>CM067327.1:130917500-136480000 GCA_034376525.1 Nicotiana benthamiana
TCATATGTTTTGTAATGCAGCAGATGTTATTCAAGTTTATGTTTTAGACACATGCTTAGGGGTATTTGACAGGTAGGACTCAGGCGCCCATTGCGGCCCATCGCTTTGGGTCGTGACACGGTCTTCCTAGTAAGTGTTAGCTTCTTGGCTTTGTGGGGTATTAGCCAAATCTTGCATGTCTAGCCACTTTTGGCTACATCGACCATTCTTCCAAAATGGGATTATTTTCGCAAAAGTGGTTCAATAACCGATGTCTTAGTATCTTTTGTTCATAACTAGGTGTCATATTACTTTATGGTCCGTCCTTTTTGAATTTGCATCATTAGCCACTTCTAGCCATATCGGCTATTTTTGCAAAATGGGTTGTTTCTGCTAATAAATTTTATGGCATGATCATTGGGATTTTGAATCCATATAAGCCTTAGTGATGTATTTTTTTCATGTCTTGGAGGTCATCTTTTTTGAGTTCGCATTAATAGCCACTCATGGCCGAGTAGGTTAATTTTCAAAAATAGCCCAAGCGTGTCTTGTTTGTGTCCAGTAGGAGGGCTTGTAGTCTCACATAGTGTCTCAGGTCATTTAATCTGTTTGGTCTTATTTTTCTCATTCAGGTATGGATTCATTTACCAGAGCTCGAGCATGAACAATACCTCAAGACCATTGCAAACAGAAGCAGCTTGAGGAGACTTTTTATGTTTTTGAGTCTATTGTTCATATTTTACTTTCTAGACCTGTATAGTAGTATTCAGTCATTTAGTTGGTTTCAGAGTTGTTGTAGTTTAGTTTAGTTTGTCAAGTCTCTCATTATCGTACTTTCTATTTTGTATTTGAAAATAAAAAAAATTATAAATAAAAAATTCAAAAAGATTTTTGTTTTTTGTCCATTAATTTTCGAGATTTACGCATGATCTGATTCATGAGGGACATGATATGTAGGCAACCTACATAGGGTTCGATCGAATCATAAAAAAGAAGGGAAAAAAGACAAAAAAGGTTGTGGGATGTGAGAAATAAGAGGAAGGAAAAGTGACCATTAGAAAGAAAAGAGAGGAATGAAAATGAGCAAGCCAAGAAGTACTAGAAAAGAAATAAAGGAGAAAATTGAAATGAACAAAATGGGGATGATGCCAAATGACCTTGTGATCCTCGAAGCCATTCTAGAACCGTTAATTGTTGCTAGGGCATTGCACGTAGTATGATATTTCTATCTGATAAATGCCCTAACGCTATCATGTTGACTCTGTTTTGCTCCCTTTGTTACTTTCGTTGTTATCATAAAAGAGAGTGGTTAGTTTGTGGCCCTTTGGTGAGTCATCTGTACAACACAATATCAAAGAGCATGGTAGACATGGCTAGCAAAGAAAAAGACACTGGGGTTGTAGACCCACCAAGGGAGATTGTAGAATCAGAATCGAAACTGAAAGAGGAGGTCCGAAGGTTGAAACATCAGATAGCGGAAATGTATCAGGCTTGGATTAAGAGACATCCTCCATCTTCATTCATCACTAACTACACTAAAAGCCCTACAACTATCCACCAATATCACATGCCCAGATTCCAACTACTGTTGACCTTTACCCTCAACATGCATCAGGCTTTAGCCTTACCGCAATTACCCTGGCACTTCTTCCTAAGCTTTCCATGCTCCACCATCCAAAACAACCGCATACCCTGCTCTGATATCTGCTCCTATTTTTGTACCCTCTCCAAGAGCTACCCTTTATTGATTCTCTAGTGAGCCCCCATTCCAGGCTCCGAATACCCAATACTACACCCCGTAACCCACCTTCAAAGTCCTAGATCCTTACTCCTACACTCCTCACTTTGAGCCTAATGTTGAAACTGAAAAACAACCCAAGAATGTGGATCAAGAGGAGATATTTAGGAAAGTAAAGAGTCTGGGGCAATCATTGAGAAATATACAAGGGTTAGGAAGCCAGATGAGTGTGTCTTATAAGGATTTGTGTTTTTTCTATGATGTCCAACTGCATGGAGGTTCACGATGCTCAAGTTTGGATTTTTTGACGGACATGAGGATCATGTAGCTCATCTGAGAAGTTACTACAGTAAAATGAGAGTCGCCATGGAAAAAATGAATTATTGATGGCATATTTCAATCAGAGTCTGAGTGGGGCAGCTCTAGAATGGTACGCCCACTAAGACGCCGGTAGGCGGTACACATGGGATGATTTGGCTCAAGCCTTTGCTCGACATTTTTAGTATAACATAGACATTGTCCTAGATCGCCTATACCTAACCAAGGTAGAAAAGAATCCTAATGAAAGCTTTAGAGAATATGGGTTCTGAAGGAGGGAGAAAGTTGCACGAGTCAATCCTTCGATAGAAGAAGATAAGATGGTTGAATAATTTCTTCAAGCCCTGGAGCCCACTTACCTTGGCCATTTGATCTCAGCCATTAGTAAGCCTTTCAATGATGTGGTAAATATGGGAGAAATTGTAGAAGAGGGACTGAAGTCAAGCAAGATCATGAGCTATTCTACCTTAAAAGCCACAACAGAAGCAATTCAGAACGACATAGGAAGTTTGCTGGGTTAGAAGGAACATGATGATGTTTCTATGGTTGTATCAAGATCAGAACATGGCCCAACGTGTCCACCTTACCAATACACTCATCCTCGACCCCAACCCCAAACCTATCCCCGAGTTTCACATAATCCAGCTCAGTACTACCCTCCTAACAACGTCCAGTCCTCTGTCCAACCACTGGGTCACTTCTTATGGAAAGCAGCAGCACTGCATAATGCTCTTTCTCCTTCACAACATTTTTTGAGCACCCAACAACCCTAGGAAACAAGGGCCTAAAGGAGGAAAAAAGGCAAAGAAATAATTTTGCGCCAATTGGAGAATCCTACACAAGTTTGTTTGAAAAGTTAAAATAGTCCAGCCTAATTGCGCCGCTCCTCGGCTATACTCTAGACCCATATGCAAAAGGTTTAGATCCTATTGTATAGTGCATGTACCACTCTAATGTCCAAGGGCATAGCATTGAAGATTGTCGAGCTTTGAAAGGGGAGGCATAAAGAATGATTCAAGAAGGGATAATTGTGGTCCAGGTTAGTGACACCCAGAATATCGTGCAGAATCCTATACCTGCACATGATGATACACACATTGTGGAAGAGAGACGTGGTGACCGGGAATATGAGAATCCTCTTAGAAACTTGCTGAATGAAGTTAATGATAATGAAATGGGTGAAGGTCCCCGAAATTTTGATGTGTAACCCAATGGCTAAGATGTAGAGCTTGGTAATTGGGAAGACACTCCTTTCTTGGCTAGCCTGGGATAGGTTTTTGTGGTTTATTTTGTTGTCACTTTTGTTGTAGGTTATATTAGGGTTGTAATCCGGATATTGTTTGTGGCTCAAACCCTTTTGTTTCTTATTTTGCCTAGTTCATCTAGTAGTAGTGACTCGCTAATGTTATATAGGATTGTTCCAAGGTTGTAACCCATGTCTGTTTTGCTTGTTTGTTCAAAGCCTTTTCACAATCAGTCGAATGTAATCTCCTGTTTTTTGTTAGTTCTAGTCAATTTTTAGGTCACTTTTCCTTTTATAGTTTTTTCATGTTTATTCTAGTAACATGACACGCACGCATAATTCTCAGCCTGGTCATAAAAGTTAGTTTAATCATGAAGCAGTAGCACAGTTTTGAATCTGATAAATGGATGTGTTTGAGGAAACAAATAAAGATTCACGCATTCTGAGATGACTTGAACTTTGAAGTGAGTGAAATTGAGGCAGTATGTCTGCGAAATCAAGAGGTTGATAAGAGCATACAACAAGGAAATGTCTCTCAAGTAGTTGCGGTAAATCTGCCAATACTGAAATGTATTCTTCCACATCAAGATAAGTTTGAATCAAGTCTACTTCAAACTGATGTGAACACGCGATTTTTCCCCTATATGAATTACTCCCATAAATTCAAAAAAAAATAATTTCTTTCAGTATTTGCAATCTTATGGATTTTTGTAGCATCTTCTGTTAATTGTTTGCATTTTTGTTTGTGCATTTTAATTATTGAAAAAACTAAAAAAAATGTGTTGCATGTGCATTTAGAAGTTAATTTGGATATTTTTTTAGCCAGTAGTAACTATAGTAGAGAGGATTCCAACAAGGATACCGAAAATTCTCTGCCTTTTCTCTAGGACTAGAGAGAGAAAGCTGGCGAATTCTAGTTTCAATGGGCTTAAATCATTCATCTAGTGTGGTTTCATAATAATTTTAATCCCAAAAGAACGCCATTCCTCTAATAAACATTTCCCAACTGTTTTTACATCCATATCTATAACCTTTTTATCTAGATCTTAATTTCAAAATTTTCGGATTAGTGTAGCACTGTCTTCTTCGTCATAATCTAGAATAACTAGGCACTTCTTTATTATACAATTGTTGTGGTACATATTAACTAGCTTGGACTCAAGAAGATCGACTTCTATTCTTAAAACTGCTACGTTTTTCATCTGAGAACTGTCAAGATTTTCATCTATTGAAGAACTGTTTGGTCGTATATCATTTATGCACATTTCGCTATTGCTAAAGTGATCTCTTGCAATGCTGCTGCACCTATGTCATGTAACGGTAATTTTCTCTTTGGAGTGTTGAGGAACTTTAGTTTCACTAAGATCATCGATAATCACTGTTGCACACAGTTCTTAAACATCCGTAAAGTTTCTGTCCAAAAACTGCAGTTCTTTTGAAGAACTGTAGCAGTCAGCTTCTTCTTCAGCAAACAGTTTCTGCCAGTTTTGAGGTTACTTTGACGATGTTCATGGCCTCCATGGCCGGCGACAGTCATCTCCAATGGCTGGTCAGCCCTCTCAAGCGACTACGTCCGTCCCTAACAACACCACAACAATACCCAAGCCTTTAGATTATTCAAATATCCTAAAACCAGCCACAATCAATACTCCAGTTCAAGGACAATGTAATGTCTAGCCTATTCCGATGCTCCAACTAGTTTTATTATAGGGACAACCTATGGTACATTTCACTGAAGCCAAGGTAGATCGAATGAACAAGATTGAAAATCTCCATTATGTTGTCATGTGCAAATTTTCGTATGGTTTGCCTGAGCTTAATGAATTACGTCGAATTGTCCCGATTCCATGTGGAATCTAAGGCGAGTGTACTATTGGACACCTTCGTGACAAACATGTATTGATAAGATTGACGTTATGGAAAGATATTGTTGCTTTCTCATCAAAGAACATTTATTATGTAAAATACAGAGCTAGAAATGATTACCAATTGCGAACTTTGATATATGATGCTAAACTCAAAGTCGATGAGGAAACACCTAAGGTAATGGCTTGGATTTATTTTCCAAATTTGCTGCCAACTTATTTTGCAAAAGAATGTCTGGTTTCGTTGGCTTATGTTGTGGGAAAGCCAATACATCTTGATTTGGCTACTATTAACAAGACAAGGCCAAGTTGTGCACGTGTTAAGGTGTTAGTTGATTTATTAACTAATTTACCTAAAAAACTGCCCATGGATATTATTAATGAGCCAACGAGGGAAGTGAGGACTGAGTGGGTGACGATTAAATACGATTACCTACCAAAATACTGCAAAGAATGCAAGATACAAGGACATTACAACTTTGAATGTTGGAGAATTAATCCGGAGTTAAGGGAAAAGAAAAATGTCCAGCAGTAGGAAAATGTTTAAACTATGCAACAACGCAATAAGAAACATGCAAAACATGGTTCTCCCATAATGACTCATACCAGCGGCAAGGTGGTCGGTAATCTAGGCCCTCAATTGAAGGAAGTCCGCGACAATACGGTATTTAACAAAGGAAAACAAACTGAAGTTTCTGCTGCACAAGGTAAAGAAATAGTTCTTGGTAACAATACCGATGTCACAAAACAAATCCAAACTACCAACCAATTTGCAACTTTATAAATTGAAAATGGTTAAGAATAATGAAGGTAACCAACTGGCATTTGATGAGGAATACCCAGTTCAAAAATCCACAAGCAACAATGATATTCAGCAAAATAATTGCACAACAGGTGTAGAAAATGTTTCAGAGAAGCAACAATTTATTTTTCAACTACACAAATGGTACAAAAGATAACTTCTCCTAGCTCTTCCAAGAGACAACCATCCAAGACACAACCAAATAAACTGAACCATGCAAACCTACATTCAATACTACGGCAAAAAACAATCTTGAAGACAATAGGGAATCAAGCAGATTGTGTACAACAAGATTTGGGGAAAGAGCAGCATTTTGACAATTACTCAACTGCCCAATGGGTTCACGAAGCTTTCAAAAATAATGCAGTTCAGGTCAATACCATATGTCAAGATATTCCTTCAAAGGACACCAAAGTTGACCAACAATTAGCAAACAACAATGAAAAGGAATCTGTCGAAGATGCAGATATTGATAAATTCAAGACCAATGAAAAAGAAAAATGGGCAGCATGGAAATTATGGCTCTACCAAACAGAGGAAGTCTTAGGAGATGGTCAGATTTCAGATACAATGCATAGTGATGATAAGAATGGAGGAAATAAAGTGGAAAATGAGGAACAAAGTATTAATGGTAATGTTAATGCAATCGTTATTCAAAGAATAAGTGAAAGCGCAAATGTAGTAGTAGAAAAGACAAAAGAGGGAAACATCAATATCATAGATCCAGGAGGGACATTTCATACTACTGTGACTAATGAAAGAAGTAGAAAATGCAAATGCGAATCAAGAAATTATTTCAGACAAGAACCAAGAGAAGACAGTGCATGTCTATGCAAGAAGTGTTGTAACATTAAGCACAGCGAAGGGTGTAGCAGGAAGTGTTGTTCCTTCGAACAATACTGACTTGCTGACCAATGATCATGAAGAAAAAGATGCTGAAGATACCAATAAGGAAAATAATGCTGACCTTACCAATCAGGCATATGATGTTGTCACAGCAAAAGAACCAATAGAAACACATGACCTAGCTGACCATGCATAACATAAAGGTAGAGACATGGATGAGGAATACATTGCACAAAATTTCCTTAATGTTGCCAAGCATGGGGATCTGTCACCAAGGCATATTGAACCTGTAAAATCTGCAACAAAAGGAAAAAAGAAACAGTCAAAAGAGACTTCTACTCTACATATCAGTGGAGTACAATCAAGGAGTACACTTTCCAAACCCAAAAATATTTAATGGATGCCATTATATGGAATATGAGGTCAGTAAACACAATGCAAGCATTTGAAAGGCTGATTACAATGCATAGTAAACATCACTTTCAGTTCATAGGAATCATTGAGCCCATGCAGCAGTCTCACAAAATGGAGAGGTATAGAGCAAGAATTGGTTTGGCACAAGCTGTGGTGAATGTTTCTAACAAGATTTAGGCTTTTATTGATGAAATTTTTTGCAGTTACTATTCTGTATAACATGACTCCACAACTGACTTTGGGATTGATGCATACAGAAACTCATGTTGAGCTCATCCCTACGCTAGTCTATGCCAAATGTGATCCCATTGAAAGAATTGATCTATGGGATTCTTTATCTGCAATGGAATCAGATATGACAGTACCATGGCTAGTTGGAGGTTGTGATATGGAACGAGGAATAAAAGTACTGAGGCTTGCCAGTTTTTCTCCTTGAAGTAGATGACTCTAGACACTACATAAATACCTGCACTTTGACATATTTGGGATTTAAAGGAAGCATATTTACATGGTGGAATGGAAGATCATAGGAGGACTGTATTTTCAAAAGATTGGATAGATGCTTAGGCAATGACGAATTTCAACAGACCTTTCCTAGATTAGAGGAAACTCACCTGTCCAAAATTGGTTCCGACCATTGCTCGATGCTGCTGAAATGTGATATAAAAACTTCCCCAATTAAGAAGTCGTTCAGATTTCATAACTTCTGGACAAAGCATGAAACATTCAAAGATGTAGTAAAGGAGAATTGGAATGCTGATTTTACTGCTAACCCTTTCTGCATTTTTAACTACAAGTTAAAAAAGCATAAACATGCACTATCTACCTGGAGCAGAGCTACATATGGGTACATATTCCAGAAGATTTCAAGTCTTGAGGAGGTGGTCCTCGTTCATGAAAGACAATTGGAGGTTAATCCTACACAGATAAACAGACAGAGATTACGACATGTCCAAGCTGAAATGCTTAAATATCTTGCATAAGAAGAAAATTTTTGGAGACAAAAAGCAGGCATGTTATAGTTCAAATATGGTGATAGAAACACTAAATTCTTCCATGCTCAAGTTAATGGGAGAAGGAAGAGACTGAAATTATCAAGGATCCAGAATAGCCTTGGTAATTGGATTGAAGAAGATCACTTAATAGCACAACAAGCAGTAAAATTCTACAAGGATCAATGTACTGAGAGTACAGTTCCTAATGCTTTCGATATTCTAAATCAAGTACCTTCAATGGTATATAATGATAAACATGAAATATTGATGGATTTGCCTTCTAATAAGGAAGTGAAGAGAGCAGTTATGGGGCTGAATGGGGACTAAGTAGGCGGACCTGATGGTTTTACTGGAGCCTTTTACCAAACAGGATGGGAAATCATTGAAGAAGATGTAGTCGGCATGGTCAAGTCTTTCTTATGCGGTCAGCAGCTGCCAAAGAGTGTGACACACATAAACCTGGTTTTATTACTAAAGAAAAAAGAAGTGACTACCTTTGCAGACATGAGACCAATTAGTCTTAGCAGCTTTGTTAACAAGATTTTGTCACGGGTCATTCAGTAAAGGTTTTTTGAATTGTTACCGAGCATAATCTCAGAGGAACAGGCAGGTTTTGTGAAGGGAAAAAGCATCATTGAGAATGTATTACTAACTCAAGAAATCATTAAGGATATCAAGTTAAGAACAAAATCATGTACAAACGTTGTGATTAAGCTAGACATGACAAAAACTTATGATAACCTATCATAACTATTCCTGACTAAAATGCTAAGGAAGATGGGATTTCCTGAAGATTTTATTAGCTTGATATTTGAATTTATTTGGAATAATTGGTACTCTATTCTTATAAATGGTCATCCAAATGGGTTTTCAAATCATCAAGGGGGGTTAAGCAGGGAGACCTTATGTCACAAACCCCATTCGGTCTAGCAGCAGAAGCACTATCTCGAGGTTTGAACTCACTGCATACTAACCTGTATTTTCGTGGATTTGGACTACAAAAATGGATCCCAAAAATAAACCATCTTGCATATGCAGATGATACAATCATGTTCTGCTCATCTGATGCAACTTCATTTAGACTTGTGATGGAGGGTCTGCAAGCTTATTAATCATCATCTGGTCAACTGGTGAACAAAGCCAAATCAGCCATATATCTGCATCATTTAACGGATAATGGGGTGATGAAAAAGGTGAAAAGGATTACTGGATAGGAAGACAATGATTCCCTATTACCTATCTTGGATATCCTATTTTTTATGCTAGAAGAAAGAGTGATCATTACTAGGGATTAATTACGAAGGTTGAAAAACTGCAGTCGTGCAAAACCAAACTCCTATCTGTAGGAGGTAGGGCTGTATTGATCGCAAATGTCCTGTAGAGTATCCCAATTCATATGTTGTCATCAGTTAACCCACCAAGCTATGTGATCAACAAATTACATAGCATTTTTGCCAAAATTTTCTGGAGCAGCAATGTGAGAGGAAGCTCAAAATATTGGTCATCATGGACTGACATGTGTATACCTTATGAGGAGGGGGTATAGGTTTCAGATCCCTTCAGGATGTATCTAAGGGACTGTTCTGCAAATTGTGGTGGAATTTCAGGACAAAACCTAGCTTATGAAGTGCATTTATGTGTCAAAAGTATTCCAAGAAATTAAATCATGTAATTGTACCTTGGAAGGGTGGATCCCATGTGTGGAGAAAAATGCTTGAATGCAGGGACTTGATTGAGCATCAAATCTACTGGAAATTGAGAATGGGATCAGCTCAATTCTAGTTCGACAATTGGACCGAGATGGGAGCCTTATATTTCCAAGTGCCTGCACAGTTTGTCGTTGATGAAGACATTCACAATGTCAATGATATTGTTGAAAATGCTATGTGGAATTTGGAAAAATTATATCAAACACTACCTGAAGATTTGGCAAACAACATTGTGCAGAATATCTTACCACCAAAAGAATGTGCTGAGTTAGATTCACCATTCTGGATGTTTGAAATAATGGGACATTTTTTAGTGAAATCTGCATAGGATTACCTACGAAGAAGAGACACTCGAAGTCTAGCTTATAAGATGATATGGCTCAACGGCTTACCATTCAAGATATCCTTCTTTTTGAGGAAGGTATGGAAATCCAAACTGCCACTTGATGATTTCTTGCGTAGAATAGGATACTCCATGGCATCTAAATGTTGGTGCTGTGCTGATCCTAAGGAGGAGTCTTTAGTACATTTGTTCTTCACATCTAATACATCTATAAGTGTTTGGAGGTACTTCCTGAGGAGAGCGAGAATTGAATAAGAAAGGTTGTCTTTACAACAAGCAATTACAAAGTGTTGGACGACATCAGTTGTACCTAGATTGAAGCCAATTTTGCAAGCTTTACCAGCATGCATTCTATAGGAGATATGGAAGAGAAGAAACAATTTGAAATATGGAGAAGTAGTGTCAGTAAGCAGAGTTATTTACCAGGTGTCATCTACGCTTCAAGCTCTAATCCAAGTGAAAAAGCCAAGACTACATGTGCCTCACAAGTGGCTTGACATACTGACAATGATGGAGCAATGCACACCTCGATTGAAATATGATAAAGTGTTATGGGAATTTCCTCAAAGAGGGTGGATCAAAGTGAATACTGATGGAGCTTGCAGAGGGAACCCAGGGAGGACCTCAATTGGTTTATGTTTAAGAGATGAGATTGGTAATTTGATATATGCAGAAGGAAGAGAAATTAACGAGGGATCCAACAATTAATCAGAAGCAGTAGCTATTGTGGAGGCACTAAAGATGTGCAAAAATCTTAATTTTTTCCAGATATGGCTGCAGACTGATTCCTTGCTATTAAGGAATGTTATTGAGGAATCGTGGAAGACTCATTGGTGTATTACTGAACATGTAGAGGAGATTTTAAGACTGAAGGAACAAAGTATCATCAAAGTCACACACATATTCAGAGAAGGGAATTCATTAGCAGACCACCTTTCTAACTATGCTCTAGATGAAGGAAATATTGAATGTCATGATTTCTGGGATATGGACTCAAAAGGAAGGAGGATTATTAATGAAGATAAGATGCAATGTCCGTACATTGAACGTGGAAAGGAACTAGGAGTCAGGTCAATATCCTTTTGTCCAGTTTGCTTGGATTGGAATAATTTTCTGGGTTGTTACTTCAGTTTCTGGGTTCAAAACTGGTTGAAAACTATTGACTGCTGATATTGCTTTGCTGATACCTTACTTCTGCTTTGCTTTTCAAACTCCAGGTACATATCCTTGAATATTAACGGTTGTAGGTTTCATATTGAAGATGCAATGAGTGTTTGAAGCATGGCATCAAGTGTGCGTTGTTCTTTTACTTTCTTCATGATGTTTATATGTTTATTTATTTAGTTTAATGTGATTCAGTTATTTTCAGTTGGATTAGATAGGTTACTATGTTATAATTGAATCATGGACTGTTATAATTTGGGACTGTTAGCGACTCCAACAATATATCTATTCAATATGAGACTTCATCTTTAAGATTGGTTAAAATAGGTAGTTTGTTCATATGAGGTCATGTATTCGAACAACTGTTGGTAATGACTATATGGTCTGACATGTTTAGAAGTGCTATGGTGAATTGTTACGTTCAAGTTGGTTGTTAGGTAATAATGTATTCATGGTATCCATATGTTGATTTGCTTGTCAGTTGTTTAGCTTCCATATGAATAAGGTTCTTTGATATGCTCTTTGTTTAAGTATTCAAATTCAGGGATAAATTTTTTTGTATCAATTGAGGAATCAGAGATTAGCATAACAAGTTTGGGTGGCAATTCTATGGTCATTAAACTAAATTCACATAGGTTCAGCATGCTAACACTCCCCTTCCGTCGTTAGATCTGGGCCTTATTTAAGCCAAAGCTTTGGAATCACTGTAAATAGCAGTCCAGGTTAATGTATACTATATATGGTCAAGTAACTGGTCTATTGAATAGTGAATCACTCGGATTATAAAACTGCGCCCTACAGATTTAGCCCAATATTATCTTGATGTGCCAGCCACAGGCTCCTTTTAGGCCTGGATATCTTTTGGGTTCTAGGCAAGTGGACTGGTGTACATGCCAATTGGACCTTTGGGTCAATTGGGCTTCTCGCACAGACAATTTTCTCATTTCACCATTGTTTTTATTGGTTCTCAAGACTGATTTATCATTTTTTTTGGATTCAAATCAGGCTAGTCCTTAGCTAGTTAGTTGGATGTGACCCAAATCCAAATCTCAACAATGTTAAAATATGTCAAAAACCACAGGTGCGTTTATGTGACGTGGTTCAAGATATGTTTTAATAACGTTGTATTTTTTTCTAAAAATGAATAAAAGCTATTGAAGTTAAAATTTGCACATAGTTTCAAAATGTTCTAAAATCAAATAATTAAGCCGAATATAGCAGTTGAGCGATCGTGCTAGAACCACGGAACTCGGCAATGCCTAACACCTTCTCCGAGGTTAACAGAATTCCTTACTTGGATTTCTGGTTCACGGACTGTTAAAGAGAGTCAATCTTTTCTTCGATTTGGGATTTGACCCGGTGACTTACGAAACCATTAATTATTCCAAGTGACAACTCTGAAATCATTAATTGATCCCATGCCGATTGTCCTTTAATTGGAACTGATTCGAGGAGCACATCCCAATATTGGTTTTTACCGCTTTGATATTATCTGAACAGTATATATAAACTGCTTCGAAACCCCGTTCTTTTCTCTTCAAGGATGTGCTCGCTAGCCGAGACTCTCTAAGCTATTAGTGTCATACCTTGTAGTAAGAAAGAGGCTCGGACAAGTTAGAAAGCCGGATGGCCTTTTGGTTCCCGGTACGTAGCCCCCTCCATGACTCAAGTTGTTCGCTCGGGTACACAGTCTTGAACATATACCCAGGTTTTGAATCTATAATAACTTACCTCATACTGGATCCCTAGTAGGAACGCTTATTTGAGTCATCTATTTGACTTAGGTGACTCAACACAGGGATTGGGTCCGTCTAAGACAGGTGAATCCAAAATAATATACCATCTTGATGCATCTTGCATGTCATTTGTGCGTTTATTCCAGATTTGCATGCCAACCAACTTTTGAAAAAAAAAGAGAGGAGAATTTGACAGAGAAAATAACAGTGTGAGGGACGAAGAAGGTAATTATCCATTGCAAATACCGATATTGAAATTCTGCCAAAATTTTGAAAAGAAAAAAGAAAAGGATTTTGTTTCGAGAAAAAAAAAAGAAAAAGAACAAAGAAGCTAGTTTTTAATTCTGTCAGAATTGCCCGAACTACGCCGGTTTGATTCTCCTAGGGCGTGAGATGCGTAGTCAACTTCCATCGGGCCCAACTTCATTTTTTGCAAAAATTGCCTCAAACGAACCAAATATTTTTTGTGATAAATAAATAAGGCAGTTGTTGTCAAAATTAGCCAAGTGTCCCCAAAAGGGCGCCGGAACGCGAGTTCTGCAAGAACAGCCACCCTGGATTCTTTTTCAAATTTCGTTGGCAGCAAGCACTGCCTTAAAATCTTCCCCAGGAAGTGCCGAAAGGCCTGAACCGGGACCGGACGCCGAAAGGAGTGGTGTGCCGGTCCTGGCGGTCGCGGGCCTGCTGGTCCATTAAGCCCGTGACGGGCCGATCCATATGCTTCGAACCGCCAGGCCCGAGATCGCCAGGCGCGGGACTGCCAGGCGGGCCTGGGCCGGTCCTGGCAGGCCTGGCGGGCCCAGGCGGGCCCAACGACTCTTTTTAAAAAAAGTTGCTTTTCTTTACAAATAAAATTTCAGTAACGGCTCTTCGCAAAAGTAACCGCTTGGAACTTTGTAAAATAGCCATTTGGCCCCCAAATTTTAATTTAACCCAAACTTTATATAACTACAATTATTCCCATATCTCAACTATAAATACCCCCTCATTCTTTCATTTTTATTCACCAATTCATCAATATCTCTCAATATCTCTTTCAATCTTTCTACTACAATTGCTTAATTTATTGTTGAAAATTCGTGAAAAATTGTGAAGTTGTTGAATAGAAGTTTTCAAGTGTTCAACGATTTTCAATTTTCAAGAAGTTGTTCGGCAATCCGGTAAACTCGTTTCAGTTCTTAAATTTTAATAATATATTTTTATGTTGTTTAGTTTGCATACTTCTAATTAGTATGGCATTTTCTTTGAAAAAAATGTTCGGTAAAGGAAAAGGTAAAACCGGTGAAAGTAGTGGCCATAATACTACCCTTCCCCCGGCTCCCCGACCAGCAAAAGATAAGCAAGTTGAAATTAGTCGCCAACCTAGACGTCCTACTCCGCCACCCGTAATGCTTGATAGTGATCACCCTTGTTTTCAATTTACCGATAGTGATTTCTACATGATGTTGCAGTAGGTGATAGATTAGATGATGAAATAATGAATGCTCTTTTTCCTAATGAACCTATCTTAGAGGAAAATGAGGATTATAATGATGATGATGAAACCCAAGCACCAGATTTAGATGATACACCTACTAGTCCTATTCATCACTCAAGTAATGCACCGACACACCCACCCGTAGAAACTCCAACTTTTAGTAGACAACCTGCTAAACGTGCAGAAACATCATTAGTTTGGCATTTTTTTACTCAAGTAAGAGAACAAAATAATGCTAAGTGTAATACTTGTGGGAAATTACTTGTTCATAAATTTACTGGAGACCGTAGCGGCACAGGTAGTTTGGTTAGGCACATAAAAATACACACTATGGATAGGGATAGATTTTTTCAAATGCAAGCGCAGCAAGAGGGGACAAGTGTAGATTCTGCGGTTAACCCTAGCACAGGTTCAAATCTAGTTCAACCGGGAATTAACACTGCCACCGGAGATATTTTATATTTCGATCCATATAGAGATCGTGAAGAATTAGCAAAGATGATTACTGTTATATGCTTACCTTATACTTTTGCTTCTAATCCTAATTGGGTTCATTATATTGGAAGAGTTTTTAATCCTGCATATAAAGGTTGGCCTCGCGCAACAGTTAAGGCCAATATTTATAAATTCAAACATGCATATGAACAATATTTGCGCTATATATTTACTCATATACCTAATCGGATTTCTATTACTACTGATATTGGTAAAGGAAATAATGACTGTTATTATCTAACTGCTACAAGTCATTGGATAGATGAGGACAGGACAATGCAAAAATATACAATTGCATATAGAATAATTAATTCACGTCACACGTGTAGGTTTATAGCTTGCAGTGTTTAAGATAATTTGTAGATATTTCTGCTTTAGCGATAAAATAATGGCAATTTCTATGGATAATGCTTCTAGTAACACTAGTGCAATAGAAATGCTTACAAAAACACTAAATCCTGCATTTAGTAATATTTTCCATGTAAGATGTATTTGTCATATTTATCATTTAATTGTTGGTGATGGTATGTGAATTTTAAACATAGAAATTGAAAAGGTTCGAATGACTCTTAATTGGCTATTTTATTCAAACCGTAGAACTAGACTTAGGGAGTATTTTAAAAATTTGATGAATATAGCCTTAGAGAAAGAAAGGTTCCTAAACCTTGCCCGACTAGGTGGAATTGTATGTACGAAAGTTTAGTAGTTGCGTATAAATATAGAAACCCAATTAATGCAACGTTTAATTCTCGGTTAGGTGGTGAGGATGATGATGAAATGCTTACTACCAAAGATTGGACGAATGTTAAAATTCTTTTAGATTTTTTAGAAAATTTTCAAGTTGCTACAAATGCATTTTGTGGGCAATATTATCCTACTATTTCAAATTGTTTAGTTTATATTGCCGCACTAGCTGATTTGTTTGTTGAATTTGGCGAGGGTGGGGATATTTATGAACTTTCTATAAATGAAATGAAACAAAAATTTTAAAAATATTTTTTCCATATCCCTCCTATTTTTGGTGTAGTTGCAATGTTAAATCCTACAATGAAATTGGGAGGTCCTCATTTTTGGTATTCTAATATTTATAAGGCTTTATATCTTTCAGACGAGGAAATTGCTACACTTGCTGATGCAAAAGCATCAATTAAAATCAATGCTCAAACTTTTTATAATTCTTAAAAAGTTGCGTTACAGCATGCTAGGCCAAATATTCCAATCCCAACTTCGTCTAGCTCACAATCATCTAAAAGAGCTGCGGGCTTAATAACTCTTAAATCTTGGACGGAGTTCTGGGGTTCTCAAGGTGATAATTATGATGAAATTTCACATCTAATTGAACTTCAAGTTTACTTGTCTCATGGAATGAAAAGGAGAATCCAGACGGCTCTTTCGATCTTTTGGAATGGTGGAAGTCAAGGGAAAAATATTTTCCAGTTCTTGCAAGGATTGCTCGGGATGTTTTATCAATTCAAGCTTCAACTGCTGCATCAGAGATTGCTTTCAGTCAAGCAAGACTACAAATCGGTAATCATAGAGCGGCGATGAGGGAGAGCTTGGAAAAATCAGGGCTTTTTAGAGATTGGATCCGCGCGTAAAGAAGAAACTTTGGAATTGCAGAATCGCAACCGGTGATACATGAAGCTTATGAAGAAATGATAGCGGAACTTTCGGAGGATTCGGCTTCGCCCGGAAGTGGTGATGAACAAGCTTCGTTTCCACAACCACCAACACAATCTCCTCCCAACCTTGACGGATTTATGAGATTTGTTAGAGATACAATGTAGAATTGTAGATTATGATGTAACTTGTACATTGGCGCATCTTCTTTTCATTTTTACCTTTTAATGGTGGTATTAGTACCTTGTTGTGCTCATTCCATTGGGGGAAGGAAGACTAAGAAAGATATGCCATTTTGGTCAATAAAAATTATAAGACATATACTTCAATATCGTTTTTCACAATACTTCTTTGTCTTTACTTCAATATGTTATCCTTAAATATATATATAACATACAATATATACTACAATAAAATATATACGAGAATATATATACATAAAGTACAACCTAAACTACAAGAAAATATATAAGTAATAACATATATTCATAAGATACAATATACTAATTACTACAACACAATATATACATAATATATATCAATATATACATAATATACAATACATATTAATTACTACAACACACTATATACATAATATACAATATATACTAATTACTACAACACAATATATAATGATATATATATTATATATTCTATACTAATAACTTAGTACACCATATAAAATATATTCTACACTATACTAATAACTACTATTCAATATATTGCCTTAAAAACAACCCGTCAGGGCCGCCAGGCCCGGCACGCCAGGCCCAAGACCACTGTGGGCTTAGGACTGTCACGGGCCGGTCTCAACCTGCAGGACCGCCAGATCCGGGACCGCCAGGCCCAGCACAAGAAGCCCGGGACCACGAAGCCCGGCCCGTTTATGCCCGGGCCCGACCCGGAATACACCCCTATTTGTAGAGCTAGACTCATACTCTTGAAATGAAAATCTATCAACCTTGTTTTAAGTTAAACAAATCATGATTTTTGCTTAATCGCCCTAATAAATATTCAGAATGAGCATGAATCAAAATTTTCCAATAACAGCCATCAACAAGATCCCTTTGGAGCTGCACATGTGGTGGAATTATATAGGTGAATCGGGGAAAAACAAGGTCAATGCGCATTTGGGAGGACTTACCGTGTTGTTGAAAATTAATCCTACAGGTGATATCATAAAGGCATTGTTTACATTCTGGGACCCCGCCCATAACTTATTCATTTCCCAGACTTTAAACTCACCCCAATCATAGAAGAAATAGCTGGATGTATTGGGCGCCCCAAAATTCCTCTGAGACACCAGGATTTGATTGCACCAAAGGTCGTCGTTTTACACAAATTCTTGGATTCACTAAAGATAAGTAGTGGGTTCAAAATCCAGATCTTTCACCCGATTTTTGAATTTCACAATTTATATACCATAGGTATGGGCATATAGGGGGATTTAACAACTCGGAAAATAAAATTTTTAGCAAGGAAACTGACTAAAATGGGAAGAACATAGGTGTTTTGCATTTATGGTATTCTTCTTAGGTCTTTTGATGTTTCCACGGAAAGATAGGAATATTGATATATGGATAGTTGGGATTTTCAGCACCTCACTCACTTAGGCCAAGCGCACCCTCTCACCCATGAAATTATCTGAAATCTTCCATGCCCTCATAGCCTGTAAAGCCGGAGGAGATTTCTTTGAAGGATGCAACTTGTTGTTACAGATGTGGATGGTTGAACACTTGTGCCATCGACCTCGATTCATGAGCTATGGGTCATCGGAAAAGAGTAGCATATAGGAATTTTATACGAGAGTTGATGGATTCGGATTCCCAAAGGGGGTCATAGAATGGGTATCATATCTTCGTACCATAAGTGCAAGTCAAATAGAGTGGACGTTTGGGTGGCTCCCATCGATGAAATTATATATATGCTAGCCCCCAGGCCTCATTTCCTTTTAATGGGTCTCCGGAGCATCCAACCTTATGCTCTTTAATGGGTGTTGAGACAGTTAGGGAGGTGCCAAATGGTTCGCAGGGATGAAGATATTAGTTGCCATGTGGATTGGTCCTAATGGTCATTTTCACGAAGCAGCAGTCCCCTAGATTTGGAGCCAGTGTTAGTACTTGACGATGAACACTCAAGTACAAGACTTGTCTAAAGGCGAGGTTGCACTAGGGTATCTGTCTTGGTATAAAAGGGAGGTGGAGTTCGGAAGATGGGCCAAAAGACCCCATCTTCAGGAATTTGCTGTGGCGTCACAAGGTTAATTGAATTGGTTTGCCAAGGAAAATGAAAAATGGCCACAACAGGGAAATTGGAAAATAAGTCCAAGACATTCAATTCAAGAATGGTTTGCAAGCCGCGACAAACGAGGGAAAAAAGAAAAGACTAGCTATAGAAAATGAAGCTTTGCGAGCCCAAATGTAGAAAATGAAAATAACTGTAGAGAATCTCACCAGAAGTGCGAAGGATGAAAAGCTCATAGACAATCTAAGGCGGAAAGTAGGAGAATATGGTTTTGACTTGAACAAAGTAGAGGGTGAGCTAGCCAGGTCTCGAAAACAATTGGCCAAAAATGCAGAGGAACGAGCATGCATGATCGAACAACTGAAGAAAGGCATGGCAACGAGGTTGCAGGGTTCAAAAAGAATGCCATGATGGTTTAAAACAATATGGTTAAGCAAGCAAAAGACTTCAAGGCTGAAAGAGAGCATTGTTACACAGAAATAGCATGGATGGAGAGAGATTTGCAACAATTTCAAGAACTGAATCGTATAGCCCAACAAACTTTGGAGGCCAGGGCCCAGCAGATTGGGCGATTGTTACAAGAAAAGGGTGCTATAAGAGAGAGGGTACAGATGATCGCTGATTACATCACCATAAAGTGTAGCCACTGTGAAGATATGACAAGATCCATGTTCTATTCCACCTAAATGACCTTCGTTCGTCAAGTGATGGAAGACCTCTATCACCTCCAAGGGGATCTGTCACGCACGCCAGCGGCGAGACAGAATGACGTCCCGCGGACCCCAGGAGCATAAGGGACCCTAATGTATTCATGGTTTTCACTCAAGTTTGTTAGTCCTTTTGCAATGTATGTATTTTCTTCTATTTGAGTCTGTAATAGGTTGTTTTCATCTTTCTGTCACAGTCTTTTGGTTTCGTTTGAGTCAGAGTCTGTTGATTTCTTTTCTTGCTGTCTATTAGTAGTTGTAATCAAGTGCTTTACTTTATGAAAATTAAAAATTTCCAAAATATTTTCTGTGTTTTTCTACCAGAACTACACTCGGTCTGATTCATGTGAGGTCATGGTATATACGCAATCTCTATAGGATTCGACCATAACCAAATTAAGAAAAGGGGGAAAAGAAAAGAAAATCATGATAGAAACAACAGTAAAATAAGGGAGAGAATAATAAAACAAAAAAAGGTAGGGAAAAACAAGCTGAACAAAAGAAATGGCAAGAAGAAAAATAAAACAAGAGAGAAAAAAAAAGTGGCATAGGACAAAATTTGTGATGACGCAAGTAGCCAATCTATGTGCATAATAGAAACCGATAACTGCTTAGGTGCATTCATCCCCGAATATGTGGCTAATAATATGTTAAAGCCTAACCGCTAACAAGTTTTTGTGTTGTCTATCCATATCCAGACATGTGGTTAGCTTTGCGGTATTCTGGTAGCCCACCCCTATAACAATCGGTCGAAAAGCAAGCTGCCTATAGCCAACCAAGAAACCAATGCAAGTATATTGATCCCTGAAAAGAGGAAGAAGATTTGGAAGTCAACATAATGAAAGAAGAGATGTACAAGTTGAAGCAGCAAATGGATGAAATGTATCAAGCGTGGGTAAGAGGGAAACCGTCACCAGCTTATCCTGCCAACCCGGCCTTCATCCCACCATTAGCCCAGTCACTTGACCACCATACCACTGATCCACCCTCAAGCTTCCCCATCTGCCAACAATACCAGGGTACAAGTTCCGAGACACCCCAGCTCCACCACCCAAAGTTGTTCCCCACCCCCTCCACGAGTTGCTCCTATCTTTGTGGCACCTCCTCCCGCCGCACTCCACAAATCATCCAGTGAACCTTTGTTCCAAGCCCATGATAACCAATATTACCCACAAGAACCCACTTTCAAAGCCCCCGAACCCAACTCTTACGCTCCCCATTTTTAAATCCATATAGAGGCTGAAAAACCAGCCAAAAATCCCGAGCACGAGGAGATGCTCAAGAAAGTAAAAGCGTAGAGCAATCATTTAGAGAGATGCGAGGGTTGGGAGGCCAAGTGAGTGTGGCATACAAAGACCTCTATTTGTTCACAAATGTACAATTGCCACTGGGATTTAAGATGCCCAAGTTAGACTTATACGACGGGCATGGTGATCTGGTGTCAGACCTAAGGGGTTTCTATAGCAAGATGACATGAGCAGGGGGAAGGATGAATTACAAATGGCATACTTTAGTCAAAGTTTAAGTGGTTCAGCGTTGGAATAGTACACCAGATAGGATCATGCTCGGTGGTACACATGGGACGATCTAGACCAAGCATTTGCCTGTCATTTTTAATAAAATCTTGAAATTATTCCGTATTGCTTGTCTTTGCCGAAACTGGAAAAGAAACACAATGAGAGCTTCAAAGAGTATGGCTTCCGTTAGAGGGAGCAGGCAGCAAGGGTCGACCCACCAATGAAGGAAAGCGAAATGGTAAATTAAATCTTGCAAGCTTTGGAGCCTACATATTTTGGTCATTTGATATCGATAGTAGGTAAATCCTTTAATAAGGTAGCAAAAATGGGGAGCATGTAGAGGAGGGACTCAAATCTAACAAGATTATAAGTTATTCAGCAATCAAAGCAACTACCCAGGCTATCCAAAGAGGGACCGTGGGAGCAATCGTAAAGAAGAAGAAGAAGGAGGAGGAGGAGGTTGTGACAATTGACTCATGAATTTGGTTCAGGCCCCGGGGTCCATCACATTATAAACAGCCCCGACCCTATCATCAAATCTCCACACACTCCATATAGCCCACCGCAACACTACTACCCACCTCTTGATCCCCGTTTTCCACCCATCATGCACAAACATATACTCAACCGCTCGCTCACGCATAATGGTGTGCGCTAACCCCACAAAATAATTACCGAGCTCCACAAAATAACTATCCACCTCCAAGAGCTTACCAACACCCCCCCATACCAGCTTTCTGGGCTAACCAAGCTTTAAAAAATGAGAGAATGTAGAAGAAGAAAACTTTAACTCCATTGTGAAAATAATACACTAGCTTATTCTACTGGTTGAGACAGCTAGATATGTTGAGGCCGATTGAAGCAAAATTGATCCTCCTCCGAGAAATCAAGATTATTCTGTTAGTTGTAAGTATTGTTCTGGTGCTCCGCGGCATGACATAGAGAAATGTTGGCATCTAAAGAGTGCTATTCTCAATTATTCACATTAGATTGAGGTGCAAGTTCTGTAAGCACCCAATAGTTATCAAAACCCGCTGCCTGCTCATCAAGAGACAAATATGATTGAGATAATGCACAAAGAGGGAGAGCCCAAAAAGCCTTCGCAAACTGTCATGATGATTAGAGCCAATGAGCGAAAGATAGTTGAGAATTTAAAAAGAGAGATGTTGATACTTAAGTTAAGTGGAGCAAGCAGTGAACCTTTCGTTGTAGTACAGAAGGAATCCCTGAGAGGCAGGATGGAGAGACAAGAAAATGCAAAAATATTTGTACCAGGGGTGGCAAGCAAGCATGTAATTGTCGTGGAAGGCGCTCGCACAGAGCATGTCGTTATCAAAGCTTTAACTCAGCTACCAATGATTAGAAGTAAGGCCGTACCTTGGAATTATGACCGAGTAACAATGACTTACAAAGGGAAAGAGGTTAGAGCAGAAGTTTGTGAGACCCACAGATTGACCTAATCAGGGAGGTGCTTTTCCCTCGAGGAATTGAGAAAACCCAGATCGACCAAGGATAACCCAGTGCTAGTGAAGAAAACTATGAGTTAAGAGGAAGTAGAAGAGTTTCTGAAGAAGATGAAAATGTAGGATTATTCAATTGTGGAACAACTGAGAAAGACGCTTGCTCAAATCTCAATGTTATCATTGTTGATTCATTCGGACAAGCACCATCGTGCGTTGATGAGATCCTAAACGAGGCCCATATTCCTGAAAAATAACAGTCAATCACTTGGAGAAGATTGCCAGCAAGATTTTTTAGGTGAATGGAGTCACTTTTGTCGATGATGAATTGCCCGTAGAAGGTACCGAGCATAATAGAGCACTCTATCTCATGGTAAAGTGCGAAGATTCTGTAGTTACTCGAGTGTTGGTTGATAATGGTTCAAGCACAAATATTTGCCCTCTTTCCACGTTGAACAAGTTGAAGGTGGATGATTAAATAATCCAAAAGAACAACATTTGTGTGGGAAGGTTTTATGGCGGGGGGAAGGATTCGGTCGGTGACATAGTGCTCGAACTGAAAACGGACCAGTTGATTTTATCATGGAATTCCAGGTGCTGGATGTGGCTGTCTCTTACAACCTGTTGTTGGTGCAACCCTGGATTAATGCTACTAAAGCATTCCCCTCTACCTTGCATCAAATGGTGAAATTTGAATGGGATCGATAAGAAATAATTGTTCACGGTGAGGACCATCTACATGCTCACAGTGATGCTATTGTGCCACTCATCGAGGTGGACGATGAAAAGGGTCTTGGGTGTATCAAGTTCATGATACGATATTAGTGAGAAACGTTCTAGGAGGGAGTGTGTTCCAACGCCAAAGCTAGTCGTTGCATTAGTCATGGTGGCTATCGGAATGATGAAGAATAGGTTTGTTCCAGGAAAGAGTAGGGGGTGTCACTTCAGGGTATTGTACAATCGGTATCTTTCCCCAAAAACATAGAAACCTTTGGTTTGGGGTTCAATCCCACAATTACAGAAATAAAAAGGGCCACAAGAAGAAAGCAGAAAGAATGGGTCCTCCCCAACCTCGTGCTGCATCTCTCCAAATTATTTGTGAAGCCTGGCACCAAGAAGTGCCGGACAACGATAACTGCGAGTCTTGTGGTTGGTCCAGATAAAGAATTGCTTGAAAGGTTCAAAAGGTTGTTTGAAGATGTGAATATGGTAGAAGCAGGAGAGGGCTCTAGCAAGGACGATGTGTGATTTGTTTGGCCCTGTGCAAAAGTCAATAATTGGGAAGATACTCCTCTCCCGACCAGGAAGGAGTTGCAGTAGTCTGCTTTTATTTTTCTTTCGATTTCTCTTATTATTCTAGGGTTCTAATTCAGAGTCATGTTCTGTCCGCTTGGATGTGTAAACCATGTTATCTTTCAAATTTCAATGACATGTAATTTCCTTTTTGTCAATGCTGATAGTTCTTATTTTTCTTTGCTTTTTTTCCTTCTTGTACAGTTATTTTTATGTTGTCTCCAATGATATGACATGCATAAGGAATCTTTGGCCTAGTCTCAAAAGTCGGTCTAATTCAGAAGTACTAATTCAAGAGATAGAATATGAGGATGAACAAGAGTATGATAAGGAAAAGGCGTTTGAAGAAATTAGTAAAGAGTTAAGCCACTTTGAGGAAAAAACCAAGCCAAACCTGAGCGATAAAGAAGCAGTCAATCTAGGTGACCCAGATAATATCAGAGAAACTAAAATAAGTGTCCATCTTGAGCTGCAGCTTAAGGAAGAAATAATCGGAGTGTTGCTTGAGTACAAAGATGTTTTTTCGTGTTCTTACGACGATATTCCAGGGTTGAGCACTGAGTTGGTGGTTCAAAAATTTCCCATTGACCCGCCATGCCCAAAAGTTGAGGAAGTTTAAAATTGAAGTGAGTATAAAGATCAAAGAGAAAGTTACCAAGAAGTTTCAGGCAAAGGCCATTCGAGTCACACGATATCCCACCTGGTTAGCTAATGTCGTGCCTGTGCCAAAGAAGAATGGTAAAACTAGGGTGTGTGTTGATTATCGTGACCTCAATAAAGCGATTCCAAATGACAACTTCCCACTGCCAAACATCAAAATATTGATTGACAGTTGTACAAAACATGACATTGGTTCTTTTGTAGATTGTTACGCAGGCTATCACCATATTTTAATGGATGAGTAGGATGTAGAGAAGATAGTATTTATCACGCCATGGGGAACATATTGCTACAGGGTCATGCCCTTTGGTCTCAAGAATGCTGGGGCAACCTATATGAGGGCAATGACAATCATATTCCACGATATTGATACATAAGAAAATTGAGGTCTATGTGGATGATGTAATTGTGAAATATAGGAAGCAATCTGACCATGTCAGAGATCTGAGAAAATTCTATCAGAGGCTCGTAGGTACAATTTCAAGATCAATAATGCGAAGTGCACATTTGGTGTGCCATCAGGGAAGATACTAGGATTCATAGTCACTAGCCGGAGCATTAAGCTAGATCCATCAAAGATCAAATCCATACAAGAATTTCCGCCCCCGAGGAAAAAAAATGAGGTGATGAGTCTATTATGGAGGTTTAATTACATTACTAGAATTATTGCTCAACTCGTGAAAACTTGTGAGCCTATCTTTAAGCTGTTGAAACCGGATGTTGTGGTCAAGTGGACGGAGGAATGCCATGAGGCTTTTGACAAAATAAAAGGCTACTTGTCAAACCTACCAGGGTTTGTTCCACCAGAACTAGGAAGGCCTTTGATCCTGTATCTGACAGTCCTGGACAACTCATTCGGATGCGTGTTAGGTCAGCACGATATCACCGAAAGGAAGGAACATTACACATATTACCTCATCAAGAAGTTCAGAGCTTATGAGGTTAAGTATATTCATCTTAAAAGGACGTGTTGTGCCCTAACTTGGATAACATAGAAGTTGATACGCTACTTGCCGTCGTATACTACTTACCTCATCTCACGCCTTGACCCGCTGAAGTACATCATTAAAAAGCCTATGCCCATGGAGAAGCTTGCAAAGTGGCATATCCTGCGTTCAACATTATCTATGTGACTAGGATTACAATGAAAGCGCAGGCATTGCCTGATCATCTGGCCGAGAATCCGGTGGACGAAGAATATGAAGCTTTAAAGACATACTTCCCGGATGAAGAGGTGATGCATATTGATGAAGTGGAACAAGATGAGAAGCTAGGATGGAAACTATTCTTTGATGGGGCCACCAAAATTAAAGGCGTCGTGATATGAGCAGTACTCATTTCTAAAACGGGGCACCATTACCCTGTTACAGCTCAGCTTCGCTTCTATTGCACTAATAATATGGCAAAATATGAGGCATGCATTTTTGGTCTGAGGTTAGCTACAGACATGGGTGTCCAGGAAGTCTTAGTCTTGGGGGACTTGGACCTTCTGGTACACCAGATTCAAGAATGGGAAACACGAGATTTGAAGCTCATACCATACTAGAAATGTTTGCATGATCTTTGTCAATGAGTCTGGTCAGTAGAGTTCAGGCATATCCCAAGAATTTACAATGAGGTTGTTGATGCATTGGCTACTTTGGCGTCAATGTTACATCATCCAGATAAGGCTTATGTTGACCTGCTGCATATCCAAGTCCATGATCAAGAGGCTTACTGCAGCGTGGTAGAAGAGGAGCTTGATGGTGAGCCTTGGTTTCACCACATCAAAGAATATATCAGGATGGGTGTGTACCCGGTACAATCCACAAGTGATCAAAAGTGAAACATTCGTCAATTATAAAGCAGATTTTGCTTTAGTGGAGGGGTACTATACAAAAGAACGCCAGATCTTGGGTTGCTAAGATGTATAGATGCTAGACAGGCCACGACCACAATGACTGAGGTACATTCCGGAGTTGAGGACGACACATGAGTAGACATGTTTTGGCAAAGAAGATTCTCCGAGCAAATTATTATTGGCCCACCATGGAGCGAGACTGTATCAGTTTCGTGCACAAATGTCTTCAATGTTAGGTGCATGGAGATTTGATTCACTCCCCACCGTCTGAATTACATAAAATGTCCATACCGTGGCCCTTCGTTCCCTGGGGCATGGATGTCATCGGGCCCATCGAGCCAGCAACGACCAATAAGCATAGGTTTATCCTAGTGGCTATTGGTTATTTCACCATATGGGTCGAAGCAAAAACTTTCAAGTCAGTGACTAAGAAAGCCATGGTCGAATTTGTGCATTCAAATATCATTTGTCGATTTGGAATCCCAAAGATAATCCTCACAACCAATGGAGCAAATCTCAATAGTCACTTGAGGAAAGAGGTATGCTAGTAGTTTAAGATTACACATCGCAATTCCACCCCATACCGCTCTAAGGTGAATAGAGAAGTTGAGGCAGCCAACCAGAACATAAAATAGATACTTCGAAAAATGGTGGAAGGGTCCAGGCAATGGCATGAGAAGCTACCCTTCGCATTGTTAGGCTATCGCACTACTATTTGCACCTCAGTAAGGGCAACTCCATATTTGTTGGTGTGTGTCACAGAAGCAGTAATATCGGTAGAAATTGAAATCCAATCCCTTCGGGTTGTCACTGAGGTAAAAATTGATGATGACGAGTGGGTCATGACCCGCCTGGAGCAATTGAGTCTGATTTATGAAAAAAGAATAGCAGTTGTATGTCATGGCCAGTTGTATCAATAGAGAATGGCCAGAGCATACAACAAGAAGGTATGCCCAAGAATGTTTGAAGTGGGTCAGTTGGTATTGAAGCGCATCCTCCCTCACCAGGCGGAGGCAAAGGGAAAGTTTGCCCCAAATTGGCAAGGCTCGTTTATCGTGTCAAGAGTGTTGTCCAACGAGGCATTGTATCTAACAGATATGGAAGGCGAGTGCGTAGAAATAGCCATCAATTCCGATGCAGTCAAGAGATACTGTGTATGATTTTCTTTGATTAAATCATATTTGTTTGTACTTGGCATGTTTTGGAGATTGTAATGACGAAGGCATTTTATTCTGCTATCTAAATAATTTATCCCTTGTTAACCCTTTCAAGCTTTAATAATTTTCTTTCATACCCCTCTTTCAAAATCAGTAGCAAAATCAATAACGCAAGTGTAAGAGATGAATAAAGGGAAGAAAAAAAAGAGAAGAAGAAATTAAAAAAAAGAGAAGAAAAAGAAGAAGAAAAAAGAAAGAAAAAAAGAAATAAAAGAAAAAAACACAACAAAACATCAAAACAACAAAAGAAAATGACGAAACAAAAAGAAATAGTAAGGAAAAGAAGAAAGAGAAAAGATAAATCACAACAAAACAAAGAAATTCTTACATCATGAACTACGTTTGACCTTATTCGTTTAAGGAAACGTAGGCAGCTTTATGGTTCGCTCCCATTAAAATAAAAGTCCAAGAGTCCTAAAGCAAGAAGCTGGGGTAGAAGTTGTGGATATTATAATGAATTTGATTCTGAAAGTTGCAATGTTGAACCCATTTGAATTAATTTGAGCCTTTAATACCCTTTCTTTCTAACCCTATCCAAAAGCCTGCATTACGGTCCAAAGAAAGACCTTCTAATCAGTCTTTAAGAAATTCCAAGTCAAGTAAGAAGAGGTGATTCATACCCGGGTCAACGCTTTAGTTCGAGCAAGGAAAGGCGAAAATGAGAGAGTCTTATTGGTGAAAACACTCACAGGCACTGTAAGGCGGCGGGAGTTGAGAGAAAATCAAAATGAGAGAGTCTTATTGGTGAATAACCTCACAGGCACTGTAAAGAAATGGGAGTTGAGAGAAAATAAAAAAGAGAGAGTCTTATCGGTTAAAACCCTCACGGGCACCGTAAGGCGATAGGAGCTGAGAGAAATCAAAATGAGAGAGTCTTATTAGTTAAAACCCTTACGGGCACCATAAGGTGAAGACAAGTCGAGAAATGAAAAATTGACAGAGGTCTGTTGGTTGAAATCCATTCAAAACATCGCATGATGAGCAAGGTCAGGGTTTGGTTGAAGAAATTGGGTTAAGGAAGGTCACAACAACAAAGTATGGAAAGTGAAAGACGATCGTTTTGATAGACGGGGCCGACTAAGCCGAAGTGCATGTCATGATCATTGGCACCAGTTGTTCCCCCATAGATAAGTCTCTTTTCTTCCCCCTTCAGTAATCAACCAATTCTGAATTCTTTTGCTCTAAAAACAACTCAGAGTCATTGCATTTCAATTTCTTTCGGGTCTCCACTCCTCTAAGAAGTTTTCAAGGTCAATTTTGTTTAAGCGAGCAGGAGAGAGATTTCAAAGCTTACTACCAGCTCCAAAATAGTAAAGCGCATTACGTCTAATAGTCAGTTCAGGAAAGTAACACAATGTTGGGGTACAAAACACTCGGTTCATATAAGGTCGTAGGGTTTAGGGGCCAGCCAACAAATCAGGCTGCTCATAGTCAATTCAGGAAAGTTGGCCATAACGGAGCATGACAGTGGGGAAGCCATTTTTCAGAAAGAGTGTCGCAAGCTAACCACACATTTCAGACTGACAAGATTTGCTTTGATTGAAATAGGGGTAGGAAATTCTGAATCTCTCGGAGAAGTCCTCCATAGGAAAAACAAGCACCTAGCAGGTATGACTGTGGACTTCTGGACCCTCCAAAAAATGGGACCTATTTAAAGTTCGAAATAATCGTGAATAGCAAAGAGCATAAATGGACTTAAGAATTTGCATGTTGAAATATGATTCAGCTAGGAGTTTTCAAGACCCTCGTGGAAAATGGGATTAGTTTAAAATGCAAAACAACCACGGGTAGCATAATTTAGCATAGATGTTCCCCGAAGAATACAAGTCGATTTCAATTTCGTTCAAGAGAAGGAATTCATGTAGGAGTTGTCAGGGCCCTTCTGGAAAATGTGACCCAGTTTAAAATTCAAAACATCATGAGTAGGATAAGTTAGCATAAATGTACCCGAAAGGAATATAAGTTGGTTTCAAAGTTTGCATGCTTAAGATAGGATTCAGTCAGAAGTTTTCAGGATCCTCCTAAGTAATAGGACTTAGCTTTAGGATTTCCATTAGATAACAATATTTCGTGTAAGTTCTGTTGTAGGGTAGTATAATTCTGGCGTAAAGAATTGTCACTCTTAGGATGAAATTTCACATATGAGTCATCAGGACCCTCCTGGATAAATGGATATAGCTTTAGTTGCTGGTCCCCAACAGATATAACTTAGATTTAAAACTGGCTTTAATTATGAATTGTAAGGACCCTCCTGAATAGTGAGACTTAGTTTAAAATTTCCATTAAAAACAAGATTTAACGTAACTTCTGTCATAGGGAAGTTGATAAGATTTGATTGTAAATTATTAGGACCCTCGTGGATAATGGGATTTGATTTATAATTTTCAGGACCCTCCTGGATAATGGGATTTAGTTTTAAAAACTTTCAAGACTCTCCTGGATAATGATATTTAATTTAATATTTCAGTTCCCTCCTGGATAATAGGATTTAGTTTTAAAATTTTCAGGACCCTCCTAGATATTGGGATTTAGTTTTTAAATTTTCAGGACCCTCCTGGATTATGGGATTTGATTTAATATTGTCAAGACCCTCATGGATAATGGGATTTAGCCTTTAAAACTTTCAAGACCTTCATGGATGATGAGATTTAATTTAAAATTTTAGGACCCTCCTAGATATTGGGATTTAGTTTTTAAATTGTCAGGACACTCCTGGATAATGGGATTTAATTATTGAAGACCCTTCTAGATAATGGGTACGTTCTCAGGACCCTCCTGGATAATGAGATTTAATTTAAAAATAATTTTCAGGACCCTCCTAGATAATGGGGTTAGATTAAAAAATTTCAGGACCCTCCTGGAAAATGGGAAGTAGCCTTAATATTTTCTTAGATAACAAGACATAGCGGAAGTAATATATTTAAAGGACATAGCCGAGTCTTTAAATTGTCGTTTAATTAAGAGTTGTCAGGACCCTTTTGGATAATGGGATCTAGCTTTCAAATTCATAGAATATTTGGTAACATGATTCAGTTTAACACTCACATATGTACCCAGCTACCAAACTGGGGAAGAAAATTTTCTTTGTTTTGTCTATTTTTGTTTAAATCAGGCGCCCACTTGGAGAACAAGGGAATATAATTTAGGTTTTGATAATCAGGCACCCACCTGTAGAACAAGGGAATATAATTCAACTTTTGGTAATTAGGTGCCCACCCGAAGAACAAGGGAATATAGTTAATGTTTTTGGCAATCAGCCGCTCGCCTGGATAACAAGGGTATATAATTCATGTTTATGGCAATCAGACATCCACCTGGAGAACAAAGGAATACAAGTCAAGTTTTTTGAAATGAAGAGCCTACTTGGAGAACAAGGGAATACAGTTCAAGTTTTGGTAATCAGGCGCCCACCTGGAGAACAAGGAAATGCAGTTCAAGTTTTGATAATCATGCGCCCACCTAGAGAACAAGAAAATACAGTTCAAGTTTTTGGCAATTAGGCGCCCACACAAAGAACAAGGGAATATAATTCAAGTTTCTGGCAATCAGGCGCCCACCATGAGAATAAGGGAATACAATTGAGGTTTTTGGTAATCAGGCGCCCACCTAGAGAACAAGGGAATAAAGTTCAAGTTTTTGTAATCAGGCGCTCACTTGGAGAACAAGGGAATACAAATCAAGTTTTGGTAATCGGGCGCCCACCCTGGAGAACAAGGGAATACAATTCGAGTTTTTGGCAATCAGGCACCCACCCAGTGAACAAGGGAATACAATTCAAGTTATTTATAATCAGGTGCCCACCTGAAGAACAAGGGAATACAATTCAAGTTTTTGGCAGTCAGGCGCCTTCTTGAAGAACAAGGGAATATAGTTCAATTTTATGTAATCAAGAACCCACCTACAAATAAGGGAGTACAATTCAAGTTTTTTTGGGAATCATGCGCCCACATGGAGAACAAGGGAATAAAATTAAAGTTTTTGCCAATCAGGCAACGCAACTGGAGAACAAGGGAATACAGTTCAAGTTCTGGTAATCAGGCGCCCAACTGGAGAACAAGGGAGTACAGTTCAACTTTTAGTAATCAGGCGCCTACCTGGAGAACTAGGGAATACAATTCTAGTTTTTGGTAATTAGGCGCCCACCTGGAGAACAAGAGAATACACTTCAAGTTGTTGGTAATCAGGCGCCCACCTGGAGAATAAGGGAATATAGTTCAAGTTTTTGGGAATCAGGCGCTCACCTGGAGAATGAGGGAATATAATTCAACTTTTGGTAATCAGGCGCCCACATAGAAAACAAGGGAATACAATATAAGTTTTTTTTGGCAATCAGGAGCCCACCTGGAGACCAAGGGAATAAAATTCAAGTTTTTGGCAATCAGGCGCCCACCTAGAGAATAAGGGAATACAATTCAAGTTTTTTGTAATCAGGCGCCCACATTGAGAACAAGGGAATACTATTGTTTTTGGAAATCAGGCGCCCACCTGGAGAACAAGGAAATATAATTCAAGTCTTGGTAATCAGACACCTACTTAGAGAACAAGGGAACACAATTCAAGTTCAGCAAGTGGGCATCCACCTGGAAAAGGGAAACATAGCAAGCAACAAGGAGTTTCACAGGAAGAAATAAAAGTCAAAAAGGCAACAAGTATCAAGAGCAATTTTGAAGACATAGATAGGTTCTTTTGTAATCCATAGGTCATAACTTAGTCTAGCTTCTTCTTATTCTGACACGGTGTAATAAGGGGATCTAGCGGGCAGTAGCAGCAGCAACAACAACAGTGAGATTGCAGCTTCGTTGGAGTCCAAGCTACCAAACACTCCTGAATTACACTGACCTGATTCCTTTTCAGCCGAGGATATAAAGGCAATCTCCGAAACAGGGTGTGGTCAAGCTATTCAAAAAAATACTTCTTACGGAGTATTTAAACGGGAAAAAATCTCTCGTATCCACTCACTTTTCTTTGCACGAAAACTCTTTTTGTTTCCTAGCAAAGAGGGACAGCTGTGAGCACGCGATTTTTTCCATATATGAATTACTTCCATAAATTCAAAACAAAATAATTTCTTTCAGTCTTTGCACCCTTGTGGATTTTCGTGGCATCTTCTGTTAATTGTTTGCATTTTTGTCTGTGCATTTTAATTAGTGAAAAAATACAAAAACAGATGTTGCATGTGCATTTAGAAGTGAATTAGGACATTTTACTAAATAATTAATTAGCAGCTAGTCATTTTATAAAAAAAAATAAAAATAAAAAATGGTTTAATTTTCACCTTTAATTTTAACTTTCATTTCAGGTTATTTTTCTTTCAATTTGTTTTAATTATTGGTGATAATTATTATTTTGGATTAATTAGCATTTTTGATAGGTTAATTTAGTTTTATAATTTAATTTATATTTTTGTTTAATTTTGAAAAGAAAAAGAGAAAAAGAAGAATTTTAGGATAATTTGCTTTGAAATAAAGGAAGATTTCTTTTAAATCAAATGTCCAGGCCCAATATGTCACTCTTTCATGCCCCAATTTCGGCCCAAAATCCATTGTCTACCAGGTCCAATTTCGTTTTTTATCAAAATGGCGTCGTTTTGCCATATCCAATCCTGGCCTTTCATTTATTCTCATCCAACGGCAGGGAAAGCCTCTCAAAATTAGTTAAAGGTGTCCAAATGTCTCAGAGACAACATCAGACCCTTCGTCTCTTTCCCCACCGTCCACCATCACCAGCCGCCGCCGGAAATTACCCTACGGCGGCGTCAAGCCTCCAAACCACCCCAAATCTCTACCACAACTTCTTATTCGCCTCCACATCATTAGTCTACGACTAGCTTCCTTCAATACCTGCTCAGATTTTTCAAATATTTATTTGACGTCATAAACCCTATCGCCGCCACGATGTCTTCGGTGGCACCGCCGCCTCTAATCAACTCCATATTGACATCGCAGTATCCCCATGCTCCCCTCTTCCCTAATCTTAAATGCTCAACCCTCGAATCTTAGCAAAATCCCTTGAATTTTGGATCTAAGTCTGAACCCTAAAGTTGTCAAAGTCAAGATTTCATGAACAATTTAGGTTAATTTTGATGTTGTTCCTGTGTTCCTAATAAGAACACACGATTAACATCAAGATTAGCCGAAAATAGGAGGTTTGAAGAACTCAATCCTATTTCTCTACTGCCAGGCTTGTCTAGGTAATTTTCGTTTCTTTTCTTTCATTTTTTCCTTGCATTTTATGCCCTACCTCATTGTTATGTTTATTCCTCTTCTTCTTTTCACGACTTTTTATTTTTCTAGTTCTCCAGAACCATGTGGTTATGCATGTTAGTTCTTAAGAATTTTTCATTTCTTTAAGTAGTTTGTTAACAAGTTAATTTCAATTTTTTTTAAGTGGTAATTAAATTTTCAGAATTGCTTGGACTGTTTTGTTTCTTTATTTTTGCCTTAATTTGTCAAAATTGAGGTTGTTAAGGATTAGGCCTCATGCCTTGAAGTTTCAGGTTTGGGTTGAATTCCTAACACAGGTCAACCTAGGATCCAAATTGACTCACATTTTAGTTTGATGTTTAAGGGGTAAAAAACAAGGTTATTAAAGGGTAGTCTAGGAAATAGGACATAGGGAATCATTGCTAACTGTTTTCAGAAACTTCTAGTAAGGGTTTCCTATAAATTTTAGGCTATAACTTGGCAGATCACAAAATCAGGGACCAAGAGGGTAAACCAAAATCTGAAAGTTGCCCTATGGCCCTGTATATAAAGCATATCATTCTTTCTTTTAAGGCACGGAGAAAACAGCTAAAAAACGCAGAAAATAAAAAGTTGTATGAATTTACTAAAATGGAGAAAATTCTGATAAATCAAAAGACAGAAAGAAATACTGTTTCATTAGATGTTTCTTAAGGATTTTTTGAGTTTTCCAATTTCTAAAATATAATATTGCTTCATTAATGAGATCTAAAATGGGCTAACATTAAGTTTGGAAATTTTTGGGTCAAGTTGTGTGAAGTTACTGTTCCATTGAGTCCTAAAGTGATTTTGAGTTCATCTCTTAAACTGAAACAATTTCTGGTTAGTTGATCGTGGAAATGACCCAAAATTAAGTGAGGTCAATATCGTTTGGTCCAGTTTTCTTTGATTGAAACTATTTTATGGGTTATTACTTCACTTTCTGGGTTCAAAACTAGTTGCAAACTGTTGACTGTTGATACTCATTTGCTGATACCTTACTTCTGTTTTGGCTTTCAAACTACAGTTACATGCCCTTGAATTCTAATGGTTGTAGGTTTCATAATGAATATGTAATGAGAGTTTGAAGCATGGCATCAAGTCTGCGTTGTTATTTTACTTTCTTCATGATGTTTATATGTTTATATGTTTAATCATTTAGTTTAATGTGATTTAGTTGTTTTCAGTTAGATTATATAGGTTACTATGTTATAATTGAATCATGGACCGTTATAATTTGGGACTGTCACGGACTCCAACAGTATATATCTTCAATATGAGACTTCAACTTTAAGATTGGTTAAAATAGGTACTTTGTTCATATGAGGTCTTGTATTCGAACAACTGTTGGTAATAACTATATGGTCTGGCATGTTTAGAAAGGCTATGGTGTATTTTTAAGTGCAAGTTAGTTGTTAGGAAATCATGTATTCATGGTAGCTATATGTTGATTTGCTTGCCAGTTGTTTAGCTTCCATACGAATAATTTTCTTTGATTTGTTCTTTGTTTAAGTATTCAAATTCAGGGATAAAATTTTTTAGTATCAATTAAGGAATCATATATTACCATAACAGGTTTGGGTGCCAATTTATATGGTCATTAAAGTAAATTCACATAGGTTCAGCATGTTAACACTCCCCTTCCCTCGTTAGATCTAGGCCTTATTTGAGCCAAAGCTTTGGAATCACTAAAAATGGCAGTCCAGGTTAATGTATACTATATGTGGTCAAGCAACTGGTCTATTGTGTAGTGAATTAGTCAGAACAAAACTGGGCCTACATATTTGGCCTAATGTTATCAGGCCTGGATATCTTTTATAGGCAAGTGGGCTAGTGTACATGCCAATTGAACGTTTGGGTCAGTTGGGCTTCTCGCGCAACCCATTTGCTCATTTCACCGTTGTTTTATTGGTTCTCAAGACTGGTTTATCATTTTTTTATTCAAATTAGGTTAGTCCTTAGCTAGTTAGTTGGACTGTGGTTTAGGTTTGAGGCGGGCCATATTCGACAAGTTGTAATTCATGTCCCTTCAAAGATTTAGTTTAGAAATATTCTTTAAATATTCGAGACGTGCAATTTAGCAAATTTCATGGCCCTCGCAAATACGAAAATGTGTAGTCATTCTAGCTGCGTTATTCTAATAATCGATTTCCATAAACTTGGGTGCGCATTTATGTGACCCAAATCCAAATCTCAACAATGCTAAAATATGTTAAAAACCACGTGTGCATTTATGTGACGTGGTTCGAGACGTATTTTAATAATATTGCAATTTTCTCTACAAAATGATTAAGAGCAGTTAAAGTTAAAATTTGCACATAGGTTCAAAATGTTCTAAAATTAGATAATTAAGCCGAATATAACAGTTGAGCGACTGTGCTAGATTCACGGAACTCGGGAATGCCTAACACCTTCTCCCGGGTTAACAGAATTCCTTACTCGGATTTCTGGTTCGCAAATTGTTAAACAGAGTCAATCTTTTCCTCGATTCAGGATTTAAACCGGTGACTTGGGAAACCATTAATTATCCTGAGTGGAGACTCTGAAATCTTTAATGTTGGAAACACGTTTCAAATGCAATATACTAAACGTGTGTTCTTTTGTAGGTTTTGATGAATGTCAAACAAAGCAATAAGCGATATATAGCAGTGCTCAAGGACAAGCACATAATGGATGCATTACAAGAAGCTCAAGACAATGCTTGGAAATGTTATAATTGAGTCAATATTAATTGTGATCTTGATTCCTCAATCTTGGCTCATAACATGGCTTCTCTACTAAATTTATTTTTTCCAAAATCATGCATATTTAAAGTAAGTGTCAAATGATTTTAAACTATGCATATTTACATTTGTTAAAATGTTTTCCAAACATGCCTCAAAAATCTGGGCTAAGATAATCGATTATGTACTTATGATAATCGAGTATCTCTAAGCCAAGACTGCATGACAATCGATTATGAATTAATGATAATCGATTGTGAGTAAGTCAGTTAACATCAGGTTTTTGCAAACTGCATAACAATCGATTGTGTACTTACGATAATCGATTGTTAACTAAGGCAAAGTTTTCAAAACTCATAAAAATCGATTATGAACTAATGGTAATCGATTAGAATGAGAAAAATGTCTCCCAGTGATTTTAAATAAAATGATAATCGATTGTGGCTTTTGATAATCGATTATATATGAGACAGAAAGTTTTGAAATTAATTAATAATCGATTGTGGCTTTTGATAATCGATTATATATGAGACAGTAAGTTTTGAAATTAATTAATAATCGATTGTGGCTTTTGATAATCGATTATATACGAGACAGTAAGTTTTGAAATTAATTAATAATCGATTTTTCTATTTGATAATCGATTATTGAAGTTGTCCGTTGTCATACTTTTTTCAAATTACCTTCAGGTAATCGATTGTGATATTTAACAATCGATGTTTTAGCGTAAAATCTGGAAAAGATTTTCTGAACGTTGTTAAAATAATCGATTATTGATTTCTTGATAATCGATGTTTTATGCCAAAAATTGGAAAGGATTTTTTAACGTTATAATTAATCGATTATTGATTTGAAGTAATCGATTGTTAACGTAAAATCTGGGATTGATTTTTTGATCTGATAGGCAAACAATCGATTGTTTAGTCCTGACAATCGATTGTCACTGAGTAATTTCAGCAATCCTTAATTGGCAATTAGACAACGGTAAGACTGAGTTTTTCACCTATAAATACAGGTTTAACTCAGTGTTTTCACAACAACAACACATACAATTTAAGTATTTTCATTGCTAAAAGCTTTCTTACATTGATCATCATTTTCATTCATCTATAAAGCTTTTTGAAGAGCCATTCTATTGAGCTAAGTTGTTGTGATCTTGAGCGTACTATTTCTACTCATATCTACTCATTGAGGAGTACTTTGTAAAGTGAGTGTGTCTTTGTGTTTGTAAGAGAATTGCGATTCTCGTTGGTTGAGGAACTTGTGTTTCCTCGGTTGAAGTCTTTGGGATTGTTATCCCCGAGCAATTGAAGTCTTTGGGATTGTTATCCCCGAGCAATTGAAGTCTTTGGGATTGTTATCCCCGAGCAATTGAAGTCTTTGGGATTGTTATCCCCGAGCAATTGAAGTCTTTGGGATTGTTATCCCCGAGCAATTGAAGTCTTTGGGATTGTTATCCCCGAGCAATTGAAGTCTTTGGGATTGTTGTCCCCGAGCAATTGAAGTCTTTGGGATTGTTATCCCCGAGCAATTGAAGTCTTTGGGATTGTTATCCCCGAGCAATTGAAGTCTTTGGGATTGGTATCCCCGAGCAATTGAAGTCTTTGGGATTGTGATCCCCGAGCACCTAGGTGAGGCTTGTGTCCTCAGCTGTAACGGTTTGTTAAGCACCCGTAAGCTTGACAAGTTTAGTGGAAATCTCGAGAGAGTCTCTCGGGGACTGGACTAACCACGTTTGTGGCCAACCAGGATACATCTTTGTGTAAGTTTATTTTACTGCACTTGTCTTAATTTCTGCAAAGTTTTTAAATTCCGCACTAAAACGCTTAATAATTTTAAAACGCTATTCACCCCCCCCTCTAGCGTAAAGCGTTATTTCCAACAATTGGTATCAGAGCCATACTCTCTGAAAAACCTAACCGTTTGAGAGAACCATCCATGGCTTCTACTCTAAATTTCTTTGCAGGAATAGGTGAAGGAGAATGCAGCATGTCACCTCCAATATTGGACGAAAACGACTACTCAGTCTGGAAATATCGGATGCAAGTTTTTACAATGGCAAACGATTTGTATCTATGGCAAGCTATTAAACACAGTGATCAACTGACGACAAAAGTCGGGAAAGATAAGGTAAGTGAATACAACACTAAAGCTATGAATATATTACATAACACCTTGAACCAGGAACTTTGGCGAAAAATCTCCCACTATAAAACTGCTAAGGAAATGTGGGACAAACTTGAGGAATTGCACAAAAACACGCCTCAAAAAGCGGTCAGCACAAACGATGAAACAACTGGTCAGTGCCTCATGGCAGACGAAAAAGACGAGGTAAGTACATCTAACGATATGCAAATTACTTATAACAAACTGCATGATGAGTTGGTAAATGCTTCTAAGACTATTAAAGATTTACAAAGAACTCTTTCTTTACAAGAAGAGGATTTTCAAAAACAACTCCTTTTAAAAGACAAGGACTTTGAAGAACGTCTTTCTTTAGCTCAAAAAGGTGTTGAAAATCTGTCTCGTGATAACGAGAATCTTGCAAATGAAAATCAATTTTTGTTAAATGATAGTATAGAACTTAGACAAGTCATCAAGACTATGCATGAAGCCTCTTGTGTTGATAAATGCTCTACTTGTACTACTTGTGAGTCCTTAAAACTAGAAAACACAGAACTTAGGAAAACTTTAGATACACATAGTAAAGAAGTTCCTAAGAAATATCAACGGCATAAAAACAAAAACTTCACTACTCCACCTAGAAATAACTCTAAGGTATTAAACAAGCCTAGAACAAATTCTTTTAGACCACCTAGACATTATGCTAGAATGTATGAAAATAAGGGTAGAACTAATATCTTTAGACAACCTAGATCCGAATCTAGGATTCTTGCAAACAAGCCTACAGATAGTAATTTTCGGCAACCAAGAAATAACTCTAGGAACGAGCATAGACCACCTAGATATGACACTAGGTCCTTCAACAAGTCTAGCACTAATGACTTTAGACCATCTAGATATCATACTAAGAATGGGAAAAATATGTCTAGTGTTAATCATATTCATTCGCCTAGAACCTTGTTGGCTCAACCTAGGCATCAACACAACCCGAACGTAGTATGTCATTACTGCAATCGTATAGGTCATATTGCACCTATGTGTTTTACAAAGCATAGAGATTCTTCATATTATTATGGTCGTTATTTGCCTAACCCCCAAGGACCCAAAATGATATGGGTACCTAAAGAATATTAATTTGCTTTGTAGGTGTGCTTGAAGGGATCAAGTGTACTATGGTACCTTGACAGTGGATGCTCCAGACACATGACAGGAGACGAATCCAAATTCCTTCAACTAGAGCACAAAGAAGGAGGAAGCGTCGTATTCGGTGACAACAATAAAGGACAAATTATTGGCATCGGAGCGGTCGGTAAGAATGAAAAATCCTCTATAAAGCATATATTACTTGTCAAAGGTTTAAAGCATAATCTCTTGAGCATAAGTCAATTATGTGACAAGGGAAATCTTGCGTTGTTTGATTCGGATGAGTGTTTAGTGTTTAGACGTAGTGACTTCAAGATTATTCTACGTGGTTTTAGAGTTGACAATATTTACATGGTTGATCTTGAAAACTCCTCATCCGAGTATGTTGATTGTTTGTTGAGCAAAGATGATAGTGTGTGGTTGTGGCATCGTAGAGTAGCTCATATGAACATGCATCTTTTAAATAAATTGATTTCTCAAAATCTAGTGATTGGTCTTCCCTTCTTAAAATTTGAAAGTGATACTATTTGTGATTCATGTCAAAAGGGGAAGCAAACAAGAGCATCTTTTAAATCCAAAAATGTTGTTTCAACCTCTAGACCTTTACAACTATTGCATATGGATTTATTCGGACCATCCCGTATCGAAAGTCTAGGAAGAAATAGATATGCTTTTGTTATTGTTGATGACTTCTCTAGATTTACATGGACATTATTTCTTGCACATAAAAGTGATGCATTTATTAGCTTCAAGCTTTTTCTTAAAAGAGTTCAAAATGAAAAGGAATCAACTGTCACTTCCATTAGAAGTGATCATGGGGGAGAGTTTGATCACAATCTCTTTGCGGATTTTTGTGATGAACTCGGAATCGAGCATACCTTTTCCGCTCCACGTACACCACAACAAAACGGGGTGGTGGAAAGGAAAAATAGGAGTCTCGAAGAGATGGCTAGAACCATGCTCGACGAAGCTAAGATTCCCAAACAGTTTTGGGCAGACGCCGTGAGTACCGCATGCTATGTTTTGAATAGAGTAGCAATTCGGCCGATACTCTTAAAAACCCCATATGAACTCTACAAAGGTAGAAAACCAAACATTTCACATTTACGTGTCTTTGGTTGTAAATGTTTTGTGCATAACAATGGAAAGGACCAACTAGGAAAATTTGATGCAAAGTCGGATGAAGGTATCTTCATTGGCTATTCTTCTCGTAGTAAAGCTTATAGGGTTTTTAATAAAAGAACCCAAGTTGTAGAGGAATCTCCTCATATTGTTTTTTCCGAAGATAATACTCGCTTGGCGAGAAAGGATTGTGGTCTTGATCTTTCAGGTATTCTGGAAAGCCTAAAGGACAAAATTCAAGAAGAACCACCAAGGAAAGAAATTGACAAAACGGTGGAACAACCAATTGAAGAAGCTCCTCAACCGGAAAATGAACCAAAAGAGCAAATAGAATGGAGAACAGTCAAAGACCATCCTCTCGATCAGGTAATAGGCGACGTTGGAGGGAAGGTAAGTACCCGGAGCTCCCTTAGAAATACCTTAGATCTTACTGCTTTTGTTTCTCAAATTGAACCCAAAACCATCTCTGAAGCAATTGGGGATGAATTTTGGACCTTGGCAATGCAAGAGGAGCTTAACCAATTCAAACGTAACAACGTTTGGGACTTGGTGCCAAGACCCGAAGGTCATACCATAATTGGTACGAAATGGGTTTTTCGAAATAAATTAGATGAAAATGGCATAATCACTAGAAACAAAGCTAGGCTTGTGGCTCAAGGCTATAATCAAGAAGAAGGGATTGATTATGATGAGACATATGCTCCGGTAGCTAGATTAGAGGCCATCCGTTTGTTGCTTGCTTTTGCATCTTCTATGAATTTCATTCTATATCAAATGGATGTGAAAAGTGCCTTTTTAAATGGTTTTATCCAAGAAGAAGTTTTTGTAAAGCAACCCCCCGGTTTTGAAGACTTTAATTTTCCCAATCATGTTTTCAAACTCAAAAAGGCCCTTTATGGTTTAAAACAAGCTCCTCGAGCTTGGTATGAAAGGTTGAGTAAATTTCTTTTAGAAAATAATTTTATTCATGGAAAAGTTGACACAACTTTATTTGTCAAGCATGAAAACAATGATATCTTGCTAGTTCAAATATATGTAGATGATATCATTTTTGGTGCTACTAACAATGCTCTATGCAAGGAATTTTCAAACTTAATGACTAGCGAATTTGAGATGTCCATGATGGGTGAGTTACAATTCTTTTTGGGATTACAAGTAAAACAAATGAAGGAAGGTACATTCATTTGTCAAAGCAAGTATTGCAAAGAACTGCTTAAACGTTTTGACATGAACAATGCAAAGGAAATAGCAACTCCCATGAGCACATCCGATCATCTCGACAAAGATGAAAAAGGTAAGGAAGTCGACATCAAAATGTACCGAGGTATGATTGGCTCTCTTCTTTATCTTACTGCTAGTCGTCCGGACATCATGTTTAGCGTGTGCGTCTGTGCCCGTTATCAATCATGTCCGAAAGAATCTCACCTTACTGCGGTAAAGCGAATTCTAAGGTATCTTGTCGGTACTACCAATGTGGGTCTATGGTACCCCAAAGGTTCTTCATGCCAACTTATTGGCTATTCCGACTCTGATTTTGCTGGATGCAAATTGGACCGCAAGAGCACTAGCGGCACTTGCCACTTGCTCGGTAGCGCTTTAGTTTCTTGGTTTAGTAAGAAGCAAGTTAGTGTTGCGGTGTCCACAACCGAGGCTGAATATGTAGCCGCGGGGAGTTGTTGCGCTCAAATCCTATGGATGAAACAACAACTCTTGGACTATGGCCTACGTCTTGACCACATTCCTCTTAGATGTGACAACACTAGTGCCATATGCTTGACGAAGAACCCCATTCTTCACTCGCGAACAAAACACATTGAAATTAGACATCATTTTATTAGAGATCACGTTCTAAAAGGCGATGTCGAAATTGAATTTGTTGAAACAAAAAGCCAATTGGCAGACATCTTTACAAAGCCCTTAGATAAAGAGTCCTTCTTCCGAATTCGTAGTGAACTCGGGATCCTTGACTCCACGTTGATCTAAGTCATGCATTGCATTTTATTTCTTACATAATTTCTAACTTGAGCGTCGGAGGCGTCTAAAATTTTTTTTGCAGGTATCACCCTAAAGAAAAGGGGATCATAAAAAGCATGACGCAAAATACTCAAGTATTCTACAGGAAAATCGCCGTCAAACAATCGATTACTGTATCAATAATCGATTACTTCCGTTATATATTTTTTCCAATAAATAAACTTGTGTTTATTTCATATTTGTTATTCTTCCCTTGTGTACATTTTTTTGCTAATGGCAAAAGGGGGAAGAAACGGGATATCAAGAAGTATGCTATATTATGCTATATGCTCTCAACTTCATTCATGCTTAAAGTGAGGGGGAACATGAATTGAGGGGGAACATGACACTTGTCTTGGTTTATCAAAATAATTATTGCATATATCCCGCCTATGTTTGCCATTATCAAAAAGGGGGAAATTGTTGGAAACACGTTTCAAATGCAATATACTAAACGTGTGTTCTTTTGTAGGTTTTGATGAATGTCAAACAAAGCAATAAGCGATATATAGCAGTGCTCAAGGACAAGCACATAATGGATGCATTACAAGAAGCTCAAGACAATGCTTGGAAATGTTATAATTGAGTCAATATTAATTGTGATCTTGATTCCTCAATCTTGGCTCATAACATGGCTTCTCTACTAAATTTATTTTTTCCAAAATCATGCATATTTAAAGTAAGTGTCAAATGATTTTAAACTATGCATATTTACATTTGTTAAAATGTTTTCCAAACATGCCTCAAAAATCTGGGCTAAGATAATCGATTATGTACTTATGATAATCGAGTATCTCTAAGCCAAGACTGCATGACAATCGATTATGAATTAATGATAATCGATTGTGAGTAAGTCAGTTAACATCAGGTTTTTGCAAACTGCATAACAATCGATTGTGTACTTACGATAATCGATTGTTAACTGAGGCAAAGTTTTCAAAACTCATAAAAATCGATTATGAACTAATGGTAATCGATTAGAATGAGAAAAATGTCTCCCAGTGATTTTAAATAAAATGATAATCGATTGTGGCTTTTGATAATCGATTATATATGAGACAGAAAGTTTTGAAATTAATTAATAATCGATTGTGGCTTTTGATAATCGATTATATATGAGACAGTAAGTTTTGAAATTAATTAATAATCGATTGTGGCTTTTGATAATCGATTATATACGAGACAGTAAGTTTTGAAATTAATTAATAATCGATTTTTCTATTTGATAATCGATTATTGAAGTTGTCCGTTGTCATACTTTTTTCAAATTACCTTCAGGTAATCGATTGTGATATTTAACAATCGATGTTTTAGCGTAAAATCTGGAAAAGATTTTCTGAACGTTGTTAAAATAATCGATTATTGATTTCTTGATAATCGATGTTTTATGCCAAAAATTGGAAAGGATTTTTTAACGTTATAATTAATCGATTATTGATTTGAAGTAATCGATTGTTAACGTAAAATCTGGGATTGATTTTTTGATCTGATAGGCAAACAATCGATTGTTTAGTCCTGACAATCGATTGTCACTGAGTAATTTCAGCAATCCTTAATTGGCAATTAGACAACGGTAAGACTGAGTTTTTCACCTATAAATACAGGTTTAACTCAGTGTTTTCACAACAACAACACATACAATTTAAGTATTTTCATTGCTAAAAGCTTTCTTACATTGATCATCATTTTCATTCATCTATAAAGCTTTTTGAAGAGCCATTCTATTGAGCTAAGTTGTTGTGATCTTGAGCGTACTATTTCTACTCATATCTACTCATTGAGGAGTACTTTGTAAAGTGAGTGTGTCTTTGTGTTTGTAAGAGAATTGCGATTCTCGTTGGTTGAGGAACTTGTGTTTCCTCGGTTGAAGTCTTTGGGATTGTTATCCCCGAGCAATTGAAGTCTTTGGGATTGTTATCCCCGAGCAATTGAAGTCTTTGGGATTGTTATCCCCGAGCAATTGAAGTCTTTGGGATTGTTATCCCCGAGCAATTGAAGTCTTTGGGATTGTTATCCCCGAGCAATTGAAGTCTTTGGGATTGTTATCCCCGAGCAATTGAAGTCTTTGGGATTGTTGTCCCCGAGCAATTGAAGTCTTTGGGATTGTTATCCCCGAGCAATTGAAGTCTTTGGGATTGTTATCCCCGAGCAATTGAAGTCTTTGGGATTGGTATCCCCGAGCAATTGAAGTCTTTGGGATTGTGATCCCCGAGCACCTAGGTGAGGCTTGTGTCCTCAGCTGTAACGGTTTGTTAAGCACCCGTAAGCTTGACAAGTTTAGTGGAAATCTCGAGAGAGTCTCTCGGGGACTGGACTAACCACGTTTGTGGCCAACCAGGATACATCTTTGTGTAAGTTTATTTTACTGCACTTGTCTTAATTTCTGCAAAGTTTTTAAATTCCGCACTAAAACGCTTAATAATTTTAAAACGCTATTCACCCCCCCCCTCTAGCGTAAAGCGTTATTTCCAACATTTAATAAATCCTATGTTGATTTTTCTTTAATTGGAAAAACTCCCTTATCTATGCCTTTCACGGGGTGTAGTGTAAAAAGGAGGTGTGACAACTGACAAGGATCATTCATTGGAACAAAGATATTGCCCATCGGCACTTTGTGTTTGTATTGATGCCATCAAATTCATGCTTGTACTTGGTATTTTTAAAGTTTGGTACGACGAATGCATTTTATTCTGCTACCCAAACAGTTTTATCTTTTGCTACCCCCTTTTGAGCCTTAATTTGTTTTGTTCCATACCCCTTGTTTGGAATCAGAAGTAGAGTTAGGAAGTAGAAAATAAAAATAAATGAGAAAAGGAAGAAAAAGAAAAGCAAAAAGAAAATAAGAAAAGCAAAAGCGAAAAAAAAAGAAAAGGAAAAGAAAAAATAACCAACTTTGTGTTTGAACTATGTTTGACTTGATTCTTGTCACCTCAAGATACGTAAGCACTCTTACGGTTCGTTCATACCAAATAAAATATTTTATAATCCCCGAAGTCAAGAGTGGGGCAGCTTTTTTAGAAATCCCGTCGAAGCAAAAATCCAAACAAAAAGCAAAACAGAAAAATTCTCAGACTCTAAGAAACTGAGGTAGAAGTGTTAATCTGGACAAAAGATCTGATTCTAAAAGTTGTAATTTTGAACCCTTTTATCTTAAATTATTTTGAACCTTCATGTCACCTTTTGTTTCTAACACTGTCCAAAGCCTACACTACGGTCCAAAGAAAGACCTTTCGACCAATCTTTGAGAATGTCAAATCAAGTGTGTGGTAAAAGTGTGATCTTCTTGCATCGTGGGTAATACTTTGTTCTCGGTATAAAGAGAGAAAATGATAAAATGAGAGTCTTATCGGTGAAAATCCTCATGGGCACTGTAAGGCGACAATGAGTTGAGAAAAGAGAAAAATGATATACGCTTGATGGTGAAAACCCTTTAGGGCACCACAAGTCAACTGAGGATTGTGGATCAGATAGGACAATTGGAACATTGAAGCCTAGTTTCACAGCTTAGAAGCATAGCAAGAGTTGAAGATTAGACTCACTTGACATATCATACGCTTAATCCAAAATGCACGTCATGGTCAGTGGATATGTCCTTCAAATCATATTAGCTTCTACTTTGTTCTTTTCCCTAGGTAAAAATATTTTCTTGTTAGACACCATCTCTTCTTGTTTTTCATTTATTTTGTTCCTCGTGTCTTGTTTGAGTCCCTTTTAAATCCGCTTTTGTCGAAACAAGTGAGAAACGACTTCAAAATTTGCTACTAGCTTTTTAATCACAAAGTCGAGTCTGGAAAGCGCATCAAAATGGCATAAGTCAGGGAAAAGTGGCATGCGCACTGAGTTGATAATGATTGACATACTTTGGGATTCATGTGAAATGCAAAACCGATAGAGGATATTGGGATTGAATGGATTGGTGGTGTTTTATGTGGTAAGGGTTGACAGAAAATGGTTCGTCAATAACAAGCGAGGTCTTCCAAGTTGAACTTAATCATGACAAGTGCAAGAGATTCGCCCTCGAGGTCAAGGCCACAAACTAACCACCACATTTTAAACTAACAAGTTTTCTTTGTGTGAAACAGGAACAAAGAAGTGCAAGCAAGTTGGTTAAATAAATAGGAAAAAAAAAAAGAAAAAGAAGAAGAAGAGAAGAGCCGTTAAAGGGAAGTTTCTCAAATATTTTCCTTTATCTGTCTTGTTAGTGTGCATAAAATAATGCTATGGCTCTTCACATTTTTTCCCCTAGGATAAAAAGTCCTAGGTTGATGGATTTTTCTCCCAATAAAAATCTTAGTCTAATGCATCTTTCTCCTAAGATAAGAAACCTAGTCTAATGAACTTTCTCCTAGGATCAAAATGTTAGTCTGATGAATCTTTCTTCTAAGATAGAAAACCTAGTCTGATGAATTTTCTCCTAGGATCGAAATCTTAGTCTGATGAATCTTTCTCCTAAGATGAAGACCTAGTATGATGAGTTTTCTCACAGAACATGCACATCTTAGTTGAGTCATTAATTTTATTCTCATCATTGCATCAATAGCATAGGCGATTTATAATTTTGTTAACAACTCACAAATCTTTCTAGTGCAAACTAGGACAGAAAATTTTGTTTGTTTTGTTGTTTTGATTGCAGGTACCCACCTAGAGAATGAGGGAATTCGTTTCAGAATTGTTTCAAGTTTCAATTCAGAGTAGACTCCCACCCGGAGAACGAGGGAAGTCATTTCAGAATTCAATTCAAGTTAGAAGTAGCAAAAGCTTGCGGCAAGAATACCAGTCAACGGTCTGAGGTGACCTAACAGAAGTACTCTCAATCAAAAAAAAGGGAAAGAAAGTGAATCCAAAATGCAGAAGAAGAAAAAAGATGTGAACTTCTCAAAAGCTAAAGAAGAATGAACTAGCACCTGGAGCTAGCAAGTGTCAAGGTTCAAATCTAAAGTCTTTTTAAAGACTCATTAAAGACTTAAGATCAAGCATCAGAAACTTATAGATAGGAATCTTGTAACTCATAGTAGACAGTCTTAGTTAGCCTTTTCCATTTTTTGATTTTGATGTAATAACAGGACTCGGACCGAAACCTCGACAGAACGACACTTTAATCGGCTCTCCACCTCAGTATACTCCATAACTGTTCCCACTTCTGAACTATATGTGACATGATTCCTTTATAGCCAAGGATATTCAGGTAGCTTAGATACCAAGACTCGGTCACATTCTCTTTTCTTTAAGTTTCTAGTCTCTCTAAATAAAATCGGGTCAAAAAACCAGTCTTGACATTCTTTGTCTCAAAAATCTTCTGCATTTCCAGTCAAAGAGGGATTACTATAGACATGTAATTTTTGACCCTCCCCAAGATTTTGTTAGAATATATGCTCAACGCAAGAGGGGGGGTGAATAGCGTTTAATAAAAAATCGCAGGAATAAAAATCAAAGTAAATGCGGAAATAAAAGAGTAAGGAGGGAGCACACCAAATTTATACTGGTTCGCGACAACGTGTGGTTACGTCCAGTCTCTCGAGTTTCAACTAACTCCGTTAAGCTTACAGGTGCTCAACAAACCAATACAACTTGAGAACTTGATTCACACAAGCCTCAACAACGTTTGCTCGAAGATACCGCACTTCAAGACTTCAATCAAAGGAATGAAACTTTCCTTCTTACAACAACAAGGGATTAAAACTTCCCTTCAAGTGTATGCAAACACTTAGCACTCAAAGACAACACTCTCTTACAGAGTAGATATGAGTAAACTTAATACGCTCAAGAACACAACAACTTCTTCAAGATTTTTGGCTCTCAAAAGCTATGAAAAATGAATGAATTTAATTCAATGTAAATATATCAGCTTGTTGAAGAAATAATAATCAGTTGTTATAAGAAATGAGAGGTTTTGAGGTGTATTTATAGCCCTCAAAGATTAAGTGACCGTTGCTCAATAGTTAAACAATAATTCTGATTTTAAGGCAGCATAATCGATTATTTTAAGTGCATAAACAATTATCTTACTTTAACGTTCAAAAAACTAGTCGTTGGATTGCAACGGTAACTAGAATAATCGATTATTCTCAAAGTATAACCGATTATTATTAGGATAATCGATTATTTCTCAGAGAATAATCGATTATTCAACCTCTCTGTAATTTTCAGTTCTAGCTGGAAAATAAGGATAATCGATTATTTCTCAGAGAATATCGATTATCTTGCTATTCTGTCATTTCCAGTTTTAGCTGGAAACACGGGATAATCGATTATCTTAAAAGGATAATCGACTATCTGCAGTATAATCAATTATAAAAACGTTTTCCAAGTGTTTAGTTGATGACCATAAATCAAGTGTGATTTTATGAAAATAATTATTTGGAATATGTTTAAATTAAGTCCAGAAGTGGAAACCAATGTCAAAAACCATTTTGGCTAAAATGAAAACGTTTAGAATCATTTTGTTTTAAGTATCACAAAAATATTTATGATATGCATGATTTGATAAAATTATTTTAGAGAGAAGCCAAAACTTGAATCTATTGTCGGATCAAGATCACAATGCAAAACGACTCATTTATGTCTTCAGTACATCTCTTGATCTTGTCTTGTCTCTTCTGTACTTGGACTCTACTTTGGTCCGTTAGCCATTCTTGCCTTGCTTGTTCAATGATATGACTTGGCAATTTGTTAACTTTTGCTTTCATGTTCGAGTTGTCATTCATCATAACCTACAAGAACGAACACGACTTTTAACGATAATGACAGTGTGTTTCAATAATAACTTACGACGATTTGGCATTTGTCAACTTTGCATCCACGTCGTTTTGTCATTTATCAAAACCTACAAAAATGAACACAACTTTAGTTTAATGTCTTTGAGAGTGTGTTCCAACAATTTCTCCCTTTTTGATAATGGCAAATCGAGATGGGGATATGCATAGGTGATTTTAAGTGAGTGATAATGGCAAACCAAGATGTATAGGTGATTGAAACAAATTAAGTGATTTTGCCAAATACATAATGAGTTATAATGATTTCCCCCTCAATTTATGCCAAATATGTTAATGTTTGTGCATGGCCTTTTTCTTAAGGTATGATATAGCCCCTTTTCTTAAAAAAATGTTAATTTTGCATAGCCCCTTTTCTTCCCCCTTTTGACATTAGCAAAAAGAAGATCTAATTGATTAAGGGAAAGAACATAAAATACATAATGGAAGCATAAATGAAAAAAAACATAGACTAAAAATTATTAAAAATTAGGAAATGTCGTCATCTTTGACATCATCATCCTTCTCGGTTTTCGGCACTTTGCTTGACTCTCCCGGAAAGTCGCCGTTGGCATGAGCATAGGGATAGTGAACGTGATCAAATTACCCATGAAGCTCACGACTTAATTTCTGCACATTCCTTTCCGTGCGAGCGACGTTCCTGTCAATCCGAGTGATAGAGGTAGATAAGGCAGCAAGTTGCTCCGAAATTGATTGGAGGGTGGCAGCCGAAGGGGCACGGGAGCTACGTCTTTGTGGAGGAGGCGCAGCCGGTTGATCACCGCTAGCATGGAAGGAAGTCTCTTGGATTTCCCAATGCTTAGTACGGTTTTTCTTTGGCCCGACGTCCGTGTGGATTTCTAAGATCTCGAAGAGAGACATCACGGTAAGGGCATAGGGGAGCGGCTTAGCATCCCTGATTGCATCATGCATATGGGTCATCACAAGTTTGCACCAATTGATGCGCGCGTTTTTAATGATGGCGTGCATGAGTTTAGCATCCTCGTGTGAGCGGGTGGTGTGGTTGAAGTTTCGAGGCTTGAGAATCCGTGTGATGATATAGAAAATAAGGCGGTACTCTGGGAGCATCCGAGTGATAGTTGGACGACGATGCTCCGCAATTGGAGTGAATGCCCCAATTCCAATTTGTTGAAAAAGGATTTGCTCATCGAAAAGCACTCCTTCTTCCCCGGCGTAGTTCACGATATCATCACCGGTTCGAGGCAACTTTGTGAGGATGCTTATGTTTTCCTCACTTAAAGAAATGTGAGCTCCATTGACATAAGAGAAGATTTCACCATCGCCATCCTTCTTTAAATTAGAATAGAAGGAGCGGATAAGATGCGGGTGAATATAGGAGGTTTGGAGGTAAATAAATTCAAGAAGTTGGTTTTGAATCAATATATTTCTCGTTGATAAAGGAACAGAATTGCCGAGGTAACGAGCAGTTGAGAATCGGGGAGGAAGAATTTCACGATTCTCAAACTTTTCTAAATACCGAGCGAGGTCGGTCTCATTTTCGAACCATAAGAATGATCCGTCCTTGTATTTATGGATAGACGGAGGAGGAGGAACGGAAGATGAGGCAACGTTCTTTCCGGAGCGTGCTCTTTTTGAGCTTTTACCAGCCATTTATGAAGAGCAACAGAAAATTTGCAACGATTATGAGTTTTTGAAGTGAATTTTGAGAGGAAATTGCTTGTGATGTGAGGATTGTGAAAGGATTTCACCTATTTATAGTTAAGAGGTCTTGAAGACCCTTGAGCAATTAAAAGAGCTGAATTTTTGGCTTTCAAACGGTAATAAAACGGTCAAAAAATTTAAATTTTACCGATGATAATCGATTATCTTTAAGGGATAATCGATTATCTGCCTTTAGTTGAAATTCCAGAGGCCTCAGGCAATCGATTATGTGATCTGAATAATCGATTATCCTGTTTTTGTGCAAAAAGTCTGAAAAGACAGAAACATTGGATAATCGATTTTGTTAGTATCAATAATCGATTATGTGCTACTAAAGCTCTAGAAAATGTCCAAAGTGACTTAAAAAGGTTCGAATTTGTTCCCCCTGACTTTGAGGCCATTTTGATACCTGCAAAAAAGAGTTAGACGTCTCCGATGCTCAAATTAGTAATGGTTTAAGTAAAATATTTCACAAATGCACATATTATATCATCGTGGAATCAAGTATTCTGAGTTCGCTATGAATGCGGAAAAATGACTCTTTCTCTAAAGTTTTTGTGAAAATGTCGACTATTTGATATTTTGTTTCCACAAACTCAATCTCGACATCACCTTTGAAAACATGATCTCTAATGAAATGATGCCTAATTTCAATGTGTTTCGTCCTTGAATGAAGAACGGGGTTCTTCATCAAACTTATGGCGCTAGTATTATCACACCGAAGAGGGATATGATCAATACTAAGGCCATAATCCAAGAGTTGTTGCTTCATCCAAAGGATTTGAGCACAACAACTCCTCGCGGCCACATATTCGGCCTCGGTGGTGGATAACGCAACACTTACTTGCTTCTTACTAAACCATGATACTAAGGAACTACCAAGTAAGTGGCATGTTCCACTCGTGCTTTTCCGGTCCAATTTGCAACCCGCAAAATCAGAGTCGGAATAGCCAATGAGTTGGCATGAAGAACCTTTGGGATACCAAAGTCCTACATTCATAGTGCCAACAAGGTATTTCATTATCCGTTTTACCGTAGTTAAGTGCGATTCCTTCGACAAGATTGATACCGAGCGCATAAACAAACGCTAAACATAATGTCTGGCCTTCTTGCGGTAAGATAAAGAAGGGATCCGATCATACCTCGATACTTCTTGACATCTACTTCCTTACCTTTTTCGTCTTTGTCAAGGTGATCGGATGTGCTCATGGGAGTAGCCATTGCTTTGGCGTTGTTCATCTCAAATCGTTTGAGCAACTCCTTGCAATACTTAGATTGACAAATGAAAGTCCCTTCTTTCATTTGTTTCACTTGCAATCCCAAAAATAAATTGAGCTCACCCATCATTGACATCTCGAACTCACTTGTCATCATTTTCGAAAATTCCTTGCACAAAGATTCGTTAGTAGCACCGAAAATAATGTCATCTACGTAAACTTGAACCAAGAGGATGTCTTTGTTTTTACTCTTGATAAAATGTGTTGTATCAACTTTTCCCCTTTTGAACTCATTATCCAAAAGAATTTTCTTAAACGTTCGTACCAAGCTCGGGGAGCTTGTTTGAGACCATAGAGTGATTTTTTGAGTTTGAAGACATGATCGGGGGATTTAAAGTCTTCGAAACCCGGGGGTTGTTCAACATACACTTCCTCATGAATAAAACCATTGAGGAAGGCACTCTTGACATCCATTTGATATAGTTTGAAATCCTTAAATGAGGCAAAAGCAAGTAATAAGCGAATAGCTTCTAAGCGTGCTACCGGTTCATAAGTTTCTTCAAAATCAATTCCTTCTTCTTGATTGTATCCTTTAGCTACGAGCCTAGCTTTGTTTCTAGTTATTATACCGTTTTCATCAAGTTTGTTACGAAACACCCATTCCGTACCAATTACGGTATGATCATTTGGTCTTGGCACCAACTCCCAAACGTATTACGTTTGAATTGGTTAAGCTCTTCTTGCATTGCCAAGATCCAATGCTCATCCTCAATTGCTTCGGAAATGGTTGTAGGTTTAATTTGTGATACAAAAGCCATGTGACCTACGGTGTCCTTAAGAGAGTTTCGAGTACATACACCTTTGTCGATGTCGTCAATTACCTTATCGAGAGGATGATTTCTAGACGTCCTCCAAGCTTTAGGCATCATCGTCTCTTCCTCTTGTGCTTGTTTCTCTTCCAAGGGTTGTTCCATGACTTCGTCTTGGACTTCCTTTGGGCTCTCCTTTTCCTCATCGTCTTGAAGATTAATCTTCTCCAATGAATCTGCAAGATCATCACAAATATCCTTTCTCGCCAAGCGAGTATCATTTTCGGAAAATACAACATGAGGGGACTCCTCAATGGTTAAAGTGCGTTTATTAAAGACTTTATGTGCCTTACTACGTAATGAATAACAAAGAAAGATGCCTTCATTAGATTTTGCATCGAATTCCCTAAGTTGTCCTTTCCGTTATTGTGAACAAAACATTTACAACCAAAAACTCGAAGATAGAGAGGTTTGGCTTTTTTCCCTTGTAAAGTTCATAAGGCATTTTAATAAGTATCGGTCTTATAATGGCTCGGTTTAATACATAGCTTGTGGTACTCACGGCATCCGCCCAAAAATACTTAGGAATTTGTGACTCATCGAGCATGGTTCTGGCCATCTCTTCGAGCAACCGATTTTTATGTTCCACCACTCCATTTTGTTGTGGTGTACGTGGAGCAGAAAAGTTGTGCTCAATGCCAAGTTCGTCACAAAAATCCGAAAAGAGATTTCGTTCGAACTCTCCACCGTGATCACTTCTAATGGAGGTAATTGTTGTGCTCTGTTCATTTTGAACACGTTTAAGGAAACTTTTGAAAACTTGAAATGCCTCACTTTTGTGAGTTAGAAATAATGTCCATGTCTATCTAGAGTAGTCATCAACAATAACAAAAGCAAAGTAGTTTCCACCAAAACTTTTTATTCTTGATGGTCCAAAGAGATCCATGTGCAAGAGTTGTAAAGGTCTTGTTGTTGATACAACATTATTTGATTTAAAAGATGCTTTTGCTTGCTTCCCTTTTTTACATGAATCGCAAATGGTGTTTTTCTCAAACTTGAATTTTGGAGTCCAACTACTAGTCTTGTGAAACTAATTTATTCAAAAGATTCATGTTAACATGAGCTACTCTTCGATGCCATAGCCACATATCGTCCTCTTTACTCATGAGGCATTTAGCAAATTTTGATGAAGAATTTTCAAGATTAACCATATAAATATTATCAATTCTATCACCATGCAAAATAACCTTATTATCACTAAGACGTTCAACCATACATGATTTAGAATTGAAAATCACACGATTTCCCTTGTCACACAATTGACTTATGCTCAAGAGATTGTGCTTAAGACCCTTAACTAATAAAACATTATCAATAGAGGAGGTTTCATCCTTACCAACCGAACCAATGCCGATTATTTTTCCTTCGCTATTGTCTCCAAAGACTACGTTTCCTCCTTTGGCGGGTCTTATTTGTAAAAATTTGGATGCATCTCCGGTCATGTGCTTGGAGCATCTGCTATCAAGGTACCAAAGTGCACTTGATGCCTTCAAGCATAGCTGCATACCAAATTAATGAGATTTTGGTACCCAAGCCATTTTGGGTCCTTGGGTGTTAGATGCAAAGTGGGAGTGTGTGAGATGTCTATGTCTAGTGAAGCAGACCGGAGCTATATGTCCTATCTTATTACAATAATGAGAAGTGACATTTGGATTATGCATTCTCATAGGATGATAATAGCTTCTATGTGGTCTGAATTCATTTACTCTATTTTGAGAAATGTAGTTTTCATGCACTTTTTGAAAACCATTTCTAGATGTTCTAATCTGCTCAATATTTCTCCTAGTGTTTATTCTAGGATGTCTAGTGTTCCTAGAATTATTATTTCTAGGTTGTCTATTAACATTGATTTTGTCTTTCCTAGGTTGAACCTTGGGTTGCTTAGGATTTTCTTCAACGTTTTCATTCATATTAATGTTATTTTCGAAACCTATACCATGTTTAGTGGATTTCAAATTGTCAAGAACTTTATTGAGGTTTTTATGAGAGGAATTGAATTTGTTCAAAGTACCCTTAAGATTTTCTACTTGATCTTTGAGGGATTTACAAGACGTGCAACCTTTGTTTCAGCCTTCGGGTTTGTCGGCGCTTCTTTTGCCAAAAAATTTATTTTCTTCTTTTAATTTTATATTATCCAGGCTCAATTTTTCCAAATCCTTTTCCTTTAGAGAAAGCTATTTCTTCAAGTCCTTAATAGTTTTAGAAGCGCTAATAAATTCGCCGTATAATTCATCAAAAGCATCTTGCATATCTTCATAAGTATAAGAATTTATAGAATAGTTTCGCATACCTCTTCTTGTGTTTTCTCATGTGCCGTGAGACATAAGTTGGCAGTCTCATCTTCTTCTCCGTCACTTGATTCATCCCCGGAGTCGCCTCCCTGGGAGATGTAGGCTCTTTGTTTCTTGACTAACTTTTTTTCCGTCTTGGTGTATGGACATTTGGGTTTGATATGCCCAACTTCTCCACATCCATAGCATTTGAGTTGTCCTCCTTGCCTCTTTCCCTTCCGTTCATACTCTTTACGCATAAACTTGTGGAACTTTTTAATAACGAGTCCAAACTCGTTATCCTCATCGCTTGAATCCTCAATGACTTGAGGTTGTGATGTAGAGTCTTTGAGTGCGATCCTTCTTTTCCTTTGATCTTCCAAAGGAGGGTTAATAATAGTAGATTGATTCGTATGTCTTAAGATTACCTCGAAGCCCGTCTATAGTGACGCTGGTGATGCCGATTGATTCTTGAATAGCATCGGCTTTGGAACGCCACTCCGGAGTGAGGCTCCGCAGAATTTTTCGTACAAGCTCCTTGTCTGTGTACGTCTTTTTGAGTGCATGGAGGTCGTTGACGATTTTTGAAAATCGTTCAAACATATCGTATATTTTCTCATTTTCCTTCATACGAAACAATTCATATTCATGGGTTAGAAAATCAACTTTAGCTTCTCGGACTTGGTCCGTACCTTCGTAGGTGACCTCTAGCTTCTCCCACATTTGTTTAGCCGTGGTGCAACATGAAATCATTCTATAATCATCGGGATTTACTGCACAGTACATCATGTTGATGGCCTTGGCATTGTTTTCCACCTTTTTAATGTCCTCCGCATCATATTCGTCTTCCGTCTTTAGGACGACTTTATCCTCGACTTTCTTAGTGGCAATTGTTCTCCATTTTTGATAATTTTCCACAATAGAAAGTTGCTTGATTGGATGAAGATTCTCATCCGCTCCTTCCAATAAGTGTAATTAGTGCCATCAAAGAGTGGTGGCCTTGTGGTGCATTGTCCCTCACCTATTCCTGCATAAAGATCGCGAGTAGAAGCCAAAGATCGTTTCTCTCAAACTGTTATATCTTTCAAAGAGTAAAGCTCTGATACCAATTGTTAGAATATATGCTCAACGCTAGAGGGGGGATGAATAGCGTTTAATGAAAAATAGCAGGAATAAAAATCAAAGTAAATGCGGAAATAAAAGAATAAGGAGGGAGCACAACAAATTTATACTGGTTCGCCACAACATGTGGTTACGTCCAGTCTCTCAAGAGACTCTCTCGAGTTTCAACTAACTCCGTTAAGCTTACAGGTGCTCAACAAACCAATACAACCTGAGAACTTGAGTCACACAAGCCTCAACAACGTTTGCTCGAAGATACCGCACTTCAAGACTTCAATCGAAGGAATGAAACTTTCCTTCTTACAACAACAAGGGGTTAAAACTTCCCTTCAAGTGTATGCAAACACATAGCACTCAAAGACAAGACTCTCTTACAGAGTAGATATGAGTAAACTTAATACGCTCAAGAACACTACAACTTCTTCAAGATTTTTGGCTCTCAAAAGCTATGAAAAATGAATGAATTTAATTCAATGTAAATATATCAGGTTGTTGAAGAAATAATAATCAGTTGTTATTAGAAATGAGAGGTTTTGAGGTGCATTTATAGCCCTCAAAGATTAAGTGACTGTTGCTCAATAGTTAAACATTAATTCTGATTTTAAGGCAGCATAATCGATTATTTTAAGTGCATAATCGATTATCTTACTTTAATGTTCAAAAAACTAGTCTTTGGATGGCAACGGTAACTAGAATAATCGATTATTCTCAAAGGATAACCGATTATTTTTAGGATAATTGATTATTTCTCAAAGAATAATCGATTATTCAACCTCTCTGTAATTTTCAGTTCTAGCTGGAAAATAAGGATAATCGATTATCTTATAGTGATAATCGATTATCTTGCTATTCTGTCATTTCCAGTTTTAGCTGGAAACACGGGATAATCGATTATCTTAAAAGGATAATCGACTATCTGCAGTATAATCGATTATAAAAACGTTTTCCAAATGTTTAGTTGATGACCATAAATCAAGTGTGATTTTTATGTTTAAATTATGTCCAGAAGTGGAAACCAATGTCAAAAACCATTTTGGCTAAAATGAAAACGTTTAGAATCATTTTGTTTTAAGTATCACAAAAATATTTATGATATGCATGATTTGATAAAATTATTTTAGAGAGAAGCCAAAACTTGAATCTATTGTCGGATCAAGATCACAATGCAAAACGACTCATTTATGTCTTCAGTACATCTCTTGATCTTGTTCTTGTCTCTTCTGTACTTGGACTCTACTTTGGTCCGTTAGCCATTCTTGCCTTGCTTGTTCAATGATATGACTTGGCAATTTGTTAACTTTTGCTTTCATGTTCGATTTGTCATTCATCAAAACCTACAAGAACGAAAACGACTTTTAACGATAATGAAAGTGTGTTTCAATAATAACTTACGACGATTTGGCATTTGTCAACTTTTCATCCATGTCGGTTTGTAATTTATAAAAACCTACAAAAATGAACACAACTTTAGTTTAATGTCTTTGAGAGTGTGTTCCAACAGATTTTACATATTTTAGCATTTAATTATTATGTCTAGGTCTAGTATTATTAGTTTAACTAGTTTTAACTCTTTTACTTTATTTTAAGACAAAAAATTAGAAATTAGAAAAATAGTTCTATATTTCACTATTTAATTCACTTAGTAGATATTTTTAAAATAATATATTAATTTAAATCTATTTTATTTTAATATAATATGAAATAAATAGTTATACTTTGTTTTCAAGGATATTAGTGAATTTAGTAGTAGTATTATCTTAATTTTGTGTGTATTTTATCTAATCTAATTATTGTTTTAGTTTGACATTTGAAAATTATAAAAAAAAAATAGTTTTATATTTTGTATATATAATTTACTTTAATTACTTAGATAGATTTTTGCAATATGTAGTATATTTAGCTTATATTATTTGGACATTTTCTTTTAGTTCAATTTGAAGACCCAAATATGACGTCCGAGACTTACGACCCATTTTCCCTTTTAGTGGTCTTTTTCGGATCCACCTTTATCCCCTCATTTGACACCATGTGACCCAAGAATGCCACAGAATCCAACAAACCTCACATTTCGAGAACTTAGCATATAACTTCTTTTCTCTCAAAGTCTGAAGCACTATTCTCAAGTGTTGCTCATGATCTTCCCAACTCCAGGAGTATACCAAAACATTATTAATAAAGACAATGATGAACAAGTCAAGATATGGTCAAAACACACTGCGCATCAAATGCATGAAGGCTGCTGGGGCATTGGTCAGTCCAAATGACACAACAAGGAACTCGTAATTACCATACCGATTCATGGAGGCAGTGTTCAGGATATTTGGCTCACAAATCTTCAATTGGTAATAGCCTCAATGCAAGTCAATCTTAGAAAATGCATGAGCACCATGTAACTGATCAAACAGGTCATCAATACGAGGCAAAGGATAATGGTTCTTCATTGTAACCTTGTTCAATCGACGATAATCAATGCACATATGCATAGAACCACTTTTTTTCTTCACAAACAAGATAGGAGCACCCTAAGGTGATACACTGGGCCGAATACAACCCTTATCAAGTTATCCATGTAACTGATCCTTCAACTCCTTCACCTCAGGAGGAGCCGTACGATACGGAGGAATGAAAATGGGCTGAGTTCTCGGCAACAGATCAATGCCAAAATCAATATTTCTATCAAGCGGCATGCCTGGAAGATCGGCTGGAAACACATCACGGAAATCCCGTATTACTGGAACTGCATTAACTACAAGGGTATCAATACTAATATCTCGCACATAGGCCAGATACGTGTCACACTCCTTTCTACCATTCGCTGAGCTTTAAGGAAAGAAATAACTCTACTGGGAGTGTGATCTAGGGTACCCCTACACTCTACTTGCAGTACACCTAGCATAGCCAGCGTCACAATTTTTTGCGTTACAATCAAGAATAGCATAATTGGGCGAAAACCAATACATGCCCAAGATAACATCAAAATCTATCTTGCTAAACAATAATAAATTGGTTGTACTCTCAAATCACTCAGAGCAACTAGACACAATCGACAAATGCGGTCCACAACAAGAGAATCTCCTACTGGAGTAGAAATATAAACAGGGGAACTTAAAGAATCCCGCTATGTGGCCAAATACGTGGCAAAATAAGAAGACACATAAGAATAAGTGGAGCCCGGATATGATAAAACTGATGTGTCTCTATGACAAACCAGGACAATACATGTGATGATAAAAATGCAGGCGACAGTCTCGGTACGGGAAGGAAGGGCATAATATCTGGCCTTGCCTCCCCCTTTAGGACAACCTCTACATGGCCGACCTCCACCTCTAGCTGGCTGAACAGGTGGGGTAGCAACTAGTGTTGTGATCATAGCTTGAGAACTATGCGGAGCGTGCTTTGGCTGAGAAGTCTGTGGAGGTGCCCCCTTCTAAGTCTAGGGGAATCCCTCACCATATGGCATGTGTCACCACACTCAAAACAAGCTCTAGAAGGACGTGGCAGTATGATTGGATCCAGCCAAGTCTGTTATACTAACCACTAAAAGTACCCAATGCATGAGGCACACTAGCTACTGAAGGTGCATAATAAGGCTCCTGAGGCCTTGGATGAGATAGAATGCCATTGGTTTCTAGAATAGCTGAATGAATGGGGCGACTTATATAACCCCTACCATGACGAACCACAGCTTGAGCACGGTCACCGGAATAATGGCTCAACTCTCGAGCCCTCTTGGCCTCCCTCTCATCTCTATCCCGAGCATGCATAACCTTCACTCTCCTAGCAATGCTCAATATCTGCTGATAAGAAATATCCATCTCCAACTCCCGAGCCATGCTATACCTAATGCTGGGAATAAGCTCATCAATAGACCGGTGAACTCTCTTATGAACTATTGAAACCAAGGTTGGTGCATGACTAGCCAAATTAGTGAAATGGACATCATATCCTGAAATAGTCATAACACCCTAGCACAAATGCTCAAACTCAGTGCGCCATGCGTCCCTAAGGCTCTAATGGGAAAACCCTTTTAAGAATATATCGGAAAAATGAGTCCAGTTAAGGAACTTGCCTCATCTGGACTATCTAACTCATAAGTGTGCCACCACTGATAGGTTTCTCCTCGAAGCTGGAAAGGAACTGAAAAAACTCTCTCAATCCTGATATACCCATAGTGCGGAGGATATGGTAGCACTCATCCAGAAATCCTTGGGCATCATCTGATGCTAAACCACTGAATATAGGAGACTTGTACTCCCTAAACTCCTCAAGCAATCGCTGCTCATCCTCAAAAGTCATTTCCATGTCCTTAGGCTGCACTGGGGCATACAGGCTAAACAGGAATAATCTCTGAGACCTGATCAACATGCACTCACTGCTCAAAAGTGCGGGCAGCGGGAGTTTGTGATCCTCCCCCAGTCAGAGATGTGGTTACATCAAGAGGAAGTAACCCTGCCTGAGATAGAGTGGTGTATGTGCTCATGAACTGTGCAAGAGTCTCCTGAAGATCTAAAGTAGTAGTACCAGTAGGTGTATCAGGTACCTGGGCTCCGGGGGGAGCTTCTTGTGGATACTTGATAACTAGGGATTTTAACGTGTTTCATGCTCATTCTTGCTTACGATTTGATTATAAATTCTTACAAAATAGTCGCAAAAGGCTCATTAGTTGGGGTTGATTGCAGGTTTGATCGACAAAGTGACAAAATGTCAAAGATTGGCTCAAAAGGAGTGAAACCTGCTCAAGTACCAAAGACAAGGCAAACTCAGGACAAAATGGCCTAGTGCAGTCGCACTACACTTTGTGCGGTTCGTACTAGCGGATTTAGAGAGCTGGCAAATCAGGCTTCAAGGTAGTGCAATCGTATTCGATCTTGCACGGACAGCATTAGATACCTCAGCAGCCGTGATGCATTCTGCACGGTCCGTGGAGCCTGAGTTCTGAGAGCCAAGACTTCAAGTCCAAGAGCTTAGTACGGCCGCAGTCCATTTTGTGCAGCCCGCACTGACCCGCCGTGTATTTTTGTCAAATTTTTCCAGCTTAGTATAAATAGAACATTTTTACCTTTTTAGGGCATCAGAAATTTTAGAACTTCAGCTGCGCTCGTGAGAAGACCTATTGTAGTCATTTTTGGCATTTTTACTTAGATTTTATGATTGAATCTTTATATTTAGCTTAGCAACTAATTAATGTCTTTGTCTTCATCTATTTCTCTGATTTTATCTTCAAGCATTAGTAGCTAAACCCATTAGCTGGGGTTGTGGCTAATCCCTATTGTGGATAATTGATGGGTGTTGCAATTTAAGGTTAGATTGACTACGGATCTTTTTTATTTGGATCGATTTTATGGTTTAAATTATGAATTGGTGGTTGCAAATACTGGTTTGTGCTTAGTTGACTTGGCTCTTCTTGAGAAAAAGATCCTAAGTCTCAAAAATTAATCCAACAAGGAACTGGAATGGACTCAAGAGAATTGATAGTCCCAATTAAAGGGTTAACCTCGAGAGAGTAATTACCCAACTTGAACCCTAGTTGCTTGAGCAGATTTTCCTACCCAGTTGGTCTTGAGAAAGTCAATTGGGCAATCACTCTTTATTGAGAGGTGTGAGAGCATATTACCCCAAATATGTATAGCACACCTTAGAATCAATTACCTGTAAATTAGCCACCTAGGTGAAAGTCACTACTCCAGTGCCCTTTTTTATATTAGAGACAACTCTTAGCAATAGTCGCCTAGCACAATCAAGTTGCAATTTATAATTAGTAGCTGATAATACTAGATATTTAAAGAAAAACCCAAAATATGATTGGAGTGATATTTGGAGCAATTACACAACTCTAGCCTAGATAGATACTCAACTACAATTCTAGATCCCTGAGGAAATCGATCCCGACCCAAAATCAGTTAAACGTTATTGAGACCCTCTCTTGCTACTCTTTAGTGGTGAAAAGTTTGCTGTGATCACTTTTTGGCGCCGTTGTCGGGGAGCTAACGGTTTTGGCTATCTATTTAGTTAGTTTTGTGTTTTGTTCTTCTTTCATTCTCTGTTACTTACTTGTTTGTGATATTAATCAAGTACCGTCATGGCTTTAAACAACGCTAATGACCCTCTTGGAAACGTGATAACGAGGGAGGAGGTAGATGATCTTGAGCAAAATAAGGTGCCTCTAGCTCCTCAAGGACAATGGAGAGGCCAAAATGCTAATGCAAATGTTATTCAAAATGATAATATTCCAAACCCTCCTCCGACACCTTAAAGAGTGGCTCCAAGAGTATTACTGAACCAAGGCTACACAAGCGCAATGTTCCCACCCCGAATCCGAGCGGGCCATTTTCAAATAACCAATGTGATGTTGACCTTACTTGAGCAGCGTGTGTACTTCAGGGTATCTAAAGGGGTTCGTAGATACATGCTGGGGGAGCAAGAAGACAAATGTATCCAAGGATGCGCTGAGATTGAGACTTTTCCCGTTCTCACTTTGGGGAAAGGCATTAGATTGGCTTGAGAGACTCTCTAACCATTCCATCACAACTTGGGATGAGTTGGCGGATAAATTTATTGGCTAGTTCTTCTCACCGAGTCATATGGTGGCACTTTGAGATGAAAGTTTAGCCATTAAGCAAGGGCCAACTGAACCACTGCATGAAATTTGGGAATGGTATAGGACTATGGTGAAAGATTGCCCGAATAACGATATAACCTAGGCGATGATTCAACAAACTTTTTATCGGGGCATCAACACCACAAATCAATGCATTGTGAACTAATTGGTTGGGGGCAATTTTATGAAGCTTTCTTATGAAGAAGCATTTAGTGTAATTAATGAGATGGTAAACACTTCTTCGACATGGCAAAGTAGAGAAAATGTACCCTAAGGTGACCTTACGGTCATCTATTTTCACAAGGAATTACATGATCATGGTCAAGCTATTGCCGAGCTCACTACTACTATGAACAAATTGGCGAAGGCGCGGTTGCAACAAGTCCAAAATCTGCACCAAGTCAACACCATAGAAGGTATCAATATGCCTAAGAGAAGAACAAGAGGAAAACAATCTCAAGGGAATTGTGAACAATATGACAATGATGGTGGTGGTTTTTCAATGAGTGTTATGATGACCAAAGCGAGGAGGTTCAATATGATAACAACTATCAAGGAAATAGAGGCAACTCTTCAAACAACCAATGGCGACCCAAAGGAAATTGGGGAAATCAACAACAAGATGGTAGAAATTGGAACAAAAATAATTAACTCAAGGTGGTGGAAATTGGAACAACAACAATCAACTACAAGGTGGTAATAATTGGAGAACAACAATCAACAACAAGGTGGTGGCAATTGAAACAACAACAATCAAAACAACAATTGGGGTAACCAAAACAACAACCAAGGTAATTGGTATGGAAATTACAATAATTGAAGCAACAACAACAATCAAGGTGGATGGAACAACAATGGGAACCAAGGAAACTGGGGGCAAGGCTTTCAAAGGCCCGCAATGTACCAACAACCGAGAAATCCACCCCCTCTCCCTTCTCAAGGTCCTTGTTCTTCTGGAAGATATATGGGCAGAATTGAGAGTATGTTCGAGCGAATGATGAAAAAGAACCAAGATTCTGATGCTCAATTGGCTTCCCACAATACCTCCATCCGGAACTTGAAGGTGCAATTAGGCCAAATTCCTCAAGCTTTGACCACTCTCCCCAAGGTTTCTCTACAAGTGACACGTTAGTGAACGGGAAGGGCGGGAACAACAATCATGTGGTGGCGGTTACAACAATAAGTGGGAGAGGCGGTGATATGAATGCCTCAAGAGAAAAGCAAGTTGTAGATGATGATGTTGAGTTGCAAGATGATGAGGGACCTTTGATTGTTGAAGATGTGGTTGAAGAAAATACAAACAATAATGTGAGGACTGACATTGATGAAGTCAAGGTAGAAACTCAAGATGTCGTGAACCCATATAGGGAACACGTCATTGACATGCCCGAGCCGATTATGCCAAAAGCCAAGGCACCTTTGCCAAGGCCACCTCTATCTTATTCTCAAAGGCTTGCAAAGCAAAGAAATGGTAATAAATTCAAAAAGTTCACTGATATGATGAAGAGCTTGTCCATTAATGTACCTTTGGTGGAAGCACTTGAACAAATGTCGGGCTATTCAAAATTCATGAAAGACTTGGTTTCAAAGAAAAGGTCTATGGATTGTGAAACAATAATGATGACTTACCAAGTGAATGCGATAGTTCATTCAATGGCATCGAAGTTTGAAGACCCGGAGCTATTACCATCCCTTGTACTATTTGAAGTGCTGACTTTGCCAAAGCTTTATGTTACTTGGGAGCTAGTAACAATTTGATGTCGAACTAAGTTTTCAAGACTTTGGGTATTAGGAAACCTAGGCCAACTTCAATGAGGCTTCAAATGGCGAATCGATCGATGAAGCGACCCTTGGGAATTATTGATAATGTGCTTGTCCGGATGGACAAGTTCATATTGCCGGCCGACTTTGTCATTTTGGATTGTGAAGTAGACTATGAGGTTTCCATTATCTTAGTTATACCTTTCCTTGCAACGGGGACGCCATTAGTTGATGTTGAAGTGGGTGAACTCACTTTCCGATTGGGTAATCAAAAAGGTCATCTTACTTTTCTGTAGATCCATGAAGCAGCCCAATAACACCAAGGTGTGCTCATTTGTAAACCTTGTCACAACTGTGATTGTGGATGATACCAGTGCTATGATCAACGTGGAGGATCCATTGAGGTCATACTGTTAAATATGGATGTCAATTGTGATACATGCAGAGTGGAATGCGTGAATGCCCTACATGGGATGTGCTCTTATTCTTATGAGCCGAGAAAATTGTCTTTGGATCTTGAAAAACGAAGAACTCGCCCAACAAAGCCATCAATTGAGAAGGCACCGATGATGGAGTTAAAACCACTTCCTACACACCTTAGGTATGAATTTTTGGGCTCAAATTCTACTTTACCGGTTATTCTTTCTTCTTGCCTTACTAACATGCAAGTTAAGGCCACTTCGGCGGTGCTTCAAAAGCAGAAAAGGGAAATTGGATGGACGTTAGCTAACATTTGAGGAATAAGCCCCGCATTTTGCATGCACAAAATTATCATGGAGGATAATGCAAAGCCTTCATTGGAGTATCAAAGAAGATTGAACGAGGCTATGCAAGAGGTAGTGAAGAAAGAGGTGATCAAATAGTTAGATGTCGGGGTTGTGTATCCCATTTCTAATAGCTCGTGGACTTTTCTGGTGCAGTGCATACCGAAGAAGGGTGGTAGGACTGGGGTGACCAATGACAACAATGAACTTATTCCTACTTGGACGGTTGCCGAATGGAGAGTATGTATGGATTACCGGAAGCTAAACAAGGTGACCCGAAATGACCATTTCATATTGCCATTCCTTGACCAAATGCTAGATCGTCTTGTGGGCCGTGATTTTTATTTCTTTTTGGATGGCTACTCAGCGTACAATCAAATTTTAATTGCCCTGGAGGATTAAGAGAAGACAACTTTTACCTATCCGTATGGCATAGTCGCTTTCTCTTGGATGCCGTTTGGATTGTGTAATGTTCCGGTGACCTACATGGTGGAAGATATCTTGGATATATACATAGATGATTTCAGTGTGGTCGGGATTCCTTCGATGAGTGTTTTGGTAATTTGGATAAAGTGTTGGCCCGGTGTGAATACACAAACCTTGTACTCAATCGGAAAAATGTCATTTCATGGTTGAAGAGGGTATAGTGTTGGATCACAAAATTTCAAAGCGAGGAATTGAGGTGGATAAAGCCAAAATAGAGGTGATTTTGAGGCTTCCTCCCTCTATTTATGTCAAGGGGTGAGGAGTTTTCTTGGGCAAGCAGGATTCTACCGAGGATCATTAAAGATTTTTCATGGTAGTTAACCCATTGTGCAAGTTTCTAGAGAAAAATTCTAAGTTTGTGTTTGAGGAGAAATGCACGGTTGCCTTTGAACTTCTCAAGCAGAAATTGACCACCACTCCTATCATTACCGCACCTAATTGGAGCTTTCCCTTTGAGCTTATGTGTGATGCTAGCTACGTTGCAGTTGGGGCGGTTTTGGGTCAAATGATTAACAAGATGTTTCATCCGGTGTACTATGCAAGCAAGACAATGAAGGACGATCAATTGAACTATACATTCACCGAGAAAGAGTTGTTGGCTATAGTGTTTTCTATGGAAAAGTTTCGGCCATATCTTATGGGGGCCAAAGTTATAGTGCACACTGATCATGTCGCCCTTAGGTATTTCATGACAAAGAAAGGCTCCAAGGCAAGACTAATGAGATGGGTGCTATTACTTCAAGAGTTTGATCTAGAAATTTTGGATTGGAAAGGTAGTGAGAATTAAGAGGATGACCACTTGTCCTGTTTGGAGGAGGAGGGGAGGCCGTGTGATGGCTTTCATATCAATGATTCATTTCCCGACGAACAACTCCTTGCGATGTCAATAAATTATATGCCATGGTTTGCCAATGTTGCCATTTACCTTGTGACCAGAATAATCCCGTATGATCTCTCTTCTAACCAAAAGAAGAAGCTCAAGTGGGATAGCTTGGATTTTTATTTGGACGAGCCATATTTGTTCAATATTTGCAGGGATGGTGTGATTCGTAGATATGTTTCGGAGGAAGAACAATTAGGTATCTTGGAGGCTTGTCATTCCGCTTCCTATGTTTGCAATCATAGAAGGGCGGGGACGGCTTCTAAAGTTCCTAGTTGTGGATTCTATTTGCCAACCTTTTTCAAAGATGCGAGTGAGTTTGTGAAGAGATGTGATGAATGTCAAAGAGCGGGCGGGATTTCCAAGAAAGATGAGATGCCTCTAAACAAAATTCTTGAAGTTGATATCCTTGATGTATGTGGTATCGATTTTATGGGCCCATTTGTTAGCTCGTGTAGTAACACATACATTCTTATAGCAGTTGATTATGTGTGAAAATGGGTTGAGGCTGTGGCGTGCCCAATAATGAAGCTAGAAGTGTGGTGTAATTTCTAAAGAAGAGTATTTTCACAAGGTTTGACACTCCTCATGCGAATTATTAGTTATGGGGGTCTCACTTATGAAATAAAGCTTTTGACACGTTGCTTTCCAAGTACAGTGTTAATCATATGGTTGCTACCCCCTATCATCCTAGAGCAAGTGGCCAGGTGGAAGTCTCCAATAAATCAAGAGTATCTTGTCAAAGACGGTCAATGCTAATAGGACCGATTGGTCAAAAACGTTGAATGCCACTCTATGGGCTTACTGGACCGCTTACAAGACCTTAATTGGTATTTCACAATACCGGTTGGTGTTTGGGAAATCATGTTATCTACTAGTGGAGTTGGAGCATAATGCCATGTGGGCCATAAGGAAGTTTAATCTTAAGTGAGATGTTGCGGCCAATCTTTGTGGTGAACAACTTAACGAAATTGATGAATTTAGATTCCATGCCTACTCCAGTTTGTCCTTGTATAAGGACAAGATGAAGTATCTTCATGATAAATATGCTCGTGGAAAGGAGTTCAAAGTTGGTGATTTGGTTCTCTTGTTCAATTCCCGGATACGTCCGTTTTCGAGAAAGCTTAAATCAAAGTGGAGTGGGCCATTTAAAGTTGTGTTTGTAACCCTGTTTGGTGCTATTGATCTCAAGAACTAAAATGGCAAAGTTTTCAGATTTAACGGGCATCAGGTCAAGCATTATCTAGGAAAGATTGATGACAGCCACGTGGTGGCGCTTATTCATCTAAAGTGATATGGTAGCATGTGTCGTGCCGCGACAATCAGGCGCTTCTTGGGAGGCAAGCCATGTCTTTTTCTTCTTGTTTTCTTTGATTTTATTTATAGTATAGGATTGAATTTTTGTGCTAATTGATTGTGAGATGTTGCAGGGTAATGTTGATACAGTGTAAGACATGATGGAAAAATTGAAGAAGTCGCTGAAGTTGCCAGTGCGGCCGCACTATACATTGTGCGGTCCACACTGGTGTAAGCCAATATGAGGAGCCTCTGAAGTTTTCCACCATGGCCACATTACATTATATGCAGGCGGTGGCCCTTTGCGGCGGCGGTCTATTTTGTGCTTACTGCAGAGGTTGCCTTCTCAAACTTCTTCTAAACAAACCCAGCATGGACCGCGGTCCATGTTGCGGACGCGCTTGTAGGTACGAATGGGTCCGAGTGGTTGTTCTGTAAATAGATCTCAAGGACCCCTATTTACACTTTTCGCAAATATTACACTCATAGAGACTAAACACTATTCATCCTGAGCTTTGACCGTGATTGCTTGTTTTATTGCCTTGTTTACATTCTTCTTACAACCTGGTACATTAATCACCATTTTCTTGTTAACTTTGTTCATTACTATTAATTTTTCATTTTTTAGCATTTATTTCTTCGTCTCTCGTACTTTCTTCACTGCATTTGTTAGATTAGTTAGTTGTTAGTTTAATCAGGCCTAGGTAGTACAAAATGGACTAGGTAAACATATGGAAATATCAATTAGGGACAAATTTAGGCTTAAAGAAAAAATCCAAGAACCCTAACTCAGTCCATAACTGGGCACCCTTCGCGAACCGCGGTCAATTTTCTGCGGCATGCGGTACCTTAGTGCGGTGCATAGTACCACTTAGTGTGGACTGCAGTGATGAACTTATGCAAGGTGACCTTTAGCCCAGTGCGGCAACACTGCACTTTGTACGGACCACACTAGCCCACCGTGGTTGTGGTACCGCTTTGTGTGGCCCGCGGTGGTCAGATTCAGGGGGTGTGTAAATTGAGCTCCACCCCTGTGCGGACCGTGATTGCTTTCTTGCAGTCCGCGGTGGCCCTAGTGCAGCCGCACCCCTTTTTGTGTGATCTGTACTGGCCTATTCTGCAACTGTGTTCTACAACTGTGTAATGCAATTCTACAATTCTTACTACACTGATATCTCACTGTCTTTGCTGATACTAACAACGTTAGATGCTGCGTTTGCAGATAATAGTTAAACAACGAGGGGAAAAATAATCAATACAACCGGGGAGAGGTGAATCCTCTCGGGGTGGAAAGCAAAAGATGATTAAACTTACTCCCCAAATTCGTGAAAGCATAATAAGAACAAAAAAGTTTATAAAAGCTACTGATAGGGCAACCGACAAATCATAGAGTGAGTACGAGCCGTCTTAGGAGGTTTCCGCATATTTTATTCCTGCACAGATTCTTGACTGGCTCGGGCCAACGAGATTGACAGATAACACTCCAACACAATCACCCACTGCCCAAGCAGTAGATTATGTCCCCACTGAGTCGTCTGAGGGCTCAGCAGTCGGTGGTGGCGAGTACTCCACCTCCCCTTTAGCTTCATTATCTGGGGAGAGTGCAGGCGGAGGTAATGAGGGAGATGAGGAGGTACTTGATGGTTGTGACCCTCACGTTGGGGTGATTGCCGGTACTAGGAAACCTGAAGTCTGGGAGGATAGATTTGTAAGCCAAGTAGCATACCACAAGTTTAGGGAGTGGTGGCCGGTTAGATATTTGATACCGGAGCGTGGTTTCATTGACAGATTTATTACCCCACAACCCCGATGTGCAGAGGCAATTTAGAAATAGAGTGGGATGGAAATGAACACTTGGTCAAAGAGTTCTACTATAATGTAGCACACATTGTCAAGGGCTCAAAAATGACCAAGGTTCGTAACAAAAAGTTATTGTTCGACGGGAATTTGATAAATGAGTATTTGGGCTTCAATGAGAGGATGAGACTCTATACCTGGAAAAGTTGATGATGGGCAAGGAATTCCGTCCATGGTTAGCTCAGTACCTGAAAATCCTAGGTACCATTCCGGATTGGTTGACACTTGGGGTCAAAATACTGTGAAGGACCCTGAACTTTAAGGCAGGGGGTTGGGTAACTTTTGTTTACAGCCGGTTGGACCCTACTACATATGACCAGACACTTCCTCTCTACAGGGCTGTATTGATTGCGTCAATTATGGTGGGATACCCCATAAATGTGGGGAATGTGATGTCCCGCATTATTTCATTAGTGGGAGCAGAGACTGACAGGAACTACCATTTCCCTAAGGCCCTCTCTATGGATTTCCTTAATTTGGGGGTGGAGAAGAAGTCCTACGATCTCAAGGTTAAGGCGATAGCCCCATTCTCCTAGTACAGCTTGAAGAGGAATGATAATCCCAAGGACAAGAACTACAAGGCATCTGCTTCTACCTCAACAGGCCAGTTTGAAGAGCCGGTTGTGGTAGAGAGCCCCATTGAGCCTGCCTCCAATGCTGCTGATATGCCTCCCTGACCTTCCACTTCTGTTGGCCCAGAAATTCCATCTTCTTGGGCCCATCTCATCACTGCCTAGTGATTGAGCCAGACGCTTTAGAGCCTAAACAACTAGATGTATATAGCTTCATCCAAGTAATCTACCTTGACCTCTACCATTGCGGCTCAGTCGGCACCACATCCAGTACATGTCCCACAGTCTATAGAGGATGCATTGAACAAGATTCTTGAGAACTAGGATAAGATCCTCAGTACCCAGGCTGATTTGGCAAAGGCAGTGGATTCACATGGAAAGGCTCTGAAGGAGATTGCCAAGGAGCATGAGAAGCTGCGCAAGACACGGGCTTCGAAGGAGTCTGTGAAGGAGCTGAGGGCGGATGTGGATACACTGAAGGTATACCACCTACCTTTTGACTTATTGTTTGAGGACCCAGCTCCAACAGCAGTTCCAGCAGCAGCCATAGACACGGAGCAGACAAACAGGCCTTCAAAGAGAGAAGGAAGATCCCTAGAGCATCATCCAGTTGGCAGACCCACGGAAGGCTTCCTCCAGTCAGCTATAGGATGTACCAGAACCAGTACAGGTCCAGTCCCAGGTCCCAGCAGCTGAGCAGCAGAATATCGGGAACTAGTATGAGGTTCCCGAGCACATAGAGGACCCAAGGACCACCCATGATCTTTTGCAGACGGACATGGCTTAGGGAGTCTTCATATCCTTTTTCTTTTTATTTTTGGTACTTATTTGATTTAGTTGGCATTGGGGACAATGTCAGCTCTTACTTGAGGGGGTGCGCCCTTTATCTTTGGATGACGGTACATATATACTGAATTAGTTTATGCCCTTTTTGATTTTAATTTGGTCTACATATAATATTACATTTAGTTACTTTTATCGCCTTTTTGACTTTCATTTGGTCTGTATATAAAGTTACATCATTGAATATATTCATTCCCCGTTGTATATTCAAATCCCTATTGTATATATTCTTTATATTTTGGCAAAATTTCTCGTTTTTAGCCTCTTATTTATGTTCGTAACTTTTTGTTTAAGTTTTGACATTTTCAATAAGCATTCGGTTTTTTTAATGCCATGGTTCTTTCCAAAGGTGGAGTATTGTGTGAACCGGGTGGCTCTTCCTAATGATTGATGGCGTGACAACCTTCTTAAGGGCTTGAGACTGTTTTTGTTTTTGTTTTTGGTAGTTTGAATTTAAGGTTACCTCAATCAAAGCTTCACTTGGGGCTCGCACATTTGCCTTTGATCCCATGGTCAAAGACAAATTTTTGTGTTTAGGATGGTGAAAGTTGCCGCCTTGAGACTCTTGTGTTGACCGATAATGATCAAGTGGTTTTTCGGGACCATTGTGTGCTCAAATCGTATCTAAGGTCGTTGTGGGGCCCCGACTCTATGTCTTTAGCAATCTTTTAGCTTGTGTGGTGAGAAATCAAATTGTGAGTCCAAGTCCCAAGCCATTGATCTTTAGTGAAATTTGACTTGAGAAGTGATTATAGGCTCTCCTTCATCCAAATGATGATTGAACAATTCCATAGCCTACCGATGATATAATCCCTAGTCAACTCTTTCGAACCTTAAACCTTTTTTTTTCAAGAACCATTCTACAAGCCTATACCCGTTCTAAAACACACCCTCTCTTGGCACCTGATCTTTCCTTGAGCAATGGCAAACGTATAAGTTTGGGGGAAGAGACGAGGAACGGAACAAAGTGGTAAAACATACAAAAGTGAAGAAAAGGAAAGGCAATGAAAAGAAAAGGACAAAAAGAAAACCAATGTGAAAAAAATAAAAAGGAATTCAAGAAAAGCAAAAGAGAAAAAGGTTTGGAAGTTTGAAAAAGGAGAAACATTTTGAATTGCATGAGAAAGAGTGACAATGTATATCTGTAACCCCTTAGAAAGAAGTAAGATGACTCCAAGAGTTAAGAGAATTGTGTCAAATGAATCAACAGAAGCGCTTAAGGGAATATGGAACCCACGTAAACCAAAGCATTTCCTACCATGAACCAAAAGCCTTCACAATGACTCCACAAAAGCCCTATATGATCTTGAGTTGAATGAAGCTTGCATTAGTGCATACTTACATGAGGGGCAAGAATATAGTACTTAGAGCCGGACTTGTGACCTTTTCTTGAGAGAGATGAGTGAATTCCCATTGACCTCGGTTTGTATGCTAATACTCTAAAAGGTGAGGTTTGATTAGGGAGAGTTGAGGAAGTGAGTTTTGGTTCCACAATGACCGAAGTAATCGTTAGAGTTCTTTTATTTAATGATTCAACTCTTGATGCTCTTGTGTCACACTTGATCCATGGTTTTTCAAAGGTCAAATGTTGTTAATGATTCATTCATATTGAGGGTAATTGTAAGTCCCAATTGATGCTTGTTGAGGTTACTTTAGGATAGCTGAAAATACTTGGATTTTTCCTTAATGGGTGGAATTTATTTTGTTTGCTTGAGAACAAGCAAAAGTTTAAGTTTTGGGGGAGTTGATAACTAGGGATTTTGATGTGTTTCATGCTCCTTCTTGCTTATGCTTTTATTATAAATTCTTATAAAATAGTCCTAAAGGCTCATAAGTTGTGATTGATTGCAGGTTTGATCGATAAAGTGACGAAATGTCAAAGATTGGCTCAAAAGGAGTGAAACCTGCTGAAGTACCAAAGAGAAGGCAAACTCAGGACAAAAAATCCTAGTGCAGCCGTACTATATTTTGTGCAGTCAGCACTAGGGGATTCAGAGAGTTAGAAAATCAAACTTCAAGGGAGTTTGGCCGCATTCGATCTTACGCGGTCCGCACTGAAGGTTTAATGGCCACATTACCATTATGTGCGGTCCGCGAAAGAGAAGATCGGAGAGATGTAATTTGATAAGGCTCAAGCCAGTGCGGTCCGCAGTTATGTTTGTGCGGACGGTATTAGAGACCTATGCGCCCGCGGTCCATTTTGCGCGGTTTGTGAAACAAGAGTTAAGATAGCCAAGACTTCAAGTCCAAGAGCCTCGTGCGGCTGCAGTCCATTTTGTGCGGCCCGTACTGACCCCACATGGGTTTTTTTGTCAAATTTTTCTAGCTTAGTATATAAAGAACGTTTTTCTATTTTTAGGGAATCACATATTTTAGAACTTTAGTTGCACTCGTAAGAAGACCTATTATAGTCATTTTGGCATTTTTACTTAGATTTTATCATTAATCTTTATATTTAGCTTAGCAATTAATTATTATGCCTTTATCTTTACCTATTTCTCTGATTTTATCTTCAAGCATGAGTAGCTAAACTCATTAGCTAGGGTTGTGGCTCAACCCTAGTATGGGTAATTGATGGGTGTTGCAATTTAAGGCTAGATTGACTATGGGCCTTTTTTATTTGGGTCGATTTTATGGTTTAAATTATGAATTGGTGGTTGCAAACACTGATTTGTGCTTAGTTGACTTGGCTCTTCTTGAGAAAGAGAGATTAAGTCTCCAAAATTGACCCAATAAAGAATTGGGATAGAATCAAGAGAATTCATAGTCCCAATTAAACGGTTTAACCTCGAGAGAGTAATTACTTGACTTTAACCCTAGTTGCTTTAGCAGATTTGCCTACACAGTTGGTCTTGGGAAAGTCAATTGGGAAAATCACTCTCTCTACCGAGAGGTGTGAGAGTGGGTAACATCGTGCAACGGTTATAGCATATTTCCCCAAACATGTCATGCATGCATTAGAAGCAATTACCTGTCAACTAGCCACCTATGTTAAATTCACTATGCTAGTGCCCTTTTTTTATATTAGAGACAACTCTTAGCAATAGTCGCCTAGCATAATCTACTTGCAATTTTGAATTAGTAGTTGATAATGCTAGATATTGAAAGAAAACCCAAAAAATATGATTGGAAGTAATATTTGGAGAAATTACACAACTCTAGCCTAGATAGGTACTCAACTCCAATTCTAGCTCCCTGAAGAAATCGATCCCAACCCAAAATCGGGTAAACGCTATTACGACCCTCTGTTGCTACTCTTTAGTAGTGTGGAGTTGGCTGCGATGAATCCTTAGTGGCAGCTCGCATGGGTACTGTGGTTGCACCGCGTGCACGTTCTCGTCCTCTACCTTGGCCCTAACCTCTGATGGCTCCAGTAGAGGGCGAGATGCCAGATCATCTCTGGTAGCACGTGTCATTACCAGCTGTGAGAGAAGAGAAGACAAAAGTTTAGAATTGTGATATCAAAAATCTCACACGACAAGGAAATCAAATGAAGTGGAATTTTCCCAATATTATATTGCCTCTCGTAAATAAGTATTGTCTTTTATGTACCGATCCGCGAGACTCTAATAAACTAGCTTATGATTTATGACTCATATGAACCTAGAGCTCTGATGCCAACTTTTCATTACCCAAGTTTGCCGTCAATGAACTATTATGACGGCACCTAGTCTCTACGACTAGGTAATACTAAGAATTGAAAACAAAATGCGGAAATGCTAATAAAAATCGAAGATAAAAAAAATATATAAGTGTTTAAGATGTCGCTCGGCATATAGCAGTACAAGATCTCCAAACTGAACAACTCCCAAAACCCGGAATCTCATGAATCACTAGCTATGAATATGGCATAGTGTTCTAACTCCGGAATGTCTAAATAAAGAAAATACAAAAGGACCATGACTACAAAAGAGAGTGGAAAGGGGCTCCTCAGTCTGCGGATGCGGCAAATATACCTCAAAGTCTCTGGAGAATCACATCGCCTCAAGAGTAGTAGTGTTGAGTCGAATAACTTGGATCTGCACACCAAAAACATGTACAGGAAAGGGCATGAGTACACCACCGCGGTACCAAAAAAGTGCCAAGACTGACCTCGGCTGAGTAATGACGAGGAAGGTCAGGTCCCTACCGATCATATACATATACATAAGGAAAACGAGATAGTATGAAGTAACACGGTATAATAATAAGAATAACAACAATTACAACATAGAGATAGCATAGGAGAAAGAATACAGCTCAACACATAGATAGAAATAGGGGATCTCCCAGGATCCAATCATGTAGTCCCAAAATATAAATATGTAGTATATCTCCCGGCGTCGTCCCGTAGTCCAACATATAATGTGCAGGAGATCTAATGGAATACCACATACCTAGTCCCAAATGTAAATACTCAGTACTGGGGGAATCTACCAGGAAGTCTCGTAGTTTCAATATAAATGTGCACGGGGATCTACCAGAATATCAATTCGTAGTCCCAAATAAACAGGCAAGGGGGATCTACCGGGAAATCGCCCGTAGTCCTAATGTATACACACAGCAGCAACACAAGAATAATAAATTCAATCCAATTCCATACCAAGGTAAACAGGTAATTCTAACCTAGCATGCTGCACATATTTCAGATAAAGCAGTTTGAGCAAGTAAACAATTAAGTCATTTAGACATGCTTTCCTAACCTAACAGTAGGCTTAAATTTCAAGTAGTATGAACAGGGAAGAAATACAGAATTAAAGTTACTTAATGAATATTAAATTTTCAACAATTAGCACATGTACACACTCATCACCTCACGTACAAGGCATTTCATATACCACAGTACCAGATCCTAATGGGAGTTCCCCCAAACAAGGTTAGGCAAATACTTACCTCGAACCAGCTCAATCAACTCGATACTATGCTCTTGCCTTGAGTACCCGACTCAAAATGGCCCAAATCTATTCAAAGTAATTGCGTAATGTAAATATAGCTTCAAGTAACTAAACTAATTAATTCAAAGCCAATACGCGAAATTAGAAAACCCAAAAAGCCCCCCAGTCCTACGTCTTGAAATTGGATAAAACTTACAAATTCAAAATCCTCACATTCTCACGAGTTCATACATACCAAAATTATTCCAATCTAACATAAAAATCTTGATCAAAACCCCCCAAAATTAGCCCTAAGGACTTTTCCAAATTTCCACTCCAAATTCAAAATTAAAGGATGGAATTATTTATAGATTCGTGGAAACTAATCAAAACCAAGTAAGAATTACTTACCCAAAACACCCGGGTGAAAATCTCTCCAAAAATCACCAATCCTCAAGCTCCCAAGTCAATTTCCAAGGTTTGTGTTCTAACCCTCAATTCTGTCCTTTTTTTTGACCAACGAATCTGCCACTATAGCCATGGGACCTCACCTATGATCCCGCTTCTACGACCAACGGACCGCACCTGCGACTTTTCATTAAAGTCTAGCTTTCACATCTGCGGCCTCTCGTTTACAAATATGGTGCCGCTTCTGTAGTAACTAGGCGGCATCTACGACCAACCCCAAATCATCTCAGACTGCACCTATGGTCCTTTAAATGCTTTTGTGATTCCACGATGCGGTCCCATGCATGCAAGTGCGGTTATGACAGGTTCAGCCAACTTCAGATTCCTCCTAAGTCCAATTCAACTTCCGTCAAGAACGCCACTGGGACCTCAAACAAACATGCCAACCAATCCTAAAATATCATAAGAACTTATTCAAATCCTAAAATCATATCAAACAATGGTAAACCATAGATCATTCTCCAATCCAAGCCTAAAGATTTTCAAAACTTCAAATTTTCGCTTTTGATCAAAAAGCCTATAAATCCTAGTCCGAATTACCTGAAATTTTGCACACGTGTCCCAAATAACATAGCAGACCTACTATAATTTCAATAATTGCATTCTGACTCCAATACTAAAATCTCTCTATCGAACCGAAAACTTTCAAATTTTGACTTTCGGCATTTCAAGATTAATTAAATTACTAACCTCCAAAACACAATCTGAACACGCCCCTAAACCCAAAATCATCAAAGAGATGTAACAGAACAAGCATAATTCCATTCCGAGGATGTCTTCACACTACTCTAACTAATCCAAATTCTAAAACTTAAACTTTCATTTAGGACTAGGTGTCCCAAAACTCTCCGAAACTCCAAACAAATCCTCCTGGAAACTCACAATAGTATAAATAAACACGAGTAAAATAGTTAATAGGGGATCAGGGCATTAATTATCAAAACAACTAGTTGGGTCATTACATATATAGTGTTAACAGTATTCTTTTGATAAGCTACTTCTCAAAAAATTCAGCAACCTTTTTTCTTGTAATTTGGGATCCATTGTTGCAACTAATCTCCTTAGGGAGGCCGAAGGAGCATACGATATTTTTTCATATAAAGGAGATCACTCCTTGTTCATGTAGTTGGGCAAATGCTCCTTCTTCTACCCATTTAGATCAGTTAAAACCAAAAGAAATCATACATTACCTCGCCCCTAGGGAGGGGCCAACGATTTGCATTCCCCGTTGATGAACGACTAAGGGGGAGTGATTGAGTGGATGTGCTCTCCCACTTGGTGTATCATTAGGGCATATTTTTGGCATATCTCGCATTTTTCATGAATTTGTGGCCTCGTTTTCATGGTGGGCCAGTAATAACTTGCCCGTATGAGGCATCTAACCAGAGCTCAATTGCCAAAAAGAGGTCCGCAATGGAGTGTCTGATTTAAGCCTAAGAAGTTTTCTAGGGGGCTTCTATATGTCCCCTTGCATATGTCGTTATGAATGATGTTGTACCTGGCTGCTTGCATCCGATGTTTCTTGGCTTCTTTTTTATCATCTAAGAGTATGCCATCCTCAAAATATGTGACAATACGGTTGCTCTAGTCATAATATAGTTTTATGGTTTTACCTCGATTTGATCTATCTATGAGTAGAGGAGGGTGACCACGTTTCTTTCTCCAGTTGTAATATTTCTGGTGGCCTATGCTAATTTAGCTAGACCGTCTACTTTGATGTTTTGTGTTTGAGGAATCTGGTCGACCTGACATTCATCAAACTCAGGCAGTAGCTTACAGATCTTGGCTTTGTATTTTTGTAGCCTTTGCTCTTTAATTTGGAAAGTTTGTGAAACTTTGTTGATGATGAGTTAAGAATCGCAGCGTAGTCTTACCCATCTAGTCCCATACTTGAGTTCTAGCCTTAATCCTGCTATCACGACCTCATACTCGACCTCGTTGTTAGTCATGTCCGGGCACCTTATGGACTATCGAATCACTTTCCTGTTGAAAATTTGAGTACGAGTCCCAGTCTGGACCCTAACACACTAGAAGCCCCATTGGTGTAAAAAATCCATAGATCTTGTGTTTGGGGAGAAGGGTGGCTTCTTTTTTGACTTCATGAATTATTTTTGCGCTGAAGTCAGCAAGGACTTGTCACATTATCGCTATTTGCGATTGATATGTGATATCATGTTCGTTTAATTCTATGGCCCATCTGTCTAACATTCCCAGTCTCTTGGGTTTATGCAAATATTTCTCATGGGAAAATTCACATGTACTGAGATGGGTGGCATTAAAAGTAGGGTCTAAGCTTTCACGAAGCTACGACCAAGGCCAAGGCTAATTTTTCGAGCTGGGGTTACCCTGTCTCGATGTCGACTAGTATTTTTCTAATGTAATAGATGAGAGATTGCATACCTTTATTTTCTCAGACCAGGATTGTACTCACAGCTACTTCTGACACAATGAGGTAGACGAGGAGGCGCTCACTAGGTTCTTGTTTTGAAAGCAGTGGTTGCGATGACAAGTGAACCTTAAACTCCTTCAAGGCTTAGGCACACTCGAAGGTCCATTGGAGGTAGTTATCCTTCTTGAGTACGCTGAAAAATTTGTGGAACCTATCAGATGATTGCGAGATTAATCTCGAAAGAGCGGTAATGCGTCCAGTCAAACTCTAAACCTATGTTTGTTCGTTAAGTGCTTTGGTATCCCTTTGATGGCTTTGATCTGGTCGAGGTTGACCTTGATACCTCGCTTTGACACCAGGAAACCCCAGAACTTTCCTAAAGCCACACTGAATGCACACTTTTCGGGGTTTAAATTCATCATGTATTGCTTGAGTATGTCAAAGGTTTCTCTCAAGTGATCAATGTGATCTTCTTTTGTTTTGGACTTGACCATCATATCATCTATAAAACTTCCATTGTCTTGCCGAGTTGGTCCTTAAAAATTTTTGTTACCAACCTTTGGTACGTTGACCCTGCGTTTTTCAGTCCCAAAGGCATGATTCTAGTTCAGTTTCCTTGATAGATGATGAAAGCGATTTTTTCTTGATCCTCATCTTCCATAAGGATCTGATTGCAGCCTGAGCGGGCATCCAAAAAACTCAGCAGTTCGTGCCTGGTTGTTGCATCGATGAGTTGATCGATATGAGGTAATGGGAATGAATCTTTGGGGCATGATTTATTTAAATCTATAAATTCTACGTACATTAGCCACTTCCCATTTTCTTTTTCACCATGACCATATTGGCGACCCATTAAGGGTATTTAACTCTCTTACGGATCCATTTTCCAATAACTTTTCCACCTCTCACGTACTGCATCATTTATCTTAGAGCTGAACTTATGCCTAGCCTACCTCATCGGGGGGTGGAATGGGTCAAAATTCAATTTGTGTGTAGCGATTTCCTTCAGGATACCTAGCATATCTGAATGGCCAAATGCAAACAAGTCTATGTTAATATATAAGAATTGACAGAATTTACCTAGTTCTTGAAGCTTGCAGCTGATGTAAGCTTTCTTGTTGTAGTCGTTGCCATTTAGTTGGATGGGGTCGATGTATTCTATGGTCGAATCTGTGGATTCCACCATATCAGGGTCTTTGATCATGTCTTCTCTCTCAACGCATCTCGACCTCGGCCCTGTTAATTACTATGCCTTTTTTGCTTTGCCAATCATTTGTTGAGTGGTCGTACAATCTAGGGCGATGTGGTAGCATTCTTGAGATCTGTGTTATTCTCCTCGTATGCTGAATATTTCCCATTGGATTGGAAATTTTATGACTTAGTACAAACGTTCGCGAGTGATCGACTTTTTGAGCATATGGGTTATAACAAAATTTATGCTATTGATAGAAGTGTTGTCACCGCTAGCGATGATCATTTGGATTGTGTAGGTTGGTGAGGGTGGCTTCAGCTAACCCTGATGTTGTTCGCGTCCTCTGGAAAAGTTGGTCATTCTCTAGTCGCTCAGTAACTCTTTGAGGTGTCTTTGTCGAAGCATTTTCACGACCTCCTATCTTAGGGCAATGTAGTCCTTGGTTTTTATCCCTACATTCTTGGTGAAACTCGCAAAATGCATCTGACTTTCTGGTGTTAGGATCCGACCTCATCATTTGTGTCCATTTTACCTTCGATCATAGCTTCTCTAATGAGTAGATTATTTATAAAGGTGATACACTAAGATTATGAGAAGATAACAAAGTTGGCATACCTCTCTTGTTCCGGTGAATCTCTCTCCTTGGTCTGGGTGGGTCCTCTTTGTGGAGGGAAGGAGGTACAATGGTGCTTCTGACATATGGTAGATTCCATTCCCAGTTGGATCGTGGAGCCAGGAGGTCCCTTCTAGTATCTTTTCTTCAATATTTTCTGGACTCGGCTTGCACCAAGGTCAATCGGTGAGTTGGCCTATTGAGGTCGTCCTTATTTACTGTAACCTCGGCAACCGATTGAGCCTATTGAGGTCGTCCTCGTTTACTGTAACCTCGGCATAATAAGCATTGTATATTTCATCCCAAGTAGTTGGGGGATACTTCATATGCCGACTCAATAACTTTATCATCGCCCTTGAACCATTCCTGCTGAGCCCGTTCTGGAAAGCTGTGATGGCCATTCCTTTTGGTACATTTGGTAAGGTCATCGTTACTCAGTTGAATTGGGCGTGAAAAGTCCCTCAATCCCTCTTCGGGCGACTGCTTGATAGCGAATATATCGTTCATTCTTGCCTCTACCTTTTTGGCCCCAACATGGGCCGTTACAAACTTGCCGTCCATCTCTTGAAATGTTTCAATGGAAGGTATGAACATTTGTGATACCAAGTCAATACTCCTGAGGGTCTCACCGAATTTTTTCAACAAGATGGAGGATACTTGTTCCTTAGCGAGATCATTTCCTTTCACAACGGTGACATAGTGAGTCATATGGTCTTCGAGATTGGTCGTACCATCATATACTTTCTGGTAGGGTGGTATTTGTAAGGTTCTTATTATGGCATGAGGGGCGAATTCATCACTGTGTGGACCGACTAGCATCTCTTTTTGTTAAGCGTTTTGGGGCACCCGGTATTTTGTTGGCCCTTTCTTGATGCTCGCTCAATTGGTCCTGAAGCACTCTGTTATCATTCTCCATTTTCTCCATCTTTTTCAAAATAGTTGTAAGGGTGTCGTCACCTGCAACTATTAACACTATTGTCAGTAATACTTGTTATTGAAGGAGGTAAAGTGTCACGGCCCTAAACCTAACACGGTCGTGATGCCGCTTCTTATGAAGACAAGGCCAGCCGACTCACTTACAATTCACATTAAGATATTAAAATAATAACTACTAAGTCTTTAATCAGAAAAAAAATCCCAAAATAAGCATTTAACAATATAATTTGCGTAAATAAAGCCAACACAGTCCTACATCGTGATGTCACTAATCATGAGCATCTAAAATATTACTACCAGTCTGAAAGTCTACTCCACTACTAAATAACAAATCAGAAAAGAAATAAGATAGATGGGGTTACACTGGGCTGCGAATCACCAAGCAGCTATCTAGTAAACCTCTGAAGATCTACTGGAACTGTTAACCCTCAATAGTAGGACCTGTAGTGCCTGAATTTGCACACAGAGGTGCAGGGAGTAAAGTGAGTACTTTCAAATCAGTGAATAATAAGAATAAATGAAGAGTAAACGATATAAAATCACGTTAAACACAACATTTAGCTATCAGAGTCATAACAGAATCAGTAACACAATTTAACAATGAAATCTCATAAAAATACCTTTTTAAGCTGTCAACACTAGATAGAAAAAATAACTAGGAATGGTAAACACAGAAGAACTGCCCATCGGGCACAACAACATCAAATCAGCCTTCCGGGTAATATCACATGACAATACCAGCTCCTCGGGCTATATCTCATGTCACAATGGGTACTCGCTCTCACAGGGGGTGTTCATACTTCTGGAGGGACTCCTTACTGCCCAAGAGCAATATCAAGCCATCTCGTGGCATCATAAACAGGATCTCGGCCTCGTTATCATAAATAGTGTATCACTGTTGCGGCGTGCAACCCGACCCAAAAGTATCCTCGCAATACAGGCCATCGGCCTTACTCAGTCAGAGTCTTATAAGACCTTCGGGCAATAGTAAAAATATGCAGCATTTAAAACATCATTTAAGGTTTCTAAAACAGATTAACATAGCTAAGTTTTGAAAATATTGAAAGATCTGGCATAATTGAGCACAAGTATGAAATCAAACAATGAGAATAATATCATTAATGATCTCTAAGGGTTCAAACAATTGGCACGAAGCCCAAATATGGTATTTAGCCCAAAATATAATAACATCAAACAATTATTTACCAAATATACGCAAAATAGTCATTCGGGATGGACTAAGTCACAATCCCCAATGGTTCAGGAACCCACGCTCATCATCTAGCATGTGAGTCACCTCAACACATCCGAACGTTGTGCAATCCGGGGTTTCATACCCTCAGAACAATATTTAAAATCATTACTCACCTCGAGCTAGCCCGAAAAGCTACTCTGCAACACACTTTCCTCTCAAACCAACTTCTGAGTGCTCCAAATCTACTAAGTTCAGATTTTTATCATCAAATTATGCTAAACGAATGAATTCCAATCGAAAAATATCGATTTTAAGCACAAAACTCGAACTCATTCAAAACCCGGTCCTTGGCACTGCATCCCAGAACTAAAAAAACTTTATACTAAAATATTCTTCATCATCTCACGAGTTCGTACATATAAAGAACTCGAAAATCAAAGTTTGTTTGACTTCTCAAATCATCCCTAGAAGGTCTCATAATCTCAAGCCCTAACTCCACATTTTTCTATTGATTTTCATGAATTAATCACTGATATTTTATTCCTAAATTACAAATAATCGAGTTTTAGGATCCAAAATCCTTACCTCAATAAAGAACAATGATTTTCTCTCTTCAAGATCATCTCAAAGCTCTTTTCTCGTTCAAAAATGGTATAAAAGAGTTTAATGGTCGCGGAGGGTTTATTTAAATACTACTCACACATTTTATTGTTCACCCAAATACTATTCACCCGAGTTACTGTTCACCTGAGTACTGTTCACCTGAGTACTGTTCATCCAGGTTACTGTCCACCCGAGTTACTGTTCATGCTGCTGTGAAAAAATGGAGCAACTTTTCTTCTAGTCTAAAGTGATCCGTTCACCTTTTGAGATCCATCCGAGGCCCTCGAAAATCTCAACAAATATACAAACATATCACATAACATCATTTGAACTTAGTCGAGCCTTCAAAATATCAAAAACAACATCAAAAGACCAAAATCACATCAAATTCAAGCATATGAACTTTAAAATTCCTAAATTCCACAAACAATGTTGAAACTATCCAAAACAACTCCGATTGAACTGAAATTTTGCAGACACATCCAAAATGATATTATGAACCTATTGCAACTGTTAGAATTCCATTCTGACCCCAATAGCCTATTTTTCACTGTCGATCATAAATCGCCAAAAACTAACTTTCGTCAATTCAAGCCTAATTCTACACCGGACATCACAAAAATATTTCGGACACACTCTTAAGTTCCAAATCACCTAGCGAAGCTATCAGAGCCATAAAATTTGCACTCCAAGGTCGTTTACCAATAAGTCAACTCTCATTTGACTTTTCTAACTCTAAAACTACTTTTAGAGACTAAGTATCTCAAACCTTACCAAAACTATTCCGGATTTGATCCGACCAACCCGATACCATATAATACGAATAAACAAATCACAAAGAAGCATAAATGAGAAAAAAGAAATGGTAACTCATGAGATGGCTGGCCGAGTTGTCACATAGAGGAACTTGTTGCTCGACCGTTGTTGGGTAACGCAAGTCCTTGCATTTTCTATTACTGTATCTTGAGGCGGAATATAAAGGATGTTATTTAGCGTGTCAGTTAGCCAAACCTCAAGGAGATTTTTTACCTACTGATGGCATATCTTCCATCATGGACATCGAAGCTCCTTTACCACAGGACATCGTGATACTGCCTTGAGAGAGAGGTGACCCCCCTCGCCTGGGAGAGATATTAAGTGGTATGTCCTCTCCTTCTGTCTCAGAAACTTCATTGATGATATTTAAGAGATTAGTGGTAAGGTCGGTCATTACCCTCGTTCGTTCTTCTCCTTACCTACCATATCAGATCTGTGTGTACAAGGAAAGAATAATATTTTTCTTTATTTTTTTTTTGCAATCTATGCTAGCTGTAGATCTAGAAGAAACTAAAAATTTAACTAGGGTCCTTATAGATAACGCCAAATTGTTTGGCCAAAAAATATAAACTTTCGGTTAAACTTTTTAATTTTATGTAATTAGGGGTTAAACTTAATTAATAATAATAACTCTAGATTTAAAACTTGTCAGCATGAATAACATAAAATAAAGTCGGTGGATGACTAAGGGTAATGCATGTTTAATATTCCAAAAGATGTGACCAATAATGAAGGGGTATCAAGCAATAAATAGCATTAAATAGGAGGAATTATTCACCCAATAATAAATGAGATGAGTGATTATTCCTTCTGATAATGATGAATGACTGACAAATCCTCGAATGTTCGAAATATTCTCGCATCTAATGGAATGATATGGGATAATGTGTGCGAGAATATTGGAAACGGTAAAGTTTGTATCTTTGCTAGAGAGAAAGAATCTTTTTCTTAAAAGTGTTATCAATTCAATGTTACATGCCATACACTATTGTCTCCTTTACTATTTATATGAAACATGTCCCTACCAAGTCCTAATAGTACAAGAGCAAAGTATATTTGATAGAATATTTTTTTAATATCTTATTACAAAACTAGTCGTTATTGTTATGGCCTTGGTATTCAACCTCTACCGTTGTTCAGCCACGAATCCTACTCCTTCCTAGTCAACCTTGACCGCATCTTTTTCCTTGATGCCGCTTTATGCTAAATTTCCATAGGGCAGATTTTGACCTTAACGTTTACTGAGCAAACCGAAAGTTATATGAGCAAATATTAGACCGGAGACCAACTTTGTCGAGAATGATTAATTTTGCAATGGCTTTGCACTCCTTTTTAAAATAGGAATAAAATCTAACCAGTAAGCTAAAAAGGGCATAACTGCATAAATCAACCTTAATTTTCTTTTTGCCAAAGCGAACAATATTAAATAAGATTTGAAGGAAAATATTTGTTCAAATTGGATGTTATTTAGCGAATTTATATAAAGTGCCACTAAAACTTTTTTCCCTTTTCGAGGTATCTTTACTAAAAGCTCAAAATTAACATTATCAACCAAAGAAAAATATGTGTAGCTATGAAAGAATGAAACAAAAAAGAATGAAACAAGAAAGAATGAAACAAGAACAAGAGCTGACATTGAGATGGCACATCATGTTCCTTCTCTCAACCTCTTTTATTCTCTGTATATACGCACCCTATTAGAGTACTAAGTTTTCGTCATGCGTGAGGTTCGAGATGGGTCGAATTATAAAAATTTATTGTATATAATATTATCTTATTGTACATAATATTATCTTATATTTTTAAAAAAAATTTACGATTTGAATCCGTGATATTTTAATCACGTAACAATTACTTTGTTACGCTAAGACTTTTCTTCTTTGATTCTCTGTATACATTCAGCAAAATTAAAGCAGGTGATCAAATTGCCCTTCCGACATGATCGAAGAAATAACCAACCAAAATTTGAACCACATGTGCTGCACTTTTTATTTGTGTCTAATGTCTTAGCTTTTTAAAATATCTTACAGCAAACAGTTGCAATTCACTCCTTTGTCAGGTTCCAAATTTCTCCCTGCATTTCTGCCACTATTTGTGGGAGGACGTGCTTTTTGCTGATTCATTAATCATTTATAAATAATTTTTGCACACTATTTTTATATCTTTCATTTTCTCAATGATACATACAATATATATAATGACCGATCCATAATTTAAAGTTTATTAGTTCTTATATATAATAATTTTAAATTAATATATAATAATAGCAATAGTGATAATAATAATAATAATAATAATAATAATAATAATAATAATAATAATAATAATAATAATAATAATAATAATAATAATAATAATAATAATAATAATAATAATAGAAATCACAATCAAATGTTTATAAGTGTTCAGGGAAACTGCTAGACTACAAAGCTATGTCCGCCCCTGAACATACAACAAAGTTACTTTTGAAGTTACTTAATTTTAAGCTTTAATCACTTATGATGCTACAAGTTTTTTATGTACCAAATGTTCATTCCGTTTTATTGTAGATGTCTTAGTTTAACTGCGCATAAAATTTAAAAATATAAGAAAACCTTTGAATCTTGCGGTATTAAACAAAAATTTGGATATAATATACCAATTTGAATCTGATGATTGTCATTCATATATGATAAAAAGTGTTATTAACCGCTTGTTGGGATGGTTGTTACGTATCGTTTCATAATGTATCGTAGTATTGTATTGTATTGTATTATATTGCATTGCATTACATCGTTTAATGAATATAGTATTTGGATAGATTGTATCGCTTGTCATTGTTTCATGATATCATGCACTAGCAACATGAAGAATAAGCTTGCATTATTATAAAGAAAAATTATGATACGGAGTAAAATTATTATATAAAAGGGTAAAATAAATGATGAAATAATATTATTTAATAATAATGAAGGGTGATATGAGAGAAAGAGACAAAATAACGACATGACCATACTAAATTGGTTGTTACATAAAGTGACATGTTTTGTCGTTATGTACGACGAATTTAACCATACGATATAATAAACTTTAAGTAACAATTAAAACAAAAACAATAATAATATGTAACAACCATCCAAACAAGCTATAAGATTAAAATGAGAATGTTGAAATTTAATACTTGCTAATTATAAGAAAAAGACATTCTTGTTTAAAAAGACTTAAAAGTAAAACAAACTCATAAATAGAAACAAATGTCGTATAACTTAATCAGTTTTAATAGCTTGCTGTCACTCTATGTTTTAGTATATCTACAGATTTGCCTCTAAATTATTTTTTGGGTAACCCAACAACAACAACAATAACCCAGTATAATCTCACTTAGTGGGGTCTGGGGAGGGTAGTATGTACGCAGGCCTTACCCCTATCCTTGGGTTTAGAGGTTGTTTTCAAATAGACCCCCGACATTCTTCCCTCCAAGAACTTCCCACCTTGCTCTTGGGGAGACTCGAACTCACAACCTCTCGGTTGGAAGTGGGACTTGCTTACCATCAGAGCAACCCCTCTTATCTTTTTTGGGTAACCCAATTGTGTTAATATTTTTATAATAAATTGGCTACACAACAATGTCCTTCTCTGGGTTGGTTAGTTCGTACATAATCTAACTTCACATTTTGAATCAGTTAGTTGGAGAGAGAGACACAACTTAAAAACTTCTTGAGTTAAATTGTACTACTAAAGGATATTGAATGTGTTCTTACTAATAATTTAGTCTTTTAATTGAAATGAACATATACTTCAATACGGTAATAAAACAGACTAGAGTCCTGAAAATGATGAAATGAAAATACCATTTCGTTTTGTTTTTAAAGCCAAATCTTCCTCTCTTAGCTTGTCACCCTCTCATGAAGAAAGTGGAGATCTTGGAATTAAAACAACAAAAAAAAAAGAAGAAAAAAAACATTAGTGGAGAAGCCAGGCTAGAAAGCAACACATGAAAAATTTCTTTTATTTGTTACTTTCCCATTCAACATGCTTTTCTTTTGTCCAATAATCGGTCCAAAAAAGATAAAGTAAATAAAACCAACATTGTATTTGTTTCTATTTGCAAGTGGTTAACCAACTCAGGACCCATATATTCGACAAAAAGTTCACTTTGATGTGTTAAATAATTTACATCCAATAATATAAATACGTAGAAGAAGAGCAGTTGAATAGTTGTAAATTGGTTTTCTCTTCAGCTCAATATTTTAAGGACTCAATCATCAAATATTTTGGGTTGGTATGGCTGTACGGTATTCTCTATTTATTTTTTCCCTAAATAATAAAATGGTATATATAAGAAGTGGGATCCAACGAAAAAGAGAATTTTAACTCAGATGGAAAAGTTTTGGAAAGGTAATATTGAAGATTGAAAAGAAGAAAAGGTCTCGTTTATTATATATATGGAGTAATACTTCTTTTTCTTTTTCTTTTTCTTTTTCTAATTTTCAATAGGATGATGAGCCAATCGTTGTTGGATTTTCCTTCCATTAATGTTAATGGAAACGATCTTAATTATAATAAGAACATCACAGAAGTGCAAACTTCACTAAGTTGAGATTTATAATAAGTATAAAAGAAAAGAAAACTAACCTTATGTTGAATAAAGAATGCTAATAAAAAGAAGTCTCTCTTTCATGGAGTGTGAAAGTTCTCCAATAAAACGCAACACTAATTTTTTTTTCCTCACCCTTTGTTTGATATTTGTTTTGGGGTTTCGATGTCTAATTCAAATTTACTTTAGGATTCTGATTAATTCAGATTCAGTGTGTAAAAGGTCTATTAAAATGAAAAAATTCTCTACCAAATTTTTTTATTAAGAAGAGACTCGAACTTAAAATCTGTAAAATAATCCTATTCATCTAGTAGCCACAACCATTGATGGTGGCTACAGTAATCACCTTATGGGAGGATGAGCTATGAATAATATGCTTTGAAAATATTTAGTCTTGGACATTAGTCTATACATGATGAAATCGAGGCTAGACAAAAACAAGACAAGAACTGTTTTCAAACCCTCACCACGTTTTTCCCTTAGACCAAAAAGTTAAAAAAGTAAGATTATTATTAGCCACGTTACAACTTCTTAGATTCCATGGCCCCTCCTGTTTTTCCTTTTTTTTTAAAAAGAATCACTCACTAATAATTATTTTAAAGAAATTTCTTTCTTAACAAGAATATACCGTCAAATTAGACTTCTCTATATAAACTAGCTACTACCATTTTCCATACTAACTCGTTGAGTCTCCGATTATTCTAATATTCACCAAGAATGATCAGCTCATTCCCTACGGCGGCCGGAACCGCCACTATCACCACCGTCGACTGCGAGAAACAAGTCCGTTCGTGGCGGCTCCTCCGCTCTCTCGTGGAACTACTCATCCCTAGTTGTTACTGTGCATTTGTTGAACCCACAGAACCCGTCCTTAGTAAAAAACCTGCCATTTCTTCCTTCAACTACCACAGGCCATCTTCTGCCTCAAACACATCCAATATTACGGGCACCATCTTCGGTTATCGAAAAGGAAAAGTCAATATCTGTATACAAACAAACCCTAATTCTTCTACCCCGCTTCTTCTCCTTGAACTCGCAGTTTCTACCTCTACTCTGGCTCGTGAAATGCGAGGAGGGATACTCAGAATCGCGCTCGACAGCTCCAATGATGATGGAATACATGAAAATTCTTCTTCCTCTCTTTTATCTATGCCGATATGGACTATGTATTGTAATGGGAAAAAAGTAGGGTTTGCAGTAAAGAGAAAACCTACAAAATCTGATAAACAAGTGTTGAAACAAATGGAAAGTGTTGGTGTGGGAGCTGGTACTGTTCATGGTAATAACAAAGAAATTAATCGTGAAGATGATATAATGTATCTTAGAGGAAAATTTGAAAGGGTTCATGGATCTTGTGATTCAGAGTCATTCCATTTGATTGATCCTGAAGGAAGTATGGGGCAACAACTGAGTATTTTCTTTCTTCGCTCTCGTTCATCGTAGCTGAGCTGAAGTGATTTTTTTAATGGTGGTGGCTGGATCAGTTTTTGCGCGCACCTTGATAGTTTTTTTAAATATCTTTTTACCTCCTACTTTGTGAGTTTACTTTGGACTTGGCATGCAACACCCTGTGTTTTTGGAGCTGTGTGATTTCTTGCATGGCTTTTTTCCCTTATTGGGATATTTGTCATGGGGTGTTTGTTGCAACCAAAGATGAAAATTTGTAAAAATAGAATAAATGGGAGGACATTTTTAGTTTACTTAAAAAAAAACTTGTGATTAATTTTTCTATGCCCAATCTGTATGTTTCTCAAAGTGAATCAACAACCTTTTGTGTCATATATAACTCAACTTTTAGAGTTCTGTTGATAATTTTCGAATATATATCTTCCAAAGCTAAGCCTTTTTATGTTAGTTGTGTTTGTCCATTTTCAATATCCTCTCTTCATTTTATGTAATCACACATTTTATAAGTAAGGTACCAAACGTAAAATGTGCAGTTATCTCAATAAGTGTTAAAAATTTGTGTAATCATTTCATCTAAAAAACTCCAATTCTTATTTATATCTTCAACATGCCTCCTCATGTAAATGCCTTAATTATTTTTCATGGGCCATAACTTTTATTGCTCTGGCACCAGGGGCGGAGCTAGCGCTTCTTACTACGAGTTCGATTGAACCTAGTAATTTTGTCCAAATCTTTTATGTGTCTTACAAAATCACTGAATTATGCATAAATTATTAATTTAGAACTCCAATAACTTAATAAAAGAATTAGAATAGTGAACCCATAAATTTCAAATCTTGGCTCCGCTACTGTCTGGCACTATATAGAAATATGTCAATATCTCTCCAAAATGTTTAAATTGTTAAAGTGATTAAACTTTTATTTATTCAATTATATGCATCTTCAACAAGAAGAATTATGTTGATCCCATAGTGAAAAGCTTGTTAGCTGTTGTCCAAGCTGTCGAGATGCATTAATCACATGCAACAAGAAAAGATTAACACCTAATGAATCTACAAAGAGATCACATATTTTTCATATAGGACATGTACGAAGTTGTATGATCTTCCATTATCGAATTCTTAGTTTCTGATTAGTATTGAAAGAGAATAAAATCTAATTAAGTCACGATTAGTACATATTTTACACATTGCAAAAAATGACTAACTACCAAATCCTTAGATCCTTTCTTGTCTACGGACCAAAATATATTAGTGGTAGGCTGCTAGCTAAGTTTTGTAATTGCAATTGAAGAAATCGTATACGATTTAGATTTATAGGATCAGAAAAGAATATAGCCATGTTGAGAACAAGATGAAGAACAAATTCCAATTCATATGGCTGAATATTGGAAACGAATTCTTGAAGGGGAAAGGGAAACGTGTATAGTCAGTACACGAAGTCTTTCCGGGAAAGAGCCACACTCCAATGGATTATATATAATGTAGACAACCTTGCAAGGGTTAGTAGCTGATTCTACAGCTCGAACTCGTGATCTATAATTAAAAAGTTGAACTAAAATTTTAATTTTATGGGTTGTGGATTCCAAAACAACGACTTAAGTGTTGAGTTGTCCCACATCGGAGGGATTTGAGGTCCTTGGTCTCCTTATATGGATTGGGCAATCCTCACCTCATAAGCTAGCTTTTGGGATTGAGTTAGGCCAAATGTCCATTCTTATTAAGGTATCAGAGCCAGGCTCATCCCATTTATTGTTACCGATGTTGGGCCCCCATTTATGTTGTCCACGCTCCAGAGATCTGGGCGTGAGGGGGGGTGTTGAGTTTGTTGGATTGCGTATAGGTGTTCGTAACATGCAGCGGAAGACAATAACAATCCTAGGTAGATTTTTTCATGTTTAAAAAATTTATTTACGTGTCAAAGATCGGATCTAAGACGTACCTGGTGAAGAGAGTTCCTTTTTCAGAATTTCTTCCATAGTGAGAAGACTCTATGCATATCCACACCGAGACCGATCCTTGCTATCAACTCTTTGATCAATAAAACCCGCGAACAAATTGAACGAAGAATATTGTGTTGATATTTTTCTCAAAAATCTCAACTCAAATTAGAAGAACAAGAAACACTTTTCTTGTAATTGTATTTCTCTCTTGGCTTTGTATTGAACTCTCACTTTCACAAAGTAGGTTTTCTTCTCAAGAATAATAATAAAAAAAAACGAAAAAGAACCATCCAAATTTTCTTCATCACCCTTTATATAGTACCACCTACAAACCCTTTTCCTATTTGGTTGAGGTAATAATTTTCTTAGTGTAAAAGTTTATTCCAAAAATAAACTTATGAAAAATTTTTGTATTAAAATTTTCGAATTTTCCTTCTTTGTAGAAGGAGCCGAAATTCTTTTCTTTTTTCTTTGGACTTTTTGAGTCCAATTCAAAATTGGATTTTAATTTGATTTTTTTTATTATTAATATAATATTTTCCTTTTGAAAATATTAATCCCATTCCAAATAGGATAAAACTTCAATTAAAATCTAATTCAAAATTAGATTTATTAACAAATTTTTATTAATATTATATTTTATATACATCTATTATATAAAATAATATTAATTATATATATCACATATATTTCAACCAAGAGATATTATTTAATTTATATTCCAAATAGAAACTTCAATTTATTCACAATATTAATTATATCTTTGTGCTAGCAAAGAATATAATAATTTTTCATTTGGACTAATAACTAAATTTATTTGACTAATTAAATTCTTTAATTTAATTATCAAATAATAAGTTAATTAATCCTTTAGCAAAGATCAGAACACTCGTTAGTGTGCGACCCCATAGGTTCAATACTAAACCGGTAGTAAATTGATCATGTCAATATACTACTCAAGGTGGCGTCTAGCAACACTCCTTAACGACCGGATAGCATGAAGTATACAATTTACTCTCAAGAACCATTAGAAGAATAATGTAGTAATTCCTTCTGTCCTTACAGCTCTGGATCACCCTAGGATATGATTCAACTGTCAAATCCTAATAGGCGATCAACTATGTGTTCACGTCAAATATACCTAAGAAACTCATTTCTTCTTTCATTCAATTGCCCTGGCCAAGGTCTTAGTTTGGTCGTTTATAATTCATGACCACATGGAGCTTAAACTCATTACCAAGAGTTGACAGATTCCGTCTTGATAAATCACTAATTCTACAAGTATTTAATCGTACCCAATATCCTTTCAACTATCGCCCTAGGTCCATAGGTGTCTAGTATCAAAGCACAATAAATAACTTGTCAATTACTATGACGATCTCAAGTCAAAGGAAACGGTTACATCACATTCTTCAAGAAAATATCCTATTGACAGTTTATGGTAATTCTTACCATTAGGAATTATCCAATGAGTCGGTTCAATGATCATATCTCTACATGCATCATCTATCTATGTGATTTAGTTAATGAGGTCAACTAATCTTTATCTGATAAAGATGATCACATAAATATTGATCTAACCGGATTACTAATGTCCAAATTAATAATCCTACGATCAAGAACAAATTTAGATTAAATTGTAAAAGACTTTGCTCTCATTATAATAATCTCTATCACGATGACAAATCTCAAAATTTAATCAAGGACCTTATCAAATTAATCAAATAACTATTAATAATGATAAAAGAATATCGAATGCCATATATTTTATATCAAATGAAAGTCACAAAAATATGTTCAAGTTATCAAATATGATATTGGATCTAGGGCATATCTACTATATCTCTAACAATCTCCCACTTGCACTAGAGCCAATCGCTCTTGTACTTCATCCCCAATTTCCACTTATGCTTGTCAAACTCCTTTGTGCCAAGCGCTTTAGTGAATGGGTCTGCATCACTTTCCTTTCCATCAACCTTTTGAATTTCGACGTCTCCACGTTCAATGATCTCTCTTATCAAGTGATACCTTCGCAGAACGTGTTTGGACTTTTGGTGTGATCTTGGTATTTTTTCTTGAGCAATGGCTCCAGTATTGTCACACAACAATGGAACCGCACCTTCCATTGGAGGAACCACACCAAGTTCAGTTAATAACTTTTTCATCCATACAGCTTCCTTAGCAGCTTCACTAGCTGCTATATATTCTGCTTCAGTCACTGAATCAGATACTGTAGCTTGTTTGGAACTTTTCCAACTCACTGCACCACCATTTAAGGTGAATACATAACCAGAAATAGATTTGATATCATCCCTATCTAAAGAGAAACTTGCATCAGTATAACCTTCAAGTTTCAACTCAGAAGTCCTATTGATGAGGAATTGGTCTTTAGTCCTTCTTAAGTACTTAAGAATGGTCTTCACCACCTTCCAATGTTCCTCACCAGGATTTGCCTGATATCGGCTAGTCACTCCAAGTGCATAAGCCACATCATGACGTGTACATGTCATGGTATACATGATAGCTCCCACTGCACTAGCGTATGGGACCCTACTCATGCGTTCTCTCTCTTCAGGTGTTTTAGGACAATCCTCCCTACTGAGAGAAATTCCAGTGCCTATCGGTAGATAGCCTCTTTTGGAATTATCCATGTTATACCTCTTTTAGATAGTATCAATGTACAAAGACTGGAAAAGCCCAAGCAGCTTCCTAGATCTATCTCTATAGATCTTTATTCCTAATATATAAGCTGTTTCTCCCAAGTCTTTCATGGAAAACTGTTCAGATAGCCAAATCTTAGTATTTTGCAATGTCGGTACGTCATTCCCTATGAGCAATATATCATCAACATACTATACTAAAAATATAACTGTGCTCCCACTAACCTTTTTGTACACACAAGGTTCTTCTTCGCATCTAACAAATTGAACTTTTCAATTGTTTTGTTAAATCGAATATTCCAACTTCGAGAAGCTTGCTTTAATCCATAAATAGATCTTGTAGCTTACAAATTTTATTATGATCAGACGAATATGTGAAACATTCAGGTTGTGTCATGTACACATCCTGTTCTAGCTCACCATTGAGGAAAGCTGTTTTCACATCCATTTGCCATATTTCATAATCATAGTATGCTGCTATAGCAAGCAAAATCCGGATAGATTTGAGCATTGCCACGGGAGAGAAAGTCTCGTCATAGTCGAATCCTTCTTTCTGACGATATCCCTAGGCAACAAGACGTGCTTTGTAGGTCTCCACCTTTACATCTGCTCCAATCGTTTTCTTAAAAACCCATTTACAACCTATAGGTTTTATGTCCTTTGAAGGTTCAACTAAAGTCCGTACTCTATTTTCCTTCATGGATTCCATTTCGGATTCCATGGCCTTTTGCTACTTCTCATAATCAGAACTTTGTATAGCCTCTTCATAGGTCTTAGGGTCATCATCATTATGATCAACCTCATTTGATAAATCATCTTGTACCAATAAATTTAATCTAGTTGGTACATGACGTTCTCGTGTAGACCTTCGAAGAGGTACTTGTACAACCTGTTCACCTTGTGTTGGATTTCGTTGTTGCTCAATTTGGTTTGGAACTGGTTCATTAACCTCTTCTTGAACTTCATTTAGTTCTTGAACTTCAACCGTTGAAGATGGCATTTTCCTTGGCAACTTCAAAACATCCAATAAAGGTTCTGCAACTTGGGTCTCATGATCTTCATATTGTGTTGACTCATTAGTTTCTTGATCTTCATCAAGTTCTATCTCTCCATTATAATTTCCTTCCAAAAGGAATTCCCTTTCCAAAAAGGTTGCTCCTCTAGCCACAAACACTTTATGGTCAGAAGGGTGATAGAAATAATATCCCCTTGTTTCCTTGAGATACCCAATGAACCTACACTTATCAGATCTTTAGTCAAGTTTATCAGACTGTAGTCTCTTAATATAAGCTGGACAACCACAAACCCTAATATATTTAAGGTTAGGCTTACATCCTTTCCATATCTCATATGGTGTTGTAGAGACTGACTTAGTGGGAAAATTATTAAATAGTGGGAACTTTATTAAGCAAGTATGTTGCTGCTTCCAAAGCATATCCCCATAAATTTATTGGAAGATCAGTGAACCCCATCATAGATCTCCCCATATCTAATAAGGTTCTATTTCTCTTTTCAGACACACCATTGTGTTGTGGTGTTCCTGGAGGTGTCCACTGTGAGAGAATCCCATTCTCCTTGAAATATCTGGTAAAATCTTCACTAAGATATTCTCCACCTCTATCAGACCTTAGTACTTTGATACTTTTACCAGTTTGCTTCTCAAATTCACTACGAAACCTTTTGAACATTTCAAAAGATTAAGACTTATGTTTCACAAGATACACAAATCCATATCTTGACATATCATCAGTGAAGGTGATGAAGTAAGAATATCCACCTCTAGCTTGAATTTTCATGGGCCCATAAACATCTGTATGAATTAGTTCCAATAATTCATAAGCTCTTTCTCCACTTCCATTAAATGGAGATTTGGTCATTTTTTCCTTTGAGACAAGATTCACAAGTCGGATATGATTCAAAATCATACTTGTTAAGGTACCATTCCTTGTACAGCTTGTTAATTCTTTTTCTCTCCAATATGACCAAGCCTACAATGCCAAATGTATGTTTGATTAACATGATCATCTATTTTCCTTCTAAGACATGAAACATGCATAATCGAAGCATTAACACTAGGTAAGACATAAACATCATGTTGGAGATAGCCATTCACATATAAATTATCACTATAATAAATAGAGCAAATACCATTGCATATATTAATGCGAAAACCACGTTTGTCTAACATAGAAGCTGAAATTATGTTCGAAACAAATTTAGGAACATAATAACAATCATCCAACATAAGTACTTTGCCCGTAGGTATTATTAAAGAAATTGATCCTACAGCTACGGCCGCAACTTTTGCAACATTTCCAACTTGTAGATTAATTTCTCCTTTCTTCAACTTTCTACTTATCTTGAACCCTTGCAACATATTGCAAATGATATAACCACTGCCAATATCTAATACCCACAGTGAAGAATGAGTAGTAGCTAAAAAAATCTTGAAAACATTTTTCATTAATGTCTCACCTTGTTTCTTGTCCTTTAGAGTTGCAAGATACTCCTTGCAGTTTTTCTTCCAATTATTTATGATAAACCGTGTTGCCTTGAACATCATTCTCTGGATGGATTATCTTTGCAGGCTTATCGATCACATCCATAAGCTTTTCATGCATGAGAACAATTCTCAAATTTCTATACCAGTCATCAAAGTTTGGTCCTACCAATTTGTTAGTCTCAATATTTCACACAGTGATATAACAGACATATTGAGAAATCTAAAATATAGAAAAGAAAAAGCAGTAATATAAGAACATATTTGCATATATCATAAAGACATGGACTTTATCTAAATGATATTTCCACTAATTATTTTAAACTATTTACCCTCATTATAGTTTACGAAACTTTTATTTCTATTAGTGGAGTAAAGGAATCCTTTAACAATATGTATGAGCCCCTTAGAAATCAAGTCGTTTCTCACATATATTTTAAAGGTCGATACTCTTACCAATTGTATCCCCATACAATTTCCTTAAATAGCTCTATGTCAAATAGTCCCCTGGTAGTCAGGTCGATCCTATTGACATAGTTGAGTTCAACCATCATGATAGCAAAGAACTTATTAAATTTTATACTCCCCCGGGTAGTCCAGGCGTCTAGTGTAAAATTGAATAATTCTTTCAATCCATACATCTAATGCAATAAATAATTTTAACTTATTCTCGAACTATAATTCTCCTGGTAGTCAGGCCGCTCCTTATAAACAAGAAATAAGTAAAATTAATTACCTTGATGGATAGCTCTATAATAAAATATCTTATATTTTATTATTTAAGTACTCAAATTTTAATAAGAGGGAATTGTTACAAAAAAAATTTTTTAATAACACCAAGATCAAATCTTTTATAGCATGTGGATTTAGTTCAAGTTGTCTACATGCTTAGTCCTAAATTATTTACATCATATGTAATAAATAATTCTAAATTATGTAATGTACAAGCACATGGCATAAAACACAATTCAACATCCTCTAACATATTTATCTTATATATCACATAAAAAGAATTCATGCTAGAATATTATTATTAATTAACATCTCATGAACTAATAACAATTAAAATAACAATAGAATCATGTAACCTATTATAGATTCCCGTTGTATCTAACACAAAAATTCAAATTCAAGTTTTATGAATTATCTCAATTGTTATATGAATGCATATTTTATCCACAATAAAATAATATCAATTATTCAAACGATTTGACTATTGCAAAAGGCACATCTATTAGGGTTTGAACTCTTCAGATATAATATTAAAATATTTCGTAAATAAATTTTAGACACAATAAACCACGGCTCTGATACGACTGTTGGATTGCGTATAGGTGTTCGTAACACGTAGCGGAAGACAATAAGAATCCTAGGTAGATTTTTTCATGTTTAAAAAATATATTTATGTGTCAAAGATCGGATCTAAGACGTACCTGGTGAAGAGAGTTTCTTTTTCAGAATTTCTTCGATAGTGCGAAGACTCTATGCGTATCCACACCGAGACCGATCCTTGCTATTAATTCTTTGGTGAATGAAACCCGCGAACAAATTGAACGAAGAATATTATGCTGAAATTTTTCTCAAAAATCTCAACTCAAATTAGAAGAACAAGAAACACTTTTCTTATAATTGTATTTTCTTTCTTGGCTTTGTATTGAACCCTCACTTTCACAAAGTAGGTTTTCTTCTCAAGAATAATAAAAAAAAACGAAAAAGAACTATACAAATTTTCTCCATCACCCTTTATATCGTATCACCTACAAACCCTTTTTCTATTTGGTTGAGATAATAATTTTCCTAGGGTAAAAGTTTATTCCAAAAATAAACTTATGAAAAATTTTTGTATAAAAATTATCGAATTTTCCTTCTTTGTAGAAGGAGCCGAAATTCGTTTTTGGACTTTTTGAGTCCAATTCCAAATTGGATTCTAATTTGATTTTTTTTAATTAATATAATATTTTCCTTTTGAAAATATTAATCCCATTCCAAATAGGATAAAACTTCAATTAATAATCCAATTCAAAATTAGATTTATTAACAAGTCTTTATTAATATTATGTTTTATATACATCTATTATATAAAATACTATTAATTATATATATCACATATATTTCAACCAAGAGATATTTTTTAATTTCTATTCCAAATAGAAACTTCAATTTATTCACAATATTAATTATAATCTTTTTGCTAGCAAAGAATATAATAATTTTTCATTTGGACTAATAACTAAATTTATTTGACTAATTAAATTCTTTAATTTAATTATCAAATAATAAGTTAATTAATCCTTTAGCAAAGATCAGAACACTCACTAAACCGGTAGTAAATTGATCATATCAATATACTAATCAAGGGTGGCGTCTAGCAACACCCCTTAACGACCGGATAGCATGAAGTATACAATATACTCTCAAGAACCAGTAGAAGAATAATGTAGTAATTCCTTCTGTCCTTATATCTCTGGATCACCCTAGGATATGGTTCAACTGTCAAATCCTAATAGGCGATCAACTATGTGTTCACGTCAAATATAATCGACCATTGGATGACCTAAGAAACTTATTTCTTCTTTCATTCAATTGCCCTAGCCAAGGTCTTAGTTTGGTCGTTTATAATTCATGACAACATGGAGCTTAAACTAATAACCAAGAGTTGACAGATTCCGTCTTGATAAATCACTAATTCTACAAGTATTTAATCGTACCCAATATCCTTTCAACTATCGCCCTAGGGCCATAGGTGTCTAGCATCAAAGCACAATAAATAACTTGTCAATTACTATGACGATCTCAAGTCAAAGGAAACGGTTACATCACATTCTTCAAGAAAATATCCTATTGACAGTTTATGGTAATTCTAACCATTAGGAATTATCCAATGAGTCGGTTCAATGATCATATCTCTATATGCATCATTATCTATGTGATTTAGTTAATGAGATCAACTAATCTGTATCTGATAAAGACGATCACATAAATATTGATCTAACCGGATTACTAATGTCCAAATTAATAATCCTACGATCAAGAACAAATTTAGCTTAAATTGTAAAAGACTTTGCTCTCATTATCATGATCTCTATCACGATGACAAATCTCAAAATTTAATCAAGGACCTTATCAAATTAATTAAATAACTATTAATAATGATAAAAGAATATCGAATGCCATATATTTTATATCAAATGACATTCACAAAAATATGTTCAAGTTATCAAATATGATATTGGATCTAGGGCATATCTACTATATCCCTAACAGAGTTGTCCCACATCGGAGGGATTTGAGGTTCTTGGTCTCCTTATATGGCTTGGGCAATCCTCACCTCATAAGCTAAATTTTGGGGTTGAGTTAGGCCCAATGTCCATTCTTATCATTAAGTGCTAACAAATGTATTCTAAACTTAATATTTATACATTTAATAAATTTCTTAACACAATTATATTATTTGAGTAAAAATTATTGAGTTTGATCGAGTCCGTAATCAGACTTCCAGAGAAAACTTTATTATTGATCCAAGCTGAGGTCCCTGCTCTAAGGAAAAAGAAAGGAGTGAAAAATGTGCTATAATGTTAGGATAGTGCTCTCTGATTTGGAATTTGTTTTTCCATGAGCTGTTTTTATTCCTTGTGTCGTTAAAATGAAGGGAAGAAAGACAACCAATAAAAAAGGAAGAAGAAGAGAGTGAGAAAGCTAGATTTGTCATATAGGAAGAGGGACGCATATGCTCATATCAATCAGTATCGTCAATAATTATCTCTTTTTTCATTGTTTAATTATTTGTTTTTCCCATCCTTTTAGTCTTTTATACTATCTGCATATTACTATTCTTAAGATATAGCACTATCCTTTTCTATTTATCATCCGTTGAGATCTTGTAAACTAGTACTACCATTGATACAGAAATTAACGTCTAACTTTAGAAGAATAGAAAATTAGTATTTGCGAGAATAAAACGGAAGTCATAAAAGAAGGAAAGATATTGCATAGCTGTACTTGTACAATGTTTTAGAATATTTATTGTGTTTATAAATGAAGTTAGTCTCTCTTTTTTAAATTATCCTATGAAAAGTTAAATTTGTTGCTACTTCTTCAGCTTCATCATTTAGAATAAAGATAATTACGTATTACTTATGGTAACAGAGTTATTCAACAAAAAGTTCTTTTAGTCGATGAACCTTGAATAATAAACACGATTGTTGCGTGGAAATCAATGCAACCATAGTACTTGTTTACTTTTTTTCCGTAAGAATTTAATTTCAATAAATTGAATTGATAATGCAAGAATATTTTATACAATAAGGTAATCTAAAAGGTAATTACATGTAACTTTACGCCGAATAAACTTAAGTGAGATTGTCAACTTGGAAAATAGGCGGATAATCTAATATAATAGGTTAAAATACATTGATAATCTAAAAATTATTTCTATCAGTATATATAACATTAATACTAATATTACATGAAAATTGCGCTGCATTAGTCACTCTTCTTCTGACACTCTGGCGAATTCCATATCGACAAAATATGGAAGAGATGTTGGTTATATAAGTAGACAAGTTTTAGCCCTAATGCGCATTCTAAAGCCGTACAAACCTAGCTTCAAAGTGAACAATATTACTGGTGTGTTGGACTGTTACCTATGGTATCATAGCCACTATGCGTGCAACCTTGAACAATGATAGGCAAGTCGTACGGTCCTAAGCCTAAAGTGAACAATACCAATGGCTGGGCTATTATTACATATGGTCCATAGCCAAATCTCTCTTAATACGAGGGTGAGGCAAACCTCAGCGGTCAATTGTGTCCAAGCAATAGGAGCGAAAAGTAATAAAGAGCTATATAAGGCGTGTCACAAGATCACATGCTACATGCGCTTTGCGGAGTTGAGGTGTCATAGCCCAAAAAAGACAAATTCATTCGGACATAAGCCCAAAGCGGACAACATATACCATGAGCCTGTGTCATGACTATGGGTGTATAAAAATCCGAAAAATCGAACCAAATCGAAATCAAACCAAACCGACCAAAAAAATTGATACTTTTTGGTTTGGTTTGGTTTGGTTTTGGTGTTGGTTTGAATTTTAAAACCGATCAAATTTGGTTTGGTGTTGGTTTTAATCATTAAAAAATCGAATCAAACCGACCATAGGAGTAGCTATTTCAAATTTATTATTACACACACACACACACATACACACACACACACACACACATATATATACATATATGTTGTTATACAAAATTTCAAAAAATATGGTAAATGTTAATGATTTTCACTTTTAGTATAGTTCTTTACCTTTACATTCTAGTTTGATTGGTAGTTTTTTTTTTTGATTAGTGTAAGAATCCATTTTGTGTTAAAAATAACATATTTTTAATTGAGTCCTTAAATTGTTCATCACTATTTAACTCAATTATCATCAATATATCTTGGTAGATAATATATTTCTCAAAGGCCAATTGATTTGATAGTGTTACATTGAAAATGTGGTCGCGAGAATATATATTTGGTAGTCCACATCTTTCACTCCTCTTGCTATGTTACAAAGTTCCACGGTTGAATAGGGGTGTTAATGGTTCGGTTTGACCAATAATTTTATAAAATTTGTACCAAATCAATTTTTTGGTTATTTTATTATGTATAACTAAAATTATATTTTTCGAAACCGTCCCAATCATGTCGGTTTCTCTTTGATATCGGTACAATTCGGTTAATTTTCGGTAAAAATATCATGTAAAATTCACCAGTAGAAGTAGAAGGAAATAACATACGTTCTTTTATAGGACTTATGACAAAACTATGTAGATATTATTATTGTTTAAAGGATGATGAATTAAAAAAATATGGCTAGAGTATAGATCCATCAACTATTCTACATTGTACAACAATGTAAAATAAATCAAATAAAGGCAAAAAAAATATAAATCACAAGAGTTGATACATATACCAAGTTAGGACTCAAGAATAAAGTCAATAGAAAATTAAATATTCAAAAAGATAAATCTAAATTGTATGAAAGGAAACATATTCAACACATTATACTTCGCTACTCATAATCGCTAGAATACTTTGTGTCTTGCTAATAAAGATACGTAAATAACGTAGTTTAAGTAGAAGTAGCATAATACAACAACTACTACTACTACCCAGTATAGTCCCACAAAGTGGGGTCTGGGAAGGGTAATATGTAGACGGGCCTTACCTCTACCCGAAAGAGCAGAGAGGCAATAATATGTTTTAGGAATTAGTAGTTTGAGTTTAATTACTTAGTGGCTTGTAATAGTTTTCGTAATTCCAGGGCCCAAAGAAAACTTAATACATTATTATTTTTTAACAAACTAAATAAATATATTTTCCATATGCAAAATTTTTTCTGTACGGTCCGTTATTTTACTGTTCATTTTTATAAAATAAAAAACTTATCCTAATTATCGTTGCGGTTATAAATTTATATAAAAATATACGGTTCTTAAAAATCTAAAAATCGATTCAATGCGGTATCCATTTAATCGATTTTTGAATATCCATTGACACCCTTACGGTTGAGATCACTTTTTCCCCCTAGGGAACTTCTAATGCGAACACTGATCACCCGATTCGGACTGAGAAAGCCCCCTTTCTACAGGAATTTTGCTTCATTGCGCTGTTACTTGTTCTACGGTTTTCATATCTACCATTAAAAACGAATTGCTTGCACAATAATTGAAGAAGTATTACATTTTGAGGTTATTTTCACTTGGGAACAGTGACACATTCTGAACTTAGACGTTGTGAGTTTTGAGTTGAGACAGTGAATTCAGAACTTTATGTCTGTAGATGTGAAGTCATATATGAGTAACACGTGAAAAGTAAAAGAATTTGCGATATCTTTTCTCATCTTGCTAATGAATGAAGATTCTCATCGAGTTTTACAATATCATAACGTGTTATATGTGCGTGTTTACCTCCATATCTGCAAAATATTTGGCGCTGAAGGCAGACTACAGTACGCAAAGAATGGTTGTTTTCCAATCCCATCATTCATGCTGGAAATCAAAAGGCTTTTTTGGCTCTTTATCAACTTCTAATGCAGAAATATCCAAATGCATGCCGTCCCAAGCAATAGTATAACTCTAGATATCCTCTTCCCTGGTGATTTACCTACATACACACCTTCACGAAAAAGTAAAACCGGTGAAACTACGACAATATAGGCACTAAATTATCTAACTACAAACATAAACTAGCAAAATTGTACATAGAATAAGCAGAAAACAAACGGTAGCCTGATGCACTAAGCTCTAGCTATGTGCGGGGCCCGGGGAAGGGCCGGAGTACAAGGGTCTATTATACGCAACCTTGCCCTACATTTCTGGAAGAGGCTGTTTCCTCGACTCGAACCCGTGACCTTCTGGTCACATGGCAGCAACATTACCAGTTCCGTCAAGGATCCCCTTCGGAATAAGCAGAAAACTATTCTTGAAATTCTAGTTGTGCTTCCTTAAGCATTAAGAAGTTGATGTTTTTTATTAGGCTGAGGCGAGTAAGCTTAGCTCTATACCTGGTTGCAGTTGAAGATAATTGTTCCGAACACTCCATTCAAAATCCCAGTGCTTCTTTTCACACTTAAGTGTCCAATAAGACCATCCAAAAGAGGCAGCATTATATACATCTAACTGAACTCTTCCAAAATCCTGGTAATCTGCTAAGGAACCGTTAGTTACATTCCATTCGTTCACCCACTCACCTGCGATAAGTTAAATTCATGTCAAATGTCACAATTCCGAAATGTAATAAAAGAGCAACCTGGTATACTAAATGCTCGCCATGCGCTTTGAAAATTTGTCCTAATTCGCAACGCACAAAGTCTTCAGATGCTTCATAATATGGTTAGGTTCTTGAAATACAACAAATAAATGCAAGGGAAAAAGTGTATTACCAACAAACACCAGTGGCCCGTTTGCGCTGTTCAAAGCTTGTATTTGGGATTGTCTACTCTTATATATAAATTGAATATTCTCCAAAGAGGTTAGTTTATCAAAGTATCTGTCAAATAGATTGTAGTAGTGCAAATCAACTACTGTGTTTAATGAGCCTATGTTAGCCTGATAAAGTTCCAATGGATCTGCGTCGCCAATTCGTTGGCAAAATATCACGTAAGCTGTTGACGAATACTTTCGAACAATCTTGTAACCCTGCTTATAAAATGGAACCAGAACATCCAGTGGGACGTTTGCAGCCGATGGCTCATTTAGAAGCTCGATTCCAAGCAAGGCAGGATGTACGGCATACCTGCAAATGCTCTTGAGTTATACTCATTTAGATATTTGATATACTTAAGGAGAACACTGAGAGAGATTGCTGGTAAACTGCTTTTCCATGGCCAAAGGACACAATGTTGAATCTGAAAATGCATTGGCTATGATTGAACACATTGCAAAGAACGGTTGATAGATTTGTAAAGGGTTTGTTGACAAATTTACCTGGAAGCTAGAAATTCTATAGCATCCAATGTTTGTGATACATATTCAGGAGATGTCGACCAATTTACTGTGCCATCTCTACTGGCGCTATGTTCCATCCCATTTTGGGAACCTGGGGCCGCATGAAGGTCGATTATGCACTTTATGCTATAAGCTCTGCAGAAAAAAGAATAAAAACTAAATGGCTGAAAGAAGGAAAGATGAAAAATGTCAAAGACTAGAAAGCAATAGTAGAAATCAAGACCTACTGTGCCCACGAGAATGCATTATCAAGAGCTTCTAAACTTCCGCCAATAAAAGGAGCGGGAGGATTTGAATCAGAAGCTATCCACCAGCCAACAGGAATCCTAACAGTATTTATTCCGTGTCTGTACAAGAAATCGAAGTCATCTACTGTGATAAAATTATTCCTATGCTTCTGCAACATACAAAAAAGGCGAGAAATACAATGAGCTTCCAATAGGTTAAAGTATCCACTTATATTAAATCAGATTAACAGCATACAAGCCCGTCCTACAGGAAAGATTAAAAGATAAAGGACAAATGGGAAAAAAGTGAAGGCATTGCTATAAACTGAGCAGAGTATGTCAACTGGTTAGTTGGTCTTATTTCAGCCCAATCGAATGCTTTTGCTGATATTATAAACTACACTGGTATGTGAATTCAGAAGAATCTTGGTATCTCACTTACCTTCAACATATAACTGAATGATAAAGCAATAAAATGATTAGTTTACCTTAAGAACTTCTTTTGCTTTGTCGTGTCCGTATCCATTAGCAAGCTGATAGTCACCTTGCAACTTACCCACAATCGTCATCTCAAATGTCGCGGGATTATCATCCCAGCCTGGTGTTGCCGGAAAGTCTGCTGTGAGAATATTGTCATTTGAGGCCTAAAGGAACACGGTAAAACACTGTTATACTGTTCCCGAGAGATTATACAGCAGGTCTAGTATAACCTTGCAGCATAACACTAAAGCTAGTGCACTAGAACATATGCTAGTTTTAAAAAAAAACTCAAAAGGCCAAGATCATAACTTGTTGACTAGGGTTACACCTCCAAGGCAAGGAAATTTTCTAAATAAATTTAAGCTTACTCCAACAAAAGCATAAAGTCAATTACTAGGCACTCAAAGAAAGCTGAAGAAATCTGAAGGAAAATTTGCAGCAAACTGCAATACTATGATCTATAATCAGTACTAAAGAAGCATACACACTACAAGTTCGCCCAAGATGAATATCATCAATACGTTCAAAATAAGTGAAATAGAAATAGTGGATGAGCCTTATCATGTCATCTAACCCGACAAGATACTACCATAGCTCCTAAAACTAAGTGCCTATACAAGAATTTTCCGTATTTGCAGTTATTCTATACATATATTGTATAAACCAAAAAAAATGGATAGAATTGTATAAAAACAAAATTCTAATTGATTCCACAACAGACACCCAAAGAAATAAGAACTTTTGCCAAATGCAAAAGTAAAACAAATGAGAAGTTACCTGTATATAAGTTCCACCCTTAAGTTTGATGTGAACTCTATTGTTGAAGTTTCTTTCAATATAGAATGTTTCTGAATCAGAGGGAGACTCCGCTGTTGCAGTCACAATACCACCATCGCCGCTGCATGTCAGAAAGTTCCCTTCAGAAGTTCGAAACTGAAATACTGACTCAGAAACCCTCCGTAACTGCTAAGAAAAAGCAAATTAATCAGGTACTATTCTCAGAATCAGCATTTTCTACCTCGAGGCAGGCTTAAAATTGAATAAACTTGATAAGCAACTTTATAGACATAAGAGAAATCATGGTTTAATTTTCCAAAATATAACTGAAAATATAAAATTATTGTACAATCCGAGCTAACCACAAATTTGGGATGCAAAGGGACAGTATAACAACTACACCTCAATCGCAAAATTAAAAAATAAATAGTAGTATAAGTCGTCCTTATTTACTATTTCGCATATAAATCTATGACAGAACTAAAATGAGTGGAAACCATGGGAGCTAAAGTAAATGTATTAACATGACTAAAACATAATCCCAACTAATTGGTACTGGCTATATAGATATTTTTCTTCCAAAAACAAGGGATAATATATTAAACAATAACTTATATAATCACCCAACAACAACAACAATAACCGAATATAATCCCACAAGTGGGGTCTGGGAAGGGTAGTGTGTACGCAGCCCTTAACCCTACATTGGGTTAAGGAAGCTGTCTCCGATAGACCCTCGACATCCTTCCCTCCAATAATTCCCCACCTTGCTCCTTGCTCCTTGCTCTTGGGTGACTCAAAAAGACTAAAAGAAAGCAATGAGCAATTTGATAATGCATATCACCTTGAATATTTCCCACTCTAGAGGATTATCTCTATCCACAGTGACATTCAAGCCTCCACCATTTTGTGCAGAAAGATACTTTTGCAATGTCACAGATTTGAATTGGACCTGTGTTCCATCCTACATTGCGAAATTACAATCAAGTAGAAATTATTTTAAACTTCTCAATCTAAATAAGGGTGTAACAAGATTCTGAAGCGTAAAAAACATACAAGCATATCTCCATTGGGTATATCATCAAAAAGTGAAGGCTTTATCCATCCTTCTATAACCAACCATCCACCTAAATTCACTGCTCTGACTCTTGAATTTCCATTTAACCCCACCACTACAATTAAGAAAGAAGGAAAAAACACATTTTTTAGTGTCACAAAATACATTATTTCAGAATCTTGAAAAAACAAAAATCAAGAAAAGAGGAAAGGACTAAACCTGAATGGCCAACAGAGAAACTGAGCCAACAGCAGAGTAGAAAAGCAGAGACCCATTTGGAGAAAAGAAGTTCCATGGATAAACACAGGCAAAAATCACATCATAAAAAGCGAAATCAGTGAACCCCCAGAAAGTAAAAGAACAGTCTTGAAAAAACCCCAGCTTGAAATGAATAACAGAAAGAAGAAGAGAAGAATCTAAGTAGTAATACCTTTCTTTTTACTCAATTAATTCCAAAAAGATGAATCTTTAATTTTTAATTACATTATTAATGTTGGATGAAAAATCTGTATTAAGATAAGGACAAAACCAGTCAGCTTTAAAAAAGGACTGAAATAAATGTACAGCAGAAGGAAAGTTCTTTCTAGTTAGGATTAAGAAAACGTCTCAACATAATGACTTACCAAATAGAAGTACAAAAAGGGAAGGAAAAATGGTGACCTTTGCTTGGAGATTGGTCATGTTAAACGTAAAGTGTGTATCAGAGAGAGAAATGTAAGGTGAAAGGCAAAAAAATTTAAGCAATTTAACTGTATTCTGGTTAGGAGTATTGAAAAAGGAAGGAAATTTAGGGGAGAAAAGTAGTCCTAAATGTAATTAAAATTTAACTACTTTTTTAAATATGAATCAAAATATTATTTAACATCCGAAAAATTCTGAAAATTGATGCGCAGGTACTCCGATCTAAAGTATATTACGCTAGATTTTCTATGTTCCACCAAAATAGTATCTATTTTTCAATAATTTTGTAAACACCGACTATTTTCAATGACCAGTCCGAAAACTGACTAGCGCGTGCTATTTTTACAAATTTTTGTGAATATTTAACTTCCGGCCCAACGTTTATATTTAACTGTATTGTGGGAGAAATTTAAAAAATAGCCAGATTTATAAATAGTCATTCAAAAATAGCCCAGTTTCAAAAGTAATTAAAATTTAGCCACTTTTCATTGTAAAGATAAATTTGAATGAAAATAATATTTAAAATCTGAAAAAATATTCCAGCATAATATTTTGGGGTTCTAGTATTTTATACTGGAACTCCACTCTAATATACTTGAGTTCTAGTATAATATAACGGTCCAGCATAATATATTGCATTCTGGAGCACCGCTACTCCAGTTTCCAGTGTATTATACTAGAGCCAGTAAAGTATACTAGTCCAACATATTATGCTGAATTGGTTTTTGTTGCAGCAAAATAATAACTATTTTTTATTGACTTCGTAAATGATGACTATTTTTGAATGACCAATCTAAAAACTGGGATAGACATTGCTATTTTCACTTGTATTATGGTTTAGTCATAGATTAATTATACTTTAGTGATAAGAATACACTTAAAGATATAGATTGTGTATTCATTAGATTGATGTAAATATACCGTGCGACCCTACGAGTACATCTTTATTCTGAATTATATTTAGTTATAAAATGCTTAAACGCCTCTTATCTCGTAGATAAATGTTTAGAGATACATTTTCAATTTTGCACACAAAATATTATTATTAGCAAAAGACAGATAGAAACAAATTAAAGGCAAGAAAAGGAAGGTCAAGAATCCAAATAACCAGCAGCGCCGCCCTTCTTCACCTTTTGATAAAGTTTACTTACTGATCACACAACACTGTGAACTAAATGAAAGTGATATATTTCACTTAAACAAATCATTAATTCCCTATCAAGTTTAATGGCGACAAAAAATTTTCTAGAAGAACCATAAAGCCATGACTAATAACTTAAACTATATATCACAACTTTGGAGATACAAAAATTATATGTTAATTACACATGATTCTATACATATTAAACTTAAATTATGTACATATATTATATATCCGTCGTTTATTAATTTAAGCATAAGATGGGGGCTATCTAGGTATAATCCTTAAAGAAAGACCTAACTTGAACTGGAACAGAAATGATATAGATCAGTCAGATATTTGTTAGTGGCCCAAGTACAGTAACCAAATATATGGGCTTGATACTTGAGTATGACCCTCCCTTTTGTCCATATGATCTGAAGTACCTTTTACGAGTAATTAGCAAAGTTGCTCGAATACGCGTGCGAGTGTTCGTTATGGGCATAAATTTAAAGGTCAAATTTTTCGAAATATAAATTTTAAATTTGGGAATACAGATTCTATTATGAATATATGTATAAGAATCAGACTAAAAATTATTTAAAAAATAAAAATATAAAATATTTTAAAAATCATGAAATTTTTTGTAAAATACTTACATTTGTTGAGATGAAAGAGCTTACATGATTGTACACACTGTATATACGTTGTATATTTATTGTATTTTCTGGTATACATTATATAGGTGGGAGTGGGCTATGATGATTGATTTGTTATTTGGGTTAAATGTGTGTCTGAGCCCAATATGTATCTGAGCCCCATTTTATTTTCGTCATTGGGCCGTCTGACCCGACCTAATGCTAGGTGTATATATAGCCATGTATCAGATATTTTCATTACGGAATTCATTTTTCCTTCTCGGGTTTCCTCCAGAAGGTTCTCATCTCTCTCTCTCATTCTCACTGTTCATCTTCATCTCTAGTTTTCTGCTTTAAATCTCCATGTTTTCATGGTATCAAAGCCTAGACGATGATCCGACTATGTTTTTCTTCATCTTGTTATCTTGGTTGAAGTATCCTTTGAGATTTTTGGGGGTGTTTCTGACGTATGTGGTCGATGACGATTCCGATCTAAATCGGATACTTTTCTGAGACTTTTACCGAGATATCTAAGTATATCTTCTTCACTCGAACGTTCTGGGAGTTTTTTCGATAATTTTTGGGTGATTTTTCGGTGACTTATCAGCTTCTAGGGTTTCTGGTGGTTGAACCTAGGGTTTAACTGCTATCCGGCGGCTCGATTCTCACTCAGTGGATATTTTGGGTGACTTTCCGACATCCCTGACCACACTTCCAGTAAGGTTTTCGACTAGGGTTTTTGTATCTTGGGTTTTCTCTGTTGATTGAAGGCCGATCTTCTCCGGTCGCGAAGAAGGAGGGTAACTCTGTCCTTATCTTGAGTATTGTATGCTTTGTGTGTGATTATCTGGTTCCGTATGTGAGTATCTGGTTTTGTGTGTGAATATCTGGTTTGGTTATACTCTGCTTCTCGAAATTGTTTTTTTTTAAGTTGGTTCATTGATTATGGCTTCTAATACGAATGCTGGTACCTCCTCCTCGGTAGACTCTACCAGCTCCCTTTTTGTATATTCCTCTGATGTCCCTGGGGTCTCTCTTGTTCCCACTCCCTTCTCGGGTAGTGGTTATGGGGGCTGGAGGCGTAAGATGATTGTTGCTTTATCTGCTAAAAACAAAATCGGATTTGTTGACGGTTCATCTCCTCGTCCTACCACTAATGTGGCTCAACAGAGACTGTGGGATAGATGTAGTAACATGGTCATTTCCTGGTTGACCTCCTTCCTGTCTCCTCAAATTGCTGATAGTGTGCAGTATTCCGATACTGCACAGAGTATATGGTCCCAAATTGAGAAAAGATATGGTACCCCTACCAAGACCAAAATTTTTGAATTAAAAAGGGAACTTTCCCACACATCTCAAGGCTCCTTAGACGTAGCCTCATACTTTAACAAGCTCAAAGGCTTGTGGGATGAATTGGGCACAATGTGCACAAATCATGGGCAGAGATGTGTGTGTGCTGCTAAAAATGGTATAATTGAGGAAGATGATGAAAACAAGGTATTCCAGTTTCTTATGGGGTTAAATGAAGCATACATGGGGGTTAGGAGTAATCTGTTGATGATGCAGCCATTTCCTTCCCTTGACAGTTTTCACAACATAGTGCTTAATGATGAGAAACAAAGACAAGTTCAATCTATTTCTCAAATCAGTCCAGACTCTATGTCTTTTAATGCTCATACAAACAAGCACTCAGTTGGGTTTAATCAGGCCACAATGCCTAGACCCCCTATTTTCAGACCCAGAATTAATTTTGAGCAAAGCAGAGGGCCCTTATTTTGCAGATACTGCAATAAATTTGGGCACTTAATTGATAAGTGCTACAAGATCCATGGGTTTCCTCAAAACATAAATTACAACAAGGGAAGGAAATCTGCAGCTGCTCATGTCTCCACTGGTGATGAATGTGTGTCTGTTAATCATGGGAATCCTAATTTGTTTGTTCCTCTTGGGGATCCTTCTGCCAGCCATCACCATGTTACACACATAGATGGTCACAGCTCTGTGATATCAGGGTTGAGCAGACACCACTATGATCAATTGATGAGCTTGTTACAACAGACCAAGTTAGGGGATTCTAGTGATCAAGCTCCTTCTCCCATGTGTGCTGCTAATTTTGCTGGTACTATGTTGACTGAGAGTCTTGTTTCTGATTCCACATTATGCATGCTTACACATATTAATTCTGTCACCTGGATCATTGATTCAGGGGCATCTAATCATATGACACATGATAAAAACCTACTCTTTAACATCATACCTTTGACTGTTCCTTATCTTGTAACTTTGCATAATGGTTACAAAGTAAAAGTAACTTGTACAGGTTCTTTTGCATTAACTTCTTCCTTACTCTTCACAATGTGCTTCTGGTTCCTTCCTATAAACACAACTTGATTTCTGTTCACAAGTTGATAAAACAGTTGCACTATATAGTTTTGTTCACTCCAACTTTCTGTTTACTTCACATGATACAAGACCCTTCTCTGAAGAGGCCTCTGGATCTTGGTAAAGAGGAAGCTTGCTTATACAAACTGTCTTGGGTGCCTCCTTCCCCTTCTTCCTCTCCTGGTTCTCCTTTTACTTCTGTGTGTGCTTTGTCTGATTTTTGTAATGATGACAATGTGTCTGACAGCAAAACTGTTGGCTTGCCTCCAATTGTAAATAATTTCATTTGTAATAATGTTGTTACCACTGATATGAATTACATTTGGCATTTAAGACTAGCACATACTCCTTTTGCAAATATGAGACATATTTCTGGTTTGTCTTTTCCACTTGCTTCTAAACAAACTTTTCCTTGTTCTGTCTGTCCTATGGCCAAACAGACTAGACTCCCTTTTCATGATAGCAGTATCAGTACTACTAGACCATTCCAATTAATACATGTGGATACTTGGGGGCCTTACCACACTTCTACTTCTTCTGGTTATAAATACTTCCTTACTATAGTTGATGATTTTTCTAGGGCAACCTGGACACACTTAATGGGATCTAAAAGCAATGCTTTTTCCCTGCTTAAGTCTTTCATCTCTTTTGTTAAAACTCAGTTTAACACTGTGGTCCAGACTGTTAGAAGTGACAATGCCTTAGAATTGGGATCCAACATTGAGGGCATATCTTTTTTTAGTAGCCAGGGGATTATTCATCAAACCTCCTGCCCTCATTCACCTCAACAGAATGGTGTTGTTGAAAGAAAATACAGAACACTTCTTGAAACATATAGAGCCCTGCTTTTTCAGTCTGGCCTACTTGTGTCTTTCTGGGGGGATTGTCTATTAACTGCCACCTATCTTCTTAACAGAATACCTTCCAGAATCCTTCACCATAAGTCTCCTCATGAAATTTTGTATGGCAAAGCTCCATCCTATTCTCATTTGAGGGCATTTGGATGCCTTGCTTATGCTGCTGTCCCTATTCCTCAAAGGGACATGCTGAAACCTAGAGCCCAATCTTGTGTTTTTATGGGTTACCCCTTTGCCAAGAAGGGTTATAAACTGTATAATCTGGTTTCCAAAAAGTGTTTTGTCTCAAGGGATGTTATCTTCCATGAAACTTATTTCCCTTTTAAGAATAAACCTACTTCTGCTCACCCTTCTTCTTCATCTTTTCCTTTTAATCCTCCTGCTGATGGTTTAACTGACACTGACTTTCCTATACATGCTTCCCCTGATTCTCTTGTTCCTCATTCTACTTCTGCTTCTCCTGTACCTGATTTTCCTGATGCTGGTCCATCTTTCCTTCCTTCTTTCAATCATGATTTCCCTACTCCTGTGTTGCCTCCTTCACATCCTCTTCCCACACCTAGAAAGTCCACTAGACAGCATAATCCTCCTTCCTACCTTAAGGATTATGTCTGTCAACTGCCTGCCTTTTCTGGTTCCTCTTCCTCCACTTTGGAATCTGAACCTATGTATTACTCTCAAGCTGCATCTGTCCCAGCATGGCAGGATGCAATAAGACAGGAGTTTGATGCTTTGGAGGCTAACCATAATTGGGATATTGTTCCTCTTCCTCCTGGTAAGAAACCCATTGGCTCTAAGTGGGTCTATAAAATCAAATACAAGTCTGATGGTCTTGTTGAAAGGTATAAAGCAAGGCTTATTATTAGGGGTGATACACAAGTTGAGGGGATTGATTTTACTGACACTTTTTCTCTAGTGATTAAGATGACCACTGTGAAATGCTTGATTGTTGTGGCTGTCAAGAATCACTGGCCTCTATTTCAGCTTGATGTCAATAATGCTTTTCTCCATGGTGATTTGGATGAGGAAGTTTACATGGAACTTCCTCCAGGTTTGACAGTTTCTGCTCCTATTTCTGGTTCTGTTTCTCCTCCTTCTTCTAGTTCTTCTCCGCTGGTCTGTACACTCAAGAAATCCCTATATGGGCTAAGACAAGCATCCAGACAATGGTATGCCAAGTTGTCTTCTGCTCTTTATTCCAGAGGGTACAAACATTCTTTGAATGACTATTCTTTGTTCATCAAAGGTAAACCTGGATCCCTTGTGGTGGTGGCAGTCTATTATCCTTACTGAGGATGACAGTGATGAAATACTACACTGAAACTGTTTCTGGATGATCAGTTTAAAATCAAAGATTTAGGATCTTTGCATTATTTTTTGGGTCTTGAAATGTCAGTTGTTCCTGGTGGAATGATCCTTAATCAGCATAAGTATATTTCTGATTTACTGCATCAGTTTGATTGTGCAAATGTCTTCTCTGTTTTTTCTCCTTTGGACATTAATGTCAAACTTCATGCTGATTCTGGTGACCTTTTATCCTCTCCTGACCAGTACAGGAGTCTAGTTGGTAAGATGTTGTTTCTGACTCATACTAGGCCTGACATATGCTTTGCAGTCCAACATCTGAGTCAATTCCTCAAATGCCCCAGACTTCCCTATATGACTGCTGCCCTGCATGTTCTGAGATACCTTAAGGGCACTCCTTCCTTGGGTTTATTTTATTCTGCCCATGCTGATTTCTCTGTTACTGGCTATTCTGATAATGACTGGGCTGCATGCCCTAATACTAGAAGATCTGTTACTGGATTTTGTATGCTTTTGGGTGGTTGCTTGATCAGTTGGAAATCGAAGAAGCAACCTGTTGTTTCTCTGTCTTCTACTGAGGCAGAATATAGAGCCCTCAACAAAGTTGTTGCTGAGTTAACTTGGCTTTCTCGCTTGTTGGTTGATCTTGGGGTATCTGTTTCTTCTCCTATTTCTGTATATTGTGATAGTCAGGCTGCTGTCCATATTGCTAACAATCCTATTTTTCATGAATGTACCAAACACATCAAGGTGGACTGTCATTTAGTTCGGGACTTGCTACAAGCTGGTTTTCTCAAGCTGCTTCATGTTCCTACTTCTCGTCAACTGGCCGACCTGCTCACTAAGCCATTGCCTGGAACTGTGCTTCTTCCGCTGTTATCCAAGTTGCAGGTGATTTCCCCCTCCAACTTAAGGGTGGGTGTTGAGATGAAAGAGCTTACATGATTGTACATACTGTATATACAATGTATATTTATTGTATACTCTGGTATACATTGTATAGGTGGGAGTGAGCTATGATGATTGATTTGTTGTTGGGTTAAATGTGTGTCTGAGCCCAATATGTATCTGCGCCGCATTTTATTTTCGTCATTGGGCCTTCTGACCCGACCCAATGCTAGGTGTATATATAGCCAAGTATAAGATATTTTCATTACGGAATTCAGTATTCCTTCTCGGGTTTCCTCCAGAAGGTTCTCATCTCTCTCTCTCTCATTCTCACAGTTCATCTTCATCTCTAGTTTTCTGCTTCAAAATCTCCATGTTTTCAACATTTAGCTTGTAAAGTATGAACTTCTTTTTATTTTCAAGTAGTAAAAAAGGATTGACTTCCTAGATAAGGTATGCTACTTTCTTTAAATTTGCCCTAATTTTGGTTCTGATTCCGAGAATCAAATTGTATTCCATCTCGAAATTTCTGTCCGTCGTGGTCAAAGTATCCAAAATTGTTTGACCACGACGGACAAAAAACTGTCATATACGAATTTCATACTCATACTCGTACTAGTGTTGTGGCGACACGAATGCAATACTTAAACTGTCATGTCGGATCAACTTAGTAATTAGAACTGCAAAGGCAGATTTGGTAATATAAAAAAGTAACAACTTCTTCAAAAACATCAAATATTTTAAAATATAATTCAATTCGCCAAAATAATTAACATTTGAAATCGACGGAAATAATATCTTTTTGTCCAACAAGTTTTTGTTTACTGCTGATTATATAAGCTCTTCAAACTCGCCTATTAATTACATAACAGAAATAAAAGAAAAATAAGTTGAGCTAATTGAATAAATAGTCCTTTGAGAGTCATGAGAAGAACATAATAAAAATCCAAAGATGTTATGAAATAATATAAGAACAAGAACAATAATACAAGAACAAGAACAATAGAGAGAAAAGTAGAGAGAGGAGTATTCTTATTGATACTTTGGGATGGTTTATAATGGAATAGAACCCCTTTATTTATAGGGAGGTGGTGACTTAGCCAACAAGAAGTAAACCCTAGAATCTATCTAATATGGACATTCACCTAAAATAGAATATTTTATAACACTCCCCCTTGAATGTCTATTCAATAATGTGCCTCGTTAAAACCTTAACTAAAACAAAACCCAATGGGAAAAAATTAAAGAAAAGGAAAAAGAGTACACATGTTTGAATATGCGCCTGTTGGTTGCCTCGTTAAAAACCTTGCAAGGAAAACCCATTGGGACAAAACCTTGTAAGGGAAAAAGAGTGCAACGCGCATTAACTCCCCCTGAAAAGAGCATCAATTCATATCCTTGAGTCTTCGCATTCCGATCTTGTGAACCAGCTTCTTGAAGATTGACGTTGGTAGAGATTTTGTGAACAAATCAGCCATATTATCGCTTGAACGAATCTGTTGCACATTGATAATACAAGAACAAGAACAACAGAGAGAAAAGTAGAGAGAGGGGTATTCTTATTGATACTTTTGGGATGGTTTACAATGGAATAGAACCCCTTTATTTATAGGAGGTGGTGACTTAGCCAATAAAAAGTAACCCTAGAATCTCTCTAAATATGAACATTCACCTAAAATAGAATATTTTATAACAAAAGATCATATATACGTGTATTTTCATTATAAACTGATTCAATAGGGCTCATTAGTAAAATGTATAGTTGATAATTTTGTGACAACTTGCTTGAAAAATAATTAACTAGACCATAATTTATAAATTTTTAAACATTAAATAAGAAGGTACATTTCACTTCTTCTCTCCTTTCCTTTTCAGACTTTCTAATAAAAGTCATTAGTGTCAATTTCTCATGTACCCCGCCACCCCCCCTCCACCCGCCCACCCCCACCCCCACCCTGGCCAAAAGAAGGGGAAAAAAACATCTTTGGAAAGTCTTTACGTGCCAAAATTTTTAAATTTTCATTAATATATTATTTTAGACAACTTTTAGTAAGATTAATTTTGATGGGAGGTTATCATAAAATTTATTTTCACCTACTATTTTGATATTTTTGTATTGAAAAAATTTGTATTAAGGAAACATGTCATGATATGTAGATTGATTAAGTGGTCAAAAAATGTCATCTGGTTAAGAGGCACAAGCAATAGCAAGAACGAATTATAACAGGCGCGAGCTAATAACAGAAGAGAAGACACGTGTAGATATTTAAATAATTCAACGCTAGTACCTGTTGAAGTCGTTTATATTCAAGAGCACAGAAGAATGAATCCGACAGTAAAAAAGCAGAAATACAACATATAATAGACATTAAATACATAATACTTTAGGGAATTCGTATTAAGTGTAATGATTATATAACATTGCATTCAATGTCTTTAATTACTCATAATAGCCTCATTATGATTTGGCAAAATGCATATCTCTAGGACACCTATAAAAAGGGGAAACATTTGATCAGTTGAGGACACAAAAATTATTGAAATATATCTTTGTTTACTCGCTTTATTCTTGAAATATTCTTCTGCTACTTCCTTTTATATATTCTTTTGATTATTAGTAACCCCGGTTCTTCTAAATTTTAGTTTTCACCTAAATCTCATTATTTGGTTAAACAATTTTCTATTACAATGTACTCCTACTTACAAGAATAACGTTGAAGACAGCAGAAAAAAGAAACTAAAAAATTAAACAAATTGATCTAGTTATTGCTTTAATATTGAAACTATTATTTGAAAGCTCCTTTCTAAATTCTATTATGAATGTTATTAAAATTCTTAAAGTGCAAGTTGAAGACAAGTGGGGAGACACCCTTGTACATAAAGCTAAAATAACGATCACTCAATTATTTTAGTTAATATTTCAATTCATGCATGCATGCATTTACTCATTTTCTTTCAATTCTACTGTGACAGCATCAATTTGTAAACTTTTCTGAGATTTTATTAGCAATGAATTTAGTCATGAAAGGAAGTAAAATGCTCCAAAAAGAAAAAAGAAAAAAAAATGTCAGAGAAATAAATCTATGATTAGACGATAAAGTGTGTATATATTATTACTTTAACATTAAGGCTCTACCACCTAGGATTATTGTAATATGAATAAGACTCCTTCACCTTTAATTAAATATCTTGGGTTTAAAAAGTAAATTTTTTTTCTATAAATGAGCATTTTTCCTTGTTAATGAATTTTATGTCATGCGGATCCGAATTAAATAAGTCTAATGCAATCGGACGCCGGATGTGAAATTAGAAAATTTTAAGGGGGAAAATCATAAATAATCACATTTACAACTGACAATAAAAAATAATCACAATTTCAAAAGTAATATTTTTTCATGCAAAGATGAAATTTGAACAAAAAATTCTTAAAATTCACATAAATTCTAGCATAATATGTTGGAGTTCGAATTTTTCACATATGAAATTCCAGTATCATGTGCTAAATTTTAACATAATATGGTGGAAGTTAATATGCATGAGCTCCATAATCTAGTATATTCTACTACAACTTTTTTTGTGTTGGAGTTCCAACAAAATATACTGGAGATTTTTCAATAACCTTATAAATACTATTATTTTTAGATATCAATCCAAAATCTAGCTAACCCGTATTAGTGAGATTGTAAACGACATTTCAGTTTATGTCATACTTTTAGAAGCAAAATACAAATATAAACATCCAAGCAGTTCAATAGTGCAGGGCCAGGGCTTGAAGTGACACTCTCATTCTCTTTAACCATCGATTATTTGAACTAATAAATTGCCAGTGCCTTGGAAGGGACAAAAAATTTAAACAAATAGAAAAATTAAAATAAAGGGGGAAATTACATTTATGGCCTAAGAAACAGATTCAGATCAATTGGGGTATTAAAACGTGTACTTATGTACCTACCTTCTTTTGTCACGTCTGAGAGGTAATTTTTGGCTGAATGTATTTTCTTTCTTCCCTCTTTTCGGCTTTTGAGATTACTTTGCCTCAGCATATCTTAATTCTATATTGACATACTCAACATATTGTATATGGGTAAACCGACGTTAACACATATTCTGATTTTTTGGCGAGTCTAACGAAGCAAGAATGTGATTATATGAGATCGGGATCGAAGTTAGGAGCTTCTTGCAGCGAGATTCGAACAAAATACTCATTACCGGGCCTATTAAGCAGCAATTCCTCACAGAAGCGGCTCATAACAATTGGGAGCCTAAAACAAAACTTCCATAATAGACCTTTAATTATTTTTTTCAAATAAAAAAGCTTTCATATATATTATTAATTTGAAACCTAATTTTCTAGCTTTTTCAGATGCAAAATTATGACTATTTATTTTATAAGAAATTTCTTCTAATAGTGATTTTTCAATGGATAATATAGTTAACCCATTTAATTTGTTGCGCCATGATTGATCTTAAGTAAGATTTATCAATTTTAATTAAAAAACTTATTTCAAATTTCTAGTTTGTGATCGAGGACAGTTTGAGACAAATGTTACAGGAACTGTTACCATTATTCTATATGCAATATAAACATTTGAAAAGGAATCAAGTTTTTTTATTGGACTGAGTATATTAATTAGACTGTCATTTCTTCCTTTTGAGATTGTATCAAAGATTCAACATTTTTCCTTAAATTTTGAATAACCGAATTCATACTTTATCGTTGGCATATTTAAATTTTAATAAATATTTAAAGGATAATATATGCTACATATAAAACAAATGTAGATGAAAACTAGTACTAAAAAGTTGGAATATAAGAACTTGATTTATTAACTTGATGTGAAAATAAATATTTGTTGCTTTTAATATACTCCTGGTAGGCTTTAGCTTGATTGACAAAAAATACAGAACAATATGATCTCTTGGAGGAACAAAGAAAAAACTCTAGTAGTAGTAATGTTTGGTGAGAATTGAGAAAGATCAAAAAATGAAAAATGAATATTTTTCAACCCAAGAAATGAAGTGGAAAAGGTTTACATAATATTTAATGAGAAAAAGACTAAGACAAAAGAACAATCACTTTATTCCTTCCACAATTTTTGCATGTATACGTTAGGAGCCCATTTTTAAGAAATAATTTCTTTTTAGTTTTTACCAAAATAGTAATAAGAGTAAAAATACTTAATTAAAAAAAATTATATGGTAAAAAAGAGGCCCCTAAAATTGGGGGCCGAAAGCATGGGCTGTAGAGGCTTTACCCAAAAGCCCGCCCTGCTTTCCCGAACCAAGAACGAGCTCCGAGACCTCAGAAAGCATGGAAACGCTAACAACGGGTTGTGTTATGCACACCCAACCGGATATCACGACTTATATCTCGCTCGATGTTGGTAGCGGATTAGTAATTGATAACAAAGGAGGATTTTACTTTTTTTAGAATTATACTAGAAATGAAACTCTCCCATTATATAAAGGGGAGGCTTTTTATTTAATAGGACACATTGCAGCATGCATATCAAGGCAATACAAATTTATTTCTCTGCTTTAGCTATTGAAAAATTCTTATTTTAATCGTAGTTATTCATATACATTTGTCTTCGAATCGAGGGCCCGGTCGAGGAAAACATTATTGTTCAGCTTAAGTACGAGCCCGACCTTAACGTCACAACAAGTTTTGTTATTCATTTTATCTTTAATTCGTGTATCTAATATTCTTGATTGTTTGTATTAAATCAATTCACATATCCTTAAAACTATGTACAAAGTTAATTGTTATATGTTTTTAATGTGAATAGTTTCACGCCCATTGTGTGGCTAAGGATAATAAGTGTGGATTGATACAAATCTCCACAACTCAATCTATTTTACACTACTTGTTTGAGGTCTCAAATTTAGGTCAGCTTAAAAATATCGAATCCTCATTATTGAATGTTGAGGTTCAGTTAGGCCATCATAGCAGAAATAACAATATGATACCTAGCAATGAGGTGCCCTTATTGATCCCAACAAAGTCCCAGTTGCAAACCTAGTCGATACTAACTCATAGGTGACCATCGATGCCAACCTGCTAACCAAAAAAGAACTGCCAATTGATCCCAAGAATAGCATCCGTGGAGGAGCCCGACCAACAGATCGAGGAGCGCCCAAAGGCGAAGGTGACGGGGTTAGCCTGCGGTTAATCTTCAAAATGTTGCAGGCTTAATAGGAAGCGATAGTGCAGCTGATATATCAAAGCCTGAGAAGAATTGAGCCCAAACTGTCCCAGGAAAATGCCTGACGAAATGAGTAGATCACCAAAAGAGCGGGTGAAGCTGAGTTCGGTGTAAGTCCATAAGTAATGAAAATGCTTAAAACATTAACGAGACGGGTGAAATCAGGTGAAAGAAAATTGAGGCAAATGACAAGAAGGTGGAGATATATAATTCCAGGGTCAATCAAAACCCGGAAGCACCCCCGATATTGGAAAGACCGAACTATAAGAAATTTGTCCAAAAGCCTTTCCCTCCAAGCACGAAACCAAAGCCAATCCCAAAGAGGTTTTGTATGCCCGATATTTCAAAATATAATGGAACTATGGATCCGAATGAACATGTGACCTCCTACACATGCACCATCAAAGGAAACAACATGGAAGATGATGAAATCGAGTCGGTGTTACTAAAGAAGTTCGGGGAAACTCTGTCAAAAGGAGCAATGATATGGTACCATAACTTACCGCCAAACTCCATTGACTAGTTCGCTATGCTCGCGGATGCTTTTGTGAAGGCTCACGCTAGGGCCATCAAGGCCGAGTCCAGAATTTCCAAACTTTTCAACGTTAAGAAAAGAAACAACGAGATGCTTAGGGAGTTTGTGTCAATGTTTTAAATGGAATGGATGGACGTGCCTCCAGTTATATATGATTGGGCTATTCGGGCATTCACTCAAGGACTTAACCCTAGAATCTCCTTCGCTTCGCAACAGCTAAAATTAAATTTGGTATAGTACCCTTCAGTAACTTGGGACGGCGTCCACAACAGGTACAGTAAAAAATTAAAGTCAAGGACGAGCAATTTGGAACCCCTTCTAGGTCGTTTTATCCTATTAGAACTGATGACATTCCTTAGAGAGTCGTCGATCATGAATCAAGGTCGGTCCGAGATCGGTGTCAACCATTCAGTGCAAATCAAAGGAAAAAAGGGTTCGGGCACAACTCTATTAGGAATGTAAGAAAAGAGACCGGGGCCCCAAAACGTCAAAATCTGATAAGCAAAAATAGTTTTGAGAGGCCGTGGGGGGGAGGGGGGGGGGAAGCACCATGATTATAATCAACTGTTGATACAGCCAACATTGTATAATCCATTGGGCGCATCAAGGAGACCAAGTGGTATCGACCATTGCAGTCCGACCCTACCTAGAGAGATCCTAACATGATGTATAGGTATCATGGCACTTATGGCCACAAGATTGAGGACTACTGACAATTGATATAAGAAGTAGCCTGCTTGTTAATAATGTACCCTCAACGCGCCCTACTTGGAAGGCCATGGGTTCATAACATGCGGGCAGTACCCTCAACCTTACACCAGGCACTGAAGTTCCCTATATCAGGAAGAATCAAGACGGTCTATAGAGAGCAGCCAACCGCAAAGGAAATGTTTGCAGTTGACGAGGTGATCTTAGTGCACGTGGTCTCGACATAAAAGAATACAAAGCCGGCCAGGAAGGAAGAAATTAAATGGCAATCATCGACGTTGGTCCCAACCGAACTAGAATATTGAGGAATAGACGAGGAAGATGATTGTGGAGTTCCTATATCATTCAAAGCTCCTGATGACTCCAATGCCACCAAATCAACAGTCGAGGAGCTAGACAAAGTCATATTGACCGAACATTTAGTCGATCGGAAGGTATACCTAGGCATGGGATTAACTCTCGAGCTCAAGAGAAAACTCATTGAATTTCATATAGCTATCTTGAATTATTTCCCTTGATCCCATCTTAACCTGACAGGGTTCCCGTTGGAGGTAACCACTCACAAGCTGAGTTTGGACCCAATTTCCATTCGGTCAAGAAGAAAAGGAGACTGCAATCTAAGGTTAAGCATACATTCATCAAGGACGACATATCTAAACTCCTTAATGGGGTTCATTCTGGATGTTAATACCCGGACTAGTTATACCCAAAAAAAGAAAATAAGCTAAGAATGTGTGTGGATTATAAAGATCTGAACAAGGCATACCCTAAGGATTCATTTTATTCGCCTAACATTTATGGAATGATCGATGCGACAGCCGGGCAGGAGATACTCAGCTTTATTGATTCCTATTACAGGTACAACAAAATTTTGATGGACCGGACGATCAATAAAAGACTTTCTTTATCACTAAATTCGGCACCTATTGTTATTACCTGATGCCATTTGGATTGAAGAACGGCGATGCTATCTATCAATGCCTAATAAACCGGATGTTCGAAGAACAAATATTAAAATTGATAGAAGTTTATATTGACAACATGTTAGTCAAGTGCGTTCGAGTAGAGGAACATTTGAAATATTTGTAGGAAACCTTTGACATATTGAAGAAATATAATATGAAGCTGAACCTAGAAAAGTGCGCATTCGGGGTCGGATCTGGAAAATTCCTCGTGTTCGTGATATCAATTGAGGGATCGAGATCAATCCTGACAAAATCAAAGCCATGAAAGACTTCATCATGGTGGATAATATCAAGCTCATTCAGAGGCTGACCGTGCATATAGCCGCCCCATATGTGTATTAACCTCTTACCCATTGAGGAATATTATGCACAAACCCAAGCTCACAGCCCGGTTGGCCAAATGGGTCAATCAAAATTAGCAGGTACGATATCGAGTATTGACCCCAGAACCGCCATAAAATATCAAATTTTTACAAACTTCATGGTCGACTCTATGTCGGTTTTAGTGACCGAAGTCGAAAGGGAATTATTTCTAACCTCGGGGAATACCTCGAAAGTTGGACCCTTTTTACAAACGGTGGCTCGAACGCAAAAAGGTCCGGACTCGGCATAGTGCTGAAATCGCCTATATGGAATGTAGTTAGATAGTCTATTAGAAAATTGAAATTGACTAACCACAAGACCGAGTGTGAGGACATCATTGCAGGAGCCGAATTGGCTAAAATCCTAGGGGCCAAAATGGTCGAATCTAAGTGTGATTCCCGCTTCGTGATAAATCAAGTCAATGTGATGTTCGAAGTGAAAGAGGAATGAATTGGATTGTATTTAGAAAAATTACAGGTAATGTTGCATCAATTTAAGGAATGGACCCTACCGCACCTGGCCTAAGATCAAAACAAAGAGGCTGATGCTCTGGCTAACTTGGGGTCTTCGGTTGATGATGATGGATTCAGTTCTCAAACAGTCGTACAACTGATAAAGGCAGTGATAGAAGAAGGCAATGCCGAAGTAAACTCAACAAGTTTAACATGGGATTGGAGGAATAAGTATGTAGACTACTCGAAAGCTGGGAAATTTCCCTTAAATCCTAAAGAATTGAGAGCCCTACGTACCAAGGCTGCAAGATTTAGCTTGGGGTTCGATGGCCCCCTAGCCAAATTCTTGTAACTAGGAGATAATAAATATTCCTTGAAAGAAGTTCATGAAGGCACTTGCGGGAAACATTTGTGGATAGAATCTTTGGTTCGAAAATTAATCAAGGGCGACAATTATTGGACTAAAATGGAGAAAGATACGAAGGACGTCATACAAAAAAGCGAGGATCACCATAGACATGAACCAATGATCCATCAACCTGGAGAGCTACTCCACTCAATCCTGTCCCTGTAACCGTTTATGAATTGGGGAATGGACATAATCGGTCACCTACTATGCGCTCCCGGTAAATCTCAATTCATACTACTTATCATTGATTATTTTCAAAATGGGTCGAGGCTCAAGCATTCGTAAAGGTCCGGGAGAAAGAAGTCATTGACTTCATCTAGGACCACATAATATGTCACTTTGGGATACCGACCAAAGTCTTGTGCCATAATTGGAAATAATTCATCAGTAGCAAAGTAAAAAAAAATCGACAATCACAAGATTAAGAAGATACTAACAACACCTTACCGCCCTGGTGGGAACGGACATGATAAATCAATAAATAAGACCATACTTCAAAACCTAAAAAAGAGGTTGATCGATGCCAAAGAAAAATGGAAGGAAATCCTACCCGAAGTCCTGTTGGCATATCTTATGACCTCGAAGTCTAGTACCAGGGCAACTCCATTTTTGTTTGTTTACGGGGCTGAAGCCTTAATACCAATCTATGTGGGAGAATCGAGCCTCAGGTTACAATATGTAACCGAAGAGTCAAACAGCGATGCCATGATCACGAGCCTGGAACTATTGGATGAAAGGAATTAGGCCGCCATAGTCTTGTTGGCCACCTAAAAATAGCGGATGAAAGAAACTACAACTGAAGAGCCAACCTTTTACACTTCAAGATCGGGGTATTGAGGAAAGTAACATTACATGTCCGGAACACAAACGGGGATAAGATGGGACTGAATTTGGAAGGAGTATATCGAGTCGTCGGTATTATCGGCAAAGGATCATACAAACTCAAAACAAGAAACAATGTGCAACTACTGAACAACTAGAATGTGATACAGTTAAAGCGGTACTATTGTTAAGGTACGATCTCAATTACTCTTTAATCATGTTATGAATCGGTCTAACACTTGCATGCAACGACCAAGGATGGATGTGGCTATTAGGTCTGAAAGTATGCGTTGCACACTTTTTCCATTTAACCGATTTTGTCCCAAAATGGGTTTTTCGCCAAGGTTTTTAATGGGACAACAATAAAACATGCTAACTTATATTCGAAGACTGATCTCAAACTGGAGTCAATAGTCCTTCACTTCATGTCAACAGTCTCTGAGCCCTCTTAAGCTCGATGTCAAATAATAAGGGCCATTATCCTCGGATTAAGATTTTTAGCCATTACCTTCGGATTAAGGTTTTTAGCCAGGAAAAAAAGAAAAACATTATATGCTAGAAACTAAGGCTTGGTGGTTAGGATTCACGGTAAGGCCAAACGGTCATATGAATCGTTCTCACATAGTTCTCTCTAGCCATAAAGATATTGAAGAGGTACTTTTAATTAAATGGTGTTAAGTTGTTTGAGCATTTCAAAGTTTGAAAACACATACACACACACTATATATGTATATAGGCTAAAAAGTTTAAATTCATTTAGCTATTCAAATTTTAAATCTAGGCTTTAACTTGTTTGGGTCCAAATTTGGCAACCACGACCATTACCGAGTAGGATGCGGAACAAGGTTATCGTGATACACTATCTGATGGTCGTCGTGGTGAAAGGAAACGGCCAAGGGCGGTCAGTTAATGCATGATGTCCACGATAGTGTAAACTTAGTAGGAAACAGTAAGAATATTCCTTTCGAATATTCTCTATGTTGTACTTTTTTGGGTTTCTCGGGATACTGTCCCTTATTATTATGAAGAGTGAGCAAAGTAAAAGGGGGCCGAGAAAAAAAAACAAAAGAACAATGTAAAAGAATCATTTGAGAGTGAATACAAAAGCAGTCTTGTTCATTAATTGCCCAAGATAAAGAAGATCAAAAGATTCCACAATCATCTCATTTTTTATTCCTTCCCTACACTGATTGCATTTATTGTGATTGATTGTACATTTAAGTCTTCACCTTTATTAGCATTTAGTTGATTCCAACATATTAGTTACATAATTTATCTTATTTACTTCTTCCATAGCTTGATCTAGGTTTTATTGTGCTTGGATAAGATTGACCTCATCATTATCGTTAATTGTTATAATAAAAAAGGTATTGATATATTTTGGTCAAATAATTTGGCGCTATTTGTAGGGATTTCTTTAGTCAATATTTTAGTTTCATCTAGATCATAAGAAGGGATAGTCACTTCTTCCTAGCTTTGCATAAACTAACAATAGCAAGAAAAGGAGATGCAAGGTTAAAAATGATACCAGGTGTCACAAGCAATATCCTGAACACCATCAACGAAGACGGTAGAGAAAATAACAAAAACATGACACCAAAAAATACACCAAGGGGAGACGCTTCACTTCCCTTGCATGAAAGCGTAAGTGCTTTGCGAGAGAAGGAAGCCTCCACGTCTACAACAGGAGAGGCACCACCGGTGGTAAAATGACTATTAGAAAAGTGGTGAGAAACACTCTGAGCAACATACTTGATAAATCCGTTCAAAGGGAGAATAGAGATATTGTACACATAGGTGTCGCAACAATCGCTGGCAAACTAGACGCACCCCGTGCAGGTAACACTCATACTACTGATGACACATGTAATGGAACACTCGCAACCATCTTGAAGAAAATAAAGGAAATGGAAAATGAGAATAAGGCCCTTCGTGACCAGATGAAGGAGCATCAACAAAGGGTCAATAAAATACCAGGCGCTCCAAAATTATTAACAAAATGGGATGTTTATCGATTTGTCGAGCAGTAATGCAATGAGGAAGCAGCCCCCCACACCATTCCAAAAACCTTCAAAATGCCAACATACTTGAATATATATTATGGTACTATAGACCCATAAGATAGTATCATCCACTACGTCACAACCATAAAAGGCAAAGATCTTTTGAAATAACAAGTACCATCGGTGTTGCTGAAAAAATTCCGCGAAACCCTAACATGGGGAGCCCTAACCTGGTACTCACAACTCCCAGCACAGTAAATAGCAACGTTCAAAGAAATGGCAGACAAGTTTTTCACCACTCATATAGGAGCTAAAAATGCAGAAGTCAGGGTAAACATCATATTCATTGTTCGGCATACGCACAGCGAGGGACTCAGGGACTTCCTAGCCCGATTTAATAGGGTGAGAATGAGCCTACCGAATGTGTTAAAGGGGATGGCAGTAGCAACCTTCTAGAATGGGTTAAGCAGGAGTGGGTCGAGGGAAACTAGAGAGCTATTAACCAGGCTCATGAAGTACCCTCCCGCCACTTGGGAAGAAATCAACAATGCTTATTGCGCCGACGTAAGGGCCAATGAGGACAACGACAACAATCTGATCCAACGGCTGACGTCAATTCAAACTGAAGCAAGGAAAGATCATTGAAATGACGGTCGAAGGGATCAGTTACTTCGTCTCAGGCGAGTAAGACATCAGCCCTACATCAGGACATTTATCCCACCTTCTCCGCGGCACACTGATGTTCCCTCTAAACATACCGTGCCATACCGAAATGAAAGAGGTATGCCTACGCTCTTATCTACTCAAAATTTTTGCGTTTCTCCTTCAGAAATAGTATACGCACTAGAGAAGCTCGACCCAAAGGTGTAATTACCGCAAAAGATGAAATCTGACCCAAGCACCCCTAAGTCGAATGTTCTTTGCGAATTCCACCAGCAAATGGGTCAAAAAATAAGGATTGCATAGGTCTACGGCAGGAAGTATTAAGAATGCTAATCAGGGACACTTGAAAGAACTACAAAGAGACCAAGGACGAGCTAACTTTGGTCGCGTACGCGAACAACCTGAGGGACGCCCAAAACTGCCTTCTCCCGCTCGTACCATACAAAGTATCATCGGTGGAGGTGATGACACGGAAATCAACAGTGTAAAGTTCACCACTACAAACAAACTCAAATAGTTTATCACTCATAAATGGTATGATGACCTTGAAGATAGTATCATCTTCGATAAATCAGATACCAATGGTTTCTCTTTCCCTCACCATGACGCTCTTGTTATTACTTTACATATTGCAGATACTGATGTAAAAATAACAATGGTGGATGAAAGAAGCGGCGCGTGTATATGTATGAGGATTAAAGATAATAATACTGCGTTGCATAACACTAATGGGTTTTAATAATACAGTCGAACGAACTTCTGGAGAGATAGTGATGCCCGTTCTAGTTGGATGAGTCACCCTTGGAATAACATTTCACGTCATAGTTCAAGATAAAGCCTACAACGATATCATAGGGTGCCCATGGATACACACCATACGAGCAGTCCCGTCAAGTCTCTAATAAGTAATCAAGTTTCCCACTCCATGGTGGATATTCGGCATCCGGGGCGAACAACGCACCGTATAAGAGTGTTATTGCATCGCCCAGGATTGTGCACATACTCAAGAACTAAAATGATCAATTAAGGAAGAATAGCAATCATCGTTGTTGGGAACCAAACTCAACATACAGATAAATATTATGAAGGACCCCGCCATCGTGGAAGCCTCTGAGTGGACCATAGAAGATCCTGATCCCGTCCAAATAGACAACGAGGAAAGCATATAAAAGGCTTATATCATGCTATCAGAGCATGTAAGCTTCATAAATTCTTAACTGGCAATGCTGATTTGTTTACCTTCTCCCATTCAGATATGCCAGGCATCCCAAAAGATATCGCGCACACAAACTGGATGTTGACCCCCTCTACCTACATGTGCGGTAAATGAGGAGAAAGTTCAACACCACAATCAATGATGCAGTAAGTGAAGAAGTTGATAAGAGGCTCGTCAATGGCTTCATTTGAGAGTCAAAGTATCCCTAGTGGGTTGCTAATGTGGTCATGGTAAAGAACAAAAACAAAAAGTGGCGATGTGCGTTGATTTCATAGACTTAAACAAGGCGTTCCTGAGATACTCCTTTCTATTCCACACATCGACCCAACAACAGTACACGAGTTGCTAAGTTAGATGCCTACTCGGGTTACAACGAGATCTTAATAGAAGAAGAGGACCAAGAAAAACTACTTTTATCACTAATCAGGGAACATACTGCTACAAAGTCATGCTGTTCAGACTTAAAAATGCGGGGGCGACATACCAAATGTTAGTCACAAAGATGTTCAAAAATTAACTCAGCAAAACTATGAAGGTATTCATTGATGACATGTTGGTCAAGTCAAAAAAGAAAGAAGACAACATCGATCATCTGAAGGAAGCCTTCGACATACTGATGCAGTACGATATGAAACTAAACACCAAAAAATGTGCATTCGGTGTAAACTCGTGCAAGTTTCTCAGGTTTCTAGTGTCACAAAGAGGCATCGAGGTCAAAAGAATATCGAAAATGTTAACCAGCCAAGCACATGTACAAAAATTGACGAGTCGGATAGCCACACTATCAAGGTTCATCTCACGATCATCAGATAGATGCCATAAACTTTTAATGTGTTAAGGAAAGACAACGGGCTCCCGTGGAATTAGGAATGTGTTGACTCCTTACGAATACTAAAAGCATACTTGTCCTCTGAAGTTGCTGTAAGTGCAGTTTTGGTCCGAGAAAATAAAGTTACGCAGTCGCCAATTTACTATATCAGCAAAACCTTAATTGATGCCGAAATGAGGTATCCCCACCTCGAGAAATTTGCTTTAGCATTAGTCATAGCTTCACAGAAGCTTAGACTATATTTTCAATGTCACCTCATAAATGTGGTGACGACTTTTCTTCTCAGGAACATCCTGCACAAACCCGAACTATCGGGTAGATTGGCCTAATCGGCCATAGAATTAAGCGATCACGATATAACATATCAACCACGAACTGTAATAAATTCACAAGTGTTCAGCGATTTTGTCGATGACTTCACTGTAGAAATATTGCCCGAGTTTGAGCAAGAAGCGCTTTGTACCTCCCCCGGACGACCCAATCTCTAGGTCCTTTTCACCGATGGTGCATCTAATGCGTCAGGTTTTGGACTAGGACTCGTACACAAAGTCCCAAAGGATGAAGTGATTCTCCAATCTATGCGGTGTCCCTAAATGGCTAAAAAATAAGGTTGAGTATGAGACCATAATTGCAGGACTGAAATTAACCTTCATGTATGGTGCACGACGAGTCATCCTTCTCTGAGACTCCAAAGTCTACTACTAGAATTTGACGAATGCCGTCTCGACCAAATACCTTGGGGGAAAAACATCAAAGTATATGGCCTCACCAAATTGGTAATGACAACCAAAAATATCACAAAGGAAAACGTGGTCACCCTTATCCACTCATCGATAGACCAGGTCGAGGTACATTCTATAAATTTAACTTGGGACTGGCGCAACCGCATTATAAATAATTTGCAAGAAGGAACACTCCTGCCAAATAACAAAAAAGCGAAAAAGCTCCAAATAGAGGCGGCCAGGTACAGCCTCATATATCATGATCTTTAAAAAAGGATGTCCAGTGGACCTTTGGCCAAATGCCTTGGAAAAAATCAAACAAGGAGTGTGCTAGAAGAAGTACATGAGGGCCACTACGGTGCCTATACAAGCAATTAAGCCCTCGTCAGATGCCTTATTCGCACAGGATACCATTGGTCATCTATAAAAAAAAGTCGTGGATTACATCAAGAAATGTGAGCAATGCCAAAAGTATGCCCCTATGATACACCAAACGGGAGAGCTCTTGCATTCCGTCTCTTCACCGCGGCCGTTTATTAAATGGGGAATGGATATCATCGGTCCCTCCTAGCATGCCGAGGTAAGATACGCTTCCTATTGGTTTTAACTGATTACTTTTCCAAATGGGTGGAAGCAGTTGCGTTTGCTTAAATACCCGAGCAGGAAGTCATCGCATTAATATGGAAAAACATAATATGCCTCTTCGGTGTCCCTAAAGAAATCAGCTGTGACAACGGACTTCTGTTTATCGGGAAAAATACGACCGAGTTCTTCGAAAAAGCGTAGCGGATACTCTCCACGCCATATCATCCCGCTGATAATGGTAAAGCTGAATCCTCCAACAATACAATATTGAATATACTAAATAAAAAGCTCGAGGACACCAAAAGGCTATGGCCGGAACTGCTGCTCGGAGGTATTGTGGCTTACCGCACCATGCCAAAAACAAGCACAAGAGTAACACCATATTCATTAGTCTACGGGACCGACGCGGTTATACCCGTTAAGTTTGGGGAACCTAGCCTGAGATACTCAGACGAGAGTGTCCCAAATAACGACAAAAATAGAATTCAAGACCTGGACAAAGTGGACGAACAAAGGGATATAGCTCACGTAAGGATGATAGCCCAAAAACAACAAGCAGAAAGGTACTACAACAAAAGGCCAAAGTATGACCACTCAAGTTAGAGACTACGTCCTCAAGACTAAAACACAAGTAACAAAAGACCTAAATGAAGGAAAATTGGGAACAAACTGGGACGAGCCATATAAAATCACACCGGTAGCAAGCAGAGGAGCATTCCAACTAGAAATAATGGAAGGAAAACTAATACAAAAAAACTTGAATGTCACCAACCCCAAATACTTCAACTTCTAAAAAAATGACGCCACCTAAGTCGTACTTTTTTCCCTCACCCGGGTTATCCTAATCGATTTTTCTCGGAGAGGCTTTTAACGAGGCGATGAGGGGGACGTCTCAAAGTTCAAAGTATAATTTGTCACCCAGCTTGCCGATATCATCTCCAGGCTGAGCAATGAATTGACTAGGTACAAGGAAACTCCGTTGTATGTACGAAATCAACATGTATCTCCAACGAATGAATGAAATTACTCCACTGTATGTATGAAATCGACATGTATCTCCAAAGTATGAATGAAATTACTCCAATAAATGTACAAAATCGACATACATCTCCAAAGTATGAATGAAACCGGTATATATGACACACTAGCAAATAAGATAAAACATGTTACCCTCCATCGTCCTTCCACAAACACGACGAGGTAGCATTTCGACATTAGCTTGTAAGTAACATCCCTATGGCAAAGGTCATTATTAAAGAAAATATTTTGACATCGCTCGTACCACAGTGGATAACACTTTGACATTATCTTGAAAGAAACATCCCTATGGCCAAGGCCGTTATTAAAGAAAAGAGTTCGACATCGCGAACCACGACGGGATGACACTTCAACGTTAGCTCGAAAGTAATATCCCTATGGCGAAGGCCGTTATTGAAGAAAATATTTCAACATCACTCGAACCACGTTGAGATAAGACTTCGACATTTGCTCGAAAGTAACATCCCTATGGCTAAGGCTGTTACTAAAGAAAAGAGCTCGACATCGCTTGAAATGCAACAGGCTAACATTTCAATGACTCAAAATAGCACGACTATGGCAAATGTCATCATCGAATAAACAAAAAAAAAACAACAATTTGGAGGTACACAACAAAAAATTACTTCCATTACAGCAAGCACATTACAAGTCTTTTTTTACAAAGGGCTTAAGAACACCCTCACAAAAATGGCAAAACAAGAATAAATACAACCAAACCCTACGCCACATCAACCCCTATGGCATACACCTCATTGTACCAAGAATAGGAGGCGAGCTTGTCTGTGTTATCAGAATCAACATTGCCATCACGTGTGCCGGGGTCGTATTCGCACGCCTCACGAGCTGCACGGGCCTTGATATACACATCCTGAAGTTCTTCCTCAAACGTTCTCCCATCAGCATAACTAGATTTATATACATCAAGATTGGCTTCATAATGACCCACAACTCATATAAACCTTGAGGCTCGACAGGGTCAGCCGAAGCATGGGATGTAGAGGGCTGCAGCTGTCATCGCATGTCCTCCGCCTTCAGAGCAGCAACTTTTTTGTTTAACACGAACAACTCCGCCTTCAGATCTCGGATACACCCCTCAAACCTCACTACCTTAAGCGTAGATGTCTCCACCTTCTTATCCAGTTCTGATCTACAAACACAAACGACTTATTTTAGAGTCGTTGCCTCAGAGATGGCAGTTGCCCTATCCCCCTCAACATGAGCCAGTCCATCAGCATTTGCATTCAGTTCACCTTTAAGGATGACGACTTCCATTTCCTTCCTCTCAAGCTCAGCAGTTTAGTTTGCCATCATTACTTGGAGGTTAGCATTCTTGGCCATCACTCCCTTACTCAGCTTTAGCTCATCTTCCTTGGCCTTAAAGCAGCCTCAAGTTCACTGTAATAGGAAATAGCCTTCATCAGGTCCTCATCACGCTCTCTTAGCTCTTCGACCTTATACGCAAATTGATTCTCTTTTTGCTTAAGCCCATCATGGAACAACTAAATGTCATTGTCCCGAGTAAAGAGATCAGCCAGCGCATAATGCTTGGTGCGGTATTCCTTATATATGGTGGTCACCTTCCCAAAACTGGTCATCCTCTACCTATCCCTACGTTCCCGCTCGATCTCCATGATGAGGGTGTTGTATGAAAAGCAAAGTTAGAACAAAGAATTGGCTAAGGACATAGAATTATTCAAAAATAAAAAGAAAAGAGAAAAACATTTATCCATAGAGCCATGCTGGAAACGCTCCGTAGCAACTCTGCGTCACTTATTGCCCTAAGTGTCGTATTCTCAGAACCAGCGCACAAAGGGGCAAACACCAACGCTGTCTACTTGCAATTTGATAGCAAGTCGTAATCTCCAGGAACGATAATATGTCGGTCAGAACCCTCTATCCTTACTTCTTCATGAGTATGACATTCCAAGAACTCTCGCGATGTCCGATACCGAACCGTCTCTCTCAGCGTGTATGCCTCCTCCAATAGCAGATGATAAACCACCCTCGGCAAAGCACACAAACCCCCCTCCTTTGTATATTCCTTCGGTCAGGGGGGACCTTCCCGCCAAAATGGCATCCGCCATAAAAATAGGCAAATGTGCGGCCTCCGATGCATCAGTTCTGTTCTTTCCAATATCAGTGGTGACGACCTTCCCCAGTTCTACCCTCCTCGTATTCCTCAACAGAGATTCGTCCCTATTGAAGGGCTCATCGACGAGGTGATAGACTGGTTGGGAAGATATCTCATCTCGTACAATCATGTCACGAGAATAGTCTCTAGCCTAAACGGGTTGAGCACGAACCCCTCGAACGGACTTAGCCAAGGCAAATTGCATTCCTGTTGATGCGATAGCCTGGAGAAATGTAGGGACTGGGGACTTCTCCTGGAAGCCCTACGACTTATCGCCACAAGGAGTCATATCAATAAACGACAATAACAGCCAAAGGTCAAAATAGAGGAATACACTTATCGGATGGAACCTTCGGCCTGAAACGTTTTATGAAAATGGGCCAATCTCGAGTCTCCACCGCGTAAGGTAGTAAACGAGCTACCCATTCCTCGATACCAATGATAGGACGAGGTGTACGCCTAACAAGTGCACAGAAAAGTTACAAGTAAGTAGAAAGTTGAAAAAAACAAAAATAAACCACGAATACCAACACCTATGGTTATGATTCCACCGCTCCAAGAATCCAGCAAGGTCTGACACCAGATGCTCAGTTCTAGAGAAGAAGTATTTATGCCAAAATTTATGGCTCGCCCGGTTGTCTATTCCGACCACCAGCTCCCTTGTCCCATGATGCCTCAAGTGTATCATAGTGCCCCTGTAGGGTAAAAAAAGTGTGAAAGGTGATGAAGGCCAACTTCACACACTTCCAACTCCGCATACTTCATCAATACTAGAAATATCTTGTACATATATAGAGATAGTTATGTTGCGCAGACCTCATAGAACTGACATAATTCCTCTGCTAACGTAAGAAGAGGGAAGGAATGGCTAATCACAAAGGGATATACGTAAAAAAGCACAATATCCCGGTCTATGGAGCTCCATGAAGTCCCTCCCTGCCAGAACCATCTCAATATGGAGGGGGGGGGGAAGTTGTACGTAGATCGAAGGTCATCTATTTGAGCCTGTTTAGTCTCAGAAACCACCGGAGCAAGAGAAAGGATAGGTTCTTTAAGAAAATCATTCCGAGACATAGGGTTTCTCAGCAGTATCTCCTCCACGGCGGGAAAGTTGTCCCCTTCCTCTACTACCATATCCTTCACCACTAGAAGGAGGTTTCATGGAAAGCGGGGTGGCGTCAGAAATCTCTTCGCGTGACCGATATGTTCTAGGCATCTCGATAGCAGAAGGTATGTTGATAAAATGCAAAACAAAGAATGATTAATGGAAGAAATGAGAAGAAAAATCACAAAAACAGAGCTGAAGACACAAGAAGAGATAACCAAAGAATAAAATATAGATACAATGAGAAAATGACTAAAAATTCTTAAAAAACAAAACCTTCACCTACGTATAGGGTTGGATGGCACCAAAATCGAAGTGAAAGACTGCCAAATGGCACCAAAACCGAAGAGACAAGCAATTCTCTGTGTCGAGAAGGTGCGTAATGATGATGAACGTGGGAGTGACACATTTCCTGAAAGGCTACACCATACAGGATACCGTGGAGTGCACCGACCTTTCATTAATTGTCAAATCGTTATAACTCAATAGCCAAATCTCTCAGCAGGTATATGAGATATCCAATTATCAAGGACGCACAGGGCCGCGACCTTAACAAGCAGAGGGACTAACTGTATGGGTACAAATTTAGCAACCAGGACCATTATCGAGTAGGACGAGGAACGAGGTTATCGTGATGCACCGTATGACGGTCGTCGTGGTGAAAGGCAACGACCAAGGGCAGTCAGTCAGTGCACGATGTCCACAATAGTGTAAACTTAGTAGGAGATAGTAAGAATATGCTTTTCGAATATTCTCTGTGTTGTACTTTTTAGTATTTCTCAGGAGATTGTCCCTTATAAATATGAAGAGTGAACAAAGAAAAAAGAGTCTAGGAAAAAAAAAAGAGAACACTTTGCAAAAGAATCATCTAAGAGTGAATACAAAAGCAATCTTGTTCATTAATTGCCCATGATAGAGAAGATCAAATGATTCCACAATCATCTCATTTTTTATTTCTTCCCTACACTGATCGCATCTACTGCGATTGATTGTGCATTGAAGTCTTTACATTTATGAGATTATTTGATTCCAATATATTAGTTACATCATTCATCTTGTTTACTTCTTCCATCGCTTGATCTAGATTTTATTGTGCTTGCCTAAGATTGACATTATCATTATCCTTAATTATATTAATCAAAAAGATTTTAATATCTTTTGGTCAAACATGACTTTTACTTCAGTAAACATCACAAAAAATAGCTTGTTATATATTTACACTATTAATAAGATACAAAAGCCATATGAATTGGAAATAATTATAAATCCAAAGTTTGTTCCAAAGTTGAGGTCTTCAATAATTATCATTGTAACTCGGAGTTAGGAACAAATTAAATCGATTTCAGAATTTTGCAATGATGTAGATTGATGTATAAATATAAGTAATCGACAAGAAAATTTTTGTAATTATTACTTATGTCAATTGCTACAACATTTTGGAAGTTTCTTGAAAAGGAATAATTAGAATGCTTAATCATTGTACTTAATGTTGAGGAAAAAAATTGATTGTACGTAAGTAATTACTTACCGGACGCTAAATCATCATTTAATCAAAAATTTAGTTGGCATCGAACCTCTTAAACAAAGAGTAATTTCGATACATTCAAAGTGTTGCCAGTTAAGCTTGGTCTTTTTTACCTTCAAATTGTTTTATAGAAGTCTCCATAAATAGTGTTATGTGGGCCGTTGGGGACACAACTCGAACGTTGAATTGGCTTAGGTTTTTGTTTAAAGGGATTTTTACCTATACATTCCATATAACAAACATTACTATCATTATTGTGCATTGTTTGTTTATTATCCTCATATTCCATGTTTTTGTTACATAATATATACCAAACGGAATATTTGCTGATTTTCCATCCTAAATTAACGCTAGATAATTAACGCTAAAAACGATTCTTAATAAAGTGTAGCCTAAAATAACTCCTATCTTTATGGCTTCTAATTAATCTTTGATTTTCTACCAAATAAATGCCAAATCAGTTAAGGTAACATATTAAATGCTCATAATCTATTAATCATACTTTCTTAAAAATCCCATAAAACTATTAGTAAATCCTTTTCTTTTTTCATGTTCACAAGTCAGATGAAAGTAGTGTATGTATAACAAATCACGCCATAGTTGAACCTTGAACCTGCATATCTATCACCTCCCCCCCTCCCAACACCCCCCCCCCTTTTGTAGGTGGTGATATATGCAGGGCAAAAGGTGAAACAATCAATTAAATTCGTTATTAGATTCATGTCTACTTGTGCAGACAGAAATGAAGAGAGGAACATTTGGAATTGGAAATCAAGATTTGTGAGTCTCAAATGCAGGGCAAAAGGTGAAACAATCAATTTTTGAGTGTTTGATTTACATAATATATATATATATATATATATATAAATATATATATATATATATATATATATATATATATATATATATATATATATATATATATATATATTGATGAAAGTAAACAAAATCATGAAATTATGATTTGGCAATCCTATTCAACTAACCCAATAAAGGAAGAAGCTTTTAAAATGTAGTCAAATGTAGTCAAATGTAGTTAAGGTTATATGCACTATATTCAGTGTGTTTTTAAAATGTAGTCAAATGTAGTCAAATGTAGGTAAATGTAGTTAAGGTTATATGAAGTGTTTCCAGTGAGTTTTTAAAATGTAGTCAAATGTAGGTAAATGTAGTTAAGGTTATATGAAGTGTTTCCAGTGAGTTTTTAAAATGTAGTCAAATGTAGGTAAATGTAGTTAAGGTTATATGCAGTGTTTCCAGTGTGTTTTTAAAATGTAGTCAAATTTTTGTAGTTATATGAACTTTGTAGTTAATTGTAGTTACTTGTAGTTAATCGTAGTCAGTTGAAAAATATGTCTGAATAACGTATTTTTTTGTATCTACTGGATGGTATGAGTTGCTGAAAACTACAAATGGCATTTCTACGCAACGTCAATTTATTATTCTTCATTGTTCAAGACAAGAAGTTTTATCCGAAAACATAACATCGCAAATGTACTGCAACAGTACATGTAGCATTGGACTTCCAACAATTTGTAGTTATGCAATTGTAGTTATATCTAGTATAGATGTGTAGTTATATGCAATTGTAGGTAATTGTAGTCACTACATTAGTAATTTATTCCCACAATTATATAAGAACTGACAGTTATATAGAATGACAACTGAAGCTATTATATATGCTATTAGATAGCTGTTACGACAAATATGCTATTAGAAAAATATGGCGGATGAAACTCTCGATCTGGAACAATGGCAACCTTCGACAATGGAGGATGAAATTAAAGAAGAAGACACAATAATAGTAATAAGGGTTAAACAATGGGTTATAACCCAATCTGACCAATTTTGATCCAAATCTTTCCAATATTGAGATGGAAAGCAGAAAAAGTCAAATTGAATGGTGACTTTGGTACATCCAATAAACAAACGTTGCTGTTAAGGAAAGCCAGTAGAAGTCCACAATACATCCAATACGGACTTTTTCAAGCAGGAAAGACTTTAATCTACATTGCTTGTGCACAAATCTTGATAATTAATAAGGTAATTAATAAGGTTAAAAATCTGTTGGAAGAAAGAGAAAAAAGTGGAGAAAGAAAATATGGAAATATTTTGTTCCACAAATAAAGCCCCTAATAAATCATTGGTAATTAAACCTTAAAAGTCAATTTTGGTACATATATTGAAACATGGTATACTTAAATGTAATAAATACTAACCTTAAACATGAGTGGTTATAAGGTTTGTTATATGGGATGTATATGTAAAAATCCCTTGTTTAAACCCCTAATTAATAACTAGTTAATAGATCTTGTTCTTATACCTCTAATTAATAACTGGTTAATCAATCTTGTTTTAGACCCCAGTTAAACGAAGATGGTCATGTCATAGTTATCTAATGATCTAATGTCATATGTTAATATTGTTGTTGTAGGAAATTATTGTTGGGTTTTGTTATTATTTATTAATAACAAAAGATAGGTGAATGGAAAATGATGGGAAATGAAATAAAGGAAGTGAAATTTTGAATGAGTTAATTTCATCAATGCACTTTGTCTCTTATTAGTAGAAAGAATGAAAATCTTTGTTTATATAAGAGAAACTCATCTCTTAGCTCTTAAAGAGTTAAAAAGAAGGCAAGCCTCGCGTTGTCGTCGCTCGGCTTCGGTTGATTGATTGATTAATCTTTTTTAATAAAATTCTTTTCAAATATTTAATTAATTAACAAAAATTCAATTCAGAATAACCCATAACCCGCGACCCGGTCCGGCTCAGCCCGTTTTCTTCCCCAGATTATTTTAAATACGTTTTACATTTTCGGCAATATTTCCAACAGCTATGGCTGCTCTGAAATAGTACCAAACATGTTCCAACAACTATGGCTGTTCTTAAAGGTTGCTAAACTTTTTAGAAACAGTACCAAATTGGCTATAAATATACCTTCAAATCCCAGAATATTTACTTACGAAATTTTTTGATAATCTTCTTTTTCTTCTGCACAAAAGTTTTAGTGTATTTTACAGCCTTCGAGTGATTTGCTGTTCATCGGCATTTTTGGTACCAACACTTCGGTGAGTTAAAGCGTTCTATCCTGAGAGGATATATTCCAGAACCTCGCGTACTTGAGGGGAATAATTTCTTTGAAGACATAATATGTATTCAGTGGGCTCGGTTTGTTCCTATACCTTTTTTGGAATTTATTTGGACGTTCAAATACTATTTTTCAGAGTTTATTTCTACTAACTTCTTGTTTCTATTTTCGGAAAAATTATTATTTTATTTATTTACTGCAGTACAGATTAATAACAATCTTAAGGAAATCATTTTATTATGTTCTTTATTCTATTTGAATTTTACTATTCTGATTTGAAGATATAAAAACGTCATTAGAGTATTGAATCAGAAAACGATTTGAAGAATATAAAAACTTCATCGTTTTTCTGTAAGACAATATATAAAAACTTTGGTTTTTTTTACATACTGTTGATTGATTAAAAATATTATTTATTGTTCAGATTTTACCTAATTTATCTCTTCTGTTATGGACAGTGAGAAATGGCGATTGATAACGGAAATCCTACTGCGATTGTTAGTGCAACGATGATAGCCTCGTCAAACCGGACTGATGTTCCTCCGGCCGAGAAACCGGGTAAATTTTCTGGAACCAACTTCAACGGATGGCATCAAAGCGTGTTCTTCTGGCTTACCACACTTGGTATGCAGAAATTCACTAGTGAAGATCCTCCAGTGCCTGCTGCGGACATGCCGGACAATGAAAAGTTTATGGTTTTTGAGGCGTGGAATCAGGTAGATTTTCTTTGCAAAGGCTATATCTTAGCTGCTTTAGAGGATGACCTGTACAATGTGTACAGTGGAATGAATACTTCTAAAGAATTATGGGACGCACTTGAGAAGAACTACAAGACAGAAGATACATGTTTGAAGAAGTTCGTGGTTGCCAAGTTTCTAGACTATAAAATGATAGACAACAAAACTTTGGGAACCTAAGTTCATGAGCTTCAACTTATTTTTCACGACCTTATTGCTGAAGGTATTAACGTGAATGAAGAATTTCAAGTGGGTGCTATGATTAAAAAATTGCCTCCTTCATGGAGAGATTTCAAGAACTATCTTAAGTACAAGTTCAAACAAATGAAGTTTGAAGATCTTGTGATACGTCTAAAGATGGAGCAAGATAACAAAACAGCCAAGAAGAAGTCTCGTGGAAATTCAACGATCATGGGAGCTAAAATCATTGAGGAGACTGCTCCAAAAAGTAAGAAGCGGAAGAGGTCTTCTGGACAAACTAAGGAGCAGAACAAAAAGAAATTCAAGGGAAGCTACTACAATTGTGAAAAAGTTGGTCAGAAAACCCTGATTGTCGTCTCTCGAAAATATATAATAATAAGGGACAAGCCAACATAGGTGGAGAAGAATTATGACATTGATAATCCTTGTGCAATGCTTTCAGAATGCAATCTAAATGGAAATCCGAAGGAGTGGTGGATTGAATGTGGAGTCACTCTACATGTTTGTCCTGTCAAAGAAGCATTTGCGACTTACTCTACTACTGGTCCCAAAGAAGAAATTTCCATGCAAAATAATGCAACAGCCAAGATTGAAGGTTATGGGAAGATATTCCTGAAGTTGACTTCCGACAAAATGTTAACGCTCAACAACGTTCTTCATGTTCTTACTATTAGGAAGAATTTAGTTTCTACTTCTTTACTTGTAAAAATTGGATGCAAATGTTTATTTATTTCTGATAAAGTAGTTGTAAGCAAGAATAAAATGTATGTTGGAAAAAGCTACCACATGGAGGGCTTTTTCATACTAAATGTAATGGTTGTTGACAGTACGAATAAAATTTTAGCTTCTTCTTATTTATTAGAGTTAAATGATTTATGGCATATTCAATTAAGACATATCAATTATAAAACCTTAAGAAAATTAATTAATTATAGAAGTATTGCCTAAATTCTAGTGTAATAAATCGAAATGTCAAATATGTGTTGAATCTAAGTTTGTAAAACATGCTTATAAGTTTGTTGAAAGGAATTCAAATCATTTAGAGTTAATTCATACGTACATTTGCTATATGAAGTCGACACCATCTCGAGGTGAAAAAAACATTTTATAACTTTTATTGATGACTGCACTAGATATTGTTATGTTTATTTGCTTAATAGTAATGATAAAGCAATTGAAGCAATACAATAATGAAGTGGAGAATCAATTGAATAAAAAGATCAAAATAACTAGAAGTGATAGAGGTCGAGAGTATGAATCTCCATTTGCAGAAATATGCTCGGAATATGAAATTATCTATCAAACTACTGCACCTTACACACCTCAAGCCAACGGAATTTCGGAAAGGAAAAATTGGACATAACTGAAATAACGAATTCTTTATTAATAATTTCTAGATTACCGCAGAGTTTGTGGGGGAAGCTCTCCTTACAGTTAACCAATACTCAACAAAGTACCCCATAAAAATCGCAGTCTATTCCATGTGAAAAATGGAAAGGAGCAGCTTTTTTCGCCTTAGACATTGCTGTATTATTAGAAGCATACGCGTGATGTGCGAACTCACACATCACACGCTATGCTTCTACCAATAAAACTTGTAATATGTGCTATTGATGTCACACATCACATGTTATGCTTCTACCAATAAAGCAATGTCCATATGAAAGGATCGATTCATGGTGGATGAGACATGCAAGGAGATAACCATACACATGTACATACAGGGGAGATCTAAGATCAAATGGCAATAAGCATTACAAAATGTAAATAGTTCTCCTTAGGAGTAGCATATTTTCTGCTTGCTGTTTTATTTTAGTAAAATTACTGTAATAGTATTAAAGAGTAGGAGACTGATGGTCAGCACCAATCTGGCTTTGTAAAGACAGTTTTTTCCTGAAATGAAATGCTAGTTTTATTAGAAAAAAATAGAAAGGATGAAAACCCAACTTGAAATATTTCAAAGTGTGGTAGTGTCTAGAAAAGGTACAAGTTCCTTTACCTAAAAGGGTTAAAATTGGACCCAAAATAAGAGATTGCATTTTTATTGGATATTCTACAAACAATAAAGCATGTCGGTTTTTTGTTCATAAATTCGATAATCCTGAGATTCATGTTAATACGATAATGGAATCAGATAATGTTGAATTCTTTGAAAGCATATATCCGCCAAAAACTAAATATGAGTCGTTAAGTGAAAGGCCTAAACGACCTCGGGAAGAACAAAGGAAAATACTCCAAGTATAGAGGATCTAAGGCATAGCAAACGTTAAAGAACATCTACTTCCTTTGGACCAGATTTTGTGACATTCTTGCTTGAAAATGAGCCTTAAACTTTTAAATTAGTTATGTCATCTTCTGATTCACCATTTTAGAAAAAAGGCATTCAATAGTAAGATTCAATCAATTTTGGATAATCATACATGGGAATTAGTTGATCTTCCTCCAGGAATTAAGCCTTTAGGTTCGAAATGGATCTTTAAACGAAAGATTAAAGCTGATGGCACTATTGACAAATATAAGAAAAGACTTATTGTCAAAGGTCATAGACAAAAGAAAGGCCTTGATTACTTTGACACTTACTTGCTAGTAACAAGGATAACATCTATTAGGGTGCTAGTGGCACTAAGGGCCATGTATGGTCTTGAAATCCATCAAAACAGATGTTAAAACAGCTTTTTTAAATACAAAATTGGAGGAAGAGATTTATATGGAACAACCTGAGGGTTTTGTGATTCCTGGTAAAAAAAAAGAAAGTGTGCAAACTTGTTAAGTCGCTTTATGGACTTCATCAAGCACCCAAACAATGGCATGCAAAATTTGACCAACAATGTCAGCAGATGAATTTAGAATCAACGAGTGTGACAAATGTTTTTACATTAAAAATACCCCAGGTCATAAATCATTATTTGTTTATATGTTGATGACATGTTGATAATGAGCAAAAGTATGACAAATATCAATGCTACAAAATGCCTGTTGGCTAGAAAATTCGACATGAAAGACTTAGGAGTTGCAGATGTGATCTTAGGAATAAGAATTTACAAGACTCCACAAGGTCTAGCATTATCACAGTCTCAATACATTGAAAAGGTACTTGACAAGTTCAAGTATTTGGATTTTAAAATTTCCAAGACTTCAGTTGACGTAAGTTATGCACTTCAAAAGAATGAAGGTGAAAGTGACTCACAACTTGATTATGCAAGAGTATTGGGGAGTTTGATGTATATCATGAATTGTATGCGACCAGATACAGCATGTGCTATTAGAAAACTAAGTCGTTTCACAATTAATCCCAATCAAATACATTGGATGGAAATGAAACCAGTTTTGGGATATCTAAAACATTCATAGAATTATGCTTTGCATTATAAAAAAATATCCTTCCACGATCGAGGGAAGTAGTGATGCAAATTGGATCACCGGATCATCTGAAGTTAAATCCACGAGTGGATATATTTTCACAATTGGGGGTGGAGCAGTGTCTTGGAAATCATCCAAACAAACGTGCATCGCCTATTCTACAATGGAATCTGAATTCATAGCTTTAGATAAGGCCGGTGAAGAAGCTGAATGGCTCCGGAATTTCTTGGAAGGTATTCCATTTTGGCCCAAACCTTTCGCACCTATTTGTATACATTGTGATAGTTAGGCGGCAATAGGTAGGGCAGGGAGCTTAATGTATTTCCCCAAAATGTCGTCCTATTCAACGGAGATACAATACCGTTAGACCACTACTCTGTAGTGGTTTTGTCACAATTGACAACATACATTCAAGAGATAACGTGTCGCGTCCACCTAAAAAGGGCCTATCTAGAGAGGTAATTGAAAGATCATCAAGAGGAATGGGGTTAAAGGCATAGGACAAGTCATCTTGGCGGTAACTCTATCTAGCTGACTTGAGATCCCAAGAGCTAGGTTTAGAGAAATCAAAAAAATTATGAATGACAGTTCAACATTGTCAAATAACTCAACCTATTCCCGTGATGAAAACAATGTTCAAAATACGAGGTAAATCATTAAGGCTTTTTGATGAGTCAATAAAGATTAAAGCTTTTAATGATTTTGCTAAGTCTGGCAGGATATGACTAGATAGTGTGTCTTTAGGATTACATATTTAGGAATCACCTAAATGAGTGTGAAGTGTAAGCACTTTAAGGAAAACGAAAGTAAAAGCCCATTCTCTAAGCACTCATGAAACCTGGCGGTGTTAATGGCTGAAACGAACATAACCGTGAGAATCATGATGGTTAAGGATCGACTGTGTGACTTATGTTGTCCAGGTATACAACAAAGCTTGGCGGTTCAAAGATATGAAATCTACCGAATGATCGAGTATATCTAATATAAGTTTACTATAGAAAGTTCAAAGAGAAACCTACTTATCTAGATACAATTAATTCTTGCATGTAAAGTACTCACACGTCCGTGCGTTCCTTTAAATTTATAGCCATTCCCCATTCATGTGGGGAATTTTTGGGTTTTGTTATTATTTATTAATAACAAAATATGTGTAAATGGAAAATGGTGGGAAAAGAAAATGGAAGAAAGTGAAATTTTGAATGAGTTCATTTCACTAATGCACTTTGTCCCTCATGGGTAGAAGGAAAGAAAATTTCTATGTATATACAGAGAAGATAATTTTTTAGCTCTTAAAGAGTTAGGAAGAAGGGAAGCCTTGCACCGTCATCGTCTTCGCTCACTCGGCTCGGCTTCGGCTTCGACTTCAGATTCGGATTCGGATTCGGATTCGGATTTAGTCAAAGATCGATTGATTGATTAATCTTTTTGCACAAAATTCTTTGCAAATAATTAATTAATTTAATTAATTAACAAAAATTCAATCCAGAATAACCCATGATCTGCGACCCGGTCCGGTTCGGCACAATTTTTTCCCGGATTATTTTAAATTCGTTTTACATTTCCCATAATATTTCCAACAGCTATGGCTATTTTGAAACAATGTCAGCACATATTCTAACAGTTATGGTTTTTTTGAAAGGTTGCAAACCTTTTCAGAAACAGTACCAAAGTTGCTATAAATATAACCTCAAATCCCAGAATATTTACTTACAAAATTTTTTGATAATCTTCTTCTTCTTCTACACAAAAATTTTAGTGTGTTCTACAGCCTTCGAGTGGTTCAATCTTCATTGACATTTCTAGTACCAACACTTCGGTGAGTTAAATCGTTCTATCCTGGGAGGATATATTCCAAAACCTCGGATACTTGATAGGAATAATTTTCTTAAGGACACACTGTGTATTCAATGGGCTCAATTTATTCCTAAACCATTTTCAAAATTTGTTTGGATGTTCAAATATTATTTTTTAGAATTTATTTCTACTAACTTTCCTTTTCTATTTTTGGAAAGATTATTTTTTATTTTTTTACAGTAATACAGATTAATAACAATAACTCTCCCCTGTAAAGTAACGGAGTAATAATTCAGCCAATTAGTGATATTGTCCGCTTTTTGCCTCGGCCCATACGACTTTAAAACGAGTCACTAAGGTCTAAGGCACGTTTAATAACTTATATACCTAGCACCTTTCACGTGTTTTGTTGATGTAATATTTTACTAGGGTGTCACATACACCTCCCTTAGGGACTCAACATTCTTGCTGATGCCTTCCCCACCACCGTTCAAGGTTGCACGTAGTGGCTCTGATGCAATATGTAACATTCCAACCCACTAGTGATATTGTCCATTTTAGGCCCAGGCCCGTACGACTTTAAAACACGTCACAAGGGTCTAAGAATGTTTACTTATATACCCAACATCTCTTACGTATTTTATCGATGTGAGATTTGCCGAAGGGTCTCACTTACACCCATTTAGAGACTTAGTGTCCTCGCTGAGGTTTGTCCCACCACTGTTCAAAATTGCACGGGAAATGGCTCTGATACCATAGTAATAGCCTATCCTACTAGTGATATTTTCCACTTAAGGTCTAACCACATGATCAATATCACTAGTATGTTGGTGTGACACCTTAGGCAAATTTTGCATCGGAAAAACACAAAAGAGAGAGTGTGTATGTAAGTAAACACCCCTTAGACCCTAATGACGCTATGACGACCCAAAGGGTCATCACCTATTTTTAATCAAATTATGTGCTTTCGAAGCCTTGAAAACCTCATTTAGAGTCTTCTCAATTTGTGTGTACAGTCTGAGCACGTAACTAGAAAGCTTAAATATGAAATTTTATGAAAAATGCCAAGTTTTGATGTTAAATGAACAAATTTGACCTCAGTCAGCATTTTGGGTGAACGGGTGTGGACCCATGATTCGACAGTCTCGGAGGGCCCGTAAGAAAATATGAGACTTAAGCGTATGCCCATAATCAAATTCCGAGGTCCCAAGCCCGAGAAATAAATTTTTTTGTAATATTATTTTCTGAAAATGTTTAAGAAAAATTGAAAGGAAATCTGATTAGAAAGAGATGGTAGCGGGCCCGTATTCTGGTTCCGGCACCTGGTACAGGTCTTTTATATGTTTTAAGATATTTCTGTAAAATTTGGTAAAAAAAGGACATCGTTTGATGTGATTTAGATTTTAAATGGAAATATGATGTTTTGGAGATTTTGAAAGAATTCATGGATTTTGAGGTTTAATTCGATATATATGATGTTATTTTGACGATTTCATCGCACGAATAAGTCGTAGGATGTTTTTGAAGTTGTGCATATATTTGTTTTGGAGCATCGAGGGCTTGGGTGAAATTTTGATAGGCCACAGGTGCATTTTTAACTTTGAAAAATAGTTGGTATGTTCTAACCAGCAGACCTCATATTTGCGAAGCCAGTCTCGCAAATGCAAGCCAAGTATCGCAAATACGAGACCACGCCTAGGCAGAGTTCTTCGCTAATGCGAAGATTCTATCGCAAATGCGATGTCACAAACGCGACTTTTGGTTCGCAAATGCGATACTTTGGGGTTTTTGAAGGGTTTGCAAATGCAAACCATGTTTACAATTCCCAAGCCAGTAGAAGCCGGGGTACGCAATTGCAAACCCCTATTCATAATTCCCACATCCGAGACCTACATTTTCTATACTTAGCCGATTTTAAGTCCCTTTTCACATCTTTTTCAAACACAAACTCCTTTGGGTGATTTTCCAAGAACAAGTCTTCTTCCAAATTAATTGTAAGTTAGTTTATTCTCATTTATTTCAATCATTAACATCTTTTAACAGGATTTCAACCAAAACTCAAAGATTTTCATAGGGAAAACTGGGTGTTTTGGGTAGAACCTAGGTTTTTCAAAAATTGGGGATTCGGACCTCAATTTGAAGTCTGATTTCAAAACAAATTCTATATTTGAGTTAGTGGGGGAATGGATTAACTGGGTTTTGGTTCGAACCTCAGGTTCTGACTGTCACACCTCCTTTTTGTCTATCCACAACCCGGCAAAGGGCGTAGGTAAGGGAGTTTTTCCAATTTAAGGACAATCGAAGCGGGATTCAATTTTGAGAGAATTTCTGAGTCGCCACTTGGGAGATTTATGGTGTCCCAAGTCAGCAGTTAGAATCCTGAATCGAGGAAGGAATGACCCTGTTTAACAGTCTGCGAACCAGAAATCCGGGTAAGGAATTCTGTTAACCCTGGATAATGTGTCAGGCATTCCTGGGCTCCGTGGTTCTAGCACGGTCGCTCTACTGTTATATTTGGCTTACGTTGTCTGATTTTAGAACATATTTTATCTATGTGCAATTTTTAACCTTTAACTATTTTTATTATTATTTTAAAGAGAATTGCAACGTTGTTAAAACATGCCTCGAACCACGTCACATAAATGCACCCGTGGATTTTGACACATTCCTACTTCATTGAGATTTGAATTTGGATCACATAAATGCGCACCCGTATTTAACAATGGTGAATTATTAAAGACGCTTCCTAAGACGACTAGCATGTAATTATCTTCGTGAGAGGCCATGAACATTTGATAAACAACTCGTCTCAAATTCTAAGTGTGTTAAATTCTGCATTTTACAAGAGATGTTCCAAGGAATATTTGATGTTGAAACTATTTGATCGTAAAACTTAACTAGAGGGTTTGTTGTTAACACTACATTCGGATGGCCTGGGTTCACGTATCAGCTGGGCCTCAATGGATCCCAACTTGACAGCCCCAGCCTTGGGTTCCAAAGGCAACCCCTTTCACATTCAAGAAAAATCATTATACATTAATACTTAGGGCCCTGACATAAAATCCAAGTTGAACCACAGGGACTATGTATATACAAACTACTGAAGTTGGTGGGCCAAATGGTCCAATTAGCCCAAACATGCTTAGCTTGCACAAATAATTAAAGTCCTGGATGCAATGAATATTACTAACAGGTATCATATAAGGCATTTTATCAATCCAAACAGTTCCTCAGATTTATCCAACCCTTAATTGATATTATAAATAGGCTCACATTCGTTAAATACTAACATCTACTGAGATAGAATCATTTGAGTCAGCTACGAAAACACATGAATTGTATGAAGATGAAGACTATGTTAATGATTAAATACACTATCACTACACGGATGTCCTAATAAACTAACAAGCAAACTTTTGCCTAGGATGCATCACAGTTACAGGCTAACCTGCAACTCATGAACACTTTAGAATTCCCGCCAAGCCTAAATAAAAAATTGGGAATCCATTTATTACATTACAAATACCGACTGCAGGAACAGCTAAAAACAAAGGGATTCCTAATTAAACATCATGTAAATGGGGTGCACAACTATACACAAAATAAAATTTATCAGCTAAATGAGACAAGGGAAGGAAATTTTTAATCATTAAACACTTGCATTCCAGAGTCACAGCTTCATATTACATTCGTATGAGTTCCATAGGGCCAAAATATACATGGAAAATGAAAAGAAAGTGAGGATGGAGGTTCATCAAATATGCAGCAGAGTAATAGCAACACAACCATTCCAAATAATCCTAGATCCTAGGCAATTGAAGATATATGACAAGATAATATTAACTCGAAGAAAGGACGTAAAAGGAGCCCAAAAATGACTTCAAATCATCATATAACCAAACTCAAATCAAATGGTGCCAAATAGCTCAAAAGTTTTTCAGAATGGGAAGCTCTTTAGAGGATCAATGATAGGTCCAGATGTAACAGTAAAATTTTCAGCAGTATGTACCCCTATCATTGAAGAAATGGTTGCCTTTATAGGCAAAGCCATATGGCAACTTCAGGTTTCCCTCTTCCTTTATGTCCTTGATGTTATGACTTGCTATCCAAGTCACAACTAAAATGTTTTGCTAATAAACCCCTATTGGAAGCTTCTTAAATTAACTACCAAAGATTCCCTAAACGTAAACACCCAAATTACCCTCCTAGGACCCTTGTTTTTACCCTGACCTCCCTAAGCCAATTGTCTCAACTAATTGGGTCATAAAACCCAGAATTAACCCCATGAATGAGGCTGCTGTTGCCAATCAGGCCTAGACTCTTTACAAGACTCAAAGCAATTGTAATAAACACAACAGTTATTGCCCCAAACCATCACAACATCACTTTAAGCCCATTACAATACTATGCTCGAGTTAAATATGCAGAGTTTAATCAGTCTAAACCTTATGATTACAGGGTTTATTATTTATCCAAACTAACCACTCAAATGATAGCTAATAAACAAAGAGATGGGAATCCTGAGTTAGTATTAACCATTTTACTAACATGACTTGATTGGAACAAGACAAACAAGCATGTAGAAAATCTATTAGCAATTTAACGAACATAATCATGGATAGCACAACCAACATTTCCAGTGTCATTTAAACTGATCCTACAATGGGGACTAAATCACATATTTGACGCAATTTAACAATAACCAAACAATTCCGGACCTAAGCTAATTAACTTGAAACAAACACCTAAATGATGAAACCTATGTGATTGATTCAACAAGATGAACTAAATTCTAATTTGAGACTTGTCGTCTCAACCAAAATAAAAGAAGACGAGGAGGAGAACGGCAAAAAAATAAATAAAAGGTTTACCTATTTGAGAATGCCTTGAGATGGAATTAATCACAACTCGAGATAGAACCTCTAATTATTCGTTCAAGATTGGCCTTCAGAAACCCTAGATTAAGGAAATGCATAGTTCTGGGTGGTTTTGAAGGGATCCAACGACATATTGGACATGAGGGAGGCCAATGGGGTTATGGGGGTGGCGATGGGGTGGTGTTTGACGGTATTGGGTGGCAGCCACCGCCGTGCATGGCGGAGCTGCCATCTTCAGGCTGATAGTTGGCGAGTTGTGGTTATATTTGAGGGTCACAACAGGCAAGGCTGTGGTGAGGGTGGTAGGACAGTTATTGGTATTGATTTGGTAGTGGTTTGCCACCGGCCTCCGCCGTGTTTTGATCGGATATTTGAGCACATCGGCGGTGATTCGAGGGATGGTTTTTATGGGAATGGGAAGAAGAGAATTGGACACTTCTATGGTGTAATTTTAGGAGGCATTAGGGTTACGTCACCGGCAGCGAACGGTGGGGTTAGGGTGGCTCATGGACGACATTACACCGGTGAGGAACTGTACGAGAAAGGAGTCTTTGGTCTCTGAGATTACTATGCGCATTTGGACATTTTTATTTGGTTTGGGGGGGGGTGGTTAGGGTCGTTGGATGATGGGCGATGAACGGCTCAGATGAGAGGCGACCAAACAATGTCATTTTGGCATCCCTGGAGCTGGACCGGGTTGGGGACAAATGGATTGAGTATTTTGGGCCTGGGTTTCAATTTCAAATGGCCCAGATGGACACATTGGACTTGTATTATTAGGCTTCTTTAAATATTTTCTTTATTTTATTGAATTCCTAAAACAAAATCCTAATTATTCTATAAAACTTAATTAACCAACAAACATACTTAAAAATAAAACTTAGATACACATTAAGCCATTTTTTTTGAATTTCGTTTTTCGATTACTAATTAATGTCTAAAAATGCAAAATTACTTCTAAATGCACATGCCTCATGTATTTTGTATTTTTGTTATTCAATAATGCACATAAATGCAAGCAATTAACAGAATAATGGCAGGAGAAATAAAAAATGCAAGTAAACAAACGAAATTATTTTATTTTGAATTTATGAGAGTAATTTGTATAGGGCAAAAATCACATGCTCACAGCTGCCCCTCTTTGCGCGGAAACAAAAAGAGCTTTCGTGCAAAGATAAGTGAGCGAGCATGAATGATTTTTGCCCGTTTTAACGCTGCGTGAGAAGCATTTTTTGAAAAGTTTGACCGCACCCTGCTTTAGAGATTGCCTACATGTTCTCGGCTGAAGAGGAATCAAGTCAGTGTAGTTAAGGAGTGTTTGGTAGTTGGGACTACCGAGGCTGTGATTTTACTGTTGCTGCTACTGCTGCTAGACCCCCTTATTACACTATTGTGAAAACTAAAGAAGCTAGAATAAGCTATGAACTATGGATTACAAGAAAAACTATATATATCTTCCGACTTGCTCCGATCCTTGTTGCCTTGTTGTCTTGCATTTCTTGTTGTGGAACTTCTTATTGCTTTGTTGTCTGGTATTTCTCCCTGTGAAACTTCTTGTTGCCTTGTTGTCTGGTATTTCTCTTCCACTATGCTTGATGCCGAATTTCTGGCCTTAAGATGTACTCCGTTGAAAGCATTTCCTCGTTCTACAGGTGGGCACCTGATCATCAAAACTCGACTTCCAAGAAATATTTCCTTTTTCTGCAGGTGGGTGCCTAGTTGCTGAACTCGAATTGTGTTCCTTGTTCTATAGGTGGGTGCCTGATTATCAAAACATGACATTTGAAAGATATTCCCTTATTCTACAGGTGGGCTCCTGATTACAAAACTTGCATTTTTGAAAAATATTCCCTTGTTCTACAAGTGGGCGCCTGATTGCCAAAGCTTAAAAATTTGAAAAATATTCCCTTATTCTATAGGTACGCCTAATTACCATACTTGAAACTTTGAAAAATATTTCCTTGCTCTACAGGTGGGCGCATGATTACCATGTTGAAAACACGTTCTCAATGCAATATACTAAAACGTGTGTTCTTTTGTATAGGTTTTGATGAATGATAAACGAAGCGAAAATTGATATATGACGAAGTTCAAGAAACAAGCGCACAATTGATATACAACGAGATTCAAGCTCAAGACAAAGTTTTATAGTTTAATTGAGTCATTCTTAATTGTGATCTTGATCCTACAACTTGACTCGTAACATGGCTTCTCTCATAAAACTATTTTTCAAAACCATGCATATTTAATTTAATGTCAAATGATTTTAAATCATGCATATTTACAGTAATCAAAATTTTTTTTAGACATGCCTTAAAAATCTGGACTAAGATAATCGATTATGTACTTATGATAATCGATTGTTTTAAGCCAAGACTGCATGACAATCGATTGTGAACTAATGACAATCGATTGTGTTAAGGCAGTGAACATCAGGTTTTTTCAAACCTGCATGACAATCGATTGTGAACCTTATGATAATCGATTGTGATGAGGCAGTGTCCATCAAAGTTTTTCAAAACTCAGAATAATCCATTGTGAAGCTAATGACAATCGATTGTAAAGAGACAGTGTCCTTCAGATTTTTCAAAGTCACAAAATAATCGATTGTGAACTTATGACAATCGATTGTGTTGAGGCAGTGACTTCCAGACTTTTTCAAACTATTAAATAATCGATTGTGAGTATATAACAATCGATTGTCAAGAGAAAGTGTCTAAAATGTTTTTCAAAAACTGATAAGTAATCGATTGTTGACTTTGTGCAATCAATTGTGAAGCTGACCGTTGTCGTAAAGTTTTCAAATACCGTCAGGTAATCGATTATTGATTCTGTATAATCGATTGTTTTGATTAAAATCCGGAAAAGATTTTTTGAACGTTATTGGGTAATCGATTATTGATTTTGTATAATCGATTGTTTTGATTGAAATCCGGAAAAGATTTTTTGAACGTTGCTGAGTAATCGATTGTTGATTCTGGACAATCGATTGTTTGTGGTAAAATCTGGAAAGGATTTTTTGAACGTTGCCAGTAATCGATTATGGATTGTAAGTAATCGATTATCAAGCGTAAAATCTGGGATTGAATTTTGATCTGACTGGCAGACAATCGATTGTTGGGGTTTGACAATCGATTGTCAGTGAGTAAAATCAGCAACTCTTAATTGGCAATTAGGCAACGGTAATGCCAAGTTTTTCTACTATAAATACAGCTTCATTTTAGTGTTATAAACACAACAACATATTACAACTAATCATTACATTGCTATAAGCTTGCATACTTTTGTTTATCATTTTATATTCAATTTCATAAAGCTTTTGAGAGCCATATTCTTGTCCAAAGTTGTTGTGATCCAGAGCTTATTTCTTTTACTCATATCTACTCATTAAGAAGTATTTTGTTTGAGTGTTTAGTGTTTTATACACTTGTAAGAGAATTGTAATTCTCTTGTTGTAAGGAACTTGTGTTTCCTTGGTTGAAGTCTTGGAGTGTTGTATCTCCGAGCAAAGGTGTTAAAGCTTGTGTCCTTAAGTTGTAAAGGTTTGTTGAGCACCCGTAAGCTTAACAAGTTAGTGGAAAATCTCGAGAGAGTCTCTCGGGGACTGGACTAGCCACGTGTTGTGGTGAACCAGAATATATCGGTGCGTTCTTTCCTTTTTATTTATTTAACGCACTTATTTATTTCCTGCAAATTTTAATTTCCGCAATTTTACGCTTAATTTTATTATAACGCTATTCACCCCCCCTTTAGCGTTAAGCGCTTTATCTAACAATTGGTATCAGAGCCCAACTCTCTGAAAACTTAACAGTTTGAGAGAACCATCCATGGCTTCTACTCGTGATTCTTTTGCAGGAATTGATGAAGGACAGTGCTCCACACGACCACCTCTATTCAACGGTACAAATTACACGTACTGGAAGGAGAGGATGAAGATCTTCGTTCAGTCCAACAGCTTTCACCTTTGGAAGGTGATAATGAATGGAAACAAAATTCCAACAAAGAAGGTGGAAAACGAATGGGTTCCCAAGTCCGAGGATGAGTATGACGCGGATGACATCTGAAAGGTTCAAAATAATGCTAAAGCAATTAATTTATTATATTGTGCTGTTAATGCTAACGATTACAGGAAAATATCGTGTTGCACAACGGCAAAGGAGATGTGGGACAAGCTAGAAGTTACGTACGAAGGTACGGACCAGGTAAGGGAAGCAAAAATTGATTTCCTAACCCATTCTTATGAATTATTTCACATGAAGGAAGGTGAAAAGGTGGACGAAATATTTGAGCGATTTTCAATAATCGTAAATTACCTACATGCTCTCTAGAAAACATTCACGGATAGAGAGCTCGTTCGAAAAATTCTTAGAAGTCTCACACCGGCATGGAGATCAAAGGCCGATGCAATTCAAGAATCCATTGGCGTTTCAAACGTCACCATCGACGCACTAAGAGGTAACCTTAAGACCTATGAATCTACTATTCTTAACCCTTTTGTTGATCATCAAAGGAGGCAAAGAATAGCTCTAAAGGCGAGCACAAGCCAACCGCAAATTGATGAGGAAGGAGACAACGAGTTTGGACTCGTTATCAAAAGATTTCAAAAGTTCATGCGCAAGGAGTATGAACGCAAGGGAAAAAAGCAAGGCGAACAAATCAAGTGCTATGAATGTGGTGAAACCGGGCACATCAAATCAAATTGCCCAAACATCAAAAAGGAGAAGAAACCTTTTAAAAAGCAACGTGCATACATTTCTTGGGGAGGCGACTCCGGAGATGAGTCAAGCGAAGGAGAAGAAGACGAAGCAGCAAATCTTTGCCTTATGGCACAAGAAGACAACAAAGATGAGGTATGTCAAATTTCGTCTAAAAACTTCTTTACTCTTGAAGAAATGCGAACTGCTTTTGATGAATTATATGCTGAGTTTATTAAGGCGTCAAAAACTGTTATAAGGGCATAAAAGAAAATGCTTCATTAAAAGAAAAGGATTTTCAAAAACAGCTTTCTTTGAAAGAAAAGGATTTAGAAAAACTGGTTTTAGAAAATGAGAAGCTGAAAGAGGAAAACAAGATTTTTGGAAAAAGAAGTTCCGATAAGCCCGAAAGCTCTACTAGAAATTGCACTTCTTGTTTGCATCATAAGAATGAAGTAAGTAGGCTTAAAGGCACATTAGATAAGTTTAAATCTTCGCACAAAAACTTGAATGATGTTCTTGTAAACTTGAAATCAACCAAGCATGGAATAGGCCTTAAGAATGAAGAAAAGGTTGAAGCTAAACCCCAACAACCTAAAGCTCAACCTAGGATTAACAATAGAAATGCTTATCCTAGAAACAACAACTCTAGAGCCAATATGCATGCTAGACAAAATGCTAAAAATTTTAGAAGACCTAGGAATGACTTACCACCTAGAAATAGTCACCCTAGAAATGATGCATATTTTAGGCCAAATTTTGGACCCCTTAGAAGACCTAGCAATGGCCCTCAACCGAGAAACAATCACTCTAGAAATGCTGCCCATCCTAGAGCTCATAGTAGGAGAAATAATTCTCATGAAATGCGAAATAGTCATAGTGTTCAAAATAGAGTAAGAAATATTCATCCGTCTAGTTACTATGAACCTGGAAGGATGCATAACCCAAATGTGACTTGTCATTATTGTAGACGTATTGGTCATATTGCTCCTGCATGCTTTACACGTCATAGACATATTACTCAATCGCATCATTATAATATGCCTAACCCCCAAGGACCCAAGATGGCATGGATACCTAAAGAACATTAATTTGTTTTGTAGGTGTGCTTGAAGGGATCAAGTGTACTAGGTACCTTGATAGTGGATGCTCCAAGCATATGACGGGAGATGAATCCAAATTCCTTCAATTAGAGCACAAAGAAGGAGGAAGTGTTATCTTCGGTGATAACAATAAAGGAAAGATCATCGGCATCGGCTCGGTCGGTAAGGATGAAAAATCCTCTATTAAGCATATATTACTTGTTAAAGGATTAAAGCATAATCTCTTGAGCATAAGCCAATTGTGTGACAAGGGAAATCTTGCTTTATTTGATTCGGATGAATGCTTAGTGTTCAGACGTAGTGATTTCAAAATTATCCTCCGTGGTTTTAGAGTGGATAATATTTATATGGTTGATCTTGCTAATTCCTCACCCGATTATGTTGATTGTCTAATGAGTAAAGAGGATGATACTTGGCTATGGCATCGTGGAGTAGCACATATCAATATGCATCTTTTAAACAAATTGATTTCTCAAAACTTAGTTGTTGGTCTTCCCAATTTAAAATTTGAAAATGACTCTATTTGTGACTCGTGTCAAAAGGGGAAGCAAACAAAAGCATCTTTCAAATCTAAAAACATTGTTTCAACTTCTAGACATTGCAATTGCTTCATATGGATTTATTTGGTCCCTCTCGCATTGAAAGTCTAGGAAGAAATAAATATGCTTGTGATTGTTGATGATTACTCGAGATTTACTTGGACTTTATTTCTTGCCAATAAAAGTGATGCTTTTCAAAATTTTAAATATTTTCTTAAGCGTGTTCAAAATGAGAAAGAAACAACTGTCACTTCAATTAGAAGTGATCATGGGGGAGAGTTTGATCACAATCTCTTTGCGGACTTTTGTGATGAACTCGGAATCGAGCATACCTTTTCCGCTACACGTACACCACAACAAAATGGGGTGGTGGAAAGGAAAAATAGGTGTCTCGAAGAGATGGCTAGAACCATGCTCGACGAAGCTAAGATACCCAAACATTTTTGGGCGGACGCCGTGAGTACCGCTTGCTATGTTCTAAATAGAGTAGTAATTCGGCCGATACTCATGAAAACCTCCTATGAACTTTATAAGGGTAGAAAACCAAATATTTCCCATTTTAGAGTTTTTGGTTGCAAATGTTTTGTTCATAACAATGGCAAAGACCAATTGGGCAAATTTGATGCTAAGTCGGATGAAGGTATTTTCATTGGATATTCCTCACGTAGTAAAGCATATAGGGTCTTTAATAAAAGAACCCAAATTGTGAAGGAATCCCCTCATGTTGTATTTTCTGAAAATAATGCTCGCTTGGCGAGAAAGGATTCCGGTTTTGATCTTGCAGGTATCTTAGATAGCTTGAAAGACAAAATACAAGAGGAACCACCCAAGGAAAATAAAGATGAAACTGAGGAACAACCAACGGAAGAAGCGCCACAATTGGAAAAAGAAATGAATATGCTTAACGAGTGGAGGACAATCAAAGATCACCCTCTCGGACAGGTAATTGGCAACGTTGGAGACAAGGTAAGTACCCGAAACTCTCTCAAAAATACCTTAGAACATACTGCTTTTGTTTCTCAAATTGAACCCAAAACCATCTCAGAAGCAATTGGGGATGAATTTTGGACCTTGGCAATGCAAGAGGAGCTTAACCAATTCGAACGCAATGACGTTTGGGATTTGGTGCCAAGACCCGAAGGTCATACCATAATTGGTACGAAATGGGTTTTTCGCAATAAACTAGATGAAAATGGTATAATCACTAGAAACAAAGCTAGGCTTGTAGCAAAAGGCTATAATCAAGAAGAAGGTATTGACTATGAGGAAACATATGCTCCCGTAGCTAGATTAGAAGCTATTCGCTTATTGCTTGCATTTGCCTCTTCTATGAATTTCAATTTATATCAAATGGATGTGAAAAGTGCTTTTCTATACGGTTTTATTCAAGAAGAAGTTTATGTTGAACAACCCCCCAGTTTTGAAAACTTTAAATCTCCCGATCATGTTTTCAAACTCAAAAAGGCTCTTTATGGTTTAAAACAAGCTCCCCGAGCTTGGTATGAAAGATTAAGTAAGCTTCTTTTGGAAAATGATTTCATTAGGGGGAAAGTTGACACAACTCTCTTTGTTAAGCATAAAAACAATGATATTTTGTTAGTTCAAATATATGTAGATGATATTATATTTGGTGCTACTAACAATGTTTTATGCAAGGAATTTTCCGATTTAATGACAAGCGAATTTGAGATGTCTATGATGGGTGAGTTAACATTCTTTTTGGATTACAAGTAAAGCAAATGAAAGAAGGTACATTCATTTGTCAAGCCAAATATTGCAAAGAATTGCTGAAACGATTTGAGATGAACAATGCAAAAGAAATGGCAACTCCCATGAGCACATCCGATCATCTAGACAAATATGAGAAAGGTAAGGAAGTCGACACCAAAAAGTATCGAGGTATGATTGGCTCTCTTCTTTATCTTACTGCTAGTCGTCCGGACATCATGTTTAGCGTGTGCTTATGCACTCGTTATCAATCGTGTCCGAAGGAGTCTCACCTTACTGCGGTAAAACGGATTTTAAGGTATCTTGTTGGTACTACAAATGTGGGTCTATGGTACCCCAAAGGCTCTTCATGCCAACTTGTTGGCTACTCCGAGCACTAGTGGCACTTGCCATTTGCTCGGTAGCTCTCTCGTTTCTTGGTTTAGCAAGAAACAAGTAAGTGTTGGGTTGTCCACAACCGAGGCTGAATATGTAGCCGCAGGGAGTTGTTGCGCTCAAATCCTATGGATGAAACAACAACTCTTGGACTATGGCCTATGTCTTGATCATATCCCTCTTAGATGTGATAATACTAGTGCCATATGCTTGACGAAGAACCCCGTTCTTCATTCGCGAACGAAACACATTGAAATTAGACATCCTTTTATTAGAGATCACGTTCTCAAAGGCGATGTCGAAATTGAATTTGTTGAAACCAATAACCAATTGGCAGACATCTTTACAAAGCCTTTAGAGAAAGAGTCCTTCTTCCGAATTCGCAGTGAACTCGTGATCCTTGACTCCACGTTGATCTAAGTCACGCATTGCATTTTTTTTACATGATTTCTAACTTGAGCGTCGGAGACGTCTAACAATTTTTGCAGGTATCGCCCCAAAGGAAAGGGGAATTATAAAGCTTGACGTGCAACAATCGGTTTCCGTCATCTAAAAATCGATTATTTTGTATCAATAATCGATTATGTTGCTATTATTCGGGTTGATGTTGCCGCAATTTCTTCCCAATAAATAAACAAGTTTTATTTACATCTTTGGCATCTTATTATTATTTTTTGCTAATGGCAAAAGGGGGAAGATAACGGGTATGCAACTCTCAATATTCATAAGCTTAAATTGAGGGGGAATTCATAAATTGAGGGGGAACAAATTGCACACTTGTTACATGTATATACTTGTCTTGAATCGTCAATATAAATTGCTTGTCTTGCATATCCCGCTTAATGTTTGCCATTATCAAAAAGGGAGAAATTGTTGAAAACACGTTCTCAATACAATATACTAAAACGTGTGTTCTTTTGTATAGGTTTTGATGAATGACAAACGAAGCAAAAATTGATATATGACGAAGTTCAAGAAACAAGCGCACAATTGATATACAACGAGATTCAAGCTCAAGAAAAAGTTTTATAGTTTAATTGAGTCATTCTTAATTGTGATCTTGATCCTACAACTTGACTCGTAACATGGCTTCTCTCATAAAACTATTTTCCAAAATCATGCATATTTAATTTAATGTCAAATGATTTTAAATCATGCATATTTTCAGTAATCAAAATAATTTTTAGACATGCCTTAAGAATCTGGACTAAGATAATCGATTATGTACTTATGATAATCGATTGTTTTAAGCCAAGACTGCATGACAATCGATTGTGAACTAATGACAATCGATTGTGTTAATGCAGTGAACATCAGGTTTTTTCAAACCTGCATGACAATCGATTGTGAACCTTATGACAATCGATTGTGATGAGGCAGTGTCCATCAAAGTTTTTCAAAACTCAGAATAATCGATTGTGAAGCTAATGACAATCGATTGTAAAGAGACAGTGTCCTTCAGATTTTTCAAAGTCACAAAATAATCGATTGTGAACTTATGACAATCGATTGTGTTGAGGCAGTGACTTCCAGACTTTTTCAAAACTATTAAATAATCGATTGTGAGTATATAACAATCGATTGTCAAGAGGCAGTGTCTAAAATGTTTTTCAAAAACTGATAAGTAATCGATTGTTGACTTTGTGCAATTGATTGTGAAGCTGACCGTTGTCGTAAAGTTTTCAAATACCGTCAGGTAATCGATTATTGATTCTGTATAATAGATTGTTTTGATTAAAATCCGGAAAAGATTTTTTGAACGTTATTGGGTAATCGATTATTGATTTTGTATAATCGATTGTTTTGATTGAAATCCGGAAAAGATTTTTTGAACGTTGCTGAGTAATCGATTGTTGATTCTGGACAATCGATTGTTTGTGGTAAAATCTGGAAAGGATTTTTTGAACGTTGCCAGTAATCGATTATGGATTGTAAGTAATCGATTATCAAGCGTAAAATCTGGGATTGAATTTTGATCTGACTGGCAGACAATCGATTGTTGGGGTTTGACAATCGATTGTCAGTGAGTAAAATCAGCAACTCTTAATTGGCAATTAGGCAATGGTAATGCCAAGTTTTTCAACTATAAATACAGCTTCATTTCAGTGTTTTAATCACAACAACATACTACAACTGATCATTACATTGCTATAAGATTGCATACTTTTGTTTATCATTTTATATTCAATTTCATAAAGCTTTTGAGAGCCATATTCTGTCCAAAGTTGTTGTGATCCAGAGCTTATTTCTTTTACTCATATCTACTCATTAAGGAGTATTTTGTTTGAGTGTTTAGTGTTTTATACACTTGTAAGAGAATTGTAATTCTCTTGTTGTAAGGAACTTGTGTTTCCTTGGTTGAAGTCTTGGAGTGTTGTATCTCCGAGCAAAGGTGTTAAGGCTTGTGTCCTTAAGTTGTAAAGGTTTGTTGAGCACCCGTAAGCTTAACAAGTTAGTGGAAAATCTCGAGAGAGTCTCTCGGGGACTGGACTAGCCACGTGTTGTGGTGAACCAGAATATATCGGCGCGTTCTTTCCTTTTTATTTATTTAACGCACTTATTTATTTCCTGCAAATTTTAATTTCCGCAAGTTTACGCTTAATTTTATTATAACGCTATTCACCCCCCTCTAGCGTTAAGCGCTTTATCTAACATACTAAAATTTGAATTTTGAAAAATATTCCCTTGTTCTACAGGTGGGCGCCTGATTACCCAGACTTGAAATTTTGAAAAATATTCCCTTGTTCTACAGGTGGGTGCCTGATTGTAAAAAACTTGAATTCTAGAAAATATTCCCTTGTTCGACATGTGGTCGCCTGGTTTTCAAAAACTTGAATTTTGAAAAATATTCTCTTGTTCTACAGGTGGGCGCCTGGTCACGAAACTTCAAAATTTTGAAAAATATTCCCTCGTTCTATAGGTGGGCGCCTAATTTTCGAAACTTAAAGTCTTGAAAAATATTCCCTTGTTTTACAGGTGGGCACCTGATTACTATAACGTTGAAATTTTGAAAAATATTCCCTTGTTCTACAGGTGGGCGCCTGATTTTGAAAAACTTGAATTTTGGAAAAATATTCCCTTGTTCTACAGGTGGGCGCCTGGTTACCAAGACTTTGAAATTTTGAAAAATATTCCCTTGTTCTACATGTGGTCGCCTGGTTACCAAAACTTTGAAATTTTGAAAAATATTCCCTCGTTCTACAGGTGGGCGCCTGATTTTCAAAACTTAAAGTCTTGAAAAATATTCCCTTTTTTTTACATGTGGGTGCATTATTACCAAAACTTTGAAATTTTGAAATATATTCCCTTGTTCTACAGGTGGGCGTCTGATTGTCAAAAACTTTAATATTGGAAAAATATTCCCTTGTTCTACAGGTGGGTGCCTTGTTGCCAAAAGTTGAAATTTTGAAAAATATTACCTTGTTCTCTAGGTGGACGCCTGATTGCCAAGACTTCAATTTTAAAAAATATTCCCTTATTTTACAGGTGGGCACATGATTACCAAAACTTTAAAATTATTAAAAATATTCTCTTGTTCTACAGGTGGGCGCCTGATTTTCGAAACTAAAAATCTTGAAAAATATTTCCTTGTTCTACAGGTGAGCACCTGATTACCAAAAATTTAAAATTTTGAAAAATATTCCCTTGTTCTACAGGTGGGCGTCTGATTGTCAAAAACTTGAATTTTGTATTCCCTTGTTCTACAGGTGGGCACCTGGTTACCAAGACATCGAAAATTTGAAAAATATTTCCTTGTTCTGTAGGTGGGCGCCTGGTTACCAAAACTTCAAAATTTTGAAAAATATTCCCTCGTTCTACAGGTGGACGCCTGATTTTTGAAACTTAAAGTCTTGAAAAATATTACCTTGTTCTACAGGTGGGCGCCTGATTACCAAAACTTTGAAATTTTGAAACTATTCCCTTGTTCTACAGGTGGGCGCCTGATTTTCGAAACTTAAAGTCTTGAAAAATTATTCCCTTGTTCTCCAGGTGGGCGCCTGATTACCAAAACTTGGAAAATTTGAAAACTATTTCCTTGTTCTACAGGTGGGCTCCTGATTGCCACACCAAATCTCGCAACTCGAAAAATATTCCCTGAGACTCCTTCCTGTATACCTAATCACAACAAAACAAACAAACACAAAAATTCTTCCTGCCCCAGTTTGATGCTGGGCAGATCCGTGAGTGTTAATCAAATCCCTTTATCAAGTATCTCTAAACCTAAGCTAAGTCCCATTATCTAGGGGGTCTTGACGATTCTTAACTGGTGATAGCCTTGAGATTATGTTATGTTTCTCAGACGGTATTATTTTCCATTATGTCTTGCTATGAGCTATACCTGATGGGGATATGCTGGTGACTAATGATTAAAACTACCTCCCATTATCCAAGCGGGTCCTGGCAATTCTTAATTTGATTACAAAATATAAGTGTTGAGGGTTAGCATTTAGAGCTACGTCCCATTATCCTGGGGGTCCTGGCAACTCTTGTTGACTCTTGCTGTGGAAGTATCTAAGCTAAGTCCCATTTTTCAGGAGGGTCCTGATGACTCTTGCTGACTCAGCTGGGGAAATATGAAATTTTCCTTCTACATCCCATTTTTCAGGAGGGTCCTGATGACTTTCCTTGACTCTTATTGACTCTAGCTCAAGGAATTTTTGCTCTAGGTCCCATTTTTCAGGAGGGTCCTGATGACTCTTATCGACTTTGGGAGATTTTGGCTCTAAGTCCCATTTTTCATGAGGGCCCTGATGACTCTTATCGACTCTTGTTGACTCTGGCTGGGGAGATTTTGGCGCTAAGTCCCATTTTTCAGAAGGGTCCTGATGACTCTTATTGACTCTTGTTCGGGGAAATATCTAATCTAAGTCCTATTTTTTAGGAGGGTCCTGATGACTCTTATTGACTCTAGTTGGAGAAGTATTTGGGTTTGACCATGCCCCCCAATTGTTTGTGCTCTAAGTTAAGCCTCCTTTTCTAGGAGGATCCTGACAACTCTAACTGAATCCTACTTTGACATACAAGTCATTTTTATTCCATTTGTTATCCATGAATACTCCTAACCTTAAAATGAGTCTCATTTTCAAGGAGGGTCCTGAGGGTTCCAACTTAAATGCCAATTCTAATTTTTGGTTGTTTCTGCAACTCTTACTGGGGCGGTGTTGGTATTTGCCATGTTACCCACACCTTTTTGAGTTTTAAACTGCATTCCATCTCAACTTCCATGCCTATTTGAACCCTCAATTGCTGTCTCTATTGGGGTTTGATAACTAAAGTTTGTCCCTTTGTGCTCTTTGCTAGGCAGGGTGTTTGTAACGGACTATGTCCCTTTTGAGTTTTATCCGAGCCCCACCTTTAGATGGATCCTGAGGTTTTGGTCATACTTGCTATGTGCCTACCTTCTCATGTGGACAGCCTCCCTTGGGCTCTTCTGAGAATTTCTGCCCATGTGCCATTCAAAAGAAAACTTGTCAGTTTAAAAAGTGATGGTTGGCTCGTGGCATTCTTGTTGAAGATAGACATCCCATCGCCCTGTCTCATTGTGTTCAAATTTTCATGTTGATGATGCGTTGCTCAAATTGCTCAGCTTATCCCTCGATATCTTTAGGCTTTTCATTGCTCCCCATGGTTGTGTTATATTTCTAGCTCTTTTTCCTGAATCCTTGCACCTTTCTCCAGATTGCCAAGTCAATGTATTAGGCTTGGATGACCCTCTGACCTCTGTATCTTCACTCTGCTCCTCATGTTTGTGTTGCATTTCCGTCCCTTTACCAGAATTCTCTTTTGCCTCTTCCCAACGATTGGCGAGTTGATATATCATGTTGGGTCAACTCTCATGGCCATTCCCACCATTGTGTTGTGCTTTTGCTTTTTCGCCAGGATCTTGATGCCCTTCTCTGACGATTGCTGAGTTAGGGTGCTATGCTTGGCTGATCCTTTAACCCTCGTGGCTTTATTTTGTTTCTCATCCTGGTGTTACATTTTCGAACCCCTGCCCGAAATCCTTATCCATTTCCTGAGACTACCCCGCCCATTTGGGATGCTCTACTGACTCTTGACCTTTATGCCCTTACTATACCTCTTGCCTTATGTATCACTCTCGATCCTTCACCGAACTTCTTTATGTCTTTCCCAGACGACTGACGTATTACGTTTGGTCAAACCCTGCGACCTTGTGACCTTTCCTGTTTTCGTGTTTAGCCAACTTTATGTTCCAATTGAGATAGCCCAATCGGAGTATGACGCTCGCCTGACCCCAGAACCTTTGCGGTTTCATTTGCATACCCCTTTCTTTGTGGTACTCCTTCACTTTGTAATTTCTTGTCTCTTCCTTCAATTACAATTTATATGAATCCTTCCCTTTGTTGCTTCTCACTTGTTATCTTTGTTGCGTCTTCGGGCAGCATGCGCCTCGTTCCTTTGGGAGTTTGATAATCGGCCTTGACGTTCCTTTCATAGGCTTAAATAAAAGTTTTTAGACTTGAAAGAAAATGAAATGCAAAGATTCCAAACGGTATTTAAGGTAAAGAATTCCAGACTCGCTGACTATTGAAAAGAAAAGAAAGATGAGTTATCTGAAGAGGAACAACTGGTTTTCATGATCATGACATGCACTTCGGCTTAGTCGACCCAATCCATTTTGATGACCGACCTTCCGCTACCGTGCTTTGTCGTTGTGAACTTTCCAAGCCAATCCTTTTAACCAAACCCTAACTCGTCCTGCTTTGTAGTGTTCATCGATCAATAGCCCCTTTCTGAGTTTTGCTTTTGCCTTACCTTCGCCTCATGGTTCCTATGAAGGTTTTCATCGATAATACACTCTCATTTTATTTTCTCTCAAACTTTCGTCGCCTTATGGTGCCTGTGAGGGTTCTCATAGATAAGACTCTCTTATTTTATTATCTCTCTCATCTGGCTCAAAGTGTTGTCCCTGACATGAATACCCTCTACCTGCTCGACTCGGCATTTTGATGACTAATCGGAAGGTCTTTCTTTGGATCGTAACATAGGCTTTGGATTGGGTTACAAAGAAAGGGTATCAAGGGCTCGAAACAATTCAAATGGGTTTAAACTGGAACTTTAGGAATCAAATTCTTACAACAAACACAAATTCTGCCCCAGTTTTTTACTCAGGGACTTTTGGATTTTTATTTTGATGAGACCGAACCTTGAGTCTGCCTACGTATCCTTTTAAAAGGAATCAATTCAAGTGTAGTTCATGCGATCCCTTGTTTTTGTTCTTGTTTTTTTCTTCTCCCTTTTTCTGTTTTTCTTTCTCTCTTTTTTTCTTTTTTTTTTCTTTTTTTTTATTTTCTTTTTCTTTTTTCTTTTTCTCTTTTCTCTTTTCTTTTCTTGTTTTGTTTTGCTTCTATTTTTTCCTTTCTTTTCTTTTGTTTTTCTTTTATTTTTCTTTCCTTTTGTTTTCATTCTTTCCGTTCTTTTCCTGTCACTGCCTTCTCGCATTTGCGTTTATGACTTGTTATGATTCCGAAAGAGGGGTATGAAAGAAAATAATTAAAGCTCAAAAGGGTTAGCAAAGGATAAAGTGTTTAGGTAGAAGAATGAAATGTCTTCGTCATTTCAATCTTCAAAATTTTCCAAGTACAAACAAATGTCTAGTATAAACAATGTTCTAAGGAACATCATACATAATATCTATTGACAGCATCCGCATTGATAGCCATTTTCGCACATTTCCCTTCCACATCTGTCAGATATAATGCTCCATTGGACAACACACTTGATACGATGAAGGGCCCTTGCCAGTTTGGAGCGAACTTGCCTTTTGCCCCGGCTTGGTAAAGGTGGATGTGCTTAAGTACCAGCTGGCCTACTTCGAACTTTCTGGGCTGCACCTTTTTATTATATGCCCTGGCCATTCTTTGTTGATGACAGACCGCCGCCAATCTTTTCTCATCAATTAAATTCAACTGTTCTGACCGAGCATTGACTCATTCTTCGTCCTCGATTCCTACTTCGGCCACGATTCTACGAGAGGGGATTTCAATCTCGGCCGGGATCACCGCCTCCGTGCCATATACCAATAAGTATGGAGTAGCCCCCACTGAAGTGCGGACAGTTGTGCGATAACCTAACAATGCAAAAGGCAGCTTCTCATGCCACTGCCTGGATCCTTCCACCATTTTACGTAGCATCTTCTTTGTGTTCTTATTTGCTATCTCGACCGCTCCGTTTGCCTTGGGACGGTACGGGGTAGAGTTTCGATGTGTGATCTTGAATTGCTGACATACCTCTCTCATTAAGTGGTTGTTGAGGTTTTCCCCAATATCAGTGATGAGTGTTTTTGGGGATCCCGAACCAACAAATAATGTTTGTGTGCACGAAATCGACCATGGCCTTCTTGGTTACTGCCCTGAAGGTTTTAGCTTCAACCAATTTGGTGAAATAATCAATAGCAACCAGGATAAATCTGTGCCCGTTAGATGCTGCTGGCTCAATGGGCCCGATGACATCCATGCCCCAAGCAACGAAGGGCCATGATGCTGACATCGTATGCAATTCAGACGAATGAGAGTGAATTAGGTCTCCCTGTACCTTCCACTGGGGCATTTACGCACAAAGCTAATACAGTCCCGTTCCATGGTAAGCCAATAATATCCTGCCTGGAGAATCTTCTTTGCCAAATCGTATCCGCTCATGCGCGGCCCACAGACGCCAGCATGCACCTCGTTCATGATGACCGTTTCCTACCCAACATCCACGAATCTTAGCAAACCGAGATCTGGCATTCTTTTGTATAATATCCCTCCACTAAAGAAAAATCCACTTGACAAAGTACAGGTTGTTCTCTTCTGATCACTTGTGGCTTGCATCAGGTACACACCTTTCCTAATATATTCCTCCATATCATGGAACCAAGCTCACCGTCGAGCTCCTCTAACACCATGTTGCAATAAGCATTTTGATCATGGGCCCGGATATGTATCGGGTCGACATAAGCCTTGTCTGGGTGATGTAATATTGACGCCAATGTAGTCAGGGCATCGGTGACCTCATTGTGAATTCTGGGAATGTGCCTGAACTCTACCGACCGGAATCGTTGACAAAGATCCTTCAAGCATTGCCGGTAAGGTATGAGTTTTAAATCTTTTTTCTCCTGCTCTCCTTCAATATGGTGTATCATAAGGTCCGAGTCTCCCAAGACCAAGACTTCCTGAATACCCATGTCTGCTGCTAATCTCAAACCTAAAATGCACGCCCCATATTCAGCCATGTTGTTGGTGCAATAGAAGCGGAGTTGAGCTGTGACTGGGTAATGATGCCCTTCTTCAGAAATGAGTACCGCTCCTATCCCGACGCCTTTCATATTGCCAGCCCTATCAAAGAACAATTTCCATCCCAACTTCTCCTCTTTTTCCATCTCATTGATGTGCATCACTTCCTCGTCCGGAAAATATGTGTTCAAAGGTTCATATTCTTTGTCTATGGGATCCTCCGCTAAATGGTCTGCCAATGCTTGTGCCTTCATAGCAGTCCTGGTCACGTATACAATGTCAAACTCAGTGAGCAAGATTTGCCACTTTGTGAGCCTTCCCGTGGGCATGGGCTTCTAAAAAATGTATTTCAGTGGGTCCAGTCGGGAGATGCGATAAGTGGTATATGACGTTAGATAATGTTTCAACTTCTGGGCTACCCACGTCAGGGCGTATCATGTCCTTTCAGGATTAATATACTTAGCCTTATAGGCTGTAGATTTCTTGCTGAGGTAGTATATGGCCTGCTCTTTTTTCCCGGTGACATCGTGCTGACCCAACACACACCTAAATGAGTTGTTCAGGACCGTCAAATATAAGATCAGAGGCCTTCCTAGTTCTAGCGGGACCAATACTGGTGGGTTTGACAAATATTCCTTTATCTTATTAAAAGCTTCCTGGAACTCCCCAGTCCATTTCACCGCAACATCCTTCTTCAACAGCTTAAAGATGGGCTCGCATATGGTTGTGAGCTGGGCGATGAACCGACTGATGTTATTCAGTTTTCCCAGTAGACTCATTACTTCTATTTTATTGCTAGGTGGCGGCAACTCCTGTATAGATTTGATTTGTGATGGGTCTAGCTCAATGCCTCGGTGGTTGACTATGAACCCTAACAACTTTCCCGAGAGAACCTCGAATGCACATTTTTCCGGGTTGAGTTTGAGGTCATATCTGCGGAGCCTCTGGAAGAATTTCCTCAGGTCTTTGGCATGATCAGACTGCTTCTTAGACTTGATTGATACATCATCCAGATAGACCTCAATTTCCTTATGTATCATATCAGGTAAAATGGTTGTCATAGCCCTCATGTATGTGGCCCCGGCATTTTTCAATCCAAAAGGAATGACTATATAACGGTATGTCCCCCACGGTGTAATGAATGCTGTTTTCTCCGCATCTTCCTCGTCCATTAAAATCTGGTGGTACCCGGCGTAAAAATCCATGAATAACCTGATCTTATGCTTTGTGAAGTTGTCAATCAATATGTGGATGTTCGGCAAGGGAAAGTTGTCCTTTGGAGGTCGCGATAATCGACACACACCCTGGTTTTTCTGTCCTTTTTCGACCCAGGCACAACATTAGCTAACCAGGTGGGATATCGTGTGACGCGAATGCCTTTTGCCTAAAAATGCTTGGTCACCTCTTTTTTGATTTTCACGCTCACATCGGTTTTGAATTTCCTCAACTTTTGCTTAAGAGGTTGGCAAGATGGGTCAGTAGGTAGGTAGGACCATGCAAAGACATCTTTGTACTACAGTAATACTTCGATTATTTCTTCTCTAAATTGTGGCTCCAAATGGAACTTATGTTTGTTTCTCTGATATTATCCGGACTTACTAGATTGATTTCCTCTATATCATTCAGGTTTGGTTTGGGTTTCTCTTCGAATTGGGTCATCTCTTTACTGACCTCATCCCATGCCCCTTCCTCATCATACCCTGATTCATTCTCGTGTTCTATTTCCTGAATTATTATTTTTGTACTAGACTTGTTTCGAATATTGGGCCGAGGAGTCCTTATGCATGTCAGATCATTGGAACAAGATAAAAATAACTATACAAAAGAGAAAAGAAAGAAAAGTAAAGAGAAAATGGAAACTATCAGCATTGCTGAAAGGGAAATTGCATTTCATTGTAATCAAAGATAACAGAGTTTGCCCATCCAAATGGATGAAAATAACAACTGAGTTGACAACTTGACGCAAATACAACTAAAAGGAAAATCAAAGCCGACTACCACGACTCCCTCAAAGTGGGAAGAGGAGTGGCTTCCCAGTTATTGGTTTTTGCGCGTGCTCCCATAGACTACACATCTGCCCCGCTCGATCTTTCTACTGCCTCGACCATATTTACCTCATTGAACATCCTTTATAACCCCTTATCAAGGTCTCCATCCGCGTTGATCAGCGGGCCGAAAATATTGGGTCTAGGGCCATTAGTGGAATTGACAATTGATTTGGACAACCTTGGCATAGGCTTCGGGAGAACCCAGACTTTCTGTCTCATCTTCCTAGCTCGCCTTATGTCTGCGGCTATAGGCTTGAACACTAAGCCAAAAGTGTCTGGATTCTTGGGAAGGGTTACGTGTTGCTCGATGCCTTGTAGAGAATCTCCCAACCCTTTGCCGGGTATGAAACCATTTCTCAACATTTGTGAAGCTACCATGACGGATGCGGTTTTTATCTTTGGGGTTGCAACAACCTCTCCTTCTGGTAAACCCATGGCCCTTTGTTGTGTCGGATTCAATGAGAGGCACGATTGTGTCACCTGGGGTACCTTGATATTCTTCTCCATGCACGACAATCTCTTACCTGTCCCATTCAAATTTGAACATCTACTACATTGTAGACAACAATGCTTTGGCTGCATAAATCCATGGCCTATAAATAACAGATTATAGGAGACTGATACATCCAGCACTTGGAATTCCATAATGAACTCGACGGACCCTATAGATACTTCTAGCACTATATCCTCTACGGTGTCTTTACCTCCGCCATCGAAACCTCGAACACAGATGTTATTCTTGCGGACCCTTCATATTTACTTGTGAAGGTCTTCTGGACTCTCCCATTCTCTCCTCATTTTCAATCATGTTGGTTTCCTGGTGGGTCGGCAGCGGGTTATGGTTAATATTGGGCACCTCCGGAGTCTGCACCTCGATTCTGTGGGAGTCAATAATTTCTTGGATGGTGTTCTTTAAATGCCAACATTTTTCAGTGTCATGCCCAGGTGAACCAGAATAGTATTCAAAGATGACTGAATAATCTAAATTCTTTGGAAGAGGGTTCGGCAGTTTCGGCTCAATTGGTCTCAACATGTCTAGTTATCACAGTCTGTGGAATATGCTAGTGTAAGATTCTCCCAACAGAGTAAAGTCTTCTTTTTCTGCACCCTCTCATTCCTCAGGGCCGGATTGCCTCAGAAGGCGGGCCTCGGGGTTTGTTGGTAAGCTCTTGGAGGAGGGTATTGATTTTGTCGATTTGGGTATGTATTTTGAGGGGGTGGTGAACGCCATTGTGCGTGAGCGAGAGGTTGGGTATATACTTGCGCATGATGTACTGCGAAGCGAGGTTCTGGTGGGGGGAAAGTAATGATGTGGTGGGCCATATGGAGTGTGTACGTATGTCTGGTGGTGAGGACGGGGCTGGCCGGAATGAAATGGTGCCCGAGGCCCGAACCTAGTTCCCGACTCCACTGTCGCTACTTCCTTATTCTTCATTTTCCCAAAAGCTCCCCCAGCTCCACCCCGGACGGCTTGAGTAGTTTCCATAATTGCAGAACAGCTCATGATTTATTGGATTTAAGGCCTTCCTCAACCATACTTCCCATGTTGACCACTTCGTTGAAAGACTTTGTTGGAAACACGTTTCAAATGCAATATACTAAACGTGTGTTCTTTTGTAGGTTTTGATGAATGTCAAACAAAGCAATAAGCGATATATAGCAGTGCTCAAGGACAAGCACATAATGGATTGGAAACGGGATATCAAGAAGTTTTGATGAATGTCAAACAAAGCAATAAGCGATATATAGCAGTGCTCAAGGACAAGCACATAATGGATGCATTACAAGAAGCTCAAGACAATGCTTGGAAATGTTATAATTGAGTCAATATTAATTGTGATCTTGATTCCTCAATCTTGGCTCATAACATGGCTTCTCTACTAAATTTATTTTTTCCAAAATCATGCATATTTAAAGTAAGTGTCAAATGATTTTAAACTATGCATATTTACATTTGTTAAAATGTTTTCCAAACATGCCTCAAAAATCTGGGCTAAGATAATCGATTATGTACTTATGATAATCGAGTATCTCTAAGCCAAGACTGCATGACAATCGATTATGAATTAATGATAATCGATTGTGAGTAAGCCAGTTAACATCAGGTTTTTGCAAACTGCAGAACAATCGATTGTGTACTTTCGATAATCGATTGTTAACTGAGGCAAAGTTTTCAAAACTCATAAAAATCGATTATGAACTAATGGTAATCGATTGGAATGAGAAAAATGTCTCCCAGTGATTTTAAGTAAAATGATAATCGATTGTGGCTTTTGATAATCGATTATATATGAGACAGTAAGTTTTGAAATTAATTAATAATCGATTGTGGCTTTTGATAATCGATTATATATGAGACAGTAAGTTTTGAAATTAATTAATAATCGATTGTGGCTTTTGATAATCGATTATATATGAGACAGTAAGTTTTGAAATTAATTAATAATCGATTGTTCTATTTGATAATCGATTGTTGAAGCTGACCGTTGTCATATGTTTTTCAAATTACCTTCAGGTAATCGATTGTGATATTTAACAATCGATGTTTTAGCGTAAAATCTGGAAAAGATTTTCTGAACGTTGTTAAAATAATCGATTATTGATTTCCTGATAATCGATGTTTTATGCCAAAAATTGGAAAGGATTTTTTAACGTTAAAATTAATCGATTATTGATTTGAAGTAATCGATTGTTAACGTAAAATCTGGGATTGATTTTTTGATCTGATAGGCAAACAATCGATTGTTTAGTCCTGACAATCGATTGTCACTGAGTAATTTCAGCAATCCTTAATTGGCAATTAGACAACGGTAAGACTGAGTTTTTCACCTATAAATACAGGTTTAACTCAGTGTTTTCACAACAACAACACATACAATTTAAGTATTTTCATTGCTAAAAGCTTTCTTACATTGATCATCATTTTCATTCATCTATAAAGCTTTTTGAAGAGCCATTCTATTGAGCTAAGTTGTTGTGATCTTGAGCGTACTATTTCTACTCATATCTACTCATTGAGGAGTACTTTGTAAAGTGAGTGTGTCTTTGTGTTTGTAAGAGAATTGCGATTCTCGTTTGTTGAGGAACTTGTGATTCCTCGGTTGAAGTCTTTGGGATTGTTATCCCCGAGCAATTGAAGTCTTTGGGATTGTTATCCCCGAGCAATTGAAGTCTTTGGGATTGTTATCCCCGAGCAATTGAAGTCTTTGGGATTGTTATCCCCGAGCAATTGAAGTCTTTGGGATTGTTATCCCCGAGCAATTGAAGTCTTTGGGATTGTTATCCCCGAGCAATTGAAGTCTTTGGGATTGTTATCCCCGAGCAATTGAAGTCTTTGGGATTGTTATCCCCGAGCAATTGAAGTCTTTGGGATTGTGATCCCCGAGCACCTAGGTGAGGCTTGTGTCCTCAGCTGTAACGGTTTGTTAAGCACCCGTAAGCTTGACAAGTTTAGTGGAAATCTCGAGAGAGTCTCTCGGGGACTGGACTAACCACGTTTGTGGCCAACCAGGATACATCTTTGTGTAAGTTTATTTTACTGCACTTGTCTTAATTTCTGCAAAGTTTTTAAATTCCGCACTAAAACGCTTAATATTTTTAAAACGCTATTCACCCCCCCCCCTCTAGCGTAAAGCGTTATTTCCAACAATTGGTATCAGAGCCATACTCTCTGAAAGACTTAACCGTTTGAGAGAATCTTTCCATGGCTTCTACTCTAGACTCTTTTGCAGGTATTGATGAAGGACAGTGCCCCACAAGACCTCGTTTGTTCAACGGGACAAATTATTCATATTGGAAAGAAAGGATGCAGATATTCGTCAGATCAAACAGCCCTTACTTGTGGAAGGTATACACCAAAGGAAATGAGGTTCCTGTCAAACAGGTGGAAGGAGTATGGGTGCCAAAATCAGAAGAGGAATTCAACGCCGAGGATAATCGAATAGTCCAAAATAATTTTAAAGCTATTAACTTATTACTTTGTGCTGTTAATGCTAATGATTACAGGAAAATCTCCTGCTGCAAAACAGCGAAAGAAATGTGGGACAAGCTTGAGGTCACTTACGAAGGGACTGACCAGGTAAGAGAAGCTAAAATTGACTTTTTAACTCATGCTTACGAATTGTTCCATATGAATGAAGGCGAAAAGGTAGACGAGATGTTTGAGCGGTTCTCATCAATAGTGAATGATCTCCACGCGCTCAAGAAGACGTTCACAAACAAAGAACTAGTTCGAAAAATCCTTAGGAGCCTAACACCGGCATGGCGATCAAAGGCTGATGCGATTCAAGAGTCAATTGGAATCACGAACGTCACCATAGACGCTCTTAGAGGTAATCTTAAGACTTATGAATCCACTATTCTTAACCCTGTTATTGATGAACAAAGAAGGCAAAAGATTGCTCTAAAGGCGAGCACAAGTCAATCACCGATTGAAGAGGATGGAGATAGCGAATTTGGACTCATCATCAAAAAGTTCCAAAAATTCATGCGAAAAGAATATGACCGCAAAGGGAAAAAGCAAGGTGAGCAAGTTAAATGTTATGAATGTGGTGAAACAGGTCATATCAAAACAAACTGCCCAAATCTTAAAAAGGAGAAGAAACCCTTCAAGAAGCAACGAGCATACATATCTTGGGGAGGAGATTCCGGAGACGAATCCAGTGAAGAAGAAAATGAAGAAGCGGCAAATCTCTGCCTCATGGCACAGGAAGAAAATCAAAGTGAGGTAAGTCAAATCTCTTCTCAAAATTTTTATACTCTTGATGACATGAGAAATGCCTTTGATGAATTGTATGCTGAATTTCTCAAAGTTACAAAAACCGTCACTAGTTTAAGAGAAAGTGCTTCTCTAAAAGAACAAGATTTTCAAAAACAGTTTTCATTAAAAGAAAAAGAATTAGAAAAATTGGTTTTGGAAAATGAGAAGCTACTAGAACAAAACAAGTTTTATGGGAAAAGAAGTTCTGACAAGCCCGAGAGTTCTACAAAAAATTGTGCTTCTTGTGTAGTCCTTAAGAATGAAGTAGGTAGATTAAAAGGCACACTAGACAAATTCAACTCCTCTCATAAAAACTTGAATGTGGTGCTTGATAACTTGAAATCAACCAAGCATGGAATAGGCTTCATAAATGAAGAAGAGGTTGATGCAAAAACCCAACCACCTAGAGCTCAACCTAGGATTAATAACAAAAATGTCTTTCCTAAAACTAACATGCATGCTAGACAAAATATTAGGAGACCTAGACATGACCTTCCACCTAGCAATCGTCACCATAGACATGATGCATATTTTAGGCACAACAGTGATCATGCTAGAAGATCCCGAAATGTTCAACCTAGAAATGATTATGGTGCTCAAATTAGGAGAAATGAAAATAGAGAAAACAATGTGCATTATTCCAGCTACTATGAGCCTAGACGCATGCATAATCCAAATGTGACATGTCATTATTATAGACGAATTGGTCATATTGCTCCCGCATGCTTTACTAGACATAGACATGCTACTCAAACATATCATTATAGTATGCATAACCCTCAAGGACCCAAAATGGCATGGGTACCAAAAGAGCATTGATTTGTTTTGCAGGTGTGCATGAAGGAATCAAGTGTAGTGGATGCTCCAAACACTTGACGGGAGACGAATTCAAAATTCCTTCAATTAAAGCACAAAGAAGGAGGAAGAGACGAAAAGTCGGTTTAGAGACTTCTTTAAATCGGAAGTATTTTCGAATTTTTTAAAAAGACAAAATACAAGGAAGACAAAGGCAAAATTGTGAAAGAAGCTTCTCAAATTGAAGAATGAGCCAAAGGACCAAAATGAACGGAGGATGCTCAAAATCAGGTAATTGGCAAAGTCGAAGGGAAGGTAAGTACCCTAAACCCTCTTAAGAACATCCTAGGACAAAATTCTTAAGAGTTCACGTTCTTCACCCGACTACACAAGTTTCAAAGTTATCATTTCATTTATAGATTATTGACTTGAGCGTCGGAGATGTTTAATTCTATTTTGCAGGCATCCCCCCAAAAAAAGGGGTAAGAGGAAAGTATGAATTATCTTGATACAAGAAAAATCGATCATAATCGATTATTTATGCTTACAATCGATTATCAGTATCAATAATCGATTATTTGTTGATTCAATTTTCTGCCATGAAATCTTGTTGACTGTTTACATTGCCTGATAGAATTAAGTTTCATCATTTATGCATCCCCCTTCCAAACAATCGATTATTTGTTATGCCAATCGATTATTTGCCAAAATTCAAACTCTCTGTGAGTAAACAATCGATTACTATATACTGACAATCGATTATCTGTTTTAAACTTATGTTACCGTTTTGGCTCTATAATCGATTCCTGTCAGGTCATAAATATGACAAACAATCGATTACCAAGTGTGACAATCGACTATCTCTTTCAAATTTTTACCGTTCTGGCGTGTAATCGATGTGTCAGATCATCTTCATTAATGACAATCGATTATTTCATTCAAACAATCGATTGTCGAACGGTCAGTGAATTTATTTTTACCGTTTCAGACTTCACATCTCTTCAAATCTTTTCCAATAAATGTAAGACTCATTCCTTCTCTATATATAGGCTGCACATATGCTCTTGTATACTCACTCAAGCTTCCAAGCATCAAATTCTCTTGTTTTCTTTGAAAAATCCTAGCACATTCTTTTCAAAAAAAAAAAAAAAAAAAAATGTCAAGCCGCAACTCCAAACGTGCTCGTTCCAAACAAGGTGCCTCTTCTTCTCGCCATCCATATCAAGATGGATCGGTTCTATTTTTTGAATCCAATGAAGAGCTCACCCGGTTCGTAACCAAATTTGAGAAACGCCTTATTCTCCCTCCTCGCTTTTCAACAAACGCTCTTATTGCACCATTCATTCCAGCCGCGAATATGCTAAGAGAGTGCCATCTTTTCAACTTCCTACTCCTTACTCACCCCTACTACAACATTTCTTTGGTTGAAGCTTTTTACTCCAACCTTCACAAAAATGATGAGGGTGAACTTGTTACCAATGTTAACGGCATTCCCATTCTAATTTCTGAAGATAACCTCCACCTCATTGCCGGCATTCCACATGATGGTGAAGACATCTACCAATACATAAATGATGCCGGGCACATGCTTGATGAAACAAACCTCTTCCGCCAAGCCGGAGTCGCCTATGATGAGTCTTCTTCCCGTCGTCCCACCATAAAGGGTATGGACCCGAATTATCGTTTCATTCTTTATTTCATCACTCGTGTTCTCAAACCCCGTAAACTCAATCACACCACCATTTCCCAAGAGGATGCCAAATTTCTTTACGCCATTGTCACCGGGGTTAACATAAATTGGTGCAAGCTTATTCTATCCCATATGTTCAATGCCACCAGAGATGACATACCTCTCCCCTATGCCCTCTTGATAATGAAATTTCTTGAAGCTTCCGGGGTCAATACTGCTAATGGTCCTCTCAAAAAGAGCACCAAAATCTGGGAAATTTCGGAGTCTTCCTTTCATCATGATGGTGATCATGCTCCCGCTCCTCCTCAAAATCGACAAGCCCGTCGTGCTCATCCTCCTCAGGAGCCTACCCTCCGGACCATTTCTGACCAAATTACTCAATTAACACGTGAGGTCCATGGTTACTTTGATCACGTGAATTATGCCTATGCTCAGATGGTGCCATATCAAGCGCCTCCAAATGATGATGAAGGGGATGGGGGTGATGAATGATGAAATTGCTATTTTATCTATGTGAAATTGTTGAATGATGAATGTGAAATTGTTATTGGTTTATTGTTTTTGTTGGTTAGTCATGTTTTGTTCCACCCTTGTACTGTTATAATTTTTTTCCAATAAATAAACTTGTGTTTATTTCATATTTGTTATTCTTCCCTTGTGTACATTTTTTTTGCTAATGGCAAAAGGGGGAAGAAACGGGATATCAAGAAGTATGCTATATTATGCTATATGCTCTCAACTTTATTTATGCTTAAAGTGAGGGGGAACATGAATTGAGGGGGAACATGACACTTGTCTTGGTTTATCAAAATAATTATTGCATATATCCCGCCTATGTTTGCCATTATCAAAAAGGGGGAAATTGTTGGAAACACGTTTCAAATGCAATATACTAAACGTGTGTTCTTTTGTAGGTTTTGATGAATGTCAAACAAAGCAATAAGCGATATATAGCAGTGCTCAAGGACAAGCACATAATGGATTGGAAACGGGATATCAAGAAGTTTTGATGAATGTCAAACAAAGCAATAAGCGATATATAGCAGTGCTCAAGGACAAGCACATAATGGATGCATTACAAGAAGCTCAAGACAATGCTTGGAAATGTTATAATTGAGTCAATATTAATTGTGATCTTGATTCCTCAATCTTGGCTCATAACATGGCTTCTCTACTAAATTTATTTTTTCCAAAATCATGCATATTTAAAGTAAGTGTCAAATGATTTTAAACTATGCATATTTACATTTGTTAAAATGTTTTCCAAACATGCCTCAAAAATCTGGGCTAAGATAATCGATTATGTACTTATGATAATCGAGTATCTCTAAGCCAAGACTGCATGACAATCGATTATGAATTAATGATAATCGATTGTGAGTAAGCCAGTTAACATCAGGTTTTTGCAAACTGCAGAACAATCGATTGTGTACTTTCGATAATCGATTGTTAACTGAGGCAAAGTTTTCAAAACTCATAAAAATCGATTATGAACTAATGGTAATCGATTGGAATGAGAAAAATGTCTCCCAGTGATTTTAAGTAAAATGATAATCGATTGTGGCTTTTGATAATCGATTATATATGAGACAGTAAGTTTTGAAATTAATTAATAATCGATTGTGGCTTTTGATAATCGATTATATATGAGACAGTAAGTTTTGAAATTAATTAATAATCGATTGTGGCTTTTGATAATCGATTATATATGAGACAGTAAGTTTTGAAATTAATTAATAATCGATTGTTCTATTTGATAATCGATTGTTGAAGCTGACCGTTGTCATATGTTTTTCAAATTACCTTCAGGTAATCGATTGTGATATTTAACAATCGATGTTTTAGCGTAAAATCTGGAAAAGATTTTCTGAACGTTGTTAAAATAATCGATTATTGATTTCCTGATAATCGATGTTTTATGCCAAAAATTGGAAAGGATTTTTTAACGTTAAAATTAATCGATTATTGATTTGAAGTAATCGATTGTTAACGTAAAATCTGGGATTGATTTTTTGATCTGATAGGCAAACAATCGATTGTTTAGTCCTGACAATCGATTGTCACTGAGTAATTTCAGCAATCCTTAATTGGCAATTAGACAACGGTAAGACTGAGTTTTTCACCTATAAATACAGGTTTAACTCAGTGTTTTCACAACAACAACACATACAATTTAAGTATTTTCATTGCTAAAAGCTTTCTTACATTGATCATCATTTTCATTCATCTATAAAGCTTTTTGAAGAGCCATTCTATTGAGCTAAGTTGTTGTGATCTTGAGCGTACTATTTCTACTCATATCTACTCATTGAGGAGTACTTTGTAAAGTGAGTGTGTCTTTGTGTTTGTAAGAGAATTGCGATTCTCGTTTGTTGAGGAACTTGTGATTCCTCGGTTGAAGTCTTTGGGATTGTTATCCCCGAGCAATTGAAGTCTTTGGGATTGTTATCCCCGAGCAATTGAAGTCTTTGGGATTGTTATCCCCGAGCAATTGAAGTCTTTGGGATTGTTATCCCCGAGCAATTGAAGTCTTTGGGATTGTTATCCCCGAGCAATTGAAGTCTTTGGGATTGTTATCCCCGAGCAATTGAAGTCTTTGGGATTGTTATCCCCGAGCAATTGAAGTCTTTGGGATTGTTATCCCCGAGCAATTGAAGTCTTTGGGATTGTGATCCCCGAGCACCTAGGTGAGGCTTGTGTCCTCAGCTGTAACGGTTTGTTAAGCACCCGTAAGCTTGACAAGTTTAGTGGAAATCTCGAGAGAGTCTCTCGGGGACTGGACTAACCACGTTTGTGGCCAACCAGGATACATCTTTGTGTAAGTTTATTTTACTGCACTTGTCTTAATTTCTGCAAAGTTTTTAAATTCCGCACTAAAACGCTTAATATTTTTAAAACGCTATTCACCCCCCCCCCCCTCTAGCGTAAAGCGTTATTTCCAACAGACTTCCCCACCGCTGATACCAAATTCCCAAAATGTGTATGTTTCTGAGCTTGTAGAAAATAGTCAACCATCTCACTCTCCTTCATGGGAGGATCAACTCTGGCTGCTTGGTCCCTACAAGGGGAATTGTACTCCCTGAAATTTTCGTTGTATTTCTTCTCCAGCTTTGTCTGAGATGGACGATTCGGGACAATCTCAAGATTATATTAAAAGTGGCATGCAAATTCTTGTTCTAAGTCATCCCAGGTATACCAACGATTGGAATCCTGTCGATTATACCACTCCAATGTCGATCCACTCAAACTCTGGCTAAAGTACGCCATTAGCAATTTATCTTTTCTCCTTGCTCCCCTCATTTTACTGCAAAACCCTCAAAAATGTGCGACTGGATCGCCGTGACCATCGTATAAGTCAAATTTAGGAATTTTGAAACAAGGATGAAACTGTACGTCCAGGAATAAGCCAAGATCCTTGAATGCCATGCTCACCTGGCAACCTAATCCCCACATGTCCCCGTATGATTGTTCTAGACTACGGACCTTTCTAAGAATATCTTTTTGCTCGTTATGTTTGATTGAATTTTCAGCTCCCATTGGAATTTTAGGACAAGGAGCATAAGAGTAAGCTCTTGGCTTTGTAGGCAGGTTCTGGGGGATAGTATTGAGGGCTTGAATCACTGGTTCGCTGGATGACCTATGCAGTGTAGGAGGCGGAGGTGCCACATAGATAGGAGCGATTGGCGGAGCGGGGTGAGGAGTGACTTTGGGTAGTGGGGCTGGTGGCCGAGAGGTAGCACCCTGATGCTGTGAGTATATAAGAAACCTTGGTGGCGGATCAGTGACGGACTGGTCAGGTGCTTGGGCCAATGACGTGATGAAGGATGGGTTGGCAGGATAGGTCAGGGGCGGATGTACTCTTGCCCATGCCTGGTACATCTCGGCCATTTGGTGTTTAAGCTTATGCATTTCCTCCTTTATAGTATTAACGTCCAATTCCTCTGCCTCTTTCGAGGGGTCAATAATTCTGACATCAGCTTCTTGGTTGGCCATGACTTGTTTGCTTTTTGACCGCGTGTTGTAGGAGTGAGTTGCCAGAATGCCTGGGAGTACCAGTCACCTGTCTAATTTGGAACTAGAATCACAACACCAAAGACTCGTCAGTGGTTAGTTTCTTGACACATAAGTGGCCGCACATTGGGTATGTATGCACATAAATGGCAATTGGTTCCTACATGCGATGGTTTCTTGCGTCATCCCGGCTTTTGTTTGCCAGACTCTCTTTTGTCTTGTCCCAATTCTCTCCCCTTTCTATATTTATTCAATTTCTAATTTTATTCAATTATGGTCGAATCCTATGTAGATCGCCTACGTGTCATGTCCCCGCATGAATCAGACTGAGTGTAGTTCATGCAAATAAAAGGCGGCGCAAAATATATTTTGAGAAAGTAACGACAAACATCGATTAAAAACACTCGAAAGGTGATTAAACAAATACTGATAAACGAACTATAGACTCAAACTACAACCAACTATGCATAAAGAAATACAGACTCGGTTAGACCAACAAACTAATAGTGCAATCTTTAGGAGTACATTAATGCCTCAAGTGCTCTTGGGCCTCGCGAGGCATCACTAGACCTTGCCGCTGGTTTACGTGCTAAACTTCCTTGGAGGTAGTGGAGGTCTTCCATCACTTGTCGGACAAAAGTCATGGCGGTGGCAAAGAACATGGATTTTGTCATATCCTCGCAATAGCTGCACCTTGTGGTGTTGTAGTTTGCGATTGCTCGTACTCTTTCCCTAATAACACCCTTTTCTTGCAACAAATATATGCTCAGCCCTTGCCTCTAGTGTTTGCTCGGCTACCTGGTTCAGTTCCTAGAATCACCTTAAATCCATCTCCAACCTTGCTATTGTTGCGTAGCAATGTTCTTTTCGGTCTTGTGGTCCCCAACTTGCTTGATAATTCTCCACTTTAACCCCACGACCTCATCGTCATGCTTTTCCTTCAATTGCTCAATGATGAGGTCTCGTTCCTCCGTATTATTAGCTAATTGTATTCAAACCCTAGACAGCTCACCTTCATCCTTATTCAGGTCAAACCCATATTCGGTTACCTTTCGCCTTAAATTGTTTAAGAGCTTTTCATCTGTTGTTCCTGGCGGTATTTTCTGCGACTGCTTTCATCTTCTTGATTTGGGCTCGCAGCACCTCATTTTATTTTGTTAATCTTTTCTTTTATCCCTCATCTGCTGCGGCTTGCAAACCAATTTCAAATAGTAGTTCTTGGATTTTCTTTTCTGATCTTCCTATGGTGGCTCTGTACTTATTTTCCTTTGTTAGTCAATCCCATTGTTCCGGTGATGCTTCAACAAATTCCTGAAGATGTGATCTTTTAGCTGGCCTCCCGGGCTCTGTCTCTTTTTTGTACCAAGCAGTGTATCCCAGTTGCCTTTAGATATGTCATGTACTCGTGTATCGGCTGACAAGTATGGACATTCGCTCCAGATTTGGCGCATGATAGCTTCAGGGAATTGGCCATTTGGGCTGATCTCAATCGCATGGCGACTAATGTCCTCGTCCCGGGGGATCATTTTGTATCTACCCAATTGCCTTTGCACTCTGTATGGCGAGTAGGGTTGGATACTTCGGAGACCCATTAGGAGGAAATGGGGCTCGGTGGCTGGAATATACACAATCTGATCTACAGGGAGCCACCCGAACGTCCATTCTATTTGATTTGTAGTGACCACCCGAAGACGTGACACCCATTTTTTGACACCCTCAGGTAGCATAAACCCATCAACCCTGCTGTGGAATTCTTCTATACTGCTCTTGGTTGGTGACCCATAATTCATGAACCGAGGCGGGTAGCATAAATACTCAATCATCAATATTTGTATCAATAGGTTACATCCCTCAAAGAAGTCTCCTCCTGCTTTGCATATGGTGAGGGCACTGAAGAATTCAGACAAGATCATAGGAGCCAGGTTGCTCTTGGCCTGAGTTATTAAAGCGCTAACGACCCCTGCTATCTGTATATTAATGTTTCCGTCCTTCCGCGGAAACACCAGAAGGCCCAGGAAAAATACTCTAAATGCAAAACAACGATGCTCCTCCCACTTGAGTTGGTTCCCTTTGCTACAAATATAATTGTCCAGGTTATTAAATCCCATATATGCCCGTACCTCTAATATATGAACTGCGGGGTGCAGAAGCCAGCTAATAAGTCTGGGTTGTGAACCTTCCTACTGATTTTTAAGGAGTCCATGAACTTGTGCACGGCGAGGGCTCTTTGTGCAATTAGGTATTTGTGTCTTAAAGGAATTGTAGGGACCCCGATATATCCAGTCACTTCTTTGACATCAGTGTGAGTTCAAAATCTGAAAAATAGAAGACATTGTGAGCCGAGTCCTAGAATGTGATCAATGCCTTTAGGATATCTCTCCTTGGGTTAATTTTTAGCAGCCCGGTAAGTTCTCCTAAATGCGCGTTGACCCTGCTTTGTCCTGCTTCCCCATGTCATTCCACAACAAATGCCGCTCCAAGGTAATTTTGTTCATGAACGTTATGGTGCTCCTTCTGCACATTTATTAACGTGAATTAGCATCTCAAAATTTGATTACTTGACTCCACAAAATATCAAAAGTGCCCTCTTCCTTTTTATGAAATTTATTTTCTAAAACCCGGGCCTGGCTTTGCAAACAAGACCTTTTAGCACTTCCGGATGGAGGTTTTGAGGCTATGCTCGCTCGCCGGCCAAAATAAGACTCAGAGGTGGCCATTAGTGCAGAATCAGCCTTCCGGCGTCCCTTGCGGTAACATTCGGCTGTTTCTGGAAGCAACGCCATCACCAGATTTATTTCGGAAGACAAAATGAATAAAATCGAACATTTGCTTTTTCTAGTTTTGGTTATTTTTGCAAAAAGAGGTTGGACCCGATGGGGGTTGCCTACGTATCTCGCTCCCGGCGAGAATCAAACCGGCATTGTTCGGGCAAAATAAATTATCAAATTCAAAACTTTAAACAACCTCATTTTTTGTTATTGCCTTTTTCTTTTCTTTCTTTTTTTTTCAAAAATCTTGCAGTATTTCGGCGCTATTTGAGCATTGCTTTTTACAAGACAGATGGCTAATCCCAAACAACCCTAATTCTACTATTTTCTATTTTCTTTCCTTATTAGCAAGCCGGTCATCATGCAAATCCCAGGAAGTTAAATTCACATACAGTCATGCATCAGGATGGTAGTTTCATTCCGAGTTACCTGTCCTAGACGGACTCAACCCCTATGTCGAGTCCCATAAGTCAAATGCATGACGAAAATAAGCATTCCTACTAAGGATATGGCATGAGGCTAAGTTATTCTAGGTTAAAAACCTTTGTATATGTTCTAGACTGTGTACCCGAGCGGACAACTCGAGTCAAGGAGGGGGCTACGCACCAGGAACCAAAAGGTCATCCGGCTTGGCAACTTTTCCGGCCTCTTTCTTATTTCAGAGTATGACACTAAAGTAATAGGGATTCTCAACCAGTAAGCACATCCCCAGATGTGAGAAGAGAAGGGTTCGTAGCAATTCATATGTACAGTTCAGATAATATCAAAGCGGTAAAAGCATCATTTTGCACATTAAGCCAACATGCGATAAAATCAGATAATAAACAAGGCCAAATACCACAATTATTATAAGCTCGAATTCTTAATCCTTGAACCACCGATTCTGGGTTCGCTCCCCAGCAGAGTCACTAGAGCTGTCACACCTCCATTTTGGCTATCCACAACCCGGTGAAGGGCGTTTCAGAGTTTCCACTTGGAAGATTTACGGTGTCCCAAGTCACCGGTTAGAATCCCGAATCGAGGAAAGAATGACCTTGCTTAACAGTCCGCGAACCAGAAATTCGGATAAGGAATTTTGTTAACCCGGGAGAAGGTGTCAGGCATTCCCGGGTTCCGTGGTTCTAGCACGGTCGCTCAACTCTTATATTTGGATTACGTTGTCTGATTTTAAAACATATTTTACCTATGTGCAATTTTTAACCTTTAGCCGCTTTTATTATTATTTTAAAGAGAATTGCAACGTTGTTAAAACATGCCTCGAACCACGTCACATAAATGCACCCGTGGATTTTGACATATTCCAACTTCGTTGAGATTTGGAATTGGTTCAAATAAATGCGCACCCCTATTTAAGAATGGTGAAGTATTAAAGACGCTTCCTAAGACGACTAGCATGTTATTATCTTCGTGAGAGGTCGTGAATATTTCTAAACGACTCGTCTCAAATTCTAAGTATGTTAAATTCTGCGCTTTACAAGATATGTTCCAAGGAATATTTGATGCTGAAACTATTTGATCCTAAAAATTAACTGGAGGGTTTGATGTTAACACCACATTCGGATTGCCTAGGTTCATGTATCAGCTGGGCCTCAATAGAGCCCAGCTTGACAGCCCCAGCCTTGGGGTCCAAAGGCAACCCCTTTCACATTCGAGAAAAATCATTATTCATTAATACTTTGGGCCATGACATAAATCCAAGTTGAATCACAGGGACTATGTATATACCAACTACTGAAGTTGGTGGGCCAAATGGCCAGATTAGCCCAAACGGGCTTAGCTTGCAAAAATAATTGAAGTCCTGGACGCAATGAATATTAATAACAGGTATCATGTAAGGCATTTAATCAATCCAAACAGTTCCTCAGATTTATCTAACCCTTAATTGAAATTATAAATAGGCTCACATTCGTAAAATACTAACACCAACTAAGACAGAATCATTTGAGTCAGCTATGAACACAAATGAACTGTATGAACACGAAGACTAAGTTAATGACAAAATACACTATCACTATACTGATGTCCTAATAAACTAACAAGCAAACTTTTGCCTGGATGCATCGCAGTTACAGGCTAACATGCAACTCATGAACACTTAAGAATTCACGCCACGCTAAATACAAAATTGGGAATCTATTTATTACATTACAAAGGCCAACTGCAGGAATAACTAAAAAAAAGGGATTCCTAATTAAACATTACGTAAATGGGGTGCACAGCTATACACTAAATAAAATTTATTAGGTAAATGAGACAAGGGAAGGAAATTTTTAATCATTAAACACTTGCATTCCAGAGTCACAACTTCATTTACATTCGTATGAGTTCCACAGGGCTAAAATATACTTGAAAAATGGAAAGAAAGCGAGGATGGAGGTTCACGAAATAAGCAGCAGAGTAATAGCAATACAACCACTCCAAATAATCCCAGATCCAAGCAAATTGAAGATAAATGACAAGATAATTTTAACTCGAAGAAAGGAAGTAAAAGGAGCCCAAAAATGACTTCAAATCATCATATAACCAAACTCAAATCAAATGGTGCCAAATAGCTCGAAAGTTTTTCAGAATGGGAAGTTCGTTAGAGGATCAATGATAGGTCCAGATGTAACAGTAAAATTTTCAGCAGTATGTATATATTTTCTAAAGTTTTTCCAGCCCCCGATCATTGAAGAAATGGTTGCCTTTATAGGCAAAGCCATATGGCAACTTCAGATTTCCCTTTTTCCTTTAAGTCCTTGATGTTATGACTTGCTAGCCAAGTCACAGCTAAACGTTTTTGCTAATAGACCCCTACTGGAAGGTTCATAAATTAACTACCAAATTCCCTAAACCTAAACACCCAAATTACCCTCCCAGGACCCGTGTTTTCACCCTGACCTCCCTAGGCCAATTGGCTCAACTAATTGGGTCAAAAAACCCTGAATTAACCCCATGAATTAGGCTGTTGTTGCCAATCAGGCACAGATTCTTTACAAGACTCAAAGAAATCGTAATAAACACAACAATTATTGTCCCAAACCATCACAACATCACTTTAAGCCCATTACAATACTATGCTCGAGTTAAATATGCAGAGTTTAATCAGTCTGAACCTTAAGGTTACAAGGTTTATTACTGATCCAAACTAAACACATAAATGAAAGCTAACAAACAAAGAGATGGGAATCCTGAGTTAGTGTTAACCATTGTGCTAACACGACTTGATTGGAACAAGACAAACAAGCATGTAGAAAATATATTAGCAATTTAACAAACATAATCATGGATAGCACAACCAACATTTCCACTGTCACTTAAATTGATCCTATAATGGGGACTTAATCAAATATTTATCTCCATTTAACAATAACCAAACAATTCCGGACCTAAGCCAATTAACTGTAAACAAACACCTAAAGGATGAAACCTATGTGATTGATTCCACAAGATGAACAGAATTCTAATTTGAGACTTGTCCTCTGAATCAAAAGAAAAGAAGACAAGGAGGAGAACGAAAAATAATAAAAAAAGGTTTACCTGTTTGAGAGTTCCTTCAGATGGAATTAATCACAACGCGAGATAGAACCTCCAAAAAACCGTTCAAGATTGGGCTTCAGGAACCCTAGATTAAGAAAATGCATAGTTCTGGGTGGTTTTGAAGGGGTCCAATGACATATTGGGACATGAGGGAGGCCAATGGGGTAATGGGGGTGTTGATAGGGTGGTGTTTGACGGTATTGGGTGGCAACCACCGCCGTGCATGACAGAGCTGCCATATTCAGGCTGATATTTGGCGAGTTGTGGTTATATTTGAGGGTCACCACTGGCAAGGAAGGGGTGAGGGTGGTAATGAGAGTTATTGGTATTGACATAGGAATGGTTTGCCACCGCCCGCCGCCGTGTTTTGATTGGATATTCGAGCACATCGGTGGTGATTCGAGGGATGAGTTTTATGGGAATGGGAAGAAGAAAATGAGACGCTTCTATGGTTTAATTTTTGGAGGCATTGGGGTTACATCGCCACCAGCGGACTGTGGGGTTAGGGTGGCTCATGGGCGGTGTTACACTGGTGAGGAACTGTACGAGGAAGGAGCCTTTCGTCTCTGAGATTACTACACGCATTTGGACATTTTTATTTTGTTTGGGGGGAGGTTTAGGTCCGTTGGATGATGGGCGATGAACGGCTCAGATGAGAGCCAACCAAACGATGTCATTTTGGCATCCCTGGAGGTGGAGCGGGTCGGGACAAATGGACTGAGTATTTTGGGCCTGGGTTTCAATTACAAATGGCCAAGATGGATACATTGAACTTGTATTTTTAGGCTTCTTTAAATATTTTCTTTATTTTATTGAATTACTAAAACAAAATCCAAATTATTCTATAAAACTTAATTAACCAACAAAAATACTTAAAAATCAAAATTAGATACACATTAAGCCATTTTTTTAAATTCATTTTCCGATTACTACTTAATGTCAAAATGCAAAATTACTTCTAAATGAACATGCCTCATGTATTTTGTATTTTTGTTATTCAAAAATGTACAGAAATGCAAGCAATTAATAGAATAATGCCACGAGAAATCAAAACTTCAAGTAAAAAACGAAATTATTTTATTTTGAATTTATGAGAGTAATTCGTATAGGGCAAAAATCACATGCTCACACTGACCACATGGGCCTGGAGGCGATTTTTAACTTTTTGGGTAAACCTTTGGGAAAATCATTTTCATGCATTGGGTTGATTCATTTAGTGTTTATTGATTAAATAAGTAATTTATGATTAGATACGAACGAATTGGCTGTGGAATATAGGGGCAAAACTATAATTGAGACTTTAGTAGTGTTTAAGGTATCAAGGAAAGTATTTGATACTTGCTCCTTGTTGAGTTCGACGTATAGGCATGGTGATGAGTATATATACGTTGGTGTCAAGCATCACTGTGAGTCTTAAATTTAAAGTTGTTGTGTTCGTAAATGACATTTTGGATGCCTTAACTAATGATATACCACATCGAGCAAAGTTTTTTATCCTCGTAGTTCTTAATTATGATTGAGTAATTTCATTAATTGAGCTAAGTACAAGCTAAGTTAAGGTTAGTTATAGCTGATTCTCCCTTGTCGGGATGATTGCTTCGATATTGTTGTTCCCTTGCCGGAAATTATAATATTGCTTTTGGTCCCTTGCCGGGAAGTTATTATATTACTTTATTCCCTTTCCAGGATTTCTTGTGATTATTTGGTGATAATAAAATAGGAGCGGGTGGTACGCTTACCTCGAGATATGATGAAACGGGAGCGGCTGATACGCCTACCACAAGATATGATGAAATAGGAGGGGGTGGTATACCTACCAAGAAATATGCTAAAATGGGAGCCGGAGGTACGCCTACCACGATATATGATGAAATAGGAGTGGATGGTACGCCTACCACAAGATATAATAAAATGGGATCGGGGTGGTATGCTACCATAAGATATAATAAAATTGGAGTGAGTGGTACGCCTACCATGAGATATAATAAAATGGGAGCGGGTGGTACGCCTTCTAGGAGATATGACAAATGGGATCGGGTTGTACGCACGCTGCACAAGATGAAATTGAAAGTGAAAATCACATTTATTTCTCTTTACCCGTCTTAGAAGTTAAATTACAGTTTTCTTATTGTTCTTTGATATTCTGTTTCTCTGCCACCCCCACAGCATATTTCCCTTCCCCAGCTTTAATTGCCTATTATCTATTTACTTTTCTGCCATATATTATATAACTGCATAGGTTTATCTTGAGTCTGGTTCTAGCCTCGTCACTACCTCGTCAGGGTTAGGCCAGACACTTACTAGCACATAGGGTCGGTTGTGCCGATACTACACTATGTGATCTATTGCACAGATCTAGGTACCAGAAAATAGCAGTAGCTCGGGAGCCAGCCTTCAGTCCACCGAGACACCGAGGTAGCCCTGCAGATATTAGATGGCCCGCAATCTCCTCTATCTTATTTTATATCCTATTATCTCATGTATTCGAGACAAATAATTTTTATTACTTTCAAACATTTGTATTTAGTACTCTTAGTAGTCCGTGGATGTTGTGACACTGGTTTTTAGGTAAAGGCGTATGTTGAATCTGCATTGTTGATTAGTTTATTTAATTTAAGACTTCCACTAAATTTGTTTTTTCCCTATTATTTAAATGCTTATCCATTGCTAAGTTAATTGGTTAAAAGTGAATTAATATGAAAGAGGTTAATGATTTTAAAGTTCATGGCTTGCCTAGCGTTAATGAGTAGTCACCATCATGATCCTCGAGGGAGGGAAATCCAGTCATGACAAGTTGGTATCAGAGCTCTAGGTTTCATAGGTCTCACAACTCACGGACAAGCTCGGTAGAGTCTAAAAGATCAGTACGGAGACATCTGTATTTATTCTGCAGAGGCTACTGAAGGAAAATTTCACATTTGTTATTTCCTATCGTACGGATCTATTTTATGCTGATTGGATTTCTACTCTATTCTTTCACAGATCGCAAGAACACGTGATTTCTCATCTGCCTCTCAGCAGCCCGAGCCCCCAGCAGGAACTTCCACTAGGGGCAGAGTGCAAGGCCGAGGCCGTGCTAGAGGTCGAGGTAGGGGTAAAGCTCAGCCCCGAGCAGCAACACCAGTGGTGGAGCCTCAAGTTGATTTTGAGGAACATGTTCTGGCCCTAGTAGTTCCGATGGGTCCAGCTTAGGTCCTAGTGGTTTATTGTTATCATGTTCTTCAGGATGCTCTGGTCTGATTGGTGAGCCTCATGGAGAGTATCACCTAAGAAGGTTTTCTTCCTGTAGCACCAGCCACTTCTCAGGTTGGATGAGGGGCTTAGACTCTTTCTACTCGCACTCCAAAGCAGGTAGCTCCCTAGATTCAAACTCCGGCAGTTCAGCCAGTCGGAGCAGTTCAACCGGGTGTAGTGGTTCAGACTGGTGATGTCTGCCGATGCTTTGTGGAGGCTGGATAGGTTCACCAAGCTCTTCACTACTACTTTAGACGGTGCTTCTTTGACTTGGGAGCATTTTACGGAGTTGTTTCTGGAGAAGTTTCTCCCCGTAAATTAGAGAGAGGCCTATCGAAGGTAGTTTGAGCACCTACAGCAGGGTTCCATGTCACCCAGTGTGAGACCAGGTTTATTGACTTAGCTCGCCATGCTCTTGTTATACTCCCTACTGAGAGGGAGAGAGTGAGACAGTTTCTTGATGGATTCATCTAGCCGATTTGTCTCTAGATGGCTAGAGAGGCTGGGAGTGAGATCACTTTTCAAGAGGTGGCCAATGTGGCACGCAGTGTTGAGATGGTTCTGTCATTGGGAGGTGGTCATGGGTCGGACAAGAGGCCCTGTCAGTCAGGAAGATTCAGTGGTACCTCGTCTGGAGGTAGAGATTCACATGGTAGAGGCTATCATCCTAGGCCCTTTCAGTCAACTCTTCAAGTTTCTCATAGTGCTTTAGGTAGCCGTGGTCCTCAGATGCAGTATCCCGATCAGTAGTCCTTCAATGCGCCACCCGCACCTATTAGTGAACCACCGCTCTAGAGTTTCCAAGGCCTACAACTGATGGCTTATTTTACTTATGGTGATATGGGGCACATTGTTAGTATTTCCCTTGAGCTTCGACCAGTTCTCTGTATCAAGGTTCTCGTGCTATGGTACATGCACCAGATGTTCCATAGCACGCCCAGCCAGCTAGAGGTTGGGGTAGAGATGCTAGAGGTAGAGGTATAGGTTCTAGAGGTAGATCTTAGGCCACCAAAGGTGGAGGCCAGCTAGTAGCAGGTCGTCCCAGAGAGGTAATTCAGGGTGGTGGGACCCAGCCCCGATGTTATGACTTTCCAACCAAGCCTAAGGCTGAGGCATCAGATGTAGTCATTACAGGTACTATTCTAGTTTGTGATAGAGATGCTTCAGTGCTATTTGATCAATGTTCTACCAATTCATACGTGTCATCTTATTTTGCACCGTACCTGGTCATGCCTAGTGATTCATTAAGTGTCCTTGTTTATGTGTCTATACAGGTGGGTAATTCTATCTTGGTTGATCAAGTCCATTGTTTGTGTATTGTGGTTATTGGGGTTCTCAAGACTCACGTAGATTTGTTGCTTTTAGACATGGTCGACTTCGATGTGATATTGGGGATGGACTAGTTATCACCTTACCACACTATATTCGATTGCTATGCAAAGACTGTGACCTTAGCTTTACTAGGTACGCCTCATTTAGAGTGGACATGGACTCCTAGTCATTTTACCCGTAATGTTATCTCTTATGTGAAGGCTCGGTGTATGGTCGAGAAGGGGTGTTTGGCCTATTTGGAATATGTTCGTGATTCTTGTGCTGAGGTCTCTTCTATTGATTATATGCTCGTTTTTTGTGAGTTCCCTGATGTTTTTACTTCAGACCTGTCAGGTATGCCGCCTGATAGGGATATTAACTTTTACATTGATGTGGCTTCAGGCACCCAGCCCATTTCTATCCCGCCATATCGTATGGCCTCACCTGAGTTGACATAGTTAAATAAACAGTTGCAGGACTTGCTTGAGAAAGGTTTCATTATACCTAGTATATCACCTTGGGGTGCGCCGGTGTTGTTTGTTAAGAAAAAGGATGGTTTTATGAGAATGTGAATTGATTACCGATAGTTGAACAAGGTAATAGTCAAGAATAAATATCCACTTCCAAGGATTAATTTGTTCAATCACCTTTAGGGTGCCAAGGTATTTTCCAAGATTGACTTAAGATCTGGCTACAATCAGTTGAGGATTAGGGCATCCATTGTTCCTAAGATAGCTTTCTGCACTTGGTACATGCATTATGAGTTCTTGGTTATGTCGTTCGGGTTGATAAATGTCCCAGCAATATTTATGGATTTGATGAATCGAGTGTTCAGGCCTTATCTGGACTCGTTCATGATAGTCTTTATTAATGATATTTTGATATATTCCCGCAAGCGGGAGGAACACGAGCAGTATCTCAGGGTGATTCTTTAGACTTTGAGGGATAGTCAACTATATGCTAAATTTTTTAAGTGTGAGTTACGGTTGAGTTCAGTTGCATTCCTTGGTCAAGTCGTATCAACAGAGGGTATTCAGGTTGATCTGAAGAAGATTGAGGTAGTAAAGAACATGCCTAGACTACTATGAGCTACAGAGATTCAGAGTTTCTTGGGATTGATGTGTTGCTACCGTCGATTTGCGGAGGGGTTCTCATCTATCGCAGCCTTGATGACCAAGTTGACTCAGAAGGGTGCCTAGTTCAAATGTCCAGACGAGCATAAGGCGAGCTTTCAGAGGCTCAAGACATCTCTGACTACTACACCGGTATTAGTTTTGTCCGCAGGGCCGTATACAATTTATTGTGATTCTTCCCGTACAGGGCTTGGTGCAGTGACGCAGGATAGCAAGGTAATTTCCTATTCTTTGCGGTGGTTGAAGATTCATGAGAATAACTATCTGGTTCATGACTTAGATTTGGCATCCATTGTTCACACGTTAAAGATTTGGAGGCACTATATGTATGGTGTAGTCTGTGAGGTGTTCACGGATCATAAGAGTCTTTAGTACTTTTTCAAGCAAAAGGAGTTGAATTTGAGGTAGAAGAGGTGGTTCGAGTTGTTGAAGGATTATGATATCACCATTTTGTATCATTTGGGTAAAGCCAATATGGTGGCCGATGCACTGAGTAGGAAGTCAGCTAGTATGGGCAGCCTTGCTTATATTTCGGTCGGTGAGAGGCCGCTTGCTTTGGATGTTCAGGCTTTGGCCAATCAGTTTGTGAGGCTAGATATTTCTGAGTCTAGTCAAGTATTAGCTTGCACGGTCTCTCCTTCTTCATTATCGGAGTGTATCTGTGATCGACAGTTTGATGATCCCTATTTGTGTGTCTTTAGAGACATGGTGCAGCATGGAGGCGCCAAGACGGTTACCTTAGGTGATCATGCAGTCTTGAAATTGCAGGGTCGAGTTTGTATGCCTAATATGGATGGGCTTCGAGCGTTGATTTTAGAGGAGGCCCATAGTTCCCAGTACTCTATTCATCCGGGGCCCGCAAATATGTATCAATATTTGCGGCAAGATATTAGTGGCGTAGAATGAAGTAGAATATCATTGCATATGTGGGTCGATGTTTGAATTGTCAGTAGGTTAAGTCAGAGACCTGATGGATTGTTTCAGAGGATTGCGCTTCCCGAGTGGAAGTGGGAGCAGATCATTATGGACTTCGTTGTTGGACTCTGGCAGACTCGGAGGAAGTTCGACGTAGTTTGGGTCCTTGTTGATAGGCTGACCAAGTCAGCGCATTTCATTCCTGTGGCAGTCTTCTATTTATCCGAGAGGTTAGCTAAGATCTATATTCGGGAGATTGTTCGCCATCATGGTGTGCCCATATCTATATTTTTGGACCAGGCTACATAGTTTAACTCATGCTTCTGGAGAGCAGTTCAGCGAGAGTTGAGAAGAAAGGTTGAGTTGAGCACAGCATTTCATCCCCAAACAGACGGTCAGCCCGATCAAACTATTCAGATTTTGCAGGATATACTCCGAGCTTGTGTCATTAACTTTGGAGGTTCGTGGGATCAGTTGTTGCCTTTAGCACAGTTTTCCTATAACAATAGCTACCAGTCGAGCATCCAGATGGATCCTTATGAGGCTTTATATAGTAGGGGTGTTGGTCTCCAGTTGGATGGTTTGAGCCAGGAGAGGCTAGGTTGTTGGGTATGGATCTGGTTCAGGACGCCTTGGACAAGGTGAGGATCATTCAGGATAGGCTTTGTACAGCTCAGTCCCTGCAAAAGAACTATGTAGATGCAAGGTTCGAGATGTGGCTTTTATGGTTGGTGAGCGCGTATTCCTCCGAGTGTCGCCTATGAATGGCGTGATGAGATTTGGGAAGAAAGGCAAGCTTAGCCTTAGGTTCATTGGTCCATTTTAAATCCTTGATTGAGTAGGAGAGGTGGCTTTTGGACTTGCATTACTGCCGAGCTTATCAGTCGTGCATCCAGTGTTTCATGTGTCCATGCTCCGAAAATATCACGACGATCCAACCCACGTGTTAGATTTCAGCACTATCTAGTTGGACAAGGACTTGTCTTATGAGGAGGAGCCAGTAGCTATTCTAGACCGATAGGTTCGTCAGTTGAGGTCGAAGAGTTTCCCTTCTGTCCATGTTCAGTGGAGAGGTCAGCCTCCTAAGGCATCGACCTGGGAGTACGATATGCGAAGCTATTATACCCATCTTTTTCCCGACTCAGGTACTTCCTTTTTCTGTCCATTCGAGGACGAACGGTTGTTTTTGAGGTGGAGGATGTGACGACCCAAAGGGTCATCACCTATTTTTAATCAAATTCTGTGCTTCCGGGGCCTTGAAAACCTTATGTAAAGTTGCCTCGATTTGTGTATGTCATCCGGGCGCGTAGCCGGAAAGCCTAAATATGAAATTTTGTGAAAAATGACAAGTTTTGATATTAAAACGAATAAATTTGACATCGGTCAGCATTTTGGGTAAACATACCAGGACCCGTGATTCCACGGTATCGGAGGGTCCGTAGGAAAATATGGGACTTGGTCGTATACCCGTAATCCAATTCCGAGGTCCCAAGCTCGAGAAATAAATTTTTTTGTAAAATTATTTTCACAAAATGTTTAAGGAAAATTGAATGGAAATCCGATTAGAAAGCGATGGTATCAGGCCCGTATTTTGGTTACGGCACCCAATACAAATCTTATATATGTTTTCAGACATTTCTATAAAACTTGGTTGAAAACGGACGTCGTTTGATGTGATTCAAACTTTAAATGGAAATTTGATGTTTTAGAAAGTTTGAAAGAATTCATGGATTTGAGGTTTAATTCGATGTATATAATGTTATTTTGGCAATTTGATCGCACGAATAAGTCTGTAGGATATTTTTGAGGTTGTGTGTACATTTATTTTAGATCTCCGAAAGCTCGGGTGAGTTTTAGATAGGCCACGAGTGTATTTTTGACTTTGAAAAATAGCCGGTATGTTCTGAGCTGCAGGCTTCGCATTTGTGAAGCCAATCTCGCAAATACGAGACCACGCCTGGGTAGCCTTCTTTGCAAATGCGAAGATTCCATCACAAATGTGATATCACAAATGGTACTTTTGGTTCGCAAATGCGATACTTTAGGATTTCTAAAGGGTTCGCAAATGCGAACCTTGTTTCGCAATTCCCAAGCTAGCAGAGGTCGGGGTTTGCAATTTTTACATCTGAGACCTGCATTTTTCTATACTTAGCCGATTTTAAGTCATTTTTCACATCTTTTTCAAACACAAACTCCTTTGGGCGATTTTTCAAGAATAAGTCTTCTTCCAAATCGATTGTAAGTTAGTTTTTACTCATTTATTTCAATCATTAACATCTTTTTATATGATTTCAACCAAAAATCAAAGATTTTCATGGGGAAAATTGGGTATTTTGGATAGAACCTAGGTTTTTAAAAAATTAGGGAATGGATAATCATATTTTGGCTCGAACCTCGGGTTTTGACCACGTGGGCCTGGGGGCGATATTTGAATTTTTAGATAAAACTTTGGGAAACTCATTTTCATACATTGAGGTTGATTCATTTAGCATTTATTGATATTATGTAATTTGTGATTAGATAGGAACAAATTGGCGGTGGAATCAAGGGGCAAAGCTATATTTGAGACTTGAGTAGTGTTCAAAGCATAGAGGTAAGTGTTCGGTCTAACCTTAGCTTGAGGGATTAGGAGTTGAGTCATATTTGCTACTTGCTCCTTGTTGAGTTTGACGTATAGGCATGGTGACGAGTATGTATATATTGGTGTCAGGCATGACCGTGAGTCTTAAATTGAAAGTTGTTGTGTTCTTAAATGAAACTTCGGATGCCTTAACTATTGATCTACCATATTGAACAAAGATTTTTTTATCCTCGTAGATCATATTTCTGATTGAGTATTTTCATTAATACTGATTACAAGTTAAGTTAAGATTGGTTATAGTTGATTCTCCCTTGCCGGAATAATTGTTTCGATATTGTTGTTCCTTTGCAGGAAAATTATCATATTGTTTTTGTTCCCTTGAAGGGAAGTTATTATATTACTTTGTTCCCTTACCGGAATTTCTTGTGATTATGTGGTGATAATGAAATGGGAGCGGGTGGTACGCCTACCAAGAGATATGATGAAATGGGAGCGGGTGGTACGCCTACCACGAGATATGATGAAATGAGAATGGGTGGTACGTCTGCCACGAGATATGATGAAATGGGAGCGGGTGGTACGACTATCACGAGATATAATGAAATGGGAGGGGGTGGTACGTCTACCACGAGATATAATAAAATGGGAGCTGGTGGTACGTCTACCACGAGATATTAGGAATGGGATCGTGTTGCACGTCTGCAACAAGATGAAACTGAAAGTGAAAATTGCCTTTATTTCTCTTTACCCATGTTAGAAGTTAAATTACAATTTTCTTATTGTTCTTCGATATTCTGTTTATCTACCAGTCCCGTAGCATGTTTCCCTTCCCCAGCTTTAATTTTTTATTACATGTTTACTTTTCCGTCATATATTATATAACTGCACATAGGTCAGTTGTGTTGATACTACACTCCGCGCTCTTTTGCACAGATCCAAGTACCGGACAACAACAGTAGCTCGGGAGCCTGCCTTCAATCTCCCGAGAAACTAAGGTAGCCTTGCATTCGTTTGCAGGACCGGCGTCTTCTCTATCTTATTTTATATCCTGTTATCTCATGTATTCGAGACAAACAGTGTTTATTTCTTTCAAACGGTTGTATTTAGTAATTTTTAATAGTCCGTGGATGTTGTGACACCGATTCTGGAATAAAGGCGTATGTTGAATTCCGCATTGTTGATTAGTTTATTTAATTTAAGACTGCCACTAAATTTTATTTTTGCGTTATTCTTTAAATTCTTATCCATTGCTAAGTAAATTGGTTAAAAGTGAATTAATACAAAAGAGGTTAATGGTTTCAAAGTTCATGGCTTGCCTAGCTTTCACGAATAGGCGCCATCGTGAATCCTGAGGATGGAAAATTCGAATTGTGACGGACGCATTTTAAAATTATACGGCCCAGGTACAACACGAACAATACCAGTAATGAGTTGGATTGTTATAAGCAATTGAGGACCGTTTGGTAAACGTATGATATTAACAATTATCAAACAGATAAAAGATTTGAAAAACTCCAAATTGTTATGAATGTTTAATTATCAAAGCTATTAAAAGATGGACTACTGTTTTGGTTTTCTCACTTAAGAAAAAACTAATCAATAATGTTCCTAATTATTGTTACTTGTGAAAAGATATTTCATCTCATATTCTAAGTTGCAAATCCATTAATTTTTTGTTGGTAGAAGCCAAAACAAAAGATATGATTAGTCCCAGTCCACGGTCTAATTTCTGACTAAGTTTTATAGTTGTGCAAAATCTTTGAATGAAGCTTTAAACTCCTAATATTCCTCTGAATATCTAATTTTAAAATGATATATAACATCAATTTTTCAATTTAATAAATGAGTGGTCCTTCAATTTTCTCCCAAACTACAGGAATGATCTTTTAATTTGGTCCACACGTATACAGTTCATTTTAGTGATTTAGTCTACTTTATGGTTCAATTAGTTTATTATCCTACTGGGTAACTAAACAAATTAACACAGAGTTGTTTGGTTTTTAAATTAAGATATGACAGAAACTAGATGAATGGGGAAAAAGTGGAGTTATTTTAATTTTTTCCTTTCCTTTTTAATTCTTTTAGCATCTCTTCTGCATTCAAAATTCTCAAATTACTTGGATAATGGTTAAGTCATATTGATGCTAGCCGCTTGTCCATAGCTATTTGCCTATATCCAACAATAGCAATAATATGTCTAGCCAATATAGTTTTACAAATGAGGTCTAGAGAAATTAGTATATATGCAAATATTATCTTATTATGTGAAAGTAGAGAAATTATTTTCGATAGATCATCAGTTTAAAAAAAGCATAATCACAACTGTTTAAAAAAATATGATAATAAAGAAGTCATAAAAAAGAAAACCGTAACAACAAGATACGTAATAAGCAAACCGATGCTGAAGAACATCAGATAGTAATTGTATGGGCCAAAAGATATTTTTGATATTGGTAAGCCACATCAGTGCCATAATAGCTTTCATTGGCTGCCACTGCTATCAGTAAGGTCTCAAAAAAGATTTGTCCCTGGTCAAAGTAGCCTCAAAGCGACGAAGGGACAGTTGGAGAATAGGCAAAGATCAAGGTCGTGAAGTCATTGCAGATCAAGGTCTAGGCCGAGCATCTTAGACAGAGTTATAACGACAAGTTTTAGGATAGGACACTAAAGAGAATATTCTAGTACATAATCATTGCACTTATACTATTAAGGTTTCTAGGAATATGTCCCATATAATTAGAAAAGGACACAATGATAGCGGACATGAGATATTCACTTGTAAGGATAAAACATTGACTCCTATTAATTCAAGAAAATATAATGTAATTAGAGTACTAAATATGGTAGTGTATGATCTTAAGCAATTCTAACATCATGAGGTAATTACTTTGAATTGAGTTAGATTCTAGATTCACTAGTTTTTTTAAAAATATAGTATTGGAGGCTTTAATGTAGGGGTTTTTAATATGGTATCGGAGTTAGCCACAGATTGCAATAACTGGTTTATCTCATGATGTGATGATTTGTTTACAAACAAAATAAGAACATGATGAGTTAGCCTTCTCCATCACTTCACTGTTTTTTCTATTTACTAAGCAGCAAAATATGCTGGGGATAAAGAACAGCAAATACAAATAGATATACAAATAATTAAGAAATACAACTTGGTAGGATCCCTTGGTGCTTAGCTAGCTCCTATCTAGCTAAAGTCTCGAATATATTATAAGTAGCTGAAAAGTTTCATCGAAATTGGAGTTTTAACACAAAAAGATTGATAGTTAAAAAGCTACAACTAAGAAATCAGATGTTGGCTTTTCAAGCACAAAAGAAGTCTATTTGGAAATACAGAACATGTTCATCTTTTTGCTATTTAATTTCCTCATTTTTAAACTTTAAAATTTATATTAAATAGTTAAATACTACTACGAATATTTATACAATATATGTAATATATATTTTGTAATATATTATCTACCTTATTTCTTAGGTTATTGATCTCATTCATTATTGATAATGTGAAAATTTTGTTGTTGATTCTAAACTTTATATATTATGAATTTCTTGACGATTAGTTTCTGCAGAGAGATCCACTCTTGTTTTTGGTACGGTCAGTCACATGAATTCAATTAAATTAATTCCTCTTATTGAAAAGCATGCACTGATTTGATTCTGGTCAGAGTAGTCTCTCTCTCTAGTCAAAGATAAAAAGATTCACCATGTCAAACTCGCGAGTATTTTTATCACCAAATGAAGACAAACAAATGCTATATCAAAATACGTAAAAATATTCTGCAGCATCTTTTCTCTTGCAATGGAAGAAACAGGTGGGGCAAGGGAAAGAAAGCTATTGAATTAATGTGCATTTTAAGTTTTATACATCGTTTATACAAGGATTTTATATAGGGAAAAGGGTTAGAACTACCCCTGACGTATTGACTCCGGGTTAAAAATGCCCTCCGTTAACCTATTTTGAAGAAAATGCCCCTACCGTTAAAAATGTGGCATATTTGTGCCCCTAAGTCTAACAACTGACTGTACTTATATTTAAAACGTTATGGGCATTTTATTCAAAATAGGTTAACGGTAGGGGCATTTTTAAACCGGAGTCAATATGTTAGGGGCACAAATATGCCAGATTTTAACGGTAGGGGCAATTTTTTCAAAATAGGTTATCGGAGGGCATTTTTAAACTGGCGTCAATAAGTTAGGGGCAGTTCTGACCCTTTTCCGTTTTATATATTATGTTGTGTTTACTTTTTATAGCATACAATCTGTCACGATCTGAAATTCCTTCGAAATAATTGCGATGACACCTAATCTCTACAGTAGGTAAGCCTAATACTAACTAAAATAATATTGATATTTTTTAATTTTAAATTAAATAACTCTGAACAAATTACAATTTCCGAAACCGATGGTACAAGTCATAAGTCATTCTAAGAGTAGTTATACACGTCACTATTCCGAAACAAAAGAAACAAATGGAAATAAGTACAAATGAAGGTGACTCCGAGGTCTGCAAACACATCAGCATGTTTACTTTGAGTCTCTATCACAACGACCCACACAGCTACTACCGATCAAATACTTGAATTTGTACACAAAAGTATACAGAAATATAGTATGAGCACATCACAGCGGTACCCGGTAAGTATCAGACTAACCTCTGTGGAGTAGTGACGAGGAATAATCAAGACAGCTACCGGTCAAATAAATTGAACAGGATATGATAATAAACTATCAACTTAAAGATAACAAAGAAGTACCAACAGCAGGGAGAAAAACAACTACAATCAGTAGAAACAATAAAGGGAAATACGGATGGGAATGAAAGATAACCAAGTAAATTAACACCAACATAGTAGGGACACAGACAAGTAGAATGTACTCAAATAAGGAAGCGATGACAACTCAATCAATCATATTATTTCTGATGCACAATTCTTGTTATCTTAAAACTAGATGTCTCATATCATAACCTCATTTTCAAACCTTTAGCACATCTTGCACCTCATGTCCACATATTTCTATCTCATTTTGAACAACAACATTCCCATGTTACTCAGTAAATTGGGTTCATTACCAATGCAATTAAGATGTTCAAGGGGTCTCATTTACATAACATAAAGTACAATTTCTAAACTAATTAGGAAATTAGTAAAAAAGATGAAGTTATTCTTAGAAATCATTTGAATTAAGAAAGTACCCTTTTCAATTAAAATACAACATCGAATGAATTATTACCTTTAACATGGAAAATTAATAAATTAAAACTTAGTAGAAATTCCTTTTTAAGTAAAATCCGATCTCGGACGGTTTAAGAAAACTTAATTGAGAAACTAATTGAATTAAAAATATAACATAATTTGAAGTATTGAAGTGTATATATATATATATATATATATATATATATATATATATATATATATATATATATATATATATATATATATATATATATATATATATTGTTGCCAAAATAAAGGGAAATAAGAAAATAATCGTCTTAGATTAATTATTGTCTTAAATTATTTATATATAAATTTATTGTCTTGAATAAGAATAGTGAGAGAGGCTAGATAAATGTACTTGTAGTATTCTAATTATAAGATATAACTGCTTATTAAATAAATCTACACAAATCTATTATTTTCTGTTATATAAATAAAATGTATAGCGTAGTCTACGATAGAATAGAATCCTGTGTCTACGTCCCAAATAAATTCTCCTAAGCTTAAACTAAGACTTCTTGCAAAGCTTTCTGGATATGTATAATTATTACGATTATCAGACATTAACAGCTTAGTAGAATTATTTTAAAACACCTTATGTTTGTAAAAATCCTACTCGGTACTCTCCCTCTCTTATATGTAAACTTATAATGTTACAGTGTATCCATAATTATGTACTAAGATTAGTTTTTAACAATTTACAGAATAACAAAACTATACATAATAAAACATAAAGGAAATAAAAACATAGGGGTAATATCTTAGAACATAACATAGATAAACATAGTAACTTACATGTTTACAAGAGATGGGATTTCCCTTTCGGGAAACCCGAAAAGATTTGACTGAACTTCTGAATTGAAAAACGATCAACTCTTAAGCATACAAACTTTATTTATTTTACAAGCTTAGCAGAATAAGTACTAGGGTATTCATAAAGGGAATATTTTACAAGGTGGTTTTAGAAATGGTTTTTGGGATGGAAAGTAGGCTTAAGATTTTTAGAGGATTTCTTGCTTTGTGTTTTTTCTCGATGATTTTTCTTCTCCTATGGTCTGCCTTTTATAGCTGAATTTCTGAGCGGATCTGAAATGCGGACTTCAAAATTTTTTGAAATCTTTGTCTTCTAGCCTTGTAGGGTACTTCATTGGGCCCCATCTTCACATGGCTGGTGCAGAGATTCCATTTTATGTCGTCCACGTTTCTCTCACTTACTTGTCTTTATATCACGTCTGGCCCCACTTATTGTCTCCTCCATTATTGTTCTCCATTATTGTTCTTTTTCCGTTACATCTGGCCCCACTTATTGTCTCTTCCATTATTGTTCTTCTATCTCATTCTTGATTCAATATTTCCGAATTATTTTTATGTGTCTAAATTATGGAGTGCTATTGAATCAAAACTCATTCCTGAATCATAATCTTCGTATGGATCTTGAGCAACTTGATAATTTAGATTGTCTTCATTATCATCTCTTCCTGAGCTTTGAGACCTTACTGGACTAGATCTTGATCTCTCTGGACTGGGACTAGGACTAGGATTTTTAATCATATGTTTGTCTTGTTTTTCTTTTTGCTGGAAGAAATTTTCTAATATCTGTTTAATTACATCTTCTATTTTTTCATTTTTTTTCTTTTTAACACTTATACTCTTTTTCTTTAATATGTCTCCATGTGTTAATGTTCTGGGCAGTCTTCTTCTTGATGATGATCCTTCGTCTTCACTTTTTGGCAAAGTGACAGCCATAAACGGATTTGATTTGTCTTTACCGATCACCGTTTGAACCGGACTAGCTGTATCACCATCCGATACAGTGGATTTTTCTGCATTCATTGGGGAACGTACACCCTTCTCGTCCATTTTTTCTTGAGATGGAAAACTCGTATCTTGTTGCAAAACAACTTGAGTCTGAGATTGTGCTAACATCTGCATCTTTTGTTCTAAAACTTTTACATGCTCCATAAGTCTGACTTTTTCTTTCTCCAAGCTTTCATTCTTTTGGTTCAATCTTCTGAAAGCTTCGGTCATGGACGAGCAGTGGTCACAAAATATTATTTTGTCTGTGTCTTTTTGGATTTTGTATTGGATTTTTTCTGGATTTTGTCTGAGTGCTGGGGAGATATAGTAATTTGGTCCTAGTATTCCTCTTGCATAGTCTAGAGCTTCAGTAAAATCATTAAAACCTTTAAAAAGTGGTTTTTGTATGTCTTTAATAGAGTCTAATACTTCTATCCATGTTTGAAAAATACCATTTGTCTTACCGTGTATAACTACATAGTATTTAAACTTCTTCTCTTGATTTTTGTCTGTAAAATATTGACCTAAAGCGTTAAGAGCAGCTATAACATATTTAGTGTCTTTCTTATTATATGCTATCCATAAATTATCAATTAAGCATCTTTGGGGTCTATCTATAACACATTCTGGTAAAACTCTAAATGAAATATTTGATGGTGGGAAAAATATTAAATTATGCTTTCCAAAATTTATTCTTTCTAAATTATTTTGTTCTGTGATAGTCTGTGGCTTAAAATGAAGATTACCTAATACTGTCTGAGAGTATCTGTCTGAGGGTGAGGCTTGAACGCCTTTTCCCTTGTCTTCAGTCTTTGAAACTGTTGGTCTCATTCTGTACATATAAGATATTTTTGTTAATTAACAATAATTTTTAACCTACTTAAAGTGTCTGCTCAATTATTATCTTTTCCTTTAATATGTTCAAAGAATAAATTATATATTGATATTGTATCAATAAAATTCAACCATCTTCTTCTACTACTATTTTTTGAATTTATCTTTTGGTGGAACTTAACAATGGCTTCACATTCAGTTCTAATTGTTACTTCTTGTTTGTTTAATATGTATAATCTGAAACTATTTAATCCGTATATTACAGCTAAGATTTCTGCATCTATACTACTCATATTTCCTTTTTCTTTATATTTTCCACTTTGGTATGCACATATTTTTTCTGTATTTTTATCACTATATTTATTCGGTTTTGCTTTTAAAACTGCTCCCCATCCTTCAAAACTTCCATCTGTTTCTATAATTAAATAATCAGTTTCTAATGGCATAGTTAAATCAGGAATATTCTTTATTTTTTCTTTAATCTTTTGTACTAATTTAATATCTTCTGTATTAAAATGTTTTTGCCCCGTAGATCATGTCTTAGCATGTAAAGGTCCTGCTATTTTTTCTAAGTCTTTTATAAAATTTCTTGTATAATTTACTATTCCTAGAAACTTTTGTAATTCTTTAATATTGTCTAGTTTGTCTGGCATTTCTAAAGCTTTTTTAGCTATATGCGGTCGTAACTTAATTTTCCCTTCTCCTAAAACTACTCCTAAAAAGTTTATATAACTTTTACATAATTCCATTTTCTTTTTACTAATAATTATTCCATTATCTACAAATAATCTAAATACTGTTTGTAAATGTCGTAAATGTTCTTTAATATCTTTACTAAATACTAATATATCACCTACATATACTAAGACAAATCTTTTATATTCTCCAAATATATTATCTATTTTTCTCTGAAAAATTGGTGGAGCTGTTTTTAATCCAAACGGCATGACTAACCATTCGAAATGCCCTTCTGGACAAGTAAATGCTGTCCATTCTATACTATCTTCATGCACTTTTACTTGCCAATATCCTGATTTACAATCAAATTTACTAAATATCTTTTTACCTTGTATTCTATTTATTAATTCTGTTTTATCAGGTAGTTTGTATCCATCTGTTCTAGTGTTATCATTAAGTCTCTTATAATTTATTACCATTCTCGCTTTTCCTCTTACCATTTCACTGTGATTTCTAACCATAAAAGCTGCTGATCTATGTTTAGAAATAGATCTCCTTATTACACCTAAATCCATAAGTTCTTTAATTTGAGTTTTAAAGTCATTAAGGTCTTCATTTGTAGCTTCTATCGGAGCCGTTTTAATTATATATTCTGGGTTTATTATATCTAATTTACACATTACTTTATTATTCTCCCAGTGCTTTAAAGGTTTTTCTCCTATTATTTCTATCTCATCTAAAAATTTTATTATATTTTCTAGATCTTTTTCGTTCTTTATTATTCCTATTCTTTGTAATCCTGTTTTAAAATTGTATAATTCTGTTTCAATATCTATTAGTGTATAATCTTTTTCTATTATATCTTTATCTTCATTTTCTTCTAATATTAGATTTTTTGTTTCTTCTTTTGTCCTACAACATGTTTTATTATCTTTACATTATTTACAACATTCTTTCTCATTTTCTTGCAAGTCTATCTGATTTTTATTTAATCTTGTCCTTATCCTAGTTGCGGCTTCTATTGTTTGTACTGGTGTTTGGGTAATATTTTTAAAGAATATTACTCCATCTCTACTAAGTAAACAACTACCATTATTATGTAACATAAAACTTAAACCTAACACAAAATCGACATTTATATTTAAGTCTCTTACCCAAATTTTATCTACCTTATAACTGGGTTTGTAAAAATCTAAACATGTATTTACAAAGCTAATCTGTGATTTATCTATATAATGTTTATAAATATTATGAGTTCCATCCATTTGCATGGCTGCTACTGGCTTATCTAATGTTTTTATTAAATTAGGTGGAACTATCCTTTTATTTAGTATACATCTCGTGCATCCTGAGTCTACTAGAGCTAATGTTTCTATTTCATAATCTTCTATTTTAATTCTTGCTAAAAATTTTATCGTAGATAATTTTTTATCTTCGTTACATATTAAGGCATCATAATTTTCTATACTCATCAGTTCTCTTTCTTCTTCATTTCTTATATCTTCTAATTTTTCTTTCCCTTTTTCTATTTTTTGTATTCTTTTTTCTAATTCATTTATTCTATTTTCTAATGTAATTATTCTTAAATTTATAACAGAATTAGTTGTCTCTTGATAAATTTCTTCTTTATTTATTTTTATTTCAAAATCTTTTTGTATACATAAAATACATCCTTCTAAATAACATAATTTACATTTAGCTCTTTTATTTCTACTAGGATACCATTTACATTTAAAACACTGATTGCTATCTAACCCTTTATTAATTTCAATCTCATGAGTACATTATTCTGATATATTTACAAAGTTATTTTCTTCTAAATCTAATTTTTCTAATCCTATTTCATTTATTAATTCTTCTTCTTCTTCTGATTCTGATGTTTCTATTTGAGTTTCGTCTACACCTACACTTACTATAGAATATATACTCTCGTTGTCTGACATATATTCATCTACATTTATTAAAGTTTCTTGAAAATCTTCTATTAACTGTGAATTTCTTGTTTTATTATTAATTCTTTTTGGACAGGTGTTGGCTAAATGTTCTACACTACCACAAGTAAAACATTCTAGTTTATTTTTATAATTCCTATCTGTTCTATATTTTCTAACATGCCTATTTCTATTTAAATAGGGCTTTCCAGCTGATGACTTTCTAAGATAATAATTTTTTCTATTGTATTCTTTATTGTATTGGGGTTTATATCTTTTGTATTTTTCTTTTTGTATTCATTTTATCATAACTTTGAGTTGTATATACAGTTGATTTACAGAAACTCATATTGTTCTGTTTTAGTTGTTTTTGTATTTGTAAGTTTGTACATTTTTCTTGTAATATTTCCATAATATGTTGTACTTTGTGCCCTATAGACCATTTTGTATTTGGATTTTGTATTACGCCTTCTCTTTTATACCATCGTTCTTCTATTTCTCTTCCTAATACTCCTGGTAATTTGTTGAATAATTTTTTACCTAATTCTTGATCAAAAGCATTTTCACTAATAGTACAATAATAAAAATAATCATTTAAAAACTTCTTTATATGGAACCAACTACTTATACTTAATTGTTCTAATTTTATTAAAGCATTCTTTTGTAACACTACTAATCCACTATTTGGATCTTCCCCTGTAATCAAACTATGTATTTTATTTGTAAAATTATAAGGATTTGCACCCATTGCTATTAAATTTTGAAAATCTTGAGGAAATTCTGATTTATAGGCTTCCCATAAACCCTTTGTTGATTCTCCTAAAAAGGTTTCCATATATTTATACATTGTTTCTGCATCTGTATCATTATAAGTTTTTATAAAGTCTGCTACCACTATTCCTTTCCATAGGTCTATTACTGAGTTCCACATTTGTGGATCATGGGCTGCTATATTTAATATTTTACCTTTACTTCCCCCTTCTTGTAATCTTATAGGTTCTTCTATTGGCATCCTTTTTCCTGATGGTCTTACATTTTCTATTTCTGTTTCTTGGTCTATCATGTATACTCTTCTTCTAGGTACATTCCCCGTACTAGTATCTACTGTACTTTGGTATGTTGTTCTTTGAAATGGACTTGGGCTAGAACTAACTGATTCCATTAATTCTTTTAAGCTAATTACTGAATCCGTTTCTGTTTCATAGCTATCTTGTATTTCTTCAAAGATTTTGTCGAATTTATCTGATTTTTCTTGTATCCTATATTCTTTTCTATATCCTAAATTATCTGTTCTCAATTCACATTTTTTAAAATGTTCTTCTACATCGCTTAAAGTTAATTTTCCTAGTTTACATCCTTTACATTGGAAAGTCTTATTCTTATTTTCTCTAACTAATTTTCTTGCTTCTTCTAATGCTATGTCTACTTCAAATTCTTCATGTATTATTTCAACATTCATACATTCAGTTTCTTCAACTTTATTTTCATCTTCATCATCTATATCTTTATGAGTAGAGTAATTATAATCAGTAAACCTAATTGATGTTTCTCCTTTAGAATTTGTATACATTAAATGAGATTCTGGTTTAAATATTTTTGGTTTTGAAAAATCTTCTAAATTCCATTCTAATCCTGCATATTCTTCTGGGTCTATTTTAATAGGTTTTAATAATTTTATACCTTTATTTCTCATTACTTCAACTACATCGTCTACTTTAATTTTAAATTTTGTATTGCTATTTGTTGCCATTTTTCCTATAAAACCTACACATATTAATAGATTATTTCCATTATTCATTTCTTCACACCCTTTAGTCTGTATTCCTATTTTTATATTTTTTCCGAATTCTGCTAGATTTATCATAGAATCTGGACTGATATAAAATATTCCTCCGTTATTTGTCATATCTACTTCTGTTAAACCTATTATAGATTTCTTCTGATCTGACCATCTATTTCTTATATTATTTCATAACACGTTATCAGCACGAGTCTCTAACCAATTGAATTTGATTTAAAATCTTCAACCACCGCACGCCTTCAACAAAATTCGCGAGAATCCAAACACCACCCTCTAACATAGTACTGTTCAATCCCTTTGAATTAGGAACCTATATCATTTTTCAATCGAGTCAGACAAGATCAGTGTTCCAACCCTATAAAATTTGCAAATAAAAAGAGCAGTTTCTGTGGGGTGGTGCCACTTGCATATCATGCAAGTTTTAGTATTACAAATGTAGCCATAAAGAGACAACAACCAACCAGCTGCCACCTTCATATATACTCTGATATATCATAACTGAAACCACACAGAAAGAAGAATCAGAAAATCAGACAGAGAGAGAAAGAGATTTTGAGTTTCTTGATTTTTCAAGCTAGGTGAATTTCCAAGCAAAAGAGTGTAATAACGATTGCTACTGCTCCATATGAGAATTTCTATACGGAAAAATAGAAGAGATGGTATCATCATAAAGTAATGCAACGGGATGGAAACTCAAGAGGTATATTTGATATCACAACATTTATTGGTATACCTTAAAGGTAAGTAATTTACTTTTCCCTTTTAAATTCTTGAAATTCTACGATTTGATTTCATATACAAACATAGACAACAAAGTTTGATTATAACTCTAATGGAGTTTGAAAGAAATTACACTCACATGAAGTGGTAAAATTTCTATGCCTTGCCATGATCAAATTCATGTATGATTGTGGGCAAAGAATTAAAAAATCCGTCCAATTGAATTTGCTCCATTCCCTTTAGAGAATGTGGTAGCAGTATGTGATAAGTCTGAAAGAAGACAAAATGCGTCCAATTGAATTTGCTCCATTCCCTTTAGAGAATGTGGTAGCAGTATGTGATAAGTCTGAAAGAAGACAAAATTATTACCATGAAGGTATCAATGAATGTGGACGAGGCAATAGACGGAATTATAATCGTCATCATTGTGATAATGAGAATAATAAAGATTCTCAAAATAATCTTTCACTTTATGAAAGTAATATTTGACATGAGATTGTATATAACACATACAGATGATTATAATCCATTCCCTGAAGTGAATGTGATAATAAAGCCCGTAAGTATGAACACGCTCTTGATGTAATCTTGTTTCATGTCTGACATTATGAAAAGAAAGTTCGTTGCCCTTGAAATTTGGGGCAAGAACTATATGACATGGGTGTTGGATGCTGAAATCCATTTGGATGCAATGGGTCTTGGAGACGCCATTAAAGACAGAAACAATGCATCCACCCAAGACTATGCTAAGGCCTTGATTTTCTTGCGCCATCGCCTTGATTTTCTTGCGCAATCACCTTGATGAAGGTTTGAAAATTGAATATATCACAGTCAAAGATCCACCTATCTTGTGGAATGGCTTAAAGGAGAGATATGACAACTTGAAGTTGGTCACTCTGCCACAAGCACGATATGATGAGAATCCAAAAGCAAATAGTTCATATATTTGTTATTGCTTTATCAGATTTATTTATGTGTTTTTTCTGCGGCTAAAACTTCAATGTAATTATACATGGTGTTCTGTGTTATTATTATTTCATTAGATGGTTTCATAACATTGTATCTTGCAGTTATAATGTTGTACAGTAATAATTTTAACAGAACAAATTGTTTTAACGCCGTTTATTTGAAAAGTTTCAATATTAGCCTTAATTGTTAATATTAACAGCAACATGTTTTTTTTTACATTAATTTGACCATACTGATTGCAGTTATATGTGTGGCAAACTTATTCGTATACTACTTTGTTAATTGGTTAAATTATGCACACACAAACACAAATGAAGCTCTTCACTAGATTATCCATATTCAGCATTATTTATTCTTAAATATTTGTAACAGTACAAATTCCAAGCTTTGGTGTGATCACATTATAGGTGTAATTGCAAAGTATATTTCTAACACAAATAAATTTCCAATATTACCACTTGATTGATTAAACTACTGATTATAATATTTGATGGAATGTAATTACACTGAAATAATTGTGTTGTAACAACATGCTTTAAATATAAAATGATAAAGTTAACTTTATTGATTATTTTTACTTACACTGAGTTATAACTGACTTTAGAATAGATATTGTGTTTTTAATAAAGTTCTTTGTTATAAGGATTATTATCCAATTGTAAAAATATTTGATTAATTGATTCATGTACCACACATACGATATTCAAAGAGAAGAAACATTACTCTTATTTAAGTATGTGTAAGGCAGATGTTACTATAATTTCTGGTAGTAGTAAATTGATTAAAGACTCCGGAAGAGCAACTATAACTCTGCCTAAAGGAACAACATTTTAGAGAATGCAATGTTCTCCTCCAAGTCTAAAAGGAACTTGTTGAGTTTTAAAGATATCATTCAAAATGGATATCAGATTGAGACAATACATGAGTATAATCTTGAATACCTCATTTACTTATGAAAACGAGGCTGCCCACTTCGGTTTGGGGTCACGCCATTTTGCATGCAGCAATGCTATCTCTGACTGACGAATTATCACAAATATTCCCCGTTGCAATTAGTTTTGGGTCATGAACCTAATATATCCCACTTAAGAATTTGTGGATGTGCAGTATATGTGCCTGTAGAACCGCCATATTGCACCAAAATGGGTTTGCAAAGAAGGTTAGGAATATATGTTGAGTTTGAATCGCCCTCCATTATTCGCTACCTCGAAACATTGACAGGGGATTTGTTCACTGCACGATTTGCAGACTGTCAATTCGATGAGACACTTTTCCCAAAATTAGGGGGAGAAGTTGGTGAAACCAAACGGGAAATTTTGTGGAAAAATGCATCATTATCTCATCTTGATCCACATACCTCTATTTGTAAAAAAGAGGTGCAAAATATTATCCATTTGCAAAGAATAGCAAATCGAATGCCAGACGCATTGGTATTGAATATACCACACTCACCCCTAGAAGGAGGTTTGAGATGATATATGAAAATAATGTCATTATTATGGCATGAATGATTGTTGGTCACGTACCTATTGTACGCCAAAATATTTTGGAAATATGACTATTAAAGGACGACGATAATGCAAGAAACATATCTTGCATATAATTTTGACCATGACCATAATGGTATAACTTTCTCTTTAAAAGAGATATTCACCACATGGATGTTGATGAATCTGTGGTAGTACAAAATTAATTGAGAGCTCTAGAAGAGCCAATTATTACTATGTTGGAGAAACACAATTGATTACCAATAAGGTATTGTGTTGTAGTAAGTCTCAAAGAAACTTATTCAGTTTCCAAAGTATATGCGAAAGCGATTGATTATATTGAGACTATAAATAAAGGAAAGATTTGATATCTTCTATTACTACAAATTGTAGCGGGATAATTTGTATATGAAAAGCTACCCGCTTTATTCTCCAGTTTGTACTACACAAACAAAAGAATGCCACAATAAAGTGGATATTTATTGGTATAAAAACCCATACCATAATAAACTTGAAGTTTATTGATAATTGCACACGTCATGGTGTAAATTTGAAGTTTATCAATATTGATAATTTATTCAGTTGGAATTCGGGTTAGCCATCTCATTTTAAGTATGATGTGCAGTAATAGAGAATTCACATGGGTAACTATTAAAGAACTAGAAAGTTCTTTACGAATTCTCTTATATTACTTGTTTTCATTAATTGATTGACCAACCAAAGAGTTCGGGTTGAATCCCATAAATTCTGGAAATATCAAAGGTGAATATGGGCCCATTCACCTGCCATGTATACCACATATGATGCATCTATGATATGGTTACATGTGCGATTGTTATTAACCCGCAGCCTGGCCGGTGCTTGCGAGGTAAATTTCTCAGTAATATAACTTCGAGCATAATTTCCAGATTTTCTATTCAGATAGTTCATCTTGATAAGTTGGTTTATATCATAGTTGGTTTAGCAAGATAATTACTGAGTGCCTCCACTTAATAGCTAAACTGTTTCTTATGAGAACAAAGTTATATATATCAGTTTGATATACGTTGCATACGAGAGTATATTATATTCTCCCCTCACAAGTGGTTCAGGGTCAGGAACCAAATAATTTCATCTTATTATTATTGATGTGCGGTGTATATTTTCATTAACACCATAATGCACAAAGATGGACTCTCAAAGTTGAGGAAACAAGTTAGCTTTTCTAACATGAGGGGGAGACATGATAAACACTTGAGAAAAGGTTACATGGGATGAATTATCATTTGTATATATAGATCCTCGAATATCATAATATGAACCTGAAGTTCATAAAAGGATAATTCAATTGCAAAATATTGCAAAGCATGCTATACGCATTTGCTGACCCAAAGAAATTAACTATATTCTCACTGCAAATGCTCATATTAAGTCCTAGAAGGACAAAGTCTTTGATACGCTTAAGGCGTATAGACAAATCGGTTTCAAAAAGAACTTCTTAATAAAGAAGATGAGCAAATGATCAATGTGATCATAATAAGGAGGCAAGTGATCTAGAAGATCGCATGACATAACACTTCATAAAATTTCATGAGAGATTCAGGTACCTGAATATATGAATAAAGAGATCTCCATGTTATGTCTTTATGAAAATTTACTGGAACCGATATAAAATGTTCGTCGACGACATCTATGATAGCGCTAAATATCGATGAGGATCTTATGTTTGTCGAATACAAACAAAATATTGGCTAAATGGAAGAGATACAATTCAAGCAGAATTGATTCCATATGAAAGACATGTAGTTTTGGACATGTAGTTCAAATACATGAAAGTATAAAGTCAATGGTATGTGTAATCAGTTTTCGATATCTTATTTTTTTAGCGTTACATGAAAATTTGATATGCATCTAAAGTCTATTATATGGCTTATATGACTTAACTTATATGTCAATCCATGAAAGATTGAAGTTGCTTGAAACATATACGATTCTTGGTCCTGAAGTACCACATCCTAAGTGCAACTTGTGTATATATGTATCTTGCTATAACTATAAGCATGATGGCATCGAGAATACCTCTATGGAGATATTGAAGATTCATTCCGCGACATTATATGAAGATGTTCATATCTATCAAGAATGATAATTTCAAGGTGCGGAATATTTATTCAAATCAATATGGCTGATTTATTTATCAAATCTCTACAAAAGATCGTTTTTGAAGATGGTGCACAAGATTGAAATGCAAATGCTCAAGGATGTGAATTGATGCTCTTTTCAGGGGAGTTAATGCGCGTTGCACTCTTTTTCCCTTACAAGGTTTTGTCCCACTGGGTTTTCCTTGTAAGGTTTTTAACGAGGCAACCAATAGGCGCATATTCAAACATGTGTACTCTTTTTCCTTTTCTTTAATTTTTTCCCATTGGGTTTTGTTTTAGTTAAGGTTTTAACGAGGCACATTATTGAATAGACATTCAAGGGGGAGTGTTATAAATAGAATTCTAATTAGAGTGAATGTCTATCTTATAGAAGAGTTTACTTTGAGGCTAAGTCTTTTCTCTTCCTACAAATAGAGGAGTCTTACCCCATTGTAAATCATCTCAAAGTATCAATAAGAATACTCCTCTCTCTACTTTTCTCTCTATTGTTTTTGTTCTTGTTCTTATATTATTTCATAACACGTTATCAGCACGAGTCTCTAACCAATTGAATTTGATTTAAAATCTTCAACCACCGCACGCCTTCAACAAAATTCGCGAGAATCCAAACACCACCCTCTAACATAGTACTGTTCAATCCCTTTGAATTAGGAACCTATATCATTTTTCAATCGAACAAATGAAGAAGAAAGAGAACTGATGAGTATAGAAAATTATGATGCCTTAATATGTAACGAAGATAAAAAATTATCTACGATAAAATTTTTAGCAAGAATTAAAATAGAAGATTATGAAATAGAAACATTAGCTCTAGTAGACTCAGGATGCACGAGATGTATAATAAATAAAAGGATAGTTCCACCTAATTTAATAAAAACATTAGATAAGCCAGTAGCAGCCATGCAAATGGATGGAACTCATAATATTTATAAACATTAAATAGATAAATCACAGATTAGCTTTGTAAATACATGTTTAAATTTTTACAAACCCAGTTATAAGGTTGATAAAATTTGGGTAAGAGACTTAAATATAAATGTCGATTTTGTGTTAGGTTTAAGTTTTATGTTACATAATAATGGTAGTTGTTTACTTAGTAGAGATGGAGTAATATTCTTTAAAAATATTACACAAACACCAGTACAAACAATAGAAGCCGCAACTAGCATAAGGACAAGATTAAATAAAAATCAGATAGACTTGCAAGAAAATGAGAAAGAATATTGTAAAGGATGTAAAGATAATAAAACATGTTGTAGGACTAAAGAAGAAACAAAAAATCTAATATTAGAAGAAAATGAAGATAAAGATATAATAGAAAAAGATTATACACTAATAGATATTGAAACAGAATTATACAATTTTAAAACAGGATTACAAAGAATAGGAATAATAAAGAACGAAAAAGATCTAGAAAATATAATAAAAATTTTAGATGAGATAGAAATAATAGGAGAAAAACCTTTAAAGCACTGGGAGAATAATAAAGTATTGTGTAAATTAGATATAATAAACCCAGAATATATAATTAAAACGGCTTCGATAGAAGCTACAAATGAAGACCTTAATGACTTTAAAACTCAAATTAAAGAACTTATAGATTTAGGTGTAATAAGGAGATCTATTTCTAAACATAAATCAGCAGCTTTTATGGTTAGAAATCACAGTGAAACTGTAAGAGGAAAAGCGAGAATGGTAATAAATTATAAGAGACTTAATGATAACACTAGAACAGATGGATATAAACTACCTGATAAAACAGAATTAATAAATAGAATACAAGGTAAAAAGATATTTAGTAAATTTGATTGTAAATCAGGATATTGGCAAGTAAAAATGCATGAAGATAGAATAGAATGGACAGCATTTACTTGTCCAGAAGGGCATTTCGAATGGTTAGTCATGCCGTTTGGATTAAAAACAGCTCCACCAATTTTTCAGAGAAAAATGGATAATATATTTGGAGAATATAAAAGATTTGTCTTAGTATATGTAGATGATATATTAGTATTTAGTAAAGATATTAAAGAATATTTAGGACATTTACAAACAGTATTCAGATTATTTGTAGATAATAGAATAATTATTAGTAAAAAGAAAATGGAATTATGTAAAAGTTATATAAACTTTTTAGAAGTAGTTTTAGGAGAAGGGAAAATTAAGTTACAACCGCATATAGCTAAAAAAGCTTTAGAAATGCCAGACAAACTAGACAATATTAAAGAATTACAAAAGTTTCTAGGAATAGTAAATTATGCAAGAAATTTTATAAAAGACTTAGGAAAAATAGCGGGACCTTTATATGCTAAGACAGGATCTACGGGGCAAAAACATTTTAATACAGAAGATATTAAATTAGTACAAAGGATTAAAGAAAAAATAAAGAATATTCCTGATTTAACTATGCCATTAGAAACTGATTATTTAATTATAGAAACAGATGGAAGTTTGAAGGATGGGGAGCAGTTTTAAAAGCAAAACCGAATAAATATAGTGATAAAAATACAGAAAAAATATGTGCATACCAAAATGGAAAATATAAAGAAAAAGGAAATATGAGTAGTATAGATGCAGAAATCTTAGCTGTAATATACGGATTAAATAGTTTCAGATTATACATATTAAACAAACAAGAAGTAACAATTAGAACTGAATGTGAAGCCATTGTTAAGTTCCACCAAAAGATAAATTCAAAAAATAGTAGTAGAAGAAGATGGTTGAATTTTATTGATACAATATCAATATATAATTTAGTCTTTGAACATATTAAAGGAAAAGATAATAATTGAGCAGACACTTTAAGTAGGTTAAAAATTATTGTTAATTAACAAAAATATCTTATATGTACAGAATGAGACCAACAGTTTCAAAGACTGAAGACAAGGGAAAAGGCGTTCAAGCCTCACCCTCAGACAGATACTCTCAGACAGTATTAGGTAATCTTCATTTTAAGCCACAGACTATCACAGAACAAAATAATTTAGAAAGAATAAATTTTGGAAAGCATAATTTAATATTTTTCCCACCATCAAATATTTCATTTAGAGTTTTACCAGAATGTATTATAGATAGACCCCAAAGATGCTTAATTAATAATTTATGGATAGCATATAATAAGAAAGACACTAAATATGTTATAGCTGCTCTTAACGCTTTAGGGCAATATTTTACAGACAAAAATCAAGAGAAGAAGTTTAAATACTATGTAGTTATACACGGTAAGACAAATGGTATTTTTCAAACATGGATAGAAGTATTAGACTCTATTAAAGACATACAAAAACCACTTTTTAAAGGTTTTAATGATTTTACTGAAGCTCTAGACTATGCAAGAGGAATACTAAGACCAAATTACTATATCTCCCCAGCACTCAGACAAAATCCAGAAAAAATCCAATACAAAATCCAAAAAGACACAGACAAAATAATATTTTGTGACCACTGCTCGTCCATGACCGAAGCTTTCAGAAGATTGAACCAAAAGAATGAAAGCTTGGAGAAAGAAAAAGTCAGACTTATGGAGCATGTAAAAGTTTTAGAACAAAAGATGCAGATGTTAGCACAATCTCAGACTCAAGTTGTTTTGCAACAAGATATGAGTTTTCCATCTCAAGAAAAAATGGATGAGAAGAGTGTGCGTTCCCCAATGAATGCAGAAAAATCCACTGTATCGGATGGTGACACAGCTAGTCCGGTTCAAACGGTGATCGGTAAAGACAAATCAAATCCGTTTATGGCTGTCACTTTGCCAAAAAGTGAAGATGAAGGATCATCATCAAGAAGAAGACTGCCTAGAACATTAACACATGGAGACATATTAAAGAAAAAGAGTATAAGTGTTAAAAAGAAAAAAAATGAAAAAATAGAAGATGTAATTAAACAGACATTAGAAAATTTCTTCCAGCAAAAAGAAAAACAAGACAAACATATTATTAAAAATCCTAGTCCTAGTCCCAGTCCAGAGAGATCAAGATCTAGTCCAGTAAGGTCTCAAAGCTCAGGAAGAGATGATAATGAAGACAATCTAAATTATCAAGATGCTCAAGATCCATACGAAGATTATGATTCAGGAATGAGTTTTGATTCAATAGTACTCCATAATTTAGACACATAAAAATAATTCGGAAATATTGAATCAAGAAGGAGACAGAAGAACAATAATGGAAGAGACAATAAGTGGGGCCAGATGTAACGGAAAAAAAACAATAATGGAGAACAATAATGGAGGAGACAATAAGTGGGGCCAGACGTGATATAAAGACAAGTAAGTGAGAAAAACGTGGACGACATAAAATGGAATCTCTGCACCAGCCATGTGAAGATGGGGCCCAATGAAGTACCCTACAAGGCTAGAAGACAAAGATTTCAAAAAATTTTGAAGTCCGCATTTCAGATCCGCTCAGAAGTTCAGCTATAAAAGGCAGACCATAGGAGAAGAAAAATCATCGAGAAAAAACACAAAGCAAGAAATCCTCTGAAAATCTTAAGCCTACTTTCCATCCCAAAAACCATTTCTAAAACCACCTTGTAAAATATTCCCTTTATGAATACCCTAGTACTTATTCTTCTAAGCTTGTAAAATAAATAAAGTTTGTATGCTTAAGAGTTGATCGTTTTTCAATTCAGAAGTTCAGTCAAATCTTTTCGGGTTTTTGGAAAGGGAAATCCCATCTCTTGTAAACATGTAAGTTACTATGTTTATCTATGTTATGTTCTAAGATATTACCCCTATGTTTTGATTTCCTTTATGTTTTATTATGTATAGTTTTGTTATTCTGTAAATTATTAAAAAACTACTCTTAGTATATGGTTATCTTTCCAATTTCTTAACAATTTTGATGGATTAACCTGTAATTCCTAGGAAAAAGCTGGTTAAGATAAACCGAGTGGTATGTGAACTTAACCATGGCCGGGGTGAGGTTAAAGAAAAAAGAGTTAAGAATAGATTCATGTCTATCAAAAATTGGGAAGAAGAGATGAACAGAGTAAAAAAAAAGAGTATAAAAGGGGTAATCTTAGTACATAATTATGGATACAGTGTAACATTATAAGTTTAGATATAAGAGAGGGAGAGTACCGAGTAGGATTTTTACAAACATAAGGTGTTTTAAAATAATTCTACTAAGCTGTTAATGTCTGATAATCGTAATAATTATACATATCCAGAAAGCTTTGCAAGAAGTCTTAGTTTAAGCTTAGGAGAATTTATTTGGGACGTAGACACAGGATTCTATTCTATCGTAGACTACGCTATACATTTTATTTATATAACAGAAAATAATAGATTTTGTGTAGATTTATTTAATAAGCAGTTATATCTTATAATTAGAATACTACAAATACATTTATCTAGCCTCTCTCACTATTCTTATTCAAGACAATAAGTTTATATATGAATAATTTAAGACAATAATTAATCTAAGACGGTTATTTTCTTATTTCCCTTTATTTTATATATATATATATATGTGTGTGTGTGTGTGTGTGTGTGTATATATGTATATGTATATGTATATGTATATATATATATATGTATATATATATATATATGTATATATCGGCACGCATCCTGGTCCCATCAATTTTGTTGTAGCGTGCAACTCGATCCCACCAATCCTCCCTTATTCCTCCTTAACAATAACAATGAGAGTAAATCATATATATATATATATATATATATATATATATATATATATATATATATATATAGTAATAACATGATCATTCACCCTTATTACTCCTTGTTGCGGTGTGCAACCCAATCCCACATGTCCACCCTTATTACTCCATAATATACACCACCCTTATTTCTCCTGTTGTAGCGTGCAATCTGTAACACCCCCTTTTTTTCCTCCATAGAGAGAAGTCTGGGTTTCGACGTTCATGGGGTATAATAACTCGTTTCCTTTTGGGAATTGGGTATTTGAAGAGTCTCCACCTAACGGGCTATGGTGCGTTAGGGCACCTAGAGCGATTAACTCTTACATTGGTTTGTGTTACCAGAGATTAGGGTAAGAGCTCGAAATGGCCTTTGGGGGAAGGTGTTAGGCACCCCTCTTGGTCCACAACTGTGGGTCTCAGTCAAACTTATATTTACGAATTAGTGTATTAATAGATAAATAGTTGAATCAAAAAGTTTGCAAGTAAAGCACGTTATATAACTCAAATAATAAGACATAAATTTTTGAACAATTTGTATGCATGGAAAACAAAGTTTTAATCAAAAGTAATTTTGGGAAAAGGAGGAGTCCTAGATTGGTTACCCTATAGGATCACCCTACACAATATCCGGTAAACACTCCTCAATAAGGGGATACACGTGACATTAACGTGTAGTCCTCGTATCCAATATCTACATTTCACATCCCTTTAGTGGTCATAAAGCGAGTATTAGTCAGCAATCTCTATTGCGTGCTATTACTCATCCCTTCTTAATGGTCCTGGAGGAACTTTAGGACATCTAACTATCGGTAGTTCTAGACAAACCAATAAGGTTTAAAGGAGAAAATACTAAGGCAACACGAAAGAACATATAGGACCTTAGAACATCAGGAGAGAAGCAATTAGAGGCTTAAGTTTACCTCCACAAATAATGCACATAAGTAGCACGACTCAAACACAATTAAAGGCCTTTTGTTAAATAGTACCCTAGGCATGATATCTAAATGAATATTAAGACACAGAAGATATGTAGTTTATTCTGTAAACTCAGAAGTAATGGCCCTATCAGTTTGCTAAATCAGAACATTAAGTAACAGAAACAGTTTCAGAGTTGCGCCTTATAGGCTTGCCTACACGCGGAATAATGGTAACTACGTTTTATATAGTAAAAAGGGGATATATTAAAATAGATTCTTGAATCCCTATAGGCATGCTGTCTAATTGTGAGCATGTAATTTTTGCCCTGTATGAATTATTCCCATAAATTAAAAACAAAATAATTTATTTTGTTCGTTTGTGATTTCGATTTTCATGGCATTTTCTGTCAATGGTTTGCGTTTGTTTTTGTATATTTATTTTATCTTAATTAATAAAAAATACAAAAAAAATATGTGGCATGTGCGTTTAGGAGTAAATTTGCATTTTTTTAGAATTATTAAGTAATTGGTTCATTTTATGAAAATGAAAATTAAAAATAGTTTAATTTGCACTTTATGTGATTTCTTTTCTCTTAATTTTGCATTAATTATTTATGATAATATTACTTATTATTAATTAGCATCTCTTATAGGTTAGTTGTGCATCCATTTTGGTTTTAATTTAGGATCCTTATTTTAATTTGAAAATGAAAAACAAAAAAGAGAGAAAGAATAAAATCTGAAAAATAAAAAGAAAGTTGAGCCATTTCTATTAATTTTGTAGCCCAAAAACACCTAAATATGGTCGAAAAATCGACCCCTACCCGGTCCATTTCTCACCTACCCGAATCGATCCCGTCCCCAACCGAAACAACCCTGTTTCGGTGACCTCTTGATCTAAGCCATCGATTTGGTTCAATCAGATGGTCGAGAACTGGGGTGAGGAAAATATATAATTTTTCCAAACAGCCCTCCCCCCACCCCCAATTATCCTCTTACATTGTCTAACCTTAACGCTGCCCCCGCCGCCCCCGCCCCCCTTCCGTCTGACGCCGTCGGCCGAAATTTGTCGCCGCCCGGCGACAACTCACCAAACTACCCCAAATTTACATTATTTGTTCCTCTTCATCTCCCCATTCCGAATCCAGGTGTGTTTTCCTTCAAATCCATCCCAAACTTGTTAAATATTCAAAGTAGTAATCGCCGGCTCCATCATGTCTAGCGGCGCCACTTCAAATTGGCTTCAAATTAACACCCTGGAACCACCATACCTCCTTCATCCTATATCCATCATCATTTTCCTTCAAATATCACTCAATCTCATCGAATTTTTGAATCCAAAATTTGAATTGGAAGTTGATCTGAAGCCCAAGCATACAAGGCTTCCCAATGTATTGTTTGATCCTCAAACGATGTTATTCATTCATTCTCGGCAAGAATGAGCAAATAACATTATTTGGGGATTAATTTTAGAGGTCAGTCGTATTCCAATTTAATCGGTAAGTTTTCGTAGTTTTAATTTTGTTTATTTCATTACGCATGTAAGCTTTAATCTAGGTTTTGCATTAATTTTACTTGTTAGCTTCCCCAGAATCGTTTTGTTAAGTTTTGATATTTTTTTATTTATTGAAATAGCTTATTTCTGTTTCGTTGATTAATTTCGTTTATCTTTTTTCTGTTTAGCTGATAAATGAAAATAGTAGTTTTAATTCTTAATTCTGGTAGTTAATTTAGATTTGAAAATTAGGGTGCTTCTATTTGAATTCTGGCCTTAGGGATTTTGTTTTGGTTGAAGGTCATTTAGTTGTAGCTGAATAACTTCCAATTCTTAATGATTAACCATGGTTAAGTTTAAAATGGACTAGGGTTAGCTAACCTAGTTGTGATTTCTGAAGGTAAATTCAGGGGTATTCAGGGGTAATTAAGGGATATCATTTTAGGGAAACTTTGGTATGACTGATTTAGAAGCCTGTAGAAGAGGTCTTAGGGGAAATTCAAGCTTTATGTGTTAAAACTAAGGTAGAAAGTCAGAAATCTAGGGGCATTTAGGCTAAAATAAAAGTTCATAAGGGGACTAAGGGTGCAAAGAAAAATCGGCAGGGCTGCCCTATAGCTGAGTCTATATAAGGTATCATTCTTGCCTTTCATCAAGAAGGAAAGAGATGAAAATACGCCGACCTTAAAGACTTGAAGAAAAAAAAAAAGGTTGCTACTGCTCCATCGGATTTCAACTCTGAAATTTGAAAGTCTCTCATCTCTGAATCAATTTTGGTTTTCACCTTCTGTCCGCACTTTGAAATGGTTTGAAAGTTTGTCAGTGATTTCAGATTTGGGTGTCCTGGATATTAGGAGTTGGTGTCAGTTGTTCAGATTGTATTTCTCTGGTCTTTTTGAACTGTTGAGTCTACTGTTCCATTGAATTTTGGAGTCATTTTCTGGGTTTTATCATTGGATCTATGGCTGATTGTTGACGTGTTCATGCCATGCTGAAGTCTAGATGTTGATTTCCCCTTGTCCACTTATTCATATCATTTCAGGTACACTCTTCTGTAACCATGCTGGCTGTGAAATAAATTGGAAAAAAATGAATTGAAATGAAGATGTTGGAGCATGAGATATATTTCAGCTTGTTGGAATAATTTGCTTAATTGACATGGCCTTCCGTTTATCCTATGTTTGTAGTTGGTTTGTAGCTATTGTTAGAAATGGTTTATGTATTAGTTTCATTTCATCGACTCCCTGATCCCCTCAAGTATTGAGTGTTCAAGTTCACTGAAGAGTTGTAAAGTTATTAATGCTTGTAGTATAGCTTGATTGCAATCTATAATAGTTGAAGGTGGTATTTGATTCGAGATTTATCTAGTTCTATCACTGATTCAGTGTGTGTGAACTTGATATTTCTCTAATAGTTTGGCCAAGTAATAATAACTGAACTTTCTGTTGTCCCTATAACTTAAGCTGCAGTGGTAATGATTCCTTTCAAATGCTTTCATCGTTTTCTACCATGCTTTAAATGTTACTTTAGATTTCTTATTTGGAATGTTGCATAATCCAGAAATGCTTGTATGATTGGTATGTATGTTCATGTTAGTGTTAATTCGACAAGTTCCTAAAAGGGCAATAGTTAAATCCTGGTTCACATTTCAACTTTAGCTTTCCATGATTTTAATTTTGAGAACACCTAACCAGAATCTGAGTATCTTCGAATAGCTTTCAACAAACTTTGGTCTCTTTCAGGTTAATATGGCTATGTGAAATGGTTCGCAGACTTCGTTTGAAAATTCAAAATTTCCTCGAGTTGGATTCAAGAAAAACCGGTGACTTGAGATACCAAAAGCCAAACCCATCCCAAGTGGCGACTCAAAAAATAAATAAATAATCTCAATTCGAATAGAGTCACTTTAAATGGAAAAATTCCCTTATACATTACCCTTCGAGGTAGGTGTGTAAAAAAGGAGGCGTGATACTAATGATAGATTAAGGCAGTTTTTTTTAAAGAATTCACTTCAGGGAAAATAAACCACTAGTTAAACTAGTTTTGTAATGAATCAATCGTGAACTGAATTGATTTATTTAAACTAAACTACTTTAAATCTATAGGCATAATATCTGGTATTTTTCTCTATAGTCTTGATATCTAATTTTTTAAAGAAAAACTGATGTTAGAGACTGGTAGGCGTGATAACAAAATCATAGCACATATAAATATTTGTTATAACAGAAGTTGGATTAGATCATATCATATAGGGCATGGTGTCTACTTGTAAAGTTGATTTTAATATCTACCAACATGATTTCTATTATTGGAACCACTTGAGACCTATAGGCATGATTTCTAACATGGTAAGGCAAACACAACCAGATATAAAGTCCTATAGGCATGGTTTCTACTTATAAAGTTGATTTTAAGACCTATAAATATGATTTCTATTATTGGAACCAATTGAGACCTACAGGCATGATTTCAAACATTGTAAGACAAACATAGCAAAAAATATATAAAGTCGTATAGGCATGATTTCTATCCGTATTACGCCATAAATATGTAACTACCCACCTTTTTCACTAATTACCCCAATATTCATTTACAAATTATTATAGACCATCTGAATGAGTCACACAAAATGATAAAAAAGGAAAAGAAGAAATTACACTATAGGGAGCTTGAAGCAGGCCCAAGTGATTTTTCAACCCCCCCCCCCCCCCCAATAATCTCAAATGCCAATTTCATAGATAATATCATTGTCTAGGTGCGTCAGAGTTCACAAAGGATCTCAAGGATCCGGGCAGTACTCATACCTAGACTTGGTAAACAAATTGAGTAAGTGCGATATGGAAGAGCCTGCCTCAGTATTCCAGAGTTCAGAGGGTTCTCAAGAGGATCCCAACAGTACACACACTGGAGGGGGCAGAACCTAGTGACTTAGGAGCAGAGTGAGAGTGCTTGATCCAGTTTGAAATGTTTTAGTAGGAAAATAGTATTAAAAAAAGATTTGTTTGAGATGGTTTTGTAAAAGAACACATAAGACAATTTAAAAGAAAGATAAGAAGACTGACAATCAATCAAACCAACTACATAATCAGAAGAAGTTCATCAGCACTTCGATACATGGAATCAAACAGGTGTACACATCTACTTAGGAGTAAATGGGGATCTGGGGTAAGCATAAGGCACATAGTAAGAATCAGAGAAGCCTAAAAAGAGGTCAAGGGTTTTAAAGTATAGAATGAACTGTAGAGTTAATACAAAACCAACAGGCTTAGAATAGCCAATTATTTCATACAGGAAGGTGCATGCTAGGGATTAGAGAAACATAGTCAACATTGGGACATACTAGAAGGGGATCCTAAGAAGGTATATAGCATGCAGTAAAGAACATAGTGAAGTAGACATGCTAACTTCAAGTTGAAAAACAAAACCATAGATAGAAGTATATTAGAAACATGACAAATTGAAGTAATAGGAGAAGCATATTATTTTTGGGACTTGACTTAAAACTGGAACATACTAGTAAGGGGATAATAAACACAAAGTGAAAGAGAACCCAGTAGTCAGCTTTGGCTTGCAGCCGGCTAACTTTAGATGGTAGTAAATGACACAAAAAGCAGAAAGCTTTTTAATGTGAAAGAGAGAGTTTTTGAACCTATGACTATGTCTTTGTGTTAATGAGAGAGTGTATATATATAGTAGTTTGAGATTAGGTAAAATAAGGCAAGAATCACAGTAGTTTAGTAATTATGGAACCAAGTACTAATCAGAATCAAATCAATGCAAGTATTCCTTTAATTAAGGGGTAATCAACCAACGGTAATAGGCAGAAAATATTTAAGGAAAGAAATCAAGTAGGGCATCAGGTAAAAAATAGACAATTAGGGGTAAGTACATAAGGGTTTAATTAAGGAAACAACTAGTGAAGAATCAATAAAATGCTCGATTAACCAAATAATGTAAGAAAATAAAATAAAGTTGCAGAATATGGAATAATCGAAAATCAATATATAGTAAATCATTGAATCAAGGACTCGAAATTACTGATTTAAGGAGAGTAACATGGGTTCCCATGAATAAGCAAATAAACCAAGTTTAAATAGGAGAATCGAAGATCTAAAGGGAAGTTTTCAAATCAAGCCAAGAAACAGTGAGCTCAGAGTCAATCAAAGAGAGAGTCATGAGTCAATGTTTTAGCATATAAATAGAGTGAGATAGGAGTAACCAAACATAGCAAGCAAAGAGGCAAGTATTGACAAGTCAAGATAAACCCTAGCACATAGAGCTGATGTAAGTTAGGCATAAAAACTCAGTAGAAAACATATTCGAGGCGAGATAGTCACAGAAACTTAAACAAGAACATGCCAGTCACAAAATCAAACAAAGAAGCTTAGAAAAAATAGGGCTTTAAACATCGTTGAGTTAAAGATATTATAAACTCATATATTCAGTTAAAATATAATGCAAAAAGTAGAAGTATAAACACAAAGAATCAATTAAACAAAATTTTAAAAGAAGTTCCGAAATCCTAATTTTTAGAAGAAGGTGAAAAATGTTTGAAATCAACGATTCTTGTAAAAGAGTTCCAAGGACACTGTAAACTATTAAAGAAACAAACTGAAATTGTCCTAGATTTGTATATATCTAGGAAATATAGGCAGAAGTTAGGGTTTCAGAAGAAATCCATATAGAGATTAAAGAACCTATCTAGAATCCCAAGGATCGTAACAAATACATCGTGATATTGCTCAAAATCACATTGGAGTAGCCATGAACAGACAAGTGGCGAACCCTAGATGCAAGTAGGCATGGCCCTGGGCCCTTAAATACCTCAGAGAAGGCAAGCATGGCAGGAGGGAAACCATTGTAGGCTTAGGGGATTGAAAAGAGATTACCGGAGAAGACCGGAGATGGGAGGTCAGCGGTTGAAGGGCTAGGGTTTGGTTGAGTTACAGAGAGAGGGGAGGAGATGAGAGAATACAAAGGCAATGGGTTTGGGAGAATGAGTTAGGGTTAGGGGTCGTTTAGAGTTAAAAAGACAAGAGTTAATACGTGCCGTTGATCTGGGGTTTGGTTAAAATTGAGGCTAAAATTGAAATGTACTCTGGCTATATTTTAAATAGATGATTTATTCTTATATAATTTATAATAAATAGAAAATAATTTCTATAAAATAATTTCATGTACTAAAATCATTTAAAATAGATATTCAACATTTTAAAAATATAGAAGGTAGTTTTGTACATATAAAACGTAATTGTTCCTAATAAGCTAAGTATTGTTATTATATGCAAATTGGCTTTAAAAATAAAAATGCAATTATCAAAGAATATTTTAACAGTATTTTGGCATAAATACATAATTTAGATGACTAGTTTACCACAACAATAATTTGAGGGATAATTATTAGGGATTTTATGAGTAAAAGGGAAGAAAATAAATCAATTTAATTTTTAAAATTATAGAAAAAAATTTTGCATGCTGATACATGCATATATATATATATATGCTATTTTGAAAGTATTTATTCATATTAAAAATATATAGGAAAAAATTGGGTGTCAACACAACCCGATCCCACCTGTCCACCCTTAGTACTCTAATACTCCTTGTTGTGGCGTGCAACTCGATCCCACCAGAAAACATCAATTCTCCCTTATCCCTCCTCTAAGTATCAAAAACCAGACATAGTTTAAAATCAACAACAACAATAATCCAACAATCCAATCAGAAGGATTTCTACCACCAAGAGTATGAATGCACAAGAACAAGAGAATCACGGAAAAACCAAGAAGCGCAATAACCACAACAAAATAACAAGACATAATAAGCACGTGATAACAACACCGCTAACCACAACAATTTGGACACATAGCATATATGCATGGGGGGTCGTAGCGGAATTCAATGAAGAGATAACAAAACAATAAGGAGAATAATCACTTCAACTAAGGCAAATAAGGGCCAAGTAATAAGTAAGAGTTAGGGAAAGCTAACAACGTCATATGGAGCATATAGAGGTAAAACAAACAATTAGAAAACTCAAAACTATCTGAAAACTTTACTTAATGTACATAAGGAACTAAGAACCCTAAAGGAAGATTTCCCATAAATAGGTCCGAGCACATACTCATCACCTCGCGTACACGAACTATAATTAATATAGAAGACTCAAATCCTATGGGAAAGTTTCTCACACAAGGTTAGGCAAGATACTTACCTCAATTCGACAAATTTAATACTCAATTTAGCTTTTCCTTTACCAATTCGTCAACTCTTGGCTCAATCTAGCCAAAAGCGACTTGAATACATCAAACAGTGCAAGAGAAAATAATTTCAATTAACAAAACTATGATTCTTGCACAATTTTCAAAAATTCAACTAAAGTCAACTCCCTGGTCCGTGAGCTCGAAACCTGACAAAATTTACAAAAATCGAATACCCATTCCGTTACAAGTTCACCCATACAAAAATTATCCAATTTCGATGCCATTTTGTCCTTAAAATCATCACTTTACATTTTTTTAAAGATTTCACAATATTACCTTAATTTTCCTTTAGATTCTCTTGAATTTGATGTGAAATCTAAGATATAATCATAAATTATAGTTGGAAATTGATTAAAGGCATTTATCCAATGTATTGGTTTGCACATCTCTTCACGAAATCGCCTCACCTCAACTCTAGAGTTCAAAAATATGAAAATGAAGCGAAAACTTGAAATACCCAGCTTTTAGTAGGCTGCAGATGTCGCGTTTGTAACACTGGGTTCGCAAATGCGGAGAAAACTTCGCAAATGCAAAGCCTAAAGAATCATGTCTCCATCGCAATAGCAATGAGATACTTCGCAAAAGCAAAGCAGGGCCTTCGTAAAAGCGGCCCAAATGTTTGCAAATACGAACTAAGTCAACTCCAGGCTTTATCACAAATGCGATGCTAAGTCTGCAAATGCGAACTCAACAGGCCTCGCAAAAGCAAAAATTTCCTCGCAGATGTAAGTCCATTCGTTAGTACCCTATCTTCGCAAATACGACTTCGCAATTGCGATAGTTTGATTTGCGATATAAACATTGCAAATGCGATGATACTAGAACAAAAAATCAAAGACTATGAAAAGTTATTTCAAAACCAATCCGGAACTCACCCGACCCCTCGGGGCTCCGAATTAAATATGCACACGACTCTATACACATAACACTGTGACGACCCAAAGGGTCATCACCTGTTTTTAATCAATTCTGTACTTGTGAGGCCTTGAAAACCTCATTTAGAGTTGCCTCAATTTGTGTGCGCATTCCGGGTGCATAACCGAAAATCTTAAATAAGAAATTTTGTGGAAAATGCTAAGTTTTGATGTTAAAATGAACAAATTTGACTTCGGTAACCATTTTGGAAAAACGTACCGAGACCCGTGATTTCCTAGAGGGTCCATAGAAAAATACGGGACTTGGGCGTATGCCCGGAATTAAATTCCGAGGTCCCAAGCTCGAGAAATGAATTTTTCTGTAAAATTATTTACTGAAAATGTTTAAAAAAAATTAAAATAAAATCTGATTAGAAAGCGATGGTATCGGGCCCTTATTTTTATTACGGTGTACAATACATGTCTTATATATATATATATATATATATATATATATATATATATATATATATATATATATATATATATATTAAGTCCTTCCTGTAAAATTTGGTTAAAAACGGACGTCGTTTGACGTATTTCGGATGTGAATTTCTAAATGTGAAACTTGATGAAGTTTTTGGAAAAATCCTTTGATTTGAGGTTTGATTCATTGTTTTTGAGGTTATTTAGGCGATTTAATCACAGAGATAAGTTCGTATAATATTGTTGAGTAAGTGCATATATTTTGTTAGGACCCCAAGGGCTCGAGAGTGTTTCGGTGGTGTTTCAGAATGGTTTTTGGCTTAAGAAGTGTTGCAGATTTTCTGCTGTTGTGCCAAGGGATTTTGTTCTTTGCGTTCGCGTGGGACCTCTCGCGAATGCGTAAGGCAAAATTCACAGGTGTCCAGTCTCTTCATCACGAACGCGATCATTGGGACACAAACACGAAGCTAGGGGAGACCCTTCGCGAACGCGGCCCTGCATTCGCGAACACGTAAGGTTGAGGGGGAGGGGCCACTAATTAGTGTATCGCGAATGCGACCACTAGTACGCAAAAGCGAGGCTCGAGAAGCGGACGCTTCGTGAACGCGAGCCTATGCACGCGACTGCGTAGGCTTAACTAGCCAACCCATTACGAATATGAGGGTCCTATCGGAATGCGTAGATTTAATCCGCTCAGTTATTTTAAGTCCCCAAAAACATAACCATTACGGGAGTTCACCAAAATTTCACAAACCCTTTCTTCTCCAAAGCTCCTAGGTGATTTTTGAAGCTCTTTTTCACTACAGTTTCTTGGGTAAGCATTGTTTAACTCCTTTCCTTCCATTTTCTTCAACATCTATTGGATTTCCAAGACTAAAACATGTGATTAAGGTTAGAAAATTAGGGATTTGGGTAGAGTTAGAGTTTTTAAATTTTTCTTGATTTAGACCGCATTTTGGGGTCTAATTTAAAAATAAATTATATATTCGGGCTCGTGGATGAATGGGGTGATTTGATATTGGTTCAAACTTCATGTTTTGATCAAGCGAGCCCGGGGTCAATTTTTGAGTTTTTGGGGAGAATGATGGAAAATCTATAATTAGGCATTGGATTTAAAGTTTTAAGCATTATTTGATGTTCTGGAGTCATTTATGTATAGATACAATTAATTTGAAGCCGAATTCAAAAAGAAAGGCATTTGTTGGGTAAGTGTTCGGTCTAACCTTAGCTTGAGAGAATAGGAGTTGAGTCATATTTTCTACTTGTTTCTTGTTGAGTACGACATATAGGCATGGTGACGAGTATCTATACGTTGGTGTCGAGCATGACCGTGAGTCTTAAATGGATACTTGTTGAATTCTTGAATAATGCTATAGTTGAGATAATGAGTAAATCCGTGGTATTGAGCAAAAGCTTAGTTTATTTTCTGAAGGTTAATTATGAGTTGGAAGTGATGATAACAGAGATGTTAGAAGTTGAATTGAGATTGGTTATAGATGATTCTCCCTTGTCGGGATATATATACTTGATCTATTGACTTCCCTTGCCGGGACAGTGATATTTGTAGTAATCCCTTGCCGGGATTGTTATTGTGATCGCTGTAAGTTATATATTTGGAACGAGTTGCACGCCGCAACATTTTTATTAATGAATATATATTGACCGGGTTGCACGCCGCAACAGATATATTATAGTATATTAGATCGGGTTACACGCCGTAAAAGATATATTATGTTATATTGGATCGGGTTGCACGCCGCAACAAATATTATATTGGATCGGGTTGCATGCTGCAACTGATATATTATATTTATTGGATTGGATTGCACGCCACAACAGTTATATTATATTTATTGGATCGGATTGCACGCCGTAACAGTTATATATATATATATATATATAGATCGGGTTGTACGCCGCAACAGTAGTATAATTATGTTATTTTAGATATTGTATTGATCCTTCATATTTATTATTTTCTACTAAGTTAAATTGTTCCCGCAGCATGTAACCCCTTCCTTTTAACTACTTATCACTTTTTAATTTTCTCCATATATTATATAACTCCATATGTTTATCTGGAGTCTGGTCCTAGCCTCGTCGCTACCTCACCGATATTAGGCCATACACTTACCAACACATGGGGTCGGTTGTGCTGATGCTACACTCTGTGTTCTTTTGCGCAGATCCGGGTACCGGAGCAACATACGATGCCGTATCAGTAGTTCAGGAGCCAGCCTTCAGTCCACGAGATACCGAGGTAGTCCTGCAGGCGTCCATAGGCTTAACATCTCTTCTATCGTTATTTACGATCTGTTATCTCTTGTATTCGAGGCAGACAGTGTTACTTTCTTTCAAACGGTTGTATGTAGTAAATCTTAGTAGTCCGTGGATGTTGTGACACCAGTTCTGGGTAGAGGCATATGTGAATTTTCCTTATTATTTTTATTTGTTTCGTTTAAGTCTTTCGCTAAATTATGAATTCGGCTATTGTTTAATTATTTATTTTCTGCTAATTAAATTGGTAAAAATGGTTTAAACTAAAAGGTATTCATGGATTCTAAATGTGTGGCTTGCCTAGCTTCTACGAGTAGGCGCTATCACGACTCCCGATGGTGAAAATTTTAGGCCGTGACAAACACGAACTTACTCGCACGATCAAAACATCAAAATAACCTCTAGAACCACGAATTGGATGTCAAAACGCATGAAAATCACCTTGAACTTCAAGAACCTCTAGAATCACAACCAAGTGTCTGAACCATTTCAAATCAACTCTAAATGACACCAAATTTTGCAAGCAAGTCCCAAATGATACAACAGAGCTGTTCCAACTCTCTGAATCACATTCTGACCTCGATAACATAAAAGTCAATTATGGATCAAACTTCTCCATTTTTCAAATATCAACTTTTCTAATTTTCGTCGAAATGCCTCAAATTATCCTACGGGACTCCAAATTCAAATCCGAATACATGCCCAAGTAAAATCACCATATAAAGTTACTGACATCACCCAAAACTCATTCCCGAGTCATTTACTCAAAAGTCAAATTCCAGTCAAATTCCCTCCTCTTAAGGTTCCAAAAGTAGATTTCTTCTTCCAATTCGAGTCTGATTCATATGAAAACTAAATTCAACCACGTACGCAAGTTGATATACATAATATGAAGCTACTCGTAATATCAAACTATCGAACCGGTCGTAATTGCTCACAACGATCAGTCGGGTCGTTACACAATCATTTTATCTTTTAGTTTACCAATTTTTATATTTGGGAGACTTACTTATAAATACCCTTAGAGTAACTTAGTAGTATAAAAAACGCAGTATTTAAAACATAAAACTCATTTAATAATTATCAATGCAAATAGCTATAAGAAAATTATTTGTACAATTAAAATATGGACAAGAGTGATAAATGACAAATTAAGCAATTAAAGAAACGATCTTTGCATAACAGTTCATGCATAACTCCACATTAATAACTTCGGCACTGGTACGTAAATTAAACGTGTAGTACTCACTAGCTATTATCAAAGATTAATACGGTGCCATTTTGCTCTCTCTCTTTTAATATATGTAATATATTTCGCTTTTCTAGATTAATACGGTGCCATTTTGGATATCTATATTTTATTTTGAGTTGAATTAATTCGATTTAGCTTCAAAGATAAACTAAATCCACTCTTAATAAGTGAAATATGTTCATAATAAGAGATAGTATCTGTCTAGTTATTCAATATTCAAAGTTCACTAGAACGATTAATCTAGATTATGAATAAAGAACTTCCTGACCAAAAATATAAATTTTACTAACCAAAACTTACTGATTAAAAGTAAGGGAATACTTACCATCCCATTCCATTCTGGTTAATTACATAAAATTGTGTGCGCTACTTTTTTCTTGTTTAGACAAGCATAGACTCCACACCCACCCCTCTTCTCACCCCCCACCCACTTCGATCATGAACAAGAGGCTATTTTATTAATGAACTAACAATTGAGAATGTTTCTCTGTATCTCTCTCACAAACCAGAAAACATTAGCCTCCCACGTGTAGTAGTTTCTGTAGCTTAAGAAATTTATACAATTTGATTCGTACGGCCACTTGGCTTTTTGTTACTTCATTTCCTTCTCATTTTCAAGCCTTTATAAGGGAAGCAAACCCCATCAACCCCTTTACCAATTTAGCCTATCTTTGAGAGAGAAAATCAATAGAAGGATTATTTAGAGAGAAAAAATGGCTCTTGAAACTGTTGTTTTCCAACAAGATCCTTTCACTTATAGCCACATCAATCTTGGTGGCTTTTTTCATGATTATAATTGGGATTCTTCTCATTCTTCAATAGCACAAAGCTATAATAACAACTCTTCATCTCCTGAAGTTTGCAATGGATTCTTGCCGGCGCAATATACTCCGGTGGAAACTCCGATTGTTTCCTGCCGGAGAAAAAGGCGGCGCACTAAATGTTCTAAGAACAAGGAGGAAATAGAGAACCAAAGGATGACCCACATTGCTGTCGAAAGAAATCGCCGCCGGCAAATGAACGATTACCTCGCCGTTCTCCGATCATTAATGCCTCCTTCCTATTCTCAAAGGGTACTCTCTCTCACACGCGCGCGCACGTAAAGACATGCATTAATAGACATGTTGGCATTTTTTAAACAAAATTTAGCGTCATGATAATTGTTAGTATTATGAATTTAATTTATATAGATAGACAAAAATCAAGAAAATAAGGTAGATTACACAACAAATCGAATGAAACCTGACGAAAAAGAAGTGAACACTTTGCTGGGAACGAAGCTTCGTGTTTGTTTTTCTTCGCTATAATATTTTAATTAAATTATATTGATAACAAGAGCACAATTATTGAGCAATGGTGAAGTTGTCTTTAGGGCAATTTAAGTCTTTAATTTAATTAAAAGCAACGTTTAAATTGCCCTAAAGACTAGGAAACATCATCCAGCTTGGTAGTTAAAGTCAATTACGTAGTAAAACATTATTATAAATCATTGGTACAATAATTTAACCTTTTTTTATTTATTAATGTGAACAGGGAGACCAAGCATCAATTGTTGGAGGCGCAATTAATTTTGTGAAAGAACTTGAACAACTTCTTCAATTTTTGGAAGCTCATAAACAAGAAGAAAAAAATCAATTATCACCACATAATGCTTCTCAACATCCCTTCTCTAAGTTCTTCACTTTCCCTCAATACACAACCGGAAACAACCACCCGATGGCCGCCACCAACGACGGGGCAACGATGGAGGAGAGGCGGTCGGCGGTGGCGGACATCGAGGTGACAATGGTGGAAAACCATGCTAATATTAAGGTTTTGTCAAGGAGAAGACCCAAACAATTATTGAAGATTGTTAATTGGTTACAAGCTATGTGTCTTTCCATTCTTCACCTCACTGTTTCAACAGCTGATCATATGGTTCTTTACTCATTCAGTGTCAAGGTTAGTATATGAAAAAAATATTTAAGATTATGTCATTCTTACTAAATACGATTTGATTGGACATAAAATTTAAGAATTCTTTTTAGCACAAACCTAATTTTTTTAAGATATGTCATCTTTTCTGTTATTGAAACATACTAAAAAAGAAAAAGTACGTTATGAAATATAGTGCTCATATTAAAACAGACTAAAAAACGAAGTACGTTATGAAGTATAGTACTCGAATCTATCTAACCTTGAAATTTTTAATATTTGTACTCTTGGAATATATAGATGTTTGATAGTGCATGCAATTATGCAAATAATAAAAGCCTAAGTTCAACCATTATATGATATTTATGGTCCCTGTTTTCATTTCTTGCTTCATAATATTTTAGACAGCATAATTAAAAAGGATATAATTTGTGGGTTCGGTTGAACTCGATGTTTTGATTAAAACTTTATATTTATTTTAGAAAATGTATTAAATATATAAAATTAAATTTTAATTTTGAACTTAATAACTTTAAAAGATTATGAACCGGTAAACTCTAAATTTACCTGCCACCTATGTAAATATTAAATGTTGTATATAGAGGGAGAGCATTAGCTGCGGAATCAAACAAATCCAGTAGCATTATTTAAATGTTGTATTTATATTACAAATTTCATAAACTATGTATACATAAAAGTTGAAAATTCAGTAATTAAGACGAATTAGGATTCGATAATGAATTCAAAAATCATGAACTTTAAATTCTGTATATATATTCTCATCATATTGGCCAAAATAGATTTGAGTGATAAGAAGCAAAATGAAGGGAAACTAACTATTTGTATTTACATGAGACAGGTGGAAGATAATTGTCAGCTAAATACAGTGAGTGATATAGCAAGTGCTGTGCATGAAATGGTGGCCATGATAATTAAGGAGGAGGCTATGTCTTGTTGAGATGACCTGTCTCTTCTTCTTGTTCCCCACCCCAAAAACGAAGAAAAATATTTTTTAATAAAAAAGAAGAGAAAATTAAAGCTATTTCTTCTCAAGATTGTATGTATAATTTCTTGTCATTATCAAATCATTGGTTTCTTTAGATTATTAATGACATTATTTAATTTAGTACTTATGTACTCCAACAGATCCTCCCCCCCCCCCCACGCCCACCAAACACATGCCACATGGCCTATTAGTACTCGAACTTAGTTTTGAGAATGTTTGTTTGTTTTTTCCTACAATTATTTTCTATATAGGGACGTTCTGGACCACGATGTGATTTTATATATGTGGGAACTTTCCTCATAATCTTTTACTCCATTTCTTTTTGTTGGAAACGAAAATATTATAGATAATTATTATCCACTATTCTCTCCGATCTAAAATAAATAATTTTTTAATTTTTTGTGATTCAAAATAAGTGATTTTTTAGTTTCAAGAATAAATTAATTATTTTTTTCCTACATTATTGTAATGACCCAAAAAGTTATTACTTGTGTTGCAAGTAAATTCAATGTTCCAAGGTCTAAAACCTCATTTTTACCTCACCTTGATTTGCATGCATGGTCCCGGCCTATATCCAGAAAGCTTTCTATGTGAAAATATGAGAAATAGAAACTTCTAGAGTTAAAAATTTGATTATGGTTGACTTTGTTCAATATTTCGAGCTAACATACCCGGATCCGTGTTCCGAAAATCCCGGGAGGTCCGCGATAAAATATGGGACTTGGGCGTATGCCCGGAAATGAATTCCGAGGTCCTAAGCCTTAAGAATCGATTTTCGAAAGAAATTATTTTACTAAATTATCCAAGAAACTAAGAAAATAATTAATGTTTGAAACCATTGTTATCGGGTCCGTATTTTGGTTTCGGAGCCCGGTACAAACTTGTTATAGTATTTGAAAGGCAACTATGAAATTTGGTGAAAAACGAAATTTATTTGACATGAGTTGGACTTCCGATTGAAGAATTATGAACTTTAAGAGTTCTTCATAAAAATGTTGAGATTTGAGGTTTAATTCATGACTTTACATGTTATTGTGATGATGTGATTGCACAAATACGTCCATATGACGTTTTTGAGTTAGTATGCACGTTTGGTTTGAAGTTCCAAGAGCTCGGGAGAGTTTCAGGTAGATTTCGGGATGTCTTAGGCCTAAAACACAGTTGATGCATGTTTAGAGAAGTTGTAGATCTCTGAACCCACCAGTGCGGTCCACAAGAAAACGTGTGCGACCGTGAAAGGGGCCGGTGCGATCCGTAGAAGATTTCGTGCGGTGCGCGGTAGAGGGTTGTGCGGTCGTAGTCGACTTTGTGCGGTCCGCAAAGGGTCACTGGTCTGCAGTACACAAGAAGAGTTGTACGACCGTAGTTGATTTTGTTCGGTCCATACATGGCATCTAAGAGTAGTATATTTAGACGAGATTTTCAGTTATTTTATTTTTCAAAATCCTAAGAACATAAGAGGGGATTTTTTCAAACAATATTTCTTCTCCAAAACGTTGGCAAATGATTTCTAACTAATTTTCTTCATTCCTTAATATCTTTTAACATGATTTCAACTAAAAATCAATGATTTTCATGTGGGACTTAGGTATTTCGGGCAGAACCTAGATTTTTTAAAAATTGGCAATTTGGACTTTGATTTGAGGTCTGATTTCAAAACAAATTATATATTTGAGTTCGTGGGGGAATGGGTAATTGAATTTTGGTTCGAACATCGGGTTTTAGCCATGTGGGTCTGGGGATGATTTTTGACTTTTTGGGTAAAACTTTAGAAAATTCATCTTCATCCATTAGAATTGATTCATTTAGCGTTTATTGATGTAATTAAATAACTTATGACTAGATACAAGTGAATTGATAATAGAATCAAGGGGTAAAGTGACAATTAAGATGTGAATTGTGTTTGTGGCATCAAGGTAAGTGTTTAGTCTAACCTTAGCTTGAGGGATTAAGAGTTGTGTCTATTTGCTACGTGTTAATTGTGGAGTACGACGTATAGGTATGGTGACGAATATCTATACGTTGGTGTCAAGCATGCCCGCGAGTCTTGTGTTATAAATTGTTATGACTCTGTTGTGGTTTATTGTACCTCACATGTTATTATCATTATTGTTCCCTTGTCGGGATATGTTTGATATTATTGTTCTCTTGCCGTGATATAGTTGAGATATTATTGTTCCCTTGCCGGGATGTTATTGAGATATCATTGTTCCTTTGCGGGGATATTTGTTTGATATTATTGTTCCTTTGTTGGGATTCCTTGTCATTATTATTGGCAACGAAATAGGAGCGGGAGGTACGCCTACCGCAAGATTTAATAAGATGGAAGCAGGTGGTATGCCTACCACAAGATTTAATAAAATAGGAGCGGATGGTACGCCTACCACAAAATTTAATAAAATGAGAGCGGGTGGTACGCCTAACATAAGATATAATGAAATGGGAGCGGGCAGTATGCCTACCACAAGATTTAATAAAATGAGAGCGGGTGGTACGCCTGCCACAAGATATAATGAAATGGAAGTGGATGGTACGCCTACTACAAGATTTAATGAAATGGGAGCGAATGGTACGCCTACAATAAGTCACATGATATGAAAAATGGGATCGGATTGCACGCATGCAATAAGATACGAACTAAAAGTGAAATTCGCCTTTATTTTTCCTTATCCTTGTTAGTAGTTGGATTTTAGTTCCCCATAATTTTCTAGATACTCTATTTTTATCTACTATTCCCCGATGCATATTTCTCATCCCCGCCTTTATTTGTTTATATTTCTTTATTTTTTGCTATATATTATATATCTGCACAAGTTTACATGATAGTCTGGTCCTAGCCTCGTCACCACTCCGCCGAGGTTAGGCTAAACACTTACCAGCACATGGGGCCGGTTGTGCTGATACTACACTCTACACTATGTGCAGAACCCGTAGCAGCTTTTGGACCGTAGTGTGGAGGCTACCTTCAGTCCATGCGGAGATCCAAGATAGATCTCCAGGCGTCCGAAGGCCCTGGCGTCTCCCTCTATCCCTATTGCTGTTTCATTTTCCTTTTTGTTCAGAAATAGTGTATTGTTATTTCTTTAGACTTTATATGTAGCAATCTTAGATAGTTTGTGACATTGTAACACCAGATTTTGGGTGGTTAAGAGTTAAGTAGTTGTAATATATTCAGTTTCATACATTTTATTGTTCTCTTCCGCTTAAATCTGAATTTTCGCTATTACTACGTTATCGCATTGTAATTGTAAAAAAGATATAATTGGATATTGAGTAAGTAGTTAAAGGTTTGGCTTGCCTAACTCATATTAGTAGGCGCCATCAGGATTTCCGATGGTGAAAAATTTGGGTCGTAATAATTGTTCTTGGAATAAATAATGTTGGAATATGTGTTAGAAATATTTGTGTGAGATAGTAAAAATTAATATGGTCAATTTCATTGCTAATTAATGCTAAAAAATAAGTTTTTCAATTTGCATTAAAATATCAATAAATCACTTATTTTGGATCAGATGAAATACATACAATGTAAGTAAATATGTAATAATATGTGTACCTCAACTAATCCAATGAGTCCACGCCATTTTCTATCAATATATGTATTGAATGAGATCACTAAGTACTTCTGCTGTGTTGATATTTAAATCCCGATCTTAGATAATCTTCACCACTTCCAAACACGATTAAGAGGTGGATGGGGAAAAAGTGTATATACCCCTAGTAAAAACATGATAATCTATTTGCCCTAGTATTATTACATTTAATTTGTATAATTTTTATATATTATATGCAGAATATATATATATATATATATATATATATATATATATATATATATATATTATTTTTAGAGTGACTATATAGTGTCATTCTCCATTTTCTTTCTAACTTAGTAAAATGATTTGACAAATAATGGCACAGCAACGTTCATATCATACCTAGACAAAACCACTCGTAAAGAAATTACTTGTAATTATTTTATAAATGATTTGATTGTTTTATTCAAAAATTAGAATTTCGATTAAAGCTTATTTTGAAAAATTCAGGCTATTGATAATCAAGTAGAAATAAGAATAATTGATAAATAACAGTTTGATATAAAGCAAAGTAAATCAATATATTCCAATAGTATTTCGTGGTCATACAAATAAGCAACCTTCTCCTTTTATAGCTATCTTTAGGTAGTATGTTTCGTTTCTATCATAATAGAGCCATTATTGACAGTTAATGACATTTAATATAATGTTATAATCAGTAATCGTATTTGATTCAATACGGATTCCTATTGACACCTATAATTGTTTTAATCAAGGCCGAGCACTATTTTTGAATTTTTGGATGCACTCCGAATGTTTTCTTTATTTAATGTCTATTAATTACTGATAATGCATATTCGTACTCGTTTTTGCTATCAAATTCATTCTCTTAATAAGACCTTCGAACATAAAGAGATTCGAGCACCTATCTTTTCTATTTTTCTCGAATTTTTGCCCGTGCCTATTGAAGCTCATGCCCATTCTTTGCCAACTATCTTCTTTTGACCAGTTCACATATCATGACGCGTTATTTTACAATTAATTTTATATGTAAATTTAATTTTTCCCAATATATTAATTACGTAATATTTTGTTACAATGTGAGTGCATAAAGTAAGGTAGAGTCGATCGAGGAGATATAAATCCGTATCCAAATACACGGACAAGAAACAAACACAAGTTTTAGCCGATAAAGAAAATTAGAACTGTATTAATTTTTGTTTATTATCTAGTAATGACTTAGTTTCACATAAGTATAGCTGAGTTCCTTACTTTTTCTGGTATCAAAATGACAAAATGTTCCAAAAGCTTTATGATCAACTGTTTCTGGATAGTTCTTTATATATGTTAGTCAAAAGTTAATTTACTTTTCGCATAAATCATCTCTTCTTTTTTTCCCCATCCCCATCTACTGAAAGCTGGACAATGAAACAACTTCACATACATTTCTTTCTTATCTCCAATAATAGCAATTTGGAATGTTTTTCTTAGCGCATGCCGAGTAGAATCCAGAACCAAAATGTGAGTTTTTTAGACTGAAATCACGTAAATAGTATAAAAAATTACCAAATTATATATAACGCCACAAAAGTACTATACAGTAACAGTAACTGCGCCGTTACTGTATAACGCTACTTTTTGTGGCGTTATACATAATTTTTCTGACAGTATGTATAGCGCCATTAAAAGTGGCTCTATATATCCTTTTTTCTTGGCCCCACCAATAATTTATGGTTCAATAATTCAAAAGCGTATAAAACCAACTTTTCTGGCGCTATATACATAAAAAAAAAGACTTTCCGGCGAGCCTTTTCCTATATAAACAGGTTAGAATCACATATCTTCATTCAAATTTTTTTTTACTCTTGTTGGTTTTTATTGTTGTTAAATTCTCCAGCATTTTTTCATTATGTCTGAAGAGCGTAAAATAAGATTATCATTAGATTGGGGGAGGGGGGAGTGAGGTTGTGATGGAGAATAACTTCGTGGGCTACAGTTTGCCTGCTAAATGTAATATTAAATTGCCACTTACGATGGAGTACGAAATATTGATATTGTTGTTATGCAAAAAAATGAGTGTGAGAAAACCTTCAGTGATACTTAAAGTAACCGGAAGATATTTGTATTCCGTTACGCCACAAGGGGTTGCTTTTTACTCGGAGTTTAACATTGACGATGATGACACTTTAAGTGATTTCATGAGGACTCCGGACAAATGCCAGAAATTTCTTGTAATCACAATGTTGGAGAAGTATGTGAAGGTCGAGGACGTTCTAAAAAACGAGGTTGTGCGTAGTAGAGATAACCCCCATTCATCGGGTGGTTATTCTGGATCAGTTTTTGCCAGACAGGTTCCAGATGAAAGAGTTCTCCTTGATTTAAATTTATCACCGTCGGCGAATGAGCATCGAGAAAATAATTTATATCATGCTTTCCATAATCCACAAGAAGAATGATAAATTTCAATTTTCATTTGTGTTAATTATGTATATTTTTGGAGTATTAAATTTGTATTAACGTTTATTTATTTAATAGGGGATACCGGCCATATATAAATTTTATAAGTGGCACATCCGATAGTTATCACCTAATTAAAAACGTCCATCATGGAATGTCATCACATTACGACTTGTAAGTGAATTGATATAACCATATGGAAAGCATTTTTTAATTCAATAGCTTATATTTTTGTTCGTTGTGCAGTGAAAACAAGCAAGTTGAACCACCCGTACTCACTCAATTGTCCGAAAACGATGTATTACATCGGGATCTAGCAGATGCACAGAGTGAGGAAGAGAACAGTGATTACGATAACAATACCGATGAATCGGGAGACGAGACACCCTTTGCTCGTGAGGATGTTGATGAACAGGATGAGGATGAATGGCCCGATTTGAAGAGAGACCCCCTAGATGAAGAGTGTACGAGTCCGAAGTTTTCATTCAAGGGAGATTCCTCACATTGATAACTTGCCAACTATGCTGGATGTGGATGCTCTCACAAGGAATTTTGATGAAATCCAGGCAGCAATATGGGATGAGTCTAGACCAACGGTGCTTGCAAAGGGGATGCTTTTTCCTGATGAAGCGCGCATATGAAGGGCTTATAAAATGCACAACGTAAAAGAGGGTCGTGAGATGCAGGTATCAGAGTCAAGTCCGGCGGTATACAAGGTTATTTTCCGCAGGTGGTTTTGGCCTTGTGATTGGATGTTGCGTGCGACAAGAAGAAGACACGTATGTGGAAAGTGAATAAATACATTCCCACCCACACATGCGAAATGGACACATTCAACGGGAATCACTTCAACTTGGATATTGACTTGATATCTCTTGTACTTATTCCGCACATCGAAGCATCCATATGGTATAAAATCAAAGAGTGCATTACAGCAGTCGACCATGAACATGGCCATACAAAAACAAAGGTATATCTCGGGCGTAAAAGAGCGTTTGAAATAGTCTATGGTAACTGGGATAAGTCATTTGCAGATCTGCCTAGGTACATGGCTGCACTGCAGAAGTTTAACCCGGGACGGTTAGAATGGAAGCTTGAGCGGAGTCTGGGTAAACCAGAATATAGATTCAATTACGTGTTCTGTGCGTTTAAGCCAGCAATTAATAGGTTTCCGTATTGTCGGCCCGTAATATCCATAGAGGAACTCATATCTAAGGAAAGTACGATATCAAGCTATTGATAGCCGTGGCAATTGATGCTAATAGACAGATATTTCTCTTAGCTTTTGCTATTTGTGCCATCAGCAGACAAGCCATATAAAATATCTACGTCCTGGAGTGTAATGGTGGCCTCGCCAATGGGCAGATGGAAAGTGTGTGTCTCCGGTCGCAACCGCTCAATCAAGGCCGTGATCAAAGCATAGTCGAGTTGTATCCGGCCAATCCTAAAAATACTATAAAATTCCATCTCCTCCAAGTAATGGACCACGCGGAGATGTAGAACGCGAGGAGAACTCGAAAACTCCCACAGTAGATCCACTTTCCTGGCCCGGAAAGTCTCCGTAAGTAACTGTCCCTCCCATATATACTCGGATTTATGCTGGGGGTGTAGGACTAATAGAGCCAACGTTCGAGGGACGGGATGTATAGGCGCATCCATGTCATCAACTGTAATTCATAATTTTTAATAACTTAATTGAACAAATTATCATTAATAATTATGTAGTTTTTATAATTAAAATTCATATTTTTAATAACTTAATTGTACAAATTACTTACCCATGGGATACGGGCTCGATATTTTTGAGGCCCAGTGGCACCAAACTATCATTAATAATTATGTATTTTTTTTATAACTGAAATTCATATTTGTTTGATAACATAATTGTACAAATTACTTATCCATGGGTTCCGGGCTCGATATTTTTGAGGCCCATTGGGACCAAACTATCATTAATAATTATGTATTTTTTTATTATTAAAATTCATATTTTTTAATAACTTAATTGTACAAATTACTTACTCGTGGGTTCCGGGCTCGATATTTTTGAGGCCCAATGGTATCATTAATAATTATGTTTTATTTTATAATTGAAATTCATATTTTTTGATAACGTAATTGTACAAATTACTTACCCATGGGTTCCGGGCTCGATATTTTTGAGTTTCAGTGGCATCAAACTATCATTAATAGGTCGGACTTTCTCTCTCTAGCACAGCGGGCGCACGTTAGCAGGGTGCAAACCTACGCCTCTGCCATGGCTAAGACGAGGAAAAAGCAGCAATCGGAACCAGAAAACAGAGGAGATGAAGTTTTGGAAGTCACACCAGCAATAAACCATCCAAATCGCTGGTTAATGGGAATCGGATATGCACCCACTGTATTCCATAACCCGGAAGAGGATGATGTGAAAAATGGCGCGATAGTGACACCGGATTCGGGTATTCAGCAGAGATTGAATCCGTTAACTCTTGGAAGCTTTATGCCTAAGAAATTTCAACCTATTTGGGAGGAAATTGAAGAGTGTAATGAACAAGCTCAAGAGAAGGGAACACTGGCTCAATCGCAAGTTCACCGGTGATTGCAATTCTCAGCGCATGCAGAACAAGATCGAAGCCAACAAGTTGTAGCAGACACAGGGGAGGTAGAAAAGAAAAAAGGCTTTCAATAGAAGCCCTCAAAAAGGTATCCCTCCTGCTATGAGAGATGGGAGATTCGTAGTGACAATTCATGATTGAGATACAAAGGAATTAGAGGTTTGTTGGAGTAATACATTGATAGCTTTGTACTGGGGGAGTCTCCGTATGAGAAAACTATGGTAAATTTTGTCGCAAACCTGTGGAATTTCGTCGACTAGCCTCAAATAATGTATCATGATGATGGGTACTATCTATTCAGATTTGCGAATGCAGGGGATAAGGATCGTGTATTACAAGCAGGACCTTACACTTTCAATAACAAGCCACTTGTACTGCGGCAATGGAGTATGGATTTCAAGTTTGATCCGGCTCATATAAGTGTGATTCCACTGTGGATCAATTTCCTTGATTTACCACTGGGGTTTTGGTCAAATGAAGCATTAAGCAAATGGGCTAGTGTTGTTGGAAAGCCTCTGTATACTGATAAATTCACAGCAGATTTGGAGAAAGTGTCCTATGCCAGAGTGTTGATTGAAACCGATATCTCCAAGCCTTTACCAGATAGCTTAGAGCTTCAAACAAAAAGAGGAGTCATAGTCCAACAAGTAGACTATGAATGAAAACCAAAGTATTGTGATAACTGTATCAGATTTGGGCATAGTTCTGTTGAATGTTGGTATACGGAAGAGCAACATACCTCAAAGGAAGACAGGAACAAATCTAAATCAGGACAGATGAAACAGAAGTTCAGAGTAACCAAGAGATGGACTCCAAAAGTAAAAACCAAGAATGTGGCAATTCAACAGGAAAAGAAGACTGAGGATACGATGGAGACAGAAGGAACTATCTTTACAAAGGAAGTAGGAAATGTGAAACAGAAAGGGAAGAATGTACAGCAAATAAACACTTGTATCCTGAACTCAAGCAACAGATTTTCCCCTTTACAGATGGAAGGCACTCTTGGGGACGCTTGCCCATCCAGCTTCACCCCTAAATGATACAATGCACCTGGAATATCAGGGGCCTGAACAAGGCCCATAAGCAGAAAGAGTTAAAGCTCTTTCTGAGGAAGAATAGGGTGGATGTCATGGGTTGTTTAGAAACAAGACTAAAGGAAGGAAAAGCTAGAAGGATACTCAACACTGTCTATGGAGAATGAAGGAGCTGCTGTAATTACAATGAACATTCAAATGGGAGGATCTGGCTACTGTGGAAACAAAGTAGTGAGGTGACAATTTTGTTGATTGATGAACAATTCATTTATTGTGAAGTTCAGGAAAGAGGTACCACCTTTAAAACTCTTCCTACAGTGGTATATGCAAGCAATGATATACATAAAAGACAGCAGTTATGGGATAGGCTGATGCTTCTAGGTGCATCGGTGCAGCAAAGCTGGTTGATCAGTGGGGACTTTAACAATGTTCTTCACACAGACGACAGAATTGGCTCACCAGTAACACAGAGTGAACTCAAAGGTTTTCTGGAAGCAATCAACACTCTTCAATTTACTCAATTTAAAAGTTTGGGATGGTACTTCTCCTGGTGCGACAAACAACAACCTAGCAGAAGGGTGTATAGCAGGATAGTCTGGACTTTTGGCAATATGATATGGATGCAGCATTACAGTCACATCGAAACTGATTATCTGAATCCGGGACATCAGACCATTCTCCTATTCTAATACAATGCAAAACTAGATTCCAGAGGAAGAATATGCATCCCAAACCTTTTAAACTGTACAAACCTGTGATGGAGCATGTTGACTTTACTGGTATAGTAGAAAAGGTTTGGAAACAGAGGGGGAAATGATGAAACTGGAAGCATGCACAAGATATGGAACAAGCTTAAAACTTTGAAATGGGAGTGTAAAGAACTGAATACTTATATGGCATACTATAGAACCCATCTCACTACAGTAAGATAGAAACTAGAAACCATTCAGTTTGAATTGAGAAGGAACAACCTGGACCTGCAGCTGATAGATCAAGAAAAACAAACCTTAACAGAAGTAGAGAAATGGAGCAACATAAAGGAACAGATTCTTCATCAAAAATCCAGAGCACAGTGGATCACTTGTGGAGACTCAAACTCCAAGTACTTCCATGCACAAATGAAGCAGAGGACAAACAGAAACACAATTAGCTCCATATACACTGACTCAAGGGAGAGACTGTTTGACCCTAAACTAGTGGAAGAAGAGTTCATAGATACATTCAGCAAGATCCTGGTGGAAAAAAACCTTTCTGTAAATGTCCAAATACTGTCATTATTCAAAAGGGACCATGTCTTAGCATGCAGCAGAAGCAGTCTCTGATTAGGCCAGTTAGAAAGGAGGAAATTTCCCAGGCAATAAATGATATGCCCCATGATAAATCACCAGGAGTAGACGGCTTCCCAGTCGAATTTTTCACTCGATACTGGGACACTGTTGCTGATGATATCTATGAAGCAGTGAGGGAATTCTTTGCAACAGGAAAGCTGCATAAAGGAGTAAGTAGCACAACAGTAACCTTGATTCCTAAAATACAAAATCCAACTACTGCCATAGACTATAGACCCATTGCTTGCTGCACAACCCTATATAAAATAATCACTAAAGTGCTCACAGCAAGAATCAAAATAGTCATAGGTGGCTTGATTGGCAATTCACAGTCAGCTTTTGTTGAAGGCAGGAGCATAACAGACAACATATTATTTACCCAGAAATTATTCAAAAGGGACAATAGGAAAGGAGTATCCCCTCGATGTGTATTAAAAGTTGACCTGAGGAAGGCATGTGACACAGTGGAGTGGTGTTTTATCGAGAGGCTATTGCTGGACATGGGCTTCCCCTACAAATTTACAAACTGGATAATGGAATGCATCTCTTCTGTCACATATTCCTTAAGTCTCAATGGAGGGCTGACAAATCCGTTTAAAGGAAAAAGAGGTATAAGGCAAGGAGACCCAATGTCCCCATACCTCTTTGTGATAGTCATGGAATTTTTGCACAGGGAACTCAAGCATATGATGGAAAGAAAGGACTTCAAATTTCATCCTAGATGGAAGAAGCTGGGAGTGGCTCATATCTGTTTTGCTGATGATCTTCTACTATTCTTCAAGGCTGATACCCAATTATAAGACTTTTAAAACAGGCGCTCTAAAAATTTACTGAAACCTCAGGACTTCAAGCAAATGTAGACAAAAGTGCAGTCTATCTAGCAGGGGTATCAAACTGCCAAAAAGAGGAAATATTGCACGAACTGGACTTTTCTGAAGGGTCTCTACCTTTCAAATATCTTGGTGTTCTTTTGGACTCCAAAAAATTATCAGTTACACAGTGCTGGTCAATAGTAGAGAAGATAACACAGAAAATTAACTGCTGGACATCAAGACTTCTATCTTATGCAGGTAAGCCCCAGTTGATCAAGACAGTATTATTTGGAATGCAATCTTTCTGGTCTCAAATCTTCCTGCTACCTAAAAAGGTAATGAAGATGATCGAGGCAATATGCAGATCATTTCTGTGGACTGGTGCAGCAAATGTGTCAAAGAATGCATTAATAACATGGGAAACTATATGTCTACCAAATAGTGGTGGTGGCCTAAACGTAATGAACCTGCCAAACTGGAATAAGGCAGCTGTTGCAAAGCATCTGTGGGCAATGAAGAAGGACAACCTATGGATCAAAAGGCTGCACATATATTACATTAAGAACAATGTTGTAGAGGATGTACCTACTCCTAAAAGAGCTGTCTGGGCTGTGAGAAAGATCTTTGAGACAAGATCACTGATAACAAATATCCATGGTATATAGGGGAATATGAAATGTAGACTGATCCAGCTACAGAGGGGTGAATTGTTCAGCATCAACAAACTCTACAGACTGCAACTTCCTCAACTCCCCAAAGTACACTGTAAAAGCATTGTTCTACAGACAAAACTACACCCAAGATTCAAATTTATCGTCTGGCTAGCTTTACGCAAAAGACTGGCAATAGTGGAGAGGCTAATGTACCTTGGGATACAGATTCCTCAACAATGTGTATTTTGCAGGCAAGTAGATGAATCTTTTGACCATCTATTTTTTACTTGCCCGACATCTTGGGAGCTATGGAATAGACTGCTAATATGGCTGGGATACCAGAGGCCCATTTGTGATTGGAACAGTGAAGTAGAATGGATTAGCAACATTGCAAAAAGGAGAAATGGACATGCTGAAATAACCACCAGTGTGTTTGGATGTTGGTATACTGTCTTTGGCAAGAAAGAAACAAGATTAGGTTCCAAGGCGGAAGAATCTTTATTAATGATACATGCAAAGAGATAGCAGTTCACATACATATACAGGGGACCTCCTTTAAAATCTGGAAGAATGTTTTGCGAAGACTAGATCACTACCCTTAGGAAAGGAAGTGAAAATACTTATATGTTCTTGAAATTGATGTATATATAGCTTATGGAAGTTAATCCCTATAGACTAATTGAAAGCAGTAGCTGGTCAGCAGCTACTGGTTTATTCTGTAAACTTTGATCTGTTGATGAAATGAAACTTACTATTTTCAATTAAAAAAAGATTATATATTTTTTTTATAATTGAAATTCATAATTTTTAATAACTTAATTGTACAAATTACTTACCCATGGGTTCCGAGCTCGATATTTTTGAGGCCCAGTGGCCAAACTATCATTAATAATTATGTATATTTTTTATACTTGAAATTCATATTTTTTAATAACTTAATTGTACAAATTACTTACCCATGATTTACGGGCTCGATATTTTTGAGGCCCAGTGACACCAAACTATCATTAATAATTATGTATTTTTATAATTAAAATTCATATTTGTTGATAACTTAATTGTACAAATTACTTACTCATGGGTTTCGGGTTTGATATTTTTGAGGCCCAGTGGTACCAATATCATTAATAATTATTTAGTTTTTTATAATTGAAATTCATATTTTGTGATAACTTAATTGTATTACATTACTTACCCATGGGTTCCAGGCTCGATATTTTTGAGACGTAGTGGCACCAAACTATCATTAATATTTATCTATTTTTTATAATTGAAATTCATATTTTTTAATAACTTAATCGTACAAGTTACTTATCCATGGGTTCCGGGCTCGATAGTTTTTAGGCCCAATGGCACCAAACTATCACTAATAATAATGTATTTTTTATAATTGAAATTCATATATTTTTAATAATTTAATTGTACAAATTACTTGCCCATGGATTCCGTGCTCGATAGTTTTGAGGCCCAGTGACACCAAACTATCATTAATAATTATGTATTTTTATTATAATTGAAATTCATATTTTTTGAATTTAATTGTACAAATTACTTACCCATGGGTTCCGGCTCGATATTTTTGAGGTCTAGTGGCACCAAACTATTATTAATAATTATGTATTTTTTTATTATTAAAATTTATATTTTTTGATAACTTAATTGTACAAATTACTTATCAATGGGTTCCGGGCTCGATATTTTTGAGGCCCAGTGGCACCAATCTATCATTAATAATTATTTAGTTTTTTATAATTAAAATTCATATTTTTTGATAACTTAATTGTATTAAATTACTTACCCATGGGTTCCGGGCTCGATATTTTTGAGACCTAGTGGCACCAAACTATCATTAATAATTATGTATTTTTTTATAATTGAAATTCATATTTTTCAATAACTTAATTGTAAAAATTACATATCCATGGGTTCCGGGCTCGATATTTTTGAGGCCGGTGGCACCAAACTATCATGAATAATTATGTATGTTTATATAATTGACATTCATATTTTTTAATAACTTAATTGCACAAATTACTTACCAATGGGTCCGGGCTCGATATCTTTGAGGCCGAATGGCACCAAACTATCACTAATAATTATGTATTTTTTATAATTGAAATTCATATTTTTTAATAACTTAATCGTACAAATTACTTACCCATGGGTTCCGGACTCGATATTTTTGAGGCCCAGTGGCAACAAACTATCATTAATAATTATGTATTTTCTTAATTGAAATTATTTTTTTGATCTCTTAATTTTACAAATTACTTACCCATGGGTTCCGGGCTCAATATTTTTGAGGCCCAGTGGCACCAAACTATTATTAATAATTATGTATTTTTTATAATTCAAACTCATATTTTTAATAAGTTAATTGTACAAATTACTTACACATGGGTTCCGGGCATGATATTTTGTGGCCCAGTGGCACCAAATTATTATTGATAATTATGTATTATTTTATAATATAAATTCATATTATTGATAACTTAATTGAATAAATTACTTACCCATGGGTTCCGGGCTCGATATTTTTGAGGCCCAGTGGCACCAAACTATCATTAATAATTATGAATTTTTTTATAATACATACTTTTTGATAACTTAATTGTATAAATTACTTACCCATGGGTTCGAGGCTCCATATTTTTGAGGCCCAGTGGCATCAAACTATCATTAATAATTATGTATTTTTTTATAATAGAAATTCACATTTTTTTTGCTAACGTAATTATATAAATTACTTACACATGGGTTCCGGGCTCGCTATTTTTGAGGCATACTGGTACTAAGCTATCATAATAATTATGTATTTTCTATAATAGAAATTCATATTTTTTTAATAACTTAATTGTATAAATTACTTACGTATGGGTTCCGGGTTCGATATATTTGACGATCGAAATACCAGTATAACATACTTAAACGAAAGGAATTCCAACCTAATATACTACACATCTACTACGCTACAAGGCTCAATATTTTATTCCGCTAAAAGTGTCTACGTTTTACTATATTAAAAATGTCTAGATTTTACTCCGCTAAAAAATAATCTTAACTAAAAATAAACAAATAAATTTAATTACAAATAAAACACAAAACGCTATGAAAACACATATATATAAATGAGAATATTAATAGAAAAATTTATTTGACAGATTTATATTTTTATATACAACACTCAAATTAAATCCGGATAAATTTAATATGCTAGTTTCGAACAAAACACAAACTAAAATAGAACACGTACAAATCAAGTAATATGGATTATTATTGAAGATTCAACTTAAAATAAATCGAAATACCTCGATTTAGATTTTTTGAAAAGCAAGTAGATCGAAATTTTGACTCCGAAAATGTGAATCAACAATCACACGAAGCTCTACTTGAATGTGGGACCTATGTTCTTCATGTTTTATGTGTCGGGGGAGACCCGAAATGTTTTTCTTAAAAGTCGGACAAACATGTGAGAAATGGGGGGACCAAGAAGAGGAATAGTAAAATAATGGTGGAGAAGAAGACGAGGGCTCATTTTTTATTAAGGGTATAGCGCCACTTTTATTGGCGCTATGTAGTGTCAGTAAAATTTGAGTATAACGCCACTTTTTATGGCGCTATACATATAATTGTCAGAAAATTATGTATAACGCCAAAAAAAGTGGCGCTATACAGTAACGGCGTAGTTACCGTTACAACATAGCGCCACTTTTTGTGGCGTCATATATAGTTTGGTAATTTTTTTTACACTTATTTACGTAATTTCAATCCCAAAGAACCACATTTTGGTTCCGGATTCATGCGGAGTATAGTTCTAGTTTGTTGATCTCTGGTTATTTTATCGATTATAAGAAATAATCTCTACATAATTAATTCAATAATAGTAATTCTTGTATTATTACTAATACACCATATTCATGATTATTTTTATGCGATATGCCATATGACCCCTTGTAGTATATAAAGTTTTGTGACCTTATTGTTATAATAAATAAAGTTTAAGTACTTTTGTCACGACCCGAAATTCTCACCTTCGAAACCGTGATGCGCCTAACATTTCACTCGCTAGGCAAGCCAATGTTAGAGAACCCTTTAAGTCCAATTTCATTCAATTTCAATAAATAAAGTCAATTAAACTAAAATAAATTAAAGTTGAGTGCATAACAACATTAATGCCTAATATCTACTATAATATGGGTCACAACTCATAAGCTCCTAAATTTTTTTAAAAACGGAGTTTGAAAGAAATACAACTGTTTTGAACGAAAGAAATAGTAAAATGAGGAAAATAGAAGGGACTTCAAGGTTTGCAGATGCCAGCAGATCTACCTCGAGTCTCCATCGAACAAATCCAAACTACTACATCTCACGAACATCTTGGGCCGGTACCAAAGCCTGCACAAGTAGTGTAGAGTATAGTATGAGCACAACCAACCCCATGTACTCTATAAGTGTCGAGCCTAACCTCAATGAAGTAGTGATGATGCTATGTAATAAAGCTGTGCAGGTAATAATATATGTACAAAATTACAACAATTAAAAGCTAAACATATACTATTGGGAAGGGGACACACTACGGGAATATAAGATACGAGAGATACATCGGAAATGATAACCAGAGTTAATCAATAAAAATAATTAAGCACAATGAAGAAAAGTGCACAACATAACCCTTCGTGCTTTTACTCTAACTCATAGCATAAATCAATTGAAACGGCACGACATCACCTTCCTGCATTAACTCTCATAACATGGCACGACATCACCCTTCATGCATTAACACTCGGACTATGGCACGATATCACCATTCGTGCATTAACACTCACAAACAACTCGACATCACCATTGGTGCATTAACTGTCCCCCTTACCATATAATAATGAACAAGTAACAATAGGGAGATATAATAACAAGAACAAGCCTTACTTCAACAATGGTTCCACAATATAAATCTCAACTTTGGAATCAATATTTAATTATCACAAAAAACCATAAACACGATAAGAACGATCAATTTAGCAAATAACTAATCTAAGCATGGAGAACATGATCAAAGTAATCAATAATTACAAGGAATAAGTATCACCCACATGCTTTAACCCGACCACAACACATAAATACTCGTCACCTCACATATATGTTGTACCCAAAATCTAAACATGTTGCAAATAGATAAGTAAGTCCTAATCCATCAAGTCAAGGTTAAGAACGACACTTACCTTGCTCCAAAGGATCAATTCAAAGCTGAACTACGGCTATGCCTTTCAAATAAGCCTCTGAACAACTAAAATCAAGCAAATTACCAACCAAACGATTCAAATTAAAACTTAGGAACTATCTGTGATTGCAAAGAATTCAATTTAGATCATTATTGAAAAAGTCAACAAAAGTCATCTGCGGGCCCGCTTGGCTCAAACCCGAAATTTGGACCAAAATCCGATTACTCATTCACCCCGAGCTCGATTATGTAATTTATTTTAGAATCCGACCTCAATTTGAGGTCTAATTTCCCATTTTACAAAAATCCTTAATTCTACCCAAACCCTAATTTTCACCATGAAAATACAAGCTTTTAGGTTGAATTCTTAGAAAATGCAATGAAAGATTGAAACAAACTAGTTTAGAATTACTTAACAATAATTTGGGAAAGAAGAGTTCTTTGAAAAATCGCCTCTAGGGTTTCTAAATTTAAAAATTTGGGAGAATGGAACAAAAAAAATCCAATTTTCTCAGCTATTTGATAAGTCGCAAATGTCACATTTGTGACTTGGGGTTCATAAATGCGAGCCCTGCCAATGCAAAGTCCTTCCATTCCTATTGTCATCGCATTTGCAATGATTTTTTCGCAAATGTAAACTTTGACCTTCCCCAAAATGTGATCGTTTGATCGCAATTGCGATCACTGTACCCCATGTCCCACTTTGCAAATGCAAAGTATTGTTCGTAAGTGTGAACATGCGGTTCTCTAGCTACTCTTTGCAAATGCAATGAGTTGCTCGCAAATGTGAACCTATCAGAGGTCGCAATTGCGAAGCCTGACCTCGTAATTATGAGGTTTGAGGCCTGCACCAGATCAGGAACACACTAGCACATTCTTAGGTTCAAATTTCACTGTGGCCTATCCGAAACTCACACGAGCCTTCGGGGCCCCAAACCAATAATGCACACAAATCCAATAATATCGTACTAACTTGCTCGCGAGATCGAATCACCAAAATAACACCTAGAACTACAAATTGAGCATCAAATCAACAGAAATTTTCAAGAAAACTCATGAACTTCTAAGTTTACAATCAGACGGCCGAATCACGTCAAACTAACTCCGTTTCTCACCGAATTTGACAGACAAGTCATAACTCCTGAATATAGTATGGGACCTATACCGAGTTTCAGAACTAAAATATGGACCTGATATCAATATAGTCAAATATTGGTCAAGCATTTCAAAGTCATTCAATTTTTAAACTTTTAAATTTCAACAATATCCGAATACTCGGGGTTAGGGACTTTCGAATTCAATTCCAAGCAAACGCGCAAGTCTTAAATCACGATACGGACCCACCGGAACCGTCAAAATGTAAATCCGAGTCCATTTGCTCAAAACGCTGACTGAAGCCAACTCAAATGCATTTTAAGGGAAAAATTTCATATTTTCTTAGTTTTTAACATAAAAGCTTTCCGAAAAAAATAGTCGGGCTGTGCATGTAAATCGAGGGATAAGATAAGATATTTATGGCTTCAAAGCATAGAATCAGGTTCAAAAATATAAGATGACCTATTTGATCTTCACAACTTTACTATGGCCAACTAATTATAATTTGTACTACTATCCAATAAATAGGTACCCCAATGTTTAACCAAAAATTAGATTTTTAGTCAAAACTAGATTTTAGAAGAATACATGTTACTGATAATCAGAAAAATATATAAAGAAAGAAATTTGCGAATAATATGATCAGAAAGTAAGTAAATTAAAGTATACTCCAATAGTGTTCGTGTCCTTACAATTGTTTGCTCCTTCCCCTATTATAGCTATGTCGTGGATATGAGCTTTACCTTTGTTATAATAAGGCTATTATGTGCAATTAATGACTTTAAATGCTATATTACACAATCATATACATTAAATACGTATTCTCTAACGTTTCTAGTATTTAATACTCATTAAATACTGTATCGGGACTCTTATTTTCTGCTAGATTCATTCCTTTGATTCTTCACGATCTTTGAACTTTAAATGTCTTGAATAGGTACGAGTGTTGAATTGCCTGTATGACTGCTCGTGCCTCTTCTATTTGTCTTGCTCGTTTCTGTTGTTGCTCATACCTCTTAACTAACCTTAATTCTTTGATTGTTTGACCAGTCTATGTGTCATGTCACGTCATCTCCAATATGCAAAATAATTTTTTTCTAATACAGATAGTCCCCCCACTTTCCATTTATTCGTCAATGCAATATTTGGGATGTGGATTTCATTAAAGGAGATTTTTTGTCACCATTAGTGCTATGATAAATTGACGCTTCAATGGTCACTTATATTTAATGGTCTTCACACGTGTGAACTCCTTATCAATTTTGTAGTTTTTTTTTTTTGGCAATCCATTAGGCGAATGCCTAGGGTTAGTTTTCATTAATAAAAAGAAAATTAGAATTACAACAAGTAGGAAAATAAGATAAGGGGGGAGACACCAGTATTGTTACCCATATAACAATAACCGGCGAATCTTACCTTATTAAAGCTCTCAAGGCCCGACAAAGCCTCAAGATAAAAAAAGCAAGGAAAATGCAAAATAAAGAAAATCAAATACAAACATGATCATCACAGAGTTCATAACTAACTCTGTGATGATAATACACTGAGAACTACTAATGTGATGGTAAAGCAAGAGGATAAGTTGCTTTCTTTTCTCCATATCTGTGAACAATTTTCTCAATATGGCTTTAAAATTCACGCTTGTTCCTCGAACGATTAGTTGCATGACTTGTTTTTGCTTTGTGATTCTCATCGGTGGTCTGCGAATGTTAGCATCTTCACCCATCCTGCCATCACTTCTTCTATCTCTTTCACAATATTTCTTACTTTTTTTACTATGCATTGGTGATAAATCTCCACTTCTTGATGCTTCTGCTCGACAATGCGATAAGATATCTTCTTCCTCCCCTTCTTAATATATATGTCTTCCTATTTCCTCTTTCTTAAATTTTTTATTCTGTAGATTGACTTCTGAAGCAGTTAAAACAATATGTTGCTGTCCCTTCCCCAAAGATGTGATTGACTTAATTGGTACAATCTGATTTTGGACAGCTATAGGTGTTGCGATTCGATTAGCAGCTGAAGTTTCACCTGATTTAGTAGTATTTCTTGGAAAAAATACTGGAGCATTATGGTTCAAATTGGTGCTTCTGTTTGCTACTGTTTGCAGATTAGCAGTACACTTAACTGTCGCTAACTTCCTTTGAGTTATGAACTGATCCTACTGTACTCTCCAGCAGTGTCGTCCTCAAAATCTTGGTCATCGTCTAAAGACGAAAAAACAGCAAATCCTTCTCCTCAGCCCTCTTCGTCGTCATAATCTCATTGGTCTTTCCACAATTTTGATTTAATGACCATGTCCCTCATGTTAACAACTAGTTGTTTGTTATTTCCAATGGAAGTTGATGGTTTTCTATAATCTTTGAAAGATGTCTTGACATGTGTATTGGAAGAATGTATGTTTGGCGAAAACTGAACATTAGCCATCTGCCTATTCTGTCCAGTGATGTTTGGAGATGTATGAAAAGCTGGACTGTTATCTACACAGTGTGTTATGATTTTGGAATCCGAAACCTCCCCCTCGGTATCTTTTTCTTGACTAATCTGCATAGTTTTCTTGTCGCTTATATTCTGCACAGTATGCTGCTACACAGTTAGCTTACCTCCTTGAATTTTTGTGTAGCCAGCTTCTGTTGCCTCAGATGGATCAGAAGGATATAAATTGGATATCTTTTTTTCAGATACAACAGCAGTAGATAACATCATTGGAACTGAACATGCCGTTATACATTGTTGGGAAGAAGCATCCTTTGGCCTTTGGAGATCTTCTGCAGAAGTATCATTTGAAGCAGATACATCAATGAGTAATTCCCTAGCCTCTCCTCCTAGCTGCTGTATATTGCAGCATTTATTTTGATCTTTGGATTCAACTGTTTTGGTATGCTCGGAAGTAACCAAAGTTGTTCTTGGATTCAACTGTAATGTCTCACCCTCCAAACATTCACCTGCCTAGTCAGAATACTAGAATCTGCAGTAGACTGCATTGCCCCAGCATTAGAAACAAGTACATATGTGGAAGGCTTCGAAGGCACTTTTTCCATCTTCAATATCTCCTCCATCGACTCAACTGAAATTGCTGCCTGAGTTGTATCCTTTCTATCAGTTGTAGCTCGATCCACAAGACTATGAGCTAGAAGTGTAGAATCCAACTTTGGCACTAAAGAAACTGCCGTGACTGCTTCATTAAGCAATGAACTGTTGGGAGCATTTTGATCCTTGGCCTGTGATAATTTCTCCTGTGGTTCAACAGATTCAACAATTTGTTTAATCTGCATCAAGTGTTGCTGCTCAATGGCTTTACTCTGCACTGAGGAGTTTATCAAGAATTGGTCTGTCCTTTTTGCAGTTTCATCTGCTGGTATACTTGATGCAGCAGAAGGATTCATACTTGATGCAACCATAGCTGACTGTTTTCCAGACAAAACATTTTGAGGAGATTGCAGTAGAAGATTAGATGAAGCTTTACAAAAGGTGCACCATGAGAGTTTGGCATTGAAAGTTCTGTAGCATTATTCTGCACAGAGGAGTTTGTCAACATCAGGACTGTCCTTTTTGCATTTTCACCTGTTGATATACGTGATGCATCAATAGGAGACTGCACTCAAGCATTGGGCCATATCCTAGACACTGCAGTAACTGCCTCAGTAGTAGACATATTGTGTTATGTTTGGACCATATCATGATATGGAATTCTTTGAAGCAATTCAGTCACAGTATCCTGGTGATCACATCCATCCCGATCTTCATGACAGCATGGAACTGCAGAAGCTATCTGAGTTGGCTTTTCCTGTAGTTCAATTGATACAGCAATTGGTTTGTTCTGGATCAAGTGTTGTTGCTGTATGGCCTTATCCAGAACAGAAGATTTTGTCGAGACCATGTCTGCCCCTTTTTGCATTTTCATCTGCTGGAATATGTGATGCAGCAAAATGTGCCAAATTAGACATAAACATATCTGAATGTATTTTAGCTACACCATTCATAGGAGACTTCACTGGATCAGAAATATAAGAGTTACAAATCAGTGCAACATTAGGATTTGGCATTAAAAGAGATTCACAAACTGGCAGAGATGAACCAGAAATTTGTCCATCAGTCGCATTAGGTAGAACCCCTTCAATTCGACGTCCTGCAATATTGGCATTCAAGTACTCCCTAGCATCACCTCTTAATTTAGCCAAACTGTCCCGTCCTTCAGGTTCGCCAAAGTGACCTGCTTGTTCATTCAAGTCATCTGAACTCCAACGACAAGATTTAACATCATGTCCTTGGTGATTGCAACATGTGCAGTATTTTGGTAAATTATCGAATACAATCTGTTCTTCGTATTCAACCATTTTTCCAGATTTTTTATCTACTATCTTGATCTTAGTTTTCTTTGGATTCTTGTCGAGTAAATTAATCAAGACTTTAACTCGAGCCGTACTAGGTCGAGTTTGATCTTGAGTAGCCTTATCTACTGCAATAGGTTTTCCCACAATAGATGCGATGGACAGTAATGACTTTTTTGCGAAGAAATTTGCTGGCAGTTCTGGAAAAGAAATCCAAGTAACGGCTTTTGAAGTTTCTTCTCGGGGGTTAAATCCCATTGTCCATGGGAATGTCTGGAAAAAGAACTCATCGCCTTTTGACTTAACATAACCAGATGTTTTTGACAACTCATTCGCAAAATCTTCAAATAGATTGAATCTTACCAAAATATGCCGATATTCTAGCTGTCCAATGTTGCAATTGCCTTTGATGTCGAAATGTTTTGGTAAAATCCGACGCAGCTCCTGAAGTTCTGGCTTTCCAAAGGAAAATTTAGCGATAATTGCTTGATGAAGACTTTCCTCCCTGGTGAATGAATTCACTTCATCTACTGTGAATTCAACAGTAGGAATTCCTTGTTTAATCGTAACAGGACAAAGTTCCAGATTTGGAATCTTTGCGACAGATTTTTGTCCAGCGAGCAGTGATGCATATGACTGTTTTTGTCCGTGAATAGATTGATTTTCTGAATTGATATGACCAACCTCTCCCACAGCCAGATGCTGGGGAGAGGTCGTAGCATCCATAGTTACGATTTACTTCAGAATAGTTCCACCATTTCCACTCAACGACGCTGCAACTAGATAATAAAGAAATGTCGAAGCTACAGTAGTTTTGACAAATTCTTACGATCTGGTGGATTCAAATAATGCTGTTTGAATATAGTAGGAAACTCTGTCCAAACAAATAAAATCAACAATCTGAAAGCTTCACATCACAAGGAAGAAAGATTCAAATTGTGAATTTGAATGAACAGTACGAGGAATCAATAAATTCAAGATCTGTTGCGTTTGGATTAACATTTTGGAATAAAACTAAAGGAAGGTGTTCGCCACAAGAAGGAGTTTGTCGTGACACCAAAATTGTGAAAATCCACCACCGGATTCCGGCGATATGCCCGATGAATAGTAACGGGAATACTATTCACAGAAAGGAGTGAATAGTAACGAGACATCATTTAGGCCTCTAGTTTTGGCTTGTTTGATAGTTCCCTTTTCAAGGCCTTTTTTATAGCTCCACTATTCACGAAGTACCAGTTACCATTATTATAAACCTTCCATTACTGCATTTTCGATTTTGATGGTTTCCATTAGTATAAATATATTTTACCTTTTACTTTTTACCACATAACACTTTTTCAAACATTTGAATTGTGCAAATCTCTGTTCACTTCTTCTTCTTCCTCATCATGTCTTCTTCGAACCCTAATCCTAGGAGAGTTCCTATTTTAGACAACTTTCCCAATGCCCCTGTTTGACATAGAAGAGGTGGTAGACTTTGTAGCTTAGGATCCTCTCGTGGTAGTGGTTTTGCCATGCCTTCTCCTAGTCCTGGTCCTTCTTCTAGACCTAGAGGTTCTTTTGCCCAAAAAACATCTTCTAAGGGCAAGGAACCTCTGAACCATTATAGGAGGTTTGGTAGAAGAGATCATCCCTAACGATTTATCTTTTCATCATGATGGACAATCACTTCAAAGCCACGTTTCTAGGCTGGATCGTGCCAACGCTTACCCCACTTTGATTACAGAGGTTTTAGCACCTATAGTTCGCAATATTGCCACTGGAATGATGATTTTCCCATTGTAATCCCCAATCCAAATCAAAGAATTACTTCCTATATGATTGGACTCTCGTTTTTTACACATACCCTTTTACTCTTGGGTTTAAACCAGCTATTGATCCAGTAATCTTCGATTTCTATCATTTCTTCAAAGTTTCTTTAGCACAGATTGGCCCGCTGGTATGGAGGTCTGTTGCTTGTTTAAGTCATCTGGCCAATTTGGCGGAGGTTAATTTCACCTTCCTTCATCTAATTCATCTCTACACCCCTAGATTTTTTTGCAATGGCGTTTTTACCTTAGTGGCTAGGAGTAACAGGGTTTTGGTGAGACCTAAAGATGATAAGGATCGTGGCTGGTATGCCTGGTATGTTGCTGCCCCCACAATTGGCTTTGTGGGTGAAGAAAGTGTTCCCTTTCCGTATAAGTGGAACTTTGCACGTAAGTCTCTCATCCTTTATCGTATCTTTTTCTTTCGAGTTTATCAATTTCTTTAACTATTTTTTTAGCAACCATCGGAGTTGTGGATAACGTTTCCAATTTTTGTGGGTGGGTAGATAAATTGTTGAAGATCGCACCTTTGGAGGCTAGGTCTTGGAAATATATTTCCAATCATTATGGTTAGAAAGTAAAGACTCATGGTAAGAGTTTTTGTCTTTCTCTTATGCAAAATTTTTTCCCTTTATTTCCCTAACTTTCATCCTTCTCTTTGTCAGGATTTTCTATTCGAGGTGTTACTGCTGAAGTAATTGCGGCCTCTCATTCCTCTTCAGGAACTCAAATTTTCTTAGAAAGGGCTCAGGATTTACTCTTGAAAGTAAAAACCATTGAAGAGGATGACTCCGAGGAAGAAGGTGAAGGTGGTTCCTTGATGACAAGGCCAAAATTTAGGAGACATATCGTCTCTAATGAAGTTGAAGTTTCTCCTGATCTTTCACCTACTGGGCCTATTCATCTCGTCTTTGATGATGACGTTGCTACCCCTCGTGACACTCATGACTCTATTAACTAGCTTTTCGTTAATGGTGAGGTAGGGCCCGTTTTGGATGAACTTCCCCTATCTTCCTCTTCAACTCCCATACCTTCAATTCCTTGTTTTCCTTCTCTTGCCGTGTCTTTGATCCCTTCCTTACCTGCTATATATGCTTCTGTACCTTCCTATGTTGTTTTTACTTCCTATACCGCTCCTCCTTCTATTATCCATCATACAGAAGTGGGTTCTACAAGTAGAAGTGTTGCTATGAGAAGCGTGACTATTGAAGTTCCTGCTAACAATACCCTTTTGGGGAAATCTGGCCAGGCAAATGTTTGGCTTGAGCCTTTAATTGGCCCAATTGAGAAAGAAAAAATAAATAGCCATAGCTGTCTGACTTTGATGAACAACATAGTTCATGCTACCTTGAAGGTATTTTCCTTCTTTCATTATTTTGGAAAATATTTTCTCTAGAATTCTTATTTTGTTCCCTTATCATTTTCAGGCCAATCTCATTGGTACAGAGCTAATGAGCAGAGTTTCTCTATTAGAGAAGGTGGAACGTGACTTTGAAAAGGCTGTTCTTGATTCAGAGAGGGTAGCTTGTGATTCTCAGTTGGAAGCAACTAATTGGAAGGAACAATTTGATAGTGCAAAAATTACTATAGAAGATTTGAAAGAGAACAAGAATAACCTGGAATAGCAGATAAGAGCATTATCCTCAGAGCTTGCGGTTGTCAAGGCTTCATCAGGTCAGCTAGAGAAAGAAAGAGAGCATCTCAAGTCTTCTTTCTCAGAGTAATTATCTAAGGCAAGTGAAGATAATAGAGAGTTGAAAGCTCTTTTAAGTCAAAAATAAGTTTATGCTGGAGATATGATGCAGAGTTTGGCTCAGACACAGAAAGATCTGCGAACTTCTAATAGTAAGGTGCATGCCTTAGAAAAATCTCATGCTTCTCTCCAAGCCTCTTACAACTTAGCCTTGGCTGAAAATGAAGAACTCAAGAATGAAATTATTACTTGGAAAAGAGATTATGAGCTTCTTGAAGATAAGGCTGCCATTGATGCAAGCTGGGCTTTTCTGAACTCTCGGCGTGATGCTTTAGTCGAAGAAAGCCAAGAAAACTTCAATCTGTAGTCAGAGTTAGCTAAAGTCATGGAGACCATTCAAAAAGCCCAACAACCACTGGACTTCCTTCACCCACGATTGAAGTTCCCGAAGCTGAAGCTCCCATGAGTGAAGCTCCCGTGATTGAAACTTCCTTGGATGAAACTCTCGCAGTTGAAGTCCCCATGAACGCTGAAATTGCCTCGGGTACCGCACTTTCTTCAAGCTCAATCGTGCCTCTTGGTGCAAGCCAAGCTAAAACTTCGTCTGTTGATGAACCAATTACTGCGAGTGAAGATCTACCTCTATTGATGATACTGTTACAGTTGAGCCCGCTAATGATCCTTCCTAGTGAAAAGATTTATATTTGCTTTAAATTCCCTTTTTGTAGGTACATGTTTGGAAAACTGTGTTTAAAGTTCTTTGAATCTTTTGAAAGTCTTTGGTAATCAAACCGTTGGTTATTATAAGTCCCCAAGTCATGTCATGGGGCATTTTTTATAAACACTTTGATGACTAAGTTTATACTTAGTCTTTAGTTTTAAATATGAAGAAGTTTTTGTTATCATTAAACTTTCGTCTGTTCTAGTCTTGCCTTTTATTTTCAAGGACTTAAAGAATAGTCTTCATTTTTGTTCTTTGAAAATGCTTCTGTTAATCTCATGACAAAATAACATAAGTTTCATAAAAGAGGGTCCATTAATATTTCGACACTTAATGAAAAAGACGTCTCAACTTTATAATGGTGTTAACATACGATAAAAAAATAGGAACACATATGTTTCTTTGAATTAACTTGACAAGTTTTTGTCTTTTGAACTTTCAGAAGTTTTAAATAATACTTTACATGTATTTGAATTACATCTATAAATTTCTCGTAACTGTTTTCTTGTAATATATTTTTAATAAACACGAGGTTTTTTCTTTACAACCCGTTTCATTTCAATATAACAAATGCAAGGTTTTTCCTTATAACCTGCTTTAGTACATAGCTTTACCTTAAGTATAGTAAGGTTTTCTTTTAGCCTTGGCTCATGACTTCGTGACTTTTACTCTGCACTTGACCACTTGACTTGTTCAGGCTTGATTTTTCTTCAATCTTCTTTGCCTTCATTACACGTACTCGTATATACTATGTTGTTCTCCAAGTATTTGAATGTTGAAGTATGAAGCCTCGAGAACTTGATTGTTCCCCTCTTTTGGTCGTTTTCCTGAAAAGGAAAAATGTACGGGACTCGAATGTACGATTTTAGATGAAGACTGTCTAACCCGTTTATAGTTCTATCAGAATAATTGCAACCCTAGGCCAGAAATTTTAGTTTATTCCGTATGCCTTACGGGTCGTGACTTATCATTTAATACATGTTAGATTATTGCCTAACATCTAAAATCGTTAGTAAAATTTTAACAATTCAAAAATAAATTTTAAAACATTCGTACCTGATTGTGGGTGTTTTTTAGAAATAATATCTTTTCAAGTGAACTGCGTTCCAATGTGTCTGTAGCTTTTTACCTTCTATTGTTTCCAGTTAATATGCTCCTCTGTCAGCAATACCACAAATTCTGTAGGGTCCTTCCCATGTTGGACTTACTTTTTTTGTATTAGCTGCCTTTGTGGATTGAAATTTTTTTTTTGAGCACAAAGTCCCCTATTTTAAAAAATCTGAGGCGGGCTTTCCTATTGTAGTACCGCTCTATGACTTGCTTTTGTGCTGCCATTCTTAATAACGCAGCTTCCCTTCTTCCTTCAAGTAGATCAAGACGCATATGCATTTCTTCATTATTGGATTCTTCAACTGCGTGTGTAAGCCTTGTACTTGGCTCCCCTATCTCAACTGGAATTAAAGCTTCAACACCATAAACCAATGAGAATGATGTTTCTCCTTACTCTTTTTGTTGTTGTGTGATATGCCCATAAAACACCAGGCAACACTTCCGGCCAACTGCCTTTAGGTTCTTCCAAACTCTGCTTTAAATTATTAATAATAACCTTGTTTGTTGACTATGCTTGCCCATTACATATTGGATGATAAGGTGTGGACGTAACTCTTTTAAGCTGCCAACTTTTGAAAAAATACTGTGACTTGTGCCCCTATAAATTTAGGACTGTTGTCACATACAATCTCGTTGTGTACTCCGAATCGACAAATGATATTGCGCCAGATGAAATCTCTGACCTCCTTTTTTCGTATCTATTTGAAGGCTCCTGCCTATACCCATTTAGCGAAATAACCAGTAAGTACTAGCAGAAATTTTACCTGCCCTTTTTCTTGTGGTAATGGACCCATGATATCCATCCCCCACTTCATAAATAGCTAAGGTGTGATGATCGAATGTAGCAACTCCGCGGGTCTATGCATGTTGTTCCCGTATCTATGACATTTATTACATTTGACCATGAAATTTCCTGCTTCTTCTTTCATTTTAGGCCAATAATAGCCTGCCCTAATCAAGGTTCTGACCAGTGATCATCCTCCGGCGTGGTTTTCACAATGCCCCTCGTGTATTTCCCTCATTACATATTCTATTTGAGAGGGTCCAAGAAATCTAGCTAAGGGGCCACTGAACATGTTCGATACAAATTACCTTGATATAGGTTGTAACAGACAACATTTTTCTGAAGTGCATGAGCTTTTTTCTTGTCATCAGGAACGACTTCATACTGTAAAAAAGCAACGATCTTGTTTCTCCAATCCCAAGTTAAATTATTAAAATTTATCTCATTTTTATCAGGATCAAGAGCTGAATGAAATAGTTTAATAACCGCGGAATTTGCATCACTTGTCACATCAGCTGCAGACGCGAGATTAGCTAAAGCATCTGCTTCAAGATTCTCATATCTTGATACCTGCATAACTTTCCAGGTTTGAAATTGCTTTATTAATTCGTGCACTTTCTCTAAATATTGCTACAACCTGGTTTCCATGGCTGTATAAGCCTCCGGCATTTGGTTAACTATGAGCTGCAAATCGCTCTTTATTATGATCTGATTTATGCCCAGTTCTCGAGCTAATTCTAAACCTGCAATCACAGCTTCATACTCTGCGTCATTGTTAGTTATTGAGTGATATTTTATTGCTTGTCGTATAGTTTCACCTATAGGTGGTACTAAAACAATCCCTAAACCTGCTCCTTTCAGATTAGATAAACCATCAAGAAATAAATGCAAATTCCTGGATTAGCCCCATTAAGTATCTGTACTTTTTTTTCTGCTTCTGGTTGCATCCCTTGGCTAAAATCATCCACGAAATCAGCTAATACTTGTGATTTAATAGCATTTCTAGGTTGGCATGTGATTTCATGTTCACTTCTCTATAGCCCATTTAGCCAACCTACCTGATAATTCTTGCTTATGTAATACATTTCGCAAAAGGATATGCGATAACTACAACAATTGGATGACATTGAAAATAAGGTCTCAATTTCCTAAATGCCATGATTAATTCAAGAGCTAGCTTTTCTAACTGAGGATACCTTGCCTCTACATCTAATAGAGATTTACTAACATAATAGATAGGAGATTAATTACCTTGTTCTTCTCAAACCAAAACAGCACTTAGCGCTACCTCTGAGATAACAAGGTAGATGAGTAGTCTTTCCCCAGCCTTTGGTTTTGTGAGCAAAGGTGGATTTGACAAGTATGCTTTCAAATCTCTAAGTGCCTGTTGAAATTCTTCATTCCATTCAAAATGATCTTGCTTTTTAAGAGTTGAGAAGAATCTAAATATTTCTCTGATGACTAGGATATAAATCTTCCCAAGGCTACAATCCTCCTTGTTAATCTTTGAACTTCTTTCTTACTTGAAAGTACATTAGGAATATCTTCAATGGACTTAATCTGCGCATGATTTACTTCAACATCACGGTTAGAAACAAGAAAATCCAAAAACTTACTTGATGCAATGCCAAATGCACATTTTTTCGGGATTTAATTTCATATTAATTTTTTACAAAATCTTAAACTTTTAGTCATATGTGATATATGATCTATGGTATTTTTTGTTTTAACGAGCATATCATCTATATAAACCTCCATAGTCTTTCCCTAATGCTCTTGAAATATTTTGGTAACTAACATTTGATACGTTGCTTCTGTAACCAAAATGCACTACCTTATAGCAGTAAGTCCCCCTATCTGTTATGAATGATGTTTTTTCTTTATCATCTGGATCCATTTTAATCTGATTACAACCTGAATATGCATCTAAAAAACTCAACAATTCGTGCCATGTAGTAGCATCAATTAGTTGATCTATATGAGGTACGGAAAAAGAATCTTTAGGACAAGCTTTATTGAGATCTATATAATCTATACAAACTCGTTGTTTACCATTTTACCAAGATAGTGTTAGCTAACCATTCAGGATACTTTACCTCGCGCATAGACCTATTTTTAATAATTTATTCACCTCATCTTGAATCACCTGATTTTTGAAAGCGCCTTGCTTTCTTTTCTTCTGTTTGACAGGTGGGTGAGATGGATCTTTATTCAATTTGTGAGTCATACCTCCGGTGGTATACCTGTCATATTAGAATGGGACAAAAAAAACAATTTGCGTTAGTTTTTAAAAATCTAATCAACTTACGTTTCATCCCCGGGCTAAGGTTGGCTCTTGTGCACACTTTTCTTTCTGGACAGTGTACAAATAAGACCACTGACTCCAATTCCTCTATTGTAGTTTTGATGTTTTTATTTTCTTCTGGTTCTTGAATGAAATCGAGTCTTGAATCCATATTTGTTATCTTTGAATCAGATGAGGTTGATGTTATGTTCTTCCCAACTAAATTCTTTAATTGTTATTTCTCTTCACATTTCCCATTTGAATTTGCCACGGAGTTGATGTTCCTGGATGTTTGTTGGTCTCCCCTGATTTGACATATTCCACATGGTGCTGGAAATTTAATGATTTGATGTAATGTCGATGGAACAACATCCATGTCGTGGATCCACGACCTACCGAGAATTATATTGTATGCCATTTCCATTTCTACTATTTGAAAATTTTTATCCTTGACAACACCTTCCGCAAATGTAATGAGCATTACTTTCCCTTTTGCTACGACACTAGCATTGTTAAAACCTGACAAAGTATGCGCTTTTGGCACCAACTTTTCTTCTGCTTGCATTTTCCGTAACACTCGTAATAAAATAATGTTATAAAACTACCTGGATCAATTAGAACTCATTTGACGTTAGTATCATGTACGAGTAAAGATATTACCAGTGCGTCGTTATGTGGAGTTAATAAACCCTGAGCATCTTCATCATCAAACGTGATGTTTTCTTCCTCTAACACGTGCTGCAACTGCTTCCCGTGGGTAATTGTAACTATTGAAATTATATTAGCTGAGTTATATGATACAACATTGATGCCTTTGCCCCACTTATAACGTTAAATGTTATTTTGGGAGAAGGTGGTTTTGGTGGCTCCTGACTATTTTTCATATATTCCTGTTTTCATTTCTCACTGAATAACTCAGTGAGATACCCTTGCTTTAACAAATGATCAACTTCTCCCTGCAAAGATCTGCAATCTGTTGTTTTATGTCCATGATCGTTGTGAAACTAACACCAATGATCAGGGTTTCGTCTGTTTGTACCTTATCTCCCATGCTTCTTTAACCAATTACGAGTTCAGAGGTACTTACGCTGAAACTGTAACCACCAAATCTTTCCTTTAGACTTCCATCATCATCTCGTATCCCGCGTGTGTTTCAATCGTTCTCAAATCTTGAAGTCGAACCTGATTCTGTATTCCTCGATATATGATCGTACCTCTGACTGTCTTTCTTTGATAGTGAGTCTCTTAGCGCGTGTCCCATATATGGATCGTACCAATTTTTACCAGATATTTTTTCATTTTCTATGCACCTTGAATTTATTTTTTCTTCTTTTTTATGTCGTAAAATAATATCCTCTTCAATCCTCATCTTTGTATAGACGTCATTCCACGTTGTTGCTGGGAATTCTCGAAGGCTTTCCTTGACTCGTCTCGTAGCTTCTGAACTCTTCTCATTCAAATTGCTGGTGAAGGCTATGGTTTCCCAATTGTCAGGTACTCGTGGCAATGTCATTCTTTCCCATTGAAATCTGTCCACGAATTCTTTAAGCAACTCTGAATCTCCGTGCTTGATTTTGAAGATGTCTTCCATTCTCTTTTCCACTTTTTGAGCCCCGAGCGTGCTTTAATAAATGAATCTCCAAGCTCAGCAAAAGAATTTATAGAATTTTCAGGTAAAAGAGAATACCACGTTAGTGCTCCTAGAGTGAGCATTTCGACGAATTTTTTAACCCAGACTGATTCAATCTCCTGCTTGGTCACATCATTGCCCTTGATACCTGTTGTAAATGCAAAAATGTGATCCCGCGGCTCTGGTGTTCCATCATATTTTGGAATATCAGGCATCTTAAACTTCTTTGGAATTGGGAGGGGGAGCCACTTGGCTTCCAGGCTGTTTAGAATACTTATCCATATCTACCTCCTTGATCACGGGCAGTACCCTGGGTATTTGCTTTATGCGGTCACTTTGCTCCTTGAGCTGTTTCTGCAATGTTAGTACTAGATTTTGTAAATCATAATTAACTGGATTACCTGGGTCTCCCTTATGTGTTTCACTGGGGGTTTCACCGTTACCTGAATTAATCAGTCCAGAACGAGGATTCTCCAAAGTATTGTTATTTGGAGTAGGTGTGGGTGGAGCAGCAAATAATTGACTAACAAAAGCTTGTAAAGCCTTGTTGACCTGAGTAGCGATAAGATTTTGTAACGCTTCATCCATAGCTTCAACATTCTCAAATTGAACTTGTCCATCTGTGTCTGATCCTTTAGGAGTTCATTAACAAGATCGTCGTGGCGAACCTCGTGGAGAAAGAACTAATGCATTATTGTCTCGCAAATCTCCCTTAAATTGTTGGTTTGTTTGATTTTCTTGGTTTCTTTGGATGTTGTCATTGTTGTTTGACATAGTTAATGCAACAAAGAAAATCAATCGAAGATATTACTGATTATCAGATTTACGGTAACGGAACCAATTTGTTTAACCAAAAATTAGATTTTTAGTCAAAGCTATATTTTAGAAGAATACGGGTTACTGATAATCAGAAAAGTATATAAAGAAGCGCGAATAATATGATCAGAAAGTAAGTAGATCAAAGTATATTCCACTTGTGTTTCGTGTCCTTACAATTGTTTTTTCCTTCCCCTTTTATATCTGTTTCGGGGATACGAGCCTTACCTTTGTCATAATAAGGCTATTATGGGCAATTAATGGCTTTAAATGCTATGTAACGTTATCATATATATATATATATATATATATATATATATATATATATATATATATATATATATATATAAAATACATATTCTCTAACGTTTCTAGTATTTAATACTTATTAATATTGTATTGGGACTCTTATTTGCTGCTAGATTTATTCCTTTGATTTTTCACGATCTTTAAACTTTAAATGTCTTGAATAGGTACATGCGTTGAATTGCCTGTACGACTGCTCATTATTTTTTGGCACCTAAAAATAATTTTCTTTCCCCTTATAGTATAAGAGGATACAAAAGTGAGCATGATTAATTGTGCACCTTCTCATCAAATCATTTGTCGTCCGTGTCAACTTTATCCAGAAAAGAACATCTTAGACTATTTCGAGGAAAGTTCAAATAGATGACAAGTATTTGTTTTAATCACTCGGTGTTCTATGTCCGTTTTGAAACTCTGATTAATTTAGATTTATGCCGTGTAAAATTTATTAAAGGAAAAATTCTCCTTACTAGAATTTTTTACATACCCAAAATTAGAACCTGCATAGACATCTTGTTAAACCTAAAGAATGCTAATTATCGTACCATAACCGTTGATTGCAACAAGGTTGTTATCATATAAATATTAGAAATACGAATGAGAAAAGAAATGTGGAGCAAATGATGGAATTTAAGAAGAAAAAAAGAATATCTGGAAAATTTTGCTGGCAGAGAACTAAGAAAATAATTTTTGATAGGACTACAATTTTTGAAGCAAAAGAAAGTCAGTTTTGTAATAAGCAGATGTTAGAAAAGAAAGGAATTGCTTGTTTGAATGAAATTTTCAACTTTAAAGGCAAACAGGTAGTTGGTCTCCAGAATATGCACTGGTGGAATATTCTTTAATTTTGAAAATTATACCTTGCCTAATTTAAAAATACTGAAGGAAAATTTTTGAAGGAATATCTCATTTACAAATTATATTATTGAAGAAGAAGAGACCATGAAATAATTCTCTTTCTAAGGCCGTCTCCAACCCTGGCCTTCATTTTCTCCTTCAAAATGAAGTAAATTCTAAAATGGTGTAAAGTTATTTCAATCATTACTCCATTATTTATTTTAAAAAATATATTTCATTTTATATTCTTTTTTTCTTTTCAATATTATATTATTTTTTTATTTAAAATTTTATTTTTTATTTTAATTAAAGAAAATATATCTTTATTTCTTTTTTACATATTTATCACATATAATTTAATATAAAATTATTTTATATCACAATTTTTAATCTAATGTATTTTAAATTTTCTCTTTTAAATTTTAACAACATATAATATTTTATATTCACCCATTTCAATTATAGCAACATCTAATATTTTATATTTGCACCATACATATTTTGAGATGATTATATGATTTTCATGTACAACTATAACTTCTAATAAAACTGACTTCCAATTTTACATAAAAATTATAAATACACGAAAATTAATTTATAAATAATATATGCCAAAGTTAAAATATAAAATTAATATTATAAAAAATATTAAATAAACCTAAATAGATATATTTATAAAGAGATAAATCAAAAGAGAAAAATATAATAATAATAATAATGAAATAAGGGTGAATAGTAATGAAAGAGATGAATAATGTCACTCCATATTTTAAGTACACTGTTTATTCCCCATTTCGGAGGATAAAAATGGGGGAGGGTTGAAAATGTCCTAATCCTTTTTCTTATTTAGATCAAAATACGGTCATCTTTTTGTTTTTTTTTTAATTATGACCCGTTATTTGACTTGTGCTAATCTTATTTTGTTTCAAGCAAACTTTGAGCAAGATTATGACCCACTTATCAATTTGATCTATTAACTTGTCTAAATTTGATCGAAACCACTAATTTGCCATATCTACATATGTCTACGCTACGGTTAAAAGATTAAGTTGCATGTGCAAGCAACTCGACAGATTTTGTGACCTGAAATCAAGACATATTAAAAGGCTCTTAAATTTTTTTAATCTATATAATGATAAGATACAAAGCAAACTTCTCGAACATTGGTCTATTATTAATTGTATAACGCGTGATGTGTGAATTAGATGCATATTACCATTCAGAACTCTGTTGTTAATAAAAATGTGACATTAATTATGTGAAAGAAGGTAAAGGGAGCATAACGATAATCTGTCGATATTGAAACCTTGTGCCCGTCCTTGAGTGGATCCCACGTTAGCCCCAAGTCCCGACACCGTAATTCGTAGCCACATGCTCTAATCCTCTGAGCTAGAGGCCTTATCTCTTCTTCAATGAATCTGTTCCTGAAGTACCCTCAAATTATATTTGGGGATTTCTCAAAAAAAGATGAATAAAAAAAAATTGATTTCTAACGGATAGATCAATAAATTATGGTAAAAAAAAAGCCAATTAAGAGAAAACTATGTTAAAATTAGAAAGTGAAATCATTGTAAACATAAAAAAAGAAAGTGTACATTAAGGAGAAAAAATTAGATTTGATAGCATTTATATTTTATTAAATAAGGGAGAAGTTTATCTTTTATTTAACGCTTAATTATATAACTTTAATTAAAAATTTTAAAATATTTTATTAATAATAATTAAATAAAATATATAAGACTGTTATGAAATAATATAAGAACAAGAACAATAATACAAGAACAAGAACAATAGAGAGAAAAGTAGAGAGAGGAGTATTCTTATTGATACTTGGGGGTGGTTTACAATGGTATAGAACCCCTATATTTATAGGGAGGTGGTGACTTAGCCACCAAGTAGTAAACCCTAGAATCTCTCTAAATATAGACATTCACCTTAAATAGAAGTCTATTTATAACACTCCCCCTTGAATGTCTATTCAATAATGTGCCTCGTTAAAACCTTAACTAAAACAAAACCCAATGGGAAAAAATATAAAGAAAAGGAAAAAGAGTACACATGTTTGAATATGCGCCTATTGGTTGCCTCGTTAAAAACCTTGCAAGGAAAACCCAGTTGGGACAAAACCTTGTAAGGGAAAAAGAGTGCAACGCGCACTAACTCCCCCTGATAAGAACATCAATTTATATCCTTGAGCATATGCATTCCAATCTTGTGCACCATCTTCAAAACAATCTTTGGTAGATGTTTGATAAATAAATTAACCATATTGACTTGAATAAATATTCCGCACCTTGAAATCATCATTCTTGATAGATATGAACATCTCCATATAATGTCGTGGAATAACTCTTCAATATCTCCATAGATGTATTCTATATGCCATCATGCTTATAGTTATAGCGAGATACATATGTACACAAATTGTACTTAGGATGTGGTACTTCAGGACCAAGAATTGTGTATGCTTTAAGCAACTTAAATCTTTCAAGTTAAGTCATATAAATCACATAATGGACTTTAGATGCATATCAAGTTTTCATGTCATGCTAAACAAATAAGATATCGAAAACTGATTATACATACCTTTGACTTTATACTTTCAAGTATTTGAACTATATGTCCAAATCTACATGTCTTTCATATGGAATCAAGTATTTGTCTATACGCTTTAAGCGTATCAAAGACTTTGTCCTTCTGGGACTTAATATGAGCATTTGTAGTGAGAATATAGTTACTTTTTTTGGGTCAGCAAATGCGTATAGCATGCTTTGCAATATGTTGCAATTGAATTATCCATTTTATGAACTTCAGGTTCATGATATTCGGGGATTTACATATACAAATGATAATTCATCCCATGTAACCTTTTCTCAAGTGTTTAACATGTATCCCCCTCATGTTAGAAAAGCTAACTTGTTTCCTCAACTTTGAGAGTCCATCTTTGTGCGTTATGGTGTTAATGAAAATATACACCGCACATCAATAATAATAAGATGAAATGATTTGGTTCCTGACCCTGAACCACTTGTGAGGGGAGAATATACTCTCGTATACAACGTATATCAAACTGATATATATAACTTTGTTCTCATAAGAAACAGTTTAGCAATTAAGTGGAGGCACTCAATAATTATCTTGCTAAACCAACTTTGATATAAACCAACTTATCAAGATGAACTATCTTGAGTAGAAAATCTGGAAATTATGCTCGAAGTTAGATTACCGAGCAATTTAGCTCGCAAGCACCGTCAGGCTGCGAGTTAATAACAATTGCGCATGTAACCATATCATAGATGCATCATATGTGGTATACATGGCAGGTGAATGGGCCCATATTCACCTTTGATATTTCCAGAATTTATGGGCTTCAACCCGAACTCTTTAGTTGGTCAGTTCATTAATGAGAACAAGTGATACAAGAGAATTCGTAAAGAACTTTCTAGTTCTTTAATATTCACCCATGTGAATTATCTATTATTGCACATTATACTTAAAATGAGATGGCTAACCCGAATGCCAACTGAATAAATTATCAATATTGGTAAACTTCAAATTTACACCATGACATGTGCACTTATCAATAAACTTCAGGTTTATTATGACATGGGTTTTTATACTAATAGATATCCACTTTATTGTGGCATTCTTTTGTTTGTGTAGTACAAACTGGAGAATGAAGCGGGTAGCTTTTCATATACAAATTATCCCGCTACAAGTTGTAGTAATAGGAGATATCAAATCTTTCCTTCATTTATAGTCTCAATATAATCAATCGCTTTCGCGTGTACTTTGGAAACTGAATAAGTTTCTTTGAGACTTACTACAGCACAATACTCAATTGTGTTTCTCCAACATAGTAATTGGCTCTTCTAGAGCTCTCAATTAATTTTGTACTACCACAGATTCATCAACATCCATGTGGTGAATATCTCTTTTAAAGAGAAAGTTATACCATTATGGTCATGTCAAACTTATATGCAAGATATGTTTCTTGCATTATCGTTTTCCTTTAATAGTCATATTTCCAAAATACTTTGGCATACAATAGGTACGTGACCAACGATCATTCATGCCATATATCATCTCAAACCTCCTTCTAGGGGTGAGTGTGGTATCATCTCAAACCTCCTTCTAGGGGTGAGGGTGGTATATTCTATACCAATTTCATGTTCATATTCTTCCAATAATGAATATGTATTCGTGAATCAGATGTTGTCATATTCACTGCGGGGATGATTTTGTTATCCTTTTCAAATCTGTAAATGCGTCTGGCATTTGATTTGCTATTCTTTGCAAATGGATAATATTTTGCGCCTCTTTTTCACAAATAGAGGTATGTGGATCAAGTTAAGATAATGATGCATTTTTCCACAAAATTTCCAGTTTGGTTTCACCAACTTCTCCCCCTAATTTTGGGAAAAGTGTCTCATCAAATTGACAGTCTGCAAATCGTGCAGTGTACAAATCCCCTTTCAATGTTTCGAGGTAGCGAATAAAGAAGGACGATTCAAACTCAACATATATTCCTAACCTTCTTTGCGGACCCATTTTGGTACGGGATGGCGGTGCTATAGGCACATATACTGCGCATCCAAAGATTCTTAAATGGGATATATTAGGTTCATGACCCAAAACCAATTGCAACGGGGAATATTTGTGTCAATTCGTCAGTCAGAGACGAACTAGCATTGCTGCATGCAAAATGGCGTGACCCCAAGCCGAAGTGGGCAGCCTCGTTTTCATGAGTAAATGAGGTATTCAAGATTATACTCATGTATTGTCTCAATCTGATATCCATTTTGTATGATATCTTTAAAACTCAACAAGTTCCTTTTAGACTTGGAGGAGAACATTTTGACTGATATCATTAAAACTCAACAAGTTCTTCTTAGACTTGGAGGAGAACATTGCATTCTCTAAAATATCGTTCCTTTAGGCAGAGTTATAGTTGCTCTTCAGGAGCCTTCAATCAATTTAATTCCCATAGTTTGCCATACAAAAGAAAATATACGAACATGAGAATAAACAAGTTCAATTCGTTTGTTTCACATTTAAACAATATTTTCAAAATCTGCTGAGGTCAGTTGACTAACTAAATCAGATAGTCGATTATATGTTTTCCATAATCGATTACTATGCAGTTTGAAAATTTCAGTTTAAGCATTTTCTTAAAACAATCGATTGTTAAACACACACAATCGATTGTTGAACATTGAAAATCGATTGTTAAACACACACAATCGATTATTTGCTATTTTGAAAAACTTCAAATCACACTGTCTTAAGACAATCGATTGTTAAACATAGACAATCGATTGTTGACTATTTTGAAAAACTTCAGATCACACTGTCTTACGACAATCGATTGTTAAACATAGACAATCGATTATTTGCTATTTTGAAAAATTCCAGATCACACTGTCTTAAGACAATCGATTGTTAAACATAGACAATCGATTGTTGACTATTTCGAAAAACTTCAGATCACACTGTCACGACAATCGATAGTTAAACATAGACAATCGATTATTTGCTATTTTGAAAAAATTCCAGATCACACTGTCTTAAGACAATCGATTGTTAAACATAGACAATCGATTATTTGCTATTTTGAAAAAATTCCAGATCACACTGTCTTAAGATAATCGATTGTTAAACATAGACAATCGATTGTTGAACATTGACAATCGATTGTTGAACATTGACAATCGATTGTTTTGCAGTTTTAATGCGAAATATTAGATAATCGACTAACTGTTAGGTTAGTCGATTACCGCTACTGGAAAATAAAAATATTATTGAAATCTGAGCATATTGAAACATTCTAAAGAACTAATACTAACATTATATCATGAACTAACTAATACGAGCTGATACTAATGACTATTAGTTTATTCACTAACTATTACAAATGAGTGAAATAAAATCAAACAACTCCATCTTCTTTCATCACAGATCCATCACCGATTAGGTGGTCTATTTTCCCATCGGGTTGCTCAAAGAAGTCTGCCACATCCAGGTGGGTGATGTCAAAATTGTCGTCAGAGACAAAATTTGTTTCAGGGCCTTTACTCTTTCGAGATGCTTGATAAAGGTCAACCAAATGTCTTGGTATACGGCAAGCTTTTGACCAGTGCCCTTTTCCACCGCAACGATAATATATAGTTTATGAACTATTTGCTTTTGGATTCTCATCGTATCGTGCTTGTGGCAGAGTGATCAACTTCAGGTTGTCATATCTCTTCTTTAAGCCATTCCACAAGATAGGTGGATCTTTGACTGTGATATATTCAATTTTCAAACCTTCATCAAGGTGATGGCGCAAGAAAATCAAGGCCTTAGCATAGTCTTGGGTGGATGCATTATTTCTGTCTTTAATGGCGTCTCCAAGACCCATAGCATCTAAGTCGATTTCAGCATCCAACACCCATGTCATATAGTTCTTGCCCGGAATTTCAAGGGCAAGGAACTTTGTTTTCATAATGTCAGACATAAGATACAATTACATCAAGAGCGTGTTCATACTTACAGGCTTTATTACAATTATCACATTCACTTCAGGGAATGGATCATAATGACGATTATAATTCCGTCTATTGCCACGTCCACATTCATTGATACCATCATGGTAATAATTTTGTCTTCTTTCAGACTTATCACATACTGCTACCACATTCTCTAAAGGGAATGGAGCAAATTCATTTGGACGGAATTTTAATTCTTTGCCACGTCCACATTCATTGATACCTTCATGGTAATAATTTTTGTCTTCTTTCAGACTTATCACATACTGCTACCACATTCTCTAAAGGGAATGGAGCAAATTCAATGGGACGGATTTTCAATTCTTTGCCCACAATCATACATGAATTTGATCATGGCAAGGCATAGAAATTTTACCACTTCATGTGAGTGTAATTTCTTACGAACTCCGTTAGAGTTATAATCAAACTTTGTTGTCTTTGTTTGTACATAAAATCAAATCGTAGAATTTCAAGAATTTGAAAGGGAAAAGTAAATTACTTACCTTTAAGGTATACCAATAAATGTTGTGACATCAAATATACCTCTTGAGTTTTCTTCCCGTTGCATTACTTTATGATGATAAGCATTACTTTATGATGATACCATCTCTTCTATTTCCGTATAGAAATTAGAAAAAGGCGGCGATTGAGTTGAGAGAGCCGAATCGGCTATGAAGCAAAAACCCTACACAAACCAAAGTTAAAATAATCGAAAATTTCAATTGGTTAGAGACTCGTGCTGATAACGTGTTATGAAATAATATAAGAACAAGAACAATAATACAAGAACAAGAACAATAGAGAGAAAAGTAGAGAGAGGAGTATTCTTATTGATACTTGGGGGTGGTTTACAATAGTGTAGAACCCCTATATTTATAGGGGGGTGGTGACTTAGCCCCCAAGTAGTACACCCTAGAATCTCTCTAAATATAGACATTCACCTTAAAAAGAAGTCTATTTATAACAAAGACATTTAATACTTAAATTGAGACCCTTAATATTTTGGGGGCGTAAGGCAATATCTTTTTTTGCCTTACCCTAAGGCCGCCCCTGTATATGCGCTAATAACATATATATATCTATGATAAATAGTAGTACTAGTAAGTGATGGCTTAATAAAAATGACTATTGGGAAGCAAAATAAATCACTCGAAACTGGACAGCAAAAGTTAAGCAACGTAAAAAAAAAGGTGAAAATAGCACGGGGTAATTGCTTTTTGAATAACCAACATTTATAAAGTTATCAAAAAATAATTACTATTTTACTGATACAAAAAATTTCAGCATAATATACTGAAGATCAGTGTACTTGTGTATGAAATTTCATCATATTATGCTTGAACAACACGCGAAATGTTCCAATATAATATACTGCAGTATTTTTTTTGGATTGTAAGCAGTTTTCTTATTCAAATTTATGTTTATATAAAAGTGATTATATTTTAATTACTTCTTAAATTATGACTATTTTTTAATTATCGTTCGTAAATTTGATTATTTTTGAATTTATGGGCCTAGTTTCTCCACATATTACACTGTCGAACATTTTGTCCGTTCCTTTTGTTTTTATTATATATATAGGGGGCATCATTTCCTTCATCTTTTCCATATAATATTGTTACACACTACACCTAATCAAAAGACAGCAACAGTTTGAAATTAACTGGGAAATATATCCAGTAAAATTGGTAAAGTGGCCATTAAAATTAACGTACCATATTGTACTTGGAAAGATTGGCTATGGTCCATCAATATAATTGAAAAGAAACTAGATATGGGTAACTGAATAAATAAATAAAAGAAGTTCAACGTAAATCAATGTACTTTTTTTCTTTGCTTTTTCTCTAGTTGAATCTTTTGAGCAATGACATTTGCTAAAAGACATGTTAAAAAAGAGCCTTGAGGTGAAATCTCTCTGGGCATTGCAATTATTGGTTCATGAGAAAGTTCACTAAAAAAAATTGAATATTCAAACTATGATTTTGTCAGCCTTTTTTCACATCAAAAGATAGGGTAATTTGGATATCAAAAGCAACTGATGACAAGGACCATATATAAATAAAAGTTTTATACACTGCCAGAGTAAAGAAATTTTCAGGTTTTATATCATGTGTGGTAATTAACTTAAATAGTCGCTTACCAATTATTTAAATTAGAAATAGCAGATAAATATATAATATATGTATAATTTAGTATAATATACTTATAATCATATATAATTAGTGTATAATCTATATATATTGATTAGATAAAATAAATAATGAATCCAACTGGCTATTATACCCATAAAAACTTGCATGTTATTGTATCTGATCGTGTAAAAGGCATTTATATTAGTGCATAAAACAAAATTGATTTTTTGAAAAAGAAACATTTTTATATTTCTTTTGTTCAGTGTGTGTCCTAAAGTTTAGAAAAAATGACAAAAGAGAGAAATAAGAACTAAACATTGAGAAGATTTGTTCTCGCAAGAAGTTGAGAAATATAGAGAAGTCCGTATAGGTTAAAGAAGAAAGATACAAATTAAATAAAGCTACCTATAGGAGTGTATTATGTGAAAATCATGCTTTTTTTATAAAAAAACTTTCTTATTTCTAAGTTAGTGTGAATGCAAGTTGTACCAACGGAAAAAGGTCAAGTATATTTTTGTACTATAAAAAAATATTTAAATATACCTCTCATTTTACTTTGAGTCCATATATACCCATGTCGATATACTACTATAATAAGTTATATGCCTTATTATGTTTTGATGATCCAGCAAACTTAATGATAAAAACCAGAACAGGAATCTATTACACATCTTCAAACTGCTTAGAAACAACAAGTCTCAATTCGGGTACATGATTCAACAATTAGAGTCAAAGAGACGACATAGGGAACATATGGACATCAGTTCCCTTGCTGACTGTACCAGCCAACTCCCTACAGCTGTAAAGTTACTGCAACTGTTCCTCTGCACACACACAACATGACAAATAGTGTAACAATCACTTTATGGGAATACCTTGTACCGGATAAGTGCTTGCATCATATAAGTGACATCACTTGCATATTATCAATATGATGCAAGGGAAAAACACACTTGAACACTTCGAAAATCATCAAGCTTCTCTTTCGAGTGTGCTACCTTCTTGCAAGTGACTTCACGAACGAAGAACAGCAGAACAAGGACAAGTTTTTAGCACTGCGTTATCATATGTCCTTAGTTGTGTTGTACCTTCGTTAAAGAAATCTACTTGTAATTCCTACTTAGATTAGCTAGAAGAGTTGTGTAGGAAATCATTTGCAAAACCATAAACCTCGTATTTTTCTCTTAGCCAAAATTAGTCAAGTTGTGAGATTTGTAATAAAGTTATTACAAAAAGTCTTGTAATAGGGTTATTACAAGTGAGTGGGGGATAAGATCTTAATTCCTAGATTACAATAGTTTGTAATTTGAAGTTTGCTCAGTAGTAAAGTTAAAATCCTATAAGTGTAGGTCGTGGTTTTTAATCACGTGATCTGTGAGTTTTTCACGTAAAACTCTACTGTGTCATTTACATATCTTTCATATATGTGTTTGTGTGGGAACAAGTAGAGAACTAGGTTCTCTATACAGTTTGGAGGACCCTAAGCTTCCATCAATTGGTATCAGAACGTGTTCTTTCTATCAGGCTAACACCTAGAAAGGATCATCATGACTGCTCCACCAAACTTTGAAGAAGGTCAATCTACCTACAAACCACCAAGATTCAATGGACAATACTACGGATTGTGGAAGACAAGGATGCATGATTTTACCATGGATGAAGATTCAAAGCTTTGGGATGTTATCTTCGATGGACTCTTCGTCCCTATGAATACCATTTGCGAATTAATAGTGACAGTTCCCAATACAAAGGAGTACAATGATGTTGGCTGCAAAGCAATAGAGAAGAACTTCCGACAAAAAAAGATCCATGTCTATGGTATTCGACCAGACGAATACAACCGGATCTCTTCTTGTCAATCTGCCAATGAGATTTAGGAAGCTCTCAAAAAGGCACACGAAGAACAACTCAAGTCAAGTAGTTGAAGATCGACTTGCTCACCACTGAGTATGAACTCTTCAGGATGAAGGATGATGATTCCATTTAGGACATGCAAACTTGATTCACCTCCATCATCATTAAGCTTCACTCTTTAGGAGAAATCATTCCAAGGAACATACTTGTAAGAAAAATACTAAGTGTACTATCTGGTTCTTGGGAAATCAAGGTCAATGCTATCATAAAGGCAAAGGATTTGCAAAAGTTGACCATTGATGAACTCAATGGAAATCGAAAGACATATGAAATGAAGAAAAAGAAGGACCATGAAATAAGAAAATCTAGGAAAGAGAAGAACCTGGTCCTCAAGGATGACAATAATGACTCAAGTGGTAAGGATGCTAGCATGGCTTATCTAACCATAAGATTCCAGAAAATGGTGCGCAGAAATAGAGGCATTCCAAAGAGGGGTTGCTCCAGCAGAACAAAAGGCTATGACCTGTGTCATAAATGTGGGAAGCCAGGACATTTCATCAAAGACTGTCCTCTGCACAAGCAAGATCAATACAAGAACAACAAAGACAAAGCATCCAAGAGGAACCCGATTCCTGACAGGAAATTTAAGAGAAAAGATATCGTTGACAATGTTGTGATACAAGATCTTGCTACATAGGGAGATTCTTTCAGTGAATATGAAGGAGATGATGAACAAGGGGACACCTCGATGATGGTTGTTGAAAGCAAGAACTGAGTATGATTTTATCTTTGCTCTAATGGCAAAATCTGATGATGATGAAGATGATAATAACAATGAGGTAAACTTTCTGGACGTTCAAATAAATTTGAAGTCGTATTCTCAAAAGAAGCTTATATCCTTGGAAAATGTCCTAATTGATACATATAACAATCTCATTAATGATAAAAATGTGCTAATTGTGGAACTAGGAGAAGTAGAACATGAGAGAGATGATCTAGTATTCAGAGTGGATTATTTAAAAGAAACCATTGAAGTGTTAAAAAGGGAAAGGATGCTTTAACTGAAAAATTTGCAAACATAGAGCATGATATAGATGACTTGTTGGTAGTATTTTTGGATTTAAAATAAACAATTGAGGAATTAAAAAGGAAAAACAGATCTAGGAACACTCAAAAGGGAAAGAAAGTTGCAAGCGAGGCACACCTTAAGCTTGAAAATGAGCTAAAAATGTTGAAATCCGATCTATATGTGAACTTGAGAGAAATAGAAAACTCCAGGAAGATCTAGGCAGAGCTAGAAATGACCAAGAAAAATCTCTTAAGTAGACCTAGTCCTCTTATGCAAACACTTCTATGTATAAGAATAATGGGGGAATAGGAAGAGAATCGGGTTCTAAAAGGAAAGACTCCCTAAAATCCACATAGCAAGTATGTTATTGTCCTTGATAACTGATTTTGTACTCACTGTGGTAATACTAGGCACTTTAAAGAAACACGTAAAGCTAGATTTTAGTCTTAACAGAAAAATAAATTTTTCCTGAAAAAAGTAACTACTAATAAAGAACTTGGTCCCTAAAATAAAAACGTGTGATGCTTGCTTGGACAAGAAAAGTTGATTCACCATTTTCTTCATTGTAAGGGACCCAAACTCATTTGAGTTCCTAAGTCTAATCCTTGATTTTCTTGTGAAGGGAGTAGTGAAAGAAAGCATTAAAAAACGGTACATTGAAGCACCATGTACCAACGATTTTCTTTCAATCAAAGCCCTACAAGGATAGAGTGTGTCCTTTGGCAATGGAAAAAATGGTTACATTTTGGGAGTAGGAAGAGTTGGGAAGATACTCACTCATTCAATCGAAAATATGTACTATGTACATGGTTTGAAATATAGCCTACTGAGCGTCTCTCAAATTTGTGACAAAGGAAACAAAGTGGAGTTCTTATCAAAAACTTGCACTGTCACAACTCTTATGACTAGTGAACTTGTTCTATTTGCAAAAAGATTCAAAAATATCTATGTTTCTGATTTTGAGTCTTTGAACAATGGGGATCTTACATGCTTGAGTGTTGTTTATGACAATGCTGAAATGTGGCATAGAAGATTGGGACATGCAAGCTTTACGTTGCTGAACAAGTTGGTCAAGAAGTACCTGGTTCCTGGGCTGGCTAAGTCAAGGTTTAAAGATAACAAGGTGTGTGATGCATGTGCAAGAGGAAAGCAAGTCAGGTCCTCCTTTAATCCCAAAAAGGAAGTAAGCACCTCAAGGCCACTTGATCTCCTCCATATGTATCTATGTAGACATATGAGGGTGGTAAGTAGATGAGGAAATAAGTATATTTTTGTCATAGTGGATGACTGTTACAGATTCACCTGGACTTTGTTCCTCGGAACCAAGGATTAAACTTTTCTAGTGTTTACTTTTTTTGTGAATAAAATTCACGTGAAGATGAGCCATACTATTGTGAGTATAAGATCTGATCATGACACAGAGTTCGAAAATAAAAAAATTAATGAATTCTATGCTAAAAATGGTATTAGTCACAACTTTTAAGCTCCAAGAACACACCAACAAAATGGTGTTGTGGAGAGGAAAAATATGACTCTTGATGATATGGAAAGGACAGTGCTGATAGACAGTGGTGTTGGAAAATATTTTTGGGTAGAGGCAGTCAACACTACGTGCTACTTGGTAGGGGTGGGCATATTTCAGTTTGAACCGAAAAAACCGACCGGATCAATTTTTTTATTATTTTGGTTTCGGTTATTCGGTTATTTCGGTCGAGTTTTAAAAAAAAAATTCAAAATTCTGTTTTTCGGTTCGGTTGTCGGCTATTGATATTCTTATTTTGGTTAACCGAAAAACCGAAATATTATAGACTATATACACTATAGTTAATTAGCTATTACTTATTAGTAGGCTAAGGCCCAAACCCCAAAGGCCCAAACCCCAAAGGCCCAAACCCAATTGCCCAAAATTATATCCAAAAAGCAGCCTACCTTAGCCCTTAACCCATTCCTCTCCCATTCTTAATTAATCCAAAATAGTTTAGATCTTCAGTATTCTCCTCTTCTTACTTCTCCCTCTCACAAAATCGCAGTCATAGACTCACACTGTCGCTCAGTCACTCTCAGTCTTCTCCCTCTCGGCTCTCGCTCTCAGTCTCTCTATTGGCGGCAAGTGCAACTAAGTGTTTAAGCTTCATCTGGAACGGGTCCATTGACAGCTTCACATCTAGGGATCCTTTCTTGTGTCAGTAACTGGTAAGCTTCATCTGCTTCGTCTCTAATTTCTTCAATTCCTGCAATTCTTTGAATGTACTGAAATTGTTGCACCGTTACATCCGTTTGTTTCTTGGTGTATGGTGTTGTACGAATGGTTCAAACTATTTTCGCTATTTGACCACATTTGGGATTGCTTCTTAATTTTTGCGATTGTTTACCTTGTATTTTAAAAGTATTGTAAGACTTTATTGGTTTGTGATTTTACCAGTATTTAGCTTCGTCATTATTCCAATTATACGAGTTTCTCCCTAATATTGTTGCATTCAAGAAATTGTTTCTTTATTTAATGATTCTGACATGTCGCTTTGGGTTTTTGTAAATTTTCTATTTGTTCAATTGTTCTGCTCGTATTGTTGTATTCAATAGCAGCTACTGCCTGTTTCTTCTGTTATTTTGAATTTCAATTCTTGTCCGGAGTTTTTCTATTTGTTCTACTTGTATTCAATACTTGTCAAGAATACCCTATAGCCTTAGGTATTTAATTCTTGTCCAGAATAGTAAGTCAATATTTGTTCTGCTTGTATTTGTTTTTTAAGATGGAAGAAAATTGAAGTAGGGTAAGCAAAACCTGCGAAGGTGGGGGTTCAAATGATAGCATACCCAACATCGAAGGTTTCATTTCGGACAATCTTGATGAAGCTCCAATGAAAAGGAAAGTGATGCAACCTAGATCTGAAGCCTGGAACCATTTTGAGAAGTATGATGATCCTAATGGAGTTCAAAGAGCAAGATGTAAGTACTGTCATAAAACTTATGCTGCTGCTACGAAAGGTAACGGTACTACATCAATGAACAATCATCTTCTTAAGTGTCCCAAAATGCCTCGTAGCGTGAAAAATAGTAAAACACAATTAAGTTTTCTACCAACTTCAAATGAGGAAACTGAAGGGGTGCTTACCACTTGGAAATTTGACCAATCACTTAGTAGGAAATCTTTAGCTCAAATGATAGTTTTGGATGAACTGCCATTTAGTTTTGTTGAAAAGCAGGGATTTAAGAAGTTTATAGGAGTCACAACACCTCAATTTCAAATTCCTTCTCGCAGAACATTGACAAGAGATTATTATGAACTTTATTGTGATAAGAGACAAAGTTTGAAGAAGTCCTTCAATGAAGCACGTCCTAATATTTGTCTTACAATAGATACTTGGACTTCTAATAAACTATATGTGTCTTATTGCTCACTTTATTGATAGAGATTGTAAATTGCATAAAAGGATAATAAACTTCTGTGCCATCGCTAGTCATAAGGGTGATGATATGACATCAGTTATTACTAATTGCTTGCTTGATTGGGGTTTGGAAAATGTATTTACTGTAATGGTAGATAATGCTAGTTCCAATGATGTCACAATAAGAGAAGTGTCTAAGCAATTGACTACTTGGGGAAGTAATATAATGAAAGGTAAAAACTTGCATGTTAGATGTATGGCTCATATACTTAATCTCATTGTACAAGATGTGTTGAAAGAAATAGGTGTCTCTATCAAGAGCGTTAGACAAGCTGTGAGATTCATTAGACAATCTCCCGCTAGGATTAGAAAGTTTACAGAATGTTGTGAATCTCAAAAGTTAACTTCCAAGAGAACATTATGCTTAGATGTTTCTACTCGATGGAACTCTACATACATGATGTTAGACACAGTACAACAATTTGAGCTTGCATTTGACAAATATAGTTTCTTTGATACTGGATTGTTGCATCATCTTCGTACCTATGTATGTGAAGATGGAACTAGTGTTGGTGATCTCACAAGTGCTGACTGGGATAATGTGAGAACAATGGTAACATTTCTTGAAGCTTTTTATTTGCTTACTTTGAGGGTCTCTCGTTCTCTTTATGTCGCTTCTAATGTGCATTTTGTTGAAATTTATGAACTTGATCTTATTTTGAAAGAATGGATGGAAAATGAAGATGCTAGTTTGAAAGAAATGGCAAAAAATGAAAGAAAAATTTGTCAAGTATTGGGTGAACCTGAAAAAATGAACAAGATGATCTTTATTGCATCAATGTTAGACTCCCGTAACAAGCTTGAATATGTTCCTTTTGCAATTGTGATGATGTTTTGAGAAACAGAAGGGAAAAAATTGAATTTATAGGTGAAAAATTATATGTATTCTTTGTTTGATTATTATGTAAAGAAAAATTCAAAAGGATCTTCATCTGCTTCATCTGGAAACACAACAGCTACTGCCACTGGTTATGGTAACTTTTTGAAAAGGGGAACAATGAGAACAAAATTGGAATTTGAGAAACATAAGGAAGTGACAGGAGGTTTAGGTACTAAATCAAAGTTGGAAAAATATCTTGCTGAAGATCTTGAGCCTGAAACAGAGGACTTTAATATCTTGAAGTGGTGGAAAATCAATGAGCCTAGATTTCCCATTCTTGTAGAGATGGCTCATGATGTGTTAGAAATTCCTATTTCAAGTGTTGCATCCAAATGTGCATTCAACATAGGAGGCCACATTCTTGACCCATTCAGGAGTTCGTTGACGCCTAAACTGGTGCAATCTCTTATTTGTCTTCAAGATTGCCTTAGAAGTGAAACCTATTCCTATTAAAGTCGAGGAAGAATTGGACTATGTGGAACAACTAGAACTTGGTAATTATTGTGTTTTGCATTTATTATATTACAAATAGTTTATTTTACACTAATGCATGACAAAGTTTTCTTCAATATTTTTCTTAGATTTGGCTAATTGTGCAAAAGATTCAAATATTATTGACATATAGTTGCAACCTGTGGCATATGTGGTAACTGGTAAGATTTAACAATTTTTGAACTTTGCTCACAGTATCTTCATTTTTGAGCTATGAATCTCAGGATGCCTTCATTTTTGAGCTATGAATCTCACAATACCTTCTTAACTTAACATAGGTAGCAGACTATCAGTGGATGCTTTTGGTGTTGGAGCAACTTACTAGCAGGGGATACTTGCAATCAAAATTTTTCAATGAATTCCAATCATTGTGTAATATATGGGCTTAGCCTATATTTTCTTATTAGCACTATATGTCTAATTATTGTTGAGCTAAACATGACTGATTGACTGTGAAGAACAAAGACTGAAAGACGACGGTTGCTAACTTGCTATTTGTTTCAAATATAAAACTATATGAAGTTGACACTCTTGTAGAGGGAACCACGTTATATGTTTGATACTTTGAATTTCCAGCATTAAGTTATTTCATATTTGGACAAGAACATCATTTATTAATTAATTACTATAAATAAGTTTTATTGAGAGGTTCCATTTTGCTTACAATTGATAATTAATTTTTGCATGATTTACTTAAAATTCTGATAAACTTTACTATTTAAATCAAGATGAAGCCTTTAGTGATAAACTTTACTATTTAAAATTCTGATAAACTGGAAGGCTGAATATACTATATAGGCTTAGCCTATATAGTATATATAGTTTATGACTATGTAAATAAAAGAATAGATTTATGACTTATCAACTATCACATTCAAAGAGTCTAAAATTTTAGAGAAAACCAACAAACTAGTCCAATTTTTACGTAGAACAAGCCCAACCCAATATGATAATGTGAAAACCGAAAATCGACAAAAAATAAACCGAACCGAAATTCTAAAACCGAACTAAACCGAACTTATTTCAGTTCGGTTTCGGTTACTATATTTACAAAATCGAAAACTGAATAACTGAACCGAATTTTATCAAATCGAACCAACCGAACGCCCACCCCTACTACTTGGTGAACAATTGCATGATCAGGTGCCTATTGAACAAAACCCCGTATGAACTGTTGAAAGGGAGAAATCCCAAGCTAACACATTTGAGGATGTTTGGCTGCAGATGTTTTGTTCTCGATAATGGGAAGGAAGCACTGGGAAAAATTGATGCCAAAAGTAATGAAGGAATATTTCTTGGCTATTCATCACAAAGAAAAACCGACAAAGTCTACAACGAAAGAACTCTATAGGTCAAGTAAAGCATACATGTGATCTTTGATGAATCACACCACATATATGGGAAGACCCGCATGATAATATTGATCAAGATAGAGAGCGGTCAAAGGTTTCTAGTAAGGTCATTGATGTAGAAAATGGAATGACTGACTTAATGAGTCAAGTGAAGGAATTAAATGAAGATAGTGTAGCAGAGGAACCTGGTCCCTCCATAAAAAAAACTGAAGCTGAGAACAGAGTTGTTGATGTCGTGCAAGGAACTATGATGAGTTAAGATGTGGCACTCATGTTAATAATGTGTATTCTTTAGAGGAAACCGGATCCTCTCGCAATGAGATTTAGGTGTCTAACTAGAAACACAAAATTTCACACCCTCTTTAAAATGTAATCACGCCTCTTGACTCGGGAATTAAAACCAGATCAAAGTCAAGAAACTCACTTGCCTTCTCAGCTTTTCTTTCTCAAATTGATTCCAAAAATTTCAAAGAAGCATTGAAAGATGCTGATTAGATTACTTCTATGCAAGATGAACTCCATCAATTTGAGAGGAAAAGTGTATGGCACCTGGTTTCTCGAACCCAGATAGAAGTGCTAAAGAAACCAGGCGGGTGCTAAAAAACAAGCTTGATGAATTGAGGAACAAGGCCAAGTTAGTAGTGCAAGGCTATAATCAAGAAGAAGTAATTGACTATGATGAAAAGTTTGCCTCAGTTGCTCGAATGAAAGCCATCAGAATCCTCATTAACTTTTTCATCTAATATGGAATTCAAATTTTTCCAAATGGATGTCAATATTGAATTTCTAAATGGGTATCTAAAGGAAGAAGTCTTTGTCAAACTACTACCTGGTTTTGAATGTCATGAGCATTCTGAACATATATTCAAACTTGACAAGGCTTTATTTGGACTGAAGCAAGTCACTCGTCCATTGTATGAAAAGTTGTCCAAATTCCTTCTTGAAAATAGCTTCGCAAGAGGAAAAATCGACAACACTCTATTTCTTAAGAAACGAGGGAGGAACCAGCTCATTATTTAAGTCTACGTTGACGACATCATATTTGGTGCAACAAATGATTCCTTCTGTGAAGAGTTTGCAAAGCTTGTAGGAAGCGATTTTGAAATGAGCATGATAGGGGAATTAAATTTTTTCTTAGGGCTAGAAGTCAAACAAATTCGTAAGGGCACGATGATAAGCCATCAGAAGTACATTAAAGTACTCTTAAAAAGATTTGAGATGGAAAGTTCAACGATCAATGATACTCCTATTGCCAGAGCCGCTCGTCTGGACATGGAATAACTTCGTTCTCATGTAAACGAAACCATGCATAGAGGTATCATTGGTCCACTCTTGTATCTCACACTAAGTAGACCTGGCATCGTATTTACTTTGGGATTATGTGCTAGATTTCAATCCAGTCCAAAGGAATCTCATATGAAAGCTGCCAAGAGGATTCTAAGGTATCTCAATATTGACTATGCTGGTTATTTGGTGGATAGAAAGAGCACCTCTGGTATGGCACATTTTCTAGGATCGTGTCTAATTTCACGGGGTATAAAGAACTCTGTGGTTCTTTCAATTGCAGAAACTGAGTATGTGGCAGCTGCCTCTTTTTGTGCTCAACTGCTGTGGGTAAAATAGCAACTGGAGGACTTTGGTGTATTTTGTGATTGTGTGTCATTACTGCGTGATAACACCAGTTCTCTCAACATGGCAGAGAACCCAGTTCAGTATAAGAGAACAAAGCACATTGATGTGCAACATCATTTTTGTTAGAGATAATGATGAAAAAGGTCTTATCTGCATGAAGTTCTGCAAAACAGAAGATCAAGTAGCAGATATCTTCACCAAAGCACTAGGCAGAGAGAACTTTGAAAAGAATCGATTGGCATTGGGGTTGATAAAATCAAATTAAGCACCAGATCGCTCAATTATTGATTATGAAGAATGAACAAGTATAACAACTAAAAATTATTTTCTGGCAAGTTCTAACTTATTTTTATACCTTTTTACTAGTAAACACACATGAGAATTACAAAGCAAACAAGAAGCTAATGTCATAGCATCTTTGTAAAAGGATGAGGCTTACACTTACAAAACTAAGTCAGGGGACATGGTTTACTTTACTCAGGTTAGTAGTTCCTTTTTACTCTCATGCACATCTTTTTAACGACAAGAAAACTGCCACGTCATTAAAAAAATTCAGTTTCTTTTTCTCATATTGTTAGAACCCAAATGTCATAACCATTACTAAATGACCTATCTACCAAGGAATCTATACTCGTTTGTAGTCGGTCCCTTATTTTCTCCAAGTAAACCCAAACATTGTCTCTTTCCTCACTATCCACATCAAAGCCAAAACGTCCATTTTTTCTCTCAAAGCTAAACACTCTTCTTCTTGTGTCCTAACTGGAAATCTTCACTATGTCTCAAAATCCAAAAGTCTCAAATGTTTCCAGTGACTATGTCTTCGCACGAATCACATGAGCGAGAGATTGAGTCCCCTTTGTCACCTAGACAAAAACCTATACCAGACCAACAACTACCTACTACTTTCTCTCCAACCCAATCAAGTTATGGTTCTCAGCAGAGTCTTAAGACTCAGAACCCCAAAAGAATTTTTTTATTGCAACCTCTCCTTCTGCCTCGCTGGAAAAATTGCAAAAGGTAAAATAGTAGATGAAGACGAAGGCCAGAAAGTTTCTAGACATAAAATTGGGGAGAATCTTGAAGCCCAAAATATGTGGTTCATAATAGTGAAGGCTCATCACCACCAATTCCAAGCTTTGATTTGTATATTTCCAACCCAACAGGTAATTCTTCTCGTATCTTTTGATTCTACTTTGAGGGTAAATGAACAAGAATCCATTGAGAACATGTTTTTAATCGCCATAGAGGGAGGTTTGTTGGTGGTTTTGAGGGTTTTAATGACACCATAGGGTCTCAGGGGGAAGGTGAAGGTGTCATGAGGAAGAGGGTAGGGAACTGGAGTCCCTTGAAAATTTGGCACCTGTTAGTACTACCGGGGAAGCAAATGAGGGACCTGATCCCTCAGCTTAAGATGAGCCCTCTGCTCCTACTTGGGATGAAACTCCATACTCCTCTAAAGAGCCCTAGGTCAGTAGTGATCCTTATCCCCTCCTCACTTCGATGCCGAGCCATTAACCATCGGCTTTCATAAGATGAGATCTCTTTCTGAGGAAGAAAAAGATAACATTGAGGAGGGTTATGACAATATGTTTGTTGAAAGCTTTATTGCGGGTAGGAGTAGAAGGGCAACTCGCATAGATCCCACTCTTAAATGACCTACTACTAGGCTGCTAAAGAAGGAAGCTCTTGAGTGAGTTCTGAAGAAAAACAAGGAAAAGAAGAAGAAGAAGAGGTTGGTGAAGGGTAAAAAGATGATGAATGAAGAGGAAGTGCCTCACACACTTATTGTTGATGTTGACAATGAAGAGGTGAATAATGAACCTGTTTCCTTAATTTGTAAGTCCTCTAGGAAACATATAGTTCAAAGACCTAAGAGAGAGTCATTTGTGAAAATAGTGGAAGTAAAAAATGTTGAGGTAGAAAAGTTTGGTGAGAAATTGTCTAAGAAGTTTGCAATGAAAGAAAAAAGCGTGTGAAAGTCTGTGAAAAGGAAGGTTGGTGACAAGGAGGAACCTAGTTCCTCCGAAAACGCCAAAGTGAGTGTGGCCAAGGGTGAAGACGGAGAAAACCTGAGAAATTAGAGGGAGTTGTGGGGCAGAACATTTGCTCCTGACATTTTTTGACATGACTTGGATGCGCCAACTGGTTGATATTTGTGAGTTTCAATAGTGGACACACTTGTTCACCAATGAGATCCCTAAGGTGTATGAGGAAGATGTGCGTAGCTTCTATACAGACATGTTCACAGAGGAAGAGGATAACATATATTTGAAGGTCAATGACATAGACTTTGTGATGGACGAGGCTGTGTTGGGGAGAATTTTGGGAGTGCCTATTGGAGGAATATCATCCATTGAGGCTTGTTCTCCCAATTTCAGAAGTGTCATTTTGAAGGATGATGCTGTGCAACAAGGGGAACATGTGCACAAGAAGACCCTCCTTCCAGTGTATCAACTGTTGTTCAAGATGGTGAACAAGGTTTTGCTTCCATGTGCAGAAAGGCATTTCATCACGTCAAGAGCAGACTTGTTCTTATGGAAGAACTAGATGCCTACACCACTATCAATCTGCATGATCTCATGATAGAGCATATAAAAAAGTGATAGATTTTAAGGATGGTAATCATGGGTTGCCTTATGGGATCTTATTCACTAAGGTGTTTAACTTCTTCAAAGATCCTTTGGAAAAAGCAATAGTGGAAACTCGCAAGTAGAAAATCTCAAAGACAACCTTAGAAAAGTGTGAGTTCATTGATAAGAAAGGAGGGGTTGTTAGCAACTATACTATCTCTCAATGGATTGATGCTTAGAATGCTGTCAATGAAGAGATAAGGAAGTTGAAGGCACTGAATGTCATTCTTGAAGGGAAGCCTAGTCAGGCCCAGGAGGCACCAGGTTCTAGCAGTGCACAAGGAACAGAGGTGCCCGTGTGTCCAAAGAAAATGCTGATCTCAGAAAATAGGTCGACGACTTGAAGGAGCGATTGCCCGAATGGATTAAGAGTTTAATTCCTAGGTTACAATTGTTTGTAATCTGAAGTTTTCTCAGTAGTGAAGTTGGAATCCTACAAGTGTAGGTAGTGGTTTTGAATCCCGTGGCTGGGAGTTTTTCACGTAAAATTCTGCTGTGCCATTTACGTAAAATTCTGCTGTGCCATTTACTAATCATTCACTATGTGTGTTCTGTGGGTACTAATAGAGAACCTGTCAGGACCCAAAACCAACCGTCGTGATGGCTCCTATTAAGGAACTAGGCCAGCCTCATCTCAACAAATCCAACACAACAACAATAAGTTTGAAAATATTAATGGAAGCATTTAACATTTAAAGAAAACTATTTGAAACATAAGAAAATCCTAATATACGATATAATCCAGCCCCAAACTGGGTGATACTGAGTACATGAGAGTCTTGATAAGAAAATACAGTCTACTACAGTGTCTAGAGATATAAACTAAAAGTACGACAAAGATAAAGAAGGAGAGTCAAAGCCCGTGAACGCCATGCAGCTACCTCGATAGTCTCCAAACTCTAGGACCTCAATCAACAATCCCAGATGCAACCGGGATAGCTTGGATATGCACACGAGGTGTAGGGAGTAACATGAGTACACCAACTCAGTAAGTAACATGTCGAAACTTTGGACTGAAATGCAGCAACGAATTCAACCTCAACAGATATAATAGAAATGATGTGCAACACTTTAGCTGTATTCTTCAACTCGATTTAAGATGTTAACCACCAGAAATCACCCCGAGGCCCTTAGGGCCTCAACTAATTCTACAAAAAAGTCTCATAATCCAATACGACCTTAATCAAATCTTTGAATCACTCAAATCAACAATTACCCTAGGATTCAAGCCTAAGAACTTCTAAACTTCTAATTTATGCAAACGATGCCGAAACCTATAAAACTACCTCCAAATAACCTCAAATTTTGCACACAAGTCAGAAATGACCCACAAACACTACCAGCCAAATCGCCAAAATTCTAACTTTCGCCAACTCAAGCCTAATTCTATCACAGACATCCAAATCACATTCCGGATGTACTCCTAAGTTAGGAATCACCTGACGGTGCTAAGGGAACCATCAAAATTCAAATCCAAAGTCGTTTACACATAAGTCAACATCTAGTCAACTTTTCCAATGTAAGCTTTTAATTAAGAGACTAAGTGTCTCAATTCACTCTGAAACCACTACGAACCCGAATAAACTAACCCATTATATAATTATATATCTGAATAATACAAAAACAGCAGGAAATAGGGAACGGTGCTATAACTCTCGAACAACTGGCCGAGTCGTTACATCCTCCCTCTCTTTAATAAATGTTTGTCCTCAAACGGGCCTAGAAATATACTTGAAGCCTCAAATAGGTGTAGGTATGTGCTCCATATCTCCCGCTTGGTCTTCTAAGTAGGCTCCTCCATGGGTGACCTCTCCACTACACCATCACTTAAGCTATATCCTTTGACCTCAACTTTCAAAACTGACGCCCTAAGATAGCTACCGGCTCCACATCAAAAGTCAAATCACCATCCAAATGACCATGTTGAAATCCAGAACATGAGATGGATCACTGCTATAATTTTAAACCATAGAAACATGAAATATTGGATGCACGCTTGATAAGCTAAGTAGCAAAGCAAGGTCATAGGCCACCTCCCCAATCCTCCGAAGCACCTCAAACAGCCTGATAAACCGAGGGCTCAACTTGACCGTCTTTCCAAATCTTATAATGCCCTTCATAGGTGAAACATTCAGTAAGAACTTATCCCCAACCGCATAAGACATATCAATGGACCTTTCTGTCGGCATAACTCTTTTGTCTTAACTGCACCGTGCGAAGCCATTCCTAGATAAATTTCTCCTTGTCAAATGCATCCTGAACCAAGTCTATACCTAGAAATCTAGCCTCACCCGACTCAAATCAACTCACTTAAAATCTACACCGCCTCCCATATAAAGCATCACAGAGCCACCTGAATACTCGACTAATAACTTTTGTTGTAAGCAAACTCCACGAGTGGAAGAAACTGTTTCCATGAACACATAACATCAATGACACAAGCGCATAGCATGTCCTCCAATATCTGAATAGTGCGTTCGGACTGTTCGTCTTTATGAGGGTGAAATGTCGCGTTCAACTCAAATTGAGTGACCAACTCTCGCTGCACGATGAGAACTAGGGATTATGGTTCATTTACACTCCTTGTTTCTTGAGTTTTGATTAAAAATATGTACAAAATAGTCCCAAAGTCTTAGATGTTGTACTTGTTTGCAGGTTTTGGTCAAAAGGTGAAATTTAGTCAATATCAGGTCAAAAAGGAGTGAAACATGCACAAGTGCCAAGAGCAAGTCCATGCATAATGCAACAGATTAATTGCGGCCACATTCCATTTGGTGATGTCTGCTGTGCGGAGATTCACAGAGTGCAAAATTTTTGAAACTCAAGCATTGTAGCTTAAAATCATTTCGTGCGGACCACAATGGCCGCACCACAGCCATACTCGATATTGTGCAGTCTCAAAGAAGGAGCTCATAGAGTTGGGACTTTGGAGAGTTAATGCCAATACGGTTCGCGGTGGCAAAGTTCAGAGATCAGAGATCTAAAGACAAGAAGTCTCATCAAGGCCGCACTTGATTTTGTGCGGACCGCATTACCCCTGCAGGGGTATTTTTGTCCAAAAATTTGCCTAGTATAAATACTTTCTTTTTTCCCATTTTTAGGCCATCAGTTGTAGTCTGACTTTGCGCTGAGCACATGAACGAGGGTTTTTAACTATTTTGAGCAATTTGTAACTACTTTAACACTAAAGTTTCTTTAATTTAGTTTATAATTAAAATTTATGGGTTTTTCTTCATCTATTTATCAGTTTTATTATATTATTATGAATAGCTAGACCCATTATCTAGGGTTGTGGCTCAACCCTAGTGTGGGTATTTGATGGGTCTTGAGTTTTAAGGCTTGAATATTTATGGGTGTTTGATATTTGGACAAATTTGTGTTTTCCATGTTGAATTAGTGGTTACAAACACTAATTTGTATCTTGTTGACTTGGGCTCTTCTTGAGAAAGAGAGCCTGTGTCTAGAAAAATTAGTCCAACAAGAAACTGGGGCATATTCAAGAGATTGATAGCCCAAATTAAAGGGTTAAACCTAGATATCGTAATACTCGACTTGAACCTAAATTGCTTGTACAAATTATCATACCCAATTAGTCTTGAGAAAGTCAATTAGGGCAAAATCACTCAAACTACCGAGAGGTATAAAGTGAGAATTTTGTGCATTGGTTATATCGTAATCTCCAACATGACAACCAGCCTTAGATTGGAGAACTATCTAGGATAAAGTTACTTCCCTAGTGCCTTTTTAATTATTTAGACAACCTTTCAAGTATCTTATTCTTAGCTTAATTTAGAATCTTATTAGCATAATATTAGGAGTAATCAAAAGACCAAAGATGATTAGAAGAGTAATTAAGATAATGACACATCTCTAGTTTAGATAGGAACCCAATTCTCACTTCTAGCTCGTTGTGCATTCGATCCTGACCATTTCGGATAAAAGCTGCTTCGGCCACTCTCACTATTTTGTAGCGGTGCAAGGTTAGCTCTGATCACTTTTTGGCGCTGTTTCTGAGAAGCTAACGATTTTAGCTATCTATCCAATAGTTTTGTGCATCGTTCTTGTTTCTTTCTGTGTTACTAATTTGCGTGTGTGACAACTTCAGGTACAAAATGGCAGCAAACAATGCACCTCTTGGATATTTTCCTCCGGGGGAGGAGGTAAATGACAATATTGATGATGAGGTTCCTATAGTATCTCAAGCTCAAAAGAGAGTCCTACATGCCAATAATAATATTCTAGACCCTCCCCCGCCACCTCCAAGAGTGGCTCCTCGAGTGCTTCCCAACTAAGGATATGCTAGTGCAATTGTCTCTACCGGGATCTGAGCGAGAATTTTTCAAATTAGTAATGTGATGCTGACGTTGTTGGAGCAGCGAGGGTATTTCACGGGTGCTTCCAATCAGAATTCTTACAAACATCTCAAGGGTTTCGCGGATACCTGTTCGGGGAGCAAGCAAACTAATGTGTTAGAGGATGCACTTTAATTGAGACTATTCTCTTTCTCACTTAGAGCGAAGGCATTGGATTAGCTTGAATGACTTCCCTATCATTCCATCACTACTTGGAATGAGTTGGCGGATAAGTTCATTGCAAAGTTTTTATCGCCGAGGAACATGGAAATATTGAGAGATGAGATCTTAACTTTCAAGTAGGAGCCCACCCAACCATTACATGAGATTTGGGAGAGATATAAAACCATGGTAAAGGAATGCCCAACAATAATAAACTGAGGCAATGATGCAATAGACTTTCTACCGGGGCATTAACACAAAAAAATTAGTGCATAGTGAACCTACTTGCTAAAGGTAACTTCATGAAGCTATTTATTGATGAGGCTTGCGTAATTCTTGACGACATAGCTGACACTTCCTCTACTTGGCAAAGTAGAACCAATGTGCCACGGGGTGACAATACGGTCACTCAGTTGCACAAAGAGCTATATGATCATGGGCAGGCTATAGCAGAGCTGACAACAACGATGAACCAGCTAGCAAAGGCATAGTTACAACATGTTCAAAATCTGCACCAAGTAAATGCTATGGAGGGTGTCAACATGCTAGTGAACAAAAAATGACAAGGAGGTCAATAAAACCATGGGAGTTCAGATCAATATGACAATGATTGTTGGGGATTCCAAGATGATGTTATGATGGGCAAAATGAAGGGGTCAAATACGTGAAAAACTATGAGAGCCAAATAGGCAATTCTTCCAACCAACAACAATGGAGACCCCAAGGTAATTGGGGAAATCAACAACAACAAGGGAATAAAAATTGGGAGACCAATAACAAAAATTCCAATTGGGGCAATTAGAATAATAATCAGAGAAATCGGGGTAATTTGAATGGAAACAAAAATGGCTGGAGTAGTAACAACAAGCAGGGTGGTTGGAACAATGGCAATCAAGGAAATCGAGGGCAAGGCTTTCAATGACCCCCAATATTTCAACAATCTAACAATCCACTCCCATTTGGTCCCAAGGTCCTAGTTCATCCAACAATTAAATTAGGAGAAATTGAAATGATGATTGAATATATGATGAAAAAGAATGCGGATTCTGATGCTCAGTTGGCTTCCCACAATACTTCAATCAAAAACTTGGAGGTTCAATCAGGTCAAATCTCACAATCCTTGAATACTCGCCCTAATGGGGCTCTACAAACTGATACGGTAGTTAACTGAAAGGGTAGGAACAATCATGTTATGGCGGTAACTACAAGAAGTGGACGAGGTGGTGATGTGAATGCCTCCAAGCAAAAAAATATTTGAGTGATGAAGTTGAGTTGCAAGAAGATGAGACTTCTTTGGTGGTTGAAAATGTGATTGGTGAGAACGTGAATGAGAAAGTGAGGATTGATATTCAAGATGTCGAGGTGGAAACTCAGAATGACGTAAACCCGTATTGAGAACACATAGTAGACATGTTAGAAACGATTATTCCTAAAGCCAAGACTCCTTTTCCAAGCCACCTCCACCTTATCCTCAAAGTCTCACGAAGTAGAAAAATGAGAATCAGTTTAAAAAGTTTATTGACACGATGAAGAGCTTATCTATTAGTGTGCCTTTGGTGGAGGCCCTAGAACAATATTCGAGCTATGCAAAATTCATAAAGGACTTGGTGACAAAGAAAAGATCCATGGATTGCAAAACCATCAAGATGACATACCAAGTTAGTGCAATAGTGCACTCAATGGTCCCGAAGCTAGAAGATCCCGGTGCTTTCACTGTTACTTGCACCATTAGGAGTGCGGCCTTTCATAAAGCTCTATGTGATTTTGGGGAGATTATCAACTTGATACCATACTCAATTCTCAAGACATTAGGTATTGGGAAACCGAGGCCGACTTCCATGAGATTGCAAATGGCGGATAGAACTATGAAGAGACCATTGGGTATTATTGATGATGTTCTTGTCCGGGTGAACAAATTTCTCTTGCTAGCTGATTTTGTGATCATGGATTTTGAGGTAGATTATGAAGTTCCAGTCATATTGGAAAGACCTTCCATTGCTACTAGGAAGGCCTTAGCTGATGTGGAAGCAGGGGAAATCACCTTCTAGATGGGTGATGAGAAAGTGGTCTTTCATTTATGCAAGTCAATGAAGCAGCCCAACAATTCTAAGGTGTGCTCCTTTGTGGACCTTGTCACGACAGTGATAGTTGATGATACTAGTGCAAAGATCAATATGAAGGACCCTCTAGAGGCAATATTGTTGAATCTTGATGTAAATGAGGATGAAGGTCGAGTGGAGTACGTGAATGCTTTACATGGAATGGGCTCTTACTCTTATGGCCTAGGAAACTCTCTTTGGATCTTGAAAATAGGAAGAATCCACCAACAAAACCTTCAATCGAGGAACCTCTAGGGTTGGAGTTTAAGTCGTTGCCTCCACACCTCAGTTATGAATTCTTAGGCCCTAGTTCAAAATTTCCAATTATTCTCTCTTCTTGTCATACTAACATGTAGGTTGATGCCACATAGGTCGTCCTTCAAAAGTGGAACAAGGTAATTGGATAGACCTTAGCTGATATTCAGGGAATAAGCACTACCTTCAATATGCACAAGATTATTTTGGAAGATGACACAAAACTCTCCATAGAACATCAAAGGAGGTTGAACAAGGCAATGCAAGAAGTTATGAAAAAGGAGGTAATCAAATCGTTGGATACCGGGGTTGTGTACCCAATCTCTGATAGCTCTTGGACTTTGCCGGTGCAATATGTGCCGAAGAAGGGTGTCATGATGGTGATTGCAAATTCGCCAAATGATTTGATTCCTACTAGGACCGTCAGAGGGTGGAGGGTGTGCATGGATTACTACAAGTTGAATAACGTGAGCCACAAGGATCATTTTCCATTGCCTTTTCTTGATAAGATGCTAGATTGACTTGGTGGGCATGCCTTCTATTGTTTCTTGGATGGGTATTATGGATACAATGAAATTTTGATTGCTCTGGATGATCAGGAGAAGACTACATTCACTTGTCCATATGGCACATTTTCCTTTTCTAGGTGGCCTTTTGTGTTGTGTAATGCACCGGCTGCATTCCAGTGGTGTATGATGGCCATTTTCACCGACATGGTGGAAGATATTTTGGAGGTGTTCATGGACGACATTAGTGTTGTGGTGATTCATTTGATGAATGTTTGAAAATTTTTGATAGAGTGTTGGCTCGTTGTGAAGAAACTAATCTTATTCTTAATTAGGAGAAATTCCACTTCATGGTTGAGGAGGGCATAGTTCTTGGACATAAAATTTTAAAGCATGGTATAACGGTGGACAAAGAAAAAAGAGATATGATTTCAAGGCTCCCTCCCCCTACTTTTGTCAAGGGACTTAGAAGTTTTCTTGGGCCTTGCGGGGTTCTACCGGAGATTTATCAAAGACTTTTCAAAGATATTGAACCCCTAATACAAGTTATTGGAAAAAGATGCCAAGTTCGTGTTCAATGAGAGATGTATGAAAGCCTTTGAACTTCTTAAGCACAAGTTGACCACCACTCCTATTATCATTGCACCCAATTGGAGCTTGCCTTTTGATCTCATGTGTGATGTGAGCGATGTTGCGATTGGGGTGGTTTTGGGTCAAAGAGTGAACAAAATGTTTCATCTGGTGTACTATGCGAGCAAGATAATGAATGATGCTCAATTGAACTACACAGTGATTGAGAAAGAGCTTTTGGTTATTGTGTTCGCGATGGAGAAATTTCGGCCATACATGTGCCAATGTCATAGTTCATACTGATCATGCCGCACTCTGGTACTTGATGACGACAAAGGATTCCAAAGCTAGACTGATGCGATGGGTCTTGTTACTTCAAGAGTTTGATTTGGAGATTGTGGATTAGAGGGGTAGTGAAAACCAAGTGGCAGACCATTTGTCTCACTTGGAGGAGGAGGAGAGACCTCCAGATGGCCTAGAGATCAATGATTTACTTACCGATGAGTAACTCCTTTCGGTGTCAGTGATGGTACATGATGGTTTACGGACGTTGCTAATTTCCTTGTGACTGGTATGATTCTGTGTGAGCTCTCTTCTAACTAGAAGAAGCTCAAATGTGATAGTTTTGATTTCTATTGGGATGACCCATACTTTTTTAAGATTTGCATAGATGGTGTGATCCGAAGGTGTATCCCAGATAAGGAGAAATTGAGTATCTTATAAGCTTGTCATTCCTCTCCCTATAGTGGCAATAATGGTAGGGCGAGGACGGCTTCCAAAGTTCATAGTTGCAGGTTTTATTGGCCAACTTTGTACAGAGATGCAAGTGAACTTGTGAAGACATGTGGCGAATGTAAAAGAGCGGGTGAAATTTCGAAGAAAGATGAGATGCCTCTCAATACCATTCTTGAAGATGATAATTTTGATGTATGGGTCATTGATTTTATGGGCCCGTTTGTTAGCTCGTGTAGGAACACATACATTCTTGTGGCGGTTGACTATGATTCAAAGTAGGTTGAAGCCGTGGATTTACCCAACAATGAGGCCCAAAGTGTTGTTGCGTTGTTAATGAAGAGACTTTTACAAGGTTTGGCACTCCTCGTGCAATCACAAGTGACATAGGGTCTTATTTTTGTAATAGAGCTTTTGACACTTTGCTTGCAAAGTATGGCGTCAATCAAAAATTTTCTACTCTTTATCATTCTTAGGTAAATGGCCAAGTTGAAGTCTCAAACAGGGAAATCAAGAGTATATTATCAAAGACGGTCAATGCAAAGAGGATCGATTGGTCAAAGAAATTTGATGATGCTCTTTAGGCTTGTAGGACTGCTTACAAGACTCTGATTGGTATGTCTCCGTATCGGTTGGTGTTTGGGAAAGCTTTCCATATACTGTTTGAGTTAGAGCACAAGGCCATGTGGGCTTTGAGGAAGCTGAATCGTGAATGGGATATGGTAGCAAATCATCGTGTGAGCAGCTTAATGAACTTGGTGAATTACGATTCCATGCCTACTTTAGTTTGTCCTTATACAAGGATAAAATGAAGTACCTTTATGATAAATATGCTCGTGGCAAGGAGTTCAAAATGGGTGATTTGGTTTTCTTGTTTAATTCTCGGTTACGTCTGTTTCGGGGAAAACATAAGTCAAAATGGAGTGGGCCTTTTGAAGTGGTGTTTGTGACTCTTTTTGGTGCACATGATTTGAAGAACAAACATGGGGAGGTTTTCAAAATTAACAGGCACAAGGTCATGTACTAATTGGGTAAAACTGTTGACAGCCACGATGTGTCACCGCTCCATCGAAAGTGATTTGATGGTAACCTGTGTCGTGCCGCAACATTAAGTTATGCGCTTCTTGGAGGCAACCCATATGTCTTTGTTTTGTTATTCTTTGATTTTCTTTGTAGTGTAGGATTTTATTTTTGACTAATTAGTTGTGAGATGTTGTAGGATTGTTTTGATGCAGTGTAGGACAAGTTGGAAAAAATGCATACTTTCTGAAGTTTGCACTACCGCTGCAAAAGCCTTAGTGCGGGGCAACAATTTAATGCAGACTGCAGTGTTAAATGGTAAAAAATGAAGAGTCTCTGAAGTTTTCCACCATGTCTGCAATGCATTTTGTGCGGTCCAAGGTGGACCAGTGAAACCATATTGCATTTCTTGCGGTCCGCAGTAGACATCTCTTCAGTGCCACTTGTTTTTGAGTATAATAGACCGCAGTGCCATTTTGTGCGGTCCCTATGGGTTGGTGAGATGGGCCCCAGGTCCTTTTTCTATAAATAGGACGTGAGGCCCTCATTTCTAACTTTTCAACCCTTTGCTCTCAAAAGCTAAAAAAAAGTAACGTTTATCACGTCTAACTGCACGAATTCAATTGCTGAGTCTCATTCATCTACATTTCATCTCACTTTTGGTATTTTTAATCTTTACTTAGCTTTTAAATGTGTTTATTTTCTATTAGATTGATTAGTTTTTCAGTTCTTCTCCTCTTGTTCTTTAATGTTTTAGCTTAGGGTTTCATATGTTGTGTAAATTAGGACTAATTAGTTAAAAAAACTCATTCAACACCTAAGGGATCAATAATAGGTGAAAATTGGACTAAAAACGTGAAAACTTGAAACCCTAGGTTCGTGTTGCTGGGTACAACTTACCATAGTGGATTTTTTGCGGTCCACGGTGCTATTGTGCTGTCTACAATGCTATTTTATGCGGATTGCAGTGGTGAAACTTCTGAAAGTTGATGATTGAGGAATGCGGTCGCGATGTATTTTGTGTGGTCCGCAGTGCCTCAATGCGGACTGCAATATATTTTGTGCGGTCTGCGGTGCCTAGAATCAGAGAGTGGGTAGTCTGATCCGCGGTCTGCGGTAGTTTCTTTATGGCTGTACTTCATTTTGTGCGGTCAGCATTCTACAATTCTGACTATCTACAATTTTATTTTGCATTGTTTCATCTTTTATTGGGATACTAACAAGAATAGAATGTATTCTCTTTGCAGATAATGGTGAAATCACGAGGAGGAGGCGATAAACAAAAAGGGAAATGAGAGTCCTCCCGGGTTAAGGGATGAGACATGATTAGATTGATCCCCAAACCCAACAAGCCATCAAAAACACCAGAAGGATGTGCTATTGACCACACGGGGGGTGAGTATGTGCCCTCCTGGGAGGTGTCTGACTCAGACTCTGTGCCAGGATATATTCCTGACTGGCCGGAGAAAAACAAATGGAGGGATACACCTCCGGGCTCTCCTACTGCCCGAGCATCAGTGCACATATCTTCTAAGACGTCTGAGGGCTCAGTTGTGGGTAGTGACAATGCCTATTCAACCTTACCTAAAACTTCACTATCTGGTGAGGGTCCCGTAGAAGAATGAGGGGGTGAACCCCAAGTAGGAGGGGAAGAGAGAACTAGGAATTCTGAAGCATGGCAAGATAGATTTGTGAGTGAAGTGGCCTACCAAAAGTTCAGAGAATGGTGGCCCGAGAGGAAGTTGATACCTGAACAGAAATTCATCACAAGGGACCTTTTACTAGTAAGTCTGAAGATCCATTTGTAGTAGTGGCTCCTACTCGACCTCTTTCATCCACACCAGATATGGCCCTAGGATCCTCCACTTCTACAGTTCCAAATATCTCCTCATCCGTAGCATATCCTTTGACTGCGCACCGCCTGAGACAGACCCTTGCCAGTATCACCAACTGGATGCAAACAACCACTTCTAAGCGTATGTACTTTCTACTTCAGTGGCAGCACAATCTGCACCTCCTCAGCCACAGGCCCCACAGTCAGTAGAGGACATGTTCAAGGAGCTTCTAGAGAACCAGAAGAAGCTCATGGAGAACCAACAATTAATACTAGACGATGTTGGTTCACACAGAAAAACATTGAAGAATTTGGACAAAGAAGCAAAAAACCGAGGGACTTGGGCATCCAAAGAGTCGGTGAAAGAGTTGAGAGTGGAGGTGGTGAGGTTGAAGGCGGATCACTTGCGTTTGGACCTTTATTGCATGACCCCGATCAAACAACCCTTCCTGAGTCAGAGTAGGAGATAGAGAAGGCAGCAAAGAGGAAGAGGGTGCTTCCCTGTACTGATGATGCTACTATAGAATTTGAGGACCTGTGTCAGCCCTGATTCCAGTATAGGCCCAGGACTTAGTACAGGACCAAGTCCTAGTGGACACACAGATTACAAGGAGTCAGTCATAGGTTCACGAGCAAACCAAGGACCCAGCGACCCAAACTCAGGATCCTATGCAGACCAAGGGCCAATAGGGAGTTTCTTCATACTCTCTATCTTTTCTTGGGCTTATTTTGGTTAGTTAGCATTGAGGAAAACGCTAGATTTCATTTGAGGGGATAGCCCTATTTGGATGACCGTATATATGACATTTATGCTTTTTTTTTCTTTTGGTCTGTATATAAAGTTACATTCCAATGTATACATTCATTCTCCCTTATGTATATTCGAATAAATCCCCTCTTGTATATACTCATTTTATTTTTCACATTTTTCCTTTGATAGCATATTATTTTATTTTTGTAGTTTCTTGTTTTGAGTGTTTGCGTGCAATGAGCCTTTGGTTTTCTTAATGCCATGAATCTTTCCAAAGGTGGAATGTGTGTGAACCGGGTGGCTTTTTCCAATGATGGATGGCATGACAACCTTCTTAAGGGTTTGAGTATGTTTTCTTTTTTGCTTTTTGTGTAAATATAGCTAGTGAGTAATGGTGCCTCAGGCAAAGCTTCACTTAGGCCTAACACATTTGCCTTTCATATAATGGTCAAAAATGAATTGTTGTGTATAGGATGGTGAAAGTAGTGACCTTGAGACTCTTGTGTTGGCCAATAATGATCTAGTGGTTTCTCGGGACCATTATGCTGCTCAAATCTTAATTAAGGTTCTTGTGGGCCCCCGACTTTGTCTCTTTATCAATCCCATAGCTTGTATGGTGAGATTTGTATTTCATGTCCAAGTCTCGAGCCATTAGTCTAGAACTTGCCCCGAATGTTTGTCTAGGCGAAATCCTAAGTATAATTTGACTTGAGATGTGATTTTAGTCTCCCTTTGATCTGAATGATATCTTGAACTCTTCCATAGCCTACCAATGATGATATCCCTAGTTAACCCTTTTGAGCCATATAACTTTTTCTTTCAAAAACCATAATACAAGCCTTTACCCGTTCTAAAAATACTCTATCTTGGCACCTGATCTTTTCTTAGCACAAGGAAAAAGCATAAGTTTGGGGGGGCGGGGAGACGAGGAATGAAACAAAGTGGTAAAAGGTATAAAATGAAGAAAAAGAAAGGCAACGAAAAAGAAAGAAAATCAAAAAGACAAAAAGAATGATCAATGTGGAAGAAATGAAGGGATTCAATAAAATTAAAGAGATGCAAGGTGTGGAATGTTGAGAAAGGAGAAAAAGGTTTGAAATGAACAAGAAAGAGCGACAGTATGTCTCTCTAACCCCATAGAAAGACGTTAAATGACTTAAAAAGTCAAGAGAATATGTGCCAAATTGAAGAAATTGAAGTGCTAAAGGGAAAGATGGAACCTACTTAGACCAAACATTCCTACCCTAAACCAAAAGCCTTCACTATAGCTCCACGAAAGCCCTATATGATCTTGAGTTGAAGTATGCTTACACTAGTGGTGACTCACATAAGGGGCACACTTATGGTACTTAGAGCCGGACTTGTGACCTTTCTTTGAGTGAGATGAGTGTGTTTCCACTATCCTCGTTCTGATGCTACAATCTAAGAGTGAGGTTAGCATAGGGAGAGTTGAGGATGTGTGAGTTTAGGTTCCACAATGACCAGAGCAATATATAGAGTTTCTTTGATGAGTTGAGTCAACTCTTGATGCTCTTGTGTCGCACTAAAACCATGGTGCTTAAAAGAGCGAATGTTGTTAATGATAAATTGAGGGCAATTTTTAGTCCTAACTGATGCTAGATGAGGTCACTTTAGGTAAGCTTAATTTTCTTGGATTTACTCTTAAAGAGGCGGGTCTTATATTATTTTCTTGAGGACAAGCAAAAGCTCAAGTTTGGGGGAGTTGATAACTAGGGATTATGGTTCTTTTTACACTCCTTCTTACTTGAGTTTTGATTAAAAAATGTGTACAAAATAGTCCCAAAGGTTTACATGTTCTACTTGTTTGCAAGGTTTGGTTAAAAAGATGAAAATTAGTCAAAATCATCTAATAAGGAGTGAAACATGCACAAGTACCAAGAGAAAGTCCAGGAACAATGCAGCAGATCCACTGCGGCCACGTTCCATTTGGAGCAATCCGAAGTGAGGAGATTCAAAGAGTGCAAAATTTTGGAAACTCAAGCATCGCATCAGCAAATCATTTTGTGCGGACCACAATGGCCTCACCGCTGTCGTACTCAATATTTTGCAGTCTCCAAAGAAGGAGTTTAGAGGGTTTAGACTTTGGAGAATTAATGCCAATACGGTCCGTAGTCATTTTTATGTGGACCACAGTAAAAGCCACCATGGATGTGGTGCATTTTATGCGGCCTGTGGTGGCTAAGTTCAGAGAGCAGAGATCTAAAGCCAAGAAGCCTTACTGCGGCCACACTCGATTTTGTGTAGACCGCTCTACCCCCACAGGAGTATTTCTATCAAAGTTTGTCCTAGTATAAATACTTTCTATTCCCATTTTAGGTCATCACTAGTAATCTAACTTTGGGCTGATCACGTGAATGCGGGTTTTAAATTATTTTGAGCAATTTGTAGCTACATTAACACTGAAGTTTCTTTATCTTAGTTTGTAATTAAATCATATGGGGTTTTCTTCATCTATTTATCAGTTTTCTTCTATTATTATGAGCAGCTAGACCCATTAGCTAGAGTTGTGGCTCAACCCTACTGTGGGTATTTGATGGGTCTTGAGTTTTAAGGCTTGAATTTCTATGAGTGTTTGATATTTGTACTAATTTGTATTTTCCATGTTGTATTAGTGGTTGCAAACACTAATTTGTGCCTTCTTGACTTGGGTCTCTTCTTGTGAAAGAGAGCTTGAGTCTAGGAAAATTAGTCCAACAAGGAATTGGGGCATATTCAAGAGATTGATAGCCCCAATTAAAGGGTAAAACCTAGAGATAGTAATACCCGACTTGAATCTAAATTGCTTGCACAATTATCATACCCAATTGGTCTTGAGAAAGTCAATTAGAGCAAAATCACTAAAACTACCGAGAGGTATAGTGTGAGAAGTTTTGTGCATTGGTTGTATCGTAATCCCCAATATAACAACCCTGCTTTTGATTCGAGAACCCGCCAAGTGTTCACCTAGTGGAAAGTCACTTCCCTAATGCCTTTTATCCATTGTCATACCTCGTTTTTTACACACCATCCCGAAAGGATAGTACATAAGGGAGTTTTTTCAATTTAAGTGACATTTAGAAATGAGATTATTTATTTTTATTTATAGCCGCCACTTGGAATGGTTTATTTTCTGGTGTCCCAAGTCTCCGGTTTGTCTTAAATTCCAAATCGAGGACAATTCGACTTTCCTTGTGAAGTTTGCGAACTATAAATTTTGAATAAGGAATTCTGTTAACCCGGGGGAAGGTGGTCACCAACCCCGGTTCGTGGTTTTAGAACAATCATTTAAACTATTAAAATTGGCCTATTATTTGATTTTAATACATATTTTAGCCTATGACATATTTTAAACTATTAACCATTTTTATTTATTTTAAGAAAGATTTCAACGTTATCTAAAACGCGTCTTTGGACCACGCCAAATGAAATGCACATGGATTCCGAGACACATTTTATTTAATGTTGTGTGATTTGGATTTGGGTCACATGAAATGTGCACCCGAGTTTAGGAAGATAAATTATTACAATAAAGTGTCTAAAACAACTATGCATTTTAACTTTGCGAGGGCCATAAAAAATTTGCTAAATGGAACACCCCGATTTCTATGGATTTTAAAAGAAATAATAAATGAGGGCCATGCATTTTTTGGAATTTTATTTGGCCCGGTGTACCTCAATTTTTGTTTTAAAAGGGAATTCAACTAAATTTTTTGGGTGGCCACAAACTATTTGTATTATCTAATATGCATCGCCCCAATAATTAATTGAGAAAAAACATAAAGAATTCTAATTATTTTAGGCTAATGTTTGAGCTTGTCTTAGAAATCAAAGGCATGCATTAAACTAAAACAAAAATTTGACTTTCAGGGCTTGGGCAAACAATGAACCCAATTGCAATTCGATAACTCCTTAACGAGCACAACAACACAATTGGACGTAAAGCCCATGTCAAGAAATGTTGAATGGTGATGAGCATAACTGTGCCAATGACAAAGGCCCAGCTACGTGATTATTTGAAACAAATTACGTTCTCTATAAGGAGTCTTGAGACTAAAACAAGTACTGACCACTTTTGCCAATCTTAAACGGATATGAAGCCTATTTTTACCAAATCACATTCTATAACAAAGATGCCATACACGATGTTATAAATCTCACTACAGTTTGTTTCACCATAAAGTATACTAACATTTATGACTTCTAGCTAAATGACTTCAAAATAGAATTGCAAATATGGATTCAACATCAGAAATGTAAAAGGAAGCTCAACATTGATCCCAACACGTCACCAACATCATTTCAGAAGAATACAATTGCTATCATAGACTTAACCTTATCCAACTATAAACATTAGATCCAAGACAATTAATAGTCCAATTCCATGAAACCTTTAATATTAAACTCTTAGACTTTTTACTAGAATGCATACACCTATTTGCATATACTGATATACTAAGTGCAGGGTAGTCCAACCAACCCTCAAATATGACAAACTTAAGAGCCCTTAAATTGATATCATTTGAGCAAGGTTATCGACTCTTCAAGTATATCCAACATACAGATACATCTAAGCTAATTTAGAGATTCTTTCACCAAAACTTCCTACTTTAACCGCTAGGTACTCTACTTTTTTTTTACTTGGGGACCCGACCAACATGGGTCATGGGTCAAATTGACCCAATAGTTAAAACCAATATGGGCTGAATTCTGGCCTAATGAACTAAATCAACCCCTGGGAGTAATGTTCAAAATGGCTTCAAAGCCCAATCAACAAAATGAGACTAAATCCAATCGGTAAACAAACAGAGGAAAAATACTTATATAGTTCTAAACATCAAACCTACAATAATTGAACGACTATTAAACACGGGTAAATAGGAAACTGACCAAGTTAGTAAACTAAGCGACTAACAAAAAAATGAAATCAGGATTTTAATCAGGTTAATAACAAAACCTACCATACTAAGAGAAATCAAGGAGCAAAACTTTCAAAAAAGAGAGAAAACGAGATGAAGATAAGGCCATTTAAACTCAAATGACTGGTCGAGCTTCAACTAGATTAGTAAAAAAACTAACTAAGAAAAAAGAGGGAGGATACTAAGAATAAGATAACAAAGAAAGAGAGGATGTTAGGAGTGCAAAGAACTTACCAAACCAGAAATTGGGAATCTATTGGAGACAAGCAACTCAACAAACTAATGCCAATCATTTTTTCTTAGACAAGAACTACTGAACGACATCAATTTTGTTGACTCAAAACATCAAAGCTCGAAGAAAAAAACATCTCTAGACCATGCATGCCACCAGACCTCATGAAAATTGTTTTTGGCTTTCGGTCTTCAATCTTAAATGTAATATTCGAGGAGTTTTGAATATATTCGAGGGAAAAGAACAATAGATTTGGAGAGAGGGGAGTGAGGAGGTCATATGGTATAAATTTGGTGGTGGTTGGTGGTGGCGCCGCCACCGAAGAAAGGTAGGGTGGTGCTAGGATTTTACCTTTTGATCTAAAATTTGAGTGGTTCTAGATGGTTTTGAGATGAATGGAAAGGGGATTTGTGACGAGGGGGTCTTGGGGATTATTTTGTGTTAGTTTGGTGGCGGTTGGCCGCCGACCGCCGCCGTGGGCGATTTTCGGCGGCCAGTAGACGATTGTTTAAAATAGCATTTTGGTGAGATAGATGGGGTCTCTGAGGGTTAGGTGAGAGATGAACGGGGGGGAGGTAGGAGGAGTTTGGACATATAAATATTAAAATGATGCTTAGTTTTGGACCGTTGGATGTATGAGATCTAACGGCCGAGGTCAAGAGGAGACAAGACGGGGTCGTTTAGCTGGTAAGGGGGCAGACCGGGTTTAAACGCAAGTTTGGGTCGGGTTTGGATGGTTTGAATGGGTATTCAATTGTGCTAATGGTAGTTTATTTAAAAAAATATCCTAGACCAGACTTCTCTTCCAATTTCTTTTCCTTTTCTTTTAATTTAATAATTCTTTTTCTTTTAAAATTATTAAATAAAAATCTAAATTAATGCTTGAAAATTAAATTATTCTAAACAATACTAATCAATTTCAAATAATAATTACCACAAATAATAAAATCCAAAGCAAAAATTAAAAAGTGCAAAAATAAAGTAATTTTGAGATTTTCTTCTATATTTGTAATATTAATTAATTAATTAGCCTAATAATATAAAATCGGATCCTGAATAAAAATCCAACATATTTTTATATTTTTTTATGAATTAAAAAAATTAGATATGCACACAAAATGGAAACAATCAGAAAATTCTACAATAATTCCTAAAATAACAAATAATTAAGGGAAAAATCTAGTTTTTGGTATTCTGTAGGAGTAATTAATTCAAGGCAAAATGAGCAATTATGAGGGATTTTTTCCTCTTTGAAACTCCATGGGAAGCATTTTTGAAATTTTTTCTGATCAAACTTTGCTTGAAAGATTGCCTACATATAGTTGGCTATAAAGAAATCAGGTCAGAGTAGTTATGGAAGTTTTGGTAGCTGGGACTAACGGGGAGCTGCGATTTCACTACTGCTGCTGCTGCTACTGCTTGCCGACCTCCTTATTACACCAAAATAAAAATCAAAAGCTAAGCTGGCTAAGGCTATCAACTACGAGTTACAAGATTCCTATCTATAAAGTTTTTGAAGCTTATTCTTGAGTCTTAGCTGGTTCTTGCTGTGGACTCTGATCCGAATCTTGATGCTTGTCAGCTGCAAGTACTGTTTTTTCTTTAGCATTGGATCAAGGTGGGACATGCAAAGCTTGTGACTTCAATCATATCATGATCAGTCCGCATCTTTGTCCGCTTCAACATTTTGAATTCACTTCTTCTTTCTTTTACTTCTTTTCTTTATTCTGGACTGAGGCTCATTCTTTTGGCCACCCCGAATCCTGTGCCTCAAGGTCAAACATGCTCAGATGCCAAAACAAACAAACAGATGAATTTTTCGGCCCCAATTTTCACTAAAAAATTTTGTGAGTTATTTGTGACAAAAGTTTGATCTGATTCTCTTTAATCTTTTTTTCGAAAGCAATAAAATAAGGATTGTGTCTGTTTAGGAGAGAAAAGGTTATGGAATGGATCCATATATCTAAAATATAAAGTTAGGGATTGGAGCCCTAATGTTGGTAAAAAGGCGACTAGGGAATGGAGGCCCTATGGCTAAAAACTCAACTTTGGGATTGGAGCCCTAATGTTGGTGAAAAGGCGACTAGGAAATGGACGCCCTATGTCTAAAAACATAACTCAGGGATTGGAACCCAGATGTTGGTAAAGAGGTGACTAGGGAATGGAGGTCCTATGTCTAAAACCTCAACTCAGGGATTGAAGCCCTAATGTTAGCAAAAAAGTCGACCAGAGAATGGAGGTCCTATGTCTAAAAACTCAACTCAGGGATTGTAGCCCTAATATTGGTAAAAAGGCGACTAGGGAATACAAGCCATATTTCTAAAAACTCAACTAGGGATTGGAGACCTACTATTGGTAAGAGGCAATTAAGGAATGGAGGCCCTATGTATACAAATCTCAACTCAGTGATTGGAGCCTTAATGTTGGCAAAAACGGTGACTAGGGAATGGAGACCCTATGTATTATAGCTCAACTTAGGGATTGGAGCCTTAATATTAGTAAAAGGCATCTAGGGAATGGAGGCCCTATGTCTAAAAGCTCAACTCATGGATTGAAGCCCTAATTTTTGTAAAAAAGCGACTTGGAAATGGAGGCCCTATATCTGAAACTCAACTCAGGGATTGGAGGCGTAATATTGGTAAAAAGCGACTAGGGAATGGAAGCCCTATGTCTAAAAGTAAAATTAGGTTTTGGAGCCCTAATGTTGGTAAAAAGGAGGCTAGGGAATGGAGGCCCTCTGTCTAAAAACTCAACTCAGGGATTGAAGCCCTAATATTGGTAAAAAGGCAACTAGGGAATGAAGGCCCTATGTCTAAAAACTCAACTCAGGGATTGGAGCTCTAATGTTTGTAAAAGGGGGCTAGGGAATGGAGTCCCTATGCTAAAAACTGAACTCATGGATTTGACTCCTAATGTTGGTAAATAAGCGACTAGGGAATGGATTTCCTATGTCTAAAACCTCAACTCAGGAATTAAAGCCCTAATGTTTGTAAAAGGTGACTGGGAAATCGATGCCCTATGTTTAAAAACTCAACTCAGGAATTGGAGCCCTAATGTTTGTAAAAAGGAATCTAGGGAATGGAGGCCCTATGTATAAAAACTCAACTGAGGGATTGGAGCCCTAATGTTGGTAAAAGGCGACTAGGGAATGGATGCCCTATGTCTAAAAACCTCAACTTAGGGATTGGAGCCCTAATGTTTGCAAAAATGTGACTAGGGAATGGAGGCCTTATGTCTAAAAACACAACTCAAGGATTAGAGCTCTAATGTTGGTAAAATCTGAATAGGGAATGGAGACCCTATGTATAAGAACTCAACTCAGGGATTGGAGCCCTAATGTGGGTGAAAGGTAAAAATTGACATTGGGGATTCTAAACTATCATTTAGTTTGGATTTTCTTTTTATTTCTCTCTTTTTTTCATTTTCATTTTTCATTTCATTTTTATTTGAATAAAATGCAGGATAGGATTTTGGATGAAAACTTTCCTTTTGGGTTGATTATTACTGCAGAGCAATTTCTAGATTTTGCGCATCTTTTCCTTTTGGTTGCACCCACATTTGCACGATTGCTTTGGGCTGCACCTGTTTCCATTTCAAACAAAGAACAATTATTAGTTTGAAAGGGTGGGTAGTTTTGTGGCCTTGATTGTTCCGATCACTTGATCTCGGCTCAACCCTTTTGTGAGAACCTCTATAGCTTGCTGGCTTTTCTGAAGACTGATATGTCTCCGGAAACCGAGGAACCCAGCTTTTCAAGATTTCTCACTACGGCTCCCCGTATGAGGCTTTGGCCTTTTTACTTCATTCTACCTCTAAGGGCTTTTGACTTCGGATTTCTTTTCATTTACCATTGCTGTGATTTAGAGCACTGGTAATCATGGCCAGTCGAGATCAGCTTAATGCACCCGCTGAGGCTGTGTACTTTTATTCCGCTTTTGTTAGGCAGAACCCTGTAAAACCTATCTTTCCACCTTTTCTTTGTGTTAGTTTCGAAAACAGAGTTAGGAAGTGTCCCTTTGGGGGAGGAAGGAAGGACTCTCTAGGGCGAATGCAGACTTCAATAGACATGACATGCCTCTTGGATTGGACTCCTGATCCATACAACTATCTCAACTTCTCATAAACTCTTTGCAACCCATATTTCAAAATCGATAAACCTATCCAGGACTCTAATGGTGGTGAGAGGTGTCTTTTTTTCAATCGACGGTGCCCTTTATGGGTTTTCGCTAATTGACCTCTCTCATTCCTCTTCTCACTGTTGCCTTATAGTGCTCTTTACGAGTTTTCACTAACCAGACTCTCTCATTTTCAATTTCTCTTCTCACCATCGCCTTACGGTGCCCGTAGGTTTTCACCAATAAGACTCTCGCATTTTATTGCTCTCGTCTTGATTGTATCGGATCCAAACAATCGTGTTCTCCAATTCTGACAACCTTTCTGATTGATCGGAAGGACTTGAACAAGGTTTGGGTAAGAAGAATTTGGATTGAATTACAACTTTGGAACCGTTCGGGCCAGAACATCGCCGAACCATTATAACATCTAACCCCAGTTTCACTTTTTGGGGAAAATTGGATTTTTACTTAATTGTGGCTGAACCCCAGAGAGCTACCTACATATCCTTTCAGAATCAAATCAAACGTAGTTCATGAATACATTTTGTTTTTTGTTTTTCTTTTGTTTTTCTATTTTGCCTTATTTTCTTTTTCTTTTTTTTCTTTTTGTTTTGATGCTTTTTTTTTCATTTTTTTCTTCCTTTTATTTCAACAACACTTTCAGGTTCCAAAGAGGGTTCGAAGAAGAGTAATCATCTCAAAAGGTTTGCAAAATGTTGATAGTATTTGGGTTGCAATAATGAAAGTTTTCTTCATGCCAATCAGATAATGTTGTCGCTGCAGAAAGCCTAAGCATAGTACATTTTTACTGCATCTGCGTTCACAGCTGCTTTGGGACTATTTACTTCGACATCTCCAAAGTATAATGCCCTTCGTGGCAATATTTTTATGATAATATACGGGCCATTCTAATTAGGAGGGAATTTTCCTTTCACTTACTGACGATGGGGAAGAATGTGCCTTAACACGAGTTGCCCGACTTCGAGATTCCTGAGCCGTACTTTCTTATTGTAAGCATGAGCCATTCTTTTTTTTGTACAACTACCCGTGGCAGACTGTAACCATTCACTTTTCATCAATCAGGGTCAAATGTTCCAAATAGGTCTTGACCCACTCACTGTCTTTAATTTCAGCTTCAACAATGATCCGGAGAGAAGGGATTTTAACTTCTGGGGGTATTATGGCTTCAGTGCCATAGATCAAGAGGTATGAGGTTACTCCAACTGATGTGCGTATCGTAGTAGTTTTGATGCCACCGCCTTGAGCTTTGAATCATCTTTCTCAAAATCTTTTTGATGTTCTTGTTTGCTGCTTTGATGGTGCCAATTGGATTTAGACCGACAAAGATTGGAGTTTGGATGCGTTATTTTTAATCGTTTGCATATCTCCTCCATCAAGCGACTATCAAAGTTTGCAAAATTAGCCGTGATGATAGTTGCAGGGATAATAATATTGGAGTGTACGAAATCTACCACAACTTTTTTGTGACGGATTTGAGTGTGATGGCTTCAACCCACTTCGTGAAGTACTCTACGGAGACCAGTATGAATCTGTGCCCATTTGAGGCTTTAAGATCGATATGACGTTCATGCCCCAAGCAACAAATGGCCAAGGCGCTGACATGGGATGCAGTTCTGTGGGCAGTTCATGAATTAAATCACCGTGCACCTGACCCTAATGGCACTTTCGGACAAAGCTGAAACAATCTTTTTCCATGGTTATCCAATGTAGCCTTCTCAAAGGATTTTCTTTGCAAAAACATGCCCGTTAATATGGGGTCCGCATACTCCCACGCGCACTTCATATATGATTCTTCCAGGCTCATCTGCGTCAACACATCTTAACAAATTTAGGTCTAGAGTTCTTTTGTACAAGACATCACCACTCAAAAAGAAACCACTTGCGTGCTGTCTAGTGGTTCTCTTTTGGTCCCCACTGGATTTCTCGGGGTATTCTTTCATTTCCAGAAATCTTTTAAAGTCATGATTCCATGGCTTACTATTTGGTTCTACCTTAACCGTATTACAATAACCATTCCTTTCCCGAATTTGGATTTCCAAGAGATCTATGTGAGGATTGCTTAGGTATGGCACCATTGAGGCCAAAGTAGCAAGTGCATCGGCTAGTTCATTGTGACAACGAGGGATGTACCTGAACTTAATTGATTTGAATAGCCTGCTAAGGTCTTCTACATGCTTCCTGCAAGGGATAAGCTTAACATACCTGGTTTCCCATTCACCCTGAGCTTGCCGGATAATCAGATCCGAGTCTCCCATGATTAATAACTCTTCGAAGTCCTGATCGATTACCTTGTTTATACATATAATGTAGGCTTCATACTCAACTGTGTTATTTGTGCAAAATAAACGACGCCTAGCTATGGCTGGATAATGTTGACCAGTGGGTGAAACCAGAACTGCCCCAATTTCCACTCCTTTTGAATTTATCTCTCCATCAAAGAACATCTTCCAAACAATTGTATCCTTGGATGTTGCCTCAACTGAATTTACCTCTTCATTTGGGAACTAAGAGTTCAAAGGTTGATATTCATCATCAACCGGATTTTTAGCCAAAAGATCTGCCGACGCTTGGGCTTTCATTGCCGTGCAAGTGGCATATACTATGTCAAATTCAGTGAGCAGGATTTGCCATTTTACTAACCTTCCTATGCGCATTGATTTCTGGAATATGTATTTCAAAGGATTCAACCTGGTAATGAGGTTACTGGGGTAGGCTTGCAGATAATGTCTCAACTTCTGAGCGACCCAAGTTAAAGCAGAGCATGTTATTTCCAACAAAGTATACTTAGCTTCATAACTGGTGAACTTTTTACTCAGATAGTAGATTTCTTTCTCTTTCTTTTCAGTTACATCATGTTGCTTGAGGACACAATCAAAAGACTTTTCCAAGACTTTCAGGTACAGGAACAGAGGCCTTCCTGGTTCATGTGGGACTAGGACAGCTGGGTTAGGCAAATACTCTTTGATTTTATCAAAAACTTCTTGGCATTCGTCTGTCCATTTGATTGCCACATCTTTCTTCAGCAATTTGAATATGGGTTCACACGTGGATGTCAATTGAGCCATGAACCGGCTGATTTTGTTTAATCTCTCGAATAAAATCATCACATCTTTCTTACTCGATGAGACCCCAAATGCAGATTTGGCTGGGTTAACCTTCAAATCATATTTGCGCAACCACTCAAAGAATTTTCTCAAGTCCTGAACGTGGTCATCCTGGGTAATCAGGGTAAGTTGGCAACTTATGAACCACCAAATCAACACTTAGTCTGGGCATGTCATCATACGACCAAGCAAACATATCCTTGAAGTCAAAGAAGAGTTGGATTAATGCGTCCCAGATTTTTTCATCTCTGTGAATGCTTATCTTGGTTTCCCTGACTTCTTCAAAATTTCCCAAATTAACTGGTTCAATGTCATCCAAGTTTGGCTTAGGTTTATTCTTAATTTGTCCCACATCCTGATTTATTTCCCTAAAAGCCTCTTCTTCCTTAGATTGTGGTTCTTGGTACATTATTTCATAGTTAGACAACGTGTTTGATCTGGGCATGAAGTCTGCAAGCATGTCATGTTATTTAAAGCCGCATTATTAGAACTGAAAGAAGAAATAAAAATAACAAAATCAGAAGGAAAAAAGAAAGATGAACGATGAAATATTGATTTCATTTCATTGAATTTGAAGATAACCGAGTTACATTGGGAATTAGAAGACACGAAACTAAAGAAAACATCCGTGTTACACCCTGGAATAACTCGTGATGTAGAAAAAGTGGCAGGACAGGTCTACCAGGACTCTCGCCTGATTGGGAATGGCGTAGCCTTCCAATTTTGCAGTTTGGCCTCAGGTCCCATGTACAGCACCTCAGCAGTGCTTGAGCCTTCCCCCGGCTGGACTATGTGGGTTCCGTACAATGTCTTCCTCATTGCCCCATAGATTTCTTCAATATCTTCGGCCGTAAAGGACTCATCTTCTTTTTCCTCATTGTTTTTGGGATTGAAAAATGTTCTACAGATGCTGCACTAGTTGAGGCAGGACCCAACCATCATTCTTTCTACCGTACGCTCATTTTATATCAACTGGTATGGGTCAGAATCCTACCCCAAAGAACTTTTCACTGGTAGTCAGGGTGACAGGTTCAGCTATTCCTTGCAATGATTTCCCGATCCCCTTCGAAGGTTTGAAGCCATACCTGATCATTTCCTTGGCAACCATGATTGATGCATTTGAAAGGAAGGGTTGAGGGCAAGGGTTTCCTTCTTCGCACTGGTCTCTGACAACGATCTCAAAAGCCTGATAGATGATGGTTCACTCCCCTCTCTTGCTTCAAGACACGAGACTTGTGGGACCCGATAGATTGATTGTAAAGTATGGATGCAGAGCTAGTATACCACAAAATAAACCACCTTTCTATAAAGACCTGAGATAGGGACACAACAAAAAAATTGTTAGTTTAATACAAATAACACATAGGGAATCACACGTTGGGGGTGTGATGCACCTATATAGTTAAGTGTGTTTCTATATATTTTGCGATGGTTAAATGTTTTCATCCGGGCTTTACTTATTCTTCCCAATTCTTCTTCTTTCCACTTTCAAACTACCACTATTTCCCTTTCATCTCTCTTCTTGCTTTTTTTTTTTCTCTTTTTTCTTTTGCTTGTCTTCTCTTATTTCCTTTTGGTTTTTCTTCTCTTTTTTTTTTCTTTTTTCTTATTGGTATTATTCAAAAAATTATGACCGAATCCGATGAGGACTTCCTACGTATCACAACACCTAGTGAATCAGATCATTATGTAGTTCAAGAAAAATAAATGCTAAAAATAAAGAAACAATTTTTGGGAATTTTCATTTTTCATTAATAAAACCCCTAACTTCTATTACAAAAGATTTCAAAGTACTCATTTTCTTGGAATGTAAATCTATGAACAGACTCAAAATAAACCAAAATACAGACTCAATAAATTTAAAATTAGGAATACATTAAGATTTCAACTCCTGGGGCCCGTAGGATATCATTTGGTCTCACCATGGGCCTACGTGCCAGATCCCCTTGTAGCCGCTCCAATTTACTTACTATCTGGCGGACGAATGTCATTACTACATCGAAGAAGGTGGTTCGAGTCATGTCCTCACATGCTTGGAATATTGCGACGATGTAGTCACCAATGGCTCTAATCCTCTCTCGGATCCTACTCTTTTCCTGAAGTAGATGCCCGATTTTCTGATTTATGGCTTCTAACACCTGAGTGTCGTGATGGTTTTAATTTTGGAGCTATTGTGTTTCTTCCTCCATCTGAGCCATTAGAGCATAGCAATGTTCCCTAGCAGCCTTAAAGTCTTTGGCTTGCTTGGCCGCCTCATTCTCGAGCGTGGTTAACTTTCTTCTCAGATTGGTGATTTTCCCTTCATATTTTCTCTTCATTTGTTGTACAAATTGTGCCTTCCCTTCATATGTCATCCCCTTCGGCCCCTAAGTGGTAGGCGCATCACGCACCAGCTTTGTAAGCGGGTGATGCTGGGTCCTACTTGGTTTGGGAAACAGGCTGCAGCAAGCCCATTTGAACAAGTTTGGGTAACATGCTGAAATAGGATTCACTGATTGGTGTAAAATTTGGCCTCTTGGGTGGTTCATGGTCATGAATATTATTTTGTGGAGGCCGAGTGTTGTAGTTAGTTTGGTAAGGAGGTTGGTTTCTAAGGAATGGAGCTTGGTTTCGGTTGAGTTGTTGTTGCGGTCGGACATATGGTTGAGAATTCATTATAGTGTATGGTTGAGGAGCATAGGCCACATCTTGGTGGGGGTAATAGTGATGTGGGGCTCTCTCAGATCAAAGGGATATGGGAGTACGGTATTTTGTTGCACTCGACACTTCCATTGATGTTTCTTTCTTTTTCTTTCTCTTTGCTACTCCTCCAGACCCAGACTAGATGGCTTGGGAGGTGGCCCTTATAGTAGATTTACTCAAAATTCGACCTGTTTTCAACCCATTTTCGACCATTTCGCCAATCTTAATGGCTTCAGCGAATGGCTTACCTATTGCGGACATCATGTTCTGGAAGTAGTCAGCCTCTTGGGCTTGGAGGAAAATCGTCACCATTTAGATCTCATCCATTGGAGGCTTTAACCTGGAGGGCTGATCACGCCATTTAACAGCATACTCTCGAAAGCTTTTCGAGGATTTCTTCTTTAGATTTGTCTATGAGTTCCTATCCGGAGCAATATCATTGTTGTACTGAAACTGCCTGACAAAATCTCAAGCAAGGTCATCCTAGATATGCCAGCGGGATATATCTTGCTCCATGTACCATTCACATGTGATGCCAATCAAGCTTTCTCCAAAGTAGGCCATGAGGAGTTTTTTCTTTCCACCTGCTCTACGCAGCTGATTGCAATATGTCTTGAGGTGGGAAATATGATCACCTTCCCCATAATACTTCTCAAATTTTGGGGTTTTAAACCTTAATGGTAGATTCACATGAGGGAACATGCATAAGTCGACATAAGATGCAGTTTTCTATCCATTCAAGCCTTGAATACTTTTAAGACTTTGTTCCATACTCAGGAGTTTTGGTGGCCCATTCTTGCCCCGCGGTGAACTCACACCGGGGTGATTGAGAGTAGTATAAGTGGGAAATTGAGTATGTTCCATTGGGAAGGAATGTATTTGAAGGTGAAAGATGATGGGTCAAAGCTAGGCCTCGGCATTGTAGGTTGTGCTGTAGCCAAGAAAGGTGGAGCGAGAAAAATATATAAAGCTGCACTGGACATTAACACTTGGGGAAAACCTCGGAAGGTGTTCCAACAAATTGAGCATAGATAATAGAGTATCCTAGTGGTGTATTTGGCTGACTGGTTGGGACGTTAGAGGCACCGCTTGCCCAAGGAAAAAGTTCAGGAATCTCGGGATTGCAATGGGTGGTTCTCTCCCATTCGCCCATGCATCTTACATTTTCATAAAATGGATACGCATGATTCTATTTTCTTCGGCAGCTTCCGATTCTGATGTTGGGATGCACGAGATCGAACTATCATCTATGATAGGAATTGTTGGCAGAGTCATTTCTGAAGACATTTCAAGCTTCCTTTCGATCTTGTAAAGTATGGATGCAGAGCTAGTGTACCACAAAATAAACCACCTTTCTATAAAGACCTGAGATGGGGACACAACAAAAAAAATTGTTAGTTTAATACAAATAACACATAGGGAATCACACGTTGGGGGTGTGATGCACCTATTAAGTTAAGTGTGTTTCTATATATTTTGCGATGGTTAAATGTTTTCATCCGGGATTTACTTATTCTTCCCAATTCTTCTTCTTTCCACTTTCAAACTCCCACTATTTCCCTTTCAATCTCTTCTTGCTTTTTTTTCTCTTTTTTCTTTTGCTTGTCTTCTCTTATTTCCTTTTGGTTTTTCTTCTCTTTTTTTTTCTTTTTTCTTATTGGTATTATTCAAAAATTTATGACCGAATCCGATGAGGACTTCCTACGTATCACAACACCTAGTGAATCAGATCATTACGTAGTTCAAGAAAAATAAATGCTAAAAATAAAGAAACAATTTTTGGGAATTTTCATTTTTCATTAATAAAACCCCTAACTTCTATTACAAAAGATTTCAAAGTACTCATTTTCTTGGAATGTAAATCTATGAACAGACTCAAAATAAACCAAAATACAGACTCAATAAATTTAAAATTAGGAATACATTAAGATTTCAACTCCTGGGGCCCGTAGGATATCATTTGGTCTCACCATGGGCCTACGTGCCAGATCCCCTTGTAGCCGCTCCAATTTACTTACTATCTGGCGGACGAATGTCATTACTACATCGAAGAAGGTGGTTCGAGTCATGTCCTCACATGCTTGGAATTTTGCGACGATGTAGTCACCAATGGCTCTAATCCTCTCTCGGATCCTACTCTTTTTTCCTGAAGTAGATGCCCGATTTTCTGATTTATGGCTTCTAACACCTGAGTGTCGTGATGGTTTTAATTTTGGAGCTATTGTGTTTCTTCCTCCATCTGAGCCATTAGAGCATAGCAATGTTCCCTAGCAGCCTTAAAGTCTTTGGCTTGCTTGGCCGCCTCATTCTCGAGCGTGGTTAACTTTCTTCTCAGATTTGTGATTTTCCCTTCATATTTTCACTTCATTTGTTGTACAAATTGTGCCTTCCCTTCATATGTCATCCCCTTCGGCCCCTAAGTGGTAGGTGCATCATGCACCAGCTTTGTAAGCGGGTGATGCTGGGTCCTACTTGGTTTGGGAAACAGGCTGCAGCAAGCCCATTTGAACAAGTTTGGGTAACATGCTGGAATAGGATTCACTGATTGGTGTAAAACTTGGCCTCTTGGGTGGTTCATGGTCATGAATATTATTTTGTGGAGGCCGAGGGTTGTAGTGAGTTTGGTAAGGAGGTTGGTTTCTAAGGAATGGAGCTTGGTTCCGGTTGAGTTGTTGTTGCGGTCGGACATATGGTTGAGAATTCATTATAGTGTATGGTTGAGGAGCATAGGCCACATCTTGGTGGGGGTAATAGTGATGTGGGGCTCTCTCAGATCAAAGGGATATGGGAGTACGGTATTTTGTTGCACTCGACACTTCCATTGATGTTTCTTTCTTTTTCTTTCTCTTTGCTACTCCTCCAGACCCAGACTAGATGGCTTGGGAGGTGGCCCTTATAGTAGATTTACTCAAAATTCGACCTGATTTCAACCCATTTTCGACCATTTCGCCAATCTTAATGGCTTCAGCGAATGGCTTACCTATTGCGGACATCATGTTCTGGAAGTAGTCAGCCTCTTGGGCTTGGAGGAAAATCGTCACCATTTAGATCTCATCCATTGGAGGCTTTACCCTGGAGGGCTGATCACGCCATTTAACAGCATACTCTCGAAAGCTTTTCGAGGATTTCTTCTTTAGATTTGTCTATGAGTTCCTATCCGGAGCAATATCATTGTTGTACTGAAACTGCCTGACAAAATCTCAAGCAAGGTCATCCTAGATATGCCAGCGGGATATATCTTGCTCCATGTACCATTCACATGTGATGCCAATCAAGCTTTCTCCAAAGTAGGCCATGAGGAGTTTTTTCTTTCCACCTGCTCTACGCAGCTGATTGCAATATGTCTTGAGGTGGGAAATATGATCACCTTCCCCATAATACTTCTCAAATTTTGGGGTTTTAGACCTTAATGGTAGATTCACATGAGGGAACATGCATAAGTCGACATAAGATACACTTTTCTATCCATTCAAGCCTTGAATACTTTTAAGACTCTGTTCCATACTCAGGAGTTTTGGTGGCCCATTCTTGCCCCGCGGTGAACTCACACCGGGGTGATTGAGAGTAGTATAAGTGGGAAATTGAGTATGTTCCATTGGGAAGGAAGGTATTTGAAGGTGAAAGATGATGGGTCAAAGCTAGGCCTCGGCATTGTAGGTTGTGCTGTAGCCAAGAAAGGTGGAGCGAGAAAAATATATAAAGCTGCACCGGACATTAACACTTGGGGAAAACCTCGGAAGGTGTTCCAACAAATTGAGCATAGATAATAGAGTATCCTAGCGGTGTATTTGGCTGACTGGTTGGGACGTTGGAGGCACCGCTTGCCCTAGGAAAAAGTTCAGGAATCTCGGGATTGCGATGGGTGGTTCTCTCCCATTCGCCCATGCATCTTACATTTTCATAAAATGGATACGCATGATTCTATTTTCTTCGGCAGCTGCCGATTCTGATGTTGGGATGCACGAGATCGAACTATCATCTATGATAGGAATTGTTGGCAGAGTCATTTCTGAAGACATTTCAAGCTTCCTTTTGATCTTGTAAAGTATGGATGCAGAGCTAGTATACCACAAAATAAACCACCTTCTATAAAGACCTGAGATAGGGACACAACAAAAAAAATTGTTAGTTTAATACAAATAACACATAGGGAATCACACGTTGGGGGTATGATGCACCTATATAGTTAAGTGTGTTTCTATATATTTTGCGATGGTTAAATATTTTCATCCGGGCTTTACTTATTCTTCCCAATTCTTCTTCTTTCCACTTTCAAACTCCCATTTCCCTTTCATCTCTCTTCTTGCTTTTTTTTTTCTCATTTTTCTTTTGCTTGTCTTCTCTTATTTCCTTTTGGTTTTTCTTCTCTTTTTTTTTCTTTTTTCTTATTGGTATTATTCAAAAAATTATGACCGAATCCGATGAGGACTTCCTACGTATCACAACACCTAGTGAATCAGATCATTACGTAGTTCAAGAAAAATAAATGCTAAAAATAAAGAAACAATTTTTGGGAATTTTCATTTTTCATTAATAAAACCCCTAACTTCTATTACAAAAGATTTCAAAGTACTCATTTTCTTGGAATGTAAATCTATGAACAGACTCAAAATAAACCAAAATACAGACTCAATAAATTTAAAATTAGGAATACATTAAGATTTCAACTCCTGGGGCCCGTAGGATATCATTTGGTCTCACCATGGGCCTACGTGCCAGATCCCCTTGTAGCCGCTCCAATTTACTTACTATCTGGCGGACGAATGTCATTACTACATCGAAGAAGGTGGTTCGAGTCATGTCCTCACATGCTTGGAATATTGCGACGATGTAGTCACCAATGGCTCTAATCCTCTCTCGGATCCTACTCTTTTCCTGAAGTAGATGCCCGATTTTCTGATTTATGGCTTCTAACACCTGAGTGTCGTGATGGTTTTAATTTTGGAGCTATTGTGTTTCTTCCTCCATCTGAGCCATTAGAGCATAGCAATGTTCCCTAGCAGCCTTAAAGTCTTTGGCTTGCTTGGCCGCCTCATTCTCGAGCGTGGTTAACTTTCTTCTCAGATTGGTGATTTTCCCTTCATATTTTCTCTTCATTTGTTGTACAAATTGTGCCTTCCCTTCTGCACTTTTAGCCAATTGGGCCCGGACTTTTCCTAGATTCTCCTTAGACTTTTCTAAGTCATCTTGACTCTCAAGTGCTTTCTTTCTCAAACTGCTTATAAGCCTTTCATCCGCTCAGCTTCTTTCCGGGTTTCTAGTTGTTATTATCATTTTATGGATTTGAGCTTTGACGTCTTCGTTTTCCTGAGTTAGCTTTTTCTTTTCACCTTCATTTTCGACTGCTTGGATACTTTTGGCAAATTCGAGGTCCCTAATTTGTCCTTCTAACTTACCTATTTTGGCCCAGTAGCTTTCTTCTTTTGCCAACCATCCCCATTACTCTTGCGAGTCGTTAGTGAATTGTTGACTGTGCGCCCTATTAGCAGGTCTCTAAGGAATTTGAAACCTTTTACATAACCAAACAATGTACTTGGGGTCCACCTCACTTCTAGCTAGATCCCGCACCATAGTCTTAGGTTCAAGAAATCTGCATTCATTACACACCTGGCGAATTCTTCCTTCTGGAAATATGCTTTTTGGGCCCAATTCGATGACATTCTACTCAAATCTTCATCATGAGGAATGGTTTAAAATCAGCCCAGTTGGCATGAAACCCTATGAGGAGCATATGGCTGGATGCTCCAGATGCCTATTAGGAGTAGATAACACACTTCAGCTGACATGTATACTGCTTCGATGACAGGAAGCCGTCCCAACGCCCACTCAATTGGGTCGACAGTCAAAGAGCTCAAGCGTGCTAAAGAAGCCTTAATACCCTCGGGGAATTTGACACCCACTACTCGGCTTTCAAATTCTTCAATGCAACTCAAACCGGTCATATCGTAAATAATATACCCAACCCGATAGCAAATATTCTCCTGTATCCACAATTGTAGTAACAAACTGTACCCTAGGAAGAACTTTCCCCTTTCTGATAGATAGCTAAAGCTCGGTAAATTTTAGATAAGATCAGGGGAACGAAAGTGCCATTTGCTTTCTTGATTGCGACATCAACCATTCCCATGAGACCTATTTCTATATTGCCGTCCTTTCGTGGATAGATTACAATACCCAAGAATGATACTATAAAAGCCAAACCCATTCTTGCCTCTCATCTATCCTTATTTCCAGCATGGGTCAAACCGGTATTCGGTGCTTCAAAACCTTGGGGGTTACCATAGCATTGATATAATAACTGGAAAGTGCTATACCCCTCAGATAAATTTTCGTCCTGAATATCCCGACTAATACTCAGCACATCCTGAAATTTGTGGGGAGATACCGGTCTTGGTGACACTGGGTACCGACTTTGAAGGTTTTCGTTAAGGCCTGCATAACCTGCAAGTTCCTCTAGTGTGGGTCTGAGCTCAAAGTCAAGAAAACTGGAACACATTGCAGGTTGAATCCCAAAAAGGTATCAAGGATTCAATCACGTCCAACCTTGGCTTGATGTTCAAAAGTCCAATGAGACCACTCAAAATAAAATACATCTTTGCAAATACGGCCTTTCAGCACTTCGGAGAAGAAGATTTCAAGGATGTGCCTGCTAACAGGCTAAAAATTGAAAAAATAACCAAATGTGGCTGTTCTTGCAAAATGGCCCTCCGGCGCCCTTTTGGGGATATTCAGCTTGTTTTAAATAATAAAGGCATTACCTTGCTTATTTTCTATAAAAAAATAAACTTTTGGTCTTTTTGGCTATTTTTGTAAATGGGAAGTTGGACCCGATGGGGGTTGCCTGTGTATTTCACATCCGGTGGGAATCAAACTAGCATAGTTCGGGCAAATTTTTTAAAAGAAACAACTATTTTTGAAAACATGATTTTCCGTTTTTTTCTTTTTTCACTTTTTTTAAAACATTTTTGCAGAGTTTTAGTACTTCTTGGATATTGGTTTTTCAAAAACGGATAGTTATCTCTCTTAACCCTCACACTATTATTTTCTTTTTCCAATTTTCTTCTATTATTGACAAGCTGATCATATGCAAATCTGAGGCAAATAAATGCACAAGTAGCAAGTAGGATGCATCAGGATGGTCTTTTCATTTCAGGTACACCTGTCCTAGATAGTCACAACCCCTGTGTTAAGTCTCCTAAGTCAAATGCACGTGATACAAACAAACATTCCTACTAGGGATCCGATATGAGATTTTGTTATACTAGGTTTAAAGCTTGGGTTTATTGTTCTAGACCTAGCTTATCCGAGCGGACAGCTCGAGCCGAGAGGGTAGCGCACCGGGAATACAGAAGCCTAACCGACTTTGTAACTTGTCCGAACCTCGTTCTTAACAGAAAAGTAGTTACACGAAGTGCACACTTCCAAGATGATTTAGAAGACTCATAGAGAAAAAGGATTTCATAGCAGTTTATATACAGTTCACAAAATATCAAACCGGCAAAAACATTTAGCACATTAGGCTCAAACATGTAGAAAAATCAGATAATAAATAAAGCCAACCATAACAACTATTCTAAGCTCGAATTTTAAACACCCTGAACTAAAGTTCTGGGTTTGGATCCCCAGCGAGGGTCATATAAGATTTTCTAAATGGCACGATCCAATTTCTAAGGATTTTAAAAGAAATAATAAATGAGGGCCATACATTTTTTGGAATATTATTTGGCACCATTCAACTCAATTTCGGTTTTAAAAGAGGGAATTCAAACTAAATTTTGGGTGGCCACAAAGTATTTGTATTATCTTATATGGATCGCCCCAATTAATTGATGAAAACTTAAAGAATTCTATTTTTTTTTGCAATCAAAGGCATGCATTCAACTAAAACAAAAATTTTACTTTCAGGGCTTTGGATAACAATGAACCCAATTGACATTCGATTACTCCTTAACGAGCACAGCAACACAACTGCACGTAAATCCCAGGTCAAGAAACGTTGAAGGCTGATGAGCATAACTAGGCCAATGACAAAGGACCGGCTGTGTGATTCATGGCCATTATTTTGAAATAAATTACGGTCTCTATGAAAAGTTTTGAGACTAAAACAAATACTTACCACTTTTGCCAATATTAAACGGATATGAAGCGTATTTTTAATACTTAATCACATTCCATAACAAAGATGCCATAAATGATGTTATAAAGCTCACCTATAGTTTGTTTCACCATTTAAAGTATACCAACATTCATGACTTCTACTCAAATGACTTCAAAATAGAATTGCAAACATAGAGTCATCATCAGAAATGTAAAAGGAAGCTGAACATTGAACCCAACCCATCACTAACATGATTTTAGAAGAATACAATTTGCTAACATAGACTTAACCTTATCAACCTCCAAACATTGGATCCAAGACAATTAATAGACCAATTCCATGAAACCTTTAATATTAAACTCTTAGGCTTTTTACTAGCATGCATAGACCTATTTGCATATATTGATATACTAAGTGCAGGGTACTCCAATCAACCCTCAAAGATAACAACCTTAAGAGCCCTTAAATTGATATCGTTTAAGCAAGGTTATAAACTCTTCAAGTATATCCAATATACAGATACATCCAAGCTAATTATGATATTGGTTTCCGCACATAAACTAGTGAACCAAGCTACAGAATATCGTGTCATTAGGTCTCTAATACAAAACTAAAAATTCATTCTAATACACATGAAACTACTGAAAAAATGAGAGTCCAGTTTTATGATTACAAACAACTACATGACATTAACTGAAATTATACTAAGTTCAATTAAAGCTGCAATTGATAAACATTAAACAACAACAAAACTACTAAAATCATGCTTTTAAAAAAGTGCTGAAATCCGGACATTGGAACACCACTTTTCATTCAACATTCACATTTCCATTGCAATGATTCGAAAGTGTACATGGGAATAAGGTAAGAAACAAAGAAGGAGTGAGGAAACAATAATTATCAATAACAGAACTCATCAAAGAGCAATGGAACAGTAACCAAAACCCAGATTTCAAATAACTAGGACCTAGATTATTCAAAACCAGCCTTTAAATCAATAATGCAATAGTAGGAACCACAGAAAACTCAAAAACCAAACTCTAAAATACAGAAATCAAACCATTTTTGAACCAAAATGCCAATTATGAACTTTCAATGGTTTGAGCTAAGTTAATAGGACAAAAAGAACAAAAATCTGAGCCTAGCTTTAGTGATTTACAGGAAAAATGCTAATTCAGGGCTGTTTTAAGAAGTTTTCTGAGAAAGAAGCAACTGTTTTTGATTTTCTGAATTTTTATGCCTTCATAATCTCCTAAAATTTTCTCTAAAATGTTTTCTAAAATCTGATTTGAGTGCCAAGTTTAGGTGCCTTCATAGGCAAGGTTCTAGGGCAGCAGAAATATTTCAGTCTTTGCCCATTAAACCTTTTTCAATTTTTCTTTTTGCTACTTAATCCCTGAAATTTTGACTTGTTTGCCAAGTAAGTCTGTTTTCAGCTTCCTGGAAGCTTTCCAGGAAGTTATTAGAGATTCTTTCACCTAAATTTTCTAATTTAACCCCTAGGAACCCTATTTTTACTTCAAGGATCCGACAAATATGGGTCATGGGTCTAACTAACCCAATAGTTAAAACGAATATGGGCTCAATTCTGACATAATTAATCAAATCAACCCCTTGGAATAAAGTTTGAAATGGATTCAAAGCCCAATCAGCAAAATGGGACTAAATCCAATTGGTAAACAAACATAGTAAATATAGTTAAATAATTCTAAACATCAAACCTACACTAATTCAACGACTATTAAACACGGGTAAACAGGAAATTGACCAAGTTATTAAACTAAACGACTAAATGAAAAAAATAAAATCAGGATTTTAATCAGGTTAATAACAAAACCTACCATACTAAGAGAAATCAAGGAGCAAAACTTTCACAAAAGAGAGAAAACGATATGAAGAGAAAGACATATAAACTCAAATGACTGGTCGAGCTTCAACCAGATTAGTAAAAAAACTAACTAAGAAAAAGAAGGAGGAGACTAAGAATAAGATAACAAAGAAATAGAGGATGAACGGAAATCAGAAATTGAGAACCTACTGGAGACAAGCGACTCAACAAACTAATGTCGATCATTTGTTCTTTGTCAAGAACAATTGAACAACATCAATTTTGTTGACTCAAAACTTCAAAGCTCGAAGAAAACAACATCTCCAGACCATGCATGCCAACAGACCCCATGAAATTTGATTTTGGGCTTTAGGGCTTCAATCTTAAATGTAATATTCGAGGAGTTCTGAGGAGGTAAAAGGACTACGAATTTGGAGAGAGAAGAATGAGGAGGTCATATGGTCTAAATTGGGTGGTGGTTGGTGGTGGCGACGCCACTGGAGAAAGGTAGGGCGTCGCAAGGTTTTTGCCCTTTATTCTAAAATTTGAGCAGTTCCTGATGATTTTGAGATAAACGGACTGGGGATTTGAGACGAGGGGAAATCGGGGATTATTTTGGTATTAGTTGGTGGAGGTTGGCTGCCAGCCACCCCCGTGGGTGAATTCCGGCGGGCGGAAGACGTTGGTTTAAAGTGGAGTTTTAAAGAGATGGATGTAGTCTCTAAAGGTGAGGTGAGAGATGACGAGAGGGGGGGGGGGCGTAGGGAGCATTGGACATATAAATATTAAAATGATGCCTATTTTCGGACAGTTACATTGATGAGATTCAACGGTCGAGATCAATAAGGGACAAAACGGGGTCGTTTGGATGGTAAGGGGGCTTTGGACGGTTTGGACGGGTATTCAATTGAGCTGATGGAAGTTTAATTAAAAAATGGCCCAGACCAGACTTCTCTTCCAATTCCTTTTCTTTTTCTATTAATTTCAAAATTAATTTTCTTTTAAAATTAAAAATAAAACCTAAATTAAAAATTCTTTTTCTTTTAAAAACCTAAAAAATACTGATCAATTTTATATAATAATTACCATAAATAATAAAAACCCAAATTTTAGAGGGAAACTATCAAAATTCGATAACAAAAATTAAAAAGTATAAAAATAAATTATTTTTGTGATTTTCTTTTATTTTTGTAATATTAATTAACTAATCAGCCTAAAAATATAAAATTGGATCCTAAATGCAAATGTAACATATTTTTGTATTTTTATGAATTAAATAAAATTAGATATGCACACAACATGCAAACAATCAGAAAATTCTACAATAATTCCTAAAAAAGCTAATAACTAAAGGAAAAATCTAGTTTTTGGTATTCTATAGGAGTAATTCATGTGAGGTAAAAATCACGTGTTCACAACCATATAGACAACCTTTCAAGTATCTTACTACTAGCTTAATTTAGCATTTTATTAGCATAATATTAGAAGTAATCAAAAGACCAAAAATAATTGGAAGAGTAATTAAGAGCATTACACATCTCTAGTTTAGATAGGAACCCAATTCCCACTTCTAGCTCCCTGTGGATTCGATCCCGACCATCTAAGGTAAAAGCTGCTCGACCACTCTCGCTACTTTGTAATGGTACAAGGTTGGCTCCGATCACACGACCCTCCAAAACTACGATGTAAACTATGTGCCTTTGTTTAAAATGATGGAAACTGGCACTTTATGAAGGCAAACAATCTCTCAGATGTAAATATCAGTCGACGCTCTGAAGAATAGGTAGTACTCACGGGAATGAAGTACTGGGACTCGGTCAGCCTATCCACAATCACCCAAATAACATCGAACTTCCTCGAAGTCCGTGGAAGCCTAACTATGAAATCTATGGTGATCCGCTCCCACTTCCACTCTAGAATCTCTATCTTCTGAAGCAAGCCACCTGGTCTCTGATGTTTATATTTCACCTGCTGGCAGTTGAGATACCGAGATACAAACCTAACTATGTATTTCTTCATTCTTATCCACCAATAATGTTTTCTCAAATCTTGATACATCTTCGCGGCACCCGGATGGATGGAATACCGCAAAATGTGGGTCTCCTCAAGAATCAACTCCCGTAGCCCATCCACATTAGGCACACATATCCAGCCCTGCATCTCAATACCGCATCACCACCAATAGTCAAATATCTTGGGTCACCATGCTGAACTTTGTCCTTGAGGACAAGCAAACAGGGATCATCATATTGGCACTCTCTGATGTGATCAAATAAAGAAGATCGAGAAATCACACAAGCTAGGACCCGATTAGGCTCTAAAATATCCAATCTCATGAACTGATTGGCCAAAGCATGAACATCAACTGCAAGGGGTCTCTCACTAATACAAAGGAATGCTAGACAACCCATACTCATCGCCTCTCTACTCAAGGCATCAACCACCATATGGTCTTTCTCGTATGGTACAAAATGATAATATCATAGTCCTTTAGCAGCTCATACCATCTCCGCTGCCTCAAATAGATATTCTTCTTCTTTAAAAAATGCCGGAGGGTACGATGATCAGTAAACACCTCACAAGACACACCATAGAAATAGTATCTCCGAATCTTCAATGCGGGAACAATAGCAGCCAACTCCAAATCATAAACGGGGTAGTTTTTCTCATGGGGCTTCAAATGACGTGAAGCATAAGCAATTACTCTATCCTCCTGCATAAAAACACACCCAATGATGATCCGAGAAGCATCACAATAATTGGTTTAAGAACTAGAAGCTGATGGCAGAACTAACACTGGAGTTGTGGTCAAGGCATTGTTGAGCTTCTGAAAGCTCGCCTAACTCTCATCTGACCACTTGAAAGGAGCATCCTTTTGGGTTAATTTGGTCAAAGGCGATACAATGGACGAGAAACCTGGAACGAATCGATGGTAATAACTATCCAAATCAAGAAAGCTCTGAATCTTCATGGTAAAGGGCGATCTGGGCAACTTTGAACCGCCTCTATCTTCTTCGGATCAACCTAAATATTCTCATTAGAAACCACATGTCCCAAGAACGCTACTGAATTGAGCCAAAACTCACACTTGGCATAAAGCTTCTCCTCCCTCAACTACTTCAATACAACCCACAAATGGTCGGCTTTCTCCTCCTGGATATAAGAGTACACCAAGATGTCATCAATAAATACAATAATGAACGAGTCGAGATAAGGCCAAAACACGCTTTTCATCAAATGTATGAAAACTGCTGGGGTGTTGGTCAGCCCAAAAGATTTCACAAGGAGCTCATCATGACTATATCGGGTATTGAAAGCTGTCTTAAGAATATTCGAGTCCCTAATCTTCAACTGGTGATACCCTGACCTCAAATCAATCTTGGAGAATACCCTCGCTCCCTGAAGTTGGTCATATAAACTTCAATATGAGGCAAAGGATACTCATTCTTGATTGTGACTTTGTTTAATTTCATGTAATCAATACATATTCTTATAGTGACATCCTTCTTCTTCACAAATAGAACTGGTGCACCCTAAGGTGACATACTGGGTCGAATAAACCCCTTATCAAGGAGTTCCTGAAGCTGATCCTTCAAATCCTTTAAATCCATTGGTGCTATACGATACGCTGGAAGAGAAATGGGTCGAATGTCCGACACCAAATTAATACCGAAGTTAATATCTCTGTTAGACGGCATGCCTTACAGGTTTGCAGCAAATACATCCAAAAAATCTCGTATCACCGAAACTGTATCCATTGTAGGAATCTCTACACTGACAACCCTCACAAAATCCAAATAAGAAAGAAAACCTTTCCCAACCATCTGTTGGGCCTTCAAGAATGAAATCACCCTATTGGGAACATAATCTAACGAACCTCACCACTCAGTCCATGGCAACCCCGGCATAGCCAACGTCACCGTCTTGGCATGACATTACAGAATAGCATGACACAGAGACAACCAATCCATGCCCAATATCACATCAAGGTCAACCATACTAAGCAATAACAGATCAACTCTAGTATCTAATCCCCCAATAGTCACTACCCATGACGGTTATACACGGTCCACAACAATAGTATTGCCCGCTGGCGTACATGCGCGAACAAATGAAAATAGAGACTCAGAAAGGCATGTCACGATAATGAGCAAAATATGATGACACATATGAATAGGTGGAACCTAGGTCAAATAATATAGAAGCATCTTGATGACACAAGAAGATAATAAATTTGATCATTGTGTATGAAGCAATGGCATCTGTTCTAATATGGAGAGTATTGAAACGAGTCTGACTACCACCTGATCGACCTCCCCTCCAGGGTAACCCCTAGCGTACTGAACTTTACCCCGAGCTAGCTGGGTGGGTGGTAAAGTAATTGGAGTTGAAGTTGAAGGCTAACTCCCATGCTGAGATAAACCTCTTGTGAGGTGGGGACAATTCCTCTTGATATGACCGAAATCTACACCGAAAGCAATCTCTACCGGCCACCGGAGGTTGAGATTGAAGGGAGCCCCAAGCCCCGAGCCCCAAGCACTGCAGTACCCACTAGAAGTCCCCGATATAGATGAAATCTGAGCTAATGGTGCATGAGACGAACTCTAAGTTGGAAGGAATTGAGAGATAAGTGGCCCTGCTGATAACTGTGAGAACCCTGGCCAAATGATGCACCACTGTAAAATGGGAGGGCCATCTAAGCATGTCTATAAAGACAACCTCTATGGTGGTGAAACTGAACTCCAAAAGAAACACCACCAAAGCTACCTGATCCACGAGACCTCTTGGCCTCCTTCTCAACTCAGTCCTGATTGCGGATCGACTCAAACTCCCGAGCAATGTAAACAACCTCATCAAAGGTAGAAATAGACGCCTTCTCTCGGGTCATAGCACCCGCAACTGAAATATGAGGCCATCAATGAACTCCCTGATCCTCTCCCTTTCTGTGGGAACCAACCAAAGAGAATGGCTGTCTAACTCATAAAATCTCATCTCGTACTGTGTCGCAGTTGTGTCTTGCTGATGTAACCTCTCAAACTGCCTGCGCAACTCCTCTCTGCGAGACTACGACACATACTTCTCCAAGAAGAGTACGGAGAACTGCTGCCATGTAAGTGGCGCTGTACCCACCGGACTACGTCTCTCATACACCTCGTACCAAGTGAAGGCAGCTCCGGTGACCTGAACAGTAGTGAATGATACCCCACTGGTCTCTAGAATACCTACTGTAAGGAGAATACTCTAACACTTACCCAAGAAACCTTGGGCATCAACGCCCTATGCACTGCTGAAAGTCGAAGGCTGGAGCCTCCCAAAACTCATCAATCTACACTGATCATCTTCGGGCATGACTAGAACCACATAGTTTTGAGCAGGTGCAACCGGCTGGGCTGGTGGTGCCCCCGGTGTCTGGAGTCATGTACCACCTACTCTGGTGTACTGGTGGCGGTAGTCTAAGTTCCTCTCCCGACCTAGGAAGTGGTTGTTGCAGTAGAAACAGAGACAGTCTGATTAAGACAGGTGCACAGGGTTAGAATTTGAGCTAAGGCTTCTTGAAGGCCTAGGATCTTAAAGGGCAGATCTGGTGCCTGAGCTGGTCCCACTAGTGCATTTGCAACTATGAATTGATCCTGAACTGGGGTAATTGGTGGATCTGCAAGTGCTGCCCTAGCTACTGTGCAGGTTACACCTCTACCCCTACCATGGCCTCTATCGCAACCTCGGCCTTTTGCAACCCTGACTGGTGTCACTGGTGGTTGTTTGTCCTGCATAGTAGTACGTGTCTTCACCATTTGTGAGAGAATAGAATAACAAAAGGTTAGTTACTAGTATCAATAGATTTGCACGATAAGAATTCAAGAATGTGAAGTTTCTTAAGAGTTCTGCAACCTTTCGAAGATAAGTACAGAAGTCTCCGTACTGATCCACGAGATTTTGCTAAACCCGCTCATGACTCGTGAGACCTATATAACCTACGCTATGATACCATCTTGCCACGACCCAAAACCAATCATCATGATTGTGCCTATCGTGGAACTAGGCCAGCATCATCTCAAGAAACCCAACACAACAACAATAACTTTGAAAACATTAACGAAAGCATTTAATGTTTAAATAAAACTATTTGAAACATAAGAAAATCCCAATATACAACACAATCCTGCTCAAAATCGGGGTGTCACTGGTACATGAGCGTCTAGATCAGAAATATAGTCTATTAAAGTGTTGAGAGATATAAACTGAAAGTACGACAAAGAGAAAGAAGGAGGGTCAAGGGCCGCGAACGCCATGCAACTACCTCGATAGTCTCCAAACTCTGGGACCTCAATCAGAAACCGTCGGTACGACCAGTATCACTTGGATCTGCACACGAGGTTAATGGAGTAACATGAGTACACCAAATTAGTAAGTAACAAGTCCAAACTTTGGACTGCAAGATAGTGACGAACTCAACCTCAGCAGATATAACAGAAATAGTATGCTGAAACATATGCTAGGTTTCAAGTAAAACAGATAGCTCAAAGCAATAAGGTAAATACAGATCTGAACATTCCAAGGTGTACAGCTCAGCTATCTCTACATGCCAATGCACAGCCTGTATGTATGCCCCAGGTGCTTCCACTTTCAAATGCTCACCACTTGTTACTATATATGTCCATCTGACCAAAGGAAACCCATCCTAGAACATATACAACGCTGACTGGAAGTTACCTAGTAACGAAGAAAAAGGGCAATCCAACACTGTAGAGAAATCCATCTCCAAGTATCAAGTACTTCGGGCAAATTCATGTCCAATAACATCCACCCCTCAATAATATCATCCGTGCTCATGAGGTTGTGTTACAGACTCCGGAGGGGCTCCTACAACCCAAACACTATAATAATCATCAATATAACAGATATGGCGTGCAGCCCAATCCCATAACTATCATTTATAATCAGGCTCTCAGCCTCACTCACTCATCAACCTCTCCAGCGTAACCCACAGGCTTACAATGTCATAAAACGAACCCGGAACAATGATATGATGAATCAATAAATAACTAAGGCTGAGATATGATATTAAAATGCATGAACAAGACTAAGGACATAATATAAATGAAAATAGTGAGATGACAAAAATAAACGACCACTAAGAGTTCCAATAATACTGGCATAAGGCCTAAACATGATATCTAGCATGATTTACAGCTCAATTACTTTATCACATGACGAAAACATGGATATCAACATGATAGAATCATTAAACGGTGCCATGGAATCACCTAGGTCACAATTCTCACCCTATACGCCTGCACGCCTGTCACTTGGCATGTGCTTCACCTTAACATTTATCACAAGGCACATAGTCTGGGGTTTCGAACCTTCAGAACCAAGTTTGGGAGTGTTACTTACTCAAACCAGGTAAAATCCTACTCCGCGATGCCTTTGCCTCTCAAATCGGTTTTCAACGTCCTGAAGCTATCCATAAGCAATACAATACGATCAATATAGGTTAAAGGAATCAATTCCACAAGAAAAATATGAAATTATTGCAATTATTGCCGAAAATCCAAAATTGGCTCAAACCCGCTCCCAAGCCCACGTCTTGAAATCTGACAAAAGTCATAAAACCCTAAAGCCCATTCACTCACGAGTACAACCATATCAAATTTATCAAAATTCGACCTCATTTAGTCACCTAAATCCCCAAAATCCACTCTCCGATTCTCAAGCCTTAAATCCCTAAATTTTCAACTCAAATCCCTGATTAGGTGATGAATAAAGCTATGGATTCACGAAGTTTAGACCATTACGGATTAGAATTACTTACCCCCAATGTTTTCCTTGAAAATCCTCGAGAAATAGCCTCTCTCCCGAGCTTCTCAAGTCCAAAATCAAACATGGAATAAAAAAGCTCGAGCTGATGTTTTTCTGCCCAGCAATACTGCACTTACGGTCCATTTTGTCGCTTCTGTAATGATGCACATGTGGGAATTCAGTCGTAGGTGCGGATCCCATTTAGTCTCCCGAATTTCGTATCCGCGATCAAATATTTGAACTTGCGGGTGCACACCTGCTGGGCCCTGCCCACTTCTGTGATCCTCCCTTCTCAGGTCCTTTTTTGTATCCACGCAGCTTTCGCAGATGTGCTCCTAATCTCACACTTGTGCTTCCAGTCTAGCCCAGCCTTGCCTGCATCTGTGGACTCCTCCTTCCTTGTGGGGCCCCACCTGGGGGCTCCCCACAATAGGTGCAAAAATACTAGAATCAACAGCACTTCAGCTGCATTCTTCAACTCGATTCAAGTTGTTAACCACCCGAAATCACCCCAAGGCCCTTGGGACCTCAACCAATTGTACCAACAAGTCTCATAATCTGATACGAACTTAGTCGAACCTTCGAATCACTTGAGTCAACACCAAACACAAAATTACCCCCGGATTCAAGCCTAAGAACTTTTTAAACTTCGAATAATGCGAACGACGCAGAAAACTATCAAACCACCTTCGAATGACCGCAAATTTTGCACACGTGTCAGAAATGACACCACAAACCTACTCCAACTTCCAGAATTTCAATCCGATCCCAATATTAAAATTTCACTACCAGCCAAAATCATTAAAGTTCTAACCTTCGCCAACTCAAGCCTAATTCTACCATGGACCTCCAAATCACAATCCGAATGCATTCTAAAGTCCAAAATCACCTAACGTGGTTAATGGAACCATCAAAATTCAAATCTGAGGTCGTTTACACATAAGTCAACATCCAGTCAACTTTTTCAACTTAAGCTTTCAATTTACAGACTAAATGTCTCAATTCACTCTGAAATCACTCCGAACCCGAATCGACTAGCCCGGTATATCATAATATAGATGAAGAACATGAAGGAAGCAAGAAATGGGAGAACGGGGTTGTAACTCTCGAAATGACCGGCCAGATCATTACAGAACCAGATTCTGTATACAGCTTGGTGGACCCTAAGCTTCTATCAAGTTCAAATATACCTCTTTTCCTTTAAATTTGTCCTAAGTGAACATCCAATCATATATGACACTGTCATTTGATGACGTGAATGTCACATGACTTGCTATTTCAGCATCCATAATGCATTTTATCCCTTCATTCTATTTTTATTCGACCACTCTTATGACATGAGTAAGACGAAGAATATATTTAAATTGTTTCTCACGGTACATGTATATATTTGGCCTTTACTGTTATACGAAAGGTTTCTTTCGTCACTTTCAGGTTGTCTAACATTGCTTAGGCATTGAACGAATCAAGCTAGTTGTATGCATAATTTCTATACTCTTTTAGCCGTTCAAACTAAAAATTGCTGGTGAAATAAGAAGCCTTGATCTTTGATTAATAATATACTTGTGGATGTGAAATGACTCAAAAGCAATTGAAGAAGTAGAATTTTTTTAATTGTTGAATACCGCACGTTAAAAATATTTTTAGCTTGATCTATTGACTCACACACAAACAAACAAAAATGACAGAAGGAAAAGTAACTGATTTACATTGTAGATTCTATATATTGAAGTATAATAACAACAATAATTCAGTATAATATTATAATTTTATATATAAGATTTGGGAAGAATAGTGTGTACGTAAACCTTACTCTTACCCCAGAAGATAAAAAACATATTTCCGAAAGATTCTCGGCACAAGAAGATGAAAAAGAGGCAATGGAACAATAATAACTATTTGACAATGTCAGCAACCTAAGAATTAAGAAAATAAATAAAAAACAATATCAATAATCAGAATAGGAGAAAGGTACTAGGTAATCCGAGCAGAAAACAATACAAACACAATAAGTACCACTAACCATCTAAAGCAAGACACTACAAACTAGCCTAACGCTTCAACAGAAAAGAAAAATACTCAACTACATATTAATCTATTATCCTAACGCTCATCCTTCAAGCCTTCCTATCTAAAGTCTTGCAACCATCTCATTAAAAATAGACTTTATTTCTCATAATTAAGCCTTCAATTTGTCCACCAATATGCTAGCACGAGGAACTTTTTTTTTTTAAATAACAGGTGGCGATAAGATCGCTATCTTAGAACCTTTGCCTGCTTTTATACTATTTCTAATTGTTATTACTTAATTACGATTTTAAGATTATAAGCAGAGTGTCGTCTGTTTGAAAAAAAGGAGGTACAGTGTTTTTAAGGCAGGTAGCAACTCAAACTTATACTTCAGCTATATGGGCCCAAAAAAACTAACGAAACAAGTGCAAGTCATACAATGATCTTTTAGGGAAAACGACACTATAAAGCCACTTTCAAAATATTTCTTTTATATATATATATATATATAATACTTTAGTATGAATTTTTAGCGTATTATGGTAGACCGATATATTATATTGAATATCCAGTATATTATGTTGAAAGTCCAGTATATTATACTATAATTTCATTATAATATAATATACTGAAATTCTAATATATTATGCCGAAATATTTTTTAAATTTTGAATAATGTTTACGTTCAAATTTATCTTGACATAAAATATGACTAAATTTCTATTATTTTTTGAAATTATAATTATTTTTCAATGAGTACTTGTTTATTTGCCTATTTAAATTTCTCCATCTACTACAGGATTCGAGCCCATTACTTACGTTTAGCTAATTGGGCCATGGACTATGGTATTATTTGGGTTCACAACTTGGGCTACTTTCAATAATCCTAAGAGATTAAGAATTGTTCACCAATGCTAACTTCATATAAATCTCGTAACTAAATGCTATTTGATGCACAGATCATCCAGATTCAGGTAGAATTTGAAAAAGAACTATATTTGAAGGTATGATATAAAGTTATTTACTCTAATATAAGTATTAACAACTATTAACCCGTGACCTATAAGTCACATAAAAGTAACTTTATTATTGCTCCAATTTTTTTTTTAAAATTGTAAAAAGATACATTTCTTGATTTATCACACTTATCTGTCCAACTTATGTATATTCTTTAGATTTTGAGATATTTTATAATGCTTATCACTCCTATCAACTTTTACAATTTTCAGGAATCTAAATTCATATAGATACTCATACTTTAAATATTATATAATGTTTTCTCTATCAACGTATTAGTTTTTTACACACTTAAGGTTTTCCTTATCAATGTATAGCATTTATCAAACTAAACAGTGTAAAAGCTAAACAATGTCAGTTTTCAGACTCTGCGTAATTCTTTCGAAACCACTATTGTGATTGAAATTTAAGAATCCATTTTTAGCATGCTTATTACTTAAAAATTGCCCCAAATAATTATGTGCCTTAATCAAACACTGTAAATTCATTAATTGCATCAACTTGATAATATCCTGCAGTATTATGCATCACAACATTGACTTAATATGCTCAAACATCTTTTTTCTTTTTGAGGAATAGAAAGTGCAAGTATGTAATACACAATAGCTAGTAAAAAAGAGCAGCCCAGTGTACTAAATTTCCGTTATGTACGGTGTTCGAGAAGGGCCAGGCCACAACTGTCTATTGTACGCAGTCTTGCATAACATTTTTTTAGAAGAGCCTGTTTCCACGGCTCGAACCTATGACCTCCTGGTCACATGGTAACAACTTTACCAGTTACGCAAAAGCTACCTTCATACATAGCTAGTGCAATCACTAAATAATAACAAGCAAAAACAATATTTCCAAGAACTTCCTTTGAAGAGTCTCACTTTGCTGAATTCAGCTTTTCCAAATTCCTTGTTATTTGGATCATTATGTTTACACTTAATATTTTCATAAGGCTCAAATACATATAGGAAAATCTTGAACCCCACTTGAAAAATTCAAGAACCAAGATAAAATGTTCTTACATTGTTTGTCTTAGATCTTGAATCCTGCTTGTTGTTGGCAAAGAACACTTTGCACTAGTAGAGAAAGACCTCTTCATATTAATAGGGACTTTTATAAGTGAACGCCCAAAGGAAGAACTCTTCATTACTTTATACAAACTTGAATTTTTACTTCCTTTCTTTGACGTAATATCTAAACTCCCTTCATTCCCTTCTACAAGTTGATCATTCGAACTCGAACACCCTTCAATTTTTCCCAAATTTATCTCATTCATAGCAATATTATGAATCACTTGAGCAGTAGAATAATCCATTGACACCGATCTTCGTGCTGGTTGCAATTCGTCGTTCACTTTGACTCTGTGCTCAGACAAATCGCTAAAAATACGGACCCCTTTCTTCCTTTCATCAACACCATGTGGGATTTTCATCGATAGGCCCATCATTCTTCCCTCCTCATTATCAAGATTTTCTTCTTCACTCGATTCAAGATTTTCGAGTTGATCACTTTGCCTTTCATTCTCAACTTGATCGACTTCATTCGGACTAGAGTCACCACCAATATTCATGATCGATATAACTTCCACAACATTCCTCGTTTGAGGTGCATTATCCAAAGCAGAAACTATAGGAGCGCGACATAACGGGCAATTCTTGTGTGATCTTAGCCAAGTATCAATACAAGAAATATGAAAAGCATGGCTACATTTTGGTAATAACCTAAGACTCTCATCTTCCTCAAATTCAGTCAAACAAACAGAACAATCACTTCCTTCAATCAAAGATTCATCTTTTTTGAACTTAAACACTGTAATTGAATCAATTATATCTTGTGATAGTCCAATTGTACGTATATACCAAATTGGATGATCAACCATTGGTCCAAGATTCTCATCAATAAAATCCTCTCTATTTTCATTCAATTGTTGAAGATTATCCCTCCTTGTCCTAGAGTTGGACCTATATCTCTTAAGTATAAACATGTAACAAATAAACACAAAAACAGCCCCAAGAACACAAAGCATTAAAATAAAATGAAAAGGCATGTGATATTTATCATTTGTTACATAAGGTGGAGGGGGAAAATAAGGACCATCACTAGGAACAAATTTAACACAATCATCAGGACAATCATGTGGTGTACAATTCAAACACATAGTATCTTTTTCTGAAAAAATTGGAGGTTTTTCTAATGGATTTGGTTTTAATATAGTAACTACTAACATCTTTCTATCAAAAATAGCCATTAAAAAAAACAGAAACTAAGAAATAGAGGAACACAAAAACAATACCTTGAAAATAACAAGAAACCAAGAAGATGATGACCCTTTTCTAGGATTATACAATACTTTGGAACACTCAACAAACTATGAAAAATTGTATCATTCTTGGATATTATTTAGAGAAAAATAAGAAAATTGTAGGAACTCTTTTCTTGAAAATTTTCCACTCTGCTACATCTCAGTGGACATGAGATATAGGATTACTACATGTATTTTACTAAAATTTTCTTTTGGTTTTTTGGTGAGGATGAAAGAAGAAAGAGGAAGTTTACTAGAAATTTCTTTGTTTTGGCAGATTTGTAAGAAGTCAATGGACTATTATGTAGTATACGCGTTAATAGAAATTGTGGGGCCTTACATCATACAAAAATTCAAAGAAGACTATTAAAATTGGACTAAAGTGGAAAAAACAACAAAATTGATTAGGTTTTTTTTTTTTTTTTTTTTTTTTTTTTGTATATATCCTTTTACACTCAAACGTAAGTATCACTTCAATGAACAAACTAATATCCAAATGAAGCTTGTGAATAGTAACATACGCAAAATTTCACGTAAGCAATGTCAATATATTATTACTTTTAATCCATGCTTAAAATTATTTACATTTGATAGTCAAAAAATATATAAAATTTATATATTTATATATAAAAACTATACAAATTTTATATAATTTTTTTTTTGCCAATTATATAACGGCTATATGGTATAATTTTTCCTTATATAATCAATGTATATGAAAGTTTGATTAAGTATATAAAAGACTCGGTCTTTTAATTTGTGTTAAATCTAAATAGTTACGTGTAACAAATAAATTCTTGGACTATGGTAGGTAGATAAACAGTTTTAATTTTAGGTATGGATAATAACTAGGCTGAACTTGAAGTGTTCAAAGCTTTCAACCTCCGTTGAGAGGTGGATCTTGTAAAATATGAATGTATTATTGAAAAGTCGAGAAAAACAAAATACTAAATGGGAATTGATTCATATTTCTTTAAATAAATAATTCAACACTCAAAATATTTTTGGAATATGTGGGCCTACATTCAATATTAAATTAGTTTTATAAAATACATATATAAAAAATTTAGCTTGACAAAAAGACTATGAATTCTCATAAACCGTAACAACAACCTAAATTTGCCCCTACTCCTATCTAAGAATACATATATGATTTCTCAAGTTTAGAGATGAAAATAAAGGGGCGGAGGCGGTATGAGCCCAAACTACTTTGCTCCATATTATTTATCTCTTAAAATGAATAATACTACTTTAAAACTTAGCCTTGGACCATCAAAAATTGTAGACGTGCAAGTCAATTAAGTGCAGAACAAGTGGTTGATTCGGTGAAATGGCTTGTATAAAGTCACCCTCATCACTTAATGTAGAATTGTAGATCATAAAGCAAGCTTTTGTTCAAGTGAATATGTTATGTTGCTTTATTACCTTGACATTGAGGGGTGGACAGTGAACAAGTAGGTCCACTATTCAATTTTTGGAAGCACCTATTAAGCTTCACCATACAAAAAAATTAAGGAAAACTGCCTTAACTTGTAGCCAATGCCAATTAAAACATGATAAAGTCAAATACTGAGTATTAAAAGCATATAATCATGGATCACTACAACTTGAAATGGAATTGGATTCGATCGGACATCTCAAATATTTATTTGGCTCAACTTAAAAGAACTTATTGCACAGGAAAAAAATTATCTTAGTTATGTTACCACATCAGCATTAACGAAGCTTTCAAGGACTACCACATGTTATCAGTACGACGTCAGCAAAACACACTTTAAAATCAAAATAATCTGACAAGAGATGAAGGGCTAGGATGAGGAATTAAGAGATCAAGATCGAGGACGAGCACTATCCTTAAACGTAAAAATAACTATTAGTGTAGAATAAGACTTTAAAGAGAATATTCCAATAAATATTCTCTAGATCTGTGCTGTTAAGGTTTTGTGGCACATCCCTTATAAAGAGAAAGAGACATAATTATGGGGACATTGAAGACTTAGAAGCTAAACGAATTTGAAGAAAATAAATTTTGTTGAAAGTCGATAAGTTGGAATGTTATAACATAAACTCTTGGGTCGAGACTAGGGTGCTTAACGTTCTAAGGAGATTATGTTATGTATTATTTAAGTCGTATGATAGTCGTGTGTTGTGTTTTTAAGTCAAACGAGTTTTGGAACAAAAGTTAGAAAAAGTCATCACAAGTTCCATTCATAAATGTGTTGAAACTTAGGACAAATGTACCCGAGCTTTCCTCTCAATATACTTGGAATTAGAGGATGATCTGCCTAGCAAATTGAAGACGACGAGTCTACTTTCTAATGCATTTAACCGTTTGTCGATAAGACAATAGAATAGAGAGATACTAGAATTTTAGTGAGACTGCAAAAGAAGCTCCCACAGGATCCACAAAATCGGTGAAAAAGTCCATCTTGTATTTAAGTTGATTCTAAATATTTTTCACTCATTTTTCTCATCCAATACAGTTTCTAAACCCTTTTAAATGCTATTCAAGGGTTCCTTTGTGATTATAGGGTGAAAACCTATGATAAAAACATAAATCCAATGTTAGAAATCCTGTACTTCTTGCTAGATCGTAGTTCTTCATCTTGTGACTGCTTTGGAGGGTTCTTCAAATTAAGGTAACCTCGGGTTTCATGCCGTTCTTTTTGAATAAGGTAATGGTCAGTCCCTCGTACATATATATATATATATATATATATATATATATATATATATTAGATTTTCAAGGAAAACTACAAGTTCTTACACACCAACTTGAACATCGAAAGTTTATTGAAGAAGAGAATACAACACCTATTGTGTTGTGGTGTCATTAAGGATAATTGTAAGCTGTGTTTGACTGAAATATTAAGTTGTTTCTACTTTATAAGGAGAGTATTGTTGGGTTTGTTATTAATAAAAGAGTTGTAAATGAAAAACGATGGAAAAAGAAATGGAGAAAAATAAATTTTTGAATTAGTTCACTATACTAATACACTATGTCCCTCATTGGAAGAAGGAAAGAAAATATTTGTGCATATATAGAGAAGCTCATCTTCTATATCTTAAAGAGGTGGAACTCACTTGAAATTCAAGACAAAAATAATTTTTTTACTTACCAAGATTTTGCATTCAACATAAGGATTCAACATGAAGTTTTCTACGGAGATACTGGCCAAAGACAGGAGAAAATGCAAAGATAACTCTTCGAGATGAAGCGTGTGTCATTAGACAAAAATTACTTTGAAAGACATTTTCAAAAATGGCGAAGATATACGTCGAGATCGGTGGAGACATCAATCTATCTTTTTCTGATATGTATCTTGTCTGGGAGACATATGTCGTGCCTCCCACCGTCGTCGTCGCTCACTCGCTCCGCTCGGCTTCGGCTTTGACATTTTATTTTCCTTTTCCATCATTTAATATTTTCTTTTCTATATATTTTTTGCGTTGGAAGACTCTTAAAAGAGTTAGAAGAAGTGGTGCCTCGCGCCGTCGTCGTTGCTCGCTCGACATAGGCTTTGGCTTTGGATTCAGGTTTTGATTTGATCAATTGATATGATTGATTGATAATTTTTTGGACCAAATTTATTTTCCTTTTTCATCATTAACATTTCTTTTTCTAAATATTTTTTGCATTGGAAGATCGCACAATCTTTTTCGCACGCTGGAAGATCGCAGAATCATTTTTGCGACCAACAGCCGAATTAGACACCAAAATGTTCCATTTAAAAACCTCATTTTCCACCACTGAAAAAGCTGAAATCTCTCCCTTAATCTTCTGCATTCTGTATTGATTTTTCAAAAGCAAAACGTAAGTATTTTGTGTGATTTGCTCCGCTATTTGAGTTTTTCAAAGTTCGGTGATTTGAAGTGCCTCTATCATAGAATAGTTATTCCGTTCTATCCTGGGAGGAATTAATCCACAACCTTTGGTTTTGCGAGGGGATTAAATTCCTTAAGGAAATACAAGAAACTTGTGGGCTCGAATTGTTTTTCTTTGATTTTACTTAAACTAACATTTGTTGATTTACTGGTTTTGAGTTCGAAGTGTTAACAAGCTTAAGGAATTTATTCTTTATTTTGTATTCATCTTATACTGTGCTTTGGGAGACTAAAATCTTATTGATTTTCCACTCCCATTTTGCAGATTAAAATCTTTAAATTTTCTACTCCAAATTAAGATTAAAGTTTTTGTGACGTTCTACTCAATCCAAGATATAAAAACTCGGTTTTTTGTATTCGGTTTGAAGATATGAAAACTTCACCGATATACTAATTATGTTTGTCAATTTCTTTTAGAGAAGAATGATAACGAGTGTGGGAAACATAATGGTTCTGTTGGGACTACTGCTGCAATGGCAATTGCGTCTTTGAGTAGCACAACTCCTGCATCGGTGATGGCACCAAGAGGAAACCCGAAAAGTTTTTAGGTGTGGACTTTAAGCATTGGCAGCAGAAATTTTCTTCTACCTGACCACACTTAGTTTATAGCACTTTATCAGCGAAGACGTTCCAGTTCTTGGAGAAGAAACTCTTGAAATTGTGCGATTTATGGTCACTACAGCATGGAAGATTCTGACTTCTTATGTAAAAATTATATTTTAGGTTACTTGGAAGACGACTTATACAATGTTTATTGCGTCACGAAAATATCAAGAGATATGTGGAATGCTGTTGAAAGGAAGTACAAGGCATAAGCTGCTAGACTAAAGAAGTTTTTGGCCGCAAAATTTTTGGATTTTCAAAATGCTTGACGGTAAATCTGCCATAACGCAAGTCCAAGAATTGTAAGTTATTGCTCATAACCTCATTGTTGAAGATATAAACCAAGTCAATATTTTTACTCAATATATTGATTATTTTACTAAGTATAAATTTATGAATGAAGCTATGATCATAAATGAAGCATGTCAAATTGCGGCATTTTTTGAAAAACTGACTTTCAGAAATACTTGAAACATAAGCGCAAGGAGATGACTCTTGAAGACCTTATTGCTCGTCTACGGATTGAAGAGTACAACAAAGCTGCTGAGAAGAAGTCTCGTGGAAATTCAACGATAATGAGTGCAAATATTATTGAGGAAGCTTCAACAAGCAAAAAGAGAAAGAAGTCGTCTGGACCAAAGAATTACCCAAGCAAAAAGAAGTTCAAACGTAATTTCCACAACTGTGAAAATGTTGGACACAAGGCTGCTGAATGTCATACACCAAAGAATGACAAGAAAAGAAGTCAAGCAAACATGATTTAGAAGAATGATGAAATAGATAATCTATGTGTCATGCTTTTGGAGTGCAACCTAGTCGAAAATCCTAGAGAATGGTGGATTAATTCGGGGGCAACTCGCCATGTTTATGCTAGCAAGGAGTTGTTTACGTCTTATGCTCCTGCTAGACCCAACGAGACAGTTTTTATGAAAAATTATGCTTTTGCAATAATTGAAGGAACGGGCAAGAAAGCTATTAATATGACTTCTTACAAGATTGTGACTCTAAATGATGTTTTTCTTGTTCTTGAAATGTGGAAAAATTTAGTCTCGACATCATTTCTAGTCAAGAATGGCGTTAAGTGTATTTTTATTTCCGACAAGGTTGTAGCTAGTAAGAATGAAATGTATTTAGGAAAACGTTACCTTATTGAGGGCCTTTTCAAACTCAATGTAATTGCTATTGATATGAATAAAATTTCACCTTCTTCTTCCTTGCTTGAGTCAAATAATTTATGTCGTGAACGTTTAGGCCGTCAACTTCAAAACTTTGCAAAAAATAATTAATTTGGAAGTATTGCCTAAGATTGAATGCAATAACTCAAAATGCCAAATATGTGTGGAATCAAAGTATGTTAAGTATCCTTATAAGTCATTTGAAATAAATTCAAATCATTTAAACTTAATTCACACATCTATTTGCGACATGAAGTCAATATCATCTCGCGCTGGAAAAACGTATTTCATAACTTTCATTGACGACTGTACTAGATATTGCTATATCTACTTACTTAATAGTAAAGATGAAGCAATTAATGCATTCAAGCAATACAAAAATGAAGTTGAAATACAACTAAACAAAAAGATCAAAATGATAAGAAGTGATAGGGGATGCGAATATGAATCTCCTTTTGAAGAAATATATTTGAAAATGGCATTATTTACCGAACAACCGCCCCTTACTCATCGCGATCTACTAGAATTGCAGAAAGAAAGAATAGAACGTCAAAGGAGATGATGAATTCCTTGTTAATAAGTTCTGGTTTACCTCAGAACGTGTGGGGGAAATCTATTCTTACATCTAATCGAATATTGAATCGAGTTCCCCATAGCTAAACGCAATCCATTCCATATGAAAAATGAAAAGGATGGAAGTTCAACTTAAAATATTTTAATGTGTAGGGGTATTTGGTTAAAGTACAAGTTCCTAAACCCAAAAGGGTAAAGGTTGGAAAAAAAAATGTTGATTGCAGTTTCATAGGATATGCAATAAATAATAAGCATATAGTTTTCTGGTTCATAAATAAGAAAATCCTGACATTCATATTAATACGGTAAATGAATCAGATAATACTAAATTCATTGAGAATATTTATCCATATAAAAAGGAATGTTAGTTGTCTAATGAAAATTCTAAGCGACCTCGGGAAGAAGCAAAGTAACGTACTTTTGATAGGAAAATCCAAGACGTAGTAAACGTCAAAGGACAACTACTTCTTTTGGACCAGATGTACTGGCATTCTTAATAGAAAATGTGCCTCAAACGTTCAAAGAAGCAATATCTTCCTCGAAAGAAAAATATTGGAAGAGGTAGTCAATAGTAAAATAGAATTCATATTAAGAAATCATACTTGGGAATTGGTTGATCTTCTTCAAGAGAATAAACCTTTGGGTTCTAAATGGATTTTCAAGAGGAAGATGAAATCTGATAGTACTATTGACAAATATATGGCAATATTAGTTTATAAGAGTTTAGACAACGAGAAGGTCTTGATTATTTTGGCACATACTCACCGGTAACAAGGATTACATCTATCCGAGTGTTAATAGCGTTAGCCCTTGTGTATGGCCTTCAAATCCATCAGATGAATGTAAAGACAACCTTTTTAAATGGAGATTAAGGGGAAGAAATCAATATGGAACAACCTGAAGGGTTTGTAGTTCCCAGAAAAGAGAAGAAGGTGTGTCGACTTATTAAGTCACTTTAGGACCAAAACAAGAACCAAAACAATGACATGCAAAATTTGACCAAACAATATTGTCAGTGGTTTCAAGATCAATGAGTGTGATAAATGTGTTTACATTAAGAATACTCCAAATCAAATAGTTATTATTTGTTTATATATGGATGATATGTTGATAATGAGTCATAATATTGCTAACATAAATGCTACTAAGCGCATTCTTACTAGTAAGTTTGATATGTAAGACTTAAGAGTTGCCGATTTAATTTTGTGAATTAAGATCCTTCCAACTCCTCAAGGTCTAGCTTTGTCTCAATCTAATTATATGAAAATGGTACTTGAGAATTTCAAATATGTGGACTTTAAAGAAGAAAAAACGCCAGTTTATTTAAACGATTCTTTGTAAAGAATTAAGGTTAGAGCAAGTCTCAATTGGAATATGCTCGAGTGTTGAGAAGTTTGATGTACATTATGAATTTTACACGACCTAACATAGCTTGTGCGATAAGTAAGCGTATCTGATACACAAGTAATCCCAAGCTAGCTCATTGGATAGCAATGAAATGAGTTTTGGGATAATTAAAATATACCCAAGACTATGCATTGCACTACAATAATTATCTCGTAGCTGTTGATGGATATAGTGATGCAAATTGGATCACCGGATTAATAGAATCAAAATCTACAAGTGGATATATTTTTACCATGTGTAGAGGAGCAGTATCTTGGAAGTCATCCAAACGGACATGCATTTCTCGCTCTATAATTAGTCTGAATTTATAGCTTTAGACAAGGCCGGTGAAGAAGCTAAATGGCTCCGAAATTTTGTAGAAGACACTCCTTTTTGGCCCAAACCTATGGCACCTGTATGCATACATTGCGACAGTCAAGAAGTATTAGGAAGGGCTGGGAGTGTTATGTATAATGGAAAATATCATCACATTCGACGAAGGCTACCATTAAACAACTACTTTCTAGTGGAATTATCACAATTGACTATGTAAAGTCAAAAGATAATATATCAGACCCGCTTACAAAAGGCCTACCTAGAGAGGCGGTTGAGAAGTCATCAAAGGGAATGAGACTATGGTCGGGGACAAGTCACTATGGCAGTAACTCTACCTAGAAGATTGGAGATCCCAAGATCTAGGTTCAAGGAGATCAAACAAAGTCACCAGTGATGGTTCAACATTGCCAAATAAAATCTTGGTCCATTCTCATGATGAAGACAATATTAAGTACCTAGGATAAATCGTTAGGACTTTTTAATGGTTTCTAAGTTTGATACGGGGTATATCAAATAGTGTATCTATGGGATACACGTCTAGGAATCACCTATATGAGTGTGAAGTGGAGCCGCTTCAAGGAGAATGTAGTAAGCCAGTTCTCTACGCACTGATAAAATCATGCGGTGTTCATAGCTGAAACGAACACAACAACGAGAACCAAAGACGGTTAAGGGTTGATTGTGTGACATATGACTGTCTAGGTATACACCAAAGTTCGACAGTTCAAAGATATCAAATCTACCAATTAATCGAGTATATCCGACATATGTTTACTATGGAAAGTTTAAAGAAAAAACTACTTATCCTGATGCGATTAATCTTTACTTGTGAATCACACACAATTTTTTATGCATATTTGTTTTGGATAGCCATTCCCATTCATGTGGGAGATTTTTGGGTTTTGTTATTAATAACAAAAGAGGTGATTTGGAAAATGGTGGGAAAAAAATGTAGAGAAATGAAAATTTCAATTAGTTCACTTTAGTAATGCCCATTGTCCCTCATTGGAAGAAGGAAAGAAAATCTTTGTGCTTATGTAGAGAAGCTCATCTTCTAGCTCTTATAGAGTTAAGGAGAAGTGGTACCTTACATCGTCATCGTCGTCGCTTGCTCGACTTCGGCTTTGGATTCAGATTCAGATTTGGTCAATTAATAAATTAATTGATAATTTTTTGAACCAAATTTATTTTCCTTTTCCATCATTTAACATTTTCTTTTTTAAATATTTTTCGCGTTGGAATATCACGAAATAATTTTTGCTCGTTAAAAGATCATGGAATCATTTTCGCGACCAACAACTGAATAGACACCAAAATGTTTCATTCAATAGCTAAATAGACACCTTATCAATGAACATGCACCTTTGCACCTGTTGGGACTTAACTTCATTGGCAACAAATAGAGAAGCTTAGCCTCATTTTCCACCACTGAAAAATCTGAAATCTCTCCCCTCAATCGTTTGCATTCTACATTGATTTTTCAAAAGCAAAATGTAAGCATTTTGTGTTATTTACTCCGCTATTTGAGTTCGCCGAAATTCTGTTATTTGAAGTGCCACTATCACTGAACACTTATTCCGTTTAAATATGGGAGTAATTAATCTGCAACCTTGGAAATTGTGAGGAGATTAAATTCCTTGAGAAAACATAAGAAACTTGTGGGCTCGAAATTTTTCTGCTTTATTTTTCCTTAAACTAGCGTTTGTTGATTTACTGGTTTTGAATAAAGAGTGGTAACGAATATAACATGCTACTAATTGTACTTAAGCTTGCTTGTATGTTGGTTAAGTTGTTAGAATGATAAACTACAAGATTAGGGGTAGCCATCGGTCAGTTCGATTCGATTTTGTAGAATTTCGGTTCGGTTAATTCGGTGTTTGGTTTTTGATTTTAATAACCAAAATCAAACCATAATAACTTCGGTTGAGTTCAATTTATTCATGTTCGGTTTAACCGATTGGGTTTTCAGTTTCAAGCCATAACAAAAATAGTACAAAACAACGAAAATAGATTGCTTTTGTAGCTGATGCAAGTGCTTCTAGTGTCTTCAACTAACCCATATACGTATATATATCTTTAAAAAAAATATACATAAAAATACGGAACATATATTGTTAGTTCATATACAAAACCCATGATGCAAGTGCTTCTACTGTCTTCAAGAAAATTCCAACCTCTCTACGTTCTTCAAATTCATATAATTCCCTTTATGATAATCTCTTGACTGAGTGAGCTTAGACAAAACAGAAGCAACAGTAGTGGCAGCGGCAGCACTATTGGAAAAGCATTGGGTGTTCATTTGCTCCAGAACCAACTCATTATCTCTTAATCTTTCATTCAATAAGCTCTCGCGGTCATCAATTGTGTAAGAACACATAGCAAGCATGTTTTTGCTTTGGTACATCCTGGATGATGAAATTCGAACGTTCAGCAATGCATATGAAAAACTGTTTGATTTTGTCTTTCCTATACACGGTACAGATATTGCTACAAAGAATATCCAACAAGTATTATTAGCTAATAAACTATATTAGTGATGGTGGAAATAACGATCTTGTAATGTGATTTTGTTCCAAAGCTAATGTACAATACATTGGCCATTTTGAGACATGGTTTCTTTATCATTTTGTCTGTATTCTGCTTGGACATTGTCTCGTCTCGAAATTCTATCAAACACCAAATGATGTTTTTACAAGATGTTCGAATAGTTTAGCATGGTTGACCAACAAGGTATATAGCATAACTCCTTTTCCATAAGCATTTCTTTCCCTGGTATCTGGTGCAATTAACGCACCACTGAACCAGCTAGATGGCTTTGCAAGTAATTTGATAAGACGTCAGACCACCGAACTAAAAAACCGAACTTTTTTAAAACAATAAAGCGTAAATTAACCGAATAAATTGAAATATAGAAATCGAATAAATCAAAATTTTTAATTTGGCCGATTTTTTTCGATTCGGTTGGTATTATGCCCATCCCTATACAATATAGCACTTGAATTAGCTTGAGATGTTATTGTTCTTGATGGATTGATTAGAAAGTAACTCTTATGAACTTTAAGTAGCTGAAAATTATGAAAAATAAGATGGATATGATGTTGTTAATACGATTATGTTGGTTTACATGTCAATCTTATTGAGGAAATTGGTAACTAGAAAAGGAAATTACTATAAAGCACTTGAACGTTGTCGACAGTGATATGATCTTGTGTTGGGATATTTCGGGTAACTATAAAATTTGGTATTGTCACGACCCAATATCCGACCCGTTCGTGATGACTACTATCATGGAACTAGGCCAACCACTTATTTTCTTCCCCACCCCCCCCCCCCCACCCCATTTTTTCCAATTATTTACTTCCGAAAACATTACTTTTCACTACGGAATTTAGTAATAATAATAGCAATGTCAAAACAACGAATGAAACATAATTCCCGACCTTGGGTGCCACTAGTCATGAGCAAAAATAATACAACTGCCTGAAATACAAATCTAGAAAAGTGTAAATACATCCAATAAGTAAAACTAGAAGAAGATAGGAAAAGAGAAGGTGGAACTACAGTCGCCAAGAAGCTACCTCGCAATCTACGATGGAAGTTCGCACAAGGAAGATCAACAACCGGTATCATGCCCCGATATACTTGGATCTGCACACAGGTAAATGGGGCAAGGGAGTATACCAACTCAATAAGTAACCAGTCTAACCTATGGACTGACATGTAGTGACAGACCAAACCTCAACAAGCAATTTAGCAGTAAACGGAAAAGAAATGAAGACATGCTTACAATTCAAGTTAAACTCAATAGTAATAGAAGCAACTGATCAATAAAGAGTTCAATACTTAGAAATTTCACATATATGCCAAGGCAAAACTAGCATGATCAATATTCCCACAACCTCTACTCACAAGTGCTCAACAACTCGGTACTGTATATGACCATATGACCCAGGAAAGGTCCATCCCGGAATATACATCATTGACTATAGTCATCCAGTACCGAGGATATAGGCCAATCCAACCTCATGGAGAAGATCCATCTCCTGGTATAGTACTTCAGACAAATTCACGTCCAGGGAAATCCATCCCTCAGTATAGTATTTCAGACAAATCCATGTCCAGGGAAATCCATCCCTTAGTATAATCATCTACTGTGCTCACTGGGGGTGTGAATACTCCAAAGGGGCTTCTCTGAGCCCAAGCTCTATATCAATGCCAGTGAAGGCATGATCAACATCATTGCTGCAGTGTGCAGCCCGATCCCATACTGTCAATCAATATTCGGCTCTGGACCTCACTTACTCAATACTATCTAATCTCACATACATGGGCTAAAATATCATAATACAAGCCTAAACAGTCAAATAGCAATAATCGAGATTGAGGCATGATAAATATGCATTAACAAGACTAAGTCTAGAATGCACGTGAATCTAATGACATGATAACAAGAAATGACCTCTCGGGTCTCAACAGTGCATGTGTGAAGCCTTAACATGATAATTAACATGATTTACTACTCAACTACTAGGTCATATAATCAAAACACATATATCAAAAATAAATAACCATTAAGCGGCACTCTATAATGATCCGGGTTGCACTTTTCATGGTACACGCTCATACGCCTGTCACTTGTCATAGCGTCACCTTCATAAAAATCATAGTATACATTGTTCTGGGTTTCGAACCCGCATTACCAATGTTGAAAGAATTACTTACCTTAACTCAAGCCAAAACTGTAGCCCCCGATGCCTTTTCCTCTCGAACCGGCCTCTAATTGCCTCGAATCTAACCAAAATCAGTACATAACCATCAAAATATACTAAGGGAACAAAGCCCACTCAAAAGTAATCAAACTACAACGCAAATTCTGAAATTAACCAAACTCGACCCTCTGGCCCACATCTCATAATTCGATAAAATTCACATCAATAGACTCCTTATCTCCCCACGAGTTCATACAGATCAAAAGTACTAATATCTAACCACAAATGACCCCTCAAATTCTTGCTCAAAGGTGTTTTAAGCCCTAGTTTCCCAATTTTTAGCCCTTAATTTTCATTAATATTCAAGCCAAATCAGTGAAATAACACCATAGAAACGAGTTTAGGATCCAAAAACTTTACCTCTATGAAATCCCCTTAATATCCCTCTTCAAATAGCTCCCTCAAGCTCAAACCATACCAAAATGGTGAAGAATAACTCAAAAATCGCAAAAGAAATCTTTTATACTTTCTAACCCAGACTTTTCGCACATGCGGTCTTATTACCACTTCTGCGGTCCAAGACACCACATCTGAGGTTTTCACTTAAACCCTAATTTTCCGCACATGTGATGATAATACCGTTGCGATGATAATATAGCACCTGCGCTATCGCAGGTGCGCTTCCTTGACCACTTTTGCGGTTCTAGCAGATCTTCTACTTGGCCGCATCTGTGGTTTGCCTTCCGCTTCTGCGCGCATAGCACCTACGGCCTTGCAATCGAACGTGCGGATATGACAACAATAAAAATTCTTCAGCTTCCATACTTAACTCCAAATTTTCTGCCAACCATCTGAAATCGCCCCGAGGCCCACGGGACGTCAACCAAAAGCACAAACAAGTCATATACTACTATCGAAACTTATACCAACTTTCAAAACACCTCAAACAACATCGAAACAACCAAATCACATCATATTCAAGCCCAAGAACTCTAAAAACTTCCAAATCCCCACTTTTGCTAAAATAGTCTACCAAATCACGTCCGAATGGCCTAAAAGTTGGCACACACATTCCAAATTTCACAATAGACCTAGTGCAACTTCCGAAATTCCATTCCGACCCCTGTATCAAAATCTCACTTATCAACCAAAAAATGCCAACATTCCAATTTCGTCATTCAAGCCTAAACCTTCCACAGACCTCTAATATACATTTCGATCATGCTCCCAAATCAAAAATCACCCAACGGAGCTAACCAAATCATTAATAAAATTCCAATCCAAGATTGTTGGCCCAAGAACAGGTGAAGTTTCAAAGATTGACAAAAGAACTCAGACATGGAACAGGTCGGACCATGTCCATCTTGTGAAGCACAATCACGATCAACCCTGTACATATGAAATGCACATGAAGGAGATAAGTCTAACTAATCAAGAAGAAATATCTCCTAATCTGATCGAAAAGGTTTCATAATAGATAAGGGGAGAAAGACTCCTTACATGAAGAGAACACGGTTTAGGATGAAGATAGTGTTAGAGTTTGATATCTCCATGAACTCTTCTACGATAGAAGAGTAGCAATTGAATCCCAGTCAAACTCTGATTACTAATCTATTAAATAAAATGATGTTCTCTTTTGTAGGAATGGACATAAGCAGAAGTTAAAACTTAAATTGAGAGCAAAAGACCAAGGCAATTTTGCAAGCAATTTATGTGTGATTTGAGTGTGCAATACTGAAGCTACTTGAACATGATAGAAGAACCAGTTTGATATGTCTATCTTTTATTCTAGTTCATTTGTAGTAGATGATTTTACATTATGCCTTTCAGCTTTCATAGAAGCAATTGTATTAGGTACCTAGAGTGTTCAAGTTAGATTTAACTTGAAGTTGTCACAGTAGTTGAGGGTGCGTGCCCCAGCGAGATTATGGTTAATCTTTAGGTTTACAAAGAGTTTTGTAAATGCTATTTTGGCTCAGTGATTTTAGTGTAATTTTGGGAAAATCCTACTGAGTAGTACATCATGGTTTTTTCACCTTTTGAGCTAGGTGTTTTCCACTTAAAAAACTCTACGTTCTTTATCCTGTATTTATTATTCCGCAAACATTAGTAGTTGGAACACCTAGAAGAATAAGGTTTCTCTATAGTTGAGTTAAGTGAAAATTGGGTACCACACAAATCACCCCACCCCTCTCGTGTGGTATTGATGTTTAAAATATCAATTAGTATCAAAGAAGGTTATCCTTGAAGAGGTTAACACCTTAGGAAAAGATCAAGATGAGTGCTCTACCTGGAAACCGGGAAGGGCAATCCACTACTAGGCCTCCATTGTTTAATGGTAAGTACTATTCTTGGTGGAAGAATATGATGAAAGATCGCATCATAGGAGAAGACTATGAACTCTAGGATATAGTCACTGATGGTGCCCTGGAGACTAGAAAGAAGAATGCTGAAGGAGTGGACGTGCCAAAGAAAAAAGCTGACTGCACTTCTGAAAACATGAAGAGATGGGAGAAGAATGCCAAGGCCAAGAATGGCTTGTGTGGGGACTGGGTCTAGGCGAGTACATTAGGATTCAAAACTTTACCACTGGCAAGGAGATATGGGACACTTGAAAAGTGTCTCATGAAGGAACTCCTCAAGTGAAGAGATTAAGAAGAACGCAATTATATTCCTTATATGAGAATTTCACTATGAAGGAAGGAGAAACTATCCAGGAGATGTACACAAGGTTTACAATACTAACAAATGAACTTAAATCTCTTGGGAGAATTATCCTTAAAGAAGACAAGATTGAGAAAATCTTGAAAAGAGTCTCACCAATGACTTAGGAAAGCAAAATCACCGCTATTTAGGAATCAAAGAACATTGCTACTCTAAACAACGATGGACTAATTAGAAACCTCACTTCCTATGAACTGAGAAGGCAAACCATGAAAATGGATGCACCCAAGAAGGAATGGAGTATGGCTCTGAGACATGCTGAAGGTGCAGATCTGGAGGATGATGAAATGGCCATGATCGCAAGCGATTTAAAAAGTACTAAATGAGAGGAAATGGTTCTTTAAGAGGTACAACCTTCAACAAACCAAGGGCTCCTGAGAAACTGACGAATGAGGGTTGCTAAGAATCTTGTAAGACTGATCACATAATCAAGAACTGTCCTCAATGGGAAATTGAATGGAAGAAGGAAACGACTAATAGAAGGAACAGGAACAAGGAACAGGTTCGACCCAAAAGCAACTAAGGATCAACAAAGGCAATGGTTGCTGCTTGGGGAGAAACATCAGATGAAGGATTCAGAAGATTAAATTGGAGATGAACCATCATGGCCATGAGAGAAGTAGATGACGAACAAGAGGTCCTAGTGAAAAGAAGTAGCCAAATATGGTACATGAATAGTTGTTGCTCAAAACATATGTCTAGAAGCAAGACCCAGTTCCTTTCACTTGACGACTTAAAAGGACGTAATGTCTCCTTTGGAAATGGGAAGAAAAGTGAGATTATTGGGGTTTGAAAGGTAGGTAGGACAGACCCACACTCCATTGATATGTCTACTTAATAGATGGCTTGAAATATAACTTAATCAATGTATCACAACTGTGTGACAGAGGTAACCTTGTAGTATTTACCTCTACCAACTTCTTTATGATTATACATATTACTGACAAGATTGTTTTGCAAGGAAAAAGTGTTAACAATATTTAAATAGTAGATTTGTCTACTCTTTCAGAAAATGAATTCAGTTTCTTGAGTGTGTTGGACAATGATCCCCTCTCGTGGCACAAAAGACCTGGTCATGCAAGTCTGAATCAACTTAACAAATTAGTCTCTAAGGACTTTGTGATAGGGTTACCTAACATCAAGTTCAAGGAAGACAAAGCTTGTATGGCCTGTGCAAGGGGGAATCAGGTAAGATAATCCTTTTAAAGCAAGAAAATGGTAAGCACAACCGGGACATTAGAACTGGTTCATATGGATCTTTGTGGTCCAATGAGAACATGAAGTAGAGGTGGACTTCTTGTAGAGAATACTCCCTATGAGACATAAATGGAGAAAACCAAATATATCCCATCATAGGTCATTTGCATGCAAGTGCTTTGTGTACAATAATGGAAAGAACTCCCTAGGTAAGTTTGATCTGAGAAGTGATGAGGGAGTATTTTTGGGATATTCTTCACATAGACAAGCATATAAAGTGTTCAATAAAAGAACTTTGTGTGTAGAAGAAAGTGTGCATGTAGTATTTGATGAAACTAACATTCTTTCTAAGAGACAATAAGATGAAGATGAAGCTATTGGGAAGGTAAATAATTTGACTGAAGTCTTAGCTAAAGCTAAAGTAGCACCAAAAGAAGGAACATGTAATGGAACAAGTTTTTCCATCCAAGGAAACCTGGCAGGGGGAACTGATCAAAGAGGAACTGAAACCAATCCTATAAAGGAACCTGTTCATAACCCTGTTCCTCAGCAATAGAACATGGGAAAAACATCAAGCAGGAATCAGTTGGTTGTGAAACCTCACAAGTATCAAAGTTCTTATTGTATAGAGAACATAATTACTGATCCAACCTCCGGAGTCAAAACTAGATCACAGTTAAGGAATCTATGTGCTTTTGATGCTTTCTTATCTCTTATTAAACTAAAAAATGTTGTTGAGGCTTTATAGGATGCAGATTGGGTAAATGCAATGCAAGATGAACTCAATCAGTTCAAGAGAAGTAAAGGTTGGAACCTAGTTCCAAGACCAAAGACAGATCAATAATCGGCACAGAATGGGTTTTCAGAAACAAACTTGATGAATATGGAATAGTTACAAGAAACAAGACAAGACTGGTGGTCTGAGGTTATAGCCAAAAAAAGGATATAGATTATGATGAGACATTTTCTCTAGTTGCAAGACTAGAGGCAATAAGACTCCTCATATCCTTTGTTACACACATGAAATTCACTCTTCATCAGATGGATGTCAAAAGTTCGTTCTTGAATAACTACCTAAGAGAAGAAGTGTTTGTGAAACAACCTCCAGGGTTTGAGAGCAAAGAATGTCCTAAGCATGTGTACAAATTAGACAAGGCTCTCTTTGGATTCAAGCAGGCTCCTAGAGCGTGGTATGAACAATTGTCTGAATTCCTGCTTGAACATGGCTACAAAAGAGGTAAAATTGACACTACTCTATTGTTGAGGGAAAAAGGTAAGGATCTTATTGTGGTACAAATATGTTGATGACATAATTTATGGGTCCATCACTACCAAACTAAGTAAGGATTTTGCAAAATTAATAGGGAGTGAGTTTGAAATGAGTACGATGGGTGAACTTAATTTTTTCTTAGGCTTACAGATAAAACAAAGCCCAAATAGAACCATGATCCATCAGCAAAAATATGCAAAAGAGCTGATCAAAATTTTTAAAATGAATAAATCAAAAGAAATAGACACCCCCATTGCAACTACCACTAGATTACATATAGATGAACCTTGTTCATCTATTGATCAGAAGTTGTATAGGGGTATGATTAGTTCACTTTTGTACCTTACTAACAGCAGGTCGGATCTAGTTTTCAGGGTAGGGCTTTGTGCTCGCTTTCAGGATAATCCAAAGGAGTCTCACTTGACCGCTGTAAAGAGGATACTAAATATATTTTTAAGGCACTACTAATCTGTGTCTTTGTTACCCTAAAGGTAGTAATTTCAACCTAGTAGCGTATGCTGATGCTGAGTTTGCAGGTTTCTTTGTGGATAGGAAAAAGACCTCAGGTATGGCTCATTTTCTTGGTTCACGTCCTGTATCATGGGTCACTAAAAAACCAAATTCAGTGGCCTTATCCACTGCTAAGGCTGAATATGTTGCTACTGCCTCTTGTTGTGCTCAATTGCTATAGATCAAACAATAGCTGGTAGATTTTGGCATTGAAGTTGGTTGCATTCCTATGTTATGTGATAACACTAGTGCTATAAGTACGACAAAGAACCATGTTCATCAAAAGTGGACTAAGCACATAGATGTTAGACACCACCCTTAAGAGATAACTATGATAAAGGGTTGATCTCCATAAAATTCTGTACTACTGATAAACAAATTGATGACACCTTCACTAAAGAACTTAATATAGAAAGCTTTTAGAGGAACATGCTAGAATTAGGGATGATTAAGATCAACTAATAGGTCCAGCTCAGAATGCACAATGAAAAAAATGTTTTTTTTGGCTAGGAAATATGAACTAGTAAAATATCTGGATTAATTTTTTTATCCAACTTCATACTGTAATTAGTATACTCTTGTGACATGTATTAATATGAATCAATGATCTCTTATAAAAAAAATTCTATTATGGTAAATTGAGGCATGTTCAAGAAATTCTAAATGAAGAACCTGGTTCATCAGTATGGGTTCATCTGAAATTTATGGTATGTTCTCTATATTCTGCACAATTAGAAATATAAATGTTTAAATCATGAGCAGAAGTCCTATAATTTTTTGATTTCTTAGAAAATTCTATCTGTTTGCTTTGAAGCAGTTCCGTCAACCTGGAACTCTAAACTACAAAAGTTGCCTAAAATCTAGGGAAGTTAAACCGATCTTTCAAACCTGCAATTTCACGTTGATTAGACCTCTAGTTAACCACTACTAAAGCTACCATTGCACATTAAATGTGTATTTATTTTTAAATACACATCATTCCTTCTGCCATCTCCATAAATCCAAATCGTCAAAAATTCATCTTCACTTTCACTAGTCATATTCTAAAAAGTTCTAACTCACATATTCTCTCAAGACACCAACGATCATGACCAACCCACAAGACAATCTTGGAACTCCTCCACCACCCACTCCCTCTAATTTATCTACATCTTCTCCACCTAGTACATCTCCCAAACGTAGATTGAGAATGGTGAAAATGCTTGCTCGGAGGATAGTAGCGTTTGGCGCTCTAAAAAAGAAGTTAAGTGAGAAATTAAAGGCAAGCCATGTCCAAAACTCTGACTCCAGCTGTGATTCTAAGTCATACAAATCCGCTAGTGAGGGGAAAGGACCTGGGTCTTCTAACTCTGAAAAAGACTCAAGAATCCCTTTCCAGGTTAGTTTCTCTCTATCTGAAAAATCTACAAACTAGGTTTATTCTGGTTCGGCTTATCAGGGATGTAGAATTACTTGAGTTACAAAGGAGTGGAGGTAAAAAGAAATCTGAAAAAGAAAATGAGAGAGAGGGGTAATGGAAAAATGGTTGATCTTTTACCCTTTGCTGATTTGTCTGTGCCTACTCTCTGTGGGGGTGAATAAGAAAAGGTAGAAGAGAGTGGCAAGAAATTAGGAGGAAGTGGTTCTGGTAAAGCTGCTGAGAGGTTAGTTAATCTAAGCAAACAAGGAGATGAACCTGGTTCATTTACTGAAGAGACCCTAGCAGACCTGTTGAAAAAAGGTTGGGGTAAGCTACGACCCAAAGAAACAAACTCCCACACCAAAAGCCCCCATTGTTCCTAAACCCTCCAACAAAAGAAAGGCTTCATCCCCAACAACTACTAAATTTTCATTGCCAAAGGGTAGAGCTACAAGAAGCAGGGTGAAGCAGAGTGAGAGTGATCTTCAAAAGGCTCTAGTTGACAGTAAGCAGAAAAAGCTGGCTAAAGGAAAACAGAAGGTTGCAGAGCCCACAGAGGCTATGGAGGTTAGGAGATGGAACATGTCTATCAGGAGGAAGTTCAACTAGTGGAGGTTGAGACCCCCAAGCCCAAAAAGTCCAAGATTTCTTCCAATAAGTCTTCCTCTATGTACGAGGTTGTTGAACCTTCATTAGCTAAGAGGAAAAGGTCTGCAGTGAAAAGTAAATAAATAAGAATTTTTGAAGATGAGGAATGGAGAGGAGAAGAAGTAGAAGATGATTTTCATAGTGAACTAGACAAGATTGACATGTTTGGCAAAAGAAATATTTTGAAGGGTAGATTGCTGAAAGGCTTGGTGGAACCGGGAATGATGAGACTGGTAGATGTCTTAGGTGCTCAGGGGTAGAAGGACATGGTCCTTCAGATGGATGGTAGGCTAGCCAGGAATGAGATAATCGATGTTAAATGCAGAGGTTAAGGATGGAAAGGTTAACATCCTGAAGAAAGGAGTTCAAATGTCCCTTGATTCAGAAAAACTAGGAGAGATCTTGGGATAACCTTTGAAGGGTTTGATGACTATACAAGGAAAAGGTGGCCTTGCCTGGATGCCCTCCCTACTGACCTTGAAATTACCAGGAGGTTATGTGATACTGAGATGTGAATGAGGCTAGGGCTGTTCAGAAGAGTGAAATGAGGCCACAACACAAAGTCATCTTTGAGTTTGTCAGGCAGGAGAGAAGACATTTTGCAAATTTTATAGACTTAGTGTTGATGGAATGCATGGAAAGAGGAATGCAACTTAATTGGCATGCACTTATTATTAAGCTACTGGATAGGGTCATCAATGGCTCCAAGGCTCATGCTATCCCCTATGGCTTTATTCTAACTACAGTACTAGATAGGTGTAATGTACCTCGAAAGAAATGGGAAACGGCCTCAAGCAAGGACCACTTTGGCATTAATACTATGACTTCTTGTGACTGCTTATTGAATGCCATCCCAAATGAACCTGGTTAATCCAAGAAGACTCCTATCAAAAGCAAAGTCAGGGCTCTTATTCAGGATTGTGAAGCCAAGGATGCTGCGATAGCTAGGCTCAAGGCTATTATGGCAGAGGTGGAATATGAGAGGGATGCTTTTAGAATTGAGCATACAAAAGAAAAGGAGAAGAATGAAGGAATAGTTCATAATATGCTGAATCTTCTCAAAGCCCAAAACCAACCCTCTAACTCACCCAAGCCTTAAGAATCCTTGCTTTTGTCTCCTGAAACTGTCTAGTATCTTTAGTGACCGGGATTACAGATTTTTCTATCTTTTTGCTCATGTTTTAAATGTTTTGTTTTCTGGTAGTGGATTCTAGTAGCAACATATCTCTATCAATGATATCTTCTATTTTTTCTCTTATTCAATGTTAATCTTTCCTTGATAGTTTAATATATTTGCTTGATTACTGATGATTGAACCATGATTGCACTTGCAGTGGCCCCAGTGGCCATGATTACTTAATAAACCTGGACTCACACTTTGATTGCAACTTTTCGATAATGCTAAAAAGGGAAAGAAATTTGTGCTTTATACACATTCTGAATAAGTGATATTTATAACCTAATTAACCTGGTCCTTGATGATGAATAAATTTCATACACTTTGCTTTGATGGTTGAGCTGAGTTCTTACAGGATCCAAGTAAGTAAAAACCAAAGATTTTGTCATTATTCAAAAGGAAAAAATTGTTGGCCCAAAAACAGGTGAAGTTTTGAAGATTGACAAAGAACTCAGACATGGAATAGGTCAGACCAGGTCCATCTTGTGAAGCACAGTCATGATTAACCTGTACATATGAGATGCATGTGAAGGAGATAAGTCTAACTGATCAAGAAAAAACATCTCCTGATCTGATCGAAAAGGTTGCATATTGGATAAGGAGAGTAAGACCCCTTACATGAAGAGAACATAATTTGGGATGAAGATAGTGTTAAAGTTTGAGATCACCATGAACTCTTGTACGATAGAAGAGTAGCAATTGAATCCCAGTAAAACACTAATTACTAATCTATTAAATGTCAGTGTTTTTCTAAAGTACAAAGTACAACCCAGTATAATCCCACTTAGTGGGGTCTGGAGAGGGTAGTATGTACGCAGACCATACCCCTACCCTAGGGTAGAGAGGCTGTTTCCAAATAGACCCCCGGCATCCTTCCCTCCAAGAACTTCCCACCTTTGCTCTTGGGGAGACTCGAACTCACAACCTCTCGGTTGGAAGTGGGGGTTGCTTGCCATCAGAGCATCTATTTTACAAAAATGCACATACGCAGAAGTTAAAATTTAAATTGAGAGCAAAAGAGCAAGGCGATTTTTCAAGAAATTTATGTGTGATTTGAGTGTGCAATCCTGAAGCTATTTGAGCGAGAAAGAAGAACATATTCCATGTGTTTGTCTTTTATTCTAGTTCAATTGAAGTAGGTTACATTACATTGTACCTTTCAGCTTTCATAGAAGCAATTGTATTACGTAGCTAAAGTGTTCGAGTTGGAGTTAGCTTGAAGTTGTTGCAGCAATTGAGGTTGTGTGCCACAACGGCATCAGAGTTAATCCTTTGGTCTATGAAGAGTTTTGAAATGATATTTTGGTTCAATGATTTTAGTGGAAGTTCGGGAAAATCCTACTGAGTAATAGGTCGTGGTGTTTTTCACCTTTTGAGCTAGGTGTTTTCCACATATAAATTTTTGTGTTTTTTATTTTCTGTATTTATTATTTCGCATACAGTACTAGTTGGAACTCCTAGAAGAACCAGGTTCTTTTATAGTTAAGTTAAGCAAAAATTTGGTACCATACAAATCACCCCCCTCTTTTGTGGTATTGACGCTTAAAAAATCAATAGATCATATACTAGCAAGTCAAAACTTGGTCAAACCTTTCAAATTTTAAGCTTCAAACTGAGAACTATTCTTCCAAATTCATTTTAATTTCCCTAAATACTAAAACCGACGATTTGCATAAGTCTTAATACATCACACAGGTCTAGTCATGCCCGAGAACTAGCGAGAAAAGTGTAAATGCTCAAAATGACCGGTCAGGTCGTTACATCCTCCCCCACTTAAACATACGTTCATCCTCAAACATGCCCAGAGTTGTTTCAAAAACCATCGAATCGCTGTGTATCCTTACTATGCATATACCTTGTGGTGATCCCACGTTACCTTATCTCATGTAGATCTGGTCACTCAATGTAGCTGAAATTTCACAATCCAAACTAGCCCATAAACCTTAGACCCATATTTCCAATTCTAAAATCATACAGAAGATCAGAATCTTACATCTATATTCTGAATAAGCCCTATTTTTAATAACCCATATCTGCAACCTCAGGTGCAATCACATGACATACCACATAACTCAAACACTTGTAGTGATAACTTTTAATCACAGCAGTTGCTTAAAACATATGCATTTCAATAATAAGTCTCTTATTAAATAAAACCTCATTCCAACACTTCTGTATACTGCCAATGATAAATGAAAAACATAGGAAGTCATAACCACTCCTCGATCAACCATTCGTGAAGCCACTTCTCTTTTTTCAAGGACTATGGCAATTTCTAAGACGAACATCGATATTATCCTTCCAACATGCTGAAATCGAATTCGTTTGTATTCATTATAGATCCCAACGATCTCATCTAATCCAAGACAACTACTCTGGTAACATGACACGTCAATACAAACTAATGCCACAACTCCTGCAATCCACGTACCAATAAGCAACAATCCGAACATAATCAAATCATGAAAATGAGTCAAATGAGAGAGGTGTACTGCAAGCTCACCAGTACCACCACAACACGATGCTTGGAACCCGTCACATATAATAGAAATAAAACACATAAATCTATCCTGAAGGGTCATCATACCTCCACATAACTTCGCTTCAGTACACGACCCTATCCAAGAACTTGTCCACATGAAACACCTCAAGTCACTACGCTTAAAATCGAAAACCGCGCGCCATTTGATGTTTAGAACCAAAGCAAATCATTATACCCATGGAGAAGCAATTGTCATAATATTACACAAACCCAAACGGACACAAATGATATTCCATCCGCCAAGCAAATATCCAATACTCTTCCTGCTTGAATTCTAGTTACAGACCCAAATAAAACCACACAACATGTGCCTATAACCAGCCAATCCTAACGCCTCACAACACGGAAAGGTAACTCATAGATCTCCCCAGATTACTAATAAGATCAATAACAATTGAATCAACACATCCCTCAATAATACAACTCGGAGTCAACCAAACCAGCTCGATGAAGAGCGCGCGTCTATATTGGCCTAGTAATAGACCGTTTGTCAAGGAGTTCCTATAGCTGCTCCTTCAACTCCTTTAACTTCATCGGTGCCATACGATACGGTAATATGCCTTGCAGCAGGAAACACAACTGAAAGAAATCCCTCACCATTGGAACTAAATCAATGGTAGGAGTTAGTGCATTGCCATCCATCATGAAGGCCAATTAAGAAAGACAACCCTTCCTAGCCACCCGCCGGGTCTTCAAAAATGAAATCACCCTACTGGGAACATAACCTGTCGAACCTTGACAGTCAATCCGTGGAATCCCTGGCATAGCCAACGCCACCACCTTAGCGCAATAGTCCAGAATAACATGATACAGAGACAACCAATTTATACCCAGTATCATAATGCAATCTAACATAATAAGCAACAAAGATCAACTCGGGTCTCCAAACCTCCAATAGTTACCTCACAAGACCGATATACACGGTCCACAACCACGACCTAACCTGTTTATGAGAACTCCCAGTCTCCAAATCCATATAGCATGTCAATCACCATATCTGATCCCAACTCCACCGTTCGAACATACAACATACCTCTAATACCTAATCATTCCACAAGAGGTACTCCTATAAATCTTCTGTGCCACCAAGCAAATTCAAATATCAGCAGTCGATCCAATAAGAAAGTGCCGCAATACTAATGATGTATCATTAACTCAATCACATTGCTGTTTTTATGAAGCGCATACCCTCATTAAGCTATACAAATTAGTAATATCATTTCCCTAGTCATCTGAGGCTACCCGTACTGCCTAAGAATTTTATGACCTTCCTTACATTACTGAACCGTGACCTTAAACATACAAATCATAGTCCTACACAACATACCACATACATACCATCCTAGGATAACATTGAGAACTTCATATTAATTCTGAGCCACAAGAAACTACGTACTCAACTAGCCGAGAACTTTCCACTTGATCGACATAGAAGAAAATTACTATTCATCACATGCTCCTCATGGAAGAAGAAAATATACCCTCTCACCATAGTGGAAACAATCAAGAACTCTTCGAATCCCATTTACACAAAACCAAGATGTTAAGACTGAATCGTTCTAACTCAACCAAGCTACGCAAATCACTAGAACCCAAGAGAATTGCCACGAAAACACCTGTAGAAACTCATCACCTCGTTAGCACCCAAAAAATTAATCCTATCCTTACCATGTCGATCCGCTTACTACCAAGCTATCCCATCAATCCAAGATCCTTCTGATTTACCATCAACTTGATACTTCGTCTTGTTATAACACCACAATTCCTCAACCTAGACACACCACACAAGACCCAAGCATAAAACCACACTGTTTTAAGGATCATAAAACGCAAACTACTCTCTCAATATTCCCAAACGCACCACATTCAAAATATCTACCCTGAAGTGACTCCCTCGAACCCAAAGCTATTACTTTCACTTTCCTGATACTAATATATACAATCCCACAATGACAGAGATATACCACAAGTCTTGACACCCTCCAATGCAAACCTCAGTTTCTAGCTAAATATAAAACTTGAAAATCTCCAACAATTAAATGTAAGATCTTGAATCCATTAGTTACACTCTCTAGAGTCATCCACTCTACTCGAACCACAATTAGATCGATCAAATGGACCAGACACCTATGCTCCATTAGCACTCCAACACCGCATAGAGTAACCTCACCTCAATGTAACCAAGCAACTTCATGTTCTATGCATCGTATATCCTTTACTATTAACGACTCAAGTCAGTCCATGATTCTCACACACCCATAAAGCATAACATAACCTTTATTAAAATTTCCTTTACTCCAGCTATCTTGAATCTCAACCTCCATAAGCGATAATTCATTACGAATATGCCTCAAACTGGAACCATCATAGCACATGACCGTGCAATCAACAAATCAATAGAAGACTCCCCCGCTTGGCTCGAAGCCATAGATCAAAACACACAATAACTTATAATGAACATACTCCAATACTTCCATAATACCATAGTGAGATTAAACTCAATACTTCATAAGCTCGTGCAACACATCCCATCTAGTACTTCAAATCTTTTGCAAATCTAGCGTTCACCCTTATATCAATCAAGCACACTCTCTTAAGCGACCCAAACTCAAATTGCATCATATATATTCAAGTGATAAAAGAGGACTCCCAACCACCAACATAAGGATCAAACAAACCTCAGAATACTCTGCAGGAGATAATCCACTTGCTTAGCCTCTAATGGTATCTCTCTATACCCTTCCATGGTCATATACATTACGCCGTCTTCTAATCTTCCAGAGTTTGAAGTCATATCACAACATAAATTTTACTTTATTTCCGAACTAGGAAACATGAAAAGATCATTCCTCACACCCACAACTTGGGGCTATATATTAGATCATGATGGAAATCAAACACCAGATAGTTCTTGCCGCCCCAAAGCAGACCCTTCTCGTCTCACTCAATTCATATGAACACATATCGCAATTCACATCACACTCATCACGTAACTATCCAGTCATCACTTTCCTTAATAGGGACACAATCGAACATATAGATCCAGAAACACGCGCTCACAAAATCAACAGCTCCTGGGTCAAGCCATAGGTGAAATTCGGCCTTAAGTCCTCCAGACTAGCCTAACATCAACATAGGACCACATCTTGCCCCTCGATTAGGGAATCACAAGCCGTCTATGCATAGCCGACACCGAGCGCTCGTTTGCGCATGCGAACACGTGGAAGGAATTCAAAGAGTTACATTTCAAGTTGAATCAAGGACACAGGATAAGAATTCAAGAATGTGAAGTTTTTCCAAAAGGTTCTGCAGCCTTTCGAGGATAAGTACAGACGTCTTCGTACTGATTGGCATGACTCTACTAAACTTGCTCATGACTTGTGAGACCTATGTAACGTAGGCTCTAATACCAACATGTCACGATCTAAAATCTGACCCGGTCGTGATGGCGCCTATTATGGAACTAGGCCAGCCACTTATTTCTTTTTTTCCATTTAATCCAATTATTTTCTTCCAAAAAACATCACATTTCACAATATAATTTTGTAATAATAATAGAAAAGTCAATACAACTATCTAAAAATAAATCTAAAATTATTTGAATACTTCTAATAAATAAAACTAGAGAAAAATAGGGAAAGAGAAGGCGAAATTATGGTCACCAAGCAGCTACCTTGTAATCTCCAATGAAAGTTCATATAAGGAAGATCAACAACCGCTACCGTGCCGCGAGATACCTAGATGGGGTAACATAAGTACACCAACTCAGTAAGTAACAAGTCTAACCTATGGACTGACAATTAGTGACGGACCAAACCTCAATAGGCAATTTAGCAGTAAATCGAATAGAAATATAGACATGCTTACAGTTCAAGTACAACTCAACAGTAAAAGAATCAACTGATCAGTAAAGAGTTGAATACTTAGAGGTTTCTTATACGTACCAATGCACAACTATCATGATCAATGTTCCGACAACCTCCACTCATAAGTGCTCAAACATTCGTTATTATGTATGGCCATCTGGCCAAGAGATGGTCTATTCGAAAAGATATATCACTGATCGTAGTCATCCAGTACCGAGGACACATGTCAATCAAACATTACAGAGAAAATCCATCTCCCGGTATGGTACTTCAACAAATCCATGTCCAGGAAAATTCATCCCTCAGTATAGTACTTCAAAAAAATCCATGTCCAGGGAAATCCATCCCTCACCATAATCATCTACTGCGCTCACTGTGGGGTGTAAAGACTTCGTAGGGGCTTCTCTGAGTCTAAGCACTATATTAATACCAGCGAAGTCTTGATCAATATCATTGCTACGACGTGCAGCCTGATCCCTATATTGTCAATCAATATTCGGCTTTTGGCCTCGCTCGGTCAATACTCTTCAGTCTCACACACATGGGCTAAGATGTCATAATACGAGCCCGGACAATGATATGACATGTCAAATAGCAATAATCAAGGCTATGCATGATATAATATGCAAGAATAAGACTGAGTCTAAAATATACATGAATCTAATGATGTGATAGAAGGAAATGACCTCTCAGGTCTCAATAGTGTAGGCATGAAGCCTTAACATGATAATTAACATGATGATCCCTATATTGTCAATCAATATTCGGCTTTTGGCCTCACTCGGTCAATACTCTTCAGTCTCACACACATGGGCTAAGATGTCATAATACGAGCCCGGACAATGATATGACATGTCAAATAGCAATAATCAAGGCTATGCATGATATAATATGCAAGAATAAGACTGAGTCTAAAATATACATGAATCTAATGATGTGATAGAAGGAAATGACCTCTCGGGTCTCAATAGTGTAGGCATGAAGCCTTAACATGATAATTAACATGATTTATAGCTCAACAGCTAGGTCATATAAACAAAACACACATATCTAAAATGAATAACCACTAAGCGGTGCTCTGGAATGATCCAGACCGCATTTCTCATGGTGCACGCTCATACACCTGTCATATGGCATAGCGTCACCTTCATAACAATCATAGAACACATCGTTCAAGGTTTCAAACCCGCAGTACCAAGGTTGAAAGAGCTACTTACCTCAAGCCAAGCCAAAACTCTAGCCTGTGATGCCTTTTCCCCTCGAATCAGCCTCCAATTGCTTTGGATCTAACCAAAATCAATATATAACCATCAAACTATGCAAAGGGAACAAAGCCCACTCGAAAGTAATTAAAATACAACACAAATCCCGAAATTAACCAAACTCGATCCCTAAGTCCACGTCTTGAAATTTGATAAATTTCACATCACTAGACTCCTTGTTTCCCCAGGAGTTCATACATATCAAAAGTACTAAAATTCGACCACAAATGGCCCCTCAAATCCTTGCTCAAAGGTCTCCAATCTCAAGCCCTAGTTTCCCAATTTTAACCCTTAATTTCCATTAAGTTTCAAGCCAAATAAGTTAAATAACACCATAGAAACGAGTTTAGGGTCCAAAAGTCTTATCTTCATGAATTTCCCTTGAAATCCCTCTTCAAATAGCTTCATCAAGCTCAAACTCATATGAAAATGATGAATAATAGCTCAAAAATTGCGAATGAAATCTTTTATACTTTCTGACCCAGGCTTTTCGCACCTTCAGTGCCATTATTGCTTCTGCAGTCCCGCATTTGTTGTCCAAGACATCGCATCTGCGGTTTTCACTTAACCCCCTATTTTCTGCTCATGCGAAGATAATATCGCACCTGCGCTATTGCAGGTGCACTTCCTTGACCGCTTTTGTAGTTCGAGTTGATCTTCTACTTGGCCGTATTTTCGGCTTGCCTTCAGCTTCTATGGGCATCGCACATGTAGCCTCCCAATTGCAGGTGCAGTTATGACATCAAAAAAATGCTTCAACTTTAAATATGAACTCCAAACATTCTGTCGACCATCCGACATCACCCTGAGGGACCCGGGACCTTAACCAAAAGCCCAAATAAGTCATATACTACTATCCAAACTTATACCAACCTTAAAAACACCTCAAACAACATCGAAACAACCAAATCACATCCGATTCAAGCCTAAGAACTCTAAAAACTTGCAAATTTCACTTTTGATTAAAAAGTCTACCAAATCGTGTCCGAATCACCTGAACTTTTATGAACACATCCGAAATGTTGCAACGGACCTACTGCAACTTCGTAAATTCCTTAATTAAAATCTCATCAGTCAACCGGAAAATGCCAAAATTCTAACATTGCCAATTCAAGCCTAAACCTTCCAAGGATCTCCAAAATACATTCAAATCACGCTCCTAAGTCCCAACTTATCCAAATTGAGCTAACAAAATCATACAAAAAAAATTCCAATCCGAGATCATATACTAGCAAGTCAAAACTTGGTCAGACCTTTCAAATTTTAAGCTTCATATTGAGAACTGTTCTTCCAAATTTATTTCGATTACACTAAAAACCAAAATCAACGATTTTACATAAGTCATAGTACATCACATGGTGCTAGTCATGATCAAGAACTGGCGAGCCAAGTGCAAAATCTCAAAATGACCGGTCAGGTCATTACAAGTAGAATGTTCGAAATCCTTTAAAAGATACTGGTTACTATACTTAATTTACTACTAAGTTCAATAATTAATGATAATGGGGTTGAAGGGTGCTGAAGGTATTCAATCCGAGCTTGCTGCTCATCATTATATGTTGATGAGTTGTTAATAAAATATTTTGTACCCTATTGTTTATATTGTTCTTATTGTATTTCTATGGTTGTTTTTATTGGTATATGATATTGGAGGAGGCCCTTTTTACAAGGGAGATGCTTCCCAAATTTACATAAAAGAGCTACTAGCTTAAGTTATAGACTCGGCCATTACTCAGCAGTGGGTTTTAATCTCCTTATGCTATAATAGACTAAGTTGAGTTATTTGAAGAGTTGCTTGGAAGCTATTAAGGACTCAATGGGGTCAGGTTTGTTAAGGCTAAACCTTTCTGTCATTTTGGCATGACACTATAACTACATGCATTTAATAATGAGGCATAAAGAGAAGTCCTTACTCCTGAATTTATGTACATTATGCTAGTCTCATAAGCTATAGTATTCTCCATTATCGGGACTTTATATTTAGTTTTGTTTTGTTTTCTTTCAGGCAAGAGAGTAGAGAGTCTATATATACAATATTACAGTATTTTCACCACCATTGAGCTATAATAAATGGACAGGCCCCTATTGGGAAACCTCTAATCAGATAGAAAGTTGCATACCGAGGCTACTGTGGCCGAGCGCCTACAAGCGAGTGTAGAATGGCCGAGATACAGAACCTATTATGGACGAGCGCCTATGAAAGAGCCTACTATGATAGGGAAGTTAGACATACCGAGCCTTATAAGGCCGGACAACTATTTTAATTACTATATTGAGAGAGTTGTGTCAGTATCAGCAAGTAATCATATCTTCAGATTATCTTTGACTCCCAATACTTTTTCTTATTATATTTTCAGTTCAATTTCAACTTTTAGTTATTATGTTGCCGTAGAAACTTAGTACACTATTTCGTGTTGATGCCCATTTTTTCAGGGACATGTTTACCTCACAGATGAGAGAGATGTTATTTTTAGATGATTCAAAAAGTGGACTCATTGGCCTAAGTGGAGGGTTACCTCTCCAGGGTTTACAGTTACAAAGTAGCATGCTCGAACGGAGTATGAAATCCCGTGCCGGCCACGCCTCTTCAGGTTTGAGGTTAAAGAACGCTTCGGGCCTGTTTTTGAAGAATTACCTCTTGTTTCCCTTCCAAGTTCATCTACTTTTAACCCTTATATGTATTTACCTGATGTTACTCTAGTTATTGCTCCCATCGCTACTTCTTATGTAGAAGTTGAGCCTTCTAGCAGCAGGAGGGTAATGAGAAAATTTGTAAATGAGGTTCCTAAGGACAAAAATTTATTGAGGAACGCTGGTCAAGCTGATGTGTGGTTAAAGCCATTGTTAGGACCCGTGGTGAAGAAGAAGTTGGAAAGCCATAGTCACTTACTTTAATGAATTACATTGTTCATTCTTCTATGAATGTATACGTTACTTACATTTCCTTTCTTTCCTTTCCTTACGCATAACTCTTTTTCCTCTACCCTTTTGTAGATTAATCTAATTGGTACGAAGCTTATGAAAAGAGTCTCTCAGAATGATCAATAGTTAATTAGATTGCGTACTGAGGCTGACAACTAACAAGAACAATTCGAAGGTCTTCAATTGAAAAAGGATGTTCTTGCAGAAGAGAAATGTGTTTTGGAACAACAAATGAGAATGGCTTTCATTGAGTTAGCCGTTGAAAAAGCTTCTTCCAGTCAAGTTGAGAAGGATAAGGATAGACTGGAATCCTTTTTTGTGGGACAACTTTCCAAAGCTACTGAAGAGATAAGGGGTTTGAAATAACTTCTAAATCAAAAAGAGGTTTATGATGATGAATTGGTTCAAACACTTACCCAATCTCAGGAATATCTCCGCACCTCTACAAATAAATTCAGTTCTTGGAAAGCTCTTTTGCTCCTTTGAATACAGCTTATGAATCCTCAATAAAAGAAAAAAACATCTGAGAGCCGAAATTAAAAGTGGGAGAGAGATTGTGAGAACCTTGAGGATAAGTTATCATTGGATATTAGCTGGGATTTTATGATGAATCTCCTCGAGATTTTAACTAAATCCATCTAGGAGGATTTTGACCTTAATGCTGCTATAGCTAGAGAAGTAATTAATCAAACTCAGCAACGTCAAAGCCTTTCCACCCTTGAAGACGAAGGTTCTAAGGGTGATGGAGATAGACTTATTCTTGGAGGAGCTGATGTTCAGGCATGTTCCCCCCCAAGTTGATCCCTCTTCTCTCATTGATGATTCTCCTTAGCATTTCTCCTTTTCCATACTCTTTTGTTGGCTCTTCCCCTCAAGTTGATCCCTCTTTTGTTGGAAGATTTGGTTTTTGCTTGCCCCTGCCTTTTTAGGGTTAGATGACAAAGATATCACCTTTATTCTTTAGGTTAATATGTATAGATATATTTATTGCATATAATGATTTTTGCCCTTTAAATATTTGAGCTTTCACTTGCACTTAAAATTCTTTAATAATTGGTGACTTCGATACACATTAGTTTATATAATAGAGAGCCGTTTTATATTAATGACAGTAATGAAGATGACCTCTTATTTTCATGCTGGAACAAATATATGAAACATGAAGTAGATATAAAAAGAGAAATAATTTGAGGAAGTTTTATGGTTTCAACTTTCAAATAAATTTCATATATCATTTTCATAATTTTTCATACAACATATTCGGAACTTCATTCATTGTAGCAGGTATACAGATTCTGGTCTTCTTTCCTGCGACTAAATTTATGGCCTTAACCTAGAAGCTCGTGGGAATATCTTGCATCCTTTTTGTGAGTTTGAACTCATTTGAATACTTTTCAAGGGCCTATTCAACATTTTGAACTAGGATGAACTATGCCTTTGGTATACATTTTTCTTCCTTGTGTAACCTTCTATATGCATAGTTCTCCCAATGTTCGAGCGCTGAAGTATGAAATCTCAAACACTGGATCAACTTCTTTCTTTTGATCCTTTCATTGTAATAGGAAAATAAAACTAAAATCATTATTTGGTACTGGCCAGCTTTTTTCCTATCATCTAAAATGATTAGTAAAATACAAAAGAACCAAATAAAATCGAACTTGCGTGATACCTGACCGTGGGTAATTCTCCAGTCTCGAAGTAATACTTCTTCAAATGGACCTTAATCCAGTGCGTTGTTAGCACCTTGTCATCCATATTTCCAACTTGAATGCTCCTTTTCTTGCGATGCCTCTACCCCTATATAGGCCCTCTCAATTTGGACTTAATTTTCCTATATTTTCCTCTCTTGTTGACTGTAAGACCTTCTTAAGGATGAAGTCCCCAATCTTAAAATACCTCAAATCGGCTTTCCTGTTATAATATCGTTCAATCATCTTCTTTTGAGCTGCTATTCAAATTAATGATGCTCACGACCCTAAACCCAACCCGATCGTGATGGTGCCTCTTGTGTAGACAAGGCCAACCGACATCTTCTCCAATTCACATTAAGCAATTAAAATAATAACTACTAAGTCTTTAATCAGAAATAAAATCCCAATATAAGAATTTAACAGTATAATTCTTAGAAATAAAAACCAACACACCCCGATATCAGGGTGTCACCAGTTATGAGCATCAAAAACAATACTACAAGTCTGAAAGAATACTCCACTACGACATCATTAAATCAAAGAACTAATATGGAGGGAGAATGCAGTGGGATGCGAACCGCCAAACAGCTACCTAGTAAATCTCCTAAAATCTGCTGGAACTATTTACCCTCAATAGTAGGACCTATAGCGCCTGAATCTGCACATAGGGGTGCAGGGAGTAAAGGGAGTACTCCAACTCACTAAGTAATAACAATAAATGAATATTGAGCGATATAAAAATACGTTAAACACAACAACAATCTATAAGAGGCTGAACAAAATCAGTAAACTAAATGAGACAGTGAAATCTCATAAAACACCTTTTTAAACAGCTAAGAAATTAAAGGAAAAGAAGCAAGGAAAGTAAACACACAAGAACCGCCCTTCGAGCTATATCTCATATCACAATAGGTACCCGCGCTCACTAGGGGTGTACAGACTCTAGGAGGGGCCCTTACGGCCCAAGCGCAATATTAAGCCATCTCAAGGCATACAATCTCAGGCCCTCGGCCTTATCAGCATAATTAGTATATCACTGCTGCGGTGTGCAGTCTCCAAAAGTATCCTTACAAAACAGGCCCCCGGCCTTACTCTGTCAGAATCTTATAAGCTCCTCGGGAAACAATAAAATATGAAGCTCAACTCTAATCTCTTTGAAAATATCATTTAAAGTGTTTTAAACAGAATAACATAGCTGAGTTTTGAAAATGGTGAAAGTATGGCATAACTGAGCACTGGTATGAATCAAACAGTGAGGAAAATATTATTTAAGATCCTCTAAGGGTTCAAACAGTTAGCACGAAGCCCATATATGACATTTAGTCAAAAATATAATAATATCAAAAAATTAATTGTACTATAAGCAGCAGAATGGTCATTCGGGATGGACTAAATCACAATCCTCAACGGTGCACGACCCCACGCTCGTCATCTAGCGTGAGTCTTACCATAATATAGCCGAACGTTGTGTAATTCGGGTTTCATACCCTCAGGACAACATTCAAAATCATTACTCACCTCAATCTAGACTGAAATCTATCTCGCAGTGCCTTTTCCCCTAGAATCATTCTCTAAATGCTCTGAATCTACCAAAATCAGAACTAATCATCAAAATATGCTAAATGGATGGGGTCTACTTTAAAATATTCAAAAAGCATCACAAATCCAGAAATTACCAAAACCTACCCCCCACGTGTTGGAATTCGATAAAATTAACATCATTACATTGCTTATCTCCCCAAGAGTTCATACATATAAAAAGTTTCAAAATCCGACTACAAATGGTCCTTCCAATCTGCATTCAAAGGTCTAAGTTTCCAAGCCTTAGTTTCTTCAATTTAGCCTTAAATTCCATGATTAATTAGGTAGAATCCACATTAGAATCTAATATTAAGTCCGAAAATCTTACCTCCAAGTGTTTCCCCTTAAATCCCTCTTAAATTCTCTTCAAAAATCTCCAAAATATCTCAAAAATAGTGGGAGGTTAGGTTCAAAGTCGCAAAATAGCCTTTTTAAAACATTCTGCCCAGGCCATAAAATCCTTCATCGCGATCGCGAGACATCCATCGTGATTGTGAAACACAAATTATCAGCTCCCAAAATTAACCTTATGCGAACCGCGTAAAATCCCATGCGAACGCGATGCTCAGGCATCTAACACTACATGATCACGGACTGGCTGCTGCGTTCACAATGAACAATTTCGAGCCAAGACCCCTGGTCCACTTAACTCTATGAGAACATAACCCACTCCATGCGTTCACGATCATTAATGCCTTCCCCTTATGCGATCGCATCCTCAGCTTCGCAAACGCAATGAGCAAACTGGACTACCCACATAACAACTCTACGCGATTGCGAGACCTCATACACAATCGCGAAGAGTAACAACTCTGCAACAGCTTAACTCCAAAATCTGCAACCGTCCAAGGCATGAAACAGTCCGATTGACCATTTGAAACTCACCCGAGGCCCCCGGGACCTCAACCAAAGACCCCAAATATCCCAAAACCTCATTCAAACTTGTTCCAATCCTTGAGACTCCCAAAACAACATCAAAACACCAAACTTTTATTGGATTCAAGCCTAAGAATCCCAAAAACTTCTAAATTCCGCTTTTGATCAGTAACCCGACCAAACCACGTCCGAATGACCCGAACATTTGCCTACACATCCCAAATGCCACAACAGAACTACTGCAACTCTTGTAACTCCATTCTGACTCCTAGATCAAAATCTCACCTTCCGATATATCAAATTTCCCAATTCAAGCCTAAATCTACTCCAAACATCCAAAACACATTCCGATCACACTCCTCAGTACCAAATAATCTCCCCAAGCTACGAGCTCTTTAACATATAAGTCAACATCCCGTTGGCTTTTCCAACTTAAGCCTTCATAAAAGAGACTAAGTTTCTCAAGCCTTCTCAAAACCTTTCCGTATCCGAGCCAACCAACCCTATCACATATACAACCGATAATTAAAGCAATTAGAAGTAGAAATGGGGAAAATGGGGCGGTAAGTCATGAGACGACTGGTTGGGTCATCATATCCTCCCTCTCTTAAAAATCTGTTCATCCTCGAACATGTAAAGAAATATACCTAAAGTCTTAAATAGGTGAGGATATCTCCTCCGCATCTCTTATTCGGTCTCCTAGGTAGCCTCCTCCACGGGCTGACGTCTCCTCTGCATTTTTACTGAAGCTATATCCTTTGACCTTAACTTTCGAACCTGATGATCAAAAATAGCTACTGGCTCCTGGTCAAAGCTAACTCCGCACTACTAAAGAGTAAGAGAGGGTCACAATAGCTTTTACCCGATTTTGGGTCAAGATCAAATCCACAGAGAGTTAGGATTGCAGTTAAGTATCTATCTAGCTTAGAATTGTGAGTGTGCTCTTAGTTGATCTTCTCATCTATTTTTGGTTTTCTTTAAAAATCTAATAATATCAACTACTAATTGTAACTAATTATACTAAGTGAAAATTGCTAAGAGTTATATCTGATGGTTTTAAAGGCACTAGGGTAGTGACTTTCACCTAGGTGGCTAATTGAAGGGTAATTGCTTCTATGGCACACTTGACATGATTGGGGGAATATGCTATAACCATTGCACGATATTACTCACTCTCACAGCTCTCGATAGAGAGAGTAATTTTTCCTAATTGACTTGCTCAAGACCAAATGGGTAGGCAAATTTGCTAAAGCAATTAGGGTTCAAGTCGGGTAATAACTCTCTCAAGGTATAACCCTTTAATTGGGACTATCAATTCTGTTGAATCCATCCCAATTCCTTGTTGGGTCAATTTTTGAGACTTAGACTCTCTTTCTCAAGAAGAGCCAAGTCAACTTAGCACAAACCAGTGTTTACAACCACCAATTTATAAATTAAACAATTAAATTGACCCAAATAACAAACACCCATAGCCAATCTAGTCTTAAATTGCGATACCCATCAATTACCCACACTAGGATTAAGCCACTCCCTAGCTAATGGGTTTAGCTACTCATGCTTGAAGAAGAAACGGAGAAATAGATGAATTAATTAAACACTAAAGAAAATACAGAAAATCTATCACTAATGTTAAGCTCAGATGCCCAAAATGCATACAAAATAACTTCTCACGAGTGCAGATACTGTTCTAGAATATCTGATGCCCTAAAAATGGCAAAATGTTCTATTTATACTAGGCTGGAGAAATTGGACAAAGATGCCCTTGCAGGATCATTGTGGTCCGCAAAAAATGGAATGCGTCCGCACTAGGCTCTTGGACTTGCAATCCTAACTCTTTGAACTCAGGCTCTGCAAACCGAGAAGAATGGACTGCACCCGTGGAGGTATCCAATGAAGTCCACACAATAATGACCACGGACCGCGATGAGTTGTACCTGAGCATATTTCCTTTTGCTGAGCATCTCTTCCGCTGACTGCACATTATAGTAGCACGATCGCGGAGCCTATACCATGGACCGCACGGAATGGTGTGCGGCCGTAATGCTTGAAGCCTTTGATTCTGACTCTCTAAATCTCTCTAGTGCGGAACGCACAAAGAGTAGTGCAGCCGCACTAGGCTTGTTATCCTTGTCCTAGATTCTCTTCCTCAAGAAAACTGTCTATCAATTGATCCATTATTCATGTCTCCACTTTTCACGCCCCTCTACTAAGAGATGCACCATGTTGATAGGAATCAGCAAAGACCTTCTTGTACACGTCCTCGAGGACAGCATTCATGGCAATCATCACTACTTTCTCCCAAGGGAATGGTATGGCTTTGTTCTTAGTCTTGTTTAATAGATGTCGAGTGCCGCTTTTCCCCGCCCAAGGAATGAGCTTCCCCAGAGTAAAATCTCGCAGACTATAAGGAAAAGATAGACTCTCGCCCGGCAACAGCAGTTGATTCAATAGCAGATGGTCTTGGAAAGAACCTTTCATTTGATGCTTCTGATTCAACTCCCAGACAACCAAGGAAGTATGCACGAAGATAGGGTTAGCTCCTGCGGCAAGCATTATCCGAGAATGATTATCCAGGAACTGGAAGATGGTTGGTGTGACACGCATAAATCCCCCACAATCAATCCACAAGGCTTCAGGCGAATGGATTTTTTCCTTGTCTTAGGTACTTGAGCAGGTTTCACTCCTTTTGAGCCGATCTTTGACATTTCGTCACTTTATCGATCACCTGCAATAAGCATATCTTATGAGCCTTTTGGGACTATTTTTTAAGAATTTATAATCAAAGCATAAGAAAGAAGGAGCATGAAACACATCAAAATCCCTAGTTATCAACTCCATATCATAATTCAAATCATCATCCAACTAAACCTTGTTGAAGTCCAGAACATGAGACAGATCCCCAATATACTTCTGGAGCATAGAAACATGAAATACCGAGTGTACACTCGACAAGCTGGGTGGCAAAGCAAGCTCATAAGCCACCTCCCAATACTACGAAGCACCTTGAAAGGCCCAATGATCCTAGGGCTCAATTTCCCTTTCTTCCCAAATCTCATAACACCCATCATAAGTTAAACCTTAAACACAACCTTCTCGCCAACCATGGTAGACACATCTCGAACCTTCCTATCAGCATAACTCTTTTTCCTCGACTGCGCGGTACGAACTCTCTCCTGAATCTCTTTCACCTTGTGTAAAGAATCCTGCACCAAGTCTCTCCTGAATCTCTTTCACCTTGTCTAAAGAATCATGCACCAAGTCTGTCCCCAATAGCCTAGACTCAACCGGCTCAAACAACCAACTGGAGATCTACACCGCCTCCCATACAAAGCCTCATATGGATCCATCATCTCCGATAATCACATCCTTGCTATCATCATGCTGAACTCTGTCTTTAAGGAAAGAAAATGGGGACCATCATACTGGTATTCTTTGATGCGCTCATATATGGAAGGCCGAGAAATCACACTAGCAAATACCCTACTGGGCTTCGAAATATCCAACTTCAAGAACTGATTGGACAAAGAATGAACATCAACCAAGAGGTCTCTCTCCAACTGGAATATACACGGAACTCCCCATATTTACCGCCTTTCAGCTCAAAGCGTCAGCCACTAAATTGGGCTTCCTAGGTAATACAAGATAGTAACGTCATAATCCTTAAGCAACTCCAACCATCTCCACTGCGTCAAATTAAGATCCTTTTGCTTGAAGTAGTGTTGGAGGCTACGGTGATCAGTATATACCTCACAAGTCACACCATGAAAAAAATGCCTCAAAATTTTCAATGCGTGAAAAATGGCAGCCAACTCCAAATGTGAACACGGCACTTCTTCTCATGGGGCTTCAACTGACGAGAAGCACAAGCATTAACTCTACCTTCCTACATCAACACACAACCAATACCAACTCTCAACGGATCACAGTATATGGTATATGAACCTAAAGCTGATGGCAAAACTAACACTAGGGCTATGGTGATAGTGGTCTTGAGGTTCTGAAAGCTCTCCTCACACTCGTGCGACCATACAAATAAAACACCCTTCTGAATCAACTTGGTCAAGGGCAATGCAATAGAGGAGAATCCCTGAATGAACCGTCGATAATAACCTACCAAGCTAAAAAACTGCGAATCTTCGTAGCTGAGGATGGAATGGGCCAACTCTAAACCACCTCTATCTTCTTCGGTTCAACCCAAATACCCTCTCTAGACACCACGTGCCCTAATAAATCCAATGAACTAAGCCAAAACTCACATTTGGAGAACTTTGCATAAAGTTTTACCTCTCCCAATCTCTGCAACACTACTCTTAAATGCTCCACATGCTCATCTTGACTACGCGAGTATACCAGAATATCATAAATGACAAATATGACAAACGAGTCAAGATACGGTCGGAACACGCTGTTTATCAAATGCATGAACGCTTATGGGAAATTGGTTAGCCCGAAGACATCACCAAGAACTTATAATGACCATATCGGGTCCTAGAAGTTCTCTTAAGAATATCTGAGTCCCTTCTCTTCAACTGGTGATAACCTGAGCATAGACCAATGTTAGAGAACATTCTCGCTCCCTGAAGATGGTCGAGTAAATTATCGATACGAGGCAAAGGATACTTATTCTTAATTGTCACTTTGTTCAACTTCCTATCATCAATCCATATTCTCATCGTGACATCCTTCTTCTTAACAAAGAGAACCGGTGCACCCCACGGTGACACAGTAGGACAAATGAACCCCTTATCTAGGAGTTCCTAAAGCTGCTCCTTTAACTCCTTCAGCCACGCTGGTACCATACGATATGGCGGAAGAGAAATTGGCTGAGTTCCAGGGACTAGGTCAATACCAATATCTATATCCATGTCTAATGGCATACCCGATAGGTCTGCAGGAAATATGTCGGAAAAGTCCCTCACAACTCGAACAAAATCAATGTTAAGAGTCTCTGCACCAAAATCCCTCAAAAAGGCTAGATATGAAAGACAACCTTTCCCAGGCATATGTTGGCCCTTTAATCAACAAATCACTCTACTGGGGATATAATTGGTCGAACCTCATCGCTCTATCCGTGGAACACCAGGCATAGCCAAAGTTACTTTCTTTGCATAATAGTCCAGAATAGCTCAACACAAAGATAATTAGTCCATGCCCAGAATAACATCAAAATCCACAATACATAACAATAATAGATCCACTGGGGACTCCATACCCCTAATATTCACCACACACGACCGGTACACACGATCTACAATAATAGTATTGCCCACCGGGGTAGATACATGAATAGGTAAAGCAAAAGACTCATATGGTATATCCAAATAACAAACAAAGTATGATGGCGCATAAAAAAGGTGGAATCGGGATTAATAATACAGAGGCACCTCTTTGGCAGATTGAAACAATACTTGTAATAACAACATCAAAAGCAATAGCATTGGGTCTAGTGATGAAGTAACTAGTGTTAAAGCTGATGACTAACACCTTTGCTGGGATGAACCGGCAAGACGACAAGGATACTGCCTCCATATATGACCTATCTCTCCATACTCATAGTAACTCCCAAGTGCTGGAGAAGGGTTTTGAAGGAAACCCCTCGCATCGGAGTGACTAGCTGAAGCACCTGACATAGAAGACCCTGAAGTGAATGAGAACGGGAAAAACATTGATCTAGAAGGGCATTATGTGATGACTGGCCCTGCTGAGAGTTATGAGTACCATGACCCGATGACGCCCCACGATAACCTGGGCGAGCTAGCTGAGCATGCCTGAATGGACGTCCTCTGTTGTGCTAAAACTGACCTCTCGAAGAAGTACCACTGTAACTACCAGATCCTCGAGGCCTCTTGGACTCCCTCTCCTCTCGCTCCTAGCGACCGACTGACTCAATATCTCGTGAAATGTCTAGAACTTCCTCAAATATAGTACCTGACACTCGCTCCCTAGTCATGGGAACTCAAAACTAGAAGGTGAGGTCATCAACAAACCTCCTGATCCTCTCTCTTTGTAGCAACCAGCCAAATATCATGTCGAGCCAGCTCCAAAAACCTCATCTCGTACTGAGTAACAGTCATCTCCCCATGTCATAGCTGCTCAAACTGCTTACATGACTCTTTTCTGTGGGACTGTGGGACATACTTCTCCAAAAATAGAGTGGAGAACTGCTGCCAAGTTAGAGGTGCCGAACCAATAGGCCTACACCATTCATATGCCTCCCACCAAGTGAAGGCAACTCTAGTAAACTTAAAAATCATGAATTCAACCCCACTAGTCTCCAGAATACTCGTAGTGCGAAGAATTATCTGACATCTGTCTAAGAAATCCTAGGCATCCTTTCCCTCTACACCACTAATAGTAGGAGGGTGGAGTTTGCCAAACCTCTCCAGTATGTGCTGCTTATCCTCTGGCACAACTGGAGCTACATAACCCTAAGTAGCTACCATCGGCTAGGCTAGTGGTGCCTTCGGTGTCTGCACTCCCTGAACCACCAGATCAGGTGTGCAGGTGGCGGGAGTTTGAGAGCCTCCCCCTGCTTGAGAAGTGGTTGCAGTAGTATAAATCATGACCTCCTGAGCATGACTCGTACATACTGTCAAAATCTTTGCCAAAGTCTCCTAAAGACCCAGAATCACAATGAGCAGAGCTAGTGTGTGATCTGAATGTGCTGCCCCAGCTGCTGTGGAGGCTGCACCTCTGCCCCTACAATGGTCTTAACCACGTGCTGGACCTCTAGTTGCTCCAGCAGATGGTACAGGTGGTCGACCATCCTGACCGGTAGCGCGTGTCCTCACAATATGTAAGAGAGCAAAATATAAGAAGTTTAGTACTCGGGTCAAAAAATTCGTACAACAAGAATTTCAAGAATATGAAATTTTTCCTAAAGGTTTAGTAGCCTCTCAAGGATAAATACAGACATCTCTGTACCAATCCGCAAGACTCTACTAAACCTGCTCATGACTCGTGATGCTTATGTAACCTAGGCTCTGATACCAACTTGTCACGACTCTAAACCCAACCCAATCGTGATGGCCCCTCTCGTGAAGACAAAGCCAGCCGACATCACCTCCGATTCACTTTAAGCAATTAAAATAATAACTACTAAGTCTTTAATCAGAAATAGAATCCCAAAATAAGCATTTAACAGTATAATTCACGGAAATAAAAACAAATACAACCCGACATCAGGGTGTCACCAGTCATAAGTATCTAAAACAATACTGCAAGTCTGAAAGTCTGCTCCACTACTATATAACTAAAGCAAAGAACTAAGATAGAGGGAGAATCCATTGGGCTGCCAACCGCCAAGCGGCTACCTGGTAAATCTCTGAAGATCTGATTGAACTATCAAACCTTAGTAGTAGGACCTATAGCGCCCAAATCTGCACATAGGGGTACAGGGAGTAAAGTGAGAGGGAGTAAAGTGAGTACTCCAACTCAGTGAGTAATAACAATAAATAAAGACTGAGCAATATAAAATCATGTTAATCACAACAATAAGATATAATTGGTAAAACGAAATCAGTAAACACAATTTTAGATAGTGAAATCTCATAAAATACCTTTTTAAACAGTTAGGCAAATAAACGAAATGCAGCTAGGAAAGTAACACCTAAGAACTTGCTCCTTGGACTTAGTAACATAAGAGAATCAGCCCCTCTGGCTATATCTCATATCCCAATTGGTACCTGTGCTCATTACGGGTGTACAGACTTCGGGAGGGGCCCCTTACAGCCCAAGCGCAATATCAAACCATCTTGTGGAGTACAATCTCAGGCCCTCGGCCTCATTAGGATAATCAGTATATCACTATTGTTGCATGCAATCTGACCCAAAAGTATCCTAACAACTTAGGCCCTCGGCCTTACTCAGTTAGAATCTCATAAGCCCCTTTGGCAACAGTAAAATATGAAGCTTAGTTCAAATGTCTTTTAAAATATCATTTAAAGTGTTTAAAAGGAATAACATATCTATGTTTTGAAAATGATGAAAATATGGCATGACTGAGCACAAGTATGAAACCAAATAGTGAGAAAAAACTTCATTTAAAATCCCCTAAGGGTTAAAACAGTTAGGATGAAGCTCATATATGAAATTTAGTCCAAAATATAATAATATCAAATAATTAACTGTCAAATACACAGTAGAATAGTAATTCGGGATGGACTAAGTCACAAACCCCAATCGACCCTACGCTCGTCGTCTAGCGTGTGTCTTACCTTAATATAGCCGAATATTGTGTAATTCGGAGTTTCATACCTTCAGGACAATATTTAAAATCATTACTCAACTCAATCCGGCATGAAATCTAGCTCGCAATGTCTTTGCCCATCCAAATATGCTAAAGGCACGAAGCCCACTCAAAATATTCGAAAAACATCACAAATTCTAAAATTACCAAAACTCATCCCCGGGCCCACGTCTCAGAATTCGATAAAATTAACATCATTAGATTCCTTATCTTCCCACGAATTCATATATATAAAAAGTTCCAAAATATGACCACAAATGATCCTTCAAATCATCAATCAAAGGTCTAAGTTTTCAAGCCAAAGTTTCTTAAATTGGGGCTTACATTTCATGATTAATGAGGTAGAATCCCCATTAGAATCGAGTATTAAGTCTGAAAATCTTACTTACAAGTATTTCCCCTTGAATCCCTCTTTAATCCTCTTCAAAAATCCCCAAATTGCTCAAAAATGGTGGAAGTTAGGCTCAAAGTCGCGGAATAGTCTTTTTAAAACATTTTGCTCAGGCCATAAAATCCTTCATCGCAATTGCGAGACATCTTTCGCGATCGCAAAACACAAATTCTAAGCTCCAAATTAACCTCATGCAAATGCATAAAATCCCATGCAAACAGGATGCTCAGGCATCTAACGTTACGCGATCGCGGACTGGCTACCACGTTTGCAATGAACAACTTCTAGCCTAGACCCCTGGTCCACTTAACTCTATATGAACGCGACCCACTCCACACATTCGCGATCAATAATGCCTTCACCATATGCAATCGCATACCTAGCTTCACGAATGCACTAAGCAAACTGGATTGCCCCCACAACAGCTCTACACGATCGCGAGACCCCTACGCAATCGCGAAGAGTAAAAACTCTACAACAGCTGAACTGCAAAATCTGCAACTCTCCAAGGCATGAAATGGTCCGTTTGACCATCTGAAACTCACTCGAGGTCCTCGGGACCTAAACCAAAGGCACCAACATGCCCGAAATCTTCATTCAAAGTTCTTTCAAACCTCGGAACTCCCAATGCAACATCTAAACACCAATATTACATGAGATTCAAGCCTATGAATCCAAAGAAATTTTAAATTCCTCTTTTGATCAGAAACCCGACCAAACCACGTCCGAATGACCTAAAATTTTGCACACATATCCCAAATGACACATTGGAACTATTGCAACTCTCGGAATTCCATTTCTACTGTTATATCAAAATCTCACCAGCCAACCGACTAAAATATCAACATCACCAATTCAAGACCAAATCTACTCCGAACCTTCACAACACATTGTGATCACATTCCTAAATTTTAAATCATCTCCCGAAGTTATCTGTACCATCGGAACTCACATTCGAGCTCTCTAACACATAAGTCAATATCCAGTTGACTTTTTAAACTTAAGGCTTCATAAAAGAGACTAAGTATCTCAAGCCTTCTCAAAACCTTTCCGAATCCAAGCCAACCAACCCGGTCACATATAAAATCTATAATTAAAGCAATTAGAAGCAGAATAGCAGAAATAGTGCGGTAACTAATGAGACGACCGACCGGGTCATTACACCTTCTCTCTTCTAACAAACCCAAATTTGTCTACAACTCTTCCTCATTTTCTGCTTCTGTGGAATGGGTGTATATGGTACTGGGTTCACCTATCTCCATCGGATTCAAACCTTCTGCTCCATTTACAATAGAAAATGGAGTCTCACACGTACTAGTTTTTGTTGTTGTTCGTAAGCCTGTAGCACCTCTGGTAATACTTCTAGCCATTTTCTTTTTGATTCGTCTAATCTATTTTTAAGTTATTGATTATAACTTTATTCATTAATTCAACTTTCCCGTTTGCTGCAGGGTGATAAGGTGTGGAAGTAATTCGTTTAATCTGCAAACTTTGTAAGAATTATGTGACTTTTGTTCCTATGAAATGTGGGCTACTCTAATATACAATCTCCTTTAGTACTCCATATCAGCACATAAAATTTTTTCAAATAAAATTCATAACTTCTTTTTCACACACTTGTTTAAAAGCATCTGCCTCTATCCATTTTGAGAAATTAGTTTTTAGACATGTACGATGCACATGATTCTATATTGTCGATTGTTATAATTTTCATATTACCTATATACATGTTCTAAGAGAATTTGTTTTAAATTATATAAAATTATTTTTCCATCGAAAATACATTTGAAGTTTTAAAAAAGTTGATGTGATAAACCACATACATTTTGACCAATTGTGTGTGCGTGCTTATATAGAAGCATTCTATGCATCTCATCAATTTATTACTCTATGCAAATCGGCCAAAAAATTTACTCACCTGTATTAACAATGAACTAATGCTAATAAACAAATGACACACAGTTATTTTAATATCTTTACTAAAGGAACATTTAGGTTCATATTTAGTTAAATAGAATAAATTCAAACAAAATAACTTTTTTAGGAATAACAATAGTAAGTTGTGCTCCATATTTTATTTATAGGAATAATATATTGTCTTATCTTGATGGGGCTCTTTAAAATATCTTAAGAAGACATGAACAAAATAAGAAAGTGCACATTAACTAAGAAATAATATTCTTAATACAACAACTATTTATTGTTATGCCTTTATTCAAAGAAAGTTAGAATGCAGATATCACTATAATTTTTAGGAATAAATAGTGCTCCCAAAATTTTGTATACTGTTAAATTTAAATAATCCTTCCTTTGAGTTTATTTTCCTTTTATTTGCAGACTCGCCCGCTCGTCTACTATTTCAACATATTTTGTCTAAGATAGTAAATTTATGTGAGACTAGCTAGAATGGTGATTCCGTTACTATTTGGAGAAATACTAATTCTTGAACTCTTTTCTCAACATCAGATTTCACTACTATATTCCTCTAACTTTTATATTTTTTCCCTAATTTTGGACTTTTCGGTCACTTCACATTCAAGTGTAGTTGGATAAGGTCTAAATCCATTTATAATTTCACCTTGTGATATCCATAAATATAAATTAAAAAAAAAAGATTTAGTTGTCAATAATTAAGACATACTTTTCAACCTTGAAAGAAATTAACTGACTTACACTTGAATATGAAAGTTTTTGTTACCCCTTAGAAGCAAATGAAAGATCAAAATGTAATATTATTCATAGTAAGTAAAATTTTAATTAATCAAAATTCAATAAAATAGAAAAGAAATGAAAGCCAAAAAGTCAATCAAATTAATGTAAGATGAAAAAAATACGTATTGATCCACCAAATTTACTTCTTTAAGAGTTTTGTTCCATACCTGATGGAAAATAAGTAATAACAAACTAAGAATACATTTCAAAAGGCTCCCTAAAGAAAGAAAAATATAGAATACTTACACAACAAAACTTCAACAACATCAGAACCATCAAAAAGTGTATGAGAGCGAAATTCTGTTCTACATAAACTAATTCACAGAATTCGGGACTTTTTCTCTTCCTTTCTTTACTAATTTCAAACCATTCGTTCCCATTATATTTATGTTAATATTAGCTTTAGTAAATTGAATATGATTCTTTATTCAGTTATTCAATGCAAATAACTTTTCATACTCTTGAGAAATTTAATAACAAAGAAGAGGCTGTGGGTTAAATTTAGAGGGTAAATTGGTCATTTAATTTTACGCATATATTAGTAAAATAAAATAATTTTACCCAAAAGTCTTCATGCTTATAATATAGTATGATAATCTGTTAAAACTAACAAAAATCGTACATTTTCATTAGCTTGAGACAACGTCCCTACGATGTCCATGTCTCATTTCATGAAGGGCCAAGGCGAAATAATTGAATGAAGCAGCTCCGCCAGTTGATGCATATTATTGGTATATCGTTGACACTTATCACACCTGGCGACAATGATCTTCCCCCAGTGTGATTGTCTCAATGTCCTTCATGTAATTCTATCATTACGTACTCCATTTGTGATGGTCCAAGGCACCGTAATATTTTCTGCATTTGTTATAGCTGCGACATACGTGTGCTTTGCCAACGCACCTGCTTCTGTATTTTCCTCCCTAGGTATCTGCATGACTTTCCACATCTAGAACTGTCTAAGTAATTGTCATACATTTTCCAGGTATTGCTACATTCACATCTCTCTTGCCAAGTAAGTCCCCTCCATTTGGTTAACCACCAATTGCGTGTCACATTTGATCATAATTTTCTTGATACCAAGTTCTAGTGTCAGTTCCAAACCTGCAATCTCAGCTTCATACTCTGCCTCATTGTTAGTGATTGGATAACATTTTATTGCTTATCTTATAACTTCACTTGAAGGTGAAATTAAAATAATCCCTAAAATTTCTCCTTTAACGTTTGAGGAGTCGTCAGTGCTATGATGACCCAGATAGTCGTCTCATGAGCTGCTGCTCTATTTCTCTCATGTTTTGCTTCTTATGGCTTTGTTAATCAATTCTATATGTGATCGGGTGGGTTCACTTGGGTTCGGAAAGGATTTGAGAAGGTTTGAGATACTTAGTCTCTTTTCATAAAGCTTAAGTTAGAAAAGTTAACCGGATATTGACTTAAGTATTAGAGGGATAGGATGTGAGTTACAATGGTTAGAACAGCTTTGGGAGGTGATTTAGGAGTTAGTACGGTGATCAGAATAAGTTTTGGAAGTTCGGAGTAGATTTAGGCTTGAATTGACGAAGCTAGAATTTTGGCGATTTTCGGTTGGCTGGTGAGATTTTGATATGGGGGTCAGAATGAAATTTCGAGAGTTGCAGTATTTCTGTCGTATCATTTGGGATATGTGTTTAAAATTTCAAGTCATTCGGACATGGTTTGGTTGGGTTTTTTATCAAAAGAGGAATTCGAAAGATTTTTGAAATTTAGGCTTGAATCCGATGTATTTTGATTGATTCGGTATTTTGAAAATTGGTACAAGTTTGAATAAGGCTATGGGTTATGTTTGTGCTTTTGGTTGAGATTTGGGGGGCCTAGGAGTGATTTCGGATGGTTGACAAGGTTTGGAATTTTTGAAGAAGCTGTAGATTTTCTGCTTTTGGTATTTTCACACCTACAGATAGGGGAGTGCAGCTGTGATGCCGCAGACGTGAGGAAGGAGCAGCAAAAGCGAAAAGGAGCTAGGGATGCAGAAACCGCAGATGTAGTTGGAGGACCGCACCTGCGATGGCTTAGGTGTGGATATGGGATGGCAGATGCGGAAATAGGAACTTAAGTGAGGACCGCAGATGCAAGGGAATGACCTCAGATGCGAAAATGCCCAAGTCATAATGTATAAGTTATTTTCCTTGCGATTTGCAGAGGGTTTCACGAGTTTCAGAGCTTTGGCCAATTTTGAAGGGAGAAATCGAGGAGACATCATTGAGGTAAGATTTTATGTTACGAAAACTAGTTTGTTATGGTATTAATTCGCGGATTTGAGCTGTAATTAAGGGTAAAATTAAAGAAACTAGGGCGTAGAAACCTAGGCTTTTGATTGAGGATCTAAAAAACTGTACGTGGTCGAATTTTTGAACTTTTGATATGTACGAACTCGTGGGAGATAAGGAATCTAAAGATATAAAATTTATCGAATTCCGAGATGTAGGCTTGGAGATCGGGTTTCAGTAATTTCGGGACTCGCAGTTTTTTCTGATTATTTTCAAGTGGGCTTGGTCCCTTTAGAATATTTTGATGATTACGTTCTTATTTTTTGGTAGATTTGGAGCATCCATAAGCTAATTTGAGGGGAAAAGGCATTGCGAGCTAGAGTTTTGGCCGGATTGAGGTTAGTAATGATTTTAAATGATGTCCTGAGGGTATGAAACCCCAGATTACACAATGCTCTGCCATGATGAGGTGACGAACACGCTAGATGACGAGCGTGGGGTCGTGCACCGTTAAGGAAAAATTGACTTAGTCCATCCCGAATGACTATTTTACTACGTAGTTAATGGCAAATTGATTGATATTGTCATTTTTTGGGCTAAATTCCATATTTGGGTTTCGTGCCAACTATTTGGACCCTTTGGGGATTTTACTGATATGTTTCTCACTGTTTGATTTCATAATTGTGCTCAGACATGCCATATTTTTACTGTTTTTAAAACTCAGCTATGTTATTCTGTTTAAACACCTTAAATGATTTTTTTAAAGATATTTTGAGCTGAGATTCATATTTTTACTAATGCCCGAGGGGCTTATTATTATCTAACTGAGTAAGGCCGAGGGACTGTATTGTGAGGATACTTTTAGGTGGGGCTAACACGCTGCAGTGGTGACATACTGATTTGAAAATGAGGCTTATGGTCTGAGATTGTATACCACATGGTGGCTTTTGATTGATATGAGGCCAAAAGCCTGTTTATGATGCCACGAGATGGTTTGATATTGCGTTTGGACCGTAAGGGGCCCCTCCAGGAATCTGTACACCCTAGTGAGCGCGGGTACCCATTGTGATATGAGATATAGCTTGAGGGGCTGGTATTGTTCTATGATATTGCCCAAGGGGATCATTCTGTTATTGTTACTGAACCCGATGGGCAATTCTTGTGTGTTTACCTTTCTAGCGACTCTTCCTTTAATTGTTTAAATGCTTAAAAGGTGTTCTATCAGATTTCACTGTTTAGTTATTTTTACTAATTTTGTTCTACCTCTTATAGTTTAATGTTATGTTTAATATGACTTTATATTGCTCAATCTTCATTTATTGTTATTATTCATTGACTTGGAGTACTCACTTTACTCCCTGCGCCATTATGTGCAGATTCGGTGTTATAGTCCTACTACGGAGGGTTGTTAGTTCCAGCAAATCTTCAAAGATTTACTAGGTAGCTGCTTGGCGATTCGCAGCCCAATGTATTCTCCCTCTGTTTTATTTCCTTTTTGATTCAGTTATGCGGTAGTAGAGTACACTCTCAAACTTGTAGTATTGTTGTAGATGCTCATGACTAGTGACACTCCAATGTCAAGCGGTGTTAGTTTTCAATTCCACAACTTATACTATTATTTTGGGATTTTATTTCTATTAAGGACTGGGTATTTATTATTCTAACTTCTTAAAGTGAATTGGAAATGTGTCGGCTGACTTTATCTTCACGAGAGGCGCCATCACGACCGGATTTGGGTTTAGGGTTGTGACAATGTTTTATTAGAGGCTAGGTTATATAGGTCTCACAAGTCATGAGCAGGTTTAGTAGAGTCTCGCAGATCGGTACGGAGACATTTGTATTTATCCTTGAGAGGCTGTAGAACCTTTAGGAAAAACTTCATATTCTTGAACTTCTTGTCGCGTGAATTTGCTGATCTGATTACTAAACTTCTGTTATTCTATTCTCTCACAGATGGTGAGGACACGTGCTACAGGTCAGGATGGATGACCACCAGTAACACCATCTGTGGGCATTAGAGGCTAAAGACGTGGTCGTGGTCACGGTAGGGGCATAGGTATGGCCCGCACAGTAGCTCGGGCAGCACCAGCTGATCCACCAGCTGTCCAAGTTAAGGGTCAGGTTCCAGTTGTGGGCACTCCAGTAGCACCAGCTCAGGCACCAGCGATGCCCAATGTGATTCCGGGTCTTCAGGCGGCCTTGGATCAAATTTTATTAGCTTGCACTGGTCTAGCTCAAGCAGTTTTAGTTAGTAAAACTGCAACTACTTCTCAAACCAGGGGAGGAAATCAGCCTCCAGCCACTTGCACACCTGAGTAGGTCGTGCAGGTACTCCAGACACTGGGGGAACGTCCATCCCAATCGGTTGCAACTTCTCAAGAATATGTATTTCCTAACATGCCAGAGGACGAGCAACATTGGTTGGAGTGGTTTGTTAGACTTCACCCTCTGACTTTCAGTTGTACAGAGGTCGAGAATGCCCAAGGTTTCTTAGGCAGGTCTCAGCGTATTCTTCGCACAATGGGTATTCTGGAGTCCAGCGGGGTTGTTTACACTATTTTTTAATTTTTTGGAGCTGCCTTCACTTGGTGGGAGGAATTTCAGAGGCGTAGACCTGTTGGTGCAACACCCCTTACCTGGAAGCAGTTCTCTCTCTGGAGAAGTATGTGCCACAGTCTCGTAAAGAGGAGCTGTGCATGCTGTTTGAGTTGTTGTGTCAGGGAAAGATTACTGTGACATAGTATGAGATGAGATTTTTAGAGTTAGCTCATCATGCTATCTGGATGGTTTCGACAGATAGAGAGAGTATTATGAGGTTTGTTGATGGCCTCACTTATCAACTTCGTATCCTCATGACTAGGGAGAGGGTGTTTGGTGCTACATTTGAGGAGGTTGTAGACATTGCTTGAGAGATTGAGTCATTTTGTTGCTAGGAGCGAGATGAAAGGGAGCCCAAAAGGCCTCACGGATCTAGCAGTTATAGTGGTGCTCCTTCGAGAGGTTAGTTTCAGTACGGTAGTGGCCGTCCATATAGGCATGCTCAGCCAGCACGCCTAGCTTATCATGGGTTGTCATCTTGTTATGGTTCTCACAGTTCTCAGCAGGGCCAGTCATTACTTAGTCCCTTCCAACTTATAGTTCATCTCGCGCTCTGTCAGTTCATGGCTCTTCTATGCCAGGTGCATCATCTAGTCATTCAGGTACTAGGGATTACCTTCGATTCCCTTTTCCAACACCTGAGAGTTGTTATGAGTGTGGTGACATGGGTCATATGTGGAGGATGTGTCCTCGTCGTCTTGCGGGTTCATCCCAGTAAAGGAGTAAGTCATCAGCTTCAGCACCAATTGCTTCATCACCATCCACCCACCCAGTTAGGGTAGAGATAAGTCAACTAGGGGTTTTCCTAGAGAAGGAGGTCGATCAGGTGGTTGTCAGACCTATTTCTATGCACTCCCAGCTAAATCCGATGCTAGTACTTTAGATGCTATTATTATAGGTATTGTTTAAGTCTTGCACAGAGATGCCTCTATATTATTTTATCCACTTCCACCTTTTCTTATGTGTCATCATACTTTGCTCGTTATTTGGGTACGGCTTGTGAGTCTTTTGCTTTACCTATATATGTATCTACCCCAGTGGGCGATATTGTGGTTGTAGACTGTGTGTATCGGTTGTGTGTGGTGACTATTGAGGGTCTAGAAACCCAAACGAATCTTTTATTACTGGGTATGGTAGATTTTGATGTTATCTTAGGCTTTGATTAGCTATCTCTGTATTGTGCTATTCTGGGTTGTCACGCTAATACAATCATATTGGCCATACCAGGTGTGTTACAGATTTAGTGGCGAGGTTTGTCTAATAATATTCCCAGTAGGGTAATTTCATTATTGAAGGCCCAACGTATGATTGGAAAGGGTTTTCTTTCGTATCTAGCCTTTGTAAGGGATGTCAGTGCAAAGACTCCCAGTATTGATTCTGTTCCAGTTGTGAGAGATTTTCCTGATGTGCTTCCTGCAGACCTACCAGCATGTAACTAAATCGGGATATTAATTTTGGTATTGATCTGGTGCTGGGTACTCAGCCCATTTTGATTCTATCGTATTATATGGCACCAGCAGAGTTGAAAGAGTTAAAGGAGCAACTTTAGGAGCTCCTTGAGAAGGGGTTTATTCAGCCTAGTGCGTTGCCTTAGGGCGCGTCGGTTCTATTTGTGAAGAAGAAGGATGACACTATGAGGACGTGCATCGACTATAGGCAATTGAACAAAGTAACAATTAAGAACAAGTATCCTTTGCCTCGCATGATGATTTGTTCGACCAGCTTCGGGGAGCGAGAGTGTTCTCCAAGATTGATCTCCAATTAGGTTATCACCAATTGAACATTAGGGACCTAGATATTCATTAAACAACATTCAGGACCCGATATGGTCATTATAAGTTCATGGTGATGTCTTTTGGGCAGACCAATGCCCAACAACGTTCATGCATTTGATGAACAACGTTTTCCAGCCGTATCTTGACTCATTTTTCGTAGTCTTCATTGATGATATAATGGTGTACTCGCATAGTGAGGAGGAGCATGGGGAGCATTTGAGAGTGGTGTTGCAGAGGTTGAGAGAAGAGAAGCTTTATGCAAAAAAATTCAAGTATGAGTTTTGGCTAGATTCACTGGCTTTCTTAGGGCATGTGGTGTCCAACAAGGGTATTCAGGTTAATCCGAAAAAAATAGAGGCGGTTTAGAGTTGGATCAGACCATCCTCAGCCACAAAGATTCGTAACTTTCTTGGTTTGGCGGGTATTATCACTGGTTTATTCAGGGATTCTCATATATCGCGTCGCCCTTGACCAAGTTGACTCAAAATGGTGCTTCATTTGTATGGTCAACGAGTGCAAGGAGAGCTTTCAGAAGCTCAAGACAGCTTTGACCGCAGCTCTAGTATTGGTCTTGCCATCAGCTTCAGGTTCATATACAATATATTCTGATGCTTCGAGAGTTGGTATTGGTTGTGTATTGATGCGGGAGGGTAGAGTTATTCCTTATGCTTCTCCTCAAGTGAAGCCCATGACAAGAACAACTTCATTCATGATTTGGAGTTGGCTTCCAAAGTTTACACATTAAAATTTTTGAGGCATTACTTATATGGTGTGCCTTTGAGGTGTTTACTGATCATCGTGGCCTCCGGCATTTTTTCAAACAGAATGACCTCAATTTGAGGCAGCGAAGGTGGCTGGAGTTGCTTAAGGATTATAAGATCACTATATTGTACCATCAAGGGAAGGCCTATGTGGTGGCCGATGCTTTGAGCCGAAAGGTGGTGATTATGGAGAGTTTGGAAAATATTCCAGTTGGGGAGAGACCTCTTGTAGTTGATGTTGAGGACTTGGCCAATCGGTTTGTGAGGTTGGATATTTTGGAGCCAGTCGGGTATTGGCTTGTGTGGTTTATCGTCCATCTTTACCACCAATCCTTTGGTCCCGTGGTAGCGGAGGTGTATTATAGTACCCTTGAGTCAAGAAATGAGGAGTCTCTAGTTTCTTCAATTTTGTGTGTGGTGAAGATCAAGAAGGGATGTTGTTTGGTTTGTGAAAAAGAGTACTCATTTGTTTTGTGTCTTGTGTTGATGTTGAAGAAGAGCCAATTCGGGGGGGGGGGGGGGGTCTATCGTTGGAGTTTTTGTTCGTTGGTGTTTGTGAACTTAGGGGTGTGGTGGTGTGGTGGGCGGCTGAAGGGTAGTCTTCAGGTTTAGGTCTTTCTAGGGTTTTCTAGTGAAAGACCATGGGATTAAAAGGGAAGATGGGTCATGGGTCTTAGGCTTCATAATTGGATCTTAAAATTGGAGTAAAATAAAATATCCAAACTTTAGCTAAATACCTTTTAATATAAGCTAAATAAACTACATATTGCAAAATCTATCTAATTAGTTAAACTAAATTAGATATAGAATATGAAACTATTTTTTATATTTTTCAAATGTCATACTAAAAAAATAATAAAATTAGGCTAAAATTATCGCAAAATTAAGATAAAATAGTACTAAAAATACTAATATCCTTGAAAATAAAGTGTAACTATTTTTGTATTTTCAAATTATATTAAAATAAAATAGGTTAAAAGTAATATATCCTTCTAAAAATATCTAATACGTGAATTAAATAGAGAAATATGAAACTATTTTTATAATTTTTAATTTTTGTTCTTATAATAATGTAAAAGAGTCTAAACTAGTAAAAATAACGATAATAGCACTAGAATAAATATTTAAATGCTAAAATATGTAAAATCTTAGGGAAGACAAAAAATTACATGTCTACAACTTCCATTGTTCATGACTTGAAGATCTGGCATCATTATTTGTACGGTGTGCCTTGTGAGATTTATATTGATCACCGAAGTTTGCAGCAACTGTTCAAGCAGGAGGACTTTAATTTGCGCTAGATGAGGTGGTAAGAGCTGCTGAAGGACTATGATATCACTATTTTGTATCACGCGGGCAAGGCCAATGTAGGGGGCGATGCTTTGAGTCGTTGAGAGGAGAGTTTGGAGAGTTTATCTTATTTACCAGTAGCAGAGAGTACTATGGTGATAGATGTTCAGGCCTTAGCCAGTCAGTTTGTGAGATTGAATCTTTTGGAGCCCAGTCGGTTCCTTGTTTGACCATATCCGGGAGCGTCAGTTTGATGACCCTCATTTTCTTGTCCTCAAGGACAAGGTCCTGTATAGAGATGCTAGTGGTCTGACTATTGCTGATGACGAGATATTGAAGATACAGGGTCGAGTTTGTGTACCCAATTTTAATGGGCTCCGAGAGTTGATTCTAGAAGAGGCCATAGTTTGCGCTATTCCATCCATCCAGGTGTCGTAAAGATGTATCAGGATTTGAGACAATACTATTGGTGGAGGCAGATGAAGAAAGATATTGTTGGGTCTGTAGCTCGGTGCCTCAATTGTCAGCATGTGAAGTATGAGCACCAGATGACAGGGTAGGTTGCTTCAGCATATAGAGATTCCGGAGTGAAAGTGGGAGAGGATCACCATGGACTTCATAGTTGGACTCCCATGGGCTTTGAGAAAGTTCGATACTATTTGGGTGATTGTGGATTGACTCACCAAGTCCGTACACTTCATTCCAATGTACTACCTATTCTTCGGAGAAATTGGTAGATATTTATATCCGGGAGTTTATTCGTCTGTTTGGTATTCCGATTTCCATCATTTCAGACAGAGGTACTCAGTTCACATTACAGTTCTTGAGGGCTGTACAACATGAGTTGGGTGCTCGACTGGAGTTGAGAACCATATTTCATCCCTAGACTGATGGACAGTTTGAGCGCACTATTCAGATGCTTAAGGATCTACTCTATGCATGTGTGATGGAGATTGGAGATTCTTGGGATCAGTTCTTGCCACCAGCGGAGTTTTCCTATAACAACAATTATCAGTCTAGCATTCAGGTGGCATCGTATAAGGATTTGTGTGTTAGGCGGTGTAGATCCCTGGTAGATTGGTTTGAGCTGAGCGAGGCTAGATTATTAGGCACAGACTTGGTACATGATTCATTGGAGAAGGTTAAGGTGATTCAAGATATACTCTGTACATCCCAGTCCAGACGGAAGAGCTATGTAGACCGGAAGGTTCTTGATGTTTTCTACATGGTTAGAGAGTGGTTATTGTTTCGGGTTTCGCCTATGAAAGGCATTATGATATTTTGGAAGAAAGGGAAATTGAATCCGAGGATTATAGGTTCTTTTGAGAAATTGAGACGTGTTGGGGAGGTTGCCTATGAGCTTGCCTTACCTCCCAGCTTGGCAAGAGTTCATCCAGTATTTCATAGTTTGATGCTCCGGAGGTATCACGGTGATCCGTCGCACATACTGGATTTCAACTCAGTCCAGTTGAACAAGGATCTATCTTACATTGAGGAGCCAATGGCAATATTGGACGGGTAGGTTCTGAAGCTGAGGTCAAAGAACATTGTATCCGTGAAGATTCAGTGGCAGGGTCAACTGATTGGGAAGGCAACTTGGGAGACCGAGCAGAATATGTGCAACTATTACCCTCATCTTTTCACTACTCTAGGTATGTCTCTATGCTCGTTCGAGGATGAATGAATGGTTTAAGAGGGGGAGGATGTAATGACTCGGTCGATTGTTTTAAGAATTAACGCCATGACCCCCTATTAACTGCTTTTCCTGTGTTTATTTCTGCTATTGTGAGTTGCCTGGAGGATTTTTTTGGAGTTTCGGAGAGTTTTGGGATACTTAGTCCCTAAATGAGAGTTTCAGTATTAAATTGGACCGTAGCCGGAGCAGTGTGAAGAAGGCCTCATAATGGAATTGTATTGGTTTTGTTAGCTCCGTTGGGTGATTTCGGGCTTAGGGGCATGTTCGAATTTTGTATTGGAGGTTTGTTGCCTAATAAGGCTTGAAATGTCGAAAGTCAAATTTTTGATGTTTTTGATTCGATAGTGAGCTTTTGATATCGGGGTCAAAATAGAATTTTGGAAGTTGGAGTAGGTGTGTTGTGTTATTTGGGATGTGTGTGCAAAATATCAGATAATTCGGACTAGTTCGTTAGGCTTTTTGATCAAAAGCGGAAATTTGAAGTTTTGAAAATCCTAGGCTTGTATTGGAGTGTGATCTGTGGTTTTACCATTGTTTGATGTGATTTGAGGGTCGGAATAAGTTCATATGATGTTTTAGGATTGGTTGGCATATTTGGTTAAGGTTCCGGGGACCACGGGGAGTTTCGAGTGTTTAACGGAAGTTGAATTATACTTGGGAGAAATCTGAAGTTGCTTGAACCTGTCATAACTGCACCTGGGTGTACGGAACAAGAGTTGCGGCACCACAGAAGCGTTTGAAGGACCACAGGTGTGGTCTGAGGCGATTTAGGGTTAGTCGCAGATGCGGCTCGTTACTGCAGAAGCGGCACCATATTTTGCGGAAGAGAGGTTGCAGGTGTGAAAGCTGGACTTTAATGAAAATTTGAAGGTGCAGTTCGTTTGTCACAGAAGCGGGACCGCAGGTGCGTTCCTATGGCCGTAGAAGTGGATTTGCTGGTCAGAAAAAGGGCAGAATCGAGGGTCAGAACTCAAACCTTGGAAATTGACTTGGGAGCTCAAGGATTGGCAATTTTTTGAGAGATTTTCACCTGGGTGTTTTGGGTAAGTAACTCTTGCTCAGTTTTGATTAGTTTCCACGAATCTATGCTTAATTCCATCCTTTAAATTCGAATTTTGGGTGGAAATTTGGAGAAAATTCGGAAAAGTCTCTAGGCCTAATTTTGGGGTTTTTTATCAAGATTTTGATGTCACATTAGAATAATTTTGGTATGTATGAACTCGTAAGAGTGTGAGGATTCTGAATTTGTAAATTTTACTCGATTCTGAGACGTGGGCCCAGGGGGCTTTTCGGAAAATTTTTCCTAATTTCGCGTATTAGCTTCAAATTAATTAGCTGAATTAGTTACTTGAAGTTATATTTACATTATGCAATTACTTTGAATTGATTTGGGTCATTTGGAGCTGGGTACTCATAGAAAGAACGTGGTATCGAGTTGATTGAGTTGGTTAGAGGTAAGTGTCTTACCTAACCTTGTGTGGGGGAATCCTCTTAGGATTTGGTACTCTGATATATGAAATGCCTTGTACGTGAGAAGTGCGTACATGTGCTGATTGTTGAAAATTCAATTTTCATTAAGTAACTATAATTGTGTACTTATTCATGTTTATACTACTTGAAATTTAAGCCTACTGTTAGCTTGGGAAAGCATGTCTAAATGACTCAATTGTTTATTTGCTCAAACTGCTTTATCTGAAATCTGTGCAACATACTAGGTTAGAATTACCTATTTACCTTGGTATGAAATTTTACTGAATTGATTATTCTTGTGTTGTTATGTGTATAGATTGGGACTACGGGCGATTTCCCAGTAGATCCCCCTTGCCTATTTATTTGGGACTGCGGATTAATATTTGGGTAGATCCCCCTGCACATTTTATTGGAACTACTGGACTGCCACGATAAATTCTCCCAATAATGGATATTTACATTTGGGACTACGGATGTGCTATTCCGGTAGATCTACTGCACATTATGAGTTGGACTACGGGACGACTCCTAGGAGATCCACTGGACATTTATATTGGGGGACTACAGAACGGATCTTGGGAGAACCCTGGTTGTTGTCTCTGTGTTGAGCTTTATTCTTTCTATGATGCTCTCTCTCTTTGATGTACTTGTTGTTATTCTTATTATTATACCGTATTACTTCATACTATTTCGTTTTCCTTATATGACTGGTAGGGCCTTAACCTTCCTCGTCACTACTCAACCGAGGTTAGGCTTGACACTTACTGGGACCGCCGTGGTGTACTCATGCCTTTTCCTGCACTTGTTTTGTGGGTAGATTCACGTTTTTTGACTCAGCACTACTACCCTTGAGGCAAGGTGATTCTCCAGAGACTTCGAGGTATATCTGTCATGTCCGCAAACCATGGAATTCCTTTTCATTCTCTCTAATAGTCATGGTCCTTCTGCATTTTCTTGATTTAGACGTTCTGGAGTTAGAACACTATGTCGTATTCTTGTGATTCATGAGATTCCGGGATTTGGGAGTTGTTCAGTTTGAGATCTTGTATTGGTATATGCCAAGTGGCATCTCATACACTACTATATTTGTTTATCTTCGGTTTTTATTAGTTTTTCCGCATTTTATTTTCTTTTCCGTAATTGTTACGCTTATCTAGTCATAGAGACTAGGTGTTGTCACGACAGTTCACAGAGGGTGAACTTGGGTCGTGATAGTATCACCTTGCGGGCAATGGGCAAGCAGAATCCTCCAATAAATCAATATTGAATGTCATGAAGAAAAAGTTTGAAGATGCCACAGGACTATGGCCGGAGTTACAACTAGAAGTACTTTGGGCCTACCAAACAACACCGAAGGTGAGGACAGGAGAGATTCCCCACTCATTAGTCTATGGGGCTGATGCAGTAATACTGGTCATAGTCGGAGAGCCCAGTTTGAGATACTCTCACGAGAGCGGGGTGAGGAACGACGAAAGCAGAAGTCAATATCTCGACAAAGCCGAAGAATAGAGAGATATGGCCTACATAATAATGATCACCAACAACAATAGGCAGAATCCTATTATAACAAAAAGTCAAAGGTCAGACCATACAAATTCGGGGACTACATACTCAAAGCTAAAACACGACAAAGCAAAGACCCACGGGCAGGTAAACTAAGAACAAATTGGGATGGCTCATACAAAATCACGGCAACAAAAAACAAAGGGTCATTCCAACTAGAGACAATGGAAGGAAAACTACTATCAAACAACTAGAATATCACTCACCTCAAGTACTTCCATTTTTAAGAAAAAATGTTCTCTAAGTCGTACTCTTTTTCCCTCACTTGAGTTTCTTCCCAATTGGGTTTTCTCAATGAGGTTTTTAACGAGGTGACAAGGGGACACTTGAAAGATGCGCTACTCAAGGTAGTGTGACCTCATCCATAATTAACTATACGTTTCATTTCACCTTGTTCGATTTAACACCTATTCGGACCTTGGCCATAAATAATTATATGTTACATTCAACCTCGTTCCAACAGTTAACTATAGGTTATATTTTACCTCGTTTAAATTAACACCTATTCATCCCTCATCCATAATTAAATAAAGGTTACATTCGACTTCGCTCGAATTAACTAAGTATATGTTACATTTGATCTCGTTTGAATTAACATCTATTCTACCCCCCGACCATAACTTAATACAAGGTACATTTGACCTCGTTAGAATTTTCACCTACTAGCCCTCAGCCATAATCAAAAATAAGTTCTGTTTTGACCTCATTCAACATACGCGAACCAAGATTTTACGACTAAAGAGACCAAACAACAAAATAAAATAGAGGTATACAAACTCAAAGAGAAGGAAAGGAATCATGTGCAAGCAACAAAACTAGAATTTCATATTTAAAATATTCTTTTTACGAAGGCTAAAACAGATGCCCAAAAAAATATGTACACAAGTCTACAAACAAAAAGAAGGAAAAACAACTAATCGTTGCCTAACCCAACAGTGCCATCTACCTGATTGCCTAGGCCATCTACACCCGTCTCTCTACCATCGCCATCACCAACGCCATCGAGATACTCATCCTCATACCAGTCATCATGTTCATCTTAATCCACACCATCCTCCTCATCATCACCGACCTCTGATGAATATAGCAACAAACAATCCTAGCTGTAGGTGCCTTAGCATGAGCATCCTCGAAGCCATGCTCAAAAACTTTCTCCGCCATCATCAGATCTCTAAATATATCCATTTGGGCCTTGGCGTGGATCCATTTCTCATATAGATCCCGTGGAATAATAGGAAAAGCATAGTGTGAGAGAAGATGGTTGAGCCAATAACTGTGCCTTCTCGGCCTCAAGGGCAGAAACTCGGTCATTAAGGCCTAAAGCCTCTTTCTCCAACTCCCTTATCTGCACATCGAGCCACTCCTCTACGAGCATGTCCGTCTCCAGATCACTCTCCCCTCTGCACGAGGAATATGAGTTATGACCTCCAAATCTTCAACTTTTCTTGAAGCCCCCAACCGAGCAAATTTTATCTTATCTAAATTTGTTGTCTTCTCGGTGACCTTGCCACTTAGCGCATTCGCCTTTATTAGGCACTCTTCGAGATTGGCCCGCAGTGAGATTACTTGGGCTTGGAGATAGGCACATTGGACCTCGACCCCCTTTCTTACCTCGAGCTCTTCTTATTTATCTCTCAACGCCCCCTCAAGGATGCTGCATTTTCCGATGACTTTTACCAACTCATAATCTTTTTGTTTTAGCTCATCTTGGAGGGCCCTCTCTCACGAAATCGGCAGCAGATCTCGTAGTGCTTATTGTTGTACTCACGATACTTCTGCTCCATCTTCTAGAAAATAGCCTTACGCCTCCCCTCTCGGTGGGTACTCTCGATTTCCAAAATCACAGTCTAAAAAAGAAAACCAAGGGCAAACAACAAGTAAGAATGAAGTACAAAGCACGGAATTTGAAAGGAAGGTCGAAAACCTTACCTTAAGGGCAAGGCCACCAATACTCCTTTATAGGGTAACTTCGTCAAACTCCTCTAGAGTTCTACCCTCCAAGTCGGAGCAAATGGGACCCAAGGAAGGGACCATGTTCTTCGTGTTCGCTAGTAGGTCCCAATCCATGGGGATCACAATGGTTCACGTGGACCCTTCCAACCTCACTTTAACTCGGGTAAATCCCTAACTCATTATCCGCACCTTGTCGACGTCAAGATCGGAGCCCGTTTAATATCTTTCCTGTGAAACACCCTTATTTCTCCCATTGGCAGACGAGGAAGGAACACCAGTCGGCCGCGAGGAAGATTGCTCATTGATCAATGCCTGAAATCTCCACAGAACCCCCCCCCCCCAATTCCAGCCTTGACATCATAAAGTGGTGCGCCTTCTATAGACCCCATTGATGTCGGGACCTTTGGCGGAAAATCAGCGTCATCTTCAAGCACGACAGTCGATTGCTCGTGATCAGCCCTCACTAAATCCACGGCTGGGGCGATCCCATCATCGACATTTAACGATCTTCTTTTACGAAAAATCAAATCCTCCTCGCATGGCGATAGCTCTTCTTCTTCATCTATAAAATGATGCAAGGGGATGTTGGAAGTTCTATCGTTGAAGCAGTCAATGATTGAGTTGAACTAGTTGCCGCTGAAGAAGGAATGAAAGCAGATGACCGGGCAGGCCTGACTGCAGTCACAATGGGAGCGAACTCCGAAGAAGTAATTTTCCTCTTATGAATAACAGGAGGAGGATCCTTCTACCTTCTCGAAGATCATCAGGTTGAAAAAAGCATATTGAAAGGTTATCGTTCCTTACACAAGACAATAACAAGAAAGCGATGAGGAAGTCACAACAAGGATAGGTGTAAATAGGTAAACTTACCGGTCACGAAAGAAGCATGCCCAAATATCTTGAGGAAGGTCGGCCATTCACAAATCCCCGTTGTATGAGGCAGAACCCGGCTAACCCAATCATGAATGTCTTCTACCAAAGGAGGGATGCAGTCTCGGCTATACAAACAAAGAACAAAATTTTCAAAACATAACTAACGCTACAATACAAACGCCTAATAGAGAGAGAGAGAGAGAGAAGAGAAAGAGATGCCTACATATGTAATTCCAAGCCTTAGGGAGCTCGCTCGCATTGGCCACTACGTCCTTGGTTTTAGTATAAAAATAATTGAGCCAAAACTAACGATTTGCCTGATTGTCCATCTTCACCACTAAACATTTGCTTCATCGGTGGTGAAGGTGCAACATCACCCCCTGCCCCCCCCCCCCCATGAAAACTAGGGGCAAAGAGATGCATCAAGTGACGGAGTGACACCTCGACCCCGGCTAATTTCACATATTTCGTAAGCATGCGGATAAGTTTGTAGATGTATGGAGAAAGTTTGTCCGGGAAAACACTCTAATTGCAGCATAACTCATCCGCCAATGGGAAAAACGGAAAGGAGTAGCCGATATGGAAAGAATACGCATAGAAAGCGCAATATCTAGGGTGGTGTATTTGTACCACATCGCGCTCTGCTAGAATTAGGTCGATATAGACAGGAATTTTAAACTTTGCCCTAAACTCAACAAGTTCAGCTTCTTTCATCAATGACACTGAGACCTCAGGATTGTTCTCAGGCACCTTCGAAAAATCGAATCTAACTTTTTCACTACGAGGAATTATCTCATCCACTGTAGAAAAATTTCCGTCCTCAGCGACACCAGAAATACTATCGTCATCTGGAGGTATAGGTACCGCTAAAGGAATAAGGTCAGATAACTTTCCAGAACTAGAAGATACATAAACTATTTTTTCCTTAAATAAAAAGAGGATGTTGAAAGTGAAGAAGGGTTGAGAGTAGTTAGTATCACTAGAATCAAGGGAGGCAGATACACATTAATGAATCTAAGACGATAAGAACTCTAAATGAATAATGGGGAAGAAGACACAGAGATTCAACGTTAAGAGTGCAAAACATAGGTAAATGGTTTCATATCCCTATTTATAAGAGTTCAAGAACTAGGATCGAGAAACCAAACCGTCACTAGCCAGCGTAGGAATCAAACAACAGAGGCACGGGAAACAACATAAGGCATCAGTAAAACGCATAATAATGATGTATGATGTCATGACATCACTCTGAATCGGCGTGACCTTAGGTTTCAGCTCATGAAAGGCCATGTTACCACCTCGTCTGAAATGCCACAACTTGACCAGCTCGCCTAGACTTCCCAACCACGACAAACAGGTTTCACTCATCGAGGACGTCCTAGGCCAGCCTCAATAAGAAGAGGAACTAACCGTATAGGCCAAATATGCCCTAAGAAACTTTAGTGTAAAGCGTCACTAAGGAAAAAGATGTGGTCGAGGTTGACTAAGAAGCAGTGGGATCGTGAACGAGCTGTCAAAAATTGTCAAGATCAAGCACCAAGGCCAAAACAATAACGACTAGTTTTTGTGATAAGATATTAAGATAAAAGGAGACAATAATGTAGGGCATGTAATATTAACTTGATAAGAACAGTTCTCAGAAGAAGATTCTTTCTTTCTCGTAAAGATACAAACTTTACCTTTTACAATATTCTCACACGGATTATCCCATATCATCAATCAGATCCGAGAATAGTTCGAACATTCGAGGATTTGTCTATCATTCATCATTGTCAGAAGGAACAATCACTCATTTCATTCATAATTGGGTGAATCATTCCTCCTATTTGCATTTATGTCATTTATTGCTATTTATTGGTTGATACCGCTCCATTATTGCTCACATCTTTTGGAATATTAAATGTGCATTATCCTTTGTCTTCTACTGACTTTATTTTACGTTATCCATGCTGACAAGTTCTAAATCTAGAATTATTATCATTAACTAAGTTTCATCCCCCATTAAAAAAAATTACATAATTTAATCAAAAATTTATATTTTTTTATCAAATAATTAGACTATGATCTAATGTTTGTAATGACTTATAACAATTTAGATCGTGAATCAAAAAGGTTTTAGACCATGGATGAAAAGGTTCATCGTTTGCAAGAGAAATAAAAAGAGAATCAGGTACTGAACAACTAATACAAAAAGGGGCAGCTTACAAAAATTTTACACAATATAAAGAGGGAAAATGACAACATAAAGTCATTCTCAAAAATAATATTCGGTAAAATATATACATAAGTATATTAATGTACAGTATACATATTTTATACATAGCTATCAAATATAATTATTTTTGATTGATCGGCCAAATATGTAACTAGCCCATATAAAAATTGTATTCGGCCAAAAAATATATGAAGAGGAATTTATATCTATATCTGCTTTTTGGGTCACGTTTCAACTTGTGTCCGCTTTGCAAAAAAATTATAAATGTACCTACTTTTTCGCGTAACTTCAGCATACGGGGCTGAAATAGCAAAGGCAATCACGCAAAATTTCAGCATTCTAGTAGACGAGCCTAAAGTAGCAAGTGCGCTGAACTAAGTGTGCTGAAGTTTTTGTTTGTAATTGTTGTACTTAAGCATAGTAGCTGAAGTGTTGTTCTCTATTTGCTGAAATTGTTTAAAAAGTGAGTAAAAATTAAAAAAAATTTAAAAATTAATATAAATTACGTGGAAACGAACAAATAAAACGCCCCGTGCAATTTTTACATAAGCAAGTTGATAATACTTTGATATGGGCCACTTAAATCCCAGCCCAAGAAGTTCGAAATTTGTTGAACCAACTTAATGCATTGGACTCTTGGAGTACGAAGATCAATAGATATGGACGTAAGGCCATTGATCTTATGATATGTGCGATATCAGTTACGGTGTTGCTAGCCTTCCTCCCTGCTTCCGTAAAGTACAGTTTTTTCTAGATTTTTACGCGAATTGGCTGTCTAGTTTTTCAATCCAATATACATATATTATACATTAATTATATATAGCTATACACATATTATACACCCTTCCAGTACTTTTAATTTAAACAGTTTGGTCGAAGGCTATTTAGGTTAATTCTTCTTTTTATTTTTGTATTATTTGTCAACTAATTGATATACGAAACGCATAAGTAGATTAGTAATCGAATTCGCATCAAGATTGGATAAAACACTCTCTACTAAACATTCTTTCTTTCACGAATATAGCTATTTGGAAATATTTAGCTACTGAACTGCAGTCCTCGGACCCTAAAGTTGCTGTGCCTTAAATTCATATAATGTACGTACACAATAAATTGGAGCTTTCTCATTTACTTGTAAAATATAATGTACTTACACAGTATATCGAAAAAAACCAGACGGATAATTGAGTGAAAATGATGATAAGTTTTTAGCTGACATTGATTTGTCTAACTTCATTCAGATTTGGAATAAAGTGTAATGAATATAATTCCTTGAAAGTGCTACTTAGTCTACCCTAATTAACACAATCACCTTCCGATGGTATAGTTGATCAGCTTGACTTCCATGTTGTTGACCCTCTAGGTTTCTCATAAGTCATAACTAGCTGTGGAAAACGGGCTGGTCATGTTTGATATGGGCGGGTCGAAATGGGTAATGAATAAATTATCTGATCAACTCATATTTAATATTGATAAAAAATGAGTTAAGCGACGAATATTATGGATATTCATATTATCCGTAGCTTCTTAAATATAATTACTTTTGAGAGAATTTCTAATCTCCTATATATACTCGAGAAACACCAATTTGAGACTTTACAAATATAAAAATTAAATACATTAATAATTAATTGATTATTCATATTTTAAGTGGATAATATGTTTCTTATCCATATTTAACTCATTTATAAAAAGTTTATCACCCAACCTATTTTAATAGATAATATGGAAAATTAATTATTTTTTTAAATCATTTTGTCATAATACATCCCTTTCTCGAAAATTTAAGGTCGAAAAGAAATGAAAAAAAGAACGAAAAGGAAAATCGACATGAGGAGTAATTGGCCACTAAAGTAATGTTTTCTTTGTGTATCTAATTGGAAACCAAGCTCAAAGTGACTTGGGTGATTTGCATAAATAGAATATTTCTATGACACTATTCATCTTTTATTTTTTCACGCTTGTATCATGGCTTGAACTTCAAATTTAACAAGTATTATTCCACGAGCAACACTTCTTATATTTGACCTTAAAGATTTATCCACGAAGCAAACGAGAGCCAAAAATTTAAGATCATTTATTTTTAATGTTATTGAGTGTGATTTCTGGAAGTGACTTATACATGAAGTTGTCAATTTTGGTTTAAATTACACACGCTATTTGAATTTTCATAAAGGCCTTATATCATTAGAAATACGTAATTTGTATCTCTAATCAACTTTAAATTTATAGCTTTATTTGCACACCCGACAATAAAGAATAAATTAGAAACCACGTTCGATCTCTACGAAATGGAAACTAAGAAAAATGATAGGGAAATTAATTAAGAAATATGGAAAAACTAAATACAGCCGACTAAAGAGTAATGACTAAAATAAATTAAATATAGCTTTTGACTTGCATATAACAAAGATGATAGTTTACCAAACAAACAACAACAACAACTACCCAGTATAGTCTATAAAGTGGGGCCTGAGGAGGGTAATATATAGACAGGCCTTATCCCTACCCGAAAAGGCAGAGAGGCTGTTTCCAATCGACACTTGGCTCAGGGAAGGAAAGGAAAAACAAAAACAAAACAAAAGCAAAAGAGCATTTGTAACTCCAGCAGAAATAGCGTAAATAATAATCTAAACATAAGAACCATAAATAAAATGACATGCAATAATATCAAAAAGTAACTACCATAAGAGAGACACAATCCAATACACGAATCATCTATGGATATCCCTGCCAAGCCTCACCCAACCCCGGCAGAGGAGTACGAAAAATTCTAGGAGCCCCTATTCTACAACCCTGATAGTAGACCTCCAGACATTCCTATCAAGGGCCAGGTCCTCGAAAACCCGCATTCTAGCCATGTCATGCCAATCACCTCTCCTCAATACCTCTTAGGCCTCCTTCTGTCTCGCCTCACGCTGACCACCTCCAACCGCTCACAACTCATCACCGAGGCATCAGGACTTCTCCTCCGCACATGCCCGAACCACCTGAGCCTCGCTTCTCGCATCTTCTCATCAACCGAGTCCACCCCCACATTCTCTCGAATAACTTCATTCTTAATCTTATCTAACCTGGTGAGCCCGCACATCCACCTGAGCATCCAACTCCGCAACCTTCATTTTCTGAATATGAGAGTTCTTCACCGGCCAGCACTCCGCCCCATACAACATGGCAGGTCTAACCACAACTCTATAAAATTTCCCCTTGAGTTTTTGTGGAACTTTCTTGTCACACAGAACTCCTGAAGCAAGTCTCCCCTTCGACCACCTAACTCATATACGATGAGTGACGTCCCTATCAATCTCTCCGCCCCTTGAATCACCGACCCAAGATATATGAAATTGTCCCTCTTGGCGATGACCTGAGATCCAATCTTCACGTCCCTGCCTACTTCGCTCGGCACGGCGCTAAACTTGCACTTCAAGTATTCCGTCTTACCAAACAAATTTGATAATTATTTCTATGATGTTGAAGTAACTTCTACGTACATTCGCCTCATCTTATTGACATCTGATTATATAGAGTGTTCATACTATTAATTAATGTGATAAACTATTATAAATAAAGAGGACAATCAAGAAATCTAAGGTTTTCGACATCCACTTTGATTTTATATGATGTTAAAATCAAGAGAAGGTACTTAATTAATACATTATTTTAAAAATATTAATGGACGTTTTGGTCCTATGCAATCGACGCAGGTGATTAAATTTTCTTCTGAAAGCACTTTCCTTGATGTTTTAAACTAAAAGATTTTGTAAATACATGTCAAAATAACAGAGTTCATAAATTACAAGTAAAGGACATAAATAAAAGAAAAAGAAAAACTCAATAAATCCTAGCTCCCAATGCTCCAGAAAAACATAAATGTTTGTAGTCAAACTACAAACAATATCCTATTAATTTTCTTATATGATATCCCCATAACCCCAGCACGAACTTGTTTTAATTTCTAGGCTTATCTTTAATTTCATCACTATATGTTGACGTGGTCCAAAATGAGATTGAGTATGTAATATAGACGGATCACCTGATGTCATAAACTTCGACAAAAATTTTATATATTTATATTTTAAAATAATTAATTAAAATTACTTGACAATTTGAAATTTGAACACTTAAAACATTTTGGAGGCATTGGTTAAGAATAATATTATGGCCGTAATAAAATTTTGGGTCTGCTACCGTATTCGGAGACAACAAATTTAGTGACTGGGAAAAGTAGGAACATATGCTAATAAATAAACTTTGCCAGATTCAGATATTGAAAAAAAATAAAAATTTGTCCCTCTATTATGTGTACGTATCTTTTTCTTTTTTTCAGATATTCCAAAAGAAATTTAATGCACTTACATTAATATGATGTTATATCTCTAGGCACATTTCATTTGAACTTATACTGATATTATGTCATGAACGTTGTCTCATTATTCAGTATATGTCATGAGTTAATATACTGTTCTATGTTGCCGACGTTGAAAGGTGAATCTATCTGTATTCGTTGCTTCACGTCAATCTGTATATGGTTGAAAAGTTTCTTTAAAATAATATTTTCATCTTATGGCCGAAAATACCATAAAAGATTAGATAGTGTAGTGATACTTCAACACGTTAAAAATTTCCTAGTACCGAGTATTTATACAACTCAATAAATATCATTATTATCAAATCATAGTGCATTAACACACATTTTCATCTTAATTTATACATAACCTTGCAAGACATTTAGGACCCATTTGGTCATATATTTTGAAATTTATTTGAGTTTTATTTTTGACAAATATATGTTTATTTATAAATTTTATTCATATTTTGGCAAATTTTCAAAACACAACCTGAATCCCAAGGCCAGCTTTGATCCAAAATATTGCTATTATTTTTAAAAAATTATCCCAAAGTTTTGTGTTTTATAAAAGAGCCCACCATTTATTATTTTATAAAAATGTTGCTTCGTCTTCGAGTCATCTGAGAGTGCATTATGTAGTTCAATATAAAAATAATAATTTGTACCAAATTTATTTATTTTCAGGACTATTGCTTGCGATAATATAATGAGTGTTATTAATGAATGTATTGTTGAGTATTTGTGATACTTTTTAGAATATGTGGGTATAAATCATATTTTATTTTTTTCAAAATAAAAAAAAAGAATTATATTTTAAAAATTAATGTTAAAATATAATTTATCTCCAAACCAAACTTCATCCTAATCAAAATTTTCAAATAAGAATTTATGGCCAAACGATTGCTTTATATTAAAAAAAAATGACAGGATACGTGTAAACAAAAACGTACGAGGTATGGTTTAAGAAGTTTGAAAGACTTTAAAAAAACAAGTGAATTGGTATAATATTTAGATCATAATACGTAACCTGCATTTTCTTCTCTTTTTCCTATTCTCAACTATAAATACCCCCTCATTCTCATTTTTACTTAAAAATTCATCAATCTCTCTCTATCTCTCTCTAATTTTTTCCTATAATTGCTTACTTTAATATTGCAATTTCGTGAAAAATAGTGAAGTTGGTGAATTGAAGTATTCGAATCTTTAACGATATCAATTCTCAAGAAGTTGTTCGTCAGTTCGGTAAACTCTTGCCAACTCTTAAGTTTAATATTATAATTTTGTTTTTTTTAGCTTGTATAATTATAATTAATATGACATTTTTATTGAGAAAAATGTTTGGTGGTAAGGAAAAATCTAAAATTGGTGAATCTAGTCGCCAAAATACTACTCTTCCCCTGGCTCCCCAACCCAAACTTGTTACCCGTCCTCCTCCACCTGTTATTCTTGATAGTGATAACCCTTGTTTTCAATTTTTTGATAGTCAATTTTGCCATAATGTTGCACCAGGTCAACAATTAAATGAAGAAGCTATGAATGCTCTTTATCTTAATCAAACTATCTTTGAAAATGATGAGGAAAATAATGATTTAGATGAAATGCAACCGGATTTAGATGATACACCTACTAGTCCTGTTAATAACCCAACTGATGCCCCGTCTGACTCTCTTGTAGTAACCCCTACTTTTAATAGACAACGTTCTAAACGTCCCAAAAAATCAATTATTTGGAACTTTTTTACTCAACTAAGAGAATAAGGCTAAGTGTAAAACTTGTGGGTTTTTGTTCGCTCATAAATTTATTGGATACTGTAGCGGTACAGGTAGTTTGACTAGACACATAAAGAAATACCCTATAGATAAACCTAGATATCTTCAAATGAAAGTTGCGCAAGAGGGGACAAGTGTAGATACTACGGTTAACCCTAGTACATGGTCAAATCTAGTTCAACCGGAAATTGAAACTGTTGCTGGTGGTATTTTATATTACGATCAAAATAAAGATCCTGAAGAATTGGCAAAAATGGTTATTATTATGTGCTTACCCTATAGTTTCCCTTCTAGCCCTCATTTTGTGCAATATGTTAGAAGAGTTTTTAATCCTACTTATAAAGGATGACCTTGCGCAATCGTAAAGAGCGATATTTATAAATATAATCATGAATATGAACAATATTTGCACTATTTATTTACTCATATAAATTGCCGCATTGCTATCACTAGTGATATTGGTAGAAGTGGTAATGACTGTGATTATCTAACTGTTATCACTCATTGGATTGATGAAGAATGAAAAATGCAAAAACGTATTATTGCATATAGAATAATTAATTCACGTCACACAGGTAAGTTTATTGCTAACACACTTGCAGATATTTGTAGATATATTTGCATTAGAGATAAAATAATGTCAATTTCTATGGATAATGCTTCTAGTAGACTACTGCTATAGGCTTACCTACAACTACACTAAATCTTGCATTTGGTAATTATTTTCATATTAGATGTATTTGTCATATTTATCATTTAATCATCGGTGATGGTATGAAAATTAAAAATGTTAAAATGGCTCTTAGTTGGATTTTTTATTCAAAGCGTAGAAGTATACTTAGAGAATATTTTTAAAAATGCGACGAATTTGGCCTTAGAAAAAGAAAGGTTCCTAAAGCTTGTCTGACTAGAAGGAATTATATGTACGCAAATTTAGTTATTGCGTATGAATACAAAAGCCATATAAATACAGAGTTTAATGCTCGTGTTGGTGGTGAGGATGATGATGAAATCCTTAAAAATCAAGATTGGACTAATGTTAAAATTCTAATAGATTTTTTAGAGAAATTTCATATTGCGACAAATGAATTGTCTGGTCAATATTATCCTACTATTTCAAACTGTTTAGTCTATATTGCAGCACTATGTATTTTATTTGTTCAATTTTCAGAGGGTGGGGTAATTTTTCAACTTGCTATAAATGCAATGAAAGAAAAGTTTAAAAAATATTTTTTTCCCTATCCCCCCTATTTATGATGTTGCTTCCATGATAAATCCTATTATGAAATTAAGAGGTCCTCACTTTTAGTATTCAAATATTTATAAGGATTTAGATCTTTTAGATGAGGAATTAGCTACACTTGCAGATGCAAAAGCCTTAATTAAAATAAATGCTAAAATAATTTATAGTGCTAATCAACAAGCCTTAGATCATGCTAGATCAAATGTTACAACTCCTACTTCGTCTAGTTCGCAATCATCTAAAAGAAATGTTGTCCTAAAAGTACTTAGTTCTTGGACGGATTTCAGGGGTTCTCAAGGTGATATATTGATGTTACTTCACATCTAAATGAGCTTCAAGTTTATTTGTTGCAGAGCCTTGAAAAGGAGAATGCAGACGGCAACTTTGATCTTTTGGAATGGTGGAAGGCCAAAGAGAAATACTTTCCGGGTCTTTCAAGAATGGTTCGAGATATTTTATGTGTTCAAGCTTCAATAATGACATCAGAGAGCGCTTTCAGTCAAATGAGACTTCAAATAGGTGATCATAGAGCGTCTATGAGGGAGAGCTTGGAAAAATCAGTACTTTTCAAAGATTGGATCCGTTTGTAAAGAAGAAATTTTGGACTTGCTGAATCATAACTGGAGATAGATGAAGCTTATGAAGAAATGATAGCGGAACTTGCTGAGGATGCTGCTTTGCCCAGAAGCGGTGATGAACAAGCTTCTTTTCCGCCACTACCAACGGAAATTCCTCCGAACCTTGAAGGATTTATGAAATTTGTTAGAGATAATACATAGACTAATATGTAACTTGTATTTTGGCACATCTTCATTAGTTTTTTTCCTTTTAATTATGGTATTAGCACCTTTTTGTGCTCATTTCATTGGGGAGAGGAAGACTAAAAAAGATATTGTCACTTTTGTTAATGTCGTAATTGTGAGCACGTGATTTTTGCGCTATATATGAATTCCTCCCAGAAATTAAAAACAAAATAATCACTTTCAATGTTTGCAATTTTGTGGAGTTTTGTGGCATTTTATGTTAATTATTTGCATTTTGTCTGTACATTTTTATTCGTATAAAAATACAAAATATGCATTGCATTTAGTTTTAATTTAATTTGATATTTGATTAGTTTGTGATAATTGTTAGAGTTAATTAATTTGATTTGGTAGTTTAATTTAGTTTTAGAATTAATTTAAAGTTTTAGATTAATTTGGAAATAAGAATTAAATGAAATTAGAAAAAAAAAGAATTAAATAAAGAAAGAAAAATGAGGAAAACTAACAAAAAGGAAATGAAATGAAGGAAAGGGCAATCAGGCCACCAGTTTTGGGCCACAGACTCGAGCCTAAACCCTAAACCCATGCCAAATTAGCCCAACCCGCCTCAGGAAACCCGGTCCAGCCCCTTTGTAGCAAAACGATGCCATTTCGATAAACATTAATCTTGGTCGTCCAGGGTTCTTGATCCTACGGCCAGGAACTAGGGTAAACTTAACATATAATTGTCGGATTCCCCTCCCACCCACCCCTCTCTTCGCCATCTCTAACAACGCTAATATTATCACCCCTTCCGCCATTCGCCGCCAGCCGGAAATCGCCTCCACCGGCGGCAAAGCTCCAATGAGCCCCAAAATTACACTATAGCACCCTCTCATCCTCCCCATCCCGAATATGAGCCTAGTTTTCGCCAAAAGTTAGCCAAACTAGTCGAATATTCAAGCATGTGGATGCCGAATCCGTCCCCCGCGGCGGCACCACCACCAAACGGCCCCACATTTACACCACATAGCCTCCTCATCTCCCTCTTTGAGAATCCATGGCCTATAACCTTCAAATATTACCAAAGATTCTCGAATTTCAGATCAAAGATTGACCCAAACCCCTAAGTTCTCAAAGTTCACAGTTTGTTCGATTTTGGAATGTAATAGTCCTTAATCTTATGTTTCTCGTGGAAACACCCAATTAAGGACGGTTTCAGTCTGAATTTTTCAAAAGACTGGCCGGAAGTCCTTTTTGTGTTACTGAGGTATTTCTTTCGTTTTTCCTTTTTCTATTTCCTATTCTTAGTGTTTGTTTTAGCCAAAATTAGTAGGTTTTCTTTATTTAGTCCTTGTTCTATTTCATTTTCTGTTTCTGATCTTGTTATAAACGTATGGTTCATTCATGTTGATTTTATTCTCATGGGTTCTCGATTTCTTTTAAGCATAACCTTTACGATTGTTTTTTTTTTTGATTAATCCTGTTCTGGCGATTTTTTATATTAGTTTAATTTTTTGTTTGAATGTGTTTTGATATATGTTTCAATTCGGTAGCATAGGCTTTAATTACTTTGAATTTGTTTGGCCTTAGTCAATCATGTCCAATCAGTATCTGATTTTTAATTTTTGGTTATTAGTGTTTGTTTTAATCAGTAATTCTATTGTGGTTATTAGTTATTTTCTAATTAGTTTTAGTTTAGGGGATTGGATATAGCTGATTAGAATTACTTGGTTCAACTATGGTTAATTTTCAACAAGGATAGCAAGGCTGGGGTTGGGTTAGTAATTTCAGATTAAGTTCAGGGGTAATTTAGGTATTCAGGATTGAGTAACAATACTGTAGGTGAAGCTAGAACCCTCTAGGATCTTCCAAAATAGGACTTCAATTGAGTTTCAATAACTTAGTGCAGTAACTTGGGTATAACAAGCTATAACCTTAGGGACTAATTAATAAAAATTTGAAAAACTTAGGGACTAATATCATTGGCTTCTCAAAAACCAAAGAAAAAAATATAACACAAAACTTCAAAACACCGTTCTATTGAAATTTTTTAGGTTAATTTCGAGTTTAGTGGTTGATTTGCAACTTCTAGCTTAAGGCCTGATTGCTAAAGTTTTGTGAAGTTTCATGGGTTAATTTTGAGTGTATTTGGGTTCAATCAAGGTTGTCCTAGGTATTTTATTGGTGTTGTACCTCTGTCACTCGTTTCTGGGTTTTGGTAACATCGTTTTGTGTTTTAAACTGTTCTCCTGCTGTTGTGACCTGCTGCTTGACACTGCTATCTACTCAATCTGCTACTGACTCATCTTTCTTCTTATTGTATTTCAATTTCCAGGTACACATCTCCAATTTGCCTCAATGTAGCTCTTGAATTTGAATTGAAATAAAACATCATGACGAATTGGCTTCCTGCTGTGTGCTTGATTGTGTCATTGTGTATCAGTAGTTGGATAGATGTTATATGATATGCATTTGTTTAATGAAGTTTAGTTTTGATTTGTATTCACATGAATATTGGACTGTGTGGACTTTACAATTTTGTATAACTATGACCTCAGTTCTGGTACAATTCATAATAGTTATTCATTAGCACTAGGATTCATAACTTGTTAAGTTGCCGTTGATTTTCATATTCACGACAGTAAGGATAATCCAATAGACAACAACAGGCAGTATCGCTTACATATTAACAGAATACACTCGATTAATTATGATTATTTTATTGGTTCAACATCGGTTCCTATTTTAGATGTTTGTAGAATTGATATCTTAGTTAGTTTGGATGGATAAAGTTGGAGCGTGGGATTTCAGAATAACTAGTTGATTAACTTGTTATTTTATATTGGGCTCGTTTGAGCCCCCAAAGCCTTGGACGTTCGGTTTGGATATACGAAAGATCTTAATCTACTCACTAAGTATTGGATATGATGATAGCAAAAATAAATTTAAATTATAAATTTGGGCCTTTGCATTAGGTAGCGAATTCAAATTAAGAGGTTTTTCCCTCTTGTTTGATCCCGGACTTGAACTTGAGGCCCGACTTTTATAATCCTAATTAATCAGGCCCTTTTAGAGACAAATTCAATAGAAAATAATAGCTTGCTTTAGGCCTTAAAATAAACGAGGTGCGTCATGCCAAATAAAACTCATAAATTTGTGTGGCCCTCTTTAAATGTTTATATTAAAATACGTAGAATTTGGGACATGCCATTTAGCGAATTTTCATGGCCTTCGGCAAAGTTAATAATACGTTAGTCACTTTGGGCGCGCTTATAAATAATGTACTTTCTTAAATTCGGGTGTGCATTTATGTGGCCCAAGTCCAAATCCCAACGATGTTAAAATATGTCAAAAGTCCTCGGTGCATTTATGAGACGTGGTTCAGGATGTGTTTTAATAACGTTGCAATTTTTCTTTAATTATAATAATAAAGCGGCTCAAAGTCAAAATTGGCACATAGGTACAAATGGACTAAAATCAGATAATTAAGCCAAATATGACAGTTGAGCGACCATGCTAGAACCATGGAACTCGGGAGTGCCAAACACTTTTTTCCGGGTTAACAGGATTCCTTACCCGAATTTCTGGTTTGTAGACTGTTAAAAAGAGTCAACTTTTCCTTGATTCCGGATTCAACCGGTGACTTGGGATACCATAAATCTCCCAAGTGGAAACTTTGAAATCTTTTAAATAAATCCCGTTTGGATTGTCCTCTAATTGGAAAAACACCTTTATCTACGCCCTTCGCGAGGTGTAGTGTAAAAAGAAGGTGTGACAACTCTAGCGACTCTGCTGGGGACCGACCCCAGAATCTCTGGTTCAGGGTTCAGGAATTCGAGCTTAGAATAATTATTTTATTTGGCTTTATTTATTATCTGATTTTTTACATGTTGACTTAATGTGCAAAATAATGCTTTTACCGCTTTGATATTATTCGAACTGTACATATAAACTGTTACGGAACCCTTCTCTTATTATCTTCGGGGATGTGCTCGCTGGCCTAGACTCCCTATTCTTTTAGTGTCATACCTTGAAATAAGAAAGAGGCTCGGACAAATTACTTAGACGGATGATCTTTCGGGTCCCCGGTACGTAGCCCCTTTCTCGAGTCGAATTGTCCGCTCGGGTACACAGTCTAGAACAAATACCCAGGTTTTAAACATAAAATAACTTAACCTCATGTTGAATCCCTAGTAGGAACGCTTATTTGCATTATGCGTTTGACTTAGGGGACTCAACACAGGGGTTGGGTGCGTCTAGGACAGGTGTACTTGGAAATTGACCATCCTGATGCATCCTACTTGTGCATTTATTTGTTTTGGATTTGCATGTTGACCGGCTTTTTAAGGGTTAGCAGAGTTAATCACCTATTTTGGAAAAATCAATGCCCAAATAGTGTCGAAACTCTGTCGAATTTTTGAGTAAATGAAAATAAAAAAACAAAATAAAGGAAAGAAAATTTGCTTTCAAAAAATAGTTTATTTGCAAATTAAAAAATACAAAACAAAAAAAAGAAAGAAAAATGTCATGTTTTCTACAATAGCTTATTTATTTGCCAATGAAAAAAAGAGAAAAAGAGTCTGATTTAAAAATATTTGGTTTTGCTTGATCTGCCCGAACTATGCCAGTTTGATTCTCATAGGGTGTGAGATACGTAGGCAACCCTCATCGGGTCGAACTTCCCTTTTTGCAGAAAAATAATAAGAAAAATAGTCCGAAAATGAATTTTTTTTAATTATAAATAGGTAATGTGATGTCGTTGTTGTCAAGAATAGTCAAATGTTCCCGAAAGCGATGCCGGAAGGCTGATTTTGCACAAACGACCACCTTTGTTATTTTTCTTTTTTGGCCAGTTAGCGGGCAAACCTTAAAATCTTCCTCCTGAAATGCTGAAAGGCCATATCTGCAAAGCTGGGTTTTGGTTTTAGAATTAAAAAAAATTAAAAAATATAAAAGAAGGGGTCAATTTTGATTTTGGAGTCAAACAGAATAAAATCATAAGTTACTAAATCACCTTAATAAATGTGCAGGATGAGCACAATCCAAACCGAACCTTTCTCATTCATAAGCAACATCCCTTTGGAGTTTCGGCTGTGGTGGAATGATTTAGCTGGAGAAGGGCAAGACGAGGTCAAGAAATATTTAGGGGGCTTTCCCAGACTGTTGGAGATTATACCCCGGGGAGACATCATAAGGACATTGGTCACATGCTGGGACCCCAGCACAATGTGTTCCACTTTTCAGATTTTGAACTTACCCCGACCTTAGAAGAAATAGCTCGGTACATTGGGAGTGTTAAGCTTCCTTTGAGACACAAGTATTTGGTAGCCCCAAGAACCGTAGTTGTACACATATTCTTAGACTCATTGAAAATAAGCAGAGTGGTACACAACCCAGACTTGGCAGCTGGTTTTTGTACCTTTCCGTTCCTATATAGCATATATGGTCATATAGAAGGGTTCAAAAAACCAGAGAACAAAATCTACAGCAAAGGAAACCGCATTAAATGGGAAGAACATAGACGCTTCGCTTTTATGGTGGCTTTATTAGGGCTCCTGGTGTTTCCAAAGAAATGCGGAAATATCGACATAAAAATAGCAGGGGTTGTCAGCACTTTATTCACTCAAGCCAAGAGCACACTCGCGCCTATGATAGTAGCTGAGATCTTTCGTGCTCTCACAGCTTGCAGGGCCGGGAAAGATTTCTTTGACAGGTGCAATCTGTTGTTACAAATGTGGATGACCGGACATCTATGCCACCATCACCAGTTATAAGCTATGGGTCAACGAAGAAAACTTGTATAGAGGAATTTTACACAAGGAATGAAGGGCTCAGCTTGCCTCAAGGAGTAACAGGATGGATATCTTAATTTCGGTCCCTCACTACTAGTCAAATAGAGTGGATGCTAGGATGGTCGTTTGTGGACGAGATCATATACATGCTAGCAACGGGGTTTCACTTCCTTCTGATGGGTCTTAGGAGCATCAAGCCCTATGCCCCGCATCAGGTCTTGAGATAGCTCGGGAGGTGCCAGATAGTGCCAAAAGACGAAGATCTCAGTATTCGGGTAGTCGAGATTGGACCTGATGGTCAGTTCCCTGAAGCAACAGTCAGCAAATTTTGGAATGAATGCCAATACCTAACAGCTAAAACTTGCGTATGGGATCGATCAAGAGGCGAAGTGTCGCCAGGATACCTTGCTTGGTACATGAGAGAAATTGAGTTCGAGAGGCCAGCCAAGAGGCCCTATATCTAGGAATTAGTCAAAGCATCGCAAGAGCAGTGGGATTGATTGGCTAAAGAACACGAGTACAGGGCTACAATAGGCAAAATGGAGAAGCAGGACATGAATTTGCAATTTGAGAAAGATTTGCAGACCGCCGCAGGTGAAGGCAAAAAGAAGAAACTGGCTAAAGAAAATGAGGCCATTCGGGCCCAAATTTAGAAAATGAAAGTAGCAGCGGAAAACCCCGTCCGAAGTGCCAAAGATGAAAAACATATGGATAACTTGAGACAGAAGGTGAATAACTACAGTTTTGATTTGAACAAAGCAGAAAGGGAACTATCCAGGGGTCGAAAAAAATTGGCTAAAAATGCGGCAGAAAGAGCACGTCTAATTAAGCAATGAAAAGAAGAGTTCTACGGTGAGTTTGTATGACTAAAGAAAAGGGTCATCATCGTAGAAACCAAAATGATCAAACAGGCAAAAGGGTTCAAAGTTTAAAGGGAACATTGTTACACAGCATTGGCACAATTAGAAATGGATTGGCAACAACTTCAAGAGCAAAATCAGGTAGGCGAACAAATTTTAGGAGCCAGAACTGAGCAGATTGGGAGGTTATTGCAAGAGAAAGGTTTCATAAGAGAGAGAATCAGAAGGATCACCCATTACATCACAATGAAGTAACAGCTATGAGGATATGCCTAGACCTATGTTTTTCGCCACCGTGATGCTTTTTGTTCATCGCGTAACGGAGGATCTCCATCACTTCCAGGGGGATTTAGCTAGTCGGCCCGCAGCAAGGCCGAACGATGCCTCATGGGTCCCAGGAGAAATTGAAGCCCTAATGTATTCGTCATTTCTTGAGACTGTATTTTCCTGTCATTAAAGTCTGTCAGTTTGTCTTGGAGTCTGTATTTTCTTTTATATGGGTTAGTTATTATTCGAGTTTGTAGTTTGTCTTTCATCGGAGTCTGTTAGTTTCTTGTTTAAATCTGTTAGTTTTTCCAGTCTTTGTAACCAAAGTTTGTTTTATTATGAAAAATTGAAAATTCCAAAATGTTTGATTGTTTCTTCACTTTATATCTGCAAGAACTACGCTCAGTCTGATTCATGTGGGGTCATGATACATAGGCAATCTACATAGGTTTCGACCATAACCAAATTGAAGAAAAAAAAGGAAAAGAAACAAAGAGGGGAAAGTAAGAAACAAACAATGGAAAAACAAGTGGGAAAAGTGAGAGGATAAAGCAAAGAAGAGGCATTGAAAATAAAGAAAAAGGAAAGTCGGGATGACACATGCAACCAAGAAAAGGCATATTAGAAACGGTTAACTACTTAGGTGCATTTATTCCCAAAATATGCGGTTACCTATCTATTAATGCTCTAATCGCCAACAAAGTTATGATTGATAGTGAGTTCAGACAGGTGGTTAGTTCTTACGGCATTCTGACAACCCGCTCCTACAACACTCGATCTAAGAGAAAACAGATCATGGCCAATTAGGAAAGCGACGCCGGCATCATTGACCCCTCGAAAGAGGTAGAGGAATTGGACGTTAATGCAATGAAAGAGGAAATGTACAAACTGAAACACCAAATGGCTGAAATGTACCAGGCTTGGATGACCGGGACAGCACCACCCCTGCCTCCACCTAACTTCTTAGATGCTACTCTTCTCCAAACTCCGGTCATGGTTCCGAACTATCCTCCATACTCTCCAGATACACCAGCTTATTAAAGTTTTCCCAACCACCACACTAGCTCCGTCACTCATCCTCCAACTATATTTTCCCAAAAGTGCCCTCGTTTCACATCCACTATCCCCAACAACGAATACCTACTCAAAGCTCATGATATCCAATACTGTCCTTCAGAGGTTGCCCACAAGGTTTACAACTCACACAAGCAGGGCCTGCAGGATGAGCCTCATGTAGAAAGTGAAAGGTTCACAGGAATAAAAAGGCGGGATAGAATAACCCGGAGGCTGGAAGGCATAGGACAGTCCTTGAAGAAAAAGCAAGGAATGGGAGACCAGGGTAATATGGCTTGCGAAGAACTGTTTGTATCCCCTAGCGTTTGCCTACCCACAGGGTTCAAAGTGCCAAAACATAACTTTTATGATGGGTGTGGAGATTCGGTAGCCCACCTGAGGGTCTACTGCAGTGAAATGAGAGGCGTTGGAGAGGAACATGACCTATTGATAGCATATTTCAGCAAGAGCCTGACTGGGGCAGCTTTGGACTGGTATACTCGTCAATATGACGGTAAATAGCCTACATGGGTGACATGGCTCAAGCTTTTTTTCGATACTTTCAATGCAAATCCAGTGTTACCCCAGACCGCGCTTGCCTATGTAAAATAGAAAAGAAGCTAGAGGAGAGTTTTAGGGAGTTTGGGCTCATATGGAGGGCGCAAGCTTCTCTAGTCAGTACCCCGATTGGTGAAGAAGAAATGGTTTAGATTTTCCTACAAGCCCAGGAGCCCACCTACTTCAGTCATTTGGTCCCGACCTTAGCAAAACCTTTCAATGATGTGTTAAAAAAAGGGGAGCTAGTAGAAGAGGGAATCAAGTCAGGCAAAATCATAAGTGGTTCGAAAGACTTTTAGAACATCCAAGTAAGCTTCGACGGAAAAAAGAGAAATGGAAAACATGATTAACATTTCAAGCCTCGACATCATCCTCATGGATATCCTTGTGTACTAGATGATCCTCCCCCACGCTGCTTCTCTCCACAGAACTCCCAAAATCATACAGCACTTTCCCCATAGCCAGCTCCACAAATTCCTATCCATCCTCACGAGCATACTAAAAACCTCTTGGATCAGGTTTCCAACCCAAACGAGCGTGTAAGAATAAGAGGTTGCTGAAAAAAAGAAAAGGTTTTCACCCATATCGGAGTATCATATGCCAATTTGTTCCAAAGGTTGAAGCAATTGGACATGTTGAAGTCGATTTAGATAAAAATACCAAACCCTCTGTCAAAGAAGTTTAATATTTCATAAAGGTGCGCATATTGCTCGGATGCCCCGGGGCATGGCACAGAGAAGTGTTGGAGTCTGAAGAAAGCAATTTAGAAACTTATTGATACAGGTGACATCGTCATACAAAATCCAGATGCAGCAGACACTAGCCAAAGTCCATAATGAGACGCACATGTTGGAATGTGAGAATTCTTATGGGAGCCTCGGAGGCAGACATGCTGCTGAGTGTTCAGTGTTGTCAAAGGTTGATCTTCAGAATGAGCAACCAAAAGGGACCCAAAAGCGATCTGTTAAGAACAACGTGATGAAGACTTGTGAAGTTCCTAGTGTTATTGATGCGGAACCCAGTGGCTAATATGTCGTGCTGAGTAATTGGAAAGACGCTCCATTTCTTGGTCAGCCAGAGATGAGTTTTTGTGGTTTATTTTGTTGTCATTTCAGTTGTTTGGTTATTTTCAGGGTTGTAATCCGGATATTCTCTTGTGATTCAAACCCTTCTATCCTTTTATTTTTCCTAGTTTTTTTTTCGCAGTAACTCGTTTAATGTCGTCTAGGTTCGTTCTGGGGTCATAACCCCAATTTTCCACTTTTTTTGTTGTTCGAACTCTTATACCATCTGTCTAATGCAATTTTCTACTTTACATCATTTCTAGTCATTTGGTTTAGTTTTCTTTTCTTTTTACAATTCTTTCCCTGTTGGCTCTAGTGATGTGACATGCATGCGTAATTCTTAGTATCGCCTTAAAAAGTTAGTTCAGTCATGAAGCAATGAAACTTAGTTCAATCATGAAGCAATGAAACAATTCTGAAGATGACTGAGACACTTGAGGGAAATGAGAATAGATTTGGACCCTTTGAGATCTTTTGAAGTCCGAACCATGTGAAACAAAGGCAGATAGAACATGAAGAAATCCTAAAAGCAAGTTTACCAAACTGGCAGGGACTATTTGTTGTTGTCCAATGGTGCATTATATTTGACAGATGTGGAAGGAAAATATGTAGAAATGGCTATCAATTCTGATACAGTCAAGAGATACTATGTATAACTCTTTTACCTGATTGTACTTGCTTGTCTTGGTATATTTTGAAGATTGGAATGACAAAGGCATTTTGTTCTGCTATCTAAATGCTTTATCCTTTGCTAACCCTTTTGAGCTTTAATTATTTTCTTTCATACCCGGAATCAGTAACAAAAGTCAGAAACGCAAGTGTGGGAAGGCAGTGAAAGGAAAGGAAAGGAAAGAATGAAAAGTAGGAAAAAAAAGAAGAAAAGAAAACAAGAAAAGAAAAGAGAAAAGAGAAAAGGAAAAAGAAAGAAAGAAAAACAAAACAAAACAAAGAAAAGAAATGAAAAGAAGAAAAGAAAAACAGAAAGAAAAACAGAAAGAAAAAAAAAGAAGAAAAATAACAATAAAAACAAGGAATCGGCATGAACTACGTTAGACCTGATTCCTTTTAAAGGATACGTAGGCAGCCTCACGTTTCGGTCTCATCAAAATAAAATTCAAAAGTTCCCCATGCAAGAAACTGGGGCAGAAGTTGTGGTTGTTGAAAGAAATCTGATTTCGAAAGTTATAACTTTGAACCCATTCAAATTGTTTTGAGCCTTTGATACCCTTTCTTTCTAACCTCGTCCAAAGCCCACGTTACGGTCCAAAGAGAGACTTTCTGATTAGTCTTCAAAAGATTCCAAGTATAACAAGTAGGGGTGATTCATGTTAGGGGGCAACACTCCGGTCCAAGCAGGAAAGATAATGAAAATGAGAGAGTCTTATTGGTAAAAACCCTCATGGGCACTGTAAGCGACGGGAGCTGAGAGAAATAAAAAATGAGAGAGTCTTACTGGTAAAAACACTCACGGGCATCTTGAGGGCACTATAAGTTGAGAGAAAGAACAAAATAAGAGAGTCTTGATGGTGAAAACCTTTTGGGGCGTTACAAGTCGGATAAGGATTGTGAATCAGATTGGATAATCGGAGCATTGAAGTCCATCATCACGGTCTGGCGGGTATAACAAGAGTTAAACATCAGATTTGCTCGTAGGGGCATGTCATGGTCATTAGAGTTGGTACCCGCATTTTATAGGTTTCTACTTATTAGTTTTTTTGTTAGGAATCATCCCCTTTCATTGTCTTCTACTTTGTTCCTTTTTTCTTGTTTATTCCATATTCTTGAGTTTGTTGGGTCAAAACAAATGAGAAATGACTTCAAAATCTGCCACTAGCTTTCCAATTGCACAAAAGGGGATCTGTTTGTCACATAAAAGTAGCATAAATCAAGAAGGAACAACAGGCACACTGGCTGGTAACAATAAACATGATTTGGGATTCGTTTGAAATACAAAAGCTCGGTATATATCAAATCATGGAAAATAGAGCAGAATGAGGGCTAGAGAGAACGGATCAAAGGTGTTTTCTGTGACAAGAAGGGTGGTAACCAGTGACAAGCAAGATCTTCCAACAAGAAATTGAAGTTATCATGGCTAGCGATGGAGCGTTATACCTCAAGGCCAGAACTAGTGGTTTGATTCAAGAAAAGGACATCATACACAGTGTGGTTGGTAACAATTAATATGCTTTGGGGATCAGGTGAAACACAAGGGTATGGCATATGTCATTCAGTAACAATGCAACAGACGGAAGTTATTGGGTTCGAGTGAGAAGAGGTATTTTCTGGGTTAAGGTTTACAAAGGAAGTGGTTAGCCAAGGAACAAGCAGGGTTTTTGAATGAAAATCAATTATCATGACAAGTGAAGGAGCAACAGACCTCAAGGTCAAGGCTAATGGTTTAAGTCAATAAAGAATAGCATAGACATGGAGTGGGGGCAATGGACGTGCTTTGGGGATCATGCGAAACATAAAGTTTTGGTAGATGTCGATTACAATGCAACAAATAAAAGGTATTGAGAAAAGGGATTTGTCTGGGTTGAAGATTGCAAGGGTGGTGGTTAGTCAAGGAACGAGCGGGGTCTTCAAAAGAAATCAGTTATCATAATAGGCAAAGGAGAAACATTCTTCATAGATGAGGCCAATGGTTTAAGTCAATAAAGAACATCACACACAGAGTAAGGCAATGGACGTGCCTTGGTATTCACGTAAAAATGTCAGACGGATGCCAGATCATGAGCAATGGAACCAACAGAGGATATTGGGTCCAAACGGAGAAGAAATATTTTCTGTGACAACGGAGACAGAGGAGTTAGTTAGTCAATAAGCAAGCAAGTTACCATGGAAAGTGAAGGAGCGCAACGCAAAGATAGGGAAGGCCACAAAGGTGCAGGGATCAGCCGAGCATCGTAAACTAACTCGGTAGTCTCAGGAAAATGTAAGAACTTTGGCAAAAGGGTCGGGAATGCAGCACCAAGATAGGAAAGCCACAAGGGTTCAAGGGTTAGACGATCACAACACACTAACTCGGTTAATCCCAAGAAAGATGTAAAAATTCCGACAAAAGGGCCAGGAGTGTAACACAACAATGGGGGAGCAAAGTAAAGCCACAAGGCTCAGGGGTCAGCCGAGCATAACACACTGACCGGGTAATCTCAGAAAGGATCCAAGGCTTAGGAAAAAAGAGTCAAAAGCGCAACACAAATATGGGAAAGTTCGAAAGGATTAACCAAGCATAATACATGGACTCAACAACGATCAATAAGGATGTAAAAAATTCTACCAAGAGGGTCAGAAGTGCAATAGAAAGATGGGGGAACAAAGTAAATCCACAAGGGTCAGGGGGTCAGCCGAACATAGTACATTGACTTGGTAATCTCAGGAAAGATCTAAGAATTACGGCAAAAATGCTAGGAGTGTAACACAACAACGGGGGAGCAAAGTAAAGCCATAAAGGTTCGGGGGTCAGCCAACTAACTCAGGAAACTCATCATCAACATGGAAAATTGAACACAATGGAAGACGATAGTAGGGAGACCGCTTTCAACAAGAATGCCGCAAGCTAACCACCACTTTTCAAACTAACAAGGTTCCTTTGATTGACACAAAGGCAGAAAGATTCCGGAGGATCCTAAGGGAAGCCATCCACAGGGGGAGGCAAGCACATGGCAGGTATGATAAAAATCTCAGGGCCCACCTGGAAAGTGGGACCCAGTTAAAAATCAAAAGGAACATAATCTGACATAAATATTCTTTCCATTAAGAGTATAATGGAAAGAAACTTTAATTCGCAACCCCAGCGGAGACAATCGAAAGTTAAAAGGGGCATGCAATTTGAAATTCTCAAGACCCTCCTGGAAATGGGACTCAGTTTTAAAACTCAAACAGGTGTAGGTAACATGGGCAGGCACAAACACCTTCCCCAGTAAGAGTCTTCGGAACTCGCCTGAATAATGTTCCCCAGCAGAAACAACATGAAGTTAGAATTGGCATTTAATCTGGAACCCGCAGGACACTCCTCAAAAAGGGGACTTATTTAAAGGTTAAAATGACTTGCATGTTGAAATAGGATTCAGTTAAGAGTTGTCAGAATCCTCCTGAAAAATAAGACTTAGCCTAAAACACAAACAAGCACGGGTAACATGGGCGGGCACAAACATTTCCTCAACAAGAGTCGTCAGGACCCACTTAAATAATGGGATGTAACTCTAAATACTAATCCCCCGCGGACACATTTGGCCATCTAATTAAGAGTTGTCAGGACTTTCCGAGATAATGGAAAGTGGCTTCAATCACCGATCCCCACCAGATCCCGATCAGATATAACTCGGATAATAAGACATAGTGGAAATTATTACCTTTTTTGAGAACACAACCTAATTTTAAAGTTGTTATGGATTTGATTAATACTCACAGATGCATCCAGCACCAAACTGGGGCAGAAAGAATTTCTCTTGTTTTGTTCGTTGTTGTGACTAGGTACACAAGTACCAGTCTCAGGGAATAGTTTTCAAGTTGCAAGTTTTGGTAATCAGGCGCCCACTGGGAAAACAAAGGAATATTTTTAAGTTGCAAGTTTTGGTAATCGGGCGCCTACATGTAGAACAAGGGAATATTTTTCAAGTTGCAAGTTTTGGTAATCAGGCGTCCACCTGTAGAACAAGGGAATATTTTTCAAGTTGCAAGTTTTGGTAATCAGGCGCCCACCTGGAGAACAAGGGAATATTTTTCAAGTTGCAAATTTTGGTAATCAGGCGCCCACCTGTAGAACAAGGGAATTTTTTCAAGATGCAAGTTTTGGTAATCAGGCGCCCACCTGTAGAACAAGGAAACACTTGTCAAGTTGAAAGTTTTGGTAATCAGGCACCCACCTGTAGAACAAGTGAATACTTTTCAAGATGCAAGTTTTGGTAATCAGGCGCCCACCTGTAGAACAAGGCAATACATTTCAAGATTTCAAGTTTTGGTAATCAGGCGCCCACCTAGGGAACAAGGGAATATTTTTCAAGTTGCAAATTTCGGTAATCAGGCGTCCACCTGTAGAACAAGGGATACTTTTCAAGATGCAAGTTTTGGTAATCAGGAGCCCACCTGGAGAACAAGGGAATATTTTTCAAGTTTCAAGTTTTGGTAATCAGGCGCCCACCTATAGAACAAGGGAATATTTTTCAAGTTGTAGGTTTTGGTAATCAGGCGCCCACCTGTAGAACAAGGGAATATTTTTCCAGTTGCAAGTTTTGGTAATCAGACGCCCACCTGTAGAACAAAGAAATATTATTCAAGTTGCAAGTTTTGGTAATCAGGCGCCCACCTGTAGAACAAGGGAATATTTTTCAATTTGCAGGTTTTGGTAGTCAGGCGCCCACCTGGAGAACCAGGGAAAATTTTTCAAGTTGCAAGTTTTGGTAGTCAGGCGCCCACCTGTAGAACAAAGGAATAATTTTCAAGATGCAAGTTTTGGTAATCAGGCGGCCACCTGGAGAATAAGGGAATATTTTTCAAGTTGCAAGTTTTGGTAATCAGGCGCCCACCTGTAGAACAAGGGAATATTTTTCAAGTTGCAAGTTTTGGAAATCAAGCGCCCAGCTGGAGAACAAGGGAATATTTTTCAAGATAAAAGTTTTGGTAATCAGGCGCCCACTTGTAGAATAAGGGAATACTTTTCAAGTAGAAAGTTTTGGTAATCAGGCGCCCACCTGCAAAACGAGGGAATACTTTTGAGTCCAGCAATTCGGCATCAAACATAGAAGAAGAGAAAACAAGAAGTCAACAAGGCAACAAGAAGTTCTACAGGAAGAAATACCAATCAACAAGGCAACAAGGAGTTCACAGGAAGAAATACAAGGCAACAAAGCAACAACGATCAAGAGCAAGTCTGAAGATATAGATAGGTTCTTTTGTAATTTGTAGTTCATAGCTTAGTCTGGCTTCTTTTTATTTTGACAAGGTGTAATAAGAAGGTCTAGCACCAGTAGCAGCAGCAACAACAACAGTCAAATCACAGCTTCATGGTAGTCCCAGCTACCAAACATTACCGAACTACATTGACCTGATTCCTTTTTAGCAAAGGATATGTAAGCAACCTCAGAAGCAGGGTACGGTCAACTCTTTCAAAAATGCTTCACACGTAGTATTCAAACGGGCAAAAATCGCTCATATCCGCTCACTTATCTTTTCCCGAAAACTCTTCGTGTTTTCGAGCAAAGAGGGGCAGCTGTGAGCACGTGATTTTTGCTCTATATATGAATTACTCCCAGAAATTTAAAACAAAATAATCTCTTTCAATGTTTGCAATTTTGTGGAGTTTTGTGGCATTTTATGTTCATTGTTCGCATTTTTTCCGTACATTTTTATTTGTATAAAAATACAAAATATGCATTGCATTTAGGGTTTAATTTTACATATTTTGAAATTAATTGATAATTAGGAATCTTACAAAAAAATACAAAAATTACAAAAATAGTTTATCTTGGCATTGTTTAAATTGTAGCTTTGAATTTTGCTAGTTTTTATTTAATTTGATATTTGATTAGTTTGTGATAATTTTTAGAGTTAATTAATTTAATTTGGTAGTTTAATTTAGTTTTAGAATTAATTTAGGGTTTTAGTTTAATTTGGAAATAATAATTAAAAGAAATTAAAAAAAGAATTAAATAAAGAAAGAAAAGAGAGGAAAACCACCAAAAAGGAAATGAGATGAAGGAAAGGGCAATCAGGCCACCAGTTTAGGGTCACAAACTTGAGCCTAAACCCCAAACCCATGCCAAATTAGCCCAACCTGCCTCAGGAAACCCTGTCTAGCCCCCTTGTAACAAAACGATGTTGTTTCGATAAACATTAATCTTGGTCGTCGAGGATTCTTGATCCTACGGCCAGGAACTAGGGTAAACTTAATATATAATTTTTGAATTCCCCCCCACCCCACCCCACCACACCCCTCTCATCTCCATCTCTAACACCCCTTTTATTGTCACTGTCTTCCGCCGTTCGTCGCCGACCGAAAATCTCCTCTGCTGGTGGCAAAGCTCCATTGAGCCCTAAAATTACACCATAGCACCCTCTCAACCTCCCCATCCCGAATCTGAGCCTAGTTTTCCCCAAAAGTTAGCAAAATCGGTCGAATATTCAAATCTGTGGACGCCGCCTCCGTTGACCGCGGCGACGCCACCACCAAACGGCCCCAAATTTACACCAGATAACCTCCTCATCTCCCTCTTTACAAATCCATGGCCTATAACCTTCGAATATTACCAAAGATTCTCGAATTTCAGATCAAAGATTGACCCAAACCCCTAAGTTCTCAAAGTTCACGGTTCGTTCGATTTTGGACTCTAATAGTCCTTAATCTAGTGTTTCTCATGGAAACGCCCGATTAAGGACGGTTTCAGTACGGATTTTGCAAAAGACTGGCCGGAAGTCCTTTTTGTGTTACTGAGGTACTTCTTTCATTTTTCCTCTTTTTATTTCAATCATGTTCTTAGTATTTGTTTTAGCCAAAATTAGTAAGTTTTTTATTTAGTCCTTGTTCTATTTTATTTTCTGTTTCTGATCTTGTTATCTGTTGATCTTGTTTCATGGGTTCTCGATTTCCTTTTAGCTTAATCTTTGCGACTGATTTGATTTTGTTTTGATTAATCCTGTTTTGGTGATTTTTTATATTAGTTTAATTTTTTGTTTGAATATGTTTTGATATATGTTTCAATTCAGTAGCATAGACTTTAATTACTTTTAATTTATTTGGCTTTAGTCAATCCTGTCCAGTTAGTATCTGATTTTAATTTTTGTTATTAGTGTTTGTTTTAATCAATAATTCCATTGTTGTTATTAGTTAGTTTCTAATTAGTTTTACTTTAGGTGATTGAATATAGCTGATTAGAATTACTTGGTTCAACTATGGTTAAATTTCAACAAGGATAGCAAGGCAGGAGTTGGGTTAGTAATTTCAAATTAAGTTCAGGGGTAATTTAGGTATTCAGGATTGGGTAACAATACTATAGGTGAAGCTAGAACCTTTTAGGATCTTCCAAAATAGGACTTCAATTGAGTTTCGATAACATAGTGCAGCAACTTGGGTATCAAGCTATAAACTTAGGGACTAATTAATAAAAATCTAAAATATAAAACAGGGACTAAAGGTGTAAATAGCAATCTGAAGGCAGCCCTAGGCTTTTCTATTTAAATGCATGCCTATTGCCTTATTTGGTGGTGGTGGTCAATCTGAAATTTCCGCTAAAAATTTCCATAAGCCGTGAACCTCTGAAATTTTGAAATTAAAGAAAAACCAAAATCCAAAAAAGCTATTAGTTTGAGCCTCTGAAAAGTTCTTCTCTTAGATTACATCATTAGCTTCTCAAAAAACCAAAAGTAATATAACACAAAACTCCAAAACACCATTCTATTGAAATCTTTTAGGTTAATTTCGAGTTTAGTGGTTGATTTGCAACTTCTAGCTTAAGGTCTGATTGTTGAAGTTTTGTGAAGTTTTCTGGGTTAGTTTTGAGTGTATTTGCGTTCAATCAAGGTTGTCCTGGGTATTTTATTGGTGATGTACCTCTGTCACTCGTTCCTGGGTTTTGGTAACATCGTTTTGGGTTTTAAACTATTGTTTTACGACTGTGACCTGCTAGTTGACACTGCTATCTACTCAATCTGCTGCTGACTCCTCTTTCTTCTGATTGTATTTCAATTTCCAGGTACGCATCTACAATTCGCCTCAATATAGCTCTTGAATTTGAATTGAAATAAAACCTCATGAAGAATTGGCTTCCTGTTGTGTGCTCGATTGAGTCATTGTGTATCAGTAGTTGAATAGATGTTAAATAATATGCATTTGTTTAATGAAGTTTAGTTTTGATTTGTATTCACATGAATATTAGACTGTGTGAACTTTTCAAATTTGTATAACTATGACCTCAGCTCTGGTACAGTTCGTGTTAGTTATTCATTAGCACTTGGATTCATAACTTGTTAAGTTGCCGTTGATTTTCAGATTCATGACAGTAAGGATAATCCTATAGATAACAACAGGCAGTATCGCATACATATTAACAGAATACACTCGATTAATTATGATTATTTTACTGGTTAAACATCGGTTCCTATTTTAGATGTTAGTAGAATTGATATCATAGTTAGTTTGGATGGATAAAATTGGAGCATGAGATTTCATAACAATTAGTTGATTAACTTATTATTTTATATTGGGATCGTTTGAGCCCCCAAAGTCTTGGACGTTCGGTTTGAATATACGGAAGATCTTAATCTAATCACTAGGTGTTGGATATGATGATAATAAAAATAAATTTGAATTATAAATTTCGGCATTTGCATTAGGTAACGTATTCAAATTAAGAGGTTTTCCCCTCTTGTTTGAGCCCGAACTTGAACTTGAGGCCCGAATTTTATAATGCTAATTAATCAGGCTCTTTTAGAGACAAATTCAATAGAAAATAATGGTCTGCTTTAGATATCCTTAAAATAAACGAGGTGCGCCACGCCAAATAAAACTCACAAATTGTGTGGCCCTCTTTAAATATTTTATATTAAAATACGTAGAATTCGGGATGTGCCATTTAGCGAATTTTCATGGCCTCCGGCAAAGTTAATAACACGCTAGTCGATTTGGGCGCACTTATAAATAATGTACTTTCCTAAATTCGAGTGTGCATTTATGTGACAGAAATTCAAATCCCAACGATGTTAAAATACGTCAAAAGTCACGAGTTCATTTATGTGACGTGGTTCGAGATGTGTTTTAATAATATTGTAATTTTTTCTTTAAAAATAATAATAAAGCGGCTAAAAGTCAAAATTGGCAAAATAGACCAAAATCAGATAATTAAGCCAAATATGACAATTAAGCGATCATGCTAGAATTACGGAACTTGGGAGTGCCTGACACCTTTTTCCTGCTTAACAGAATTCCTTACCCTGAATTCTGGTTCGCAGACTGTTAAACAGAGTCAACTTCTCCTCGATTCGTGATTCGACCGGTGACTTGGGACACCATAAATCTCCCAGGTGGCGACTCTGAAATCTCTTAAATAAATAAATCCCGTTTCGATTGTCCTTTAATTGGAAAAACTCCCTTATCTACGCCCTTCGCGGGGTGTAGTGTAAAAAGGAGGTGTGATTGTAATAATAAAAGTTATAAGGCATTCCCTTGAATATCTCTTTGTAATTTTTTTTCTTGTGTTTAAATTTGGCTCTTTAGAAGATTTAACTTACAACTCTATAATTATTTACAAGAAATTATATAAGGCAATATATATATTATATAAGGTAATATATATATACACACAAAACATATTATATATACGACATTTTATATATATATATATATATATATATATATATATATATATATATATATATATATATATATATATATATATATATATATATATATATATATAGAAAGTTATATATACGTAACATACTATGTATACTACATAATATATATATACATATATATATAAGGTAATATATATATACATAATATAATATATATAAGCGCTCTACGTATATATATATATTTATATAATTTATAAGAAAATATCTTAGATAAAAGAATTTCAAAAAAAATTATTCGGACCACTTAAACCTGTTTAGGTCTATGTGTCTGGCCCATTTAACTCGGGACGATGTTGGTTTAGGCCTACGACAGACCGGTTTCATCATTTGAGACCGTTATGACTTTTTTAAACGGTTATTGTCTAAAGTTAGAAGCAGAAAAGTCAGAGTTTCTTATCTTTTTGCTTACACAATTATTGGAAAACAAATATAGAAAATATCAAAGGAATATAAGAAAGTTGGTGAGAATAATTAACCTGCGTAGATTGTTTAGTCTAACACTCATCATACGAAAATGACATTTCCAATGATCAAAAATATCTCATTCCTCTTAATTGATTTTCTTTATTTGATAGTTCACTGTTAGGTGCACCGATGATCAAGTATTAACTCCATTTTATGTAAATAATCTGTGATTTCTGTGAGGTGTTTAGACAATTTCCAAATTTTATGGTCTTTATTGATATTATAAATAAGATCTCTCTTTTCCATGTCAAATAGTAGAAGAAAAGAAAAGACCTTATTATGGATAAACACACCAAAAAACTATTGTATCCTTTGGGGCCCTCACTTAGCAACTTTTAGTGTGACAAGAGAAAGCATCTACTGTATATAATATCAAATCACTTCTTTCATTACATTTTATCTATCTTTTTTAGTGTGGTAAGGTGATTCATCATTCCTAGTTTTATTGCAAGATGATCGTAATTTATTCACAAGATGATACGATTAAATTTATATGTGATTTACAGATAAATAATAAATCGATTTGGTCGTAAAATAATAAATAAATTAAATAAAAGTATAAGGCTTAACATTAGGATCAAGATATGACGATAGAGATGTTGAGCACGGGAACAGAACTTTCGGAGGTAATAAAAACAATATAAATAATTAAGAAAGTAAAATATTATTTAGCTTTGAATAAAATCTAGTGTATGCTTGTCAAAAATTTGTGTCCCTTACAATGATGATAGCCCTTATTATTTAGAGCTGCACTTAGAAAGCAAGGTCAGAGGATCAAACCCCTCTTAAATGACAATTATGAGAAACATTGAAGAATAACGATATACTCTATAATGGACCATGCACTTAATGTTATAGAATATTTTAATTAAATACTACCGAGTGACAGGTATTATTTATTTCGCTTTTATAAATGTCATTTTCTCCAATAACAAACGAGATTGTTATTTTTGGACCAAACAATTCTTCGACTCTAGGTATTACTTTCTTGTGATCATTATTATATTTTACCTTACAATAGTATCTCCTCCTAATTATGATTAAAATCATATAGGAATACTTACCATTTTTAACAAGAAAAAAAAAACAATGACCCTTAATTGTTTCATGTTTAACCCGTTACATTAATTACTCCTTCGTAACTTAACCATCAAGGTTCAATGTAGTTCATATTAAACCACGAAAAACGAAGGTTCAATTAAATGTACATATTTATCAACCAAAGTCTCTTCTGTGTGTTATCGAGTTGACAAAAGGGACAGTTACACGTTTTGTCCATTAAAATTTCCATATAAACAACTTCTATTAGTATAAAGTTAATAAAAACTAATATGGAAATCATATAATATGAAATATAAAAACATTTTACGTACGCACATATTTTTTCAACCATATTATAATTCACAACTTTAACCAAGATTCATTCAAATCACAAAAACAAACTCTTTCTTTCTCCTTCATCAATTATCTGCTCACTTCTTTCTCTCTCTATGGGGAAGAAAATAACAACACTAAGAGATCTCCTAGGCGCCATTAAAGACAAAGCTTCACAATCCAAAGCTGCTTTCATCTCTAAACCAAGTAATCTTTCTCTCCATCTCGCCGTCCTACGCGCTACCAGTCACACACCATCAACGCCGCCGGACGACTACCATCTCGCCACCCTCTTATCACTCGGTGACAGCTCACGCGCCACCGCTTCTTCCCTTATCGTCATCATCATGGACCGTCTCCACCGCACCGGAGACTCCACCGTCGCCCTAAAATGCCTCCTTATCATCCACCATATAATTGAACGTGGACCCTTTATTTTACAAGACCAGCTCTCTGTTTTCCCGGCCACCGGCGGGCATAATTACTTAAAACTCTCTGCTTTCCGGGACGGCGCCACCTCTGCCACGTGGGCAATCTCTGCATGGATCAGATTTTACGCAAGATATATTGAAACCCTACTTTTTACCTCAAGACTCTTAGGTCATTTTCTTTCTTCTTTTTCATGGAGTTCCGAAAAAGATAAACAAGAAGAAAAAATCTCATCTTTTTTGAACTCAGATTTAATCAGGGACGTTGATTCTTTGGTTCAATTGACTGAAGAAACATGCAAAGCACCTGATTCCCTGCTTTTAGAAGGTAACAAATTGTTGTACGAGGTAATTGGATTATTGGGTAATGATTATTTATCGACCGTTAATGAACTTTTATTAAGACTCAGTGAGTTTAAGGAAAGACTGAGTTGTCTGAGTTTTGGTGAATCGGTCGAGTTGGGTTATATTTTGAAGAGATTAGAAGAATGTAAAGAGAGATTATGTGTTATTATTACAGTGAAAAAGCCTTCAACTGAATCATTATGGAATTTGGTTAATGAGTTGAGTGAGAAAATAGAGAATTTGAAGGTTGGAAAAGAGGGTCCAAAGTTGTTAACGTATGGAAAAGCAAGTGAGTCAGCTCGGTTCGGTAACCGAGTTATGAAATTTGGTGACTCGGTCCGGTTTTCTTCAGGAAGGTATGAAATGAATAATCTTTCTCTAATGATTGTGCAAGGAAAGAAATTGGGAAAAGTTCAATAAATTGGAGAATATTTTTTGGCGGGGAACAAAGCAAATTTTCCAAAATTTTGAAAGGTAAGGCTAGTAGAATAGTCTATCCGGCTCTTCTCCGAACCCATCATACTAAATTTTTAGTGTACCAGGCTGTCTTCTAATAGTGTGCCCTTGCCTTTTGTAATTTTCAAAATTTTACTGCTCAACTTGGGATTTTTCATTTAAGGAAACTACATATTTTGGGGTCCCTTTGTATTTTTTCTCTTTTTGGTTCAGAGTGAATATTTGTTAATATAGTTGAGTTTAATTTGTGGCAGTAATAGGATATTTTGTAACAATATATCATGTACATGGTCTTTCAGAATTGTGGAAGTCGAGCATTAATGTTGTAAGTTAAAGGGAAGTTGTGAATATTTCTACAGCGTACTAGAATGAGACTAGATATTTAGGAGTTAGGCTCAGAATACTACTGATCAGCTAATGATGCAAGGCTTTATATTCTACATATTAGTATACTTTCCTCTTTCTCGTATTTCCTATATTCCTTATATTGTTGCTATTTTGTTATTTTATGTTATGTTGTGTATCTTATTTTATTTATTATGAGTTTATTGCTAGTACTAATATATTGTCACTTGTTTCCTTCTTGAGCCGAGGGTCTCCTGGAAGCAGCCTCTCTGCCCCTGGAGGCAGGAGTAAGGTCTGCTTATATGTTAGCCTCTCCAGATCACACTTGTGAGAGTATACTGGCTTTTTCTTGTTGTTGTATATCATGAACTGCCAGATTTTTGTTGTTGTTGGATTTGATATATTCCCACCAACATTTTTGTACATATATAATACTTATATCCCAATTTTGGATTTTTACTGTATACCATGTATCTCTCTAGTCTCTATCAAAATTAATTTACAACTATTAATAACGAAGTAATTTTTATAAATATCCTCGGGATATTTGTTTGTGCTTTGCATTATTAGGTCAGAACTTGTGCACATGTTAAGTTGAATTTTATGTCCAATTTAATCCACTTTTTGAGTGGAACTATATCTTTAGATTATGAAAAAAGATAAAAGCAAAATTATATAATAACACTCATTATGAATTCTTTGTTACTAAATTATATATTTGCCTGTGTTTATGACTTTATGTGCGTGGCGAAATGATGAACAAATGGACCGTTGTACTGCCACTTTATAAAGAGAATGTTAAGGTTTTGTCAGATTATTATACTATTATTTCCTGGAAGTGTTTCTTCTAGTGGAACAGCAAATATATATATGCCCGTTTTTCTCTGGATGTTTTCTTACCGTTGAAGAACTTTGTCTCGCACTACTAGTTCAGATTTTTTCTACTTTTTTTAATATATAATCAACGTGATGTTTGTCTGGGTTGAGGATATATTAGAAATAATTTTCCTGCCTGTATAAAGTAAAGGTAAAATTTATGTATATATTATTTTCCTCATCTTCACTTATCGGATTACATTGAGGATGTAGTTATTGTTGTTAAGCACGGTGTATGGACTAGCTCATGAACACCTAGACTAATTTCATGAGGTATCTGATATCTCCTATCAGCATAGACACGGGATAACTCGATCCATCAATATCCAAATATATAGAAAAAAAATAACCTAATAATATTTTCTCTTTATTGAAATTTAAACATAATATCTCATAATTTTTAATCCACTTTATTAATTATCGGGTCATATTCTTGAGTATTTTCTTTACAGATATAAATGACATTATTGGCATATTGTGTAAGAATGATTGATTAATTATTTCCGGATTTTGAGCCTCAAACTTCTACAATTTGCACAAACTGAAACTTCAAATTTTCAATTTTGGTTTAAAATTTGTTGGGGCAGTTCTCCGCACATTTTCTTTTACTTTATGTGGGAAATAAGGGAACTCACTTAAAATTGTAATCAATGTTTCTTATAAAGTTACCATTAAAGAATGCGGTGCAATGAATAATATTGTTCCTTTATTAATTAAAGGTTTCGGATTCGAATTTTGGGTATAAAAAATTTTTGATAAAAAATATTATCCCTCAATTGAGTTCTTATGCATTGCGAATTAAATATAATCGGATCTTAATTACAGATTGGAGAAAAGATAAATAGCTTACTTTTACATCGTGTTTTGCCAATAACTTTTTGATTTATGTTTTATTACTTATCTGGTGTAAGTGGAATTCTCAGACCCCATCTGATGGGAGTATATTGAGTAGTTATTGTTGTTGTTGTTGGTGTAAGTGGAATACGAGAAGGTTTGACTGAGTCAGCCAAAATGAGAGAATAAAATTGTGAAGGGGAAGTTTTATTTCTCACGACTATAACATTTGTTATTATAATACTGCACAATATTACGTCTGATTAGATTTAAAAACCTAGAGGGGTGCGGTGGTCCATAGTAGTGCATATTGAATACTAGTTGTCCACTGTATTTGTTTCACTTAAAATAACTTTAGTATATAATATGTAAATATTTTTTTTTGGATAATTACATGAAACAACTTATATATTTTTCCAAAATATATAATGGCATCTATGGCTTAATGTACTAGATTCCCGGTACAACTACAAATAGTATAGTTAATAATTACACCACCTCTTGTTCATTTATGTGCATGTCGCATTTGTCTTTTAATATAGGAATTTTTATATATACATCCCATATAACAAACCTTATAACCACTCATGTTTAAGGTTAGTGTTTATTACATTTAAGTATATTATGTTTCAATTTATGTACCAAAATTTACTTTTAAGGTTTAATGATCAATTATTTATTAGAGGCTTGATTTGTGGAATAAAATCTTTTCATATTTTTTTCCCACTTTTTTTTACCCTTTTAATTAAAACCTAAGATCATTAGATCCTTTACTTTTAGCAAATACAGGAAACTGTGTAGCTCTAAAAGGGACCCCTTTTCTTCTTTCTTCATTGGAGAAAAATCCTAGAGAACACCCCAAAAATCATACAAAAAATCCATTAACAGCTACTTCGTCTCTCTCACTCCGAAGAGCTCAGCCGTCGATTTCTACTCATTACCCCTCTCTCTGTTTTTTATTTCAATAATGGCATCAGCCATGGGTGGCTAAACCCCATCTCCATGGAAGTTAGCGAAAAGCGTCACTCCGTCACTCACGTCTTGGATGCACACAACGGAAACCGAGTTGGAAAACTTGAATGGAGATCTTAAACTCACGAATCAAAAAAAATGAAAGAACAATAGAATTTTTGTAGATTGCTTCATAGTTTGGATCCAAACAATTTAAAATTGAAGCTGTGTTTGTTTGGCTGGTGATTTCGGATTAATTCACCTAGGTCGAATTTTTTTTCCTACAATTAAGGACTGCTGTTTGCCGAAGTTTCCTCTTCCGTTAAGATTTTTCGGTTATTTGTTGTTTAGGTATATTCCCTTATGTATTTTTCTAGATCTTGGGTTAGTGTGAAATGTCATGACTTGAACGAATATTCTTTGTGAGAGTTTCTATTGGTGGTTTATGGGAAAATTGATTAAAGGATTCCTTATTGAAACAATTCCTTTGATACGTAAATTTTGAAGCAATAAGGCATACATGGACCACAAATTGAGTATTGAATTCAGTTGACATATGTATTTGTGGATGATGAAATCAGCAGCAAACAAACACAGCTTCAATTTTAAAGGAAGATCTTACGTTAATCGTAGTTTTTTATAGTTTAGTGTAGTCTAATGTAATATTTATTTGGAACTGTCACAGTTGACCCAAATTTGATTGGCAAATTATACTGTTGAATTAAATTTGTATCCTAATTGTAGTTTTTTGTAGTTTAATGTAATGTTTATTTGGAACTGTCACTGTTGACTCAAATTTGATTGGCAAATTATACTATTGAATCAAATTTGTAGTTAATTGTAGTTTTTTGTAGTTTAATGTAGTTTCATGTAATTTTTATTTTGAACTGTCACTGTTGACTCAAATTTGTGTATTTGTCTATACTAAAGGAAGATCTTACTGATATTGACAAATACCGTAGACGCTATGGAGCTCTGTTGTGGGACTACGCCACAAAGAAGCTAAGTGATGGTTCTTTGTTGTTTTCAGCAACTCATACCATCCAGTAGATATAAAAAAAATACGTTATTCAGACATATTTTTCAGCTGACTACGATTAACTACAAGTAACTACAATTAACTACAAAGTTCATATAATTACAAAAATTTGACTATATTTTAAAAACACACTGGAAACACTGCATATAACCTTAACTACATTTGCCTACATTTGACTACATTTTAAAAACTCACTGGAAACACTTCATATAACCTTAACTACATTTACCTACATTTGACTACATTTTAAAAACACACTGGAAACAGTGCATATAACCTTAACTACATTTGGCTACATTTGACTACATTTTAAAAGCTTCTTCCTTTATTGGGTTAGTTGAATAGGATTGCCAAATCATAATTTCATGATTTTGTTTACTTTCATCAATATATATATATATATATATATATATATATATATATAGATTAGATAGAAATGGTAATATAAGAAACAATAAGTTTCCTTTTCCCTTTTGTGATATACTTTGTTAAGATGCTGTTTTCTCTGAGTTCTGACAGCAACATTTCCACAAATATTGATTTGAAGGCAGTAGAAGAGAGTTTGGATATCAACAAAGAATCAGAAAACTTAATGGAAGTGGAAGTTGGTGTTCAAGAAGTAAGTGTCGATAGCCTTGTAGTTGATGTCTTGAACAAAGAAGCAGAAAAGGGCTTGGAGGTAGAAGTAGCGTATCACAGTAACAACGGTGTGTGTTATTCTCAGGGTATTAATTGAAGGGATTTTTACCTTAATTGAATTAGCATTTATTTGGTACAAAATCAAAGATTAATTAGGAGCTATTACAGGCGTTATTTTAGGCTACAAATTATTTAACATAGATTTGAGCCTTAATAAATGGCGTTATTTTAGGGTGCAACATCAGCAAAGATTTTGTTTGGTACATATTTTGTAACAAAAACATGGGATATGAGGGTAATAACCAAACAAGGCACAATAATGGTAATAAGGTTTGCTATATGTGATGTATAGGTAAAAATCCCTTTAATATAACAGAGGAAAACAGTTTCTCCAGATTATAGTTGTATTGGTTAAAATTTCATTGTCACAATTGAATTAGCCAGCGATTGAGCAGTGAAGGATAATATAACCCATTTTGCATCCCTTTTTCGATATTCGTCGAGTCGAAAAGAGCAGCAACTAAAGAAACGACCAAAATAGGTTGGAGGTAAGAGGGAGTCAACCCAAGTAAAGATAAAATGTGCTTTGACTATAAATAGAGAAAAAACCATCAATGACGGGGGAGGTCCTTGTATACTCTCCAAACCCCACATTTCTTGTACTCTTCTTAGGAGAGAAATAATATATTGAAGAAGAATGTGTGAGATTACCCCTTGCACCAATCGAGGGCAATCTTAACGTACAATGTCAATAAGATCTAGTGTATCCTTTCATCTTGTACAATATATATGCTATAAATTCTTTGGTCTGGAATTTGTTATGCTTGACTAAGATTTACCCCTTATTTTTTTTTGTTGATTTGGTCAAAAAGATTGTGATATCTTTTGAGTCAAATAATTTGGCGCTGTCTGTGGGGGTTTTTAGTGAAATTTCCTAGTTTCTCCTAGATCGAAGACGAGAAATACTATCTCATTCCAAAAGGAGTGCGAAGAAATATCCCAACTCACGCGAGACAAAGGCGCAGTGCGGTAGGGGGAGAAGAACCGAGCAAAATTACCAAACTTAGAAATTCTCGCCCCATCAATCACTGAGACACTGAACAACACGAATAATGTTACCAACCTGCTCTTCTCCATCGGATCACCAGACGGGGGCAAGAAGAATATCATCCTAGCTCACCTTATGCTCTCTGTCCAAGCGGGGATACAAAGGTCGTGCAGGAAAACAAAAGGAAACACATCAATTACAGGATGAAAAATCACTGAAAAAAAATTGTGATACCTCCAAGAGAGAAGGTGAAAGTCAAACAAGGAAACTACAATGTATGCACAGAACGAACCTAAGCGAAACATCGACGGTTCACATTCTTCCACGTTACACCCTACGTCGCGAGCATTGTCAAACGGACTGGGACTTTCTCAGAAGATATCTGGCTCTCCAAACTAGGACTAACGACGGGCTACTATTTTGATAACTCGAAATAGCACCCTTTAAGGCCAAGGGCCTTCTCCAAAAAGAGAAGAGTTCGACCTCGTTCGAACGATGAAGGGCTACTATTTTGATAAGTCAAAATATCACCCTTTACGTTCAAGTGCTTTCACCAAAAAGAAGGGTTCGACCACGATCGAACGATGACGACCTACTATTTAAATAAGTCGAAATAGCACCCTTTAAGGCCAAGGGCCTTCTCCAAAAAGAGAAGAGTTCGACCTCGATCGAGCAACGATGAGCTACTAATTTGATAAGTCGAAATAGTATCGTTTAAGGCTAAGGTCATTCCCCAAAAAGAGAAGACTTTGACCTCAATAGAACGTCGACAGCTTACTATTTCGATAAGTCAAAATAGCATCCTTTAAGGCCAAAAGCCTTCGCCAAAAAGAGAAGAGTTCGACTGCGATAGAACGATGATGGGCTACTATTTCGATAAATCGAAATAGCAACCTTTAAGGCCAAGGGCCTTCACCAAAAAGAAGAGTTCGACCTTGATCGAACGAGGACGGGCTACTATTTCGATAAGTCAAAACACCCCTTTAAGACCAAGGGCCTTCGCCAAAAAGAAGAGTTCGACCTCGATTGAACGACGACGTGCTACTATTTTGATAAGTAGAAATAGCACCCTTTAAGGCCATGGGCCTTTGCCAAAAAAAAAAATTAGGCCTCGATTGAATGATGATGGGCTACTATTTTGGTAAGTCGAAATAATATCTCTTAAGGCTAAGGGCTTATGCCAAAAAGAGAAGAGTTCGACCTCGATCGAACGACATGCTACTATTTTGATAAGTCGAAATAGCACCCTTTAAGGCCAAGGGCCTTCGCCAAAAAGAAGAGTTTGACTTCAATCGAACGACGATGGGCTACTACTTTGATAAGTCTAAATATCACCCTTTAAGGTTAAGGGTCTTTTCCAAAAAGAGAAGAGTTCGACCTCGATCAAACAATGACAGGATACTATTTCGATAAGTCAAAATAGCACTGCCAAGGGCCTTCGCCAAAAAGAGAAGAGTTTTACCTTGATCAAATGATGATGGGCTACTATTTCTATAAGTCGAAATAGCACCCTTTATTTCCAAGGGCCTTCGCGAAAAAGAGAAGAGTTCGACCTCGATCGAACAACAATGGGCTTCTATTTCGATAAGTTGAAATAGCACTTTTTAAGGCCAAGGGACTTCGCCAAAAAGAAGTGTTTGGCCTAGATCGAAAAACGATGGGCTACTTTTTCGATAAATCGAAACAATAACCTTTAAGTCCAATGGCCTTCGCCAAAAAGAAGAGTTCAACCTTGATCGAACCAAAAAAGAAGAGTTTGACCTCTATCGAACTACAATGAAATTGTTATTTCAATAGGATAGGAATAACACCCCTAAGGCTAAGGGCCTTTGCCCAAGAAGATAAAAGGTTTGTCCTCGATCGAACCAAGACGAGTTATTATTTTTATAGGATCGAAATAACACCCTAAGGCCAGGGTCTTTCGCCAAGAAGAGAAGGGTTCGATCTTGATCAAACAAGGACAGACTACCGTTTTGATAAGTTGAAATAACATCCTTTAAGGCCATAAGCCCTCGCCAAAAGGAAAGTAAAAATGATCCAAAGGCCAAGGACCATTGGAAGATACAATAAAACCGGGACTCGCTGTGTGTGGTTCTATCCCACGCCAAAAATCACGCAAAGTAAAAGCAAAAGTAAAGCACAAGGCAAATAGTAGTGAAATACTCTTCTTTATACAAAGTCTCCGCGCAAATGGTCGCGGATTACATAAGACCCAAGTCGGCAATATAAAAAAACAAAAAACGACAAGATAAAAGAATAGAAAAATAAACAACTACAATCAACTACGAACAAAAAATGGGAAAGAAAACAAACGAAAAATAGATCAACATTGCCACCCCTATACTCTGCATCATCATCGCCACCCTCTCCACTGTCATCCCCAGGAAGTTCTCCTTTAGCGTCCTTGCCCCCATGGGTTTCTGGCATCGCCGCATCATATCCCGAATTGATGCTAGCTTCTCGCACTGCCTTATATGCAACCTCCATCACATTACCCACCTCCCACAAACTCTTGTATATATCCCGCTGAGCTTCAGCGTGAACCTAAAGCTTGTGCATATGGAGGGGAATGGCGGTGGAGGAAAACTCGACCTTAGCCAACAGTCACCCATTTTCTACCTCCAAGGTTGCGACCCGATCTCTCAGAACTGACACCTCTCGATCAACCTCGCTGATATGCTCCTCAAGCCTTGCCTCCATAAGGGTAGGTGTCGCTCTTTCTGACTCCTTCTCAGATTGGAGGATGCGGATGGTGTTATCCAATGTCGCTGCCCTCGCCAAAGCCGCAGACTATGCACTCTTGATGCTCTCCAAACTGGAAACCTTGTTCTCCAGCTCAGTCAATTTCCCCATCCATTTGGCGCTTAGTACCTCGAACATGATCAAGTTCTGATCCATCTATAATTGCATTAACCTCAATTTCTCCTACAGATGCTCACATTCTGAGGAAACTCTCTTAGCCAACTCGAGCTTCTCATCCTTTATCCAAAGTTTATCCTCGAGCATACTCTTGTCGCGGATAGCCTGCATCAATTCCTGGTCCCTTTTCTCCAATTCCTCACCAAGAGCGCGATTATAGCGGGTTCGTTTTCATTTGCTCATGCATCTCACGACACTTGTCCTGGTACCGACGGTATTTCTCCAACATCTTCAAGAAATCCTTGGCCCCAATATCGGCCCTGCGAGTATTCTCCACTTCTACATATACGTCTATAAAACACAAAGACAGGGTTAGACCAGTATTTTCAAGAATGGCGAAGAAAAGATGAAAGTAAAACGCAACATACCCTTAAGCCCATAATGGCGACTTCATCCATCAGATCATCATCAGCAACGAACTGAAGGGCCACATTTTTGGATTCATAGTAGAGCAGACTGAACTGTGGCACCAGATTCTCCTTGTCCCCCAAGAGATTAACATCCAAAGAGATATGAAGAATATGGGTCGAGCCCCCCGCATGAACCACCGAGTGAGTAAGGCCCTCTTCAAACAACCCGACATCGTCAGGGTTGAGGTCCCACTTAGATTTGTAGTCATCGACTACCATTCCTTTACTTCTTTCAGCAACTAAAGTGGAAGCACAACCCACTGTAGAGGATGAGGGGATGACCGATATTATAATGTCTGATCAACCACCACTACAGGTTGTTAGCCACCTAAAATGGTAGGAATCTCTGAGCGAGCCGAAGCAATGGATGGTTCCGTCCCTACCGGGGGAGCCACAACAATCCCCCTTCTGGAACCCGTCGAAGGAGAATCATCCGATGAATCACTGTTGGGGGTGTTGTCTCGAACTCCACTCGTCGTCTTTAACATGCCCCCTCTTTCTCCCGAGTAGGCGGAGATTCACCCATTGGGCAGCAACATGGGTCAAAACCTCGGCCTAAAAAGCAACCCCAGTAGGAATAACCACGGTCGCGGATTCAACTAATGCCTCCCTTGACGAAGCTCGGCGGGGGGAACCACAATAACCTGAGTAGATGAGACTGGTTACCGGAAGGTAACGAAGGAGCCCTCATTTTCCGCACCCTCCCTGAAATCAGCGAGTAACGCGTAAGGGACTAAATACACAGAGGAAAAGAAGAAAATTGAAATAACATCTTACCAGAAAGGGGCCTGCACCCATGTTTGTCATAGAAGGCAGCCCACGTACGGATCCCCGCTGTATAAGGGAGAATAATACGTACCCACTCACGGATATTCAACGGGTGGAGGCGGAAACTTCTCAGCTGCAAAGACATAACAAAGTTTAGTACAACAAGAACGGTTAGACATATCTCTAACTAGAAGCATGAGTCTTAAGTGCAAAGTTTCATTTTTTGGGTAACCTTGTCGGATCTGCCACGATGTTCTCAGTCCGCACATAGAAATAATTCTCATAAAAACAGCGGTTGGCCATGTCGTTCATTTTTACCACTAGGATTTTCGATCCTCGAGGATGCATGTGAAGCATCGTGTCGTGGATGAGTTGCGGAGCAAAAATACATAGCAGATGATCCAATGTGACCTAACGACCGGCGAGTTCCGCAAACTTGAGCAACATAAGGAACGACATGTATAGGCACGACAACATTTTGGCAGGGCATACCTCATAAAAATGGTAGAATTCCACCACCAGGGTATATCCAACAAGGAAGGGGTAAGCTTAAAATACACAGTACCTGGGACGGTCGAATTGAATTATGTCATTTCCTTCTGCTGGCCGTATGTCGACATAGTCTGGGATCCCCTACCTGGTTTTTAACTTTGCAATGTACCCTTCTTTTTTAACAGAAGGGACATGCTCCGGTTTCGCCCCGGCGCGACTGCTGAAGTCAGTCAATTCCCTTCCCGGGAGAGGCAAGATCTCAACCACCAACAGAACTTCCTCGTCTTCCGCCACATCTACCCCTTCGGTGGCCTGAGCAGGAACTTTCCGGTGCCAGAGCTGTGATAGGGAGATTGGTGTGAGAGGAATCACCAGCCATTTTTCCAAAAGAGGCGAGAAAAGGACAACGGAAAGAAAGGATGGGAATTTCCAGTTAATTGAAAGCAGGCGAAAATTTGGAGTGTCAAAAGGGGAGTATATCTGCAGGATTCTCTAAGAGCTAAAGGCAGAGAAGTGTATCACTCGAGCGATAAGCTCCCTCTATTTTATAAGAGACGTAAATCTCCTAGGCACGAAACCTGAGAGCTGCCAATCGAATTTGATATGGCATGAGATGTTTCAGTTCCCCACGAACATGTGCCATAATGACGGTAATCACGAACACTGTCATCCCACTGAAAACCCAAGTAATGCAACTAAAGAATGAAAAGCCTGAGGTCAGATTTCACTCAAACTCGTGGAAATTATGATCTGTCTGCCAAGCCTGACATGGACGACCCTGACAGACGGAGGGGCTAACTGTATTAGTCAAAATCTGACCATCACAACCGAACTAGCCAACGACCGAGCAGTGAATGATAACATAGCCCACTTTGCATCCCTTTCCCGATACCCATCGAGTCGGAAAAATCAGCACCTAAAGGGACGACCAAGACACGTTGGAGGCAAGAACGCACCGGCCCAGGTAAAGATAAAAGGTTCTTTGACTATAAATAGAGAAAAAACCTTCGATGAGAGGGGAGGTCCCTCTATTCTCTCTAGATCCTTCATTTCTTGTACTCTTCTTAGATATATTGACAAAGAATGTGTGAGGTTATCACTTGCATTGATCGATGGCAATTTTAATGTACAATGCCAATAAGATTTATTGTACTCCTTTCATCTTGTACAATATATATACTATCAATTTTTTGGTCTGAAATTTATTATGCTTGATTAAGATTTACCAATTTTGTTTTTTTGATTAATTTGGTCAAAAAAATTGTGATATTTTTTTAGTCAAATAATAGTGGATAATGTTCCTTCTAATTTCTTATGTTTCAAATTCCAACTATACCAAGAATCTAAGATGGGTTGGCTGGGAATTTAATTAACCAAAATATAATTTTTGGCACCCTTATTTTATGGTATAGTCAAAGTTTATAATTTTTTTAAGTTTAGCCACGTTATAATTAACTTGAGATTTAGACACACGCGACTAACATTGAAAAAATTTGTGTTTGAAATTACAATTTTTTTGTTGAAGTTTGACATAAATATCTGAAGTTCTACATATGCTACATATATAGTAAAAAATTGCATGGATAGTCATTATTTGAAGTGATATTATTTTTTATCCAACAATTTTAATGTTGAGCAAAAAGAATCATTACCTTGTTAATGTTAGAGTTAATTTTATTCATGGTTATTGAACTTTTGTGTTTGTTACCAAAAAGTCACATTTATTTTTTGTTACGTAAAAATCATTCAACTTTGGGTTCATTATACAAAAGTCACATTTCTTTCTTTTATTACGCAAAAATCATTTTACTTTACTCGAGTTATCACAAAAGTCATATTTTTACTTGAAAATTCTATTATGTCCTTTACTTGAAAAGTCTATTATATCCGTTACTTGAAAAGTCTATTATGTCCTTAATATTATATAAACCTTCATACTTATATAATACCTTCTATATAATATACTATATAATATATTTCTAACTATGTATTTTATATATAAATAATGAAATAACTTAATATTCTTTTATTTATAATTTTTATAATATGTTCGTATCTTTAATTTATTTTCTTAACGTTAATTTTCAAAATGCATTAGTAGTGTTATTAAATTTGTCAATAACTTAAATATATATTAGTAGATAAATAATTTGGCAAGTATATTTCCGTAAGAAAAATTGCAGATAATCAAAAAAGAAAATAAGGAAAAAATTATATATTAATCTGAAAGAATATCCCTAAGTGCTACATGCGAATTTTGCTGGGGATATTTTTTTAGGGACTTGCCTAAGCAATTAATTATTTGAAAAATTTATATTTCAAGCAATTCGGAAAAAGCCTCCAATAAAATTGATCAAAGTTGGTCAGTAATGGCTTATAACTATCCATAACACAACCATCACTACAAGAAATGAGATCTTTAACGACCACTTCTTCACAAAAGGAAATTAATCTAGTCGTTATATGTGTACTTATAGCGGCCAATATTAATTCTGGTCGTTAAAGTTATTTTTTAGTGTTATTTTTACAACAACAACAACAACAATCCAGTATAATTTCACAAGTGAGGTCTGGGATGGTGATATGTATCCCTATCCCATGGGGCAGAGAGGTTGTTTCCAGGAGACCTTCGTCTCAAGAAGGCAATAAGAGACGATATATTAGTACTATTAATAGACTCATAATACAATAACATAAAATAACATAAAATTCATAATATAACATAAAATACCATAAAATAGTAAAATAACAGCAATATAAGAAATATAGAAAATACGAAAAAGATGTAAAGTATAATAATAACCAACAGGTAAAGTCCATCATCAGTAGCTGATCAGTAGCATCCTAAGACTAACTCCTAACTGGCTAGTCTCATTCTAGTGCATTGTAGAAATATTCCCAACTTCCCTCTAACCTACAACCTTAATGCTCGACCTCCACAATTTTCTGTTAAGGGCCATGTCCTCAGTAATCCTAAGTCGTGCCATGTCCTGGCCGATCACCCCTCCCCAATGCTCGAAATATTTACTGTTATTTTTACGAGGAAATTATTTTCGATCCTTCAGATTGTGTTAATCCCCTCATTAAATTTGAACAAAAATGAAAAACAAGCGCTAATCTTTTCCTCCTTTGTTTTCTCAACCAACCATCCGCACATAACCCCCAAATTATAAAAAAAAACCCTACTATATCTCGCCTAATGCTCTTCCAAAACACGCACAACCACTTCAGCAAATTAGAGTCAAAGAATCACGAACAAATAGGGCTCTCGTTGCAACTAACCACTCCTCCATCGACGAAGAAGTTCTTAAATTAACACTATTTATACAGAGTAGAGCTAAACTCAATAGATAATCACAAAAAAATTTAGGCTTTTGTTCGTAGCTTGTATCTGTCTTCTCTGGTGAATCCGTGTAAACGTTAATAGGATTCTATTCTCCTTCTCGTCAAGGTAAACTCAAGTTATAACTACCCTTTAATGTTTTTGTTTTATGTTTTGGACTAATTTTCAACTTGTTTTTATGGAGTTTTCGACTGAAATGTCGGTGGCATTTTGGAGCTACTTTTTCTGGGATTTAGTTTTCGTTTTACTGTTGCATTTTGGGGTTGTTTTGGGATTATTTTGGAGCTAATGTTGAGCAGATTTTGTCTTGAAAAGCAACTGGGTTTGGGATGAGTTTAACCGATAGAAAGAGAAAGGATGAAATTAGGTGTTCAGATTTTTGAGAGAGGGTAACGATGGGCTTGGATGATTTTTCCTTTTGCTTTTTCGTCTCTTTTTGTTGGCTTCTTTTCCAATCTCCTCCCTCTGCTATCTCTCCGTCATTTTATCTATATTCACATATTTTTTTATGCTATTGTCACACCTTCTTTTTTACTCACACAAAGATAGTACAAAAAAGTCTTTTTACTTTAAGTGATATTATTAGAAATGAGATTATTTATTCAATTTTGTTCAGAGTCGCTACTTTGGATGGTTTTGTCTTCTGTGTCCCAAGTCACCGGTTTATTTTAAAATCTCAAATTGAGAAAAAATTGATTTTCCTTTTGAAGTCTACGAACCAGAAATCTGAATAAGGAATTATGTTAACCCGAGGGAAGGTGTTAGGCACCCACGGATTCCGTGGTTCTAGCACCTATTATAACTGACTCATTATATGATTTTAATACATGTTTAAACCTATGGTGCAATTTTAAATTTTTTACTGCTTTTAATTAATTGTAAAGGAGATTTGAACGTTGTTTAAAATGTGTCTTTGGATCGCGTCACATGAAATGCACCCGCAATCTGGAATATATCTTATTCAATGTTTGGAATTTGAATTTGGGTCACATGAAATGTGCACCCGAGTTTAAGAAAGTAAAATTATTAAATAACGCGCCTAAAGCAACTAACGCGTTGTTAACTTTGCGAGAGCCATGAAAATTTGCTAAATGGCACGCCTCGAATTCTAAGTATTTAAAAAAAATAAATTAAAAGAGGGCCACATATTTGTGATTTTATTTAGCGCGACGTACGTCGATTTCATTTTTTAAAGGATGTCTTAACTAAATTTTGGAGGGCCATGACCATTGTGTTATGTAATATGGCCTTCCTCAAATTATTCTAATGGTCCTATTAACTGATAAAAGTCATAGAGATTTCCTAATTGATTTCAACCAGCAGTTTAAATTAAATCTAGAGATCATCATAGCTGATAAGACACAAATACGGGTAGCATTTCGGAAGAGCCCAAAAAGGCTGTGAACTCAAAGTCCAGTTGCAAACGTGAAAACCAACCTGGGGCACAACTAGGCCGACTTGTGAAGCCCAATCCGAAATCTGCCAACTAGAGAAAAATCCGGCATAACTGCGCTAGTGCAAACATCCCAAATTAGAGCCTTAACATTCACATTTAAAGCAAACATGACATTTATAAACATTTTAGATTTCAGCCCAGCGCCAAGAAATTTAAAACTCAATTACATTATTATTTGAATGACAATAAGCCTTTTTAAAATCAATATTATAATGTCTAAAATAATCTCATGAGCACGACTAAATAGATTCTATGGCTGAGATCTACCAAATATGCATGCATATAAATGAGAAAAATGTCATGTACAGTTACACTGAAACCAAAATAATAATATAAAAGAGTCTATCTACTTAACATAAGGATCTATTTAACAGGACAATATTCCACATACAAAAAGAAAAACAGGCATGATTAAACCAAATGAACTATATCTTCAAATCCTCTCTTCTTATTCCCTTATTCAATTCAAAAATTCACTAATACATAGGAAATTTCAGGAGATGTGTACCTGATTACAGCAATAAACACAGGTGAGTTTGAAGGTAGGAGGCAACAACAACAATAAACTTGACCTAACAGAATCAGCAATAAAACAAGCTCGAAACCCAGGAATAAAATAATTTCAAATAGACCATGACTCAAACAGCTTCAAAACAGACTTGAGTGATCCAAATGTAAACCATTTTCACCCTTCGAATCTAAAAGTGATTTTAGAACTGGACAGTTTTAAAGAGCAACTAGTCTTAATGGAACTGCCGGATTTCTCAGCTATTTGTGTTTTGATTTTTCAAGATTTCATCTCTAAGACCGAAATCAGATCTCTCTTTGTGTATTTTTCAGCTTTTTTCAATTTTGTAAGCTCTCTCTTTTATGAATTCTGATCTCTAAAACTCTAGGCTTTCAAATTTTGGGCTCTCAAAATCCTAGGCTCTAAAAAGCTCTCCTCTCTAAGGCCAAGAAGCAATGCCTTTATAGGCAAGTAATTAGGGTAAGCTTCAGATTTTTGGTTTTAGCTTTTGGTCCCTTTTCAATTTTTAACTTTTGCTTAAAAGTCCTTAGAATCTTGACTTGCTACCTATGTTATACTCTCTAAATCCTGAAGTTCATCTTAGGACCCCAACCTAGAAGCTTCTAGGGGCTTCTATTTTCTGTTACTGCAAGATCCCCTAAAGTTAAATACCTAAACTACCCTTGAGTAGTATTGCTAATTACTTTCTACCCCTTCCCTTGGATCCCTTTTAATTTTAGACTAACAAATAAACTCTGAAGCTTTATTTTGAAATATAACCAACAAGTTTAAACAACTGAAAGTCCAAATAGATCAGATTCTGAAACTTCTAAAATCCAGAAAATCAAAAATGAAAAACAAATAGGTACATAAATCAAGCATACAACAATAATCTCAACCACAAGACTTATCATAATTAAGCTAACATTAATTAAACCAATCTAAAATCTAGATTAGCCAACTAATACAACTTGACTATCATGAACGAAATTTAATTCAAACTCAGGAACTAAACATGAAATCCAAATCAACAAAAAGACTTAACACAAATTAAACCTAATTAAACTCAGGAATCTAAAGAGATGAAATTCAAACCAACAGCATGACTCAAGCAACTTGACTAAAACTAATTAAACTCATGGATTTAACATGAAATTCACCTCAACAGAAAAGACTAAAACTAATTAAATTCAAACCAACAGATTAAAATAAATTCGACTAACACAAACTAATCCTAATTTTGAATTCAGGTAGTAAACAAATAAGACTGATCAATTTCAAATTAAAACAAATTAACAGAAAGAGATGAGGCGAAGGGAAATTTAGATGAGGAAGCTAGAAAATTTAGCTTAATCCTTCGAATCGAACCCTGAACTTTGAGTGGAACTCTTCATGCACTATTTTGGAAAATTATGGAAGCTCTAGATTTGGATTTCGAGCATTTGTAGAGGTAGTCGAGGGAAACGGATTGTGGATTCATCATGAGGGTGTTTTGGTGGTTTTGTGGTGATCATTTGGTGAAGATTAGTGGTGGTAGGGTTTTTCCGGGTTTTTCTATTCAAGATTTGAGCGTTCGGTATGGATTCGAGGGAACCTACATAGGTATTGATGATGAGAAGGTCTAGGAGGACCTACAGTGTGATTTTGGTGGGAAACGGAAGCAGCGTCGCCGGATACGGCGGAGGAGTCAAAGTTTCTAAGTAATATTCGAGAAGCTCAGGTGGGATTAGAGGGATGTGGTTTTTAGGTTTGGAAATAGGAGAAGGAGAGGAACACGTGGTGTTAATTTGGTGGCCATCAAAGCTCCACAGCCGCCATAGGCGATTTCCGGCCGATAGCGGATGGCGGTGGACGGCGGAGACGGTAGGGGTTCTTTAGGGTTTGTGGGGTGTGAGAGAGGAGGTAGGTATGGGGGGTGGGCTGGCATTTAGACATATATATACTTAAGGGTCTAAGCTTCTCGACCATTAGATCAAAACACCTAGACGACTAGGATTCAATCTTGATGAAACAACGTCGTTTGGGTTCATAGTGGTGATGGACCAGGTTTGGACGAGTTTGAGCCGGTATTTTGACTGGGTTGGGGGTTTATTTATTGGGCTTGGTATTTTGCCCAAATTTGGGCATTTCTTGTTAGATTCACATTTTGTTGATTTTCTTTTTCTTTTCTTTTCAAAATTGAAATTAAAAGTAAAATTAAAATTAAAATAAGATTGAATTAAATCCTAAAAGTTAAATTAATCTACCTAATTATATTAAAATCTAATTACCTCAAGTAATAAAATACCAATTTAAAGGAAATCAACGAAATTCAAAGCTAAAACTAATCAAGGCAAAAATAAATTAAAACTTTTTGATTTTTATATTTTTGTAAAATACTAATTACCAATTAATTTAAAAATATGTAAAACCAAGTCCTAAATGCAAACGCAATAACTTTTTGTATTTTTTATGAATTATCTAAATTAAAAATGCAAACAAACAAAAAATTATGTAATTAATCCTAAAAATCAAATAATTAAAAGGAAAAATCCAAAATCTAAGAATTTTGTAGGAGTAACTCACGCGAGGCAAAAATCACATGCTCACAGCTGCCCCTCTTTGCTTGGAGACACGAAGGGTTTTCGACCAAAGATAAATAAGCAATTATGAGATATTTTTGCCCTCTTGGCACTCCATGAGAAGCATTTTTGAAAAGTGTCTGACCGAACCTTGCTTCAGAGGTTGCCTACATATATTTGGCTATAAAGGAATCGGGTTAGTGTAGTTCTGGAAGTTTTGATAGTTGGGACTACCAGGAGCTGTGGTTTCACTGCTGATGCTACTGCGTGTGAGCATGTGATTTTCGCCCTATATGAATTACTCCCATAAATTCAAACAAAATAATTTTTTTTATTTATTTTCAATTTTGTGGATTTTTGTGGCATTTTTCGTTAGTTGTTTGCATTTTATTTGTGCATTTTGAATTAGTATAAAATAAAAAAAATATTTTGCATGTGCATTTCGAAGTTGATTTGATCACTTTTCCATAATTAATTAACAATTAGTCATTTTATAAAAGAAAAATAAAAAAATAATTTAATTTGCACTTTTAATTTTGACTTTGATTCTTAGGTAATTTATCTTTTAATTTTATTTTAATAATGGTTATGTAGGATTAATTAGCATTTTTATAGGTTAATTTGAGATTTAGAACTTAATTGAGGATTTCAGCAATTTGAAAATGAAAAAACAGAAAAAAAAGAAAGAAAAAGAAATCTGAAAAAATCTAAAATTAAAGAAGAAGAACAAAAATTTGGCCAGTTGAATACCCAGCCCCAAAAACACAAAACACGGTTCATACCCATTCCCCCAACCCAGTCCAGCCCTAATGAACCCAAACGACGCTGTTTTGCTCGAACAGATCTTAGCCGTCGAGGTGATTCAATCCAACGATCGAGAAGTGGCATGCACTAGGTATATATATGTCCAAATGCTTACCCCCCAACACCCCCCGGTCTCTAACATCTCACATATGAAACCCTAGAACCACCCTGGCTTCGCAGCCCACTGCAGTCCACCGCCGGCCAGAAATCACCCACGGTGGCGGTACAACTCCAATCGGTACCAAATTAACACCGTTGATTCTCCTCCCTATCCTCTACCCAATTCCGCCATCACCTTCCCTCGAATATTACTAGAACTTCTCGAATATCACTTAGAAACACTGACTCCGCCGCCGTGTACGGCGACGCCACCTCTAAATCATCCCGAAATTACACTATAGGACCCCTGATTCTCTCTCATTCCAAATCCTCATCCATAATCCCTCGAATGCTTCCATAGTTGCTTGAAATTCAAATCAGGGGTTCCCATTTTGCATGAAGGTCAATTTCAATCCAGGAATTATTTTAACTCTACCAAAGCAAGTAAGTTCTCTTTTGTTCCTTCTTAATTTTCCTTCCCACTCATCCCTTTTCTTTTGTTTGAACTCGATCCTGAATTTAGTTAAGTTTCAAGTCGCGTAGGTCCTTTTTCGTTTAGTGTTTAATTTCCATAATTAATGTTGGTACTTGCTTCCTATGAAGTCATGCTTGGTTCAGATTGTTTGACTAGGGTAAATCAACATTTTAGTTAATTATAAAAAGATGAAAAAAAAGAAAGGAATTTGGTGTGCGTAATGTGCATTTAATGTCATTGATAAATTTCAGCTTTTTCATAGTTTAATTCATTTGTACCTTTAGTCGTTTGATTGATTTTGTTGTCGTACTTCAAAGGTTCACTAATTGGCCATATAAAACTAAAGGGGTAGAGGGTAATTGATAGTTTGTCTCCAGGGTAAATCAGGAAAAGAACCCTAGGGAATCTTCAGTAATAGCTTTGGAAGTTTCTAGCAGGGGTTTCTTGTTATTTTAGGTGCTATAACTTGGTTAACAAGTTAAAATTAGGGACTAAAATATAAAATTAAAATCTTAGATGCCCTACTTTGCTTGCCTATAAAGGCATTCTAACCTTGCCTTTCAAGGCAGACTGGAAGAGATTTTAGATCTTAAAAAGTTAGAGTTTCTGAGGGATGAAATTCTGAAAAGACATTTGAGAGCTAAAAATTAGAGAGATAAAAAGAGGTGAAGTTCTAAAGAAATAGAGATTGAAAGATTTCAGTGTCAAAAACTCATAAAAAGAGAAGAGAGGATTTGAAAATAAAAGAAAAAGACTAGCAGAGCTATAAAAGATCAGAAAGCCTGAAAAAATGGATATACTGAAATTCCTGCAATAGTCTACCCTAGATGAATTCCAAAAGACATCATGAAATGGTGAATTACTATTTTATTGGTCTCTCAACTGATTGTCTGAAGATTTTCAAGTCTTGAAGTATTTTCTGGTTCATTGCAGATTAAATATGGATTGGTACTGGTTGTTTGTTTTGAAAGTCCTTTGGTTCAAGTTGCTAGAGTATCACATTTCCTGGGTTTTGAGCTGTGTTTGGTTAGCTTCTTGTTGCTGATATCTGCGGTGTATATGCTAATCATCTACCTCTATTTATATCCAGGTACTTCCATAACTCATGGTAGAAGAATGATTGTGAACATGTAAAGAAGTTGAAATATTGTTAAATGAAGACCATATTTTGAAGTTGATTTCTCTTTGTCCTTTATTACCTATATACTCTGTAATCATATTTCAAATTGTAGATGTTGATTAAGACCTTTTTATTTCCCTTAACTTGAGCATGTGGAAGCGAGTAATGTAGCAATGGACGTTGATCATGTATGTGCCAATATTAGTGTTGTAGCATAATTATGTACTAGGGTTTTTTGGTGTGGTTATATGTTTGTATGTTAGTACATTTAAATCATTCAAATGTTGAATATGGTATAAGGCTAACCCATTAGCAGGTTCTCTGAGTATTTGGGATTTTAGTCTTGATTTTTGTTGAAATATGCGTGCTTGAGTTTAGGATCAATAACTCAAAAAGGAAAGTGACTATGCTGGCAGTGTGGTATACATGGAGTGAATGGTTATTGTATGGATAGGTCTTATTTTAAATAATCTGTAGCGATAGCAAATTTTAATAGTTGTAGGTCTATTTTGATGCTTAGTTCATACTAAGTTTACAGTGACTTGGGCTTTCAATTGAGTCCATGAACTTACACGTTTGTTTCAGCCTCTTTTGGGCTGGTATTTGAGCCCAATTTCCCCCTCCTGTCGTTAGTATAGAAGTCTTCGCACAGTTTTCTTGGGCCAATGGTTAGCTTAGGCCCAAAATCCTGAAGGATATTCAAAACAAGACTAGTAATTTAGCTAATTGTATTTGGAACAAGTCCGTTAATTAAAATAAAGGGCTGCATCAAATACAAACACCCACAGCCTTATCAGTTTTAGTTTAATCCCCTTTTAGTAACGTAGTCAAGGCATGCTAATAAAATTCAACAACTTCAATACCCTTATTTAATTAATCTTGTATTGATCCTTAAAATTCGAGGCGTGCCGTTTAGTTGAAATTCCATGGCCCTCGCAAACTTGCAATATGCGTATTCATTTTAGGCACGCTAGTTAAAAAATTTACTTTCCTAAATTCAGGTGCGTATTTATGTGATCCAAATCTAAATTCCAACGATGTTGAAACATGTCAGGGATCACAGGTGCATTTATGTGATGTGGTTCAAGGCGTGTTTTAACAGCGTTGCAATATTCTCAAAAATAAAATAAAAGCATTTTAAAAGTCAAAATTTGCACATAGGTACAAATCTGCATTAGAATCAAATAATTGAGCCGAATATAACAATTGAGCGGCCATGCTAGAGCCACAAAACTTGAAAATGCCTAACACCTTCTCCCTGGTTAACTGAATTCCTTACCGAATTTCTGGCTCGCAGACTATATAACAGAGTCAAACTTTTCTCGATTCGGGATTTAAAATAGATGACTTGGGACACCATTAATTATCCCAAATGGCGACTCTGAAATCTCTAAATAAATAAATTCTGTTTCGATTGTCCTTTAATTGGAAAAACTCCCTTATCTATGCCCTTTCCGGGGTTTGGTGGTAAAAAGGAGGTGCGATAGTTCTGGAGACTGTGCTGGAGATTGAATCTAGAATCTCTGCTTCTAGTTTCAGAATTCTATATTAGAATAATTATGATATTTGGATTATTTATTATCTGGTTTTATCGCATAATGATGCCGAATGTGCTAAATGTTACTTTTTACTGCTTTAATATTATTTGGACTGTATATAAACTGTCACGAAACCCTTTCTCTTCTCATCTTCGGGGATGTACTCGCTGGTCGAGACTCCCTACTCTGTTAGTGTCATACCTTAAAATAAGAAAGAGGCTCGGACAAGTTACAAAGCCAGATGGCCTTTTGGTTCCCGATACGTAGCCCCCTCCTCGACTCGAGTTGTCCGCTCGGGTACACATTCTAGAACATATACCCATGTTTTGAATCTAGAATAACTTAACATCATGTCGGGCCCCTAGTATGAACACTTATTGTCATCATGCATTTGACTCAGGGGACTCAACACAGGGGTTGGGTCCGTCTAGGATAGGTGCACCCAAAATAATGGACCATCTTAATGCATTTTGCGTGCTACTTGTGCATTTATTCCGAATTTGCATGCCAACCGGCTATTGAAAAAACCAGAATAAAAAGAAGAGAGAAAAAGAAAAAAAGAGAGGAAATTTGACAATGTGTGGGTGAGGAAAGAATTTACCTGTTTCAAAAATCGGTACCCAAATGCTACCGAAATTCTGAAATGAAAAAAAGAAAAAGAGTTTGTTTTCAATAATAGAAAAAAACACGTATAGAAAGGGATTTTATTTTCGAGAAAAAAGGGGAGAAAAAGAAGCTGGTTTTTCATTCTGTCAGAGTTGCCCGAACTACGCCAGTTTGATTCTCATAAGGCGTGATACACGTAGGCAACCCCCATCTGGCCCAACTATCATTTTTGCAAAAATAGCTAAAAAAGAACCTAATTTTGTTTGTGATTAATGAATAAAGCAATTTTGTCAAAATTAGCCGATTACCCCCAAAAGGGTGCCGGAAGGCTATTTTTTCAAGACCAACCACCTTGGATTATTTATCTAATTTTGGCCGGTGGTAAGCACAGCCTTAAAAACTTCACCCTGAAGTGCTGAAAGGCCGAATTTGCAAAGCCAAAGTTTTATTTTTTAAAATGAAAATTTGAAAAAATCAACTTTGTTTCTTAGTCCAATAAATCATGATTTTGTTTGATCACTCTAATAAATATGCAGAATGAGCACGAATTAAAATTTGTCAATAACAGTCATGAAGAATATCCCTTTAGAGGTGCACATGTGGTGGAATGATTTAGGTGAATCGGGGCAAAACAAGGTCAACGCGAACTTGGGAAGACTCACCGGGTTGTTGAAAATTAATCCTAGAGGGGACATCATAAAGGCATTGGTTACATTTTGGGACCCGACCCACAACGTATGTCATTTTTCGGACTTTGGACTCACTCCGACCCTGAAAGAAATAACCGGATATATCGGGGTGCCTAAAATTTCTCTAAGACATCAATATCTGATTGCACCAAGGGCCGTCGCTGTGCACAAATTCTTGGACACACTAAAGATAAGCAGGGGGTTCACAATCCAGATCTGTCAGCCGGTTTTTGTACTCCACAGTTTATATACCAAAGGTATGACCCGAAAAATAAAATTTGTATCGAGGGAAACCGACTCAAGTGGGAGGAATATGGTATTCTTCTTGGGTGCCTTTTGGTGTATCCATAGAAGGATGAGAATATTGACATACAGATAGTAGGGGTTGTCAACATCTTGCTTACTCAGACCAAGAGCACTCTCGCGCCCATGTTATTAGCTGGAATTTTTCGTGCCCTCACACCTGTAAAGCCAGAGGAGATTTCTTTGAAGGATGCAATCTATTGTTATAGATGTGGATGATTGAACACCTGTGCCGTCGACCTCAATTCATGAGTTGCGGGTCATCAGAAAAAATATACATAGAGGAATTTTATACCAGAGTTGATGGGTTCAGATTACCAGAGGGGTTACAGAATGGGTATCATATCTCTAGACCACAAGTGCAAGCCAGATAGAGTGGACGCTTGGGCGGCTACTTATTGATGAAATTATATATATGTTAGCTACCAGGCCTCATTTTCTTTTGATGGGTCTCCGGAGCATCCAACCCTATGCTCCGTGCAGGGTGCTGAGATAGTTAGGAGGGTGATAAATGGTTCCGATGGATGAAGACATTAGTCGCCATGTGGTTGAGATTGGTCCCATCGTCAGTTTCACGGAGTAGTAGTCCGCTAGATTTGGAGCGAATATTAGTACCTGACGGCGAACACTCGAGTATGAGATTTGTCTAATGGTGAGGTGGCACCAGGATACCTGGCTTGGTATAAAAAGGAAGTAGAGTTCGGAAGGCCGGATAAGAGGCCACATCTCTAGGAATTTGATGAGACGTCACAAGAACAATGGAATTGGTTGGCCAAGGAAAACGAATACAGGGCCACAATAGGAAAATTGGAAAAGAAAGTCAAAGACCTTCAATTCGAGAATGGTTTGCAAGCTACGACAGACGAGGGGGAAAATAAATGACTAGCCAAAGAAAACCAAGCTTTGCAAGCCCAAATTTAGAAAAGGAAACTCATAGACAATCTGAGACAGAAAGTAGGAGAACATGGCTTTGACTTGAACAAAGGAGAGGGTGAGCTATCTAGGGCCAGAAAACAATTGACCAAAAATGCAGAAGAACGGGCACGCATGATTGACCAATTGAGAGAAAGGTATAACAACGAGGTTGCAGGGTTGAAGAAGAGGGTCATCATGGTCGAAAACAAAATGGTTAAGCAAGCGAAAGACTTCAAGGCCGAAAGAGAGCATTGTTACACAGTAATAGCACAGTTGGAGAGCGATTACAACAATTCCAAGAATTAAATCATGTAGCCAAACTAAACTTTGGAGGCCAGGGCCCAACATATTGGGCGATTGTTGCAAGAAAAGGGTGCTATAAGAGAGAAGGTACGGTTGATCGATGATTACATCATAGTAAAGTGTAGCCATTGTGAAGATATGACAAGATCTATGTTCTTTGCCACCACCATGACCTTTGTTCGTCAAGGATGGAAGACCTCCACCATCTCCAAGGGGATTTAGCATACAGGCCTGCGGCTAGACCAAATGATGTCCCGTAGGCCCTAGGAGCATTAGAAGTCTTAATGTATTCATGATCCTCAAAGCTGCTGGTCCATTTGTAAAGTCTGTATTTTCTTCTATTTTGAGTTTGTAACAAGTTGTCAAGTCAGTTGTTTTTATCTTTTTGTTAGAGTCTATCGGTTTTGTTTAAGTCGGAGTCTGTTGATTTCTTTTATTAAAGTCTGCTAGTAGTTTTATGAAAATGGAAAAATTCTAAAATATTTTCTATATTTATTTGCCAGGACTATGCTCGATCTGATTCATGCGGGATCATGATACGTAGAGAATCTCCATAGAATTCGACCATAACCAAAAAAAGGAAAAGAAAGAAGAAAAGGAGAAAGAGAGAAGAAATGGTAATATAAAGGAGAGAATAATGAAACAAAAGAAGGTAAGGCAAAATGAGTTGAGCAAAAGAAAAGGGGAAGAAGAAAAGGAAACAAGAGAGAAAAGAAAAGCGGCATAGGATAAAAGCCGGGATGACGCAAGCAGCCAATCCATATGCATATTAGAAAATGGTAACTCCTTAGGTGCATTCATCGGCGAATATGTGGCTACCTATGTGTCGAAGCCTAACCGCTAACAAGTTTCGGTGTTGCTTTGCCATATCCAGCCAGATGGTTAGTTTTAGCGGCATTCTAGCAACCCACTCCTATAACACTCGATCCAAAAGCAAGCTGACTATGGCAAACCAAGAAACTGATGCAAGTATCATTGATCCCTCGAAAGAGGTGGAAGAGTTGGATGTCAACACAATGAAAGAGGAGATGTACAAACTGAAGCATCAGATGGCTGAAATGTATCATGCATGGGTGAAAGGGCAGCCACCACCAGCTTATCCTGCTAACCCGACCTTCAACTCACCATTAGCCCAATCACATGACCAGCCTACCACTGATCCACCCCAAGCTTCCCCATCTACCCATAATACCAGGGTACAACTTCTCAGGCACCCCAAGTCACACCACCCAAAGCTGTTCGCCCTCCCCTTCCACACGTTGCTCCCATCCATGTGGAACCTCCTCCTGCCACACTCCACAGATCATCCAGTGAACCTTTTCTCCAAGCTCATGATAACCGGTATTACCCACCTGAACCCGCTTTCAAAGCCCATGAGCCCTACTCTTGCACTCCTTGTTTGAAATCGTTGTTGAGGCTAAAAAACCAGTCAAAAACCCCGAGAAAGAGGAGGTGCTCAGGAAAGTCAAAAGTCTAGAGCAATTATTCATAGATATGTGAGGATTAGGTGGCCAAGTGAGTGTGGCATACAAAAACCTTTGTTTGTTCCCAGATATACTATTGCCTCCAGGTTTTAAGATTCCCAAGTTTGACTTATACGACGAACATGGTGATATGGTGGCGCACCTAAGGGGTTTCTACATCAAGATGAGAGGGGCAGGTAGAAAGGATGAATTGCTGATGGCATACTTTAGTCAAAGTTTAAGTGGTTCAGTGTTGGAATGGTACACCCGACAGGATCATGCTCGGTGGTACACATGGGATTATCTAGCATAAGCATTTGCCTATTATTTTCAGTACAATCTTGAAATTATCTCGGATCGTTTGTCTTTGACAAAACTAGAAAAGAAGCACAATGAGAGCTTTAGAGAATATGGCTTCCGTTGGAGAGAACAAGCAGCGAGGGTCAACCCGCCAATGAAGGAAAGCGAAATGGTAGATTACTTCTTGCAAGCTTTGGAGCCTACATATTTCGGTCATCTGGTATTGGTAGTGGGTACATCCTTCAATGAGGTAGTGAAAATAGTGAGTATGGTCGAAGAGTGACTCGAATCCAACAAGATCATGAGTTATTCTGCAATCAAAGTAACCACATAGGCTATCCAAAGGGGGACCGGGGGAGCAATTGGAAAGAAGAAGAAGGAGGAGGTAGCAACCATTGACTCAGGGACTTGGTTGGGGCCTCGGGGCCCATCCCATTACAACCAACCCTAACCTCACCACCAAATCTACCTTCACACTCCATATAGCCCACCACAACACTACTACCCACCTCCTGATCCTCGTTTTTTCGTCCATCATGTGTAAACATATACTCAACCTACCGCCCACGCACAATGGCGTGCACCAACCCTGTAAAATAATTACCCAGCTCCATAAAATAACTACCCTCTAAGAGCCTACCAACAACCCTCAGACCAGCTTTCTGGGCCAACCAAGTTTTAAAAACTAAGAGAATGCAGAAGAAGCAAACTTTCACTCCACTAGGAGAATCATAGACCAGCTTATTCCACCGATTGAGAGAGTTAGATATGTTGAGGCCGATTGAAGCAAAATTACTAAATTCTCCTCCGAGAAATTTGGGGTATTCTGTCAGTTGTGAGTATTGTCCTCGTGCCCCAGGGCATGACACAGAGAAATATTGGCATCTGAAGTGTGCTATTCAGGAACTAATTGATTCTTATCAGATAGAGGTGCAAGCTCCGGAAGCACCCAATATTAATGAAAACTCTCTTCCTACTCATCAAGAGATAAATATTATTGATATAGTGCACAAAGAGGGGGAGCCCAAAAAGCCTTTGCAAACTGTCATGATGATCCGAGCCAGTGAACGAAAGATGGTTGATAATTTAACAAGCGAGATGTCGATGCTCAAGTTAAATGGGGCAAGCAGTGAGCCTTTTATTGTAGCCGGGAAGGAATCCTCGAAAGACATGATGGTGAAATAAGAAAATGCAAAAGTGGTTGTACCGAGGGTAGAAAGCAAGCATGTGGTTGTTGTGGAAGGTGCTCGCACAGAGCCTGTCATTATCAAACCTGTAGTACAGTTACCAATGGTCAAGAGCAAGTCCATACCTTGGAATTATGACCGAGTGTCAGTGACTTATAAAGGGAAAGAGGTTAGAGAAGAGATTTGTGAGACTCATGGATTGACCTTATCGGGGAGGTTCTTTGCCCCTGAAGAATTGAGAAAAGCAAAACCAACCAAGGATAACTCGATGCTGGTGAAGAAAACTATGAGTGAGGGGAGGCAGAAGAGTTTTTGAGGAAGATGAAAATGCAGGATTATTCTATTGTAGAATAATTGAGAAAGACTCCTGCTCAAATCTTGTTGTTATCGTTGTTGATTCATTCGGACGAGCACCGTCGAGCGTTAATAAAGATCCTGAATGAGGCCCATGTTCCTGATAAAATCATAGTCAACCATTTGGAGAAGATAGCCAATAAGATTTTTGAGGTGAACAGAGTCACTTTTTCTGACGATGAATTGCCCATAGAAGGCACCGAGCATAATAGAGAACTCTATCTCACAGTAAAGTGCAAAGATTCGGTGGTCACTCGAGTGTTGGTTGATAATGGTTCAAGCGAAAATACTTGCCCTCTTTTCACATTGAACAAGTTGAAGGTGGATGATGAAATAATTCACAAGAACAACATTTGTGTATGAGGGTTTGATGGTGGTAGAAAATATTCGGTCGATGACATAGTGCTCGAACTAACAATCAGACCAGTTGATTTTACCATGGAATTCCAAGTGCTGGATGTGGTTGTCTCTTACAACCTGCTGTTAGGACTAACCTGGATCCATGCTGCTAGAGCAGGCCCCTGTACTTTGCATAAAATGGTGAAATTTGAATGGGATCGATAAGAAATAGTTGTGCACAGCGAGGACCATCTGTATGCTTACAGTAATGCTATCGTACCATTCATTGAGGTAGATGATGATAAGGGGCCTTGGGTGCATCTGATTCATAACACAGTGTCAGTGAGCAAAGTTTCAGAAGGAGAGTATATTCCAACACCAAGGTTAGCTATTGCATCTGTCATGGTGGCTGTTGAGATGTTGAAGAACGGGTTCTAGGAAAGGATTTGTGAGCGTCACTTCAGGTTACCGCACAATCGCTATCTCTCCCCACAAACATGGACACCTTTGGTTTAGGATTCAAGCCTACACGTGCACATATCAAGAGAGCCATAAAGATAAAGCAGAAAGCATGGGTCCTCCCCAAGCCCGTGCCACGTCTATTCAAATCATTTGTGAAGCTTGGCGCCAGGAAATGCCTGACAACAAACAGTTCCAATGTTGTGGGTGATCCTGATAAGAAATTGCTTGAAAGATTTGAGAAGTTGTTTGAAGATGTGAATGTGGTAGAAGTCGGAGAAAGCTCTAGCAAGGCAGATGTGCAATTTGTGGGGCCCTGTGCAAAAATTAACAATTAGAAAGCTACTCCTCTCCCGGCCAGGAAGGAGATTTGGTAGTTTGCTTTGATTTTTCTTTCAATTTCACTAGACAGGGTTGTAGTTCAGAGTCTATGTTCCGTCCGTTTGGATATGTAAAACCTTGTTATCTTTCAATTTCAATGAAATGCAATTTCCCTTTTTCGTCAGTGCTGATAGTTTTATTTTTCTTTGCTTTTCTTTTCCTTCTTCTACAATTATTTTTATGCTGGCTCCAATGATATGACATAAATAAGGACTCTTCAGCCCAGTCTTGAAAGCCGGTCTAGTTCAAAAGTAATAATTCAAGAGAAAAAATATGAGGATGAACCAGAATATGGTGAGGAGAAGGTATTTGAGGAAATTAGTAAAGAGTTAAGCCACTTTGAGGAAAAACCCAAACCAAACTGGAGCAATACAGAAGCAGTCAATCTAGGGGACCCAGATAATATCAAAGAAACCAAAATAAGTGTCAATCTCGAGCCGCAACTCCTGGAAGAAATAATCGAAGCTTTCCTTAAATACAAAGATGTTTTTGTATGGTCCTACGATGATATTCTAGGGCTGAGCACTGACTTGGTGGTTCACAAATTGCCCACTGACCCAGCCTACCCTCCTATCAAGCAAAAGTTGAGGATGTTTAAAACTGATGTGAGCGTAAAGATCAATGAGGAAGTTACCAAACAGTTTGAGGCAAAGGTCATCCGAGTCACACGATATCCCACTTGGTTAGCCAATGTTGTACCTGTGCCAAAGAAGGACGGAAAAAATAGGGTGTGTGTCGATTATCGCGACCTCAACAAAGCAAGTCCCAAGGACAACTTCCCACTGCCGAACATCCACATATTGATCAAAAATTGTGCAAAACTTGAGATTGGGTCTTTTGTAGATTGTTACGCAAGCTATCACCAGATTTTTGATCGATGAGGAGGATGCAGAGAAGATAGCATTCATCACACCATTAGGAACGTATTGCTATAGGGTCATTCCCTTTGGTCAGAAGAATGCTGGGGCAACCTATATAAGGGCAATGACAACTATATTCCACGATATGATACATAAGGAGATTGAGGTCTATGTAGATTATGTAATTGTGAAATCCAGGAAGCAGGATGACCATGTCATAGATCTGAGAAAATTCTTCCAGAGGCTCCACAGGTATAATCTCAAACTCAATCCTGGTGAAATGCGCATTTGGTGTGCAATCAGAAAAGTTGCTAGGGTTCATAGTCAGCTGCCAAGGTAGTGAGCTAGATCCATCAAAGATCAAAGCCATACAAGAATTGCCGCCTCCGAGAAACAAAACAGAGATGATGAGTCTTTTGGGGAGATTGAATTACGTCAGTAGATTTATTACTCAGCTCACAACGACTTGTGAGACCATCTTTAAACTATTGAAAAAGGATGGTGCAGTCAAGTGGACGAAGGAATTCCAGGAGGCTTTTGATAAAATAAAAGAATGAACCCACCAGTATTGGTCCCACTGGAACCAGGAAGGCCTTTGATCTTGTATCTAACAGTCTTGGAAAACTCATTCGGATGTATGTTGGGACAACATGATGTCACCAGGAGGAAGGATCAGGCCATATAATGCCTTAGCAATAAATTCACAACTTATGAGGCTAAGTATACTCATCTTGAAAGGATGTGCTGTGCCCTAAGTTGGGTAGCGTAAAAGTTGAAACACTACTTGTCATCATATACTACTTACCTCATCTCCCGCCTGGACCCGTTGAAATACATCTTCCAGAATCCTGTTCCAACGGGGAGGCTTGCAAAGTGGAAAATCATGCTCATCGAGTTTGACATTGTCTATGTGACTAGGACTGCAATGAAAGCGCAGGCATTGGCTGACCATCTGGAAGAGAATCCGATAAACAAAGAATACGAACCTTTAATAACATACTTATCAGATGAAGAAGTAATGCATATTGATGAAGTGGAACAAGGCGAGAAGCTAGGATGGAAACTATTCTTAGATGGGGCTGCCAACATGAAAGGCGTTGTTTCATTCGATTCATCTATTTCTTTGAGTCTAAATAATACAATTGGATTTACTCGGGATAGGAGCAGTACTCATTTCTGAAACAGGGCACCATTACCTCGATACAGCTCAGCTCCGCTTCTATTGCACCAACAATATGGCAGAATATGAGGCATGTATTATGGGTCTGAGATTAGCTGCAGACATGTGTGTCCAGGAAGTCTTGGTTTTGGGGGACTTGGACCTTCTGGTACACCAAATTTGAGGGGATTGGGAAACACAAGATTTGAAGCTCATCCCATACTGGTAATGCTTGCATGATCTTTGTCAATGGTTCCAATCGATAGAGTTCAAGCATATCCCAAGAATTCACAACGAGGTTGCTGATGCCTTGGACACTCTGACGTTAATGTTACATCATCCAGATAAGGCTTATGTTGACCCGCTGCATATCCAAGTCTATGACCAACATGCTTACTGTAATGTGGTGGAAGAGGATCTTGATGGTGATCCTTGGTTTCACGACATCAAAGAATATATCAGGATGGGTGTGTCTCTAGTACAAGCCATAAGAGACCAAAAGAGAACCATTCGTCGCTTATTAAGCGGTTTTTCTTCAGTGGAGGGCTGTTATACAAAAGAACACCGGATCTCAGGTTGTTAAGATGCATAGATGCTAGACAGGCCACAGACATCATGACTGAGGTACATTCTAGAGTTTGCGGACCTCATATGAGTGGGTATGTTTTGGCAAAGAAGATCCTCCGGGTAGGTTATTATTTGCTCACCATGGAGCAAGATTGTATCAGTTTCGTGTGCAAATTTCATCAATGTCAGGTGCATGTAGACTTGATTCACTCCTCGCCATTTGAATTACATACAATACATGCACCATGGCCCTTCGTTGCTTGGGGCATGGATGTCATCGGGCCCATCGAGCCAACAACCTCTAATGGACACAAGTTCATCCTGGTTGCTATTGATTATTTCACCAAGTTGGTCGAAGCTAAAACTTCCAAGGCAGTGACCAAGAAAGTTGTGGTCTACTTTGTGCATTCAAATATCATTCGCCGGTTCAGAATCCCGAAAATACTCATCACTAAAAATGGAGAACATTTAAACAGTCATTTGATGAAAGAGGTATGTCAGCAGTTTAAGATTACACATCGCAACTCCACCCCGTACTGCCCCAAGGTGAATGGAGCAGTTGAGGTAGCCAATAAGAATATAAAGAAGATACTTCAAAAAAGGTGGAACGGTCCAGGCAATGGTATGAGAAGCTACCCTTTGCATTGTTAGGGTATCGCACTACTGCTCGCACCTCAGTTGGGGCAACTCTGTATTTGTTGGTGTATGGCACAGGATCAGTAGTACCGGTTGAAATTGAAATCACATCCTTCGGATTGTTGCCGAGGCAGAAATCAATGATGATGAGTGGATCAAAGCCCGGCTGGAGCAATTAAGTTTGATTGATGAGAAAAGATTAGCAGCAGTGTGTCACGACCAGTTGTATCAACAGAGAATGGTCAGAGCATATGACAAGAAGGTTCATCCAAGAAAGTTTGAAGTGGGTTAGTTGGCATTGAAGCGCATCCTCCCTCACCAGACAGAGGCAAAGTGCAAGTTCACCCCAAATTGGCAAGGGTCGTTCATCGTGTCAAGAGTGTTGTCCAACGGGGCATTGTATCTAACAGATATGGAAGGCAAGTGTGTAGAACTGAGCATCAATTGTGGTGCAGTTAAGAGATACTATATATGATTATCTTTGATTAAATCATATTTGTTTGTACTTGGCATGTTTTTGAGATTGAAATGACGAAGGCATTTTATTCGGCTATCTAAACATTGTATTCCTTGTTAATCTTTTGATCTTTATTTATTTTCTTTCATAACCCTATTTTGAAATTAGTAACAAAATTCAGAAATGCAAGTCTAATAAATCAACAAAAGGAAAAAAAAAGGAAAGAATGAAAAAAAGAAAAAAAGAGAAGAAAGAAGAAGAAAAGAAAAGAAAGAAAGAGAGAAGAAACGAAGAAGAAAAGAAAAAAAAGAAAAAAAAAGAACACAACAACAAAACAGCAAAACAATAAAAGAAAAATAAAGAAAAAAAATAAGAAAAGAAGAAAAGGGAAAACCACAACAACAAACGAATCGGATGAACTACATTTGACATGATTCCTTTTAAGGATATGTAGGCAGCCTCACGGTTCGATAATATCGAAATAAGAATCCAAAGGCCCCCAAGTAAGAAACCGGGGTAGAAGTTGTGGTTGTTGTAAGAAAATTTGATTTTGAAAGTTGCAATTTTTTAACCCATTTGAATTATTTTGAGCCTTTAATACCCTTTTTTTCTAACCCTATCCAAAAGCCTGCATTACAGTCTGAATAAAGACCTTCCGATAAGTCTTTAAGAAATGCCAAGTCAAGCAAGAAGAGGTGATTCATACCCGGGGAAACAGTCTAGTTCAAGCAAGAAAAGATGAAAATGAGAGATTTCTTATTGGTGAAAACCCTCACGGGCACCATTAGGCGACGAGAGTTGAGAGAAATGAAAATGAGAGAGAATGGGCACCATAAGGCAAAGGCAAGTCGAGAACTGAACTACTGGAAAAGGGCTGTTGGTGGAAATCTATTCAAAACACAGTAAAACAAGCAAGGTGAGGGTTTGGTTAAAGAAATTGGGTTAAGGAAGGTCACAGAAACAAAGCATGGCAAATGAACGCCGAGCGTTTGGACAGGCTGGGTCGACTAAGCCGAAGTGCACTGCATGATCATTGGAACCAGTTGTTCCTCCACAAATAAGTTTCTCTTCTTTTCCCCTCAGTAGTCACCCAATTTGGAATTCTTTTGTTCTAAAGCGAAACAACTCAGAGTCATTGCATTTCATATTTTTTCGGGTGTCCATTCTTCTAAGATGTTTTGAGAATCAATTTTTGTTTAGACAAGCAGGAGAGAAATTTCAAAGATTACTACTAGCTCCCCAAATGGCGAAGCACATGCCGGTTAAAACATAACAAAGGCAGTGCCAGTTAAAGTGGCAAAAGGAAGAATCAACGAAAGTTTTGTCAATGAACTGACCTCATAAATTCGGGAAGGAGGTAAAGATTATGGCAAGAGGGTCAGGAATGTAACACAATGATGGGGGAACAGAGCATTCAATACATCTAAAAGCCATAGGGTTCAAGGGTCAACCGAACAAATCAAGGTAACTCATATTCAATGCGATTAAGTTGTACACAACGGAGCATGACAGCGGGAAGGCCATTTGCAGGAAGAATGCCACAAGCTAACCATCACATTTCAAACTAGCAAGATTTTCATTGATTGAAATAGGGGCAGGAAATTCCTGATACCTTGGGGAAGTTCTCCATTAAAAAAGCAAGCACCTGACATGTATGACTGTGAACTTCAGGACCCTCCTGGAAAATGGGACTCAATTCAAAACTAATATAGTCACGGGAACATGATCTAGCACAAATAGTTCCCCAATAGTAGTCGTCAGGACCCTCCTAGATAATGGGACGTAAATTTAACTAGCAATTCCCAGTAGAGACAACCGAGAGTTAAATCGACATTTAATTTGAAACTCTCAGGACCCTCCTGGATAATGGGATTTAATTATAAAAGTTTTCATGACCGGCCTGGATAATGAAATTTAATTGTAAAAGCTTTCAAGACCCTCCTGGATAATGAGACGTAGCTCTAAATATTAACCCCCAGCAGACATGATTTGGATTTAGAATTGGTCTTAATTAAGAGTTGTCAGGACCCTCCTGGATAATGTGACGCAACTTTAATATTCTCTTAGAGAAGTAATACTTCTAGACGCGTATCCTAGTTTTAGAGTTTTTGTTAGTTAAGAATTGTCAGGATCCTCTCAGATAATGGGATGTAGCTTTAATTACTCGTCTCCAGATGATATAACTTATATTCCCCCTAGAAAATGGGGTTTAGCTTTCAAATTTTAGAGATATTTTGTAACGGTATTTGATTAACACTCATAAATGCACCCAGCACCAAACTGGGGAAGGAAAAATTTCTTTTCTTTTGTTTGTTTTGTTGTAATCAGGTATAAAGGTAGCAGTCTCAAGAAATACATTTTCAAGTTTTGGTAATCAGGCGCCCACCTGGAGAACAAGGGAATACATTTTATTTCATCTCAAGTTTTGGTAATTAGGCGCCCACCTTGAGAACAAGGGAATACATTTCATTTAATTTCAAGTTATGGTAATCAGGCGCCCACCTGGAGAACAACGGAATACATTTCAAATTTTGATTTTTTGGTAATCAGGCGTCCATCTGGAGAACAAGGGAATACATTTCAAGCAAGCTTTTTGGTTATTAGGTGCCCACCTGGAGAACAAGGGAATACATTTCAAGTTTCAAGTTTTGCAATCAGGCGCCCACCTAGAGAACAAGGGAATACATTTTATGTTTTTTGGTAATTGTCACACCTCTTTTTTCCCGCACAACCCTATTACGTGGTTGAGTTAGAAGAATTTTTCCAATTAAAGTGTCATTTTGAAAAATAATTATTTATTATTTAAAGTCGCCGGTTGGAATTGAGTTTTGGTATTCCAAGTCACCTTTTATTTGAATCCCCTTTCAAAAGGAAGGTTTGACTCTTAATTATGGTCTAAGAAACAGAAGACTAAGTAAGAAATTCTATTGATTGAGGGGAAGGTGTAAGGCACTTCTCGAGTCATGTGGTTCTTGCACGGTCGCTTTTATTGACTATTGTAAGGCTATATTCAATTTTTAACTATTCTTGTATTTTATTTATTACTTGTAATTGTACCCGCGCGATGCGCGGTTAGTAATAAAAAATATTAATTAAATTAAATTATGATCGGGCTTGTTCGATCCTATTAAATTATATTGCTTTAATAAAATTCAATTATCATCTTACTTGTCAATACGATATACCCAATAATGAACTCTTTATTAAATTAAAGGTACTTATATAGTTAGTGAATACCTTTTTTGTTCTATGTTTTTTTAATTATATTAACCAATATTTAATACTCGCTTTCTTTTTGTCATATATAAGAAGATTTATAATTTATTACTTTTGAAATATTTTTTTACTTTAAATTTTATTCTACTGTTCTTCATAATATTATCTAAATTTTAATGAAACAAAATCTCTGTTAAACTAACGGGACTTATACAGGGAGCGCACTGAATAAATTTTTTATTATATATATATATATACATATATATATAATATATATATATATAATATATATATATATATATATATATATATATATATTATATTATCTAATATTTAATATTATTACATTGTTAATAGAAAGTTTTATTAGCATATTACTTTATTAAATATTTTTTCTGAAATTTATTTTTGTTTGATTTATTTTATTTTAAAACTCCAACTTGAAACTAATCCCCAATTTGAATTGGTAATTTATTATTTTTTAAACTCGATTTTATTTTAAAATTATTTTAAAACTCTAACTTGAAACTACATCCGATTTGAATGGGTAGTTTTTCTTCTCCTTCTTTGAAATTTTTATAGCGAATTTTTTTCGTTTTTTATTTTAAGATAATTATCACACACCAACTTGAAACTACTCCCACAAAATATGAACGAGTAGTTATTATTTTATATATTTAATTTTTAGTTTTAATTATATTTAATGATAAGATATCTATATTTTTTAATTCAATTAGTATAACCAATTAATTCAAAATTAAAAAAAAACTGGTTAGAAAAGTAGTTTATTTTGTCTTAACAAAGCCACTTGGCATTTTGTGGTTAACACACTTGTCTTAATGTAGTGGTTTTGCTTCTCAAATTCTATATAGATAGATAGATAGAGATTTTTTATTTTCTTTATTTTCGTTTTTTTATTTTAAAATAATTTTTAAAAATCCAATTTGAAATTACTTCCAAATTCAAATCGGTAATTCGTTATTTTTTATTTTAAAATAAGTTGTAAAATTCCAATTTAAAACTACTCTCAATTTTGAATTGGTAATTCATTAGTTTTTTAATTTTTAAAAAAATTAATTTAAAACTCCAACTTGAAACTATTTCTCAATCTGGATGGTTAGTTTTTCTTCTCTTTTTCAGTTTTTTATAGCTATTTCTTTTCCTTTTATTTATAATAATTTTAAAAAAGTTCAACGTGAAACTACTCTCACACGATTTGAATGGGTAAAATATTGTTTTATGTTTTCATTTTTTATAGATAACTAAAAGAAATCTATATTTATTATCTCAATTAGTGTAACCAATTAATTCAAAATTCAAAATTCAAAATTAAAAAAAATAAGTTAGAAAAGTAGTTTATTTTATATTTACAAAGCCACTTGACATTTTGTGGTTAAGACACTTGTCTTAATGTAGTGCTATTGCTTCTCCTATTCTATAGATATAAGTTTGAAATGCTAGTTTTTAACTTTTAGTTTTTTTATTGTAAAATAATTTTAAAACGCCAACTTAAAAATACTCTCCAATTTGAATGAGCAGAATATTTTTTGTATTTTTCGTTTTTTATAAATAATGATAATATATCTATATTTATTAATTTAATTAGTGTAACCAATTAATTCAAAATTCAATATTCCAAAAAAAAAGGTTAGAAAAGTAGTTTATTTTGTCTTAACAAAGCCACTTGACATTTTGTGGTTAAGACACTTGTCTTAATGAAGTGGTTTTGGTTCTTCTATTCTATATAGATAGATAGATAGATAGATAGATAGATAGATAGATAGATAGATAGATAGATAGATAGATAGATAGATAGATATTATTTATTTTACTTATTTTCGTTTTTTATTTTAAAATAATTTTTAAAAATCCAATTTGAAACTACTTCCAAATTAGAATCAGTAATTCGTTATTTTATATTTTAAAATAATTTGTAAAACTACAATTTGAAACTACTCCAATTTTGAATGGTAATTCATTATTTTTTTAATTTTAGTTTAAAATTATTTTAAAACTCCAATTTGAAACTATTTCTCAATGTGGATGGTTAGCTTTTCTTCTAATTTTTCATTTTTACAGCTATTTCTTTTCCTTTTATTTTAAACTAATTTTAAAAAAGTTTAACTTGAAACTACTATCACTCAATTTGAATGGGTAAAATATTATTTTGTGTTTTTATTTTTTATAGATAATTATAAGATATCTATATTTATTAATTAAATTATTGTAACAAATTAATTCAAAATTAAAATTTTTAAAAACAATTGGTTAGAAAAGTAGTTTATATTATCTTAACGAAGCCACTTCACATTTTGTGGTTAAGACAGTTGGTGGTTTTACTTCTCCAATTCTATATAGATAGATAGATATAGATTTTTTATTTTCTTTATTTTTGTTTTTTATTTTAAAATAATTTTTTAAAATCCAATTTGAAACTACTTCCAAATTCGAATTGGTAATTTATTATTTTTATTTTAAAATAATTTGTAAGACTCCAATTTGGAATTACTCCCAATTTTGAATTGGTAATTCATTATGTTTTTAATTTTATTTTAAAAGTATTTTAAAACTCCAACTTGAAACTATTTCTCAATCTAGATGGTTAGTTTTTCTTCTCTTTTTTTTATTTTTTATAGCTATTTCTTTTACTTTTATTTTAAAATAATATTAAAAAAGTTCAACTTGAAACTACTCTCACCCAATTTGAATGGGTAAAATATTGTTTCGTGTTTTCATTTTTTATAGATAATAAGAAGATTTCTATATTTATTAATTTAATTAGTGTAACCAATTAATTTAAAATTCAAAAACATTAGTTAGAAAAGTAGTTTATTTTGTATTTACAAAGCGATTTGGCATTTTAGGAACACAGTTTCTGATTTATAATAGAAACCAATGTAGAGAGAGAAGCTCCTCCTTCTCTCTACCTTTCTTCCCCAACCCTACTGTTTCATCGCCTTTCCTCCATTGCAACTGCTAAGGTGAGTTAACCTAGCAGACTGAGTCATGGCAAAGAGAAGAGGTCGCCCAAGAAAAGAGTTAGTTCCAATTTATGTGAGTGATTTAGTCTTCCAAAAAACAGTTAACACTGTTCCATCGGTTGGCATCACTGTTCCATCGATTTCATCTGTGAATACTGTTCCATTGGCTCAACCAGTCTCAGATTCACAAGGCACAATGTTACAAGCAACTACTGTTCCATTGGCTCAATCAGCTCCAGATCCACAACCATCTAATGTCCCTATGTTACAAACAGCTCCTGCGAGAAGTATTGTACATCCAGTCATACCTATGGAAGGCCCAAAGGAGAAGGAAAATGGGGAAAAGACGTGCATGCAACAACCAACTACTGCAGATTCTACTAAAGCTGCAGCAGAGGAAATCTCAAATCCACCTAAACAGTGGAATAGCCTCTTCCAAAGCAACAGATTGGCTGCAAATGGTATGTCATTATAATATATTCCTCCTATACTAGTCAATGGGAAACCAGTTGGTCAATTGGTAAAGGAAGAAGTAGAGGAGGAAGAAGGGAAATGGAAAAGTGCTCTGGTGGTATTTGTGTTAGGCAATAGCCCTGGGTTCAATGGAATGAAGAGATTTATTAATCTCCATTGGTCGCATGTGCCTGATCCTGAATTGTTTTATCATGAGGAGGGGTACTATATTGTCAAATTCAATTGCATTGAAGATGCTAAAGAAATATTGTGTGGAGGACCATATACGATTGCTAATAGACCAATGATTTTGAAACAATGGTCTGCAGATTTTGATTTTAAAGCAGCTTTTCCTACTGAGATTCCTTTATGGATAAAATTCCCTAACTTACCAATGTCTTGTTGGGGTAGCAAGTCCTTGAGTAGGATAGCTAGTGTTCTTGGGAAACCAATATATGCTGATGAATGTACTACTAAACAGACTAGAATCTCTTATGCTAGAATGCTCATTGAGGTAAATGTATCAAAACAGCTGCCTTGTGAAATAGAGATTCTAGACCCAAATGGAAGGAGTTTCATACAGGACGTACTATATGAGTGGAAACCTCTATACTGTGAGAAATGCTTGGAGGTTGGACATAATTGTCTAACCAAAATTTCACAGCCTATGCAAAAAGCCAAGGTAACTCAAGAATGGAGAGTGAAAGCACCAATTACAACAAGCCAAAGCTGCCAGGAGCTTCACACCCAGAGTCAAGTAGCAAGTAAGGAGATCATTCAACCTCCTACTGTGATTGAGGAAAAATAGAAGCAAGTTGTCCATGACTCTCCAGTTTTCAATATAACCAACTTCCCTCCATTGTCCCCTCTTGTTTTGTCCAATAGGTATGAAATTGGGTCAGTTAGATGGTCTGATCATCCCCAAGATGAAGGGGGAACAAGTAAAACCCAATGAAGTGGATCTTTTGGAATATTAGAGGTGTAAATAAAAGTTCAAACAAAAGAAGCTCAAAATTATCTTAGGAATAATAAGTTTGACCTGGTTGGACTAGTTGAGACCAAGGTTAAACAACACAATGCAAATAGAATAGCTAGTTTTCTATTACCTAACTGGAGTATGCTCACTAATTACAACAGTGCAGTAAATGGTAGAATTTGGATCTTGTGGGATCCTTCAAAACTTGTGGTGTCTGGTCATATAGAGGAGGCTCAGATCATTCATTGTAAAGTCCAACACATCACTGGGGAGATTATCTGCTGGCTCTCAGTAATCTATGGTTTCAATGACTGTGATCAAAGGAAGCTACTATGGAGTTCTATTGTGAATCTATCATCTGGTATTACTGATCCTTGGCTCATTGCAGGGGACTTCAATGCAATTCTATCCACTAAGGAGAGGCAATCCAGCCAACAAGTGAAGCAAAGGGAATTGGTGGACTTTAATAACTGCATTCAGCAATCAGGGCTTATTGAACTACCTTGGAAGGGGAACTTTTTCACCTGGTCTAATCAACAAAGTGGTAATGATAGAGTATGCAGTAGATTGGATAGAGTGTTTAGCAATTTTGAGTGGCAGATGAAGTGGAATCATGTACATACTGTATATGGTCAGCCACTTATATCTGATCACAACCCTATGCTACTAACTCTTGCAACTGATACAGCAGTAAGGAAAACTCCATTCAGATTCTTCAATGCTTGGATCCAGCATAAAGAATATCATGGTATTCTCTCAAGGTATTGGAGCAGCAAGGAGAAACACAACCTTCAAGGAGTATGGAATAATCTTAAAGCACTTAAACAGCCTTTAAAATCTCTTAATGTTAGAGACTTTAAAAACATTTCCCAAAGGATTGAAAGCAGCAGGAAAGAATTGATAGATATGCAGCATCAACTGGATCTTTCTTATTCAGACAATATCCAACAAAAAGCAAAGGAAATGGTGCAGCAACTGGAGAAATGGTCACTTGTAGAAGAGTCAGCCTTACAACAAAAATCAAGAGCTAAGTGGATCAAGCTAGGGGATTCCAACAATAAATATTTCTCAGCAGTTATGAAGGAGAGGAACCAATATAAAAAGATCATTGAATTATCCACAGAAGGAGGTCAGAAGATAAATGATTCTGAAGAATTGAAGAAGGAGATCAGGGATTTTTATCAAGCTCTGATGGGAACAGCAGCCAACACACTTCCAGCAGTAAATAAGCTATATATGAGGAATGGACCAAAACTATCTCAAATTCAAAGGAAGAAGCTTATAGCTGATATATCTGAAAGGGAGATAGTTGATAGCTTGAAGGCTATTGGAAATGATAACGCTCCAGGTATAGATGGTTTCAATGCCATGTTCTTCAAGCAGTCTTGGCATATCATTGGGAGGCAGGTGATGTTAGCAGTTACAAATTTTTTTCAAACTTCCAAAATGTACAGTCCAGTCAATTGTGCAACAATTACTTTGTTACCCAAGGTTCCCAATCCCCAAACTGTGAAGGAGTTTAGGCCAATAGCTTGTTGTTCAGTCTTGTATAAGATCATATCCAAGCTGTTGGCTAATAGACTCCAAAAAGTGATGAGTAGTATTATATGCAACTCCCAGGCAGGATTTATACCAGGAAGAAGAGTAGCAGATAATGTGATATTAGCTCATGAGCTAATAAAACAGTACTCCAGACAACACATCTCTCCCAGATGCATGATCAAGATTGATCTCCAAAAAGCCTATGACTCTGTGGAATGGAGCAGTCTACAACAGATTATGGAAGAACTTGATTTCCCTAGCAGGTTTATTAAATGGATCATGGAATGTGTTCAAACTGTTAGCTACACTGTTGTAGTTAATGGTGAAACAACAAAGCCCTTTCAAGCTGCTAAAGGATTGAGACAAGGAGATCCAATATCTCCCTTCTTGTTTGCTATCATTATGGAATATCTTAGTAGAGCTCTGGCACAATTGCAGCATACTAAGAACTTCACATATCATCCAGGATGTAAGAAGCTGGGAATCACTCATTTGAGCTTTGCAGATGATTTGTTATTATTTGTCAAAGGGGAAACTCAATCAGTAAGTGCTATGTTTCATTTCTTCTCTCAATTTCTAGCTGCTACTGGGCTGAAGGCTAACCTAAACAAAAGTGCAGTGTATTTTGGGGGGGTTGCAATTGAAAATCAACATCATATCCACAATCTTCTTGGTTATGTTAAAGGTGATCTTCCTTTCAAATACTTGGGAGTCCCATTAACTACCAAGAAACTATCAGTTACTCAATGGCAACCTTTGGTTGATAAGATCACAGCAAAGATAACATCCTGGACAGCAAGATATCTATCCTATGCAGGCAGATGTCAACTGGTTCAATCTGTTATTCTTGGAGTCCAAGCTTATTGGGCTCAGCTATTCATTATGCCTTCTAAAGTTGTCAAGCTATTGGAATCTATCTGCAGAACCTACATTTGGTCAGGGTCTGTGACCATCAACAAGAAAGCATATGTAGCCTGGGAGAAAATGTGTATGCCAAAATCTGTTGGGGGACTTAACTTAACTAACATCTCATTGTGGAACAAAGCTGCAATAGCTAAGCTAGGATGGGATTTAGCTCACAAGAAAGACCTGCTATGGGTCAAATGGATTCACAGTGTGTATGTTAAACAACAACAACTGGACAGCCTCACTATTCCAAATAATGCTAGCTGGATGGTAAGGAAGATTGTGGAAGGAGTAAAGCTACTGCAACTTCATAATTTGCTCAATGAAACTGCCTGCACTATAAGGAAGGTGTACTTGCAGCTGCTTGGAGATTCAGCCAGAGTTCCATGGAAGAATTTGGTTATGCAAAATGCAGCTAGACCAAAGGCTATCTTTAGTGTATGGTTACTGCTGCAGGATCGACTGCCTACCAAAAATAGACTGCTGCAATGGAAATTGAATATCTCAGGGATGTGTGTTATGTGCCAGCAAGAAGAGGAAACTAGAGATCATGTCTTCCTACATTGTCTCTATGCTACACAACTGAGACACAAAGTTCTACAATGGCTGGATATGGATGACTTCAATGGACATAACTGGATGCAATTCTGCAATTGGATCATTCTACAATCCAAAGGGAAATCTGTCCGAGCTCTCACATTCAAGATGACTATCACAGAAATGTTCTATAGTATATGGTTGGAAAGAAATGCAAGAATCTTTGAAAACACTTACTGTAATTGTGACAAACTCCTAAGTAGTATAGCCTATATTTGTAATGTTCGAGCTCATCCTAGGCTTAGTATACATATTCAGCAGTTCATGATATGAATACTGAATATTAGAGTAGCATAGATTTCGTGTTTTTATTAGATAGGCAGTTGAGTTTAAAACTGTCTTTGATATGTAAAGACCTTTTGGTGATTAATAAAAATTTTAATTACCAAAAAAAAAAAAGCGATTTGGCATTTTGTGGTTAAGACACTTGTCTTAATGTAGTACTTTTGCTTCTCTTTTTCTATAGATATAGATTTGAAATGCTAGTTTTTAACTTTTAGTTTTTTTATTGTAAAATAATTTTAAAACTATAACTTAAATCTACTCTCCAATTTAAATGAGTAGAATATATTTTAGTATTTTTGGTTTTTATAAATAATTATAAGATATCTATATTTATTAATTCAATTAGTGTAAACAATTAATTCAAAATTCAAAATTCTAAAAAAATTGGTTAGAAAAGTAGTTTATTTTGTCTTAGCAAAGCCGCTTGGCATTTTGTGGTTAAGACACTTTGTCTTAATCTAGTGGGTTTTCTTCTCCAATTCTATATAGACAGATAGATATAGATTTTTTATTTTCTTTATTTTCGTTTTTTTACTTTAAAATATATTTTAGAAAAACCAATTTGAAACTACTTCCAAATTCTAATCGGTAATTCATTATTTTTATTTTAAAATAATTTGAAAGACTCCAATTTGAAACTACTCCTAATTTTGAATTGATAATTCATTATTTTTCTAATTTTATTTTAAAACTCTAACTTGAAACTATTTCTCAATCTGGAAGGTTTGTTTTTCTTCTGTTTTTCACTTTTTATAGCTATTTCTTTTCCTTCTATTTTAAAATAATTTCAAAAAAGTTCAACTTGAAACTACTTTCACCCAATTTGAAAGGGTAAAATAGTGTTTTGTGTTTTCATTTTTTATAGATAATTATAAGATATATATATATTAATTCAAAATTCAAAATTCAAAAAAATTAGTTAGAAAAGTAGTTTATTTTGTATTTAAAAAGCCACTTGGCATTTTTTGGTTAAGACACTTGTCTTAATTTAGTGCTTTTGCTTCTTCTATTCTATAGATATAGATTTGAAATGCGAGTTTTTAACATTTAGTTTTTTTATTCGAATTTTTTTTTAAAACTCCAACTTAAAACTACTCTCCTATTTGAATACGTAGAATATTTTTTTGTATTTTCGTTTTTTATAAATAATCTAAAGATATCTATATTTATTAATTCAATTAGTGTAACCAATTAATTCAAAATTCAAAATTCTAAAACAATTGGTTAGAAAAGTAGTTTATTTTGTCTTAACAAAGCGACTTGGCATTTTGTGGTTGTGACACTTATCTTAATATATTGGTTTTGCTTCTCCTATTCTATATAGATAGATAGATATAGATTTTTTATTTTCTTTATTTTCGTTTTTTTATTTTAAAATAATTTTTTAAAATTCAATTTGAAACTACTTCCAAATTCGAATCGATAAGTAATTATTTTTTATTTTGAAATAATTTGTAAAACTACAATTTGAAACTACTCCCAATTTTGAATTGATAATTCATTATTTTATAATTTTATTTTAAAATTATTTTAAAAATGCAACTTGAAACTATTTTTCAATCTGAATGTTTATTTTTTCTTCTATTTTTTCATTTTTTATAGCTATTTCTTTTCCTTTTATTATAAACTAATTTGAAAAAAGTTCAACTTGAAACTACTCTCACCCATTTTTAATGAGTAAAATATTATTTTGTGTTTTCATTTATTATAGATAATTATAAGATATCTATATTTATTAATTCAATTTGTGTAACCAATTAATTCAAAATTCAAAATTCAAAAAAATTAGTTAGAAAAGTAGTTTATTTGTCTTAGCAAAGCCACTTGGCATTTTGTGGTTAAGACACTTGTCTTAATGTAGTGGGTTTCTTCTCCAATTCTACATAGACAGATAGATATAGATTTTTTATTTGCTTTATTTTCATTTTTTTTACATTAAAATATATTTTAGAAAATCCAATTTGAAACTACTTCCAAATTCTAATCGGTAATTCATTATTTTTATTTTAAAATAATTTTTAAGACTCCAATTTGAAACTACTCCTAATTTTGTATTGGTAATTCATTATTGTTTAATTTTATTTTACAATTATTATAAAACTCCAACTTGAAACTATTTCTCAATCTGGATGGTTGGTTTTTCTTCTCATTTTTCATTCTTTATCGCTATTTCTTTTCCTTTTATTTTAATGTAATTTTTAAAAAAGTTCCACTTGAAACTACTCTCACCCAATTTGAATTGGTAAAATATTATTTCATGTTTTTTTTTTATATTTAATAAGAAGATTTCTATATTTATTTATTCAATTAGTGTAATCAATTAATTCAAAATTCAAAAAAATTAGTTAGAAAAGTAGTTTATTTTATATTTACAAAGCCACTTGGCATTTTGTGGTTAAGACACTTGTCTTAATGTAATGCTTTTGCTTCTCCTATTATATAGATATAAATTTTAAAAAAGTTCAACTTGAAACTACTCTCACCCAATTTGAATGGGTAAAATATTGTTTTGTAGTTTCATTTTTTATAAATAATTATAAGATATCTATATTTATTAATTCAATTAGTGTAACCAATTAATTCAAAATTCAAAATTCTAAAAAATTGGTTAGAAAAGTAGTTTACTCTGTCTTAACAAAGCCACTTGGCATTTTGTGGTTAAGACACTTGTCTTAATGTAGTGGTTTTGCTTCTCCTAATATATATAGATATATAGATATAGATTTTTTATTTTCTTTATTTTCGTTTTTCTTATTTTAAAATAATTTTTAAAAATCCAATTTGTAACTACTTCCAAATTCGAATCGGTAATTCATTAGTTTTTATTTTAAAATAATTTGTAAGACTCCAATTTGAAATTACTCCCAATATTGAATTGGTAATTCATTATTTTTTAATTTTATTTAATATTATTTTAAAACTCCAACTTGAAAATATTTCTCAATCTGAATGGTTAGTTTTTCTTCTCTTCTTTTCATTTTTATAGCTATTTCTTTTCCTTTTATTTATAAATAATTTTTAAAAAGTTCAAATTGAAACTACTCTTACCCAATTTGAATGGGTAAATTATAGTTTTGTGTTTTCATTTTTTATAGATAATAAAAAGATTTCTATATTTATTTATTCAATTAGTGTAACCAATTAATTCAAAATTCAAATTTCAAAAAACTTAGTTAGAAAAGTGGTTTATTTTGTATTTACAAAGCCACTTGGCATTTTGTGGTTAAGACACTTATCTTAATGTAGTACTTTTGCTTCTCCTATTCTATAGATATAGATTTTAAAAAAAGGTCAACTTGAAACTACTCTCACCCAATCTGAATGGGTAAAATATTGTTTTGTGTTTTCATTTTTTATAGATAATTATAAGATATCTATATTTATTAATTCAATTAGTGTAACCAAATAATTAAAAATTAAAAATTCAAAAAAGTTTGTTAGAAAAGTAGTTTATTTTGTATTTACAATGCCACTTGCCATTTTGTGGTTAAGACACTTGTCTCAATGTAGTTCTTTTGCTTCTCCTATTCCATAGATATAGATTTTTATATAGATAGATATCGATTTTTATTTTCTTTATTTTCGTTTTTAAAAAAAATAATTTTTAAAAATCCAGTTTGAAACTAATTCCAAATTCGAATCGGTAATTAATTTTTTTTTATTTTAAAATAATTTGTAAGATTCCTATTTGAAACTACTCCCAATTTTGCATTGGTAATTCATTATTTTTTTTATTTTTTTTAAATTATTTTAAAATTCCAACTTGAGACTATTTCTCAATCTGGATGGTTAGTTTTTCTTCTATTTTTTCCTTTTTTATAGCTATTTCTTTTTTTTTTGGTAATTAAATTTTTATATTAATTACCAAAGAGGTTTCTTTACAAATCCGTAGTTCAGCTAAACACACCTGACTATCACAGATAAAACTTATCTACTGCTACTATATCTATATTCCTATTTACAGAAGAGAATGCTGAAGCTGTAGGCTAACTTTAGGGGGACTTCTAACATGACAAACATATGCAATAGTCCTAAGTAATTGACCACTAGAACAAGAGACATTCTTAAAAAACCTCGAGTTTCTCTCTAACAAAATGGTGTAGAACATTTCTGCTATGATCATTTTGACATACTATTTCTTTTCCTTTTATTTTAAACTAATTTTTAAAAAGTTCAACTTGAAACTACTCTCACCTAATTTGAATGGGTAAAATATTGTTTTGTGTTTTCATTTTTTATAGAAAATTATAAGATATCTATATTTATTAATTCAATTAGTGTAACCAATTAATTCAAAATTCAAAAAAAATTGGTTAGAAAAGTAGTTTATTTTGTCTTAACAAAAGCCACTTGGCATTTGTTGGTTAAGATACTTGTCTTAATGTGGTGCTTTTGCTTCTCCTATTCTATAGATATAGATTTTTAAAAAGTTCAACTTGAAACTACTCTCACCCAATTTGAATGGGTAAAATATTATTTTGTAATTTCATTTTTTATAGATAATTATAAGATATCTATATTTATTAATTCAATTAGTGTAACCAACTAATTCAAAATTCAAAAAAATTAGTTAGATAAGTGGTTTATTTTATATTTTCAAAGCCACTTGGCATTTTGTGGTTAAGACACTTGTCTTAATGTAGTGCTTTTGCTTCTCCTATTCTATAGAGATAGATTTGAAATGCTAGTTTTTAACTTTTAGTTTTTTTATTGTAAAATAATTTTAAAACTCCAACTTAAAACTACTCTCCAATTTGAATGAGTAGAATATTTTTTTGTATTTTCGTTTTTTATAAATAATCTAAAGATATCTATATTTATTAATTCATTTAGTGTAACCAATTAATTCAAAATTCAAAATTCTAAAAAAATTGGTCAGAAAAGTAGTTTATTTTGTCTTAATAAAGCCACTTGGCATTTTGTGGTTAAAACACTTGTCTTAATGAAGTAGTTTTGTTTCTCCTTTTCTATATTGATAGATAGATATACATTTTTTATTTTCTTTTTTCGTTTTTTTTTAAAAATAATTTTTAAAAATCCAATTTGAAGCTACTTCCAAATTCGAATCGGTAATTCATTATTTTTTATTTTAAAATAATTTGTTACTCAAATTTGAAATTACTCCCAATCTTGAATTGGTAATTCATTAATGTTTTAATTTTATTTTAAAATTATTTTAAAACTCCAACTTGAAACAATTTCTCAATCTGGATGCTTAGTTTTTCTTCTATTTTTTCATTTTTTATAGCTATTTCTTTTCCTTTTATTTTAAACTAATTTTAAAAAAGTTCAACTTGAAACTACTCTCACCCAATTTGAGTGGTTATAATATTGTTTTGTGTTTTCATTTTTTATAGATAATTATAAGATATCTATATTTACTAATTCATTAGTGTAACCAATTAATTCAAAATTCAAAATTTAAAAAAAAATTGGTTAGAAAAGTAGTTTGTTTTGTCTTAACAAAGACATTTGGCATTTTGTGGTTAAGACGCTTGTCTTAATGTAGTGGTTTTGCTTCTCTAATTCTATATAGATAGATAGATATAGATTTTTTTATTTTATTTATTTTCGTTTTTTATTTTAAAATAATTTTTAAAAATCCAATTTGAAAGTACTTCCAAATTGGAATCGGTAATTCATTATTTTTTATTTCAAAATAATTTGTAAAACTCCAATTTGAAACTACTCCCAAATTTGAATTGGTAATTCGTTATTTTATAATTTTATTTTAAAATTATTTTGAAAACTCCAACTTGAAGCTATTTCTCAATCTCGATGGTTAGTTTTTCTTATCTTTTTATTATTTTTTATAGCTATTTCTTTTCCTTTTATTTTAAAATAATTTTTAAAAAGTTCAACTTGAAACTACTCTCACTCAAATTGAATGGGTAAAATATTGTTCTGTGTTTTTTTATAGATAATTATAAGATATCTATATTTATTAATTCAATTAGTGTAACCAATTAATTCAAAATTTAAAAAAATTAGTTAGAAAAGTGGTTTATTTTGTATTTACAAGCCACTTGGCATTTTGTGGTTAAGACGCTTGTCTTAATATAGTGCTTTTGCTTCTCCTATTATATAAATATATATTTCAAAAAAGTTCAACTTGAAACTACTCTCACCCAATTTGAATGGGTAAAATATTGTTTTGTGTTTTTATTTTTTTATAGATAATTATAACATACCTATATCTATTAATTCAATTAGTGTAACCAATTAATTCAAAATTCAAAATTTAAAAAAATTAGTTAGAAAAGTAGTTTATTTTGTATTTGTAAAGCCACTTCGCATTTTGTTGTTAAGACACTTGTCTTAATATAGTGCTTTTCCTTCTGCTATTCTATAATTATAGATTCTATGTAGATAGAAAGATATAAATTTGTTTTTCTTTATTTTTCGTTTTTTTATTTTAAAATTATTTTTAAAAATCCAATTTGAAACTACTTCCAAATTCGAATCGGTAATTCATTATTTTTTATTTAAAATAATCTGTAAGACTCCAATTTGAAACTACTCCCAATTTGAATTGGCAATTTATTATTTTTTAATTATATTTTAAAATTATTTTGAAAACTCCAACTTGAAAATATTTCTCAATCTGGATGGTTAGTTTTTCTTCTCTATTTTTATTTCATATAGCAATTTCTTTTCCTTTTATTTTAAATTAATTTTAAAAAAGTTCAACTTGAAACTACTCTCACCCAATTTGAATGGGTAATATATTGTTTTGTGTTTTCATTTTTTATAGATAATTATAAGATATCTATATTTATTAATTCAATTAGTGTAACCAATTAATTCAAAATTCAAAATTCAAAAAAATTAGTTACAAAAGTAGTTTTATTTTGTATTTACAAAGCCACTTGGCCCTTCTTGAAAATAAGCTTTCTTCTCTGTTTACTCTCGGCGCACGTTAGCTAAACGTACACCGAACTTTTGACAATGACGAGAGGGAGAGGTCGAGGAAGAGGAAGACCCCGAAAAATACCATTGGCAACGTTTGAGAAGTTGTTAACAACAATCAAACAACCGATTTTGGAGAAACATGTTATCAACACTGTACAGAACCTCTCTGTACAGACCTCTGATTCCATAGTTGTGGCTGAGCAAGATGCAAATGAGATGACATCGCACCAAGATACACTCGCAAGGAATCTTGATTTTCCTCCATTAGCTCCGATTGAAGCAGAAGTAGATCTGGCTCCACTAGTTCCGATTGAGGCAGATTCAGACCTATTGAAGGCATCAACCACTAGAATAGTAGCCATGCGGCAGTCCCTACAAGGTCAACCAGCTATGGAAGCAAAGGAGAACCTGGAGACCAGCAGAAACAGATTGGAGGAACCCAAAAAGAGTTGATCTACTCTATTTCAAAAAAATAGGTTTGCGACACATGGAATGGCGTTAGACTATGTACCTCCTGTAATGATTGATGGACAACCTGTAGTACAGTTGAACAAATCAGAGGTACAAGCGGAAGAGATAAAATGGAAATGTGCTTTAGTTCTGTACATCCTAGGGGATAGGCCTGGTTGCAATGCGATGAAGAGGTTTATCAATCTTCACTGGTCACGTGTCCCAGAGTCAGATTTGCATTATCATGAGGAAGGTTATTATATAGTTAAATTCAGAACAATTGAAGATGCTAAGGAGATCCTATTTGGAGGGCCCTATTCAATTGCTAACAGATATATGATCCTTAAGCAATGGACACCAGATTTTGATTTTACAGAGGAATTTCCTACTGACATTCCTCTATGGGTAAAGTTTCCTAAGCTCCCAATGTCTTGCTGGGGAATGAGATCACTAAGCAGGATTGCAAGTGTCTTAGGGAAACCTATATTTGCAGATGAATGTACAGCTAAACAGACAAGAATTTCCTATGCCCGAATGCTTATAGAGGTTAATGTCATTAAAGAGTTACCAAGAGAGATATGGGTAATGGATCCAAATGGAAATAAGTTTTTGCAAGAGGTGATGTATGATTGGAAACCTTCCTACTGTACAAAATGCCAAATGATTGGCCATAGCTGTTCAATTCAAACAAAGCAGAACATAAACCAGCCTAACCAAGTGAGGAAGGCCAAGGTAGTTCAGGAATGGAGAACTAAGGTTCCTGTCCAAACTGTGCCCATACAAAAATAGATAATAGTGCAACAGAATGTGCCAAATGAAGTCCCTACAGAGATCAATGCACCTCAAAATCTGATGACAGAGAAAGAAAAGCAAGAAGACAAGGGGAAGCAACCTCAGAGTCCAATTTTCAACTTGATTAATTTCCCACCATTGTCTCCCATTACTGTTAGTAATAGATTTGAGGCAGTTTCTAGTAGTAAGCATAAGGTTCCACCTGGGAAAAAAGGGGGAATTAGTTTTCATCAATGAAGTGGTTATTCTGGAATATAAGAGGTGTAAATAAAATATACAAGAAAAAATAAGTTAGGGAGTATATTAGGAGAAATAAAAGTAGTCTTGTCGGTTTGGTAGAAACTAAGGTTAAACAAATAAATGCCAGTTGAATTGCTAATCTGCTGGCACCTGGTTGGGGTACTTTAACAAACTATGTCTCTGTTGGAAAGGGTAGAGTGTGGATACTATGTGATTCAAACATGTTTGATGTTGAGGGTACATGCTACCTCACTGTGGTGTATGGGTATAATGGAATGGAACAAAGAAGATCTCTATGGAGTAGTCTACAGGCACTTTCATCAGGGATAACAAATGCATTGGTAGTTGCTGGGGATTTCAATGCTGTTCTATATGACAAGGACAGACAATCTTGTAACCCTGTCAGATATTCTGAAATTCAAGAATTTAGTTAATGCATTCAACAAGCTGGACTCTCAGAATTACCTTGGAAGGGTGAGTATTATACCTGGACAAACAAGCCGACTAGAGTAGATAGAGTATGCAGCAGATTGGATAGAGTATTTGGAAATTATGAGTGGATGATCAAGTGGAGCCAAGTGGAAACTTTATATGATCAACCACTAATTTCTGATCACAATCCCATGATAATGACATTGGCACCTTCTTCCTGGAAAGGCAAGATACCTTTCAAATTTTTCAATGTATGGACTGAACATGAGGAGTTTCACCAGATTGTGGCCAATATCTGGCATTTTGATAACTCAGGTACTATGAAAGCAGTATGGTTCAAACTCAAAGCATTGAAAGGTCCTTTAAAAACCTTAAATGTTAAGTAGTTCAAGACTATCCCTCAGAGGATAGAACTTTGCAGACAAGAACTGATAGAAGTGCAAGAGCAAATGACAAAGGCATATTCTGATGAGTTGCAGCAGAAAGAGAAAGAGATAGTTTTGAAACTGGAAAAGTGGTCACTAATTGAAGAAAGTGTCCTACAGCAGAAGGCTAGAGCAAAATGGATACAACTTGGAGATACTAATACCAAGTACTTTACTGCAGTCCTGAAAGAAAGAACTCAGAATAAACAGATCACAGAACTTATAAATGTAATGGGAGACAAAGTCACTACAGCTGCAGATATAAAAAAGGAGATCACTGGTTTCTATAAGACTCTTATGGGATCATCAGCTTCATTTCTTCCAGGAATAAATAGAATGTACATGACAAATGGCCCAGTCCTAACACAGCAGCAAAGAAGGGAATTATGTGTGGATGTCACTGATCTTGAAACTGTGGAGAGCCTAAAAGCAATTGAGATGATAAAGCCCCAGGAATAGATGGTTATAATTCTGTTTTTTAAGAAGTCTTGGAACACTATTAGCAGGCAAGTTATAAGTGCCATCAAAGAGTTTTTCTTAACAACCAAGATGAACAAGCCTATAAACTGTGCCACCATCACTCTAATTCCTATAGTATCCAAGCCACGTACAGTTAAATAGTATAGGCCAATTGCTTGCTGCTCAATTCTCTACAAAATGATTTCAAAAATCCTGGCCAATAGATTGCAAAAAGTCATGCCTAGCATCATCAGTGAAGCCCAAGCAGGTTTTATCCCAGGCAGAAAGATAGCTGATAATGTCATCTTGGCACATGAGTTAGTCAAAAGCAATACCAGAGCACATGTGACACCTAGATGCATGATTAAGATTGATCTCCAAAAAGCCTATGATTCAGTTGAGTGGATTTTTCTACAACAGATTATGGAGGAGATTGGCTTCCCAAGTAGATTTACTAACTGGATTAGGGAATGCATCAAAACAATGAGGTTCTCAGTACTGGTCAATGGAGAGGCAACAGAACCCTTTGAAGCTGCTAGAGGACTTAGGCAAGGTGACCCAATTCCCCCTTTCCTATTTGCACTTGTCATAGAGTACCTCAGTAGATCATGCAATGAACTAAAGAAAGAACTAACTTTCCAGTTCCATCCTAGATGCAAAAAGCTAGGAATTACTCACATGTGCTTTGCTGATGACTTGTTACTGTTTGCTAAAGGAGAAATTGCCTCTATCATAGCCATATTCAAGTGTTTCTCACAATTTTCTGAAGCCTCTGGCCTGCAGGCAAACATGAGCAAAAGTTCAGTATACTTTGGTGGTGTAACACTGGAAATGCAGAAACAGATTATAGACCACCTGGGTTTTGTTCATAGTGAGCTACCATTCAAATATCTAGGTGTTCCTCTTTCCACCAAGAAGATTGCCTTGATCCAACGGCAGCCTCTAGTGGAGAGGATTACTGCTAAGATCAATTCATGGACTGCCAGGAAACTATCTTGCTCTGGGAGGATCCAACTAGTCCAATTTGTTCTATTTGGCATTCAAGCATACGGGGCATATATATTCATTTTTCCTGCTAAAGTCCTTAAGATGATTGAAGCAATATGGAGAAGCTTTATTTGGTCTGGTCTAAGCTCCATCACTAAAAAAGCCTATGTCTCTTGGGACAGAATGTGCACTCCCAAATCAGCACGAGGGATGAACCTTATTAATCTTATGCTCTGGAATAAAGTTGCAATTGCAAAGACTTGCTGGGACCTAGCTCAAAAAAGGATAAACTATGGATAAGGTGGATCAATACTTACTATATAAAACACAAGCTGATAGAAGACATGCCAATCCCTACACATGCAAGATGGATGGACAGGAAAATTATATCCAATAGAGCTGTTCTGCAGAATTTTCAACACTGGAGGAGCCAGGACTGTTCCATCAGACAACTATATCATTTGCAGTTAGGAGACCTGCCGAGAGTACCATGGAAGAATCTGATCATCAAGAATTATGCTAGACCAAAAGCTGTCTTCAATTTGTGGCTGGTTCTACAAGGCGGATTACCAACTAAAGACATATTAGCAAGTTGGGGAATGAGTGTTGATCATCAATGTATACTATGCCAGAACCACATAGAGACCAGAGATCACCTTATGCTATCCTGTCTATTTTCATCTGATCTATGGGAGCAAGTAATGCAGTGGCTCTATGAGAGCCATCCTCATACATGTCATTGGGATCAAAAACTCCATTGGTTCATAAGTAAAGCAAAAGGGAAATCTTGTTGAGCCAATATCTACAAAATGGTAATTTCTGAAGTTGCATATATTGTCTGGATGAAAAGGAACTCGAGAATTTTTAACAACACTTTTCGTAACTGTGCAGTTCTGCTGAGGGAGATAGCGTACATTTGTAATGTTAGAGGTACCCCTAGAATTAGGAAAAAGTTACAGCAATTTAATCTGTAGTATCATCAGGAGATAGGTTGATTATATGTAGTCAGTTGACGAATTAGAGATAGTCAGCTGAGTATAAGCTAGACTATGATTTTGCAATGCAAATACGTTGGTGATTAATAAAACTTTAATTACCAAAAAAAAAAGCCACTTGGCATTTTGTTGTTAAGACACTTGTCTTAATGTAGTGCTTTTGCTTCTCCCATTCTATAGATATGGATGGTTTATTTATTACTGCTTAATTAATTATTGTATTTTTTTAATTTGTTCGCCTAGGTGTGATACGCATACAAAGTATTCTTCTTTGAAATTAAGTGTTAAACCAAGATACAGAATGTACACATGGTTAAATCATAATTATTTTTAAATTTAAAGGCATCGAGACTCGAGAATGCACACATAACCCTTTTATCACTTAAGCATATCAATCCAAGGTTCGGGTATGAACACATGGGCTAATAGTATATTTTACAATATATCAATTATTTTATCTCTTTTAGATTCGAGATATATAATTGTATGTTTTTATTATTGAAACTTGTCTTGAATCAGTTCATGAATCATTTTTCCCTCTCACAATTATTTTTTATATACAATCCTTGAAATGTCTTAGTGAGCTGAATTTTCCCATAAATCAATTCTTTCGATAGCAACATCACACACAAATAAAAGAATAAATGTTCCAACATTTCTAAATCAGAATCCAAGCATGATAAAATAAAAGAATATTAAAAAGAAAAACAAAAGGAAATTACAAATTGAACCAAATAAGATATTCTCTATTAGCCACATTAAAAAGAAAGAGATCAACATAAAACTACGAAAACAAATGATGAAAATACCACACTTTACATTGAAATGTGTGATGTGATTTTTTATGCAAAAACTTAAGTAAATAAAAAATTCAAAATAACACATAAAAGAATATTTTCAAATAAACTCCTAACCCAAAACATACTACAAGGGTGTTACATGAACTCTTTAAGAGAAGTAAATTTTTTATTATTATTTTTTTGAAGAAGTGGTATTGCCGCAAATTAATAAACTCTAAAGAAAAAACTCAGTATGAACTTAATTTTTAGATTCAGTACTTCTCATTAATAATTTTCATGGTATAAGATATAACTTTATTGTTTGAACTTCTTTTATTCATTTAACAATGACATTATTATTGGCGAGGGGGGACTACCGAATGGCATTGTGCATTTTGTGTCATATGTTCAGTTTATGTCATATTAAGATACGATTAATATGTAGTGCGTGAATAAAATATTATCCACGAAAATCAGTTAAAAGTGTATTACAAAAAGATTAACTAGTTGACATGAGACTACATACAATCATGTTGATATGTTAGTTGTCAAACACCTAAAATATAACTTTATTTGGAACCTTATTTGCGAGATTAGCATATATAAACTTTTAATTTTAATATCTATTTGCTTTCTGTTGCCAAAATGCTCCACGGTGTCTTTCGATATTTATAACAGAAAAAAAAAACAGAAGAAATAACATATGGACATGTCACGACGACGAGTCATGCCAGAAAATATTTATATTCAGTAGCGAAAAAAATATATAAAATTTATCTAATTTTTATATATATAAAATATATTATTTTTTTATTATTATTTTGAAAGCGGTTATTTTTCTAATTATAAAATACCCGACCCAACGCTTACCCAACCCGGAATAACATCTACCGTCCACGTGTCAAGATCTAGTTCATATCCTTCCCCATTTTCATCACTCTCTCTCCTCTCCCGCCTTCACTCTTTTTATATTCCCTACAAAAACTCTCAACCATTCTCCCCACCCTCTGACTACTCGTCCTCCTTTTCCTTTTTATAACTGAATCCCTTTAGAACTGAATTAGATCATGCATTCAAAGAAAATTAGTGTTGGTGAGATCGTGTGTGTATGTGTAAGGTCGTGTGTGTATGTGTGCGATCGTGAGGAATTGGGGAGTGGGGAAATGGGAACGTGAGGCTTATCAGTGAGTTAGGTTAGTTGTGATAAAGTACTCATTTTTTTGTTGTTTGGTTTTCGTTATTTTTTAGCCTTTTTCTTCTTTTTTTTGTAATTTTTTTAACTTTTCCTAATCCTTTTTTTTCAATAAAAGAAGATAACCCCCCCCCCCCCCACACACACATATATATATATATATATATATATATATATATATATATATATATATATATATATATATATATATATATACACACACAAGAAATATTAACATTAAAATAAAATAGAATTTGGGTGTGGTAAAAAATTAGGTGTTAACTGCATGCCTCTATTTACTTGGAAACATGAAGAGTTTTTAGTCAAAGAAATATGAACACGGTAACTGATTTTTGACCTCCCCACAAAAGAAAAATAAGATAAAAGAAAAATATGTGACCAGACCTTGGTTTTAGGCAGCCTACATATCCTGGGTTGTAAGAAAATCAGGTCACTTATAGTTCAAATGAAAGAAGAGTGATGGAGTATTCTTAGAGGGAGAGTCGAGTGAAGTTACCTCGAGGTTCCGATCTGCGGTTCCTTTTCAGGGTAAGAATAAGAAAGGACTTATCGGGAGGAATATGCTGACTTTAATGAACATGACGTGCACTTTGGACTGGATGCCCGATCCGTCTAAACCGTCTAATTCTCAAAATCTGTTATAAACTTCACTTTGAAATTGAGTTCTTTAACCATGTTTGCGCCGGGATATAAGAAGACCTAAAATCAATCAACGATGTCCTTTGTGGGTTTTCACCAATTGACCTCTCTCATTTGCCTTTTCTCGACTCACTATCACCTTATAATGCCCGTGAGGGTTTTCACCAATAAGACTCTCTCATTTATTTTTCTCAACTCGCCATCACCTTATGGTGCCCTTGAGGGGTTTCACCAGTAAGACTCTCTCATTTTTTTTCTCTTTTCAATGGTTGAAGCGCCCCCCATAGTATACTGACTTAGCATTCTCAAAAGCTGATCAGAAGGTCTTAAAAGGGAAAGGTAAAAGGAACTAATCAACTGAATTACAACTTTTGGAACCATTTGATGGAACAACCGTAAAAAATACAATAAAACATGACCCAGTTTCTTTGAATATTGGGGAAATGTGGATTTTTATTTGGTGTGACTGAACCTCAGAGAGAGATTGCCTACGTATCCTTTTGGAATCAAGTCGAACGTATTTCAGGGAACTCTTTTTTTAAGTACATTGGTTCCAAAAGAGGGTAAAACAAAGAAATATAAACAAAGCTTCAAAGGGCTAACTAGGGTTGACCAGTGTTTGGGTAGTGAGAATGATAGCCTTCATCATCCCAACCTGAGAATGCTAAGCATAAACCAAATGGCCCAACAGAAGCATGTTAGACATTGTATCTCTCGACCGCATATGCATTGACAGATATGTCTGTCACCTTTCCTTCTATTTGTAGAGCTCCTTCGACAATACTTTCTTGACGAGGTAAGGACATTGCCAATTCGGGGCGAACTTTCCTTTTGCTTCTTCCAGGTGATATGCGTTTCAAAACAAGCTGTCCTACCTCAAATTTTCTTGGGTGCACTTTCTTATTGTAAGCGCATACCATCATTTGTTGGTATAACTGACCAAAACAAATTGTCACCAAATGCGTTTCATCGATCAAACTCAAACGTTCCAATCGTGACTTCACCCATTCAGTGTCTTCAATCCTAGCTTTAGCAATTATTCGGAGAAAGGGAATCTTAACTTCAGCAGGTATGACCGCTTCAGTTCCATAAACTAACAAGTAGGGCGTTGCGCCAACTGATGTACGGATAGTTCTCCGGTATCCCAAAAGAGAAAAAGGCAACTTCTCATGCCATTGTATAGACCTTTGGACCATCTTCCTAAGAATCTTCTTGATGTTCTTATTTGCAGCTTCAACAACTCCATTAGCTTGGGTCGGTAAGGAGTAGAATGGCGATGCTCAATATTAAATTGTTCACATACCCCCTTCATAAGATGACTATTCAAATTTGCAGCATTATCTGTAATAGTGGTTTTTGGAATACCAAAATGACGTATGATGTTGGAGTGAACAAAGTCTATTACTGCTTTCTTGGTAACTGCTTTCAATGTAATAGCTTCTACCCATTTGGTGAAGTAATCAATTGCAACCAATATGAATCTGTGGCCATTTGAAGCTTTTGTCTTGATTGGTCCAATGACGTCCGTTTCCCAAGAAACAAAAGGCCAAGGAGCAGACATAGGATACAACTCTGAAGGATGTGAATTAATCAAATCACTGTGAATCTGACACTGGTTGCACTTGCGAACAAAACGAAAGCAATATCGCTCCATAGTAAGCCAATAATATCCTTATTCTCAATTTCATTTAAGTTAAACTTAGCTTATTCTCAAATTGATCCAATTCTCTTTTTATTTCCTTAAAGGCCCCATCTTCATCATACTCAACTTTTTGATTCATTATTTTGAGATTAGACAATTTTTTAAGATCAGGGCATGAATTCTGCGTGCATGTCATGTTTTTAAAGCCAGCATTAACAGAACTGAAAATAATGAGAAATTAACAAAATTAGGGAAAGGAAAAGACAAAAATCTACTATGAAACAGGAACTTCATTTCATTGAATGTAAATGGATAGAAGGGTTAACATCAAAGCAAAGCAATTAAACTAAAGTATATGGATTACAACCCTGAAAATAATCCAAATACAGAAAAAGCAATAAAACAGACTACCAAGACTCCTTCCTGATGGGAAGAGGAGTTGTCTCCTAGTTTTTGAGCGAGGTATCTGGGCCAATCAGCTGAACACTTGCACGGCTAGGGCCCTCACCAACTTGAACCATGTTGATTCCATAGAGCATCTCCTTGAGACACTGGCAAACTTCATCAATGTCATCTTGAGTAGAGAGATTTTGGACTTCTTCAGATTGTGGCTTGACAAAAGAGTAGGCAATGTGAGGGATTTAGTTTTGACTACTTCCAACCATTATTTATGTGGGCCTTGGCTCTGCTTATGTCAGCTGATATAGTTAAAAACCCAAGCCAAAGGTATCTTTCTTCGAAAAAGGAGCATATAGGGTTCACAATTCCTTGCAGAAATGATCCTATTCCTTTTCCTGGTTCATATCCGTTCCTCAATATCAGTGAAGCTACCATCATAGATATGGTTAATAGGTAGGGATGCAGAATTGGTTTTCCTTCTTCCACTTGGTCTAACTCAATCACCTCAAATTTTTGATATATGAGGGATTCTCATCCTTCCTTGGCCTCGATACGTGGAATGGACGGGTCATTATAGACCGATGAGTCGTCCTCCCCATGAACAATAATTTCTTGCCTCTCATATTCGAATTTGACCATTTGATGTAGGATGGATGGTATAGCTCTGGCCATATGGATCCACGGCCTTACCAGAAGAAAATTATAGGAGGTTTTCATATCCAACACCTGAAAGACAATGATAAAATCAACCGGGCCAATTGCCATGGTGAGTTGAATTTCCCCAATAGTGTCTCTTTCTGAACCATCAAAAGCCCTGATGCTGATACTACTAGTTCGGATTCTATTAGTGTCAATATTCAGTTGTTGTAGAATAGAAAGAGGGCATACATCTACACTTGAGCCTCCGTCGATCATGACCCCTTTTACGTAATTCCCTTCACATTTGACCATAAGATGCAAAGTTTTATTGTGCCCAACCCTTTCTTTAGGCAAATCTTCATCTCTGAAAGAAATTTTGCTCACCTCAAAGAATCTTTCAGCCATTTTTTAGCCGATTCACCGTTGTCTTTTTTGAGACATATGCCTCATTCAAAGTTTTGATCAACACACGAAGATGTTCTTTCGAGTGAAAAAGCAGAGATAACAAAGATATCTGAGCAGGGGTTTTCCTTAGTTGATCAATGATCAAGTATCTTGCATTTTCATATTCTTAAGGAATTCCTCCGCTTTTTTTTGTGAAATGACTTCTTTCACTGGAAAGTGATTTTCCTTGGCTTGCTTAGCTTTTCTCAACTCCTCTGGCAAGTAGCACCTTCCAGATCTGGTCAAGCCTCCCATTTCATCTGTTTCTTCAACTATCTCTTTTCCTTTGTATGTCATGAAAGTCTTGTTATAGTTCTAGGGAATAGCTTTTGGGTTTGACACTGAAAGTTGTGCAACAGGTCAGATCACAACTGGCTCTGTTATATTTCTCAAAGCATTATTTAGAAAAATATTTTGAATGACCCTAGGGATATAAAGTTATGGCCCACCCAATTGAACCTCAATCTTTTTTGTGCTTCCAGGGACATAGAGAACCGTTTTTTCAGAACCTGCCAAGTTTAAACTAGAACTCACACCTTTCACAATCAGCGGTGCCAATTGCGGCGGGCTTACTATCACTTTTGGATCTGGCCCTATGGTTCTAAAAATCATCTCTGTCTTGCTAGGTTTCTTATAATCAAGATCATCACAAATCATCCCAATAAAATGTGTATTATCATGCGCTGGGAGCGGATTGCTTGTGATTTTAGGAGTATCTTCATCGTTTGTCACCACAATTGCTATTTCCTTAATGTCCAACAATTTTTGGTACTATGACCCTGGGTGTTAGAATGATACTCGCATTGGAGTAAAAAACTTTTGAATTTGGATTCACATAACATGCCATGATAGGTTCAATCAATTTCAGCTCCATCAACTTTAGAAATAGGCTTGAATACAATTCTCCAATTGGGGTGAACTCTTTCTTTTGCTCCGATTCTCTCACAATTGCTATCTAGGACGAGGATTATATGGTGCCTGAAAATTTTTCCGGAGTTGACATGAGCCTTATGGAATTGATGCTCACTATTGTTCGTGATTGGGAGGCCTAACATAAGCCTGAGCATTATACACTGTGTATTGTTGCGAGGGAAATGAGTATCGGGGACCCTGAGGCGGATAATAATGTTGAGGAAAATTGGATTGTCCTTGTTGGAATTGCACGTATGAAGGAACTATTCCTCTTTGAACTCCCCCGAATCCAGATACCATCATGGATCCTTCCTCCTTCTTTTTTCGATTTCTGAAACTGCCTGACCCACTTTGAATTGCTTGCGTGGTTTCCTTAAGGGCTGCCTGATTCACCATTTTTCCCGACTTCATGCCATTCTCAACTATTTCCCCAATCTTAATCGCCTTGGCAAAAGCTTACCAATGGCGGCCAACATATAATGGAGGTAATCAGGATCCTGAGCTTGGAGAAAGTAGCCAATCATTTCTACCTAATTCATTGGTGGTTTGACCCTAACAGACTGCTCTTTCTACTTGATTGCATATTCTCTGAAGCTTTCTGAAGATTTCTTCTTTATGTTGACAAGATAGGAGCGGTCTCGCACTATATAAATATTGTACTGAATTTATTGGACAAAATCTTGAGCCATGTCATTCCAAACGTGCCAGAGAGATATGTCTTGATCTATGAACCACTTTGAAGCAATTCTTGTCAAATTTTCCCCAAAATATAAGCCATGAGTAATTCTTCTTTGCCCCCTGCTCCCCTCAATTGGTTACAACATCTCTTCAAGTGGGCCACAGGATCACCGTGACCATCATACTTGTCAAACATAGGAGTCTTGAATCCAGGTGGCAAATGAACATGGGAAAACACGCATAAGTCATTGAATGAAACACTCTTGTGGCCTCCCAAAACCTGTATGTTTCTCATGGTTTGTTCCAAACTCTTCACTTTTTCTGGTCATTTCCTCTTGTTCCATATTCTTGTTGGGCTTTTCGACCTTGACTGGGAACATGTTCTGAGGAGTATGCTTGTATGAATCTGGAACCTTGAAAATCAGTTCTGGAGAGAAATGTTGGGTATTATGAGCATTCAATTGTAGATCATTGTTGAGTTTATAAGTGAGAGACGGTTGAGGAATGGTGAAAGTAGGGACAATGGGTATAGTATGTGGGTCATTTCTTAAGGGTGCGGCTGGAGGACGTGGAATGGAGGTACTAGGGATAGTGGGGAGGTTAATGCTCAGTCTTAATCCAAGTTGGTACAATGGGTTACTTATTATGGAGATAGGCACTTGATTTGCAGCTGACACATTATGAAGATTATCCGAAGGCCCCAGGGGTAGTGAGGGCGGTGCCTGTCCATTCACCCAGGCTTGGTACATGTTTGCCAATTGTTGTTTCAACACTTTTACATCTTTAACCAGTCCTGGACCTTGTTTGACCAATTGCCCATGGACATCATCAGTATTTGACTTATTCTCACTGTTGATTCCCACACTTTTTCCTTTTGACCTCGTGTTGTAAGGGTGAGTCGCCAGTTTAAACCAAAAACCAACCACCTCTGTTTAACCTTATCTCTTTAGAAATAACAAAAAACAAACGGGTTAGAGTTAGGTATTTGTCAAATATTAATCACACATTGCATCCATGCATCTAATGCCATTTTCAAATGATTTTGGAAGGGTTCATGCTTCATCCGGCTTGTTGGTTTATTTCCTTTTGAACTTACTGCTCTTTTATTTTATATTATTTTATTATTTTTTTCATTTTTTTCCAGATTAATTATGGCTATGATCGCATCAGATGGGGATTACCTACGTATCATGACGCCGCATGAATCAGACTATCACGTAGTTTAGGAGAAGTAATAAAAATTCTAATGATTTCTTTTTCTAAAAAAACTAAATAAAAAAACTAAAATATTTTTCAATTTTTATTTTTTTTATTTTTTTATAGAATTAGAGAAAAGGAAATATATACAAACTGACTCTAAGGACATAAACATGATTGGAATAAAACAAACTTTGATAATAATATAAAAGAAAATCTCCAAAATTAAAAATGCGACAAACAAATGAAACTAAGAACTAATGGACAACATTAAAAATTTAATCTTCTATAGCCTTTTTGCTTAAAATGATATCCTCAATGGTTTGAATCTCTTGGCCTCCACTGTCCCCCTAAAGTCTCGTATAATTCTGAAACACCGTCGGCAACTGTGGAACAAGGACACGCGCTTGTTGACCAACTTCCTCATTGTTTAGAAGACGATAATCATCATGAACATATGTTGCTTTTTCTGCCAATCGAAGTACGTGCTCTCTAGCTTGCCCCATACTCATGTGATAATTTTGCAACCACATTTGGGTAGTGTTGAGGGCATGCCCCATCTGAGCCTCAAGTCCATCATATTCTTCAATGCGACGGTTTAACACATCTCTCTCAATCATACACTAACTCCGCTCTTCCTCAAAATCTGTGTGTTGATGACCCCTCTTCTGCCTTTTTATTTATTCTAATTGTGCATAAAGTTGAGTCTTTGAGCGTATCCAGTGGGCTCTTTCTGCTGATCAAACTTTAGTTGTTGCTGGCGCATATCCTCTTCAATGATACTCAAGTCTTCTTGCAACTTATGTATTTCAGCATTTTTGTTCGCCCCAACTACTGTGACTAAACCAATCGTGTTTGCTAGTTCTTCTTCTAAGCGGGTTGCCTTATTTTTAGCATGCTTTAGATCTTTTTCCATGATACGAAGAGCAGATTGATAATCTTTCTCAATGTTTAAACAAATATGAGCGACTCCGGCTTGATGCTGGGCTTGTTGTTTGGCTATAATATCTGAGCATGCTCCAATTCCTTTTTCAGCTTTTCTATAGTTCGTTGATTATTTCTCATCCCATTTTACCCCTCGGGCTAATCTCTAAACGAAAAAGGATCATGAAACCAATTAATATATTCCGGGATCACCTCTCCACAATCTCGGTCCTCTACCATCTCATTAAACTCCGAAACTTTACTTGCATCCAAATTTCAAAATATCCCCTTCGTAATGAGGTTGATCTTTACCAAAATTATAACACAACTTGCTCATATCTCGTGTTGGTGGCACCTCCTATCGTCATGCAAGCTGGCGCATTACCTGAAGTGGAACATAAGGCTGAACACCATCCAATCCTATATGTACCAAATATGAATGGTGTGCAGATTCATAAATGACCTATTTCGAGGAAAACTAATCGTAATTCCATGTGATCTGTTTGGCTGACAAAGTAAGAAGTAGTTCTTTCCAGGCGTTAATCCCTTCAGGTAAGTCACATTTGTCAACAAAAATGTGATTAGGCTAGAGCTCACTAAAATTAGAGATCATAGGATGACGATAAAAATGCTCCAAAAGCCATATTTATAGCAAAATGTTGCAGCCATCAAATTTTCATGCGCCAATTTACATCCAGTTAAAGCACGAAAAAATGGAAGAAAGAATCGTAGGAATAAAGTATAATTATCCCCTTTTAAGGTCAGCGCCTCAACTACACATGCCAACCGGATGTCAATGCGTCCTTCCCTTTACGGAAAAACTACACGCCCGAAAAAAGCAACCATAAATGCAAACCTTATGTGTATCTTCCATGTTTTCATATCTTCCTTTGATTTTAGTTTTCCCACATTCCTTTCAAAATTGCATTCGAGGCCGTACAAATGAAACATAAATCCCAACTTAACCCGATTGCCTCCTAAACCTTCATAATGTCCATAGTTTATGTTCAAGAGCTTCAAAAACTTACCATCATTCACAGTTTTTGGAACTATGGGTCTCTGGCGGCGAAGATTATGGCCCCACCCCTGAAATGGGTGATTTCCTCCAAGGTCGGAGTCATCTCACAATTAGTAAAATGGGACACATTATTTTTAGGATCCCAATGTAGAATCAAAGCTTCGATCACATCCCTCCTAGGCTTGATCGTCATCATTTGAACCAGATGTCCCAAGTACTTCTTTATCTGGTTTCACTTATATTCCTTAAATTCTCTCCACCAATCCCACAATAATTGTGATATCTGATCAACAATAAGAAAATCTGGTATCCTTCTGACCTGGGCCTCTTTTCAGAGTTACCTCTTTTACCACTCATGGTGCACCTATTTATCTAGACACGGGGTTAGGTTTTAGTTAAATATACAATTAACACAAAAATTCCGATTTCTCGGATTTGACTCTAAAAAAATAAAAACCAAACCGTGAGACTAAAAAAAATTAAATTAGTAATAGTCATAAAAAAAGGCCCAAATAACTTTTTTTTTATTTTGTAAAAAAAACTAATAAACATAAAAATGGCCTCTCATTTCGCATTTTCGATGCAGGTTTCAAGGCTATTTCGACAAAAAGACCGGATCTAAGGGCAAAACTGGTTAAAAACTTGAAAAAGTGACTATATTATCATTATTTGAGAAAAAACAATAATCACTAATAGTCCACAGAAAGCCTCTTTTTACTCCCTTTTTTCCGATGTTTATTTAAACTAGGGTTGAACCTGATGAAGGCCTACGAATCTCACATCCGGTAAGAATCAAACCCGCATAGTTCAGTGAGAATAAAAAAATATTTTGAAAATTTGTAATTTCTTATACTAAAACCTTTCAAAATTTTATTAAAAAAATAGTATTTTATGAAAACTTGGAAACTTCCTCTTTCTCTATCCTCCGTTTAATTCTATTTTAAAGCCGGTCAACATTTGAGTGAAGCCTAACAAATAATGTTATATATAGCTCATAAATATGAACATGTTGGTCCGAAAAATTGGTACCTGTCCTAGACGAGCCCGGCCCCTGTGCCAAGCCTTGCTAAGTCCAATGCACATGATGAATATAAAGCGTAGCCTATTAGGGATATTTATTGCTTGTGGCTTGTTCTTCTAAGTATTCAAATCTTAAGGAGATGGTGTCTAGACCCGGCTTACCCCGGTGGACAACCCGAGATGAGGAGCGTTAAGCGTCACAAGTAGTAGAACAACACTGGCTAGCTAACAGCTCTCCCGACTAAACATGTGTGACTAAATCCTTCGCCAGAAGCCGGTAGGCAAACTGACTTTATCTCAAGACAGAAATTTTGTGATGCTAGTAGGCAAAAAAAAACATAAATACCTATCAGAAGACTCAGATGGGGTGCGAGAGAGGATATAATTTATATCACAGTTCAAATAAATATTAAAGCGGTAAATAAGCGACAAAAAGCACATTAGGCTTCCAAACACAATAATATCCAAGACATGATAAAAGCCAAATAAAATCAATATACAAAGCTCAAATTCTTATTAATTATCCCCAGCAGAGTCGACATAGCTATCACACTTCTTTTTTCCCACACAACCCTATTACGTGGTTGAGTTAGAAGAAATTTTCCAATTAAAGTGATATTTTGAAAAAGGATTATTTATTATTTAGAGTCGCCACTTGGAATTGAGTTTTGATGTTCCAAGTCACCTTTTATTAGAATCCCCTTTTAAAAGGAAGGTTTGACTCGTAATCATGGTTTAAGAAACAGAAGACTAGGTAAGGAATTCTGTTGACTGAGGGGAAAATTTAAGGTACCCCTTGAGTCCCGTGGTTCTAGCACGGTCGCTTTTATTAACTAATGTAAGGCTTAAATAAATTTTTAACTATTCTTGTATTTTATTGATTATGGCTTATTTATTACTGCTTAATTAATTATTATATTTTTTTAATGTGTTCGCCTAGGTGCGGTACACAAAGTATTCTTCTTTGAAATTAAGTGTTAAACCAAGATACGGAATGTACACATGGTTAAATCATAACTATTTTTAAATTTACGGGCATAAAGATGCAAGAATGCGCACATGACCATTTTATTACTTAAGCATATCAATCCAAGGTTCGGGTACATGGGCTAATAACATATTTTAAAATTTATCAATTATTTTGTCTATTTTAGATTCGAGATATATAATTTTATGTTTTTATTATTGGAACAAGTCTTGAATTAGGTCATGAATCATTTTACCCTCTCACAATTATTTTTTATATACAATCCTTGAAATGTCTTCATGAGATAAATTTTCCCATAAACCCGTTCTTTCTATATGAACATCACACAGAAATAAACAAATAAATGTTCCAACAATTCTAACTCAGAATCCAAGCATGATAAAATACAAGAATATTAAGATGAAAAAAAAGGAAACTACATTATAAATTGAACCAGATAAGATATTTTCTATTAGTCACATTGAAAAAAAAGAGATCAACATAAAACTAAGAAAACTAACTGATGAAATATTACACTTTACATTAAAATGTGTGACGTGATTTTTTATGCAAAAATTTAAGAAAATGCAAAATTCAAAATAACACGTAAAAGAAAATGTTCAAATAAACTCCAAACCTAAAACATACTACAAGGATTTTATATGAACTTTAAGAGAAGTAAACTTTTTATTATTATTTTTTCTGAAGAAGTGGTATTGCCACAAATTAATAAATTAGTAAAAACTCATGTTGGACTTAATTTTTAGGTTCAGTACTTCTTATTAATAATTTTTATGGTATAAGATATAACTTTATTATTTGAACTATTCTTACCCATTTAACAATGATATTATTATAACATCAAAAATTAACGACAATGTTTTATCCAAAACATTAAATAAATTAAAAAAATACTTACATACTCAAGATTCAAGGAATAATATTTTAAATACGCAATGTCACACCTCCTTTTTGGCTTACACGAGGCTACCCCGAAACACGACACCTGTATAGAAGTTTTTCTAATTAAAGTCACATTATTCGATATGAGATCAATTATTTATTTCAAGAGTCGCCACTTGGGATATGTTTGGATATTTGTGTCCCAAGTCACCGGTTTATTTAAAATCCCAAATCGAGGAAATTTTGACTACCCAATAGGAGTCTGCGAACCAGAAATTTTTGAGTAAGGAATTCTGTTGACCCGGGGGAAGGTGTTAGGCACCCTCGCATCCTGTGGTTCTAGCACAGTCGCTCAAACTTAATATAAGTGGCTAGAGATTTGATTTGCTATACCTGTTTAAACCTATAATGAAATTTTGAATTATTAACCGCTTTTAATATCTTTTAGGAAGTTTTCAATGTCGTCCAAATACGCCGCGAACAACGTCACATAAATGCGCACGCAATTTTAGACATATTCTAAATCCATTGAGATTTGGATTAGGGTCGCATAAATGTGCACCCGAGATTAGGACGGTATTTTTATTAATAACTTCGCGCCTATAGCAACTAAGTCTTTAAAATTCGTGGAAAGCCGTGAAATTCGCTAGACGGCACTTTCGATTTTTCTAAATATTTTTATCAATTTATGGAGCCTCGTGGTGTTTGATTAGATGAACGTGGATCACTTTGTTTTATAAGGACATCCTAAGGCGTATTAAATTCTCAATCAGACTTGCGCCTAAGTACCCTAATCATTTATACATGAGCCACATATTTGGAAAATTAGTACTTGTGTTTCAGCCTCATTCATGGCTAATCACACATGCCGGGGCCTCAAATTTTGGCCAGCCCAGAAACATTCATCATATCTGGTCATTACTGGGCCTTTAAACTAGGCCTATAGTTAATTTGAACTGAGGAGTCCGTATGAACAAATTTCGATAATGCTTTTATTTGTGCGAGTTATACACAAGATTACTTATTAAGTATATCTACAATGTTCGCATGGAGGTTACTAGTGACTATTCTATATCGGTTTTCAGTTTTAAATCAGAACTAAATGATTCGTAATACTCATCAGTCAGTGTATACGAATTTAGCTTCCAAGTTTCAATTATAGTTCTGATTACAATTTATAAATCTGAAACAAAGCATTGCTAATGTGTTGAAACTTAAACGAATTAAAATGCTACAAGGTGTTCTGATCTTTGAACGATTACCAAGACTAAAATTTCCTAAATTCAATGTTTCTAAACAAACAAACGGAAAATAACATTCGAAATAACTTCACCACTAGCTAATATTACTACTGATTGTAAATATCTAAAACAACAGTCCAAATGTCCAGATATTACAAAAATAAGTCAGTCCCAATGTCCAGTTATTACAAAATTGAAACAATCAAAACGCCTAATTACTACGCGGCCATCCTCTTATCATTAGGCACATTAGAGCGAAAGGAAGGGAAGACATGGTGGGGATTCAAAAAGGAAAAATAATAGCTGCATTTCTTCACGCTAAGGAAAATATTTCACTCGAGCTTCATACATTAATGAGCATTGAAATGTACCTGTAATTCAGTAGAGAATGGAAACCTATGAGTAAATACAATTAATCAGCCAAGCAAAACTATAGCCAATGGAACAGTACATGCAAGTTTTCAGCGGTGTTTTGAAAAATTGAAAATCCCAAAAGAATAGGGACAACACTAATAGTTTCTCACAGATATAGGAAGAACCAATGTGTATTTTTCTTTATAGAATTCAAAAGAAAAGTTCCGGATCCTTTTTAAAAAAATGCTCAGATGGTTTCTTTTATAGTGGAGCCTTAGGGCATTATTTTTCTTTTGTTTTTTCCTTTACTCCCTGAGTTAGATTTCAGCTTTTTCTTAAATGATCCCTCATTTCCTGACTTGCGCCTCAAGTTTGAGGTAGAAATTGTGTTTTAGCCCCTCACTAGAATGTTCTAGGGGTTATTACTAGCTTCTTTTTAAGGCTCAAATCCCTTTTATACCCCTTTTCTATCCTGAGTTTTTTTAACCTAAGTTATTCCATGACCCTGGTCGATTGTATTTGGGTTATGGGCCAAGGTTTGGCTTAGATTAACAGGTCCATTGGATCCATAAAACTAAGTGTCCTAATATGGATTGGCTTATCAGTTATTATAACTTAGGATCATAAACATTCAGGTATCTTTGTACTAATACCAATGGATCACTATCAACCAGAAAACCAATCAACTAATACTCATTATAAGAAAATCCTAATTAAATCACTCAATAAAAGCTTGAAGCACGGATTGAACACTTTGTTCATGAACATAATTAGGAAGCAATTAAAGGTTCAACCAAACAAATGAGCCTAAACAATGCCAGTACTGAAGATAAAAAATTACTATGAAAATCAAACACTTAGTAGCATAAACGCCTAACCAAACTAATCAGAATATCAGGGGATATAACAAATGAATATCATGAGATGGAGGTCAACAAAACATATGAATCACACTACTGAAGAATCAACAAACTAGACTTTCAGAATCAAGGAGCTAATATTAACAGGATATCAAATCATTCAAGAGACGGAGGGATTTCAAACTAATAACAACCAAAGGCATATAACTACTGAACCTATTTCATATGAGATTGTGAAAAAACAAACAAGAAATAAACGCATCTAAATATTAACAAAAATGAAGCAAATATATACAAGCAAAGACAAAGTACTTAGCTTTTGTTTTACACATGAAATTCCACTTGAGAGCATTTCGTTGGTCTCTAACCCCCTTCTGCAGAGGTTCTAGCAACTTATTTTGAACTGAAAGGTTTTAGGGGGTTCAGGACCGAGGTTCTGGTGATTCTGAGACCCTGTGAGGTCTCAGATTGGAGTTTTCTCGGTGATTGGTGGTATTTGGGGGTTGTGTAGGGCATGGTTTGGTAGAGAAATAGACGGAGACCATCTGAGATGAACTTGACCAAATTCCGACAAGGTTGAGTTTTAGGGTTAACCTTCAACTTAATATTCGAAAGTTTTTGACTGGATTCGAAGGGTGTAACACACATGGTTGGAGAAGAGGTTGAGTTGTTTCAGGGGTGTAAGTTTTGAGGTTTTGGAGTTGGGTCGCCAGAGATGGGGGATACCGACGACCTTTCTGTGATGATTTGAGACGATGGGGGGTCGTTTGAAAGAAATGGATTGCAGGATAAGGAAGGGGAGGTTCTGATGGTCCTACAGTGTAATGTTGGATAGGTTTGGAACAGGGTCATCGGAGATGGTGGTTTCGACGACCTTATTTTGAATATTCGAGATGGAAGACTTATTCGACGGAAACTAATCACAGGACGGGAAAAACGAGGTTGTGATGGTTTGATGGTGTAAATCTGGGGAGGTTTGGTTATCGGCCGCCGCCGTGAAGAGATTTTCAGCGACGGCGTTAGGGTGGTAGACGGGTGGTCAAGTGGTGGTCAAGGGTGGTGTTACATTGGAGGTGGACTGTACGAGGAAGAAGATAAGGCTATCTCTAATCTATAGAGATGTTTGGATATATATATCCAAAGGTTGGGCAGGCTTCAGGACCGTTGGATGGTCAACTGATCGAAGGCTGTGATCTCCCTATCTCTAAACTACGTCGTTTTGGGTGTGTGTGGTGTGGACTGGATCAGGGTTGATTTTGGGCTGGGTCTGTGAATGTTTAAGGGTTAAATTGTTTGGGCCACTCAGGTCTGGCCCAATTGTGGCAAGCCTGAGTGGCTCTGCATATGTGTATGTATTTTTTGTCATTTTCTTTTTATTTTAATTAATCCTTAATTTCTAATTAATACAAATAAAATGCAACAAGTTGAAATTAAACCAAAAATACTTGAAAATTCCAGAATTATTACTTGCACTCATATATATATATATATATATATATATATATATATATATATATATATATATATATATATATATATATATATATATATAAAGACAAACCTATTTAACAATTAAATCCTAAACAATTTTAAACATGCATTCATGAACACGTACTGGCACACGATTAAATTCTAAAATAAGAATCCTAAAAATAATTTTCTAAGAAAATCCTAAACTTTGAGAGTCCTGTAGGAGCCGTTTCAACAGGGTAAAAATCATATGCTCACAGTTGCCCCTCTATGCGCGGGAACCCAAAGAGCTTTCGTGCAAAGATAAGTGAGCCAATATGAGCGATTTTCGTCTTATTGAATACTCCATGTGAAGCATTTTGAAAAATTTCTGACCGAACCTTGCTTCAAAGGTTGCCTACATATCCTTGGCGATAAAGGAATCAGGTCAGTGTATTTCTAGAAGTTTTGGTAGCTCGGACTACCGGGAAACTGTGATTGGCTGCTGTTGTTGCTGTTTCTGCTTGCTGAGCTCCTTATTACACCAAAGGAAAAATCAAAAGCTAAGCTAGCTAAGCCTATCAACTACAAGTTACAAGATTCCTATCTATGAGTCTCTTGAAGCATGATCTTGGGTCTTGGCTATCTTTTGCGGCAGACTCTGATCTGAATCTTGATGCTCGTTAGCTGCAATCGCTGGCTCAATCTTCTGTTTTGAAATAAATCGGGATATGTAGAGCTTGTGACTTTGATTATATTTTGAGCAGTCTGTGTCTTTGTCCGCTTCATCACTTTGAGTTTGCTTCTTTTTGTCTCTTTTTCTTTTCTTCTGTTCTGAATTGGCACTCATGCTTTCATCCTTTTTGATCTTTGGCGGGGGAAGCTCCCGAATGGATTTGATCTTGGTTGGATCCAATTCGATGCCTCTCCGGCTGACGACGAACTCCAGAAGTTTGCTTGGCGGAACTTCAAATGCGCATTTTGTTGGATTTTGTTTCGAATCATATTTGCGGAGCCTTTCGAAGAACTTCCTCAGGTCCTTTATATGATCGCCCTGAGTCTTAGATTTGATAATCACGTCATCCACATACACCTCTATTTCTCGATGCATCATATCATGGAAGATGGTGTTCATAGCCCTCATGTATGTCACCCCGGCATTTTTCAAACCAAAAGGCATAACTCTATAGCAATATGTTTCCCAAGGTGCAGTAAAGGTGGTTTTATCGGCATCTTCCTCATCCATCAACACTTGGTGGTATCCTGGATAGCAATCTATGAAGTATTGGATCTCATGCTTGGCACAGTTATCGACAAGGATGTGGATGTTGGGCAGAGGGAAGTTATTCTTGGCACTCGCCTTGTTCAAATCTCTGTAATCCACACACCCTCGAGTTTTCCCGTCCTTCTTTAGCACCGGGACGACATTGGCCAGCCATGTGGTGTACCGCACTACCCGGATTACCCCCGCTTCAAGCTATTTTGTAATCTCCTCTTTGATTTTAGCGCAGATATCAGGCTTGAACTTTCTTTGCTTTTGTTGGACCGGAGGGAATTCAAGGTATGTAGGCAACTTATGAACCACCAAATCCATACTCAAACCAGGCATGTCGTCGTAGCACCACACAAATACGTCTTTGAATTCCATAGGAGTTGAGCTAATGAATCCCGTATCTCTTTATTCACGTGGATGCTTATTTTAGTTTCTTTGATTTCATCGAGATTGCCCAAGTTAACCGGTTCAGTATCATTTATATTAGGCTTAGGTTTGTTTTCAAAGTGTTCCAAATCTCGAGTGATTTCCCTTAAAGCCTCTTCTTCATTGTATTCCGGTTCGCGGTTCATTATTTCACAGACAGGCAGCGAGTTTGGGACCTGGCATGAAGTCCGCGAGCATGTCATTTTATTTAAAGCCGCATTATTGGGACTAAAAGAAAAGATGAAAAGTAAAGAAAGAAAAAATCAAAGAAAGATAAAGAGGCATGAATGACATAATATTGATTTTATTTCTTTGAAATTATAGGATAACATGGTTTATAATTGAGATTTAAAGTGCTAAAAGGAAAACAAACAACTGAGCTACACCCTGAAATAGCTCGTTATGTGGGAAGAGGTAGAAAGGCGAGACTATAGGGTCTCCCTCTTGACCGGAAAAGGTTTGGCATTCCAGTTTTAGAGTTTAGCATCTGGCCCCATATAAAGCACTTCAGTGGCGCTTGAACCTTCCCCCCGTTGGACCATAATTACTTCGTAGATCAATTCCCTCATAGCTCCACAGATCTCGTCAATTTCTTCTGCCATGAAGTTTTCTTCTTCCTCCTCATCATTGTACTTTGGTTTTATAAAGGTTTTGTACAAGTGAGGTAGGGGTCGTCTCAGCTTCGGCCTCAACCTTCTTTTCTGCTTCGGAGCATTTGGCTTCATTTATTTTATTTTCTTCCATCTTCTTTGGGTTGACTTTTGGTTTCCTATCTGCCTCGGCAATGGCTATGATGGCTTTCAGAGCGGTATCAAATTCTTTGTCCTCTCAGATCATTATGATGACCGGCCCGTTGTTGTGCGCCGGTAACGGGTTATCAGTTACATTTGGGACCTCATCATCTCTTAGGACTATCTCTTTTGATCTATCAAGTCCTCCACTGCTTGTTTTAAGGTCCAGCAATTTTCGGTATCATGACCCTCTGCCCCAGAGTGGTAAGCACAACGCACGCCCCTTTGGTAAGAATGTGATCATGATTCTGTCTGTTTGGGGTAACCAGCTGGATGAGACCCATGCGGACCAACCTTGGGAATAGGGTGGAGTAGGATTCTCCTATAGGAGTGAAGTTCTGTCTCTTGGCGGCTCCCTAGGACGATAATTATTTTGTGGAGGACGGAGATTGTAATGATTCTGAGGAGGTTGATTTCTTGGAGCTTGGTTTCTATTGTTCTACTATTGGGGTCGAATGAAGGGCTGAGCGTTCATAATTGCATAGGGTTGAGGGACATAGTTCATGTCTCTATGAGGATAGTAATGTTGAGGTGCTCTTTCAGAGAATGCATGCCTGTGAATATGCTGTTTCCTCAGCCCGAAGGCTGCCATGGATGCTCCCTCTTTTTTCTTGTTTCTTGGGATTCCTCCCGCCCCTCCTTGTATGGCTTGGGAGGTCGCTCTTATGGGAGATTGACTTAGAATCCTCTCTGTTTTGAGGCCATTCTCCAACATCTCCCCACTCTTGATTGCCTCTACGAACGGCTTGCTCTCATATTCTAAAAATAGTCTGCCTCTTGTGCTTGAAGAAAGACGATGACCATCTCCGTTTCGTCCATAGGAGGCTTCACTCTCGATCCTTGCTCTCGCCATTTAATAGCATATTATCTGAAGTTTTCAATAGGTTTCTTCTTCAAGTTGGCTAGGGAATTCCTATCCGGGCGGATGTTGATGTTGTATTGGAATTGTCTTAAAAAGTCCCGGGCGAGGTCATCCCAGATGTGCCATCGGGTAATGTTCTGATCTATGTACCATTCACATGCAATACCCACTGAGTTCTCCCCAAAGTACGACATCAGGAGTTCTTCCTTCTCGCCGGCTCCACGTAATTGATTGCAATACTTTTTCAGATGGGCGATGGGGTCGTCGTGGCCATCGTATTTTTCAAATTTCGACATTTTAATCCCCAAAGGCAGATGTATGTGGGGAAACATGCATAGGTCTGAGAAAGATACACTTTTCTGTCCACTTAGTCCTTGCATGTTCTTCAGGCTTTGCTCTAGACTCTTCATTCTCCTTGTGATTTCATCCTGCTCGAGCGTTTTGGAAGTTTTGTCTTGCACAGGGGTAAGCGCATATGCTGGCTGAGGATAGTTATATGTAGGGTACGGAGGAGGTTCATTTTGGTAATTAGGAGTTTGGAATGTAAAGGCTGTGGGGTCGAACAAAGGCCTCGGTACCGCAGGCTGTGTGGTAGTTGCAAATGGAGGGGTCGTAAAGATGTTGGGAACTGGACTAGATGTAAACATTGGAGGGCGGGTTTCAGAAGGTTCCCTAACAAAATTGGTTGATATGGTGGGCTTCCCCAGTAGAATACTTGGGTGACTGATAGGGATGGTGGAGATACCCCCTGACCATGGAAATAGCTCGGGAAAACTAGGTATAGAGATGTGAGGTTCTTTCCCATTGGCCCAGGCACCCCACATTTCCATGACTCAGAGCCACAAGATCCTGTTCTCCTCAGCCGCTGCAGATTTAGGGGCTGGTACTCCTGTGATTGGGTTGTCCTCTAGAATAGGGACGGCGGGTAGAGTCATTTCAGTCGACATCTCTATACTTCCCTTTGACCGAGTGAAGTATCTGTGTGAATCCAGTTTACCACAAACCAACCACTGTTCTTAAATACCTGGGCTGTACACTGGAAACTGCAGTTAGTTCGGGGTTGATAACAAATAGGAAATCACACATTGGGCATGATGCACCTATGCAGATAATGGGTATTTATATGCTTGCCATGGTCGCATGTGTCATCCCGACATTTATTTCAATTTCCTTTTGTTTCCTACCTCTTATTCCTCTTTTTTTATTTCTTTAGCCTTTTCTAAAGAATACGATCGAATCCTATATAGATTGCCTTATCATGACTTTGCATGAATCAGACCGAGCATAGTTCATGGAAACAAAAGGTTAAGTACACAACAAACTTTTTTTTTTGGGGATTTTCCATTTTGATAAAGATATAAACTTTGGTTACAATGGCTAATAGAATGAAAAGCAACTATCAGACTGGGACTTAATACCCTTACAGACTCGGAAAGACACACAGGCAGACTCTTTTTTAGAAAAATACTAATTATGAGTACATTAAAACTTCAAATGCCTTTGGAGCTTGCGCGGCATCATTCGGCCTTGCCGCAGGTTTGCGCGCAAAACTTCCCTGGAGATAGTGGAGATCTTCCATCACTCGACAGACAAATGTCATAGCAGCGTCAAAAACATAGATTTTGTCATGTCTTCATAGTGATTGAATTTAGTGGTAATATATTCTGCAATTGCCTGCACCTTCTCCCTGATAACCCCTTTTTCTTGTAGTAGACGCCCTATTTGTTTGGCCCGTGCTTCTAAAGTCCGTTCAGCTGCTTGATTCAGCTTTTGAAACTGCCTCAAATCCCTTTCCAATCCTGCTATTACTGCATAGCAATGTTCTCTCTCGACATTGAAATCTTTGGCTTGTTTGGCCATTTTGTTTTCAGCTATGACAAACATCTGATTTAAACCACCGCTTTCATTGCCGCTTCCTTCTTTTAACTCTCTACTATGCGGTCCCTTTCTTCTGCACTTTTAGTTAATTGCTTCCTAGATCTAGACAGTTCACCTTCTGCCTTATTCAGGTCAAAACCGTATTCAGTTACTTTTTGACGTAGGTACTCTATGAGCTTTTCATCTTTTGTATTCCTCGGAGGATTTTCTACGGCTGCCTTCATTTTTTGAATCTGGGCTCGCAGGGCTTCATTTTCTTTAATCAAAACCTTCTATTCTCCCTCGCTGGATGCAGTTTGCAGACTGTTCTTGAATTGCAATTCTTGAATTTTCTTTTCCAGACTTCCTATAGTAGCCCGGTATTCATTTTCTTTTGCTAACCAATCCCACATAACTTGTGATGTCTCAGTAAATTCCTGGAGATGGGGTCTCTTTGCCGGCCTCCCACGCTCTGTATCCCTCTTGTACCAAGTAACATACCCCGGTGAAACCTCACCCTTAGATACGTCACACACTCGAGTATCGGCTGTCAAGTATTGGCACTCGCTCCAAATTTGGCGTTCAAGAGCTTCGGAGAATTGACCATTGCGGCTTATCTATGCTATATGGCGGCTGATATCCTCGTCTCTGGGAATCATTTGGCATCTACCCAATTGCCTGAGTACTCTATACGGCGCATATGGCTGGATGCCTCAGATGCCCATCAAAAGGAAATGAGGTTCGGTGGCGAGCATATACACAATTTCGTCCATAGAGAGCGAACCGAATGTCCATTTTATTTGATTTGCAGTAATAAACCGGAGATGTGATACCCACTATGCGACACCCTCTGGTAGCTTAAACCCATTCACTCGGTTGTCAAATTCTTCTATGCAACCTTTTGTTGGTAGCCCGTAATTCATAAACTGAGGCCCGTGACATAACTGCTCAACAATCCAAATTTGCAATAGCAAGTTACAGCCTTCAAAGAAATCCCCTCCTGTTTTACAGGTGTGAGAGCCCGGAAGATGTCAGACAGGATCATTGGGGCAGGAGTACTCTTTGCTTGGTCATCAAAGTACTAACGACCCCTGCTATCCGTATGTCGATGTTCCCGTCCTTTCGTGGGAATACTAAAAGACCCAAGAAAGACACTATGAACGCGAAGAATTGGTGCTCCTCCCACTTGAGACCATTGCCCTCGCTACAAATAAGATTTTCAGGATTGTGGAATCCTCCGATATGGCCATATATTTGGTATATAAATTTGAAGGTGCAAAAGCCAGCCGATAAGTCAGGATTGTGAACTTTTCTGCTGATTTTCAAAGAATCTAGGAATTTATGCACAACGAGGGCTCTGGTGCAATCAAGTATTGATGTCTCAAAGGGAATATATAGGTCCCAATATATCTGGTCATTTCTTCCAAAGTCGGGGTTGGCTCAAAATTTGAGAAGTGGAAGACTTTGTGGGTCGGGTCCTAGAAGGTGATTAAGGCCTTTATGATGTCTCCCATGGGGTTAATTTTCAATAGACTCGTGAGGCCTCGCGTATGTGCGTCTACTTTTTTCTCTCCTGCTTCTTCGAGATCATTCCACCACAGCTGCAGCTCCAAAGGAATTTTGTTCATTATCGTGCTCATTCTGCACATTTATTAGGGCAAATTAGTATTCTCAAAACATTAAAACTGACATTTTATGAAATTTATTTGCTTGGACCAGCTTTGCGAATATGGCCTTTCGACACTTCAGCGAGAAGGTTTTTTTCAGGCTGTGCTTGCTTACCAGTCAGAATAAAATTCAGAGGTGGCTATTTGCGCAAGATCAACCTTCTGACGTCCCTTGTAGCAACATTCAGCTATTATTTAAATTTTGTTTTTGAAAAAGGGTTGAGCCTGGCCAAAATAATTTATCAAAACCAGCAAATATTATTGACATACTCCAAAATTTGGTGCCTTTTCTTGTTTGTTTTTTTATTTGAAAAATCCGGCAGAATTTCGGCGCTATTTGAGCATAGGTTTTAAAGGTAACTACCCTAGCACTGCTATTTTCTCAATTGATTCTCTTTGTTTACAGGTCGGTCAACATGCGAGTCCAAGGCAAATAAATGCGCAAGTAGCATGTAAAAATGCATCAGGACGATCTTTTGTTTCAGGACACCTGTCCTAGACGGACCCAACCCCTGTGTTGAGTCCCCTAAGTCAAAATGCATGATGCAGATAAACGTTCCTACTAGGGATCCGACATGAGGTTTTGTTATACTAAGAATAGAACCTCGGTACAGGGTCTAGAGTGTGTACCCGAGCGGACAACTCGAGTCGAGGAGGGGGCTATGTACCGGAAACCAAAAGGCCCTCCGGCTTATTAACTTGTCTGGCCTCTTTCTTATTTCAGGGTAAGACACTAACAAAATAGGGAGTCTCAACCAGTAGGCACATCCCCGGAGGTGACAAGTGAAGGGTTTCGTAGCAGTTTATATATACAATTCAGGTAATATCAAAGCGGTAAAACATGCGGTATTTAGCACAGAACAGGTAAGCAAATTAGAATAAGCCAAATATAACAGTCATTGTAAGATCGAATTCTTAATTCTGAACTAGAGATTCTGGGTTCTGATCCCTAGCAGAGTCACCAGAGCTGTCACACCTCCTTTTTAGCTTACACGTGGCTACCCCGAAAGACGACACATGTATAGGAGTTTTTCAAATTAAAGTGACATTATTCGATATGGGATTAATTACATATTTCAAGAGTCGCTACTTGGGATAGGTTTGGCTTTTGGTGTCCCAAGTCACCGATTTATTTAAAATCCCAAATCGAGGAAATTTCGACTACCCAATTGGAGTATGCGAACCAGAAATTTCTAAGTAAGGAATTATGTTGACCCGAGGGAAGGTGTTACGCACCCTCGGATCCCGTGGTTCTAGCACGGTCGTTCAAACTTATTATAAGTGGATAGAGATTTGATTTGTTATACCTGTTTAAACCTATAATGCAATTTTTAAATATTAACCACTTTTAATATTTTTTAGGAAGTTTGCAATGTCGATAAAATACGTCGCGAACCACGTCACATAAATGCGCACGCAATTTTAGACATATTCTAACTCTATTGAAATTTGGATTTGGGTCGCATAAATGCGCACCCGAGCTTAGGAAGGTATTTTTATTAATAACTTCGCGCCTATAGAAACTATGTCTTTAAAATTCGTGGAAAGCCGTGAAATTCGCTAGAAGGCACTTTCGAATTTTCTAAATCTTTTTATCAATTTATGGAGCCTCGTGGTGTTTGATTAGATGAACGTGGCTCACTTTGTTCTATAAAGACATCCTAAGGCATATTAAATTCTCTATCAGACATGTGCCTAAGTACCCTAATCATTTATACATGAGCCACATATTTCGAAAATTAATACTTATGTTTCAGCCTCATTCATGGCTAATCACACATGCCGGGGCCTCAAATTTTGGCCAGCCGAGAAACATTCATCATATCTGGCCATTACTGGGCCCTTCAACTAGGCCTACAGTTAATTTGAACTGAGGAGTCCATATGAACAAATTTCGATAATGCTTTTTTTTGTTCGAGTTATACACAAGATTACTTATTAAGTATATCTACAATGTCCTCATGGAGGTTACTAGTGATTATTCTATTTCTGTTTTCAGTTTTAAATCTGAACTAATTAATTTGTTATACTCATCAGTCGGAGTATACAAATTTTTTAGCTTCCAAGTTTCAATTATAATTCTGATTACAATTTATAAATCTGAAACAAAGCAATGCTAATGTGTTGAAACTTAAACGAATTAAAATGCTACAAGGTGTTCTGATCTTTGAACAATTACCAAGACTAACATTTCCTAAATTCAATGTTTCTAAACAAACAAACGGAAAACAACATTCGAAATAACTTCACCACTAGCTAATATTACTACTGATAGTAAATATCAAAAACAACAGTCCAAATGTCCAGATATTACAAAAATAAGTCAGTCCCAATGTCTAGCTATTACAAAATTGAAACAATCCAAATGCCTAATTACTAAGAGGCCATCATCTTATCATCGGGAGCATTAGAGCTAAAGGAAGGGAAGACAGGGTGGGGATTCAAAAGGGAAAAATAATAGCTGCAGATCTTCACGCTAAGGAACATATTTCGCTCGTAGCTTCATACATTAATTAGCATTGAAATGTACCTATAATTCAGCAGAGAGGAAACCTATGAGTAAATGCAATTAATCAGCCAAGCAAAACAATAGCCAATCGAATAGTACACCCAAGTTTTCAGCCGAGTTTTAAGAAAATTAAAATCCTAAAAGAATAGGGACATCACTGATATTTTCTCACAGATATAGGAAGAACCAATGTGTATTTTTCTTTCTAAAATTCAAAAGAAAAGTTCCGAATCCTTTTAATAAAATGCTCAGATGGTTTCTTTTATAGTGGATCCTTAAGACATCAGTTTTCCTTGTTTTTTCCGTTAGTCCCTGAGTTAGATTTCAGCTTTTTCTTAAATGATCCCTCATTTCCTGACTTGTGCCTCAAGTTTGAGGCAGAAATTGTGTTTTAGCCCCTCACTAGAATGTTCTAGGGGTTATTACTAGCTTCTTTTTAAGGCTCAAATCCCTTTTATACCCCTTTTCTATCCTGAAGTTTTTTAACCTTAGTTATTCCCTGACCATGGTCAATTGTATTGGGTTATGGGAAAAGGTTAGGCTTAGATTAACAGGTTCATTGGATCCATACAACTAAGTGTCCTAATATGGATTGGCTTATGAGTTATTATAACTTAGGATCAGAAACATTCAGGTATCTTTGTATTAATACCAATGGATCACTATCAACCAGAAAACCAATCAACTAATACTCATTATAAGAAAATCCTAATTAAATCACTCAATAAAAGCTTGAAGCAAGGATTGAACACTTAGTTCATGAACAAAATTAGGAAGCAATTAAAGGTTCAACCAAACAAATTAGCCTAAACTGTGCCAGTACTGAAGATCAAAAATTAATATGAATATCAAACACTTAGTAGCATAAACGCCTAACCAAACTAATCATAATATCAGGGGATAAAACAAATGAAGATCATGAGATGGAGGTCAACAAAATATAGGAATCACACTACTGAAGAATCAAAAAACTAGACTTTCATAATCAAGGAGCTAATATTAACAGGATATCAAATCATTCAAGAGACCAAGGGATTTCAAACTAATAACAACCAAAGGCATATAACTACTGAACCTATTTCATATGAGATTATGGAAAAACAAACAAGAAATCAAAGCATCTAACAATTAACAAAAATGAAGCAAATATATACAAGCAAAGACAAAGCACTTAGCTTTTGTTTTACACATGCAAATCCACTTGAGACCATTTCGTTATTCCCTGATCCACTTCTGCAGAGGTTTCTAGCAACTTATTTTGGACTGATGGGGTTTAGGGGGTTCAGGAACGGGGTTCTGGTGATTCTGAGACCTTGTGAGATCTCAGATTCGAGTTTTCTCGGTGATTGGTGGTATTTGGGGTTGTGTGGGGTATGTTGGGGAAAGAAATAGACGAGGACCGTCTGGGATGAACTTGACCAAATTCCGACAAGGTTGAGTTTTAGGGTTAACCTTCAACTTAATGTTTGAAATGTTTTGACTGGATTCGAAGGGCGTAACAAACATGGTTGGAAAAACGAGGTTGAGTTGTTTCAGGGGTGTAAGTTTGGAGGGGTTTAGAGTTGGGTTGCCGGAGATAAGGGGTGCCGACGGGCTTTCTGTGAAGATTTGAGACGATGAGGAGTTGTTTGAAAGAAATGGATTGCAGGATGGGGAAGGGGAGGCTCCGATGGTCCTACGGTGTAAAGTTGGAGAGGTTGGAACAGGGTCGCCGGAGACGATGGTTCCGACGACCTTATTTTGAATATTCGAGATAGAAGAGACTTATTCGACGGAAAGTAATCACAAGACGGGAAAGAGGAGGTTGTGATGGTTTGATGGTGTAAATCCGCGGAGGTTTGGTGACCGTCCGTCGCCGTGAGGCGCTTTTCGGCGGCGGCGTTATGGTGGTAGACGGGTGGTGTTACGTCGGAGGTGGACTGTACGAGGAAAAAGATAAGTCGGTCTCTAATTCTATAGAGATGTTTGGACATATATATCCGAAGGTTGGGCAGGCTTCGGGACCGTTGGATTGTCAACTGATCGACGACTGTGATGACCCTATCTCTAAACTACGTCATTTTGGTGGTGTATGGTGTGGACTGGATCAGGGTTGATTTTGGGTTGGGTATGTGGATTTTTAAGGGTTAAATGGTTTGGGCCACTCAGGTCTGGCCTAATTGTGGCCAGCCTGAGTGGCTGTGCATATGTGTATGTATTTTTTGCCCTTTTCTTTTTATTTTAATTAATCCTTAATTTTTAATTAATACAAATAATATGCAACAAGTTGAAATTAAACCAAAAATACCTGAAAATGCCAGAATTATTACTTGCACTCATATATATATATATATATATATATATATATATATATATATATATATATATATATATATATATATATATTGTGTATTTTAATTTGTAAAAATAAACCTATTTAAAAATTAAATCCTAAACAGTTTTAAACATGCATTCATGAACACGTACTGGAACACGATTAAATTCTAAAATAAGAATCCTAAAAATAAATATTTAAAGAAAATCCTAAATTTTGAGAGTCCTGTAGGAGCCGTTTTAACAGGGTAAAAATCATATGCTCACACGCAACAGGGATTAAAAGAAAAAAAAACTCAAATACCAGTCCAGTAATAAATGAGATGTAAACTATTTAATTACTTCATAATAGATCTTAATTCTTATAATATAGCAATTTATAGTTTATATTCCAACAAACACATTAAAATAGATTAAATAAAAGATTAAAGGAAAACTTGTAATGTGAAACTTCTTTATAATAAAATTACAATCACAATCTACCAATTTTCAAAACTAACAATGATAACTTTACTAGAACCTTAAACTCAAAACCACGAACAAAATCCCGAACTCCATCTCCAAAACTCTCTTTCTTTCTTACTTGTGCAGTTCCTTTCTCTTGTCTTTTTTTCTTTTACTGCCTTCATTAGTGACTTCTCTCGTTATACTTTTTTTTTGGCTCACTTTTTATCCCCCCACCCTCTGACTTCTCGTCCTCCTTTTCCTTTTCATAAAGGAATCCCTTTAGCACTGAATTAGATCATGCATTCAAAGAAAATGAGTGTTGGTGAGATCGTGTATGTGTAAGGTCGTGTGTGTATGTGTGTGATCGTGAGGAATTGGGGAGTGGGAAATGGGAACGTGAGGCTTATCAGTTAGTTAGGTTAGTTTTTTCGTTAATTTTTTTTAAATTTTTTTAACTTTTCCTAATTCTTTTTTTTTCAATAAAAGAAGATAAAATACACACACACATATATACATATATATATATATATACATATATATATATACATACATATATATATATATATATATATATATATATATATATATATATATATATAAGTTAGACCTATAAGAAATATTAACATTAAAATAGAATAGAATTTGGATATGGTAAAAAATTAGGTGTTCACCGTAATCAAGCGCCTACCTGGAGAACAAGGGAATACATTTCAAGTTTCAAGTGTTGGTAATCAAGCGCCCACCTGGATAACAAGGGAATACATTTCAAGTTTTTTGGTAATCCGGAGACTACCCGGATAAGAAGGAAATACTTTTCAAGTTTTGACAATCAGGCGCCCACCTGGAGAACGAGGGAACACATTAATTTCAAGTTTTGGCAATTAGGCGTCCACCTGGAGAAAAAGGGAACACAATTCATTTTATGTTTTGGCAATCATGCACCCACCTGGAGAACAAGGGAATACGTTTCATTTCAAGTTTTGGCAATCAGGCGCCCACCTGGAGAATAAGGAAATTCATTTCAGTTTTATTCAAGGTTTTGCAATCAGGCGCCCACCTAGAGAACAAGAGAATACATTTTAAGTTTTGGTAATCAGGCGCCCACATGGATAACAAGGAAATACATTTCAAGTTCTGGTAATCAAGCGCTCACCTGGAGATCGAGGGAATACATTTCAAGTTTTTGTAATCAGGTGCCTACCTGGAGATTAAGGGAATACATTTTAAGTTTTTGGTAATCAGGCGCCCACCTAGAGAACAAGAAAATACAATTCAAATCCAACGATTCGGCATCAACATGTTGAAAGAGAAACATAGCAACAAGGCAACAAGGAGATTCACCTGGAGAATACAAGTCAACAAGGAATTTTCACAGGAGGATACACAAGTCAACAAGGCAACGAGGATCGAGAGTAAGTTGGAAGATATAGATAGGTTCTTTTGTAATTCATAGTTCATAGCATAGTCTAGCTTCTTTTTATTTTTACGCGGTGTAATAAGGGGTCTAGCAAGCAGTAGCAGCAGTAGCAACAATAGTGAGATCACAGCTTTGGTAGTCCCAGCTACCAAACACTCTTGAACTACACTGACCTGATTCCTTTTTACCCAAGGATATGTAGGCAACTCCTGAAGTAGGGTGCGGTCAAGCCTTTCAAAATGCTTCTCACGGAGTATTTAAACGAGGAAAAATCGCTCGTGTCCGCTCACTTATCTTTGCACGAAAACTCTTTGTGTTTCCGAGCAAAGATGGGCAACTGTAAGCATGTGATTTTTGTCCTGTATGAATTACTCCCAGAAATTCAAACAAAATAATTTCTTTTATTTATTTGCAGTTTTGTGGACTTTTTCATTAATTGTATGAATTTTGTTTGTTAATTTTTGATTAGTTAAAAACACAAAAACGTGTCTCATGTACATTTAGAAGTTGATTTGATTATTTTTCAAGAATTGATTAACAAGTAGTCATTTTATAAAAGGAAAATAAAAAAATAGTTTCATTGCACTTTTAATTCTAACTTTGATTTTTAGGTGATTTCTATTTTAATTTTGTTTTAATAATAATTATGTAGGATTAATTAGTATTTTTATTGGTTAATTTGGGATTTATAACTTAATTGAGGATTTTAGCAATTTCGAAAATGAAAAAATAGAAAGAAAAAGAAAGAAAAAGAAATCTGAAAAAATCAAAAAATAAAGAAGAAGAAAAAAAATTGGGCCAGTTGAATACCCAGCCCAAAACACACAAAACCCGGTCCAGCCTCAATGAACCCAAATGATACCGTTTTGCTCAAACAGATTTCAGCCGTCAAGGTTGATTCAATCCAAAGATCGAGAAGTGGCCTGTACTAGCTATATATATGTCCAAGCGCCTACCCACCCCCAAACCCTAGAACCACCCTATCTTTACCGCCGGCCGAAAATCGCCCACGGCGACAGCGGAACTCCAATCAGTACCAAATTAACACCGCTTATTCTCCTCCATCACTTATACCCAAATCCGCCATCACTTTCCCTCGAATATTACCAGAACTACTCGAATATCACTTTAAAACATTGACTCCGCCGTCGTGTATGGCGGCGCCACCTCTAAATCACCCCAAAATTACACCGAATGACCCCTGAATCTCTCATTTTCAAAATCCTCATCCATAATCCCTCGAATGCTTCCATAGTTGCTTGACATTCAAATCAGGGGTTCCAGTTTTGCATGAAGGTTCATTTCAGTCCAGGAATTTAACTCTACCAAAGCAAGTAAGTTCTCTTTTGTTCCTTCTTAATTTTCCTTCCCTCTCATCCTTTTTCTTTTGTTTGAACTCAATCTTGAATTTAGTTAAGTTCCAAGTCGTGTAGGTCCTTTTTTCGTTTAGTATTTAATTTTCATAATTAATTTTGGTACTTGCTTCCTAAGAAGCCAGACTTGGTTCAGATTGTTAGACTAGGTTAAATCAACATTTTTGTTAATTATAAACAAAATGAAAAAAAAGAAAGGAATTTGGTGTGAGTACTATGCATTTGATGTCATTGATAAATTTCAGCCTTTTTCATAGTTTAATTCGTTTAGACCTTTAGTCGTTTGATTAATTTTGTTGCAGTATTTCTAAGGTTCACTAATTGGCCATCTAAACTAAAGGGGCAGAGGATAATTGAAAGTTTTTTTCCAGGGAAAATCAAGAAAAGAACCCTAGGGAATCTTCAGTATTAGCTTTAGAAGTTTCTAGCAGGAGTTTCTTGTTATTTTAGGTGCTATAACTTGGTTAACAAGTTAAAAATCAGGGACTAAAATGCAAAATTAAAATTTGAGATGCTCTACTTTGCTTCCCTATAAAGGCATTCTAACCTTGCCTTTCAAAGTAGACTGGAAGAGATTTTAGAGCTTAAAAATTAGAGTTTCTGAGGGATGAAATTCTGAAAAGAGATATGAGAGCTTAAAAATTAGAGAGATAAAAAGAGGTGAAGTTCTGAATAAAGAGAAATTGTAATATTTCAGTGGTAAAAACTCAGAAAAAGAGAGGAGAGGATCCGAATATAAAAGAAAAAGACTAGCAGATCTAAAAAAGATCAGAAAGTTTGAAAAAATGGATATACTAAAATTCCTGCAATAGTATACCCTAGATAAATTCCAAAAGACAATATGAAATTGTGAAAATTACTGTTTTATCGGTCTCTCAAATGATTGTCTGAAGATTTTCAAGTCCTGAAGTATTTTCTGGTTCATTGGAAACTAAATATGGATTGATACTGGTTGTTTGTTTTGAAAGTCTTTTGGTTCAAGTTGTTAGAGTATCACATTTACTAAGTTTTGAGCTATATTTTGTTAGCTGATTGTTGCTGATCTCGGCTGTGTATATGCTAATCATCTACCTCTGTTTATATCCAGGTACTTCCATAACTCATGATAGAAGAATGATTGTGAACATGTAAAGAAGTTGAATTATTGTTAAATGAAGATCATATTTCAAAGCTGATTTCTCTTTGTCCTCTACTACATATATACTCTGTAATCATATTTCAAATTGTAGAGTTTAATTAAGACCTTTTTCTTTTACTGAACTTGAGCATGTGGAAGCGAGTAATTTAGCAATGGACTTTGATCATGCATGTGCCAATATTAGTGTTGTAGCATATTTATGTTGACTAGAGCTTTTTTAGTATGGTTATGCATTTTTATGTTAGTATATTTAAGTCATTCAAATGTTGAATATGGTATAAGGCTAACCCATTAACAGGTTCTCTGCGTATTTGGGTTTTTAGTCTTGATTTTGTTAGAATATACGCTTAACGCTAGAGGGGGGGGGGGTGAATAGCGTTATAATAAAAAACAGCGTAAACTTGCGGAATTTAAAAATTGCAGGAATGAAATAAGTGCGATAAGTAAATAATGAGGAACGAACGCACTGATGTTATCCTCGTTCACCACAACCCGTGGCTAGTCCAGTCCCCGAGAGACTCTCTCGTGATTTTCACTAACTTCGTTAAGCTTACGGGTGCTTAACAAATCGTTACAAACTGAGAACTTGAGTCACACAAGCCTCAACAACCTTTGCTCGAAGATACCACACTTCAAGACTTCAACCAAAGGAATCACAACGTTCCTTCTTACAATACAAGGGATTAACACTTCCCTTCAAGTGTATAAAAACACTTTGCACTCAAAACAAGACTCTCCTCAAGAGTAGATATGAGTAAAATAAATACGCTCAGGAACGCAACAACTTTCGTCAAGAATTTGGCTCTAAAAAACTTATGTAATGAATAGAAATGATGAATAAGAGAGTATGCAAGCTTTTGCAATAATATGATCAGTTGTTGTACTTAAAAGACTGATTTTAAGATGTATTTATAGTGTTGAAAACATGCACAACCGTTGCCTAATTGCCAATTAAGAATTGCTGATTTTGTGCTAAAACAATCGATTGTCTAAGTTGCATAATCGATTGTTTTCCAATAGTCCAAAAATCATTCCCAGATTTTACGCATAATAATCGATTATCTAAATCGTATAATCGATTATCTGGCAGCGTTCAAAAAATCTTTTTCAGATATTACTTAAAACAATCGATTATCAAAACCATATAATCGATTACTTGGCAATGTTCAAAAAATCTTTTTCAGATTTTACTTAAAACAATCGATTATCAAAATCATATAATCGATTACTTGGAAACGTTCAAAAAATCATATTCAGATTTTACTTAGGATAATCGATTATCAGAATCATACAATCGATTACCAGACAGAGTTTGAAAATATTTTGTCAACGGTCATTTACATAATCGATTATGCTATATGTATAATCGATTATGTTACAGTCTTGAAAAATAGAATAGACACTGCCTCAACACAATCGATTGTCATAAGGTGCACAATCGATTAATTTGTAGCTTTGAAAAATCTGATGGACACTGCCTCAACACAATCGATTATCATAAGGTACACAATCGATTGTCTTGCAGCTTTGAAAAATCTGATGGACACTGCCTCAACACAATCGATTATCATAAGGTACACAATCGATTGTCTTGCAGCTGTCTTAACATAATCGATTATCATAAGTACATAATCGATTATCTTTGTCCAGATTTTAGAGGCATGTTTAAAAATCATTTTGGTTAAAATAAATATGCATGATTTAAAATCATTTTGCTTTAAATTAAATATGCATGATTTGATAAAAATAATTTTACGAGAGAAGCCAAGTCTTGAGTCAATTGTCGGATCAAGATCACAATTAAAGAACGACTCATGTATAACTTTATTTCTTTGCTTAATCTTGATCTTTGTTTGTCTTGTGCTTGAATCTCGTTATGTATCAATTGCGCGCTTGTGCTTGGACCTCGTCATATGTCAATTGCGCATCGTTTTTCATTTATCAAAACCTACAAATATGAACACACGTTTAGCTTAGTGCCTTGTGAGAACGTGTTTCAACAGATTTTACTTGAAATATGTGCGCTTGAGTTTAGGATAAACAACTCAAAAAGGAAAGTGACTGTGCTGGTAGTGCGGCATACTGAGAGTGAATGGTTATTGTATGGATAGGTCATATTTTAAATAATTTGCAGCTATATCAGATTTTAATAATTGTAGGTCTATTTTGATGCTACGTTCATACTAAGTTTATAGTGACTTGGTCTTTTTATTGAGTCCTTGAATTCACACGTTTGTTTCAGCCTCTTTTGGGTAGGTATTTGAGTCCAGTTTCCCCCTCCTGTCGTTAGTATAGAGTCTTTGCACAGTTTTTCTTGGGTCAATGGTTAGCTTAGGCCCACAATCCTGAAGGAGATTTAAAATAAGACTGGTAATTTAGCTAATTGTATTTGGAACAAGTCCATTATTAAAATAAAGGGCAGCATAAAATACAAACACCCACAACCTTATAAATTTTAGTTTAATCACCTTTTACAAATGTAATCAACGCGTTCCAATAAAATTTAACAATTGCAATGCCCTTATTTAATTAATCTTGTATTGATCCTTGTAATTCGAGGCATGCCGTTTAGTTGAAATTCCATGTCCCTCGCAAACTCGCAAAAGGCATATTCATTTTAGGCACGCTAGTTAAATAATTTACTTTTCTAAATTCGGGTGCGCATTTATGTGACCCGAATGCAAATGCCAACGATGTTGAAACATGTCAAGGATTGGGCTGCTTTTTGTGAACACCTAATTTTTTACAACACCTAAATTCTATACTAGTTTAGTGTAAATATTTCTTTTACGATTAATCTTAACATTTTTAAAACTTTTATCTTACTCTTTGTAGGTCTTTATTTTTAAAAAATATTATAACTATATATTCACATTCTTAGAGTATAAGTTTTACTTCTAATTTTAAATAAAAGAAAAATTTTTAAAAAATCGAATTAGAATTTTAAATGTAAGCTATAGTATATTTCTTAGTATAATTTAAACTATAATGTAAATATTTAATTTTCTTATATATATAATATTTAAATATAAGATAGCTAAATAGTATTTTTAACGATGCATTTTACTTTTTAATTTCTTCATTAATAAAGGATAAGTAAAAGTTATTAAAAAATAATGAGAAATGAAAAAAAAGAAGAAAAAAGGCAAAGCAAATAGCAATAATAATAATAATAAGTAATTGTTATGAAATAATATAAGAACAAGAACAATAACTCAAGAACAAGAGCAAATAGAGAGAAGAGTAGAGAGAGTTCTTCTTATTGATACTTAGAGAATGTTATGAGTGATTTACAATGGTAGAGGGCACCTCTATTTATAGGGAGGAGGATGATTTAACTACCAATAATAGGACTCTAGAATCTCTCTAATTAAAGACATTCACCTTAAATAGAAGGCTATTTATAACACTTCCCCTTGAATGTCTATTCAATGATGTGCCTCGTTAAAACCTTAAAACAAAACCCAATGGGAAAAATTAAAGTAAGAAAAAAGAGTACACATGTTTGAATATGCGCCTATTGGTTGCCTCGTTAAAAACCTCGCAAGGAAAACCCGGTGAGACAAAACCTTGTAAGGGAAAAAGAGTGCAACACGCATTTAACTCCCCCCTAATGAGTACATCAATTTATATCCTTGAGCATTTGCATTCCAATCGTGTGCATCATCTTCAAAATGATCTTTAGTAGACGTTTGATAAATCAACCATATTAACTTGAATAAATATTCCGCACCTTGAAATCATCATTCTTGATAGATATGAACATCTTCATATAATGTCGTGGAATAACTCTTCAATATCTCCATAGATGCATTCTCAATGCCATCATGCTTATAGTTATAGCAAGATACATATGTACACAAATTGTACTTAGGATGTGGTACTTCAGGACCAAGAATTGCATATGCTTCAAGCAACTTAAATCTTTCAAGTTAAGTCATGTAAATCATATAATAGGCTTTAGATGCATATCAAGTTTTCCATGTCATGCTAGACAAATAAGATATCGAAAACTGATTATACATACCTTTGACTTTATACTTTCAAGCATTTGAACTATAGGTTCAAAACTACATGTCTTTCATATGGAATCAATTCTTCTTGAATTGTATCTCTTCCATTTAGTTACTTTCTTTGGGTCAGCAAATGCGTATAGCATGCTTTGCAATATGTTGCAATTGAATTATCCCTTTTATGAACTTCAGGTTCATATCATGATATTCGGGGATATACATATACAAATGATAATTCATCCCATGTAACCTTTTCTCAAGTGTTTATCATGTCTCCCCCTCATGTTAGAAAAGCTAACTTGTTTCCTCAACTTTGAGAGTTCATCTTTGTGCATTATGGTGTTAATGAAAATATACACCGCACATCAATAATAATAAGATGAAATTATTTGGTTCCTGACCTTGAACCACTTGTGAGGGGAGAATATACTCTCGTATACAACTTATATCAAACTGATATATATATATATATATAACTTTGTTCTCATAAGAAACAGTTTAGCTATTAAGTGGAAGCACTCAATAATTATCTTGCTAAACCAACTTTGATATAAACCAACTTATCAAGATAAACTATCTTGAGTAGAGAATCTGGAAATTATTCTCGAAGTTAGATTACTGAGCAATTTACCTCGCAAGCACCAGCCAGGCTGCGGGTTAATAACAATTGCGCATGTAACCATTTCATAGATGCATCATATGTGGTATACATGGCAGGTGAATGGGCCCATATTCACCTTTGATATTTCCAGAATTTATGGGCTTCAACCCGAACTCTTTAGTTGGTCAGTTCATTAATGAGAACAAGTGATACAAGAGAATTCGTAAAGAACTTTCTAGTTCTTTAATATTCACCTATGTGAATTTGCACATCATACTTAAAATGAGATGGCTAACACGAATGCCAACTGAATAAATTATCAATATTGGTAAACTTCAAATTTACACCATGACATGTGCACTTATCAATAAACTTCAGGTTTATTATGACATGGGTTTTATACCAATAGATATCCACTTTATTGTGGCATTCTTTCGTTTGTGTAGTACAAACTGGAGAATAAAGCGGGTAGCTTTTCATATGCAAATTACCCCGCTACAAGTTGTAGTAATAGGTGATATCAAAGCCTTCATTTATTTATAGTCTCAATATAATCAATCGCTTTCGCGTGTACTTTGGAAACTGAATAAGTTTCTTTGAGACTTACTACAGCACAATACTCAATTGTGTTTCTCCAACATAGTAATAATTGGCTATTCTAGATCTCTCAATTAATTTTGTACTACCACAGATTCATCAACATCCATGTGGTGAATATCTTTCTTAAAGAGAAAGTTATACCATTATGGTCATGTCAAACTTATATGCAAGATATGTTTCTTGCATTATCGTTGTCCTTTAATAGTCATATTTCCAAAATACTTTGGCGTACAATAGGTACGTGACCAACGATCATTCATGCCATATATCATCTCAAACCTCCTTCTAGGGGTGAGTGTGGTATATTTAATACCAATTTCATGTTCATATTCTTCCAATAATGAATATGTATTCGTGAATCAGATGTTGTCACATTCACTTCGGGGATATGTGATTTTGTTATCCTTTTCAAATCTATAAATGCGTCAGGCATTTGATTTGCTATTCTTTGCAACTGGATAATCTTTTGTGCCTCTTTCACAAATAGAGGTATGCGGATCAAGATGAGATAATGATGCATTTTTCCACAAAATTTCCCGTTTGGTTTCACCAACTTCTCCCCCTAATTTTGGGAAAAGTGTCTCATCAAATTGACAGTCTGCAAATCATGCAGTGAACAAATCTCCTGTCAATGTTTCGAGGTAGCGAATAATGGAGGCCGATTCAACCTCGACATATATTCCTAACCTTCTTTGCAGACCCATTTTGGTGCGGGATGGCGGTGCTACAGGCACATATACTGCGCATCCAAAGATTCTTAAATGGGATATATTGGGTCCATGACCCAAAACCAATTGCAACGGGGAATATTTGTGTCAATTCGTCAGTCAGAGACGAACTAGCATTGCTGCATGCAAAATGGCGTGACCCCAAACCGAAGTGGGCAGCCGATGAATTAGTATTGCTGCATGCAAAATGGCGTGAACCCAAACCGAAATGGGCAGCCTCGTTTTCATGAAGAATTCAAGATTATTCTCATCAATTGTCTCAATATGATATCCATTTTATATGATATCTTTAAAACTCAACAAGTTCCTTTTAGACTTGGAGGAGAACATTGCGATTGATATCATTAAAACTCAACAAGTTCTTCTTAGACTTGGAGGAGAATATTGCATTCTCTAAGATAAACGTCATGCCTTTGGGCAGAGTTACAGTTGCTCTTCCGGAGCCTTCAATCAATTTACTTCCCATGGTTTGACATATAAAAGAAATACACGAACATAAGAATAAATAAGTTCAATTCGTTTGTGTCACATAATATTTTCAAAATCTGCTGCTAACAGTTGACTAACAAAATCAGATATGTTATCCATAATTGATTACTTTGCAGTTTGAAAATTTCAGTTTAAACATTTTCTTCAAACAATCGATTGTTAAACACAAACAATCGATTGTTGAACATTGACAATCGATTGTTAAACACACACAATCGATTATTTGCTATTTTAAAAAACTTCAGATCACTGTCTTAAGATAATCGATTGTTATGTATAGACAATCGATTGTTGGCTATTTTGAAAAATTCCAGATTACTGTTTTAAGACAATCGATTGTTAAGTATAGACAATCGATTGTTGGCTATTTTGAAAAATTCCAGAAGTCTTAAGACAATCGATTGTTATGCATAGACAATCGATTGTTGACTATTTTGAAAAATTCCAGATTAGTCTTAACGACAATCGATTGTTAGACATAGACAATCGATTGTGGATGATTTTTGAAAAATTCCAGATTACTGTTTTAAAGACAATCGATTGTTAAACATAGACAATCGATTGTTGACTGTTTTTGAAAAATTCCAGAACTGTTTTAAAGACAATCGATTGTTGATCATTGACAATCGATTGTTTTGCAGTTTTTATGCGAAATATGAGATAACCGACTAGTTTTTCAGGTTAGTCGATTACCTCTACTGGAAAGTAAAAATATTATTGATATTTGAGCATATTGATACATTCTAAAGAACTAATACTAACATTGCATCATGAACTAACTAATACGAGCTAATACTAATGACTATTAGTTTATTCACTAACTAATACAAATAAGTAGAACAAAATCAAATAACTCCATCTTCTTTCATCACGGATCCATCACCGATTAGGTGGTCTATTTTCCCTTCAGGTTGCTCAAAGAAGTCTGCCACATCCAAGTGGGTGATGTCAAAGTTGTCGTCAGAGACAAAATTCGTTTCAGGGCGTTTTACTCTTTCGAGATGCTTGATAAAGGTCAACCAAATGTCATGGTATACGGCAAGCCTTTGACCAGTGCCCGTTTCCACCGCAACGATAATATATAGTTTATAAACTATTTGCTTTTGGATTCTTATCGTATCGTGCTTGTGGCAGAGTGACCAACTTCAGGTTGTCATATCTCTTCTTTAAGCCATTCCACAAGATGAGTGGATCCTTGGCGGTGAGATATTCAATCTTCAAACCTTCATCAAGGTGATGGCGCAAGAAAATCAAGGCCTTCGCATAGTTTTGGGTGGATACATTATTTCTGTCTTTAATGGCGTCTCCAAGACCCATAGTATCTAAGTGGATTTCATCATCCAACACCCATGTCATATAGTTCTTGCCCGAAATTTCAAGGGCAACGAACTTTCTTTTCATAATGTCAGACATGAAACAAAATTACATCAAGAGCGTGTTCATACTTGCGGGCTCTATTACAATTATCACATTCACTTCAGGGAATGGATCATAATCATATGCTTTACACAATCTCATGTCAAATATTACTTTCATAAAGTGAAAGATTATTTTGAGAATCTTTATTATTCTCATTATCGCAATAATGACGATTATAATTTCGTCTATTGCCACGTCCACATCCATTGATACCTTTACGGTAATAATTTTATCTTCTTTCAGACTTATCACATACTGCTACCACATTCTCTAGAGGGAATGGAGCAAATTCAATGGGACGGATTTTCAATTCTTTGCCCACAATCATACATGAATTTAATCATGGCAGGACATAGAGATTTTACCACTTCATGTGGTTACAATTTCTTACAAACTCCATTAGAGTTATATTCAAACTTTGTTGTCTATGTTTGTATATAAAATCAAATTATAGAATTCCAAGAATTTGAAAGGGAAAAATAAATTACTTACCTTTAAGGTATACCAATAAATGTTGTGATATCAAATATACCTCTTGTGTAAACTCCTTTCTTTCCTTTTTTTTTTCTTTCCAACTTTTTTTTTCGTTCTTTTCTCTTTTTGCTTTCCAGTGCTTCTGTTTTTCGTTCCTCCTTTTTTTTTTTTCATTCTTTCTTTTTTTTTTCTTCTTTCTTCATTCTTTCTTTGAAGCAAAACCCTACACAAACAAAAGTTAAGACAATCGAAAATTTCAATTGGTTAGAGACTCGTGCTGATAACGTGTTATGAAATAATATAAGAACAAGAACAATAACTCAAGAACAAGAGCAAATAGAGAGAAGAGTAGAGAGAGTTCTTCTTATTGATACTTAGAGAATGTTATGAGTGATTTACAATGGTAGAGGGCACCTCTATTTATAGGGAGGAGGATGATTTAACTACCAATAATAGGACTCTAGAATCTCTCTAATTAAAGACATTCACCTTAAATAGAAGTCTATTTATAACAGTAATAATATAATAAAAAGGAATAAATCTTAAAAGATTCAAACAAAATTATCCTAACCACTTACCATGATCTTCTCAACCTCTTTCTCCAACTTCAACTCTAACTCTAACTCTTTTACATACATCCACATTCCTTTTATAAAAGAAAGAACAAAAGATAAAACAAAAAAAAAAAGAAGAAGAAATAAGCAACGAACAAAAGGAAAAGAGAGAAAGAAACGTAAAAAAAAAAAAGAAGAAGAAGCAAACTGAAAGAGAAAAAACGAGAAGAACAGAAAAAAAAGGGAAGAAAAATGAAAAACAAGAAACGTGAAAGAAAGAAAGGAACCAGGAGTTCGGAATTTCGTTTGCGATTCCGTGTTCGTGGTTCTAAAAAGGTTAGTATTGCAACTTTGGAAATCAGTAGATATTCTTTTGCTGTGAAATCTTATAAAAGGTAATACTCAATCTCTTTGGTTAATTTAATATAATGTATAATTAAATGTAAGATGTTAGTTTATTTAAATTCAGCTATCCTTTTGCTTTCTTTTGTATTTTAGATGACATCAGTTTCTTCTCGTTATCTATCCATGTATATGTATGTTTGGAAAAACAATCGGACTAATCTGAAAATTGTTCTTCACTTTTAATGTTAGTTTTAATCTATTCTTTTCCATAATTTCACGTTCAATCCCCGTGGCATGTTTTTTTTTATCTTGTAAAACAAATATTGTACATTAGTTTAAAAATATCAACCAAATTATAAGAATATACAATTATTAGATATCTTGAATGTTAAAGAGATAAATATAATTAAACATTCTAAATATGCTATTAGCCCATATGTTCATACCCGAACCTTAGATTGATATGCTTAAATAATACGGAAAAGGGTCAAAACTACCCCTACACAATTGGAGTTGGTACAATAATGCCCTCCGTCCACCTATTTTGAAAAAATTGCCCTCGCCGTTATCTTTTTGGCTCAAGAATTCCCTTACGACTAATGGCCATGTTAGATAAAAAAAATTAATTAATTTCCATGTGCCATAACGAAAAAAGGTCAAAACTGCCCCTAGACTATTGGAGTTGGTACAATAATATCCCCATCTCAAAAAATCTCCCCTTTCCCCCTCCCCCCTCTCCCCTCTAACGTGTGGGTTCATATTCCTCTTGTTTTTCTCATCCTTTTTTTACCTTGCAGTCGATTTGAATAATCACTACAAATATCATTAAAGTTTTATTTTCAGACAACCAAATTTTTTGTCACCAATACTTTACGTCATACAACTTTCAAAAATCCTGTAAAGCAAAAAAGAAACGTAATTAATTTCCATGTATCATCGTCCCATTGGCGTAACTTAAGACTCACCTAATTAAAATAAACTCACCCACATTCTAAGACCGTTTTCCTCCGTTGCTTTCTCCTCTTTCTTTTAAAAATTATTCCACCAACTAGAACTCTCGTACACCTATTTTTTCTTTAAGCAAACAAAACTCTCTTTTATAGTTAATCACCTTCCTCTTCCTATTTCTTTGTAAATGTACACATCGATATTCCTATTTTTTGTCATCAAAGAAATATCATTCATCATCAATTTTCTTACTACACTTTGCTGCTTCATACATTACGCTCAATCAAGTGTTTATTACAGTCACATTCACCAATAAGTCGTACTCTCTCATATTCTCAGGCATATAATCTCAAATATTTCTCTTGATTTAATTGTCTTTTTAAAAAACAAAAAATTAGCGGCATTGATATAACCTGAAGAGTATCCTCGTACAATAGCTTAATTTACGAGGATGCTATATTTGAATAATCACTACATATATCATTAAAATTTTAATTTCAGACAACAAAAATTTTTTGTCACCAATACTTTAAGTCATACAACTTTCAAAACCCTGTTAAGCAAAAAACAAATGTAATTAATTTCCATGTATCATCGTCCCATTGATTGGTTGTCTGAAAATAAATTACGTTAGGGGTATGGAAATTAATACATCGAAATTGACGATGATACATGGAAATTAGTTACGTTTTTTTTATTGCTTAACAGGGTTTTTGAAAGTTGTATGACGTAAAGTATTAGTGATAAAAAATTTTGGTTGTCTGAAAATAAAACTTTAATAATATTTGTAGTGATTATTCAAATAGAATGCAAGGTCAAAAATAGGATGAGAAAAACAAGAGGAATATGAACTCACACGCTAGGGGGGGGGGGGGAATGGGGAAGGGAGAGATTTTTGAGATGAGGGTATTATTATACCAACTCCAATAGCATAGGGGCAGTTTTGACCTTTTTTTTGTTATGACACATGTAAATTAATTAATTTTTTTATCTAACATGGCCTTTAGTCGTAAGGGCATTCTTGAGCCAAAAAGATAACGGTGAGGGCAATTTTTTCAAAATAGGTGGACGGAGGGCATTATTGTACCAACTCCAATTGTCTAGGGGTAGTTTTGACCCTTTTCTGTAAATAATAAAAGGATCATGTGCGCATTTCGCGTCTTAATACCTTTTTAATTTGAAATAATTATGTTATAACCATGTGTGCATACCGTACCTCGGTTTAATATTTAATTTCAAGGAAGAACCTTGTGTGCGTATCGCGTTTTGGTCAAAATAATTAATAAAAATATAATAAATTAAGTGAAGCGGTAATAAATAAGTCATAAATAATAAAATACAAGAATAACTAAAAATTGATTTAAGCCTTACATTAATCAATAGAAGCGACTATGCTAGAACCCCAGACTCGAGGGGTGCCTTACACCTCCCCCTCGGTCAACAGAATTCCTTGCTCAGTCTTCTGTTTTCGTGACCATAAATTAAGAGTCAAACCTTCCTTTTGAAAAGGGATTCAAATAAAAGGTAACTTGGAACACCAAAACTCAATTCCAAGTGGTGACTCTAAATAATAAATAATCCCTTTTCAAAACGTCACTTTATTTAGAAAAACTCTTATAACTTAACCTCGTAACAGGGTTGGGTGAAAAAAAAAGAGGTGTGACACATTTATGTGACGTGGTTCAAGGCGCATTTTAACAGCGTTGCAATATTCTCAAAAATTAAATAAAAGTATTTTAAAAGTCAAGAGTTGCACGTAGGTACAAAAATCATTAAAATCAGATAATTGAGCCGGATATAACAATTGAGCAACCGTGCTAGAACCACGGAACTCAAAAATGCCTAACACCTTCTCCCGGGTTAACAAAATTCCTTACCCGGATTTCTGGCTTGCAAACTATATAACTAGTCAAACTTTCATCGATTCAGAATTTAAAACTGGTGACTTAGAACACATTAATTATCCCAAATGGCGACTCTGAAATCTTTAAATAAATAAATCCCGTTTCGATTGTCCGTTAATTGGAAAAACTCCCTTATTTATGTCCTTTTTGGGGTATAGTGGTAAAAAGGAGGTGTGACACTTGTTGACCTTCTTATTACACCGAAAGAAAAATTAAAAGCTAAGCTAGCTATGCCTACCAACTGCGAGTTACAAGATTCCTATCTACAAATTTCTTGAAGCTTGATCTTGAGTCTTAGTTGATTTTGCCGTGGACCCTGATCTGAATCTTGATGCTCGTAAGGTGTAGGTGCTGGTTCATTCTTCAGCATTTGATTGAAGCGGAACATGCAAAGCTTGTAACTTAGATCAAATTTTGAGCAATCCGCATCCTTCTCTACTTCAAACACTTTGAGTTCGCTTCTTGTTTGTTCTTTTCTTCTTTTCTTTGTTCTGGATTGAGACTCATTCTTCCAGTCATCTCGAATATTGTGCCTTGAGGCAAAACCTGTTCAGACACCAAAACAAACAAACGAACGAAACTTGTTTGCCCCACTTTTCACTAGGAAAATTTCGTGAGTTATTCGCAACACAAAATCTAAACTACTCTTCATTGAGAATATAAAAATCAGGGTTGTGTATCCTTGGGAATGAAGCCTTAAATCCACAAGTTATGTTGGGATGGGAAAATAGATCCATGGGTTATGCCAAGGAGATTCACGGGTTATTCCTGGATAAAAAAAAATTCCTGCTTGGGATAAAAGGAAAGTCCACGGGTTATTGTCGGGATAAAAAGAAAAAGGGGTCCTTGGGTTATGCTATGGATGTTCACGGGTTATTCCGGGATGAAAGAAAAGGATCCTCAGGTTATGCTGGGGATGTCACGGATTATGCCGGGATGAAAGAAAAAGATCCTTAGGTTATGCCAGGGATGTCCACAGGTTATGACGGGATAGGAGAAAAAGGTCCTTGGGTTTTGCTAGGGATGTCCACGGGTTAAGCGGGATGTAAGGAAAAGGTCCTTGGGTTATGCCAGGGAGGTCCACGAGTTATGCCGGGATAGGAGGGAAAGGTCCTGGGTTATGCTAGGGAGATCCACGGGTTATGCCAGGATAAAAGGAAAATGGCCTTGGGTTAAGCCAGGGAGGTCCACGGGTTATGCCGGGATAGAAAGGAAAGGTCCTGGGTTATGGTTGGGAGATCCACAGGATATGCTTGGACAAAATAAAAAGTCTCCTTGGGTTATGCCAAATAGGTCCATGGGTTATGCCGGGATAAAAGAGAAAGGTCCTTGGGTTATGCCAGGGAGATCAACGGTTTATGCCTGGATAAAAGAAAAAAGGTCCTTGGGTTATGACAGGGAGGTCCACGGGTTATGCCGGGATTAAAAGAAAAAGGATCCTTGGGTTATTCCAGGGAGGTCCACGGGTTATGATGGGATAAAAGAAAAAGATCCTTGGATTATGCCAGGGAGACCCACGGGTTATGCCGGGATAAAGGAAAAAATTCCTTCGTTTATGCCACGAAGGTCCACGGGTTATGCCGGGATTAAAATAAAAAGGCTCCTTGGGTTATGCAAGGGAGGTCCATGGGTTATGCCGGGATAACATAAAAAGGTCCTTGGGTTATGCCATGGAGATCCACAGGTTATGTCGGGATAAAGGAGAAATGGTCCTTGGGTTATGCCAGGGAGGTCCACGGGTTATGCCGGGATTAAAAGAAAAAGGCTCCTTGGGTTAGAAAGGATGTATCTAGAGATTGGAGTCCCTAGGCTACCATGTTATTTTGAGATTTTTCGTTTCTTTTCTTTTTTATTAAAGGAAAGAATTTGGAGGGAACTTCCCTTTTCGGTTGATTATTGCTACGAAGCTATTCCTATCTCATGCGCATTTCCCTTTTTAGTTGCACCTGCTTATTGCACGGTTGCTTTCGATTAAACCTGTTTCAAATTTTTCAAACAAAGAATAATTGTTAGTTTGAAATGGTGGTTGGTTTTGTGGCCTTGATTGTTTGATCACTGGATCTTGGCCCAACTTTTGGTGAGAACCTCCGCCGCTTGCTGGCTTTTCTGAAAATTGATCTCTCTCCTAAAATTGAGGAACTCAACTTTTCAGAATTTCTCATGATGGATCGCCCGTATGGGGCTTTGGCTCTTTCACTTTATTCATCCTCTACGGGCTTTTGACTTTGGATCCTTTTTTCATATTCAATAACTTTGATTTCAGAGCATCGGGATCTCTTGGCTTTTCACATCGTTGCAGAGATGGTTAGCCACGTGGGAGTCAACCTTTTTAACTTTATTTTTCCTTCGTGGGCATTTGACTTTGATTTCCTTTCTTTTCAGGAGTTTTTCAATTTCAAAACATCAGACACCATGGCCAATCGAGGCCGACTTGATGCCCTTGGCGAGAATGGGTGCCTTTTGCATATTATAGCTCCTGTCAAATGAAAGCCCTATAAATAAGCCTTGCCATCCCTAATTTGTCTTAGTTTCGGAACAGTGTTAGACCGAAAGGGTTTCAAGGAAAACAAATAACAAGATGGAGACTGAGTTTAAAAACAAGAAGTTTCCCTTTCGGGGAAAGGAAAGAAGGACTTATCTGGAGTATATGCAGACTTCAATGAACATGACATGCCTTTTGGACTGGATTCCTTATCTATGTAAACTGTCTGACTCTCAGAAATTCATCACAACTTTTCTTCAAAAATTTGAGAAATCTTGCCAGGACTTTGTCGGCACTAGTGGTTGTGAGAATCCTCTTTTCAATCAGGGGTGCCCTTTTTGGGTTTTCACAAGCTGGCCTGTCTCATTTATCTTCTCACCATCACCTGATAGTGCTCTTTACGAGTTTTTATTAACAAGACTCTCTCATTCTTAGTTTCTCTGCTTACCATCGCCTTACTGTGTCCGTGTGGGTTTTCACCAATAAGACTCTCATTCTCAATTTCTCTGCTTACCATTACCTTACGGTGCTCGAGTGGGTTTTCACCAATAAGACTCTCTCATTTTATATCCCTTATTTTGATTGCATCGGATCCAAGAAGCTGGATTCTCCGATCCTTGACTCATTCTCACTGATTGATCGAAAGGACTTGAACAGGATTTGGGGTAAAAAAAAGATTGGATGGAACTACAACTTTGGAACCTTTCTGGCGAATCATCACCGAACCATTATAACTTTTGCCCCAGTTTCAATTTTGGTGGGGGGGGGGGGGCTGGATTTTTGTTTTGGTGTGACTGAACCCCAGATAAAGGCTACCTACGTATCCTTTCGGAATCAAGTCGAACGTAGTTCAGGGAACTTTGTTTTTTTTCTTCTTTTTCTTTTGTTTTACTGTTTTATTTTTCTGTCTTTTCTTCCTATTGTTTTGTTTTTTTATTTTATTTTCTTGTTCATTTCATTTTTTCAATAACACTTTCAAGTTCCGAAGAGGGTAATCAAAGAAAGGGTAACCAGCTTAAGTGGGTTTTCAAAAGATTTGATAGTGTTTGGGTAATAAGAATGGAAGCCTTCGTCATCTTAATTAAACAAAGTCTTTGCTGTAGAAAGCCTAGACATAGTAACTTTTTATCGCGTCTGCATTCACTGCTATTTCGGGATCCTCCCCCTCGACATCGCCATGAAACAATGCTCCTCTCAGCAATATCTTTCTGATAATGTAATGGCCTTTCCAATTAGGAGCAAATTTTCCTTTCGCTTCCTGGTGATGATGAAGAATGTGTAGCAAAAGTTGCCCCACTTCAAAATTTATGGGTCGTACTTTCTAATTATAAGCACGGGCCATTCTATGTTGATACAAATACCTATGGCAGAACGCGGTCATTCGTTTTTCATCGATTAAGGTTAGTTATTCCAAACGAGTCTTGACCCATTCAGAGTCATCAATCTCCGCTTCAACGATGATCTGGAGAGAAGGGATTTCCACCTTCACGGGTATCACAACCTCAGTTCCATAGACTAAGAGGTATGGGGTCGCTCCTATTGGCTTGCACACTGTGGTGCAGTATCCCAATAATACTAAAGGTAACTTTTCATGCTATTGCCTGGAACTCTGAATCATCTTCCTCAAAATCTTATTGATGTTTTTATTTGCTGATTCGACGGCACCATTAGCCTTGGGTCGATAAGGAGTAGAGTTCCTATGCTTCATCTTGAATTGTTCGCATATCTCCTCCATCAAACAACTATTCATATTTGCCGCATTATCTGTGATGATGGTAGCGAGAATACCAAATCGGCAAATAAGGATGGCATGCACGAAATCTATCACGGCTTTCTTGGTGACCTATTTGAGAGTGATGGCTTCAACCCACTTTGTGAAGTAATCAATGACAACTAGTAAGAACCTATGCCCATTTGAAGATTTTGGCTCGATTAGCCTGATGACGTCCATTCCCCAAGCCGCGAATGGCCAGGGTGTGCATGAATCAAATCACCGTGCACTTGAAATTGATGGCACTTTCGGACAAAGCTGAAACAGTCCTTTTCCATGGTTATCCAGTAATAGCCTACTCAAAGAATTTTCTTTGCCAAAACATACCCGTTCATGTGGGGTCCACACACTTCTACGTGTACTTCGTGCATAATCCTTCCAGCTTCTTCGGTATCAACACATCTTAACAAATTGAGACCAGGGTCTTTTTGTACAAGACATCACCGCTCAAGAAGAAGCACATGCGTTCCATCTAATGGTTCTCTTTTGATATCCTGTGGCTTGCTCAGGGTACTCTTGTGTTTTCAAGAATCTTTTGATGTCATGGTACCATGGCTGAATACTTGGTTCTGCCATAGTTGTATTACAATAACAATGCCTTTCCCTGATTTGGATTTCCAAGGGATCAACGTGTGCATTTCTTGGGTAGGGCAACATCGAGGCCAGAGTGGAGAGTGCATTAGCTAGTTCATTGTGACAACGAGGGATGTATCTAAACTCTATTGACTTGAACCGCTTGCTAAGATCTTCCACATCTTGCCGATAGGAAATAAGCTTAACATCTCGAGTTTCCCGTTCTCTCTTGGCTTGCCAAATAATCAGATTTGAGTCTCCCATAATCAATAACTCTTCGACATCTTGGTCGATTGCCATGTTCATGCCCATGATGCAGGCTTCATACTTGGCTGTGTTGTTTGTGCAGAAAAACCAAAGACTGGCTGTGGCCGAGTAGTGCTGACTAGTGGGTGAGATTAAGATTGCCCCAATTCCCGCACCTTTTGCATTCATTGCTCCATCAAAGAACATTTTCCAAACAGTCGTATCCTCTGATATTGCCTCAACCGAGTTTGCCTCTTCATCTGGGAAATAAGTTTTCAGAGGTTGGTATTCATCATCAACCAGGTTTTCAGCCAAGTGATCTGCTAATGTCTAGTCTTTCATTGCCATGCGAGTGACATAGATTAAGTCAAACTCAGTGAGCAAGATCTGCCATTATGCTAATCTTCCTATGGACATTTGCTTCTCGAATATGTATTTCAATGGATCCAACCTGGTTATGAGGTCGGTGGTATAGGGTTGCAGATAATGTCTCAACTTCTTAGCAACCCAAGTTAAAGCGCAGCAGGTTCGTTCTAGCAGAGTATACTTGGTTCCACAACTGGTAAACTTCTTGCTCAAGTAGTATATTGCCTACTCTCTCTTTCCGGTAGCATCATGATGCCCGAGGACACAACCAAAGGAATTTTCCAAGACTGTCAGGTACAAGAAACAGAGGCCTTCCTGGTTCGGATGGGACCAAGACTGGTGGGTTGTATAGATACTCTTTGATCTTGTCGAAAGCTTCCTGACATTCATTCGTCCGTTTGACTGCTGTATTGTTTTCCACTAATTTGAGCATGGGTTCACACGTGGAGGTCAGCTGAGCAATGAACCAGCTCATGTAGTTCAATCTTCCCAACAAGCTCATCACATCTTTCTTGGTGTTTGGAGGAGGTAATTGCCGAATAGATTTTGTCTTTGTCATATCTAACTCGATACCTCTCCGGCTACCTATGAATCCCAAAAGTTTACCTGAGAGGACTCAGAATGCACATTTGGCTGGGTTTAGTTTCAGATCATATATGTGCAACCGCTCAAAAATCTTCTTCAGATCCCGCACATGGTCATCCTGAGTTTTGGACTTGATGATTATGTCGTCCACATATACCTCTATTTCTTGATGCATCATATTATGGAATGGCTCTCATGTAGGTTTCCCCTGCATTCTTCAGACTAAAGGGCATGACCCTATAGCAATAGGTTCCCCAAGGTATGGTAAAGGTCGTTTTCTCTATGTCTTCTTCATCTATCAACACCTGGTGATATCCTGCGTAACAGTCCACGAAGGATTGTATCTCATACTTGGCGCAATTATCAACAAGGATGTGGATGTTCGTCAAGGTGAAGTTATCTTTGGGTCTTGCCCTGTTCAGATCTCTATAATCCACAGACACTCGAGTTTTCCCATCTTTCTTTGGCACTGCAACTACATTGACCAACTATGTGGTGTACCAGACTACTCGGATCACCCCTGCCTCCAACTATTTTGTGATCTCTTCTTTGATTTTATCACTAACATCAGTTTTGAATTTCCTCAACTTTTGCTAGATTGGGGGGAACTCGGGATATGTTAGCAATTTATGCACCGCCAAATCAACACTCAGACCCAGCATGTCATCACAAACACATCTTTGAACTCAAAAATGAGTTGGATTAATGCATCCCTAGTTTTCTCATTTGCGTGGATGCTTATTTTGGTTTCCCTAATTTCTTAGAAATTACCCAAGTTAAGCGGCTTAGTGTCATTTAGGTTTGGCTTAGGTTTACTTTTGAAATATTCCAGTTCTCGATTTATTTCCCTAAAAGCCTCTTCTTCATCGTATTCCGGTTCTTGGTTCATGATTTCACAATTAGACAACATGTTTGGATCTGGGCACGAAGTCCGCAAGCGTTTCATATTATATAAAGCTGCATTATTAGAACTGAAAGAAGAAATAAAAGAGAAAATAGCAAAGATCAGAGAGAATAAAGGAAAATTAGCGATGAAGTATTGATTTCATTTTTTGGAATCTAAAGATAACAGGGTTTACATTCGTAAATTAAAAGACAAGAAACTAAAGAAAACATCCGAGGTACACCCTGAAATAACTCGCGATGCAGAAAAAGTGGCAGGACTATTCTATCGGGACTCTTACCTGATGGGGAATGGCGTACCCTTCCAATTCTACAATTTGGCCTCGGGTCCCATGTATAGTACCTCAGGATTGCTAGAGCCCTCTCCTAGCGGAACCATATGGGTTTCATATAGTATCTTTCTCATTGCTCCTCATATTTCCTCAATCTCTTTGGCCGTAAAAGCCTCATCCTCTTTTTCTTTATTGTATTTTGGCCTGACAAATGTTTTGTACAGATGTGGCAGTGGTTGAGGCATGACCCATCTATCATGTTTTCTGTCTTTTGCCCATTTTATGTCATCTGGAGTAGGTCGAAAGCCTACCCCGAAGAAATTTTCAGCGACTGGCAAGGTAACTGGTTCAACTATTCCTTCCAGGGATTTCCCAAGTCCCTTTCCTGGTTTGAAGCCATGTCGTATCATTTCGATAGCCACTGTAATTGATGTGTTGGAAAGAAAGCGCTAGGGGCAGGGGTTTCCCTCATCGTACTGGTCTGCCATAACAACTTCAAAGGCCTGATAAAATATGTGCTCGTTGCCTTCTCTCACTTCAAGGCATAGGACTGAGGGATCTCGATTGTTCATCCTCCCCATGGACCATAATTTCTTGCTCCTCATGCTCAAACTTTACCATCTGATAAAGAGTGGAAGGCACAGCCCCTGCTGCGTGGATCCATGGTGTCCCCAAAAGAAGGTTATAGCACGTGTCCATGTCTAGAACTTGGAAAGTCACCTCAAAGTCAACCGGACCGATGGTCAGAATTAGTTTGATCTCCAATCGTGTCCCGTTTGATACAATCGAAAGCTTTTAGGCAGGCATTGTTGGGACGAATCCTTTTAGTCCCAATTTCCATGCACTGTAGTGTTGATAGCGGGAAAATATCCACCCCAGAACCTCCATCTACCATAGCTCTTTTCACGTAATACTCTTCACATTTGACAGTTAAGTGTAGGGCTTTGTAATGTGCAGCCCCTTCCGGCGGCAAGTCATTTTTGCTGAACAAAATCTGGTTGATAGCGAAAAATGTTTCCGCAATTCTTTCTAATTGCTCCACAGAAGTCTCAGCTGGCACGTATGCCCCATTGAGGGTCTTGATTAGTACTTTCTGGTGTTTGGGGGATTTTATCAACAAAGATAGCAAGGAGACTTTTTCGGGAACCTTTCGGAGCTGGTCAACCACTTCATGATCCGTCATTTTCATTTTTTGAAAAAAATCTTGTGCCTCTTCAGCACTCACCGATTTTTTAGCTGGGAAGCACTTCCTGGTGGCGTTGTTCACTTCTTCCAAATTAGAGTACGTTTCCACAGGGTAGTTTTCTTCTCTCGAGATTTCTTTCCCTTTATACGTCACCATTGTTTTATGGTAATTCCAGGGCACCGTGGAAAGATTCCTCATGGGCCTCTGTGGCGCGCGACCAATAACCACGGGCTCACTCAGCCTTGGTTGATTAGTTTTCCCCCGCACTACACAAGCTCTCTTAGGTACATACATCTAGATAGTTTTATTCAGTTGAAATCTCTTGGGAGGACTTAAAACTGATCGCTTTTCCTTGCGGCCCCATAGGACTTAGAGAACAACGTCTTTGGTGGGTGTTGCGCCAGTTTGTTCCTCAATTTTATTTTTTGATTTGGGGTGTGTGGCTTTGTTCTTTTTCTCCTCTTCATCTTTCTTCGGGGAAATTTTTGGCTTTCTCTCCACATCGGCAATGGAAATTATGGCCTTCAATGCCGGGTTGAATTCCTTATCTTCACAGATTATTCTGATTATCAACCTGTTATTGTGGGTCGGCAGTGAGTTGTTGGTCACGTTGGGGATGTCTTCGTCCCTTAACACAATCTTCCTTGGTTTTATTAGACCCTCCACAACTCTTTTTAGGATCTAGCAGTTTTCCGTGTCATGTCCCTCAGCTCCTGAGTGATAGGCATATCGGGTGCCCCGCTGGTAGGAAGGTGATTCCAAGTTTAGCCTGTTTGGAGGTATGGGTTGCAGCAGGCCCATTTGGACAAGATTTAGAAACAAACCGGCGTAGGATTCCCCAATTGGTGTAAAATTTGTCCTTCTGGGTAGTTCACACGAACGGAAGTTATTCTGTGGAGGACGGGGGTTATAGTGGTTTTGGTGAGGAGGTTGGTTTCTTGGGAATGAGGCTTGGTTCCTGTTGGTTTGTTGCTGTGGCCGGACAAAAGGTTGAGCATTCATGACCGCATACGGCTGAGGAGCATAAACCATGTTCTGATGAGGGTAATAATGCTTGGGGGTTCCTCATCCCGATGATCAGAGGAACCACAGTGTTGTTGGGTTTCATGATTGCAACATCGATCATTCCCACAAGACCTATTTCTATATTTCCATCTTTTCGGGGACAGGCCATGAAAGCTAAACCTCGCCTTGAGTCCCACTTGTCTCTATTTTCGGCATGGGTTACCCTAGTGTTTGGCTCTTCGAAACCTCGGGGATTTCCATATCGATGATATAAGAACTTGAGTGTGCAATATCCTTCGAATAGATTTTTATCCTAAACAACCCAACCAATGCTTAGCAAATCTAGGAATCTGTAGAGGGGGGTAGGGGTCTTGGTGACATTGAGGCCTGCATAACCGGCAACTTCCTCCAATGTAGGTGCGAGCTCAAAATCAGGGAAACAGACATGTTGCAAGTCGAGTTCCAAAAAGGTATTAAAGCTTCAATTATGTCTGACCTCGGCTTGATGTTTGATAGTCCGATATGGCCTCCCAAAACTTTCACCACCGTTTTTTTACTGCCCTTTGTTTGATCATCCACCACATGTGGAGCTTCAGGGGGATCTCTTTAAGGACTGCGAAGGGTTCAATTTCATTCGTGCTCATCCTGCACATTTACTAAGGCGATTTAATGACTTATTTTAATGAGAAATAACAATATATATAATTTTCAAAATTTTTTCTTTTTTTCTTTCTCTTTTTTTGTTTCTTTTTTTCTAAAAAAACCCTGGCTTTGCCGATACGACCTTTTAGCGCTTCGGGGAAGAAGATTTAAAAGCTATTCCTGCTAGCCGTTGGAAATGACCCCATGTGGCTGTTCTTTCCAAAAAAGCCTTCTGGAGCCCTTTTGGGGACATTCGGTTTATTTTAAACAATAATGGCATCACCCGACTTATTTTTACTAAGATTAAAAATATTTGTTCTTTTGGCTATTTCTTTTGCAAAAAAGGGAAGTTGGATCCGATTGGGGCTTACGTATTCCACATCTGGTGAGAATCAAACTGGTGTAGTTCGGGCAAATTTTGACCAAACCAACTATATTTTTTTAAAAAAAAACAAAACTTTTCTTTTTTCATCCCCTACCCCCCCCCCCCCTTTCATTTCTCATTTTTGTCTCTCTCTTTTTAAAAAAAAAATTTGGCAGAGTTTCGGTATGATTCGGATATTGGTTTTTTTTAAAAGGTGATCACCCTCTGCTATTCTCATTCAAACTCTCTCCCATTATTTATAAGCCGGCCAACATGAAAATTCGAAGCAAATAAATGCACAAGTAGCAAGTAAGATGCACCAGGATGGTTTTTTCATTTCAGGTCACCTGTCCTAGACGGACCCAACCCATGTGTTGAGTCCCCTAAGTCAAATGCACGTGATGAAAATAAATGTTCCTACTAAGGATACGACAAAAGGTTTTGTTATACTTGGTTTAAAACCTGGGATTATTGTGTTGGAAACACGTTCTCAAGGCATTATACTAAACGTGTGTTCATATTTGTAGGTTTTGATGAATGACAAACTATGCGCAAATTGACACATGACGAGGTCCAAGCACAAGCGCAAAATTGATATATAACGAGATTCAAGCACAAGACAAAGATCGAGATTAAGTTTTATATGAGTCGGTATTTAATTATGATCTTGATCCGACAACTTAAACTCAAGACTTGGCTTCTCTCGTAAAAATATTTTTAACAAATCATGCATATTTAATTTAGAGCAAAATGATTTTAAATAATGCATATTTACTTTAGTCAAAATGATTTTTAAACATGCCTCTAAAATCTGGACTAAGATAATCGATTATGTACTTATGATAATCGATTATGTTTAACTCAGCTGCTTGACAATCGATTGTCAACTTATGACAATCGATTGTGTTAAGGCAGTGAGCATCAGATTTTTCAAATCTGCATGACAATCGATTGTGAACCTTATGACAATCGATTGTGATGAAGCAGTGTCCATCAAAGTTTTTCAAAGCTCAAAATAATCGATTGTGAAGCTAATGACAATCGATTGTGAAGAGACAGTGTCCATCAATTTTTTCAAAGTCACAAAATAATCGATTGTGAACATATGACAATCGATTGTGTTGAGGCAGTGTCTTCCAGACTTTTTCAAAGTTTTTAAAAAATCGATTGTGAACTTATGACAATCGATTGTCAAGAGGCAGTGTCTAAATTGATTTTTCAAGACTGATATATAATCGATTGTTAAGCGTAAAATCTGGGATTGATTTTTGGAAGAACTGGCAAACAATCGATTGTGGTAATTTGACAATCGATTGTCACTGAGTAAAATCAGCAATTCTTAATTGGCAATTAGGCAACGGTAATACAAAGTTTTTCAACTATAAATACAGCTTCAATTCAGTCTTTTAAGAACAACAACACACAACAACTGATTATACAATTTCTAAAGCTTGCATACTTTATTGCTTATCATTTTATATTCATTACATAAGCTTTTGAGAGCCAAATTCTTGTCGAAAGTTGTTGCGATCTTGAGCGTATTCTTTTTACTCATATCTACTCTTAAAGGAGTGTCTTGTTTGAGTGCTAAGTGTTTTCGTACACTTGAAGGGAAGTGTTAGTCCCTTGTGTAGTAAGAAGGACCTTGTGTTTCCTTGGTTGAAGTCTTGGAGTGTTGTATCTCCGAGCAAAGGTTGTTGAGGCTTGTGTCCTCAAGTTGTAACAGTTTGTTGAGCACCCGTAAGCTTAACAAGTTAGTGGAAATCTCGAGAGAGTCTCTCGGGGACTGGACTAGCCACGGGTTGTGGTGAACCAGGATATATCGGTGCGTTTGTTCTAATTTATTTACTTATCGCACTTATTTATTTCCTGCAATTTTTAAATTCCGCAAGTTTACGATAATTTCTATTATAACGTTATTCACCCCCCCCCCTCTAGCGTTAAGCGTATTATCTAACAATTGGTATCAGAGCCCAACTCTCTGAAGACTTAACCGTTTGAGAGAAACATCCATGGCTTCTACGCGTGATTATTTTGCCGGAATAGGTGAAGGACAATCCTCCACCCGACCACCGCTATTCGATGGTACAAATTATACATACTGGAAGGAGAGTATGAGAATATTTGTACAATCAAATAGTTTTCATCTTTGGAAGGTTATAATGAATGGAGAACAAATTCCAACCAAGAAGATTGAAAATGAATGGGTCCCAAAGTCCAAAGATGAATACGATGCGGATGATATCCGAAAGGTGCAAAATAATGCTAAGGCTATTAATTTATTATATTGTGCTGTAAATGCTGATGATTACAGGAAGATATCTTGTTGCACAACAGCGAAGCAAATGTGGGACAAGCTGAAAATTATGTACGAAGGTACGGACCAGGTAAGGGAAGCCAAAATTGATTTCCTAACCCATGCATATGAATTGTTTCACATGAAGGAAGGCGAAAAGGTCGATGAGATGTTTGAACGATTTTCAAAAATCGTAAATGATTTACATGCTCTTAAGAAGACCTTCACGGATAAGGAACTTGTCCGAAAAATTCTCCGAAGCCTCACTCCGGAATGGCGATCCAAGGCCGACGCGATTCAAGAATCCATTGGCATTTCAAATGTCACCATCGACGCATTAAGAGGTAATCTTAAAACTTATGAATCTACTATACTTAACCCTCTTGTTGATGATCAAAGGAAGCAAAGAATCGCTCTCAAGGCAAGCACAAGCCAACCTCAAAATGACGAGGACGGAGACAACGAGTTCGGACTCGTTATCAAGAGATTTCAAAAGTTCATGCGAAAAGAGTATGAACGAAAGGGCAAAAAGCAAGGAGATCAAAAAAAGTGCGGAGAAACCAGGCACATTAAATCAAATTGCCCAAATGCTAAAAAGGAGAAGAAACCCTTCAAGAAGCAACGAGCATACATATCTTGGGGAGGCGACTCCGGTGACGAGTCAAGTGAGGAAGAAGAAGACGAAGCCGCAAATCTTTGTCTTATGGCACAAGAAGACAACAAAAAGAGGTATGTCAAATTTCTTCCAAAAATTTCTTTTCCCTTGAAGAAATGCAAAATGCTTTTGATGAGTTGTATAGCGAATTTATTAAAGCTTCAAAAACTGTTAAGAGTATAAAAGAAAATGCTTCTTTAAAAGAAAAATATTTTCAAAAACAACTCTCTTTTAAAGAAAAGGAATTGGAAAAACTGATTTTAGAAAATGAGAAGTTGAAAGAGGAAAACAAATTTTTTGGCAAGAGAAGCGCCGACAAGCCCGAGAGTTCTAGAAATTATACTTCTTGTATGCATCTCAAAAATGAAGTAGAAAGGCTTAAGGGCACCTTAGATAAGTTTAACTCTTCTCATAAAAATTTGAATGAAGTGCTTGTTAATTTGAAGTCGACCAAGCATGGCATAGGATTTAGAAACGAGCCTAAAGAGAAAGTTGAAGCCAACCCCCAACCACCTAAGGCTCAACCTAGGATAAATAAAACAAATGCTCATCATAGATACAACAAACCTAGAAATGGTTTTCATCAATCGCAACCTAGAAATAATCATGCTAGAAATAATGCACATTCTAGGCCAAACACTAGAAGGAATTTTGAACCTTTTAGAACACCTAGAAATGACTTCCAACCTAGAAACAACTACTCTAGAAATGATGCATATCCTAGAACAAATGGTAGGAGAAATGATTTTCATGATATGCGCAATAGTTATATTGTCAAGAATAGAATAAATGAATTTCGTCCGTCCAATTACTATCAACCTAGAAGGATGCATAATCCTAACGTGACTTGTCATTATTGTAGACGAATTGGACATATTGCTCCTGCTTGTTTTACACGACATAGACATAACACTCAATCACATCACTATGATTTGCCTAACCCCCAAGGACCCAAAATGGCATGGGTACCTAAAACTCATTAATCTGTTTTGTAGGTATGTTTGAAGGGATCAAGTGTACTATGGTACCTTGATAGTGGATGCTCCAAGCACATGACGGGAGACGAATCCAAATTCCTTCAACTAGTACACAAGGAAGGGGGAAGTGTTATTTTTGGTGATAACAACAAAGGAAAGATTATCGGCATCGGATCGGTCGGTAAGGATGAAAATTCTTCCATTAAGAATATATTACTTGTGAAAGGTTTAAAACATAATCTCTTGAGCATAAGTCAATTATGTGACTAGGGAAATCTTGTTTTATTTGATTCAGATGAATGCTTAGTTTTTAGACGTAGCGATTTTAAAATTATCCTTCGTGGTTTTAGAATGGATAACATTTATATGAATGATCTTGCAAATTCTTCACCCGAATATGTGAACTGTTTAATGAGCAAAGATGATGATTCTTGGTTATGGCATCGTAGAGTAGCTCACATCAACATGCATCTTTTGAACAAATTGGTTTCACAAAACTTAGTTGTTGGTCTTCCAAATTTGAAATTTGAAAATGACTCTATTTGTAAGCAAACAAAAGCATCTTTTAAATCGAAAAATAGTGTTTCAACTACTAGACCATTGCAATTGCTTCACATGGATTTGTTTGGACCATCTCGCATTGAAAGTCTTGGTAGAAATCGTTATGCTTTTGTTATTGTTGATGATTATTCCAGATTTACTTGGACTTTATTTCTTGCCCATAAAAGTGATGCTTTTCAGAATTTTAAATATTTTCTTAAACATGTTCAAAACGAAAAGGAAGCAACCGTCACTTCAATTAGAAGTGATCATGGGGGAGAGTTTGATCACAATCTCTTTGCGGAATTTTGTGACGAACTCGGTATCGAGCATACCTTTTCCGCTCCACGAACACCACAACAAAATGGGGTGGTGGAAAGGAAAAATAGGTGTCTCGAAGAGATGGCTAGAACCATGCTCGAAGAGGCTAAGATTCCCTAACACTTTTGGGCGGATGCCGTGAGTACCGCATGCTACGTTTTAAATAGAGTAGTCATAAGGCCAATACTCATGAAAACCCCTTATGAACTCTACAAGGGAAGGAAACCAAATATCTCCCATTTTAGAGTATTCGGTTGTAAATGTTTTATTCATAACAATGGAAAAGATCAATTGGGAAAATTTGATGCCAAATCCGATGAGGGAATTTTTATTGGGTATTCCTCACGTAGCAAAGCATATAGGGTATTTAATAATAGAACCCAAACTGTGGAGGAATCCCCTCATATTGTGTTTTTCGAAAATAATGCTCGCTTGGCGATAAAGGATTCTTGTTCTGATCTTGCAGGCATTTTAAATAGTTTAAAAGACAGAGTACAAGAGGAAACTCCTAAGGAAATTCAAGATGAAATCTTGGAACAATCAACGGAGGAAGCGCCACAATTGGAGAAAGAAACGAAAATGCCTAACGAGTGGAGGACAATCAAAGATCACCCTCTCGAACAGGTAATTGGCGACGTCGGAGAAAAGGTAAGTACCCGAAACTCTCTTAAGAACACCTTAGGACACACTTCTTAAGAAACACGTTCTCATTGCATCATTTCGTTACAAATTACTAACTTGAGCGTCGGAGACGTCTAATTCTCTTTTGCAGGTATCGCCCTAAAGGCAGGGGAATTATAAAGAAATGGCATAGAACAATCGATTGTTACAGCAAATAATCGATTATTTTACTGTGCGGACAATCGATTAGCAAGTATCACTAATCGATTATTTATGTTTGATGCTTATTATGCATTTGTGTTTAATAATCGATTTTTTAACTGTATAATCGATTACCGTCTCAGCCATTCAGTACTGCTTTCCTAATACAATCGATTGTTTCATAAATATAATCGATTATTTTCTGAGTCAGAAAATCACCGTGCTCACTGTATCACAACAATCGATTATCATAATTCAACAATCGATTATTTTTTGTCAGTAATTCAAATATTTGTTACCGTTTGGGTCCTGCAATCGATTTTGTGTCAGTTCAAGTCAAAATCTGCTCAACAGTCGATTTTTCTGTTTCAACAATCGATTGTCTAACGGTCAGTGCAATTTATTTTTACCGTTTCTGATTGTTTTGGCTCATAAATTTCTGCAGATTTTCATCATAAATGAAATGCCATCCTTCCCATTATAAATAGGCATCACAAGTCCTCAATTTTATTCACTCAAGCATCAATCTTTGCTCCCAAACCTTCAAAAATCTTCCAAGTTTCTTACAAAGTTCATTACTACTTTTTGAAAATGTCGGGCAGACACTCTAAACGTTCCCGTTCAGGTAGACAAGGTGCATCTTCTTCTGCTCCTCCACCTCCAAATTTTCCTTATCAAGATGGGTCTATTTTACAATTCAATACTGAAACCGAGCTTACTAGATTTTTGACAAAATTCGAAAAGCGTGACATTCTTCCTCCTCGCTTTTCAACAAGCAAGTATCTTGAATCATATGCCCCCGCTGCAAACATTCTTAAGGAATGTCAACTTCTTGACTTCTTATATCTTACCTATCCTTATATTAATCCTCCATTGATTCAAGCGTTTTACTCAAACCTTCATGAGGATGACGATGGTGAGCTTGTGTCAAATATTAATGGTGTTCAAATTCTTTTCCAATAAAAACTTGCATTCCATTGCCCATCTTCCTCGAAATGGCGAAAACATTACTCGCTACATTAGAGAGGCCGGCGCCTTATTTGATGAGAAAATTCTCCTAAACCAAATAGGTCTTACATCTTATGATCCTAATCTATCCACTCGGCGTCCTACTATCACGGGAATGCTCCCCGAGTATCGTTTGATTTTCTATTTCATCACCCGAGTCCTCAAGCCTCAGAAGCATAATCATACCACTCTTTTCCAAGAGGACGCTAAGCTCATGCATGCCATTATAACCGGAGCTCACATCAATTGGTGTAAGTTCGTCAAAATTCACATGCGTGATGCCATCGGAGATGATAGACCTCTTCCCTATGCCCTCCTTATTATGAATTTTCTTGAAGCCTCCGGGTTCAACACTTCCATCGGTCCTCTCAAAAAGAGCACCAAGAAGTGGGAAATTTCCGAATCCTCCTTTCCCCATGACGGCGATCATGTAGCTCCTGCTCCTCCTCCAGTTCGTCGATCGCGTCAGCCTCAAGAACCTACTCTTCAATCCATTTCCGACCAAATTGCTTCATTGACCACCTCTGTCGGTCAATTGACACATGAGATCCATGGATATTTTGACCATGTTCATTATCCATATGCCGGTCTTGTTCCCTATGAAGCAGTGCCGGATGATGAGGCGGGAAATGATGATGAATAATTTCTTTATTTGTTTTTCTTTTTTATTGTTCTATGTTTTTATTGTTCCCGTTATGTAACCATCCTTTATTAATAAATAAACAAGTTTTCTTTATTATTCTATATTTTTTGCTAATGGAAAAAGGGGGAAGATAACGGGTATGCACTCTCAATACTTATCGGCATAAATTGAGGGGGAATTCATATATATTGAGGGGGAAGAAATTGCATATCTATATACTTGTTGCATATCTTTACTTGTCTTGAATCGTCATTATGAATTGCCTAATATGCATATCCCGCTTAAAGTTTGCCATTATCAAAAAGGGGGAAATTGTTGGAAACACGTTCTCAAGGCATTATACTAAACGTGTGTTCATATTTGTAGGTTTTGATGAATGACAATCTATGCGCAAATTGACACATGACGAGGTCCAAGCACAAGCGCAAAATTGATATATAACGAGATTCAAGCACAAGACAAGGATCGAGATTAAGTTTTATATGAGTCAGTATTTAATTGTGATCTTGATCCGACAACTTAAACTCAAGACTTGGCTTCCCTCGTAAAATTATTTTTAACAAATCATGCATATTTAATTTAGAGAAAAATGATTTTAAATAATGCATATTTACTTTAGTCAAAATGATTTTTAAACATGCCTCTAAAATCTGGACTAAGATAATCGATTATGTACTTATGATAATCGATTATGTTTAACTCAGCTGCTTGACAATCGATTGTGAACTTATGACAATCGATTGTGTTAAGGCAGTGAGCATCAGATTTTTCAAATCTGCATGACAATCGATTGTGAACCTTATGACAATCGATTGTGATGAGGCAGTGTCCATCAAAGTTTTTCAAAGCTCAAAATAATCGATTGTGAAGCTAATGACAATCGATTGTGAAGAGACAGTGTCCATCGGATTTTTCAAAGTCACAAAATAATCGATTGTGAACATATGACAATCGCTTGTGTTGAGGCAGTGTCTTCCAGACTTTTTCAAAGTTATTAAATAATCGATTGTGAACTTATGACAATCGATTGTCAAGAGGTAGTGTCTAAATTGATTTTTCAAGACTGATATATAATCGATTGTTAACTTAATACAATCGATTGTATAACTGACAGTTGCCAAAATGTTTTCAAATACCGTCAGGTAATCGATTATTGATTTCCTATAATCGATTGTTTTAATTAAAATCTGGAAAGGATTTTTTGAACGTTGCTGAGTAATCGATTGTAGATTTCTGACAATCGATTGTTTTACGTAAAATCTGAAAATGATTTTTTGAACGTTGCCAGTAATCGATTATTGATCTTAGATAATCGATTGTTATGCGTAAAATCTGGGATTGATTTTTGGAAGAACTGGCAAACAATCGATTGTGGTAATTTGGCAATCGATTGTCACTGAGTAAAATCAGCAATTCTTAATTGGCAATTAGGCAACGGTAATACAAAGTTTTTCAACTATAAATACAGCTTCAATTCAGTATTTTAAGAACAACAACACACAACAACTGATTATACAATTGCTAAAGCTTGCATACTTTATTGCTTATCATTTTATATCATTACATAAGCTTTTGAGAGCCAAATTCTTGTCGAAAGTTGTTGCAATCTTGAGCGTATTCTTTTTACTCATATCTACTCTTAAAGGAGTGTCTTGTTTGAGTGCTAAGTGTTTTTGTACACTTGAAGGGAAGTGTTAGTCCCTTGTGTAGTAAGAAGGAACTTGTGTTTCCTTGGTTGAAGTCTTGGAGTGTTGTATCTCCGAGAAAAGGTTGTTGAGGCTTGTGTCCTCAAGTTGTAACGGTTTGTTGAGCACCCGTAAGCTTAACAAGTTAGTGGAAATCTCGAGAGAGTCTCTCAGGGACTGGACTAGCCATGGGTTGTGGTGAACCAGGATATATCGCTGCGTTTGTTCTCATTTATTTACTTATCGCACTTATTTATTTCCTGCAATTTTTAAATTCCGCAAGTTTACGATAATTTCTATTATAACGCTATTCACCCCCCCTCTAGCGTTAAGCGTATTATCTAACATATTGTTATAGACCTGGCTAACCCGAGCGGACAACTCGAGCCGAGTGGGGCAGCATACCGGGGATACAGAAGCTCTGCCAGCTTAGCAACTTGTCTGAATCTCATTCTAAAATGGGATAAGACTCTAGACAAATATGTAGAAGACTTAGAGAGAGGAAGGGTTTCGTGGTAGTTTGAATATACAACTCATAGATTATCAAAGTAGTAAAACATTTAGCACATTAGGCATGCAACATGTAGGAAAATCAGATAAAGACAAATATAACATTTATTCTAAGCTCGAATTCTTGAACCCCAAACCAGAGATTCTACGTTTCTTCTTATCCCCAGAAGAGTCGCCAGAGCTCTCACGTATCTTTTTTTACCCACCCGAAGGTAGTACAAGAGAGTTTTTCCACTTTAAGTGATATTATTCAAAATGAGATTATTTATTCAATTTTGTTTAGAGTCGCCACTTGGGATGGTTTGTCCTGTGGTGTCCCAAGTCACCAATTTATTTTAAAATCCCAAATTGAGGAAAATTTGACTTTCCTTTTGAAGTCTGCGAACCAGAAATTTTGAATAAGGAATTTTGTTAACCCTAGGGGAGGTGTTATGCACCCCTAGATTCTGTGTTTCTAGCATGGCCGGTTAAACTGTTATAATTGGCTCATTATCCGATTTTAATACACGTTCAAACCTATGGTGCAATTTTAAATTATTTATCGCTTTTAATTAATTTTAAAAGGAGATTTGAGCATTGTTTAAAATGTGCCTTTGGATCGCGTCACATATCTCGTTCAATTTTTGGGATTTGAATTTGGGTCACATGAAATGCGCACCCGAGTTTAAGAAGGTAAAATTATTAAAAAACGCGCCTAAAGCAACTAACGCGTTGTTAACTTTGCGAGGGCCATGAAAATTCGCTAAATGGCACGCCTCGAATTCTGAGTATTGTAAAAGAAATAATTAAACGAGGGCCACACATTTGTGATTTTATTTAACGCGGCATACCTCGATTTCATTTTTAAACGGATGTCTTAACTAAATTTCGGAGGGTCATGACTATTGTGTTATGTAATATTGCCTTCCTCAAGTTATTCCAAGGGTTCTATTAATTGATAAAAGTTACAGGGAATTCCTAATTGATCTCAACCAGCATTTTAAATTAAATCTAATGATCACCAAAGCTGATAAGACACAAACACATGTAGCTTTTAATTACGAAATAGCTCAAGCAGGCTGTGAACTCAAAGTCCAACTGAAAACGTGAAAACCAGGCTGGGGCACAACTAGTCTGACTTGTGAAGCCCAATCCGAAATCTGCCAATTAGAGAAAAATCCGGCATAACTGGGCTAATGCTAATAGCCCAAATTAAAGCCTCAATATTCGCATTTAAGGCAAACATGACATTTATAAGCATTTCAAGATTTCAACCTAATGCCAAAGAATTTAAAACTCAATTACAACCATTTGAATGCCAATGGGTCTTTTTAAAATAATTGTTATGATGTCTAAAGTAATCTCATGAGCACATGATTGACTAAATAGATTCTGTGGCTGAGATCTACCAAATATGCATGCATAAAAATGAGAAAAATGTCTTGTTCAATTATAGTGATTCCAAAATAATAATATGAAAGAGTCTATCTACTTAACATAAGGATCTATTTAACAGGATAATATTCCACATACAAAGAAAAACAGGTATGATTAAACCAAAGGAACTATATCTTCAAATCCTCTCTTCTTATTCCCTTCTTCAATTCAAAGCTTCACAAATACATAAGAATTTCAAGATATATGTACCTGATTACAGCAATAAACATATGTGAGTTTGAAGGTAGGAGGAAACAATAGCAATAAACTTGACCCAACAGAAGCAGCAATCAAAACAAGCTTGAAACCCAGGAATAAAACAATTTCAAATAGATCATGGCTCAAACAGCTTCAAAACAGACTTAAGTGATCCAAATTTAAACCATTTTCACCTTTTGAATCTAAAATTGATTTGATAACTAGATAGTTTCAAAGAGCAACTAGTCTTAACGAAACAGTGTTTACTGCCGGATTTCTCAGCTATTTGTGTTTTGATTTTTCAGGATTTCATCTCTAACACCTGAAATCAGATCTCTCTTTGAGTATTTTTCAGCTCTTTCAATTTTGTAAGCCCTCTCTTTTATGAATTCTGATCTCTAAAACTCTAGGCTCTCAAATTTTGGGCTCTTGAAATCCTAGTCTCTGAAAAACACTCCTTTCTAAGGCCAAGAAGCAATGCCTTTGTAGGCAAGTAATTAGGATAAGTTTCGGATTTTTACTTTTAGCTTTTGGTTCCTTTTCAGTTTTCAACTTTTGCTTAAAAGTCCTTAGAATCCTAACTTGCTACCTAAGTTATACTCTCTAAATCATAAAGTTCATCTTATAACCCCAACCTAGAAGCTTCTAGGGGGCTTCTATTTTCTGTTACTGCAAGATTCCATAAAGCTAAGTACCTAAACTACCCTTGAGTAGTATTTCTAATTACTTTCTACCCCTTCCCTTGGATCCACTTTAATTTTAGACTAACAAATAAACTCTGAAGCTTTGTTTTGAAATATAACCAACAAGTTTAAACAACCGGAAGTCCAAATATACCAGATTATGAAACTTCTAAAATGCAGAAAACCAAAAATTGAAAATAAATTGGTACATGAATCAAGCATGCAACAATAATCTCAAACACATGACTTCTCATGATTAAGCTAACATTAATTAAACCAGTCTAAAACCTAGATTAGCCAACTGATACAACTTGACTATCATGAACAAAATCTGATTAAAACTCAGGAACTAAACATGAAATCCAAATCAACAAAAGACTTAACTCAAATTAAACCTAATTAAACTCAGGAATTTAAAGAGATGAAATTAAATCCAACAGCAAGGCTCAAGCAACTCGACTAAAACTAATTAAACTCAGGGATTAAACATAAAATTCAGCTCAACAGAAAAGACTAAAGCTAAGTATATTCAAACCAACAGACTAAAATCAATTTGACTAACACAAACTAATCCTAATTATGAATTCATGTAGTAAACAAATAAGATTGATACGACTTCAAATTAAAAGAAATTACCAAAAAAGAGATGAGGTGGAGGGAAATTTAGAATAGGAAGCTAGAAAACTTAGCTTAATCCTTCGAATCGAACCTTGAACTTTGAGTGGAACTCTTCATGCACTATTTTGGAAAGTTCCGGAAACCCTAGATTTGGATTTTAAGCATTTGAGGAAAATGGATTTTTGATTCATCATGAGGTTGTTTTGGTGGTTCTGTAGTGTTCATTTGGTGAGGATTGGTGGTTGTAGGGTTTTCCCAGGATATTTGATTCACGATTTGACACATTAGGCATGGATTTGAGAGAAACTACGTAGGTATTGATGATGAGGAAGTCTAGGAGGACCTATGGTGTGATTTTGGTTGGAAACAAAGGCGGTGCCGCCGGACAAGGCGGTGCCACTGAACAAGGCAGTGCCACCGGACACGGCGGAGGATTCAAAGTTTCCGAGTGATATTCGAGAAGCTCAGGGGGGATTCGAGGGACAGAATTTGTATGTTTGGAAAGAGGAGAAGGAGAGTAACATCGGGTGTTAATTTGGTGGCTATCGGAGCTCCGCTGCCGCCTAGGCAATTTCCGTCCGGTGGCGGATGGCGGTGGACGATAGAGGCGGTAGGGGTTCTTTAGGGTTTGTGGGGTGTGAGAGAGGAGGTGGGTTTATGGGGTGGGGTGGCATTTGGACATATATATACTTAAGGATCTAAGCTTCTCGACCGTTAGATAAAAAACCTAGACGGCTAGGATTCAATCTTGATGAAACGGCATCGTTAGGGTTCATAGGGGTGATGGACCGGGTTTGGACGAGTTTGGCCCGGTATTTTAACTGGGTTGGGGGTTTATTTATCGGGCTTGGTATTTTGACCCAAATTTGGTCATTTCTTGTTAAATTCACATTTTTATTGATTTTCTTTTTCTTTTCTTTTCAAAATTGAAATTAAAATTAAAATAAGACCGAATTAAATTTTAAATATTAAATTAATCTACTTAATTATATTAAATACTAATTAACTCAATAATTAAATTCCAATTTAAAGGAAATCAACGAAATTCAAAGCTAAAACTAATCAAGGCAAAAATAAATTAAATTTTTTTGATTGTTTGTATTTTTGGAAAATCCTAATTATCAATTAATTTAAAAATATGTAAAACTAAGTCCAAAATGCAAATGTAATATTTTTTTATTTTTGTTTGAATTATCTAAATTAAAAAGCACACAAAAAGCAAACAAACATAAAATTATGTAACTAATCCTAAAAATCAAATAATTAAAAGGAAGAAAATCCTAAATCTAAGAATTCTGTAGGAGTAATTCACGCGAAACAAAAATCACATGCTCACAGTTATAATGGTGAATCTGTGTCGCTAAACTTGTAGTAATAACTATTCTGAGATCGCATCTTTGTTTTATCTCTCTGCTCTTCAAATATTGGATTTTTCTTAGAATTATATGTATAGTTTTCAGATTTATAGTTACATTAACACCCTTTATGGCGAGGCTTCTTGTAGTACCTCTGCTTTTTGTTTGTTTGCTGCAAGATTAAGATTTAAGAATCAAACATGCTTGTAGGAATTGAATTTGCCTCTTAATTTGCAACAATATGTGTTTTGATGTGGTTTCCTTATTTCTTCACTGTTTAGTTCATGAAAAACCTCTTCTTGTTACCATTTGTGATTAAAGCAATCTGCAAAAAGATCTTTACAATATTAATGTATTGCTTATAAATAAAGTTCTTCCCCGTTCATGTCCATATTAGTAACTTATTTAACATTATACCAATCCGCAAATAAATGTAGGGGAATGATTAGGCAGATTATAATAACTTAGTGACAACTGAAATAAAATTGGGCTATTTTTTGGGATGAAATATTCTTAAGGTTAAGGTATTGATGTGCTTGGATATATTTTACTAACTACACATTTGGGTAGAACAAAATTAATCATCAAAAGAATTGATATGGCTCAGCATAATTGGGGAGGGAATGTTTCTTATGATTGTTATAGTTCATAAAAACAGACGTACTCTCCATTTTGAAGATGTTTACCTTGATTGTGCTACCCTAGTTGTTTCATGCAAGTATGAATCTTTTATAAATTGGACTTTGCATTGTTTCTTTTAGACCTTGAGATTTTTATGAGGAAAATTATGCTTGCACTCAATGTTTGTATTGCCTGCAGTCTAACTAGGATCAGTACCTAACCTAAAATGCTAGTAGCTACGAACTAGGTTCGTATCTTTTCAAAGAAGCTAAGAACTTTTCAAATTAGAGAAATATGAAAGACTTAAATGGTTAAGTTAGGAAGAAAAGATTATTGGACTCAGATTTTACTTCATTGTCATTTTAAAGACAAAGTTGCTATCAGGTTGTAAAATAAAAGGATAATACTTGGCATCAAATAGCCATATATATTATTGCTTAGGGAATAGAATTCCCAATCCATTAAGGGATTAGTGAATCAAGAAAATATGGATCACCGCTTCTACTTTATCTGGAGATATGCTGTTGATATTCATATACACATTTCAAAGTCGTCAGACTTCTATCATCACCTTTGGAAAGTAAAAGTTGACATGTCCTGTTTTGTTGATCAATATAAAGCATCTTACACTAATTCAAAGTGGTTACAGTTGCCATGAAACGTGGATATGCCGATGCAAGAGAAAAGTTGGCATGATATATCAGCCTATAATAATAACATTTTATTTCGAGGTTATAACTCATGCTACATTAATATCTAAAATTTTGCTATCCAACTTGGGCATCATATCGTATGAGAATTTTATGGTTATTTTACTAAGAATTAAGTTATTAGATTTTTTTTTAGTTTAATTACGAAATTATCATTGACGACGTATTTAAAAATCTGTACTATTTACAAATATTAAAACCTACATATCTCATTTATTATAATGTCAAATTGTATGATTCAAAAGCCTAACTTGATTAAAATTTCACATGGAACCTATTAGAGTCATAAAATACGAGTTTCGAGATCATTTAACGTGAGAAACGAGGCAAAATAACTTGCAAAAAATATATAAAATAAGGATTTGTTCATTTGGTCATATTTTTGAGTTTGGGAGCTAGGATTTGGGTGGTTTTGGAGGCGATTTTTATCATATGGATTGGGTAAGTGTTATCTATTCGGTTTTGGTTATATTCCACGAATCTATCTTCGTTTTTGGATTTTGATTGATGATTTCAAAGCGAAATTGAGGGAGTTAATTTGAATTTTAGAGAGTTTTAAGTGAGGATTTGAGGGACCAAACGGAGCCCGATTTTGATAAATTTTATATGGTTGGACTCGGGAGAGAACGAGGATTAGGATTCTTCCATTATTGACTGATTCCAAGACGAGGGCCTAGGAGCCGAATTTTGGCCGATTTCGAATTTTATGCATATTTTGTAGTTCTTATAGTGGAAGTCGATTCTTTAGCATATGATGATGGTATTAATCTGATTATGGTTAGATTCAGAGCTTTTGGAGACCCAGTCAACATATGAGGGCATCCCAGAGTAGGATTTTACGCTGTTGAAGTAAGTAACAGTTTTAACTCTTGCTTTGAGGATATAAATCCGGATAATTTGATATCATGTGATTGTTTGGAGGTGATACCCATGCTTAGAGACAGGCGTGTGTGCGTATACCTCGAGGGATTGAGACTTGATCCGTCCCGTGAGGCTACAAGGCCTAATATCTTTTATCTGCGGTTATGTGTTTACTTGTTGTTGAGCTTGTTTTCCTTCATATTAGAGATCATTCTTAGGCTTTATTCATGCTCCCAATATTTGTACTCAGTCATAGAAACTACTGTACATGTTTACCTCAGTCTCTATTATTTGCTAATATGCTTTGATACTTGATGTGTTTTGGGTTCCCTTATTTGTTGATGATGGTGAGGCTAGTGAGTTACATAGCTGAGTGAGGTCGAAGGCATTGTTGTGAGGATAATAATACCATAGCATATGAGTTATCTATGTAGCGCGTGAGTTGACTGTGCAGTTCCAGGTATTTATACCATAGCCCATGAGTTGTCCGCGTAGCACGTGAGTTGACCGTACGGATCCAGGTATTGACATGATGGCTTGGTCGTGAGGATATTAATACCATAGCACGTAAGTTATCAACATAGCATGTGAGTTGACCGTACGTGTCTAGGTATTTATGACATTGCACGTGAGTTGTCCGCGTAGCATGAGAGTTGACCGTTCAGATTCAGGTATTGATATGATGGAATGTGAGTTGTCCGTGTTTAGCGCTTGGGCTTTAGGAGCCCCTCCGGAGTCTGTACACATTCCCAGTGAGCGCAGAGTGTTGAGTGAAGAGTGCTGAGTGCAAGTGCGAGTGCTGAGTGATGGAGTGACATTGCTATAAAGTTGCATTTACTCTTGCTGTTGATGCATTTATCTGTTAAATTTCTTTGTGGCATTTACCGAGCTATGAAATTTTACCTATTTGTTTCTTTTTTAATTTTTTTAATTGTGAAAATAAATAATTGGAATGTTTTACTTAGCTTGTCACTACTACTAAGTTCCATAGTTATTTCTGTTACTACTGAGGTGGTAATACTCATACTATTCCCTGCACCTTATGTGCAGATCTAGGTGAGTTAGAGCGCGACGATCGCTGATTTCAGGCTATCTATTTGTTGAGATTGCAAGGTAGCTGATAGCATCCGCAGGACCTTGTTATTCCTTTTGTCATTTCTTTTTTTTTGGACAGTTAGACAACTTATATATATTAGTTCATAGTGTTAGATGCTCATGACTTGGTGACACCCTAATATTTGGGTCTCGTTTTCGTATGTTATATTTAGAATTGGTTTAGTTTATCAGGAATTAAATTATTAAAAATGTTCTATTAAATTCTTATAATCAAATTAATAGTAATATTTTGGGAATAGGCTTGCCTTGTAACACGATAGACGTCATCACGACCATGGTTAGATTTTGGGTTGTGACAAGTTTGTATCAGAGCCTAGGTAACATAGGTCTCACGAGTCATGAGTGGATTTAGTAGAGTCTTGAGGATCAGTATGGAGACGTCTGCATGTATCTTTATGAGGTTGTTTAACCTTCAAAGAAACTTCACCTTCTTGAATTCTTATTGTGAAATATCGATTCAGCTTGAAATAAACTCTTTAAATTCTGTCCACGCATTCATATGTGCACATGAGCGCTCGGTATCAGTTGCGCAATGACGACTTGTGATTCCCTAGATGAGGTGGGAGAGGTGATTTCGGTGTGTCGATATGGCGCTAGACTGGAGACTTGAGGTCGGGTTTGAGTGTAGATTGAGCACTGAGGTGCTCATTGTGTGAGCGCGTGCTTGTGGAACTATATGTCCGGTAGTGTCCCTATTAGTAGAAATGGTGACTGGATGGATACGTGATGAGCATGATGCGACCACGAGATGAGTTCATATGATTTGAATATGAACCAAAGGTATTGCTGAGGGTTTCACCTATTTGAGACTCCAGGTATGTTTTTAGACTCGTTCGAGGGCGAACGTTTGCTCGAGAGGGGGAGGATGTAACGACCCAGTCAGCCATTCTGAGAGTTATAGCTCCCATTTTCTCCATTTATGTTTCTTTATATGTTGTTCAGCTGTGTTGAGTTGTATCGAGTTGGTAGGTTTGGGTTCGGCATAGTTTTGGAGTGAAATTATCACTTAGTCTCTTAGTTAGAAATCTAAGTTAGAAAAGTCAACCGAAAGTTGACTTATGAATAATCGATTTCAAATATGGATTTTTATGATTGGGTTAGCTTCGTTGAGTGATTTTAGACTTAGGAGTATTTCCAGATTATATTTTGGAGGTCTGTGATAGAATTAGGCTTGAATTGGCAAAAGTTGGAAGCTTAGAAGTTCTTAGGCTTGAATCTGAGGTTGATTTGGTGTTTTAGTGTTGTTTTAGGTGATCCGGAGGTTTGATTAAGTTCGGGTAGTGATATAAGACTTGTTAGAATTATTGGTTTAGGTCCTGAGGGCCTCGGGTGAGTTTCGAATAGGTTTGGGTTGTGTTGCGCTCGTTTTTTTAATGTTCCGACGTCATTTCTTCAGGCATAAATGATATCATATTGAACAAATGAGCTCCTATTTCGTTTTTGATTGAAGCATTAGATCTGCATCATAATTACGGACCCGTTGCAAAAAATGGTCGAATCTAGATATCGTATGATGATTTTATAGTCATTTTACTAAGAATTAGGTTGCTAGATTTTTTTAGTTTATTATAAAATTGCCACTGACAGTGTTTTTTAAAGTCGCACTATTTGCAAATATTAAAGACTACATATCTCACTCATTATAAGGTCAAATTGAGTGATTCAAAAATCTAAATTTATTAGAATTTCACAAGAAATCCATTGGAGTCATAAATTACGAGTTTCGAGATTGTTTGGCATGAGAAATGAGGCCAAATAGCTGGTAAAAATGAATAAAATAAGGGTTTAGGTCATATTTGAGTATAGAAGCTCGGATTTGGGTGGGTTTGGATGCCATTTTTATCATATGAATTGGGGTAAGGGTTGTCACTCGGCTTTGGTTATATTTCATGAATCTATCTTTGTTTTGGGATTTGATTGATGATTTTAAAGTGGAATTGCGGGAGTTAGAGTTTGAGTTTTGGAGAATTTTAAGTGAGGATTTAAGGGACCAAATGGAGTCCGATTTTGATAAATATTATATGGTTAGAATCGGGAAATAACGAGGGTTATGATTCTTTAATTTTTGACGGATTCAGAGACATGGGCATGGGGGCCGGATTTTGGCAGATTTTGAATTTTTGACATATTTTGTAGTTTTTATTGTGGAATCCGATTCTTTAGAATATGGTGATGGTATTAATCTGATTATGGTTAGATTCTGAGCTTTTGGAGACCGAGTCAAGAGACTAGGGCATCCCGAAGTAGAATTTTACACTGTTGAGATAAGTAACAGTTTTAACTCTCGCTTTGAGGGTATAAACCCGGAGAATTTGATGGCATGTGATTGTTTGGAGGTGATACCCACACTAGGTGGCGGGCGTGTGGGTGTATACCTTGAGGGAATAACACTTGGTCTGTCCGGTGAGATTGTGAGGCCTAATAGCTATTATATGTGGTTATGTGTTTCCTTGTTGTTGAACTTGTTTACCATCATGTTAGAGATCGTGCTTAGGCTTTATTCATGCTCACATTATTTGTACTCAGTCATAGAAATTATTGTACATGTTTACCTCAGTCTATATTGTTTGCTAATATGTTGTGATACTTGATGTGGATTGTGTTCCCTTATTTGTTAATGATGGTGAGGCTAGTGAGGTACATGACTGAGTGAGGCTGAGGGCATGGTTGTAAGGACATTAATACCATAGCGCGTGAGTTGTCCGCATAGCACATGAGTTGATCGTGGGGGTCCAGGTATTTATACCATAGCGCGTGAGTTCTCCGTGTAGCAGGTGAGTTGACTGTGCAAATCCAGACGCTCTTGCTGCAGACACCTCGTGCATCAACACCCCAAGTATAACAACAACAAATACAATATATACAAGAGTACAACAAGTGAATTAACTCAAGAATGTTTCATTCACTGGGGGCGATAATACTAACTCATAAGGAATAACCACAATAGAGAATACTAAGCGTAATAAGAACATCTTAACAAGGGGAAAATAATATGAAGCAACGACCCCATACCATGTAGTTCAACAACAAAGGAGTTAACAAGAGTCAAATAATTTCAAGTAAGGAAATATCAATTTCACATAGAATGTCTACTCTTCTTTTAAGATTGGGTAGGTTATGAAGGATATATAAAAATTACAATTAAGACTAAATAATTACCTGAGAGATAATAATGATTTTCAATGAAAACAAGCAGTTATGAAAGATAACGCGGTCATGGAGAGGTAAATATCTTCAGTTAAGTAAGATATCAATTAGGAAATAAGAATGAACCATAAGTCAATTAATTCCAAGTAAAACATGTAGAGGTGGAACTAGTAATAGAAAAATTCAATTATATAAAGAACAACATTCATGCTCAGTGAATATAAGGATCTAAGAGCCTAAAAAGGCAAAGTTTTCCCACAAATAAATCTGGGAATGCACTCATCACCTCGCGTACACGGAATACAATCAGCAAAGAAAGACTCCAGTCCTAAGAGAAAGTCCCCCATACAAGGTTAGGCAAGACACTTACCTCGAACCGGCTCAAAATCAACATGAAACCATGCCTTTTCCACGAGTATCCGACTCCAAATGGCCCCAAATCTATTCAATTCAATCACATATCGTAAATACCATCTCAAACAACTGATTCCAAAATTAAATTCTAAACTAATACGCAAAATTATGTGAAATAACCAAAACACCCCTCAGGCCAATGTTTCGAAATCAGATGAAACTAACAATTTCAGAAACCTCATACTCTCATGAGTCTATACATAACAAGAACACAAAAAATTGGAGTCCAAATGACCACTCAAATCCTAGATTAAAATTTCAAAATTCCAAGCCCTAGTTCTCCTATTTTTTGTCCAAGTTTCCATATTCTACGTTAATTTCACAATAGAATCACATTTTAGGTTAAAAAATCTTACCTCCAATTGATTCTCCTTGATTCCCTCTTGAATCTCCCTCAAAAAAGCTCTCAAAATACTCAGTTATGGAGGAATAATGGCTTAAATTTGCGGATTAAATATTTTATAGACTTTCTGCCCAGTTCTGAACTTCCTTCATTGCGTTCGCGGCCAATGCCTCGCAAAAGCGAAGGGGAAAATTTAAAAACCCCAAAAACACTCTAAGCGAACGCGAAGCAAACACTGCGAACACGATGCATAATTTTCCAGACCAATGCGAACGCGAGACCATAATGCGAACGCGGAGGGTAATTTCCACTAGATCCTAATTCCTTATACACAAACGTGAGAGGCCTTGTGCAAATGCGAAGCACAAACATATAGCCTTCCGCTAACACGGTCCCACAGATACGAATGCAAAGATCAAATCACCTGCCTCCCAGTTCCTTTCTCACGAACATGAGGCTCTTTACGCGAATGCGAAGAGCAAATTCTCTGAAACATCTGAAATGAAAAATTTGCAACTTTTATACATAGAAAATGGTTCGATTGACCATCCGAAACTCACCCGAGGCCCCCGAGACCTCAACCAAAAGCACCAACACCTCCCAAAACCTCATTCAAACTTGTTCCAAACACCTTAAAGAACACCAAATCCATAAATTCGCAGCAAAATCAAGCCTAAGTTTTCTAAAAACCTCTGAAATACGCTTTCGATCAAAAACCCAACCAAACCACATCTGAATGACCTGAAATTTTGCACACACATCCCGAATGACATAAAAGGCTTTAGCAACTCTTGGAATTCCATCATGCTCCTAACCCCGAAATTACCTAATGAAGCTAACAGAACCCTCAGATTTCCATTATGAGGCTGTCTTCATACTATTCCAACTATGGATAACTTTCCAACACATAAGCTCTCATTTAAGGACTTACTGTCCCAAAACTCTCTGAAACTCAAAATCGAAAATGTCGGCAAATTAAACTAGCAGAAAAAAACTTTGTGAAAGCAGTTAATAGGGGATCGGGGCATTAATTCATAAGACGACCGGTTGGGTCGTCACATCCTCCCCCTTTTAAAACCAACATTCATCTTCGAAAGTCCTAAGATTTGCCTCGAAGTCCTCAAGTCACTGAACGTACACTTCCAACATACACCCGCAAGTGATCCCACGTCACCCCAATCCACATAAGCATGGTGACACTATCTCAACTGAAAATTAGTCTTTCCAGCAATATCGATGAGCCTCAAAGCCAGAATTCTCACCTTCCATCCATTTCCAAAAGACCCGATTCTAAGTCCATATCTGGTATCAGTCTCAACCCGCTCTTAGTTCATGCCAGCACCCACAGGGTACAACCACATAACATGACACATCACATATAGGCCCATAATAACATTTCTTATAAAAATAGTTGCCTGAGATCAAGTCTGCACCTCCTATTAACCACACATTCAATAGGAACACTTTTCGAACCTCCTTAAAACTGGCTATGATATAATAACCACAAAAACCACATAACTAAACACCTGAATAACTAAATCTCAGCTAATACCAACATGCATACACCCCACAAGCTCAAACTCAAGAAGCATATAGTGGAATTAGCGGTATATGGAAGGGACACACATAAGGGACTATCAAACAAGTCGGACAAGCACAAATTTTCTAAAACACTAATCTATAAAACAATCTAACGAGAAAGAAGGAAAACATATAAAAGACTCACAAGGATATTATACTGATATAACCCTCACCGCGGTACATAGTCTGGTATCAACACATCAATCACCTGAAATCACGATGGTCCCGCCCTCAACTCTGAATCACACGTAGGGTACACATCAAGCCCTCTAAAAACTCTCACTAGATCCATTATGTCAAGAAGATCACATTAAGGACTGGCTAGCATGCCGATGGAGCATAAAAATCACAACTTGAAACCAAAAATACTCAAAATTGCATCGAACCTACCAAAACGGACAACAACAATTTTACTACTAGTCTCATAACTCCCGCTAACGACTAGAAACAGACGATAGACACGGTTATCACTCATAGACCTCCCAACATGATAATCACATAAATAGAGTGCAAATAACGAAAAACACCCATAAGTAGAATAACAAAATAGGGGAACTCATCCAGATAAGCAGGACTGTAACGAATTACAAATGATGCTCCTTTATAAAAAATTCTGAATGACATAACCTGGCATGGCAGCCTTAAGCCTACTATATGAAACACATCAGCGGGTTCTACCTCCCCCTCTTAGGCGCCCTTTACTCGCCTGAATACCTCGCTATGATACATCGGTTTAAAGTTTGGGACAATCTCTCACCATGTGCCTAGTATCTCCACACTCAAAGCACCCTCTCTACTGACAAGGGGGTGGAAACTGTGCAGTAGGGGTACTCCGAGACTCATGAACACCTGAGTCACGATGCAAAGCCTGAAGCGCGAACTTAACTGGTCGACCCACAAAACCTCTACCATGATGCACCTTAACTACAAAATAAGGACCAGTATACCTCCCCGGCCTACGAGGCCTCCTCATCTTCTCAACTCCCTCTCCTGATCTCATTTTCTCTCTCTCTCGTGACCGTGTCTGCCCTCTCTCTCCCTGGGCATACATACCTTATATCCTCCTAGCAATGTTCACCACCTTCTAATACGAAATATCCATCTCTAACTCACGAGCCATGCTAGACTTGATGATGGTAATAAGCCCCTCAATAAGCCGTCGAACCTTCTCGCAAACAGTAGAAACCAAGGCTGGGGAATGCCTAGTCAAGCTGGTGTAATGGACAACATACTGCGAGATGGTCATAACACTATGGTTCAAATGCTCAAACTCCATCCGCCACGCATCCCTGAGGCTCTGAGGGACAAACTCTCTCAACAACATGTCTAAAAACTGAGTCCAAGTCAGTGAAGCTACCTCGTCTGGACTATCTAACTTATAGGTGTGCCACCAATCATAGGCGGCTCCTCGAAACTGGAAAGTAGTGAAAGAAACCCTGCTCAATCCTGAGACGCCCATAATACAGAGAATGCGGTAACACTCATCAAGAAAACCTAGAGCATCCTCTGATGCTAGACCACTAAATACAGGAAGCTTTTACTTCTTGAACCTCTCAAGCCTCAGTTGCTCCTGCTCGGAAGCCGCTGCTATGCCCTCGAGCTGGACTGGGGCTGCAGGCCTTGCAGGAATAATCTACGGGACCTACTCAACATACACGTGCTGCTTAGAAGTGCGGGTGGCGGGAGTCTATGCTCCTTCTCCGGCCTGGGATGTGGCTGCAACAAGGGAAAGCAGCTCCGCTTGAGCCAAATAGTGTACATGCTCATGGACTATGCCAATGTCTCCTGAAGGGCTGGAGTAGTAGTAACGGTAGCCGTGTCAGATGCCTAGACTCTGGCTGGATCTGCTGGTGGTGCCTCAACGGCAACTCGTGCAAGTGCTCTCGATGCACCACGTGCACGTCCTCAGTCTCTACCTCGGCCCCGACCTCTAACAGCTGCAGTAGGGGGCTTGGGTGCTTGATCATCTTGGGTAGTACCTGTTCTCACTATCTGTGAGAGAGTAGAAGACAAAGGTTTAGGACTATGATGGAAAGTCAAATAAAGTGAAATTTTCCTAACGGTTACATAGCCTTTCACAGATAAGTACAGACGTATCTGTACTAATCCACGAGACTCTAATAAACCGACTTGTGATTCGTGAATCCTATGAACCTAGAGCTCTAATACCAACATTTCACGACCCGGTTTGCCCTCTGTGAACCATCGTGACAACACCTAGTCTCTACGACTAGGTAAACCTAACAATGAAGAAATTAAACCATAATTGCGGAAGAAATAACTAAAACTGAACTAGTAAAGTAAAATAATGTTTAAGGTGCCGCTCGGCACATATAATAACATCTCTTGAAACTGATAACATTCCCAAAACCTGGAAACTCACAAATCACAAGCTAAGGGATACATAAGAAGCTTAACTCCAAAAACGTATAAACAAAGGAAAAATAATGGAAGGGGTATACTTATTACAGAAAGATAGAGAGGGACTGTTCGGTCTGCGGAGGCAGCAGATATACCACGAAGTCTCTATAGAAAAGCCTCCTTCCGAGGCTGATAGAACTGGGGAGGGTAACTAGACCTGCATAACAAAAATGTGCAGAACAGTAGCATGAGCACACCACAGCATTGCCCAGAAAGTATCAAAACTAACCTCGGTAGAGCTGTGACGAGGAACAGTCAAGACACCTACCGGTTAAATAAATAATATAATTATGGGGGAAACAGAACATGATATATATATATATATATGTGTGTGTGTGTGTGTGTGTGTGTGTGTGTATGTGTATGTGAAGATTGTACGAAATGACCAATAATGTTACGATCACAATGAGGGAAGAACAACAAGTTACACGAGAATATAAAGAATGATGACATAAAATCACGGAAAAGTGCAATCCAAACCCTAAGATGACAATGCAAAAAAGGAAACACAAACAATAAGTCGGGTCCTACAGTAGTGTCCACATTAGGTCTTATTTAACAATTTCCATAAATTTTACCAAATCTCGGTCAAATCACAACTCACGAGTCTGGCATCCAAAATCTACACTTGGCATTCTGTGCCTCCATCAACCTTAAGGTCATACTAGCAACTAATTGGCTAGCTATGGCCATTTCTCACATATATAATGATTAAACAAGGATGTGCCTCTATACTTAGAAAAATCAAGGGAACATCACCTCCAATAGGAGTGTTTCAACTACGTGTATGCTTCTGCGAGTGCTTTAACAAGATTTCTACCAGCTAATAAAGATAAGAAGAAGAGCACGCACAATGTTCCCTAACCAAATCCACAAGATAAAGCTCATACAGGAAAGCAAACCACAATCAAAATATTAAACGAAAATAGAAATGTCTCCACAAGCCATCACAATCTTTACAATCAATCCCTGACATAACCCTCCTTATTTCGCCACATGTGCAATTAATAACATAATAAGTACCGCCTTATTTTGCCACACGTGCATCATAATGTTCCCACCTTACTCCGCGACATGCGCAACCCACATATAAGCATATAAACATGTCGCGCCTTATTCATGTTGAAACACGTTCTCACAAGGCACTAAACTAAACGTGTGTTCATATTTGTAGGTTTTGATAAATGACAAACGATGCGCAATTGACATATGACGAGGTCCAAGCACAAGCGCGCAATTGATACATAACGAGATTCAAGCACAAGACAAACAAAGATCAAGATTAAGCAAAGAAATAAAGTTATACATGAGTCGTTCTTTAATTGTGATCTTGATCCGACAATTGACTCAAGACTTGGCTTCTCTCGTAAAATCATTTTTATCAAATCATGCATATTTAATTTAAAGCAAAATGATTTTAAATCATGCATATTTATTTTAACCAAAATAATTTTTAAACATGCCTCTAAAATCTGGAAAAAGATAATCGATTATGTACTTATGATAATCGATTATGTTAAGGCAGCTGCAAGACAATCGATTGTGTACCGTATGATAATCGATTGTGTTGAGGCAGTGTCCATCAGATTTTTCAAAGTTGCGAGACAATCGATTGTGTACCTTAGGATAATCGATTGTGTTGAGGCAGTGTCCATTAGATTTTTCAAAGCTACAAAATAATCGATTGTGCACCTTATGACAATCAATTGTGTTGAGGCAGTGTCTATTCGATTTTTCAAGACTGTAATATAATCGATTATACATATAGCATAATCGATTATGTAAATGACCGTTGCCAAAATATTTTCAAACTCTGTCTGGTAATCAATTGTATGATTCTGATAATCGATTATCCTAAGTAAAATCTGAATATGATTTTTTGAACGTTGCCAAGTAATCGATTATATGATTTTGATAATCGATTGTTTTAAGTAAAATCTGAAAAAGATTTTTTGAACGTTGCCAAGTAATCGATTATATGATTTTGATAATCGATTGTTTTAAGTAAAATCTGAAAAAGATTTTTTGAACGTTTCCAGATAATCGATTATACGATTTAGATAATCGATTATTATGCGTGAAATCTGGGAATGATTTTTGGACGATTGGAAAACAATCGATTATGCAACTTAGACAATCGATTGATTTAGCACAAAATCAGCAATTCTTAATTGGCAATTAGGCAACGGTTGTGCATGTTTTCAACACTATAAATACATCTTAAATTGAGTCTTTTAAGTACAACAACTGATCATATTATTGCAAAAGCTTGCATACTCTATTATTCATCATTTTCTATTCATTACATAAGTTTTTGAGAGCCAAATTCTTGACGAAAGTTGTTGCGTTCTTGAGCGTATTTATTTTACTCATATCTACTCTTGAGGAGAGTCTTGTTTTGAGTGCAAAGTGTTTTTATACACTTGAAGGGAAGTGTTAATCCCTTGTATTGTAAGAAGGAACGTTGTGATTCCTTTGGTTGAAGTCTTGAAGTGTGGTATCTTCGAGCAAAGGTTGTTGAGGCTTGTGTGACTCAAGTTCTCAGTTTGTAACGGTTTGTTAAGCACCCGTAAGCTTAACGAAGTTAGTGGAAATCTCGAGAGAGGCTCTCGGGGACTGGACTAGCCACGGGTTGTGGTGAACCAGGATAACATCGGTGCGTTCGTTCCTCATTATTTACTTATCGCACTTATTTTATTCCTGCAATTTTTAAATTCCGCAAGTTTACGCTGTTTTTTATTATAAGGCTATTCACCCCCCCCCCCTCTAGCGTTACGCGTATATTCTAACAATTGGTATCAGAGCCCAACTCTCTGAAAAACTTAACCATTTGAGAGAAACAATCCATGGCTTCTACTCGTGATTCTTTTGCAGGAATAGGTGAAGGACAATGCTCCACCCGACCACCACTATTCGATGGCACAAACTATACGTACTGGAAGGAGAGGATGAGAATATTCATTCAATCGAATAATTTTCATCTATGGAAGGTTATAATGAAGGGAGAACAAATTCCAACCAAAAAGGTTGAAAATGAATGGGTTCCAAAATCCGAAGATGAATACTATGCGGATGATATCCAAAAAGTGCAGAACAACGCTAAAGCCATCAACTTATTGTATTGTGCTCTAAACGCTGATGATTACAGAAAAATATCATGTTGCACAACGGCGAAGCAAATGTGGGATAAGCTGGAAATCACGTACGAAGGTACGGACCAGGTAAGAGAGGCTAAAGTTGATTTTCTAACCCATGCATATAAGCTTTTTCACATGAAGGAAGGCGAAAGGGTAGATGACATGTTCGAACGATTTTCAAAAATCGTTAATGACTTACATGCTCATAAGAAGACCTTCACGGATAAGGAACTTGTCCGAAAAATTCTCCGAAGTCTCACTCCGGAATGGCGCTCCAAGGCCGACGCGATTCAAGAGTCTATTGGCATTTCAAATGTCACCATCGACGGATTAAGAGGTAATCTTAAAACTTATGAATCTACTATACTTAACCCTCTTGTTAATGATCAAAGGAAACAAAGAATCGCCCTCAAGGCAAGCACAAGTCAACCTCAAAATGATGAGGACGGAGATAACGAGTTCGGACTCGTTATTAAGAGATTTCAAAAGTTCATGCGAAAAGAATATGAACGAAAAGGCAAACAACAAGGAGATCAAGTAAAGTGCTATGGATGCTGAGAAATCGGGCACATTAAATCAAATTGCCAAATGTCAAAAAGGAGAAGAAACCCTTCAAGAAACAACGAGCATACATATCTTGGGGAGGCGACTCCGGAGACGAGTCAAGTGAGGAAGAAGAAGACGAAACCGCAAATCTTTGTCTTATGGCACACGAAGACAATCAAGAAGAGGTATGACAAATTTCTTCCAAAAACTTCTATTCTCTTGAGGAAATGCAAAATGCCTTTGATGAGTTGTATAGTGAATTCATTAAAGCTTCCAAAACTGTTAAAAACACTAAGGAAAATGCTTCTTTGAAAGAACAAGATTTTGAAAGACAATTCTCTTTGAAAGAAAAAGATTTGGAAAATTTGATTTTGGAAAATGAGAAGTTGAAAGAAGAAAATAAAATTTTCGGCAAGAGAAGCGCCGACAAACCCGAGAGCTCTAGTAAAAATTGTATTTCTTGCATGCATCTAAAAATTGAGGTAGAAAGACTTAAGGGCACCCTAGATAAGTTCAATTCTTCTCACAAAAATTCGAATGAAGTTCTTGTTAATTTGAAATCGACCAAACATGGGATAGGTTTTAAAAACGAGCCTAAAGAAAAAGTTGAAGCCAAACCCCAACCACCTAAGGCTCAACCTAGGATAAATAAAACAAATGTTCATCCTAGAAATAACTATTCTAAAAATGCTGCATATCCTAGAACAAATAGTAGGAGAAATGATTTTCATGAAATGCGCAATAGTCATATTGTCGAAAATAGAGTAAACAAATTTCGTCCGTCCAACTACTATCAACCTAGACGAATGCATAATCCTAATGTCATTTGTCACTATTGCAATCGAATTGGACATATTGCTCCTGCTTGTTTCACTAGACATAGGCACTTAACTGCATGTCAAGCGCAACAACATGTTACACCTAACTCTCAAGGACCCAAAACAGCTTGGGTACCAAAGACTCATTAATTTGTCTTGTAGGTATGTTTGAAGGGATCAAGTCTACTTTGGTACCTTGATAGTGGATGCTCCAAACACATGACCGGAGACGAATCCAAGTTCCTTCAACTAGAACACAAGGAAGGAGGAAGCGTTATTTTTGGAGATAACAACAAGGGAAAAATTATCGGCATTGGATCGGTCGGTAAGGATGAACCTTCTTCCATTAAGCATATTTTGCTAGTTAAAGGTCTAAAACATAATCTCTTGAGCATAAGTCAATTATGTGACAAGGAAAATCTTGTTTTATTTGATTCGGATGAATGCTTAGTTTTTTGCCGTAGCGATTTTAAAATTATTCTTCGTGGTTTTAGAATGGATAACATCTATATGGTTGATCTCGAAAATTCTTCATCTGAATATGTGAATTGTCTTATGAGCAAAGAAGATGATATGTGGTTATGACATCGTAGAGTAGCTCACATCAACATGCATTTTTTAAACAAATTAGTTTCACAAAATTTAGTTATTGGTCTTCCAAATTTGAATTTTGAAAAAGACTCTATCTGTGATTCTTGTCAAAAAGGGAAGCAAACAAAAGCATCTTTTAAATCGAAAAATATTGTTTCAACTACTAGACCTTTGCAACTTCTCCACATGGATCTCTTTGGACCATCTCGCATTGAAAGTCTTAGTAGAAATCGTTATGCTTTTGTTATTGTTGATGATTATTCTAGATTTACATGGACACTATTTCTTGCTCACAAAAGTGAGGCTTTTCATAATTTTAAATGCTTTCTTAAACGTGTTCAAAATGAAAAGGACACAACCGTCACTTCAATAAGAAGTGATCATGGGGGAGAGTTCGATCACAATCTCTTCGCGGACTATTGTGACGAACTCGGTATCGAGCACACCTTCTCTGCTCCACGTACACCACAACAAAATGGAGTGGTGGAAAGGAAAAATAGGTGTCTCGAAGAGATGGCTAGAACCATGCTCGATGAGGCTAAGATTCCCAAACATTTTTGGGCGGATGCCGTGAGTACCGCATGCTACGCTTTAAATATAGTAGTCATAAGGCCAATACTCATGAAAACTCCCTATGAACTCTACAAGGGAAAACCAAATATCTCCCATCTTAGAGTATTCGGTTGTAAATGTTTTATTCATAACAATGGAAAAGACAATTTGGGAAAATTTGATGCAAAATCCGATGAAGGAATTTTTATTGGTTACTCTTCACGTAGCAAAGCATATAGAGTATTCAACAATAGAACCGAAACTGTGGAGGAATCCCCTCATATTGTGTTTTCCGAAAATAATGCTCGCTTGGCGAGAAAGGATTCTGGTTTTGATCTTGCAGGTATTTTAAACTCAATAAGTCCTCAAGACAAAGTACAAGAGGAAAATCCAAAGGAAATTCAAAATGAAACCTTGGAACAATTATCGGAAGAAGCGCCCTAACTGGAGAAAGAAACGAAACTGCCTAACGCGTGGAGGACAATCAAAGACCATCCTCTCGACCAGGTAATTGGCGACATTGAACAACAGGTAAGTACTCGAAACGCTCTTAAGAACACCTTAGCTCATACTGCTTTCGTCTCTCAAATTGAACCCTCAACCATCTCTGAAGCAATTGGGGATGAATTTTGGACCTTGGCAATGCAAGAGGAGCTTAACCAATTCAAACAAAATGACGTTTGGGATTTGGTGCCAAGACCCGAAAATCATACCATAATTGGTACGAAATGGGTTTTTCGAAATAAATTAGATGAAAATGGTGTAATCACTAGAAACAAAGCTAGGATTGTAGCAAAAGGCTATAATCAAGAAGAGGGAATTGACTATGAAGAAACATATGCACCCGTAGCAAGGTTAGAAGCTATTCGTTTATTACTTGCTTTTGCCTCTTCTATGAATTTCAATTTATATCAAATGGATGTAAAAAGCGCTTTTCTAAATGGTGTCATTCAAGAAGAAGTTTATGTTGATCAACCCCCGGGGTTTGAAGATTTTAAATCTCCCGATCATGTTTTCAAGCATAAAAAGGCACTTTATGGTCTTAAACAAGCTCCCCGAGCTTGGTATGAACGATTGAGCAAATTTCTTTTGGAAAATGAATTCATTAGGGGAAAAGTTGACACCACTCTATTTGTTAAGCATAAAAACAATGATATTTTATTAGTTCAAATCTATGTGGATGATATTATTTTTGGTGCTACTAACAATGCTTTGTGCAAGGAATTTTCTGATTTAATGACAAGCGAATTTGAGATCTCTATGATGGGTGAGCTAACCTTCTTTTTGGGGCTGCAAGTAAAGCAAATGGAAGAAGGAACCTTCATTTGTCAAGCTAAATATTGCAAAGAATTGCTAAAACGATTTGAAATGAGCAAAGCAAAAGCAATGGCCACTCCCATGAGCATATCCGACCATCTAGACAAAGATGAGAAAGGTAAGGAAGTCGACACCAAGAAGTATCGAGGTATGATTGGATCTCTCATTTATCTTACTGCTAGTAGACCGGACATCATGTTTAGCGTGTGCTTATGCGCTCGTTATCAATCATGTCCTAAGGAGTCTCACCTAACTGCGGTGAAACGGATATTGAAGTATCTTGTTGGTACTGTAAATGTAGGTCTATGGTACCCCAAAGGTTCTTCACGCCAACTTGTTGGCTATTCCGGTTCCGATTTTGCTGGATGCAAATTGGACCGCAAGAGCACTAGTGGCACTTGCCATTTGCTCGGTAGCTCTCTAGTTTCTTGGTTTAGCAAGAAACAAGTAAGTGTTGCGTTGTCCACAACCGAGGATGAATATGTAGCCGCGGGGAGTTGTTGCGCTCAAATCCTTTGGATGAAACAGCAACTCTTGGACTATGGCCTAAGTACCGATCATATCCCTCTTAGATGTGATAATACTAGTGCCATATGCTTGACGAAGAACCCCGTTCTTCATTCAAGAACAAAACATATTGAAATTAGGCATCATTTTATAAGAGATCATGTTATCAAAGGTGATGTCAAAATTGAATTTGTTGAAACCAAACATCAATTGGCCGACATCTTTACAAAGCCTTTAGAGAAAGAGTCCTTCTTCCGAATTCGTAGTGAACTCGGGATTCTTGACTCCACGTTGATCTAAGTCATGCATTGCATTTTCCCTTTCACATAATTACTAACTTGAGCGTCGGAGGAGCCTAACTTATTTTTGCAGGTATCTCCCAAAAGGCAGGGGAATTATAAAAGATTGGTGCAGAATAATCGATTCCTCTTCAAAATAATCGATTTCTCTTTAATATATAATCGATTATCAAGTATCACTAATCGATTATGTTGACATTATTTGTTTTATTATCCCTTTTATGAAATTGCAATTCTAGTTAATCAATAAACAAGTTATTTGCTTATTCCTTTTTGCTAATGTCAAAAGGGGGAAGAATAAGGGCTATGCACTTAATATTTATTGGCATAAATTGAGGGGGAATTCATATGTTGAGGGGGAATTAATTGCATATCTATTTACTTGTCTTATTGCATATCTATTTACTTGTCTTGGATCGTCATTATGAATTATCTAATATGCATATCCCGATTAAGGTTTGCCATTATCAAAAAGGGGAAATTGTTGAAACACGTTCTCACAAGGCACTAAACAAACGTGTGTTCATATTTGTAGGTTTTGATAAATGACAAACGATGCGCAATTGACATATGACGAGGTCCAAGCACAAGCGCGCAATTGACACATAACGAGATTCAAGCACAAGACAAACAAAGATCAAGATTAAGCAAAGAAATAAAGTTATACATGAGTCGTTCTTTAATTGTGATCTTGATCCGACAATTGACTCAAGACTTGGCTTCTCTCGTAAAATCATTTTTATCAAATCATGCATATTTATTTTAAAGCAAAATGATTTTAAATCATGCATATTTATTTTAACCAAAATGATTTTTGAACATGCCTCTAAAATCTGGACAAAGATAATCGATTATGTACTTATGATAATCGATTATGTTTCAGCTGCAAGACAATCGATTGTGTACCTTATGATAATCGATTGTGTTGAGGCAGTGTCCATCAGATTTTTCAAAGCTGCAAGACAATCGATTGTGTACCTTATGATAATCGATTGTGTTGAGGCAGTGTCCATCAGATTTTTCAAAGCTACAAAATAATCGATTGTGCACCTTATGACAATCGATTGTATTGAGGCAGTGTCTATTCGATTTTTCAAGACTGTAATATAATCGATTATACATATAGTATAATCGATTATGTAAATGACCGTTGTCAAAATATTTTCAAACTCTGTCTGGTAATCGATTGTATGATTCTGATAATCGATTATCCTAAGTAAAATCTGAATATGATTTTTTGAACGTTGCCAAGTAATTGATTATATGATTTTGATAATCGATTGTTTTAAGTAAAATCTGAAAAAGATTTTTTGAACGTTGCCAAGTAATCGATTATATGATTTTGATAATCGATTATTTTAAGTAAAATCTGAAAAAGATTTTTTGAACGTTGCCAGATAATCGATTATACGATTTAGATAATCGATTATTATGCGTAAAATCTGGGAATGATTTTTGGACGATTGGAAAACAATCGATTATGCAACATAGACAATCGATTGTTTTAGCACAAAATCAGCAATTCTTAATTGGCAATTAGGCAACGGTTGTGCATGTTTTCAACACTATAAATACATCATAAAATCAGTCTTTTAAGTACAACAACTGATCATATTATTGCAAAAGCTTGCATACTCTATTATTCATCATTTTCTATTCATTACATAAGTTTTTGAGAGCCAAATTCTTGACGAAAGTTGTTGCGTTCTTGAGCGTATTTATTTTACTCATATCTACTCTTGAGGAGAGTCTTGTTTTGAGTGCAAAGTGTTTTTATACACTTGAAGGGAAGTGTTAATCCCTTGTATTGTAAGAAGGAACGTTGTGATTCCTTTGATTGAAGTCTTGAAGTGTGGTATCTTCGAGCAAAGGTTGTTGAGGCTTGTGTGACTCAAGTTCTCAGTTTGTAACGGTTTGTTAAGCACCCGTAAGCTTAACAAAGTTAGTGGAAATCTCGAGAGAGTCTCTCGGGGACTGGACTAGCCACGGGTTGTGGTGAACCAGGATAACATCGGTGCGTTCGTTCATTATTTACTTATCGCACTTATTTCATTCCTGCAATTTTTAAATTCTGCAAGTTTACGCTGTTTTTTATTATAACGCTATTCACCCCACCCCCCCCCCTCTTGCGTTAAGCGTATATTCTAACAATTCAGTCGCATGTGCAATATATTAATAGCAACAGTAGCACAACAAAGACCTCGTGCAACCCCTCAAAAACAATCGCACGGCAGAAACATCGTGCATCACAATATCAACAACCAGACAACAAAAACCTCGTGCATCACGACAACAACAACCGCACGACAAAAACCTCATGCCTCATAATATCAATAACTGTACTGCAGAAACCTCGTGCTCAAAATATTAATAACCGCACGGCAGAAACCTCGTGCCTCACAATATCAATATCTGCATGGTAGAAACCTCGTGCATCAACACCCCAAGCACAACAACAACAAATACAATATATACAAGAGCACAAAAGAGAATTAACTCAAGAATCTTTCCTTCACCGGAGGCGGTAAGACTAACTCACAAGGAATAACCACAATAGAGAATACTAAACGTAATAACAACAACTTAACAAGGGAGAAAATAATATGAAGCAACGACACCAGAGCATGTAGTTCAACAACAAGGGAGTTAATAAGAGTCAAGTAATTTCAAATAATGAAATATCAATTTCACAAAGAGTCTCTACTTTTCTTTTAAGATTGGGCAGGTTATGAAGGATATACAACAATTTCAATAGACTAAATAATAAACTGAGAGATAATAATAACTTCCAATGAAAACGATCAGTTATGAAAGATAACGCAACTATGGAGGGGGTAAAGATTTCAGTTAAGTAAGGTAAGGGTCAATTAGAAAATAAGAATGAACCATAAGGCAATTAATTCCAAGTAAAACATGTAGAGTTGGAATTAGTAATAGAAAAATTTAATCATATCAAGAACAACATTCATACCCCGTGAATATAAGGACCTAATAACCTAAAAAGGCAAATTTTTCCCAAAAATAAATCCAAGCACGCACTCGTTGTGAGCATGTGATTTTTGCCTCACTTGAAATATTCCAATAGAATTCATTAAAATTAGGATTTTTCTTTTATTATTTAAAAGTTTTGGAATTAATTGCATGATTTTGTGTTTGTTTGCATTTTGTGCATTTTTTTAAAGTTGTTATAATTCATAAAAATACAAAAAAGTACATTATCATTTAGGATTCAATTTTTATATTTTTTCTAGGTTTATTAGGTAATTAATATTGCAAAAAATAAAGAAATAACAAAACTCGTCATGTTTTTTACATTTGTTTAGTTTTCATTTTAAAAATTGGGTTTTAGGTTATTCTAGAAAGTAATTAGTTTTAATTGAGCTTAAAATTGGCCTTGTTTATTTTATTTTGATACTAGATAAAATCAGGAAAATGAAATAAAAAGAGAATTGATTAATTAAAAAGATAAAAGGAAGAAAACAAATAAATTTGAGCCAATCTTGCATACATCCCAGCCCAAACCCAAAAATCCCTCTCCAAATCCGGCCAAAAATGGCCCAAATGCATCCTTTTACCCGGTCCGATTTGCCAGTCCCCTAGACACTTAAACGACGTAGTATCATGCCAATACTACGCCATTTTGAGATCTTCAGACGTTGATCAATCTCGTTCCCTTGTTTATCATCCAACGGTCCCCATTAATTCACATGAATAAAACTGTTTGAAGTTACATGGAACCCTAGAGATAGCCCTTCTCTTCCTCGTACTTATTCTCTGCCACCCTACAGCCACCGTCGTCGGTCGCCGGCCGAAAATCACCGCCGCCGGCGGCCGGTCCCTGATCAACCCCAAAAATACACCCTTGAATCATCTCCCCCTTTTTCCAACACCCGAGGTATCGACCCTCGAATCATAACCCTTGTTCTCGAATCTTTGATCAAAAAGGTGGTTTTTCCGCCGTCCACGGCGGCGCCGGCTCAGACAGCCATCAAAAATACACCATAGCATCCCCTTTCCACCCTCGTCACGAATCTAACACCAGCTTCCCTCGAATCATAGTCCAACGACTCGAATATTAATTTGAAATTTCGACCAAAAGTCACCCAACTTCTAAATCAAACCAATACGATACCCTGAGTTATCCTCACTCTCTTCACCACAAAACCTAGGTCATTGGGCCCTCAAATGCCCTCACAATCTCTCCCACTCAAAGTTAGGGTTTCCGGAACCCTTTATGTGATGCATGCAGATTCCTGAGCCTCAAGAATTTTAAGCTAAGTCTTCTAGTCTCTCTTAATTTTAGTTTTAGTTATCGCTTTGTAAGTCATTTTTTTAGTCTAAACATGGTCTTCCTTAGTTTTGTTAATTCATTCATGATTTCTTATTTGTTGTTCTTTTCGGGCCTTAGTCCATGCTTCATTTTTGGTTTAAGTTAAGTTAGTCTTCAGTATTGTGATCTCTCGCTTGTGTTTGTTCTTGTTAGAATAAGTCTGTGAATCATTGTCGTTCTTTGGTCTTACTTATTAAATACATGTTCCATTGATAATTGCATGTTAGTTTAATGATTTGAATTGGTAGAGATTTGTTTAGGGTTAGGAAAAATGGACTTGATTGAATGTCTATTTTTGGATATTACCGTTCATTTGTTTCACCTGTCTCTAGTTCGAATTCCTGTGGCTATTAGTTTAATGCCAGGTTGGGCTTCAAAATATTAGGATTAAATTTTGTTTGAATTGGTTCAATTGCTAGAATTTCTCTAGATTGGCTTGGATATAGCTGATTAGTATAATTCTAGTTAGTGTTAAAACTAAGGATAATTAGTTTTGAAAGCTAGCTTGGTGGTGTAGTAATTTCAGTAGATTAGAAGGGTAGTATAGGTCTTGGATGAATGGAATCTTACATAAGACTGATTCAGAAACCCCTGGAACATTCTAAGTGGGGTTTCAACCAGATTTTTAAAACTATAATGCAATAACTTGGCCAGCATAAATATATACAATTTGAGTTTGGATTCTCGTTTGTAGCTAATAACTCAACACTTAAACAGCTGTGAGTAATTATTACATATTCCTGAATGTAAAATCAGATCATGACTCGTTTGGTATTGTATTTTTAATGAAATAATTTAAGCATTAAGTTGTATATCCAACTGGAATTGCAATTATAGATTCTAGGGGCTTGTGCACTCGAATATGAAATTTATGAGTTTAAACGTGAAAAACAGGTCATTTGTCATTTACACCTAATCGCTAGAGTCTAATGTCATAGATATTTAGCTGAAAATACATCCATTCAGTGGAGTGTGATTACATAAATAGATTTGGGCCCTAGAATTTGAGCCTCAACGGCCCAGTCCAGGATGGGAACCCATTCCAGGCCCCTCGGTCCAATTCATTATTGACCTAGGCCCATCAATGTGCCTATGATTTGGCAAATTTTCATCCATACTTTACTAAAATTCCTTGTTTAGGATGATTTAAAGTCTTTAACTCGCAAGGTAATATAATCTAAATTTGGGCTTTCAAGTTAGGTGGCGAATTCGAATTAAAAGGTTTCATCCTTGTGTTTGAATTCGAACTTGAATTTGAAGCCCGAACTCTATAATTGCTAATTAACTAGGTCTTTTTAGAGACAAACATTATAGAAAATCCTAGTTTGCTTTAGACTGGCCTTTAAGTAATAAAATGAAGTGCGGCGCGCCAAATGAAACCCATAAATTGCGTAGCACTTTTTAAGTGCATATATTAAAATACTTAGAAATCTGGGACATGCCATTTACCGAACTTCATGGCTTCCCTCAAAGACAATGATATGTTAGTCACTTTAGGCGGGTCTTTTAATAATTTTACCTTCTTAAATACGAGTGTGGATTTCATGTGACCCAAATCCAAATCCCAAAACGTCGAATAAAATGTGTTTTGGATACGGGTGCATTTCAGGTGACGCGATCCAAAGACATGTTTTAAACGACATTCACATTCCAAAAATTCAAATAAAAGTGGTAAATAATTTAAAATTGCACTGAACATGTATAAAAATCATAGTTTTAGCCAATTGTAATAATTTAAGCAACCATGCTAGAACCACGGGATCCGAGGGTGACTAACACCTTCCCTCGGGTCAACAGAATTTCTTATTTAGATTCTTTTGGTTCGCAGACTCCGTTCGGGCAGTCAAACATTTCCTCTATTTAGAATTCAAAATAAACCGGTGACGTGGGACACCAATAGCAAAGCCCATCTCAAGTGGCAACTTTAAATAAATAAATATTCTCATTTCGAATAATGTCACTTGAATTGGAAAAACTCCCCTATACATTTATCCTTGCGGGTAAGAACGTAAAAAGGAGGTGTGACACTTATCACCTTGCATACATGGAATACAATCAGTAGAGAAGACTCTAGTCCTAAGGGGAAGTCCCCCACACAAGGTTAAGCAAGATACTTACCTCGAACCTGCTCAAAAATCAACTAGATACCACGCCTTTGACACAAGTATCCGACTACAAATGGCCCCAAATATATTCAATTGAATTACATATCGTAAATAACATCTCAAACAACTAATTCCAAAATTAAATTCTAAGCTAATACACGAAATTATATAAAATGACCAAAATGCCCCTCAGGCCAACGTCTCGAAATCGGATGAAACTAATATTTTCAAGGACCTCATACTCTCACGAGTCTATACGAAACGACAACAAAAAAAATCGGAGTCCAAATTACCCCTCAAATCCCAAAATAAAAATTAAAAATCTCAAGCCCTAGTTCTCCCATTTTTGTCCAAGTTTCTACGAATCTCTAGGTTAATCTCACAATAGAATCACATTTTAGGTTCAAAACTCTTACCTCCAATCAATTATCCTTGATTCCCTATTGAATCGCAGATGAAATATTTTATAAACTTTATGCCCAGTTCTGAACATCTTTCATCGCGTTCGCGACCACTGCCTTGCGAACGCGAAGGGAAAATTTAAAAAACCCTAAAAACGCTCTACCAAACACTGCGAACGCGATGCATAATTCTCCAGACCAATGCGAACGCGAGATGTAAATTCGGAGGATAATTTCCACTGGACCCCAATTCCTTATACGCGAATGCGAGAGCCCTTTGTGCGAACACGAAGCACAAACATCTGGCCTTCCACAAACGGCGGTCCCATAGACGCGAACGGGAATATCAAATAACCTGCCTCCCAATTCCTTCCTCGGGAACACGAGGCTCTTTACGCGAATGCAAATTGCAAATTGCAAATTCTCTTCAACACCTGAAATGAGAAATCTGAACCTTTTAAACTTAAAAATGGTCTGATTGACCACCCGAAACTCAGCCGAGGCCCCCTGGTCCTCAACCAAAAGCACCAACACCTCCCAAATCATCAATAAAACTTGTTTCAATCATCGAAACACCTCAACAACACCAAATCCTTCAATTCGCATTCAATCAAGCCTAAATATTCTAAACGCTTCTGAAATACGCTTTCGATCAAAAACCCAATCAAACCACGTTCGAATGAGCTACAATTTTTCACACACATCCCAAATGACATAACAAAGCTTTAGAAACTCTTGAAATTCCATTTAGACCCTCGGATCAAATTCTCACCTATCAGTACAATTCGTCAAAATACTAACTTTGCCAATTCAAGCCTAATTCTATATCGGACCTCCAAAACCAATTCTGATCATGCAACTAACCTTGAAATTACCTAACATAGCTAAAGGAACCCTCAGATTTACATTCCAAGGTTGTCTTCACACTGTTCAGACTATGGACAACTTTCCAACACTTAAGCTCTTATTTAGGGACTAAGTGTCCAAAAACTCTTCGAAACTCAAAATCAAACATCCCAGCAAAATAAAATAGCAGAAATGAACTTGGGGAAAGCATTGAATAGGGGATCAGGGCGTTAATTCTTAATACGATCGGCTGGGTCGTCACAGTTTAAGAGGGGAAAAATGTAGTGACCTAGTCAGCCGTTCAGAGAGTTATAGCCTCGTTTTCTCCATTTATGTTTCTTTATAGATTGTTTAGCTGTGTGGAGTTGTATCGAGTTGGTAGGTTTGGATTCAGAATAGTTTTAAAGTGAAATGATCACTTAGTCTCTTAGTTAGAAAGCTAAGATAAAAAAGTCAACCAAAAGTTGACTTACGAGTAATCGAATTCAGATTTAAATTTTTATTATTCAGTTATCTTTGTTGAGTGATTTTAGACTTTGGAGCATTTTCGAATTATTTTTTGGAGGTCTGTAGTAGAATTAGGATTGAATTGGCAAAAGTTAGAAGTTTAGAAGTTCTTCGGCTTGCATCCGAGGTTGATTTGGTATTTGGGTGTTGTTTTAGGTGTTCCGGAGGTTCGACTAAGTTCGGTAGTGATATATGACTTGTTAGAATTATTGGGTGAGGTCCTGAATGCCTCGGGTGAGATTTGGATAGGTTTGGATTGTGTTGTGCTCATTTTTCTAATGTTCCAGCGTCGTTTCTTCAAGCATAAATGATATCATATTGAACAAATGAGATCCTTTTTTTTTATTGAAGCATTAGATCTGTATCATAATTTCGAACCCATAGCAAAAAGAATGGTCGAATTTTGACATCATATGAGGATTTTATGGTCATTTTACTAAGAATTAGGTTGCTAGATTTTATTAGTTTAATTACGAAATTCCACTGACGATGTATTAAAAATCGCACTCTTTGAAAATATTAAATACTATATATCTCATTCATTATAAGGTCAAATTGAGTGACTAGAAATCCTAACTTTGTTAGAATTTCTCAAAGAATCCATTGGAGTAATAAAATACGAGTTTCGGGGATTGTTTGGCATGAGAAACGGGGCAAATAACAAGGAGAAAAATATATAAAACAATGGTTTGTTCATTCGGTCATATTTTGAGTTTGGGAGCTCAGATTTGGATGGTTTTTAATTCAATATTTGCCATATGAATTGGGGTAAGGGTTATGTACTTGGTGTTGGTTATATTTCATTAATCTATCTTCAGTTTTGGGATTTGATTGATGATTTTAAAGTGAAATTGAGGGAGTTAGGGTTTGAGTTTTGGAGAGTTTTAGTTAATCATTTGAGGGAACAAATGGAGTCCGATTTTGATAAACTTTATATGATTAGAATCGAGAGAGAACGAGGGTTATGATTCGTCTATTTTTGGCCAATTCTGAGATATGGGTATGGGGTCCGTATTTTGGCTGATTTTGGAATTTTTGCATATTTTGTACTCCCTCCATTCCAATTTATGTGAACCTATTTGACTGGGCACGAAGTTTAAGAAAAAAATGAAGACTTTTGGAATTTGTGTTCCTAAACAAGTTCAAATGGGGCCTAGAGTATTTGTGTGATTTTAAAAGCTTCTCATTAAGGGTAGAATTATATGTTTAAGCTAAATTGTTACCAAATTCAGAAAGGGTTCATTCTTTTTAGAACAGACCAAAAAGCAAATAGGTTCACATAAACTGGAACAGAGGGTGTAGTTTTTATTGTGGAATTCGATTCTTTAGCATATGGTGATGGTATTGATCTGATTATGGTTAGATTTGGAGCTTTTGGAGACCGAGTCAAGAGATGAGGGAATCCCGGAGTAGGATTTTACGTTGTTCAGGTATGTAACAATTTTAACTATGGCTTTGAGGGCATAAACCTGGAGAATTTGATATCATATGATTGTTTGGAGATGATACCCACATTAGGTGATGGTCGTATAAGTGTATACCTTGAGTGATTAAGACTTGGCCCGTCCCGTGAGGCTGCGAGGCATAATAACTATTATATGTGGTTATGTGTTTACTTGTTGTTGAACTTGTTTGCCTTCATGTTAGAGATCATGCTTAGGCTTTATTCATGCTTACATTATTTGAACTCGGTCATATAAACTATTTTACGTGTTTAGCCCAATCTCTATTATTTGCTAATATGATGTGATACCTGATGTGGACTGTACTTCCTTATTTGTTGATGATGGTGAGGCTAGTGAGGTACATGACTGACTGAGGCCGAGGGTCTAGTTGTGGGGATATTAATACCATAGCGCCTGAGTGTTCTGCATAGCACGTGAGTTGACCGGCGGGTCCAGGCATTTATACCATAGCGCATGAATTGTCCGTGTAGCAGGTGAGTTGACCGTGCAGATCCAAGTATTGATATGATAGCCTGGTTGTAAGGACAGTTAATACCATAGTGCGTGAGTTGTTCACATAGCACGTGAGTTCACCATACGGTCCAGGTATTTATGCCATATCGCGTGAGTTGTCCACGTAGCACGTGAGTTGACCGTGCGGATCCAGGAATTGATATGATGGCACGTGAGTTGTCCGTGCTTAGTTCTTGGGCTCTAGGAGCTCCTCCGAAATTTGTACACACCCCTAGTGAGCACAGAATGTTGAGTGTGAAGTGCTGAGTGGGAGAGTTGAGTGATAGAGTGACATTACTGTGAAGTTGCATTTATTTTACTGCATTTATCTGTTAATTCCTTTCTGGCATTTATTGAGTTGTGGAATTTACCTTTTTATTTTTTTTAATTGTGAAAATAAATTTGTAGACTATTTTACTTAGTTTGTCACTACTACTCTGTTCATTAGCTATTTCTGTTACTATTGAAGTGGTTGTACTCATACTATACTCTGCACTTTGTAGAGATTGCAAGGTAGCTGCCAGCATCGGCATGACCTTGTTACTCCTTTTGTCATTTCTTCTTTTGAAGAGTTAGACAATTTAATTCATAGTGTTAGACGCTCATGGCTTAGTGACGACCCGATATGTGGGGATGGTTTTCTTATTTTATATTATTCTTATTTAATGTTGGTTTAGTTTATCAGAAATTAAATTATTGAAAATATTTTATTAAATTTATATAATTAAATTAGTAGTAATATTTTAGGAATAGGCTTGGTTTGTAACATAATAGGCGTCATCGCAATCATGATTAAATTTTAGATCGTGACACGTACAATTACTGGAAGAGAGGATTTCACTTTTTCTCTTCTTCATATGTTTGCTTTTTCATTATTTCTGTTTTTGATTACACACTCTGCTCATAGCTTGGATTTTATCTGTTGTCTGATGGGTGTATTATCACTCTAGAGACAGACAGGCAGATTTTTAACCTATAGGATCATGACATCAAGAATCTCACATGGAATCCAATAAATAGCTTTCAAGTCAAACTAGAAGTTTTGGAATTATAAGTTCCCTAATTGTTTCTCTGACATGAATCAGTATCCCACCTTTTCTTAGTTATATTTCTTACTGATATTTGTATTCATTATTCTAAAAGTTGTTAGATGATCATTGTTTTATTTCTAAAGCATTGATCGTGGTTGTGATACTTTAGAAATCTTACTTTTATTTTAAAATTTTCAATCTGAATTAGGCGTTTAAAAGACTACACAATGATTTATTGTGTACTACATACAAGTTGAAGTATTTGCTTATTTGTTGGCTTGTTGAATAAATGTTTATTTCTGGTTAATATATTATTTTAATCATATATACATATATATTACACATGCACCAGATTATAGCACCTAATAAAAAATGGATGGAACTTATCCATGACCGACTTGGTAATGCTTACAAGCTTGGGGTGGACAGTTTTTTGGACTTTGATTTTACAAGATTAAGTGAAGCGCGTGTAATACGTTGTCCATGTATCATGTCACGACCTGAATTTTCCACCATCGGAAGTTTTGATGGAGCCTATTCGTAAAAGTTAGGCAAGCCGAGTATTATATATTTTATTACCCTTTTTCTTAACCTTTTAGCAATTTTAAATTAACATGGGATTAGCAGTGGAATAATAATAATAATAATAATAATAATAATAATAATAATAATAATAGTAGTAGTAGTAGTAGTAGTAGTAGTAGAAGAAGAAATGCGAAAGACGAAATCTGATAACTTAGCCAAATGCGACTACAACAATACAAAACACGTCTCTACCAGAACTGGTGTCACAATATTCACATATCATTTATGATACTACAAGCAGTTGTCTATAAAAAAAATACAATCTGTCTCTAAAGTAAATGAAAATAGAAAATAAAAGATAGATGGGGACGCCAAGGCCTACAGACGTCTGCATGACTAACTCGGGTCTCCGCTGGACTGAAAGCAACAATCACTTTAAGGTCCAAAAGCTTTGGTACCGAGATCTGCACACAGTGCAGAGTGTAATATCAGCACAACTGACCCCATATGTTGGTAAGTACCGAACCTAATCTCGGCGAAGTAGTTATGAGGCTAGGACAATACTACCAAATAAACAAGTACAATTAAAGTATGTACGACAACTAATAATAATAGAAACTAGCAGTCTAAGATGGGAAGGGGAACATAATGTGGGGAATATCAAGTACCAACAGTAACTCAAGAGAAAAGCATAAAAACATGTTGAAGTGCACATCAGTAAGAATAATGAAACAGTAATGAACCAATATCCACTTTTATTCATTATTGTTGCAGCGTGCAACCCGACCCCTCATGTTCTCCCTTATTACTCCATGTTGCAGCATGCAACTCATCCCATATAATATTATCTCCGCGTGCAACCCGATCCCAATATATAATAACCACTAATCATAAAGAATCCTGGCAATGGAACAATAAGGAAACAACAATATCCCTGCAGGAGAATCAACAACAAGAATAAACATATCCCGGCAAGGGAGTTAGCTATAACCAATCTTGTACCAACGTTGAACTTCATTAATGAAACCTCAATAAAACCAGTACTCAACAATGAAAAAATACCACGAGAATAATTGTAATTCTTGCGCAACACGAAGAATCAACAACTTAGGCATGTGTAGTACTTATTAAGAAGCATAACGGTTACAATTTAAGACTCACGAGTATGCTTGACAATGAGGTATAGATACTCATCACCACACATATACATCGTACAATACTCTAGAACATAGCAATTAAAGCATAATACCTATTCCCTCAAGCTAAGGTTAGACCAAACACTTACCTCGAACTTCCACGGCTAACTCAAGCGTCAAACACCGCTTTTCGTTTGGAATTTGTCTCCAAGTTACTTGTATCTTGTCCAAATTAATTTTAAAATATAAATATGTTCTATAGAATTCATACCAAATGATTCTATAGGTTTTCTATCATTTTCCGCAAAAATTCAAAAATCGAACCGAGCCTGCTTGGTCAAAATCCAATCACCTATTTACCCAGGAGCCCAAATATGCAATTAACTTCGAAATCCGACCCCAAAATGAGTTCTAAATCCCAATTATTCAAACAGCCTTAATTCTATCCAAATCCCTAATTTTTACCATAAAACCCCAAGATTTTCGGATAAAGGTTAATGAAACGCAAATGGAAATTGAAAGAAAAAGGCATATACCAAAACTTTGGGGAAGAACTTGCCTCTTGAAAATCGCCTCAATGCTCTCTAGTTTTGAAAATATGAAGTTATGGGCTAAATTCCCGTTTTACTAATGTTTTTAATTCACTGGACATGCCTTCTTCACGTTCACGAAGGGTTAGCCCCCTTGACCTTGCATTCACAAGACCTACGTTGCGTTCGTGTAGGGTAAAATGCTTTTCCCCCAGTTCCTAGCCCAATTGACCTTTGCGTTCGCGATAGACGGGTTGCATTTGAAAAGGGTAACCTCCCAATGCATTGTCTTCGTGACCTGTACCTCGCGTTTGCATAGAGGAAAAGCTCCTCAGACAACTTACCCTTCGTGTTCGCGAGAGTCTCTTTGAGAACGTGAAGAACAATATATTAGCACACCAGAAATAGCAAAACCTGCAACTTTCTTAGTGTAAAAATCTTCCGAAACTCACCCGAGCCTTCGAGGCTCCAAAAAAATATGCATACTAACTCAATAACATCATATAGACTTACTCGTACGATCAAATCACCAAAGTAATACCTTTAACAATGAATTTAGCATCAAAATCAAAGAAAAATCTCAAGAACTCTTGAGTTCAATATTAACATCCGAGGGTCCGATTCACGTCATATCAAGTCCATTTCTTACAAAATTTTACATGCTCAACCCAAACACCATATAAGACCTATACCGGACTCGGGAACCAAAATACATGTCTTTTACCATCAATCCCAAATACATTTAAATTTCCAAAAACTCTTAAAATCGTAGTTAAATAATTTTTTTCAAAAATTTATTTCTCAGGCTTGGAACCTCAGAACTCAATTTCGGGCATACTTCCAAGTCTCAAATTTTCCTACGAAATCTCCGGGGCCGTTAAATCACGGGTCCGAGTCTGTTGACCCAAAATATTGACCCAAGTCAACTTAAATTCAATTTTAAAGGCTAAGCTAGCATTTTTTCAAATTTTCACATAAAAGCGTTTCGGATATACGTCCGGACCTTGCATGCAAACCGAGGTGAGATAAAAGGAGGCTTTTAGGGCGCCTGAATACATTATTTACTTGTAAATCAGGTGATTACCTTTTGGGTCATCATATATCAAATGTTGTAATACAACTTCGGGAACACGTGAAATGGCTAAGTCACATTTAATATTACATGGAATAATTCAAAATTATAATTTTTAGTACATCATGGGGAAATGTTAGGTGATCCACAATCAAATTCAGAAGATGTAGAAGATGATGACATTGAAGAAGATGATGGTGAGGATTAAATACATGAGATCCTAAGAGATTCATACCCTGATTTTAGTGCAAACAATACGAACACCAGTGGTGATGATTTTCTTGAGGAGGAACCAAATGTCGAAGCAAAAAAATTCTATATGCTTTTAAAGAATTTTGAGCAACCATTGTACCAAAATTCAAAAGTTTCTAAACTTTCTACTATGGTTGACTTGCTTCATATCAAAAGTAATGGGCGTTGGAGTCATAAGTCATTTACAATGTTGTTGAAGATGTTGAAGGAAGATCAATATCCTGATGAATCAAACTTGCCAGATTCATATTATGAGGCAAAAAATATTTTTTGGGATCTTGGACTTCCTTACGAGAAGATTGATGCGTGTAAAAATAATTGCATGTTATATTGGAAGGATGACAAGTTTCTTGAATCTTGTAAAGTTTGTGGCGCATCTAGATAGAAAGAGAATAAACATAGTGAAGAAACTAAATTTAAAAGTGGGATAAAGATAGCGCATAAGACTTTACGTTATTTTTTCTTAAAGCCAAGACTCCAAAGATTATTTATGTCCTCAAAGATATCATCTTTAATGACATGGAATCATGAAAAAAGATTTAGACAATTGAATGATGAGGCACCTAACCCACTCAATGGCATGGAAAAATTTTGATGGACTTCACCAGTGTTTCATCGCTGAAACTCGTAATGTTCGACTTGAACTTGCTAGTGATGGTTTTCAACCATTTGGAAGTTCTAAAACCCCATATAGCATTTTGCATGTTGTACTTATTCCTTATAATTTATCATCTTGGCTATGTATGAAGCAAGAGAATTTTATTTTGTCGATGCTTATTCCTGGTCCTGAAAGACCAGGAGATACAATCAGCCTTTGATGGATAAATTAAAGGAAATACGGGAAACTGGAGTAGAGACCTTTGATGCGTCAACCAAACTGAATTTTATATTTCATGCAACTCTATTATAGACCATTAATGACTTTTCGGCCTATGCAAATTTATCTGGATGGAGTACAAAAAGAAAATCAGCTTGTCAAGTTTGCAATAAAGAAATATCCTCAATAAGGTTAGAAAATGGTAAAAAGTAGTATTATATGGGTCATAGACGCTTTCTTCCTCTTAATCACAAATGAAGAAATGATAAAGAGTCATTTGATGGCACTAAGAGGCGAAGACTACCACCCAAAGTTTTTTCGGGTGAGGATATACTTGATCAAATGGCTGACTTAGATTGTTTACCCCTAACAAAAGATCCAAAGAAGAAGCCTAAAATATCACATGAGTGTAAGGATGCTAATTGGAATAAGAAGAGTATTTTCTTTGATCTCTTTATTGGAAAACTCTATTGTTGCGACATAATTTAGATGTGACGCTATCGAGAAAAATATGCATGACAATATTTTAGGGACAGTCTTAAATATCAAAGGAAAAACAAAAGATACCATAAAAGCTCGATTGGATTTGCAACCAATGAACATAAGAAAAGAATTGCATCCAATTAAAAATGGAGATAAATATGAGCTATCGACAACATGTTCTACGTTGTCTTCCGAAGAGAAGAATATATTTTTCAGATTCCTAAAGAACTTGAAGGTTCCAGATGGTTCATCAAATATATCTCAATGTGTCAACACTAAAGATCACAAAATTTCAGATCTAAAAAGTCATGATTGTCATATTCTTCTACAATATTTATTTCCACTCGCTATACGTGATATGCTTTGTAAATCTGTATGTGAACCTCTTATTGAGTTGTCTTTATTTTTCAACTTGCTTGGAGCAACAAGTTTAAGAATGAAAGAGTTAGAACAGATAGCAGCTCAAATTCCTATAACTCTGTGCAAGTTAGAAAATGTATGCCCTTATTCTTTTGTTGATATGATGGTGCACTTGCCGATCTATTTAGCTAATAAGAATATGATTGCTGGACCTATTGAATATAGATGGATGTATCCAGTGGAGGGCGATGGTTATACTTTTTTAAGTCTTTAGTTGGTAATAGGTTTTGCCCAAAAGGTTCTATTGCGGAAGAATATTTGACAACTGAATGTTTGACTTTATGTTCAAGGTATTTTCATACAATAGAAATAGAATTTAATCACCTTGAGCAAAATTATTATGTAATATTATTAAATCTGATGGAGGTTTATAGTTTTTTGTCAACCGGAAAAAGAATTAAGAGCTGAAAAAATTGACAAACTTAATCCATATGAATTAGAACAAACACATATTTATTTTTTGAAGAATTGTGATGAAATTCAATCATTTCTCTAATAAGTATTGACTCACCATAATAATTCACTTATACTTTAATCATGATTTCAATTAAAATGATGTGTTATTTTTTAATTTTTTGTAGAGAGTTTCACAAATTCTAAGTGATACTTCTCAAAAACACTCTGATAGGGAGTTCATTAGCTGGTTTAACAAAAAGTTAGTACATGTTATATACTATTGTTATTTTTTTAAACATAATATTTATATAGTATTTTCTAATTAAATTATATAATTGATTTTGATAGGTTGTTGAATTGTACAAATGTGATAACAGTAAGAAAATAAAATATTTGCTCACTTTGTCACGTGGTCCCCTGCCATATGGAGACGTCTTAAATGTTACATTACTAATGAATATAAGTTTCGTATGGAAGAGTATGACAGCGGTTTGAGAACTCTAAACTACAGGGTGATTGTAATTGGTGAAATAGATGAAGAGAATAAAAATATTAAATATTATGAAGAACTTACTGAGATTCTTGAATTGTAATTTATTGGACGAAAAAGAGTAATCTTGTTTAGATGTATGTAGTTTGATGTGTATGACCAAGAAAAGAGAATTAAAATGGATGAATATGACATTGTGAGTGTTAATCATCAGTGATTATTGAAAATTAATGAGCCATTTATATTAGCAAACCAAGCATAACAAGTATTATGTCGACCAAGGGCGGACGCACTTTGGTACTGCTTCGCCGGAAAAATTCAATAAATATGTGTAAATTATTAATATATACAAAAAATATCTTATTAAATAAATAAAAAAGGACGTAACTTTACACGTACTCCCCGCTAGCTCTAATAGTTAGTCGCTCCTCCTTTTCAGGAGAGCTCATGGGTTCGAACTTGAGCAGCTTCATGTTGTGTAAGATTTTCAGTGTTTTCTACTAAAAAACTTATTTTTCTTCCAAGTATGTTCTATGGTAATTTCCTTACTATATTTTTCTTTCTATCTTTTTCTTGGGGAAGATGAAGTTGGTCCAAACCAAATTCTAAAAAAATTAAAGAGTTTATAAGTGATTGCGTAGTATTATATATAGAGAAAAGATAGTATTTATTATTATGTCTAGCAAGAATATTCTGGATACATTTCAAAAAGTCGTATTATATTTGAATTCATTTTTTTAATAAGATTCGAATATGTATTATTTTTATGTATATCGTGATAGTAATTAACTATTTGTTCAGTTCTTTAAATGTGACGCCGCTTACGAAAAATTATGCGTCTGTCCCTGATGTCGACAATCCTTCAAATAAAGGTTGGTATGTTGCAAGAAAAGTTTTACCTCATGATACTTTTGATATTTTGTAAGAAAAGGATGACGATTTGGATAATTTGAATAATTCTATAAAAATAAAAATAAAAAGAACTGATGAAGATTTTTGACCTTTATCATCTATGTTGTTAATATTTATTTTCTTAGTCCTTTTGCTTCTCGCTTTTCTAGGATAACTGGAACGAATAATTAGTATGAATCTGTTCATGGAACTTTTGGACTTGCTAGGAGTAAAAATATAAACGACTATTATGGATACTCCATGAAGTCAGATGTACTCGTTCGGTACCTACTTGTGGGATATTCAGAATAAAATTTCTACCTTATAAAAAAAAATTAAGTTGCACAATTTGGCACACTATTGATTTATTATGAATCCTTTTTTTTTCCTTTTATAATAATGCCAACAGTAGTTACATATTTATCATGCTCGGACTTCTTTCAAGGGTCATACTCTTGCCTTATTATTACTAGTAGAATAGAAATAATAGAAACTGTACAATCAGTTTATCCTTATTCCAAAGTATACAATGTGATGCATTTTTACTTGACATGGAATTCAGTTAAAATGGATTTTTAGCAATAAGAAATTATCATCATTACATATATTAAAGGTCCAAAAAATATTATTTCTTTAATTCTTATGAGTAGGAAAAATTAATTTATCTTTGATCATATCTTATTAGTGTTGAATTACATTTTGTGCTGCTAATGATTTTCTCCTCTTTATTTCTTGAAAGAAATTGGAAAGAATATGTAGTTGGGCTATGTGGTTTTACGAGTGCAGCCTTGTTGTATCATGTCTGCTGTCTTTGTTTTTCTAACCACAGATAAGTTCTTTCACTAGCAGTTGGTTATAAAGTTTTTCCCTTTTTTGACAGGAACTAATATTGATTTCTGTTTTTCTGTTATTGAGTGCCGATGAATTGTGAGATGTAATACTAGAAAAAAAAAAGCTAGCTTTATAAGCAACTATCCAGCATTTAACTTAGTCTTCCCTCGGCTAGAAGCAACTTCTGCATTATCTTTCTATTGACTACCTTAATGCTTTAAATTCATAGACACTAGCTGTTGAAGACTGCTTGTTGCATTTCTCTGGTTTTCTGGCAGTTTTGGATCATGTTCAAGTTTATGAGTTAGCAGACTATCTTGTGATGGAGGAAAAGTAAATTGATGATTTCATAATAGGCTAGTTTATTCGTCAACTTCAATAGTAAACGAATACCAAATTTTTCATCAGCTGCATGCAGAAAAGCTGGCATTTCTTTCACTTTTTTGGCGCCACTCTTTTTCAATTTACCTCATTACGATCTTTGCTTTGCTCCTCCGAATCAAGGAGACTTTGATATGTCGCCGAGTTCCTTATATTTACGCCACTCTGTATCTACTATTGTCTTCTAGTCTTTACATTCAGTTTGATGGTTTTGATAGGCTTACTGCTTCTTTTACATGGAAAACCTAATTCATGGAATTATGCAATTCACTTCTTCTATCGTATATTGTCTTTGAGTGTGTATACTGTGCGACTTATACATTGCTGATGTTATTCAAGGTTGAAATTTTATTCTGCCTTCACAATTATAATTTTATTCTCTGTCACTAAAAATGTCTTAGTTTGAATTAGCCATTTTAAGTAAGAGGATCCAAGTCTGACATTACACTTTATCAGGGGCAATAGTTTCATAAAACTAGGATTCTTTTCTGTCAGTTCACGGGGTATAAACAGGAGAGTAAAAGTGTGTCATCAAAGTTTCAGGGGGAAGAAAGATACCATGGAATTTAGGCCTTCTATGCTCGTGTTACATAAATCCCTCGCTTCTTCAGATTTTTCTCTGTATGAATAGTCTCCTTTTTTTCTTGAGATATTTTCTCCACAACCACCTTACTTGTCCCATCTTATAGTTATAGAACTATTGTTTCGAATTGAGATTTCTTTCCTGTAATACTTCTTTTTCAACACGTTCGGTCAGGATTGGGAACCCGGGTAGTGCGAAATTTATCTAGACAATGATACGATAATAATAAGCATATAAAGAAGGCCGCCAATTTAACGTGGTTCGATCAAAGTGACCTACGTACACAAGAGGAGAAGAATAATTCTACTATAGTATCAAGAGTACAAAAGAGAATACAAAATTAGAGTAAACACTCTAATTAATCCCAAATACCCCAAGAGAATAATCTCACAAGATCACTCCAACGAATGGGTTCGCACAAGTGCTTCCCTACACTTAACTCTCATACATAATACTCTTAATAAAAGGAAGAAAGGAAAAAAAATGAAGACTCAAGTCTTGTTGGAGTCTAAAATGAACTAATGTCATTCCCTTTTATAGGCAAAATAGTCTTGGCCTCTTAGGTGTGAAATAAGAGATACAACTTGTGCAAATAAAGTCCACCACAAAATATAATATTTTTGGGTCCCAAAGAATATTGCCAACAAAGTCTACTTTGCAAGCATGCTTATGTGAGATGGAATCCATTAGCCAAAATAATGGCCATAATAACAAATCTCCACCTTGGCCTAATTTTGGTTGATGTAGTAAATTTGCTCCACCTTCTCCGCAAAATCCCTAATGGGCATATGTCAAAATTTAACGCCATCAAAATTAGACAAGTTGTCGGATACCAAAACTGTAGTAGGGCCTATAAAAGTGGATCCTAATAAAGTATACAACGAACCAGATCTGTGTGCTTTCATGATCACAAGAGCACCATGAGAAACATTCAGAACTCCAGATTCACATGTGTACTTGCACCCTTTATCTATATTACAAGAACTAGAAGACTCTTTTCTAGAATGTAATATAGAGGATTCATAAAAGGTTACATCTCTGATAGTTATAAATTTTGGTGTAGTGGGATCATGATACCATAGTCGGTATCCTTTCACCCCAAATACATACCCAAGAAAAAACAAATCCTTTTTAGCCCTTGACTCAAATTTGTCATCATTTTCTCACATTATGCAGAGTAACCAAATAATTTTAAATCGGAATAATTAGGAGGAGTACCTATCCACATTTCCTTCGAAGTCTTAAAATTCAAAGGTGCAGAAAAAATACGATTGACAATATAACAAGTTGTAGAGTTAGTTTCTGCCCAAAAGGCATTTGTCAACCCATCATTTGAAATCTGCAACGAGCCCTTTTATCTATGACGGCAAACTCCTCGTCCGTCATTTTGTCTGTTTTTCATCCATTTCTTGTAATGCGAAGTATAAGCCATCCTGAATTAATATAGCTTCCATCTTTAACTGCTACATTCCGAAGTTTGCATTCCGATCAAAATTCTCAACATAGGTCTTTGTTAGAGTCATTTTGGCTACTGAAATAAACCTGGTTAGATCCGACTTTGATACCAATTTGATAGGATCGGGAACCCGGATAGTGCAAATTTAGCCAAAAAATACTATGATGACAATAACAAAGACAATAGATGTTGATAACAATGACAATTAAAGCATTATAAAGAAGGCACCAATTTAATGTGGTATTGTCAAAGTGACCTACATCCACAAGCTGAGAAGAATAATTTCACTGTAGTACCAAGAGTACAAAAGAGAATACAAAATTAGAGTAAACACTCTAATTAATCCAAAATACCCCAAGAGAATAACCTCTCAAGATGACTCCAAGGAAAGGGTACATGCAGGTTCTTCCCAACATATAACTCTCACACATAATACTCTTAATAAAAGGAAAAAAGGAAACAAGAAATGAAGACTCAACTCTTGTTGGTGTTTCTTTGGTATCTAAAATGATATAATATCATTCCCTTTTATGGGCAAAAAGGTCTTGGCATCTTAGGTGTAAAAGAAGAGATATAACTTGTGGAAATACTGTCCACCATAAAATGCAATATTTTTTAGTCTCAAAGAATATTGACAACAAATCGACTTTACAAGCATGCTTATGTGAGATGGAATATATTATCCAAACTAATGGCCATACTAACAAATCTCCACCTTGGCCTAATTTTGGTTGATGTAGTAAATTTGCTCCACCTTCTCCGCAAAAGCCCTAATGCGCATATGTCAAAAATTTATTGCCATCAAAACCAGACAAGTTGTCTGATACCAAAACTGTAGTAGGGCCTATCACAGTGGATCCTAATAAAGTATGCAACGAACGAGATCCCTGTGCTTACATGATCACAAGAGCTCCATGAGAAACTTTCAGAACTCCACATTCACTTGTGTACTTGCACCGTTTATCTGTACTAGAAGAACTAGAAGACTCTTTTCTAGAATGTAACATAGAGGAGTCATCAAAGGTTACATCTCTGCTAGTTATAAATTTTGGTTCTGTGGGATCATTATCCCATGGTCGGTGTCCTTTCACCCAAGATACATACCAAAGGAAAAAAAAATTACCCCTTAACTCTAATTTTTCATCATTTACATGCATGTATGTAGGGAACCAAATATCTTTAAATCAGAATAATTAGCAGGAGTAGCTATTCATATTTTCTCTAGAGTCTTGAAGTTCAAAGGTGCAGAAAGAGAACGATTGACAGTATAACAAGTTGTAGAGTTAGTTTCTGCTCAATAGGCGTTTGTCAATCCAGCATTTGAAATCATGCAATGAGCCCTTTTATGTATGAAGGAAAAATCCTCATCCGTCATTTTATCCCGTTTTTTCTCCTTTTTCTTGAAATGCCAAATATAAGCCATCCCGGATAAGGATATCTTCCATCTTTAATTGCCACATTCTGATGTTTGCACTTCGGTTAAAATTCTCAACATAAGTCTTTGTTAGAGGCATTTTGTCTACTAAAATAAACCTGGTAAGATCCGGCTCTGATACCAATTAGTTAGGATTGGGAATCAGGGTAGTACAGAATTTAGCAAAAAAATTTATGATGACAATAACAAAGACAATGAAGTTGATAACAATGATAATTAAAGTATTTAAAGAAGGGACCAGTTTTGACGTGCTTCGGCGAAAGTGACCTACGTCCAAAAACGGAGAAGAATAATTTCACTATTGTTGCAAGAGTACAAAAGAGAGTTAAAAATTAGAGTAAAAACTCTAATTAATCCCAAATACCCCAAGAGAATAACCTCACAAGGTCACTCCAAAGAAAGGGTTCAACAAGTGCTTCCCAACACTTAACTCTCATAAAAATGCTCCTAATAAAAGGAAGAAAGGATGGAACAAGAAATAAGGACTCAAGTCTTGTTGGTGTGTTGTTGGTGTCTAAAATAAACTAATGTCTGTTCCTTTTATAGGCAAAAAAGTCATGGCCTCTTAGGTGTAAAAGAAGAGATATAACTTGTGCAAATGATGTCCACCACAAAATGTAATATTTTTGGGTCACAAAGAATATTGCCAACAAAGTCTACTCTGCAAGCATGCATATGTGAGATAGAATCCATTAGCCAAAATAATGGCCATAATAACAATTCTCTACCTTGGCCTAATTTTTGTTGATGTAGTAAATTTGCTCCACCTTCTCTTTGAAAGACCTAGTAGGCATATGTCAGAATTTAATAGGTCCTATAACAATGAATCCTAATATAATATACAATGAACCACATTTGTGTGCTTTCATGATCATAGGAGTACCATCAGAAACTTTCAAAACTCCACATTCACCTGTGTACTTGCACCCTTTATTTGTATTACAAGAACTAGAAGAATCTTTTCTAAAATGTAACATAGAGGATTCATAAGGTTACATCTCTGCTAGTTATAAATTTTTGTATCGTGGGATCATGATACCATAGTCTGTGTTGTTTCACCCTAAATGCATACCCAAGAAAAAATTACTTTTTAGCCCTTGACTCTTATTTTTAATCATTTGCTCGCATCTATCTAGGGCACCCAATTATCTTTAAATCAGAATAATTAACAGGAGTACCTATCCACATTTCCTCTGGAGTCTTGAAGTTCAAAGGTGCAGAAAGAGCACGCTTGACAATATAATAAGCTGTAGAGTTAGTTTCTACCCAAAAAGCATTTGTCAATTCAGCATTTGTAATCATTCAACGAGCCCTTTTATCTATGACGGCAAACTCCTCATCCGTCATTTTTTCCATTTTTTCTCCTTTGCTTGTAATGCCTAGTATAAGCCATCCCGAATTAGGATGGATTTCCTCTTTAATTGCCACATTTTGAAGTTTGCACTTCGGTCAGGATTCTCAACATAAGTGTTTGTTAGAGTACTTTTGACTACTGAAATGAACTCAGTTAGATCCGGCTTTGATACCAATTTGTTAGGATTGAGAGCCCAAGTAGTTTTCGCCAAAGAAATATTATGATGACAATAACATAGACAATGAAAGTTGATAAAAATGACAATTAAAGCATATAAAGAAGGCACCTATTTAACATGGTTCGGTCAAAGTGACTTGCGTCCACAAACGAAGAAGAGTAATTTCACTATAGTAGCAAGAGTACAAAAAAGAGTACAAAATTAGAGAAAACACTCCAATTAAACCCAAATACCACAAGAGAATAACCTCACAAGATCACGCCAAAGAATGGTTTCACACATGTGCTTCCCAACACTTAACTCTCATACATAATACTCTTAATAAAAGAAAGAAAGAAAGAAAGGAAGGAAGAAACAAAAAATGAAGACTCAAGTCTTGTTGGTATGTTGTTGATGTCTAAAATGAACCAATGTCCTTCCCTTTTATAGGCAAAAAAGTCTTGGCCTCTTAGGTGTAAATGAAGAGATACAACTTGTGCAAATGATGTCCCCAACAAAATGTAATATTTTTGGGTCCCAAAGAATATTACCAACAAAGTCTACTTTTCAAGCATGCTTATGTGAGATGGTATCCATTAGCCTAAATAATCTCCATAATAACAAATCTCTACCTTGGCCAAATTTTGGTTGATGTAGTAAATTTTCCCACCTTCTCCCTTAAAGCCCCAAGGGCATATGTCAAAATTTCATCAAAATCAGACAAGTTGTCTGATACCGAAATTGTAGTAGGGCCTATAACAGTGGATCCTAATGAAGTATACGACGAACTAGATCTGTGTGCTTTCATGATCACAAGAGCACCATGAGAAACTTTAAGAACTCCACATTTACCTATGTACTTGCACCCTTTATCTATATTGCAAGAACTAGAAGATTCTTTTCTAAAATGTAACATAGAGGATTCATCAAATGTTATATCTCTGCTAGTTATAGGTTTTGGTGTCGTATGATCATGATACATAGTCGGTTTCCTTTCACCCTAGATGCATACCCAAGGAAAAGAAATACTTTTTACCCTTGACTCTATTTATTCCATAATTTACTCACATGTAACCAGGGCAACCAAATATCTTTAAATCAGAATAATTAGCAGGAGTAACTATCAACATTTCCTCCGGAGTCTTAAAGTTCAAAGGTGCAGAAGAGCACGATTGACAATATAATAAGCCGTAGAGTTAGTTTCTGCCCAAAAGAGATTTGTCAACCCAGCATTTGAAATCATACAATGAGCCCTTTTATCTATGACAGCAAACTCCTCATCCGTTATTTTATCCATTTTTCTCCTTTTCTTGTAATGCGAAGTATAAGCCATCCTGAATTAGGATTGCTTCCATCTTTAATTTCCACATTCAAAGTTTTCACTTCGACATAGGTCTTTGTTAGAGTCATTTTGACTACTAAAATAAATTCTATTAGATCCGACTTTGATACCAATTTGTTAGGATCGGGAACTCGAGTAGTGCGGAATTTTGCCAAAAAACGTTATGATGACAATAACAAAGACAATGAAAGTTGATAACAATGACAATTAACACATATAATAAAGGCACCAATTTAGCGTGGTTCGGTCAAAGTGACCTACGTCCACAAGTGGAGAAGATTAAATTCACTATAGTAGCAATAGGACAAAAGAGAGTACAAAATTATAGTAAATACACTAATTAATCCCAAATACCCTAAGAAAATAACCTCACAAAATTACACCAAAGAAATGGTTCACACAAGTGCTTTCCAACGCTTAACTCTCATATATAATACTCTTAATAAAAGGAAGAAAAGAAGAAACAAGAAATGAAGACTCAAGTCTTGTTGGTGTGTTGTTGGTGTCTAAAATAAACTAATGTCCTTCTCTTTTACAGGAAAAAATTCTTGGCCTCTTAGGTGTAAAAGAAGAGATACAACTTGTGCAAATCATGTCCACCACAAAATGCAATATTTTTGGGTCCCAAAAAATATTGCCAATAAAGTCTACTTTGCAAGCATGCTTATGTGAGATGGAATCCATTAGCTAAAATAATGGCCATAATAATAAATCTCCACAGTGGCTTAATATTTGTTAATGTATTAAATTTGCTCCACCTTCTCCGCAAAAGCCCCAATGAGCATATGTCAAAATATAATGCCATTAAATTTCAGACAAGTTGTCTTATACCGAAAATGTAGTAGGGCCTATAAAATAAAGTATACAACGAACCAGATCTGTGTGTTTTGATGATCACAAGAGCACCATGAAAAACTTTCAGAACTCCACATTCACCTGTGTACTTGCACCCTTTATCTGTATTACAAGAACTAGAAGACTCTTTTCTAGAATGTAATGTAGAGGATTTATTAAAGGTTACATCTCTGCTAGTTATAAATTTTGGTGTCATGGATCACGACATCATAGTCGGTGTCCTTTCACCCCAGGATATAAGGCCATCTATGATTTTTAGCCTTTGACTCAATTTTTTCATAATTTAATTGCATGTATGCAGGGTAACTAAATATCTTTAAATCAAAATAATTAGCAGGAGTGCCTATCCACATTTTCTCCGGAGTCTTGAAGTTTAAAAGTGCAGAAAGAGCACGATTGACAATATAACAAGCTGTAGAGTTACTTTCTGCCCAAAAGGCATTTGTCAACCGAGCATTTGAAATCTGCAACGAGCCCTTTTATCAATAACAGCAAACTCCTCATCTGTTATTTTATCCATTTTTTCTCCTTTTCTTGTATTACCAAGTATAAGCCATCCTGAATTAGGATAGCTTCCATATTTAATTGCCACATTAGGAAGTTTGCACTTCGGTCAAAATTCTCAATATAGGTCTTTGTAAGAGTCATTTTGGCTACTGAAATAAACCCGGTTAGATCCAGCTCTAATATTAATTTGTTAGGTTCGGGAACACGGATAGTGCAGAATTTAGCCAAAAAACGTTATGATGACAATAACAAAGACAATGGAGGTTGATAACAACGACAATTAAAGCATATAAAGATGGTACCAATTTAACGTGGTTCGATCAAAATGATCTACATCTACAAGCCGAGAAGAGTAATTTCACTATAGTAGCAAGAGTACAAAAAAAAGTACAAAATTAGAGTAGACACTCTAATTAATCCTAAATACCCCAAGAGAATAACCTCATAAGATCACTCCAAAGAAAGGGTTCACACAACTGCTTCCCAACACTTAACTCTCATACAAAATACTCTTAATAAAAGAAAGAAACAAAAAATGAAGACTCAAGTCTTGTTTGTGTTGTTGATGTCTTAAATGAACTAATGTCCTTCCCTTTTATAGGAAAAATGTCTTGGCCTCTTAGGTTTAAAAGAAGAGATACAACTTGTGCAAATGATGTCGATCACAAAATGCAATCTTTTTTGGTTCCAAAGAATATTGCCAACAAAGTCTACTTTGCAAGAATGATTATATGAGATGGAATCCATTAGCGAAAAGAATGTCCATAATAACAAATATCCACTTTGGCCGGATTTTGGTTGGTGTAGTAAATTTGCTCCACCTTCTCCGCAAATGCCCCAATAGGCATATGTCAAAATCTAGTGTAACCAAAATCAGACAAGTTGTCTGATACCGAAACTGTAGTAGGGCCTATAATAGTGATCCTAATAAAGTCTAACGAACTAGATCTATGTGCTTTCATGATCATAAGAGCATCATGAGAAATTTTCATAACTCCACATTCACCTGCGTGCGTGCATCCTTTATATGCATTACAAGAATTAGAAGACTCTTTTCTAGAATGTAACATAGAAGATTCATCAAAGGTTACATCTCTACTAGTTATAAATTTTTGTTCTGTGGGATCATGATCCCATAGCCGGCGTTCTTTCACCCATATACATACCCAAGGAAAAAATAATTTTTAGCCCTTAACTCTAATTTTTTATTATTTACACGCATGTATGTAGGGAACCAAATATCTTTAAATCAGAATAATTAGCAGGAGTAGCTATCCACATTTCTTCTAGAGTCTTGAAGTTCAAAGGTACAGAAAGAGCACGATTGATAATATAACAAGTTGTAGAGTTAGTTTCTGCTCAAAAGGCGTTTGTCAACCCAGCATTTGAAATCATGCAACGAGCCGATGACGGCAAACTCCTCATCCGTCTTTTTATCTTATTTTTTCTCATTTTCTTGTAATGCCAAGTATAAGTCATCCCGAATTTGGATAGCTTCCATCTTAAATTATCACATTCCAAAGTTTGCACTTCGGTAAAAAATCTCAACATAAGTCTTCGTTGGAGCCATTTTGGCTACGAAAATAAATTCTATTCGATCCGACTCTGATATCAAAGATCGGGAACCCGGGTAGTGCAGAATTTGACCAAAAGACGTTATGATGACAATAACAAAGACAATGGAAGTTAATAACAATGACAATTTAAGCATATAAAGAAGGCACCAATTTACCGTGGTTCGATCAAAGTGACCTACGTTTACAAGTGGAGAAGAGTAATTTCACTATACTAGCCAGAGTACAAAAGAGAGTAAAATTAGAGTAAACACTCTAATTAATTCCAAATACCCCAACATGATAACCTCACAAGATCACTCCAAAGAAAGGGTTTACACAACTACTTTCCAACACTTAACTCTCATACAAAATACTCTTAATAAAAGAAAGAAACAAAAAGTGAAGTCTCAAGTGTTGTTTTGTTGTTTGTTTCTTAAATGAACTAATGTCCTTCCTTTTTATAGGGAAAAAAGTTTAGCCTCTTATGTGTAAAAGAAGAGATACATGATGTTCACCACAAAATGTAATATATTTGGTTCCAAAAAATATAGCCAACAAAATTTACTAAGCATACTTATGTGAAATAAAATCCATTAGCTGAAATAATGGTCATAATAACATATCCCAAATCCACCACCAAGAGGTTAGAAGTGGCCTACAGCTTCTACTCTTCTACAACACATCAACCTTCTCTTTAGCTCTTGTTTTCTCCTTTCTTGGCTTTATCCCTAGAAACATTCAGAGAATAACAGATGCAAAGCCTAAAGTCAAAATAGTAAAGTACCTTATAAAAGGGGATCAGATGTAACTTCTCTGTTACAATTTTCCTATAGTTGCATCTTTGCTTCTTTCTTCCAACCTAATATTAGTGATATACCAGCTCAAAATTTACATCAAAATCCATATAGAAACAAGATAACATGGATGTATATTACAAACTGTATATATGATCAACTGTTTTTCTCAATATTAACTTTCTCTGTCTTCAATTACTTCGCTATCTTCTCTAGTATAGTTAATTACAGTACAGTACACGATATATAATTGTGCGCACACAAAAATAAATATTTCTCAATGAGGTATATATAAGTTCCATATAGTACACTCCAATAATCAATAAAAATTACATAGAAAGCAGATGATCATCATTTAATTTGTCCTTAAGTTGAAGGAAGTCTTTAGGTGAGTAGACTGAATAATAAAAGGACATCAGCATAGCCACGTACCTCCAATTTGAGTGCAGAACTTTGTGAATCTATTGTACAATATGTGATAGTAAAATGGAATGGCGGAATATATATTTTTATTATTATTTGTTAATGAATGCACCTAATCTCTCCAGTAAAAGAAAGGGAGAAATGCACAATTCACTTCATTTATCAATATTCTCAAATTCTTTATTTTTTTATTGGTTTCAACCTTTGAATTTGGTTTTAGAAACACGTAAACCCACATTATTTAATAATATTACCTTGTTGTTAGCTTCTCTTCTTCCACTTTAACATCACAATCCTACCTTGGGCCACAACTTTGGTTGCGCTCCTGGAGTAATTAATCTTAGTATAAAATTTCGCATAAATATAATACTGTGTGTAATTGGCCGAATTAGACAAAAGATATTATTACATAACCAATGCAATATTTGGTCGGCGATTTTAAATATACTATTCATGTTTAGTTACACAGGAATATACATGTTTAGTTACACAGGAATATACGCATTGTTATACTTAGTATTAAGATATAATACATTTTGGCCGTGACGTGAATATACGCATTCTTTCATCTTTAATATACGCATCGTTACACTTACCACAAAATTAGGAAGAGTACTTATAATATTTTTACACCGGACGATGGATCTATTCTATAATCAAATGTTTAACACATTAATTGCCTTTGTAGATTTTATGGCGAGCTACAATGCATATTTAGTTTATATTATATTCATGGCAAAGTGGGTAATTTGCTTTTTTGATAATTTTCAAATCCTTTCCTTTCTTGATTGATGATTTTGTAAAATATTGTAGGACAAATTTGACAGTAATGACATGAATCACTAAAGAGATTATGTCTTAAATCATATGAAAAAGTTATGGACCAATTGGAGAGAATCATTGCACATGTATGTAAAGTTTAAGCCATTGCATGAAGCTCTAAAACATGTTCTGAAGGGGGTAGGCAAGAGTGATTGGGAATGGTTGGTCAAGAAACTTTTTTTTAAGTGAAAAATTTAAGGTAAGACTTCATAACTACTTTTTAACTTCTTATTATTATAAGTAACAGTTCATAATTTCAATGGTTTGTTCTTAATATAGGAAACAAGTATTAGAAACTCGATCAATAGGTCCAAGTTGAGAATGTCTCATCGTACGGGTAGCAAGCCGATAGAAAAATTATTTACGAACTGTAAGTGCATAGTGCAATCCGATTCATATTCGCTGAAGAGTGCTTTTTCCAGTTTAATTTTGCACCTTGAACTGCAAACTACACTGTTTATTGGCTTTAATTTTACATGTTTGGTTTAGCAATGTTACGCAATTACTAACTCCTAAAAGAAATTGCAATTGAATAATATGGAAGTAAAGGACTTGACTGGTACCATATAAATTTTATGCATGGGATCTTTTTTCTGTTTTTCAACTTGAGGTGATCTAGTCTTCTTCTCTGACATCTTTTACCTTCTATAGGGCCTGCTATTACCACTTTCCTGTTAATCAGCAATTGTCATGACAATATATCTTTCTTGATGGCAATGTTCTGTTATAGTAGACCACTTGCAGTTTAGTTTAGTTTCAGTTAAGGGTGTAAATTTCGCGGTTCCGAACTGGAACCGGATCGGAACCGCGGCCCTGGCGGTTCTGCCGGTTCCGGCGGTTTCGGTTCTAGCGGTTTCCGGGAATCGTGACGGGGCGGTTCTACCCGTTGGAACCGCCAGAACCGGAACCGGACCGATTCTGGCGGTTCCAAACGGTTCCTGGCGGTTCTGTAACGGTAATGTTTTTAAAAAAAAAAAATTTTAAAATAATTTCCAAACGGCTCTTTTTCAAAAGTAGCCGTTTGGAAGTTTAAAATATAGCCGTTTGACCCCCAAACTTTATATAATTACACTATTTCCCATTTCTCAACTAAAAATACCCCCTCATTCTTTCATTTTTATTCACCAATTCATCAATATCTCTCAATCTCTCTCAATCTCTCTCCATATCTCTCAAGCTCTCTTTCAATCTTTCTAGTGCAAGTGCTTAATTTATTGTTGCAAATTCGTGAAACATTGTGAAGTTGTTGAATTGAAGTTTTCAAGTGTTCAATTTCAACGATTTTCAATTTTCAAGAAGTTGTTCGTCAATCCGGTAAACTCGTTTCAACTCTTACGTGCTAAGAATATTTTTGTGTGTTGTTATTTTGCTTAATTATAATTATTATGGCATTTTCATTGAAAAATATGTTCGGTAAAGAAAAGCTAAAACCGGTGAAAGTAGTGGCCAAAATACTACCCCTCCCCCGGCTCCCCGACCTAGAAAAGATAAGCAAGTTCAAAGTAGTAGCCAACCTAGAAATCCTAATGAACCCTTCGGAATCCTTGATAGTGATCACCCGTGTTTTCAATTTAGCGATATTGATTTTCTACATGATGTAGCAGTTGGTGATAGAATAGAAGATGATATTATGAATGCTCTTTATCCTAATGCACCTATATTAGAGGGAAATGAGGATGATGAAACCCAAGCTCCAGTAGATTTAGATGATACACCTACTAGTCCTGCTCATAACTTAGGTGATGAAACGGCACACCCACCCGTACAAACTCCCACTTTTAGTAGACAACCTCCTAAACGTACAGAAACATCATTAGTTTGGCAATTTTTTATTCAACTAAGAGAACAAAATAAGGCTAAGTGCAAATCTTGTGGGAAATTACTTATTCATAGGTATACTGGAGATCGTAGCGGCACGGGTAGTTTAGTTAAGCATATAAGATTACACCCTAGCGATAAGGCTAGATATTTGCAATTGAAAGTGCAACAAGAGGGGAGGACAAGTCCTGATACTACAGTTAACCCAAGTACTGGTTCAAATCTAGTTCCACCAGGAATAAACACAGTCACCGGAGGTATATTATATTATGATCCAAATAAGGATCGTGAAGAATTAACTAAAATATTTACTGTTATGTGTTTTCCTTATTCTTTTGCTTCTAATCCTGCATGGATTCATTATATTAGAAGAGTATTTAATCCTACGTATAAAGGTTGGCCTCGCGCCACAGTTAAGGCTAATATTTATAAATACAAGCATGAATATGAACAATACTTGCGCTATTTATTTACCCATATAACTAATCGTATGTCTATTACAACTGAAATTGGTAGAAGTAATAATGATTGTGATTATCTAACCGTAACCAGTCATTGGATAGACGAAGACTGGACAATGCAAAAACGCATTATTGCATATAAGATAATTAATTCACGGCACACGGGTAGGTTTATTGCTAACACTGTTTCAGATGTATGCAGATATTTTTGTTTTAGTGATAAAATAATGTCAATTTCTATGGATAACGCTTCTAGCAACACTAGTGCAATAGGTATGCTAACTAGAACACTTAATCCTGCTTTTACTAATATTTTCCATATTAGATGCATATGTCATATTTATCATTTAATTGTTGGTGATGGTATGAGAATATTAAACTTAGAAATCGAAAAGGTTAAAATGGCTCTTAATTGGCTATTTTATTCAAACCGTAGAAGTAGACTTAGAGAATATTTTAAAAAGTGTGACGAATATGGCCTTAGAGAAAGAAAGGTTCCTAAACCTTGCCCGACTAGGTGGAATTACATGTATGAAAGTTTAGTAGTAGCGTACGAATATAGAAACCCAATTAACGCTACGTATAATTCTCGGGATTGTGGTGAGGACGATAATGACATGCTAACTACACAAGATTGGACTAACGTTAAAATTCTTTTAGCTTTTTTAGAACATTTTCATGTGGCTACAAATGCTTTATCTGGCCAATATTATCCAACTATTTCTAACTGTTTAGTTTATATTGCCGCACTTGCTAATTTGTTTGTTGATTTTAGCGAGGGAGGGGAAATTTATGAAATTGCAATATCTGAAATGAAAAAGAAGTTTAAAAAATATTTTTTTCCAATCCCTCCTATATATGGTGTGTCTGCTATGTTAAATTCAACTATGAAATTAGGAGGTCCTAACTTTTGGTATTCTACTATTTATCAATTTTTAGATCTTTCAGAAGTAGAAATTGCTACACTAGCTGATGCGAAAGCATCAATTAAAGTTAATGCTCAAACTGTTTATAATGCTTATAAACAGGCGTTAGAGCATGCTAGGCCTAATATTCCAACCCCTACTTCGTCTACATCACAATCGTCTAAAAGAGCTGCTGGCTTAACAGCTCTTAAATCGTGGACGGAGTTCAGGGGTACTCAAGGGGATAATTAAGATGAAATTTCCCTTCTAAATGAGCTTCAAGTTTATTTGTCGCAGGGACTAGAGAATGAGAATCCAGATGGCTCTTTCGACCTTTTGGATTGGCGGAAGACAAGGGAAAAGCATTTTCCCGTTCTTGCAAGGATGGCTCGGGATATTCCATCGATTCAAGCGTCAACTATTGCATCGGAGAGCGCCTTTAGTCAAGCAAGACTACAAATAGGTGATCACAGAGCGTCGATGCGGGACAGCTTGGAAAAATCAGTGCTTTTTCGAGATTGGACCCGCACAGAAAGAAGGAACTTTGGGCTAGCTGAATCACAACCAGAAATAGATGAGTGCTATGAAGAAATGCTAGCAAAACTTGCTCAGGAGACATCTTCACCCGGAAGTGGTGATGAACAAGCTTCATTTCCACCACCGCCAACACAACCACCTCCAAACCTTGAAGGTTTTATGAGATTTTTTAGAAATAATACATAAATTATGATGTAACTTGTACATTGGCATGTCTTCTTTTAGTTTTTTTTCCTTTTAATGGTGGTATTAGTACCATGTTGTGCTCATTCCATTGGGGGAAGGAAGACTAAGAAAGATATGCCATTTTGGTCAATAAATATGCTCTTTATCATATCCTTGAATATCTTTTATCTCAATATTTCTTTATCAATATATACTACTTATATACAATTTGTACTAATTACTAACTACAACACAATATGCACAACTTATATACAATATATACTACTTACATACAATATATACTACTTATATACAAAATATACACTACTTATACACAATATATACTAATTACCAAACACAATATATACTATACTAATAACATAGTACACCATATAAAATATATTCTACAGTATACTAATGACTACTATACAAGATATTGATTTAAAAAAAAAAATTCAGAACCGCCGGAACCGCCAGAACCGCAGGAACCTGAACCGCCAGAACCGGAACCGGATGGTACCCGGAACCGGATGGTAGCGGTTCCGGGTCCGGAACCGCCAGAACCGTCAGAACCGCCAGAACCGGAACCGCAGACCCAAATAGACCCAGAACCGGAACCGGATACAGCCTTAGTTTCAGTGCTCCGTGGTTTCATAGTTTAATGCATGTCATAATTATTGGCTTTTGGTAGAGTCAGATTGAAGTAGCCTGCATCCATATAGCTCCATATGATCCTGAATTTTCCTTAATGGCTATATTTACCCCTAGATGGAACAAGGGAGGCATAAGTTAGATCTTTATAAGTTCATCAATCTCCTCTCTCTTTGATTTGATATGCAAAACACCTTTTTTTAAAACATACGAAGTAGGCATAAATATCCCAGACTTGATGTGGTAACGACCCGGATGGTTGTTTCATGAGTTATCGCTTCGTTTTCTCTATTTCTGCTTCTTGTTTCTTTGTTTATCAGTAGTATCTGTGATCATGTTGGTTGGCTCGGGTTCAAAAAGGTTTTGGTAAAGTTTGACATACTTAGTCTCTTTTGATTAAGATTAAGTTGGAAAAGTCAACATGATGTTGACTTATGTCTTAAAGGGCTCAGATGTGAGTTCCGATGGTTCGGACAACTTTAGGAGGTAATTTGGGACTTAGACTTGAATTGGCAAAATTAGAATTTTGGCATTTTCCGGTTGATAGGTGATATTTCTATATTGGGGTCGGAATGGAATTCTGGAAGTTGTTGTAGGTCTGTTGTACCATTTGGGATGTGTGTGCAAAATTTCAGGTCATTCAAATGTGTTTTGATAGACTTTTTGATCGAAATCAGAGTTTGAAAGATTTTTGAATTCTTAGGCTTGAATCTGATGTAAATTTGGTGTTTTGATATTATTTTGAGTGTTTCGAAGATTGAAACAAGTTTTAATGTTGTTATGGAATATGTTGGCATGTTTAGTTGAGGTCTCGAGGGCCTCAGGTGAGTTTCAGGTGGTTAAACAGACCAAAATGCATAGTTGAGAAGTTGCAGATTTTTGGCTTCAACTGTTGCAGGTTTTCCTTCTTCGTGATCGCGTAGGGAGTCTCCCGATCGCTTGGGGATTTGATGGGGCAATTCAGGTTATGCTTCACGATCGCATAACTTGAGTCGCGATCGTGTGAGTTGGGCAAGTTATGAATCGCAAATCCATGGCTCTATTCGCGATCGCATAGGTGTAAGGTCCTATACATCGCGTTCACGTAGGTCTATCCACGTTCGCGTAGAGTAAATTTGGAGTGTGGTAAACTTGTGCTTTGCGATCGCGACGAGGATCCCACGATCGCAATTAAGGAAATTTAAAAGTTGGGCAGAATGTTTAAAATACCCATTCCCGCGATTTTGGTTTTAAGTTCCTCCTTTTGGTGATTTTGAAGCTTTTTGAAGGGGATTGAAGAAGGAATCAAGAGAGAACATTTGCAGGTAAGACTTATGGACTTAATACTCAATCCTAATGTGTTTTCTACCTAATTAATCATGAAATTAATATTGAAAGACTAGGGCGTGTAATTGGCAACCTAGAATTTGGAATTTGAGGGGGCGTTTGTGGCTTGATTTTGATGCTTTTAATATGAATGAACTCGGGAGTGATAAGGAGTCCATTTATGTAATTTTTTCAAATTCTGAGACATGGGCCACGGGATCGGGTTTGGGCAATTTTGGGATTGATGTTGTAATTTGATTTCTTTCGAGTGGGCTTTGTTCCCTTAGCATATTTTGATGGTTTTGCACTAATATTAGTTAGTTTTGGAGCATACGGAGGTCGATTTGAGAGGCAAAGGCATCGCGTGCTAGAGTTTGGATCGGATATAGGTGAGTAATAGTTGTAAATATTATCCTGAGGGTATGAAACCCCGAATTTCATATCGTTGTACTATATTGAGGTGATGCACATGCTGGATGACGAGTGTAGGGTGGTGTACTATTGGGGATTGTGACCGAGTCCATCCCAAATGACTGTTTTACCGCGTATTAGATTGAAAATTGTCTTCTATCATCATGTTTTGGTTGAATGCCATATTTAGGCTTCGTGCCAACTGGTTGGATCATTAGGGAATTTTTAATGCTATTTCCTCACTATTTTGATTTTTTATATTCGAACTCAGTCACGCTATATTATATCATTTTCGTAAGGGGCCCCTCTCAAACTCTGTATACCCTCAGGAGGGCGAGTGCCCATTGTGATACAAGAAATAGCCCGAGGGGCTGGTTGTCACGACCCAAAATCTAACCATGGTCGTGATGGCGCCTATCGTGTTACAAGGCAAGCCAATTCCCAAAATATTACTACAAATTAGATTATAAGAATTTAATAATATATTTTCAATAATTTAATTCATGATAAACTAAACCAATTCTAAATATAAATAATATAAAATACAAAAAAAACGAGTCTCAAACATCGGGGTGTCACTAAGTCATGAGCGTCTAAAACTATGAACTAAGATATATAAACTGGCTAACTGTCTAAAAAAAGAAATGACAAAAGAAGTAACAAGATCATGCAGACGCAGGCAGCTACCTTGCAATCTCCATAGATAGTCGACCTGAAATCAATGATCGTCGCACTCTAACTCACCTGAATCTGCACATAAAGTGCAGGGTGTACTATGAGCACTACCACCTCAGTAGTAACAAAAATAACTAAGGAACTGAGCAGTAGTGACGAGCTAAGTAAAACAGTTCAATTATTTATTTTCACAATTTAAAGATAAACCAGTAAATTTCATAACTCAGTAAATATCACAAAGTAATTTAACAGATAAATGCAGCAACAACAAAAGTAGATGCAACTTCACAGCAATGTCACTCAATCACTCAGCACTCAACACTCAACACTCTGCGCTCATTGGGAGTGTATACAGACTCCGGAGGGGCTCCCAAAGCCCAAGCGCTAAGCACGGACAACTCACGTGCCATCATATCAATACTTGGATCCGCACGGTCAACTCACATGCTACGCGGACAACTCACACGCTATGGTATTAATATCCTCACAACCAGGCCCTTGGCCTTACTCAATCATGTTCCTCACCAGCCTCACCATCATCAACAATTAAGGGGACACAACTCACATCAAGTATTACAGCATATTAGCAAGTAATAGAGACTAAGGTAAACATTTATAATAATTTCCATGTTTGAGTAAAAATAATGTGATCCTGAATAAAACGTAAGCATTATCTCTAACATGAAGGCAGAAAAGTTCAACAACAAGTAAACACATAATCACAAATAATAGCTATTAGGCCTCACGGGACGGACCAAGTCTCAATCTCTCGCGGTGAAAACCCACACATCCGTCACCTAGCATGGGTATCACCACCAAACAATCACAGGATATTACTTTCTCCGGGTTTATACCCTCAAAGCCAGAGTTAAAGCTGTTACTTACCTCAATCACATAAAATCCTACTCCGGGATGCTCTCGTCTCTAGACTCAGTATCCAAAAGCTTCGAATCTAACCATAATCAGATCAATACCATCACCATTTGCTAAAGAATCGAATTCCACAATAAAAGCTAAAAAAATATACCAAAAAATCGAAATCGGTCAAAACCCGGCCCCCGAAACCATATCTCGGAATTAGTTTAAAATGATAGAATAATAATGCTCGTCTTCTCTCGATTCTAACCATATAAATTTTATCAAAATCGGACTTCGTTTGGTCCCTCAAATCCTCACTTAAAACTCTCCAAAACTCGAACCCTAATTCCCTTAGTTCACTTTGAAATCATCAATTAAATCCCAAACACGACGATTAATTTATAAAGTACAACCAAAATGGAGTAGATAATACTTCCCAATCCATATGGTGAAAATCGCCTCCAAAATAACCCAAATCCGAGCTCCCAAACTCAAAATATGATCGAATGAACAAACCCTAATTTTATATTTTTTTTACAGCTATTCTGCCTCGTTTCTCGTTCCAATCGGCCCCAAAACTCATATTTTATGCCTTCAATAGATTCCTTGTGAAATGTTAATCAATTTAGGCTTTTGAATCACTCCATTTGACCTTATAATGAATGAGATATATAGGTTTTAATATTTGCAAATAGCGCAGATTCTAAAATACGCTGCTAGTGACAATTTCGTAATTAAACTGAAAAATCTGGCAACCTAATTCTGAGTAAAATAGCCATAAAATTCACATACGATGTCCAAATTAGACCATTCTTTTTGCTACGGGTCCGTAATTACGATACGGATCTAATGCTTCAATCAAAAAAAGAAATAGGAGCTCGTTTGTTCAATATGATATCATTTATGCTTGGAAACCTAAATCTATCCAAAACTCACCTGAGACACTCGAGACTCCAAAGAATAATTCGAAAAAGTCATATATCATTACCTGAACTTGGTCGAACCTCCAAAATACCCAAAACAACACCAAAATACCAAATCGCCGCGAATTCAAGCCCAAGAATTTCTAAACTTCCAACTTTCGTCAATTTAAACCTAATTCTACCACGAACCTTCAAATTATATTTTGGACACACTCTTAAGTATAAAATCACCTAAGGAAGCTAATCGAATCATAAAAATCCAAATCTAAACTCGTTTACTCATAAGTTAACTTCCGGTTGACTTTTCTAACTTAGCTTTCTAACTAAGAGACTAAGTGATCATTTTACTCCAAAACTACTTCGAACCCAAACCTACCAACTCGATATAACTTAACACGACTGAACAACATATAAATAAGCATAGATGGGTTAAATGGGTCTATAAATCTCAAAACGACAGGCCGGGTTGTTACACTGGTGTTGTTCCATGTTATTGCCCGGAGGGCTGATTTTGTTGACATTGTGACCGGAGGGGCGGATTTTATGTGTTTATATTTTTTATTTGCCTTTTATTTACTTGTTCAACTGTTAGAAAGGCGTTTTAAAGAAGCTTATACTGAACTAAGGTGTTTTGTGAGAATTTACTATTTTATTGCACTTTATTGGTTTTACTCTGCCTCCTTTTAGCATGTTGTTGTATTTTTACATGATTTATTATCACTCTGTCTTCATTTATTGTTATTACTTGCTGAGTTAAAGTACTCATATTACTCCATGTACCCTGCATGCAGATTCAGGCGCTTCAGGTCCTGCTAGCGGGGGTTGATAGCTTCCAACAGATTTTCGGAGTCCACTAGGTAGCTACTCGGCATTCGCAGCCCAGTGTTTCTCTCTCTTATCATTATTTTTTTCCCTTGTACTGAATTTTGTAATAGACTGTGTAGGCCCTTTATTGTATTCCTAAACTTATTTTAGATGTTCATGACTGGCGACACCCTGATGTCGGGCTATGTTTGTTTCCGCAGTTGTTATATTTCACTATATTTTGTGATTTATCTTTATCAATGACTTAATTATGTATTATTATATCTATTAATTTATCTTGGGGTTTATGTCGGCTGGCCTTGTCTTCATGAAAGGCGCCATCACGATCGAATCTAAGTTTAGGTTCGTGACAAGTTGGTATCATAGCCTAGGTTACACAGGTCTCACGAGTCATGAGCAGGTTTAGTAGAGTCTCACAGATCAGTATGGAGACGTCTGTATTTATCCTCGAGAGGCTGCATAACCTTTAGGAAAAAACATCATATTCTTGAAAGTTTTGTCGGGCGAATATGTTGATCCAAGTACTAAACTTCTGTTATTATATTCTCTCACAGATGGTGAGGACGGTACCGATCAGGATAGACGATCACCAGTACCACCAGCTGTGTTGAGGCCGAGGACGCAGTCGTGGTCACGGTAGGGGCAAGGGTGTGGCCCGCACAGCATCTAGTGCAGCACCTGCAAATCCACCAGCCTCCCTAATGTAGGATCAGGTCCTAGTTGTGGACGCTCCAGCAGCACTAGCTCAAGCACCAGCCGTGCCCATTGTGATTCTGGGTCTTCGGGAGGCCTTGGCTAAGATTCTATCAGTATGCACTGGACTAGATCAAGTAGGCTAAGTTACTACAGCTACAGCTACTTCTCAGGCCAGGGGAGGCAATTGAAATCTCGCCGCTCACATACCTGAGCAGGTCGTGCAGGGACTTCAGACACCGGGGGCACATCGAGCAAGCCGGTTGCGGCTGTTCAAGACTATGTAGCTCCTCCAATGCTAGAGGGTGAGCACCGCAGGTTGGAGAGGTTTGGTAAACTTCAGCCTCCGATTTTTAATGGTGTAGAGGATGCCCAGAGTTTCTTAGACAAGTGTCAGCGGATTTTTTGTACATCAGATATTTTGGAGACCAGTAGGGTTGCTTTCACTACTTTTCAGTTTTCTGAAGCTGCCTTCATTTAGTGGGAGGCGTATGAAAGGCGTAGGCTTGTTGGTGCAACACCCATTACCTGTAAGTAGTTCTCCGTTCTCTTTTTGGAAAAGTATGTGCCGCAGTCTCGCAAAGAGGAGCTGCGTAGGCAGTTTGAGTAGTTGCGTTAGGGAGAGATGACTGTGATGTAGTATGAGATGAGATTCTCGAAGTTAGTTCGTCATGCTATTTGGTTGGTTCGAATAGATAGAGAGAGGATTAGGAGGTTTGTTGATGGCCTCACATATCAGCTTTGTATTCTCGTGACTAGGGAGAGAGTGTCTGGTGCTACTTTTAAGGAGGTCGTTGACATCGCCCGTGAGATTGAGTCAGTTCGTCACCTGGAGCGAGATTAGTGGGAGGCCAAGAGGCCTCTGGGATCTAGTAGTTATGGTGGTACTCCTTCAAGAGGTCAGATATCCTCACCTGTTTAAGGCTTCAAGTATGTTTCTTGACTCGTTCGAAGATGAACGTTTGCTTAGGAGAGGGATGATGTAACAACCCGGACGGTTGTTTCATACTTTACCGCTCAATTTCCCCTATTTTGGCTTCTTATTGCTTTTTTTATCGGTTCCATTTGTGATCACGTTGGTTGGCTCGGGTTCGGAGAGTTTTTGTAACGTTTTGAGACATTTAGTCTCTTTTGAGTAAGCTTAAATTGAAAAGATCAACCAAATGTTGACTTATGTGTTAAAGGGCTCAGATGTGAGTTCCGATGGTTCAGACAGTTTCGAGAGGTGATTTGGGACTTAGGAGTATGATTGGAATGTGTTTTGGAGGTCCGGAGTAGATATAGGGTTGAATTGGCGAAATTGAAATTTTGGCGTTTTCCAGTTGATAGGTGAGATTTTGATATAGTGGTTGGAATGGAATTCTGAAAATTGCAGTAGGTCCGTTGTGTTATTTGAGATGTGTGTGCAAAATTTGAGGTCATTCAAACGTGGTTTGATATACTTTTTGATCGAAAGCACAATTTGGAAGATTTTGGAATTCTTAAGCTTGAATCCGATGAAAATTTGGTGTTTTGATGTTGTTTTGAGTGTTCCAAAGGTTGGAACAAGTTTGAATGATGTTATGGGATATTTTGGCATGTTTGGTTGAGGTTCCGAGGGCCTCAGGTGAATTTCGGATGGTTAAACGGACTAAAATGCATAGTTGAGAAGTTGCAAAATTATGGCTTCAGCTGTTGCAAGTTTTCCTTTTTCGTGATCGCGTAGGGAGTCTCGTGATCGTGTAAGGCTTTGATGGGGGCATTTCATGGTGTGCTTCGCGATCGCGTGAGTTTGGCAAGCTATGAATCGCGAAGGCATGGCTCTATTCGCGATCGCATAGGTATAAGGTCCTGTGCATCGCGTTCGCACACTACACAATCTTTAGCGGCAATATATTTTATCTTTAGCAGCAATACATATTGCCATTGAAACCTTTACCAGCAATTGTTTATTTGTTGTTGTATGCAGCGTCGCTAAAGACTTTAACGACGGTTCTACCAAGTATCGGTAAAGACATTAATTATTGCCGCTAAAGTTCATTACCATTAGCGGCATTTATTTACCGGCAATTTCAATGGCCAATATAATCCCTTTAGAAATGTGTTGGCTTATATATTCTGCAGCCTTTACTATTGCAAGTAAAAACACATTATTTGCTGGTGACGGGGACCTCTTTTAGCGGCAACCCAAATAGCTACTAAAACTATTGTTTCATTCGCCTTTATTCTCTTCAATGGTTTTTGTGATAGTCAAATATGTAAACGTAAATATATAAAAATTTATAATAAAACTTGTACTATTCTAAAATTCCTATTGTATTATTAAAATCACATAAAAAACTTCCAATCCATAGTTTCAACGTGTCAACAATGTAAGATACAAATAGATCATTTTGATCTAATTTCATTTCAAACCCAACAAATATCTCTCTACAGCTCTTGATCATATTGAAAGTTTTTCACATGAAATTTCAGCTTGAAGGTTCATCTGCGCACCAAAAGGATTGGCAAATTGCACCAGATCAAGTTGCAGCAAAAACCTCCTCCAACTTACAACTCAAATCTTCGTCAAACGCCTTTCAAGAGTCGCACATGACCTAAAGTTATACTTTAAGCTATCAAAAAGAGCTTCAGAGCACGAACACAACCAATTTCATTACAGAACTCTGGTTATCTGCACAACACCAACCATGTTTGAAGCTAAAACACTCCTGCAGTAGCCATCAACCAAAGAAAGAAACGCCCTTGATTATTGTTAAAGAAACAAATGTACTTAATTCTTCTTTGAAAAGGAAGGCAAGCTTGGATACACCTATGGGTTACAAGTATTTCCTCAGATAACAAAAATAAAACTTTTTTAAGTAACTCAAATAACACAAAACAAGCTGAATTATAGATAAAGACAATCACTGGCTCATATGCATACAGGACATCAAAAAAAATCTATAATAACAAGAAGCTAGGAGATAGTCTTACAGAATAAAGAATCGATATTGGCAGAAATTTTAAAAAGAGATAGTAGCAGCTATATGGAGTGCAGGAATATACCTTACCAGGAGAGGTAGGAATTGAAAATTATTTCGAGGACACATTGTAAATATAGACATGGTAGTGGTACATAACAAGGAGTTTATAGATAGAAAAGAACAAATTAGGATGTCCAAGAAAGCACACTGCTGTAGGAAATTGATTCAGGAAATTCTTGTATAGCTATGTTGGAGGACTATATTACATAGTACCCTTCACGGAAGGTGGCTATGGTACTTAGGTGCTCTTTAAGTGTATAGGAGTTTGTTGTTAATGGTAATATTTACATTGTTAAAAAAAAACTTGCACAGTGAAGAAAAAAATAACTAGCATGCTTGCATACAACTTAGAGAAATGGAAATATGCTATCAAATTTATTAAGTTGATGTAGCATGGAAATATGCTATCAAATTTATTAAGTTGATGTAGCATGTTGAGTCTACGATGATCAAGCTGGCATTTAGTGCTATTACATTGCCACAATGGAAGTCTGTATGATAGATTTATGATTTGCATTTTGCCACATAATTGCCCTTATTATTCTTGAGCTAGTTGAGACAAAAATGAATAAGTGTAGAGGTTAAATATAAATTTAAACTATTCACTCATTTGATATTATAAAAGAGTTGCTTCCACGAAACGCTACAGAACAAGGCCAAGTCATCAATAACTGAAAAAGTAAAAGATCATTAAAATATTTTCTGGCTGAATATGAATATGCTAATGTGTCTGTACTAGAGAAGAAAAATGGACTAAGAGAGTATGACTTAGAGAATATAGATTCAAACTTTCAGTTTTACATGGAATCAAAATCCATAACATATAAGTGAGAATTAGTTGACTCTATTCATCATCTGTATGTTTCATATCAAAATTAATTCTTTATCCAAAAGCCCCATTCAACAGAAAAGTATATATTAGTTGCAAGGCCCCAAATGTCTATTTTGTCATAGTCCTATTTAGTGTCCAGTCAGTTCAAGAAAATAAATGTTAGAGCTTAACCTTAGAAATAAAATAAGCAGTAGTAGGATTATCACTTTCACTAACATAACTCTCCAACACTAAACTAAGAATAGAAGTAGGATGCATAGGTAGAATCAAAAGTCATTATAAAACGAGTAGAGCCAATCATACCACATCATTGAAATAGCACGCTACTAGCTATTAAATCAGTAATATATAGCTTATAACGTCTAACTAATCCTGCCAATCAATATAACAACTTAACTATGCATTAACATAAATCATTGTAGTTGAGTTTAAGTGGAAGTTATAAATGTAAATTCAAAATATGTAGTTTGTCACTCTTTCTAATTCAAAAAGGATTAGCTGGTTATTAAAAGTATTACTCTATTAGTGTCATTTGTGCCATCACCCTTCATTAATACTATTAGCTATCACATAATACAACTTTATTTTTAGATGCATATATCAGATAGACATTACAAATATGCAAGTGAATCACTCAAAAAAAGAGTTGCAGGCAACTCATTTGACAACTTAAAATTACTTACAATTCGATGGAGGAAGAGTTTGAATTAGATTTCAAATCTTACACCTCAATCATCACTTCGTCAATGACATCCATGCCGTCAAGCTTGTCACCAGTATATTTGAAATATTTAGCTGCTTAGGCTAATTCATCAACAAATGGACTTCTTACATAAGCAGAATTCTTTATTTCTTATGCTCCTGCAGTCACAATCTCGTCAATTTTTTGGAAATAAAGACACAAAGACATAGTAGGACTTGATGATTAGAAAGCAGTACAATAGATTCAATGAATAGAGAAGCATATGGGACTAAATTCGAAGGCCAAAAATAGCTCCATCTTTGAAGATGGAACACCAAGAAATATAGCGTCATTTTTTGCAAGTCAGAACACTGAAAAAGCTTCAAGATCATAAGGAATGGAGTCTTATGGTGGTCTATGCATTGAAGCAATGTCATGATAACATCTTTGTTTGCCCCACTAGAACCAAAAATACAATTTTAACAGCCTCATTTAACTAGGAGGTACTTCTACTGTTCTTTAATAATTTTACAAATTAAAATAACCTAGTATACATATATTTGAAAATGATATCTCATCGTTCAAAGATGTAAGGAACTACTTACAAAACACAACACTATTATTCGTCATTATTGTTCTCTATTATGCCATTTTATCGAACACCACATAGGCATCTTTATTCTTAAGTTTTTCTCTAGAAGAAACATTGCAAGTACTACTAAAAGTATAAACAAATGAAAAATAATCAGACCAGATAAAAGAAAAATACAGAAAATAAATGAAACCTAAATAAACCCAGTCTTCTATGATTACAAAATGAGCAGAAAAAATGCCAATCTAAAAAATCAACGGTTAAGGGTCAGATTTGCCCTTGTACTATTCAAAATAAGCTACATTTACCCTCCGTTTGCATTCTTTAACAAATATACCCCTACCGTTACACTTTCGGGCCACATTTACCCTTCCTCCATTAAACCTGGTTTCCTCAAGTTTTTTAAACACGTGGCAGTCAACGATTGGATCAGATTAACCCACCCATTCTATTTTTTAAACCCGCCCGACCCACTTTTTTAACCCGCCCCGACCGCATTTCTTTATACACCATACAATTTTCAGGTTCTTTCACATGGAATGAACAAGAATATAACCATCCCCTCTCCCTCTAGCCCCAAAACAAAAGATTCAAGAAGCAAAACATCAATTCTTGATTCTTCATTTGTTGTTGTTGATGGAAGAACATCAATCTCGTGGAATAAATTTTCACTTCCGTGGCAGCCGATTGTGTCACTTATAGGAGGTGAATGCACAATTAATAAAAACTCATCTTGGACTTACTGTACAAGTGCGCTTTCACTGAGAACAACTTGATGGGGGTGTCGCACAACGTGAAATAGGAAGAGCTTTCGATGCAATAGCTTCTCGGATGTTTTTCTTTCCCCAACACAAAAAACATAGTCACCGCACATCAATCCCCCAACAACGGGTAATTTTAAGCATTTGGTATCTATAGCGAGTTCAAGGTTCTGCTTTCATATGGCCTGCTGGCAAAGAACCTACAAACAAAGATGTTTGAGATTATTAGAGAAGCTGACGCTAATTCAGAAAACAAAAATCATGAAGGACCTGCTCGAGACTGGAGGATCTGCAACAATGGACCCTAGGTTTTCTCAGAGGAAGATGAAAGGGAAGAGTTACAATTGGAAATTAACGCTGGACCTTGCTTCAAAATCGGAAAGTTTTTTACCCTGTTTTCAGCTCGTCCAGATCTGTTCTCACTATGGTTCACTCGATTTTTTCGGACTGAAATTCCCCATCTCTGTTTGTATGTGTATGTGTATTCAAAAACGGAGAGAAAGCAAAATCAGATGAGGGCAATGTCTGAAGGTCCCTGGTTCTCGTTCGCTGCTGAAGAAGACGAAGAACAGGGAGGTGTTTTTGGTTGGTGTTGCGGCTGGAAATGAAGAAGTAGCAGTAGCTCGTCGGTTAGGGGTGTGGTGGCGACGAACTGGTGGGAAGAGCGGCGGGCTTCTTGTTTCTCGCCACTGGGTTACGGCGAGTTAGTGAAGGGGAGGTTGGTGTGAGGAAGGTGAGGTCAGGGGGGTCGGTTTTTTTTGTTCGGGGCGGGTTATTTGCTCACGGATCGGGCGGGTTTATAATTTTTGGGTGGGCTAATTTTGGACCAATGTAAGTAGGCCACGTGTTTAAAAAACATGAGGAAACCAGGTTTAACGGAGGAAGGGTAAATGTGGCCCGAAAGTGTAACGGTGGGGGTATATTTGTTAAAGAATGCAAACGGAGGGTAAATGTAACTTATTTTGAATAGTATAAGGGCAAATCTGACCCTTAACCGAAAAATCAAACTAGTTTATAGCATTGTAAATTGAAGAAGAAAGAAAAAAGAGAGCTTACCCCAATCAACAATAAGAAGCATAAGCAAGTCTTTTAAAGAGAAATTCAATATATATAAATGAGAGAAATAAATTGATCTCGTACAAAGAATATTACCCAAAATAGAGGTTCAGCTAGCCGTTACCTTGACTGAACTAAAGCTAACACCTTTCAAAATCCTGGAACTTTGAAAGAGTATTCTTGTTTTTCACTAGAATGACGAGAGTGTGATTGTCGGCTGAATGAAAGACGGCAGATAAGGCAAGAACAAAAAAAGAGGATAGGTACTCCTAGTAAATAAAAAACCTCCATAGGCTGGATGAGTTAGAGAAGAGAGAGGGAAATGAAAACATATAGGGTTTGTTTTTGGAGGGAGCATAAAAGAAAATCGGATCATTTGCTGGCTTTTTTTTTTTAAACTGCCGATAAAAATTAATTGTTCGCCGGCTAATGTGCATATGCAAGTAATAGCTTGCCTTTAGTGTATAAATTAGCAGCAAATCCCTTGTTGCCACTAAATAATTAAAACTAAAAGCTATTTTTGTAGTAGTGGCATGGGTCTATCTATGGCGTAGAGTAAATTTGGAGTCTGGTAAACTTGTGCTTCGAGATCGTGACGAGGGTCCCGCAATCGCGATTAAAGAAATATAAAAGCTGGCAAAATGTTTAAAAGACCCACTTTCGCGATTTTAGGTCTAAGTTCCTCCATTTTTTGGTGATTTTGAAGCTTTTTAAGGGGATTAAAGAAGAAATCAAGGGGGAACATCTGGAGGTAAAATTTATGGAGTTAATACTCAATCCTAATGTGTTTTCTACCTGATTAATTATGGAATTTAAGCCTAATATTCAAGAACTAGGGTTTGTAATTGGAGACCTAGAATTTGAGATTTGAGGGGTCATTTGTGGTTGGATTTTGATGCTTTTGATATGAGTAAACTCGGGGAGTGATAAAGAGTCTGTTGATGTAATTTTTTTAGATTCCGAGACGTGGGCCCGGGGGTCGGGTTTGGCCATTTTCGAGATTTGTGTTGTAATTTGATTTCTTTCGAGTGAGATTTGTTCCCTTAGCATATTTTGATGATTTTGCACTGATTTTGGTTAGATTTGGGCATCCGGAGGCCGATTCGAGAGGCAAAGGCATCGCATGCTAAATTTTGGACGGGATCAAATCCACGTGGAGCTAGAAATGGGAATTGGATTCCTATCTAAACTAGTGATGCATAGTGCTCTTAATTACTCTTCCAATCATCTTTTGGTTGGTTATTACTTCTAATACTTGTGCTAATGATATGCTATATTAAACTAAGAATGATTACTTGCAAGATTTTTTAAATAGTTAAAGAGGCACTAGGGAAGTGACTTTTTCCTAGGTGAATACTTGACGGGATCTAAAGCCTAAGGCAATGAAGTTATGTTGGGATTGCGATATAGCCAATGCACAGAATTACTCACTCTATACCTCTAGGTAGCTTGAGTGACTTTGCCCTAATTGACTTTCTCAAGACCAATTGGTTGTCAAACTTGTGCAAGCAATATAGGCTCAAGTCGGGTATTACTATCTCTAGGCTTAACCCTTCAATTGGGGCTATCAATCTCTTGATTACACCCCAATTTCTTGTTGGACTGATTTTTCTAGACTCAAGTTCTCTTTCTAAAGAAGAATTCAAGTCACAGTTGCACAAATTAGTATTTGCAACCACCAATTCAATATGGAAAACACAAATCAATCCAAATATCAACTACCTATAAACATCTAAGCCTTAAATCAAAAGATCTATCAAATACATATGTCACACCTCCTTTTTTACACACCACCCTGAATGATAGTGTATAAGGGAGTTTTTCCATTTAAAGTGACATTATTCGAAATAGGATTATTTATTTATTTCAGAGTCGCCACTTGGATAGGCTTGGATTTTTGTGTCCCAAATCGAGGAAAATTTCGACTTTCCATGTGAAGTCTACGAACCAGAAATTCTGAATAAGGAATTCTGTTAACTCGAGGGAAGGTGTTAGGCACCCCCAGATTCTATGGTTCTAGCGCGATCGCTTAAACTATTATAATTGGCCTTTTCTCTGATTTTAGTACATGTTCAAACCTATAGTGCAATTTTAAGTTATTTACCGCTTATAATTAATTTTAAAGAAGATTTCAACTTCATCTAAAACGCATCTTTAGAGCGCGCCACATGAAATGTACCCGCAATCCAAGACACATTTTATTTAACGTTGGGAGATCTGGATGTGCGTCACATGAAATGAACACCCGAGTTTAGGAAGGTAATTAATTTTTTTTTTAAATCGCGCACCAAAAGAAACTATGCACTTCCAACTTTACGAGGGCTATAGATAATTCGCTAATGGCAGGCCTCAATTTCTATAGAGTTAATTAATTAAATATGGGCCAAGGCCTTAGGAGTTTTATTTGGCATGGCACACCTCAATTTCTTTCAAATGAAATGCATCCAATTAAAAGAACTACGGATATTCATCTTTAAAACTAATTAGGTATCACAACTACGCTACAGAACCCGTACTCGTAGTCACGAATTATTTATTAACAGCGCGCCTTAAGTAACCAACGCATTTGAAAATTTTTTTTGTTCCAATAGAAGAAAAATACAGAGAGGAGTAAGGACAATGCTCAACTACGTTAAGCTAGTGCAACCAGCGAAGAAATAAAATAGAAGTGCAACCTGCAGACGTGCAAAGAACAAGAATGATATAACTCAGTTGCTAATCCAGCATCCAACCACAGTATCAAAGGCACAACGCCACACTCAGCAGACAAAAGTTGGAATCCTACTTCACTATATCACTACTTAATCCAGTTGTCAAACCTTTACACTTAGAAAGATGGCAAAAACAATATCCCCATTCACTATATATTCCTAATACAGAATCATACGTAACTAGATATTACAATATAATCCAAGAAATGACACACTAACATCACAAAAGACCAATTGAAACAAGTAAAAACTACTCAAGCTAATCTCCGCGACCAATTAATTGTTGCTAGCAACCACTAATCTCATCTCAGTTAACAGGATACATGACATCAAACTCATTGATTCTGATAAATATTACTCTAATTCACGTTGATCGAACAAGCAAATAGTGCCAAACAAATAACCACGAAATTTAATTAACGCTCATGTGAAACAGTAATAAGGAAAGAATGGCTGACCTTCAATAAGAAGGAATGTTTCCTTAAAATTTAAATCGAATGTAATCAATCCCCAAACAGATTTCCAACAACAAATTTCCAAACAAGCTATTGGACGCGCGACTGGAAACTTCAATCGTCAGCAAGGATTCAAACCAGAGTCAACGTCAAACAACCTCCGATTTCCACAAAGTAGCATCTCGAAAAGAAGAGACGGATATCTATATTATTTCTGGATTTTTTTCCGAATCCGAGGCAGAGATAAAGCAAAACAAATCTGATTTGCTCTGTTTTTTTTTACTCACTCTTTCATGTGTGTGTATGTGTGTCATTTTTCAAAAAGAAGAGAAGGCTGGTTTTGGAGATGAGGAGGTTTGGAAAGTCTAATTTTTGGGAATTATCAAGGTAATGAAGACGGTTGATGCTCGTCTTTGATTGAAAAAGAAGAAGCCCCTTTCCTGATTGTATCTGTGTGTGTATATTCCGAGTTAAAATGAAGCCACTCTAGGAGGGTGGGGGCGGATTTCCAGCTCATTTTTTGTGAGAAAAATGGGGGGTGAGAAAGATGAAGTTTAGTCGGGAGAGGGTGTCTTTGGATAGGAAAATTATCCAACTCATTTTGGAATGGAAAATTATGGTTTGGGCTAATTTTAGTTTTAAAAATGATTCAATTGCTTAAATTAAAATCTCATTGCAATTAAATTCTTATTCTCTTTTCTTTTCTTTTCTTTTCTTAATTAATTAACAATCATAGAAATTAAAAATTCTAAATTAATCTATTTTTTTGTAGAAATGAAAACTCATTATTTATTTTTTAATATTAAAACAACTACTTAACTTATAACTAAAGAAAAATGTAAATTTTAAAGACTAAAAGATAAATATGTAAAAATGACCATTTTTTTAGGATTTTTCTCTCATTTAAAAAATGCTAAAAACACATGAAATGCGATAAACAAAGAAAAATTCCTAAAATTAATAAAAATTATTTTTGGCCCTATTTTTATGAGTTATTCTCATGTAGGGCAAAAATCACGTGCTCACAGCTGCCCCTCTTTGCTCGGAAACACGAAGAGTTTTCGTGCAAAGATAAAGTTAGCATATACGAGCAATTTTTGCCCGTTTGAATACTCCGTGGGAAGCATTTTTTTAAAAGATTTGACCGCACCTTACTTCTGAGGTTGCCTACATATCTTTGGCTATAAATGAATCAGGTCAGTGTAGTTCGGAAAGTGAGTGAGATAAAGGAGTATGCCGAGGTGAAGATCCAGTCGAGGTGTCGTCGACATTCCGGTCCGCGGTCCCATTTATTACATCGAAACCAAAATTAAAAAGACTAACTAAGCTTATGAGCTACGGGTTACAAGATTACTATCTATAAATCTTTTGAAGCTTGATCTTGAGTCTTGGCTAGGTCCTGCTGCATACTCCGATCTGAATCTTGATGCTCGTTAGCTGTAGGTGCTGGTTCTTTCTTCAGCTTTGGATCAAAGCGGGACATGCGAAACGTGTGATTTTGAATCAAATTTGAGCAGCCCGCATCCTTTTCTTCTTTGAACATTCTGAGTTCACTTCTTTTTGTTCTTTTCTTCTTTTCCTTTATTTTGGATTGAGACTTGCGCTTTCCGTCATCTCGAATCATGTGCCTTAAGGTAAAACCTGTTCAGACACCAAAACAAACAAACAAACGAAATTTTTCTGCCCCAGTTTTCACTAGGAAAATTTCGCGAGTTATTTGCAACAAAAATTTAAAAATCAGGATTGTGTATCCTTGGAAATGAAACCTTAAATTGTGAGGATCACCAGGTTATGCTGGAAAATGACTGGGTTATGCCGGAAAAATAAAAGGTCATCGGGATATGCTGGGAGAGATCCACGGGTTATGCCGAGATAAAAGAAAAAGGGTTCCTGCTATGGATAAAAGGGAAGTCCACGGGTTATGCCAAGATGAGAAGGAAAAGGATCCTTGGGTTATGCCAGGAAGATCCACGGGTTATGCCAGGATAAAAGAAAAAAGGTCCTTGGATTATGCTAGGGAGATCCACGGGATATGTCGGGATAAAAGAAGAAGGTCATTGGGTTATGTCAGGGAGATCCACGGGTTATGCCGGGATAATAGACAAAGGGTCTGCTGGGGATAAATGAAAAAATGATCCTCGGATTAGGCCAAGAAAAAAAAATATCCTTAGGTTATGCTGGGGAGAAAAGGAAAACTGAACATCGGGTTATGCTGGGAAAATGAAAGGGGTCATTGGGTTATGCTAGAGAGAAAAGGAAAAAGGTAATCGAGTTATGTTGGGGAGGTCCACGAGCTATGCTGGGATAAATGGTAAAAGGTCATATGCTACCATGATTTTGGATTATTTTTTTTTTGAATTATACAAGGAGAAAATTCGTCAGATTAGGTTCTCTATCTTAGGAAAACGATTCATCAGACTAAGATTTTAATTCTAGGAGAAAGTTCATCATACTAGGTCTCCTTTTTTTTTGGTATCTTAGGATAAAAATTCATCAGACAAAGATTTTGATCCTAGAAGAAAGTTTATCAGACTAGGTCTTCTATTTTTTTTTATATCTTAGGAGAAAGATTCAGCATACTAAGATTTTGATCCTAGGAGAAAGTTCATCAGACTAGGTCTTCTATTATTTTTTTTGTTTATGGTATCTTAGGAGATAGATTCATTAGACTAAGATTTTGATCATAGGAGAAAGTTCATCATACTAGGTCTTCTATTTTAGGAGAAAGATTCATCAAACTAAGATTTTGATCCTAGGAGAAAGTTCATCAGACTAGGTCTTCTATCTTAGGAGAAAGATTCATCAGACGAAGATTTTGATCCTAAGAGAAAGTTCATTAGACTAGGTCACTTTTTTTGTTATCTTAGAAGAAAAATTCATCAGATAAGATTTTTATTGGGAGAAAAATCCATCAGACCAGGACTTTATCCTAGGAGGAAAAATGTGAGGATCAATGACAACAATAGCAAGACGAATAAAGGTAGATATTCGAGAAACTTCCCTTTTTCGGCTCTTCTCTTCTTCTCATTTTCTTCTCTCTTTTTTTTTGTTTGTTTTTTTCTCTTTTTTTTCCACTTTCTTTGCACTGCTTTGTTCCTGTTTTACACAAAGAAAAACTTGTCAGTTTTGAAAATGATGGTCGGTTTGTGGTCTTGGGTGAGCTTGGCTTCTGCTTCAATCGGCTTGAGTCGGTTTCAAGAGACCTTTGTTCTGCATCAACCCTAATTGTGTCACACCATGTACCATTTGTATTTGTGGCTCAATCAGCGTTGTCCCGATTGGAGATCTTGGGTCAGGTAACCTTTTCTGATATCTTCAATAACTTTCTGCTTTTTGGGCAATTTGTCTGTTACAAGTTATCCTTGTTTGCACCAAGTAGGCTGACAAGAGTCTTTTCGGGAAGCCCTTGCATGAATCCTCAAGGCATGCTAACAGTAACAGCTGAGTGCGCTGGCCGAATTTACATTGTGCAACTGAAAAGCTGGTAGCAGATTTTGAAATCTTTTCTTGCTTGTTTTGACAAGGATGGACTCAAAGTGAAGGACACAGTGATGCAGAGAAACGAATATTAACAAGAAATGCCTCCTGTCGGAAGGAAGAGTTTTTTTTCATTCATTTTTTCTTCAATAACTAGCCTTAATGGTCATGACATGCATTTTGGATTCAATAGCCTGATCTATCAAATTAATCCAATCTTCCCTTTTACCATTCTTATGACGTCTGAAGGCAGTCTTGTTCATGTCAGTCCTTTGCATCAACTTCATGTCTCACTTTCGACTAGTGGTGCCCAAGGGTTTTTCACCAGCAAGTCTCTCTCATTTATTCATCTCTGCTTACCGTCGTCCTACAACACCCGTGAAGGTTTTCACTAATAAGACTCTCTCATTTTTCTTTTATTTTTTCTTTTGTATTTTTTCCCCTTCTTTTTTTTGCGAACAACTTGATAGTGTTATATGTCGAATGACCATCGTTGCTCATCGCGTGCATTTCCTGTCATTCTTGAAGGCTGATCAAGAGGTCTTTATTTGGAAAGTTTTTGGATTAGGTTGAACAGAAAGGTCAGCATGAAGGCTCAAAGTGGACTTAAAATGAAGGGTTGTGGACTTACAACTCTTGGAATCGACTCATTCAAAAGTGAAATAAAATTTTTGCCCCAGTTTCAGATAGTGGGGATTTATTTTTTTGGGATTTTTTTTTGAATTCTTATTTAGTTGGACCGAACCGTGAGGCTGCCTACGTATCCTTTTTTTAAAGGAATCAGGTCTAATGTAATTTAAACATCTGACCTAACTATTTTTATCTTTCTTTCTGTTTTTTTTTTCTTTTTCTTCTTTCTTCACTTTTTGTCTGCCCCAGCTTCTATTTTTTTAGGGCGTGGACCTTTGACAATTCTTTTCTTTTCTTTTCTTTAATTAATTAACAATCATAGAAATTAAAAATTCTAAATTATTCTATTTTTTGTAGAAATAAAAACTCTTTATTTATTTTTAACATTAAAGCAACTACTTAACTTAAAACTAAAGAAAAATATTAATTTTAAAGACTAAAAGATAAATATGTAAAAATGACCATTTTTTAAGGATTTTTTTATGATTTAAAAAATGGTAAAAACACATGAAATGCGTTAAACAAAGAAAAATTCCTTAAATTAATAAAAATTATTTTTGGCCCTATTTATAGGAGTTATTCTCATGTAGGGCAAATATCACGTGCTCACAGCTGCCCTCTTTACTCGGAAACACGAAGAGTTTTCGTGCAAAGATAAAGTGAGCATATACGAGCAATTTTTGCCCGTTTGAATACTCAGTGGGAAGCATTTTCTTAAAAGATTTGACCGTACCCTGCTTCTGAGGTTGCCTACATATCCTTGGCTATAAATGAATCAGGTCAGTGTAGTTCGGGAAGTGAGTGAGATGAAGTAGTATGCCGAGGTGAATATCCGATCGAGGTGACGTTGAGGTTCCGATCCGCGGTCCCGTTTATTACATCGAAATCAAAATTAAAAAGATTAACTAAGCTTATGAGCTACGAGTTACAAGATTCCTATCTATAAATCTTTTGAAGCTTGATCTTGAGTCTTGGCCAGGTCCTGCTGCAGACTCCGATCTGAATCTTGATGCTCGTTAGCTGTAGGTGTTGGTTCTTTCTTCAGCTTTGGATCAAAGCGGGACATGCGAAACTTGTGATTTTGAATCAAATTTGAGCAGTTCGCATCCTTTTCTTTTTTGAACATTCTGAGTTCACTTCTTTTTGTTCTTTTCTTCTTTTCCTTTATTCTGGATTGAGACTCGCGCTTTCTGTCATCTCGAATCATGTGCCTTGAGGTAAAACCTGTTCAGACACCAAAACAAATAAACGAATGAAATTTTTTTGCCCCAGTTTTCACTAGAAAAATTTTACGAGTTATTTGCAACATAAATTTAAAAACCAGGATTGTGTATCCTTGGAAATGAAGCCTTAAATTGTGAGGATCACCAGGTTATGCTGGAAAATGACTGGGTTATGCCGGAAAAATAAAAAGGTCCTCGGGTTATGTCGGGGGAGATCCACGGATTATGCCGAGATAAAAGAAAAAGGGTTCCTGCTAGGGATAAAAGGGAAGTCCACCGGTTATGCCAGGACGAGAAGGAAAAGGATCCTTGGGTTATGACAGGAAGATCCACGGGTTATGCTAGGATAAAAGGAAAAAGGTCCTTGGATTATGCTAGGGAGATCCACGGGTTATATCGGGATAAAAGAAGAAGGTCCTTGGGTTATGCCAGGGAGATCCACGGGTTATGCCGGGATAACAGAAAAAGGGTCTGCTGGGGATAAATGAAAAAATGATCCTCGGATTATGCCAAGGAAAGAAAATATCCTCAGGTTATGCTGGGGAGAAAAGAAAAAATAATCATCGGGTTATGCTGGAAAATGAAAGGGGTCATTGGGTTATGCCATAGAGAAAAGGAAAAATGTCATTAAGTTATGCCGGGGAGGTCCACGGGTTATGCTGGATAAATGGAAAAAGGTCCTAGGCTACCATGATTTTGGACTTATTTTTTTGAATTATACAAGGAGAAAATTCGTCAGACTAGGTTTTCTATCTTAGGAGAACGATTCATCAGACTAAGATTTTGATCCTAGGAGAAAGTTCATCATACTAGGTCTTTTTTGTTTTTTGGTATCTTAGGAGAAAGATTCATCAGACTAAGATTTTGATCCTAGGAGAAAGTTCATCAGACTAGGTCTTCTATTTTTTTTATATCTTAGGAGAAAGAATCACCAGACTAAGATTTTGATCCTAGGAGAAAGTTCATCAGACTAGGTCTTCAGACTAAGATTTTGATCATAAGAGAAAGTTCATCAGACTAGGTCTTCTATTATTTTTTTGTTTATGGTATCTTAGGAAATAGATTTATTAGACTAAGATTTTGATCATAGGAGAAAGTTCATCAGACTAGGTCTTCTATTTTAGGAGAAAGATTCATCAAACTAAGATTTTGATCCTAGGAGAAAGTTCATCAGACTAGGTCACTTTTTTTTTATCTTAGGAGAAAAATTCATCAGATAAGATTTTGATTGTCTTTTTTTCATTGAACTTCAATTTATCTTGCTGTATTTCATGTATTTTATTGTGTTCACTATTATTATATAATTTCTCTGAAGATTGCTATATTTTTGGGGTATTTTTCGGTTGAGAATCTTTTTTATAACTAATAATATAAATTGTGTGTTATAATAGAGTTTGTTGAGTTATATTAGGAGTCAATTATGTTAATTGATTTGCTTTTCATTTAAAAACAGTTTAATTCCATGTTTCACGCTATGAATAAAGTCAAATAGAGTCGAATATAATAATATGTCCAGCTGTAATCTCATGTTTCACGCCATGAATATAGTCGAATACACTCGAATACAATAACTGATTAGCTGGACTTCCCTGATTCACACCTATTTTTGTTATTATATTCATGAATACATCATCTTAAATACATATAATACATTTTATAACAACAGAAAACATATCGACAATCCGTAACATATCAAATGGTATCTATAAATAGCTAATACACCTGATTTCATGCTCTTTTATTCTTCTTTTCTTTTGAAAATAAATAAATTTATTTTACCATATTCTCATAATTTTATTTTCTTCCTCTATATAAAGTCGAATGCTTTTAATTACTCATGAATCACAACTTGTTTGAAAGTAGCACATAATAATAATTATTATCGTACATATTTAGCTCGAGTCTTAGACAAGAGGGGTTGCTCTGATGGTAAGCAACCCCCATTTCCAACCGAGAGGTTGTGAGTTCGAGTCTCCTCAAGAGCAAGGTGGGAAGTTCTTTGAGGGAAGGATGCCGGGGGTCTATTTGAAAACAGCCTTTCTACCCCAGGATAGAGGTAAGGTTTGCGTACATACTACCCTCCCCAGACCCCACTATGTAGGATTATACTGGGTTGTTGTTGTTGTTGTTATTTAGCTCGAGTCGAAGGCTGCATGTGCAACCCCATGCTATCAATACCTAGAGGCGGATCTATATATTGAGAAGAGGAGTTGTGGTACCCCGTTAACTTTTTTTTTTTTTTGTTTGGAATATATGAAAAATAATCGTATATTATACTTGAAATTTTTAAGATAAAAATTTTGATGAAAAACATCGATTAAGCAATCCGTTCATGCACCTCGCCAACTTCAAATCTTAGGTTCCACCTCTACCAATACTTACATCTATTCTTGATTACAGTTATGTCTTTCTTTCATTGATTACAAGTAATATAAGGGGGAATGCTTGATATTTAGACATAATATTTGAGCATGTGAAAAAACAGTCAAAAGAACTCCGAACTCTAGTTTACATTTAATCATTCATTTTCAGGATTAAAAATACATATCATCATTCATCAATCAACTTCCTTCAAAAGTTATACATTTTTTGCTTCTTTTTTTTTTTTTGGTAGGAACATATTTTGCTTCACTTCTATGTAGAAAGAAAGAAAATTACAACTAGCTTAGCCTGAAAAATCAGTGCACAAAACTTGGAGAGAAATATCCTCTCTTTGTATCTTTTTCGTCATCATTATTCAATAATACTTGGCGAAATTCCTGGCTATTTATTTTTATGAGGTTAAGTGACCAACGTCTTCCCATTTCTTTACATGCGTAGAGGCCTTCTCTGCATGCATTTTCAACAAAAAATAATAATTTATTTAGTAAATATACCTCAAGTTTAACGTTTATAAACACTATCAAATCAATTAAAAAATAATTATAAGTAATTATCCAGAGACAATGAGATTTTGTCACACAACAAATAAATAAATTCCTGCTATAGCAGGTTAAAATCTATGTTGCACGTACTCTTTAAAGATACTGCACTCATGTCGGATCCTCCAAAAATGCACTATTTTTAAAGGATACGACACACACCTGCTCACATTTTTGAAGAGTCCGAACATTATAAGTAATAATATATAAATAAATATTAAATTAAAAAATTATGTAACCTTTTTATTCCAATCACATCTTATTGTGATTATAGCCAAAATCAAAGTCTGAATTGCAGTTCCTCCAAAGATCATTCCAGCCAAGATGCCCAATAGAAACATTTTCGTTAGCATAATTTCACAAATATATATATATATATAAAATATGAGGAACATACCATGACACCATAATGGAAACCCCATCCCATTATGAAACCAAGAGGGACTCCAAGTAAATAATAGCAACCCAAATTTATGTATGCAACATATGCTTGCCATCCAGATCCAACAGCAACCCCTACAAATATCAAAATGTAATTTTAAAAGTTAAATAAAATAAAGAAGACAAACTTAGAACCTATTGACTCTTTGCTTAAATGATACTTGTCATATAAATGAATACATGACAAGACAAGACGGATCCATGATATCGAGGCAGTAAATTCAAAATGAGTATAATATTTTTAAAATATATTTGTAGATAGTTTGAACGAAAAGAAATGAGTGATGAATTTACCCAAAAGAATGGGCTGAATGCTGTTGAGGAGAACTAAGGGTGCACTGTGGCTCGGGCCTGAATCGAACTTGATCGGGCTCGCGGTCTTGACAGGCCTAACGGACCTGGTGGGCCGGTCCTGATGGTCCTGGGCCTGGTGGTATCTATAGGCCCGTGACGGGCCGGTGCAAGAATGAAAGCCCGTGAGCCCGGGATCGTCAGTCGGGCATGGGCCGGGCCGAACGGCTCTTTTTTAAAATTTTATTTTTAAAAAAAATTATTAACGACCCAATTTCAAATATAGCCGTTTGGAACTTTATAAAATATTCATTTGGCCCCCAAACTTTAATTTAACCCCAAACTTTATATAATTACACTTTTTCCCATATCTCAACTATGAATACCCCCTCATTCTTTCATTTTAATTCACCAATTCATCAATATCTCTCAATCTCTCTCAATCTTTCTACTACAATTGCTTAATTTATTGCTTAAAATTCGTGAAAAATTGTGAAGTTGTTAAATTGAAGTTTTCAAGTGTTAAACGATTTTCAATTTTCAAGAAGTTGTTCGGCAATCCGGTAAACTCCTTTCAACTCTTACGTTTTAATAATATATTTTTGTGTGGTTTAGTTTACATAATTATATTAGTATGGAATTTTCTTTGAAAAAAATATTCGGTAAAGGAAAAAGGTAAAACCGGTGAAAGTAGTGGCCATAATACTACCTTTCCCTCGGCTCCCCGACCTACAAAAGATAAGCAAGCTGAAAGTAGTCGCCAACCTAGACGTCCTCCTCCGCCTCCTTTAATGCTTGATAGTAATCACCCTTGTTTTCAATTTACCGATAGTGAATTTCTACATGATGTTGCAGTAGGTGATAGATTAGATGATGAAATTATGAATGATCTTTATCCTAATGAACCTATCTTAGAGGAAAATGAGGATGATGATGATGATGATGAAACCCAAACACCGGATTTAGATGATACACCTACTAGTCATGTTCATAACTCAAGTAATGCACTGTCCCACCCACCTGTAGAAACTCCAACTTATAGTAGACAACCTGCTAAACGTCCAGAAACATTATTAGTTTGGAAGTTTTTTACTCAAGTAAGAGAACTAAATAAGGTTAAGTGTAAAACTTGTGGGAAATTACAGGTTCATATATTTACTGGAGACTGTAGCGGCACAGGTAGTTTAACTAGGCACATAAAACACACCCAACAGATAGGGATAGATTTTTTCAAATGCAAGCGCAGCAAGAGGGGACAAGTGTAGATTTTGCGGTTAACCCTAGTACAGGTTCAAATCTAGTTCAACCAGGAATTAAAACTGTCACCGAAGGTATTTTATATTACGATCCAAGTAGAGATCGTGAAGAATTAGCAAAGATGATTATTGTTATGTGCTTACCTTATACTTTTGCTTCTAATCCTAATTGGGTTCATTATATTAGAAGAGTTTTTAATCCTACTTATAAAGGTTGGCCTCGCGCAACAGTTAAGGCTGATATTTATATATTCAAATATGAATATGAACAATATTTGCGCTATTTATTTACTCATATACTAATCGGATTTCTATTACTACTGATATTGATAGAAGTGGTAATGATTGTGATTATCTAACTGTTACAAGTCATTGGATAGATGAGGACTGGACAATGCAAAAATGTATAATTGCGTATAGAATAATTAATTCACGTCACACATGTAAGTTTATAGCTAACACTGTTTCAAATATTTCTAGATATTTTTGCTTTAGCGATAAAATAATGGCAATTTCTATGGATAATGCTTCTAGTAACACTAGTGCTATATGCATGCTTACAAAAATACTAAATCCTGCATTTAGTAATATTTTCCATGTTAGATGTATTTGTCATATTTATCATTTAATTGTCGGTGATGGTATGCGAATTTTAAACATAGAAATTGAAAAGGTTCGAATGGCTCTTAATTGACTTTTTATTCAAACCGTAGAACTAGACTTAGAGAGTATTTTAAAAAATGTGATGAATATGGCCTTAGAGAAAGAAAGGTTCCTAAACCTTGCCCGACTAGATGGAATTGTATGTACGAAAGTTTAGTAGTTGCATATGAATATAGAAACTCAATTAATGCAACGTTTAATTCTCATGTAGGTGGTGAGGATGATGATGAAATGCTTACTACCCAGTTAAAATTCTTTTAGATTTTTTAGAACATTTTCAAGTTGCTACAAATGCATTTTCTGGGCAATATTATCCTACTATTTCAAACTGTTTAGTTTATATTGCCGCACTAGCTGATTTGCTTGTTGAATTTGGTGAGGGTGGGGATATTTATGAACTTGCTATAAATGAAATGAAACAAAAATTTTAAAAATATTTTTTCCCTATCCCTCCTATTTTTGGTGTTGCTGCAATGTTAAATCCTACAATGAAATTGGGAGGTCCTCATTTTTGGTATTCAAATATTTATAAGGCTTTAGATCTTTCAGACAAGGAAGTTGCTACACTTGCAGATGCAAAAGCATCAATTAAAATTAATGCTCAAACAGTTTATAATGCTTATCAAGTTGCCTTAGAGCTGCTAGGCCAAATATTCCAACCCCTACTTCGTCTAGCTCACAATCGTCTAAAAGATCAGCGGGCTTAACATCTCTTAAATCTTAGACGGAGTTCCGGGGTTCTTAAGGTGATAACTATGATGAAACTTCACATCTAAATGAGCTTCAAGTTTACTTGTCTTAGAGACTTGAAAAGGAGAATCCAGACGGCTCTTTCGATTTTTTGGAATGGTGGAAGACAAGAGAAAAATATTTTCCAGTTCTTGCAAGGATGACTCGGAATATTTTATCAATTCAAGATTCAACCGTTGCATCGGAGAGCGCTTTCAGTCAAGCAAGACTACAAATAGGTGATCATAGAGCGGCGATGAGGGATAGCTTGTAAAGATCGGTACTTTTTAGAGATTGGATCTGCGCTGAATGAAGAAACTTTGGAATTGCAGAATCACAACTGTCGATAGATGAAGCTTATGAAAAAATGATAGCGGAACTTTTGGAGGATTCGGCTTCGCCCGGAAGTGGTGATGAACAAGCTTCGTTTCCACCACCACCAACACAACCTCCTCCCAACCTTGACGGATTTATGAGATTTGTTAGAGATACAATGTAGATTATGATGTAACTTGTATATTGGCACATCTTCTTTTAATTTTTTTCTTTTAATGGTGGTATTAGTACCTCGTTGTGCTCATTTCATTGGGGGAAGGAATACTAAGAAAGATATGCCATTTTGGGTAATAAAAATTATAAGACATACCCTTGAATATCTTTTTTCTCAATATTTCTTTATCTTTACTTCGAATTATTTATAAGCTACAATAATATATATACATAAGATACAATATATATACTACATGATAATATATAAGAGAATATATATACATAACACACAATATATAACATATAATATATACTATAAGAAAATATATACAAGAATATATATATATATAACATACAACCTAAACTACAAGAAAATATATAAGTAATAACATTTATACATAAGATACAATATATATAAGAGAATATATATATATATATATATATATATATATATATATACATTATACATAAGAGATACAATATATATACTACAACAAAATAAATAACTATATAAGTTATAATATATATACATAAGATACAATATATATACTACATGAAAATATATAAGAGAATATATATACATAACATACAATATATACTACAAGAAAAAAAATATATATATATATATACACACATAATATTCAATAAAAAATACAATGAAATATATATTATATTTACTATACTAATAACTAGTATACTATATCAAATATATTTTATATTATACTAATAACTACTATACAAGATATTACCTTAAAAAACCCGTCAGGCCCGGCCCGCTAAGCTAAGCCCGGGACCACTGTGGGCTTAAGCCCGTCACGGGCTGGCCTCACCCGCCGGACCCACGAAGCCCGAGTCCGCCAAAGTCCAGGCTCACAAAGTCGGGACTACGAAACTCGGCCCGTGAATCCCGTTTAGACCCGGACCCGAGACAAAATACACCCTTAAGGAGAACAGTGAAGGCTAAGAGGATAGATAGTTTATGAACAGCTTCAAGGACAGGTTGGCTAGTTGAGAAAATAATAGCAAGTTCATTGTGGAAATATATTATCAAAATCCAGAAAAATAAACCAATCACTATTGATTGTGTAACTGCTATTGCTGTTGCAAACTTGGCTCCCTTTCCATTTCCAGCTCCCAACTCATTTGCTACCCTTACTCTGCACCACATACATAAACGTGTCATTCTTTTTAATACAAATTTAAAAAAAATAACGTCACATAGAACGGAATAGAGGAAGTATGCGATAAGTTCTTGATTTCGGATCAAATAATGATAACCACACTTAGAAATGAATTATTTACCTAAGTCTTAGGGCTGCGATGATGTTAAAAATTGCAAATTATGAGTATCAATACCATGCACTAACACTTTAACTTATATTGATAGTATAAATAGTCTTTGTTCTGTCATCAAACCGATTTATATATACATACATTGTGATATGTATTATAACCCCCAATAGAAAATAAGAAAAATTAGGATTACCAAACAAAATTTTGTTCTTCATCTGCTATGTCACTCTTTAAATTCTGCATTTGTTTTTATCATGTTCTTTTTGACGATCGAAACCTCGAAATTTAATTTTTGAGGGAGAAATGGTAATTTGACCGAACTCATAGGTTTAAGCCGTCATTTACAACTTATTAGGACTGGTCATATCGATTTCCAAAACTTCCAGATGAGTTTTTGCGAAACTTGTCAGCGGTTAAGAAGGGTTCCGACAATCAAATTCTTTCTTAATTACTTCCTCTGTCTCATATTAACAGTCGTGGTTATTAACAGTAGATGTCTCAAATTATTTGTTATTTAAAAAGTTCAAGAGAAAATTAATTATTTTTTTCTTTTTTACCCTTAGTAATAATTATCGTTGAAGACTATTAACACCTAACTTTGTTCAAAATAACAATGAAGAAAGATTAAATATTAAGACATGAATAAATGTAAATAGTCAAAATCCCATTCTAATTACATTTTTTTTAAGAAACGTGTACAAAAAATTATCACAAATAATATAAAACGAAGGGAATAGTACTGTATCTTTGAGAAAGGTGTACTTCGACAAGAATTTTTTCAACTTACAAATCTTGTGGACCTTGACTTGATATATAACATGTGATTCTTTCATGTTTATTGGATTTGTACAATTTATAGACTATTACATTACCACTTACGAGCATTACCTAACTGGTCGACAATTAATCAATTATTGATTTATTGGCCCTATGGTTTTGTCTTCTGCTAATAAGAGCAACAGGTGAAAGGACAAGGCTATCGATTATTTTGAGTGAAATGACATTTTTAACACTTTTAGTCCTTTTCTTTTTCAACCACTTTTTGTCTTTTCGGTCAATTTTTTGAGTACTTGCAAAATTATATATAGGATTTTGATGGATTTTATAGCCCCATATAAGATCACCAAAGATTCATGTTATATATTATGCAAGTGCTAGATATCGGACCAAATTTTTATAATTGAATAGGAGTTCAAGAATTAGGTCAGTTAATTACTGTCATTCTTCCTTATAATTTTGATAGTGTCTATTCACTGTATTGATTGATTTTCCAACAGTATAATCATATTTCTTACGAGAAATTACACTATTTTGAATAACATATATATACTAATAATATTTTCAATAAAGATACTTTTCTAGTTTAGGTAACTTTAGAATTATTTCAAGTAGAGAAAACTAATCCTTACTTAAATGAAATTATAAGGACATATATAATCCTTATATAATCTATTAGCTGATCGACGACAAAGTACTACGAGATATAAATCATACTAGGCAAATTAGGTGCGATGAGTTTTGACCGAGGAACTGTTGGTGAGAGAAATCCATCCCAGCTCTCTCACGTGAGAAATCACTCACCCAATCAACTGAGTCAATCCTCATGAATAGTTAAATATTTCTACGTAATTTACGACGATTTTCTAGAAAAACATTCAGAAAAATTGTATCTGGACATTTTGCCAAATTTCACACTTTGTTCACATTATATTTTATTGGGTTGTTTCTATCACTAGTTAGGCCAAAGAGGAACACAAGACAAATTGGTATAGCTAGTTGTCTAATTCAGTCATTTTCATAATTCTAGGATGGAACCTATTCCATCCACTTATTTTCTATTTTTCTGATAAGAAAAAATTAAATTAATTATTATGTAAATGAAAAAAAAATAGGCATACCCAGTTCCAGCAAAGAATCCAAGGGGAATCATTAGTTCCCAACCATTGATATTCATGCTGCAAGAATTAAAATTAACAAAAATTAAGACAATGAAATAAAAGAAAGTGACATCAACTAATAGTATCTTTGTGTTGGACAATTTAAAGATAACTTGATCTTTTTCTTCTGTCATCAATTATTATGTTCGTGTAGACAATTTAAAGATTATTTGCCCATTAAATTTTACTGAGACCAAATTATGAGACTTGTCTACTTCATAGTCAAGAATGGCAAAGGCAATAATCCATAATGATAATGACAACATTAAAAAAAGATTTATTTTAGTACATTTAACTTGTGGTGTTTTCATTATAATTAGTGGGCGTTGGGACATAAGAATCTGAAATTGCGAAAAAATTGAAAAAAATTGTAAGTAAAAATAGTATTTGAAAAATGAAGTTATGGTTGGACATGAATATAATTTGAAGTTGTGTTTGAATTTTTGTGAGTGATTTGAAGCGAAAATTTTGAAAATCAACTTTTTGGAGTTTTCAAATTTATGAAAAATTCTGAAATTCAACTTTAATAGAAATTTCGCGGATAAGTGTTGAAATTATATAAATTGATCAAAAATAATTAAAATAGAGTAGTTTTAAAAATAAAAGTAAAAAATGGTATTCAAGAACATTGGTTGTCTTGCATGACAAAACTGATTTGTATAAGTTTGAATTTTCTTACATGCCATGTTTGATTATTTTTGTATGTCAATGTTGAATTTTTGGTGTAAGGTTTTAGTATAAATAGGTTAGAACTCATTTGTAAAATCATCCCAAAATTTTTATTAGAAATTACAAGTGTAGTATTGTAAGCTTTGAATTTGAGTTAGCAAATATATTTTTCTTTCTCGGTATTTTATTTTTTGGTTTCAAATCCCAAAGTTTATTTCCGAGGAATCATTATTTTTTTTTGGTTTCTACATTTGGTATCAGAGCAAGGTTGAGTGTTGTGAGGTAGAAAAATATTGAATCATGTCGTCTAGTAACACGATTCAATTTCAGCTTCCAAAACTCACCGAAAAAAATTACAACAATTGGTCAATCCAATTGAAGGTATTTTTCAGATCTCAAAATTTATGGGATTTGGTGGAGAGCGGCTACACAGAGGTAGCTAATGCAGTTGCGTTCGAGGCTATGAAAAATGAGGAGAAAGAGGTATTAGTTGAAACTTGTAAGCGGGATCAGAAGGCATTATATGCCATCTTTCAAGTTGTTGACGAGCTGTATTTGAAAGAATATCAGCGGCCGAGACAGCCCACCAAGCATGGGTTATCTTGCAGAAAGCCTATAAAGGTGATGAACGAGTGAAGCGGGTCCGATTGCAGACGCTTCGGGGCGATTTCGAGTCATTGAGAATGACGGACTCGGAAAGTATTGCCGGTTATTTCGACCGAGTGCAGTCCATGGTGAATCAGTTGCGGTCCAACGGGGAAGTGTTGGATGAGCAGAGGGTAATAGAAAAAATACTACCATCTCTAACCGTAAGATTTGACTATGTTGTAGCAGCCATCGAGGAAGGCCAAGATACATCAACCATGTCAGTTGACAGGTAGTTGGGTTCATTAAGTTCTCACGAGCAGAGAATGAACCAGAAGGATGGAACCTCTCAACCAGAGCAGGCATTGCAGAGTAATTTCATACCAGGAAGTCGCGGTGACAATGGCGGTCACAGGCGCAATGGCGAACGAGGCGGCAACAGAAGAAAGGCAAATACTTCTTCTGGAAGGATCTTTGATAAATCAAAGGTCATATGTTACAACTGTAAAAAATTTGGACATTTTAAAAATGAATGTCCAAATTATCAAAACGGACGGTCGCAGCAGGCACACTTGCAGAAGCTGGTGAAGATATGGTTCTAGCATGTGACGCTGGTGAACAAGTGGCTAGAGGTCCAGATGTTTGGTACCTTGATAGCGGGTGCTCGAATCATATGTGCGGGCGGAAAGATCTATTTTCAAAGTTGCACGAGTACGAGGGCGGATAAGTGAACTTTAGGAATAAGACGAAGATTAGTGTGAAAGGCAAATGTGACATCAAAATTAAAGCCAAGGATGGCAACGATGTTACTATTGCAGATGTTTTTTTTGTACCTGGTCTTTTCTAGAATCTATTGAGCGTTGGCCAACTTTCAGAAAAGGGGAACCAGATTCTCTTTCAAGACAGAGTTTGCACCATCCGGAGCAAAAACAACAAGATGATTACTCAGGTAAACATGGCAAAAAATCTTATGTACTCTCTCACTCTCAATAAAGGAGTGATGAACTTTCAAGCAGTGGCGACGGATAGCAACTGGCTATGGCATCTCTGATATGGCCATTTAAATTTCAGAGGGCTGAAATTATTGTCCCAAAAGAAAATGGTGACAGGATTACCGGTGATCGATGCTCCTAATCAGCAGTGTGAAGGATGTCTTCTTGGGAAGCAGCACATAGATTATTTTCCAACTGCAAAATTGAAGACATCAAAGAAACCTTTGGAGTTAGTGCATACAGATTTGTGTGGCCCAGTCGAGGTGGAATCTCTAGGAGGTAAGAGATACATGATTGCTTTTGTAGATGATTGTACCAGAAAAACTTGGGTTTATTTTCTCCGAGAAAAATCAGAAGATTTTTCAAAATTCAAAGAATTTAAAGTTTATGTTGAAAAACAAAGTGGCTTTAATTCGAAAACTCTGAGATCCAATAGAGGTGGTGAATTCACTTATAACGAATTTCAAGAGTTTTGCAAAAAAGAAGGAATTCTTCATCAGTTGACAGCCAGTTATACACCTCAACAAAATGGTGTGGCTGAAAGGAAGAACATGACAATATTTGAAATGGCAAGAAGCATGCTGAAGGGGAAAGGTTTGCCGAGGGAATTTTGGGCAGATGCTGTTGCCAGTGCTGTGTACGTGTTGAATAGGTGCCCGACAAAGATCGTGAAAGGGAGAACTCCAGAAGAAGCTTGGAGTGGCAGTAAGCCGAATGTTTCTTCATTAAGGGTATTTGGGTGTATAGCTTATCCCCATGTACCAGATGAGCGGAGAAAGAAGCTGGATGATAAAAGCCAGAAGTGTATCTATATTGGGTACAGTGAATTCACGAAGGGTTATAAGTTATATAATCCAGTCACGAAACAATTGATCGTCAGCAGAGATGTTCGGTTCACTGAAGATGAAGCGTGGAGCTGGAGAAAGAAAGATGATGCTGGGAGAGGTATACTGATCGAGTCAGAAGAGCCAGACGAGGAAGATATCTCAACACCTGAACCACCAGCTAGTGATCCTCCATCTCCTCAGCCAACAGAACTGGTAGAACAATTACGGTGTTCGGGTCGAACGAGCGTGCTACCAGCTCGCCTCAATGATTATGTTGTCACTAAAGACAATGAAGGCGATGATGACATCACCGATGAAACTCTGGTGAATTTTTGTCTTTTTGCAGATTGTGATCTAGTGCATTATGAAGATGCAGCAGGTGACGAGAAGTGGATCAAGGCGATGAATGAGGAAATTCATTCTATCGAGAAGAATGACACGTGGGAGTTAGCTTCTTTGCCAGAAGAAAAGAAGCCAATCGGTGTCAAGTGGGTGTACAATACAAAGTACCGACCCAACGGAGAGGTGGACAAGTTCAAGGCAAGATTGGTGGTCAAAGGCTACAAGCAGAAGCCGGGAATTGACTACTACAAGGTTTTCGCACCAGTTGCCAGAATGGATACTATACGGATGATAGTAGCCATTCCAACCCAACACAGGTGGAAGATACATCAGATGGATGTAAAGTCGGCATTCTTGATGGTTTTTTTGGAGGAAGAAGTCTATGTCGAGCAACCACCTGGATATGCCAAGAAAGGACACGAGAACCAGGTGTACAGGTTGAAGAAGGCGTTATACGATTTGAAACAGGCTCCACAAGCTTGGTATGCACGTATTCATACTTACATATTGGAGGCAGGTTTTCAGAGGTGTCCTTAGGAGCATATACTGTATATTAATTCAAAGACTAATGGCGACATTATGTTTGTCTGTCTTTATGTCGATGACTTAATATTTACAGGAAACTGTGAATTTATGTTTGCTTAATTCTGGGAGACTATGACAAGTCAGTTTGAAATGACAGACGTGGGGCTGATGTCTTACTTCTTGGGCATAGAAGTGTACCAGACTGAAGATGATATTTTTATTTCTCAAAATAAATATGCCAGAGATATCTTGAAGAAATTCAAGATGGAATCAACAAATCCGATGGAGACTCCTGTTGCAGAACGTCTTGAGTTAAAGAAAGAAGGAATGTGTGATGCGGTAAATCCTACTTATTTTAAAAGCATTGTTGGTAGTCTACGTTATTTAGCATCAACAAGGCCAGATATTGTTTATGGAGTAGGGATTATCAATCGGTTCATGAAGACACCGAGCCAGTCCCATTTGCAGGCAGCAAAGCGGATTTTGAAGTACACTAAAGGTACCCAGGATCATGCAATTTTCTATAAATATTCTGACAAGTGCAGACTTGTAGGATACACAGATAGTGATTGGGGGGGGGGGTGATACTGAAACTCGGAAAGGCACTTCCGGTTATGTATTCTTTCTCGAGGGAGGCGTGTTTTCTTGGTCTTCAAAGAAGCAACAAGTAGTTGCGTTATCTACAGCTGAAGCAGAGTATATGGCAGCAACCTCTACAGCATGTCAAGCAGTTTGACTTCGAAGAATGCTCGGTGAGCTGAACCACGAACAAGATGGTCCGACAAAGATTATGTGTGATAATACGTCAGCGATTGCATTAACCAAGAATCCAGTATTTCATGGCAGGAGCAAGCATATCGGGATTAAGTATCACTACATAAGAGATCTTGTCAAGAATGGAGAAATCGAACTTAAGTTCTGTGAATCAGAAGATCAGATAGCGGATATTCTAACTAAACCGCTGAAGGCAAAAACGTTCGAGAGATTGAAATCAATGCTTAGGTTACCTATAATTTTGATCAATTTAAGTGAGGATGTTGAAATTATATAAATTGATCAAAAATAATTAAAATAGACTAGTTTTAAAAATAAAAGTCAAAAATGGTATTCAAAAACATTGGTTGTCTTGCATGACAAAATTGATTTGTATAAGTTTGAATTTTCTTACATGCCATGTTTGATTATTTTTGTATGCCAATGTTGAATTTTTGGTGTAAGGTTTTAGTATAAATAGGTTGTAGACTTGTATTAGAAATTACAAGTGTAGTATTGTAAGCTTTGAGTTTGAGTTAGCAAATATATTTTTCTTTCTCGGTATTTTACTTTTCGGTTTCAAATCCCAAAGTTTATTTCCGAGGAATCATTACTTTTTTTTTTTTGGTTTCTACAATAAGCACTTATTCTAAAAAAAAGTAAAGAAGAATTCGGGAAAAGGTGAAAATTTCTTATGGCCAAATGGGCCCTTAATGTTGTCATTAACAAGTTAAAGGTGTTATCAAGAAGAAAAATTTGCTTACCAGATGGATAATGCGTCCACAGCAATTTTAGCATTTTCCAAATTACCAGTCATCACAATTAACACCCTGTAATACCAGTTCTCCGAGCTGTTCCATTTGTATGGTAATTGAAGCTTAGCAATCAAAAAATAAGTCATTAAGAAATTGAATAAATATCACTAAAATAATTAATATAAGCAAATTGATAAAACTATGAAATGATGGCAAAATTATGGCTAGCTCCCACTCTTAAACCAAACCAAGGAAAAAGAAAGAATTTAATTTGTATACCCCATGTGTAATAATTATATACTTTTCGAGCAATTTTAAAATAAGATAGCAAATAACTTGTCTTATTATTTTGATTATTACCATATATTTACCCTATCTATGTATAGAAGTTAATACTCTAATTGAAATTTCAAATTTCGTTTTCTTTCCAGCTCATTTTACTTCCCAAACCTATACTGTTCGTATTCTTTAAAAATACTGACACGCTCATATCGAATCCTTTAGAAATATTGACGCGCTCATATCGAATCCTTCAAAAATATATTATTTCTGAAGGATCAGTCGATATTATTTTTAAAGAGTCCGAACAACGTAAAAAACAACACGATGCGTTAAGGTTCATTTATGTGTGGAACCGGAAAAGAATCGGACCACAAAGGTTTATTGCAAGCCGCCTTATCTTGCATTTCTGCAAGAGGCTATTTTCACGACTCAAACCCATAACCTTAATCCCCGAACAAAAGATTAGAATCTTGAGATGAGAATAATAGCAGAGCATGATTCCAGAAGAGGCAGAGAGCTTGAAAAAATCCCAAAGACCAGAGAAAGCTTCCATACTAAAACCGGTCCAAGAAAGAGGACAACCACCACAAGTAGCATAACCAAACAACATCAACAAAATCAACCACCAAGAGATATTCAAAGTAAGTGTTGTCCCAAATGAAACTTGTACACAATCAACCAACTTATCAACACATGAAAAATGAATGCCACAAAATTTGCCCAAGCTATCACATTATTCTTCAATTGGCTCTGTAAAAACCTTTGTAGTGGAAATTGAAATGCAAAAGAAAAGTGGAGTAGAAACTACAACTCCAGATAGCTCAGCCACATCCCCTGGTTGCCCAGGAAATTTCAAGACTGGCGTTGCGAAGAGAAATAAATGATCATTATAATACAACATAAGAACATTACTATACATGAACGTTGCAAATATATTCCTAACATGTAATATTTCTTTGCACCAAATGCTTGTCCACATAGTATTTCCAATGCACTCGCCATTCCTAGCTGCATAATAAATAAGCTCAATCAGGGGCGAAGCTAGATGTAATAAAACATCTAGCAATGGACTCGTTCCATTAAAATCTATATAAAATTTAGAATTTCTATATAAATTCTCACTATTTATGTCGCTCAATTAAAATCTGACTCGTTCCAAAATCTCATTTAAAATATATGCATAAAGAGAACTCGTATAGCTAACTTTTAGCTACGAAATTGAAAAGCGTAGTTGGTTGATTAATATAGTAAGAAATTACGTACCATGACATCGAAATCGAAGCCAAGAACAACATTACTAGCAATGGACATAGCAGCATGTTCAAGATCACTAAGACGACCAGCAAAAGCTTGAGTGATGACAAACATGGAGTAAGAAACTATTCTACTAAAAATAGCAGGGCCAACTATATGCCATAGCTTCTTTCATTCAATCCAAAATCTATTTGCAAAACTTTGTTCATCATCGTTTTATTCTAATATATAACTCTTCTGGATGTTAGAAGATACATAATCCAATAAGGGTACCTTATTTTCCTCCATTTTTCCATTGCTAGACTTTTTTTCCTTACCTAGAGAGAGAGAGAGAAAGCCTTAGAACAAGAATGAGAAATGATAACGAGAGGAATATTTGTGGTTAATGCTTATATATAGTAAGTATAGTCCACAAGAAGAATTCAAATAAGAAAGCAACTCATTAGAAAATTAAAATTGGAATTTTCTCCTTAGCTAATCTTCGGAGAAACTGTTCTTTTTACCTGCTAGTGGCACAAAGAGTTCATGGAGTCCACATATTTTTTATATGAAGCATAAATATGTGAAATATACTAAAATTTCAACATTAAATTTCAGCAACTTTTAAAAATATTTAATATTAAAAACTTTAATTATCGAACTTATTAAACTTATAGTCGGAATATGTCATTGGTATTGTCACTACATATCAACATAGCCAGATGTAGCATTTCGGCTGTAGTTTCAAGTGAATTAACTTTCAATACATAGTATAAAATTTATATTTAAAAATTTAATATAATTTTAATAAATATTAGATTAAACCCATAATTTTAATTATATTATAAGTTTAATATTAAAAAAAATTTAAAAATTGAATCCATAAATTTAAATCAGACAAAAGTATACGTAAGTATGAAATCGATGATTGGGATTGGAAAAAAAACAAGTTGTCCGGAGATTCTTGGAGGATAGTACAATAATTCTGAAAAGTGGCGGATGACTGTTCAATCCTTTTTATTTAATAATTCTTTTTGTTGGTAATTATTTATTATTGTGGTGAGTTCACAACGTGATGATGTTGTTAGAATAATGATTCCGACTAAAACACAATAGCCTTCATATCGAATAATTTGGAATGAACAACATAAGCGGAAGCGTACCTGAATCCATATGTGGAAAACCTTAATCCTCTTGTTGAAGATTGTCCAAAGTGTGCCTTAGAAAGTTCCTTAGTCCTTCCTTCAAGATTGTCTCCTTGATCCTTCTTGAAGTATTGCTTTCACAACAAAAACCAAAATTGGAGTATGGCTTTCCACAAAGATATGCAAGACAACAAATGGCTCTCTTGATTCAATGGGAAGAAGAAGAGAATGTCTTGCTATAATGTGGGAACCATAACCCCCCACTTATAACATATGAGTTATGAAACTCAAGAGTCATAAGCATGTAACCATGGTTACATATATGTAACCTTAGTTAGCCCATCATTAACTAAGGTTACCCTTTTGGGTATCTGCACATTGGTCCTACACTTTATATGACAATACATTGGCCCCCTTAACATAATGTCCATAAGACCACAAAATTAGGCCAAACCAAAAGATAGCACATAACATATAATTTATCCATATATTGTTCATATGTATGTAGATATAAGTCCATATATCTTACAATCTCCCACTTGGACGAGATACACATACATATGTACAAACCTTAGCATTATATGTTACATTATAACCTTATGAGCTCAAAACTGCTATCACAATAAAATTGTCATGAACAATCCGGTCCATCAATCATACCAACATAGGAACTAAGAGCTCTTAGTTACTCTTGCGTAACTAGAACCAACATAGATCACGTATATCAATATAAACAACGACAGGGATCAAGTGTAAGTATGTAGCATGGAAATAACATAAAGTGTGGTCAATAGAATGTCTATTTCCAACTGGTTCTCTTTATTGAGATCAATCATAAACTGTAAGAGTACAAAAACTTTAAAACTGAATATCTGCGCAGATATAACTGAATTACTGAATGTAATGGACAATACATAATTGTATAATACAAACTCCCACTAAAATACATAATCCTTAACTGATTTGACACCCATACAAGCAATATGCTCAAGAAATACTTTTGGTGTCAATCCTTTAGTGAGCGGATCCGCAAGCATGGAGTTTGTACTGATGTGCTTAATGCACAACTGTCCATTCTGTACTCTTTCTTTAACAACCCGAAATTTGACGTCCATATGTTTTGCTTTCGTCAAACTACTGTTGTTATTAGCATAAAGGAATCGGAGTCGGTATACCCGATGATCTCAAACTGGTCCGATCTCCGATATGTAAGCATGTAATCCTTTCTTCTCTGTAAGATTGGTTAGATATCTGCCTAACATCCCAACAATGTATGCTATATCAGGTCGTGTACATACCTGAGCATACATCAGACTACCTACAGCCAAAGCATAAGGTGTCTTCTGCATTTCCGAAGTTTCATAATTATTATTTGGGCACTGTTTGAGACTAAACTTGTCTCCTTTAGCAACAGGGGTGTTGCCCGGTTTACAATCCTGCATGCCAAATCTTTTCAGAACCTTATCGATATAGCAATTTTGTGACAGACCCAGAACACCTTTTGAGCGATCTCGATGTATCTGAATTCCTAATACAAAGAAGCTTCACCAAGATCTTTCATTTCAAATTTCTTTGAAAGAAATATCTTAGTTTCATGCAATAATGCTATATCGTTACAGGCAAGCAGTATGGCATCGACATATAAAACCAGAAAAATATACTTACTCCCACTGAACTTATGGTATATACAGTCATCAGCAACATTCGGTTCAAAACCAAAAGATGTAATGACTGCATGAAACTTATAATACCATTGATGGGAAGCCTGCTTGAGCCCATAGATGGATTTCTTTAATTTGCAAACCCTTTTCTCTGATTCATCCGAAACAAAGTTTTCAGGTTGCACCATATAAATTGTTTCCTCAATGCCACCATTGAGAAACGCTGTCTTAACATCCATCTGATGAAGCTCAAGATCAAAATGTGCTACTAGTGCCATTATAGTCCTGAAAGAGTCTTTCGATAAAACTGGAGAGAAAATAATCAATGCGTTCCTTTTGAGTGTAGCCTTTTGCGACAAGACGAGCTTTATACTTAATAACATTGCCCCCTGAATCCCTTTTGGTTTTAAAAATCCATTTACAACCAATAGGTTTAATACCTTCGGGCAATGTAACAAGCTCCCAAACGTCATTATTGCTCATAGACTTCATCTCATCATTCATGGCATCAATCCACTTTTGAGAGTTAGAACCCTTAATGACTTGACGGAAGTTGATTGGATCATCTTCCTCAAGTCCAATATCACTTTCTTGTTCTTGGAGAAATACAACATAATCATCCGAAATTGCATTTCTCCTCTCTCTAGTGGATCTCCTTAATGGCACTTTAGTTTCTTGAGGTTGTTGAGTTTGATTTTCATTAGTAATTTCAGGATCCTGATTGGGGAGATTTTCGAGATTGTCTTGAACTGGAGTTGTGTGATCCGTGTCAGGAATGAGAACACCCTGACCAAGATCAACAACTTGAGGGAAAGACATATGTTCTTCCTCAAAGACAAAATCTCTAACAACTTTATCTCCCCACCCCCCAAACTCAATATCCTCAAAAACCAAGCATTACCCGTCTCAAAAATAGTTCTAGAAGTGGGATCATAAAACTTAAAACCCCTGGATCTTTCAGAGTATCCAACAAAATAGCTACTAATCGTTTTAGCATCCAGTTTCCTTTCATTCGGCCTATAAGGCCTTGCCTCAGCTGGACAACCCCAAATGTGTAAATGCCTAATACTGGGTTTATGCCCAGTCCAATGTTCATATGGGGTTTTGATTGTAGCTTTAGTTGGAACTCTATTAAGAATATAAGCTGCGGTTTTTAATGCTTCACCCCAGAGTGAGTCTGGCAAAGTAGTACGACAAATCATACTTCTTACCATATCCTTAAGGGTCCGATTTCGTCTCTCAGCTACACCATTCATCGTAGGACTGCCTGGCATAGTATACTGAGGGACGATCCCACACTCATCTAGGAATTTAGCAAATGGCCCTGGACGCTGTTCACCTGAACCATCATATCGACCATAGTATTCACCACCACGGTCAGATCTAACAGATTTAATTCTTTTGCTTAGTTGATTTTCAACTTCAGCCTTAAATGATTTGAACACGTCTATGGATTGGGACTTTTCATGAATAAGATATAGGTATTCATAACGAGAGTAATCGTCTATGAATGTGATAAAGTAATGTTGACCATTCCTACAAGGAGTAGGGAATGGCCCACAAATATCCGTATGTATCAATTCTAAGACGCCCGAAGCTCTCTTAGCACCTAATCTCGTCTTGTTTGTTTGTTTACCCTTGATACACTCAACACAAATATCCGAATTTGAGGAATCAAGAGAATCAAGAATTTCATCTGACACGAGTTTCTGAATTCTTTGAATGGATATGTGACCCAAACGTTTGTGCCAGAGTGATATAGAATTCTCATTAGTTAATTTTCTTTTGGTACCAATTAAACTTGTATGCAAGGTTTCATTATTTGAGGTTATTGTATCAACCAAATATAGGCTATCAAATGTTAATAAAAGACCAGTACCGATAAGATTTGAATTCTGAAAGAGACTAACTTTATTGTCACCAAAAGAACATGAATAACCGGATATGTCCAATTTGGGAACAGAAATTAAATTCCGTCTAAAAGACGGTACAACAAAAGTCTCATCCAAATCTAAATGAAAACCGGTCTTAAACAACAGCCTAAACTTTCCAATAGCCTCAACTGGCACCTTCTTGCCGTCACCCACATAGATGTATCTTTCACCATCATTTGGTTTTCGGCAGTTCAGGCAACCCTGCATAGATATACTTATGTGAGTAGTAGCAGCAGAATCTACCCACCAAGTATCCTTAGGTACCGAAATTAAATTAACTTCAGAACAAACAAGAGAAAGAAATGTTTCTTTTTTCGCACGCCAAGCGTGGTACTTGGTACAATCCTTCTTCACATGATTAGTCCCCTTACAGAAAAAGCAACCTAATTCAGTAATTTCAACCTTAGGTTCCTTATGTTGCTTATTCTTGGGCCTTGCAACCGCAACTTCCTTACCTTTCCTCTTCTTAGGATCCTTAGAAGAGGATGCCAAATGAGCACTTTCAGTCTTATCTTGCTTTATCCTTTCCTCCTCTTGCACACAATGTGAAATGAGCTCATTAAGAGTCCATTTCTCCTTCAGGCAGTTGTAACTGACCTTAAACTGATTAAAGTGTGCAGGAAGAGATATCAAAACTAAGTACACAAGCAGTTCCTCAGGTAATACTAGCTTGAGTGACTTTAGTTTCGAAGCAAGATGAGACATTTCCAAAATGTACTCCCTAATGTTTCCCTTGCCTTTATACCTCATGGAAACAAGTTTACTCAAAAGTGTACTTGTTTTCGCCTTTTCGTTTTGTTCAAAACGCTTTTCAAGGTTTTCAAGGAAAACTTTGGCATTAGCTTCATCATTCATAGTGCCCCTGAATGATTCTGGAATTGCACGTTTCATGATCATTAGACTCATGCGATTTGAGCGTTCCCACTTCTCCATCTTCTTCTTTGCATCGGAAGAAGATGTATCCTCAAGAGAAGCAGGTTGCTCAATCCGAAGTGCAAGGTCAAGATCCATGCAACCGAGAACGATCATAATGTTCTCTTTCCATTCCTTAAAGTTTGTGCCGTTAAGCACATGGATGCTGTTTATATTAGCAGATATCGAAGCAGCTGAAGAATTCACTGAAACAGAACAAAGGATTACTTAATACATGCTCACAATTATTTGAACTTTATCTTTACTTTATAGATTCAAAATAGGCAAATCCCATTGCAAGATACCTAGCACAACATTGATTTTAATCTTTGGACAGAAAATCAACTTGTAAGTGGTACTCTTGGTGTAGTGATCAAATATTGACAATAAAATCCTGTCAAATATCAAGCCTTCCTTTGGGCCGACTTAATATACACATGGAAAACCAAATAATTGTCACATATTTATCACCACAAGCATGTTCGAATTCCTGCCAAATAACAACATTCCTTTGGGCCCGTGTTAAACGCATGGAAGACTAACATCCACAGTCATCTTATATTTCAAGATTAATCAATCTACAAAAAAGAGGTTACTTTTGCAATATAATGCTTCAATTAACTAATTTAAAATATTAGATGCTAAACCATATAGTTCCTTAAGCCATATATTGAATCTTAACTTAATATGTTACATGTTTTTGACATGCAACATCTGAATATTAATTGTTTTAATCTTAATTGGCCAATGCCAAAATCTGAAGTATGATGGACTAAAACAATTAATCTTCAAAACTGAATATTAATGTAAAAAACATTAATAATTAAAACTGAATATTAATTGTCATATTATAAATGTACTATTAAAATCTGAAACTTAAAAAACTTAAAACGTTTCATTAATTATGAAAAACGTTTCTTACATTATGTCCTCATTAAACAGGCAGAAAACAAAATGTTTCTGCAATTTATGGCCAGATAATCGATTATCTGAGCCTGATAATCGATTATCTGGGCCTTCTGGAATCTCAAATTTTGCTGAAAAACTAGGATAATCGATTATCCTAATAGGATAATCGATTATCTTAGCTCTCTGGAATTTCCACTTTTGCTGAAGAAACTCCAGATAATCGATTATTTTAAAAATAATCGATTATCCTCAGATTCTGTTTCAAAAATTTTGATGAACAAATTGCATAATCGATTATTTTCAAAGAATAATCGATTATGTGATGCTTCTGTTTTGCAAAATTTTGGTAAACTTTAAAATTTATTCCAGGATCTTTTGCGGCGACGAACGTCGCCACTAAACCCATAGAAGTCGCCGCTAAATGTATTAGTGGCGACTATGTATTGAAACTGGAAACTGGAGTTGCCGTCACTGAAGGTTATTTGTAGCAACAATTCCTTGTTTAAGTTTCTTGTTGTTCAACAACCAAAATTTTGCAAACTTCAATATTTCAATTCATATAGAGATAACAAAATATTGAATCACTAAAGTTCATCAACTACATAACATTCATGAAATCATGCTATATCATGGTACTAGAATTTCATAATCAAAATTCTATCATAATTTAAACATGAACTTTATATAACATGCAATTTCATGAACTTCCAAATTATCCAAATATGAAGGAGGCTCTGATACCAATTGTTAGATTAATGATTCCGACTAAAACACAATAGCCTTCATATCGAATAATTTGGAATGAACAACATAAGCGGAAGCGTACCTGAATCCATATGTGGAAAACCTTAATCCTCTTGTTGAAGATTGTCCAAAGTGTGCGTTAGAAAGTTCCTTAGTCCTTCCTTCAAGATTGTCTCCTTGATCCTTCTTGAAGTATTGGTTTCACAACAACAATAATATCACAATAACCAAAATTGGAGTATGGCTTTCCACAAAGATATGCAAGACAACAAATGGCTCTCTTGATTCAATGGGAAGAAGAAGAGAATGTCTTGCTATAATGTGGGAACCATAACCCCCCACTTATAACATATGAGTTATGAAACTCAAGAGTCATAAGCATGTAACAATGGTTACATATATGTAACCTTAGTTAGCCCATCATTAACTAAGGTTACCCTTTTGGGTATCTACACATTGGTCCTACACTTTATATGACAATACATTCGCCCCCTTAACATAATGTCCATAAGACCACAAAATTAGGCCAAACCAAAAGATAGCACATAACATATAATTTATCCATATATTGTTCATATGTATGTAGATATAAGTCCATATATTTTCTATCCATATCTTTGAGCAGATTTAGAAAGACAAGACACCAGAGAAAAAAAAGGGAACTCTACCTTAAAATAGTAGAAATATAATAAGCTATTAATGAGAGGTATAAAGTATGAAAAATTATTAAGAGGGTTATAAAATCCTTTTAATATTTCAAAGCTTTTTAAATTATAGTTATCAAAACTTAGAACGGTGCGTATATTTTATATACACATGTATACATAATATAAAAGGGCAACTCAATGTACTAAGTTCTCGTTATGTACATAAACGGAGAAAGTGACAGGCATAAGGGTCTATTTTATGTAATTTTATCTTATATTTCTACAATAATGACTAGAACTCGTGATCTTCTGATCATAGTAAAATAACTTTATCAATTACGCCAAAGCTTTCCTTCACCTTTATACATAATGTATCTGCACAATGTGTATTTATGTGTATCAGTTATTGGTACATATAATAGTTTTTTTCGATGAAGCAGTGCCGGATTGGGTACATAGTCCTCTACCCCCTGCAAATCTAAAATGCATTATTTAATTATTCAAAAGTTTTATTGAGTGATTATAATTTAATACTACTATTTTATTTAACATATCTTGTTAAATTTGTTCAATTGAGTAAGAGACCAGAGCACCCATTCAACGTATGAGGCCAAAATTAAACCGTATGACTCGATTATCAGTTCTTTTAGCATTTGGAAAGAGAAATTTTGCAGGCATAAAATTGCTATCCATTATTTTCTGGTGCAAACGAAGGCAAATGATGCCATTCAGATGGACCTATCATATATTTAGGGTCGAAATCATGGCCTCCGAACTCTGGACACTAATATGGAATATTTTACCAACTGATATCATTGCTTACGCAGGGCAAATATAGTATAACTTTCGATGCGCTGTGTGCTGCCTTTTTCAAATGATCGATGCATCGATTAGGCATTCTTAGATGAAAGAGTGATCTTTCGAGATTGGTCGTTATGTGTCACCACCTCCCATCTATCCGACACATTCGATTAAGGTTGTCGCTTCGGAACTATAATTAAGGTGCATGTAAAAAATCACTAAACTGCAACAATATAAGAATAATTTGGACCCATAATTTTAAAAATATATTAAATTCAATGCTAAGAATCGTAAAGGTTAAACTCATAAATTTTAAATTTTAGCTCCGCCTTAATAAAATTACGAGCTCTAGCTGGAATTTTTTTTTCTTCTTCGTAAAAATGAAAATGAAGTTGGAAAATTGGATGTAAGTTTCCATGAACCACTTAACTTTTGAAACAAAATCTACTTTAACTCACAAAACTTTGCAGAAAAACTACAAGTATTTAAAACAACTTCGTCAGTATGAAACTTTTTTCTTTAATTTTTCTTTTTGTAAATAGATCAGGAGATCACGCAAGCAATTAAAATATCCTCGTACATAAATGTTACAATGGATTTTTATGGTCCCGCCATTTCTCGGATCCTGCGCTTAGTGATGGAGGCAGAATCTTTACGAAGGGGGTTCAAAATTTTTTTTATAGTTAGGAATGAACCTATGACTTTATAAAGATTTTAAACCCCGTTGACTACTAAATTATACTTTTGGGCTTGATAAAAGAATTCAAAACCTAATATATAAAGATAAAAGTCAGATTTTATCTTATGTATATAATATAATTTTTCGACAAATAAGTTCAGATAAACCCCTTGTGCCCCATAAATTCACCTCCACCTAAAAACTTAATGCACTAAGCTACCCCTTTTCTTTTCTTTCACTGAATAAACGAATAATCGTTAAAAGGTTCACATCAAATGGAGTTTGTTGTTCGTATATGTTACCTTGAATGGTATCATCGTATGCTACATTGCTATTTAACGATCATTTAATGCCTTTTAAATATCGACTAAGTTTGGCCCTCATATATATTGCATTCAATGTTCTAACTAATTGATGAATATTATATATATATATATATATATATATATATATATTATTGTCATGTGTTTCACATGCTTTTTAACACTAATAATAATAATAATAATTGCATCATTGGATCGACTATATCGTCATCATATCAAATAAAATAAAAGTAAACTTGTGCGCTTGATCTTTTTGATTCCAATAGGGGTGTTCAAAACCGATCCGAAACCGAAAATCGAATCGAACCGAAACTTAATGGCTTAATGGTAACGGCTTAACGGCTTAACGGACGGAGAACAGATTGAATTTTTTTATTAACGGCTTATCGGTTTGGGGGCGGATTATTCAATTTTCTTAACGGATAATTCGTTAACCCATTAAGAATATAAATATATATATATATATATATATATATATATATATATATATATATATATATATAAAATTTATTTTTACTTACATAATTATATATATTAATATAAAAACTACAAAACTTAAAAATGAATAAGTATAAGTGTATAAGGTTGTAGAACAGAATACCAAAAATTTTAAGGCTAAATGTTGAAGTTTAAGTGCATGTACTGGACTTTTTGAATCAAGCAAGAGTTAAGACCATATGCAACAAATGCTATAATTCAAAGAGCATTTTTCTTTTTCCCTATTTCTAAAGTTGTGTTCTTTGTGAACAAAGATATATTCTTCTGTCATATATCTTTTTCCTTCTTGGGCTAAAACAGTATGAAAATGGGCACATAGCATGTGCTTCTTGCTGCTTCAAGATTGCTAATAGGAAAAGAAGTAGAAATGGAACTGGACATTGAACAATGTAGTGTGCGGACAGAATATATTTGAGCCCTTAGGTATTAAACCGATAAACCGTCCGGTAATCGCCCGATAAGAGCTAAACCGATACCAATCCGCCCGATATCTTATCGGGTGACTAACAGATGAATACATTTAAAAGCCGATAACCGTTAAACCAAACCGTTAAAAGTAAAAAGCTGCCCAATCCGCCCGATGAGCACCCCTAGATTCCAACCCCAAATGAAAGAAGAAAATTGTGGCAGACTGACGGCTAATATGAAACTTGTTAATTAATACTGAAACACCAATAGGAGGCGGTGTTTGTGAAGAAAATATACATATGAATAATATATAAAACTATTTTATCAACAAAATGTTGAATAATTTTCAAGTGACTACAGATTCTGATGATAAACCAAAACCTACTTGAGGATTTTCTAATGGGGTCCGACAAATTTCCTTGTTACCCAAGGGAGTTAGACCACATCATTCTAAAAATAACTTTTTTAAATATTAAGTTGTAATATATGCAGTGCTATTCGCCTCATTCATTGTTCTTATCCAAAATATGCTGACATATGCGACCAAGTTGTTTATCAAAGTAAAAATATTTTTTTAAGAGGGGAAATAGCAATCTCTGTCACACCCTTTACTATTTGACTGAGCATTTTATGTATACTGAGTAAATCTTCTTTGTACAGTATCTTACAAAATATAAAGAAAATGTAAATCATATTAGGAAGACATCCTCTATATAACAGACAACCTATAAAGCACGGGGGATTTGATTTCAGGCCATGCGTATAGATTACCACCCCTCAAATCAAACTTATTGAACAACCCTAAAGGGTTTAAAGTGAAAATATTGATAATAAATAAAATTAGCCATGTACTTAGTAATGGTATTTCTTTATTACTAGAAGAAGTTAAAAACAAAGAAAGGAAAAAAGAAATATTTATGCCGTGTCAAACAAGTAAAAGTTGGTCTAATGAATACGTTCTTTATTGAAAAAATCATAGTAGCTAAGCAAGTTTAAGTCTTAATTCTAGTCTCCATGTGACCTCTTAATTACATATATTTCTTCTTTAACAACTTAAACTTTACTATTACTTCTGAACTGTTTCAATAATTTTTGTAATTGCATTCACATAAATATTGCGATAGCAAAATTAAAGGAATAATTAAATAAGTCGATGACTACTTTTTTTATTTTTTATTAGGGTATAAAATTAGTATTAATATTCTTCCAACCACATCTTATTTTCAGAATTAGTCAAATATTGGATTAAAGCATAGTTAATGCAAGGAAGTGCAAAAGGGACCCCCATTTTTATTTTTCTCGTTGATAAGATGAAATGAACCATGCATTCAACTGGAGAAGACAGCAAAATTATCAAGTCAACTTAAGTGAACCCCTTAAAGTAATCATTTAGTTTTAGCTTTCTTTGGGACCAAGAATTCCTGTACCTTTTTAATTTGGATTCATATGGACTCAACGTAAGCATATTCGCAACCACTATTGTCTTCTTTCAGTTTTTAGAAATTTAAGGGTCTTCAAATTTAAAAGAAGGAAAAAAAATTTCGACAAAATATATTAATATTGATTATGTACTTTTAAAATATGATATTTTATTTTTATATGTAATATTATTTTTTGAAGTGGTCAATTGATCACCCTAACCAAAGTGTGGCTATTCCCCTCTATTCACAAGCCAAACAAAGGCAAATCCACAATATTGATTCTATCAGTTTAAGACTAAGATTTCAACCACTAAACTCATTACTTGGTGAGTTATGAGTTCATAGTTTAATATTTTCAATTATTTCCATGTTATTTACTAAATAAATCCAGGTCTAGACTACTAAAATTTATGGGTTTAATTTGTGGGCATAAATTCTTGAAACAATGTTGATGGAATAGTGTGGTCCCTTTACTTTGTACCAAATAATAGCAGATGACAAAATCTCTTATTCCTTATCATAATATATGAAGTGAATAATCGTGTCATAAAGATGAACCTGTATTGTTTTGGCCAAAGGAATCTCTGTCTTAAGTAATATTTTTTGTTAAAGGAAGAGTTATTTACAGATTACAGTACTTGTGGGTGTAAATATTTGACTCATGAATGTATAATCGACTCGATTGACTGAAATTTAGTCTGACTGTAACTGAGGTATTAAAGGGATAATATGTATAACGTAAATCTTATTAGAACAATTGTGTGCAGATTAAACTTTAGAAATATAAGAAAATGCTTTCCAGAATATTATATAGAAAATCATGGAGATATTTATGCTGTGAAAGTATTTTTAAAAAGTCAAATCACAAAATTATATTGACGGATGTCCAACGTTGATTTTCTCTCTCAACAAAGATGTGTATGGTAAGCCTAAGGGCTAACTCAAAGCATACTTCGCCAGGAAGTACAAATAATAATTCTTGAGGCTGTTATTTAAAGATTAGCTAATATTTATTTATCTTTAAAAATTGAATTAAAAATTATAAATATAGGACAATTCAGAATATTTATGTTCCGAAAAATTAAACTAAAAACTTAAATTTAAGATTTATTGACTAATTTTTAAATAGCAACCTTTAGAGTGACTATCTTTATGTTATTTCTACTACTTTGCTCAAGTGTTGAAAGATGATCGTGGGCTACAAACGTTCACACCCATAAGGCCCACTGCATTACTCTTTGGAGACGTATGCTTTTGGTAGAAATGATATCAGGTAGCCATTCTAAAGTGCTGTTATTTAAGAATTGTATTTTGAATTTTAATTTTTTGATTAATATTTTCGAGATAAAATACTTTGAATTGTTTGAAAATTAATATTTTTAATTTAAAATTTTAAAGTAAAATAAATACTGATTAATCTCTAAAAATATCCTTATGAATGACTATTTGTGCACTTGCCCCATGCTTTTAGATGATTTGGGTCATTGCTCATTATGCCTCAATTGAAACACACACACCCAAGCTATTTCAAAGCCCATTTGTTTTCCTCATTTCAAAGCCCATTCATCTATTTAGAACGTGGAAGCCTTTTCGAAAGGATTTAGGTGAAAATAGTACGCTTAGCCAGTTTTTGAATTGATAATTGAAAATAGTTAGTATTTGTAAAATTATTGTAAAAAGCTATTACTTTGATACAATACGAAAAGTTTTATCATAATATACCGGAGATTAGTGTACTTGTATATGACCTTCCAACTATGCTGGAACTCCAGCACACAGAAAATTACATCATAATATACTAGAGATTGGAGCATCAAGGTATGAACAACATATTATGATGGACCAGTATTTTATGCTGGAACTCCAGTATATTATACTAAAACTCCAGTTTATTATAATGGAATAATTTCCAGATTTTGAATAGTATTTTTGTTCAGATTTATCTTTACATGAAAAATGACTAAATTTTGATTTTTTCATAATTAAAATATTATATTAATCATCAATCAATTCATAACAAAACAAGCATAGGTATGCACAACTAGCTTCTATAAGAAAACAAACAATCTAACTTCTACCTCCTATTGGTTTTCTTATCCGGTAGTCAAATTCTATATATGTAAGCTAGGCTATGGATTGTATCTTTAAAAGCTCAATTTCTGTAGCTGGTTCTTTACATCACTTGTGCCTTTAATATTACATACACATGCTATCTCTCTAGCTATGCTCTTTTGATCTCTAGTTTCTCCTTTGAAAATTCTGGTGTTTCTTTCCTTCCATGTTGCATGTAGAAACTCTGTACATGTCATTTTGATGATCTTTCCTGTAGTTGTTCTCCATCTAGTCTTCTGCATTATCCATGTGAAGAGATCAGTCCATGTCTATCCTATTAGACTTTGCATTTGCAGCCACTGTAGTATTCTGTTCCACAATCCTCTTGAAAAACTGCATTCCCAAAGAGGTGATCCCTGCTTTCATCTGAGATTTGACACAGCACACAAAGTGATTGTACATTGATACCCCATTTGCAAAGTCTGTCTGTAGTAGAAAGTTTTCCATGACAATGTAACCATATTGTGAAAGTAGCTTTAGGTCTGGCTTTATTATGATATATCAACCTCCTCCATTCAACTTTAGGATGATCCCCTAACAGTTAATTGTAGGTGTATCAAATAATAGCTTTCGTCTGTATAGTAGGCCTTTGTACTTTCTTGATATCATCCCTTGCCTCTAATATCTTCTTTACCATCTAACTTGCCTGGTTTGGTATGCTCATTTCGAAGATTCTTATCCTTTGATATAGTAGGGATGAATCCATTTTATCTGCTTTATGTGCAATATCCCAGAATGTATTTGCTATTACTACTTTATTCCATACTTGTATATTGGTGATGTTGTAGCCTCTAGCTACTTTAGGTAAACATACTCTTTCCCAAGCCAACAATGCCTTTTTTGTGATAATTTTCCCTCCTGACCACACATAACTTCTGTAGTATGCCTCAATCAATTTGACTACCTTAACAGGTAATATGAATATTTGTGCCCAATATGCTTACATGCCAAATAATATTGATTGCACTAATTAAATTCTCCCAGCATATGATAATGTCTTGGCTGTCCAGGATGATATTTTTGCTGTGATCTTGTCTATGAGAGACAACCATTGTGCCAATGTAAGCTTCTTTTTATCCAAAGGAATCTCCAAGCATCTGAAGGGCATCTCCCCTTAAGCATACCATGTTCTTTGTAACAAGGTTGTCTGATATTGGTGTAACTCTCCCAAAATCTTTTCTGGTGTACCCTAATGCACTAGAAAAGATTAGAAAATATTCTTGCAATTTTTTTATAGAGTCTAAGTCGCCACTTGCGAATAGCAACAAGTCATTCGCAAAGCTAAGATGAGTTATGTCCAGTTTCCCACATCTAGGGTGATATTTTAACTTTTTTTTCTGCTTGAGATTACCGAATAACCTACTCAAATACTCTATTTCTATAAAAAATAAGTAAGGAGATATTGGATCCCCTTGCCCTAGGCCTTTTGCTGCTGGGAATGGTTCCATTACTTCACCATTAAACAAAATAGAGTAACTAACAGAGGACATACATGCCATGATCCGTTTTATAAACTTAGTTGGGAATTGTAAGGTCTCCATTAGCAGTTCAATATGTATCCATTCAACTGAGTCATATGCTTTCAAGATGAACTAGTGAAAGCTTATAATAGGAAATAGAAAGCAAAATTTTGATTACTTTTGAAACAATGATTATTTTTCAATTACCACTTTAAAAATTAGCTATTTTTGAATTTCTATGCAAATAATGTAAAAAAATGTAAAACAAAAGAGTTGTATTATGCAAGTAGTCATTCAAAAATAGACACAGTTTCAAAAGTAATCAAAATTTAGACTCTTTTTATGTAAAGATAAATCAGAACGAAAACACTATAAAATTCCGAAAATAACTCAAGTATAATATACTAGAGTTCCAACATAAATATACTGGAACTCAAATATAATATACTGGAGTTCTAGTATAATATACCTACCCAACATAATATACTGGAGATGGGAGCACCGTATCACGAATCGATTTTCCATCGTCGGGATTGTGATGGAGCCTAATTCTGAAGTTGCTGGGCAAGCCAACAGATACAACTCTAACACATTAATCATAAAGCAAAACAGTAATTAGCAGCAATTAAATCTAAATAGATATGAAGTGCGGCAATTTATAACAGCTTAAAACTCTAATACACGACTATCCCAAAGATCTGGTGTCACAATCCACGAGTCTAAAAATTTCTACAAATACTGGTTTAATGTAATATACATATATTTTTCGGAATGAAAGAAAACATGAACTAAGATGGAGGGAAGGGGACTTCAGGTTCTGCGAACGCCGGTAGATCTACCTTGGGTCTCCTGTGGACTGAAAGCAACAACCCCAAACTCTAATCAGTATGGTTCAGTATCGCGATCTACACAGAAAGTGCTGAGTACAGTATCAGTACAACTGACCTCATGTATTGATAAGTGTCAATCCTAACCTCGATGAAGTAGTGACGAGGCTAGGACACGACAAACAATATAAACATGTGCAGTTAAATAATATACAAACAGAATAACGAGTAATAGAAGCTAAGCATAAATTAACGGGAAGGGGCAACATGCTATGGGGGTTCCAAAATAAAGAATCACGATAATAAGGAATTTAAATAGCTAGTACACTTGAACCGATAATAACAATTAAACACAACAAACAAGAAATGCATAGTATCAACCTTCGTGCTTTTGTTCTCAACCTCACCAAGAAAGCAATAATAGAAACATGAACGGCATCACCCTTCATGGTTTACCACTCAACGTCACCAGATAATCAATAATAGAAACGTGCATGGCATCACTCTTCGTGCTTTACCGCTCAACCTTACCAAATAATCAATATAAATATGTACGGCATTATCCTTTGTGCTTTATCATTCTTCCTCACTGCATAAGTAATATGAACGTGCACGACATCACCCTTCATGCTTTATCACTCTTCTTACCATAAGAAATAATAGAAAAACAATAACAATCTGGCAAGAGCATCATAATTAAACAACTTTGTTTCATTATTTAACTTCACAACAGAAATCTTAAATTTAGCCAATACTCAACCAATATCCAAAACAAGAAAAATATAATAAGACCTGTTTAACATGAGTAATGACCAGTTTAAGCAGGAACAGTGCGTATAAAGGAACATAACTGTCACAACTCCTTTTTTATACACCACCCTGAAAGGTAGTATATAAGGGAGTTTTTCTAATTTAAGTTACATTATTCGAAATGTGATCATTTATTCATTTTTATTCAGAGTCGTAACTTGGGATGATTTGTTTTCAGGTGTCCCAAGTCACCGGTTTGTTTTAAAATTCCAAATCGAGGAAAATTTGACTTTCCTTTTCAAGTTTGCGAACCGGAAGTTCTGAATAAGGAATTATGTTAACCCGGAGGAAGGTGTTATGGACCCCCGGATTCCGTGGTTCTAGCACGGTCACTTAAACTATTATAATTGGCCTATTATTTGATTTTAATACATGTTTCAACCTCTGATGCAATTTTAAATTATTAACTGCTTTTAATTATTTTCAAAGAAAATTGAACGTTGTCTAAAATGTGTCTTTGGATCGCGTTACATGAAATGCACCCGCAATCTAAAACACATTTTATTCAACATTTCAAGATTTGGATTTGGATAACATAAAATACATACCCGAGTTTAAGAAGGTAATGTTATTAAAATTTGTGCCTAAAGCAACTAGCACGTTGTTACTTTGCGAGGTCCATGAAAATTCGATAAATGACACACCACGAGTTCTAAGTATTTTAAAGGAAATAATTAGAGAGGGCCACGCATTTATGGTTTTATTTGGCGCGGCGCACCTCAATTCCATTTTTAAAGGACATTCAAACTAGATTCAGAGAGCCAATGTGGTATGATTATCTATTACGGCTCAACCCCAATTTAATTAATGGACCAAATTAGTTAACACTAAATAAAGCTAAAGGTTCAACTTAGCTAACTAAGAAATTGTCGATGATTTTAATCATAGGGAATTAGCCCAACACCGATGAACCAATGACCCAACAAGAGAGGAATGACCATGGGTTCCATTTAAAAGAATTGCCATGCCTGGCCCAAGATCGAGCCAAGACTTCAAACAAGGACAACTTTAGTTAATAAAGAGGTCCTTAGTTCGAATCCGCGACTCAACTTGGAAGGCCATGCCGTTACATTCTCGTCCTAATGCATTCCAAACTTCATCTCTAAGGCTTACCCATTGCCCTAATCAAATTCAACATAAGATGTTTTGTTTAGGGCTTAATTTATCAGAACTATTGGGACTCAAGATCAAGTCCCTGCGAGAACACGAGACTGCACACCTGCCCATCATAAAGATTGACCCCATGAAGCACATATGATAGCAGAGACTGTTATTTCCAAGTGACTTCAAGATATTGGGCCTATGTTAAGCCCAAATCTATCAAGGGAAGGGGAGATATTTATCACACTTCCTTTTGGACATCCACAACCCGCGAAGGGCGTAGATAAAGGGAGTTTTTCCAATTAAAGGACAATCAAAACAAGATTCAATTATTTAATAGATTTCAGAGTTGCCACTTGGGATTAATGGTGGTGTCCGAAGTCACCGGTTTAAATCCCGAATCGAGGAAGGTTTGACTCTGTTATTATAGTTTGCAAACCAGAAATCTGGGTAAGGAATTCTGTTAACCCGGGAGAATGTGTTAGGCACTTCCGAGTTCCGTGGTTCTAGCATGGTCGCTCAATTGTTATATATGGCTTAATTATCTAATTTGTGTCCATTTTTACCTATGTTCCAATTTTGACTTTTAGCCGCTTTTATTATTATTTTTCAAAGAAATTTACAACGTTGTTAAAACACATCTCGAACCACGTCACATAAATGCATCCCTGATTTTTGACATATTTTAACATCGTTGGGATTTGGATTTGGGTCACATAAATGCGTACCTGAATTTAGGAAAGTACATTATATATAGAACGCGCCAAAAGCGACTACGCGTTGTTAACTTTGCGGGATGCCATGAAAATTCGCTAAATGGCACGCCCAAGTTCTAAACATTTTTATAGAAACAAACAAGAGGGCCGCGCTATTTATGAATTTTGTTTTACGCGGTGCACCTCCTAAGCGGGACTATTATTTTCTAGTAAGGATTGTCTCTTAAAATGCCTAATTAATGGGCATTATTTGAAAGGCCCAAAACCCTATGATTCAATTTCAATTCAACTAAATCCAACAACCTTAGTAAGTAATTTCAGCAGTGACATTTCAATTTTGTTTAAACCTGGCCCAAATTTCATTTACATTAATTTTGGGGCCTGTTAGATCACTTCTTCATGGCCCGGACACTCCATGCCTTTACCAAGCCAAACGAAATCTACTAAGCTGAATTAAGACATTTTACTAGTGTGAAACTACTAAGCTATGGACTAATACAACAATTATATGAAACATGATTGATTAAAGTTATTATCACCTATGTGGTGAAAACAGTCAAATTAACCGCATCTACTTTTTGTTTATACACATAAGATGCTCTTGTTACTACACATGAAACTGAAATGTAACGACATTTTAACTATCCTGAGTTTCACTTTTAACGTGTGCATACGGAAAAATTCATCTAGATATCAGACATCACTATTGTTAGGAAAAACTCAATTTAATTGTACTATAGCTAAAATCAGGGTCACACATGTTTGAAAGTCCATATAGCCCAGTTATACAATCGTTAGAAGTCAAATGCTAACGTTTGAACTAACATAATCTACAATTATACAGTCCAATTATGCAGTCCAGCATTCATGTGAATAAAAACATTAAACAAATGCATATCATTTAACATCTATTCAACTACTGATATACAATGATTCAATCGAGCACACAGCATGAAGCCAATTCGTCATGATGTTTATTTCAATCCAAATTCAAGAGCTACATTGAGGCAAATTGGAGATATGTACCTGTAAATTGAAATACAATAAGAAGAAAGAGGATACAGTGGTAGATTGAGTAGATAGCAGTGTCAAACAACAGGTCACAACAGCAGGAGAATAGTTTAAAACCCAAAACGATGCTACCAAAACCCAGGAACGAGTGATAGAGGTGAAACACCAATAAAATACCCAGAACAATCATGATTGAATCCAAATACATTAAAAATTAACCCAGGAAACTTCAAAAAACTTTAGCAATCATACCTTTGTTAGATAATACGCTTAACGCTAGAGGGGGGGTGAATAGCGTTATAATAAAAAGTAGCGTAAACTTGCGGAATTTAAAAATTGCAGGAAATAAATAAGTGCGATAAATAAGAAAGAACACACCGATGTATCCTGGTTCACCACAACCCGTGGCTAGTCCAGTCCCCGAGAGACTCTCTCGAGATTTCCACTAACTTGTCAAGCTTACGGGTGCTTAACAAACCTTTACAACTTGAGGACACAAGCCTCAACACCTTTGCTCGGAGATACAACACTCCAAGACTTCAACCAAGGAAACACAAGTTCCTTCTTACAACAAGAGAATAACAATTCTCTTCAAGTGTACAAAACACTAAGTACTCAAACAAGACACTCCTTAATGAGTAGATATGAGCAAAAGAATACGCTCAAGATCACAACAACTTTCGACAAGAATTTGGCTCTCAAAAACTTATGTAATGAATATAAAATGATAAGCAATAAAGTATGCAAGCTTTAGCAATTGTATAATCAGTTCTTGTATGTTGTTATTCTTAAAAGACTGAATTAAAGCTGTATTTATAGTTGAAAAACCTTGTATTACCGTTGCCTAATTGCCAATTAAGAGTTGCTGAAATTACTCAGTGACAATCGATTGTCAAGTTACCACAATCGATTGTTTGCCAGTTCTTCCAAAAATCAATCCCAGATTTTACGCATAACAATCGATTATATAAGATCAATAATCGATTACTGGCAACGTTCAAAAAATCCTTTCCAGATTTTACGTAAAACAATCGATTGTCAACAATCTACAATCGATTACTCAGCAACGTTCAAAAAATCCTTTCCAGATTTTAATTAAAACAATCGATTATAGGAAATCAATAATCGATTACCTGACGGTATTTGAAAATATTTGGCAACGGTCAGTTATACAATCGATTATACTAAGTTAACAATCGATTATATATCAGTCTTGAAAAATCAATTTAGATACTGCCTCTTGACAATCGATTGTCATAAGTTCACAATCGATTATTTGATAACTTTGAAAAATTCTGGAAGTCACTGCCTCAACACAATCGATTGTGATAAGTTCACAATCGATTATTTTGTGACTTTGAAAAATCTGATGGACACTATCTCTTCACAATCGATTGTCATTAGCTTCACAATCGATTATTTTGAGCTTTGAAAAACTTTGATGGATACTGCCTCATCACAATCGATTGTCATAAGGTTCACAATCGATTGTCATGCAGATTTGAAAAATCTGATGCTCACTGCCTTAACACAATCGATTGTCATTAGTTCACAATCGATTGTCAAGCAGCTGACTTAAACATAATCGATTATCATACTTACATAATCGATTATCTTAGTCCAGATTTTTGAGGCGTGTTTAAAAATTATTTTGACAAAAGTAAATATGCATTATTTAAAAACATTTAGCTATAAATTAAATATGCATGATTTTGTAAAAAGTATTTTTACGAGAGAAGCCATGTCATGAGTCAAGTTGTCGGATCAAGATCACAATTAAGAACGACTCATGTAAGACTATAAAACTTGGTCTTGAGCTTGAATCTCGTTGTATATCAATTGTGCGCTTGTACTTGAACTTCGTCATATATCAATTTGCGCATCGTTTGTCATTCATCAAAACCTACACATATAAACACACGTTTAGTTAAATGCCTTGAGAACGTGTTTCCAACAATTTCCCCCTTTTTGATAATGGCAAACTTTAAGCGGGATATGCAAATTAAGCAATTCATAATGACGATTCAAGACAAGTAAAGATATGCAACAAGGATGCAATTAGTTCCCCCTCAATATATAAATTCCCCCTTAATTTAAGCTAATAAATATTGAGAGTGCATACCCGTTATCTTCCCCCTTTTGCCATTAGCAAAAATAATATAGATTAATAAAAAACTTGTTTATTTATTAAACAAGAACGAGTACAAACATAGCTCAAATAATAGCAACACAATCGATTATTGATACGAGATAATCGATTTTTAGACGACAGAAACCGATTGTTCTGAAGAAGACTCGATTATTGTGTGTCATGCTTTATAATTCCCCCTACCTTTAGGGTGATACCTGCAAAAATTCGTTAGACGTCTCCGACGCTCAAGTTAGAAATCATGTAGAATGGAAAATGCAATGCATGACTTAGATCAACGTGGAGTCAAGAATCCCGAGTTCACTACGAATTCGGAAGAAGGACTCTTTCTCTAAAGGCTTTGTAAAGATGTCGGCCAATTGATCTTTGGTTTCAACAAATTCAATTTCGCCATCGCCTTTGAGAACGTGATCTCTTATAAAATGATGTCTAATTTCAATGTGTTTTGTTCGCGAATGAAGAACGGGGTTCTTCGTCAAGCATATGGCACTAGTATTATCACATCTAAGAGGGATATGATCAAGACTTAGGCCATAGTCCAAGAGTTGCTGTTTCATCCATAGGATTTGAGCGCAACAACTCCCCGCGGCTACATATTCAGCCTCGGTTGTGGACAACGCAACACTTACTTGTTTCTTGCTAAACCAAGAAACGAGAGAGCTACTGAGCAAATGGCAAGTGCCACTAGTGCTCTTGCGGTCCAACTTGCATCCAGCAAAATCGGAATCGGAATAGCCAACAAGTTGACATGAAGAACCTTTGGGGTACCATAGACCCACATTTGTAGTACCAACAAGATACTTCAAAATCCGTTTCACCGCAGTAAGGTGAGACTCCTTCGGACACGATTGATAACGGGCGCATAAGCACACGCTAAACATGATGTCCGGACGACTAGCAGTAAGATAGAGAAGAGAGCCAATCATACCTCGATAATTCTTGGTGTCGACTTCCTTATCTTTCTCATCTTTGTCTAGATGATCGGATGTGCTCATGGGAGTGGCCATTGCTTTTGCATTGTTCATCTCAAATCGTTTCAGCAGTTCTTTGCAATATTTGGCTTGACAAATGAACGTACCTTCTTTCATTTGCTTTACTTGTAATCCCAAAAAGAATGTTAACTCACCCATCATAGACATCTCAAATTCGCTTGTCATTAAATCGGAGAATTCCTTGCATAAAACATTGTTAGTAGCACCAAATATAATATCATCCACATAGATTTGAACCAATAAAATGTCATTGTTTTTATGCTTAACAAAAAGAGTGGTGTCAACTTTCCCCCTAATGAAATCATTTTCCAAAAGAAATTTACTCAATCTTTCATACCAAGCTCGGGGAGCTTGTTTTAAACCATAAAGAGCCTTTTTGAGTTTGAAAACATGATCGAGAGATTTAAAATCTTCAAAACCGGGGGGTTGTTCAACATAAACTTCTTCTTGAATAACACCATTTAGAAAAGCACTTTTCACATCCATTTGATATAAATTGAAATTCATAGAAGAGGCGAAAGCAAGCAATAAACGAATAGCTTCTATTCTAGCTACGGGAGCATATGTTTCTTCATAGTCAATACCCTCTTCTTGATTATAGCCTTTTGCTACAAGCCTAGCTTTTTTTCTAGTGATTACACCATTTTCATCTAATTTATTGCGAAAAACCCATTTCGTACCAATTATGGTATGATTTTCGGGTCTTGGCACCAAATCCCAAACGTCATTGCGTTCGAATTGGTTAAGCTCCTCTTGCATTGCCAAGGTCCAAAATTCATCCCCAATTGCTTCGGAGATGGTTGTGGGTTCAATTTGAGAAACAAAAGCAGTATGTTCTAAGGTGTTTTTCAGAGAGTTTCGGGTACTTACCTTTTCTCCAACGTCGCCAATTACTTGTTCGAGAGGGTGATCTTTGATTGTCCTCCACTCGTTAGGCATTTTCGTTTCTTTCTCCAATTGTGGCGCTTCCTCCGTTGGTTGTTCCAAGATTTCATCTTAACTTTCCTTAGGAGTTTCTTCTTGTATTTTGTCTTTCAAGCTATTTAAAATACCTGCAAGATCAAAACCGGAATCCTTTCTCGCCAAGCGAGAATTATTTTCGGAAAACACAACATGAGGGGATTCCTCCACAGTTTCGGTTCTTTTATTAAAGACCCTATATGCTTTGCTACGTGAAGAATATCCAATAAAAATTCCCTCATCGGACTTGGCATCAAATTTTCCCAATTGATCTTTTCCATTGTTATGAATAAAACATTTGCAACCGAATACTCTAAAATGGGAGATATTTGGTTTCCTTCCCTTATAGAGTTCATAGGGGGTTTTCATGAGTGTTGGCCTTATGACTACTCTATTTAAAATGTAGCATGCGGTACTCACGGCATCCGCCCAAAGAAGTTTGGGAATCTTAGCCTCTTCGAGCATGGTTCTAGCCATCTCTTCGAGACACCTATTTTTCCTTTCCACCACCCCATTTTGTTGTGGTGTACGTGGAGCGAAAAAGGTATGCTCGATCCCGATTCGTCACAAAAGTCCGCAAAGAGATTGTGATCAAACTCTCCCCCATGATCACTTCTAATTGAAGTGACGGTTGTTTCCTTTTCGTTTTGAACACGCTTAAGAAAATATTTAAAATTCTGAAAAGCATCACTTTTATGGGCAAGAAATAAAGTCCAAGTAAATCTAGAATAATCATCAACAATAACAAAAGCATAACGATTTCTACCTAGACTTTCAATGCGAGATGGTCCAAATAAATCCATGTGAAGCAATTGCAATGGTCTAGTAGTTGAAACAATGTTTTTAGATTTGAAAGATGCTTTTGTTTGTTTCCCTTTTTGACAAGAATCACAAGTAGAGTCATTTTCAAATTTCAAGTTGGGAAGACCAATAACTAAGTTTTGTGAAATCAGTTTGTTCAAAAGATGCATGTTGATGTGTGCTACTCTACGATGCCATAACCAAGTATCATCCTCTTTGCTCATAAGACAATCCACATATTCGGGTGAGGAATTAGCAAGATCAACCATATAAATATTATCCACTCTAAAACCACGAAGGATAATTTTAAAATCACTACGTCTAAACACTAAGCATTCATCCGAATCAAATAAGGCAAGATTTCCCTGGTCACATAATTGACTTATGCTCAAGAGATTATGCTTTAAACCTTTAACAAGTAATATATGCTTAATGGAAGAAATTTCATCCTTACCGACATGCCGATAGTCTTTCCTTTGTTGTTATCACCAAAAATAACACTTCCCCCTTCCTTGTGTTCTAGTTGAAGGAATTTGGATTCGTCTCCCGTCATGTGCTTGGAGCATCCACTATCAAGGTACCATAGTACACTTGATCCCTTCAAACATACCTACAAAACAAATTAATGAGTTTTAGGTACCCATGCCATTTTGGGTCCTTGGGCGTTAGGCATATCATAATGATGCGTTTGAGTGTTATGTCTATGTCGTATAAAACAAGCAGGAGCAATATGACCAATTCGTCTACAATAATGACAAGTCACGTTAGGATTATGCATCCTTCTAGGTTCATAGTAATTGGATGGACGAAAATTGTTTACTCTATTTTCGACACTATAACTATTGCGCATTTCATGAACATCATTTCTCCTACTATTTGTTCTAGGATGTACAACATTTCTAGAATAATTATTTCTAGGTTGGAAGTCATTTCTAGGTGTTCTAAAAGGTTCAAAATTCCTTCTAGTGTTTGGCCTAGAATATGCATCATTTCTAGAGTAGTTATTTCTAGGTGGTAGGTCATTTCTAGGTCTCCTAAAGTGTTCAACATTTGGTCTAGCATGCATATTGGTTCTAGAGTTGTTATTTCTAGGATGAGCATTTGTTTTATTAATCCTAGGTTGAGCCTTAGGTTGTTGGGGTTTGACTTCAACCTTTTCTTTAGGCTCATTCTTAAAACCTACGCCATGCTTGGTTGACTTCAAATTAACAAGAACCTCATTCAAATTTTTGTGAGAAGAATTAAACTTATCTAAGGTGCCTTTAAGCCTTTCTACTTCATTTTTGAGATGCATGCAAGAAGTACAATGTTTAATAGAACTTTCGGGCTTGTCGGCGCTTCTTTTTCCGAAAAACTTGTTTTCCTCTTTCAACTTCTCATTTTCTAAAATTAGTTTTTCCAAATCCTTTTCTTTCAAAGAAAGTTGTTTTTGAAAATTTTTTTCTTTTAAAGAAGCATTTTCTTTTATGCTTTTAACAGTTTTTGAAGCTTTAATAAATTCACTATATAACTCATCAAAAGCATTTTGCATTTCTTCAAGGGAAAAGAAATTTTTAGAAGAGATTTGACATACCTCATCTTGTTTGTCTTCTTGCGCCATAAGACAAAGGTTTGCGGCTTCGTCTTCTTCTCCTTCGCTTGACTCATCTCCGGAGTCGCCTCCCCAAGAGATATATGCACGTTGCTTCTTGAAAGGTTTCTTATCCTTTTTGATATTTGGGCAATTTGACTTGATGTGCCCGGTTTCTCCGCATTCATAGCACTTTATTTGTTCTCCTTGCTTTTTGCCCTTTCGTTCATACTCTTTTCGCATGAACTTTTGAAATCTCTTGATAACGAGTCCAAACTCGTTGTCTCCGTCCTCATCGTTTTGAGGTTGGCTTGTGCTTGCCTTAAGAGCGATTCTTTGCCTCCTTTGATCATCAACAAGAGAGTTAAGTATAGTAGATTCATAAGTCTTAAGATTACCTCTTAATGCGTCGATGGTGACATTTGAAACGCCGATGGACTCTTGAATCGCGTCGGCCTTGGATCGCCATGCCGGAGTGAGACTTCGAAGAATTTTTCGGACAAGTTCCCTATCCGTGAATGTCTTCTTGAAAGCATGTAAGTCATTTACGATTATTGAGAATCGTTCGAACATCTCATCGACCTTTTCACCTTCCATCATGTGAAACAATTCATATGCATGGGTTAGGAAATCAATTTTAGCTTCCCTTACCTGGTCCATACCTTCGTACGTAATTTCCAGCTTGTCCCACATTTTTTTCGCCGTTGTGCAACAAGATATTTTCCTGTAATCATCAGCATTTACAGCACAATATAATAAATTAATTGCTTTAGCATTATTTTGCACCTTTCGGATATCATCCGCGTCATATTCTTCTTCGGACTTGGGAACCCATTCGTTATCAACCTTTTTGGTTGGAATTTGATTTCCATTCATTATCACCTTCCAAAGATGAAAGCTATTTGATTGAACAAAGATTTTCATCCTCTCCTTCCAGTACGTATAGTTTGTACCGTTGAATAGTGGTAGTCGGGTGGAGCATTGTCCTTCATCTATTCCTGCAAAAGAGTCACGAGTAGAAGCCATGGATGTTTCTCTCAAACTCTTAAGTCTTCAGAGAGTTGGGCTCTGATACCAATTGTTAGATAATACGGTTAACGCTAGAGGGGGGGGGGGTGAATAGCATTATAATAAAAAGTAGCGTAAACTTGCGGAATTTAAAAATTGCAGGAAATAAATAAGTGCGATAAATAAGAAAGAACGCACCGATGTATCCTGGTTCACCACAACCCGTGGCTAGTCCAGTCCCCGAGAGACTCTCTCGAGATTTCCACTAACTTGTCAAGCTTACGGGTGCTTAACAAACCTTTACAACTTGAGGACACAAGCCTCAACACCTTTGCTCGGAGATACAACACTCCAAGACTTCAACCAGGGAAACACAAGTTCCTTCTTACAACAAGAGAATAACAATTCTCGTCAAGTGTACAAAACACTAAGTACTCAAACAAGACACTCCTTAATGAGTAGATATGAGTAAAAGAATACGCTCAAGATCACAACAACTTTCGACAAGAATTTGGCTCTCAAAAACTTATGTAATGAATATAAAATGATAAGCAATAAAGTATGCAAGCTTTAGCAATTGTATAATCAGTTCTTGTATGTTGTTGTTCTTAAAAGACCGAATTGAAGCTGTATTTATAGTTGAAAAACCTTGTATTACCGTTGCCTAATTGCCAATTAAGAGTTGCTGAAATTACTCAGTGACAATCGATTGTCAAGTTACCACAATCGATTGTTTGCCAGTTCTTCCAAAAATCAATCCCAGATTTTACGCATAACAATCGATTATATAAGATCAATAATCGATTACTAGCAACGTTCAAAATATCCTTTCCAGATTTTACGTAAAACAATCGATTGTCAACAATCTACAATCAATTACTCAGCAACGTTCAAAAAATCCTTTCCAGATTTTAATTAAAACAATCGATTATAGGAAATCAATAATCGATTACCTGACGGTATTTGAAAATATTTTGGCAACGGTCAGTTATACAATCGATTATACTAAGTTAACAATCGATTATATATCAGTTTTGAAAAATCAATTTAGATACTGCCTCTTGACAATCGATTGTCATAAGTTCACAATCGATTATTTGATAACTTTGAAAAAGTCTGGAAGTCACTGCCTCAACACAATCGATTGTCATAAGTTCACAATCGATTATTTTGTGACTTTGAAAAATCTGATGGACACTGTCTCTTCACAATCGATTGTCATTAGCTTCACAATTGATTATTTTGAGCTTTGAAAAACTTTGATGGACACTGCCTCATCACAATCGATTGTCATAAGGTTCACAATCGATTGTCATGCAGATTTGAAAAATCTGATGCTCACTGCCTTAACACAATCGATCGTCATTAGTTCAAAATCGATTGTCAAGCAGCTGACTTAAACATAATCGATTATCATAAGTACATAATCGATTATCTTAGTCCAGATTTTAGAGGCGTGTTTAAAAATTATTTTGACAAAAGTAAATATGCATTATTTAAAAACATTTAGCTATAAATTAAATATGCATGATTTTGTAAAAAGTATTTTTACGAGAGAAGCCATGTCATGAGTCAAGTTGTCGGATCAAGATCACAATTAAGAACGACTCATGTAAGACTATAAAACTTGGTCTTGAGCTTGAATCTCGTTGTATATCAATTGTGCGCTTGTACTTGAACTTCGTCATATATCAATTTGCGCATCGTTTGTCATTCATCAAAACCTACACATATAAACACACGTTTAGTATAATGCCTTGAGAACGTGTTTCCAACAACCTTAAGCTAGAAGTTGCAAATCAACTACTAAACTCGAAATTAACCTAAAATTTTTTTAGTAGAACAATGTTTTGGAGTTTTGTGTTATATTTGTTTTTGGTTTTTGAGAAGCTAATGATCTAATCTAAGCGAAGAACTTTACAGAGGCTCAAACTAATAGTTCTTTTTTTAATTTTTGGTTTTGGAATTTGTAATTCAATTTTTCAGATCTCAAATTTTTGTATGTTTTCAGATTTTCGGCTTCTTTTTTTATTCTCCTCTTCTAAGGCAAGAAATGGTGCCTCTATAGGCCAACAACTAGGGCTACACCTACAGACTTTGTTTTGCCTTTTAGTCCCCTTTTTATTTTCAACCTTTAGCTAGTTAGTCCCTAAGGTTGTGACTTGTTTCTCATGTTTTAACACTAAAGTCCTAAAATTCTGATTGGAACCCCGTCTAGAATGTTCTAGGGGTTTCTAAATCAGTTATATGCATGATTCCATAACTTAAAATACCTATATTACCCTTGAACTAGTCTGAAATCACTAAACCTATACTAGTTGACCCCAACCCTTTAAGCTTGGTCAGATGATTACTCACAATTATGAATCCAAATCAAATACACAAAAGTATGAACCAAATGGAAGCAACATTGAAAGGATAATCAGAATAAATCAAATTTGACTGAATTAATCAGTAAAAGAATGAGAAATACGGGCAGAAAGGAACATAAGAAGAATCACCATATACAAAAATATCAATAATCAGCAATATAATCAAACCAAGACAGAATCAGATTAAACCACACTAAGTTAGAAATAGAATCAACTAAAACCTCAAAGCTCTTGAGATAATTTAATCATGAAGATCATTTAATCAAGCTTTAAATAAAGGAAGTCAGTCGAACCCCAGAAAACTATTAATGCAAATCAAAGGAAAGAAACAAGCCAAGGCATCACTCGAATAAAATAACTAGTCCAATTCCCAAAATTGCTAATCATATGCATTATTTATACCCAATCTAATTTCCACATATTCAACAGAATCATGAATGACCCTATTTAAAACGAACACAGAACTAACAAACACATTTAAATTAAAGGCTTAAGTAATGAGATTAACTAAGGTGAGGACTTAGCTGAACCGTCCTGGGCTTCAACTTCAAAGGAGGCTTCCATGTAGACTCCAAAGTCCTAGGATTGGAGATTTTGAGCATTTATCAAGTCATTTTAAGGCGTTTGAACATGGATTCGAGGTAAGGTAGGTGAGGGGCTCGTTTGGTGTGAGTTTGAGGCCATTTGATGGGTTAGGGTTTCAGGTTAGGGTTCCTATCCAAGATTCGAGGAGTCCGACGGGGATTCGAAGGAATCTAAACCCAAATCTGGAAGGGGGGGGTGTTGGTGGAGAAGCCTCTATGATGTAAATTTGGAGGCGTTTTGCACCGGCATCGCTGTGGACAGCGGAGCAGCCGCCACTTCGAACAAAGATTCGAGAGGATTTGTTGACATTTGAGGGATGCTAGTAACAGAAATGGGAAAAGGATGCCGGGGATGTGTATTGGTGTAATTTTGAAGGCCATCGGAGACTTGCCGCCGACAGGGACGATTTTCGGCCGGCGACGGACGCTGGAGGGTAGTGGCGAGATAATGGAATTACTCCGGCTGCGAAGGGTTAGAGATAGGCTATATTTGGGTGGTGGGTGTGGTTCGCACCATTATATATCACCAAGCGATCATTTCCCGACCGTTTGATCTATTGAGATCAAGGTTCAGATCAAAAGTGCTCAAAACGGTGTCGTTTGGGTCAGGCATGGGGTTGGACCGGGTTGGAGAGGGTTTGGGTCTGGATTGGGGAAATTTTTGGGCCGGTTTACTTGAAAAAATGACCTAATTTCATTTCATTTTCTTCTTTTTCCTTTTCAACCTCTTTTAATTCCCTTTCTTTTTTATTTAAAACTAAAATGCATCTTAAATTAATTCCTAAAAATCCATTAACCCTAAGAAACTAATCAAACACATATTATAAAGCACAAAACTAATTTAAAAGAAACACTAATTCAAAAGTTAAAAGTGCAAACTAAACTTTTTTTTCTATTTTATAAAAGGGACCAATTACTATTTAATTCTCAAAATTCAAGATTGAATCCTAAATGCACATGCCACATATTTTGTATTTTTTTTAATTAAGATAAAATAAAGATGCACAAATAAATGCAAACAAACACACGATCATACAATAAAATTCTAAAAATCTCATATACAAAAAAAATCCTAATTTTACAAATATATAGGAGTAATTTAAGTTAGGGAAAAATCACGTGCTCACAGCTGCCCCTCTTAGCTCAGAGACACGACGGATTTTCGGGCAAAGATAAGTGAGCGACCATGAGAGATTTTTGCCTTCTCAACACTCCATGAGAAGCGCTTTGAAAAGCTTGACTCCACCCTGCTTTAGAGGTTGCCTACATATCCTCAGCTAAAGAGGAATCACGTTAGTGTAGTTCAGGAGTGTTTGGTAACTGGGACTACCGAAGTTGTACCACACTGTTGTTGTTGCTGCTGCTACTGCTGGTAGACCTCCATATTACACCTTGTGAAAATTAAAAGAAGCTAGACTAAGCTATGAACTATGAGTTACAAAAAAACCTATCTATATCTTCGGATTTGCTCATGATCCTTGTTACTTTGTTGCCTCGTATTTCTTCCTGTGAACTTCTTGTCGCCTTGTTGAATTGTATTTCTTCCTGTAAAACTTCTTCTTGCCTTGTTGACTTCTTGTTTTCTCTTCATATATGTTTGATGCCGAATTGCTAGACTGGAAATGTATTTTCTTGTTCTGTAGGTGGGCGCCTGGTTATCAAAACTTTCAACTTAAATATATTCCCTTATTCTACAGGTGGACGCCTGAATACCAAAACTTGCAACTTGAAAAATATTCCCTTGTCTACACGTGGGCGCCCGATTACCAAAACTTGCAATTTGAAAAATATTCCCCTGTTCTACAGGTGGGCGCCTGATTACCAAAACTTGAAACTTGAAAAATATTCCCTTGTTGTTCAGGTGGGTGCTTGATTAAAATTTGCAACTTGAAAAGTATTCCCTTGTTCTACAGGTGGACGCCTGATTACCAAAACTTGCAACTTGAAAAGTATTACCTTGTTCTACAGGTGGGCGCCTGATTACCAAAACTTCTAGCTTGAAAGGTATTCCCTCTTTCTCCAGGTGGGCTCCTGATTACCAAAACTCGCAACTTGAAAAATATTCCATGATTCTACAGGTGGGAGACTTATTACCAAAACTTGCATCATGAAAAATATTCCCTTGTTCTACAGGTGGGCTCCTGATTACCAAAACTTGTAACTTGAAAAATATTCCCTTGTTCTACAGGTGGGCGCCTGATTACCAAAACCTACATCTTGAAAAATATTTCCTTGTTCTACAGGTGGGCGCCTGATTACCAAAACTTGTAACTTGAAAAGTATTCCCTTGTTCTATAGGTGGACGCCTGATTACCAAAAGTTGCAAATTGAAAAGTATTCTCTTGTTCTACAGGTGGGAGCTTGATTACCAAAACTTTCAACTTGAAAAGTATTCCCTTGTTCTACAGGTGGGCGCTTATTTACCAAAACTTGCAACTTGAAAAATATTCCCTTGTTCTATAGGTGCGCGACAAATTACCAAAACTTGCAACATGAAAAATATTCGATTGTTCTCCAGGTGGACACCTGATTACCAAAACTTGCAACTTGAAAAAGATTCCTTTGTTCTACATGTAGGTACCTGATTACCCAAACTTGCAACTTGAAAAATTCTCTTGTTCTATAGGTGGGCATCTGATTACCTAAACTTGCAACCTGAAAATTATTCCCTTGTTCTACAGGTGGGCGCCTGCTTACCAAAACTTGCAACTTTAAATTATTCCCTTGTTCTATTGGTGGGCTCCTAATTACCAAAACTTGCAACTTGAAAAGTATTCCTTTATTCTACAGGTGGGCGCCTGATTACCAAAACTTGCAACATGAAAAGTATTACATTATTCTACCGGTGGGCACCTGATTACCTAAAATTGCAAGTTGAAAAATATTCCCTTGTTCTACAGGTGGGCGTCTGATTACCAAAACTTGCAGCTTGAAAAATATTCCCTTGTGCTACAGGTGGGTGCCTGATTACCAAAACTTGCAAGTTGAAAAATATTTCCTTTTTCTACAGGTGGGCGCCTGATTTCCAAAACTTGCAACTTGAAAAATATTCTCTTGTTTTACAGGTGTGCGCCTGATTACCAAAACTTGCAATTTGAAAAGTATTCCTTGCGATTGCTGCCTTTTTACCTGACCACAACAAAATTAACAAAACAAGAGAAATTCTTTCATACCCAGTTTGGTGTTGGATGCATCTGTGAGTGTTAATCAAATCCTATGATAAATTTAGAATTAGGCTGTGTTCTCAAAAATGTATTATTTTCCACTATGTTTTTGTTATCTAAGTTATGTCTGCTGGGGATCTACTAGGGATCGGTGATTGAAGCTACTTCCCATTATCCGGAAAGGTCTTGACAACTCTTAATTAGATGGCCAGATCTATCTGCTGGGGATTAGTATTTAGAGCTACATCCCATTATGCAAACCGGTCTTGATGATTTTTGTTGGGGAAATATTTGCGCCCGCCCATGTTACCCGTGCTTGTTTGTGTTTTAGGCTAGGTCCACTTTTTCAACAGGATCCTAAGGTTCCAGATTAAATTCATTTTCTAACTTCCTGTTGTTTCTGCTGGGGATCATTATTCATGCGAGTTCCGGCGTCTCTTACCGGGGAAGGTGTTTGTGCCTGCCCATGTTCCCGTGCCTGTTTGAGTTTTAAACTAAGTCCCATTTCAACTTCCATGCCCCTTTTAACTCTCTGTTGTTTCTACTGGGGGTTTCTAATTAAAGTTTCGTCCAATTGTGCTCTTGCTGGAGTGTGTATTTATGACGATTATGTTCCTTTTGAGTTTTAACTGGGTCCCATTTTCCAGATGGGCCCTGAGATTTTGATCATACCTGCCATGTGCCTGCCTTCCCCTGTGGACAGCCTCCCTTAGGACCTTCCGGAATTTTTCTGCCCCTGTGTCAATCAAAGAAAACTTTTTAGTTTGAAAAGTGGTGGTTAGCTTGTGGCATTCTTTTTTGAAGTGGCCTCCCCACTTTCGTGTTCCGTTGTGTTCAAATTTCCATGTTGATGATGAGTTGCCTGAGTTGGTTGGCTAACCCCCGAACCTTTGTGGCTTTACTTTGCTCCCCCATTGTTGTGTTACACTCCTGGCCCTTTTTCCAGAATTCTTACATCTTTCCTGGGATTACCAAGTCAATGTACTATGCTTGGCTGACCCTCTGACCCTTGTGGCTATACTCTGCTCCTCATCTTATTGTTGCATCTCCAACCCCTTTGCCAAACTCTTGCCTCTTGAGTCAATTTTATCATTGAAGCTTTTGTAAATCCCCCCTTGCTTTTTCAACTTTTACTGCCTTTGTTATCATTGAAGCTTTTGTTTATCCCTCCCCCTGCTGTTTCAACCTTTGCTGCCTCTGTTACGTTTTTGGATGGCATGTGTTTTTTTCCTTTGGGAGCCAGTAGTAAGCTTTGAAATTTCTCTCCTGTTTGCTTAAGCAAAATACTTTAGAGACTCAAAAGAAAATGAAATGCAATGACTCAGAATTGTTTTAGGGTAAAAGAATTCCCAATTTAATAACTGTTTTAGGGAAGAGAAAAGAAACTTATATGAGGAAGAACAACTGGTTTTCATGATCATGACATGCACTTCGGCTTAGTCGACCCAGTCTGTCCTGATGATTGGCCTTCGGGTCTCTCTTAGTCATTTTTATCTCTCTCAACTCTCGTCGCCTAATGGAGCCCGGGAGGGTTTTCACCAATAAGGCTCTCTCATTTTTAATGTTTTCCTGCTTGAACTCTTCTTGCTTGCCTCGACATTTCTTATAGATTGATTAGAAGGTCTTTCTTTGGACTGTAATTTAGGCTTTTGGATATGGTTAGAAAGAAAGGGGTATAAAGGGCTCAAAATCACTCTTATGAGTTCAAAATTTACAAATTTCGAAATCCAATTTATCATAACAAACACAACTTCTGCCCAGCTTCTTGCTTGGGGCCTTTAGATTTTATTTGAATATGACCGAGCCATGAGGCTGCCTACGTATCCTTGAAAGGGATCATGTCAAATGTAGTTCATGCCAATTCTTTGTGTTTGTTGTTGTTTTTCTGTTCTCTTTTTCCTTTTCTCTTTCTGCTTTTCTTTTCTTCTTTTCTTTTGTTTGTTTTGTTTTCTTTCTTTTCTTACTTTTTCTTCTTTTTTCCTTTTCTTTTTGTTTTTTTTTTGTTTTTTATTTTTTCCTCTCCTTTCACCGCCTTCTCGTGATCGCGATTCTGACTTTCAGTGTCGATTCTAAAAGAGGGATATGAAAAGAAAGTAATTGAAACTCAAAAAGGGTTAGCAAGGGGTAAAGTGTTTAGATAGCTGAATAAAATGTCTTCATCATTTGAATTTCTAAAATATGCCAAGTACAAAAAACATGCCAAGTATAGACATTGATTCAAACAAGAGAAAGTCATACAAAATATCTTTTAACTGCATCTGAATTTATGGCCATTTCCACACATTTTCCTTCCACATATGTTAGATACAATGCCCCATTGGACAACACTCTTGACATGACAAATGGTCCTTGCAAGTTTGGGGCGAACTTTCCCTTTGCCTCTGCCTGGTGAGGGAGGATGCATTTCAACACCAACTGACCCACTTCAAACCTTCTTGGATGAACTTTCTTGTTATATGCTCTTGCCATTTTATGTTGATACAACTGACCGTGACACACCGCTGCCAATCTTTTCTCATCAACCAAACTCAATTGCTCCAGACGGGTTTTAACCCATTCTTCATCGTCGATTCTTGCTTCGGCCATAATCCGAAGGGTTGGGATTTCAACTTCATCCGAGGTTACTGCTTCTGTTCCATATACCAACAAATATGGGGTTGCCCCTACCGAAGTGCGGAAGGTAGTGCGATAGCCTAACAGTGCAAAGGGTAACTTCTCATGCCACTGCCTGGACTCTTCCACCATTTTGCGAAGTATCTTCTTTGTGTCCTTATTAGCTGCCTTGACTGCTCTATTTGCCCTGGGGCAGTATGGCGTGGAACTGCGATGTGTATTCTTGAACTTCTGACATACCTTTTTCATCAATTGACTATTGAGATTTACTCCATTATCAGTGATGAGGGTGTTGGGTATTGCAAACCGACAAATAATATTTGCATGTACAAAGTTGACCACTGATTTCTTGGTCACTGCCTTGAAGGTTTTAGCCTCAACCTACTTGGTGAAATAATTAATAGCAACCAGGATGAACCTGTGTCCGTTAGAAGCTACTGGCTCGAGGGGCTCGATGATATCCATGCCCCAAGAAACGAAAGGCCATGGTGCATATATTTTATGTAATTCATATGGAGGAGAGTGAATCAAGTCTCCATGCACCTGACATTGATGGCATTTGCGCACGAAACTGATACAATCCCACTCCATGGTGAACCAATAATATCCTGCCTGTAGAATCTTCTTTGACAAAACATATCCGCTCATGTGCGGCCTACAGACTCCAGCATGCACCTCATTCATGATGGCTGTATCATGTCCGAAATCTATGCATCTTAACAAACCAAGATCTGGTGTCCTTTGTATAATGTCCCTTCGCTGAAGAAGAACCTACTTGACAAACGATGGATTGTTCTCTTCTAGTCACTTGTGGCTTGTACCGAGCACACACCCATCCTGATATATTCTTTGATATCGTGGAACCAAGGTTCACCATCAAGATTTTCTTCCACTATTAAGCATGTTGATTATGGACCTGGATATGTATTGGTCAACATAAGCCTTATCCGAATGATGTAACATTGACGCTAAAGTAGCCAAGGCATCTGTAACCTCGTGATGAATTTTGGGGATGTGCCTAAACTCTATTGACCAGAATTGTTGACAAAGATCATGCAAGAACTGCCAGTATGGTATGGGCTTTAAATCTCTTATTTCCCACTCCTCTTGAATTTGGTGCACTAGAAGGTCCGAGTCTCTCAAGACCAAGACTTCCTGGATACCCATGTCTGCTGCTAACCTCAAACCCAAAATACATGCCTCATATTCTGCCATGTTGTTAGTGCAATAGAAGCGGAGTTGAGCTGTGAGTGGGTAATAATGCCTTTCTTTAGAAATGAGCACTGCTCCTATCCCGACGCCTTTCATGTTAGCGGCTCCAACGAGAAACAATTTCCATCCTGATTTCTCGCCCTGTTCCATTTCATCAATATGCATTACTTCGTCGTCCGGAAAGTATGTCTTTAAAGGTTCTTATTCTTCATCTATCGGATTCTCCGCTAAATGATCAGTCAATGCTTGTACTTTCATTCAAGTCCTAGTCACATAGACAATGTCAAACTTAGTGAGCAAGATTTGCTATTTTGTGAGCCTCTTTGTTGGCATGGGCTTCTGGAAAACATACTTCAACGGGTTCAGGCGTGAGATGAGATAAGTGGCATAGGATGACAAGTAGTGTTTTAACTTTTGGGCTAGCCACGTCAGGGTATAACATGTCCTTTCAAGATGAGTATACTTAACCTCATAGGCCGTAAATTTCTTGTTAAAGTAGTATATGGCCTGCTCTTTTCTCCCGGTGAGATCGTGTTTGCCCAACACGCATCCAAATGAGTTGTCCAAGACTGTCAAATATAAGATCAAGGGACTTGCTGGTTTCTGCGGGACCAGCACCGATGGGTTCGACATATATTCCTTTATCTTATCGAAAGGCTCCTGGCACTCTCCCGTCCATTTCACCGCAACATCCTTTTTCAATAGCTTAAAGATGGGCTCGCGGATGGTTTTGAGCTAAGCAATGAATCAACTGATATAATTCAGCCTCCCCAATAAACTCATCACCCCTGTTTTGTTCCTCGGCAGCGGCAATTCTTGTATAGCTTTGATCTTTGATGGATCTAGTTCAATGCCTCGTCGGTTGACTATGAAACATAGCAACTTCCTTGAGGGGACCCCGAATGCACATTTTGCAGGGTTGAGTTTGAGATTGTACCTGCGGAGTTTCTGAAAGAATTTCCTCAAATCTATGACGTGATCGGATTGCTTCATGGACTTCACAATTACATCTCCACATAGACCTCAATTTCCTTATGTATCATATCATGGAAGATGGTTTTCGTTGCCCTCTTATATGTTGCTCTGGCATTCTTCAAACCAAAAGGCATGACCCTATAGCAGTATGTTCCCCACGGTGTGATGAATGCTGTTTTCTCCGCATGCTCCTCATCCATCAAGATCTGGTGGTAACCGGCGTAACAATCCACGAATGACCCAATATCATGTTTTGCACAGTTGTCAATCAGTATGTGGATGTTTGGTAGTGGGAAGTTGTCTTTTGGACTTGCTTTATTGAGGTCACAATAATCGATGCACACCCTAGTTTTACCATCTTTCTTTGGAATGGGAACCATGTTGGCTAATCAGGTGGGATATCATGTCTCTCGGATAACTTTTGCCTCAAACTGCTTGGTCACTTCCTCTTTGATCTTTACGCTCACATCGGTTTTTAACTTTCTCAACTTTTGTTTGACAGGAGGACAGGCTGGGTCGGTGGGCAATTTGTGAACCACCAAGACAATTCTCAATCCGGGCATATCATCGTATGACCATGCAAAGACATCTTTCTATTCAAGCAGCACTTCAATTATTTTTTTGCTAAGCTGTGACTCGAGATGTACACTTATTTTGGTTTCTCTAACGTTATTCGGGCCCCCTAAATTGACTGCCTCTGGATTTCTCAGGTTCGGTTTGGCTTTCTTCTCAAAGTGGCTCAACTCTTTACTAATTTCATCCTATGCCCCTTCCTCTTCGTACTCTGTTTCATCCTCATGTTCTATTTCTTGAATTATTATTTCTTAACTAGAGTGATTTTTAGCACTGGTCCGAAGAGTCCTTTTGCATGTCAGATAATTGGAACCATCATAAAAATAACTACACAAAAGAGAAAAGAAAAATTGAAACTATCAGCAGTGTTGGAAAAGAAATTGCATTTCGTTAGAATCAGAAAGATAACAGAATTTTCACATCCAAACAGACAGAAATAACAACTGAATTAACAACCCTGAAGCGAATCCAGACTAGACTGAAAGAAAAATCAAAGCCGACTACCACGACTCCCTCCGGGTGGGAAGAGGAGTGGCTTCCCAGTTGTTGACTTTTGCACGTGCTCCCACAAATCACATATCTGCCCTGCTTGATCCTTCTCCTGCCTCAACCATATTTACCTCATTGAATGGTCTCTCTAACCCCTTATCCAGATCCCCATCCGCATCAATTAGCGGACTGAGAATCTTTGACTCTGGGCACTTGTTAGTACTGGGCTTGACAAATGATTTGGACAATCTTGGGATGGGCTTTAGGCGGGCCCAGACCCTTTGCTTTAACTTTCTGGCTTGCCTTATGTCTGGAGCTGTAGGGTTGAACCCTAGACCGAAAGTGTCCAGAATTCTGGGGAGAGACACCGGTTGCACGATGCCTTGCAGAGAAGCACCCAATCCCTTGCTGGGCATGAAACCATTTTTTAACATTTCTGAAGCTACCATGATTGACGTGGTTGCTATCTTTGGAGTTGTGACAACCTCACCTTCTGGGATCTTCTCAACTTACACCGTGTTGAATACGTGGTAGACCCATGGACCTTTTCTTTCTTCAGATTCAATAAAAGGTACGACGACATCACCCGAAACACACTAAAATCTTCACCATGTACTACAATCTCTTTTCTCTCCCATTCAAATTTGACCATCTGGTGCAAAGCATTTTGCACTACCTTGGCGGCATGAATCCTAGGCCTACCCGGCAACAGGTTTTAGGAAACTACCACGTCCAGCACTTGAAACTCCATGGTGAACTCAACAGGCCCTATTGTCAGTTCCACCAGTATATCCCCTACTAATTCTTTGCCTCCGCCATCGAACCCCTGAACACAAATGTTATTCTTATGGATCCTTTCATTATACACCTTCAGCTTCCTCAATGTGGAGAGCGAACAAATATTTGCGCTAGACCCATTATACACAAGGACCTGGGTGACCACAACATCTTCACACTTCACAGTCAAATAAAGGGCCCGATTATGCTAAGTTCCCTCCATGGGCAGCTCATCGTTAGAGAAAGTGACCCGATTTACCTCGAATATCTTGTTTGCAATCTTCTCCAAATAATTCACTGTTATCTTGTCAGGGACGTGGGCTTCGTTCAAAATCTTCATTAATGCCCGGCGGTGGTCATCTGAATGGATTAACAAGGAAATTAAGGAGATTTGAGCTGGTTTTTTCCTCAATTGTTGTATGATGGAGTAGTCCTGCATGTTCATTTTCTTTAGCAATTATTCTGCCTCTTCTTCTAATACAACTTTCATTACTGATTCTGGGTTATCTTTGGGGATCCTACTTTTCCTCAACTCCTTAGGGGCGAAGTATCTCCCTAACCGAGTCAAACCCCAGGCTTCACAAACTTCTTCCCTAACTTCCCTCCCTTTGTACATCACTATTGCTAGTTCATATCTCCAAGGAACGACTTTGCTGTTGATGATTGGCGGCTGGATTACTGGTTTTACAATGACAGGCTCTATGCGAGCACTTTCCACAACTATGACAGATTCCCTAGCTGCCCCTCTTACTATCACTTTTGCTTTTTCCCGTTTTGGTCCAACCATGAATGATGAGCTCCCTTGAACCACAACGGATTTGCTGTCTATTTCCTTCATCTCGATCACTGCCTTCTCACTGATCATACTCTAAATTGGCTTGACTTTACTGGATTTGATCATCATTACCGTTTGTGAGGGCTTTTTAGGCACTCCAACTTTCTCCACTATCTCAATCATGTTGGTCTCTTGATGGGCCGGCAACGGGTTTTGGTTAATGTTGGGTGCCTCCGGGGCTTGCACTTTGATCCGGTGGGAGTTAATAAGTTCCTAGATAGCATTCTTAAAATGCCAACACTTTTCGGTATCATGCTCCGGGACACCAGAATAGCATTCATAGCTAACAGAATAATCTAGATTTTTTAGGGGAGGGTTTGGCAATTTTGTTTCGATTGACGTCAACATGTCTAGTTGCCTCATTCTATGGAACAAGCTGGTATACGACTCTTCCAATGGCGTAAATTTTTTATTCCTCACTCAGTTTTTAAAACTTGGTTGTCCCGGAAAGCTGGTATGTGAGGTTATTGGTAGGTTCTTTGAGGGTAGTTGTTTGGTGGAGCTGGGTAGTTATTTTGTGGAGCTGGCACACGCCATTGTGCATGGGCGGGAGGTTGGGTATACGCTTGTGCATGATGGACTGAGAAACAAGGTGCTAGTGGTGGATAGTAATGTTGTGGTGGGCCATATGGAGTGTGTGGGTATGTTTGGTGGTGGGGACGGGGTTGGCTGTAATAAGATAGAGCTTGAGGCCTGAACCAAGTTCCCGACTCAACTGTCGCTACTTTTCCTTCTTCTCCTTTCCGAATGTTCCCCCAGTCCCGATCTGGATAGACTGAGTGGTTGCTTTGATTGCAGAGTAATTCATGATCTTGTTGGACTTGAGCCCTTCCTCGATCATGCTTCCCATTTTAAATACCTCGTTGAAAGATTTACCCACTGCCGAAACCAGATGACCGAAATATGTGGGCTCCAAAGCTTGCAAATAATAATCTACCATCTCACTCTCCTTCATTGGGGGGGGGGGGTCAACCTTGCTGCCCGTTCCCTCCAACGGAAACCGTATTCTCCTAAGCTCTCGTTGTATTTATTTTCCAGTTTTGTAAAAGATAGATGGTCCGGGAAATTTTCGAGATTATATTGAATGTGACAGGCGAATTCTTGTGCCAGGTCATCCCAAGTGTACCATCGAGTGTGATTCTGCCGAGTGTACCATTCCAATACCGACCCACTTAAACTTTTGCTGAAGTATGCCATTAGCAATTCATCTTTTCCCACGGCTCCTCTCATTTTGCTATATAAAACCCTAAGATGTGCGACTGGATCACCATGTCCATCATATAAGTCAAACTTAGGCATCTTAAAACCTGGAGGCAACTACACATCTGGAAATAGACAAAGTTCATTGAATGCCACACTCACCCAACCACCTAACCCTCGCATATCCCGGTATGATTGTTCTAAACTTCTGACCTTCCTGAGCACCTCTTCTTGCTCAAGATTTTTGATAGGTTTTTCAACCCCCCGGGACTTCAAAACGGGGAGCGTAGGACTAAGGTTCATGGGCTTTGTAAGTGGGTTCATGTGGGTAGTACTGATTTTCGTGAGCTTGAAAAAAGGGCTCACTTGATGATCTATGGAGTGCGGAAGGAGGAGGTGCCACATAAATGGTATCAATTGGTTGAGGGTGGTGAGGAAAGACTTTGGGTAGTGAAACTGGGGGGTGCTTGAGAGGTCGTACCCCGGAGCTGCAAGTAAACATGAAAACTTGGGGGTGGATCAGTGGTGGAATAGTCATGAACTTGGGCCAGTGGTTGGATGAAGGTTGGATTAGCAGGATAGGTCGGAGGTGGCTGCCCTCTCACTCATGCCTGATACATCTCAGCCATTTGGTGTTTCAATTTGTACATTTATTCCTTCATGGCATTAACGTCCAATTCCTCTACCTTTTTCGAGGGGTCAATGATGCTGACATCGATTTCCTGATTGGCCATAACATGCTTTCTCTTAGACCGCGTGTTGTAGGAGTAGGTTGCTAGAATGCCGCAAGAACAAACCACCTATCTAGGATAGGAAAGACAACACCAACACCGGTTAGTGGTTTGGTTTCAACACATAGGTGGCCACATATTTGGGGATGAATGCACCTAAGCAGTTATCTTATGCACAGACGTGATTGCTTGCATCATCCCGGCTCTTATCCAGTGCCACTTTTTCCTCTTTTTCTTCTTCTTCTTCTTCTTCTTTTATCTCTTTTCTCTATTTGTTTATTTTTTGCTTTGCTTACGTCTTTATTTTACGAATGTTTCCCTCATGTCCCTCCATTTTCTTCCTTTTCTTTATTTGGTTATGGTCGAATTATATGGAGATCGCCTACGTATCATGACCCTGCATGAATCAGACCGAGCTAGTTCTAGCAAATAAAACATGAAGAAACAATAAAACGTTTTGGAAATTTCAATTTTTCATAATAAAACAAACTTTGGATACAAAGACTCGAAAAACTGACAGATTAAACAAGAAACTAATATACTCCGATGAAAAACAAACTACAGACTCGAAGAATAACTAACTCACATAAAAGAAAATACAGACTCCAAGACAAACTAACAAACTTTAATGAAAGGAAAATACAGTCTCAAGAAATCACGAATACATTAGGGCTTCAATTACTCATGGGACTCACGAGGCATCGTTCGGCCTTGCTGCGGCTTGACTAGCTAAATTCCCCTAGAGGTGATGGAGATCCTCCATTACGCGGCAAAAAAAGCATCACGGTGGCGAGCAACATAGATCTAGGCATATCCTCACAGCTGCTACACTTCATTGCGATGTAATGGGTGATCCTTCTGATTCTCTCTCTTATTACACCTTTCTCTTGCAATAACCGCCCAATCTGATCTGTTCTGGCTCCCAATGTTTGTTCGGCTACCTGATTCTGCTCTTGAAGTTGTTGCAAGTCCATTCTAATTGCGCCAATGCTGTGTAACAATGTTCCCTTTCAATTTTGAACTCTTTTTCCTATTTGATCATTTTGTTTTATGCGACGATGACCCTTTTCTTTAATCCTGCAACCTTAGCGAACTCTTCTTTAATTGCTTAACCAGACGTGCTCGTTCTGCCACATTTTCAGCCAATTGTTTTCAATCTCCGGCTAGTTCCCTTTCCGCTTTGTTCAAATCAAACTGTAGTCATTCACCTTCTATCTCAAGTTATTCAAAAATTTTGCATCTTTGACACTTTAGACGAGGTTTCCTGCTTCTACTTTCATTTTCTCATTTTCTTTGGCCAGTTTCTTCTTTTCGCCCTCACCTGCGGCGGCCGGCAAATCTTTCTCAAATTGCAAATTCATGACCTGCTTCTTCAGTTTGCCTATTGTAGCCTTGTACTCGTGTTCTTTAGCCAACCAGTCCCACTACTCTTGCGATGCTTCGAAAAATTCCTGGAGATGGGGCCTCTTGGCTGGCCTCTCGAACTCAATTTCTCTCCTATGCCAAGCAAGGTATCCTGGCGACACTTCGCCTCCGGACCGATCCCGTATGCAAGTGTTTGCTGCTAGGTATTGTCATTCATTCCAAATCAAACTATTGCGTTAGGGAACTGACCATCAGGTCCAATCTCGACTTCCCGGATACTGAGATCTTCATCTTTTGGCACTATCTGGCACCTGCCGAGCTGTCTCAAGACCCGATGCGGGGCATAAGGCTGAATGCTCCTAAGACCCATCAGAAGGAAGTGAGGCCCCGTTTCTTGCATGTATATGATCTCGTCCACAGACAACCATCCTAGCTTCCACTCTATTTGACTGGCAGCGAGGGACCGAAAGTAAGATATCCATCCTGTTAGTCCTTCAAGCAAGCTGAGCCCTTCAATCCTTGTGTAAAATTCCTCTATATAAGTTTTCTCTGTTGAACCATAGCTCATAAACTAGGGACGGCGGCATAGATGTTCGGTCATCCACATTTCAACAATAGATTGCACCCCTCAAAAAAATCTTTCCCGGCCCTGCAAGCTATGGAGCACGAAAGATCTCATCTACTATCATAGGCGCGAGTGTGCTCTTGGCTTGGGTGAGTAAAGTGCTGACGACCCCTGCAATATTTATGTCGATATTCCCATCTTCCTCGGAAACACCAAGAGCCCCAAGAAATTCACCATAAAAGCGAAGAGTCTATGTTCTTCCCATTTAATGTGGTTTCCTTTGCTGTAGATTTTGTTCTCTGGTCTGTTGAACCCTCATATATGACCATATCTGCTATATAGGAATGGAAAGGTACAAAAACCAGATGCCAAATCCGGTTGTTTACCACTCTTCTTATTTTCAGTGAGTCTAAGAATCTGTGCACCGCTACGGTTCTTGGGTCAACCAAATACTTATGTCTCAACGGAAACTCACCATTCCCAATGTACCCTGCTATTTCTTCTAAGGTCGGGGTGAGTTCAAAATCTGAAAAGTGGAACACATTGTGCACCGGGTCCCAGCATGTGACCAATGCCCTTATGATGTCTCCCCGGGATATAATCTCCAACAGTCCGGGAAGGCCCCCCAAATATTTCTCGACCTCGTCTTTTCCTTCTCCACCTGAATCATTCCACCACAGCCAGAACTCTAAAAGGATTTTCCATATGAATGAGAAAGGTTCGTTTTGGATTGTGCTCATCCTGCATATTTATTAAGGTGATTTAGTAACTTATGAATTTATTCTGTTTGACTCGAAAATCAAAATTGACCCCCTCTTTTTATATATATATTTTGTTTTTAATTCTAAAACAAAAAACCCAGCTTTGCAGATACGGCTTTTCAGCACTTCTGGAGGAAGGTTTTAAGGCTGTGCCCGCTAATTGGCCAAAAACAATAAAAAACAAAGGTGGTCATTTGTGCAAAATTAACCTTCCGGCGTTTCTTTCGGGAACAATCGGCTATTCTTTACAACAACGACATCACCTTACCCATTTAATATAAAAACAATTTTTCATTTTCAAGCTATTTTTCTTATTATTTTTCTGCAAAAGGGAAGTTGGACCCGATGGAGGTTGCCTACGTATCTCACACCCTGTGAGAATCAAACTGGTGTAGTTCGGGCAGATAGAGAAAAACCAAATATTTTGAAAACAGACTCTTTTTCTTTTTGGTTTTGTTCATAGGCAAATAAATAAACTATTGTTGAAAACAAGACATTTTTCTTTCTCTTTTTTTTTTTATATTTGTAGATAAACTTTTTTTGAAAGAAAGTTTTCTTTCCACTTTTCCTCTTTTTTGTTTTCTTTTTCTCAAAAATTTGGCAGAGTTTCGACATTATTTAGACGTTGGTTTTTTCCCAAGACAGGTGATTAACTCTCCTTACCCTTAAAAATCCGGTCAACATGCAAATCCAAAACAAATAAATGCACAAATAGGTAGCATCAGGATGGTCCATTATTCGGGTACACCTCTCCTAGACGAACCCAACCCTTGTATTGACTCCCCTAAGTCAAATGCATGATGCAAATAAGCATTCCTACTAGGGATTCGACATGAGGTTAATTTATTCTATGTTTAAAACCTGGGTATTTGTTCTAGACTGTGTACTCGAGCGGACAACTCGAGTCGAGGAGGGGGCTACGTACCGGGGACCGAAAAGATCATCCAGATTAGTAACTTGTCCGTGCCTCTTTCTTATTTCAAGATATGACATTAACAGAATAGGGAGTCTCAACCAGCGAGCACATCCCCGAAGATAAAAAGGTAAGGGTTTCGTAGCAGTTTATATATAGTTCAGATAATTATCAAAGCGGTAAAAAACAATTTTTAGCACATCGGGCACAATTATGCAATAAAATTAGATAATCATAAAGCCAGATACAACAAGTATTTAAAGCTCGAATTCTTGAACCCTGAACAAGAGATTCTGGGTCCTCTCCCCAGCAAAGTAGCCAAAGCTGTCACACCTCCTTTTGGACATCAACAACCCACGAAGGGCGCAGATAAAGGGAGTTTTTTCAGTTAAAGGACAATCGAAACGGGATTCAATTATTTAAAATATTTTAGAGTCGCCACTTAGGATAATTAACGGTGTCCCATGTCATCGATTAAAATCCTGAATCGAGGAAGGTTTGGCTCTGTTATTATAGTTTACGAACCAGAAATACGGGTAAGAAATTCTGTTAACCCGGAAAAAGATGTTAGGCACTCCCGAGTTCCGTGGTTCTAGCACGGTCGCTCAATTGTTATATATGGCTTAATTATCTGATTTTACTCCATTTGTACCTATGTGCCAATTTTGAATTTTATCCGCTTTTATTATTTTTTTTAAGAAAAATTGCAACGTTATTAAAATACATCTCGAACCACGTCACATAAATGCACCCGTGATTTTTGACATATTTTAACATAGTTGGGATTGGGATTTGGGTCACATACATGCCCATCCGAATTTAGAAAAATATATTATTTATAGTGTTAGAAAATACGCATAAGTCTAGAGGGAGGGGTGAATAGCGTTATAATAAAAAATAGCGTAAACTTGCGGAATTTAAAAATTGCAGGAATGAAATAAGTGCGATAAGTAAATAATAAAGAACGAACGCACCGATGTATCATGGTTCACCACAACCCGTGGCTAGTCCAGTCCCCGAGAGACTCTCTCGAGATTTCCACTAACACTGTTAAGCTTACGGGTGCTCAACAAACCGTTACAACCTGGGAACTTGAGTCACACAAGTCTCAACAACCTTTGCTCGAAGATACAACACTTCAAGACTTCAACCAAAGGAATCACGACGTTCCTTCTTACAATACAAGGGAACAACTTTCCCTTCAAGTGTATAAAAACACTTTGCACCCAAAACAAGACTCTCCTGAATAGTAGATATGAGTAAAATAAATACGCTCAAGAACGCAACAACTTTCGTCAAGAATTTGGCGCTCAAAAACTTATGTAATGAATAGAAAATGATGAATAAGAGAGTATGCAAGCTTTAGCAATAATATTGTCAGTTGTTGTGTTTAGAAGACTGATTTGAAGATGTATTTATAGTGTCAAAAGCATGCATAACCATTGCCTAATTGCCAATTAAGAATTGCTGATTTTGTGCTACGACAATTGATTGTCTAATTGGCACAATCGTTTGTTTTCCAATCGTTCCAAAAATCATTCCCAGATTTTACGCAGCATAATCGATTATTAGAAGTATACAATCGATTACTTGGCAACATTCAAAAAATCTTTTTCAGATTTTACTTCACACAATCGATTATCAGAAATATACAATCGATTACTTGGCAACGTTCAAAAAATCTTTTTCAGATTTTACTTCAAACAATCGATTATTAAAATCCTATAATCGATTATCTGACGAAGTTTGAAAATATTTTGGCAACGGTCATTTACATAATCGATTATGTTATATGGACAATGGATTATTTTTCAGTCTTGAAAAATCTAATAGACACTGCCTCAACACAATCGATTGTCATTAGGTTCACAATCGATTATTTTGTATCTTTGAAAAATCTAATAGACACTGCCTCAACACAATCGATTGTCATAAGGTTCACAATCGATTATTTTGTAGCTTTGAAAAATCTGATGGACACTGTCTCAACACAATCGATTGTCATAAGGTACACAATCGATTGTCATGCAGATTTCAAAAATCTGATGGACACTTCCTCAACACAATCGATTGTCATAAGGTACACAATCGATTGTCTTGCAGCTGCCTTCACATAATCGATTATCATAAGTACATAATCGATTATCTTTGTCCAGATTTTAGAGGCATGTTTAAAAATCATTTTGACTAAAATAAATATGCATGATTTAAAATCATTTTGCCTTAAATTAAATATGCATGATTTTATAAAAATGTTTTTACGAGAGAAGCCAAGTCTTGAGTTAAGTCGTCGGATCAAGATCACAATTAAAGAACGACTCATGTATAACTTTGTTTAGTCTTGATCTTGTTTGTCTTGTGCTTGAACTTCTTTGCGTGACATTTACGCGCTTGTGCTTGGACCTCGTCATATGTCAATTTCGCATCGTTTGTCATTTATCAAAACCTACAAATATGAACACACGTTTAGTTTAGTGCCTTGAGAACGTGTTTCAACAATTTCCCCCTTTTTGATAATGGCAAACCTTAATCGGGATATGCATATTAGGTAATTCATAATGACGATCCAAGACAAGTATATATATATGCAATTAGTTCCCCCTCAACATATGAATTCCCCCTCAATTTATGCCAATGAATATTAAGTGCATAGCCCTTATTCTTCCCCCTTTTGACATTAGTAAAAAAATTGGTAAATAACTTTTTTATTGATTAATCAAAAATTTCAACTTCATAAAAGGGATTATAAAGCAAATAATGTCAACATAATCGATTTATAATAATAGTGCCTTGAGAACGTGTTTCAACAATTTCTCCCTTTTTGATAATGGCAAACCTTAATCGGGATATGCATGTTAGGTAATTCATAATGACGATCCAAGACTTATATATATATATATATATATATATATATATATATATATATATATATATATATATATATATATGCAATTAGTTCCCCCTCAACATATGAATTCCCCCTCAATTTATGCCAATGAATATTAAGTGCATAGCCCTTATTCTTCCCCCTTTTGACATTAGCAAAAAAATTGGTAAATAACTTGTTTATTGATTAATCAAAAATTTCAACTTCATAAAAGGGATAATAAAGCAAATAATGTCAACATAATCGATTATTGATACTTGATAATCGATTATATAATAAAGAGAAATCGATTATTCTAAAGAGGAATCGATTATTCTGCATCAGTCTTTATAATTCCCCCTGCTTTTAGGGCGATACCTGCAAAAATACGTTAGACGCCTCCGACGCTCAAGTTAGTAATCATGTAAAAGGAAAAATGCAATGCATCACTTAGATCAACGTGGAGTCAAGAATCCCGAGTTCACTGCGAATTTGGAAGAAGGACTCTTTCTCTAAGGTTTTGTAAAGATGTCGGCCAATTGATCTTTGGTTTCAACAAATTCAATTTTGACATCGCCTTTGAGAACGAGATCTCTTATAAAATGATGCCTAATTTCAATGTGTTTTGTTCTTGAATGAAGAACGGGGTTCTTCGTCAAGCATATGGCGCTAGTATTATCACATCTAAGAGGGATATGATCGATACTTAGGCCATAGTCCAAGAGTTGCTTTTTTATCCAAAGGATTTGAGCGCAACAACTCCCCGCGGCTACATATTCAGCCTCGGTTGTGGACAACGCAACACTTACTTATTTCTTGCTAAACCAAGAAACTAGAGAGCTACCGAGCAAATGGCAAGTGCCACTAGTGCTCTTGCGGTCCAATTTGCATCCAGCAAAATCGGAATCAGAATAGCCAACAAGTTGACATGAAGAACCTTTGGGGTACCATAGACCCACATTTACTGTACCAACAAGATACTTCAATATCCGTTTCACCGCAGTAAGGTGAAACTCCTTCGGACATGATTGATAATGAGCGCATAAGCACACGCTAAACATGATGTCCGGTCTACTAGCAGTAAGATAAAGGAGAGATCCAATCATACCTCGATACTTCTTGGTGTCGACTTCCTTACCTTTCTCATATTTGTCTAGATGGTCGGATGTGCTCATGGGAGTGGCCATTGCTTTTGCATTGCTCATTTCAAATCGTTTTAGCAATTCTTTGCAATATTTAGCTTGACAAATGAGGGTTCCTTCTTTCATTTGCTTTACTTGCAGCCCCAAAAAGAAGGTCAGCTCACCCATCATAGACATCTCAAATTTGCTTGTCATTAAATCAGAAAATTCCTTGCACAAAGCATTGTTAGTAGCACCAAAAATAATATCATCCACGTAGATTTGAACTAATAGAATATCATTGTTTTTATGCTTAACAAATAGAGTGGTGTCAACTTTCCCCCTAATGAATTCATTTTCCAATAGAAATTTGCTCAATCGTTCATACCAAGCTCGGGGAGCTTGTTTGAGACCATAAAGCGCCTTTTTAAGTTTGAAAACATGATTGGGAGATATAAAATCTTCAAAGCCCGGGGGTTTTTCAACATAAACTTCTTCTTGAATAACACCATTTAGAAAAGCACTTTTTACATCCATTTGATATAAATTGAAATTCATAGAAGAGGCAAAAGCAAGCAATAAACGAATAGCTTCTAACCTTGCTACTGGTGCATATGTTTCTTCATAGTCAATTCCCTCTTCTTGATTATAGCCTTTTGCTACAAGCCTAGCTTTGTTTCTAGTGATTACACCATTTTCATCTAGTTTGTTTCGAAAAACCCATTTCGTACCAATTATGGTATGATTTTCGGGTCTTGGCACCAAATCCCAAACGTCATTTCGTTTGAATTGGTTAAGCTCCTCTTGCTTTGCCAAGGTAAAAAATTCATCCCCAATTGCTTCGGAGATGGTTGAAGGTTCAATTTGAGAAACGAAAGCAGTATGTCCTAAGGTGTTTTAAAGAGTGTTTCGAGTACTTACCTGTTGTTCAATGCCGCCAATGAGGATGGTCTTTGATTGTTCTCCACGCGTTGGGCAGTTTCGTTTCTTTTTCTAGTTGTGGCGCTTCCTCCGATAATTGTTCCAAGGTTTCACCTTGAATTTCCTTAGGAGTTTCCTCTTGTACTTTGTCTTGAGGACTTATTGAGTTTAAAATACCTGCAGGATCAAAACCAGAATCCTTTCTCGCCAAGCGAGCATTATTTTTGAAAAACACAATATGAGGGGATTCCTCCACAGTTTCGGTTCTATTATTGAATACCCTATATGCTTTGCTACGTGATGAATAACCAATAAAAATTCCTTCATCGGATTTGGCATCAAACTTTCCCATTTTGTCTTTTCCATTGTTATGAATAAAGCATTTACAACCGAATACTCTAAGATGGGAGATGTTTGGTTTCCTTCCCTTATAGAGTTCATAGGGAGTTTTCACGAGTATTGGCCTTATGACTACTCTGTTTAAAACGTAGCATGCGGTACTCACGGCATCCGCCCAAAAATGTTTGGGAATCTTAGCCTCATCGAGCATGGTTCTAGCCATCTCTTCGAGACACCTATTTTTCCTTTCCACCACTCCATTTTGTTGTGGTGTGCGTGGAGCAGAGAAGGTGTGCTCGATACCGAGTTCGTCACAAAAGTCCGCGAAGAGATTGTGATCTAACTCTCCCCCATGATAACTTCTTATTGAAGTGACGGTTGTGTCCTTTTCATTTTGAACACGTTTAAAAAATATTTAAAATTATGAAAAGCTTCACTTTTATGAGCAAGAAATACAGTCCATGTAAATCTAGAATAATCGTCAACAATAACAAAAGCATAACGATTTCTACCAAGACTTTCAATGCGAGATGGTCCAAAAAGGTCCATATGAAGAAGTTGCAATGGTCTAGTAGTTGAAACAATAGTTTTCGATTTAAAAGAAGCTTTTGTTTGCTTTCCTTTTTGACAAGAGTCGCAAATAGAGTCTTTTTCAAATTTCAAATTTGGAAGACCAATAACTAGATTTTGTGAAACCAATTTGTTTAAAAGATGCATGTTGATGTGAGCTACTCTACGATGCCATAACCACATATCATCTTCTTTGCTCATAAGACAATTCACATATTCAGAAGAAGAGTTTTCGAGATCAACCATATAGATGTTATCCATTCTAAAACCACGAAGAATAATTTTAAAATCGCTACGGCGAAAAACTAAGCATTCATTTGAATCAAATAAAACAAGATTTCCCTTGTCACATAATTGACTTATGCTCAAGAGATTATGTTTTAGACCCTTAACTAGCAATATATGCTTAATAGAAGAAGGTTCATCCTTACCGATCGATCCAATGCCGATAATTTTTCCCTTGTTGTTATCTCCAAAGATAACGCTTCCTCCTTCCTTGTGTTCTAGTTGAAAGAACTTGGATTCGTCTCCCGTCATGTGTTTGGAGCATCCACTATCAAGGTACCAAAGTACACTTGATCCCTTCAAACATACCTACAAGACAAATTAATGAGTCTTTGGTACCCAAGCTGTTTTGGGTCCTTGAGAGTTAGGTGTAACATGCTGTTGTGCTTGACATGCATTTAAGTGTCTATGTCTAGTGAAACAAGAAGGAGCAATATGTCCAATTCGATTGCAATAATGACAAATGACATTTGGATTATGCATTCGTCTAGGTTGACAGTAATTGGACGGACGAAAATTGTTTACTCTACTTTCGACAATATGACTATTACGCATTTCATGAAAATCATTTCTCCTACAATTTGTTCTAGGATATGCAGCATTTCTAGAATAATTATTTCTAGGTTGAAAGCCATTTCTAGGAGTCCTAAAATGTTCAAAGTTTCTGCTAGGATATGCATCATTTCTAGAATAGTTATTTCTAGGTTGAGGGCCATTTGTAAGTGTCCTAAAATGTTCAAAGTTTCTTCTAGTGTTTGGTCTAGCATGCATGTTGATTCTAGGATTGTTATTTCTAGGATGAACATTTGTTTTATTTATCCTAGGTTGAGCCTTAGGTGGTTGGGGTTTGGCTTCAACTTTTTCTTTAGGCTCGTTTTTAAAACCTATCCCATGTTTGGTAGATTTCAAATTAACAAGAACCTCATTCAAATTTTTATGAGAAGAATTGAACTTATCTAAGGTGCCCTAAAGTCTTTCTACCTCACCTTTTAGATGCATGCAAGAAGCACAATTTTTACTAGAACTCTCAGGTTTGTCGGCGCTTCTCTTGCCGAAAAATTTGTTTTCTTCTTTCAACTTCTCATTTTCCAAAATCAGTTTTTCCAAATCCTTTTCTTTCAAAGAGAGTTGTTTTTCAAAATCTTTTTCTTTCATAGAGGCATTCTCCTTAATGCTTTTAACAGTTTTGGAAGCTTTAATGAATTCACTATACAACTCATCAAAGGCATTTTGCATTTCCTCAAGAGAATAGAAGTTTTTGGAAGAAATTTGACATACCTCTTCTTGATTGTTTTCGTGAGCCATGAGACAAAGATTTGCGGCTTCGTCTTCTTCTTCCTCACTTGACTCGTCTCCGGAGTCGCCTCCCCAAGATATGTATGCTCGTTGTTTCTTGAAGGGTTTCTTTTCCTTCTTGGCATTTGGGAAATTTGATTTAATATGCCCGGATTCTCCGCACCCATAGCACTTTATTTGATCTCCTTGTTGTTTGCCTTTTCGTTCATACTCTTTTCGCATGAACTTTTGAAATCTCTTAATAACGAGTCCGAACTCGTTATCTCCATCCTCATCATTTTGAGGTTGGCTTGTGCTTGCCTTGAGGGTGATTCTTTGTTTCCTTTGATCATTAACAAGAGGGTTAAGTATAGTAGATTCATAAGTTTTAAGATTACATCTTAATCCGTCGATGGTAACATTTGAAACGCCAACAGACTCTTGAATCGCGTCGGCCATTGAGCGCCATTCCGGAGTGAGACTTCGGAGGATTTTTCGGACAAGTTCTTTATCCGTGAAGGTCTTCTTGAGAGCATGTAAGTCATTTACGATTTTTGAAAATCGTTCGAACATGTCATTGACCCTTTCGCCTTCCTTCATATGAAACAGTTCATATGCATGGGTTAGAAAATCAACTTTAGCCTCTCTTACCTGGTCCGTACCTTCGTACGTGATTTCCAGCTTATCCCACATTTGCTTCGCCGTTGTGCAACATGATATTTTTCTGTAATCATCAGCGTTTACAGCACAATATAATAGGTTGATGGCTTTAGCATTGTTCTGCACTTTTCGGATATCATCCTCATCGTATTCATCTTCGGATTTTGGAACCCATTCATTTTCAACCTTTTTGGTTGGAATTTGTTCTCCCTTCATTATTACCTTCCACAAATGAAAGCTATTCGATTGAACAAATATTCTCATCCTCTCCTTCCAGTACGTATAATTTGTGCCATCAAATAGTGGTGGTCGGGTGGAGCATTGTCCTTCACCTATTCCTGCAAAAGAGTCACGAGTAGAATCCATGGATTGTTTCTCTCAAAGGGTTAAGTTTTTCAGAGAGTTGGGCTCTGATACCAATTGTTAGAAAATACGCTTAACGCTAGAGGGGGGGTGAATAGCGTAAACTTGCGGAATTTAAAAATTTCAGGAATGAAATAAGTGCGATAAGTAAATAATAAAGAACGAACGCACCGATGTATCCTGGTTCACCACAACCCGTGGCTAGTCCAGTCCCCGAGAGACTCTCTCGAGATTTCCACTAACACTGTTAAGCTTACGGGTGCTCAACAAACCGTTACAACCTGAGAACTTGAGTCACACAAGTCTCAACAACCTTTGCTCGAAGATACAACACTTCAAGACTTCAACCAAAGGAATCACAACGTTCCTTCTTACAATACAAGGGAACAACTTTCCCTTCAAGTGTATAAAAATACTTTGCACTCAAAACAAGACTCTCCTGAAGAGTAGATATGAGTAAAATAAATACGCTCAAGAACGCAACAACTTTCGTCAATAATTTGGCTCTCAAAAACTTATGTAATGAATAGAAAATGATGAATAAGAGAGTATGCAAGCTTTAGCAATAATATTTTCAGTTGTTGTGTTTAGAAGACTGATTTGAAGATGTATTTATAGTGTCAAAAGCATGCATAACCGTTGCCTAATTGCCAATTAAGAATTGCTGATTTTGTGCTACGACAATCGATTGTCTAATTGGCACAATCGATTGTTTTCCAATCGTTCCAAAAATCATTCCCAGATTTTACGCAGCATAATCGATTATTAGAAGTATACAATCGATTACTTGGCAACGTTCAAAAAATCTTTTTCAGATTTTACTTCACACAATCGATTATCAGAAATATACAATCGATTACTTGGCAACGTTCAAAAAATCTTTTTCAGATTTTACTTCAAACAATCGATTATTAAAATCCTATAATCGATTATCTGACGGAGTTTGAAAATATTTTGGCAACAGTCATTTAAATAATCGATTATGTTATATGGACAATCGATTATTTTTCAGTCTTGAAAAATCTAATAGACACTGCCTCAACACAATCGATTGTCATACGGTTCATAATCGATTATTTTGTATCTTTGAAAAATCTGATAGACACTGCCTCAACACAATCGATTGTCATAAGGTTCACAATCGATTATTTTGTAGCTTTGAAAAATCTGATGGACACTGTCGCAACACAATCGATTGTCATAAGGTACACAATCGGTGGTCATGCAGATTTCAAAAATCTGATGGACACTGCCTCAACTCAATCGATTGTCATAAGGTACACAATCGATTGTCTTGCAGCTGCCTTCACATAATCAATTATCATAAGTACATAATCGATTATCTTTGTCCAGATTTTAGAGGCATGTTTAAAAATCATTTTGACTAAAATAAATATGCATGATTTAAAATCATTTTGCCTTAAATTAAATATGCATGATTTTATTAAAATGTTTTTACGAGAGAAGCCAAGTCTTGAGTTAAGTCGTCGGATCAAGATCACAATTAAAGAACGACTCATGTATAACTTTGTTTAGTCTTGATCTTGTTTGTCTTGTGCTTGAACTTCTTTGCGTGACATTTACGCGCTTGTGCCTGGACCTCGTCATATGTCAATTTCGCATCATTTGTCATTTATCAAAACCTACAAATATGAACACACGTTTAGTTTAGTGTCTTGAGAACGTGTTTCAACATATAGAACGCGGCCAAAGAAACTACGGGCTGTTAACTTTGCGGGAAGCCATGAAAACTTGCTAAATGGCACGCCCCGAGTTCTAAATATTTTTATAGAAACAAACAAGAGGACCACTCTATTTATAAATTTTGTTTGGCGTGGTGCACCTCGTTTTATTTTAAAGGCCATCCTAATAGGGACTATTATTTTCTAGTAAGGATTGTCTCTTAAAATGCCTAATTCATGGGCATTATTTGAAAGGCCCAAAATAAAATTTCAATTCAACTAAATCCAACAACCTTAGTAAGTAATTTCAGCGAGTGACATTTCAGTTTTGTTCAAACCTAGCCCATATTTCATTTACATTAATTTTGGGGGCTTGTTAGATCACTTCTTCATGGCCCGGACAGTCCAGGCCTTTACCAAGCAAAACGAAATCTACTAAGATGAATTAAGATATTTTGCTAGTGTGAAACAACTAATCTATGGACTAATACAAACAATTATATGAAACATGATTGATCAAAGTGATTATCAGCTATGTGGTGAAAACAGTCTAATTAACCGCATCTACTTTTGTTTATACACATAAGATGCTATTGTTACTACACATGAAACTGAACCTGAAATGTAACGACATTTTAACTATCATGAGTTTCACTTTTAATGTGTGCATAAGGAACAATTCATCTAGATATCAGACATCACTGCTGTTAGGCAAAACTCAATTTAATTGTACCATAGCTAAAATCAGGGTCTTACAAGTTTGAAAGTTCATGTAGCCCAGTTATGTAATCATTAGAAGTCAAATCCAAACGTTTGAACTAACATAATATACAGTCCAATTATACAGTCCAGTACAGTCCAGCATTCATGTGAATAATAATCCCAACCAAACTTCATTAAACAAATGCATGTCATTTTGACATATATTCAACTACCGATATATAATGATTCAACCGAGCACACAACATCAAGCCAATTCGTCATGATGTTTATTTCAATTCAAATTCAAGAGCTACATTGAGGCGAAATGGAGATACATACCTGGAAATTGAAATACAATAAGAAGAAAGAGGAGTCAGCAGCAGATTGAGTAGATATCAGTGTCAAACAATAGGTCACAGCAGCAGGAGAATAGTTTAAAACCCAAAACGATGTTTCCAAAACCCAGGAACAAGTGACAGAGGTGCAACACCAATAAAATACCCAGAACAATCTTGATTGAACCCAAAAGACACTCAAAATAAACCCAGGAAACTTCAAAAAACTTCAGCAATCAGACCTTAAGCTAGAAGTTGCAAACCAACCACTAAACTTGAAATTAACCTAAAAATTTTCAATAGAACAGTGTTTTGGAGTTTTGTGTTATATTTTTTTTGTTTTTGAGAAGCTAATGATCTAATCTATGGGAAGAACTTTTCATAGGCTCAAACTTATAGTTTTTTTTTTATTTTTGGTTTTGGAATTTGAAATTCAATTTTTCAGATCTCAAATATTTGTGTGTTTTCATATTTTTGGCTTCTTTTTTTATTCTCCTCTTCTAAGGCAAGAAATGGTGCTTTTATTGGCCAACAACTAGGGCTACACCTGCAGACTTTGTTTTCCTTTTAGTCCCCCTTTTATTTTTAATGTTTAGCTAGTTAGTCCCTAAGGTTGTGACTTGTTTCTCAAATTTTAACACTAAAGTCCTAAAATTCTGATTGGAACCCCATCTAGAATGTTCTAGGGGTTTCTAAATCAGTTATATGCATGATTCCGTAACTTAAAATACCTATATTACCCTTGAACTAGTCTGTAATCACCAAACCTACACTAGTTGACCCCAGCCCCTTAAGCTTGGTCGGATGACCATGGTTTATTACTCACAATTATGAATCCAAATCAGATACACAAAAGTATGAAGAAAACGGAAGCGCATTGAAAGGATAATCAGAAGAAATCAAATTTGACAGATTTAATCAGTAAAAAAATGAGAAATACAGGCAAAAAGAAACATAAGAAGAATCACCAGATGCAAAAATATAAACAATCAACAATAAAATCAAACCAGGACAGATCAGATCAAACCACACTAAGTCAGAAATAGAATCAACTAAAACCTCAGATCTCTTGAGTTAATTTAATCATGAAGAGCATTTAATCAAGCTTTAAATAAAGGAAGTCAGTCGAACCCCAGAAAAATATTGATGCAAATCAAAGGAAAGAAAACAAGCCAAGGCATCACTCGAACAAATAAACTAAACCAATTCCCAAAATTTCTAATCATATGCATTTTTATACCCAAACTAATTTCCACATATTAGGCCAAATCACGAATGAACCTAATTAAAATGAACACAGAACTAATAAACATGTTTAAATTAAAGGCTTATGTAATGAGATTAACTAAGGTGAGGACTTAGCTTATCCAGCCCCGGTCTTCAGCTTCAAAGGAGGCTTCCATGCAGACTCCAAAGTCCTAGGTTTTTGGATTTTGAACATTACCAAGGGGTTTGAACATGGATTCGAGGTGAGGTAGGTGAAGGGGTCGTTTGGTGTGAGCTTGAGTCCATTTGATGGGTTAGGGCTTCATGTCAGGGTTCCTATCGAGGTTTCAAGGAGTCCGACGGGGATCCGAAGGAATCTAAACCCAAATCTAGAAACTGGGGGAGGGGGTGGAGAAGCCTCTACTATTTAAATTTTGAGGCGTTTTGCACGGGCACCGCTGTGGAGAGCGGAGCAGCCACCACTTCGAACAAAGATTCGAGGGGATCTTTTTACATTTGAGAGATGCTAGTCACAAAAATAGGAAGAAGAGGTCGGGGAGGTGTAGTGGTGTAATTTTGAAGGCCATCGGAGACTTGCCACCAGCGGCAGCGATTTCTGACCAGCGGCGGACGATGGAGGGTGAAGGCGATACGACAGCATTACACCGGCTTCGAGGGGTTAGAGACATGCTAGATTTGTGAAGTGGGGTGGGGTTTGGACCATTATATATCACTAGGCGATCAGTTCTCGACTGTTTGATCTATTGAGATCAATGGTGCAGATAAAAAGTGCCCAAAACGTTGTCGTTTGGGTCAGGCACGGGGTTGGACCGGGTTGGGGAGGGTTTGGTTCTGGATTGGGGAAAGTTTTGGGCCGGTTATTTTAAAAATGACCTAATTTCGTTTCCTTTTCCTCTCTTTCCTTTTCAACCTCTTTTAATTCCCTTTCTTTTTTATTTAAAACTAAAATGCATCTCAATTAGTTTCTAAAAATCCATTAACCCTAAGAAACTAATCAAACACATATTATAAAGCACAAAAGTAATTTAAAAGAAACACTAATTCAAAAGTTATAAATGCAAACTAATCTATTTTTTTTATTTTTCTATTTTATAAAACGGACCAATTACTAATTATTTTTCAAAATGCAAGATTGAATTGTAAATGCACATGCCACATATTTTGTATTTTTCTTTAATTAAGATAAAATAAATATGCACAAATAAATACAAACAAACACACGATTATGCAATTAAATTCTAAAAATCTCATAAACAAATACAAATCCTAATTTTACGAATTTATAGGAGTAATTTAAGCTAGGAAAAAATCACATGCTCACAATATTATCGTATGGATCCTGGGTCAAACTCCTACAAGCTCGAATTAATCCAAACTATGGAAATTGAGAACTTATTATGCTATTTTGAAAGGGTACTTCGATTGAAGAACTGATCTAGGGAGAACATTAAAAAAATTGATAGGCAAATCAAATTATATCTACCATGAATGTATGACTAAACCTCACGCAACAACCAACTTTGCATCTAACAGGGGATCACCATAATTTAAGCATAATCACCTATACATCATTCACTTTCATCTCTAACTTACAATTATCAGGATAACTGTTCTAAACAAAATCATTTTCCAAACAATAAATAGGCTACTTCAATCAAAATTAGAGCTAAACTTATATATATGAGGAAATATATGGCCGCAGTACATTGATAGTCCCAAAATAGCATACATTTAACTAATATTGCCTAATCACAACACTTAACTTATGGTCAGCATTTTTCAAGTTTCTTGCCTCAAACAGTCCAAAACCAGTAACAATAATAAGAATCAGCAGAAAATGAAATTACTGCAAAGGCCATAAAAACTTTAACAGTGACAGGTTCATTTTGAGAATACAATACATCAATTAACTAAAAGAAACAACTGAAACTAAACTAATTGATTTGAATATGCAAAAACCATGTTTGAAACTCTGGATTTCACTTTATTTTAATATTAAAACTTCCTGTGAGATGGATTTAGTAACATATACCTGGAATATGAAATGTAGGAAAGCAAAGGAAGTTAATATCAAGTAGCACAACAATAACAGCTCAGCAACCTGGAATAACCAGAAAAAGAATGATTCGAAACACTTTAAAACCAAACTCAATCGAGCAGTAACAATAGCAACCTTCAAAACTTGACCTATTTCCAAAATAAAAACCCCACCTCAGTCTATCCTTTAACATTTAATGTATCAGTAATTGTTTTTATTGTTTTTTTTTTTGGAAAACTTAAAAGAAACAAAGAAGGAATTCAATCCTTTCTGATTTTCCTCCTCTCTAAATATTTTTCAAAGAAAATATGATCTCTCCACCTGCCTTGCAAGGCAAGAGTGGCATGCCTTTATAGGCAAGCAATTAGGGTAAGATTCAGATTCTTGTTTTAGCTTTTGATCCCTTTTAAACTTCATTTTTTTGCTAATTAATACCTCACTTTCTAACTTGCTACCCAAGTTAAAACCTTATGCAGCTTCTGGGAATTTTCCTAAGTTGTTATTGAGAGATTCCCTAGTTGAATTACCCCAATTACCCTTTAAAACTTCTGAAAATTACTTAGAAGACCAAACCGGGTCAGGTTGAACCAAGGTAAATCAGACTTGGGCTTTTAACCAATTGGACTGAACCCTTCTTTTCCTAATTGGGTCATAAGAGTTCCAAGACTCAAACAACCCATCAACCTAATTAAGATTCTGAACCAACTAACTGAAATACAATCATTTTAGAAATTTGAATCATAGACTATTCAACCTATTAATCAGAACTAATAGTGGACCAAATCAATAGACCAGTGTTACTGATTGAAGAAACTATATAAAACTAATCATGCATGAACGAGATAATTGCAGAAGAACTAAAACAAAATTAAGTAATGAACAAAAGTAACTTGAAATCAAAATGAATTATGAAAATCAAAACAGAATAAAACTAAAAGGATGTTAAATTATGGTTAACCTGGACATGCAGAAGTTAAAAAAAAAGATAAAAGGAAAAGAAGTGAAGAAAGAAATTCTAAACACACATGTCTGAGATAGGTAAGTAAGAACATGGAATCGACCCCTTAAATAGCCTTGTTATGGGTCGAATTAGACCTTAATCGTGTGTTCTCGATGAAAACACCTGACTAAAGTCCAAATCGAATCCAAACTTCATCCAGCTGATCGTTTAGAATTTTTAGAGTTTCAAATTTTGATTTAAGATTTGAGGAGTTTAGCTATGATTCGAAGGAAGCTTGTAAAGGATTCGCGATGAGGAGGTGAAGGGGCGGCTGTGATGTAAATTTTGGTTGGGATTGGATGAGTTAGGGTTCCGGTCAGGATTTTGATTCCAAATTCGAGAGATTTGGTTGGCATTCAAGAAAAGATGGATGTCGATTTGAAAGAGGAGAAGGAGAGGAAGTTGTGGTGTGATATTGGTGATGATTGGCCACCGGCCGAGATGATTTCCGGTAGGCGGCGGACATCGGCGGGCAGCAAAGATGGTGGGGATGTCTCTAGGGTTGAACGGGGTATGAGGGAGGAGACGAGAGGGGGGAGGGGGTCGTGTTAGGACATATATATATTTAGGTACCCTAGCTTCTGTACCGTTGGATCGTCAACCTCGACGGTTGAGATCACATGAAGGAAAACAACATCATTTTAGGTCATGGGGGTGCTAGACCGGGTTAGGGGCCGGGTCAGGATGGTTTTTGAACGGGTTGGAAAGGGTTTTGGCTTGGTCGACCCAAATTGGGCATTATATTTAAGGGACTCATTTATCTTTTTAATTTCCTTTTCCTTTTTCTTTTAAAAAATTAAAACAAACTAAAATTAAACCTAAAAATTAATTTAACCTACTTAATTATAATAAGCTCTAATTAATAATTAGATCAAATAACTAAATGCAAAATAAAAGAAAAACTAACAATATTCAATGCTAAAAACCAAGCGAAATAAATCAATTTTGTCATTTTTTTGTATTTTTGTAAAACCCTAATTACTAATTAATCTAAAATATGTCTAAAATATATAAAATTAAACCCTAAATACAAATGCAATATGTATTTTTTGTATTTTTTATGAATTATGTTAAATTAAATATGCACAATGAAAAATGCAAATAAACACGAAAATTATGCAATTAATTCTTAGAAATAAAATAATTAAAAGGAAAAATTCTAAATCTAAGAATTTTGTAGGAGTAATGCACGCGAGGAAAAAATCACGTGCTCACAGCTGCCTCTCTTTGCTCGGAGACACAACGGGTTTTTGGGGCAAAGATAAATGAGAATTATGAGGGATTTTTTCCCGCTTGGCACTCCATGAGAAGAAACTTTTGAAAAATGTCTGACCGAACTTTGTTTCAGAGGTTGCCTACATATCCTTGGTTACAAAGGGATCAGGTCAGTGTACTTCTGGAAGTTTTGGTAGCTGGGCTACCAAGAGCTGTGATTTCACTACAAATGGTGTTGCTACTGCTTGCTGATCTCCTTATTACACAAAAAAGGAAAATCAAAAGCTAAGCTAGCTATGCCTATTAACTACGAGTTTCAAGATTACTATCTATAAATTTCTTGAAGCATGATCTTGATTTTTAGAGGATTCTGCTGTGGACCCCGATCTGAATCTTGATGCTCGCAAGCTGTAGATGCCAGTTGTTTCTTCAGCATTGGATCAGAACGGGACATGCGAAGCTTGTGACTTTGACCAAATTTGAGCAGTCTGCATCCTTCTCCACTTTGAACACTTTGAGTTCGTTTCTTTTTATTATTTTTTTCTTTTCCTTTATTCTGGATTGAGACTCACTCTTTCGGTCATCTTGAATCATGTGCCTTGAGGTAAAACCTGTTTGGACACCAAAACAAACAAATGAATGAAACTTTTCTGCCCTAGTTTTCACTAGGAAAATTTCTTGAGTTCTTTGCAACGCAAAATATAAACTACATTTCATTGGAAGCAATAAAAATCAGAATTGTGTGTCCTTGGGAAGAAGCCTTAAATTGGGAGGCTTACCAGTTTATGCTGGAAAATGATCGGGTTATGCCGAAAATGCAAAATGTCCTCGGGTTATGTCGGGGAGCTCCACGGGCTATGCCAGAATAAAATAAAACAGATCCTTGGGTTATGCCAAGAAGGACCACGAGTTATACTGGGATAAAAGAAAAAGGTCATTGGGTTATGCCAGGGAGATCCACGGGTTATGCCGGGATAAAAGTAAAGATCCTTGGGTTATGTCAGGGAGATCCACGGGTTATCCCGCGATAAAAAAAAGTCCCTTGGGTTATGCGAGGGAGGTCCATTGGTTATGTAGGGATTAAAAGAAAAAAGGTCCTTGGGTTATGCCAATGATGTCCACGGGCTATGCTGGGATAAAAGAAAAAAGGTCCTTGGGTTATGCCAGGGAGATCCACGGGTTATGCCGGGATAAAATAAAATGGTCCTTAGATTATGCTAGGGAAATCCACACGTAATGCGGGGTAAAATAAAAAGGTCCTCTGGTTATGCTAGGGAGATCCACAGGTTATGTTAGGATAAAGAAAAAGGTCCTTGGATTATGCTAGGGAGATTCACGGGTTATGCCGGGATAAAAGAAAAAATGTCCTTGGGTTATGCTAGGGAGATTTACGGGTTATGTCGGGATAAAAGAAAAAGGTTCTTGGGTTATGCCAGGGAGATCCACGCGTTATACCGGGGGAAAGGAAAAATAATCCTCGGTTATGCCAGGAAGAAAAAGGAAAAGATCCTCGGGTTATGCCGGGGAGAAAAGGAAAAAGATCCTCAGGTTATGCTGGGGAGAAAAGGGAAAATTATCCTTTGGTTATGCCAGGAGAGAAAAGGAAAAACAATTCTCGGGTTATGTCGGGGAGGTCCGCAGGTTATGGCGGGGACAACTAGGGAATGTGGTCCTAGGTTAGAAATAATGCAGCTAGAGATTGGAGGCCCTATGCTACCATGATTTTTGGGATTTTTCTTTTCTTCTATCTTTCCTTTACAAAATGCAGGAATGAACTTTGAGGAAAACTTCCCTTTTGGTTTGATTATTACTGCGAAGCTGTTCCTAGCTCCTGCGCATTTTTCTTTTTGGTTACACCTGCTTCATGCACGGTTGCTTTGGATTACACCTGTTTCAAATTCTTCAAACAAAAAACAATTGTTAGTTTGAAATGGTAGTTGGTTTTGTGGCATTGATTGTTTGATAACTGGATTTTGGCCCAATGTTTATTAAGAACCTCTACTGTTTGGTGGCTTTTCTGAAAATTGATCTCTCTCCTAAAACCAAGGAACTCAGCTTTTCAGAATTTCTCATGATGGCTTGCCTGCGTGGGGATTTGACCCTTTCATTTTATTCTACCTTTAGGACCTTTGTCCTTGGATTTCTTTTCATTTTTAATAATTTTTTATTTTATAACATCGAGATCCCTTGGCTTTTCAAATCATTGTCAAGACAGTTAGCCACGTAGGACTCAATCCTTTTAACTTCATTTTGCTTTTGTCGGCATTTGACTTTGATTTCCTTTCTTTTTAGGAATTTTTCAATTTCAATGCATCAGCCGTCATGGCCAGCCGGGATCGGCTCGATGCACCCGCTGAGGCTGGGTACCTTTCTTTAGCTTTTGTTAGGCAAAAACCCTGTAAAGTCAGTCTTGCCACCTTTTCTTAATTTCGGGAATAGAGCTAGACCAAAAGTTATTTAAGGAAAAAGTAATCAAAAGGCAAGAAAACGAATTTTAAAAAGAAGTGTCCCTTTCAGGAAGAAAATAAGGACTTATCTGGGGTGCATGCAGGCTTCGAATAGACATGACATGCCTCTTAGACTAGGTGCCCAACCCGCACAAACTTCTCCGTCTTCTCATAACTCATTGACTCGTGTTTCAAACTAAGGAATCTTGTCGGGACTCTATCAATGGTGGGAAATTCTTTTGTCTCGACCGACGACGCCTTTTGTGGGTTTTCGCCAATCGACCTCTCTAATTTCTCTTCTCACCATCGCTCTATACTGCCCTTTACGAGTTTTAACTAAACACACTCTCTCGTTTTCAATTTCTCTACTCACCGTCGCCTTATGGTGCCCGTAGGTTTTCACCGATAAGATTCTCTCTTTTTATCTCTCAGTTTGATTGTATCAAATTCCAACAATAGTGTTTTCCGATTCTAATGTCTATACCAATTGATCAGAAGGACTTGGACAAGGTTTAGGTAAATGAATATGGATGGAATTATAACTTCGGAACTGTTCCGGTAGGCTCATTGCCGAGCCATTATATCATTTGCCCCAGTTTCACTTTTTGGGGTAATTGGGATTTTTGTTTTGGGTATGACTGAACCCCAGAAAGTGACTGCCTACGTAGTTCAGGAAAATTTGTTTTCTGTTTTTCTTTTTGTTTTTTTATTTGTTTTTTTATTTTTGTTTGTTTTGTTTTGTTTCTTTTTCTTTTTGTTCATTTCAATTTTTCAGTAACACTTTCAGGTTCCAAAGAAGACAATCAAAGAAAGGGTAACTGGCTCAAATAGTTTGTAAAAGGGTTGATAGTGTTTGGGTAGTAAAAATGAAAGCCTTCATCATCTTAATTGATTAGTCATTGCTGTAGAAAGCCTAACATAGAAACTTTTTACTACGTCCACCTTCGTAGTTGCTTCGGGATCATCTCCTTAGATATCGCCAAGAAACAATGCTCCTCTCAGCAATATCTTTCTAACGATGTACGAGCCTTTCCAATTAGGAGCAAATTTTCCTTTCATTTTCTGATGATGAGGAAGAATGCGCCTTAACACAAGTTGTCCCACTTCAAAACTCAACTGTAGCCATTAGTTTTTCATCCATTAAGGTTAGATGTTCCAAAAATGTCTTGACCTATTCAGTGTATCAATATCGGCTTCAACGATTGTTCGGAGAGAAGGGTTTTCCACCTCCGCGGGTATCACAGCCTCAGTTCCATAGACTAAGAGGTATGGGGTTGCTCCTACTGACGTGTGCACCGTGGTGTGATATCATAGTAATGCGAAAGGTAACTTTTTATGCCACTTCCTGGAGCTCTTAATCATCTTTCTCAAAATCTTCTTGATTATTTGTTTGCTGCTTCGACGGCACCATTAGCCTTGGGTCGATAAGGAGTAGATTTCCTATGTGTTATTTTGAATTGTTCGCATATCTCCTCCATCAAATGACTATTCAGGTTTGCTGCATTATCTGTGATGATGGTGGCGGGAATACCAAATCAAAAGATAAGATTGGAGTGCACGAAATATATTACAGCTTTCTTGGTGACAAATTTGAGAGTGATATCTTCAACCCACTTCGTATAGTAATCAATGGCAACTAGTATGAACCTGTGCCCGTTTGAAGCTTTCGACTTGATCGGCCCAATGATGTCCATGCCCCAAGCAGCGAATGACCAAGGTGCTGACATGGGATGCAGCTTCGTGGACAGTGCATGAATCAAATCACCGTGCACCTGACATTGATGGCACTTTCGGACAAAACTGAAATAGTCTTTTTCCATGGTTACCCAATAATAGCCCGCTCGAAGAATTTTCTTTGCCAAAACATACCCATCCATGTGGGGTCCACACACTCCTACATGTACTTCGTACATGATCCTTCCGGCTTCTTCTGCGTCAACGTATTTTAATAAATTAAGATCGGGGGTCCTTTGTACAAGATATCACCACGCAAGAAGAAAACACTTACGTGTTATCAATGGTTCTCTTTTGATCTTCAATGGCTTGCGGGGGTATTCATGTGTTTTCAAAAATCTTTTGATGTCGTGGTACCATGGCTGAATACTTGGTTCTACTTCAATTGTATTATAGTACCCGTGCCTTTCCCTGATTTGGATTTCCAAGGGATCAATATGGGCATTGCCTGGGTAGCGCAACATCGAGGCCAATGTGGCGAGTGTATCAGCTAGTTCCCTGTGACAATGAGGGATGTACCTGAACTCTATTGATTTGAACCGCTTGCTAAGATTTTCCACATATTGCTAATAGGGAATAAGTTTAACATCTTGGGTTTCCCATTCTCCTTGGTCTTGCCGTATAATCAGATCTGAGTCTCCCATGATTAATAACTCTTCGACATCCTGGTCGATTGCCATGTTCATACCCATGACGAAGACTTCATACTCGACATAGTTGTTTGTGCAGAAAAACCAAAGTCGGGTTGTGGCTGGGTAATGCTGACCAGTAGGTGAAATCAGGACTGCCCCAATTCCTACACCTATTGCGTTTACTGCTCCATCAAAAACATTTTCCAAGCAGTCGTATCCTCGGATATTGCCTCAACTGAGTTTATCTCTTCATCTGGGAAGTAAGTGTTCAAATGTTGGTATTCATCATCATAAGGGTTTTCAGCCAAATGATCCACTAATGCCCGTGCACTCATTTCCTTGCGAGTGACATAGACTTTGTCGAATTTAGTGATCAGGATCTGATATTTTGATAGTCTTCCGTGGGCATTGGTTTCTAGAACAGTTATTTTAGTGGATTTAACCTGGTTATGAGGTAGGTGGTGTAGTCTTGCAGATAATGTCTAAACTTCTGAGCGACCCAAGTTAAAGCACAACAGGTTCGTTCCAGAAAGGTATACTTGGCTTCGTAGCTAGTAAACTTCTTGATCAAGTAATATATTGCATCCTCTTTTTTCCTGTAATATCATGTTGCCCGAGGTCACAACTAAAGGAATTTTCCAAGACTATCAAGTACAAGAAAAGAGGCCTCCCTGGTTTGAAACCATGTCGTATCATTTCTTTAGCCACTATAATTGATGTATTGGAAAGGAAGGGTTGAGGGCTAGGGTCTCCCTCTTCGTACTGGTCTGCCACCACAACTTCAAAGGCTTGATAAACTATGTGCTCACTAACTTCTCTTGCTTCAAGGCATGGGACTGAGGGATCTCAATAAATTGATTGCTCGTCCTCCCCATAGACCACAATTTCTTGATCCTCATGCTCAAACTTTACCATCTGATGAAGAGTTGAAGGTACAACCCCTGCTGCATGGATCCATGGTCTCCCCAAAAGAAAGTTATAGGACATGTCCATGTCTAGAACATGGAAAGTCACCTCAAAGTCCACTGGGCTGATGGTCAGAATTAGATCAATCTCTCCAATCGTGTCCCTTTTTGATATCATCGAAGGCTCGTACATAGACATTGTTGGGACGAATCTTTCAGCCCCAATTTCTATGCGATGTAGTGTTGAGAGTGGGACGATGTCCACCTAGAGCTTCCACCTACCATAACCCTTTTCACATAATACTCTTCACATTTGACGGTTAAGTACATGGCTTTGTTATGTGCATCCCCTTCCGAAGGCAAGTCATAAATCTTTCTGCCATTCTTTCTAGTTGTTCCACAGAATTCTCAGCTGGAACGTACGCCTCATTGAGGGTCTTGATTAGTACCTTCAGGTGTTCAGGGGATTTTATCAACAAAGATAGCAATGAGACTTGTTCAGGAAAATTTTGAAATTGGTCAACCACTTTATAATCCGCCATCTTCATTTTTTGAAAGAAAGCTTCCGCCTCTTCAGCATTCACTGGTTTTTAGCTGTGAAGCGCTTCCTGGTGTTGTTTTTCTCTTCTTCCACATTGGAGTACTTTTCCACAGGGTAATTTATTTGAACCTCTCCTGAGATTTCCTTTCCCTTATATGTCACCACTATTTTATGGTAATTCCAAGGCACTGCGGAAGGATCTATCATGGGCCTCTATGGCACGCGCCCAATAACCATGGGCTCACTCAGCCATGGTGGATTAGTTGGCCCCCGCACTAAATAAGCTCCCTTATACACATACCTCTGGGTGGTCTTGTTCAGTTCGAATCTCTTGGGAGGACTCAAAGTCGACCGGTTTTCCTTGTGGCCCCGTGGGACATAGAGAACAACGTCTTTGGCAGGCGTTGCCCCAATTTTTGCCTCAATTTTCTTTTCTGATTTGTGGTATGTGGCTTTGTTCTTGTTCTCCCCTTCATCTTGCTACGGGGAAGTTTTCGGCTTTCTCTCCACATCAGCAATGGCAGTGATGGACTTCAATGTCGGGTCGATCTCCTTATCATCACAGATCATTCTGATTATCGGCCCGTTGTTGTGGGTCGGCAGTGGGTTGTTGGTTACATTGGGGATGTCCTTGTTCCTTAACACTATCTTCCTCTGTTCTATCAAATCCTCCACAGCTCTTTTCAAAGTCCAACAGTTTTTTGTATCATTTCCCCCAGCTCCTGAGTGATAAACGCATCGGGTGCCTCGTAGGTAGGAGGGTGATCCTGAATTTTGCCTGTTTGGAGGTACGGGCTGCAGCAGGTCTGTTTGGAAAAGCTTTGGAATTAAACTGGATTAGGATTCACCGATTGGTGTAAAACTTGTCCTCTTGGGTGGTTCACGAGGACGGAAATTGGGGTTATAGTGGTTTTGGTGAGCAGGTTGGTTTCTATGACATGGAGCTTGGTTCCCGTTGACTTGCTGATTAGGCCGGATATAAGGTTGAGCATTCATAACTGCATATGGCTGAGGAGCATAGGCCATGTGCTGGTGAGGGTAGTAATGCTGAGGAGTTCTTTCTGGGAACATGGATTTGGGAGCACGGTATCTTCTTGCACCTGATGCTGCCATAGACGTTTCTTCTTTCTTCTTGCCCTTTGCTACTCCTCCAAACCCACCCTGAATGGTTTGGGAGGTTGCTCTACTAGCAAATTGGCTTAGAATTCTGCCTGTTTTTAATCCATTTTCCACAATTTCCCCGATTTTGATAGCTTCCGCGAATAGTTTACCCATAGCTGACATCATGTTCTGGAAGTAGTCGGCTTCCTGAGATTGGAGGAACACTTTGACCATTTTGACATCGTCCATTAGAGGCTTTACTCTAAATGCTTGTTCTTGCCATTTAATTGCGTATTCCCGAAAGCTTTCTAAGAACTTCTTTTTCAAGTTTGCCAATGAGTTTCTATCTGGAGAAATGTGTTTATTGTAGTGGAATTGTTTTACAAAGTCTTTAGCAAGGTCGTCCCAAATGTGCCAACAAGATATGTCTTTATCCATGTACACCTTGGAGGCAATACCAACAAAACTTTCTCCAAAATAGGCCATGAGTAGTTCTTCTTTTCCTCCGGCCCCTCGCAACTGATTGCAATATTTCTTGAGATGAGTAATAGGATCACTGTGCCCATCGTACTTCTCAAATTTTGGAGTCTTGAATCCTTATGGCAAGTGCACATGGGGGATCATGCATATATCAACATATGACACACTTTTCTGTCCACTCAAACCTTTGATGTTCTTAAGGCTCTGTTTGATACTCCTCATCTTTTTTGCGATCTCTCGTTGCACGGGAGTTTTGGGAGTCTTTTCCTGTCCGGCAATAAACTCAAATGTGGTTGAAGGTAAGTATAATTGGGTAATTTAGGAGGCTCCATTTGGAGGGTGGGTGTTTGGAACGTAAAGGCTGAAGGATCAAAAGTGGTTCTAAATAGTGTAGGCTGAGCTTTCACCGAGCATGGGGGAGCGCTGAAAATTTTTGGGGCTGCACTAGATATGAACATCTGGGGGCGAACCTCAGAAGGTGTTCTCACGAAATGAGATGATATAGTTGGTTGTACCAGTGGGATATTTGGATGACTGATTGGGACATTGGAGGTACCACCCATTCTAGGGAAAAGTTCGGGGAACCCCGGGATTGTGCTTGGTGGCTCTCTTCCGTTGCCCAAGCGTCCTACATCTCCATAACCCTAAGAAGCATGATTCGATTCTCTTCGGCCTCTGCCAATTTAGAGTTAGGGATGCCTGAGATGGGGTCATCATCTACAATTGAACCATTGGAAAAGTCATTTCTGAAGACATTCCAATGCTTCCCTTCAATTTAGTAAAGTATGGGTGTGAAACCAGGTTACCACGAAAACCAACCACCGTTCTATAAAACCCCTGAACTAGAATGGGACAGCAGCAAATGGTTAGTTTTTGAAAAATAATAGATAGGTAATCCCACGTTGGGGTGTGATTCACCTATGTAGTTAAATGTGTTTCTACATTGTCTACGTATCACGATGCCGCATGAATTAGATCACATAGTTCAAGAAAAATAAGTACGAAAAGTAAAGAGACATTTTTTTGGCATTTTCAGTTTTCATTAATAAAACTTCTATTACAAAAGATGTTAACTAACTTTTTTCTTGGAAATAAAACTACATACTCAAAAGCAAAGATACAGACTCAATGATTGAAAACTCAGGAATACATCACTGCTTCAACTACTGGAGTCAGAGGGGCATCATTCGGCCTCACCGCAGGCCTATGTGCGATACCCCCTTATAGTTGCTCCAAATCAGTCATAACTTGACGGACAAAAGTCATCGCTGCATCAAAGAAGGTGGTACGAGTCATGTCCTCACATGATTGACACTTCATGGTAATATAGTCAGTAATGGTTATGATTCTTTCTTTAATTTTGCCTTTTCCTGAAGTAATCGCCCTATCTGCTGGTTTCGAGCCTCTAACATTTGAGAGACATGAAAGTGTTGATTTTGCAATCTCTTTATTTCTTCCTCCATTTTAGTCATTTGATTGTAACAATGCTCCCTATCAGCTTTGAAATCTTTAGCCCGTTTGGATGCCTCATCCTCAAGAGTAGTTACCTTTCTTCTTAGGCCGGTAATGGTCCCTTCGTAGTTCTTCTTCATTTGTTGCACAAATCTTGCCCGTTCTTCTGCTTTCTTTGTCCATTATGCCCAGAGTTTTGCTAGACTATCCTCAGACTTTTCCAGGTCTTCTTGGAACTCGAGTATTTTCTTTTTTAGACCACTTATAAGTCTTTTATCAACCTGACTTCTTTCCGGGTTATTAGCAGCTATTTTTATTTTTCTGATCTGAGCTTTAAGGGCCTCATTTTCCTGGGTTAGTTTCTTCTTTTCTCCCTCGTCTGCGGCCACTTGAACGCCATTTTCAAACTGAAGCTCCATGACTTGCCTTTCCAATTTGCTTATTCTAGCCTTGTATCATTCTTTTTGGTCAACCAAGCCCATTGCGGTTGCGCCCCAACAGTGAATTATTGGACATGTGGTCTCTTTGCAGGCCTTTCAGGAATTTGGAATTTCTTGCCAAACTAGTCAATGTACTTAGGTTCCACTTCACCTCTAGCTCGTTCTCGCAAAGTGGTATTATGTTCAACATATCTACACTCATTCCACACTTGGCGAATTTTCCCTTTTGGAAATACATCTTTTGGGGCCATCTCAATGGCATGTTTTCTCAAATCTTCATCATTGTGGACGGTTTGAAATCTTCCTAACTGGCGCAACACTCTATAGGGAGCATAAGGTTGGATGCTCCGAATGCCCATCAAGAGGATATAAGACACTTCAGCTGACATGTACACTTCTTCGGTGATGTGAAGCCATCCAAATGCCCACTCAATTTTATTGGCAGCCAAGGATCTCAAATGTACAAGCCAAGCTTCAGTACCCGTAGGGAATTCAATACCTGCTACTAGGCTTTCAAATTCTTCAATGCAGCTTAGACCGGTCAAACCGTAGTTCATGTACCCAACCCGGTGATAGAGGTGTTCTTGCATCCATAATTGAAGCAGCAAATTGCAACCCTGGAAAAACTTTCCCCTTTCCCTACAGATAGTCAAGGCTCGGTAGGTTTCAGACACAATCAGAGGAACCACTATGTTGTTGGTTTTCTTGATTGCAACATTGATCATTCCTACAAGACCTATCTCTATATTTTCATATTTCTGGGGACAGACCACAACACCCAAGAAAGCTACCATAAAAGCTAAACCCCGCATTGCCTCCCATTTATCTTTATTTCTGGCATGGGTTAGACCAGTGTTCGGCTCTTCAAAAACTTGGGGTTACCATATCGATGATTCAAAAACTGGAGTGTGCAATACCCTTCAGATAGAGTTCTGTCTGAAACATCCTGACTAATGCTTATCAAATCCAGAAACCTATGGAGGGACAGTCTACACCCTTTTTTCCTAAAGCAAATCGGGTTTACGACATTTGGGAACACAACTCTATTCCTTTCGGGAATTTGGGTTTTATAATTTTGAAAATTCACCACCTAATGATTAAAGTGCATTAGGACACAAAAAGGGTTTTAGGTTTAAGAAACCAGAGTTCGGGTAAGGGCTACATATTATCTCGAGGGGAAGGTGTTAGGCACCCCTAAAGATCCACCAGTGTGGTTCCTGGCCATGTTATATTGTGACTTCAAATAATCAAGTAAGCAATTAAGGGCCCAAATAGAGGGGCTTTCATGCAACATTATGGATAAGTTGAAACTTTTGAGGGAAAGTAGAGAAGGTACAAAATTCATGAAAATATTTAAGACTTTAAAGAAGGCGGATAAAAAAGGCAAGTAAAAGGGAGGGGAGTCCTAGGCTTATGACTAATTTGGATCACGTCAATGCAATATCTAGTAATCACTCCTCGAAAGAGGGGCTACATGAGATATTAGTGCATCGGTCATCATCTTCGCATCTACCCTTCCCACCCCGTTAAGGTATTAATCGCGAAAAGGTATCGCCTATCGCATGCTCTTACCTGTCCCAATCCTATCAATCCCGGAGGTATGTAGGATTACTAATCCTAAGAGGGAGGGAGTGAAGGTTTTTGAGAGTTTTCAAAGGACTAAGGTGACAAACAAACATATACATCAAGTACGCGGAAAGCAATTAAGCATATATGGCTCAAATAAACCTCCTCGAATCAAAGGAAAGCACATAGTTTAGCATGTGTTACACATACTGGTTATGGTCTAAATTAAAACTTGAACATTAAGGAGGTAGATTGGCTTGTTACATGTTTCAGATAAGAAACCGGAATCAGACCTGCTTACTGGTTGGGATTAGTAGACTGATGTAGTTATAGTTTTTTACCCCAAAGCTTGCCTAGGTGTTAAACGGAACCAATAGACATGATGTCTATCCATTCAGAAAGAAGTAAACTAGTTGTAGAAAAAAGTTTTCGATTGCAGGGATGTTGTTGCTACTGATTTTAGACACGCTGATTTTGATTTGGCTGATAGTTCCTATAGGCATGCATTCTAGGCGTTACTGATTTTTAAGAGCTAGTAACATGCAGAAGTCCAATAGGCATCTCATCTATATGAAATTGGTTATTCAAATCCTATAACAGGTTTGCCTAGTGATAGATGCATATGCAAAAATGCGCAAGTCCTATAGGCATATCATCTATATGCAGAATTTCAGGGATGACTTATAGGCATGATGTCTATATGAAGTGCTGAAAACTATAGCTATGGTATTTATATGAGATGCAGTATTTCAGAAATAGTAATTCCCTATGGACATGGTATCTATGTGTAATGCAGAAACTCAGAAATAGCAATTCCTATGAACGTGGTATCTATGTAGTGAAATGCAGAAACTTAAAGACATAGTTTCTAATGCAAAAGTGAAACAACTTATAGGCAGGATTTCTACATGCAACGCGTAAGCGAAAGAGCAGGTTGTGATTGTAAAGTAAATACCTAAAGCGGGATGTCTACCTATATGTAAACATGAATGACCCTCCCCTTTTTACTATAACCCCGCAGTTATTAAAGATTATTACAGACCCGAATGAATAAAGAAAAGTAAAATACATCAGAAAGCTGAATGGTCCCAGCCAAGGAGAGCCTGACTCAGACTTCTGTTGGAATCATGAAGTAAACCAACTCCCAAGATCAGATTTCCAAAGCCTTTCTCTTATTTGGGATGTGTCAAAGTTCCCTAAGAATCTCAAGCGGATTCAGGGTAGTGCTTACACCCAAATATATTGCAGAATTAGATTATGGTGCAGTGTGGAAGAGCCAGCCCTCAAATGTCCAAGTTCATAGGGAAACTCAAGGTTCCCAAGGCAGGGCTCATAAAAGGGGGGGGGGAGGGGGCAGAACTTAGGGTCTAATAGTAAGTACAAGTGTAATAGAAGGGTAAAAGGCAAGCTGGTGGTCATGCCCAGCAATTTTGAGGTGCTGGCACACCCCTAACCAGCTTCTTAGTCTAAATTGAAGAGTTAAGACCTGTTGAATGTCAGGTTCAGCCATGGACATCAATTTGGATGTTGCCAGGCTATATCTTAACTCAGCACACATAGGGAAATGGGGTATGGGATCCATAACAGAAACATAAGACAAAGGAAGATAGGCAAAGGGCATGATTAGCAATGAAACATGCTGACACACCTTTTACTTAGGGTCAAAGTTTAGTTCATGGACAACATATCAAATTGCCATGCCATAATTCCCCATTTATAAACATATAGAGGGTCAAGGGGTAGGGATCAACCATTTACAGGAAATTAAAGCAAGCACAACATATGAACATGTCAAATACTGCAGGTAACAGAAATAGACATAAAAACTTGTAAATAAACACATTGGAGTGATACTGGGAATCAAAATTAGGGCATACAATTTTCAGGGACGTAAATGAATGAAAGCAGAAATCTTGTAAGCCAAATTTGTGAACAATATAAAAGATCTCAGAAAAGAGCAGAGAAGAGCATGCAATTCAAAATTTCCAGTATGTGATGTTGTGAAAGTATAGAAGGGTATGCCCTTTTATAGTGCAGCAAGCAAGTAAGAAAATAACATTAAAATCAATCCCCCTTTAATTAAGGGACTCTGATTTCTAACGGGTAAAGACAATTAAGGAAAGAGTTAATCAGAACATTTTCCCAAGCAGTACAATAAAGAGTAAATACATAAAAGATATTTAAGGCAAAAGTCCAGTGGCACTTGATTTGTGAAAGAATAAGGAAAAGGAATCAATCAAACAGCCAGTAAAAATCAAAGTTGCAAGCCTTTTTCGAATGAACCAGGTCAGAAAAGTGGTAAAGGAAAGTTTAATTAGAGGAAAATCTGTAACAATCAAGTAAACAACGTCAAAGGAATTCAGAATCAATTAGCAGTTGGCAAAATCTTTTGAAAGAAAAGTTCTTATATATAAAGCACATAGACATGTCAAACAAAAAAGAGTTGTTATGCTAATTAGAAAAGACTAGCAAGAAAGTTTCAAAATCATAAGCAAAATGGGTTCAAATTTAGTTCATAGACTCGGAATGAGTCTGAGAGAGTCAAGGATTCGGAGTAGATTCCTAGTCCAAACACACAATCAAACTTGACAAAAACCTCCAATCTTGGGGTTTTCGACTTGAGTTAGATACAGAGACAAGAACACAAATAACTAAACAGGCTGAGAGACCTCTTTCAAAGTCTCATGTGAAAACATACAGGCACAGTAGTAGGTTCAAGGCAAATAGAATGTAGAAACTGATTCGAAACACAAGAATCACGTTTTAAGCAAAGGTTGGAACTTGAACAAGTTTAGAAAAGGGAGATAATACAAACATGAACACAAGCAGATGGAGTATGTAAGAACATAAACAGAGTCAAGTAAACAAAAAACGGTAAACATATAGTAAAAGAGTAGAGATAACATAGCAAAGATTAACAAGAGTAATAAGCATAGCAGAATCTTAAGCAAAGCTTAATAGAAGGCAGATAAAGGACCATAAGAACATAGCTAGAAAAATATAGTAGAAAATATAAGTATCACCGGGAAAGGTATATCAAGAAAGCATATAGGAACAACACAGTATGATAAACATGTAAGAACATGATAAAATACAGTAGAAAAGTTTACAAAACCATATAAAAACACAGTAGAAGAAACATACAAAAATGATACGAGAACACAACAGAGGACAACACAAAAAAGAAAACTCCTAAACATTTTCCAGAAAACCCTAAATCGCCAAAGAAAGGTTTTTAAAAAATAACTTTTAAAGAAAACTTTAGGGAATTATTTGAATACTCACACATAGCATAGATACACAACATGTCTAAAAAGAATCAAAGAAAAACCTCGAATAGCTAGGGTTTCAGAGGAACCCTAGAGCGAGAAAGGCTTTGGAAAAGGTTCGATCTACGTCGGATAAGGTCGGAATCAGGCCTAGGAGGCTAAGATATGCCGGAGCGAAGCCGAAGATGGACGGAAACCTCAAGCCAGCAAAGGTCTGGCCTCGAATCCTTCAAGCATCAGACACACAGGTGTAATAGAAAGTGAGCATATGCCATTTATGGCTAGAGAAGCCATAGATTCCGTTGGGATTATGGTCGGAGATGATGGAGGTCATTGGAGAAGAGGGAACAAGAAGGTTCTAGAGAGAAGTGAGAGGGAGAGACAATATAGAGAAAGAGACGGTCTCAAATAAATGAGGGGCTGAGGGAGGGTCGTTAAGAGTTTACTTATGGTAATAGTAATCTGGGCTGTTGATCTTATTTGATCAATGGCTCGGATCAATTTGGTATTGGCTCAAGTAATATAAGGGATTAGGCTGGGTAAATAAAATTCTGATAGGGCTGAGGCCAAATTAGCTAAAATTGAAATGATAAGGGGTTGTTTGTTAAATAGCCAATTTTCCCTCTTTTATAATTTTATAAAAATAGTTAAAAAGCTTTTAAAATGAATTACATGTATTTGACTGATTGATAACGTTTAAATATTAACCTAAAAATATTAAAAGTGATTTTATGATTATAAAATGTTGTTAATTGTAAAATAGGATATAATTGCAATTATATGCAATTTAGTTTTAAAAATACCAAATATATACATAAAAATATGCAAAAATTACCTTAATTATATCTTGGTATAAATATGAGAATAAAAATAAATTACTCACCAAAAAATGCTAGTTTGGGAATAATTATTGAATTTTGTAGTATTAAATTAGACGATAAATTGATTTTAAACCCTTTAAAAATAAAAGAAAAAACACCAAAACTCTTGGGCATGCTTATATATGCATGTACATGCTATTTTGAGAATATTTTGAGTACATAAAAATACTTAGGGAAAAATTAGGTATCAATAGGGACATTAGTCTTGGTGACAATGGATATCGGCTTCTAAGTTTTCCATTGAGGCCTGCATAACCCGCAACTTTCTCCAATGTAGGTGTGAGCTCAAAGTCAGAGAAACGGAATACATTGTGAGTCGGGTCCCAATAAGGTATTACAACTTCAATTATGTTCGACCTTGGCTTGACATTCAATAGTCTGACGAGGCCTCCCAGAACTTTTACGATTGTTTCTCTGCTGCCCTTTCCTAGATCATTCCACCACATATGGAGCTTCAGGGGGATCTCATTAAGGACTGTGAAGGGTTCAATTTCATTCGTGCTCATCCTAAACATTTATTAAGGTGATTTAATGACTTATTTTAAACTAAAAGGACAAATAACAATATTTGTTTTTCAAAAATTTTCATTTTTTAAAAAACAAAACCCTGGCTTTGTAGATACGGCCTTTTAGCACTTCGTGGAAGAAGATTTTAAGGCTGTACCTGCTGACCGTTGAAAAATGATGCAATGTGGCTGTTATTGCATAACAGCCTTAACCCTAACATTGCTATTTTTTTTCTCAATTCTCTCCCATTATTTACAAGCTGGTCAACATGCCAATCAAAGCAAATAAATGCACAAGTAGCAAGCTGGATGCATCAGGATGGTCTTTTCAATTTGGGTACACTTGTCCTAGACATGAAATGCACACCCGAGTTTAAGAAGGTAATGTTATTAAAATTCATGCCTAAAGCATCTAACACGTTGTTAACTTTGCGAGGGCCATGGAAATTCACTAAATGGCACGCCTTGAATTCTATGTATTTTAAAGGAAATAATTAAAGAGGGCCACACATTTGTGATTTTATTTAGCACGACGCACCTCAATTTCATTTTTAAAGGACATTCAAACTAGATTCGAATAGCCAATGAGCTATGATTATCTATTACGGCTCAACCACAATTTAATTAATGGACAAAATTAGTTAACACTAAATAAAGCTAAAGGTTCTACTTAGCTAACTAAGAAATGGTAGATGATTTTAATCATATGGAACTAGCCCAACACCGATGAACCAACAGCCCAACAAGAGAGGAATGACCATGGGTTCCATTTAAAATGATTGCCTTGCCTGGCCCAAGATCGAGCCCAGACTTCAGACAAGGATAGCTTTAGTTAATAAAGAGGTCCTTAGTTCGAATCCACAACTCAACTAGGAAGGCCAGACACTTACATTCTCGTCCTAATGCATTCAAGACTTCGTCTCTAAGGCTCACCCATTGCCCTAATCAAATTCAACCTAAGTTGTTTTGTTTAGGGCTTCATTTATCAGAAGTGTCGGTACTCAAGATCGAGCCCCTGCAAGAACGCAAGACTGAACACCTGCCTATCACAAAGATTAACCCCATGAAGCACATATGATAGCAGAGACTGTTATTGTCTATTCCCAAATGACTTCAAGATATTAGGCCCAGGTCGAGCCTAAATCTATCAAGGGAAGGGGCGATATTATCGTGTGGATCCAGGGTTGAACTCCCGCAAGCTCGAATTAATCAAAACTATGGAAATTGAAAACTTATGATGCTAATTTTAAAAGGGTTCTTTGATTGAATAACTGATCTGGGGTGAGCATAAAAAAACAACTAATAGGAAAATCAAATTATATCTACCATGAATGCATGACTAAACCTCACGCAACAACCAATTTTGCATCTAACAGGGGATCACCATACTTTAAGCATAATCACTTATACATCATTCACTTTCATCGCTAACTTATAATTATCAGGATAACTGTTCTAAATAAAATCATTTGCCAAACAAGAAATCGCCTACTTCAATCAAAATTAGAGCTAAACTTATATGTATGAGGAAATATATGGCTGCAGTACATTGACAGTCCCAAAATAACATACATTTAACTAACATGGCCTAATCACAATACTCAATTAATGGTCAGCATTTTCAAGTCTCTTGCCTCAAACAGTAAAACCAGTTACAACAATAAGAATCAGTAGCAAATGAAATTACTCCAAAGGTCATACCAACTTTAAAAGTGACAGGTTCATGTTGAGTATACAATACATCAATTAACGAAAAGAAATAACTTAAGCTAAACTAATTGATTTGAATATGCAGAAACCATGTTTGGAACTCAAAATTTCACTTCATCTCAATACCAAAACATCATGTGAGATGGATTTAGTAACATGTACCTGGAATATGAAATGTAGGAAAGCAAATGAAAGTTAGTATCAAGCAGCACAACAATAGCAGCTCAGCAACCAGGAATAACCAGAAAAACAATGATTCGAAACACTTTAAAACCAAACTCAATCGAGCAGTAACTACAGCAGCCTTCAAAACTCGACTTCTTTTCAAAATAAAAACCCCAGCTCAGTCCATCCTTTAACTCTTATTGTATCAGTAATTGTTTTTGTTGTTTTTCTTATAAAAAAAAATTAAACAAAACAAAGAAGGAATTCAATCCTTTCTGATTTTCCTCCTCTCCAAATCTTTTCCAAAGAAAATTTGATCTCTCCACCTGCCTTGCAAGACAAGAGTGGCATGCCTTTGTAGGCAAGCAATTAGGGTAAGCTTCATATTCTTGTTTTAGCTTTTGGTACCTTTTCAATTTTATTTTTTCCAATTAATCCCTCATTTTCTGACTTGCTACCCAAGTTAATACCTTATGCAGCTTCTAGAAAGCTTCATAAGCTGTTGTTGAGAGATTCCCTAGTTGAATTATCCCAATTACCTTTTATAACTTCTGAAAATGACCAAACCGGGTCAGATTGACCCAAGGCAACTCAGACCTGGGCTTTTAACCAATTGGACTGGACCCTTCTTTTCCTAAATGGGACATAAGAGTTCCAAGACTCAAACAACCCATCAGCCGAATTAAGATTTTGAACCAACTAACCGAAATGCAATCATTTTAGCAATTTGAATCCTACACTATTCAACTTATTAGTCAGAACTAAAATAGTGGACCAAATCAATGGAATAGTGTTACTGATTGAAGAAACTATATAAAACTAATCATGCATGGACGAGATAATTGCAGAAGAACTAAGACAAAATTAAGCAATGAACAAAAGCAACTTGAAATCAAAATGAACATATGAAAATCAAAACAGAATAAAACTAAAAAGATGTTAAATAATGGTTAACCTGGACATGCAGAAGTAAAAAAAAAAGAAGATAAAAAGAAAAAAATAAAGAAAGAAATTCTGAACACACCTGTCTAATATAGGTAAGTAAGAATCTGGAATCGACCCATTGAATAGCCTTGTTATGGGTCGAATTAGCCTTAATCGCGTGTTCTTGATGAAAAAACGTGACTGAAGTCCAAATAGAATCCAAACTTCATCCAACTGATCGTTTAGAATTTTTAGGGTTTCAAATTTCGATTTAAGATTTGAGGAGTTTAACTAAGATTCTTAAAAAAGCTAGTCAGGGATTCGCGATGAGGAGGTGAAGGAGAGGCTGTGATGTAAATTTGGTTGGGATTGGATGAGTTAGAGTTCCGGTCAGGATTTTGATTCAAAATTCGAGAGATTTGGTTGAGATTCAATGGAAAAGGGCTTTGGATTTGGAAAGAAGAGAAGGAGAGGAAGCTGTGGTGTGATTTTAGTGACGATTGGCCGCCGGCGGAGACGATTTCCGGTAGGCGGCCAATCGTCACTAAAATCTAAAATATGTCTAAAATATGTAAAATTAAATCCTAAATACAAATGCAATGCATATTTTTGTATTTTTTATGAAATATGTTAGATTAAAAATGCAAATAAACACGAAAATTATGCCATTAATTCCTAAAAATCAAATAATTAAAAGGAAAAATCATAAATTTAAGAATTATGTAGGAGTAATTCACCCGAGGCAAAAATCACGTGCTCACAATAACAGTCACAAGTATAAGACCCATTCGCATGCTATGACCCGACAACAACGTATAGATATTCATCATTTCACCTATACGTCGTACTTAACAACTAAACAAGTGGAAAATAAGGCAACAACACCTAATACCTCAAGGTAAGGTTAGCCACAACACTTACCTCGATTCCGCGGCCAATCTCAAGCCTTATTTACCTCTTTTCCCTTAGTTTCTAGTTCCAATCCGTTCGTAGCTATGCATAACTAACTTATTAACATCAATTAAAGCTAAAGAAACCAATTCTAATGTATAATTATAGATTTCGCAATATTTTTCTCCAAAAGTCAAAAATCGACCACAAGCCCGCTCGGTCAAAACTCGAAGTTCAGACCAAAATTCGATTACCTACTCACCCCTGGGCACGAATATACAATTGGTTTTGGAACCCGACCTCAATTTGAGGTCTAAATTCTTAAATTTCAGAATTCCTAAATTATACCCATGAACACCCAATTTCCCCATGAAAAACCCTAGATTTTGTGATGAAATCTTGTAAAAAAATAAAACATGTCGGAAGAAATAAGTTAGGAACCATTTACCTAGATTTGGGAAGAACGACTCTTTGGAAAATTGCCTCTTGAAGCTTTGGGTTTGAAAATTTGAGAAATGAATAAAAGCTCTCGTCCAAAATTTGTTTTGAATAGTTGTAGGTATCGCATTTGCAATCACAGGTTCGCAAATGCAGACTTTCTTTCCCATTAAAAATGTTGGCCTAACTTGCTGGCATCGCAAATGCCAACAATTGTTCGCAAATGCGGCCTCTATCCCAATCGAAAATGCGAAGGTCTCCTTCACAGCCTTCTGATCACAAATGCGAATAATCATCGGAAATGTGATGCTCGCATTTGCGAGCCAGACTTTGCAAATGCAAAGACTGCAGATTTGCAACAAACCAAAAAAATTTCCTTTAGTCCAAAACACTTCTTTAGCCTATCTAAAACTCACCCGAGCCCTCGGGGATCCAAACCAAATATGCTCACAAGTCTGAAAATATCATACGGACATGGTCGTGCGATCATCTCGCTAAAATAACATCTTAAATAACAGATTTAACACCAAAACACATGAAATCCTTAAGAACAATATTCACAACTGGACGTCCAAATCACATCAAATCAGTCCCGTTTCTCACCAATTTTTACAGATATGACTTAATTGCCATATTAAACACGTACCGGTCCCGAAACCAAAATACGCCCAGACACCAACGAGATCAAGCATTATTCAATTTCTAAAACCATTATATTTTCAGTTAAAATTTTTCTTCAAAAATTCATTTCTCGGGATAGGGACCCCGGAATTCAATTCCATACATATGCCCAAGTCCTATATTTTACTACGGACCTTCCGAGACCGTCAATCACGGGTCCGGATCCGGTCCATATACTAAAAATATTGGCCGAAGTCAACTTAAATCAATTTTTAAAGGCAAAAGTTAATATTTTTTTCTCGAACTTCACACAAAAGCTTTTCGGAAACACGCCCGAACTGCGCACACAAATCGAGAAGGAAGAAAATAAGGTTTTGAGGACCTCGGAACCCCGAATTGGTTCCTAAAACTCTAGATGACCTTTTGGCTCATCATACACCAGTGCTCCGATCTCCAGTGTATTATACTAAAAAGAATTTTGTGTTGGAGTTCCAGCATAATATGCTGGACGTACATATACAAGTGCACCGATATTCAGTATAATATGCTGGAACTTTCCGTGTTACAGTAAAATAATGGCTATGTTTTATTGACTTTGCAAATACTTTCTATTTTTGAATGACCAATCCGAAAACTGGCTAGCCCGTGCTATTTTAACGTAGATTTATCGAGAAACTTTCTAACCAATTTAAGCCCAGATTCCATTTGCTTACACGAACTAATTAAGCATTTTTGTATATAATATGTAAAAATGTTTTATTAAAAAAGTTATTTTTGAAAAACTCTCATTTTTAATATTTTGACCATTTTGTGATAAACTTCACTTAAAAGATGATCTGATTATTTTGTCGAGCGGATTTTGGCATCGTTCAGAAGAGTTGGTTAAGTTTTTGTTGGGGTAAAGTTTGTTAGCATTGGGTATTGACGTCAACTTAATAAATATGATGCCGACTTCACAAATATGATTATCACTAGATCATACAGATTAATGTATATTCTTGCTAAAAAAGTATTAACCTTTCTCTCTCATCTCTCTACCTCTGAGGGTACGATTGCTAACTTGCGCCCGCAGGAAATGGGAGGAAGAGGATGGCCAAATGGAATTCGACAAATTTGCAGCTTGTAGACTTGATAACTACAAGAAAGAAAATAGTGGGGAAAGGGAAATTACCTCAGGGAACCCTAACTCGAGATTGTTTGGAGCAACTGCACCATAAACAACTATGGGATCTATGGAGGAACGAGTTATGGCGCCAGAGAGACTACTGAGTCGCAATCGAAAGATGCATGCACGAGAACTCCAGGAGTATCGAAGCAATTGATGATGACAATCCCTAATCCTATGGGGACGAAATCAGAATCGAAAAAGGAATTAATGCCCAATCAACTTAGGGGAAACGTAGGCCAGGGGGATACTAAGGAAGGATCAATTGACATAAGTGCAGCAACTGGACTTATTGAAACTGAAGGAAGAGCAAAAGTAGCAGCAAGCTTCAAATGGGAAGAAGACAACGGCAACCTTGGCACTTGGGAACAAATTTGCAACATGAGGTATGGCTCTAACTTATCGTTGCACCTACAGTTCAGAACGAGAACAGATTGTGGAGCTACAATAGACTGAGACTGAAAAGGGCACTGAGAAATGGAAATATGCTATCATACTCTATGCTGTAGGGGAGGCCCCAAGCATTGGGGCATTAGAGAAATTTATGGCATTCCAATGGAACTTTACTGCTAAGCCTAAGATATATTATCACAATGAGGGTTACTTTGTGGTTAAGTTTAATACTCTGAAGGAAAGGAATGAAGTCTTGCATTCAGGGCCATACACCATCAATAGTAGGACGATAATTACAAAGGCTTGGACTGCTGAGTTTGAATTCAATGAAGAAGTGTTGAAGGTATACCATTGTGGGTGATACTGCCTAACTTACCACTCAATTGTTGGAATATGAAACATTAAGCAGGATAGGGAGTAGCCTAGGAACTCTTATCTATGCCAATGTACTACCAAGGTGGATCATATATCATATCCAAGGATTCTTGTAGAAATGGACATCACTAGGCCATTACCTACAAAGGTGAAACTCAAGGATCCTAAAGGAAAGTTGTTTGAGTAAAATGTTGAATATGAATGGAAACCTCTTTACTGTAGTTCATGCCAACAATTGGGGCATAGTTGTCAATCTAAAGACCCTCGACAACACCCCAAGGATCCACAGCACCAGCAAGGCAAAAATATTAAGCATAAGAAAGGATGGAAAGCTAAGGGAGGGAAAGATGAAGAACACAGCAAAATACACAAGAAACAAGAGAAGAGGACTCTACAAATAACTGGGGGAGTGACAAAGCCACAGAACAAGGAGATGAGTCATGAAACTAGTAGACCTCCAGTGCAGGCTACAAATTAAGGTTGGCAAACAATAAAAGGGAAGTTTGCTGGTAAAGGTGCCCAAATATGTTGTAAACAATCAGTAAGTGTGGTGATAGTTTTGGTCTGCTTGGGAATAATGAAATGTAATTGCACATTGGTGATTCATGCAGTAGTCAACAAGGTTGCCAAAGTACTAGAGGGTTTGATATAAGAGGTACTCTAATTAATTCCAAATAAAGCTAGTTACTTGGAATGTGAGAGGCCTCAACAAAGCCTATAAGCAAAAAGAGTTAAAGAGGTTTATAAGGGATAATAAGATTAGTATGATTACTATAGCTGAACATAGAGTCAAGCAACAACAGGCTAGTAGAATCATGCAGAAAATAGCACTGACTTGGCAGTGGTCTCACAACTATATGATTAATGGGATTGGAAGATTGTGGATCCTCTAGGATCCTAATAAAATTCATTTCAATATGATATGGCATAAAGAACGATATATTGCAGTTTAGCTTTATAGTTATATGGACAGAATACGTTTATGGACTGAAATGCTGAGTCCACAACAAATTATGCAGGGGCCATGACTTTGTATGGGAGACTATAATGCAGTACTAAGTGTAGATGACATATTTAATGGTAATCTTTGTTGAAACACGTTCTCAAGTCGCTAAAACTAAACGTGTGTTCATTTCTGTAGGTTTTGATAAATGACAAACCAACGAGCATGGAACATCGACCTATGCCAAAGTCCAAGAACATGAGAAACAAAGAGCAAGATCAAGAATACCAAACAAAGTTATAAATGAGTCACTTTATAGTGTGATCTTGATCCGACAACTTATTCAAGTCTTGGCTTCTCTCGTAAAATCATTTTCATGCATCATTGAGTTAAACCAAAATGATTTTCAAACATTTTCATTTTAGCCAAAATGATTTTCAAACATGTTTTTTAAAACTGGACATAAATAATCGATTATGTATTTCTAATAATCGATTATGTTGAGGCAGTGTATAACTGGATTTTCAAAACAACGAAATAATCGATTATGTCTCTTCTAATAATCGATTATGTTGAGGCAGTGTATAACCGGATTTGCAAAACAACGAAATAATCGATTATGTCTCTTCTAATAATCGATTATGTTGAGGCAGTGTATAACCGGATTTTCAAAGCAACGAAATAATCGATTATGTCTCTTCTAATAATCGATTATGTTGAGACAGTGTATAACCGGATTTTTCAATACAGCAAAATAATCGATTATGTCTTTTAGGTAATCGATTATGTTAAGACCGTTGCCAAAGTATTTTTAAAACGCTGAAATATAATCGATTATACACAAGGCTATAATCGATTATGCTTGCACAGAATCTGCTTCCGATTTTTTAACGTTAACTGATAATCGATTATGTAACTTGTATAATCGATTATGTAACTTGTATAATCGATTATTATGCTTAAAATCCGCATATGACTTTTGAACGATCTGCAGATAATCGATTATGTAGATCATATAATCGATTATGCAAGCACAAAATCAGCAATTAGTGATTGGCAATTAAGCAACGGTCTTGGTGACTTTGAGCACTATAAATACACCTCAAAATCACTCTTTTAAGTAAAACAATTGATTACATTCTTGCTAAAGCTTACATACTCTCTTATCAATCATTTTATATTCATTTCATAGCTTTTTGAGAGCCAAACTCTTGACTAAGTTGTTGTGTTCTTGAGCGTATTGTTTTTACTCATATCTACTCTATAAAGAGAGTCTTGTCTTGAGTGCTAAGTGTTTGTACACACTTGAAGGGACATTCTAATCCCTTGTTGTAAGAAGGAAAAGTAGTTCCTTGGTTTGAAGTCTTGAGGTGCGGTATCCTCGAGCAGGTTGAAGTCTTGTAGAGTGTATATCTACGAGCAAGTGTAACGGTTTGTTAGGCACCCGTAAGCTTAACGAAGTTAGTGTAATACTCGAGAGAGTCTCTCGGGGACTGGACTAACCAGACGTTGTTGTGAACCAGGATAAAATTCGGTGTGTTCTCTCCTTATCATTTTAATTACTGCACTTACGTTATTCCTGCAACTTTTAATTCCGCAAATTTACATTGTTTTTTTATTATAACGCTATTCACCCCCCCCCCCTCTAGCGTTAAGCGTATATTCCAACAATTGGTATCAGAGCCTAACTCCCTGAAAGACTTAACAGTTTGAGAGAAACAATCCATGGCTTCTACTCGTAACATTAATGCAGGACTAGGTGAAGGACAATGCTTCACAAGGCCACCACTCTTTGATGGCACAAATTATACCTACTGGAAGGAGAGGATGAGGATTTTTATTCAATCAAACAACTTCCAATTGTGGAAAATCATAAAGAATGGAGAACAACTTCCAACTAAAAAGGTTGGAGATGAACTCGTCCCGAAGTCGGAAGACGAATACGATATGGACGATATCAGAAAGGTGGAATATAATGCAAAGGCCATCAACATGCTATTTTGTGCTGTAAATCCCGATGACTATCGAAAAATCTCATGTTGCACCACGGCTAAGCAAATGTGGGATAAATTGGAGATCACCTACGAAGGTACAGACCAGGTAAGAGAAGCTAAAATAGATTTTCTAACCCACGAATGTGAACTTTTTCATATGAAGGAAAGCGAGAAGATAGACGATATGTTCGAACGATTTTCAAAAATCGTTAATGATCTTCATGCTCTCAAGAAGACTTTCACGGATAGGGAGCTTGTCCGTAAAATTCTTCGAAGTCTCACTCCGGAATGGCGCTCCAAAGCCGACGCTATTCAAGAGTCAATCGGCATCACAAATGTCACAATCGACGAGCTTAGAGGTAATTTCAAAACCTATGAATCTACTATTCTTAACCCTCCTTTGGATGATGAAAGGAAGCGAAGAATCGCCCTCAAGGCAAGCACGGCTCAACCTCAAAATGATGAGGATTCAAGCGACGAAGATAACGAGTTCGGACTCGTTATTAGAAAATTTCACAAGTTCATGCGAAAGGAGTTTGAACGAAAAGGTAAGCGACAAGGAGACCCATTAAAGTGCTATGGATGCGGAGAAATCGGGCACATAAAATCAAAATGTCCAAATACCAAAAAGGAGAAGAAACCCGTCAAGAAACAAAGAGCATACATCTTTTAGGGAGGCGACTCCGGAGACGAATCAAGTGATGGAGAAGGAAACGAGACCACAAACTTGTGTCTTATGGCACACGAAGAAACTCAAAATGAGGTATGTACTACTTCTAAGAACTATTTCACTTTAGAAGAAATGCAAGATTCATTTGATGAGTTGTATAAAGAGTTTATTAGCGCTTCTAAATCTATAAAAGATTTAAGAAAACAATTTTCTTCAAAAGAAAAGGATTTTGAAAAACTTACTCTTGAAAATGAGAAATTAAAAGAGGAAAACAAGTTTTATGGCAAAAGAAGCGCCGATAAACCCGAAAGCTCAAATAAGGATTGTACTTCTTGCAAATCTCTAAAGGAAGAAGTAGAAAGTCTTAGAAGCACTTTGCACAAATTCAATTCTTCACACAAAAATCTCAATGAAGTGCTTGTAAATTTGAAATCCACTAAGCACGGTATAGGCTTTAAACACAAGCCAAAAGAAAAAGTTGAGTCCATTCCTAAACCACCTACGACTCAACTTAGACAAAACAAAATAAATGTCAACACTCAACCTAGAAATTTTAATCCTAGAATTGCAACTCATCCTAGAACAAAAGCTAGGAGAAATATTGGAATGTACAGACCACCTAGACAAGATTTTCAAAAACCACATCAAAACTATATTCCTAAAAATAGAGTGAATGCTAGAAGAAATGTTGGCATGTATAGACCACCTAGACAAGATTTTCGAAAACTACATCAAAACTATGTTCCTAAAAATAGAGTGAATAAATTTAGACCCCCAAATTATTATCATCCTAGAAGAATGCATAATCCGCATGTCATTTGTCATTATTGCAATAAAATTGGACATATTGCTCCCGCATGCTTCACTAGACATAGACATTTCACTGCAGGACAATCACACCAATATGCTGCACCTAACGCACAAGGACCCAAAATGGCTTGGGTACCAAAATCTCATTAATTTGTTTTGTAGGTGTGTTTGAAGGGATCAAGTGTACTTTGGTACCTTGATAGTGGATGCTCCAAACATATGACCGGGGATGCATCAAAATTCCTTCAACAAAAACCCACGGAAGGAGGAAATGTTATTTTTGGAGACAATAACAAAGGAAAGATTATCGGCATTGGATCGGTCGGTAAGGACGAATCCTCCTCCATCAAGCATATTTTGCTAGTTAAAGGTCTTAAACATAATCTCTTGAGCATAAGTCAATTATGTGACAAGGGAAATCTTGTATTGTTTGACTCCGAAGAATGCTTAGTTATCCGTCGTAGTGATTTCAAAATTATTCTTCGTGGTATTAGAATGGATAATATCTATGTGGTCGATCTTGAAAATTCTTCATCAAGTTTTGTAAATTTCCTTATGAGTAAAGAAGACGATATGTGGTTATGGCATCGTAGAGTAGCTCATGTAAATATGAATCTTTTAAACAAACTAGTTTCACAAGATTTAGTAATTGGTCTTCCAAACATGAAGTTTGAAAAAGATTCTATTTGTGATTCATGCCAAAAAGAGAAACAAACAAAGGCTTCTTTTAAATCCAAAAATGTTGTTTCAACCACTAGACCTTTACAACTTCTACACATGGACCTTTTCGGACCTTCTAGAATTAAAAGTCATAGTGGTAATATTTATGCTTTTGTTATTGTTGATGACTATTCTAGATTTACATGGACGTTGCTCATAAAAGTAATGCCTTTCAAGCCTTTAAAAGTTTTCTTAAACGTGTTCAAAATGAAAAGAACACAACCGTCACTTCCATAAGAAGTGATCATGGGGGAGAGTTCGATCATAATATCTTCGCGGATTTTTGTGACGAACTCGGTATTGAACATACCTTTTCGGCTCCACGTATACCACAACAAAATGGAGTGGTAGAACGTAAAAATCGATGTCTCGAAGAGATGGCTAGAACCATGCTCGATGAGGCCGAAATTCCCAAATATTTTTGGGCGGATGCCGTGAGTACCGCAAGCTATGTTTTAAACAGAGCTATCATTAGACCGATACTCATGAAAACTCCCTATGAACTCTATAAGGGAAGGAAACCAAATTTTTCCCATCTTAGAGTCTTCGGTTGTAAATGTTTTATTCACAACAACGGAAAAGATAACTTGGGAAAATTTGACGCGAAATCTGATGAAGGAATTTTTCTTGGTTACTCATCGCGTAGCAAAGCATATAGAGTTTTTAATAATCGAACCAAAACTGTTGAGGAATCTCCTCATGTATTATTTTGTGAAAATGATGCTCGCTTGGCGAGAAAGGATTCTTGTGTTGATCTTGCAGATGCTTTAAAGAAAATCAATCTTCAAGACGAGGTACAAAAGGAGGATCCAAAGGAAGTTCAAGATGAAGTCATGGAACAACCTTCGGAAGAAGTACCACCACAAGAAGAAGAATCGATGATGCCTAAGGCTTGGAGGACGTCTAAAGACCATCCTCTTGACAAGGTAATTGGCAACATCGAGAAAGGGGTAAGTACACGAAACCTTCTTAAAGATACTGTAGAACATATGGCTTTTGTTTCACAAATAGAACCTAAAACCATTTCTGAAGCAATTGGGGATGAGCATTGGACCTTGGCAATGCAAGAGGAGCTTAACCAATTCAAACGTAATGATGTTTGGGAATTGGTGCCAAGACCCGATAATCACACCATAATTGGCACGAAATGGGTTTTTCGAAATAAATTAGATGAAAATGGTATAATCACTAGAAACAAAGCTAGGCTAGTTGCTAAGGGATATAATCAAGAAGAAGGCATTGATTATGAAGAAACCTATGCACCCGTTGCACGCCTAGAAGCCATTCGTTTATTACTTGCTTTTTCATCATCTATGAGTTTCAAATTATTTCAAATGGATGTCAAAAGTGCCTTCCACAATGGGTTTATTCAAGAGGAAGTGTATGTTGAACAACCCCCGGGTTTTGAAGATTTTACATCTCCCGACCATGTCTTCAAGCTTAAGAAAGCTTTATATGGTCTTAAACAAGTCCTCGAGCTTGGTATGAATGTCTAAGCAAATTTATCTTAGACAATGAGTTTGAAAGGGGGAAAGTTGACACCACACTTTTTATCAAAAATAAAAACAATGACATTCTATTAGTTCAAATTTATGTCGATGATATTATTTTTGGTGCTACTAATGATTTTCTATGCGAGGAATTCTCTAAGTTAATGACTAGCGAATTCGAAATGTCAATGATGGTTGAGCTAAACTTCTTCTTGGGGCCGCAAGTGAAACAAATGAAAGAGGGAACTTTCATTTGCCAATCCAAATATTGCAAGGAGTTGCTAAATCGTTTTGAAATGAGCAACGCCAAAGCAATGGCCACCCCAATGAGTACATCCGACCATCTTGAAAAAGATGAGAAAGGTAAGGAAGTAGACACCAAGAAGTATCGAGGTATGATCGGATCTCTTCTCTATCTTACTGCTAGTAGACCGGATATCATGTTTAGCGTGTGTTTATGCGCTCGATATCAATCATGTCCGAAGGAGTCACACTTAACTGCGGTAAAACGGATTATGAAGTATCTTGTTGGAACAATAAATGTGGGACTATGGTATCCCAAAGATTCTTCATGCCAACTTGTTGGCTATTCCGATTCCGATTTTGCGGGTTGCAAATTGGACCGTAAGAGCACTAGTGGCACTTGCCATTTGCTCGGTAGCTCCTTAGTTTCTTGGTTAAGCAAGAAACAAGTTAGTGTTGCGTTATCCACAACCGAGGCTGAATATATAGCCGCGAGGAGTTGTTGTGCTCAAATCCTTTGGATGAAGCAACAACTCTCGGATTATGGTCTTAGTATTGATCATGTTCCTCTTCGATGTGACAATACTAGCGCCATAAGCTTGACGAAGAATCCTATTCTTCACTCAAGAACGAAACACATAGAAATTAGACATCACTTTATAAGAGATCACGTTCTCAAGGGCGATGTCGAAATTGAATTTGTTGAAACCAAAAATCAATTGGCCGACACCTTCACAAAGCCTTTAGAGAAAGAGTCCTTTTTCTGCATTCGTAGTGAACTCGAAATTCTTGACCCCACGATGATCTAATTCATGCATTGCATTTGTTTTAAATAATTACTAACTTGAGCGTCGGAGGCGCCTAATTCTTTTTTGCAGGTATCGACCCAAAGACAGTGAGAATTTTCAGGCACTGGCAACATATAATCGATTATTGACTAAAAACAATCAATTATTTCTAACGTCTCGGTTTGCAGGAATTTGGCAATAATCGATTATCATATATTACTAATCGATTAATTTGAGATTCAGTGTTACAGGTTTTATATTAATCGATTATTTAGTACTGCATAATCGATTATCTTTTATCGTCTCGGCTTTTCGTCACTTCACTAGACTGAAATAATCAATTATCATATTATCCACAATCGATTATTCCCCGAGCCCGGATCCTCATAATACTTACTGTCTTCAAATAATCGATTATCTCCTATCGCATAATCGATTTCTTCTCTGACTACAATTCAAAATAATCGATTATGCAGCCTCCATAATCGATTACCAACGGTCAGTATTCAAATTTTTTTACCGTTCATGACCGTTTGGCTTCATAAATCTGAAGCTTTTTGCTCCATAAATGCCTCACTTCTTCAATTCTATAAATAGATGTTTTCATCCTTTAAATTTCTCACTTCATACTTCACTCTTAGCTTCAAACAATCTTCCAAAGCCTTCAAACTTTTGAAACAACTCCTATTTCTTCATACTAATGGAAAGCAAGCACTCTAAACGCTCTCGCTCCGGCAAACAAATTGCCTCCTCTTCCGCCGCTCCTCCACCTGTTTTCAACTATAAAGACGGCTCTTATTTGCGTTTTGATGCTCAACCCGAACTTCTTCGATTCATTGAAAAATTTGAGAATCACGAAATCCTTCCGCCTCATTTTTCAACTACTCGATATCTTCGAAATAGCGCACCCCCATCAACAGAAAATATTCTTATGCAAAGCCAACTCATTGACTTTCTATATCTTCAAACTCCTTACATTCACCCTGCTCTAATCCGTGCCTTCTATTCAAATCTTCAGCAGGACGAAGATGGTGACCTAGTCTCTAACATAAATGGAGTTCCAATTTTTGTAAGTGAGGAAAACTTGCAACTCCTCACTAACCTTCCACGGAATGGTGAAGACATTTTTCTCTACACTAGAGAAGTAGGGGCTTTATTTGATGAACAACTTCTTTTCCACCAAATTGGTATTGCCGACTGTCCGGAGAATTGTCGCCCAACCATTACACACATGCGCCCAGAATATCATCTAATATTTTATCACCCGAGTTCTCAAACCCCGAAAATTCAATCACACAACTCTCTCTCATGAAGATTCAAAACTCTTACATGCAATTATCACCGGGGCTCGCATACATTGGTGCAAGTTCGTCATGACTCATATGTATGATGCAATTGGGGACGATAAGCCACTCCCATATGCCTTTCTCATAATGGCTATTTTGGAGCCTCCGGTATCGACACCTCCGTCGGTCCACACAAAAAGGCAACAAAGCATTGGGAAATTCAAGAATCATCATTTCCCAATATTGGTGAAAATCCTCCTCCTTCTCCTACTCAAATTCGTCGTCCTCAAGCTCCTACTCTTCAAACCATTTCGGACCAACTTGCTTCTTTGTCAACCTCAGTGGCTCGTATTGATCAAAACGTCACTTGTTTGACTCATGAGCTTCATGGGTACTTTGATCATATCAACAATTCATATGCCCAAATTGTTATTCTGGATGGAGTGTCGGATGCCGAGCCGGATATTAATGATGACAATGAATAAAATTTTTTATGTATCGCTTGAATTATATTCTGTCTATTTCTTGCTTTCTCATGTATGTTTAACATTTTTTAATGAAAGTTCATTATTTTTGCTAATGTCAAAAGAGGGAAGAATAAGGGCTATGCACACTAATACATAATTGGCATAAATTGAGGGGGAACTTATACTTATATTATGCATATCCCGATACTGGTTTGCCATTATCAAAAAGGGGGAAATTGTTGAAACACGTTCTCAAGTCGCTAAAACTAAACGTGTGTTCATTTCTGTAGGTTTTGATAAATGACAAACCAACGAGCATGGAACATCGACATATGCCAAAGTCCGAGAACATGAGAAACAAAGAGCAAGATCAAGAATATCAAATAAAGTTATAAATGAGTCACTTTATAGTGTGATCATGATCCGACAACTTATTCAAGTCTTGGCTTCTCTCGTAAAATCATTTTCATGCATCATTGAGTTAAACCAAAATGATTTTCAAACATTTTCATTTTAGCCAAAATGATTTTCAGACATGTTTTTCAAAACTGGACATAAATAATCGATTATGTATTTCTAATAATCGATTATGTTGAGGCAGTGTATAACCGAATTTTCAAAACAACGAAATAATCGATTATGTCTCTTCTAATAATCGATTATGTTGAGGCAGTGTATAACCGGATTTTCAAAACAACGAAATAATCGATTATGTCTCTTATAATAATCGATTATGTTGAGGCAGTGTATAACCGGATTTTCAAAGCAACGAAATAATCGATTATGTCTCTTCTAATAATCGATTATGTTGAGACAGTGTATAACCGGATTTTTCAATACAGCAAAATAATCGATTACGTCTTTTAGGTAATCGATTATGTTAAGACCGTTGCCAAAGTATTTTTAAAACGCTGAAATATAATCGATTATCCACAAGGCTATAATCGATTATGCTTGCACAGAATCTGCTTCCGATTTTTTAACGTTAGATAATCGATTATGTAACTTGTATAATCGATTATTATGCTTAAAATCCGCATATGATTTTTGAACGATCTGCAGATAATCGATTATGTAGATCATATAATCGATTATGCAAGCACAAAATCAGCAATTAGTGATTGGTAATTAAGCAATGGTCTTGGTGACTTTGAGCACTATAAATACACCTCAAAATCACTCTTTTAAGTAAAACAACTGATTACATTCTTGCTAAAGCTTACATACTCTCTTATCAATCATTTTATATTCATTTCATAGCTTTTTGAGAGCCAAACTCTTGACTAAGTTGTTGTGTTCTTGAGCGTATTGTTTTTACTCATATCTATTCTATAAAGAGAGTCTTGTCTTGAGTGCTAAGTGTTTGTACACACTTGAAGGGACATTCTAATCCCTTGTTGTAAGAAGGAAAAGTAGTTCCTTGGTTTGAAGTCTTGAGGTGTGGTATCCTCGAGCAGGTTGAAGTCTTGTAGAGTGTATATCTACGAGCAAGTGTAACGGTTTGTTAGGCACCCGTAAGCTTAACGAAGTTAGTGTAAAACTTGAGAGAGTCTCTCGGGGACTGGACTAACCACACGTTGTGGTGAACCAAGATAAAATTCGGTGTGTTCTCTCCTTATCATTTTAATTACTGCACTTACGTTATTCCTGCAACTTTTAATTCCGCAAATTTACATTGTTTTTTTATTATAACGCTATTCACCCCCCCCCCTCTAGTGTTAAGCGTATATTCTAACAATCTTGTTCAAGAGCTGGAAGTTAGGGATTTTCAGCAATTTCTCATGGATGCTGGTATGGCTGAAATAAGAGTAACGGGCAGAAACTACCCATGGACTAACAACCATATGTTTAGTAGAATTGATAGAGCAATAAGGAACTCTGAATGGATGTCACATTTTCCTCATTTAGATGTGCTGGTGATGGATCCCTACTTCTCTAATCAGTCCCCATTACGCGTTCAATTCAAAGACAGTCCAAACAAATAAGCCTTTCAGATTTTTTAATCATCGGGCTGAGCACAAAGAGTTTCAAAATATAGTTAAAGAAGTATGGGATGCCAATCATGCCAGTGACATGAATACAATTTGACTGAAACTTAAACTAGTTAAACAAACACTCAAAAGTCTTCACAACTTAGAGTTCTCAAAAATAGAGGCAAGAGTTAAAAATACAAGACACAACTAGTAGAAGCTCAAGAGAAAATAGAAGATAGAAATACATCTTCAGAGTTCCTTGAAGAGGAAAATCAATGAAGATAACAATTGGAGAAATGGGTACCCGTTGAAGAAAAAAATTTACCAACGAAAGTCTAGGGTACAATGGTTGAAACTAGGTGATTCAAATTCAGCATACTACTATGCATCTATAAAGAGGTTAACAACAACAACAACAACCCAGTATAATCCCACTTAGTGGGGTTTGGGGAGGGTAGTATGTACGCAGACCTTACCCCTACCCTTGGGTAGAGAGGTTGTTTCCAAATAGACCCCCGGCATCCTTCCCTCCAAGAACTTCCCACCTTGCTCTTGGGGAGATTCGAACTCACAACCTCTCGGTTGGAAGTGGGGGTTGCTTACCATCAGAGCAACCCCTCTTGGCTGCATCTATAAAGAGGTCAATCATAACAAAATCAGAAGCCTAGTTAACATAAGGGGAGACATTGTCCAAATTGACAAAGGCATTGAGGAAGAGATAATAGGGTTCTATAAAGACCTGCTTGGGTCTTCTGCAAATGAACTACCTGCCATACAACCTAGTGTGATGAAAGAAGGGGGAATACTGGGCAGAGGACAACTATTAAAGCTAATTGAGCTAGTTGCAAAGAAAGAAGTATACACTTCACTTTGTGGGATAGATCACATGAAGGCTCCTGGATGTGATGAGCACAATATTCTTTTTTTTAAAAGACAAGGGCAACTACAGAAGATGATATTACTACAACTATGTTGATGTACTTTGAAATAGCTATTATGCACCTGCCTAATGTCACTACAGTTACCTTGATCCCAAAGGTAAAACACCCTTAAATGTCAGAGATTTTAGACCTATTTCCTACTGTATAGTCATCTATAAGATCATCTCAAAGATCTTAACAAATAGATCGAAAGGGGTTATGAAATTTTTGGTGGATTATAACCAATTATAGTTTGTACCAGGAACGATGATCACTGACAATATCATTCTTCGTCATAATTGTTGAAAGGCTATGGAAGGAAAGGGGTATCTCCTAGGTGAATTATCAAATTGGACATGCAAAAAGTATATGATTCTATACTAATAATAGCAACCCAAAAAAGCTTTTTAAAACAAACAAAAAGACTTAGACAAAGGGATCCATTGTCTCCTTACTTGTTTGTGTTAGCCATAGAGTACCTGGCTAGAATGCTCAAGACTATGCAAAGTAATCCAAACTTTAACTATCATCCTAAGTGTGAGGAATTGAAGATATTTCAATTGAAGTTTGCATATTATTTCTTGTTGTTTTGTAGAGGAGATGTCATATATGTGGGTATGCTATATGAATGCTTTGATACTTCTCCAAAGCAGCGGGTTTGAAAGCTAATGTAAGTAAGAGCTCTACCTATTTTGGAGGGTGAATTGTAATGATCAACAACAGATCTTAAGTGAGATGTAGTTCTCTAAGGGTGAATATCCTTTTAAGTACCTGGGAGTTCCTCTAAGTACTAAGAGAATATATGTTTCATAATGCTAGCAACAGATAGAGAAAATCCGGGGCAAAATTTAACTAGTCGTGATGGCACCTAATACAACCTGCTGGATAAGCCAATTAACAACTATCCAATTTAATAAAATTTATTAAGACAAATAAATTATAAAATACCTAAACCTTTATATATTTTTATAAGACAAGCAGTATAAATCATGAGCTTCTAATATTTATATTTTACAAAGTTAGCAAGAAATAAATACATCGTCTGTTAGAAATATACATGAACAAGTTAAAATTCTAAAGCTACTAAGATCAAGAGTCACCTATGACTGGAACGCATATACATCTTCAAATCCAGGCCCCACTCCCTCCCGTACATAGCAACATTAGTATTCAACATCTGCATACAAGGTGCAGAAGAATAGTATGAGTACAACCGACTAGATGTACTCAATGAGTAACAAATCTAATCTTAGGTTGAAAGCAAGGGTTAGAGTACAACATCAACAGCTAGGAACAACTCATCACTTTATAACTTAAGCGGTACAAGTAATAACTCAAAGATATAATGTTCACTTCATTCATAGTTATAGGAGTGGCAATCGGGCAGGTCGGGTATGGTTTGGGTCGAAAACGGGTAATGAAAAAATGAATTAATTATTCGACCCGACCCATATTTAATACGGATAAAAAACAGATCGATCGGTGCATAATGTGGGTCGAAATAAAGCATAAGAGAATAGTAGGAGCATATGCGTGACAAATACACATAAAGAAAGGAAAAGACAGGTCGGAGAAACATTTTGAACCTTTCAGAAACTAAATGAAAGAGAAGGGTTTTTAAAGGATAATTTTGAAAGAAAAATTGAAAAAAAAACGTTTAAAAACTCTAGCAGCACACAGATATATAACAAATCTAAGAAAAATTAGAGAAAACCTCAAGTAGCTAGGGTTTCAGAAGAACCCTAAAACAAGAAAGGCTTTGAAAAGGTCCGATCTTGGTCGAAAAGGTCAGAGATAGACTCATAACGCTTGAATACACCAGAGCTAGGCCGAAGAGGCCATAGAACCTTGAATCAGAGAAGGTCTGAACGGACACCATCGAGGTCAGACCTCAAAACTTCAAACACAAAGTGTTTGAGAGTAGAGAGAGATGGGTTCAAGCCATCCATGGCCGGAGAATCCATGAATTCCGGTGAGGTTGTGGTGGACGATGTTGAGAGAGTCTATGGTTTCAAGAACCTTCGAGAAAGTTTGGGAGAGGGGGGTGTTTGGAGGCGATTGAGAGATGAGAAAATGATGAGTTAGGGTAGTTTTTGGGTTTAATTATGGAAGGATGGATAGGGGCCGTTGATCTCGGAGATCAACGACCAAGATTAAAAGGGCTTGGGTCGGGTACTTTAAAATGGGTTAAGGTTTAGTTTAAATGAAATTGGGCTGGTCCGAAATTGGGTTCGAAACTGGGTTAATTAGGGAATCAATTTGGCTATAATTGAAATGCAAATGAGGCAAGATTTCAAATAGCCAGTTTTCCCCTTTTTATTTAATAAAAATGGTAAAAATGACTTCGAAAACAAATTAAAGGTAATGAATCATTTAATAATATCTAAACATTAATTTTAAAATATTAGAACTAATTTTATAATTATAAAATGCTATTAATTCTTAAAATATGTTAAAATTATAATTACATGCAAAAATGTATAAAAATTACCTTAGCTATATTCTGGCATAAATATGGGGATAAAATAAATTATTCACCAAAAATGTTAATTTTGGCAATAATTATTAGTTTTTGTACTGCTAAAATGGGTAATAAATTTTTTTAAAAATCCTTTAAAAATTAGGAAAAAAATGCTAAAGCATTTAGACATGCTTATATATGTTAACTTGAAAGTATTTTCTTGTAAGAATTACATATAGAAAAATTGGGTATTACTGAGGGCGGAGGATGCGAGTCGACGTTCTGAGCCTTCTACGTCTCGTCCTTTAGCCGATCCGGTCGGGCCCCGTCATTTATATGAGTTGTGAGTTCATACTGAGGCTCGAATAGATGTGTATATGGCTTTTCTCACTGAGGGATGGGTGACTGCAGCGGAGCTTCAGGCCGTTCATACCGCAGCTCGCGAGGCTTGCAGGTATGACCCCCTTACTCCTGACGAGGCGACGTCAATTCAGATGATGCGGGCCATCTTGCCTCAGACTCATGGTACGAGGATGATTACCATTCTGGGGGGATGTGTAGCTTATGTTTGTACTTGTTTTTTGTTGGTGGGATTTTTTGAAGAAGGCGTACTTGAGCCCGTTTATGAATATTGTAACTAACATTCTGATGTAATGTAAAATATATTTTGTTGATTTGCTCTTTCGGCAATGTTTGAAATATTTGGGGTACATGTTGATGTCTTTGTCCTTTGGGATATTGCTTCGAACAACTCGTCTAAGTAAAATCTCATCGTAGTTCGAACTAGGTCGAACTTATGTTATCGTCGATGGCCTTGGCCACTGGGATGTTGCTTCAAACTATTGTCGAAGTGGAATCCCATCATGGTTCGAACGAGGAAGAACTCATATTGTCCTCGATGGTCTTGTCCATTGGTATATTGCTTCGAACTATTGCCGAAGTTGAATTCCGTCGTGGTTCGAACCAGGTCTAATTTATGTTGTTGTCGATAGCCGTGGCCATTGGGATATTGCTTCGAACTGTCGTAGAAGTAGAATCCTATCGTGGTTTGAACGAGGTCAAACTTATGTCATTGTCGATGGCCTTGGCTATTGGGATATTCCTTTGAACTGTCATCAAAGTAGGATCCCGTCGTAGTTCGAATGAGGTCAAACTCATGTTGTCTTTAATGGCCTTGGCCATTGGTATGTTGCTTCTAACTATCGTCGAAGTAGAATCCCGTCGTAGTTTGAACGAGTTCGAACTCATGTCGTCGTCGGTGGACTTGGCCATTGGGATGTTGCTTCAAACTGTCGTCAAAGTAGAGTCTCGTCGTAGTTCAAACAAGGTCGAACTCATGTTGTCATCGATGGCCTTAGCCATTGGGATATTGCTTCGAACTGCCATCGGAGTAGGATCCCGCCGTGGTTCAAACGATTTTGAATTTATTCCGTAATTGATGGCCTTGGCCATTGGGATGTTGCTTCGAACTATTGTCAAAGTAGAATCCTGTTGTAGTTCGAATGAGGTCAAACTCATGTTGTCGTTGATGGCCTTGCCCATTGGGATGTTGCTTCAAACTGTCGTAAAAGTAGAATCCCGTGTTGTAAGGATCACATGTGTACTCTCTACATACAATGGATATTTGATTAAGTTCTTATGAGAATCGCATATCGATTCCGCACATACAATGGCAATTCGATTAAGTTCTTATGAAAATCACATGTCAATTCTACACATACAATGGAGATTTAATTATGTGTCGTTGAATCTGCACATACAACGGAGGTTTTATTAAGTTCTTGTGAGAATCACTCGTCAATTCTGTACGTACAATGGCGATTCGATTAAGTATATCCAGTCCCTTCATTACTTCGCTCCAAAGAGCCTGTCGACGGGTTGAGGTAATGAAAAACACTCTGATACTTTAAGCGTCTCCCTTGCCGCCTCATTAAAAACCTCCCAGGAAAAACCCGATTGGGACAAACCCCGGGTGAGGGAAATAGAGTACGACTTAGGTGACGCCTTCTTTCAAAAGTGGAATCACTTGAGCTGGGCGACGTTCCAGTTATTTTGGAGTATCTTTTCCTCATTGTTTCTAACCGAAATGCTCATTTGTTTGCTGCAGCTATGATTTTGTATGGTCCCAGTTTGTTCCCAATTTTCCCTCATTAGGGTCTTCTGATACTTGTGTCTTAGCCTTGAGGACGTAGTCTCCAACTTTGAGAGGTCGTACCTTGGCTCTCTTGTTGTAGTATCTTTCTACTTGTTTCTTGAGGAAGAACGTCGGTTTTAAAAGGAGGAGGATGTAACGTCCCGACCGGTCATTTTGAGAATTTAAGCTCCGTTCAGCGACATAAGGTTTGGAGCAGCTTCGGGACATTAGTATTGACTTGCGTGCATGGTGGAATTCAATTTTCAGATGGTTTGGAGTCAATTGAAGAGAAAAAACCTTATTTTGGGAGTTAGAGCGGTGAAAATATGACCGGAATTGGACTTTTATGTAAACGACCCCGAAATGGGTCGTGGATGATCTCAACAGCTTCGTATGGTGATTTTGGTCTTAGGCGCGCATCTAGATTCAGATTTGGAGGTCCATAGACTAAATTGAGGCATTTCAGCGAAAGTTGAAGTTGGAAAATGAATAAGTTTGACTCGCTGTTAACTTTTGGGAAATCGGGGTCAGAATATCATTCTGAGAGTTGGAACAGCTCCGTTAGCTTCTGGGCAACCATTCTTACGTGGGCCATGTCTCTTAATTCTTAAACTTCGTCCAGATCCTGTGGCCTACTTTCGTCGTTACATGTTCCGCTCTCATTGAAGTATCTCAAACTGGACTCCCTGGCCTCAACGGGTATAACTGTGCCATTAACGTAGACTAGTGAATATGGCGTTTCTCATGTGTTGGCTTTCTGCATAGTGCGGTATGCCCATAATACTTCCGGTAGCAGTTCAGGCCATAGCCTTTTAGCTTCTCCAAACTTCTTTGTCAATATATTCAGTATTACTTTATTGGAGGATTTAGCTTGACCATTGGCAGCAGGGTGGTATGGAGTGGAGAGTATTCGTTTGATGCGCCAGTTTTCGAATAACTCAGTTGTTCTTTTTCCGACAAATTGAGGGTTGTTGAAGCAGCTAATTTATTTGGGGATGCCGAAATAGCATATGATATTTCTCCATATGAAGGCGATCACCTCATGCTCACGTATCTGAGTGTACGCATCTACTTCCACCCAATTAGAGAAGTAGTTAGTGAAAACCAAAAGAAAGCGTACTTTACCTCTTCTTGCTGGGAGGGGGTCGACTATGTCCATTCCCTACTTTATGAAGTGGCCATAGCAAAGTGACGAAATGAAGGAGTTCTCTTGCTTGATGTATATCATAGTGGCGCAATTTTGACATTGTTCACATCTCCCAATGTAGTCGGCGACTTCTTTTTTCATAGTAGGTCAGTAGTACCTGGTGCGGATGAGGCATCGGACGAGAGCGCGATTTCCCATATGGGCACCGTAGTTCCCTTCATGTACTTCGTCTAGTACTTGCCTTGGTCGATGCGCCCCAAGTAATTTGGCTAGGTGGCCGCTGAACGTTCTTTTGTAGTGATCACCATTTACTAGGCTGTACCAGGCTCCCTGCACCCGGAGTTTTTTGGCTTCTTTTTTTCATGCGGGAGTATTCCATCCTACAAATAGGCTGCAGAACGGTTACACCACTCCCAATTTAATTTTATAAAATGTACCTCGACATGATCTATTGAGGAATGAAAGAGCGTGACCACATTTTCCTTGTTGATATTCTTGGTGGCCGCAGCTAGTCTAGCGAGACTGTCTGCTTCGATATTCTGTGCCCTGGGTATTTGACCGAGGCGGCATTCATTGAATTTTGGCAGTAGTTTTTGGATTTCCTACTAGTATCTTTGTAGCCTCTGCTCTCTGATTTTGAAATTTCAGGTGACCTAATTCACCACGAGTTGGGAGTCACAGTAGAGGACAAGTCGTCGAGCGCCATACTTGAGGTGTAACTTCAGACCTGCAATCATAGCTTCATACTCGGCCTTATTGTTAGTCATCTCAGGACGTCGTATGGACTGGAAAATTACTTCGCCTATGGGGACCTCGAGGGCGAGTCCCAATCTTGAGGCGTTAGAGGCACCTTCAGTGTAGAGGACCCAGAGGTCCGTATATGTAGAAGTGCGGAGTGCTTCCCGTTTTACCTCGGGCAATATTTTTGTGCTGAAATCAACGACGGAGTCTGCGAATACTTGCGACTTGATGGCGGTTCGTGGTTGGTACGTTATGTCATGCTCGTTTAGTTCTATGGCCCATTTGTCCAGTCTACCCGATAGTTCGTGTTTGTGTAGGATACACCTTAGGGGGAAAGTTGTCACCACTTTTATGTGGTGATATTGGAAGTATGGTCTAAGCTTTCGTGAAGCTATACCCAATTCTAGAGCTAGTTTTTCTAGGTGAGGGTATCTTGTCTTTGCATCGATTAAAGTTTTAATGATATAGTAAATCAAACATTGCCTAAATTTGTTTTCACGAACCAGGACTGCACTTACCACAACTTCAAAAATTGTTAGATACATTAGTAGGCATTCACCTGAGTCCACTTTGACGAGTAGTGGTGGTGAGGACAGATACGTTTTTCGCTTTCTCAGGGCGTCGATGAATTCGTCGTTCCACTGCAGCCCATGGTCTTTCCTTAATACGTTGAAAAATTTATGGCATCTATCCAAGGATCGTAAAATGAACCTTGATAGAGCGGCTATTTGTCCTGTCAGTTTCTACACCTGCTTTTTGCTGGTCAGTGTATCCGGTATTGCATCGATTGCCCTATTTTGATCTGGGTTGACCTCGATTCCCTTTTAAGACACTAGGAAACCAAGGAACTTTCGGAAGTTACACCGAAGTGCACTTTTGGTATTTAGTTTCATCCCGTATTGCGTTAGTATTTCAAAGGCTTCCTTCAGATGACTAATGTGGTCTTCTTTATTTTCTGATTTTACTAGCATATCGTCGATGTAAACCTTCATGGTCTTGCCGAGTTGTTCTTTGAACATCTTGGTGACTAACCTTTGATATGTGTCCCATGCATTCTTGAGCACGAATAGAATCACCTTATAGCACTACGTCCCTTGATGGGTGATGAAAATGGTCTTTTCTTTATCTTCCTCAGCCATTAGAATTTGGTTATAGCCAGAGTAGGAATCCAAGAATCTTAGTAGTTTGTGCCCTGTTGTTGCATCGATAAGTTGGTCGATACGAGGTAACGGGAAGGAGTCCTTCGGGCATACTTTGTTTAGATTTGTGAAATTAACACACATTCGCCATTTCCCTTTCTTCCTTTTGACCATGACCACATTGGCGACCTATTGGGGGTATTTCGATTCCATGATGGAACCGCTGGCGAGTAGTTTATCAACCTCCTAGCTGACCGCCTCATTTATTGTGGAATTGGCTCCGAAGCTATTACCAAAATGCAATGTGGATCGATTCATTGAACAGCCATACAGCAAAGGGGCAGCTCCCCATTCTATTCCAAAGACCTTTAGAATCCCGCCATACTTGAAAATATACGTTGGGACCACAGACCCAAAGGATCACTTAATCCATTACGTCATTGCAGTAAAGGGCAATGATCTAACAAAAGAACAGGTATCGTTAGTGCTCCTAAAAATGTTCGGTGAGACTCTGATAGGTGGAGCATTGACATGGTGTTCCCTAATATTGGCATGGTCAATATCGATATTTGAAGAAATGACAGATAAATCCGCCACTGCTCACGCTGGGGCAAAGAAGGCCGAAGCTAAGGTCCACGATATCTTCGTCGTCAGGCAAACGACGGGCGAGGGGCTGAGGAATTTTCTTGCCCGATTCAACAGAGTAAGGATGAGTCTACCGAATGTGTCAAAAGGGATAGCAATGCCAGCCTTTCAAAATGGGTTAAACAGGAAAGGATCTAAGGTAACCAAAAGACTGCTCAGCAAACTCACGAAGTACCCCTACCACGTGGGAAGAAATCCATAACGCCTATTGCGCCGAGGTAAGGGCATACGAAGATGACTTCAATGGCCCGCTTCAGCGATTAACATCTGTCCAAATTGAGACAAGGAAAGATCGATGTAACGATGTGCAAATGCTTCAACAACCACATTCCAATCGAGAAAGTCATCAGCCATATGTCTGAACATCCAACCCGCCCCCTCCACGACACATGGATACCATACCCCGACATACCGCACCCCTCTGAAACGAAAGAGGTATACCTCAACTACTATCTGCTCATAATTTTTGTGTCTCCCCTTCAGATATAGTGTACGCAACTGGAAAAACTGGGCATGAAGGTGCAGTGGCCGCAGAAGATGAAATCGGATCCAAGCACCAGGAGGTCAAACATCATATGTGAATTCCACCACGAAAAAGGACACAAGACCAAAAAAGCATAGGTCTATGGCAAAAAGTGGTTAGGATGTTAAACCAAGGGTACCTAAAAGAACTGCGATAAAGGACGGGCCAACTTCACTCGAGGGCGCGATCCACCTCAAGGACCTCCAAAGCCGCCATCACCTGCCCATACCATACAAATGATCATTTGCAGCAGCAATGATGCGGTAATCAACCATATAAAGTTCACCTCCACGCACAAACTCAAATGGACAGTCATCTAAGAACAGTGCGACGACCTTGAAGACAATATTATCTTTAATAAGTCATATACCGATGGTTTGTCTTTACCTCACTATGATGCTTTATTTATAACTTTACACATCGCTAATACAAATGTAAAATGAATCATGGTGGATGACTGAAGCAGCGTGTGTACTATTCACCCGGGATTCCTCATGTAAATGAGGCTCGAGGATAAGATAATACCACATAGCATTACACTAATGGGGTTTTATAATGCGGTAGAGCGGACATGCGGAGAAATAGTACTGCATGTCCTGGTAGGAAGGGTCACCTTAGAAACAATATTCCACGTTATGAACCAAGAAGCAGCTTATAATGCCATAATAGGACGACCATGGATACACGCTATGTGAGCCGTACCCTCTAGCTTTTATCAAGTAATTAAATTTCCCACCCCATGTGATATATTCAGCATCCGAGGCAAGTCATCCATTGCCCAAAAATGCTACCGGATCGCCCAAATTTGCACTGACACCAAACAACTAAAATGGGCGAGTGCGGAAGCAGAACAGTCAGCCATGTCGGGTACCAAATCCAACGTATAGGTAGAGGCCATCAAGGACCCAAACATTGTAGAAGCTTGCAAGGCAACCTTAGAAGATCTCGACCTCATCCAATTGGACAACACCGACAACACAAAAAAGGCTTACATTAGACACAACCTCTCGAAGCCAGGTAGGTATCATGAGTTTTTAACTAACAATTCTGATTTGTTTACTTTCTACCACTCAGATATGCTAGGAATCCCTAGGGATATCGCCACACATAGGCTGAATGTCGACCCACTTTATCCCTCGGTGCGGCAGATAAGGAGAAAATTAGTTGAGAGAATTCAGGAGATTACTCGAGACATCTGCTACTGCCTTTAGCATCACTTCCCCTTTTCCCGCCATAGTTGGTTCTTATGAAGTGTGAGGAAACAATAGTTATCACGTTCAAGAATCTAAATCAAAACTATGGTTTTAGCTATAGAAATCCTCACAGACGGCGCTGAATTGTTTGACTCAAAAGATATATAAACCTCTTTGAACAAATCAATCGAAAGATGAAGGAGTAAATCTTAGCTGAGTATTACAAAACTGCATAATTAAAAAAGCATGAATACAATATCGGTTTACAAAAATAACCTTATAATATTGAACATAATGACTTATAGTAAAAGGATAAAACTGGAATTCTAGATATTATCCTTGTAATTCTATTAGGTTTAGGACATAATACTACACGTTAGGAATCCTTCATGATTACCTTTAAAAATTATATTAGTATAATTACTTTCGGGCATAGACATAAAATACTACAAGTTTGCAACCATAGTAGTGTTAGAATTCAATCTCATTATCTCGAAATTACCTCTGTCAATACTATAAACATGTCAAAAAATGATGTGACTAATTAAAGCTAAAAAACGGATATGTGTTAATGATTTGATGGAAAGTTAGGAAACCATTTTTTAGGAAAAAAGACATATGTTACTAAAATATCTCAATACCTTACTACTCTAATAATATTACATATCAAGAAAAATAAAAGTAATATTAAACGAGCTGCATAAAACATGAAATTGAGAAAAAAAATTTTGAACTGCTTTCCTACTCATATTATTATTAATTTTTTGTGAATTATAGAAAAATATACCAAATTTCTAAAGAACAAGTAAGAAATTTTTAAGAATATAAATGTGTGAGAAAAAAAAAAGAAGAAAAAAAGTTGGTACGATATTTTGCAAACATATAGATCTAAATGTGAAATGTCACATCGATGTTTTTTACTCTTTGAAAATAAAATGTGTGATGGATAAATCTATAATTACTGCTAAATATTCAAATATGAAATGAACTAATCTGAATCAACATAAAATAAATTATATTTTATGTTAAAACGAAATAATCAAATCTTTCATTTAATTATTTAGCAAGAGAATGCAATTAAATTATTTTTTAAATACATCATAGGAGTAATATTATTTTTTACGTTAAACAAATCTTATGGTACATAACTTTATTCCATAAAAAGAGAGTTAGAGATTAAAAAAGTTAGATCATTAAGTGAAAAGATTAGTATAATATTAAGAAGGTCATACAAGTGTTTGAGGAATTACAATCAAAGCTAAATTCTTAACAAGAATAAGCTTTCAAGACTATATTATAAAAAATCGACTATGGTATATCGAGATTATCCTTTGTAGATGCCTCCGACGGAATCAAAATAATATTCCTATGTCATGCATTACTTGCAAATTGTTAGATTAAGAGGCATGATATAGTCGGCAATAAGATTAAGTGGTGTACCAACAACGATTTTATTATGAGGTCATACGCTCTTCTTTTCAAGTATAATAGTAAAATCCAAATATTTTACCGAATCACCAAAATATGAGTAACTTTGTAAAACTTTGATTTTGTCCCCATATATTTCAACAAATAAATGTTTCATTATCTGATGGCATAAGTAAAATACACCTATATGCCTACATCCAAGTTTGGAAGCAGCAAACCATAGAGGCTTTTAGATAGTTTCTTTTGAAAAAGCATCCCAAAGTATGACTCCCTCTTTTTGACCATGCCAACTCCTTTACTAGTTATTTCTCCAAAATCATAGATGTGCTTGACGCACACGAAAACTGCTTTTTCAATGATATCGATGCCTCACAGAGTGGTTTATCATATCAGGTGAGACTTGTTAAGTCATCAAATGAACTTCTTAAAAATGAATCTTTTCTCATTGGGAGCTGGCTGTAATAGATTGAGGGGTGCTTCTTTTCGTATCTATGGTACGTCCTATCGCCCTAAATCTAAGCGATGGAAGCCTCACTATCTTTGTATGCTTTTGCCGCCCATTATCATTAAAACTGTGGTTAGGATTTCCATATTTGTTAGTCTTAACGCCAAGTGTCGCGTGGGCCTTCATTCTCTAAAGGGCTAAATGTAGAGCCTTCATTATTTTTTTGGTAATGAAAAGAAAACATAAGATCTTCAGATATTTTTTTCAGGGGAAGACTTTATTTATCACCTCATTCTTCAACCATGGGTTAAGATGTGGCTAAAATATATTCGATGGTAGTGTATCTTACGCTCGTCAATGTGTATAAGAAGTTCTAAATGACGTGATACCGTACAACATGGGAAAAATGCATCTCTATGCATGTATGTCAAGTGTGCATGTCGAATAAAATACAACACAGTGATAAAACCATATGCATACTCTCAGAGTATTAATTCACTCAGTCCTCCTAGTCACTTGGTCCTCATATTCACTTAATTCTTACAGTCACTCAGTCTTCCAAATCACAGAGATTGAGATATGATATGCAAATGAATGTGTATGACTGAGTAGATAATTGCAATGTAAGAAAATAACTCAGCAACAGAAATGACCTCAGTGGGTCCCAACAAGATAAGCATATAGCCTAGACATGGTATTTAAGATGTATCACACCTTAATTACTCTAGCATGTAGAGATTTCATAGATACAAAAAAGATTAGGTAACTACATAGTATTACAGAAATAACCGAATCACAATTTACACGGTGCACACACACGTGTGTCACCTAGCATGTGTATCACCTCAACACCAAATATATATCACGTATATTTAAGGGTTCATACTCTCAGCACCAAGTTTAGAAGTGTTACTTACCTCGAAGAAGCCAAATCTAATACCGAGCAAGCTGAACGATACTCTAGAAAAATCATCCCGCGTGTATCGACCACTGAACGGTTCGAAACCAGTCAAAAGCTACTCAAATACATCAAATAACAAAATAATTATAAAGGATAAAGCTTGAATATTTAATCAAAAGTCCAAAGTCAACCAAAAAACCAAACCTGGACTCACGCCCTAGAACCAACAAAACTCATAAAATCAAACAGTCTATTCAATTACGAGTCTAACCGTAATAGTTTCACTCAAATCTGACTTCGAATCGATGTTCAAAACTTAAAAATTCAATTTATTAAATTTTAGGCAAAACCTCCCAAATTTCACTTTAAAATCATCAATCAAATGCCGAAAATGAAGATGAATTCATGAAATATAACCTAAACCAAGTATAAAACACTTACCCCAATTCATGTGGTAAAAATATCCTTCAAAATTGCTCAAATCTGAGGTCCGCAACTTAAAATATGACCGAATGAATAAACCTACGATATTATATATTTCTCTCCTGCTATTCTGCCTCGTTTTTTATGACAAACGATCCCCAAAACTTGTTTTTGATGCTTCTAGTGAATTTCTTGTTAAATTCCAGTCAAGTACGGCTTTTGAATCACTCAATAACCTTATAATGAAGGAGATATGTTGGTTTCAATATTTAGAAATAGTGCAAAATATTAAATACGAATTTAGTGGCAATTTGTAATTAATCTGGAAAAAAATTGGCAACCAAATTCTTAGTAAAATGATCATAAATTTCTCATACGATGTTGAAACTTGATGATTCTAATTGTCATGGTTTCAAAACACAAACTGGATCTCATTTGCTTAATGTGGTACCATTTATGCTTGAAAAAACGACGTTGAAACATAAAAAATTAGCGCAACACAAACCAAACATATTTGAAACTCACCCAAGCCCCTCGGAACCCTGTAAAAATATACCAACAAGTCCCACAACATAATAAAGACTTACTCCAGTCCTCAAATCACGCATAAAAACATCAAAACCACGAATTACACCTTAAATCGAACTTAATGAATTTTGAATCTTTCAACTTCCAAAACTCTTGTCGACCTTTATCAAATCAACTCAAAATGAATTTAAATTTTACACACAAGTCCCAAATGACATATAAAAGTTATTATAGTTTCCGAGGTCACTATCAAAACCCGATATCATCAAAGTCAACTTTTGGTCAAACTTATGAATATTCCAAACCTTCAAATTTCTATCTTTCGCCAACTAGCGTCGAAACCTTCTAGAAATATTCAAATACAAATCCGAGCATATGCCCGAGTCCAAAATAACCATTCGACCTAAAGGAACTATAAATATTCCAATCCAAGTTCAAATACTAAAAGGTGAAACCCAGTCAACTCTTCTAACAATAAAGCTTCAATCATGAAATCCATTCTTCCAAATCGATTTTGAATAACCTGAAATGCAAAATCGACGATTCACATCATTCATAACACATCAACAGATGCTACTCAAGGCTTCAATTAACTGAACGTGATGCAAATTGTCAAAACACACCATTGGGTCGTTACAACTATAACTGATAAAAACTATATTATTCTCTATACATATATTCTGGTCTTGGATCTTTGTATTACCAAAGAAGATCCTAAAGAGGATAGAATCAACATGTAGAATCTTTCTCTGGACAGGTGATTCATTAAGTTCAAGAAAGGTTTTACTATCATGGGAGAAGCTGGAGGGTTCAATATTCTCGATGTATATACTTGGAACAAGGATGCCATCTGAAAACTATTATGGAATCTTAGCAAGAAGATAGATAGGTTATGCTTCCAATGATTGCATATGTACTATGGGAAACAACAACAAATCTGGATCAAGGCACCCAAGTAATTCTCATGGGCGGTCCAAAAAATTATAAAGGCAAGAAGCTACATTGAAGATGTGGGGATCAACATAGATGATATGTTGCAGTGGAAACACTTCTCTATTAAGAAGCATTATTTACTAATGACAGGTGACTTATAATGGAGAAAACTAACATATAACAACCTCATATTATCTAATTGGATATTTGTATTAAACTTGGCTATGCAGAATATGATACTTACTAGAGATAGACTAATCGCATGGGGAGTTAGTGGCAATGCAAGTTGTCCACTATGCAATGAGCTTGATGAATCTACAAACCATTTGTTCTTCTCATGTGAGTATCTGCTGAGATATAGCAGAAGCTATTGGGATGGCAATGAATCTACAGCTATGCCCTAGATTGGCAGAATGAAATATTATAGGCAGAAGCAAATGCTAAGGGCAGAGCTGCAGGTGCTCAGATCTTTAGAATGACTATGGTTGCTTGTGTATACCATATCTGGCAGGAGAGAAATATGAGAGTGTTCTAGGGGAAAACTCGACCAAACCATGTGTTGATAAGGCTAATCATTTAAGAAGTAATGCGTAGAGGATCCAAGGTGACTACACTTACAGGGACAATTAAAAAGCTAAACTTTTATCCTTAGATGTCATGATAGTCGTAAGTATAGCTTGGTGTAGAGAAATGTGCGGTGAAATAGAAGGTAGCATTGGGAAGATTGGGTTGTCCAATATATGTTTGCTTGTTTGTTTCTTTTAATACTGTATATATTGTTACTGAAAATAAAATAATTACTTACCAAAAAAAATGTATTAACTTATCACTTGATCTTGGCAAATTAGAATAATTCTATATAAATATTCGATGGGAGTAAGTTTTTACTATTTTGTTGCCTGCAAAACCTTTCCTACCATTTCCATTTGGCTACTTACCTCTCCGTTTAGTTTCTTAAGTAGACTGAGACAATGAGTTATTTTTATTTTTTGTTGTAATATAATACAGAGTCCGATTTATTTTTCTGATATTGAATCATATTATTATATTGTTCAAGCACTAAATATAGTATTGAATGTGTCGATGTGAAGTATAAGACTTGACTTTCATATCGGTATTGAATGTGTCGATAAGAGGTTTATATAACTTTGGGTTCTCTCAGTACAATAGTTAGCTTTTGAGGTGTAGTACTTCATGGGTTATATAAATGGTATCAGAGCTACCAATCACCCTCAACGTCCGCTGTGCCATGGATTGTGATACATGTATTGCGTGTTCGCCCGAGCTTAGTAGGTTTAGCATAGAACTGTCTGGAACAACGAATGTAAAATGTGATAGTTTGTTATGGTCCATTGTAAGATTTGAGACTTGATCTTACATCGATATTAAAATATACTAATATAGGATTTATATAGTCTTTGACCCTTTCTTCTCAATAACTAGCTTTTAAGCTGTAGTTATCACATTGTATCACGCATGTACAAGAGTGTTAAATGTCTCATATTCATGATTGAGATATGAGGGAATAAATTACTGTCTCCTTATATAATTCTAGAAATGCTCATTTACTTTTGTGCTTGAATTAGTTCAATGTCCATTTTCTTAATACTCTCCATCAAACTTATTAATCTTTCTTACTAACAAAGTTGTTTGGACCGAATATATAGAAATATTTTTTATATGAAGGATGACGTTGAAACTTTAGGAGCTGATAAAATTTGTGTACCCCATCAGTTGTACGTTTCTATCATTTTTTCCTTTTTTTTAAAATAAAAAATGTTCGCATCATTTCATCAAACATGTACGTTTAAACTTCCTCTCTCTTTCCAAGCAATAATTTAGTGCAACCAACTTTAGTTCATAAGGAAACAAACAACGAAGCGAACGAGTACTCCTTTTTCATAATTTACTAAACTAATTAATTAGTAATAAAAATGGACTTGTAATATTCAAGACTATATTTTATGATCTTCTTTTGAAAATGCCATCCCACTTAAAACACCAACTTGCATTAATTTATTAGGAAACAAACAAAAGCCTTCAAATATTTTTTTAGCAATCATCGGCGCTTCATGTGCAAGGTTTGCTAACATCTGGCTTCCACCCATTCCAAAGTCTACCATTGACCCTAATTACCCCCAAATTATGATTATCTTCATTTCTAGCGAAGAAAAGTCAATTATTTTGAGAAATAATTAAATAAAACTCTATAAAGAATCAAGAATAATCAAAGAATATCATAAATGAATTCGTACATAATATTATAACTCCGCTCTTGGCGTGGCCTTAACATAAAGGCATTAAAATAATGTTAAGTATTGCCAAATTTTCGAAGTACTGAATTTTAATTATCTTTTGGTCAAGAAAGCTCGAGGGAGGAGGAATTTCATCTTTATTTCCTTGAAAACCCTGCTATATTTTAAAGAATTTGTTAAACTGTATTAGGTTGTAGGATAATTTCTTAAAGTATAGAAGTATGTTTTTACGTTACGCGCTATTTTTATATCATGTACCTTTATAATTTTAAAATTAAATAAATGACCTAATATTCTTTGTTAATAAAAAGTTATAAACTTTTCACAATTATTCGATTAAAATTACTCAAAAAAATAGTCCTTCTAAATTCTTCCAACATGCAATTGTATAGAAACATATAATCCTCTCTAATATTCTTTCTTAAGATCTACGATTAACTCACCCTTATATTTCATGATTAGATTAATTCACTGTGTAAAAAAGAAATTCTAAGCACTTAAAGATGGAAGATTAGCAATCAATATATCACAAAAAGAATATAAACTCAAATTTATTTTTACTTGAATGTACAGGGGATGATGATTCCATACAATAAATAAACCTGTTAAAACAAAAGAATCATCATCCACCAAATATGAATGACTCACCCTAAAAAAAATGAAAAAATAAATAAAAACACCACAATATACCAAACAAATAAATTACAAAATATAAATAAATTTACAAAATAAAAGACAAAAAAGAAAAGAAAAAGAAGAGATAAGTACTACGTAACCCCCAACAAAGGTACAAAACAAATCTCGGTCCGTCGAAGCACGTGTATGGACACGTGGCAGCTCTACATGAAAGCAGCAGCAATGAGTACGCCAGCAAATGCAGCACCGCCAATGACGGCCTTGTTAGCGGCGTTTGGTGGCGGTGTGCTATCGGCGGATGGCTGTTCCGCCGGTGAAGCACCGGGTCCACCGGCAGGAGTAGGCGCAGGAGGAGAACCGGCGAGACCACCGGCCGGAGCTGGTGATGGGGAAGTTGTAGAAGCAGATGGTGATGGAGTTGGTGAAGTTGTAGGTGCCTGAGATGGGGTTGCTGACGGCGGAGACACTGCTGGAGACGGCACCGGAGTGGGTGTTGCTGCCGGAGAAATTTTAGGTGCAGGAGCTGGAGATTGAGCTAAACATGAAGCAGCAAAAAAGGCTAAGAAAAGCATAACTTTGAAATAAGAGGCCATTTTTACAAAGCTGTTTGTTTTTCACTTTTGTGATTTTACAAAGGAAGAATGAGAGATTTTTTGGCTCAAAAGTGAATAGAGAAGAGACTGTGAAGAGGAAATATATAACAGGAGGAGAAGGAAAAAACGAACGTTTCTAGAAGGAAATTATTAGTATAATAATATATTTTAAATAATTATTGTTTATTACAGATATACGGTAGGTGTATGTATGTTGGTAATTGTTTAACCAACAAATGTAAATTTTGGTCAAAGCTTGAATTTTAGAGAAGAAATGGGGTTACTAATAATCAAAGAGACCGAAATATAATTGGCTTTCAAAGAATATAAATAAATCAGTAAAAAATTGTATTTCACTATGATCTCAAGAATGTTCTCTGTCCCTACAAATGATAAAACTTACTCCTTTTATAGTTGATAAGGAGTAACGGATTATCTAAATAATAAAAAATATTTAATGAGACGTTACATAATTATTGCTATTAAATACTGAATAACTAACGTATCAAGTATTTAATAATGAATGCAGACTAATTTTTGTCTTCAGATTCGTGTCTTCAATGCCCTTTTTATCCGTTGATATTGAATGCATTGGATAGACACGAGAATCGTATCTGAGGTTCCTTCTCGTGGTTGTTTCCTTTTCTTCTACCGTGCATATTGTCCTCCGTGCCTTTTAATCATTTATTATTCTTTGACTGTTTGACTAATCCACGTGTCATGTCACGTCACCTTTAATAGAAATTTAAGTTTTTCCCAATACAGATAGTCCCACCACTTTTCATTTACTTATCAATTAAATAATTGGGAAGTGGATCCTGAAAAAGAATTTTTGTCACAATTAATGCCTGTGTTAGTATCGACGTCTTTACTGTCTTTCTCATTTATTACCTTGTACACGTGTCGTCTTCTGATTAGATCTGCAGTTTTGTTCCCATTTTTCTAGGCCTGTTCAACTTCCTCTGTTTACGAAGTGATGGTTATCTTTAATATTGGCTTTCCATCATTACTTCCCTTAATTTTGACGGTTGTCCCAATATAAACTTTTAATTCGCACTTTCTTTGTCTTCCTTTTCATCAACTTCAATCTAGTATTCGAATTCCCTTTCTTTCTTCTACTTTCTTCAAAACCATCCTGCAATGGCATCTCCAAACCCTAATCCCAGAAAAGTTTTGTTCTTGATTAATTTCCTAATACACCTGCTCCCATCAGACATTCAAGAGGCAGAGGAGGAAAATCCCGAAGTATGGGATCTACACGAGGAGGATTAACTAGTTCTGGAGTTAAAGGTTCTTCTTCTAAAACTCCATCTTCAAAAAGTAAAGAAATTTCGAGGCCTTCTCTAGAGCCCACGGTTGAAGAGATTATTCCAAACGATTTGCCTTTTGCAAGTGATAGAACGTCCCTTCAAAAACAAATTGCAAAATTGAAAAAAACTGATGCTTATCCCTCTCTTATATTAATATTCCCAGCGCTAGGAAAGAGAATAATTGGAAAGAGGGCGTCATTCGTTTATCAATTTCTTCTATTAACCAACGAATTTCATCATACAGAAATGAATATTCTTATATTTATACCTACCCCTTCACATTAGGGTTTAAATCTGCTGTATACCTAGTTATCACAGATTTTTGCAGATTTTTCTAATTTTTTAGCCCAGGTTGGACCTTTGGTTTGGAGGGCTGTATTTTGTTTAAGGTTTTTGTCTACTAAAGCAAAAGTTAATTTCACCTTCCCCCATCTCATCCACTTATACTACCCTAGTCTGTTACGCCATGGGATTTTCACTCTAACTGCAAGGAGCAAAAGAGTTTTAGTAAACGCTGATGACGATAAAGATCGTGGGTGGTATCTGCTTTATATTGGTGTTCGCACAGTGGACTTATTGGGAGAATCAAACATTCCCTTCCCCGAGATGTGAAATTTTGCACGTAAGTTTTTGTTCTACTTTTCCCGTGCCTATTTTATGAGATTTTGATCTTCTCTTTAAATTTATCCCTTTTTTGATTTTTTGTAGCAATCATGGGAGATGTGTAACCCGTTTCCAATTTTCGTGGTTGGGTAGACTCGATTTTGAAAATTGCCCCTAAGGAAGAAAGGACTTGGAAATCTATATCTTCCTTACACGGATGGACAGTAAAAACACACGGTACATATTTTTTTCATATATACTTTCTAGATACGTATATAAATTTTGATAATGAACTCAAATCCTCTTTTTATCAAGATTTGGAATAAAAGGAATGACAGTAAAGGTTTCTATAGCCATGCGTACAACTGCCAACTCTGCCCTTGGTTTGGATAAGACTAAAGCTCTTTAGCCAAAAGAAAAGCTTTAGCAATGGAAGCTGAAGATTAAAAAGATAATACCTCTTTGGTATCTAGGCTAAGAGCTAGGAGACGTGTTGTTTTGGATGATGAAATTGAAGTCTATCCTGCTCGTGCCTCTGTTGTAATTACTTCTTCTATAATTAATTCCACTACAGAACCTGTTCTTATCCAATCCGATGAAGATACCGTGTCAAAAGACACGAGCGAACCAACTCAACCTCCTTCCGATAGTGGTTTTTGGAGTGGCGAGCTCAGACCTATTTTTGATGAAGCTCCTCTCTCTTCATTCGTTTCTTCTCCTTTCAGTCCTTTGCCAATTGTAAGTACTTCATCTCCAATAATTGTTTCCTTACCTTCTCCAGTTGTGAATACTTCCATTCCTGTTCACGAATCAGTTTCTATAGCTTCTCCTTCCCTTCCTGCTTCAACTTCAATGACCCCTATAGTTTTTACTTTTTCTACTACGTCCCCTACCGCTACTCCCTCTTCATCTGCTCTTCCAGTAGAGGGTAGCTCTAGTGGTAGAAGCTTGGCTATGAGAAGTGTTACTCTTGAAGTCCCTGCTACTCGAAGCCTTTTGAGAAAATCTGGAGGCCCAGATACGTTGCTCGAGCCTCTTATTGGGGATATTGAGAAAAACAAAATGCAAAGCCACAACTGCTACACCTTAATTAATGACATAGTTTATTCAACTTTAAACGTAATTTCTTTAACTTTGAAATATATATATATATTTTTTGTTTATTTTGAGTCTTGACTTTCATGTTTCATAATTGTAGGAAAATCTCATTGGGACCGAGCTATTAGGGCGAATTTCTTTATTGGAGAGAAAGGATCGTGAGTCAGGCTATCTCCGAAGCTAGGAAGATAGCTGAGGATGCATTACTTGAAGCAGTGAATTGGAAGGATCAGTATGAGAATTCTCAAGGGACTACAGAGGAGTTACAGGAAAACAAAGTCCGGTTGGAGCAACAGAATCGTAGCTTATCTTTAGAGTTAGGAGTTGCTAATGCTTCATGGGGTCAACTTAAGAAGGATAAAGAAATTTTGGAAGGTTCTTTTTCTAAAGATAATGAAGAAATTAATGAGTTAAAGGCTCTTCTAGAGAAAAAATAAGAACATGGAAAAGAATTGGGAGAGAACTTATCTCGTGCTCAGAATGATTGAAGGATTTCCTCCGGCAAGATTCATATGTTGGAGAGTTCTCCTGTCAACCTTCAATCTTCCCTTGAATTCCACTTAGCTGAACATGAAACAATGAAGAACACTTTAGCTACGTGGTAAATAGATTATGAAAATCTTGAGAAGGATTACAATTCCTTGGCTGAGAATATTAACTATGAGGTCAACTGGGCCTTCTTGAAATCTCGTCGTGATACTTTAGGGAGGCTTCTCAGGAAAAATTTGACTTACAATCTGAGTTAGCCAAAGTTTTAGACTTGATTGAAAAGAATGAACAGCCAACCAAAACTTCTTCTCCTGACCAGGTAATTGACCTATCTTCTCCAACTGTGAAGACTCCCGGGGTTGAAGAGCCTTTGAACTTAGAAGCAACAGCTGAAGTTACTGAAGTTACAATTCCAGTAGACGAGGGTAACTTATCTATAACACAGACTTTTGGAACAAAAATCCCCGTGCCTACTGCTTCTCATGAAGTTTCAGCCGAGCCTAATGAAGCTGCGACTCCTACCGCTCCAATCACCTCAGTGACCAATGAAGATGTTTAACCTTACCTCTTTTTTGTTTGATTCTGATGATGTGTGTTTCAGAAAAATGTATTATAATAGCTAAGTTTTTTCCCTTAGCTTTTTATGTTAATAAGTTTGTATAATACTTCTTCATTTTATCCTTGTCTACTTACTGCTTTAATTTTTGCATAATGATTTTACCTTACTCTTGCCTATTTTTCTTGTTAGGACTTAGAGAATAAGTTAGCATTTTTATCCTTTTCAGAGAATGCTTTCATAATTCTTCTCATGTGTTACCAACATGAGGAAAAATAAAAGAGGGCCCTTTTATTTATTGACACTTAATGAAGAAGACGTCTCAACTTCATAATGGTGTTAATATACGATGAAAGAGATAGGAACATACATGTTTCACATATAATAACTTTTGTAAATTCTTTCGTTTATGAACTTTGATAAGTTTCTTGAGTATTACATGTACTGAAGTACATCTATAACTTTCTCGCAACTTTTTTCTTTTAACAGATTTATAAAATATACAAGGTTTTTTTATATAACCTATTCCGATACATAGTCATGTCCCTGACTTTACATTCTTAGGAAGGGTTTAAGCAATGAATTCATTTAAGATTGATACTTGAATTCTCGTAACTTGAGTTGATTTGAAAATCTTGAATTTTGCTCTCTCGCATCTGTTTCTGCACATACTTATGTGTATATAGTACAGTCCCCCAAGTGTTTGAGCGGTGAAGTACGAAGCCTTGAACACTTGTATATTTGCTCCCAATCTTTGGTCCTTTTCCTGAAGCAGAAATACATACGGGACTCGGAGGTGCGAATATAGATGAAGACTGCCTAACTCGTGTTTATTTCCATCAGATTATTGTAACCCTGGGCTAGGAATTTAGGAGTATTCCAATTTGCCGTGCAGGCCGTGACTCATCATTTGGGACGAGTTAGGGTTTTTCTCTAGCATCTAAAATCGTTAGTATAATTTTATCAATTCAAAGAAAAAATTCTAACTTGGCGATACCTGACCTGGTTACTTCTAGAAGTAATATCTCTTTAAGTGAACGACATTCCAATGTGAAGGTAGAACCTTACCTTCCATTGTCTCTAGCTCGTATGCTCCTTTTCCCGCAATTTGGCGAATTCAATAAGGTCCTTCCCATGTTGGACTTAGTTTTCTTGAACTAACTGACTTTGTAGATTGGAAAACCTTTTTTTAACACGAAGTCCCCAACTTTAAAAAATCTGAGGCGTGCTTTACTGTTGTAATACCGTTCAATCACTTGCTTTTGAGTTGCCATCCTTATCAATGAAGCGTCTCTTCTCCCTTCAAGTAAGTCAAGATTTACTCGTAACTCTTCATTGTTCGAGTCTTCTTTTGCTTGAATACTTCGTGTACTAGGTTCACCTATCTCAACTGGTATCAAAGCTTATGCACCGCAGACTCTGCTTTCCCATTACCTACTGGATGATATGGTGTTGACGTAATTCTTTTGATTTGCCAATTTTGAATGAATTCTGTGATTTGAGCTCCTATAAATTGTGGTCCATTATCACAATATCCTTTGGAAAACCAATGTGACAAATTATATTTCTCCAAATTAAATCTTTAACTTCTTTCTCTCGTACATGTTTAAACACTCCTGCTTCTACCCAATTAGTGAAATAATCAGTAAGTACGAGTAGAAACTTTACCTAACCTTTTGCCTGAGGTAATGGTCCTACGATGTCCATTCCCCATTTTATGAAGGGCCACGGAGCTATGACATGATGTAATAACTCTGCTGTTTATGCATAGTATTTTCATACCTTTGACATTTGTCACATTTAGATACGAAATCAATTGCTTCTTCTTCCATTTTAGGCCAGTAATATCCCGCTCAAATTAATGTTTTTACCAGTGATCTGCCTCCTGCATGATTTTCACAATGTCCCTCATGTACTTCTCTTACCACATATTCTGTTTGAGAAGGTCCGAGACACCTGGCTAATGGTCCACCAAACATTTTACGGTACAAGTTTCCTTGATACAAGCAGTAACGAACAGCTTTCTTCCTTAATGCATGATCTGTCACCTTGTCTTCAGGTACGGTTCCGTGCTGCAAAAAAGACACGATTTTGTTTCTCCAATCCCAAGTTAAATGATTAAAATTTACCTCATTTTTGTCAGGGTCAAGAACAGAGTGAAACAAATGTATAATTGAGGGATTCACATCTTTTGCTATATCTGCTGTAGATGCAAGGTTGGCTAAAGCATCTACTTCCAAATTCTCTTCTCTTGGGATTTGCATCACTTTCCAAGTTTGGAACTATCTTATTAACTCCCGTACCTTTCCGAGGTATTCTTGCATTCGAGTTTCTCTAGCTACGTAAGTCCCCAATATTTGATTGACTACTAACTGTGAATCACTTTTGATTACAATTTTCATGATACCAAGTTCTAATGCTAGCTCCAAGCCTACAATCACAACTTCATACTCTGCCTCATTATTAGTTACAGGTGACATTTTATAGCTTGTCTAATTGTTTCATCCATAGGTGGTATAAGAACAATTTCTAAACCTCCCTTTACATTAGATGAACCATCGGTACATAATAGCCAAGTCCCCGAATTAGCTATGTTAAAAACTTGTAATTCTTTTTCTGCTTCTAGATGTATGCTTTAACTAAAATCAGCTACGAAATCAGCGAGTATTTGAGATTTGATAGCAGTTCGAGGTTGGTAAATTATTTCGTACTCACTTAATTCTATAGCCCATTTTGCTAATCTTCCTGATAATTCATGTTTATGCAATATATTACTTAAAGGAAAAGCAGTAACAACCACAATAGGATGATATTGAAAATAAGGTCATAGTTTTCTAGATGCCATGATGAGAGCTAATGCTAATTTTTTTAGTTAGATACCTTGTCTCTGCATCTAATAAAGCTTTACTTACATAATAAATCGGAGATTGCTTACCTTGGTCTTCTCGTACTAAAACGGCAGCATCATTCTTTCATGGGGCAGCATCATTCTTTCACGTTGGAATCTATCAACAAATATCTGAGCAATTCAGTTTTCCCTTGTTTGATTGTGAAAATATCCTCCATTCTCTTTTCCACCTTTTGAGATCCCGAATATGCTTTTATGAAAGAATCTGCGAGCTCAGCAAAAGAATTTATAGAATTCTCAGGTAAGAGAGAGTACTAGGTTAATGCTCCCTTGGTGAGTGTTTCTCCAAACTTTTTGACCAACAATGATTCTATTTCTTGTTTGGTCAAATCGTTGTCTTTCAGTCCCGTTTTAAATGCAATTACATGATCACGAGGGTCCGTTATACCCTCATATTTTGGGATATAAGGCATTTTGAATTTATTTGGTATCTGTAAAGGAGCAACACTTGGTTTCCACAGTTGTTGCGAGTATTTATCCACGCCTACTCCTTTTATCACAGGTGGAACTCCAGGGATTTGCTCAATACGCTCGTTCTGCTCCTTGAGTTGCTTCTGCAAGGTTACTACCAAATTTTGAAGATGAGAATTACCTGTATTACCTGGTTCTCCATCTTGTGAGTTATTAGGAACTGTGCCATTGCCAGAATCAACTAGACCAGAGCGAGGGTATCCCAACGTGTTGTTATCTGGTGTTGCTGGTGCAACGGGCAATTGATCAATTAAGGCTCGCAAGGATTTGTTAATTCTTGAGTCGATTATTTTCTTTAGTAGTTCATCTCTTGTTTCGGCTCCTCCATCATCATGTTCAGACATATTGTTTGGAGTTCCTTCACGAGATCCACGTGGCGAAGCTTGAAGGTTAGCATTATTGAGTTCCTCATCATCAATTTGTTGCTTCAGATTTGCCTGGTTGTTGTTGTCGTTGTTGTTTGACATATTAACAATAAGATTGAATGTTGATTTAGCAAGAACGGATTATCAGATTCCCGGTAACGGAACCAATTTGTTTTACCAAAAAATGTAATTTTGGTCCAATCTTGAATTTTAGAGAAGAAATCGGGTTACTGATAATCAAAGAGAATCGAAGTATAATTGGCTTTCAAAAAATAAGAATAAAGCAGTAAAATATTGTATTTCACTATGATCTCAAGAATGTTCTCTGTCCCTACAAATAATAAAACTTCCTCCTTTTATAGCTGACAAAGAGTAACAGATTATTCTAAATAATAAAGAGCATTTAATGAGACGTTACATAATCATTGCTATTAAATACTGCATAACTAACATATCAAGTATTTAACAATGAATGTAGACTACATTTTGTCTTCAGATTCGTGTCTTCAATGCCCTTTTTATCCGTTAATATTGAATGCCTTGGATAGACACGAGAATCGTATCTAAGGTTCCTTCTCGTACCTGTTTCCGTTTCTTCTACCGTGTATGTTATCCTCTGTGCCTTTTAATAATTTATTGTTCTTTTACTGTTTAACTAATCCACGTGTCATGCCACGTCACCTTTAATAAAAACTTAATTTTTTCCTAATACAATAATGGTATATAATGCATTAGTGTGCCTGAACAGCTAAAAATGAGTCATAATTCACGTGTAGGCTTTGATGTTATCAACTCTAGTCGGGATTTAGGGTTTAGGTTTTTGTTTAAAAAAATAATACGAGTCCAAGTTTTGCACACTGACAGTATGGAATATTCATATAATTAGATTATTTAATGAAACATCGAGGATAATTTCCATGAAATTTTCTGATATAATATGTTAAATTACATTGATCGAATTTATTTTTTATACTTTCATAATATGTATTTAGAATATTAATATAATTTAAGATATAATCAAATAACAATTTATTTAGATGATTGTTACATGTCATTTCATAATGTAGCGTATTGTATTGTATGTATTATATTATTTTGATTAATACAATATTTGGATAGATCATACATGTTTGTCGTCGTTTCATGATATGATATACTAGCAATATAAAGAATAAACTTGTAATATTATAAAGAAAAAATAGGATATAACAATATCAATTATATTGACCCAGTAAAATCTCACTAAAAAAGTAGGATACAGAGATGAAATTATTATGTGAAAATATAAGATAAATAATAAAATAATTTATATAATAATAATAAAAATTAAGACGAGAGAAAAAATAATGATGCCATCATATGTCCAAATGGGTAGCTACATAAAGTAACAGTTATTATTTTTACGTATGACGACTTTAACTATAATATAATAAAATTTAAATAATATTTTAAGTAAATATTATAGTTTTCATAATAATATGGTACAATATAATAGATAATAGATAATAATCCAAACAAGTCGAAACGAAGCCAACTCAGTGGAACATAAGTGTTTCCTAAAAAATTATATATATATATATACATAAAGTATATATATATATATATACTTTATGTATATACATAAATTATATATATACATAAAGTAAAACTTCTATATATATATATATATATATATATATATATATATATATATATATATATATATATATATATATATATATATATATAAAACTTCTCTGTTTGTGTGGGTATTATTTCATAAATAGGTTAATGAAGCTTTTGTCTTTAAAATACAATTGAGTTAGTTTCATTTTAAAAAGTTACGTAGATACCATGGAAGAACCAAAACAAGTAAGTTTGCTGGTGAGGAAGATTTTTGGAGCAAGGGATTGGTGGAAAAATGAAACATATCACTGCATTCATGCTGGCACAATGAGAGTTACAATATCAGGAAGGCATACTACTTTACTTCACAGTATGCCAAAGTCAACTGGAAGACCTTAGTAATGGTATCTGGGGTGCTGCCTAAACAGAAACTCATTTTTAGGGTTGGCACTACACAAACGATTGACAACAGTTGATAGACTAGAAATGTGGGGTATTCACACTGATCAAGCATGTACACTGTGTGCGAGTGACCTTGTAGAGACACATGATCACCTCTTCTTTGAATGTCATTACTCACAAAGGCTATGGCAAGGCTTGCTACAATGGCTGAGGTTTAAAAGAGTAATCACCAGTTGGGAACTAGAGGTTCAGTGGGTCTCGGTTAGAGTTAACAATAGGCATCCAAGGAAATCCATTCTAGGAATGATGTTTGCAACAATCGTATACAACATTTTGATGAAAAGGAACGAAAGAAGATTTCGACAGTCGAGCAAAGATGCGGCAGATAGAACACGATATATTGCTATCCAAGTGCATATCACTGGAATGAAGAAGCCAAAGTGGCAGAACACCCTACAAAACATGAACTACTACCCAATGTAATCCTAACTAGATTCACATTACGTTTGTAGTTAAACAATAATAGTTGTAGAGTAGCTAATTGAATAATTTTTTGAGAGTTGTTCTATAGTCACAAAAAAATTATTAATGTACATTAAGGTTGAATACAAAATTTTTCTTCACCAAAAAAAAAAAATTACGTAAAAGAGAAAAAAGTTTTGAGAACCGAACAAAAGTATAGAACTATCAACTATACAACACCTATTCCAATTTCCAAAGCACTTTTCCAGAAACTTGTTCGAACAAACTTTTCGCCCAACAATAAAGAATTTAGCATATTTATGGAAATTGTAATTGTCAGGGGGATTTGGTTATTCTTCTCTTCTTTTCTTAATTCTAAAAGAAACAAGAGACGTTAAGTTACATCCAACTGCAGCTAATATATATACATTGCTACGGCTAATTTGGTAGAGTGATAAGAAATAAATAATTTTGGGATTAGGTTTTAGATGATTTTATCAGGATAAGATAAAATTATGAAATAATTAACTTTTAAGTTTATAATTTTTTTAATCTCGGTATAAAAGAATAAAATAACTCATCTCAGAATAATTAATTTTGAAATAATTAATTATGAAATAACATATTTTCCAACAAACAGTTTTTTATCCTTGGTATCAAATAAGCCCTTATCCTACATACCAAATGAATCTTTAGTCTACATATTTTTTTTAATATTATTAAATAGTCATTCAAAAAATATGTTACATGTAGGTTTTTTTTTGTTTTTCTATTCAGATATTCGATAAATGATGCAAATAAGCCTCCTCAAAATATAAAATTTATAAACTAAAAAATATTATAATTTACTTGGTACAACAGATAATATCGCAAAAATTCTTTGTGTAACTTAAAATTTAAATATATTCCAGTGGAAGGGACTATTTCTTTTTCCTGTCATGTGAAGATATACCTAAAAGCCACCAAAGAATGGAAATTTTGGTAGTCATTTTCTCAAGTTAAGTAAAGTGTCATTATCTACTTAGTTGTGATTTACTTGTATGCATAATTATCTCAATCATTTGCCCAACTTATCTTTATATTTATCTATTTTTTTAACACAGAGGGCAGCTCCTTCAATTCCATTGTCTTCTTCATAATTGATTCACATACTCAAATAAACGAATATACACACGAAGTGATAGCAATAGATAATATGTAAAAGAAAAAAGAAAAATAAAAGAAAAGTGTTAATCAATATGGTGGCATTCAGGTATAGTTTTGGGTATAATTAAAGTTTTGGAAAATTATATTTAAATTAAAAGTTTTAAAAAGTAATTACGGAAATATTGTGTATTTGAATTAATTTTTAAAATGTTTTTTTTTTGGTGGAGAAATTTGGTGTTGGCTTTTGTCAATACCTACTCTTTTGTTGAATTTGAATTCTTATTTTATATTTTTGTTCTCCGAAAGTACCAATCGATCTTCAAAAATTATACACACTTGTTTCTATACCTTTCATAAGGCTTTTCCGAAAACTTTTCAAATTTAAATAAGGCCATATAGGAAAAATGATAAGTTCTAATTCCCAAAGGCAAACATTAATTTCACATCTCGAAAAGTTTTAACCATTTGAAATTATTGTACAATTTGTACTTAAAACATTGTTGGTAAAGAATTTAACATAGGAGTGATAAGATGATTGAGATTTCTTCACTCTAAGAGATTTTGGGTTTAAATTTTGAGAGTAAAAGAGTTTTTAGTGGTAAACACTTAGCACCCATTTGATCATAGTTTTTGGTATATTCTTTTCAAAAAAATTTGAATATATTGTTTGTTTATGAAATATGGTCAGTTTTAAAAATGTTTTGAAATGTATTTTAAGTTTTCAAAAATTGGTTTAGGATAATATTTTCACTAATTCACAAAACTTCGAATTTTCTTCAAATAAATATATATTCAAACACAAATTTAGCTTTTAAAATTATTTTCATCTCATATTTTAAACTCATTTAATTTTTTAAATTTATATCCAAACGATAGCTTATATTGACCAGAGTTTCATATCGTGAATGAAGGAAGAGAGGTTTAACGTTGATGTAACCGACATTAGCGTGGTCGGCACTCGTACAACTAAATTCAATAATCTAGACCCTAATGCGAAAATCCTACGGCTAATTAAAGCTTAATCAGAGGGTTAGAATACGAGGCAAGTACTTGTTTGATCATTTTCATCACTACAACGTAATTAATTTCTCAATTATTTTCTTAATGTGGGACCAATAATGATGATAGAGACGGGTTAACTTTTTGTCATTGACAAATGATTTTATTATTATATCTTCCTCATTGTGGTTTGCTTAGCTGTATTATAGCCGTTTAACAGGTACATCACTGGAGATAAGAATTATTAATCTATTTTAAGAAAATAGTGTTCCGTTATATGAAAAGAATGGACCTTGGGCCTAACTCAACCCCAAAAGCTAGCTTATGAGGTGAGGATTGTCCAAGCCATATAAGGAGACCAAGGACCTCAAATCCCTCCGATGTGGGATAACTCAACACCCCCCATCACGCCCAGATCTCTGGAGCGTGGACAACATAAATGGGGGCCCAACATCGGTAACAATAATTGGGATGGGCCTGGCTCTGATACCATGAAAAGAATGGACCTTGGGCCTAACTCAACCCCAAAAGCTAGCTTATGAGGTGAGGATTGTCCAAGCCATATAAGGAGACCAAGGACCTCAAATCCCTCCGATGTGGGATAACTCAACATTATATTAAGCACAAAATACAAGTTTATTTGAACGAATGAAAGACCTACATTTTCATTTTAGAAAGTCTTGCTGTCGGTGCTCTGAAATGAATAATTTAAAAGTAAGACTAAATTAAAAAGATTTTTTTAATAAGAAGATAACTTGACATGGGTCCATGTCAAAGAGGGTTCTTTTATGCATCAAAGCTTAGTGGAATATAAATATTTTAATTATTGGCCAATCATAGGGCTAAAAGTGTTTAATCAATTTATGCGACTGTATACAAATCATGATTACACCTTATTTTAACTAGAAATAAATTTTCATGAGTTTTCCATCTAAGAACATTGACTTCATAATAAACCATAGAAGTTATAAATAGGTAATTTGGATTTGGTTAAAGCGAAATTTAGAATGTCATATTCATATAATGCCCAACGTATGCATAACGATATTAATAACTTTGTTTGTCTAATATATTCATAATTCATTAGTTCGACTAATTTAAATTCTTACTGAATTACGAATTAGCCCATTAAAAAATCAAGCGTTTTCTAACGAGAAGTTCGTTCAATTTTAAAATTTGACCTGATCTTTGGTTAGAGCGAAGATATTCATGTGATCAATGTTATGAAATAATATAAAAGACAAGAACAATAATGCAAGAACAAGAGCAATAGAGAGAATAGAGAGAGAGGAGTATTCTCATTGATACTTAGAGATTGTTAGGGATGATTTACAATGGTAGAGGGCACCTCTATTTATAGGGAGGAGGATGATTTAGCTACCAAGAATAGAACTCTAGAATCTCTCTAATTATAGACATTCACCTTAAATAGGAGATTTCATAACACTCCCCCTTGAATGTCTATTCAACAATGTGCCTCGTTAAAACCTTAAAACCAAAACCCAATGGGAAAAATTAAAGAAAGGAAAAAGAGTACACATGTTTGAATATGCGCCTATTGGTTGCCTCGTTAAAAACCTTGCAAGGAAAACCCAGTGGGACAAAATCTTGTAAGGGAAAAAGAGTGCAACGCGCATTAACTCCCCCTAATGAGTACATCAATTTATATCCTTGAGCATTTGCATTCCAATCTTGTGCATCATTTTCAAAACGATCTTTGGTAGATGTTTGATAAATAAATCAACCATATTGACTTGAATAAATATTCCGCACCTTGAAATCATCATTCTTGATAGATATGAACATCTTCATATAATGTCGTGGAATAACTTTTCAATATCTCCATAGATGCATTCTCAATGCCATCATGCTTATAGTTATAGCAAGATACATATGTACACAAATTGTACTTAGGATGTGGTACTTCAGGACCAAGAATTGCATATGCTTCAAGCAACTTAAATCTTTCAAGTTAAGTCATATAAGCCATATAATAGACTTTAGATGCATATCAAGTTTTCCATGTCATGCTAGACAAATAAGATATCGAAAACTGAATATACATACCTTTGACTTTATACTTTCAAGCATTTGAACTATAGGTTCAAAACTACATGTCTTTCATATGGAATCAATTCTTCTTGAATTGTATCTCTTCCATTTAGTTACTTTCGTTGGGTCAGCAAATGCGTATAGCATGCTTTACAATATGTTGTAATTGAATTATCCCTTTTATGAACTTCAGGTTCATATCAAGATATTCGGGGATATACATATACAAATGATAATTCATCCCATGTAACCTTTTCTCAAGCGTTTATCATGTCTCCCCCTCATGTTAGTAAAGCTAACTTGTTTCCTCAACTTTGAGAAATCATCTTTGTGCATTATTATGTCAATATACACAGCACATTAATAATAAGATGAAATTATTTGGTTCCTGACCCTGAACCACTTGTGAGGGGAGAATATAATATACTCTCGTATACAACGTATATCAAACTGATTATTATAACTTTGTTCTCATAAGAAACAGTTTAGCTATTAAGTGGAAGCACTCAATAATTATCTTGCTAAACCAACTTTGATATAAACCAACTTATCAAGATGAACTATCTTGAGTAGAAAATCTGGAAATTATGCTCGAAGTTAGATTACTGAGCAATTTACCTCGCAAGCACCGGCCAGGCTGCGGGTTAATAACAATTGCGCATGTAACCATATCATAGATGCATCATATGTGGTATACATGGCAGGTGAATGGGCCCATATTCACCTTTGATATTTCCAGAATTTATGGGCTTCAACCCGAACTCTTTAGTTGGTCAGTTCATTAATGAGAACAAGTGATACAAGAGAATTCGTAAAGAACTTTCTAGTTCTTTAATATTCACCTATGTGAATTTGCACATCATACTTAAAATGAGATGGCTAACACGAATGCCAACTGAATAAATTATCAATATTGGTAAACTTCAAATTTACACCATGACATGTGCACTTATCAATAAACTTCAGGTTTATTATGACATGGGTTTTTATACCAATAGATATCCACTTTATTGTGGCATTCTTTTGTTTGTGTAGTACAAATTGGAGAATGAAGCGGGTAGCTTTTCATATACAAATTATCCCGCTACAAGTTGTAGTAATAGGAGATATCAAATCTTTCCTTCATTTATAGTCTCAATATAATCAATCGCTTTCGCGTGTACTTTGGAAACTGAATAAGTTTCTTTGAGACTTACTACAGCACAATACTCAATTGTGTTTCTCCAACATAGTAATTGGCTCTTCTAGAGCTCTCAATTAATTTTGTACTACCACAGATTCATCAACATCCATGTGGTGAATATCTCTTTTAAAGAGAAAGTTATACCATTATGGTCATGGTCAAAATTATATGCAAGATATGTTTCTTGCATTATCGTTGTCCTTTAATATTCATATTTCCAAAATACTTTGGCGTACAATAGGTACGTGACCAACGATCATTCATGCCATATATCATCTCAAACCTCCTTCTAGGGGTGAGTGTGGTATCATCTCAAACCTCCTTCTAGGGGTGAGGGTGGTATATTCAATACCAACTTCATGTTCATATTCTTCCGATAATGAATATGTATTCGTGAGTCAGATGTTGTCACATTCACTGCGGGGATATGTGATTTTGTTATCCTTTTCAAATCTGTAAATGCGTCTGGCATTCGATTTGCTATTCTTTGCAAATGGATAATATTTTGCGCCTCTTTTTCACAAATAGAGGTATGTGGATCAAGATGAGATAATGATGCATTTTTCCACAAAATTTCCCGTTTGGTTTCACCAACTTCTCCCCCTAATTTTGGGAAAAGTGTCTCATCAAATTGACAGTCTGCAAATCGTGCAGTGAACAAATCTCCTGTCAATGTCTCGAGGTAGCGAATAATGGAGGGCGATTCAACCTCAACATATATTCCTAACCTTCTTTGCAGGCCCATTTTGGTGCGGGATGGCGGTGCTACAGGCACATATACTGCGCATCCAAAGATTCTTAAATGGGATATATTGGGTCCATAACCCAAAACCAATTGCAACGGGGAATATTTGTGTCAATTCGTCAGTCAGAGACGAACTAGCATTGCTGTATGCAAAATGGCGTGTCCCCAAACCGAAGTGGGCAGCCGACGAACTAGTATTGCTGCATGCAAAATGGCGTGACCCCAAACCAAAGTGGGCAGCCGACGAACTAGTATTGCTGCATGCAAAATGGCGTGAACCCAAACCGAAATGGGCAGCCTCGTTTTCATGAAAAATTCAAGATTATTCTCATCTATTGTCTCAATATGATATCCATTTTGAATGATATCTTTAAAACTCAACAAGTTCCTTTTAGACTTGGAGGAAAACATTGCGATTGATATCATTAAAACTCAACAAGTTCTTCTTAGACTTGGAGGAGAATATTGCATTCTCTAAGATAAACGTCGTGCCTTTAGCAGAGTTACAGTTGCTCTTTCGGAGCCTTCAATCAATTTAATTCCCATGGTTTGACATACAAAAGATAAAGCAAAAGAGATAAAGTAAAGTCAATAACTTAATAATGACTATCAATTTCGAGCCAACTTAATATGTCAGTTGCGAAAGAATAAAACCGTAAGTTCTCGATTTGATAATAATGCAATTATTACATTATAATGAATGGGTGATTGGTCTACGTTATTGGCGTGTTGGTGCTTTGATAATAAACTGATGAGTTATGAAAGAAGCTGTAATGGTTCACATGAAACAAAAGAAATTCAAACCAATAGCAACTTAGCATGTCAGTTGCGTAAAAAAAAATGCATAATCTAGGTAATAAACAGAATATACACAGACAATGTACTTTTCATGGTTTTCCAATTTTTGCAACGTCTAGTATATTCTTGAGCATAGTGGTGTCTGTATAATATTTACATTTATCTACACACTTTTCAGGCTTAACTACAAATCACTTGCATCTGGATATTTCATGTGCAAAAATGCTATGCCAATGCATACATAGTATCCCAGAGAAAAAAAATAAACTACATCGAGCAGATTAACACCGAGCAGATTAGAAAGGATTACAAATAATTACTATGAATAGGCAAGAATAAAAATTTACCTTCTCAATCATCTTTAACCACTGATCCATTACCGATCAAGTGGTCTATTTTTCCCCTCAGGGTGCTCAAAGAAATCTGCCACATCCAAGTGGGTGATGTCAAAATTGTCATCAGAGACAAAATTGGTTTCAGGGCATTTACCTTTTAGAGATGCTTGATAAAGCTCAACCAAATGTCTTGGTACACGGCAAATTTTCGCCCAATGCCCTTTTCCACCGCAACAATAATATATAGTTTATGAACTATTTGCTTTTGGATTCTCATCGTATCGTGCTTGTGGCAGAGTGACCAACTTCAGGTTGTCATATCTCTTCTTTAAGCCATTCCACAAGATAGGTGGATCTTTGACGGTGAGATATTCAATCTTCAAACCTTCATCAAGGTGATGGCGCAAGAAAATCAAGGCCTTAGCATAGTTTCAAACCTTCATCAAGGTGATGGCGCAAGAAAATCAAGGCCTTAGAATAGTTTCAAACCTTCATCAAGGTGATGGCGCAAGAAAATCAAGGCCTTAGTATAGTTTCAAACCTTCATCAAGGTGATGGCGCAAGAAAATCAAGGCCTTAGCATAGTTTTGGGTAGATGCATTATTTCTGTCTTTAATGGCGTCTCCAAGACCCATAGCATCCAAAATGGATTTAAGTATCCAACACCCATATCATATAGTTCTTGCCCGAAATTTCAAGGGCAACGAACTTTCTTTTCATAATGTTAGACATAAACCAAAATTACATCAAGAACGTGTTCATACTTACGGGCTCTATTACAATTATCACATTCACTTCAGGGAATGGATCAAAATCATGTGCTTTACACAATCTCATGTCAAATATTACTTTCATAAAGTGAAAGATTATTTTGAGAATCCTTATTGTTCTCATTACCACAATAATGACGATTATAACTTCGTCTATTGCCATGTCCACATCCATTGATACCTGTACGGTAATTAGTCTTCTTTCAGACTTATCACATACTGCTACCACATTCTCTAAAGGGAATGGAGCAAATTCAATTGGACGGAATTCTTTGCCACGTCCACATTCATTGATACCTTCATGGTAATATTTTAGTCTTCTTTCAGACTTATCATATACTGCTTCCACATTCTCTAAAGGGAATGGAGCAAATTCAATGGGACGGATTTTCAATTATTTGCCCACAATCATACATGAATTTAATCATGGCAGGACATAGAGATTTTACCACTTCATGTGGTTATAATTTCTTACAAACTCCATTAGAGTTATAATCAAACTTTGTTGTCTATGCTTTGTATATAAAATCAAATTATAGAATTCCAAGAATTTGAAAGGGAAAAGTAAATTACTTACCTTTAAGGTATACCAATAAATGTTGTGATATCAAATATACCTCTTGAGTTTCCATCCCGTTGCATTACTTTATGATGATACCATCTCTTCTATTTTTCCGTATAAAAATTCTTGAACTGGTGCAACTGTAATGGTTGATTGTTCCCGTGTGACCGTCTGTGTCTGGCCTTCAGCATATCTGGCAGTCAAAGCAGGAGAACATATTATTGAAGCACGCTTTTGGTGGATACGACTTATCAAGCGTCTTCTGCTGTTAATGACTTGAGACTGCATGCAAAGCGGCTGGAGGCCAGCAGGAACAGATACTATTGGCTTGAATTGCTTATCCCCTGCTCTCACCATTGGCAAAGTAACTGCACTCATAGTGGTACTAGCGGTTGACAACATCTTTTTTTTTTTTTTTTTTGCAATAACTCTGGGTCTCCCTGAGACCGAACTCCTATAATCCTTTTTCAGTGCACAATAGAAGGAGAGCGAAATTAGACTCTGCCAATATAAAAAGAGGAAAATTATTTGATGTTTTGTTGGGCTGATGGTTTATTGAAGGGGAAGGAATGACGAATAGGGGAAGGAAGAGATCAAATTCAATTGGTTAGAGACTCGTGCTGATAACGTGTTATGAAATAATATAAAAGACAAGAACAATAATGCAAGAACAAGAGCAATAGAGAGAATAGAGAGAGAGGAGTATTCTCATTGATACTTAGAGATTGTTAGGGATGATTTACAATGGTAGAGGGCACCTCTATTTATAGGGAGGAGGATGATTTAGCTACCAAGAATAGAACTCTAGAATCTCTCTAATTATAGACATTCACCTTAAAAAGAAGATTTCATAACAATCAAATGTTTATTGCTCTCCATAGTAATTAAAGACATATATTAAAAGTTATTTTAGTGAACCTCTTTTAACCTTTAAGTTTGACAATATTGTTGGTGCTGTAAAAAAATTATTGTAAGAGTAAATTCTACTTGACCCCTTCAGCCTTTAATGATCGGAAAATGATACCTCTTTCGCCTTTTGAATAACATGGATTGCTATAAATAGAACTCTATTTAAGGTGAATGTCTATCTTATAAGAAGAGTCTTACTTCAAGGCTAAGTCTTTTATCTTCCTATAAATAGAGGGGTCTTACCCCATTGTATATCATCCCAAAAGTATTAATAAGAATACTCCTCTCTCTCTACTTTTCTCTCTATTGTTCTTGTATTATTGTTCTTGTTCTTATATTATTTCATAACACGTTATCAGCACGAGACTCTACCGTCTCAAGAAGCACTTTGAGAAGATTAAGGAGTAATTCGCCCACACGAATTTCGCTAATTCCGGGCATTATCCGGGTCACGCTTCAAGAGATAAGTATCGATTTTATGTTCGATTAAAATCTATAATTATGTGTTGTCTACATTACATACAAGTGATCCTAGCTATTTAATTCCGCTATTCCTTTCTTTGTTACAATTGAATTGATGACTGGTTTAATTTAGTTGTATAGTGGAACGTTTCTGGTCAATTATGCAAACAATGGGTTTTTGGATTTTTAAAGTTTGCTGATAGTTTGGAGGTCCAATGGCAATCTTGAATTTCTATACGGAAAATATGTCGCGTTCTCCGGCATCAAATTTGCCGCGGGAGTCGACCAAAGTTGCCAGAATTTGTTGCCACGGGATGGAAACTCAAGAGGTATATTTGATATCACAACATTGATTGGCAAAGGTAAGTAATTTACTTTTCCCTTTCAAATTCTTGAAATTCTACGATTTGATTTTATATACAAACAAAGACAACAAATTTTGATTATAACTCTAATGGAGTTTGTAAGAAATTACACTCACATGAAGTGGTAAAATTTCTATGCCTTGCCATGATCAAATTCATGAATGATTGTGGGCAAAGAATTGAAAATCCGTCCCATTGAATTTGCTCCATTCCCTTTAGAGAATGTGGTAGCAGTATGTGATAAGTCTGAAAGAAGACAAAATTATTATCATGATGGTATCAATGAATGTGGACGTGGCAATAGACGGAATTATAATCGTCATTATGATCCATTCCCTGAAGTGAATGTGATAATTGTAATAAAGCCTGTAAGTATGAACATGCTCTTGATGTAATTGTATCTTATGTATGACATTATGAAAAGAAAGTTCGTTGCCCTTGAAATTTCGGGCAAGAACTATATGACATGGGTGTTGAATGCTGAAATCCATTTGGATGCAATGGGTCTTGGAGACACCATTAAAGATAGAAATAATGCATCCACCCAAGACTATGCTAAGGCCTTGATTTTCTTGCGCCATCACCTTGATGAAGATTTGAAAATTGAATATATCACAGTCAAAGATCCACCTATCTTGTGGAATGGCTTAAAGAAGAGATATGACAACCTGAAGTTGGTCACTCTGCCACAAACACGATATGATGAGAATCCAAAAACAAATAGTTCATAAACTATATGTTATCGTTGCGGTGGAAAAAGGGCACTGGGCGAAAATTTGCCGTGTACCAAGACATTTGGTTGAGCCTTGTCAAGCATCTCTAAAGAGTAAATGCCCTGAAACAAATTTTGTCTCTGACGACAATTTTGACATCACCCACTTGGATGTGGCAGACTTCTTTGAGCACCCTGAGGGGAAAATTGACCACCTAATTGGTGATGGATCTGTGATGAAGGAAGATGGGATTGTTTGATTTTACTTCACTTATTTGTAATAGTTAGTGAATAAACTAATATTCATTAGTATCAGCTCGTATTAGTTAGTTTATGATATAATGTTAAGTATTAGTTATGTAGAATGTTTCAATATGCTTAAATTTCGAAGAAATTTTTATTTTCCAGCAAAGTTAGTCGATTAACTAATAAGTTAGTCGACTATCTAATATTTCGTATTAAAAACTGGAATTTCCGCAAGCTAAGATAGTCGACTATCTGATTTAGATAGCCGACTATCCTGATGACTGTTTACTAAGATAGTCGACTATCAACTTAGTTATTCGACTATCTAATATTTCGCATTAAAACTGGATTTTTCCGCAAGGCAAGATAGTCGACTATCCAATTTAGTTAGTCGACTATCCAAATAACTGCTTCCCAAGATAGTCGACTATCAACTAAGTTAGTCGAATAACCTCAGCAGATTTCGAAAATATTGTTTAAATATGAAACAAACGGATTGAATTTGTTTATTCTCATGTTCGTATATTTTCTTTTGTATGTCAAACCATGGGAATTAAATTTATTGAAGGCTCCTGAAGAGCAACTATAACTCTGCCTAAAGGAACAATATTTTAGAGAAAGCAATGTTCTCCTTCAAGTCTAAAAGGAACTTGTTGAGTTTTAGAGATATCATTCAAAATGGATATCAGATTGAGACAATACATGAGTATAATCTTGAATACCTCATTTATTCATGAAACGAGGCTGCCCACTTCGGTTTGGGGTCACGCCATTTTGAATGCAGCAATGCTAGTTCATCGGCTGCCCACTTCGGTTTGGGGTCACGCCATTTTGCATGCAGCAATGCTAGTTCGTCTCTAACTGACGAATTGTCACAAATATTCCCCGTTGCAATTAGTTTTGGGTCATGAACCTAATATCCCATTTAAGAATCTTTGGATGCGCAGTATATGTGCCTATAGCACCGCCATACCACACCAAAATGGGTCTGCAAAGAAGGTTAGGAATATATGTTGAGTTTGAATCGCCCTCCATTATTCGCTACCTCGAAACATTGACAGGGGATTTGTTCACTGCACGATTTGCAGGCTGTCAATTCGATGAGACACTTTTCCCAAAATTAGGGGGAGAAGTTGGTGAAACCAAACGGGAAATTTTGTGGAAAAATCCATCATTATCTCATCTTGATCCACATACCTCTATTTGTGAAAAAGAGGAGCAAAATATTATCCATTTGCAAAGAATAGCAAATCAAATGCCTGACGCATTTACGGACTTGATGTCCCTGTTAGACAATCATCTAGTGTCATATCCAATGGGTCGAATGCACGCCTGAAGCGTGGCAGGCCATTAGGATCCAATGATTACTATGTTGGAGAAACACAATTGATTACCAATAAGGTATTGTGTAGTAAGTCTCAAAGAAACTTATTCAGTTTCCAAAAGTATATGCGAAAGCGATTGATTATATTGAGACTATAAATAAAGGAAAGATCTGATATCTTCCATTACTACAACTTGTAGCGGGATAATTTGTGTATGAAAAGCTACCCGCTTCATTCTCCAGTTTGTACTACTTGTTCTCATTAATTAATTGACCAACTAAAGAGTTCGGGTTGAATCCCACAAATGCTGGAAATATCAAAGGTGAATATGGGCCCATTCACCTGCCATGTATACCACATATGATGCATCTATGATATGGTTACATGCGCGATTGTTATTAACCTGCAGCCTGGCCGGTGCTTGCGAGGTAAATTGCTCAGTAATCTAACTTCGAGCATAATTTCCAGATTGTCTATTTAAGATAGTTCATCATGATAAGTTGGTTTACATCATAGTTTGTTTAGCAAAATGATTTATTGAGTGCCTCCACTTAATGGCTAAACTATTGCTTATGAGAACAAAGTTATATATCGTTTGATATACGTTGTATACGAGAGTATATTATATTCTCCCCTCATAAGTGGTTCAGGGTCAGGAACCAAATAATTTCATCTTATTATTATTAATGTGCTGTGTATATTGACATGATAATGCACAAAGATGATTTCCCAAAGGTGAGGAAACATGTTAGTTTTCCTAACATGAGGGGGAGACATGATGAACACTTGAGAAAAGGTTACATGAGATGAATTATCATTTGTATATATAGATCCTCGAATATCATAATATGAACATGAAGTTCATAAAAGGATAATTCAATTGCAACATATTGCAAAGCATGCCATACGCATTTGCTGACCCAAAGAAAATAACTATATTCTCACTGCAAATGCTCATATTAAGTCCTAGAAGGACAAAGTCTTTGATACGCTTAAAGCTTATAGACAAATCGGTTTCAAAAGAACTTCTTAATAAAGAATATGAGCAAATGGTCAAAGTGATCATAATAAGGAGGCAAGTGATCTAGAAGATCACGTGGCATAACACTTTATAAAATCTCATGAGAGATTCAGGTACCTGAATGTATGAATGAAGAGATCTCCATGTTATGTCTTTATGAAAATTTACTGGAACCGATATATAATGATCATCGACGACATCTATGATAGTGCTAAATATCGATGAGGATCTTATGTTTGTCGAGTACAAACAAAATATTGACTAAATGGAAAAGATACAATTCAAGAAGAATTGATTCCGTATGAAAGACATGTAGTTTTGGACATGAAGTTCAAATACTTGAAAGTATAAGGTCAAAGGTATGTGTAATCAGTTTTCGATATTTATTTGTTTAGCATGACATGAAAACTTGATATGCATCTAAAGTGTATTATATGGCTTATATGACTTAACTTGAAAGATTTAAGTTGCTTGAAGCATATACAATTCTTGGTCCTGAAGTACCACATCCTAAGTGCAATTTGTGTACATATGTATATTGCTATAACTATAAACATGATGGCATCGAGAATACCCCTATGGAAGTATTGAAGAGTCATTCCACGACATTACATGAAGATGTTCATATCTATCAAGAATGATAATTTCAAGGTACGGAATATTCATTCAAGTCAATATGGTTGATTTATTTATCAAATATCTACTAACGATTTCTTGAAGCTAGTGCACAAGATTGAAATGTGAAGGTTCAAGGATGTGAATTGATGTTCTTTTTAGGGGGAGTTAATGCGCGTTGCACTCTTTTTCCCTTACAAGGTTTTGTCCCACTGGGTTTTCCTTGCAAGGTTTTTAACGAGGCAACAGATAGGCGTATTTCTAAACATATGTAATCTTTTCTTTTTCTAGAATTTTTCCCATTGGGTTTTGTTTTAGTTAAGGTTTTAAAGAGGCACATTATTGAATAGACATTCAAGGGGGAGTGTTATAAATAGAACTTTATTTAAGGTGAATGTCTATCTTATAAGAAGAGTCTTACTTCAAGGCTAAGTCTTTTATCTTCCTATAAATAGAGGGGTCTTACCCCATTGTATATCATCCCAAAAGTATTAATAAGAATACTCCTCTCTCTCTACTTTTCTCTCTATTGTTCTTGTATTATTGTTTTTATTCTTATATTATTTCATAACACCGATAATCTTTTTGAACAATATTTCCTATTAAGAATCTTAATTCAAGGAAAATAGTGCTATTACTGCCTCTCTTTCTATCTTTTTTTCCCCAATACTTGCGGGCTATTTTCATCAATGAGGATAGTGTAAATCGGCATCAAGAGTGTATTAGCGTTACTCTAGCTAAAAACATATATATATATATATATATATATATATATATATATATATATATATATATATATATATATATATATATATATATATATATATATATATATATACACGTTGATGTCCAATAGTGACAATGATTGTGTCTGGGCTGGTGTTAAACGACAATCGACCTATAAATTGCTATGGGATTATAAGTAAATTGTTTTACTAAATATGACATCCTTTAAATTTCTGCACAAAGCAAATAGTGACGAAATTCGTCTAGAAAGCAAGAATTCGCAACTTGATCTTTTGGTCAAGGAAATTAGAGAAGAAACGCAATTTTTAAGAATAAAAGGAGGAATTATGAATTAAAAGCTACTATGTTGGAATTAAATAAGCATTGGTGATAACCAAGTTGCGAAAGGATTCAACCCTTCGTTTAATTGACACCTTTTCATTTAAAATACTTGTAATTAATTTTAGGCAAAACACCTTTTCAATTAAAATACGTATTATTAATTTTAGGCAAAATAGCCTCTGATCAATTAAATTTGCACCAAATTGCCAACCTGATAAATAAACTTATAATTTTTTCATTTGAATACCTTAAATTGATGGAATAAATAGTCATAAACTACTTTGATCGTTGACTATATGTGATGACCCAAAAGGCCATCTTATGTTTTAGAATCCAATTCTATACTTTTAAGCTTTAAACACCTTATTTTATCCCTTTTTGATTTTCTTGCGTAGTCTGGATGTGTTTCTGAAAAGCTTTTATGTTAAAAACTGATAAAATAAGAATTTTTACGAAACAAAAATCATTTGAGTTGACTCCGGTCAACATTTTGAGTAAACAAACTCGGATTCATGTTTGACGGTCCCAATAGATTCGTATCGTGATTTGAGAGTTGGTCGTATACCCAGAATCAAATGCGGAAGTCCCTAGCCCGAGTTATCGCATTTTGTTGAATGTTAAAGACTTAATGAAATTAAAGTGTTTGACCTATAGTTGACTTTTTAGATATTGGATCCATATTTTGGTTTCAGAATCCGATATAGGTCGAATACCATATTTATGACTTGTTTGTAAAATTTAGAGAGAAAAGGATTGATTTGACGTGATTCGGACGTGCAGTTGTGAAATTAGAAGTTTCAAAGTTTTCTTGATTCATTTGATTTGGGGTGTGTTTCGTCTAATGGAAAATGTTTTATGTGGAAAATATTTTTCAAGAAAATATTTTCTTGGAAAACTAGTAGTAATCTTGCTCATTTTTCGGTGTTTGTACGCAAATTAAGGAAAGTGACTTCTCAAGAGTATTCATAAATAATTTAGATATAATAAACATGAAGACATAAAGTTTTAAACCGATAATCTTCCTGACCCATTTTATAAACTTTCGAACCACTAAACTTTCAAAATCGCAAAATTTTAAACCCGTAAACTTCCAAACAAATAAACCTCCAAACTCATAATTTTGAGACTTGTAAAATTTGAGTCTTTAAACCAATAAATAATAAAATTAAAATTAAAAAATATATTTCAGATTTTTTTCGAGGGGAGGGGTGGGGTCGGTGGGGGTGGGGCTGAGGGTGCAGTAAAATAAAATTTAAATTACAAAAAAAATTTTTTTATTAGGGGGTAGGGGTTAGGGTGAGTGGTAATGGAAAAACTGGAATTTAAAAAAAAATAATTTTGGAGAGGAGGTGGGGTAGGTTGGTATGGGTGGAGAAGGTTGAGAAGGAGCTTTGGAAATATTTTTCTCCAATTGGAGGAAAAAAAATTGATAAGGAAAATATTTTCTAAAATATTTAAACTAACCAAATATGGGAAAATTAAAAAATATTTTTCGGAAAATATTTTCCTTCGTACCAAACACACCTGTGGTGCTCAATTTGTAGTTTTAGGTGTTATTTTGGCAATTTGATCGCGCGAGCAAATTTGTATGATGTTTTTAGACTTGTGTGCATATTTGGTTTGGAGCGCCGAGCTGCCAGGCTCACATTTGAGAGAAAATTTTTCGCATTTGTGAAGAGTATCTGGGCCAGCCTTAATTTGCATTTGCGATCTAAAGGTCGCATATGTGGGGAGACAGTAAACGCATTTGTGGTCAAGTCTTCGCATTTGCGAAAAAGAGCTTGGTTAGGCAGTGGTCGCAATTGCGGATTGGTCATTTCTCTTGCAAACGTTTCAGAGCAAATGCGATGAATGCAGAGGTGTGGGAGTCTTCACAAATACAATGGATTTCTAGCATTTACGAAGCCTAGGTTGCAAATGTGACATCTCCATTTGAACAAAATTGATTTAGATGGAATTTTGGGTTCATTCTTCAAATTTTGAAAACCTGAAACTATAGAAGAGTTTATTCCAAAACTTCTTCTTCCCTAAATCGTTTGTAAGTGATTCTAACCTAGCTTTTTTCAATCTTTCACAACTTATTTCCACCTAAAGTCTAGAATTTTTTATGGTAGAAATTGGGGTTTTTTGGTAGAGTTCAGAATTTTCTGAAGGAGTTAGACCTCAAATTGAGGTCGGATTTCAAAATAAATTATATAACCGGTCTCGGGCTGAATGGGTAATCAGGTTTTGATCCGAATTTCGGGTTTGAACCAACTGTGTCCAGGTGTTAACTTTTATTGACTTTTCCAATAATGACCTAAATTGAGTACTTTACAACCGTGGGTAGTTCCTAAGGCTAATTTGAATCGTTTGGTTAGTAAATTGCTAGATTCTGTTGGTTAAGAGGCTTGTTTGAAAGGCAAAATGGTAATTTGTCACGATCCGAAATTTTCACCATCGAGAGTCGAGATGACGCCTACTAATGTGAGCTAGGCAAGCCCAATATTTAAGAAATTACCTTTTTTTTATACCTATTTTACACTCTTTAACAATTAAAAGCAATAACATAAAAATAACGGAAAATTTAATATAAGTGGAAGAAAAAAAATAGAATATATGCATATGTATTCAAAACAATGGTTTGAGCCTTAACTACCCAAAACTGGTGTTACAGTTCCACAAACAATCTAAGACTACTACATACATAGTCTGAAAAATAAACGATACGTTGTTTCTGAATTAAGGAAATGAAACAGGAATAAAGGGATAGAGGGAGACGGCAGGGCATGCAGATGCTTGTAGGTCTACCTTAGATCTCCACGTGGACTGAAGGTAACCACCAAATCTATGGTCCAAAAGCTTCTTTGCGATATGCACATAATGCAGAGTGTAGTATCAGCACAATCGACCCCATGTGCTAGTAAGTGTGTAGCCTAACTCCAGCGAAGTAGTGACGAGACTAGGACAAGACTACCAAATAACATGTGCAGTTAAATCATATACTATGAAAATAAAAACAAATAATTACAACTAAAGTTGGGCAGGGGAAACATGCTACGGGGAGTGACAGACAACAACAGAACGACGGTAGAGAAACATAAAAAAATGCCCTAAATCAATTACCAGCAAAATAAGGAAATAGAAGAACAAGCTCATAAGCAATAACGTTGTAGGCGTGCAACTCGATCCCATTACATATGATACCGTTGCAGGCGTGCAACCCGCTCCCATTTCATATATTATCATTGCAGGCGTGCAACCTGCTCCTATTTCATATATTATCGTTGCAGGCGTGCAACCCGCTCCCATTTCATATATCATCGTTGCAGGCGTGTAACCCGCTCTCATTTCACATATTCCTGTTGCAGGCGTGTAAACCACTCCCATTTCTTTTATCAACATCAATCAAAAGAATCCCGAAAAGGAAACAATAATATTAAAACAAACATCCCAGCAAGGGAACAATAATGATAATAAAATCCCGGCAAGGGAACTATAATGATAATAATATCTCGACAAGGGAACAATAATGATAACAACATCCTGGCAAGGGAACAATAATATAATCCTTATATGAACCGTGATAAACAACAACAGAGCCATAATAATTACAATATAAGACTCACGGGCATGCTTGACACTGACGTATAGATACTCGTCAGCACATCGTACTCCACAATTAACACGTAACAAATGAGACTCGAATCTTTATCCCTCAAGCTAAGGTTAGACCAAACACTTACCTCAATGCCACGAACACAATTCACGTCTCAACTATCACTTTATCCCTTGATTCCACCACTCGCTTGTATTTAGACACAAGTTAGTTAATTACATCAATAAACGCTAAATGAATCAATTCCGATGCATGAAAATGAATTTTCCAAAGTTTTACGCAAAAAGTCAAAAATCGCCCCTAGTCCCACATGGTCATAACTCGAGGTTCGAACCAAAACCCGATTACCTATCTCCTACGAACCCAAATCCCTCCACTGAAGAAAAATTTGCTTGATAAGCGACAAATCGTTCTCTTTTGATCATTTGTGGCTTGTACTGGATACACCCCCATCCCGATGTATTGTTTAATATCGTGAAACCAAGGTTCACCATCAAGCTCCTCTTCCACCATATTATAGCAAGCATGTTGATCATAGACTTGGATATTCAGCGGGTCAACATAAGCCTTATCTGGATAATATAGCATCAATGCCAAGGTAGCCAAAACATCAACAACCTCATTGTGGATTCTCAGAACATACTTGAACTTTATCGATCGAAATAATTAACAAGGATTATGCAAACATTGCCAGTATGGTATGAGCTTCAAATCTCGTGTTTCCCATTCCCTTTGAATTTGGTGTACCAGAATGTGCAACTCCCCTAAGACCAAGACTTCCTGGACACCCATGTCTGCAGCTAACCTTAAACCCAAAATGCATGCCTCATATTTTGCCATATTGTTAGTCCAACAGAAACAGAGCTGAGCTGTAATAAGGTAATGGTGTCCCGTTTCTGAATAAGTACTTCTCCTATCCCAACATTTTTTATGCTGGTGGCCCTATTGAAGAATAATTTCCATCCTGGCTTCTCGACCTGTTCCACTTTATCAATATGCATCACCTCCTCATCTGGGAAGTATGTCTTTAGGGGTTCATATTCTTCATCCACCAAGTTCTCGGTCAAATGGTCAGCCAATACCTATGCTTTCATATCACTCTGAGTGACATAGACGATGTCGAACTCTATGGGCATGATCTACAACTTTGCAAGCCTCCCCGTGGGTATAGGCTTTTGAAAGATGTATTTTAATAGGTCCAAGCGCGAGATGAGGTAAGTAGTACAAGACGACAAATATTGTTTCAACTTTTGTGCTCCCAAGTTAGGGCACAACATATCCTCTCAAGCTAAGTATACTTAACCTCATAAGCTATGAACTTCTTGCTAAGGTAATATATGGCCCGCTCCTTCCTACCGATGATATCGTGCTGACCTAACACCCACCCGAATGAGTTGTCCAGGAACGTTAGATACAAAATCAATGGCCTCCCTGGTTCCGGTGGGACCAATATGTATGGGTTCGACAAGTACCCTTTTATCTTATCAAAAGCCTCCTGACATTCCTCCATCCACTTGATCGCAACGTCCTTTTTCAACAGTTTAAAGGTAGGCTCACAAGTTGTCGTGAGCTGAGAAACAACTTCCCCAAAGACACACCGAATGTGCATTTCGTAGGATTGAACTTGAGATTGTACCTGCGAAGCCTCCGGAAGAACTTTCTCAAGTCTCTGACATGGCCAGACTACTTTTTGGATTTACAATCACATCATATCCACATTGACCTCAATCTCCTTATGTATCACATCGTGGAATATAGTTGTCATTTCCCTCATATAATTTGCCCTAGCATTCTTCAAATCGAAAGGCATGACCCTGTAGCTGTATGTTCCCCACGACGTGATGAATGTCGTCTTCTCCATATCCTCCTCGTCCATCAATATCTGGTGATAACCCGAGTAAAATCCATGAAAGAACCAATCTCATGTTTTGCACAATTATTAATCATTATGTGGATGTTCGGCAGTGGGAAGTTATCCTTTGGACTCGCCTTGTTGAGATCTCAATAATCAACACACACCCTGGTTTTACCATCCTTCTTTGGAACAAGCACAACATTCGCAAACTAGGTGGGATACCGCATGACTCGAATGACCTTAGCCTTAAACTGCTTTATGACTTCCTCCCTGATCTTTACGCATATGTCAGTTTTAAACTTCCTTAACTTTTGTTTGACAGGAGGGCATGCCAGGTCGGAGGGCAATTTGTGAACCACTAAGTCAGTGCTCAGACCTGGCATGTCGTTATAAAACCATGCAAAAATATCTTTGTATTCAAGCAATGCTTCGATTATCTCTTCCCTAAGATGCGACTCAATATGGACACTTATTTTAGTTTCTCTGATGTTATATGGGTCCCCTAGATTGATTGCTTCTGTATCGCTTAGGTTTGGCTTGGTTTTTCCTTAAAATGACTTAATTCTTTACTAATTTCTTCAAAAGCCCATTCTTCATCATACTCTGATTCATCCTCAAATTCTATCGCTTGAATTATTATTTCAAAATTAGATTGGCTTTCAAGACTGGGCCGAGGATTCCTTATGCATATCATGTCATTGAAGCCAACATAAAAAGAACTGTACAAGAAGGAAAAGAAAAGTAAAGAAAAATAAAAACTATCAGAAATGATGAAAAAGCAAATTGCATTTCATTGAAATTGAAAGATAACAAGGTTTATATATCCAAACAGACAGAACATAGACTCTGAATTACAACCCTGGAATAATCCTGAGAAATTAAAAGAAAAATCAAAGCAAACTACCAAAATTCCTTCCTGGCCGGGAGAGGAGTAGCTTCCTAATTGTTGATTTTTGCACAGAGCCTAAAAAATTGCACATCTGCCCTGCTAGAGCTCTATCCTTCTTCTACCACATTCACATCTTTAAACAACTTTTCGATCCTTTCAAGAAATTCCTTATCTGAACCAACCACAAGACTGGGACTTATTGTTGTCGGGTACTTCTTGGTGCCAGACCTCACAAATGATTTGAAGAGACACGGCATAGGCTTGGGAAGGACCCATGCTTTCTGCTTCATCTTTCTATCTCTCTTTATGTCTGCTACCGTGGGCCTGAACCCCAGACCAAAGGTGTCCATGTTTTTGAGGAGAGACATCGGTTGCATGATACATTGGAGCGATGCTCCCAAACCCTTTCCTGGAACAAACCCATTTCTCAACTTTTCAACAGCCACCATGACTGCAGTGGCTACCTTCGCACTCTCCTTCAAAAATTTTCTTCACTGATACTGTGTCATAAACCAGATATACCCAAGACCCCTTTTCATCATCCGCCTCAATAAATGGTACGACAACATCACTATGAGAATACATATTTTCTTTGCCGTGCATAACCATTTTTTATCTATCCCATTCAAATTTCACCATTTGATGCAAAGTAGAGGGGACTACTTTAGCGGCATGGATCCAGGGTCGCCCCAACAACAAATTGTAAGAGACAACCACATCTAGCACCTGGAATTCCATGGTAAAATCAACTGGTCTAATTTTCAGCTCGAGCACAATATCACCTACCAAATTTTTTCCCCTGCTATCGAACCATTGCACACAAATACTATTCTTGTGAATTCTTTCATCATCCACTTTCAGCTTGTTCAACATGGAAAGAGGGAAAATATTTGCATTTGAACCATTGTCGACCAACACTCGAGTAGCCAAAGAATTTTGCACTTCACCATAAGATAAAGGCTCTATTGTGCTCGGTACCCTCTATGGGCAATTTATCATCAGAAAAAGTGACCCTGTTTACTTCAAAATCTTGTTGGCTATATTTTCCAAGTGGTTGATTGAGATTTTATTAGGAACATGGGCCTCGTTCAGGATCTTAATTAGTGCCCGATGGTTCCCTTCCGAATGAATCAACAATGATGATAATGAGATTTGAGGAGGCGTCTTCCTGAATTTTTCCACAATAGAATAGTCTTGCACTTTCATATTTTTCAGAAACTCTTATGCTTCCTCTTTAGTTACAACTTTCTTCACTAAAACTGAGTTATCCTTGGAGGGTTTGGGTTTTCCCAACTCCTCGGGGGCAAAGCACCTCCCAGAACCGGTCAATACATGGGTTTCGCAAACTTCTTCTCTAACCTCTTTCCCTTTATATGTCACTGTTACTCGCTCATAATTCCAAGGGACGAACCTACTATTGATTATTGGTAACGAGTTATGGGTTTGATGATGACGGGCTCTGCGCGAGCACCTTCCACAACCACAACAGGCTTGCTTGTCACCCCTGGTACCACCACTTTTGTATTTTCTTGTTACACTATCCCATCTCCTGTGGATCCCTTATTAACTACGGCAAAAGGCTTACTGCTTGTTCTGCTCAACTTAAGCATCGACATCTTGCTTGTTTGTTTTTCAACTAGCTTCCACTCACTGGCTTGGATCATCATGACTGTTTGCGAAGGCTTTTTGGGCTCTCCCTCTTTGTGCACTATGTCAATCATGTTCATTTCTTGATGGGCAGACAGTAGGTTCTGGTTAATATTGGGTGCTTCAGGGGCTTACACCTCAATTCGATTCAAATCAATGAGCTCATGGTAGCGTTCTTCAGATCCCAGTATTTCTCTGTGTCATGCCCCGTGGCACCAGAACAATACTCACAACTAACAGAATAAACAAGATTTCTCGGGGGAGGATTCGACAACTTTGCTTCAATCGGCCTCAACATATCTAACTGTCTAAACCTCTGGAATAAGTTGGTATCAGATTCTCCAATTGAGTGAAGGTTTTCTTCTTTTGAAATCTTTTATTATTGAAAGCTTGGTTGGCCGGGGAAGCTGATCTCGGAACGTTTTGGTTGGCTTTTGGAGGTAGATGGGCATTTTGTGTTAGCTGGGTAATTATTTTATGGGGTTGGCGTACGCCGTTGTGTGTGGGTGAGAGGTAGAGTATATGTTTGTGCAGGATTGACAAAAAAATGGGGGTCAGGGGATGGGTAGTAGTGTTCTGGTGGGCTATATGGAGTGTGGGGATAGGCTTGGTGATGAGGTCAAGGCTGGTTGTAATGTGGTGAACCCCAGGGCCCGAAATAAGTTCATGAGTTAATTGTTTCTATCTCCTTCTTCTTGTTCTTCATCTTTCCGATCGCTCCTCTAGTCCCGCTTTGGATGGCCTGGGTGGTTGCTTTGATTGCTGAATAACTCATAATTTTGTTAGATTTGAGCCCCTTCTCTACGATGCTCCCCATTTTTACTACTTTGTTAAAGGACTTGCCCATTGCCAATACTAGGTGACCAAAATAAGTAGGCTCCAAGGGTTGAAGAAGTAATCTACCATTTTGCTTTCCTACATAGGCGGGTCGACCCTCACCGACTGTTTCCTCCAACAAAAGCCATACTCTCTAAATCTCTCATTGTGCTTCTTCTCGAGTTTCGTTAAGGATAAATGATCTGGAATGATTTCAAGATTATTCTGAAAATAACAGGCGAATTCTTGGGCTTGATTGTCCCATGTTTACCACTGACCATGATCTTATCGGGTGTACTATTCCAAAGCTAAGCCACGTAAACTTTGACTGAAGTACGCCATCAGTAATTCATCTTTCCCGCCTGCTCCTTTTATCTTGCTACAAAAACCTCTCAGGTGTGCTATTGGGTTACCATGCCCGTCGTACAAATAGAACTTGGGCATCTTAAATCCTTCCAGCAATTGTACAAACAGAGATATTTGTACGACACACTTACTTGACCTCCCAACCCTCGCATGTCTCTGAATGATTGTTTTAAGCTTTTGACTTTCCTAAGGATCTCCTCTTGCTCGAGACTTTTGGCTGGTTTTTCAGCCTCTGTAGGGAGTTTAAAATGAGGAGTGTACGAATAAGGTTCCGGAGCTTTGAAAGTAGGCTCAAGGGGGGGGGGGGTAATCTGGTTGTCATGGGTTTGGAACAAAGGTTCGCTGGATGATCTGTAGAGTGTAGCGGGCGAGGGTGCCACGAAGATAGGAGCAACTGGTGGAGGAGGGTGTGGAACAGGTTTAGTGGTGGAGCTGGTGGTATCTGGGAAGTTGTACCTTGGTATTATTGGCAGATGGGAAAGCTTGGAGGCGGATCAATGTTAGGGTGATCATGTGACTGGGATAATGGTGAGATGAAGGCCAGGTTGGTAGGATAAGCTGATGGTGGTTTCCCTTTTACCCACGCTTGATACATTTCAGCCATTGTTGCTTCAATTTATACACCTCTTCTTTCATTGCGTTGACATCCAACTCTTCCACTTATCTTGAGGGATCAATGATACTTGCGTCAGGCTCTTGATTGGCCATAGTCAGCTTATTTTTGGAAAAAGTGTTGTAGGAGTGGGTTGCCAGAATACCACAAAACTAACCACCTGTTTGAATTAGAGAAACAACAACAGAACTTGTTAGCGGTTAGGTTTATAACAGATAGGCAACCACATATTCGGGGATGAATGCACCTAAGCAGTTATCGGTTTCTATTATCTGTTGGATCGGCTGCTTGCGTCATCTCGGCTGTTTACCCTATACCACCCCTCTTTTCTTTTCTTCCTTGTTATTCTTTGTATTTCCTTTCCTTTAGCTTGTTTTGCCTTCTTTCTCTTTGTTGTTTCTTTCTCACAATTTCTTATTATTTCTCTCTGTTCTTTATTCCTTCCCTCCTCTTTTTCTTTTGGTTATGGTCGAATCCCATGGAGATTGCCTACATATGATGACCCTGCATGAATCAGATCGAGTGAAGTTCTGGTAGATAAATATCGAAATATTTTTGGGAATTTCAACTTTCATAAAGTAAAATAATATTGATTAAAACCATCAAACTAACGAACCTGAGAAAAAAACTAGTAGACTCTGACTCAAAACAAGACCACCAAACTCTAACAGAAAGGTGAAAACCACAGACTCAACAAACAACTACAGACTCAAATAAATGAAAAATACAGACTCGAGTGACAATCACAAATACATTAATGCCTCTAATGCTCCTGGGGCTTGGGGGACATCATTCGGTCTTGCCGCATGCCTGCGTGCTAAATCCCCTTGGAGGTGGTGGAGGTCTTCTATCACTTGACGAACGAAGGTCATTGCGGTGGCAAGAAACATGGACTAGTCATATCTTCATAGCTAGTGCACTTTACTGCAATTTAATCAACGATCATATAGACCCACTCTCTTATGACTCCTTTTTCTTGCAACAACCGCCTAATCTGCTAGGCCCTAGTTTCCAGAGTTTGTTCGGCTACCCGATTCAGTACTTGAAATTGATGCATATTTCTTTCTAGCTGTGCTACTGTTGTGTAACAGTGCTCTCTTTCATCCTTAAAGTCCTTTTCCTGCTTAACCATTTTGTTTTCAATAGCGATGACCTTCTTCTTCAGTGCCGCAACATGATTGTCGTACTTTTCTTTCAACTGTTCAATCAGGCATGCCTGTTCTTCTGCATTTTTGGCCAATTGCTTCTGGGCCCTGGCTAGCTCACCTTCTGCCTTGTTCAAATCAAAACCATATTCTCCTACTTTCGCCTCAAGTTGTCTATGGGCTTCTCATCTTTCACATTTCTGGTGGGATTCTCTACGGCTGTTTTTATTTTCAAAATTAGGGTTCGCAAGGCTTCATTTTATTTGGCTAGTCTTTTCTTTTCACCCTCTTCCCCGCGGCTTGCAAACCATTCTCGAATTGAAGGTCATTAACTTATTTTTCCAGCTTTCGTATTGTGGCCCTGTATTCATTTTCCTTGGCTAACCAATCCCACTGTTCTTGTGACGCCTCAACAAATTCTTGAAGATGAGGTCTTTTTGCCGGCCTTCCGAACTCCACTTCCCTTTTATATCAAGCAAGGTACCTCGGTGCAACTTCACCTTTAGACAGGTGACACACTCGAGTGTTTGCTGTGAAGTATTGGCATTCGCTTCAAATTTGGCAGACTGCTGCTTTATAAAACTGACCATTGGGACCAATCTCGACCACATGGCGATTAATGTCTTCATCCTTGGGAACCATTTGACATATCCCTAACTGTCCCAGCACCCAGTATGGGGCATAAGGTTGGATGCTCCTGAGACCCATCAAAAGGAAATGAGGCACGATAGCTGGCATGTATATAATTTCATCTAGGGGAAGCCACCAAAATGTCCACTCTATTTGACTTGCACCTATGGCACAGAGATATGATACATATTCTGTGAACCCTTCTGGTAATCTAAACCCATCAACTCAGGTATAAAGTTCCTTTATGCAGCTCTTTTTTGACGACCCATAACTCATGAATTGAGGACGATGGTAGAGGTGTTCAATCATCCACATCTGTAATAACAAGTTGCATACTTCAAAGAAGTCTCCTCCGGCTTTACAAGCTGTCAGGGCACGAAAGATTTCAGATAATATCATGGGTGCGCGGGTACTCTTAGCCTAAGTAAGCAAAGTGCTGACAACCCCCGCTATCAGTATATCAATATTTCCATCTTTCCTGGAAACACCAAGAGGCCCAAGAAAAATTCATAAATGCAAAACACCTATGTTCTTCCCATTTGAGTCGGTTTCCCTTGCTACAAATTTTATTTTCCGGGTCGTTAAACCCCTCTATGTGTCCATACCTCTTGTAGATAAACTGTGGAGTACAAAAATCGGTCGACAGATCTGGGTTGTGAACCCCACTACTTATCTTTAGTGAATCTAAGAATTTGTATACGACGACGACCCTTAGTGCAATCAAGTACTGGTGTCTCAGGGGAACATTGGGCCCCCCGATATATCTGGCTATTTCTTTAAAGGTTGGGGTTAGTTCGAAGTCTGATAAATAAAATGCATTGTGTCTCGGGTCCCAGAATGTATCCAACGCCTTTGTGATGTCCCCCTTAGGATTAATTTTTAACAGCTCGGTGAGACCTCCCAATTATGAATTGACCTTGTCTTACCCTAGTTCACCAAGATCATTCCACTGCATATGCAACTCTAAAGGGATCTTGCTCATGACTGTTATAGGAAAATTTTGTTTCGTGCTCATTCTGCACATTTATTAGGGTGATTAAACAAAAAATCACGATTTGTTTAACTCAAAACTAAATAAAGCTGACATTTTTCTTCTAACTTTTCATTTCAAGAGTGCAAGTCCGGCTTTACAAATACGGCCTTTCAGCACTTTCGGGGGAAGATTTTAAGGCTGTGCTCACTACCGATGAAAAATTTGAAAAAGAATCCAACGGCATCTGTTCTTGCACAAGAAGCCTTCCTGCGTCCTTTTGGGGACATTCGGCTAATTTTGACAAGAATGGCATTGCCTTATTTATTTATCACAAACAAAATTTGGTTCTTTTGAGGCTATATTTGCAACATGGAGTCGGGCTCGATGGGGTTGCCTACGTAACTCACGCCATGTGAGAATCAAACCAGCATAGTTTGAGCAATTTTGAAAAAAACCAAATTTTCTTTTTCTACTTGAAAATAGTAACAAAAATCTTTCCCTTTTTTTCTTCAAAATTTTGGCAGAATTTCAGTATCTATTTGGGACATTGGTTTTCGAAACAGGTAATTACCACCCTTACCCCTCACACTACTATTTTCTTGGCCAAATTTTCTCTTTTTATTCAAAAACCGGTCATCATGCAAATCCGAAGCAAATAAATGCACAAGTAGCACGGAAGATGCATCAGAATGGTCTATTATTTTGGGTACACCTATCCTAGACGGACCCAACCTTTGTGTTGAGCCCCCTAAGTCAGATGCACATGATGCAAAAACCGTTCCTACTAGGGATCCGACATGGGGCTAAGTTATTCTAGGATTAAAATCAAGGTATGTGTTCTAGACTGTGGACCCGAGCAGACAACTCGATCGCGGAGGGGGATACGTACTGGGAACAAAAAGGTCATCCAACTTAGTAACTTGTCTGAGCCTCTTTCTTATTATATGGTATGACATTAACAGAATAGGGAGTCTCGACCAGCGAGCGCATCCCCGAAGATGAGAAGAGAAGGGGTTTTGTAGTAGTTTATATACAGTTCAGATAATATCAAATCCGTAAAAAGTATTATTTAGAATATTAGGCCCAAACATGTAACAAAATCAGATAATTAACAAAGCCAAATACAAAAATTATTCTAAGCTAGAATTCCTCAACTTCGAACTAGAGATTCTGGGTTCGATCCCCAGCAGAGTCTCCAGAGATGTCACACATCCTTTTTAAATTACACCCGGGAAGGGCGTAGAAAGGGAGTCTTTCCAATTAAAGGACAATCGAAACGAGATTATTTGTTTAAAATTTCAGAGTCACCACTTGGGAAATTTATGGGGTCCCAAGTCACGGTTGAAATCCCAAATTGAGGAAAGGGTTGAGTCTGTATTATGTCTGCAAACCAGAAATTTGGGTAACGAATTCTGTTAACCAGGAGAAAGTGTTAGGCATTCCTGAGTTTTGTGGTTCTAGCACGGTCACTCAACTGTTATATTCAGCTTAATTATCTGATTTTAAACATCTAAACCTACGTGCATTTTTAAAACTATAACTACTTTATTCATTTTAGGAATATTACGAAACTGTTAAAACACGTATTTAACCTCGTCATAAAAATGCACCCGCGGTCTTGGACATATTTCGACATTGTTGAGATTTGGATTTGGGTCACATAAATGCGGTCCTGAGTTTAGGAAGGTAAATTATTTAACGAACGTGCCTAAAGAAATTATGCATTTTATCTTTTCGAGGGCCACGAATAATCCGCTAAATAACGCACTTGAATTTCTAAGGATTAAGTTAAACTAATTAAAAGTGGGCCACACAATTTGTCATTTTGTTTGGCATGGAGCACCTCAATTCTAAATTAAAATGGTGAATTCAATTACATTCGAAGGGCCATTAATATTTATGCTATTTAATAAAGCTCGCCCCTAATCCGTTCGGCTAAATGAACTACAGATACTCAAAATTTTCCTAGAACTAATTTTAAGATCAAGGCAAAGTTATGAGATATAGAAATCACTAAGTAAAGTTTAAAAGGAGAAAAAAACTTGATAATTCACATGATTAAGCTATTAACCATACGGCTTCACTTAAGCACACAGAACTCCGACACATTTTTAATTTGATGCCTCTCATTAATATACCCATGTTTCTCTAACTAATGCAATGCCATTTACATCTCAAGTATTAAAATCACCAAGCCATCTTGAAATTCATTTTTCAATCAACTATCTAGGTGAGAGAATTCATATGGCATGTGAAAAACTCAAAACACCAACTCTATAATATTTGACCGTGGTGCGTCCCTTTTACAGGAGGAGTATAACATGAATCTCTAATAAATGTGGCGAAAATACAATGGTTTCAAACATGGAGTGGATGTCAACTAAAGATCAAATATTCATCAAGCTAAAAAGACCATATCATCACAGATAATTTATACTCTTCCCGAAGAAATAGGCCTGATTACATGCACGGAGTACATGGCTTTTCCAAAATAAAAAAAAAACTCATGCTCAACAGCTATACACCAGATGCGAAATCTAAATGCAGCCAAGTACTGAATTAACTTAGCAACTTCATATCTAAACCTTAATGAATTCTAAAATGCATTCATCATTAAACAATCCACTCATGCGACTAGAGTCCAACAATATTACAACATTCAATATTCTAAAATTATACACTAAATCTAAGCAATTAAATCACCCTAAGCTGTTGGCATGAACCAGCACTCAGCATAAACAAAAAAGTGAACTACACAAAATTGAAGCACATAATGATAGTAAATGACAACAGATACATCATAAATTTAAGATTTCTATTCAAACTTTATTGAACTTTGAAATCTTCTTACTTGCTAGTCAATGCTCAATTTATGAAAAGTTTTGATGGTGTACCTGGAGATTGCAAAAGGAAAAGAGGTGAGCATAGTAAACAACAATAGCAGTAGTAGAATCCAACCACAAGAGGAAACCAACAAAATTACTTCAAAACCCCAAAAATTAGGTGTTGCAACCCAAAAACAAGTTTCGAATACATAAATAACCCAAAAAAAACCTTGAAACCCAACCTCAGGGACTAGTCCTTAAACCATTTTGCAGTCTAAAACAAATCGGAGATTGATCTAGGAGGTGAACATTTCAAATTGCCAAGCAAAACTCGATGGAACAATATTTCTTCAAATATTTTTGGTTGTTTTCTTATTTTTAGAATTCTCCTTCTATAAAAACCTCTAAAAAATCAATGGAACAATAAAATTCTATGGATTGTTATATTTTTGTGGGTTTATTCCCCTCTAAATCTGATGTTAGCTTTTGGTTCAATGTCTTTATAGGCAATTAATTAGGGTACAAATTCAGATTTCAATTTACTTTTTAGCCCCTTTTTTAATTTCGTATTTTGCTAATTCATCCTTCATTTTATGACTTGTTGGTCAAGTCATAGTCTGAAAATTTAACAGAAACCCCTACTAGAAGCTTCTAAGTCGGTTATCCACAAGATTCCTCTACTTTATTACCTAAACTACCCTTTCAAACCCATACAATTTATATTAAATTGACTGCCGATGGGTCAAATTGACCCCAGGTTGTCCCATTGGAAACCGACCTAAGACAAGGACTTAAAAGTATACCCCTCGAGCCAAAAATTAAATTACTAACAAATCAAAGGATGAAATACTAAAAAAATGTGTAACTTTTGACAATTAAAAACATGCTTGACATGAATCTAACACTCAAACATTCCCAAGGTCATTTATATCAACGTTCAAACAGAGACTCCATTACAAAACTCATTGTGGTTATACTAAACTAGGATTTAAACAAATACAAACTTAAAATGATTGACATGAGATAATCAAGAAAATAAAACCCAGAATATGAACAAGCATTTCAACTTGAAGGAGAGGGGATGAGAAGGAAGATTAGTAAAAATGAAATCAAATGTAAAGGAAAAAGACTTACCTAGTTGAATAAAATCTAACCTCGGATTGGAACCATTGATCTTGTCCCTAATAATGTCACCCAATAGTTCTTAGCAAGAACAAATAAACAGTGTAATTGAGGGACGAAACAAACCAAACTCGAGAGAGACCCTTATGCATCAATTTTGGAATTGGACTTCTGGACCCTAGATTTAAAATTCGAATGGTTTTAGGGGTGTTTGAGAGAAACTAAATGTGGACTTAAGATAAAGGGAAGAAATAGTTATAGGGTGTGAGTTTGGGGAGGTTTGGTGGTGGCGCCGCCACTGGAGAAACTGTGGCGCCGCTAGGGTTCATAATTTCAGATCAATATTCGAGGAGTCTGGGTAGGTTTTGAGAGAAACTAGTTGTGGATTCGAGATGAGGAGGCAGAGGAAGGGCTATGGTATAAATTTGAGGGCGACTGAAATCCAGCCGCCATCGTAGGCAATTTCCGGAGGGCGGCAGGTGATGACTCAAGGCGGAGAGATCTGATACGGTTGGGGGGGTTCTGAGAGAGGGGGTTAGGGCATTAGGACACAAATATATCGAGTGAACCCTACTTCCCCACCGTTAGATTAGAAAACCTAGACGTTTAGTATTGAATATGGGGGATGGGGTAAATGGGGTCGTTTGGTATGGCTAGGGAACATATCGATTGGGACTCAGTTTTGGGCCGTCTATTTGGGTATTTTGATCGGCTAAGCACGAGATTTTGGTTTGGGCTGGCCCAAATTCAGGGTCTTGGACATTTTATTTTATTACATTTAAAAAAAATTGTTTTTTTTTCATTTCTTTTTAATTTTATTTCAATCTTAAATAAACTTTTAAACTGGATTAATTTCCAAAATTAAACTAACAACTCATCAAAGTATTTATAACAACTAATTAATTCCCAAATTTAAAGAAGCTACAAAATTCAAAATTAAAAAGTTAAAAATGCAAAGTGAGTCATTTTTTGATTTTTAATTTACAAATAACCTAATTATTAATTAATTTTTAAAATGCACAACTAACTCCTATTTTGCTCATGCAACACATTTTTGTATTTTTCGCCAATTAGAATGCCCAGACAAAAATGCATACAATTGAAAGAAAATGCCAGAAAAATACATAGAATTGCAACCATTGAAAGAAATTGTTTTGTTTTGAATTTATGGGAGTAATAATATATAGGACAAAAATCATGTGCTCAGAACCACCAGCCCTCTGATTCTCGTACTTAAGTTGCTAACAATTCAAACACCGAGCCAAATATGCGACGATGTCCTTCTTCATCCTCCTCCACCAATAATGCTTCCACAAATCCTGATAAATCTTTGTGGTGCCCGGATGAATAGACATGAGCCTCCTCTACAATCATCTCTCAAAGTCCATCCACATTAGGCTCACAAACTCGACCCTTCATATCAAAATTGCATCATCACCTAAGGTAACCTGCTTGGCACCTCCATGCTGCACCATGTCTCTAAGGACACAAAAATAGGGATTATCATACTACCGATCTCGGATACGCTCCAATAAAGAAGAATGAGAAACTATGAAAGCTAACACACGGCAGGGCTCAGAAATATTCAACCTCACAAACTGATTGGCCAAAGCATGAACATCCAAAGCGAGTGGCCTCTCACTGAACTGAATATATGCAAGACTGCCCATACTGGCTAAGTTCCTACTCAAGGCATCGGCCACCACATTGGACTTTCCCAGATGATATAAGATGGTGATATCATAGTCTTGCAACAACTCCAACCACCTTCTCTGCCTCCAATTCAACTCCTTTTTCTTGAATAAATACTACATACTATTGTAATCCATGAAGACCTCACATGCCATTCCATACAAATAATGCCTCCAAATCTTCAATGTGTGAAGAATGGCTGCTAACTCCAAATCATAGAGCGAATAGTTCTTCTCATGAATATTCAAATTCCGTGAAGCATAGACAATGAACTTGCTATCCTGCATCGACACTGCACCAAGTCCAATACGAGATACGTCACAATAAACTATATATGGCCCTGAACCTGTAGGCAAAACCAACACCAATGCTGTAGTCAGAACTGTATTCAGCTTCTGAAAGCTCGCCTCACACTCATCCAACCACCTGAACTGGGCACCTTTTTGGGTCAACCTGGTCATTGGAACTGCAATAGATGTAAACCCCTCTACGAACTGACAAAAGTAGCCTGCCAATCCCAAGAAACTCCGTATCTTTGTATCTGATGCTGGTCTAGGCTAGTTCTTGAATGCCTCAATCTTCTTCATATTAACCTGGATACCCTCTACTGACACAACATCACCTAGGAATGCAACTGAACTCAACCAGAACTCACATTTAAAAAACTTAGCATACAACTGAATATCCCTCAAAGTCTGAAGAACCACTCTAAGATGCTGATCGTGCTCCTCCCGGCTGTGGGAATATATAAAAATATCATCATGAAGACTATCACGAATGAATCCAAGTAAGGCGCGAACAGTCGATTCATCAAATTCATCAAATTCATTAAAGCTGCTGGGGTATTTGTCAACCCGAATGACATTACCAAGAAAATACCCTTGAAAATACCCTGGCAGCTTGAAAATACCCTGGCACCCTGAAAATACCCTGGCACCCTGAAGCTTAATAGTAGCCAGATCTCAAGTCAATCCTTGAAAATACCCTGGCACCCTGAAGCTGATAAAAAAAATCGTCAATCCTCGGCGATAGATACTTATTCTTGATTGTAACCTTGTTCAACTATCGGTAATCAATGCATATTCTCATAGATCCGTCCTTCTTCTTAGCAAACAACACCGGCGCACCCCAAGGCGAAACACTCAGTCTAATGAAACCCTTCTCAAGCAAGTCTTGCAACTGCTCCTTCAACTCTTTCAACTCAGGCGAGACCATATGATACGTCGGGATAGAAATGGGCTATGTGCCCAGAGCTAAATCAATTTAAAAGTCAATATCCCTATCGGGTGGCATACCCGACAGATCTGAAGGGAAAAATTCAGGAAACTCACAAACAACGGGCACAGAGAAGGAACCTCAACACTAGAATCACGAGCATAGGCCAAATAGGCTAAACACCCCTTCTTGACCATACGCTGAGCCTTCACATAAGATGAAACTGCGGGTGGAATAACCAGGAGTCCCTCTCCACTCCAAGCTAGGTCAACCAAGCAAGGCTAAGGTTACAGTCTTGGCATGACTATCCAAGATACCGCGGTAGGGTGATAACCACTCCATCCCTAATATGATATCAAAATTGACCATGTCTAAAATAACCAAATCTATACGAGTATCAAGACCTCCAATCACAACTATACTTGAATGATGGACTCGATATACCACACTAGAATCGCCTACCGGAGTATACATATAAACATAAGCACTCAATGTATCACTAGGAATGACCAAATACAGTAGCAAAATAAGATGACACATAGGAGTATGTAGACCCTAGATCAATTAAAACTGAGGCATCACTATAAACCAGAATAGTACCTATAGTAACTGCAACGGAAGTCTTAGCCTCAGGCTTGGATGGAAGAGCATAACATCGGGGTTGGGCCCCACAACCCTAAACTATATATCTAGGAGTGCTTGCTGCTAGTAGGCCTCCACCTCGAACAGCCTGAGCTCTACCTATAATACCTCTTCCTCCACCTTTAGCACCTCTACCCCCACCACTAGCTGGCGAAGTGGGCAGTGGAACACATGGTGCTAGAACCATAGCACGGGAACCCTGCTGCTAAGAACTGTTTGGTGCTTGGGGCAATATCTAGCAATGTACCTTGTGTCACCATAAGTAAAACAAGCCCTTGGCTACTGGGCTGAAGACCCTGAAAACTCTAAAATGGCGGTGCACTATAGGGCTGCTGATCAGAATACTGCATATGATAGCCATGACTATTTGAAGCATCGTGAGAAACCTGAAGTGCTGACTGGTAAGGTCTAGGAGGATGGCCTCTACCATACGAATCCCGGCCTCCACATGAGGCACCACTAAATCTGCCTGAATGATGAGGCCTCTTGTCTGAACAATGACCACCTCCATGCAACAAAACCATCTCCACTCTCCTGGCCACATTGGCCGCCTCCTGGAAAGAAATCTCACTCCCAATCTCCCTAGCTATCTGAAGTTGAATCGGCTGAATAAGCCCCTCAATGAACCTCCTCATCCTCTCTATCTCTCTGGAGAAAGTATGATAAGAGCATGGAAATCCAAGTCAAGTCTCGTACTGAGTAACGATCATAGAACACTGCTGGAGACGCTAAAACTGCTCCGATAGGCCTCTCTTTGATTCATAGGGAGAAACTTCTCAAGAAATAGCTGAGTAAACTGCTCCCAAGTCAAAGCTGGTGATCCGACTGGTATAGCCAAACAATAGTCTCTCCACCATGTCTTGGCGGATCCAGATAAGCGGAAAGTAGCAAAATTGACCCCATTGGTCTCCACTATCCCCATGTTCCTTAGAACCTCATGACAGCTGTCTAATAAATCCTAGGGATCCTTTGAAGATGCACTGATAAAAGTGGAAGTGAAGAGCTTGGTGGATCTTTCCAACCTTTACAAAGCCTCTGAGGATATAGCTGATCCATCACCGGTCTTTGCTACTTCTCGGTTGAAGAGGCGGTACAGGTTATCACCATACCCAGGAGAAAAAAGTTAATGTTCAATTAGCATTGGGAAACCAAACCGCACGGCTGGAAGGAATAAATGTGAAGTTTTTCCTAACTCTGTAGCCTTTGGGGGATAAATACAGACATCTCCATACCGATCCCTCTGACTCTACTAAGCTTGTATATGAATTGTGAGATCCATATGACCTTGAGCTTTGATACCAACTTTTCACGATTAAGATTTTCCAGCCTTGGAAGTCATGATGGCGCCTACTAATGTGAGCTAGGCAAGCCGAATGTTTAACAAATTACCCTTTTACCCATTTTACACTCTTTATCAATTAAAAGTAATAACGTGAAAATAGCGAAAATTTAAAAAATGGAAGAAAAGTAATAGAATATTTGAACATGTATTCAAAACAACGGTTTGAGCCTCAACTACCAAGAACTTGTGTCATAGATTAACAAACGATCTAAGAATACTACATACAAAGTCTAAAAAATAAACGATACACTGTTTATGAATTAAGGAAATGAAACCGGAATAAAGGGATAGAGGGAGACGCCAGGGCTTGCAGACACCTGCAGGTCTAAAGCCACCTAATCTTAGGTTCAAAAGCTACTCTGGGATCTGCACATAGTGCAGAGTGTAGTATCTTCATAACCAATCTCATGTGCTGGTAAATGTCTAGCCTAACCCCGGCGAAGTAGTGACGAGGCTAGGACTAGACTACCAAATAACCTATGCAGTTAAATCATCTACAACAGAAATAGAAAGAGATAATTACAACATCGGGTGGGGGAAACATTCTTTGGGGAATGAAAAACAACAAAGAACGACTGTAGAGAAACATAAAAATGGCCTAGATCAATTAAAAGCAAACTAAGCTAATAGAAGAACATGCACACAAGCAATACCATTGCAGGTGTGCAACCCGATCCTATTACATATGATATAGTTGCAGGCGTGTAACCCGATCCCATTATATACGATACCATTGCAGGCATGCAACCCGGTCCTATTTCTTACATTATCGCTGCAGGCGTGCAACCCTCTCCTATTTCATATATTACCGTTGTAGGCGTGCAACCTGCTCACATTTCATATATTATCGTTGCAGGCGTGCAACCCACTCCCATTTCACATATTACCGTTGCAAGCGTGAAACCCTCTCCCATTTCTCTTATCAACACCAATCAAAAGAATCCCAGAAAGGGAATAATAATATCAAAACAAACATCCTGGCAAAGGAACAATAATGATAATAACATTCCGACAAGGGAACTATAAGGATAATAACATCCCGACAAGGGAACAATAATGATAATAATATTCCGGCAAGGGAACAATAATAAAATCCTCATATGATGTAAAATAAACCACAAAAGAGGCAAAATAATTACAATACAAGCGGGCATGCTTGACACCGACGTATAGATAGTCGTCACCATGCCTATACATTGTACTCCAGAATTAAAACGTAACAAATAAGACTTGGCTCCTAATCCTTGTCACACCTCCTTTTTACCGCTTACACGTGGTTACCCCGAAAGGCGACATGTGCATAGGAGTTTTTCCAATTAAAGTGACATTATTAGAAATGGGATTAATTGTTTATTTCAAGAGTCACCACTTGGGATAGGCTTGGATTTTGGTGTCCCAAGTCACCGATTTATTTAAAAATCCCAGATCAAGGAAATTTTGACTACCCAAATGGAGTTTATGAACCAGAAATTCGTGAGTAAGGAGTTCTATTGACCCGAGGAAAGGTGTTAGGCACCCTCAGATCCCGTGGTTCTAGCACGGTCGCTTAAAGTTATTACAAGTGGCTAAAACATGATTGCTATGCCTGTTAACTTGTAATTTTAGATTATTAACCTCTTTTAACATATGTTTTAGGGAAATTTGCAATGTTATTAAAACGTGTCACGAATCGCGTCACATAAATGCACCCTCAATTTCAGACGTATTTTAATTCCATATAGAATAAGATTTGGGTCACATAGATGTGCACCCGAAATTAGGAAGGTATTTTTATTAAATACGCGCCTATAGAAACTACGTCTTTGACATCTATGGGAAGGTCGTAAAATTTACTAAACGACACTTCCTATTTTTCTGTGTGTTTTAATGAATGAAGGAGCCATCATATAATATTTGTTTCAATTAACGCGACCCACTTTATTTTTATGAGGACATCCTAATCCATGCTAAATTTTCAACTCTTGCGAGTGCTTAAATACACTATTATTTTTTGTATTAACTTGTGTACTTGCGAAACACTACATACGTCTTTTGCCTCCTTCATGGCCAATTGCACATAGTGAATCGAGTTTGGGCCAGCATAGGAGCACATATTGCTCAGACTGTGACTTGCAACTTATTGCGAATGGTTTGGATATTAAACACTCATCCCAAAAAAACATATTGGATTATAAAATTCTGGTGCTTACTGGGCCTCGCGAATGAGCCCATTACTGATCTGAAAGAATGAATCCCATTGCTAAAAACCAATTTGGTCTGAAATTATGTACATAAGATCGAATCTCTACTAATTCATGAAGGAAAAAATAACATTCATTTTTATTTTAATTTCTATCATTTGATTGAATGAGAAGATTCATATACTCATCAGTCGGAGATTAAGAATCCGATTCTAAAAGTCAAATGTGATTCAAATTACACTACAGGGGACAAATATGAAAATAACTTATTATTAAACATGTTGATATTTAAATGAACAAAAATGTTTCACAGTATTTTGATTTGTTTCACATGATTATCAGGACTGCTGCTTTCTAAGTCTAGTAGTTCTAAGTGCGCAGGATCATTATTTGAACCAGCTAATCTAGAATTAAAACTGACTATTACTTAAACACATACAAAAAATTGAGTTGAATGTCCAATTATTACACATGAAAAAAGTCCCAAATGTCCAAATTATTACTAACATAGATCAGTCTAACACTTATCTACAACATGATGATCATCTCATTAGTATTACTATATTCAAACTATATAGGGGAAATGGGGTATGATACAAAATACAAATAACAGGTGAGGGTCTTCATATTTGAGAATATATTTCACACTTGAACTTCATATATATGTGAACAGTGAATGTACCTGTAATACAACTGAAAATCAAGCCTATGAGTAAATATAGGAAAGGCCAGCAAAGCAATCAACAGCCAAGTATAGTGCACCCAATACTTTAGGAGAGTTTTTTTTATAGAATTAAGTCCTCAGAAAATGATTCCAAGAACAATCCTAATGTTATTTTCAGATACAGAACCAATATTTCAGCTTTAGTATGAAGAAAAAGGTTCCGGATCCCCTTCCGATGCCCCAAATAGTTAATTTTATAGTAAAACAGTTAGGGCATCAGATTTTACTTTGTTTTTCTTTTTATTCCTTGACTCAACATGCATTTTTGCCTAAGTGATCCTTCAATTTCTAACTTGTGCCTTATGTTTGAGGCAAGAATTATGTATTAGTCCTTGCTAGAAAGTTCTAAAGAATTCCTCTCAGGTTTTAACAGACTCCAATTGCTTTTGTATCCTCACTTCATTTCCTATATACCTATCCCTGAATTTTGACCCCGGTCAGTTCTATTAACCCTAGTTCAGTCACAATTAACCTTGGTTAGTTCTTTGACCCTAATTCAATCATAATTGACGTTGGTCGATCAAACTTGGGTCACATTTAGATTATATGACTCATGAAGATAGAATTAAGCAAAAATTAACCAAGGCTTAACTTGATGCATTTATATAGGATTAACAAAAGATCAAGATAACCAGGAGAGTGAATGCATCTATCATACTTGACTCTCAGAAATGATTCAATCAAGGATATTCAGAAATACTTAACAACGAGAAACACAAAACAATTTTAATTCAAGAATCAACTTAGGAAGCAAGTAAAGACTAACAATGAACAACTAAGGATCCCAAACCCCCAAATCAACTTAATCCAACGTCAATCTTAAGAAACCAAAGTCAATATCGCAATTAGATACTTAGGGTGCAGCCAGAAATCATAGAATCAGGAGATAGATGTCAATTAAGCCAAAAAATAAGAATACTGAGGAACTAACTAAATTTTCCAGATAAGGAAATCTAATATACAATTATCCAAAAGATGAAAGGATTTCCAGACTAGTGTCAAACAAACATATGGATAAACAACCAAAGAAAATCAAACAAAAGGATTTTCAAACTATGTAACCACTAATTAATTGTTAAAGAAAATCAAGCATTTAATAACTAAAAGAATGAAAACAAATAGAGAACTTATATTTTCATTTTGTTCCCATTTAAACCATCCTAGTTGGACCTTGATTCTTCCACAGGGGTTCTGAACGCTCGTAGGGCGATGACAATTAGTTTACAAGCTCACGAGAGGTTTTTTCAAAGTTCTGAGACCTCAGTAGGTCCCAGATTTTGAATTTTTGAGTGGTTGTGGTTGTGGTTGTTTAAGACATAAGGGTGGCATGTTTGGTGTTTGGGGGGATCAGGGGCTGCCTGGGAGGAGTTTGAAGCTTTTTCGGCATATTTTGTGACTTAGGGTTAAAACTTCGAATTAAAATTCGAAGAGTTTCAGGATGATTTGAGAGGGATGACATGCATGATTGGGAAGAGGGTGTTGAGGTGCATTACGGGTGTAAATTTGGGAGGCTCTAGGACAGTGTCACTTGAGGTAGGGTGTCCGGTAACGTTTTAGGGGATATTCGAGATGGAGGGGTTATATTAGCGGTAGACTAGCCATGGGACGGGGTAGAGGAGGTCACGCTGGTTAAGTGGTGTTAATTTGGAACAATTTGGTTGTCGGCCACCGTCGTGAGGCGATTTACGGCGACGGTAGTAGGGTGGTAGGCCGGTGGTCAGTGGTGGTGACAAGGTGGTCAATTGGTGTTGTTAGATCGATGGTGGATGGTACGAGGAGAGTAATGTTTGGTCGTGTATGTATTGAAGATATTTGGACATATGTATTCAAAATGGGGGAAGCTTCCATGATAGTTGGATGAGATGGGGATCAACGGTCATGATGATGCCTATTTGAAACGGTGTCGTTTGGGTTTGGTGGGTGTGGACTGGATCAATGGTTGTTTGGGATGGGTTTGAATATTGTTTTTTAGAGGAGGAAACAGGTTGGACTTCTCATGTCTGGCCCAATTGTGGCCAGCCTGAGTGGCTTCCTCTATATTTAATTGTATTGTATTTTTTTATCTTTTCTTTTAATTCAATTTAATTACTAACTTTATTAATAAGAAAAACCAACAATTTCCTAATTAACACAAATAAACTAACCCAAGTAAAAATTAACAAATAATTTCCAAAAGCCGGACATGTGTTTATATATATTTTTTGTATTTTTAGTTTGCAAAACTAATTTATTTAACAATTAAATCTTAGACCATTTTAAATATGTAGTAATGAACATGCACATGCAGTCAGATCCTAAAAATTAAAATCCTAACATTTAAAAGAAAACTCCTAAACATTAGGAGTCATATAGGAGTTTGTTTCGACCGGTCAAAAAGTATATGCTCACAACTGCCCCTCTTTGCACGGGAACAAGAAGGGTTGTCGTGCAAAGACAAGTGAGCAAATATGAGCGACTTCCGTCCGATTGGATACTCCATGTGAAGCATTTTGAAAAATCTCTGACCGAACCTTGCTTCAAAGGTTTCCTACATATCCTTGGCAAAAAAAGAATCAGGTTAGTGTAGTTCTAAAAGGTTTGGTAGCTGGGACTACCGAGAGACTATGATTGGCTGATCTTGCTGCTCACTAAGCTCCTTGTTACACGGAAAGAAAATCAAAAACTAAGCTAGCCGAATCTATCAACTACAAGTTAAAAGATTCTTATCAATGATTCTCCTGAAGCTTGATCTTGAGTCTCGGCTATCTTTCGCAGCAAACTCGGATCCGAATCTTGATGCTCGTTAATTGGAGGTGCTAACTGAATCTTCAATCTTGAAACAAAACAGGATATGCTGAGCGTGTGACTTCCATTAATTTTGAGCAGTCTGCGTCCTTGTCCGCCTCATTGCTTTGAGTTTAACTGTTGTTTCATTTCTTTTCTTCTGCTCTGAATTGACATTCATGTTTTCAATTATGCTAAATTTTGTGCCTTGAGGTGATACCTGCTTCGACAGCAAAACAAACAAAGGAACAAAATTTTCTGCCCCAGTTTTCACTGGATAATTTCGTGAGTTATTTATAACATACATCTATGCTATTATTTAATAAAACAAAAGGATTGGAATTGTGTATCCCTTGGAAAGATCACCAAGTTATGCTGAAGAGCAGAAATGGTTCATGCTGGGGAATAAGATGAGAATCCTTGGGTTATGCCGGGATAAGAATGAAAAAGTCTGTTGTTGGGAAGGAAAGAATAGATCTGCAGGTTTTGCCGGAATATGAAAATTCCTGCTAAGGACGGTTTATGAAGAAATTCCTGGGTTATTTCAGGGGAATCCGCGGGTTATGCCGGGAGGAATAAAAAGTCCTAGGTTTTGCTGGGGAGATCCGCGGGTTATGCCGGGATGAGAAGAGATCCTGAGTTATGTCAGGGAAATCCACGAGGTATGTTGGGATGAAGGAAAAATCCTAGGTTATGCTAGGGGAATCCACGGGTTATGCCGAGATGAGAGGAGATCCTGAGTTATGTCAGGGGAATCCGCGAGTTATGCCGGGATGAAGAGAGATACTAGGTTATCCTAGGGAATCCACGGGCTATGCCGGGATGAAAATGAGGTCCCTACTGAGGATGAAAGGAAATCCTGAGTTATGTTAGGGGAATCCACGGGTTATGCCGGGATGAATGAAAAATCCTAGATTATGCTAGGGGAATCCACGGGTTATGCCTGGATGAAAGGAGATCCTGAGTTATGTCAGGGAAATCCATGGGTTATGCCGGGATGAAAAGAGATCCTAGGTTATGCTAGGGAATCCACGGGGTATGCCGGGATGAAAATGCGGTCCCTGCTGGGGATGAAAGGATATCTTGAGCTATGTCAGGGGAATCCACGGGTTATGCCGGGATGAAGGAAAAACCCTAGGTTATGCTAGAGGAACCCACGGGTTATGCCGGGATGAAATGAGATCCTGAGTTATGTCAGGGGAATCCGCGGGTTGTGCCGGGATGAAGGGAGATACTAGGTTATCCTAGGGAATCCACGGGCTATGCCGGGATGAAAATGAGGTCCCTACTGGGTATGAAAGGAAATCCTGAGTTATGTCAGGGGAATCCACGGGTTATGCTGGGATGAATGAAAAATCCTAGATTATGCCAGGGGAATCCACGGGTTATGCCGGGATGAAAGGAGATCCTGAGTTATGTTAAGGGAATCCGCGGGTTATGCCAGGATGAAGAGAGATACTAGGTTATCCTAGGGAATCCAGGGGCTATGCCGGGATGAAAATGAGGTCCCTACTGGGAATGAAAGGAAATCCTGAGTTATGTCAGGGGAATCCACGGGTTTTGTCGGGATGCATGAAAAATCCTAGATTATGCTAGGGGAATCCACGGGTTATGCCGAGATGAAAGGAGATCCTAAGTTATGTTAGGGGAATCCACAGGTTATGCCGGGATGAAGAGAGATCCTAGGTTATGCTAGGGAATCCACGGGGTATGTCGGGATGAAAATGCGGTCCCTGCTGGGGATGAAAGGAAATCTTGAGCTATGTTAGGTGAATCCACGGGTTATGCCGGGATGAAAGTAGATCCTGAGATATGTCAGGGAAATCCATGGGTTATGTCGGGGTGAAGGAAAAATCCTAGGTTATGCTAGAGGAACCCACGAGTTATGCAGGGATGAAAGGAGATCCTGAGTTATGTTAGGGGAATCCGCGGGTTATGACGGGATGAAGAGAGATCCTAGGTTATTCTAAGGAATCCACAGGTTAGGGGAGAACCTCAGAGATCTTTTGATTGTGCTGGGGACAGATGAGGAAAGGAATAACTCTTAGGTTATGCTAAGGGTAGGGGAGTATTGAATCCTAGATGATGCTTGGGACAGATGAGGAAAGGAATAACTCTTTGGTTATGCTAAGGGTAGGGGAGTATTGACTCCTAGACTATGCTGGGGAGTGAGAAGTGTAGGGAGAGAATCCTCATGATATGCTGGGGATGTGGAGGGAAATCTCCCTGATTTATGCTAGAGGGAGTGGAATGCGATCCTTAGGTAATGTCTAGGACGTCCACAAGCTATACAGGGGGAACTAGGGATTGGGATCTCGTGCTGTCATGCTCATTTACGAGTTTGCGAAAAAAATAAAAAGAAAACTTTCCTTTGGTCATTGATGAATCAAAACCTTCGGCCCTTGTGCCTATCCTTTTGTTGTCTTTGCCTCCATGTTCCTTTTAGTTTTCTAAATTGCACCTGCATCTATTTTAGTCTAAACTATTAGTTTGAACAGTGATTGGTTTTGCGGCCTTGTGACGCTTGATTTCGGCTTCATTTGGATTCAAAAACTAATCCTCGGCTTTCCGTCCTTGCTTTGTTGGCCAGGGGTCCTCATTCCGGATTGGGTTTTGCTTTTCGAGAATTGGGTTACGAGTTCCGTCCTGCTTTTGCATTTGCTTTTGGGGACTTTTGATAAGAAACGACACCTTGTTTTGCTTAAAACCCCTCGATTTTGCTTCAATTTTATGCCCTTTGACTTTGAATTTCCTGTCCTTTATTTATTCATTTTGGGAAATTAACTTTCATGATCAACCGGAATTGGCCAAGCGTACTTGACAATGTCAGTCATTTCCCTAATTTTTACCAGGAGAAAACCGCGAAGCCGGCCCTGCTACCTTTCTTTAAGGAATAGTGAGGAAGTTAAAGTGAAGAGGAGTGAAATTTAACGAGGTATGCACTTTGAAGGAAAAGAGAGAGCTTATCTGGAAATACGAGCCGACTTTGAATGGCGACGACATGCTTCTTGGACTGGATACCCGCCCAAATCCATTTCTGCTTTCTGACTTCAATCTTTCAAAACCAAAGAAACTTACTCTGGCCTGGCATCAATATTTCCTCTTTTCGACCGACGGCGCCCTTTGCAGGTTTTTGCCAAACGGCCTCTCTCATTTCTCTTCTCCCGTCGCCCGATAGCGCTCTTTGCGGGTTTTCGCTAAACGGACTCTCTCATTTCTATTTTTCTCTACTCAACGTCGCCTTATGGTGCCCGAAGGTTGTCACCAATAAGACTTTTTCATTTTATTTCTCTCACAAATTTGATTGGTGGTGAACCCCGACGAATGGATTCTCTTCCCCAAGGATATGTAACCTTGTAATCATTTGAATGGAAACAAACCGATACATTTCATCCCCAGTTTTAATTTTCTTGGGTAAATGGGGTTTATATTTTGATGTGACTGAACCTCAGTGAGAGGCTGCCTACGTATCTTTTCATAATCAAGTAAGACGTAGTTCATGAAGCTTTTCCTAAACTATTTTTTTTGTATTCTTCTCTTTTTTTTGAATTTTCTTTTTCTCTTATTCTTGTTTTTGAATTTTCTCTTTCTTTTTTGGGTTACAAAGAGGGTGGGGATAGCGGGAGAATAAAGCCTTCGTCCTTTCGATCCACCAGGGTAATTGTTGAAGTGGATTTAAACATAATACCTTTTTACTGCGTCTGCGTTTACCGCTACCTCGAGCTCATCTCCTTCAACGGCACCCAAGTACAGTGCTCGTATAGGCAATATCTTCCTGATTATATATGGGCCTTTCCAATTTGGAGTGAATTTTCCTTTGGCCTCTTGATGGTGTGTAAGTATCCGTCTCAACAAAGTTGCCCGACTTAAAAATTCCTAGGGCGCACTTTCTTATCGTAGGCGCAGGCCATTCTTTGTTGGTACAAGTGCCCATGTCACACTGCAACCATTAGTTTTTCATCAATTAATGCCAGTTGCTCCAACCGGGTTTTTACCCATTCACAATCTTCGATTTCTGCTTTGACAATCACTCGGAGCGAAGGGATTTCCACTTCAGCAGGTATAACAGCCTCAGTTCCGTAGACCAACAAATAGGGAGTGGCTCCCACATTTACTGTGGTACGATATCCCATTAATGCAAAAGGCAGCTTCTCATGTCACTGCCTCGAGCTTTGAATCATTTTCCTCAAGATTTTCTTGATATTTTTGTTGGCTGCTTCAACCGCACCCATTGGCTTTAGGTCGATAGGGAATGGAGTTTCTATGTGTTATTTTGAATCGCTTACATATTTCTCCCATCAGTCGGCTGTTTAGATTAGGTGCATTGTCAATAATAATGACAGTGGGGATCCCAAAGCGGAAAATGATGTTGGAATGCACGAAATCCACCACCTCTTTCTTGGTAACAAATTTGAGGGTAATGGATTTAACCCATTTTGTGAAATAATCAATGGCAACCAATATAAATCTGTGCCCATTTGAGGCCTTTGGCTCGATCGGCCTAATGACGTCCATTCCCCAGGCATCCTCATATTCATATGTATTATTAGTGCAAAAGAAATGAAGTCTGGCTGTAGCTGGATAATGCTGGCCTATTGGTGATATTAGGATTGCTCCGATCCCTACGTTGCTGCTCCGTCGAAGAACATTTTCCAGATGGAGGTGTCTTCAACTGTTATTTCCAATGAGGACACTTTTTCGTTAGGGAAATAAGTGTTTAAAGGCTGATACTCGTCATTAACGGGGTTTTCTGCAAGATGATCTGCCAGTGCCTGAGATTTCATCACCGTACAAGTGACATAGACGATGTCGAACTCGGTAAGCAAGATCTTACATTTAGCCAGTCGCCCTGTAGGCATTGGTTTTTGAAATATGTACCCTAATGGATCCAGCCTGGTTGTGAGGTACGTGGTATGAGCATGCAGATAATGCCTTAGCTTTTGGGCTACCCACGTCAAAAGCGCAATATGTTCTCTCTAACAATGTATACTTGGCCTCATATCCGGTAAACGTTTTGCTTAGATAATAAATGGCCTGCTATTTCTTTCTCGTGGCGTCATGCTGCCCGAGAATACAACCGAAAGAGCCTTCCAAGACCGTCAGGTAGAGAAACAATAACCTTTCTGGTTCTGGCAGAACTAAAACTGGTGGATTGGACAAGTATTGTTTGATTTTATCAAAAGCTTCCTGACACTCAACTGTCCAATTAATTGCCGCATCCTTGTTCAGCAGTTTGAAAATAGGCTCACATGTTGAATTCAATTGAGCAATGAACCGGCTGATGTAATTTAATCTCCCCAATAGACTCATCACATCCTTTTTGGTCCTTGGTGGGGGCAATTCCTGAGTAGACTTGATCTTTGTTGGATCTAATTCAATGCATCTCCAACTGACGATAAACCCGCAGAAGCTTGCCTGATGGAACTCCAAATGTGCATTTTGCTGGATTCAATTTCAAATTATATTTGCAGAGACTTTTGAAGAATTTCCTCAAATCCTTTACATGCTTGCCTTGAGTTTTTGATTTGATAATCACGTCATCCACGTACACCACTATTTCTCTATACGTCATGTCATAGAAGATGGAGGTCATAGCCCTCATGTAGGTTCCCCAATGTTTTTCAATCCAAAATGCATAACTCTATAACAATATGTTCCCCATGGTGTGGTGAAGGCAGTTTTCTCAGCATCTTCCTCATCCATCAGCACTTGGTGATACCCCGTGTAGCACCCTACAATGGATTAAATCTCATGCTTGGTACAATTAACGACGAGGATGTGGATGTTGGGTAGAGGGAAATTATCCTTGGGACTCGCCTTATTCAAATCTCTATAAGCCACACACACACGGAACTTTCCGTCCTTCTTCGGCAGTGGGACCACATTAGCCAGCCATGTGGTGTACCCCACTACCCAGATTACCCCTACTTCAAGCTGTTTTGTAATTTCCTCTTTGATTATATTACTGACATCATGCTTGAATTTTCTTTGCTTTTGCTGTACTGGAGGGCATTCGGGGTATGTAGGCAACTTATGAACCACCAGATCCATGCTCAGACCAGGTATATCATCAAAGGACCATGCAAATACGTCTTTCAATTCCAACAGGAGCTGAACCAATGAATCTCGTATCTCTTTATTTACATGGATACTTATTTTAGTTTCTTTGATTTCATCAAGATCGCCCAGGTTAACCGGTTCAGTATCATGTAAGTTAGGCTTAGATTTGTTCTCAAAGTGTTCCAATTCTCGAGTTATTTCCCTAAAAGCCTCTTCTTTATTGTATTCCAGTTCCTGGTTTATTATTTCACAGACAAGCAACGGATTTGAGTCGTGGCAAGAATTCTGCGAGCATGTCGTTTTATTTAAAGCCGCCTTATCAAGACTGAAAGAAAAGATGAAAAATAAAGAAAGAAAAAAATCATAAAAAGGTAGAGAAATGGAAAATATTGATTTTATTTCTTTGAACTTGAAAGAAAAACTGGTTTTACAATTTGAGATTTAAAGTGCTAAAAAGGAAAATAAACAACGAGCTACACCCTGAAATAGCTCGTGATGTGGGAAGAGGTAGCAAGGCGAGACTACCGGGTCTCCCTCCTGACCGAAAAGGGTGTGGCCTTCCAATTTTAAAGTTTGGCATCTAGCCCCATATACAACACTTCAATGGCGCTTGAACCTTCTCCCGGTTGGACCATGTTTACATCATAGAGCAACTCTCTCATAGCTCCGCAGATTTCATCAATTTCTTCTTGTGTGAAAGTTTCTTCTTCCTCATCTTCACTATACTTTGGTTATATAAAGGTTTTGTACAAGTGAGGCAGGGGTCGTGGTAAGGTCCATCCTTGGCTCTTTCTACGATTAGCCCAGGTGATATCTTCTGAGGTTGGATGAAATCCCAGTCCAAAGAACTTTTCTGTGGCAGGCAAGGTGACTGGCTCGGTTATGCCTTGTAGGGAGCTTCCGAGTCCCTTGCCTAGCTTGAAGCCTTGACGCGTCATTTCTTTTGCTACCATAATTGAAGCATTTGACAGAAAAGGCTGAGGAAGCGACTTGCCCTCTTCATGCTGATCCGCTACTACGACTTCAAAAGCTTGATAAAATATGTGTTCACTACCTTCCTTGGCTTCTAAACAGGGGATAGAGGGGTCCCGGTAAATTGATTGCTTGTCCTATCCATGAACTACAACATCCTGATTTTCATACTCAAATTTCAGCATTTGGTGCAAGGTTGAAGGCACTTCCCCTGCTGCATGAATCCACGGCCGTCCCAAGAGGTAGTTGTAGCAGAAGAATCTCTCCGCTATCTTCTCTAACTGTTCTACCGAGGTCTCAGCTGGCACATAAGGTTCACTTATTGTTTTTGCCAACACTTGTTGATGCTCGAGATATTTCATTAAGAGTGAAATCTTTTCTGGGGATTTCCGGAGTTGATCTACCACTTCATACTCTAGCATCTTCATTTTCTGGAAAACGGATTCTGCTTCCTCAGCATTCACTGACTTCTTCAGCGGGAATCGCCATTTGGTAGAGACATTTACCTATTCCACATTTAAGTATTTCTTCACGGGACATCCCTTTGGGGCTTCTCAAATGACTCTTTTCCTTTGTGTACGAATGAAGGATTGGTCATGAGCTTTTGTTGCACGCGACCAATAACCACGGGCTCATTCAGCACCGATGGCTTAATTGATCCGCGTACCACATAGGCCTTCTTTGGTATTTTCAGGGCTCTGTTCAACTCAAATCTTTTGGGAGGGCTTAAAGTGGGCCGCTTTTCTTTGCTTCCCCAGGGGATATAGAGTATTGTTTCTTTGACGAGGGATGTCTCAGCTTTGACTTTAGCCTTCTTCTTTACTTCAGGGCTTTTGGCTTCACTTGTCTTCTTTTCAGCATTTTCTTTAAGGTGACTTTTAACTTCCTATTGGCCTCGGCGATGGCTATGATGGCCTTGAGAATGGGTGTCATCGCAGATCATTCCGATGACCGGCCCGTTGTTTTGATCCGGTAACGGGTTGTTAGTTACATTAGGGATATTGTCATCTTTGAGAACTATTTTCTTTTGATCAATCAACTCTTCCACCGCTAGCTTTAAGGTCCAATAATTTTTAGTATCGTGGCACTCTTCCCCTGAGTGGTAGGCACATCTTACACCCCTTTGGTAAGATGGTGATTCAGGATTCTGTCTATTTGGGGGTACAGAGTGGAGGAGACAAAGATGGAGTAGTTTTGGAAACAGGCTAGCGTAGGATTCTACAATTGGGGTGAAGTTCTATCTCCGGGGTGGCTCCCGTGGACGATAGTTGTTTTGCTGATGACGGGGATTGTAATGATTATGCGGGAGTTGATTCCTCGGAGCTTGATTTTTGTTATTCTGCTGTTGAGGTCGGGGGAATGGTTGAGCATTCATAACTTCATAGGGTTGAGGGACATAATGCATGTCTCTGTGAGGATAGTAATATTGAGGTATTCTGTTAGAGAATACATGTCTGTGGGTATGTTGTTTCCACGCCCGGGAGGCTTCCATGGATGCCTCTTCTCTTTTCTTGTTCTTGTGAATTCCTCCTGCCCCTCCTTGTATAGCTTGGGAGGTGGCTCTGATGGAAGATTGGCTTAGAATCCTCCCTATTTCGAGGCTAGTTTCCACCATCTCTCTAATCTTTATTACTTAAGTGAATGGTTTGCCCATTGTGGACATCATGTTCTGATAATAGTCTGCCTCCTGTGCCTGTATAAAGTCGCCGACCATTTCCGTTTCATCAACAGGAGGCTTCACCCTTGATGCTTGCTCCCGTCATTTAATAGCGTACTCCCTGAAGCTTTCAACAGGTTTCTTCTTCAGGTTGGCTAGGGAATTCCTATCCGGGGCAATGTCGACATTGTACTGGAATTGTTTCACAAAGTCCCGGGCAAGGTCGTCCCATATGTGCCACCGGGTGATGTATTGGTGTATATACCATTCAGAAGCAATCCTTACTAAGCTTTCCCCGAAGCCTGCCATCAGGAGCTCTTCCTTTCCGCCTACTCCACGCAACTGATTACAATATTTTTTCAGATGGGCGATAAGGTCGCCATGGCCATCGTCTTTCTCAAATTTTGGCACTTTAAACCCCAAAGGAAGATGGATATGTGGGAACATGCACAGATCTGAATAGGCTACGCTTTTTTATCCGCTCTGTCCTTGCATATTCTTCAGGCTTTGCTCAAGACTCCTCATTCTCCTTGTGATCTCATCCTGCTTAGGTGCTTTGGAAGTTTTTTCCGGCACAGGGGTAAGTTCATATGTTGGCTGAGGGTAGCTATATGTAGGGTATGAGGGAGGCTCATTTTGGTAATTTGGGGTTTGGAAGGTAAAGGCTGCGGGGTAAAATACAGGCCTCAGTATTGTAGTCTTTGTAGTAGCTGCGCATGGAGGGTCGGTAAATATATTGGGAACTGGCCCAAATGCAAACATTGGAGGGTGGGCTTGAGAGGGAGCCCCAAAAAAATTGTTAGAAATGGTGGGTTGCCCCAAGAGAATGATCGGGTGACTGATAGGAATAGTAGAGGTACCCCCTGACCGTGGAAATAGCTCGGGAAATCCACGAATGGCTCTGGGAGGTTCCTTTCCATTGTTCCACGCGTCCCACATTTCCATGACCTAGAGCCGCAAGATCCTGTTTTCTTCGACCGCTGCAGATTCAGAAGTCGGTACTCCTGTGATTGGACTATCTTCTAGAATATGGAGGGTGACTTGAGTCATTTCGGTTGACATTTCTGTATTTCACTTTGAACGAGTGAAGTATCCGTGTGACGCCAGTTACCGTAAAACCAACCACTGTTCTAAACACCTGAACTGTAATGCTAGAAAACGTAGTTAGTTTTAGGATAGATGACAAATAGGAAATCACACGTGGAGAATGATGCACCTATGCAGATAATGGGTTTCTATATGCTTGCCACAGCCGCATGTGTCATCCTAGCCTTTATTTTACTTTTTTTGTTTCCTCCCTTTTATTTCCTCTCTCTCCTCTCTCTCTTTTTGTTGTTTTTATTTTATTTTAAAGAATCCGGTCGAATCCTATAGAGATTGCCTACGTATCATGACTTCGCATGAATCATACCGAGCGTAGTTCATGGAAATGAAAGGTTAAGTATGAAACAAACATATTTTTTGGGATTTCAATTTGATAGAGATACAAACTTTGATTACAATAGCTAAAAGCAACTACCAGACAAGGACTTAATACCCTTACAGTCTTGAAAAGACAACAGACAGACTCTTTTGTAAGCAAATATAAATCTATGAGTACATTGACATTTCAAATGCTTTTAGAGCTTGCGAGGCATCATTCGGCCTTGTTGCGGGTTTGCGCGCTAATCTTCCTTGGAGATAGTGGAGATCTTCCATTATTTGTTGGACAAAGGTCATAGCAGCGACAAAAAACATAGACTTGGTCATGTCCTCACAGTGATTGCATTTAGTGGTGATATAGTCTGCGATTGCCCGCACCTTCTCTCTAAAAACCCTTTTTTTCTTGCAGCAGACGCCCTATTTGTTCAGCCCGTTTTTCCAAAGTTCGCTCAGCTGCCTGATTTAGCTTTTGAAAAAGCTGCAAATCCATTTCCAACCTCGCTATTACCGCATAGCAATGCTCTCTCTCGGGTTTGCAATCTTTAGCCTGCTTGGCTATTTTTCTTTCAGCTATGATAACCCTCTGTTTTAGACCAGCGTTTTCATTGCCGCTCCCTTCTTTTAACTGCTCGGATATGCGGGTCCTTTCTTCAATTTTTAGCTAATTGTATCCACGCTCTAGACAATTCACCCTCTGCCTTATTCAGGTCAAAACCATATTCAGTTAATTTTCGTCGTAGTTTCCGTATGAGTTTTTCATCCTTTATGCTCCTCGGAGGGTTTTCTGCGGCTATTTTCATTTTTGAATCTGAGCTCGCAGGGCTTCATTTTCTTAAACCGATACCTTCTTTTCTCCTTTGCTAGCAGCTACTTGCTGGTTGTTTTCGAATTGCAATTATTGAATTTTCTTTTCTAGCCTTCCAATGGTAGCACGATATTCATGTTCTTTTGCTAACCAATCCCACTGTTCTTGTGATGTCCCGATGAACTCTTGGAGGTGAGGCCTTTTGGATGGTTTTTTGTGCTAATTTTCTCTCTATTACCAAGCAAGGTACCCGGGAGATACTTCACCTCTGGCAGGATCTTGTACACAAGTGTCAGTGGTTAGGTATTGGCATTCATTGTAGATTTTGCGAACGATTGCTTCTGGGAACTGACTACCAGGCCCAATTTTGATCACCTGGATGCTGAGATCTTCTTATTTTGGCGCTATCTGGCATCTTCTGAGTTGTCTCAAGACCCGATATGGGGCGTAAGGCTGAATGCTTGTAAGGCCCATCAAAAGAAAATGCGGTTCTGTTGCGGGCATATGCACAATTTCATTCACGGAGAGCCAACTGAGCGTCCATTGTATTTGGCTTGCAGAAATAGACCGGAGATGTGATACCCACTCTGCGCACCCTCTGGTAAGTTAAACCTATTTACCCTGCTTCTATGCAACCTTTCGTTGGTAACCCACAATTCATGAACCGAGGCCTGTGACACAGATGCTCAATCATCCAAATTGGTAATAGCAGGTTACAGCCTTCAAAGAAATCCCCTCCTTCTATACAAATGGTAAGGGCTCAGAAGATATCAGACAGGATCATTGGAGCAAGAGTGTTGTTTTCCTGAGTCATCAATGTACTAACAATCCCTGCTATCCGTATATCAATGTTCCTGTCCTTTCGTGAGAATACTAAAAGACCGAAAAAGATACCATAAACGCAAAGCACCGATGCTCCTCCCATTTGATTCGATTGCCCTTGCTACAGATGAGGTTTTTAGGGTTTTTGAATCCTCTGATGTGGCCATATCTTTGGTATATAAACTGAAGGGTGCAAAATCCAGCCGACAGGTCAGGGTTGTGAATTTTTCTGCTAATTTTCAAGACATCTAGAAATTTGTGCACCGCGAAAGCCCTGGGTAATATCAAGTATTGATGTCTTAGCGGGATAGTGTGGGTCCCGATGAATCTGGTCATTTCCTCCAAAGTCGGGGTCAACTCAAAATCTGAGAAGTGGAAGACGTCGTGGGAAGAGTCCTAGAAGATGATTAGGGCCCTTATGGTATCTCCCCTTGGGTTGATTTTCAGCAAACTAGTGAGCCCCCCCTAGATGTGCGTTGACCTTTTTCTGTCCGGCTTTTCCGAGGTCATCCCACCACAACCGCAGCTCCAAAGGGATTTTCTTCATTATCGTGCTCATTCTGCACATTTATTAGGGCGGATTAGTATTCTCAAAACGTTAAAAACTGACCTTTATGAAATTTATTTCAAAACGTGGATCGACTTTGCGAATATGGCCTGTTGACACTTCGGCTAGAAGGTTTTGCAGGCTGTGCTTACTTACGGGCCTGAATAAAATCCAGGGGCAACCATTTGCGAAAGATCAGCCTTCCGACATCCCCTGTAGCGTCATTCAGCTATTATCGCAATAATGGCACCATCCGACTCATTTGAAGTAAGCAAAATAAACTCGGGAACTTCTTGATATTTTTTGAAAAGGGGGTTGGGCCCCGCCAAAATAATTTTCAAAACCCACTGACATTAATGAAAATTCCAAATTTGGTCCCTTTTTGTTTATTGTGCTTTGTTTTTTTTTTTGAAAAATCCGACAGCATTTCGGCGCTATTTGAGCATTGGTTGTTAAAAGAGACTATCCTAGAACTGCTTATTTTCTCTCAATTGATTCCTTTGTTTATAGGCCGGTCAACATGCGAATCCAAGGCAAGTAAGTGCGCAAGTAGCACGTAAAAATGCATCAGGATGGTCTTTTATTTCAGGGCACCTGTCCTGGACGGATCCAACCCCTGTGTTGAGTCCCCTAAGTCAAAAATGCATGATGCAAATAAACGTTCCTACTAGGGATCCGACATGAATTCTTGTTATACTAGGTTGAAAACCTCGGTATAGGGTCTAGATTGTGTACCCGAGTGGACAGCTCCAGTCGAGGAGGGGGCTACATGCCGGGGACCCGCGAGATCGTCCGTCTTTGTAACTTGTCCGGCCTCTTTCTTAATTCAGGGTAAGACATTAACAGAATAGGGAGTCTCAACCAGTAAGCACATCCCCGGAGGTAAGAAGTGAAGGGTTTTCGTAACAATTTATATATATATATATATTTTGAGATAATATCAAAGCGGTAAAGCATCCGACATTTAGCACAGAAAAGGTCAGAAAATCAGAAGAAGCCAAAAATAACAATTATTGGAAGCTCGAATTCTTGAACCCTGAACTAGAGATTCTGGGTTCTTCCTATCCCCAGCAGAGTCGCCAGAGCTGTCACACCCCCTTTTTAGCGATTACACGTGGTTACTCCGAAAGGCGACACCTGTATAAGAGTTTTTCAAATTAATGTGACATTATTCGAAATGAGATAAATTGTTTATTTCAAGAGTCGCCACTTGGGATAGGCCTGGCTTTTGGTGTCCCAAGTCACCAATTTATTTAAAAATCCCAGATCAAGGAAATTTTGATACCAAATTGGAGTCTGCAAACCAGAAATTCGTGAGTAAGGAATTCTGTTGACCCGAGGGAAGGTGTTAGGCACCCTCGAATCCCGTGGTTCTAGCACAGTCGCATAAACTTATTACAAGTGGCCCACTATATTTTTATGAGGACATGCTAATCCATTCTAAATTTTCTACTCTTGCGAGTGCTTCAATTCACTAATTTTTTTATGTATAAACTTGTGTACTTGTGAAACACTACATACGTCTTAGGCTCGTTCATGGCCAATTGCACATAGTGAATCGAGTTAGGGCTAGCCTAGGAGCACATATTGCTCAGGATGTGACTTGCAACTTATTGCGACTGGTTTTAATTTTAAACACTCAGCCCAAAAGAAACATATTGGATTACAAAATTCTGGTGCTTACTGGGCCTCGCGAATGAGCCCATTACTGATCCGAACGAAATAATCCCATTGCTAACAACCAATTTGGTCTGAAATTATGTACATAAGATCGAATCTCTACTCATTCATGAAGAAAATAATAACAACCATTTTTATATTAATTTCTATAATCAGATTTGAATCAGATGATTCATATACTCATCAGTCAGAGTATAAGAATCCGATTCTAAAAGTCGAATGTGATTCAAATTACACTACTGTGGACAAATCTGAAAATATGTTATTACTAATCATGCTGAGATTTAAATAAACTAAAATGTTTCACATTATTTTGATTTGTTTCACATGATTATCAGGACTGCTTCTTCCTAAGTCTAGTAGTTCTAAGTGCACAGGATCAACATTTCAACCAGCTAAACTAGAATTGAAACTGACAATTACTTAAACACATACAAAAAATTGAGTTGAATTTCCAATTATTACACATGAAAATAGTCCCAAATGTCCAAATTATTACAAACATAGATCATTCTAACACTTAACTACAACATGATGATCATCTCACTAGTATTCATATATTCAAACTAAATAAGGGAAATGGGGGTATACAAATAACAGGTGAGGGTCTTCATATTTGAGAACATATTTCACACTTGAACTTCATATATATGTGAACAGTGAATGTACGTGTAATACAGCAGAAAATCAAGCCATGAGTAAATAAAAGAAAAGCCAGCAAAGCAATAAACAACCAAGTACAGTGCACCCAATACTTCAGGAGAGTTTTTTTAGAGAATTAAGTCCTCATAAAATTATTTCAAGAACAGTCCTAATGTTATGTTCAGATATAAAATCAGTATTTCAGCTCTAGTATTGACGAAAAAGGTTCAGGATCCCCTTCAAATTCACCAAATAGTTCATTTTATAGTAAAACTGTTAGGGCATCAGATTTTACTTTGTTTTTCTTTTTATTCCTTGACTCAACTTGCATTTTTGCCTAAGTGATCCGTCAATTTCTAACTTGTGCCTTAACGCCTTAAGTTTGAGGGAAGAATTATATATTAGTCCTTGCTAGAAAGTTCTAAAGGATTCCTTTCCGATTTTAACAGACTCCAATTACTTTTGTACCCTTACCTCATTTCCTATATTACCTACCCCTGGATTTTGACTCCAGTCAGTTCTATTAACCCTAGTTCAGCTACAGGTAACCTTGGTTAGTTCTTTGACCCTAATTTAATCAAAATTGACCTTGGTCGATCAAACTTGGGTCAGTTTAGATTAACAGACTCATGCAGATCAGAATTAACCAAAAATTAACCAAGGCTTAACCCTGATGCCTTTATACAGGATTAACAAAAGATCAAGATAACCAGGAGAGTGAATACATCTATCACACTTGACTCTCAGAAATGATTCAATCGAGGATATTCAGAAATACTTAACAACGAGAAACACACAGCAATTTTAATTCAGGAATAACCTCAGAAGCAAGTAAAGACTAACAATGAACAACTAAGGATTCCAACCCCCCAAATCAACTTAAACCAATCTCAATTTTAAGAAACCTTAGGCATTATGGCAATTAGATACTTAGGCGGAGCCATACATCATAGAATCAGGAGATAGATGTCAATTGAACCCTAAAATAAGAATACTGAGGAACTAACTAAATTTTCCAGATCAAGAAATAGAATATACTATTATCCAATAGATGAAAGGATTTCCAGACTAGTGTCAAAAAAACATATGGATATTGAAGCATTATTTCAGATGAACTTATTGATGAACAACCAAAGAAAATCAAACAAAAGGACTTTCAAACTATGTAACCACTAATTATTTATTAAAGAAAATCAAGAATTTAACAGCTAAAAGAATGAAAACAAACAGAGAACTTAGCTTTTCATTTATTCCCATTTAAACCATCCCAGTTGGACCTTGATTCTTCCACAGGGGTTCTGAACGCTCCTAGGACGATGACAATCAGCTTACAAGCTCAGGGGAGGTTTTTTCAATGTTCCGTGACCTCAGTAGATATCATATTTGGAATTTTTGAGTGGTTGGGGTTGTTTGAGACTCAAGGGTGGCATGGTTGGTGTCAGGGGGGATCAGGGACTGCCTGGGAAGAGTTTGAAGCTTTTACGGAAAGTTTTATGACTTAGGGTTAAAACATCAAATTAAAATTCGAGGAGTTTCAGGTTGATTTGAGAGGGATTCCATGCATGGTTGGGAAGAGGGTGTTGGGGGTGCATTAAGGGTGTACATTTGGGAGGCTTTGGGACAGGGTCACCTGAGGCAGGAATTCCGGAAAACTTTTAGAGGATATTCGAGACGGAGGGGTTATATTCGAGGAAAACTGGCCATGGGACGGGGTAGAAGAGGTCACGCTGGTTAAGTGGTATTAATTGGGAAAGTTTGGTTGCCGGCCTCTGCCGTGAGGCGATTTTCGGCGACGACAGTAGGGTGGTAGGCCGATGGTCAATGGTGGTGAGAGGGTGGTCAATGGGTGTTATTAGGTCGACGGTGGATGGTACGAGGAGGGTAACGTTTGATTGTGTATGTATTGAAGATATTTGGACATATGTATACAAAATAGGGGAAGCTTCCATGACCGTTGGATGAGATGGGGATCAACGGTCGTGATGATGCCTAATTGAAATGATGTTGTTTGGGTTTGGTGGGTGTGGACTGGATCAATGGTTGTTTGGGCTGGGTTTGTATGTTGTTTTTTAGAGGAGGAAACAGGTTGGGCCACTCAGGTCTGGCCCAATTGTGGCTAGCCTGAGTGGCTTCTTACATATATACATGTATTGTATTTTTTTTGTATTTTCTTTTAATTCAATTTAATTACTAACTTTATTAAAAAGAAAAACCAACTATTTCCTAATTACCACAGATAAACTAACCCCAAGTAAAAATTAACAAAATAATTTCCAAAAGCCAGACATGTGTTTATATATATTTTTTGTATTTTTAATTTGCAAAATAAATTTATTTAACAATTAAATCTTAGACCATTTTAAACATGCAGTAATGAATATGCACATACAGTCAGATCCTAAAAATTAAAATCCTAACATTTAAAAGAAAAATCCTAAACATTAGGAGTCCTATAGGAGTTTGTTTCGGCTGGTCAAAAAGCATATGCTCACAATCCCTCAAGCTAAGATTAAACCAAATAATTACCTCGATTTCACGAACATAATTCACGTCTCAACTATCGTTTTACCCCTTGATTCCACCACTAATTCTCTCGTATCTAGCTGCAAGTTACTTAATTACATCAATAAACGTTAACTGAATCAATTCTAATGCATGAAAATAAATTTTTCAAAGTTTTACCCAAAAGTCAAAAATCACCCCTGGGCCCACATGGTCAAAACACATGTTTCAAACCAAAACCCGATTATCCATTCTCCCATGAACCCAAATATATAAGTTTTTTTGAAATCGGACCTCAAATCGTGGTCCAAATCCCTTATTTTTGAAAAACCTAGGTTCTACCCAAAACACCCAATTTCCCCCATGAAAATCTTTGATTTTGAGTTAAATCATGTTGAAAGATGTTAATGATTGAAGAAAACGAGCTAAACTTGACTTACAATCGATTTGGTAGAATAGTTTTCTTTGTAAATCGCCCAAGAATGTTTTGGTTTTGAAATATTGTGAAAAATGAGAGATTTTCGATTAAGTTATAAAATTGCAGGTTGCGGCTATGGGAATTGTAAATAGGGTTTCGGAACTAACTTCTACTAGACTTGCATTTAAAAAAATGGGTAAGCATTTGCGAATTAGAAATTGCGAACAAAAGGTCGCATTTGCGATAATAGGCCAAAAAGGGGTGCATCGCATTTGCGAAGGAAATCTCGCATTTGCGAGGAAGGGCTAGCTTAGGCTGCTTTAGCAATTGCGACATAGACCTCGCATATGTCACTTTGCATTTGTGAGCCAGGCTTCGCAAATGCGAAGCCTGCAGGCCTGCACTGAAATAGCTGAAGCCTGCAATTCCTAAAGTCCAAAAATTCGCCCTGTGACCTATCCAAAACTCACCCGAGCCCTAGGTCCTCAAAAATGAACATGCAAACCAACCTAAAAATATCATCCAAACTCGCTCGTGCACTCAAGTCACTCAATTAAAATCAACAACTATAAAATTAGCATCAAAACCATGAAATTTCTCAAGAAATTCAAATTTTCCATTTTTCTCAAATACGATCCGGTTCACGTCATTTCAAGTCTATTTCTTACCAAATTTCACATATTTATCTTAAATCACATATAAGACTTGTACCGGGCACCAGAACCAAAATACAGGCCTGATACCATTAAGATTTAAACACATTTCACTTGAAACTCCTAAATATTCTAGAAAATAATTTTCTTTAAAAATTCATTTCTCGGGCTTGGTACCTCGGAATTCGATTCTGGGCATACGCCCAAGTCCCTTATTTTTTGTTACGGAGCCTCTAAGACCGTCAAATCATGGGTCCTGCTCCATTTACCCAAAATGTTAACCAAAGTCAAATTAATTAATTTTGAAGTCAAAATTCACCATTTTTCACAAATTTTCACATATAGGCTTTCAGACTACGCGCTCGGACAGTACACGCATAAATAGGTAAGGTAGAAGGAGGTCTTAAGGCCCCAGAATACAAAATTTACTTTTAAAAGCAATCATGACAATTTGGGTCATCACATGATTGAGCTTTGAGTTTTGTCTTTGGAGCGAGGTAACGTGTCTTGGTTAACCTTGACTTGAGGGAATATGATTTGTTTGTCCATTTTTGATATGTTTAGATGTTGGGTGCAATGTATATGTGAGATGATGGTTACTTATGCGTATTTTTGGGTTGAAGCATGCGGGTGGGACTTGGTTTCTTGTAATAATTGCTTCTTTTGATCATGTTATCCATATTTTGACTAGTATTGTTAAATTAATCATTTTTATCATATTTTCCGGAATTTTGGTGATAATTGAGTGTTGATTCATAGTTGAGGTTAGTATTGTAGCACCCAATATTATAGTAAGGCTTGTTCTTGTTATCCCCATCTCCCTATTGTTCTTTGCTCATTACTTTATGGTACATGAGAATGTTTATGCACAAAAAGTGATGTCGTTCCATGTTGTGAGTGTTAATGCACGAAGGGTGATTCCGTGTCATAGTGTGCGTGATAATGCATTAAGGTTTATGTTGTACCATATGTCAGAGTTAATGCACGAAGGGTTATGCCGTGCCATATCTGTTGATTTATGTTGTAAGGTTGAGGGTAAAAACACGAAGGGTGATACCGTGTAGTTTCATTGTCTAATTGTGAGGTTGAAAGTAAAAGCACGAAGGGTAATTCCGTTCACTTTTCTTTACTATGTTTAGTTATTTTCATTGGTTCAAGGCATGTTGACTATTTTGTTTATCATTTCTGTTGTGATTCTCTTATTTCGTATCCCCCTAAGCACGTTTCTCTCTCCTGATATTACTTGTCAGGTTTTTATTTTCTGTTATTTCGTACATATAATGTTAAATCGCATAGGTTATTTATGTAGGTGACTTGTCATAGACTGGTCACCACTTTGTTGATGTTTGGCTCGACACTTACAAGTACATGAGGTCAGTTGTACTGATATTGTACTCTGCACTTACTGTGCAGATTTTGATATTAGTCTAATAAGTAGGGATTTTGACCTCTTATTTGCTCGAATTTAATTTTGTTTAGCATAAAATTCCTTAAATGTAGTCCCGAAAACTAACGAAAGTGTTTTTCTTGCAGAAGTGTTGCATATAAGCCAAAGAAATGAAAATCAACTCAAGAAGGAGTAAATTTGGACAAGGAACAAAGCAAGGCAAAAAGGGGCATAGTGTGGACCGCAAAAAAGTGTGTGCGACCATTAAACCTAAAGGAGACTCTAACATAATTTCAAGGCAAAATGTGGATGGCATAATTCTAGTGCGGCCGCAGAAGATGAAGTTCAGAGAATTATAGTTTTGGGCCATAAAGAAGTGCAGACCGCACCATTACGCGGTTGCACTCATAATTGTGCACTGCAGGATGTCAAGTGCGGCTGGACTAATAATTGTGCGGTCAATAGAAGAGAAGAAGCAGAGAGCCATGTTCCAGTCTAAGTTCAAGTGAGCGGACGCATTCAGAATTGTGCGGTCCGCACAATCAGATGAATTGCACCCACATCCCAATTTTATACGACCAGAGAAGCTCAGTTGACGAATCAAGCTCATACAGAATTTTGCAGCTGCATAACCTCCGTCGGCGCATTTTTATCAGATATTTTAAGCTTCATATGTAATTCTTAGGTTAAGTTTTGTTTTGGAAGAGACTTGAGCCGTCTTTCTTTACTGTTTTGAGTAGTATTGTACTAGATTAGCTTCTGTAAACATTATATTTTCTTTCCCTAATTAATTATTATGCATTCTATCATAATTTCTTCTTTAATTTATGCATTTTCCATGAGTAGCTAAATTTCTAGCTAGGATCATATCCCAACCCTAGTATGGGTACTTAATGAGTGTTTGATTTAGGGCTTGTTTGTGATTGGATTAATGATATTTAGCCTAGTTCTTGGTTGAATTTAAGTATTAATGGTTGCAAACATTGATTCATGGCTATTTGATTTAGTCTCTACTTGAGAAAGAGAGACTAACTCTAGAAAAACTTGGCTAACAAGAAATTGATAACCCTAATTAAAGGGTTGAATATAGTGATAGTAAGACATGACTTGAGCATTTATCACTTGTTTTGTGCAATACCAATTTGGATTTGAGAAAGCCAAATTGGGAAAAATCACTCAAACAACCAAGAGGTATAGAGAGGGTACATACTTGTGATTGCTATACTACAACCTCGACCAATCAAACTTGCCCTAGAGTTTACTACCCATTAGGTAATCACCTAGGTGGAAGTCACAACCCTAGATCTTTTATCACTTGAAAAAAAACCAAAACAAAATATATTATCTTCTAATTTTATAATTTCGATCAATAGTTTATAGAAGTAGGAACAACAACAAACAAGAATGTGGAAGTATAATTTGAGGAACATCTTACAAGTATAAATATATACCTAATCCCAATTTTAACTCCCTGTGGATTCAACCCCGACTTGCGTTGGGTTTTTATTATGGCTTCGACTTCTCACGACCTATTTTTGTGGATTGAGTTTGGGTGACATCAATTTTTGGCACAGTTTCCATGGAGTTAAACGAATTTAGCTATATAATATAGGTTTTTGTACGATTTATCTTCTTTTCCTTTCGAGTCACTAACTTTGTTTGTGAATTTATTTTAGGTATGAGATTGTCTCTTAACATTGGGAATTTGGCAATAGGGGAGGATGTGGATGATGACCAAGTTGATGTGGTTCCTCTTAAAGCTCAAGAAAATAGGGGAATTCTCCGCCTTATGATAATCATGTTCCTCCCACACCTCCACCAAGAGTGGAAGGTCATCTAATGTTTCTAAAAGAGGATTATGCAAGTGCTATAGTCCCGCCACATATTAAGTCAAGCAGCTTCTAAATCACCAATGTGATGCTTATACTACTTGAGCAACAAGGATTCTTCCCTGGGGCAATGAGTCAAATGCTTATTAGCACCTCAAAGAGTTTGTCGATACTTGTTGGGGGAGCAAGCAAACCAATGTCTCCAAGATGCATTGCGGTTGAGGATATTTCTCTTTTCTCTAGGGGGAAAGTCATTGGACTTGTTAGAGATATTACCAAATCATTCCATCCACACATGGGATGAGTTGGCAGAAAAATTCATTGCCAAATGTTCTCTCCGAAACATATGGTTACACTCCGGGATGAGATTCTTGCGATGAAGAAAAAACTCAAGACAATGATATGACCGAGTCCACGATCCAACAAGCCTTCTATAAGAGGTTCAACACAATGAATCAATGTGTGGTAAATCAACTCGCTGGTGGGAACTTCATGAACACGCCTTATCCCGAAACTTGTGAAATCAATTTTCCTCAAGGTGACCCAAATTTCATTCGCCTACACATAGAGCTACATGATCATGGGCAAGCTATTGATGAGTTGAAAACTTAAATGAACCAATTGGCCAAAGCTAAACTTCAACAAACTCAAGGTTCAAAACAAGTGAATGCGATGGAAGGTGTGAATATGATGATAAGCAGGAGACGGAAACAAGTTTAACAAATGCAAAACCGCCCGGAATAATTCATGCAAGATGATAGTAGTTATGATCAAGGTGATTCATTCATAAGAATGAGTAAGAAGTTTAGTATGTAAATACTCATCAAGGCTAAAGAAACAATGCTGAAGGACAAAATCAACAACAATGGAGGCCATAAGGAAATCAAGGAAATTGGAACAACCAAAGCCACCAACCAAATTTGAGTGATGGTAACAATAATCAAGGCAATTGGAATAATCAAAGCAATCAAGTCAATTGGAATAATCATAGTAATCAAGGAAAATTTGGGTGGCAATAATCAAAGCAGTTGGGGAGGCAATAACCAAGGAGGGTGGAACAATAACAACAATCGGGGTCGGATTTTCAAAGACTCCCAATGTTCCAACAACCAAGCAATCCACCTCCATATCCTTCTTAAGGTCCAAGCTCTTCTAACAATGAGATGGGTAGAATTGACAACATGTTTAAACAGATGATGGAGAAGAATGCCGACTTCGGTTCTTAAAGCAGCAATTCCAATACTTCCTTATCCATACCCTCAAAGGCTTGCAAAGAAAAATAGTGAGAACCAAATGTCGGGGTATGCAAAGTTCATGAATGATTTGGTGACAAAGGGAAGATCAATGAACAGTGAGACTATTAAGATGACACATCAAATGAGTGATATTGTGCACTCAATGACTCCAAAATTGGAAGATCCGAAGCTTTCACAATCCTTAGTACTATTGGAGCGCCGATTTTTCCATATCTCTATTTGATCTAGGGGTAAGTATCAATTCGATGCCCTAATCGATGTTCAAAAATTTGGGGATTGGGAAACCAAGACCCACATCCATGAGGTTACAAATGGTGGATCGAGCAATGAAGAGGCCTCTAGGAATTATTGATGATGTGTTAGTTCGTGTTGACAAGTTCATATTCCCCACGGACTTTGTGATTCTTGATTCTGAAGTGGTCCATAAGATGCCTATCATTTTTGGTAGACCTTTCCTTGTTATGTGGAAGGCTTTTGTTGATATGGAAGTCGGTGATCTCACTTTTTGGGTGGCTGATGAAAAGGTGGCCTTCTATGTGTGCAATTCTATGAGGCGACATAATTGCACTGTATATTCGTTCATGGATTTAGTGGCCGATGTGATTATTAATGATGCTAGTGCCACAATGAATGTTGAGGACAAATTAGAAGCCATGTTGCTCAATATCGATGATGATGAGGAGAATGATAGATATGTGGAATGTGTGAATCCATTGCAAGGAATGGAGTCATACACTTATGAACACTCTGAGTATGTGAGTTTTGCCTAGCTTAAATTACTCCTATAAATTCTTAAAATTAGGATTTTTGTTTATCTGTTTGATTTTTAGAGTTTAATTGCATAATTGTGTATTTTATGGCATGCTGTGTGCATTTTAATTCATAAAACTATAAAAAAATAGCATTTTTCATTTAGGATATCAATTTTAATGTTTTTAGGTTCAATGATTAATTAATAGCATGTAAAAAAAATAATAACAAAATCGGTTCTTTTTGCATTTTTACTTTTGAAGTTTCAAATTTGTCTTAATTTCCCTTTTAAATTATGATTTAGTTAATTTGGAATTTATTAAGCTTAATTTTAGATTTAAAATGTGGCCTCAATTACAAAAATCAATTTGGGCCATTTTTGTAAGGATAAACCAACCCAAACCCACCTCCAACCTGACCCAACCCGTCTCAGAAAACCCATTCCAAACCCCACCTCTCACAAAATGACGTCGTCTGGCCATGTAAATCACATCCGTCCATTGCCCTTGATCCAACGGTATCAAAGCTGGTGTGTAACGCATATATAATTGTTTTCAACACCCCACCCCCACCCCAAATAAGACCTCGTACCTTGTCATCCCAAACTCTAATACACTCCGCCGTCTCCCACCACCCTCCGCCATCCACCGCTGGCCGGAAATTGCCTCCGCCGATGGCGATTCTCCAAATGACCCCAAATTTACACCCCAGGCTCCTCTCCTTCTCCTCTTTCCCAATCTACAATCCTTTGCCCTCAAATCCTACCCAAATCCTTCGAAGCTTAAATAAAAAAAGCGATAAAACTCCAAAACCCTCCAAATCCATCAAAATTCACACAACGTGGCCTTTTCGACCGCCCCTTCCCAAACCCCAAACCAAAACCCTTCAAATCTAGTTTGAACTTTTGTCGAATTTTAGATCTTGGGTTCAGGCAAAGTTGGAGTTGCAGATTCAAGGGTTTGTCAACTTTCAAATGGTTCCAAAATGATATTATGTGTTTGTTTTGTTAAAGAACAGAAATATAATATTATTTAGGGGTCATATTTGAAGTTAGTCAAGTAGAATCCGAGTTTGAAGGTTGAGATTCAAGCCTGGTCGGTAAGTCCTAGTGTCTTCCTTTTGTTTCTTTCTTCTCCTTCTTTCCTTAGGTTCAGGCTTGGGTTCCAATTTAAGCCCAGGACTACTTCTTGAGTTTGTTCCCTATTTGTTTTAGGTCCATTTAGTTTTCTTTGATGCATGTTTTATATTTTATTTCTTGCTTACTTGCTTAGTTTGATTAGTTTTGTTTGATAATTCGATTAGTACTTTTTCCTGTTGTTGGGATTTTCTTTTGTTCGCCAAAGTTCGAATTTTCTTTTCTTTATAATGTTTTTGTGTAATTTTCTCCATTTCTTAGTTTTGGTTTGACTGATGACGTATAGTAGTAATTCAATTAGTTAATTCAGATTTAAGAGTTTTATTATAATTGAACTTGGGTACAGTTGAATGATTTGAAGGTTTGTTAATTGATCATAGTTTAGTTGAAAAAGTCTAGGTTAGTTGTGGCATAGGTTACTAATTAAGGGGGCATTTGGGAGGGTGTTTTAGGAATTAGTTGGGGAAAGTATCTTTGTAATTTATTTCAGAAGGTTCTAGTAGGGATCTTTGTGAAAATGTTTGGTTTCTAGTTGCTTAACTTGGGTGGCAAGTCATAACTCTAGGGACCCCTAAGCAAAAGCAAGAATTAAAGAGGAGGGGGGGGATAAAGGGTAAATAAGTGGTCATGAAGTCTGCCCTAAGGCTTGGCCTATAAAAAAAGATATTATTATTTCCTTTGAAGGCAAAGAAGAGAAGGGCAGAAAAATCGAGAAACAAAAGGCCGTACAAATCATTATTTCATCCAAGTTTGAGCATAAAAATAAAAAAGATACCAAAGATAGTACTATTCCATGGATTCCTATTCTAAATTGGAGAGTTTTCATTTATTGTCAAAAATTTCTAATTCTTTGAGGTGAACAAAAATGTTTTAAACTTAGATATTGGAAGATCTGGGTTGATTTCGCTGATTAGTTCAATATTCTATTGAGTTTGCTGGGCAAAAGATCACTGTTGCATTGCTGGGGTGGTTGAACTTGAGCTGACTGCTCCTGTTTTTCACTGACCATCTCACTTCTCTTCATTTTGCCTCCCAGGTACAAACTTGTATCCTATCTCATGTGAGGCTGGATCTGTGATTAAATGAAGAGGAATTTTAGTCCAATTATGTGTTTAGCTATCTTGTTTCTATAATTATGAGTTTATAATTTAGTTGTCACGTTGATGAATTTGAACTTAGAGTGGGTCAGTATGCTATAGTTCCATCTTTTTAAGTATACTTTATATATAAGTTCAACAAGGGTCAAATAGGTGTCACACAAATATGTATATCCTTGTTACTTTATCCCCTCAATAATTAGCTGATTCATGCTTCTGTTCTTGTATATGAATCAATTATGTGTCATGAACAATTAAAGTTCATCGTGGAGACCACATTCATTAACACATTTACTAGCTGATAGCATGGTTTGTTTACTAGTATTTCCTATTTTTTAGCTTGATAATAGATGGGTAAGTTTCAATGTAAGTATCTAAAGTATCAGAAGTTACAGGCCACTTGTAGTCTTCAAATAGCAAGAGATTAGTTAAGTTTAGTCATTATTTGAACAACGGTAGCCATTATCATAAATGGTTAAACGTTAAATTTTCAATCATTGTTGAGTTTTTAAGTGATTGTATCTGCTGGTTTGAAGGCAAATTTGACAGTTCACGTTTATTTGGGCTGGAATTAGGGACTCCGTTGTCTTTTGAGGCCAGTCCCTTGCATTTTTGGACATTCCTTTGGGCCAGCGTGGCCTGGAGCATATTGTCACTTGGAGCAGCCACGTAATGTAGGCTATCTCGCCTCCTATTGGACCTAGGCATTTAATTTGAAATGTTTACTTCTTTTATTCAAATACTTTCTATAGGCCAATGTTTAACGTTTGAGAGAACAGTTCAATTTCCCGTTTTTCGCTATAGTTCTTTTGTAGCATTAATTGACCGAACATGATTTTGGTTTTGAGGAGTGGGCCAACGCTGGCCCAATTGAGGACTGTCATGATAGTCTTGGAGTCCATCTCCCGCCTTTGGGTGTCACTTCTAGACTTCCAATCAGGACCAAATCTCGATTTATTATGAATAACGTTGGTTTGATGGGTAAAGTTTGAACTGCAGCTTAATGTGATGATCAGCCTCTGCTAATAAGTTTTCGATTGTCTAATTAGTCCTTTTAAAGATAACAACGTTAGGAGGTGAGCCATACTAGATAATAAATAGTTTTTGGCCTTCCAAGTTAAGTAGCACATTTGAATTAAGAGGGTTTCCTCTTGTTCAAGTTTAGACTTGATTTTGAGGCTCGAATTTCATGAATGCTTTAAAAGTAGTCTACTAATAGTATTTCATTAAAAACAATCTTTAATAGAGAACAATAGTCTAGTTAGGATGGACTTTAAATGAAACGAGATGCACCGCGCCTAATAAAAATCACAAATTGTGTGGCCCTCTTAATAACTCTCATAAAAATATTTAGAAATTAAATAAGCCATTTAGCTAATTTTCATGGCTTTCCCGCAAATTAACAACACGTTTGTCACTTTAGGCACGTTAGTCAAATAATGTATCCTCCTAAACTTGGGTGCACATTTATGTGACTCAAATAAATCCCAACCATATTAAAATATGTCAAAGACCACGGGTGAATTAATATGACGTGGTTTGAGATGTGTTTTAATAACTTTGTAATTTTTTTAAAAAAATAATAATAGAAGTGGCAAAAAGTTAAAATTTGCACATAGGTACAAATGGACTAAAATAAGATAATCAAGTCACATATAAAAGTTGAGCGATCGTACTAGAACCACGGAACTCAGAAGGGCCTAACATATTCTTCCGGGTTAACAGAATTCTTTACCCGGATTTCTAGCTCGCAGACTGTAAACAGAGTCGAATCTTCCTCGATTTGGGATTTAAATCGGTGACTTGGGACACCATTAATTATTCCAAGTGGCGACTCCGAAATCTCTTAAATAGTTAGATCCCGTTTCGATTGTCCTTAAATTGGAAAAATTCCCTTAACTATGCCCTTTGCGGGGTTGTAGTGCTAAAAAGGAGGTGTGACAGCTCTGGCGAATCTGCTAGGGATTGAACCTAAAATCTTTGATTCAGGGTTACAAGAATTCGAGCTTTAAATAATTGTTGTATCTGGCTTTATTATTATCTGATTTTATTGCATAATTGTGCCGAATGTGTTAAATGCTATTTAATCGATTTAATATTATTTGGACTGTATATATATTGCCACGAAACCCTTCTATTATCATCTCCGAGGATGTGCTCGTTAGTCGAGACTCCATATTGTATTAGTGTCATACCTTATAATAAGAATGAGGCTAGGACAAGTTACAAAGATGGATGGCCTTTTGGTTCCCGATACGTAGCCCCCACCTTGACTCAAGTTGTCCGCTCGGGTTCACAAGCTAGAACATATACCTAGGTTTTAAACGTAGAATAACCAAACCTCATGCCGGATCCTTAGTAGGAACGCTTCTTTACATCATGCATTTGACTTAGGGGACTCAACACAGGGGTTGGGTCCGTCTAGGACAGGTGCACCCAAAATAATGCACCATCCAGATGCATTTTGCGTGCTACTTGTACATTTATTCCGGATTTTGCATGTTGACCATCTTGTGAATATTGGGAAAAAACTGTGAGAGAGTTAATCGCCTATTTTAAAAAAATCAATATCCCAATACTGCGAAAACTCTGCCGAATTTTTGATAAAAAAAGAAGAAAAAGCAAAAAGAGTCTGTTTTATTTGCCCAAGAGAAAGAGAAAAAGTCTTGTTTTCAAAAATAGTTTGTTTATTTATGAAAAGAAAAAAGAAGAAAAAAGCCTTGTTTTCAAAAGTAGTTTTATTTTCCCGAACTACGCCAGTTTGATTCTCACAGGGTGTGAGATACGTAGGCAACCCCCATTGGTCCCAACTTCATATTTTTACAAAAAATAACATAAAAGAACCAGGTTTTGTTACTAACTAGTAAATAAAGCGGCCGTGTGGCCCTAAAGGGGTGCCTGAAGGCTGTTTCTCCAAGAAAAATCAGCTTGGATTAGTTTCAACTTCTGATCAGTAGCTGGCACAGCCTTAATATCTTCTCCGGAAGTGCTAAAAGGCTGTATTTGCAAGGCCGGGATTTAATGAAAATTTTAAAAAAATTAACTTTGTTTTTCAGTCCAATAAAGCATGATTTTTTCTTAATCATCCTAATAAATGTGTAGAATGAGCACGAATCAAAATTTTCCAATAAAGGTCATAGGCGAAATCCCTTTGGAGCTACACATGTGGTGGAATGATCTGGGCAATGTGGGGTAAAATAGGGTCAACACGCACTTGCGAGGACTTACCGGGCTGTTGAAGATTAATTCCAGAGGAGACATCATAAAGGAATTGGGTACATTCTGGGACCCTGTCCACAATGTATTCCATTTCCCAGACTTCGAACTCAATCCGACCCTGGATGAAATAATTGGATATATCGGGGTTCCTATGATTCCCCTGAGGCATCAGCATTTGATCGCACCAAGGGCCATCGCCGTGCACAAATGCGAGGACTTATTAAAGATCAGCAGGAAGGTTCACAACCTTGACATGTCAGCCAGCTTTTGTACACCAAAGTTTATATATCAGAGGTATGGGCACATATGGGGATTTAATGACCTGAAAAGTAATATTTGTAGCAAGGGAAATAGACTCAAATGGGAAGAACACCGATGCTTCACATTCATGGTATTCTTCTTGGGCCTTTTGGTGTTTCGCGGAAAGACAGAAATATTGACATACGGATAGCATGGGTTGTCAGCACTTTAATCACTCAAGTCAAGAGCACCTTCTCTCCCATGATATTATCCGAAATCTTCCGTCCTCTCACCGCCTAAGCCGGAGGAGATTTCTTTGAAGGATGCAACATGTTGTTATAAATATGGATGATCGAACACTTATGCGATCGGTCTCAACATATGAGTTATGGGTTGTCAACAAAAAGTTGCATGGAGGTATTATACAACAGGGTCGATTGGCTTAGATTACCAGAGGGTCCTACATAATGGGTATCACGTCTTCTTGCCATAAATGCAAACCAAATAGAGTGGATATTCGGGTGGCTCCTCGTGGATTAAATCATATATATGCCAGCCACCGGACCTCATTTCCTTCTTATGGGTCTCCAGAGTATCCAACCCTATGCTCCATACATAGTGTTAAGACAATTAGGGATGTGCCAATGATTCCCAGGGATGAGGACATTAGTCTCCATGTGGTCGAGATTAGTCATAATGGTCAGTTTCCCGAAGCAGCAGTCCGTCAAAGTTTGAGCGAATGTCAGTACTTTATAGGGACACTCGAGTACCTAGCTCATCTAAAGGTGAGGTTGCACCAAGGTACCTTTCTTGATATAAAAAAGAAATACAGTTTAGAAGGCCGACAAAGAGGCCACATCTCCAAGAATGCGTTGAGGCGTCACATGAACAATTGAACTGGTTATCAAAGGAATGAATACAGGGCCGCGATACTGAAATTTGAAAAGCAAGTCAAAGACCTTCAATTTGAAAATGGTTTGCAAGCTGTTGCAGACGAGGGGGAAAAGAAGAGACTGGAAAAAGACACACAGAATCTCGCCAGGAGCGCAAAGGATGGTAAGCTCATAGACAATTTGAGGAAAAAAGTAGCAGAATATTGGTTTGACTTGAATAAAGCAGAAGGTGAGCTGTCCAGGGCCCGAAAACAATTTGCCAAAACTGCGGAGGAACGAGCCCGCATGATTCCAATTAAAGGAGAGGCATGATGACGAGGTTGCTGGGTTGCAAAGAAAGGTCATCATGGTTGAAAACAAAGTGGCCAAGCAGACCAGGAACTTCAAGGCTGAGAGAGAACATTGTTATGCAGCAATAGCACGGTTGGAGAAAGATTTGCAACAATTCCAAGAACTAAACCGGGTAGCCGAACGAACTCTGGAGGCAAGGGCCCAACAAATTGGGCGACTGTTGCAAGAAAAGGGCACTATAAGAGAGAGGGTACGGATGATCACTGACTACATCACCACAAACTGCAGCCAATGCAAGGATATGAGAATATCTATGTTCTTTGCCACCGTCATTACCTTTGTTCGTCAAGTAATGAAAGACCTCTACCACCTCCAAAGAGATCTAGCACGCAAGCCTACGGAGATGCCGAATGATGTCCCCTGGTCCCTAGGAGCATTAGAGACTTTAATGTATTCATGAAATTGGTTGTCTATTTGAGAGTCTGTATTTCTTTTATTCAAAGTTCGTAATAGGTTGTCGAGTCAGTCATTTTCATTTTAAGTCAGAGTCTATTGTTTCCAGTTAAGTCGTAGTTTGTTAATTTCCTTGTATTAGTTGTAATCAAATTCTCTACTTTATGAAAATTAAAAATTCCAAAATATTTCCTGTATTTATTTTCCAAAAGTACGCTTGGTCTGATTCATGTGGGCATGATATGTAGGCAATCTTCATAGGATTCGATCATAACTAAAGAAAGAAAAGGGGAGGAACATGAGAGAAGCAGTGGTAAAATAAATAAACGAAAGATGTAGGCAAAACAAATTGAGAGGAAAGACAAAAAATAAAAGAAAATATAATTATGAAACAGGATAAGAGCCAGGATAACGCAAGCTATCACGTATGTGCATCATAGAAACGGATAACTGCTTTGATGCATTCATCACCAAACATGTGGCCACCTATGTGTTGAAACCTAACCACTAACCAGTGTTGGTGTTGTCTTTCCTATTCCCAAACATGTGGTTAGTTCTTGCGGCATTCTGGAACCCCACTCCTACAACACTCGGTCTAAGAGCAAGAAGATCATGGCCAATCAAGAAACCGATGCCAGCATCATTGACCCCTCGAAAGAGGTAGAGGAATTGGACGTTCATGCAATGAAGGAGGAAAAGTACAAACTGAAACACCAAATTGCTGAAATGTAGGCATTGCTGAGAGGGCAGCCACCACCAACCTATCTTGCTAATCTGACCTTCATCCCACTGCTATCCCAATCACATGATCATCCCACCACTGATCCACCCCTAAGTTTCCCCGTCTACCCGTAATACCAGGGTACACCCACTGCTTGGAGGGAACAAGCAGCGAGGGTCGACCCCCCTAATGAAGGAGAGTGAGATGGTAGATCATTTCTTGTAAGCTTTGAAGCCTGCATATTTTGGTCATCTGGTGTCGGCAATGGGTAAATCCTTCAATGAGGTAGTTAAAATGACAAGTATGGTCGAGGAAGGACTCAAATCTAACAAGATCATGAGTTAGTCTGCAATCAAAGCAACCATTCAGGCTATCCAAAGCTGTATCGAGGGAGAATTCAGAAAGAAGAAGAAGGAAGAAGTAGCGTTAGTTGAGTCAGAGACTTGGTTCAGGCCCCAGGCTCCATCCCATTACAGCCAACCCCGTCCTCACCACCAAATATACCTACACACTCCATATGACCCACCACAACATTACTATTAACCGTTAGAACCTCATCTCTCAGTCCATCATACACAAGCATATACCTAATCTCCCGCCCACGCATAATGGCATGCGCCAGCTCCACAAAATAATTACCCAGCTCCCCAAACAACTACCCTCCAAAGCCTACCAACAACCACCGAGACTAGCTTTTCGAGCAAATCAAACTTTGAAAAAAGAGAGAATGCAGAAGAAGAAGACTTTCACGCCATTGGGAGAATCATATACTAGCATGTTCCATAGACTGAGGCAGATAGACATGTTGAGTCCGATCAAAGCGAAGTTGCCAAACCCTCCCTCATGAAATCTAGATCTCTCTGTCAGTTGTGAGTACTGTTCTGGCACACCGGGGCATGATACTGGGAAGTGTTGGCATTTGAAGAACGCCATTCAGGAACTTATTGATTTATATCGGATTGAGGTGCAAGTTCCGGAAGCATCAAACATTAACCAAAACCTGTTGCCTGCTCATCATGAGACAAACATGATTGAGATAGTGGACAAAGAACGAGATCCTAAAAAGCCCCCACAAACTGTAATAATGATCAAATCCAGTGAAGTCAAGCCAACTGAGAATGTGAGCGGTGAGAAGTCTGTGATCAAGATGAAGGAAATAGATAGCAAACCTATTGTGGTGGTTCAGGGGGGAGCCATCAAGCATGGTTGCACTGAAGCAGGACAAGGCAAAAGTGGTAGTGCACGGGGCAGCTAGGGAACCCGTCATAGTTGTGGATGGCGCTCGTATAGAGCCTATCATCGTAAAACCAGTAATAAAACCGCCAATCATCGATAGCAAAGTCGTTCCTTGGAGATAGGAACAAGCGATAGTAAAGTACAAAGGGAAGGAATTTAGAGAAGGTTTTTGTGAAGCCCAGGGTTTGACCCGGTTAGGGAGCTAGTTCGCCCCTGAGGAGTTAAGAAAAAGCAAGATCCCCGAAGATAACCCAGAATTGGTAAAGAAAGCTATATCAAAAGAAGAGGCAGAAGAATTCCTGAAGAAAAATAAAAATGCAGGACTACTCCATTATAGAGCAATTAACGAAAACACTAGCTCAGATCTCCTTGCTCTCCTTGTTAATCCATTCAGATGAACAGCGCCAGGCGTTGATGAAAATTTTGAACGAGGCCTAAGTTCCTGAAAAGATAAAATTGAATCACTTGGAGAATATCGCAAACAAGATATTCGAGGTAAATCACGTCACTTTCTCTGACGATGAGCTGCTCATGGAGGGAATTGAGCATAATAAGGCCCTTTATTTGACTGTGAAGTGTGAAGATGTTGCGTTCACCCGAGTTCTAGTGGACAATGGGTCCAGCGTGAACATTTTTCCACACTCCACCATGAACAAGGTGAAGGTAGATGATGAAAGGATCCACAAGAATAACATTTGCGTTCGAAGGTTTGATGGTGGAGGCAAAGACTCGGTGGGAGATATAGTGCTAGAGCTAAAACTAGGTCCCGTTGAGTTCACCATGGAATTTCAAGTGCTGGATGTGGTAGTTTCTTATAATCTTTTACTGGGCAGACTCTGGATTTACGCCGCCAAGGCAGTGCCTTCTACCTTGCACCAGATGATTAAATTTTAATGGGATCGACAAGAAATAGTGGTGCACGGCAAACACCATCTGCATGCTCACAGTGATGCTATTGTGTCGTTCATTGAAGCTGATGATGATAAAGGGCCCTTGGTGTATCAAGTTCATGGCTCGATAACAGTGGAGAAGGTCACATAAGGGGAGCATGTTCCAATACATAGGTTAGCTACTGTAGAGGTCATGGTGGCGGTCGAAATGCTAAAGAATGGGTTTATTCCTGGAAAAGGTTTAGGGGCCTCACTTCAAGGTATCATACAGCCGGTATCTCTTCCCATGAGCCTAGAGACTTTTGGCTTGGGGTTAAAGCCTACAAGTACAGATATTAAGAGAGCTAGAAAGATGAGAAAGAAAGAATGGGCCCTCCCTAAGCCTGTGCCTCGCCCCTAATAATCATTTCTGAAACCTGACGGCAAGATGTGTTTGACAATAACGAGTGACAATGCTGCGGTTGACCCTGACAAAGAGTTACTCAAGAGGTTTGAAAAGTTGTTTGAAAATGTGAACATGCTAGAAGCCGGGGAAGGATCAAGCAAGACAGATGTGTAGTTTGTGGGACCCCGTGCAAGAGTCAACAACTGGGAAGCTACTCCTTTTCCGACTCGGAAGGAGTCTTGGTAGTTGGCTTTGATTTTTCATTCAGTTTAATCTGGATTACCTCCAGGGTTGTAATTCAGATGATATGTTCCGTCCATTTGGATGTGTAAACCCTATTATCTTCCCAATTTCAATGAAATGCAATTTCCCTTTTCCTTAGTGCTAATAGCTTTCATTTTTCTTTGCTTTTCTTTTCTTTTTTATACAATTATTTTATGCTGGCTCAAATGATCTGATATGCATAAGGACTCTTTGGACCAGTCTTAAAAATTGGCCTAATTTAGAAGTAATAATTCAAGAAATAGAACATAAGGATGTGTAGGAATATGATGAGGAAAGAGCATTGGATGAAATTAGTAAAGAGTTGAGCCATTTTGAGGAGAAACCCAAGCCAAACCTGAGCGATATAGAGACAGTCAACTTAGGGGACCCAGATAACATTAGAGAAACCAAAATAAGTTTCCATCTGGAGCCACAGCTTAGGGGAGAAATAATTGAAGTGCTGCTTGAATACAAAGATGTTTTTGTATGGTCTTACGATGATATGCCTGGGTTGAGCATTGATTTGGCGGTTCACAAATTTCCCACCGACCTAGCCTGCCCTCCTGTCAAACAAAAGTTGAGGAAGTTTAAAACTGATGTGAGCGTGAAAATCAAAGAGGAAGTTACCAAGAACATATAACTTGTACAAATCTTTCCAGTCACGCGATATCCCACTTGGTTAGCAAATGTTGCACCCGTTCGAATGAATGATGGTAAAACTAGGGTGTGTGTCGATTATCATGACCTCAACAAAGCAAGTCTAAAAGACAACTTCCCATTTCCAAACATCCACATATTGTTTGATAATTGTGACAGACATGATATTGGGTCGTTCATGGATTGTTACGTAGGTTACCACTAGATCTTGATGGATGATCATGATGCCTAGAAAACAACATTTATCACACCATGGTGAACGAATTGCTATAGGATCATGCCATTTGGTCTGAAGAATGCTGGGGCAACCTATATGAGGGCGATGACAACCATCTTTCATGATATAATACATAAGGAGATTGAGGTCTATGTGGATGATGTAACTTTGAAATACAAGAAGCAATCCGACCATATCAGAGATCTGAGGAAATTCTTCCAGAGACTCCACAGGTATAATCTCAAACTCAGCCCACCGGAATGAGCATTTGGGGTCCTCTCAGGGAAATCGCTAGGGTTTATAGTCAGCCGCCGAGACATTTAACTAGATCTATAGAAGATCAAGGCCATATAGGAACTGCCACCTCCGAGGAAAAAACAGAGGTGATGAGTCTATTAGGGAGACAAAACTACATCAATCGATTCATTGCCCAGCTCACGACAACCTGCGAGAACATCTTTAAGTTATTGACAAAGGATGCTACAATTGGATGGACAGGAGAGCGTCAGGAGGCTTTTGATAAAATAAAGGAATATTTGTCGAACACACCGGTATTCATCCCGCCGGAACCAGGAAGGGCCTTGATCTTATATTTCACAGTCCTAGACAACTCATTCGGATGCGTGTTGGGTCAGCACGATGTCACCAGGAGAAAGAGTAGGCCATATACTACCTAAGCAAGAAATTTACAGCCAACGAGGTCAAGTATACTCATCTTGAAAGGACGTGATGTTCCTTGACTTGGGTATCCCAGAAGTTGAATCATTACTTTTCATCATACACCACTTACCTCATCTCACGTCTGGGCCTGTTGAAATACATTTTTCAGAAGCCCATGCCCACAGGAAGGCTTGCAAAATGGAAAATCTTACTCACCAAGTTCGGCATTGTCTACATGACTAGGTATGCAATGAAAGCACAAGTATTGGCTGACCATTTGGCCGAGAATCCGGTAGACAAAGAATATGAACCTTTAAAGACATACTTCCCGGATGAAGAAGTAATGCAAATTAATGAAATGGAATAGGGCGAGAAGCTGAGATAGAAATTGTTTTTTGATGGGTCCGCCAACATGAAAGGCATCAGGATAGAAGCAGTACTCATTTCTGAAACAGGGCACCAATACCGAGTTATGACTCAGCTCCGCTTTTATTGCACCAACAACATGGCAGAATATGAGGCATGTATTTTGGGCTTGAGGTTACTTGGAGACATGGGTGTCCAGAAAGTTCTGGTCTTGGGAGACTCGGACCTTTTGGTGCACCAAATTCACGGTGAATGGGAAATAAGAGATATAAAGCTCATACTATACTGGGAATAATGCCTGCATGACCTTTATCAATGATTCCGCTAAGTGGAGTTCAAGCATAACACGAGAATTCACAATGAAGTTGTTGATGCCTTGGCTACTTTGGCGCCAATTTTGCATCATCCAGATAAGGATTATGTTGACCCAATAGATATCAAGGTTCATGATCAACATTCTTACTGTAATATGGTGGAAGAAGAGCTTGATGGTGAACCTTTGTTCCATGACATCAAAGAGTATATCAGAATGGGTGTGTACCTGGTACAAGCAACAAGTGACCAGAAAAGAACAATCTGTCACTTGTCAAGTGGGTTCTTCTTCAGTGGAGGAATATGATACAAAAGAATGTCGGATCTTTGTTTGTTAAGGTGCGTGGATGCTAGACAGGCCACATCCATCATAACTGAAGTACATTCTAGGGTTTGCGTACCGCATATGAATGGAACTGTTTTGGCAAAGAAGATTCTTCGGGTAGGATATTATTGGCTCACTATGGAGCGGGATTGTATCAGCTTCGTGCACAAATTCATCGATGTCAAGTGCATGGAGACTTGATTCACTCCTCACCATCTGAATTACATACAATGTCTGCACCATGGCCTTTCATTGCTTGGGGCATGGATGTCATCGGACCCATTGAGCCAGCCTTCCAACAAACACAGGTTCATCCTGGTAACTATTGATTATATCACCAAGTGGGTTGAAGCCAAAAACTTCAAGACACTGACCAAGAAAGCCGTGGTCGACTTTGTACATGCAAATATCTTTTGTAGGTTTGGAGTCCCGAAGACCCTCATCACTGATAATGGAGCAAATCTCAGTATGCATCTGATGAAAGAGGAATGTCGGCAGTTCAAGATTATACATCGGAATTCCACCCCATACTGCCCCAAGGCGAATGGAGCAGTCGAGGTAGCAAATAAGAACATAAAAACATACTTTACAAAATGGTGGAAGGGTCCAGGCAGTGGCATGAGAAGTTACCCTTTGCATTGTTAGGCTATCACACTACTGTTCGCACTTCGGTAGGGAAAACTACATATTTGTCAGTGTACGGCATTGAAGCAGTCATCCTAGCTGAAGCTTAAATCCCATCCTTTTGGATTGTCGCCGAAGAAGAAATTGATAAGGAAGAATGGGTCAAAATCCGTTAGGAGCAATTGAGCCTGATGGATGAGAAAAGATTGGCAACAGTATGTCATGGCCAGTTGTATCAACAGAGAATGGCCAGAGCATATAATAAGAAAGTGTGTCCATAAAGGTTTTATATGGGTCAGCTAGTATTGAAACGCATCCTCCCTCACTAGGCAGAGGCAAAGGCAAGTTCGCCTAAAATTGGTAAGGGCCATTTGTCGTATCAAGAGGGTTGTCAAACGGGGCATTGTATCTAACAGATGTGGGAGGCAAATGTGTAGAAATGGCCGTCAATTCAGATGTAGTAAAAAGATACTATGTATGACTTATTTTGATTAAATCATTGTCTATTCTTGGCTTGTTTGTTTTTTACTTGGCATGGTTTAAAGATTGGAATGACGAAGGCATTTTATTTGGATTTTTAAACACTTTATTCCTTGCTAACCCCCTTGAGATTTAAATATATTTTTTTCACACGCCTCTTTTGGAATCGGTAACAAAGTCATAAACTCAAGTGTGAGAAGTGAGTGAAAGGAAAAGAAAGGAAAGAATGAAAAGAAAGGAAAAGAAAGAAAGAAAAAAAGAAAAGAAAGGAAAAGAAAAATAAGAGAAGCAACAATAGAACAACAGAAACAAGGAATTGGCAGGAACTATATTTGACCTGATTCCTTTTGAAAAGGATACGTAGGCAGCCACACGGCTCGGTCATATTCGAATAAAATCCAAAGACCCCAAGCAAGAAACTGGGGCAAAAATTGTGTTTGTTATAATAAATTGGATTCAAAAAAGTTGTAAATTTTGAACCCATAGGAATTATTTTGAGTCTTTTATACCCCTTTATTTCTAACCTTATCCAAAAGCCTACATTATAGTCCAAAAACGACCTTCTGATCAGTTTTTAAAGGATGTCGAGGCAAGCAAGAAGAGGTGGGCCATACCATGGAACAACACTCTAGTTCAAGAAGGAAATAATAAAAATGAGAGAGTCTTATTAGTGAACACCTTCACGGGCATCGTAAGGCGATGAGAGCTGAGAGAAATGAAAATTAGCGTGTCTTATTTGTGATAACCCTCACAAGCACCAAAAGAAGAAGGCAAGGCAAGAAGCAACAACTAGAAAAAGGGCTGTTGGTGGAAATCCATTAAGAACACCGCAAGTCAAGCCAAGTTGGGGTTTGGTTAAAGAAATTGGGTAAAAAATGGGCACAACAACAAAGCATGGCAACATAAGGCCGATTATCAGGACATACTGGATCAGCTAAGCCAATGTGCATGTCATGGTCATGAAAAACCAGCTGTTCCTCCTCAGATAAGTTTCTTTTCTCTTCCCCTCAATAGTCGCCAAATTTGGAATTCTTTAACCTAAAACAGTTTAGAGTCATTGCATTTCATTTTCTTTCGCGTCTCCAAAGTCATTTTGTTTAAGCAAGCAGGAGAGAAATTTCAAAGCTTATTATCAAGTTCCAAAAAGGACAAAGAACATGCCCTACAAAATCGTAACAAAGTCAAAAAAGGTTAGAGTAGCAAAGGGAAGGATCCACGAAAGCTTCGATGGTAAAACGGCCTCGAGAGGCAAGAGTTCTGGCAAAAGGGTCAAAAGCGCAACACAAAGATGGGGAGGTAAAGCAAAGCCATAAGGGCTTAGGGGTCAGCCGAGCGTAACACACTGACCAGGTAATCTCAGAAAGGATGCAAGGATTCTACCGAAAGAGTCAGAAGTGCAACACAAAGATGGTAAAGGTCACAAGGGTTAGCCAAGCATAGTAAACTGGCTCAACAATCTCAGGAAAGATGTAAGAATTCTAGTAAGAGGGTCATAAGTGCAACGTAAAGATGGGGGAGCAAAGTAAAGCCACAAGGGTCAGGGGGTCAACCGAGCATAGCACACTAACTCTCTAATCTCAGGAAAGATGTAAGAACTCTGGAAAAAGGGGTTAAGAGTGCAATGCAATAATGAGGGAGCAAAGTAAGGCAATAAGGGTCTGGGGTTCAGCTAAGCAACTCAAGCAACTCATCATCAGTGCAGGAAATTAAATACAATGACATACGACAGTGAGGAGGCCATTTCAACAAGAACGCTACAACCTAACCACCGCTTTTCAAACTAATAAAATTTTCTTAATTGACACCGGGGTAGAAAAAGTTCGGAAGATCGTAAGGGAAGTCCTCCATAGGGGGAGGCAGGCACATGGCAGGTATGATAAAAAATCTCAGGACCCGCATAGAAATGGGAGCCAGTTAAAACTCAATACGGAACATAATCCGACATAAATATTCTCTTCATCAAGAGTATAATATGACGAAACCTTAATTAGTGATCCCCAGCAGAGACAACCGAGAGTTAGAAGGGGCATGAAATTTGAAATTCTCAAGACCCTCCTGGAAATGGGACTCAGTTTAAAACTCAAACTGGCGTGGGTGACATGGGCAGGCACAAACACCTTCCCCAGTAAGAGTTGTCGGGACCCTCCTGAACAATGGGATGGAACTTTAACTAGAAATCCCCAGCAGAACAACCGAAAGTTAGAATTAGCATGGGTCTCGCCTAAACAATAGATATAATCATGAATAGTAGAGAACATAAGTGACTTGCATGATGTAGTAGGATTTGGTTAAAAGTTGTTAGGACCCTCTTGGAAAATGGTACTCAGTTTAAAACTTAAACATTCACGGGTAACATGGTCAAGCACAAATATTCCCCCCAACAAGAGTCATACAAGCTTTCAGGCCCTCATGGATAATGGGATGTAGCTCTAAATACTAATCCCTATCAGACTTGATTTGTCATCTAACTAAAAGTTATCAGGACCCTCCGGGATAATGGGATGTAGCTTAAATTACCAGTCCCTTGTAGATCCTCAGTAGACATAACTCAGATGACAAGACATAATGGAAAATAATACCTTCCGAGAAACATAACCTAATCTTAAAAGCTGTCACTAGTTAAGAGCCTTCAGGACCCTCCTGGATAATGGGATTTAGCTTTCAAAGTTAAGAGATATTTTGTAATGGGATTTGATTAACACTCACAAATGCGCCCAACACCAAACTAAGATAGAAAGAATTTGGTGTGTTTTGTTTGCCTTGTTGTGATAAGGTACAAAGGTAGTAGTCTCACGGAATATAGTTTGCGTTTTGGCAATCAGGCGCCCACCTGTAGAACAAGGGAATATTTTTCAAGAGTCAATTTTTGGTAATCAGGAGCCCACCTGTAGAACAAAGGAATATTTTTCAAGTTGCAAGTTTTGGAAATCAAGCGCCCACCTGGAGAGCAAGGGAATAATTTTCAAATTTCAAGTTCTCGCAATCAGGCGCCCACCTGAAGAACAAGGATCACATTTCAAATTTCAAGTTCCGGCAATCATGCGCCCACCTATAGAACAAGGGAACACATTTCAAATTTCAAGTTTTGATAATCAGGCGCCCATCTGTAGAACAAGGGAACATATTTCAAGTTTCAAGTTTTTGGTAATCAGGCGCCTATCTGCAGAACAAAGGGAATACACTTCAAGTTTCAAGTTTTAGGTAATCAGGCACCCACCTGCAAAACAAGGGAATACCTTTCAAGTTTTAAGTGTTAGTGACCAGGCACCCACCTGCAAAAAAAAGGAATACAATTCAAGACCAACAATTTGGCATCCACATAGTAATAGAGGAAGTACAAGTCAACCAGGCAGCAAGAAGTTTACAGGAAGAAATACAAGGCAGCAAAGCAACAATGATCAAGAGCAAGATATAAGACGTAGAAAGGTTCTTTTGTAATTCATAGGTTAGCTTAGCCTAGCTTCTTTTATTTTTGAATCGTTGTAATAAAGAGGTCAACGAGCAGTAGCGGCAACATCAACAGTAAAAGCACATCTTCTCAGTAGTCCCAGCTACCAAACATTCATTAACTACAATGACTTGATTCCTCGTTAGTCGAGGATATGGTAACCTCTGAAGCAGGGTGTGGTCATGCTTTTCAAAACTCTTCTCATGGAGTGTTAACCAGGCAAAAATCTCTCATTATTGCTCACTTATCTTTGCCCGTAAACCCTTCGTGTCTTCGAGCAAAGAGCGGCAGCTGTGAACATGTTATTTTTGCCTAATTTAAATTACTCCTATAAATTCTTAAAATTAGGATTTTTTTTATCTATTTGATTTTTAGAATTTAATTGCAGAATTATGTGTTTGCTGGCATGTTGAGTGCATTTTTATTCATAAAAATACAAAAAAATTGGAACTTTGTATTTAGGATACTAGTTTTAACATTTTTAGGTTCAGTGATTAATTAATAGCATGGGAAAACAAAAATAATAACAAAATCAGTTCTTTTTGCATTTTTACTTTTGAAGTTTCAAATTTGTCTTAATTTCCCTTTTAAATTAGGATTTAGTTAATTTGGAATTTACTTAGCTTAATTTTAGATTTAAATCAGGTCTTTGCTATTTTAATGTTAATTTTGTATTTACTAAAATCAAAATTAGTAGCTAAAAGTAAATAAGAGAAAAGAAGAAAATTTGAAAATGTGGCCTCAATTACAAAAACCAATTTGGGCAATTTTTGTAAAGATAAACCAGCCCAAACCCACCTCCAACCTGACCCAACCCATCTAAGGAAACTCAGTCCACACCCTACCTCTCACAAAAAGACTTCGTTTGACCATGTAAATCAGAGTCGTCCATTGCCCTTGATCTAACGGTATCAAAGCTGGGGTGTAACGTATGTATAGTTGTTTTCAAACCCCTACTGCAAATAGGGCGTCGTACCTTGTCGTACCAAACCCTAGTACACTCCGCCATCTCCCACCACCCTCCGTCGTCCGTCGCCGGCAAAAAATTACCTCCACCGGTGGAGATTCTCCAAATGACCCTAAATTTAAATCCCAGATCTTTTGCCCTCAAATCCTACCCAAATCCTTCGAATCTTAAATATAAAAAAGGAGATAAAACCCCTAAACCCTCTAATCCAACCAATATCACACCCCTTGGCCTTTTCAACCGCCCCTTCCCAAACCCCAAACTAAAACCCTTCAAATCTTGTTTGAACTTGTCGAATTTTAGATCTCTGGTTCAGGCAAAGTTAGAGTTGCAGATTCAAGGGTTTGTCAACTTTCAAATGGTTTCAAATGATATTATGTGTTTGTTTTGTAAAAGAACAGACATATAATATTATTTAGGGGTCATATTTGAAGTCAGTCAAGTAAAATCAAATCTGAGTTTGAAGGTCAAGATTCAAGCCTAGTCGGTAAGTCCTAGTGTCTTCTTTCATTTCTTTCTTCTCCTTCTTTCATTAGGTTCAGACTAGGGTTCCAAATAGAGCCCATGACTACTTCTTGAGTTTGTTCCCTATTTTGTTAGGTCCATTTAGTTTTCATTAATGCATGTTTTAAATTTTGCTTCATGCTTACTTGCTTAGTTTGATAATTCGATTAGTACTTTTGCCTGTTGTTCGAATTTTCTTTGTTCGCCAGTGTTTGTTTTTTCTTTCTTTGTACTGTTTTTGTGTAATTTTTTCCATTTGTTAGTTTTTGTTTGACTGATGACAGAGAGTAGTAATTCAGTTAGTTAATTCAGATTTAAGAGTTTTGTTATAATAGAATTTGGGTACAGTTGAATGATTTACAAGTTTGTTAATTGATCATGGTTTAGTTTAATAGGGCTAGATTAGTTGTGGCACAGGTTAGAAATTAAGGGGGCATTTTGGAGGGTGCTTTTGCAATTCTAGTAGGGAACTTTGTGAAATTTCTTGGTCTCTAGTTGCTTAACTTGGGTAGCAAGTCATAACTCTAGGGACCCCTAAGGTAAAACAAGAATTAAGGGGGGGGGAGGGTAAAGGATAAATAAGTGGTCCTAAAGTCTTCCCTAGGGCTTGGCCTATAAAAAAGGAGATAATTCTCGCCTTTGAAGGCAAGGAAGAGAAGGGCTGAAAAATCCAGAAACAAAGGCCGTATAAATCACTATTTCATCCAAGTTTGAGCATAAAAATAAAAAAAATGCCAAAGATAGTATTGTTCCATTGATTCTTGTTCTAAATTTTAGAGTATTCCTCCATTTTCAAAAATTTCAGATTCTTTAAGATGAAGAAAAATGTTTTGAACTTAGATATTGGAAGATCTGGGTTGATTTTGCTGCCTAGTTCAATATTCTATATAGTTTTCTAGGCAAAAGTTCACTGTTGCATTGTTGGGGAGGTTGAACTTGAGCTGACTATTCCTGTTTTTCACTGACCTTCTCACTTCTCTTTATTTTGATTCCCATGTACACACTTGTATTCTATCTCATGTGAGGCTGGATCTGTGATTAAATAAAGAGGAATTTTAGTCCAATCATTTGTTTAGCTATCTTTTTTCTATAATTATGAGTTTATTATTTAGTTGTCACATTGATAGATTTGAACTTAGAGTGGGTCGGTATGCTATAGTTCCAGCTTTTTAATTCTACTTTACATATAAGTCCAGCAGCGGTCAAATAGGTGTCACACGAACATGTATATCCTTGTTAATTTATCCCCTCAATTAATTAGCTGACTCATGCTTGTGTTCTTGTATACCAATCAATAATGTATCATGAACATTCGAAGTTCATCATGGAGACCACATTTGTTAACATGTTTACTTGCTGATAGCATGTGTCGTTTACGTGTATTTCCTGTTTTATTTAGCTTGATAATTGAAGGCTAAATTTCAATGTATGAATCTAAAGAATTGGAAGTTACAGGCCACTTTTAGTCTTCATATAGCAAAAGATTAGTTAAGTTTGGTCATGATTTAAACAACGGTAGCCATTATCATAAATGGTTAAATGTTAAATTTTCAGTCATTGTTGAGTTTTTAAGTGATTGTATATGCCAGTTTGAAGGAAAATTTGCCAGTTCACGTTTATTTGGGCTCGAATTAGGGTCATCTCTTAAGGCTAGTCCCTTGCGTTTTTGGACTTTCCCTTGGGCCTAGCGTGGCCTGGAGTAGATTGTCACCTGGAGAAGCCACGTAATGTAGGCTATCCGGCCTCCTAATGGGCCTAGGCATTTAATTTGAAATTTTAACTTCTTTTGTTCAAATACTTTATCTTAGGGTGGTGTTTAACGTTTGAGAGAATCAGTTCAATTTCCCATTTTTCCGTATAGTGTTTTTGTAGCATTAATTGATCGAACATGATTTTGGTTTTGAGGAGTGGGCCAACGCTGGCCCAATTTAGGATTGTCATGATAGTCTTGGAGTCCATCTCCCGCCTTTGGGCGTCTCTTCTGGACTTCCAATTAGCCCCAAATCTCGATTTATTATGAAAATTCCGTTAATGTTGGTTTGTTGGGTAAAGTTTGAACTGCACCTTAATGTGATGATCAGCCTCTGCTAATAACTTTTCAATTGGCTAATTAGTCCTTTTAAAGATAACAACGTTGGGAGGTGAGCCATACTAGATAATAAATAGCTTTGAGAGTTCCAAGTTAAGTAGCACATTTGAATTAAGAGTTTTTCCTCTTGTTCAAGTATGGACTTGATCTTGAGGACCGAATTTCATGAATGCTATAAAACTAGTCTACTAATAGTGTTGCTCTAAAAAAAATCTTTAATAGAGAATAATAGTCTCTTTAGGATGGCCTTTAAATGAAACGAGATGCACCGTGCCAAATAAAATCACAAATTGTGTGGCCCTCTTAATTAATCTCATAAAAATATTTTGAAATTTGATAAGCCATTTAGCGAATTTTCATGGCTTTCTCGAAAAGATAATAACACGTTAATCACTTTAGGCGCATTAGTTAAATAATGTATCTTCCTAAACTTGGGTGCGCATTTATGTGACCGAAATCTAAATCCCAATGATACTAAAATATGTCAAAAACCACGGGTGCATTTATGTGACATTGTTCGAGATGTGTTTTAATAATGTTGCAATTTTCTTTAAAAATAATAATAATATCGGCTAAAAGTTAAAATTTGCACATAGGTACAGATGGACTAAAATCAGATAATCAAGCCACATATAATGGTTGAGCGACCATGCTAGAACAACGGAACTCGGGAGTGCCTAACACATTCTCTAGGTTAACAGAATTCCTTACCCGGATTTCTGGCTCGCAGACTGTAAATAGAGGCAGACCTTCCTCGATTCGGGATATAAATTGGTGACTTGGGACACCATTAATTATTCCAAGTGGCGAATCTGAAATCTCTTAAATAGTTAGATCATGTTTCGATTGTCCTTTAATTGGAAAAACTTCCTTAACTATGCCCTTCACGGGGTTGTAGTGTTAAAAAGGAGGTGTGACAAACACCACAAGTTATCCTTGGATCTTGAGAACCGGAAAACTCCTCCGACAAAGCCCTCCATCGAGGAGCCTCCCACATTGGAATCAAAGCCATTGCCTCTGCATGTCAACTATGAATTCTTTGGACCTTTTTCTACTTTACTAGTTATTCTTTTCTCTTCTTTGACTAACATGCAGGTAGAATCCACATCGGAGGTCATATAAAAGAGGAAAAGAGCAATTGGATGGACATTGGTGGATATCCTGGGATAAGCCCCGCCTTTTTCATGTAGAATGTTATTTTGGATGAGGGTTCCAAACCCGCTGTTGAAAATCAAAGGAGGATAAAAGAAGCAATCCAAGAGGTGGTGAAGAAGGAGATAATCAAGTGGTTTGATGATGCGGTTGTTTACCCCACTTTTGATAGTTTGCGGACCTCTCTGGTGCAAAGTATCTCAAAGAAAGAGGGGCACGATTGTGGTATCCAATGACAAGAATGAATTGATCCCCACAAGAATTTTCACCATGTGGAAAGTGTGGATGGACTATAGGAAGCTCAACGAAGTCACTCGGAAAGATCATTTCCCGCCCAAATTTCTTGATTGAATGCTTGTTAGGTCGGTCGGGCGTGTTTTTTATTAGCTCCTTGATGGATAATCCGGCTATAATCAAACTCTTACTGATCCTGACAACCAAGAGAAGACCACATTCCATGCCCATATGGTACATTCTAATTTTCAAGGATGCCATTTGGGTTGTGTAATGCACCGATGACTATTTAACGGTGTACGATGAATATTTTCACCGACACGATGGAGGATATTCTTGAGGTCTGCATGGATAATTTTTCCGCGATTGGGAATGCTTTTGAGGACTGCTTGAACAATTTAGATAGTGTCTTGGCTAGATATGAGGAGACAATGGTGTTGAATTGGGTGAAGTGTCATGTTACATCCTATATTTCCGTAGGTGAAAATATGCCATATGCAAATTGATGTAAGTTCAAAAGGGAATGAAATTCTTCTACAAGGCTAAGTAAGGTTTATCAAAGTATTTGGTAAGTTAGGATGAATGAGAATTTTTAATCATGATTTAAGTGAGTTTAAATAAGTAACATGGCTATATATGATGTTTGGATATGAAATATAATGTTTTGAAAAAATTGGATTTTAAGTTGTGGAAAAATCGACGAAGGATTTGCCTTCTAATATAATATTTTATGTAATATATTTCATGTGTCATATAAGGTTGTTTTGGTACATATTATATACCAAAATGAATGTATTAGAACGTAGTTTCCAATGGTCTAGACCATTTATTCATAAAACATCAGGGTACAGAAATATGAATTTATAAAGTCGGGTCGCCAAGTCACATCGGCACACTTAGGAGAAACTGGTAGTTTTATAGGCCATGTTGCGACATAGTTTTCTCCCAATATATGGGAGTTACATGGATATATTTATATCTAATTAAATTCTTATATGTCTTGTTTCAAACTATGTAAACCTTTTGTCAATATGATATCATAGTAAATATATACAAGTTTCCGAAGTGGCACTGCTCAAGTTGCCAAGCAGACAACTTACCCACCTGCTTGGAGAATTTGTGCGGTGAGCTTATAAGTTGTCTTTACCCATTGCATTTCATCAATATAAAGAGATTTATTACACATATACTATTTCAATCTCTCAAATAACTATTCCAACATCTCAATAACCAAACTCAAGAGAAATCAATACAAATCATCATCAAAGCTGTTAAAGACTAAAGATAATGCTTCTATGATGTTGTAATGTGATTGACGTCTATTGTGAGCTAACTTGAGATAGGATTTTGAGTTTTAGCTACTGTAAAAGTTCTATACATGATCTTATTGATTGTGCCTAAGGTTAATCCTGTATTGGTTCTGTTGTTTGAGGGAAAAACCATAAGATAGAACTTGAAAGAACATGGGATATGGTTGTCTTTTCGGTTTGACTGTTTTGTGGCTAAACATATGGTTTGTGGTAGCTAGAAATTGTGAGAAATAATTTGATAATGTTGTGGCTGCTTTTTTTTAGTTTTTAGGTGTTAATTATGTTGATTGAAGAAGAAAAGATGAAAAATAAGTAATTGGCGATAAAACTTTAGGTGCTTGTCGTATGGGTCTCTTTTGGAAGGTATTTTAGGATGTTTTAAACTAGAAATAATATAGTACATATAAGTATGGTGTTTTTAAGGTTGTATACTAATTTATGGAATAAGATTGTGGAATCAATTCATATCTTGTTATGAGTAAAAATGAGCTTGCCACTTAATATAATTGTTAAGTTAATCGGAGAAACTCATATTGGAACATATTTTTGTTCTTGCTATTGTTGGTTATACTTGTTGTTTTTGGGCTGTTGATTACCTTAGTGGTATTTGGAATGTATTAAAATAGGGTAGTTGCTGCCCGATTTTCCTTAAGACATATGACTAGCCAAATGTGATGGTACATCGCTATATATTAACGACAATATCATTTCACTTGTTGTAGATGCAAGACATTGTGTCGAGCTTGGTTGAATAATAAGACAGATATCGTACAGGCATGTTAAGGCTATCTGTTATTCCCCTTTGACATGATCCTTATGATACAACAAAACGAGCAACCACATAAGCTTCAAAAATGATTCTATTCTTAGAAGTACTAGGGTTGCCTATGTTTTTTATTTCCCATATGTCCTAATATCATATCGTCTGTTCATGGGTCTCATGAAATTTTGAGAGATCTTATTTACTTACTTTATTATGTATCAGCATTCATTTATACCTTATATTGACCCATGACCATATGTTGTTATATACGTGTATAGTATATGTATATGTGGTATGTGAAAAGGTTATAGCGTTATATACGCACTACCACCGGATTATAGGGGTGGGTATCGGTTCAGTTCGGTTTGGTTATGAATATTATCGGTTTAGCTTATCAGTTATTAGTTTACAAATTTAAACAGATAGCCGAACCGATAAGATATTGATTATTGGTTAATTAGTTATCCAACAATATCAGTTCGGTTATCTGTTTATCTGATAAGATAACTCAATCTAGAGTTAAGAAAAAAAGAGAAGACAATTTATTGGAGTTAATCAAAACAGAAGTGTTAACATTTAGTATACTACCCATTTCTACATTCTGTCCATTAGCCATAACTGGAATATTACTAATTCTTCAACAACAATTATCCAAATACATTAATAATAATACAAAGTAGTAGCAATTTAACCTTAAAATTAACAACTCCAAATATATATTACTAACAAGCCAAGATAACTGGACGTTGCTTGTCAAATGCCTAACCTAAAAAAGAAACCATAGAGTAAAACCTTAATTTGTGCATGGGCAATACTGACACAAAAACGAAACATACCTAGAAGGCAACAAAATGTTGTCACGTTGCCAATGCTCAGCTTATTGTACAGAAGAATAATATTCAAAAATATAATCGAATCTGACGAAGATTGTCGATTGAGAATTGAAAAGTGTGAAGAGAAATTGGTAGTAGATATAGGATGCACAACGTGAGCTCACAAAATTAATAAATGAAAATTAAAAAATATAGAATCATTAATAGTCAAAAATACAAATATGAATGTGAATTTTGTTAAATAAATTAAAAGCCTAATGTATAAGACTAAAGACTTACGCTAGAAGTAACTAGTAAGGTATATGAAGAATGAAGATGAAGCAACTGAAGAGTGCGGCTGGAAAGAACAGGAGAGAATGAACTAAAGCCTAGCATATGTATATACTTAAGAGTAAAGTCGTAACTTTATTTATTCTTATTGGGTTATCGGTATAGCCATTAATAAAATTATAAAATCGAGGCCCGAACCGATAACCCAATTGTAAAAAAATTTTAAACCGTTAACTTAATAACTTGATAATGATAACCCAATAAACAATTAACGGTTTGGGTTATCGGTTTTACCCGATATATGCCCACCCTACCTGATCAATTGGTATACATTGATAATTTTGCCCACACAGGCCGAGATGGTATGATGGGATGCCCTCGGAGGCTTGAAGATGTTATGTGTGCATATACTTATGCATGATTTGAATTTACATACACATGCATGACGTTATAAATGTTTTATGATTCACATGGCTACTTAGACTTATAGGTTGCGTACTTACTCCATTTTTCTTTCATGTCTTTTATACACAACTTTTCATTGCTTACATACTCGGTACATTATTTGTACTGATGTGTCCCTTTTGCTAGGAACGCTGTGTTTCATGCCCGCAGGTCCTGAAAGACAGAGTGATAGTCCTCTGAGTAGGCTCAGCTCATCGTTATATGTTGGTTCACTCCACCTGCTCCGAAGTTGCCTATTTGATCAGTATGATTTGCACATATATTAACTAGTGTGTTGGGTACATATCCCGTCCTTTATGATGTTTATGTACTCTTAGAGGATTATAGACAAATGTCATGTAAATAAATACTTGTATGGCCTTGTTGGTATATGTTTTGAGTTTATAAATGATGATGTCAGCCTTATAGGCCTGTATATAGCATGTATAAGTTTCTATATCTTGTTGGGTCATCCTATGTCTAGCATTCCCTTATGTGTTATTCTGATTATATCATGATGGCCCTTTTGGCCCATCTACCAATGATAATACGATGAGAAGGACATGTTACATTGGTACTCGATTGAGTAAGGTACCGAGTTCCCGTCGTGGCTCATCTGTTTGGGTTGTGACAAAAGTGGTATCATAATAGTTCTGTCCTAGGGAGTCTGTAAGCCGTCTAGTAGATTCTTGTTTATGGGTGTGTCGTGCACTACTCTTATAAGCAGGAGGCTACGAGGCATTTAGGACTATAACTTTTTCTTCTTACTTTAGATCATATGGTAGAGCTCAGTTGTAAGAATTCAAAATCCTAAATTCTATTTTATTCATAGTACAACGATATCTACATTTAGATAGAAATCAGGTAAGAGATTGAAGATGGACGCGTAAGAGTCGTGTCAGAGGAACTCAATTTTGCATCATTCTTATGATGAGTAAATGTGAGGTCTTCAGTAGATCATGTGTATACTAAGATGTATAAGCTTCTTGATAATGAGCCCTAGGGAAAGAATATCTATCCACTCAAATGGTAAAAAGGAATAAAAGAATCAAAAGGTAGACACAAGTTTCAACAAGTAAAAGAAGCAAGGTGAAGAAGGGTACGAGGTACCTTGTTAATAAAAATTAACAGTATTTACAATTCAAGCAGAAAAATATAAGCATTCTGAGTTACTTTCAATAGTGATGGAGATATATACAATTACCCACTCCCATCTCAAATATGCCCTATGGGAGCTGACATATATTGTTTAAGAGAAAGATGGGATATTAGGATCAATTTGAAGTTAGAGTAACCCACAAATTTTGGATGAATTATTAGCATTAGTAGATATTTTCGAAGGATAGTGCAAATGTTGTAATTGATCTCCTTGTGAGACACCCAAACGGTGAACTCTAGATATGAATACTAGAATATTTACAAAAAATCAAAAGATAGGCAGTCGGATCCTAGAAGGGATAAATATTTACCTTTGTATGGATCCAACCCCAAGTAAAAAGAAGTGAGAATGTCAGGAAATTTCGAAGATCCAGTAAGATGAAGTAAGGGAGCTAAAAGTGAAAGAATGTTTTGTTGAAGTTTTTAGAATAAAGTGATAGGCAGAAATATTAGCCTGATGATTAAAAGAGAGTGAATAAAGCATTATGAGTAAGATGTGATAAATGGATGATAACGGTAAATCAAAATATGACAGAGTGACAAAGTCTATAGTCAAGTGAAGGAAAAGAGAAGTTGTGACAGGCCTTGAGGCAATAAAAAAGTATAAGCCATAAAGTCATATCCCCATTTAAAAAAATGAATTGGGGACTCCAACGTGATTACCATAAGGAAAATTTATACCCTAGGAATAATAGAAATCAGTATGGGCTAGACAACAAGATAAGCTGAACATGAGTTAGGGATCGAATGATTTGCCAATAATCAGCATTAAGAGAATTTCACAGCTTACGTTTCAGCAATAATAGAATGGACAACATAAGAATAACCTTTACAGGTCATCTAGGAAGATGATTCCTAAAGCAAGCACTGTAAGCAAAGTTAAGGGGCTAAGTATTCCAGTTACACTAGGTGTCACCCTCGTGAGTAAGAAATTCAGTTATCCTTGGTACAGAAGGCCTATCGCAAGGTGAGTAAGAGTCCATGAATAGATGAAAAGACTCCAAAGATTAAGATGTAACTATGGAATAGTAAAGAAAGAACGCAGTAAAAAGGTGAAAGAAATGATATTGCATCTATTCAGATCCTACAGATACAACACCACTCTAGAACATTATGCAAGCACGATGCTGGGGTGAGGCAGTAAAGGTTGTAGCACAAGATGTTATTGATAAATAAGTGCAAATGAACACTTGATACATAAGGTGCCAATGCAAGAGATAAGTTAAGACTAGTTGAGAAAATAAGGAAGTAGGCTTTAACTTAAGAATAGTGACATAAAGAAGAAATGGTCTTGTAACAACAATGTCACAACAACATTGTATGCACTTTATGAGGAAGTGGCTCCTATGGTGGCTAATGAATGGGAAGAATAAAAAAATCAAAAGGTGATATTCAAGATTGCATGGAATTCCAGCATATTAGGGCACTAAGATGATCTAAGTATTCATACAACAAGTGGCAGAACGTCCCGATAAAGTTATTTCTTACATTTAAAGACAACTAAGAAGGAACGAAAGGAAATCTATGATGCTACCAAGTAAAGGAAGGTTTAAAGTAGTATGAATCTATGTGTGTAGGTCGCACACTAATGTATCATATAGAGACAATGTTTTAGGTAGACAGATGTAAAGGTGTGAAAACGTGAGTGAGAAGGTGACGGGAACAGGTAAGGCCTTGAGATTAAGCCCAATAAAATGAGAGAGATGATGGTTTTCATAAGCTATAGAAAGCTTGGTACAGTCTGAATGAACTTAGATGAGTCTATGAATAGGAGCAATTAGAATAGATGTAATGTTTCCCTGGAAGTAGAATAAAGGGTAATTGTGATAAATAAGAGGATGACATGGGCCTTCAATTAAGTAATGATTTAAAGAAAAGGGATTTCATGGATGACACGGTATTAGAATACCCTCATTAGATGAATCACATTAGGATGATATGAAGTACGTTTATTGAAGTCTAGTATCACCCTTAGGTGGATCAGGAAAATCTTTTCAGATATTCCCTAAAAAAAGTGATCCCTAGTGACATCGTATACGTCCGATGCGATGGTTGGAGATAGTGAAAGACTATGATATTGCTATCTTATACAATCCAACGAAGGCGAATGTAGTATTCGACGCCCTCAGTCGTAGATCTATGAGTAGCCTATCATATTTATAGATAGAGAAAAGTGAATAGCTTGTGAGATTCATCAGCTAGCTAATCTTGGAATTCAATTACTAGATTCACGTGGTACCAGTGTTACTATTCAGAACATGACAACATCCTCTTTAGTAACTGAAGTAAAGGAATGCCATTATGAAGACCCTGTGCTAGATGACTAAAGAGATATAATCCCTCAAAAGAAGAAGACACCATTTAAGATTACAGGAGATGGAGTCCGCAGATATCGGGGTCGATTGTGTGTTCCTAATGTGGCAGGGTTGTGCCAGTAGGTTATGAGATAAGCAGTGAGAAAGGAGCCTAGAGTTGGGTAGCGCACCTCGGTTATAATAAACCTACCTAAGTGTTATAGTATTGTATGACCTACTTAGATTCCCTAAATCCATAAGGACAATTAACTAAGGATAGGAAACAAAACATAGAAATAGTTGTAAGTTCGGGGAAGTACCAAGTGAAGAACTTCAAAACACCTATATATTCTTCGAGGGACATCTTGTCGTAGTTCTGTATATGTTCATAAAGTGAGGTGAGGAGATTGCAAGAAGCTGAAGAAAAAAATAAGAGAAGATCTGCACATAAAAGGACAGAGTCATACATGCTGCATCATAGAAGGTAGTCATAGTTGCGAGGTTGGAAGAATTTTGATCATAAGTCATGATGTGAGATGAGGCCTAAATGGGGGAATTCCATGTTCTTTAGATTTATTCACATAACAGTTGCCTATATGGCAAGAAGAGTAGTGAAGTATTCACAAGAAGCCTTTCTCATGGTACCATCTACAGGGTGCTAACAACTCGAAGTTCAAGTGTAAGGTAACCACCTCCGCTGGCCACACTGAGGAGCTAACAGTAGTAGTTGTTGATCCAGTTGCCGAGCCTTCAACAACTACCATGTCTTCTGCAGCAGCCGGTGCTTCCACCAGGACAGCAGCCATGCCACAACCTTCTTTTTCCATAGTATCAGCTCCATTACAAGGGCCAATATCATCCATTTATCCTCAGACTGCACTGTGAGTCCCCCAGATATTGGCGAGTCTCAATAACTGGATGCAAGTAGCTACTTCAAAGTTGTTCGACATATCCAGTGATGTTGCAACACAGTCTTCTGCCCTACCAGCACCACAGGAACCTCCATCTGTCGAGAAAATATTGAAGAAGATTCTAGACAACCATAAGAACATTATGGAGACCCTGGTGGCGTATGAGGAGGTCATTAAGGAGTTAGGAAAGCAAATAGAGAATAGAGGAAGTCTAACGAATCAAATTAGTCAATAGAGAAGTTGAGAAAGAGATTACCATGCTCACAACTGCCAGATATCTACCACTAGACCTTTTTATGGAGCCAGCAGCACAAGCAGCATCACCAGTACTCGGGCACGAGAGGCAGCAGTCGGCTAGTCTAATGAGCCAGTTGCAACTGCCAACACCGATGAGGAGATGATCCAGATGCTCAGCAGCCCTGCTGTCCCTCGGCCAGGTGATGATGAGATACAACCAGAGGAGACCGGTGGTGCTACGGATTACATGAAAACTGAGAACATATAAAGAGTTCTCTAAACTATCTCGCCTTCCCTGTTCTTATTTTTGTTAATTATTGGGGATAATGCTTTTATTTTTATTGATTGACATTGACATTTGGCCTGTAATAACTCTTATACTATTTTTTTCTTTTATCTTTATTTTGTCTTTGGTATGTATATATTCTCCCCTTTCATTTGATATATGTATTCAGTTTCCCTTATGTATATATTCATTTTGCTTCGGTTTGTATATTTATTTAACTTACTTTTTGTATTTTATTTCATAGCTTCATTAGTTTATTTTTTCTAGTGTTACTACTTATTATTTACTTTACTAGTTTCTTTTGGATTTGTTAGCTTCTTTGTACGTGAGTGATTAATAAGCCTTTATTTTCTTAATGCCACGGTTCTTTCCAAAAGTGAATTTTGTGTGACCCGGGTGGCTCTTCCCAATGATGGATGGCATGATGATCTTCTTGAGGGATTAATTTTATTTTCTTTTACGTTTATGAAAATATAGTATTAATGAATAAAAAGGTACCAACTATGCTTCACTTGGTACCAGCACATTTACCTACGACCTTATGGTTAAAAATGAGTTGCTGGCAGAAAATAGCTCTAGTTGTGACCTTTTGACTCTTGTGTTGACTTAAACAATCATTGAGTGGTTCAGTCAAGCCATTTGTGATTTTATATATTACATGTGTTGTTGTGGACCCTCAAATCCGTTCTGTTTAGCAATCCAACAGCGTGAGAGCTGAGGTATTGAATTGCTAGTCCAAGTACTCGTGTTCGTAATCTAGAACTTGCCTCGAACGTTTTTCTAGGCAAAATTTTAAGTGTAGCATGGCTTGAGAAATGAATGTAGGCTCTCGTTGATTCGATTTGAAGTTTGAAATCTTTCATAACCAACCAATGTGATATCCCTAGTCAACCCATTTGAGCCTAAGCCCATTTTCTTTTAATAACCACATTGCAAGTCTTTATATCTGTTTTGTGATGACCGTCTCTAGGCACCTAATCTTACCTTAGCATTCTTCAGAAATAATTGGCAAAAATATAGGTTTGGGAGAGAGACAAGTAGCTTGAAAGTGATAAAAAGGTATAAATAAGAAGAAGAAATGAAGAAAAGCGAAGTCAAAGAAAAGAAGAAAGAACAAAAAAAATGCCAAAAAGAAAGTGAATAAAGTGAGGAAGTGAAGGGATTCCAAGAAGAACCAGAATTAAAAGGGCATGGAGTAAAAAAAGAAGGAGAAAATTTAATATCATGACCAAGAAAGAGTGATATTATGTCTCTCTAGTTCCCCCGAGGAAAAAGAAAATGACTCAAAGAGTCAGTAAAGTATAAGCCAAAAAGAGAAAATGGAGTGCTTAAGGAAAGATGAGCCCATTTTATTCCAACAAGTCCTACCTTATTCCAAATGCCTTCATGTAACCCAGAAAAATCCCTTTATGATCTCAAGTTGAGTGAGCTTACATTAGTGGTGATATACAAAAAGAGCAAGCTTATGGTACTTAAAGCCAGACTTGTGACATTCTTTTGAAAGATATGAGTGAAGTTTTGACAATCCTTTGTTTGAGTGTTGCATTTCTAACGTGAGTTATGCTAATGGAGAGTAAAGGAGGAGGAGGAGTTTCGGATCCACAATGACCTACATGAAAGAGCAATCTTCCTTGATGAATAAAGTCAACTCTTGATGCTTTAGTGTAACATTAGAATTATTGTACTCAAAAAGTCAAATCATTGCATTGTTGGTAATTTATATGTGTTGTGGCTAATTTGCCCCAATTGATGTATGGTTGATTCGCCTTAGTCCACCTGAAATATCCTTTTTCAAGTGGAGGTGCGAACTTCCTTAATTGCTTGAATACAAGCAAACTCTTAAGTTTGGGGGAGTTGATAAGTAGGGATTTTGACCACTTATTTTCTCTCTTTTACTCTCGTTTAGCTCAAAATTTCATAAATGTAGTCCCAAAAACTAATGAAATGTCCTTTCTTGAGGGAATATTACAATATGAGCCAAAGAAATGAAAACCAACTCAAGAATGAGCAAATGTGGGAAAGGAACAAAACAAAGCGAAAAGGGCACAGTGCAGACCGCACAAAAGTATGTGCAGCCGTAGCACCTAAAGGCGACATCTACCAGAACATTAAGACAAAATGCAGACCGCACAATTCTAGTGCAGCCGCAGAAGATGAATTTCAATAAATTTTAATTTGGGCCATGAAAAAATGAAGACCGCACCATTATTGTGGGCCCCTAGATTCAAGTGCAGCCGCACTCATAATTATGCGGCCCGTAAAAGATAACAATCGAGGGAGAGAGAGAGAGGGAAATAGAGATCGATGGAGGGTGAGGAGGTTTATTGAGGGAGTTTCTTAGCCTATGATGTTGCACATGGCCAAGGAGCTTGGGAGTGAGATTTCTTTTCAAATGGCCCCTAAAGTTTCTAGGAGAGTAGATGGTTCTAGTACAGGGGGGAGGTCAGGGATCTGACTAGTGACCTCATCATCTTGGTGGATTCTGTGGTGCCTCATCTAGGGGCAGGGGTACCTTTAGTAAAGTTCATCCTCCAAGTCCATTTCATTCATCACTCCAGGCATCCACGGTACTTCAGGTGGTCGTGGCCCTCATGCATTATTCTGACCAGCTAGCCTATAGTGCACCACCAGCTCCTATTAGTGCACCTCTACTCCAGAGTTTTCAGGGTGGTTACTAATGCCAACAAGGTCAATTTTAAGGTCAATAATCAAACATATGAAGTCTTGTTATACGTGTGGTGATCTGAGGAACATTGCTAGATTTTTCCCTCGAGCATCAAGTAGTTCTTAGCATCGGAGTCGTCATTCCATGGTCCCGACACTAGGCGATTCACAACCTACTCAGCCAGCTTGGGGTAGGGGTCAGGGAGCTAGAGGTGAAGGTCAGGTCATTAGAAATGGTGGTCAGGCTGCTAGAGATAGAGGCCATTCAGCCAGGGCCTATCCTCTAGATGTAGTTCATAGTGGTGGGGCCCAACCCCGGTGCTATGCCTTTCCTACCAGGTTTGAGGTTGGGTTATTTGATGCGGATATCACAAGTACGGTTTCATTTTACGGTAAATATGCCTCATTTCTATTTGATTCGGGTTGTGCCTCATGAATCTTTGAATGTTCCTGTGTATGTGTCCACCCCCATGGGTAATGCTATTGTTGTAGATTGTGTTTGTCGTTCGTGTGTGGTTACCATTGGGAGGCTTAAGATTCGTGTAGATCTCCTACTTCTAGATATGGTCAATTTTGATGTTATTTTGGGTATGGACTGATTGTTACCTTATCATGCTATATTAGATTGTCACACGAAGACGGTGACCTTAGCCTTGACGGGGTTGCCTCAATTAGAGTGGAGAGGGAATCCTGGCCATTCTACCAACAAGTTTATCTCTTATGTGAAGGCTCGGTATATAGTCGAGAAGGGGTGTCTAGCTTATTTAGCTTATGTACTCGATTTTAGTAAGGAGGTTCCTTCCATGTATTCAGTACCAGTTGTTCACGAGTTCCCAAAGTTTTTTCCTGCAGATATGCCGGGAATTCCACCCCACAAAGATATCAACTTCTGTATTGATTTGGCTCTAGGCATTCATCCCATTTCTATCCTGCCACACCGTATGGACCTGCCAGAGTTGAAAGAATTGAAGGAGAAGTTGTAATATTTGCTTGATAAGGGCTTCATTAGACAAAGTGTCTTGCCTGGGGTGCGCCTGGGGTGTTTGTGAAGAAGAAGGATGGATTGATGAGGATGTGCAAAGATTATCGGTAGTTGAACAAAGTCACCATCAATAACAAGCACCCATTGCCGAGGAATGATGGCTTATTTGATCATCTTCACTGTTTCAAGGTGTTCTCAAAGATCGATTAAGGTCTGGATACTATCAGTTGAAAATTAAGGCATTCGACGGCCCTAAGACAACCTTTCGGACTGGGTATGGGCATTATGAGTTTCTAGTGATGTCATTTGGGCTAACAAATGACCAAGTAGCATTTATGGATTTAATGAACCTGGTGTTCAAGCCCTATCTGGATTCCTTTGTGATTGTGTTTATTGATGATAGATTGATTTACTCCTACAGTCCAGAGCAGCATGAGCAGCATCTTCGGATCGTTCTTTAGACTCAGAGAGGCAGCCAGTTAAATTCTAAATTTTCAAAATGCGAGCTTTGGTCGAGCTAAGTAGCTTTTTTGGGCATATAATCTCGGTAGAGGTTATTCATGTGGATACTAAGAAAATTGAGGCAGTTAGGAACTTGCCTAGACCCACATTAGCTACAGAGATTCGGATTTTCTTGGGATTGGTGGGTTATTATCGTCGGTTTGTGGAAGGGTTATCATCTGTTACAGCCCCGTTGACTAGGTTGACCCAGAAGATTTCCCCATTCAGATGGCCGGACAAGTGTGAGGCGAGCTTTCACACACTATGGATTGATTTGACTATAGCTCCAGTGTTATTTTTCCCATAGGTTCAGGACCTTATATGGTATATGGTGATGCATCTCGTACTAGACTTGGTGCGGTATTGATACAGGAAAGCAGGGTAATTGCATAAGGGTCACGGCTGATGAAGGTTCACGAGAAGAATTATCCTATTCATGACTTAGAGCTGGCAGCCATTGTTTATGCGCTGAAAATTTGTAGGCACTATCTTTTCGGGGTGTCGTGTGAGGCGTTCACGAATCATCGGAGTTTTCAATACTTCTTATAACAAAAAAAGCTCAATTTAAGTCAAAAGAGGTGGTTGGAGCTATTTAAAGACTATGATATCACCATCTCGTATCATCCTAGGAAGGCCAATGTGGTGGCCGATGCTTTGAGTAGGAAGTCAGTTAGTATGGGCAGCCTTGCGTACATTCTAGTCGGTGAGAGACCGATTTTATTAGATGTTCAAGCTTTGGCCAATCAGTTCGCGAGGTTGGATGTTTCTGAACCCCAGTCATATTTTAGCTTGTACAGTAACTCAGTCTTCATTATTTGAATGCATGAGGGAATGGCAGAATGATGACGTTTATTTTCTTGTCCTTAGGGACATAGTGCGGCACAGTGATGCCAAGTAGGTTACGGTTGGAAATGGTGGAGTTTTAAGGATGCATAGTCGTGTTTATGAGCCTAATATGGATGTACTTTGTGAGTTAATTCTAGAGGACGCTCATTGTTCCCAATATTCTATTCATCCACGCCCCTCCAAGATTTATCATGACTTGAAACAAAATTATTGGTGGAGGATGTTAGATAATACGCTTAACGCTAGAGGGGGGGGTGAATAGCGTTATAATAAAATTTAGCGTAAACTTGCGAAAATTAAAATTTGCAGGAAATAAATAAGTGCGTTTAATAAACAAAAAGGAAAGAACGCACCGATATATTCTTGTTCACCACAACACGTGGCTAGTCCAGTCCCCGAGAGACTCTCTCGAGATTTTCCACTAACTTGTTAAGCTTACGGGTGCTCAACAAACCTTTACAACTTAAGGACACAAGCCTTAACACCTTTGCTCGGAGATACAACACTCCAAGACTTCAACCAAGGAAACACAAGTTCCTTACAACAAGAGAATTACAATTCTCTTACAAGTGTATAAAACACTAAACACTCAAACAAAATACTCCTTAATGAGTAGATATGAGTAAAAGAAGTAAGCTCTAGATCACAACAACTTTGGACAAGAATATGGCTCTCAAAAGCTTTATGAAATTGAATATAAAATGATAAACAAAAGTATGCAAGCTTATAGCAATGTAATGATCAGTTGTAGTATGTTGTTGTGTTGAAAACACTGAAATGAAGCTATATTTATAGTTGAAAAACTTGGCATTATCGTTGCCTAATTGCCAATTAAGAGTTGCTGATTTTACTCACTGACAATCGATTGTCAAACCCCAACAATCGATTGTCTGCCAGTCAGACCAAAATTCAATCCCAGATTTTACGCTTGATAATCGATTACTTACAATCCATAATCGATTACTGGCAACGTTCAAAAAATCCTTTCCAGATTTTACCACAAACAATCGATTGTCCAGAATCAACAATCGATTACTCAGCAACGTTCAAAAAATCTTTTCCGGATTTTAATCAAAACAATCGATTATACAGAATCAATAATCGATTACCTGACGGTACTTGAAAACTTTACGACAACGGTCAGCTTCACAATCGATTGCACAAAGTCAACAATCGATTACTTATCAGTTTTTGAAAAACATTTTAGACACTGTCTCTTTGACAATCAATTGTCCAATGTAACAGTCGATTATTTAATAAATTTGAAAATCACTGGAAGACACTGTCTCAACATAATCGATTACCATTAGTTCATAATCGATTATTCTGAGTTTTGAAAAACTTTGATGGACACTGCCTCAGTCACAATCGATTGTCATTAGTTCACAATTGATTGTCATGCAGGTTTGAAAAACCTGATGCTCATTGTCTTACTCACAATCGATTGTCATGCAGTCTTGGCTTAAAAACAATCGATTATCATAAGTACATAATCGATTATCTTAGTCCAGAATTTTAAGGCATGTCTAAAAATTATTTTGACTACTATAAATATGCATGATTTAAAATCATTTGACCTTAAATTAAATATGCATGATTTTGGAAAATAGTTTTATGAGAGAAGCCATGTTACGAGTCAAGTTGTAGGATCAAGATCACAATTAAGAATGACTCAATTAAACTATAAAACTTTGTCTTGAGCTTGAATCTCGTTGTATATCAATTGTGCGCTTATTTCTTGAACTTCGTCATATATCAATTTTCGCTTCGTTTGTCATTCATCAAAACCTATACAAAAGAACACACGTTTTAGTATATTGCATTGAAAACGTGTTTCCAACAATTTCCCCCTTTTTGATAATGGCAAACATTAAGCGGGATATGCAAGACAAGAAATTTATATTGACGATTCAAGACAAGTATATACATGTAACAAGTATATACATGTAACAAATATGCAATTTGTTCCCCCTCAATTTAAGCTTATAAATATTGAGAGTGCATACCCGTTATCTTCCCCCTTTTGCCATTAGCAAAAATAAAAGAAGAAGATGCCAAAGATGAAATAAACCTTGTTTATTTATTAAAAAAAATTACAGCAACATCTACCCGAATAATAGCAACATAATCGATTATTGATACGAAATAATCGATTTTTAGACGACAGAAACCGATTGTTGTACGTCAAGCTTTATAATTCCCCTTTCCTTTGGGGCGATACCTGCAAAAATCGTTAGACGTCTCCGACGCTCAAGTTAGAAATCATGTAACAAAAAAAATGCAATGCATGACTTAGATCAACGTGGAGTCAAGGATCCCGAGTTCACTGCGAATTCGGAAGAAGGACTCTTTCTCTAAAGGCTTTGTAAAGATGTCTGCCAATTGGTTTTTGGTTTCAACAAATTCAATTTCGACATCGCCTTTGAGAACGTGATCTCTAATAAAATGATGTCTAATTTCAATGTGTTTCATTCGCGAATGAAGAACGGGGTTCTTCGTCAAGCACATGGCACTAGTATTATCACATCTAAGAGGGATATGATCAAGACTTAGGCCATAGTCCAAGAGTTGTTGTTTCATCCATAGGATTTGTGCGCAACAACTCCCCGCGGCTACATATTTAGCTTCGGTTGTGGACAACGCAACACTTACTTCTTTCTTGCTAAACCAAGAAACGAGAGAGCTACCGAGCAAATGGCAAGTGCCACTAGTGCTCTTGCGGTCCAATTTGCATCCAGCAAAATCGGAGTTAGAATAGCCAACAAGTTGGCATGAAGAGCCTTTGGGGTACCATAGACCCACATTTGTAGTACCAACAAGATACCTTAAAATCCGTTTTACCGCAGTAAGGTGAGACTCCTTCGGACACGATTGATAACGAGCGCTATAAGCACACGCTAAACATGATGTTCGGACGACTAGCAGTAAGATAAAGAAGAGAGCCAATCATACCTCGATACTTTTTGGTGTCGACTTCCTTACCTTTCTCATCTTTGTCTAGATGATCGGATGTGCTCATGGGAGTTGTCATTTCTTTTGCATTGTTCATCTCAAATCGTTTCAGCAATTCTTTGCAATATTTGGCTTGACAAATGAATGTACCTTCTTTCATTTGCTTTACTTGTAATCCCAAAAAGAATGTTAACTCACCCATCATAGACATCTCGAATTCGCTTGTCATTAAATCGGAAAATTCCTTGCATAAAACATTGTTAGTAGCACCAAATATAATATCATTTACATATATTTGAACTAACAAAATATCATTGTTTTTATGCTTAACAAAGAGAGTTGTGTCAACTTTCCCCCTAATGAAATCATTTTCCAAAAGAAACTTACTCAATCTTTCATACCAAGCTCGGGGAGCTTGTTTTAAACCGTAAAGAGCCTTTTTGAGTTTGAAAACATGATCGGGAGATTTAAAATCTTCAAAACCGGGGGGTTGTTCAACATAAACTTCTTCTTGAATAACACCATTTAGAAAAGCACTTTTCACATCCATTTGATATAAATTGAAATTCATAGAAGAGGCAAATGCAAGCAATAAGCGAATAGCTTCTAATCTAGCTACGGGAGCATATGTTTCCTCATAGTCAATACCCTCTTCTTGATTATAGCCTTTTGCTACATGCCTAGATTTGTTTCTAGTGATTATACCATTTTATCTAGTTTACTGCGAAAAACCCATTTCGTACCAATTATGGTATGACCTTCGGGTCTTGGCACCAAATCCCAAACGTCATTGCGTTCGAATTGGTTAAGCTCCTCTTGCATTGCCAAGGTCCAAAATTCATCCCCAATTGCTTCTGAGATGGTTTTGGGTTCAATTTGAGAAACAAAAGCAGTATGTTCTAAGGTATTTTTGAGAGAGTTTCGGGTACTTACCTTGTCTCCAACGTTGCCAATTACCTGTTCGAGAGGGTGATCTTTGATTTTCCTCCACTCGTTAGGCATATTCGTTTCTTTTTCCAATTGTGGCGCTTCTTCCGTTGGTTGTTCCTCAGTTTCATCTTTATTTTCCTTGGGTGGTTCCTCTTGTATTTTGTCTTTCAAGCTATCTAAGATACCTGCAAGATCAAAACCGGAATCCTTTCTCGCCAAGCGAGCATTATTTTCAGAAAATACAACATGAGGGGATTCCTCCACAATTTGGGTTCGTTTATTAAAGACCCTATATGCTTTACTACGTGAGGAATATCCAATGAAAATACCTTCATCCGACTTAGCATCAAATTTACCCAATTGGTCTTTGCCATTGTTATGAACAAAATATTTGCAACCAAAAACTCTAAAATGGGAAATATTTGGTTTTCTACCCTTATTAAGTTCATAGGGGGTTTTCATGAGTATCGGCCGAATTACTACTCTATTTAGAACATAGCAAGCGGTACTCACGGCGTCCGCCCAAAAATGTTTGGGTATCTTAGCTTCGTCGAGCATGGTTTTAGCCATCTCTTCGAGACACCAATTTTTCCTTTCCACCACCCCATTTTGTTGTGGTGTACGTGGAGCGGAAAAGGTATGCTCGATTCCGAGTTCGTCACCAAAGTCCGCAAAGAGATTGTGGTCAAACTCTCCCCTATGATCACTTCTAATTGAAGTGACGGTTGTTTCTTTCTCATTTTGAACACGCTTAAGAAAATATTTAAAATTTTGAAAAGCATCACTTTTATTGGCAAGAAATAAAGTCCAAGTAAATCTCGAGTAATCATCAACAATCACAAAAGCATATTTATTTCTTCCTAGACTTTCAATGCGAGAGGGACCAAATAAATCCATATGAAGCAATTGCAATGGTCTAGAAGTTGAAACAATATTTTTAGATTTGAAAGATGCTTTTGTTTGCTTCCCCTTTTGACACGAGTCACAAATAGAGTCATTTTCAAATTTTAAATTGGGAAGACCAACAACTAAGTTTTGAGAAATCAATTTGTTCAAAAGATGCATATTGATATGTGCTACTCTACGATGCCATAGCCAAGTATCATCCTCTTTACTCATTAGACAATCAACATAATCGGGTGAGGATTTAGCAAGATCAACCATATAAATATTATCCACTCTAAAACCACGGAGGATAATTTTGAAATCACTACGTCTGAACACTAAGCATTCATCCGAATCAAATAAAGCAAGATTTCTCTTGTCACACAATTGGCTTATGCTCAAGAGATTATGATTTAATCCTTTAACAAGTAATATATGCTTAATAGAGGATTTTTCATCCTTACCGACCGAGCCGATGCTGATGATCTTTCCTTTATTGTTATCACCGAAGATAACACTTCCTCCTTCTTTGTGCTCTAATTGAAGGAATTTGGATTCATCTCCCGTCATATGCTTGAAGCATCCACTATCAAGGTACCATAGTACACTTGATCCCTTCAAGCACACCTACAAAACAAATTAATGTTCTTTAGGTACCCATGCCATCTTGGGTCCTTGGGGGTTAGGCATATTATAATGATGCGATTGAGTAATATGTCTATGACGTGTAAAGCATGCAGGAGCAATATGACCAATACGTCTACAATAATGACAAGTCACATTTGGGTTATGCATCCTTCTAGGTTCATAGTAACTAGACGGATGAAAATTTCTTACTCTATTTTGAACACTATGATTATTTCGCATTTCATGAGAATTATTTCTCCTACTATGAGCTCTAGGATGGGCAGCATTTCTAGAGTGATTGTTTCTCGGTTGAGGGCCATTGCTAGGTCTTCTAAGGAGTTCAAAATTTGGCCTAAAGTATGCATCATTTCTAGGGTGACTATTTCTAGGTGGTAAGTCATTCCTAGGTCTTCTAAAATGTTCAGCATTTTGTCTAGCATGCATATTGGCTCTAGAGTTGTATTTTCTAGGATAAGCATTTCTATTGTTAATCCTAGGTTGAGCTTTAGGTTGTTGGGGTTTAGCTTCAACCTTTTCTTCATTCTTAAAGCCTATTCCATGCTTGGTTGATTTCAAGTTAACAAGAACATCATTCAAGTTTTTGTGCGAAGAATTAAACTTATCTAATATGCCTTTAAGCCTACTTACTTCATTCTTAAGATGCAAACAAGAAGTGCAATTTCTAGTAGAGCTTTCGGGCTTATCGGAACTTCTTTTTCCAAAAAACTTGTTTTCCTCTTTCAGCTTCTCATTTTCTAAAACCAGTTTTTCTAAATCCTTTTCTTTTAAATAAAGCTGTTTTTGAAAATCTTTTTCTTTTAGAGAAGCATTTTCTTTTACGCTTCTGACTGTTTTTGAAGCTTTAATAAATTCAGTATATAATTCATCAAAAGCAGTTCGCATTTCATCAAGAGTAAAGAAGTTTTGAGTCGAAATTTGACATACCTCGTCTTTGTTATCTTCTTGTGTCATGAGGCAAAGATTTGCTGATTCGTCTTCTTCTCCTTCGCTTGACTCATCTCCGGAGTCACCTCCCCAAGAAATATATGCGCGTTGCTTTTTAAAAGGTTTCTTTTCCTTTTTGAGGTTTGGGCAATTTGACTTGATGTGCCTGGTTTCTCCGCATTCGTAGCATTTTATTTCTCCTTGCTTTTTCCCTTTGCGTTCATACTCCTTGCGCATGAACTTTTGAAATCTTTTGATAACGAGTCCAAACTCGTTGTCTCCTTCCTCATCCATTTGCGGTTGACTTGTGCTCGCCTTAAGAGCTATTCTTTGCCTCCTATGATCATCAACAAGAGGGTTAAGAATAGTAGATTCATAGGTCTTGAGATTACCTCTTAATGCGTCAATTGTGACATTTGAGACGCCGATGGATTCTTGGATTGCGTCGGCCTTTGATCGCCATGCCGGAGTGAGACTTCTAAGGATCTTTCGTACAAGTTCTCTATCCGTGAATGTCTTTTTGAGGGCATGTAGATCATTTACGATTATTGAAAATCGTTCAAACATTTCGTCCACCTTTTCTCCTTCCTTCATGTGAAATAATTCATAAGCATGGGTTAGGAAATCAATTTTTGCTTCCCTTACCTGATCCATTCCTTCGTATGTAACTTCTAGCTTGTCCCACATCTCCTTTGCTGTTGTGCAACACGATATTTTCCTATAATCGTCAGCATTAACAGCACAATATAATAAGTTTATTGCATTAGCATTATTTTGGACCTTTCGGATGTCATCCGCGTCATACTCATCCTCGAAGTTGGGAACCCATTCATTTTCCACCTTCTTGGTTGGAATTTGATTTCCCTTTGTAAACACCTTCCAAAGGTGAAAACTGTTGGATTGAACGAAGATCATCATCCTCTCCTTCCAGTACGTGTAATTTGTACCATTGAATAGAGGTGGTCGTGTGGAGCACTGTCCTTCATCAATTCCTGCAAAAGAGTCACGAGTAAAAGCCATGGATGGTTCTCTCAAACTGTTAAGTCTTCAGAGAGTATGGCTCTGATACCAATTGTTAGATAATACGCTTAACGCTAGAGGGGGGGTGAATAGCATTATAATAAAATTTAGCGTAAACTTGCGGAAATTAAAATTTGCAGGAAATAAATAAGTGCGTTAAATAAACAAAAAGGAAAGAACGCACCGATATATTCTTGTTCACCACAACACGTGGCTAGTCCAGTCCCCGAGAGACTCTCTCGAGATTTTCCACTAACTTGTTAAGCTTACGGGTGCTCAACAAACCTTTACAACTTAAGGACACAAGCCTTAACACCTTTGCTCGGAGATACAACACTCCAAGACTTCAACCAAGGAAACACAAGTTCCTTACAACAAGAGAATTACAATTCTCTTACAAGTGTATAAAACACTAAACACTCAAACAAAATACTCCTTAATGAGTAGATATGAGTAAAAGAAGTAAGCTCTAGATCACAACAACTTTGGACAAGAATATGGCTCTCAAAAGCTTTATGAAATTGAATATAAAATGATAAACAAAAGTATGCAAGCTTATAGCAATGTAATGATCAGTTGTAGTATGTTGTTGTGTTGAAAACACTGAAATGAAGCTATATTTATAGTTGAAAAACTTGGCATTACCGTTGCCTAATTGCCAATTAAGAGTTGCTGATTTTACTCACAGACAATCGATTGTCAAACCCCCAACAATCGATTGTTTGCCAGTCAGACCAAAATTCAATCCCAGATTTTACGCTTGATAATCGATTACTTATAATCCATAATCGATTACTGACAACATTCAAAAAATCCTTTCCAGATTTTACCACAAACAATCGATTGTCCAGAATCAACAATCGATTACTCAGCAACGTTCAAAAAATCTTTTCCGGATTTTAATCAAAACAATCGATTATACAGAATCAATAATCGATTACCTGACGGTACTTGAAAACTGTACGACAACGGTCAGCTTCACAATCGATTGCACAAAGTCAACAATTGATTACTTATCAGTTTTTGAAAAACATTTTAGACACTGTCTCTTTGACAATCGATTGTCCAATGTAACAATCGATTATTTAATAAATTTGAAAATCACTGGAAGACACTGTCTCAACATAATCGATTACCATTAGTTCATAATCGATTATTCTAAGTTTTGAAAAACTTTGATGGACACTGCCTCAGTCACAATCGATTGTCATTAGTTCACAATCGATTGTCATGCAGGTTTGAAAAACCTGATGCTCACTGTCTTACTCACAATCGATTGTCATTAGTTCACAATCGATTGTCATGCAGTCTTGGCTTAAAAACAATCGATTATCATAAGTACATAATCGATTATCTTAGTCAAGATTTTTAAGGCATGTCTAAAAATTATTTTGACTACTGTAAATATGCATGATTTAAAATCATTTGACATTAAATTAAATATGCATGATTTTGGAAAATAGTTTTATGAGAGAAGCCATGTTACGAGTCAAGTTGTAGGATCAAGATCACAATTAAGAATGACCCAATTAAACTATAAAACTTTGTCTTGAGCTTGAATCTCGTTGTATATCAATTGTGCGCTTGTTTGTTGAACTTCGTCATATATCAATTTTTGCTTCGTTTGTCATTCATCAAAACCTATACAAAAGAACACACGTTTTAGTATATTGCATTGAGAACGTGTTTCCAACAGAGGAGGATAAAGAAGGAAATAGTTGCATATGCAACTGGTGTTGTGGTTTGAAATTTGGAAAATATGGAGAGTCACAGAACGAACATGGTGCGGAGAATGGAGATGTTGAAAAAATGAGAATATTGAGATGTTGGAAGGATTTTTTAATAAACTTTCATGTGTCTGAATTTTCAGCAAGTAAAGTACGAACATCAAAGACCAGCTGTTTTGCTTCAGAAGATAGAGATTCCTGAGTGGAAGTGGAAGCGTACCACTATAGATTTCGTCGTTGGAATCCCACGAACATAGAGGAAGTTTGATGTAGTTCGGGTCATTTGAAAAGGCTGACCAAGTGTGCGCATTTACAGGAATTATTTTGGCATTGATTTACTGCCGGGAACTCAGCCCATTTCTATTCCTCCATATCGTATGGCTCTTCCTGAGTTGAAGAAGTTGAAGGACCAGTTACATGAATTACTTGATAAGGGTTTTATTTGGCCCAATGTTTCACCTTGGGGTGCTCCTATCTTGTGTGTGAAGAAAAATAATGGTTCTATGCGTATGTGTATTAATTATCGCCAGTTGAACAAGGTTATAGTGAAGAACCGTTATCCATTACCTCATATTGATGATCTATTTGATCAACTTCAAGGTGCACAAGTGTTTTCTAAGAATTATTTGTTCTCAGGTTACCATCAGTTGAAGATTCGAGAGTCATATATCCCGAAAACTGCGTTCAAGACTCGATACATTCATTACGAGTTTCTTATTATGTTATTTGGGCTGACCAATGCCCCAACAACTTTCATGTATTTGATACACAGTGTATTCCGGCCATATCTTGACTCTTTTTTCATTGTCTTTATTGATGACAGTCGGGTACATTCCCGGAGTTGGGAAGATCATGAGCAGCACGTAAGGATAGTACTTCAGATTTTGAGGGAAAAAAATTATGTGCAAAGTCTTTGAAATGTGAGTTTTGGTTCGATTCCGTGGCATTCTTGGCCTTGTAGTATCGAGTGAGGGTATTCCGGTGGACCCGAAGAAGGTAAAGTCGGTGCAGAGTTGACCTAGACCATCCTCAGCTACAATGATCCGCATTTTCCTTGGCTTGGCGGGTTACCACCGTCGCTTTATACAGGGGTTTTCATTGATTGCAGCCCCTTTGACTAGACTGACCCATAAGGGTGCTCCATCCTAGTGGACGGAAGAGTGTGAGGTGAGCTTTCAGAAGCTCAAGACAGTTTTGACTACAACCCCATTTTTTATATTTCCTATAGATTCAGTCTTATATTGTCTATTGTGATGCCTCGAAAGTTGGCCTTGGAGCAGTATTGATGCATGAGGGTAGGGTGATTGCCGACGCGTCTAGACAGTTAATGATACATGAGAAAAATTATCATGTCCATGATCTTGAGTTAGCTGCCATTGTTCATGACCTAAAGATGTGGCACCATTATCTATACGGTGTGCCTTGTGAGATTTATACTGATCATCGGAACTTGCAGCATTTATTCAAGCAAAATGATCTAAATTTGCGCCAGAGGAGGTGGTTAGAGTTGCTGAAGGTTTATGACATCACTATTTTATATCACCCGGACAAGGCCAATGTAGTGGTGGATGCCTTGAGTCGCGGGGTGGAGAGTTTGTGGAGTTTGGCATATTTACCAGCATTGGAGAGGCCTATGGCAATAGATGTTAAGGCCTTAGCTAGCCAATTTGTGATATTGGATCTTTCGGAGCCCAGCCGGTTCTAGCTTGCATGGTTTCTCGGTCTTCATTATTTGATCGTATCGGAAGCGGCAGTATGATGACCCTCATTTGCTTGTCCTTAAGGATAGAGTTCGGCATCATGAGGCCAGAGATGTGACCATTGGCGAGGACGGAGTATTGAGGATGCAAGATCGGGTCTGTGTACCAAATGTTGATGGGCTTCGAGAGTTGATTCTAGAGAAGGCCCAAAGTTTGCGGTACTCCATTCATTCGGGTGTCACAAAGATGTGTCAAGATTTGAGGCAGCACTATTGGTCAAGGAAATTGAAGAAATATATAGTTGTATTTGTATATAGATTCCTCAACTGTCAGCAGGTGAAGTACGAGCACCAGGGACCGGGTAGGTTGCTTAAGCAGATAGAGATTCCAGAGTGGAAATGGGAGTGGATCACCATGGACTTTGTAGCTAGACTCCCACGAACCTTGATGCTATCTGGGTGATCATGGGTCGGCTGACCAAGTCCGCTCATTTCATTCCCATGTGTACTACTTATTCTTCGGAGCAGTTGGGAGAGATATAGAGATTTATATCCGGGAGATAGTTCGTCTATATAGTATTCCAGTTTCTATTATTTTAGATAGAGGTATTTATTTCACATCACGGTTCTGGAGGGTCGTTCGGCAGGAGTTGGGTACTCGGGTGGAATTAAGCACAGCATTTCACCACACCCCCCCCCCCAGACGGACAGATAGTCTGAGCGCATTATTCAAATTTTTTAGGGTATGCTCCGCGCGTGTGTGATTGAGTTTGGAGGGTCTTAGGATCAGTTCTTTCCATTGGTGGAGTTTGCTTACAATAACAACTACCAGTCCATCATTCAGATGGCACCGTATGAGGCTTTTTATGGTAGGTGGTGTAGATCTCCGGTGGGTTGGTTTGAGCAGGGTGAGGCCAGACTTTTGGGTACAAATTTTGTTTAGGATGCTTTGGAAAAGGTTAAGGTAATTCATGATATACTCTGTACGGCCTCGTCCAGATAGATGAGCTACACGGATCGGAAGGTTCGTGATGTTTCCTTTATGGTTGGAGTGCGGGTTCTGCTTCAGGTTTCGCCTATGAAAAGCGTTACGAGATTTGGGAAGAAAGGGAAGTTGAGTCTGAGGTTCATTGGCCCTCTTGAGATATTAAGGAATGTTGGGGAGGCTGCTTATGAGCTTGCCTTACCTCCCAGCCTAGCTGGGGTTCATCTGGTATTTCATGTTTCGATGCTCTAGAGATATCACGATGATCCATTGCACGTGTTGGATTTCAGTTTATTCTAGCTGGACAAGAATCTATCTTATATTTAAGAGCCAGTTACTATATTGGACAGGCAGGTCAGGAAGTTGAAGTCAAAAAACATTGCTTCATTAATGGTCCAGTGGCGGTGTCAGCAGGCCGGGGAAGCAACCTGGGAGACCGAGAAAGATATGCGCAACCATTACTCTTATCTTCTCCCTACTTCAAGTATGTCTTTAAACTTTTTCGAGGACAAATAAATGTTTATATGCAGGAGGATCTGATGACCTGTTTGGTCATGTTAAGAAGTAATGCCCCAATCCCCTATTAAATGCTTTCCCCAAGTTTATTTCTACTAATATGTTTTGCCGGGACGTGAGGTTTTGAATTTCAGAGAGTTCTAATACTTAGTTCCTAAATGAGTCTTTAAGTGATAGAATGTTGACCATAGTCGGAACAGTGCAAAGACCGCCTCGATATAGAAAGTCGATGGTTCTGTTAGCTTTGTTAGGTGATTTTGGGGTTGGGAGTGTGTTCAGATTTTATTTTGGAGGTCCCTAGCTAATTTAGGCTTGAAATGCTGAAGATTGAATTTTAGAAGCTCCCGATCCGATAGTGAGATTTTGATCCGAGCGTTGGAATAGAATCTGGAAGTTTCAGTTGCTCCGTCATGTCATATAGGATGTGTGTGCAAAATTTTAGGTCATTCCGACGTGGGTTGGTTAGGTTTTTTATCAAAAGCGTATTTTGAGGAAATTTGGAGGTCTTAGACTATAATCCGTGATTAATTCGAGTTTCCAATGTTGTTTTAGGTGTTTTATGGATTGGTGCAAGTTTGAATAAGGTTTTAGGATATGTTGGTTCTTTTGATTGAGGTCTTAGGGGCCTCAGGTGAGTTTTGGATGGTCAATTAGACCATTTTTTGCTTTGAGAAGTTGCATATTTGATGTACAGATGTTGCAGACATTTAATCCTTCGCGATCACGTGGGGTATATCGTGATAGAGTAGGAGGAATTTGGAAAGCAGAAAAAATTTGCCCTTTGCATTAGCATAAGTGGTCTCGCGTTCACGGAATGAGGGTTTGTGCTTCGCGTTCGCATGAGGCTTCCCGCGTTCGCGTATAAGGATTTGGTGTTTAGAGGTTATTACTCTTCACGTTTGCAGTAGGGGTCTCACGTTTGCATAGTATGGGAAGTGGAGTCATCACATTCTTAGTGCATATGTCCCGTTCACGTAGTGTGTTTTTGAAGTTTTGGAATTTTGCTCTTCACGATCGCGAGGCTTGGGCCGCGATCCAGATGAAGGGGGATCAGAACTGGGCAGAAAGATTATGAGTTATTTCATCCGCATTTTTGAGTCATTTTTCATCTATAGCTGAGCATTTTGAGAGCTTTTTGAAGTGAGTTGAAAAAGGATTCAAGCGGAATCACTTGGAGGTAACTTTTTTGACTTCATAACTCGTTTTTATGTGATTAAATACCTAATTAATGGTGATAAATTTGGGGAAAAGGGGTAATCAGGGATTGAGTTTAAGAGGCTTCTAAATGAGGATTTGAGGGGCCATTTGGACTTTGATATTTGTGTTCTTGTTATTCATAGACTCGTGAGAGTATGAGGTTTCCGAAAGTATAAATTTCACCCGATTCTGAGACGTTGTCCTAAGGGGCATTTTGGTCATTTTACATAATTTCGCATATTAGATTATTAGTTACTTGGGGTGTTATTTAAAATATGCAATTGAATTGAATAGATTTGGGTCATTTGGAGTCTGATGCTCATGGCAAAAGCGTGGTTTATAGTTGATTTTGAGTCGGTTCGAGGTAAGTGGCTATTTAACCTTGTGTGGGAGACTTTTCTCCTTAGGATATGATATTTGGTAATTGAATTTCCTTGTGGGTGAAGTGACGAGCGGATACTTGTGCAAATTGTTGGAAATTTGGTTTTTCTTAAAGTACTCATTAGCATGTTTCCCTTCATGCTTTACTACACTTGCAAATTTAGCATGCTGCTAGTTAGATGAGCATGTTTAGTTGACTTAAATTGCCTATTTGTTTAAATTGCCTTGATTGCATTATGTGAAGCATGTTAGGCTAGGACTACTTGTTACCTTGCTCTAAAATTTCATTTTGAATATCTTCTTGTTGTTGCTGCGTATTTACATTGGGACTACGGATGTAGGATTCTGGTAGTTCCCCCTTGTCTTTTTACATTTGTACTACGGATTAGATTCCTGGTAGATACCTCTGCACATTTACTTAGATACTGTGGGTTAGATTCCCAATAGATCCCCCTGCACAGTTATATGGAACTACGGGAATGCACCCGATAGATTCCCTTAATACTGCTATTTACATTTGGGACTACGGACCAGGGTTCCGGTAGATCCCCGCACATTGGTGATTGGACTATGGTACGGTATCCCAAGAGATCCACTAGACAGTTGATGAAAGGGACTTTAGGACGGTATCCTAGGAGATCCTCGTTGTTACTATTGGGATTGAATTGTTCTGCTTTTGGAATTTACCCTGTTCTTTTGTATAACTGTTGTTGCCTTGTATAACCTGTCTCATTTCACTGCTGTAATTATTTACATTGTCTATTTCACACTGTTGAAAATTTATATTGTGTTTAACCTCGGTAGGGCCCTGACCTTACTTGTGACTACCTGATCGAGATTAGGCTTGGTACTTACTAAGTACTATTTTGGTGTACTCATGCCCCTTCTACACATGTTTTTAATGTGCAGACCTAGGTACCTCTACCCAAGCGTATCACCCTTGAGGCAGAGAGATCTAGCAGAGACTTCGAGGTACATCTGCCACGTCCGCAGACCAAGGAGTCTCTATCTTATTCTATTTTTTAACAGGTGGCCTTTCTTCTTACTGTTGTTTTAGACTCAATAGTTAGAGCATTGTATTACACTCCTTTCAGCTTGTGTTCCCGTGAGCTTCCGGATATTAGGATAGTATTGTAGGCTTCCGTGATGTTGAGTTGTATATGCTGAGCGGCATTTATATACAGTTTCCTTCTAGTTGTTAAATTTTAAATTATTTATCCTTGCAAGTTAATTTTTGTTTCTGCATTATTAGGCTAACCTAGTCGTTAGGACTAGGTGCCATCACGGCATGTTCACGGAGGGAGAATTGAAGTCCTGACACGGTTGCCATTCTAGCTCAATAGGTTAATCAGTTAATATCGAAGAGTTATCCTTCAGCTCGATTGCACTAGAGAGGTTATCTTATGTTCTAAAACCTGATAGTGCACTTTTAATCTTTAAACACCTCATTTTATTCCTTCTCTATTTGCGTGCATAGTTCGGGCATATTTTCGGATAACGTTTATGTTAAAAACTGACAACAACAAGAACTTCTCCAAAAATACTTCATTGGAATTGACTTCGGTCAACATTTAGAGTAAACATACTCGAGTTCATATTTTGATGGCCCTGATGGGTCAGTATCATGATTTGGGACTTAGTTGTATGCCCGTAATCAAATTCGGAAGTCCCTAGCCTGAATTATCACATTTTGTAGAAAGTTGAAAGCTAAAGGATTAATGAAATTAAAGTGTTTGACCCATAGTTAACTTTTTGGATATGGGGTCCGTATTTTGGTTCTGCAATATAGGTCTAATACCATATTTATGACTTGTCTCTGAAATTGGGTGAAAATTAGAATTTATTTGACGTGATTCGGATGTCTGGTTCTCACAATAGAAGTTTCAAAGTTTTCTTATAAATTTTATTTGATTTGGTGCTCAATTAGTAGTTCTAGGTGCTATTTTCAAATTTTGATCATGCGAGCAAGTTCGTATTATATTTTTGGACTTGTGTGCATGCTTGGTTTGGAGCTACAAGGGCTCGGGTGAGTCTCGGATAGGAAACAAAGTGAAATTGGACATAGAGCATTAATGGTTCTACAACTAGTATTTGATTTCCCATTTGCAAGATTAGTGCTCGCAATTGCAAACATTGCCCAAGCTGACAGGCTCGCAATTACGAGCAAATTCTTCTCATTTATGAAGAGTACCTCAGCCAGCCTTAATACGCATTTATGATCTAGAGATTGCATTTACAGGGAGCTAGTGATCTCATTTGCGGTCAAGCCTTCACAGTTGCGAAATGGAGCTTGGTCAGGCAATGGTCGCAATTGCGACGAAATGGTCGCAATTGTGGTTTGGTCAGTGTTTGCATTTGCAAGCTTTACATCACAAAAGCGATTAATTCAGAGGTGTAGGAGTCATCACAAATGCAATGGATTTCTCACATTTGTGAGCTTTTCATTTGCGAAGCCCAAGTTGCCAATTCGACATCTGTAGCTGGACAAAATTTCTTAGACGGGATTTATAGTTCATTCTTCAAATTTTGAAAACCTAAAACCTTAGAGGCGATTTTTCAAAGACTCATTTTTCCCTAAATCATTGGTAATTGATTCTAACCTAGTTTTCAATCTTTCACTACTTTTCCTAAGATTTCCACCTAAAATCTAGTGTTTTATGGTGGAAATATTTTGTAGGGGGGGGAGAGTATTTGGTAGAATTAGGATTTTTTTTAAATAGGGATTTAGACCTCAAATTGAAGTCGGATTCCAAAAAAAACTACATAATCGTGCTCAGGGATGAATGTGTAATCGAGTTTTGGTCCGAATGTATGGTTTGGACAATGAGATCCGGGTGTTGACTCTTGTTAACTTTTTCAATAATGACCTAAATTGAATTATTTACAATCCTGGGTAGTTACTAAGGCTTAATTTGAATTATTTGGTTGGTAAATTGCTAGATTCTATTCATTTAGAAACTTGTTTGAAAGCCAAAGCGTTGGTTGAGCTTTGAATTTGGTCTTTGGAGCAAGGTAAGTGTCGTGGGTGCAACGCATATGTGAGGTAAAGTGTACTTATGCGATGTTGTCAGGTTAAAGCATGTCGTGGGATTTCGTTTCTTGCAATTATTACTTCCTTTGATCATGTTATCCATGTTTACACTAGTATTGTTAAATTGATAGTTCTTATCATATTTTTCGGACTTTTGGTGATAATTGATAGTTGAAGTTGAGATCGGTTTTATGGAAACCAATGTTAAAATAAGGCTTTTTCTTATTATCCCCATATCCTATTGTAATTTTTTCATTACTTTATTGTAAGGGAGAGTGTTAATGCACAAAGCGTGATGCCATGCCATTTTGTGAGTGTTAATGTACGAAGGATTATACCGTGCTATATTGTGAGTGCTAATGTACGAATGGTGGTTCGCACCATATTGTGAGATTTAATGCACTAAGGGTGATGTCGTTCCGTATATGTTGATTTATATTTTGAGGTTGAGGGTAAAAGCATGAAGGGTGATGACGTGCAGTTTCATTGTTTCACTGTGAGGTTGAGAGTAAAAGCACAAATGGTGATACCATGCACTTTTTTCTATTGTGTTTAATTGTTTTCACTGGTTCAAGGATTTTTTACTATTCTGGTTATCATTTATGCTGTGATTTTTTATCTCATATCACCCTCGGCATGTTTCTTCCTCTTGATATTACGTGTCTAGTTTTTATTTGTTGTTGTTTCGTACATATACTGTTAAATGGCATAGGTTATTTATGTGGGTGTCTTGTCAAAGCCTCTTTGTTACTTCGTTGAGGTTAGACTTGACACTTACCAGTACATGGAGTCAGTTGTACTTGTCGCTCCCCTTTTTTCCCTCCCTTTTTTTATGGGGAAGAAGGTCCGGGTTTCGACATTTATGGGGGATTAATAACTCATTTCCTTTAGGGAATTGTGTATTTGAATAGTCGCCACCTACTGGATTATGGTGCGTTAGGGCACCTAGAGCGACTAACTCTTGGATTGGTTTGCATTACCAGAGATTTAGAGTAAGGGCTCAAAATAACCTTGAAAGAAAGGTGTTAGGCACCCCTCTCAGTCCACAACTGTGGGTCTTGTCCGAACTTATACTTGTGAATTAGTCATTTATCAAATAAGTAGTTGAATCATGTAATTGTCAATAACGCATGTTGGACATTATATGGCTCAAATAATAAGAATGAATTTGAACGAATTGTGTACATATAGAGATGTAAAGTTATTAAGCAAATAGGAATTTAGGAAGGAGGGGTCCTAGGTTGGTTAGCCTACAGGATCACCCCAGTACAATGCTCGGTAATCACTCCTCAGAAAGGGCTACACGTTGAATTAGCTCACCGGTCATCATATCCATGTCCACCTTTCCCACGTCTTAGTGGTTATTAAGCGAATGTTATTTAGCGATCTCTATGTGTGATGTTACATGTCCCTTCTTAATGAACCTGGAGGAAATTAGGACCTCTACCTATAGGAAATTCTTGATAGACCCCTAAGTTTTAAAGGAGAAAATAATAAGGCGACAAGCAAAAACACATAGGACTTTAGAAAATAAAAACAGGAAGAAGCAAATACGAGACTCAGGTTTACCTCCGTAGATAATGCATGTAAACAGCACAACTCAAAAACAAACAAGGGCAGTATTATTAAACAGGATCCTAAGACATGATGTCTAGGTGAATATAAGAACACAAAAGACATGCAATTCTTTTTTTAAACTTAGAAGCAGGGGCCCAATCAGTTTTCCTACTGATGTTAAGCATGTTAACTATTAAGCAGTAAACACAAAGAGGCAGTTTAAAGTTTTATAAGATATTTCATTACCTAAGGCTTGCCTAGGCATGGGATAATGCACAATTGTTACTAGAACTACTAAAATAGGGTAGGAGATATTTAACCTAGAGCATGTTGTTCTTTTACAAGATACAAAATCATTACCAGTTTTACTTAAACAGGATAATTAGACGTGAGACTGTTTTATATCATTTTTCATGCGTCAGTAGTTTAAGTAGGTGTAACTGAGCAAGTATGAACGAGAGCCTAAACATGGTATCCAATATACATATAGAAGGTTTAGAATGGTTTATATGCAGAATTCCTAAAGCAAGATTTCTAAATGCACACCAAGTTACAACATGATTTTAAAATTTGCATAAGTGACAGTTTATTTTAATGATGTCGTTTATCCTAGAACCATGATTTTTAAGTGATAATAAGGATGTCACAATGAGGTGCCGAAAACAGTATACATGAAACCTAGGAGCGTGGTATGTAATTCATTAAATGTTTTGCATGTGTTGGTCCTAAACATGAATTCTAATGCACATACAGAAAAATATAAACCTAAACCATATTTTCTACCCTTTGATAACAAGTGTAGCTACCCTCCCCTTTTTCACTAGCCAGCCCCCATATTCGTTTACAATGAATATTACAAACCAACATTGAATGAACAAGATTAATGTATAAAAAGAAAGAAGTTACACAATAGACAGCCTGCAAGTAGGCCCAGATTTCATAAATCTCAACTACTCATATTGTTTCAAACCCTAAACCTCGACAACTCAGATTTTTTAATAGCCTTCCTCAATATCTGGGAGTGTCAGAATTACCTAAGGAACTCAAGGGATCCCAAACAGTGCTCACAACACGATTTCATAGCCATATTAGAATAAGTGTAGTGTGGAAGGGCCAGCTCTAATGCATTAAATTTCAGAGGAATCTCATCGGGATCCCTAAGTAGTCACACATTAGACCAGTAGAACTTAGGAATTTAAGAATAGAGTTGGAGTGCTTGACATAGATTTGAAAAAAAAAAGTTTATGTAGAAAACAAATTTGAAAATAGACTTGAAAATAGTTTTGTGAAACAACAGAGGAATTATTCAATAAGACAGTTTTGAAAAGATTAGGGCAATCAAAAAACAACAGACCAACCTCAGAACCAAAATAGGTTTAGCATCACACATAGAACAAAGAACCAAGATAGGTTTAGCACCACAAACCTTCACACAAGGGTAAATGGAAATTGGGGAAAGATAAAGCACATAGTAGTAAACACATAGTAGGTATAAGTCTTTGGAATTAGAATAGATATGCTTAGAAACACTTATTTGACATAGTCACAGAAACAATAATGATTAAGGGATTGAGTAGAGGATCAACATAATTTAAAATCAATCCCTGAATCGTACAAGTTTAGGAGCGCATACTACTTTACAATGAGATTCATACCAGAAACCATATAAAGCAAGATAGGGGGGTTACATGTTCGTATTGATCCTAAGGAAGGGGAGTACATAACATGATATTAATGTAAACATATCGACTATAAGTTTCATAGCAAAACCATAAGTAAAACTATACTAGAAATGGGATGAATTGAGGTAATAAAAGGACGATATTATTTTTGGAAATTGAATTGAAATCAGAACATACCAGCAAAGAAGGTAGTAAACACAAAGTGAGGAACAAGAAAGTAGAGTAATCAGCCTTGGCTTGCAGCCGGATGACTTAGAACAATAGCAAATAACCAGAGAAAAGAGAGCAAAAGAGAGTTTTTGTGTGAGAGAGAGTTTTTGAACCAATGTGATCGTGTCTTTGTGTTAATGAAACAGTAAGGTACTTATAGTTTGAAAATAAGTAGAAAATAAGGCAAGAATTATAGTTCAGCAGTAATAATGGAACTATGTACTAATTAGAATTAAATCAGTATAAGTATTTCCTTTAATTAAGGAGTTAAATTTAAACGGTAATAGGAAAATACTAAATAAGGAAGGAAATTACATAAGGCTGAATATAACAAATAAAAAAAATTTCAGTATAGCACAAGTACACAACATGTAATAGAGACTAGGTTCAATAGATTCTAATCAAGGAAAATAATTGAGAATTAGTTGACAGCATGCTCGACCATAGATTGAGGTAAGAAAATATCTTAAAGATCAAAATCAGTATAGAATATCACAAGAAATCAGTGAAGGATCAGTCACAGAGATTCAAAGATTCAAAAATAGCAAATAGTACAGATTTAGGAGAAATTGACACAAATTTATGAGAACAAGCGGAATAAACACATAATGGAAAGAATCAGAAACCCTAATAAGCCAAATAGGGTAAAATCGCATAAAATTAGGAATTCACATAGAGCATATCATGAATTAATAGAATAAACATGACGTAGGCGGAAGAAGTAAGAGTCAAAAACACCGATGAACAAAATACGTAAAACCACCGAGAATCATAAGGATCATGATAAACAAGCACATATACAGATTAAGCGAACATATTATCAAATACAGACTCAAACCCCAGGATTAAGACCAATAACGAGGGTTTCTAACATGATAAATTAGATAAAAGGGAAAAACTTACATAATTGTTTAAACATAGTAAGAATCATAGAATAATACAAAAAATCAGAGGGAAAGTCATTTTGAAAAAGGGTTATGAAACCTTAGTTTGAATATGAAAAGACGTTTTTCAAAAATCGGAGAGACTCTTAAGAAAACAGTAAAGATAACTCAAAAATCTCTTAGATCTGTTATAGATCTAAGAAGTCAAGAGCTAAAATTAGAGTTTCAGAGAGAGATCCCTCGTATATAGAGAGATTTTAGCTTAGGATTCACGGATCTAGCTAGAAAAATAAAGATCTTACTCGGACATACCAAGGGTGGCCTGAGAATGGCCAGAATTATACTATAGGTGTGAGTTGAACAGTCGCTAGTCCGTTGAGGACCTTAGGTAGCAATATTATGCACGGAAATAGCCGTGGAGGCTAGGGGTGGTGGCGGAACCACTATTGTTACTGGTGAGCCAATGGCCTGTGAGAGGAGAGTAGGGTTTAGCAGAGAGAGAGCTTGAGAGAGATGGAGGATGCAACGGCGGAGAGAAAGAGAGAAATGAGAGAATGGGGGAGAGGGGATAGGTCTTTAGGGTTAATTAAGGTAAGAGAAAATCTGGTTTGTTGATAAAAGTCTATCAACGATCCAAATTAATAAGATGTTGAGTCGGGTGGAACTAATGAATTGGGCCTGGTATCTGGATTGTTTTAATCAGGTTTGGGGTCGGGTTTAATTAGGCTAAAATTGAAATAAAAATAGGTATTTGTTAAATAACCAATTAAATTAATTAAAAAAATTTTAAAAATAGCTTATAATCACAAAAAATAATTTTCATGCATAGAAAATGATTTTAAACAATTATTTAGTTTTTTAAAATACAAATGACTAAATTTAGGGTAAAGATGTTATATAATTATATGATTGAGCTATAATTGCAAAGGGATTGCAATTATAGCTAAAAGATGTCAATTTGTCTAATTACGAAATAATTTGGTTTTTAAATAGGACCATAAATAATAAACTAAATCAAGAAATGCTTTTGAAATCATTTGTAATGTCATTTTGTAATTATTTATTGGAAATAAAATGTTGGGTAAATTACTAAAAATATAGGAATATTAAGGAAAAATACCAATTGCTATTAATGCATGATTTTTGAACGTATATATGCAATTTCAAAAATATTTTTGGGAAAAATGGGTATCAACAGCCGCCGCTCTTTACCCGGAAAGGATGAAAGAGTTTGTCAGGTAAAAATATGATGGCCAATTTTTATTGAGAAAAACGATTTTAGAGTTTTAGGACGCACCATGGCTTCTAAGCTACCTACATATCCCTGGAATTACAAGAATCAAGCCATATGTGATTCTGGATTCATCGGCAAAGTATACCGATGAAGTCATTTCAAGAACGGACGCAACATCTAGAGTTGGGTGAGTGAACAATTTACGGGAATGGTTAGGTTTGATATGGCTGGGAGAACTGGAACAGGACCGCTCTTGCTGGGATAGTTGTTGCTCGTCGAGTTACCTGCAAATAAAAATACCACAAGTGTATATTGTGCATAAATTTAAACATGATGCAGGTTTATGTTTGACTATGAAAATTATCTTTGTACGGGTAGGGACGACATCCTCAGACTATGATGTCCTAGGCCATGAATTGCTTGATAAGAGATTCACAAGCCATGAAATGATGTTCTTGGGCCATGAGGATGGTGCCCCTAAACTATGACGCCTTTGAATAATGATATGCAAAATTGAGAGAGATCATCCGGCCATGACACGATGTCTTTCGGCTATGAGGATGATGTCTTTAGACTATGATGCCTTAGGATAGATTGGCAATATTTCAGCCCATGATCCGAAATAACATGATGTTAACAAGACATAGCTTAGTCTTGTGAAATGGAGGTCACTGCTTATCCTGATCGAAAAGAAAATAAATACTACTAAAAAGAGCAATATTTATGCGAAAAGAGGTGGTGCTTAGTCATGCTTGGCTGTGGAGGCCGGGATAAGCCTAATGCAACTAGTGAGGCAGGGATTAGCCTCATGCAACTAGTGATGTAGGGATTAGCCTCATGCAAATATGGAGGTAGGGATTACCTCATGCAGTTATGGAGGCAAGCATTAGCCTCATGTAGTAGGGAGGCAAGGATTAGCCTCATGCAATTAGGGAGGAACAGATCAGCCTCTTGCAAAGAGGGACGCATGGATTAGCCTCATGCAAATTAGGCAACAGAGATTAACCTCATATAAATAAGGCAGTAGGGATTAGTCTAGTGTAAATAGGAGGCAAGGATTAGCATCATGCAGTTAGGGAGACAGAGATTTGCCTCATGCAAATAGGGAGGCGGGGATTTACCTCATGCAAATAGGTATGGAGGCAGGGATTAGCCTCATGCAAATAGGGAGGCAAGGACTATCCTGATGAAAATAGGGAGCCAAGGATTATCCTCATGCAAATATGGAGGCAGGGATTAACCTCATGCAAGATAGGGAGGCAAGAATTAGCCTTATGCAGGTATGGAGGTAGGGATTAGCCTCATGCAGTAAAGAGAAAGGATTAGCCTCACGTAGTTTTGGAGGCAAGAATTAGCCATATGCAAATAAACACAAGCAAATATGGAGGCATGGGTTAGCCTCATGCAAGATAGGGAGGCAATGATTAGCCTCATGCAAGTATGGAGGCAGGGATTAGCCTCATGCGGGTATAGAGGGAAGGATAGCCTCATATAGGGAGCAAGTGGTAAGTAAGAATAGTATATGTCTTAGTTGGAGATGTATATTCGATGTTTGATGACCTGGTTGATAGTAATCTTCTTGCGCGCATATATGTGTGAATGTTATCGTTATGCCAGATGTGCCTGGATTAAAAGAAAGATCATAAGTTCTCTTAGGAGGAGGTTGGTTTTTGTTTCATCTGCAAGCCTTGCTCTGCTCTGTACTGAAATCCCTTTCGAGTTCTCATAGGTAACACCTAACTGTTATGGAAATAGGGTTTTTCGGAAAATATGCAATTGCTGATGAAAATAGAGTTATTTCAGAAATACATTGATATATTTAGATGAACTAGTGACTGTAAAACATCTCAAAGGCATTGCATCTCTCCTTATATCGGAATTTTGAGGGCCCTCCTCAAAATTTTGCCCTATTTTAGTGGATGATCTCTTGACCGTCTGCGGATAATAGGCCTTGCTGAACCTTTTTTGGAATTTTGAGAAGGAAACTTCTTTGGAATTTTGAGAATCCTTCTCAAAATTCTGCCCTAGTTTCTTAATTGATTACTGACCATCTGATACATATTGGTGTTGGCTAGACTTGTTCCAGAATTTTGAGGGTCCTCCTCAAACTTCTGCCCCAGTTTCTGGTCTGGGGGGGAATGGAAATTTTCTTATGATATGACCGAACAAATAAGGCTGCCTACATATACCTTCATATATGGAAATCAGGTCAAGCGTAGTTTAGTTACATCATAATAAAAAAAAGATAATCTAAGCATAGTATCTCTGACCGCATCTGAATTGATTGGTTTTGGTCATATTTCTCCATCCATTTCTGCAAGTATAAGTGCTCTTCCTGTTAGTACCTTGTGAACCATGTACGGACCTTGCTAGTTGGGAGAGAATTTCCCTTTAGCTTTATCTTGATGCAGGAAGATTTTTTTAGCTCTAACTATCCTAGTGTAAATTCCTTGGTTTGACCTTTTTGTTGAAAACTCTAGATATTTGTTTTTGATAAAGTTGTTCGTGATATACTGGGTTCATATTCTTTCCATCGATAAGGGCCAATTATTCATAGCGACTTCTTATCAACTCTGCGTCATTGAGTTCAGCTTCCTATATGATTCTTGAAGAAGGAATCTCCACCTCAAATTGAATGACAGCCTCGGTACCATAAACCAGCATGTAAGGAGTTCCCCTGATGTGCAAACCATAGTGCGGTATCCTAATAAAGCAAAAAGTAACTTTTCATGCTATTGTTTGTGGTTATTTACCATTTTTCTTAGTATCTTCTTGATGTTTTATTTGGAGGCTTCTACGGCTCCATTCATCTGAGGTCTGTAGGCTGCGAAATTATTGTACTTGATTTTGAAAGTTCCACACATAGATTTCATCAGATTACTGTTAAGATTGGCGGCGTTATTGGTAATAATGGACTCGGGAACTTCGAATCGGCAGACAATACGATCCTCGACAAAATCTGCGACGACTTTCTTGGTTACATCTTTGTAAGATATAGCCTCTACCATTTTGTGAAGTAATCAATGGAGACTAGAATAAACCTATATCAATTTAAAGCAGTAGGCTCAATAGGGCTAATAACATCCATTCCCCAGGCTGAGAATGGCCAAGGTGAGCTTGTTGCATTGATCTCATTCAGCAGCACTTTATCATATCGGCATGCACTTGATATTGAAAGAATTTACGGACATAATGAATGCAATCCATCTCCATAGTCATCCAAAAGTAACCTACACAAAGTAATTTCTTAGCCGAGAAAAAACCATTCATGTATGGGCCACAGGTCCTAGCATGCACATCCTCAAGTATCTTAGAAGCTTCCTCTGCGCCAACACACCTTAGTAAACCCAAATCAGAAGTTTTTCTGTACAAGCTCCCTCTGTTGTGGAAGAAGTGATTTGACAGTCTCCCGGAGTGTGCGTTTCTAAGTGTGATTTACATGCTCTGGGTATCCTCCCTTTGACAAATACTCCTTGATATCATGGAACCAAGGCTGTCCATTTGTTTCCTCGTCGACATGAACACAATATGTCAGCTGATTATGGATCCTCACCAGAATAGGATCAATATAATTCTTATCTAGATGTTGTATCATAGACGACAAAGTGGCCAATGCGTCGGCAAACTCATTTTGAATTCTGGTCATATGTCGAAATTCTATCTTCATGAACCTCTTTCTCAATTCCTACGCGTGGTGCAGATATGGAAATATCTTGGAATTCTTGGTGGCCCATTCTTTTGTACCTAGTCACAAGCAAATATGAATCACCGATGACCAGCAACTCCTGAATATTCATGTTGACTGCCATGTTGAGTCCTAGTATGCAAGCTTCATACTCTACCATATTGTTGGTGCAAGGAAATTTCAGTGTAACAGATACCCGATAATGTTGACCTATTTCTGACACCAAGACCGCTCCGATGCCTACTCCTTTGAAATTTGTAACTCCATCGAAGATCATGCTTCAACCGTCATATGCTATGGTAATATCTTCCCCTACTAACGACACTTCTTCATCAGGCAACTAAGTTTTTAAAGGCTTCTATGCTCCTCCTACTGGATTTTCAGCAAGGTGATCGGGCAAAGCTTGTCCTTTGACCGTCTTTTGAGTTATGTAGATGATATCAAACTCACTTACTAGTATCTTTCACTTGGCCATCTTTCCAGTCGACATGGTTTTCAAAAATATGTACTTCAGAGGGTCCATCCTAGATATGTTATGTCGTGTAGGTGCAGAAGTAGTGCCTTAATTCTAAGTTGTCCAAGTCAAAGCATAGCAAGTGCGTTCCAGGAGGGAGTACCATGCTTCGTAAGGTGTGAACTTCTTACTCAGGTTGCTCCTTCTTTCCTGTCTTGTTATGTTATCCCAAAACACATCCGAAGGCTCCATCGAATACAGACAAATAGAGTAACAAAATTCATCCTAGTTCTGGTAGGACAAAAACTAGCGGTGTGGATAAGTACTCCATAATTTTTTCAAAAGCTTCTTGACAATCCTCGGTCCAGCTTGTTTCGGCATCTTTTCTTAGCATCTTGAAGATGGGTTCACATGTGATTGTGGAATGTGCTATGAAGCGGATGATATAGTTAGGACATCCTAGGAAGCTCATTACGTACTTTTTGCTCTTAGGCGGCAGTAACTCCTGAATAGCTTTAATTTTAGAAGGATCCAGCTCGATCCCACGACAACTGACGATCAATAACTTTCCTGCGGGAAACCCAAATGCACACTTTGCGGGGTTCAGTTTCAATTTGTACCTCTTTATTCTATCAAAGAACTTCCTCAAGTTTGCCATGTGATCTGCAACCCTCTTGGATTTGACAACGTCGTCCAGATATACCTTTATCTCGTTGTGTATCATATCATGAAAGATGGTTATCATGGATATCATGTAAGTGGCCCCAATATTCTTCAAATCGAGTGGCATTATTTTGTAATAGTATACACCCCCACGGGGTAATAAAAGTTGTCTTCTCTGCATTTTCTTCATCCATCAAGATCTAGTGATAACCCGCGAAGTAATCCACAAAGGATTAGAGTTCATGCTTGGTGCAGTTGTCGATCAAAATATATATGTTCAATACTGGGAAGTCATCCTTGGGACTTGCTCTGTTTAAATACCGGTAGTCAACACATACTCTGAAATTCCCATCCTTTTTCAGAACTGGCACAATGTTAACTAACCAAGTTGGGTACTCAACCACCCTAGGAACTTTTGCTTTGATCTACTTGGTAATCTTCTCCTCGATTTTCAAACTCATGTTTGGTTTGAACTTTCTGAGTTTCTGCTTAACTAGTTGACACATGGGAATAAAAGGCAGTTTGTGAGCCACTATATACGTACTCAAACCGGTCATGTCACATATGACCATTCGAAAATATCCGGATACACTTATAAGAATCGAGTGTACTCTTCTTTCTTTGTCACTGACAAGTAACTATTGATGCGAGTCTTTTTGATGGTCTCGGGGTCTCCCAAATTTACTGTTATGTTTTCGTCCAGGATGGACTTAGGCTTGTTCTCAAAATTCTCAACTTCCCTGACAATTTCCTCGACTATCTCATCCTCTTTATCGAAATCACTATTCTTATGTTGCGTTACCTTATTACATGTCACAGTCACTAGTTCATCAAAAAAAGTATTAAGAATAATGTAGAAGGAAAAGAATAAAAATAGTAATGAATAATGATAAAGAACAAATGCATTTGATTAAAATTGAGAAAATCATCCAAAAAAAGTATGGCTCGATGAATCGAGCATTTATTTTGAAACAAGGGAATATTAAGACAAAATTACATGAAATATTAAATGCCTAGAATGGCTATAGAAGTAAAATCTCCCAGGCTACCCAGGCACTCGGCGGGCTCGGGATAGTGTGGTGGTCTAGTGCTTGAGAACGACTCTTTTCTTTACTGTCTGAATGGTGGGGCCTTCTTCCTCCCCCCCCCCCCCCAATCAATTATGGCACTACAGTCCATGTCTTCATCTTCCAAGAACAAATTCGTCCCAACTAGTGCTTCTTCTTCTGCAGTCCCCCATATTGATTCAGCTTGATGAAAAACTTGTTCCAAACATGGAACTGGCTTCTCAATAGGGTATTATGGCCCACGCCATAGAGGTGACCAATTTCTATACTTTTGCCATATGTACTGGTATTCGAGTCCAAAGGTGGTACCATGATATTTCAGCTATATTGGTTTAGTGATACCTTGGAGGTTCATTCCCAACCCTTTGTCGGGTTCATATCTAGACCATGCCAATGTGCTTTCTTTTATAATACTCCACCATTTTTCCTTCTCGATGGTGTTGACCCATTCAATGTGATGATAGGTTTCCCCTCCTAGCCTTCTTCTATATCAATGGCAGGGATGGTTTGACTAGTGTAAATGAGGTTACTTCCATCGTTATTAATGATCATCTCCTGACGATTCCATTCAAATTTCAAGGCTTGATGTAGTGTGAAAGGTATGGCCTTAGCGGTGTGGATCTATAGTCGGCCCAACATAAGGTTATATGAGGTTGGTATGTCGAGTACTTGAAATTCGACGTTGAACCACATTGGGCCCATCTACAAGCAAAGGTTGATTTCCCCAATCGTGGCCCTCTAGGACCCATCGAAATCTTTCACATTCATGCTTCCTACCCGTATTTCATGGAAACCTTCGCCCAACCTTTTCAGAGTGTCCAGCATACAAATATTTAGGCTTGAACCTCCGTCAACCAGGACCCTGGTAATGAATTTATCTTCAAATTGCATTGTAATATGCAATGCTCGATTGTGATTCAATCCCTCAGGCGGCAGCTCATCTTCGTGGAAGATGATCTTATGAATTTCTAGTAATTGCCCAACTTTGTTGACCATTTCTCTGCCAGTGATGTTATTGGGTACCTAAGCCTCGCTCAACACTTTCATTAAAGCTTTTTTGTATGCCTCTAAATTCTTCAATAGTGAGAGGATAGATATCTGAGCAGGGATTTCGTTCAGATGGTCAACAACAAAATACTCCTTTACATACACTTTCCTCCATAGGTCATCTGGCTCGATCTCATTGATAGGCTTCCTAGTAGTGGCCTCCTTACTTGAACATCCCAAATGTTCAAGTTTATAGATCCTTCCAATTCTAGTCATTCCTTGTGCAGCGTCATACTCCTATACCTTGGCCTTTCCTTTTCGCCGAGCCTCGGTAACAAAATCCCAGGGTATTGCTTTTGAATCGAAGGGAGGTGTGGTTGATACTTTCACTGTGAACAGTGTCACCACTTCTACCTCAAATGGAGTGGGGGTGGCTGCAAGCGGAGCCACCTCTACCTCGAATTGAACTGATGCAACTATCTTCAACCTCGACTGGTGACTAAGTTTGTACCACAGTAGGAGTAAGTGTAATTGCGACTTTAAAGTCATCGTCGTCTCGAATAAGCCCAATCGACCCCTCTAGGTCCCATTCTTTGTTCATCTCTATCACATGTACTCCGCCACTTCTATGACCAGGGAGGGGGTTATTACGGACATTAAGTGCGACTTCTTTTGCTTGTATGACCTTGTTATCAATCAATGTTTGTATCTTATCTTTCAATGTACGACACTCAGCAGTGGTGTGCCCCTTCATACCGGATTGATATGCATAAGTCTTGTTCAGAGTGACCCATTGGGATGAATTTTCTAGTGCCACTATAGGAACAGGAGTGATGCAACCTGCAACTTTCAACCTCTCGTACATTTGGTCGATGGGCTAGCAATAGCGGCGTATTGTCTTGGCGGTTTTCGATCGAAGTTGGTTTTGGTCTTAGATAATTTTTACGAGCTGGTGGTGATTGGAAGTGGGATGGTTGGGAGTTATTGGTGTGATGGACAGAGGCTGGTTGGAACTATCCGGGAGATGAATGTTGATATGTATGTAATAATGCTTAGTATGTGGGTGGAGGTATTTGATATATGGGAAGAGGTGTTTGATATGTAGGTTGAGGAGTTTAATAGATAAGTGGATATTTTGGGCCCTAAGCCACCATTACTGCTTCAACATCTTTCTTATTGATATGCCACCTGACTGTAATGCCTTATATGTGGCCTGCAGTGCCTCGAGATTTGTTACTATCCCGCTCTTTATTCTTTCTTCGAGTATTTTCCAAGTATGATGATATTAGAAAATTTGTGATTTTCAATAACCATCAACCTTTCATAATATTATGGGTCATGTGCTCTGACGAAGAATTTGTTCATTTGTTCTTCGTCCAAAGATGGCCTGACCTTGTCCGTTTCCGACCTCTAATGAGTAGCATACTCACGGAAAGTCTCATTAGGTTTCTTCTTAAGATTCTGAATGCAGAAAACATCTACTGCATTTTCTGTGTTGAACTTGAACCGTTCCTTGAAATCTGACGCCATACTTACCCAATTGGACCATTTCTTGGGATCTTGGCCGATATACTAGGACAAAGCATCCCCGTAAGACTTCTCATAAAGAGCTTCATCCAGATCTTTTCATCTTTCTCGACCCCGACAAGCTTGTCATAATAGGTCTTTAGATGAGTCGTAAGATTTCCAACTTGGGAGGTTTATACCCCTCAGGCAGTTCCACATCTGATTGTATGCACAAGTATTCATAGTTTAAACCGTCTATTCCTCGGTCACCTTCAATACCTTGAACTCGACGTGTTAACTTCCTGAGCTCTTTAGCCATATTTTTAATGAGCGGGTCTTTCTCAGAGGATTCTGGTGTATAGGAGATTGGTTGGGTAGAGTGAGGTACTGTTTCCACATATATGGGATTGCTTTGATGGGTGCCAGGGACTTGGGTGTAATGATAGCCATTGGTGGAGTTTTGGGGATTGGGAATGGGCGATGGTGTGTTTTGAGGAGTATGTTCAGTGGTGGTTGATAGGTAATAAATTGGTTGATGGCGGTGTTACAGTGGAGCTAGTATTGGTAATGGGTTGGGATTCTGGGTTGGAGTTATGTATTGATTTGGTGCGGAAGGGTTTTGTGGGTGTTGGTTTTGCATGCTTTAGGGAGGTGCTGGGTTCTTGATGTTTTTTTGGTTAATGTCAGGGATGTATAGGGTGAGTGACAAGTTTTCCAAGTTGCGAACCTGCTCAAGTTCTCCTTGCTGTTCCAGTATTTTTTGTTCTACTCTCAAGACTAGATCATTTGGCGCCAGAGTACTACGATCATCTGAGGTTTCTGAGTTCTCAATATTCTCCTATCGGATACCACTTAAGTCGTCCATTTTTGCTTTTTCTCTGCCCTTTGTGTTGCTTGGAGGAGGATATAGAGGACCTCTAGATCTGGTATCATACGCTAATGAGGCCAATATGAGTGAACCAACCTAAGGGGATGGGAATAATCAAAGATAAGAAAAAAAATAAAAAAAGGTAACAAGTCAGTGAGGATTCTGAAATATTTGCAATATTTAAACACATATTGCAGAAATTTAAATTCGCATCTTAATTTAGGGAGCCTTGTTATGCCTGAGGTAGGCCTAGCAACAAATAGATTTGGAGAACTTTAAATGCCAACAAATGCTTCATTTCATAACATAAAAATAGGCGAATCTCAACATGACACCAAGATAAAGAAAATAAGTCACTATCGGCACTAGGCTTTATTATATTTGAGAAACAAGTAAACCTAATCTATTTGGTCTCGAAAGGACCCTCCTCAGGCCGAATGATCTCGTTGATCAAATTCCCCAGTTTGCATAGGCTCATCAGTAAGAATGCTTTTGCCAAATGTCCTCCTTTGTTTCCCTCAGCGTTCTGGCAGTTGGTGACTCTCTACCTCACACTTCCTTCTAATTCCATCAGATTGTATTCCAGATTTTTGCTGTAGATGACGGCCCTCTATTTCCATTCATTGATTTGGTCTCTTGATAGAAGACTCCTCCACCAGTCTAGTAAGAGTTACTGTGTGTTAACCAAACCAAATCCGATGACCTCGTGCCTTATTTTTCTGCAAAACAAAGGGTTAGGTCTCTCTCCCCCACCAGAATCGACTATTTATACATTTATGGTTAGCATATCGGCCTTTAGTTCTCCAAATTAATGCACAGAACATGGTTGTATCCGTTGGGATTATGGAAAACTCCATGGACTTTTGGACAAGGCTTATCTTAAAGGATCATTACGTGGACAACATATTGATCTGACTAGGTTTGACCATGATGCATGCACAATTTGACCAGAGTAAGGCTACTATGGGGGTTTTTAGACTGGTAACCTCAAGCGGAAAACTTGAAGGGGGAAAGCACGGAACCGTCGACTGCACAGCTGATCAACTGGCTTTACTGCAAATAAGCCTTTCTGAATTTAAGTATAGTAAATAGGAAGAGCGTAACCACTCATTAAGCATTGCCATAGGATTTGATACGCACGAGTGGAATATGATGTGGAGCATGATTTATGCAGCAATTAAAAACATGTAGTCAAGTAGTTGGACATAAGAAAAATAAACACAGTATTTAAATAATTGAAGGACAGTTACAGGAAAAAGAAAACAAAAAGGCAAATCAGTTACAGGGATAAAGAATCATAAATTCTTTAAAAGAAAATGGACAGTTAAATTCAAATAAGGTAAAGGGTACAGGATAAATCACGCTTGGACTAATTCAGAAAATATCAGTTCGTTATGGTAAGAGCCTAAAGGTCTCCTTAGTAGAGTCTCCAGGATGTCGTGCCCCCCTTTTTTTCTTCTTTTTATATGGGGAAGAAGGTCCAAGTTTCGACATTTATTGGGGGTAATAACTCATTTCCTTTTGGGAATTGGGTATTTAGAAGAGTCGCCACCTAACGGATTATGGTGCATTAGGACACCTAGAGAAATTAACTCTTGGATTAGTTTGCATTACAAGAGATTTAGGGTAAGAGCTCGAATAATCCTTGAGGGGAAGGTGCTAGTCACTCCTCTCGGTCCTCAACTGTGGGTCCTAGCCAAACTTATACTTGTGAATTAGTCCTTTAACAAATAAGTAGGTGAAACATATAATTTCAAATAAAGCATGTTGGACATTGTATGACTCAAATAATAAGACAAAGTATTTGAATGAGTTGTGTACATATAGAGAAGTGAAGTTTTTAAGCAAAAAGGAATTCAGGAAATGAGGGGTCCTAGGTTGGTTCACCTACAGGATCACCCCAGTACAATGCCCGATAAGCACTCCTCAGAAAGGGGTTACACGTGGCATTAGCGCATCGATCATCATATCCATATCTACCCTTTAGAGCCCTTAACGGTTATTAAGCAAATGTTATTCAGCAATATCCATGCATATTGTTACTTGTCCCTTCTTAATGGTCCTGGAGGAAATTAGGACCTCTACCTACAGGCAGTTCTAGACAGACCCCTAATCTTTAAAGGAGAATATACTAAGGCGACAAGCAATAACACATAGGACTTAGCAAATAAAAGTAGTAAGGAGCAAATAAAATTCTTAGGTTTACCTCTGCAGATAATGAATGTAAACAGCACGACTCAAACACAAACAAGGGCAGTATTATTAAACAGGGTCTTAAGACGTGATGTCTAGGTGAGTGTCAGAACATATGAGACATGCAGATTTATTTATTTTTTTAAACTTAGAAGAAGGGTCCTAATCAGTTTGCCTATTGATTTTAAGCATGTTAACTATTAAGCAATAAACACAAAGAGGCAGTTTCCAGTTTTATAAGATATTTGATTACCTAAGGCTTATCTAGGCGTGGGATAATGCATAATTATTACTAGAAATATTAAAATATGGTTGGAGATATTTTACCTACAGCATGATGTTCTAAGTTTTACAAGATAAAAATTATTACCAGTTTTACTTAAATAGGATAATTAGACGTGAGACTTTTTGTATCATTTTTCATACATCAGTAGTTTAATTAAGTGTGACTGAGTGAGTATGAATGAGATCCTAAACATGGATTCTAATATGCACATATTAGGTTCAGAATGGTTTATATGCAGAATTCCTAAAGCAGGATTTCTAAATGCACATCACGTTACAGCATGATTTCAAAATATGCATAAGTGATAATTTATTTTAATTTTGTCGTTTATCCTAAAAACAACATTTCTAAGTGATAATAGGATATCAAAATAAGGTGTTGGAAAAGTATACATGAAAACCTAGGAGCATAGCATCTAATGCATGATATATTTTGCATGTGTTGGTCCTAAACATGAATTATAATGCACATACATAAAAATATAAACCTAAAGCTTGTTTTCTACCCTTTGATAACATGTATAGCTACGCTCTCTTTTTTTACTAGCCGCCCCCATATTTATTTACAATGAATATTACAAACCAATATTGAATGATTTACATTAATGGATAAAAAAATAAGAAGTTACACTATAGGGAGCCTGCAAGTAGGCCCAGATTTCAAAAACCTCAACTGCTTAGATTGTTCATAGCCTTTCTCAATATCTTGGTGTGTCAGAGCTCCCTAAGGACCTCAAGGGATCTCGACAAGTGCTCACACCCAGATTTCACGACCATATTTGAGTAAGTGCAGTGTGGAAGGGCCAGTTCCAATGCATCAGAGTTAAGAGGGATCTCATAGGGATCTCTAAGCATTCACACATTAGAGGGGTAGAACTTAGGGATCTAAGAATAGAGTGAGAGTGCTTGAAATAGTTTTGAAAAAAATTTAAGTAGGAAAACAATTTGAAAATACACTTGAAAATAGTTTTGTAAAACAAAAAATGAGTTATTCAATAAGACAGTTTTGAAAATAGTAGGGCAACCAACAAACAACAGACCAACCTCATAACTAAAACAGGTTCAACATCGCACATAGAACAAAGAACCAAGATAGGTTTAGCATCACAAGCCTTCACACAAGGGTAAATGGGAAATGGAGATAGGTAAAGCACATAATGGTAAAAACATAGCAGGTATAAGTCTTTGGAATTGGTACAGATATGCTCAAAAACATTGATTAGACATATTCATATAATCAACAATGCTTAAGGGGTTCAGTATAGGATCAACATAATTTAAAATCAATCCCACAATCATACAAGTTTAGGAGAGTAGATTACTTTACAAGGAGATTCATACCAGAAACCAAATAGAGCAAGATCACGTGAAGACAAACAACATAGAGGGGGGTAACATGTTCATACTGATCCTAAGGAAGGGGGGTACATAACATGCTAATAATATAAACATATCAACTACAGATTTCACTGCAAAACCATAAGTAAAACCAGACTAGAAATAAGATGAATTGAGGTAATAAAAGGACCATATTGTTTTTGGAACTTAAATTGAAATCAGAACATACTAGTAAAGAAGGTAAAAAACACAAAGTGAGGAGCAAGAGAGTAGAATAATAAGCCTTGGCTTGCAGCCGGCTGACTTAGAACAATAGCAAATAACCAGAGAAAAGAGAGTAGAGGAGAGTTTGTGTGAGAGAGAGAGTGTTTGAACCAATGTGTTCGTGTCCTTGTGCTAATGAAAGAGTAAGGTACTTATAGTTTGAAAATAGGTAGAAAATAAGGCAAGAATCATAGTTCAACAGTAATAATGGAACTACGTACTAATTACAATCAAATCAGTATAAGTACTTCCTTTAATTAAGGAGTTAAATTTAAACGGTAGCAGGAAAATAAGGAAGGAAATCACATAAGGCTGAATATAACAAATAAGGAAATATTTTCAGCATAGCACAAGTACACAACATGTAATAGAGACTAGGGTCAGCGGATTCTAAACAAGGGAAATACTTAAGAATCAGTTGACAACATGCTCGACCAAAGATTAAGGTAAGAAAATATTTTAAAGGCTAAAATCAGTAGAGAATATCACAATAAATCAGTGAAGGATAAAACACAGAGATTCAAAGATTCAAAAATAGCAAATAGTACTGGTTTAGGAGAAACTGTCACAAATTTATGAGAACAAGCGGAATAAACACATAATAGGCAAGAATCAGAAATCCTAATAAGCCAAATAGCGTAAATCACACAAAATTAGGGATTCACATAGAGCATAGAATGAATTAATAGAACAAACATGACATAGGTGGAAGAGGTAAAGTCAGAGACACTGATGAACAAAATAGGGTAAAATCACAAAGAATCATAAGGCTCATGAGAAATAAGCACATATACAGATTAAGCGAACATATTATCAAATACATATTCAGAACCCAGGATTAAGACCAAGAACTAGGGTTTTCAACATGATAAATTAGATAAAAGGGACAAACTTACATAGCCATGTAAACATAGTAAGAATCATAGAATAATATCAAAAAATCAGAGGGAAAGTAATTTTGAAAAGAGGTTAAGAAACCCTAGTTTGAAGATGAAAAGGAATCTTTGAAAAATCTGAGAGATTCTTAAGAAAATAGTAAAGATAACTTAGAAAGCTCTTAGATCTATTACAGATCTAAGAATTCAAGAGCTAAAATTAGGGTTTCAGAGAGAGATAACCCAGATATAGAGAGATTCCGGCTTAGAAGCCATAGATCTAGCCATAAAAAGAAAGATCTTACTCGAACAGGCCAAGGGTGGCTTGGGAACGGCCAGAATCAGACCATATGCGTGAGTTGAACAGCCTTGGTCCCTAGCCATGGAGGCTAGGAGTGGTTGTGGAACCACCATTATTACAGCGAGCCAACGGTTGGTGAGAGAAGGGTAGGGTTTAGCAGAGAGAGAGCTTCAGAGAGATGAGAGGATGTAACGGCGGAGAGAAAGAGAGAAATTAGAGAATTGGGGGAGGGGGGTAAGTCTTTAGGGTTAATTAAGGTTAGAGAAGATCTTGTCCGTTGATCAAAATCGACCAAGAGTCCAGATTAAACAAGATGTTGGGTTGGGTGGAATTAATGGACTGGGCCTGGTATTTGGGATGTTTTAATTGGTTTTAAGGTTTGGTTTAATTAGGCTAGAATTGAAATGAAAGTAGGCTATTTGTTAAATACCCAATTAAATTAATTTAAATAATTTTTCAAAGTAGCTAATAATCAAAAAAATAATTTCATGCATAGAAAATAATTTCAAATGGTTATTTAGTATTTTAAAATATAAATGACTAAATTTTGGGTAAAGATGGTATAAATTGCAAAGTTATTGCAATTATAGCCATAAGATGACAATTTGGCTAATTATGAAATAAGTTTGTTTGAATAGGACCATGAATAATAAATTAAATCAATAAATACTTTTGAATTCATTTTTAATGCCATTTTTTAATTATTTATTGGAAATAAAATGATGTGTGAATTAATAAAAATATAGAAAAATTATGAAAAAATACCAATTGCTATTAATGCATGATTTTTAAGGTATATATGCGATTTTAAAATATTTTGGGAAAAAATTGGGTATCAACAGTACTGACATTGACTCTACACTTCCTAGCTGATCGAGAGGCATAGCAGCTCGAACTGGTTCATCAGAGACTCAAGGTAGAACTGTCGGCATTCACAGACCTGGATATCCCCGTCTATATTTTATAATTTTTACTATTTCTTTCATTTAGTTAGTTTTATTCCTTTCAGACTTTTATTGGTAGTAAATCCTAGAAGTTTTGTGAGCTGCGACTCCAGATTTGAGTGGTAGTAAATATTGAAGGTCTTATAATATTCTCCGCTCTTTGTATTGTGCTTTAGCTTATTTGTTGTTACATAGTGAATTTGATAAGGATTGGCTTATCAATTCTCTAACGTCAGCTTGCCTACCAAGTGGAATTTTATACGTCATTACGGTCTCGATATTGGAAATTTGGATCGTGACACTATACTTATGTAGCAGTGACATAGGTAATGTGGTCAAAATGCCTGTCGATCACGCAAAAAAGGTGTGTGAGTACAATATTTGATTTTAAAATAATACTTAAATCAAAAGGAAAATTAAAAGTTGAAAAAGAAAAGGGAAGAGAATCCCCAAGGCCGCCCATCATTGCTTGCCTCTCATCACTTCTTCTTTTCACCGGTGAACCCTCCCTAGTTATCTCCCATCAGTCCCCTCCATTTGCTATCCAATTTTTTTTCGTTATCTTTAAAATATTTCTCATCTCATTTCTCATTATTTCTCAAATATAGTAAGTAGTTTGAGTAAAGAAATGCTATGACTTTTGAACTTAAGCGACGACACGGAGCAATTGGGAGTTTTCTGTCAAGATTCGATCTGAAGGTATGTGATTTTACGTATCTCTTATGATCTGGGACTTTTAGAAAAGATATGTGGTTAGTTGTTTGCGAATTGGAGATCGCAACCATTGAGGTTTTTTGGTTGTCAAAGATTCTATTTCTGATTGAATTTAACATAAATAATAAGAGAAGTAGAATATAGTTGAAGGAAGGTGGCTAATTTCTTGGATTTGGGGGTTGGTTGAAGGGTTTTTCGGCAGTATCTTCTTTTACTAGTTTTTTTTTCGGAGGGGGGAGGAGGAGGTGTTAGAGTGGGGAAAAAAGTAAAAAATAAAATAAAATTTTTTATTAATAGTGGGACCCACAAATAACACAGTCATGCAATAAATGATCTATCATATGATATGTTGACATGTCAGCATACGTGATATACATGCTCAGTTGGATGTATTTATTAGTATTCATTCCATCAACCCAAACTGATAGGTCGCGACGGGTATCAGATACCTTACACGAATGAGTACGAATATAACATAACTTTCCATAGCATGCTATCACAGTTAAATGAGAGGGAAAGCTTGTCATAAGATAACTATAATAAAACATGTAATACCAACTTATACATAGTTATACGGGTCTATAAGACCGAAATAATCACTTTTAAATTAAACATAGGCCGACAATGCCATACAATCTTTTACGTACATGACATATGTCTACAAGACTCTATAAGTAGATAAATATCATAAAGGTCGGGTCAGGGCCCCACCATACTAAACAATACACGTCCAAATCATACTGACCAAATAAGAAACTCCGGAGCAAAGAAGAGTTGGAGACGATGTGATGTCTTGCTTGATATCCCAAAATAACATAAGAAAATCTATAGTGCGAGCAATTTGAAGGAAGGTGACGAATAATATAAATAGATATGTGTAGGTTGTAAGCTAAAGTATAGTAAAGCAATAATGTTTTAAAAAGACAGAAGTAAGGATAAGAAACGACGAGTGAGAAGGTACGGGAATGGATAAGTCCTCCGGATTAAGCCAATGAAACAAGAGAGCTGATGGTTTCTCTAAGTTATAGAAAGCTCAGTATAGCCTGAATGAACTCGAAAGAGTAAGTAGCATTTAGAAGAGATCGAATGCTGCTCTGATAGTAAAAATAAGGTTTTATTTTGATAGATAAAGGATGGCATTTGGTCCTTCAATTGACTAATGATTTGAAGGGAAAAAAAAGGGAATCATGAATATATAAGATTAAAATAACCACGTAAGATGAATCTCATTGGGATGCTATGAAATACGGTTATTGAAGTATAGTATCTCCCCTAAGACGATTAGGCAAGCCACTTCAGATATTCCCCGATGAGACGTAAGCCCTAGTGATAATATAATACGTAAGAGGTTTCAAGTTATCAGTAGTAGATTTCATATCAATATTGAGGTAAATTAACAATGGAGGGATTAAAGTTACAAACTATGAGCTGAGAATAGGCCATCATTCTTAAGATGAGTAGTAATGAAGAAGCATTAAGGACTTAAATTTATACATATAGGACAAGCAAGAAGAGTGACTTATATTTATACATATAGGATAAGCAACAAGAGTAACCTGGAGTTTGGTAGTAATCGAAGTAAGAGTTATAATATAGTATGACCAATCTAGATGCAGTAAACTCGCACGGATAGATAACTGGGTATCTGAAACAAGATATATCAATATTCATAAAGTTCAACAAAGTACCAAGCAAAGAACTTCAGTATGCCTATAAATGCCAAAAAGGATATCTTGTCAAGCTCGGTATATGGTTACAAATTGATGCATAGAGATTGGCTTAAAAACTAGAGGAAAAAGGAAAGAAAAGTCGCATAGGTACACTTACCGGGTTAGAGTCGTACAGGCTGCATATTAAAAGGTAACAATATTTACGAGATAGAAAGGATTCCGACTACAAACCGTGATGTGAAAAGATGACTAAAAGGGAAGGAATGATCTGGCCTTTGGATTTATTCACATAATAGTTGCCTAGATTGAAAGAAGAGTACTAAAGTATTCGCAAGAACTATTGGTTATGAAAATGATAAGTGCATCAGTAACATTCGAGGATTAATATTCCAAGGGGGAGGGGAATGATGTTACACCCCATGTTTTAGTACATGAAAGTACGCCATAAGTAAATTGATAAAAGTTTGGAATGGGATGTATTTCGCATTTTTATATGTTAAATGTTTGTCGTAAATTAATCAACGTAAGTTCGGGAATGAGATTATTTTGAGATTATAAGTGTTATGCTATTTCAAACAAGTGACAAATAAATTCATGAAGGTGAGAGGTTAAACAAATTGAATAAAATGAGTTCCGTCAAAGTTTGACAATTTAGAATAAAATACGGTCCAAGCTGTAATACTTAGATTTGTGGACTAGTACCATACAAGGTACCACATGACCATGATAGTAAATGTATAAATTGTATTAATAGAAAGTTGTATTTTAGGTAATCTAAGATAATTTTCAATTACATGGATAACGAGATAATTATAAATTTTTAGTGGGAAATTAATTAAGTAATTAAGATAATTACGTAATTAAGATAATTTCGATAAGGTTAAACCCCTCTCCCACCCCCTCCCGCCCCAAATGTAGCCGCCAATCACCCTAACCTAATGGCTCCTAGGTTATTATGGGAAGGTGGCCAAATAAGAGGCCTTTAGGCAAGGATGAGTCATCCTAGTGGGACCCACATGTAAAGGATTAAAATAACTTATCTAATGCACCAAAACAGTTTTGATCATCTCTACTAATTTAAGTGAGAAAGCTTCAACAAAGATGTTAATTTTTAATGGAAACATAATTGCTTCAAACATTTCATACAATACTATTTAACACGGGATTTTATGATTCTAAGGGAGTACGATGCAATCTTTCTCAAAGAATATCATACACATTTTCTCCTACTTTGATCTGTTGTTACATATTTTATCATAATCAACATGTGTTAGAGGGATTGTCAAAAAAATCAGCTCAAGTATGTTAAGTCTATCCCTTCTTTTCTTTTGGCATGATCTATACGACACAAACAAAACGAGCAAATGCACAAATTCTTTAAATGACTCTATTCATAGAAGTATTAGAGGGGCCTATGTTCTTGATTCCCTATATATCTTATTATGCTATTGTCTATTCATGGGTCTCAGAAAATATGTAAGTTGAAAAAGTTTACTTCAGGATATTAATCAAAGGTATAATGGTCTTATGACACTTCGAGAGATTTTATTAGTGCACTTTTCATGCATTGCATTTATTAACATGTATATTGACCTATGACCAGATGTCGTTATATACGCATATATATGTATGTGTATATATATGTATATGGGATATGGAAAAAGGTTATGACATTACATACGCACCACCACCTGATCAGCTGGTATATGTTGATTATTTTGCCTACGGTGGCCAAGATGATATGATGGGACGGCCTCAGATGCTTGATGACATTATGAACACATGTACCTATGCATGACATGACATTCATACGCATATGCATGATACTATAAGTATTTCTTGATTTATAGAGTTATCCGGACTTACAGGTTGAGTTATTTACTCCATATTTCTTCCATGTCTTTTATATAATTACTTATGTGTCTTACACGCTCGGTACATTATTCGTACTGACACCCTTTTTTTGGGAACGTTGCATTCATGACTGCAGGTATAAACAATATTTTTGATGAGCCCTCATAGTAGATGAGGTTAGCATTCAGCGAAGGATCAGTAAGATTCCACCTCATTCGAGTACAGCCGAGTTTATGAGTCATTGTGTCAAAATTTTGCTGCAGACTTATAGGTAGGTTGGTACCCTGTCTCATTCAATGTGTAATACTCTTAGAGGATTTGAAGACAGAGGTTCATTTTGTACAGTATGTTAGAGGCCTTGACGGCCCATATGTACTCATGTTTTAAGAAAGATGGTTAATTGGTAGTGTATTCAGAGGCCTTGATGGCCCATATGTACACATGTTTTAAGAAAGATGGTTCATTGATACAATACTTTCCCTTATACTTATACATTACAAGTTGTGGCCATGTTGGCCCAGTAACTAATGGCAGTACGATAAGAAAGATATGTTATCTTGGTACTTGATTGAGTAAGGCACCGGGTGCCCGTCGCGACCCTTCAGTTTGGATCGTGACAAAAGTGTTAAAGTATTCAAATGGGAAAATTATAAATTTTTCTACCGGGTTGATAATTGGTTGCAATTTCAAGTGTCCAGGAGACCATTTTGCCTTAGTTTTATTTAACCAAAAAAACAGAGCTTGGTATGCGAATAACATATATCTTTTTCAACACCGAGATTAAGCACAAGGCTCAAGTTTATGTGGAGCACAAATACAAAATCATTAGAAAGCTTAGCTTTGTATTAAATTCTGAATTTCACCGGAAAATATCATGAGGGGATTATGGATCTCATTCAAAAGGTGGATTGGTACTGGGCTCATGTAAATGTTAAGGGGATTAAATTGAATTCTCTTGTAAAAATGCAACTCTTATGCTTGTCACTTACTAGGCTCAACGAATCTAAATGTTTGATACTCTCTAACAGTGGCCTTGTCCTTACATCTTGAAAATGAAATCTCTTTGTTTAATTTATAGTACTCATTCCTTACTAATAACAACAAAATCATCTGATTTCTCATGATATTTATATATATCATCTATGCACAAATAGAATTAAACACGCAAGAAAAGTATCTTTTAGAAAGAGATCACAAAATCAAGAAAATGGAAGTCTTGATGTCAAACTGGTCGAATATTGAATCTGTGCCAAAAACATACATTTTCCCACCTGACAGTAGACCAGGGAAGCTTGGGTTTCCTGTTTGTAATGATATACCAATGATAGACCTGGACCATAATCATCCAGCTGATGAGATCATTCAACAAGTTATTAGCGCATGCCAAAAATATGGATTCTTTCAGGTATAATATTTATTTATGAATTTGGTTTTTCAGCCACTATATTCGATGTCCGCTTTGAGGCCTAACTAACCAAATTTCGCGTCGAAAAGTCCTATCTTGAGAGTATGTATTCCTTAAAAGAGTAGGTGGAGTATCCTGTACAAAGGTAGTAGAGTTAGTTTGGTAGTTTTTTCTTGTACTTAGATTACTAATTGTACATGTTTTCATATTATCATCCGCGTTGGTTTCCTAGTTTCTTGTTGTGGTTGAAGTTTGTTGTTGCAGCTTCCTTCCGTCTAGTTTCTGGCTCTTACTTTGCTGTTATTATCTTTATAGTTCTTGATGTAGTATTGCTTGTCTCTACTATTTTTTTCCTTAGCTGAAGGTCTATCGGAAATACTCTATCTACCCTCCTAAGGTAGGGGAAAGGTCTGTATACACACTATCCTTCTCACATCTCGCTTGTGGGACTTTATAGAATTTATTGTTCTTGTTGTTGGGTTAAGGATTCTAGTCTTTTTAAGTTACTGGATCCTAAATTAATAATTTGTGTTTTTTTAATATATTTTATTAGATAAATACAAGGTTTGAACTAAAGTTATTGGGTTCGACCTAACTCGTATTTTACATACTAGCTCCACCGTGCCCAAAAGTGACTCCAACCCCGAATTTGAACCCGAGACCTCTAGAGGAGCACTTACTATTCCACTATAACTTTTTTGGTTGGTTGCATGCTTAATAATGTTTTCTTTTGTATATTATCAGGTGATAAACCATGGAGTATCTGAAAATCTAATGGATGAGACCATGAATATGTACAAGGAGTTCTTCAAATTACCTGGTGAATACAAGGCAAAATTTTACTCAACTGACATCAACAAAAGCTGCAGGATCTATTCTAGCACGTTATCGTATGATAATGAAGAGATTCATTACTGGAGAGATAATCTTACTCATCGTTGTCATCCTTTAGAGGAATACATTCAGTTTTGGCCTGAAAAGCCCACCAAATATAGGTAAGTTATTTCTCTCTTGTACATATTTTTCATCCTTGTGTTTCACGTTTAATGACACTCTAAATCAGTAAAACGGAAACCCGAGACTATTCCTGCAAAAGCAGTTGAATCAAAAAGAATTAAGGACTATTTCAGCAAAACCAATCCTTCGGACAGACTGAAACGGAGCCTCGAGGTTATTTTTGTAAAGATAACCGCTGTCTACTTTTCAAAGAGGATTTAGGGCTAATTGCAAAAAATAGCCGCTATCTACTAAAAAATGGACTCCAAATGTTGTTGTTTTAGAAAAAGGTCCAATCTATTTTCGAAAAAGAATTTACGGCTATTTTTGCCCAATTGAAGAATGGACGGGACACTGACTAAAATAGATACAAAAAGGCTATCTTAGCAGAAATAGCCCCTGTATACTTTGGAAAAGAAATTGGGGGCTATTTTTGCAAAAATCAAAGGCAAACACGAGTCACTACAAGACACGAAAAGTATTTTACGGATTTTCTATCAGTTCAATTATAAATTGAGAATTCATATGTTTCAAATCCTGATCCTCATTATTATATATGTGTATTTTATTTATCTTTTTGTTTTTTCTAGGGAAGTCATAGGTGAATATTCCATCGAAACGAGGAAGCTACTATACAGGATTCTGGAAATGATATGCAAAGGATTAGGACTACAATCGAGGTATTTTGAAGGTGAACTGAGTAAAACTCACTTGATATCAGTGAATCATCATATTCCATGTCCTGATCCAAGTTTGACGCTGGGAATGCCACTGCATTCTGATCCAAATCTCATAACATTACTTCACCAATGTGATGTACCTGGACTTCAAATCCTTAAAGATGGCCAATGGATTGGCGTTAACCCTGTTCCTGATTCTCTAATTGTTATTCCCGGTCTACAATTAAAGGTATATTCAAGTACTTTTCGGTGCTAATTACGAAATTAGGGGCCATTTTCTACAGTGATTACGTGGCGAAGTGCACCAGTAACCACTTAAATCTACTATTTAAAATATATATTTACAATTTAAAACGTATTTAAAGATAAGTCATTTACACAAATTCCAGGACTAAATATCCTGAAACTTTTGGAGTTTGAATTATTGAGCTACTAATTTGAAATTCAGGACACTAAAAACGAAATGTTTTGAACTTTTGAACTACTACTTTAAAATTCAGGACATAAGATTTGAATTTCTAGACATAATTTTGACTTTAGGACACGAGGTCTTGAAGTTTGCATTTTGAGGTATATACTTCAGGACATCGTGCCCTCAAGTTTGAATGGATTGGCTAGTCTTTAAATACATTATAAATTGTGGATATATTTTAAATATTATGCTTAAAAAGGACTACCTGGTGTCATTTTCATGAGATTACGAGGGTTATCTCGCAATAAATTTTGGGCCCCCAACTTATTATTCACACTCCAGTTGTTCAGTTCTAGGAATAGAAATGTTGAGTTAGGCTCAACGTTAATTTTTTTTAAGTTCTATATTGCAATAGTGCAGGTGATAAGCAACGACAGGTTCATAACTCCAGTTCATCGCGTGGTTACACACGCGAAAGAGGCTCGAACAACGATTGGGGTTTTTCTCGGACCATCGCCCGAGTCTATCATAAAACCTGCCACTGATCTGGTTAGTTGTAGCAATATTGAACCAGTGTTCAGAGCTTTTACCTATCCAGAGTTCTTTAAAGCATTTACTGCTGGTGCAAAATGTGATGCTCAAGTTGCACTCAACCATTTCAGGAACAAAATATAGGTTTTACATGCTGATATGTGAAAAGGAATTGTTGTAAAAAACCATGTTATGGTCTGTTTCTGTACCCTAATTTACCTTCTCAATTGTATATGATAAGTAAAATTTGTACTTATCATAGGTTGTGTGCTAGTAATCGCTTCTATTTTCCTATGTACGTTTGCGGATATTACTTCTTATCTACTCTTGGCCCATGTAAAACCATGTGATATATATAATAAAACATTTTATATATCAGTTATATATTAGCATAAGGACCTTTCGGGGGAGCTTACCGTGATAATCACAACACTATGAGCTTCCAAGGGAGTGCGCCAGAACCTCTACTTCTGAAATCAAATCATAAAATGTAAATCTTATTGCTAGTTATATTCTTGGACTAGTGGAGAACCCAAAATTTTAAACAAGCAGGTTTAGAAAGAAAAAAACAACAACAACAACAATATGTATTGATATAATTGGTGTAGGGTATGACAAATATATAAGATTTGATCACTTTTTTTGTGAAAGAACAATCTCAAAACAAAATCATTTTAAAGTAGCGCTCTATAGTTTTTAACAAATTATTTTAAAAAGATACAAAAAGTAATATGTTCCTATTTTTAGCAATTCAATTATTTAATTTAACAGTTTTTACTTCAAGAAATTCAGTTAAAAAAGTACTAGCTCTAAGATATTCATATGAAATCCAGAATATTTCTTTATATTATATTAGAAGTTTCTTTTCCTAAATAAAGGAGAATAATGATATTTATAAATACTAAAGTAATTCAAATAATTAGTGAAAACGAGATATAATCAAATCCGATAATTTGATAAAATAAATAGACATTTCGACGTAGACTAAAATTAAATTAAACTAACAAATAAATAATTTGAATAAGATCATTAAAATTTGAATCAAAATTCATTTCTGAATATGTTTAATTTTTTAGGGATAATTTCACATAAGAACAACTGAGCTCCATACTTTTCAATTTTATAGTACATATTTCAATTTACAACCAATTAGCCCAAACTAAGATTTAACACCCAACTCCAATAGGTTCTAGAAATTATTATTTAATTTTTAAAAAAGATTTCTCAAGCTTTTTAGTTAATTTTCGAATCAGTATTATGACTCAATTATTAGTTCAACAAACTAAATCCATTTAGATGGTAAAAATTAAATTTTTAACAAGTTTATACGTGTGGGTTTAAATTTTGAATTGATTTTGTGAGAATTTAGATAGAGTATTATTTAGACTTGTTAGAAATAGTATAAGGAGATTGTATATAAAATTTGAAGTCATTTAATGAAGATTTGGATTGATTTTTAACAATAATTACAACTGAAAATCGTAGAAGAAATTTGTCTATAGATGCTTGTATAAAGGTGTTCCTCTACAAACACTCATATACACTATTATATAAGATTATACATAATTATACAAAAAACTGACTTCGTCTTCTTCCTTGCGTCTTTTCTAAAATTTAACTCAAATCTTGCTCAAATCTATTCTAAATCACTTTAAATTGAAATTTGAACTCCTTTTGATATTTTCAATCAATTGGAACAGCACCCTATCCAAACAACTAACAAACTAAAAAAACCTATTTTTGAAAGCAAAGCTTTAAATGATTTTCAATAGTGAACTTCTACGCTTTAATTTTCTTACATTACAATCAGGTGACACGGGGTAAAAAGTAGCAATAGTGGATGGCCCTTTGAAGCATATGTAGAAGATGTAAGAAGAAGAGAGAGTAAAAGCAATTGTTGTGAGTACACATATTTAATTTCATAGCTTTTAGAAGTGGTTGTTAGAACACAAGTTTGAATTTGTTAGTGCTTTTAAAATATGTACAATATAGACTTGGTTGGGTTAAACTGACAAACATGAACCATTTTTTGTTATGGTGTGAAGTCATGTGTATTTTCTTGTAATTCTTTCAATTTTTCAAGGCAAATTAAACTATAGAATAATTATTATTGATTTCAAGTAAAGAAAATAAAGTAAAATAGCAAAATGACAAAGAAGAGGACATGAGACTAAGAGCCCTTTGGATGGGTTTATTCTAAATAGCTTTTGAGGCAAATAGCTTTTAATTCATAAGTTAAAATTTTTAAATTTTGATTTTTGGTTTGTTTTTGTCATTTCAACTTAAAAAAAGCACTTAAAACCATTTTATTACTTTATCTAAAAAAATAACTGAAAAAACTATTTTTAGCTTAAAAACAATAAAAATAAGCCAATCCAAACTAACTTTAATAAATTCAAATGAGATCTTTGCCTTATGGTACATAAAACCCCTTCGGCCAGAAATTTATATTGGACCAAACATCGAACGGGTTCGCTCTCAGCACCACCCATACATTTTGTACTCGGTGGACTAACTCGATAGACAGCGCAATTGTGCCAAGAAGGAGAATTTCTTGGTCTTAATACAATTTATCGTATAATTTTTTAATGAAGCAGATTCAATTGAACCCGCTTGATCCTTAGTGGGTCTGTCCATGTCTAAGATGTACACAAAACTTTTCTAAGTAGTGTCGTATATAGGTAAATAAATAAAAATAAGTACAATTTAATATCATTTTCCCACAAGTTGATAAGCTTGGCCCAATGGTTAGTTGAATTTTATTGCAAAGGGAGGTGTAAGTCCAATTCTCCCTAGCCTCAATTTTTTAATAACAATGCCCGCTCAAAGATTTTCAAAAAGTAGAATGTGCAGCTCCGGTGCGAATCTACGATCTTTACAAGCCTAAATATAAGCTTCGTCACACCCATTTTTATTCTCCGCAAAATATAGGTGTGTTATGGATTTTGGGGGAGGGGAGGGGAGGGTAAAGAACTTTTTCAATTGAAGCGACAAATTTGTTCAGAATCGCCACTTAAAATTGATTTTTGGGTGTTCAAGTCACCTTTTACTTGAATCCCTGGTCAAAGGATGGTTTTACTCTGTTATTATTGGTCTACGAAAATAAAGTCCGAATAAAGAATTCTGTTAACCGGAGAGAAGGCATAAGGTGTTCTCCGAGTTTCGTGGTTCTAGCACGGTCGCTTTATTGACTTAAAACTTGGCTTGAATTAATATTGAACAAACTGTGATTTATATGATTTTTATGTTTTACCTATCTGCTTTTTTTATTAAAGTTGTAAAAAAGAAGTATGATATAAATAGTATAAAATTGTCCTAACCACGCTACGAAAGAGAATGTGCGACCAAGACAATTTTACTAATAATTTTGTGATAACAGCGCTATACAAGCCAATCCGCAATTATGACAAAGGATTATTAGTACGCTATTATTTTCAGAAAAATTACTATATTTGTGCTTTGAAAAAATTATTTATTAAAAAGTTACTATCGCGCTACGCAAGCGAAACCGCGAATATGATGAAAGGATTAGAAATTTAACTAAAACTATAGATATAATATGAGATTAGTGAATTAAATTATTGACTATTAAAGATCGTGACACGAGCGATTCTATGAATAAAAATAAAAATTGCCTAGCGCTTAAATTAATTTAGGCGTATCGCAGCATAATATAACCCTCCATCATTTCACTAGGTATCCCAGCATACCTCCTATGTCGAGCATGACTTTTTATCAATACAAATAAAGCTGCAGTAAAATTCTAATCTCTTAAGTCTTATGCATCTATGGATATGGCTCTATGAATATAAGCTACTTAATTTGAATTACCCAAAGAAAACAGGTAAAGACTGAGAAATTTGCCTACTAACATAATGAAAAGCTTGAATCTTTCTTTAAGAAAACAAGTACCTGATTGCGTTTTCACTGTGGATTTTAAATTTCAGCATAACATCACAATAGTGGACATAAAAATAAATCAAAACATATAAAGAAAATAACAACCAATAGCATAGGCCAGAGGTACTTGTAACGACGGACTAAAGATTGCATAGGCCAGAGGTACTTGTAACGACGGACTAAAGATTCCTTTGGCGGCTGAGGTGGTGGAGCCGCACTGCGCGCAGATGCTGATGATGCCATTGACGACAACGAAGACGGTGGCGGCGGTGGTGGAGATCTGTCTGTTGTTGCTGATGTTGCCCAGCTGCGCTGTAAATCGGAATATTAAATGGATATTAATAATTGAAATGTGGCTCTCCGAAAGATCATTATTAGGATATTATTCTCCGCTGGAAATATATTATAGTGATTACCTTTTTGTGGAAAGTTGTAAAAAAAATTTATTCAAAAATAAAGTAAGGGTTCATGCTTTTATTTCGTTAACAATAAACTACATTGCGGGCTTGAAAAATTACCTATATTGCAGATTTGAATACAAGATAACAGTAACTACTTCGCCCGAATTCAGCGGCTATCAAATACAACTTGAAACCAACAGCAACAGCAGTGAAAATGGCCAATGAAACTGTAGAAAGTTTTGGGAGAATTAAACTTTCTCGTATTGTTCACAAAAGTATATATAGAGTACAGAGAGGTATCAAATCCTACCAACTATAGGACTGTATAATAATGAAAGAATATCTACCAATAATAAAAAGATACACACAATGTATCTTAATACGCCCCCTCAAGATGGAGGGCCGGAGGACACGCCAATCTTGGACATCAGCAGAAGAAGCCAAGGACGAGATAAGTGCTTGGTTAGAGCATCAACAAGCTGATCGGCCGAGGATACGTGACCAACACGAAGAGACCCATTTTGAACCAATTGACGAAGAGGCCAGACCTTGGATACAGCTAGACTGAGAACCAAACGCACAGTTGCCGGCTTAATAACCGGAGTGAAAGTCTCCTGAAAGCCTACACCTGGACGCTGATGAAAGCCTTTCGCAACAAGCTGGGCTTTGAACTTGTCCACAGTATCGTCAGGCTTTCGTTTGATACGATAAACCCACCTGCAGCCCACAACATTCTGTGAAGAATCAGGCGGAACAAGATCCCAGGTGCCATTCCATAGCAAAGCATCAAACTCCAATGACATAGCAACGCGCCAGCGCTCATCAGACATAGCACTAGATAAAGTCTGAGGTTCTGTAACAGCTGGAAAGGTTACAGCAGGCATACCAAACTTCTTGTTAGGCGTATAAATGTTATTTTTGCTGCGAGTTTGCATGTGAAGACCACCCTGAGAGGATGAAGGTGGCGGCATAGTGGGTGTAGCGGCGGCGGGGGCCGCTGGCGGTGCCGTAAGAGGCGCTGGTGGCGCGGGCGTTGGCGCCGGCGGTGCGTCCGGTGAAGGATCGCGAGTGGGAGCGGCGGCAGGTACTGGCGAAGGCAGCGGAAGGACGTCTAGGGAGACCGGAATGGGTACAGGTGGAGACTCGGGGTTAGACAATTTGGAAAACAAGAAGATATCTTCATGGAAGGTGACATGACGCGAGACGAAGAATTTAGACGTTGAGGGATCAAAGCATAGATATGCGCTTTGAGTATTAGAGTAGACGAAGAAGACAGAGGCACGAGATCTGGGTTCCATTTTGTGTGAGGTGTAGGGCCGAAGCCAAGGGAAGCATTGACAGCCGAAGACACGCAGTTTGGCAAGGTTGGGGCGCCTATGGAAGAGAGACTCAAAGGAGGAGAGCATCGATAGATTTGTCTTGGGAAGACGATTAATGAGATAGACTGCTGTGGCAAAGGCATAAGGCCAGTAAATGAGAGGTACAGAGGCATAATGAAGGAGAGTGAGACCAGTATCGACAATATGACGGTGACGGCGTTCAGCATAGCCATTGTGTTGAGGTGTATGAGGAGGTGAAGTGAGATGTGAGATGCCATGTGAGGCAAGAAAAGAGCGTAAAGCTAGGAATTCACCCCAATTATCAGTATATAAAGTAATGATTTTAGCAGAGAAATATTTTTCTTCAATGGATTTAAATGTGGGGAAGGTTTGTAAGACATCAGATTTACGGCGTAAAGGAAAAAACCAAACATACTTAGAAAAATGATCAACAAAAATGACATTATATTTAAATCCTTCATTAGAAATAATTGGAGAGGTCCATACATCAGAAAAAATAAGCTCCAGCGGAGCAGTAGAAGATAAACTTGACTCAGAAAAAGTTAACTTATGACACTTATGAAGCTTGCAAGAGACACAAGCAAAATCAGATACGCTACTGGACGCTATATTGCTAGAAGACACTAAATGACGTAGGATTTTGGCTGACGGATGACCAAACCGAGAATGCCACAATGACGCAGAGAGCTTTTGTGCCGTGAGGGCGGACGGTAGACGGGAAGCCGCCGGCCAGTAGTAGGCGTCGTCCCTACGTGGGCCTCTGACGAGTGTTGCCCATGTGCGACGATCCTTCACCTGAAAATCAGTATCAGAAAAAATAACATTAACATTATTGTGACGACAAAATTGAGCAATAGAAATCAAATTTTTACGAATATGAGGAATACAGAGAGCCCCAGTCAATAAAAGAGAGGAATAACTGAGAAGTTGTCCAGTATGTGAAATTTTTGAACCTTCACCGTTACCAATAACCACATAATTGAAACCAGTGTAAGGATTGTGAAGAGACATGTTGGCAAGATCATTGATTATGTGATGAGAGGCACTAGAGTCCAGGATCCAATCGGATGCAGAGGGAATTTTCGGAAAGTGATGGGCTGTGTGAGCAGCCGGATAAGGTGGCGGAGCGTATGCTGGCCGCGGCAGTGGTCCACCGTAAGGGGGCTGATTGGTACCGGAAAGGAGATAGGACGGACAGCGGCGCGCGGAGTGGCCAAATTCGCTACAGAGCTGGCACTTCCCATTGTACCCGCGAGATTGGCCATTGTTGGAGTAACCACCGCGACCGCAGGATGAACCATGGCTGCCACGGCCGCACCCGCAGCCACCGAAATGGTTACGGTCGGACTGCTGTCCGGCGACGAAGGCAGCAGACAGAGCCAAATTAGATCCGGCGGAGGTGACCGATGCACGAGCAGTAATCTGAGCCTCCATGTTTAACAGCTTATCATGTAATTCAGCAAAAGAGATGGGAGATTCGCGGGCTTGAATAGCATGAGAGAGCTCCATATACGGAGCATCAAGACCATTGAGAACCATAATGACAAGATCCTCAGAATCAACAATAACACCGAGGAGAGATAAGTCATCCACAATCACGCGAATACCGTACATAAATCAGTGACAAATTTAGAACCTTTTACCGGATTATGGAGTTGCTGTTTGAGAGCCATGATACGACCACGAGAAGCAGTGCTGTATGTGCGTGCGAGGATGTCCCAGGCCTCTTTAGAGGTTTCCGCAGCGGCAATAAAGGAGATGATCGTCGGTGTGATCGACGAGATGAATGGCACTGAGAATAAGATTGTCCTGGCAAATCCAGTAAGGATATGCTGGATTAGGGGAAGTCACCTCCTTGTCGACGATAGTGGCTGGTGGGCACGGCTTTGATCAGTCCAAGAAGCCGAGGAGGTCGTAACCCGTAATAAGGGTTCGGAATTGGAATTCCTACGCGAGGTAATTAGTGGAATCCAATTTGAGTGGGATCTGAGCCGATGCATTGATGGCAATCGGCTGGAGAAGCTCGTTTGATTACGTAGCGGCCATGAAGCGCGAGTCAAAGGAGAGGAGGCGCTGAGCGACGTCGAGAGAGAGAGCTGTCGATTAGTGCAACGGCGGCGGCGGTGCAGGTAGGGAAGAATTAGGGTTTCTTTGGCGATAAGTCACTGGCGTATGATACTATGTAGAGAGTTTTGGGAGAATTAAATTTTCTCGTATTGCTCACAAAAGTATATATAGAGTACAGAGAGATATCAAATTCTACCAACTATAGGACTGTATAATAATGAAAGAATATCTACCAATAATAAAAAGATACACGAAAGATACACACAATGTATCCTAATAGAAACAACCCAGAATTACTTTGGTACTCAACATCTTTTTTAAAAGAGAAAGGAACAACAAATTGACTTCAAACTTTTTATATTTTTTTGGAAGGTTTTGACTCTTTTCTAGAAAGTATTCAAAGGTGAAAGGCTGCTGAAATTTTTATTTTTTACTCTCTTTTTGCTGATCTCCTTCCTTTAAAGTGAAAGAACGATCATCCCTTTATTGATGAGGGTACCCTTAAAAGTGATTTAAAGTTGCACCAAAAACTTATCCAAAATCGTGATGGAATACTGTCCTTTTTAATTAAAATTAGACACAAGTAAAGATATTTGTACCTCAAACCTACTCCAAATAGTAAAAGGCACAAACATTTACCTTATACTTAAGTATTTAGTTTTTATCAACACATGCCTGAAATTCAAGCAAAAACACTCATACTCAAACCAACTATAAATACGCAAAGCAAGGACATTAATTCAATTGCAATTGAACTAAGTATTTAAACAACTAGATTAGAATGAATTCGATTTGTGCAAACTAACATGAAGCGATTGAGATAACAAACTAACGTGTGAAACAGAAACTAAATGAGCATGGCTAAACTATCACATATGGATAATAACAACGTAACAAACGACTAACTAAATAAACGACTTAACTAATCTTTTGATTTCTCATGAAACTCGCACAAAAACTTAACTATCGACCGGCTAGGTCGGAGAACTGAAAATTCAAACTTAGCAAATTCACACAAAATAGTCGACCGACTGGATTGAAGAACCAAAAATCGGAACTTACGGAAATAATGAACTACTCGACCTGCTAGGTCAAAGAACTGGAAGTTCAAACTTAACAAATTCACTCAAAACAGTCGACCGGCTAGGTCGAAGAACTAAATATCATAACTAACAGACAATAACGAACTACTCGACCGGCTAGGTCGAACAACAAGAATTCCAAATATAACTATAGTAACATATAGAACGATCGCATTAGAGCACTAATAATCAGTAAAGACTAACAATTGAATGACAAAATTAAAAAAGATGAATTGAAAACCAAAGCGTGGCATATTGGCTGAGAATAAGAAAAATAAACTAAAATAAAAGGACGAGATTTGGTATTTACCACTGCTCGAGACAATAATTCCGACCTTTGAGCGCCCTATTCTTGATTGTTTGGCCATCCTTGAAATCACAACCTTGGCACCATCATCGTATCAAAATGAAAAGAACGCTTAAGATTCGGGGCGAGAAGCTGGAGCGAGGCGTGGAAGCTTGGTGGTGGTAACCGGCAGTGGAAGTGGTGGCCGGCGGTGGTGAGGTTTTCGAGGATTTGAGTGGGAGATATAGAGGGGGGGAGAAGAGGAGTAGGTGGTGCAGTTTTGGTGTAGTTTGTGCGAAGGGCGACGACGGCAATGGTGACAACGCGACTAGGGTTTGATTTTGATGATTATTTGTGGAGATTTGGGGGATTTTGGTTGTGGATTTGGAATTAGGGGAGTGAGAGGAATAGATCGTAAGATTTTTGGGTGGACTAGAGGTGGTCCACGCACGATGGATGTGGTGGCCAGCGGTGGTGAGGTTTTTGAAGATTTGAGTTGGAGATATAGAAAGAGGGGAAGAAGACGAGTAGGTGGTGCAATTTTGGTGTAGTTTGGATGACGGGCGATGACGAAAGTGGTGACGGCGCAACTAGGGTTTAATTTTGTTAATTATTTGTGGAGATTTGAGTTGTAGATTTGGAATTAGGGGAGTGAGAGGAAGATATTGTGAGATTTTGGGGTAGATTTAAGGTGGTCTGCCAGCGGCAGCAATTTTCGGCCAACGAAGCCACCCTGGAGAAGGTGGCGGCGGCGGCATATAAGAGAGGGAGAGAAGAAAAGAGGTCTAGGGTTTGGGTTGGATGTAAATGATGCTAAAAATCTGATTTTTGGTCTTTTATATTTTAGTTGATGACAAATTTAGACCATTAGATTAAGATGGAATGAATGGCAATGATGGATTCTTATTTACTTAACAAAAGGACGTAGTTTTCTTTTGAAACTAAGTCGTTTTAAATCCTCCCATATCAGCCCCTATCTTGCACTCTTGGTCATTTCTCTTTCAAATTTGGCTCAATTTCTTCCTTAAACCTACTTATTAAACTAAGCTTATACAAATAAAGAAATTAATTAAGTAATGTATTCAAATGATCAATTAACTAGATTAATTTAGCAATTGAACAGTTAGTTAATTCCTAAAATGCACAAATGAAAAAGATAACTATTTTTTTGTATTTTATGATAGGAAATATGCAAGTAAAGACACAAAAATTGAGAAAATAATTAAAATAACAAAATACTAATAGCTTAAGGAATGCTAAAATAGTGCAAAAATTAGGTATTCACAAGCTTGATCAGCGGACCAAAAAGTATTCTCTACTAGGAAGTAGTGTCGTTATTATACATTGCTTTATTTTTACAGAATATTAGTATAAATATTTATGGAATTTTTACATTCTTATGCCATAGAGGAAACTATATTACCCTCAATATTTAAGGTAAGAGTGCAAACTAACCCGGGCCTGAACCAGGACCGGACCGGGCCCGCGATCCTGGCGGTCCTGGTGGGCCGGTCCTGGCAGTCCCGGACCTGCCGGTCCTATGAGCCGTGACGGACCGGTCCAGAAGTGAAGAACCGCCAGGCCCGGGACCGCCAGGCAGGCCTAGGCCTGTCCTGGCGGGCCTGGACCGGTCCTGGCGGGCCCAACGGCTCTTTTTTTAAAAAAAAATTAAAAATCAGTAACAGCTCTTTTCAAAAGTAGTCGTTTGGAACTTTGTAAAATAGCCATTTGGCCCCCAAACTTTAATTTAACCCCAAATATTATATAATTATAATTTTTCCCATATCTCAACTATAAATACCCCCTCATTCTTTCATTTTTATTCACCAATTCATCAATATCTCCCAATCTCTCTTTCAATCTTTCTACTACAATTGCTTAATGTATTGTTAAAAATTCGTGAAAATTTGTGAAGTTGTTGAATTGAAGTTTTCAAGTGTTCAACGATTTTCAATTTTCAAGAAGTTGTTCAGAAATCCGGTAAACTCGTTTCAACTCTTACGTTTTAATAATATATTTTTGTGTTGTTTAGTTTGCATAATTATAATTAGTATGTCATTTTCTTTGAAAAAAATATTCGGTAAATGAAAAGGTAAAACCGGTGAAAGTAGTGGCCATATGAACTTACTACAAATGAAATGAAACAAAAATTTAAAAAATATTTTTTCCATATCCCTCCTATTTTTGGTGTTGCTGCAATGTTAAATCCTACAATGAAATTGGGAGGTCCTCATTTTTGGTATTCTAATATTTATAAGGCTTTAGATCTTTCAGACGAGGAAATTGCTACACTTGCAGATGCAAAAGCATCAATTAAAATTAATGCTCAAACTGTTTATAATGTTTATAAAGTTGCGTTAGAGCATGCTAGGACAAATATTCCAACCCCTACTTCGTCTAGCTCACAATCGTCTAAAAGAGGTGCGGGCTTAATAGCTCTTAAATCTTGGACAGAGTTCCGGGGTTCTCAAGGTGATAATTATGATGAAATTTCACATCTAAATGAGCTTCAAGTTTATTTGTCTCAGGGACTTGAAAAGGAGAATCCATATGGCTCTTTCGATCTTTTGGAATGGTGGAAGTCAAAGAAAAAATATTTTCCGATTCCTGCAAGGATGGCTCGGGATGTTTTATCAATTCAAGCTTCAACTGTTGCATCGGAGAGCGCTTTCAGTCAAGCAAGACTACAAATTGGTGACCATAGAGCAGCGATGAGGGATAGCTTGGAAAAATTAGTGCTTTTCAGAGATTGGATCCGCGCGGAAAGAAGAAGCTTTGGGATTGCAGAATCAGAACCGGCGAAAGATGAAGCTTATGAAAAAATGATAGAGGAACTTTCGGAGGATTCGGCATCGCCAGAAGTGGTGATGAACAAGCTTCGTTTCCACCGCCACCAACACAACCACCTACCAACCTTCACGGATTTATGAGATTTGTTAGAGATACAATGTAGATTATGATGTAACTTGTACATTGGCACATTTTCTTTTAGTTTTTTTTCCTTTTAATGGTGGTATTAGTACCTTGTTGTGCTCATTCCATTGGGGGAAGGAAGACTAAGAAAGATATGTCATTTTGATCAATAAAAATTATAAGACATATCCTTGAATATCTTTTTTCTCAATATTTCTTTGTCTTTACTTCGATATATTATCCTTGAATATATATATATATATAACATACAATATATAACATACAATATATACTACAATAAAAAATATATGAGAATAAATATACATAACATACAACCTAAACTACAAGAAAATATATAAGTAATAACATATATACATAAGATACAATATATATAAGAGAATATATATACATTATACTTAAGATATACAATATATAGTACAACAAAATATATATACATAATATACAATATATATATATATATACTACATAAAACTATATAAGAGAATATATATATACATAACATACAATATATACTACAAGAAAATATATAGGGAATATACATATATACATTATATACTAATTAGTACAACACAATATACTAATTACTACAACACAATATATACATAACATACAATATATACTAATTACTACAACACAATATACAATGAAATATATATTATATATACTATACTAATAACTTAGTACACCATATAAAATATATTCTACACTATACTAATAACTACTATACAAGATATTGCCTTTAAAAAAATCATGTCAGGCCCGCCAGGCCCATGACCACTGTGGGCTTAGGCCCGTCACAGGCTGGTCTCAACTGCCAGAACGGCCAGGCCCAGGACCTCCAGGCCCCCCTGGCCGGCACACGAAGCCCGGGACCATGAAGCCCGGCCCGTCAGGCCCGTTTAGGCCCGGGCCAGAATACATGCCTAATTTAAGGTTTGATATAATAACATTTAGTATACTTAATTATCAATTCTATACCATAAGGTGTTTTAAGTGTACATTAATTGTACCTTATATCACTCATAAATTTATGGCACCGTATATTCCTCCAAAACCCCATCCCCCCACGTTTCTTCCTCTCAACCTCACACCCTCACCCACGTGTCATTACACACCCAAAAACCCAGAAAAACCACAAAAACAATTGAAACCCTCTACTAAATCCAAGAAAACAATTAAACCCTCTACTATTAAAGTCCAAAATCAAGGTTTTTTCTTTTACAATCAGTCAAAATTAAAGTCAAATCTTCAAAGTTTCATACAACAATAACTTTTTATGGTTATGATTTCGGGTTCCTTCAATTCCATTCAAGGTTCAAATGAAATACCCGGAAATTTCAAAGATGTGAAGGAACAACAATAAAATAGTAGAAGCCAGCAGCAGAAACAACTAGTAAAACTGGCTTCCAAACAAGAAATGATGTATAATAATCCAAAAAAAAATAATAGTTTCAATCGAACAAATGGCCCAGCTAACTTCAAACCAAACTCTTAGAAAGAAAACCAAACTCAATTCATTTTTAACCGCTAATGAAGCAGAAAACCACTTCAGCAAATTGAGAACTTCACAGATCACCTAAGAAACTCAATAAAATAGTAAAAAAAGTTCAGTCGTTGTATTTTTCTTTGATTTTTCTCTCCCTGAAAATCTGAATTGGGCTTTCCTTAGCAATGCCTTTATAGGCAAGCTATTAGGGCAGCCTTAAGGGTTTAATTTTTACTCAATGCCCCGTTTTCAATTAACATTCTTGCTACTTGGTCCCTAAATTTCTGACTTGTTGGCCAAGTAAACATATTTTTCAGCTTCTAAGAAGCTTCCTAAGGTTGTTATTAAAAGATTCCCAAAGTACAATCTCCAAGTTACCTTTTAGTTACCCTGTTGTTACCAAATGGACCAACTTGGGTCAAATTGACCCACGACAAACCAGACATGTTCCTTTAACCAAATTGGATTAATCTCTTTCTTTCGGCTTTCAAAACGAGTCTAGATTTCAAAACCCAAAACCAAACAAATGATAGAATTTTAGCACAAACCTTTAAAAAATGACCAAAACACTTTCAAATCAATGAAGACCTCTGAATTAACTAGTCCCTTTAGATCGGAATTTAACGACAACAAAACAAACTACAATAAAATTAAAGGAAAGGCCAGTTCATGATTAGCTAGGATAAAAGAACATATGCATAGGCAATTTTGATGAAACAGACGAAAAAATGATGAAGAGGTACATCAACAAAATAATAAAAATGAAATCAAAATGAAAAAGGAAAATATACAAAACCAAAAAAATGAAAGAAAATACCTAAAAGGAGGGCCAACCTTGAAATTCTTCTTTAAATCTTTATTCTAACAAAAAGGGGCCTTGATCATGTGTGCTCGAATGAAAACACACAACCAAGGTCTGTTTTGGTCCTAATCGGCCTGACCCTGGACGGTGACACTTTAAAGCCTCGACTTCAAATTTATATTCGATGAGTTCTAGAGATATTCGAGGGTAGGGAACAATGGATTTGAGATGACAGAGGCCTGGTTGTCCTTTGGTGTTAATTTGGGATCATTTTGTGGTGGCACCACCACCGAAAAAATCGGGGTTCTAAGGCGACTGGCTAGGGTTTGGAGTTTTGATCGGATACTCGAGGATTTCTAGCCAGATTTGAGGTAAGGTGTTTGTATATTTAGGAAGAGGGGGTCGAGGAGAGATTGTGGTGTAATTTTGGGCGTGATTGGCCATCGGCCGCCGCCGTGGGCAATTTCTGGCAGGCGGTGGACGGTGGCCCAAGGGTGGCATTACGTTGGGTTCTCTAAGGGTTGTTGTGAGCCGGTGAGTGAGGGGGATGGGTAGGGGAATTTGGACATATTTATATCAAGGCTCAAAACAGTTCCCACCCGTTGGATTTGCACGAAATGAATGATCCAAATCAAAACTTAACCAAATAGGGTTGTTTGGTCTTCAATGGGGAAGGGACCAATTTCGGACAGGTTTTGGGCTAGGTATGGGGTAATTGGCCAGGTTAAAAGGTTTGGGTCTTGTCAATTTGGCCCAAAAACTTTTCTCTTCTTTTAATTATTTCTTTTTTTCAATTTTCAGATTTCTTGTTAATTTCAAAATTAAAATTAAACCTAGATTAACTCTTAATTAAATTATCCTATCAATTTTAAACTAATTAACTCTAGAAAATAACTAACACAACCAATTAAATACCGAATTGAAAAAAATACCAAAATTTGAAGCTAAAATTAAAAATGCAAAATTTGTAACACTAATTAACTAATTTCCTAAAATATAAAAATTGGATCCTAAATGCAAATGCAACATCTTTTATATATTTTTTATGAATAAAACAAAAATAAAAATTAAACGTGCACACAAAAATGCAAACAAATAGGGAAAAAAATGTAATAATTCCTAAAAATCAAATAATTAAAAAAATATTCTAATTTTTGGAATTGTGTCGAAGAAATTCATGCGAGGTAAAAATTACGTGTTCATAGCTGCCCCTCTTTGTTCGGAGACACGAAGAGTTTTCGGGCAAAGATAAAATGAGCAAATATGAGGGATATTTTCCTGCTTGACACTCTATCAGAAGCATTATTGAAAAGTGTGTTGAATACCCAAAAGTCAACCTTCCACTATGAAATGAAGGAATAAAACAACGGCTTTAGCGCTAGCGCTCATCCCTTGCTCGACTGAACCTTGCTTCAAAGGTTGCTTACATATCCTTAGCTATAAAGGAATCATGTTAGTGTAGTTCTGGAAGTTTTGGTAGTTGGGACTACTGGAAAGCTGTGATTTCAATGTTGTTCTTGTTGCTACTCCTTGCTGACCTCCTTATTACGCCAAAAGGAAGAAAAGCTAAGCTAGCTAGGCCTATCAACTACGAGTTACAAGATTCCTATCTATAAATCTCTTGAAGCTTGATCTCGAGTCTTAGTTGGTTTTGCTATAGACTCCGATCTAAATCTTGATGCTCGTCATCTGCATGTGTAGGGTCTTTCTTTAGCCTTTGGATCAAAGCAGGACGTACGAAGTTTGTTACTTTAGTCGCATTCATGAGCAGTCCGCATCTTTGTTTGCTTCAGCATTTTGAATTCACTTCTTTTTTTGTCCTTTTTCTTCTTTTCTTCATTCTGGACTAAGGCTCATTCTTTCAGCCACTTCGGATCATGTGCCTCAAAGTCAACCTGCTCAGATGCCAAAACAAACAAACGAACGAAATTTTTCTGCCATAGTTTTCACTAGGAAAATTTCGTGAGTCATTTATTAGAAAAATCTAAACTTCTTCTCTTTTCTCTTTTCTCTTTTTTTTCTTTATCTTTTTTAAAAGCAAATAATATAAGGATTGTGTCTATCTAGAAAGTAAAAGATCAGGGGATGGATCCTTATATCTAAAATGTCAACTCAGGGATTGGAGCCTTAATGTTGGCGAATATCTAAAAACTCAACTCCGGGATTAGAGCCCTAATTTTGGCAAAAGGGCGACTAGGGAATGGACGCCCTATGTCGAAAAACTCAACTCAGGGATTGAAGCCCTAATATTGGTAAAAATGCGACTAGGGAATGGAGGCCCTACGTCTAAATACTGAACTCAGAGATTGGAGCATTAATGTTGGTAAAAAAGGCAACTAGGGAATGTAGGCCTTATGTATAAAAACTCAACTTAGGGATTGGAGCCTTAATGTTGGTAAAAAGCGACTAGGTAATGCGGGCCTTATGTCTAAAACTCAACTCATTGATTGGAGCCCTAATTTTGATAAAAAGACGACTAGGGAATGGAGGCCCTATGTCTAAAAGCTTAACTCAGAGATTGAAGCCCTAATGATGGTGAAACGTGACTAGGGAATGGAGGCCCTATGTCTAGAAATTCAACTCAGGGATTGGAGCCCAAATGTGTGTAAATGGTGACTAGGGAATGGAGGCCCTATGTCAAAAAGCATAACTCAGGGATTGGAGCCCTAATGTTGGTAAAAAGGCGACTAGGGAATAGAGTCCCTATGTCTAAAAACTCAAATCAGAGATTGTAGCCCTAGTGTTGATAATAAGGTGAATAGGGAATGGAGGCCCTATGTGTGAAAACTCAACTCAGGGATTGGAGCCCTAATGTCTGTAAAAGGCGACTACAGAATGGAGGCCCTATGTCTAAAAACTCAACTCAGGGATTGGAGATGTTGGTAAAAAGGCAACTAGGGAATGGAGGCCTTATGTCTAAAAAACTTAACTCAGGGATTGGAGCCCTAATGTTGGCAAAAGGGCGACTAGGGAATGGACGCCCTATGTCGAAAAACTCAACTCAGGGATTGAAGCCCTAATATTGGTAAAAATGCGACTAGGGAATGGAGGCCCTACGTCTAAATACTGAACTCAGAGATTGGAGCATTAATGTTGGTAAAAAAGGCAACTAGGGAATGTAGGCCTTATGTATAAAAACTCAACTTAGGGATTGGAGCCTTAATGTTGGTAAAAAGCGACTAGGTAATGCGGGCCTTATGTCTAAAACTCAACTCATTGATTGGAGCCCTAATTTTGATAAAAAGACGACTAGGGAATGGAGGCCCTATGTCTAAAAGCTTAACTCAGAGATTGAAGCCCTAATGATGGTGAAACGTGACTAGGGAATGGAGGCCCTATGTCTAGAAATTCAACTCAGGGATTGGAGCCCAAATGTGTGTAAATGGTGACTAGGGAATGGAGGCCCTATGTCAAAAAGCATAACTCAGGGATTGGAGCCCTAATGTTGGTAAAAAGGCGACTAGGGAATAGAGTCCCTATGTCTAAAAACTCAAATCAGAGATTGTAGCCCTAGTGTTGATAATAAGGTGAATAGGGAATGGAGGCCCTATGTGTGAAAACTCAACTCAGGGATTGGAGCCCTAATGTCTGTAAAAGGCGACTACAGAATGGAGGCCCTATGTCTAAAAACTCAACTCAGGGATTGGAGATGTTGGTAAAAAGGCAACTAGGGAATGGAGGCCTTATGTCTAAAAAACTTAACTCAGGGATTGGAGCCCTAATGTTGGCAAAAGGGCGACTAGGGAATGGACGCCCTATGTCGAAAAACTCAACTCAGGGATTGAAGCCCTAATATTGGTAAAAATGCGACTAGGGAATGGAGGCCCTACGTCTAAATACTGAACTCAGAGATTGGAGCATTAATGTTGGTAAAAAAGGCAACTAGGGAATGTAGGCCTTATGTATAAAAACTCAACTTAGGGATTGGAGCCTTAATGTTGGTAAAAAGCGACTAGGTAATGCGGGCCTTATGTCTAAAACTCAACTCATTGATTGGAGCCCTAATTTTGATAAAAAGACGACTAGGGAATGGAGGCCCTATGTCTAAAAGCTTAACTCAGAGATTGAAGCCCTAATGATGGTGAAACGTGACTAGAGAATGGAGGCCCTATGTCTAGAAATTCAACTCAGGGATTGGAGCCCAAATGTGTGTAAATGGTGACTAGGGAATGGAGGCCCTATGTCAAAAAACATAACTCAGGGATTGGAGCCCTAATGTTGGTAAAAAGGCGACTAGGGAATAGAGTCCCTATGTCTAAAAACTCAAATCAAAGATTGTAGCCCTAGTGTTGATAATAAGGTGAATAGGGAATGGAGGCCCTATGTGTGAAAACTCAACTCATGGATTGGAGCCCTAATGTCTGTAAAAGGCGACTACAGAATGGAGGCCCTATGTCTAAAAACTTAACTCAGGGATTGGAGATGTTGGTAAAAAGGCAACTAGGGAATGGAGGCCTTATGTCTAAAAAACTTAACTCAGGGATTGGAGCCCTAATATTGGTAAAAGGCGACTAGGGAGTGGAGGCCATATATCTAAAAAATCAACTTAGGGATTGTAGCCTTAATGTTTATAAAAAGGTGACTAGGGAATGGAGGCCCTATTTGTAAAAACTTAACTCAGGAATTGGAGCCCTAATGTTGGTAAAAAGCGACTAGGGAATGGAGGCCATATGTCTAAAAACTCAACTCAAGGATTGGAGCACTAATGTTGGTGATAAGGCGACTAGGGAATGGAGGCCATATGTCTAAAAATTCAACTCATGGATTGGAGCCCTAATGTTGGTAAAAGCGACTAGGGAATGGAGGCCCTATGTCTAAAAACTAAACTCAGGGATTGGGGCCCTAATGTTGGTAAAAGATATAAAAGATTGAGGTTTGGAATCCTATGCTATCATTTTTTTTTGTTTTGGATTTTTCTTTTCCTTTATTTTATTCATTTTCCTTTTTCGTTTTATTTCCATTAAATGTAGGAAAATTTTTTGAGTAAAACTTTCCTTTGGGTTGGTTGCTATTGTGAAGCTACTTTTAGCACTCGCGCAACATTTCATTTTGGTTGCACCTGCTTTTGTACGGTTTCTTTGGGTTGCGCCTGTTTCAATTTTCAAACAAAGAATAATTGTTAGGTTGAAACGATGGTTGATTTTGTGGCCTTGATTATCTTGATCACTCGATCTCGGCCCGACCCTTTGTTGAGAACCTCTGATGCATGCTGGTTTTCTGAAGATTGATCTCTCTTTCAAAACGAGGGACTCAAATTTTTTAGATTCCATGACGACTCGCCCGTGTGGGGATTTGACGCTTTTACTTTATTCTACCCTTTGGGTTTTTGCCTTTGGCTTTATTTTCATTTCAATAGCTTTGATTTCAGAGCATCCGCCAATATGGCTAGTCGGGATCAGCTTGATGTACCCGCTGAGGTCGGGTATTTCTTTTGCTTGGCTTTTGTTAAGCAGAAACTTGTAAAACCAATCTTGCCATCTTTTATTTGTATTAGTTTTGGAAATGGAGTTAGACCGAAAGGGATTCAAGGAAATGTTAACAAGAGGCAAGAAAATGAATTTAAAGAGAAGTGTCCCTTTCGGGAAGGAAGGAAGGACTTATCTGGGGTGCATGCAGGCTTAAATAGACATGACATGCCTCTTGGACTGGATGCCCCACCCTCACAAATTTCCCATTTTTTCATAAACTCATTATGAGCCACATCTCCAAATCGAGAAACTTTGCTAGGACTCAAATGTTGGTGAGGGGTTTCTTTTTTTTTTGATCGACGGCGCCCTTTACGAGTTTTTGCCAATTGACCTCTCTCATTTATCGTCTCACCGTCGCCTAAATAGTGCTCTTTATGAGTTTTCACTAACTAGGCCTCTTATTTTCAATTTCTTTGCTCACTGTCGCCTTATGGTGCCCGTAGGTTTTCACCGATAAGACTCTCATTTTATTTCTTTCATTTTGATTATATCAGATCCAAGCAACTATGTTCTAATTCCGATGCCTTTTGCCGATTGACTAGAAGGACTTGGACAAGGTTTGGGCAAAAAGATAATTGGATCACGTTGCAACATCGGAACCGTTTGGGCGGGATCATCGCCAAACCATTATAACATCTGCCCAGTTTCACTTTTTAGGGAAAATTAGACTTTTATTTTGTTGTGATTGAACCCCAGGGAGAGGATACCTACGTATCCTTTCGGAATCAAGTCGAACGCAATTCGGGAACTTTTGTTTCTTTTTTTCTTTTGTTTTTCTATTTTGCTTTGTTTTCTTTTATTCTTTTTTTTTCTTCTGTTTTGATGCTTTTTCTTTCATTTTTTTCATTTCTTTTTTTTTCAATAACACTTTCGGGTTCCAAAGAGGGTAGTCAAAGAAGAGTAACCGACTCAAAGGGTTTGCAAAAGGTTGATAGTGTTTGGGCAGTAGGAATGAAAGCCTTCGTCATCCCAATCAGATATTGTTGTTTCTGCCGCAGGCCTAAAAATAGTACATTTTTACTGCGTCTGCATTCACAACTCCTTCGGGATCATTTCCTTTGACATCTCCCAAATATAATCCCCCCCTTGGTAATATCTTTCTGATGATATATGGGTCTTTCCAATTAGGAGCGGCTTTTCCTTTCGCTTCCTGATGATGGGAGAGGATGCGCCTTAACACAAGTTGCCCCACTTCGAAATTTTTGGGCCGCACTTTCTTGTTGTATGCGTTGGCCATTATTTGTTGGTACAAATGCTCGTGGTAGACCGCAACCAATCACTTTTTATCAATTAGGGTCAACTGCTCTAGACGGGTCTTAACCCACTCACTATCTTCACTTTCAACTTCGAAAATGATCGTAGAGAAGGGATTTCAACCTCGACGGGTATCACGGCTTCAGTGTCGTAGACCAATAAGTATGGGGTTGCTCCAAACGAGGTGCGCACTGTAGTATGATATCCCAGCAGTGCAAAAGGTAGATTTTTGTGCCACTGCCTGGAACTCTTAATCATCTTTCTCAAAATCTTCTTGATGTTCTTGTTTGCTCTTCGACGGCACCATTGGCTTTAGGCCGATAATGAGTAGAGTTCCTATGCATTATTTTGAATTGTTTGCATATCTCCTTCATCAAACGACTATTCATATTTGCAACATTATCTGTGATGATAGTTGCAGGAATACCAGATCGACAGATAAGATTAGAGTGCACAAAATCTACCATAACCTTCATGGTGACAGATTTGAGATTGATGGCTTTAACCCATTTCGTGAAGTAGTCAATGACAACCAGTATTAATCTGTGCTCATTTGAGGCTCTCGGCTCGATTGTCCCAATGACGTCCATGCCCCAAGCAACAAATGACCACAGTGCTAACATGGGATGCAGTTCTATGGGCGATGCATGAATCAAATCACAGCGCACCTAACACTGAAGACACTTCCAGACAAATCTGAAACAATCTTTTTCGATGGTTATCCAGTAGGAGCCCGCTTGAAGGATATTCTTTGCTAAAACATCCCCGTTCATGTGAGGTTCGTACAGTCATGTGTGCATTTCATGCATGATTCCAGCCCCTTCTACGTCAACACATCTTATCAAGTTGAGGTCTGGAGTTCTTTTGTATAAGACATCACCACTCAAAAAGAAACCACTCGCGTGCCGGCTAATGGTTCTCTTTTGGTCCCTACTGGATTGCTCGGGGTAGTCTTGAATTTTCAAAAATCTTTTGATGTCATGGTACCATGGCTGAGTATTTGGTTCAGCTTCAACCGTGTTACAATAACCATGCCTTTCCCGAATTTGGATTTCCAAGAGGTCTATGTGAGCATTTCCTAGATACGGCACCATTGAGACCAAAGTAGCAAGTGCATATGCCAGTTCATTTTGACAACGAGGGATGTACCTGAACTCTATTGACTTGAATCGCCTGTGAAGGTCTTCCACATACTGTCTGTAAGGGATGAGCTTGACATCTCGAGTTTCCTATTCTCCCTGAGCTTGCCGGATAATCAGATCTGAGTCTCCCATGATCAACAACTCTTCGACGTCCTGGTCGATTGCATGTATATACCCATGATGCATGCTTCATACTCGGCAGTGTTGTTTGTGCAGAAAAATAGAAGCCGGGCTGTGGCTGGGAAATTCTGACCAATAGGTGAGATCAAGATTTCCCAAATACCCACACCTTTTGCGTTTATTGCTCCATCAAAGAACATTTTCCAAGCAGTAGTATCCTCAGATATTGCCTCAACCGAATTTACCTCTTCATCCAGGAAGTGAGTGTTCAAAGGTTGGTATTCATCATCAATCAGGTTTTCAGCCAAATAATCCTCCAACGCCTTGGCTTTCATTGCCGTGCGAGTGACATAGACTATGTCAAATTCGGTGAGCAGGATCTGCCATTTTACTAATATTCCCGTGGGTATTGGATTATGGAATATGTATCAGAGGATCCAACCTGGTTATGAGGTAAGTAGTCTAGGCTTACAGATAATGTCTCAACTTTTGAGCGACCCAAGTTAAAGCACAGCAGGTTCTCTCCAAGAAAGTGTACTTAGCTTCATAACTGGTAAACTTTTTAATCAGATAGTAGATTGCTTGCTCTTTCTTTCTGGTCATATCATGTTGCCCGAGGACACAGCCAAAAGAGTTTTCCAAGACTGTCTGGTTCAGGGTTCAAGATTTCGAGCTTAGATTTCGACTCTGCTGGGGAAACATTTTCTCTCGAATCTCTGGTTTAGGGTTCAAGATTTCGAGCTTAGAATAATGTTGTATTTGGATTTGTTTATTATCTGATTTTACATGCTGGCTTAATGTGCAAAATGATGCTTTTACCGCTTTGATATTATCTGAACTGTACATATAAACTACTACGAAGCCCTTCTCTTCTAACCTCTGGGGATGTGCTTACTGGTTGAGACTCCCTATTATGTTAGTGTCCATACCCTGAAATAAGAAATAGGCAGGAAACGTTACTAAGTCGGGTGGCCGTTTGGTTCTCGATACGTAGCCCTCTCCTCGGCTCGAGTTGTTCGCTCGGGTACACTGTCTAGAACATATACCAAGGTTTTTAACCTAGAATAACTCAGCCTCATGCCGGATCCTTAGTAGGAATGCTTATTTGCATCATGCATTTGACTTAGGGGACTCAACACAAGGGTTAGGTCCGTCTAGGACAGGTGTACCCAAATTAAAAGACCATCCTGATGCATTTTATATGCCACATGTTGCATTTTTTTTCAAGGGTGAAAGGGTATTTTGGCGGACCAACGATAATAGAGGGTAAATGAAAAAAAAAAGACAAAAAAACAAATGAAAAGAAAAGAGTTTGAAGTGTAAAAATAAGCAAGTAGGATTTAGTATGTTTTTATTACAAAAAAAGGAGACGGGATATGTGAAAAATTCAGAAATAATATTTTGCACTTTTTATTATTTCCTGAAAATTAAAAAAAAGGAAAAAGGAAAAAAATCCATAAAGAGTTTGCATGTTTCATCTTTTTTTTTTCAAAAAAAGAGACAAAAGAAAATGTTTTCTTTAAAAATTAGCTATTTTTTATTTATTTTCTTGCCCGTATCCAATTTGCCTGAACTACGCAAACCTGATTGTCGTCTTTCTGGGCGTGATACGTAGGCAACCAATTAGGGTCCGGTTTTTGTAAATCTTAGATTCTTGGCTTTGCGGGATCATAGCCAAAATTTGCACTTCTAGCTACTTTTAGCCACATAGGTTAGTTTTAGAATTCAGAAGTTGCTTGTTGAAAATTGTATGAATTGGGTTATGTCAATGGACTCTACTATTGAAATTCTTAGAGTTCAAGTTGGAATTCTCTTGTCAAACTTCTTTTATATCGGGGAAAGTTCTGTCGAGATCAGTCTTTATTTATTGGAGCATTGTTTGGTGATTTTAATTCAATCTATGAATTGTTGGTGGGCCCATGTTTCAAAGTAAATCATGCATTGTACACAAGTTATCTTTGTGTTTGAGTGCAAAATTCTGAAGCTTGTTTGTTGAAATTTTGCCACTATTTATGGAAAAGTTTCTAGAATAAATTGATAGCTGAAATTCTCTAGTTTGAACTTGTTACCACTGGTTTCTAATAGTTTTTGCTATTGTTGAGTATTAATAGAGGGGATTCAGTTGGACTAAATATTGAGCAGCTTGAATTGTGATTTGGTTGAGCATACAGTAAGCTTATTTGCCGAAAATTGGTGTCTGTTGATATTGTGCTCGAGTTTAGCAGTGATAGCTTGAAAGCTGGTTTTTACTTCTAAAATGTTTTCCTTGTTGAATTGAGTGCTCTTGTTACATAAACTATTGCCCAGTTGATTAGAATCTACTGACAGAACTTGCATGTTTGCTGGAAAATAATTTGCTGCTTGTTTTCTGTTGCTGAAAAGAATTTCATGCTTGCTGTCCACATCCCTGCATTGTTCATTTTTCGCTCAACAATGGAGATTTTCATATTTTCTTTAATTGATTGTTGTTACTATAGTTTTTCTTAACAATTGAGGGAATTTTGCAAAAGTTTTAGCTTCAGTTAACTCAACTGCGTTGCTTCAGTTTATATGCCAACAATACATTACTGAAATTCAAGTTTTGATCTATTTTTTTAAAAGCAAATCCTGCACTATTCAGCTATACTTTGTAGTTATTCTGATTCAATATTGCTATGATTCTAATGCTTTGTTTCTACAGTTGAGGTCGTCATTCTGGGTTGAATTTTTTTTTCCTACTGCTATTGAACTTAGTGCTCAAGGTGTTGTTGAAGTTTTGAGAAACAATTGAATAGCGAACCTGCCAACTTGTTTGACTCTTAGAATTTTGCATTTAAATGAAAATTTTTGATGTAATACAAGTTTCCTAAGCATTATTTGTATTTTTCTATAACATTTTGTAAACCTGAAAATGGGTTGGACATTAGAACTTGTTTGAAAAATTTTGAACTCAAATAAGAGTGTATTGGACTTTTATTGAAGGTTGTTGAAACAACCTTGAAAATTTGCACTTTTTCACCAGTTGTCTAGTGACTTCAAGCTGATTTTTCTGCACAGTTGAATTCAGTTGATTACAAATGTTTTGGTGATTCAGTTAACAGGGAATTAAAAGTTGAGAAATATTTCTTAAAGTTACTTTGTTTGTTGCTGCTAGTTTAGTTTGGTGTTAGTAGGTCCAGCAGGCTATAAATGTGAATCTGTAGGGTTGTCTGTAGCACACTTTTTGCTTGGTTCTAAGTTTTAATTACATTTTGTATTTGAACCTGCACAGTTGCTGAGTTTCCATTAGCAGTCAAGTTACAACCGTGCTATTTAGATTTTCACTCACTTTTTAGCATGTAAATATATTTATTAAGTTTAATCTCGATATTTTAGTCTTTATTTCACTTTGTAGTTGGTTTATTTAACAAAATCTAAAAAATATATTAAAAAACTACAAAAAGTGTTACATTTTTTCTGGGAGTATTAGTTTTATTTTCATGTATAAAGAAAGTAGAGCTTCCAAAATATAGTTTTATCTAGTATAGTGATTTTTGTTAGTTGTAGGCATTAGGAAATACTTAGAAATAGTGGTGGTTAATTTTTTAAATATAGTTACTATATTTTTCTGTCCGATTTTTGCTATTTTAATTTAGTAATACTTAATTTTTTGTTTTTGTTACTTTGGATCATCCTTAAAGCAAATTAATAAATGATGAAAAAGAAAAAGAGAAAACAGGAAGTAAAGATTTAAAAGAAAAGATTTGTTTTTTTTGGGATTACTACTTTTGGGGTGATTTGTTGAGGTTTTGCAATATTTATGAAAATTGCTTGAAAGTGCATTGAGGCTGAAACTTTGTCAGTTATTGTGAGGATGCCTAGAATTGCAGAATTGACCAGTTTTTGCATATGTGACCATCTTTTGTAAATATTTTGGTCGTCAACCAGTAGCTTATCTTTAAAAGGGGTCAAGAGTTAGATAAGGTTGGATTTGTATCTTTGTTGCTTAGTATCATAGGGTTTTGGTGGTATTGAAATGGTTTCAAGTTGATTTCCAAAAATAAAAGTTTTTTTTGTTTGTTTCTTAGAGCTTTCATGGTTTGAGTCATATAAAAATAAACAAAAAATGAGTTAGTTTATTTGTTGTATTCTCGATCTTCCAGAACTACGCAAAAATCTGATTCATGCGGGATCATGATACGTAGGCAACCTACATAGGGTTCGATCGAATCATTTTGTTTTATAAAAAAAAGAAATAAAGATAAAAATTGAAAAAAAAAGAGAAAAGAAAAAAAGAGGGAAAATGGTGTAATTATGGGACGTGAAAAGAAAAGAGTGATAAATAAAAAAAAGGAGGAATGAAAATGATCAAGCAAGTGCCAGAAAAAGCAGAGGAAAAGAGAGGTTGAAATGAACAAATTGGGATGATGTCATATGACATTCATACCCTCGAAGTCATGTTAGAACCGGCAACTGTGACAAGGTGCATTGCATGCAATGTGATATTTTAGCTGTTTAATTCCCTAACGCTAACATGATGGCTTCATTTTATTATACTCATAGCAGAAGAATGGTTGGTTTTTGGTTTTTTAAAGTAGTAACTCTCCTCTACAACACAAAGTCAAAGGCAATGGCGGACAAAGATAGAAATGAGTTGGTCGATACTGGGGCCCTAAAGCAATTGGTTGACCAGAACAGCAGGTTAATTGAAGAGGTACAGAAGTTGAGACAACACATGGCAGAAATGTATTAGGCTTGGATGACCGGGACAGTACCACCCTCGCCACCACCCAGCTGCTTAGATTCTACCATTCTCCAAACTCCTATCATGGTTTCGAACGATCCTTTATACTCTCCAGATGCACCCGCTTACTATAATTTTCCCAACCACCCCGCTAGCTCCGCCATTTGCCCTCCAACTATCCCCAACAATGAATATTTACTCAGAGTTCATGATATCCAATACTATCCCGCAGAGGTGCCCACAAGGTTTCTGACTCGTACAAGCAAAGCCTGCAGAATGAGCCTCATATTGAGAATGAAAAGTTCATAAGGAAAGAAGGGCGGAATGGAATACCCCAGAGGCTGGAAGGTATAAGACAGTCCTTAGAGAACAAGCAAGGAATGCGAGACCAGGGTAATATGACTTGCAAAGAACTATTTGTATCCCCTAACGTTCGCCTACCCGTAGGGTTCAACGTGCCAAAATTTAGCTAGTACGATGAGTGTGGAGATCCGGTAGCCCACCAGAGGGTTTATTGCAGTGACATGAGAGGCGTTGGAGAGAAAGATGACATGTTGATAGCATATTTTAGCAAGAGCCTAACTGGGGCAGCATTGGACTAGTATACTCGTCAAGATGTCGATGAATGGCCTACATTGGGTGACATGGCTCAAGATTTAGTTCGATACTTTTAATGCAAATCCAGTGTTACCCCGGACCGCGCTTCCCTATCTAAAATGAAAAAGAAGCCAGAGGAGAGCATTAGGGAGTTTGGGCTCAGATGAAGGACGCATGCTGCTCGAGTCAGTACCCCGATTGGTAAACAAGAAATGGTTGAGCTTTTCCTACTAGCCCAGGAGCCCACCTACTTCTGTCATTTGGTCCCGGCTTTGGGAAAACCTTTCAATCATGTGTTAAAAATGGGGTAACAAGTAGAAGAGGGAATCAAGTCAGGCAAAACCATGAGTGGTTCGAAAGATATTCAGAATATCCAAGTAAGCTTCGGTGGAAGAAAGAGAAATAGAAAAGATGATCAATATTTCCAGCCTCGACAACGTACTCATGGACATCCTTGTGTACCAGATATCCTCCCCAACGCTGCTTCTCCCCGCATAGCTCAAAAAATCGTACATCACTTTCCCCATACCCAGCCCCACAGAATGCTTATCCACCCCCACGAGCATACTGAAAACCTCCTGGATCAAGTTTCCAGCCTAGCCAAGCATGTAAGAATGAGAGGCTACTGAAAAAAGAAAAGGCTTTCACCCCTATCAGATTATCATATGCCAGTTTGTTCCAAAGGTTGAAGCTGTTAGACATGTTGAAGCCGATTTAGATAAAAACGCCAAACCCCCTGTCAAAGAAGTTTGGTGTTTCTCAAAGGTGCCCGTATTGCTCAGATGTCCCGGTGCATGACACATAGAAGTGCTGGAGTATAAAGAAATCAATTCAGAAGCTTATTGATATAGGTGACATTATCGTGCAAAATCCGGATGCAACAGACACTAGCCAAAGTCCATCGCCTGTGCATATTGTGATGCACCTGTTGGAATGTGAGAATTCTTCTGGGAGCCTTAGAGGCACGAGTGCTGCTAAGCTTTCAGTGCTATCAGAGGTTGATCTTCAGAACGAGTCGGCAAAAGGAACCCAAAAGCAATCTGTTAAGAACAATATGACGAAGGTTTGTGAAGTGTCTAGTGTTATTGATGTGGAACCCAGTGAGCTAATATGTTGTGATGGGTAATTTGGAAAATGCTCCATTTCTTGGTCAGCCAGAAAGGAGTTTTGGTGGTTTATTTTGTTGTCATTTCTGTTGTCCGGGTTATTTTCAGTGTTGTAATCCGGATATTGTCTTGTGATTCAAACCCTTTTATCTTTTTATTTTTCCTAGTTTTGTTTAGTATCGTCTAGGTTTGTTCCAGGGTTTTAACCCCAGTCTTTTACTTGTTTTATCGTCCATGCTCTTTCACCATCTATCTAATGCAATTCTCTACTTTCCCTTATTTCTAGTCATTTGGTTTAGTTTTCTTTTCTTTTTACAATTCTTTTCCCCGTTGGCTTTAATGACATGACATGCATGCATAACCCCAGGCCTGGTCTTAAAAGATTATTCATAAGGAAATATAGACACTTGAGGAAAATAAGAATAGGTTTGGACCCTTTGAGACCTTTTAAAGCCCGAACCACGTGAAACGCGGGCAGATAGAACATGAATAAATCCTGAAAGCAAGTTTACCAAACTAGCAGGGACCATTTGTTGTAGCTGGAGTGTTGTCCAATGGTGTATTATATTTGACAGATGAGGAAGAAAAATACATAAAAATGGCTATCAATTTTGATGTAGTCATGAGATACTATGTATGATTCCGTTGACTGCTTGTACTTGTTTGTCTTGGCATATTTTGAAAATTGGAATGACAAAGACATTTTATTCTGCTATCTAAACACTTTATCCTTTGATAACCCTTTTGAAATTTAGTTATTTTATTTCATACCCCTCTTTGGAAATCAACAACAAAAATCAGGAACGCAGGTGTGAAAAGACAGTGAAAGGAAAAGAATAGAAAGAATGAAAACAAAAGAAAAGAAAAACAAGAAAAGAAAAGAGAAAAGAAAAAAGGAAAACTGAAAAAGAAAAGAAAAACAGAAAAAGAAACAAAAGGGGATGAAAAACAACAACAAAAACAAGGAATCGTTATGAACTACGTTTGACCTGATTCCTTTTAAGGACTCTGTCAAGACCCAAACCGGAGGGCCATGACTAGCACCCTGCCATACTCACCACACACCAACATACATTTTACCTAACCTTCTTTATTATCTGTTAGGGCCAACGAGATCAATATTAATGGTATCCATGGATCACGGACAACCAACGATAAAAGATGATGGCATAAACATATATAACATGGGGTGTCCAGACAATCAAGAAACTATATATAAGGTATGGGCTACCACGATACCATGAAAGACTATACAACAAAACCCATCCAACAAGGCATACCAAACTATACATGAGTCGACACCTGTCTATGAGCCTCTAAAGGAACATAAGTTCTGCAACATATCCAGAACAGGGCCCCGACATACCCAGAATATCTATAACAAAAATGCGTACCAAGACCTCGGCAAGTCCTGAGAAGGGATCTTGCCAAACACCACTAAACTGGACAATCGACTGTGATAGTGGAGCTGCACCTTCCTGTCTATCAGGACCTGCAGCACGACATGCACCGTCCACAAACAAAAGGACGTCAGTATGAATAAAATACTAAGTATGTAAGGCAAGGAACCATAAACACGAAAGGTAATATAAGTAGGGATAGAAAATATACAACCTGTAACATCTGAGTACCTATGAGGGCTACTAACATGAAATGCATGATACGTATGTATAAATACATAAACTGTTAAAACATATGCCTCTGTGGTCATCATCATCATATCATACCCGACCGTAATAGGCTCGGTAAAAACGTACCCGGCCATCATAAGGCTCGGTAGAATCGTACCCGCCCACGTGGATATCGGTAAAACCCAACTGATCAGTGGTTGCACAGTAGGTGTCGTACTCGGCCGACTATAGGCGACTTGGTAGAGCAAAATAGAAATATATATATATATATATATATATATATATATATATATATATATATATATATACTTATATAAATAATGCATGCTCAACTCATGGAAACACGTTTTAGACCTTTCAGAGTGACGGAAGGTCGGTATCCTTTGTACACGTTATTAGGACTAACTCTTCACTTGAACCTTGTAAGAATCAGGAAGTACCAATAACATTGATTACATAAGAATAAGAGAAGCCACATCACATCAATCATTCCATAAGATGGGAAACAATGTGAGTATTTCTAGCTTCTAAGAGTAGAGTATCTATGGAAGCTCGTTCATTACATTATGTACAATCGGAGTCATGCAAAGGAAAGAAAGGGATAGCCTCACATACCTTGTATATACTTCCCCAATCTCAAGCTATGAAATTATCACAACTCCTTAGTCTACAATAAGAGAAATGATACTATCGTTATCTTTTAAGCGGCATGACTATTATGTATCAATCACAACCTATTTTACAGTGAAACAGACAGCACCTCCCCTATATATATGACTTCACACTATTCACAACAATCACCAAACAACCCAAACAACATCAATAATAATCATGTTGAGCCTCCAAAAACAGTCCACGCACAATCTAATTACTTCATACATATGACGATCACCGTAGTCGTCTCGAACGACCCGAAAATGTTATGAATAACTATCAGACAACAATCCTAAATATATATGGTGTTTCTCCACACTATTCCACCTCAAAAATTTCACAAAATAGTAGTAAAACACGCAGACTGACAGGAAGACAAAACAGTCCACAAAACAGTCTGCTACAAGTGAATAACTCCAACTCACGGCTTCCGATCACCATCCCGTGAGTTCTTACATGTATAGAACGAACTACCATGAGTTCACAGCATAACAATGTATGAAATAGTGCAGTAAACTTACCTTACTCGTTGGAAAACTAAGATATTCCCTTGGTTCTTCAAACTCTTGATTTTACCTCAATTAGAACTTGAAAGAGAGGGAAAATCGATTAAGGTTTGTGTATGATTTTTGGGAGGAGGTTTGCAGGGGTTTTGGTCTGAGTATTTGTGAGATATATTGAGGGTTATATATAATGCATGCTGACTCATGGAAACACGTTCTAGACCTTTCGGTGTGACGTAAGGTCGATATCCTTTATTCACGTTATTAGGACTAACTCTTCACTTTGAACCTTATAAGAATCAGGAAGTACCAACAATATTCATAACATAGGAATAATATAAGCCACATCACATCAATTGTTCCATAAGAGGGGAAACAATGTGAGTATTTTTAGCTTGTAAGAGTAGAGTATCTCTAGAAGCTCGTTCATTACATTATGTACAATCGGAGCCGTGAAAAAGAAGGAAACAGATAGCCTCACATACCTTTTATATACTACCCCAATCTCAAGCTATGCAATTATCACAACTCCTTAGTCTACAATAAGAGAAATGATACTATCCTTATCATTTAAGCGACATGACTATTATGTATCAATCACAACCTATTTTACGGTGAAACGAACAACACCTTCCCTATATATATGACTTCAAACTATTAAAAAAAATCACCAAACACCCTAAAAAACATCAATAATAATCATATTGATCCTCCCAAAATACTCCACGCACAATCTAATTACTTCATACATACGATGGCCATCGTAGTCGTGTCAAACGACCCAGAAATGTTACGAAGAACTATCAGCCCACAATACTACATATATATGGTGTTTCTCCACACCCTTCCATCTCCAAAACTTCAAAAAATAGTAGTAAAACACGCAGCCCAACATCAAGACAAAACAGTCCACAAAACAGTCCGCTACAAGTGAATAACTCAAAATCACGGCTTCCGATCACCATCCCGTGAGTTCTTACATGTATAGAACGAACTAACATGAGTTAACAGAATAAAAAATTTTATGAAATAGTGCGGTAAACTTACCTTACTCGTTGGATAACTAAGATATTCCCTTGGTTCTTCAAACTCTTGATTTTACCCTCGATTAAAACTTGAAAGAGAGGGAAAAACGATTAGGGTTTGTGTAGGATTTTTGGGAGGAGGTTTGCAGGGGCTTTGGTCTGAGTATTTGTGGGATATATTGAGGGTTATATTGCAGAAGATAACCCTTTAAATGAACTCAATAGCCGACCCGAAATTTCCCTTTTTTGTGCTATCATTTTAACAAGCAGGTGACACACCTACTTGTCACCTAGCAGCTTGCGCTGTCTCACAAAAATAGCTATATCTCTCTACTCCGATGTCGTATTGATAAACGGTTTAGTGTGTTGGAAACTAGACCCTTTGTTTTTATATTGGTAGGTAGATCACGCCATAATTCCTTGTGAATTGTGAGAAAAGCTTAGAAACATTTGACCTAATGTTTGAGTAAAGTTTTGAACCTAGGTTGTGACAACTTTTGTCGACTTTTGTTTCATAACTCGTTTGACTTCAAGACTATGAAACGGATATTATATAATTCAAATACCTTAAAACATGACCTCTTGAGTGTATTAAGAACCTATTGGTTTATTCGAAAATACGAGTTACAACATCCTTGATTCGTTTAACTTCTAATACTTTTTAATCACCCTTATACACCCTTGTATAACTTAAGATCAATCGGATTGACTTCTTATCATCTCAAGGATAATTTCTTCTTGGATTTATGTTAACTAACGTCGGTTTGGTCTCATCAAAATAAAAATCCAAAAGTCCCCAAGCAAGAAACTGGGGCAGAAATGGTGGTTGTTGTAAGAAATATGATTCCGAAAGTTGTAGTTTTAAACCCATTTGAATTGTTTTGAGCCTTTGATACCCTTTTTTCTAATCCTATCCAAAAACCCACGTTACGGTACAAAGAAAGACCTTCTGATCAGTCTTCAAGAGATGCCAATTTGAGCAAGTAGCAATGGTTCATGTTAGGGGAAATACTCCGGTCTAAGCAGGAAAGATAATAAAATGAGAGAGTCTTATTGGTGAAAACCCTCACGGGCACTGTAAGGCGACGGGAGCTGGAAAAACTGAAAAAAATGAGAGAGTCTTATGTTGAAACACGTTCTCAAGGCACTATACTAAAACGTGTGTTCATATTTGTAGGTTTTGATGAATGACAAACTATGCGCAATGGACATATGACGAGGTCCAAGCACAAGCACGCAATTGATATATAACGAGATTCAAGCACAAGACCAAGTTCAAGCAAAGATATAAAGTTATACATGAGTCGTTCTTTAATTGTGATCTGGATCCAATAACTTGACTCAAGACTTGGCTTCTCTCGTAAAAACATTTTTATCAAATCATGCATATTTAATTTAAAGCAAAATGATTTTAAATCATGCATATTTACTTTAGTCAAAATGATTTTTAAACATGCCTCTAAAATCTGGACTAAGATAATCGATTATGTACTTATGATAATCGATTATGTTAAGTCAGCTGCATGACAATCGATTGTGAACTTATGACAATCGATTGTGTTAAGGCAGTGTGCATCAGATTTTTCAAATCTGCATGACAATCGATTGTGTTGAGGCAGTGTACATCAAAGTTTTTCAAAGCTACAAAATAATCGATTGTGAACTTATGACAATCGATTGTGTTGAGGCAGTGTCTATCAGACATTTTCAAAGTCATAAAATAATCGATTGTGTATCTTTGACAATCGAGTGCATTAAGGCAGTGTCTAATTGATTTTTCAAAGACTGATATATAATCGATTGTTCTCATAGCATAATCGATTGTGTAATTGACCGTTGCCAAAATATTTTCAAAAACCGTCAGGTAATCGATTATAGATTTCTAATAATCGATTGTTTTAAATAAAATCTGAAAAAGATTTTTTGAACGTTGCCAAGTAATCGATTGTAGATTTCTGAAAATCGATTGTTTTAAGTAAAATCTGGAAATGATTTTTTGAACGTTGCCAGTAATCGATTATTGATCTTAGATAATCGATTGTTAAGCGTAAAATCTGGGAATGATTTTTGGAACGGTTGGCAAACAATCGATTGTGGCATTTTGACAATCGATTGTCACTGAGTAAAATCAGCAATTCTTAATTGACAACTAGGCAACGGTAATGCATGGTTTTGCAACTATAAATACAGCTTCAAATCAGTCTTCTAAACACAACAACTGATCATATTATTGCTATAGCTTGCATACTCTATTGTTCATCACTTTCTATTCATTACATAAGTTTTGACAGCCAAAATTCTTGACGAAAGTTGTTGCGTTCTTGAGCGTATCTGTTTACTCATATCTACTCTATTAAGAGAGTCTTGTTTAAGTGAGTGCTAAGTGTTTTATACACTTGAAGGGAAGTGTTAGTCCCTTGTATTGTAAGAAGGAACTTGTGTTTCCTTTGGTTGAAGTCTTGGAGTGTTGTATCTTCGAGCAAAGGTTGTTGAGGCTTGTGTCCTCAGTTTGTAAAGGTTTGTTGAGCACCCGTAAGCTTAACAGTGTTAGTGGAAATCTCGAGAGAGTCTCTCTGGGACTGGACTAGCCACGGGTTGTGGTGAACCAGGATACATCGGTGCGTTCGTTCTTATTTATTTACTTATCGCACTTATTTCTTTCCTGCAATTTTTAAATTCCGCAAGTTTACGCTAATTTTTATTATAACGCTATTCACCCCCCCCCCCCTCTAGCGTTAAGCGTATTTTCTAACATCTTATTGGTGAAAACCCTCACGGGCACCTTGAGGAGATTGTAAGTTGAGAGAAAAGAACAAAATGAGAGAGGTTTGATGGTGAAAACCCTTTGAACGGTACAAGTCGAATAAAGATTGTGAATCAGAATCGATAATCGGAGCATTGAAGCCTAGCTTCACGGTCCGGAGGGTATAACAAGAGTTGACCATCAGATTTGCTCAAAAGAATAGGCCACATGTGCATGTCATGGTCATTAGAGTTGGTACCCGCATTTTATAGGTTTCTACTTTTTAGGTTTTTTGTTGGGAATCATCTCCTTTCCTTGTCCTATACTATGTTCCTTTTGTCTTGTTTATTCCCTCCTCTTGAGTTGGTCGGGTCAAAACAAGTGAGAAATGACTTCAAAATCTGCCACCAGCTTTCCAATTGCATAAAAAGGGATCTGTTTGTCACATCAAAGCAACATAATTCAGGAAAGAACAATAGGCACACTGAGCTAGTAACAATCAACATGCTTTAGGATTTGTTGAAATACAAAGGCTCGGTACATATCAAATCATGGACAACGCGACAGAACGAGGGCTATGGTAAATGGATCAAAGGTGTTTTCTGTGACAAGAAGGGTGGTAAACCAGTGACATGCAAGAGCTTCCAAGAAGAAATCGAAGTTATCATGGCTAGCGATGGAGCAGTAAACCTCAAGGTTAGAGCCAGTGATTTGGGTCAGGAAAGAACATCATATATAATGTTGTTGGTAAATATGCTTTGGGGATTAGATGAAACACAAGGGTTTGACGGATGTCGGTTCAGGAATGATGCAAAAGACAAAAGGTATTGGGTTCGAATGAGAAGAGGTATTTTCTGGGTTAAGGTTTACAAAGGAAGCGGTTAATCAAGGGGCAAACAGGGTCTTCAAATGAAAATCAATCATCATGAAAAGTGAAGGAGCAACAGACCCCGAGGTCAAGGCCAGTGGTTTAAGTCAATAAAAAATAGCATAAACACTAAGTGGGGGCGATGATGTGCTGTAGGGGGTCATGTAAAACACAACGGATGGGAAGATATCAGCTCATAAGCAATGCAACGAATAGAGAATATGGGGTCTAAATGGAGAAGAGGAATTTTCTGAGATAAGGGTGACAGAGAAATTGGTTAGACAATAAGCAAGCAATGTCTTTCAAGGTGAAATCAAAGTTACCGTGGCAAGTGAAGGAGCACAACACAAAGATGGGAAAGGCCACAAAGCTTAGCCAGCCATGGTAAAGTGACTCAGCAATCTTAGTAAACATGTGAGAATTCTAGCAGAGGGTCAGAAATGCAATACCAAGATGAGAAACAAAACAAATCCACGAGGATCAGAGGATCAGCCAAGCATAACACCGTAACTCAGCAATCGTCAGAGAGGGGTATAAGGCTTTTGGCAAAAGAAGCAAAAGCACAACAGAAAGGTGTAAATGGACGTGAGAGTCGACCCAACATGATATATCAACTCGTCAATCATCGGGAGTGGGCATAAAAGAATTCTGGTAAAGGGTCGGAAGTGCAACACAAGTAGGGAGCAACATAAAGGCACAAAAGGCAAAGGCCAAACAAACATCATAGACAGACTGGGTGATTTCAAGAAAGGGTGCAAGGATTTTGGCAAAGGAATGGAAAGGTAACACAAAGATGAAGAACAAAGTGAAGCCACAAGGTTCGGAGGGTTGACCAAAGCATGATACATCAACTCATCAATTATCGGTAAAGGATATAAAGAATTCCGGCAAGGGATCAGTAATGTAACACAATGATGGGGGGAAAAATAAAGCCTAGAGGTCTCGAGGGGTCGGCTGAGCAGTTCAAGCGACTCATCATCAACATGGAAATTTGAATACAATGAAACATGACAGTGAGGAGGACGCTTCCAATAAGAAAGTTGCGAGCCAACCACCATTTTTCAAACTGACAAGTTTTCTTTGATTGACACGGGGCCAGAAATTTTTGAAAGAGCCCAAGGAAGGCCGTCCATAGGAAAAGGCAGGCACACGGCAGGTATGATCAAAATCTCAAATCCCACCTAGAAGTGGAACTCAATTAAAACTCAAAAGGGACCTAGTCCGTAGGAAACACCCTCCCAAGAAAAAAGCACAAGGGGACAAGATTTAACTAGCAAAACCCAATAGAAACAACCGAGGGTTAAAAGAGGCATAGAAGTTGAGATGGAACGCAGTTTAAAACTCAAGCAGGTGCGGGTAACATGGGCAAGCACACACACCTTCCCCGATAAGAGCCACATAAACCCTTCTGGGAAATAATCACTAGCACAAACAACCAGAAGTTAGAATTAGCATTTAAAGCGGAACCATTAGGACCCTCTTGGAAAATGGGACTTGGCTAAGAGTACAAACAGTCGGATGGCATGGTCAAACTCAGGTATTTTCCCAGCCAGAGTCAGCAAGAGTCATCAGGACCCTCCTGAAAAATGGGACTTAGATTAGATATTTCCCCAACTAGAGTCAATAAGAGTCATTAGGACCCTCCTGAAAAATGGGACTTAGATTAGATATTTCCCCAACAAAAGTCAACAAGAGTCATCAGGACCCTCTTGAAAAAATGGGACTTAAATAGATATTTCCCCAACAAGAGTCAACAAAAGCCATCAGGACTTAGATTAGATATTTCCCCGACAAGAGTCAACAAGAGTCATCAGGACCCTCCTGAAAAATAGGACTTACATTAGATATTTCCCCAACAAGAGTCAAGTTTCAATGGCTTTCTTTAATGTCCAACAATTTTCGGTACTATGAACTTGGGTTTTAGAATGACACTCACATCTCGCATTGGAGTCAAAACCTTTTGAATTTGGATTCACATAATGTGGCATGATAGGTGAATCAATTTCAGCTGCATCAACTTTCGAAATAGGCTTGTATATGATTCTCCAATTGGGGTGAACTCTTTCTTTGGCTCCTATTCTCTCATGTATTCCTGTATGGGATGAGGATTATATGGTACCTGAACATTTTGCCGGAGTTTATGGAAGCCTTGTGGAATCAATGCTCGCCATTGTTGGTGATTGGGAGGCCTAGCATAAGCCGGAGCATTATACATTATGTGTTGTTGCGGGGGAAATGAGTATCGGGGACCCTGAGGCGGATAATAATGTTGAGGAGAATTGGATTGTTCCTTGTTGGAATTGCACGTATGAAGGAACTATTCCTCTTTGAACTCCCCCGAATCCAGACGCCATCATGGATCATTCCTCCTTCGTTTTTTGATTTCCAAAAATTCCTGACCCGCTTTGAATTGCTTGTGTGGTCGCCTTAAGGGTTGCCTGACTTACCATTTTGCCCGACTTCATGTCATTCTTAACTATTTCCCCAATCTTAATCGCCTCAGCAAAAGGCTTACCAATGGTGGCCAACATATAATGGAGGTAATCAGGATCCTGAGCTTGGAGAAAGTAGTCAATCATTTCTGCCTCTTTCATTGGTGGTTTGACCCTAGCAGCCTACTCTCTCCACTTGATTGCATATTCTCTAAAATTCTCTGCATATTTATTCTTTATGTTGACAATAGAGGAGCGGTTTAGCACTATATCAATATTATACTTAAATAGTTGGAGAAAATCTTGTGTCATGTTGTTCCAAACGTGCCAGTGAGATATGTTTTGATCTATGAACCATTCTGAAGCAATTCCTGTCAAACTTTCCCCAAAATAAGCCATGAGTAATTCTTTTTTGCCCCTGCTCCCCTCAATTGGTTACAATATATCTTCAAGTGGGCCACAGGATCAACGTGACCATCATACTTGTCAAACTTAGGGGTCTCGAATCCAGGCGGCAAATGAACATGGGGAAATATGCATAAATCATTGAACAAAACACTCTTGTGGCCTCCCAAAACATGTATGTTTCTCATGGTTTGTTCCAATCTCTTCACTTTTCTGGTCATTTCCTCTTATTCCATATTCTTGTGGGGATTTTCGACCTTGACTAGGAACATGTTCTAAAGAGTATGCTTGTATGAATCTGGAACCTTGAAAATCAGTTCTGAAGAGTAATGTTGGGTATCATGAGCATTCAGTTGTTGATCATTGTTGAGAGAGCCGGTTGAGGAATGGGTACAATATGTGGGTCATTTCTAAAGGGTGCGGCTGGAGGACGTGGAATAGAGGTACTGGGGATAGTGGGGAGGTTAATGCTCGGACTGAATCTAGGTTGGTACAATGGGTTACTTATTTTGGAGATAGGCACTTGGTTTGCAATTGACATATTATGAAGATTATCCGAAGGCCCTAGGGGTAGTGAGGGCGGTGCCTGTCCATTCACCCATGCTTGGTACATATATGCCAATTGTTGTTTCAACACTCATACTTCTTCAACCAGTCCTGAACCTTGTTCGACCAATTATCCATGGACATTATCATTATCTGACTCATTCTCACTATTGTTTCCTATTCTACTTTTTCCTTTTGACCTCGTGATGTAAAGGTGAGTCTCCAGTTTAAACCACAAACCAACCACCTCTATTTAACCTTATCTTTTCAGAAATAACAAACAACAAATGTGTTAGGGTTAGGCATTTTTCAGATATTGATCACACATTGTATGCCATGCACCTAATGCCATTTTCATTTCTAAAGTTATTTTGGAAGGATTCATGCTTCATCCCGGCTTGTTGGTTTATATTCTTTTGCACATACTACTCTTTTATTTTATTTTATTTTTTTTTTTCAATTTTTCAGATTAATTATGGTTGTGATCGCATCATATGAGGATTGCCTACGTATCATGACGCCGCATGAATCATACCATCCCGTAGTTCAGGAGAACAATTCTAATGATTTCTTCTTTTTTTTAAATAAATAAAACAAACAAAAAATATTTTTCAATAATATTTTTTTATAAAATGAGAGAAAAGGAAATATATACAAACTGACTCTAGTGACTCTAAAGATATAAACATGACTGGAATAAAACAAATTTTGATAATAATAATAAATAAAAGTCTCCAAAATTAAAAATGCGACAAATAAATGAAACTAAGAACTAACAGACTGCACTAAAAATTTAATCTTCAATAGTCTTCTTGCTTAAACTGATATCATCAATTGTCTGCATCTCTTGGCCTCCACTGTCCCCCTAAAGTCTCGTACAAATTCCAAAACGCTGTTGGAAACTGTGGAACGACGACACTTGCTTGTTGACCAACTTCCTCATTGTTTAGACGACGATGATCATCATGAACATATGTTGTTTTTTCTGCCAATCGAAGTACCTGCTCTCTAGCTTGCCCCATACGCATGTGACAATTCTACAACCACATCTGGGTAGTGTTGAGGGTGTGCCCCATATGAGCCTTGCGTCCCTCATATTCTTCAATGCGACGGTTTAACACACCTCTCTCAATCATCCACTGACGCCTCTCTTCCTCAAAATCTGTGTGCTGATGACCCCTCTTCTGTCTTTTTATTTCTTCTAAATGTGCATAAAGCTGACTCTTTGAGCGTATCCAGTGGGCCCTTTCTATTTCAAACTGCTCTTTCTGCTGATCAAACTCTAGTTGTTGCTGGTGCGCATCTTCTTCAATGATACTCAAGTCTTCTTGCAACTTATGTATTTCAACATTTTTGTTTGCCTCCACTCTTCTTACTAAACCAATTGTGTTTGCCAGTTCTTTTTCTAAGTGGGCTGGCTCGTTTTTAGCATTCTTTAAATCTTTATCCATGACCCGCAAAGCATATGGATAATCTTTCTCAATGTTTAAATGAATATGAGAAACTCCGGCCTGATGTCGGACTTGTTGTTTGGCTATAATCATCTAAGCATGCTCCAATTCCTCATTCGGATTTTTTATAGTTCTTTGATAATCTCTCCTCTTGTTCGGCCCCTCGGTCTTATCTCTAAACGACAAAGGATCATGAAACCAAGTAATATATTCAGGGATCACCTCTCCACGATCTCGGTCCTCTACCATATCATTGAACTTCAAAACTTTACTTGCATACCAAATTTTCATAATTTTCCCTTCGTCATGAGGTTGATCTTTACCAAAATCAACTTGCTCATATCTCATTTTGGTGACACCTCCTGTCGTCGTGCAAGCTGGTGCATTACCCAAAGAGGAGCATAAGGATGAACACCAACCAATCCTATAAGTACCAAATAAGAATGGTATGCAGATTCATAAATGACCTCTTTCGAGGAAAACCAATCGTAATTTCATGTGATGTGTTTGGCAGACAAAGTAAGAAGTAGTTATTTCCAGGCGTTAATCTCTTCAGGCAAGTCACATTTGTCAATTCTTTTCTGATGATCAAAAGTGTGATTGGGCCAGAGCTCACTAAAATTAGAGATCGTAGGATGACGATAAAAATGCTCCAAAAACCATATTTGTAGCAAAATGTTGCAACCATCAATGTTTCGTGCGCCAGATTTACATCCAGTTAAAGCACGAAAAATGGAAGAAAGAATCTTAGGGACCAAAGTATAATCATCCCTTTTTGAGGTTAGCGCCTTAACTACACTTGCCAACCGAATGTCAATGGGTCCTTCCCTTTCCAGAAAAACTACACGCCCGAAAAAAGCAACCATAAATGCAAATCTTCTGTATATCTTCCATGTTTCCTTGTCTTCCTTTGATTTCAGTTTTCTCACATTCCTTTCAAAATTGCATTCGAGGCCGTACAAATGCAACAGAAATCCAAACTTACCCAATTGCATCCTAAACCTTCATAATGTCCATAGTGTATGTTCAAGAGCTTCAGAAACTTAACCGCATTCACATTTTTTAGCACTATGGGTCTTTGGCGGCGAAGTTTACGGCCATACCCCTGAAAATGGGCGATTTCCTCAAAGGTCGGAGTCATTTCACCGTCGATACAATAGAACACATTTTTTTCAGGATTCCAAAGCAAAATCAAAGCTTCGATCACATCCCTCCTAGGCTTGATCGTCATCACCAAATGTCCCAAGTATTTCTTTATCTGGTTTCACTTATATTCTTTAAAAACTCTCCACCAATCCCACAATAATTGTGGTATCTGATCAACAATGAGAAAATCTGGTATCCCTTCTGACCTAGGCCTCTTTCAGACTTACCTCTTTCCCCACTCATGGTGCATTTGTTTATACAGACACGGGGTTAGGTTTTAGTTAAATATACTATTGACACAAAAATTCTGATTTCTCGGGTTTGAAAAAAAAAACCAAACTGTGGGACTTAAAAAAAACTTAAATTAGTAATAGTCATTCAAAAACAAAAGGCCCAAATAACTTTTTTTGTCTTGTAAAAAAACTAATAAAAAATAAATTGACCTCCCATTTCGTATTTTCAATGCAGGTTTCAAGTCTATTTCGATAAAAGGACCGGATGCAAGGGAAATACTGGTTAAAAACTTGACAAAGTGACTACATTATCATTATTTGAAAAAAATAAAAATAATAAGTAATAGTCCATAAAAACTTTCTTTTACTCCTTTTTTTATGTTTATTTAAAATGGGGTTGAACCTGATGAAGGTTGCCTATGTATCTCACATCCGGTGAGAATCAAACCCGCATAGTTCGATTAAAATAACTAAAAAAGAAAACTATTTTGAAAATTGTTAGTTTATACACCAAAACCTTTCAAAATTTTATTTTTTAAAAAAATATTATTTTATGAAAACTTGGAAATTTCCTCTTTCTTTATCCTTGTTTAATTTTATTCTAAAGCCGGTCAACATTTAAGTAAAGCCTACCAAATAATGTTACATATAGCACATAGATATGAACATGTTGGTTCAAAAAATTAGTTCATGTCCTAGACGGGCCCGACCTCTGTGCCGAGCCCCGGTAAGTTCAATGCATATGATGCAGATAAAGAGTAACCTACTAGAGATATTCATTGCTTGTGGCTTGTTCTTCTAAGTTTTCAAATCCTAAAGGAGATGGTATCTAAACCTGGCTTACCCGGGTGGACAACCCCGGGCCGAGGAGCGTCAAGCATCACCAGTAGTAGAACAACACTAGCTAGCTAACGGCTCTCCCGCCTAATTATGTGTGACTAAATCTTTCACCGGAAGCTGGTATGCTAACTGGCTTTATCTCAAGACAGAAGTTTTATGATGCTGGTAGGAAAACATAACATAACTACCTATCAGAAGACTCATAAGGGTGCGAGAGAGGAAACAATTTATATCATAGTTCAAATAAATATTAAAGTGGTAAATAAGCAACAAATAGCACATTAGGCTTCAAAACACAATAATATCCAAAACATGATAAAAGACAAACAAGAATCAATATACAAAACTTGAATTCTTATTAATCAAGGTTCGGGTATGAATACATGGGCTAATATTTAAAATACATCTAAAGTTTTTCTAATATTTTAGAGTATTTCAATTATTTTCAAATTCGATACATTTATTTTTTATAATTCTTTAAGGATTTAAAAATAATTTTTTTTTAAAAAAAGGTAAACCAAATCAACTGGATCATCTTAATGTTAAAAGCACATACAAAATAATCAATCTATTATACTAGAAGGAATCCATCATCAATATGCACATGTTGCTACTTCATACTTTACCAAAGCTCGCAATTTGGGCACAAAAAATTCTTACGGAAAAATTGTACATGAATTTCTAGATTGAAGAAAAATCTTCTTATTTTGCCATACAAAGTTGATAATTTTTAATGACTAATGGAAATATCATGACATGTATTCTTTATATACATTGAGAAAAATAGAACGAAAAGGGGATGATGTGAATATTTTCTTTGAAAAATATTTTTACCTTTTAGCATAAAAATTACTTTTACCTCTAAAACCATTGACTATAATAGTGAATAGAGTATGGTTTAGAAATACTTTTGCTTCAAATAACTGGTGATTGGCAGTTGGAGATAATTTTATTTCTCTGATTTTCCTTCTTAGTTACAATGCAGCTTTTCTAGTTAACAAAATCGAAGAAACTCAATTGATTAAAAACTGAAACTCATTACTATAATATTATTTATATTTGGGCATTAAATATTCTATGTAATTTCAAAAAAAGATATTTATATGGACTAAATTTAACTAGTTACTAACAGATAATATACATTGTTTCTTCTCTTTTTTTTTTGGGTGCAATTTCTTTAATCCTCTTTGAGCACGTTGAGACGATTTACGATTTTCTACTTTCGAAAAGACACCCAAATGGAGATGACAAAATGACCATGAACACTAGACATTCTAAAACCCTCTAAACTTTAAAAAGAAGAAGACATTAAGGGGAAAAAAGTACATAGATCTCCTTCTTTAATTTCTTTTTGAAAAACAGAAAAGTTTATATATTAGACTAAAAGGATGAAACTCACTAATTAAAATAAGATTATAACAAAACATGGCATGAATATCCACTTCAACCACATCACACAAATAAATAAATGTTAAATTACTTAATGATAAGAATAAGAGAAGAAAATATGAATCTTAGAAGGCTTCCAATAATTATAAAAGAAAATAATGAATATAATCCTTTGCTTTGGATAAGAAATGTACAAGATGAAACTTCGATAATCAAAATCTTCCGAACAAAAGCTAACTACCACCGAAACTACGAACTGAACCTCAAATTTCAATCTCGAACTAAACTTTTTTCTTCCTCAAATCTCGTTTTCTTCCTGTTTCCTCTCAATTTTGTTGGTTTTTTTTCTTTTTAATTTCGTTCTTTGTTTTTATTTTTATTTTTTTGCTTTTTTTTTTCCTTTTCTGCTTCTTTCTTTCTCTACCTTCTCCTTTTTCCATTTTATTTTTGCTTCTTTTTTTTTTATCACGTTTTTCCTCCTCATTTGTCTCTCTCCTTTGTTTTAGTTATGATATACATTCCTTTTATAAAGGAAATGTGGGTGATATATAAAGGAGTTGGAGTGTAAGAATGGGGTTGAAAAGATCATGGTGAGTAGTGATGATAAAATGTTTTTGAATTTTTTAGATTTATCTCTTTTTTTGTTATATTATTTATTTTTTTATTTCTTTTATATTTTAAAATATAAATTAAACTTATGAATATAAGGAGATTAACAAACATTTCTTACAATATAAAAAAAATTCATATTTACATGTACTTTAAATAATACTAAAAAGAAAAACATAAATTGCTTATTAAAATTCTAATTAAATGAATATATACATATATAAATATATATATATATATATATATATATATATATATATATATATATTAATTTTCTTCTTGTCTTTTCCAATAGAAATAAAATTTGTACTATAAGTATGTGTTTGTAGTTTTTTTTATAATAAACCTATTAAGAGAATGAAAAGGTTTAAAATATCAACATTAGACCTAAAAAGAAATATTTATACTAAAATAATATAAAATTTGGGTGTGGTAAAAATTAATTATTCGTAATGCGCACACGAGTTTAGGAAGGTAATGTTATTAAAATAACGTGCTTAAAGCAACTGCGCATTTTTAACTTTGCGAAGGGCCATGAAAATTTGCTAAATGGCACGCCTCGAACTCTAAGGATTTAAAAAAATAATTAAATGAGAGCCACGCATTTTGAGATTTTATTTGGCATAGCACACCTCAATTCTCAAAGCTTGGGGCCTGACCTGAGGTCTAATCACCAACCCCCCAAGCAAGTATGAAGGGACAACTGAACTTGCCATGAAGCCCAAAATGAAAGCTTATCATGAAAAGAAGAAGCTCGGCGTACATTGGTCCCTATTGGTAAACACGTTAACGCTATTTGTGATAATAATACCTTATCCATACAACTTCCACTTTGAAACAAATATTAACGCTCAAGGCACATATATGAATTCCATTCAGAAATGAGTATATGCATTAAAATTCCTAATTACATGGCACAAGTTACCCATCATTTTTGACAAAACCACATGCATTATAGTTCTAAAAAAAACCAAAGGCAAACCTTAAAACCAAACAACAACAAAAAGTCTCAAATCTGATTATAAACTCAAGTTTCATTTGCAAAACTTAAATCGATAGGCCAAAAATAAAAAAACCAGAAATCAATAGGTCGACTTCAAGCTATGCATAAGTGAACTTGGATACATGATGGGCAGAAAACTAGATCCAACATAAATAATCTGAACTAACAAACATACAGCCCTTAACCACGCTCAAAACCAAACAAATTCACAGTCAAGCTGAAGAAACGAATCCTTCAGTTAATACACACCCAACATATTAAGTTAACACATATATCTAGCATCTAACAGTATTTAATTGAAGATCCCGTATTAATCCTAAGATACAAGTGTAGTGCTGATTACTTGACTAGTCACCCATGAAGAAGAAAAATAAAACTTGGCTATGAAGAGGCAAGAAACAAAATACAATAAACTTTAAAGGAGAGAAACTAGTAAAGCCACAGAACAAAATCTTTTTCTTCAACTAGAATTCATATCTTCACACGATAACCTTAAACATGCATTAGTTCCATTCAAGGTTCAAATGAAATACCTGGAGATTGCAATAAAACAGTAGAAGCCAGCAAAAAAAACAACTAGTAAAACCAGCTTCCAAACAAGAAGTGATGTGTAATAATCTTAAGAAAGAATAGTTTCAATCGAACAAATAGCCCAACTGACTTCAAACAAAACTCTTCGAAAGAAAATCAAACTCAATAAATTTTTAACCCCTAATGAACTAGAAAACCACTTTAGCAAATTGAGAACTTCACAGATCACTGAAGAAACTCAATGAAACGGTAAAAAAATTTCAGCCGTTGTGTTTTCCTTTGATATTTTCTCCCTGAAAATTTGAATTGAGTTTTCCTTAACAATACCTTTATAGGCAAGCTATTAAAGCAGCCTTAAGGGTTCAATTTTTACTTAATGCCCCTTTTTTAATTAACATTCTTGCTACTTGATCTCTAAATTTCTGACTTGTTGGCCAAATAAACCTATTTTTCAGCTTCTAAGAATCTTCCCAAAGCTGTTATTGAAAGATTCGCTAAGTACAATCCCCAAGTTACCCTTTAGTTACTCTGTTGTTACCAGACGGATCAACCTAGATCAAATTGACCCAAGGCAAACCAGACATGGGTATTTAACCAAATTGGATTAATCCCTTTCTTTGGGTTTTCAAAACGAGTTTGGATTTCAAAAAACAGAACCATAAAAATGACAGAATTTTAACATAAACCTTTAAAAAATGACCGAAACACTTTGAAATCAACAAAGACCTATGAATGAAATAGTCCCTTTAGACCGGAATTTAAAGACAACCAAACAAACTACAACAAAATTAAAGGAAAGGCCAGTTCATGATTAGCCTGGATAAAAGAACACATGCATAGGAAATTTTGATTAAATAGACGAAGAGACGATGAACGGGTACATCAATGAAATAATAAAAATGAAATCAAAATGAAAAAGAAAAACATGAAAACTAGAAAAATAAAAGGAAATAACTAAAAGGAGGGCCAACCTTGAAATTCTTCTTTAAAATCTTGATTCTGGCCAAAAGGGGCCTTGATTATGTGTTCTCGGATGAAAACACACGATCAAGGTCCGTTTGGTCCTAATCGACCTGACCCTGGACGTTGACACTTTAATTCCAGACTTCAAATTGATATTCGATGAATTCTAGGGATATTCGAGGGCATGGAATGATGGATTTGGGATGAGAGAGGCCCGGTGGTCCTTTGATGTTAATTTGGGGTCGTTCTGTAGTGGCGCCGCCACCGGAAAAAATCGTGGTTCTAAGGCAGCTGGCTAGGGTTTGGAGTTTTGATCGTATATTCGAGTAATTCTAGTTGGATCTGAGGGAAGTAGTTCGTATATTTGGGAAGAGGGGGTCGAGGAGAGGTGGTGGTGTAATTTAGGGCGTGATTGGCCGTCAGCTGCCGCCGCCGGTGATTTTCGACGGGCTGCAAACGGTGGCCCAAGAGTGGCATTACGTTGGGTTCTCTGAGGATTGTTGTGAGACGGTGAGTGGGGGAGAGGGGGGTTAGGGGTGGTTGGACATATTTATATCAAGGCTCAAATCAGTTCCTCCCGTTGATTTGCACGAAATGAACGGTCCGGATTAAAACTTAACCAAACGGGGGCGTCTGATCTTCAATAGGGAAGGGACTGATTTTGGACGAGTTTTGGGCCAGGTATGGGGTAATTGTCTTGGTTAAATGGTTTGGGGCTTGCCAATTTGGCCCAAAAACTTTTCTCTTCTTTTAATTATTTCTTTTTTTAATTCGCAGATTTCTTGTTAATTTCAAAATTAGAATAAAACCAAGATTAATTCTTAATTAGATTATCCTATCAATTTAGATTAATTAACTCTAGATAATAATTAACACAACCAATTAAATACCGAAAAATTCAAAGCTAAAATTAAAAAGGCAAAATTAAACTTTTTTTTGTACTTTTTTATTTTTGTAACATTAATTAACTAATTATCCTACAATATAAAAATTGGATCCTAAATGCAAATGCAATATATTTTTTTATATTTTTATGAATTAAAAAAAATATAAATTAAACATACACAGAAAAATGCAAACAAACAGGAAAATATTATGCAATAATTCCTAAAATCGAGTAATTAAAGAAAAATTCTAATTTTAGAAATTTTGTAGGAGCAATTCATGCGAGGTAAAAATCACGTGCTCACAAGTATTAATGTATATTTGTCATTGGCAGAGTCCAACTTTAGACACCGAAGATCTGATCATGAAACTTTGGACCCAACTTCAAAGCCATATGTCTGAAGTAGATTCTGAAACGGCTAAACATTAAAAACTATAATTATTGACTACTTTTTAAATAACAGCCCTAAAAAGTGGTTATTTGTGCACTTTATTTACTAAAAAGGCCCATCATGGAGAAGGAGAGTCAAAATGGAAATTTAATGGGAAGAAATAATTCAAATAGCAGTTCACCTAATCATTAAACTAAAAATAACTAACAAATATAATATATACATAATTTATGTATGCATATTACTCCCTTCGATCCAAAATAAGTAATTTTCTAAATATTTTTATACAAATTAAGAAATCCACCTTTTAATATTAATTTACAATAAAATTGACCATATTAACCTTTGTTAACTCACATAAACACTCCTAACACATATTACAACACTATTTACTCCAAGAACAATGTAGGAAAAAACTAATTAATTTATTTTTGAAATCTAAAAAAATTATTTATTTTGGACCATAAAAAAACAATTAATAAATTACTTATTTTGGACCGAAGTGTATAATCCATAATATAGTTAAAAAGAATTATAGAATGCTCTATATGGGTAAAGATCCCAATTAATTGCTCTATGTGCTGTGCAAACATATAAAGTCAACTAACGCTGTGGTGGTTGTTGGTCAATTTTGGCTTAATGATGGGCTAGTACTTAAACAGTCCACGTGGCAACCAGTCATATAATGCTAATTGGTCTTACAATTTCCAAGAAAATTAAAAGATATATCTAAACAAAGGCTACCTAACAATGGAGAAAGAATCAGAGAAGAAGAAACTAAGAATTCTCTGCCTCCGTGGCTTAAGAGGCAGTGCTGAAATCCTCAAAAATATGATTTTTCAGTGGCCGGAATCCGTCGTAGATAAATTAGATTTGGTTTTTTGGATGCACCTTTTCCAGCACAGGGAAAATCTGCACTTGAGGGTTTCTTCGATCCTTCTTATTTTGAATGGTTTCAATCAAATAAGGCATTAAGTATTAACAATTGCTTCTTCATATCCTTAATTTACTACTACTATTTCACGGAGTATTACAACTTTGAAGAATGCCTAGGATACATAGAAGATTTTATGTCAAAGCATGGACCTTTTGATGGTGTTCTTGGTTTCTCCCAAGTAAGCCTTATTATCATTTTCTTTCTGTTTTTTGTTTTTTGTTTTTTCCCGAGAGTAGCCATCGTACCTCCACAAAATAAGAGTAGAAAAAGTAAGGATTGTATACACATTATTATCTAAAACTCCCATATTGTTGCAATATACTGATTTTGATTTTATTATTCTTTAAATATATAATTTTTATTTTTTGGTTGTTGGGTAAAAATAGGGAGCAGTTTTAGCTGCAGCAATTCCAGGCATGCAAAGGGAAAGAGTGGCTCTAAATTCCAAATTACGCAAATGATACCGAAACCTATCAAACCTTTTCGAATGACCTAAAATTTTGCATATACATCACAAATTATACTATGAATCTATTTCAACTTCCCAAATTTCATTTCGACCCTAATATCAAAATTTCTATTGTTGACCGAAAATTACCAATTTTTTAGTTTCACCAATTCAAGCCTAATTCTACCACGTACCTCCAAATCACATTTGGGACCCGCTCTAAAGTCCAATATCACCTAACGAAGCTAACCGAACAATTAGAATTCACATCCAAGGTCGTCTACACATAAGTCAACATCCGATTTACTTTTCCAACCTAATCTTCTGAATAGGAGAAAGCAACAATTCTTAAACATAGAGAAAGCAATAAATAGGGGATCGAGGCATTAATTCTTAAGACGACAGACCGGGTCGTCACATCCTCCTAGACTTAAACATTTTTTCGTCCTCGAACGAGCATAAAGACATCCCTGAAGTAGTGAAAAGGTGAGGGTAACTGCTGCACATATCCTGTTCGGTCTCCCAGGTTGCCTCCTCATCTGGCTAACCCCCGCCACTGAACCTTTATTGAAGCAATGTTCTTTGACTTCTACTTTCAGATCTGCCTGTCCAATATGGCAACTAGCTCCTCAACATAAGATGGATCCTTGTCCAGCTAGACTGAACTGAAATCCAACACGTGCGACGGATCACCGTGATACCTTTAGAGCATCGAAACATGGAACACCGAATGAACCCCTGCCAGGTTAGGAGGTAAAGCAAGCTCATAAGCAACCTCCCCAACACGCCTCAATTCTCAAAAGGGCTAATAAACCTAGGACTCAACTTCTCTTTCTTCCCAAATTTGATGACGCCTTTCATAAACGAAACTCAGGGCAGAACCCGCTCTCCAACCATAAGGGAAACATGTCGAACCTTTCAGTCCGCATAGCTCTTCTATTTGGACTGGGCTATACGGAGTTTATCCTGAATTTCCTTGACCTTCTCCAAAGCATCTTGAACCAAATCTGTGCTCAATAGTCTAACCTCGCTCGGCTCGAACCAATCCACCAGAGATCTACATCACCTACCATACAAGGCCTCATACGATGCCATCTGAATGCTGGACTGGTAGATGTTGTTGTAAGAAAACTCTACCAATGGCAAGAACTGATCCCAAGACCCTCCAAATTCTATCACGCACACGCGAAGCATATCCTTAAGAATCTGAATAGTGCACTTAGAATGTCTGTCCGTCTGGGGGTGAAATGTTGTGCTCAACTCCACCTGAGTACCAACTCCTACTGAACGGCCCTCCAGAACCGCGATGTGAACTGAGTACATCTGTCTGAAATAATAGAAGCTGGAATGCCATGCAGATGGAAAATCTCTCGGATATAAATCTCTGCCAACCGCTCCGAAGAATAGGTGGTACCAAAGGAATGAAATGAGCGAATTTGGTCAGTCGATCCATAATAACCTAGATAGCATCAAACTTCTTCAAGGTCTGTGGGAGTCCAACTACAATGTCCATGGTGATCCGCTCCCACATCCTCTCTGGAATCTCTATCTATTGAAGTAGCCCGCCCGATCTTTGGTGCTCGACTTTACCTACTGGCAGTTGAGGCATCTAGCTACATATCCAACTATATCCTTCTTCATCCGCCTCTACCAGTAGTGCTGCCTCAAGTCCTGATACATCTTCACGGCACCTGGATGGATGGAATACTGCAAACAGTGGGCCTCCTAATCACCTCCGGTAGCCCATCGACATTGGGTACACAGACCCAGCCCTGCATCCTCAATACTCCGTCCTCGCCAACGGTCATATCTCTGGCATCACCATTCTGAACCCTGTCCTTAAGGACAAGCAAATGAAGGTCATCATACTGCTGCTCCCTGATACGATCAAATAATAAATATCGAGAAACCACGCAAACTAGAACCCGATTGGGCTACGAAAGATCCAATATCACAGATTGGCTGGCTAAGACCTGAACATCCATCGTCATAGGCCTCTCTGATACTGGCAGATATGCCAAATACCCCAAAATCTCTGCCCTGCGACTCAAGGCATCAACCAATACATAGGCCTTGCCCGGGTGATATAAAATAGTAAGGTCATAGTCCTTTGGCAACTTTAACCACCTCCTCTGGCGTAAATTTAGATCCTTATGCTTGAACAAATACTGCAAACTCCTATGATCTGTATAAATCTCACAAGACACACCATATAGATAATAGTGCCAAATATTCAGGGCATGAACAATGTTAGCTAACTCAAGATCATGGATAGGATAATTCTTCACGTGTATCTTCAACTGTCTGGACGCGTAGACAGTCACCCTACCGTCCTGCATCAATACTACTCCAAGGCCAACTCCCCAGGCATCATAATAGACAGTATAAGACCCTGACCTGTAGGCAATACCAAAACTAGGACTGTAGTCAAAGCTGTCTTGAGCTTTTGAAAGCTCGCCTCACACTCCTCTGTCCACTAAAATGGAGCACCCTTCTAGGTCAATCTAGTCACATGGGCTGCAATCGATGAAAACCCCTCCACAAAACGACGGTAGTAGCCCGTCAAGCTAAGGAAACTACGAACCTGGGCCAACTCTGCACAGCCTCTGAATGTGATTATAGGAGAAACCACTGCATAGCGAGTATTCGCGAATGCAGCAAACCATGCATGCATACCTGCAAGACAGAACATATTATGAACTCCACATGTTGAAGTAACAGTTGATATTGAATGTAAAGTGACTCGCCTAACCTCTGAGTGATTCACCAGTAATTACAATCCTTGACGAGTCAATATCTTCCCTCTCTGTCAGATAATCTGCCAGTTTTATCAAGTCCCAGACCTTCAAAATTTGTAGAAAAATATACTTTTTTCATAGGATAGATATTAGACAATAAGCACGGTGGTTTAATATTAAAGATTGTACTTTATCAAGTTCTCTGAACTCAAAAACAGTGGAATTGCGTTCATTTTCCCAACAACAAGTCTCAGTTTCCTACCATATCAATTATGAAAGGCATTGTATCACCTTTCTTCCATGACGATATAAGGGCCTGCATTGTAGAGAGAAAGCAGTCAGGCATATCAACTCAATCAAATAGCAGCATCCAAGTATTCCATGTAAAGAAAATAATGTGGCAAGTTCACTTCTTGATTTCTCCTCCTCAATATGAAGCCAATAATAACAGAAATTTACACTATGATATACAGACGAGATCCTCCCGCTGTTTATACTCCGAAAAAGCGAAGTAGTTTCAGTAATCCCATAGCCCATAGAGATAATACTCAACAAAATTGGATCCATCACAATAAAAGGCCAAAGGTTTTGCTACTAAATGACAGAGTAATTAGTGTATAGTATGATGGTATAAATGTAAGACAACTCGCCCATAGCCTATTGGAACTGAATATACTGTTTTTGAATGAAAAGATAATCAAGATTAAAATGCTATGTTCTTACATCTCGATATGTTGTCATATAGGTGGCACACCCTCATTTGATCCCACGTAGCCTAAGAATTCCACTGAATCCAACCAAAACTCACATTTTGAGAACTTCGCATTCAACTTCTTCTCTCTCAGAGTCTGGAGCACTGTCCTCAGATGTTGCTCATGATCTTCCCGACTCCGAGAACACACCAGAACGTCATAATTAAGACAATGACAAAAGAATCGATATACAGCGTGAACGCCAAGTGCATCAAATGCATAAAAGCTGTTAGGGCATTAGTCAGCCTAAATGACATAACAAGGAACTGGTAATGACCATATCGAGTCCTGAAGCCAGTCTTAAGGATATCTGGCTCCCGAATCTTCAACTGATGGTAACCTGGGCGTAAGTCAATCTTAGAGAACACCTTTGCACCCTGAAGCTAGTCAAATAGATCATAAATACGAGGAAAAAAATAACGGTTCTTCACTAAACCTTGTTCAACTGATGATAATCGATGCACATACGCATAGAACAATCCTTTTTCTTCACAAATAAGATAGGATCACCCCAGGGTGAAACACTAGGTCGAATAAAACCCTTATCAAGAAATTCATGCAACTGATCCTTCAACTCCTTCAACTCAAGAGGAGCCATACGATATGGAGGGATAGAAATGGGCTGAGTGCCCGGCAACAAATCAATGCCTAAATCAATGTATCTATTAGGTGGCATGCCTGGAAGATCAGCTGGAAATACAGCGGGATAAGCACCACTAGAACCGAATCAATAAAAGGGGTATCAATACTAGCATCTCTCACATAAGCTAAATACGCGGCACACCTCTTCTCAACCATACGCTAAGCTTTAAGAAAAGAAATAACTCTTCTAAGAGTGTGATCTAAAGTACCACTCCACTCAACACGCGGTACACCTGGCATAGCGAGCGTCATGATTTTGGCGTGACAATCAAGAATAGAAAAATAGAGCGACAACCAGTCAATGCCCAAAATAATATCATAATCCACCATGTTGAGTAGCACTAAGTCTGCTCAGGTCCCAAAATCACGAATAGTAACCAAACATGACCGATAAATATGGTTCACAACAAGTGAATCCCCTATAGGAGTAGCAACATAAACAAGGGAACTCAAAGAATCCCGAGATACACCCAAATGCGAAGCAAAATAAGAGGACACATAAGAGTAAGTAGAGCCTGGATCGAATAGAACTGATGCATCTCTGTGAAAAACCAATATAATACCTGTGATGACAGAATTGGAGGCAACAGCATCAGTATGAGCGGGAAGGGTATAGTATCTTGCCTGGCCTCCCCCTCGAGGGTGACCTCTACCTCCCCAGCCTCCACCTTTTGCTGGCTAGGCGGGTGGGGTGGCAACTGGAGCTGTAACCATAGCCTGGGAATTTTGCGGGGCATGCTGCGACTGAAGTCTCTGGGGGTGCACTCCTCCTCAGTCTAGGGCTGCACCTCACCACGTGGCGTGTGTCACCACATTCAAAACAAGTTCTGGGGGGACATGGTGGCTATGACTAGCTAGGTCCAGATCAGCTGGACTGACTTCTGAAAGCACCTTGCGGATGAGGCACACTAGAAACTGGAGGTGCATGGTAAGGCTCCTAAGGCCTAGGAGGAGCTAGAGCTGGAGCACTGCTAGCTCTTGGAAGAGCTAAATGAACGAGGCAACCCATATAGCCCCTACCATGATGACCTGTACGGGTACCGGAATAGTGGCCCGACTCTCGAGACCTCTTGGTCTCCTTCTCCTCTCTCTCCCTAGCATCCATACCCTCGATCCTCCTAGCATGCTCACCACCTGCTTATAAGAAACATCCATCTCCAACTCACGATCCATGCTAGATCTAATGCTAGGAATAAGCCCCTCAATAAACCGGCGAACCTTTTTGCGAACGATAGCAACCAAGGCTGGTGCATGCCTAATCAAGCTAGTATAACGGGCAACATACTTTGGAACAGTCATAGCACCCTGGTGCAAATGTTCAAACTCTGCGCGTCGATACGTCCCTGAGGCTCTGAGGGACACACTCTCGCAGGAACAACTCTAAGAACTAAGCCCAAGTCAGCGAAGCAGTCTCATCTGGACTGTCTAACTCATAGGTGCGCCATCACTCATAGGAGGCCCCTCAAAGCTAGAAGGTGGTGAAAGAAACCCTGTTGGATCCTGATATACCTATGGTACAGAAAATACGGTATCACTCATAAAAAAACCCAAAGCATCCTCCAATTCTAGACCTCTGAATACATGAGGTTTGTACTTCTTGAACCTCTCAAGCCTCAGCTGCTTATCCTCGGAAGTTGCTGCCCTACCCTGGGGCTGATCTATTACTGCAGGCGGCGCATGCATAACCTCTGGGACCTGCTTAACATACACTCGCTATTCAAGAGTATGGGTGGCAGGAGTCTATGTTCCTCCCCCGGTCAGAGATGTGGTTGTTGCAAGGAGAAGCAACCCTGTCTCAGTCAAGGTAGTGTATATGCTCATGAACTATGCCATAGTCTCGTGGAGAGTTGGAGTAGTGGTAGCAGTAGTAGTAGTAGGCATGTCATGGTGGTGGTACCTCGGCGGCAGATCGTGCAGGTGCTCTGGCTGTACTACATGCGTGTCCTTGACCTCTACCCTAGCCCCGACTTCTGACGGCTACAGTAGAGGGTGCGGGTGGTTGATCACCTCACATAGCACGTGTCCTCACCATCTGCGAGAGAATAGAAAGGCATAATTTTAATTGTGATATCAAAAACCTCGCACGACAAGGAAATCAAATAAAGTGAAATTTTTCTAACGGTTACATAACCTCTCGTATATAAGTTCAGACGTGTTCGTACTGATCAGTGAGACTTTAATAAACCAGCATGTGCTTCATGACTGCTATCAACCTAGAGCTCTGATACCAACTTGTCACGACCTAGTTCGCCCTACGTGAATATGTCAAGATAGCACCTAGTCCCTATGACTAGGTAAGCCTAACGATGCAGAAAACAACATAACTTGCTAAAATAAATAATTAAGACTGAACAACTAGAAGAAAATTATATATAAATGCTGCTCGGCATAAAAACTCAATAATGCGGAAGTCTACAATATCACCTCAAGACCCGAAAACTCACAGGAACACAAGCTAGAAGAATACAGTAAGTGCTCTAATCTCCAGAAATGTCTATAGAAAAAGTATGATAGAAGGCTAAACTCTACAAGATAGAGTAAAGAAGGAGACTCTTCGGTCTGCGAACGCGGCAGATGTACGTCGAAGTCTCTGTAGCTCTCCTTGCCTCAAGGATAATGCGCTTGGATGGAGGTACCTGGATCTGCACATGAAAACCATGCGCAGAAAGGGGCATGAGTACACCATAATGGTACTCAGTAAGAGCTAAGCCTAAGCTTGGTCGGGTAGTGACAAGGAAGGTCAGGGCCCTACTGAGGTAAAACATAATAAATAATAGGGTAAAGAAAACATATAGATAAATTCTACTGCGAGAATCTAAACAGGATAATTAAATGATATAGTGGTAGAAAGCAGAAATAACACAATACAAGGAAATGCCTCTTACAATAGGAAATAATAAGTGTGCATCTCTTGGTATCCTCACCATATATACGAGGGATCTCTTGGTATCCTCAATAGGTAAACTAGGGATCTCTTGGTATCCCGATGATCTATTGGTATCCTCAATATATATAAATACATGTGTCAGGGATCTCTTGGTATCCTACACTCTCAGCCCAGGTCATAACACGTGCAAGGAGGTCTCCCAGGATGCCGTCCCGTAGTCCCAATTTAAAACACACAATAACAGCTCAAGAATATAAGAATAAATGCTAAACTCATAACACGTATTAGTAATTTCTAGCCTAACATGCTCCACGGAATACAAACAAGACAGTTAAAGCAAATAGGCAAATAGGTCAAGTAAACATGCCTTTTCCAAATTAACATAAGCAAAATTTGCAATTAAAGTAACACGGGTAAACAAGAAACTCAATTTAAATACTTCAAGTAAAACTAGATTTTTCAACAATTAGCTCAAGTATGCTCTCGTCACCTCACGTACAAGGCATTTAATTACCAAATATCATATCCTAAGGGGAAAAGGTCCCCCACACAAGGTTAGACAAGCCACTTACCTCGATACGGCTCAAAAATCAACTAGAAACCACACCTTCGCCACGATTATCTGACTCCAAATGGTCCAAACCTATTCAATTCAATTACATATCCTAAATAACATCTCAAGCAAGTGATTGTACTATTTAATTCAAAGCTAAGGTGCGAAATTAGGTAAAATGACCAAAACGCCCATCTAGCCAACGTCTTGGAGTAGGATAGTTTTTACATTTTCAGAATCCTCGTACTCTCACGAGTCTAACCATATAAGAATCTTTCAAGTCGGAGATCAAACACCTACTCAAAACTTATCAATTCGGTCTATGAAGTTTTACTCATTTTCCATTCAAAAATCCGAAATTAAGAAGGAATTCATGATTAGATTCGTGGTTTTTAAGAAAAAGAGTATAGAAATGTTACCCAATCATTGCCTATGAAAACTCTTGAAATATCTCCTAAATCCGAGCTCTCAAGCTTGAGTTTTAGTAAAAATGGCTAACCCTTGGATTTTGAAATGTTTATAACTGCCCAAACCTTATATGCACCGCGAACGCAGAAGTATGCTTGCGTTCGCGAAGAAGAAAATAGAAGTTGCCAAAAAAATGTCCTTCACGATCGCGAGAATCAGTACGCAAATGCGAAGGCCTGAGCTGACAAGGCCACGCGAACGCAACAAAGTGTACGCGAATGCGATAGAAGAAAAGGTGGAACTTCACGAATGCGGAAGGACTGGATGCAAACGCGTAAGGAAACTGGTCTCCCTCCAGAATTACTTTACGCGAACGCGTGGAGGAGGACCCGAACGCGAGGAAGGAAAGTCAAAGCTTCGCAAACGTGATAGGAATGACGCGAATGCGAAGAATGAATTGGACCTACAACTGCTGAAGGATTTTCTGCAACTTTTCACAACTCCAAAATGCTCCGTTGAACATCTGAAACACACCCGAGGCCCCAGGGACCTCAACCAAACCTACGGACATATCCTGTAACATTATTCAAACTTTTACCAATTCTTAAACCACCTACACCGAAAACCCGAATAAATCAAGGATTTGAGCCTAAGATCCTCAAATTCTATCAAAATACGCTTTCAATAAAAACCAAACCAAAACACGTCCGAATGACCTGAAATTTTGCACACACATCCCAAATGACATGATAAAACTACCACAACTTCCGAAATTCCATTCTAACTCTCGAATCGAAAACTCACTATCGGATTGGAAATTTAAAAAATTCAAACTTCGGCATTTCAAGCCTAAATTAGTTATGAACCTCCAAAATACATTCTGAACACACTCCCAACCCCGAAATCACCTAACGGAGCTAACAGAACCATCAGATTTCCGTTTGGAGGCCGTCTTTACACTGTCCTGACTACAGACAACTTTTCAACACTTAAGCTCTGATTTAGGGACTAAGTGTCTCAAAACTCTCCGAAACTCAAAACCGAACGTCCCGGCAAATCAAATTAACAGAAATAAACTTAGGGAAAGCAGTAAATAGGGGATTTGGGCGTTAATTCTTAAGAGGACCGGCCGGATCGTCACACTGAACTTCACAAATTATAACCACAAAAAAATCATCTCCTAAAGCTGGACTTCACCAGTTACAAACACAAAAATTTCATCTCCTAAATCTAACTTCACCGGTTACAAACATTCAGCAAAAAACTTGTAGTTTTTATAAAAAATAGAACACAAATTCAAATCCAAATATAATTAGAAGACATGGAAAAAAAAAACTTCAGTTCCTATCTAAGGTATCATCATCATCTCTTTAACTCTAAATTTTTTTTAAAATTTAAACGTCTAATCACTATAAAATTTATAGAATTTTCATCAACAACATAAACATCTCGTTCAAAAATCTAAAAATATATTTGTAAATTCAAAACAACAACGAAAACCATTTGATTTCAAAAGAAGAACAAATCAAAAAATGCAAATAATGGGAGTGAGAGACAGAGACAGTTGAGGACTAGTGTATACTTGAAAAGGAAGTTGTCTTTTAATAAAGAAGGGCAAAAAAGTTTTTTCAAATGGCTTTTAACAAAAAAAAAAAAGAGTACGGGTGCAAACAGAAAGACAAAAGCGGCTACATGCCAAAAAGGGACGAGCAATTTTTACCTAAATTCCTTATAGTTCAAAACCCACTTTATGGTCCATTCTTATTCCTTGCCCAGCAAGAAACAACTCTAATTTTCATCTACACAATTAAAAATATCTATTCAAGAATCAAGACTACATACATTCCAATCGAAATGAAAATTAATTAAAAACAATTTGAATGAACACTAAAACATGCTACTCAAACAATGTAAACTCATAAATCAACCGACGCGCGTATCAAGCTATCATATTACAATGAAATAAGAATGAAAATTGAGAAATGAATCTTTTATTGATGGACAAAGCTGAAAATTACAAATTAATTTAGCTACACAAAGCAACAATTCTTAAATCGAAACTACAAAATTACAAACCCGAAATCTCGAGTCGACACCAAAAAAAACTTAGAAGAATCTTTGTGCCATTGCAGCGAAAGTATTTGCAAGGCTCATTGTTCGACTTAACAACAGTGGTGGAGAAGCACTTACTTCAACCGTTCATGCTTGCAATTTAATCTTTATCGTTATCAAATTGGTTCACCTTTTGGACATACTACCATTCTCTGTCAAGTCAAGGCATTCCCAATATTAAGATAAAAAGTAGAGGAAGGCCGGCCGCTTTTGTTTAATTTAGGTCTCGATTTGTCTCTCCATCAGATTTGAGATGAAGAGAACGTAGATGATCCAAAACCAAAACCGACTTTAGGCTGCCATTATTCTGTTTTTTGTCGCGTGAATGCGTTTTCAATTTTTGCGAGGAGATTGTTGAAGGGGCGCCGTTCTAGCTTAAAGTGTAGGTCTAGCTCTAGGAATTAAAACTTAGAGTAGGGCTTTTATAATTACGTATTTTATATAGAGGTGAGAAGTAAGCTATTGAATTAGAAAAAAAAATAAATGCTTAGGATTAAATATTGCACTTAAATGGTCTAATGGACTAGAAAGAATGAGCTAAATGTAATTGGATTGGACCATGTCTTTTGGGTTTAAACTTAGACAAAAAGTTAAATAATACAATGTATTTATAAGAATATAAAAAATCACTTTAAATTAAAATAAACTAATATAAAACTAAATACTACGAGTGAAACTAATTTTTTTTATATTTTCAAATGTTATAACACAATAAATATAAATATACTAATTGACTTTAACATAAAGATGAATAAATACTTTTTTTGTAATTTTTTTATTTTTTGTGATAATAGTGATACTATACCTAAATTAAATATTTACGCTAAACTGTGTAAAATCTTAAAGAATATCAAAAATTACACGTCTGCAATTATTAAATATAAAATTATAAATCCAGAATTTCAAAGGTTTTGCATTGCCTTAGTAAATTCTTCATAATCAATATGAGCTTCTTGGCCATCTTTTGGAGTGTTAAATCAAAGGCTTTCATAGTTTCATTTAAAATTTTCATTGTATAATAACACTTCAAATCGATCCACAAACTAAAACATTAAGCATAAATACGTCGAATAATTTTAAAATAACACAAAATGTCTCAAATCAACTTAAATATAAATTTCTGAAGGACGCTCAAGACAATTCTTCATATGCCTCCTTAAATAGCACGTGCCCTCCCACTTTCAACGAAGATTTACAACTCGGACATAGTTCTTGTACTTTCCATTGTGTCTTCATTTTCTTCTACCACCTCAAAGTGTTCTCAAACATATGAGCGCACACTAAAAACATGGGCATGACTTAACTTGAATTGAGAATTTGAGTTTAAGAAATAAGAGACGAGTAAAGAAATGAAGAAGAGGATGATGTATTTACAGTTTTTCAAAGGGTTAAATTAGTAAGTTTTAAAAGTGTTAGTATCTTTTAAAACAATTGCCCAAAAAAGGGCTATTGCAAAATATCCGTGGGCAATGGTCAAATTGGAAGCTGATCGTTACCAACGATCAAATGAATTTAAAAAGAAAAATCAGAAAATAGTTGTTGAACTAGTCCGGATCGATCCGATTAGCCGGCTCAATATTGATATTCTTTGAGTGGTCCAATTAACTGATAATGAAAATATAAACGTCTAGCCTCCTAATCTCCCAAACTTAGCCCTACCCGACACTTTTTTATCAGACCGGGTTAATGCCGGTTTGGACCGATCTAGAATCGGGTCAACTCAACCCGTTAAACACCCTTAGTTTTAAGGGTATATACTCGAATAAGAAAATGGGAGTGTATACAAGTGCTGTCACTTGTCATTTACCCCGATTTTTTTTTCTCTTTTTATTTTAACTATCAATATGTTTTAACTGTTGTAGAATGTAATTCGTATTATACATTTTTGTTACTATTATCATTTATTATAAAACAAAATATTACTTATAATTTTCTTTCAAGTGATATATCTAACAAGAGCGAGAAGGAGGAAAGTAAAAAAGGAAATTACTTACTATGTGTGCTTGTGAAAAAAAATTACTATTAACTAATCTTTTCAATTATCTCTCTTTATTTTTTCTCTTTATTGTTGAATAAATAGCCATTTATATAATGATATTTATGCTTTGGTCGTTTTACAGAAACAACCATTCTGAAGAGTTGCATCTTTTCATATTTTAGCCCAAACTGGCTATATCAATACTATCCTGTTTAGAATTTTACTACGATTTTCTTAGTTTCATCCCCTTCTTCTACATACTTTTAACATCAAACAAAACAAAAGTAAGTGTGATTTGCTACCGAACTTTGTATTCGCTGAAACACTGGGGTTTCAAGTACCACTACACCAGTGTGTAATTCGTTCTATCATGGGGGAAAATAATCCATAACCTTGGGTACTAGGAAGGGATTAAATTCCTTAAGGAAATCCTGTAAATTCAGTGGGCACGAATTGATTTTCTGTCATTTCTGTTTATGTCATTTCTATTTATGTTCTCTTTTGTTTATATTCATTTATATTTCCAGAATTATTGTATAAATACAAATACAATATATTTACAAGCAATGGGAAAAAGTTAAAATTCCATTCAAAATTCCATTTCCCTCAATTTCTCATTCACCCTCTTTAAATATTTAATATATTAATTAAATACATAAAAAAAATCCAACATCAAATTTAGGCATGTATATGATACAAAAAACTGCAAATGGAATGTGAACTTGCCATAGACAGGGGGTGAATCGAATGTAATGGTTCGGGACGGGCAGATTTAGGTGGCGAAGGGAACCCCTTCGTCGGAAACTTAAACATGTATATATAAGGTAAATTCCGTTATATATGTGCCTTTATATAGAATATTTTGAATTTTCATGACATAATCTAAAAGCATAGTTTAGTGGATATGGGGTTCAAAACCTCAAAACCTTTGTGAGATCGTTGGTTTGATTCTCACTCGCCTAAGCAAAAATCCTGCATCCGTCACTGGTCTGAGTTTCATCTGAATACAATATTTCTGACGTGGAGCATAAATTTAGGTATAGAAAATACTAAATTGTAATAAATTAATAGATATGAAATCACATAACTTTACAATAAAATATTTTTAATATTAAAAGCCTTAAATATTGAACGCTCAATTTTCTGAATCCTCGTCTGGCCTTAGGAATTTTGCAGATACAGGGATTTGAAGGCCTCCACAGTTAATCCTTTCTCCAAATATTCAATGTTAGAAGGGTCAAAAGGTCCTTTTATTCTATCTATACATTTAATCACTGCCTTAGCTGGAATCACACTCTTTGATGGATCTGGACAAGTCCCATTACTCAAACAAGAAGAAAACCCTTTGAATATTAAAACTTCCACTTCTTCCTCGTTCACAATAGCTTTCACAAGAAGAGCTTCATTTCTCACTGATTGACTATAAAACTCTAACATTGCTACTTCTTCATTGTGTCCATATTCTTCATCATCTTCTTCGTCATCATTATCGTATAGAACTCTCCTCCTTGCACAGCAAAATATGGATGCTACAGACCGTCCGAAGCTCAATTTTCGAGCGGTGATAGAGGAAGAAGAGTGAAATTTGACAGTAGTTTTAATTGAGTTGTTATTATGGCTGGGAAAGTAAGGCCAAAGAAATGCTAAGTATTGTGAATTGCATGTTATTCTATGTTTCAACATGCTAGCCAAAATACAATTTGCTAACCTTCTTCTAATGTTTTGTCCTTATTTTTCAGGTGTGACAATCCCAGGCATGCAAAGGGAAAGAGTTGTTGTAACAAAAGTGTTGGATTACGTGGGCTGACCCGATCCGGTTAGGAGAAATAAGGGAGAGAGGTTTACCACTAGACCATAACCTCTCCATTAGTCTGAACGTAGATGAGTAGGGGTTTATCTTCCTTGGGGGGTTATCTTCCTTAATCGCTATTACTCTCCTATTTATATGAAGAAGATAACATAGAACAAATAGGGCGTGAAAGTTTTTTCTTTACCATAAGAATTCTCTAACTCTCTTCTTTTCTACCATAGGTCCTAGGATTTAATTTAGATTTTTGTTTAATTTTTGAAAATAAAAAAAGGGAAAATGGAAAAGATTTTGAAAAAAAAAGGGATCGGGTTTTTATATTTATGCCAAAAAAATTAGGGATTGAAACTGGTTGTTTGGGGTTTTGATTTTGAGGGTTACCTTGGTATTTTCTCGAGTGAAGTTGATTTTTTCTCATTGTTTTCAAACTCAAATTGGTCAAATTGGTTTTGTTGTTGTCTGCTGGCTTATATGCTGTTGCAGATTCCTTATTTCTTTTGTTTCATTTTTCTTCCATGTACACATCTCTGAAACTCAAACAATGTGAATCTACAAATTGGAAGTCGAAATGGAATAAAATGTGTTGATGTTTATTATCAAATTGTTGGTCCACAATTAGTTTTTAGTCTACTTGTTTTTCCTTCTGATTCATGCTGTTCTTCGAAAGCAGTATGTATGTACCTTAGTATTTGGCCATGTTCTATTCGAGTAGTAGTTGTCGTCATAACCTAGCTTACTGGTTTATTTATTTCCTTTCTGTTCATCTTTATTTCTTTTCTTTAAGGATTGGATATGAATTCTGTTAATATGACTGATTCAAAGTTATTTTTGAATCGTTAATCATGTGTTAGGTAAGGATTTATCAGTTTGCTGTAGTATATCTTTGGATCTAGTATACACAATGGGTAGGTATTTATTTGAGATGAGATTCGATCTATTGACTTCAGGGAGTGTTATAGCTTAGTGGTGTCCATGTTGATATAAGAGTTTTTTAAAATATGTTCAAAGGGCTGTAGATGTAACTGTATGTTTAAAATCAAATTTGAAAGCATGTGAGTTTGATATTAAATTCTTTGTATGCGTAAGGTTAGTCAATTTTGGATATAAATTTAAAGTGTTGCATGTCACATTTTTTACTAATTGGGTTGCACAATCCCGTTCAATTGGTGGTAGTAATAAAGCAAAACTGGAGTTGATAGCAAGGTGTAGCATAAAATCAGTTTTCTTTTATCAAGTGAAGAACAATTTAATCGTCATGTCCCTTTAAGTTTGCATATTGGTTGGCCTTTGATGGGGTTCGATTCTGAGTTTCACGTTATAGTAGTGTACTAAAAAATAGTTGGGCTTATCTCGAGCATGAATATCGAGACCATTTCATTTGAAAGAGCACGTTTCTTTCTCTCAGAATAAGGACATTGACAAGCACTAGACCTGTCACTAGGCCTGGCAGCCTTTGAGTAAATAATGAGTTCGAATCTAGGTGGAGTAGTCACAATTCCCTTAAGTCTAATTTCAACTGGTATCTCTTTATTGGAGGCGAGCTATTTTACATAAACGCAAAGTAGCCTATGGCCCTCAAAAGCCTAGTTTAAACACCTTTTTAATTTAGAACTGGGGTGCGCCACGCAAAACAAAATTCCAAATTGCGTGGCCTTCATTTTAATTAGTTTTGACTTAATCTTAAAATCCAAGTCGTGCCATTTAGGCAAATTTCATGGCCCTCGCAAATTAAAAAATGAGTAATTTCTTTAGGCGCGCTTGTTAAATAATTTATCTTCCTAAAATCGGGTGTGCATGTAATAGACCCAACTCCAAATTCTTATAACATCGAATAAAATGTGTTTCGGATTACGTGTGCATTTCATGTGATGTGATCCAATTACATATTTTAGCGATGTTAAATTTAAAAGTAAAAATGCGCATAGGTCCAAATTGTTTTTAAATAAGATAATTAAGCCAATAATGACAGTTGAGCGACCGTGCTAGAACTGCGGAACTCGGAAATGCCTAGCACCTTCTACCGGGTTAATACAATTCCTTACCCGGATTTCTGGTTCACAGACTGTAATATAGAGTCAACCTTTTCCTCGATTCGGGATTTGAACATGTGACTTGGGACACCATAAATCTATCAAGTGCGACTCTGAATCTTTAATTAAATAAATCCTATTTCGAGTGTCCTTTAATTGGAAAAACTCCCTTTATTCATACTCATATCCGGGGTGTAGTGAAAAAGGTGGTGTGACAACTCTGGCGACTTTGTTGAGGATCGAACCCAGAATCTCTAGTTTAGGGTTCAAGAATTCGAGCTTAGAGTAATTGTTATATTTGGCTTTATTTATTATCTGGTTTTATTATTTATGAATGGGCCTAATGTGCTAAATGATGTTTTTTGACACTTTGATATTTTGTGAACTGCATATAAATTGTTGCGAAACCCTTCTCCCTCTGAGTCTTCTAAATCATGACGGAGTGTGCACTTTGTGCGACTTATTTTCTATTAGAGTCAATTTCCAAATTTAGAATGAGATTCGAGCAAGTTGTAAAGCCGGTGAAGCTTCAGTATTCCAAGTATGCTGCCCCCCCCAGGTTGTCCACTTGGGTAAATCATGTCTTGAACAATAAATCAAGGTTTTTAAAACCTAGAATACTCAGCTTCATGCCGGATCCCTAGTAGGAGCAATTTGTTACATCACGTGCATTTGACTTAGGGGAATCAACACAGGGGTTGGGTCCGTCTAGGACAGGTGTACCCAAAATGTAAGACCATCTTGATGCATATTTTACATGCTAATTATTGCATTTATTTGCTTCGGGTTTACATGCTGACCGGCTGTTGATTGATGGAGAAAATTGGAAAAAAAAGAAATAGGAAAATAAGAGAAAAAAGAAAATAGCATTGTGAGGTTTAAGTGAGTTTTGAATGAAAAATCCAATGTCCAAATTGTACTGAAACTCTGCCGAATTTTGAGAAAATGAAAAGAAAAAGAAAGAAGAAAAAGGTTTTTTTGTTGATTTTATTTTATTTTCCCGAACTACGCCGGTTTGATTCTCACAGGGTATGAGATACGTAGGCAACCTTTATCGGGTCAAACTTTCCTTTTTGAAAAAATAGCCAAATGTCCCTCAAAAGGACGCCGAGAGGCTATTTCGGAAGAACATTCACCTTTAGTCATTTTTTAGGATTTGTCCGGTTAGTCGATATAACCTTAACATCTTTGTTTAGAAGTGTTGAAAGGCCGTATTGGTAAAGCGGATATTCTAAATTTTTTGAATAAATGGTCATTTTGTTTCATTAAATACAAATAAAAAAAAGGCTGTTTTTGTTTCATTAAATAAAAATAACTCATGGTTTGCTTTTGATTAAAATCACCTTAACAAACTTGGAGGATGAGTACAATTCAAAATGAACCTTTTTCAGTTCGTGAAGAGATTCCTTTGGAACTACATATGTGGTGGCCTGATTTGGGTGACGACAATAGAAAGGTTGAGACAAAAGCTTTGGGTGGTCTTACTGGGTTCTTGAAAGTTAAGCCAAGGAAGGACATAATGGAGGCACTGGTACCATTCTGGGACCCATCACATAATGGATTCCACTTTGTTGACTTCGATTTAACTCCTACACTGGAAGAAATAGCAGGCTACTCCAGTTTCGAAGGGAATAATAGAAACCAATACCCTGTAGCACCAAGGATAGTAACTGCTCACAAATTTTTGGATTTGTTAAGCATCAGTCGAGACGTCCGAGATGGAAATTTGCCCAAGGGATTCTGTACCTTCTATTTATTGTAGCGACGTTACGGGAATACCCATGGCTTCAGAACAACAGATACCGGTCTTAATCATGCAGGAAACCAAGAAAAGTGGGAAGCTCGGAGAGGATTAGCTTTTATAATAGTGTTCGTTGGAGTTTTTGGTTTGCTCTAGAAATGAGGAGTGTAGAGTTAGGACTTGTAAGGATAGATGACTTTATGATGAAAAAGGCTAATGGGACCATATTGCCGATGATCTTGGTAGAAATTTACCGAGCTCCAACCCTTTGTCGAGAAGGAAGAAAGTTCTTGGAAGGGTGCAATATGCTGTGACAATTGTGAATGGAGGAACACATTTGCCATCGACTGGGATATCTAGATTATGGTATGGTTGGTCTCGAATGCTTTGAAAAACATGAAAAACGAGTAGAGGTTTACGAGTTCCCAGAGGGTACACAGGCATGTCATGCCCACTTATGATCCTTGACTGAAACAAAATCAAATGGACGTTCGTGGCCTTAGTTTGGTGAATTAATCTATATGTCGGCTGAAGAGTGTTTTATGCTATTGATGGGTCTTCAGAGTATCCAGCCTTATGCTCCGCACAGAATCCAACGTCAGTTAGGCCGATATCAGACCATCCCACACGATGAGGATTTGAGTTAGTAGGTCATTGAGATAGAACCAAAATCTGCCTTTCCAGAAGAAAGAGTGCGCCAAATTGGAATCAGTGTAGATTCTTAGAACCTAGAACCCATGTACGAGATCTATCTAGAGGAGAGTTAGAGCTCCATTGCCCTACTTGGTATGGTAAACGATCCCGAATTCATCAGGAGCCCCGTTACCCTACTTGGTATGTCCAACAGTTCACCGACGGAGCACAGGTGCAATGGGCCTGGTTGGCCAAGAAAAACGAATACTGGGCCACAATAGGAAAGCTGGAAAGGCAAATCAAAGATATTTAATTCGAAAATGGTCTACTACCTGCGGCGGATGAGGGTGAAAAAAGAAGACTAGCCAAAGAAAATGAAGCCCTTCGAGCCCAGATTTAGAAAATGAAAATAGTGGCAGAAAATCCCACTCGAAATACAAATGATGAAAATCTCATAGACAAACTAAGGCACAATTTGACCTAAACAAAGTAGAAGGTGAGCTATCCAGGACCTGAAAGCAGCTGGCTAAGAATGCAGAAGAATGAGCACGCATGATTGAACTGTTGAAAGAAAAGTACGACAATGACGTTGCGGGATTGAAGAAGAAGGTCATCACCTTTGAAAACAAAATGGTTAAGCAGGCAAAGGACATCAAAGATGAAAGAGAGAACTGTTACATAGCAATAGCACATCTAGAAAGAGATTTGCATCAGTTTCAACTGAATCGGGTAGTCGAACAAACATTGGAAGCCAGCGCCCATCAGATTGGACGATTGTTGCAAGAAAAGGGTTTTATAAGAGATAGGGTCCAGAGGATCACTGATTACATCATAGTAAAGTGTAGTAACTGTGAAGATATGACGAGATCCATGTTTTTTGCCATTGCAATTGTTAGATAATACGCTTAACGCTAGGGGGGGGGGTGAATAGCGTTATAATCAAAATTAGCGTAAACTTGCGGAATTTAAAATTTGCAGGAAATAAATAAGTGCGATAAATAAGAAAGAACACACCGAAGTATTCTGGTTCACCACAACCCGTGGCTAGTCCAGTCCCCGAGAGACTCTCTCGAGATTTCCACTAACTTGTCAAGCTTCCGGGTGCTTAAAAAACCTTTACAACTTGAGGACACAAGCCTCAACACCTTTGCTCGGAGATACAACACTCCAAGACTTCAACCAAAGGAAACACAAGTTCCTTCACAACTTGAGGACACAAGCCTCAACTACCTTTGCTCGGAGATACAACACTCCAAGACTTCAACCAAGGAAACACAAGTTCCTTCTTACAACAAGAGAATAACAATTCTCTTCAAGTGTACAAAACACTAAGCACTCAAACAAGACACTCCTTAATGAGTAGATATGAGTAAAAGAATACGCTCAAGATCGCAACAACTTTCGACAAGAGTTTGGCTCTCAAAAACTTATGTAATGAATATAAAATGATAAGCAATAGAGCATGCAAGTTTATAGCAATTATATGATCAGTTGTTATGTGTTATTTTTGTGTTCAAAACACTGAAATGAAGCTGTATTTTATAGTTGAAAAACTTGGCATTACCGTTGCCTAATTGCCAATTAAGAACTGCTGATTTTACTCTGTGACAATCGATTGTCAAGAATCCACAATCGATTGTTTGCCAATCGTTGCAAAAACCAATCCCAGATTTTACGCTTATCAATCGATTATTCAAGATCAACAATCGATTATTGGCAACGTTCAAAAAATCATTTCCAGATTTTACGTAAAACAATCGATTATACAAAATCAATAATCGATTATTCAACAACGTTCAAAAAATCCTTTCCAGATTTTAATTTCAACAATCGATTATACAAAATCAATAATCGATTACCTGACGGTATTTGAAAACTTTACGACAACGGTCAGCTTCACAATCGATTGTGCAATGTTAACAATCGATTATTTATCAGTCTTGAAAAATCAATTTAGACACTGCCTCGTGACAATCGATTGTTATATACTCATAATCGATTATTTAATAACTTTGAAAAAGTCTGGAAGACACTGCCTCAACACAATCGATTGTCATATGTTCACAATCGATTATTTTGTGACTTTGAAAAATCTGATGGACACTGTCTCTTCACAATCGATTGTCATTAACTTCACAATCGATTATTTTGAGCGTTGAAAAACTTTGATGGACACTGCCTCATCACAATCGATTGTCATTAACTTCACAATCGATTATTTTGAGCGTTGAAAAACTTTGATGGACACTGCCTCATCACAATCGATTGTCATAAGGCTCACAATCGATTGTCATGCAGATTTGAAAAATCTGATGCTCACTGCCTTAACACAATCGATTGTCATTAGTTCACAATCGATTGTCATGCAGTCTTGGCTTAACATAATCGATTATCATAAGTACATAATCAATTATCTTAGTCCAGATTTTTGAGGCATGTTTAAAAATCATTTTGACTAAAGTAAATATGCATGATTTAAAATCATTTAGCATTAAATAAAATATGCATGATTTTGTAAAAATAATTTTACGAGAGAAGCCATGTCATGAGTCAAGTTGTCGGATCAAGATCACAGTTAAGAACGACTCATGTAAAACTATAAAACTTGGTCTTGTGCTTGAATCTCGTTATATATATCAATTGTGCGCTTGTACTTGAACTTCGTCATATATCAATTTGCGCATCGTTTGTCATTCATCAAAACCTACACATATGAACACACGTTTTAGTATAATGCTTTGAGAACGTGTTTCCAACAATTTCCCCCTTTTTGATAATGGCAAACTTTAAGCGGGATATGCAAATTAAACAATTCATAATCACGATTCAAGACAAGTAAAGATATGCAACAAGTATGTGGATATGCAATTTGTTCCCCCTCAATATATGAATTCCCCCTCAATTTATGCCGATAAGTATTGAGAGTGCATGCCCTTTATCTTCCCCCTTTTGCCATTAGCAAAAAAATGTAATAAGATGGCAAGGATTAAAAAAACTTGTTTATTTATTAAAAATAAAGCGTGATTTCTTAAAGAAAGGACAATAACTCAAATAATAGCAGTACAATCGATTATTGATACGAGATAATCGATTATTAGACGACAGAAACCGATTTTTCTGATGAAGACTCGATTATTGCGCGTCATGCTTTATAATTCCCCCTACCTTTAGGGCGATACCTGCAAAAAATCGTTAGACGTCTCCGACGCTCAAGTTAGAAATCATGTATATAAAAAATGTAATGCATGACTTAGATCAACGTGGAGTCAAGAATCCCGAGTTCACTACGAATTCGGAAGAAGGACTCTTTCTCTAAGGGCTTTGTAAAGATGTCGGCCAATTGATCTTTGGTTTCAACAAATTCGATATTGACATCGCCCTTGAGAACGTGATCTATTATAAAATGATGTCTAATTTCAATGTGTTTTGTTCGCGAATGAAGAACGGGGTTCTTCGTCAAGCATATGGCACTAGTATTATCACTTCTAAGAGGGATATGATCAAGACTTAGGCCATAGTCCAAAAGTTGTTGTTTCATCCAAAGGATTTGAGCGCAACAACTCCCCGCGGCTACATATTCAGCCTTGGTTGTGGACAATGCAACACTTACTTGTTTCTTGCTAAACCAAGAAACGAGAGAGCTACCGAGCAAGTGACAAGTGCCACTAGTGCTCTTGCGGTCCAATTTGCATCCAGCAAAATCGGAGTCGGAGTAGCCAACGAGTTGGCATGAAGAGCCTTTGGGGTACCATAGACCCACATTTGTAGTACCAACAAGGTACTTCAAAATCCGTTTTACCGCAGTAAGGTGAGACTCCTTCGGACACGATTGATAACGGGCACATAAGCACACGCTAAACATGATGTCCAGACGACTAGCAGTAAGATAAAGAAGAGAGCCAATCATACCTCGATACTTCTTAGTGTCGACTTCCTTACTTTTCTCATCTTTGTCTAGATGATCGGATGTGCTCATGGGAGTCGCCATTGCTTTTGCATTGTTCATTTCAAATCATTTCAGCAATTCTTTGCAATATTTGGCTTGGCAAATGAACGTACCTTCTTTCATTTGCTTTACTTGTAATCCCAAAAAGAATGTTAACTCACCCATCATAGACATCTCAAATTCGCTTGTCATTAAATCGGAAAATTCCTTGCATAAGACATTGTTAGTAGCACCAAATATGATATCATTCACATATATTTGAACTAATAAAATATCATTATTTTTATGCTTAACAAAAAGGGTGGTGTCAACTTTCCCCCTAATGAAATCATTTTCCAAAAGAAATTTACTCAATCTTTCATACCAAGCTCGGGGAGCTTGTTTTAAACCATAAAGAGCCTTTTTGAGTTTGAAAACATGATCGGGAGATTTAAAATCTTCAAAACCGGGGGGTTGTTCAACATAAACTTCTTCTTGAATAACACCATTTAGAAAAGCACTTTTCACATCCATTTGATATAAATTGAAATTCATAGAAGAGGCAAATGCGAGCAATAGACGAATAGCTTCTAATCTAGCTACGGGAGCATATGTTTCTTCATAGTCAATACCCTCTTCTTGGTTATAGCCTTTTGCTACGAGCCTAGCTTTGTTTCTAGTGATTACACCATTTTCATTTAGTTTGTTTCGAAAAACCCATTTCGTACCAATTATGGTATGATTTTCGGGTCTTGGCACCAAATCCCAAACGTCATTCCGTTTGAATTGGTTAAGCTCCTCTTGCATTGCCAAGGTCCAAAATTCATCCCCAATTGCTTCAGAGATGGTTGTTGGTTCAATTTGAGAAACAAAAGCAGTATGTCCTAAGGTGTTCTTAAGGAAGTTTCGGGTACTTACCTTTTCTCCGACGTTGCCAATTACCTGTTCGAGAGGGTGATCTTTGATTGTCCTCCATTCGTTAGGCATTTTAGTTTCTTTCTCCAATTGTGGCGCTTCCTCCGTTGGTTGTTTCAAAAATTCGTCTTGATTTTCCTTAGGCGTTTCCTCTTGTATTTTGTCTTTCAAGCTATCTAAAATACCTGCAAGATCAAAACCGGAATCCTTTCTCGCCAAGCGAGCATTATTTTCGAAAAATACAACATGAGGGAATTCCTCCACAGTTTCGGTTCTTTTATTAAAAACCCTATATGCTTTGCTACGTGAAGAATAACCAATGAAAATTCCCTCATCGGACTTAGCATCAAATTTTCCCAATTGATCTTTTCCATTGTTATGAATAAAAACTTTACAACCGAATACTCTAAGATGGGAGATATTTGGTTTCCTTCCCTTGTAGAGTTCATAAGGGGTCTTCATGAGTATTGGCCTTATGACTACTCTATTTAAGATGTAGCATGCGGTACTCACGGCATCCGCCCAAAAATGTTTGGGAATCTTAGCCTCTTCGAGCATGGTTCTAGCCATCTCTTCGAGACACCTATTTTTCCTTTCCACCACCCCATTTTGTTGTGGTGTTCGTGGAGCGGAAAAGGTATGCTCGATACCGAGTTCGTCACAAAAGTCTGCAAAGAGATTGTGATCAAACTCTCCCCCATGATCACTTCTAATTGAAGTGACGGTTGTTTCCTTTTCGTTTTGAACACGTTTAAGGAAATATTTAAAATTCTAAAAAGCATCACTTTTATGGGCAAGAAATAAAGTCCAAGTGAATCTAGAATAATCATCAACAATCACAAAAGCATAACGATTTCTTCCCAGACTTTCAATGCGAGATGGTCCAAATAAATCCATGTGAAGCAATTGCAATGGTCTAGTAGTTGAAACAATGTTTTTCGATTTGAAAGATGCTTTTGTTTGCTTCCCTTTTTGACAAGAATCACAAATAGAGTCGTTTTCAAATCTCAAATTGGGAAGACCATTAACTAAGTTTTGTGAAATCAATTTGTTCAAAAGATGCATGTTTATATGTGCTACTCTACGATGCCATAGCCAAGTATCATCCTCTTTGCTCATAAGGCAATCCACATATTCGGGTGAGGAATTAGCAAGATCAACCATATAAACACTATCCACTCTAAAACCACGAAGGATAATTTTGAAATCACTACGTCTAAATACTAAGCATTCATCCGAATCAGATAAGGCAAGATTTCCCTTGTCACATAATTGACTTATGCTCAAGAGATTATGCTTTAAACCTTTAACAAGTAATATATGCTTAATAGAAGAATTTTCATCCTTACCGACCGATCCGATGCCGATAATCTTTCCTTTATTGTTGTCACCAAAAGTAACACTTCCTCCTTCTTTGTGTTCTAGTTGAAGGAATTTAGATTCGTCTCCCGTCATGTGCTTGGAGCATCCACTATCAAGGTACCATAGTACGCTTGATCCCTTCAAACACACCTACAAAACAAATTAATGCGTTTTAGATACCCATGCCATTTTGGGTCCTTGAGGGTTAGGCATATCATAATGATGCGATTGAGTGATATGTGTATGTCGTGTAAAACATGCAGGAGCAATATGACCAATTCGTCTACAATAATGACAAGTCACGTTGGGATTGTGCATCCTTCTAGGTTCATAGTAATTAGATGGACGAAAATTGTTCACTCTATTTTCGACACTGGCTATTGCGCATTTCATGAAAGTCATTCCTACTATTATGAGCAGCATTTCTAGAATAATTGTTTCTAGGTTGAGGGCCATTTCTAGGTTTTCTAAAAGGTTCAAACTTCCTTCTAGTGTGTGGCCTAGAATATGCATCATTTCTAGGGTAGTTATTTCTAGGTGGAAAGTCGTTTCTAGGTCTCCTAAAATGTTCAACATTCCTTCTAGTATTTGGTCTAGCATGCATATTGGTTCTAGGATTGCTATTTCTAGGATGAGCATTTGTTTTATTAATCCTAGGTTGAGCCTTAGGTGGTTGTGGTTTGGCTTCAACCTTTTCTTTAGGCTCATTCTTAAAACCTATGCCATGCTTGGTTGACTTCAAATTAACAAGAACCTCATTCAAATTTTTGTGCGAAGAATTAAACTTATCTAAGGTGCCCTTAAGTCTATCTACCTCATTTTTGAGATGCATGCAAGAAGTACAATTTCTAATAGAGCTTTCGGGCTTGTCGGCGCTTCGTTTTCCGAAAAACTTGTTTTCCTCTTTCAACTTTTCATTTTCTAAAACCAGTTTTTCCAAATCCTTTTCTTTCAATGAGAGTTATTTTTGAAAATCTTTTTCTTTTGAAGAAGCATTTTCCTTTATGCATTTAACAGTTTTTGAAGCTTTAATAAATTCACTATATAACTCATCAAAAGCATTTTGCATTTCTTCAAGGGAAAAGAAATTTTTAGAAGAGATTTGACATACCTCATCTTGCTTGTCTTCTTGTGCCATAAGAAAAAGGTTTGCGCTTTCCTCTTCTTCTCCTTCGCTTGACTCATCTCCGGAGTCTCCTCCCCAAGATATATATGCACGTTGCTTTTTGAAAGGTTTCTTTTCCTTATTGATGTATGGGCAATTTGATTTGATGTGCCCGGTTTCTCCGCATTCTTAGCACTTTATTTGTTCTCCTTGCTTTTTGCCCTTTCGTTCATACTCTTTTCGCATGAACTTTTGAAATCTTTTGATAACGAGTCCAAACTCATTGTCTCCGTCCTCATCAACTTGCGGTTGGCTTGTGCTTGCCTTTAGAGCGATTCTTTGCCTCCTTTGATCATCAACAAGAGGGTTAAGCATAGTAGATTCATAAGTCTTAAGATTACCTCCTAATGCGTCGATGGTAACATTTGAGACGCCAATGGACTCTTGAATCGCGTCGGCCTTTGATCGCCATGCCGGAGTGAGACTTCTAAGGATTTTTCGGACAAGTTCCCTATCCGTGAAAGTCTTCTTGAGAGCATGTAGGTCATTTACGATTATTGAAAATTGTTCAAACATTTCATCTACCTTTTCACCTTCCTTCATGTGAAATAATTCATAAGCATGGGTTAGGAAATCAATTTTGGCTTCCCTTACCTTGTCCGTACCTTCGTATGTAATTTCCAGCTTGTCCCACATTTCCTTCGCCGTTGTGCAACACGATATTTTCCTGTAATCGTCAGCATTTACAGCACAATATAATAAATTAATTGCTTTAGCATTATTTTGCACCTTTCGGACATCATCCGCGTCATATTTTTCTTCGGACTTGGGAACCCATTCGTTTTCAACCTTTTTGGTTGGAATTTGATTTCCCTTTGTTATCACCTTCCAAAGATGAAAATTGTTTGCTTGAACGAAGATTTTCATCCTCTCCTTCCAGTACGTATAGTTTGTACCGTTGAATAGTGGTGGTCGGGTGGAGCACTGTCCTTCCTCTATTCCTGCAAAAGAGCCACGAGTAGAAGCCATGGAAGTTTCTCTCAAACTGTTAAGTCTTCAGAGAGTTGGGCTCTGATACCAATTGTTAGATAATACGCTTAACGCTAGAGGGGGGGGGGGTGAATAGCATTATAATCAAAATTAGCGTAAACTTGCGGAATTTAAAATTTGCAGGAAATAAATAAGTGCGATAAATAAGAAAGAACACACCGAAGTATTCTGGTTCACCACAACCCGTGGCTACTCCAGTCCCCGAGAGACTCTCTCGAGATTTCCACTAACTTGTCAAGCTTCCGGGTGCTTAACAAACCTTTACAACTTGAGGACACAAGCCTCAACACCTTTGCTCGGAGATACAACACTCCAAGACTTCAACCAAAGGAAACACAAGTTCCTTCACAACTTGAGGACACAAGCCTCAACTACCTTTGCTCGGAGATACAACACACTCCAAGACTTCAACCAAGGAAACACAAGTTCCTTCTTACAACAAGAGAATAACAATTCTCTTCAAGTGTACAAAACACTAAGCACTCAAACAAGACACTCCTTAATGAGTAGATATGAGTAAAAGAATACACTCAAGATCGCAACAACTTTCGACAAGAGTTTGGCTCTCAAAAACTTATGTAATGAATATAAAATGATAAGCAATAGAGCATGCAAGCTTATAGCAATTATATGATCAGTTGTTGTGTGTTACTTTTGTGTGCAAAACACTGAAATGAAGCTGTATTTTATAGTTGAAAAACTTGGCATTACCGTTGCCTAATTGCCAATTAAGAACTGCTGATTTTACTCTGTGACAATCGATTGTCAAGAATCCACAATCGATTGTTTGCCAATCGTTCCAAAAACCAATCCCAGATTTTACGCTTATCAATCGATTATTCAAGATCAACAATCGATTATTGGCAACGTTCAAAAAATCATTTCCAGATTTTACGTAAAACAATCGATTATACAAAATCAATAATCGATTATTCAGCAACGTTCAAAAAATCCTTTCTAGATTTTAATTTCAACAATCGATTATACAAAATTAATTGATTACCTGACGGTATTTGAAAACTTTACGACAACGGTCAGCTTCACAATCGATTGTGCAATGTAACAATCGATTATTTATCAGTCTTGAAAAATCAATTTAGACACTGCCTCGTGACAATCGATTGTTATATACTCACAATCAATTATTTAATAACTTTGAAAAAGTCTGGAAGACACTGCCTCAACACAATTGATTGTCATATGTTCACAATCGATTATTTTGTGACTTTGGAAAATCTGATGGACACTGTCTCTTCACAATCGATTGTCATTAACTTCACAATCGATTATTTTGAGCGTTGAAAAACTTTGACGGACACTGCCTCATCACAATCGATTGTCATTAACTTCACAATCGATTATTTTGAGCGTTGAAAAACTTTGATGGACACTGCCTCATCACAATCGATTGTCATAAGGCTCACAATCGATTGTCATGCAGATTTGAAAAATCTGATGCTCACTGCCTTAACACAATCGATTGTCATTAGTTCACAATCGATTGTCATGCAGTCTTGGCTTAACATAATCGATTATCATAAGTACATAATCGATTATCTTAGTCCAGATTTTTGAGGCATGATTAAAAATCATTTTGACTAAAGTAAATATGCATGATTTAAAATCATTTAGCATTAAATAAAATATGCATGATTTTGTAAAAATAATTTTACGAGAGAAGCCATGTCATGAGTCAAGTTGTCGGATCAAGATCACAGTTAAGAACGACTCATGTAAAACTATAAAACTTGGTTGTGCTTGAATCTCATTATATATATCAATTGTGCGCTTGTACTTGAACTTCGTCATATATCAATTTGCGCATCGTTTGTCATTCATCAAAACCTACACATATGAACACACGTTTTAGTATAATGCTTTGAGAACGTGTTTCCAACAGCAATGACCTTCGTTTGTCAAGTGATGGAAGACCTCCACCACCCCCAAGGGGATTTACCACATGGGCCTGCAGCGAGATCGAATGACGTCCCGCAGGTCCCAGAAGCTTTAGAGGCATTAATGTATTCGTGATTGTCACTCGAGTCTATATTTTCTTTTATTTGATTCTGTAGTCGTTGTTGAGTTTGTTGTTTTCCCTTTTTTGTCAGAGTCTATTGATCTTATTCTGAGTCGGAGTATGTAGTTTCTTTTCTCTGGTCCATTAGTTTGGTAGTTGTAATTAAAAATGTTTTACTTTATGAAACTTGAAAATACAAATATATTTTGTTTATGTACTTATCCGCCAGAAGTACCCTCGGTCTGATTCATGCGGGGTCATGATACGTAGGCAATCACCATAGGATTCGACCATAACAAAAATAAGGAAAAAAGTGAAAAGAAAAGAGAGGTAAAATTAGAAACTATGAGAGTGAAACAATGACAAAATAAGGGAAGGAATAATAAAGCAAAGAGAAAGAAGGAAAAACAAGCGGAATAAAAGAAAAAAAGAAGAAAACAAGAGAGAAAAGAAAAGAAACAGCATAGGATAATAGGCGGGGTGACGCAAGCAGCCGACGATCCAGTGCATAATAGAAATTGATAACTGCTTAGGTGCACTCATCCCCGAATATGTGGTTTCCTATCTGTAAAGACCTAACCGCTAACAAGTGTCAATGTTGTTTCTCCAATACATATAGGTGGTTAGTTTTGCGGCATTCTGGCAATCCACCCCTACAACACTCGGTCCAACAGCAAGCTGACTATGGCCAATCAAGAACCTGATGGCACTATCATTGATCCCTTGAGAGAGGTGGAAGAGTTGGATCTAAACGCAATGAAAGAAGAGGTATAAAAATTGAAGCAACAGATGGCTAAAATGTATCAAGTGTGGGTAAAAAGGAAACCACCACCAGCTTATCCCGCCAACCCGGCCTTCATTCCACCATTAGCTTAGTCACATGATCACCCCTGCCACTGATCCACCTCCAAGCTTCCCCACTACCAACAATACCAGGGCACAACTTCCCATACTCCCCTAGCTCCACTACCGAAAGTTGTTCCACACCCTCCTCCACCAGTTGCTCCTATCTTTGTGGCACCTCCACCCGCTACACTCCATGGATCCTCTAGCGAACCTCTGTTTCAAACCTATGATAACCAGTATTACCCAATAGAGCCCACCTTCAAAGCTCTGGAACCCTATTCATACACTTATCCTTTTGAACTCCTTGTAGAGTAAGAGAAACCAGCCAAAAATTCCGAACAAGAGGAAATGCTCAGAAAAGTTAAAAATCTAATACAGTCCTTCAGAGATATGCGAGGGCTGGGTGGCCAAGTAACTGTGTCTCACAAAGAACTATGTTTGTTCCCAGATTCATAATTGCCAGCAGACTTTAAGATGCCCAAGTTTGTTTGTACGATGGCCATGGTAATCCAGTGGCACACCTGAGGGGACTTTGCAGCAAGATAAGAGGAGCGAGCGGGAGAGATGAATTACTAATAGCGTATTTCAGTCAAAGTTTAAGTGGCTCAACTTTGGAATGGTACACCCAACAATATCATGGTCGGTGGTATACATGGGATGATCTATCCCAAGCTTTCACTTGTCATTTTTAGTATAATCTTGAAATTATTCTAGATCGCTTGTCCTTGATGAAACTAAAAAGAAGCACAATGAGAGCTTCAGAGAGTATGGCTTCCGTTGGAGGGAGTAGGCAGCAAGGGTTGACACGCCAATAAAGGAAAGAGAAATGGTAGATTACTTATTGCAAGCTTTGGAACCCACATATTTTGGTCACCTGGTATCGACAGTGGGCAAGCTTTTAATGAGGTAGGAAAAATGGGAAGCATGGTAGAGGAGGGGCTAAAATCTAATAAATTATGAGCTATTTTTCAATCAAAGCAACTACCTAAGCTATCAAAAGTGGGACCGAGGAAGCAATCAAAAAGAAGAAGAAGGAGGAGGTAGCAACAATCGACTCAGGAACTTTGTTCGGGCCCCGGGATTTACCACATTACAACCTGCCTCGACCTCATCACCAAGCATATCCCTACACTTCATATAGTCCACCACAACACTATTACCCACCCTCTGACCCCCGCTTTTTCATCCATCATGCACAAACATATACACAATCTCCCGCCCATGCACAATGGCGTACACTAACCCCACAAAATAATTACCCAGCTCCACAAAATTGCTATCCACCTCTAAGAGCCTACGTAAACCTCCTGAGACCAGATTTTCAGGCCAATCAAGCTTTTAAAAATGAGAGATTGTAGAAGAAGAAAACTTTCACTTCACTAGGAGAATCCTACACCAACTTATTCCACAGGTTGAGACAGTTAGACATGTTGAGGCCGATTGAAGCAAATTTGTCGAATCCCCCCCAAGAAATCTTAATTACTTTGTCAGTTGTGAGTATTGTTCTGGTGCCATGGGGAATGGCACATAGAAGTGTTGGCATCTAAAGAACGCTATCCAAGAGCTCATTGATTTGCATCAAATTAAGGTGCAAGCTCCGGAAGCACCAAATATTAATCAGAACCCGCTGCTTGCCCATCAAGAAATGAACATGATTGAGATAGTGCACAAAAGGGGAGAGGCCAAAAAGCCTTTGCAAACTGTCATGATGATACGAGCCAGTGAGTAGAAGCCGGTTGAAAAACTAACAAGCAATATTTTGTTGCTTAGGTTGAGTGGAACAAGCAGTAAGCCTTTCGCTGTCCTCTTGGATCCCCGGGAAATGGGTTGGTGAAACAAGAAAATGCAAAAGTAGTGGTACCAGGGTTGACCAGGAAGCCTGTTGTGGTTGTGGAAGGTGCCCGCATAGAGACCTTCATAATCAAATCTACAACTTAGCTACTAATAATCAACAACAAGACCCTCCTTGGAACTATGAGCGAGTAACCGTGTCTTACAAAGGGAAAGAGGTTAGAGAAAAAGTTTACGAAACCCATGGATTGACCCAATCAGGGAGGTACTTTGCCCCTGAGGAATTGAGAAAACCAGAACCGACCAAGGATAACTTAGTGCCGGTGAAGAAATTTATGAGTGAAGAGGAAGCAGAAGAGTTTCTGAAAAAGATGAAATTGCAAGATTATTCTATTGTGGAACAATTGAGTAAGACGCCTTCTCAAATCTCACTATTATTGTTGTTGATTCCTTCGGATGAGCACTGCCGGGCACCAATGAAGATCCTGAATGAGGCCCACGTTCCTGACAAAATCTTAGTCAACCACTTGGAAAAGATAGCCAACAAAATTTTGAGGTAAACAAAGTCACTTTTTCTGATGATGAATTGCCCGTAGAAGGTACCGAGCATAATAGAGCCTCTATCTTATGGTAAAGTGAGAAGATTATATGGTTACTCGAGTGTTGGTTGAAAAAGGTTCAAGTGCGAATATTTTCCCTCTTTCCATGTTGAACAAGTTGAAGGTGGATGATGAAAGAATTTACAAGAACAATATTTTTGTGCATGGGTTCGATAGCAGGGGAAAAGATTCGGTCAGTGACATAGTACTCGAGTTGACAATCAGACCAGTTGATTTTACCATAGAATTCCATGTGCTAGATATGGCTGTCTCTTACAATTCTACTATTGGGGAGACCCTGGATCCATGCTGCTAAAGCGGTCCCCTCTACTTTGCATCAAATGGTGAAATTTTAATGGGACAAACAAGAAATAATTGTGCACGGTGAGGACAATCTTTACACCCATAGTGATGCTATTGTACTATTCATTGAGGCGGATGATGGCAAAGGACCTTGGGTATATAAGGTTTATGACAGATTGTCTGTGAAGAAAATTCCAGAAGGGGAGTGTGTTCCAATGCCGAAAGTAGCCGATGTGTCAGTCATGGTGGCTATTGAAATGTTGATTAATGGGTTTGTTCCTGGAAAGGGTTTGGGAGCGTCACTTCAAGGTATCGTACAGCCAGTGTCTCTCCTAAAAAACATGGACACCTTTGGTTTAGGGTTCAAGCCTACGACTACAGAGCCAGAAAGCTAAAGCAAAAAGCATGGGTCCTTCCCAAGCCTGTGCCGCATCTCTTTAGATCATTCATGAGGCCTGGCACCAGGTAGTGCATGACAACAATAACTCCCCATCTTATTGTTGGTCCTGATAAGGAATTGCTTGAAAGGTTCAAAAAGTTGTTTGAAGATGTGAATATGGTAGAAGCAGGAGAGGGCTCTAGCAAGGCAGATGTGCAATTTGTTGGGCCCTGTGCAAAAGGCAATAATTGGGAAGCTACTCCTCTCCCGACCAGGAAGGAGTTGTGGTAGTCTGCTTTGATTTCCTTTCAATTTCTCTAGATTATTCCAGGGTTGTAAATCAAAATCTATGTTCCATCTGCTTGGATGTACAACCTTGTTATCTTTCAATTTCAATGAAATGCAATTTCCCTTTTTATCAATTTTGATTGTTTTTATTTTTCTTTCCTTCTTGTACAGTTCTTTTTTATATTGGCTTCAATGACATGACATACATAAGGAATCTTCGACCCAGTCTTGAAAGTCAATCTAATTCTGAAATAATAATTCAAGAGATAGAATGTGTGGATGAATCAGAGTATGCTAAGGAAGGGGCGTTTGATGAAATTAGTAAATAATTAAGCCACTTTGAGGAAAACCCAAGCCAAAACTGCGCGATACAAAAACAATCAACCTAGGGGACCCAGATAATATCAGAGAATCTAAAATAAGTGTCCATCTTTAGCCGCAGCTTAAGGAAGAAATAATCGAAGCGTTGCTTGAATACAAAGATATTTTTGCATAGTTTGATGAAGACATGCCAGGTATGAGCACTGACTTGGTGGTTCACAAATTGCCCCCTGACTTGGCATTCCCTCTCGTCAAACAAAAGTTGAGGAAGTTTAAAATCTATATGAGTGTGAAGATCAAAGAGGAAGTCATAAAGTAGTTTGAGGCAAAGGTCATCGGAATCACGTGGTATCCCACCATGTTAGCCAAAGTTGTGCCCGTGCCAAAGAGCGATGGTAAGACCATGGTGTCTGTCCATTATCATGAACTGAACAAGGTGAGTCCAAAAGATAACTTACCACTACCAAAAATCCAAATATTGATTGATAATTGTGCAAAATATGAGATTGGTTCTTTCGTGGATTGTTATGGGGACTATCACCAGATCTTGATGGATGAGGAAGATGTGGAGAAGACGACATTCATCACACCGTGGGGAACATATTGCTACAGGGTCATGCCTTTCGGTCTGAAGAATGCTGGGGCAACTTACATGAGGGCAATGACAACCATATTCCACGACACGATACATAAAGAGATTGAGGTCTATGTGGATGATATAATTGTGAAATCCAGGAAGCAGTATGAGTATGTCAGAGATCTGAGAAAATTGCAGGTATGATCTCAAGCTCAATCCTACAAAATGCGCATTTGGTGTGCCATCAGAGAAGTTGCTAGGACTCGTAGTCAGCTGTCGAGGCATTGAGCTAGATCAATTAAAGATTAAATCCATACAAGAATTTCCACCTTCGAGGAACAAAACTGAGGTGATGAGTCTATCAGGGATATTGAATTATATCAGCAGATTTATTGCTCAGCTCACGACAACTTGTGATCCTATCATTAAACTGTTGAAAAAGGACGTTACGGTCAAGTGGACAGAGGAACACCAGGAGGCTTTTGTATAAAATAAAGGGGTACTTATCAAACCCACCTGTATTGGTCCCACCGGAACCATGGGGGCCATTCATTCTATATCTGACGGTCCTCGACAACTCATTCAGGTATGTGTTAGGTCAGCAAGATATAACCGGTAGGAAGGAGCATGACATATACTACCTTAGCAAGAAATTCACAGGTTATGAGGTTAAGCATACTCATCTTGAGAGGACATGCTATGCCCTAACTTGAGTAGCACAGAAGTTGAAACATTTCTTGTCGTCTTATACTGCTTACCTCATCTCACGCCTGGACCCTTGAAGTATATCTTTCAGAAGCCTATGCCCACGGGGATACTTGAAAAGTGGCAGATCCTACTCACAGAGTTCGTCATCTTCTATGTGACTCAGACTACAATAAAAGCACAAGCCTTGGCTGATTATTTGGCCGAGAACCCGGCAGATGAAGAAATGAACCTCTAAAGACATAATTCCTGGATGAGGAGGTGATGCATATTGATGAAGTGGAACATGTTGAGAATCTAGGATGGAAACTATTCTTTGATGGGGCCACCAACATCAAAGGCATTGTGATAGGAGGAGTAAGTATTTCAGAAATAGGGCATCACTACCCCGTTACAGCTCATCTTCGTTTCTATTGCACTAACAGTATGGTAGAATATGAAGCATGCATTTTGGGTCTAAGGTTAGCAGCAGACATGGGTGTCCAGGAAGTCTTGGTCTTGGGGGACTCAAACCTTTTGGTACAGCATATTCAAAGGGAATTGGAAACACGAGATTTGAAGCTCATGCCATATCGACAATCTTTGCATGATCTTTGTCAATGATTCTAATTAGTAGAGTTCAGGCATATCCCAAGAGTCCACAACGAGATTTCTGATGCCTTGGCTACCTTTGCAACAATACTACACAATCCAGATAAGGCTTATGTTGACCTATTGCATATCCAAGTCCATGATCAGAATGATTACTATAATGTGGTGGAAGAGGTGCTTGATAGTGAACCTTGGTTCCACGATATCAAAGAATACATCAGGAAGGGAGCGTATCCAATATAAGCCACAGTGATAAAAAAAGAACGATTCGTCTCTTATCAAGCAGATTTTTCTTCAGCGGAGGGGTATTGTACAAGATAACGCCAAATCATGGGTTGTTGAGATGCATAGATGCTAGACAAGCCATGACCATCATGACCGAGGTACATTCCAGGGTTTGTGGACAGCATATGAGCGGATATGTTTTGATAAAGAAGATCCTTCGAACAGGTTATTATTGGCTCAAAATGGAGCGATATTGTATTATCTTTGTACGCAAATGTCATCAAAGTCAGGTGCATGGAGATTTGATTCATTCTCCGCCGTCTGAATTATATACTATGTCCGTACCATGGCTCTTTGTTGCTTGGAGCATTGATGCCTTTGGGCCCATCGAGCCAGCAACATTCAATGGGCATAGGTTCATCCTGGTGGCTATTGATTTTTTCACCAAGTGGGGTGAAGCTAAAACTTTCAAGTCTGTGACAAAGAAAGCCGTGGTAAATTTTGTGCACTCAAATATCATTTGCTGGTTCGGGATCCCAAAGGTAATCATCACGGATAATGGGGAAAATCTTAATAGTCATTTGATGGAACATGTATGTACGCAGTTTAAGATTATACACCACAATTCCACCCCATACTGCCCTAAGGAAAATGGATTAGTTGAGGCAGCCAACAAGAACATAAGGAAGATACTTAGGAAAATGCTGGAGGGTTCCAGGCAATGGCTGGAGAAGCTACCCTTTGAATTGTTAGGTTATTTCACTACTGTTCATACCTCTGTAGGGGTAACTCTATATTTGTTGTTATATGGCACAAAAGCAGGGATACCGGCAGAGATTGAAATTCCATCCCTTTTGGATAGTTGCCGAGGCCAAAATTGATGATGACGAGTGGGTCAAAACCCGCCTGGAGCAATTGAGTTTGATTGACGAGAAAAGATTAGCAGCAGTGTGCCATGGCCAGTTATATCAACAGACAATAGCTAGTGCATATAACAAGAAGGTACACCCACAACGGTTTGACGTGGGTCAGCTGGTATTGAAATGTATCCTCCCTCATCAGGCGGAGACAAAGGGCCAATTTGCCGCAAATTGGCAAGGGCCGTTCATCCTGTCGAGAGTGCTGTCCAATGGGGCTTTGTATCTAATAGATGTAGAAGGCAAATGTGTAGAAATAGCCATCACTATCGGTGCAGTTAAGAGATACCATGTATGATTTTCTTTGGTTAAATTATATTTGTTTGTACTTGGTATGTTTTGGAGATTGGAATGACGAAGGCATTTTGTTCTGCTATCTAAGCACTTTATCCTTTGTTACCCCTTTGATCTTTATTCATTTTCTTTCATACCTTTCATTTGAAATCAGTAGAAATGTAGAAGCGCAAGCATGGGGGATGAATAATAAAAGGACAGAAGAAAAACAAAACAACAAAAGAGAAAAGGAAGAAGAAAAAAAGAGAAAGAAAAGAAAAGAAAAGAGAAAGAAAGGAATAGAAAAGAAAAAGAAAAAAATTGGAAAACAACAAAAGAAAGGGAATAGAGAAAGAAAAGAAAAGAAAAGAAGAAAAAAGAAGAAGAAGAGAAAGTAATATCACAACAACAAAGCAATTTCTAACATGAACTACATCCGACTTGATTCCTTTTAAGGATATGTAGGCAGCCTCACGGTTCGGTCTCATCAAAATAAAATCAAAAAGTCCCCAAGCAAGAGACTGGGGCAGAAGTTTTAGGTTTTGTAAGAAATCTGATTCCAGAAGTTATAATTTTGAACCCATTTGGATTGTGTTGAGCCTTTTACACCCTTTCTTTCTAACCCTATCCAAAAGACCACGCTACGGTCCAAAGAAAGTCTTTCTGATCAGTCTTCTAGGGATGACAAGGCGAGCAAGTAGAAGTGATTCATGTTGGGGACAACACTCCGGTACAAGCAAAAAAATAATGAAAATGAGAGAGTCTTATTGGTGAAAACCCTCACGGGCACCTTAAGGCGACATGAGTTGAAAGAAAATCAAAATGAGACAGTCTTACTGGTATAAACCCTTACGGGCACCTTAAGGCAAAAGTAGTTGAGATATGAACAATTGAAAGATGTTGGTGAAAACCTATTCAAAATAGCGCAGGACGATCAAGGTCAAGGTTTGGTTGAAGAAATCAGGTTGCAGAAATCCTAGGCAATAAAGCATGACGACTGAAAGCAAATTGGTTAGACAGGCCGGGACAACTAAGCCGAAGTGCATGTTACGATAATTGGTGCCAGTTGTTACCCACAGACAATTCTCTTTTATTTCTCCCTTTTGGGAGTTATCCAATTCTGGATTCTTTTTATCCTAAAACAGCTCAGAGTCATTGCATTTTGTTTTCTTTCGGGTTTCCATTTTCTCTAAGATATTTTCGAGGTCAATTTTGCTTGAGCAAGTAAGAAAGAGTTTCAATTACCAGCTTCCAAATTACAAAGCACAATAGGGCCAGAACATTCCAAGGACAACATGATCTAAAGTGGGATATAAAGAATCAACGAAAGTTTTCTCAGTTGAATGATTTGGTAATTTTAGGAAAGATGCAAAGATTTCGATAAAGGGGTCAGGAATGTTATACAACAATTTAGGTACAGAAAACACGGTTCATCAAAGGCCATAGGGTTCAAAGGTGAATCAGAAAATCAGGCGGTTCATAGTCAGTGCGAGAAAGCTAGCCACAATGGAGCATGATAGCAGGGAGGCCATTTTAGCAAGAATGCCGCAAGCTAACCACAACATTTTAAACTGACAAGATCTTTCTTTGATTGAAACATGGGTAGAAAATTTTAGATGCCTCGGAGAAATCCTCTGTAGGGGAAAACCAAGCACCAAGAAGGTATGACTGTAAATTTCAGGACCCTCTTGGAAAATGGGACCTAGTTAAAGTCAAAATAATAGGGAAATCAAAAAAAGCATAAGTGGACTTAAAGGTTTGCATGTTTGAAATAGAATTCAACTAGGAGTTGTCAAGGCCCTCCTGGGTAATGGGACAAAGTTTAAAACTCAAAGCAATCACTGTCACACCTCCTTTATGATACTACAACCCCGCGAAGCGCACAGGTAAGAGAGTTTTTCCAATTAAAGGACAATCGAAACATGATTTATTTATTTAGAGATTTATGAGTCGCCACTTGGGATAATTAATGGTATCCCAAGTCACTGGTTTAAATCCCGAATCAAGGAAAGTTTGACTCTATATACAGTCTAAGGGCCAGAAATCCGAGCAAGAAATTCTATTAATCCGGGAGAAGGTGTTAGGCACGAGTTCCGTGGTTCTAGCACGCTCACTCATATGTTATGTTCGGCTTAATTATTTGATTTTAAGGCATTTTGGTACCTATGTGCGAATTTCAACTTTTAGCCGCTTTTATTTAATTTGAAGAAAATTGCAACGTCGTTAAAACTCATTTTGAACCACATCACATAAATGCACCCATAGTTCGCAACACATTTTACCTAACGTTGAGATTTGGATTGGGGTCACATAAATGCGCACTCGAGTTTAGGAAGGTCAATTATTTAACTAACGCATCTAAAGCAATTTCGTGTTTTAAAATTTGCGAGGGCCATGAAAATGTGCTAAATGGCGCACCTCGAATTCAGCATGACACCCTAATTCCTGTCCATTTAAAAGCTTTATCAATCTATAGCTCGGAAAGTCATAAATTACTTATATTATCTGATATGGAATACCTCAATTATTCAAAAGAATTTGATCAATTAACTAAATGTTTAAAATGATCGGAACTCCACTCAGTTAAACCAATTGTTTTGAACTATGAGACTCAGTAGAAGTCCGCTAAAGAATATACCCAAAATCCATTTAAGGATTTTGTCATGCTTGGGCCCAATGTTAGGCCCCAAATTTCAAAACTAACGAGTTTATACAAAATATGCCATAGATCAATACATGTACACACGAGCTTTGGGTTCATTTTTTACGCGGCTGGTCCAATACGAAGCCTAGTTATTATGGTCCAAAATTAACCAAATCAACTAAAGCCAATAAAAAACTTGAAGTTGATCTAACTCATTTAAACTGTTCAAAGCATGAATGCACAACATCTCAGAATATCTTATGGAAGCTTTTGAAATAAAACTCATTACTGAAATCTATTAAATACTGAAACACCTAAACATGACTTAGATAGAGAAGAAAAGAAAAACTGTTGAATTGAAAAGCTTATTCACATTTGTGCTACACATGATTGAACATGCTTGGCTGTTCTACCTACATAACCATATAGTCAACTCTCTTTAATCCTCATAACAAGGATTAAAATGTCCTGAAAACTGTACAGTAGTTCTAAAATAACAAGAGAGGTTCTAACACAAGGATCTTTTTAATAGGTTAATATTTAACTAACAATAGAACTTTTAAAACAAAAACACAGTCAAATGAGATATGCTATGCTTTTAAGTTCTTCTTTCTCATTCCATTTTTCAATTCTAAGATTCATCAACACAATAGAGTTTTAGGAGACATGTACCTGATTATAGCGACAAACAAAGGAGTATAACCTTAGGTAGCAACAACAATAATGAATTAAGGCAGCAGGACAACATGACTCAATAGCTACAGCAATAATGAACTCAACTCAAAACTCAAACAAGATTCAAGCAATGCTCAAAAAGGAAACCAACTTCAAATGAGTAATGAACCCCAGAAATCAATTTCGACCCCCATTTCATACCCCAGATAAATTCATACGTAATCCCAAATGTACAAGAAAGTATTCCAGAACTTGGAAATTTCACAAATCAACTAGAGAAATCAATGGAATAGTGAGGACTCACACAGCCTGACCCCAAAACTTTTCAAAAACCAACATCAAACCCCATTATTGAAGCACTATCCTCTTCAGAAGTTGGAAGAACCAGAAAAACATCTAAATCCACTATGAAACAGTAAAATTTTATGCAACCTCTTTTTTTATGAATTTATAGCTCTTCCAAAATCTCTGCCTTCGAAGGCAAGATAGGGTGCCTTTATAGGCAAGGAAAGTAGGGTAAAACAAAGGTTTTAGCTTTGCACTATTGCCCTTTTTGAATGTGTTTTTTCCTAGATAACCCTCACTTATTGGCTTGTTTGCCAAGCTAAACAACTACCAATCTAAAATCTCACTAAGACCCTCTACTAGAAGCTTCCAAATTTTGTTATCAAAAGATTACCTAGCTAATTTATCCTAACTACCCTCGTTTACCCTATTTTTTACCTCTTTGACCCAAATCGATGGGTTTGAATAAACTCAGGTTACTCTTTCTTGGGCTTTCTAATTTCAAAGCCCATATGGACTCATCAGGCTAAGCAGAGCTGCCCAAGAGCCAAAGTAACACCCCTTCTTTGAAAAAGGAAACAAATAGACAAAGAAAATAAAGTATGACAAACATAATCTTTTAAACACGCCACCAAAATAACCAATCAAAAAATTTTAAACAAAACAAAATTATTTTAATTGGAAATGAATTAATTTAAAATTAACATTGTGTACAGAAAAACCAAAAGAAAAGAGAAAGACAACAAACAAATTAATACATCAAACTTAGAGGTTAACCAAGATAGAATGATCAACAATATCAAGATGATAAAAATAAAACATACATCATGCAGAATCAGGAAGAAAAGAACAGAAATACCTCAAAATAAGAACTAACTTGAAATTGCCCTAAACACCGTGATTTTGACCACAAGGGGCCTCGATCACGTGTCCTCAAATGAGAACCCATGACCAAGGCACATTTTGGTCCAAATCATATCCCATCTATGGTTCAGACATTTTACCACCTTTACTTCAAAACAATATTCGACAAATTCTAGTGTTATTAGAAAGGAATGGGATACATATTTGTAATGAGGGAGGTGGTGGAGCCATTTGGTATTGATTTGGGGTGATTTGGTGGCGGCAGAGTCAGTGTCTCAAAATGATATTTGAGGAGCTGGGGTGGGATTCAAGGGAAGATGCTAGTAGATTTGAGAAGAGGAGAGGGAGGGGAATCAGCGGTGTAAATTCGGTTTTGATTGGAGCTCCGCCGCCGTCATGGGAGATTTCGGGCCGGCGGCAGACGACGGTGGGCAGCGGAGAGAGGGTGGCTATATGGTTTTAGGTGTGAGAGGTTAGAGACGACGAGGGGGGAGGGGTCGGGGGCATTTGGACATATACATATATATTAAAGACACCTCAGTTCTTAGCCGTTGGATCTAAATCAAATTATAAATCCCCATTTAACCTATAAAAATGCTACTTAATCCTACATAATCACTATCATAAGTAATCAAAGCAAAATTAAAAGAAAAATAACCTAAAAATCAAAATTGAAAGTTCAAATTACTCTATCTTTTTGATTTATCCTTTTTTATTTATAAAATGACTCATCGCTAATTATTTCTTGAAAAATATCAAATCAACTTCTAAATGCACATGCAACCCATTTTTTGTATTTTTTTTACAAATTCAAATGCTTAAACAAAATGTAATTAACGAAAAATGCCACAAAAATTTCACAAAATTTCAATTAAATCAAAGAAATTATTTTGTTTGAATTTATGGAATTAATTAATATACGGCAAAAATCACATGCTAACAGCTGCCCCTCTTTGCTCGAAAATCTGAAGACTTCTCGTGCAAAGATAAGTGAGCGTACACGAGCGATTTTTGCCCATTGAACACTCCGTGAGAAAATTTTTTAAAAGCTTGACCGTACCCTGCTTCAGAGGTTGTCAACATATCATTAGCTGAAAAGGAATCAGGCCAGTGTAGTTTAGGAGTGTTTGGTAGCTGAGACAATCGAAGTTGTGATCTCAGTGTTGCTACTACTTCTTGATAGATTCCCCGATTACACCATGCAAAAATAAAAGAAGCTAGACTAGGCTATGATCTATGAATTACAAAATAAACCTATCTAGGTCTTCAAACTTGCTCTCGATCCTTGTTGCCTTGTTGCATTGTGTATCTTCCTGTGATACTCCTTATCGCCTTGTTTGTTGCTATGTTTGTGTTTCTCCATGTCAATGCCTGATGGTTGAACTTGAGTTATATTCCCTTGTTCTCTAGGTGGGCGCCTGATTACTAAAACTTGAATTGTATTCCCTTGTTCTCCAGGTGGGTGCCTGATTACCGAAACTTGAAATTTATTCCCTTATTTACTAGGTGGGCGCCTGATTACCAAAACTTGAAATGTATTTCCTTGTTCTCTAGGTGGGCGCCTGATTACCAAAACTTACAATGTAATTACCTTGTTCTCCAGGTGGACGCCTGATTACAAAACTTGAATAAAACTGAAATGTATTCCCTTGTTCTCCAGGTGGGCGCCTGATTGCTAATTGAAATGTATTCCCTTGTTCTCCAGGTGGGCGCCTGATTACCAGAACGTGAAATGAAATGTATTCTCTTGTTATCTAGGTGGGCGCCTGATCACCAAAACATGAAAATTGAAATGTATTCTCTTGTTCTCCAGGTGGACGCTTGATTACTAAACTTGAACAAAACTGAAATGTATTCCCTTGTTCTCTAGGTGGGCGCCTGATTTCCAAAACTTGAAATGTATTCCCTTGTTATCCAGGTGAGCACTTGATTGAAAAAACTTGAATAGAACTGAAATGTATTCCCTTGTTCTCTAGGTGGGCGCCTGATTACCAAAAACTTGAATAAAATTGAAATGTATTTCCTTGTTCTCCAAGTGGACGCCTGATTACGAAAACTTGAATAAAACTGAAATGTATTCCCTTGTTCTCCAGGTGGGCACCTGATTGCCAAAACTTGAAAAGTATGCCCTTGTTATCCCTGTGGGCGCCTGATTGCAAAAACTTGAATAAAACTGAAATGTGCTCCCATTTTCTCCAGATAGGCGCCTGATTACCAACAACTTGAAATATATTCCCTTGTTCTCCAGGTAGGTGCCCAATTACCAAAACTTGAATAAAACTTAAATGTATTCCCTTGTTCTCCAGGTGGGCACCTAATTGCAAAACATGAATAAAGTTGAAATGTATTCCCTTAACTCTCCAGGTGGGCGCCTGATTACCAAAATTTGAATAAAACTGAAATGTATTCCCTGAGACTGCTACCATTCTACTTGATTACAACAAAAAAAAAAAAATAAAAGAAATTTTTCCTGCCCCAATTTGATACTAGGTGCATTTGTGAGTGTTAATCAAATCCCATTACCAAATATCTCTAATATTTTAAAGCTAACCCCCATTATCCAAAAGGGAATCTAAGTTACATCTGCTAGGGACCAATAATTAAACTATATCGCATTATCAAGGAGGGTCCTGAAAATTCTTAGCTATCAACAAACTTTAAAACTACGCTAAGCCTCTAGAAGTATTACTTCTCCTATGTCCTGTTATTTAAGAGAGTATTAAAGCTGCATCCCATTATCCACGAGGGTCCTGACAACTCTTAATTAAGACAAATTTTAAATCTAAATCATGTCTATTGGGGATTAGTATTTAGAGCTACGTCCCATTATCTAGGAGGGTCCTGAAAGTTTTTACAATTAAATCCCATTATCCAGACGGGTCCTGAAAACTTTTTTAAAATTAAATTCCATTCTCCAGGAGGGTCCTGATAATTTCAAGTTATATCCCATTATCTAGAAGGGTTTTGAGAATTCCAAATTAAATACCAATCTTAAACTCTCGGTTGTCTTTGCTGGGGATTGCTAATTAGAGTTACATCCCATTATTCAGGAGGTTCCTGACAGTTCCTACGTGAATCCTATCTCTTGCAAGTCACATTATGCTCTTTGATATTCATGATTATCTCTCACCTTTAAATAGGTCCAATTTTCCAGGAGGGTACTAAATATTTTAAATTAAATGCTGATTGTAACTCTCGGTTGTCTCTGCTGGGAATTGCTAATTAAAGTTACATCCCATTATCTAGAAGGGTCTTGACGACTCCTATTAGGGAATGATTATGCCAGATCATTTTTCCCGAGGCTGTTTAAGTTTTGAACTGAATCCGAATTTCCATGAGGGTCTTGAAGTTCAAAGTCATACCTGCTAGGTGCTTACTTTTCATATGGAGGACCTGCCAGGTGCTTGCTTTTCATATGGAGGACCTGCCCGAGATCTCCAGAATTTTTTCCCCATGTTTCAATCAAAAAAATCTTGTCAGTTTGAAAGATGGTGGTTAGCTTGCGTCATTCTTTCTCCAAATGACCATCCCGCTGTCACACTCCACTGTGGTCAACTTTCTCGAAATGACTGTGAGTCACCTGATTAGTTGGCTGGCCCGTGAATCTTGTGGCCTTAGATGAACGGAGTGTTCTATATCTCATTCCTGAAATTACTGAGTCAGTTCACTGACGAAACTTTCATTGATTCTTCCTTTTTCCACTTTAACTTTTGCTGCCTTTGATATGTTTTAGCTGGCATGTGCTTTGCCATTTGGGGAGCTGGTAGTAAGCTTTGAAATTTCTCTCCTGCTTGCTTAAACAAAATTGATTTTCATAACATCTTAGAAGAATGGAGACCCGAAAGAAAATTAAATGCGCTGACTCTGAGTTGTTTTGTTTTAGAATAAAATAATTCCGAGTTAGGCAACTATTGAGGGGAAAAGAGGAGAATCTTTTTTGTGGAGGAATAGCTGGTTCCCATGATCATGGCATGCACTTCGGCTTAGCCAACCCAGTATGTCTAAACTTTTGGCCTTTATTTATGCTTTGTTGTTGTGACCTTCCTTAACCCAATTTCTTTAAACAAACCCTGACCTTGCTTATCTTGCGGTGTTCGGAACAGATATCCACCAACATCCCTTTTCCAGTTGTTCATTTGCCTTCGCCTTATGGTTCCTGTGAGGATTTTCACCGATAAGACTCTCTCATTTAATTTTTCTCAACTCTAGTCGCTTTATGGTGCCCGTGAGGGTTTTCACCAATAAGAACTCTCTCATTTTAATCTTTTCTTGCTCGAACTAGAGTGTTGCCCCGGGTATGGATCACCTCTTCTTGCTTGACTTGGCATTTCTTAAAGACTGATCAAAAGGTTTTTCTTTGGATCGTAATGCATGTTTTTGAATAGGGTTAGAAAGAAAGGGTATTAAAGGCTCAAAATAATTCAAATGGGTTCCAAAAATAACAACTTTTGGAATCAAATTTTCTTACAACCACCACAACTTCTGCCCCAATTTCTTTCTTGGGGACCTTTACTTTTTTATTTTGCTATGACCGAACCATGAGGCTGCCTACGTATCCTAAAAAGGAATCAGGTCAAACGTTGTGCACCCAATTCATTTGTTGTTGCAGTTTTCTCTTTTATTCTTTTCCTTATTTTGTTTCTTCCCTTTTCTTTATGTTGTATTGCTGTTTTGCTGTTGTGTTTTTTTTCTTCTTTTTCTTTTCGCTTTCTTTCCTTTCTTTTCTTCGTATTTTCTGCTCTTTTTTTATTTTTTCCTTTTCTTTTCCCTTTACTCATTTCTTACACTTGCGTTTCTGTCTTTTGTTTTTGATTCCGAAAGAGGGATATGAAAGAAAACAATTAAAGCTCAAAAGAGTTAACAAAGGATAAAGTGTTTAGATAGCCGAATAAATGCCTTTATCATTCCAATCTCTATATCATGCGAAGAACAAACAAATATTATTTTATCAAAGACAATCATACATAGTATCTCTTAACAAATTAGAATTGATGGTCATTTCTGCATATTTGCCTCTGTTAGATATAATGCTCTGTTGGACAACACTCTTGACACGATGAACGACCCTTGCCAATTTGGGGCAAACTTGTCCTTTGCCGCCACCTGATGAGGGAGGATGCGTTTTAATACCAACTGACCCACTTCAAACCTTCTTGGGTGAACCTTCTTGTTATATACTCTGGCCATTATCTGTTGATTCAACTAGCTGTGACACACTGTTGCTAATCTTTTCTCATCAATCCAACTTAATTGCTCCATTCAGGATTTGAACCACTCATCATCATCGATTTATGCTTCGAAGACAATCCTAAGGGACGTGATTTCAATTTCAGCCGGTATTATTGCTTCTGTGCCATACACCAACAAATACGGAGTTGCCCCCACCGAGGTGCGAATAGTAGTGCGATACCCTAACAATGCAAAGGGTAGCTTCTCATTCCATTGCCTAGACCTTTCCACAATTTTCGAAGTATCTTCTTTATGTTCTTATTGGCTTCCTAAACTACTCCATTCACCTTGGGGCGGTATGGGGTGGAGTTGTGATGCGTAATCTTAAACTGCTGACATACCTCTTTCATCAAATGATTGTTGAGATTTGCTCTATTATCAGATATGATTGTCTTCGGGATTCCAAATCGGCATATAATATTTGAATGCACAAAGTCGACCATGGCTTTCTTGGTCACTGCATTGAAAGTTTTTGCTTCGACCCACTTAGTGAAATAATCAATAGCAACCAGAATGAATCGGTGCCTATTGGAAGCTGCCGGCTCGACAGGCCCGATGAAATCCATGCCCCAAGTAACGAAGGCCCATGGCGCGAACATTGTATGTAATTCAAATGGCAGGGAGTGAATCAAACCTCCATGCATCTGACATTGATGACATTTTCGTATGAAATTGATACAATCTTGCTCCATGGTGAGCGAATAATACCCTACCCGGAGGATCTTCTTTGCCAAAACATACCCACTCATGTGAGGTCCACAAACTCCAGAATTTACCTCGGTCATGATGACCGTGTCCTTTCTAGCATCTATGCATCTAACAACCCAAGATCTGGCATTCTTTTGTATAATACCCCTCTATTGAATAAAAACTCGCTTGATAAGCAACGAATGGTTCTCGTTTGGTCACTTGTGGCTTGTACTGGGTACACGCCCATCCTGATATATTCTTTGATGTCATAAAACCAAGGCTTACCATCAAGCTCTTCTTCCACCATTTTATAGTAAGCATATTGATCATAGACTTGGAAATGCAGAGGATCAACATAAGCCTTATCTGGATCATGTAACATTGACGCTAGAGTAGCCAAGACATCAGCAACCTCATTTTGAATTCTTAGGATTTTCCTGAACTCCACCGATCGAAATCATTGATAAAGATCATGTAGACATTGTCGGTATGATATGAGCTTCAAATCTCGTGTTTCCCAATCCCCTTGAATCTGGTGCACCGGAAGGTCCGAGTCCCCCAAGACCAAGACTTCTTGGACACCCATGTTTGCAGCTAAACTCAGACCCAAAATACATGACTCATATTCCACCATATTTTTGGTGCAATAGAAGCAAATCTGAGCTGTAACAGGGTAATAATGCCCCATTTCAAAAATAAGCACTGCTCTTATCCAACGCCTTTAATATTGGTGGCCCCATCGAAGAACAATTTTCTTCTCGACTTCTTGCCTTGTTCTACTTCATCAACATACATCACTTCTTCCTCTGGGAAGTATGTCTTTAATGGTTCATATTCTTCATCTACCAGATTTTCGTCTAGATGATCAGCCAATGCCTGCGCTTTCATTGCAGTCCTAGTTACAAATACAATGTCAAACTTCGTGAGCAGGATTTGCCTCTTTGCAAGCCTCCCCGTAGGCATAGGCTTCTGGAAGATGTATTTCAACGGGTCCAGGCGTGAGATGAGGTAAGTGGTATATGATGATAGGTAGTGTTTCAACGTTTATGCTACCCAAGTTAGGGCGCAACACGTCCTTTCAAGATGGTATACTTAACCTCACGATCTGTATATATCTTGCTAAGGTAGTATATGGCCTGCTCCTTCCTCCCTATGACATCGTGTTGACCTAACACATATCCGAATAAGTTGTCCAAGACTGTCAGATATAAGATCAAAGGCCTCCCTGGTTCCGGTGGGACCAATACCGGTGGGTTCGACAAGTAACCTTTTAATTAATCAAAAGCCTCCTGGCATTCATCCATCCACTTATATGCATCATCCATTTTCAATAGCTTAAAGATGGGCTCACAAGTACTTGTGAGCTGAGCAATAAATCTACTGATGTAATTCAATCTCCAAAGCAAGCTCATCAATTCTGTTTTTTTCCTCGGAGGTGGCAATTCTTGTGTGGCTTTGATCTTTGATAGATCTAGCTCAATGCCTTGGAGGCTGAATATGAATCCTAGAAACTTACTTGATGGCACACCAAATGCGCATTCACAGTATTGAGCTTGAGATTCTAACTGCGGAGCCTATGGAAGAATTTTCTCAGATCTCTGACATGATCAGATTGTTTCCTGGATTTCACAATTACATCATCCACATAGACCTCAATATCCTTATGTATTATATCATGGAATATGGTTGTCATTGCCCTCATATAGTTTGCACCAACATTCTTCAGGCCGAAGGGCATGATCCTGTAGCAATATGTTCCCCACGGTGTGATGAATGATGTTTTCTCTGCATCCTCCTCATCCTTCAAAATCTTGTGATAGCATACGTAACAATCTACGAAAGACCCAATCTCATGTTCTGCAGAATTGTCAATCAATATATGGATGTTCGACTGTGGGAAGTTATTCTTTGGACTTGCTTTGTTGAAGTCACGATAATCGACGCACACCCTGGTTTTACCGTCCTTCTTTGGTACTGGCATGACATTGGCTAACCAGGTGGGAAATCGTGTGACTCGGATGACCTTTGCCTTAAACTGTTTGGTAACTTCCTCTTTGATCTTTACTCTCACATATGTTTTAAACTTCCTCTTTGTTTGACAGGAGGGCAGGATGGGTCAGTGGGCAATTTGGGAACCACCATGTCAGTGCTCAACCCTTACATATCTTGGTAGGACCATGCGAAAACATCTTTGTACTCAAGTAGTGCTTCGATTATTTCTTCAGGGAGCTACAGTTCAAGATGGACACTTATTTTTGTTTCTCTGATATTATCGGGGTCCCCTAGATTGATATCTTCTATATTGCTTAGGTTTGGCTTGGGGTTTTCCTCAAAGTGGTTCAACTCTTTACTAATTTCCTCAAATGCCCTTTCCCCAAAATATTCTGGTTTATCCTCATGTTTTATCTCTTATATTAGTACTTCTAAATTCGACCCGCTTTCAAGACTGGGTCGAACAGTCCTTATGCATGTTATATCATTGGAGCCAGCATAAAAATAACTATACAAGAAGGAAAAGAAAACCAAAGAAAAATAAAAACTATCAGCACTAACGAAAAAGGAAATTGCATTTCATTAAAATTGAAAGATAACAAGGTTTTACACATCTAAACAAACGAAACATAGACTCTAATTTAATACTCTAGAATAATCCAAAGAAATGGAAAGAAAAATCAAAGCAAAATACCGAAACTCCTCCTTGGTCGGGAGAGGAGTAGCTTTCCAATTGTTGATTTTTGCACGGGGCCCAACAAATTACACATTTGCCTTGCTAGAGCCCTCTCTAGTCTCCACCACAATTAGATCTTCGAACAACTTCTCAGACCTTTCAAGCAATTCCTTATCAGGATCACCCACAACACTAGAACTTGTTGTTGTCGGGCGCTTCTTGGCGCCGGGCCTAACAAATAATCTGAAGAGACGAGGCACAGGCTTGGGGAGGGTCCACGCGTTCCTCTTTATCCTCCTAGCTCTTGATGTCTGCAATTGTTGGCTTGAATCCCAAACCAAAGGTGCCCAAGTTCGTGGGGAGAGATACTGGTTGTGTGATACCCTGAAGTGACGCCCCCAAACCCTTTCCTGGAACAAATCCATTCTTCAACATCTCAACAACTACCATGACTGATGCAACAGCTAACCTTGGTGTTGGAACATACTCTCCTTCTGAAACTTTTCTCACTGACACCGTGTCATGAACTTGATACACCCAAGGCCCCTTGTCATCATCCGCCTCAATGAATGGTACAATATCATCATTGTGGGCATACAGGTGGTCCTCAGTGTGCACAACTATTTCTTGTCTATCCTATTCATTCACCATTTGATGCAAAGTAGAGGGGACTGCTCTAGCTGCATAGATCTAGGGTCACCCCAATAGCAGGTTGTAAGAGACAACCACATCCAGTACTTGGAATTCCATGGTAAAAATAACTGGTCCGATTAACAATTCAAGCACGATGTCACCGACTGAATCTTTCTCCCGTTATCAAATCATCGTACACAAATACTGTTCTTATGAATTCTTATATCGTCCACCTTCAACTTGTTCAACGTGGAAAGAGAGCAAATATTCGCACTTGAACCATTATCAACCAACACTCGAATGACTACAGTATTCTCGTACTTTTCCGTGAGAAAGAGTGCTCTATTATGCTCGGTTCCTTTTGCAGGCAATTCATCATTAGAAAAAGTGACTATTCACCTCAAAACTCTTATCGGTTATCTTTTCCAAGTGGTTGGCTGTGATTTCATCAGGAACGTGACCTCATTCAGGATCTTCATCAACGCCCGATGGTGCTCGTCCAAATGAAATAACAATGATAACACCGAGATTTGAGCAAGCGTCTTTCTCAGTTGCTCCACAATAGAATAATCCTGCATTTTCATCTTCTTCAGAAACTCTTCTGCTTCCTCTTCACTCATAGTTTTATTCACTAGCATCGAGTTATCCTTGGTTGGTTTTGCTTTTCTCAATTCTCCGGGGGGCAAAGCACCTCCCTTATCAGGTCATTCCATGGGTCTCACAAACTTCTTCTCTAACCTAATTCCCCTTGTAAGTCACAGTTACTCGGTCATAATTCCAATGTACGGCCTTGCTCCTGATCATTTCTAGCTGAGTCACAGGTTTGATTATATAGGCTCTGTGCGAGCACTTTCCACGACAACCACATCCTTGCTAGCTACCCCCGGTACAACCACTCTTGCTTTTTCTTGTCTCACCATCCCGTATTTTGGGAATTCTTTCTTGACTTCAGCAAAAGGCTCACTACTTTCTCCCCTGAATTTAAGCGTCAACATCTTGCTAGTCAAATTCTCAACCGCTTTCTGCTCACTTGCTCGGATCATCATGATAGGTTGTGAAGGCTTTTTGGACTCTCCCTCTTTGTACACTATCTCAATCATGTTTGTCTCTTGATGAGTAGGTAGTGGGTTTTGATTAATATTGGGTGCTTCCAAAGCTTTCACCTTAATCCGATGTGAATCAATGAGTTCTCGAATAGCACACTTTGAATACTAACATTTCTTTGTGTCATGTCCCGGGGCGCCAGAGAAATACTCACAACTGACGGAATAGTCCAGATTTCTTGGAGGAGGATTTGGCAATTTTGCTTCAATTGTCCTCAACATATCTAGCTTCCTCAATCTTTGGAATAAGCTGGTATATGACTCTCCCAATGGAGTGAAAGTTTTCTTCTTCTGCATTCTCTTAGTTTTTAAAACTTGGTTGGCTCGAAAAGCTTTTATTGGGGGTCGTTGGTAGGCTCTTGAAGTGTAGTTATTTTGTTGAGCTGGGCAATTATTTTGTGGTGTTGGCGCACGCCATTGTGAGTGGGTGGGAGTTTGCATATATGTTTGTGCATGGAGGACGAAAAAACGGGGATTAGATGGTGGATAGTAGTGTTGTGGTAGTCTATATGGAGTGTGTTTGTAGGTTGGATGATGTGGTCAGGACTGGTTGTAATGGGATGGTCCTCGGGGCCCAAACCAAATTCCTGAGTCAACTGTCGCTACCTCTTCCTTCTTCTTCTTTTTGATTGCTCCCCGATCCCGCTTTGGATTGCCTGGGTGGTTGCCTTGATTGCTGAATAGCTCATAATCTTATTAGATTTGAGTCCATGTTCTACCATACTCCACATTTTCACTAACTCATTAAAGGATTTTTCCATTGCCGATACCAGGTGACTAAAATATGTAGGCTCCAACGCTTGCAAAAAGTAATCTACCATTTTGCTTTCCTTCATTGACGGGTCGACCCTTGCTGCCTGCTCCCCCAAACGGAAGCCATATTCCTTGAAACTCTCATTGTGCTTCTTTTCCAGTTCTTTTAGAGACAAACGATCTGGGATAATTTCAAGTTTGTACTGAAAATGACAGGCGAATGCTTGTGCTAGATCGGACCATGTATACCACTGAGCATGATTTTGTTGGGTGTACCATTCAAACGGTGAACCACTTAAACTTTGACTGAAGTATGGCAGTAGCAATTAATGCTTTCCGCCCGCCCCTCTCATCTTGCTACAAAAACCCCTTAGATGTGTCACCGGATCACCATGTCCATCGTATAAGTCAAACTTGGGCCTCTTAAAACCTGGAGGCAATTGTACATCTGGGAACAAATAGAGGTCCCCACCTAATCCTTGGATATCTCTTAATGATTGCTCTATTTGACTTTCCTGAGCACCTCCTATTGCTCAAGATTTTCGACTGGTTTTTCAGCCTCAATAGGGATTTCCAAATGGGGAGCGTAAGAGTAAGGTTCATGGGCTTTAAAGGTGGGTTTTGGTACGTAATACTGATGATCTATGGAGTGTGGCGGGAGGAGGCGGCACATAGATGGGAGCAACTGGTGGATGGGGGTGTGGAACAGCTTTAGGTGGTGGAGTTGGGGGTGCTTAAGAAGTTATACCCTGGTATTGTTGGTAGATGGGGAATCTTGGGGGTGGATCAGCGGTAGGGTGGTCATATGCCTAGGCTAATGGTGGGATGAAGGCCGGGTTAGCAGTATAAGCTGGTGGCGGTTGCCCTACCACCCATGCCTGGTACATTTCAGCCATCTGATGCTTCAGTTTGTACATCTCTTCTTTTATTGCATTAACATCCAATTCTTCTACCTCTTTTGAGAGATCAATGATACTTGCGTCGGTTTCTTGGTTGGCCATAGTCAGCTTGGTTTTGGACCGAGTGTTATAGGAGTGAGTTGCCAGAATGCCACAATAATTAACCACTTGTATGGATATGGCAAACCAACACCAAAACTTGTTAGCGGTTAGGCTTCAACACATAGGTAGCAACATATTTAGGGATGAATGTACGTATGTAGTTTAACAGTTTCTATTATGCACACGAATTAGTCGCTTGCATCATCCTGGCTTTTATCCTATGCCATTTTTCTTTTCTCTCTTGTTTTCTTTTCTTCTTCCTTTTTCTTTTGCTCAACTTGTTTTGCCTTCCCTCCTTTGTTTTATTTTTCCCTCCCTTATTTTAATGTCCTTTCTCTCATGATTATCTCTTTTTTTCTTCTTTTTTTTGCTTTTCTTATTTTGGTTATGGTCGAATCCTACAGAGATTGCATACGTATCACGACTCCGTATGAATTAGACCGAGCGTAGTTCTAGCAAATAAATATAGAAAATATTTGAAAATTTTTCAATTTAATAAAATAAAACACTTGATTACAACTGCTAACAAACTTTAATAAAAGAAATCAACAGACTCTGCCTCGAGCGAAACCAACAGATTCAGGCAGAAAGATTAAAATAAGGGACTTGATAACCTACTACAGTCTCTAATAAAAGAAAATTCAACCTTCACAAATGGTCTGACAGACTTTAAAATCATGAATACATTAAAGCCTCTAATGCTGCTGGGACCTGCGGACATCATTCGGTCTCGCCGCAGGCTTGATTGCTAAATCCCCTTGGAGGTGGTGGAGGTCTTCCATCATTTGACGAACAAAGGTCATTGCGGCGGCAAAAAACATAGATCTTGTCATATTTTCACAGTAGCTACACTTTACGGTGATGTAATCAACGATCATTCCTGCCCTCTCTCTTATAACACCCTTTTCTTGCAACAATCGACAAATTTGCTGGGCCCTGGCCTCCACCTTTTGTTCGGCTATACAACTTAGGTCTTGAAATTATTTCAAATCGCTCTCCAGCCGTGCTATTCCTGTGTAACAATGCTCTCTCTCGGCCTTGATGTCTTTTGCTTGCTTAACCATTTTATTTTCAGCCATGATAACCTTTTTCTTCAATCCCGCAACCTCGTTGTCATACCTTTCTCTCAATTGTTCAATCATGCATGCCCGTTCCTCTGCATTTTTAGCAAATTGTTTTGGGGTCCTGGACAGCTCACCCTCTGCTTTGTTCAAGTCAAAACTATATTATCATACTTTCCGCCTCAGATTGTCTATGAGCTTTTCATCCTTTACACTTCTAGCGAGATTCTCTGTGGCTATTTTCATTTTCTGAATTTGGGCTCGCAAAACTTCGTTTTCTTTGACTAGTCTTTTCTTTTCCCCCTCATCTGCCGCAACTTGCAAACTATTTTCGAATTGAAGGTCTTTGATTTGCTTTTCCAATTTCTCTATTGTGGCTCTGTATTCATTCTTCTTGTCTAACCAATTCCATTGTTCTTGTGACACCTCAACAAACTACTGAAAATGTGGCCTCTTAGCCGGCCTTCCGAACTCTATTTCCTTTATACCAATCCAGGTACCCTGTTCTTCATACCTGGGAATCATTTGGCACCTCCCTAGCTGTCTTAGCACCCTATATGGAGCATAAGATTGGATACTTTGGAGACCCATTAAAAGGAAGTGAAGCTCGGTAGCTTGCATATATATAATTTCATCAATTGGGAGCCACTCAAATGGCCACTCTATTTGACTTGCACTTATGGAATAGAGATAAGAGACCCATTCTATGACCCCTCTTTGGAAACCTGAACCCATCAACTCTTGTACAAATTCATCTATGCAGCTCTTTTCAGATGACCCATAACTCATGAATTGAGGTCGATGACATAGGTGTTCCATCATCCACATCTGTATCAACAAGTTGCATCCTTTGAAGAAATCTCCTTTGACTTTACAGGTTGTGAGGGCACGAAAGATTTCAGATAATATCATGGGTGCAAGGGTTCTTTTGGCCTGATTGAGCAAGGTAATGACAACCCTTGTTATCCGTATATCACTATTTCCATCTTTTTGTGGAAACACCACGAGGCCCAAGAAGAATACCATAAATGCAAAATACCTATGCTCTTCCCATTTGAGTAAGTTTCCCTTACCACAAATTTTATTTTTTGGGTCGTTAAACCCCTTATATGCCCATATTTGTGGTATATAAACTGTAGAGTACAAACACCGGCTGACAGTTCTGGATTTTGAATCCCCCTGTTTATCTTTAATGAGTCCAGGAATTTGTGTACAACGACGAACCTTGGCACAATCAAATATTGATGTCTCAAAGGAATTTTGGGAATCCCGATATATTCGATCATTTCTTCCAGGGTCGGAGTGAGTTCAAAGTCCGAGAAATGAAATATGTTGTGGGACAGATCCTAGAATGTAACCAATGCCTTTATGATATCCTTTCGTGGATTAATTTTCAACAACCAAGTGAGTCTTCCCAACTGCACATTGACCTTTTTTTCCCCAATTCGCCTAAATCATTCCACCACATGTGCACCTCCAGAGGAATCTTTTTCATAACTGTTATTGGCAAATTTTGATTCGTGCTCATTCTGCACATTTATTAGGGTAATTAAGAAAAAATCATGATTTATTAGACTTAAAAAAAAGTTAAGGATTTTCCTTCAAATTTTCATTTCAAAATAAAATCCTGGTTTTGCAAATACGACATGTTAGCACTTCCCGAGGAAGATTTTAAGGCTGTGCCTGCTACCGGCTAAAAAATTTAGAAAATAATCCAAGGCGACTGTTCTTGCAAAAACAACCTTCCGGCGCCCTTTTGGGGACACTCATCTAATTTTGACAAAAACTGCCTTATTTACTTATCACAAACAAAATTTGTTTCGTTTTTGCTATTTTTTGCATAAATGAAGTTGGGCCCGATGGGGGTTGCCTACGTATCTAACGCCCCATGAGAATCAAATTGGCGTAGTTCGGGCAATCTTGACAAAATTAAAAACCAGCTTCTTTTCCCCTTTTTTGTGTTTTTCTTTTTCGAAAATAAAATCCCTTTCTTTGTTTTTTTTTCTATTTCCTAAAAACAATCTTCTTTTGATTTTGGTTTTTGAGACAGGTAAACTCTTTCCTCATCCCTCACACTGTTATCATTTGTCCAAAGCGTGGCCGGTATGAAAATCTGGAATAAATGCACAAATAGCACACATGATGCATCAAGATGGTCTTTTATTTTGGGTGTACCTGTCCTAGACGGACCCAACCCTTGTGTTGAGTCCGCTAAGTCAAATGCATGATGCAAACAAGCATTCCTACTAGGGATTCAGCATGAATTTAAGTTATTCTAGGTTTAAAACTCGGGTATAGGGTCTAGACTTTGTGCCGGAGCGGACAACTCGAGCCGAGAAAGGCGCTACGCAACAAGAACTAAAAGGCCATTCGGCTTTGTAACTTGTCCGAGCCTCTTTCTTATTTCAAAGTATGACACTAACAGAATACACTGTCTTGACCAGCGAGCACATCCCCGAAGATGAGAAGAGAAGGGTTTCGCGGGAGTTATATACCGTTCAAATAATATTAAAGCGGTAAAAATAACATTTAGCATATTTGGGCAAAATAATGTAATAAAATTAGATAATAAATAAGGCAAATATCACAATCATTCTAAGCTCGAACTTTGAACGCTGAACCAGAGATTCTGGGTTCAATCCCCAGCAGAGTCGCTAGAGCTGTCACACCTCCTTTTTGTACAACAAACCCGCGAAGGGCGTAGGTAAGAGAGTTTTTTTTTTCAATTAAAGGACAATCAAAACGAGATTTATTTATTTATAGATATCAGAGTTGTCACTTCGGAAAGTTAATGGTGTCCCAAGTCACCGGTTTAAATCCTTAATTGAGTAATGTTTGACACTATATACAGTGTGTGAGCCACAAATACGAGGAATTCTGTTAACCCGCGAGAACGTGTTTGGCATTTTCGAGTTCCGTGGTTCCAACACGGTCGCTCAACTGTTATATTCAGCATAATTATCTGATTTTAAGGCGTGTTTGTACCTATGTGCAAATTTTAACTTTTTAATTTGAAGAAGATTGCAACGCCGTTAAAATGCATTTTGAACCACGTTACATAAATGCACCCGTAGCTCGGAACACATTTTAACTAACATTGAGATTTGGATTTGGTCGCATAAATGCGCACCCGAGTTTAGAAAGGTGAAGTATTTAACTAACGCGTCCAAAGATATTTTGTGTTTTCAAATTTGCGAGGGATATGGAAATGTGCTAAATGGTGCGCCTGGAATTCGGCATGACACCCTAATTCATGTCCACTTTAAAGGTTTATCAATGTATAGCTCGAAAAGTCATAAATTACATGCATTATTTGATATGGTATACCTAAATTATTCAAAAGAATTTGATTAATGAACTGTTTCGAACTATTAAACTTAGTAGAAGTCCGCTAAAGATCATACCCAAAATCCATTTAAGGATTCTGTCAAGCTTGGGCCCCAAAGTTCAAAACCAACGAGTTTTAACAAAACAAGCCCAGGACCAATACATGTACACACGAGCTTTGGGCTCATTTGTTATGCGGCTGGGCCAACACAAAGCCTGGTTATTATGGTCCGAAATGATCCAAATCAACTAAAGCCAACGCAGAACTTGAAATTGGGCTAACTCATTTAAACTGTTTGAAGTATGAATGTATAACATCTCCGAATATCTTATGGAAGCTTTTGAAAGAAAACTCATTGGTGAAATCTAAAAAATACTCAAACACCTAAACATGACTTACATAGAGAAGAAAAGGAAAACTGTTGAATTGAAAAGCTTATTCACATTTGTGCTTCACATGATTGAACATGCTTGACTGTTCTGCCTGCTTAACCATATAATCAGCTTCCTTTAACCCTGATTACAAGGCTTAAAATGTCCTCTAAATTTTGCAGTAGTTCTATAATAATAAGAGAGGTTTTAAATTATAAACAAGGCGTCCATTCTTCTATTCTATGCTTCATCAACACAATAGAGTTTCAGGAGACATGTACCTTATTATAGCGACAAATAAATGAGTATGAGCTTGGGAAACAACAACAATAATGAATTAAGGTAGTAGGATATCAGGACTCAATAACAACAACAATAATGAACACAACTAAAAACTCAAACCAGATTCAAGAAATGCTAAAAAAGGAAACCAACTTCAAATAAGTAATGCACAGCAAACCCTAGAAATCAATTTCGACCCCCCATTTTATACGCTGGATCAATTCGAACTTAATCCCAACTAACCAGAAAGTATTTCAGAACTTAGAAATTTCATAAATCGACCAGAGGACTTCACACAGCCTCACCCTAAAACTTTTCAAAAACCCACATCAAACCCTATTAATGAAGCACTATCCTCTTCAGAAGTTGGAAGAACAAGAAAAACATCTAAATACTATATGAAACAGTAAAATTTTATGCAACCTTTGTATTTTTTCTGAATTTTTTGCTTTTTCAAAATCTTTGCCTTCTATGGCAAGAAAGGGTGCCTTTAAAGGCACAGAAAGTAGGGTAAAACAAAGGTTTCTGCTTTGCACTATTGCCCTTTTTGAATTTTTATTTTTTGCCTAGATAACCCTCACTTATTGGCTTGTTTTCCAAGCTAAACAACTACCAATCTGAAATCTCACTAAGACCCTCTACTAGAAGCTTCCCAATTCTATTATTAAAAGATTCCCTAGCTAATTTAAACTAACTACCCTTGCTTACCCTATGGACTCATCAGGCTAAGCAGAACTGCCCAAGAGCTAAATTAACACCCCTTTATTTGAAAAAGGAAACAAAGAGACAAAGTAAATAAAGTATGACAAACTTAATCTTTAAAACACGCCACCAATCAAACCAATCAACAAATTTTAAACTAAACGAAATTATTTTAATCAGAAATGAATTAACTTAAAATTAACACTGAGTACAGAAAAACCAGAAGAAAAGAGAACGACAAAATAAGCAAATTAATACTTCAAACTTAGAGGTTAACGAAGATACAATGATCAAGCATATCAAGATGATAAAAATAAAACAAACATTATGCAGGATCATGAAGAAAAGAACAGAAATACCTAAAAAATGAGCACTAACTTGAAATTGCCCTAAACACCTTGATTTTGACCATAAGGGGCCTCAATCACGTGTTCTCAAATTAGAACCTATGACCAAGGCACGTTTTGGTCTAAATCATATCCCATATCTGGTTCAGACACTTTACTGGCTTGATTTCGAAACAATATTTGACAAATTCTAGGGTTATTTGAAGGGAACGGGATACGGATTTGTAAATAGGGAGGTGGTGGGGCCATTTGGTGTTGATTTGGGGGCGACGACGCTGTACACGACGGCAGAGCCAGTGTTTCAAAGAAATATTCGAGGAGATGCGGTGGGATTCGAGGGAAGATGCTGATAGATTTGAGAAAATGAGAGGGAGGGGAATCAACGATGTAAATTTGGTACTGATTGGAGCTCCGCCTCCACCGTGGGCGATTTTCGGCTTGCGGCGCACGACGGTTGGTTGCAGAGAAAGGGTGGCTCTAGGGTTTCAAGTGTGAAAGGTTAGAGAATGGGGGGGGGAGGGTTGGGTTTGGGGGTGTTTAGACATATATATATATTAAAGACACCTCAGTTCTCAGATGTTGGATCTTGAATCCTCGACGGATGAGAATACTTTAAGTGAAATGGCATCGTTTCGGTTTGGGAGGGGGGGGGGGGGGGGCTGGACCGAGTTTGGGGTTTGGTTTGGGCTGGAAAATTTGCCCAATTATTTTTATTCTTTTTTTTAATTTTCAGGTTTGTTTTTCTCTTTTATTCTTTGTCATTTTCAAACTTAACCAAAATCTAAATCATATTATAAATCCCCATTTAACCTATAAAAATTCTAATTAATCCTACATAATCACTATCACAGGGAATCAAAGCAAAATTAAAAGAAAATCACTTAAAATCAAAATTAAAATTAAAAGTTCAAATTACACTATTTTTCTGACTTTTTCTTTTTCTTTTATAAGATGATTAATTGCTAATTATTTCTTGAAAAATGTCAAATCAACTTCTAATTGCACATGCAACCCATTTTTTGCATTTTTTTACAAATTAAAATGCACAAATAAAATGCAAACAATTAACCACAAAAGCCACAAAAATTCCCCAAAATTGCAAATAACTAATAGAAATTATTTTGTTTGTATTTATGGGAGTAATTCATATAGGGAAAAAATCACATGCTCACAATCACGGGTAGCATAACTTAGCATAAATGTTCCTCGAAAGTATATAAGTCAGTTTTAGTTTTGTTGTAGAGAGAGGATTCATATAGGAGTTGTCAATACCCTCCTGGAGAATGGTACGTAATTTAAAAATAATTAGCAAATATAGCAAGAATAAACCCTAAATGAGAGTAAGTTGGTCTCAAAGGTCGCATGTTATAGGATAAGATTCAGTCGGGACTTTTCAGAGCCCTCATGAATAATAGGATTTAGTTTTAAGATCTCCGTTAGATAACAATATTTAACATAGGTTTTGATGTAGGGTAGTATAATTTAGCTATAAAAATTGTTACATCAGGATGAAGTTTGACTTTGGATTGTCAGGACCCTCCTTGATAATGACATGTAGCTTTAATTAGCGGTCCCCAGTAGATATAACTTAGATTTAAAATTGTCGTTTAATTGAGAGTTTTTAGGACCTTCCTGAATAATGGGACTTATCTTTGAGATTTTCATTAGAAAACTAAATTTAGCATAAGTTTTGTCGTACCGAAGTATGATAAGACTCGATATTGATTTTTCAGTACCCTCGTGGATAATGGGATACACTTTTATTGTCGGCTTATATAAAAGTTATAGTGAAAGTTGTACCTTTATAAGATATCTCTTAGTGTTAAAATTGTCATTAGTTAAAGAGTTGTCAGGACCCTCGTGGATAATGGGATGTACCCTTAATATTTTCTTTGACAACAAGACATTGCGAAAGCAACACCTAGAAGATATAGCTTAGTTTTAAAAATTATCGATAGTTAAAAGTTGTCAGGACCCTCCTAGATAATGGGTTGCAACACTAATATTTTCTTGGATATCCAAATTTAATGGAAGTTATACTTTTAGAAAATATAATTCATCTTTTAAAACTGTCATTTAACTAAGAGTTGTGAAGACCCTCCTGAATAATGGGATCTAACTTTAAAATTCATAGAATATTGGGCAACATGATTCAGTTTTACACTTACATATGTACCCAGCTACGAAACTGGGGCAGAAAAGTTCCTCTCTTTTGTCTATTTTGGTTGAAATCAGTTACCTGCCTGGAAAACAAGGGAACTTAATTTAAAGTTTCTATAATCAAGAAGCCACCTTGAGAACAAGGGAATACAATTCAAGTTTCGGTAATTAGGAGCCCACCTGGAGAACAAGGGAACTACATTCAAAGTTTGGAAATCAGGAGCCCACCTAGAGAACAAGGGAATACAGCTCATGTTTCAGCAGTCAGGAGCCTTCCTAGAGAACAAGGGAATATAATTCAAAGTTTCGGCAATCAGGAGCCCACCCGGAGAACAGGGGAAGACAATTCAAGTTTTGAAATCAGGAGCCCACTTGGTGAACAATGAAATATAATTCAAAGTTTCGGCAATCAGGAGACCACCTGGAGAACAAGCGAACATAATTCAAAGTTTCGATAATCAAGAGCCCACATGGAGAACAAGGGAACACAATTCAAGTATCGGCAATCAGGAGCCCACCTGGATAACAAGGAAGCATATTTTAAAGTTTTGGTAATCAGAAGACCACCTGTAGAACAAGGGAATACAATTCAAAGTTTCAGTAGTCAGGTGCCCTCCTGGAGAATAAGGGAGTACACTTCAAGTTTCGGCAATCAGGAACCCACCTGAAGAATAGGGAACACAATTCGAGTTCAACAATCAGGCATCCACTTGGAGAAAAGGAAACATAGAAAATTACAATTCAAGCCGACAAAAATGAGTTTCACAGGAAGAATACAAGTCAACGAGGCAACAAATATCTAAAGCATGTTTGATGACACAGATAGTTTCTCTTGTAATTTGTAGATCGTAGTTTAGACTAGATTCTTTTTATTTTGACATGGTGTAATAAGGGGATCCAACAAGCACTAGCAGCAGCAACATCAACAGTGAAATCACAACTTCATGGTAGTCCCAGCTACAAAACATTCCTGAACTACACTGACCTGATTCCTTTTTGGCCAAGGATATGTAGGTAACCTCAAAAGCAAGGTGCGGTCAAATTATTCAAAATGATTCCCACGGAGTATTCAAACAGGTAAAAATCGCTCGTAACCGCTCACTTATCTTTGCATAAAAACTCTTCGTGTTTCCGAGCAAAGAGGGGCAGTCGTGAGGACGTGATTTTTGCCCTCTATGAATTACTCCCACAATTTCAAAATAAAGATTTCTCTTCATTATTTGCAATTTTGTGAATTTTTGTGGTATTTTTTGTTAATTGTTTGAATTTTGTTTGTGCATTTTAATTAATAGAAAATACAAAAAAAATATGTGCATTTTCATTTAGGATTCAATTAAAGATTTTAGGATTAACTAAGTAATTAGTTATTTTATAAATAAGGAAAATCACAAAAAATATAGTTTGATGTGCACCGTTTTAATTTTAACTTTGATTTTGAGGGCTTTTCTTTCAATTTGTTTTTAATTAAGGGTGATTATTATTATTTAGATTTAATTAGTTTAATTAGGTCATACGATTTAATTTAGTATTTTATTTAATTTTCGAAAATAAAAAAAGGGAAAAAGGAAAACATTTTGAAAAGAAGGAGATAAGGTTTTTATATTTGGGTCAAAAATAATTAAAATTGCCAAGCTCAAACCCCTAAACTCGTCCAAAACCACCCAAATCTCTGCCCAGACTTGTGTCCAACTCGGTCCAGTCTTACCCCTCATCAAAATGACACCGTTTTGCTTGCTTTTAATCATGACCATTGGATCTCATTAATCCAATGGTCCGTAACTGTTGGTGTTTTTGTATTCAAGTATCCGAACAACTCCCTACCCCCTCACTCGTTTCTCAAACTCCTCGTTTCCTTGGAACCCTAATGACAGCCGCCCCCAAATTCTCAACCCCACCAATGGCAGCTCCGCCATAAACTAACCCCAAACTAACACCATATACTCTCCTTAACTCCCTCTTTCCAAATTCCTTTTGACCTTTCCTCGAATCCCCTTCAAGTTGCTCGAATATTTAATCTAAGGTTCTAGTATCATGAACCCATCTACTTGACTTGTGCATGCGAGTTTTCTGTCTCATTTCTACTGAGTTCTAGACTGATTTTAGTCCTTCGATAATGTTGTTCGTTTATTCTTGCTAAGAACAAAAGGATAATGTTATTTGAGTATGAAATCGGAGGTTCGAGTCATCGCGATTTCAAGTTCTTCAATTGGTGAGTTTGTTTCTTTCCTTTGGTCCGTTCTTTTATTTTTCTTCTTTTCTTCTTCTTTTCTCTGGATAAATCAATGGGAAGTCGACCAATTTTCTGACTAAATTAAAATTTTGGTTCCGTCAGATTTCCCTCCCCCTAACTTGGTTTTATTTGATAAATTCTATGTTCACCATCTTTGTTTAGCTTGATGTGATAATTTATTTTGAATGTTCATTAGCCACTATTTCAGTCTCATAATTTAGTTAGGTTTAGTCCGATTTAATAATTAGTTAGTGCCCCTTGTTCGTGTTTCGTAATCGATCATTTAGTGTAAGTTAAGTTTTCTGAATTTGTATAAGTGCTTCCCTTTCACATGCTTTGATTTGGTTGGTTTCACATATTTCTATTAGGGCTTTGAGGTCAATCAAGATCTCATTTTGAAGTAATCCTATTTGGCTTGAATCTGAGCCCATGTTTATTGAAACATTGAGCCTATTTTGGATTCATAGTCCATACCCGCTTGACCAGGCCGGTCTTTAGGGTAAGAACATCGTAAATACATGGTAATTTGGGTATTCTAGATTGGAAAATCATTGATAACAGAAACAGAATGCTTCTAGTAGGGGTCTTTATTTGAAGTTTAGACTTGTAGATGGTTAGCTTGATCAACAAGTCACTAACTAAGGGACTAAGTAAAAAAATAAAAATTAGAAAAAGGTAGAATTGAAAGAATTGAAATATGATGGTTGCCCTTTGGCCTTGCCTTTAGAGGAATCTTATTCTTTCCTTTCAAGGAAAAAAAAAGAGCTGAAAAATACAGAAAAAGGGGCTGAAACTAAAGCGAAAATGCACTGTTTCATTGGAATATTCTAGTGATTTCTTAAGTTCTTCACTTCTTGAAAAGGTTTTTTAAGAAAGTATAGCTCAAATGGATTGAACTGGTTGTTTTGGGGTTTTGATTTTGAGAGTTGCCTTGGTATTTGCTCGAGTGAAGTTGATTTTCTCATTATTTTCAAACTCAAATTGGTCAAATTAGTTTTGCTGTTGTCTGCTGGCTGTAGTAATGTTGCAGATTCCTCACTTCTTTTGTTTCATATTGTTTCCAGGTACACATCTATGAAATTTGAACAATGTGAATCTACAAATTGGAAGTCGAATGGAATAAAATGTGTTGATCTTTAGTATCAAATTGTTGGTCTACAATTAGTTTTTAGTCTGCTTCTTTTTCCTTCTGATTCATGCTTTTCTTCAAAAGCAATATGTATTTACCATAGTATTTGGCCATGTTCTATTCGAGTAGTATTTGTGGTCATAACCTAGCTTACTGGTTTATTTATTTCCTTCTAATTGTCTTGCTTTCTTTTCTTTAAGGATTGGATCTGAATTCTGTTAATATGACTGATTCAAAGTTATTTTTGAATCGTTAATTATGTGCTAGGTAAGGATTTATTAGTTTGCTATAGCATATCTTTGGATCTAGTATGCAGAACGGGTAGGTATTTGTTTGAGATAGGATTTGATCTATTGATCTCAGGGAGTGCTTTAGCTTAGCGGTGTCCATGTCGATACAAGATTTTCTTTAAATATGTTCAAAGGGCTGTAGATGTAACTGTATGTTTAAAATAAAATTTGAAAGCCTGCGAGTTTGATATTAAATTCTTTGTATGCGTAAGGTTAATCAATTATAGATATAAGGTTAAAGTGCTGCATGTTACATTTTGTACTAATTGGCTTGCACAAGACCGTTCTATTGGTGGTAGCAATAAAGCGAAACTAGAGTTGATAGTAAGGAGTAGCATAAAATCGGTTTTCTTTTATCAAGTGATGAAAAGTTTAATGGTCATGTCTCTTTAATTTTGCATATTGGTTGGACTTTGTTGGGGTTTAATTCTTATTATCACGTTTACAGCAGTGTACTCGCAAATAGTTGGGCTCATCTCAGGCTTGAATATCAAGACCATTTCATTTGAAAGAGCATGTTTTTTTGTCTCCAAACAGAGACTTTGACAAGCGTTGGGCCTGTCAACAGGCCTGGCAGCCTTTGAGTAAATAAAGAGTTCAAATCTAGGTGGAGTAGTCACAATTCCCTTAACTCTGAATTCAACTGGTATCTCTTTCTCGAAGGCGGGCTATTTTAAATAAACGCAAAGTAGCCTATGGCCCTCCAAAGCCTAGTATAAACACCTTTTTAATTTAGAATTGGGGTGCGCCATGCCAAACAATATTCCAAATTGCATGGCCCTCATATTAATTAGTTTTGACTTAACCTTAGAATTCGAGTCGTGCTATTTAGCAAAATTTCATGGCCTTCGCAAATTTAAAAATGCATAATTGCTTTTGGCACGCTAGTTAAATAATTTATCTTCCTAAACTTAGATATACATTTCATGTGACCCAACTCCAAATATTTATAACGTCGAATAAATGTGTTTCGGATTACGGTTGTATTTTATGTGACGTTATCTAAAGACATATTTTAGATGACATTAAATATTCCTTAAAAAATTGATTAAAATCGGTTAAAACTAGAAATGCACATAGGTCCAAATTGTTTTAAAATCAGATAATTAGGAAAATAACTACAATTGAGCAACCTTGCTAGAACCACGGAACTCGGGAATGCCTAACACCTTCTCCCGGGTTAATAGAATTCCTTACCCGGATTTCTGGTTCAGGGACTGTAATACAGAGTCAACCTTTTCCTCTTGGGATTTGAATCCGTGACTTGGCACACCATAAATCTCCTAAGTGTCCACTATGAATCTTTAATTAAATAAATCATGTTTCGATTGTCCTTTAATTGGAAAAACTCCATTTATTCATACTCCTATCCGGGGTATAGTAAAAAAGGAGGTGTGACATTCACCAGAACATCATCTATGCATCAACCCGTCCTAATGCTACAATTGAATACCAAACATTCGACCTCGTTCGAATTAAAAGACATTTGACGTCATTTGAATTAAAGGACATTTGACCTCGTTCAATTAAAAGACATTCGACCTCGTTCGAATTAAAAGACATTCTACCATGATCGAATAAAAAGATATCGACCTCGCTCGAATTCACATTTAGTTTTATTCAGGTCAAGTACGCAGCTCCAGCTATGTTTGACTTTCTTGAACAACACTTATTTGCCTAGGTCAGGGCTACCTAGTTCAGAATTCAAACTCGTTCGATGTACGCACCGAGCTTCTACAACTAAAAGCGGCAAAATGGAAATTAAGGAATGAAGCATACAAAACCAAATAGAGAAAAGATTCGCAAACAAATACAAAAAATAACATTTCATACTCCAAAATTATTCTTCACAAGGTCTAAGCAGACTCCCACAAAAGTATATACAAAAATTACAAGGGAATAACTACTGCGTAGCACCATCTCCACTATCGCCATTGTCATCGCCATCAAATTTCTTGTCCTCGTACTAGGCACCCTACTTAATCCTATCCAAATCCTCTTTGCCATCACCCGTCCCCAGTGTAGCAGAGTCATAGCACATGCCATCCGAGCTGCGTCTTAGCACGAGCATCATCAAAATCATCCTCAACAACTCTTCTCCCTGTCATCAAATTCATAAATATGTCTAGCTTGGCCTCGGCATGGATCCACTTATCATATAAATCCTGTATAATATCAGGATAAGCAGAAGTGTGATAGGAGGATGGTTGAGCCAACAACTCTGTCTTCTAGGCATAGATAGCAATGATTTATCACCAAGCTATGGTTCGAGACCTCATTTTCTAGACCCCCAATTTGCTTGTCAAGTTGTGCTTCTCTTAGCCTAGCCGTCTCCAAATTGTTTCCCGCTCGAACCGAAGGACACAGATTGCATCCTCCAAAGCCTCCGTTTTTGCCAAAGACGCCAAGTGATCCAGCTTGACCTTCTCCAAATCTACCATCTTCTCAGCGACCTCACCACTCAAAGCATCGGACCTAGTCAAACACTACTAGAGTTCATCCCCAAATACGCCACTTGGGTTTGAAGGTCTACAAATTCGGCCTCAACTCCTTCACTCACTTCGAGCTTTATTCCTTATCCCTCAACGTTCTTTCGAGGAAGTTGCACTTGGGGATGAATTTCACTAGCTTGTTATCTTTTTGCTTCAGTTTGACTCAAATAGCTTAGAAGTGGCCACAATGGCCAAACTACCTAAAGATTTCGCGATGCTTGTAGCAGTATTCACAGTACTTCTTCGCCATCCTCTTGAAAATAGTTTAGGCCTTTCCTCCCGGCTAGTACTCTCAATCTCCAATATTATGGTCTAAATAAAAGAAATGGGGAGAGAATCATTCAATCAAACAATACCGTAAAAGGAATAGAAATTGGAAAGTGCGGAAGACTTACTCTAAGGGTGAAGCTGGCTATTCCCGATGACAAGGCGACATCAATCAGCTTCTCGAGGATCTTACCCTCCACATCGTAGCAAAGGGGGCCCATGGAAAATAACACTTCCTCGGGGTTTACCAATGGGTTCGGATCCTTAGGAATCACGATAGTGCAAGTGGACCCTGCCAAACACACTTCACCCCGGGTGAACCCCTAACTCAGCATCCGCGCCTCTTTAGGGTCAATATCATAGCTAGTTTCATAGCCATCCTTGGCAATGCCTTTTCCTTTCACATCAACCAATGATGGAACATCAATCGGTATCGAGAATGATGGCTCACTTCTCAATATGTTGTCGCCAACCACCACATACGGCCCTTCAACTTCACCCTCAACTTCAAGAAAGCCTGCACCTTCCACCACTCCTGTTGATGGTGGACTTGCAGATGACAGATCAACGTCTTTTTGAGGTGTAGTAGTGATCATCTCTTGGCCGCCCCTTGTAGATTTTACTGCCCAAACTGTAACGTCACCAACATTCACCGATCTTCTTTTTCATGGCCGTTGAGGGCTGAGTTTGTCACACCAAAACTTGAGGTCGAACGGGGGCAGACGACTGGGCAGGCTATGAAAGGATTGCATCTTGGATGAAATAGAAGAGTAGGAGCATTTACCTTTCTCGGACCTCCCCGTGCTGATAAAAAAAGAGAGGTAAAAGGTCGGGATAAATTGCCGCACAGGTAAAAGGCGACCAAAATTTTTTTTATGACATAGACAGTTCGATTTACTAGGAAGCTTAGGCTTGAACTTATTGCGGAAGGCCAACAATTCGCGGATCCTCATTGTCTGAGAAAGGACTCTGCGAACCCACTCGTAAATATCTTCGACCAAAAGAGGGGGTTCAGCCTCCACTACACAAAAAGATAAAATAAGATACCGTACAACTAATGTTTCTAGCACAAAATGCAAAAGAGGAAAATGTGCTTATGCACGTAGTTCCAAATCTCAGGAAACCCATTTTTATATTCCACCACATCATCGATTTTGACATAGAAGTAGTTGAGCCAAAACTGTTGATTGGCCTTGTCATCCATTTTTACCACAAGATATTTGCTACCCTAGTGGCAAAGATGTAACATCGTCCCAGAAATGAAATTGGGAGCTAAGAGATGCATCGAGTGACAGATGATCACCTCGACCATAACAAATCCGCGAACTTCAAAATCATGCAGGTGAGCTTGTAGTAATAAGGGGAGAGTTGAGCTACGCACACGTGGTAGTAGCGGCAAAAGTCTTCGGCCAGAGGAAGGAAATGATAAGAAGAACCCACGAAAAAGGGGTATGGGCGGTACCCAGGGCGGTGTATTTGCACCACGTCATGCGTCATAGGGATGAGATCTATGTGAGCACGAGATTTTTATCCTATATGAATTACTCCCAGAAATTCAAAAAATAAGCTTCTTTTCACTATTTTTAATTTTGTGGATTTTTGTGGACTTTTCTGTTAATTGTTTTCATTTTGTCTGTGCATTTTTATTTTTTTGTTTATTTAACGAAAATACAAAAATTATTGAATTTTTGCATTTAGGATTTAACTTTGTATTTGTAAAAATTAATTGGTAATTAGTTTTTTTCTTTATAAAAAGGAAAATCATAAAAATAGTTATTTTGCACCTTTTAATTTTAATTTTGATTTTGAGTAGTTTTTCTTTAATTTATTAATTGTGGTAACTATTTGGGATTAGTTAGTAATTTTGATAAGTTAATTTGGTTTTATAACTTAATGTAGGATTTTAGTTTAACTTTGAAAAAAAAATAAAGAGAAAAAAAGAATTAATTTTGAAGGAAAAGAGGGAAATAAAGATGGTTTCTTTGTGCTGAAATCCTTAGCCCAAATAATTACCTTGGTGCACCCACTAAACCAAGCCCATGACCCGTCCCTACCCGGTCCGCTTCTACCCCTCTTCCAAAAAACCTTGTTCCATGCAAACTCAATCTCAGCCGTCGAGGTTTGGAGATCTGGTAGCTCAGAAGTTGGGAGATTTATGTATAAAGCTGTCCTAATCCCCTCAACCCCCCTTATCATCTCCTCAGTTTCTTCATTTTAGAGAATGCAACCTAGAACCTTAGCCACCACCAATTCCCAATCCCTTAGCCGGCGGTGCGAACGTTAATACTCACCAAACTTACACCCTAGAATTCCTTTTGCCCTTTCATTCCTTCACCCTATTTCCTTTGAATTTTAACACAACTTCTCAAATGTTGATTCGAAGAGGCAACCCAAAAATCCCAAAAGACCAAATCATCGTGTGTTTGAAGGTTTAAGGCCGAAATGGGCTTCAGTCGTGTGTTTTTGCTTGAGAACTCATGATTGAGGCCTATTTCATTCAAAAATTAGAAGTTCAAAGGTCAAGTTCCGGGCTCGATTCGGGCTGTCTCCGTAGGTATTTTGTCTCTTCTTTTCCTTCTTACATTTTTCTTTTATTTTAGATCATAATCTTGGTCTTCTCATCTCATTTTATCCGACTTATTCTTTCTTCAATTTTTAAAGGAATCTTTTCTGCTTGCATGATAGGATGTTGTTGAATAGATGAAGTCTTATTTTGGTTGTTATTACGTTTGTGTTCTGTCTCACTACAAAAAAAATTAATAAAAAGAGAAAAGCAATTCGGGCCCCCCTTTGAAACCTCCTGACAGACCCATTTAAGGGTTGAGTTTTAAAACGTGGATTGAAGGTCAATTAGGGCCAAAATGAATTGGGTTCACTTGGGTCATTTGGACCCAGGGTTTGCTTGATTGGCAAGGTAAATAAACTAGGGTTCATGGATAATTTGGGATAACTGGGTAGGGGAATCTTTTGTTAACTAAATAGGAAGCTTCCGAGAAGCTGGGGTGGGAGGGTGTTGTGATAGTTTAGTAATTACATTAAGGGTAGTTTAGAAAAGATTAAAATTATCTAGGAATTAAGTAGCAAAAACTAAAATTCAAAAACGACTAAAGAAGCAAATCTGACTTTTCTATTGTTGCCCTATTGCCTTGCCTATAAAGGCATCTTTTCTTGCTTTTCAAGGCAGAGATTGGAGATAAAAATTTTCATAAAATACAAAACGGATATAGTTTCTTTCAATGTTTCATTGAATACGTTTCTCTTATTTTCCCAGTGTTCCCAAAAAAACAACTTCTGGTTCATTACACATTAACAAATAGTTTTAGATTTGAGTGGACTAAAATCTGCTGTGGTTACTGTTTGATTGAGTTGGGTTCTGGAGTGTGTCAAGTTGGTTTTTCTGGGTTTCGCCGATGGTAACTTCTACTTCTGCTCTGCTGAGCCTCACTTGCTCTTTCATTTTCAAGTTTTAGGTATTATTCAGCCTTATGGATATCACTTAATGTGTAATGAAAAGCTTGGATTGAAATAAGATGACATGTAGTGTTGATTCATTGAAAATCATCTTTTGTTCTTTCGGTTTTGTGATCAGCATATCATATTTGGATTTTGATTGATGTATTTATCACGATATGGGTTGTAATTCAAGTCTAGACTACACTATCTTAGTGTATGTGGTCTTCTTATGATTTTGTTGATGGATTCTATAATCAGTGTTTGATTTCTCCTTGTGTGTTCCTCTAATTCTGGCTTTGAAGTTGGGGTTGTATTAGTGAAGTAAGTTGGGAACACTCTTTGATTTGTATGAGTCAAGCTTAGAGTTTGTTATAGTTAATAATCCATGGCTAGGTTCTTCACTTAGCTTGATAGGATAAACATGTTTTGATAAGTTTCTCAGCATTTTGTCTATCAATTGTTTGATTAAAATACATGAGGAATGAGGGATTAAAGTGAGAGATGTTGAGACTATATTGATATATGCATGCTAAATTTGAAAAGCCCTATTAGTAAGTAGATTAGTGGATAAATTTCTTGTGAATAAGAACTTGTAATTACAACTGGAAAACTCAGTTGAATGGTGTTTGAATATTAGATATTTTATGTGAGTAATTGTCTGTATATGGTTAACACTGAAGATGAGTGATTGTATTTAGTATTTCGAATTCAGAATGGCCATTTGGGGCCTAATTCCAATTATGGGATTTAGCTGGGCTTTCACGGATTTGACTTAGGTTTGGCGTTAAGGTCCCTTCGTCTGTCAAACTTGCGCTCAACGCGGGCCAATTCTTTGAAGTTATTCAGCCGCTGGAAATGGTAGTGCTTGCTATATGATATTTTTCTTTTTAGGCCAGGCTCATTCTATTTATTGACCCAAATCCTTTGTCACCAATCGAACCGATCTGATTCCTAAAACAATGATCCAAGAAGCTCTTTTGTCCTCTAATCAATTAATTAAGCCCCAAATAGATTGAGGTGAGCCTTAATTAGATAAGTTAAAATAATGTATGGCCCTCATGAATTAGTTTAGAAACCTTTTAGTTAAAATAATTTGAGGCGAGCCTTGCCAAATAAAAATGACAATTGCATGGCCCTCATGCCATTAATCTTGTATTGATCCTTAGAATTTGAGGCGTTCCGTTTAGTTGAACTCCATAGCCCTCGCAAATTTGAAACGTGTAATTTATTTAGGCGCATTATTTTAGTAATTTACCTTCCTAAATTCGGGTGAATATTTATGTAACCTAAATCCAAGTCTAAATAATGTTTATATATAACGAAGACCGCGGCTGCATTTATGTGACGTGATTCAAGACGTGTTTTAATAACATTGTAATATTCCTAAAATGAACAAAAGCTGTAAAATTTAAAATAGAACCATAGGCTAAAACGTATTTTAAAATAATATAATAGGCTAATAATAACAATTGAGTAATCGTGCTAGAACCATGGAACTCGAGAATGCCTAACACCTTCTCCCGGGTTAACAAAATTTCTTACCCGAATTTCTGTGTTCGAGGAATGTATTATAGAGTCAGTCTTTCCTCGATTTGGGATTCGAATAGGTGACTTGGGACAATATAAAGTCATCCCAAGTGGTGACTCCGAATTTTTGATAAATAAATCCCATTTCGATTATCAGTTAAATTGATTAAAAAACTCCCTTATATATCCTTTCTGGTGGTGTAGTGTAAAAAGGAGGTGTGATAGATCTGGCGACTCTACTGGGGATCGAGCCCACAACTTTTGGTTCATTGTTCGGAATTCGAGCTTAGATAAATTTTTATTTGAATTTATTTATTATCTAATATTATTACATGTCTGGGCCTAATGTGCTAAATGATGCTTTTACCGCTTTGATATTATCTGAACTGTATATAAGCTGTTACGAAACTCTTCTCTTCTCATCATTAGGGATGTGCTCGTTGGTCGAGACTCACCATTTTGTTAGTGTCATACCTTGAAATAAGAAATAGTCTCAGATAAGTTACTACGCTGGATGGCTTTTTGGTTCCCGGTATGTAGCACCCTCCTCGGCTTGAGTTGTCCGCTTGGGTACACAGTTTAGAACACATACCTAGGTTTTGAACCTAGAATAACTCAGCTTCATGCCAGAGCTCCAGTAGGAAAGTTTGTTTGCATCATGTGCATTTGACATTGGAGACTCAACACATGGGTAGGGTCTCTCTAGGACAGGTGTACCCGAAATGAAAAGGCTATCCTTATGCATCTTACTTGCTACTTGTGCATTGATTTGCTTTGGATTTGCATGTTGACTGGCTTATCGAGGAATAGTTGAAAAGGAAAGTCAATGCGAGGATTGAGAGAGATAATTGTTTGTCTTTGAAAATAAATGCCCAAAATATACCGAAACTGTGCCGAAATTTTGAAAAAAAAAGAATTTTTTTTGAAAAAGAGAAAAATTGGTTTTTAGTGTATCGAAATTGCGCGAACTACGCTAGTTTGATTCCCACCAAATGTGGGATATGTAGGCAACCCTCAATGTGTCTAACTCTCTTTTTGCAAAATAGCCACAAAAAATTAAAAAGTTAATCGCTCTGTAATAAATAAGTAAGGTGATGCCATTCTTTTAAAAAATAGTCGAATGTCCCCAAAAGGACACCGAAAGGCTGTTCTTACAAGAACAATGCCTTTGGTATCATTGCTAAATTTTCGGGCCAGTTAGCACGCATAACTTTAAAATCTTTCCCCAGAAGTGTGAAAAGGCCGTATACAAAGTCAGGTTTTTATCTTTGAAATAAAATTTTTGAAAAAAGCAGTATCATCCTTGTTTTGAGTCAAATAAATCATGAATTTTTCTTAATTGCCGTAATAAATGTGCAGAATGAGCATGAGTTAAAATTTGCCAATAACAGTCATGAGCAAAATCCTTTTGGAGCTGCATATGTGGTGGGATGACTTGGGTAAATCAGGGAAAGATAAGGTCAATCAATATTGGGGAGGTCTCACCGGGTTGTTGAAAATTAAGCCGCGTTGGTTTTATTTTGGGACCTGGCCCACAACGTGTTCCATTTCTCAGATTTTAACTCACCCTAACATTAGAAGAAATTGCTGGATATATCGGGAGCACTGAGGTTCCATTGAGACACAAGTATCTGGTTACTCTAATAGTCGTCGCTATGCACAGGTTTCTAGATTCCTTAAAGATAAGCAGGGGGTCCATAATCTAGATTTGGCGGCCGGCTTTTCCACTCTACAATATATATATCAAAGGTATGGTCATATAGGAGGGTTTAACGATCCAGAGAACAAATTTTGTAGCAAAGGGAATCGCCTCAAATGTGAAGAGCATAAGTGCTTTGCTTTTATGGTAATTTTCTAGGACCTTCTTTTGTTCCCTAGGAAAGATGGGAACATCGATATACAGAAAGATGGGGTAGTCAGCAATTTGCTCACTCAGGCTAAAATCACCCTCGCACCCATGATAGTAGCTAAATCTTCCGCGTTCTCACAGCTAGAAGGCTGGAGGAGACTTTTTTGAAGGATACAACTTGTTGCTGAAGATGTGGATGATTGAACACCTGTGTCATCGTCCTCAATTCATGAGTTATTGGTCGACATAGAAAAACTATAGAAGAATTTTATACCAGGGTTGATAGGGTTAGTCTGCCAGAATGGGTTAGGGAATGGGTGTCACACCTCCGTTCCATCACTGCGAGCCAAATAGAGTGGATGTTTGGATAGTTTCCTGTAGGTAAGATCATATACATACCAGCTACCGGGCTGCATTTCCTCTTGCTTGGTCTCAGGAGTATCTAGCCATATGCCCTATACTGGGTTTTGAGATTGCTGGGGAGATGTCAGATATCCCAAAAGATGAAGATCATAGTGCCCAAGGAGCCGAGATTGGTCGTAATGGTCAGCTTCATCAAGCAGCGGTCCGCCAGATTAAAAACGAATGTGAGTATCTGAAAAAAAATACACGTGTGCGTGATCTATTTGAATATGAAGTTTCACCAGGGTACCATGCTTGGTATTAACGGGTAATTGAGCTTGGAAGGCCAGCCAAAAGACTCCATCTTCAGGAATTTTCTAAGCCATCACAAGAACAATAGACTTGGTTGGCCAAGAAAAATGAGTACATGGCCATAATTGGAAGGCTCGAAAGCATGTCAAAGACCTTCAATTCGAAAATACGCTGCAAGCCATGGCAGATGAGGGTGAAAAGAGAAATCAAACCAAAAATATTCCCTCGTTCTCCAGGTTGGCGCCTGATTACCAAAACTTGCAACAAGAAAAATATTCCCTTATTCTCTAGGTGGGCGCCTGATAACCAAACCTTGAAGAATATTCCCTTATTCTACAGGTGGGCGCCTGATTACAAAAACTTGCAACTTTAAAAATATTCCCTTGTTTTCCAGGTGGGTGCATGATTACCAAGACTTTCAGTTTGAAAATATTCCCTAGTTCTATAGGTAAGCGCCTAATTACAAAACTTACAACTTGAATAATATTCCCTTGTTCTCTAGGTGGGCGCCTAATTACCAAACCTTGCAACTTGAAAAGTATTTCCTTGTTCTCCAGGTGGACGCTTGATTACCAAAACTTTAAACTTGAAGAATATTCCCTTGTTCTACAGGTGGGCGCCTGATTACAAAAACTTGCAACTTAAAAAAAAATTCCTTGTTCTACAGGTGGGCGCCTGACTACCAAATTTGCAACTTGGAAATTTCGCTTGAACTTGAAAAATATTCGCTTGTTCTCCAGGTGGGCGCCTGACTAACAAGACTTGTATCATGAAAATTATTCCCTTGCTCTACAGGTGGCGCCTGATTACCAAGACTTGAAACTAGAAAAATATTTTCTTGTTCTACATGTGGGCGCCTGAATACCACAACTTGCATCTTGAAAAATATTCTCTTGTTCTCAAGGTGGGCGCCTGATTACCAAAACTTGTAACTTAATATTCCAGTGTTCTCCAGGCGGGCGCCTTATTACCAAATTTCAAACTTGAAGAATATTCCCTTATTCCACAGGTGGGCGCCTAATTATAAACACTTGCAACTTGAAGAATATTCTCTAGTTCTCCAGGTAGGCGCATGATTACCAAGACTTCCATCTATAAAATATTTCCTTGTTCTATAGGTGGGCGCCTGATTACCGAAACTTGCAACTTGAATAATATTCCCTTGTTCTCTAGGTGGGCGCCTGATTTCCAAAATTTGCAACTTGAAAAATATTCCCTTGTTCTACAGGTGGGCGCCTGATTACCAAAACTTTAAACTTGAAGAATATGCCCTTGTTCTACAGGTAGGCGCCTGATTACCAGTACTTTAAACTTGAAGAATATTTCCTTGTTTTACAAGTGGGCGCCTGATTACAAAAACTTGCAACTTGAAAAATATTTCCTTGTTTTCCAGGTGGGCGCCTGATTACCAAAACATTAAACTAGAAAAATATTCCCTTGTTCTCCAGGTGGGCGCCTGATTACCAAATTTTCAACTTGAAAAGTATTCCCTTGTTCTCCAGGTGGGCGCCTGATTACCAAGACTCGAATCTTGAAAATTCTCTTGTTCTACAGTTGGGCGCCTGATAACCACAACTTGCATCTTGAAAAATATTCCCTTTTTCTCTAGGTGGACGCCTAATTACCAAAATTTGAAACTTGAAGAATATTCCCTTGTTCCACAGGTGGGTGCATGATTACCAAGACTTGCAGCTTGAAAATATTCCCTTGTTCTCCAGGTGGGCGCATGATTACCAAGACTTGCAGCTTGAAAATATTCCCTTGTTCTATAGGTGGGCGCCTGATTACCAAAACTTGAAACTTGAATAACATTCCCTTGTTCTCTAGGTGGACGCCTGATTAACAAAACTTACAACTTGAAAAATATTCCCTTGTTTTACCCGTGGGTGCCTGATTACCAAAGCTTGAAACTTGAAGAATATATCCTGGTTCTACAAGTGGGCATCTAATAACAAAAACTTGCAACTTGAAAAATTTTTCCTTGTTCTCCATGTGGGCGCCTGATTACAAAAACATTAAACTTGAAAAATATTTCCTTGTTCTCCAAATGGGCGCCTGATTACCAAAACTTGCGATTTGAAAAATTTTCCCTTGTTCTCAAAGTGGGCGCCTGATTACCAAAACATGCAACTTGAAAACTATTCCCTTATTCTATAGGTGGCTGCCTAATTACCAAATTTGCAATTTGAAAAATATTCCTTTGTTCTCCAGGTGGGCGCCTGATTACAAAGTCTTGCGGCTTGAAAAATATTTCCTTTTTCTACAGGTGGGTTCCCGATTACCAAGACTTGAAACTTGAAAAATTTTCGGTTGTTCTACTAGTGGGCGCCTAATTACCACAACTTGAATCTTGAAAAATATTCCGTTGTTCTTCAGGTGGGCGCCTTATTGCCAAAACTTGCAACTTGAAAATTATTCTTATGTTCTCCAGGTGGGCGCCTCATTACCAAAATTTGAAACTTGAAGAATATTCCCTTGTTCCACAGGTGGGCCCTTGACTACAAAACATTGCAACTTAAAGAATATTCCCTTGTTCTCTAGGTGGGCGCATGATTACCAAGACATGCAGCTTTAAATTATTCCCTTGTTCTACAGGAGGGCGCCTGATTACCAAAACTTGCAACTTGAAAAATATTCCCCTGTTCTGTAGGTGGGCGCTAGATTACCAAAACTTGCAACTTGAATAATATTCCGTTGTTCTCGAGGTGGGCTCTCGATTACCAAAACTTGAAACTTGAAGAATATTTCTTGTTCTGCAGGTGAGCGCCTGGTTACGAAAACTTGCAACTTGAAAAATATATCGTCGTTCTCCAGGTGGCAGCTTTATTACCAAGACTTGAAACTTGAAAATATTCCCTTGTTCTACAAGTTGGCGCCTGATTACCAAAACTTTTAACTTGAAGAATAACCCCTTGTTCTCCAGGTGGGCGCCTTAAAACAAAAACATGCAACTTGAAAAATATTCACTTGTTCTCCAGGTGGGAGCTTGATTAGCAAGATTTGCATCTTGAAAAATTCCCATGTTCTCCAAGTGGGCGGCTGACTACAAAATCTTGTAACTATAAGAATATTCCCTTGTTCTCTAGGTGGGCGCCTGATTACCACAACTTGCATCTTGAAAAATAATCCATGTTATCCAAGTGGGCGTCCGTTGAACAAACCTTGCAACAATAAATACATTCCCTTGTTCTATAGGTGGCCGCCTGATTACTAGAACTTGCAACTTGAAAAATATTCCGTTGTTCTCCAGGTGGGTGTCTGATTACCAAAACATTAAACTTTAAAATATTCCCTTGTTCTCTAGGTGGGCGCCTGATTACCAAAACTTACAATTTGAAAAATTTTCCCTTTTTTTCCAGGTGGGCGCCCGATTACCCAAACTACAAACTTGAAAAATATTCCCTTGTACTCAAGGTGGGTGTTTGATTACCAAAACTTGCAATAAGAAAAATATTCCGTAGTTCTCTAGGTGGGCGCACAATTAGCAAGACTTGCAGCTTGAAAATATTCCCTTCTTCTATAGGTGGGCACCTGATTACCAAAACTTGCTATTTGAATAACGTTCCCTTGTTGTCTAGGTCGGCGCCTAATTACATAAACTTACAACTTGAAAAATATTCCCTTGTTCTACAGGTGGGTGCCTGATTACAAGAGCTTGAAACTTGAAGAATATTTCCTAGTTCTACAAGTGGGCGCCTAATTATAAAAACTTGCAACTTGAAAAATATTTCCTAGTTCTCCAGGTGGGCGCCTGATTATGAAAACATTAATCTTGAAAAATATTCCCTTGTTCTCCAGGTGGGCGCCTGATTACCAATACTTTGCAATTTGAAACTTTTTCCCTTGTTCTTAAAGTGGATGCCTGATTACCAAAACTAGAACGTGAAGAATATTCCCTTGTTCCACAGGTCGGCGCTTGACTACAATATTTGAAAACTGGAAAATATTCCTTTGTTCTCCAGGTGGGCGCCTGATTACCAAGACTTGCATCTTGAAAATATTTCCTTGTTCTACAGGTGGGCGCCTGATTTCCAAAACTTGGTATTTGAAAAATATTCCCTTGTTCTGTAGGTGGGAGCTAGATTACCAAAACTTGCAACTTGAATAATACCCTTGTTCTCCAGGTGGACTCCTGATTACCAAAACTTCAAACTTGAAGAATATTCCCATGTTCTGCAGGTGGGCACCTGGTTACAAAAACTTGCAACTTGAAAAATATTTCGTCGTTCTCCAGGTGGGAGCTTTATTACCACGACTTTTAGCTTGAAAATATTCCCTTGTTCTACAGGTGGGCACCCGATTACCCAAACTTTTAACTTGAAAAATATTCCCTTGTTCTCCAGGTTGGCGCCTGATTACCAAAACTTGTAATTTTAAAAATATTCGCTTGTTCTCCAAGTGGGCGCCAAATTACCAAAACTTGCAACTTGAAAAAAATTCCCTTGTTCTCCAGGTGGGCTCCTGAACACCAAAACATGAAACTCTAAGAATATTCCCTTGTTCAAAGGTGGGCGCCTGAATACAAAAACTTGCAACTTGAAAAATATTCCCTTGTTCTCCAGGTGGGAGCTTGATTAGCATGACTTGCAGCTAGAAAATATTCCCTTGTTCTACAAGTGGGGGCCTGATTACCAAAACTTGTAATTTGAAGAATATTCCCTTGTTCTCGATGTGGGTGCCTCATTACCACAATTTCCATCTTGAAACAAATTCCCTTGTTCTCTAGGTGGGCGCCTAATTAGCAAAACATGAAACTCTAAGAATTTTCCCTTGTTCAAAGGTAGGCGCTTGAATACAAAAACTTGCAACTTGAAAAATATTCCCTTGTTCTCCAGGTGGGAGCTTGATTAGCAAGACTTGCAGCTTGAAAGTATTCCCTAATTCTACAGGTGGGCGCCTGATTACCAAAACTTGTAACTTGAAGAATATTCCCTTATTCTCCAGGTGGGCTCCTCATTACCACAATTTGCATCTTTAAAAATATTCCCATGTTCTCCAGGTGGGCGCCCGTTTATGAAAACTCGCAAAAAGTAATATGATCCCTTGTTCTCCAGGTGGGCGCCTAAGTACCAAAACATGAAACTTGAAGAATATTCCCTTGTTCTACAAGTGGGCACCTGATTACTAAAGATTGCAACTTGAAAATATCCCTTGTTCTACTGGTGGGCGCCTAATTTCCAAAACTTGCAATTTGAAAAATATTCCCTTGTTCTGTAGGTGGGAGCTAGATTACCAAAACTTGCAACTTGAATAATATTCCCTTGTTCTCCAGGTGGGCTCCTGATTACCAAAACATCAAACTTGAAGAATATTCCCATGTTTTGCAGGTGGGCACCTGGTCACAAAAACTTGCAACTTGAAAAATATTTCGTCGTTCTCCAGGTGGGAGCTTTATTACCAAGACTTTTAGCTTGAAAATATTCCCTTGTTCGATAGATGGGCACCCGATTACCAAAACATTTAACTTGAAAAATATTCCCTTGTTCTCCAGGTTGGCGCCTGATTACCAAAAATTGTAATTTTAAAAATATTTGCTTTTTCTCCAAGTGGGCGCCAAATTACCAAAACTTGCAACTTGAAAAAAAATCCGTTGTTCTCCAAGTGGGCTCCTGATTACCAAAACATGAAACTCTAAGAATATTCCCTTGTTCGAAGGTGGGCGCCTGAATACAAAAACTTGCAACTTGAAAAATATTCCCTTGTTCTCCAGGTGGGAGCTTGATTAGCAAGACTTGCAGCTAGAAAATTTTCCTTTGTTCTACAAGTGGGGGCCTAATTACCAAAACTTGTAATTTGAAGAATATTCCCTTGTTCTCGATGTGGGTGCCTCATTACCACAATTTCCATCTTGAAACAAATTCCCTTGTTCTCTAGGTGGGCGCCTAATTAGCAAAACATGACACTCTAAGAATTTTCCCTTGTTCAAAGGTGGGCGCTTGAATACAAAAACTTGAAACTTGAAAAATATTCCCTTGTTCTCCACGTGGGAGCTTGATTAGCAAGACTTGCAGCTTGAAAATATTCCCTTATTCTACAGGTGGGCGCCTGATTACCAAAACTTGTAACTTGAAGAATATTCCCTTATTCTCTAGGTGGGCTCCTCATTACCACAATTTGCATCTTTAAAAATATTCCCAAGTTCTCCAGGTGGGCGCCCGTTTATGAAAACTCGCAAAAAGAAATATAATCCCTTGTTCTCCAGGTGGGCGCCTAAGTACCAAAACATGAAACTTGAAGAATATTCCCTTGTTCTACAAGTGGGCACCTGATTACTAAAAATTGCAACTTGAAAATATCCCTTGTTCTACTGGTAGGCGCCTAATTTCCAAAACTTGCAATTTGAACAATATTCCCTTGTTCTGTAGGTGGGAGCTAGATTAGCAAAACTTGCAACTTGAATAATATTCCCTTGTTCTCCAGGTGGGCTCCTGATTACCAAAACTTCAAACTTGAAGAATATTCCCATGTTATGCAGGTGGGAACCTTGTCACAAAAAATTGCAACTTGAAAAATATTTCGTCGTTCTCCAGGTGGGAGCTTTATTAACACGACTTTTAGCTTGAAAATATTCCCTTGTTCTACAGGTGGGCACCCGATTACCAAAACTTTGAACTTGAAAAATATTCCCTTGTTCTCCAGGTTGGCGTCTGATTACCAAAACTTGTAATTTTAAAAATATTCGCTTTTTCTCCAAGTGGGCGCCAAATTACCAAAACTTGCAACTTGAAAAAAATTCCCTTGTTCTCCAAGTGGGCTCCTGATTACAAAAACATGAAACTCTAAGAATATTCCTTTGTTCAAAGGTGGGCGCCTGAATACAAAAACTTGCAACTTGAAAAATATTCCCTTGTTCTCCAGATGGGAGCTTGATTAGCAAGACTTGCAGCTAGAAAATATTCCCTTGTTCTACAAGTGGGGGCCTGATTACCAAAACTTGTAATTTGAAGAATATTCCCTTGTTCTCGAAGTGGGTGCCTCATTACCACAATTTCCATCTTGAAACAAATTCCCTTGTTCTCTAGGTCGGCGCCTAATTAGCAAAACATGAAACTCTAAGAATTTTCCCTTGTTCAAATGTGGGCGCTTGAATACAAGAACTTGCAACTTGAAAAATATTCCCTTGTTCTCCAGGTTGGAGCTTGATTAGCAAGACTCGCAGCTTGAAAATATTCCCTTATTCTACAGGTGGGCGCCTGATTACCAAAACTTGTAACTTGAAGAATATTCCCTTATTCTCTAGGTGGGCTCCACATTACCACAATTTGCATCTTTAAATATATTCCCAAGTTCTCCAGGTGGGCGCCCGTTTATGAAAGCTCGCAAAAAGAAATATAATCCCTTGTTCTCCAAGTGGGCGCCTAAGTACCAAAACATGAAACTTGAAGAATATTCCCTTGTTCTACAAGTGGGCACCTGATTACTAAAAATTGCAACTTGAAAATATCCCTTGTTCTACTGGTGGGCGCCTAATTTCCAAAACGTGCAATTTGAAAAATATTCCCTTGTTCTGTAGGTGGGTGCTAGATTAGCAAAACTTGCAACTTGAATAATATTCCCTTGTTCTCCAGGTGGGCTCCTGATTACCAAAACTTCAAACTTGAAGAATATTCCCATGTTATGCAGGTGGGAACCTTGTCACAAAAACTTGCAACTTGAAAAATATTTCGTCGTTCTCCAGGTGGGAGCTTTATTAACACAACTTTTAGCTTGAAAATATTCCCTTGTTCTACAGGTGGGCACCCGATTACCAAAACTTTTAACTTGAAAAATATTCCCTTGTTCTCCAGGTTGGCGCCTGATTACCAAAACTTGTAATTTTAAAAACATTCGCTTTTTCTCCAAGTGGGCGCCAAATTACCAAAACTTGCAACTTAAAAAAAATCCCTTGTTCTCCAAGTGGGCTCCTGATTACCAAAACATGAAACTCTAAGAATATTCCCTTGTTCAAAGGTGGGCGCCTGAATACAAAAACTTGCAACTTGAAAAATATTCCCTTGTTCTCCAGGTGGGAGCTTGATTAGCAAGACTTGCAGCTAGAAAATATTCCCTTGTTCTACAAGTGGGGGCCTGATTACCAAAACTTGTAATTTGAAGAATATTCCCTTGTTCTCGATGTGGGTGCCTCATTACCACAATTTCCATCTTGAAACAAATTCCCTTGTTCTCTAGGTGGGCGCCTAATTAGCAAAACATGAAACTCTAAGAATTTTCCCTTGTTCAAATGTGGGCGCTTGAATACAAGAACATGCAACTTGAAAAATATTCCCTTGTTCTCCAGGTGGGAGCTTGATCAGCAAGACTCGCAGCTTGAAAATATTCCCTTATTCTACAGGTGGGCGCCTGATTACCAAAACTTGTAACTTGAAGAATATTCCCTTATTCTCTAGGTGGGCTCCTCATTACCACAATTTGCATCTTTAAAAATATTCCCATGTTCTCCGAGTGGGCGCCTTTTTACGAAAACTCGCAACAAAAAATATAATCCCTTGTTCTCCAGGTGGGCGCCTAAGTACCAAAACATGAAACTTGAAGAATATTCCCTTGTTCTACAGGTGGGCACCTGATTACTTAAATTGAAACATGAAAATATCCCTTGTTCTACTGGTGGGCGCCTGATTTCCAAAACTTGCAATTTGAAAAATATTCCCTTGTTCTGTAGGTGGGAGCTAGATTAGTAAAACTTGCAACTTGAATAATATTCCCTTGTTCTCCAGGTGGGCTCCTGGTTACCAAAACTTCAAACTTGAAGAATATTCCCATGTTCTGCAGGTGGGCACCTGGTCACAAAAACTTGCAACTTGAAAAATATTTCGTCGTTCTCCAGGTGGGAGCTTTATTACCACGACTTTTAGCTTGAAAATATTCCCTTGTTCTACAGGTGGGCACCCGATTACCAAAACTTTTAACTTGAAAAATATTCCCTTGTTTTTCAGGTTGGCGCCTGATTACCAAAACTTGTAATTTTACAAATATTCGCTTGTTCTCCTAGTGGGCGCCAAATTACCAAAACATGAAACTCTAAGAATATTCCCTTGTTCAAAGGTGGGCGCTTGAATACAAAAACTTGCAACTTGAAAAATATTCCCTTGTTCTCTAGGTGGGAGCTTGATTAGCAAGACTTGCAGCTAGAAAATATTCCCTTGTTCTGCAAGTGGGGGCCTGATTACCAAAACTTGTAACTTGAAGAATATTCCCTTGTTCTCGATGTGGGTGCCTCATTATAACAATTTCCATCTTGAAACAAATTCCCTTGTTTTCTAGGTGGGCGCCTAATTAGCAAAACATGACACTCTAAGAATTTTCCCTTGTTCAAAGGTGGGCGCTTGAATACAAAAACTTGAAACTTGAAAAATATTCCCTTGTTCTCCACGTGGGAGCTTGATTAGCAAGACTTGCAGCTTGAAAATATTCCCTTATTCTACAGGTGGGCGCTTGATTACCAAAACTTGTAACTTGAAGAATATTCCCTTATTCTCTAGGTTGGCTCCTCATTACCACAATTTGCATCATTAAAAATATTCCCATTTCTCCAGGTGGGCGCCCGTTTACGAAAACTTGCAACAAGAAATATAATCCCTTGTTCTCCAGGTGGGCGCCTAAGTACCAAAACTTGAAACTTGAAGAATATTTCGTTGTTCTATAGGTGGGCACCTGATTACTAAAAATTGCAACTTGAAAATATCCCTTGTTCTCCAGGTGGGCGCCTGATTACCAAAACTTGCTATTTGAAAAATATTCCATTGTTCTCCAGGTGGGCGCCTAATTACCAAAACATTAAACTTAAAAAATATTTCCTTGTGCTCAAGGAGGGCGCATGATTACGAAGACTTTTAATTTTTAAGAATATTCCCTTGTCTCCAGATGGGCGCCTGATTACCAAAATTTGCAACTTGAAAAATATTCCCTTGTTCTATAGGTGGGCGCTTGATTACCACAACTTGCATCTTGAAAAATATTCCCTTGTCACCAGGTGGACGCCTGATTAAAAAAACTTGCAACAAGAAAAATATTTTCTTGTTCTCCAAGTGGGCACCTATTACAAAAACTTGAAACTTGAAGTATAGTCCATTGTTCTACAAGTGGGTCCCTGATTACAAAAACGTAATACTTGAAAAATATTCCCTTGTTCTCTAGGTGGGCGCATAATTACCAAGACTTGTTGTTTGAAAATATTCCCTTATTGTATTGGTGCGTGCCTGATTACCAAAACTTGCAACTTAGAAAATATTCCCGTGTTCTACAGGTGGGCGCCTGATTACTAAATTTGTAACTTGAAAAATATTCGCTTGTTCTCCAGGTGGGCGCATGATAACCAAGACTTGCATCTTGAAAAATATTCCCTTGTTCTACAGGTGGGCGCCTTATTAACAAGACATGAAACTTGAATATTATTCTCTTGTTCTACAGGTGGGTTCCTGATTACCAAAACTTGCAACTTGAATAATATTCCCTTGTTCTCTAGGTGGGCGCCTGATTTACAATACTTGCAAATTGAAAAATATTCCCTCGTTCTCCATGTGGGCGCCTGATTACCAAAACTTTAAACTTCCAGAATATTCCCTTGTTCTACACGTGGATGCATGACTGCAAAAACTTGCAACTTGAAAAATATTCCATTGTTCTCCATTTGGGCGCCTTATTATTAAAACGTTAAACTTGAAAAATATTTCTTGATCTCCACAGGGGCGCCTGATTACACAAACATGTGATTTGAAACATTTCCCTTTTTCTCAAGTGGGCGCCTGATTACCAAAACTTGAAACTTGGAAAACATTCCATCCTATAGGTGGGAACCTGATTACCAAATTTGCAACTTGAAAAATATTCCCTTGTTCTCTAGGTGGGCGCCTGATTACCAAGACTTGCATCTTGAAAAATATTCCCTTGTTCTACAGGTGTGCGCCTTATTACTAAGACTTGAAACTTAAAAAATATTTCCTTGTTCTTTAGGTGGGTGCCTAATTACCAAGACTTGCAAGTTGAGAAATATTCTCTTGCTCTATAGGTGGGCGCCTCAACATCAAAACTTTCAACTTAAAAATTATTCCATTATTCTCCAGGTGGGCGCTTGATTACCAAGACTTGAATCTTGAAAAATATTCTCTTATTCTACATATGGACGCCTGATTACCAATACTTTTAACTTGAAGAATATTCCCTTGTTCTCTAGGTGGGCGCCTGATTACCAAAACTTGTGATTTGAAAAATATTCGCTTGTCCTCCAGGTGGGCGCCTGATTAGAGAACATGAAACTCTAAGAACATTCCCTTGTTCAAAGGTGGGCGCCTGAATACAAAAACTTGCAACTTGAAAAATATTCCCTTGTTCTCCAGGTGGGAGCTTGATTAGCAAGACTTGCAGCTTGAAAATATTCCCTTGTTCTACAGGTGGGCGCCTGATTATTAAAACTTGTAACTTGAAGAATATTCCCTTGTTCTCTAGGTGGGCGCCTTATTACCACAATTTGCATCTTGAAAAATATTCTCATGTTCTCCAGGTGGGTGCCCGTTTAACAAATCTTGCAACAACAAATAATCCCTTGTTCTCCACGTGGGCGCCTAACATGAAACTTGAAGAATTTTCCCATGTTATACAGGTGGGCGCCTGATTACTAAAACTTGCATCTTGAAAAATATCCCTTGTTCTCCACGTGGTGGCCTGATTACCAAAACTTGTGATTTGGAAAAGTTTCCCTTGTTCTCCAGGTGGGCGTCTAATAACAAAAACATTAAAATTGAAAAATATTTCCTTGTTCTCAAGGTGGGCGCCTGATTACCAAAACTTGCGATTCGAAAAATATTCCCTTGTTCTACAGGTTGGCGCCTGATTACCAAGACATGAAACTTGAAAAATATTCTCTTGTTCTACAGGTGGGCACTTGATTACCAAAACTTACAACTTGAATAATATTCCCTTGTTCTCTAGGTGGGTGCCTGATTTCCAAAACATGCAAAATTGAAAAATATTCCCTCGTTCTCAAGGTGGGAGCCTGATTACCAAAACTTGAAACTTCCAGAATATTCCCTTGTTCTACAGGTGGACGCCTGATTACCAATACTTGCAACTTGAAAAATATTCCCTTGTTCTCCATTTGGGCGCCTTATTACCAAAATTTAAACTTGAAAAATATTTCCTTGTTATCTAGGTAGGTGCCTGATTACACAAACATGCGATTTAAAAAATTTTCCCTTAATTTCAAAGTGGGTGCCTGATTACCAAAATTTGAAACTTGGAAAATATTCCCTTGTTCTATAGGTGGGCACCTGATTACCAAATTTGCAACTTAAAAAATATTCCGTTGTTCTCTAGGTGGGCGCCTGATTACGAAGACTTGCATCTTGAAAAATAATCCCTTGTTCTAAAGGTAGGCGCCTTATTACCAAGAATTGCAACATTAAAAAAATTCCCTTGTTCTCCAAGTGGGCGCCTAATTTCCAAAGCATGAAACTCTAGGAATATTCCCTCGTTCAAAGGTGGGCGCCTGAATACAAAAACATGCAACTTGAAAAATATTCCCTTGTTCTCCAGGTGGGAGCTTGATTTGCAAGACTTGCAGCTTGAAAATATTCCCTTGTCCTACAGGTGGGCGCCTGATTACCAAAACTTGTAACTTGAAGAATATTCCGTTGTTCTCTAGGTGGGCGTCTCATTACCACAATTTGCATCTTGAAAAATATTCCCATGTTCTCCAAGTGGGCGCGCGTTTACCAAAACTTCCAACAAGAAATATAATCTCTTGTTCTCCAGGTGGGCGCCTAATTACCAAAACATGAAACTTGAAGAATATTCCCTTCTTCTACAGGTGGGCTCCCGATTACTAATACTTGCCACTTGAAAAATATCCCTTGTTCTCCAGGTGGGCGCCTCATTACCAAAACTTGCGATTTTAAAAAGTTTCCCTTGTGCTCCAAGTGGGCGCCTAATTACCAAAACTTACGATTCAAAAAATATTTCCTCGTTCTCTAGGTTGGCGCATGAATACGAAGACATTAAGTTTTTAAAAATATTCCCTTGTTCTCTAGATGGGCGCCTGATTACTAAAACTTGTAACATGAAAAATATTCCCTTGTTCTATAGGTGGGCGCCTGATTACCACAACTTGCATCTTGAATAATATTCCTTTGTTCTCCAGGTGGGCGCCTGATTAAAAGAAAATTGCAACAACATTAATATTACCTTGTTCTCCAAGTGGGCGCCTGATTACCAAAACTTGAAACTTGAAGAATATTCCGTTGTTCTACAAGTGGGTCCCTGATTAGAAAAACCTAATTCTTTAAAAATAATCCCTTGTTCTCCAGGTGGGCGCATAATTACCAAGACTTGCAGTTTGAAAATATTCCCTTGTTCTATAGTTGGGCGCCTGGTTACCAGTACTTTTAATATAGAAAATATTCCCTTGTTCTACAGGTGGGAGCATGATTACCAAATTTGCAAGTAGAAAAATATTCTCTTGTTCTCCAGGTGGGCGCCTGATTACCAAGACTTGCATCTTGAAAAATATTCCCTTGTTCTACAGGTGGGCGCCGGATTACCAAGACATGAAACTTGAAAAATATTCTCTTGTTCTACAAGTGTGCTCCTGATTACCAACATTTGCAACTTGAATAATATTTCCTTGTTCTCTATGTGGGCGCCTGATTTCCAAAACTTGCAAATTGAAAAATATTCCCACGATCTCCAGGTGGGCGCCTGATTACCAAAACTTGAAACTTCCAGAATATTCCCTTGTTCTACAGGTGGACGCCTGATTACAAAAACTTGCAACTTAAAAATATTCCCTTGTTCTCCATTTGGGCGCCTAATACCAAAATGTTAAACTTGAAAAATATTTCCTTGTTCTCTAGGTGGGCGCCTGATTACACAAACTTGCGATTTGAGAAATTTTCCGTTGTTTTCAAAGTGGGCCACTGATTACCAAAACTTGACACTTGGAAAATATTCCTTTGTTCTATAGGTGGGCACCTGATTACCAAATTTGCAACTTGAAAAATATTCCCTTATTCTCTAGGTGGGCGCCTGATTACCATGACTTGCATCTTGAAAAATATTCCCTTGTTCTACAGGTGGGTGCGTTTTTACCTAGACTTGCAACATGAAAAAAATTCCCTTGTTCTCCAGGTGGGCGCCTAATTACCTAAACATGAAACTCTAAGAATATTCCCTTGTTTAAAGGTGGGCGCTTGTATACGAAAACTTTCAATTTGAAAAATATTCCCTTGTTCTTCAGGTGGGCGCCTGATTACCAAATCTAGTAACTTGAAGAATATTCCCCTGTTCTCTAGGTGGGCGCATGATTACGAAGACATTAAATTTTTAAAAATATTCCCTTGTTCTCCAGATGGGCGCCTGATTACTAAAACTTGCAACATGAAAAATATTCCCTTGTTCTATAGGTGGGCGCCTGATTACCACAACTTGCATCTTGAAAAATATTCCCTTGTTCTCCAGGTGGGCGCCTGATTAAAAGAAAATTTCAACAACATTAATATTACCTTGTTCTCCAAGTGGGCGCCTGATTACCAAAACTTGAAACTTGAAGAATATTCGCTTGTTCTACAAGTGGGTCCCTGATTACTAAAACCTAATTCTTGAAAAACAATCCCTTGTTCTCCTGGTGGTCGCATAATTACCAAGACTTGCAGTTTGAAAATATTCCCTTGTTCTATAGTTGGGCGCCTGGTTACCAGTACTTTTAATATAGAAAATATTCCATTGTTCTACAGGTGGGAGCATGATTACCAAATTTGCAAGTAGAAAAATATTCTCTTGTTCTCCAGGTGGGCGCCTGATTACCAAGACTTGCATCTTGAAAAATATTCCCTTGTTCTACAGGTGGGCGCCGGATTACCAGGACATGAAACTTGAAAAATATTCTCTTGTTCTACAGGTGTGCTCCTGATTACCAAAACTTGCAACTTCAATAATATTCCCTTGTTCTGTATGTGGGCGCCTGATTTCCAAAACTTGCAAATTGAAAAATATTCCCACGATCTCCAGGTGGGCGCCTGATTACCAAAACTTGAAACTTCCAGAATATTCCCTTGTTCTACAGGTGGACGCCTGATTACAAAAACTTGCAACTTAAAATATATTCCCTTGTTCTCCATTTGGGCGCCTAATACCAAAACGTTAAACTTGAAAAATATTTCCTTGTTCTCTAGGTGGGCGCCTGATTACACAAACTTGCGATTTGAGAAATTTTCCCTTGTTTTCAAAGTGGGCGAGAGATTACCAAAACTTGACACTTGGAAAATATTCCTTTGTTCTATAGGTGGGCACTTGATTACCAAATTTGCAACTTGAAAAATATTCCCTTATTCTCTAGGTGGGCGCCTGATTACCATGACTTGCATCTTGAAAAATATTCCCTTGTTCTACAGGTGGGCGCGTTTTTACCTAGACTTGCAACATGAAAAAAATTCCCCTGTTCTCCAGGTGGGCGCCTAATTACCAAAACATGAAACTCTAAGAATATTCCCTTGTTTAAAGGTGGGCGCCTGAATACAAAAACGTGCAATTTGAAAAATATTCCCTTGTTCTACAGGTGGCCGCCTGATTACCAAAACTAGTAACTTAAAGAATATTCCCCTGTTCTCTAGGTGGGCGCATGATTACGAAGACATTTAATTTTTAAAAATATTCCCTTGTTCTCCAGATGGGCGCCTGATTGCCAAAACTTGCAATTTGAAAAATTTCCCTTGTTCTATAGGTTGGCGCCTGATTACCACAACTTGCATCTTGTAAAATATTCCCTTGTTCTCCACGTGGGTGCCTGATTAAAAAAACTTGCAACAACAATAATATTCCCTTTTTCTCCAAGTGGGCGCCTGATTACCAAAACTTGAAATTTGAAGAATATTCCCTTGTTCTACAAGTGGGTCCCTGATGACAAAAACCTAAAACTTGAAAAATATTCCCTTGTTCTCCAGGTGGGCGCATAATTACCAAGACTTGCTGTTTGAAAAGTATTCCCTTGTTCTATAGCTGGGCCGTGGTTACCAAAACTTGCAACTTAGAAAATATTCCCTTGTTTTACAGGTGGGCGCCTGATTACAAAATTTGCAACTTGATAAATATTCGCTTGTTCTCCAGGTGGGCGCCTGATTGCCAAGACTTGCATCTTGAAAAATATTCCCTTGTTCTACAGGTGGGCGCCTGATTACCAAGACATGAAACTTGAAAAATATTCTATTGTTCTACAGGTGGGCTCCTGATTACAAAAACTTACAACTTGAATAATATTCCCTTGTTCTCTATGTGGGTACCTGATTTCCAAAACTTGCAAATTGAAAAATATTCCCTCGTTCTCCAGGTGGGCGCCTGATTACCAAAACTTGAAACTTCCAGAATATTCCCTTGTTCTACAGGTGGACGCCTGATTACAAAAACTTGCAACTTAAAATATATTCCTTTGTTCTTCATTTGGGCGCCTTATTACCAAAACGTTAAACTTGTAAAATACTTCCTTGTTCTCCAGGTGGGCGCCTGATTACACAAACTTGCGATATGAGAAATTTTCCCTTGTTTTCAAAGTGGGCACCTGATTACCAAAACTTGACACTTGGAAAATTTTCCCTTGTTCTATAGGTGGGCACTTGATTACCAAATTTGCAACTTGAAAAATATTCCCTTATTCTCTAGGTGGGCGCCTGATTACCAAGACTTGCATCTTGAAAAATATTCGCTTGTTTTACAGGAGGGCGCCTTATTTCCAAGACTTGCAACATGAAAAAATTCCCTTTTTCTCCAGGTGGGTGCCTAATTACCAATACATGAAACTCTAAGAATATTCCCTTGTTCAAAGGTGGGCGCCTGAATACAAAAAGTTGCAATTTGAAAAATATTCCCTTGTTCTCCAGGTGGGAGCTTGATTAGCAAGACTTGTAGCTTGAAAATATTCCCTTGTTCTACAGGTGGGCGTCTGATTACCAAAACTAGTAACTTGAAAAATATTCCGTTGTTCTCTAGGTGGGCACCTCATTACAACAATTTGCATCTTCAAAAATATTCCCATGTTCTCCAGGTGGGCGCCCGTTTACCAAAACTTGCAACAAGAAATATAATCTCTAGTTCTCCAAGTGGGTGCCTAGTTACCAAAACATGAAACTTGAAGAATATTCCCTTGTTCTACAGGTGGGCGCCTGGTTACTAAAACTTGCCACTTCAAAAAATCCCTTGTTCTCCAGGTGGGCGCCTGATTACCAAAACTTGCGATTTGAAAAATTTTCCTTTGTTCTCCAGGTGGGAGCCTAATTACCAAAACTTTAAACTTGAAAATATTTCCTTGTTCTCAAGGTGGGCGCCTGATTACCAAAACTTGCGATTCGAAAAATATTCCCTTGTTCTCTAGGTTGGCGCATGATTACAAAGACATTACATTTTTCAAAATATTCCCTTGTTCTCCAGATGGGCGCCTGATTACCAAAACATGCAACTTGAAAAATATTCCCTTGTTCTATAGGTATGCGCCTGATTGCTACAACTTGCATCTTGAAAAATATTCCCTTGTTCTCCAGGTGGGCGCCTAATTAAAAAAACTTGCAATAAGAAAAATATTCCCTTGTTCTCCAAGTAGGAGCCTGATTACCAAAACTTTAACCTTGAAGAATATTGTCTTGTTCTACAAGTGGGTCCCTGATTACAAAAACCTAAACTTGAAAAATAATCCCTTGTTCTTCAGGTGGGCGCATAATTACCAAGTCTTGCAGTTTTATTATATTCCCTTGTTCAATCGGTGGGCGCCTGATTACAAAAACTTGCAACTTAGAAAATATTCCCTTGTTCTACAGGTAGGCCCCTGATTATCAAATTTGCAACTTGAAAAATATCCGCTTGTTCTCTAGGTGGGCGCCTGATTACCAAGACTTTCATCTTTAAAAATATTCCGTTGTTCTACAGGTGGGCGCCTGATTACCAAGACATGAACTTGAAAAATATTCTATTGTTCTACAAGTGGGCTCCTGATTACCAAAACTTGCAACATGAATAATATTCCCTAGTTCTCTATGTGGGAGCCTCATTTCCAAAACTTCCAAATTGAAAAATATTCCCTGGTTCTCCAGGTGGGCGCTTGATTACCAAAACTTGAAACTTCCAGAATATTCCCTTCTTCTACAGGTGGACGCCAGATTACAAAAACTTGCAACTTGAAAAATATTCCCTTGTTCTCCATTTGTTCGCCTTATTACCTAAACGTTAAACTTGAAAAATATTTCCTTGTTCTCCAGGTGTGCGCCTGATTACACAAACTTTCGATTTGAAAATTTTTCCCTTGTTTTCAAAGTGGGCGCTTGATTACCAAAACTTGAAACTTGGAAAATATTCCCTTTTTCAACAGGTAGGCGCCTGATTACCAAGACATGAAACTTGAAAAATATTCTATTGTTCTACAAGTGGGCTCCTGATTACCAAAACTTGCAACATGAGTAATATTCTCTTGTTCTCTAGGTGGGAGCCTGATTTCCAAAACTTGCAAATTGAATAATATTCCCTCGTTCTCCAGGTGCGCGCCTGATTACCAAAACGTTAAACTTGAAAAATATTTCCTTGTTCTTTAGGTGGTCGCCTGATTACACAAACTTTCGATTTGAAAAATTTTCCCTTGCTTTCAAAGTGGCCGCCTAGTTACCAAAACATGCAACTTGAAAATTATTCCCTTGTTTTCTAGGTGGGCGCCTGATTACCAAGACTTGCATCTTGAATAATATTCCCTTATTTCTACAAGTGGGCGCCTTATTACCAAGACTTGAAACTTGAAAAATATTTCCTTGTTCTTATGGTGGGTGCCTAATTATCAACACTTGCAACTTGAGAAATATTCCCTTGTTCTACAGGTGGGCGCCTCATTACCAAAACTTGCAACTTGAAAATTATTCCCTCATTCTCCAGGTGGGCGCTTATTACCAAGACTCGAAACTTGAAAAATATTCTCTTATTCTACATATGGACGCCTGATTACCATATTTGCAACTTGAAAAATAATCGCTTGTTCTCTAGGTGGGCGCCTGATTACAAGGACTTGCATCTATATAATATTCCCTTGTTCTACAGGTGGGCGCCTGATTACCAAGACATTAACTTGAAAAATATTCTATTTTTCTACAAGTGGGATCCTGATTACCAAAGCTTGCAACATGAAAAATATTCCCTTGTTCTCCTGGTGGGAGCCTGATTTCCAAAACTTGCAAATTGAAAAATATTCCCCGGTGCTCCAGGTGGGCGCTTGATTACCAAAACTTGAAACTTCTAGAATATTCCCTTGTTCTACAGGTGGACGCCTGATTACAAAAACTTGCAACTTGAAAAATATTCCCTTGTTCTCCATTTGGGCGCCTTATTACCAAAACGTTAAACTTGAAAAATATTTTCTTGTTCTCCTGGTGGGCGCCTGATTACACAAACTTTCGATTTGAAAAATTTTTCCTTGTTTTCAAAGTGGGTGCCTGATTACCAAAACATGCAACTTGAAAATTATTCCCTTGTTTTCTAGGTGGGCGCCTGATTACCAAGACTTGCATCTTGAAAAATATTCCCTTGTTCTACAAGTTGGCGCCTTATTACCAAGACTTGAAACTTGAAAAATATTTCCTTGTTCTATAGGTGGGTGCCTAATTATCAACACTTGCAACTTGAGAAATATTCCTTGTTCTACAGGTGGGCGCCTCATTACCAAAAGTTGCAACTTGAAAATTATTCCCTTATTCTCCAGGTGGGCGCTTGATTACCAAGACTCGAAACTTGAAAAATATTCTCTAATTCTACATATGGACGCCTGATTACCAAATTTGCAACTTGAAAAATATTCGCTTGTTCTCTAGGCGGGCGCCTGATTACCAAGACTTGCATCTTTAAAAATACTCCTTTGTTCTATAGGTGGGCATTACCAACACATGAACTTGAAAAATATTCTATTGTTCTACAAGTGGGCTCCTGATTACCAAAACTTGCAACATGAATAATATTCCCTTGTTCTCTAGGTGGGAGCCTGATTTCCAAATCTGGCAAATTGAAAAATATTCCCTGGTTCTCCAGGTGGGCGCCTGATTACCAAAATTTGAAACTTCCGAAATATTCCCTTGTTCTACAGGTGGACATCTGATAACAAGAACTTGCAACTTGAAAAATATTCCTTTGTTCTCCGTTTGGGCGCCTTATTACCAAAACGTTAAACTTGAAAAATATTTTCTTGTTCTCCTGGTGGGCGCCTAATTACACAAACTTTCGATTTGAAAATTTTTTCCTTGTTTTCAAAGTGGGTGCCTGATTACCAAAACATGCAACTTGAAAATTATTCCCTTGTTTTCTAGGTGGGCGCCTGATTACCAAGACTTGCATCTTGAAAAATATTCCCTTGTTCTACAAGTTGGCGCCTTATTACCAAGACTTGAAACTTGAAAAATATTTCCTTGTTCTATAGGTGGGTGCCTAATTATCAACACTTGCAACTTGAGAAATATTCCTTGTTCTACAGGTGGGCGCCTCATTACCAAAACTTGCAACTTGAAAATTATTCCCTTATTCTCCAGGTGGGCGTTTGATTACCAAGACTCGAAACTTGAAAAATATTCTCTAATTCTACATATGGACGCCTGATTACCAAATTTGCAACTTGAAAAATATTCGCTTGTTCTCTAGGCGGGCGCCTGATTACCAAGACTTGCATCTTTAAAAATACTCCTTTGTTCTAGGTGGGCATTACCAACACATGAACTTGAAAAATATTCTATTGTTCTACAAGTGGGCTCCTGATTACCAAAACTTGCAACATGAATAATATTCCCTTGTTCTCTAGGTGGGAGCCTGATTTCCAAACCTTGCAAATTGAAAAATATTCCCTGGTTCTCCAGGTGGGCGCCTGATTACCAAAATTTTAAACTTCCGAAATATTCCCTTGTTCTACAGGTGGACATCTGATTACAAAAACTTGCAACTTGAAAAATATTCCTTTGTTCTCCGTTTGGGCGCCTTATTACCAAAACGTTAAACTTGAAAAATATTTCCTTGTTCTCCAGGTGGGCGCCTGATTACACAAACTTCCGATTTGAAAATTGTTCCATCGTTTTCAAAGTGGGCGCCTGATTACCAAAACATGAAACTTGGAAAATATTCCCTTTTTCTATAGGTGGGCGCCTGATTACCAAGACATGAAACTTGAAAAATATTCTATTGTTCTACAAGTGGGCTCCTTATTACCAAAACTTGAAACATGAATAATATTTCCTTGTTCTCTAGGTGGGAGCCTGATTTCCAAAAGTTGCAAATTGAATAATATTCCCTCGTTCTCCAGGTGGGCGCCTGATTACCAAAACTTGAAACTTCCAGAATATTCCCTTGTTCTACAGGTGGACTCCTGATTACAAAAACTTGCAACGTGAAAAATATTCCATTGTTCTCCATTTGGGCGCCTTATTACCAAAACGTTAAACTTGAAAAATATTTCCTTGTTCTCCAGGTGGGCGCCTGATTACACAAACTTTCGATTTGAAAATTTTTCCCTTGTTTTCAAAGTGGGCGCCTGATTACCAAAACTTGCAACTTGAAAAATATTCCCTTGTTTTCTTGGTGGGCGCCTGATTACCAAGACTTGCATCTTGAAAAATATTCCCTTGTTTACATGTGGGCTCCTTATTACCAAGACTTGAATCTTGAAAAATATTTCCTTGTTCTATAGGTGGGTGCCTAATTATCAACACTTGCAACTTGAGAAATATTCCCTTGTTCTACAGGTGGGTGCCTCATTACCAAAACTTGCAACTTGAAAATTATTCCCTTATTCTCCAGGTGGGCGCTTGATTACCAAGACTCGAAGCTTGAAATATATTCTCTTATTCTACATATGGACGCTTAATTACCAAAACTTGCAACTTGAAAAGTATTCCCTTGTTCTCCACGTGGGCTCCTGATTACAAACTCTTGCAACTTGAAAAATATTCCCTTATTCTATAGGTGGTCACCTGATTACCAAGATTTGATACTTAAAAAATATTCACTTGTTCTACAGATGGGCGCCTGATTAACCAAACTTGCAACTTGAATAATACTTCCTGAGAATGCTTTTGTTTTCCTGATCACAACAAAACAAACAAACAAGCGAAATCTTTTCTTCCCCAGTTTGGTGATAGATGAATCTATGAGTGGTAATCAAATCCCATGACAACTTTAGAATTAGGTTGTGTTTTCAAAAGGTATTATTTTCCACTATGTCTTGTTATACGAACTATGCCTGCTGGGGATTTACTGGGTCCGGTTATTAAAGCTATATACTATTATCCTAGAGGGTCCTCACAACCTTTTAATTATATGACAAATGTGTCTTCATTTGCAAGCAAGGTCCAATTTCGGAAGAGTACGAAATCTGGCTACATTGAGAGGAGGCCATGGGTCTTTTGGGCCCGGATTTAATTTAGATTCTACTCAACACTTTGAGAGAAGAGCTAATAACACACATATGAGAGGAATCCTTTCACACAAATTATAATGGAAGGCATGCTATGAAGTCGATACATTAGCAGGCTTGATAACATGAAATACCAACAAAGTCATTAGGCTCCTGGGCTTGAAAAAATCAAGATTCCCAACCCATTCAGATGATTTTTAAGATTGAGATCCTAAGAAAAATCATGACTAACTCACGATTTTAGATTGGTAGGTTTTTTTTAATTAACAAGTGTTAGGATTTATGCCCGTCACTAGAGGGGGGGTGAATAGTGCGGCACGAGAATATTGATAAATATTGCGGAATTAAAATTGCAGGAATAAAATAAATTCGGTAATTAAAATAGTAAGGAAAGAACACACCGAATTTATCCTGGTTCACCACAACTTGTGGTTAGTCCAGTCCCCGAGAGACTCTCTCGAGATTCCACTAACTCCGTTAAGCTTACGGGTGCCTAACAAACCGTTACACTAGCTCGTAGATGTACACTCTACAAGACTTCAACTTGCTCGAGGATACCGCACCTCAAGTCTTCACCTTGCTCGTGGATACCGAACCACAAGACTTCAAACACTAAGAATGAGGGTACTTAGCAAACCCGACAATCAATGAGAAGATATGGTCTTCTCAAACACCTTTCTCTTTTACAACAAGAACTCTCTCAAAAGAGTAGATAAAGAGATACAATATTAGCTCCATGAAAAACTCAAAGTTGTCTCTCAAATGGATCAACAAAAGCTCTATAATGATGCACAAATGATATCAATATGTAGATGAATAATGAGAGGTGTTGTGTGTTTCAATTCAGCTCAAAAGACCTCTATTTATAGGGGTTAGAGGGTGTATGTCCGTTGCTTAATTGACAATCAATTATGCTGATTTTATGCAAGGATAATCGATTATTGGATTTAGATAATCGATTATTTGCTCAAACGTTCAAAAATCAGAAGCTGATTTTATGCTGGATAATCGATTATCTGAAGTGCATAATCGATTATTTTGTTACAGTGTTCAAAAACTTTGGCAACGGTACAAGATAATCGATTATGCTATTCATGATAACCGATTATTGTGCTGTTTTGGAAATTCCGATTTACACTGTCTTAACATATTCGATTATCAACATAAACATAATCGATTATTTCTGTCCAGCTTTGAAAGACATGTTTAAAGTTCATTTTGGCTAAAATGAAAATGTTTGAAATCATTTTGTTTGAAGTATTTGAAATATGATTTGATAAAATGATTTTATGCATATTTATGATGACCTATTGTTGAGCCAAAAGACGAGATAACTTTAAACGTTGCTCTTACAATTGTTCTACCTAACGACCTACGCCTTGGGTCTTCGGTCTTAAACTTTTGAGCTCGTCTTTGGCTTGTCTATGCAATTCCGTCATCAATATGCTTCTCGGCATTCAATCTTGATTGTTTGTCATAAAATAACTTTGTTCGACACTTGACTTCATTGTTTGTCATTCATCGACTTCGTTGTTTGTCATTCATCAAAACATATACCTTAAAATCATGCTAATACAACCAAAGCGCACATATCATGGAAGGAATGATTTACTACAATTTCCCCCTTTTTGATAATGACAAACAACAGGAGATATGCATATCGGATTCCCCCTAAATTCATGCTATATCTCAACATACAATTCATGCAAACAATTCCCTTTAATGATAATTCCCCCTCAAATAAGGCATACTATAACGTAGATACATTCCTCCTTATTGGATGCATATCGCCTAAACTCTTCCCCCTTTTGGCATTAGCAAAAAGAGAGTATACAAAGGCTATTATCCCCTTTCGACACTTCCCCCTTTTGGGTCTATCAATTGTTAGTGTCAAAAACAAGATAGGAAATACAATGAGGAATATACATTGACGATATTTAAAAAATCATACCAACATGAAATAGTACCAAATGTTAGTAAAAATATAACAACCATATCAAAGGTTATTTTTAGCGAATATACCAACTGTTATTCAAACTAGAGAGATATTCATCAAAACATCAATCATTATTTTTAACAAAAATAATTGATACCAATTGTTATTCAAGATAAAAGTTATCAAAATATGAATCAACAAAAATAATTAATATCAATTACTAACAAAGATACATTAATTGTTAACACATATCAACTATTATGTTTTTATCAAAAAATATGATAACTAACCGAAATTCCCCCTCGATGCAATATGGTTTCGTGCTTGGTGCATCTACTACAATATTGTAGTCTTCAAGCACACCTGCAAACGTACCTAAAAATAGGTTGTCGGTACCCAACTACTTTTGGGTCCTTGGGGGTTAGGCAAATAATAATCACAGCCAAATGATAAATCTCTATGTTTTGCAAAACATACGGGTGCAATGTGTCCTACCCGGTTGCAATAATGACATATAACATTCGGGTTGTGCATATGTCTTGGTTGAGCCAAAAACGTTCTAGGTGATCTAAAGTCGTTATTCCTAGACGCATTGAAATTCCTAGAGTCATTTCTAGGTGGTCTAAAATTATTCATTCTAGACTCATTAACAAAATTCCTAGAGTTGTTTCTAGGTGGTCTAAAATGATTAATTTTAACTCATTAGTGAAGTTCCTAGAATTATTTCTAGGTGGTCCAACTTCATTTCTATCATCCTTTTTAATTACTTCAATTGTTTTAGGATTATCAACACTACGTTTTTCTAGTGTGTTCCTAAGTTCTATGTTCTCTATTTTCAAAGACTTACAAGAATATCAATTTGAACTTTGATCAATTGAAGAGGCTTCATTCATCTCCTTAATTTTATTTCTAAGATCAATATTGTCATTTTCCAAAAAATTATTTTTCTCTTCTAAAACTTTAATTTTAGCCTTGGCCTCTTTGGAGATTTTTGAAGTCTTTTTCAATTCACCATATAAGTCATGAAAAGCTTCTTGTAATTATTCAAAAGAATAAGAGTTAGAATTACTCACCTCTTCATCCTCATTGGCCATGAGGCATAATGCGGCAGTTTCATCGCCTGAGCTGTCCGAATCCCATGTCACGCGCCTTTGATGTTTCTTCTTTTTCTTGTCCTTGGGTTTTGGACAATGTGACTCGGTGTGGCCAAGTTTTCCACATTTATGGCATGAAGGACTTGGTTCTTCCTTCTTTATTTCCTTTTTCATACACTTATAAAACTTTTCAATCAAGGCATTGGAAATATTATCATCATCGCTATCCGAATCACTTACCTCTTCTCGTTTAGAGGATGAGGCTTTGAAGGCAATATTCGAACTTTTACTTCTAAGATAGGGATTAAGAATTGTGCTTTCATAAGTTTCGAGGTTACCTCTTAGTCCATCAATTGTGACATCCGTGATTCCTATCGACTCTTGGATGGCATTGGCTTTGGAACGCCATTCGGGAGTGAGACTCCGTAGGATTTTTCGAACAAGATCTTTGTTCGTGTACACTTTCCCGAGAGCATGAAGATCATTGACGATTTTTGAGAATCGTTCGAACATAACACCGATGGGTTCTTTCTCCCTCATTTTAAAGAGTTCATATTCGTGTGTTAGAAAATCAACTTTAGATTCTCGGACTTGAGGCGTACCTTCATAAGTGATCTCGAGTTTATCCCACATCTCCTTGGCGGTTGTGCAGCAAGAAATCTTTTGATAGTCATCCGGGTTCACGGCACAATATAACATATTAACGGCCTTGGCGTTGTTTTCAACTTTCTTGATATCCTCGGCATCATATTCATCTTCTTCCTTTGGAACAATGGCTTCCCCGACTTTCTTTGTTGGCATTTGTTCACCGTTCTTGATGATTTGCCACAAGCGAAAGTTATTTGATTGGATGAAGATTCTCATCCGCTCTTTCCAATATGTGTAATTTGTTCCGTCAAATAGTGGAGGCCTATAGGTGGAGTGTCCTTCGCTCATCATTCCTGCGTTCAATATTCTCAACAAAAAAATATATATTGTTCTCTCAACCGGTTAAGGCTTTCAGAGAGTTAGGCTCTGATACCAATTGTTAGGATTTATGCCCGTCACTAGAGGGGGGGTGAATAGTGCGGCACGAGAATATTGATAAATATTGCGGAATTAAAATTGCAGGAATAAAATAAATTCGGTAATTAAAATAGTAAGGAAAGAACACACCGAATTTATCCTGGTTCACCACAACTTGTGGTTAGTCCAGTCCCCGAGAGACTCTCTCGAGATTCCACTAACTCCGTTAAGCTTACGGGTGCCTAACAAACCGTTACACTTGCTCGTAGATGTACACTTTACAAGACTTCAACTTGCTCGAGGATACCGCACCTCAAGACTTCACCTTGCTCGTGGATACCGCACCACAAGACTTCAAACACTAAGATTGAGGGTACTTAGCAAACCCGACAATCAATGAGAAGATATGGTCTTCTCAAACACCTTTCTCTTTTACAACAAGAACTCTCTCAAAAGAGTAGATAAAGAGATACAATATTAGCTCTATGAACAACTCAAAGTTGTCTCTCAAATGGCTCAACAAAAGCTCTATAATGATGCACAAATGATATCAATATGTCGATGAATAATGAGAGGTGTTGTGTGTTTCAATTCAGCTCAAAAGACCTCTATTTGTAGGGGTTAGAGGGTGTATGTCCGTTGTTTAATTGACAATCAATTATGCTGATTTTATGCAAGGATAATCGATTATTGGATTTAGATAATCGATTATTTGCTCCAACGTTCAAAAATCAGAAGCTGAGTTTATGCTGGATAATCGATTATCTGAAGTGCATAATCGATTATTTTGTTACAGTGTTCAAAAACTTTGGCAACGGTTACAAGATAATCGATTATGCTATACATGATAATCGATTATTTCTGTCCAGCTTTGAAAGACATGTTTAAAATTCATTTTTGCTAAAATGAAAATGTTTGAAATCATTTTGTTTGAAGTATTTGAAATATGATTTGATAAAATGATTTTATGCATATTTATGATGACCTATTGTTGAGCCAAAAGACGAGATAACTTTAAACGTTGCTCTTACATTTGTTCTACCTAACGACCTATGCCTTGGGTCTTTGGTCTTGAACTTTTGAGCTCGTCTTTGACTTGTCTATGCAATTCCGTCATCAATATGCTTCTCGGCATTCAATCTTGATTGTTTGTCATATAATAACTTTGTTCGACACTTGAATTCATTGTTTGTCATTCATCGACTTCGTTGTTTTTCATTCATCAAAACCTATACCTGAAAATCATGCTAATACAACCAATACGCACATATCATGGAAGGAATGATTTTCTACAACAAGTGCTGTCAATCTTTCTGATGAAAATTTAATATATAGTTCCATAGAGGTTAGGATCAAATTAATTTAAATCCTACACTTCTATGCACCCTACTCACATGATCATGTAAGAAATCACAACAAAATCGATTTCAAAGTCTTAACAGTCTTGAACAATTCATCTTTCAGTTACAAACCATCAGTCCATATTCTAAATAACAATAAGCAAAATATAAAAGAAAAGTTGAATCACGCGATGGAAAAACATATATGGCATGCAAATATACTATTACAAATCGGATTTCAATTTCATCAAACTTCATGTTCATCTCTCCATACATGGGAAATAAGATAAATACCTGTAAACAACACACAATAAAATGAAATGAAGTCAGCAGTGTTTTTAGTGGCAGTAACAGGTATCAACAACAGTAAGATCCCAGCGATGAGTGAGAAAGAGCAGTCAAGAGAAAGTTGAATGCAAATAGTATCACCCAAAAACTGACCCCATACTTGAATTATCAGCATGATTTCAGCTTATCACTAACTATCAGCTACTCAATTTTGTCCTTAAGTGAATACCAGGAGATCTCAAAAGAGGTTTCTAATGGGACAGTAGTATCTTTATTGTTTATCTGATGTTTTTATGCTCAAGCTAGTTATCAGGCAGTAATTTATCTATTTTTCAATATTTATGAATTGCTTTAGCCTTTCTTTTCTCTCTAGGCTTCCAAAACTGGTAAAACAAGGCAAAGAGTGTGCTCTTTATAGCAAAAAACTAGGGCTGCCTTCAGATTTTTTTACAACCTCTAATCTCTCTTTATTTTCAATTTTTTCTAGTTAGCCCCTTATTTAGTGGCTTATTTTCAAAGGTACATTACTATGTTCCTAAAACTTTAATTGGAACCCCATCTAGAATGTTCCAGGGGTTTCCAATTCAATTATTTGCAGGATTCCCTACCTTGAATTACCTATGCTACCCCTAACTCAATCCTTAAATTACTAGCCTTGTTAAACTCAATCCTAATCTTGTTAACTTGGTCAAATGACCATGGTTAATCACTCAAAGGATGGGAATTACTCAGATATATCCAAACAATGTTCAATTGATCCAATCCTATTTTCCTTATTGAATTACTTGATAACAGTCCAAATTAACCAAATTGTCGTCAATTATCAATCAAACATGAATTTCAGAGAACAAGTAAGAATTAACCAACAACTACTGAATCGGGAATTAAAATTGACTTAACATGAACGAAAACAAACACTAAGAACAGGATTAACCTATAGACTAAAATCCAAAAAGAACCCCTACGAATACAATTCAATCAGAACTAATTAAAACCTCGATCAAGGAATACTAGATATGAACGGAAGAGCATCAAAGAACAGAAGACCTATGAAAATAGGAAAAAGGAATATAAGAACAAAAATAAACAATTAGGCACAAAATGCTATCCTATCGAACTAAATTATTCAATAAGAAATCAAATTGCAGATCTAAACAAAATTAAATGACTATAAAACAACACACGATTGAACTAATTTACAAAAGACCAGATTTAAACTCATTATTTTTTTTAAAACAAGGGATTCAAAATAAAACTAGAGAAGAACTTATCTATGTAGGGCTTGAAATAATATTGAGCTTTGCTTCGAGAATTCGAGGAAGAGGTCATATGTTTCAAATCTTCTTGGGTTCTGCCTATCTCTAATTTAAAATTCGAGCATCTCAGGTGATATTCGAAGGGAGATACCAACACATTTGGGATGAGGAAAGTATGAGGGTTGCTTGGTGTGATTTTGAGGTAGTTTCGAAGTAGCACCGCCGGACATAATATAGCCGGTAGTTATTTCTTAGAATATACGAGACGATTGGTGAGGATTTGAGGGGAAAGGAGTGTAGATATAGACCAGGGAGGTGAAGGAGAACTTAGGGAGTAATTTTGAGAGAATTTGGACGAACGCTGCCTGTGAAGGCGATTTCCGGCTAGCGACAGACGGCGGAGAGGCGGTGGCTAGCGGCCGAGTTACATCTGGTTTATAGGGGTCTGAGAGTTTGTGAGGGTAAGGGGTCTGAGGGGGGTGAGGGTTGTTTGGACATATTTATATTAAATCAAGTGGGCTTCAGGACTGTCCGATCAAGAATCCTCGATGGTCCTAATTAAATCCCTCAAAACAACGTCGTTTCATAGGGGAGGGGAATTGGACCAGGTATCTGAGGATTGGGCCTGGGTTGGGATGTGTTTTGGGCCGGTATCTTGACTAAAACTGGCCCAAATTACGGTCTTTTAAGACTACCCATTTTTAACTTCTTTCTTTTCTTTTAATTATTTTAAATGCTAAATTAATTTATTAAAAACCTATATTAAAACCTGATTTAAACCTAACATTAAGCTAATTAATTTTCCTAAAATTAATTAAGTTCCTATTTAAAGAAAACTAAAAATAAAATGCAAAATCATTATTTTGTTATTTTCTTTTTTTATAATATTAATTAACGAATACACTAAAAATATAGAATTGTATCCTAAATGCAAAGGCGCTATTTTTTTGTATTTTTCATAAACAAAATGCACTCGACATGCAAGTAAACACAAAATTATGCAATTAAATTCTAAAAATCATACAGATGAAGAAATATCCTAATTTTAAAAATATATAGGAGTAATTTAAGCCAAGCAATAATTACATGGTCACAGACCCTCCGATGAAAGAAAGTGAAATGGTGGATTACTTCTTGCAAGCCTTAAAGCTCACTTATTTCGGTCATTTGGTATCAATTGTAGGCAATTCCTTCAGTAAAGTGGTGAAAATGGGAAGCATGGTAGAAAAAGGGCTTATGTCTTACAAAATCATGAGCTATTCGACGATCAAGGTAACTACCCTGGCAATTCTGAGCAAAACTGGGGGAGTGATTGTAAAACAGAAGAAAAAGGATTTAGCAGTTGCTGATTCAAGAGATTGATTTGGATCTAAGGGCCTATCTTATTATTACAACTAGCCTTGACCCCACCACCAAACCTACCCAAACACTCCATATAGCCTACCATAATACTACTACCCACCGCTAGATCCCTGTTTTTCTGTCTATGATGCGCAAACATACGCTCAACCTTCCGCCCATGCACACTTGCATGCGCCAACCCCACAAAATACCTACCCAGCTCCATAAAGTGCCTATCCACCCCTAAGAGCCTAAAAAACCCCCCGAAACCATCTTTCCAGGCCAATCAAACCTTTAAGAATTAGAGGTTGCAGAAGAAGAAAACCTTCACTCCATTAGGAGAGTCCTATACTAGTTTATTCAAACGGTTGAGAAAGTTGGATATGTTGAGGCCGATTGAAGCGAAGTTGCCAAATCCTCCCCCGAGGAATATTGATCATTCTGTCAGTTATGAATATTGTTCTGGTGCTCTAGGGCATAACATTAAGAAATGTTAACATTTGAAAAACCCTATCCAGGAGCTCAAAGATTCACATCAGATTGAGGTCTAAGCTCAAAACGTACCCAATATTAACGAAAACCCGCTACTAACTCATCAAGAAACAAACATGATTGAGAAGAACGGGAGCACAAAAAGCCTTCGCAGACTGTCATGATGATCTAAGCCAGTGAGGTGAAGCCCGCTGAAAAACTAACAAGCAACATATTAATGCTCAAGTTGAGCGAAACAAGTAGTGGTCCTTCTGCTATAGTGAAGAAGGGTTCCTAAAGTGATGGTGCAGTGAAAAAGGTAAAAACAAAGGTGGTAGTACCACGGGTAGTTGTGGAAGGTGCTCGCACAGAGCCCGTCATTGTCAAACTATAACTCAACTACCAGTAGTTAACAGCAGGACCGTCCCTTGGAATAAAGAGCGAGTGACAGTGACTTACAGTGGGAAAGAGGTTAAAGAAGAAGTCTACAAGACCCATGGATTGACTCGATGGGGGAGATGCTTCGCCCTCAAGGAGTTGAGAAAACCTAAAACCCCAAAAGATAACCCAGTATTTGTGAAGAAAGTTGTAACTGAAGAAGAAGACGAGGAGTTTTGAGAAATATGAAGGTACAAGACTATTCTATTGTGGAGTAATTGAGGAAGACACCTACCAAAATTTTGCTGTTGTCATTATTAATTCATTCACACAAGCACTGTCGGGTAGTGATTAAGATCCTGAACGAGGCCCATGTTCCTGAAAAAATATCTGTCAATCACTTGGAAAAGATATCCAACAGTATTTTCAAGGTAAACAAAGTCACTTTTTCTGATGATGAATTGCCCATAGAGGGTGCTGAGCACAATAGATCCCTTTATCTTACGGTGATGTGCGAAGATTCCGTGGTTACCCGGGTATTGGTCGACAATGGTTCCAGTGCAAACATTTTCCCTCTCTCCACTCTGAGCAAGCTAAAAGTGGATGATGAAAGAATTCAAAAGAATAGTATTTGTGTGCAAGGGTTTGACGGGTGGAGGGAAAGATTCAGTCGGTGACATAATTCTCGAGCTGAAAATCGGACAAGTTGATTTTACCATAGAATTCCAGGTGTTAGATGTGGTTGTCTTTTACAATCTTCTACTAGGTTAACCCTGGATCCATGCTGCTAAAGCAGTCCCCTCTACTCTGCATCAGATGGTAAGGTTTTAATGGGATAGACAAGAAATAGTTGTGCACGGGGAGGACAAATTGTATGCCCATAGTAAATCCATTTTACCATTTATTGAGGATGAGGATGACCAAGGGCCTTGGGTATACTAGGTTGTTGACACGATATCGGTAAAGAAAGTTCCAAAAGGGGAGTGCGTTTTAGTTCTGAATGTAGCTGCTTCATAAGTCATGGTAGCTGTTGAAATGTTGAAAAATGATTTTGTCACCGGGAAAGGTTTGGGTGCGTCGCTGCAAGGTATCGTACAACTGGTGTCTCTCTCCCAAAAACACGAACACCTTTGGTTTAGGATTCAAACCAACAATCGGAGACGTAAAAAGAGACAGAAGGATGAAACAGAGGGCATGGGTCCTCCCAAAGCCTGTCCCATGTAACTTCAGATCATTTTTTAGGCTCGGAAGCGAGAAACGCCTATCAACAACAAGTCATAGATTTGTGGTTGGTCCTAATAAGGAATTACTTGAAATGTAAGAGAAGTTGTTTAATGATGTGAATTTGGTGGAAGCTGGAGAAGGTTCTAGCAAGGAGCGTATGCAATTTGTTGGGCCTAGTGCAAAGATCAACAAATGAGAAGCTACTCCTCTACCGACCAGGAAGGAGTGTTGGTAGTTTTCTTTGATTTTCTTTCAGTTTAACTGAATTATTCCAGGGTTAATTCAGATTCTATGTTGCGTCCATTTGGATGTGTAAACCTTGTTATCTTTCAATTTCAATTATACGCATGTGAGCACGTGATTTTTTCCTTATATGAATTACTCCCAGAATTTCAAAACAAAATAATTTCTTTTATTATTTGCAATTTTGTGGAATGTTGTGGCATTTTTTGTTTGCATTTTTTGTTTGTGTATTTTAATTAATCAAAATATAAAAATGTATTACATGTGCATTTAGGAGTTGATTCCACATTTTTAGAATTATTCAGCAAAATTAGTCATTTTATTAAAAAAACAAAAAAATTAAAAATATAACTTAATTTGCACTTTTAAGTTTAAGTTCGATTTTCAGGTAATTTTTTCTCTTAGTCTTGTTGTAATTGTTTAATAATTATTGTAGGATTAATTAGGATTTTTATAGGTTAATTAGATATTTATAACTCAATTTAGGTTTTTAATAATTTTGAAAAATAAAATGGAAAAAATTGGAAAAATGAAAAAAGAGAAAGCTGGAATTTGAAAACCCAATTTGTCCCATATTAAATTATGTTTTAGCCCAAAAAACACCCCCAGACCTGGCCTAGTCCACACCCAAACCTGGTCCTCCCCCCCCCCCCCCAAATACAAAACGACGTCGTTTTGGGGTTGTTCAATCTCGACCTTCTATGTTTTAGATTCTACGGTCCTAAAGCCCGCTATACTTACTATATAAATGTCGTAATGCCGCCTATCCCCCAGGTCCCATCTCTCACCCGTCTCACAGAAACCCTAACACCTCCACCTTCCACCACATACCGCCGGCCGGAAATAACACATATAATTCATCTCAATCTCCTATATCCAGATATGCAACTCCCATCCCTCGTATACCGCCCGAGCCTCTCTAATATCGTTTCGAAAAATGGACTCCCTCGCTGTACGCCGTTTCCTTTTGACCCTAAATGGATGCCAAACAACCCTCATACCTCCCTCATCCTAAGTCTATCATCCTTCTCATTCGAATGCCACTCAAGCTTCTCGAATATCGAATAGGAGGTTCAAGCCCGGAAGGTAAGCCAAAACTCGAGCATGCAAGGCCTCTCCTCCAGTTTGCTCGAGTTATAGGCCCAATGTTATCGCGTATTAATGTTATTTACCTATTCTTGACAAAGAACAAGTGATTAAAATTATATCGTGGTTAAATTGGAAGGTCATTCTTGAGTGTGAGCATATGTGAGATTCTTTTATTTGCTTGTGTTCGTTTAGACTTCACTTTTCTTTATCCCCTCTCCTCCTCTACGGTTATTTAAATTTATACTTGAATGAGATTACAGCTAAAATTGAGTGCTGACTTTGCTGCTTTTTGTTTAGTCATGCTTTTCCAAGGTATATTTTATGATTTTCCTTAGTTTGTTTGGCTTGTGTCAACAGGCATGCGCAGGTCCTAATTTCACTTTTTTGTGATTATCCATCTAGTTTTATTGAATTAGGTCATTTTAGGGCTAATTAATGGACAATGTATTTTAAGTTTCTTCAGATATGAAAATCATTTCAATCCTGGTGTTTCATTTTTTAGATATTTACAGAATTTAGTCGAGTAATTTATTGCTTGGATTTCAGGTTATTGTTGACCCATTTGCAAAGATCAACCCATTTAGTTTAGGGCTTAAGCCATTGGGTCCTTTGACTCATTCTAGTTCTTGAAGAAGTAATAACATGAGTATATGAGGGTAATCTAGGTATTTTGGGTAAGGAATCTTAGTGTAACTGATTTGGAAGTTTCTAGTGAGGGGTTCTCTATGAATTTCAAACTTTTAACAGCATAACTTGGATAGCAAGTCAATAAGTGAGGGACTTTTTAAGCTAAAAAAAGAATGAAATAGGGACTAAAAAGGAAAGGTTCCAATCTGATGTGTTTGTCCTATTTACTTGCCCATAAAGGTATTGTAACCTAGGGCTAAAAAAAGATACAAAAATAAAAATGGCTGCACATTTCATTGGATTTCTTTAGTGATTCATTCAAGTCCTGAAATGATTTTGATTCATATGATGGTGGAAATGGATTATAGTTGGGATTTTGGAAATTTTGGTTCAAGCTTTGTGGTTGGTTTTCCTATTTTATTTAATTATTGGGAGCTGGTTTCGTTGTTTTTTACTGTTGAATATGCGCATAGCTGACTCTGTTTTGTCCTGTTTGCAATATCTGCTAGTGTTTGTTGCTCCTTACCTATTTTTCTTTATGCAAACTCTAGGTATTATTCAGTCCTCCATGGACCTCAATTGAGGTATAATTTGCAGCATGGATTCAAATAAAGCCATTTTTGGTGCCTTGCGATTTAAATCAACTTTTCTTCCCTGCAATTGAGGATTCACACATTGTAGTAAATAAACACGGTTGTCAGATGATTTGATTTTGTCTTTTGCTATAAAGATATGGATTTAGGTTGTTGTATTTGTCCTTACTATGTTTGAAATGTGTTAGTGAACACAATGTGCTTTAGTTGGTGTGAGTAATTACTGGTTTTTGTGGGGATATAGTCCCTGATTAACCATTTAAACTGAAGCTGGCATGGTCACACATTTATTAGAGGGATCATGAAGTCAGTGATAACTTTTCTTACGATTTTCATGGGTATTTTGGCATGTTTGTGTTCGCTTAAAGTAGCTAGACTCTCACTAGATGTTCTTGATGCGTTTGTTGAATCAGCATAGTTGTTTCAACATTTTGAAGCATTTCCCATTGTGCTTAAATCAGTTTTGTTGATTTCATGAAATTAGTTTTGTTTACTTGGTTAAGTTGAACATTGATATTAGGTTTTCTTGGAATTTTACATATGAATATGGAATTTGTGTATTTAATCCCCCCTGTTGGAATTTTTTTAGTGGCTGACGTTCGTACTATTCTTTGTTCATCGTGAGTGCTTGTGAAAGGACCTAGTGCACATAGTCGCATTTAGTCGTATTTCCATTGTCCATATCTTCTGGGATTCCCCATCCGTTCTTTTGTAAAATAATTGCCCTACATGTTTGGTGTTTGATTAGGGAAAGCAACTTGATGAAAGGAATTATGTATTAACTTGGCGCACCAACTGTTGGTGTAAGTTTGTGACATCTTCCAAAAGTTACGCTTTTATTTCTAAATATACAGGTAGCTATTTGAAATCAGGTTCGTCACTCATTGAGAAGATCACAGCAAGAGTTACATGCTGGTCAGCAAAGCTGCTGTCCTATGCAGGCAGAGTCCAACTTATAAAGGCAGTAATCTTTGGAATGCAAACTTATTGGGCATAGGTGTTCATTATTCCTAAAAAGGTATTGAAGGCAATAGAGGCAATCTGTAGATCATTTCTCTGGACAGGTAAAGCAACTTTATCCAGGAGAGCTCTTGTAGCCTGGGATAAGGTATGTCAGCCTGTTTCAGCTGGGGGCCTCAATATCATGAAGTTAGATATATGGAACAAAGCAGCTATAACAAAGTTACTATGGGATTTGGCTAATAAAAAAGACTGTCTTTGGGTAAGGTGGGTTCATTCCTATTACATAAAGAATAGATGCATAGAATCAGTTGGTGTGCCATCCAATTCATCTTGGGTGGTTAAGAAGAAACCGGTCTGTAGGAATTTGGTGATGGGGAACAGTCAGATGCAAGGAAGTTTGATCAGCAGATTACAGAGTGTGTGCAAGAATGGGAGATATCAGATCCACAAAATGTATATTTCTTTACTGCCAGAATTTCCAAAGGCTACATGGAGAAGCATAATGCTCAGTTCAAATGCTCTTCCAAGGCATAGGTTCACTGTTTGGTTGGCTGCTCACAACAGACTTCCCACTATAGAGAGACTGCAGAATATAGGTATACAGATACCACCTTTGTGTGTATTCTGTAAAATGCATGACGAAGAATTTAAACATCTGTACTTTTAATGTGATATTACAAGTAGAGTATGGAGGAGAATCTGTATTTGGTTGGGTTATACAAGAAATATTGACTGCTGGGAAGCTGAATTGAAATGGATTTGTAGTAAGGTGAAGAGTAAGAACTTGAGAAAGGCAATCACTGCAACAACCTTCATAACCACTGTTGCATTGGTATGGAGAAATAGGAATCTGCTCAGATTTGAAAACAAAAAATTTGATGAGGGACAGTGTTGCAAGGAAGTAGCTTTACTAATTCATGCTAGAAATAGGAAGTGTAAAAGGTGGCAAGATGGGCTACAATTACTCAATTGCTATCCTTAGTTTTTGTGTTCATTGTTTTCTAGATAGTGTTGGTTATATGAGTTATATAGTTAGAATGAAATGTAAATGAGTAGTAGGAGTCCACACTACTACCGTAGGGACAAATTGTACATATTCTTCTTATATCAATACAATAGACAGTTGTTAAAAAAAAAAAATCAGGTTCGTCATCAAAGTACCGCTTGAGTGGTAAGCATCAATGTGCACGAGTTTAGTCAGTGTAGATTGCAATCTGGGTTGTTTCGTTCTATATCCATATTTCATTCAGCTGTTTTCCCTAGTGTGATTGAGCTATAACTTGGCAAACTTGAAATCCTTAATGGAGAAATATCTGCTTCCACATTCATAGTATTCTTCTTTCTCAATAGCTTTGATAAATTAAAATGTTAGTTGAGTCCCGTAGGATTCCATAGTAAGAGAATCTCGCGACAATGTCAAATTAATTTAGGAAATAATTAATTGTGAACATCTGCGATTTTTTTTGTGCATACTTTCTTTTGAAATAATTTGAGGTGTCACATTCAAATGAAATTCTTTAATATAGGGCCCTCACTTAATTCATTTCGATCCTTAGAATTTGAGGCGTGTCGTTTATCTAAATTTCAAGGCCCTCACAAAGTTTCACACGAAACTGCTCTAGGCGCGTTAGTTAAATAATGTTTCTTCCTAATTATGGGTGCGTATTTATGTAACCCAAATCAAAATCTCAACGGTGTTAGAATATGTTGAAGACCGCGGGTGTATTTATATGACGTGGTTCAAGATGTGTTTTAATAGCGTTGCAATCTTCCTTTAATCAATTAAATAAAAGCGGCTAAAGTTAAAATTTGCACATAGGTATAAAAATGTATTAAAATCAGATAATCGAGCCGAATATAACCGTTGAGCGACTGTACTAGAGCCACAGAACTCGGGAATGCCTAACACCTTCTCCCTTGTTTACAGAATTCCTCACCCAAATTTCTGGTTCGCAGACTGTTAAATAGAGTCAACCCTTCCTCAATTCGGGATTTAAACTGGTGACATGTGAACCATTAATTATCCCAAGTGGCGACTCAGAGATCTTTCAAATAAATAAATCCCATTTTGATTGTCGTTTAATTAGAAAAACTCCCTTTTCTATTCCCTTCGCAGGGTAGTAGTGTTAAAAAGGAGGTGTGACAATGCAATTTCCATTTTTTATCATTTTGGATAGTTTTATTTTCTTTGCTTTTCTTTTCCTTCTTGTATAGTTCTTTTTATGCTAGTTTTAATGACATGACATGAATGAGAAATCTTCGGCTTGATCTTGAAAGAAAAACTAATTCTGAAATAGTAATTCAAGAAATAGAATGTGATGATGAGGATGGGGACTTTGAAGAAATTAGTAAAGAATTAAGCCATTTTGAGAAAAAACCCAAATTAAACCTGAGTGATACAGAAGCAATCAATTTAGGGGACCTAGATAATATCAACGAGACTAAAATAAGTGTCCATCTTTAACCGCAACTCAGGGAAGAGATAATCAAAGCATTATTTAAATATAAGGAAATTTTTGCATGGTTATACGACGACATGCCGGGTCTAAGCACTGACCTGGTATTTCACAAATTGCCCACTGACCCGGCATGCCCTCCCGTCAAATAAAAGATTAGGAAAATTAAAATTGACATGAGAATAAAGAACAAAGAGGAAGTCACAAAGCAATTCATGGCAAAGGTCATTCGAGTCACACGGTATCCCACTTGGTTTAGCCAATATTGTGCATGTAGCAAAGAAGGATGGCAAGACTAGGGTGTGTGTTGATTATCGCGATCTCAATAGGGCAAGCCTAAAGGATAACTTCCCCCTGCCAAATATCCACATTTTGATTGATAATTGCGCCAAATATGAGACATGGTCTTTTGTGAATTGCTATGCGGGCTATCATTAGATTCTAATAGACGAGGAATATGCAAAAAAGACGGCATTCATCACGGCGTGGGGAACATACTGCTACAGGGTCATGACTTTCGGGTTGAAAAATAAACTCGCATGAGGCAATGACAACCATATTCCACGACATGATACAGAAAGATATCGAGGTTTATGTGGATAATGTAATCCTGAAGTCTAGAAAGCAGTCTAACCATGCCAAAGATTTGACAAAATTCTTCCAAAGGCTCTGCAGGTACAATCTCAAGCTCAATCCCGCAAAATGTGCATTCAATGTACCGTCTGGAAAATTGTTGGGATTTGTAGCAGCCGGTAGGGTATTGAGTTGGACCCGTCAAAGATTAAGGCTGTCTAAAAACTGCCAACCCCGAGGAACAAGACTGAGGTAATGAGTTTATTAGGGAGGTTGAACTATATTAGTAGTTTCATTGCTAAGCCTACAACAACTTGTGAGCCTATCTTCAATCTGTTTGAATAAAGATGTTGCGGTCAAGTGGTCAGATGTGTGTCAATAAGTATTTGATTAGATAAAAGGGTACTTGTCAAACCCGCCTGTGTTGGTGCCACCGGAACAATGGAGACCTTTGATTCTGTATTTAACGGTTTTGGACAAGTGATTAGGTTGTGTGTTGGGTCAGCTTGATATCACCGGAAGGAAAGGGTAGGCCATATATTATCTCAACAAGAAGTTCACATCTTATGAGGTTAAGTGCACTCACCTTGAGAGGACATGTTGCATCCTAATTTGGGTGGCATAGAAGTTGAAGCATTATTTGTCATCTTACACTACTTACCCCATCTCTCGTTTGGATCCTTTAAAGTATATCTTTCAGAAACCTATGCCTACAGAGAGGCTTGCAATGTGGAAGATCTTGCTCACATAATTTGACATCGTTTATGTGACCCGGACGGCGATGAAAGCCCAGGCGTTGGCCGACCATTTGGCTGAGAACCCAATGGATGAAGAATATGAGAATTTGAAGGCTTACTTCCCTAATGAAGAGGTACTGCACGGTTATGGAGCCGCTAATATGAAAGACGTTGGGATATGAGTTGTACTGATTTGTGAAATAGGACATCACTACCCTATTACGGCTCAACTTCGTTTCTACTGCAATAACAACATGGTGGAGCATGAGGCATGCATCTTGGATTTGAGGCTAACCGTAGACATAGGTGTCCAGGAAGTCTTGGTCTTGGGGGACTCGGACCATCTGGTGCACCAGATTCAAGGGTAATAGGGAACATGATATTTGAAGCTTATACCATACCAGCAATGTTTGCATGATCTTTGTCAACGACTTCAATCAGTAGAGTTCAGGCATACCCCCAGGACCCATAATGAGGTTGTTGATGCTTTGGCTACCCTAATGTCTATGTTACATCATTCAGATAAGGCTTATATTGACCCGTTACATATTCAGGTCTATGATTAACATGGTTAATGTAATGCGGTGGAAGAAGAACTTGATGGTGAACCTTGGTTCACGATATCAAGGAATATATCAGGTTAGGGGTGTATCCAGTACAAGCCACAAGTGATCAAAAAAATACAATTCAACTGTTGGTGAGTGGTTTTTTCTTCAGTAGAGGGTTATTGTACGAAATAACTCTAGATCTTGGACTGTTAAGATGCATAGATGCTGGACAGGGCGACCATCATGCCCGAAGTACATTCTGGAGTTTGTGGACCGCATATCAGTGGGTATGTTCTGGAAAAGAAGATTCTCCGAGCAGGTTATTATTTGCTCACCATAGAGTGAGATTGAATTAGTCTTGTGCGCAAGTGTCATCAATGTTAGGTGCATGGATATTTGATTCATTCTCCCCCTTCTGAACTACATACAATGTCTGTACATTGGCCCTTTGTTGCTTGGGGCATGGATGTCATTGGGCCAATCGAACCAACAACATTCAATGTGCACAATATAATTTTTGTGGCCATTGATTATTTCAACAAGTGGGTTAAAGCTGAAACTTTCAAGTCAGTTACCTAGAAAGCGCTGGTTGATTTTGTGCATTCAAATATTATTTTCCGGTTCAGGGTTTCCGAAGGTAATCATCACGGATAATGGTGCAAATCTTAGTAGTCATTTGATAAAAGAGGTATTTCAGCAGTTTAAGGTTACATATAGCAATTCCACCCCATACTGCCCAAGGGCGCATAGAGCAGTCGAGGCAGCCAACAAGAACGTAAAGAAGATACTTCAGAAAATTGTGGAGGGTTCCAGGGAATGACATGAAACGTTTCCTTTCGCATTATTGGGTTAGCACACTACTGTGCGTACTTCAGTAATGATAACTAGTTAGTTGTTGGTGTATGGCATGGAAGTAGTAATACTTGTAGAAATTGAAATGACATCCCTTCGGATTGTCGCTCAAGCCGAAATCGATGATGACGAGTGGGTCAAAACCTGTCTTGAGCAATTAGTTTGATTGATGAGAAAAGATTAGCAGCGGTGTGTCACGGCCAATTTTAACAACAGAGAATCGCAAGACCATATAACAAGAAGTTGCGCCCATGGAGGTTTGATATGGGTCAGTTAGTACTGAGACATATCGTCCCCCATGAGGCTGAAGAAAAAGGTAAGTTCGCCCCAAATTGGTTGGGGCTGTTCAATGTGACGAGAGTGTTGTCCAATGGCGCTTTGTATTAAACAGATGTAGAAGGCAAATGTGTAGAATTGGCAATCAATTCCGACGTAGTGAAGAGATATTATGTAAATTGTATCCCTTTATAGTTGTCATGTTTTGGAGATTGAAATGACGAAGGCATTTTGTTCTGCTATTTAAACACTTTATCATTTGTTCCCCTCTTTGAGCCTTATTTATTTCCTTTCATACCTCTTTTTCTGAATCAGTAGCAAAAATCATACACACAAGCATGACAGATAAGAAAAGGAGAAAGGGAAAAGAAAAGAATGAAAAGAAAGAAAAAAGAAGAAAACGACAAAAATAACAAAACTAGAATAAGGACAAAAAAAAACAAAGGAAGGAAAAAAAGAAGAGAAAGAAAAAGAAAGAGAAAAGAGAAAACCACAACAAAACAAAGCAACTCTTATCACATGAACTACGCTTGACCCGATTCCTTTTAAGGATACGTTGGTATCCTCACGATTTGGTCCCATCAAAACAAAATGCAAAAGTTCCCAAGCAAGAAACTGTGGCGAAAGTTGTGGTTTTTGTAAGAAATCTGATTCTGAGAGGTGTAATTTGAACCCATTTGAATTGTTTTGAGCCTTTGATACACTTTCTTTCTAACCCCGTCCAAAAGCCCACGGTACGGTTAAACGAAAGATCTTCTGATCAGTCTTTGACAGATGCCAATGCAAGAAAGTAAAGGCGATTCATGGCATGGGCAACACTCCGGGCCAAGCAGAGAAATCAAAATGAGAGATTCTTATTGGTGAAAACCCTCACGGGAACTGTGAGGCGATGGAAAGCTGAGTGAAATAAAAAATGAGAGAGTCTTATTAGTGGAAACCTTTACGGGCCTCTTAAGGTGATGGTGAGTTGAGAGATAAACAAATGAGAGATTTTGATGGTGAAAACCCTTAGGGGCACCACAAGTCAAACTAGGTCAAGGTTTTGGTAAAGAAATTGGGTTTTGAGGATCTCGGGGCAAAAAGTGCGACAACTGAAAGTTGATTTGTTGGACTGATTGGGCCGATTAATGCGAAATGCATATCATTATCATTCGCGTCAGTTGCTCCACTAAGATGAGTCTCTTTTCTTTTCCACTTCAAATAGTTTTCCAGCTGTGGATTCTTTTTATCCTTAACTCTCAAAGTCAATGCATTTCATTTCTTTTGGGTTTACTTCATTAAGACGTTTCTAGTATTGGTTTTGCTTAATAAAATACATAGAAATTTCAAATCTTATTACCAACTTCCAAAGTCGCATAGGGCACAGGGAGGCCAAGGCTTTGCTAGGGATAGTATGATATGAAGTGGGATATAAAAGGTCATGGGAGTTCCACTAGTGAAATGTATTAGTGATTTCGTGGGTAATGCTGAGGTTCAAAAAAATGAGTCAAAGATGTAACGCAATGGTTTGGGTATAGAACATTCTGGTCATCCAAGGTCATAGGGGGTCGAAAGTCAGTCGGAAAGTCAAAAGGGGTTCTTAGACAGTTTGAGAACGTCAGTCTAAACAAAGCACGACAATAGAGGGGTGGGGTTACTTTATGCAAGAATGCCACAAACTAACTGCCCCATTTAAAGATTGACAAATTTTTTTTGATTTAAACAGGGGCAGAAAGTTCTGATTGTTTCGGAGAAACCCTCTATAGGGGGAAAGTAGGCACCAGATGGGTATGACCGTAAAAATTTAGGACCTTCCTTGAAAATGGGACCTATTTTAGAAATCAAACCAATTGCGAGTAGCATAATCTAGAACAAATGTACCCCAAGGTATATAAGTTGGACTCCAAATTTTGTATGTGTAGGATAGGATTCAATTAAGATTTTTCAGGATCCTCCTGAAAAATAGGGCCTAGCTTTAAGATTTCATCAGAAAACAAGATTTAGCACAAGTTTTGTCGCAGGGAAGTATGATAAGACTTGATTTTAATTTTTGGGACCCTCCTGGATAATGGGACATATCTTTAATACTTTCGTAGATAACAATATATAGTGGAAGTAATACCTACGAAAAAACAACTTGAATTTAAAATTGTCATTTAATTAAGAGTAGTCAGAACCCTCATTTATATCGAGGTGTAGTTCTAAGATTTCCAAGATAGCAAGATGTAGCGAAAGTAATACTTTTAGAAAATAAGTTAGATATAAAACTTTCATTTCATTAAAAGATGTCAGAACCCTCATGGATAATGGGATATATCTTTAAAATTTCTTAGAAAGTTTTGTAGCATGATTTAAGTAACCCTTACAGGTGCGCGCAGCACCAAAACCGGGATAGCAAAATTTCTTTTGTCTTGTTTGTTTTGTTGTAATCAAGATCAATGGAAAGCAATGGAAAAATAAATTAGTTAATGTTTCAAAGAAAGTCAACACATGTTTCAAGGGCACAAAGTCAAGTTTTTTGGCAGTCAGGCACCCATCTGCAGAACAAGAGATACAATTCAAGTTTGGGCAATATGGCACCCACCTGGAGAACAAGGGGGTACAATTCAAGTTTTGTCTAGCAAGCGCCCACCTGGAGAATAAGGGGATACAATGCATATTTTTGGCACTCAGGAGCCTGCCATGAGACGAAGGGAATACAACTCAGGTTTTGGTAGTTAGGCACCCGCCTGGAAAATAAGGGGATACAGTTCAAGATTTTGGATAGTCAGACACCCACCTGGAAAATAAGGGATTGCAATTCAATTGTGTCAATGAGGGGCCCACCTGGAGAACAAGAGGATACAGTTCAATTTTTGGCAATCAGGTACCCACCTGGAGAACAAGGGGTTACAATGTAAGGTTTTTTATTCAAGTGCCCACCTGGATAATAAGGGGATACAAGGCAAGTTTTTGGCAGTCGGGAGCCCTCCATGAGAACGAGGAATACAGCTCATGTTTTGGTAGTCAGGCACGCCTGGAAAATAAGAGGATATAGTTCAAGTTTTAGGGCAGTCAGGCACCCACCTGGAGAATAAGGGGATATAGTTGAAGTTTTGGCAGTCGGGCGCCCACCTGGAGAACAAGGTGATACATTTCAAGTTTTGGTAGTCAGACGGCCATCTAGAGAATGAGGGGATACAACTTAAGTTGTAGTAATTAGGCATCCACCTAGAGAAAAAGGTAACACAATACATGTTTTGACAATCAGGCACCTACTTGGAGACGTATTTAATGTTCAGCCATCAGGCGTCCACCTGTAGATAAGGGAAAGCAGTTCAATGTTAAAAAAAACAGTTCAAGTTCAACAATCACGCAACAACTTGGAGAACAAGGGAAAGCAATTTGAATTTCAGTGAGAAGTAGTTCAAGTTCATCCATCAGGCACCCACTTGAAGAACCAGGGAAATCAGTTCATGGTTTAAGAAAAAATAGTTCAAGTTCAACAATCAGTCACCCATGTAAAGAACAAGGGAAGACAGTCCTAATTTCGATAGAATATAATTCAAGTCCAGTAATCAGGCATCCACCTGGAAAAAAGAAAAGCATCTCAAAGTACAGTTCAACCTTAGAAATTAGGCTTCCCCCTGAAGAAAGGAAAACATATCAGATTATAATTCAAGTCGACAACAAAGGAATTTCACCCAGAGAATACAAGTCAACATGGAAACAAGAGCTGCAATATCAAGTTTGAGGATGTAGATAGGATTCCTTGAAATTCATAGATCATAGTTTAGTCTAGTTTTTTTGTTAATTTTTTCATGGTATAATAAGGGGTTCAGTTAGCAGTAGCAGCGATAGCGGCAACTGTGAAATCACCTATTCATGGTAGTCCCAGCTACCACAACATTCTGAACAACACTCACTTGATTCGTTTTTAGCCAAGGATATGTAAGCAACCTCAGAAGAATATTGAAGTAAAATCTTTCAAAAAATGCTTCTAACAGAGTATTCAACTGGCAAATCGCTTATATCTGCTCACTTTATCTTTACCCGAAAACTCTTCGTGTTTCAGAGCAAAGAGGGGCAGTTGTAAGCACGAGAATAAAATAAGTTTCTTTTCACTATTTGAAATTATATGGATTTTTGTGGCTTTTTCTGTTAATTGTTTCCATTTTTGTGCATTTTTTTTGTTTAATTAACGAAAATACAAAAACCGTTGAATTTTTGCATTTAGGATTTAACTTTGGATTTCTAAGAATAATTCGTAATTATTTGTTTGTTTTACAAAAAGGAAAATCATAAAAATACTTATTTTGTACCTTTTATTTTTAATTTTAATGTTGATTTTGAGTAGTTTTTCCTTAATTTTTTAATTGTGAGAATTATTTAGGATTAGTTAGTAATTTTGATAAGTTAATTTGGTTGGATAAATTAAATTAGGATTTTAGCTTTAATTTTTGAAAAAAAGAGGAAAAAAATGAAATAACTTGGAAGGAAAAGAAAAGGGAAATAAAGATGGATTCTTTGGGCTGAAATCCTTAGCCCAAATAATTACCATATTATACCCACGGAACCAAGCCCAAGACCCATCCCTACCCGGTTCCCAGCCGCCCCATGTCCAAACCCCGTTCCGTGCAAACTCAATCTCAGTCATCGAGGTTTGGAGATCTGATGGCTCAAAAGTCGGGAGATTTAAGTATAATGCTATCCTAATACCCTCACCCCTCCCCCGTCCGCCATTTTCATCGTCTCCTAGTTTTTTCATCTCAGAGAATTCAACCTAGAACCCTAGCTGCTGCACTAGAATTCCCAATCCGTTACCCGTCGGCTCCAACGCCAATACTCACCAAACATACATCCTATAAATCCCTTGGCCCCCTCATTCAAAAACTCTACCACACTTTCTTCAAATCTCGACATAACTTCTGGAATATTGGTTTGAAGAGGCAACCCAAAAATCCCAAAAGTCCAAATCATCGCATGTTCGAAGGTTTTAGGACAAAATGGGCTTCAATCATGTGATTTCAGTTGAGTACTCACGATTGAGGCCTATTTTGTTCAAAAATAAAAAGTTCAAAGGTTAAGTTCAAGGCTCGATTCAGGCTGTCTCTGTAGGTATTTTGTCTTTTTTGTCCTTCTTTCGTTTTTCTTATTTTTAAGTCACAATCTTTGTCTTCTCACCTCATCTTATACGACTTTTCGTTCTTTATTTTTGAAAGGAATCTTTTCTGCTTGCAAGATATAATTTAGTTGAATAGATTAAGTAGTCTTTTTATTGTTATTACATTTTTGTTCTTCTCGCTAGTATAAAATAAATTAAAAAAAGAGAAGCAATTCCCCTCCCCCCTTGAAATCATACGATAGAACCATCTAATGGTTTAGTTTCAAAACTTGGTTTGAAGGTCAATTAGGTCCAAAATGAATTGGGTTCACTTGGGTCATTTGGATTTGGGGTCTGCTTGATTGGCAAGGTAAATAAACAGTGGTTCAGGGTTAATTGGGTAGGGAAATCTTTTGTTAACTAATTAGCAAACTTCCTAGAAACTGGCATGAAAGGCTGATGTGATAGTTTTATAATTATATTGAGGGTAGTTCAGAGAATAGAAAAATTAGCTAAGGATTAAGTAGCAAAAATCAAATTCAAAAAGGGAGTAAAGATACAAATCTGACTTTTCTATTGTTGCCCTATTGCCTTGCTTATAAAGGAATCTTTTCAAGCAGAGACTGGAGATAATGTTTGAGTACACTGAAATTTGATGAGGTTACTATTTGATTGAGTTGGGTTCTCGAGTATGTCAAGTTGGGTTTTCCGGGATTTGCTGAAGCTAACTTCTTCTGCTGTTGAGTTGACCCTCACTAGCTCTTTCATTTTCAAGTTGTATATATTATTCAGCCTTATGGACATCAGTTAATTTGTAATTCAAAGCTTGGATTGAAATAAGATGAAATGTATTTCTGATTCTTTTGAAATTCATCTTCTGTTCTTTCAGTTTTGTGATCCGCATACCATATTTTTATTTTGATTGATGTATTTATCACCATATGGGTTGTAATTGAAGTCTAGATAACACTACCTTAGTATATGTTGTCTCCTTATGATTTTGTTGCCGGAATCTATAATAGTGTTTGATTTCACTTTGTGTGTTACTATGATTTTGTCATTGAAGTTTGGGCTGTATTAGTGATGTAAGTTAGGAGATACTTTTTGATTTGCATGATTGAAGCTTAGATTTTGTCATAGTGGATAATTTGTGGTTAGGTTCTGCAATTAGCATGTTAGGATAAACATGTTTTGTTAAGTTTCTCATCGTTTTGCCTATCAATTATTTGTTTAGAAGACACGGGGAATGAGGTTTTAACGTGAGAGATGTGGAGAGTATATTGATATATGCATGCTGAATTTGAAAATCACTGTTGGTAAGTAGATTAGTGGATAAATTGCTTGTTAATAAAAACTTGTTATTACAGCTTGAAAACTGAGTTGAATGGTGTTTAAATATTAGATATTTAGTGTGATTAATGGTATGTTTGCGCTTATCATTGAGGCTCACTGGTTTTTTTTTGGTATGTTGAATTCGTAATGGTCATTTGGGGCCTAATTCCTATTATGGGATAGAGTTAGGCTTGCAAGGATTTGACTTAGGGCCAGGCGTTAAGGTCCCTTCGTCTGACAAGCTTGGCCTCAACGTAGGCCCAAGGCTTTTAGCTTATTCAGCTGCTAGAAATGTCAGTTCCAACTATATGTTATTTTCTTGTTAGGCCAGGCTCATTCTATTGACGTGCCCAAATTCGTTTTCACCAATCGATCTGATCTGATTCCTAAAATAATAATCCAAGAAGCTCGTGTGTCCTTTAATCAATTAATCAAGCCCCAAATAGATTTAGGTGAGACATAATTACACAACTTACAATAATGTACGGCCCTCATGAATTAGTTTAGAAACCCTTAAGCTAAAATAATTCGAGTCACGCCCTGCAAATAAGAAATAACACTTGCATGACCTTCATTCTTTAATCTTGTACTGATCCTTAGAATTCAATGCGTGCCGTTTTGTTGAATTCCATGGTCCTCACAAATTTTTGACACGTAGTGGCTTTAGGCGCGTTATTTTAATAACTTACCTTCCTAATTTTGGATATGAATTTATGTGACCCAAATCCAAGTATCAATAATGATAAAATATGTCGAAGACCACAGATGCATTTACGTGACGTGGTTTAATAACGTTGCAATATTCCTAAAAAGAATAAAAGCGGTTTAAGTTAAAATTGAACCATAGGCTAAAAGGTGTTTTAAATAATATAATAGGCACAAAAATAATAGTTGAGCGATCGTGCTAGAACCACGAAACTCGGGAATGCCTAACACCCTCTCTCGGGTTAACAAAATTCGTTACCTGAATTTTTGTATTCGCGGAGTGTATTACAGAGTCAATCTTTTCTCAATTTAGGATTTGAACCGGTGACTTGGGATACCATAAAATTATCCCAAGCGGTGAATCTGAAGTTTTAATAAATAAGTCCCATTTCGATTGTCACTTTAAGCTGGACAAAAACACCCTTATATACCCTTTCTAGGGGTGTAGTGTAAAAAGGAGGTGTGACACTCTATATGGGCAAGAAATTCAAATCTAGCCCTAAACTCAGCAATGGTCACCCTCTTCATCAATGACTCCAAAATTTTGGGTTCATCTTTGAGCAACTTGGAGAAGTAAGACCTAGACTTCTCCCTACAGGGGATTATTTACTCCATCGCAGAAAAGTCATCTTCAACAACCATGGCCACCCTATCATCATGTGGAGGCATGCTAACTGGTAAGGGGATTGATTCAGGTAATCCTTCTAAATTAGTTGGGTTAACCATTTTTGCTCGTTGTGATATGAAAAAGATGCAAGCGCAAAAAGGTATAAGTGGCGGAAATTATCAAGACCGTGAAAAAGGGGATGCAATAATGAAGGTAACAATAGCAAGAACACTGAAAGAAGAAGGAAGGAAGAGATAAAGATTTAGTATTCGAAAAGTACAAAAGATCAGGCAAAGGGTCTTGAATCCCTATTTATAAGAGTCGGGGCACCATAATCAAGAATAAAAATCATCGAATCCTAGAACAAATGTCGAAACGGTAGAGGCATGGGAAATGACACAACACATCGGAAAAACACATAATAATGATACATGGCATCGTGTCGTCACTCTGAAGAAACATAAAGGTAAGTTATGGCTCACGAAGTGCCACCTTATCATCTCACCCAGAGTGTTACTACTCGACTTGCTCACCTAAATCTCTCAACTACGAGTAGCAAAGCCTACTCATCAAGGTAATTCGAGCGACGTCCCTGATAACCGAGCAGACTAACTATATTGGTCAAAATATGTCTAAGGGTGTTCGACACAAAGTGATGATTCCAAATAAAATTTGGCCGAGGTCGACTAGTAACTATAGGAATCTTTGCCGAGTAGCTGACCATGGCCGAGGTCAAGCATCAAAAGGAGTGGTGACGACTGGTTTAGGAGGGGGTGTCCCTATAATTGGAAAGAGTGACAAGGAAAAAGGCATGTAATCTTCTATGATAAGAACGCTCTAGCAAAATAGACTCTCTAGATAAATACAAACATCACCTATCTAAAGATATTAAGCTTTTTTTATTATTCTATACTTTTCTCATCAGATCTGAGAAAAACTTCGATATTCTCATATTTGTCTGTCATTCATCATTGTTAGAAGGAAGAATCATCCACCTCATTTTATGTTGGGTAATTCCTTATCCTTGTTTTACTTAGTTGTCATTTATTCTTTAATGCTTACCCTATTATTGACATTGAAATATTAAATACACGTTGTATTTATTCTCTCCGAGCACTGTTCAACATAATCCACATAGACCAATTATAGATCTGAAGTTATTATTGTTAACTAGGTTTAACCCGTCATTACATTAAATTAATTAATTTAACCAAAGGCTTACACCTTTTGGCCAAACGATACCCTTGCTCGCATATGAGTATATATGATTTCTTTTCATAGGTTTAACATGCGATAGATAAAGGGGAGTGTTGAGACTTGAATCCACAACATCTCTCTATTTAATCTTTTGTATGATATGTAGTGGGTTATGAAGATCAAAACACATTTTCACAAACATAATATTTTTTTTTGTTTTTATATTGATATGTATAACGTATCTTGATTATTACTTGTGCTATCTTTTTATGCGCATTAGATTTTCTTAAGAAATGTGAATAAAACATCCATGAAATGACAAATAGTTGCATGTTGTAATAACACATGATGCTCAACACTGGACACTTCTATTTCTGTACAGGATTTGAATCTTAAGATTACTGTTGGACCAAAAAGTATAGTAGTCTTTGTTAAACTAATTAAAATATAACTGAGGTGAAAGGTGAACACTAGTCAAACATAATAATTCTTAGATCTAGCTAAAAGTTTAAGTGATACTATTTACTTAGTGCTCGGAGTCATTTATTGAGTCATTAAATGTGCACTTTGAAGAATAAATGAAGAATTAATGATGAGCAATAAATATAAAAAGATGCAATAAATGTAAATAGGATGAACAATTAACCCAAATATTCATATGATGTGGATGATCCTTCCTTATGACAATGAAATATGGCAGTAAATAATAAAATCAACAATTCTTTCTTGGATCATGTGAGTGGAAGGAAGATAATCGATAAAATGAATCACCATAAGAAAGGTGAACTTTGTATTTTGGATCAAGGGTCAACTTATTACAATAGTTTTTTAAGAATGAATCTCATGTGCCTCTTTCCTTTCTCTCTCTATCTCTCTCTTTATTTATATGGGATATTCTCTAAATATCCTAAAAAAGTACAACAAAAGAGAATACTCCCATCTCTTGTCTCAAGACTGCACTAGCTGTTATTCCTACTTCTCACTATTCAACCTCAACTTTATCAACTTGCTCAACAACTGTTTGTTATTGGGCATCGGTCGACCTTAGCTTTGCCGCCAAAATCGAAACAGTCTTCTCACTTATCGACCTTTCTACACCTGATTTCCTAAGTCTGATTTTTGTTAGAAACACGTTCTCAATGCAATATACTAAACGTGTACTCTTTTGTAAGTTTTGATGAATGACAAACGAAGCAAAAATTGATATATGACGGAATTCAAGTACAAGCGCACAATGGTTGCGAATAAGATTGAAGTTCAAGATATAGCTTTTAATTGTTATTGAGTTGTTCTAAATTGTAATCTCGATCCTATTACTTGACTCATAGTATGGCCTCTCTCATAAAACTATTTTCCAAAATCATGCATATTTAATTCTGTGTCAAAAAGATTTTAAATCATGCATATTTACATTAGACAAAATGTTTTCTAAACATGCCTCAAAAATCTGGGCTAAAATAATCGATTATGTACTTATGATAATCGATTGTTTCTAAGCCAAGACTGCATGACAATCGATTATGAATTAATGGTAATCGATTGTGAGTAAGACAGTGAACATCAGGTTTTTCAAAATCTGCATGATAATCGATTGTGAACAAATGACAATCGATTGTTGTTGAGGTAAAGTTTTTCAATACTCAAAATAATCGATTATGAACTAATGGTGATCGATTGTGTTGAGTTGATGTCTTCCAGTGATTTTAAATTTAATTAAGTAATCGATTATGTCTTTAGATAATCGATTATCACTGAGACAGTAAGTTTTATGATTTTCAGAAAATAACAAGTAATCGATTGTTGCAAAGGACAATCGATTGTTGAAGCTGGCCGTTGTCAAATGATTTTCAAATACCATAAGGTAATCGATTATTGATTCTAGATAATCGATGTTCTGCATAAAATCTGGAAATGATTTTTAGAACGTTGCTGAAGTAATCGATTATTGATTTTATATAATCGATGTTTTGCTTAAAATCTGGAAATGATTTTTAGAACGTTGCTGAAGTAATCGATTATTGATTTTATATAATCGATGTTTTGCTTAAAATCCGGAAATGATTTTTAGAACGTTGCTAAAGTAATCGATTATGAACTTAGTGTAATCGATTATCTGATTTTGAATATTGCCAGTAATCAATGATAGATTATGTATAATCGATTGTGAAGCGTTAAATCTAGGATTGATTTTTAAACTGACTGGCAGATAATCGATTGTTTGGTCTTAATAATCGATCATCACTGAGTAATTTCAGCAACTCTTAATTGGCAATTAGACAACGGTTGAACCAACTTTTTCAACTATAAATACAGCTTCATTTCAGTGTTTTAAAAACAACAACATACACAAACTGATCATTACATTGCTATAAGCTTTCATTCAATTGTTCTTCATTTTCTACTCATTTCATAAAGCTTTTGAGAGCCATATTATTGCTTAAAGTTGTTGTGATCTTGAACATATTCTTTTACTCATATCTACTCAATAAGGAGTACTTTAGTTAAGTGAGTGTCCAAGTATTTGATATACTTGTAAGAGAATTGCGATTCTCTTGTTTCAAGGAACTTGCGTTTCCTTGGGTGAAGTCTTTGAGATTGCGATCTCCGAGCAACTGTTTGAGGCTTGTTTCCTCAAGTGTGTAACGGTTTGTTGAGCACCCTTAAGCTTAACAAGATAGTGAAAAATCTCGAGAGAGTCTCTCGGGGACTGGACTAACCACGTTGGTGGCCAACCAGTATACATCTTTGTGTAAGTTTATTTTTCTGCATTTTTTACTTCCTGCAAAGTTTAAATTCCGCAAGAAAACGCTAAATTCTATTAATACGCTATTCACCCCCCCTGTAGCGTAAAGCGTAGTTTCTAACAATTGGTATCAGAGCCCAACTCTCTGAAAACTTAACCGTTTGAGAGAACCATCCATGGCTTCTACTCTTGACTCTTTTGCAGGAATTGAAGAAGGACAATGCTCTACACGACCTCCTCTATTCAACGGCACAAACTACTCATACTGGAAGGAGAGGATGCAAATCTTTGTGCAATCAAATAGCTTTCATTTGTGGAAAGTATTCACCAATGGAAACCAAATTCCAACCAAGAAGGTGGAAGACGAATGGGTTTCAAAGACCGAAGAGGAATATACCGCGGAGGATATTCGTAAGGTTCAAAATAATGCCAAAGCTATAAATTTATTATATTGTGCTGTTAATGCTAACGACTATAGGAAGATATCATGTTGCAAAACAGCAAAAGAAATGTGGGATAAGCTTGAAGTGACATACGAAGGAAACGACCAGGTACGAGAAGCTAAAATTGATTTCTTAACTCACTCTTATGAACTATTCCACATGAAGGAAGGAGAGAAAGTAGACGAAATGTTTGAGCGATTCTCAATGATCGTGAATGATCTACACGCCCTCAAAAAGACGTTTACGGAGAGAGAACTTGTCTGGAAGATCCTCAGACGTCTCACTCCGGCATGGCGATCAAAGGCCGATGCAATCCAAGAATCCATTGGCATCACAAATGTCACAATTGACGCATTAAGAGGTAATCTCAAAACCTATGAATCAACTATACTTAACCCGTTTGTTGATGATCAAAGAAGGCAAAGGATTGCTCTAAAGGCTAGCCAACCACAAATTGACGAGGAAGGTGACAACGAGTTTGGACTCGTTATCAAAAGGTTTCAAAAATTCATGCGCAAAGAGTATGAACGCAAGAACAAAAAGCAAGGCGATCAACTAAAATGCTATGAATGCGGAGAAACCGGGCACATAAAATCAAATTGCCCTAACATCAAAAAGGAGAAGAAACCCTTCAAAAAGCAACGTGCATACATCTCTTGGGGAGGAGATTCCGGAGATGAAGCAAGCAAAGAAGAAGACGATGAAGCAGCAAATTTATGTCTCATGGTTCAAGAAGACGGCAAAGACGAGGTAAGTCAAATCTCTTCTCAAAATTTCTTTACTCTTGATGAAATGAGAAATGCTTTTGATGAACTATATGCTGAATTTATCAAAGCTTCAAAAACTGTCAAAAGTGTTAAAGAAAGCGCTTCTCTAAAAGAAAAATATTTTCAAACACAGCTTTCATTGAAAGAAAAAGAATTAGGAAAACTGGTTTTCGAAAATGAGAAGCTAAAAGAGGAAAACAAGTTTTATGGAAAAAGAAGTGTTGATAAACCTGAAGGTTCTACTAGAAACTGTTCTTCTTGTGTGCTTCTTAAGAATGAAGTAGCTAGACTTAAAGGCACATTAGATAAGTTTAATTCTTCGCATAAAAACTTGAATGATGTGCTTGTTAATCTAAAATCAACTAAACATGGAATAGGATTCAAGAATGAAGAAAAGGTTGGTGCTAAACCACAACAACCTAGAGCTCAACCCAGGACTAATAACCAAAATGCTTATCCTAGAAGTAGAAATCCTAGAAATAACTTGCATGTTAGACCAAATAGTGAAAATGCTAGAAGACCTAGAAATGATGCATATTTTAGGCCAAACCTTGAACAATTTAGAAGACCAAGAAATGACCCTCCGCCTAGAAATAGATATTCTAGAAATGATGCATATTTTAGACAAACTTGTGAACCTCTTAGAGCTCATAATAGGAGAAACAATGGTGTTCAAAGTAGAGTAAGCAACCTTCATTCATCTAGTTACTATGTACCTAGAAAAATGCATAATCCCAACGTGACTTGTCATTATTGTAGACGTATTGGTCATATTGCTCCCGCTTGCTTTACTCGTCATAGACATATAAATCAATTGCATCATTATAACATGCCTAACCCTCAAGGACCCAAGATGGCATGGGTACCTAAAGAACATTAATTTGTTTTGTAGGTGTGCTTGAAGGGATCAAGTGTACTATGGTACCTTGATAGTGGATGCTCCAAACACATGACGGGAGATGAATCCAAATTCCTTCAACTAGAGCACAAAGAAGGAGGAAGTGTCACATTTGGTGATAACAATAAAGGAAAAATCATCGGCATTGGTTCGGTCGGTAAGGACGAAAACTCCTCTATTAAACATATACTACTTGTGAAAGGTTTGAAGCATAATCTCTTGAGCATAAGCCAATTATGTGACAAGGGAAATCTTGCTCTATTTAATTCGAATGAATGTCTTGTATTTAGACGTAGTGATTTCAAGATCATACTTCGTGGTTTTAGAATTGATAATATCTATATGGTTGATCTTGCAAACTCCTCACCCGAATATGTTGATTGTTTAGTAAGCAAAGAGGATAACTCTTGGCTATGGCATCGTAGAGTAGCACACATGAACATGCATCTTTTGAACAAGCTTCTTTCTCAAAACTTAGTAGTTGGTCTTCCCAGTTTAAAGTTTGAAAATGATTCTATTTGCGATTCTTGTCAAAAAGGGAAGCAAACCAAAGCATCTTTTAAATCCAAGAATATTGTTTCAACGTCTAGACCTTTGCAATTACTTCACATGGATTTATTTGGTCCCTCTCGTATTGAAAGTCTTGGTAAAAATAAATATGTTTTTGTAATTGTTGATGACTTTTCTAGATTTACTTGGACTCTATTTCTTGCAAATAAAAGTGATGCTTTTCAAAATTTCAAGTATTTCCTTAAGCGTGTTCAAAACGAAAAGGAATCGACCGTCACTTCGATTAGAAGTGATCATGGGGGAGAGTTTGATCACAATCTCTTTGCGGATTTTTGTGACGAACTCGGAATCGAACACACCTTTTCCGCTCCACGGACACCACAACAAAATGGGGTGGTGGAAAGGAAAAATAGGTGTCTCGAAGAGATGGCAAGAACCATGCTCGACGAAGCTAAGATTCCCAAATATTTTTGGGCGGACGCCGTGAGTACCGCTTGCTATGTTTTAAATAGAGCAGCAATTCGGCCGATACTCATGAAAACCCCATATGAACTTAATAAGGGTAGAAAAACCAACATTTCTCATTTACGTGTTTTTGGTTGTAAATGTTTTGTTCATAATAATGGGAAGGACCAATTGGGTAAGTTTGATGCTAAATCGGATGAAGGTATTTTCATTGGTTATTCCTCACGTAGCAAAGCATATAGGATCTTTAACAAAAGAACCCAAATTGTGGAGGAATCCCCTCATGTTGTGTTTTCCGAAGATAATACTCGCTTGGCGAGAAAGGAATCCGGTTTTGATCTTGCAGGTATCTTGGATAGCTTGAAAGATAAAATCCAAGAAGAACCTTCAAAGGAAAACAAAAATAAAATTGGGGAACAACCAACGGAAGAAGCGCCACAATTAGAAAAAGGAATAAATACGCCTAACGAGTGGAGAACGATCAAGGATCATCCTCTCGAACAGGTAATCGGCGACGTTGGAGAAAAGGTAAGTTCCCGAAACTCCCTCAAAAACACTTTAGAACTTACTGCTTTTGTTTCTCAAATTGAACCTAAAACCATCTCCGAAGCAATTGGGGATGAATTTTGGACCTTGGCAATGCAAGAGGAGCTTAACCAATTCGAACGCAATAACGTTTGGGATTTGGTGCCAAGACCCGAAGGATTCTATAATTGGTACGAAATGGGTTTTTGGCAATAAACTAGATGAAAATGGTATAATCACTAGAAACAAAGCTAGGCTTGTGGCAAAAGGCTATAGTCAAGAAGAAGGTATTGATTATGAGGAAACCTATGCTCCCGTAGCTAGATTAGAAGCTATTCGTCTATTACTTGCTTTCGCCTCTTCAATGAATTTTATTCTATATCAAATGGATGTGAAAAGTGCTTTTCTAAATGGTTTTATTGAAGAAGAAGTTTATGTCAAACAACCCCCCGGCTTTGAAGATTTTAAATATCCCGATCATGTTTTCAAACTCAAAAAGGCTCTTTATGGTTTAAAACAAGCTCCTCGAGCTTGGTATGAAAGGTTGAGTAAATTTCTTTTGGAAAATGATTTCATTAGGGGAAAGGTTGACACAACCCTCTTTGTCAAGCATAAAAACAATGATATTTTATTAGTTCAAATATATGTAGACGATATTATATTTGGTGCTACTAACAATGTTTTATGCAAGGAATTTTCCGATCTAATGACTAGCGAATTTGAAATGTCTATGATGGGCGAGTTAACATTCTTTTTGGGGTTACAAGTGAAACAAACGAAAGAAGGTACATTCATATGCCAAGCCAAATATTGCAAAGAACTACTAAAACGCTTTGAGATGAACAATGCAAAAGAAATGGCTACTCCCATGAGCACATCCGATCATCTAGACAAAGATGAAAAAGGTAAGGAAGTCGACACTAAAAAGTATCGAGGTATGATTGGCTCTCTTCTTTATCTTACCGCTAGTCGTCCGGACATCATGTTTAGCGTGTGTTTATGTGCTCGCTATCAGTCATGTCCGAAGGAGTCTCACCTTACTGCGGTGAAACAGATATTAAGGTATCTGATTGGTACTACAAATGTGGGTCTATGGTACCCCAAAGGCTCTTCATGCCAACTTATTGGATATTCCGATTCCGATTTTGCTGGATGCAAATTGGACCGCAAGAGCACAAGTGGCACTTGCCATTTGCTCGGTAGCTCTCTTGTCTCTTGGTTTAGTAAGAAACAAGTAAGTGTTGCATTGCCTACCACCGAGGCTGAATATGTAGCCGCGGGGAGTTGCTGTGCTCAAATCCTATGGATGAAACAACAACTCTTGGACTATGGCCTAAGTCTTGATCACATTCCTCTTAGATGTGATAACACTAGCGCCATATGCTTGACGAAGAACCCCGTTCTTCATTCGCGAACAAAACACATCGAAATTAGACATCATTTTATTAGAGATCATGTACTCAAAGGCGATGTCGAAATTGAATTTGTTGAAACCAAAAACCAATTGGCAGACATCTTTACCAAGCCTTTAGAGAAAGAGTCCTTCTTCCGAATTCGCAGTGAACTCGGGATCCTTGACTCCACTTTGATCTAAGTCATGCATTGCATTCTCTTTCCTACATGATTTCTAACTTGAGCGTCGGAGGCGTCTAACTTCTTTTTGCAGGTATCACCCTAGAGCTAAGAGCAATTCTTAAGCAAACCGCGAATCTGCAGCAATGTCCCTATAAAAATCGATTATTCCGTATCAATAATCGACTACCCTCTAATTTTTTTTTCCAATAAATAAACCTTGTTTATTTCATCTTTTTGCATCTTTCCTTACTATTTTTTTGCTAATGGCAAAAGGGGGAAGAAAACGGGATATCAGGTATGCACCACCTCTTAATTCATTGATTGCTTATAAGCTAAAATTGAGGGGGAACTCTTAAATTGAGGGGGAACAAGAACAAAATTGCATAATTGTTACTTGTCTTGAATTGTCAATATCTTTTGCCTAAATTGCATATCCCGCTTAATGTTTGCCATTATCAAAAAGGGGGAAATTGTTAGAAACACGTTCTCAATGCAATATACTAAACGTGTACTCTTTTGTAGGTTTTGATGAATGACAAACGAAGCAAAAATTGATATATGACGGAATTCAAGTACAAGCGCACAATGGTTGCGAATAAGATTGAAGTTCAAGATATAGCTTTTAATTGTTATGAGTTGTTCTAAATTGTAATCTCGATCCTATAACTTGACTCATAGTATGGCCTCTCTCATAAAACTATTTTCCAAAATCATGCATATTTAATTCTGTGTCAAAAAGATTTTAAATCATGCATATTTACATTAGACAAAATGTTTTCTAAACATGCCTCAAAAATCTGGGCTAAAATAATCGATTATGTACTTATGATAATCGATTGTTTCTGAGCCAAGACTGCATGACAATCGATTATGAATTAATGGTAATCGATTGTGAGTAAGACAGTGAACATCAGGTTTTTCCAAATCTGCATGATAATCGATTGTGAACAAATGACAATCGATTGTTGTTGAGGTAAAGTTTTTCAATACTCAAAATAATCGATTATGAACTAATGGTGATCGATTGTGTTGAGTTGATGTCTTCCAGTGATTTTAAATTTAATTAAGTAATCGATTATGTCTTTAGATAATCGATTATCACTGAGACAGTAAGTTTAATGATTTTCAGAAAATAACAAGTAATCGATTGTTGCAAAGGACAATCGATTGTTGAAGCTGGCCGTTGTCAAATGATTTTCAAATACCATAAGGTAATCGATTATTGATTCTAGATAATCGATGTTCTGCGTAAAATCTGGAAATGATTTTTAGAACGTTGCTGAAGTAATCGATTATTGATTTTATATAATCGATATTTTGCTTAAAATCCGGAAATGATTTTTAGAACGTTGCTAAAGTAATCGATTATTAACTTAGTGTAATCGATTATCTGATTTTGAATATTGCCAGTAATCGATTATAGATTATGTATAATCGATTGTGAAGCGTTAAATCTGGGATTGATTTTTAAACTGACTGGCAGATAATCGATTGTTTGGTCTTAATAATCGATCATCACTGAGTAATTTCAGCAACTCTTAATTGGCAATTAGACAACGGTTGAACCAACTTTTTCAACTATAAATACAGCTTCATTTCAGTGTTTTAAAAACAACAACATACACAAACTGATCATTACATTGCTATAAGCTTTCATTCAATTGTTCTTCATTTTCTACTCATTCTTTTGAGAGCCATATTGTTGCTTAAAGTTGTTGTGATCTTGAACATATTCTTTTACTCATATCTACTCAATAAGGAGTACTTTAGTTAAGTGAGTGTCCAAGTATTTGATATACTTGTAAGAGAATCGCGATTCTCTTGTTTCAAGGAACTTGCGTTTCCTTGGGTGAAGTCTTTGAGATTGCGATCTCCGAGCAACTGTTTGAGGCTTGTGTCCTCAAGTGTGTAACGGTTTGTTGAGCACCCTTAAGCTTAACAAGATAGTGAAAAATCTCGAGAGAGTCTCTCGGGGACTGGACTAACCACGTTGGTGGCCAACCAGTATACATCTTTGTGTAAGTTTATTTTTCTGCATTTATTTTACTTCCTACAAAGTTTAAATTCCGCAAGAAAATGCTAAATTCTATTAATACGCTATTCACCCCCCCTCTAGCGTAAAGCGTAGTTTCTAACAATTTTGACCAACATAGCTGGACCCTCCATTTGTTAAGGTCCCCTTATGGTCAGCTCGGATGGCCTTACTTTATCAGTTGGCAACAAAGGAAATGTTTTTTGGAATGGTGGACAAGTAGGGATGTTCACAGCTAAAGTAATGATGTATCATTCTGAGAGTTGTTGGTCGCGAAGCTGGTGTAGGGTGATGTCCTAATGCATGTATCATCATTGTGCATCTTCTCGATACATTGCCTTGTTCTTCAAACTCCAATCATTTTTATTCCGGGGCCGCTGGCATTGCATGCATCGATTCAAACGCCTTTGATGTCTATAAATATAGTGGGGAAAACTTCTTAAAAGAACTTCTTCATTCTTGTAATTTCTTCAACCCTACACTTGCTTCCTTTTCTCCTACATATGTTCTTGCTCCCATCAATCCAGTCGTTGCTACCCTTTCTTCTTTTTATTTCCCCGCATATACACATCATCAAAAACTGGCTACCGTGACCCCAAACGTTGAGATAATCTTGACCCTACTCCATTATCAGTGGCCATCCCTTCTAGTGTTGGAGAATCAGCAATGATAGAGTATGATACCTTTCCCACTATAGATGAGATCATTCTTTGTAAACCTACTTCTAGGTCTGTTTTCTCTAAGGATCCCACCCTTGAATCAGAGTCTACATAGTATGATATGGAGGAAAAACACCTTGCCGCCGTTCGGACAAAATATGGCATTCCAGGCCATGTTGACGTAGTTTTTCACGAGATGACGTGTTTCAAGTTCACAGGCCTAGGTATTGTGTGTTATATGCCTACTCATTCCAGATAGTCTATTGTCTTCCTATTCCTTCATTGGCAGAGGTTTTCTACCGCTACTACCACATGTGCCCAACGCAGCTCGCTCCCTACCTTTACAAGATCTTTCTTATATTGGCGAAGTATGTGGAGCTTGCTGGCTACGAAGTCTTTATACAACATCTACTGCATCTCTTCGGGTTGAGCTTCTATAAGGGCACAATGATTGATCTCCGCCAACGGTTGCTTCGACTGGGATGTAGTTTTTGATGGCTAAGTCTGTGACAAATACTTCTTCCCAATCTCCGATATTAACCTAGCTTGGTGTCTGACGGGAACTCCGTTAGTGAATATCTTCTGCTGTTGTGTCGACCCTCACTAGCTCTATAATTTTCAAGTTGTATGTATTATTCAGCCTTATGGACAACAGTTGATGTGTAATGCAAAGCTTGGATTGAAATAAGATGAAATGTATTTATGATTCTTTTGAAATTCATCTTGTGTTCTTTCAGTTTTGTGATCCGCATACCATATTTTTATTTTGATCGATGTATTTATCACCATATGGGTTGTAATTGAAGTCTTGATAACACTACCTTAGTATATGTTGTCTCCTTATGATTTTGTTGCCGGAATCTATAATAGTGTTTGATTTCACCTTGTGTGATACTATGATATTGTCATTGAAGTTTGGGTTGTATTAGTGATGTAAGTTAGGAGATACTTTTTGATTTGCATGATTGAAGCTTAGATTTTGTCATAGTGGATAATCTATGGTTAGGTTCTGCAATTAGCATGTTAGGATGAACATGTTTTGTTAAGTTTCTCATCATTTTGTCTATCAATTATTTGATTAGAAGACACGGGGAATGAGGTTTTAATGTGAGAGATGTGGAGAGTATATTGATATATGCATGCTGAATTTGAAAATCACTGTTCGTAAGTAGATTAGTGGATAAATTGCGGAAGCTAGGCCATTAGAGATGGTGGAGGCTTCTACAGAAATGCAAAATACCGGCTATGATATCGGCATGCCTGGGATAGATGATGACGAAGAGGATTTGGATGAAATCGATCTGGATACTTGGTACGATGACGAGTATTCAAATAGTGGGGGCGTCGGTGGTGATTGCAATGGGGGAGCTGCAGCCAAGTGGTGTGTTTTTATTTGTACTTTTGATCCCTTCTTATTTTTTTTGGTGTCTAGTGGGCACTTGTTTTCCCCATGTAAGATATATTTTGTACTAATAATACTATGATTTTCTGTTCTTGAACTTCTCACTTTGCTTTGCATGTTTTTTCCTTTGTAAGATTTACTAACTTAGTTGAATTTAACTAGGTCAAATGCTAATTATTTCGAGGAAGGTCCAATGCCGGTTGATTTGTACAAGGTCAATTGTTAAATTCAAACTAAGTCGGATTAATTAATTCGAATGGAATTGAGTGTTAAATAATTCAACCAAAGACAAATATAAAAGAGTTCGAACAAAGTCGAGCGTAAATAAATTTGAGCCAGGTCGAATGTGAGTTGATTTGAGCGAGGTTATATATTTGACCCTTAAAAGATTCAGACGAAGTAGAATGCAAATAAATTCAAGCGAATGTCGAATGTGAGTCGATTTGAGCGAGGTTGAATGTTCGACTTTTAAGTGATTCTAGAAAGGTCGAATGTAAGTAAATTTGAGAAAAGTCAAATGTGAGTACATTCGAGAGAGGTCAAGTGTTTGAATCTTAGGTGATTCGAGCGAGGTCGAATGTAAATAGGATAGAGAAAAGTTGAATGTCAGTCAATTCGAGCGAGGTAAAATGTTTGACTCCAAGGTGATTCGAGCGATTTTGAATGTAAATAGATTCCAGCAAAGTCGAATATGAGTCAATTCGAGCGAGGTCGAATGTTTGACTCTTAAGTGATTCAAACGATGTTTAAAGTAAAAAGATTCGAGCAAAGTTGAATGTCTGTCGATTGGAGCAAGGTCGAATGTTAGCTCTTGGCGTACTAAATGAACTTGGCGAAGATGAAAAACTATTGTGTTTGCGCATTTTTCTTTGTTTATAAATTCATTGGAGAAGTTTACATGTCTTTGCTATTTTTATGCATACGTTAGGGAAGTCCCAGTTTATCTAGTCCCTTTATTGATCAATCTAGAAAATCAATTTGATATGTCGATACTTATACTCAAACTTTGATATGCTCTCTTTATCGCATCGCTAAAAACCACCCCAAGAAAATCCAATTAGGACAAAACTCGGGTAAGGAAAAAAAGAGTACGACTCTGGAGACGTCTGTCCTTAGACGTTAAAGTTTTTGTGGTGGGTGACGTTCCAATGGTTTTGGTAGTAATTTTCCTTTCATTATTTCTAGCTGGAATGAACCTTTGGTTACTTCCACTGTGATTTTATGTGGGCCATCCCAATTGGATCCAAGTTTGCCTTCTTGTGGGTCTTTTCTTGCCTATATTTTGGCTTTGAGCACGTAATCCCTTACTTTGAGTGGCCTGATTTTGGTTTTTTTTTATAGTACTGCTCTTCCTGTTAATTTTGAGCTATCATTCTTATGTAGGTCATGTATTTCCGCTCTTCAGTTTCGTCGAGGTCTTTCCTTCTATTTTCGTCGTTGCTCGGCCCATATTCATTTGAGTATCTTAGGCTTGGTTCCTCAACCTCATCCTCAACCTCATCTGGTATCATTGCATCAATATAATTTTGTTGGAGGATTTTTACTAACTTTTTCCTACGGGATGATATGTCATGGAGAGTATTCTTTTGATATGTCATTTTTCGAAGAACTCGACAGTCGTTTTTCCAACGAATTGGGGACCATTGTCACAACTGATTTCTTTAGGGATGCCAAAGTGGCATATGATATTTCTCCGTATCAATGTGATTACCTCTTGCTCGCGTATTGGGGTGCATGCACCTTCTTCTACCCACTTAGAGAAATAGACAGTAAAAAGCAAAAGAAATCATCCATTACCTTGTCTCGCAAGGAAGGGTCCAACAATGTCCATTCCTCACCTGATGAAATGCTAGGGCGAGGTGAGTAAATGAAGGTGTTTTCCCCCTTGGTGAAAAATAGGAGCATATGTTTCGCATTGCTCGCACCTTTTGACGAAGTTGGCGGCTTGATTTTTCATCGTGGACAGTAGTAGCATACTCGTACAAGGCATCTGATGAGAGGTAGATTGCCTATCTGTGATCCGTAGTGGACCTCGTGTACATCTTCGAGGATATGCCGTGTTTGATTCGGTCATAAGAACTTTGCTAGGGGACCACCAAATGTTCTTTTTCACAGGTTGTTATTGATGATGTTGTACCCGGACTCCTGCATTCAAAGCTTCTTGTCTTCTTTTTGTTGGGTGGGAGCACTTCATCCTGTAGGTATAAGATAATACGATTGCTCCAGTCCCAAGATAGGTTTAGGGACCATACCACGATTTGGTCTAGTGATGAATGGAGGAGAGTGACCACGTCCCCTCCCTTTCGATTTGTCAAACTCATGTAATAGTTTGCAATTATTGCTGGATATTTCTATAATAGTTGCTCCTTAATTTCAAAAGTTCATATTACCTCATTGATGATGAGTTGCGAGTTGCATCGAAGCATGACTTGTCGTTCTCCGTACTAGAGTGTAAATCTTAACCATGAAATCACGACCTCATACTCAGGCTCTTGTTAGTCATGTGAGGTAAACGTATGGTTTGGTGAACCATTTTGCCTATTCGGACCTCAAGTATGGGTCCTAGTCAAGATACTCATGTGATAGAAGCACCTTTGGTGTAGAAAGCCCATTGGTCGTGTACTTTGGTGGAGGTAATGGTGGTTTCCCTTTCGAGCTGAAAAGTTGTCTTCCCACTAAATTCGTCGAAGAAGTCGGTAAGAACTTGTGACTTAGTCTCTGTTGGCATCTGATAGGTTTTATCATGCTCGCTCAGCTATATGGCCCACTTGGCCAATATACTCGACAATCGGGTTTGTGCAAGATACTCCTTAAAGTAAAAGTCGTGACCACCGAAATAGGGTGGGATTGGAAATAAGGTCTAAGCTTTCGCAAAGCTACGACCAGGGCCATAGCTAACCTTTCGATGTGGGGGTACCTCGTTTTATGTCAACCAATGTTTTTTCTAATATAATATATAGCATATTATGTAACTTTGTTTTCTCATACCAGGAAGATACTTACTGCGACTACGGACACGGGTAGGTAGACAAGGAGGCGCTTTCCGGGTTTTACCTTAGTGAGCAATAGTGGAAAAGAGAAGTACGCCTTTAATTCTTTCAAGGCGTTGTCGCACTCAAAATTTCATTGGAGTCTATTATCCTTTTTGAGTACGACCAAATTAATGTGGCATCTATTGGAAGATCGCAAGATGAATATTGACATGGCGGCTATCCGGCGAGTAAGATTTTTCACTTGCTTTTTGCTGGTTATTTTTATGGTGATTCCTTCTATGGATTTGATTTTGTTATTGAACTTGATGCCTCCTTGTGATATCAAGAAGCCAAGGAATTTTCTGTATGTCACGCCAAAAGCATATTTCTCGGGGATTAATTTCATGATGTACCTTTTAAGTATGTCGAAGGCTTCCCTCAGGTGGATGATATGGTCTTTACTTTCTATTTGACTTGACCAACAAGTAATCTATTAATACTTCCATGGTCTTGCCGAGTTGATCTTTGAACATTTTGGTCATCAGCCTCTAGTATGTTGCCCCCATATTTTTGAACCCTAAAAACATCACCTTGTAGCAGTACCTCCCCAATGGGTGATGAAGGTCGTTTTTTCTTGGCCCTCCTTCTCTAGGAGGATTTGGTTGTAGCTCGAGTAGGCATCCAAGAAACTTAGCACTTCGTGTCCGGCTGTGGCATTGATGAGTTGGTCGATGTGGGGTAATGGGAACGAGTCTTTTGTGGAGGCTTTGTTTAGGTCTATGAAGTTTACACACATTCCACACGTAGTGTTCTTCTTTTCACCATGACAATATTGGCGACCCACCGAGGGTACTTAGATTATCTAATAGAGCCATTCAATAATCAATTTTCAACCTCTTTACGAACTGCATCGTTTATTATAGAGTTGAACTTTCGTCTGATTTGCCTTACTAGGTGGTAAAATGGGTCGACGTTCAACTTGTGAGTTGCTATCTCCTTTGGGATACCTGACATATCTGCATGGGAAAAAGAAAATTGGTCAATGTTATTTTTTAAGAACTGATGGAATTTACTTGAATCTTGGAGTTTATGGCTGATGAAAGCTTTCTTGTTGGGGTCGTCATCATCTAGTTGGACGGGGTCAAATTCCTCTACGGTTGGCCTTGTGGCTTCTATCATTTCAGGGTCCCTGATAATGTGTTACTTTTCATCGCCATCCGACCCTTGTGAACACGTGATTTTTGCCTCATTAAAATTACTCCTACAGAATTCCCAGAGTTATGATTTCTTATTTTTATTATTAAATTTTTAGGATTTAATTGGACATGTTTATGCGTGTTTTCATTGGTGCATGCATGATAAGTCATAAAAATAAAAAAATTTCATATTCATTTTGGATTTGATTTCTACATAATTTTTTTAGAACTAATTAGTTATTTGGTTTTTGTTTTGAAAAATATAAAAATTACAAAGAAGACTGTGATTTGTGTTAATTTTTCTTTAAACAATAGTAGTTAATTGTGATTTAGTAGTTTTGGATAACTTTTCAGGTTTAATTATAGTTGAGTTTTGAAAATTAATTAAAGTGATGATTGAATAATAATTAAAAAAAGATTTAAAAAAAAGATGAGATCAGGATGGCCATAATTCGGCCAAATCTGGATTGCCCAAACACCCCTACCTGTCCAAAACGCCCAAAAGCGGCCCAAACCTGTCCCTGACCTGGTGTACCATTAGAGAAGCCCGAAAACGACGTCGTTTTTGGGTCAACAATCTCAACCGTTCATTAGCCATGATCCAATGGCTTGGATTCGACGAGAATATTACATAAAAGTGTCTGAATTGTATCAAACCCAGGAGACCAAAAGCCTCTTCCTCGTACGCTTCGTCTCCAATGATACACCGCCTCAAAGCCGCCGGCCGGAAATCATCTCCGCCGGCGGCAAGGCTCCAATTCCTCCCAAAAATACACCCCTGAACCACCATTCCTCCTCTTTCTGATGCCCTAAGAACCAAGCTTCAACTACAAGCCAAACCTCTCGAATATAGAGAGTTGTGGACGCCGCCTCCGCCGCCCACGACATTGCTACCACCAGAACCCTCAAAAAATAACACCCCAGGTTCCTCACCCCATCACCATGAAGGATCCGGTTTCAATTTCCTTCAAACCTCGGCTACTTTCTTCGTATATTTGTCCAAAACTACAACCAAATCCTCAACTTTCCCGAAATCCTTTGAACTAGCACCATGAAACCTCCTCACCTCCCTCTCCACAAATCCATAACCAACGACCCTCAAATACAACTGGTCCTTGCCAAAAATCAAATCAAAACTGGTCTGAAACCCAAACCCATCCCAATCCAAGCCAATCTCAAACCAGATACCCTCCTCCTCTCAAATGATTACTCCGCCTTTCCCAAAAGGCCAAAGACCCTCTCAAATTTGAAATCAAAGATGGCTGGAAACCCTAAGATACAAAGGTCAGGGGTTTTGGGGTTGTGTTGTTTTCTTATTCCGCCTTTCATTTGTTTTTGTTTTTTTTTGTGTGATTATATGTTTGTTCTACTTGCTCATCTATAATAATCTTCTGCTAGGAACGTTGTTTCATTCAGACTTTTGCGTCTCTGTTTAACGTCTTTGATAAGCTGCTTTGAATGATTCTTTCTCAGTTGGATTTCTAGACGTTTCTTGTTTAGATTACGTCATTATATATTTTAGTATAGTTCAAAGCATTCATCCTTTCCCTGGTTTTACCTTTTCTCTTCGTTTCAGTTGATCAATATTCGTTTATGATAAATCTTGTAGTTGCTTTTGAATTTTATGTTGGTTAGCTTTTTTTTGCCTTTGATAAATTCAGTCCCGCGTTCTTGGTACTAGTCTAAATCTGCTTGTATATATGTTTATTGACTTGTTGCTGATCAACTTTGATATTTTTTGTTTCTTTTTAGTAGTATAGTTTAGTCTTGGTTATATTGAATGGTTAGCCATGCTCGGCTTTTTAAGGTTTAACCCAATTAATAATGAGACTACAGTTTTGTTTATGGTTTATGGCCCTGAGTAGTTAACTGTGGTCAACATCTGACCAAATTGATGGGAATCAGGGTAGAAATATTTAGCCTAAGTAATTGCAAATAAAAGACAAGGGTAATAGGGGTATTTGGGCATAGGAATCTTGCAACAAACCCCTGAAACCTTCTAGTTGGAGGTTCAAAGACCAATTTCTGGTAATTTTATAAATAAACTTGAGGCACAAGTTAGAAAACAAGGGACTAATTGAGCAATTCTAAAAATAGGAAAAGGACTAATGAGAAAACAAAAAGAAAAGAGTTGCCCTAAGGCGTTTGCTAAAAAGGCATCTTATTGCTTTCAAAAGGAGAGAAAGATGACCATCTGAAAAATCCCTAGACATACTCCAAGCTCTCCTATTTTAAAACTCTTTGTAAAATTTCCTAAAACTTCCAAATCATTAGAATTATAGCTATGAAGATAATTATAGGCATGTGTGTTTAGAGTGTAGAGTTCTGGAACCTATCCTAGGCATTGATCTCAAGTTGAATTGTGTTTTGTTTAAGCTATATGGTTTGAATCTTGGTGTTGTTGGTTTCGAAAACATTCCTGGGTTTCCACTGTTTTTGGGTTTATTACTCGTCGATCTATTGATGTTGTTGCTACTTGTTTCCATTGCTCATATGTGCTTTTTTCTTTTCTACAATTCCAGGTATTTATTCTCACTCATGAGACCTGGAAACGCACAGCTACATGTATAAATGGTCACATTTTGATATTGAAGACGTATTCCTTTTATGTTAATTTCATAGCTGTAAACCCTGTTAGTCTAGTAATACTCAAATAGTCGTTTCAATAGATTTGTGTTGTAATAAATAAACCTTTGGACAATGCTGGATTGTTCAAAATTATTTGGACTGTCAATTTTGAGTTGTTTAAAATTTAAGTAGGGTGAAAAACATGGTAGTCAATAATCTGCTTGATCTTCATGTCTGACGCAATAGTAGGAGCATCATATGTACATATATGTTGATTCGTATTGATAGGTTTATTAGATTACATATGTCAATTTTAAACTTGAATTTTTTATATTAATTCACAAGTAAAAAAAGGGTCACACTATTTGGAGTTTACCATATCAGACGTCTGTGAAACGCGAAAAATGATCAATTATAAGTGATTTTAAACATCTGTGATATAGAGATTTGTGGAGTGCTACCCTTTCCTTGTGATTAAATTGTAGTTTCAGTTTCCGGGCTCAAACTGAAGGCCCAAACTGTTGTATTTGTGAGACACGAGAAAATATACTCCCTGGGCTTCCTAATTCTAATAATAAAGCCCAATTGCTAAAATCAGCCATAAAAATGCTGAAGACATGCACGTTGAACGTTTCCTTTTGATAGATCATTAACATATGAATTCATTGGGACTCCTCTTTTATCTTAGAGACACGTATAATAGGAAATCATAGTTTGTTAGGTTGCCTTTCTAAAAAATTAAAACGAGTGTGCCATGCTAAGCAAAATCATATGTTGTGTAGCCCTCTAATTGTAGTAAAATGCTTACAAATTCTGGAGATGCCGATTAGCGAATTTCACGGTTTTCCCACGAAGTTAAAAATGCATAGTTGATTTAGGCGCGTTATTTTAATAATTTATCTTTCCAAATTCGGGTGTGCATTTATGTGATCGAAATCCAAAACCTCAACGATGTTAAAATATGTCAAAAACTGCGGGTGCATTTATGTGACGTGGTTCGACATGTATTTTAATAGCGTCATATTCCTAAAAATGTTAAAAGCGGTAAAGAAACAATTTAAAATTTCACTATAGGATGACCATATATAAAATAAGAAATTTAGCCAATTATAGTAGTTTAAGCGGCCGTGCTAGAACCACCGGATCCGGGGGTGCCTATCACCTTCCCTCAGGTAAACAGAATTCCTTAATTAGAATTTCTGGTACGCAGACTACATTTGGGTAGTCAAAAATTTCCTTGATTTGGGATTCTAAATAAACCGGTGACTTGGGACACCAAAGTCAATCCTATGCCAAGTGGCGACTCTTAATACATAAATAATCCCAGTTCGAATAATGACACTTTAATTGGAAAAACTTCATTATACGAGTCACCCTTCGGGGTAGCCGTGTAAAAAAGGAGGTGTGACAGCTCTGGTGACTCTGCTGGGGAACAAAAACCTAGAATTTCTTGTTCAGGGTTCTAGAATTCGAGCATAGAATAACTGTCATATTTGGCTTCTTCTGATTTTCTTACACGTTCTAAATATTTTTACCGCTTTGATATTATCTGAACTGTATAAACTGCTACAAAATCCTTCACTTCTCACCCCCGGGGATGTGCTTACTGGCTGAGACTCCCTATTCTGTTAGCATCATACCTGAAAATAAGAAAGAGGTCGGACAAGTTACTAAGCCGGATGACCTTTTTGTTCCGGGTACGTAGCCCCCTCCTCGACCCGAGTTGTCCGCCCGGGTGCACAGTCTACACCCTATACCAAGGTTTTGGAACTTAGAATAACTTGACTTCATGCACGATCCCTAGTAGGAACACCTATTTGCATCATGCATTTGACTTAGGGGACTGAACACTAGGGTTAGGTCCGTCTAGGACATGTGACCCAAAATAAAAGACCATCCTGATACATGCGACGTGCTACCTGCGCATTTATTTGAATTAGATTTGCATGTTGACTGGCTTGTGAATAAAGAGGAAATTTGAGAGTTAATGAGATTAACAATTTGTACAACCAATGCTCAAATAGCACCTAAATATTGCGAATTTTTGAAAATAAAACAACAAAAAAGAAGGATAAGAAAATAAGGGTGTTTTCAATAACTTTTCTGGTTTTAATAAATTGTCTTTGACTGAACTACGTTGGCTTGATTCTCGTCATGAGCGCGACACGTAGGCAACCCCCGTCGGTTCCAACCTCTCTATTGCAAAAAATAACCAAATAAGGAAAAACGATTGACCAGTTTTAATTATCTTCTTAAATAGATTGGGGGATGTCGTTACTGCCAGGAACAACCGAATGATACCGCATGGGACGCCGAAAAACTGATTCTGCACAAATGGCCGCCTACGAGTCTTATTTTACTAGCAAGCGAGCACAACCATAATATCTTCATTCGAAAGTGTGGCAAGGCCGTATTTGTAAAGCTGGGCCGTGGTTTTATGAAATAAACTGGTTTAAATATTTTTGTGGAGTCAAATTGTCAAATTTTGAGATTCTATTTCACCTTAATAAGTGTGCAGAATGAGCACGATAATGTTCATGAAAAAATTCCCCATGAGTTCCGACTGTGGTTGAATGACCTGGGGGAATTAGGGCAAAAAAGGGTCAACATGCATCTGGGAGGCCTCACTGGCTTGTTAGAAATTAACCCAATTGGAGATATCGTAAAAGCACTAATCGCATTTTGGGATCCGGCTCACAATGTCCTCCACTTCTCAGGTTTTGAACTCATACCGACATTGGAGGAAATAACTGGATATAGTTGGACCCCTATGATTCCTTTGAGACACCAATACCTGATTGCACCAAGAGCCCTTGTCGTGCACAAGTTCCTGCACTCCATGAAAATCAGTTGGAAGATTCACAATCCGGACCTGTCATATGGTTTTTGCACCCCGCAGTTTATATATAAGAGGTACGAACATATCAGGGGATTCAATTACCCCAAAATCCGTATTTGTAGCAAAGGAAATCAGCTCTAATGGGGAGAGCATTGATGTATTGCGTTCATGGTATTTTTCTTGGGTATTCGGGTGTTTCCACGAAAGGACGGGAATATTGACATACAGATAGCAGGGGTCATCAGCACTTTAATGACTCAGGCCAAAAACACCCTAGCTCCGATGATCTTATCTGAAATCTTCCATTCTCTCACCACGATTAAAGCGGGAGGAGACTTCTTCGAAGGATGTAACCTGTTGTTGCAAATTGGATGATCGAGCATCTATGCCACCAGCCACGGTTCATGAATTATGGGTCACCAACAAAGAGCTGCATTGAAGAATTCTGCAACAGGGTTAATGGGTTTTGAGTACCTGAGGGTGTCACAGAATGGGTGTTGCATCTCCTCGTCGTCCATGCAAATCAGATAGAACGAACATTCGGGTGGCTCCTTGTGGAAGAAGTAGTGTATATGTCAGCCACCGGGCCTCATTTCCTCCTGATGGTTCTCCGACGTATCCAATCCTATGCTCCTTACGAAGTACTAAGACAATTAGGTAGATGCCAAATGATCCTAGGGACGAGGATATTAGACTCCATGCGGTTGAGATAAGCCCCAATTGTCAATTCCCTGAAGCCATCTATGTCATATTTGGAGCGAATGCCAATAGTTGACAACGGGTACCCGAGTACGCAACATATCTGAAGGTGAGGTTACACCGGGATACATTGCTTGGCATAGATAAGAAATAGAGCTTGGAAGCCTGGCTAAAAGACCGCATCTCCAATAATTTGTTAAAACATCACAAGAGCAATGGGATTGCCTAGCCAAGGAGAATGAATACATGGCCATTATAGGAAGATTGGAAAAGCAAATCAAAGAGTTGCAATTCGAAAATGGTTTCCAAGCCGCAACCAATAAGGGGGAAAAGAAGATATTAACCATAGAAAATGAAGCACTACGAGCCCAAATAAGGAAAACGAGAGCAACCAACGAAAATCCTCCCAGAAGTACAAAAGATGAAAAACTCATAGAAAATTTAAGGAGGAAAGTAACCGAGTATGGGTTTGACTTGAATAAGGCGGAAGGCGAACTATCCATAGTTCGGAAGCAATTGCCTAAAAGTGCGGAGGAACGATCCTGCATCTTTATGCAATTAATAGAAGGGCATAACGATGAGATTGCGGGTTTAATGTGTAGGGTCATCATGGCTGAGAACAGAATGGCCAAGCAAGTCAGATACTTCAAAGCTCAAAGAGGACATTGTTATTCACTGATAGAAAGGTTGGAGATGGATTTTCGACAATTCCAGGAGCTGAATCAGGTATCAGAACAAACTCTAAAGGCGACCACCAAGCAAATTGGGCGTTTGTTACAAGAAAATGGTGTTATGAAGGAAAGGATACGGGCCATCGCAGATTACATCACCACAAAGTGCTACCGTTGCGAGGATATGACGATATCCATGTTATTTCCCACCGGCATGACTTTTGTTCGAAGTGTGATGGAAGACCTCCACCATCTCCAAAGGAGTTTGGCACGCAAGCCTTTGGCAAGGCCGAATGATGCTCCGCAAGCTCCAAAAGCCGTTGATGTCTTAATGTAATCATGATTTATGAAATATGCATTTTTGTTAAAAAAGAAAAGAGAAAGAGTCTATCAATCTGTATTTTCTTTTATTCATTATCCGAGTCTGTAAATTTTATTATGTCCAAGTCTGTTAGTTGCTTTTATCTTTGCTAGTTTTGTAACCAAAGTTTTATGTTTATAAAAATAAAAAAATTCCAAAATATCCTATTATTTTTGTCCCACTTTTCATGAACTACGCTCGGTGTGATTCATGCAGGGCATGATACGTAGGCAATCTTCGTACAATTCAATTGTATTCTTAAAAGAGGAAAACAAATGGAAGGAAATAAAGAGTAGAAACCAAAACGGAAGAATGAAATAAATGATTGGATGACACATGCAACCATTGCAAACATATCGACACTCGTCGACTATATAGGTGCATCACACCTAACATGTGATTTCTTGTTTGTTATCTATCCCAACCTAACCGTTTGTATAATTCCACTTTCCTGTCATAGGCTTTTAGAACAGTGTTTGGTTTGTGGTAACTGGCATCGCATCAATATTTCTCCAGATCAAAAGGAAACGCACAAATGTCATCCGAAATGACTTTGCCAATAATTTCCATTTCAGAGCATAGCCCAATTGCAGGGATCCCAGCCTCAGAGTTTGCGGGAGTTGAAGAAAATAGGATCCTTCGACTCAGAGTCATGGAGATGTTGGAAGCTTGGACAAACAGTAGAGAGCCTCCGAGTGCCATCCCTCGACTTCGTGAGCACTTCCCAAGGTCGAGGGTACCTCCACTGTTCCCATTAGCCACCCAAACATCCTTTTGGGGAAGCCTACCACACCAGCCAACTTTGTCGGAGTGCCTTCTGAAGTCTGTCCTCAGGTGTTCAACTCTTGCTCAATTCCTAATATTTTTACGGCTCCCCCATGTGTAGCCACCACATAGCCCACAGTGCCGAGACCCATATTTGATTCTACGGCTTTCACATTTGAAACTCCCAACTACCAAACTAAGCCTCCCCCTACCTCACATACAATTATCTTCTACCAGCATATGAGCTCACACAAGTGCAGGATAACACTCCTTAAATGACTGAACAAGATGATAGAGCAAGAAGGATGAAAATCATTAAGTTGAGCTTGAAGAACATGTAGGGCTTGAGTGGGCATAAGAGCGTGTCTTACATTGATCTGTACATGTTCCCGCATGTATATCTTCCCCTGGGATTTAAAACGCCGACGTTTGAAAAGTACGAATGTCATGGCGAGCCTATTGCTCACTTGAAAAAGTACTGCAACCAATTGCGCGGGGCAGGTGGAAAAGAAAAACTTTTATTGGCATACTTCGTAGAGAGTTTGGTGGGCATCACTTCCAAATAGTACATAGACCAAGATATCACACGATGGCATATTTGGGATTATTTTGAATGAGATTTTGTAAGGCAATTCCAGTATAACATTGATATTGCCCTGGACAGAAATTCTTTGGCTAACCTGAAAAGAAACCGTCAGAAAGTTTTCGAGAATATGCTGTCAAGTGGCGCGAAAAAGCATCAAGAGTAAATTGACCATGGATGAGACAGAGATGGTCACTATTTTTCTCCAGGCACATGAGGCAGATTATTTTCAAATTATGACTTCAGCAATAGGCAAACCTTTCGCGGAAGCAATCACGATCGGCGAGATGGTAGAAAATTGCTTGAAAACAGGAAGAATTCTAAGCTAGTCATCCAAAGGGAAACCTAGCAGGCCATACAAAGCGGGGCAGGAGGAGTTGCAAGAAACAAAAAGACAGAAGAAGCTTCAATGGCAGTCTCCGGCATGAGAAGACACCATTTCCCCAAGACCATGTCCTCAGAACAGACCTCTCAACACTACTATCCCCATCAAGATATCCATTATGTTCCCCAACCTTATGCAGTTATGAATCCCCAGCCATTCGCTCGACCACAACAACAGGTCAACAGAAACCAGGACCCGAGAAATCATCCTCCCCAAAACCACTATAATCCCCGCCTTCCCCAAAATAATTTCCGTCTGAGGGAGCAGTCCAGAAGACAAAACTTCACACTGATAGGGGAGCCTTATTATAGCTTATTCCCAAAAATGGTCCAGATGGGTCTCTTGCAGCCTTGCCCCCAAACAGGAAGAACCCTGGGTAACCTACTTATCAATGGGGTGTATGTTGTGCTAATCATTCAAGAGACGAATGACACCACACCAAAAACTATTGGACTCTGAAGCGAGTTGTGGTAGATCTAATAGAACAAAGGAAAATAGTGTTGAGAGATGAAGATGTCCCGAACGTAACTAATAACCCGTTACCGGCTCACAACAACAGGCCAGTCATCAAGATGATTTGTGAGGACAAAGAATTTTACCCTGCTTTGAAAGCCATAATAGCTATTGCTGATGTAGACAGAAAACTAAAGGTTACCCCAAAGAAGGCTCAAGAAAAGCAAATGAGTGAGGCCAAGCACCCAGAAGCACAGAAGAAGGATGAAATTAAAACTGAGAGGGCACCCGCCAAGGAAACCATCCTTTACATCCCACGGGGTCGTTAAGAAAAAGAGCACCCCGAGTCCCCCAAGAAGATTTGAGGTGAACATGACGATATACGTACCCAAGGGAGCTTATGTTGTTCGGGGACCGATTAAACTGCAAAGGCTGAATGAGCCCGTGGTAATCAGTCGCGCACCTTGGAAGCCGATCACAAACCCTTCTTCAGTCTCATGGAACTACCAAGAAATAATAGTAACACACAAAGGCAAGGAGATCACTAGGGAAACTCAAAAGGACCACCCTGCAAAAAAATATTCGGACCTGGAAGAAGTGAACAATGCCACAAAAAGGAGATTCCCACCCAAAAAGCCCATAAATGCTGAAGAGACAGAGGCCTTTTTTGAAAGATGAAAATGTCAGATTATGAGGTAGTGGACCAGCTCGGGAAGTCTCCCGAGCAAGTCTCTTTATTATCAATGCTGATAAATTCTCCAGAGCACCAGAAAGTGTTGGCCAAAACTTTGAATGAAGCGTACGTGCCGATTCAAACCTCCGTGGAAAAACTGGAGAAAATGGCGAAACGATTCTTCGCTATTAGTCGGGTTACATTCAACAAGAATGATTTTCCTCTAGAGGGAGCTGCCCACAACAAAGCCTTGCATCTCACCATCAAATGCGAAGGATATTATGTCAAAAGAGTAGTGAAAGATGGAGGTTCTAGTTTTGACATATACCCACTATCAACATTGCAAAGAATTGAAATCGGAACAGAGATGATCCATTCAAAAAATGTGTGTGTCCGAGCTTTTGATTGAACTAAAGAGATACTATAGGAGAAATTGACTTTGTATTGACCATTGGTCGGGTCGATTTCGAAGTTACGTTTCAAATATTACATACGGACACATCCTACAACTATCTCCTAGCAAGACCATGGATTCATGTAGCAGGAGCTGTGCCTTCTACTCTGCACCAAATGTTGAAGTTTTAACATGAGAAAAAGGAAATTGTTGTCCATGGAGAAGATGAACAGTCAATTAACCGCGACCCTTCCATCCCCTTCCTCGAAGCTAAAGAGAGAAGTGAGCATATAGTCTACCAGTCTTTTGAAATTGTGGTAGTTGATCAACACAAAGAAAGCAAATCATTTCCCCAGCCTTTCCTCCCAATTTCCTCAATCATGGTGGCTAGAGAGATGATACGTCAAGGGTTTAAACCGGGCAAGGGACTTGGAAGTTCTCTACAAGGCATAACTCAGCCAATCGCTTTACCTACCGTAGAGAAGCTTTTTGGGCTAGGTTTCCACCAAACACCAGGGGATATAACTTGGGCCAACCGTAGGAAATGTCACGGATCGGCTTTACCACAACCCATACCCCACTGGTACAAAACATTTGTGATGCAAATGTATGGTGAGGAGAAGAAACCGAGACCTTCACAGCGGAAGAAATTGAAGGGATATGTGGGGTCATGAGGAAATTATTGTATGAAGCCAACATGGTCCAGCTGGGAAAAGGCTCAAGCACTGTTGAGGTGCTCTACCAGATGCCAAGTAGCAAAAGTGGAAGGCCACGGCTTTCCCAGTCAGGTAGGAGGCCCGGTAGTCCTGTTTTTCCACCTTTTCTTGCATCACGAGTTATTGCAGGGTGTAGCTCGGGCATTTTTATTTAGTACTTTGCCACCTCTATTTTTCTGGTTTTTGTTTTTATTCTATTTCATTTTTCTTTCAGTTCCAATAATGCGTCATTAAATAATACATCATGCTCACGGACATCATGCAATGACCCGAACATTCTGCCTATTTTTGAAATAATGAACAAAGAACCAGAGTACGATGAAGATGAGGCTTTTAGGTAAATCAACCGAGAGTTGGAACATTTTGAAAATAAACCTATACCAAACTTAAATGATACCGAACCAGCTAACTTAGGTGGCCCCGGCGAAACAGGGAAACTAATATAAGCATCCATGTGAATAAAGAAATACGGGACTCCCTAGTTCAAATTCTTTTTGAATTCAAAGACGTGTTTGCTTGGTCTTACGATGATATGCCTGGGTGAGCTTTTCCCACGTGCCCCAAATGCATTCCAGTCCAACAAAAACAAAGAATGTTCAAACCTGATATCAGCGATAGGATCAAAGAGGAGATCCCAAAATAGTTAGAGGCGGGAGTAATCCGAGTGGTTTGATAGACCACATGGTTGGCCAATGTGGTTCCAGTACCGAAGAAATATGGGAAAACCCGAGTATGTGTAGACTACAGAGATTTGAACAAGGCGACTCCTAAAGACAACTTCCCTTTGCCTAACATCCACATCCTTGTTGACAATTGTGCCAAGCACGAGATACTGTCTTTTGTAGATTGCTACGCAGGATACCACCAAGTGTTGATGGATGAGGAAGATGCTGAGAAAACTGCCTTTACCCTACCTTGGGGGACTTATTATTACAGAGTTATGCCTTTCGATTTAAAGAACGCTGGGGCAACATATACGAGGGTTATGACCACCATTTTCCATGACATGATGCATCAAGAAATATATGTATATGTGGACGGTGTGATTATCAAGTCAATGACTCAGGGTGATCATGTAAGGGACTTAAGGAAGTTTTTCGAAAGGCTTTGCAAGTATGATTTGAAATTGAATCCAGCCAAGTCTACATTCGAGATCCCGTCAGGCAAACTTCTGCGGTTCATTGTTAGTGGAATAGGTATTGAGCTGGATTGGACAACGATAAAATCTATTCGAGAGCTACCTCCTCCAAAAACCAAGAAGGTTGTAATGTGCCTGTTGGGAAAACTGAATTACATTAGCCAATTCATCGCCCAGCTGACTTCTACATGCGAGACCATATTCAAACTATTGAAAAAGGACACAGCAATTAAATGGACTAACGAGTGTCAAGAGGCTTTCGACCTAATAAAAAGATACATGTCTAACCCACCATTCTTGGTCCCGCGGAACCGCGAAGGCCATTTTTCTTTATTTAGCAGTCTTTGAGAGCTCTTTTGGTTGTATTCTCGGGCAGCATGACGCCACGGGAAAGAAGTAGCAAGCCATCTATTATTTAAGCAAGAAGTTTACCGGTTATGAGGCCAAACACACGATGCTCAAAAGAACCTATTGTGCCTTGACATGGGTAGCTCAGAAGCTGAAACATTACATGCAAGCCCACACCACCTACCTCATCACTAGGCTGGACTCGTTGAGGTATATATTCCAAAAACCGATTCCTATAGGGCAATTGGCAAAATGGAAAATCCTGCTTACCGAGTTCGACATAGTCTATGTCCCCTGTACCGCAATGACGGCTCAAGCATTAGCAGATCATCAGGCCAAGAATCCAGTTGACGATGAATATCAACCTTTGAATACCTATTTCCCATATAAAGAAGCGAATTCGGTGGAGGTAACATCTGAAGACATTTCTGCTTGGTAAATGTTTTTCGATGGAGCACTAAATGCGAAAGGCGTGGGAATTTGGGAAATTTTAATCTCACCCACTGGTCAACACTACCCAACTACAGCAAGACTCCAATTTTTCTACACTAACAATACAGCTGAATAGGAGGCTTGCATCATGGGCGTACATATGGCCATCGACCATGACGTTGAGGAACTATTAATCATGGGGGATTCAAATTTGATCATCCGGGAAGCCCAAGGAGAGTAGGAGAGAAGAGACATTAAAATTATCCCCTATCAACAGCATGTGGAGGATCACAGCAAACAATTCAAGTCGGTACAATTCAGGTGCATTCCTCGTTGTCACAATAAGTTAGCAGACACACTCGCAACTCTGGCTTCCATGTTGCCTTACGCTGGAAACGCCAACGTCGATCCTTTGGGTATCCAAATCGACGAATGGCATGGGTATTGCAATGTGACCGAGGCAGAATCCAGCACCTAGCCCTGGTATTATGACATCAAGAAATTTCTGAAGGCACAAGAGTATCCCGAGCAGTCTACGGGGGAGCAAAAGAAAACCATCCGACAGCACGCGAGTAGTTTCTTCTTGAGTGGTGATACCTTGTAAAAAAGGACCTTACATCTCAACTTGCTGAGATGTGTTGACGTCGTGGAAGCCGGGAGAATTATTCATGAAGTACACGCAAGAGTGTGCGGACCTCATATTAACTGATATGTATTGGCAAAGAAAATACTTTAGGCAGGGTATTAGTGGATGACCATGGAGAAAGATTGCTTCAGTTTCGTTCAGAAATGTCATCAATGTCAGGTGCACGGTGATTTGATTCATGCACCGCCAACCAACTTGCATCATATGTAAGCACCCTAGCCATTTGCTGCCTGGGGCATGGACGTCATTGGGGCAATCGAGCCAGAAGCCTCAAATGGACATAGATTCATATTGGTCGCTATTGACTACTTGACAAAATGAGTTAAAGCCATCACACTTATGTCCATCACCGAGAAAGATAAGGTAGAGTTTATGCATTCCAACATCATTAGTCGTTTCGGTATTCCCGCAACCATCATTACAGACAACAACGATCGTCCGATGGGAGAAATATGTAAAAATTCAATATAACACAAGAACATCAAGAAGATTTTGAGAAAAATGCTTCAAATCTCAAGACAATGGCAGGAAAAGCTGCCTTTTGCATTGTTGCGACATCGCATCACAGTGCGCACATCGGTAGGGGAAACTCCGTATATACTGGTCTAAAGGACTTAAGCCGTTATACCCGCCGAGGTAGATAGTCCTTCACTACGGTTAATTGTTGAAGCAGAAATTGAGGAGTGGGTTAAGACTCGGTTGGAGCAGTTGTCATTAATTGTTGAATAATGAACGGCTGCGGTTTGTCACGCGAGATTATACCAACAAAGAATGGCCCGCGCTTATAGCAAGAAAGTGTGCCCCAGGAATTTCAAAGTCGGACAGCTGGTATTGAGGCGTATTCCCCATCACCATCAGGAAGCTAAAGGAAAGTTTGCTCTGAACTGGAAGGGTCCGTATATTATCTGAAAGATACTACCCAAAGGAGCATTGTACTTGGGCAACGTTGGAGGAGACGAGCCCGAGACAGCAGTGAACGCAGATGCGGTAAAAAGGTATCACGTTTGAACTCACTACCGCAATGATTTTGGCCGTTTGAAATGACAAAGCTTTCTTTCCCGCTACCCTAAAAATTATCAATCCTTAGCATACCCCTCTAGTCGATTGCATTTCGTTATTTGCCCTCTTTGGAACCCTGAGGTTCAGTCATATCAAGATAAAACCCTAGTCCCCAACAAATAAAACTGGGGCAGAAATGTAATAATTCGGCGATAAACCCTCCAGAATAGTTCCAAAGTTTTAGATTTCCATCCAATTTCCTTTGCACAAGAGCCTGGTCCAAGTCCTTCCGATAAATTGGCCAAAACAGGGAAGTGACAAACACCATTGGGATTCGGTAGAACTAAATTTTAGAGATATAAAATGAGAGTCTTATCGCTGAAAACTTTCAAACACCATATGGCGATGTTGAGTAGAGAAAATAAAAATGAGAGAGTCTGTTTAGTGAAAACTCGCAAAGAGCACTATCGGGCGACAGGAGGAGAGAAATGAGAGAGGAAGATTGGCGAAAACCCACAAAGGGCGTCGTCGGCTGAAAATAGGAAATATTACCATCCAAGCCTGAAAACGTTTCCCTGGTTTTGAAAGATTGAAATTGCAAAAAGCACAAATGGATCTGGGTCGGGCATCTAGTCTAAGAAGCATGTCATTTCCATTTAAAGTCGGCACGCACCCATAGATAACTCCTCCCTTTTCTTCAAAAGGAACATTCCTCTTTGAATCCATATGTTTTCTCTTGTTTTTCTCCCACTCCTTTTGGTTTAACTTTGATTTCCTGACTATTTCGCAAGAGAAGGTGGTAAGACCAGCCTCACGGGTTTTCTCCTAGCAAGAACCAAAAGGAATATCCGGTATTAACGAGCACATTTAGCCAATCTCGGCTGACCATGATGGCTGACGCTTCAAAAGCAGAAAATTAGAAAGAAAAAATAATTCAAAGGCTAGAGCGCACAAAGGCAAATGAAGATTGGAAAGGCTAAGTCCAAGCGCGCTTATTGTTCCCACAAAGTTCCCAAAAGGCAAGTCCCGAGGTGGAAATCGGGACAAAACTCATAACTAAGGACCTATAAAAAGAAACAAATTTGAAATATGAGGACTCCCCCCTTGATCAACCTACGAGGCAAAGTCTGTTGGGTTTTTCCCAACAGAAATGAGGCTGGGATTAAGCAAACCAAGACCACAAACCAGTTACTGTCCGGACTAACAAATTGCGCTTCGATTAAAAATTTGAAAAGGGTGTAATCCAAATCAATGGGGACAAATGGAAAATGCAATCAAAGGAACAACACAAAGGCTAAGAATAGCGTGGCACCAATGATTAACAAAAAAGTGAAGTTCTCTCCACATTTTTTCCTGCACTTTTATAAAAAGAATGAAGGTAGAATCATAAAACATGATAGCGTGGGACTCCGATCCCCGACTCCTTCCCCAGATTTAGGGCCACATCCCTGGTCTTCCCCTGTACAACTTGTGGACCTTCTTGGCATAACCGAAGGATTACATTCCATTTTCCCCAGTACACACTGAGAAAATTCTTTCTTTCAAATCCAGGCATAATCCGCAGATCTCCCTAGCATAACCTAGGGGTTTTCTTTCAATCCCGGCATAACCCGCATATTCCCCTGGCATAACCCAGGAATTTCTCTTTCAAATCCCGGCATAAACGCGGATTCCCTTGGCATAACCCAGGAATTTATCTATCAATCCCGGAATAACCCGCGGATTCCCCTAGTATAACCCAGGAATTTCTCTTTCAAATCCCAGCATAACCCGCGGATTCCCCTGGCATAACCCAGGAATTTCGCTTTCAAATCCTGGCATAACCCGCGGATTCCCCTAGCATAACTCAGAATTTCTCTTTCAAATCCTAACATAACCCGCAGATTCCCCTGGCATAACCTAGGAATTTCTCTTTCAAATCCCAGCATAACCCGCAGATTCCCCTAGCATAACCTAGGAATTTCTCTTTCAAATCCTAGCATAGCTCGCGGATTTCCCTGGCATAGCCTAGGAATTTCTCTTTCAAATCCCGGCATAACCCGCGGATCCCTTGGCATAACGAGGAGCCTTCTCTTCTTTCAAACCCCGGCATAACCCGTGGATTCTCCTTTTTATCCCCAGTAGGGACCCATCATTCCCATCATAACATAACCCGTGGATCCTCCTCTTATCCCCAGCATGGTCCTTTTCGTCTTCCCAGCATAACCTGGCAATCTTTCCAAAGGTTACACAATCCAGACTTTTGTTGTTTTCAATAAAGAAATATCTCAAATTTGTGTTGCATATAACTCACAAAATCTTCCTATTGAAAACTGGGGTAGAAATTTCCTTTGTTTGTTTCTGATGTTAGAACAGGTTTCACCTCAAGGCACAAGATATGAGGTGACCAAGAGCATAAAGTCTGAATGAAAGAAAAAAGAAGAGAGCAAAAGATGCAAACTCAGAATGTTCAGAGAAGGAAAGGATGCGGACAGCTCAAAGTTCTATTGTAGTCACAAGTCTCGTATGTCCTTCTCCAATCCAATGCTGAAACGAAAACCAGCACCTAGAACGTGCGAGTGTCAACATTCACATCGAGGTCTACAGCAAAATCAGCTGAGACTCGGGATCAACCTTCAATATATATATATATATATATATATATATATATATATATATATAGGAATTTTATGACTCATAGTTGATAGGCCTAGCTAGCTTAGCTTTTGATTTTCCTTTGGTGTAATAAGGAGTCAGCAAGCAATAGCAGCAACATCAGTAGTGAAATCACAGCTCAGGGTAGTCCTAGCTACCATACACTCTAGAACTACATTGACATTATTCCTTTATTGCCAAGGTTATGTAGGCAGCCTTTGAAGCAATGTTCGGTCAGACATTTTTCAAAATGCTTCTTCTAGAGTTTGAGCAGGAAAACATCCCTCATGTCGCTCATTTATGTTTGACTGAAAACCCTTCGTGTTTCTGGGCAAAAAGGGTCAGCTGTGAGCACGTGATTTTTGCCTCATTAAAATTACTCTTACAGAATTCCCAGAGTTAGGATTTCTCCTTTTTATCATTCAATTTTTAGGATTTAATTGCACATGTTTGTGTGTATTTTCATTTGTGCATGTATGATAAGTCATAAAAATAGAAAAAAATTGCATAAACATTTAGGATTTGATTGTTACATAATTTTAGTCAAATTAATTAGTAAATAGGTTTTTGTTTTGCAAAATTACAAAGAAGACTTTGATTTGTGTTAATTTTTCTTTAAATAATAGCAATTAATTGTGATTTTATTAGTTGTGAATACCTTTTCAGGTTTAATTGTAGTTTAGTTTTTAAAATTAATTAAAAAGTGATAATTGAATAATAGATAAAAAAGATTTTAAAAAATGAGATCAGGCTGGCCATAATTGGGAAAGATCTGCATAGCCTAAACACCCCTACCCGTCCAAAATGCTCTAAAACCGGCCAAAACCCATCCTTGACCCGGTCTGCGATTAGAAACGCCCCAAAACGACGTCATTTTGGGGGCAGCAATCTCAGCCGTTAATTAGCCAAGATCCAATAGTTTGGGTTCGATGAGAATATTACATAAAAGTGTCTAAATTGTATAGAACCCTAGAGACCAAAAGCCTCTTCCTCATACCCTTTGTCTCCACTGATACGACGCCTCACAGCCCTCGGCCGGAAATTGTCTTTGCCGGCAGTAAAGCTACAATGCCTCCTAATAATACACCCCTTAACCATCATTCCCACCACTTTCTGATGCCCTAGGTACAAAGCTTCAACTGTAATCCAAACCTCTCCAATATAAGAATTTATGGACGTCGTCTCTGCCGCCCACGGTGGTGCCACCACCGGAACCCTCCAAAAATAAGACCCCAGGGTCCTTACCCCATCCCCATGACGGATCCGGTTTCAATTTTCTTCAAACAACCGCCAATTTTTTTGAATATTCGTCCAAAACTCCGACCAAATCCTCAACTTCCCCAAAATCCTTTGAAACTGACACCATGTAACCTCCACACCTCCCTGTCCACAAATTCATAACTAGCGGCCCTCGAATACAACTAGTCCTTGCCAAAAATAAAATCAAAACTGCTCTGAAACCCTAACCCATCCCAAACCTATCTCAAACCCAGCCAATCTCATACCTGGTACCCTCATCCTCTCAAATGATTAATCTGCCTTTCCCAAAAGGCCAAAGACCCTCTCAAATTTGAAATCAAAGATGGCCGGAAACCCTGAGATATGAAGTTCAAGGGTTTTGGGGTTGTGTTGTTTCCTTAAGCTAATTTCCTCATTTCTTTTTGTCTTCTTTTCATTTATTGGTTTTGTTTTGTGTGATTATATATTATTTCTACTTGCTCATCTATAATAATCTTCTTCTAGGAGTTTTTTTTCATTCAAAATTATGTGCCCTGTATTTAAAGTCTTTGATAACCCGCTTTAAATGATTCCTTATCATTTCGATTTCTAGATGTTTCTTGTTTAGATTAAGTCATTCTGTATATTAAGACAGTTCAAATCGTTCATCCTTTCCCTGGTTTGACCTTTTCTCTTCGTTTCAGTTGATCAATATTTGTTTGTGATAAACCCTGTAGTTGCTTCTGAATTTTGTGTTGGTTAGCTTTGTTTTGCCTTTGATTAATTCAGTCTCGCGTTCTTGGTACTAGTCTAAATCTACCTGTATATATGTGTTTCATTGACTTGTTGCTGATAAACTTTGATAATTTTTGTTTGTTTTTAGTAGTATTGTTTACTCTTGGTTAAATATAATGGTTAGCCATGCTCAGCTTATTAAGGTTTAACCTAATTAATAATAAGACTATGGTTTTCTTTATGGTTTATGGCCCTGAGTAGTTAACTGCGGTCAACTTCTGACAAAATTGATGGGAATCAGGGTAGAAATATTTAGGCTAAGTAATTGAAAATAAAAGACAGGGGTTATAAGGGTATTTGTGCATAGGAATCTTGCAACAATCCCCTGTAACCTTCTAGTTGGAGGTTCAAAGACCAATTTCTGGTAATTTTTCAAATAAACTTGAGGCACAAGTTAGAAAATAAGGGACTAATTGAGCAATTCTAAAAATAGGAAAAGGACTAATCAGAAAACAAAAAGAAAAGAGTTTCCCTAAGGCTTTGGCTATAAAAGGCATCTTATTGCTTTCAAAAAGAGAGAAAGAAGACCATCAGAAAAACCCTAGACATACTCCAAGTTCTCCTATTCTAAAACTCTTAGCAAAATTTCCTAAAACTTCCAAATCATTAGAATTATAGCTATGAAGATAATCCGAGGCGTGTGTGTTTAGAGTGTAGAGATTTGGATCCTATCCTGGGTATTGATCTCAAGTTGAATTATGTTTTGTTTGAGCTATATGGTTTTGAATCTTGGTGTTATTTGTTTTGAAAACTTTCTTGGGTTTCCGATATTATTTCTGGGTTTATAACTGGTCGATCTGTTCCTGTTACTGCTGTTAGCTTCCATTGCTCATAGGTGATTTTTTCTTTTCTACAATTCCAGGTATTTATTCTCACTCATGAGACCTGGAAACACACGGCTACATGTATAAATGGTCACGTTTTTACGTTGAAGACATATTCCTTTTATGTTAATTTCATAGATGTAAACAATGGTAGTCTAGTAATACTCAAACAGTCGCTTCAATAGATTTGTGTTGTAATAAACAAACCTTTGGACTATGCTATATTGATTAAAATTATTTGGACTTTCCATTTTGAGTTGTTTAAAATTTCAATAGGGTGAAAAACATGGTAGTCAATAATATGCTTGATATTCATGTCTGATGCAATAGTAGGAGCATCACGTGTACATATATGTTGATTCGTATCAATATGTTTATCATATTACATATGTTGATTTCAAACTTGAGTTTTGGTATATTAATTCAAAAGTAAGAAAAGGGCCACACTATCTGGAGTTTACCACATCATACGTCTGTGAAACGTGAAAAATGATAAAATATAAGTGATTTTTAACAGCTGTGACATAGAGATATGGGGAGAGCTACCCTTGCCTTGTGATTAAATTGTAGTTTCAGTTTCTGGGCTCAAACTGAAGGCCAAACCATTGTAGTGGTGAGACACGAGAAAATATACTCCCTGGGCTTGCCACTTCTAATAATAAACCCAATTGCAGAAATCAGCCATAAAAATGCTGAAGATATGCACGCTGAACATTTCCTTTTGATAGATCATTAACATTTGAATTTATTGGGACTCCTCTTTTATCTTAGGACACGAATAATAGAAAATCAAAGTCTCGTTAGGTTGCCTTTCTAAAAAATAAAACGAGTGTGACATGCTAAACAAAATTATATGATGTGTGGCCCTCTAATTGTAGTAAAATGCTTAGAAATCCGGGAGATACCGTTTAGCGAATTTCATGGTTTTCCCAAGTTAAAAGCGCGTAGTTGCTTTAGGCGCATTATTTTAATAATTCATCTTCCCAAATTCGGGTGCGCATTTATGTGACCCAAATTCAAAATCTCAACGATGTTAAAATATATCAAAAACTGCGAGTGCATTTATGTGACGTGGTTCGAGATGTATTTTAATAGCATTGCAATATTACTAAAAATGTTAAAAGTGGTAAAGAGAAAATTTAAAATTGCACTATAGGATGAAAGGTATAAAATCAGAAGTTTAGCCAATTATAGTAGTTTAAGCAACCGTACTAGAACCACGGGATACTTGGGTGCCTAACACCTTCCCTCGAGTCAACAGAATTCCTTGCTTAGAATTTCTGGTACGCAGTCTCAATTTGGGTAGTAAATGTTGAAACACGTTCTCAAACTAAACGTGTGTTGATTTATGTAGGTTTTGATAAATGACAAACCAACGAGGATGGAACGATAACAGTCAAAGTACAAGAGAAACAGTACAAGATCAAGAATAACAATAAAGTTATTGTTGAGTCGTTTTATTTTGTGATCTTGATTCAACGACATATTCAAGTATTGGCTTCTCTAATAAAATCATTTTTCATCAAACCATGCATCTTTAAGTTAAAACAAATGAGTTGCATTTTAGCCAAAATGATTTTTAAACATGTCTTTTGAATCTGGACTACGACAATCGATTGTCTAAGACCAACAATCGATTGTGTTAAAGACCGCCAAAACTGGAACTTTCAAATTTAGTAAACAATCGATTATTTGATTTCAACAACCGATTATGTCATATCACAATCGATTATGTGCTTTAAATAATTGATTTTATTAAGACGGTGTTTAAACAAATTTTTCAAAACAGTCATACAATCGATTGTCTGCTTGGTACATTCGATTGTCATGAGTCAGTGACCAAATGAATTTTTCAAATAAGTTATACAATCGATTGTTGACTTGGAACAATCGATTGTCATGAGTCAGTGACTAAATGAATTTTTCAAATAAGGTATACAATCGATTCTTGACTTGGTACAATCGATTGTCATGAGTCAGTGACTAAATGAATTTTTCAAATAAGTTATACAATCGATTGTTGACTTGGGACAATCGATTGTCGTGAGACAGTGTCTAAATAAATTTTTCAAAAACAGAACAATCGATTGTGTTATGTAAACAATCGATTGTACTGAGGCAGTGTGTTACCGAAATTTTTCATAAAACAAAATAATCGATTGTCATGGTCTAATAATCGATTATTTGCATACCGTTGTCGGAAATGTTTTTGAAACCTTAAACAACAATCGATTGTAATAGGTTGACAATCGATTGTTGATTCTACAAAATCCTAAACAGATTTTTCACAATCAATTTTCTTCTTAAAGTCAAGATCTGTTGGTTAAAAATTAATTACACAATCTGTTATATTCAAACTTTTGTCATAAATATTTTGAATATTTGAACCACAATCGATTGTACACATCTGACAATCGATTGTTGAATTACAGAATCCTAAACTGATTTCTTACAACCTATTTTTCAAGATTTGTCTTTTGAAAAATTAGTCACACAATCGATTGTTGAGTCTTGACAATCGATTGTCACAACACAAATTCAGGGATTTTGTTTGACAATTAGGCAACGGTCTAATACTCTTTTAATGCTATAAATACCCCTCTGAAATACGTTTTTCCTAACAACAACAGAGCATAAATCATACAAATTATTGTTGCAATCATTCAATCTTAAATTCATTATTTTTGAGAGCCAATCTTTGATTAAGTTGTTGTGTTTCTTGAGCTGATTATTTTGTACTCATATCCACTCTTTGAGAGAGCTATTGTATAAGTGAGTATTGAGTGTTCATACACTTGTTGCAAGAGGAAATATTGTATTTCTTCTTGAGAAGTCTTGGGGTGAGGTATCCTCGAGCAAAGTTGTTTGAGACTTGTGTGATTCAAGTGCTCAGGTTGTAACGGTTTGTTAGGCACCCGTAAGCTTAACAGAGAAGTCTTGAGGTGAGGTATCCTCGAGCAATGTTATTTGAGACTTTTGTGATTCAAGTTCTCAAGTTGTAACGGTTTGTTAGGCACCCGTAAAGCTTAACAGTGAAGTCTTGAAGTGCGGTATCTTCGAGCAACGTTTGTTGACGCTTGTGTGATTCAAGCTCTCAGGTTGTAACGGTTTGTTGAGCACCCGTAAGCTTAACGAAGTTAGTAGAAATCTCGAGAGAGTCTCTAGGGGACTGGACTAACCACAGGTTGTGGTGAACCAGTATACATCGGTGTGTTCTTTCCTTTCCTATTTATTTTCCGCACTTATTTCATTCCTGCAGTTTTTAATTCCGCAACTTGATTTTATTTCTGCATAATTTTTTTAAACGCTATTCACCCTCCCTCTAGCGTTAAGCACTTGTTCTAACAATTGGTATCAGAGCCTAACTCTCTGTAAGACTTAACAGTTTGAGAGAATCTTTCTATGGCTTCTACTAGTAGTGCTTGTGCAGGAATAGGTGAAGGATTTTGCACCTTTTTGCCTCCAATATTTGATGGAAGCAATTACACATATTGGAAAGAGCGGATGAGAATCTTCATCCAATCGAACAACTTTCGTCTATGGCAAATCATCAAGTATGGTGAACAAATGACGACACAAGTTGGAAAAGCCATGGTAAGTGAATATAATACCAAGGCAATCAATATGCTGTATAGTTCTTTGAATCAGGAGGACTGTCGGAAAATTTCCCACTACAAAACTGCCAAAGAAATGTGGGATAAGCTTGAGGACACTTATGAAAGAATACCTCAAGAAGTAGACTGCTCATGTGATGAACCGACTTCCCGATGCCTCATGGCCAACGAAGAAAAAGAGGTAAGTACCTCTGACTCTTATTCTTTTGAAGAATTGCAAGTAGCTTTTAAAAAATTATTTTATGAATTGACTCAAAAATCGCCAACGAGGCCACGGCCAAAACAAAGGTTTTAGAAGAAGAAAATCTGTTTTTGAAAAATGACAATGTTGATCTTAGAATAAGATTAAGGCGATGAACGAAGCTTCTTCAATTGATAAAAGTTCAAATTGTTTATCTTGTGATTCGTTGAAAATAGAGAACTTAGAACTTAGGAACACACTAGAAAAACGTAGTGTAGACATTCCTATAGTAGTTGAAGATATTAAGAAGAAAAAGCCTAAGAAAAACAAAAGGCGTAAGAAGAATAAGAACCGTGATGCACAACCTAGAAATAATTCTAGGAGTTTTAATGAGTCTAGAACTAACCCTTTTAGACCACCTAGAAACAAATCTAGGATTATTATTAATGAGTCTAGAATTAATAATTTTAGACCACCTAGAAACTATTCTAGGAATTGTGCAAATGAGCCTAGAAATAATAATTTTAGGCAACCTAGAAATAATACTAGGAATGAGACTAGACCACCTAGAAACGATACTAGATTTTTTAATAAGTCTAGAATTAATAACTTTAGACCGCCTAGAAATGATTCTAGGATTTTCGTTGATAAGTCTAGAATTAATTATACTAGACCACCTAGAAATGACTCTAGGAATTTCAACGCTTCTAGGAATGACTTTAGATCACCTAGAACATATTTGGCTCAACCCAGGCATAGGCACAACCCGAACGTGGTATGTCACTACTGCAACCGGGTAGGACACATAGCACCCATATGTTTTGCGAAACATAGGGATTTATCTTCTAGCTATGACTATTATTTGCCTAACCCCCAAGGACCCAAAAGTGTTTGGGTACCAAAAACCTATATTTAGGTATTTTTGCAGGTGTGCTTGAAGGCTACAATATTGTAGTAGATGCACCAAGCACGACACCTTATTGCATCAAGGGGAATTTCGGTTAGTTATCGTTTTCGATGAAAACCGAATTATTGATATGTACTAGAAATTGGCTTTAATGCATTTATTGCTAAAAATTGATTCTTGGTTTGTTGAATATAATTTTTTAATTGATATATCAACTATTCTTTGTTGATACATGTTCTGATAATTATTTTTTTTGGTATCAATTATTTTTTTTGTTTTGATAATACTTCTATTTCAAATAACAATTGGTATCAATTATGTTTGTTAAAAATAATAATTGATCCATGTTTTGTTTTGATAAGAATCTAATTGTTGATATGTGTTAACAATTAGTATCTTTTTGATCAAAATAACTTTTGAAATGTTTGTGCAACAATTGATAACAGTTGGTATGTATTAACTGTTAGCTTGCTTCTGATAAAAATATTTCATTTATGGATGTTGATAATTGTTATTTGTGATTTAAATAACTGTTGATATATACTAGAAAAAAAAAATTTTTTTGGTATGTATTAACTGTTAGCATATTTTTGTTAAAAACATTTTTTTCCGAATGCTAATTCTGGCTTGAAAAATAATTGGTATATTCTTGGAATAAATGATTCATGTTTTTAACAGTTGATAAAAGTATTTCTGTTAAAAATTGACTCTTGATGAATATATGATTTGGTCTGAATAATAGTTTGAAATTGATTCATGTTTTTAATAAACTATTTTGTTGGATATTTTCAGTTGATATATTTTTGGTAATATGTTTTGCTAAAAATAACAATTAGTATCACTGTTAATAAAATAACATTTGATACATTTGTTATGTTTTCCAACAAATTGTTTCATCATTGTTTTTATAACAATTGGTATATTTTGAAAAAATATCAAATTGATATGTTTTGTTTTTTTTTTTCAAACAATTGGTATGCCTTGAAAATTATTCTAGCAATCTTCATATTGTATATTCCTCAATACCCTTCCTATTTTATTTTGACATTCAGAAAATGTCGAAAAAGGGAAGTAGCCTTAATATACTCTCTTCTCGCTAAATGCCAAAAGAAGATGTTTAGGCGATATGCTTCAAATAAGGGGGAATGTCTTTACATTCTAGTTTGCCTTATATAAGGGGGAATTTTTCATTAAGGAAAAATAGATTGCATGAATTTTATTGATGATATTATCTTGATGATATTTCTTGGATTTTAAAAATAATTTTTATGATATTATTTTTGAAAATAAATTTTATGTTGATAATATTATTTTGGTGTTTCAAAATAAATTTGTTTTGATTTTTGTATTTAAAAATAAATTTCATGTTGATAACTTTTATGTTATTAATATTATTTTGCATTCCAAAATTTTTGTTGATAATAATATTTTTGGTATTTCAAAAATAATTTTATTTTGATGATATTTGTATTTGGAGCAACTAATGAGTTTTATGCAAGGAGTCCTTAAAACTCATTTGAGATGTCAATGATGGACGAGCTTAATTTCTTCTTGGAGCTGCAAGTTAAGCAAATGAAAGAGGAAACTTTCATTTGTCGAACTCAATATTGCAAGGAGTTGCTAAATCTACTTGAAGTAAGCAACACAAAAGCAATAGCCACTTCAATGAATTTATCTGACCATCTTGACAAAGACGAGAAAGGTAAGGAGGTTGATACCAAGATATACCAAGGTATGATCGTTCCCTACTTTACCTTACTACTAATAGACATAATATAATATTTGGCGTTTATTGATATGCTAGATATAAATCATGTCCAAAGGAGTCACGTCTTAATGCGGTTAAACGGAAAATGAAGTACATTATTAGAAATGTTGAATGTGGGATTTTTGTATCCCAAAGATTCTTCATGCCAATTATTTGGCTATTCCGATTCTAATTTTGCTAGATGCAAATTAGACCGCAAGAGCACAATTGGCACTTGCCATTTGCTCGGAAGTTCATTCGTCTCATGGTTTAAGTAAGAAACAAGTAAGTGTTGCATTATCCACAACCGAGGCTGAATAAATAGCCACGGGGAGTTGTTGTGCACAAATTCTTTGGATGAAGCAACAACTCTTGGACTATGGTCTTAGTATTGATCACGTCCTTCTTCGATGTGACAATACTAGTGCAATAAGCTTGACGAAGAATCCTATTCTTCACTCAAGAACGAAACACATAGAAATTAGGCACCATTTTATAAGAGATCACGTTCTCAAAGGTGATGTCGAAATTGAGTTCGTTAAAACTAAACATCAATTGGCTGACATCTTCACCAAACCTTTAGATAAAGAGTCGTTCTTCCGTATTCGAAGTGAACTCGGAATTCTTGACTCTACGTTGATCTAATGCATACACTTAGGTTGTATTTATCTTTTGAATAATTACTGACTTGAGCATCGGAGGCGCTTAATTTTGTTTTGCAGGTATCGCCCCAAAGACAGGGGAATTTATTTCTAGTGAAATACAATCGATTGTTAATCTTGCATAATCGATTGTTATTTATCATCTGTGTTGTCCGTTTTTGCAAGCATCCATAATCGATTGTTCAATAATTATTTAGGTCCTTATAACTCTCTGCCTCGTCACAATCGATTGTCAAACATCCATAATCGTTTGTTCAATAATTATTCAGGTCCTAATACCTCTCTGCCTCTTCACAATCGATTGTCATATATCTATAATCGATTGTCTTAAAATCACTGGACCATGAAATACTCACTGCCTTCATACAATCGATTGTCATAGGTCTACAATCGATTGTTCAACGAATACTTATGTCCTTATAACTCACTGCCTACATACAATCGATTATCAATATACCACAATCGATTATTTGTCTTCTGACCATAATTCAAAATCTTCAATAATCGATTGTTCGGGCTCCACAATCGATTGTCAAACAGTAGTATTCAAATTTTTTTACCGTTCTGACTTCTGCAAACTCTTACACAATCGATTATTTTTTGTCAGTTCCAAGTACCGTTCAAATATTCCTCACAATCGATTGTGACAGTTCAACAATCGATTGTGTAACGGCAGTAGCTCAAAAATCTTACCGTTTCAGACTTTGTTTCTGCCAACCATCTCCCTTAATTGCTATCTCTTCTTCCCCCTCAATAAATAGCAGTTACTCTCTACATCTTTCTCACTTCAAATCAATTCAAAGCTTCAAAAATCTCTAAAATTATCTCAAAAACACTCTAAATCAGCTCTCAATATTCTATCAAGATGTCAAGCAGACATCAAAAACGATCCCGTCATGGCAAGAATATTGCCTCTTCCTCTACTGCTCCTACTCCCGTCTTCCCTTATCAAGACGGTTCCTATCTAAAATTCGAGTCTGAAGCAGAACACACTAGATTCATAACCAAATTCAAAAATCGAGAAGTTCTACCTCCTCGCTTTTCTACTATTCAATATCTTGAATCAAGCGCGCCCGCAGCAACTGCGAATATGCTTCGGGAAAGCAAACTTATTGACTTCTTATTTCTTAGCTATCCTCATATTCATCCTCCATTCATTCGTGCCTTCTATTCCAATCTTAAGGAGGACGATGATGGTGATCTTGTCACAAACATAAATGGTGTTCAAATTCTTTTATCCGAAGAAAACATTCAAACGATTTCTCGAATACCTCGAAATGGGGAAGACATCTCTATGTACATACGAGAAGGCGGCATTTTATTTGATGAACAACTCCTCCTAAATCAAATCGGGCTTGGATCATTTGATCCTAATCTTACCACTCGTCGTCCTACCATCACGGGGATGCTCCTTGAGTATCGTTTGATTTTTTACTTCATAACTAGTGTGCTCAAACCCCGTATGCATAGCCACACCACTATATCACAAGAGGACGCAAAACTACTTCACGCCATTATCACCGGAGCTCGCATCAATTGGTGCAAGTTCGTCAAGCTTCATATGCTCAATGCTGTTCGGGACGATAAACCCCTTCCTTATGCACTTCTTATAATGAATATTATTGAAGCTACCGGTGTTAACACTTCAAATGGTCCGATCAAAAGAGGGACTAAACATTGGGAAATTTCAGCATCTTCCTTTCCCATTGTTGGCGAACACGCTGCTCCTCCTCCTCCTCGTCCTCATCCACGTCGTACTCAAAATCCCACTCTTCAATCTATTTCCGACCAGCTTTCTACACTAACCACTTCCGTCAATCAATTGACATATGAACTCCATGGATATTTCGATCATGTTAATTATCCATATGCTGGTCTTGTCCCGTATGAAACAGTGCCGGACAACGTCGACGACGAAGAGAATGATGAATAAAATTTTTTGTTTTATTTTCTAATGTATTTTCTGCCCAGTTTTTTGTATTTGTGTTGTACTTCTTGATCTTTTAATGAAATGTTTCTTCTTGCACTTTTTGTTAATGCCAAAAGGGGGAAGAAAACGGGCTATGCATACTATAATATATTTGCATAAATTAAGGGGGAATCACAAATTGAGGGGGAATACTTGTCTTGAACTGTTATTAATATGCATATCCCGATATAGGTTTGCCATTATCAAAAAGGGGGAAATTGTTGAAACACATTCTCAAACTAAATGTGTGTTGATTTATGTAGGTTTTGATAAATGACAAACCAACGAGGATGGAACTATAACAGTCAAAGTACAAGAGAAACAGTACAAGATCAAGAATCGCAATGAAGTTATTGTTGAGTCGTTTTATTTTGTGATCTTGATTCAACGACATATTCAAGTATTGGCTTCTCTCATAAAATAATTTTTCATCAAACCATGCATCTTTAAGTTAAAACAAATGAGTTGCATTTTAGCCAAAATGATTTTTAAACATGTCTTTTGAATCTGGACTACGACAATCGATTGTCTAAGACCAACAATCGATTGTGTTAAAGACCACCAAAACTGGAACTTTCAAATTTAGTAAACAATCGATTATTTGATTTCAACAATCGATTATGTCATATCACAATAGATTCTGTGCTTTAAACAATCGATTTTATTAAGACAGTGTTTAAACAAATTTTTCAAAACAGTAATACAATCGATTGTCTGCTTGGTACAATCGATTGTCATGAGTCAGTGACCAAATGAATTTTTCAAATAAGTTATACAATCGATTGTTGACTTGGAACAATCGATTGTCATGAGTCAGTGAATGAATTTTTCAAATAAGGTATACAAGCGATTGTTGACTTGGTACAATCGATTGTCATGAGTCAGTGACTAAATGAATTTTTCAAATAAGTTATACAATCGATTGTTGACTTGTGACAATCGATTGTCGTGAGACAGTGTCTAAATAAATTTTTCAAAAACAGAACAATCGATTGTGTTATGTAAACAATCGATTGTACTGAGGCAGTGTGTTACCGAAATTTTTCAAAAAACAAAATAATCGATTGTCATGGTCTAACAATCGATTATTTGCATACCGTTGTCGAAAATGTTTTTGAAACCTTAAACAACAATCGATTGTAACAGGTTGACAATCAATTGTTGAGTCTACAAAATCCTAAATAGATTTTTCACAATCAATTTTCTTCTTAAAGTCAAGATCTGTTGGTTGAAAATTAATTACACAATCTGTTATATTCAAACTTTTGTCAGAAATATTTTGAATATTTGAACCACAATCAATTGTACACATCTGACAATCGATTGTTGAATTACAGAATCCTAAACTGATTTCTTGTAATCGACTTTTCAAGATTTGTCTTTTGAAAAATTAGTCACACAATCGATTGTTGAGTCTTGACAATCGATTGTCACAACACAAATTCAGGGATTTTGTTTGACGATTAGGCAACGGTCTGATACTCTTTTAATGCTGTAAATACCCCTCTGAAATACGTTTTTCCTAACAACAACAGAGCATAAATCATACATATTATTGTTGCAATCATTCAATCTTAAATTCATTATTTTTGAGAGCCAATCTTTGATTAAGTTGTTGTGTTTCTTGAGCTGATTATTTTGTACTCATATCCACTCTTTGGGAGAGCTATTGTATAAGTGAGTATTGAGTGTTCATACACTTGTTGCAAGAGGAAATATTGTATTTCTTCTTGAGAAGTCTTGGGGTGAGGTATCCTCGAGCAAAGTTGTTTGAGACTTGTGTGATTCAAGTGCTCAGGTTGTAACGGTTTGTTAGGCACCCGTAAGCTTAACAGAGAAGTCTTGAGGTGAGGTATCCTCGAGCAAGGTTGTTTGAGACTTGTGTGATTCAAGTTCTCAAGTTGTAACGGTTTGTTAGGCACCCGTAAAGCTTAACAGTAAAGTCTTGAAGTGCGGTATCTTCGAGCAACGTTTGTTGAGGCTTGTGTGATTCAAGCTCTCAGGTTGTAACGGTTTGTTGAGCACCCGTAAGCTTAACGAAGTTAGTAGAAATCTCGGGAGAGTCTCTCGGGGACTGGACTAACCACAGGTTGTGGTGAACCAGTATACATCGGTGTGTTCTTTCCTTTCCTATTTATTTTCCGCACTTATTTCATTCCTGCAGTTTTAATTCCGCAACTTGATTTTATTTCTGCATAATTTTTATTAACGCTATTCACCCCCCCTCTAGCGTTAAGCACTTGTTCTAACAGTAAAAATTTCCTTGATTTGGGATTCGAAATAAACTGGTGACTTGGGACACCAAAGTCATACCTATCCCAAGTGGTAACTCTTAACACATAAATAATGTCACTTTAATGGGAAAAACTCCATTATACGTTTCATCCTTCGGGATAGCGGTGTAAAAAAGGAGGTGTGACAACCCCGACTTAGTTAATTACTATGTTTCCTCGACTTTTCATTTTAGCTATTGGGTGTGTGCGCATTCTTGGGCAAAGTGGTTGCATTATCGGGTTGTGCGTCACTCCTTGGATGTAGAATACTCCCCGGGGGATGGGAAATTTAATGGATTGGTAGAAGTCTCAGAGAATGGCTTTAATAGAGTGTATGCATGGTTGGCCTATGATGGTGTTATATGACTTATCCCGGTCTATGATGTGGAACGTGGTCTCCAAGGTGATGCTGCTTACCAAGATGAGCTCCGTGATTTCTCTATATGTCCGCTCAAATGCATTGTTAAAAACTGTTAGTATGATGCAACTTGGAACTATTCTGTTCTCGAGCTTTATTTGGGTGAGAAATTGAGGATAGATGATGCACGCGCATCTTCCCTCATCGACCATGATACATCTTACATCAGTATTAGGAACACTTAACTTAATAACATGGGTGTCATAACAAGGAATTACCAAATTATAGGTATCCGACTTATTGAAGATTTTAATTTCTTTAAGTTCATCATACCTACTTACTGTGAGAATGGAAATAACAATTAATTTGATGATAACTCTCTAAAAATATGTGATTTATTTTTGTGTTAGTTGTTATGCAGTTAATGCTATGTGTATGAGACTTAGAAAAGAAATAAGTGTTAAGTATAGGATGATAATAAAACAAATAGGTTGTCAATCGAGGCCTCGAGCTTGTTGATTCGGGGGCCTCGAGGTTGATTCTGGAGCTTAGTTGTGAGCTATAAAGGGTAATGGAGGTATGGGAAACAGTTATAATAAAATAAACTAAGGATCTTTATGGAAAATGATAAGCAATGAATAATGATCAAATATACATAGTAAATAAATGCAATGGAATCAAATGACTATGTTAGAGAGTAGAGAGAATGTTTTTTGTATATTTCACGTGGAGAAACTGAAGCAATATACTTTACAAAATGATAAGGATCCCCCATATATAGGAGGGGAATCTCAATATAGTACAAATATGCATTAATGACAGATATAGAGATGTGACAACTGGGTGACACCTTGATTAGGGTCTAGAGTAGCCCACTAGGCCCTGTCATTCCTAGTGTATGCCTAAGGAGCTTCCCATTTCTACCATTACCATGGTCACTATAACCTTGAGGTCGAGCATTGACGGCCTTCAATGGAGGGTACTCGGCGTCGTCTTGAGACTTCGCGGTGATTTTATGAAGGGCCTTAATGACGAGAAAGTAGAGGGTCTGATTACACCATCCCCGCACTTCTTAGAAAGGAGCGATAAAGAACAACCTTGACATCTGGTTCTTTAGACTTCTCACGGTAATGTTACTTTAACGACATCACGCTTATGATGTAAGCCTTCATGATAACTGGGGCATCCTATGGAATTGTCTTTTTAGCGACTTTCAATGCGCTGCCGATTTCCATTCTTCAAGGCGATTAAATTGCCGTCAATTCAGTTTTCAATAATGCATTCATTGTGCCTACCGACCCAATTTTTCAAAGGCCTTGATGATGTTGCGGGCCATACTATTTCCCCCTATAAATGGGGGTTCCGGTGCTATTTTCTTACCCAAGGGTCTTTCAAGATCTGTCCATTGTTCTCTCATAATTATCCTCCTCGATTACTACCTGCCATGTTTGGGTTCTATGGCCTTAAGGTTGCATGGCATCATTTTTATTAGCTGCGTGATAACCTTCTGTCTGAGTTTCCCTTGGCCAAATGGGATTATACTGTCTTGTCGTTCTTGTTGTTGTTACAATTATTACTTCCGTCATCGTTGGCTTGAGGTGATGATATATGGGGTTGACTGTTTTGACTTAGAAAGAAGTTTGGACTCTATAGCGCTGCTCAGGAGAGTGTTAATACATCGTTGCTCACTCTCCTACCCTGTCCTGGTATGGCACCCGTTGATTTTTTCCCAAGGGATAAAATGGAACAACTGCCAACTGAACTTGCACAAAACAATTTCCTAGAATGTGGGCTCTGAGCGGCCCTGCAAGTAGGGTTGTTGCCTGCCGAATCTTCCACCTTTGACTTCGGTGGGATATGTCTCTTTTTTCTGCCTATTTTGCATCACATTCCTTTTCTTCATCTTCCCATTTTCCTTTAATCTTGGTACTTGGAGATATTATTATGGAGGATCGAGATGAAAACCCTAGAGGATGTGGAAGTGAAAGATATTACCGCCGAGGATGCCTGCCCAAGGAGAAGATGTTTGAAGATACTGCGGCTGAAGAAGCACCCTTGAGAAGAGATGAGACTCTAAGCTTTTCTTGCATATGTACCTTTATTTACTTCTTTATTCCCGTTTAAGGACCCTTGTCGGCTTTTGTAATCAAACGTTGATGAATAGAAAGATATTTATTTAATTTGTCTCTGGTGCATACTATTTTCCTTTTAGTTATGCTTGTGTTGAATCTAATTGCATGACCCCATTGGTTGGCACAAATGTCGAGCCTAGGTTGAACTAATATACTCCAGTCATCAGGACCCCAACTTCGTTTTGAATGAGAGTAGGGCTTCGAACCCCGAAATAGAGACTTAGACTTTAGGCTTTTGAGAGTAGTCCATAGGTTAGGGTTAACTCGGGTCGTCAATAGAGTTCTCTTGATCTTAATGTTATAACCTTAAGGCATTGAAACAGGTCCTGGTTTTGGGACTGCCCGAGGTTACATGACATTCTCAGGTCAAGCCCCTTATGGACGGTGTTTGAGGCATTTTTTTTCCTTCTTGAGAGGATCCTTCAAAACTGGGTACCATCTCAAACCTGGGAATGATGCTAAAGGCTTCCTTTAGCCTACCTTCTTTTATTAACGAGGTCCTCGAGATTGGGTATCATCTCGGAACTCGCGATGATTTCAATGGCTCCCTGGGGCCTAGCTTCTTTTTTAAGGAGATCCTTAAGGTCGGGTACCGCCATTGGATTAGCGAGGATATTGTTGGCTTCCTGGAGTCAATCATCTTTTTTATGGAGATCCTCGAGATTAGGTACCATCTCGGTATTTGCAATGATGTGGTCGGCTACCTAGAACCTATATTCTCTTTGATAGATGTCCTCGAGGTCGTGTACCATCTTGGGAGTTGTGACAAAGCCGTTTGCCACTACCTCGCGAGATCCTACCATTTTAGATACTTATCCTTCTATTTCGGCATAAAGCCTTTCATTAATTCAGCGCTAACATACTTCCATAGGTTCCTGCTGTAGTTCTCTAGTCTCGCCATAGCCATGACTACTAATTCAGGGTTTGTTCGGAAGAGAGGGGAGAGTTCTACCTCAAACATTTAGGATCAACGAGTGTTTACCTTGAAACTTACTACTTTGATAGGAGAAGAGAATCTTCATTTAGTGAGAAAATACTGTGAATGGGGGACGAAAGTAGTGTTACAGACACTTTCCCCTGATGAGGGCATCGTAGATTGTGTTGCTGGATTCTTGAATATGTACACGTGTAGACGTATTGATATTGTTTCCTTGACCATCCTTCATCTGGAGAGGCATTTTCCCTTTTTGCATATTAATCTTTGTTGTTGTAGGCATCATAAAGCCTTTTGAGGCGAGGCTGCGCTCCTTTTGAGAGGGGGAAGGGTTAGCAGCTTCCGGGCTAATGAAAAACAATAATAAGGGGATATGTCTGATTAGTAGTAAGGTAGAAAGGGGCCAGAGCACCGAGACATAAACATCATCTCAGTCTGTCGTGCCCATTGTTTCTGATTCTGGAAATGTGGTTTCTCTGTTGTCGTTGCCTTCTATTTATTTAAAAAGTACTTTGAGGGATACTAGAGATCCGGGGTCACGTAATCTGCGTGACCGTGCCCCGACTGGAGTCTACACTTTTTAAGTTGAGGGAGCTAGGTTCACATATGTGGACTCGCCCTTCGAGGAAGTCCGACGACTTCACTTCAAGGTAAATTTTGACATAGGCCTTTTTGAATTTTGCATATTCCCTTTCTAATTGGATTTTTCTTTTATAGAAAATCAATTGGCATAAGTTCGAGCTTCTTCATCGCAAATTCGGGCTGCAGAAATCTTTGGATAAAGATAGATCCCTTAGGCTCCTTTATAAGGAAAAGGAAATCGAGCTGGCACACTAGCAGTATGAGGTGAGCTAGAGCTTGAATTATGAGAACTACTTGATGAAGCAGGTAGTTTTCCGTCCTAGATGAGTATTTGTTCCTCCTTCTAGCTTATAAGGTTAACACTTCGTCTATATCAGCTGCAGAAAAGGATGGAGGCTTTAGAGCATCTTCAGGATGAGACTGGCTGAGCCAATGCTGGAAATGATGACCTAAGAGCTCGACTAGAGGTTCTGGCTTTAGCGGAGAATGGTACCCTGGCTAATGTTTCCGCCCTTCAGGTTCAAGTCTCCTTCACTCGTGATACTTCTTTGGTTCAAATGGATAAAATTACGAAGCTAGAGTTCGAGCTTTCGAAGGTCATGGATAGGATCACTTAGGCCCGGGCTGGAGCCGTAATGAGCCAAACTAAGGCCGACCCAAAGATGGTGATTTATTTAAAGGATGTTGCTGATGCTCAGGTAGAGTAGGGAAGGATCCTTGATCACGAAGAGAAGATCAAAGAATATGCTCATTGTAAATATCGAAGAATGACTCTCATGGAGATCCATACTTGGGGTTTGTTCTTTCGAAAGAGTTGGAAAAAGCAAGGGCGAACGAGCATGGTGCTAGGTTACTTCTTTCCGAAATTGCGAAAATAAAAGATGAGGCTTGCAGGCCTTAGCTCTCGGGGGGAGGGCGTATGTTTTCCATATGTATATAGTAGTTTCAAGGCATGTTTGTAGATGGGGATTGCATTTTTTGCATATGTGTATAAAAAGAAACCCATGTGTCTTTACTTCTTCTGTACCCTTATCTATCCCAAATTTTTCCAATTGATACGGTCTCGGAGTTAGTGGAAATCCTTAGATTTGTGGTAAGGCCTTGGGGCTCATTAGGCTGACCTGTAGGCTCCTACATGCTTGGTCGATGTGACCTTTAGTATAAGTTGGTATTTGAGCTCTTATGCTTTTGTTCGACTATTTTGGGTTTAGTCTCCAAGTCGGGTTTCGACTCGAGCTCATTTTAACCCCACATTTTAATGTTTGAATGGGCTGGCGACAATGGCTCGTATGCCTTGGATTGTAGTGATCTTTTATGTGTGTGACCTTAAGGCTCATTAGGATGGCGACAATGTCTCTTACGCTTTAGATCGAAACAATCATGTATGTGTGTCGCCCTGAGCTCATTAGGATGGAAATAATGGCTCTTATGCTTTGCTCTTAGGCATATGTAGTTAACTATTTTGTGTTCAGTCTTCGAGTTGGGTTCCGACTCAAGCTCATTCAACCCCTCAATTTTTCGAATTTGTGTGGGCTGGTGCTAATGGCACTTATGACTTGCATCGATGCGCCCTAGCGACAATGGCTCTGGCACCTTGGGTCGAAGTGACCTTTTATGCGGGCTGGCTAAAATGGCTCTTACTCCTTGGGTCAAAGCGGCCTTATATCCAGGCTGGCAACAATGGCTCTTACGCCTTGGGTAGAAACGACCTTTTGTTGGCTTTATTTTTCCCTCGTTAAGTATTTTTGAGATAATTTTTGCCCAACTCTTCGACAGTTCAAGAGAACCTTAATTATGAGTTGTATTGCGGCGATGATCAAGCACCTTGGGATGTTTGGCTCGGAGGATGAGTATCTCAAAGCCCGTGATTTGGAGCTGATGCTTTCAAAGCTCTTTTACCTGTGTCGGGGTTAGCCTATTTAACAGGTTCTTTTCGAAGTAGATACAAAGTAATTGAATGCATGTGATTTTACAGTGACAGTTGGGCATCCCCGAGTCGCGTTAGTTTGGCTGGTACAACCTTATGACCGTGGTTATTTTTGCTGGGTGGAGCCATTTTAATATCGAGTGAAGTAGTTTAGGCAACTATGTCGAGGGTATTCCTTTTAGGGGTCTAAAAAGTTTGATATGTAGCCTTAACTTTGGGATCAACTTTAAGCCTATAGTAAGGTCTTACAAAATTTCCATGCCTTATGAGATCATACAGATTTTTACATACTTGGTACAAGTATGGTTCATGCCTTGCTTGAGGTTTTACTGATGATGTTGTTGCCATAGGTAGGTTTTAGGAGATCGAGTCTGCCTGCTCAAGGACTTATGGCCTCGAGTTTTCTACTGAATGGAGATTCGCGATAATTCGTGAGTCATCGAGGGTATCCTAGCTCGGGATCCATTACTCGTAAGCTTGGTAATACCTTGTTGAGGGCTTATGATTATGGAGATTCTAACCCTAAGGTCATGCAATTTTGGAGGTTTTGATACCAGTCCTTGAGTGTTCGGGACGCTTTCAGCCTTGGAGATGTTTCATGACTTTCATGTTTCCTAATTGAGGGCTTATGAGTTTGGGTCCCTAACTAGAGGGCGTTCAGGTGTTGAATTGTTGATGCTAGTCCCCGAGTGTTCAGGACGTTTTTCAATCGAGGAATCATTTTTACGGAAATGCTGAGTTTCATTTGAAGTATGAAATGCTTCGTTAAATGTATTCCTTGATTACTTGATACAAGTATACATGCTTTCTTAAACGAGGGCCCGACTATATGGACACAATTCGTTCGACCATTTGGCCCGATAAATCATTTTCCTATTAAGACCCCACTTGGCGTTTCTTTGCATTTTGAGTGGATGACCTTCTGGGGGGATGCCCTCCAGTGTTCGAGGTCGATTACAAAAAGAACCTTGATTACTTGTCGAGTCTTTCTGAGGTGCCGAAGAATGTTGCCTCGTTAAAAACGTTGCCGGTAAAACCTTTTTTGGGATAAAAAAATCGGTCAAAGGAAAAGAGTACAACATATGCTTTAGAACCTTAAGGTCTTCGGGCTGGGTCGATGTTTAGACTGCTACAGTCTGGCGCTTGCTTAAGGGTTAGTGTGAAATATAAAATGAAAAGGGAGATGGCTATACCTTAGTATGGGATGTGTCGACAATGTTTCGAGGTCCGATATGTCACAGTTGCATATGATGAGGATGCAGTACTGTCCTTCACTTTGTTTAATTAGCCTTAATCAAAGATGTAGTTTGATTACAATTTGACCCTTTTACGAATGGAGATATTGGTACCGATGCCACATCGTGCACCGCGAACATTTCCCTTGCTGTATGATGTTGCCCGTAGACAGTTTTAATACCATCCTTTGTCGAGAATTTCATCATTTGGGGGAGGGTTTGCGGTACTCCTCTCATGTGGTGTATCCATGACCGTCTGAATAAGGTGTTGTACCTCAAGTCTCCTTTGATAACATAAAATTTGACATTCACGTTAATTGGGAGGGTGATTTATCCTTTCGTTGTTTCACTTGCCATGTTTAATTAGTTGAGGACTAGAGTGGGGCACGATTAGGTCAAGCAATCTAAGCTGCTCTATTACACTCAACTTGATAATGTTGGCCGAGCTACCTAGATCTCCGAGTATTTATTTTATTTGAAATGTATTTATGAGTAAAGAGATTCCCAATGCATCATTGTGAGATTGAGAAAAGGTCTCAGTGTCCTCTTCCCTGAATGTGAGGGAATCTTTAGGTATATATCCCTTTGTTCGCTTTTCTTTGGTGATGGATATTTTCAACCTTCTCATCATGGGTTCCTATGGAGCATTGATGTCTCCCAAGATCACGTGGATGGCATGTTGCAACTAATTTGCTTTGTTCTTCATGGCCGCCTCTCTTTCCCGAACTGATTTTTCACTTGTTTACTTAGGAATTCTTAAAGATGACCTTTATTGAGTAGTCTAGCTACTTCCTCTCGAAGCTAGTGGCAATCCTCAGTCATGTGGCCTTGCGTGTTGCAAAATTCACATATTAAGTTATGTATTCTTTGAGAAGTATCCGATTGTACAGAACTGGGCCATTTGGCATCTCAGATTTTTCTGATGGCGAGCACGATGTCTGATATATCGACATCGAAATTATATTTCGATAAGCAAGGTGACTTTGCTAGCCTCATGTTCCTACCGAACATGGATTTATTGATAAGTCTCCAAGGATTCTTTCCTCGTCTATCCTTTGATCGTTGTGAGGTAGGTTACGCCTCGAGGTATTCCTTCTATCTTTGGTGCATGGTTGATATCTTTCTTCGTTTGCTTTTTGCTGATATGCCAGGATCGTGCTTTTGTATACTGATCCCGAGGGGGCTCCCAGTTGGTCATCTTTGACCCAGATTTTTTAATGGTGTCGGTTGTAAATGACCTACCAAGTCATGGTGTGATATTCGACAAGATTCTCTTTTACCTACTTCAAAGCCCCCGAGCATCGCTAATTCAGGCCATTTAGTGAAGGCCTGTACCGCCCGGTCATTAGAGACCCGTTGTAGTTCCATTCATTCCATCTGAAAGCGAGATACAAATTCTCGTAGCATCTCATTCTCTTTTTACTTGATTTGAAAACATCGGATTTCCTTGTGGCCACCTTGATGACCCCTACAAGCTCATTTATGAAGGAATCTGCCTACATTGAAAATGAGTCTATAGAGTTTGGGGCTAAGTTATGGAACCACATTATTTCCCTTTTAGAAAGTGTTTCAACGAATTTTTTCATCAGGATGGACTCGATCTCGCCGTTCTTCAGGTCGTTGCCGAGTTTTGTACGAACTGCTTTGAGTCAATACCTTTCAAGACCTGGGGCGCTCCTGGAATCTAATTGACGTTGGAGTTGTATTTCTCGTCCTTCTTGTCGTTGGCTTTTGTAATTTTCTTTGACGATTTAATTCTTCTGGTAAGGTTCTTGAGCTTCTTCACTATGGCACGATCGGCAATCGACTCGTTATATGCTCAATCTCTTCGGTACCTGTTTAGTCGAGGGAGCTGTCACCGGTGCTACTGTGCTAGGAGTTTTCTAGTGACTTTGCAATTGAGTGATAGCCACCTGTTGTGCCTGCAACATTTCAAAATAATATGAAGGCTGAACTCTCGTTCCTTCCTAATTGGGGTTGTCTGAGCTTCTTGTGGATCCCCTTGGTGCATGCTCTTGTTGGTGTACGAGCTGATATCGACATGTTGGGCATTGCGTGAGACTAAATCCGCCGAGATTGCTCTTGGAAAGTTCACAAGTTCTTGTGGTGGTACACCAAAACCTAGATCAGCCACACCGTTCTCTCCGTGGTTTTCAAGACTGCTATTTTGAACTTTATTTACGGAGCTAGGCATTTTTATATGAAATTGAATATCTCAGACAGGAAAAGGCGCGAAAGATGACTTGTGATATGGAGTGAAACTAGAAAGAAAATAGTATTTATTATTTTAAGTCCCACGGTGGGAGCCAAACGTTTTACCGTGAAAATGATAATAACAATTAAATTTGACTATGGGACTCTAAAAATATACGATCTATTTTTATGCTAGTTGTTAAGCCGTTGATGCTTTTTGAATGAGGCATAGAAATTAAATAAGGGATAAGGATAGGATGATAATCAAACCGATAAGATGTCAACGAGGCCACGAGCATATCGATTCGGGGGCCTCGAGGTTGATTGCGGAGCTAAGCTGTGAGCTATCGAAGGTATTGGGGTATGGCTAATAGTTATGATAAAATCAACAGAGCCTCTTTATGGCCAATGATAAGCAATGAATGATAAACAAATATAAAGATAGTAAATAAAATCAATAATATCAAAAGAGTATGTTAGAGAGCAGAGAGAATGTTCTTAATATATTTCGTGTGGAGCAACTGAAGCAACAGACTTTACAAAATGATAAGGGTCCCCATTATATAGGAGGGGAATCTCAATATAATACAAAAATGTGTTAATGATTGAGATATGGAGAAGTGACACTGGTTGATACCTTATATGGGTTTAGGGTAGTCCACTAGGCCCTGTCAGTCCTAGCTGTGCGCCTAGGGAGTTTCACATTTATACTATTATCGTGGTCACTATTTCTCTGAGGTCGAGCATCGACTGCCATCGAGGGAAGGTACTTGGCAGTGGTCTCGATCCTTCGAGGTGATCTTCAGAAATGCCTTAATGATGAGAAATTGAACCCTCCAATTTCACCGTAAACAATACCATTTGTGGGTGATTGACTGCTTGAGTTTGTGAGTGGTGGTGAACTTCACGAAATTGATGGATGCGTCGTCACTCACTTTTATGATTATTTGAATGGTTTGAACTAGGGAAAGGGGTTTGGGCGGACCCTGATGCTATTCTCGCCCTCGAGCAAAATTAGCCCTCCAACGATCGCTCATCAATATTTTTAGGTGCCCTCGGTGAAGCATTTTAGTGACTTCCTGTCTAAGGGTGATGCAGTCCTTGGTCTTGTGACCCCATTCCAGATGAAAATCATAGAAGTAGTTTGACTTTCTAGTGCCTGGGATGGATTTCATCTTATGTGGACATGTTACCTTTAATCCAAGCTTTTCCAATGCATAGACTATTTTTAAGGGGAAAAACAAAAATTGTGAGTTAATAATAAGGGGGCATACCTCTTTGATTTAGGTGGAGTCCCATTCTATGCATGGGTAAACTTTTATTGTGACGTGGAGGCGGTGTGAGAGTGCCCCTGATGTAAGCCTAATGTCGTTCTCGGTAGCGTCGTGACCCTGCTAGATCTTTTATTCTTTAATTTCTTTGGTCTTCCTAGACTCCATTTATACCGAGGTTAGACGTTGAGTAGGTCTGTTGAGAGCATCATTGTTTGCTCTTACCACAACACAATAGGTGCTATGTATCTCGTTCTACATGGTTGGAGAGTATTTCATGAGTCGGCTTAGCAACTTTTTTGGTCGCCCACGACCAGCTTCTACTCAGCCCATTCTGGAAAGCATTTACCGACATTCCTTCAAATACATCTAGAAGGGTCATTCTTACACGGTTGAACCGGGCGAGGAAGTCTTTGAGTCCTTCACTAGATGATTCCTCAATGGCAAATATGTCGTTCACCATTGCCTCAGCTTTCTAGGCCTCGGCATAGGTGGTGACAAACTAGACGGCCATTTCCTCGAATGTTTCTATGGAGTGTGCAGGTTATTGTGAGTAACAAGTTAGGGCACCGTCAGTTAGGATCTCACCAAACTTCTTCAGCAATATGGAAGATGCTTGTTCTTTTGCGAGGACATTGCCTATACGGTAGTAACATAGTAGCTTACTTGATCCTCGGGGTTCAACGTACTGTCATATATTTTCATGTATGGTTGAAATTTGAAAGTTTTTCGTGTAGCATGTGGTACATCTTCGTCGTTGTATAGTTGTTCCACAAACTGGCGGCGTCTCGCTTTGTAGGAGTTTTGGGGCACCCGATATCTAATCTACTATTTCTCGATCCTATGTCATTTGGCTATGGAGTGATTTGTTGTCGTTCTCCATCACTTCCATTTTTCTAAGGATGGCAGCGAGGGAATTGTTATTTATATCATTAACACAATGAGTGATACCTGTTAGGGGAGGCTGGGTGTGTTGCTCATTGGTTGCTACGGCAATGTCGACTTGCGCACCTTCTCTGCTTGACGTCTGTGTGGGTTTTTCGGGTACACTATTCAGTATACTCATTATCTATGTTTCTAGTAGCTTTTTCATTGATGGTGATGCTTATTCCATAGTGGAATTAGAGGCTCCAGTTCCATGAGAAGCATTAACGCTGCCATGAATGGGTTGAATCACTTCGTCTGGGTAGGGCAATCGATATCACGTTCTCTTCTCCTTCTCTGTGAGCCTCAATGATGGTATTAGTAGATTAGTGGCAAGGCCTGTCACTACTTTTAGTATTTCTTCTTCATTTCCTTCCATGTTGGAGTATACAAGTAGGGGCAAGAAAATTTTATACTTTGATATTCGTGTGTTTTTCTAGATCTAAAAAGACTATGATTTTGTCTAGAAATTCCTCACAGAAGGCACCCAATTGTTTGACCAAAAAGTATAGTACTTTTTGTTAAACTAATTAAAATATAACTAAGGTGAAACATGAATCCTAGTCAAGCATAACAAATATTAGATCTTGCTAAAATTTTAAGTGATACTGTTCACTTAGTGCTAAGAGTCATGAATTCAATCAATTATACTGCTCTTCAAAAAATAAATCAAGAATGAATGATGAGCATAAATACGGAAAATGGCAATAAATGTAAATAGGTAGAACAATTCAGCTAAATATCAAATGTCGTGGAAGATTCTTCCTTCTGGCGATGAAATATGGTAGTAGATATGAAAATGAACAATGTTATCTTTGATCATGTGAGTCTAAGGGAAGAATAATCGATAAAATCAATCACTATGGAAAGGTGAACTTTGTATTTTCTCTCAAAGGGCCAACACCTTACAATAGTTTTTCACAATGAATCTCATGTGCCTCGTTCCCCTTTCTTTTTCTATTTATATGGGATGTTCTCTAAAAACTCTAGAAAAGTACAACAAAGGGAATATTCAAATATTCCCATCTCTAGTCTTGAGAATACACTAGCCGTTATTCCTACACCTCACTATTTGACCTCAGCTTCAACGGTTTTCTCAGTGACTGCTCATTGTTGGAAACATTTTACTCATCAACCTTTGGTACGTTGCCCCCGAATTTTTTAACCCTAACAGCATCACTCTGTAGCAGTACATCCCTAATGGTTAATGAAGATGGTTTATTTCTAGTCCTCCTCCTCCATGAGGATTTGGTTCTAGCCCGAGTTGGGATCAAAGAAACTCAACAATTCATGCTCTGATGTGGCGTCGATGAGTTAGTCGATGTGGGGTAGCGGGAAGGAGTCTCTAGTGCAAGCTTTGTTCAGGCCTTTGGAGTCTACATACAATCTCCACTTAGCGTTCTTCTTTTTCACCATGACAATATTGGTGACCTACTAAGGGTGCTTCGATTCTCTGATGGAGCCATTCAATAACAATTTCTTGACCTCTTCATGAATTGTGTCATTTATTGCAGATTTGAACTTTCATCTTATTTTCCTTACTAGGGGGTATAATGGGTCGACTTTCAACTTGTTGCTATCTCCTTTGGGATACCTCACATGTCTGCATGGGAAAAGGCAAATAGGTCAATGTTATTTTTTTAGATTTGATGGAATTTACTTGAATCTTGGAGTTTATGGCTGGTGAAGGCTTTCTTGTTGTGGTCGTCATAATCTAGTTGGACGAGGTCAAGGTCCTCTGCGGTTGACCTCGCGACTTCCATGATTTCAGGGTCGTTGATAACGTCTCTCTTTTCATCGCTATCTGACCCTGATTTCGTTAATTTGTATGCTTTCTTGGCTTTTTCTTTCAGTTGTTGGGTGTAAATGCAGTCTTGGGCGATGTGGTAGAATTATCGGGTCTTGTGTTGCAATCTCGGAATGTAGAATACTCATATGGGTTGGGAAATTATTGACTTGGTACAAACTAGATGAGACAACTTTCATAGAGTGTTTCCATGGTCGGCCTATGATGGCATTATGTGCCTTATCCCGGTCCATGATGTGGAATGTGGTCTCCAAGGTGGGCAGCGTGATTTCTCTTAATGTCTGCTCAACTGCATGGTTAAAACTTGTTTGTGTGATGCTACATGGAACTATCCTATCCTCGAGCTTCATTTGGGCGAGAACTCGAGGATGGACAATGCACACGCCGCTTCTATCATCGACCACGATACGTTTACATCAGTATCAAGAACATGTAAAGTAATGACAAGGGTGTCATAGTGAGGAAAGGCCAAACTGTGGGTATTTGACTTATGGAAGATGATACTTTCTTCGAGTTCATCATATCATTCGTAGATGATTGTCTGCTTGAGCTTGTGAGTAGTGGTGAGCTTTATGATGTTGATGGATGCGTCGTCACCTCCTCCGATGATCATTTGAATGCTTCAAAATAGGGAGGGTGGTTTGGACAGCCCTTGATGTTATTCTCGCCCTCAGGAAAAGTTTTTCCTCACTCGATCACTCATCAAATCTTTTAGGTTCCCTAGATGAATTATGTCCACGACCTCCTGTCTAAAGGTGATGCAGTCCTCGGTTACACTATTCTTGATAAAAATCACAGAGGACGTTTGGCTTTCTTTTTCCTGGGTTGGATTTCATCTTCTGTTGCCATGTTACCTTCCGGCGGAGCTTTTCCAATGAGCAAACTATTTCTAATGGGAAAACACAAAAATTGTTAGCGAATAATGAGGGGGCATACCTCTTTCATTTTGGTGGATTCCCATTTGTGGCCTGGATGGACCTTCGTCGTGACGTGGAGGTAGCATGAGATTGCCTCTGACCTAAGGCTGATGTCATTCTCGATTGGGGCATTGCCCTACTAGATCTCTTCTGCTTTAGTTTCTTTGATCCTCAAAGACTCCATTTAGACCGAGGTCATACGTTGAGTAGGACCATTGAGAGCATCCTCGTCGGCTTTTACCACAACACAGTAGGTGTAATGTATCTCGTTCCAAGTGGTTTGAGGGTATTTTATGAGTCGGCTTAGAAACTTTTTGGTAGCCTATGACCTACTTCTACTCAGCGCTTTATGGAAAGCTTCTACCACCTTTCCTTCAGATATATTTGGAAGGGTTATTCTTACACGGTTGAACCGGGCCAGGAAGTGCTTGGGTCCTTCACTAGGTGATAAATTGTCAGTCATTTCGTCAGATGTTTCTGTGGAGTGCGCAGGTTATTGCGAGTAGGAAGTCAGGGCCCCGCCAGTTGGGTCTCACCAAACTTCTTCAGCAAAATAGAAGATACTTGTCCATTGCCTTTTACTGCAGTAACATAGTGGATCATATTAACCTGGGGGTCCGTCGTACCGTCGTGTATTTTTAAGTATGATGGCATTTTTAATGTTATGGGTATAGCATGCGGTATGTATTTGTTGCTATTGGATTGTTCCACAAACCGGCCGGCATCCCGCTTTGGTAGAGTTTTGGGGTGCCCGATACCTTATCTACCCTTTCTTGATTCTCTCTCATTTGGTCGCAGAGTTCTTTCGTATCATCCTCCATCTCCTCCATATTTCTAAGGATCGCAGCAAGGGCTTTGTTACCTGAATCATTAACAGAATGAGTGATACATGTGGGGAAGGGTGGGTGTGTTGCTCAGTGGTTATTCTGGGAATGTCGACTCGCACACCTTCTCTGCTTGACGCTTGAGTGGGTTTGTTGAGTGTACTATTTTATGTACTCATTAGCAATGCTTCTAGTAGCTTTCTTATCGATGATGGTGCTTCTTCCATAGTGGACATAAAGGCTCCATTTCCATGAGAAGCGATAATGCTGCCATTAAGGTGGGGGGAAGGGTGAATCACTTTGCTTGGGTGAGGCACTCGGTGTCATGAATCACTTTGCTTGGGTGAATCACTTTACTTGTGAATCACTTTGATGGTATTTAGGAGAGTACTAGTAAGACTTGTCACTACTTTTAGTCTTTCTTCTCCTTTTCCTGCCACGTTAGATTGTGCAAGTAGGGGCAAGAAAATTTTGTACTTTGCTATTGGTGTGTTTTTGTAGATCTAGAAAGACTACAATTTTGACTAGAAATTTCTCACAGACAGCACCAAATATTTGACCAAAAAGTATAGTACTCTTTTTTAAACTAATTAAAATATAACTGAGGTGAAAGGTAAATCCTAGTCAAGCATAATAATTCGTAAATCAAGCCAAAAATTTAAGTGATACCATTTACTTAGTGCTTAGAGACATGCATTCAAACATTAGATGCGCACTTAGGAGAATAAATGAACAATCAATTATGAGCAATAAATATGGAAGGTGGCAATAAATGTAAATATTAGGTACCCAAATATCAAATGATGTTGGAAGATTCTTCCTTATAACAATGAAATATTTTAGTAGATAAGAAAATGAACAATGTTTTCTTGGATCATGTGAGCGTAATGGAAGAACAATAGATAAAATCAATCAGTATGGAAATGTGAACTTTGTATTTTTTTCTCAGGGGTCAACTTCTTACAATAGTTTTTTCCGAATGAATCACGTGCCTGTTTCCTCTTTCTTTTTATATTTATATGGGATGTTCTCAATAAACTCTAAAAAATAGAACAAAAGGAATGTTCAAGAGAATATTCCCATCTCTAGTCTCGAGACTGCACTAGCCTTTATTCCTACTCCTTGTTGTTCGACCTCAGCTTCAATGGCTTGCCCAACGACTCCTTGTTGTTGAGCTTCAGTGGATCTCGGCTTTGCCGCCCGAATCGAAACAGTTTTCACATTTAATGACCTTTCCCTGCCTATTATCCTAAGTACGATTTGTTAGATATGATTTTAATGATGCAAATAATATAACTGCTCTATGTATAGGAACTCATGGATAGCATTCAAGATTGATGGAATAAATCACAAAAGATCAGGGAACTCGTGAATGTCATACTAGATTGAAGGATTCAATCAGAGAAAATCAAGGAAGGCATCCAATATTAGAGGAATCAATGAAACAGATAGAATAAATAAAAGCCTAGACTGAAGGAATCAAATCAATCAAGCATAACTAAATATGGAAGGTGCAACATTCAAGGAAGCATATAAGGAGAATCATTCAAATATCTCATCTAGCATAGTCATTGTTGCATAACCTTATGCTTGGAAAAAATTAATTTCTTTCCAAGGATAAAATCTCTTGGGTTGGAAAATCTCTCCAGAACCCAAGCGTATCTCAAAGTATTTAAACTTGTATATGTACCCTAGAGCGAAATACTTTGATCGAACCAAATAACCTCTCTTTGTTCTATTGCAAACAAACATTGTAACTCTACTAGACCTGCTGTGTAACAACTTAGAGAAAAAAGACAGAACAACATTGGCGAGGCATTGTATCAAAAGAAACAAGTGATATATGAACTGAGCTATCGACGTAGATCACACCATTATATATGTACTCGAAGAAACTCATCACTCAAAGAGAAATTTCTTGGCACCCAAAGGTACTGGACTAAGATTCACATTGAATCCAAACCAGTATAAATATTTTTGTGTCTTTTATTCTTGCATTTAATTTATCCTTTGTCGGCTACAACTCAATCACTTGTTGATTCTGAAGATATAAACTTATATACATATGAGCAAATGACGGTTGTGCAAGACAACAAGGCAAGAATCTAATTTATAATGCTATAAATGGTGAAGAATATAATAAAATCTCCAGGTGTGATACAGCCAAAGAGATGTGGGATAAGTTTGAAGTTACATATGAAGGAACCAGCAAAGTAAAGGAAACACATACTAACATGTTGGTTGATGATTACGAACTCTTTCAGATGAAAGAAGGAGAATATATTGAAGAGATATTTGGCAGATTCAGTAAAATCATTAGCGTCTAGAAGCTTTTAGCAAACAATATTCAAGTGGTGATCAAGTTAGAAAGATACTTAGAAGCCTACCAACTACTTGGCAAAGTAAAATAGTCACACTTTAATCACAATGTAACACCCCAATTTTTTAAATAATATTTGCATTCTTGATTGAGCATTTTTATTATGAGGAAATACTTTACACTGCACTTCCTAATCGTAAAATTGACAATATATGAAAATTTATTACTTTCGGTTCTGTTAATATTGGCAAAGAAGTTTCATGGTGTTGCTATATGTAACAATAAGTATTATTTTGATGAGTTGTTATTAGATACATTTTATAATTATGTTTTTGGGCGCAACCTTTTATATTTATCTAAATATATTAGTAGTTTGGGCAACCATATTTTTTTCATATTTATCAAAAGTTTAGATACTACTTTGAAAGTCTTGTTTTTCCATATCCTTCTCCATTATTTCATTCTTTCAAGACAAAGATACAAAATTGCCTACCTTCTCTCCTTCTTAGCCTCTGAAAATTTCATGAAACCACCATTGATTTATATACTAAATCAAACAGCAGAATTCATTTTTGGTAAAGATCAAGTTGGTCATCTCTTTTGTGGTAATTTTCTAAGTTCGTTTTTACACTAGATAGCTATTAGTATTTTCTACCTATCTTTTTGTAGAAAGCTTCGATTTAAGTGATCCAAGACTTTCTGAATAGGTATTTTTTAGATCTATAACTCATATGAGGGAACTAAAATTTGTTTTGCTGGTATTAAGCTGAATCAGAAATTACAAGGCTGGTGCTACCCAAATTTAAATTTTTTAAATACTCCATGTACTACTGATAGGAGTTTTAGCATAACTTTCTGGGCTAAATTTATATGGAGTGATTCAAGATGTTGTGAAATAGCTAAATATATATATGTATAACTTGTTTGAAGACTATTCAGTCTAGTTTGTCCATGTGATGACCCAATGGGATCATCACTTATTTATTTATCGTTCTATACTTCTGAGGCTAAAAAATATCCTAACGCATTATCTTGATTTGCGTGCACACTCCTGCCGCATAACAGGAAACGTAAATATGAATTCTGTATGAGAAATACTAAGATGCTAAATTGAATAAATTTGACTTCGGTCAACTTTGTTGGTAAATGGACCCGCACCCATGATTCGATGGTTCGGAAGGGTCCGTGGGAAAATATGGGACGTGAGCGTATGCCTGGGATCAAATTCCGAGGTCCCAAGTCCAAGAAATGATTTTTTATGTGAAATTATCTTCTAAATTTATTTATGAAAAATGGAAATGAAATGTGATTAGAAGACTAGGGTATCATGTCCGTAATTTGGTTCCGGTGCCTTGGTACAAGTCTAGATATGATTGAAGCACATTCTATAAATTTTGGTTGAGAACAGACGTTGTTTGACATATTTCAAACCCGAAATGGGAATTTTATGTCTTATTAAAATGCTTAGAAGAAATCATGAGTTTTTGAGGCTCGATCCAATGTATATGATGTTATTTTGGTGACAAGTCCGTTGGAAGTTTTTGAGGTTGTGTGCATATTTGTTTTGGAGCCCCGAGGGCTCAGGTGACTTTCAAGTTGGTTCCGGGAGGTCTTAGACTTAAAAACACCAGATATTGCAGGTCCGAGAAAAGCTGCACGCTCAAGCGTGCCCACGATCGCCTTAGCACGGTCCGCGGTGTGCGCTGTGCGACCGCATCTGCCTTTGCACGGCCCCACGTGTAAGCCGTGCAGCCGCGGTTGTCCTCGCGCGGTCCGCATTGCAAGCTTTGGAGAGCCAGCAGCCTTAAGTTCAACTAGTGCAGCCACGTCCGCCTTAGCATGGTCCTTGGTGTGAGCCGTGCGGCTGCGATTGTCCTCGTACGGTCCGTGCTGGGCGCGTCAGGAAGTAGAAATACACGGGATTTTTAGTTTTTTCTCACTTTTCAAAAACCCAGAATATAAGAGGCAATTTTCTAAGCCATTTTTCTTCTTTAATAGAATTGGTAAGTCATTTGTAACTCATTTTCTTTACTCCTTAACACCTTTTAACATATATTCAACATCAAATCGAAGATTTTAATGGGGAAAATTTGGGTATATAGGGTAGGACCTAGGGTTTTGCTAAAATTGGGGTTAGACCTCAATCCGAGGTATGATTTCAAAACTAATCATATAATTGGATTCGTGTGGAATGGGTAACTGGATTTTAGTTCGAACTTCGGGATTTGACCACGTTGGCCTAAGGGGAAGTTTGGTTAGTTTACCTAAATTTACGTTGCTTGAGATGTTATTTACGAGATGTAATTGAATGAATAGATTTGGGCCAATTGGAGTCGGATACTTGTAGCAAAAGTGTGGTTTCAAGTTGAATTGAAGCCGGTTTGAGGTAAGTGGCTTTATAACCTTGTGTGGGGGACCTTTCCTCTATGATATGATATATGGTAATTGAGAGCCTTGTACGTGAGGAGACGAGTGCGTACTTGAGCTAATCGTTTTTGAAATTCGATTTTTACTTACGATATTGAGACTGAGTTTCTTTCGCACTTGCTTTATCTTACTTGCAATTATAACATGTGTTAGATTAGAAAGACATGTTTAGTTGATTTAACTTGCCTACTTGCTTAAATTGCCTTAACTGCACTACATGAGACATGTAAGGCTGGAACTATCTGTTGCTTTTATTGTTGTACTTCATTTCTAAATACTCTCCGGTTGTGATTGTGCATTTACATTGGGACGACGAACGTGGGATTCCGGTAGCTCCACCCCCTATTTTGTTTAATTTGGGACTACGGGTTAGATTCCCGGGAGATACCCCTGCATATTCATATTTGGGACAACGGGTTAGATTCCGGAGAGATCCCCTACACATTTATATTTGGGACTACGTGTAAGATTCCCGGGAGATCCCTCTACATATTTACTTTGGGACTACGGGTTAGATTCCCAGGAGATCCTCATGCACATTTATATTATGGATTATAGAATGGTATCCTGGGAGATCCTCGTTATTAGTATTGATATGGAAATGGACTACAGGATGGTATCCTGGGAGATCCTCGTTATTTGTATTGATATGGAAATGGACTACAGGACGATATCCTGGGAGATCCTCGATATTGGTACTGAGATGGATATGGACTACAGGACGGCCGTGAGATCCTTTTTATTAGTATTGATATGGAAAAGGACCACTGGACGGTATCCTAGGAGATCCTCGTTATTGGTATTGACCTGGAAAATGGACTAGAGGACGGTATCCTGAGAGATCCTTGTAATTAGTGCTAATATTGAGCTGTCTTACTTTGGGTTCTTTTACCCTCGGTTTGTGGATTGTTTTCTGTGTAATCTGAATTAATTCACATTTGTATTCCATTATTTCTGTTTATTTCATTCTGTTGCCAGAATTTTTATTATATTGCTTAATCTTAGAAGGGCCCTGACCTTCCTCGTCACTACCCGACCGAGGTTAGGCTTGGCATTTGCTGAGTACCGACGCGGTATGCTCATGCCCCTTCTGCACATGTTTTTCATTTGCAGACCCAAGTACTTCCTCCCAGGCGCACTATCAACGAGGCAGATATCTGCAGCTTCCGCTGACTGAAGAGTTTCCTTCCTTATTCTGCCTGTATTGAATACATTATATCATACTTTTGATGTAGACATTCTGGAAATTGCAGCATTTACCGTATTTTCCTTTAGCCTATGTTTCACATATGTTTTTGGGTTTTGGGGTGTTATTGTAGACTTCCACAGTTTTGAGTTGTATATGCCAAGCGTCAGTTGTATATCATTTTCTTCTAGCATTACTTAATTTAATTAAATATTTTCGCAAGTTATATAAATTCTTCATTGTTAGGCTTACCGAGTATTAGGAAATAGGTTCTATCACGACATGTTAATGGATGGTGGACTGGGTTCGTGATAAGTTGGTATTAGAGCTTAAGATTCACAGAAGTCACGGAGCATAGGCCGATTTATTGGAGTCTTGCTGATCAGTACGGAGACGTCTGTACTTATCTATGAGAGGCTATGTAACTCTTTAGGAAAAATCTTCACTTCGTTGATTTCGTTGTCGTGCGATATTTTTGACATTGGACCTAAACTTTTGTCTTCTATTCTCTCCTATATGGTGAGGACATGCACTACTCGGGATGATCAGGCACCCGCGACCCCTACTGCAGCCGTCAGAGGCCGAGGCCGGGGTAGAGGCCGAGGACGTGCACGTGGTGCAGCTAGAGCACCTGTGTGAGCTGCCATCGAGGCACCACCAGCAGATCCAGCCGAATCCAAATCACCTGGCACACCTACTACTGCCACTGCCACTCTAGCCTTTAAGGAGACTTTGGCTCAGTTTATGTCTATGTACACTACCTTGGCTTAAGCAGGGTTGCTTCCCCTCCCTGCAGCCACATCCCGGGCTGGTGGAGGAGTACAGACTCCCGCCGTCCATACTCGTGAGCAGCAAGTGCAGGTTGATCTGGTCCTAGAGATCATTCTTGTCCCGCCTGCAGTGCTAGTTTAGCTCGTGGATGGGCAGATGCTTATGAGGATGAGCAACATAGGTTAGAGAGGTTCAATAACTATTATTCTCCGATTTTCAGTGGATTAGTGACAGATGATGCCTTGGTATTTCTAGAGGAGTGCCACCGTACTCTTCGCACTATGGGCATAGTAGAGTCCAGTGGGTTTTCCTTCACTTCTTTTCAGCTACGAGGAGCTTCCTATGATTGGTGGCATACTTATGAGATAGATAGTCTAGTCTAGTCTGCTTCAGCGACTTGGGCCCAGTTTTCGGTGATGTTTATGACAGAGTTTGTCCCCCAGAGTCTTAGGGACGCATGGTGCACAGGGTTTGAGCACTTGCGCCATGGTGCTATGACCATTTTGGAGTATGCTATCCGTAATACAAGATTGGCTAGGCATGCACCGGCTTTTGTTGCTACAGTCTGCGAGAGAGTTCGCAGGTTTATTGAGTGTCTTATCACAAGTAACAGATCTAGCTTGGCTTGAGAGTTGGACATGGACATTCCTTATAAGCAAGTAGAGAGCATTGATAGGAGTATCGAGAGTATGGACGCTAAGGGGCAAGAGGAGAGAGAGGCCAAGAGGTCTCGAGAGTCGAGCCACTATTTGCCCGTACCCTAGCAACAAGTCGACATGGTAGGGGTTTTGTGGGTCACCCTGTTCATTCCGCTCTAATAGTAGCCAGCAGTTCTCCTGCTATGCTTACACCTCAGGAGACTTACTATGCACCTCCGGTTTCTAGCGCGCATCTTGTGCGGGATATTTCCAGAGGTCGGTCCAGCAGACATAGCCCTAGTTAGTCATATTCACCACGCCCTCCCAGAGCTTGTTTCGAGTGTGGTGATACATGCCATATGGTTAGGGACTTCCCCAGACTGGGTAGGGGTGCATCTTCACAGACTACTCAGCCATAACATGCCCCGCAGAGCTCTCAAGCTATGGTTACAGCGCAAATTGACACCCCACCTGCTCTGCCAGATAAGGGTGGAGGCCTAAGTAGAGGTCTCCCTCGAGGGGGAGTCCAAGCTAGATATTATTCCCTTCCTGTTGATGCCGAGGTTGTTGCCTCCGATTTTTTATCACAAGTATTGTATTTGCTTTTCATATAGAGGCATCGATTCTATTCTTCTTACTTTGCTCCGCATTTACGTGTGCCTCGAGGTTCTTTGAGTGCCCTCGTTTATGTTTCTTCTCCTGTGGGGATTCCCTTATAGTGGACCATGTTTATCGGTCATGTTTAGTTACTATTCATGATTTTGAGACTAGGGCGGATTTATTGTTACTCAATATGGTTGATTTTGATAGTATATTGGGCATGGACTAGTTGTCACCCTATTTTGATATTCTTGATTGTCACGCTAGTACCGTGACGCTAGCAGTGCTAGGTATTCTGCGTATCGAGTGGAGTGGCATTTTAGATCACACTCCTAGTAGAGTTATCTATTTCCTTAAAGCTCAGCGCATGGTTGAGAAGGGGTATGCAGCGTATTTAGCCTATGTGAGAGATGTCAGTGTGGATACTCTTTCTGTTGATTTTGTCCTAGTGGTACGGGATTATCCCGATGTATTTCCAGCAAACCTCTAGGCATGCCGCCTGATAGAGACATTGATTTTGTCATTAACCTATTGCCGGGCACTGAGACCATTTCCATTCCTCCTTATTGTATGGCTCCTCTTGAGCTAAAAGAATTGAAGGATCAGTTGTAGGAATTACTTGATAAGGGTTTTATTCGACCCAGTGTTTCACTGTAGGGTGCTCATGTTTTATTTGTGAAGAATAAGAATGGTTCTAATCGTATGTGAATTGATTATCGCCAGTTAAACAAGGTCACGGTGAAGAACCATTATCATTTGCCTCGTACTGATGATCTATTTGACCAGCTTCAGGGTGCACAGGTGTTTTCTAAGATTGGCTTTGCTTAAGTTGCCATCAGTTGAAGATTCGGGAGTCAGACCTCCAGAAGACTGCTTTCGAAACTCGGTATGGTCATTATGAGTTCCTTGTTATGTCCTTTAGTCTTACGAATGCCCCGATAGCTTTTATGCATTTGATGCACAGCGTGTTTAGGCCATATCTCGACTCCTTCATTATTGTTTTTATTTATGATATTCTAGTGTATTCCCAGAGTCGAGAAGATCTGAGCAGCACCTGAGGACCATGCCTAAGACCCTGAGGGAGAAAAAGTTACATGCGAAGTTCTCAAAATGTGAATTTTTGTAGGATTCTATGGCGTTCTTTGGCCACATGATTTTGAGCGAGGGCATTCGGGTTGATCCGATGAAGATAGAGATTCGTGTAGGGTTGGCCCAGGCCGTCCTCAGCCACAGATATTCGCAGTTTCCTTGGCTTCCCAGGTTACTACCGTCATTTCCTGGAGGGGTTTTCATAGATTGCTGCCCTTATGACCAGATTGACCCAGAAGGATGTCGTATTTCAGTGTATAGAGGAGTGTTAGGCGAGCTTTTAGAAGCTCAAAACAGCTTTGACGACAGCCCTTGTTCTCATATAGCCTGCTGGTTTGGGATCTTATATAGTTTATTGTGATGCCACACGGGTTGGGCATGGAGCGAAGTTGATGTAGTACGGTTGTGTGATTTCCAACGCATCTAGACAGTTGAAGATACATGAGAATAATTACCCCGTCCACCTGCTTAATTTAACTGCCATTGTTCATGCCTTGAAGATCTGGCATCATTATTTTCATGGTGAGCCTTGTGAGATTTATACTAATCATAGGAGTTTGTAGCATTTGTTCAAGCAGAAGGATATAATTTTGCGTCAGAGGAGGTGGTTAGAGTGGCTAAATGACTATGATATCACTATTCTGTATCACCCGGGCAAGGCCAATGTTGTAATGGATGCCTTGAGTCGTCGGGCAGTTTGGGGAGTTTGGCTTATGTACCGGCCTAAGAGAGACCTATGGAGTTGGATGTTCAAGCCTTAGCTAGTCAGTCTGTGAGATTGGATATTTCGGAGCCCAGTCGGGTTCTCGCCTGCGTGGTTTCCAGGTTTTCATTGTTCGATCGTATCAGGGAGCGGCAATATGATAACCCTCATTTACTTGTCCTCTGAGACACAGTTCAGCACAGCGATGCCAGAGAGGTAACAATCGGAGATGACGGGGTATTGAGGATGCAAGGCCAAGTTTGTATGCCCAATGGTGATGGGTTATGGGAGTTGATTCTAGCAGAGGACCATAGTTCGCGGTGTTCCATCCACCCGGGTGCTGCGGATGAAGAAGGATATAGTTGGATATGTAGCTAGATGCCTCAACTGTTAGCAGGTGAAGTATTAGCATTAGAGACCAGGCGGGTTGCTTCAGCAAATAGAGATTTCAAAGTGTAAATGGGAGAAGATCACCATGGATTTTGTAGTTAGTCTCCCTTAGACTATGAAGAAGTTCCATGCCATTTGGGTGATTGTGGATAGGCTAACCAAGTCTGCTCATTTTATCCATGTGTGTACTACTTATTCATCGGAGCGATTGGCGGAGATTTAAATCCGGGAGATTGTTCGTCTGCACGGTATTCCAGTTTCTATCATTTCGGACAAAGGTACTGAGTTCACATCAAGGTTTTGGAGAGCCGTTCTGCAGTGGTTGGGTACTCGAGTGGAGTTGAGCATGACATTTGACCCCCAGATGGACGGACAGTCCTAGCGCACTATTCAGATTCTTAATGATATGCTTCGCGCGTGTGTGATTGAGTTTGGAGGGTCTTGTGTTCAGTTCTTGCCATTGGCGGAGTTTGCCTACAATAACATTTATAAGTCCATCATTCAGATGGCATCGTGTGAGGCTTTATATGGCAGGAGATGTAGGTCTCCGGTGAGTTGGTTTGAGCCGGGTGAAGCCTGACTATTGGGTATAGAATTTGTTTAGGATGCATTGGAGAAGGCTAAGGTGATTTAGGATAGACTCTATATAGCCTAGTCTAGACAGAAGACTAAGGTGATTTACGCTGACAGGAAGGTTTGTGATGTATCATATATGGTCGTAGAGCGGGTTCTGCTTCCGGTCTCGTCTATGAAGGGCGTTGCGAGATTTGGGAAGAAAGGGAAGTTGAGTATGAGGTACATTGGCCCTTTTGAGGTTTCGAGACGTGTTGGGGAGGTTTCTTATGATCTCGCCTTACCTCCTAGTTTGGCTGGAGTTAATCAAGTATTCCCTGTTTCGATGCTCCAGAGATATCACAGTGACCCGTCGCACATGTTGATTTCAGCACAGTCTATTTGGACAATGATCTATCCTATGTTGAGGAGCCACTGAGTATTTTAGACAGGCAGTTCACAAAGTTGAGGTCAAAGGATATTGCTTCAATAAAGGTTCATGGCGGGGTCAGCCGGCCGAGGAGGCGACTTGGGACACCGAGCAGGATATGCGAAGTCATTATCCTTATCTTTTTCCCGACTCAGGCAATTCTTTCTTTTGTCAGTTAAAGGACAAACATTTGTTTTTGTTGTGGAGGATGTGACAACCCAATGGGGTCATCACTTATTTATTTTGTGTTCTATATTTCCAAGGCCTTAATACCTCCTCTCGAGTTCCTCAATTTGCGTGCGTACTCTTGGCGCAAAATCGAAAAACTTAAATATGAATTCTGTGTGAAAAATGCTAATTTTTTATGCTAAATTGAATAAATTTGACTTCGGTCAACTTTTATTGTAAACGGACTCAGACCCGTGATTCATTGATCCCATAGGGTCCGCGGGAAAATATGGGACTTGAGCGTATTCCTAGATTCGAATTCCGAGGTCCCAAGTCCGAGAAATAAATTTTTATGTGAAATTGTTTTATGGAAATAACTAAGGAAAATAGAAACGAAATTTGAATAGAAGGCTAGGGTATCGAGCCTGAATTTTGGTTCTTTGGTGTACGGTACAAGTCTTATATATGATTGATGCATTTTCTGTAAAGTTTGGTTGAGAGCAGACGTCATTTGACGTGTGTTAGAGCTGAAATGGGAATTTCATGTCATATGAAAAATTTCGGAAAAAATCATGAGTTTTTGAGGTTTGATCTGATGTATATGATGTTATTTTGGCGTTCTGGTCGCGCAGACAAGTCCTCGGGTGTTTTGAGGTTGTGCGCATATTTGGTTTGGAGCCCCGAGGGCTCGAGTGAGTTTCGAGTAGGTTCTGGGAGGTCTCAGATTAAAAACACCAGATATTGCAAGTCAGGGAAAAGCTGCAGGCTCCAGCTTGCCCGCAGTCGCCTAAGCACGGTCCGTGGTATGCATTGCGCGGCCATATCTTCCTTAGCTTGGCCCGTGATGTGAGCCGTGCGGTCGCATCCGCCATAGCGCGGTCTGTTATGTGAGCCGCACAGGCGCGATCGTTCTCTCGTGATCCGTGATAGGCGCGTCAGGAAGTATAAATACACGGGATTTTCAGTTATTTCTCACTTTTATATAACCAAAAACATAAGAGGCGATTTTCTTAGCAATTCTTCTTCTTCAAAACAATTTGTATGTGATTTCTAACTCATTTGCTTCACTCCTTAACCTATTAACATTATTTTAACATCAAGTCGAATATTTTAATAAGGAAGGTAGGACATATGGATTTGATAAAATTAGGGGTTGGACCTCAATCCGAGGTTCGATTCAAAACTGATCGTATAATTGGGTTCGTGGGGGAATGGGTAACCGGATTTTAGTTCTAACTTCGGGTTTTGACCACGTTGGTCTGAGGAGTGTTCTGGTCATTTCACCTAAATTTGCATCTTAGCTATAAATTAAATAGTAGAATTAGTTGCTTGACATGTTATTACTAGATGTAATGGAAATGAATAGATTTTTGCCATTTGGAGTTGGATACTCGTGGCAAAAGCGTGGTTTTGCATGCTCTCGGCGCAAGTTACTGTCTTCGGCGCAAATAACCAATAAAACAGTACAATTTTCTGGCGCACGTTAGCAAGGAGATATCGCCACTGGAAATGGCTCGCCGTCCCCATCGACAACTAGTCGCAAACTCGGATGTAGTTACTCCAGATCCTGGGGTGACTAAAGAGCTCGAACCTAAAACACTGGGTGACTTTCTCCCTCCTTCTTTGCAACCACAACCGATAGATCGACCACATGCAAAGGAAGCTAATGTTGGAAAGCAGCATAAGGATAGCCAAGATGATGACCTTGTGAGGAGATTGCAATTTTCTGATGCTGGGGAGTCTTTAGTCTCGCCTCCAACTGCTGCTGATGTGGTGAGAGGAAATCGAAATGTTCAAATGGGGAAATCTCTGTCATATGTCCCCCCTGTCAGCAGGGAGGGCAGAAATGTTGTTACCATCAGTGAGGAGGACCTCAAACCACTGGTGGAGTACTGGCAAAACTCTTTGATTGGATACATTATTGGTGACAACCCTACTGAAAAAGCTATGGAGAGTTATGTAATGCATGTATGGAACTTTGTCTCTACACCTCAAATCCTAGCCCATTCTAAAGGGTATTGCATCTTTCGGTTCTTGAACAAAAATGATATGGATCTGGTGCTGCAGTCTGGTCCATATACCTACAGAAACAAGCCCATGGTTTTGAAGCCTTGGGAGGTGGACTTTTCCTTCCAGAGTGATGTGCTGAGTACCATTCCCATATGGATTCGCTTCCTTGGTTTGCCAGTAGGCTACTGGTCAGCAGAGGTATTAAGCAAGCTTGCAAGTGTTGTAGGGAATCCATTGTACACTGACAGAGTCACAACCCACTATGAGAGGATATCCTTTGCTCGTGTGCTGGTAGAAGTTGATGCATCTCAGCCATTACCTGACCAGATTGACATTGATACCCCTTATGGTCCAAAGATCCAAACTATTGAATATGACTGGAAGGCCAAATTCTGTAACCATTGTCTAAAGTTTGGACATGATTCCCTAGACTGTTGGTATAATGTCAAGAAGGATGGAAATACAAACTTGGACCCCCAGGAGGGCCCTAGGAGACAGAGGAAGCCTGCAAAAGCAAATAGACAGAGATGGACAATAAAGAAGGCCCCTGCTGCTAAAATACCTCAAGGCACTCAAACTGCTATTGAGGTGAATGAAGGACCCAAAAAACTTCTGGCAGAGCAGGTAACTGATGCAGTGCTGACTACTCCTCAGAAAGCACCAGTACAGTTGACATCTGGAGATACAAGTGATGCCAGGAATATTAATGCAGCATTGGCTGGAAATGGCAAGAAAGGGAAGGATCAAGACACTGTAGACCACACTACTGGAGAGGCAAATGTTGTAGTACCTACAAAGCTTCAAACAGCTGATGTAGGTATAGCAACTCCTCAGCAAGCACAAATACAGTCAACATCTGGAGGTCAAATAGGCAATACACTGGAGAAAAGAAACACTATCCTCAAGACTGCACTAGCTGACAAATGCAAGAAAGGAGAGGCTGTAAATGAGGTTTTAGATGCTGGCAGGAAAAGCCAGCAGGTTGATCCTGGCCCCCTGTGTTTATGATCATTGTCACTTGGAACATAAGAGGGCTGAACCTAGCCCATAAACAGAAAGAACTGAAAGCCTTTCTGAAGGCTAATAAAGTGGATGTTTTGGGTTGTCGTGAAACCAGAGTAAAGCAGCATAAAGCTCTAAAAATCCAAAAGAAGGTTGCACAGGGATGGAAGGTGTTCTGCAACTACTCAGAGGCAGTTAATGGTAGGATCTGGCTGCTCTGGAAACCACACATCCAGGCTACCATATCCTATGCTTCTGATCAGTTTGTACACTGCTGCATAGAGGATCCCTCTAGCCATATCAAAACTCAATTGACCATTGTGTATGCCAACAACACTGCCTGCCAGAGGGAAAGATTATGGAGTGACCTTAAAGGGATTTCTATTCCTAACAAACACACTTGGTTAATTAGTGGAGATTTCAACACTGTCTTATCTGCTGAAGACAAGATTGGCTCTACTTTTACTGAGGCTGAGGTTAGAGGATTCAAGCAGTTCATTTATGACTTGAACCTTACTCCCCATAGGAAGATAGGATGGGATTACACTTGGACAAACAAACAGCATACTTCAACAAGAGTCTACAGCAAGATAGATTGGGCACTGGGAAACTTCCAGTGGGTGCAACAGTATGGGCATATTGCAGCTGAATTCTTAAATCCTTCAGTCTCAGACCATACACAAACTCTCATCAAGATGGGTGGCCAGAAGTTTCTGCACCCAAAGCCCTTCAGACTCTACATTGGCATCATGGACCTTCCACAGTTTCAAGACATAATCAAGCATGTATGGAAACAGGAGTGCAGGGGAAATGTTATGCAACAGGTTTGGTCTAAACTGAAACTTTTGAAGCATCAGCTAAAAGAGGTTAACAATCATATGGCATCCTACAGTCAGAAACTTATCCGAGCCAGAGAACGTCTTGACATTATTCAGACTCAAATGCAGAATACACCACTTTCACAGGAACTACTTCTTGAGGAAAGGTCAGCATTGGCAGAACTAGATAAATTGAGCAGTGTGGAAGAGCAAGTGATGAGACACAAATCAAAGTCTACCTGGATTGACTGTGGAGATGCAAATACTAGATATTTCCATGCTCAATGGAAGATCAGACAATGCCAAAATACTATCAACTCAATCTATGCTGCCACAGGAGTAAAGCTCACTGATCCAACAGATGTGGAGCAGGAGTTCCTTACAGTTTTCAAAGGTCTGATGGGAGTATGTGCTCAGGAACTGCCATGTGTGGATATTACTACCATCAAAACAGGTAAATGCCTGTCCCTAGATCAACAGAGGATGCTAGTTAAGGATATCACTATGGAGGAGGTATCTGTAGCACTTTTTGACATGCCAAAGAATAAAGCTCCTGGAGTAGATGGCTATCCTGTGGAGTTATTTACAAAGAACAGGGAGCTAATCAAGAATGACATTTTAGCTGCTACAAAGGATTTTTTCACCTCTTGCTCTATGCCTCATATGATTAATACTACAGCCATTGCATTGGTTCCCAAGGTAAGCTCTCCTGCCACAGTTAATGACTACAGACCCATTGCTTGCTGCACTACCCTGTACAAGATTATTTCAAAGATCATAACTAGAAGATTACAAGGTGTTATCACTAAATTAGTTGGCCTAGCCCAGTATGCATTCATTGAAAGAAGGAGAGTTGCTGATAATATCCTCCTCAACCATGAGATTTTCAAAGGTTACTCTAGAAAGGGTGTCACTCCTCGCTGTATGCTGAAAGTTGATTTGAGAAAAGCCTATGACACACTGGAATGGCCTTTCTTGCAGCAGATTCTGGTAGCCTATAGATTCCCAGCCAAATACATTGACTGGATTATGGCCTGTACCACTACTGTATCCTTTTCCTTTGTAGTGAATGGAGGACTCACCACACCATTAAATGCCAAGAGAGGGATATGACAAGGGGATCCAATGTCCCCATATTTATTTGTGCTAGCTATGGAGTATCTGAACAGAAGCATGGGGCAAATGCACAGAAATGGGAAACTTCAACTTTCATCCGAAGTGCGGGCACCTCAACTGTACACATATTTGCTTTACAGATGATCTACTTATGTTCTGTCGTGCAGACACCATCTCCATCAAGATATTACACCAGACATTCATTCAATTTTCTAAGGCATCTGGATTGGAAGCAAATACAAGCAAGAGTGCCATCTACCTTGCAGGGATACCACAAGAGGTTAAGACAGAATTGAGAGAACTCTTGGGCTTCAGCGAAGGCAAGCTTCCTTTTAGAGACCTGGGCATTCCACTGGATTCTAAGAAACTCTCTATACATCAGTACTTGCCTCTCATTGAAAAAATCACAGCCAGGATCACCTGCTGGTCTGCAAAGCTGCTTTCCTATGCAGGAAGATGCCAGTTAATTAAGGTTGTCATCTTTGGCATACAAGCCTATTGGTCCCAAATCTTCCTATTGCCTAAGAAAGTTTTAATGGCCATTGACACCATCTGTAGGACTTCCCTCTGGACAAACGCTGCTAGTGTATCAAAGAGAGCCCTAGTGCCTTGGGATAGAGTCTGCAGACCCTTAACTGTTGGAGGTCTAAATATATTGAATATAACCATCTGGAACAAAGAAGCAATTACAAAGCTACTCCGGGACCTTGCAAGGAAGAAGGACTGCCTATGGGTACCCTGGGTTCACTGCTACTACATCAAAAGAGAAGATATTGGCTCAGTCAATGTACCCAAGCATGGGTCATCAGGAAGATCATTCAATGCAGAGAGGATCTTATGGCAAACCAGCAGCTACATGGTACCCTTGATGACAGATTCAAGACTGTGTGTTGCCTTGGCAAACTTCAAATCCAGAAAGTATATATCAACATGCTCCCTAGATTTGATAGAGTTGACTGGAGAAATTTGCTTCTGGTTCAAAATGCCTTGCCTCGACACAGTTTCACTGCTTGGCTGGCTTCCCAAAGAAGGTTACCTACTGTGGACAGATTAGCAAACTTTGGTATTCAACTCCCTTCAATGTGTGTATTTTGCAAACAACAGGTGGAAACTTTCCAGCATCTTTACTTTGAATGTTCTGTTACCAATAGTCTATGGTCCAGAATTGGCTGTTGGTTGGGCTATTCAAGATCAGTCCTTGACTGGGATTGAGAACTACAATGGATCTGCAGTAAGGCTCGCAGTCGCGCATGGAGGAATGCCATCACTGCTGCTGCATTTGTGCATGCTGTAGCATTAATATGGCAGGCTAGGAACAAAGCTCGATTTTAGAACTCGGTTTATAATGAAGATAGAACAGCTAGAGAGATTGCATTACTCCTCCACATTCGTGGGAAACATAGCAAAAGCTGGTAGAATGGTCTACGACAACTCAACTACTTTCCGTAACTAACTGTTTTTGTCTTGTTACATGCTGAACTCAATACTTATGAGTCTGCGCTTCTTTTGGTAGTTTCGTAGAAACTGAAATGTAAATAGCACCAGTAGCTGATTGTCCAATCGGCTACGCGTAGGAACACTTGTACATCTTTCATTTTTCTATATATGAATACCAAGCTTTAACTGAAAAAATAAAAAAATAAAAAAAAGCGTGGTTTTAAGTTGAATCGGAGCCAGTTTGAGATAAGTGGCTTGACTAACCTTGTGGTTGGAGCCTTTCCCCTATGATATGTTATCTAGTAATTGAGACACTTGTACGTAAGGTGATGAGCGCGTACTTGAGCTAATCATTAAATTTTTACTTAAGATATTAAGACTCAATTTCTTGCATACTTTCTTTATCTTACTTGAAATTACTACTTGTGTTAGATTATAAAGACATGTGTAGTTTATTTAACTTGAATACTTGCTTAATTTGCCTTAATTGCACTACGTGAGACATGTTAGGTTAGATCTATATGTTGCTTGTATTGTTGTACTTCATTCCTAAATATTCTCTGGTTGTGGTTGCGCATTCACATTGGTACTATGGACGTAGGATTCCGGTAGCTCCCCCCCCCCCCCCCGTTTGTTTAATTTGGCACTATAGGTTTGATTCCCGGGAGATCCCCTGCACATTTATATTTGGGACTACGTGTTATATTCCTGGGAGATCCCCCTGCTAATTTACTTTGGGACTACAGGTTAGATTCCCGGGAGACCCCTCTGCATATTTATATTATGGACTATAGGACAGTATCCTGGGAGATCCTCGTTAATGGTATTGATATGGAAATGGACTACATGACGGTATCTTGGGAGATCCTCGTTATTAGTATTTACATGGAAATGGACTACACAAAGGTATCCTAAGAGATTCTCGTTATTGGTATTGATATGGAAATGGACCACAGGACGGTATCCGGGGAGATCCTAGTTGTTGGTATTGACCTTGAAAATGGACTACAGGACGGTATCTTGTGAGATCCTCGTAATTGGTGATGGAGTTAAGCTGTCTTACTTGTTGTTGTTTTACCCTCGGTGTGTGGATTGTTGTCTGTGTAATCTTACCTAAATTAATAGTTGTATTATATTGCTTAATCTCAGTAGGGTCCTGGCCTTCCTCGTCACTACCCGACCGAGGTTAGGCTTGGCACTTATTGAGTACCGCTGTGGTGTAATCATTCCCCTTCTGTGCATTTTCTTCATCCGCAGACCTAGGTACTTCCTTTCAGACGTACTATCATCGAGGCGGAGACTTGAGGTATATCTGCAGTGTCCGCAGACCGAACAGTTTACTTCCTTATTCTGCCTGTAGTGTTTAGATTCTATCATACATTTGATGTAGACATTCTGGAGATTAGAGCATTACTATATTTTCCTTTAGCATATGTTTCCCGTGAGATTCCAGGTTTTGGGGTGTTATTGTAAACTTCCGCAGTTTTGAGTTATATATGCCAAGCGGCACTTGTATACCGTTTTCTTCTAGTTTTGCTTAATTTAATTAAATATTTCTGCAAGTTATATAAATTCCACATTATTAGGCTTACCTAGTTGTAATAACTAGGTGCCATCACAACATGTTCATAGAGGGTGAACTGGGTCATGACAGTCCGTTTAGATCTTCAAAGCCGAGCCACTACACAAAACAGTGATACTGTCCAGAATTTTTGTTCAATCATTCTTGGTAAATTTTCACCAATATCATTTTTAGTTTGACGGGTTAAACTACTGAACTTATTTAGATATTTTATTATGTATTTAAGATATATAAACCCTTGAAAAATCAAATGGGAAGTGTTTGAGGAAGTGGATGGATTTGGTTCGTTTATGGCGTAGACGATTCGAACTCCTCAAGTTGTTATTGTACTTTCTTGTGGTAAAATACCATAGTATGTGTATAAACTTTATTCTCCTTTTGCTCAATAGAATATTTTGTAATAATCTGATGTATTGTTTCTCTTGTCTTTAATTTATATTGTTGTATTCGTAATATGTCAAATATTTTAAGATATTTGCTAATCCCCCATTCGTACAGATTTTTTGAGCATTTTGCATTCTTGTTAGGACTATGTTCTTCTTGTTTCAGTAACTTTCTCACTCATCTCGGCATGCCTCTTGATTTAGATATTTTTCCATCTTGACTTTGAATTTGTAGTTCATCATGAATTATGAAATTTTTTCATGTTAAGTACGAACTAGGAAGTCATTTTTAATATGGTTCTTGATTCTTTCGACTATTGGGTTTTGACCCTACTTGATTTGGGGCTTCGGTCCATCTCGATATCTTATTATGCTAAGAGTAATGGCATGACGTACATATTGCGCGAACAATGAACATTTGGTAAACTCTCTTGGATTTATAGTAAAAGTTTTCTTGACTCTTGAACATTGTTATATATATTTTGAAACCCTTCAAAGCTTGAAATTTGATGCGTCTGATATATTTGTTCACTTGATTTAAATTATGTTAATTTTAGCTACATATGAATGAAAAGGGTAATTGAAGAATTTAATGACTCCAAGCCTAAAGTTTATACATCACTAAGCTTTGTGCTTAGCGATAGTCGTTTTCCATCATAGGTAATGTATGGGATGAAATTTGAAAAGGCCATTACGAAGTAATCTTTTCGGAAGAACTTATGAAGATCACATTTGCACATCCACCTTGATTTTTTGTGTGTTTTAGTGTTTCGTATTTATATATGTTATTTGGAGGCTTGTTTGATTTTAAGATCAAAATCTTGTAATTTGAATTGAGTAATTTATTTTTATATTTTAGCGTGTGTTAATAACTCAAATCTTGTAACATTCTGAATTTACATTTTATCTTGTAAATATGTACAAACGTGAAAAACTAGTTTTCCTTTTTATATACCCCGATAGTTTGAAATTTATGAACAATCCACACTTGCAATGATGTTGAATGAATGTATGTATTTGTTAGGAAGTTGCTTTAATCTGTTGATTGTTCGAGAAGGGTTATATCACCATATATTTATATTTTGACATTTTATTTCATTTAAATAAAAAATTAAAAGTGTACTTTCAAAAAACAATGCACTTTGTACTTTTTCGCTACTAAATTATTCTGAATATTTTTAACGAATATCTTCTTTTTCATATTTTATTAGTAGTGAATTTAATTTTTTTGCTAAGTAGCACCCCCCCCCCCCAAAGGGTTGCTATTAGTTTTGGTATCAAGCATAGGTTTATCATTCTAGGATTTGTTTCGTTGTGGTCATACCTAGTATTTGTTTTTATTTCCTTTCTTGAAAATGACTTGGAGATTATAAATTTTTTCATCATGTTTAATGTAATTTATCATATTCCATGTGCATATGATTCATGTACATGTCCCTATTGCGGTGCGGTCTTATATTTTATAGGAATTTTAATATGGCCTCTTCGTTGAATTGAGCTATTGAATCAGTTAATGAAAGTCAGGCCCAGTATAATGCCATACCTCACCTTCAGGGAGGAGATGAGGAGTCCTTGCTTGACCTAAATCATCCTCTTGTTAGTGGAAATATAGTGCGCATATCCAAGAGCAATGAGTCATAATACTCCATTTATGACTCCTCTATTTCAGCAGATAGCTGAGTTCTTTCATCACTTGGCTGGGACAATGTCGGAAACTAGTGAAATGAATTTTTAGAAGATGAGAAAAATAGGCGGAGTTGAATTCGAAGGCACTATTGATCCCACGGTAGCTGAATAATGGCTCGAGCGCATAGAAAGGGTCTTTGAACAACAAGAGTGTACTAATGATGCTAAATTTAAGAATGATATCTCTCTTTTACAAAAGGATGCCTACGATTGGTGGTTAAGTGTGCCAAATGCAAAAGAAAAGCCTCTGGTGCTGACTTGGGATAACTTTGTGAAATCATTTCATGCAAAATAAGTCCCTCTATCTATTGTGATGATTATAAGAGAGAGAGGTTTTGAATTTAAGACAATGGAGTATCTCTATTGCAGAGTATCAACAAAACATTCTTAGACTTTCTCGCTATACTATAGGTATTATTGATGGTGAAAGAGTCACGTGCAGAAGATTTGAAGAAGGTTTGAATGGTTACATTCGAAAATCTATGGCAGTCTTACAACTTGAGTATTTTTTCAAGCTAATTTCAGCTGCATTTACTTGGGAAAGAATTGAAAAGGAAGAAGCTAGTAGGAGACAAAATAGGTTAAGAAGAGTAACTCAGATTATGGCGATCCATCCAAGAACGGAAAGTTTGACTATTCCAAGACTGAGTGTTCACATAAATCATCACATCACAAGCAGGATAAGTCGAAATTTTCTACTGCCAGTACTCCAAGTTATGGCTAAGGAAAACTCAAACACCTACTTGTGTACAGTGCCGGAAGAATTATTATGGCGCACGTAGAAGAGCTTCTGGTTCTTGTTTTAATTGTGGAAGTATGGATCATAAAGTGAACAATTGTTCGAATCCTAATCCTTTATCTTATACACTTATAGATGGATCAGTTCAAAAGCCCGTCACTACTCATTCTAAAGCTAATAGTAGTGCTAGACCTTTAAATATGTAAGTAGCGGGTTCAGGTGGAGCTAATCAGGACACTGATCAAGATTTAGTTAACGAGTTTATCCTATGAGAAAAAAGAATGACCCGAATGGCCTAGACATGGTTGCTGGTAAATTCCACTTATTTGGCATATCTGTGGTTACATTATTTGATCCTGGATCTTCGCACTCTTATGTTGCTCCTCACTTTGCATTTCCCGATATTATTACATCTGTAAGACTTGACTTTAATTTGCTGGTCACAAGTCCATTAGGTCATCAAGCTATTGTTAATAGGATTTACAGAGATTGTCCATTGATGATTCAAAATTTGTTCTTCTCTGCAAACTTGCTTGAGATGCCCTTCCAAGACTATGATATTATTATTGACATAGATTAGCTCTTTAGGTACCATGCATTGGTTGATTGTAGGTTGAAAAACGTGACATTTAAGAGTCTTGAATATTCACACATAATAGTTCAAGGACAAAGATAATTAACATCTAATATTATTTTTGTGGTCTTGGAAAGAAAGATGATTTGTCAAGGTTATGATGCATATCATGCTCATATAGTCGATACACGATTGGGGAGTCCAAGTCTTGAGAACGTACCAACCATGTGCGACATTCCAGATGTACTTTCTGATGATCTTCCTGGGTTTCCTCCAAAGAGAGATATTGAATTTCCTATAGATCTTGTCCCTGGAACTACTCTTCTTTCTATCGTTCCTTATGTAATGGCTCCATCAAAAAGAGTTGAAGGATCAATTGCAAGAACTTCTTGAGAAAGGTTTTATCCATCCCAACATTTTACCTTGGGGAGCTCTTGTTTTATTTGAAAAAAGGAAAGATGGCACTCCTAGGCTTTACATCGATTACCGACAGCTGAACAAGGTAATAATCAAGAGCAAATACCCATTGTCTAGAATAGATGACTTGTTTGACCAATTGAAGGGTGCTAGATTATTCTCAAAAAATAAATTGAGGTTTGGATATTATCAGTTGCACATGAGGGAGCAAGATGTTCCTAAACCTTGTTTTAGGACTAGGTATGGCCATTATGAATTTATGGTAATGCTTTTTGGTTTGACATATGGTCCTGCTACATTTATGGATTTAATAAACCGTGTATTCAAGCCTTATCTTGATCAATTTGTGGTGGTGTTTATTGATGACATTTTAGTCTATTCCAAATGTGAATTTTGGTTGAGTGAAGTTGATTTTTAGGGCAAATTATGTCGGTTGAAGGTGTGAAAGTTGATCCTAGTAAGATTGAATCTATTTTTCATTGGAAACTACTTAAATCTCCAACTGAGATAAGAAATTTCTTGGGTTTAGCAAGATACTATAGGAGGTTTCTGAAGGGCTTCTCTATTATAGCTTCCCCTTTGACCAAACTTTTGGGGAAAGATACCAAGTTTGTATGGGATTACAAGTGTCAAGAGAGATTATAAAATATCAAGTCTTTATTGACACAAGCTCTAATACTTTCTTCGCTAGCTGAAGGGAAAGATTATATGGTATATGGTGATGCATCTCACTGTAGCTTGGGTTGTGTTTTGATGCAAGAAGGGGAAGTAATTGTTTATGCCTAACAAAAGTTGAAATCACATGAGTTGAATTATCCCAATCACAGAGAGTAATGTCACATAAATACAAATCACAAGAGTTGAAGTACTTGGGTACGCAAAAAGAGTTAAACATAAGGCAACAAAGATTGCTTGAATTCATCAACGATTATGATTGCACGATTGATTATCATCCTGCTAAAGTCAATTTGGTTGCAGAAGCGTTGAGTCACAATTCCCTTGCAAGTTTAACTCTAAGTCCTTTGCCTTTGCTTCTTGAATTAAGAGCGATGCATGTTCGCCTTTTATTTAATTATAATGGTTCTATCACTGCTAATTTATATGTCAAGCAAGTTTTACTTGAGCATGTCTAAGAAGCACAGAAGCTAGATGAGAAGCTTGTGAAACGGGTTGATGAAGTCTGAAATAGAAGAGTATCCGACTTTTCATTAAAGAAAAATGGTACCTTGTTTTATAAAAATAGATTGTGTGTTTCTAATGATGATTAATTGAGGAAAAAAAAAAGCAATTGAAGCATATAGTTTACCTTATGCAATGCATCCTGGAGGTACTAAAATGTATCGGTAACACCTCCTTTTTTTTACACATCCCGAGGGGGATAGGAGTTTTTTCAAATAAAGTGATATTGTTCTAAATGGAATTATTTTATTTATTAGAGTCGCCACTTGAAATAGTTTTTTTGGTGTCCCAAGTCACCGGTTTATTTTTAAATCCCAAATCGAGGAAAATTTTACTTTTTTATGTTTTTTTTTAAGTTTGCGAACTGGAAATTCTGGATAAGAAATTCTGTTTACCGGAGAGAAGGTGTTAGGCATTCCCGAGTTCTGTGGTTCTAGCACGATCGCATTAATAATTATACTTGGCTTAATTAAATTATTTTAATTACATAATTTACAACCATGTGCATTTTACCTTTCACCGCTTTTAATTACTTAGCTAATTGTGATTACAAAATTATCTCAAAGCGAGTCACGCGTACGTGTAATCATTTTATTTAGTGCGTTAAAAATCATAGCATTCGTACATATACATAATTAATAGCCCTTAATTAATATTAAAATTACTTGGCCAAAGTCACGCGAACGTGTACCTTAGTTTTAATTTGAAAATAGACACTTTAACCATGTCACGCGTATGTGTATACAATCATAATAATAAATTAAAAGCACACCTAAAAGTATACTACTGGCGTTCATTATAATTTTTCTAAAACTACTATGAGATTATTGTGAAGCTATTGCATTATGGATAAATAAACTGGTTTATTGGGTGCAAAACTTATTCATGTTTTCGAAATAAATTGCAATATTTCCTTGTACATATATTCCTCGGCACCATGATTTATACGTAGAAGTGAATCAAATATATATGGTCAATGGATTTAGAGTTGGTGGAATTTTTATAGTCTATACATCATTTTAATAATTTTGCAAACATATGTTCTGATCCAAAGGAATCCTTCGAAATATAGATCCACCTTATTTCACATTATTCAACAATCAATTCTAACGTAATTGGGTAAATTGTACTCAAAAAATAAAATAACAACTTAAATTGCTTACATGCCAAAGGCAGTAGATAGTCTTAACTAACAAAAATAACGTAATTCTAGTTTTTCTCTTTTATATATATATATATATATATATATATATATATATATATATATATATTCTTAGTAATTTTCTTTTAAGACTAAATACATGACCAAATTAACAATTACAGAAGTGATTTAAGCTTACAAGAATAGCTCTTGTTTAAAAATAAATTACTAACAGTGATGAAGGGTTTTTGACAGAGACTTATTACTGACATTCATTCATTGTTATTTTTTTTAGTTGAAATGCATTTTTTATTTTAACCCATAAACATAATTTGTAAAAAAACGAAAGAAGTGTATTTCTTTTATATTACACCAACTTTATTTTAGGTCTCAGTTTATGTCTGAATCAATGATGAAGTACAAGAGATGTGTGGCATAAGACAATTACTAAATATCAAATGTGAAAAACAAATAGAGATCCAAATAAAGTTATTTATACTCCAAAAAATTTGCTACAAATAAACAAAGAAGACAACGATATCAACTATATTTATCAGAATAATTGATCTCTTTTAATGGTTTCTTCTATCAAATCAATGTATGAGTCAAATATTAAAGAGACAGAGATGAACCTTTTGAAAGACTTCAGGACAATCACAGCTACAATCTACTGATTTCCATAGTTTGCAATGCTAACTTTTCTAGAACCACGATGTAGGAACACCGAACGAAATCTCGAACTCCGGCTTCTCACTAGTTAACTTAAATAAACATTTTTTAAAATGAATGTTTACCCTAAAAGAACAATGCTCTTTCTTCTTCTCTTTTTTCAATTGAATTTTCTTCTTTTTCCTTTTATTATTCTCTTGTCCCTCTCTTTTTTTTTATAACAGAAGTCTCTTTCTATTTATATAGATGAGTATGAGTAGTTTTATAACTTATAAGGAAGTGGGAAAGTGGGGATTGGTAAGTTAGGAACGTGAGAGTTAGTGGGAAAGGAAGTTACGTGAAGTGCGAAAATGGGGATTGGGATGTTAGGAACGTGAGAGTTAGTGGGAAAGGAAGTTACGTGAAGTGGGGAAGTTGGGTTGTTTTATTTTTATTTTTTTTATTTTTTATATATTTTTTAAACTTTATATATATTTATTTAAATTTTCCTAACCCCTTTTTTAATTAAATAAAAGAAGATAAAAAACGCACACACGCATATAAAATTTACTTTAGATTTAAAGAAACCTATAAGAAAACCTAATATTTACATTATAGTTTAAATTATACTATGAAAAATACAATAGCTTATATTTAAAATTAGAAGAAACCAAATATATATTTTTTGTAAATTTTCTTCTATTTAAAAATAGGAACAAATGTTATACCATAAAAATGCAAATAATTTTTTTTTTTTGTATTTTTTCTTAAATGAAACCTATTAAGAGAAAGTTTAAATTATATATATTAACATTTAAATATTTACACTAAAATAGTATAGAATTTGGGTGAGGTCAAAATTTAGATGTTCACAGTATGCCCCTCTTTGATTGAAAACATGAAGAGTTTTTAAGCAAAGAAAATGAACAAGGTGACTGATTTTTGACCTCACTATTATTTAAAAAGGAAAAGAAGAGAAGAAAAAGATGTGACCGAGCCTTTGTTTTAGGCAGCCTACATATCCCGAGTTATAAGGGAATCAGGTCACGTGTAGTTCAAGTGAAAGAGTATTCTCGGAAAGAGAGTCGAGCGAAGTTCCGTCGAGGTTACGATCCGCGGTTCCTACTATTACATCAAAATGAAAAGAAAAATACATACTCTTGAAATCTAAGAGTTATAAAATGCCTATCTAAATGTCGTCTGGAGTCTTGTCTTGATTCATGAATTGCTTCTCCCGTAGACTTTTGACTGAAACTTGATGCTCTTGACGCAACAGACTATGAAATATTCTCGCAGGCTTGTTTCTCGATCAGATGATAGGAAGAAATATCTTGGCCATATGTCTCTGCATTCATTACATCAAAGCTGGTTGCGGCTGGTATTGAGGTCAAACGTTCCACTTTCTCTGGCGAGAGCTGGAATCTTACTTTTTGCATATCCAATCTGTGCTTTGTAGAAAAACCTACAAGCCATCACAAACAAACAAAACGAACAAAAATTTTCTGCCCCAGCTTGCACTAGAAAATTTTAGTGAGTTATTGAAAACACATTAAACTATCATTGCTATTGCAAAAATCACGAATTGAAAAAGAAATAAAAATAATACAGCCAGGGGATGTTGTACCCTGTGTTGGGAGAAAATAATGCAACCACGGGATGGAGTACCGTGTGTTGACAGAAAATAATGCAACATGGGATGGTGTACCCTATGTTTACAACAAGATGAGACAACAAGGGGATGTTGTACCCTGTGTTGACATAAAATAATGCAACCAGGGGATGGTTTACCCTGTGTTGACAGAAAATAATGCAATTAGGGGATGGTGTACCCTCTGTTGACAATAAGATGAGGCTCGTGGCACTCTGAAATGCTACTAGGGAATGTTATACCCTATGTAAAAAATTATTCAACCAGGGGATGTTGTACCATGTGTTAACAAAAAAGAATGGAACCACGGGATGGTGTACCCTGTGTTGAAAGAAAATAATACAACAAGGGGATGGTGTACCCTGTGTTGAAAGAAAATAATGCATCCCGGGGATGGTGTACCCTGTGTTGACAGAAAGTAATGCAACCAGGGTATGGTGTACCCTGTGTTGACAGAAAATAATGCAACTAGGGAATGGTGTACCCTATGTTGACAACAAGATGAGATGACCAAGGGATGTTGTACTCTGTGTTGGCAGAAAGATAATGCAACTAGGGGATGGTGTACTCTGTGTTGGCAGAAAATAATGGAACTATGGGATGGTGTACCCTATGCTGACAACAAGATGAGACAACCAGGGGATGTTGTACCATGTGTTGACAGAAAATAATGCAACCAGTTGATGGTGTACCCTGTGTTGACAAAAAATAATGCATCTAGGGGACGGTTTACCCTGTGTTGACAGAATATAATGCAACCAGGGGATGGTGTACCCTGAGTTGACAAAAAAATAATGCATCCAGGTTATGGTGTACCCTGTGTTGACAGAAAAAAATGCAACCAGTGGATGGTGTACCCTGTGTTGACAACAAGATGAGGCTCATGGCAATCTGAAATGCTACTTGGGAATGTTGTACCTTTTGTAGAAAATAATTCAACCAGGGGATGTTGTACCATGTGCTGGCAACAAAATGATGCAACCAGGGGATATTGTACCCTGTGTTGACAACAAGATGAGATAACTAGGGGATGTTCTACCCTGTGTTGATAAAAAATACTGCAACCAGGGGATGGTGTACCTTGTGTTGACAAAAAATTAATGCAACCAGGGGATGGTGTACCCTGTGTTGATAGAAAATAATGCAACTAGGGGATTGTGTACCTTCTGTTGAAATCAAGATAAGGCTCGTGGCACTCTGAAATTCTACTAAGGAGTGTTGTACCCTATGAAGAAAATAATCCAACCAGGGGATGTGGTACCCCTGTGTTGGCAACAAAATGAGGCTCGTGGATCTCAGAAATGCTACTAGGGGATGTCGTACCCGTTTTAGAAAAAAAACGCAACAAGGGGATTTAGTACCATGTGTTGGCAACAAAATGAGGTCAGGGAATGTAGTACCCTGTGTTGAAGATAAGGTGTTGATTCCTATAATGAAACTAAAGATAACATGATTACATGCATATTGGAAGGAAATCCTGGATTTGATAACTTCACTTGGTGGTGTTCATCTTTTCACAAACTGTTTCTTAATATTGTTTCTTCCTGTTGTGAACAAAGAAAGATTCATTAGTTTTAAGCTGGTGGTCGGTTTTTGGCCTTGATTATATCAATATCTTGACCTCAGCTCGTGTTCTTTAATGATTTGAACTGCAACAAATTATTTTCTGAATACCAACTGCATTTCTGACTATGGAGAACGCTTACCTTTTCAAAACTTTTCCATGAAGGTACTTAACCTTTCTCAACTTTATGTTGCCTTGGTGAGCATTTCGCTTTTGATTTCATTCAAAGTTTTCCATTTCAAAGCATCGGCCAATCATGGCCACTCGGGGTTGACTTGATGTCCTTGTGGACGCTGGGTGCCTTTTGAATATATCAGCTCTCTTCAAACTAGAAGCCTGTAAATCGGTCTTGCCATATTTTCTTTACCTTATTTTTTGGAACAAAGTTACACTGAAAGGGATTCAAAGAAAGAGAAAAAAAATGGAATTGAGAATGAGATTAAAACAAGATGTGTCCCTTTCGGGGAAAAGAAATACGGCCTTATCTGGGAGTACATGCAGACTTCAATGAACATGACATACCTTTTGGACTGGATGCATGATCTGTATGAACCGTCCGTTTCTCAAAAACTCATCACAATGTTTGACTTGAAATTGGGAAACCTTGATCATGATTGTGTTGATGCTATGGCTGCATGGATCCTCTTTTCGATCAGCAGTGCCTTTTGCGATTATTCACTTGCTGATCTCTCTGATTTGTCTTCTTGCCATCGTCTTATAGAGCCCTTTGTGGGTTTTCACTAATATAACTCTCTCATTTTATTTCTCTAATTTGGTTGCATCTGGTCCAAGTAACCGTTTCCTCCAATTCTTGAATATTCTCAACGATTGATCAGAAGGACTTGAAAGGATTTAAGGAAAAATAATTTGGATTAAATTACAACTTTGGAACCTTTCAGGAAAAACCATTACCGAAAAATTATAATATCTGCCCCAGTTTCACTTTTTGAGAAAGTTGGATTTTTATTTTTGTGTGACTGAACCTTAGAGAGGCTGCTTGCGCATCCTTGCGAAATCAAGTCAAACGTAGTTCAGGAAACTCCATTTTTTATTTTGTTTTTTTTTCATTTTTTCTTTTTTCTTCTTTATTTTTGTTTTCTTTTCTTTTTCTTTTCTTTGTCATTTTTAATAATAACTTCCAGATTCCAAAGAGGGTAATCAAAGAGAGGGAACCGGCTCAAAGGGTTTGCAAAATTGGTTAATGATATTTGGATAGCGAGAAAGAAAGTCTTCGTTACCCCAATCAAAGAATGTTAACACCAAGTAATAAGTTAAACATATTAATTTTGACTGCATATGCATTGACTATTGTCTCGGGGATATTTCCTTCGATGTCTCCCAAATACAACGAACCTGTGCAATGCTCTTGTTACAATTCATGGTGCGGGAGAATATGTCTCAAGACGAGTTGCCCCGTTTCAAATTTCTTGGGACGTAATTTTTGTTGTAAGCATGGCTATCTTTGTTGTATAACTGCCCATGGTAGCGTCTGCCCAATCAATTTCCATTAATCAAAGATAATGTTTCAATCGAGTGTTGACTCAATTATGAACCTCGATCTTGAATTCAAGAATGATCCGAAGGGAAAGAATTTAAACTTCTACTATATCAGAGCTTCAGTGCCATAAACCAATCAAGTAAGGGGGGCTTCATTTCAATTTGATTTAGGCTTACTGTTCCAATTCTTTGTTTATTTTCTTACACTCCTTATCTTCAACACATTATGCTTCTTGGTTCATTATTTCAAAATCTGACATCATTTTAGGATCTGGGCATGAAGTCCGCAAGCATGTCATGTTATTAAAAATCTGAATTTACAGAACTGAAAAGAGAAGAAAGGTGACAAGATTAAGAAAAGAGACATTTATGTATGATGAAATATTGATTTCATTTATTTGAATTTTTAAGAAAAAAGAAAGAGGAGTTTACACAAGAATGTAAGACAATAAAATAATTGGGATGACACACTGAAATAATTCGAAAGGCAGAAAAGATAGCAAGACTGGCTACGCAGACTCCTGCTTGATAGGGAAAGTTTCTGGGTTGGCGCCCGTTTTTTGTTTCTCTTCTGCCGCGGCAATGGCTACTGTGGCTTTCAATGTTGAATCAAATCCCCCAACATCAAATCATCCCGAACAGGCCATGTCCTATTTCTCAAATCTGGTAAAGTCAACCCTATATTTGTCTTCTTTTTTTTTTCACCGTCAATTTGTCTACTTGCCTTTTTGTGACTTGGAATCAACAACTGTTGTGTTTGTTCTATTTGTTGAGAAGATGCTTTTACTTCCGAGGGATCTTGTATTATTTGTGTGACTCGCCATTGCAAACCAACAAATCGACCACCTTTAACTAGCTTTCATTTCAAAACAACAAGCATGTTAGAACGAACACTCTTTCTTTCTTTTATTAACCACTTTATTTTTTTTCCTTTTTTACAATTATTTTATTTTTCAAATTTATTCGATCGAACCTGAAGAGAGTTGCCTACGTATCATGTGAAGACATGAATAAGATCTTGCGTAGTTCGAAAAGATAAGGAATAAAGCAAATAAAATAACTCTTTTTTTGTGTCGACATTTTCTAAAGAGAACTTCTAAACAATAAAAAAAATATTTTTTGATTTTTAATTGATTTGTTTTTGGGAATTTTGGAAAGAAAAACTCTTGAAGAAGAACAGAAATATTTTTGGATTTTGAGGTGAATTTGAAAATAAAATATTTTTGGAATTTTAAAAAGTAGGGGCCGGACCCGATTAAGGTCGCCTACGTATCTCACATCCGGTGAGAATCAAACCCGCGTTGTTCATATATATTTCGGGAATAGGATGACACTTTTTTTTTGAAAAATTGTTAGGCTTGTTTTGTAATAATCATTTGGGGTAAATACTGATAGTTTTCAAAAATCGGATAAAATTTTCTCCCTTCTGGTTTTCCCTCAATTTATATATAGTTATTTTATTTAGGTATTTTTTAGGAGCCGGTCAGCATGAACAAGCCGAATCAAACATAATGCACAAGTAGCACATAAGATGCATCAAGATGGTCTTGTAATTCTCATGTACACCTGTCCCAGACGGACCCAACCCCTGTGTTGAGTCTCCAAAGTCGAATGCAGATGATGCAAACAAACGTTCCTATTAGGGATCCGGCATGAGGCTATGTTATTCTAGGTTTAGTCCCTGGGGGGGGGGGTATTTTAGACCTGGCTTACCCAAGCGGAAAGCTCGAGCCGAGGTGGGGGCAACGTACCGGGAGCACGAAAGCCTACCCGGCCTAGTTACTTGACCCATCCTCGTTCTAATTGGTATGACTTCTAATAGAAAATGGGCCACGCGCACGTGTGCACCATAAATTTAGAAGACTCAGAAGGAGGTGTAAGAAAGTAGTTTAATACAATTAAAATAATATCAAAGCAGTAAATAAGCGCCAATAAACACACTTGGCCCAAAAACACAATAATAACATCAAATTAATATAGCCAAGAATAGATCAAATTTGAAGCTCGAATTCTAAACCCTGAACTAGAAGTTCTGGGTTATTTTTCCTAGCAGAGTCGCCATCGCTGTCACACCCCGATGGGGATAGGGTTTTTTCAATTAAAAAGACATTATTCGAAATGGAATTATTTTATTTATTAGAGTCGCTACTTGGAATAGTTTATTTGGTGTCCCAAGTCACCGATTTATTTTTAAATCGCAAATCGAGGAAATTTTTTTTTTAAGTCTGCAAACCAGAAATTCTGGATATGGAATTCTGTTAACCCGAGAGAAGGCGTTATGAATTCCCGGGTTCTATGGTTCTAGCATGGTCGCTTTAATAATTATATTTTGCTTAATTAAATTATTTTAATTACAGAATTTAGAACCCATGTGCATTTTACCTTTAACCGCTTTTAATTACTTAATTATTCGTGATTACAAAATTATCTCGAAACGAGTCACGCGAACGTGTACTCATTTTATTTAGTGTGTTAATAACCATAGCATGCGTACATATACATAATTAATAGAACTGAATTAATATTAAAATTACTTGGCCAAAGTCACGCAAACGTGTACCTTAGTTTTAATTTGAAAATCGATGCTTTAACCATGTCACGCGTACGTGTATACAATCACAATAATAAATTAAAAGTACACCTAAAGTATACTACTGGTGTTCATTATTATTTTCTTAAAACTACTTTGAGATTATTGTGAAGCTACTGCATTATGGATAAAAAACTGGTTTATTGGAAGCAAAGCTTATTCAAGTTTTCGAACAAAATAGCATCACAAATTGCAACATTTCCTACTACATATATTCGTCGGCATCATAAGTAATAAGTAGAAGTGAATCAAATATATATGGTCAATAAATTTAGAGTGGGTGAAATTTTTATAGTCTATACATCATTTTAAGAATTTTGAAAACATATGTTTTTATCCAAAGGAATCCTTTGAAATACAGATCCACCATATTTGACATGATTCAACAATCAATTCTAACGTAATTGGGAAAATTTTACTCAAAAAATAAAACAACAACTTAAATTGCTTACATGCCAAAGGCAGTAGATAGTCTTAACTAAAACAAATAACGTAATAATAGTTTCTCTCTTTTATATATATATATATATTGTTAATACTTTTCTTTTAAGGCTAAATACATAACCAAATTAACAATTACAGAAGTGATTTAAGTTTACAAGAATAGATGTTGTTTAAAAAATATAATTACTAATAGGGATGAATGGTTTTCAACAGAGACTTATGACTGACATTCATTCATTTTTATTAAATTCTTTTGAGTTGAAATGCATTTTTTATTTGAACCCATTTTTTAAACTTTATGTTAGGACTCAGTTTATGTTTGAATCAATGATGAAGAACAAGAGATGTGTGGCATAAGACAATTACTAAATATCAAATGTGATAAACAAATAGAGATCCAAATAAAGTTATTTATACTACAAAAAATTTGCTACAGATAAACAAAGAAGACAACGATATCAACTATATTTATCAGAATAATTGATCTCTTTTAAGGTTTCTTCTATCAAATAAATGTATGAGCCAAATATTAAAGAGACAGAGATGAAGCTTTTGTAAAGACTTCAGGACAATCACAGCAACAATCTACTGATTTCCAAAGTTAGCAATGCTAACTTTTCTAGAATCACGAATTTGGAACCGCGAACGAAATCTCGAACTCCGGCTTCTCACTAGTTAACTTAACTAAACAAATTTTTTAATGAATTTTTACCCTAAAAGAACAATGCTCTTTCTTCTTCTCTTTTTTCAATTATCTTTTCTTCCTTTTCCTTCTACGATTCTCTTGTCCCCCCTCTCTTTTTTTTTCTTATAACAGAAGTCTCTTTCTCTTTATATAGATGAGTATGAGTAGTTTTATAACTTCTAAGGAAGTGGGGAAGTTGGGATTGGGAAGTTAGGAACATGAGAGTTAGTGGGAAAGGAAGTTACGTTAAGTGGGGAAGTAGGGATTGGGAAGATAGGAACGTGAGAGTTAGTGGGAAAGGAAGTTACGTGAAGTGGGGAAGTGGGGAAGTTGGGTTGTTTTATTTTTCTTGTTTTTTATTTTTATTTTATAGTTTATATTTATTAAACTTTATATATATTTTAAATTTTCCTAACCCCTTTTTTAATTAAATAAAAGAAAATAAAAAACACACACACACACATATAAAACTTACTTTAGATTTAAAGAAAACTATAAGGAAACCTAATATTTACTTTATAGTTTAAATTATACTATGAAAAATACTATAGCTTACATTTAAAATTAGAAGAAACCAAATATATATATATATTTTTTTTGTAAATTTTCTTCTATTTAAAAATAGGAACAAAAGTTATACTCTAAAAATACAAATAATTCTTTTTGTATTTTGTTTTTTAATTTTCATTAATGAAACCTATTAAGAGAAAGATAAAACTTTAGATATTAAGATTTAAATATTTACACTAAAATAGTATAGAATTTGGGTGAGGTCAAAAATTAGGTGTTCACAGTATCAGACAAATAAGGAGCACTACTAGTTGAGTGGTATGAAGAGAGACATTGCAAAGTTCATTTATAAATGCATGGTATGCCAATAAATAAAAGTTGAACATCAAATCCCAACTGGTCTATTGTAACCTTTGTCAATACTTGAATATAAATAGGAAAGGATAACGATGGACTGTGTTTCTGGACTTCCACGCACTCAAAGAAATCAAGATACAATCTTTCATGGTAGATAGAATAACTAAAAGTGCTCATTTCTTGGCAATTAGAATGGACTACACAAGAACATTTAGCAGAGTTGTACATTAATGAGATTGTGAAGCTTGTTGGAATCTCTATTTCTATTATGTCTGATAGAGATCCAAGATATATATCCAGATTTTGGTCTAGTTTGCAAGAAGCTTCGTGTTCCAGGTTGAATTTTAGTACTGCTTTCCATCCATAAACCGATGGCCTATCTGAGAGGGTAATACAAATATTGGAGGATATGCTTCGAGCGTGCATTATTCAGTTTAAGGGTAGTTAGGATAACCCTTATAGAATTTACTTACAATAATAGCTACCAATCAAGTATAGGCATACCTCCTTATAAAGTTTTCTATGGAAGAAAGTGTAGAACTCCTCTGTGTTGGAACGAGGTTGGTGAAAGAAAATTGGTGGGTCATGAGATTATGCAACAAACTGAAAATAAGGTGAAAATCATCAAGGATTGTTTGAAAATTTCTTCAGAGAGACAAAAGTCCTACACTGATCATGGAAGACGTAAAATTGAGCATCATATGGGTGATAAGATATTTTTAAAGGTTTCTCCATGGAAGAAGATTATGAGATTTGGCCAAAAAGGTAAACTTAGTCCTCGATTTATTGGACCTTATGAATGAGAGAATTAGTCCTATTGCATAAGCTAGCTTTGCCATCTGAATTAGGTAAGATTCACAATGTCTTTCATGTTTCTATACTTTGAAGATACCGCTCATATCCATCACTTGTACTTCCTATTGAGTCTATCAAGGTTAATCCATACTTAACATATAATGAAAACCAATCTAAAAATTAGCGCAGGAGATAAAAGAGCTTAGAAATAAGAGAATCTCATTAGTGAAGGTTCTTTGGAGAAATCATTCAGACGAAGAAGCTACTTGGGAGCGAGAAGAGGATATGAGAGTCCAATATCCACATTTGTTTCGGGACTAATACAAGGTAAATTTCAAGATAAAATTTATTTGAGGGGGGGAGTGTTGTAATATCCCAAATTTGTTTTTAATAATATTTCATTCTTGATTGAGCATTTTTATAATGAGGAGATATTTTACTTTCCACTTCCTAAACGTGAAATTGACAATATATGAAATTTTGTTTACTTTAAGTTGTGTTAATATTGGAAAAATAGTTCTAGGGTGTCGCTATATGTAACACCTAATATTATTTCGAAAGTTGTCAGTAAATATACTTTATAATTAAGTTTTTGAGCTGTCAACCTTTTATATTTATCTAAAGATGTTAGTAGTTTGGGCAACCACATTGTTTTTATATTTATCCAATGTTTAGATATTACTTTGGAAGACTTGCTTTTCCATATCCTTCTCTTGTTTCATTCTTGCAAGAGAAAGACACAAAATCACATACCTTCTCTCTTTGTTAGCCTCTGAGACTTTCGTGAAACCACTATGGATTTCTATTAAATCAACCGGCAAAAATCATTTTTGGTAAAGATCAAGTTGGTCCTCTCTTTTGTGGTAAGTTTCTAAACTCGTTTTACACTAGACAACTATACGTATTTTCTACCTATGTTTTTGTAAAGCTTTGATATATGTGATCCAGGACTTTATGGAAAGGCGTTTCATAGATCAATAATTGTTTAGAATCCTGAAATGGGTCAGAAAGTACAGGGCAGGTCTTTTCCAAATTTTCTGTTTTTTAAATACTCCATGTACTACTTTGAGTAATTTTAGCAGAACTTTCTGAAAAATTGATATGGGGTGATTCATGATGTTCTAAAATGATTAGATATAGATCTATAACCAATATGAAGGCTATTCAGTCTAGTTTGTCCGTTTAGATATTCGAAATTTAGCCACAACACGAAATAGTAACACTGTCCAAAATTTCTGTTTCAAATATTTATGGGTAATTTTCACGAATATCATATTTAGTTTGACATGTTAAATCACTGAACTTATTTAGATATTTTAATATGTATTTAAGGTATATAAACCCTTGAAAAAATCAAAGGAGAAGTGTTTGAGGAAGTTGACGGATTTGGTTTGTTTATGGCATTGGCGATTCGAACGTCTCCAAGTTGTGGTTGAACTGTTTTGTGGTAAAACACCAAGGTTTGTGTATAAACTTTATGCTCCTTTTTGCTTGCTGGAATATTTTATAATTACTTGATATTTTATTTCTCTTGTGTTCAATTTATATTGTTATATTCGTAATATATCAAATATTGTAAGATATTTGCAAATCGCCCATTCGTACGAATTGTTTGATCATTTTGCATTCTTGTTGGAACTTTGTCCATCTTGTGGCAGTGACTTTGTCACTCATCTCGGCATGCCTCTTGCCTTGGATCTATTGTCATCTTGACTTTGGATTTGTGGTTCATCTTAAATTATAGAACTTTACCGTGTTAAGTACGAACTAGGAAGCCATTTTTAATTTGGTTCTTGATTCCCTTGACTATTGGGTTTTGACCCTACTTAATTTGGGGCTTCGGTCCCTCTTGATATCTGATTATGCTTAGCATGATGGCATGACGTACATATTGGGCGAAAAATAGATACTTGGTAAACTCTCATGGATTGATAGTAAACATTTTCTCGACTCTTGAACATTGTTATTGATATTTGGAAACACTTCAAAGCTTGATATTTGATATGTTTGATATATTTGTTCACTTGATTTAAATTGTGTTAAATTGAGCTACCTAGGAATGCAAAGGGTAATTGGTGAATTTAATGTCTCCAAGCCCAAAGTTTATACGCCACAAAGCTTTATGCCTAGCGATAGTCGTTCTCTATCGTAGGTGATATACGGGATGAAATCTGAAGACGGCCATTACGAAGTAGTCTTTTGCGAGCATTTATGAAGATCACATTTCTATATGCACCTTGGTTTTGGATAGTTTTGGGACGTGTACATGATTGATACATACATACATACATATATATATATATATATATATACACACACATACATATATATATATATACATACATATACATACATATATATATACATATATATATATATATATATATATGTGTGTGTGTGTGTGTGTTTGTGTAAGTAAATTATTTGGAGACTTGTTAGAGTTTAAGATCAAAATCTTATACTTGAAATTGGTAACATATTTTACTATTTTTGGGGGTATTAATAACTCATGTATTGTAAACTGACTTTAGACTTTATCTTGTAAATATGTAGAAAGGAGAAAAGCTAGTTTCCCTTTTGATATACCTGATAGATTGAAATTTATGTGCAATCCACGCTTGCAGTGATGTTGAATAATGTATATATTTGTTAGAAAGTTGCTTTAATCTGTTGATTGTTCAAGATGGGTTATATCACCTTATATTTATATTTTAATATTTTATTTCTATTAAATTAAAAATAAGAAGTGTATTTTTTTTAAAAAATATTGCACTCTGAACATTTTCGCAATGGCCTATTTCCGCCACTAAATTATTCTGAATATTTTTAACTAATATCTTCTTTTTTTATATTATATAAGTAGTGAATTAGATTTCTTTCCTAAGTAGCACCTTCCCAAAGAGATGTTATACACAGGATCTAAATAAGTTATCTTATGATGAACTTCGGGGAGAACTCGAAAAAACACATCTTAAGAAAAAACCAAGAAGGAAAGAAGAAAACAGTTGCATTCAAGACCACAACTGAGATAGCTGAAAATGATACCGATGATAACCTTGAAGCTCATCAAAAAGAAATTGCTATAATGTTAAGAAACATGGATGGTTTAATGAGAAGATTCAGGAATACAAGAGGAGGAAGGATTCCAACTAGGCGATCTGGGCAATATAATGAACAAGATAAGAATGATGGAAAATGATATGAATGTGAAAGATTTGGACATATTCAAGCTGAGTGTCCATTTCTAAAAAGAAAAATCTCTAGAGGTTTCAACATGAATAAATCATTCGGAAGATGGAGTGATGAAGACAGTTCATATGACGGGTGTTAAAACATGTTCATGGAAATTACAAAATTAGATGCAGGAAGCATTAAGTTTGGCGATGACACAAAAGGAAAAATTATCGGTAGCGGAACAATTTCTTTCAACAACAACTGCGATATCCCTAAGGCTTATCTAGTTCTTGAGCGAAACTACAATCTTCTGAGTATAAGTCAGTTATGTGATTCAAGATATGAGGTAATGTTTAAGAAAACATGATGTGCTATTGAAGATGAGACATGTAAAATAATCCTATCATGTAAAAGGTATTGAAATGTTTACATACTCGACGGTTTTGAAAATATAGATGATCATATCTATTTAACATCCATACCTGATGATCTCTGGATATGCATAGGAAACTTGGTCATGCAAGCATGCATTTGATAGAAAAACTTCCCAAGCATGAGGTAGTTATTGGATTACTAAAAATGAATTTCTCTAGAAATTATATCTGAGACACTTGTCAAATTGAAAAACAAACTAGAAACTCTTTCAAAAACAAGAATATTATATCTATTTCTAAGCCTTTGCAACTACTTCATATGGACTTATTTGGGCCTACAAGAACTGCTAGAATATGAGGAAAACGATATACTTCTGTTATTGTTGATGATTACTCATGTTTTAATCGGGTGATGTTATTATCCCATAAAAATGACGCAATGAAAAATTCTGAGGTTTTCTACAAGAAGGTTGAAAGACAAAGGGGGTATCTGATTACAACAATTCAAAGTGATCATGGAGGAGAATTTAAAAGCAGAGCATTTGAAGACTTTTGTAATGATAAAGGATATGATCATAGTTTTTTTACACCAAGATCACCCCAACATATGGAGTCATGAAATGAAAAAATATAATACTACAAGATATTGAAAGAACTATGTTACTACATAATTCACTACCAAACCATTTGTGGGCAAAAAGAGTAAGTACAACATGTCACATTCTCAACCGATGTCTCATAAGGCATATTTTGAAGAGAACTCCATATGAAATATGGAAATGTAAACTTCCTAATGTTAGTTACTTTCATCCCTTTGGAAGTAAGTATTTCATTCACAACAATTGTAAGGACAATCTTGGTTTCGGAGCTTCCATACATAATTGTTTGTACAAAGACAAGGGCATCAAATTTATGCTCGCTCCCAAATCACGAAGTGCATGACCTATATCAATATTACCAATTAGTACATGGATGGTGAAGCTGCCCGTATGCTTAAGCTTTTGAGAGAGCTTGTTTTGGACACTTGAAGTGCATTCCTCAGTAAAAACAACTATCTTAAATTAAGTCAATCTTCTCTTATGAGCCACTATGTCTTTACGTACTTAGCATACTTTGGAATTTCACAAAGTACATCCACTAATGGAATATTATTGAGCTTTGTTTAACATGGAGAGATATTTGCTGAATATGTGATTATAATTCTTTTTCTACAACCTCGGGAGGTAAAGCTCGCGGTGGCCTTGTAGGCTCCACTGGCTCTGACGTTGCATCAATTTTCTTTGATTTGTATGTTGCCTTAGAAATCAACTCCCCCTTATAAGCTTGCCTTTTCTCTTATATGGCGCTTCTTCTAATTCCCTTCTAGTTCTAAGTGTGACTACACTAACTTAAGATTCTTCTCTGTATCATTGGGGAGAGCAACTTCATGCTAGTTTTTTTATTCGATGCAAACTGCCCCATTTGCCTCTCAAGATTTCTGAAATTAGTTCTAAGTGGTTGATTGACAAGCAATAATTTCTCCAACAAGTCATTGTACTTTCTTCTACATGCTGGGTTGGCCTTTGATGTTGATTAAAGTTTCTCTGGGGTCTATATTGATTCTGATTTTATTGATTTCCACCCCAAGAAAAATTAGGATGATTCCTCCAATTTGGATTGTAAGTGTTCCTATATTGAGCATGTTGGTTCATCGGACCTTTGCTCTATTGCCCCACATAATATATAGATTCGGGATTCGTGGGGCATATATCACTCAGTATTTTAACCACATATTTCGCAACAAGTAGACATTTGTTGTATATGTTACATCTGTTGTGTTTGGTGCATTGTCATTCTATTCATTTGATTTGCAAATTTTGCTATATCTACCCTTCTGGCAGAAAAGTCATCAAGTTTAATTACCCCTACTGCATTCTGCTTAGTTACTCTTTCTGGTTCTCCCTCTCATTGCCAATTATCATTAGTAATGAAGTTGTTCAACAAAAGATGTATTTCGCTGTAACAACCTGACCGATCCTTTTAATAGTTTGCACTTCGTCGCCCGTTTTCGGGCATGACTAGCCGTGTATGATGTATTATGACTAATGCAAATTGTTGGTTTTGTTTGTCACGATAATTAAAATAGATTTGGAAGAATAATTCTCAGCTTAAAGCTTTAAATTTGAAAGTTTTGACTTGTTATCATATGGTCGCAGATTGGAATTTTATGATGTGGTTATCTGTTAGGTGATTTGGGACTTAGGAGTATGATCGGAATGTGTTTCAGAGGTTCAGAGTAGATTTATGCATGAATAGGCAAAACTGACATTTTGGCATTTTTCGGTCAATAGTTGAAATTTTGTTATCAGGTTAGGAATGGAATTTTGAAAGTTTGAGTAGGTCTATTGTGTCATTTGTGATGTGTCTATGAAATTTTAGGTTATTTTGACGAGGTTTGCTACACTTATTGATCGAATTCATAATTCAGAATTTTTTGATTCTTAGGCTTGAATCAGATGTTATTTGGTTGATTTGATGTTGTTTGAGGTGTTTGAATATTGGTGTAAGTTTGGATTTAGTTATATGACTTGTTCGTGCTTTTGATTGAGGTCCAAGGGTCTCAGGTGATTACGGATGGTTGATGGGGAGTTTGGGAAATTTTTGGAGCAGCTTCTGCTGCTGATTCCACTATCATAAACGCACTTGCGGTTAGGGAGCTGCAAGTTTGATGACCGCAGAAGCGAGAGAATGCCACATATGTGGCCACAGGCGAAGAAGGTAGAAGTTGTTGATGTAGAGCTTCGGTCCCAGGTACGGATAAGAGAATTTAAATGAAAAACCGTAAAAGCGGTTGATTATGCGAAGAAGCAGTCCCGCAGGTGTGGAAACTGGACAGCAGATGCAGTTTTGCAGGGTAAGAATATGTTTATTTCACTCTTCGCAATTTTGAGTGGTTTTTCATAACATTTCAAACGGGAAGAAGCTTTGGAGATATTATTAAAAGGAGAATTCAAGAGGGTTTCCTAGATGTTAGTTCCTTGGTCCCTAAACACATCTCTATGATGATATTTAAGGTTGTGCGTATGAAATATATGGGAAAATCAATAGCAAATTGGGGTTAGGGCTTGGAAAATTTGAGACCTAAAATTAGGTATTTGAGGGATCATTTGTGATCGGATTTTGGTATATTTGGTATGTATGAACTCATGAAAGTGTAACAATTCCAACTTTGTAAATTTTATCGAAATCCGAGACTTGTGCCTAGGGGTCGGGTTTGGTCAATTTCGGGATTCTTGATGTAAATTGATTATTTTCGGTGGGCTTTATTCCTCTAGCATATTTTGATCGTATGGTACTATTTTTTTTGGGCTAGATTTGGAACATTCGGAGGCCGAGACGAAAGGCAAAGGCATCGCGAGCTAGAGGTTGGACTAGACTGAGCTAAGTAATGATTGTAAATGTTTGTCATGAGGATATGAAACCCCGTATTTCACATCATTGTGCTACTTAAGGTGATGCGCATGCTAGATGACGAGCGTGGGGTCGTGCACCATTGAGTATTTTGACTTAGTCTTTCCCGTTTGACTGTTAAGTCACATATTTTATTGAAAACTATTTGATATCATTGTGTTTTAAAAATTATTACCATGCTTTGGGCTTAATGCCATATTTGGGCTTCGTACAGACTATTCTGGATCCTAAGGGGATATTTACTACTATTACTTACTGTTTTGACTTCATATTTGTACTCGGTCATGTTGAATTCTGTTGATTTCGTAACTCTGCCATAATTACTCCTCTTTGACATTTTAAATGATATTTTGGGATGAGTGAAATGTTTTACTATTGCCCGAGTGGCAAGAGAGATTTTTGACCAAGTAAGGTCGAGGGCCTGTGTTGTGAGGATATTATAGGACCAGGCTAAGCATCACAGCAGCGTTGTACTGATTCATGATTTTGAGGCCGATGGCCTGAGTTGTTAAGCAATGAGGTGGCTTGATATAAGTCCAAGAGCATGTTTCATTATACCACGACATGGCTTGTTATTGCGCTTGGGTCGCAAAAGGGCCCCTCCTAGATTTTGAACACCCCCAGTGAGCATGGGTACCTACTGTGAGTTGTTACACTACAAGGTGGCTTGTGTTGAGGCCGAGTGCCTGAGTGTTATGCCACGAGATAGCTTGATGTAGCGCTTGGTCCGTAAGGGGACTCTTTTGGTGTCTGTACAATGATAACTAGGGATTTTGACGCATTTTATACTCCTTCTCGCTTATGCATTGATTAAAAATTCTTACAAAATAGTCCCAAAAGGCTCACAAGTTGTGCTTGATTGTTGGTTTGATCAACAAAGGTACAAGATGTCAAAGATCAGCTCAAAAGGATTGAAACTTGCACAAGTGACAAAAGACAAGGCAAGTTCAGGCAAAACTGGCCCAATGCGGCCGCACACCACTTTGTACGGTCCGTAATAGGAGATTTAGTGAGGTCAAAATCCATGATAAGAGGTAGCCGCACTAAGTTTTATGCGGTCCTCACTGAAGGCAATGCGTCCGCACTACAAATTTGTGTGGTCCGCAGAGCTGAGAATCAGAGGAGGGCCAAGTTAGAGATTTCAAGCCAATGGGGTCTGCAGTCCATTCTGTGCTGACCACACTAGAAGCCTCCGCGGCTGTAGTCCATTCTGTGTGGTCCGCGGAGCCTGAATTCAAATAGCCAGATCTTCAAGTTCAAAGCCCTAGTTCGGCCGCACACCATTTTGCGTGGTCAGCACTAACCATGCAGGGGCATTTTTTCCATATTTTTTAGCTTAGTACAAATACATTCTTTTTCCATTTTTATGGTATCAGATATTGTAGTTGAGCATGTGCGCTCATAGCTATTTTAGGCACTTTTAGCTGCTTTTATCTTTGTATTTAATTTAGTGATTAATTATTATGAGTTTATCTTCATCTATTTCTTATTTTTCTTCTTCAATTATGAGTAGCTAGACCTATTAGCCAGGGTTTTGCCTTAACCCTAGTGTGAGCAATTGATGGATCTTGTAATCTAGGGCTAAATTGCATGTGGGTGTTTGTTATTTGGGCCAATATAATGGTTAGTTTCTAAATTAGTGGTTACAAACACTAGGTTGTGTTTAGCTAACTTGAGCTTTTCTTGAGAAAGCGAGCCTAAGTCTCCAAAATTGGTCCAACAAGGAATTGGTGTGTACTCAAGAGATTGATTGCTCCAATTAAAGGGTTAAACCTCAAGAGAGTAATACCCGACTTGAACCCTAGTCGCTTGGGCAAAATTTTGCATACCCAATTGGTCTTGAGAAAGACAATTGTGCAAAATCATTTGAACCACCGTGAGGTGTAGAGAGGGTAAATTAATGCAATAGTTATATCATACTCCCAAATATGTCAAATATTCCTTAGACTTAGTACCCGTCAACTGACCACCTAGGTGTAAATCACTACCCTAGAGCCTTTTAAACCTATTTGACCAACTCGTGGCATTATAACTCTTAGCATAATTTAGTTGCAACTACCATTTGTAGTTTCATAATAGTAGAATTAAACAAAAACCAAAAAAATTATTTGAAGTATAATTTTTAATACATACAAAACCCTAAACTAAATAGATGCTCGATTCCAATTCTAGCTCTCTCTAAATTCGATCCTGACCCAAAATCGGGTAGATGATACTCCGACCCTCTCTCGCTACATAATTAGTAGTGCTAAGTAGGCCGTGATCACATTTTGATGCCACTGCCAGGCAGCTAACGGTTTTGACTATCCATTGAGTTAGTTTTGTGTGTTGTTCTTCTTTCCTTTTTTGTTAATAATTTGTATGTGTCAATGATTCAGGTACAAAATAGCTTTAAATGCTAATTATCCTCTTGGAAATGTCCTTCCGGGGAGTAGGTTGATGATATTGGAGAGGATGAGGTGCCTCTTGTACCTCCTAGAGCATGAAGAGGCCGCCAGGCCAATGTTAATGAAAGTATTCCAGACCCTCCTCTACCACCTCAAAGAGCGGTTTCTTGGGTGCTCCCAAACCAAGTCTATGAAAGTGCAATTGTCCCAACCCAAATCTAGGCGGGCAATTTTCAGATTACTAATGTGATGCTGACATTGTAGGCGCAGTGTGGCTACTTTACATGCGCTGCCACTCAGAATTCTTACAAATATCCCAAAGGGTTTGTGGATACCTTGTCGCGCCTCCTTTTTGCGCACTAACCCTAGAGGATAGCGTATAACGGAGTTTTTCCAATTTAAGTAACATTATTTGAATTTGGATTATTTATTAATCATAGTCACCACTTCGGGTAGGTTTGGCTTTTTGTGTCCCAAGGCACTGGTTTATCTTGAATCCCAAATCGAGAAAATTTTTTACTTTTCAAATGGAGTCTACGAACCAGAAATTCTAAATAAGGAATTATGTTAACCCTAGGGAAGGTGTTAAAGCACCCCCAGATTTCGTGGTTCTAGTACTATCACTTAAACTATCATAATTGGCCTAATATCTAATTTTTAAAACATGTTTATCCTATTGTGCAATTCAAGAATTATTTACCGCTTTTAATCGAATTTTTTAAGAAAGATTGAACGTCGTTCAAAACGTACTTTTGGATCACGTCACATGAAATGCACCCGGATCCGAAACACATTTTATTCAATGTTCTGGGATTTGGATTCGGGTCACATGAAATGCACACCCAAATTTAGGAAGGAAAAATTATTAAAGATCGTGCCTAAAGTGACTAGCGCGTTGTTAACTTTGTGGGAGGCCATGAAAATTTACTAAATATCACGTCCCGAATTCTAATGCTTTTATATGATTAATGAGGGTCACACAATTTATGAATTTTGTTCGGCGCAGTGCACCTCAATTTATTTTAAAAGTCATTCTAAAGAGAAACTATTATTGTCTATTGGGATTTTCTCAAAAAAAAGAGATAAATACTCAATTAATTAACTACTATTAAAAGCAGTCAAGAATACTTGGGCCTCAAAATCAAGTCCAAATTAAAACAAGAGGATCTTAATTATTAAAGACCCCTTAATTTAAGTTTGCTACTTAATTTAAAAAGCCCAAAGCATACACTACAAATTCAAACCCCAATAACCTTAACGTGAAGTCGAGCCTTCAGCATTTCTAGGTTTCGAAATTAATCCAAGAAGAATGGAAATGCATTCAACTTTATAATGTTGTCCAACAGTTGGCTTCAACTCAAGCCCAGTTTGGAAGCGTCCTTAACTGACAACAAAATGTGTTGGACTAGAGGGCACTCGTGGTAGGTAGGCAACTTATGAACCACCAAATCATTGCTCAGTCCTGGCATATCATTGTATGACCAAGCAAACACGTCTTTAAATTCAAACAAGAGTTGGATTAATGTGTCACGTGTCTTCTCATTTGTGTTGATACTTATTTTGGTTTCACTGATTTCTTCGGGACCACCCAAGTTGACTGGCTCAGTATCATTATAGTTTGGCTTAGGTTAATTCTCAAATTGTTCCAATTGTCAATTTACTTCCCTAATAGCCTCTACTTTATCATATTTCATTTATTGGTTCCTAATTTTAAAATTAGATAGTGAGTTTGGAGTTGGGCATGAAGTCCGCAAGCATGTCATGTTATTTAAAACCGCACTATTGGAACTGAAAAAATGAAATGAAAGAGAAAAATAGAAAAATCAGAAAGAATAAAAAAACGATAAGATATTGATTTCATTTCTTGGAATTTAAAGATAACAGGGTTTACATCTGGAAAATCAAAATATAAGAAACTAAACAAAACATCCGAGTAACAACCTGGAATAACTCGTGATGCAAAAAAGGTGGCAGGATAAGTCTACCGGGACTCCCGCCTGATTGGGAATGGCGTAGCCTTCCAATTTTGCAGCTTCGCATCTGGTCCCATGTACAGCACCTCAGCGCTGCTTGAGCCTTCTCCTAGCTAAACCATGTGGGTTTTATATAGCATCTTTCTCATCGCCCCACATATCTATTCAATTTTCTCGGTCGTAAAGGCCTCATCCTCCTCTTTTTTACTATACTTCGTCCTTACAAATGTCTCATACAAATGTGGCAGCGGTTGACGCAAAAGCCACCCATCATGCTTTTTGTCATTTGCCCATGTTATATCATATGGCGTTGGGTGGAAGCCTAACCGAAGAACTACTCAGTGGTCGGCAAGGTAATTGGCTCTACTACTCCTTGTAGAAACTTTCCAAGTCCATTCCCTAGCTTAAATCCATGACGTATCATCTCTTTGGCTACCATAATTGATGCATATGAAAGGAAGGGCTGGGGGCAGGCTTTTCCCTCTTCATACTGGTCAGCCACAACAACATTAAAGGCCTAATAAAAAATATGCTCACTGCCTTCATTGGCTTCGAGACAAGGGACAGATGGATCCCGATAAATTGATTGCTCATCCTCCCCATGGACCACAATTTCTTGATCCTCATGTTCATGTTTTACCATCTGATGAAGAGTGGAAGGTACAACCCCTGCTGTCTGGATCTATGGCCTCCCTAAAAGGTAGTTTTAAGATATATCCATGTCCAGCACTTGTAAGGTTACCTCAAAATCTCCTGGGCCAATAGTCAGAACTAAATCGATCTCTCAAATTGTGTCCATTTTGATACAGTCGAAGTCTCGTACGCACACATTTTTGGGATGAATTCTTACGGTCCTAATTTCCATGCGTTGCATTGTTGAGAGTGGGCATATATCCACCCCATAACCCCCGTCTACCATGGCCCTCTTCACATAATATCCCTCATATTTGACAGTTAAGTGCAAGGCTTTGTTGTGATCGGCCCCTTCTGGTGCAAGTTTTTTTTGCTTAATGAAATCTGATTGATAGCGAAAAATCTTTCCACCAGTCTTTTAGCTGTTTCACCGAAGTTTCAGCTGGCACGTATGCGTCATTGAGGGTCTCACTTATAACCTTTTGATGTTCAGGGGACTTCATCAACAATGGCAGCAACGACACTTGTTCAGGATACGTTTGCAATTGATCAACCACCTCATAGTCTGTCATCTTCATTTTCTGGAAGAAAGCTTCCGCTTCTTCGGCACTTACAGGTTTCTTAGATGGGAAATGCCTTCTGGTGGCATTGTTCACTTTTTCTATGTTGGAGTATTTCTCATCGGGGTGATTTTCATGAAGCTCCCCCAAGATCTCTTTGCCTTTATACGTAACCACTATTTTTTTATAATTCCACGGTACTGCAGTAGGATCTGTCATAGGCTTCTAAGGCGCTCGTCTAATAACAATGGGCTCGTTCGGCCTCGATGGCTTAATTGGTCCCCGTACCACATAAGCTCCCTTGGGTATGTACGTCTACGCTCCTCTTCTCATTTCAAATCTCTTTGGAGGGTTCAAAGTCAACGGCTTTTCTTCACGGCCTCGTGGGACATAGAGAACACCATTTTTATAAGGCATTGCCCATGTTCCTGCTTCAACATTCTTTTCTAATTCTGAATGGGTGGCTTTGGTTTTCTTTCCCCTTTATCTTGTTTCGGGGAAATTTTTGGCTTTCGCTTAGCATTAGCAATGCCAATTATGGGCAGTAGGATCACCATGCCCATCGTATATAGGGGACTGTTTCGGATGTGAACACCTGGGGGAGGACCTCAGAAGATGTTCCTATGAAATGAGCCGGTATGGTGGGATGTCCTAGTGAGATATTTGGATGACTGATGGGAATATTGGAGGTACTCCCTGATCTAGGGAAAAGTTTGGAGGCTCTCTTCCATCACATCTCCATAACCCTAAGACATAGGATCCTATTTTCCTTAGCGGCTGCTTATTCTTAGGCCGGGATGTCCAAGATTGGGCTATCTTCTGAGAAAGGAATTGTCGGTAAGTTCATTTTCGAAGACATTTCTGTGATACCCTTTGATATTGTAAAGTAGGGATGTGAAGCCAGTTTACCACAAAAAATCCAACCACTATTTCTATATAACCTGGACTGGAATATGACATCAGCAAACAATTAGTTTGAGACAAATAACAGATAGGTAATCGCACGTTGGGGTGTGATGTACCTATATAGTTAAATGAGTTTCCACATGTTTTGGAACGATTGTTTGTGTCATCCGGCTTTCCTCATCCACTTGATTTCCACTCGTGTTTCTTTTCTTTTCTTTCATTCATGACTTTGTCTTTTGCCATTGTTTCTTTCTCTCGATTTTCTGATTTTCTCTCTCTTTCATTTCTTTTTCCACTCTTGTTTTATTTTATTTTCTTTCCTCTCTATATTTTTCTTTTCTCTTAGGGTTACGGTTAAATCCTGTGGAGATTGCTTACGTATCATGACTCCACATGAATTAGACCAAGCGTAGTTCGTGAAAAATAAATGTAAATAGAAGCAAAATGTTTTGGGATTTTCGATTTTCATAGATAGAAAATAGTGTGATTACATAAACTCAAAACTGACAGATTAACACAGCTAAAAGGCTATGATGAAAAGAAGAGATACAAACTCCAAAGTCAACTATCCTACTTAAAAAGAAAATACATACTCAAACAACTGACAGACTCTAGTGGAAAAGGAAATACAGACTCAAATGAAAATCATGAATACATTAAATCTCCTTGTTCCCGCGGGACATTGATATGTCTGGTCGCGGGCCTATATGCAATATCCCTTTGAAGTGTATCCAAGTCACTCATTAACTGTGTAAAAAATATCATCACTGCCGCAAAATAAAGTGGTGCAAGTCATGTTCTCGCGCACTTGGCATTTCCTAGTAATGTAGTGAGAATTGGCTAGGATCCTCTCTCTGATTCTGCCTTTTTATTGAAACAACCGCCCTATCTGTTGGGCTCTGGCCTCTAATGTCTGCTCGGCTACCTGGTTTTGTTCCTGAAGTAGCTTCAAATCCATTTCTAATTATGCCAATGCCATGAAGCAATGCTCTCTTTCAACTTTGAATTCGTTCACCTGTTTGATTATTTTGTTCTCTGTGGCGATGACCCTTTTATTTAATCATGTGACCTCATTATCGTACTCTTCTTTCAACAGCTTAACTAGGCGTGCTCATTCCATCTCATTTTTAGCCAATTTCTTTTGAAAACCGCATAATTCTCTTTCTGCTTTGTTGAGGTCAAAATTATAGTCATTCACTTTTTGCCTTAGATTATATATAAGCTTTGCATCATTCGCACTCCTGACAGGATCTTCGGCTGCTATCTTTATCTTCTGAATTTGGGCTCATGAGGCATCACTTTCTTTGGCTAATTTCTTCTTTTCACCTTTATCAACTGCGGCTTGCAAGTTGTTTTCAAACTGAAGATCTCAGACTTGCTTTTCCAACTCTCCTATTTTAGCCCTGTATTCATTCTCCTTAGCTAACCTAGCCCACCGTTCTTTTGATGATTCGACAAAATTCTGGAGGTGAGGTCTTTTGGCAAGCCTCCAACTACAATTTCCCTTTTATACCGCATGATACCCAGGTAAAACTTCCCCTTTAGATCGACTCCATAGACAGGTATTTTCCGCCAAGTATTGACATTCGCTCCAGATCTGGCGAACTCTTGCTTCAAGAAACTGGCAATCAGGACCAATCTCAACTACTTGGTACTAAGAGCTTCATATTTTGGCACTATTTGGCACCTCTCGAGTTGTCTTAAAACCCGATACAGAGCATAAGGCTGAATGCTCTTAAGACACATCAAGAGGAAGTAAGTCCCAGTTGTTGGCATATATATGATTTGTTCCACAGGTAACCATCCAAACATCCACTCTATTTGACTGGAAGTGATAGACCGAAAGTATTATGTCCATTCCTTGACCCCTTCAGGCAAGCTGATCCCGTTAATCCTCCTATAATATTCCTCTATGCGGGTTTTCTTTTTTGACCCATAACTCATGAATTGAGGACGATGACATAGATGTTCGGTCATCCACATTTGCAACAACAAATTGCACCCCTAAAAAAAGTCTCCTCCGGCTTTTCAGGTTGTGAGAACACGGAAGATTTCAACTACTATCATGGGCGCAAGAGTGCCCTTTGCTTGGGTAAGTAAAGTGCTGACAACCCCAGCTATTTTTCTGTCGATATTTCCATCTTTCCTTGGGAACACCAGAATCCCAAAGAAGACCACCATAAAAGCAAAACATCTATGTTCCTCCCATTTTTTGCGGCTTCCTTTGCTGCATATTATGTTTTCTGGATTGTTGTACCCTCCGATATGGCAATATCTATGGTATATAAAGTGCGGAGTACAAAGCCAGCTGCCAAATTTGGGTTGTGGACCGTCATGCTTATCTTCAGTGAGTGCAAGAATTTGTGCACACCAACGGTTCTCAGGCCAATCAAATACTTATGCCATAAAGGAAACTCAGCACTCCTAATGTATCCGACTATTTCCTCTAAGGTCAAGGTGAGTTCAAAATTTGAAAAAGGGAACGCATTGTGCGTTGGGTCCCATCATGTGACTAATGCCCTTATGATGTCTCCCCGACGACTAATCTCCAACAAACCAGTAAGACCTTTCAAATATTTTTTTACCTCGTCTTGTTCGTTTTCACCTAGATCATTCCACCACAAACGCAACTCCAAAGGGATTTTGTTCACGATTGAGAAAGGTTCATTTTGAATCGTGCTTATCCTGCACATTATTAAGGTGATTTAATTACTTATTTTGACCTAAAAGAAAAAGTGACACCATTTTTCCAAAATTTCATTTTAAAAAAAAAAAACTGATTTTACACATATAGCCCTTTAGCACTTCAGGAAAAAGACTTTAAGGTTGTGCCCGCTAACCGTTGAACATGACCAAATGTGTTTTTTCTTGCAAAAATATCATTTTGGCACCCTTTTGGGGACATTCGGCTTATTTAATCAAGAATGGAATCACCCGACTTAGTTATGACAAAAACTAAAACTTTTGTTGTTTCTGGATATTTTTGCAAAAGGAAGTTGGATGTGATGGGGATTGCCTACGTATCCCACATCCGGTGGGAATCTAACTGGTGTAGTTAGGGCAGATATGACAAAACCAACTATTTTAAAAACAAAGCTTTCTTTTCGTTCACCTTCTAAAAAATCCGGCAAAGTTTTAGTATCATTCGGGCATTGGGTTTATTTTTGTTAAAGCAAGGGATTAACTCGCTTAACCCTGAAACTATTATTCCTTTTTCTTCTCTTTATCCAAATTTCTCCCATTATTTTCATGCTGGTCAACATGCAGATCTGAAGCAAATAAATGCACAAATAGCAAGTAGGATACATCAAGGTGGTCTTTTCATTTCAAGCCACCTGTCCTAAACGGACCCAACCCCTGCGTTGAGTCCCCTAGGTCAAATACATGTGATACAAGCAAGTGTACCTACTAGGGATCTGGCATGAGGTTGAGTTATTCTAGGTTCAAAACCTGGGTATATGTTCTAGTCTTTGTACCAGAGCGGAAAACTCGAGTCGAGGAGTTGGCAACGTACCGAGAACCAAAAGGTCATCCAGCTTAGTAACTTGTCTGGCCTCTTTCTTACTTCAGGGTATGACACTAATAGAACAAAGAGTCTTGACCAGCGAGCACATCCCCGAAGATGCGAAGAGAAGGGTTTCGTAACAATTTTATATACATTATTCAGATAATATCAAAGCAGTAAAGCACTTAGCACCTTAGGATGAAACATGTAGGAAAATTAGATTATAAATAAAGCCAAGTATAATAGCTATTCTAAGCTCGAATTCTTAAACCCTGAACCGGAGTTTTGGGTTTTTCAATTCCCCAGCAGTGTCGCTAGAGCAGTCACGCCTCCTTTTTGCACACTACCCCCGGAGGATAGCGTATAAGGGAGTTTTTCCAATTAAAGAGACATTATTCGAATTGGAATTATTTATTAATTTATGTCGCCACTTGGGGTAGGTTTGGTTTTTGGTGTCCCAAGTCACCTGTTTATCTTGAATGCCAAATCGAGAAAGGTTCTGACTTTCCAAATGAAGTCTACAAATCAAAAATTCTGAATAAGAAATTTTGTTAACCCGAGGGAAGGTGTTAGGCACCCTCGGATTCCGTGGTTCTATCAGGTTCGCTTAAACTATCATAATAGGCATAATATCTGATTTTTAAAACATGTTTATCCTATAGTGCAATTTAAAATTATTTATCACTTTTAATCAATTCAGGAATATTGAAGGTCATTTCAAACATGATTTTGGATCACGTCACATGAAATTCACCCGGATCCGAAACACATTTTATTCAATGTTTTGGGATTTAGATATGGGTCACATGAAATGCACACCCGAATTTAGGAAAGTAAAATTATTAAAGATCGCACCTAATGAGACTAACGCGTTGTTAACTTTGGGGGATGCCATGGAAATTTACTAAATACCACATCCCTAATTATGAAGCTTTTTTATGATTAATGAGGGCCACGTAATTTATGAATTTTATTCGGCGCGACACACCTCAATTTATTTTAAAGGTCATTCTAATGAGAAACTATTATTTTCGATTAGGATTGTCTCTAAAAAAGAGAAAAAAAAACTAATTAACTAACTACTATTAAAAGCAGTCAAGAAAACTTTGTCCTCAAAATCAAGTCCAAATTTAAACAAAAGGATCTTAATTATTGTAGACCCCTTAATTTAAGTTTTCTACTTAATTTGAAAAGCCCAAAGAATGCATTACAAATTCAAACCCCAATAACCTTAATGTGAAATCGAGCCTTCAACATTTTTATGTTTCGAAATTAACCCAACAAGAATGGAAATGCATTCAGCTTTATAAAGATGTCTAACAGTTGGGCTTCAAGTCAAGCCCAGTTTGGAAGCGTGCTTAACAGACCACAAAATGCGCTAGGACATCTTATTAAATAGCTGGGCCCAATGTAAAACCCAGTTTTCATAGTCGAAATAACATGACAGAGACGAAATCAACACTAACATTTGAAGGTAAAATCAAAGACTTGATTGCCTAAAAAAACCTTTGATATCAGTTGCAGTGGTTCAACTTAAAAGCTCATTCTCTTGGCCTCATTTTAATGGCAAGTTAGTGGACAAACTTCATTAATTAACATGTTTAAAGGCTAAAACATAAATAACTGGATATTTTTTTACATTTTTTGCAGACCTTTAAAACTCTAGACACTAAGTAACATGATTTAAACACTAAAACAAGGAATTATTAATATTTATTGAACCGCAGGTATAAAGTTAGTACAAGCCATACAATGATTCTGCAATTTAGTTTCAAATCCTATCTAGTTACACAAACTGAAGTAAACAAATGGAACACATATCCCAGTTCATAGTCCATACTAATTACGATGCAAATTTAATTAAATCATGGAGCTGCTTGAAACATAATAACTTATTTAAAGAAAAATCACAAAGAAAAACATGCATCATTCTTCATTTAAGTTCCAAAATTGAGAGCTACATCAAAGTGGATTCATGATGGGTACCTAGAATTGAATAAAAATAGGAAATAGAGTGTTAGCTAGGCATCAAGAAACATCAGCAACAAGATTAATTTTAAGAAAAACCCAAAAAATAATATCAAAGAAACCCAGAACTTAGTTTCAGATGTGTAGCACCAGTAAAACACCCAAAACTAACTTGAATGAATTAGATTCAACTCAAAAATAACCTCACGAACCTCAGAAACCTTAGCTCCTAAGATCTCAAGGAAAACATATGCCATTTTCGACTCTATATAAGCTGAAGATTGAACTGAGGACCTGGAACTTCGAAAATCACCCTAAAGGTTCAATGGAACAGTAATTTTTCTGGATTTTGTCGCCTCAAGTTTTTCAGTGATTTTAATGCTTTTTTTAAAAATCTCTGCTAAATCTCCCCCCCCCCCCCTCCCCAAAAAAAAATTCTCCTCTAAACCCTAAGTAACAATGCCTTTATAGGCAAGTTACTAGGGCAATCTTCAGACCTGTGTTTTAACCATTAGTCCGTTTTTATTTTTTATTTTTCACTAATTAGTCCCTTAATTTATGAATTGTTGGTCAAGTAATACTACCAAGTTCCTGAATTCCAAATTAAAACCCTAACCTAGAAGCTTCTTTTTCAGTTATGAGAGATTCCCTAAACAAGAATTCCTAAGCTACCTCTGACCAAAATTATGGAAATTAAACATGAAATCAAACTCAATGAAGACCTACTATAACTCAAACTATACTCAGGAATTAAAGGATGTGGAATTCAGGCAAGACTCAATAATCTGATTAAAATCAAGAAATTCAATTCCAAACAAGGCAGACTAAAAATCAATTAATCCTATGAACCCTCGAACCAATAAAATTTTGACATGAAAGTCCAAACAAACAAAATGAGAAATGCTAATTAAATTAAACCAAACTAAAGACCTAATCTAAACTATGGAATTAAACTCTAACAACTAACCATACAGAAATGAGATGAAGAAGAATGAAATAAAAAGGTAAATAGAAAACTTAGCTTAAAAAAACAAAATGTGTTGAACCCTAAAAATCTTCGTGCACCACTCTAAAAACCCTAGATTCAGATTTTGAGGAGTTTTAGGTACAGTTGAGGGAGACTGGTTGTGATTCTGAGGTAAGGGGTGTGAGGAGACTGGGTGGTATTTTTTTTGGGTGATTTGGTAGTAATGAGGTTTGGCCGGAGTTCTTTGATTTAATATTTGAGATGTTTGGCAAAGATTTGAAGGAAAGTACCTATGGATTTTGGGATGAGGAATGTTTGGTAGCTATGTGGTGTTATTCTGAGACCATTTGGCGTCAGCGCCGCCATACACGCCGGGGAAGCCGACATTTCAATTGAGTATTCGACGGGATTGGCTACGATTTGTGGGTTGGTAATTGTAGATCTGGAAAGAGGAAGACGAGGAGAATAGTTGGTCTTGTTTTGGGAGCATTTGGATAGTCACCCCCGGCGGAGACGATTTCCTGTCGACGTCGCATGGAGGAAGGAGACGGCATTAGGGTTTCTGGGATAGACAAGGTGCGAGGTATTATTTGTTAGATAATACACTTAACGCTAGATAGGGGGTGAATAGCGTCATAATAAAAATAATCGTAAACTTGCGGAATTTAAAAATTGCAGGAAATAAATAAGTGCGATAAGTAAATAATTTAGAACAAACGCACCGATGTATCCTGGTTCACCACAACCCGTGGCTAGTCCAGTCCCCGAGAGACTCTCTCGAGATTTCCACTAACTTGTTAAGCTTACGGGTGCTCAACAAACCGTTACAACTTGAGGACACAAGCCTCAACAACCTTTGCTCGGAGATACAACACTCCAAAACTTCAACCAAGGAAACACAAGTTCCTTCTTACAACACAAGGGACTAACACTTCCCTTCAAGTGTACAAAAACACATAGCACTCAAACAAGACACTCCTTTAAGAGTAGATATGAGTAAAAACAATACGCTCAAGATCGCAACAACTTTCGACAAGAATTTGGCTCTCAAAAGGTTATGTAATGAATATAAAATGATAAGCAATAAAGTATGCAAGCTTTAGCAATTGTATGATCAGTTGTTGTGTTTAGAAGACTGAATTGAAGCTGTATTTATAGTTGAAAAACCTTGTATTACCGTTGCCTAATTGCCAATTAAGAATTGCTGATTTTACTCTGTGACAATCGATTGTCAAATTACTACAATCGATTGTTTGCAAGTTCTTCCAAAAATCAATCCCAGATTTTACGCTTAACAATCGATTATCTAAGATCAATAATCGATTACTGGCAACGTTCAAAAAATCATTTCCAGATTTTACGTAAAACAATCGATTGTCAGAAATCTACAATCGATTACTTGGCAACGTTCAAAAAATCATTTCCGGATTTTACTTACAACAATCGATTATAGCAGATCAATAATCGATTACTCAGCAACGTTCAAAAAATCCTTTCCAGATTTTAATTAAAACAATCGATTATAGGAAATCAATAATCGATTACTCGGCAACGTTCAAAAAATCCTTTCCATATTTTAATTAAAACAATCGATTATAGGAAATCAATAATCGATTACCTGACGGTATTTGAAAACATTTTGGCAACGGTCAGTTATACAATCGATTATATTAAGTTAAAAATCGATTATATATCAGTCTTGAAAAATCAATTTAGACACTGCCTCTTGACAATCGATTGTTATAGGTTCACAATCGATTATTTAATAACTTTGAAAAAGTCTGGAAGACACTGCCTCAACACAATCGATTGTCATAAGTTCACAATCGATTATTTTGTGACTTTGAAAAATCTGATGGACACTGTCTCTTCACAATCGATTGTCATTAGCTTCACAATCGATTATTTTGAGCTTTGAAAAACTTTGATGGACACTGCCTCATCACAATCGATTGTCATAAGGTTCACAATCGATTGTCATGCAAATTTGAAAAATCTGATGCTCACTGCCTTAACACAATCGATTGTCATAAGTTCACAATCGATTGTCAAGCAGCTGACTTAAACATAATCGATTATCATAAGTACATAATCGATTATCTTAGTCCAGATTTTAGAGGCATGTTTAAAAATCATTTTGACTAAAGTAAATATGCATTATTTAAAATCATTTTGCTCTAAATTAAATATGCATGATTTGTTAAAAACAAATCCATGTGAAGCAATTGCAATGGTCTAGTTGTTGAAACAATATTTTTTGATTTAAAAGATGCTTTTGTTTGCTTCCCTTTTTGACAAGAATCACAAATAGAGTCATTTTCAAATTTCAAATTTGGAAGACCAACAACTAAATTTTGTGAAACCAATTTGTTCAAAAGATGCATATTGATGTGAGCTACTCTACGATGCCATAACCAAGAATCATCCTCTTTGCTGATTAAACAATTCACATATTAGGGTGAAGAATTTGCAAGATCAACCATATAAATGTTATCCATTCTAAAACCACGAAGGATAATTTTAAATCGCTACGTCTAAAAACTAAGCATTCATCCGAATCAAATAAAACAAGATTTCCCTTGTCACATAATTGACTTATGCTCAAGAGATTATGTTTTAAACCTTTCACAAGTAATATATGCTTAATGGAAGAAATTTCATCCTTACCGACCGATCCGATGCCGATAATCTTTCCTTTGTTGTTATCACCAAAAATAACACTTCCCCCTTCCTTGTGTTCTAGTTGAAGGAATTTGGATTCGTCTCCCGTCATGTGCTTGGAGCATCCACTATCAAGGTACCATAGTACACTTGATCCCTTCAAACATACCTACAAAACAGATTAATGAGTTTTAGGTACCCATGCCATTTTGGGTCCTTGGGGGTTAGGCAAATCATAGTGATGTGATTGAGTGTTATGTCTATGTCGTGTAAAACAAGCAGGAGCAATATGTCCAATTCGTCTACAATAATGACAAGTCACGTTAGGATTATGCATCCTTCTAGGTTGATAGTAATTGGACGGACAAAATTCATTTACTCTATTCTTGACAATATAACTATTGCGCAAATCATGAAAATCATTTCTCCTACCATTTGTTCTAGGATATGCATCATTTCTAGAATAGTTGTTTCTAGGTTGGAAGTCATTTCTAGGTGTTCTAAAAGGTTCAAAACTCCTTCTAGTGTTTGGCCTAGAATGTGCATTATTTCTAGCATGATTATTTCTAGGGTGCGATTGATGAAAACCATTTCTAGGTTTGTTGTATCTAGGATGAACATTTGTTTTATTTATCCTAGGTTGAGCCTTAGGTGGTTGGGGGTTGGCTTCAACTTTCTCTTTAGGCTCGTTTCTAAAACCTATGCCATGCTTGGTCGACTTCAAATTAACAAGCACTTCATTCAAATTTTTATGAGAAGAGTTAAACTTATCTAAGGTGCCCTTAAGCCTTTCTACTTCATTTTTGAGATGCATGCAAGAAGTACAATTTCTAGAACTCTCGGGCTTGTCGGCGCTTCTCTTGCCAAAAAATTTGTTTTCCTCTTTCAACTTCTCATTTTCTAAAATCAGTTTTTCCAATTCCTTTTCTTTAAAAGAGAGTTGTTTTTGAAAATCTTTTTCTTTTAAAGAAACATTTTCTTTTATACACTTAACAGTTTTTGAAGCTTTAATAAATTCGCTATACAACTCATCAAAAGCATTTTGCATTTCTTCAAGGGAAAAGAAGTTTTTGGAAGAAATTTGACATACCTCTTCTTTGTTGTCTTCTTGTGCCATAAGACAAAGATTTGCGGCTTCGTCTTCTTCTTCCTCACTTGACTCGTCACCGGAGTTGCCTCCCCAAGATATGTATACTTGTTGCTTCTTGAAGGGTTTCTTCTCCTTTTTAGCATTTGGGCAATTTGACTTAATGTGCCCGGTTTCTCCGCACTCATAGCACTTTATTTGATCTCCTTGCTTTTTGCCCTTTCGTTCATACTCTTTTCACATGAACTTTTGAAATCTCTTGATAACGAGTCCGAACTCTTTGTCTCCGTCCTCATCATTTTGAGGTTGGCTTGTGCTTGCCTTGAGAGCGATTCTTTGCTTCCTTTGATCATCAACAAGAGGGTTAAGTATAGTAGATTCATAAGTTTTAAGATTACCTCTTAATACGTCGATGGTGACATTTGAAATGCCAATGGATTCTTGAATCGCCTCGGCCTTGGATCGCCATTCCTGAGTGAGACTTCGGAGAATTTTTCGGACAAGTTCCTTATCCGTGAAGGTCTTCTTAAGAGCATGTAAATCATTTATGATTTTTGAAAATCGTTCAAACATCTCATCGACCTTTTCGCCTTCCTTCATGTGAAAAAATTCATATGCATGGGTTAGGAAATCAATTTTGGCTTCCCTTACCTGGTCCGTACCTTCGTACGTAATTTCCAGCTTGTCCCACATTTGCTTCGCCGTTGTGCAACAAGATATCTTCCTGTAATCATCAGCATTTACAGCACAATATAATAAATTAATAGCATTAGCATTATTTTGCACCTTTCGGATATCATCCGCATCGTATTCATTTTCGGACTTTGGGACCCATTCATTTTCAACCTTCTTGGTTGGAATTTGTTCTCCATTTATTATGACCTTCCAAAGATGAAAACTATTTGATTGTACAAATATTCTAATCCTCTTTTTCCAGTATGTATAATTTGTACCATCGAATAGCGGTGGTCGGGTGGAGCATTGTCCTTCACCTATTCCTGCAAAAGAATCACGAGTAGAAGCCATGGATGTTTCTCTCAAACGGTTAAGTCTTCAGAGAGTTGGGCTCTGATACCAATTGTTAGATAATACGCTTAACGCTAGAGGGGGGTGAATAGAGTTATAATAAAAATTAGCGTAAACTTGCGGAATTTAAAAATTGCAGGAAATAAATAAGTGCGATAAGTAAATAATTTAGAACAAACGCACCGATGTATCCTGGTTCACCACAACCCGTGGCTAGTGCAGTCCCCGAGAGACTCTCTCGAGATTTCCACTAACTTGTTAAGCTTACGGGTGCTCAACAAACCGTTACAACTTGAGGACACAAGCCTCAAGAACCTTTGCTCGGAGATACAACACTCCAAGACTTCAACCAAGGAAACACAAGTTCCTTCTTACAACACAAGGGACTGACACTTCCCTTCAAGTGTACAAAAACACTTAGCACTCAAACAAGACACTCCTTTAAGAGTAGATATGAGTAAAAAGAATAGGCTCAAGATCGCAACAACTTTCGACAAGAATTTGGCTCTCAAAAGCTTATGTAATGAATATAAAATGATAAGCAATAAAGTATGCAGGCTTTAGCAATTGTATGATCAGTTTTTGTTTAGAAGACTGAATTGAAGCTGTATTTATAGTTGAAAAACCTTGTATTACCGTTGCCTAATTGCCAATTAAGAATTGCTGATTGTACTCTGTGACAATCGATTGTCAAATTACCACAATCGATTGTTTGCCAGTTCTTCCAAAAATCAATCCCAGATTTTACGCATAACAATCGATTGTTTAAGACTCACAATCGATTACTGGCAACGTTCAAAAAATCATTTCCAGATTTTACTAAAAACAATCGATTGTTAGAAATCTACAATCGATTACTCAGCAACGTTCGAAAAATCCTTTCCAGATTTTAATTAAAACAATCGATAATAGGAAATCAATAATCGATTACTCAGCAACGTTCAAAAAATCCTTTCCAGATTTTAATTAAAACAATCGATTATAGGAAATCAATAATCGATTACTCAGCAACGTTCAAAAAATCCTTTCCAGATTTTAATTAAAACAATCGATTATAGGAAATCAATAATCGATTACCTGACGGTATTTGAAAACATTTTGGCAACGGTCAGTTATACAATTGATTATATTAAGTTAACAATCGATTAAATATCAGTCTTGAAAAATCAATTTAGACACTGCCTCTTGACAATCGATTATTATAGGTTCACAATCGATTATTTAATAACTTTGAAAAAGTCTGGAAGACACTGCCTCAACACAATCGATTGTCATAAGTTCACAATCGAGTATTGTGTGACTTTGAAAAATCTGATGGACACTGTCTCTTCACAATCGATTGTCATTAGCTTCACAATCGATTATTTTGAGCTTTGAAAAACTGATGGACACTGCCTCATCACAATCGATTGTCATAAGGTTCACAATCGATTGTCATGCAGATTTGAAAAATCTGATGCTCACTGCCTTAACACAATCGATTGTCATAAGTTCACAATCGATTGTCAAGCAGCTGACTTAATCATAATCGATTATCATAAGTACATAATCGATTATCTTAGTCCAGATTTTAGAGGCATGTTTAAAAATCATTTTGACTAAAGTAAATATGCATTATTTAAAATCATTTTGCTCTAAATTAAATATGCATGATTTGTTAAAAATATTTTTACGAGAGAAGCCAAGTCTTGAGTTTAAGTTGTCGGATCAAGATCACAATTAAATACCGACTCATATAAAAGTTAATCTCGATCTTTGTCTTGTGCTTGAATCTCGTTATATATCAATTTTGCGCTTGTGCTTGGACCTCGTCATATGTCAATTTGCGCATAGTTTGTCATTCATCAAAACCTACAAATATGAACACACGTTTAGTATAATGCCTTGAGAACGTGTTTCCAACATTATTTAGGGGTGGGGGTGTTAAAACACTTATATATGAAGTAACACCAAGCTTCAGTACCGTTGGATCAAAAGAAAATGGACGGCTCTGATTGGCCGTTTCAAAATGATGTCGTTTAGCTGTCTTAAATGAGACTAGGTTGGGGATGGTTTGTGGGCCGGATCGTGGGTATTATAAACGGGTTTGGCTTATTGGGCTAGGATTTTATTTAAAGAAATGGCCCAAAATTGGTGTTTAATTTTTCAGGTTTTCTCTTTTTCAAAATCTTTTTATTTTCTGTCATTATTTCATTTTCCAAAATATTAAAAATCCTAAATAAATAACAAAATTCCAATTTTACTTAAAAAATGCAAAAAAAAATCCATATAATTATAATAAAAACGAGATTAAAGGAACAATTACCAAAAAATTCAAAAATTAAAATCAAGAAAGCAAATTGAACCTATTTTTGGTTTATCCTTTTATAAAATGATTGTCACACCTCCTTTTTGGCTTACACGTGGTTACCCCGAAATATGACACGTGTATTGGAGTTTTTCCAATTAAAGTGAAATTATTCGTGATCGGATTATTTATTAATTAAGAGTCGCCACTTGGGATAGGTTTGGCTCTTGGTCACTCAAGTCACCGCTTTATTTTGAATCCCAAATCGAGGAAAAAAAGTTTCAATTGCCCAATTGGAGTTTGCGAAAAGAAATTCTTGGGTAAGGAATTCTATTGACCCGAGGGAAGGTGTTAGGTACCCTCGGATCCCGTGGTTCTAGCACGGTCTCTTGAACTTATTATATATGGCTAAAATCTGATTTGTTAAACATGTTCACACCTATGATTCGATTTTAAATGGTTAACCGCTTTTAATATGTATTTTACGAAAATTTACAATGTATTAAAACACATCGCGAATTGCGTCACATAAATGCGCACGTAACTTTAGACATATTTTAATTCCATTGAGATTGAGATTTGGGTCACATAAATGCGCATCTGTACTTAAGAAAGTGATTTATTTAAGAACGCGCTTGAAATGAATATGTGTTTAATTTGTGAAAGCCTCGAAGATTTTCTACGTGAAATTTCAGTCTATTCTAAAGGAATTTCATTATTACAGCTATAGATTAAAGTGATGGTCCCTTCAAACCTGGGCCTAATGAGCCCAGTAGTTTATTGTCACCTAATGAGGGTAAGTCTAGATTCCCTTGTGTTTAATGAGCCTAGATGATGCTGGGCCCAACAGAAAAATCATGACCCCGGCCACAAACTTATGCGAACTTCAAATTAGTACTAGTTTACGTGTAAGCCTATAATCTTGTATTTTTTTTTCTATATCAGGTATGCGTGTATAAAGATAAAGACACAAACACTAAACCCAAAACTTCAGCTGAAGAGAGGCTACTCGTGAAAGGGACAAATCATTTGATACCATGGCCCTTATACATGCACATCAGGAGATACAGTGTATCTTCAGGCCCAACCCAATGTCAAGTCTCAACAGGCCAAACATCAATTTATAAATTACAGCAAATTAAATCTAACAAAAGAAACCAGCTTAGGGATGCAATTGGACTAACATACAAGTCCTAGTACAACTCCCCCTACCACTAAATAGCAAAGTAACTGAGTTTACACTTCATACATTTTAACTTAAACAACTATTATTATTACATATCTATTACACGATGTAAAACAACAGCAATTAAATAAAGGATAGCTTAAATTGGAACGGCTTGTACTGCTTCAAATTTTGCTCAACTGTGCAGGTCACATTAATTAGAGGAATACCTGGAAAATGCAAATGATGAAAAGGAGCGTATGAGTAATCAACAATTGTAGCAGAAATAAACAACAAGACCAGCCGAAGAGAAACCACGCCCAGCAATTTAACACAGAAGGTTCAACAAGGAGAACCAAAATTTTAATCTCTAAAACCAGAAAAACAACCAGCAAATCGCAACACACTCTAAACTCTCAATGAACCATATATTATTCCTCAATTTTAAAATACTAGTAATTAAAAAAAAAATGGAACAGTAGCAATTTTGGTTGATTGTGTATCTATCGTCTCTCTCATTTTTCCAGCCCAGTTTTAAGCAAGAATAAGTTCCTTTTATAGCTGAAAATAAGTAGGGAAACCCTTTTTTGTGTTTTATTCCATAGTCCCTCTCTTATTGCCCAATCAGTCCCCCTTTTTTTTACTTGTGCCTCAAGCTTTCTAGTGAATTACCAGAAAGTTTTAATTTAGACCCCTAACTAGAAGGTTCCAGGAATTTTCTGCAAGATTCCATTGACTAAATATCTATACTACACCTTCACTTATTCTAAAATGAAAAGACCAACGGACTAAACCTCACGTATGGTCAGAAGATGACCGTGGTTATTGAACTCAAAACCTTGAACCCATTTTGCAATTTTGATCCCTTTATTCTTACCTTGTGGGCCAAGCTTTCTACCTAAGAATCTGAACAGCTCATTTTAACCCTCTATTAGAACACTATGGATGTTACTATTCTGTTATTATCTAAATTCCTTTAATAACCTTGTCCTACTGAGTCACTTTGGCCAATTTGACTCTAAACCCCAACCCTACACCCCTGGGCATGCATATCTTGGCCCAAACTTTCAATTCCCTACCCTAACACAGCGAGCTATGAGGCCTTAATGAGCAAAACTAATTTGGTCCATACCATTAGCAGAGATAACCAATAGAGGAGGAAAAGGGCTGAACCAAACAATTAAACGACCAAAAAATACTCCTATAACACAGCTTACAGCAGAATAATAAGTGGCATGTACTCAAATTGAAACTATTTTCATGCTCAAGTGAACCTTATCTATAAGGCAAAAAATGCAGAAGAATAAAAATGTGAATTAACCATAGAAATTACAATTTTGACGAGAGAAGAAATCATGCACAATCAATCATATAGGGAAAGGAACCAAATACCTTTAATTTGAATTTGACTTCCGAACCTCTTGGCCTCGTTTGGGATTAAATCCTTTTTAATGATGTGCTTTCTACCGAAAAACACAACATTAAAGGCAATTAGAATCCCAACATAAAAGGTACCTCGGGATTCTATCGTTTAAGGTTCCGGACCAACTTTGATTTGGAATTCGAAGAACAAGGGAGTGGTTTGAGCTTCGTGGATGGTATGCATTGGAAGAACAGGACAAGGAAATGCCGGGGTGTGAACCTGAGGCTATTTGGAAATGGCGCCGCCGTGGGCGTCGGAGGCGGCGTCCATAAAATTATCTATTTGAGGTGTTGGGGTAAGATTTGAGGGTGGAAACCGGAATGGTGGAGGTGGTGGTAGTGAGAGGGATTGCTGGTGTATGTTTGAGGGTGTTTTTCCACCGGCCGCCGCCGTAGACGGCAGAGCTGCCCCACTTCGATTGAATATTCGAGCAGACCGGAGAGGATTTGGAGTGTGATTCCTATGGGGATGGAAATAGTAAGGTGGGACGCCTTTATTATGCAAATTTGGAGGGTATTAGGTCTACACTGCCGCCGCCGGAGATTTCCAGCCGGCGGCGGAGGGTGGTTCTACGATGGCTCATAGGTGGTGACGATGCCCCGATTTTGAACTGTACGAGGATGAGAATTATGGTCTTTGGTGCAATTACAAGTGTTTCGACTCTTTTATTTGTTTTGAGGAAAGCTGTTAGGGCCATTGGATGGGTTGTAACGGTTGGTATAGCCTGCCCCAAAATGATGTTGTTTTGGGGCGTAACGTGTGGATTGGGTCGGGGGTGGCTTTTGGGCTGGGGTTGTATAGGAAAAGGTTTGGGCCACCCAGGTCTGGCCCAATTGTGGCCAGCTTAGGTGGTTGTATGTTCATGTATTTTCATTTTGTTTTCTTCTTTTTTTTGTTTATATTTATTCTTAATTTATTTAAAACAAAAATTCCTAAGTAATACAAATAAGAATGCAACAGGTTGAAACTAAACGAAAATGATCAAAAATGCCTGAAATATTACTTGCATATAATTTTTTTTTGTATTTTATATATTATTTATTCTTTTTTTTGTTTTTCGGAATAAACCTAATTAACAATTATTTCAACAAAACACAAAATGAAATTCTAAATGCCTTTAGACATGCATTAATGCAAATACGCTGGCACACGCAATTTGAACTCTAAAATTAAATCCTAAGAAGAAATATTAAAAGGAAAATCCTAAGCTTGAGAGGCAAGAGGTAATTTTTGACAAATTCAACCAAGACCTTGTGCTCGGGTCTCATTTCACTCTTCTGCATGAATCTTGCTTCACGAACACCTTCAGAAACAAAAAACCTTCTAGTGATTTCAAGAGCAGTAGGAAGAGAATCCAGATATAGCCACCTTTGCCTTGTATAATTATCATACCCTTCAATAGGTATGTCCAGAATCTCACCCAGTTTAAGCGCATCAAACTTTAATTTCACTCATTTCACCATGCTGGTGACTACTCCATCCTTCACAGCAACATTGGCCATAAATTCAATCAGCTCATTCCTGGCCAGCCTCCCATCCATTTCAAGGACCATGTCCCTCCAACCTTGTGCAGCTAAAGCATCCACCAGCCTTATCATCCCTGGCTCAACCAGGTCCTTCAGCAATCTTCCTTTCCAAAAGTTTCTTTTGCCAAAGATATCAACCTTATCCAGCTCCTTCCCAGATTCCTCTTCTTCTTCTTCTCCACTCCGCTCTTTATCTTCTTTAACAATTTTCTTTTGCTTGCCTTTCATTGCATATTTTGTCCTCTTGGCCAGTGGGGGTTCATCATACACAGGTACAGAAGGAGACTTCTTGGAAGAGGTCTTGGACTTTTTAGGTTTTGGTGTAGAAACCTTCACTATTGTTCTCCTTTCTTGATGGACCAGTCCATCTCCTTTTTTTTCAACCTCAGAGGATACTGCAAGCTTTTTCCTTCCCTTTTCCATTTTCTTCTTCTTGCTTTTATTTAGAGCTTTTTGTAGGTCAGCTTCACTTTGTCTTACCCTGCTTCTTGTAGCCTTTCCCCTAGGTACTGAAGAGGCTGTAGATTTTGGGGATGATGTCTCTCTTTTCTTGGATGGCTTGGGAACAGCTTGAGCCTTTTGTGAGGTAGATTTGCGTTTCTTTGGCTCATAGCTTGCACTAACCCTTTTTAGAATATCAGCCAAAGTTTCAACAGATGAACCAGGTTCATCTCTTTGTTTGCTTGGATGAACCAACCTTTTAGTTGCTTCCCCAGAGCCACTTCCCCTAACTTTTTGTCACTCTTTTCTTCAGCTTCACATATAGCAAAAACTTCTACTTTTGCATTTCCTTTCCTACTCCTACTTGATTCATCCACCTTTATATCTCAAAGAGGTCCAACTACGACAAACCCATTTTCTATGTTTTCAACCATAGAAGAACTTACCTCAAAAGGGGTTTCTTGTATTTTCTCAGTGTCAAAATACCCATATTCTTCACCTTCAGTGGCAGATATAAAGGTTTATAACTTAGAATTGGAGTCAGATTCTTGAGCTGAGTTTCTTTCCTTTCGCTAGCTTTCAATTTCTCAATTAAAACTTTTCTCAGAGCTCCAGATGCTATAATTTTTCTAGCCAAAATTCGAAACCTAGGTTTTGGGGACTCACTAGGAGGAGTAGATGAGGGTGTATTGATGGAGTTAGTGTTGGAGGAGTACCAGGATTATCTTGGGGGTTAGACATTATTTTTGTTGCTTGAGAAGCTTTGGGAATTTTGGAAGAAGAGAATATAGGGAATTTCTGGAGAGGAGAAGCGATTTAGAAATGGTGGAATATTTTGACGATTGTTGAATAATGAAAAAGATTAGAGATGTGGTGTGTATTTAATGGCAATTAGACATTTACTCAGTAACGGAATCTTTTCAAAGGTCAAAGAGAAGCTAATCAACTTGTAATTCTTGTCCTTTTACTGATTTATTTGGTTTTCCTAGATTTTAGGCAAAAATCACGGTATTAGAGTTCCAAATGGACGAAACAGGTTCAATGCCTCAACGGATAGAATTTTCTAGGAATTTGGAAATGACAAATCTTTTGCTAATGTTTGAATTATTTATCGTTTTAATTATGCAATTGAAAACGTATATGTATTTTCACATGAATTCATATTGATGAACCAGGTTCTTCATATAGAAGTCTCTTGATCATGACTCAAATGTCATAATAGAAAAAATTTGTAAGAGATCACTGAATCAAATATACACAAGTCATAGGAGTATACTAATTAAAATGTGAAGCTAAGTAAGAATTAATTTAGTTATTTACACAAAGAATAGAACTCCTTTTCAATATGTATTCTGAACTGGACCTATAAGGTGATCTTAATCATCCCTAATTCCGAGTTTTTCCTCTCAAAGTTTTCTATACTCAGTGCTTTAGTGAAAAGTCAGCAATTTGCTTATCAGTAGCACAAAATTCTATGGAGATCAGTCCTTTCTCATAATTATCTCTTAAGAAGTGGTGTCTAACATCTATGTGCTTAGTCCTCTTATGATGAACATGGTTCTTTGTCATACTTATAGCACTAGTGATATCACAAAAAATTGGAATACAGCCAGCTTTAATACTAGAATCTACCAGTTGTTGTTTGATCCATAGCAATTGAGCACAACAAGATGCAGCAGCAATATACTCATCTTTAGCAATAGATAAGGCCACTGAGTTTTGCTTTTTGATAGTCCATGACACAAGACATAAACCAAGGAAGTTTGTCATACTTGAGGTGCTCTTCCTATCCACTAGAAAACCTACATAATCAGCATCAGCATATCCTACTAGATCGAAATTGCTACCTTTGGGATACCAAAAACAAAGATCAGTGGTTCCTTTTAAGTATCTTAGTATCCTTTTGACAACAATCAAATGAGAGTCTTTAGGATTTGCCTTAAAGCACACAAAAAGTCCTACAATGAAAAAAATGCCAGGTCTACTAGCAATAAGATACAGAAGTGAACCAATCATACCTCTATACAGCTTTTGGTCAACAGATGAAACAGGTTCATCAACATCTAATTTAGTAGCAGTTGCAATGGGTGTGTCTATTTCCTTTGTTTCTTCCATTTTAAACTTTTTGATTAGTTCATTTGCATACTTCTGCTGGTGGATCATGGTTCCATTTGGACTTTGTTTGATTTGTAAGCCTAAGAACAAGTTAAGCTCACCCATCATGCTCATTTCAAACTAATTCCCCATTAATTTTGCAAAGTCCTTACTTAGCTTATCAGTAGTGGCCCCAAAGATTATGTCATCAACATATTTTGTACAAGAGGGAGATCCTTACCTTTTTCCATTGAGAATAAGGTACTATTAATTTTACCTCTCTTGTAACCATGCTCCAGCAAGAATTTTTACAATCGTTCATACCATGCTCTTGGAGATTACTTTAGTCCATAAATGGCCTTGTCTAACTTGTACACGTGCTCAGGACATTCCTTGCTCTCAAACACCGGTGGTTGTCACAAACACTTCCTCTTTCAGGTACCCATTTAGAAAGGCACTTTTGATATCCATTTGATGCATAGTGAATTCCATGTTTGTTGCAAAAGATATAAGGAGTTTGATTGCCTCTAGTCTTGCAATAGGAGCTAAAGTCTCATCATAGTCTATGCCCTCCTCTTGGCAGTAACCTTGGACCACCAGTCTTGCTTTATTTCTTGTAACCGTTCCATCTTCATCAAGTTTGTTTCTGAAGACCCATTTTGTACCAATGACTGTTCTATCCTTGGGTCTTGGAACTAGATGCCAAACTTGACTTCTTTCAAACTGATTGAGTTCATCTTGCATAGCAATCACTCAATATGTATCCTGCAAAACCTCAACAACATTTTTAGGTTCAATAAGAGATACAAAGGCATCAAACGCACACAGATTCTTTAATTGTGATCTAGTTTTAACTCCAGATGCTAGATCAGTGATAATATTCTCAATAGGATGAGAACTTTGATACTAGTGAGATTTCACAACCAACTGGTTTCTACTAGATGTTTCTCGCATGTTCTGTTGATGAGGAATGGGGTCATGAATAGGTTCCTTCAATGGATTTATTTCAATTCCCTTTGATTAGTTCCCCCTATCATATTTCCCTGGATGAAAAAACCTGCTCCATCACCTTTTCCTTCTGATGATGCCACTTTGACCTGAGCGAGGCTTCAGTCAAATCCTTTACCTATCCACTGGCTTCATCTCATGTTCCTGTCTCTCAAAAAGAATGTTATACACTTTCTTGTACACACAGAGTTCTTTTATTAAATACTTTATATGCTTTTCTATGTGAAGAATATCCCAAGACTATTCCCTCAATACTTCTAGGATAAAACTTACCTACGGAGTCTTTTCCATCATTGTGCACATAGCACTTGCAACCAAATGCCCTAATATGGGATATGTTTGGTTTTCTCCTTTTAAGTAACTCATAGGGAGTCTTCTCTACCAGAGGTCTAGTCATGCATATAGATTGTATAACATGAAGTGTATACAGCCTCTGTCTAGAAGCTGTGGGACAATATACTAGAAAGCAGCATGGTTCTAGCCATGTTGAGGAGTCCTAGCGGCAGAGTAATTATGATCTATACCATTTTCATCACAGAATTCAACAAACTTGGAATTTTCAAATTTAGTTCCATGGTCATACCTAATGAATGCAAGTTGATTTTCTAATTGTTTCTAAGTTTTTTCTAACAAATGAAATAATCATGTCAAATCTTTCGTCTTTGGAAGTTAGAAATAGAACCCAGGTAAATCTATAATAATCATCAACAAGCACCATTACGTATTCTTTCCACCTCTACTCATGGTTCTCATCGGACCACATAGATCCATATGGACCAGTTCCAACTACTTGGTTATACTTACCATTTTCTTACTTTTGAAGGATGATCTTACCTGCTTCCTCCTTGCACATGCCTCACAAACTTTGTTTTCCTTGCACTTGATATTAGGTAACTCTATCACCAAGTCCTTAGACACTAATTTATTTAGCTGATTTAGACTTGCATGACCAAGTTTTTTGTGCCACATGAAGGGATCATTATCTAGCACACTTAGACAAGTTAGTTCATTTTCTAAGAGAGTGGACAAATCTACAATGTAAATATTGTTAACTCTCTTTCCCTGCAAAAAGATCTTGCCAGTAGTAAGATTAATCACAAAGCACTTAGTAGTGGCAAATTCTACAAGGCTACCTTTATCACATAGTTGTGACACACAAATCATGCCATATTTTAAGCCATCTATTAAGTAGCCATTCTCAAAGAAGTGACAGTCTCTCTTACCTACCTTTCCAACCCCAATAATCTCACATTTCCTCCCATTCCCAAAAGAGGCATTGCCTCCCTTTAAGTCCTCAAGTCAAAGGAACTGGACCTTGATCCCCGTCATATGTTTTGAGTAGCCACTATCTATATACCATATTTGGCTACTTCCTTTCACTTGGACCTGCAAAAAAAATCAAGGGTTAATATTTGGAACACAAACTAGTTTGGGTCCCTTTCTATAGGCAAAAGGATAAATCAGATTCCTTCTTGCCCGCCCATGCAGCTTACTTTTCTCTTGAACAAAGTCTTTGTTCTTTTGACTGGCATTTTCTTTAGCATTACATTCCCTTTTGTAATGGCCAGTCTTGCCACAATGTGTGCTGATTTTATTTTCAAGAAGTGTGAGGTACTTGCTTTTAGGGTCCCACTTTGGTGCTTGAGTCCCATAGCCAAATCCTCTTTAGTTGCTACTGTGATGCTCTTGAAACCAAGAAAGTGTATCAGAAGCCTTGTTCCATTTGTAAGTTTTGTCTAGTTCATGTTTCACCTTTCCTAGATCTTCTTTTAGGACTTTAATCAATTCATCCTTATACAATTCATCCTTCTTATACAATTCATTCTTCATTTTTCCTAGGTTTTATTCTAAAGTGAGATGTGTGTGATTAACTTTCTTCTTTCATGTTCCTAGTTTTAGTTTTATGTTTCATATCTAAGTTCAAAGACACTGGTGTCAAGTTCATGAACTTGGTTCTTCAACTCAGTATTTTTGCTATCACTCTCCTTAGACCTAGACTCTAAACTTTTGCAGTTTTCTTTTAGTATCACATATTCCCTAGATAGATCCTCCTTCTCATTGTTAATTATCTAAAACTCATCAATGAAGTCTAGTAATAGCTGTTAGCATGTGATTTTTGCCTCGCTCGAATTATTCCTATAGAATTCATAAAATTAGGATTTTTCTTTTTATCATTTGAATATTAGGAAATTAATTTGGTGTTTCTTTGAATTTTGTGTGCATTATTAATTGATATAATCCATAAAAATACAAAATAGCATACCTCATTTTAGGACCTCATTTTTAATCAACATTAAAAAAAATAAGTGAAAATAACAAAATAGTCATGTTGCATTGTTTTTACTTTTAATTTTTGATTGTTCATTATGTTTTCTATTAAACTAGGATTTGTTTATTTTTGAAAATTAATTAGTTTAATTTTAGAGTTAAATCAGGTCTTAATTTTGTACTTAATAAAATCAAAAAATTGAATAAGAAAAGGAAGAAAAGAAGAAAAACAAATAAAAGAAATTGAGAAAGGAAGGAATTAATAGGTAGATGTGTGTAACTTGGGTCATTTCTAATTCCAGCCCAAGTCAAAATCCTCAAAGCCCGTTACTATTCAGCCCAAACCCGTTGTCCAACTCATTCCAGCTTCCCCAGACCCCAAAAAGACGTTGTTTGGCTCGGATCAATCCTGGTTGTCTATGTTGCTCGATCTAACGGTCGAGATTTTGGGGATCATTAATATTTAAATCTACGAACCATACCCACCCCCTTCAAACCCCTTATTCTGTCTCTAATATCCCAAACCCTAGAGATTAGCTGCCCTAATACTCTCCGTCAACTTCACCGCGGCGAGGATGAAAACCACTCCTATGACTCCCATGATAACACCATAGAATCCTCTCCTTCTCCTCTTTCCAAATATGACTTCAGTTTCCCTCAAGTCCCACCAGAGCTCCTCGAATTTGCAAAACCCTAGCGCCGCCACAGCTTCTCCAGCTGCAGCACCGCCACCAAATCACTTCAAAATAACACCCCATGGTCGTTGTGCCTCCCTCACGAATAATATGTCACTGGTTTCTTTCGAACTTGTCCAGAATTACTCAAATTTTTGATCTAACTCCGAGCTTCAACAGTTCGAACCATTCGACTCAAGCCTTTGTTCTTCAAGTTTTAGGCCCAATTTCACGTGTTCATGTTTAATTTGGTGAGTGTTTTTAAATTTTCGTCTCTTCGTCATTTGTCTTTTTTTTTCTTTAATATATAGTTTCTGTTTGTTTTTCTTTAAATTCATCTTCAATGTTCCTATTAGGTTTGATTTAGGGCTTTGATTTGTTCTAATTATAGTTCAATATCTCTTCTATTATCTGATTTAATTGCCCGTTTAAATTTTAACCCCAGGATTCCCTGTATAATATTGTTTTACAGTTGGATAGTGTATTTTGATTTATATTTGATCTTAGTTGTTAGTTTTACTATCTTGTTAGTTTAATAACAAATCTAGTCTGATTAATTAGAATTAGTTTCTAAGTGTTGGTCTAATTAGGTTTGGCCATAGCAGAAGCGGTCACTGGAAAATTAAAGAAAACCGCAAAAACGGTCAAAATGTCACGGAAGCTGGATCGCGGAAGCGGAGAAAGGGTCATGGAAGCGAAAAACGGCTTGGGTTTTAATGAAACAGTAGGTTTTGAAAAAAATTCAAAAGAGGGGAACATTTGGACTTCGAGCTAGGGCGATTGTGGGCGGTTTTTAGAGAGGTTTTGTGGAGATTCATCAGGTAAGAACTCTTGGACCTATAGTATGTCAATATATTGTAAAATCATGGATTAAACACAAAGAAATCAGGGTTTTTAATGTCAACAATGGTAGTTAGGGCTTGAAACCCAAGTGAACCTTAAAGTGTTGATTTGAAGGGTCAAATGAACTCTGATTCTTGTAAACTTGATATGTATGGACTCGTGGAGAGACGAGGATTCCGAAAATGTGAATTTTGTTATTTTTCAAGAAGTGGGCATGAGGCTCGGGTTTTGCCAACTTCGTATTTTTGGGTGCATTTCGAGTTATTTCGATTGGGTTGCGCTCCATTAGCCTATTTTGACGTATTCCTATTGGTTTTTATCATATTTGGCATCCGCGGAGGTGGATGATCGAGGAAAAGGCATTTCAAGCTAGTCTACGGCCGGCTAGAGGTGAGTAATGCAAGTAAATGTTGTTCTGTGGGTTTGAAACCCCGGACTTTCACATCTTAACGCTATGTTGAGGCATGACACGCACTCCATAATAAGTGCGGGATAGGATTCTGTTGAGGGATTGTGACGCGGCCCATCCCGAGTGAGATTTATACTATATTGCGGTATGATATGCACACTGTGATGCGCATTATTGGGCTTTATGCCGTGGTTAGGCCCTAGTGCCGACCTGTGATATCCTTCGGGAGTTGGTATTATTATTATAGCATGATTTGATATCATTTATTATCAGCTTATGGTTTCAAAACATTATATTCAAAACCCAGCTGTGTTCCAAATGCTCAGAACTCATATGCTACCTTTTCAATGTATTTCGACTGAGGGTTATTATTTATAACTGCCCAAGGGGCTTATGATATATTTTCTGGAGTGATTTTAGGTGGCTCGTGCTGCGTGCCGCAGTGGTGATTAGAAATAGTGGTATCACGGATACTGTGTGATATGAGTGGTCAGGTAACATGGACTGGTCTGGTTATTGATTTTCGCCACTAGATGGCATGTTATATTATTCACCACGAGATGCATGGTTATTGCGCTTGGGCTGTAAGAGCCCTTTCGGAGTCTGTACACACCCCTAGTGAGCGCCATCGATGATAAATGATATGGGTGGCTCAGGTTACACGTCGTAGTGGGTACTGGATTGTACCATCATATGCATTGCGTCGCATCCCTGCATTCGCATCTTATATATATATATATATATATATATATATATATATATATATATATATATATATATATATTATTGTTCAGTTGTTCAGTTGCATGTACGGTTATACACTTTTTTGGCTTACTTTGTGTAATTATTGGGTTTCCTTGATTTCAGAGCTTTATTTACTGTTATTACTCACTGGATTAGAGTACTCACACTACTCCTTGCACCTTGTGTGCAGATCCAGGGCAGTCTCAGGCAGAGTAGATCCTGTGGTGGTTAGCTTTCAGCAGTATGGAGTGTCGAGGTAGCTGCACAACTTTCGCAGCCATTGACTCTCCCTCCCCTATCTTTATTTCATGTTTTTCCTTTGTACTTTCATTAGAAACAGACTTGCATCGGATTGGGTTTTACATTTTAGAGGCTCTGACTTATGAAACATGTTCCTAGGTGGTTTATTGTTGGTTTCAGTGTATTCCGCTCTGTTTTGGATCTTAAAGCTCTTTCGTTTATGTGTTATCATTTCTTTATTGTCTTTCATCTGGGATTATTGATATTAAGGTCGAGCTTGCCTAGCCTTACGGCCGAGCACCACCACGACCGGGTTTGGGTCGTGACAGCAGGTACCCTTAATTCCTATCCTGTCATAACCCGTGGATTCTCCTCGTATCCCCAGCAGGGACCCTTTTTTGTTCCTGGCATAACCCAGCCATCTGCCTGCATAACCTTGCAATCTTTCCAAAGAAAATAAATTCGGGGAATTTACTATTTTCAGTAAAGAAATAGCTTAAAACTCGTTTTACAAATAACTTGCGAAATTCTCCCAGTGAAAATTGAGGTAGAAAATTTCGTTCGTTTTGTTTGTTTTTGGTGTCCGGACAGGTCTTTACCTCGAGACACAGGATTCAAGGAGACCAAAAGAATGTGCCTCAATCCGGAACAAAGAAAAGAATAAAAAGAAACAAATTCAAAGTAACTGAAGAAGAAAAATGTGGATTGCTCAAATTTGATTCAAAATCACAAGTTCCGCATGGCCTGCTCCGCAAAAATGCTCAAGAAAGAACCAGAACCTACAGCTTACAATCATGAAGATTCAGATCATGTCCGCAGCAAATCCAGCTAAGTCTCAAAATCAAGCTTCTGGGAATTTATAGATAGGAATCTTATAACTAATAGTTGATAGGCATAGCTAGCTTAGCTTTTTGATTTGCTTTTTGGTGTAATAAGGAGGTCGGCAAGCAGTAGCGCCAGCAGCATCAGCAGTGAAATCACAGCTCATTATAGTCCCAGCTACCAAACACTTCTGAACTACACTGATTTGATTCTTCGTTAGCCGAGGATATGTAAGCAACTTCTGAAGCAGGGTGCGGTCAAGCTTTTCAAAACGCTTCTCATGGAGTGTCAGGCGGGCAATCATCTCTCATGGTCGCTCACTTATCTTTGCCCAAAAAACCTTCGTGTTTCCAAGAAAAGAGGGGCAGCTGTGAGCATGTGATTTTTTCCTTGCTGGAATTATTCCTATAGAATTAATAAAATTAGGATTTTTTTTCTTTTTATCATTTGAATTTTAGGAAATTAATTTGGTGTTTGTTTGAAATTTGTGTGCATTATTAATTGAAATAATTCATAAAAAATACAAAATAGCATACTTTCATTTAGGACCTCATATTTAATTAACATTACAAAAATAAGTGAAAATAACAAAATAGTCCTATTTGCATTGTATTTACATTTAATTTTTGATTGATCCTTAAGTTTTCTTTTAAACAAGGATTTGTTAATTTTTTGAAAATTAATTAGTTTTTTTTAGAGTTAAATCAGCTCTTGTTTAATTTTAAGTTTGTACTTAATAAAATATAAAAATTGAATAAGAAAATGAAGAAAAGAAGAAAAACAAATAAACTAAATTGAGAAAGGAAGGAATTAATAGGTTGGCGTGTCTAACTTGGGCCACTTCTAATACCAGCCCAAGTCAAAATCCTCAAATCCCATTTCAATTCACCCCATACTCGGTGTCCAACTCAGTCCAGCTTCCCTCGGCCCCAAAATGACACCATTTGGCTCGGATCAATCCCGGTCATCTATATTGCTCGATATAACGGTCGATAAGTTAGGGTTCATTAATATTTAAATGTCTGAACCATACCCACCCCCCCTTTAGACCCCCTAGTCTGTCTCTAACATCCCAAACCCTAGAGATTAGCCGCCCTAATACTCTCCGTCAACTTCGCTGGCGGCGAGGATGCAAACCACTCCGATGACTCCCAGGATAACACCATAGTATCCTCTCCTTCTCCTCTTTCCAAATCTGACTTCAGTTTCCCTCAAGCTCCACCAGAGCTAGTCAAATCTACAAAACCCTAGCGCCGCCACAGCTTCTCCAGTTGTGGCGCCGCCTCCAAATCACTTCAAAAAAACACCAGATTACCCTTGTGCCTCCCTCACGATAATATGTCACCAATTTTTTTCGAACTTGTCCAGAATTACTCAAATTTTGGATCTAATTCCGAGCTTCAACGGTTCAAACCAGTCAACTCAAGCCTTTGTTCTTCAAGTTTTAGGCCCAATTTCACGTGTTCAAGTTTAATTTAGTAAGCATCTTGAATTTACGTCACGTCATCATTTGTCAATTTGTTTTTCTTTTTAATATATGGTGTCTGTTTTTTTTTCTTTAAATTCATCTTTAATATTTCTTTTAGGATTTATTTAGGGCTTTGATTTGTTCCAATTATAATCTAATTTCTCTCTTGTTATCTGATTTAATTGCCCGTTTAAATTTTAACCCTAGGATTCCCTGTTTAATGTTGTTTTACAGTTGGATGGTGTATTTTCATATATATGTGATCTTAGTAGTTAGTTTTACTATCTTGTTTGTTTAATAACAAATCTAGTCTGATTAATTAGAATTAGTTTCTAAGCGTTGGTCTAATTAGGTTTGGTTATAGCTGATCGTTCCAATCCCTCAGATAGTTTTGATCAGGGTAAAAGGGTTTGGGTTTAGTTAACTAGGGTTAGTTAATTCAGGGGAGTTCAGGGGTAACTTAGGTATCTTAGATTGGATAGAAATGTAGTAATTGAAACGAGAACCTCCTAGAATCTTCTAGAAGAGGTTTCTAGTTAGAATTTCAGGAGCGTAGTCATATAATTTGGACAATAAGCCAATAAATAAGGGGCTAACTAGCTGAAAAAGGAAAATAAAAGAGGGACTAGAGGTGTAAAATAGAAAATCTTAAAAAAGCCTTAGTTTTGCATATAAAAGGCATGCGTTTTGCCTTTTTTCACAAGTTTTTGGGATTTGAAAATTTTAATATCAAAGTTGAAAACCAAACCTGAACTCTTAGAGTTAGGAAAGTTTATTTTAGATCTTAGTTCTTCAAAAATCCAAAATAGCACAAAACAAAAAACTCCAAAAATTATTGTTCCGTTGAAGCTTTCTTAGGTTGAGTTTGATTTTTTTTTTTTTGAATCAAATTCTCAGTTTATACAAGGTCGAAAATGGTTTGAGTACTCTTCATATTTCATTGGTTCAAGTTCGAAGGATCCTGGTTTGATTTCGAGTGTGTTTTGGTTCAGTCAAATCTGTTTTCCATTGTTTATTGGTGTTATCCTTTTGCGAATCTTTCCTTGATGCTTGGACACTGTTTAGGGTTGAAATTGGTCCTGCTATTTGGTTTTAACTACTGCTCTTTTACTGCCACTGATTCCTTTTCTTTTCCTTGATTTACTCTCCAGGTACGCATCCGGAATCAACTTCGATGTAGCTCTCGAGTTTGGAAATGAAATGAAAAAATGATGCATGATTTCTCTGTTGATTCTTCTTTTAATGAGTTATTGTATTTCAAATAGCTTCATGACTTAGTTAAACATTAATTTAATTAATTATGGATTGTATTGGACTGTTTGAACTATTTTTAACATATTATGAGTACTCTATCTAGTGTAGCTGTGGTATAGCATAATTTCATTTTTTAAACCTACTATCATGGTAGTATGAATGTTGAATTAGAGTTATATTAGATTCATATACAGTGAATGCTGCAAGTGTATTAGGATTTTGAATTATATATGTTGTAATAAAAATAAACTTCAGAATGCGTGTGAGTTTTATCAGGATATATTCAATACAAACACAAGCATAAAATCTAGACTTAAAATAAGCATGTGAACATAGTTCAATTGTTCATATATTTTGGAGAATTATTATGTTTTATTATGAATCAAATTAAGTGTTTCTACGTTTCACCTTAAATTCAATTCCTGGTCTGGGCTCATTTATGAGCCAAAACTTGACAGTCTTTCATTTGAATAGCGTCCGGGCTCTAATGTTATTACTCATGGCCTAACTTTGCTTTTATCTCATTATACTTGTTAATCAAAATAGGCTACCCAGGTGATTTGAAATAGGCCTATTTAGAGGCCCAAAATAATAATCATCTTTAGAGCTGAGGTATTTTGTACGCAATCAGCTTCATAAAATTAAGCAATAAATATTGGGCTTCTTATTCAAGCCCAGTAACTATTACTCTATTGAATCGATGCATTTACTGAGTTGTAGACTATTAGGGACAATTCCAAATTGGGATCCTGCTATTCCCCAACCTTAAATAATGAGTGATTCATAATGTTGATTCATTAGGCCCTTTGATGGCTCGCCGCCGGAGAAACGCGCCCGCCGACGATAACCAAACTGTTACCCCTGACCATGGGGCTGCCAAAGCTCGAGAACCACTGACTTTTGGAAGCTTTCTTCCCCAGAAATTTCAAGAAATTGAGGAGATTCATGAAGCTGAATGTGAAGATGCCAACAAGCAGAGTCTGATATGCTAACGAGATGGGGTTGATAGTCAAGATGTACGCCGTCTGCAATTTTCTGAGATAAGCAAAGCGGAGGCACCCCGTCCAACTGTAGCTGAGGTTGTGCAGCGAAATCGTTATGCTCAAATGGGTAAACCATTATCTTTTATGCCTCCCACTGATAGAGATGGAAAGAAGATAGTAAAATTAAGTGAGGATGATTTGCAACCCCAAGCTGAATACTGGAAAACCTCCTTAATAGGGTATGTTATTGGAGAGACTCCGTACGAAAAAGCGATGGACAATTTTGTAATGCATGTACGGAATTTTGTATCCAAACCTCAGATTCTAATTCATTCTGAGGGTTACTGCATATTCCGATTCAATTCGATTGCGGATAGAGATCAAGTTATCCAATCGGGTCCCTACTCATACAGGAACAAACCTCTGGTTCTGAGACCTTGGGTGATTGATTTCACCTTTCAAAATGACATTGTAAGTACAATTCCCGTATGGATAAGATTTCCTGGACTACCTGTGGGTTACTGGTCTACTGATGCATTGAGCAAGATGGCTAGTGCTATGGGAAATCCCTTGTATACTGATAAATTCATTGCTCACTATGAGAAGATATCTTATGCTCGAGTGCTTGTGGAGGTTGATGCTGCCCACCCTCTTCCTGAGCAGATTGAAATTGAAACTCCATTTGGGCCTAAGGTTCAACAGATTGAATATTACTGGAAGCCCCTGTTCTGTAATCATTGTCTGAAGTTTGGTCATGATGCTTTGGATTGCTGGTACAATACCAAACCTGAGACTAAGAAGGAACAAAATGAATGGGGACAGGCAAAGAGACAGGAGCCTCGAAGGAAAAGGAACCCTAAAGCTACTAAACAAGAATGGCTTGTTAAGAAGCCACAAGTTGCTGCTCCACAGGTTATGATCCCAGAGGAAGCTGAACCTAGCAGGGCAACTGATGTAGTGGTGGTCAATACCAATCAGATGATGCCTCCCCAGCAAGAGACTCAACAGAACCCAACCAGCCAGAAGAGGAGTCTAGATGCTGACATTGAACAACATTGCTGAAAGATTGATGAATGCACTAAAGAGAAGGCAACTGTTGATGTCTTAGATTCTGGTAGAAAAGGTCAACAGGGCGACCCGGGGCCCCCTTATAGCCTCAAACCCAAGTTACTATGATTATAGTTACTTGGAATATAAGAGGGCTAAACCTAGCCCATAAGTAGAAAGAACTTAAAAACTTTCTTGCTGCTAATAAAGTAGATGTTATGGGATGTCTAGAAACAACAGTTAAAGAACATAAAGCTAAGAAAATCCAAGACAGAATTGTTAAGGGTTGGAATGTCTATTGCAACTATTCAAAGGCTGTGAATGGTAGAATATGGCTGCTTTGGAAACCACATATATTCAGGTACAAATCTCTCTTGTAGCTGATCAGATTATTCATTGCTTCATAGAAGACTCCATCAGTCATGTCAAGATGCATGCCAGCATCATCTATGCTCAAAATGATGCTAGCCTTAGAGAACTGCTGTGGACAGATTTGAGGAGTATTCCTATTACCAGCCAGGACACTTGGTTATTGAGTGGTGACTTCAACAATGTTTTGAACCCTGATGACAGAATTGGATCTCCTATCACAGAAGCTGAAGTTAAAGAATTGAAGACAGTTATAAATGACCTGCAGCTTACTCCCCTCAGAGCTACAGGATGGCATTTTACTTGGTCTAATAAACAGGGTGCTGCAACTAGGGTATAAAGCAAAATTGACTGGTCATTTGGCAACTTTCAATGGTAACAGCAGTATGGTCACTTAGAAGCTGATTTCATGAATCCCTCTATGTCAGACCACTCCCTATTCTCATCAAATGTGGAGGCCTTAGGCTGCTACACCCTAAGCCATTCAGACTGTATACTAACATCATGGAACTTCCCCAGTTTCACTGCATCTTACAGAATGTCTGGAGGCTAGAATACAATGGATCACCCTTGCAGCAGATCTGGAGGAAACTAAAATGTGCAAAGCAGCAACTAAAAGACTTAAATGCCTACATGGCCACATACAAGCAGAAACTGGTACAGCCTAGAGAATCCCTGGACATCATCCAAAATCAGATGCAGACTTGTCTTTTATCACATGTGCTATTTGATGCAGAGAAATCAGCCCTAGAATACATTGACAAGTGGAGTTCTGTGGAAGAGCAAGTCATGAGACAGAAGTCTAAAGCATGTTGGATTACTTGTGGTGATGCCAATACTAAGTATTTTCATGCCCAGTGGAAGATAAAATCCTCCCAAAGCAACATTACTTCCATCTATACAGACACATGACTAAAGCTAACAGAACCAAAAGATGTTGAGCAAGAGTTCATAACTGTTTTCCAGTCATTGATGGGAGATTGTGAAAGGGAGCTACCTCTTGCTAACACTGCTATTATAAGGGAAGGTAAATGCTTATCAAGGGTACAACAAACTATGTTGATCCAGGAGATTACTATGGAGGAGATTGTTGAAACTATTAAGGAAATGCCTAAGGACAAAGCACCTGGAGTGATGGGTTTCCTGTGGAATTTTTTACCAAGAACTGGGACATAGTAAAGGAGGACATCGTTGTTGCTGTCAAGGACTTCGTCAATACTTGCATATTACCTCCTATGCTTAATACTACTGCCATTGCTCTTATTCCCAAAGACAGAACCCATGCAACTGTGAAGGACTACAGACCTATAGCCTGCTGCATCACATTGTACAAGATCATTTCCAAAGTCATCACTAGGAGGATGAAAGCTGTGATAGGTGATCTGGTAGGGCAGGCTCAATCTGCCTTCATTGAGGGTATAAGCATATTGGACAATATCATACTCAGTCATGAAATCTTCAAAGGCTATTCTAGGAAAGCTGTTTCTCCTAGATGTGTCTTGAAGGTGGATCTGATGAAAGCATATGACACATTGGATTGGAGGTTCCTAAAGCAAATATTAGTTGATCTGGGCTTTCCTGCTATCTTTGTGCAATGGGGAATGGAGTGTGTCACAATTGTCTCTTATTCCCTCGTGCTTAATGGTGACCTCACAAAGCCTTTCAAAGCTAAAAGGGGTATTAGACAAGGTGACCCTATGTCACCTTATTTATTTGTACTTACCATGGAGTACCTCAACAGGATATTGGGATAATTGCACAGAAATGGAGACTTCAATTTTCACCCAAAATGCAGGAAACTAAACTGTACAGATGTCTGCTTTGCTGATGACTTACTGATGTTTTGTAGAGCTGACCTGGTGTCTGTCCAAATCTTAAAGAAAGCTTTCCTCAAGTTCTCCAATGCCTCAGGTCTGCAAGCTAATTTGTCAAAAAGTGCATTGTATATAGCTGGAGTTAATCAGGATGCCAAGGCACAGATTCTGGAAGCATTTGGATTTACTGAAGGAAAATTTCCATTCAGGTATCTGGGAATTCCCCTTGACTCCAAAAAATTGTCTGTTTGCCATTAGTTACCAATAATTGAGAAGATCACAGCTAAAGTAACATGCTGGTCTGCCAAACTGCTTTCCTATGCTGGAAGATGTCAACTGATTTAATCTTTCATATTTGGCATTCAAACCTACTGGGCTCAAGTGTTCATCCTGCCTAAGAAAGTATTGAAAGCCATTGAAACTATATGCAGAACCTTTCTTTGGACTTGGAGTGTTAAGCTGTCCAGAAAGGCCTTAGTGGCATGGGACAGTGTTTGTAGGCCTATCTCTGCTGGTGGACTAAATATTATAGAAATGACAGTATGGAATAAGGCTGCAATCAACAAGCACCTCTGGAACTTGGCTAAAAAGAAGGATTTCTTATGGATTAGATGGGTGCACAGCTACTACATCAAGCAGGGGGACATAGAAACAATGCCCTTACCCAAGACAACTTCTTGGGTTGTAAGGAAGATACTGGACAGAAGGGATGACCTAATGGGAACTCAACTGATACAAGGTAGCCTGTTTAGCAGATTGCAAGGCTTCTGCAGACTGGATCAGTTCCTTATTCAGAAATTAAACCTGGCATTGATTCCTGATTACAGCAAGGTTGCTTGGAAGAATCTGGTTTTACTTGCTCATGCTCAACCAAGATATAGATTTACTGTCTGGCTAGCTGCCCAAAGGAGACTGCCTACAGTTGACAGACTACAGAAGATTGGAATCCAAGTTCATGGAAATTGTGTGTTCTGTGATCAAAGTATTGAAACATTTAGCCACATGTTCTTTGACTACCCAGTTACTAAGAGCCTGTGGATCAGTCTATGCACCTGGCTGAGACATCACAGGACTGTGGGGGACGGGAAACAGAATTGTTGTGGGTGTGTAGCAAGGCCAAGAGTAGAGTGGCACTTAATAGTATTACAGCATGTGCCTTCATCAACACTGTTGCTCTTATCTGGCGAGAAAGAAACAACATCAGATTTAATAGGACAACATTTGATGAATCTCAACTGTGCAGAGAAATAGCCCTATCAATCCATATCCGAGGCAGGAATTGCAGGAGTTGGCAAGCTGGATTGGACAAAATCAACAAATTTCCTTAGTTTCTAGTTTACTAGATGTTCCTATTCTATGATGTACTTAAAGAAAATCAGAATTTAGTATAGAAGAGTGATGTAAATGAGTAGGAGTAGTCCAATCTCTTACTGAAGCTTCAACTTGTAAATATTTTTTGATATTAATGGATAGAATGTTTAACTAGAAAAAATAAAAAAAAATAATAGTCCCTTATAGGATGGCCTTTAATATAAAACGAGGTGCACCGCTCAAAACAAAATTCGTAAATTGTGTTGCCCTCTTTTATCACTTATAAAAAAATATTTAGAAATTGGGTAGGCCGTTAAGCAAAGTTTCATGGCTCCCGTAAAGTTAATAACATGTTAGTCGCTTTAGGCGCGTTCTTTAATAATTTTACCTTCCTAAATTCGAGTGTGCATTTCATGTGACCCAAATCCATATCCCAAAATGTTTAATAAAATGTGTCGAGAATTCGGGTGCATTTCATGTGACGTGATCCAAAAACATATTTTAAACGACGTTTTATTTTCTAAAAAATTATTGATTCAAAGCGGTAAATAATTCTAAAATTGCACTACAGGATAATTTGCATTAAGATCATATTTTAGTCAATTATAATAGTTTAAGTGACTCTGCTAGAACCATAGAATCTGAGGATTCCTAACACCTTCCCTCGGGTTAACAGAATTCCTTACTCAAGAATTTCTAGTTCGCATACTTCATTTGGAAAGTCAAAATTTTCCTCGATTTGGGATTCAAGATAAACCGCTGACTTGGGACACCAAAAGCCAAACCTATCCCAAGTGGCAACTCTGAAATAAATAAATAATCTCATTTCTAATATTGTCACTTTAAATGGAAAAACGCCCTTATACATTTATCCCTCGGGGTAAGTATGTAAAAAGGAGGTGGGACAAAAGCTCAGCTAGCCTTTCCTTAGACAAAAATTTAATCTTGTCTTTGAGATGAAGAATACTTACCTCTTTTTCATCATCTAATTCTATGATGGCCATAAGGGCATGTTTATCATCAGCTTCGTCCTCTAAGTCCTCATCTGATGTTTCTCCCCAGGCAGCAACCATAGCTTTTATTGATCCTTTGTTCCTTTTTGATTGAACATGTTCCTTCTTCTTGTTTCACTGTTTAGCCATTTCTTTCTTCCACTGCATTTTCCATTGAGGGCAGTTCTTGATCATGTGATTGGTCTTACCACACTTATGGCAACCCTCATTGGTCTATTTACCAGGAGCCCTTGGTTTGTTAAAGGTACTTTTTGAAATACCTTGTTAACATAGCCATTTCATCATCCTCCAAATCTGAACCTTCAGCAATTCTGAGAGCTAGACGCTTTCCTTCTTGGGTGTGTCCATCTTCATAGTTTGCCATCTCAGTTCATAGGTAGTAAGATTTCCAATTAGTTCATCCACCTTGTGTGTAACAATATTCTTAGATTCCTGAATAACAGTGATTTTGCTTTCCCATGAGACTGGTAGAACCCTTGTCAATATTTTCTCAACCTTGTCTTCTTCAAGAATAATCCTTCCAAGAGACTTAAGTTCATTTGTCAATGTAGTGAACTTAGTATACATCTCTTGGATAGTTTCTCCTTCCTTCATAGTAATATTCTCATATCGAGAATACAGTAATGTTCCTCTGGACCTCTTCACTTGCGGTATTCCTTCATGAGCCACTTGCAAAGTGTCCCAGATTTCCTTAGTAGTGGTACAACTTTGGATCATGTTATACTCATCTGGACCTAGTCCACACATAAGCCATTTCTTGGCCTTAGCATTTTTTTCCCACTTCTTCAGGTCTTCAGCAGTGCAATCAGCTCTTGTCTTTGGTACATCCACTCCTTCTTCATTCTTCTTTGTAGTTGCCAAGAGGCCATCAATGCTATGTCCCAAAGTTCATAATCCTCTTCAGTGATATGTTCTCTCATCCTATTTTTCCACCAAGAATAGTATTGTCCATTGAAGAATGAAGGCCTAGTAATGGATTGCCCTTCCCAGTTCCCACGTGGTGCACTCATGTTGATCTTTTTCCTAAGGTGCTAGTCTCTTTAAGGATAACCCGCTCTAATACCAATTGATGTTCTAAACGTCAACATCACACAAGAGGGGGTGATTGTGTATGGTATCCAATTTTCGCTTTAGAAGAACCTGGTTCTTCTAGGTTACTTACTATTACTGTTTGCGGAATTAAAAGTACATAAAATAAAGAACATAGAGATTTTTATGTAAAAAATTCTTGGCTCAAAAGGTGAAAAAATCATGACCTACTACTCAGTAGGATTTTCCCAAACTTTCACTAAAATCACTAAGCCAAAACAGCATTTACATAACTCTTGTAAACCTAAGGATTAGCTCTAATCTCTTTGTAGCGCACAGCCTCAACTATTGCAACACCATCAAGTTAATTCTAACTCGAATACTCAAAGTACCTAGTACAAATACTTCTATAAAAGCTGAAAGGTACAACTTTAAATCACCTACTACAATTGAACAAGAATAAAAGAAAGACAGAATGGAATTGGTTCTTCTATCTTGTCCAAGTGGCTTCAGGAATGCACACTCAAATCTCACATAAATTGCTTGAAAAATTGCCTCACCTTTTTGCTCTCAATTTAGTTTCACTTCTGCGTTTGTGCAATACCTATAAAAGAGAATTAACATTGTTATTTAATGAGTTTGTAATTAGATTTTGATTGAGACTCAATTGTTGATCTTCTATCGAAGTTGAGTCCTTGAACAACACAAACTCCAACCTTATCCTTTATCCAGATCAGTGTTATCTTCTTATAAGGAGGTTTTTCTTCCTTATCCAATATGAACCCTTTTTGGTCAGTTCAGGAGATATTAATGCTTGATCAATGGGACTTATCTCCTTCACGTGCATATCTCATGTATAGGTTGACATACATTGTGCTTCACCTAATGGACATGGTCCATGACTGAGTTCATTTGTCATTCTTCAAAACTACACCTGTTCTTGGGCCAACACCCTTCAGAGTCCTCTAGCTTTTTCTTTAAGATGTTCAATACTGTTTTGTTGGAGGATTCAACTTGACCGTTACCAGCGGGATGACATACCCTGGAATGAGTTCGCTTGATGTCCCATTTTCCGAACAACTCGATGGTCTTTTTCCCTGTGAAATTGGGGCCCATTGTCACAGTTGATTTCTTTAGGGATGCCAAAATGGCATATGATGTTTCTCCATATGAATGTGATGACTTCATGTTCATGTATTTGGGTGAACACACCTGCTTCCACCCACTGGGAAAGGTAGTTAATTAAAGCCAAAAGAAAATGTATCTTACCTTGACCCACTGGGACTGGTCCGACGATGTCCATTACCCATTTGATGAAAAGCCATGATGAAGGGACAGAGTGGAGGTGTTCGCTTGCTTGATGTATCATAGGTGCGTACTTTTGACATTGCTCACACCTCTTGATGTAATATGTGGCTTCCTTTATCATAATGGGCTAGTAATATCCTCCCCAAATGAGGCATCTGTCAAGGGATCGATTGCCTATGTGGGCACCAGAGTGACCTTCATGTACTTCTTTGAGCACATGCCTTGTCTGATTTGGCCCTAAGTATTTTGCCAAGGGGCACCTAGACATTCTCTAGTACAGGTGGTGATTTATGATGTTGTAACTGGCCGCCTGTATTCAAAGCTTTTTGGATTCCTTTTTGTCCTGTGGGAGTACTCCCTCCTGCAAATATGTCATGATGCAGTAGCACCATACGCAAGTCAAATTTATAATATGCACCTCAAGTTTGTCTATTAACAAATGGATGAGGGTGACTACATTTCTCTAGTGATATTGTTTATGGCTACTACTAATTTGGTGAGGCCATCTGCCTTGATATTTTGTGCTCGAGGTATCTTGTCGAGTCAACATTCATCAAATTCTAGCACTAGTTTATGAATATTAGCCCGGTACGTTTTTAACTTCTGCTCTTTGATTTGGAAAGTCCCTTTAACTTGGTTATGACGAGTTGTGAATCGCATCTGAGGATGACTTGCCATGTTCCATACTTGAGAGCTAGATTTAATCCTGCAATTACTGCCTCATTGTTAGACTTATCAAGGCATTGTATAGATTGGCGAATAACTTTGCCTCGGGTAGGAGTTCTGGTCTAGACCTTGACGCGTTGGATGCACAATCGGTGCATACGACCCAGGGGTCGGGTAACCTTGGAAGGACATGAGAGGCTTCCTGCTCGACCTCAGGCATTATATTGGCACTGAAACCGGTGACAAAGTCGGCAAGGACTTGCGATTTTAACGTTGTTCATAGGTGATATGTTATATCGTGATCGCCTAAGTCTATGGCCCACTTGGCTAGTCTTCCAGACTATTCGAGTTTGTTGGATGCTCTGCATGGGTAAAGTTCTTACCACCGATATGGGATGGATCTAAAAATAAGGTCTAAGCTTTCGTGAAGCTATGACCAATGCCAAAGCCAATTTCTCGAGGTGGGGGTACCTCGTTACGGCATCAGCCAATCTTTTGCTAATATAATAAATTGTAGATTGCGTAAATTTGTTTTTTCGGACAAAATTGCATTTACCGAAACTTTCGAGACGGCCAAGTATATTAGGAGGCATTCGCCAGCTTTCGCTTTGGCTAGCAGTGGGGATGAGGACAAGTATGCCTTTAATTATCTCAAGGCATCGATGCAGTCTGAATTCCACTGGAGCCCATTGTCTTTTTTTAGCACGTTGAAGAATTTATGGCATATGTCAGACGACCGTGACATGAATATCGATAGGTCGGCTGTACGGCCAGTCAATTTTTCCACATATTTCTTGCTGTTCAACACTTCAGATATCCCTTCAATGGCTTTGACACCTCTTTGTGATACCAAGAAACCGAGTAATTTGCCCGAGGTTACGTTAAAGGTGCATTTTTTGGGGTTCAATGTCATGTCGTATAGCCTCAATATACCGAAGGCCTCTTTTAGATGGTCAATGTGATCTTCTTTTCTTTTTGATTTGACCAACTTATCATCGATGTAAACTTCTATTGTTTTGCCGAGTTGATCCTTGAAAAACTAGGTGACCATCCTTTGGTACGTTGCCGATGTGTTCTTTTGTCTCTGTAACAGTACATTCCCTGATGGGTAATGAAAGTAGTTTTCTCTTGGTCCTCCTCATCCATGAGGATTTGGTTGTAACCCGAGTAGGCGTCCAATAAGCTTAACAATTCGTGTCATGTTGTTGCATTGATGACCTGGTCGATGTGAAGCAAAAGAAAGGTGTCTTTTTGGCATTCCTTGTTTAGGTCTGTGAAATTCACGCACATCTGCCATTTCCCATTTTTCTTTTTTACCATGATTACATTTGTGACCCATTGGGGAAATTTTGATTCTCGAATGGAACTGTTGGAGAGTAGCATATCTACTTCATCGCAATGGCCTCATTGACTGCAACGTTAAAATTTTCTTGTATTTTCCATTCCGGTAGAGAGGGTCGACGTTCAACTTGTGTGTATACCGAGCATATCTGCATAGGAGAAGGCGAACAAATTGGCATTATCAATTAAAAACTTATAAAAGTTACCTGGTTATGGGAGTTCATGTTTTGTGTAAGCCTTTTTACTGTTGTCGTTGCTATCCAGTTAGACAGGATCTAGGTATTCTATCATTGACTCAGTGGCTTCCACGATGTCGGGGTCCCTGATGAGGTCTGTTTATGTGTCGCGTTTGGTCCCCAACTTTGGTAATTGCTATGCTTCTAAGTCTATTCCATTAAATTGTTGAGTTTATGTGCAATCCTGGGCGATGGGTTGTTTGCATTGGATGTTGTATATCCCCTGATCAGCGCCAACCCTGTACTACTACAAAGTAGCAAGAGTGAATGAAGAATATTTTACCCGAGAAGGTCGGGATCGATTTTCACAGGGAGATAGATATGGTAATTGAATTTCTATCTAAATTAGAGATGTGTAATTCTCCGAATTGCACTTATAACCATAGTTGGTTTTGATATTACTTCTAAATTATACTATTAAGATGCTAAATTAAGTTAAGTTAAGCTATGAGTAAATTATTGAAGGTTGTCTAAATAGTTAAAAGGCACTAGGGAAGTGACTTTCTCCTAGGTGGATACTTGATGGGTTCTCGATTCTATGGCTAGGTAGTCATATTGGGGATTATGATATAACCATTGCACGATACTACTCACTCTATACCTCTCGGTTGTTTGAGTGATTTTGCCCTAATTGACTTTTCTCAAAACTAATTGGGTATGATAATTTTTGCAGCAATTGATTTTCAAGTCGAATATTACTATTTCTAGGTTTAATCCTTTAATTGGGGCTATCAATCTCTTGAATACGCCACAATCCCTTGTTAGACTAATTTACTAGATTAGGCTCTCTTTCTCAAGAAGAACCCAAGTCAAATAGACACAAATTAGTGTTTGCAACCACTAATTCAACATTAAAGCCCTAAATTAGCCAAAATATCAAACACCCATAGACATTCAAGCCTTAAAACACAAGCCTCGTCAAATACCCACATTACGGTTGAACCACTCATGATAATAAAAGAAAACAAAGAGATAGTTGAAGAAAAACCCATATTATTTAATTACAAGCTAAAACATGAAGAGTCGATGATAAAACTATTGTAAGATTACTCAAAATAGTAAAGGAACACTGCTCACGAGCGCATTCTACATAAAATTATAACTGATGAATCAAAAAATGGGAAAAGAAACTATTTATACTAGGCCAAAGTTCCTGGACAAAAATTTCCCAGCTGGGGTAGTGTGGTCAGCAAAAAATCCAGTGCACTGAGGCTCTTGGCTTAAAACTTCTGCTCTCTGAACTTGTCCACTGCAGGCTGCACAAAATGCATTGCATCCGTGGTGGCTTCTATTGTGGTTTACACAAAAAGGACCACGGACCGCATTGGCAATATTCCCCAAATTTTCAACTCTCTGAACTCCAGCTTTTGCAGATCGAAAAATATCGAGTTCGGCCACATTCAGTCCATTGCGGTCCGCACAAATTGCTTTGTGGCCACAATACTTGAGTCTCCAAAATAGCACCTCTCTGAACTTTCTCTTTGCGGACCGCACAGAATGGAGTGCGACCGCATTAAGGTTTTTACACTGTGCTTGGACTTGTTCTTGGTACTTGTGCATATTTTACTCCTTTTTGAGCTAGTTTTGACAATTTTTCACCTTGTTGACCAAACCCTGCAATCAAGTACAACATTTAACCCTTTGGGACTTTTTCATACACATTTCTAATCAAAAGTCAAGTAAGAATGAGTGTAAAATGCATCATAATACTTAGTTATCATCCTCAATCGAGTAGGGACTTTGATCACTTGATATAGGCTTGACGGGATGGATCCCATGCCGTGTATCCACAGCCGCCTTATGAAAGCATTGTAAATTGTGTCTTGGTTTATGACGTGGAACATTGTTTCTCGGGTAACGCCCCTGGCCAGAATGGGTAGCGTTATTTCCCCACATGTTAGCTCATCTGCATTGTTAAAACCTGTTAGTGTAATGCAATGTGGTACTATCTTGTCTTCGAGTATCATTTGTATGAGGACTCGAGGGTGGATAATACATGGGCCGATTTCGTCATCTACTATTATTCTTTTCACACTAGTGTCTGAAATACGTAAAGTAATAATAAGAGCATCAAAATGTAGGAAAGTCAACCCATTGGTATCTGACTTGTCGAAGATGATACTGTCTTTGAGGTTATCGTACCGTTCGTGGGTGATCGACCGCTTCAATTTGTGTGTGGTGATTAATCACATGGTTGGTCGTTGCTTCATCGCCTTCAGTGATAATTATTTGGATGGTGTGGGCGGAGGAGGGTAGTTTGGGAGGGCCACAGTGTTGTTCATGTTTGTGGCCAAAGTTGACTCATCCATGGTCGCTCATCAATTCCCTTAGGTGCCCTTGGTTCAACATGTTTACTACCTCTTGCCGTAGATCTATGCAGTCCTCAGTTTTATGACCTCGCTCCTTGTGAAATTCACATAGGACATTCGCCTTTTGGGTACTTAGGTCGGACTCATCTTTTGTGGCAATTTCACCTTTGTGCCAAGATTCTCTAGTGCGTACACTACTTCTGAAGATGAAACACAGAATTGTGAGCAGATAAGAGTGGAGTCATACCTCTTTCATTTTGCTGAGTCCCAGTATGTGGCCTAGACGACCCTTCTGTATGTCGAGGAAATGGTAGGATGGCTGTTCTGATGTACGGTTGATATCCTTCTAGGTTGAGACGGGGGCCTAACTTATCTCTTTGACCATCACTGTCACACCTCCTTTTAAACACTACAACCCCGGCGAAGGGCGTAGGTAAGGGACTTTTTCAAATTAAAATACAATCGAAACGTGATTTATTTGTTTAATGATTTTAGAGTCGCCTTGGGATAATTAATGGTTTCCCAAGTCACCGGCTTAAATCCTAAATCGAGGAAGGTTTGACTATGTAATACAGTCTGCGAGCAAGAAATCCGGGTATGGAATTCTGTTAACCCGTGAGAAGGTTTTAGGCATTCCCGAGTTCTGTGGTTGTAGCACGGTCGCTCAACTGTTATATTCAGCTTAATTAATTAATTTTAAACAATTATGAACCTATGTGCAAATTTTAACCTTTAGTCGCTTTTATTTAATTTTAAAAAGATTACAACGTTGTTAAAATTGCGTCTAAAACCATGCCACATAAATGCACCCATAATTCGTAACACATTTCATCAAACGTTGAGATTTGGAATAAATGTGCACCCGTATTTAGGAAGGTCAATTATTTAACTAACGCGCCTAAAGCAATTTTGTATTTTTAAATTCGCGAGAGCCGTAGAAATTCACTAAGTGGTGCACCTCGGATTATAAAGATTAATACACAATTTACTAAATGAGGGCATTGCAATTGTTTGATTTTTATTTAGCATTGCCATACCATGATCATAGTTATAATAGGGGGTTAAACTAAATTTATAAAGCTATTAGTATTTTTATTTGATAAACTCTTTTAATTAGTGGTCGAGGGATCCAAATATAATTAGCAAGATTACTAGTCTTATTTAAAATCCCATTAAGGATTTTGAGCCTAAGCTAACCATTGGCCCAAAAGAAACTGTACAAAGGCTTCTATATTAATGAATGGGAGGGGAACTGGGCTCATATACCAGCCCAAAAGAGGCTGAAGAATATGCAGCCTCCTATTCCGAAGCCCTAGGATCGAACCCCCATGGCTACAAATCGATGCACAAGCCAATAACAATCGGATAAACTTAACCATTTCAAAGAAAGCACAACTAAAAATACAAATCATACTATATTCATGATACTCTGATTTTACAGAATTGGTTTTAAGGAAAATTTGACCATTACTTAGGACCACAACTTCATGAATGAACCCTTTTCGATGACCAGCTTACATTTAATAGTATACCCTAATACGATTAAAACGTGATAACTATGAATAATCGACAATACCAGACAATGTCAACTAAGTACATATTTAACAGTTCTAAAGTGCATATTAAAGAAAACAACTACTGAAATCTTTAACAGTTCTCAGTTCAATTACAAAATAGTGATACAGCTAGTCTATCTAAAAGCAAGCCACACCATATTGCTTCAGATTGTCAAATATACAAATTCCATGAAGAACATTGTAAATAAACAACAAAATCTCGTACAACACTTCAAGCTCTTCATTTCATTTGGTTTCTTCACTTCACAATCAAGGAGTTACAGAATTGTGTACCTGATTATAGCAACAAACAAATGAGCATAAGCTTGGGAAACATTAGGAGTAATGAATTAAGGCAGCAAGGCAGTGAGACTCAACAGCAACAGCAGTAATGAACTCAACTCAACAATCCAGATTCAAACAATACTCGAAAAATAAACCAACTTCAAACGATCAATTTGGACCTCATTTAATATCTCAAATCAATTCGTATTTTCCAAAAATGAACCTGAAGTATTTCAGGATTCAAAATTTTAGGAACCAATCAAAGAAATCAATTGAATAGTAAAATGTTAATATATTTTTCTGATTTTTCTGAATGTTCTTCTTTTTGCTCGATTTTTTTTAGCTCTCAAATCTCTTAAAGTCTCCCTTAAAACCTTGCCCTGAAAGGCAAGGTTAGAATGCCTTTATAGGCAAGCAAAGTAGAGCATCTCTGGTTTTTATTTTTACCCCTCACCCCTTTTGAATCTTTCGTTTTAACTAAGTTACCCCTAGATTCCTGACTTGCTACCCAAGAATACTATCAAGAATCAAAAACTGCAACTCAAACCCTAACCTAGAAGCTTCTAGGGGCTTCTTGTTTCAGTACCAAAAGATTCCCTAACTTGATCTACCCAAAATACCCCTTTTTACTACCCTGTATTACCCTTTAATTTGATCAAACAACTGGGGTTCAAAATGGATCAAATCATCCTAATGAGAATGCTTCAGACATGCAATGCTTTTGTCATGGCTAGACTAAGTTTTAATTAAGACTAATTTAACCTGAATTGAACAATACACAAGACTAACCACTAAAGCTAATTTAAACGCAGGAACAAAGACCTAATACAACTCAAATTGAACTCAGGACTTCAAAGAGATAAAATTCAAACCAACAGCAAAGCCCAAACAACTCGCCAAGACTAATTAAACTCATGAAATTCAGCCTAACAGAAAAGACTAAGACTAATTGACCCAGGAACATAACATGAAATTCAAACCAATAGACTAAAATGAATCTGACTACAACTTTTTAAGCTCAGGGAATAATATGAAATTTAGCTCAAAAGAAAAGACTAAACAAATTTTCTCATGAGCTTAACAAGCCACAAATAGACTCGACTAGAATTGATCAAACTTAGGCATTTAACAAATGAAATTGATACAACTTAACATAAAAGATTAAAGCTTATTCGCTCAGGAATTTAACCTAAAATCCAAACCAACAAACCAGAAATAAACTCGAATAGGACTGATTAAACTTAGACGTAAAACAAATGAGATTGATATAGCTTCGAGTTAAACCTAGCAAATTACCAGAGAGGAGATGAGGCGAAGAGAAATTAGAAAGCAAACTTTACGACTTAGCTTAATTCCTTTTTAATCGAACCCTAGAACTCTTCAGGCACCATTTGAAAAACTCTGAAAAAACCCTAGATTCAGATTTTGAGTAGTTGTGGAGATGTTTGAGTGAGAATGAATACGGATTCGAGGTGAGAGGGTTGAGGAGGCTATAGGGTGTCGGTTTGGAGCTGGTTGGTGGTTGTAGGGTTTTTTCCAGAATTTTGATTCAAGATTTGGGATGTTTGGAAAAGATTCGAGAGAAACTAGAAATGGATTCATGGTAAGGGGGTCCAAGTGGACCTATGGTGTCTAAATGGTAGGCAATGGTGGAGGCACCGCCGGACAAGGCAGAGGAGTTACAGTCTCTGATTTATATTCGAGGATCTATGCTTGGTTTTGAGGGACACGATTTGGGGATTTGGAAAGAGGAGGGGGATGGGAGTCGATCGCGTTAATTTGGGGCTGATTGGAGCTCCGCCAGTAGAGGCTATTTCCGGCCGGGTGTGCATGTTGGTAGACGGCGTTAAGGTAGCTCTAGGGTTTCAGTGTGAGGGGTTAGAGACGGGGGGTTTGGGAGGTGGGGTAGGGTTTGGATATATATATATATATATATATATATATATATATATATATATATATATATATATGTGTGTGTGTGTGTGTGTGTGTGTGTGTGTGTGTGTATGTTATGAACACCTGAGTTCTCAGTCGTTGGATCTTGAATCCTCAATGGCCGAGATTGAATCAAGCAAAATAGTCTCATTTTGGCTTCATTGGTGGCTGGACCGGGTTTAGGTGTGGGCTGGACGGGGTTAGGGGGTTTTGGGCTGGAATTTAAATTTAATTAGCCATATTTTGGGTCCTTTTCTTTATTTTCAGATTTTATTTCCTTTCTCTTTTTTTTTTTTTTTTTGCATTTTCCAAAATAAAACTTAAAATCCTAACATAAATAATAAATCCCAAATTAACCTAAAAATATTAATTATTCCTACATGACCATTATCACACATAATTAAAACAATATTAAGAGAAAAATCACCTAAAAATCAAAATTAGAATTATAAGTTCAAATTAAACTATTTTTTTATTTTCTTTTTTTATAAAATGGCCAATTGCTGATTAATTCCTGAAAAATGTTAAACCAGCTTCTAAATGTACATGTAACAACTTTTTGTATTTTTTACTAATTAAAATGCACAAACTAAATGCAAACGATTAATAGAAAATGCCACAAAATCCACAAAATTGCAAATAAATAAAAGAAATTATTTTGTTTGAATTTATGGGAGTAATTCATATAGGAAAAAAATTACATGCTCAAAGCTGCCCCTCGTTGCCCGAAAACACGAAGAGTTTTCGTGCAAAGATAAGTGAGCGGACACGAGCAAAGTTTGCTCATTTGAATACTCCAAGAGAAGCACTTTGAAAATCTTGACCGCACTATGCTTTAGAGATTGCCTACATATCCTCGGCTAAAGAGGAATCAAGTCATTGTAGTTCGGGAGTGTTTGGTAGTTGGGACTACTGAAGCTGTGACCTTACTGTTGCTGCTGCTACTGCTTGCTAGATCCCCTTATTACACCGATTCAAAATAAAAAAGAAGCTAGATTAAGCTATGACTTATGGATTACAAAAGAACCTATCTATATCTTCCCACTTGCTCTCAATCCTTTTTCCTTGTATATCTTCTTGTGAAACGTTTTGTTGCCTTGTTGACTTGTGTCCTCCCAGTGAAACTCTTTATTGACTTGTTGCTATGTTTCTCTTTCCCCATGTTGATGCCTGATTGTTGAACTTGAATTGTATTCCCTTGTTCTCCAGATGGGATCCTGAATACTAAAACTTGAAATATATTCCCTTGTTCTCCAGGTGGGCGCCTGACTACCAAAACTTGAAATGTATTCCCTTGTTCTCCAGGTGGGCGCATGATTACCAAAAACCTGAAATGTATTCCCCTGTTCTCCAGGTGGACACCTGATTACCAAAACTTGAAATGAAAATTGAAATGTATTCCCTTGTTCTCCAGGTAGGCGCATGATTATCAAAACTTGAAATGAAATGTATTCCCTTGTTATCCAGGTAGGCGTCTGATTTCAAAAACTTGAAATGTATTTCCTTGTACTCCAGGTTGTCTTCTGATTACCAAAAACTAATACTTGAAATGCATTCCCTTGTTCTCCAGGTAGACGCCTGATTGCAAAAACTTGAATTTGAAATGTATTCCCTTATTCTCCAGGTGGGCGCCTGATTACCAGAAACTAAAACTTAAAATATATTCCCTTATTCTCCAAGTTGGTGCCTGATTACCAAAAAGTAAAACTTGAATAAACCTGAAATGTATTCCATTGTTCTCCAGGTGGGTGCCTGATTACCAAAACCTGAATAAAACTGAATTGTATTCCCTTGTTCTCCAGGTGGGCACCAGATTACCAAATCTTGAAACATTAAATGTATTCCCTTGTTCTCCAGGTGGGCGCCTGATTGCCAAAACCTGAAAATTGAAATGTATTTCCTTGTTATCCAGGTGGGCGCCTTATTACCAAATCTTGAAATGCATTCCCTTGTTCTCTAGGTGGGCGCCTGATTACCAAAACTTGAAACTTGAAATGTATTCCCTTGTTATCCAGGTGGACGCCTGATTACCAAAACTATATTCCCTAAAACTGCTACCTTTAAACCTGATTACAACAAAAACAAATTCTACCCCACTTTGGTGTTGGGTGCATCTGTGAGTGTTAATCAAATCTTGTTACCAGATAGCTTTGAAACTTAAATCCTATTATCCATGAGGGTCCTAACAACGCTTGACTAATGACAACTTTAAGATTAGGCCATGTTCTCCAAAGGTATTACATTCACTATGTCTTGTTATCTAAGTTATTTCTGTTGGGGACCAGTAATTAAAGCTACATCCCATTATTCATGAGGGTACTGACAATTCTTACTTCTCATATGTCCTGTTATCTAAGAGAATATTAAAGTTGCGCCCCATTATCCAGGAGGATCTTGACAACTCATAAGTAAGACCAATTTTAAATCCAAATCATGTCTGCTCGGGATTAGTATTTAGAGCTACATCATATTATCCAGGTGGGTCCTGTAAGCTTCTACAATTAAATCCCATTATCCCGGCGTATCTTGACGACTCTTGTTGGGGAAATATTTGTGCCTAACCATGTTACCCGTGACGGTTTGAGTTCTAAGTCCCATTTCTTAGGAAGGTCCTAACAACTCTTAACTGAATCCTATTTGAGCATGCAAGTCACTTTATGCTCTTTGCTATTTATGATTATCTCCAACCTTTAAATAAGTCTCATTTTCCAGGAGGGTCCTGAGAATTTCAAATTAAATGTCAATTTTAACTCTCGGTTGTCTCTGTTGGGGATTGCTAGTCAAAGTCATGTCCCATTATCCATGAGGGTCCTAAAGTTCACAATTATACCTGCCAGGCGCTTGCTTCTCTTATGGAAGATTTCGCCGAGACCTCCGGAATTTTCTGCTCCTGTTTCAATCAAAGAAAATCTTGTAAGTTTGAAAAATGGTTGTTATCTTGCAGCATTCTTTCTACAAAATGACCTCCCAACTATCATGCTACGTTGTGTCTAATTTCCCGTACTGATGATTAGCCGCCTGATTTGTTCGAATAACCCCTGAACCTTATGGAATCAATGAGCCGCCTGATTTGTTCGACTAACCCCTGAACCTTATGGATTTTAGATGTACTGGGTGCTCTGTTCTCCCATCATTGTGTTACATTCCTGACCCTATTACTAGAACTTTTACATCCTTCCTAAAATTACCAAGTCAATTCTCTAACGAAACTTTCATTGATTCTTCCCTTTACCACTTTAACTTTTGTTGCCTTTGTTATGTTTTTACCGGCATGTTCTTCGCTATTTGGGGAGCTGGTAGTAAGCTTTGAAATTTCCCGCCTGCTTTCTTAAATAAAATTGATTCTCAAAATATCTTAGAAGAATGGAGACCCAAAAGAAAATGAAATGCAATGAATCTTAGTTGTTTTGTTTTAGAATAAAAGAATTCAAAATTTGGCGACTTCTTAGGGGGAAAGAGATAAACTTATTTATGGAGGAACAACTAGTTCTCATGATCATGACATGCACTTCGGTTTAGTCAACCCAGTCTGTCCAAACGATCGGCCTTCAGTTGCCATGCTTTGTTGTTGTGACCTTCCTTAACCTAATTTCTTTAACCAAGCCTTGACCTTGCTTATCTTGCGGTGTTATGAACAGACTCCCACCAACAGCTCTTTTTTCGTTGTTCATTTCTTGACTTGCCTTTGCCTTAATGTGCCCGTGAGGGTTTTGATTTCTCTCTTTCCTCTTATGGTGCCCGTGAGGGTTTTCACCAATAAGACTCTCTCTCTTCATCTTTCTCTCAACTCCCATTCCTTACGGTGACCGTGAGGGTTTTTACCGATAAGACTCTCTCATTTTCATCCTTTCTTGCTTGAACCAGAGTGTTTCCCCAGTATGAATCACCTCTTCTTGCTTGACTTGGCATTCTTAAAGACTGATCAGAAGGTATTTCCTTGGACCGTAATGCAGGCTTTTGGATAAGGTTAGAAAGAAAGGTTATTAATAGCTCAAAACAATTCAACTGGGTTCAAAATTACAACTTCCAGAATCAGATATCTTACAACGATCACAACTTCTGCCCCAGTTTCTTGCTTGGGGACTCTTGGGATTTTTATTTTAATATGACCGAACTCTGAGGCTACCTACATATCCATAAAAGGAATCAGGTCAAACATAGTCATGCTATAAAATGCTTTTTTTTGTTGTGGTTTTCTCTTTTCTCTTTCTTCTCCTTATTTTGTTTCTTCCTTCTTTTGTTTTTGTTGTTTTACTATTTTGTTGTTTTTTTTCTTTTTTCTTTCTTTTCTTCTTCTTTTCTTCTTCTTTTCTTATCTTTTTATTTCCTTTCTTTTTTCTTTTCATTCTTTCCTTTTCTTTTTCTTTTACTGACTTCTTACACTTGTGTTGCTGATTTTTGTTATTAATTCCGAAATAGGGGTATGAAAGAAAATCATTAAAGCTCAAAAGGGTTAACAAAGGATAAAGTGTTTAGATAGCCGAATAAAATGCCTTCGTCATTCCAATCTCTAAAACATGGCAAGTACAAATAAATATGAATTAATCAAAGACAATCATACATAGTATCTCTTAACTGCATCGGAATTGATGGCTACTTTTACACACCTGCCTTCCACTTCTGTTAGATACAATACCCCGTTAGACAACACTCTTCACACGTTGAACGTCCTTTGCCTCTGCCTGGTGAGGGAGGTTGCGCTTCAATACCAACTGACCCACTTCAAACTTTCTTGGGCGAACCTTCTTGTTATATGCTCTAGCCATTCTCTATTGATAAAACTGGCCGTGACATACTGCTGCTAATATTTTCTCATCATTTAAGCTTAATTGCTCCAGCCGGGTTTTGACCCATTCATCGTCATCAATTTTTGCCTCGGCGACAATCCCACGGGACGAGATTTCAATTTCTTCCGGTATTATAGCTTCCGTGCCATACACCAACAAATATGGATTTGCCCCTAATGAGGTACGAACAGTGGTGCGACAGCCTAACAATGCAAAGGGTAGCTTCATGCCATTGCCTAGACCCTTCCACCATTTTTTGAAGTATCTTCTTTATGTTTTTATTGGCTTCCTTAACTGCTCCTTTCGCCTTGGGGTAGTATGGGTGGAATTGCGATGTGATATCTTAAACTGCTGACATTCTTCTTACATCAAATGACTGTTGAGATTTACTCCATTGTCAGTGATGATTAACTTCGGGATTTCAAACCAGAAAATGATATTTGGATGCACAAAGTCGACCACGGCTTTCTTGGTCACTACCTTGAAGGTTTTAGCTTCAACCCACTTGGTGAAATAATCAATAGCAACCAGGATGAACCTATGTCCATAAGAAGCTACTGGCTCGATGGGCCTGATACATTCATGACCCAAGCAACGAAGGGCCATGGTGCAAACATTGTATGCAATTCAGATGGCGGGGAGTGAATCAAGTCTCCATGCACATGACATTGATGATATTTGTGCATGAAACTAATACAATCTCTCTCCATGGTGAGCCAATAATACCCTGCCCGAAGGATCTTCTTTGCCAAAACATATCCACACATGTGCGGTCCGTAAACTCCAAAATGTACCTCGATCATGATGGTTGTGGCCTGTCTAGCATCTATGCATCTTAACAACCCAAGGTCTGTTGGTTCATTTGTATAATACCCATCCACTGAAGAAAACTCGCCTGATAAGCGATGAATTGTTCTCTTTTGATCACTTGTGGCTTGTACTTGATACACACCCATCCATACATATTCATTAATGTCGTGAAACTAAGGCTCACCATCAAGCTCCTCTTCCACCACGTTACAGTAAGAATGTTGGTCATGGACTTGGATATGCAACGGGTCAACATAAGCCTTATTTGGATGATGTAACATTGATGCCAGAGTAGCCAAGGCATCAGCAACTTTGTTGTGGATTCTAGGGATATGCTTGAACTATACTAATCAGAATCGTTAACAATGGTCATGCAAACATTGTCGGTATGGTATAAGCTTCAAATCGCGTGTTTCCCATTCTCCTTGAATTTGGTGTACCAGAAGGTCCGAGTCTCCTAAGACCAAGACTTCCTAGACACCCATGTTTGCAGCTAACCTCAAACCAAAAATACATGCCTCATATTCTGCCATATTGTTGGTGCAATAGAAGTGGAGTTGAGCTGCAACAGGGTAATGGTGTCCCATTTCAGAAATGAGTATTGCTCCAATCCCGACGCCTTTCATGTTGGCGGCCCCATCAAAATTTCCATCATGGCTTCTCGCACTGTCCCACTTCATCAATATGCATCACTTCTTCATCCGGGAAGTATGTCTTTAAAGGTTCGTATTCCTCGTCCACCAGATTCTCGGCCATATGATCAGCCAATGCCTGCGCTTTCATTGCAGTCTTGATCATAGACAATGTCGAACTCGATGAGTAGGATCTGTCATTTTGTAAGCCTCCCCGTGGGCATAGACTTCTTGGAAGATGTATTTCAACGGGTCCAGGCGGAAGATGAGGTAAGTGGTATACGATGATAGGTAATATTTCAACTTTTATGCTACCCAAGTTAGGGAACAGCATGTCCTTTCAAGATGAGTGTACTTAACCTAATAAGCCGTAAATTTCTTGTTAAGGTAGTATATTGCATGCTCCTTCCTCCCTGTGACATCGTGCTGACCCAGCACACATCCAAATGAGTTGTCCAAGACTGTCAGATATAAGATCAAAGGACTCCCTGGTTTCGGTAGGACCAATACCGGTAGGTTCAACAGGTACCATTTTATTTTATCAAAAGCCTCCTAGCATTCCTCCGTCTATTGACTACAGCATCCTTTTTCAATAGCTTAAAGATGGGCTCAAAGATTGTTGTGAGCTAGGCAATAAATTGACTGATGTAATTCAATCTCCTCAACATACTCATCACCTCTGTTTTGTTCCTCGGAGGCGGAAATTCTTGTATGGTTTTGATCTTTGATGGATCTAGTTCAATGCCTCGGCGGCTGACTATGAACCCTAGCAACTTCCCTGATGGCACACCAAACGAGCATTTTGCAAGATTAAGCTTGAGGTTGTACCTGCGAAGCCTTTAGAAGAAATTCCCCATATCTGACATGGTTAGTCTGCTTCCTGGATTTCACGATTACATCATCCACATAGACCTCAATCTCCTTATGTATTATATTGTGGAATATAATTGTAATTTCTCTCATATAGGTTGCCCCAGCATTCTTCAAACCGAAGGGCATGACTCTGTAGCAATATGTTTCCCATGGTATGATAAATGATGTCTTCTCTGCATCATCCTCATCCATCAAATATTGTGATAGCCTGCGTAACAATCCGCAAAAGAACCAATGTCATGTTTTTCATAATGGTCAATCAATAAGTGGATGTTTGGCAGTGGGAAGTTGTCCTTGGGACTTGCTTTGTTGAGGTCACAATAATCAAAACACATCCTAGTTTTACCATCCTTTTTTGGCACCAGCATGACATTGGCTAACTAGGTAGGATACCGTGTGACTCGTATGACCTTTGCCTTAAACTATTTGGTAACTTCCTCTTTGATCTTTACGCTCACATCAATTTTAAACTTCCTTAATTTTTGTTTGACATGAGGGCAGGCAGGGTCAGTAGGTAATTCGTGAACCACCAAGTCATTGCTCAGCCCTGGCATATCATCGTACGATCATACAAAAACATCTTTGGATTAAAGTAGTGCTTCGATTATTTCTTCCCTAAACTGTGGCTCAAGAAGGACACTTATTTTGGTTTCTCTGATATTATCTGGGTCCCCTAGGTTGACTACCTCTGTATCGCTCAGGCTTGGCTTGGGTTTTTCCTCAAATTTGCTCAACTCTTTACTAATTTCCTCAAACGCCCTTTATTCATCATATTCTGATTCACCCTCATATTCTATCTCTTAAATTATTGCTTTTGAATTAGACCGTCTTTCAAAACTTGGATGAAGAGCCCTTATGCATGTCATATGATTGGATCCAGCATAAAAATGACTGTACAAGAAGGAAAACAAAAGCAAAGAAAAATAAAAACTATCAGCACTAAAGGAAAAGGGAAATTGCGTTTCATTAAAATTTATAGATAACAAGGTTTTACACATCCAAGCGAACGGAACATTGACTCTGAATTACAACCCTAGAATAATCCAAAGAAATTGAAAGAAAAATCAAAGTAAATTACCAAAACTCCTTACTGGTCGGAAGGGGAGTAGCTTCCCAATTATTGACTTTTTGCACAAGGCCCAACAAATTGCACATCTGCCTTGCTAGAACCCTCTCCGGCTTCCACATTATTCACATTTTCAAACAACTTCTTGAACCTTTCAAGCAATTCCATATCAGGATCAACCACAGAACCGGAACTTTTTGTCGGGTGATTCTTGGTACCAAGCCTGACGAATATTCCATATCAGGATCAACCACAGAACCGGAACTTTTTGTCGGGTGATTCTTGGTACCAAGCCTGATGAATGATCTAAAGAGATGCGGCACAGGCTTGGGGAGGACCCACGCTTTCTTCCTCATCCTTCTAGCTCTCTTAATATTTGCGCTTGTAGGCTTTAATCCCAAACCAAAGGTTTCTATGTTTTTGAGAAGAGATACCGGTAGGATGATACCCTAAAGAGAGGCCCCCAAACCCTTTCCTGGAACAACCCCATTCTTTAACATTTCCACAGCACCATGACTACAGCAGCTAACTTTGGCGTTGGAACACACTCCCCCTTTGGCACTTTCCTTACTGATATCGAGTCATGAATCTGATATGCCCAGGGCCTCTTATTATCATCCGCCTCAATGAATGACAATAGCATCACATTGAGCATACAGATGGTCCTAGCCGTGCACAACTATTTCTTGTCGATCCCATTCAAATTTCACCATTTGATGCAAATTAGAGGGAACTGCTCTAGCAGCATTGATCCAAGGTCGTCCTAATAGCAGGTTGTAAGAGACAGCCACATCCAGCACTTGGAATTCCATGGTAAAATCAACTGGTCGAATCTTTTCCACCACCATCAACCCCTCATACACAAACATGTTCTTGTGAATTCTTTCATCATCCACCTTCAACTTGTTCAATATGGAAAGAGGGCAAATATTTGTGCTTGAACCATTATCGACCAACACTCGAGTGACCATAGAATCCTCGCACTTTACTGTGAGATAGAGTGCTCTATTATGCTCAGTGCCCTCTATGGGCGATTAATCGTCAGAAAAAGTGACTCTGTTCACCTCAAAAATCTTATTGGCTATCTTCTCCAAGTGGTTTACAATGATTTTATCAGGAACGTGGGCCTTATTCAGGATCTTCATCAATGCTCGACGGTGCTCGTTCGAATGAATCAATAATGATAACAGTGAGATTTGAGCATACGTCTATCTCAGTTGTTCCATAATAGAATAATCCTACATTTTCATCTTCTTCAAAAACTCTTGTGCTTCCTCTTCACTCACAGTTTTCTTTACCATTGTTAAATTGTCCTTGGTCAGAATTCTTCATGGGCAAAGCACCTCCCGATTGAGTCAATCCATGAGTCTCACAAACTCTTCTCTAGCCTCTTTCCCTTTGTACATCACTTTTACTCGGTCATAGTTCCAAGGTACTGCCTTGCTGACTACTGATAGCTGAGTTACAGGTTTGATAATGACTCTGAATGAGCACCTTACACGACAATCACAGGCTTGCTTGCTACCCCCTGTACAACCACATTTGTATTTTCTTGTTTAAGCATCTTGTCTTTCAAAGATTCCTTCCCGACTACAGAGAAAGGTACACTGCTTGCTCTACTTAACTTGAGCGTTGACATCTCGCTTGTTAAATTCTCTACGATCTTCTATTCACTGGCTCAGGTCATCATGACAGTTTGCAAAGGCTTTCTGGGCTTCTCTTCTTTGTTCACTATCTCAATCATATTTGTCTCTTGATGAGATGGCAGTGAGATTTCATTAATATTGGGTGCCTCTAAAGCTTGAACCTCAATCCGATGCAAATTTATGAGTTCCTGGATAGCATACTTCAGATGCCAACATTTCTCCTTGTCATGCCCCGGGGCACTAGAACAATACTCACAGCTGACAGAATAGTCTAGATTTCTTGGATGAGGGTTTGGCAATTTTTCTTCAATCGGCCTTATCATATCCAACTGCCTCAATCAATAGAATAAGCCGGTGTATGATTCTCCCAAGGAGGTGAAAGTTCTCTTCTTCTTCATTCTTTCAGTGTTTAGAACTTGGTTGGCCCAGAAAGCTGGTCTCAGGGGTTGGTGGTAGGCTCTTGGAGGGTAGTTATTTTGTGGAGCTGGGAAATTATTTGTGGCGTTGCCATTGTGCGTGGGTGGGAGGTTGGGTATATGTTCGTTCATGATGGACGAAAAAACGGGGGTCAGGAGGTGGGTAGTAGTGTTGTGGCACGCAACAGGGAGTCTAGGGTACATTCGGTGGTGAGGTCGGGGTTGTTTGTAATGGGATGTACCCCAGGGCCCGAACCAAGTTCTTGAGTCAATTGTTGTTACCTCCTCCTTCTTCTTCTTTCCAATTGTTCCCCCGGTCCCGCTTTGGATAGCCTGGGTGGTTTCTTTGATTGCTGAATAGCTCATAATCTTGTTGGAATTGAATCCTTCTTCAACCATACTCCCCATTTTTACCACCTCATTGAAGGATTTAGCCACTGTCGATACCAGGTGACTAAAATATGTATGCTCCAAAGCGTGCAACAAATAATCTAGCATTTCACTTTCCTTCATTGGCAGGTCGACCCTCGCTACCTGCTCCCTCCAATGGAACCCATATTCTCTGAAGCTCCCAATGTGCTTCTTTTTTAGTTTCGTCAAAGACAAACGATCCGAGACAATTTCAAGGTTATACTGAAAATGGCAAGCAAATTCTTGTGCTAGTCATCCCATGTATACCACCGAGCATGATCCTATTGGGTGTACCATTCCTAAACTGAACCACTCAAACTTTGAAATGCCATTAGCAATTCATGTTTTCCTCCTGCCCCTCTCAACTTGCTGCAGAAACCCCTTAAGTGTGCCAGGGGATCACCATGTCCATGATATAAGTCAAACTTGGGCATCTTAAAGCCCGAAGGCAATTGTACATCTGGGAACAGAAAAAGGTCTTTGTATTCCACACTCACTTGGCCTCCCAACCCTCTTATATCTCTGAATGATTGCTCTAGACTTTTGACTTTCCTGAGTACCTCCTCTTGCTCGGGGTTTTTGGCTGATTTTTCATCTTCAGCATGGATTTCAAAATGGGGAGCATAAGAGTAGGGTTCGTGGGCTTTGAAAGTGGTTCTGGTAGGGTAATACTGATTGTCATGAATTTAAATCAGAGGCTCACTGGATGATCTATGGAGTGCGATGGGATGAGGTGCCACATAGCTGGGAGCAACTGGTAGAGGGGGATGGGGAACAACTTTGGGTGGTGGAACTGGGGGAGCCTGGGAAATTGTACCCTGGTATTGTTGGTAGATGGGGAAGCTTGGGGTGGATCAGTGGTAGGGTGGTTATATGAGTGGGCTAATGGTGGGATGAAGGCCAGGTTGGCAGGATAGGCTGGTGGTGGATGCCCTTTCACCCATGCCTAGTACAATTAAGACATCTGATGTTTCAATTGGTACATATTCTCTTTCATTGCGTTGACATCCAACTCTTCCACCTCTTTCGAGGGATCAATGATACTTGCATCAGTTTCTTGGTTGGCCATAGTCATCTTGCTTTTGGACCGAGTGTTATAGAAATGGGTTGCAAGAATGCCGCAAAAACTAACCACTTGTCTGAAAATGACAAAGCGACACCAAAACTTGTTAGCGGTTACGCTTCAATACATAGGTAGCCACATATTCAGGGATGAATGCACCTAAGCAGTTATCGGTTTCTACTATGCACATGGGTTGGTTGTTTGCGTCATCCCGGCTTTTATCCTATGCCATTTTTCTTTTCTCTCGTATTTTCTTTTCTTCTTCCTTTTTATTTTGCTCAACTTGTTTTGTCTACCATATTTTTTGATTTATTATTATCTCCTTTATTTCAGTATTGCTCCTCTCAGGACTCTCTCTCTCTTTTCTCTCTTTTTTCTTATTTTGGTTATGGTCGAATCCTATGGAGATTGCCTACGTATCATGACCACGTAAGAATCAGACCGAGCGTAGTTCTGGCAAATAAATGCAGGATGTATTTTGGAAATTTTTGATTTCATAAATTAAAAACATTTTATTACAACTATAATCAACCTTAAGAAAAGAAAACAACCGACTGTGACTCAAATGAAAATTACAGACTCTGACGTAAAGATTAAAACAACTGACTTGACAACCTATTACAGACTCGAATAAATAAAATACAGACTTCACAAATGGACCAACATATTTGAAAATCATGAATACATTAGGGCATCTAACACTCCTGGGGCCTGTGGGACATCATTCGGACTCGTCGCAGGCCTGTGTGCTAAATCCCCTTGGAGGTCCTCTATTACTTTACGAACAAAGATCACGGCGGTGGAATAAATCTTGTCATATATTCATAATGACTACAGTTTACGCAGATGTAATCAGCGATCATCCGTACACTCTCTCTTATAGCACCTTTTCCTTGCAACAATCGCCCAATCTGCTGCGCCATGGCCTCCAAAGTTTGTTCAGTTACATGATTCAGTTCTTGGAGTTGTTGCAAATTTCTCTCAAACCATGCTATTTGCTGTGTAAAAATGCTCTCTTTCAGCCTTGAAATCTTTCGCTTGCTTAACCATTTTGTTTTCAACCATGATGACCTTCTTCTTCAATCCCGCAACCTCGTTGTCATACCTTTGTCTCAATTGTTCAATCATGCGTGCCCGTTTTTCTGCATTTTTTGCCAATTGTTTTCGGGCCTTGGATAGGTCACCCTCTACTTTGTTCAAGTCAAAACCATATTCTCTTATTTTCCTTCTCATATTGTCTATGAGCTTTTTATCCTTCGCGCTTCTGACAGAATTCTCTGCGGCTATTTTCATTTTTTAAATCTGGGCTTGCAAAGCTTCATTTTCTTTGGCCAGTCTTTTCTTTTCCCCTCGTATGTCGTAGCTTGCAAACCATTATCGAATTGAAGGTGTTTGATTATTTTTCCAATTTCCTTATTGTGGCTCTGTATTCGTTTTCCTTGGCCAACCAATTCTATTGTTCTTGGGACGCCTCGACAAACTCCTGAAGATGTGGCCTCTTAGCCGGTCTTCCGAACTCCACTTCCCTTTTATACCAAGCCAGGTACCCTGTTGCAACCTTGCCTTTAGACAAGTCTCGTACTCGAGTGTCCGCTATCAAGTACTGACATTCGCTCCAAATCTGGCGGACTGCTGCTTCATGAAACTGACCATTAGGACTAATCTCGACCACATGGAGACTAATGTCTTCATCCTTGGGAAACATTTGGCACCTCTCTAACTGTCTCAGCGCCTTGTACGGAGCATAGGTTTGAATACTTCGGAGGCCCATCAGAAAAAAATGAGGCCCGGTAGTTGGCATATATTTAATTTCGTCAATGGGGAGCCACCTGAACATCAACTCTATCAGACTTGCACTTATAATCCGGAGATATGATACCTATTCTGTAACCCCTTCTGGAAACCTGAACCCATCAACTCTGGTATAAAATTCCTCTAGCAGCTCCTTTTTTATGACCCATAACTCATGAATTGAGGTCGATGGCACAAGTTTTCAACCGTCCACATCTGTAACAATAGATTGCATCCTTTGAAGAAATCTACTCTAACTTTACAGGCTGTGAAGGCACGGAAAATTTCAGATAATATCACGGGTGCGAGGGTGCATTTGGCTTGAGTGATCAAGATACTGACAACCCCTGCTATCCATATGTCAATATTTTCGCCTTTTCGTGGAAACACCAAGAGGATCAAGAAGAATACCATAAATGCAAAACACCTGTGTTCTACCCATTTGAGTCGGTTCCCCTTGCTACAAATTTTATTTTCTAGGTCGTGAAACCCTCCCTATATGCCCATATCTTTGGTATATAAACTGTGGGGTACAGAAACCAACTAACAGATCTAGATCGTGAACCCCCTGATTATTATTAATGAATCCAAATATTTGCGACGGCCCTTGGCGCAATCAAATAATAGTGTCTTAGAGGGATTTTTGGGCCCCCGATATATCCGGCTATTTATTCCAGGTTTGGTGTGAGTTCGAAGTCCGGGAAATAGAATACGTTATGGGCTGGGTCCCAGAATGTAACCAATGCCTTTATGATTTCTCCTCTAGGATTCATTTTCAACAACCTGGTGAGTCCTCACAAGTGCGTATTAACCTTTTTTTTCCCCGATTCACCTAAATCATTCCACCACATGTGCAACTCCAAAGGGATCTTGTTCATGACTGATATTGGCAAATTTTGATTCGTGCTCATTTTCCACATTTATTAGTGTGATTAAGCAAAAATCGTGATTTATTAGACTCAAAAACAAAGTAATTTTTCTTTCAAATTTTCATTTTTAAAAAAAGAATCCTGGCTTCACAAATATGGCATTTCAACACTTTCAGGGGAATGTTTTAAGGTTGTGCCTGCTACCGGCCATAATTTAGAAAATAATCAAAGGGGATTGTTCTTGAAAAATAGCCTTCCAGTTCCCTTATAGGGACACTCGGCTAATTTTGACAAAAACTTCTTTATTTATTAATTACAAACAAAATTTGGTTTTTGAGGCTATTTTGCAAAAATGAAGTTGGGCCCGATGGGGGTTTCCTACATATCTCACGCCCTGTAAGAATCAAACTGGCATAGTTTGGCAATTTTGACAAAATTAAAAACCAACTTCTATACTTTTTTTCTTGCTTTTTTTTGTTTTTGAAAATAAAATCCCTATCTTTGTGTGTGTGTTTTTTGGTTTCTGTTTTCTTAAAACAAACTTTGTTTCTTTTTCAATAGTCGGTCGGCGTGTAAATCCGGAATAAATGCACAAGTAGCACGCAAAATGCATCAAGATGGTCCATTAGTTTGGGTGCACCTGTCCTAGACGGATCCAACCCATGTGTTGAGTCCCCTAAGTAAAATGCATGATGCAAATAAGCATTCCTACTAGGGATCCGGCTTGAGGTTAAGTTATTCTTCAAACCTGGTTATAGGGTCTAGACTGTGTACCCGAGCGGACAACTCGAGTCGAGGAAGGGGCTACGTATCGGCAAACAAAAGGCCGTTCGGCTTCGTAACTTGTCTGAGCCTCTTTCTTATTTAAAGGTACGACACTAACAGAATAGAGAGTTTCGACCAGCGAGCACATCCCCGAAGATGAGAAAAAAAGGGTTTCGTGGAAGTTTATATACAATTCAAATTATATTAAAGCGGTAAAAATAACATTTAGCACATTGGCACAATCATATAATAAAATCAGATAATAAATGAAGCCAAATATCATAATTATTCTAAGCTCGAGTTCTGAACCCTGAACCAAAGATTCTGGGTTCAGTCCCAGCAGAGTCGCTAGAGTTGTCACACCTTATTTTTAACACTACAACCCCGGGGAAGGGTGCGGGTAAGGGAGTTTTTTAATTAAATAACAATCGAAACGGGATTTATTTGTTTAATGATTACTGAGTCGCCACTTCGGATAGTTAATGGTGTCCCAAGTCACTGGTTTAAATCTTGAATCGAGGAAAGTTTGAATTTGGGTAAGAAATTTTGTTAACCCGGGAAAATGTGTTAGGAATTCTCAAGTTCCGTGGTTCTAGCATGGTCGATCAATTGTTATATTCGGCTTAATCATCTGATTTTAAACAATTATTAACTTATATGCAAATTTTAACCTTTAGCCGCCTTTATTTAATTTTAAGAAGACTAAAACGTTGTTAAAATGCGTCTTGAACCACGCCACATAAATGCACCCGTAATTCGTAACACATTTCATCTAACGTTGAGATTTGGATTTGGGTCACATAAATGCGCACCCGTATTTAGGAAGGGCAATTATTTAACTAATGCACCTAAAGCAATTTCATATTTTCAAATTTGCGAGGGCCAAAGAAGTTTGCTAAGTGGTGCACCTCGGATTATTAGGATCAATACACGATTTATTGAATGAGGGCATTGCAATTGTTCAATTTTTATTTAGCATTGGCGTACCTTGATCTTAGTTATAAGAGGGGATTAAACTAAAACTTATAAAGTTGTAAGTATTTGTATTTGATAAACTCTTTTAATTAGTGGTCAAGGGATCCAAATATAATTAGCTAGATTACTAGCCTTATTTTAAATCCCTTTCAGGATTTTGAGCCTAAGCTAACCATTGGCCCAAAAGAAATTGTACAAAGGCTTCTATATTAATGAATTGGAGTGGAACTGGGCTCAAATACCAGCCCAAAAGAGGCTGAAGAATCTGCACCCTCCTATTTCGAAGCCCCAGGATCGAACCCCCATGGTTACAAATCGATGCACAAGCCAATAACAATCGGATGAACTTAACCATTTCAAATAAAACACAACTAAAAATACAAATCATACTATATACATGATACTCTGATTTTCCAGAATTGGTTTTAAGGAAAATTCGACCATTACTTAGTACACCAACTTCATGAATGAGCCCTTTTTGATGACCAGCTTACATTTAACAGTATACCCTAATACGTTTAAAACATGATAAACTGTGAATAATCGACAATACCAGACAATGAATTCATGTAGAATAACACATCAACTAAGTACCTTTAACAGTTCTAAAAGTGCATATTAAAGAAAACAACTACTGAAATCTCTAACAGTACTCATTTCAATTACAAAACAGTGATATAGCTAGTCTATCTAAAGGCAAGCCACACCATATTGCGTCAGATTGTCAAATATACAAATTCTATGAAGAACATTGTAAATAAACTACAAAATCTGGTACAACACTTCAAGCTCTTCATTTCATTTCATTTCTTCACTTCACAATCAAGGAGTAATACAGAATTCTGTACCTGATTATAGCAACAAACAAAGGAGCATAAGCTTGGGAAACATCATTAGTAATGAATCAAGGCAGCAAGGCAGCAGGACTCAACAGCAACAACAGTAATGAACTCAGCACAACAACCCAAATTCAAACAATACTCGAAAAGGAAACCAACTTCAAACGATCAGTTTCGACATCATTTAAAACCCCAAATCAATTCATATTTTCCAAAAAGGAACTACAAGGATTTCAGGATTCAAATTTCAGGAACCAACCAAAGAAATCAATAGAACAGTAAAATGTTTATATTTTTCTGATTTTTCTTATTGTTCTTCTTTTTGCTCGATTTTTTTAGCTCTCAAATCTCTTAAAGTCTCCCTTAAAACCTTACCTTGCAAGGCAAGGTTAGAATGCCTTTATAGGCAAGAAAAGTAGGGCATCTCCGATTTTTATTTTTACCCCTTACCCCTTTTTGAATTGTTTGTTTTAACTAAGTTACCCTTAGATTCCTGACTTGCTGCCCAAGTAATACTATCACGAATCAGAAACTGCAACTCAACCCTAACTAGAAGCTTCTAGGGGCTTCTTATTTCAGGATCAAAAGATTCCCTAACTTGATCTATCCAAAATACCCCTTTTAACTACCCTGAATTACCCTTTAATTTGATCAAACAACTGGGGTTCAAAATGGATTAAATAATCCTAAAGAGAATGCATCAGACACGATGATTTTGTCATGGCAGACTAAGTTTTAATTAAGACTAATCTAACCTGAATTGAACAATATACAAGACTAACAACTAAATCTTATTTAAACTCGGGAACAAAGACCTACTACAACTCAAATTGAACTCAGGACTTCAAAGAGATAAAATTCAAACCAACAACAAATCCTAAGCAACTCGCCAAGTCTAATTAAACACATGAAATTCAGCCTAATAGAAAAGACAAAGACTAATTGACGCAGGAACTTAACATGGAATTCAAACCAATAGACTAAAATGAATCTGACTGCAACTAATTAAGCTCAGGGAATAATATGAAATTCAGCTTAACAGAAAAGACTAAACAAATTTTCTCGGGAACTTAACATGAAACCCAAGCCACAAATAGACTCGACTAGGATTGATCAAACTTAGGCATTAAACAAATGAAGTTGATACAGCTTAACAGAAAAGACTAAAGCTTATTAACTCAAGAATTTAACATAGAAATCCAAACCAACAAACCAGAAATAAACTCGACTAGGACTGATTAAACATAGACATTAAACAAATGAAATTGATACATCTTCGACTTAAATATAACAAATTTACAGAGAAGAGAAGAGGCGAAGAGAAGTTAGAAAGCAAACTAGAAAACTTAGCTTAATTCATTTTTAATCAAACCCTGGAACTCTTCATGCACCATTTGAAAAACTCTAAAAACCCCTAGATTTGGATTTTGAGTAGTTATGAAGATATTAGAGTGAGATTGAGTGTGGATTAGAAGTGAGAGGGTTGAGGAGGCTATAGGGTGTCGGTTTAGGGCTGGTTTGTGGTGGTAGGGTTTTTGCCAGAATTTTCATTCAAGATTTGGGATTTTGGCGAAAATTCGAGGGAAACTAGTAATTGATTCATGGTGAGTGGGTCTAGGTGTACCTATGGTGTCAAAATGGTGGGCAACGGAGGCGGCGCCGCCGGACACGGCGGAGGAGTTACAACCTCTGATTAATATTCAATGAATTGGGCTTGGTTTTGATGATAGGTTTTGGGGATTTGGAAAGAGGAGGGAGAGGGGAGTCGATGGTGTTAATTTGGGGATGATTGGAGCTCTGCCACGGACGGAGGCGATTTTCGGTCCGCGGTGCACGGTGGTGGACGGCAGCATTAAGGTGGCGTTAGGGTTTCAGCGAGAGGGGTTAGAGACGGGGGGTTTTGGGGTGGGGTAGGGTTTGGACATATATATATTATAAACACCTTAGTTCTCAGCCATTGGATCTTGAATCCTCGACGGCCAAGATTGAATCAAGCAAAACGGTATTGTTTTTGGTTCATTGGAGGCTGGACCAGGTTTGGGTGTGGTCTGGAGCGGGTTGGGGCGTTTTTGGGCTGGAATTTTAATTTAATTAGCCCAATTTTAGGTCCTCTTCTTTATTTTCAGATTTTATTTCCTTTCTCTTTTTTTTCATTTTCAAAATTAAAACTAAAAATCCCAACTTAACTTATAAATCCCAAATTAACCTATAAAATGCTAATTAATCCTACATGACCATTATCACACATTTTAAAAAAACTAAGAGAAAATCGCTTAAAAATCAAAATTAAAATAAAAAGTGCAAATTAAACAATTTTTTGATTTTATTTTTTATAAAATTAATAATTGCTAATTAATTGTTGAAAAATGTCAAACCAGCTTCTAAATGCACATGTAGCATATTTTTGTATTTTTTACTAATCACAATGCAAAAACAAAATGCAAAAATTAACAGAAAATGTCACAAAATCCACAAAATTGCAAATAAATAAAAGAAATTATTTTGTTTGAATTTATGGGAGTAATTCATATAGGCAAAAATCACATGCTCACAGTCATTGCAAAAATCTTTTCTCGACTCCGTTTGAACTGATGTCAACTGTTAGGTCGGACTGTTAAGGTTATCCTCGTCGGCTCTCACCTCAGCGCAGTAAGCATTGTGGATTTCTTCCTAAGTGGTGGGAGGGTATTTAATGAGCCTACTTAATAACTTTCTGGTTTCTATCAACCCGCTGTTATTCATCCATTCTAGAAAGTTTCTACCGACATCCCTTTTGATACAATTGGTAGGCTCATTCTCGCCTTGTTAATTCGGGCGAGGAAGTCCCTGAGTCCATCGCCAGGTGATTGCCTAACAGTAAATATATCATTCACCCTGGCCTCTGTCTTTTTAGCCCCTGCATAGGCGGTGACGGACTTGTCGTCCATTTTCTCGAACGTTGCTATTGACCGCCCCGGCAGTTGTGAATATAGGTTAAGGGTCTCCCTGTTAAGGTTTTGCCGAACTTTTTAACTCTAATGGTACTTACTCCTTCAAAAAGTCGTTGCCCTTCACCGTAGTGACGTAATGGATGATGTGATCTTCGGGGTCTATAGTACCGTCGTATATCTTCAAGTATGGTGTCATTTTGAAGGTTTTGCGAATGGTGTGTGGAGTCGCTTCTTCGTTGTACGGTTGTTCGATGAACCGACCAGCGTGTCATTTTGGTAGCAATTTGGGGCACCTGGTATCTTATCGACCCTTTCTTGATGTTCCCTCATCTGATCATGGAGTACCTTGTTTTCATTTTCTATTTCTTCTATTTTCTGCATCAACAATGGTGTTAGTGTTGTTTGTGGGGCGGGCTGTTCGCCGGTGATCGTTGTGATATCTGGTTCTATGATATTTCTATTCTCCCTTTGAACAGGTTTATCGAGTATGTTGTTCAGAGTACTCGTCAGCCATTCTTCTAATAATTTTCTCACCGCTGGTGGTGTTTCCTCGGCTACGGATGTTGACGCTCCTCTGTCATGTAAAGCGGTTATGCTTTCATGGGGGGAGATGAGTCACTCCGCCTGAGTGTAGCGTTTATTGCCACATTCTCGTTGGCTTCCCTATCATCCTCATTGATGGTGTTCAAAATTTTGGTAGTGACACCTGCTATGGCTTTCTGCCTTGCCTCTCCTTTTCCTGTCATCGTTAGTTTGTACAAGCGAATAAGAGATAATTTTTTTTTTTGCGATCTAGAAGGAACTAAAATTTCAACTAAAACTTCCCCATAGACGGCGCCAAATTATTTGAGCAAGTAAGTGTTAACCAATTAATAATGAGTTAGAGGGCGAATCTTAGTTAAACTTAATAAATCCTAGACCGAATAAAATGGAGCACTTGTGTAGCGAGTGGCGCTCAAGAGCATTAATAACGGAGTTACACTATGATTGATAATAAATATGATAGCATAACTTATGTAATAAATGTGAATAATGATAATGAATGTAATGAGAAAGAATCTACCACCCAATCATATGATTTGGTGTTCCTTTTTCTGTCTGCCACGTGGGAAAGTAAAAAGGCCAAGATGAATGTGGAATCTTAGTATTTATAGATAAAGATTGTGCAACGTGTGCTTGAACAAATTGATTAATAAAATAACTTTTTCGTATATTCTCTTGTCAACCTTTACAGTATATTTTTTCTTTTTGTCAAAAGAACGAAGATCCCATTTTGTTCCTATTTATAAGAGATATTCTTCAAAAACTCTAAAAAATACAGCATAAAAATATTCAAAGGAATATTCTTATTCTACTCCTGAACATATGCTATTGTTACTTTCTCATCTCGGTTGCGGCTGCCCCCTTTTGGGATCAGCCTTGGTGAGAACAACTTTCAGTAGTTATCATGGTCGATACTGTCATTCGTCTTGTGTATCCATTATCGTGGTCATTAAATTTGTGCCTAGACAGCAGTCCAACCTTGGACATGTCATTGGTTGCATTTGCAAAATATAAGAAAATCAAAATATTTTGGCTCTCTCTGATATCTCATAAATCAATCCTAAAGGAGATTGATTAGAAAATTATAACAACTCATTGATTTGCACCCGATATTTAGACCAGAATCATAAATATGTGATATACGGCTTTTATGTATAATTTTATCACTTTATTGATTACTTTAACAATGTACTTTTATCATAATTTATAACGTAACTAACAATGTACTTTTATCACAATTTATCACGTCACTAACGTAAATTTAGCATGACTTGGTGCGTGCACCATGTTTGGATGTGTTTTCTTTCTCCTTCCTTCCTTCCTTCCTCCCCTCTCTCGCCACTTATAAATTAGAATGAATATGAAAAAATAAAATTCTCAGAATCGTATGATTCAAACATCTGACGAGGGGAAATAGCGAAATTACAATTCATTCGATTATATTTTAGTCCCTAACAATAGTTATATAAATTCTTACTTTTTCATATGACTCCTCCCGCCACATACCAACCGCTACTTTATTTTTTCCCTCTTCGGAGAAAAAAAAAAGAAATCTTTTTTTTTTTTTGAAAGAAGATGAACAAAAAAAAAAGAGTACAATTGTTCTTGCGATTGAAATGGGTATTCAAGTCTCAAGATGTTACTTTGTACTGGTCCTAAGCCGAAGAAGAGTGAAGTTCTTGTTATCAATGGCAACGGTAGGTTTGACCAAATCTAGTAACGTCGATTCAAATTATGTATTTGAATTCATTTAATATATATTAATTATTAATTAAAAAAAAAAAAGTGAAGATTTGTATTATCAACCTTAACTTAATAAAAATTAAGATATATACCATTCGTTTCATATTAAATGAATCATTTTTTTAAGTTTGTTTCAAAATAAATGATATATTTATAGATTTAGAAATAATTCAACTTTAAATTTTTTATTTTACCATTTTTATCCTTAATGAAAAGCTTTTATAGCCACACAAATGGCATGGTCTCATACACCTTTGACTCTTTAATCTTTTAAGACTATAAATTTTAAAAACCTTCTTTTTTTAAAAAATTTCGTTGTCAAATCAAATTAGCTCAAATATATATATATAAAAATTATTAATTTAATTGTCGATCCGCCAATACTTGTTACCATGGAGATGGACATTCGTCGGGTCCCCAAGATGTTACCTTTTACTGGTCCTAACTCCTAAACCGCCCCCATTCAGCAGCGAAGGTAACACTAAAAAATAAAGATAAAACAAAAAAAAAAAACTAATAAGACTGGTCAAAAACCAGCATATGTTACCCTGACAACTAATTAATATATGTTAGCTACTCATTTGTACTTTTGTAACAAAGAACTTAAAACTTTCCATAATAGAAAGCCAAATTAAATTCCCAATGGTTACAAATAGGGGTGTACATAGACTGGGTTGGTTCGCATTTTATAATTACCAAACCAAATCAATTGTGTCGGGTTATTAAATCTAAAGACCAAACCAAACCAATAAATTTGGATTTTTCAATATCGGTTTTCTCGGGTTTTTTCGGGTTTTCGGATTTTTTTCGGGTAAAATCTTCGTAGAACAAAATATATAACGTATGCTCAAAATATTTCTTTAATCCTAGTAAGATACAATTATATAACGTATTTTTTAAGAAAATAATACAAAATATGAGACATGTCATGACTCATGACATTATCCTAAAATATTCAACAACAAAAAAATAATAAAATTATGTACTATAAATATTGCTAATTAAAAAGTCATAATAAAAATAAACATAATCTAAAAGCACTAATTCATGCTAAACTAGATAGACTAATAAGGGAATATTAATTATGTGTCTAAAAGCTAAAGAAAAATAAAAACAGGTTATGTATTTTTATCTAAATTATTGCAAAATACGAAATAGACATTTAATACATTTTCGTTCGTAATATTGAATTAAATGTCTTTTGTTAGCATTAGTATTGATTGTTAGCATTATTTAATTTACTAATATTAATGGCTATAAAACTTATTGGAGCATTCAAAAGTTCTAAATCAAAACTTGAAATAATACTTTAAAGATAAAATTATGAAATCTTTTAAGAAATATTTATAAATTACATTACAATAAGTATATTATATATTAAATATATCTAAAATTGTTATATATGTAATGTCGGGTTGGTTTGATTTCGGTTTGACTTTCTTTAGTTAAAACCAAACCAAACCAATTATGGTCGAATTTTTTTTTCCAACACCAAACCAAGTCAAACCAAACCATAGTCGGGTTTTTTTTCTCGATTTGACTCGAATTATCGGGTTAGTGCAGTTTATCGGTTTCTTTGTACACCCCTAGTTACAAATTCTGCCATATTCCCACTAACAGACTAACTTAAAGTTAAAATTCTTGTGCAGTTATATTATTAAACATAGTAGTACTTACTTTCTTTTTAAAATTCTGTCCTCAAATCCATACATTTATACAAAAGAAACCCTCTTTTATTAGACTCAGAATATGCATATACACATATGAATCCAAAATAATACTAAAAGAGCTTCTGAATTTCTGAGCAAAACCATTAACCCATCACATAGAAAAGTCCTTGTTCTTGGATAATGTGTTTAAAAAGTGATAATTTGCATCAAAAAAATCATATCAATAGTACAAAAATTGAGGTGAAGGACAAGGGGAAAAGGACTATGTCCTATTTATATCAGTATACAGTTGTTAAATTTTCCAACAACCTCACCCAGACTTTGCAGTGAGAGTTTGTTGTTGAGACTTAGATCCAATAAATGGGAGAGAGACCATAGAATTACAAAATACAGTTACACCTCTTTATATAGCAGATTTACTTGTTTCAATTTTTTATTATTATGACAAAGTGTTATTTTAAAGAAAATATATTATAATATAGTATAAATATTGGTTCTATAAAAAGTTTAATTTTTTTAGTGAGTGATTATCATGTAAGTAGATTGACGTATATAATAAAATTAGTCGATATATGATGAATCATCAAAACACTTAGTAACATAATTGGCCTAAGATGAGCTTCATTGAAAGATAAAAATGACATTGCTCTGTGTTTGGTAGGCATGCTTAAACTTTCTCTCGGCGCACGATAAGGCAACTGTTACATTGCCATTATAGCGTAGGTTAGCAAGACGCTAATTTCGCCGGAAATGGCACGCCGTCGTCGCCCTCACCCACCCACCGCCTCACAGATGACTACTCCAGTCCCTACACAGACCAAATCACCAGCTCCACTCACGTTTGGAAGTTTCCTACCACCAACTTTTCGAGCCATTGAGAAATTGGGGAAGGACACTGAAGGGTGCATGCAAGTAGAGGAGAAGCCAAAGGAAGAGATCGTAAGGAAATTACAGTTCTCAAGTGTTGCTGATGATAAACCTACTCCCCTCTCGTTCGCGGAAGCAGTTCAAGGTAATCGACTAACACAAATGGGAAAAACACTGAAATTTGTACCACCAGTTAACAGAGAAGGGAAGATGATTGTTACAATTGAGGAGGAGGAGTTGAAGCCACAAGCAGAACAATGGAAGAATTCTCTTATTGGGTACATAATTGGAGACAACCCAACTGAAAAAGCGATGGAGAATTTTATCATTCATGTTTGGAATTTTGTTTCTAAACCTCGGATTCTAATGCATGCAGAAGGTTATTGTATTTTCCGATTTGAAAATAAAATGGATATGGATCTGGTATTACAATCAGGTCCATATTCTTATAGGAACAAACCAATGGTGTTGAGACCTTGGGAAACTGATTTCTCGTTTCAAAATGATGTGTTGAGTACGATCCCAGTATGGGTGAAATTCCCAGGGTTGCCAGTTGAATATTGGTCAGTTGATGTGTTGAGCAAACTTGCTAGTGCAATTGGTACACCTTTGTATTCTGATAAAATTACTGCACATTATGAGAAGATCTCATTTGCTCGTGTCCTTGTGGAAGTAGATGCCTCTCAACCTTTACCAGATCACATTGACCTTGAAACTCCATATGGTCACAAAATTCAACTAGTAGATTATGATTGGAAACCTGTCTTTTGTAATCATTGCCTCAAGTTTGGGCATGACACAAATGATTGCTGGTTCAATGATAAAGTTGATGAGAAAGCTCATATGGAACCCCAGGAACCTCAGGAGGATATTAGGAAGAAGAACAAACTTGCTAAAAATATTAGGCAGAGGTGGACAGTCAAAAAGGATCCTAAGGATAGGGTGATGCAAACTGATGTGTTAGATAAAGAAGAAGGTGGAAATATAGTGAAGAATACTATGGAGAATCAGCAGGGCACTATAGATGAGAGTCATAACCAACAGTCTGGTGCTAATGTACTAGTGAATACAAACAGGAAGGATGCAGCTATGGAGAGTAATAATGGTGGCACACCTGTTGCAGATATTGCCTTGTATGTGAATGGTGAAGTATCTTCTGTAGTACCAGCCTTGATGGTAAATGATAACAGGGGGAAAGCTAAAGTGGATGAGATAACTGCTGGTGATAACAGACAAGTTGATCCTGGCCCTTCTTTTTCATGATCATAGTCACTTGGAACATTAGAGGGCTAAATTTAGCCCATAAACAGAAAGAACTTAAGAACTTTCTGAATGTAAATAAAGTAGATGTAATGGGGTGTATTGAAACTAGAGTAAAGGAACACAAAGCTCAAAAGATCCAAGGGAAGATTGCTAAGGGATGGAAAGTTTGTTGCAATTATTCTGAGGCAGCAAATGGTAGGATATGGTTGATCTGGAAACCTCATATCCAGGTTACCACTTCCTCCATTACTGATCAGTTTATACAATGTCATGTTGAGGACTCAGTGGCTCATGTTAAAACTCATCTGTGTGTTGTGTATGCTCACAACACTGGTACTCTTAGAGATAGATTGTGGAATGATCTTAGGAGTATCACTATCCAGGATCCTTGGCTTCTTTGTGGTGATTTTAATAATGTGCTGAATGCTGAGGATAGAATAGGCTCCATTGTCACTGAGGCTGAAGTTAGGGGATTCAAACAGCTTATAGAAGACCAACAACTTACTCCTCTCAAGAGAATAGGGTGGAATTATACTTGGAATAATAAACATGTGTATAGCAAAATAGATTGGGCTTTGGGGAACTTTCAATGGTTGCAAAATTATGGACATATTGAGGCTGAGTTTTTGAATCCTTCTGTTTCAGACCATACACCAATATGTGTAAGGTTTGGGAGTCAGAAGATGCTACATCCAAAACCTTTTAGATTTTATACTGGGATCATGGAATTCCCACAGTTCCATGACAAGATCTATGAGGTATGGCAGCAAGATTGTGCAGGAGGTCCTATGAAACAAGTTTGGACAAAATTGAAAATTCTGAAGAAGCAACTTAGGGAGGTGAATGGTTATATGGCTTCCTTTAAACAAAGACTTATACAAGCTAGAGAGAGACTTGATATTATCCAGGGCCAAATGAAGTTCCTACCTCATCTAGAGAATTTATTTACTGAGGAAAAGGAGACTTTGGAAGAGATTGAGAAATGGAGCAGTATTGAGGAGAAAGTTATGAGACAAAAATCAAAAGCTACATGGATTGAGTGTGGAGATGCTAATACTAAGTATTTCCATGCTCAATGGAAGATTAGGAATAGCCAGAGTAATATCAATTCAGTGTACACAGAAACAGGTATGCATTTAACTGATCCAGTTGAGGTTGAACATGAGTTCATCACTGTATTTCAGGACCTGTTGGGAGGTTGTGCTGAGGAGCTGCTCTGTGTGGATATTGCCACTGTGAAGGAGGGAAAGTGTTTGAATATTGTTCAACAAAGGAGGTTAATCAGAGAGGTCTCATTGGAAGAAATTACTGATGCATTGAAGGATATGCCAACAGACAAAGCACCTGGAGTTGATGGTTTCCCTGTGGAGTTCTTTACCAAGAATTGGGAAATTATCAAATCTGATGTCTTAGCAGCCACAAAGGAATTCTTTCAGTCGAGCATTATGGCACAATTCATAAATACTACAGCTATTGCCTTGGTTCCAAAAGTCAGTTCTCCTACTACTGTTAAAGATTATAGGCCAATTGCATGTTGTACTACTCTATACAAGCTCATTTCCAAGATCATTACCAGAAGGCTAAAGGAGGTTATTAGTGATATTGTGGGGCTAGCTCAGTCTGCATTTATAGAGGGCAGAAGCATTGTAGACAATATATTGTTCAGCCATGAGATCTTTAAAGGGTATTCAAGAAAGGGTGTTTCACCTAGATGTGTAATGAAAATAGACCTGAGGAAAGCATATGATTCTCTGGAGTGGTCTTTTCTTCATCAGATATTAGCAGCTTATGGTTTTCCAGCTAAGTTCTTAAGTTGGATCATGGCTTGTATTACAACTGTTTCCTACTCTCTAGTGATAAATGGTGGGCTTACAAAACCATTTAAAGCTAGGAGAGGAATAAGGCAAGGGGATCCAATGTCCCCATACCTATTTGTGTTGGCAATGGAATACCTAAATAGGATTCTGGGACAGTTACACAGGGTTGGCAACTTTAACTTCCATCCAAAATGTAGGAAGTTGAACTGCACACATGTATGCTTTGCAGATGACTTACTTATGTTTTGCAGGGCTGATACTATCTCCATTCAACTTCTGTATCAGGCATTTACAAAGTTCTCTAAGGCAACAGGAATGGAAGCTAATCCAAGGAAGAGTGCTTTATACTTAGCAGGTGTTGATAACTCATTTAAAGAAGAAATGTTGAATAAAATGGGATTCAGTACAGGTGTATTGCCATTCAGATATTTGGGAGTTCCTTTGGACTCAAAGAAACTTTCAGTTAATCAATATATGCCTCTAATTGAGAAGATCACAGCAAGGATCAATTGTTGGTCTGCCAAATTGTTGTCATATGCAGGGAGAGTCCAACTCATCAAGTCTGTAATTTTTGGTATTCAATCGTATTGGTCTCAGGTGTTCATACTCCCAAAGAAAGTGATTAAGGTTATTGATACAATGTGCAGAACTTTTCTTTGGACAGGGGCTACAAGCAAGTCTAAAAGAGCTTTGGTGGCTTGGGACAAAGTGTGCTCACCTCTTAATGCTGGTGGATTGAATATAATGAACCTCTTTCTGTGGAATAAAGCAGCAGTAGCAAAGCTCCTTTGGGATATAGCAAGGAAGAAAGATTGTTTATGGGTGAAATGGGTGCACTGCTATTACATAAAGAAGAAGGATACTGAGGCAGCTACTACTCCTAAACAAGCTGCCTGGGTCACCAGAAAAGTTATTCAATGTAAAGATAGCATAATGGAAACCAATCAGTTGGTGGGATCCTTATCTGAAAGGTTTGATGCTGTATGCCACAAAGGTAAGTTCCAAATTCACAAACTTTATGTAGCCATGATGCCTAGTTATGCTAGAGTAAGCTGGAGGAACCTGATGCTTGTTCAAAATACACTTCCTCGACATAAAATTACTGCATGGTTGGCAGCACAACAAAGGTTAAATACTGTGGATCGTTTGGAAAAAATAGGAATTCAAATTCCTGATGAATGTGTGTTCTGCAAACAACAGAATGAGACCTTCCACCATTTGTTTTTTGAATGCTGTATCACACAAAGATTGTGGGCTCGTATATGTTGCTGGTTGGGATTACATCGACACATTCATAGCTGGGAGGAGGAACTGCAGTGGATCTGCACACTGGCTCATAGCAACACATGGAAAAAAGCTATAACTGCTGTAGCTTTTATCCATGTTGTAGCTCTAATATGGAAGGCAAGGAACTATAGTAGATTTCAGAATATGGCATACAATGAGGATGCAACTGCTAAAGAGATTGCAATGTTGATCCATATCAAAGGTAGAAGCAATAGAAAGTGGCAGCAGGGACTTAAACAATTGGACAGTTTTCCTTAATTGCTTATCTTCATTCAAACTATTAGATTAGTGTAAAGGTAACAAGGAGCATTCACTTCTTATGGCTAGGAGATTTATGTAATTAGTCTATAACTGGATGTCCAACCAGTTATTATATAGGATTCTGTATATGGTTTGATCATGAATACAATTACACAGTTCATTTAAATTTTTTAAAAAAATAAAAAAAAATGACATTGCTCTCAAAATAGTATATACATATATATATATATATACATATATATATATACATACATATATATATATATATATATATATATATATATATATATATATATATATATAAATATAAATATATATATATATATATTATAAAACTTAGCTCAAAGTAATAAACAAAAAAATAGATATTACAAAACTTAGCTCAAATTAATAAACAAAAGATAGACAACAAAGTAGAGAGAAAGAGAGAAGAGAATACCAAAATGAGTTTTCATCCTCTATTTATAGTACAACATATAGGTATACCAAAAGAATTTCATAAGTATGTCATTAAGTATTTGAGATCATGGAGGAAGATCATGGGTACATTATGAAGGTATGGGAGTTACAACAATAATGGTGAGAAGTAGTGGGGATTATCTACATAATGGAGAAGAGTAGTGGGAGTAACTTCTTTAGGAGTTATAGACATCCACTACAAAGTATAATATTTCATAACACTCCCCCTTGGATGTCTATAGATAATGTGCCTCGTTAAAACCTTAACTAAAATAAAACCCAATGGGAAAAAATTCTAGAAAAGGAAAAAGAGTACACATATCTGACAAAATGCATTTTTGTTGCCTCGTTAAAAACCTTGCAAGGAAAACCCAGTGGGACAAAACCTTGTAAGGGAAAAAGAGTGCAACGCGCATTAACTCCTCCTGAAAGAGCATCAATTCACATTTTTGAGCCTTCGCATTCCAATCTTGTGCACCATCTTCAAGAGATCGTTGGTAGAGATTTGATAAATAAATCAGCCATATTAACTATAATGAATATTTGCACCTTGAAATCATAACTCTAGGTAGATATATAATGTCTTCACAAGTATCGTGGAATGGCTTTTCAATATCTCCATAAATGTATCATCGCTATCATATTATCATGCTTATAATGATAGCAAGATACATTTGTGCATAAATTGCACTGACGAAGTGGTACCTCAAGATCAAGAATTATTGATGCTTCAAGCAACTTAAATCATTTATGGATTGTCATATAAGTTGAGTCATACAAGCCATATTATAGACTTTAGATGCATATCAAGTTTTCATGTCATGCTAGACGTATAAGATATCGAAAAATTGATTACACATACCATTGACTTTATACTTTCAAGTATTCGAACTACATGTCCAAAACTACATGTCTTTCATATGGAATCAATTCTACTTGAATTGTATCTCTTCCATTTGGCCAATATTTTGTTTGTATTCCACAAACTTAAGATCCTCATCGATATTTAGCACTATCCGAACATTTTATATCGGTTCCAGTAAATTTTTATAAAGACATAACATGGAGATCTCTTCATTCATATATTCAGGTACCTGAATCTCTCATGAGATTTTATGAAGTGTTATGTCATGTGATCTTCTAGATCAATTGCCTCCTTATTATGATCACTTTGATCATTTGCTCATCTTCTTTATTAAGAAGTTCTTTTTGAAACCGATTTGTCTATGCGCTTTAAGCGTATCAAAGACTTTGTCCTTCTAGGATTTAATATGAGCATTTGCAGTGAGAATATAGTTACTTTCTTTGGGTCAGCAAATGCGTATGGCATGCTTTGCAATATGTTGCAATTGAATTATCTTTTTATGAACTTCAAGTTCATATTATGATATTCGAGGATCTATATATACAAATGATAATTCGTTCCATGTAACTTTTTCTCAAGTGTTTATCATGTCTCCCCCTCATGTTAGAAAAACTAACTTGTTTTCTCAACTCTGGAAAATCATCTTTGTGCATTATTATGTTAATATACACTGCACATCAATAATAATAAGATGAAATTATTTGGTTCCTGACCCTGAACCACTTGTGTATAACGTATATCAAATTGATATAGATAACTTTGTTCTCATAAGCAATAATTTAGCTATAAAGTGGAGGCACTCAATAAATTATTTTGCTAAACTAACTATGATGCAAACCAACTTATCAAGATGAACTATCTTGAATAGAAAATCTGGAAATTATGCTCGAAATTAGATTACTGAGCAAGTTACCTCGCAAGCACCGGCCAGGTTGCAGGTTAATAATAATCGCACATGTAACCATATCATAAATGCATCATATGTGGTATACATGGCAGGCGAATGGGCTCATATTCGCCTTTGATATTTCCAGAATTTATGGGATTCAACCCCAACTTTAGTTGGTCAATTAATTAATGAAAACAAGTAATATAATAGAATTCGTAAAGAACTTTCTAGTTCTTTAATATTTACCCATGTGAATTCTCTATTATTGTTGCACATCATACTTAAATTGATATGGCTAACCCGAATGCCAATTAAATAAATTATCAATATTGATAAAATTCAGGTTTACATCATGACATGTGCAATTATCGATAAACTCTAAGTTATTATGATATGGGTTTTTATATCAATAAACATCCACTTTATTGTGGCATTCTTTTGTTTGTATAGTACAAATTGGAGAATAAAGCTGGTAGCTCTTCACATGCATATTATCATGCTACAAGTTGCAGTAATAGAAGATATCAAATCTTTCTTTTATTTATAGTCTCAATATAATCAATCGCTTCGCATATACTTTGGAAACTGAATAAGTTTCTTTGAGACTTACTACAATACAATACCTTATTGGTAATCAATTATGTTTCTCCAAAATAATATAATTGGCTCTTAAAGTTATACCATTATGGTCATGTCAAAATTATATGCAATATATGTTTCTTGCATTATTATTGTCCTTTAATAATCATATTGCCAAAATATTTTGGCGTACAATAGGTACGTGACCAATGACCATTCATGCCATAATAATGACATTATTTTCTTATATCATCTCAACCCTCCTTCTAGAGGTGAGTGTGGTATATTCAATACCAATAGCATGTTCATATTCTTCCAATAATGAATATTTATTCATAAATCATATGTTGTCACATTCACACCATGAATGGATCATAATCATCTATATGTGCTGTATAAAATCTCATGTCAAATCGATGACATATATTACTTTCACGGAGTGAAGGAATATTTTGAGAATCCTTATTATTCTCATTATCACAATGATGACGATTATAATTTCGTCTATCGCCACGTCCATATCCATTGATACCTTCACGGTAAAAATTTTGTCTTCTTTCAGACTTATTACATAAGTGCTATCATATTTTCTGCGGGGATATGTAATTTTGTTATCCTTTTCAAATCCGTAAATGCGTCTGGCATTTGATTTGCTATTCTTTGCAAATGAATAATCTTTTGCACCGCTTTTTCACAAATAGAGGCACGCAGATCAAGATGAGATAATGATGGATTTTTCGACAAAATTTCCCGTTTGGTTTCACCACCAACTTCTCCCCCTAATTTTGTGAAAAGTGTCTCATCGAATTGACAGTCTGCAAATCGTGCAGTGAACAAATCCCCTGTCAATGTTTCGAGGTAGCGAATAATGGAGGGCGATTCAAACCCAACATATATTACTAACCTTCTTTGCAGACCCATTTTGGTGCGATATGGCGGTGCTACAGGCACATATACTGCATATCCAAAAATTCTTAAATGGGATATAATATGTTCATGACCCAAAACTAATTGCAAATGGGAATATTTGTGATAATTTATCAGTCTGAGACGAACTAGCATTGCTGCATGCAAAATGGCGTGACCCCAAACCGAAGTGGGCAGCCTCGTTTTCATGAGTAACGGTCTTGCTATCAATTGCAGACGTTTAATTAAAGACTCTCCAAGACCATTTTTGAGTGTGAACATGAGCTACAGGATGTTCCACTTTTATCTCAATTGATAAGCAATAATCATTAAATGCTTGGGACGAAAACTTAGCAGCATTATCTAGTCTAATAGACTTAATTAAATTATCGGAAAATTGTGCCCGTAATCGAATTTTGTGCCATTAATTTTGCAAACGCAAGGTTGCGAGATGACAATATGCACACATGAGACCATCTTGAAGATGCGTCTATTAAGACCATAAAATATCTAAACGACCCACTAGGTGGGTGAATAGGTCCACAAATGTCCCCTTGTATACGTTTCAAAAACGCAGGTGACTCAATTCCAACCTTTGTTGGTGATGGTCTAATAATTAACTTGCCTTGATAACAAGAAGTGCAAGAAAATTCATTATTTAAAAGAATCTTTAAATTCTTTAATGGATGCCCATTTGAGTTTTCTATAATCCATCTCATCATAATTGATCCAGGATGTCCCATTCGATCATGCCAAAGTACGAAAGTATTGGAATCACTAACCTTTTGGTTTACGGTAGAATGTGCCTCAATCGCACTAATTCTTGTCCAATACAGGCCACAAGATAAAGATGGGAACTTCTCCATAACCCTCTTTTGGCCAGAGACATTCTTTGTAATGATGAGATATTCAAGATTATTCTCATCTATTGTCTCAATATGATATCCATTTTGAATGATATCTTAAAAACTCAACAAGTTCCTCTTAGACTTGGAGGAGAACATTGCATTCTCTATGATAAATATTATTCCTTTAGGCAGAGTTATAGTTGCTCTTCCGGAGCCTTCAATCAATTTACTACTACCAAAAATTGTAGTAACATCTGCTTTACACATACTTAAATGAGAGAAATATTTCTTCTCTTTGAATATCATATGTGTGGTACATGAATCAATTAAACAAATAATTTAAAATAATATACATAGTCATGCCTTAAGTACTGATTCACAGTGACAACTTGCAATACATTCAAAGTTCAAAACGTGTTCATGTATTGTTAATAGACACCAAATATAGTTCTATACATGTATATGTCTAAATGTGTTAATAAGAAATTTTACAATATTGCATACAATTTTGCAAAGTTTTAAGACAAATATGATTTTAGTTACAGCTTAGACAGTGCAACAATTTCATGTGAAAAATAAATGTGCCATAATATAGACTACATAAATAAATGCCATGGGTACAAAAACTGTTGAATATACACAAGCACAATACTTATAATTGTAAGCAATATAGTAAGGAAACAATTTGTAGTATTATAGTACAATATCTTTGAAGAACGCAAAAATCACTGTAGTATACATAGATAAGATTACGACACTAGTTACTCATTGTGTACAATATTTTGCTATATGTACTGTTCTTGTCTAACATTTAACAAAGTCTAATGTTTTGATAAACGAATAAATTCTAGCTAGCACAGAACATTGACTTATGAAATAATCACACTAAAGCATATAGATAGTATGTGTAATCTAAAGTTATATATTTTAAAACCATAATACAGATTATTTGTCAAGTTGATAAAACTCTTAAGGTACATATCGATATTTGATCATTGATTAAATTGTTTTAATATTAATTTTAAAACAAAAATTAGGAGGAGAAAAAATACCTCAATTTTCTCAAAGAGATTCTTGAGATAGTAGAGCTTCGTGCTGATAACGTATTACAAAACTTAGCTCAAAGTAATAAACAAAAAAAGAGATATTACAAAACTTAGCTCAAAGTAATAAACAAAAGATAGACAACAAAGTAGAGAGAAAGAGAGAAGAGAATATATTTCTTCCATGTATCCAAGTGTATTACAAAATGAGTTTTCATCCTCTATTTATAGTACAACATATAGGTATACCAAAAGAATTTCATAAGTATGTCATTAAGTATTTGAGATCATGGAGGAAGATCATGGGTAAATTATGAAGGTACGGGAGTTATAACAATAATGGTGAGAAGTAGTGGGGATTATCTACATAATGGAGAAGAGTAGTGGGAGTAACTTCTTTAGAAGTTATAAACATCCACTACAAAGTATAATATTTCATAACAATATATATTATGTATAAATTATATAAAACTTTCGCGGCTACCAAATATACTTAATATCGACTGCGAGTTAAAAGTGATCTTCGCTCTAAATGAAACAATGTGATTAATGGAGATTCATACAATCGACCTTTAACTTAATGTTCAGGAATAACAATAGTTGTTGTTATAAGGAAGATCACATTGGTTGATCAAATTTTCCTACAAAGTTTGCCTTAGGTTCATTATTAAATTATTAGTGGATTACTGATGTTTAGTTATATATATATATATATATATATATATATATATATATATATATATTTGAAGTGTTTTTATGTGTACGAAAGATTCAGGTGCAATTAAAGATAATATGTGCGAAATTAGAGCTAAAACAGACAAAAACATAAAAGTTGAGCAGTGGAGCGCCACAAGCAGCGCCTAGTGCTACCTGTGATGCTAAATAGAACACTCAAGTTGGCAACGCCGTGGAGGGCACCTAGAGCTAGCCTGGGCACCAGTGACATGAAATTTGTCCAATTTTATCTGGGACAAGGTTATTTCGGCCGTAGACCTACCCAACACGTATAAAAGCAAGACTAAATATATTTTTGAGGGGGAGATGCCACTTTGGAGATATCTAACATACTTTGAAGGAGAATTCACGTTGAGGAACACACACCATGCTTGGAGGATGCTTTCAACTAGTTTTTTTTCTCTTCTCTTCTCTTCTCTTCTCTTCTCTTCCTTTAATTTCATAGTTCATTAGTTTTAGAGATTTGGGTGCTACACATGAACGTTATAGTTTGAAGCTTAAATTGTTCTTATTATTTTATCATATTGGTTTATTTATTCATTCTTGCACTTAATTATTTAATTTTTTCATCACCAATTGAATACTATCTACGAATCGAGGATTGAACTCGGGAGAGGGAATTCTAGATTACATATAAAATTGGGTAGAGCAAGATCATGACTCTGAAATAGGGTGGATTTGTGGTTAGGATAGTAATATACCTAATCGACTTGTTGGATTACTATGCATGAATTATAAATATGTTCTTGTTAATTCTAATTTCATAGAAATATAGGCGTTAGGTTAGCTTGAATAAACGAGTTGTACTTCGGAAGAAGGTTACGAGCAATATTAACCCTGTCAACCAATAAGCAAGATAAATTAATTAGAATATTTAAGTGAGAAACTCAGTGGGATTGTTAGTTAACCCATTGCTCTAGAATATTCACTACCCGCAGACGATTTGACCGACCCTGCTCCTGCTACGACATTTGCACATTTAGATGCTACTACCGTACTATCAAGAGGATTGGCTGCCAAAGGTATTTATCCAGCAGTAGATCCTTTAGATTCAACGTCAACCATGCTTCAACCTCGGATCACATTGAATTCATCTCTATAATCACCACTTTGTTTTCTTTAATCTCTCTATTTATTACTTTAGATTAATTTTAGTTAAACATTCACACGTTAAGATTGGCTTGAATAAATTAATTGTTTGGTTTAATTTAGTTGATAGCTAATCACAAGTCCCTATGGGTACAATATCTAGACTCACAATCATATATTACTTTTTGACCACGTATACTTGTGTGTGCGTTTTGGAGCAATAAGTTTTTGGCGTCATTGCTGGGGTCTTAGAAATTAACTAGTCTACTAAATTAGATTTTTACTCTTTTTCTATTAAATTTTTTTTAAATCTTAGTTTAATATTTTATTATCTTTATTGCATGACATCTTGGAATGAGAATTGGTCTAATACGGGCTATTCTTATTATGGTGATCCTTGTCAATATTGTGGAGAACCACACTCGTGGCAAAATTATGAATCTCAATCTTATGGGTAAAATATTTGTAATATGTGTGGTGGGTAAGGTGGTCATTGGGATGGTTGTCCTGATTCTTATTATCCTTCTCAGAACTCTTATTGATGTTTCTAATAATATTTATGAGTTTTATAGGAGCAATGAAGTGGTGGATGAGGAACCTGCTGCTCGTATTATGGAGATGATAAGGCAAGTAGTCGAGCAATAAGATGAAATTCAAGGCAATACAAAGAATTAGTGCAGCAATCATGAGAATGAAGGTCGAGGCAAAAGAAGTGGCTAAAGAGAGCGAGTTCCCACAAGAAGATAATTTTAAAGAAGAAGATGTAGTGAACCAATCTTGGCTAGAGTAACAAGCTCAACTGATAAAATATCATGAGTATTTTCGTGATAGTCTTTCAAATATGACAGAACATCTGATAGACGAAAGAACTGAGCTCAGGAAAGAGATAGACCAATTGGACTTAGATATCCATGACTTGCAGGCTCAATTAAATAAAAAGGTTGAGGCGTCTGATGTCCTACAACCAATTATCGTAGATACTGGCCAACTTATAGAGAGGAAAGAAGAACTCCAACTATTCAACAAAATTATAAATGATGCCAAGGTTGACGAAGTGTGCAAAATTGAGGATGTCAAAAATAATACAATTTTGGAGTTGGTGCGTATTAGACCTGATTCTAAATACTTTTCTACATTGTGTTTGGTTGGTGACATGGGAATTGATCCATTAGAATATATGGAGGAGTCAATGGATGGGGAACAAAGTGTTTATATTATGAAATTTGCCACACTTAGGAGATAAAATGATATTTCTCACTTAAAGGCCAAGAAGTGCATCATGCGATATCTAGTGGTTCGTTCTTTTATTTTTACACCACCGCCCCAGGAATGTGACAAAAAATGGATGTAAAATAGGGGGAGCAATTCATATCTTCACAGTGGAAGAAGACGCGATGGAAGTGATAGCGTCGTGCCGCGACATTAAATCAAGCGCTTGTTGGGAGGCACCCCAGCCTGTATATCTTTTATTTATTTATTATTTTTTTAATATCAATTTTTGTGTTGTTTCTATTTTGCAGAGTAGGAAAATTCTGAGTACCCAAAGTTGAAGCTGGGGAGCATGTTTGAGCTTAAGTGTGGGGTTGTCCCGGCTCTTAAGATTGAGAATCATCTTCGAGCTAGGCCCGAGAAGGTCTCAGGGAGTATTTCTCACCCTTGTTTAATATTTCTCTCTATGATCATGCATCAAGGACTATGCATAATATAAGTGTGGGGTGAGTTTTGGGTGCTACATGAACATTGTAATTTGAAGCTTGAATTGTTCTTATTATTTTATCATATTGGTTTATTTATTCAATCCCGCGCTTAATTATTTGATTGCTTGATCACCAATTAAATGCTATCTATGAATCTAGGATTGAACTCGAGAGAGGGAATTCTAGATCGCATATATGATAGGGTAGTGTAAGATCTTAACTCTGAGTGGGGCGGATTTGCGGTTAGGATAGGAATATACCCAATCGCCTTGCTTGGTTACTATACAGGGATTAAAAATGTGTTCTTGTTAATTCTAATTCTATTGGAATATAGGTGTTAGGTTAGCTTGCATAGGCGAGTTGTACTTCGGAAGAAGGCTACGAGCAATATTAACCCTATCAACCAATAAGCCAGAAAAATTAACTAAACGAATTTAAGTGAAAAATCAATGGGATTGTTAGCGAACCCATAGCTCTAGAATATTCACTCACAATGAATTCGTCTCTATAATTCGCTAACTTGTTATCTTTAATCTTTCAATTTGTTACTTTCGATTAATTTTAGTTAAATATTCATATGTTAGGATTCGCTTGAATAGATTATTTGTTTGGTTTAATTTAATTGATAGTTAATCACAAATTCATGTGGATATGATATTTGAACTTACAATCCTATATCACTGGTCGACCACGTATACTTACGTGTACATTTTGGAGCAACAATTACGAATTTTGAGCCCAAAACCATTAATTTCCCTATACTTCCACCTATTATTTTCTCATCTGCAATATTTTTCACAATAACATTTATCCATCTTCTGTGTTTTCTCTTAAACAATTCTTTACTTATGCTTAAATTATAACCTCACCTCACTTTTTATGTACCAGCCATAAATGTAACCGAGATTCAATGTTATAATTTTCGTATAATTAATTGAACCCCACTGCCAATCACTGAAGCTGATTGGTATTATTCTTCAAATTAATGAATGTATCCATTTAAAAATTATCTCCTTCCAAGAAATACAAAAAGTTAGCAATTCTAAGCATGTAGTAATCATAACAAGATTGAAGTTAGTTTGACATTCAAACTGACCATTCAACAAGAAGTGTTTTTCTCCTTAAAATTCTCAAGATGGGAAGCATATGGGAAGAAGGTGGTATTTGCAATTTCAAGGTATTTGCCTTTGGGTTCTTCCTAGGAACTGATTCATTTTCATATAAATATAAACCGCAGTCCAATGTATTAAGTTTTTGTTACGTATAAGATTTAAGAAAAGAGTTAAATTATAAGGATCTATTATATTTAACATTATCCTGTATTTATATAACACATTGTTTCTATGGCTCTTCTATAATTTCTTGATCACATGGAAATAATTTTACTAATTACATCAAGGCTCTCCTTTTCATTTTCATATGAATATTTATTTTTTTAAATAATTATGGTTCCTTAATCAGTCTACCGACATCTCAACTAGTTATATGAAGGTCTAATATCTCCTACCAATATACGTATCCATAATTTTATCGATCATAATTTAGACAAATAAAAATAATCACCTAATATTATTTGAAGCTCAAACATTATGGTCGTCCACCACCAGACTTACTTCATATAAATATTGGTTTGCTTAATATTTACGTGATCATACGGCAGAGGTGGTTAAAACTCATCATGGTGTACAAAAGTGTTTCTTTTTTGTTAAATAATTCATCAATCTGGAGTCTCTTGACCATGCTTAGCTGTTCAGTCAAAACTCTTGCATTCTACTACTAGTAATAATTAATTTTACTCATCTTTGTCTTTATCTATTCTAAAGGTATTCCTATGTTTTGTTTAATTAATAATAATATAGATAACATTACACTCACATGTGGTGTTTGTTAGTGAGTGTGCAATCTGACAATATATAGTATATACTATACTTTCGGTAATACATTAGGAATTCTAATGATTTATTTTACCCGAATACGTCTCATTTTGACGGTTCTACAAATAGTGGCAAATAGTATTTCCTTGTACTTAATACAGGTGGAGTTGGAAGGTTAGCTAAATCACAACCAAAAAATGCAGGTTCGTATACCAAGCATTTCGCAATTACACAGAATTTGTAAAAGAATCACGTTTCAAAAAATATAATACAGACAGTTTATTATAATAAAAACATTAGTGATTACTTTTGCGAATCGAACTCGTGACTTATATATCACACTCAGTAGCAGATTCAGAATTATTAAATCATTGGGTGCTTAATTATTTTTTATCTCAAAATTACTTCTAAGATTGGGTGCTCAATTAATATATTTGTATAAATTTCTAATTTTTATAACAAATAATAGTGATTGGTTCTGTAACGATACGAGCGGTTATTTTGAGCTCTAGCACGTCGTTCAGTAGTCTGGGGCGATGAATAACTTCATTTCAGGTATTATGACTTGTACGCTTGGTCGGAATTAAGTTTCGGGAAGTCCATAGTTGCTTTGACATGAGAATTCTCATTTCGGGAGCTGAAAGTTGAAAGAATTAACTAGGATTAGAATTTTGAGTAAACGACCTCGAAATCGGGATCTGAAGTTTCCAACAGGTTCTTATAATGATTTCGGACTTGGGCGTATGCCAGGATCGGGTTTTGGATGACTCGGAAACATTTTGGTGCCTATTGTGGAAAGTAGCATTTTGAAAGAAATTTCATAAGATTGGGTTGAAGTGCATTTCAGTGATATCGATGTCCGTTAGGGAGTCCGAGTCTAGGAGCAGCTCCATATTGTGATTCTGGAATTGGGAGCGCAATCGGAAGTGAATTCGGAGGTTTGTAGGTCATTTTGGAGGCATTTGGCTAAAGATAGAGATTTAAAGGTTTTTGTTAAGTTAGACCACAAGTGAACTTTTTGATATCGGGATCGGAATACGATTCTAAAAGTTGGAGTAGGTCCGTAATGTCGAATATGACTTGTCTGCAAAATTTGAAGTCACTCGGACATGAATTGATAGGTTTAAACATCAAAAATAAAAGTTGGAAATTTCAAAGTTCATAAAGCTTAGATTGGGGGTTGATTCATAATTTTAGCGTTGTTTGATGTGATTTAAGGCCTAGAGCGAGTCCGTATTATGTTTTTGAACTTGTGCGGGCGTTTGGTTTGAAGCCCCGGAGGCTCGGGTGAGATTCAGGGTAGCTTCGGAGTGATTTACTAAGAGTTAGGATAGTTGGTGCTAGTATGGTCGTATTTGCGATTCTTAGGTCGAATTTGCGAAATCCCGTTCTCATTTGCGAGCCTGTGCTGGCTGGGCAGGAGTCGCAATTGTGACTTTCCTCTTCGCATTTGCAAAACCAGGGGGTCGCATTTCCAAGCTTTTCCTTCGCAATTGCGATCCAGGAAGAAAGGGAGGGATGTTTGCATTTGTGAACGAGTTGTCGCAATTGCGATCTTGCAATTGCGAGCCCAGTGTCACAATTGCGATATCTGAGGGCTGTGTCCAGTTATTAAATTCGAAAACTTAGCCCATTTCCCTCATTCCCCACTTGGCGTTAGGCGATTTTTGAGAGCATTGGAGGAGGTATTCCGTCATCATCAAAGAGGTAAGTAATTTCTATGCATCTTAAGTTAAATACATAAATTATGGGTAGATTAACATGTAAAAATTAAGGAAAATCAAGGGGTTTAGATGAAAACCTAGAAAATGGATGTTCTTGGAATTTTACCATGATTGTGGGTATGAAATTGAGAGTAAATCATATATTTGAGTTCGGGAGGTTATGGGTACACTTATTGTTCAAAAATTTTGGAAATCTGGGCATGTGGTCCCGAGATATTTTTAGTTAACTTTTCGATCGGGGTTAGGAATTTTTACAAATTGGATTATAATGAGTATATATTAATAAATTTGCATAATTGTTGGCTAGTTTTGGAGCGTTGTGCATCGATTTGAGTCTTCGGAAGGGCATGGAATGCCGATTATGGATCTTCATAGCGAAGTGAATCTCTTTTCTAACCTTGTAAGAGGAAATTGTCCCAATAGGTAAGGTAATTAGTTATGTGCTCCTATTTGCGGCACGAGGTGATGGGAGTCCATGCGTAGCTACTATTATTCTATTGTTCGGGTAGTCTAGGACCCAAAAGTATGCTATACTTGGATTAATTGTAAACCTTTCGACACTTGAATTGGTTAGATCACCTCGAGATTAGTAAATGAATTTTCACAAAAGATCAAAGTTCATTTTCAAAAATCTTTAAAAGAGAATTGGCTTTTCTGTGGATAATGTTTCCTTGTTGACTACTTGATTGGCTGCCTCTGTGTTTTTATTTCTTGTTGGAGCTGGCCGAACGCCTCGGCAGATTAAATAGATACATCTATGGTTCGTGCCATTCGACCCTCGACAGTGTCAGTGCACAGTTTACTTTTCTGTTGGAGCGGGCCGTCGACCTCAGCATAATTTGTGCATGCTTGTATTGCTGCCTTGAACTTATTAAAGTTATTATTGCCTCTTCATGGCTTGAGAATATTTGGAAAATAATGAACAAGGAATTATAAAAATTTCCTATAAAGGTAATAATTGTTTACTTGTTTCCTTCTATTTGATAAAAAATCATGTTTGTAGAAATTCACGTTTTAATGTATTATTGACATTATTATTGGACCACTACTAAGTGTCGAAGTTGACCATATCGTCTCTACTTCTTCGAGATTAGGCGGATACTCATTGAGTACACATTGTCTTCACGCTCATACTACACTTTTGTGCATTTTTATGGCACATGTATATGTAACTCTATCGGCCTATTGGGCATAGCAGCACGGGTGATTCTGGGACTAGGTGAGTTGCATTATTCGAGGCAGCCGCAGCTAGTATTGTCCCTTCCAGTATGTTGTATTTACTTCCTGTCCACTCTATTCCAGACGGATGTTGTATTTTATTTCCTTATCAAGATGCTCACGCACTTGTGACACCGGGTTTTGGGAGTATTTTTGGATTATTAAATATTAAGTTTGTTAAAGATTTCGCGGGTGTTTCTATAATTTTATTATTCATTATTAAACATGTAAAGAAAAATGATTTTAGACAATACAAAAAATTGGAATTTAATTGAATATTTTGGTTGGCTTGCCTGATAGTGGTGTCCGGTGCCACCACGATCTTTTGTCAATTTTGGGTCGTGACCACATGGTATCAGAGCACTAGGTTCCTAGGATCTCACGAGTAATGAGAAAGTCTAGTAGAGTCTCGTGGATCAGTACGGAGACGTCTGTACTTATCCTTTAGAGGCTGCAGGATTGATAGGAGTACTTCCTTTCTTGATTCCTTATCGTGCAATTTGATTCCTGTGCGACTTATGACTTTGTTTCCTTCCTACTCAATCTTATGCGACGCGAAGCGCTTGTTATAATTCGAAAATTGAAGAATTGTAATGGCACTACGAATGTGGTGCGGGTGTTTCTCCCTGCGGGGTTATCTGAGTTTTTATCGTCGTCGTGTGGACGGATATTCTGTTGTTTCGGCTCAGTAGCAGTACTTCTGAGAGCCTTGAGGCTAGGCACAAGTTGCCATGATGCTTATGAGCGATTATTCCGCAGTATTGTTATGATAGTAGGATGTTTGCCTGCATGTCGAGGCAGTAAATGACTTGGAGAGAGGTTTACTCAGTGCATAATCTAGAGATTCAGCGTTTTATTCCCGGCAGGGGAAAGGCAATCGGGTAGAGAATGTTCAGGTTTGGGTTGATGAGGTATCAAGACTCGGTATTTTCTAGCATGGTGGAAGTTTTCTTCTAAAATGAGGTGTCGTTGTCCCTATTGAATGTACTAAATTCGTTGGTGATATGATCTTCTACAATTCGCATTCGGAGCAGAATATTGCATGTCAGTAGTGAAAATACGGCTGTCAGATATCGAGGGTGTGTAGCTCAGTATTGAACCGGTGTTTCTAGTGTTGACGGCTCAAGAAAGACAATCTTCAAAAAGGTTTAAAAGTTATTAGTGATTCATGGGTTCAAGTGCTACAAAGGGGGATTTAGTTAAGGCAACAATTGAGCAACAAATGATGAGGAAAGACATGTAGGAAATGTCGGGTGCTGTTCAAAATTCTAAAGAGCACGTATATGAAGTGAAGGTCGAGTAGTTGATTAAGGAAGTGGGTTTTCCCAAAGTGGGAGAGTGGCAGAGTTGCATATGGGCTTCGTAGTAGGATGACCATGTACCTTAGGGAGAGTTCAGAGGGATTCGAGAATATTTGTGATTGGTGATTGGGGTCTACGGATTTATTCTGAGGTATGGGCTATTATGCGTCAGGAGACTTGGTATAACGGAAAGGAAATGCTTGAAATGAAGAAGGATACAACGTAACTTTGAATGGGAAATATGTTTCCACTCATTTAATTAATGTCCACGAGAGTTGAAAGGACTTATGCAGCTAGAGGGATTCACTCGGACTCAGGATGGGTTATTGATGTCATGGTGATTGTACCCTGTGCAACAGCATTGGAAGATGTTGAAAAGTGATTTCTATAAGTGGGTTATTCCCTATGAGCAGGCTAACTGTCACATACTTGGCGTGGCTTCTGCGAAGAATTCTAATGGTTATATAGCAAAGGGATCGATCATGCGAATGTTGTTGATGATTCAGAGTATAAAAAGGGAGTTTCTATTGTAAGATATTGAGAATTCTGGTGGTTGATTGCACAAGGTTAAGTCAATATGACGTTAAGAATCCTGGTAAATTCCAGAGTAGTGTAATAGTGGCTTCAAGCTAAGTGGGAGAGTCCCACAACCTATGATGGGGTTGCATGGTTGATTACTCATGGGATTTCTAATTATTAGCATATTGATAGGATTATCTCGACTACGGGAAAAGAACATATGCGGTAAATTGAGCAAAGGGATTATTAAAGGTGGGGTATCGTTGGCCTTATTGGCCCATGTTCAGACTTGGGGAAGGATTCAGGATCGTGCTTTGTAAAAATACAAATTCCAAGGGAATGATTCCGCCGGGTGCTTCACCGATGGGGTATTCATGTGCTAGAAGATTTATGGAATTGACTATATTTGGGGCCAAGTCAGAGCGGGTGGATCTCAACAACGGTCCTAGTGAATTCAAAAGATAAAGTGTGACGCCTAATGATTTCGAGCCTATAGGTATGGTTAAGAATCAAGCTTGATAGCAGCCTATGAGAAGAGGCACATAATGTTTTATGACGTTTCGACTTGCGATATAGCAATTGGGGGTTCGAAATTGTTCTTGGGATTCGAGACAGCATGGTCTCTTGATTTAGGGTCACTCGAGAAGAGAGCAGATGGAGTATTTTAAGTGTTGAATGAGGTTATCATTGTTTCAATGGCAATCTAGGACAAATTGGAAGAAGGGGGATTGGTTAGCCATAGTCGAATTGGCATGTTGCTGGTAATGATCAATTCTTTCAGCATGAACAAGTTATGCATGTGAATTGTGACGGTATGTGTGAGGCTTGTCAGCCGTCGTAGTTGGTGTTATTCGGAAAGTATTCTACCGTTGTTGCCTATTATGTGGAGGTGGATCCCGGGAGGGCTATGGTGGTTCAAACCGCTACTTAGAGATTTGCATATTCTGCGGTTATGAGAATTCACATGTCTGTTGCTATGTCCTCCTGAAGCGAGTCAAGTGAAAAGCTTTTACATGATGAGGTGTTAGCCTAATAGTGGTTCTGAAGCTATCATAAAAAGCATGTTCTATTGTATATTGGCATGTTAGGTGCAACGGGTGGTATGGAACTTGAAGGTGAGAATCAAGGTTGCAGTTCGGTGTTGACAAGGATGTCACAAGCTCGGGTGAGCATGAAAGGGGTTTTGATGTTTTAAGTAAGTTGGTATTGTCTTTAGCGTCACCTGAATTAGGTGTTTTGTAAGGAAGGCCTTGCATCCTGGTTAAGGAATTCTTGATCACTTTTTAGCGTTAGTACGACCGATGGTTTGAGTGTACAGACCTGTTATGTGTTTCGGAAGGTTGTGGGAGCATGTTCCACAGGAAGATTTTATAAGAGTGACATGTAGTCATTTGATTGATTTAAGATTTAAACCATGTATGAGGATTGTGGTAATATCATTAATTTGAGAATTTGTTCCTGGAGGGCACTCAATTTATTGGGTTATGGACTGTGGAGGTTTGCTCCGGTTATGATGGTGGTGCTTATGTGTTTTTGGAAAGGGGGTTAGGATGGAACTTTGAAAGGTTATTGGCCTAGTTTGATCCGATCAGGATCGACTTGAGGTCGGTGGATGGATTTAAATATGAATATGGGTTCTATATCAGGCCAGTGGTGTACGTTTCAGCAAAGCACTCCTTAAGGGGGAGCAGTATGGGTGTTATTTTTGTCGACATCCATTCCAGGTAATAATGTATTGCATCGTATGAGTTGTGAGATGGGTTGGTAATTTCTTATGTGTTGAGGTTCTGTGAGGTTGATATTATACGAGCATGATGGCTCTTGGGATTCAGATCATGTATCGCACCTCAGTTGTGCTTAAGTTTTGTAGCCTATAGTGATGTATGTTTCCCTCATGGATGGTTTTATGCACCTAGAGTGTTTCTGACCGATATTTAGTATTTTGTTGTAATGAGCAATTTATCTCATTGTATCTCTCCTTATGAGAGTTCTATGTGTGGATCGGGTGGCACGCCGCCATGGGTATGTTGTTTGGATCAGGTTGCGTGCCGCACAAGCGTGATGCTTAGTATAGTTACTTATATCAATTTTATGTGTTTCATTTCCTATCGTCTGAGGAAATCTCATATTAACTGTGTGCCTGCATCGCATGTATGATTCGCGAGCGGGGTAATTGAAATTCTTTTTCAAGGTTCATTTTCCTTTTTGTATCGCATTCTAATTGGTAGCCTATTGGCACATCGTGGCATCATATGCGAATTTTGGGCATGTCAGGTGGCTTATTTCCTGAGCAGTCCGTACTGGGTGAGACAATATTGTTGGATTTAGGATCTGTGCAATCTTATTACGTGAAATATATTAAGGAGCAAAGATCATTATTTGGTTCACCATGAGGTAATGTTTCTTGTCAGAAGTATAGACTCAATAATTGGTTGACTTGGAAGTTGATTATGAATTTCTGCACCTCTTCCGTTATGGAGGCATTGTAAGAGTTATAGTAAGACCTATGTGTGTCATGGGGTGCAATAGGAGAATCAGATTCGTGGAATTTTGACTAAGTTGATCAGAAAATGTTATGGTGGTCCGGTGAGCAAAGTGATGCTTGGTGTGAGTTCAAAAAAGTTGTGCAGTCATGTTTGGGAATAGCGTGTAGTGATTAATATAGTGACCTTATGTTGGAAACACTTCGGCCATAGAATTCCGGATGTTGGAATTGGGCTCTAAGGCTTATTTGTTTGAATAAAAAGGAAATACCTTCAAAATTGATTGAGCTGATATGCTCAACTAAGTTGTGGTAGCACGGGAAGGTGCATGAGAAGTTAAATAGCAATTTCAGACTACTTCCATGTAGTTCTCAGCACGTTCGAGGACAAACATATATTTAAGTGGGAGAGAATGTAACGACCCTACCGGTCATTTTGAGCTCTAGCACGTTGTTCAGCAGTCTGAAGCCATGAACAACTTTACTTCAGGTATTATAAATTGTACGCATGGTCAGAATTAAGTTTCGGGAAGTCCAGAGTTGATTTGGAAGGAGAATTCTCATTTCGGAAGCTTAAAGTTGAAAAAATTAACTAGGATTTGAATTTTGAGTAAACGACCTCGAAATCAGGATCTGAAGTTTCCAGTAGATTTGTAAGATGATTTCGTACTTGGGCGTATTCCCGATCGGGTTTTGGATGACCTGGGAGCGTTTTGGTGCCTACTGTGGAAAGTAGCATTTCGAAAGAAATTTCATATGTTTGGGTTGAAGTGCATTTCAGTTATATCAGTGTCCGTTTAGGATTCTGAGTGTGGGAGTAGCTCCGTGTTGTAATTCTGGAGTTGGGAGCGCGATCGGAAGTGAATTCGGAGGTCCGTAGGTCATTTTGGAGCCATTTGGCTAAAGATAGAAATTTAAAGGTTTTTGAGAAGTTTGACCAGAAGTGGAATTTTTTATATCGGGGTCGGAATCTAATCCCAAAAGTTGGAGTAGGTCTGTAATATCGAATATGACTTGTCTGCAAGATTTGAAGTCAATCGGACGTGAATTGATAGGTTTAAACATTGAAAAAAGAAGTTGGAAATTTCAAAGTTCATAAAGCTTGGATTAGGGGTTGATTCATGATTTTAGCATTGTTTGATGTGATTTAAGGCCTCGAGCGAGTTAGTATTATATTTTTTGACTTGTGCGGGTGTTTAGTTTGAAGCCCCGGGGTTTGGGTGCAATTCGAGGTAGATTTGGAGTGATTTACTAAGAGTTAGGATTGCTGGTGCTGGTGTGATCGCATATGCGATTCTTAGGTCGCAGATGCGACCTTGCATTTGCGAAATCCCGTTCTCATTTGCGAGCCTGGGCCGTTTGGGCAGGAGTCGCAATTGCGACCTTCCTCTTCGCATTTGCAAAATCAGGGGGTCACATTTGCAAGCTTTTCCTTTGCATTTGCGATCAAGGCATGAGGGGAGGAATGTTTGCATTTGCGAATGAGTTGTCACAATTGCGATCTCGCAATTGTGAGTCCAGTCTCGCAATTGCGACATCTGAGAGCTGCGTCCTGTTATTAAATTCGAAACTTAGCCAATTTCCTTCATTCGCCACTTGGCCTTAGGCAATTTTTGAGAGCATTTGAGGAGGGATTCCGTCATCATCAAAGAGGTAGGTAATTTCTACACATCTTAAGTTAAATATATAGAATATGGGTAGATTAACATGTAAAAATTAAGGAAAAACAAGGAGTTTAGATGAAAACCTAGAAAATGGATATTCTTGGAATTTGACTATGATTTTGGGTATGAATTGAGAGTAAATCATATATTTGAGTTCGTGAGATTATGGGTAAACTTATTCTTCGAAAATTTTGGAAATCTGGGCATGTGGGCCGAGGGCGTTTTTGTCAACTTTACAATCGGGGTTAGGAATTTCTACAAATTGAATTATAATGAGTAATTAAGTATATATTAATGAATTTTCATAATTATTGGCTAGTTTTGAAGCGTTGTGCATCGATTCGAGTCTTCCGAAAGGCGTGGAATGCCGATTATGGATCTTCAGAGCGAGGTGAGTCTCATTTCTAACCTTGTACGAGGGAATTGTCCCCATAGGTGAGGTAATTGGTTATGTGCTCTTATTTATGGGGGCTACGTACGCAGAAGGTGACGAGAGTCTGTGCGTAGCTACTATTATGCTATTGTCCGGATAGTCTATGACCCAAAAACATACTATACTTGGATTAGTTTACATTAAAATTGGTTAGATCACCTAGAGATTAGTAAATGAATTTCCACAAAAGACTAAACTTCATTTTCAAAAGTCTTTAAAAGAGAATTGGCTTTTCTGTGGATAATTGTTCCTTGTTGACTACTTGATTGACTGCCTCTGTGTGTTTATTTTCTTTGGAGCGGGCCGAACGCCTCGGCAGATTAAATAGATGCATCTATGGTTCGCGTCGTTCGACCCTCGACAGTGCACAATGTACATTTCTGTTGGAGCGGGCCGTCGACCTCGGCATGATTTGCGCATGCTTGTACTGCTGCGTTGAACTTATTAAAGTTGTTACTGCATCTTCATGGCTTGAGAATATTTGGAAAATAATGAAAAAGGAATTTTAGAAATTTTCTATAAAAGAAATAATTGTTTACTTGTTTTCTTCTATTTGGTAAAAAAAATATGTTTGTAGAAATTCAATATTTAATGAATTATTGACATCATTATTGGACCACTATTAAGTGTCGAAGTTGACTATCTCGTCTCTACTTCTTCGAGATTAGACAGGATACTCATTGAGTACACGTTGTCTTCGTACTCATTCTACAATTCTATGCATTTTTGTTGTAGAGGTATATGTAACTCTAGCGGCCTACTGGGCAGAGCAGCACGGATGATTCTGGGACTAGGTGAGTTGCATTATTCGAGGCGGCCTGCAGCTAGTATAGTTCCTTCCAGTATGTTGTATTTACTTTCTGTCCACTGTATTCCGGACGGATGTTGTATTTTATTTCCTTATCAGTAGATGCTCATGCACTTGTGACACCGGGTTGAAAAGCATATAGATATAATACACCTTGGGTGAGATCCTCTTTAAGAGGGAAAATCGTTGCAACATTCCTTGCTTCCAAAAAAAAAAAGAAAAAAAAATACTCTGGGAGGATTTTTGGATTATTAAATGTTAAGTTTGTTAAAGATTTCGTGGGTGTTTCTGTAAATTTTATTATCCGCTGTTAAATGTGTAAAGAAAAATGATTTTAGACAATACAAAATTGAAACTTAATTGAGTATTTTGGTTGGCTTGTCTGACAGTGGTATCCGGCGCCACCTTGACCCTTTGTCGATTTTGGATCGTGACAGGTTCCATAAGTAATGGATGCTCAAGCACCCATAACTTATAATATGGATCCGCCCATGATCAGACTAAGACAACTTTATCATTGCACCAAGATACAGTGAAGCAAAATTTTCTGGTCCATTAGTTATCGTTTAAGAAATTGAATTCACTTTAATATTAGACGTTTTAATATCAATATTCATTTTAAATGTTCCAATTAATTGATATTGATTAATTAAATTATTTAAGAGAGACAAAAAATAATTTAGACAAATACTCTTTGTAATTTAACTTGTTAAATGTTTTTTAAGAAGTTTATGATAAGGATGAACCTTGGGCCTAACTCAATCCCAAAAGCTAGCTTATAAGGTGAGGATTGTCCAAGCCATATAAGGAGACCAAGGACCTCAAATTCCTCCGATGTGGGACAACTCAACACCCCCCATCACTCCCAGATCTCTGGAGCGTGGACAACATAAATGGGGGCCCAACATCGGTAACAATAATTGGGATGGGCCTGGCTCTGATACCATGATAAGAATGGACCTTGGCCTAACTCAACCCCAAAAGCTAGCTTATAAGGTGAGGATTGTTCAAGCCATATAAGGAGACCAAGGACCTCATATCCCTCCAATGTGGGACAACTCAACAGTTTAAAGATTTAAAAGACAAATAATATGCCGGGATAATAAAGTAGTCACACCTTCTTTATTGGATTATTTTAGATGGACAGATCGTCAATAGTTTACGATCATTTTCTCCGACAACAAATATTATATACCCAGTATTATCTTGCCATGTGAGGTTTGGAGAGAATAGTATGCATGTAAATTTTATTCCTACCTTATGTGGATAGAAAGGTAGCTATCATTAGACCATCGGCTCAAGAAAATATAAGTATTACATTAATGAAATATTGACTATAAGGAACAATACCAAAAGTCATATAAAAACAGAATAAAAATAATAAAATAGTAAAATAATCAACAATAAAAGAAAATAAGGACGCAATCCACAAATATACAAAGTACTGATTATATTACTCAACCCAAATGGAGTTACAAGGAACAGAAGAATGCAAGGACTATTGAAGATACAGAGGAGATGAGAAGAGAATTGCAGAATTGAAAGACAAGAATCAGAACTACTGGAACATAATAGCCTAGCACTACAATTGCTTAACAGCTTATTTATCTATCTTGTGCTCTACGCATGCTATAACCGCCTGCTCTGCCTTCACGTATTTCCGCCCATAACCTTCACAACAAAATCTGTTAATCTTTTGGATGGAATCTTCACGCGCTGGCTACGTTTCACAGCTGCACTCTCTGGCTGATTCAGCGTATCCACGGTGGCATGTGAGGTGTTCTCCACTTCAGCTCTATTGGTCATAATATCCACATAAAGTAAGACTACGTATCAATACTACTATTATGAACACTCCAGACTATTTAGTCTATTATTTAAATCCTCAATCTTCATACTTTCTTAATTACCCCTCCCCATCTTTTCTTTGACCTACCTCTATCTCTCCAAGACCCTCCAATATCAACCTCTCACACTTGCTCATCGGGTGTCTATCCTCTTCATATAACCAAACTATCTAAGCTATATTTTCGATATCTTTTCCTGGAAAGAAAATCCAGGACGACGACTTTCAAAAGACGAGTAAGGGACGGAACCACACCCACATTGTCACATGTCGTAACCGCATCAGTTACCAATAATCCTTCTTGATTATTTTCTACATTTCTCCTTAATTCTTTTATGTTTGTTCAACCTAAGTAAAGGCTGCAAAATCAAGAGAGAAAGATTTATTTAAATTCTTGATCAACCAAATAACTATAGATTTAAATTCTATGAATTTTGTGTCAATACTAAAGTTTTTCGTATAAGGCAACACGTGTGATGAATACAGTCATCTGCGAACATGAACAGAAGGAAAGGAACAATCCAGGTCATCATAATACCACTTGCCAATTACACATAAAAATTTCATTCCCAAGGTTTCTCATACTTCAGATATCCTTACCTTTTCGTTATACATTACTCGTCAGTGTTATAAATGAGAAAACCAAGATGTTGACCAGTCATACTCACTCTTTTCCATCTCTTATTTTCCATAATATTTATTATTATTTTTTTCCATAAAAAAATTATTACACTGTACAAGTTATCTCCGTATAATTTATAAATCACTGACTTAAATTATAAAACTATGTCATTAATGCTTGTATTAGAATAAATTATTTGTATCATGCCGCTTGGAGTGAGGCAGACCCTGCTTAAATGCTTAATGTTTTCGCATCGTGCTGCCTTTTTAAGCATTAGACATTTTAATAGTTCATAAATAGCATATGAGTGTAAGTGTAATTGAATTGCTTGTAAAATATTATTGCACCATTTTCCAGATTACTGTGTGTATTAGATACGTTCTGAAAAGATTGAATATGTAAAATGATTTTCGCAATCAAAAAATATATTATAGAAATTTGGTTCATGATTTCGGGATTAACCTATTTATGTTACCTTAGGGTTTTTTTTTTTTTTTTTTTTTTTTTTGGTTCAAGATCAACTTTTGATCTGCTCCAACAAATAAGTGTAAATATATCATGAGCAATTACCAGATCCCTAAAGGATTTTTCAATATTTATTCTCTTATTAGTTTATGACACAACCGACAATCTAAAGATAAAATAGAACCTTAAACAAAAGTAAATTACATTAATCTCAGTTGTAGTGTTTTCTCTTCCCCCAACAAATCTGGGGCAACAAAGGGGATATATAGGGGGATGAAACAATGTTCAAGTTGTGACCTTAATCTAAAAAATTAAAAATCATGAAGAATCTACATTTTTATGTTCTTAATTATTAGTATTGGTAAAGATGATAATGCCTTTAATTTCTTTATTAAATAAGAATCAGATTTCGTACTTGTGTTATTTAGAAACTGAAAGAGATTAAGAACCGGATTAAGTCAAAATTTAAAAAGACAAACAAAGAAAGACATACACCATTCATTCTGTTTACTTTCATTTAAAACATAGGTGATTAAGACTCATATCCTACCTATCAAATAAAAAGGAATTATTAAATTCGTATGAATATTTAATACGAATTAAGGAGAAATAAAAAGAATTTATTAAATAATACTCCTTTCGGTCCGAAATAATTAATTTATTCTTAAAATTTAACAAAAAATTATTTTAAAATTATAAATAATTAAAAATCAGTAGTAAAGAGTAATTGGCCAAAAGAAAAGTTGAAGTAATAATGAAAATATAGTAATTTATTCAAGGTGAGTTGGAATGATGACACGTAGCTATATGGTCAAACGAAACGGATGTGGGCCAACGCTCTTAGCCAAATATTGCCAATTCAGATCCCCAAACAGTACATAAAAGAAGTAATCATTACAAGAAATCAGGCTAACGACGTCGCAGTTTGTGGATGTTACGGCGTCGTTTATGCGTTTCTTGTGTTTTCTTTCTTATTATTAACAAAAATGAAGAGCACGAGGCCTTTTTTGGAAGTTTCATTCCATAACTCATCTACATGGGTTACTCCAAGAAAAAAACATTTGTAGTATACATCAAAATTTGACTACAAAATAGAAATAATAAAACAATACCAGCATCTAATATCCTCCACTAATTATATTATACTACTTAATCCTCTATCCTTTTTTCTCTGCTCCCCTCCTTCCCAAACCCTTTCATTCTATATTTTTTTCATTTGAAATTAAAATAATAACCCAAAAATAATAAAATAAAATAAAGAACAGTCCAGTTCATTAAGCTTTTGCTATGCAAGCACAGGAATCTATTGAACACAATTTTACCCTACAATTATATCATAAATTTATTTTTACCGCTCGAACATAAAATAAAATAAAATAAAAGTCCACCCTTCTCGTCAAACTCCTATTACTATGGTTGTTGACAACTCAGAATTATTATTAACAGCTGGCGACAATTCTTTTCATGCTAAAAGCATGGGACCTCCCCTTTCTCCCCACCCCCAACTCCCTCCTATTTTTCCACCCTTTCCTCTCTTTTTCTGAATTGTTTTTGTCTGTAAGTGAATTTTAAAAGCCATAATAAATCTTCCATTTAGCCAAAACTGATTGGACTTTACGGGTGTGAAGCTCTAAAAACTAAAAGAAAGATTAAAAAAATTCAGATTTTCATGACTTTGTTTTGTTTTTTCTCAACTCCCCTCAAGAAACGGATGATGTTGTGTCAAGTTTCCTCCTTTTAGCATCTGGACTATTACTGTGTGATGATTTTGGACATGAGCCAACTGTTCCTTCACCACTTTTATAGCTCAAACATGCAGCTTCTAACACCCCATTGGGACTTTGAGGTACCAATGCAGCAGCTGCTGCAGTAGTGGTAGCACTAGTCCCACTAACCAATGTCAAATCTTGAATCAACTCAAGACACTTCATCACTCTGTCCTGCAAAATCACAGAAAAAATAAAATAAATGAAATCCCACATAAAATAAATAAATAAAAACAAGTTGGTAATTTTTAATGCATCAAGAATCAAGAGGCCTTTTATTTTATTTGTTGTGATAAACAAGAAATATGGGGAAGGCGAGCTTTGGTGTAATTAGTAAAGTTATGTCACATATTCGAATTATAAAACAACGCAGATATACATGATAAGGCTGAGTACAATAGACCTCAACCGTCCAACCCTTCTTTGGACCCTACACATATCAGAATAGTGTATCAGACAACCTTTTTGTTTAATCAAGAAATTCCGGGGAGCTAAGGTCCACGATTCGAAACGCGATGGAGAATGATATTGACTCTTTTCCCTTTTCCACTTAAATACCGGTAGCTTTTGTGTGATGTTGCCTTGTACTCTTACCACTACACGAAAGACGGGTAGAGAGGCAAGAATCAAGAATTTTATATGGTGGGGCACCAACCAAAATCTTTCACCTTTTCTACTTGTTTGGAGAAGCAAGGAATTGCCTTATCAATATCTTTTGCTTGTGGTCTTTCCCCTAAAGAAACAGACATTGCCACTGCTGCAGCAATTTCAGAAGGCCTGAATTCCAAGAAGTCAATACCTGCATTCAATTTTCCCAACCAAAGACTGAATCAAACACTTTTATGATTTTAAGGACCAAAAAATGGTACAATTTGGATTCAATTCCAACAATTATCCAAAAAGATTCAAAAGAGTAGTGAGAGTAAAAACCTTTTATTGTGTTTAATATTAGTTGCATTGATCTAGAAATCAATCGCTTTGATTGGATTTCATCAGCATTCATCTTTCTTATAAAATAATCAATGAATTTGCAAGGTGTATAAGCCTGCATTCTCCATTTCAATGTGCTCAATACCAAAAGTTCCATTCTTTGTATTGTTTTACCTTCAAATAAATACTTAGGCTCCTCAACCTGTTCCCAACAAAAAAACAACTCAAGATTTGCTACAAACACTCTAATCCAAGAGAATGAAGGGAGCGGGGATACTTAGTATAACCGGTAAAAATTATTGTCATGTGACCAAGAGGTTACGAGTTGAACAGTAGAAATAGCCTCTTGCGTAAATGCAAGGTAAGGCTACGGACAATACAACCTTGCGATCCGTCCCTTTCGCATAACTCGCACATAGCAGGAGCTTAGTGCACCAAACTGCACTTTACTCTGATTCAAGAGAATTTATTCACACAAAATAAATATTAAACAAAACAAGTTCTTGATTGTATATTTTTATTCACCTGTAAACCAACAGTTAAGGGAACATTGATCTCTTCCATTTTAACTGCCAGGGATAAACAAGCAACAGCTAACAATTGAATTGTCCAAGTTTTACCTCTCTGTAAATCCAAAGTAAAAAAAAAAAAACAATTTAGCAGAATGCAGAAAACCAGCAAATAGTGAAAAGTTCAAACATAAGGAAACAAAGTGTAAGACAAATTGTATAAAGTAGACTTACTGGCAATTCATACAAAGACAGAAACCTATCAAGGTAATTTATTGATAAAGAAAAACTCAGGTCTCCAAATCCATAATGCACATGAGCCTGCAACACACACAAAAAAATAGTAATAATTCAGAAAAATCACAATAAAAAGTGTACATTTTACTCTTGTTTGTTAAAATCAGTCAATGGATGCCTAATTATGTCCCACTAATCAATGTCATTTTCAAGTAAATTCCTAAAAAAAAATACACTAACCAAGAAAATGACATCAGATATTAAAAAAACTCCATTTTCAGGAAAAAACTGGGAACTCAATGAGAAAACTAGCATTTACCCAAAAAGGGTAAAACAATAAGATGGAATTAATGCAAACATAGAGTTGATTAAAATTTAATATAAAGTTCTAAATTTTCAAACTTTTTCCTAATGAGCAATCAAGAATTAACATATTACAGCAATAACTACAACCCACTAACATAGCACACTAACATCACACGGGTGAGCCTAAGGAGGCTAATATGCATGCAAATTTTAACTCTATCCCCAAACGAGTAGAGAGCATATTTCCGAAAGACAATCGGTTTAAAAAGACGAAAAAGGCGAAAAAAGAATTACAATATATTAGTACCATCAAAACAATTAACATAAAATTATGATCAATAAAAAGAAAAAAGAAAAACCAATAATAACCTTCCAAATCCAATTAAGAGCTTCTCTTCTAACATTCAAATCCAAGTCACCAATTCTCAATCTCTTAAGATAATCATCTTTAGGACAAAAATCTTTTTCCGTTTTCACCATAAAACCAAAGGTTTCATCACTTAAACTTGGCAATAAATCAATCAATAATGTCTCTGATTTGCCATAGTTATTAAAGCTCAAAACTTTATTGTTTTCTTGAACACTTTTTTGGTCAAAGTCAAGATCATCAAAGTAAAGACTACTCTTAGTTTCTGTACAAAGGAGTAGGTTTGAGGCTACACAGTCATTATTGCTGTTTTCAGCCATTAATTGAAAACAACGCGAGAAAAAAAACAGCCTTTGCTATTAAAACCCTTTAATCAAACTCCCATCTTTACAAGATTGAATTTTTTTTCAAGAGAAAAAGATTTCTAGAGTTTTTTGCATGTAAATATTTGTAGCAATTTTTTTCATTTTGGGGTTTGAATAGAAACAGAGACAAAAGAGGAAGAAGGAGAGTGTAGAGAGTAATGTGGGGTTTGGAGACTGATCTGAAGAAGAGAAGAAGAAGGTTTTATGTAGGAAATGGACATTTGTGTTTAGGTTACAGGAGAGATCTTGGGGTGAGAAGCCTATGGAAATTTGGATTCTATATAAACATACACAAAAAGGAAAAATTATATATGCAATACTTAATAAGTATTGCATTTTTTATCAAGGAATTTTAATATATATATATATATATATATATTTGTTTTATATATTCGATTCTCAAATGGTGCATTTTTTAATTACATAATTAAATATACTCAGCGACTTCGATCGGTTTTTCGAAAAAAAATATATTTTTTGTAATTTAATTGACCGACCGACTCTACTGATCATATAATTACCGACTGCCACGAATCGATCAATTCCCAGCCAATTTTTGCTAATTATTGACCAATATCGGTTGGTTTTGGTAGTCGATTTTCTCCCCTTTTTAGTAGTGTTATCCCATTTTATGTGATGCATTTCGATTAGTACATAATTAAGAAAAAAAATTAGTTTATATTATCATGCTAAATAACTCATAGATATTTGTAAAGTTACAAATCATCATAATAACAATAAAATAAAAAGGTAAAAGTTAAATTACTTTGAATGTTATAGCAATTCTTCGTTGATAGAAAATGTCAAAGTTAAATTACTTTGAATGTTATAAACATACACAAAAAGAAAAAAATATATATGGAATTTTTTGTTGGTTCCAAATATTTTGAATGTTATAGCGAAGTATTGTTATAGAGAACTTATAGTATAATATAATATAAAAATTGGTTACAAAAAGTTTGACTTTTATAATAAAGTATTATTATAGAGATGTTTGATTATACTATACATAGAATTTAATCAATAATAGCATATTTAATTTTTAATTTTATCGCATTTCTTAATGCTTATGCAAACATTTTTTTAAAACTTATGCAGATTTTTTTTATTTATCGAATTGTATAAATATAATTATAGCAATAGTGTGTAGAGCATAAAGTTTATATAAATAATAAATTTATAGAATGAAGGTTGTCATTTTTCATTTTTTTAATAAGAGCACAAATTAATAACTTGATTTTTACGAAAGAATTCTTGATTTGTTTGCAATTGAGACGTAATCATTATATTGTTTAAGAAAGAAAAATAATAATAGAATTAATAAATGGTACTCCTACTTTTATGTTGGGAACACATCTTTAGGTGGGACAGTCAAAATAGTGAGTCGTAGGGGAATTGACCAGGGTTGAATGTGTTAGGTTTATTATTATTTATTAATAATAAAAGAAGTGTGAACAATAAATGGTGGGAAAAGAAATGGAGGGAAATGTAATTTTGAATGAGTTCATTTCATTAATGAACCTTGTCTCTCACTGATAGAAGAAAAGAAAATATTTATGTATATATAGAGAAGCTCATCTTTTAGCTCTTAAAGATGTAAGAAGAATGCAAGCCTTGTGCCGTCGTCGTTGCCGCTCACTTGGATTCGGCTTTGGCTTCGACTTATGGGCAAAAATTGATTGATTAATTTTTTTGGACAAACTTCTTTTCAAATAATTAATTAGTTAATTAAAGAAAATTCAATCCAGAATGACCCATGACCCGCAACCCGGTTCGGTCTGGCCCGTTTTTCTTTCTCGGATTATTTTAATTCCATTTTCATTTCCCGCAATATTTTCAACAGCTATGGTTGTTTTGAAACAGTGTCACACATGTTCCAACAGTTATGACTGTTATGAAAGGTTGCAAACATTTTCAGAAACAACACCGAAATTAGCTAAAAATACACCTTCAAATCCTAGAATATTTACTTACAAAATTTTCTGAATCTTTTTCTTCTTCTGTAAAAAAAATTCCAATGTGTTTTTGCAGCCTTCGAGTGGTTCGCTGTTCATTGGTGTTCTTGGTACCAACACTCCGGTATTGAGTGGGCTTAATTTGTTCCTATACCGTCTTCAGAATTTATTTTGAAGAAGTTTACTATTTTCAGAATTTAATTTATACTAACTTTCTGTTTCTGTTTTCAGAAAGATTATTATTTAATTTATTTACAGCAATACAGATTGATAACAATCTTAAGAAAATTAAATTTATTATATTTGTATTCTGTATGAACTTTACTATTCTTATTTAAAGATATAAAAATTTTATCAAGGTATTGAAATTCAGAAAACGATTTGAAGAACATAAAAACTTCATCGTTTTTGTTTTTTGTAAAACAGTATATAAAAACTTCAGTTGTTTTTATTATGTACTGTTTATTGATTACAATATTATTTACTGTTTTGATTTTATCATTAATTGATCTCTTCTGTTTTTGACAGTAAGAAATAGAAAATAAAAACAAAAATCCTTATGCGACTGTTGGTGCAACGATGATAGCCTCGTCAAGCCGCACCGTTGTTCCTCCGACTGAGAAACCGGGGAAATGTTCCGGAACCAACTTCAAATGATGGTAACAAAGGGTGTTCTTCTGGCTTAGCACACTTGGTATATAGAAATTCACTAGTGAAGAGCCTTCAGCGCCTTCTACGGACATGCCGGACAATAAAAAATTCATGGTTATTGAGGCACGGAAGCAGGCAGATTTTCTTTGCAAAGGCTATATTTTAAGTGCTTTAAAGAATGACTTGTACAATGTGTAGAGTGTAATGAATACTTTGAAAGAATTATGGAACGCATTTGAGAAGAAGTACAAGACAAAAGATGCATGCTTGAAGAAGTTCGTGGTTTCCAAGTTTCTAGACTATAAAATAATAGATAGCAAAACTGTGAGAACCCAAGTTCAGGAGCTTCAACTTATTTTTCACGACCTTATTGCTGAAGGCATGGACGTGAATGAAGCATTTCAAGTAGCTGCTATGATTGAAAAGTTTCCTCCTTCATGGAGAGATTTCAAGAGCTATCTGAAGCACAAGTGCAAAGAAATGAAGTTGGAAGATCTTTTCATACGTCTAAAGATTGAGGAAGACAACTAAACAACCGAGAAGAAGTCTCGTGGAAATTCAACGATCATGGGAGCTAATATCGTTTAAGAGACTGCTCCAAAAAGTAAGAAGAGGAAGAGGTCTTCTGGACAAACTAAGGAGCAGAATAAAAAAAAAGTCAAGGGCAGCTGCTATAACTGTGAAAAAGTTGGTCACAATAGCCCTGATTGTCGTCTCTTGAAAAAGGATAATAAGAAAGGACAAGCCAATATAGTGGAGAAGAATAATGGCATTGATCTTTACGCAATGCTTTTGGAATGCAACCTAGTTAGATATCCGAAAGAATGGTGGATTGAATCTGGAGCCACTCGACATGATATTGCTGTTAAAGAAGCATTTGCGACTTAATCTACTGCTGGTCACGAAGAAAAAATTTCTATGGAAAATAATGCAACATGCAAGATTGAAGGTTATGGGAAGATATTCCTGAAGATGACTTCTGGTAAGGTGTTAAAGCTCAACAATATGGGCTTCAGCTTCCTCGTCTATGATTCTATTCCCTTGACAAGTCCCCAGTATCACTGTTCCTTTCAGATTGTCCTCCAACCATGTAGGGTAAAGAGGCTCACACCCCGCGTGATATTTTTCTGGCTCAACAGTGCTTTCCTCCACAATGATTTTGCGGTGCCACATGTGCTGAGCTTGGCACTTGTAAGGTATGTCATCATCTTGGAAATCTGCCCTAAAATGACTCATCTTGGTGGCCCCTGTTACAACCTACTTTATGCCTGCTTGCCTCATAACTTGTATTGAGACATATGGAAATATCCCTCTTAACCCAATCAACACCAAATATGGAGCATCCCTAGACCTAATAATGAACTCGTCCATTGGAAACTATTCAACAATCTATTGCACATGTTTCTCGGTCAGATTGTCAAAGAACTCTACTACTTTCCGCTAAACAAATCTGTCCAGAGTGTAGGTCATTTGATTAGGGTGATGGAAAGCGATATAGTCATTCCAAGCCCTTCATGAAAATTCTTGGAGATAGCGACCCTTTTAGAGATGCTCCAACAACCATAATTGCATCAATAAATTACAGCCCTCAAAATGTTGGGCTCTATGGATATCAGCTATGATCATGGGGACTATGATATATGTCTATCCATTAATCCCATCCATTAGTGTTTTGGTGACCATGGCTAACCTGGTGTGGGTTCTTCCCTTTTTCATTGGGAACACTATCATCCTCGGAAAGAACATGATGAACACGAACACTCTCGGTGGATGACCCAGTGAAGTGAGGTGATCTTATCATGATAAGTTCGGAAAGACTTGTTGTGGCCATACCTCTCGTAGAGATATTCGAAAGGTATGTAGCAGTCCTTCATGCACACTAGGTCGACAATCTTTTTCAACCCCATCATTTTCAAAAATCCCCTACATGAACTGTGAGCACGTGATTTTTGCCTTGTTAAACTCCTACAGAATTCCTAGAGTTAGGATTTTTCCTTTTATTATTCAATTTTTAGGATTTAATTGCGCATGTTTGTGTGTATTTTTATTGGTGCATGCGTGATAAGTCATAAAAATACAAAACTTGCATGAGCATTTTAGGATTTGATTTTTACATAATTTAGTTAGAATTAATTAGTAATTAGGTTTCTTTTTACAAAATATAAAAATCACAAAGAAAACTTTGGTTTGTTTTAATTTTTCTTTTAAATAATAGTAGTTTAATTGTAATTTAATAGTTTTGAATAACTTTTCAGATTTAATTTTTAGTTGAGTTATAAAAATTGAAACAATAATTGAATAATAGATAATTGAAAAAAAAAGAAGAATTAAAGAAAAAGAGACAAATCAGGTTGGCCTTATAATTGGGCCAAAGCTGGATGACCCAAATTTAAACACCCCCTACCCGTCCAAACCACCCAAAAATCGGCTCAAACCCGTCCCTAACCCGGTCTTTCATTAGAGACGCCCCAAAACGACGTCGTTTTGGGGCTAGTGATCTCGACTGTTCATATACCATCATCCAACGGCCCTGGTTCAGTCTCGATTATTAAATAAAGATGTCCAAAATTTTTATCAAACCCTAGAGACCACATATCCCTTCCTCGTACCTATTATCTCCGCTAATACTCCGCCTCACAGCCACCGGCCGAAAATCATCGCCGTCGGCGGTGAAGCTCCAATACCTCCCCAAAATACATCCTTGAACCACTAATTACTCCTCTTTCCAATGCCCTAAAACGATCTTTCAACTATGGGCCAAACCTTTCGAATGTCGGAATTTATGGACGCCGCCTACGGTGGAGCCACCGCCGAAACCCTCCAAAAATAACACCTCGGGTTCCTCACCCCATCCTTATAATGGATCAAGTCTCAATTTCTTTCAAACTTTAGCCAGTTACCTTGAATATTCATTCAAAGCTCCGACCGAATCCTCAACCTCCCCGGAATTCCCTGAAATTGACACCACACAACCCCATCACTTCCCTCTTCATGAATCTATAACCAGTAACCCTTGAATATGAATGGTTCTTGTCAAAAATCAAATCAAAAATCGGTCTGAAGCCCAACCTATTCCAAAGCCAACCAATCTTACACCTGATATCGTTTTCACCCTCTTCCTCTCATATTTCTATTGAGTCTCTCTCAAACGCCAAAAGCCCCTCTCAAATTTGAAGTCAAAGGATGGCCAGAAACCCTCAAATTCAAAGGTCATGTGTTTTGGCTGGCTGGTCATTAAGTTATGTTTCCCTGTTCATTGTTCTTTTCATCTTGTTATTGTATGTTTGTTCTACGCTTTTGTTCTTGCTAATTTAATAATGATCTTCTGTTAGTTTATTTGGAATTTTGGTTTATTCAGAATTATGTTCCTCTGTTTAAAGTCATTGATAATCTTCTTTGAATGATTCCTCATCGATTGGACTTCTAGATTTTTCTTTTTAGATTGAGTCATTCTGTGTTGATCTATAAATAGAATGTTTGAGTAATTCGAATTGAAAAGTTGAGGATTGAGTTGGTTTGATAAGAAGTGATTGTTTCATCATGTTTTAGGATTAATTTGGGGTTTGTGGTTATATTTTGATTACATGATTCATGTTCAGCATTTAGTCAGTATTGAGGTCTTCAATTTTGTTGATTTTGTTTGCTTTTGATTTTGGTTAAAATAATTAATGTAACTTCAGTCTCCTTTACATCTAGTGTCCATTTTATTATTATATTTTGGCTTAGTTTAGTTAGGGTGATAATCAGATTGGGTTGGGGTAGGGTAAATCATGCTTATCACTTTAAGTAAATTAACTATAGTCAATTTTTGACCAACTTGATAAGAACTAGAGTGTAGCTGGTTAGGTTGAGTAATTGAGGTGAAAGGACAAGGATAATTGAGGCACAAGCCTAAAAAACGAGGGACTAAATGAACAATTCTGAGAAATAGGAAAGGGACTAGTGAATAAAACACAAAAGAAAAGGGTTGCCTTAGGTTGGAGTTATAAATAGGCAAGTGAGTTCCTTCATGAGAGAGGTTGGAAAATCCAGAAGAGGCTGAAAATCTCTGCAAAAATTCCCAAGTTTTATTTGGAAGTCTAAAAAATCATGCTAAAATTGTTGTTCCATTAACATAAATCACGTTTGAATTCATCCTGGAAGTATTTCGTGTTAAGAGTCGTGTAGATCCTTGGTTTATTTGGAGCAAAACCTCTGTAACTGCCCATGGGTGTCGAGCTTGGATTTATTTTTGAATGTATTGGTGGATTTGCTGCTGTTATTGCCTCTTGCTTACCTGCTCATAGGTGCTTCTTCTTTGCTATACTTCCAGGTACACACACACATGAACCTGATCTGATGTAACCATGTTTGGAAATCGAAATGATAAGCATTCCATGCATTCGTCTTTTGAATTGAGCCTGGTTGACCTTCAATAATGTAGAATCGCGTAGTCTTAAACGATTTGTAATATCTGGTTTATCTGAATTTGATTTACGTTTGTAAATTTGGGACTATGTAATATGGACTCTACCTGGACTGTATGCCTAGTTCATTTTTGACTACTAGCAGGATAGTATATCTTATGCAGTAACGTTATGTTTAGATTCTTACACTTAATTAAATAGTAGTGATAGTATGAATACATTTCTGAAGACTTGAATAAATAAGTCTATCAGCTATACCAAAACTTGATTTTCAATATATGAATCCTGAATTTGATAATTCCTACCTTAAGATTCAGGAGTCGTGTATCTACCATGCTAAACATTTTAGATCGTTAAAGTGACACCATAAAGATATTATCAAAATTAATTTGTGATAGTTGTAGCGTGGTAATTTCTGGAATTCAATCCTTGATCCATGATTGGCATTTATGTTGTCTCCCCAGTTTCTGGGCTCAAAATGTTGGGCCCAAATAATTACCGCTGAGATCCATATAAATATTGAATCTTCTGGGTTAGTCTTCCAGACAATGAGCCCAAATGCGAAATCACTACAAAAGACATGCTAAAGATACGCATGCTGAACGGTTTTCGTGGTAGATCATTAACATGTGAATTAATTAGAACTTCTCCTTTATTTTAGAGACGACATATAATAGAAAATCATAGATTCTTTAGGTTACCTTTCAAAAAGAAAAGGAGGTGCACTATGCCAAACCAAATCATATGGTGTGTGGCCTTTTAATCATAGTAAAATGCTTAGAATCCGGAAGATGTCGTTTAGCGAATTTCACAGTTTCCCACGAAGTTAAAAACGCGTAGTTGCATTAGACGCGTTATTTTAATAATTCATCTTCCTAATTTCGTGTGCGCATTTATGTAAACCAAATCCAAATCCCAGCGAAGATAAAATGTATCAAAAACCACGGGTGTATTTATGTGATGTGATTTAAGACATGTTTTAACGACATTGCAATTCTCTCTAATAATAATAATAAAGCAGGTCAAAAATTAAAAATGCTCATAGGTTTTAACATGCACTAAAATCAGGTAATAAGCCAATTATGATAGTTTAAGTGGTCGTGCTAGAACCACGGAATTCGGTGGTGCCTAACACCTTCCCTCGGATTAACAGAATTCCTTATTCAGAATTCTGGTTCGCATACTACTTTTGGGCAGTCGAAAATTTCCTCGATTTGGGATTCTAAATAAACCGGTGACTTGGGATACCAAAAGCCAAACCTATCCCAAGTGGCGACTCTAAATAAATAATCTCATTTCGTATAATGTCACTTTAATTGGAAAAACTCCCTTATACACTACTCTTCGGGGTGGTGTGTAAAAAGGAGGTGTGACAGCTCTGGCGACTCTGCTGGGGAACGAACCCAGAATCTCTGCTGGTGTGACAACTTCTTTTGGTTTTCTTACATGCTCTGTGCTAAGTGCTAAATGCTTTTACAGCTTTGATATTGGATGAATTGTACATATAAACTGCTATGAAATCCTTCACTTTTCGCCGCTGGGGATGTGCTTACTGGTTGAGACACCCTATTCTGTTAGTGTCATGCGCCGAAATAAGAAAGAGGCCGGACAAGTTACTAAGGTTGATGGCCATTTGGTTCCTGGTATGTAGCCCCCTCCACGACTCGAGTTTTCCGCTCGGGTGCACAGTCTAGACCCTATACCAGGGTTTTTAAATTAGAATAACTTGACTTCATGCCGGATCCTTAGTAGGAACGCTTATTTGCATTATACATTTGACTTAGGGGACTCAACACGGGGGCGGGGTCCGTGTAGGACAGGTGACCCGAAATAAATACCATCCTGATGCATTTTACATGCTACTTGTGCATTTATTTGCTTTGGATTCGCATGTTGACCGGCTTGTGAATAAAGAGAGTAAATTGAGAAAAATAGATGTGTTAGGGTGACCACTTGTAAAACCAATGCTCAAATAGCACCGAAATGCTGCCGGATTTTTTGAAAAGAAAAAAGAAACAACAAAACGAAAAAAATGGGGGTTCTTCAATAATATTTTGGTTTTGATAAATTGCCTTGACCGAACTACGCCGGTTTGATTCTCATCGGGAGCGAGATACGTAGGCAACCCCCATCTGGTCCAACCTCTCTTTTTCAAAAATAACCAAAACAAGGAAAATAATTGGCCAGTTTTAATTGTTTTCTTAAATAAATCGGGTGATTTCGTTACTGCCAGAAACAACCGAATGTTGAGGGACGTCGGAAGGTTGATTCTGCACAAATGGCCACCTCTGAGTCTTATTTGACCGGCAAGCGAGCACAACCTTAAAATCTTCCTTTGGAAGTGTGCGGCAAGGCCGTATTCGTAAAGCTCGGCTTTTAGGAAATATATTTCATAAAGGAGAAACTACTGGCTTTAATATTTCGTGGAGTCAAATTTTAAGATACTAATTCACCTTATTAAGTGTGTAGAATGAGCACGATAATGTTCATGAAAAAAATTCCCTTGGAGTTGCATCTGTGGTGGAATGACCTTGGAGAAACAGGGCAAAACAGGGTCAACATACATCTGGGAGGACTTACTAGTTTGTTAAAAATCAACCCAAGGGGAAATATCATAAAAGCATTAATCACGTTCCGGGACTCGACTCACAATGTCTTCCACTTCTCGGATTTTGAACTCACATCGACATTGGAGAAAATAACTGGATATATTGGGACCCCTACGATTCCTTTGAGACACCAATACCTGATTGCACCAAGAGCCCTTGTCGTGAACAAGTTCCTAGACTCCTTGAAAATCAATAGGAAGGTTCACAACCCAGAACTATCAACCGGTTGCTGTACCTCGAAGTTTATATATCAGAGGTACGGGCATATAGGGGGATTCAATAACCCCGAAAATCATATTTGTAGCAAAGGAAGTCATCTCAAATGGGAGGAGTATAGAAGTTTTGCATTCATGGTTTTCTTCTTGGGTTTGGTAGTGTTTCCGCGAAAGGATGGAAATATTGATATCCAGATAGCAGGGCTCGTCAGCGTTTTGCTAACTCAGGCCAAGAGCACCCTCGCTCCTATGATCTTATCCGAAATCTTCTGTTCTCTCACCACCTGTAAAGCGGGAGGAGAATTCATTGAAGGATGTAACTTGTTGTTACAAATATGGATGATCGAGCATTTATGCCACTGGCCTCGCTTCATAAATTATGAGTCACCAACAAAGAGCTGCAGAGAAGAGTTCTGCAACAGGGTTGATGGGTTTAGATTACCTAAGGGTGTCACAGAATGGGTGTCGTGTCTCCGGGTCGTCACTGCAAATCAGATAGAATGGACATTTGGGTGGTTCCCTGTGGATGAAGTTGTGTATATGCCAGCCACCAGGCCTCATTTCCTTCTGATGGGTCTCCAAAGTATCCAGCCCTATGCACCATACAGAGTACTAGGACAATTAGGTAGATGCCAAATGATTCCCACGGATGAGGATATTAATTGCCATGCGGTTAATATTATCCCCAATGGTCAATCCCTGAAGCCATCGTGCGTGAAATCTGGAGTGAATGTCAATACTTGACAACGGGTACTCGAGTACGTGACATATCTAAACGCGAGGTTTCACAAGGATACATTGCTTGGTATAAAAAAGAAATAGAGCCTGCAAGGCCGGCTAAAAGACCGCATCTCCAAAAATTTGTTGAAACGTCACAAGAGCAATGGGATTGGCCAGCCAAGGAGAATGAATACAGTGCCACAATAGGAAGATTGGAAAAGCAAATCAAAGAGCTACAATTTGAAAATGGTTTGCAAGCCGCAGTAGACGAGGGAGAAAAGAAGAGATTAACCAAAGAAAACAAAGCATTATGAGCCCAAATCCAGAAAATGAAAGCCACCGCAGAAAACCCCTCCAGGAGCACAAAAGATGAAAAACTCATAGAAAATCTGCGGAGGAAAGTAACCGAGTATGGGTTTGAGTTGAATAAGGCGGAAGGTGAGCTATCCAGGGTTCGGAAGCAGTTGGCTAAAAGTGCGGATGAACAAGCCCGCATCCTTGAGCAATTAAAAGAAGGGCATAATGATGAGATTGCTGGGTTAAAGCGAAGGGTTATCATGGCTGAGAATAGAGTGGCCAAACAAGTCAGGAACTTCAAAGCCGAGAGAGAAAATTTTTATGAAAAGATAGCAAGGTTAGAGATAGATTTGCAGCAATTCCAGGAATTAAACCAGGTAGCAGAGCAAACTCTAGAGGCAAGGGCCGATCAAATTGGGCGTTCGTTGCAAAAAAGTGTGTTATTAGGGAAAGGATACGGGAAATCGCAAATTACATCACCAAAAAGTGCAACCAGTTCGAGGATATGATGAAATCCATGTTCTTTTCCACCGCCATGACTTTTGTCATGCAAGTGATGGAGGACCTCCACCATCTCCAAGGGAGTTTAGCACGCAAGCCTGCGGCAAGGCCGATTGATGCCCCACGAGCTCCAAAAGCAGTTGAAGTCTTAATGTATTCATGATTTCTGAAAATTGTTGGTTTTCCTTAAAAGAATTTGTCTGTTTGTATTTTCCTTTACGCATTATTGCTCTAGTCTGTAAGTCTCATTGTGTCCAAGTCTGTTAGTTGCCTTTAACTTTGCTAGTCTCTGTAACCAAAGTTTTGTCATTATAAGAATTGAAAATTCCAAAATATCTTGTTATTTTCATCGCACCTTTCATGAACTATGCTCTGTCTGATTCATGCGAGGCATGACATGTAGGCAATCTTGATAGGATTCGACCGTATTCTTAAAAGAGAAAAACCATAATAAGTAAACAAAGAGTAGAAATCAAAAGGAAGTATGAGATAAATGCAGGGATGACACATGCGACCACTGCAAGCATATAGACACCCGCTAACTATACAGGTGCATCACACCCAACGTGCGATTCCCTGTTTGTTATCTATCTCAACCTAACCGTTTGTTGGATTCCCGTTTCAAGTTGCATGCTTTTAGAAAACAATGGTTGGTTTGTTGTAAACTGGCAGCGCGTCGGTAATTTACTAGGTCAAATGGAAACGCCAAATTGTCATCCAAAATGACTTTGCTAGCAGTTCCCATCTCAGAGGATAGCCCGATCGCAGGGATCCCGGCCTCAGAATCTGCGGCAGCTGAAGAAAATAGGATCTTTCAACTCAGATTCATGGAGATGTGGGACGCTTGGACAAATGGAAAAGAGCCTCCAAGTGCCATCCCTGGATTTCCTGAGCTCTTCCCAAGGTTGGGGGTTACCTCTACTATTCCCATCAGCCACCCAAACATCCTCTTGGGACAGCCTACCATACCAGAAAATTTTGTCGGAGCACCTTCTGAAGCTCGTCCTAAAGTATTCGCCTCTGGCACAGTTCCTAATATTTTTTATGGCTCCTCCATGTGCAGCCACCATACAGCCTGCAGTGCCGAGACCCATGTTTGATCCCACGGCCTTCACATTGCAAACTCCCTATTACCAAACTGAGCCTCCCTTATACCCCACCTACACTTATCCTCAACCAGCATGTGAGCTCACACCAGCGCAAGATAAAACTCCTAAGATTCCTAAACAAGATCAGATAACAAGAAGGATCAAAAGCCTTGAACAGAGCTTGAAGAACATACAGGGTTTGAGTGGGCAAAAGAGTGTTTCCTACATAGATCTGTGCATGTTCCCACATGTACATCTCTCACTGGGATTTCAAACGCCAAAGTTTAAAAAGTTTGATGGTCATGGTGACCCCAGTGCTCATCTGAAAAGGTACTGCAACCAATTTCGGGGGGTAGGCGGAAAAGAAGAACTGTTGATGGCATAATTCGGAGAGAGTCTGGCAGGCATCGCCTCTGAACGGTACATGGACCAAGATATCACACGATGGCATATCTGGGATGATCTTGCCCGGAATTTCGTAAGGCAATTCCAGTATAACATTGACATTGCCCCGGACAAAATTCTTTGGCCAACTTGAAAAAGAAACCTTCAGAAAGTTTTAGAGAATATGTTGTCAAGTGACATGAACAAGCGTCAAGAGTAAATCCGCCTATGGATAAGGTCAACCTCCCAAGCCATCCAAGGCGGGGCAGGAGGAGTCGCAAGAAACAAGAAGAAAGAAGAAGCCTCAATGGTAGCCTCCGTTATGAGAAGACATCATGCTCACAGACCCGTATTCTCATAAAGGACCTCTCAACACTACTATCCCCGCCAAGACATGCATTATGGTCCTCAACCTTATGCAGTTATGAATGCCCGGCCATTCGCTAGACCACAACCACAGGTCAACAGAAACCAAGTCCCCAGAAATAAACCTCCCCAAAACCACTATAATCCTCGCCCTCCCCAAAACAATTTTCGTCCCAGGGGGCCCATAAGACAAAACTTTACACCGATAGGGGAATCTTATTCCAGCTTATTCCCAAAACTGGTCCAGATGGGTCTCTTGTAGCCCGTGCCCCCGAACAGGCAGAACTCTGAGTCACCTTCTTATCAACGAGGTGTACGTTGTGCTTATCATTCAAGAGCCGAAGGACACAACACCGAAAATTGTTGAACTCTAAAGCAAGCTATGGAAGATCTAATAGAACAAAGGAAAATAGTGTTGAGAGATGAAGATGTCCCAAACATGACTAATAACCCGTTACCGACTCACAACAACGGGCCAGTCATCGGGATGATTTGCAAGGACAAAGAATCCGACCCTGCTTTGAAAGCCATAATAGCCATTCCTGATGCAGATAGAAAACCAAAGGTTACCCCCAAGAAGGTTGAAGAAAAGGAATTGAGTGAATCCAAGCACCCGGAAGCAGAGAAGAAGGTTGAAGCTAAATATGAGATGGCACCTGCGAAGGAAACCATCCTTTACATCCCACGGGGTCGTCAAGAAAAACAACCAACTTTGAGTCCCCCAAGAATATTTGAGTTGAACAAGATAATATACGTACCAAAGGGAGCCTATGTGGTGCGGGGACCAATTAAACCACCAAGACTGAACGAGCCCGTGGTAATCGGTCGTACGCCTCAGAAGCCAATGATAGACCCTTCTGCAGTCCCGTGGAACTACCAAGAAATAATATTAACATACAAAGGCAAAGAGATAACTGGGGAAACTCAAAAGGGTCATCCCGCAAAGAAATATTCGGACCTGGAAGAGGTGAACAATGCCACCAAAAGGAGATTCCAACCCGTAAAGCCCGTAAATGCTGAAAAGGCGGAGGCCTTTTTTCGAAAGATGAAAATGCCGGAATACGAGGTAGTGGACCAGCCCCGGAAGTCTCCCGAGCAAGTCTCTTTACCCTCATTGCTAATGGATTCTCCAGAGCACCAGAAAGTGTTAGCCAAAACTTTAAATTAAGTTTATGTGTCGGTTCAAACCTCCGTGGAACAAATGGAGAAAATGGCGGAATGATTCTTCGTTTTTAATAAGATTACAATCAAGAATGATTTACCTCCAGAGGGAGCTGCCCACAACAAAGCCTTGCATATTACCGTCAAATGCGAAGGCTATTATGTCAAAAGAGTAATGATAGACGGAGGTTCCTGGGTGGACATATGCCCACTGTCCACATTGCAAAGATGGAAATCGGGACAAGGAGGCTCCGCCCCAACAATGTGGGTGTCCGAGCTTTTGATGGAATTAACAGAGACACCATAGGAGAAATTGACTTGGCGTTGACTATTGGTCTGGTCGACTTTGAGGTAACATTTCAAGTATTAGATATGGTCATATCCTACAACTATGTCCTAGGAAGACCAAAGATTCATGCAGCAGGAGCTAAGTCTTCCACTCTGCACCAAATGCTGAAATTTGAACATGAGAACCAAGAAGTCGTGGTCTATGGAGAAGATGAACAGTCAATTCACTGCGATCCCTTTGTCCCCTACCTCGAAGCTAAAGAAGGAATTGAGCATATAGTTTACCAGGCTTTTGAAACCGTGGTAGCCGATCAACACAAAGAAGGCAACCCATTTCCCCAGCCTTTCCTCTCAAATGCCTCAATCATGGTGGCAAGAGAGATGATACGTCAAGGATTTAAACGAGGTAAGGGACTTGGAAGTTCTCTACAAAGCATAACTGAGACAATCCCTTTGCCTACCCCAGAGAAGCTTTTTGGGGTGGGTTTCCACCCAACACCAGAGATATAACCTGGGCCAACCATAGAAAACGTCATGGATGGGCTTTATCTCAACCCTTACCCCGCTTGTACGAAACATTTGTGAAGCCAAAGTACAACAAAGAGAAAGAAGACGAGATCTTCACTGCAGAGGAAATTGAAGAGATATGCGGATCCATGAGGAAATTATTGTATGAAGCCAACATGGTCCAGCTTGGAGAAGGCTCGAGCACTGCTGAGGTGCTATACATTGGACCGGATGCCAAATTGCAAAATTGGGCGGTCACGCCTTTCCCAATCAGGCGGGAGGCCCGGTAGTCCTGCCTTGCCATCTTTTCTTCCATCATGAGTTATTTCAGGGTGTAACTTGGGTGTCTTTTCCTTTACTGTTTTGTCCTTTAAATTTCAAATGTAAACCCTGTTGTCTTACAATTTGAAAGAAATGAAACCAATATTTCATCGTCTACATGCCTCTATTTTTTTTATTTTGTTATTTTTCTTCTATTTCATTTTTCTTTCAGTTCCAACAATGTGGCTTTAAATAATATGACATGCTCACGGACTTCATGCCCCGACCCAAACAAGTGGCCTATTTTTGAAATAATGAACCAAGAACCAGAGTATGATGAATAAGAGGTTTTTAGGGAAATCAACCGAGAGTTGGAACATTATGAAAATAAACCCAAGCCAAATTTAAATGATGCAGAACCGGTTAACTTGGGTGGTTCCGGCGAAACCATGGAAACTAAAATACGCATCCATATGAATAAGGAAATCCGGGACTCAGTGGTTCATCTTCTTTTTGAATTCAAAGATGTGTTCGCTTGATCCTACGACAATATTCCTGGGCTGAGTGTTGATTTAGTGGTTCATAAGTTGCCCACGTACCCCGAATGCCCTCCAATCCAACAAAAACAAAAACATTTCAAACCTAATGTCACCGATAAGATCACAAAACAGTTAGAGGCGGGAGTAATCCGAGTGGTTCGATAAACCACATGGTTGGCCAATGTGGTCCTGGTACCGAAGAAATATGGGAAAACCCAAGTATGTGTAGACTACAGAGATTTGAACAAGGAAAGTCCCAAATACAACTTCCCTTTACCTAACATCCACATCCTTGTTGACAACTGTTCAAAACATGAGATACAGTCCTTTGTAGATTGCTACGCAAGATACCACCAAGTGTTGATGGAGGAGGAAGGTGTTGAGAAAACTCCCTTTACCACACCTTGGGGGGCTTATTGTTACAGGGTTATGCCTTTTGGTTTAATGAATGTCGGGGCAACATATATGAGGGCTATGACCACCATTTTTCATGAAATAATGCATCATGAGATAGAAGTATATTTGGACCATGTGATTATCAAGTCTAAGACTCAGGGTGATCATGTACGGGACTTAAGAAAGTTCTTTGAAAGGCTTCGCAAGTATGATTTGAAATTGAATCCAGCCAAGTGTGAATTCGGGGTCCCGTCAGGCAGGCTTCTAGGATTCATTGTCAGCCGAATAGGTATTGAGCTGGATCCAACCAAGTAAAATCCATTTGAGAGTTACCTCCTCAAAAACCAAGAAGGATGTAATGAGCCTATTGGGAAGACTGAATTACATCAACTGATTCATCGCCCAGTTGACTTCTACATGCGAGCCCATATTCAGGCTATTGAAAAAGGACGCAGCAATTAAATTGACCAACGAGTGTCAAGAGGCTTTTGACATAATCAAAAGTTACCTGTCCAACCCACTAGTCTTGGTTCCGCTGGAACCGGGAAGGCCGTTGTTTCTTTATTTGACAGTCCTGGAGAACTCTTTTGGTTGCATTCTCGGGCAGCATGATGCCATGGGAAAGAAGAAACAATCCATCTATTACTTGAGCAAAAAGTTTACCAGTTACGAGGCCAAATACATGCTGCTGGAAAGAACATGTTGTGCCTTGACATGGGTCGCCCAAAAGCTGAGGCATTACTTGAAAGCCCACACCACCTACCTCATAACCAGACTGGACCCGTTGAGGTATATATTCCAAAAACCAATGCCCATAGGACGATAGGAAAAATGGCAAATCCTGATGACCGAGTTCGAAATAGTCTATGTCACTCGTACTGCAATGAAGGCTCAAGCATTAGCAGGCCATCTGGCCGAGAATCCAATTGACGATGAGTATCAACCTTTGAATACCTATTTCCCTGATGAAGAAGTGCATTTAGTGGAGGTAATATCTGAAGACATCTCTACTTGGAAAATGTTTTTCGATGGAGCAGTAAATGCAAAAGGCGTAGGAATTACGACAATTTTAATCTCACCCACTGGTCAACATTACCCGGCTGTAGCAAGGCTTCGATTTTTCTGAACCAACAATACAGCTGAATACAAGGCTTGCATCATGGGCATGAATATGGCCATTGACCAAGACGTTGAGGAATTATTAATCATGGGAGATTCAGATTTGATCATCTGGCAGGCCCAACGGGAATGGGAGACAAGATATGTCAAACTCATCCCCTATTGACAACACGTAGAGGATCTCAGCAAACGGTTCAAGTCGGTACAATTCAGGTACATTCCTCGTTGTCACAATGAGTTGGCAGATGCGCTCGCAACTCTGGCTTCCATGTTGCCCTACCCTGGAAACGCCTACGTCGATCCTTTGGAAATCCAAATTAAGGAAAGGCATGGGTATTGTAATGTGACCGAGGCACAATCCAGCACCCAACCCTGGTATTATGATATCAAGAAATTTCTCAAAACATAAGAGTATCCCAAGCAGGCTACCGGGGAGCAAATCCGATGGCACGCGAGTAGTTTCATCTTGAACGGTGATACCTTATACAAAAGGACCCCGGATCTCAACTTGCTAAGATGTGTTGACGCCGAGGAAGCTGGGAGGATTATGCATGAAGTACACGTAGGAGTGTGTGGACCTCATATGAACGGGTATGTACTTGCAAAAAAAATACTTCGGGCAGGGTATTACAGGATGACCATGGAGAAAGATTGTTTTAGCTTCGTTCGAAAATGTCATCAATGTCAGGTGCACGGTTATTTAATTCATGCACTGCCAACCAAATTGCATCCTATGGCAGTGCCCTGGCCATTCGCTTCCAGGGGCATGGACATCATTGGGCCCATTGAGCCAAGAGCCTCAAATGGACATTAGATTCATATTGGTTGTTATTGACTACTTCACAAAATGGGTTAAATCCATCACACTTAAGTCTGTCACCAAAATTCCGTGATAGACTTTGTGCATTCCAACATCATCTGCCGCTTCGGTATTCCTGCAACCATCATTACAGACAACACGACAAATCTGAAAAGTCTTCTGATGGGAGAGATATGTGAAAAATTCAAGATAACACATAGAAACTCCACTCCTTACCCGCCCAAAGCCAATGGTGTCGTCGAAGAGGCTAACAAGAACATCAAGTAGATTTTGAGAAAATGATTCAAAGCTCAAGACAATGGCATGAAAAGCTGCCTTTTGCATTGCTAGGATATCGCACCACAATGCGCACATTGGTTGGGGCAACTCCATATTTACTAGTCTATGGGACTGAAGCTGTCATACCCGTAGAGGTAGAAATCCCTTCTCACCGGCTAATTGTCGAAGTAGAAATTGAAGATAGAAAGTGGGTTAAAACTCGGATGGGGCAGTTATCATTAATTGATGAAAAACGAATGGCTGCAGTTTGTCATGGGCAATTGTACCAACAAAGAATGGCCCACGCTTACAATAAAAAGGTGCGCCCCAGGATTATTGAAGTCAGACAACTGGTATTGAGACGTATTCTCCCTCACCATCAGGAAGCTAAAGGAAAGTTTGATCCGAACTAAAAAGGTCCATACATTACCAGAAAGATACTTCCCAAAAGAGCATTGTACCTGGGTAACATTGAAGGAGACGAGCCCGAGACAGCAGTGAACGCGGATGCAGTAAAAAGGTATTACGTTTGAGCTCCCTATTGCAATGATTCTGGCCGGTGGAAATGATAAAGGCTTTCTATCCCACTACCCTAATCTCTACCAATCCTTCACAAACCCCTCGAGCAGATTATATTTCTTTGTTCACCCTCTTTGGAACCCAGAATTGCTATTCATAATAAATTAAAATAAAAAGAAACAAAATGGACGGAAAAAAAGAAGAAAAATGAATTATGAAAAGAAGAAGAAAAAATAAAGAAAGAGAAAGGCAAAAATGAATGAATGAAAATAAAAAAAACAACAAACAATTTACTTTAGGAAACACTTCCTGAACTACGTCTGACTTGATTCCAAAAGGATATGTAGGCAGCCTCTCCCTGAGGTTCAGTCATATCAAAATAAAACCCCAGTTCCCCAAAGATAAAATTGGGCCAGAGATGTATTGGTTCGGCCATAAACCTGCCAGAATGGTTCCAATGTTGTAAATTTCCATCCAATTTCCTTTACCCAAGAGCCTGGCCCAAGTCCTTCCGATCAATTGGCCAAAGCAGGGATGTGACAAACACCATTGTTGGGATTTGGCACAATTCAAATTGAGAGAAATAAAATGAGCAAGTCTTATCGGTGAAAGCCTTTGGGCACCATAAGGCGACGGTGAGTAGAGAGAATTAAAAAATGAGAGAGTCCATTTAGTGAAAACTCATAAAGAGCACTACCGGGCGACGGGAGAAGAGAAATGAGAGAGGCCAATTGGCAAAAACCCATAAAGGGTGTCGTCAAGCGAAAAGAGGAAGCATCACCATCCAAACCCAAGCAAGCCTCCACAGTTTTGAAAGACTGAAATATAGGTCACAAGAAATAGAAATGGATCCGGGCGAGGCATCTAGTCCAAGAAGTGTGTCAACTCCATTTAAAGCCGGCACACATCTCTAGATAAGTCCTTCCCTTTTCTCCAAAAGGGACACTTCTCTCGAAATCCATATTTTTGCTCTTGCTGTTTCCCCACTCCCTTTCGTCTTAACTTTGACTTCCTGACTATTCCGCAAGAAAAGGTGGTAAGACCGGTCTCACGAGTTTTTCTCCTGGCAAGAACCAGAAGAAATATCCTGTATCAGCAAACACATTTAGCCAATCACATTTGACCATGACGGTTGACGCTTCAAAAGAAGAAAAGTAGAAAGAAAAAAATTTAAAGTTATGAGCCCACAAAGGTAAATGAAGATTGGCAAGGATAAGCCCGAGCAGGCTAATTGTCCCCATTAAAGTCCTCAAAAGGCAGGTCCCGAAGTGGAAATTGAGACAAAAATCTTAACTAAGGGCCTATTAAAGAGAAACAAATCTAACAGATGAGGACCCACCGACCAACCTACGAGGCGAAGTCTGGGAGTCAAAGGTTTCAACAGAAATGAGGCCGGGATCAAGCAAAACAAGGCCACAAACCAATCACTGTTCGAACTAACAAATGTTTTAATTGAAAATTTGAAATAGATGTAATCCAAAGCAATGGGGGGGGGGGGGGCAAATGGCAAATGCGATCAAAGGAACGGCACAAAGGCTAAGAATAGCATGGCACCAATGATTAACCAAAGGGGAAGTTCTCTTTGCAATTTGTCCTGAAGTTTTATAAAAAGAAGGAAGAGAGAATCATAAAACATGATAGCATGGGACTCCGATCCCTAACTTCTTCCCCAGATTTAGGGCCACATCCCTAGTCTTCCCCAGCACAACTTGTGGACCTTCTCGGTACAACCCAAGGATCACACTCCACTTTCCCCCACGTAGACCGAGAAATATCTTTCTTTTGTTCTCCGGCATAACCCGGGGGCTTCTCTCTATGTCCCCAGCATAACATGAGGAACCTTTTGTTCTCTCCGTCCCCAGCATAACCTGAGGGCCCCTCTTCTTACTTTATTCCCCAGCATAATCTGAGGGCTAAATCCCTTCTATCCGTAGCATAAACTAAGGGTCTTTCCTTTTTTTCTCTAATCTCCAGCATAGCCAGAAGGATTTTTATGGCCTTTCACTCCCCACCATTCCCCAGCATAACCTGAGGACCCTTCTCCTTTCCCCCTCAACAGGAGTCTTCTCTTCCAAATCCCAGCATAACCCGCGGATCTCCCTAGCATAACCTAGGATTATTCTTCCAATCTCGGTATATCCCGCGGATTCCCCTAGCATAACCCAGGAATTTCTCTTTCAATCTCGACATAACCCGCGGATCTCCCTAGCATAACCTAGAAATTTTCTCCAATCCCAGCATAACCCGCGGATTCCCCTGGCATAACCCAGGAATTTCTCTTTCAATCCTAGCATAACCCACGGATCTCCCTATCATACTAGGATTTTTCTTCCAATCCCGGCATAACCTTCGGATTCCCCTGGCATAACCCATGAATTTCGCTTTCAATACGGGCATAACCCGAAGATCTCCCTAGCATAACCTAGGATTATTTCTCCAATCCCCGGCATAACCTGCGGATTTCCCTGGCATAACCCAGGAATTTCTCTCTCAATCCCGGGATAACCCGAAGAGTTCCCTAGCATAGCCTGGGATTTTTTCTCCAATCCTGGCATAACCCGCAGATCTCCCTAGCATAACCTAGGATTTTTCTCAGACCCCAGCATAACCCGCGGATTCCCCTGGCATAACCCAGGAATTTCTCTTTCAATCCCGGCATAACCCGCGGATCTCCCAAGCATAACCCTAGGATTTTTTCTCCAAACCCGGCATAACCCGTAGATTTCCCTAGTATTACCTAGGAATTTTCTCTTTCAAATCCCGACATAAGCCACAGATCCCCTGGCATAACCCAGGAGCCTTCTCTTTCCCAATCACGGCATAACCCGCAGATTCCCCGGCATAACCTAGGAATTTTCTCTTTCAAATCCCGACATAACCCGCGGATCCCCTAGAATAACCCAAGAGCCTTCTCTTTTCCCAATCCTGGCACAACCCGCGGATTCCCCTAGCATAACCCGGGAATTTCTCTTTTAAATTCCAGCATAACCCGAGGATCTACTGCATAACCCAGGAACCTTCTCTTTTTTCAAACCTCGGCATTACGCGTGGACCCACTGGCATGACCTAGGAATCATTTTTCATTTCATCCCGGCATAACCTATGGATTTTTCCTTTCATCCCCAGCAGGGACCCTTAATTCCCATCCCGGCATAACCCGTAGATCCTCTTCTTATCCCCATTAGGGACCCATTCTCATTCTTCGTATAACCTGGAAATTTTTTGAAAGGATACACAGGCCTGACTTTTGTTGTTTTCAATAATGAAATAGCTTAGAATTGTGTTGAAAATAACCCACGAAATTTTCCCAATGAAAACTGAAAATTCCGTTCATTTGTTTGTTTTGGTTTTCGAGCAGGTTTTACCTCAAGGCACAAGATTCGAGATGACCGGAAGTGTAAGACTCAATCCAGAATAAAGGAAAAGAATAAAAGAACAAAAAGAAGTGAATTCAATATACTGAAATGGGCAAGGATGCGGACAACTCAAATTTGATCGAAGTCACAAGCCTCGTATGTCTTGCTCTAGTCCAATGCTAAAAAACGGAACCAACACCTATAGCTTGCGAGCTTCAAGATTCAGATCGAGGTCTATAGAAACATTAGCTAAGACTCAATATCAAGCTTCAAGAGATTTATATATAGGAATCTTGTAACTCGTAGTTGATAGGCCTAGCTAGTTTAACTTTTGATTTTCCTTATTATAATAAAGGGTTTGCAAGCAGTAGCAGTAGCATCAGTAGTGCAATAACAGCTCATGGTAGTCCCAGCTACCAAACACTCCAGAACTACACTGACCTGATTCCTTTTTAGCAAAGGATATGTAAGGCAACCTTTGAAGGAAGGTTCGGTCAGACATTTTTCAAAATGCTTCTCCCGGAGTTTTGAGCAGACAAAAATCCCGCATGAAGCTCATTTATCTTTGACCGAAAATCCTTCATGTTTCCGGAAAAAGATGGGCAGCTGTGAGCACGTGATTTTTGCCTCGTTACAATTACTTCTACAGAATTCCCAGAGTTAGGATTTCTCCTTTTATTATTCAATTTTTAGGATTTATTTGTGCATGCATGATAAGTCATACAAATATAAAAATTTCATGAGCATTTTAGGATTTGATTTTTATATAATTTCGTTAGAATTAATTAATGATTAGGTTTCTTTTTACAAAATATAAAAATCACAAAGAAAACTTTAATTTGTTTTAATTTTTCTTTTAAATAATAGTAGTTTAATTGTAATTTAATAGTTTTGAATAACTTTTCAGATTTAATTTTTAGTTGAGTTTTAAAATTTGAAACAATAATTGAATAATAGATAATTGAAAAAAAAATAAGAATTAAAGAAAAAGAGACAAATCAGGCTGGCCTTATAATTGGTGTGAACGCCTAATTTTTTACCACACCCAAATTCTATGATTTCGTCACTATTCATCGGGCATAATTCCTGAGTTATCATCACGAAATTAGTCACACAACAAGCTTCTTCTTGTGGTGATCATCTCCTTTCGATTTTATTTCCAAATCTCTAAATCAATCGCAATAGATCTTGAATTTAGCGATCGAGCACACTCTAGATTCGCATTTTCAGTCTGCAATCTCTATCGTTATTCCTTTGTGATGTGAAGTTTATGGATTATTGATAGTTGATTCATTCGGATTGAGATTTTCTATTTAAAGTAATAACAGATCGTCAAATTTCCTGAAGATACTGTAACATCTACATTTCAATACAATTTTTAGCACTTTCGTAGTAGTGATATAGCATCAATATGGAGGATCTTTTCTGAAGGCAACCATGGATGTTCCTCTCTCCCCAGCATCTGGCTGTAGGAGAGGTTCATAACGTTTAAACAATGCTCCAAAAAAAACAAAAAGTAATTGTATGCCTCAACACTTCAAGCTAAGCAGTCTGCTCCATCAAAATAGAGTTTTGTCCAATTTTAGTTAACCACGGTGAACCAGTAATTCAATTCAATAATGAAGAGGTTAACAATTTCATTAGGCAAGAAGGATTGCATCAGGCAGTTGTTATTAAACTTTCTTATGGCAGACCTGATCTATTGGAAGTGCGAAGAATATTTTCGTCGCAATTTGATGTTCAAGGTCAATGTAACATTGGTCATTTAGAGTTTCATCATCTGTTAGTCAGGTTTGATTTTTATAATGATTGTGTTCATTTCCTTTCAAAGTCAACTGGATATCTTAAATCCAAAGGCGACGAATATTTCTTTAGAACATTCCCTTGGTCTTTAGAATTCAATCCGAAGGAGGAGACGTCGATGGCAGTCGTGTGGATTTCTCTTCCAGGTCCGCCACCAAATTTTTTTGTTAAGAGGTCGTTATTGTGTATAGCCTCAGCTGTGGGAAAACCTATGGTTGTGGACAAGGCAGCACAGGATAGATCGAGACCTAGCGCGGCAAGAGTTAAGGTTGTAGTTGATCTTTTGGATAATCATCCTAAAAAGGTCAAGATGCAGATTTTCGATAGAATATCAGGTAAATCTGTCGAGATTCATCAACAAATAGTATTCGATAACCTGTCTAAGTATTGTGCTTACTGCAAACATCAAGGTCACGATGACAAGTCGTGTATAATTATAAAAGAAAAATCTGGAGCAGAGGCACATTTGGACAGTGATCTGTCTGGTCAAGAGGTCGTTGATTTAGACAAATTACAAGGGGATGCAAGGGACTATTTAAATGCAAAAAGATCTGGACAAGGAGCCAAGGATTCACAAGAAAAAGATGATAATTCAGGAGTTGAATTAACAAAAGTCTCACAGTAGACTGTACAAAGTGCACAAGGAGTGACTGTGGAAAATGCAGTCGTGCAGGATATTGTTGCTCCAACTGATTATGTTACACAATCTGGTATGGTAAAGGATGCTACGAAAATGATTGCTGATTTGAAGCCTACCAAAAATTCTATGAATGATAGGGGTGATGCTGATCAACATGAAATGGCTAGGAATCATGTGGTTACTGCTGTATCTGATGCACCTCATGCAGCAGATCCAGTTGAGTCTATGCATGAGGTATTGAAGTTGGATAAAGGACCTTCGAAGCCTTCTACAAATGTCCGGCTACTGCTATCTATGCATGATCATATGAGCTTACTGCTGGGGCAATGCACTCTACTGCATATAGTATTTCTTTCAGTGCAAAGGCTGGGCAAGTGGTTGTTTTTTTAGGGTGAGGCATTAAATCTGAATTCAATAGCATTTGTGGTTCCCTCTGAGCATACCAAAACTGATGATATTCACAAAGGGCAGAATCAACGTTGCAATGTGACGCAAATAGGAAGTGAGGCCAGAGACCACTGGGTTTATGCAACTCAATCAAACGTTACACCTGCAAGCACTATCCCAAGGCCAAAGGGCAATACTGCAGACAGTGCTTTGTCTAGTTCAAAGGCTGGGCAACTGCTTGTCTTTGAGGGCGAGGCAGTAAAGCTAAATTCAACATCAGTTTTGATTACTTCTGACCATACCAACACAGAGGATTTTCACAAAAGACAGAATCAATGCTGCAGTGTTTTGCAACTAGGAAGTGAGGCCAAAGAGCACTTTGCTGATGCAGCTCAATCAGATGTTACATCTGCAGACACTCTCACAATGCCAAAGGGTGATTTTGCCCAGTTTTGTAAAATGCAATATACTGGTCCATTGAATGTGCATTCTATTCTTGTACTAAAAAGATGGTATCAAATTTGCAACATGCTTTTCCATCTAATGTACCAGAAGTTGACAATACAAAAAGACATGAAGAAAAGCAGATTGAGCAGCAGTAGATGACAGTAACAAATTTACTGGATGCTTCAATAAATTCTGGACATCTACATTGTAATGAACTGAATAAAGCAGTAGCTATGGATACTTTTGAGCATACCAGAAAAGAGGAAACAAGACAGCATCTTAGCTGCAATGTGCAGCAGCTGGCAACAGGGGAAGAAAATGTATCAGCTACTGTACATCACATTCTCAAGACAAATATGCAAATAACATCAAGTATTACAGATAATGAGGATGAGTAGAACACATTTCAACCGGATACCTCTAACCAGCCTGATATTCAACAATGCAGTATGATCTCTTTGGTAAAGACATCAGCTGCAGTTTTAAATGATTTACATCCTCCTGCTGATACACAACAACCCAGTGAAGATGCTCAAGAATCTGTATATAGCTAGTCAGCTTTGTCCACCATAAAAGCAACTTCAAAAGCCAAAATCAATACCCATAGCGCAGATACGAGTCCAGCTTTACCAAACACATTTACTGCACTTACAAATGTCAATAATGAGAATGCAATACCGACTGGACAGAATTTGCAGAAAGGCCAAAGATCAGTTTTCTCCAATCATACTTTCTCCCAATAAACCATCAACCTCCACTGGAAATATTCATCTTAGCATGAGAGACATGGTCAGTAAATCCAAACTGTGGAAAGACCAACGAGAATTTGACGATGACGAGGGCTGGGGAGAAGGGATTGCTGGTTATTCATCTTCAGAAGACGACCAAGATTTTGACGACGATAGTGCAGGAGAGGACTTTGATGAGCAATTCAAGCCAAAATTACAAAGGCAATCAGCGACAATCAATGGTCCTGCAAATATGAAACATGCAGCAAACACAAACAGCAACTTGAACCATAATGCTCCAGTATTTGTTCCACAAAATTCTACAAAGTCAGGTGAAACATATGCTGATGTTCACAACGCAACATCAATGCCAACATCTGCCAAGAATGACATTGTACCAATAAAATCAATCACAACTATAAAGGAGACGAAAATGTCGGATACAATGATGCAACCTTCCCATAAACTTCTGGATGCGAGGGCAGAAAGACATATATATGAAGAAGGGGAGGAAGAGGATATATTAAAGCAATGCCGGGCAGATGCGTCAAGAAAAGGTGATATGTCGCCGATGCATAGTAAAACAAGTAAGAAGTCTCGCGAAAGGGATAGAAGTTGGGACGGCAGGATGATTGAAGACTTAAACATAAGAAGACCTCCAATGAGAAATGCAAAACAAAAACAGGTCACTCAAGCAATTATTACAAAGGCCAATATATCGAGGAACAAAGCATGAATTTTTAAGTCATATTCAGAAAAATTGTGGACGAAGACATTAATCTACAAATTCAAATGTTCACAAAATTGGAGAAAAGAGAGCACCAAGATGTTTTCTTCAACTTTTTAATTTTCCATCTCATTTGCATTTTTCAATGTAATATCATCACTGAGCATGTTATAAGCTTGGGGAAGATTCTTGCTACTTCTTTCTTTTAAATGCTTGTTAGTTCATAAGGCTTTTTTTTGGCCTCAATAGGATTAATAAGGTAAGGTCTACGCCGATTATTGTTATATGGGTAACAATACCTGTGCTATCCCCTCCCCCCCCCCTTATTTTATTTTTTCTATTTGTTGTAATTTTCTTTTAACTTTTTTAATAAAATCTAGCCCTAGGCAATTGCCTAGTTGTTTGCCAAAAAAAAAAAAAAATAGTTTAGTGTAAATATTTCTTAGTAGGTTTTACTTAAAATATATATATATATATATATATATATATATATATATATATATATATATTCACATTTTTAGAGTGTAAGTTTTACTCCTAGTTTTAAATAAAATAAAATTTTAAAAGAAATCTAATTAGAATCTTAAGTGTAAGCTATAGTATTTTCTTAGTATAATTTAAACTACAATATAAATATTTAATTTTCTTATGTATATAATATTTCAGCATAAGGTAGCTAACTAATATTTTTAACTATGCATTTTACTTTCTAATTAATTCATTAATAAAGAATAAGTAAAAGTTATTAAACATTAAAAAATAACAAAAAAAAGATGCAAAGCAAAAGATAGTAATAATAATAATAATAATAATAATAATAATAATAATAATAATAATAATAATAATAATAATAAGGGATAAATCTTAAAAGATGCAAACAAAAAATATCCTAACTACTTACCATGATCTTCTCAACCTCCTTTTTCCACTTCAACTCTAACTCCAACTCTTTTACTTACCTTCCCCCATTCCTTTTATAAAAGGGGAACAAAACATAAAATAAAAGAAAAAAGAGAAAAGAACAACGAAAAGAAGGACGAAGGAAAAGAAAGAAACATTGAAAAAAGGAAGGAAAAAGGAGAAGAAAGAAACGTTGAAAAAAAGAAGTAAAAGAAAGAAAAGAAATGCAAGAAAAAACAGAAAAGAACGAAAGAAATAGAGAGAAGAAAAGAGAAAGGAATAAGAAAAAAAAAAAGAGAACGAAAATAAAGAAAGAGAAAATTGAACGTGAAAGAGAAAAACAGTTTGAGAACGAAGTGGCAGATTTTGTTCGTGGTTCTAAAAATGTTAGTATTGCTAGCTTTGGAAATCAGTAGATCATACATATTCTCTTTATTGTGAAACCTTACAGAATGTAACACTCAATCTTTTGGTATAGTTTAAACATGATATATGAGATCTATGTCTTCGCAAAGTTTGAATTTTAATTTATTTAAATTTTGTTATATATATGATACATGATACATGATATATATATATATATATATATATATATATATATATATATATATATATACGGGTTAGCAGCTTTTATACTAATTCATGAATTACGAGTAGTGCCTAAAGCATTTTTTCTTACTTCGTTATAGTTTTGTTTATTTTTCTTAGAAGTTTTATTTATATTTTGGTATAAAATAACGTGATTGACAAAATTTTGTTAGAACACGTGTTAGTTTATTATTTAAGTTGCGGAAATTTTAGTTCTTTAATAGTTAAATTAAATTCATGTTCATATAGACGTGTATATCAAATTACGGCAAGTTACTCACATGGAACAACATGATGGTTAACTAAGATTATTATTTTATATTAAGTTCTATCGATAAATATGGCTGGAATTTGCTTCTTTTTTTTTTTTGTATAAATATCTCCTGATAATTATAAATCTAATATTATGTAAGTTTGTTTAAATTATAACGCATCAATAGAAAGCTTCGTTAATTTGGTTCTATCTTATAGGCCAATGGTCATCTCTTAGTTGTATTTTACTTAAAAACCTTAAAATTTATTGCAACAGTTAAAAATAAGAATAATAAAATAGATAGATAAATAGAATACTCTAAAAATGTAGAAAATTTTAGATGCACTTTAAATATTAGCTCATGTATTCATACCCGAACCTTGGATTGATACGCTTAAATAATAAAAGGATTATGTGCGCATTTCGCGTCTTGATACCTTATTAATTTAAAATATTATGTTATAACCATGTGTACGTTCCGTACCTTGGTTTAATATTTAATTTCAAGGGAGTACCTTGTGTGCGTAGCGTATCTTGGTCAAAATAATTAATAAAAATATAATAAATTAAGTGAAACGGTAATAAATAAGCCATAATCAATAAAATATAAGAATAGCTAAAAATCGATTTAAGCCTTACATTAATCAATAGAAGCGACCGTGCTAGAACCACGGGACTCGAGGGGTGCCTTACACCTTTCCCTTGGTCAACAGAATTCCTTACTCAGTCTTATGTTTTCGTAGACCATAAATTAATAGTAAAACCTTTCTTTTGAAAAGGGATTCAAATAAAAGGTGACTTGCAACACCAAAACTGAATTCCAAGTGGCGACTATAAATAATAAATAATCCATTTTCAAAACGTCACTTTATTTAGAAAAACTCTTTTAACTCAAACTCGTAACAGGGTTGTGGGACAAGAAAGAGGTGTGAAAATTGGGCCAAAGCTGGATGGCCAAATTAAAACACCCCTACCCATCAAAATTACCAAAAAATCGGCCCAAACCCGTCCCTAACCCGGTCTTTCATTAGAGACGACCCAAAACAACATCGTTTTGGGGCCAGTGATCTCGACCTTTCATATACCATCATCCAACGTCCCTTGCATAGCCTATTGTATGCTCATTCTTAGAGACGTGGACTTTCGTGCATAGACTATTGTATTTGACTTGGGCTTCAGCTTCCTCGTCTATGATTCTATTCCCTTGACCAGTCCCTGGTGTCACTGTTCCTTTCAGATTGTCCTCCAACAATGCAGGGTAGAGAGGCTCACACCCCGCATGATATCAGTCTAGCTCAACAGTACTTTCCTCCACAATGATTTTGCGGTGCCACATGTGCTGAGCTTGACACTTGTAAGGTATGTCATCTTCTTGGAAATCTGCCCTGAAATGACTCATCTTGGTGGCCTCTGTTACAACCTACTTTCTGTCTGCTTGCCTCATAACTCGTATTGGGACATATGGATATATCCCTCTCAACCTGATCAATAGAAAATATGGAGCACCCCTAGACCTAATAATGAAATTGTCCATTGAAAACTATTCAACCATACATTGCACTTGTTCCTCGGTCAGATTGTCAAAGAACTCTACCTATTCGCTGAAACTTTCCAGCTGAGCAAATATGTCCAGAACGTAGGTCATCTGCTTAGGGTGATAAAAAAGCGATATGGTCATTCCAAGCCCTTCCCAAAAATTCTTGGAGATAGCAACCCTTTTAGAGATGCTCCAACAACCATAAATGCAGCAATAAATTACAGCCCTCAAAATGTTGGGCCTTATAGATATCAGCTATGATCATGGGGACTATGCTATATTTCTATCCATTTATCCCCTCCCTTAGTATTTTGGCGACCATGGATAACCTAGTGTGGATTCTTCCCTTTTTCATTGAGAACACTATCATTCCCAGAAAGCACAGGATGAACACGAACACTCTCGGTAGATGTGACCCAATGAAGTGAGGTGATCTTATCATGATAAGTGCGGAAAGACTTGTTGTGGCCATACGCCTCATAGAGATATTTGAAAGGTATGTAGGAGTCCTTCAGGCACACTAGGTCGACATTCTTTTTCAGCCCCATCATTTTCAAAAATCCCCTACATGTACTGTGAGCACGTGGATGTTGCCTCGTTAAAATTACTCCTACAGATTCCTAGAGTTAGGATTTCTCATTTTATTATTCAATTTTTAGGATTTATTTACACATGTTTGTGCGTATTTTAATTGGTGCATGAATGATAGTTCATAAAAATACAAAAATTGCATGAGCATTTTAGGATTTGATTTTTACATAATTTCGTTAGAATTAATTAGTAGTTAGGTTTCTTTTTACAAAATATAAAAATCACAAAGAAAACTTTGATTTGTTTTAATTTTTCTTTTAAATAATAGCAGTTTAATTGTAATTTAATATTTTTGAATAACTTTTCAGATTTAATTTTTAGTTGAGTTTTAAAAATTGAAACAAAAATTGAATAATGGATAATTGAAAAAAAAAGAACTAAAGAATAAGAGACAAATCAGGATGGCCTTATAATTGGGCCAAAGCTGGATGACCTAAATTAAAACACCCCCTACCCGTCCAAACCACCCAAAAACTGGCCCAAACCCGTACCTAACCCAGTCTTTCATTAGAGACTCCCCAAAACGACGTCTTTTTTTGGGCTAATGATCTCTACCGTTCATATACCAACATCCAAGGGCCCTGGTTCAGCCTCAATTATTAAATAAAGATGTTCGAAGTTGTTACTAAATCCTAGAGACCAAATATCTCTTCCTCGTACCTATCGTCTCCGTTGATACTCCGCCTCACAACCGTCGACGAAAAATCGCCGCCGCCGCTGGCGAAACTCCAATACCTCCCCAAAATACACCCCTGAACCACTGTTTCCTCCTCTTTCCAATGCCCTAAAAACCAGCTTTCAACTATGAGGCAAACCTTTCAAATACAGGAATTTGTGGACGCTGCCTACGACGGAGCCACCGCCGAAACCCTCTAAAATTTACACCCCAAGTTCCGCACCCTATCCCCATAACGGATCCAACCTCAATTTCTTTCAAACTTTAGCCAATCACTTCGAATATTCATTCAAAGCTCCCACCAAATCCTCAACCTCCCCAGAATTCCCTGAAATTGACACCACTCAACCCCCTCACTTCCCTCTCCATGAATCTATATCCAGTAACCCTTGAATATGACTGGTTCTTGTCAAAAATCAAATAAAAAATAGTCTGAAGCCCAACCTATTCCTAACCCAACCAATCATACACTCGATATTATTCACACCCTCTTCTTCTCAAATTTCTATTCAGTCTCTCTCAAATGCCAAAAAACCCTCTCAAATTTAAAGTCAAAGGATGGCCGGAAACCCTAAAATTCAGAGGTCATGATTTTTGAGCTGGTTGGTCACTAAGATAAGTTTCCCTGTTCATTTTTCTTTTTTTCTTGTTGTTTTATGTTTTTTCTATGCTATGTTTTCTTGCTTATTTGATAATGATCTTCTGTTAGTTTATTTGGAATTTTGGTTTATTCAGAATTATGTTCCTCTGTTTAAAGTCGTTGATAATCCGCTTTGAATGATTCCTCATCCATTGGAATTTTAGATTTTTCTTTCTAGATTGAGTCATTCTGTGTTGATCCATGAACAACATGTTTGAGTAATTCGAATTGAAAAGTTGAGGGTTGAGTTGATTTTATAATAAGTGATTGTTTCATCATGTATTAGGATTAATTTGGATTTGTGATAATATTTTGATTACGTGATTCATGTTCAGCCTTTAGTTAGTATTGAGGTCTTCAATTTTGTTGATTTTGTTTTCTTTTGATTTTGGTTAAAATACTTTATGTAACTTCAATCTCCTTTACATCTAGTGTCCAGTTTATTATTATATTTTGGCTAAGTTTAGTTAGGGTGATAATCAGATTGGGTTGGGTCAGGTTAAATCATGCTTATCACTTTAAGTAAATTAACTATAGTCAATTTTTGACCAACTTGATAAGAACTAGGGCGTAGATGGTTAGGCTGAGTAATTGAGGGGAAAGGACAAGGATAAGTGAGGCACAAGCCAGAAAGCGAGGGACTAAATGAACAATTATAAGAAATAGGAAAGGGACTAGTGAATAAAACACAAAATAAAAGGGTTTCCCTAGGTTGGTGTGATAAATAGGCAAGTGAGTGCCTTCATGAGAGAGGTTGGAAAAATCCAGAAGAAGCTGAAAATCTCTGCAAAAATTCCCAAGTTTTTTTTGGAAGTCCAAAAAATCATGCTAAAATTGTTGTTCCATTAACATCAATCACGTTTGAATTCATCCTGGAAGTATTTTTTGTTAAGAGCTGTGTAGATCCTTGGTTTATTTGGAGCAAAAACTCTTTAACTGCCCCTGGGTGTTGAGCATGGATTTATTTTTGAATCTATTGGTGGATTTGCTGTTGTTATTGTCTCTTGCTTACCTACTCATAGGTGCTTCTTCTTTTCTCTAATTCCATGTACACATACATGAACCTGATCTGATGTAACCATGTTTGGAAATCGAAATGATAAGCATTCCATGCATCCGTCCTTTTAACTGAGCCTGGTTGGCCTTCAATAATGTAGAATCGTGTAATCTTAAACGATTTGAAATATCTGGTTTATCTGAATTTTATTTACGTTTGTATTGGGACTATGTAATATGGACTGTACCTGGACTGTATGCCCAGATCATTTTTGACTACTAGCAGGATAGTATATCTTATGTAGTAACGTCAAATTGTTTAGTTTCTTACACTTAATTAAATAGTAGTGATAGTATGTATGCATTTAAGCAGACTTGTATAAATAAGTCTATCAGCTAGATCAAAACTTGATTTTCAATATATGAATCCTGAATTTTATAATTCCTGCCTATTTATTCAGGAGTCGTGTATCTACCATGCTAAAAAATTTAGATAGTTAAAGTGACACCATACAGATATTATCAAAATAAATATGTAATACCTCTAGCGTAGTAATTTCTGGAATTCAATCATTGATCCATGATTGGCATTTATGTTGTCTCCTCAGTTTCTGGGCTCAAAATGTTGGCCCCAAATGATTACCGCTGAGATCCATATAAATATTGAATCTTCTGGGTTAGTCTTCCGGTCAATGAGTCCAAATGCGAAATCAGTACATAAAGACATGTTAAATATACGCATGCTGAACGGTTTTCGTGGTAGATCATTAACATGTGAATTAATTAGAACTTCTCCTTTATTTTAGAAACGATATATAATAGAAAATCGTAGTTTCTTTAGGTTACCTTTCTAAAAGCAAAAGAGGTGCCCTACGCCAAACCAAATTATATGTTGTGTGGCCTATTAATCATAGTAAAATGCTTAGAATCCGGAAGATGTCGTTTAAAGAATTTCACGGTTTCCCACGAAGTTAAAAATGCGTAGCTGCATTAGGCGCGTTATTTAAATAATTCATCTCCCTAAATTCGGGTGGCATTTATGTGATCCAAATCCAAATCCTAGCAAAGTCAAAATGTGTCAAAAACCACGGGTGCATTTATGTGACGTGATTCCAGAGATGTTTTAACGACTTTGCAATTCTCTCTATAAATAATAATAAAGCAGGTCAAAAATTAAAAATGCTCAAGGTTTTAACATGTACTAATATTAGGTAATAATCCAATTATGAATCTGGGGGTGCCTAACACACGGAATCTGGGGGTGCCTAAAACCTTCCCTCGGATTAACAGAATTCCTTATTTAGAATTTTCGGTTCGCATACCCCATTTGGGCAGTCAAAAATTTCTCTATTTAGGATTCTAAACAAACCGGTGACTTGGGACACCAAAATCCAAACCTATCCCAAGTGGCGACTCTAAATAAATAATCTATTTCGAATAATGTCACTTTAATTGGAAAAATTCCCTTATACACTACTCTTCGGGGTGGTGTGTAAAAGGAGGTGTGACATGTACAGTTTTCTAGTACCAAAATCCCAGGACTTTCCCAAGTCAATCCTGCAAATCCTCTTATTTCCTCTAGGAGCGGTGTCATTTCTATGCTGCCGAAACAGAATACGGCTCTTTCACTATCCAGAATAGGGTGGCAGCCTCGATCAGTTTCTTGTTTGGTTCAATATCTAGCAGGGAAGGTAGGTTACCTAGGTACTTTTTCACATAATTCTTGTCACTTGAGGAAATATCTCCCCACCAATTTAGCAACAATGGAGTGATATTGCTAACCATACCGAATCTGGGGACTTCGTGCCTCATTTTCTGCAAAACAAAAAGGGTTAGACCTTACCCCCACCGGACCCCGACTATTGATACATTATGATCAACATGTAGGCATTTAGTCCTCCAAAATAATGCACAGAATGTGATTGCGACTGTTAGGATCATGGAAAACCTGATGGACTTCGGATAAGGATTATCTTAAAGGATCATTATGTGGACAACATAACTGATCCAACTAATTTTTCCCATGATATGTGACGACCCAAAGGGGTCATCACTTGCTTTTAATTGATTTATGTGTCTCTTGGTCCTTGAAAATCTCATTTAGAATCACCTAATTATGCGTGAGCAGTCCGAATGTGTATCAAGAAAGCTTAAATATGAAAATCTGTGGAAAATGCTAAGTTTTGATAATTAAATGAGCAAATTTAACTTCGGTCAATATCTTGGGTAAACGGAACCAGACCCCTGATTCGATGATCCTAGAGGGTCTGTAGAAAAATATGGGATTGGACGTGTTCGGAATTGAATTCCGAGGTCCCAAGCTCAAGAAATGAATTTTTAAGAAAAATTGTTTTCTGAAAATGTTTAAGGAAATCTGAATGAAATCTGATTAAAAAGCGATAATATCAAGGCTGTATTTTGGTTCCGATGCCCGGTATAGGTCTTATATATGGTTTAGGTCCTCCCTATAAAATTTGGTTAAAAACGGACGTCCTTTGACAAAATTTGGACCTTAAAAGCAAATTTGATGTTTAAAGAAGTGTTGAGAAATTTCATTGATCTTGAGGTTTAATACGGTGTTGTTGAGGTTATTTTGGTGATTTGAACGCGCAGATAAGTTCGTATGATGTTTTTGAGTCAGTACGTGTGTTTGGTTAGGAGCCCCGAGGGCTCGGGTGTGTTTCGGATGTGATTCGGGAAGTTTAAATTTAAGAAAAAGTTGTAGAATTTCTGCTACATATGCCCAGGCTTGTTCTTCATAAATATCGCGTAGTCACTCTCGCGATCGCGTAAGGTAAATGGATATAGGGGTGGATTTTTCCATCGCGAATGCGAAGCCACGTCGTGAACGTGAAGCTTTAGGGGATTTGTTCGTCGCGAACACGACCTGTGTGATACGAACGCATAGCATTAATTGGAGGGGGCTGGGATTTTGGTCGTTCTTCCACACGAATGCGTGAGCTTGTCTGCGAACGCGAAGGTTAAGGGGGGTAAACCCTTCAAGAATTTGTGGAAGGACTCGCAATCGCGTAGGTCCACTTTCTGGAAGCCTTCGCAATCGCGACAGTGTTCTCTCGAACGGAATGAGCATTGTCGCCCAGCACTTTAAATAGTAGCTAGCACGGAATTTGTTCAAAATTTCATAACTTCTTCATCTCAACTACAAATTGGGCGATGTTTGAAAGAGGATTTCACCACAAACTCATAGGTATGTAATCTTAGACTCGTTTTTTTTATTTTCTATCCACACCCATTACATTTCTAGGCCTAAAACATATGATTAGGGGTAGAAAAGTAGGGATTTGCTTAGAATTAGGGCTTTTCGATTATTGATGATCTAGACCTCGTTTTGGGGTCGGATTTGAAAACAAAGTATATATTCGGGCTCGTGGGTGAATGGGTGATCAGATTTGGTTCGAACCTCGTGTTTTGACCAAGCGGGCCCGGGGTCAATTTTTGGGTTTTTGGGAAGAATGATTAGAAAGCTATAATTAGGCATTGGATTCGAATTGTTTAGCATTTATTGATGTTATGAAGTCATTTATATATAGATACAATTGATTTGGAGCTGAATTCGAGAGGAAAAGTAGTATTCGAGGCTTGAGTTAGCCGTGGAAGTTTGAGGTAAATGTTTGGTCTGACCTTAGCTTGAGGGATTAGCAGCTGTGTCCTATTTGCTATTTGTTTCTTGTTGAGTATGACGTATAGTCATGGTGACGAGTATCTATACATTGGTGTCAAGCATGACCGTGAGTCTTATAACGTGATTTTCATGATTTCGTTGTATTTTACATGCCTTGGTGAAGATTTCTATTTGTTGTGAAAAGTTTGGGAAAGAATTGTGGCTTATGAACATTGAAGAGCGATAGCTCCAGTTGTATAACGAATTGTGGAAGTATAAGTGATAATTGAAACTCTAGAGCATTGGCTCGAGTTGTGAAATGAAATGTGAAGTAAAAGTGAGAAAGAGAAGAGATCATTATGTTGCCCCTTGTTGGGATGTTGTTGAGTTGTGGTTCCCTTGCATTGAGTTCTTAGTTCATATTACAGATGCTTAGGTTGATGATTCCTTGTATTAGGTGTTGTAATAGGTTTAGTTATAGCTAAAGTAGTAGATGTTGTAACGAGTTTGGTTATAGTTGAGGTAGTTAGGTGTTGTAAAAAGTTTAACTATAGTTGAGGTAGGTTAGGTGTTGGAATAAGTTTCATTATAGTTGAGGTAATTAGGTGTCGGAATATGTTTGATTATAGTTGAGATAGTTAGATGTTGGAACAAGTTTATTTATATTTGGGGTAGTTGGGTATTTGAAGAAGTTTGGTAATAGTTGTTTCTCCATTGTCGGGAGAGTGTAGACCACATTGACCTTTATTGAGACTCGCTATAATTGAAACAATATTACATGTGAATCGGGCTGCACGGGCAATAATATTATATATGAATTGGGTTGCAGGTCGCAATAGTATAATATATAGATCGAGTTGTGTGCCGCAACAATATTATATATAGGTTGGGTTGCACGCAGCAATAATATTATATATATCAATCGGGTTACAGGCCGTAACAGTATTATATATGGATCAAGTTGTGCACCACAATAATATTATATATGAATCAAGTTCCACGTCGCAGTAATATTATATGTGGATCGAGTTGTACGTTGCAATAGTATTATATATGTATCGGGTTGTGCGTCGAAACAGTATTATATATGGATCGGGGTGCACGCCGCAACAGTGTTAATATGGATCGGGTTGTGTGCCGCAACAATATTATATATGGATCGAACGCCGAAACAATATTACATATGGATTGTGTTGCGCGACGCAACAATAGTATATATGGATTGAGTTACGCAACAATATTATATGTGGATCTGGTTGCATGCCGCAAAAATATAATGAAATGGGAGCGGGTGCTACGCCTACCACAAAATATAATGAAATAGGAGCGGGTGGTGCGCCTACCACAAGATACATCGAAAAGGGAGCGGGTGGTACGCCTACCATAGATGTGAAGAAAAGTGAAATCTTCCTTTATTTTCCTTACTCTTGTTTAAGGTTGGATTTGATTTCTTTGTAGTTCTTTTGATAATCAGTTCTTACCTGTTATTCCCCGAAGCATGTTTTCCTCTCCCATCTCTACTTGTTTATTTCTGCTTTACTTTCCGTTGTATATCATATAACTGCACATGTTTATTTGGTAGTCTGGTTCTATTCTCGTCACTACTTCGCCGAGGTTAGGCTAGGCATTTACCAGCATATGGGATCGGTTGTGCTGATACTACACTCTACACTATGTGCAGATCCCGGAGCAGCTTTCGAAAGATAGTCGGAGTGCTTCCATTAGTCCACTTAGAGACCCAAGGTAGACCTACAGGAGACCGCAGGCCCTGGCATCTCCCTCTATCTTTATTTCCTGTTTCATTTCCCTCTATTCAGAAACAATGTGCGCTTATTTATTCAGACCTTGTATTTAGTAGATCTTAGATAGTCTGTGACATTGTGACATCAGGTTTTGGGTATTTGATGTTTTAAATGTTGTAATAGATGTAGACTTCAGATATTTAATTGTTAACTTTCGCTTAATTATTTAAGATCCATTATTATTATGTCATTGTGTTATATTTGCTTAAAAGAGGTAATATGAAAATGAAGTAAGTAGTAAGGTTTGGCTTGCCAAGCTCTCATTAGTAGGCGCCATCACGACTCCCAAGGGTGGAAAATGTGGGTCGTGACATAATACATGCACAATTTAAATTGAGTAAGGTTTCTATGGGGTTTTACATTGATACCCTCAAGCGGACAACTTGAGGGGGAAGCCTCGGAACTGTCGACTGCACCGCTGATCGACTGGTTTTACCGCAAATAAGCCTTTCTGAATTTAAGGGTAATAAATAGGAAGAGCGCAACCACTCATTAGCGTTGATATAGGATTTGAGACATACGAGTAGAATATGATGTGGAGCATGATTTATGCAGTAGTTAATAACATGTAGGCAAGTATTTTCACGTTTTTTTTTAAATAATTGAAAAGACAGTTACAAGAAAAGGAAAACCAAGAGACAAGTTAGTTTTCAGAATCACAAATGCTTAAAAAACAATAGTTAAATACAGATAAGGGAGCAGGGTATGGGATAAGAATTCTTGGACTAATTTGTAAAAACAAGTTCATTATGGTAAAAACCTGAAAACATCCCCAACAGAGTCTCCATGCTGTCGCGCCCCCTTTTTCTCTCCTAGGGGAGGAGCTCGGCTTTCAACATTTGTGGGGTGTAATGACTCATTTCTTTTTAGGAATTGGGTATTTGAAAGAGTCGCCACCTAACAGATTATGGTGCATTAGGGCACCTAGAGTGATTAACTCTTGTGTTGGTTTGTATTACCAGAGATTAGGGTAAGGTATCGAGATAACCTCGAGGGCAAGGTGTTAGGCACTCCTCTTGGTCCATAATTATGGGTCCCGGTCGAACTTATATTCACAAATTAGTCCATACAAATAGTTGAATCGAATAAGTTGTTTGTAAAGCACATTGAACAATTAAAGTAGTAAAATAAAGGTTTGAAGAATTATAAAAAAACCAAGTTTTAAACGAGGATTTGGGGTAAGGAGGGGTCCTAGGTTTTTTATCCTATAGGATCACCCGACGCAATGTCCGGTAAACACTACTCATTGAGGGGTTACATGTGGCATTAATGCGTAGTCATCATATCCCATTTCTACCCTTTCCCATCCCTTATAAGTCATGCAAAACGAGTGTTTGGTCACGGATTCCTATTGCGTGCTGCTAGCCATCCCTTCTAAATAGTCCCGGAAAGAGTTAGGACATTTACTTATATGTGGTTCTAGACGTACCCCTAAGGTTTTAAAGGAAAAAAATCTAAGGCGACAGTCAAAAACCTTTAAGGACTTCCACAGAAATGGAGCAATTAAGAGGCTCACAATTCCTTCTCAAACAAACATACAAGCAGTATGACTCAAACACAAGTAAGGTCCTTATTAATCAAAGCCCTAAAGTGGGATTTCTAAGTGATTATACACAAATAAACCACTTTCAATACGAGAAGTTATAACCTAGTAGTTGCCTAGAGGCTCCTCTATAAAAGCTTATTAGGATCAGAAATGTTGAACGACACAAACAGCTTTAGGGAAATGCAAGTTTTGAAAATGCCCTAAGTCTTGCCTATATGCAGTATGTTGTTTCTATATTAATGTAGAAACAATAGGTTTTTTGAGATAGACCTTTTTAGTACCTACAGGCAGGATATCTAACGAGATTAAAGTAATTTTGAAAGCACTAGTTTCAGGAAATGTCATCGCTTAATAAGACCACTTTTAAGAAGTAAACTAGGCAAAACGAAATGGATTCATTAGGCTAAAATTGAAGTACAAATAGAATTGTGAGTATAGATCCCTATAGTCATGGTATCTAGACGTATTACTAGTATTTTAGTCAATTTGCAGCAACATATGAAAAACTTATTAGAACTGAATAGGAATTAGGTCCTATAAGCATGGTATCTATACTTGAACTGATTTAAGACACGATTGTTTGAAAACCTATGAACATGATTTCAAAATGCAGAACCGTAAGAAAATGATTTCTACTTGATGCAAACGACATTGGAAGTGAAAACCTATAGGCATGATGTCTATTATGCAAACAAAATTAGTTTCAACAAGAGTAAAACTCTATGAACATATTTTCTACTAAGTAAAGCAAGAAGTTTTGAAAGTAAAACCCTAAGAGCAGGATTTCCACCCATATTACCCCACAAAGTATACATCTACCCACCCTGTTACTACATACCACAAATATCTGTTCACAAATTATTACAGGCCAATAAATAAATTACATAAGTGAAATAGAAAATCAAGAAGCTACTCTATAGTGATCCTGCAATCAGGCCCAAATATCCCAAAACCTCCAATGGTCTTACAAACCTCATTTCCATAGACAAATCAGAGTCTACATGCATCAAAGTTCCCTAAGGGTCTCAAGGACCCCAGGCAATGCTTACACATAGACTTAGTAACCAAGCATTGAACCAGTGTAGTATGGAAAGGACAGCCTCAGTATGCTAGAGTTCAAAATATTCGCAAGAGGATTTCAAGGCAGTACACATACTAGAGGGGTAGAACTTATTAGCTAAGAGTAAAGTAAAAGTGTAGGACACGGGTTGAAAGAAGTTTATTAACGATTGGATTTAAAATTCTGTTCTGAAAAAAATTAGTAAAGTAATAGATGTTGTTGGAAAGTGGTTGGAGTGGTAAAAAAATTAATCACTTCAGGATAGGATCACACATAGAATCCAAATAAACTCAGTAGTCACACAGGGGTCAAAGGGTATGGGGATACACAGACACTTGGCTGCAGATACATAACCCCAGCAAGGGATCTTAGGACTGGATTAGACATGCTCAGAGATAGTTGACACTGGAATAATCACAAACCAATCATGAAGAACATAAACACATAGAGGGGGATAAAGATTTAGTATTCACAAAAATTGTAGGTACACAGCAGCTAAAACCAGGCAGGCTTTGAATCACATAAGGGAATACATTGATTTAAAGGAAGGGGAGTCATGCTAGCATGTTGATAACATAACCTAACTATAAACTTCACAACAGAACTATAAGTAAAAGAAAGCTAGTAATAAAAGAAACTGAAACAAGAAGAGAAGCATGTTATTGTTGAGGCTTTAAATTAAACTAGGACATACGGGTGAAGATAGAAGTAAGCAGAATGAAAGAACCAAAGAGTAAAGAGGATTAGACTTGGCTTGCAGCCGACTAACAGTAGCAAATAGCACAAGAGAGGGGGGACAAAAAGGAATTTTAATAAGATAGGATTTTTGGAAAACTAAGTGTCTGTGTCTATTGGTAAAAGACTTAGAGTATATATAGTTGAAAGTAGGTAGTGAAATAAGGTAAAAATCATAGCAGTATACTAATTTAAGAACTAAAAATAAATCAATTAGAGAATCAAGGAAGTACTCCCTTAAGTTAAGAGAATCAAGATCAAACGGAAAGATTCAGTACCATATAAGGCAGGAAGAAGAATCAGTGCATGATTAAATCAGGAAGGAGTCAAGGTTCAGTAGGAATAGAGTAGTCAATAAGGATCAAATTCAGAAAGACCCAATTAAGGAAAGACTAAGTAAAACAAAGTACCATAGTAAATAAGGTAATGAAATTAGTTATTCACACAGACAGGGTAAAGCTTTTAGGCCTTAAAAAAATCTTTCAATCACCATCAATTAAGGAAAATCAGAATCAATCATGGTGGAGTCATGATTCTGTATTCTCAAAATATAAATAGATACGAATGAACAGGAGTAGCAAACAAACAAGGTCAACTATATAGGATGAAAGAAACAATAGATGAGTAAACACAATCTTACAGGGGTGATATACTTAGGCCAAAGATTCGGCAGAATATATGAAGCATGGTGACCACAAAAGATTAAAGAATCAGTTAAACAGTCTAACACACCGAACCAAGGCAAAGAAAATCATGTTAACACACAGAAACAAGGCAAAGAAAGTCATGCTAACACACAAAAACAAAGTAAAGAAAATCATGCTACCTCACAGAACAAAAGAAAAGAAAATCTTTAAGAATTAGGGCTTTTAACATAGTCAAGTTAAAATCAGTAGGAACATAGAATCATTCAAAATAAGCAAGGAAAAGGAGTTTAATCATGAAGAAATCGGTTGGAACAGGTGTAGAAATAATTTCAAGAAAACCCTAGTTTTAACGAAAGTAAAATGGTTTAAAAATTAGGATCTTTCAGAAGAAGTTCAAAAAACAAGCAAATCATAGAAGGAAACAGGCTTAAAGCATAAAAATAACACAGATCTCAGAGATTCAAAAGAGAGTTAGGGTTGCAAAAGGAAACCCAAATGGAAATCGAAAGAACTTGTTGTAAACTTCACCGATCGTGACATATAAGGTGTGATTTTGGCCAAAATCCCATCGAATAAGCCATAAGTAATAGAAACAGGAACCCTAGGTCCAAATCGACATGGCCCAGTAACCTTAAAAGCATTATAGATGTTGAGCAGGGCGATGAGAAACCCATTGGAGGCTTGGGTTGAAAGGGTGGTCGCCGGAGATGATTGGAAAAGGAGGTGATTGACGGAGTTTACGGTTGAGAGCATCTGAAGGCGGTGGGGATTGGGAAAATGAGTAGGGTTAGGGGTCGTTTGGAAATTAAAAAGAGAAGGAGGAATGAGGGTCGTTAATCTAAAAGATAAACAGCTAGGATTTAGGATGGCTTGGCTCGCGTAATGGGTAATTGGGTCTGGGTCGAGTTATTAATTGGAAGATTGGGCTGGGAATTGGTCCCATTTTGGCTACAATTGAAAGCAAAATTTGGTTATTACTTATATAGCCAGTTTTTCCTATTTTAATTTATAAAAATAATCGGTAATTTTTGGACAATAATTTAAGGTGAAAAAATTATTTAAAATACATAATTATAATTCTCAAAATTTTGGGGCCAATTTTATGCATATAAAATATAATTATATCTTAAAGTAGGCTAAAATTGCAATTATATGCAATTTAGCTTAAAAATACTAAATGTAATTGTAAAAATAAATAGAAATCACATTAACCATATTTTGGCATAATAATAGAAATTAAATAAATGAATTATCAAAACAATAACTTTAAAAATAATTATTGAGGATTTTATGGATAAAAAAGGAAGAAAATAAAACAATTTAAACCCTTAAAATTATGAAAAAATAGTAAAAGCCTTGTGCATGCTTATATATGTATATATATGCTATTATAAAAGTACTTATGCATATTTAAAATATATAGGAAAAAATTGGGAATCAACATATGAACTACATATCGACATGAAAAAGTTAAGAGTTCATCCTAGTTTGGCTGGTTCATGATGTTTGTAGTTTGGCTCAGAAGCTCTGGTGAAATTTTTCTCAAGAATATCATACAGATTCCCTACTCCGGGTATGTTAAGGTCATCTCTTATTTCTTTTTGGAATGATCCAAATTATACAAAAGAAACAAGCAAACACACGATTTTTCATAAATTACTCCATTCATAGAAATACTAGAGATATCTATATTCTTGATTCCTCATGTGAATTATTATTATCTTCTGTTCATGGGTCTCAGAAAAATACGTATTTGATAAAGTTTATCGAAAGGCATAAAGAGTTTTATGGCATTCCGAGAAAATCTTATTAACATATTTCTTATGCATTTATACATGTTCATTGACTCATGACTTAGACGGTGTTATATATGCGTATATATGTATATGGAATATGGGAAAAGGTTACGGTATTATATACGCATCACCACCTAATCAGCTGGTATACGTTGATAATTTTGCCCACATTGGCCGAGATGATATGATGGAATGCTCTCAAAGGATTGATGATGTTATGAACACATGTACCTATGCACGACATGACATCCATACGTATATGCATGACACTATAATTATTTCATGATTTACAAATTTATCCAGACTTACAGGTTGAATCATTTACTCTATATTTCTTCTATGTTTGTTATGTACTTATTCATGTGTCTTACATACTCGGTACATTTTTCATACTGACGTCCCTTTTACCCGAGGATGTTACGTTTCATGCCTGTAGGTCCGATCGATAGGTCGAGAGCCCTCCAAGCAGGCTATCAGCTCAGTGGAAGATGTTAGTACGCTCCATTTGCTTCGAAGTTTCTTGTTTGGTTAGTATGTGTTGGCCCGAGCTTAGTTGAAGTTTTGAAAAATGAAAAATGAACTCAGTGAAGGACAAGGTCCATCTTAGGAGACACAGGTGTTATGACATATGAATATGAGGTGCACGTGAAGAAGATAATCCTTTGGGATCAAGCTGCAATATCTTTTGAACTAATCGAAAAGATTGCATATGGGATAAGGAGTTAAAGTCTCCTTATGTGAAGAGAACTATATCCGGATCAAGGATAAGGATTGGAGTTTGAATTGTTCTAGGACTCAAATTAGATGAAGGATCAGCAATTCGAGTTTTTGTCAAACTCTGATTACTAACTCTATAAAAAGGTAATATTGTTCTCTTGTACATGTTGTACATTCATGCAGAATTAATAGATAAATTGAGAGCAAAAGAGCAAGGCTACTTTGCAAGAAATTCACGTGAGAACAACTGTGCACGCCTGTAGCTACTTGAACCAGATAGAAGAACCAGTTCCATTGTGTTTACTCTTATTCTAGTTCAATTGTAGTAGGTGATTTAAAATTGTACCTTTCTAGCTTTCATAAAAGAAAATTTTATTAGGTACGTTGAGTATTCAAGTTAGAGTTAACTTGAAATTGTCGCAACATTTGAGGTTGTGAGCCACACTGGGATTAGAGTTAATCCTTAGAGTTACAAAGAGTTTTGTAAATACTGTTTTGGCTCATTGAGTTCAGTGGATGTTTAAGAAAATCCTAATGAGTAGTAGGTCGTGATTTTTTCACCTTTTGAGCCAGGTGTTTTCCACATAAAAATCTCTGTATTATTTGTTTTATGCACTCTTAATTCCGCAAATAGTCATAGTTAGTACATCTACAAGAACCAGGTTCTTCTAGTGCAAAAATTGGGTACCACACAAATCACCCCCCCCCCAGAGTGGTATTAACATCTAGAACATCAATTGGTATCAGAGCAGGTTAACCTTGAAGAGGCTAACACCTTAGGAGAAGATCAACAATAAGTGCACCACCTGGAAAGTGGGAAGAGCAATCCACTGCTTGGCCTCCACTTTTCAATGGCCAAAACTATTCTTGGTGGAAGAACATAATGAGAGATTAAATTACAGGGGAAGATTATGAACTTTGGGACTTAATCACTGATCGTCCCCTAGCAACCACTAAGAAGAATGTTGAAGGAATTGAAGTGCCAAAGACAAGGGCTGACTGCACTGCTGAAGACTTGAAAAAGTGGGAGAAAAATGCTAAGGCCAAGAAGTGGTTTGTATGTTGTCTAGGACCTGACAAGTACAGTAGGATCCAAAGCTGCACAACTGCTAAAGAAATATGGGACACCCTGCAAATGGCTCATGAAGGAACACCTCAAGTGAAAATATCAAGAGGAACACTTCTGTATTCTCAATATGAGAATTTTACTATGAAGGAAGGAGAAACTATCCAGGATATGTACACCAGATTCACCACTTTAACAAATGAACTTGAATCTCTTGGAAGGACTATCCTTAAAGAAGACAAGATTGAGAAGATTCTAACAAGAGTTTTGCCAGTCACATAGGAAAGCAAAATCACTGCCATTCAGGAATCCAAGGACATTCTACCCTCAGACTGGATGAACTAATAGAAAATTTAACTTCCTATGAAATGAGGAGACAAACCATGAAGATGGATACCCTCAAAAGGGAGAAAAGTTTAGCTCTCAGAATAACTAAAGGTGCAGAATTGAAGATGATGAAATGGCTACGATCAATAGGGATTTCAAGAGGTACCTAATGAGAGGAAAGGGTTCTTCAAGAAGTACAAGCTTCAATAAACCAAGAGATCTAGAGAAACAGGTAAATGAGGGATGCTACAAGTGTGGCAACACTGACCACATGATCAAAAAATGTCCTTAATGGGAAATTGAGTGGAAGAAAGAAAGAGCTGAGCGAAGGAACAGGAAGAAGGAAAAGTCTCAACCCAGGAGAAACAAAAGTTCGGTTGCTGCTTTGGGAGAAACTTCAGATGAAGACTCAGAAGATAAAGATGAAGAGGAACAAACACTAATGACCATCGGTGAATCAGATGATGAACATGAGGTAAGTATGTTTCATCTCAAAGACGAGATTAAATTATTGTCTAAAGAAAACCTGGGTGAGCTATTAATGACTTCATTGATGAGTCTGAGATAATTAACAATGAGAAGGAAGTTCTGTCTAGGGAACGTGTGATTCTAAAAGCAAAATGTAAAAGTCGAGAGTCTAGGGCAAATGAGAGTGATAATAAATGTGCTGAGTTGAAGAACCAGGTTCTTCAACTTGACAACAGTGTCTTAGGACTTAAGTCTGAGAATCTAAAAGTAAAATTAGGAACAGGAAAGAAGATAACTGATCACACACATCTCACTCTAGAAAAAAGTTTGGGAAAAATAAAAGATTAAATATACAAAAATATGAATTCAAATCAAAGTTTTAAAAGAAGATCTAGGAAACGTAAAACATGAACTAGACAGAACTTGCAAGTGGAACAAAGCCTCTAATTATCTCTCTTGGTTGCAAGAGCATCACAACAGTAACAAAAGAGGACTTGGCTATGGGACTCAAGCTCCTAAATGGGATCCAAAAAGCAAGTACCTTACTCTTCCTGAAAACAAAATCTGAACACACTGCGGTAAGATTGATCATTACAAATGTGAATGTAATGCAAATGAAATGGCCAGTCAAAAGAACGTAGTTTTTGTTAAAGAAAAGAATAAGTTGCCTAGATGGGAAAGAAGGAATTTAATTCATCCTTTTTCTTAAAGAAAGGTACCCAAACTAGTTTGAGTTCCTAAGACTAACCCCTGATTTTCTTTTGTAGGTCCAAGTGAGAGGGAGGAGCCAAATATGGTATATGAATAGTGGCTGCTCAAAACACATGACTGGGGACAATGACCAGTTTTTTTCACTTGGAAACTTAAAAGGAGGTAATGTCTCCTTTGGTAATGGAAAGAAATGTGAGATCATTGGGGTTGGAAGGTAGGAAAGACTGATTCTCACTCCATAGAGAATGTCTACCTGATAGATGGTTTGAAATATAACATAATAAATGTGTCACAATAGTGTGACAGAGGCAACCTTGGGGCTTTTACCTCCACCAAATGTTTTTTGATTAACCTTACCACTAACAAGGTTGCTTTGCAGGGCAGAAGAGTTAAAAATATTTACATTGTAGATTTGTCAACTCTTTCAAAAAATGAACTCACTTGTTTAACTGTGTTACACAATGATCCCCTCCTATGGCACAAAAGACTTGGCCATGCCATTCTAAATCAGCTAAACAAACTAGTCTCCAAGGACTTGGTAATAGGATTACCTAATATCAAGTTCAAAGAAGACAAAGTTTGTGAGGCATGTACAAGGGGGAAGCAGGTAAGGTCACCCTTCAAATCCGAGAAAATGGTAAGTTCTTCCAAGACGTTAGAACTGGTTCATATGGATCCATGCGGTCCAATAAGAACCACGAGCAGAGGAGGAAAGAAATATGTGATGGTGCTTGTTGATGATTACTCTAGATTTAGCTGGTACTATTTCTAACATCTAAAGATGAGGCATTTAAAATGTTTACTGCTTTTGTTAGAAAAAACTCAGAAACAATTAGGAAATCAACTTGCATCCATTAGGTCTGATCATGGAACTGAATTTGAAAATGCAAAATTTGCTGAATATTGTGATGAGATGAAAATTGTATAGATATCAACTTCTCTACCCCTAGGACTCCTCAACAAAATGGGGTAGTTGAAAGAAAGAATAGGACCCTTGAGGATATGGCAAGGACCATGCTTTTCTCTAGTAAATTACCCCACAGCTTCTGGGCAGAGGCTGTAAACACTGCATGTTACATTATAAATAGATGCATGACTAGACCTTCTGTTGATAAAACTCCCTATGAGATACTTAAAGGGAGAAAACCAAACATATCCCATCTTAGGGCATGTGGCTGCAAGTGCTATGTGCACAATAATGGAAAAGACTCCCTAGGTAAGTTTGATCCCAAAAGTGATCAGGGAGTATTCTTGGGATATTCTTCACATAGAAAAGTATATATAGTGTTTAATAAAAGAACTTTGTGTGTAGAAGAAAGTGTGCATGTTGTATTTGATGAAACTAACATTTTTTCTGAGGGATAGGAACATGAAGATGAAGCCATTAGACTAGTCAAGGACTTGGGTACATCATCCCAAGTCAATGTGGCACCTACAGAAGGAACATGTGATGGAACATGTCCTTCTTTACAGGCCAACCCGACAGGGGGAAGAAATCAAAAAGGAATTGGAATAAACTCCTTGAATGAACCTGTTCGTGAACCTGTTTCTCAGCAAATGGCTTATACATTTAGTAGAAGCCAGTTAGTTGTGAAACCTCACAAGTACCAAAGTTCTCATCCCATTGAGAACATTCTCACTGATCCAACAGCTAGAGTCAAAACCAGATCACAACTAAATATCTATGTGCATTTGATGCTTTTCTATCTCTTATTGAACATAAAAATGATTCTGAGGCTTTGCAGGATGCAGATTGGGTCAATGCTATCCAGGAGGAACTCAACCAATTTGAAATAAGTCAAGTCTAGGATCTAGTTCCAATACCCAAGGATTGATCAATCATTGGTACCAAATGGGTCTTCAGGAACAAACTTGATGAAGATGGAATTGTCGTAAGAAAAAAGGCAAGGCTGGTGGTTCAAGGCTACAGCCAAGAGGAAGGCATTGACTGTGATGAGACCTTTGCTCCAGTTTCAAGACTAGAAGCAATCAGACTCCTCATTGCCTTTGCAGCACATATGGAATTCACTCTCCATCAGATGGATGTCAAACATGTCTTCCTAAATGGCTATCTCAAGGAAGAAGTGTTTGTGAAACAACCTCTAGTATTTGAAAGCAAGGAATGTCCTGAGAATGTGTACAAGTTGGACAAGGCTCTATATGGGCTCAAACAGGCCCCAAGATCCTGGTATGAACGACGATAAAAATTCCTACTTGAGCATGGGTACAAAAGAGGTAAAATTAACAGCACTTTGTTCCAAAGGGAAAAAGATAAAGACATCCTTATTGTACAAATATATGTTTATGACATAATATTTGGAGCCACTACAGATAAGTTGAGTAAGGACTTTGCAAAATTAATGGAGAGTGAATGTGAAATGAGCATGATGGGTGAACTATATTTCTTCCTAGGCTTGTAGATCAAGCAAAGCCCACATGGGACCATGATCCATCAACAGAAGTACACAAAGGGACTAATCAAAAGGTTTAAAATGGAGGACTCAAAGAAATAGATACACCTATTGCAACTGCCACTAAATTAAATATTGATGAACGTGGTTCATCAGTTGATCAAAAGTTGTATAGGGATATGATTAGTTCACTCATGTATCTTACTGCCAGCAGACCTCACATTATTTTCAGTATAGGGCTTTATGCTCATTTCCAGTCAAATCCAAAGGAGTCACTTTGACAGTTATCAAGAGGATATTGAGATATCTGAAAGGCACCACTGATTTGTGTCTTTGGTATCCCAAAGGTAGTAATTTTGATCTAGTAGGATATGTTGATGCTGATTATGAAGGTTTTTAGTAGACAGAAAGAGTACTTCAGGTATGGCGCATTTCCTGGGGTCATGTCTAGTATCATGGGCTACTAAAAATCAAAATTCAGTAGCCCTATCTACTGCTGAAGTTGAATATGTTGATGGCGTTTCTTGTTTTACTCAATTTCTATGGATCAAACAATAGCTAGTAGACTTTGGATTTCAAGTGGGATTCATTCCAATATTTTGCGATAACACTAGTGCTATAAGTATGACAAAGAACCATGTTCATCATACAAGGACCAAGCACATAGATGTTAGACACCACTTCTTGAGAGATAACTATGAGGAAGGGTTAATCTCCATAGAATCGTGTGCTACTGATAAACAAATAGCTGACATCTTCACTAAAGCACTAAGTAGAGAAACCTTTGAAAGGAACATGTTTTAATTAGGGATGACTAAGATCACCTAAAAAGGTCCAGTTCATTATGCTCAAAAAAACAAAAAAATTATTTATTTTTGGTTAGGAAGTTCTTAATTCAATGTCAATATCTAGACTAATTCTTACTCAGTCTCATACTTTAATTAGTATACTCTTGTGACATGTGACTATTGACTCACTAATCTCTTACAAATTTTCTCTATTCTGACATTTGAGGCATGATCAAGAGAAGTTTTACTTGAAGAACCTGGTTCATCAGTATATGCTCATGAGAAAGTTCAAGTATGTTTCTATACTTTGCACAATTAGAAAGATAAAATTACCAATCATGAGCAGAAGTCCTAGTTACACCAAACTTTCATAAATTCTATCCGTTGAGCATTGAACCAGTTTCATTATTCTAGCAGTCTAACTAAAACGGGTTTTTTCCCTAAAAACTAGCGTCCCTCATTAATCTCTAAAGAGACCGGAACTCTAATTTGATTAGACTCTTAATTGAATACTAAAAAGGCTATCGTTACTGCCTTAATCATGATCCCCCCTTAAATATCTACCACACTAAATCTCATCACTCCTAACCGTCATTCACTTTTCAAGATTTTTTATAATCCCCTTTCTTCTCCAAATTCCCAAAAGATTTCCATAAATACTCTGCATGGCTAATCCCTAAGATAATCCTGGAACTCCCCTACCAGTTTCCCCTAATACTTCATCACCAATACCTCCTATTGAAACCCAAAAACCTATATTTCGCCGGCAAAAGATGTTAACCAGAAAAACTGTAGCATTCGGCCTTCTAAAAAAAGCCCTAAACGAGAAATTAAAGGCCAGCCAAAAGAAAGAGGTTTTAGATGATGAATCCAACTTAAGCTCTAAGTCTGAAAAATTCATCTCTGCTACTAAAGGAGAAGAACCTGGGTCTTCTGACAATGACAAGAGTCAAGAAACCCCAGGTAATGTAAACACCTGTTTTGTATCTTCTGATGTAGCAGAAAAGGAAGACAATAGGTTTGTGTTGGTAGGTTCTATAAAGAATGTTGAAGGGGCTGAGTCTAGTAGGAGAAGAAAGAAGAAGAAATGAGAGGTTCTTGCTATATGTGGTAGTGTCGAAGATGGTGGCTTAAAGTCAGGGGGAAGCAGATCTGGAGAAGCTGCTGGGGGACTTGTTCACTTGAGTAAGCAACAAGGTGAACCTGGTTCATCTGTGGAGGAAACTTTAGCGGATATTCTAAAGAAGGTAGGGGCCAGTTATGACCCAAACAAACGCAAGGCGTTTTCACAAAGGACCCCAATTCCTTCTAAATCAGCAAAGAAAAGCAAAGTATCATCTCCCAAGACTGCTGCTACTTATGTACCTAGGGGAAGAGTCACAAGGAGCAAAGCAAAGCAAAGTGATGCAGCACTACAAAAAGCTTTAGAGAAGAGTAAGAAAAATAAGAAAGAAAAAGGAAAAAAATGTTGTGGAAATTTCTGAGGCTGTTGAAAGAGAGAAGGAGGAGATGGAATTGGTCCACCAAGAGAGAGGTACAACTGTGGAGGTTCCCATTGCCAAACCAAAAGGAACCAAGACTCCTTTAAAGAAGTCTTCAAAATCTGTACATGTTGAATCCTCCTTTGGCAAAAGAACTAGGTCTGCAGTAAAGGGAAATCAAGTAAAATTTACTGAAGAACAAGAAGAAGAGTGGAGTGGAGAATAAGAAGAGGAGGAGTCTAAAAAAGAGCAAGATCGTTTTGTTATTTTTAGCAAGAGAAAGATATTGAAGGGAAGGTTGCTGAAAGACCTGGAGGAGCCAGGCATGCTTAGATTGGTGGATGCTTAAGCTGCACAAGAATGGAAGGACATGGTCTTTCAGATGGATGGAAAACTAGCCAAAAAAGAGCTAATTGCATTCGTGGAAAATGGTTCTGTGAAAAATGGTCTAGTAACGAATGTCGTGAAAGGAGTGAAGGTGAAGTTTGACGCACCTGAATTGGGGAGGATTCTAGACATTCCTAGTGAGGGCTATGATGATTACACCAGGCAAAGGTGGCCTTGTCTAGATGATCTGCCCACTGCACTCCAAATCACCAGGAACTTCTGTGATACAAAGGATGCTGAAGATATTCCTGAGGCAAGATTTGTTCAAAAAAGTTAAATGAAGCCACAGCATAAAGTGTTGTTTGAGTTTGTGAACAAGTGCATGCTGCCTAGACAAGAGAGGAGGCATACTCTAAATTACATGGACATGGTTCTCATGGAGTACCTAGTGAGGGGTAAGCAGATTAACTGGCCTGCTTTTATAGTCAAACTTCTGGACAAAGTCATCAATCGCTACAAGGATCATGCTACTCCTTCTGTATTCATTCTGACAACTATACTGGTAGGCTGAACGTTCCCTTAAAGAAATGGGAAATGTCTTCCAGTAAAGAGTACTTTGGAATCAAAACCCTCCAGGCTTGTGACTATCTCATCAATGTAGGCCCTGTTGAACCTGGTTCATCAGTGAAGACTCCAGTGAATAGCAAAGTTAGGGCCTTGGTTCAAGAATGTGGGACAAAAGATGCAGAAATTGCTAGGCTTCAGGCTCGTGTTGCTGAGCTAGAAGATGAAAGGAATGGGCTGAAAGATGAGCTAGCAAAAGAAAAGGAAAAGAGTGGAAGGATGCTACAAACAATGCTCAACCTACTCCAATCCCAACCCTCTAGTTCCTCAAAGCCTTAGCCTTCTTTGTCCTATCTTTGAACCAGTTCAGTTAGCCCCTAGTGACCCAGATTAGGGATTTTTCTTGTTTTTGCTCATGGTTGGTTGTTTTTGTTCTTTCTTTTTGTTGACTGTCTTGTAGAAGCACTGACTTATCAATGATAATTTGCATTTCTCTTGCTATATGAATATTTCGATCTTAATAGTTATTTTTGTCACGCTGATTATTGATTCACTAAAGCATGCTTTCACTAGCAGTTGCCCCACTGGCCATGAGTAATGAATAAAATTCTGGGATTCACATTGTCATGAAAGTTCCGATTATGCCAAAAGGGAAAAGATATGATATTGTGATAAAAAATAAAAATAAATTGTGTCTATCTCTTAACAGTGATGTTTATGACCTAATTAAACCTGGTCCTTAATGATGAGATAAATTTTTCAAGTGTAGATAATTTAGCTGAGTTCCCCAGGTTCTCTGATCAATAAAAGCACAGAGTTTGTCATCATCAAAAAAGGGGAATTTGTTGGCCCAAGCTCAGTTGAAGTTTTGAATAATGACAAATGAACTCACTGAATGACTAGGTCCATCTTATGAGACACTGGTGTTATGGCATATGCACATGAGATGCACGTGAAGAAGATAATCCTTTGGGATCGAGCAGCAATAACTCCTGAACTAATTGAAAAGATTGCATATGGGATAAGGAGTTGAAGTTTGCTTATGTGAAGAGAACAATATCCGGATCAAGGATAAGGATTGGAGTTTGAATTTTTCTAGGACTCGAATTTGATGAAGGATCACCTATTCGAGGTTTTGTCAAACTCAGATTACTAACTCTATAAAAAGGTAATATTGTTCTCTTGTACAGGTTGTACATTCACGCAGAAGTTAAAGCTAAATTGATAGCAAAAGATCAAGGCTATTTTGCAAGCAATTCGCGTGAGAACAAGTGTGCACGCCTGCAGCTTCTTAAACAAGATAGAAGAACCAGTTCCATTGTGTTTACTCTTATTCTAGTTCAATTGTAGTAGGTGATTTAAAATTGTACCTTTCCAGCTTTCATAAAAGCAAATTGTGTTAGGTACGTTGAGTATTCAAGTTAGAGATAACTTGAAAGTGTCGCAACAGTTGAGGTTGTGTGTCACACTGGGATTAGAGTTAATCCTTAAGTTTACAAAGAATATTGTAAATACTGTTTTGGCTCATTGAGTTTAGTGGATGTTTTGGAAAATCCTACTGAGTAGTAGGTCGTGATTTTTTTACCTTTTGAGCCAGGTGTTTTCTACATAAAAATCTTTGTGTTCTTTATTTTATGCACTCTTAATTTCACAAACAGTCATAGTTAGTACATCTAGAAGAACCAGGTTCTTCTAGTGCAAAAATTTGGTACCAAACAAATCACCCCTCCCCCTCTTGTGTGGTATTAATGTCTGGACCATTAGTATGATTTTGACGTGTATTGTTTGGCATGGGGGGATTGTCCCGACCTTTATGATATTTATGTCTCTTAGAGGTTTGTAGACATATGTCGTCTACATAAAAGAATGTACGGCCTTGTCGGCCTATGTTTTGAGTTTATAAATGATCATATTGGCCCACTAGGCTCGTATATCACGTGCATATGATGATGTAATAAGAAATTTACGTTACATTGGTACTCGGTTGAGTAAGGTACTGGGTGCCCATCACGGATTGGGTCGTGAAATTAACGTAACGAGAAAATTATCCTTCAACAGGTTCCATTAAAACCCTAGATTATGAGTTTAGCTACTCATACTCATAGTAATAATATCCAAAGTAATTTGCATAATAATATTGTAGAAAAAAGATACAGGGATGTAGAAATCAATGATTCTAACTCCCAAGTAGTGTTCCACGAGCTATTCTTACCTTTAGTTGCGAAAGTCCTTCAAAGTGACATTTTTGGGTCAATTTATATGTTTGGGACAAGCCCTAAACGTGTATGTCAACTCCTAATCAAGCCGGAAAACAATTTAAGCCTTCAAAACTCGGATTGGACCTGGTCTTAGGCCTGGCGTCGCCATGCTAATGCCAGCCTTAGCATGGCTTAAGCTGGCGTCACTAGGCTAACGCCTGGTTGGGCCCGACTTTAAACTGGCCTTGCCAGGCTAAAGCCTGATCAAGCTGGCTTTTGCCTGGCTTCTCCTTTTCACTATTTTCGAGCGCACTTTCGACATTTAAGCATCCCTTTAGCTCTACTTTCATTTCCAATGCACTTACACATAAAAATAGATTTCAATACGCTCAAACAAAGTGTAATTTATCATTAAAGCATGTAAAACACAACACACATAATGTTTTAAACTGTGAATTATAGCCACACATCACTTCGCATTTGCAAAGCTCACAAATGCGAGAAAAGTATCACAAACGTGAAGTCCTCGCATTTCTGCAGCCATCGTAAATGCGAACACTTTGTTGCAAATACGATCCCTCGCTTCCGCAAATGCAGCCTTATTCTTCGCAACTACGAAGCTACCCAGTCCTTTCCTAGGCTCGCAAATGCAAATATTCTTAGCAAATGTGAGGCTCGCATGCGAAGTCTGCAGACCTGAAGCATATTAGCAAAAGCTTTTAAGCCTAAATCATTCTGTAGCTTATCCAAAACTCACTCGAGCCATCGAGACTCTAAACCAAACATGCACACAAATTTTGAAATATCATACGGACTTGCTCGTGCGACTACTATAATAACGCCTAGAACTACGAATTTAATACCAAATTACATGAACTTTTCAAGAAAATTTCAAAACTTCTATTTTCTCAGCCCAAGATCCGAATCACGTCAAATCAGTCTCGTTTCTCACCAAACTTAACAGATAAGGTGTAAATATCATAACGGGCCTGTACAGGGCTCCAAAATCAAAATAGGGGCCCGATACTAACTAGATCACATATTAACCAAAATTTTAAAACCATTACAATTTCAGTTTTACAATTTTATCAAAAATTTATTTCTCCGGTTAGGGACGTACGCCCAGATACCATATTTTACTGTGGATCCACCGTGACCGTCAAATCACAGGTCCGGATCTGTTTACCCAAAACGTTGACCAAAGACAACAAAAATTAACTTTTTAGGCCAAAAATCATAATTTCTTCATTTTTTCATATAAAAGCTTATCGGATATACGCCCGGACTGTGCATGCAAATCGGGGAAGAATAAAAATGAGGTTTTGAAGATCTCGAAATACGGAATCGAATTCTAAAATATAAGATGAGCCTTAGGTTATCACACCTATATATTTATAGAGGAAGCTGATAATAATATAAATATATTAATTGAGCAGCCAATATAAGTAGCAACTTCGGATCTAAAATAGTTGAGCACTTATGATCTAATTAAAACTCCTCAGTATGCCACTAACGTTGACATTAAAAGCATCCCTAACATCTGGGGGTAGCTTTGCTATTCCACAATAAAAGTTGATTCTGTCTTTTTTGCTTTTTTATATATATTTTTTATGTTAGTCTTTATATAATACATAAATTAATTTCGGTGCATTAATTAGGGAAGTGCTGTGGCAAATAAACATTGGCATAATTTCGGTATATTCTCTTTATTTTTGGTAAAACCAAGTTGTTTAGTAGTTTGACTAGTTTCTGAAAATCCTTGATATCTATAAATTAGGAATAGTTGTCAGTTATTTTGTTAAAAGGAATCAAATTGGGGGGGCGGGGGGGAGGGGGGGAGAGTTATTGTTTATGTGCACGGTCAGGTACAACATTTTTTTTAAGTTTTTACCAACAAGTTATGTTATTCTTCCATACTTGTACATGTGACCCTTTGAACATAAGTCCGTAAAAGTCCGTAAAATGCTGCAAAGGAATGGGATGAGGCTCCTTATCGTAGATTTAGGATTAGGATATACATATTACGGGTTCCTATAACGATTTTAAGTTAATATATATTATAATAATTAAATTAATAATTAATTTTTTGTAAATATTAATGGATTTCTAAATTTTATATATATATATATATATATATATATATATATGCGCAAAAGTTACTAGGCCTTACCTTAGTCCCTTTGACAGGGGTGGAGCCAATGTATAAGTTACGGGTTCGGCATAATTCAGTAATTTCTGTTCAAATTTTATGTGCGTTAAAAAATCAATTAAATATGTGCAAATTATTAATTTAGATTCCAATAACTTAAATTGATTAAAATTCCAAACTCATAAGCTTCAAATTTTGACTCCACCTCTGCTTTTTAGTCAATATAGAATGAAGATTTTTACCAAAAGATTCTTGCTTTTGAATCGCAAGGTCAAAAGTAAGAAAAGGGAACACCAAAAATCTAATGAACATAGAGCCTTACATTAGAATGTACGTGGTCGTTTGATATAAAGTATTAGAAAAAAAATAATATGCGAATTAATTTTAATATTATTAATCTTATGTTTGGAAGTATTTTTCAACTTATACATACTTTATTCAGTACTACTTTTATCATAACAAACCATAACATTAGCAATACTATAGTTTTTAATATATAAATAAGCATATATAAAGACATTTGCAATGCATATTATTTTTAATACACAATCAAAGAGTCAATAAGAAATAATCTTAATATAATTAATTCCAATATTACTAATATATATTATTTAATACTATTCTTATACATCCTGCCAGACGACCCCTAAGAGTCTAATCGAGTCTTCACTAGAGGTACAAGAATTTTGATGAAAGTTGAACCTGGGACTTTTACAATATAAGATGAAAGTTTTGTCAATTTGTTACGGCCTAATTTTCAAAATGATTTGATATAGACTTTCATGTAAATTTTGTTTTTCTCTGTTTTAAAGCATTTTGTATATCTAATGCATGTTCAACTATACATTTTTATGCCAGATGCTTTATTGATCCAACACCTTGCTCTACACTATTGATTACTTTTATCTTATAGAATTTGGAAATCCAATTTATTAAAATGTAATACAAGATTTATATATATATATATATAGATATATATATATATATAAAGAAGCAGATATATGGAAGAGCTCCCTTTGGATAAAAAGAAAGATTCTTTTGGTAAATAAAAAGAAAGAATTTGTCGTGTTTAATTTTGGATTCTTTTATTGCTTTTAGTACATAAACGTAAGCATGTTAGTTCGAATGATGAAACAATGACAACATATTTGAGCTATTGAGTTGAATAGAGTAGGATCTACAAATGAAGCTCGTGGTCCTAAATCTACTAATAGTTTTCTTTCTTTCTTTTTAAATGTATATTAATAGTCGTACTTGTACCATGCGCAATTAATATTAAAAAATATTAATTAAACTATAATCGAGCTTGTTTTATAATATTAGACCGTATTGTTATCTTATTTGTCAATACATTATACCCAACTTTCACCGATGTTTGAATAGTTAATTTAGGTAATTAATTTCTTTGTTAATTTTTAATGAATAATTTTTTTGTTATTAAGTAATTATGCCCTTGTGGCTTTTTTTCTAGGCTGCCACTTAGATTAATGAGAGGTTTTATCATCTCTTTTTAATAATATATAGAAGTTATATGGAATATAAAATATTAGAAAGAAACTACTCTATAATTTGAATCAAAAGTTTTTTTATTGTTTTTTTTTAAAAACAATTATAAAACTCCAACTTGAAACTACTCCCCAATTTGAAATGGTAATTTTTTATTTTGTTAATGTTATCTTTTATTTTAAAACTCTAACTTGAAGCTACTCCCCAATTTGAATGGGTAGTTTTTCTTCTTCTTTTTTTATTTTTTTATTTTTAAATAATTTTAAAACTCTAACTTGAAACTACACGGTCTAGGAGGATTGGGTAGCATTAACTTGGGGAGGTAAAAGGCTAGAGAGAGAAGCTCTCCCTTCTCTCTAACTTTCACCGCTTCATCTTCTTTGCTACCTCTGTGTATGTAAGTTAACGTGCGCCGAGGGTGCCATGGCGAGAGGAAGAGGCCGACCCAAGAAAGTTCTAGTGCCAATCTATGCTAACACCACTGTGGACGCTAGTTCTCATCCGTTGTTCTCTCTTTTCGGTCTTCAAAATCCTGTCTTTGAGGAAGTCCCCCCGACTTGGATTTAGGGGGCTCACTTGCCCAATGGATGTTCCAATTACTAAGCTGACTACCTTCCCTGCCCTGGTAGCTCTTCAAGTGAGTTTTCTTTGCCTGCCCTCCATGACTAAGCGACACTTTGTTCCACTCCTTTCATTTATACTTTATATCTATAAGCAGGGGGGTCTGCGTTCACTATTAAGCCTACGCCCGTCCATTCCTTTCAAGCTTGATCCTTCCCTTAGACTCGTTACCTTGTTCGACTGAACTCGTTGGTTCCGCGCTCTATTCGGTCGTAACAGACCGGCTTGGGACAGAGAAATCCGGATGAATACCACAAGGGGGGCATAGGGCTGTGTGAACGCTGTTCCAGTCCCAAAAACTGTTAACGCTGTGCCAAAATCTGTTAACACTGTTCCATTGCAGCACACTGGAGTTACTGTTTCATTGCCTTATGCAGCTGTAGATTCGTAGTCATCTGGAGTTCCTGTGCTTCCAACAATAGCTGAGAAGGTAGATAACAACTCAGAGCCTCAATCTGTACCAGTGATAGTCCCGATGGTTCAAGAGAATAGGGATATCGACCACATGTAGCAACCTCTACAACCTGATGTACCAAAAGCCAATAGTGAGAGAGGATCAAAAATTGAAGCACCCAAAGGGTGGGCTAGCCTATTTCAGAGGAATCGCCTTGCTGCAAATGGTATGTCTCTGGAGTATATTCCCCCTACACTTATTAATGGTAAGCTAGTTGGTCAGCTGGTGAAGGATGAAGTGGAAGAGGAAGAAGGAAAATGGAAATGTGCCCTAGTTGTTTTTGTCCTGGGCAATGGACCAGGGTACAATGCTATGAAAAGATTTATTAGCATACACTGGTCTCATGTGCCGGAGCCTGATTTATTTTACCATGATGAGGGTTACTATATAGTTAAATTTCAGACACTGGATGATGCCAAAGAAATTCTGTGTGGAGGACCATATTCGATTGCAAACAGGCATATGATTTTGAAACAATGGTCGGCTGATTTCGATTTTAAAGATGCTTTCCCAACAGAAATCCCCCCGTGGATTAAATTCCCCAATTTACCTATGTCCTGTTGGGGCAGTAGGTCACTGAGTAGAATTGCAAGTGTATTGGGGAAACCCATCTTTGCTGATGAATGCACGACAAAGCAAAGTAGAATCTCATATGCTCGTATGTTAATTGAGGTGAATGTATCAAAGCCACTACCAAGTGAGATTGAACTGATGGATCCCAATGGAAAGAGTTTTATGCAAGATGTGTCATATGATTGGAAACCAGCATATTGTGAGAAATGTCTTATCGTAGGACACAATTTTTTGACTAAAACTGCTCCCCCAAACCCCCCAATGGAGACTAAAGTGGCACAGGAATGGAGAGTTAAGGCTCCAGCTCCGGTGGTACAGAGTAGCCAGGAAATCCAGCAACCAGACAATACAAAACAATCAAGTCCTCAGGATGGTGTAGGTGAACATTTGAACAAGCAGAAGGGTATTGCTACACAGATCTCCCCAGTCTATAACATCACAAACTTTCCACCACTATCCCCTATTGTGACGTCTAAAAGATTTAAAGTTGGAACAATGAGTTGGGCAAATCACCCCCTAGATGAAGGGGGAACCAGCTATGACCAATGAAGTGGTTGTTTTGGAATATAAGGGGTGTAAATAAAAGGTACAAACAGAAGGAAGCTAAAGAATACTTTAGAACCAATAAATTTGACCTTGTTAGTCTTGTAGAGACAAAGGTTAAACAAAAAAATATAGAAAGAATAGCTAGTTTTTTGTTGCCTAACTGGAGTATAGTAACTAACTACAATGGAGCAGTGAATGGTAGAATATGGATCCTGTGGGATCCTACAAAAATCTTGATCTCTGGAGTACTGGAGGAGGCTCAACTCATCCATTGCATTGTCAGGAACCTTAGTGGTGGACTTCTCTGCTGCCTCACAGTGATATATGGCTTCAATGACAGTGATCAGAGGGGGGCAATGTGGAAGACTATTCAGAATTTGGCTGCAGGTATAACTGATCCTTCGATAATTGCAGGAGATTTCAATGCCATATTGTCAAGTAATGATAGACAATCATGCCAACCAGTTAAGCAAGGAGAGACTGTGCAGTTTAACAATTGCATACAGCAAGCTGGCCTGGCTGAACTGCCATGGAAAGGGGATTTTTTTACCTGGACCAATAAACAAAGTGGAAATGATAGAGTGTGTAGCAGATTAGATAGAGTGTTTGGTAACTATGAATGGATGATGAAATGGAGCCATGTACACACTGTTTATGGAGCTCCCTTTATCTCGGATCAAATTCCCATGCTATTAACCCTGACTGAAGATACTCATAGCAGGAAGGTACCAATTAGATTCTACAATACATGGACTCAAAGTAAGGATTTCCATTCTTTGGTCAAAACTAACTGGAAAAGCACTGCTCAATGTACATTGCAAGGGGTGTGGAATAACCTCAAAGCTCTCAAGCCTGCCTTAAAGTCCCTAAATTGTAGAGAGTTTAAGGGCATTACACAGAAGATTGAGAACAGTAGAAAGGAACTGGAAGCTGTTCAACACCAGATGGCCATGTCATATACAGATACCCTACAGATGAGAGAAAAGGACCTGATGCAGCAATTGGAAAAATGGTCTTTGCTTGAAGAATCAGCACTGCAACAAAAATCTAGAGCCAGATGGATCCAGCTTGGAGATTTAAACAATAAATACTTCTCAGCAGCAATGAAGGAGAGAAACCAGTTTAAAAGGATTACTGAACTGACCACAGAAGGAGGAATGAAGATAATTGATCCAGCTGACCTACATAAGGAGATTACAGATTTTTATAAATCACTCATGGGTACAGCAGCCACTTCACTACCAGCAGTTAACAAAGTGTATATGAACAATGGACCTAGACTCTCACATCAGCAGAGGTTGGAACTATCAGCTGATATCAGTGACACAGAGATCCTAAACAGTTTGAAGGCAATTGGTAATGATAAAGCTCCAGGGATAGATGGATATAATGCTATGTTCTTTAAACACACTTGGCCTATTATAGGGCAGCAGGTACTCCAAGCAGTCAAGAATTTTTTTGCAACCAGCAAAATGCACAAACCTATAAACTGTGCTACACTCACCCTAATTCCTAAGGTATCTAATCCTCAAACAGTCAAAGAGTTTCGACCAATAGCTTGCTGTTCAGTCCTTTACAAAATCATCTCCAAGTTGCTGGCCAACAGACTCCAGAAGGTCATGAGCAGTATTATCTGTAATGCACAGGCAGGCTTTATCCCAGGAAGGAGAATAGCAGACAATGTCATCTTAGCACATGAACTAATAAAGCATTACTCTAGGTCATATATATCTCCCATGTGTATGATCAAAATTGATTTGCAAAAGGCTTATGATTCAGTAGAGTGGTGCTACTTACAGCAGGTTATGGAAGCACTGGATTTTCCTACCAGATTTACAAGATGGATCATGGAGTGTGTCCAAACTGTCAGCTATACAGTGGTGGTTAATGGGGAGACAACAGAGCCTTTTCAAGCAGCCAAAGGACTGAGACAAGGGGATCCCATATCCCCTTTTCTGTTTGCTATTGTGATGGAGTACCTTAGTAGGTCTCTGGCTGAATTGAGACAAACCAGAAATTTTGCTTTTCATCCTGGTTGTAAAAAACTGGGAATAACTCACTTAAGTTTTGCTGATGACTTATTGTTGTTTGTCAAAGGAGAGCCTCACTCTGTAAGTAATATGTTTACTTATTTCTCTCAGTTCACTGCAGCTTCTGGTATGACAGCCAACTTGCATAAGAGTGTTGTCTATTTTGGAGGGGAGAAACCTCAGGATCAGCAACATATTATTGATCTCCTGGGCTATGTACGTGGAGAACTTCCCTTTAAATATTTGGGAGTACCTTTGACTACCAAGAAACTGACTGTTTTGCAATGGCAACCACTGGTTGACAAAGTTTCTGCCAGGATTACATCCTGGACTGCTAGACACATATCATATGCTGGCAGAATCCAGTTGGTACAATCAGTTATATTTGGGATTCAGGCTTACTGGGCACAACTATTCCTAATACCTTCCAAGATTATAAAACTGCTTGAGGCAATGTGCAGATCCTATATCTGGTCTGATCAGTTAATGTGTCAAGAAAGGCATATGTGGCTTGGGAGAAAATCTGTATGCCAAAATCTGCTGGGGCATTGAACTTGACTAATCTATCACCGTGGAACAAGGCTGCTATTGCAAAACTCAGCTGGGATCTGGCACACAAGAAGGATGCTCTATGGGTGAAATGGATTCACACAGTCTATATCAAGCAGAAGCAATTGGAAACCATCACTGTCCCTACACAGGCTAGTTGGATAGTCCGGAAGATCATTGAAGGCATTAAACTATTGTAGCAACATCAACTGTTGGATAAATTTGAATGTACTATAAGAAGAATCTACTTACAACAGATAGGAGAAGCACCAAGAGTCAGGTGGAAGAACTTAACAATGCAGAATACTGCTCGACCTAAAGCAATCTTCAACCTATGGCTGCTCTTGCAAGATAGACTGCCCACCAAAGATAGGCTGATCAAATGGAACCTGGATGTGACAGACACTTGTGTCATGTGTCAACAAGCTGTGGAATCCAGAGAACATTTATTCCTGGATTGCACTTATGCAGCCCAACTGAGAGACCACACATTGCAATGGATTGGAATTAAACAGCCTACTGGACAAAACTGGCTCCAATTTGTCCAGTGGTTCATTGAGCAAGCTAAAGGCAAATCCCCTTGAGCTCATATAGTCAAAATGACACTGACAGAGATGTTTTATGTCTTATGGCTGGAAAGAAATGCGAGAATATTTGAAAACAACTATTGTAACAGTGACAAACTGCTTAGAAATATTGCTTATAATTGTAATGTTAGAGCTCCTCCTAGGCTAAGAGTACTTCTGCAGCATTATCTACTATAATGCTAGGCTATTAGACAGTATAGGATAGTCTTTGTTTTCGTTTTGATAGCCAGCTGAGTAATAAGCTGGGCTATGAATCTGTAAGGTTAGCACTTTGGTGATTAATACAAAGTTTAATTACCAAAAAAAAACTTGAAACTACACCCACCCAATTTGAGTGGGTAGTTATTTTTTATATACTTATAGTTTCGATCTTTTTTATTATAACTAATTATAAGATATTCATATTTATTAATTAAAATAAAGTAACCAATTAATATATATATATATAGTAGTCTTTTATTTTTTATTTTTTTATTTTTTATAACTATTTAAATTCAAATATACTAACTAATAACTAATTATTAACTTAAAACTTAATTAATAACTAATTATATCAAATGGCTTCTTTTTATGCTACCACTTGACTTAACTTAAGAAAATAACTTTATTCTCTCCTTTTAATAATATATAATTAATGTTTCTAATTTATCCGATTTCATGTAAGCATATGATGCAGGCAAGATTTCAATAAATAGATTAATTCTATAACATATTAACATCTAATTAAATTGCCGTAAAAATTACGTACTATTCTTTTCCTCTTTTGAAAACACTGCTATAGAAAAGGTCACCCTTTTCGATAGGTTAGAAACAGAAGTAATTGACTTTACTATACATTTTGTACTCCCTTTAAAAATAAATAAGTATTCCATCCGTTTATTTTTATTTTTTTACTTTGGATATTTTATGTCTTTTAAAAAATAATAAATATAATATATATTTTACTATATAACCCCTAATAATGATAGTATTTTAAAAGATCTTAAGAAATAATTTGAAAAATTTGTTCATAATAAGGATAAAACAAGGGGCAAAAAACAGTTGTCTTCCTCTTAATTTACTAAAACAGACAAGTAAAAATCAAAATATATTTTTAGTATAATAGACAAATAAAAGTAAACATATGGAGTATTTATTGACTTTTACTTGTCAGTATTCTAACAATAGATTTTCACTTTTACTTGTCACTTTTAGTATATCAAGAGAAGATAATCTTTTTCTTGTTATACTCACAGTATTAATTACTCACTTCAAATTATTTTTAAATTTATTAAATATATGCATCAATTAATATGGATATCATGGTAAATTATGCACGTCATTTGTTATTTTTTGAGGGGTGTGTAACGTCCATAGTTAGACAAGTAAAAGTGAAAGGAGGAAGTACTAAGGCCTCATTTATTTTTATTTTTTAAGATTAAGACGTCTAAATTTGAACACACATCTGAATATTAAAATGTGTATTAGGACTAAGACATCTGAATCTGAGTACACATATGAATATATTAAGATGTATATTAAGGTTTGAATAAAAATAATTAAGATTGTTTGATTTTTAACATATGAATATATAAAATCTATCTTTATTGAAAATTAATAAATATAAAATTTAAATGAAATACTAACTAATCTAAAGTTCTATCAATAAAATGTATAATCTTTTAAAATACGATAGTTGTTTATGGTGATGGCTAACGGGCGAATGTCGACTAGAGGCGGTGGTTAGTGGTAATTTTGGTTGATGATGGTAGTTCGTGCTAGTAGCTAGTAGTGATTGATAGTGGCGGCGATTATGATTGAGTATGATGGTGGGTGGTGATAGTTAATAATGACGGGTGGTGGTAATAGTTGTGACTAATGAAGGTGGTGGGCCGGTGTTTGTAGGTTATAATAATGGCAGTGCCGGTTGCGTGAAACGGGGTGGTCAGTTGTGGTAGTTGAAGTGGATGAGTGTTGGTTGTGGGTGAGAATGATTATGGTTGTCGGAGTGGTGGAGATAATGGGTGGTAATGTTCGATAATGATGGTGTGTCTATAATTGAGGATGATGGCGGCATGGTGGTGGTGGTGGTGGTGGTGGTTGAGTATGGTGGTAGTGGTGGTGGCATGATAGTAGTTGATAATAGTAGGTGGTGTCGGCAGTTAATAATGAATATGTGATAGCATCTTAATGAAATTAAGTCTCTATTATAGATTTTAATCATACAGACCTATTCGGACCCAATAAGTGGCTGTGAAGTAAAAATAAATAAACACACTTAATGATTAAGATTTAAATAATTAATATTCAGACTTTAAAAACAAACACAATTAATGTTTGAGATCTGAATGATTAAGATTCAGGACTCCATTAAATGCAAATAAATGAGACTTAATTTACCTTTATTAACTATACTAATTTAAGGATACACACGTCACGTGTGAACTCTATTTCAATGAATGAAAAACTCTACAAATAACATAACTATTAATAAACCATATGATTGAGATATAAATACAAAAAAATTATCAAGTACAAGCTCGTAAAAGAAATATTCAAAGACTTAGAAAATTTACGTTCAAATTTTTAGCTAACATATTCAGTCTTAATCAAACTATTATGCTTATATGATATTTCGAGTTATTAAAAGATAATATAACAATTATAATTCAATAGTTATGCCTCTAATGATGAGTGAAAACAGTCAATAAATCAACATATTCGATAGAAACTTACTTTAAAGAGGAGTGAAATCAATAAGTTCATAAATAGGCCTCTCAGGCAAACATCACTCATGTATATGTACATATCTATCGCCCCTCGGGCTAGCCTCTCTACCATTCTTGACTCAACTTTTAATAATCAATACTCGTACTCAGTATTCACGCTCAATATGTACCATATAGTAAAAGCTGCGGCATGCAGCTCGATCCATATATTGTCGATGGTGGTCACTGGGGGTGTGTAGACTCAGGGAGGAGCTCCTACAGCCCAAGCGATATATCGTTGTAGTGTGTAACCCGATCCGTATACATTTATATATATATATATATATATATATATATATATATATTGATGCGTCATGCAGCCCAATCTGTATACATTTATACATATATTGTTACGGCATGCAGCCGATCCAAATATCGTAATCCTCACAACTAGGCCATCGACCTCTCTCAGTCATTAACTCCACCATCTGACTCTCAGTCTATCTTAGTCATCAATCTCACCATCAGACCCTCGGTCTATCTCAGTAAAACAGGGAACTCAGCCCAAAAACAGTTTTCACACTTTTAAGAATATAGTGATAAAGCCAGATTTGAATAATAAACAGGTAAATCATGACTAAGGATATGCTTTCAAACAAGTAGAATGAGGAAATATAGTAAAAATTCTCCTAAGGGTCTCAACAAGCCGCCACAAAGCCCCAAACATGGCATATAACCCAAAATATAAAAACATCAAACAATTAACTATAAAATACACATTTAAAATAAACGTTCAGGATGGACTGGGTCACAATCCCCAGGGGTATTCTACCCCACACTCATCATCTAGCATATAAATCACCTCAGAGTAACACAACGACGTGTAATCCGGGGTTTCAAACCCTCAAGATAGTATTTACAATTATTACTTACCTGAACCAGCAAAATCTCTAGCTCGCGAAGCCATTGCCCCTCAATCAACCTTCATGCGCGTGGAAGATATCCACAATCAGAACGAATACGTCACAATATGCTATGGGAATAAGGCCCAAGCAAAAACAATCAAAAAATCTCGAAATTAGCAAAACCCTAGCCTCGAACCCACTTCTCGAAACTTAAAAATTTTCACATCATTAGATCTCTCATATCCCCACGAGTTCATACATATCAAAAGTTCTCAAATCCGACCACAAATGGTCCTTTAAATCCCAATTCCAAAGTCCAATTTCTCAAGCCTAATTCTTCATTTTAGGCTTAGTTTCCATGAATTTCTAGGTGGATTTCACAATATAATCGAGTTTTAAGACGAAGATTCTTACCTCAAGTCAATTCCCCTTGAATCCCTCTTTAATCTTTTTCAAAAATCACCAAAAATGAGCAGCCATGGTGACAATAGACCCACATTCGCAAACAAGATGATTTTAAAAACATTCTGCCAAGGGATATTTTCTTCTATGCGATCGCGGAAGGCCTTCGCGATCTCGAAGCACAAATGCTCAGTCCCCAGATTTAACTCTATGTGAACGCACATAACCAATACAAACACGATGCACAACAGAATCACTCTATGCGATCGCGGACCACCCTCTTTGTTTGCGATGAACAATATCCAATTAAAACCTCCCGTCCACTTTATTCTAGGCGAATGCGACCAGCCCTTCGCATTCGTGTTCAACTAATTCCACATACTATGCGATCGCATCGCTATCTATGCAGATGCAAAGCACGATTGAACTTCTCCCTCCAAAGCCTCCATGCAATCGCGAGAGAAACACTGCGATCGCGATGAACAAAATGCCAGAACTGGAACCTGCAAGTTTTTTGAAATCCTCAAAGCATGAAATGCTCCGATTGACCACCCGAAACTCACCTGAGGCCCTCAAAACCTCAAATCAAACATACCAACATAATCCATAACATCATTCAAACTTGTTCCAATCATCAAAACACCTCAAACAACATCAAATTACTCAAAATTCATCGAATTCAAGCCTAAGTTTCTAAAAAACTTCCGAAATACACTTTCGTTCAAAAACTCGACGAAACGACGTCCGAATAACCTGAAATTTTGCGCACACACTCCAAATAACATAATGAAGCTAATGCAACTCTCGGAATTCTATTCCAACCTCCATATCAAAATCTCACCTATCAATTGGAATTCGCCAAAATGCTAACTTTGCCAATTCAAGCCAAATCCTTCCACGGACTTCCAAAATGTATTTCGATCGAGCTCCTAAGTCATGATTCACCCAACGAAGATAACCAAATCATAAAAATTCTTATCCAAGCTCATATACAAATAAGTCAACTCTTGGTCAAACCTTTCAAATTCAAAGCTTTCAACTGAGATTGTCCTTTCAAATTCATTCCAAATTTTCTTGAAAACCAAAACGAATGATCTACATCAGTCATAATACATTACACTGGCAAGTCATGCCCGAGAACTGGCGATCAAGTACAATATCTCAAAATGACCAGTCGGGTCGTTACATCTTCCCCCACTTAAACACATGTTCGTCCTTGAACGTACCCAGAGTTGTTCTAAAAGCCAACCAATTGCTAAGTAATCTTACCATGCGTATACTCGTGGGTGATCCCACATCAACCCATCTTATATAGGTCTGATAACGCCACATAATTAAAATTTCCCAATCCATCCTAGTCCATAAACTGTATAACCATATTTATGCTTCTAAAATCCTCAATGCTTTCAAAATATCCCATTTATACTGTGAATGAGTCCCAAACAATATGTAACAAACAATATATGCTATCTCGGGCACATACACCGATATACCGCATACTCAAACACCCGCGGCGATAACTTATAATCACACCAGTTGCACCTAACAACTGAATACCGATAGAAAATCGCTTAAAAACTAAAGTCTCATTCCAACACTTCCACATACTGCCAATGATAAAGGAAACATGCAATAAATCATAAACATTTCTCAAATCAACCATCCATAAGGCTATTTCTCCTTTGGCAAGGACCATAGCAAATTTCTAAGTCAAACCTCGATATTTATCCATCAAACAAGTTAAAATCGAATCCGCTCATATACATTAATAATCCCAACGATCTCCTCTAGTCCAACACACCACTCTTGCGACATGACACATCAATAGAGGCCTAAGCCACAACTAGCATAATACGTTCACCAATAAGCAACGATCTGAACATGCTCAAATCATGGAAATGACTCCAATGAAAGAGTTATAACTCAAGCTCACTAGTACCACCATAACACAAAGCTGAGATCTCGTCTCACATCATAGAATAGAATATACGAATCTAACCCACAATATCATATCTCTACATAACTACACTACAATGTGCGGTCCTATCTAAACACTGCTCCACATGGGACACCTCAAGTCACTATTCTCGAAATTGACAACTACGCACAATCTAATGTTTGGAACCAAAGAAAATCCTTACGCCTACGATGAAATAAATGATATACATCACGCAAACCCAATAGAACATATCTGATATTCCATTCACCGAGAAACTCCCAATTACTCTTCCCGCTTGAAATTCCGATAGAACCGCACCATAGGTGCCCATAACCAACAGATCGTAATGTCTCACAATACTGAAAGGTAACTCATAGATCCCCTAAAATCTAACAGATCAAAACAACCTAATCAATATATCCTTCGCCAACAGCAACTCGAACTCAACAAAACCATTTCGATGCCAGACACATATCCATATAGGCCTACCAATGGAACACACATCAGCTCTAGTTACCCACAACAGATAAATAATCCTTCGAAGGTTCACAATAGTTGAATCATATCACATACTAACATTTGACTAACTTACCCACATTTTCCATCCACAACCACGAGCTAACCTGTGTATGAGAACTTGTAGTCTCAAAGTTCAAAAGGCACACGAATTACCATATCTGATCCCAATTCCGCCCCTTGCATACACATCTCGCTTTTAGACTCAATCTTTCCATGAGATATATTCTACGATTCTTCTGTGCTGCCAATCAAACTCGAATATCTATAGCCGATCCTACAAGAAAGTGTCGCAATACTACCGAAGTACCATCAACTTAATCACATTGTCTTTTCTGAAACATATACCCTCGTCAAATCACCTCAATTAGCAATGACACTTCCTTAATCATCTGAAACTGCCCATGCTGCCTAAGAATTTCATGAACTTCCTTTCAGAACTGACCGTAACTTTACACATGCAAATCTCCATCCTCACAACATACCATATATATTACCGCCCTAGGATAACATGAGAACTTCATCTCCCTTTCGAGCCATAGACCACTACGCACTCCACTAGTCAAGAACTTACCATTTGTCCTATCTAGAAGAAAAATTGCTATACATCCTATGCTCCGCATGCCCCTAGAAAATCTACATCTCCAAACCACGGCAAAAACCATCAAGAACTCCATGTGTTCCCCTTGCACAAATCCGACTTGTCAGGACTGAATCCTTCTAACTCGATCGAGCTAAGAAAGCCATCAAAACCTAAGAGCATCGCTACAAAATACCTGGAAGAATTCATTGCCTCGAACACACACAAGGAATTAATCATACCCTTACCATACCGACTCTACTATCAAGCTACTTATCTATCTAAATTTCTTTCTGGTTCATTTTCAACTTGATATCCCTCTTACTGTAGCACCACAATTTCTCAACCCAGGTTTACCACACGAGGCCCAATAAATCTGCATTGTCTAAGACCCATAAGCCGCTGAATACTCTCTTAAATATTCCCAAAAGCACCACATTCCAAAACACCATACTCAAAAGAACTTTCTGTGAATCTAAATCTGTTACCTTTATCTTCCTGAAACTAATACATAGAATCTCATAATTAACATAGAAATACCACATGTCTTGAACTCTTCCAATGAAAACTCGGTTTCTAACCATATATACGACTTTGAGATACCCAAATGCTACATGAATCATCTTGAACAAATTAGACCCATTTTCGAGAGCCATTCACTCTATTCATACTGCACTTAACCCGATCAACAAAATCAAACAAAACAGCGCCTCATTGGCACTTCTCACACTGCAGCACATAACCTTTCCATAGTAAAAAATTTCCTTTACTCTAGCCATCCTGGGGCTCAATCTCCGCAACCAGAACTGATTCACCACACGCCTCAAATCAGAATCAACATAGCACATAACCGATCAATCAGCTAATCAATAGCAAACTCCCTCACTTGGCTCGAACCATAGATCATAATACACTCAATAACTCATAACACTTATACTCTATTGATGCCATAATACCATAGTGAGATTAAATCTCAAATCCTTTGTAAGCTTGTGTAAACACAACTCATCTAGTACTTTAAATATTTTGCAAATCTCGTAATAGTTAAGCCTACTCTCTTAAGTGACCCAAAATTTCAAATTCTAACACTTACATTTCACTTGCACATAAGATCTTCTAACAATCACATAAGGGTCACACAACCCCAGAACTCTTCACATGAGATAACCCACCTGCATTGCCTTCAGTTAACCTTTCTATATAACTTCCACCGCCATAAACTGTACGCATTCACTAAGTCTTCCTGAGTCTGAACTCATACTGCAACATAAAATTTACTTTACTCTTAACTGGAAAACATGAAAAGATCCTTCACACGCCCATAACTCAGGGCTATACCACGAATCACGATGGAAACTCAAACACCTAATAGTTCTTCTATCATCCAATAGACCTTCCTCATCACTTCCATGTCACACAGATACATCTCGCAGTACTAACGTATTCATCATATAGCTATTCAACTGTCACTCCCACTAATAGGGACAAGACCAAATATATAAGTTCAAAACACTTGCTCACACAATCAGCACCTCGGTGCTCAAGCCACAAGCAAAGATCCGGACACAAGTCCTCCAGACTGGCCCAACATCGAACTCACAGAGATCACATATCGCCCCTTGATTGGGGGAATCACAAGCCATAGAGGAACATCTAATACTCAGCGCTCATGCGCGCATACAAACGCGTGGAAGGAATTATAAAAGTTACCTTTCAAGTTGAATCAGGGACGTATGATAAGAATTCAAGAAAGTGAAGTTTTCCAAAAGGTTCTACAGCCTCTCAAGGATCAATGCATACGTATCTGTACCGATCCACGAGACTCTACTAAACCTGCTTAAGACTCCTGAGACCAATGTAACCTAGGCTCTGATACAAACTTGTCACGGCCCCAAACCGACCCAGTCGTGCTGGTGCTTCTCGTGAAGACAAGGCCAGCCGACACAACACTCACATTAACCCTTTAAGCATTAAGAGTCATTTTTAAGCCTTTAATTAAACAATGTTTCATAATAACTTTTCAAATTACAATGCGAGATAAAAATACAAGTCCGACATCGGGGTGTCACTAGTCATGAGCATCTATCAAGGTCTGAATATAATAAGAAGTTTAAAATAATATACTAAATATAGTAATAGCAATGTGAGGAAGGGAGCGGTGGTACGAACGTCATGCAGCTACCTGCTAACTCTGACAACTTCGCGTATGAGCAAATCAACACTTGCTATCGGGTTCCGATATACCTGAATCTGCACACGAGCTGCAGGGAGAAATATGAGTACTCCACCTAGTAAGTAATAAAAGTAAACAAAGACTGAGCAGTAGGAAATAATTAATCCACATTCATGTTAGGCTCAATAAACACAATAGGCTTTCAAATCATTATTCGAGTCAACCTTCCTTTTTAAAATCTAGCTTTTAGTAAAAAATCATACTTTCCAGCAGTTTCAGTAGAGCTTTAATACCATTTAAAATAATAATAGAGATTAAAGCCATAATCGACCCCTCGAGCAAAGCATAGTTCGTAAAATAGCCCCTCAGGCAAAGAAATAATCATAAGCAATTCATAACTTGAAAATCTCGGTGGAAATAACCAAATTCCAAATCACTGATTAATTTCTGAATATTTCATAAATCCTATTTTTAATAAAAGTTTTTTTAAAACGTTTGTTCCACTTTACGGCAGAGGCTCAATATAATATGAGTGAAAACGGCCAATAAACCAACATATTCAATAGAAACTCCCTATAAAGAGGAGTGAAATCAATAAATTCATAAACAGGTCTCTCAGGCAAATATCACTCATATACATGTATATATCTGTCGTCCCTCGAGCTAGCCTCTTTGTCATTCGTGACTCAACTCATACTAATCAGTACTCGTACGCAGTATTCACGCTCAATAGGTACCATATAGTAACCGTTACGGCGTGTAGCCCGATCCATATATCGTCGAGGGTGCTCACTGGGGATGTGCAGACTCCAGAAGAGGCTCCTACAGCCCAAGCGCTATATCCCTGCGGCATGCAGCCCAATCCATATAAGTATCGTTGCGGCGTGCAATATATATATATATATATATATATATATATATATATATATATATATATATATATATATATATATATATATATATATATTGTTGCACCGTGCTACCCGATCCTTATATATTTGTACATATATTATTGCGGCGTGTAGCCCGATCCAAATATCGTAATACTCACAACTAGGCCCTCGGTCTCTCTCAGTTATTAACATCATCATCAGACTCTCAGTCTAACTTAGTCATCAATCTCGCCATCAGACCCTCGGTCTATCTCAGTAAAATAGGGAACTCAGCCCAAAAATAGTTTTCACACTTTTAAGAATATAGTGATAAACCTCGATTTGAGTAATAAACAGGTAAAACATGACTGAGGATGTGCTTTCAAACAAATAGAGTGAGGAAAGATAGTAAAAATACCCCTAAGGGTCTCAACAAGTCAACACAAAACCCAAACATGGCATACAGCCCAAAATATAATAACATCAAACCATTAACTATCAAATACGCATTTAAAATAATCATTCGGGATGGACTGGGTCACAATCCCCAGTGGTGCTCTACCCCCACACTCGTCATCTACCATTTAAGTCACCTCAAAGTAACCAAACAACGTGTAATCCGAGGGTTTCAAACCCTAAGGACAGTATTTACAATCATTACTTACCTCGAACCGTCGAAATCTCTAGCTCGTGACGCCTTTGCCCCTTAAATCATCCTTCACACGCATCAAATCTATCCAGAATCAGAACGAATAAGTCATATTATGCTAAGGGAACAAGGCTCAAGTGAACACAATCGGAAAATATCAAAAAATCTCGAAATTAGCAAAACTCGAGCCCCGAGCCCACTTATCAAAACTCGGAAATTTTCACATCATTAGATCCCTCATCTCCCCACAAGTTCATACATATCAAAAGTTCTCAAATCCAACCTCAAATGATCATTTAAATCACAATTCAAAAGTCCAATTTCTCAAGCCCTACTTCTTCAATTTAGGCTTAGTTTCCATGAATTTTTAGGTAGATTTCATAATATAATCGAGTTTTAAGACCAAAATTCTTACCTCAAGTCGATTCCCCTTGAATCCCTCTTTAATTTCCATCAAAAATCACCAAAACCGAGCAGCCATGGGTGACAATAGACCCACATTCGCGACAAGATGATTTTAAAAATGTTCTGCCCAGGGATATTTTCTTTTATGCGATTGTGGGAAGACCTTCGTGATTGCGAAGCGCAAAGGCTCAGCCCGCAGATTTAACTCTATGCTAACGCAATATAACCAATGCGAATGTGATGCACTGCAGAATCACTCTATCCGATCGCGGACAACCCTCCGTGTTCGCAATGAACAATTTCCAATTAAAAGCTCAGGTCCACTTTACTCTATGCGAACGCGACCAGCCCCTATGCATTCGCGTTCAACTAGTTCCACATGCTATGCGATCGCATCACTATCGAATGCGAAGAACGATTGAACTGCTCCCTCTAAAGCCTCTATGTGATCGCGAGAGAACCACCGCAATCGCGATGAACAAAAATGCCAGAACTGGAACCTGCAATTTTTCTGAAATCCGCAATGCTTGAAATGGTCCGATTGACCACCCGAAACTCATCCGAGGCTCTCGGGACCCCAACCAAACATACCAGCATAATCTGTAATATCATTCAAACTTTTCCAATCATCAACATACCTCAAACAACATCAAATTACTCAAAACTAATCAAATTCAAGCCTAAATTTCCAAAAAAAACTTTTGAAATACACATTCGATCAAAAACCCGACCAAACGACGTCCGAATAACCTGAAATTTTGCACACACAACCCAAATAACATAAAGAAGCTACTGAAACTCTCGGAATTTTATTCCGACCTCTATATCAAAATCTCACCTATCAACCGGAATTCGCCAAAATGCTAACTTTGCCAATTCAAGCCAAATCGTTCCACGGACTTCCAAAATATATTACGATCGCGCTCCCAAGTCATGAATCATCCAACTGAGCTAACCAAATCATAATAATTCTGATCCTAGCTCATATACAAATAAGTCAACTCTTGGTCAAACCTTTCAAATTCAAAAGTTTCAATTGAGACTGTTCTTTCAAATTCATACCAAATTTTTCTGAAAACCAAAACCAAAGATCTACATCAGTCATAATACATTACACGGGACAAGTCATGCCTGAGAACGGGTGATCCAAGTACCAAATCTCAAAACGATCGGTCGAGTCGTTACACTGATGTAGCGTTATAGTCAGGGGTTCAATAATTTTCAAGGCAAAGCATAAATTTATGCGCAAAAATTCATTAAAATTGTATGAAATAATGAGTACTAACCAATAATTATAAAAATAAGATGAGTTTAATACTAAAATCCTTAAGTATTGAACCCATAAAATTAAATCCTTGAATCCATCTCCGACGAAAATAAAATTTCAAATCCCTATTGATTAATGAAGATGGATTAAACACCAAGAAAATAATGCTAAGAAACTACTATCAGACATAGTTAAAGAAGGACTGCAATCAAAATTACTCAAGCTTCTGCATTTTAGTTTAACACCAACATAAAAGAAGAAAATAATAGTAAAAAACTATTGAACATAGTTAAAAAGAACTACGGTCTAAATTAATCAAGTTTCTGCAATCACTATTTTTGATAGACTATTACTAACTTGTTTGCGTCAATTTGCAACTCATGCTCACCTGTCGCATTAACGTGGAACTTATCGATACCTGACTTCCCATAATTATTAAGGCTTAGAGTAAACCATTTCTCATGGAAGAAAAAGGCGAACCTTGTTTCACTGATCAATTGTATTCACCGCTATAATTACGTTTTAATATTGTATTGATTTTGTTGATGTAACTAATATTCAAGTTAAATACAGTTTTTCATAGTTGCAGTTAAAGTATCCAGCTAATTAGAACTAAAAAGGATATGTAAACACAACTTTCTTTAGGAAAAATGTTTAATAGGACGTGATAATATAAAAGATATTAGGAACCGTTTAAGTTAGGAAAGATTTACTAATTTTATTAACTGATTTAAAATTCTAAATATTTGAAAATAATGAATTTAATTGATTTTGAAAACTCCTAAATTTCTAATCAACCTAGACTTTGTAAATCTTTCTTTCTCCAATTCACAACTTGAAAACTGTTTCTTCTTACTCGACAAATATTGTGAGTGTGGAATGTTAAATAAATCAAGGCATCTTTCACTATTTTGTCTCTTGGTCGGAATGTTGGTCGACTTAATTGTAACGGCCAAATTTTGACCAATACAATAATATGCTTACTATAGGCAGAACGATTCAGATCCACACTAAATTCACAAGTAAAATTAAATAACAACCACATGAAGAATAAATTAACGTAAAGAAAAAAAAAAAGCGAAAGAAAGAAAAGCTTAAACCTCTAACCTTAAATATTGCAAATAGTCAAAAATATAGTGTAGGCTTTACACAAGGACAGCCGCACGGTTTTCTTTGTGGATGAACCTAAGAACGGTAAACATCGAGATTAAACCGATGAATCATGAAAATTATAGAAAGAAAAAATAGAGAGAAGGAGGAGTAGGTGAGAAGTCTGTGGAACTCAGAGAGTTTATTAAACCGAGAACAAAACAAATGAAAGAATGAAGTCCGGGAGGGTCCCAAAATATCTAGGGACCCCAATATATAGACATACACTGGATCGGGTCAAAGGACCCAAAACAAATGGGGCTCAGATATGACTCAAGTGTGAATTGGGCTCGGAGTGGCCCAAATAAGACAATCATCACAGCCCAGCTATTGTATACCAAAAATATAATAAATATACACTGTGTATACACTGCATATAATCATGTAACATCTTGTATCTAAACACCCCCCCTCAAGTTGGAGGGGGGAACCACCTGCAACTTGGTGAGCAGCGGAACCAGCAAAGTGCCCGGCAGAGGCTTGGTTAGCAAGTCTGCCAGCTGACGAGAAGTAGGCACATGAAGCAACTTGATAAAACCAGAAAGCAACAGGTCCCGAACAAAATGGCAATCCACCTCGATATGATTCGTACGTTCATGAAAAACAGGATTGTTAGCAATATGAACAGCAGCCATACTATCACAATAAACAGAAACAGGAGATGAAATAGAGACCCCAAGATCAACCAACAAGCAAGAGAGCCAAGTCAATTCAGCAACAACCTTGCTTGGGGCTCGGTATTCTGCCTCAGCAGAGGAAAGAGAAACAACAGGCTGTTTCTTCGATTTCCAACTGATCAAATAGCCACCCAAGAGCACACAAAACCCAGTAATAGAGCGCCTAGTATCAGGGCAGGCAACCCAGTCACTATCAGAATACCCAGCAATAGAAAAATCAGCATGATCAGAATAAAACAAGCCCAAGGAGGGAGTGCCTTTAAGGTATCTCAGAACATGCAAGGCAGCAGTCATATGGGGAAGCCTGGGGGTTTTGAGAAATTGACTCAGATGCTGGACTGCAAAACAAATATCAAGCCTGGTGTGAGTCAGGAAAAGCATCTTGCCACCTAGACTCATGTACTGGTCAAGAGAGGGCAAGAGGTCACCAGAATCAACATGGAGTTTGACATTGATGTCCAAAGGGGACACAACAGAGGACACACTGACACAATCAAACTGGTGCAGCAAATCAGAGATATACTTGTGCTGATTGAGGTGCATCCCACCAGGGACAGCAGACACTTCAAGGCCCAAAAAATAATGCAAGGACCCTAAATCCTTGATTTTAAACTGGGCATCCAGAAATAGTTTCAGAGCAGTCAGTTCATCACTGTCATCCCCAGTGAGAATTATATCATCCACATAGACAGCTACCATCACAAAAGAGCCAGTTTGACCTTTGATGAATAAGGAGTAGTCATTCAAAGAATGAGTATACCCTCTGGAATAGAGAGCAGAAGACAATTTGGCATACCATTGTCTGGATGCTTGTCTCAGCCCATACAAAGACTTTTTGAGTTTGCAGACTAGAGGAGGAGAAGGAGAAGAAGGAGAAGAACCAGAACCAGAAGGAGAAGGGGAGACTGTCAAACCTGGAGGGAGTTTCATGTAAACATCCTCATCTAAATCACCATGAAGAAAGACATTATTGACATCCAGCTGAAAAAGAGGCCAGCGATTTTTGAAAGCCACAACAATAAGGCACTTTACAGAGGTCATTTTCATTACTGGAGAGAAAGTTTCAGTAAAATCAATCCCCTCAACCTGTGTGTTACCCCGAATGACCAACCTGGCCTTAAACCTTTCAACACTGCCATCTGCCTTGTATTTAATTTTGTAAACCCATTTGCAACCAATGGGTTTCTTACCAGGAGGAAGAGGAACAACATCCCAAGTATGGTTTGTGTCCAAAGCCTCAAACTCCTGTCTCATGGCAGCTTGCCAAGCTGGAACAGATGCTGCCTGAGAATAGTATAGAGGCTCAGATTCCAAAGAGGAGGAAGATGAGCCAGAGAAGGCAGGGAGTTGACAGACATAATCTTTAAGATAGGAAGGAGGGTTATGGTGTCTGTTGTACTTTCTGGGAGCAAGAACAGAGGGAGAAGGAAATTAAAACAGGAGGTGAACCAGCAGGACTGAGAGGAGCAGGAAAGGGCATTTGCACAGATGTGGCAGAAGAGGGAGGAGAGAATGGAATGAGAGAATCAGAGATATCATCATGTTCTCCAGAGGGAATAAAGGGAAAAGAAGAAGCAGGAGGAGGAGCAGAGGGAGATGCAGGTTGAAAAGGAAAAACTGATTCATGAAATAGAACATCCCTGGAGACCAAATACTTCCTAGATGCAATATCATAGAGCCTATAACCCTTTTTGCCAAAAGGATAACCCAAGAAAACACAAGGAATGGCTCTTGGATTTATCTTGTCCCTTTGAGGGATGGGAACAGTGGCATAGGCCAGGTAACCAAAAACCCTCAAGTGAGTATAAGAAGGAAGTTTGCCATACAAAATTTCATGAGGAGACTTATTATGAAGCAATCTGGTGGGTATTCTGTTAAGAAGATAGGTGGCAGTCAACAAGCAGTCCCCCCAGAAAGATACTGGCAAGCCAGATTGAAAGAGAAATGCTCTACAGGTTTTAAGAAGAGTTCTATGCTTTCTCTCAAAAACTCCATTTTGTTGAGGGGTGTGAGGGCAGGAGGTTTGATGTATGATCCCTTGACTGCTAAAGAAAGAAATTCTCTCATTGCTAGAGCCCAATTCTAAGGCATTGTCACTTCTAACAGTCTGAACCATAGCATTAAATTGGGTTCTGACCATAGCAAGAAAGGACTTAAGCATAGAAAAGGCATTACTTTTGGATCCCAATAAGTGTGTCCAGGTTGCCCTTGAAAAATCATCAACAATTGTAAGGAAATATTTGCAACCAGAAGAGGTTGGAGTATGATAAGGACCCCAAGTGTCCACATGAATCAGTTGAAAAGGCCTAGAGGTTCTAATGGAGCTATCAGGGAAAGGAAGCCTAGTCTGTCTGGCCATGGGACAGACTGTACAGGGAAAAGATTGTTTGGAAGCAAAAGGAAAAGACAGACCAGAAATGCATTTCATGTTTGCAAAAGGAATATGTGCAAGTCTTAAGTGCCAAATGTAATTCATATCAGATGTAAGATCATTATTACAAGTGGAACTATTTACATGAGAATGCATAGAAACAGCCTTGTTATCAGACAAGATGTCATCATTACAAGAAGACACAGAAGGCAATGCAACAACTTGGTTATTATTACAAGAAACAGATACAGGACAAACAGAAGTAGAAGAACAATTAACAGAGGGAGAAGGGGAAGAAGGAATCCAAGCTAGTTTATACAGGCCAGCAGCTTCTCTACCAAGATCCAGTGGCCTCCTAAGAGAAGGGTCATGTATCATGTGTAGGAAGCAGGAATGTTCAGTGAACATAACTATACAATGTAACTACTTCAGTAACTTCTGAACAGAAATCAAGTTGTGTTTAAAAGAAGGAACTAGCAGTACATTATGAAGAGTAATGGAAGGAGTTAAGGCAAAGGAGTCAGTGCAAGTTACTTTTTCTTTATAGCCATTTGGAAAAGTGACAAGATATGGCAGAGTTAGAGGTATAATGTTAAAAAGTAGTTGTTTATCATGTGTCATGTGATTAGAGGCACCTGAATCTATAATACAGGTGACAGAATTAATGTGAGTAAGCAAGCAAAGTTTGGAATCAGAAATAGGGTTCTCAGTTAACAAAGTACCAGCAAAGTTTGCAGCATATATGGGAGGAGGAGTTTGAGTAGTGGATTCCCCCAACTTGGTCTGGTGTAATAAGTTCATCAACTGGTCATAATCATGTTTGCTCAACCCTGGAATCACAAAGCTTTGACCATCCAGGCTTGCAACAGATTGATGGTTAGCAGAAGGATTCCCTTGAGGAACAGACAACAGTCCATCAGAAATAGGAAAATCCAGACCAGTACTCAGATGAGCAGCAACAGGCCTCTTTCCCTTGTTAAATGTGGGACTTTGTGGATACCCATGGATCTTGAAGCACTTATCAATTAAGTGTCCAGATTTTTTACAGTATCGACAAAATAAAGGTCCCCTGGTTTGATCAAAATTGACTCTCTGTCTAAAAGGAGGAGGGGGAACAGACACTGTGGCCTTGTTAAATCCAACAGGCTGCCTGTTTGTATGCACATTGAAAGAGACAGAGGTTGGATCAAATTGAGAGGAAGACTGAACTTGTCTTTGCTTCTCATCATTGAGTACAATATTATAGACATTGTCAAGGGAAGGAGGAGGTTGCATCATCAAAATATTACTCCTGACTCCTATATACACTTCATTTAGACCCATTAAAAACTGAAAGACCTTATTATCATCACATTCCTGAACTATACCATCTTTTGCAGCACATACACACCTTAGACCATGATTAGCACACATAGAATCAAGTTCATCCCACACACCTTTCAGCTTGTTGAAATAAGAAGCTATATCTGAGGACCCTTGAGAGGTGTGGGAGATCTCTCTTTTCAGTTCAAAGATTTTGGTCCTGTTTGCAGTGCCATATCTGGTCTGAAGTTGAGACCATATGTTCTGTGCAGTGTCAGCATACTGCACAGATTCAGCAATTGCAGGGGAAAGGGAAGCAATCAACCAAGAGATCACCATGCTGTTGCACCTATCCCACAACCTTTGTTGAGCCACATTGGTGGTAGGTCGGGTGTATGTGCAATCAACAAAACTGATTTTGTTTTTGGCCGTTAAGGCAACAAGCATTTTACGTCTCCAGCCCCCATAACCACTACCCGAGAAGGGAGTGGGAACAATTGATACCCCAGGGACATCAGACGAGTACACAAAAAAGGGATTAGAAGAGTCTACAGCAGGAGAGGGACCAATGTTTGTGCTAGAAGCCATAGTTAAAGAACCGGCTTAAATGAACAACTTTTCAACAAACATAATACTACCAAAACAGGTATTCAAACACAACAACCAACAAACTGACTACAGTCAGGTCAAATATTCACAGACAACACCAGATGCTCACAAGAACAGAGTCAAATAATCACATATAATGCCGAAGATAAGGACAGAGTTACCTCCTTCTTCGCGACCTGAGAAGATCGGCCTTCAAACAACGGAGAAACCCTAGGTATTAAACCCTAGGTGTAACCTTGAAAACAAACTTACAAACTTTACCGGAAATCTGGTCAGGAACGTCGAAAATGCACCCAAAGCATCCACAAAGTGATAATCGAGCCACCGGAATACAGTAAAACCTCAGGTTAAACCGTCAGAAACCCTAGAAGCCGATAGGTCACCAAAATCAACCAACCAAAATCATCATAAATTCTTTCCAAAATGTTCAGGAGAGTAAAATTAAAGGTGTCAACCGGGCCGGGTTGACCCGGGACCGGCACGGACCGGCCCGGTCAAAACCGGACCGGTTTAGCGCGGGGGGGGGGGGGGCCGGGCTGGGTTAGGGGGGGGAAGGGGGTTGGGACGTAAGGCCTTACCGGGCAATTAACCCGGACCGGACCGGCCCGGGAAGAGAAATACCGGGCGAACCGGCCAACCCGGACCGGCCCGGACCGGTTATAACGGTAAAATTTTTTTTTTTTTTTTTAAAAAAAAATTTTAACTGCTGGGGCCCACTTGCCCGTTGGCAACGGTCCAGAACCGTTGGCCAACGGGTCTTTTTGCATTTTTGGCCCTTTTTTGTTTTTTTTTTTATTTTTTTTTTGTTTTTATTAAATTACATTAATAACCCTTCTAAAAATCTATAAATACCCTCCCCTCTTCTTCATTTCCTCACTCAAAATTATCTATCTCTCTCTCAATTCTCAAATTAGCAAATATCAATCACTCTCTTCTCTTCAATTTTCAAGAATTCATATTCTACTTTCATAATTTTATTGTCTTTATTTTCCCGAATTTAATTTATCGTAATTTCTTATTTGGAAATCGGCATTCGAAGCTTGATTCTTGAAGTTCAAGTGTTCAACATTCTTGAAGTTCAACTGTTCAAGTGCTCAATTTATTGTCGAATTCGGTGCACTCTCTCCAACTCTTTCTCTTATTTAATATTTTAATTGCATATTTGATTTTAGCTTATATATTAAATTTTCCAATATGTTGAATGCTGCTAAAAGAGCGTGTAGAAAAGTTACTGGTAGGAGTGGAAGTGGTAGTGGAAGTAGTAAAAAAAGTCCTATAGCTTCTGGTAGTAATAGTAATAATGAACCAATAACACATGTTTCTGAATCATCGCCTAATTTGCAAGATGTAAATATTGATTATGAACAATTACACCAAGATTTCGGAATAGAAGATAACGAAATTGGAATAGAAGATGAGATACCACCTACACCTACTAGTGCAAATGTTGGTAGTATTGGAGTTGGAGTTGCTAGTGCAACAAGGGGTAGAAGACCACCAGTCGCTCCAACTTCTAAATCTAATCATAGAAAAAGAAGTCCTGTTTGGAAATTTTTTGATGAGATAGAAGATAGTGATAGAGTTAAGTGCAGACTTTGTAACGAAACGTTTAAACATTTGACCGGAGGTAATTTAGGGGGGACTGGCACACTAATTAGACATATGCAAAATTATCATCCTATAGAATGGGGGGTTAATGGGGATGGAAGTCAAACAACCGGTAACCCTACTACTGCAGGTCTCCTAAAATATGATAAAATGAGGGATCGAGAGGAATTAGCGAAAATGATCGCTTTTGGTTGTCTACCTTTTTCTTTTGCTTCTTCCTCTTATCTTGTTACGTATATTCAAAGGATATACAACCCTATGTTTAAAGGTATCCCTAGAAGTACCTGTAGAGTGCATTTAGCCAAGCAAGACAACAACTTGCATCCGAGACTCCCAAGCAAGACAACAACTTGGAGACACGCGGCACTCATTGGGAAGCAATGCTTTGGAAGTCTTAGTGTGTCTAAGAGATTGGATAAGATCTGAACGAAGAAATCAAGGAAAGGAAGATCTTGATAGCCCGGAAGACGAAGAACTTGGAGATATATTAACGCACGGAAACCCATCCGAATTTAACACTCCAGAAGAAGGTCCAGAGGTTCATATTAATATGGAAGAACTTGCTATTGCAATGCAAGCCATTTGATGTAAATTGTAAACTAATTATGATACATTTTAGTTTTTCAGTTTGAAATTTTGAATTTAAGAAATAAAGTAGCACTTGCAATAAGTGCAATTTTTTCCCCATCTTTTGTTGTGTTCATTCAATTATTACAAAGTATTAATATAACTTAATATTTATACTATACGTAATTCAAAAAAAAAAAAAAAAGATAAACCCGGCCCGGCCCGGCCCGGACCGGATCAACCCAGCCCAATTGCAACCCGCCCCCAATTGAACCCGGACCGGACCGGCCCGGACCCGGACGGGTCATAAAATTTGGACCCGGACCCGGCCCGGCCCACCCGTTGGTCACCTATAAGTAAAATACACTCGGATATCACGATGAGACACTCAGAAAGGTCTCCAATAGGTTGAAATCTTCATCGACCATGAGGTCTCAGAAATCACCCCCAAAAACCTCGAAACAGACTTCATCCAGGACCACGAAGCACACAGAAACATGATCAGATCGTCGTCGAGGCTCTGATACCATGTAAACATCGAGATTAAACCGATGAATCATGAAAATTATAGAGAGAGAAAGTAGAGAGAAGGAGGAGTAGGTGAGAAGTCTCTGGAACTCAGAGAGTTTATTAAACTGAGAACAAAACAAATGAAAGAATGAAGTCCGGGGGGGTCCCAAAATATCTAGGGACCCCAATATATAGACATACACTGGATCAGGTCAAAGCACCCAAAACAAATGGGTCTCAGATATGACTCAAGTGTGAATTGGGCTCGGAGCAGCCCAAATAAGACAATCATCACAGCCCAGCTATTGTATACCAAAAATACAATAAATATACACTGTGTATACACTTCATATAATCATGTAACATCTTGTATCTCAACAAGAACAAATAAAAATACTTCGAATAAACCTAAAACGTAATTTTGTTGTGTTATGTAGTATTATTTTTCTTTAACAAATATGGTAAGTACATAGTTCAAATAAGAAAAATATTAATACATAATCTTTAGTTGATATGGAAGTACTAATTAAAAGAAAATAATTGAGGTTATTCCTAAATATTTGTGAAATTATGACTCAAATAAGGAATGATTAAATAAGCAAATTTTTAGTTGATTTTATATTCCTAAATATTAGGAGGGTATTTAAATTACAATTTTGTTTAGTGTGAAGTCTATTTTTAAAGGGTACAAAAGACGAACGACATTTCGCTAAGGGAATTCGTGCTTTTAATATAGTACTAGTCTTAGAATATGCGCGTTGCGCGCGTACCCTATATCATTGAGTACAAAGTTTTTAAAATAACATTTTTGGATATTATATTAGAATATATTTTAGTTTTAAAATAAATTTAAACAAAAAATTCAAGTTTTTGAAAATGATTGAACGTTAAACTCAATAGAAGCCATCGGATAAGAAGCAACAAAGTAGATCCATCATGTGTTATATCATAATTTATCATTGGTTACATCACATTGTGCATGAATTCCTTTATCATATTTTGTGTCATAATCCTCCATATGTATAGTGGGTCGAAATATTACAAATCTTACGTTATTTGTTCTATCAAATTCGACAACATAAAAAAAATAAAAGAAAACTACATACATAAAAGAAAAATATTTTCTTGAGAAGGAGTTATTTTGGTAACCAAACATGAGAAAATATGTTTTTTAATAGTCATTCGAGGTAGAGGAATAGTTGTAAACTTTTGAATTTTATATTTGTATCCAATATGTAATTGTTGTGTTCAATTCAACTTTTAACCATATAGCTGTATAATAATTCTGCTTTAATAATTCTGTGTATATATTTATACCAATTTCCAACAATGGACGTTGGTATCCATAATTACCTAGTATTCTTTATGAGACTTTGCGTTGAAATAGACTAATTTTTCAATAGACTAATATTCATAGTTGTATTCTTTCGGTTTATTCTTTCGGTTTATTCTTTCTTCAATATGGAATATATTTTTTAATAAGAAAAGGATTTACCCAAAGTCCTAAATATTAGGACTTCCTATATAATTTCAGAAAGGATTTACATAATTTCCTATATTTATGATTTCAATATCCTAATTATTCTGATTGTAACTTAAATTACAATTGTGTCCAATATGAAATCTTTTTTTAAAGGGTAAAAAAATCGAGCGACATTTTTCTAGGGGCCTGCGTGCTTTTAATATAGTATATAGATGAAGCTATATAGTGTAACGACCCGACCTGTCGTTTTGAGTTCTTGCACTTTGATCGCTAGTTCTCGGGCATGACTTTCCCCGTGTAAAGTATTATAACTGATGTAAATCGTTGGTTTTGGTTTCAGGAAAATCGAAATGAATTTGAAAGAATAGTTTCAGTTGAAAGTTTTGAATTTGAAAGGTTTGACCAAGAGTTGACTTATTTGTATATTAGCTCGGATCGGGATTTTTATGATTTGGTTAGCTTTGTTGGGTGATTTACAATTTGGAAGCGTGATCGGAATTGGTTTCGGAGGCCCGGTATAGAATTAACCTTGAATTAGCGAAGTTAGTATTTTGGCGATTTGTGGTTGATAGGTGAGATTTTGATCCGAGGGTCAAAATGGAATTCCGAGGTTGTTGTAGCTTCGTTATGTGACTTGGGATGTGTGTGCAAAATTTCAGGTCATTTGAACGTGGTTTGGTCGGATTTTATATCGAAAGAGTATTTCGAAAGTTTTTAGAAAACTTAGGCTTGAATTCGATGAGCTTTGGGCAATTCGATGTTGTTTAAGGTGTTTTGATGATTGAAACAAGTTCGAATGATTTTATGAGATATGTTGGTGGTTTTAGATGAGGTCTCGGGTGCCACGAGTGAGTTTCGGGTGGTCAATCGGACCATTTTCTAAGTCTAAAAGATGCAGATTTTCATTTCAAGTGTTGCAGAGAAATAACCCCTTGCGTTCGCGAGGAAGGAACTGGAAGGCAGGAATATAAGCCTTCGCGACCGTGTCTAGGGGATTGCTTTCGCGGAAGGCTAAGTTGGTTGTGCTTCGCGTTCGCATGGGCTAGATCGTGTTCGCGTATAAGGATTGGGGGTCCAGGAGCAGTTGTTCTACGCGTTCGCATGAGAAATGTCGCGTTCGCGTAGGAATGGAAAGCTGAGGCATCGCGTTCGCAGGGTAAGTCTCACGTTAGCATAGGGTTGATATTTGGAAATTAAAAGATGTGCTTTGTGTTCGCGAGGTAGTAGTTGCGAACGCGATGAAGGAATTTCAGTGCTGGCCAGAATGTTATAATTTCATTTCATCCGCAATTTTGGTCATTTTTCCCTCATGATTGATAGTTTTGAGAGCTTCTTGATGGAGATTAAAGAGGGATTCAAAGGGAAATGATTTGAGGTAAGAATTTTGGTCTCGAAACTCGATTATATTGTGTAATCCACCTAGAAATTCATGGAATTCAAGCTAAAAATGGAAGAAACTAGGGCTTGGGAATTTGAAATTTTATTTATGGATTTGAATGACCGTTTGAGATCGGATTTAAGAACTTATGGTAAGTTTGAACTTGTGAGGAGATAAGGAATCTAATGATGTGAAAATTTCTGATTTTCGAGAAGTGAGCCCGGGGCTCAGGTTTTGGTAATTTTGGGATTTGTGTATGTTATGATTGTTTTTGCTTGGGATTTTTTCCCTTAGCATATTCTGATATATTTGCTCTGATTTTGGATAGATCCAACGTGTATGGAGGCCGATTTGAGGGGCAAAGTCGTCGTGAGCTAGAGATTTTGCCGGTTCGAGGTGAGTAATGATTGCAAATGATATTCTGAGGGTTTGAAACTCCGGATTGCACATCATAGTGCTATATTGAGGTGACTTGCACGCCGGATAGCGAGCTTGGGGTAGAGCACCGTTGGGTATTGTGACTTGGCCCGTCGCGATTGATGATTTTACCGTGTGACTGAAGCTTACTTGTTATCATCATGATTTGGGCCGATTGCCATATTTGGGCTTCGTACCAATTATTTGAATCCTTCGGGGATTTTTATCACTATTTCCTCAGTGTTTGATTTATTACTTGAACTCAGTCCTGTTGATATCTATTATTTTACAAACTCGGCCCCTTTTACTCAGATTTGAAACTTAAATGATATTTTTAAATGATCTTTTTCGCTGAGAACTACTGTTTTACTAATGTCCGAGGGGCTTGTGATGACTTTTGGAGTGAGTGAGGCCGAGGGCCATATGTGAGGATATGCTGAGTGAAATGAGGCCGAGGGCTTGAGATACATTTATATGCCATGAGGTAGCTTGAGTGATGTGAGGCCGGGTGCCGAGTGATGATGCCACGAGGTGACTTTATATAGCGCTTCGGCCCACGGGGCCTCTCCGGAGTCTGCATACCCACAGTGATCGCGTGTACCCATTGTTCTGATAGTGAGCCCAAGGGGTTGATAGTATTTTAAGAGTGAGCCTGAGGGGCTGATACGAGTGACTGTGAGGTAGCCCGAAGGGCTAATACTATTCTAAGAGTGAGCTCAAAGGACTGAAATGAGTGATTGTGAGGTAGCCCGAGGGGCTGATACTATTCTGCGAGTGAGCCTAAAGGGCTTATACGAGCAATTGTGAGGTAGCTTGAGGGGCTGGTACTATTATGAGATATTGCCCAAGGGACGAACCTTTATGTGTTCATCTTTCATATATACTTGTCATTTTACCTGGTATATTGTGGTATTTGAGCCCGAGGGACGGATTTTCTGTGCTTATCGGCACTAAATATTTTTGCATTCATTTGCGTAACTGTTAAAAAAGTCATTTTCAAAAGAGGTTTAAACTGAGCTAATATATTTCTAAAGATTTTACAGCTTCATTGTTTTTTCTCAAGGGGTTTTACACTATTTCTATACAGCATGTTGGTTTGCTTTATGTGATTTATTGCTGCTCAGTTGTTATTTAGCTTTATTACTCACTGAGTTGGAGTACTCACTTTACTCCATGCACCCTGCGTGCAGATGCAGGTATTCGTACACGTGGTAGCGGTTTATGGTTGATCAGAGGCATAGTTATCGGAGTTTAGCAAGGTGACTACCAGTGTCCGAAGCACCGCTTTTCTACCTTTTATTCATCATTCTTGTTTTATATATTTCAGACCTTGTAGTTGTATTTACACCCCAATAGATGCTCGTGACTTGTGACACCCCGGTTTGGGTTGTGTTTGGGTTGTACTTCAACATTGTTATGGAACTATCTGTTGTTTAGAAACTAGTAAATCATGTTTTAGCCTACTTCATTGTTGTTTAGTCATTTGACTTCGAATTAGGGATGTGTGATGTTCTAAGCGTCAATACCACACAAGAAGGGGGTTATTTATGCGGTACCCAATTTTCGCTTAAACTTCTTATGAAGGACCCGGTTCTTCTATGTGTTCCAACTACTACTGTTGCGAATAATAAATACAAAAAATAAAGAACAGGAAGATTTTTACGTGGAAAACACTCAGCTCAAAAGGTAAAAAAACCATGACCTACAACTCAATAGGATTTTCTCCAAAACTTCACTAAATCACTTAGTCAAAATAGCATTTACAAAACTCTTTGTAAACCTAAGGATTAACTCTAATCCCATTGTAGCAACCAGCCTCTAACTGTTGCGACAACTTCAAGTTAAATCTAACTTGAATACTCAAAATACCTATAATAATTACTTCTAGATAAAGCTGAAAGGTATAATATTAAACGCCTACTACAATTGAATAGAAGTAAAGAAAGACACATAAAACTCTTTATGGAATTGGTTCATGTAGCTTCAGGTTTGCACACTTGAATCACATACGAACTGCTTGCAAAAAACCTTACTATTTTGATATCAATTCACGTTTAACTTCTGCGTTTTTGTGCAACACCTTTAATGTGAGAACGTCGTGCAATTAATAGATTTAGTAGATGAAGAAATAATTAGAGTTCTTATGCAACTCTTCCTTGGTGGCAAAGTTCTAGTGGATTTTAACTTCTAACTCCTTCCCTATCTTGGATAGTGTTCTCTTTGATGAAGGACTCCTTCTCCTCATTAATTATGCAACATTTTCGATCAGGAGATATTAAATACACCAAGTTAAACTTATCTCCTTCACGTGCAACCCACATGCTCGAATCTGCCTGTTTCTATACACCTAAGTGATGGACCTGGTTCATCTTGAGTTCTTTTGTCAGTCTACAAAACTAACCTTTACTTGGGCCAACAAATTTCCCCTTTTTTATGATGACAAACTTTGTGCCTTTCATAATCTTAGGCACTGTTTCAACTCAGCTCAACATCAACACAATGTTAGAAATATTTTTCCTTTTTATCACTTATCGTCAAGGACCAGGTACATTAGGTTATAAACATCATTGTTCAAAGTGTAAACATCACTTGTTTAAAGCACAACATTTTTCTTCCTTTTGGCATCATCGAAAAGTTGCATAAATAATGTGAGATAACCATATTTTAAAACTTGCTCATGGCCACTAGGGCTACTTCAAATGCAATCATGGATTAATCATCATAGATTACGCTACGAAAATTAGCCATCAAAGAAATATGAACAAACAGTTAGAGCAAAAATAGTGAAATTCATTGATGATTAATAAGATTCTACCAAAAAATATAAGAAGAAATAAAAATACTGAAAACATGAGCAAAAGAAACGAAAACATCTCGAACTGGGTCACTGGTTGATCTACACTAGGTTAGGAGGCTTAAGGCTGGGAAGAACTAGGTGCTTGGTTTTTTGACTTGGAGGAGTTTCAGCACACCTTGAAGAATGCCATCATTCTATTCTTTTTCTCTTGCCAGATCAATTCTGAGAGCATCTCTCTTAGACTCCATCTCAACCAATCTTTTCTTCTGCCTTTCAATCTCAGCATCCTTAGCCTTACTTTCTTGCACCAAGGCACTGACCTTGCTATTTACTAGTACCTTTTTGGATGAACTAGGTTCTTTAGGAGTGACATTGACTTTATAATCGCAAGCAAGCATAGTATTAACCCCAAAATGATCCTTTCTTGTACTAACCTCCTACTTCTTCATAGGTATCTTGAAATGTTCAAACACATTTGTGAGAATGAAACCATATGGAATGGCATGATGCTTGGTGATATTGATAACCCTATCAGTAGGTCCGTGAGGGTTTCATGTTCAGATGGAACAGGTTCATCTATATTTTTTTCAAGTTGAACCAAACCCTCAGCGGCTTTGCCAGACCCACTTCCCCCTATTTTGCGCACTCTCTCTTCTATTTCACTAATTTCTCTCTCCAAACAACCATTGCACCGGTTTCTTTTGTTAGACCAACAAGAGTGGGTGAAATATTAGCCACTCTTGTCCCCTTTCCCTGATAGTACTCCTAGCGCCCTTGCTCTCCTTTTTTTTCTTTTTTTTTTACACTTTAGAATCAGAAGATATCTATTCGGTTTCGGAAGACCTACTTTCTTCCCCTTAATAGCAGACTTAAATGAATCTTCAGATTTCTAGGATTCTTCTTCCCTACCTGCTTGCTTGTTTATTTTCTTGATCTCCTCTCCTTCAGCGAAAATCTTACGAGCCATCATCTTTACTCAACTTTTCTTAAGGATTGGTGTGGTTGAAGCAGTGGTAGAAGGTGTAGAAATGGTTTCTTGTGGTGGTGATAAATGATTTTTTGAGGTTTTTGATATATCTAGGCTAGGGTATGGAAAATAAGAGAATTAGATTATGTTTGGAAAATGAAAAAAGAATGAGAGTTTTTAACGACTTGAGAGATATGAGGTAAGGAATACACTAAATCTGATCAATCTACAGGGAAATAATTTATGGGGTAGCTACAGCTTTTCAGACTCTTAGAAGCTTAATCTAACTGAAATTCAGTTTTGAAGAGACGTTGGCGTGTATCCCTAGAATCTAGGTACTTCCATTTGGTTGGGACTCTTTTGAATGGGACTGTTTCACTTGTAAAAATAAGTCCAAAAGGAGTTTGATATTGGTAGGACTCTGCTCCATGATCCAAATATAGTTATTTCAAATTATGCAGAGTGCAGAAAATATACTGTGTTACCTTGATAAACCAGGTTCTTCACTGATAATTCTCTTGTATGAGTCTAAATTTTCCAAAATAGAGAAAATAGCATTAGAGATTAATGATTCATTTTAACACATGGCATAAGAGTATACTATGGAAAGTATGAGACTGAGCAAGATTTAATCTAATTATACTCAACTTACAGACTTTCTAACCAAATTTTTTCTTTTTATATTTTTTTTCGTTTAACCTGAACCGGTCCTTTTAGGTGATCTTAATCATTCCTAATTCCAACATGTTCATCTCAAAGTGATCTCTACATAAGGATTTTGTGAAGATGTTAGAACAATTTGCTTGTCAGAAGCACAACACTCCGCAGTGATCAAGCCTTTCTCATAGTTGTCCCTCAAAATATGGTGTCTAACATCAATGTGCTTAGTTCTCTTATAATGAATCGGATTCTTAGTCATACTAATAGCACTAGTGCTATAACAAAAATAGGGATGCAACCAACTTCAATACCAAATTCCATCAACTATTGCTTGATCCACAACAATTGAGCACAATCATGAGGCAGTAACAACATACCCAGCTTCAATAGTAGATAAGGCCACTGAATTTTGCCTTTTTTTTTTGTAGCCCATGACACAATACATGAACCAAGAAAGTGTGTCATACCTAAGTTGCTCTTCCTATTCACAAGAAAATCTGCATAATCAGTGTCAGCATATCCCAGTAGGTTAAAATTACTACTTTCTGGATATCAAATGCAAAGGTCAATGGTGCCTTTCAAGTATCATAATATTCTCTTGATAGTAGTAAAGTGGGACTTCTTTGGATTTGCTTGGAATCGAGCACAAAGACATATGCTGAAAACAATGCCAGGTCTGCTAGCAGTAAGATACAAAAGAGAATCAAACATTTCCCTATACAACTTCGGATCAACAGATGAACCAGGTTCATCTATATCCAATTTCGTGGATGTTCCAATAGGAGTGTCAATTTCTTTAGATGTTTCTTCATGTTTTTATTACTAAGGAATAGGTTCATGGACATGTTCCCTCAAGGTGTGAGGACCAGTTCCTCTCTAGTTAGTTCCCCATGTCATGTTGCCCTTGGTGGAAGAACATATTCCATCACTTGTTCCTTCTTCTGTTGCAACTTCAGTCTGGGCTGCAATTTCATTTAAATTTCTTACCAGCCCAATTGCTTTATCTTCATGTTCATTTTTCTCGGAAAGAGTTAATTTCATCAAAAATCATATGTACACTTTATTCTACACACATAGTTCTTTTACTATAGATCTTATAAGCTTTATTATGTAAAGAATATCGCAAGAATACTCCCTCATCACTTATGGGATCATTTTTACCTAGGGAATATTTTTCACTATTGCAGACAAAGTTCTTGCATCTAATTATCCTAAGATGGAATATATTTAGCTTTCTTTCTTTAAGTGACTCATAGGGAATCTTCTTAACAAGAGGTCTAGTCATACAACTATTTATGATGTTGCATGCAAAAGTTCAGCAAACTTAACTTTTTCAAATTTAGTTCCATGATCAAACCTAATTGATGCAAATTGATTAACTAGTTGTTTCTGAGTTTTTCTAACAAAAGAACTAAACATGTCAAATGCTTTATCTTTAGATGTTAAAAATAATGTCCAAGTAAACCTAAAGTAATCATCAGCAAGCACCATCATATATCTTTTACCACCTTTGCTTAATGTTCTTATTGGACCACAAAGATCTGAATGGACCAGTTCCATCGTTTTGGTGGTGTTTACCACTTTCTTGCATTTAAAAAAGGATCTTACTTGATTCACCCTTGCACAATTCTCACAAACTTTGTCTTCCTTGAACTTGATGTTAGGCAGCCCTATCACCAGGTACTTAGAGACTTATTTGTTGAGATGACTCAGACTTGCATGTCCAAGTCTCTTGTGCCAAATGAGGGGATCATTGTCCAACACACTTAAGCAAGTGAGTTCATTTTCTGAAAGTGTGGACAAATCTACAATGTATGTAATGTTTACTCTTTTTTTTCTTGCCAAACAATCTCTTCAGTGGTAAGGTTAATCACAAAACATTTGGTAGCGGTAATTACTTCTAAGTTACCTCTATCACATAATTGTGATACACCAGTTAGACTATATTTTAGGCCATCTATCAAGTAGAAATTTCGATAGAGCGAGAATCAGTATTACCTATCTTTCCAACCCCAATGATCTCATGTTTCTTCCCATTTCTAAAGAAGACATTACCTCTTTTTAGGTACTCAAGTGAAGGGAACTGATTCTTGCTTCTTATTATATGCTTTGAGCAGCCACTATCCATGTACCATATTTGGTTGCTTCCCTTCACTTGGACCCGCAAAAGGAAATTAGGGGTTAGTCTTAGGAACCTAAACTAGTTTAGGTCCCTTTCTATAGGCAAAAGGGTGAATCAGATTCTTTTTAGCCCAACCTAGCAGCCTATTTTTCCTTTGAACAAATTTTTTATTCTTTTGACTAGCCTTTTCTTTTGCAATACATTCATTATAGTGGCCAATTTTATCACAGTGTGTGCAAATTATATTCTCAGGAAGTGTGAGGTACTTGCTTTTGGGATCCAACATAGATGCTGGGGTCCCATAGCCAAGTCCTCTCTTGTTGCTGCTGTAGTTCTCCTGTAGCTAGGATAGTGCATCAGAGGACTTATTTCATTTGCAAGTTCTATCTAGTTCATGATTCACCTTGCCTAGATCTTCTTTTAGGACTCTTATTTGCTCATCTTTTTTGTACAATTTCTTTCATTTGTCCATCATTTTCTTCTAAAGTGAGTTGTGCGTGATCATATTTCTTTTTACTGGTTCCTAATTTCAATTTTAGATTTTCAAATTTTAGCTCTAGGGCTGTGGTGTCAAATTCATGAACCTGATTTTTTAACTCAACATTTATACTTTCACTTTCACTAGCCCTAAGTTCTAGATTTTTGCACTTAGCTTTCAAAATCACACACTCCTTAGACAACTGTTTGTTTTCATTGTTTAGATCCTCAAATTCAATGAAATCTAGGAGTAACTCAGATAGCGTTTTTTTAGACAAAATTTAATCTTGTCTTTGAGATGAATTATAATTACCTCGGATTCCTCATCGAATTCTCCAATTGCCATAAGTGCTTGTTCATCTCCATTTTTATACTCTGAGTCTTCATCTGAGCTTTATCCCTAGGCAGCAACTATAGCTTTTGTTGATCCTTTGTTCTTCTTGGGTTGAACATGTTCCTTCGTTTAGCTTTTTCCTTCTTTCATCCAGTTTCCCATTTAGGGTAATTTTTGATGTGGTGCTCAGTCTTCCCACACTTGTAACACCCCTTATTGGTTTTTTTAGGAACCATTGGTTTATTATAGCGTCCACTTCTTGAAGGACTATTTTCTCTCATTAGGTACTTCTTGAAATCCTTTGTGATCATGGTCATTTTATCCTCCTCTAGATCGGCACCTTCAGTGATTCTAAATGCCATGCTCCTTTCCTTCTTGGGTGCATCCATCTTCATGGTTTGCCTTCTAAGTTCATAGGCAGTGAAATTTCCAATTAGCTCATCCAACTTAAGAGTGGCAATGTTCTTTGATTCCTGAATAGCTTTGATTTTTCTTTCTCAAGAGATTGGCACTACCCTTGTCAAAATCTTCTCAACTTTGTCTTCTTCAAGAATAACCCTTCCAAGAGACTTAAGTTTATTTGTCAGTGTGGTGAACCTTGTATACATTTCTTAGATGGTTTCTTCTTCCTTCATGGTGAAATTCTCATATTGATAATATAGCAATGTTCCTCTGGACCTCTTCATTTAAGGTGTTCCTTCATGACCCACTTGCAAAGTGTCCCAAATTTTCTTAGTAGTGGTACAGATTTGAATTCTACTATACTCAACTGGACCAAGTCCAAACACAAGTCATTTCTTAGCTTTAGAATTCTTTTCCCATTTCCTCAAATTCTCAGTAGTGCAATCAGCTCTTATTTTTTGCACTTCTACTCCTTCAGCAGTTTTCTTCATGGTAGCTGGGGACCATCAGTGACAATGTCCCATAGTTCATGATCTTCTCCGATGATGTGATCTCCTATTCTGTTTTTCCACCAAGAGTAGTAGTGGCCATTAAAGAGTAGAGGCCTATCAATGGATTCCCCTTCCCAATTTTCAGGTGGTACACTCATCTTGATCTTTTCCTAAGGTGTTACCCTATTCAAGGATAACATGCTCTGATACCAATTGATGTTCTAAGCGCCAATACCACACAAGAGGGGTGGTGATTTGTGTGGTACCTAATTTTCTCTTAAACTGCTTATGAAGGACCTGGTTCTTCTATGTGTTCCAACTACTACTGTTGCGGAATAATAAATACAGAAAATAAAGAACACATATATTTTTACGTGAAAAAATCCCTGCTCAGAAGGTGAAAAAAACTACGACCTACTACTCAATAGGATTTACCCCAAAACTTCACTAAATCACTGAGCCAAAACAACGTTTACAAAATTCTTTGTAAACCTAAGGATTAACTCTAATCCCATTGTAGCAACCAGCCTCTAACTATTGCGACAACTTCAAGTTAACTCTAACTTGAATACTCAAAATACCTATTATAATTACTTCTAGATAAAGCTGAAAGGTACAATATTAAACACCTACTACAATTGAACTAGAAATAAAGAAAGACTGATAAAACTTTTTATGGAGCTGGTTCTTCAATCTGGTTCATGTAGCTTCAGGTTGCACACTTGAATCAGATGCGAACTGCTTGAAAAACCTTGATATTTTGCTCTCAATTCACGTTTAACTTCTGCGTTTTTGTGCAACACTTTTAATATGAGAATATCCTGCAATTTATAGAGTTAGTAGATGAAGAAATAATTAGAGTTCTGATGCAACTCTTCCTTAGTTGAAGAGTTCTAGTTGATTTCAACTTCTAACTCCTTCCCTATCTTGGATAGTGTTCTCTTTTATTAAGAACTCCTTCTCCTTATCAATTATGCAACCTTTTCAATCAGGAGATATTAAATACACCAAGTTAAGCTTATCTCCTTCACGTGCAACCCACATGCTTGAATTTGCCCGTTTCTGTACACCTAAGTGATGGACCTGGTTCATCCTGAGTTCCTTTGTCAATCTTCAAAACTAACTTTTACTTGGACCAACAATATGTCGGCTGGCCTTGTCTTCACGAGAGACGCCATTACGACCGGGTTTGGGAATTGGGTCGTGACATATAGATAGATAGATAGATAGATAGATAGATAGATAGATTAGATTAGATAAAGACATTTAAAATATAAACTTGATTATTAGTACCTCATATATAAGTTTGAAAAATGATTACTTAATAAAAAAGGTAAAATTAAAAAAAATCTCTAGAATTTCTGAAAATGACAAGTATTCGAAAAAAAAATTATTTTTAGTATGCTAAACAATTAATAAAAGAAAATTAAAAAATTAATAAATTCAATGATTTGTAGGCTGGTGATAACTCATTAATTGCTCTGGGATAAGGCTGGTCCATTTGCAATCTTATAGTTCGCTGAATTTATTGAAACTAATATCTTCATTCATAATAAAATTTAGTGAAATTTCAATCATCATTCGTAAATGTTCTTAAAATTTTCAGCAGAGCGCTTTATATATCAGTAAAGAAAGCATATTTTATGACATCTCGGGAAAATAAAAAACGGGAACGGAAAAAAGAGTTCCATGCCTTTTGAATTAGATTCTTTTATTGTGTTTCACCTTAGTTACGATTTCTTTTTCACAAATGTCTTTCGTTATTTTCACAATAATAATCAATTACTGCATCTTTTAACGTTTTGTGTAAAAACAAGAATAAAACAGAAGCGCAAAATATTACGTAATTACTTAAGGAATTTCCGTAAAAGAAATACTCAAGATGTCAATTTCATCACACAAAAGATTCTTGGAAGGTAAACTATTGAAACTATTCCATTAAATGGTTATATCTTCCTCCTTCAACTAATGTGGAAGATAATAATGTTTACATAGTATACTTTAAAAAAAATCAAAAGAAAAAACCGGTCCATGAAATATTCTGTGTTCACATAGAGTTTGAAGAAGGATTACACCTTGAAGGGTGTGATGTATGCATTCTACCATATTACAAGCATCAATGGTTAATTTCATGGCTCGAACCCATAATATATAGGTCACACAAAAACAACTTTACCGTTACTTCAAGACTCATATTCTTTTCTAAAATTCCAAAATTTTACAACATTAAAAATAAAATGAGAATACTAAGATAACATGTGTCTAGTAGAATGCTTCCCATCTTATCTGTCCAAGTTGCGGCGGATATAGTTATTCGGTACTTGTTCTGATGGGAGATAGCAAATATCTTATAAAACTAGTTGAGGTATATGTAAGTTGGTCCAAACATCACGGTTATATAAAAAAAATAACATGTATTTAGTAGAATCTCTTGGTAGCGTAAATTAACTCAGACATCACCGTTATATAAAAATAAAACAATAAAGTAAACTAAAGGATAAGAAGAATATATGAAATAACCTAAAAACACAATAAATGGATAGAAGGGAATCAAAGCTAACTTTAATTGTGAAATAGGACCATATTGGTGTCGAACATGGTCAAAGATAAGTAGTATAACTTTATAGAGAAGAATAGAAGAGGCAAAAAATGGTCAAAGCATGATTGGGAGAAAGAGGAAATGTTGGACTATTTGGACCCTATAGAAATAAGTAGAACAGAATAATGGGCATAACATAGTACTGTTTCAGTCTCTTTGCTTTTAACTTTCTTGAAGGAACAGAAGCCTTTCTCAACATTGGCCTTTCTCAACATTGGCTTCAATTATTTCTTTGTGGGTTTTAGTAAAACCATTTATTGGTTTCTTGGAATTTGGGTATTTTAACCAACATTTATGCTGGGCCTATCTTGCTTTCATTCATTCTTTGTTATTACTCGACTTTCAGTGCCCCACTATGCATACATTGCCATTTCCAATATCAATTTTTTCTCCGTTAAAAAAGAATTAAAATGACAGTATGTAGTCTCTATAAAAAAATAATAGTCCAAAAAATATGTTGAATTTATATTTTTTTTAATATATATACATTGTATGTTATATACAAATTTTATACAGTTTTTCGGTTAGCAAGTTTAAAAAATTTTGGCACGGACTAAAAGTGATAATACTCCTGTAGATAATAAATTGCGTCGAGAAAGTAAAATCAAGGTCGAAAATATTGAAACAATCGTAGTATTTATTTCAAATAATATGAGTATACAATCTCTATGAATCTTCTAATTCTTCTTTCTAATTATACATAAATTTAAGTGCCTTTGAGCTTGATCTTGAATAATGTAGTTATTGCCACGAATGAAGATTTTGTTCTTGAGCTTGATTGCTTAAACTTGACATTGATTTGTTGTTCGTCCATGAGCTTGAACTTGATTTGTTCTTCGTTCTTGAGCTTGACTTGATTACCTGAAGCTTGAAACTTGTGGATGCATTTGCAGTGTTTGATCCACGAACTCTTTCTTGCTTCTTGTTATAACTTCTAGTCCCTTTTCTGGATTATGAAATCCCATATTTATAGTTGTGGAAGGGAGGACTTATGATAAGAACAAACTCTTTCCGACCAATCAAATTGAAGTGTGACAAGACCACATTTGATTGGCCAGAATATGTCGCTTGCACACGTGGTGCTATTTCATTGGCCTTGTAGTGTGACTTGGCATGCCTTGTCATTTTGACGCGTAGCATGATCCTATAGGCTCTTCCGTTTGACTTGACGCGCCACGTCATTTGACACGTGGCACCAAACTGGCCCTCCAGGAAGATGACATCTTGGGCTTAATGAAATGTGCTCATCACTTTTGCTCAATTAAATGGGTTACCCCAATGGATTGAGACTTATTTATTTAATCCATATATGTTGGATTTATATAATTAGTTCAATATATATTAGCTCATAATATTTATTTGCACCAATATATTTTGAATTTAAGATATAATTTAAATTATTGTATTAATTTAAATAAAATTTATATGCCTATAACCCAATTTAAATAGTTATCCATTCAATTGTTTAAATTAATTAAAAATAAAAATAAATTCGGCTGATTATTTGTGTAAAGATCAAAGTGGGGAGGGGAGAAAGTGATTAAGATGCCACTTTGTATTTGGATCCAGTTTTTGGAAAATATTTTGCAAATTAGTTTTATAAAAATTATGGATTTGGATTGGTGTTTTCGAAAAAACCCTTTCCAAAAGAAGATGCTTCTTAGTCTTTGTCTACATATCCCTTTGGGTTATTTAGGTTTCTAAAAAATATATATTGTTTTGCTAAATGAGAATAACAATTTACGAATAATGTAAATGTCATTGTAGGTTTTTCAGAAAACCTTTGGAAAACTCAGTAAATAAAACGGGCAAGTGTAACTAGTTTTGTCAAATTTTGTGACTTAGAGGTAACATAGCACTTCTATAAGTAGTTCAGAAACCTAACATTGCCGTTCGCTCTATTAAATTTTGTTTTGTCTACCATTTTCTTTTGCTCTATTAAAGTTTATTTCATCCACATCGACTTCTAATATCAGAAATGACCAACAACCCAATATAATTTTATAAATGCGCTCTAGAGAAGATAGCGTGTATGCAGATCTTACCTTTACCCTAAGGTAGAGAGATTCTTTTCAAATAGATCATCGGCATCCTTCCCTCTAATAACTGCCCATCTTACTCTTGGGATGATTCGAACTCACAATCTTTTAGTTGAAAGTGAAGAGTGACTAACATGAGAGCAACCCACCTTGTGAGAAATGACCTAAATATAAGGATACATCACTATTTATCATGTTAAGGTGGAATTCCGGTTAATTTTTAGAAGTGCTCATAAATATTATGGGGTGCTATCATTTTTAATCCGTGTCAGAAATTATTTACATTCGGTATATATAACAAATAGAATGTATGTGTGTGTGTGTGTATGTATATATATATATATATATATATATATATATATATATATATATATAAATATATACAAAAATATATAGTTTTCGACTATTATTTTGAGAGCGGCTATTATGGGTGTACTTTGTGCATAGGTCGGGCTGGTTCGGATTTTACAATTACTAACCAAACCATTTATGTTGGATTATTAAAGTTAAAGACCAAACCAAACCAATAAACTCGAATTTTTCAATCTCGGTTTTTCTCGATTTTTTGGGTTTTTTCTGAGTTTTTCGGTAAAATCTTCGTAGCACAAAACATATAACTTATGCTTAAAATATTTCTTTAATCCTAGTAGGATACAACTATACAAAGTATTTTTCAAGAAAATAATAAAAAATAAGAGATGTGTCATGGATGTTTGCAATAAATTTTCGTCATATGAAAAATACACTGCATTCACAAAATAAGTGAAAAATATTTTTACTAATCGATTGTGAGTACAATTCTGTTTCTCCCTTAATTCTTCTCTCCTGATTTTCTCCGTGATTCGAGGGCTGGAGCAGCATATTTCTCGAACACAGGATGATACAGACGTTCATGAATTTATTTGATATTTATGAAGTATGTTGTGGAACTTCTTGAAGCATATGACTGTCAAGAAGTATCCAGACATATTTCGATCACTTTGTGAATATCCCAAGAGTTTATGGGATTTTGAGACACCTCTTTAAGGGAATATATATCCCTTTATATAGGTATTAGTTAGGGTGTATGGTAGAGTAACCTCCAAGATAATAGACATCTAGGATCTCAAGAGTCCTGTAGTATCTTTAATTTTGGATTTGGCTTGATCCCTTAAAACTTTGATGACTACAAATGCTCCTACTTCAAGGTTTGTCGGGGTATAGGCTTGCGGAAACTTTAAGACGAGGCTTGAAGTACTGGACCATCGCAAAACTTGAGTTTTCGTTATACAGGGGGAATAGAAGAAGCACAGAATTGGTCCCACTAGGCGTGTCAATTTATCCGAAATAAATTTTCGTCATATGAAAAATAAACTACATTTACAAAATAAGTGAAAAATATTTTTACTAATCGATTGTGAATATAATTCTACTTCTCTGTTGATCTTCTCTCCCGATTATATCCATGATTCAAGGACTGAAGTAGTGTATTTCTCGAACGTAGGATGATGCCAATATTCATGGATTTATTTGTTATCCATGAAGTATGTTGTGGATCTTTTTGAAGTATATGATTGTCAAGAAGTATCTGACCATATTTCGATCTCTTTATGAATATCCCAAAAGTTTATGAAATTTTGAGACACCTCTTCAAGAAAATATGTATCCCTTCAAATGATTTTTGAAAAGCGTTAGAAATCGTGGTCAACATTTTTCTAGTGCTTTAGGGGACATAACCAAAAGGGAGAGCAAGAGGTCAAGACTACCGGAGGACAGAGTGGTTCTCCATCTGGGAGGAAGGGCAAGCATGGTCGTGGTCAGTCTAGACCTACTCAGATAGCACTTCGGGTTACTTCCGAGTCACCACTAGCCCAGTAAGTCCAGCAGCAGGCTCAGATATAGAGAGGTGGATCATCTCAGACACGGTCACGATATCGGTGTGAGTTAGGGTTTAGGGTAAAGTAACCTCCAAGAAACCCTAATATACTCCTAGATTTCGAGAGCATTGTAGTATCTTTGATTTAGGATTTGGCTTGATCTCTTAAAATTTAATGTCTACAATGGCATTATCCTAAAATATTCAACAACAAAGACAATAAAATTATATAATATAAATGTTTCTAATTAAAAAGACATAATAAAAATAAAAATAATTTAATTGTATAAAATAAGTAGACTAATAAGAGAGTATTAAATGCTACAGAAAAAAATAGGTTATGCATTTTTATCTAAATTATTGCAAAACAAAAAATAGAAATTTAATACTTTATCGTTCCGAATTGAATGTCTTTTGTTAGTATTAGTATTGATTTGATTTTTGGTTTGGGTTTTTGTTAGCATGGTTTAAGTTAATAATATTAATGGCTATAAAACTTATTGGAACATTCAAAAGTTCTAAGTCCAACCTTGAAATAATAATATCTTGAACGGAAAAGGGCCAAAACTGTCTCTATTGTATTCACTTAAGTTTAAAAATACTCTCTGTCCACTTATTTTGTGAAAATTGCCCTAACCGTTAAAAATCTAGCTCATTCATGCCATTATTTTAGACGGACATTTGCTGAAACAAAAAAACTATTTTATTATATATGATGTGGCAATTGCGTAATGGTCAAAATTAAAAATCTAATTCTAACCCATATCTTATCTATATATAACCTAATAATGATCCATCTTAATTGTTCCAACTCGTTAAACTCTTTTTAGTCCCTCAACCACTCGATTTCATCCCCAATTCATGATCCAATCGTTATTTAGGTTTTATTTGTTAAAATTTCATATTTTTCTTTTTACTAATTTATTATTCGGTCCCTTTCCTTGTTCATCTTCCCCGGCTTAATCATCGCCTACAGTTTCCCAACCAAAGCAATACCAATGAACTGTGAAGCTAATTTGCTCATATAATTTCAATTAACTCTTAAAAGCTACATGGTGGCACAACAAATATGACGCTGACCGAAAGATACCTTATTAAACCATAAAATCTTATAATGAAGCATTAATTTCAAAGAGTATCTCATTTCGCTCAGAAAATTAATTTAATAAAAAATATTAATTTAAAAATCAAATTAAAAGCTAAAATATCTGAGATGAAGAGGGAGATCTGTGGGTGTTGAAGAGTGAAAATCTAATACGAAGTAAGCTAGTAAGTGGATATGGGGTAGGTTTTAATTTAAGCCAATAGAAAATTAACACATAATAAATAATAAATTTTTTCTTAATCAAATCAAAGTTGTTAGTTTTTAGGGCATGAGTGGGCCGAAAAGTTGACGTTAGGGGCATGAACGGGCCAGATTTTTAACGGTGAGGGTAATTTTTACAAAATAGGTGGACGAAGGGCATTTTTAAGCTTAAGCGAATAGGTTGGGGACAGTTTTGGCCTTTTGACATATCTTAAAAGATAAAATTATGAAAAGGTTTAAGAAATATTTATAAATTACATCACAATAAGTATATTTATATATTAAATATATCTAAAATTTATATATATATATATATATATATATATATATATATATATATATATATATATATATATATATATATATATATATAATGTCAGGTTGATTTTGTTTCGATTTGACTTTCTTTAATTAACACCAAAATTAAATCAAACCAATTCTAATCAATTTTTTTCTCGTTTTAATTTGAATTATTGGGTTGGTGCAATTTGATGATTTCTTTGACAGCTGTACAATATCATTTTTAGCACCTAACATACATCCGAGAGATAGAGAAAGATTAATTCGTGGCTGGTATTGCAATAGTAAAGAGCACTAATGGGAAATTAGAGGTTTATGTTTAATCTCATTACCTTTTTGTTGATGCCTGAAATCCTTTTTTAATTTTGAGTTAACGTTTGCACTCAAGTGATATATATAGTTTGATGAAAGATTGTTATCTGGGGCGGATGAAGCTTAAAGTTACAGGGTGTAATTGAACTTAATATTTTTGATATGGAGCATAAAGTTACTGAGTAAAAATCAATAAAATTATATGAATAATATAGATGAATCATAATTTTAAAAATATAATAGATTGAATGCCAAAAAATCGAACGTATATATATGCACACAAAAAATCGAATTTTATATACTTTTTCAGTTATTATTTTTACAATAGCTATGTAGTATCATTTTTCTTAAGTGCAACTCCTGAATCCGCCTCTGATTTAAACATAAATATTTTTCGGCATGCCACACCCTCACACACAATTCCTCCAAAAAGATTAACTGGAGTTTTAAATGCAAATTTAATTCTGGATTGACAAGGTGATTATATATCTTTGTCACCAATTAGATCAGGAAAAAATAATGCAAACTGCATTAGTATCTTACTCAAGTAGACGGTTCTTGCACCATGATCTTTAATTGAGCTGGGAATAAAGCAAACAAATTAAGTCCATTCCAGGCATTATGAAGATCTTTTATTGCTGAATATGATTGGAAGGAACCACGTTGGATGGATGGAACTGAACTGACTAAAGTTCTATCGTTTATGCTCTAGACCAGAAGGTAACCTATATGTGCAATGAACCTGTTTTAGTGAAAGAGAGACTACCAAATGTACGCGTATGATTGCAAGTATGTTGATATAAAGACAATGACAAGGCTATTTCATCCTATTTGTCCACACTTGCAAAAACAAATCTTTCTTTCGTATCTAGCAATCGATCAACCATTTAATTACGCTTCGAAACTAGGAGCATTAGTTTGGGATTGTTTGAGGTACTTTCACATTCAAGAAAAAGATATTTCAACTATTCGAAATGCTTGTAGACGATTTCTGTTTCCTTGGTGGGGCAAAAGAATCAGGATCTTCGAAAGGTGAAACCTCAGCGAAAAGAAAAAAGGGAAGCTCAAGAAATAAAATTAAAAACATTAAGTTTCAGACAAGAGTTTGAATAAGATAATTATCAAAGTAGGCATGAGAAATAAAATTACAAAAGTTATCAGTCGCATATGTAGATTACAGAGTTGCTGCGTGACATTTGAGCCCACCACCTGGAGGAGCAGTTTAATGTCAAGCCTCGTCCATCTGCTCCTGCATTAGCCATAATATACTCATGTTAAAGCTCTCTATTAAACAAAGGACTACGACTACCAAACAAGACGGAAGCAATTGTATATTATTCTCAATGGGATTGGATTTAGATGGAAAATATATACATTTGAATTGCAGTATGAGCGGAATTTATCGGAGTCATTAGTTGGACTTCAGTCATGCATCGAAATATTTTTATCGTGCTTTAATATTTGCATTGTGTAATCATAGTTAGAGAGGAACAGGAAGAAACATATCATCTCTATACTAATTGTCTAATTCAATGGACTTCTCTAATTAGGAAAAATGATGTACCTGCATATCAGAAGTCCAGAGAGTGAGATTGTCCCTCAATAACTGCATGATAAGGGTGCTATCCTTATAGGATTCCTCCCCCAAAGTGTCCAGTTCGGCAATAGCTTCCTCAAAGGCCTGCAACATAACGAAAAGGAAATTCAGGAATCAGCTCAATATTATACTTAAGATCAAACTTGATTCATTAAAAACCAAAAAAATGAATCAAGTGAAACCCCTAGCCTAACTGTAAAGATTTTCATGTCGAATCAACATTTATGTTATTTTAGGCAGCAGATGCTGAAAAGGAGTAAAAAAAGATTGATCGATTCATCCAAAAAGAAAGCACATATTTACCATCATGAGATAGGAAAAAAGGGTAGATTCTACTTATTTATAACCTATATTATGGTGGTATAAGCAAAAGGAAAGAATATGTGAGGAATTCGCTTTTGTAGTACTCCTTTGCCCTAATCACATGGTCAGATCTATGCATTTAATTGACAAGAATTGAGAGCCCAAATAATTGCCACAAAGTTGTGACTCAACTACTTAACTAACACCATAGAGAAAGTCCTCACTCTCAACTCACCACCTAGAACACCTAATAAGCATGAGACGTCGACCTTTCATTTCAGTATGATAGCTCATGCTATGTTTCCTTATACTGATACTACAAATCTCAAACATGTCGGCCACAGCAGACCTGGGAATTAGAATCAATAATTTCTCTTCATTTATCATGCTAAAAGTCATGCATATAGCTTGAAACTTCATTGAAAACATCACATTATTCAGTTCCACCATAAAACTTCAAAGAGGTTATATTACTCTCGTTGAGAAATATTCACAGCAACTCAATATTACAATAGTGAACAGAATTCCAGCATATTTGGGATCTTCATAAATTTGCTACACTTACACCTAAATGACCCTAGCTTCAAATAGTACATCAAATAGTACAGTGTACACAAGTAATAGAATTACCACATGCTTATATCCACATATAATAGCAAATACAAGATCTTTGATATTTTAGCAAGAAACTTCCTGGGTTAGCAACAAGAAGCGCAACCTAGCTATGAAAAACGTAGTCGAGTTGTTCCCTATAGTAATTTAGATGATCAGATCAAGAGGCTTAACCATTCTACTGATTTCCATAACCAAAATGCAGTTGTTACTATTTTTTCATCAGCTCAAATTTTCATGATTCTTTCCCCTGAAAAACGATGGCAGGATTATATGCTGTCTCCTAACTCTAACTCCTACTAGTACTACTCAATGACATGTTAAATATCCAAATACTAAGGGACCAAACAGTTGAAACTCAACTGCGAGAAGCCTAGATTCTCCACAAGCAAAAATAGCAGCATAATGGAGATCTAATGCAAAAATACACCGACTTGAATACCAATCAGCCCAAGCCTCATGCATATAGTGAATCAAATATCAACTTGGCAAGACAATATGAGTCATTTTCACCCCAGATAATGTTTATTTACCTCCTGGCAGGCAACAAACTTTGTCTTTTTCTTTTTTGTATCAGAAAGAGTTCCTTCCTCATATACTTTTGTCTCAGACCCACACCAGAAAGTAATGAAAGAAATAAAAAGTTCTGAATACTCTGGCAATCAGTGTGAACATCATTATCTTCGATGCTTTTACTAATTCTGATATGACTGTGCCTATGTTTTTATCCAGGACTCTGACTAAGATTACCAAAATATCAAATATAAAAAGAAAGTCCATGCAATTTACACGCATAAAGGCCAGATATATACGCGGTGTGGCTAAAAGTTATACTGAAGGACACACTGCAATTACTTTCCCCGTGGAGGAAGGAGATAGCTACACTAGTACACAATAGGGGGGAAGGGAAACAAACTAACCTGTTTGGCCATGCTGCATGCTTTTTCTGATGCATTCAGAATCTCATAGTAGAATACTGAATAGTTGAGAGCTAGCCCAAGTCGTATAGGATGTGTTGGGGCAAGCTCAGCAAGCGCAATGTCCTGTAGCACAATCACAAGAAATGCATAAATAGGTAACACAACGGTCAACCAGCTATCACATTATGCAGGTAAAAGAAATATCTTCGGTACTGATAATAATGGAAAACTAGAAAATTCGACATTATCAGTTCATAAATGTGGGAGATCAATGATCCAAGCATGTGTTTTCATATTTGTTCAGCAAAGACAGCAGCAGAATATAAGCTGAGTCAGACACATGAAGTGGTATGAAGAAAAAAAAACAAATTGCACGAGACGTTACAGAACTCCGTTCCTGCTTACGAATGGGAAGATTTCATGAATGCCACTTATTTACATCAGAGATTTCAAAGCAGTAAAGGAGATGATTTAACTTTAAGCTCCATGATCTCGTGCCCAATCAAAGCTGCACCCCTTTACTGGCTTATAAGCCCAATAAAAAAGGTGATTTGCCATAAAAACAAATGAGGCTAAAAGCCTAAAGTGATAATAGTTCTCTTTTTTTTTAATGGCAAGAGATCTCTAAGAATACATTGTGCCTTGAAATATCAAGCAAATGAATTGGTGATGGAAAAATGTTCAAAAAAATCTACCAGGATGTCAATATTAGAATATATTGTGTGTATCTTTTTATTATTGGTAGAATATTCTTTCCTTATTGTACAGTCCTATAGTTGGTAGGATTTGATTTCCTTCATTATTGTACAGTCCTATAGTTGGTAGGATTTGATACCTCTCTGTACTCTATATATACTTTTGTGAGCAATACGAGAAAATCAATTCTCCCAAAACTCTCTACATGGTATCATACACCAGTGACTTATCGCCAAAGAAACCCTAATTTTACACTACCCGCGCCGCAGCCGCCGCCGCAATCAGCAGCCCGTCGCCGTCGCCGCCGCTGCACTAACCGGCAACCCTCTCTCTCGACGTCGATCAGCGCCTCCTCTCTTTTGCCTCGCGCTTCATGGCTGCTACGACATCAAACGAGCTTCTCCAGCCGATTGCCATCAATGCATCGGCTCAGATCCCACTCAAATTGGATTCCACTAATTACCTGGCGTGGAAATTCCAATTCCGAACCCTTCTTACGGGTTACGACCTCCTCGGCTGCTTGGACGGATCGAAACCGTGCCCACCAGCCACTATCGTCGACAAGGAGGTGACTTCCCCCAATCCAACATATCCTTACTGGATTCGCTAGGACAATCTTATTGTCAGTGCCATCATCTCGTCGATCACACCAACGATCATCTCCTTTATTGCCGCTGCGGAAACCTCTAAAGAGGCCTGGGACATCCGCGCACATACGGCACTGCTTCTCGTGGTCGTATCATGACTCTCAAACAGCAGCTCCATAATCCGGTAAAAGGTTCTAAATCTGTTACTGATTTTATGCACAGTATTCGCGTGATTGTGGATGAATTATCTCTCTTGGGTGTTACTGTTGATTCTGAGGATCTTGTCATTAAGGTTCTCAATGGTCTTGATGATCCGTATATGGAACTCTCTCACGCCATCCAAGCCTGCGAATCTCCAATCTCTTTTGCTGAATTACATGACAAGCTGTTAAGCATGGAGGCTCAGATTACTGCTCGTACGCCGGTCACCTCCGCCGCATCTGATTTGGCCCCGTCGGCTACCTTCGTCGCCGGACAGGAGTCAGGCCGTCACCGTTTCGGTGGCTGCGGGCGCGGCCGTGGCAACCGTGGTTATCCTCCGGTCGCGGTAGTTACTCCAAGAATGGCCAATCTCGCGGGTACAGTGGGAAGTGCCAGCTCTGCAGTGAATTTGGCCACTCCGTGCGCTGCTGTCCGTCCTATCCCATCTCCGGCGCCAATCAGCCCCCTTATGGTGGACCACTGCCGCGGCCAGCTTACGCTCCGCCACCTTATCCGGCTGCTCACACAGCCCATCACTCTCCGACGATTCCCTCTACATCCGATTGGATCCTGGACTCTTGTGCCTCTCATCACATAACCACTGATCTTGCCAACATGTCTCTTCACAGTCCTTACACTGGTTTCGACAATGTGGTTATTGGTAACGGTAAAGGTTTGAAAATTACACATACTGGACAACCTAACAGTTATTCCTCTCTTTTATTGCCTGGGGCTCTCTGTGTTCCACATATGCGTAAAAATTTGATTTCTGTTACCCAATTGTGTCGTCACAATAATGTTAATGTTATTCTTTCTGATACTGATTTTCAGGTGAAGGATCGTCGCACGTGGGCAACACTCGTTCGCGGCCCACTTAGGGGCAACACCTACTACTGGCCGGCGGCTTCCAGTCTACCGTCCGCCCTCACGGCACAAAAGCTCTCTGCGTCATTGTGGCATTCTCTGTTTGGTCATCCGTCAGCCAAAATCCTGCGTCATTTAGTGTCTTCTAGCAGTATAGCGTCCAGTAATGTGTCTAATCTAGTTGTGTCTCTTGCAAGCTTCATAAGTGTCATAAGTTACCTTTTTCTGAGTCAATTTTATCTTCTACTGCTCCGCTGGAGCTTATTTTTTCCGATGTATGTACCTCTCCAATTATTTCTAATGAAGGATTTAAATATTATGTCATTTTTGTTGATCATTTTTCTAAGTATGTTTGGTTTTTTCCTTTGCCCCATTGTTGTTGTTGTTGTTGTTGTTGTAGAAAAATATTTCTCTGCTAAGAACATTACTCCGTATACTGACAATGGGGGTGAATTCCTAACTTTACGCTCTTTTCTTGCCTCCAATGGCATCTCACATCTCACTTCACCTCCTCATACACCTCAGCGCAATGGCTATGCTGAACGTCGTCACCGTCATATTGTCGATACTGGTCTCACTCTCCTTCATCATGCCTCTGTACCTCTCATTTACTGGCCTTATGCCTTTGCTACAGCAGTCTATCTCATTAATCGTCTTCCCAAGACAAATCTCTCGATGCTCTCCTCATTTGAGGTCTCTCTTCCATAGGCGCCCCAACCTTGCCAAACTACGTGTCTTCGGCTGTCAATGCTTCCCTTGGCTTCGGCCCTACACCTCACACAAAATGGAACCCAGATCTCGTGCTCGTGTCCTCTTCGGCTATTCTACTACTCAAAGCGCCTATCTATGCTTTGATCCCTCAACGTCTAAAATCTTCGTCTCACGTCATGTCACCTTCCATGAAGATGTCTTCCCGTTCTCCAAATTGTCTAACCCCGAGTCTCCACGTGTACCCATTCCGGTCTCCCTAGAAGTCCTTCCGCTGCCTTCGCCAGTACCTGCCGCGGCTCCCACTAGCGATCCTTCACCGGACGCACTGCCGGCGCCAACGCCCGCGCCACCAGCGCCTCTTACGGCACCATCATCGGCCCCTGCCGCCGCTACACCCATTATGCCGCCACCTACATCCTCTCAGGGTGGTCATCATATGCAAACTCGCAGCAAAAATAACATCTTTACGCCCAACAAGAAGTTTGGTATGTCTGTTGTCACCTCTCCAGCTGGTACAGAACCTCAGTCTTTGTCTAGTGCTATGTCTGATGAGCGCTGGCGCGCTGCTATGTCATCAAAGTTTGATGCTCTGCTACAGAATGGCACCTTGGGATCTTATTCCGCCTGATTCTTCACCGAATGTTGTGGGTTGCAAGTGGGTTTATCGTATCAAACGAAAGCCTGACGGTACTATGGATAAGTTCAAAGCCTGACTTGTTGCGAAAGGCTTTCATCAGCGTCCAGGTGTAGACTTCCAGGAGACTTTAAGTCCGGTTATTAAGCCGGCAACTGTGCGTTTGGTTCTCAGTCTAGCTGTATCCAAGGGCTGGACTCTTCATCAAATGGATGTGAACAATGCCTTTCTCCACGGGAGGCTTACAGAGGATGTCTATACGGCACAACCACCGGATTTTGTTGACAAAGCCTATCCATCTTATGTCTGTAAGTTACAGAAAGCAATTTATGGTCTCAAACAGGCACCCCGGGCATGGTTCAGTGAGCTTCGCCAATGCCTTTTGGCCATGGCTTTCGTCAACACTACCTCTGACACTTCGCTCTTCTTCTTTCAGCATTCTGGTATTACAGCCTATTTTTTGGTATATGTTGATGATCTCATATTGACTGGTAATGACTCTGCTTTCTTGAACCGTGTGATTGCCTCTCTTGGGACTAAATTTTCTCTTAAAGACATGGGTGATCTAAGCTACTTTCTTGGTGTTGAAGTTTTGCGCAGCTCCAAGGGGTGTTTTCTTTCTCAGCGTAAATATGTTGTTGATCTTTTAACTCGTCATAATATGCTGGAATCCAACCCTGTTCAGACGCCAACAGCGGTGTCCACCCGCCTTCATCTGGCCGACGGCTCGGCTCCTGCCGATGCATCCGCCTATCGACAGGCCCTTGGGGGCCTCCAGTATCTCTCTTTCACTCGTCCTGATATCTCTTTCGCTGTGAATAAACTCTCACAGTTCATGCACGCTCCTACTGTCACTCATTGGGGTGCAGTTAAGCGCCTCTTCCGATATCTGAATGGGACGCGCGACTTCGGAGTCTGGCTGCGTCCTTCATCTGCTATACCTCTGCATTGTTTCTCTGATGCTGATTGGGGTGGAAACTGTGATGACCGCTCCTCATCTTGTGCCTATGTTGTCTTTCTGGGGCCTAATCCTATTTCCTGGAGCTCCAAAAAGCAGCATTCCATTGCACGATCTTCTACTGAGGCTGAATATCGTGCCATTGCTTCTGCTGCCGCTGAAGTCCGTTGGCTTCATTCCCTGCTGCGCGAGCTTCATGTCCCTCTTCCGGCTGCTCCTGTCATTTACAGCAACAACATTGGAGCCACTTACCTCTGTGCCAACCCTGTGTTTCATTCGCGCATGAAACGCATCTCCATTGATTATCACTTTGTTCGTCAATTGGTTCAGAATGGGTCTCTTCGTGTTGCTCACGTATCCTCTGCAGATCAGCTTGCTGATGCTCTCACCAAGCACTTATCCCGTCCTCGACTTCTTCTGCTGATGTCCAAGATTGGCGTGTCCTCCGGCCCTCCATCTTGAGGGGGCGTATTAGAATATATTGTGTGTATCTTTTTATTATTGGTAGAATATTCTTTCCTTATTGTACAGTCCTATAGTTGGTAGGATTTGATTTCCTTCATTATTGTACAGTCCTATAGTTGGTAGGATTAGATACCTCTCTGTACTCTATATATACTTTTGTGAGCAATACGAGAAAATCAATTCTCCCAAAACTCTCTACAGTCAATGCTTAGAGGATAATCATTTTTTTACGAGTGATGACTTCATTAAGATCAGGACATTTGTAATACAGTCCAAACATTGAAGTAAAATTGGATTGTCTAGGAGTAATAGCAGCACAAGCTATTAGCACATCTCTATTTCAAGGAGGCAGCGGGGACTTGAGGTTCCCTCCCCTCTAGTCATGCCAAAAGCATACAATTTCAGGTATAGTTAAGTCTAATCAGCGGGTAAATCTTTTAAATGTTCAACTTTTACACAAATTACCGCCCTTTCCCAGCATTTTTAAATTCCAAATGAGGAAAACAGCATAAAACTACCAAGACATGCAAATACACATTAAACAAAATTCAAAACATAGCCGCTTAAAATTCCAATCTTTAAGCTACTCACAGGCTCCAATTTCCAAAATTATTCAGAATACTTGAAGTTCGTAAAAAAAATGTAATTTTCATCCACTAATACACAAAGTCCGGACTAACTAAATTAAAAAAAAAAACAATTCCAGCATTAAAGTAGATTAAAATTGAACAAAAATTAATTAATAAAGAGTTTAAGCTCTGTGAACTGGCAGTGCAAACAATATTTATACAATCAGGTAATTTATTAGGTAATTACAGGTAGCCTGCTATATCATGTTAAAATGTACTGACAGTGTAAAAAAATTCTGTGCACTGAGGTAATTGCGTAACTTAAATTCAATAAATAAATATACCTGAGCAGCTTTGTAGGCAAGCATAGTGGCCTCAGCAGCCTCCTTACGTTCATTACTAACTTTAAATTCAGCCAAATAACGATAATAATCTCCCTTCATCTTCAAGTAAAACACCTTCGATTCACCAGCCGAAGCCGAAGGAATCAAATACTGATCCAAAATCTTCAAAATTCCAGCACATACATCACTAAGCTCAGATTCAACCTTAGATCTATAATCCTTCACTAGAACCACGTGTTCCTCGTTCTTCCTACCTTCTTCCTTTTGCTCAATTGACGATACTATCCTCCACGCGGCTCGAAGTGAACCGATGACGTTCTTATAAGCTACCGAGAGGAGGTTTCGCTCTTCTACGGTTAGTTCAGAGGAAGCCGAGACAGCTACGAGTCGGTCCATGAATTTTACCATCTCCTCGTAACGCTCGGCTTGCTCGGCGAGCTTTGCTAAGTATAGGCACTGCTCTCTGGTTAAATTTTCCGGCAAAGCCATCGTCGGAGATTCGCCGGGTATTTTTTATTTTTAATTTTAGAGAGAGGGTTTTTTTTTTGTGTTTCGTTTATGAGATTTTTTGAATGTTTCGAAGAGGTTGAGAGAGAGAGGATTTTAATATTGGGAGGGAAGAGGAGTGTAACTTGGTATTGGTATCTTTTGTTTAACGCCCACTTGCGTGTGTAAGTTCAACTACCATACTCGCCTCAGCTATGAGGGGGGAAATGACTACTAATAAAATACGAAGGGGGAGTTTGATTTTTATGTCAAACTTGAGGGGTGTAAATAATTTTTTTAGATTTTCTAGAAGGACTCGTAATATGCAGTTAAAATGTACTTATATGGTTTTAAAAATGAAGTACTAATTCTCCTAATCTTCAATTTCCCCCCTTGATCCACCATTAGAAACCATCCTCGCCACTTTCCGACGAATTTAAAAAAAAAATAATCATCTTAGAAAAATATCTTTTTAAAATTTTAAAATAATTTAGCTTTATATTTTATATTCAATGAAATAATTTATAGTCATACAAATATCTAATTTTCTTTAAATTGCAAGTTTCAAAAGTTATTTTTCTTATATTTGGTGCTCGATCAAATATCGTGTAATATAATTCGTCTTTTGATGCACTATATTCTTTATCTAAACGTGATCCTTAAAATCCATACATAATCATATACTTCCTTTCCTTTACTTTTAATTTAGATAATTTAGTTTGATTTGATACAAAATTTAAGAAAAAAAGAGAATAATTTTTAAAATATGTGATTCTAAAAGCTTAAGGGCAAAAGTTTTGTGAAGTTATAATATTTGTATATTTGTAAACAAAAGTATTAGAAATAAAATAGGTAAAATGAAAGGTTAAAGTTCAATTATTTCCAAACATAAAAATATGTCATTTATTTTAGAACAGACTAATATAAAAAAATAATTTATTTAAATTGAAATATAAGAAATATTTAATTGGATGAATCTACCTAGAGATGGTAGGAGTCAGATAATTTAGTAATAAAGATTTCATAGTGATTAATTAAATATCAAATTATACTTTCTTAGGTTATTAGGAAGCGAAAATCGAAAACTACCGAAGGAAAATATAAATGATGTTTATGAATAATTAAAAAATAGCTTTAAGAAAATTTGACGTAATTAAGAAAGGGAAGGGGCGAGTAAGGGAGAGGCGAGTAGGATGGTGTGTGATTGGTCAATAATTATGAGACTGAGGATAGAGATTACAGGTGAGAAGGATGAGACTCAGCTATCACTACCGCCACTCCTCTCCTTTCTCAAAATTCGGCGCTGGTTTTTTTTTTAAATTTTTTTTTAAATATTTATAACAAAAATATAAATATTATAAAATAATAAAAGAAGAAGAGCAATATTGCAGAGAAAGAGAGAGAGAATTCTTATTGAATTTTGGGATGGTTTACAATGGGGTAAGACCCCTCTATTTATAGGAGGAAAAATAACTTAGCCTCAAAGTAAAACTCTTTACAAGATAGACATTCACTCTAATTAGAATTCTATTCTTAACACTTCCCCTTGAATGTCTACTCAATAAGTAATGTGCCTCGTTAAAACCTTAACTAAAACAAAACCCAATGGGAAAAAAAATTCTAGAAAATGAAAAAGAGTACACATGTTTAACAATACGCCTTTTGGTTGCCTCGTTAAAAACCTTGTAAGGAAAACCCAGTGGGACAAAACCTTGTAAGGGAAAAAGAGTGCAACGCGCATTAAATCCCCCTGAAAGAGCATCAATTCACATTCTTGAGCATTTGCATTCCAGTCTTGTGCACCATCTTCAAAACGATCGTTGGTAGAGATTTGGTAAATAAATCAGTCACATTAACTTGAATGAATATTTTGGAACCATGAAATCATAGTCGTGATAGATATACAATGTCTTTAAAAATATCGTGGAATTGCTCTTCAATATCTCCATAGAGGTATCCTCGCTATCATATTATCATGTTTATAGTTATAGCAAGATATATTTGTGCATAAATTACACTGAGGAAGTGGTACCTCAAGATCAAGAATGGTAGATGCTTCAAGCAACTTAAATCCTTCATGAATTGTCATATAAGTTAAGTCATATATGCCATATTATAGACTTTAGATGCATATCAAGTTTTCATGTCATGCTAGACGTATAAGATATCGAAAAACTGATTACACATACCATTGACTTTATACTTTCAAGTATTCGAACTACATGTCCAAAACTACATGTCTTTCATATGGAATCAATTCTACTTGAATTGTATCTCTTCCATTTGGCCAATATTTTGTTTGTATTCGACAAGATCCTCATCGATATTTAGCGCTATCATAGATGTCGTCGACGAACATTTTATATCGGTTCTAGTAAATTTTCATAAAGACATAACATGGAGATCTCTTCATTCATATATTCAGGTACCTGAATCTCTCATGAGATTTTATGAAGTGTTATGTCATGTGATCTTCTAGATTTGCTCATCTTCTTTATTAAAAAGTTCTTTTTAAAACCGATTTGTCTATACGCTTTAAGCGTATCAAAGACTTTGTCCTTCTAGGACTTAATATGAGCATTTGCAGTGAGAATATAGTTACTTTCTTTGGGTCAGCAAATGCGCATGGCATGCTTTGCAATATGTTGCAATTGAATTATCTTTTTATGAACTTCAAGTTCATATTATGATATTCGAGGATCTATATATACAAATGATAATTTGTTCCATGTAACTTTTTCTCAAGTGTTTATCATGTCTCCCCCTCATGTTAGAAAAACTAACTTGTTTCCTCAACTCTGGGAAATCATCTTTGTGCATTATCATGTTAATATACACTGCACATCAATAATAATAAAATGAAATTATTTGGTTCCTGACCCTGAACCACTTGTGAGTGGAGAATATAAAATACTCTCGTGTATAACGTATATCAAATTGATATAGATAACTTTGTTCTCATAAGCAATAATTTAGCTATTAAGTGGAGGCACTCAATAAATTATTTTGCTAAACCAACTATGATGTAAACCACCTTATCAAGATGAACTATCTTGAATAGAAAATCTGGAAATTATGCTCGAAATTAGATTACTGAGCAAGTTACCTCGCAAGCATCGGCCAGGTTGCAGGTTAATAATAATCGCATGTAACCATATCATAGATGCATCATATGTGGTATACATGGCAGGCGAATGAGCCCATATTCGCCTTTGATATTTCCAGAACTTATGGGATTCAACCCCAACTTTAGTTGGTCAATTAATTAATGAGAACAAGTAATATAAGAGAATTCGTAAAGAACTTTCTAGTTCTTTAATATTTACCCATGTGAATTCTCTATTATTGTTGCACATCATACTTAAATTAATATGACTAACCCGAATGCCAATTGAATAAATTATCAATATTGATAAAATTCAGGTTTACATCATGACATGTGCAATTATCGATAAACTCTAAGTTTATTATGATATGGGTTTTTATATCAATAAACATCCACTTTATTGTGGCATTCTTTTGTTTGTATAGTACAAATTGGAGAATAAAGCTGGTAGCTTTTCACATGCATATTATCATGCTACAAGTTGTAGTAATAGAAGATATCAAATCTTTCTTTTATTTATAGTCTCAATATAATCAATCGCTTCGCATATACTTTGGAAACTGAATAAGTTTCTTTGAGACTTACTACAATACAATACCTTATTGGTAATCAATTATGTTTCTCCAAAATAATATAATTGGCTCTTAAAGTTGTACCATTATGGTCATGTCAAAATTATATGCAATATATGTTTCTTACATTATTTTAATAATCATATTGCCAAAATATTTTGGCGTACAATAGGTACGTGACCAATGACCATTCATGCCATAATAATGACATTATTTTCTTATATCATCTCAACCCTCCTTCTAGAGGTGAGTGTGGTATATTCAATACCAATAGCATGTTCATATTCTTCCAATAATGAATATGTATTCATAAATCATATGTTGTCACATTCACACCATGAATGGATCATAATCATCTATATGTGCTGTATAAAATCTCATGTCAAATCGATGACATATATTACTTTCAAAGAGTGAAGGAATATTTTGAGAATCTTTATTATTCTCATTATCACAATGATGACGATTATAATTTCGTCTATTGTCACGTCCATATCCATTGATACCTTCACGGTAATAATTTTATCTTCTTTCAGACTTATTACATAGTGCTATCATATTTTCTGCGGGGATATGTAATTTTGTTATCCTTTTCAAATCCGTAAATGCGTCTGGCATTTGATTTGCTATTCTTTGCAAATGGATAATCTTTTGCACCTCTTTTTCACAAATAGAGGCACATGGATCAAGATGAGATAATGATGGATTTTTCCACAAAATTTCTCGTTTGGTTTCACCAACTTCTCCCCCTAATTTTGGGAAAAGTGTCTTATCGAATTGACAGTCTGCAAATTGTGCAGTGAAAAATTCCCTATCAGTGTTTCGAGGTAGCGAATAATGGAGGGCGATTCAAACCCAACATATATTCCTAACCTTCTTTGCGGACCCACTTTGGTGCGATATGGCGGTGCTACAGGCACATATACTGCATATCCAAAAATTCTTAAATGGTATATAATATGTTCATGACCCAAAACTAATTGCAAATGGAAATATTTGTGATAATTTATCAGTCTGAGACGAACTAGCATTGCTGCATGCAAAATGGCGTGACCCCAAACCGAAGTGGGCATCCTCGTTTTCATGAGTAACGATCTTGCTATCAATTGCAGACGTTTAATTAAAGACTCTCCAAGACCATTTTGAGTGTGAACATGAGCTACAGAATGTTCCACTTTTATCTTAACTGATAAGCAATAATCATTAAATGCTTGGGATGAAAACTCAGCAGCATTATCTAGTCTAATAGACTTAATTAAATTATCGGAAAATTGTGCCCGTAATCGAATTATTTGTGCCATTAATTTTGCAAATGCAAGGTTGCGAGATGACAATATGCACACATGAGACCATCTTGAATATGCATCTATTAAGACCATAAAATATCTAAACGACCCACTAGGTGGGTGAATAGGTCCACAAATGTCCCCTTGTATACGTTTCAAAAACGCATGTGACTCAATTCCAACCTTTGTTGGTGATGGTCTAATAATTAACTTGCCTTGATAACAAGAAGTGCAAGAAAATTCATTATTTAAAAGAATCTTTAAATTCTTTAATGGATGCCCATTTGAGTTTTGTATAATCCATCTCATCATAATTGATCCAGGATGTCCCATTCGATCATGCCAAAGTACGAAAGTATTGGAATCTGTAACCTTTTGGTTTACGGTTAGAATGTGCCTCAATTGCACTAATTCTTGTCCAATACAGGCCACAAGATAAAGATGGGAACTTCTCAATAACCCTCTTTTGGTCAGAGACATTCTTTGTAGTGATGAGATATTCAAGATTATTCTCATCTATTGTCTCAATATGATATCCATTTTGAATGATATCTTAAAAACTCAACAAGTTCCTCTTAGACTTGGAGGAGAACATTGCATTCTCTATGATAAATAGTGTTCCTTTAGGCAGAGTTATAGTTGCTCTTCCGGAGCCTTCAATCAATTTACTACTACCAGAAATTGTAGTAACATCTGCCTTACACATACTTAAATGAGAGATATATTTCTTCTCTTTGAATATTGTATGTGTGGTACATGAATCAATTAAACAAATAATTTAAAATAATATACATAGTCATGCCTTAAGTACTGATTCACAGTGACAACTTGCAATACATTCAAAGTTCAAAACGTGTTCATGTATTGTTAGTTGACACCAAATATAGTTCTATACATGTATATGTCTAAATGTGTTAATAAGAAATTTTACAATATTGCATACAATTTTGCAAAGTTTTAAGACAAATATGATTTTAGTTACAGCTTAGACAGTGCAACAATTCCATGTGAAAAATAAATGTGCCATAATGTAGACTACACAAATAAATGCCATGGGCACAAAAACTGTTGAATATACACAAGCACAATACTTATAATTGTAAGCAATATAGTAAGGAAACAATTTGTAGTATTATAGTACAATGTCTTTGAAGAACGCAAAAATCACTGTAGTATACATAGATACGATTACGACACTAGTTACTCATTGTGTACAATATTTTGCTATATGTACTGTTTTTATCTAACATTTAACAAAGTCTAATGTTTTGATAAACGAATAACTTCTAGCTAGCACAGAACATTGACTTATGAAATAATCACACTAAAGCATATAGATAATATGTGTAATCTAAAATTATATATTTTAAAACCATAATCCAAATTAGCTGCTGAATTGGTTCGCTCTATTTGTATCAATATCAAGCTAATACGGTATAAATTTATCTTTTAGGGCAAATTAAGGGCCAGTTGTGCTTGTGATATCACAATTACATCATCCCTTTCTTCTAATTGCATACTTTATTTTGGCTGTTAAGCAATGAGAATAAAATTAAGGAGCAACTGGGTTTATCAGTAGCATACTTTACTTTGGAATTGGTTTATGTTTATCAGTAGCATTAGTATATCAGTTTTACAACATTATCAACTAGCGAAATGCTTAGCATGGTTAAATTGTTTTAATATTAATTTTAAAACAAAAATTAGGAGAAGAAAAAATACCTTAATTTTCTTAAAGAGATTCTTGAGATAGTAGAGCTTCGTGCTGATAACGTGTTATAAAACAATAAAAGAAGAAGAGCAATATTACAGAGAAAGAGAGAGAAGATTCTTATTGAATTTTGGGGTGGTTTACAATGGGGTAAGACCCCTCTATTTATAGGAGTAAAAATAACTTAGCCTCAAAGTAAAACTCTCTACAAAATAGACATTCACTCTAATTATAATTCTATTCTTAACAATAAAAGATATTTTTAAAAGTTTTGTAAAATACATGAACCACCGAATAATTCTAAATGAAGAAAAGACTATAAAGCCGTGAATGAACGTCAACTTCACATTTTCTTTTTGCATCTAGAAATGTCAAATAATTATCACAAAAGTGCCAACTAAAGTACACAACTTGCATATATTGAATATAATACTTTTGAAACCTATGCTTAATAAATATGTACGGCTCAACTTACGTTGGTAGAACAAAGTCACGAAATAAATGAATAACATGCAAGAGATTATGTTTAGTTGAGTAGGTGGTTTATCAAAAAAAATCCTTTTTGTCTTTACAAAATAGAAATAAGGTTCGAGTATGCATTATTCTCCGCAGACTAACTTATGAGATTTCACTAAGTATGTTGTTATTGTTATACGCAAATAGTATAAAAAGTATACATTGTTAAATATGTTGATGCATATACATGAAATGATTTATAATCACACTAATTATTTTGGTTTGTTTTAGACCATACTATTTTTTTTTAATTCTTAAATTTCGTGTCCGATACAAATACTGTCACATAAATTTAGAGGGGGAAATTGATTTTTTAGTAGTAAAATTACCATGAAGAATGTAATTTCATGTACTTGTCACGCATCAAGTCCATCATGCTTGTCACTAAATACAATTACATACAACAACAACAACAACCCGGTATATTTCCACTTAGTGGAGTCTGGGGAGGGTAGTGTGTATGCAGACATTACCCCTACCCTTGGGTAGAGTGGCTGATTCCAAATAGACCCCCGGCATTCTTCCCTCCAAGAACTTTCCAAATAACTTTTACAATAATACATAGTCAATGGACTTAAGGGTAGTTCGGTGCACTAAACTCCCGCTATGCGCGTAATTAATAGATTTGTCCGGATAACATTACGTTGGAGAGTATGGGTGATAAAATGGTTCAAAGAAAATAATTAATCATCCATATTATCCACTAAAAAATTGGTTGGATAATGAACTTTTTAAAAACGGGTCAAATATAGATAAGAACCATATTATCCATTTAGAAAATGGATAACCAATGAGTAACCAATGGATAACCAATGGGTCGAACTTTTACATTTGTAAAGTCTCAAATTGGAGGTTCCTCGAGTTAGGGAGACTAAGAATTCTCCCAAAAGTGATCATATACAAGAAGTCATGGATAATATGGGTAACCCATATTATCCGTCGGTTAACTAATTTTTCATCTGTATTAAATATTAGTCAGATCGGATAATTGATCCTTTTGTCATTACCCGTTTTCGATCTGAACTATATCCGACCCGACCCGCTCGTTTGCCGCTCCTATTAGAGATTGTGACCACATAGTCATCTTCGTCCACATTGTTGTTAAGACAGCATGTCACCGACGGGAGTGAATAAGCTAGGGTCCTGATATAGTATTAATTCGGACTGTATTTGTAAAGTCAGGGTCGAACTGGAATTAACAGAGATTGGTGTTGCGAGGGCGAAACGACAATCACTTAGTGTCGCTTGCTGCACGAAGTCAAACTTCACCATGCTACGACGATAACAACAATAATAAAAAATAAATCGAGCCTCGTTTTATAAGTGCAGTCTGGGAAGAGTGGAATATACGCAGACCAAACCTGAAAGCAAGAAAAGAAAGAAATTACGAATTCACCAACCAATTCGGCCTAATTATCCCACTTTTTCTTTACACGTTTAATGATAACTTAGAAGAAATTAAGTACTCCCTCTTTGTCTCATATTATTTGTCATGCTTATATTTTACACCGCCCTTAAATGTTTGTTTATATAGTGATTATTTTACCCTTATTTATATCTTAACTATCTCTCTTCATTGATAATTTATTCTATTTATGTGTCATTTTCTTTTTCAAGAAAAATTACTGCTAAAGGTAAAAATGAGAAAAAAATTAATTTTTTCTTGAACTTTCAAAATGACAAATAATTTGAGATAATTATTCATAGAAATCATGACAGATAGTTTAAGACAGAGTGAGTAATAGTCAATTAAATAGCAATTGTTGAGTTTTTAAAGCTAAAATAAGCTTAAAAGAGGGTGAAAGGGAAATCGAAAATGAAGTTTTAAGTTTTCCTCATTGACAATGGGACCTTTATCCATATTAGAAGAGGAAAAGATTTTTGATAGGTATATATATATATAATTACTTTTCTTTTACCTTTGAAAGAGTTAAAAAGAAGGTAAGTCTCATGTCGTCGTCGCTCGGCTCGGCTTTGGCAACGGCAACAGAAAATTAATAATCGAAATTATCCGTTTCATTGACTATGCCCATCCATTTTTTGTAACTGAAAACGTTTCTTTTGCCCGTTTTAATTTGCATAAAATGGCGATTTATGTTATGATCGTTTTACGTAAATGACCTCTCTTCGTTTGAACTCAACAGGTTGGGGCTATAAATAAGCTGTCCATTCTCTCAGTTTTTCCTACGAATTTGTGACTTATCCTCATTTCTTATGCATTATTTTAACTACTAAGAAAGTAACAGTAAGTGTGATTTGCTACTAATGTTTGTGTTTGTTGAAACAATAGGGTTTGAAGTACCATTACACTAATGTATAATTCGTTCTACCATGGGGGGAAATAATCTACAACCTTGGATACTAGGAGAGGATTAAATTTCTTAAAGAAACACTGTGAATTTAGTAGGCTCGGATTAACTTTAGTTTTGTTTATATTTCTATTTATATGTTATTTTATCTTCTCCAAAATTATTTTACAAATACAGTTTGCTAACAAGCTTAAGGAATTTAATTTATTTATGTATTCGTGTTATCACTATTTATGGAGAGTAAAACCTTTGTGGTTTTCTACTCCATTAGAGATTAAAATCTACATAATTTTAACATTTGTTTGTGTCATTCTTTTATATAAATGACGAATGACAACCGAAATCAGACTGTTCCTATGGTGACTGCCAATGGATCGACAAGCCGAACAACACCGGCATTGGCACCAGCATAAAAACCTAGAAAATTTTGGGGATTGATTTCAAGTGGTGGCAGGAAAAGATGTTCTTCTACTTGAAGACTTTAATTCTACTGAAGTTCATTAAGGAAGATGTCCCTGTTTTGCCCGACGAAATTCCAGAGAATGAAAGAAAGCATTCTGATTTTCTGTGCAAGAATTACATTCTTAGCGGAATAGAGAACAATCTGTATAATATCTACAGTAATGTGGAGACGTTGTCACGACCCAGAAATCCCTCCGAATGAGTTGTGATGGCACCTAGTCCCTAAACTAGGTAAGTCTAACATAAACTAAAATAACATTGATGATTACTAACTTTAAATTAACCAACTCTGAATAATTCAAAATTCCCAAAATCGATTGTACAAGTCACAAGTCTTTCTAAAAGTAGTTATACAAATAAATACATCATTGCTCCAAAACAAAAGGAACAAATGAAATAAATACAAAAGAAGGTGACTCTGAGGCCTGCAAATGTTGTAACAGGTTTATCTTGAGTCTCCACCGCAACGATCCGCACATCTACTACGATCAAATACCTGGATCTGTACACAAAAATGTACAGAAGTTTATTATGTGCACATCACAGCTGTGCCCGGTAAATGTCAAGACTAACTTCGGTAGGATAGTAATGAGAAACATTTAGGACACTACTGGTCAAATGACATGAACAATATATAATATAAAACATCAAGATAAAGATAACAAAGTAATATGAAATGCGGAGAGAAAATCCAAAGTACAACTGTATAAACAATTAAGGGAAAACACAGATAGTAATGAACGAAAACCAAGTAAATCAGATAACCCAAGCAATTCAACACTAACATAATAGAGGCGGAGACAAGTAAAAATGTATCTAAATAAAGAAAAAAATGCCAATTCAATCAACTACATCATGTTTAATACACCATCCAAATCATTTCAATTCTTGATTTCTCATATCATAATCTCAACTTTCGAACTTTTTGCATATATGGCACCTTGTACCCACATATTTTCCATCTCACTCTTATCAACAAAATTCACATGATATACAATGCAAAATGTCCTTACAAATGCACTTAAGATGTTCAAGAAGTCATATTTACATAATATAAAATAAATTACAATCTCTAAATAAATTTAAAAAATCTGCGAGAAAATATGGAGTTGTTTTTAGAAATCATTCGAGTAAGAAAGTACCCCTTTCAATTTAAAATACAACATCAGAAGAATTATTACTTTTAACATGGGAGTTAATAACTTAAAACTTAGTAGAAATTCTTTTCTTAAATACAACTTCAGACGATTTAAGGGCATATAATTGAGAAACTAATTGAATTAAGAATGTAACAATTATTGAAGTTTGAAGTATTGGAACATATATACATATATATAAATACGGTGAGGAATTGAAAACATTGTGTGTTCTAACACAAAGGATCACAACAATAAAGGAATTAAACAGTTTTAAAAAAATCGAATTGATGACAACAAATAAACATAACAGCAGAAATGCACGGCATCATCCTTCGTGCTTTTACTCTCATTATCATCCTAAGAATCAACATTCACTTTTATTATTTCTTGTTGCGGCGTGGAACCTGATTCAAATCATATAGTAATATTACGGCGTGCAACCCGATTCAAATCATATGATATTGTTACAGCGTGCAACCCGATCGAAGTCATATAGTACTATTACGGCGTGCAACCCGATCCAAATCATATAGTGATATTGCTGCGCTCAACCTGATCCAAATCATATAATATTGTTGCAGCGTGCAACCCAATCCAAGTCATATGATGATGTTGCGGCGTGCAACCCGATCCATATAATATTGTAGCGGCATCAATCCGTCCATATAATATTATTCAACACTAATCAAAAAAGAATCTCGGCAAGAAATAATAAGGAAACAACAATATCCCGGCAAGGGAGTCAATAACAAGAATAAACACGTCCCGGCAAGGGAACCAACAGTAAGAATTAAGTATGTCCCGGCAAGGGAATCAGCTATAACCAAACTTGTACCAGCAATTAACTTCAAAATGAAACCTCAACTATACAACAAGACATAATAATCACATGATAACTACACCGGCAACCACAACAATTAGACATATAACCTATTTGCATGTCCTCATAGAGGATCTCACAATCAAGAAGTATCAAAATAATAAGAAAGGCAATCACTTCAATTAAAGCAATTAAGGATCAAAGTAACACGTAAGAATTAGAGGAAAGCTGACAATGTCATATGGAGCATATAAAGGCAATTTAAGCAACTAGGAAACCTAATCATAACAGGATACTTTCCACATAAGGACCAAAGAACCCTAGAGGCAAATTTCTCACTAATAAGTACGAGCACACACTCGTCACCTCGCATGCATGGACTACAATTAGCATAGAAGACTCAATTCCTAAGGGGAAGTCCCCCACACAAGGTTAGGCAAGATATTTACCTCAAAAACGACAACTCGGTACTCTAAAATGGACTTCTCAGGAGATATTACCTCCGGACTGCTCAAATCCAACTATAACAACTCCAAAACACACATAAATAAAATAAGGAACTATTCCGAATAATGAAGTTTCAATCTTTACAAAAAATATAACAATCGACCCAAAAGTTGACACCCGAGCCCGCCCCTCGGAACCCGTCAAATTTACAAAATTCGACCACCCGTTCCAAGATGAGTTCAACCATATAAAATTTTATCAAATTTCGATACTATTTGGTCTCTCAAATCATGATTTTTCATTTTGAAATTTTTCTTCAAAAACCAACTCTTTCCGCAATCCAAAACACAATTTAAATGATAAAAATAAAGGTAAATTCATGAAATATATTTAATTCTAGTTGAATAACACTTACCCAATCGAATTTCGTGAAAAACCCACCAAAAATCACCAAGAACCGAGCTCTAGAAGTCAAAATATATTCTGTCTGCCTAAGTGTTTGTTCATCGTGATCGCGGGAGAAGTGATGCGATCGCCTAGAAGAAAATAGCTACTGACCCAAAATGTTCTATGCGATCGTGCAAGGAATCTTGTGATCGCATAGAAGGAAAAGATTCACTAACCAAAAAATGTTATATGCGATCACGTAAGGAATAATGCAATCGCGAAGAGTAAAATTGGTGGACACTATGCAATCGCGAACAAATAAATACAATCGCATATAAGGAAAATGATGTTTTCCAAATTTGTGCTATGTTATCATGAACAAATAATTACAATCGCATAGAAGGAAAATGTTGATGTCCAAATTTGTGCTATGCTATCACGAACAAATCAATGTAACCGCATAGAAGAAAATGTTATTGTCCAAATTTGTACTATGCAATTGCGAACGAATTAATGCGATTTCATAGAAGGAAAATTGGCAGGTCGACATTGTACTACCCGATCGCGGCTATGCCTATGCGATCGCATAGAAGGAAATACCATATAGTAGAACAACAGTTCAAACATAGGGAATAATGACCCGTAGCTCATCCGAAAACACAGCCAAGGCTCCCGGGACCCCGTCTAATCACACAAACAAGTCATATAACCTATCATGGACTCACTCGAGGCTTCAAATTACATTAAACAACACCAAAATAATGAATCAAACCAAAAATCAAACTTATGAATTTCCAAATCTTCAAATATCAAATCTCATGCCGAAACCTATCAATTCGACTTGGAATAACGCCAAATTTTGCAGACAAGCCAAAATGACATAATGGAGTTGCTCCAACTCTCGAAATCGCATGACCCGATATCACAAAAGTCAACTATGGGTCAAACTTCTCTATTTTCCTAACTTCAACTTTTCCAACTTTCGCTAAAATGCCTCAATTTACCCTCCGGACCTCCAAATCCGAATCCGGACGCGCACCTAAGTCCAAAATCACCATAAGAAGCTCTTGAGATCATCCACAACCCATTCTGGGGCCGTATCTAAAAGTCCAATTTCCGGGTAAATTCTCATTGTTTAAACTTCCCAAGCTAGTTTCCATCTTCCAATTTGAATATGAATCATCCATTAACTGAATTCAACCATGCATGCAAGTCAATAGATATAATGTGAAGCTTCTCTGACCTCAAACTTCTGAGTCGGGTGCAATCGCGTAAAACGACCAGTCGGGTCATTACATCCTCTTCCTCTTAAATATACGTTCATCCTCGAATGTGCCTGGAGTTATTCCAAAACCATCAGACCACTGCATGAGCTCGCCATACATACACCTGGGAGGTGATTCCCCGTAACCCAACCTACGCAGAACTTTCAATGCAACATAACTTAAGATCTCACCTCCTCTTTAGCCCATCACCTTAGAACAGAACCCAAACCTCAACATATAAGTTTCATCATAAGATCTGAATCCTACATCATTACACTATATAAACTTGAACAAGCTGAATCGAGCCAAAATAAATTCCAACCCCGAATACAATCATATGGTGCTCCAAACAATTGAATGCCCGAAGCAATAACCTCTGGCCAACATAGCTGCTCTAATAACATCATGGATGCCGGCAACACACCACAAATTAAATATAACCTTGTTCCGGACCACAACATCACGGTTCATGATAAAGAAACATGTGGGAACTCAGAGCCGCCTATGAAGTCAACAAGTCAATAAACCCTCTCGCCCACCAGGGCCATTATCAAAATCTTAGCAGAAATACCCACATACTTTCAAACACTCCTCCCACAACACCATAGTACCACTGTTAGGTCTAAGAACCACATTTTGACCAATACAAACAGCCCGACTAATGACTCATCATGGAAACACACAAATTCTCACACTACACATCTCGTACACTAAACCACCAATAACCCAATTACGCAGCACAAAATAACAAAACAAGGTATAAAAATTTTCTAACGAGAACCACATGTACAACAACAAAAGTATAGTGCTCATAAAATCATCCCATAGAGGGAAACACAACATCAAATAATCACAAGGAAAGGGTATCCCACATAACATCCGCTCTGGCGTGCAGCCCGCTCCCAAATGCTCACCGAGCCAAAATGCTCCAGTTCACTGATCATAAACATATTGATATCAAGTACAACAGTGTGCACAAATAAATCTGTGGAAAAGATGAATAGAAGTAAATAAACATGGAAGGAGCAAGTAAAACTAAGGTGCAATAAGCAAATTAACGTCACAAGTGCTATCTCACCCGCATCGCCATAATGCCCGAACAGAATCATAACATGCATGAGGAATAATCATAAAATCTCATCGTGTGGCATAACATAAAAGAGTAGCACATAAAATAGGCTAGGGGCACAAATAATATCCATCCTTCTCGGTAACATGATCAAAATGACAACCTCATAGGAGCACACAAACTGAACCTGATATAAAACACATATTCTCGTTGATCCTCCACATAACTCACAACTGAATCCCGACCCTTCCCAATTAGCTAAATATTCTTCGGAATATTCGTCAACCTATTGATAATACATGCTATTAATTATCTCATTATCAACATTCCTTCATAATTCCCAAACAGAAATAGCCCACATACAGGGACACCTAGTCCCAAAACCTCAGGAATACTAAAAATTCCATACCCGGACTCAACTATGCAGATCAAATGGTTGATACATCACTCACCTTCCATCATCCTGTCTAAGCACCCATATAAGATTACGGCCACGCAACAAAACATGAACCTTGAAGCCTCAAAACCCAGTAATCGCCGTGCTACCAGCCACGCACTACAAACCAAAACTCAAGGTCCTTTCCAAAATGCACACTCTTCACATATGATAGCCAACGACGCCAACACTTTATTATCTTCAGATACTAATTAAGGAGAATCCACAATGTACCACATATTTCTTATGCCCATAGAAGACACTCACTCAAGCCGTAGTCAAACCATCGAGATCCATCCGCACGCAATTAAGCCATCATGATTGCACCTCTCCAACTCAACCGAGTCGCACAAACCGTCCAATCTAAGAGTGTTGCCACAATGCCAATAGAGAATTCCCATTCAAAAGGACCATTTACTTCCATTGCTATGCTGACCCAACACTATTGAACTGACTCATTTCTTCGGATAGTCGATATGCAATAATCCTAATCAAAATTCCAAATGCAGATAATCCCAACACGAAGCATGTAGCCCGAAGCTCATAAACCACTGCATTTCCTCTGAAGCACCTCGTCCTGCCGCAACCACGTCACCTACGTTGAATAGACCTTCTATGAATATGAAGTTGTTCCTCCAACTCCCCTTGATGTTGAAATCTAGATCCATTATTAACGTAGAAATATTGCAAGCCCCAATTTCATATCGCGCAAAATCTCGATCCTTGGTCAAATGCAAAATCTGGGAATCCACCAATGTTACATATATGCATGCCTCTAGCCCAAACTGATATAACTTTGACTTTATAATCTGAATGCCACTAATGGACTCCTCCACTTGGTGAAAATCCATGGGAAAAACGCCCGATAATCCACAAAACTACTCTTCACACCTTGCACAATACAAATCACAAGGTACTCCAATACCACCAACTACTCCCAATCAACACCCACCTCGTGACCATGCCAAAAAATTGTGACAACTAGTCAACCAATTAAACATTCCCAGCTCACACACATCAACCAAATGTCAGAAACTATTGCACCTCCATACGAATAACTGAATAGTCTCTTAATACCTCTGTATCTTTAGTCTTGGACAACACGTCAAGGCAATGCTTGAGTGTCCCTAACTCCTTCGTAGCTCATCTGTAGAATCACGAACAACTGGCACATGGCGAACGTTGAGGTCGTAATATTATACACAAGTGGATGTAAAAGAACATAAGCTATACACTTCGAGTTGCATCAATATTGCACTATAAGAAATGAAAGAAGAGGAATTTTCTAACAGTTTTGTAGTCTCTCAAAGATAAGTACAAACGTCTATATATCGATCTACAATACTCTACTTAACCTGCTTGTGACTCGTAGCACCCATGAACCTAGAGTTATGATACCAACTTGTCACGACCAAAACATCCCTTCAAAGGAGTCGTGACGATACCTAGTCTCTATACTAAGTAACCCTAACATAAACTGAAATAACATTGATGCTTACTAACTTTAAATTAACCAACTATGAATAATTCAAAATTCTCAAAATCGATGGTACAAGTCACAAACCTTTCTAAGAGTAGTTATACAAAATAAATACATCACTACTTCCAAACACAAGGAACAAATGGAAATAAATACAACTGAAGGTGACTTCGAGGCTTGCGAACGCTATAACAGGTTTACCTTGACTCTCCACCGCAACGAACCGCATAGCTACTACGATCAAATACCTAGATTTATATACAAAAATTTTAAAAAGTGTAGTATGAGTACACAATGACGGTGCCCAGTAAGTATCAAGACTAACCTCAGTAGGGTAGTGACGAGGAACAATCAGGACGCCTACTCGTCAAATGACATGAATATGATATTATAATAAAACATCAAGATAAAGATATCAATTGCGGAGATAAAATCCAAGTACAAACATTATAAACAATAAAGGGAGAACACATATAGTAACGAACAAAAACCAAGTAAATCAAATAACCCAAGCGATTGAACACTGACATAACAGAGCGAAGACAAGTAAGAATATATCCATATAAAGAAAACAATGCCAACTCAATCAATCACATCATGTTCAATACACCATCCCGATCATTTCAATCCTTAATTTCTCATATCATAATCTCAATTTCGAATTTCAGCATATACGGCACCTTGTGCCCACATATTTTCCATCACACTCTTATCAACAAAATCCACATGATATACAATACAAAATGTCCTTATAAATACACTTAAGATATTCAAGAAGTCCTATTTACATAATATAAATCAAATTACAATTTCTAAATAAATTTGGAAAATCGGCGAGAAAAGATGCTATTGCTTTTAGAAATTATTCGAGTAAGAAAGTACCCTTTTCAATTTAAAATACAACATCAGAAGAATTATTACCTTTAACATAGGAGTTAATAACTTAAAACTTAGTAGAAATTCCTTTTTTTAAATACAACCTCAGACGGTTTAAGGGGATATAATTGAGAAACTAATTGAATTAAGGATGTAACAACTATTGAAGTTTGAAGTATTGGAACGTGTATATATATATATATATATGGTGGGGTATTGAAAATATTGTGAGTTCTAACAAAAAGGATCACGATAATAAAGGAATTAAATAGTTTAAATAAATTTGAATTGATAACAAAAAATAAACACAGCAGCAGAAAGTGCTCGACATCATCATTCGTGCTTTTACTCTCGTTATCACCATAAGAATCATCATTCACTTTTATTCTTTATTGTTGCAGTGTGCAACCCGATCCCAATCATATAGTACTGTTGCGGCATGCAACCCAATTCAAATCATATAGTGATGTTGCGGCGTGCATCCAAATCATATAATATTGTTGCAACATTCAACCCGATCCAAGTCATATAATGATGTTGCGGAGTGCAACCCTATCCATATAATATAATTGCGACGTGCAACATGATCCGTATAATATTATTGCAGCGTGCAACCCGATCCATATAATATAAATCAACGCCAATCACGAATGAGTCCCGCAAGGGAGTCAACAACAAGAATTAACACGTCCTTGCAAGGTAACTAACAGTAAGAATTAAGTATGTGTATGATCTCAGTTGACTCTCCGTGAACATGTCATGACGGCACCTAGTCCCTACGACTAGGTAATCCTAATAATGAAGAAACAAAACAATATTGCGGAAATGAATGACTAAAATTAACAATTAGAAGGAAAATTGTATATAAGTGCTGCTCGGCATATACAATTCAACATCACGAAATCTAAACAATATCCCAAAACCCGAAAACTCACGGGGAAACACAAGCTAGAGGAATACAATAAAGTGCTCTAATCTCCAGAAATGTCTACAACAAAAGTGCGATAGAAGGCTAAACACTATAAGATAGAGTAAAAAAGGAGACTCTTCGGTCTGCGAACGCGGCAGAAGTACCTCAAAGTATCCGTAGCTTTCCTAGCCTCAAGGATAGTGCGCCTGAGATGAAGTACATGGGTCTGCACATGAAAAACATGCACAGAAGAGGCATGAGTACACCATACCGGTACTCAGTACGTGCCAAGCCTAATCTTGGTCGAGTAGTGACGAGGAAGGTCAGGGCCCTACTGAGATTAAGCATAATAATAAGTCTTGCAACAATATGAAATAAACATAAGTAATGAGTACAACTACAAAGTAAGACACGTTATACAAGGCAACAATTAACATCTAGAGAAATAGGACAACACAGAGTGAAACAACTCAATATCAATACCAGCAACGAGGATATCACAGGATACCGCCTTGTAATCCATTTCAATATCAATAACAATAATGAGGATCTCCCAGGATACCGCCTGTAGTATATTTCCATATCAATACCAATAACGAGGATCTCTCAAGATATCGCCTTGTAGTCCATTTCCATATCAATACCAACAATGAGGATCTCCCGGGATACCGTCATGTAGTCCATTTCAATATCAATGAGCAGGGGGGTCTACCGGGAATCTAACCCGTAGTCCCAAAGTAAATGTGTAGGGGAATCTACCAGAAATCTATCCCGTAGTCCCAAAGTAAATGTGCAGGGGGATCTACCGGGAATCTAACCCGTAGTCCCAAAGTAAATATGCAGGGGATCTACCGAGAATCTAACTAGTAGTCCCAAAGTGGACAAACTAGGGGAGGGAGCTACCGGAATCCCACATCCGTAGTCCCAATATAAATGTGCAACCACAATCAGAGAATATTTAGAAATGAAGTACAGCCATATAAAGCAACATATAGTTCTAGCCTAACATGTTTCACGTAGTGCAATTAAGGTAATTTAAGCAAATAGGCAATTTGGATCAACTAAACATGCCTTTCTAAACTAACACATGCTATTAGGGCAAGTAGAAATAAGCAAATACGAAAAAAACTCAGTTCAAATATTTTTAAGTAAAAAATTTGGGTTTTCAACAATTAGATCAAGTACGCGCTCGTCACCTCACGTACAAGGCATTCAATTACCAAATATCACCTCCTAAGGGAAAAGGTCCCTCACACAAGGTTAGACAAACCACTTACCTCAAACCGGCTCCAAATCAACTCGAAATCACACTTTTGCTACAAGTGTCCGACTATAAATGGCCCAAATCTATTCAATTCAATTACATATCATAAATAACATCTATAGCAACTGATTTTACTATCTAATTCAAGGATAAGACACAAAATTAGGTAAAATAACCAAAATACCCCTCAGTCCAATGTCTTGGAATCAGATAATTTTCACATTTTCAGAACCCTCGTACTCTCACAAGTCTAACCATATATAAATCTCCCAAATCGAAGGTCAAACACCCACTCAAAACTCAATAATTTGGTCTATGAAGTTTTACCCATTTTTCATTCAAAAATCCGAAATTAAGGATGAATTCGTGGTTAGATTAGTGGGTTTTAAGCATAAGAGAGTAGAGAATCGTTACCCAATAGTTTCCCTCGAAAATCCCTCGAAATCTCTCCCAAAGCCGAGCTCCCAAGCTTACGTTTTGATAAAAATGTCTAACCCTCGATTTTGAATTATTTAATACTGACCATGTGTTTAATGAATTGCGATCGCGAAAGTGGGGACGCGATCACGTAGAGTAAATAAAGTCTCCAGGAAAAAGGCATGTGAGAACGCGTGAAAAGTCTTGTGATCGCGGAAGAGGAATGGGAAAAGCTACGCAATCGCGAATCAATCCATGCGATCGCGTACATGGAATTGGGTCCCCCTCCAGATTGTTTATGCAATCGCGTGAACAGGGACGCGATCGTGAAGAAGAAAATGGTCTACAACAGCTGAAGAGAACTTCTGCAATTTCTCATAACTCCAAAATCCTTCGTTGAGCATCTGAAACACACCCGAGGTCCCCCAGACCTCAATCAAACCTACAGACATATCCCATAACATCATTCAAACTTGTACACCCTCTTAAACCACCTAAATCAACGCCAGAAACTCGAATTAAACAAGGATTTGAACCTAAGAACTTCAATTTTCATCATAACACGCTTTCGATCAAAAACCTAACCAAAAAAAGTACGAATGACCTGAAATTTTGCACACACATCCCAAATGACATGACGAAGCTACCGCAACTTCTGAAATTCCATTTCCGACCCTCGAATCAAAAACTCAATATCGGACCGGAAACTTAAAAAATTCAAATTTCGGCATTTCAAGCCTAAATGAGCTACGGACTTCCAAAATACATTCTGAACACGCTCCCAACCCCAAAATCACCTAATAGAACAAACAGAACCATCATATTTCCATTCTGAGGCTGTCTTCACACTGTTCCAACTACGAGCAACTTTCCAACACTTAAGCTCTCATTTAGGGACTAAGTGTCCCAAAACACATCGAAACATAAAACCGAACATCCCGGCAATTCAAATAAGCATAGATAGACTTGGGGAATGAAGTTAATAGGGGATTGGGATGTTAATTCTTAAGACGACCGGCCTGATCATCACATCCTCCTACACTTAAACATCCATTCGTCCTCGAACGAGCATAGAAAACATACCTGAAGTAGTGAAAGTATGAGGGTATCGGCTGTGGATATCCTGCTCGGTCTCCCAAGTCTCCTCCTAGGTCGACTGACCCCGCCACTGAACCTTTACTAAAGCGATGTTCATTGACCTCAACTTTCGGAGCTGCCTGTCCAATATAGCCACTGGCTCCTCAACATGGGATAGATTCTTGTCCATTTGGACTGAACTGAAATCCAATACGTGCGACGGATCACTGTGATACTTTCGGAGCATCGAAACATGAAATTACCGGACGAATCCCAACCAAACTGGGAGGTAAGGCAAGCTCATAAGAAACCCCCCCAACTTGCCTTAAAATCTCTAAAGGGCCAATAAACCTCAGACTAAACTTTCCTTTCTTTCCAAACCTCATGACGCCCTTCATAGGTGAAACCCGAAGTAAAACACGCTCTCCGACCATATATGAAACATCATGAACCTTCGGGTCCTCCAATACATCCAAAACCAACTCTGTGCCTAATAGCTTGGCCTCACCCGGCTCGAACCAACCCACTAGAGATCTACACCGCTCACCATACACGGCCTCATACAATGCCATCAGAATGCTAGACTGGTAGTTGTTGTTGTAAGTAAACTCTGCCAATGGAAAGAACTGATCCCAAGACCCTCCAAACTCAATCACACACGCACAAAGCATATCCTCAAGAATCTGAATAGTGCGCTCGGACTGTCCGTCCGTCTGGGGTGAAATATTGTGCTAAACTCCACTCGAGTACCCAACTCCTGGTGAACGGCTTTCCAGAACCGTGATGTGAACTGAGTACCTCTGTCCGAAATGATAGAAAGCGGAATACCATGCAGACGAATAATCTTCCGGATATAAATCTCCGCCAACCACTCCGATGAATAAGTAGTACACACAGGGATAAAATGAGCAGACTTGGTCAGTCGATCCACAATCACCTAAATGGCATCGAACTTCTTTGCAGTCCGAGGGAGACCAACTACAAAATCCATGGTGATCCTCTCCCATTTCCACTTCGGAATCTCTATCTGCCGAAGCAACCCACCTGGTCTCTGGTGCTCATACTTCACCTGCTGACAGTTGAGGCATCTAGCTACATATCCAATTATATCCTTCTTCATCCGCCTCCACCAATAGTGTTGTCTCAAGTCGTGATACATCTTTGCAGCACCCGGATGGATGGAATACCGCAAACTATGAGCCTATTCTAAGATCAACTCCCAAAGCCCATCAACATTGGGCACACAAATCCGACCCTACATCCTCAATACTCGGTCATCTCTGATTGTCACCTCTCTGGCATCGCCTTGCTGAACCATGTCCATGAGGACAAGTAAATGAGGGTCATCATACTGCCGCTTCTTGATACGATCAAATAAAGAATACCATGAAACCACACAAGCTAGAACCCAAATGGGCTCCAAAAGATCCAATCTCACAAACTGACTGGCTAAGGCCTGAACATCCATCTCTATAAATCTCCTTGAAGCTGGTAAATATGCCAAACTCCCCAAACTCTTCGCCCGGTGACTCAAGGCATTCGCTACCACATTGGCCTTGCCCGGGTGATACAGAATAGTAATATCACAATCTTTCAGCAAGTCTAACCACCTCTCAGGCACAAATTTAGATCCTTTTACTTGAACAAGTGCTGGAAACTCCGATGGTCAGTGTAGATCTCACAAGGCACACCGTACAAGTAATTATGCTAGATCTTCAAGGTATGAACAATAACAGCTAACTCAATTTCGTGGACATGGTATTTCTTCTCATGTATCTTCAATTGTTTGGACGCGTAGGCAATCACCCCACCGTCCTGCATCAACATTGCTCCAAGGCCAACTCTCCAGGCATCACAATAGACAGAATAAGACCCCGAACTGGTAGGCAATATCAAAATTGGGGCTGTAGTAAAAGCTGTCTTGAGCTTCAGAAAGCTCGCCTCACACTCATCTGTCCACTGAAATGGGGCACCCTTCGGGGTCAGTCTAGTCATAGGGGCCGCAATCGATGAAAAACCCTCCACGAAACGATGGTAGTAACCCGCCAAACCAAGGAAAATGCGAATCTTTGTAGCCGAGAACGGCCTGGGCCAACTATTCACGACCTCTATCTTTCTTGGATCTACCCGAATGCCTCGGTTGAAATCACTTGGCCTAAGAATGCCACTGAATCCAACAAAAACTCACATTTTGATAACTTTGCATATAACTTCTTCTCTCTCAGGACCTGAAGCACGGTACTCAGGTGCTGCTCATGATCTTAATACACCAGAATATCATCAATAAAAATAATAACGAACGAGTCGAGATATTGTTTGAACACAATGTGCATCAAATACATAAAAGTTGTGGGGGAATTGGTCAGCCCAAATGACATAACAAGGAACTCGTAATGACCATACCGAGTCCTGAAGGCAGTCTTCGAGATGTATGGTTCACGAATCTTCAACTGATGGTAACCCGAGCACAAGTCAATCTTAGAAAACACATGTGCACCCTAAAGCTGGTCAAACTGATCATTAATACGAGGCAAAAGTATAATGGTTCTTTACTGTAACCTTGTTCAACTGGCGATAATCAATACACATACGCATAGAACCATCATTCTTCTTCACAAAAAAAAACAGGAGCAACCCACGGTGAAACACTAGGTCGAATAAAACCCTTATCAAGCAATTCCTGCAACTGATCCTTCAATTCCTTCAACTTAGGAAGAGCCATATGATACGGAGGAATGGAAATGGGTTGAGTGCCCGGCAACAAGTCAATGCCGAAATCAATGTCTTTATCGGGCGGCATGCCTGGAAGATCAGTTGGAAATACATCGGGATAATCACGTACTACTGGAACTGAATCAACAGAAGGGTATCAACACTAACATCTCTCACATAAGCTAAATACGCGGCACACCCCTTCTCAACCATACAATGAGCCTAAAAAAGAGATACTCTGCTTGGAATATGATCCAGAGTACCACTCCACACAACACACAGGATACCTAGCATAGCCAGCATCACGATCTTGGCGTGACAATCAAGAATAGCAAAATGGGGTGACAACCAGTCCATGCCCACAATAATGTCAAAATCAACCATACCGAGCAACAATAAATCCACTCTGGTCTCAAAACCATGAATAGTAACTAAACATGACCGATAAATGCGGTCTACAACAAAAGAATTCCCCATAGGAGTAGAAACATAAACGGGGGCACTCAAACAATCCCGAGGCACACCCAAATGCGAAGCAAAGTAAGAAAACACATAAGAATAAGTAGAGCTCGGATCGAATAGAACTGATGCCTCTCTATGACAAACCAATATAATACATGTGATAATAGAGTCGGAGGCAACAACCTTGGCACGAGCGGAAAGGTCATAATATCTGGCCTGGCCTCCCCCTCGAGGGTGATCTCTACCTCCTCGACCTCCACCCCTAGTTTGGCTGAGTGGGTAGGGCAGCAACTGGAGCTGTGATCATGGCCTGAGAACTCTGCTGAGCATGTTATAGTTGAGAAGTCTGTGGGGGTGCACTCCTCTCAAGTATAGGGCAATCCCTCACCATATGGAGGGTGTCGCCACACTCAAAACAAGCTTTGGGAGGATGCAGTGGCGGTGATTGACTAGGGCTAGGTCTGCTGGACTGACCTCTGGAAACACCCCGCACATGAGGCGCGCTAGAAACTGGAGGTGCATAGTAAGGCTCCTAAGGTATAGGCAAAGCTAAAGAACTGTTGGCTGCTGGAAGAGCTTAATAAATGGGGCAACCCACAAAACCCCTACCATGTCGACCTTCTGCTGGGGTATGGACACCACTGTAGTGGCCCGACTCTCGATACCTCTTGGCCTCTCTCTCCACTCTCTCTCTGGCGAGCATACACACGATCCTCCGAGCAGTGCTCACTACCTGCTGATAAGGAATGTCTATTTCTAACTCTCGAGCCAAGCGAGATCTGATGGGTAGGATAAGACCCTCGATAAACCTGTGAACTCTCTCGCGTACTGTAGCAACCAAGGCCGGTGCATGTCTGGCCAATCTGGTATAACGGATAGCATACTCCGAAAGGGTCATAGCACCCTGGTGAAAATGCTCAAACTATGTGCGCCATGTGTCCCTAAGACTCTGGGGGACAAACTCCCTCATAAACATATCTGAGAACTGGGTCCAAGTTAGTGAAGCTGCCTCGATTGGACTGTCTATCTCATAAGTGTGCCACCAATCATAGGCGGCTCCCCAAAGCTAAAAAGCATTAAAGGAAACCTCACTGAACTCTACTATGCCCATAATGAAAAGAATACGGTGGCACTCCTCTAGAAATCCCAAGGCATCGTCTAATGCTAATCCACTGCACATGGGGATCATACTTCTTAAACCTCTCAAGTCTCCGTTGCTCGTCCTATGAAGCAGCTGACCCGTCTTCAGGCTGAACTGGCATTGCAGGCGGTGTGGGAATAATTTCGGGAGCCTGCTCAACTTGCACTCGCTGCTCAGGTGTGCGTACGGCGGGAGTCTATGCTCCTCCCCTGTCCTGGGATGTGGCTGCATCAAGGAGAAGTAACCCTTCCTGAGCCAAGGTGGTCTACATACTCATGAATTGAGCCAAAGTCTCCTGTAGAGCTGGAGTAGTAGTGGCAGTAGTAGGCGTGCCAGATGCCTGGGCTCTGCTGGATCTACTAGTGGTGCCTCAGCGACAGCTCGTGCAGGTGCTCTAGCTACACTACGTGCGCGACCTCGACCTCTACCTCAGCCCCGGCCTCTGACGACGACAGTAGGGGCACGGGTGTCTGATCATCCCGAGTAGTGAGTGTCCTCACCATTTGTGAGAGAATGGAAAGCAGAAGTTTAGAATTTTGTGATGTCAAAATATCTCACGACAAGGAAAATCAAATGAAGTGGAAATTTTCCTAACGGTTACATAGTCTCTCGTAGATAAGTAGACACATCTCCGCACCAATCAGCGATACTCTAATAAAACGGCCTATGTCCCGTGAATCCTATGAACGTAGAGCTCTGATACCAACCTGTCACGGCCCCAGTTCACCCTTTGTGAACATGTCATGACGGACCTAGTCCCTACGACTAGGTAAGCCTAACAATGCGGAAACAAAACAATATTGTGGAAATGAATGGCTAGAATTAAACAATTGGAAGGAAAATTGTATATAAGTGCCTCTCGGTATATACAACTCAACATCACGAAATCTAAACAATATCCCAAAACCCGAAAACTAATGGGGAAACATAGGCTAGAGGAATACAATAAAGTGCTCTAATCTCCATTAATGTCTACAACAAAAGTACGATTGAAGGCTAAACACAACAATATAGAGTAAAGAAGGAGACTATTCGGTCTGCGAACGCGGCAGAAGTACCTCAAAGTCTCTATAGCTCTCCTGGCCTCTAGGATAGTGCGCCTGAGATGAAGTATCTAGGTATGCACATGAAAAACATGTGCAGAAGAGGCATGAGTACACCACAGCGGTACTTAGTAAGTGCCAAGCCTAACCTCGATCGGGTTGTGACGAGGAAGGTCAGGGCCCTACTGAGATTAAGCATAATAATATGTCTTGCAACGACATGAAATAAACATAAGTAATGAGTACAGCTACGAAGTAAGATAGGTTATATAAGGCAACAATTAACATCTAGAGAAATAGGACAACACAGAGTGAAACAACTCAATATCAATACCAGCAACGAGGATCTCCCAGGATACCGTCATGCGGTCCATTTCAGTATCAATAACAACAACGAGGATCTCCAAGGATACCGTCCTGTAGTCCATTTTGTTGGAAACACGTTTCAAATGCAATATACTAAACGTGTGTTCTTTTGTAGGTTTTGATGAATGTCAAACAAAGCAAAAAGCGATATATAGCAGTGCTCAAGGACAAGCACAAAATGGATGCATTACAAGAAGCTCAAGACAAAGTTTAGAAATGTTATAATTGAGTCAATATTAATTGTGATCTTGATTCCTCAACTTGGCTCATAACATGGCTTCTCTACTAAAATTATTTTTCCAAAATCATGCATATTTAAATTAAGTGTCAAATGATTTTAAACTATGCATATTTGCATTTGTTAAAATGTTTTCCAAACATGCCTCAAAAATCTGGGCTAAGATAATCGATTATGTACTTATGATAATCGAGTATCTCTAAGCCAAGACTGCATGACAATCGATTATGAATTAATGATAATCGATTGTGAGTAAGTCAGTTAACATCAGGTTTTTGCAAACTGCATAACAATCGATTGTGTACTTATGATAATCGATTGTTAACTGAGGCAAAGTTTTCAAAACTCATAAAAATCGATTATGAACTAATGGTAATCGATTAGAATGAGAAAAATGTCTCCCAGTGATTTTAAATAAAATGATAATCGATTGTGGCTTTTGATAATCGATTATATATGAGACAGAGAGTTTTGAAATTAATTAATAATCGATTATTCCATTTGATAATCGATTGTTGAAGCTGACCGTTGTCATATATTTTCAATTACCTTCAGGTAATCGATTGTTGATATTTAACAATCGATGTTTTGCTTAAAATCTGGAAAAGATTTTCTGAACGTTGTTAAAATAATCGATTGTTGATTTCCGGACAATCGATGTTTTATGCCAAAAATTGGAAAGGATTTCTTAACGTTATAAATAATCGATTATTGATTTGAAGTAATCGATTGTTGACGTAAAATCTGGGATTGAATTTTTAATCTGATAGGCAAACAATCGATTGTTTAGTCTTGACAATCGATTGACACTGAGTAATTTCAGCAATCCTTAATTGGCAATTAGACAACGGTAAGACTGAGTCTTTCACCTATAAATACAGCTTCAACTCAGTGTTTTCACAACAACAACATATACAATTTGAGTATTTTCATTGCTAAAAGCTTTCTTACATTGATCATCATTTTCCATTCATCCATAAAGCTTTTTGAAGAGCCATTCTATTGAGCTAAGTTGCTGTGATCTTGAGCGTACTATTTCTACTCATATCTACTCATTAAGGAGTGCTTTGTAAAGTGAGTGTGTTTTGTTTTTGTAAGAGAATTGCGATTCTCGTTTGTTGAGGAACTTGTGATTCCTCGGTTGAAGTCTTTGGGATTGTTATCCCCGAGCAGTTGAAGTCTTTGGGATTGTTATCCCCGAGCGGTTGAAGTCTTTGGGATTGTTATCCCCGAGCAGTTGAAGTCTTTGGGATTGTTATCCCCGAGCAATTGAAGTCTTTGGGATTGGTATCCCCGAGCAATTGAAGTCTTTGGGATTGTGATCCCCGAGCACCTAGGTGAGGCTTGTGTCCTCAGCTGTAACGGTTTGTTAAGCACCCGCAAGCTTGACAAGTTTAGTGGAAATCTCGAGAGAGTCTCTCGGGGACTGGACTAACCACGTTTGTGGCCAACCAGGATACATCATTGTGTAAGTTTATTCTACTGCACTTGTTTTAATTTCTGCAAAGTTTTTAAATTCCGCACTAAAACGCTTAATAATTTTAAAACGCTATTCACCCCCCCCTCTAGCGTAAAGCGTATTGTCCAACAATTGGTATCAGAGCCATACTCTCTGAAAGACTTAACCGTTTGAGAGAATCTTTCCATGGCTTCTACTCTAGACTCTTTTGCAGGTATTGATGAAGGACAGTGCCCCACAAGACCTCCTTTGTTTAACGGGACTAATTATTCATATTGGAAAGAAAGGATGCAGATATTCGTCAGATCAAACAGCCCTTACTTGTGGAAGGTGTACACCAAAGGAAATGAGGTTCCTGTCAAAAAGGTGGAAGGAGAATGGGTGCCAAAATCAGAAGAGGAATTCAACGCCGAGGATAATCGAATGGTCCAAAATAATTTTAAAGCTATTAATTTATTACTTTGTGCTGTTAATGCTAATGATTACAGGAAAATCTCCTGCTGCAAAACAGCGAAAGAAATGTGGGACAAGCTTGAGGTCACTTACGAAGGGACTGACCAGGTAAGAGAAGCTAAAATTGACTTTTTAACTCATGCTTACGAATTGTTCCATATGAAGGAAGGCGAAAAGGTAGACGAGATGTTTGAGCGGTTCTCATCAATAGTGAATGATCTCCACGCGCTCAAGAAGACGTTCACAGACAAAGAACTAGTTCGAAAAATCCTTAGGAGTCTAACACCGGCATGGCGATCAAAGGCCGATGCGATTCAAGAGTCAATTGGAATCACGAACGTCACCATAGACGCTCTTAGAGGTAATCTTAAGACTTATGAATCCACTATTCTTAACCCTGTTATTGATGAACAAAGAAGGCAAAAGATTGCTCTAAAGGCGAGCACAAGTCAATCACCAATTGAAGAGGATGGAGATAGCGAATTTGGACTCATCATCAAAAAGTTCCAAAAATTCATGCGAAAAGAATATGACCGCAAAGGGAAAAAGCAAGGTGAGCAAGTTAAATGTTATGAATGTGGTGAAACAGGGCATATCAAAACAAACTGCCCAAACCTTAAAAAGGAGAAGAAACCCTTCAAGAAGCAACGAGCATACATATCTTGGGGAGGAGATTCCGGAGACAAATCCAGTGAAGAAGAAAATGAAGAAGCGGCAAATCTCTGCCTCATGGCACAGGAAGAAAATCAAAGTGAGGTAAGTCAAATCTCTTCTCAAAATTTTTATACTCTTGATGACATGAGAAATGCCTTTGATGAATTGTATGCTGAATTTCTCAAAGTTACAAAAACCGTCACTAGTTTAAGAGAAAGTGCTTCTCTAAAAGAACAAGATTTTCAAAAACGGTTTTCATTAAAAGAAAAAGAATTAGAAAAATTGGTTTTGGAAAATGAGAAGCTACTAGAACAAAACAAGTTTTATGGGAAAAGAAGTTCTGACAAGCCCGAGAGTTCTACAAAAAATTGTGCTTCGTGTGTAGACCTTAAGAATGAAGTAGGTAGATTAAAAGGCACACTAGATAAATTCAACTCCTCCCATAAAAACTTGAATGTGGTGCTTGATAACTTGAAATCAACCAAGCATGGAATAGGCTTCATAAATGAAGAAGAGGTTGATGCAAAAACCCAACCACCTAGAGCTCAATCTAGGATTAATAACAAAAATGCCTTTCCTAAAACAAACATGCATGCTAGACAAAATATTAGGAGACCTAGACATGACCTTCCGCCTAGCAATCGTCACCATAGACATGATGCATATTTTAGCCACAACAGTGATCATGCTAGAAGATCCCGAAATGTTCAACCTAGAAATGATTATGGTGCTCAAATTAGGAGAAATGAAAATAGAGTAAACAATGTGCATTATTCTAGCTACTATGAGCCTAGACGCATGCATAATCCAAATGTGACATGTCATTATTGTAGACGAATTGGTCATATTGCTCCCGCATGCTTTACTAGACATAGACATGCTACTCAAACATATCATTATAGTATGCATAACCCTCAAGGACCCAAAATGGCATGGGTACCAAAAGAGCATTGATTTGTTTTGCAGGTGTGCTTGAAGGAATCAAGTGTAGTGGATGCTCCAAACACTTGACGGGAGACGAATTCAAAATTCCTTCAATTAAAGCACAAAGAAGAAGGAAGAGACGGAAAAGTCGATTTAGGCATTTTTTTCAAAATCGGAAGTATTTTCGAAAAATTTAAAAGACAAAATACAAGGAAGACAAAGGCAAAATTGTGGAAGAAGCTTCTTAAATTGAAGAATGAGCCAAAAGACCAAAATGAACGGAGGATGTTCAAAATCAGGTAATTGGCAAAGTCGAAGGGAAGGTAAGTACCCAAAACCCTCTTAAGAACATCCTAGGACAAAATTCTTAAGAGTTCACGTTTTTCACCCGACTACAGTAGTTTCAAAGTTATTATTTCATTTATAGATTACTGACTTGAGCGTCGGAGATGTTTAATTCTATTTTGCAGGTATCCCCCAAAAGGTAAGACGAAAGTATAAATTGTCTTGATACAAGAAAAATCGATCATAATCGATTATTTATGCTTACAATCGATTATCAGTATCAATAATCGATTATTTGTTGAAACAGCTCAATATCAATACCAGCAACGAGGATCTCCTAGGATACCGTCATGCGGTCCATTTCAGTATCAATAACAACAACGAGGATCTCCAAGGATACCGTCCTGTAGTCCATTTTGTTGGAAACACGTTTCAAATGCAATATACTAAACGTGTGTTCTTTTGTAGGTTTTGATGAATGTCAAACAAAGCAAAAAGCGATATATAGCAGTGCTCAAGGACAAGCACAAAATGGATGCATTACAAGAAGCTCAAGACAAAGTTTAGAAATGTTATAATTGAGTCAATATTAATTGTGATCTTGATTCCTCAACTTGGCTCATAACATGGCTTCTCTACTAAAATTATTTTTCCAAAATCATGCATAGTTAAATTAAGTGTCAAATAATTTTAAACTATGCATATTTGCATTTGTTAAAATGTTTTCCAAACATGCCTCAAAAATCTGGGCTAAGATAATCGATTATGTACTTATGATAATCGAGTATCTCTAAGCCAAGACTGCATGACAATCGATTATGAATTAATGATAATCGATTGTGAGTAAGTCAGTTAACATCAGGTTTTTGCAAACTGCATAACAATCGATTGTGTACTTATGATAATCGATTGTTAACTGAGGCAAAGTTTTCAAAACTCATAAAAATCGATTATGAACTAATGGTAATCGATTAGAATGAGAAAAATGTCTCCCAGTGATTTTAAATAAAATGATAATCGATTGTGGCTTTTGATAATCGATTATATATGAGACAGAGAGTTTTGAAATTAATTAATAATCGATTATTCCATTTGATAATCGATTGTTGAAGCTGACCGTTGTCATATATTTTCAATTACCTTCAGGTAATCGATTGTTGATATTTAACAATCGATGTTTTGCTTAAAATCTGGAAAAGATTTTCTGAACGTTGTTAAAATAATCGATTGTTGATTTCCGGACAATCGATGTTTTATGCCAAAAATTGGAAAGGATTTCTTAACGTTATAAATAATCGATTATTGATTTGAAGTAATCGATTGTTGACGTAAAATCTGGGATTGAATTTTTAATCTGATAGGCAAACAATCGATTGTTTAGTCTTGACAATCGATTGTCACTGAGTAATTTCAGCAATCCTTAATTGGCAATTAGACAACGGTAAGACTGAGTCTTTCACCTATAAATACAGCTTCAACTCAGTGTTTTCACAACAACAACATATACAATTTGAGTATTTTCATTGCTAAAAGCTTTCTTACATTGATCATCATTTTCCATTCATCCATAAAGCTTTTTGAAGAGCCATTCTATTGAGCTAAGTTGCTGTGATCTTGAGCGTACTATTTCTACTCATATCTACTCATTAAGGAGTGCTTTGTAAAGTGAGTGTGTTTTGTGTTTGTAAGAGAATTGCGATTCTCGTTTGTTGAGGAACTTGTGATTCCTCGGTTGAAGTCTTTGGGATTGTTATCCCCGAGCAGTTGAAGTCTTTGGGATTGTTATCCCCGAGCGGTTGAAGTCTTTGGGATTGTTATCCCTGAGCAGTTGAAGTCTTTGGGATTGTTATCCCCGAGCAATTGAAGTCTTTGGGATTGGTATCCCCGAGCAATTGAAGTCTTTGGGATTGTGATCCCCGAGCACCTAGGTGAGGCTTGTGTCCTCAGCTGTAACGGTTTGTTAAGCACCCGCAAGCTTGACAAGTTTAGTGGAAATCTCGAGAGAGTCTCTCGGGGACTGGACTAACCACGTTTGTGGCCAACCAGGATACATCATTGTGTAAGTTTATTCTACTGCACTTGTTTTAATTTCTGCAAAGTTTTTAAATTCCGCACTAAAACGCTTAATAATTTTAAAACGCTATTCACCCCCCCCCCCTCTAGCGTAAAGCGTATTGTCCAACACATTTCCATATCAATACCAACAACGAGGATCTCCCAGGATACCGTCCTGTAGTCCATTTTAATATCAATGAGGAGGGGGGATCTATCGGAATCTAACCTGTAGTCCCAAAGTAAATGTGAAGGGGAATCTACCGGGAATCTAACTTATTGTCCCAAAGTAAAATATGCAGGGGGATCTACCGGGAATCTAACCTGTTGTCCCAAATAAATGTGCAGGGGATGTACCGGGAATCTAATCCGTAGTCCCAAAGTAATCAAACAAGGGGGGGAGCTACCGGAATCCCACATCTGTAGTCCCAATGTTAATGCATAACCATAATCAGAGAATATTCAGAAATGAAGGTAGTGCAATTAAGGTATTTAAGCAAATAGGCAATTTGGGATCAACTAAACATGCCTTTCTAAACAAATACATACTATAATAGAAAGTAGAAATAAGCTAATACGAACGAAACTCAGTTTAAATATTTTTAAGTAAAAATTTGGATTTCCAACAATTAGCTCAAGTACGCGCTCGTTACCGTATGTACAAGGCATTCAATTACCAAATATCACCTTCTAAGGGGAAAGTTCCCATATACAAGGTTAGACAAGCCACTTACCTCGAACCGGCTCAAATTAACTCGAAATCACACTTTTGTCATGAGTATCCGTCTCTAAATGGCCCAAATATATTCAATTCAATTACATATCGTAAATAACATCTCAAGCAACTGATTCTACTATCTAATTCAAGGATGAGACACAAAATTAGGTAAAATAACCAAAATTCTCCTCAGGCCAACGTCTCGAAATCGGATAATTTTCATATTTTCAGAACCCTCGCGAGTCTAACCATATAAAAATTGTTGAAACACGTTCTCAAGGCACTATACTAAAACGTATGTTCATATTTGTAGGTTTTGATGAATGACAAACTATGCGCAATGGACATATGACGAGGTCCAAGCACAAGCGCGCAATTGATATATAACGAGATTCAAGCACAAGACCAAGATCAAGCAAAGATATAAAGTTATACATGAGTCGTTCTTTAATTGTGATCTTGATCCGATAACTTGATTAAAGACTTGGCTTCTCTCGTAAAAACATTTTTATCAAAATCATGCATATTTAATTTAAAGCAAAATGATTTTAAATCATGCATATTTACTTTAGTCAAAATGATTTTTAAACATGCCTCTAAAATCTGAACTAAGATAATCGATTATATACTTATGATAATCAATTATGTTAAGTCAGCTGCATGACAATCGATTATGAACTTATGACAATCGATTGTGTTAAGGCAGTGTGCATCAGATTTTTCAAATCTGCATGACAATCGATTGTGAACCTTATGACAATCGATTGTGTTGAGGCAGTGTACATCAAAGTTTTTCAAAGCTATTAAATAATCGATTGTGAACTTATGACAATCGATTGTGTTGAGGCAGTGTCTATCAGACATTTTCAAAGTCATAAAATAATCGATTGTGTACCTTTGACAATCGAGTGCATTAAGGCAGTGTCTAATTGATTTTTCAAATACTGACATATAATCGATTGTTCTCATAGCATAATCGATTGTGTAATTGACCGTTGCCAAAATATTTTCAAAAACCGTCAGGTAATCGATTATAGGTTTCTAATAATCGATTGTTTTAAATAAAATCTGAAAAAGATTTTTTGAACGTGCCAAGTAATCGATTGTAGATTTCTGACAATCGATTGTTTTAAGTAAAATCTGGAAATGATTTTTTGAACGTTGCCAAGTAATCGATTGTAGATTTCTGACAATCGATTGTTTTAAGTAAAATCTGGAAATGATTTTTTGAACTTTGCCAGTAATCGATTATTGATCTTAGATAATCGATTGTTAAGCGTAAAATCTGGGAATGATTTTTGGAACGATTGGCAAACAATCGATTGTGGCATTTTGACAATCGACTGTCACTGAGTAAGATCAGCAATTCTTAATTGGCAATTAGGCAACGGTAATGCATGGTGTTGCAACTATAAATACAGCTTCAAATCAGTCTTCTAAACACAACAACTGATCATATTATTGCTATAGCTTGCATACTCTATTGTTCATCACTTTCTATTCATTACATAAGTTTTGAGAGCCAAAATTCTTGACGAAAGTTGTTGCGTTCTTGAGCATATCTGTTTACTCATATCTACTCTATTAAGAGAGTCTTGTTTAAGTGAGTGCTAAGTGTTTTACACACTTGAAGGGAAGTGTTAGTCCCTTGTATTGTAAGAAGGAACTTGTGTTTCCTTTGGTAGAAGTCTTGGAGTGTTGTATCTTCGAGCAAAGGTTGTTGAGGCTTGTGTCCTCAGTTTGTAAAGGTTTGTTGAGCACCCGCAAGCTTAACAATGTTAGTGGAAATCTCGAGAGAGTCTCTCGGGGATTGGACTAGCCACGGGTTGTGGTGAATCATGATACATCGGTGCGTTCGTTCTTATTTATTTACTTATCGCACTTATTTCTTTCCTGCAATTTTTAAATTCCGCAAGTTTATGCTAATTTTTATTATAACGCTATTCACCCCCCCCCCTCTAGCGTTAAGCGTATTTTCTAACAAATGGTATCAGAGCCCAACTCTCTGAAGACTTAACCGTTTGAGAGAAACAATCAATGGCTTCTACTCGTGATTCTTTTGCAGGAATAGGTGAAGGACAATGCTCTACCCGACCACCACTATTCGACGGTACAAACTATACGTACTGGAAGGAGAGGATGAGAATATTTGTTCAATCAAATAGTTTTCATCTTTGGAAGGTTATAATGAAGGGAGAACAAATTCCAACCAAAAAGGTTGAAAATAAAGATGTTCCAAAGTCCGAAGATGAATACGATGCGGATGATATCCGAAAGGTGCAAAACAACTTTAAAGCCATTAATTTATTATATTGTGCTGTAAATGCTGATGATTACAGGAAAATATCATGTTGCACAACGGCGAAGCAAATGTGGGACAAGCTGGGAAATTACGTACGAAGGTACGGACCAGGTAAGGGAAGCTAAAATTGATTTCCTAACCCATGCATATGAATTGTTTCACATGAAGGAAGGCGAAAAGGTCGATGAGATGTTCGAACGATTTTCAAAAATCGTTAATGATTTACATGCTCTTAAGAAGACCTTCACGGATAAGGAACTTGTCTGAAAAATTCTCCGAAGTCTCACTCCGGCATGGCGATCCAAGGCCGACACGATTCAAGAATCTATTGGCATTTCAAATGTCACCATCGACGGATCAAGAGGTAATCTTAAAACTTATGAATCTACTATACTTAACCCTCTTGTTGATGATCAAAGGAAACAAAAGATCGCTCTCAAGGCAAGCACAAGCCAACTTCAAAATGATGAGGACGGAGACAACGAGTTCGGACTCGTTATTAAGAGATTTCAAAAGTTCATGCGAAAAGAGTATGAACGAAAGGGCAAAAAGCAAGGAGATCAAATAAAGTGCTATGAGTGCGGAGAAACCGGGCACATTAAATCAAGTTGCCCAAATGCCAAAAAGGAGAAGAAACCCTTCAAGAAACAACGAGCATACATATCTTGGGGAGGCGACTCCGGTGACGAGTCGAGTGAGGAAGAAGAAGACGAAGCCGCAAATCTTTGTCTCATGGCTCACGAAAACAATCAAGAAGAGGTATGTCAAACTTCTTCCAAAAATTTCTATTCTCTTGAGGAAATGCAAAATTCTTTTGATGAGTTGTATAGCGAATTTATTAAAGCTTCCAAAACTGTTAAAAGCATAAAAGAAAATGCTTCTTTAAAAGAAAAAGTTTTTAAAAACAACTCTCTTTGAAAGAAAAGGATTTGGAAAAACTGATTTTGGAAAATGAGAAGTTGAAAGAAAAAAACAAAATTTTCGGCAAGAGAAGCGCCGACAAACCCGAGAGCTCTAGTAAAAATTGTACTTCTTGCATGCATCTCAAAAATGAGGTAGAAAGACTTAAGGGCACCCTAGATAAGTTTAATTCTTCTCATAAAAATTTGAATGAAGTTCTTGTTAACTTGAAGTCGACCAAGCATGGCATAGGCTTTGAGAATGAGCCTAAAGAAAAGGTTGAAGCCAACCCCCAACAACCTAAGGCTCAACCTAGGATTAATAAAACAAACGCTCATCCTAGATATAACAAACCTAGAAATGGCTTTCAACAATCGCAACCTAGAAATAATCATTCTAGAAATAATGCATACTCTAGGCCAAACACTAGAAGGAATTTTGAACCTTGTAGAACACCTAGAAATGGCTTTCGACCTAGAAACAACTATTCTAGAAATGTTGTATATCCTAGAACAAATAGTAGGAGAAATGATTTTCATGAATTGCGCAATAGTCATATTGTCAAGAATAGAGTAAATGAATTCGTCCGTCCAATTACTATCAACCTAGACGAATGCATAATCCTAATGTTGTTTGTCATTATTGTAGACGAATTGGACATATTGCTCCTGCTTGTTTTACACGACATAGACATAACACTCAATCACATCACTATGATTTGCCTAACCCCCAAGGACCCAAAATGGCATGGGTACCTAAAACTCATTAATCTGTTTTGTAGGTGTGTTTGAAGGGGTCAAGTGTACTTTGGTACCTTGATAGTGGATGCTCCAAGCACATGACTGGAGACGAATCCAAGTTCCTTCAACTAGAACACAAGGAAGGAGGAAGCGTTATTTTTGGTGATAACAACAAAGGAAAAATTATCGGCATTGGATCGGTCGGTAAGGATGACTCCTCTTCCATTAAGCATATATTGCTAGTTAAGGGTCTAAAACATAATCTCTTGAGCATAAGTCAATTATGTGACAAGGGAAATCTTGTTTTATTTGATTCAAATGAATGCTTAGTTTTTCGCCGTAGCGATTTTAAAATTATTTTTCGTGGATTTAGAATGGATAATATCTATATGGTTGATCTCGAAAATTCTTCATCTGAATATGTAGATTGTCTTATGAGCAAAAAAGATGATACGTGGTTATGGCACCGTAGAGTAGCTCACATCAACATGCATCTTTTGAACAAATTGGTTTCACAAAATTTAGTTATTGGTCTTCCAAACTTAAAATTTGAAAAAGACTCTATGTGTGATTCTTGTCAAAAAGGGAAGCAAATAAAAGCATCTTTTAAATCGAAAAATATTGTTTCAACTACTAGACCTTTGCAATTACTTCACATGGACTTATTTGGACCATCTCGCATTGAAAGTCTTGGTAGAAATCGTTATGCTTTTGTTATTGTTGATGATTATTCTAGATTTACATGGACTCTATTTCTTGCTCATAAAAGTGAATCTTTTCATAATTTCAAATATTTTCTTAAACGTGTTCAAAACGAAAAGGACACAACCGTCACTTCAATAAGAAGTGATCATGGGGGAGAGTTTGATCACAATCTCTTTGCGGACTTTTGTGACGAACTCGGTATCGAGCACACCTTCTCCGCTCCACGAACACCACAACAAAATGGGGTGGTGGAAAGGAAAAATAGGTGTCTCGAAGAGATGGCTAGAACCATGCTCGATGAGGCTAAGATTCCCAAACTTTTTTGGGCGGATGCCGTGAGTACCGCATGCTACGTTTTGAATAGAGTAGTCATAAGGCCAATACTCATGAAAACCCCTTATGAACTCTACAAGGGAAGGAAACCAAATATCTCCCATTTTAGAGTATTCGGTTGTAAATGCTTTATTCATAACAATGGAAAAGATCAATTGGGAAAATTTGATGCCAAATCCGATGAAAGAATTTTTATTAGTTATTCCTCACGTAGCAAAGCATATAGGGTATTCAATAATAGAACCGGAACTGTGGAGGAATCCCCTCATATTGTGTTTTCCGAAAATAATGCTCGCTTGGCGAGAAAGGATTCTGGTTTTGATCTTGCAGGTACACTAAATAATATAATCCCTCAAGTCAAAGTATATGAGGAAAACTCAAATGAAAATCAAGATGAAATTTTGGAGCAATTATCGGAGGAAGCTCCACAATTGGAAGAAGAAACCAAATTGCCCAACGCATGGAGGACAATAAAAGACCAACTCGACCAGGTAATTGGCGACGTCGGAGAAAAGGTATGTACCCGAAACTCTCTTAAGAACACCCTAGGACATACTGCTTTTGTTTCTCAAATTGAACCCACAACCATCTCCGAAGCAATTGGGGATGAATTTTGGACCTTGGCAATGCAAGAGGAGCTTAACCAATTCAAACGAAATGACGTTTGGGATTTGGTGCCAAGACCCGAAAATCATACCATAATTGGTACGAAATGGGTTTTTCGAAACAAATTAGATGAAAATGGTGTAATCACTAGAAACAAAGCTAGGCTTGTAGCAAAAGGCTACAATCAAGAAGAGGGTATTGACTATGAAGACACATATGCTCCCGTAGCAAGGTTAGAAGCTATTTGTTTATTACTTGCCTTTGCATCTTCTATGAATTTCAATTTGTATCAAATGGATGTAAAAAGTGCTTTTCTAAATGGTGTTATTCAAGAAGAAGTTTATGCTGAACAACCCCCGGGTTTTGAAGATTTTAAATCTCCAAATCATGTTTTCAAACTTAAAAAGGCTCTTTATGGTCTTAAACAAGCTCCCCGAGCTTGGTATGAAAGATTGAGTAAATTTATTTTGGAAAATGATTTCATTAGGGGGAAATTTGACACCACTCTTTTCGTTAAGCATAAAAACAATGATATTTTATTAGTTCAAATCTATGTGGATGATATTATATTTGGTGCTACTAACAATGTTTTGTGCAAGGAATTTTCCGATTTAATGACAAGCGAATTTGAGATGTCTTATGATGGGTGAGCTAACATTCTTTTTGGGGATGCAAGTAAAGCAAATGAAAGAAGGAACTTTCATTTGTCAAGTTAAATATTGCAAAGAATTGCTGAAACGATTTGAAATGACCAACGCAAAAGCAATGGCCACTCCTATGAGCACATCCGATCATCTAGACAAAGATGAGAAAGGTAAGGAAATCGACACCAAAATGTATCGAGGTATGGTTGGATCTCTCCTTTATCTTACTGCTAGTAGACCGGACATCATGTTTAGCGTGTGCTTATGCGCTCGTTATCAATCGTGTACGAAGGAGTCTCACCTAACTGCGGTGAAACGGATATTGAAGTATCTCGTTGGTACTGTAAATGTGGGTCTATGGTACCCCAAAGGTTCTTCATGCCAACTTGTTGGCTATTCCGATTCCGATTTTGCTGAATGCAAATTGGACCGCAAGAGCACTAGTGGCACTTGCCATTTGCTCGGTAGCTCTCTCATTTCTTGGTTTAGTAAGAAACAAGTAAGTGTTGCGTTGTCCACAACCGAGGCTGAATATGTAGCCGCGGGGAGTTGTTGCGCTCAAATCCTTTGGATGAAACAACAACTCTTGGACTATGGTCTAAGTCTTGATCATATCCCTCTTAGATGTGATAATACTAGCGCCATATGCTTGACGAAGAACCCCGTTCTTCATTCAAGAACAAAACACATTGAAATTAGGCATCATTTTATAAGAGATCACGTTCTCAAGGGTGATGTCGAAATTGAATTTGTTGAAACCAAAAATTGGCCGACATCTTTACAAAACCCTTAGAGAAAGAGTCCTTCGTCCGAATTCGTAGTGAACTCAGGATTCTTGACTCCACGTTGATCTAAGTCATGCATTGCATTTTCCCTTTCTCATGATTTCTAACTTGAGCGTCGGAGACGTCTAACGAATTTTTGCAGGTATCGCCCTAAAGGCAGGGGGAATTATAAAGATTAATGCAGAATAATCAATTTATCCTAAGGATAACCGATTTCTCGTTAGTATATAATTGATTATCAAGTATCAATAATCAATTATGTTGGTATTATTTGCTTTATTATGTCTTCTTATGCAACTTTTGCTTAATCAATAAACAAGTTACTCACCTTTTCCATTTTTGCTAATGTCAAAAGGGGGGAGAATAAGGGATATGCACTAATTTTTAATTGGCATAAATTGAGGGGAAATTCATATGTTGAGGGGGAACTAATTGCACATCTAGAGACGTGTTGCATATTGTTGCATATCTTTACTTGTCTTGAATCGTCATTATGAATTATCAAGTATGCATATCCCGACTAAAGTTTGCCATTATCAAAAAGGGGAAAATTGTTGAAACACGTTCTCAAGGCACTATACTAAAACGTGTGTTCATATTTGTAGGTTTTGATGAATGACAAACTATGCGCAATGGACATATGACGAGGTCCAAGCACAAGCGCGCAATTGATATATAACGAGATTCAAGCACAAGACCAAGATCAAGCAAAGATATAAAGTTATACATGAGTCGTTCTTTAAATGTGATCTTGATCCGATAACTTGACTCAAGACTTGGCTTCTCTCGTAAAAACATTTTTATCAAAATCATGCATATTTAATTTAAAGCAAAATGATTTTAAATCATGCATATTTACTTTAGTCAAAATGATTTTTAAACATGCCTCTAAAATCTGAACTAAGATAATCGATTATGTACTTATGATAATCGATTATGTTAAGTCAGTTGCATGACAATCGATTGTGAACTTATGACAATCGATTGTGTTAAGGCAGTGTGCATCAGATTTTTAAATCTGCATGACAATCGATTGTGAACCTTATGACAATCGATTGTGTTGAGGCAGTGTACATCAAAGTTTTTCAAAGCTACAAAATAATCGATTGTGAACTTATGACAATCGATTGTGTTGAGGCAGTGTCTATCAGACATTTTCAAAGTCATAAAATAATCGATTGTGTACCTTTGACAATCGAGTGCATTAAGGCAGTGTCTAATTGATTTTTCAAAGACTGATATATAATCGATTATTCTCATAGCATAATCGATTGTGTAATTGACCGTTGCCAAAATATTTTCAAAAACCGTCAGGTAATCGATTATAGGTTTCTAATAATCGATTGTTTTAAATAAAATCTGAAAAAGATTTTTTGAACGTTGCCAAGTAATCGATTGTAGATTTCTGACAATCGATTGTTTTAAGTAAAATCTGGAAATGATTTTTTGAACGTTGCCAAGTAATCGATTGTAGATTTCTGACAATCGATTGTTTTAAGTAAAATCTGGAAATGATTTTTTGAACGTTGCCAGTAATCGATTATTGATCTTAGATAATCGATTGTTAAGCGTAAAATCTGGGAATGATTTTTGGAACGATTGGCAAACAATCGATTGTGGCATTTTGACAATCGACTGTCACTGAGTAAGATCAGCAATTCTTAATTGGCAATTAGGCAACGGTAATGCATGGTTTTGCAACTATAAATACAGCTTCAAATCAGTCTTCTAAACACAACAACTGATCATATTATTGCTATAGCTTGCATACTCTATTGTTCATCACTTTCTATTCATTACATAAGTTTTGAGAGCCAAAATTCTTGACGAAAGTTGTTGCGTTCTTGGGCGTATCTGTTTACTCATATCTACTCTATTAAGAGAGTCTTGTTTAAGTGAGTGCTAAGTGTTTTATACACTTGAAGGGAAGTGTTAGTCCCTTGTATTGTAAGAAGGAACTTGTGTTTCCTTTGGTTGAAGTCTTGGAGTGCTGTATCTTCGAGCAAAGGTTGTTGAGGCTTGTGTCCTCAGTTTGTAAAGGTTTGTTGAGCACCCGTAAGCTTAACAGTGTTAGTGGAAATCTCGAGAGAGTCTCTCGGGGACTGGACTAGCCACGGGTTGTGGTGAACCAGGATACATCGGTGCGTTCCTTCTTATTTATTTACTTATCGCACTTATTTCTTTCCTGCAATTTTTAAATTCCGCAAGTTTACGCTAATTTTTATTATAACACTATTCACCCCCCTCTAGCGTTAAGCGTATTTTCTAACAAAAATCTCCCAAATCGGAGGTCAAACACCCACTCAAAACTCAATAATTTGGTCTATGAAGTTTTACTTATTTTTCATTCAAAAATCCAAAATTAAGGATGAATTCGTGGTTAGATTAGTGGGTTTTAAGCACAAGAGAGTAGAGAATCGTTACCAATCGTTGCCCTCGAAAATCCCTCGAATTCTCTCCCAAATCTGAGCTCCCAAGCTTTTGTTTTGATAAAAATGGCTAACCCTCGGCTTTGAACTATTTAATACTTCCCAGGTGTTTAATGAATCGAGATCGCGAAAGTGAGGACGCAATCGCATAAAGTAAAATAAAGGCTCCAGGAAGAAGAAAGGGCAGAGCTACGCGATCGTGAATCAATCCATGCAATCACTTTGAAGGAATTGGGCCACCCTCCAAATTTCTATATGTGATCACATGAGCAGGGACGCGATCCCGAAGAAGAAAATGGTCTGCAACAGCTGAAGAGAATTTCTGCAATTTCTCATAACTCCAAAATGCTCCGTTGAGCATCCGAAACACACCCCAGGTCCCCGGGACCTCAATCAAACCTACGGACATATCGCATAACATCATTCAAACTTGTACCAACTCTTAAACCACCTAAAACAACGTTGTAAACTCGAATTAATCAAAGATTTATGCCTAAGAACTTCAAATTTCATCATAACACGCTTTCGATCAAAAACCTAACCAAAACACGTCCGAATGAATTGAAATTTTGCACATACATCCCAAATGACATGAAAAACTACTGCAACTTCCAAAATTCCATTCCGACCCTCGGATCAAAAACTCACTATCGGACCAGAAACTTCAAAAATTCAAACTTCGGCATTTCAAGCCTAAATGAGCTATGGACTTCCAAAATACATTCAGAACACGCTCCCGACCCCAAAATCACCTAACAGAGCTAACGGAACCATCAGATTCCATTCCGAGGCCGTCTTCACACATTTCTGACTACGGGTAACTTTCCAACACTTAAGCTCTCATTTAGGGACTAAATGTCCCAAAACTTTTCGACTTAAAATCGAACATCCCGGCACTTCAATTTAGCATAGATAGACTTGGGAAAGCAGTTAATAGGGGATTCGGGTGTTAATTCTTACGATGACCGGCCGGATCGTCACGGTATGTCCCGGCAAAGGAATCAACTATAACCAAATTTGTACCAACAATTAACTTCACAATGAAACCTCAACTACACACCAAGATATAATAAGCACGTGATAACTACACCGGCAACCACAACAATTGGATATGTAATCTTTGCACGAAGTTATAGTGGAACTTACAATCAAGAAGTATCAAAATAATAAGAAAGGCGATCATTTCAATTAAGGCAGTTAATGTCCAACGTACTACGTAAGAATTAGAGGAAAGCTGACAACGTCATATGGAGCATATAGAAGCCATTTAAACAACTAGAAAACCCAATCATAACAGGGTACTTTCCACATAAGGACATAAGAATACTATAGGAAAATTTCCCACAAATAAGTCCGAGCACACACTCGTCACCTATGGACTACAATTAGCATAGAAGACTCAATTCCTATGGGGAAATCCCCCCCACAAGGTTAGGCAAGATACTTAACTCAAAAATAACAACTCAGTACTCTAATATGGACTTCTAGGGCGAAAATACCTTCGAACAGATCAAATCCAACTATAACAACTCCAAAGCACACATAAATCGAAATGAGGAACTATTCCGAATAATAAAATTTCAATCTTTACAAAAATATAAAAATAGATCCAAAAGCTGACCACCCGGGCTCGCACCTTAGAACCCGTCAAATTTTACAAAATTCAATCACCCATTCCAAAATGAGTTCAACCATGCAAAATTTATCCAATTCCGATACTATTTGGTCTCTCAAATAATGATTTTTCATTTTGAAATTTTTCTTCAAAAACCAACTCTTTCCCCAAACTAAAACACAATTTAAATGATAAAAAAGTTAAATTCATGAAATATATTTAATTCTAGTTGAAGAACACATACCGAATCGAATTTCGTGAAAACCTTCCAAAAATCACCAAGAACCGAGCTCTAGAAGTCAAAATATCATGAAAATGGTGTAATCCTTGATTTTAGAATATATTCTGTCTGCCCAAGTGTTTGTTCATCGCGATCGCCTTGAAAGAAAAGCTACTGCCCAAAATGTTCTATGCAATCGCACAAGGACTAATGCGATCGTATTGAAGGAAAAGATACACTAACCAAAAAATGTTCTATGCGATCACGTAAGCAAGGATACAATTGCGAAGAGTAAAATTGGTGGAAACTATGCGATCGAAGATAAACCAATACAATCAAATATAGGGAAAATGATGTTGTCCAAATTTGTGCTATGTTATCACGAACAAATTAGTGCAATCACATAGAATGAAATTGCTAATGTCCAAATTTGTGATATGCTATCACGAACAACTCAATGCAATCGCATAAAAGGAAAATGTTGTTATCCAAATTTGTACTATGCGATCGCAAACGAATCAATGCAATCATATAGAAGGGTAATATGGCAGGTTAACATTGTGCTACGCGATCGTGGTTATGCCTATGCGACCACATAGAAGGAAATACCAGATAGCAGAACATCGATTCAAACATAGGGAAAAATAACTCGTAGCCCATCCGAAAACACACCTGAGGCTCCCGGGACCCTGTCTAATCACATAAATAAGTCATATAACCTAACACGAACTCACTCAAGGTATCAAATCACATAAAGCTACACCAAAACAACAAATCAAACCAAAAACCAGACTTATGAATTTTCAAATCTTCAAATATCAAATCTTATGCCGAAACCTATCAATTAAACTCGGAATAACGCCAATTGCAGAAAAGTCTAAAATGACATAACGAAGTTTCTCCAACTCTCAAAATCTCATTCCAACGTTGATATCACAAAAGTCAACTATGAGTCAAACTTCTCCATTTTCCAAACTTCATCTTTTCCAAATTTTGCCGAAAAGCCTCAATTTACCCTACAAACCTCCAAATCCGAATCCGGATGCACTCTATGTCCAAAATACCTACAAATTTGTTGAGATCATCCATGACCCATTCTAGCGCCATTTACCCAAATGTCCAATTCTTGTCAAATTCTCACCGTTTAAACTTTCAAAACTAGTTTCCTTCTTCCAATTTGACTTTAAATCATTCATTAACTAAATTAAATTATGAACATAAGTAAATATATATAACATGAAGCTGCTCGTGACCACAAACTATCGAGTCGGGCGTAATCGCTCAAAACGACCAGTGGGATCGTTGCATACATCAATAGAACTATGGATTGCACTTGAAAGAAAATATAAAACTAAAGACGTCGGGTTGAAGAAATTTTTTGCCGCTAAATTTTTGGACTACAAAATGATATATAGAAAGTCTGTTATTACCCAAGTCCAGGAATTTATTAGTCATGATCTCCTTGCTGAGGGTATAAGTTGAATTAATACTGATGTTGAAAGTAGTAATTTTAGTAATTTTACTAATAGAATTTTCATTAAAGGGATTGTCATCAATGAAACATTCCAAGCTGCAGCGATGATTGAGAAGTTGCATCTTTTGTGGAAGGACTTCAAAAGCTACTTGAAACACAAACGCAAGGAGATGTTGCTTGAAGATCTCATTATTTGGTTGAGAATCGAAGAGGACAATAAAGCTGCTGAAAAGAGAGGCCATGGGAACTCAGCAATAATAGGAGCAAACATTGTTGAGGATATATCTCAAATTAAGAGAAAATAGGAAGAAAACTTTTGGACCGAAAAGCAACCCATGCAAGAAGCTGTTCAATGGAAATTGCTACAACTGTGGGAAAGCTGGACATAAATCTACAGATAGTCATGCTTAGAGGAAAGTCAAGAAAAAGGGTCAAGCAAATATGGTTGAAAAGCATGAAGATGTTGATGACTTGTGTGCTATGATTTCTGAATGCAATGTGGTGGGAAATCCTTGGGAGTGATGGATTGATTCTGTAGCCACTCGGCATGTTTGTTCCATTAGAGAAACATTTTCTACATATGCACCCGTTAGACCCGAAAATACACTTTCTATGGGAAATTCTGAAGAAGCCAAAAGTGAAGGACGTGCAAAGATATTTCTGAAAATGACTTCGACAGGGTGGTGACTCTAAACAATGTCCTTCATGTTCCTTAGATTAGAAGGAACTTAGTCTCTGCTATACTTCTTGATAAGAATAATTTTAAATGTGTCTTTGTATCTAATAAGGTTGTAATAAGTAAGAATGAGATGTTTGTAAGAAAAATGTTACCTTACTGAGGGCCTTTACAAGCTGAATGTAATGATTGTTGAGAATAATAATAAAATTTCAGCTTCTTCTTACTTACGTGAGTCAAATGATTTATTTCATATACGTTTGGGACATGTCAATTATAAAATCTTGCAAAAAATGATTAACTTGGAAATATTGCCTAAGTTTGAATTCGACAAATCAAATGTCAAATATATGTGGAATCTATGTATGTTAAAGATCTTTATAAGTTAGTTGAAAGGAATCCAAATTTGTTAGACTTAATTCATACAGATATTTTCGATATGAATTCAATACCATCTCTCGGGGGAATAAAGTATTTTATAATCTTTATTGACGATAGTACTCGATATTGCTATGTTTACTTACTTAGTAAAGATGAAATAATAGACGCAGTCAAGAAATGCAAAAAATGAAGTTAAAACGCAACTTAGCAAGAATATCAAAATGGTAAGAAGTGGGGGGTGAATATGAATATCCATTTGAAAAAATAAGTTTAGAATATGGAAGTGTTCATCAAACAACGCCCCCTTACACACCCCAATCTAATGGGATTGCGGAAAGAAATAATCGTTTATTAAAGGAGATGATGAACGTATTGTTGATAAGTTCTGGTTTGCCACATAACTTGTGGGGGGGGGGGGAAGCCATTCTTACGGCTAACTGGGTACTAAATCGAGTACCCCATAGCAAAACACAATCCATTTCATATGAAAAATGGAATAGAAGAAAGCCCAACTTGAATTATCTTAAAGTGTGGGGGTGTTTGGCAAAAGTATAAGATCCTAAACCAAAAAGGGTAAAAACAGGACTAAAAACTAGTGATTGTGATTTCATAGGATATGCGACCAATAGTAAAGCATATCGATTTCTAGTTCAAGAAACAGAAAATTCCGACATTCATAATAATACGGTTATAGAATCAGATAATGTTGAGTTTTTTTAAAATATATATATGTATAAAAAGGAATGTGAGTCGATTGGTGAAAGATCTAAACGATATCTGGAAGAAACAAAAGAAAGTACATTTAATCAGAAGGATCAAAGACGTAATAAATGTCAAAGAACGTCTACTTCATTTGGACCAAATTTTGTGACTTTCTTACTAGAAAATGAGCCTTGAACATTTAAAGAACTTATGTCTTCTTCGGAATCATTTTTTTGGAAAAAGACAATCAATAGTGAAATACAACCATATTGAACAATTATACATGGGGAATTGGTTGATTTCCCTCCTGAAAATAAACATTTGGGTTCTAAATGGATTTTTAAGAGGAAAATGAAATATGATGGCACTATTGATAAATATAAGGCAAGACTTGTAGTCAAAGGGTATCGACAACGAGAATGTCTTGACTACTTTGATATATACTCTCCATTTATAAGAAGTACATTCATACGAATATTAGTAGCATTAGTTGCAGTTTATGATCTTGAAATTCATCAAATGGACGTTATGACAACCATATTGAATGGAGATTTGGATGAAGAAATCTACATGGAACCACCTGAAGGGTTTGTAGTTATAGGTAAAGAAAAGAAGGTATGTAGATTTAGTAAGTCCTTTTACGGACTAAAGCAATCATCCAAATAATGACATGCGAAATTTGACCCAACAATGTTGTCAAATGATTTTAAGATAAGTGAATGTGATAAATGTGTGTATATTAAAAATCTTCCAAATCAATAGTCATTATTTTCTTATATGTGGATGATATGTTGATAATGAATAATGACATTGTCAATATAAATGTGACTAAGCGTATGCTAACTAGCACATTTAATATGAAGGACTTGGGAGTTGCTGATTTAATTATGGGGATTATGATCCATAAGACTCCTACATATGGCATTGTCACGATCTCATTATATTAAGACAATACTTGGAAAATTCAAACACTTATGGATTAAAGTTGCAAAGACTCCAATTGACGTGAATCTTGCATTAGCAAAGAACAAAAGGCCAAAACATATCACAATTGGATTATATTTGTGTATAGGGATGCTTAATGTATATCATGAATTATATACGACAAGATATAACTTGTGCTATAAGTAAATTGAGTCGATACACTAGCAATCCAGGTCAATCTTATGGGATGGCAATGAAACAAGTTTCGGGATATTTAGAACATACCAGGACTTTGATTTGCACTATAGTAAATATCATGCGGTGATTGAGGGATACTGTGATACAAATTGGATCATCGGTTCAGTTGATTTTAAGTCCACAAGTGGATAAGTATTCACTATTAGTAGAGGAGTAGTATCTAGGAAGTTATCCAGACAAACTTGTATTTCCCTCTCTACAATGGAGACTATGTTCATAGCCTTAGATAAAGCCGGTGAAGAAGTGAATGGGTCCAAAAATTTTTAGAAGATACTCCATTTTGGCCAAAACAGTTAGCACCAATATGCATAAATTGCGATAGTCAAGTGGCAATTGGAAGGGCTGTGAGCTTTATGTATAGATGTGAATCTTGTCATATACAATAAAGATATAAAACCTTTAGGCAAATACTCTATAGAGAAATTATCACGATTGACTACTTAAACTCACGTGATAATGTGTCGGATCCACTTACAAAAGGCCTAACCCGAGAGGTAGTTGAGAAATCATCGAGGGGAATGGGACTATGGCCAAGAAAAAGTCATTGTGGCGGTAACTCTACCTAGAAGACTGGAGATTCCAAGATCTAGGTATAAAGAGATCAAACAAAATCATTAATGACGGTTCAACATTGTCAACTAAAATTTTAGTCCATTATCGTGATGAGACAATGTTTGTACCAAGGATAAAACATTAAGACTTTTTAATGATTTCTAAATTTGATACGGGATATATCAAATAATATATCTACGGGATGACACGAATAAAAATCACCCATGTAAGTGTAAAGTGTTAGCCGCTTCAAGGAGAATTTTGTAAGGCATGTTATATATGCACTTATGAAACCAGGCGGTGTTCATGGCTGAAACGAACACAATAATAAGAACCAAAGACGGTTAAGGGTTGATTGTGTGACCTATGGTTGTCTAGGTATACAGTAAAGTTCGACGGTTCAAAGATATCAAATCTACCGATTGACCGAGTATATCCGATATTAGTTCAGTACGGAAAGTTCAAAGGAAAACCTACTAATCCAAATGCGATTAATCCTTGCTCGTGAATCACATAGTTTTTCATTCATATTTTCGTGATACAACCATTAGCCATTCATGTTGGGGGTTGTTGAGTTTTTAAAGCTAAAATACTATTGAAAGAGGGTGAATGAGAAATGGAGGAAAAATAAAATTTTAAGTTTCCCTCTTTGACAATGGGACATTGTCCTATATTGGAAGAGGAAAAGGTTTTTGAAGGAGAATATGTACAATTGCGCTTCTTTTAGCTCTTAAATAATTAAGAATAAGGCAAGCCTCGCGTAGTCGTCGTCCTCGTCGTCGTCTCTTGGCTTCGGCTTCGGCTTCAGATTTGGATTTGGATTTGGTCAAATCATTGATTGATCCATATTATTTGTTAATAGTAAATATTAACGTAATATTATCTGTATTTGTAACAAAAAATTAATAATTCAAATTATCCGTTTCATTGACTCTGCGCCTCTGCTCGTTTTAATTTGCATAAATTGCCATTTTATGTAACTGACCTCTATTCGCTTGAACTCAATAGGTTGGGGCTATAAATAAGTTGTCCATTCTCTCAGATTTTTCATATGAATTTCTGACTTCTCCTTGTTTTTTATGCATTGTTTTAACTACTAAGAAAGCACCTGTAAGTGTGATATGCTACTGATATTTGTATTCGCTGAAATACTGGGGTTTGAAGTACCACTACAGGAATGTGTAATTCGTTCTATCCTATGAGCAAATAATCAATAATTTTTGATACTAGAAGGACATTTAATTCCTTCAGAAAATACTATGAATTAAGTAGGCTCAGATTAAATTTTATTTCGTTTACATTTTTATTTATATATATTATTTTATCTTCTACGAAATTATTTTACAAATACAATTTGCTAACAACCATAGCAATATAAAATTTCTTACATTTTACATTATCAATGTGTATAATATATCTTAAACTGTTATTATAATGAACTTGGTTGCAGAAAGGAGACAAAATGAAGCGTTAATTAGCTAATGTTGTAAGTGGATTTGATGACACAAAGACAAAGCTGTGTTAGCAAATGTTTAAGCAGCACGTGAGAACCGCACGTGGACAGCTGCTTCTGAGTCTCAATTTGAGACAATCCAGCATTTTAATCTTACCGAAATTGGAAGCGTCAAGTTTTAATCGGGCATTATTAGTTGAGAGAATTACACAAAAATACACTTCACCTACCTACATTATAACAAGAACAATTCAATTATAATTTTGTAAATATGTAGCTCGTTAACAATAGGCCAACATTTAAAAATAAGTTTTTTTTTTGTTTTTTTTATTTTACAGATCTTCAAGCACGAAAATTTAGTAATTTTTTATTCTTATTCCATAAATTTGTATGTATTCCTATTCTAGCTACAAAAATTTCAAATTCATATAAAATGCAATTTGAAAACCTTAAGTTTTCTTCTTTTTCAACTTCCAAATAGCATAAATAATAAATAAAAATAAAAAATTTATTGCACGTCCACGATTTTGCAAATAAATCAACACGAAAAGTCGATTTATACATAGATTGAACATATAAAACTTTAATTTTAGATTTAACTACGCATGTGCATTACATGTATAATGATGTATAACTTTGTGTAAACTTGTATATACCATCTCTGATAATGTATATCCGAAAAATAAGACAAAGAAGAAGAAAAGAAGAAAGTGTCAAATATCCATGGATGCCTGCTATATACGTACAATGCATATACACACTTATACATTAAAAATATATCTAATTTATAATACATTGTACATATATATCCATACTTATACATATTTATACAATATTGTATAAGTTTGTATAAACGCCTACCTATACAAGTTTACACCAGAAACCACCTTCTGTCTATTACCACATTACAGTTTTTGGTGGTTACTGGTATTAAATCTTTCCGGCAAGGGTTTGACATTCAAATATGGGCTTCACCAGTAGCAAAGGATGAAACAAAAACTAAGAGAAATAAGAAAATAAGAGACGAGGTCGCCATAGATGCTCTTTTAGGCAAGATCTGATAGTTTTATGCCGAATCTGATAGATTTTTGGACTGATATGCCAAATTTATTGTGGTTCCTTAACCTTTCTTTTTTTGTCAATTAACTCAAAAATCAAAATCTAATTGACATAGAATTGGAGGATTATCACGAGTGTGTACAAGAAAATTCTGCAATTTTTAGGGAGAATGAAGAGAGAGGCGAGTGAAGATAGATTGAGTATGCTGGGAAAGAAGATAAGAAAAAAACCCTAGAAGTATGTCATTAATAACGAGCTAAAGACTAAAATATTTCTTTCAAGATATATACAATCTGGGCCAAACAGGGTAAAGGCTTCAAACAAGGGCCATTTTTAGTTAAGTTGTTGTGTCAAATGATTAAAAGTGTAATTCTTTCTTATTATTAGTTTATAATTAAAGAGGCTATTTAGTTAGTGAAAGTATAGATATAATATGACAAGGCAATTAAATTAAAAATGAAGTTGTTATCTAAGTTGATTGTTGATTATCACATATCTCTTTCTTTTTTTGGTTAATAGGATGATTTTATAGATACTACTAAACTGTTACATATGCTCTATTATGAGCCATTATTACAAAAATAGAAGTACTAATAGTGGTGTCTTCTGACTTAAGAACATTTTGGTTTCCAAACTTTACTAAGTTACTACATACATTGGCACTAATAAGTTTTTCTTTTTGTACTGCTTCTTTGTCAGCATGCAGGCTATTGCATATACTTGGAGGTGGTTGCAAAAATATGGATAGGTTATTTCTCCTTGCTTGTTTAGATCTTTCCTTGGCCAAAAAGTGAGCTACAGAGTTTGCCTTGCAGAAATTATTCCGGACTACTAGATTCCCCAACTTCTTCAACAGGCACTTGCAAAAATTAATTAAAATTTTGGTAGATAGGAGTACAATATTGTAGTAGTTGCAGGGCTTCTATTGAGTCAATTTCAATTTCAATTAGCCATAAAGCATGCCTTTTGGCTATTTGCAGCCCTTGTTGTAATGCTAATATTTCCATGTAGGTGTGATTTATAACATAGGAATATTTGTAGTAGCCAACCAACCAGTCACCATTTGAGTTTCTTATTACGCCCCCAATTCCACCGCAATTAGTGTTTGGCTCCATATGTATTGAGTTTGTAAGCGTCAGAGGTGGAGCATATTCATTTTACATAAATAGGCCTTGTTTTTCCAGTGTATTTTTTGGAAGTAGTGGTGTGCTTGAATTCTAAAGCCCTCTTAATATGGGTGTTGATGGGAGGAGTTGTTGTTTAGTATCAAAGGAATTATGGTTTCGATTGACCCAAATATGCCATAGAGCAAAGGGTAGGAATTCGATCCATTCAAGGTAATGAAACCGGAGTGAGATATTTAAATCGTTTAGTAGTTGAAGCCAGTGATGATCATGGTATGGAAGTTGTTGTATGTTCAAGCCAAAGTCTAACCAAAATTTCATTATTATCGGGCATTCAAAGAATACATGGTGGATATACCTCTTGTGTGGTGTTGCAAATGGATTAAGTAAGTTCTATGTTTAGGTATATGTGGTGAAGGTATGTTTTTGTTGGTAACCTATTATGGGAGCACAACCAAAGAAATTTTTTTTTCTTCTAAGGTGTGTAGCGACCAGATCCAGTTAAAATTGTATGAAGTTGGGGGGTTGGTGTGGAGGAGAGAGTAGATAGATTTGACTATGAATAAGCCATTAGTGTTGAGGGCCCAACGGGTGTGTCATTAACACCAGCAAAGGTTGGGATAGATATGGCTAAGGCTTTTAGGGTAGTCTTATAAAGAATTTGTATGGATAATTTCCTCCAATCCCATTCATTATCCTTCCAGAGTTGTATGCGCTTTAAGTTTTGTTCGTTTTGGGTTAGGGGTCCATGCACAATTGCTCTAAGTGGAGGGGATTGGGGGATCCACCTTGAGTTCCATAAGTCTATTGAGGATTTTGTTCCGGGCAACCAAGTCATTCCTTTAATGCAATGTGTTCCCCTTTTAGGAGATTTTCCCAGATAAAAGAATGGAAAGTAGTGTTCCATATAGAGTTGTATTTATTAATTAATGTTTGTGCCCAAAGGGATTTAGGGTTTAGGAATAGACGCCATGAGAGACTCGTCAAGAATGCTATATTTTTGTTATGTGCTTTACGGAGGACTAGTCCCCCTTGATTTTTTGGGAGCGTTACCACATTCCAGCTGATATAATGGATTTTATTCTTTTGTGGAAAGGTCCCCTAAATGAAATCACGTTGGATTTTGTCTATAGTGTTGAAGATAGACTTAGGAAGGAGAAAGTATTGCATGGCATAAGCTGGAATTTCATTCAAAGTGGATTTAGCAAGGGTGATTCTTCCTGATGGAGTAAGAAAATTTGTTTGCCAACTAGATAATCTATTTTTCATATTGTCAATGACGTATTAGAAATCAGAGGCCTTTGGTTTTGCATTGATTATAGGGAATCCCAAATATTTACCAAAATTGTCATTGGCTTTAATGTTGAGGAGTTGATAGACCAGTTGTTTAGTTTCCTCAGGGCATTGGGGTGAATATACAGCTTTGGATTTGATCGAGTTGATTTTTTGCCTCGAAAGGTGGCAGAAGTATCATAGGCTATTATGGATCAAGTGGCCATGAAGATTAAATCGTCTACAAAAAATAAATGTGATAGGTTGGGTCCTTATGCCGGGGGTCTATTTGGAAACAGCCTCTCTACCCAAGGGTAGGGGTAAGGTCTGCGTACATACTACCCTCCCCAGACCCTACTAAGTGGGATTATACTGTGTTGTTATTGTTGTTGTTGTTGTTATAGGGTCCCAAAGTTGGAGGTCTATTTGGTGATTAATATAGGTAGAGATCAGTTCTATGAACATTATAAAAATGTAAGGGGACAATAGGTCGCCTTGACGGATACCTCTTGATGGGCAGAAGTAGTTAGTTTTCGTGCCATTGACTAGGATAGCATTGTTACTGCTAGTAATACAGCACATGATGAGGGAGGTGCTCTTTGGGGGAAATTTGAAGAAACGAAGAGTACGATAGGCAAAAGACCATTCAAGATGGTCAAAAGCCTTTTCTAGGTCGATCTTTACCATAAATTTGCCTTTACTGCCTTTTGAACGTTTAACATGCCTAAGGATCTCTTGAACGATGATGACATTATCACTTGCTCTTCTACCTTTGAGGAATGAGCATCGATAAGGTCCAATGAGGTCAGGAAAGAAGGGCTGAATGCGGTTTACAATAACTTTCATAATAACTTTATAGATAGTGTTACAGAGTCCTATAGGCCAAATTTTTTTAAAATTGTTAGCATTCTTAAATTTCGGGATAAGGCATAATAAGGTTTCATTGAGGGAGTCCAAAACCTTTTGTGATGAAAAAATTTGGTGGAAGTATGTGAGCACATACTTTCCTACTACGGGCCAGTGTTTTTGATAAAAGAACGGGTGAAGACCATCTGGTCCCGGTGCTTTAAAGAGTTTGAAGAAGAAGACTGCTTGAATAACCTCTTGGTCTTGGAGGGGGTTGTCAAGGGGTGATAGGTCTAATTGGCGATAGCTAGTGAGACTCTTTATGACATCATCTCAGTTGCTATAAGAGTGCTCAATAGTGAATATGGATTGGAAATAGTGTAGTATGTGTTGGGTCAGTTGGTCGTGGTCAGTAATCCAATTGCCTTCTTCGTCTTTGAAGAAAGATATTCTATTTTTTCTTCTTCTGTTAATAACAGAAAGGAGGAAGAATTTGGTATTAATGCCTACTTCATTTAGCCAATTAACACGCGACCTAATTTTCCAATAATCTTCCTCTAATTGTAAAATATTATTAAAATCACGAATGAGCTATGTTTCGAGGTGTTGTAGGAATTTTCTTGTGGGGTAAGATTGTGAATTTTGAATGCCCCCAAGTTGCATTACTCCAAACAGAAATATTATTTTGGAAAGTGGCAGTGGCTTGAGGGAGGTCATTTTGATGCCAACTTTGCGGAACAATGTTTTGAAAATCAAGATGTGAAAACCAAAAACTTTCTAACTTAAAGGGTTTATTAGTCGGTCTAAAAATGGAAGGATTAGTAGTGATTAGGAGGGAGCAGTGGTCGGAATGCACTCTAGGGAGATGAGTGACTGTGGTATTTAGATATTGTTGAAGCCATTTTTCATTGGCATGGCATCTATCAAGACGTTCAAGAATTAAACCCTTGCTTTTTCTATGATGGTTAGACCAAGTATAGTGGCTCCCCTTGAACCCTAAATCTAGTAGGTTACAGTTATTTAGGCAAGTCCAAAAACTGTAGGATCTTTCTCGATTTATAAGTCATCCCCCCTGCCATTATTTGTCTTGGTTAATAACTTCATTAACATCACCCTCTAATAACCATGGACCCCTAACAGTGTCTGCTAAATGTTCTAAATTATCCCATAGAAGTCAATGCTTGCTAAGATTAGTACTTGCGTAAACAATACTACAGAGCCATGAAAGAGGTTTGGGCCATACCCGGATCATGGCATGCAATTCTTGGTCTGATTGCCTAACATGAGTGATAATGACCATACTTGTGAGCCACATAAGGACAATCCCTCCTGCCTTACCCTGAGCAAGAACTTCAATGATGTGACGACCCAAGAGTGTCATCACTTGTTTTCTTACCATTTTGTATTTTTTAGGCCTTGAAAACCCTATCTAGGATTGCCTCGATTTGCGTGCATAGTCCGGGCACGTAGCCGAAAAGCTTATATATGGATTCTGTGAGAAAAATGTTAAAATTTGATATTAAATTGAATAAATTTGGCTTTGATCAATATTTTGGGTAAACAAACCCAGACCCATGATTTGGCGGTCCTCGAGGGTCCGTAGGAAAATATGGGACTTGGGCGTATGCCCAGAATCGAATTTCAAGGTCTCAAACCCGAGCAATGAATGTTTGTGTGAAATTGTTTTATGGAAATAGTTAAGGAAATTGGAAGTGAACTTGATCAAAAAATTATGGTATCAGACCCATATTTGGTTCGGTCCGCGGTAGAAGATTTATATATGGCATAAGCACTTGATGTAATATTTGGTTGAAAATGAGCCCACCGGAGGTGGAATCCCCTTCATTATAATGCTTTCTTCTAGTTCTGGTTCCTGTGGTGGAGGAGGAGGGGTTGGGTGCATTTGCATGGGGGCTGGGTTCATTTGCATGGGGGTCTGATGTGGTTAGGCTTGGAATTAGAATTGATGGGGCTGCCAAGGGAAGAAAAGGGGGTTGATATTCAGTAGCTCTTTAGGAGGGAAGAAAGGGAGCTCGTAAATTTGGTTCATGTTGAGAAGTGGGTTGAAGTGGGGGGGGGGGGGTTAAGTTCCTTTTTTATTGCATGTTGAAATATAGGGTCGGTGCAATGGGAGGGGGGGCTAGTGGGTCTAAGACATTTGCCAACCACATGCGATTCATGTAGTTGTCCATGGCAAGTCTCATACCCTCTGTTATCAATTGAGCTAGGAAGTTGGGATTTAGATTATTATGAGAATCTCCACTCCATTTATCACCATTGTGAAGAAAACCGCTTGCCTTTGGATCCCTTGTTCGATCTAGGATTGGGGTTGGTGAAGTGGAGGAGTGTTTGAGTTGCATACACCAACTGGCGGTGTGCTAATTAGGGAGGAAGGTTGTTCATTGTGGTGAAAAAGAGTCGGAGGAAACGTGAGTGAGGGAGATGAGTAGTTGTTGTATTCAGGAGTTGTGTTTGTCGTCATTGCACTGTGAGGAGGAGAGGCGTGATTAATAACATAGGATGAGAGAGGGGGCTTTGGGATGGGAAATGATTGCAAATCTTTGTGTAAAGATATATTAGGGCTGTTATTGGGGGGTTTTAACATGTAAGAGTTAGTCTTTAGAAGTGGGAGATCAAGTTGCACATCTACTTGGCCTAAAGGGTTTGCCAAATGTGATGGCCTAGGAGAGGTGGAGTGTATTTGTAGAGAGACACATGGGTGCTTACTTGGCAATGTGGATTTTAACTCGAGAGTAGTGGCAAGTTTTTTCTCTGGTTGGGCCACATCAGATACACGTGGTTGAGGGTTATGAATGTTTTCCCTTGATTGTATCGAAAGGGGGCGAAAGTGAGTGATTGGGTTGGAGACAGCGTGGGAAGCGGTTAATTTCTCAAGGTTTGCATAAACCATGTCGGGTATATGAAGGGTTGGAATTTGATTGGTGTTAGTAACATAATGTTCATTGGTTGAATTTATTCTTTGGCCATTAGGCATGTTACTGGGGGGAGATCCCACGATTGGGTCATTAATTAACGAAGGCAACATGTGATGATTACTACCATAATTATCTAGATACTGAGAATTGAAAAAAGTTTTATTTGGCTTAGACTTATAAGCCATAGTCATAGTATTAGAAGACATACCTGGTTCTCTTGGATAGTGATTGACATCCATACCTGGGGAGTTTGGAGATTTTATATTTTTGTTGTTTTTCCTTACCTCTTGCGCGGGGTTATTCTTGTTCCTTCTCCTGTTATTCTTGTTCCTTCTCCTGTTGAAGGATACGGCGTGTCACTCATAAATTTTGTTGTTCAGCATGTGATTGTTGTGGTGTGGCTTGTCCGTGCCTTTGTTTGTTGTTTGACTCCCTGCCTCTTTGTCATGTAGTGTAGATTGGGTGCTTCGTTGATGGGGGTAAGGGCAGTGGGTGTTTGTGTGCCCCAGTCTGCTGCATAACTTACAGAGAAAGCCTTCACCTTCGTACAGAATTTGTTGAAGGTGATCATCAATTTGGATATATGTGGTTACTGGTTGTTCCAGGGTAATTTGGATACAAGGACGAACGTGTCTTACCCTCAAAGTGGAGCTGGTGCATGCATCGATTTTCAGCAGTGCCCAGTGAATTTCCTATGTGTTTGAGGAGATTTCCATTGTAGTATTCCGTTGGAAGTTGTGGCAATCGAACCCAAACAGCTGCATATGTTTGCTTAGCTTTTGCAGCCACAAAGTTGGGTTCCCATTTTTTGACAGAGAGGAAGTGTCCATTAACAAACCAAGGCCCATTGTTAAGGACGTTATTCATATTTTCCGTTGGAAATCATGTATACCTTTGATATGTGCGCTTTGGTTGTATGAGCATGATATTCAGGTATAGGTTTTGATGAATGACAAACAATGAAGTCAAAGTGTCAAACAACGATATAATCAAATGGCGAGAAGCATACTGATGACGGAATTGCATGAACGAGCCAAAGAAGTTCAAGACCGAAGACCCAAGACGTAGGTCGTTTGGTAGAACCAATGTAAGGACAACGTTTATGTTATCTCATCCTTTGGCTCAACAATAGGTCATCATAAACATGCATAAAATCACTTTATTAAATTATATATATCATAAATATTTTTAATATATACTTCAAACAAAATGATTTTAACGTTTTCATTTCAACCAAAATGGGTTTTGAAGTAAGTTTTCAATTCTGGTATACTCTGGTATACACAGTGTATATCAAGTGTATATAATCGACCGTTGCCAAAGTTTTGAACACTGGAACAACATAATCGATTGTCTACTTTAAAAATCGATTGTTGACAATCGATTTTCTAATTTAACAATCGATTATTTTGAGACAGTAACCGAAGTTTTTAAATATCAAAACAATCGATTGTCTTTGTCACAATCGATTATCAACAATCGATTGTCCCTTAATACAATCGATTATATTTTGACCGTTCCCACAATCCTAAATTGATTTTTGAACGTTGAAGACAATCGATTATTCAGGTTTAACAATCGATTGTTTAGCCTAAAATCAGGAATCTTTTTTGAACGTTGGTCAGACAATCGATTGTCACCTCCATACAATCGATTGTTTGAGCATAGAATCAGGGATTTGATTTGTAAATTAAGCAACGGTCAGCACTACTTTTTCACCTATAAAAAGAGGTCTTTTGAGCTCATTTTAAACACACAACTCCTGCATATATTGATATACATATTGATCATTTTCAAGTATCATTTTTAGAGCTTTTGTTGAGCCATTTGATAGACAACTTTGTGTTGTTCATAGAGCTAAAATTGTTTCTCTTTATCCACTCTATTAAGAGAGTATTTGTTGTAAAAGAGAGTTGTTTGAGAAGAACATATCTTCTCATTTGTTGGGTTTGCTAAGTACCCAAGGTCTTAGTGGTTGAAGTCTTGGGGTGAGGTATCCTCAAGCAAGTGAAGTCTTAAGGTGCGGTATCCTTGAGCAACTGTAACGATTTGTTAAGCACCCGGAAGCTTAACAGTGTTAGTGGAAATCTCGAGAGAGTCTCTCGGGGACTGGACTAGCCACGGGTTGTGGTGAACCAGGATATATCGGTGTGTTCTCTCCTTACTTATTTAATTTTCGCACGTATTTCATTCTTGCAATTTTTTAAATCCGCAAGTTTACGCAATTTTTATTATAACGCTATTCACCCCCCTCTAGCGTTAAGCGTATTTTCTAACAATTGGTATCAGAGCCTAACTCTCTGAAAGCCTTAACCGGTTGAGAGCTATATATATTTTTGTGTATAGAATATTGAAAGCAGGAATGATGAATGAAGGACAATCCACCACTTGCGTTCCACTATTTGACGGAACAAACTATACATATTGGAAAGGGCGGATGAGTATCTTCCTCAAAGCAAATAATTTTCGTTTGTGGCAAATCATCAAAAACGGTGAACCAATGCCGACAAAGAAAGTTGGAGAAATCACGGTTCCAAAGAAGGAAGATGAATATGATGCCAAGGACATGAAGATAGTTGAAAATAATGCAAGGGCCATCCATGTATTATATTGTGCGGTGAATCCGAATGACTATCGGAAAATCTCTTGCTGCACAACCGCCAAGGAGATGTGGGACAAACTCGAGATCATTTATGAAGGTACGCCTCAAGTCCGAGAATCCAAAATTGATTTTCTAACTCATAAATATGAAACTTTTAAAATGGAGAAGGAACCTATTGGTGTTATGTTTGAACGGTTTTTAAGAATCGTCAACGATCTCCATGCTCTCGGGAAAGTTTACACGAACAAAGATCTTGTTCGAAAAGTCCTACGGAGTCTCACTCCCGAATGGCGTTCCAAAGCCAATGCCATCCAAGAGTCGATGGAATACACGAATATCACAATTGATGGACTAAGAGGTAACCTCGAAACTTATGATAGCACAATTCTTAATCCTTATCTTAGAAGTGATTCGAATTTTGCCTTCAAAGCCTCATCCTCTAAAAGAGAAGAGGTAAGTGATTCGGAAAGGGATTATGAAAATACTTCCAGTGATATATTTGAAAAGTTTTGTAAGTCTTTGAAGAAGGACAAGAAAAAGAGGAAACACCATAGGCGCATATCACGGGACTCAGACAGCTCGGGCAAAGAAGCCGGCGCATTATGTCTCATGGCAAACGGAGAATAAGAGGTAAGTACATCTAACTCTCACTCATTTGAAGATTTACAAAATGCCTATGATGAATTGTATGGTGAATTTGTCAATGCTTCCAAATTGATAAAAGAATTGAAGAAAACACTTTCTTTGCAGAAATCACTTTCTTTGCAGAAATCACTTTCTTTGCAAACAGATTTTCAGAAAACACTTTCTTTACAAGAAAAAGATTTTGAAAAATCCTCTTCTTTGAAAGAAATAGATTTTGAAAAATTGACTAATGAAAATGGTGTTCTTAAAAACAAAATTGAAGTTTTAGAAAAAGAAAACAAATTTTTGGAAAATGACATTGTTGTTTTTAAAAATAAAATCAAGGAATTGAATGAAGCTTCTTCTATTGATACATGTTCAAATTGTTCTTCTTGTAGTTCTTTAAAACTAGAGAACACAGAACTTAGGAAAGCACTAGAAACACGTAGTGTTGATATTCCTAAAGCTGAAACAAAGAAGAAAAAGCCTAGGAATAACTATAGACGTAAAATGAATAAGAATCATGATAGAAATGGAGTTGCGCAACCTAGAAATGATTCTAGGATTTTTGCTAATGAGTCTAGGAATAATTATTCTAGACCACCTAGAGATGACTCTAGGAATTTCAACGCGTCTAGGAATGACTTGAGATCACCTAGAATGCATTTGGCTCAACCTAGACATATGCACAATCCTAATGTTATATGTCATTATTGTAATCGGGTAGGAACATTGCACCCGTTTGTTTTGCTAAACATAGAAATTTATGTGTTGATTATAATTGTTATTATCCTAACCCCCAAGGACCCAAAAGAAGTTGGGTACCAAAAATCTATTTTTAGGTTCTTTTTGCAGGTGTTCTTGAAGACTACAATATTGTAGTGGATGCACCAAGCACAAAACCTTAGTGCATTAAGGGGGAACGTCGGTTAGTTATCGTATTTTGAATAAAAACACAATGAGTTGATATGTGCAAATAATCTATATCAGTTTTGGTTGATACATGCTTTAATAAGTTCTTTTTGAATAACAATTAGTATCAATTTGGTTTATAATAATTGATTGAGTCATGTTTTGATGAACATTCTTAGTTTAAAATAACAATTGATATTGTTGAGAAAAATGACCGTTATCATTAGTATGCCATTTACTAACATTTGATATGATCTTGTTTATAACGATTGGTATCGTCAATGGTTTAAATTTTTTTGCTATAGTCTTTTTGCTAATGCCAAAAGGGGGAAGAATATGGGCGATATGCATGCCTTAATTGAGGGGGAATATTCAATTAAGGGGGAATTATATTGAATTGATTTCTATGAATTGTTTGCATAAATTGTATGTTGAGATATAGCATGAATTTAGAGGGAATTCAATATGCATATCTTCCGTTGTTTGTCATTATCAAAAAGGGGGAAATTGTTGGAAATCATGTATACCTTTGATATGTGCGCTTTGGTTGTATGAGCATGATTTTCAGGTATAGGTTTTGATGAATGACAAACAATGAAGTCAAAGTGTCAAACAACGATATAATCAAATGGCGAGAAGCATACTGATGACGGAATTGCATGAACGAGCCAAAGAAGTTCAAGACCGAAGACCCAAGACGTAGGTCGTTTGGTAGAACCAATGTAAGGACAACGTTTAAGTTATCTTATCCTTTGGCTCAACATTAGGTCATCATAAACATGCATAAAATCACTTTATTAAATTATATATATCATAAATATTTTTAATATATACTACAAACAAAATGATTTTAACGTTTTCATTTCAACCAAAATGGGTTTTGAAGTAAGTTTTCAATTCTGGTATACTCTGGTATACACAGTGTATATCAAGTGTATATAATCGACCGTTGCCAAAGTTTTGAACACTGGAACAACATAATCGATTGTCTACTTTAACAATCGATTGTTGACAATCGATTTTCTACTTTAATAATCGATTATTTTGAGACTGTAACCGAAGTTTTTAAATATCAAAACAATCGATTGTCTTTGTCACAATCGATTATCAACAATCGATTGTCCCTTAATACAATCGATTATATTTTGACCGTTCCCACAATCCTAAATTGATTTTTGAACGTTGAAGACAATCGATTATTCAGGTTTAACAATCGATTGTTTAGCCTAAAATCAGGAATCTTTTTTGAACGTTGGTCAGACAATCGATTGTCACCTCCATACAATCGATTGTTTGAGCACAGAATCAGGGATTTGATTTGTAAATTAAGCAACGGTCAGCACTACTTTTTCATCTATAAAAAGAGGTCTTTTGAGCTCATTTTAAACACACAACTCCTGCATATATTGATATACATATTGATCATTTTCAAGCATCATTTTTAGAGCTTTTGTTGAGCCATTTGATAGACAACTTTGTGTTGTTCATAGAGCTAAAATTGTTTCTCTTTATCCACTCTATTAAGAGAGTATTTGTTGTAAAAGAGAGTTGTTTGAGAAGAACATATCTTCTCATTTGTTGGGTTTGCTAAGTACCCAAGGTCTTAGTGATTGAAGTCTTGGGGTGAGGTATCCTCAAGCAAGTGAAGTCTTAAGGTGCGGTATCCTTGAGCAACTGTAACGGTTTGTTAAGCACCCGGAAGCTTAACAGTGTTAGTGGAAATCTCGAGAGAGTCTCTCGGGGACTGGACTAACCACGGGTTGTGGTGAACCAGGATATATCGGTGTGTTCTCTCCTTACTTATTTAATTTCCGCACGTATTTCATTCTTGCAATTTTTTAATTCCGAAAGTTTACGCAATTTTTATTATAACGCTTTTCACCCCCCTCTAGCGTTAAGGGTATTTTCTAACATTTTTCTCCTTTGTAAATTTCACAATGTAGTAGTCAGAACCCAGGTCGATTATAGTGAATTGTTAGGATTAGTGAGTATTTCCAAGTGGAGTAGAGCCTTTCTTTTTCCGGGGTTGATAGGTGTATAGCCTTTATTGCACTGAAAATGTTATGGAGGTTTTGGTCACTGGAAATACTGGTTCTTTGGTTGTCTTCACTAAGTTGAGGGTTCATGTCAATATCGAATATTTGTTCATTTGCAAGCAATTTTTCCCTGAAGCTGGGTTTGGTTGCTGGGTGATTTTCACCAGAGTGAGGGACTATTAGGGGAGTAGAACTAGTTTGTAGGTGAATATCTAGTGGTTTAAGGGAGATGGGAGTAAGAGCTGCTATGGTGTTTTGATCCTTCATAGCAGCGTTTGTAGTATTTTCCTGTAGTTATGTGGTATTGGCTAGAGAGAATAGTCTAGAATATTCTAGTATATCTAGCTTTGGTTTAATTTATTGTTCACATTGCCTCCCTTAAACCAAAGTCTCGTAGGTGGTCATTCCTAATAACTTTTTCATCTTCAGAAAAGTCTCCATCTTCAATGCCTTGGTGAAAATATCTGCCACCTGTTCACCAGTTCTGCAGTAGCCAATTCGGATCTCATTTTCTCGTACCATTTCTCGAATGAAATGATATTTGATATCAATGTGTTTGCTGCGACCATGAAGTACTGGATTCTTCGCCAACTTGATTGCTGATTGGTTGTCACAAAATATCGTGGTTGGACCATCATGTTTGTGTTGAAGAAACCTGAGCATTCTTCTCAACCATACCGCCTGTGTAGCAGCATTTGATGCAGCAATGTACTCGGCTTCAGCAGTGGATAATGCTATTACTGGTTGTTTCTTTGAACTCCAAGAAAACACACCCGAACCAGTGAAGAATGCATAACCGGAAGTACTTTTTCTCTCGATCGTATCACCAGCCCAATCACTGTCAGTGTATCCAAGAAGTTCAAGTGACTCACCTCTAGGATAGCAGATTCCATCTCCTTGAGTTCCTTTAATGTATCTCAAAATTCTCTTAGCCGCTTGTAAGTGTGATTGGCGTGGCTTTTCCATGAATCGGCTTATTACGCCAACACTGTAAGCAATGTCGGGTCTTGTTGAGGTCAAGTACCTCAAGCTTCCAACCAAGCTCTTAAAGTAGGATGGATTCACAAGATCACCTGTTTAATATGTAAATTGCAGTAGAGACAGCTTCAGCCCAGAATTCTTTAGGCAGCTGTTTTGCTGCCAGCATTGACCGCACCATATCCATCACAGTCCTGTTCTTTCTTTCCGCAACTCCATTTTGTTGAGGAGTGTACCTTGCAGTCAACTGATGTTGAATCCCATGCTTCTTCAAAAAATCATCGCACACAGTGTATTCTGTGCCTCGATCTGTTCTCAAAGTCTTTATAAAATGACCACTTTGTTTTTCAACATATGTTTTGAAGCTTTTGAATGTGTCACAAGCTTCAGACTTATTTTTCAGCAAATACACCCATGCTTTTCTACTGAAATCATCAATAAAAGTAATGAAGTACTTACTTTCACCGAGCGAAGGAACTTCCACCGAGCACAAATCAGAATGTATCAGCTGCAATGGATGTTTTGCTCTCCAAGCTTTGCCTTTGGGAAATGGCTCTCTATGCTTCTTCCCCAAAATGCATGATTCACACTGTCTTGGAGCAAAGTCAAGTGAAGGCAAACCTGACACCATCTTATTCTTCACAAGATATTGTAAACCGCCGAAATTAAAGTGGCCAAACCTCATGTGCCATAACCAAGTATCATCAAGAGCAATTGAATTATAGCAGGGTAAGTGACCGTAGTTGAAAGTTACTGGAAACATCCGATTTTTGGTCATACTTACCTTGGCTATAATTTTCATACTCTTGTCTCTTATAGTGCATATATCATTACTGAAATGCACTTCATATCCATTGTGTTGGAGCTGACCCAAGCTCAACAAATTATGGAGCAGGTTAGGCACGTAGTAAACATCTTTTATGGAGCACTCAAGCCCATTCTCCATGGTGACCGGTATTCTCCCTTTCTTGACAACTTGCATAACTTGATTATTTTCAAATTTAACCGTGGATTTAAAAGACTCGTCCAAATCAGCAAATATCTCCTTCTTACCGCACATATGATTACTACATCCGGAGTCAACGTACCAGACATCATTGTTAGTTTCTTCACTAACAGCAGCCATAGATGCGGAGTATAAAATGGTTTCACTTTTATCCCCCTTCATCCTCAGCTACTCGAGCATGAACTTGTTTATTTTCAGTTCTTTTACTCCAACAATCTTTAGCATAATGACCCAATTTACCGCAGTTATAACATTTAAGGGGGGGTTTTTGCTGACCTGGATTGTTGTAATTTCCTCTTGGCTGGAAATGATGATTACCTATTCCACGGCCACGATAGTTGCCGGTGCCTCCACGACCTCTGCCTCGGAAACCATGTCCTCTAGTTTCCGCCACATTAGAAGATTCTCCTCTCTCTTTAACTTTAGTATGTGCCTGCAATGCCTTCTCTGCCGGATCTTTCTCCAATGACTCTTCTAATTTCCCATTAATTCTATTCTCATGAAGAATTAATGAGCCCAGAAGCTCCTCGGTTCTTAAAGTTGAAAGGTCCTTGGTCGCTTGAATTACTGCCACAATATGATCAAACTTCATAGGTAAAGTATTAAGTACCTTTTCAACGAATATCTCATCGCTGAGGGTATGACCATTGAGCTCCATCTCATTCTTGATCTCCGTCAACCTCGAAAAGTATCCCTCAACTGTCTCTGACTTCTCCTTCGTGGCAAGCTCGAACTTCCTTTTTAGCGCCATCAAATTATTCTTTTGGACCTTATCAACTCCACGATATGCTTTGGCCAAAATATCCCAAGCCTGTCTTGTGTTTGGGCTGTGGAAATTTTGCCAAACACAGACATATCGATGGCCTGGTGTATTTGGGACAAGGCCACACTATCACGCCTTATTTCATTATCTTCGGCACCTTCCTCCAGTTCTTCTCGCGTATATTTTAACAAATTATACGCCTTCAGATGTGTCTCCATCTAAATCCTCCAAAAGTTGTAATTTTGTTTCCCCGTCAACTTGGGAACCATGCACACGATATTCTTTCCTGCCATAGTTAATGAATCACCCTCCTAACGAACCAATGGCTCTGATACCAGATGTAGGAGAACAATTTAAAGGTAGAAGACCTTTAAATGTAAGAAGGAAAGAGATTTTGTTTAGTTGATAAATGAAGAAATGGAGGTAGTTTGGAAGGTTTAATATATGTAGCTTATGGAGAGAGACTTTTGTAATTCTTCAACTTTTATTACACAAGGGATCACTTTGGTACACACTTGGGCTCACACTTTGTTTCACTCCTTTTGTACATCTTACAAATGAGGAGGTCTTCCCTTATTTATAGGCATCAACCTCCATGTTCTATGATATTCTAGAATATTCCATATAAGTATCCTAAACAATATTCATATCTACCTATTCTCATATGTTCTAGAATATTCTACTACTCTAGAATATTCTCACATTCTCTACTATACATAAAAGAGTTTCTATCATCTTCTAGAATATTCCAGAGAACTCCATAATGTTCTCGAACCTTCTAGAACATTCTAGCTCATTCTAGACTATTTTAGAATAGTCTAGAATATTCTAGTAATATCTAGCTTTGATTTAATTTATTGTTCACAACTACTGTCCGATACCGTTTTGCTGGAAAAAATAGTAAGTGTTTATACTAATATTCTGTAGAAATAAAGCAATATATAATAATGAAACCACTTATTCTTAGCAACGGGAAAATGGTATTAGATAATACTTATTTATTTAAATACAACAGCGCTTATAAAAATTATGCGTATGTCCTTGTCTTTACGCAGGTAAACTATTGATTACGAGTAATGACTAAGTGCTTGATTAAGATAAATCATCGAATATATATTTTCCCGCATGACAACCCGTGTTAAGTGGTGTTGGTCTAGCTTGGGGAAGTACACATATAGCTATTTTAAGATTACTATTTTCGAACTTAAACTAAATTTTTTAGTTTCAGAATAATTGTGTTTCAAAAAATTGAACAGAAAAATTAAAATTTATGATACATTAGTTAATTTCTAAATAATAACCTGTTAGAGTAACTACCTGATGTCATTTCTACATCTAGATCACCCTCACTTATAAAATATAAGCAAGGTCCAAATTAGTGAATATTAAAATATGTATTCTGTTTTTCCTTTTTGCTTTTGCACCGAAAGATGAATATCTCTTTTTTATTATATAGAAAAAAAAAGTTGGTCCACCAAGGGCAAAATTATCATTTTACCTTGCTATTTTTTGTATTTCTTTTTATTTCTGTTTCTATTGATTATGGAAAAATATGTCAGTTAGTTCCCTAAACTAATACTACTAATCCGTTTCAGCATTTCTCTTTCTCGATTTTTTCATTTGCTTTCAGAATTTTATGCTCTTGACACTTTCAAGGGCTAATCTTTGATTCTCTTCATCATCTCAATTGGGATTTTTCAATTTCGGGTAAGCTTTTCTCTCAATTTTTGCTTTAATCTTCTTCTTCTAATTCTTTTCAAATTTCTCAATCTCTATTTCATGGCCGAAATTTTAGTTGTTTTTCTACAATGTTCTTGTTCATGGTTTCGTCTCCTTACTTTTGTTCCTCTCTTTCATCCTTAAAATGTTCCTTTTGCATGATCTCTATATTTTTCTTCAGATTTTCAAAGACTATTTTTCTCAATTTTTATATCTTCTCAGGTGAGTTGTTCCAATTTCAGGTATGAATTTTCTCAACTTTTGCCCAATTTCTTCCAATTCTTTAGACTTTCGAATGTCATTCCTGGAAATCGTGGTTGATGTCTGTAATAGAGAAAGGGGTAGAACTTCGGAAGGTTTGCTATGCGTAAAATATAATTGAAAATCGAGATAAATTACGATGAACAAATAAATTATAGTAGTAATTTCATTTGCTTTTGACTTCTTTTTGGATTTCGATAAATGACCCTTCAAATTTTGTTATACCAATCTGATGGTACATTTTTTTATTTTTGTTTATTAAAAAGGTAACTTTTTATTTTCATCTCCGGTCTTCTTCCATTCACTCTTCTCTGTTACTATCTTTCGTAAAAGCTTTATTATAGCTATCGATTGATTGAAAATTTTATAATTATAGATGAGCATGTTTTAAAAATATTTTACTTCTTATAGTCACAGTTCTTTTTGAGTGAGTGCATTTTAATTGGTGTTACTTCAACTTGAGCATTCTTTGACGAAAGAATGATCATCTAGGTTGCGCAAAGAGTCAATGTTGCTTAAATCTCCTTTTTTACACGACAAGAAATAATCTAAGTTCACAATGCATCTTCATGCTCAACATGATGCACCAACCTCCGGAAGTTTTACTTCTAATGTTATAGAGTTTGTTGAGTTGTCCCACATCGGAGGGATTTGAGGTTCTTGGTCTCCTTATATGGCTTGGGAAATCCTCACCTCATAAGCTAGATTTTGGGGTTGAGTTAGGCCCGAGTCCATTCTTTTCATGGTATCAGAGCCATGCCCATCCCAATTATTGTTACCGATGTTGGGCCCCCATTTATGTTGTCCACGCTCCAGAGATCTGGGCGTGAGTGGGGGTGTTGAGTTGTCCCACATCGGAGGGATTTGAGGTCCTTGATCTCCTTATATGGCTTGAGCAATCCTCACCTCATAAGCTAGCTTTTGGGGTTGAGTTAGGCACAAGGTCCATTCTTTTCAGAGTTCCTGATGGTGCTTTCGGTCGAGAAGTCGGATGGAGCTTACTCTAAATTTTGGTTGAGAAATCTGATTGCATGCATTTACACAATCAACTGAGAATTATTTGCAGTTACATGAAATTTTACCTCTGCACAATTGATGTTTTCTTTAAGAAACGCAACTACGGAAGTTTTCATTAAAAACTTTTTGTGTTACTTAATTAGTTTAACTTTTCAGCAAACAATTTGACTGTGATTGTAAATTTCTGAGAGCCGAGTAAATCATGAATTATAGTTTTTGGGTTGGTGATCTCTTCTGATATGATAAATTTATGATATGGATAGTAAAGTTTTTTACCTTTCCTCTTGCTTTGATAAGCTATATATCTGTGACGGATTATTGTAAACTGGTGTTATTATTAATTTTTGCCAAGAGCATTAAATTGAATCTCTTCTTGCTTTTCAGGAAAGAATGTACATATAAAGCGAGAATTTCACACATATCTATCATTTTCTTAAAGTGGATTTACAAGGCATGTATCGAGGTTTTACGACCAATATGAATGGCTCATTTACTTTTTATTACTTTGAGCTATTGGGAATTTACTTTTACGCAAATAACTGTAGAAAAAAATAGTCTGTCTGATAATCCTTTGTGACTTTCACCTGTTATTTTCTGATGTTGGACAATTTTTTTAAAATTAAATAGACGGTAGAAAAGTAGTGCAATACGCCTTCTCATTACTGATGCACACCTTTAAAGAAAATAATACTTCTCATTTTCTTTTTAATATATGTGCCTGTATACCATTTAGAACTATATCGTACATTGCTATATCAGACAAATAGTCTTGCGACTGTTAATGATTCTCCAGATAATTGAGTTTAGTTATTGGAACTACTAAGAGCTGGCTTTGTTTGTTATTAAAATATTTTTGGGTATTTTAGAAGACAACATTTGTGAAAATGCTCAAGTGAAACAATGTCTTATTGTTGAGTTCACTGAAAAGAAGCCAGTTAACTATCGTGATATGTTCCTTCATTTCATGCACTATTGATTCATAGCTCTTAGCTTTAGTTGAATTCTAAAACGTTATTGAAACCACCAACATTGCTTCATTTAAGTCTGGTCCTTAATTTGTTAGTTTGGTCTGATTTTTATGTCTCAGTACATGCTGAACTTTTACCTGGCTAAGTAAATCTTTTGGCTCATTGATTTTTAGTTTGTAAATAATACTACCTAATTTAATCCGTGGAGCTTTTTTCTTCTTTTTCTTCTTCTTTTTGGATAAAACTATTATATGGAATATTATTACGATATTTCTTATATCACTGTTCTTATATCACTGCCCATGAATATGAGCACTCGTGGATCATTATTCAATTCTTCAAACTTATAAACTTGTTCACTTCTTTAATTTTGCAGAGGATAAGAACTAAGTGAAGCAATAACTTTCATATCTTCGGGATTTAGAACCTGTTAGAGCTCTATCAACCAGTAATGATCCAAGCTGCTTTTTCTATTTTTTGAAATTGAATTGTTAGCATGCTTTTCTTTTCTTTTGTGCTTCGAAAAAACGATTCTGATTTCTGACCAAAGTTAAAGTCATTTATTATTCTAGATTGTCTTGATCACTCTTATCTTTCGTTTTACTTTCTAATTGATGGAAAGATATGAATTTGTTCTCCATTCTCAACTAAAGAGTACTTTTTTTTGGTTAAAATTTAATCCTCCAGAAAAGTATGCATGGAAAAGTATGTCAAATACATCAGAGTTTAGTTTTATTCTTCCACGTAATATAAGAAAGTTATCAAGGTTCAGATATCCACAAGTTTTCTATTTATTCTTGCATCTTTGTAATGTACGACTTTAAATGTTCCTTTGCTATTTGCTAAGGATTATTTTATGCTTCGCTTTTGTGCGTTTCAACAGAATTATTTTTCACACGTCCTATAACAGAGTGGTGCAGGATCTGACACAAGTAAAAAAAAATTGAAGTGTTGGGCCAGTGCATCTAGTACATAGAATGAACTAAGTGGATCAATAAAAAAAAACTTAAAAGAATTAACCTGAACATCCGTCCACCCAACTCAATTAAAGTAAAAATATCTAAAGAATCTATAATATATAATTCATGTAATATTTATAAAATCATGTATAATTTATATACTGACCAGAAAAAGTAAATGATGAATTTGGACCGACTATTTCTGTGAAGATTCATAAAGACTTTTTCGTACATCCATAAAAGTCCAGAGTTTCTTATGCTTCCAAATTTTTTTTAGAAGAATTAAAATAAATAGTCACCCATATAATCTCTTAAACTATAAATAGTCAGTAAATATATAAAATATAATTTATGTGTAATTATATATAATTAATGTATAATCTTATATACTGATTAAAAAGAAATCAAACGTTGAATCTAGGCAACTATTTATGTAACAATCCCAAGAAAGAAAAAGCCCAAAAATGATAACGGTGTTCCTAAGCTACAAGAAAGCCCATGTTCAAGCCCAATCCCTTAATAGTGATGAAGATATTTTGTTACTGTCCTTCCAGTCTCTGCTTCACTCATTTTACCTGGTTGACATTACGAGGATTACAACACACACACACACACACACTGAGCCCAGTACCACCACCACACCTTAAACCCTAGCACTCTCTCTCTCCCACCTTCTTCTCCTATATAAAGTTGAATTTTTCCATCTCCATCTCACCCCAGTATTTAGGGTTCAAGCAGTAGGTCAAAAATGGAGCTGTGTACGCCTCAAACCTTCTCGAACCTTCCAAATCACAAGCTTATCAATACCTACCACGCTCATTTTCAGTGGAAACCCTCTCTTCTTCTCAAAAAGCCCCCAAAATCTCGCTTCAATCAAGGTATAATTTCTTAAGTTGTTTTAAAGCTAAATAACTTTTTGTTGCTTGCTCTTTAAATGCTAATGAGAAGTTGAGAGCCGTCAAATTTCCAATTCACTGTTTATATAAATTTGGTGTACGGTTGAATTTTTCATTTCTAAACAATAGTTTTATTGAGTTGTAATTTACAGGGGATATATGTTAGTTGAGAATATATTTTAGTCGTTATCACTTTGAGTGTAGCTTTCTATTAGTTGTTTAGCCTTTTAGGGATCTATACGTTTGGAAAATATGAAGAACTTCTGATTTTATTTGTAATTGCATAAATATGAGATGATTCTAATCGAGTAACATGGACACCAACAATACATATGGTCGAACCCTACTTGTTTGGGTCTTAGGCGTAGTAGTTGTTATTGTAAGTTCTAATTTATGATTACATAGTTAATATTTGCACGTCTGTTTTCCTTTTTTTGTATGGTCAGTATGGTTAATGGGCTCATAAATGTTTTCAAGTTGGGTTTCTGTTCTCTGGGTTAATGGCAGCACTGTGCAAAAAATAATACGTCCTTTGGTAAGAGCTTGCTTCAGTCAGATTTGTTCTTGCTTAGAGGCTGCTATGTTTATGTAATTTTTCTGCAAGCTCCAATAACGACTTTATCAAAGCAAAATATAGTTATTTGGCATTGTTTTTCTTGACTTGTTCTACCCGGGGGGGGGGGGGGGGGATATAGAGTGTAGCTTATGGGCTCGGATGCAAACCCAGTTGCTTTGGCCGATGACCCAAACCTTCCAAATAAGAGCAAATTTTAAGATCCAAACTCAATTATAAGCAATTGATGTTGCTGTCCTAGAATCCCAGGCCCATAAAATTCAGAATTTGCCTCTTGTTTGATTGAATAATCGAGGTGGAAGAGTGACTGTTTGCCATACTATGGTATTGTGTTTATATTTCAGGATTGCTTTACCGGACGGGTTCAGCTATTAGATCAGCATCAGAGGAATCGTCAAGTTTTACAAGCCCTTATGAGTTATATGTACCTCCTAAGATTGAAAGTAAAGATGACGGGGCTGTTAAGAGTGAAGCACCAATTCAAGATTCTGGGAAAGACAAAGAGACGGATGCTTATGCGTCTTTGATATACGAACCTCTAAAAGTTGAAGAAGTTGAAGAGAAAGGTGATGGAGTTGGACAAGCTGAATCAACAATAGAAGATTCTCCTCTGGACTTTGATTCGCAACTGCCCAAGATATTTGATAGGCTAAATATTAAGGTATGTTCCATTTTCTTGAAGTTTGCTGTCTCATTAGAAGTTTGCTGTAATCACAATTTGCTGTGTATTGGCTCGTTGACTAATCACTTTGATTTTCCCTTCGTTTGATTGTTGATCTTCTTATTACAAAAAAGTAGACAGCTATGATGATACTTAGAACTTGTTGAATGTTTTGATACTTGATGAAACCCTCAACAGTAATGTTGATCCTGAGCTGTTAACTGAGCAGCCGTATCTTAATCACTTCTTCTAGTCTATATTTTCAAACACATATCAATTGCAGGACATGTTTCATCAAAATATAAATGGTTTCTATTGGATACAAATAATTTTGCTGTTTAATAGAACTCCAGTGGAGGTGTTTTCTCACTTCACCAGTTCTACAAACACGATATGATCAGTTTCCTGTGAGGATCATCTTGCAAAATTTCTTTTTATTTTTTCTACTTTTCACTAAATTATTCTCAATAGAGGTAATGTTTAGTGATTAGAAATGGTTGCTGTGATGAATTCAGCTTTTGAAAGTCGTTAGACTTGATGATGCATCGGCAATCATGTCGATACTGAGCGGTTAACTGAGCAACCTCACTTTCCATGCCATTCTTATAGTATCATACGGCTCTTATGTTCTTCTCTCAAAATAATTATTCCTCAATATAGAGGTAATATTTAGTGATTAAATCTGGTTGCTGTGATGAATTCAGCTTTTGAAAGTCGCAAGGCTTGAAGATGCATCGGCAAGCATGTCGATTCTGAGCGGTTAACTGAGCAGCCTCACCTTCCATGTCATTCTTTTAGTTTCATACTGTCCTTCTGTTCTCCTCTCATAATAATTATAAAATATAGAGGTAATATTGAGTGATTAAATCTGGTTGCTGTGATGAATTCAGTTTTTGAGAGTCGCGAGGCTTGAAGATGCATCGGCAATCATGTCGATTCTGAGCGGTTAACTGAGCAACCTCACCATCCATGCGATTCTTTTAGTATCGTACTGTCCATCTGTCCTCTTCTCATAATTCTCCCTTTCTCTGTGTTGTTGTTGTTGTGGCTTCTGTGATATGCATATATTAAGTGTGCAATGCTCCTTTTTTTTCTTTTCATTATGCAATGTACTTGTGCAATGTACTTGGTGCATTAGTAATTTGTAGTTTTTGGGGGATAAGTAACAACTTTTCTTGTTATCTCAAATTTGTGGTTTTGTGTGCGGCAATCTTGGTGCTTGCTTTGGAGAGGCTAGCAAAGATTTAGTTTTCTTTATCCACTGGGGAACAAAGATTTTTCTTCTCACTGTAGCTGAACTTATCACCATGCAAATGCGACATGTCTTTGGAACTTCTTTGTAGCTTAAATGTAAATATGTTCAAAAGCTACGTGTATATGATTCTCATCTTGTAATAACATGGAAAGTTTACAGAAACTAGCCATCTTTGCTGTCATGTCGCTATTTCATTCAGTTGATTAAAAATTTTCTTGCCTTGTCTACATACTGAGGTTTCCTTGCAAGTGTTAACGCAAAGAGTTCCTACTTTCCAGTTTGATCCTGAAGATTCCTCTTCACTTATCCTCTTTGGTGGTGCTGCTGTCACTGCTCTTTGGTTGACAACTGCTATTGTTGGAGCCATCGATTCTATTCCTTTGGTTTGTACTTCCCTCTCTAAAGATTGACATTTTTTTATTTTAATATGGTCTGGGCTCTGTTGCTGACAACTTTGTGCGTTACTGTATAATTTTGCAGTTTCCTAAATTACTCGAAGTGGTGGGTCTTGGCTACGCTGTCTGGTTTAGCACCCGCTACCTTCTTTTCAAGGTAATGACTACGCTATTATAAATTTCTCAAGTTGCTGCAGCAAAGCAATCTATAACAGTCCCTCGAATTTGGATTTTACCAGAAGTTTTACCCTTGGTTATTGTTTCAACTGTTTCATATGATATTGTATCTGCAGAAAAATAGGGATGAGCTAGCTGCTAAAATTGAAGAGCTTAAGCAGGAGGTATTAGGGTCGAATTATGAGTGACTTGCGTTGAAAGAACTTCTGTTCCTTTTAGTTTTGTGCACAAGGGAGCTGTATCTTAGAAGAGATTTATCTCCATAGAAATTGGCTGGCACTCTTTCATGCCAATGTGTGAATAATAGAAATTTTCGTATATATGCTTTTATTTTCTTTGAAAGATCGAACTCATTTCTATGAGAAATTGTTCAAGTTTTCTACACCAAGAAGTTAGATTCAATGATTCAGAGCTAGGTCACAGTTGGTTTTCTGATTTGCAATCTTTGGGCAGTTTTACTAATTTGATCGAATTTGTGTAGCTGCAAACTTGGCTTTCTACTCCTATCTTTCATTCACTCTTTAAATTCCACCCGGAAAAAAAGTTCTTTTGAAAATGTTAATTAAGAAGTTTGACACTTGAATTTGAAATCATCCTTTCTCGTGGAGAACGAAAGAAATGGCAATCAAGACAACGGCATTTCTTTTTTAAAGAGAAGATTTCAGTATAAGCACAATTTGGTACTAAGAGGGAGCAAGTTGGCACAACTATAATCTATATCCTCTGAAGTGCCCTAGTTTTTGTTTGAAACTTCAAGAAAAGAAGGGAAAATGTTCGTCTATAGGCAAAATCAGACGTTTTACATTTGTATATACAGTAATTGTTGACAATCGTAAATCTATTTGTTTACCTATTGTCGCACTTCCTATTTTACACGCCTACTTTTTCAATTTAAGTGACATTATTTAAATTGGGATTATTTATTTATTTTAAAGTCTATCACTTGGGATAAGCTTGGCTTTCGGTGTCCCAGTCACCGATTTATCTTGAATCCCAAATCGAAAAAATTTTCGACTTTCTAAATGAAGTCTACGGACCAGAAAAATTCTTGAGTAAGGAATTTTGTTAAGCCGAGAGAAGGTGTTAGGCACCCTTGGAGTCCGTGGTTCTAGCATGGTCGCTTAAACTATTATAAATGGTCTAATATCTTGATTTTAATACATGTCTGAACCTATAGGCAATTTTAAAATATTTATCGCTTTTAATTAATTTTTAAAGAATGTGAACGTCATTTAAAATGTGTTTTTGGATCACGTCACATGAAATGTACCCGGATCCGGAACACATTTTATTCAATGTTTTGGGATTTGGATCATAGTTACATGAAATGCGCACCCGAATTTAAGAAGGTAAAGGTTATTAAGGATCGTGCCTGAAGCGACTATTGCATTATTAACATCACGGGAGGCCATGGAAAATAGCTGAATGGCACGTCCCGATTTCTAAGGATTTTAAAGACGTAACTAAAGAAGGCCACACAATTTATGAATTTTTGTTTGGCGCGGCACACCACAGTTTATTTTAAAGGCCATCCTAAAATGAACTATATTCTCTATTAGTGATTGTCTCTAAAGGCTTATTTAATTAACACTACAATTTAATTATTATTGAAAGTATTAAAAGGTTAGGGCCTCAAGATCAAGTCCAAATTCAAACAGGAGGATCTTCATTATTGAAGACTCCTTAGTTCGAATTTGCTATTTAACTCGAAAGACCCCGAACTTGCACTACAAATTTAAAACAGAGGCTTCAATAAAGTTGTCAAGACATTGAGCTTCTTAAGAACAGACCCATTTGGAGGTGTTCCCAACAATCCATAATTCAACAAAATGCCTTAGTTCAAAGACCAGTCGTTCTTGGACCTGTTATTATATAACTGGGCCCAAATTTTACTGATTTTTAGTTTGGGTCTGCTAGCAGTTTGCATAAACAGCTGAAATGGTCTATTCGAGTTAGAACATGCTGATCTTTAAGTTCATGTACATATTTAATTCACTTGTGCATTAATGAACTAATTTTGATCCGGGATTTTAACAGCAATTTCAAGCAATTAATGAATCCCAAGCTATTGAAATATTACGTAAATACTGTTTTAAATCTAATTCTTTGGACTTCACTTTTCAACGGGTACATGATGAACAAATTAAAATAACTAGTCCTTCTAAAATCAGAAAATGCTTTACTTTTTACATGATGAGTATACATGCTGCTCCTTGATTCAAATCATGATAACATGTTCTAAGGCTATTAACAAAAGAAAAACTAACACTATTAGACCAATATCACATTCGAAGCTCGAGTCTCAAATCAGTATGATAGCTAAACTATACTGACTATACTAAAACTAACATTGCACTTATATAACTCTAAAAAAACAGTTCATACAGTCCAATATTACAAAAGATTGTAATGTCCAAATAACTACAATTATAACATGTTTAAACTGAAGTAGATTGCTGAGAAATTCAAAAAAAAAAAAAAAGCAGATTGTATTTCATGATCTCTTCCAATATTGATCACACACTTGACTCAACTTTCACATGTCATTTGAAGCTGAAAAAAAGTACATGGAGATTGAAATAAAACATGATGAAACAAGAATCAGCTAGCAGCAATGAACAACAACAACAACTTCAACAGAAAACAACAATTTCGAATCCAAAACCCAGAAAAATAAGGACAAAATGCAGTAGATTTCCAAATTAAGCTCCAATTAACCAAAACCAGCTGAGTTTAGAAAACCCAGCTTTATGAACCAATGCAACTGAGTAGATACATATTTGGAACCCCTTTTCGTTTGAAATTTTCAGTGACTCTTGAATTTGAGTTTTTGAATTTTCTGATTTCTCTAAGCTTCAGATTTGAACATTTTTTTTTTGAAATTTTCACTCAAAACATTTCAGAATTTTCTCTTTTTAAAACTCCAAACTTGTAAAACAAGGCAAGGGATATGCCTTTTATAGGCAAATTAGGGCAGCATTCAGATCATACTTTTCACCTTAGTCCCTTATTAGTGTTCAGTTTTAAACTGATTAGTCCCTAGAATTTTGGCTCGTTACCCAAGTTAAATGCCTGGAATTTAATTACAGGTCCTTGCTAGAAGCTTCTAGGGATTTCTCATGTAGTTACTACAAGATTCTCTAGGTAAATTACCCAAACTACCCTTGAGGTGCCCTATATTTACCCCCTGAGACCTTCCTCAAATGGGCCAAAATCTGAACCAATAGCCTAAATCCAATTTGGACAGGCTGAACTTAGCCAAATGGGCCAAAGACCATCCCAAAATCTAGACAAGCATTCACCTACATCAAGGAAAGGTCTGAAAACTAAAACCTCAAGGAATAATTGCAGAAATAACCTAATTGAATTAATGATTATTCAAAGCTAGGTCAATTAACCCTAAACCCTTGAACTTGGTCAAAAATAACCAAGGTTAACTTAAAACAAGCCTGGAAATGTTCAACTATATCCAAACAAATCCTAAAAACTGAACTAATCAAATTAACCAATCAACACTGGAATTTAACTCTACTTTAAACTATGTTTTAAGACTACTTTTATCACTAAACAATAGATGAACAAATAATTCAAACACGAAGTTGTACTGTAAAAATAGAAAATGACTAAAACCTAGAGAAAAATCAACATCAAGCATAGAATCAATTAAAAATATAATCCTAAAAAAATCTTTAAAAAATCAGTAGCAAACATGGATCATGAAATCGAAGTCAAACACATAATCAAATCAAAATAAGACTATAAGGTTGCAATATACGAAAATCAGAGACTTAAATCGAAAAACCCTAGTTCAAACAAAAACAAAAGAAAACATGAAAATGAACGGACAGAAGAATCATGCAAAGAGAAAGAAAAACAAACAAAGAAAGAAAAGGATCGGAAAACTTAGTGTTTTAGGTCGTAGTTTGGACTGAACTTGAATTTGATCCTCAACTAATGTTATATGTCTATTTTGCCAAAAATAAACAAATAACATTAACTGGGGATCACTCGAACACTTGAAAATCCAGACAGGGTTAAACTTCTTCAAAATCAAACCCTAGATCTAAAATTCGTGGGATTCCAATCGGATTTGAGAGAATTTGATTTGGGATTCGGGATAAGGAGGTCGAAGAGACCATAGGGTATAATTTTGGGAAAGTTTGGAGAATGGTGAGATTTGACCGAGTTTTAATTTGATATTCGAGGAGCTTGGTGCATGTTCGAGGGATGTGGCTTACAGATTTGGGACGAGGGGGGTTTGGTGGCCATGTGGTGTTCTTTTGGAGTCGTTTGGCGTCGGCGCCGCCACACATGGCGGAGCAGCTGCCCCTTTGATCGAATATTCAACGAGCTTGACTGATATTCGAGGGACACCAAGCCCAGATTTGGATAGAGGAGGTCGAGGAGGTGGGGTGATGTAATTTTGGGATTCATCGGAGAATCACCACCGGCGGAGGCAATTTTCGGTCGGCGGCGGACGACGGAGGGACGTTGACGTTACACCGGAGGTCAAAGGGTTTTGAGAGACTGGACCGAGTATTGGGGTTGGGCTGGACCATATTTGAAGTGGGTTTGAGCAATTTAGGCTGAGATTTAATTAAATTTGGCCCAAATTTGGATCTTTTATCAAGACCCCATTTCCTTTTTATTTTCCTTTTCTTTTATTGATTTCTCCTTTTTTTTTTATTTTGTTATATACAAAAAATAAAACTGAACAAAGAACTGGTTTTAATTCTAGAATTAAACTAACTACTTTTAAAATTAACTAAATCCTAATTTAAGAGGAAATTAAAGAAAACATCAAAAAACTAAAAGTGACAAAATGCAAAAGAACTATTTTTTGGTTATTTTCTTTTGTTTTTTTATAATGTTAACTAATTAATGAACCTAAAGTATTAAAAACGGTATCCTAAATGCAAATGTGCTATTTTGTATTTTTATGAATTATATCGATTAAAATGCACAGAAAACGCAAACAAACACACAATTATGCAATTAAATTCTAAAAATCGCATAAATAAAGAGACATCCTAATTTTAAGAATTCTATTGGAGTAATTTAAGCTAGGCAAAAATCACGTTCTCACACCTATGTTAGAACGTTTCCTTGTAGTTTGGGACTTTGGGTTAGAGAGTTTTAAAAGATCAACACGAGATAAAATTAAGAAGGAATAGAGTAAATATTAACACCATATCCCATTAATCGAACACCCTTGTTTTTTCTGAATTCAAAACTTTTTTAACTTTTTTTTGGACAAAAAATACGATTTTACTGCAAAAAAAAAAAGTTACCTAAATACATAATTCGCAGTACTATACTGCGAATTAGTTTAACGAAAATTTTACCGTTAAGTAATTCGCAGTATAGTACTGCAAATTATAATTTTTTTTTTTAATAATTCGCAGTACTATACTGCGAATTATAATTTTTTTTTAATTAATTCGCATTAGAGTACTGCGAATTGAGGCTGTCCATTTTTAGCGCCCAGCAATTCGCAATACCATACTACGAATTAGCATTTTGTAATATAGTACTGCGAATTGCCTAATAAATATACAAGACTTCTTCTTCCCCAACAGAATCGATGCCCCCATTAAAAAAACAAAAAAGCTTCTGCCCCCCCCCCCCCCCCCCCCGGAAATTTAAAAATTTTTTGGGCCCCCCGTCTTCTAAAAAGCAAGGAGTGTAGGTCCCACACACAAGACAAGCTTTGGATTCCTTCTTCCGGATGCAAAAATTTCAATTTCAATCAAATTCAACAAACTTAAATCGAGGTATTTCGATTTTGTTTATGTTGACACTCGTATAGTACATGCATATTTGTATTATTTAATGTGGTTCCATGTTAATTTGTGTTATGTTGGTATTTAAATTTGTATTTTATTTATACCCGATTGATTTATTAGCTTTGGGACAAAAAAATATTGAAATTTGATAAATAAATTGTATTGTTAATATTATGTTTCTATGTGGTTAAATAATAAATAAAAATTATTTACTTAGTTTGTTGTTCATAATTGTATGTTATGTTTGTTGTTTTTAAATGTTATAGTGACCTTTTACTGTAGTAAAATATAGAGCCTTGTAGTGTAGTAAAATATAGAGCCTTGTAGTGTAGTAAAATATAGACCCTTGTAGTGTAATAAAATATTGGGCCTTTTAGCTTAGTAAAATTTAATTATTTAGCGTAGAGGGAAAAATATAGAGCTTTTTAGCTTAGTAAAATATAAAGCGTTAAGTATGTAGTAACTGCAAACTCTATCCAATAGCACTTTACAAATTAATTATTTAATTTATAAAATAAACTTACAAAAGTAACAAATTAATATATGTTTTCAAATAACTCAAATATGGAGCCCGGAACTCATAGATAATTACTCATTCCAATTCAATAATTAATTATTTAATTTATTAAATTAACAAAATTGTAAAATATTGAAATTGAAATGCATAATAATTAAGGCTAAGTTGTTGCTACCGGGGTCCAATTATCGAGCCTGGGAACCCATACATAATTTATCAATCTAATTCAATAATTTTTAATTTAATTCTTTAATCTAACAAAATTCCATCGGTAACTGAAATCCACACGAATAATAATTAAGGATAACCTGGTGCAACCGGGCCTCAAATATCAAGCTTGGAAGGCCATATATAATTATTAAGTCAAATTCAAAAAATTTTAATTTAATTTATTGAACAAATAAATTTCTAAAAATATTTGAAATGACACACATAATAATTAAGTATAGCTTGGTGCTATCGGGCCTCAAATATCGAGCCTCAAAGGGCATACATAATTATTTAGTCCAATTCAAGAATTTTTAATTTAATTTATTAAACTAACACACACAATTAATTTTTTTTAAATTATAGTGGACGACATGGCCTTTCCCCCGCCTGCGCATCCTAGACATGCCGAAGATCAGCTGTTAGTGTTGCAGGGTGATCATAGGTCCTTCTACGTATGGGAGGGACAACTATCGGAGCAGGCTCTCCGCCCCAGGAGACCTGATGATTTGTGGGAGTTCATGGCGGAGTATTCTTTCCATGCCCGCGTAGTTGTGAGCTTATAGGCAACAAGCTTTTATACTATTTTGGAGCTTGGACGGATGCAACTCGATTGGTCTCTTATTACAGTGTTGTTAGAGTGGTGGCGACCGGAAACGCACATTTTTCACTTGTCCACTGGAGAGGCCACCATCACGCCAGAGGATCTTCGGGTTTTGTATAGGCTGCACTTAGATGGACGGGCCATGATACTGCCCCATTACATTATATCCATGACGCGCGCCCAGTTTTTGGATATGATGGGGGAGTTATTGGTTTTAGACCAGAGGGTGGCGTTGGGGGTAGTCGCGTTCTTTTTTTAGCCATCAAAGATCATATGGATTTTTTGCACGCTCACATTACTGGGGAGACAGAGGATCTCCACATTGAGAGGTACACGCAGTTGGCGCTGCTCCTGCTTTTCGGGTGTGTCTTCTTCACAAACACTTCAGGGAGTACTGTGAGTCCGCGCTTTCTCCATCATCTTCAGCTGCTGGATGATTTACCTTAGTACAGCTGAGGTGTTGCTGTTCTGCCATACTTGTATACGAGCATGTGCCGGGTGAGCATGGGTCCAGCGGTGGACATATGTGGTTTTCTGCCCCTTCTACAGGTGACAACATTTTCGAATACTCTGTTCATTATTCTGAATTCTATATAGTCAAAATGACTCATAAATTTTACATCAACCTTTTATCTTAGGTTTGGGCCTGGTAGCGGATCATGTCGTTACAGCCACCCCTACCACCACTTGCGCCCGGTCAAGCTTATTCATTTCTCCTTCTAGCTTCTAGGTGGATTCTCCCGCATGGGAACTACCAATGGAGCGATGCTCATCATAAGCTCCCCCTTGTCAGGGATGTGTTAGATATGTTGGTGGACGGACAGGTAAATATGTACCTACACTTGTGAATTAGTAATTGAGTTGTGTTGCGCATACTCACTTTTATGTTATTATTTGGTAGTTCATATGGACACCATACAACGACGAGTTGCTAGCTCAGCTGCCCGATATTTGATCAGCAGACAGACTTCTTTGGAGCACCTCCATCCTGATTATCTTCTTCGATATGGTTGAGTATCATGCCAAAGAGCGTGTGCTTCGCCAGTTTCACCGTCCCCAGCCTATACCGGGAGAGCCTGGATAAGAGGCTACACACTATCAGCGGGACGACCGTGCCAATATGGACGTTATATATATGGGATGGCTAGAGCAGCAGGTCCATACTTGGGAGGAGCGAGGTCACCTTATTCCTCCAGCACCTATATTTACCCATGAGGCCACCATTCATCTGTATGCGAAGGTACCGCCGTCACACCCGACGGATGATCGGGAACCCCATTCATGTGCTTGGAGATCGCTACAGACCATACGCCGGGAGGCACGAGGCACTGTTATGCTTTTGTGGCTTATTAATATTTTATAATTATGATATAGCATTATTTACTTAATATTTTAAATGTTTCACAGGCTATTGGGCATCATAGCCTCTACTAGTTGGGCTAGGAGATGCAGTAGTATCCAATAATCCTGCACTTATTGACTATGGTCGGCGGGTGGAACAGCTGGCTCGTCGGACCTTGTTTCAGGCAAGAGATGACGCGAGGTTGGACCACGAGGCTCATTATGCGGCGCTAGAGAACTACCAATAGGGTAGGGGTGTCCCACGAGGCAGGGGTAGGGCACGAGGGAGGGGTTCCCCACGATGCTGGGGTACGCCACGGGGTCGCGGGGGTCATGGGGTATGGCGAGGAGGTGGTCCCCAGCAAGGGGGCTATGAGGAACTTCTTGGCCTACCTGTTGAGGGACATGATGGGGATTTTGGAGATGAGGCTCTTGGAGATGATTAGCTGGGTTATGGACTTTAGGTCGATGAGCCATCCAGCAGCATGCCGTCATACAGCCTTCAGCTATCTTTGCCAGCATCGCAGGTCACTCCATCAGGAGCATTGTCGATCACGGGTACATTTGATGGGGATGTAGACCAATACTTTGCATGCCCAACTACCGCAGCTGAGGATCGACCCACCCAGGACGTTGATGGCGGGCGCAGCTGAGTTATACCTCACCCCCGCCAGTTGGTGTGGATCTACCACATGCACAAGTATGTTTGTATTACTTTAAAATTTCAATTTGTTTTCTTTTCCTTAATGAGTTGACATTAATTAATTTTTAACTTTTTTATGAAGGTTTTGTCCCAGCCCATCTTTGAGGCCGCTACATTCTTTGATGAGGACACCACGGATACGTATACTCATGCGACCGATGAGACCATGGTGAGAAAATGTTTTTTGACTTAACACGTACAATGAAAATATGATTTTTCACATGCTAAGATTACTACTTGTTTTGTAGGTTGCTGATGCCCCGACAACATATTCTTCTGATCCTGCCAGTTGTGGTATCAATGCTGCTGCACATCATCACATAAAGAAGCGGCTTGATGGCGATGATCGAGATAGTGTACCCAGGCAACAGGGGATGCGACTTAGGCCGGCAGGAGCACTAAAGCACACAGGCTTCGGGACTCACTGATTTACTTATGTTTTTACTTTGTGTAAATAGTGCATTATGTAAATAATGGTAACAATTATCTTTTAACAACAGTTTTATTTTAATTGCGTTTGTAAAACAATTTTACTTAAACAGTGAAACACAAACCCAAACCTTGCAAACATAACACAAAAACAAACCATAGAACTAAAACCATCATTGTACAAAGGATAACTAAAACCATAAAACGCAGTACTATACCACGCTTTAAGTATTAAATATTTCTGCAAAAAAGCAATTTTTTCACATGGTTTTCTTCTTTTTCAGAATGACAAAACAACTCCATAAAACGCAGTACTATTAAATTTTTCTGCAAGAAAGCAGCTTTTTCCACATGGTTTTCATCTTTTTTTTAGAATGACAAGATAACTCCATCAAACGTTGTATTATACTGCGAATTAATTATTAAATATTTCTGCAAGAAGCAGCTTTTTTCACATGGTTTTCATCTTTTTCAGAACGACAAGACAACTCCATAAAATGCAGTACTATACCACGCTTTAATTATTAATTTTTTCCGCAAGAAAGCAGCTTTTTCACATGGTTTCATCTTTTTTCAAAACGACAAGATAACTCCATAAAACGTAGTACTATACTACGAATTAATTATTAAATTTTTCTGCAAGAAGCAGCTTTTTTCACATGATTTTCATCTTTTTTAGAACGACAAGACAACTCCATAAAAAACAGTACTATACCACGCTTAATTGTTAATTTTTCTGCAAGAAAGCAGCTTTTCCCACATGGTTTTCATCGTATTTCAGAACGACAAGACAACCCATAAAGCGTAGTAATATACCACGCTTTATGTATTTTGTCTCGCCTATAAATAATAGGCTCATTGTAGTTATTTTGTGTGCTCAAAAATTACTAAAAGCAAATATTTCATTAAAAGTAAGATTTTTTTTTACTAAAAGCCCATATTTCATTAAATGGCTCAACCTCTTCGTCCACGAAAGTGAAACTATGTAAAATAATGCTCGATGTAATATTGTTGGGACAATGGTGATATTGGACGCCGCTACTGGTGCTGTATGAACCAGTTTTACAAGGTTCCCGACGAACCTATTTGTTATTTTGAGGAATGGGTTGATGTTCAGGAATGCTATAGGGATCAATTGCAGTTTCTTCATAATATGTGTTTATGCCAACATGAAAGACGAAGAGAAAGCGATAGAATTATTGCAGAAATGAGGGAGACTGAAGGAGGTGAGAGAATAAAAATGAAAAGCACAATGGAATTGTGAAGCACAAAAGGAATGTAAAAAAAAATATAAATGGGAATTTGTGGAAGTGAATGCGAAACTGAAATAGGTAGAAGAAGAAAAAGAACAACGGGAAGAACGATTAAAGTGGTTGGAGCGGAGAATAAATGGCAACCGGGACTAAACATTGGCATGTATGTGTTTAGTATATTTTTCATGTTTCATGTATTTTTATTATGTTGGACTGCTATTTTTTTGTTTGTGGTGTAGTAATATTTTCCTTATTTGTTGTACTAACTTTTATTTAATTGAAGCGAAAATTAAGTTTAAATGCTTGTGTTGTTATGAAACTATCAAACCACGCTTTATATATTACATTTTCCTGCAATTAAACAACTTTTTCTTCACTCATTCCAGATTGTGGAACATAATTTTTTTGATATATATTGCAAAATACACAAGTATAAACACGTACTACAAAAACAATACCAAAACAAAAGGGGTATCCTTGATAGTTGGGTACATTCGACGAACTTTCACCAGGAGACGGATTACCACTGCCACGCACAGAACCTGAAGGATATTTACGACGGTTTTATCCTGTTTGTGAGCATATGCCACATTTACACGCATAAATAGTGTCACCAACATCCATTTGGTTCCGTATACGTGTTCTGTTTTGCACTTGCAGCTTGCGCAAAAAGTCCTTGTTACATACCATCGTAAAAGGTTCTGGCGGCCAATAATGCTCAGCACCTATGGCTGCAACTTCCCACTATACGTGTCTATGTATGCAGCAACACTGTATTGCCTATCAATATAGTTTGTTGCCCAATATCCAACTTGTTGAAAGCACTTCAACGCATGTGCGCACGACATGTGGTAGATGGTCCATTTTCCACATGAACATAACCGTCTATTTCATTCACCGTCTGTAGATTATTCCCATGCTGTCCGCGGATAGCGGTCTTAACTTCAAAAATACCCCGTTCATGATCTTATTAAAGAAATGAATGCCACTGTGCTCGCCTCCTGGACCTTTCAAATCTTCTCATGGGTATTGGCATACATTGAACTCCCCTGTGTATCAATGCCGATGCAGTTGTATGCCTTTCAACAAACCTCTCCGCACTCTGTTTGAATGTCATGCGGACCATGGCAGTGACAGGAAGTCCATGAGCAGACTTCAACAAGCCGTTGAATGACTCTGCACTTTTGTAGTGAGGGCTCCCCATCCTCTGCCGCCATCAGCATGTAGTGTCTACATGTGAAGCTCATGTCGCATCAACCAAGTATAGGCTCGTGGATCTATCTGCCGGATTGCTTCCATGTGCCTTACGAATTTGCACTGCTGGTGCTCAGTTGCAGCATCCATATTTAGTCATGCAAGGCCTTGTCAGGAAATTTCTTCTGGAAATTGGTCTTCAGGTGCCTCACACAGTAACGGTGGTATACATATGGTTCCTGCCATTTAGGCAGGTGACGTACATAACTTAAAATACCACTATGCCGATCAGATATTAGACAAATACCTGAACACTGTTTGACAACATGCTGCTTTAAGTGGTCCAAAAAGAGCGTCCATGTCTTTTCGCTTTCGTTGGCACATATGGCAAAAGCTAGTGGAAATATTTGTTCGTCGGCATCAATTGCAACTACAATCAAAAGCTTAATATTATACTTTCCATAGACATGAGTATCGTCTATGGAAATTACAAGATGACAATGCACAAAACCATCAATTGCTGCTTTAAATGACCAGAACACATAGTTGAAAATATATTCGGGTCTGTCCGGACTCCGCTCACACCTCCACTCAACAACAGTCCCGGGGTTAAAGTGTTATAGTGCGGCCATGTACCTGGGCAGATTTGAAAAAGACTTATTCCAGTCGCCATAAATAAGTTCAAAGGCATGTTTGCGACCGAGATATGCCTTTCTTTTGGTTATAATAAAACCATACTCCTGGTAGACGGCTGTAATATATTCTTTAATCTTGAACCTAATAGACACTTCCAAATATGGAATCAGGACAAGACAAATCAAGTCCATATCCAAGTTGAAGTAATTCTCATTGAATGTGTCCATTTCATATTTGTGCTCGCTAATAAATTGACCTACTTTTCACATACCCGATTTCTTCTTGCTGGCACGCAACATCTAGTGACAACCCATAAACCACCTACAATATAAAACATTGTATACCTCCGTAGTTGACTCAGTTACCGTCATCTCACGGCACTCTCTTATACTATAGATTTTTACAGCCCTAATTAGGCGAGCTTTATTGGGAAAATACATGCCCTTTGTCAGAACAGTTGGTCTAGACTCATCTCATATCGCTGAACGAATTTCGTCATCATCCCTTGTGAGGGCATCCACATTCGGCATACTTGACAAATTATCAAGGTAGAGAATATTCCGCTCATGAAATGGCATGTGAGACTCGTACACTCTTTGACTAACGGGAGGTGGAGGTACATGCTCCCTCGTCAACTCAGGTTCAACATTCACTTCCTCCCCATCATCACCCTCATAATGGAAGGGTTTGTCATCCCCAAACTCATCCGCATTATTGTCATAATCACTATCGTCTTCCTGGCTCTGCGCATCAGTCAAATCACGAGTCAATACGTCGTCTATGGGCAACTGTGTGATGTTAGGAACATCAAGAAACTCGTTTTCACTGCACAAAAAGAACAAAATGATAAGTTACCCAACTACATAAGTACTTTTGATATAGCTATTTCACTTTACTTACAAGTCGTACTGTCTTAACGTTTCATGATGGATATTTTCTTGTTGGTGATGACTCCTGAATGGACCACCGTGCTCCAATACTCTAGAATTACGCATATTCCAACTAGGGACGGGGTCATAACTTGTAAAACTCATATCCGGACGGTACCCCCTATTAAAAATATAAGAGTTAATGCAAATCCAATTAAAACATAAAATAAAAATCGCTAAAGTATAGTAAAATTTAAGTTTACTAGTCATCTTGTGGATTATATAAAGTCAGAAAAATTATTTTTTGGCTGCTCATTTGCCGGTTGTGACAAGTTTAAATCAAGGAAAGCCCTTTCATCAGCAATCTTCCCGACAAAAACTGCTCCAGAATAACCAACCGATGACTGGAGGTTATCCCTAGTATGCACGCCCTCATTATTGGGAACGTCTTCCACCTTGACGTACATTTCCAATAACTTTATCACAATAAATTCCCTGCATTCATCCGGAAACCACAAAAAATCTCTAAGAGTTCATCATCCTCGATATTAAACTTAGAATAATAAGTAAACCCCTGCGGAGTCGCTGAATACGAAAACCTACCGGTTACTTTACGGTTAACCGAACGCTTTTTCACACTCATTTTTTACATTACAACAAAATTAATTTATCATACTCCATAATAAGCGGCAATTTAAAATTACACTGTTGAGGTGAGCTATACCTCACAGAGTTATTCTCCAGTACAATCTCACCCTCCTAATATAATGAAACCCTTATTTTTGGCTCTTCAGGCATTCTACAAAAAAGATTGATAAGAAGAAGAGAGAAGTATGAACGGAAGTTTGAAGTTTTTATTGAATGAATTTTCATAAAATTGAAACGCCTTTAAATAAGGCAAGTCCGAGCTTGGGGTGCGTAAGTAATTCACAGTACAATACTACGTTTTATGTATTTGACTTATTGTTATGTCAGTTAATTATTGGTGGGGCCAAATTATAATAAAGAAATTTTTTTATAATTCGCAGTGCTATACTGCAAATAACTTAACGGCAAAATTTTCATTAATATAATTCGCAGTATAGTACTGCAAATTATTTATTTAGGTAACTTTTTTTTAGTAGTAAAAATATATTTTCTGTCCACAAAATTATTAGAAAAGTTTCAAATTCCATTATTTCCAGAAGCGACCTAGGGGAATATCTTTTACGAAGAGAGAAAAATAGAATTCAAAACTTTTCTAATAATTTTTTGGACAAAAAATACGTTTTTACTACTAAATAAAAAGTTACCTAAATACATAATTCACAGTACTATACTACGAATTACTTTAAAGAAAATTTTGTCGTTAAGTAATTCGCAGTATAGTACTGCGAATTATTAATTTTTTTTTACTAATTCGCAGTACTATACTCCGAATTATAATATTTTAATAATTTGGCCCCACCAATAATTAACTTATATAACAATAATTTAAATTTCTTTTTTTAAATACCTTTTAGATATTCCTTTTGATGACCTGATTTTTGCAAATTGAAATTTCACGCAGGTGGTGGCCACTTCAAATAGTGACCTGATTTTTGTTTTTTAGAAAAAAAAAATGAATATCGTAGGTCGCTACTTGAAGCAACGACCTTTTTTTTTAAAATTAATTGATTTCAAAAGCGACCTGATATATATATAAAACTTATGATAATAGGAGATAGCAAATACCTGATAAAATAATCATGATGGGTATAAACTGATCGAATATCACCATGACATGTATAAACTGATTTAATATCACTGTATAAAGATAAGAAATAGAAAGGAAAAAAGAAGAAGAGTACACAATCTAACGTGAAAACCGCGATCGATAGTGTACTGTGCACTTCTCTATGGAGTGTTTGATTTAAAAGATATTACAAACTTTTCGAATAAATCAATCAAAAAAAATGAATGGATAAATATTAGCTATGAATAATAATCTCTAGAACACAAGATGTATAAGATGTAAGCGACAGATGGGATTCCTCTGATCGTTTTTCCTCGATGTTAAAGATACAAACTGTTTTTTGTAAGAGAATATTACATTCATTGCTGCTTTTGTTTGAATGAAAAAATCCTGCTATTACAAGGTCCCCCCCCCCCCCACACAGATATATATATATATATATATATATATATATATATATATATATATATATATTGGGAACCCTCAAAGACTTAGGAACCCATAAAGACTTCAGAGGAATATTCATGATGCACCCTATTGGACCTACACTACTGCAAGGGTTGTACGATCTTTGTCCGCCTGTCCGTTTTCCTTCACAAGACACCAAACAACGAGGATCTCGTTGTTGCTCCTCTTCACCGATTGTCGTGGTCGTCCAAATTTGGACCCACACAGTTAGTCCCTTTGCTTTTGTCAAGGTTGCAGCTTGGTACGTCCTTGATAAACGGACAACACTTGCTATTATAGAGAAATTTGGCCTTTCTAAGCATTATGGCTTGGCTAGAAATGGGAAGTCAGCATACTCAACAAGACATCCGATAAAATGTTTTATCGGGAGATGACTTCACCTCCACGAGCGTCATTATTATATGTATTCTTGAGACAAGAGTTGATGGCTTGTCGATTCGATTTTGGTGTTCCTCTACAGCCTTTTGCTTCGATTCTGGAGCCACCCAATCTAATAAATAGGTAGAGGGTTTATTTTTTCAAAAACTCTTGGCCATTTAACTTTTGGTTATCCTTCCTCATCTTTCCTACATTCGTTCTTACGATTTTCTGCTTCTTCTTCTTTCGTTCTTTGCCCACAACTCTCTCTGCTACTCTAACATCTTCCCTGTCTAATCAATGCCTAGAACACATCGATCTCAGGTGGGGGTTTCTGAGGCTGACCCACTGTCCGTGACATTCCCCTCCGGTGGTGAGGACACGATTGTGGAAGAGGGGGATAGCTTTGCTACCATATAGGAGTTACTACCGAGGCACCCCACATCTCGGAGTGACTTCCTCAAAGATCCTCCCCATACTCCTCCCCTAGTATTCTCTGAAACGGACCAAGCTCATATAGTTGCTCTCTGTTCAAAGAATAGTACCATGTCGATATGGTTCTGGCGGGAATGGACTTCGCGGAAGTCCGTAGACCTGGGTACTGCGCCTTTTACGAGTACCCTTTTGTGATAGGTTATTCTTTCCCCCTCCCTTAACTGGCAGAGGGGTTTTGCAGATTCTATCAATTATGCCCGGCACAACTCTTACCATACACGCTCAAGGTACTTTTAATGCTAACGAAGAATGCGGAGTTGGCGAGATGTGAGGTGACTGTCCATCATCTCTTGCACCTGTTCTCACCCAGCTTTCACCAGACACCATGGTGCATTTGAGACACCGTGGAACAAAGGGGTTTGTAGTGGGGACTGAGGACCGGCCAAATTGCAAGTTTTGGCATAAATACTTCTTTGTCAAAATTAAACATGTTGCCTCCAATCCTGCTAGGTTCCCCGAGCAGTGGAATGAGACTCGTAAGTGTCACTATTATTTTTATTCTCTCTTCTCCTCTTCACCCCTTATTAGTTGTTTGCTCTTTTTTATACAGCCATGGGACGTCCACCCTGCCCTATTGCGCATAAGAGATAGGGTGGCTTGTCTACTGCCCCATGCAGCGGAGACCCGAGATTGGCCTTCCTTCTTAAAACGTTATGGCCCAAAAGTTTCATCTGGTAAGTTCTTCCCATCACATTATTTCATAGGTTATACTCCATTAAGATTTGATATGACTCTTTGTAATAATAGGTCGAGCAGCTTCTAGGCAAAGGGCCCCAGTCCCTACATTCTGACAGCCCGTCGCTGCTGCGGGAATGCAGTTTACCTTGGCTGAATCCATTCGAAGGGATTACGCTCAACCGCTTCAAGTAGAAGGTTTTTCTTGAGATTTGGTCATGAGGGAAGATGCTTATTCTGTACTGACCCCCCGCCTCTTGGATGAATCCTCTAATGGGGATGCGTCGTCTCTAAGGAAGAAGAGTAGAATAGAGCTTAGAAAGGGGGTGGCTGTAGATGCTGATAGAAGCAGAGTGGTTGCATCACAGACGGCACCCGTGCCTACTTTTATGGACGATGCTATCTTGGCAGGGAGGTCTCCCCAAACAGAAGGGGCTTACTCAGGAGTTTGGTTTGTACCTCTACAGAGAGTGGCACATCATACAACGTCGAAAAAGGTCTGCATGTTGAGGGCGAGGGCTCAGGTTCGAACGTCGACCTGGTGGATGTTCGTGAATTCATAGAATGCAACACTCGTATAGAGGTCAGTATGGAGAGTTCCAAATGACATATAGAGCCGAAATATGAGCATATGGCTTCTGCCTTGGCCCCTTTATGAGCTGCCCCCCAAAATGAGGTGCTCAGGACGATGAGCGATATTGAGTTATCTCGAATAAGTGATGTGGAGTTATCTCGGAGTGTTGCCGGTATGGCTTTGCAGGTAATGTTTTCTTTTCTTTCTTGTTGTTGGGTTTTTTTTGCTATTTCTTACCTGTCTATTCTTTTAAACTTTTCTCATTATGGCAGAATCTAATCATGGAGACTGCACGTGAGCGCATGGAAAGAAAAAAAATGGCCATATATGGGAAGATATCTTCCAAATATCAACAATATCGCAACAAACAGCGCGCGATGACTGATATCTATACTCAAGACCCGGACTTTAATTGTTTCATGAAAGACTTAAGCATAGGGAAGACCTATTGGCACGTAAGGTCGAGGAGTTGAGGGAATGGGATGAAGACCTTGTGAAAGCCATCGCTCGTAATAGTGAGCTCGAGGCATTTCTTAATGTGAAGGAGGATGAGCTGGACTTTAGTAGGGGTGTGGTGACTGAGAACGCCGACCTGCATGCAAAGGTGGATGGTTTGATTGCCGTATTGAATACGAAGTCAGCGAAGGTCATTGAGATTAAGAGTGAGATGAATGTAGGTGTTGATAGATTTGAGGCCACTATTTCTGAAGCGGCAATTTCAGAAGATGCCCTCCATACCTCTAGGTCAGAGTGGGCCAAAGAAGAAGAGGTATACGCACTCAAGGTGGCAAGGCTTGAGGGTTGTATTAAGGAGTTAGAGGCGGAGCTATCTGTGTTGACCGGAAAAGTGTCTTTGTTGAGGATGGAGGATGCGAGTCGACACCAGCAACCCTCTACTTCACGTACCTTAGCCGAACCTATCTTGCCTCGTCATTCATACAAATTATGGTTCTATGTTGAGGCCCGACAAGGCTATTTATGCTGAAGGGAGGACGTCCGAAGTGGAACGTCAGGGTGTGCATGCTGAAGCTCGTTTGGCTCACGATGCATTTGGGTGCGACCCTCGTACGCGTTGTGGGGATGAATTCATCTCTGATGATGCAAACCACCATGTCTCTGATTCTTGGTATGAGGATGCCTACCCAATCGGGATGATGTGTAGTTTTGTATTTACTTTTTTTGTTTCAGGATTTTTGAAAGTGCACATTTGAGCCTGCTGTAAAGATTGGCATTAGTGACTTTTGGTGTTAATGAAGAAATTGTTTTGTCATTTTGGTGGTGATCTGTATAATACTTATGGTATCTCGAGTGTTCGTCGAACTATTGGGCAGATTTTGCTTTTAGGTGAGATCGAACTCGTTCTTTTGTCAATTGCCTTAACCATTGGGATGTTACTTTCGTTCTGGAATCGAAGTAGGATCCCGTCATCGTTTGTGAAATCAAACTTGTTTTTCATCTATGGCCCTAGCCATTAGGATGTTACCTCCGATCTGGCGTCGAAGTAGGATCTTGTCATAGTTCTTATGAAATCGAACTCGTTTTTTATCAATGGCCTTATCCATTGGGATGATACCTTCGATCTGGCATCGAAGTAGGATTTAAGTAAAATTGAACTCATTTTTCATCGATGACCTTAGCTATTGGGATGTTACCTTCGATCTAGCGTAGAAGTATGATCTCGTCATAGTTCGAGAGAAATCGAACTCATTATTCATCAATGTCCTTAGCCATTGGGATGTTATCTTTGATATGGCATAAAAGTAGGATCCTATCGTGGTTCTAGTGAAATCAAACTCGCTTTTCATCTATGGCGTTAGCCATTGGGATGTTACCTTCGATCTGGCTTCAAAGTAGGATCCCGTCATAGTTCGAGTGAAGTCAAACTCGTTTTTCGTCAATGGCCTTAGCCATTGGGATATTACCTTCGATCTGGTGCAAAGTAAGATCCCGTCGTAGTTTGAGTGAAGTCTAACTCATTTTTTGTCAATGGCCTTAGCCATTGGGATGTTACCTTCGATTTGGCATCTAAGTAGGATCTCGTTGTGGTTCCAGTGAAATCGAACTCATTTTTCATCGATGGCCTTAGCCATTAGGATGTTAACTTCGATCTGGCGTCGAAGTATAATCCCATTGTGGTTCGAGTGAAATCGAACTCATTTTTCGACGATGGCCTTAGCCGTTGGGATTTTCATTTATACATTGGAGATTTTGATTTTACGTCAAACTCATGCTTTTGTCGATAGCCTTAGCCATTGCAATTTTCATACATTGTAGATTTTAAATATAAGTCGAACTCATGCTTTTGCCAATGGCCTTAGCCATTGCGATTTTTATACATTGTAGATTTTGATTATATTCCTGTAAATGTACATGCCGACTTTGTGAAAGTAGTGAATACATTGGTTATCTGTACCTAGTCCCTTCATTACTTGGCGTGGAGACCTTGTTAATGGGCAGAGTAATAAACAGTACTTCGAGCCTCAAGGCATCTTTGTTGTTGTCTTATTAAAAACCTCACCGAGAAAACCCTATCGGGGCAAAACCTGGATGATGGAAAAGAGTACAACTTGGGCGCCGTCTTTTTTGAGAAGTAGAAGTATTTGAGATGGGAGATGTTCCAATTATTTTGGAGTAGCTTTCCTTCCATTGTCTCTAACTGGAATGCTTTCTTGTTTGCTGTTGCCGTGATTTTGTACGGCCTATCCCAGTTTGTTCCTAGTTTTCCTTCGTTGGAATCTTTTGCTACTTGGGTTTTAGCTTTGAGAACGTAGTCTCCGACCTTGAGTGGTTGTATTTTGGCCTTCTTGTTATAGTACCTTTCTGCTTGTTGCTTTTGGGTTACCATTCTCACGTGTGCCATATCTCTTCGCTCTTCAAATTCATCCAGGTCATATAACCTTATTTCATCGTTACATGGTCCGCTCTTGTTGTAGTATCTCAGGATGGGCTCTCCGTCTTCGACGGGTATGACCACATTGGTTCTGTAGACTAATGAATATGGCGTCTCGCCTGTGGTAGTTTTTGGCGTGGCTTGGTATGCCCACAATAGTTCCGGAAGTAGTTCGGATCATAGCCCTTTGGCATCCTCAAGCTTTTTTTTCCAGTATATTCAAAATTATTTTGTTGGATGATTTGGCTTGGCCATTGCCGGAAGGGTGGTAGGGTGTGGAGAGTATTCGTTTGATGTGCCATTTCTCAAAAAATTCAATTATTTTCCTTCTAATGAACTAGGGTCCGTTGTCACAGCTGATTTCCTTAGGAATGCCAAAGCGGTATATTAAATTTTTCCATATGAACGCGATAATTTCTTGCTCACGTATTTGCGTGATTGCGCCTGCTTCCACCCATTTAGAAAAATAGTCATTTAAAATCAAAAGAAAACGTACTTTACCTCTTCTTGCTTGGAGTGGTCCGAAAATATCCATGCCCCACTTTATGAATGGCTATGGAAAGGTGACGGAATGCAAGAGTTCCCCTTCTTGGTGTATCATAGGAGAATAATTTTGACATTGTTCACACTTCCTGACGTACTCTGCGGCCTCTTTATTCATGGTGGGCTAGTAGTACCCTATGCGGATGAGGCATTTAACAAGGGTGTGGTTTCCTATATGGGCACTGCGCTGCCCCTCATGTACTTCTTCTAGTACTCTCCTTGTCTAATTTGGCCTAAGCCATTTGGCCAGAGGGCTGCCGAACGTTCTTTAATAAAGATCGTGGTTCACGAAGCTGTTTCTGGCCGCTTGTATTCATAGTTTCTTAGCTTCTTTATTATCTTGTGGGAGCGTCCCTTCCTGCAAATATGTTATCGTACTATTGCGCCAGTCCCAAGTTAGGTTTACATAATGTACCTCGACTTGGTATATTGAGGAGTGGAGGAGGGTGACCACTTTTTCCTTGTTTATATTTCTGGTGGCTGCTGCTAGCTTTGCAAGACCGGCTACTTTGATATTTTGCACCTAAAGTATCTGGTCGAGGCGGCATTCATCGAAGCCTGGTAGTAATTTGTGAATTTCTTTCTGGTATCTTTGTAATCTCTATTCTTTGATTTGGAAAGTCCCAGTGACTTGGTTCACCACAAGCTGAGAGTCGCAATGGAGTACGCGTTGTCGAGCACCATACTTAAGAGCTAACTTTAATCCTGCAATCACAACCTCATACTCCTCCTTGTTGTTCGTCATTTTGGGAAACCGCATGGACTGGAGAATTACTTTGCCCGTAGGGACTTCGAGGACAAGTACCAGTCTCGATCCTGAGGCGTTAGAAGCGCCGTCAGTGTAGAGGACCCACAGGTCAGAATGTGCAGAAGCGCGGAGTGCCTCCTGCTCTACTTCAGGCAGTATTTTTGTGCTGAAGTCGGCGATGAAATCGGAGAGCACTTATGACTTTATAGCATTTCGGGGGTTGATAGGTTATATCTTGGTTGCTTAATTCTATGGCCCATTTGGCTAACCTTCTCGATAGTTCGGGTTTGTGTAGGATGCGCCTTAGGGGGGAAGTTGTCACCACTTTAATGGGGTGACATTGAAAATATGGTCTGAGCTTTCTTGAAGCTATGACTAATGCAAGAGTCAATTTCAAGGTGGGTACCTTGTTTCGGCATCAACTAAGGTTTTGCTGATATAATAAATTATAGATTGTGTACCTTTGTTTTCACATACCAGGACTGCACTTACTGCGACTTTGGAGACTATTAGGTACATTAGGAGGCACTCGCCTGGGTTTGCTTTGAAGATTAATGGTGGTGAGGACATGTATGCTTTAAGTTTTCTTAAGGTGTTGATACATTCTGCAGTCTATTGTAGCCCATTGCCTTTCCTTTATACATTAAAGAACTTATGACACTTGCCCCACGATCGTGAGATGAACCTCGGCAGGGCAGTTATTCACTCTGTTAATTTTTGTACCTGCTTTTTGCTGGTTAATATCTCCGGTATTCCTTCAATGGCCTTGTTGGGTTGACCTCGATCCCTCCGCGATACCAAGAAGCCAAGAAATTTTCCTGAGGTTACGCCGAAGGCGCATTTTTCAGGATTTAATTTCATCCCATATCGTATCAATATTTCAAAGGCTTCTTTCAGAAGGCCAATGTGGTCCTCCTTCCTTTTTGACTTCACCAACATGTTGTCGATGTAGACCTCCATAGTCTTTCCAAGTTGTTCTTTGAACATTTTCGAGACTAACCTATTATACTTGGCCCTTGCATTTTTTAGTCCGAACGAGATGACTTTGTAGCAGTATGTCCCTTCGTGAGTGATGAAGGTGGTCTTTTCTTGGTCTTCTTCTGCTATTAGATTTTGTTTGTACACAGATTAGGCATCCAAAAAGCTCAATAGTTCTTGCCCTGCTATTGCATCAATGAGTTGGTCGATATGTGACAACAGAAAAGAGTCCTTTGGGCATGCTTTGTTTAGGTCGGTAAAGTCAACGCACATCCACCACTTTCCGTTATTCTTTTTTACCATGACCATATTGGCGACCTACTAAGGATATTTTGACTCTCGTACAGAGCCGTTAGTGAGCAACTTGTCGACTTCCTCGTTGACTGCATCTTTGATTGCAGCGTTGAACTTCCTCCTCATTTGCTGCACTGGCGGGTAAAGAGGATCGATGTTCAACCTATGTGTGGTGATTTACTTCGAGATTCCCAGCATATCCGAGTGGGAAAAGGCAAATAAATCGGCACTATTAGTTAAGAACTCATGAAATTTACCTAGCTCTATGACGTCATGTTTGATATAACCTTTTTTTGTGATGTCGGTACTGTCTAATTGAACGGATCGAGATCTTCAATAGTTGCCTTGAAAGCTTCTAAGGCATATGGGTCTTTGATGGCCTATATCTGTATATCGGGTTTGGTTCTCGATATGGCTGATTACTATGCTTTCGCGCTTGCCCATTTAGTTGTTGGGTATGTCTGCAATCTTGGGAAATTCGGTAGCATTCTTGGGCGGTACGTGGTTTGACCCAGATGCTAAATATTCCCCATGGGGTGGGAAATTTGATTGCTTGGTAGAAACTTGACGGTATAGCTCGTATAGCATGTATCCATGGGCGCCCTATGATAGCATTGTAGGTTGTTTCTTGGTTCATGACGTGAAATGTTGTTTCCAGGGTGACTCCTCCTGCCAGAACGGAAAACATTATTTCTCTCTAATTTCGTTCCACTTCATTGTTAAAACGCATTAGTGTTATGCAACGCAGTACCATCTTATCCTCGAGTCTTATCTGTAAGAGGATCTGTGGAGGAATAATACACACGCTGCTTCCATCATCCAACAATTTTCTTTTTACATCGGTATCAACAATATGTAAAGTTATAACTAAAGCATCACAATGAGGGAAAATTGTTGGTATTCGACTTATCGAAGATGATACTATCTTCAAAGTCGTCATATCGTTCACGGACGACTGTCCGCTTGAGCTTGTGTGTGGTGGTGAACTTCACATGGTCGATTACTGTATCGTCGTCATCGCCAATGATCATTTGTATGGTACAGGCTGGCAAGGTGGTTTTGGTGGTCCTTGAGGTTGGTCACGTCCGCAAGTGAAGTTTACCCGTCCTCGATCACTAAGCAGTTCTTTCAGGTGTCTTTGGTTTTGCATTCTCACCACTTCTTATGGAAGACCTATCCAGTCTGCGGTTTTGTGCCCTCTTTCCTGGGGGAATTTGCACAAAACATTTGATCTACGGGTGCTCGAATCTGACTTCATATTTTGCGGCCACTGCACCTTTGTACTGAGCTTTTCCAATGTGTACACTATTTCTAAAGGAGAAACGCAAAAGTTATGAGCAAATAACAATGGAGGCATACCTCTTTCATTTCGGTGCTACGCAGTGTGTCGGGGTGTGGCATCTGCATGCTGTAGAGGAGGCTAGATGGATGCCCAGATGTAGGGATGGTTCCTTTCTCGATTGAAACGAGGTGGTTGATCCCTTCGACCATCGTCGCGGCGTTCTTTTCTTATTTTGGACTTGACCGACGTCAGTCGTTTGAGCGGGCCATCAAGTCATCCTCATCTTCCCTTACTTCAGCGCAATTGACGCTATGGATTTCTTCCCATGTGGCAGGATAATATTTCATGAGTCTGATTAGCAGTTTTTTGGTTGCTTTCGACCCGCTTTTGTTCAACCCATTTTGGAAGGTTGCTATCGCCATTCCTTCTAATACGTTTGGTAGGCTCATTCTTACTCTGCTGAATCGAGCTAGGAAATCTGTAACCCTTTGCCTGACGACGAAGATGTCGTTTGTATATATGTGAATTTTGACCTTCCCTGAGATTTTACCCATTTTAGCATAAAATATTTAATTTAGTCCAAATATAATATTTCAATTAATTTTGACTTTTTTACTTTATTTTATTAAAAAAATAAAAATTACAAAAATATTTCTTTTTTTTAGTTGCTTTTAGTTTATATACATTTAATAAAACTAAAAAGTACAAAAATAGTACCTTATTTTATTTTAATATGATATTTGAAAATATCAAAAAAATTTATTTTAACGATTAATCTTATCGTAATAGTTATTTTATTTAAGTAGGATTAATTAGTAAAAGATGTCGTATTTTTAGTCTTGTTCATGGTAAAAGAATAAATTTGGGGTCAAATAACTCATTTTAAACCTAATTTTCGAACGTATCCCATAATTCCTAGGCAGATACCCCTTAACCTAAAAAATCCTATAAAAACTAACCTAAAGACCCTAGACAAAGAAAGCAACCGTTTTTCTGATTTTTGAAGAACCTACACAAAACCTAAGGACTCTTCTTCTTTAGGAAAGACCCTTGACAACACAAGAATAAACCCTACTCTATTGAAGCTCCCAGCAGCACCTCTCCAAAATGACCCCTCATCTTATCTTCTTCATAACCACCTAGCGCCAAACCCCTACTGCCATCTCCACTCAACACATAACACCAGCAACCCCCTTCAACAGCCTTCATGCCAAGAACTCGACACAGCCACACACACATATCGGCGAAAATCAGTAGTGGAATAACTCCGTTACTCACCTCAAAACACCCTCATTCCAGCTCCAAAACCTCACTCTATTGGACGCGAAATCAGCCCCAAACAATCTCGAATCGGCTCTGAAATGCAGATGAAACCCTGACCGAAACAACTCCCGTTCGCAGCTGAAATCTGCTGAAATAGCGTCCAAAACGCCACCACAGATTTGAGTCGAGTTGACGAGGCAAATCCCAGGTTCCGTTCGAGGGGTGGTCTGTTGGTTTTGTTCGAATTCGATCGTTGTTAGCTGCACAAGTCCATCTGTTCTAGTTGCTGGAATATTTCGACATTTGAAAACTTCTTGAACTAGGTTGTTTTGAGCCATAGAATTGCTATGCAGTGACTAGTTTTGCCGATTCTGCATAGCTAAGCTTACCAGTTTTTCTTCACCTTTATTTGGTCCTATTCTTCCTTGTTTTGCTGTTGTCCGAGGTATCTTTGCAGTTTAAATGATTACTGCACGATATTATATTTCTATGAAATCTGCATAAATGTGTTCATTTCAACACTCTGTCAAGGGGTTTTATTTGTTAAATATGTAGTTTGCAAATTAGTGTTATGTGCTTGAATATTCTTGTGTTTTATTGAGAATTTTAAAATAATAACCCTTTTCAAAAATTAAACAAATAGCGTCAATGCTAGCAGCAGTAACATTTTCGTCACCTTCCTATAGATGTATAAGAAGATGAGGGAACAATTCTTTCCACTTCTTGTGACCAATTCACCATGTATTTATATCCAAAATGAGCAGAGCCCAAGCTGATATTATTGCAGCAGTCACATGCAGAAGGATGAATGTGCATATAACCTATTTGGTGAAAGGCACTATTGTTTATTCTTCACATGTATTTGGCAAACTTCACAATGCAAAATTTTGCTTAATTGGAGTTTAGTAGCAGCACAAGTCCAAATTTATAAAACCTTTAGTACTTTGAATAGAACTTTTGGCTCTCACGCTTGATTCCAAACATAGGGAAATTAAGCAATGTTTGGAATCGTAGTTTGCTTTAGGCGCGATTAATAAATTACCATAACTACTGGTATCGTTCCCGTGACATAGTTGCAATACGTAATTTTCAAAATCCAGGTGTACATTTATATAACCCGACCATAACATCTAATAATTTTAATAAATTAAACATGTCGTAGATCGTGGATACGATTCCTATGACACGATTCGCGATGAACAAACAAGTGTACGACATCGTGATTTGTTCCAAAATAATTAAAAGCGGTTGAAAGGTTAAAAATTCACATAGGTTTTAAATATGTATTAGGCCAATTAATAATAGTTGAGCGACCATGCTAAAATCATGAAACCCGAGAATGTCTAACACCTTCTCCTGGTTAACAAAATTCCTTACCTGGATTTTTGTGTTCACAGATCATAAATAAGAGTCAACTTTCCTCGATTCGAAATTTTAAACCGGTAACTTGGGACACCATAAATTATCTCGAGTAGCGATTCTGAACAATAAATAAATAATCCTATTTTTATTATCACTTAAATTGGAAAAAAATCCGATATACTCCCTTCCAGGGATAGAAAAAAAAGGTGTAACAACGTTTACCCTGGCTTCTGCTTTTTTTTTTCGCTCCCGCGTGGGCGGTGACGAATTTGTCTGCCATCTCTTCAAATGTTAATATTTATCGTGCTGGCAGTTGAAAATACCATGTCAACGCTCCTCCTGTCAGAGTTGCACCGAATGTTTTCAACAGCACCGAGGGAACCTGTTCTTTCGATAGATCGTTGCCTTATACTGCAGTGACATAGTGGATTAGGTGATCTTTTGGATCTGTGGTGCCATCATATATTTTCAAATATAGAGGCATTTTGAATGTTTTTGGGATGTTGGGAGGGTTTCTCCTTCACTTACGGTTGCTCAACGAATCGGCCTGCATCACATTTTGGTAGCAATTTTTGAGCGCCCGATATTTTATCGACCCTTTCCTGATGTTCCTTCATCTGATCGCGGATTATTTTGTTCTTGTTTTCCATATCTTCCATTTTTTTAAAATGGTTGTGAGTGCATTATTATTTGCATCAACGACAGTGTGAGTGTTACTCTGCGTGAAGTTTCCGGTTCATCAGCAATAGCAGCAGTTTCTGCACGTATTCTGCCTCCGACATTCCTTTAAGTGGGTTTGTCGAGTATGCTTCTCAAGGTGTTTGTAAACCACTCCTCTAATAGACTTTTCACAACTGGTGTTGTTTCTCCTGTTGCGGATGTTGAGGTTTCCTTCTCGCGTGAAGCAGTCATGCTTTCGTGAGGGGTGGACATTGATCGCATTTCATGCTCCTTCTTGCTTACGCGTTGGTTATAAATTCTTACAAAATAGTCCCAAAAGGCTCATAAGTTGTGCTTGATTGCAGGTTTTATCAACAAGGTAACGAAATATCAAAGATCAGCTCAAAAAGAGTGAAACCGGCACAAGTACCAAAGACAAGACAAAACTCAGGAGAAACAGGCCTAGTGCGGCCGCACTACACTTTGTGTGATCTGTACTAGGGGGATTCAGAGAGCTGGATTTGAATGCATCAAAGCAGTGCGACGGCAGTACATATTTTGTGGTCCGCACTGAAGACATCGTGGCTGCACTACCATTTTATGCGGTCCGCAGAAGCAAACTTCAGAGAGATGTCAAGTGCTAAGGTTCAAGCCTATGCTGTCTGTGATCGTATTTGTGCAGACCACGCTAGACTCCTCCGAGGCCGTATTCCATTTTGTGCGGTCCGCGGAGCCTGGGTTTAGAGAGTTGATTTTTTTTTAGTCAAGAGCCTAGTGCGGCTGCACACCATTTTGTGTGGTCCGCACTAACCTCGCAGGGGCATTTTTATCCAGCTTTTCCAGCTTAGTATAAATAGAAGCTTCTTTACATTGTTAGGGTATAATCTATTACCAGAATTGAGCTGCGCTCGTGAGAAGACATTTCGTAGCCATTTGGGCACTTTAACGTAGTTTTAGTCATTGAATCATTATATTTACTTAAGTAATTTAATATTATGTCTTTATCTTCATCTATTTATCTGATTTTCTCTTTAAGCTTGAGTAGTTAAACCCATTATCTAGGGTTGTGGCTTAACTTTAGTGTAAGTAATTGACGGGCGTTGCAATTTAGGGCTAGATTGGATATGGGTGTTTGTTATTTGAGTCAATTTTATGGTTTAATTTATGAATTAGTGGTTGCAAATACTGGTTTGTGCTAAGTTGACTTGGGCACTTCTTGAGAAAGAGAGCCTAAGTCTCCAAAATTGACCCAACAAGGAATTAGGATGAACTTAAGAGATTTGATAGTCCCAATTAAAGGGTTAAGCCTCAAGAGAGTAAATACCCGACTTGAACCCTAGTTGCTTGAGCAAAATTTGCCTACCTAATTGGTCTTGAGAAAGTCAATTGGGCAAAATCACTCTCTTTATCGAGAGGTCTGAGAGTGGATAACATCGTGCAACGGTTATAACATATTTCCCCATTCATGTCAATCCTGCCTTAAAAGCAATTATCCATCAATTAGCCACCGAGGTAAAGTCACTACCCTAGTGCCTTTACATCCATTAGATACAACTTCTAGAAATTCTCAATTAGCATAATCTAGTTGCAGTTATAATTAGTAGTTGATAATAGTAGATTATTAAAGAATAACCCAAAAATGATTGGAAGTGATATTTGGAACAAGTACACAATCCTACCCTAAATAGATACTCGACTCTATTCCTAGCTCCTTGTGGAAATCAATCCTGACCTACAAATCGGGTAAAAGCAATTGCGACCCTCTCTTCCTACTTTTTAGTAGTGCAGAGTAGGCAGCGATCAACTTTTTGGTGCCGTTGCCGAGGATCTAACGGTATTGGCTATCTATTTAGTTAGTTTTGTGTATTGTTCTTCTTTGCTTATTTGTTACTTGTTTATGAGATTACTCAGGTACCAACATGGCTTTAAGCAACGTTAATGACCCTCTTGGAAACGTGATAGTAGGGGAGGAGGTAGATGATCTTAGGCAAGATGAGGTACCTATTGAACCTCAAGGATAACAAAGAGGTCGGCCAATGATAATCCAAATGACAATGTTCTAGACCCTCCTCTGCCATCTCCAAGAGTGGCTGCCAGACTATTACTGAACCATGGCAACGCAATTGCTATTGTCCCATTACATTATATCCATGACGCGCGCCCAGTTTTTGGATATGATGGGGGAGTTATTGGTTTTAGACCAGAGGGTGGCGTTGGGGGTAGTCGCGTTCTTTTTTCAGCCATCAAAGATCATATGGATTTTTTGCACGCTCACATTACTGGGGAGACAGAGGATCTCCACATTGAGAGGTACACGCAGTTGGCGCCGCTCCTGCTTTTCGGGTGTGTCTTCTTCACAAACACTTCAGGGAGTACTGTGAGTCCGCGCTTTCTCCATCATCTTCAGCTGCTGGATGATTTACCTTAGTACAGCTGAGGTGTTGCTGTTCTGCCATACCTGTATACGAGCATGTGCCGGGTGAGCATGGGTCCAGCGGTGGACGTATGTGGTTTTCTGCCCCTTCTACAGGTGACAACATTTTCGAATACTCTGTTCATTATTCTGAATTCTATATAGTCAAAATGACTCATAAATTTTACATCAACCTTTTATCTTAGGTTTGGGCCTGGTAGCGGATCATGTCGTTACAGCCACCCCTACCACCACTTGCGCCCGGTCAAGCTTATTCATTTCTCCTTCTAGCTTCTAGGTGGATTCTCCCGCATGGGAACTACCAATGGAGCGATGCTCATCATAAGCTCCCCCTTGTCAGGGATGTGTTAGATATGTTGGTGGACGGACAGGTAAATATGTACCTACACTTGTGAATTAGTAATTGAGTTGTGTTGCGCATACTCACTTTTATGTTATTATTTGGTAGTTCATCTGGACACCATACAACGACGAGTTGCTAGCTCAGCTGCCCGATATTTGATCAGCAGACAGACTTCTTTGGAGCACCTCCATCCTGATTATCTTCTTCGATATGGTTGAGTATCATGCCAAAGAGCGTGTGCTTCGCCAGTTTCACCGTCCCCAGCCTATACCGGGAGAGCCTGGATAAGAGGCTACACACTATCAGCGGGACGACCGTGCCAAGGTGGACGTTATATATATGGGATGGCTAGAGCAGCAGGTCCATACTTGGGAGGAGCGAGGTCACCGTATTCCTCCAGCACCTACATTTACCCATGAGGCCACCATTCATCTGTATGCGAAGGTACCGCCGTCACACCCGACGGATGATCGGGAACCCCATTCATGTGCTTGGAGATCGCTACAGACCATACGCCGGGAGGCACGAGGCACTGTTATGCTTTTGTGGCTTATTAATATTTTATAATTATGATATAGCATTATTTACTTAATATTTTAAATGTTTCACAGGCTATTGGGCATCATAGCCTCTACTAGTTGGGCTAGGAGATGCAGTAGTATCCAATAATCCTGCACTTATTGACTATGGTCGGCGGGTGGAACAGCTGGCTCGTCGGACCTTGTTTCAGGCGAGAGATGACGCGAGGTTGGACCACGAGGCTCATTATGCGGCGCTAGAGAACTACCAATAGGGTAGGGGTGTCCCACGAGGCAGGGGTAGGGCACGAGGGTGGGGTTCCCCACGATGCTGGGGTACACCACGGGGTCGCGGGGGTCATGGGGTATGGCGAGGAGGTGGTCCCCAGCAAGGGGGCTATGAGGAACTTCTTGGCCCACCTGTTGAGGGACATGATGGGGATTTTGGAGATGAGGCTCTTGGAGATGATTAGCCGGGTTATGGACTTTAGGTCGATGAGCCATCCAGCAGCATGCCGTCATACAGCCTTCAGCTATCTCTGCCAGCATCGCAGGTCACTCCATCAGGAGCATTGTCGATCACGGGTACATTTGATGGGGATGTAGACCAATACTTTGCATGCCCAACTACCGCAGCTGAGGATCGACCCACCCAGGACGTTGATGGCGGGTGCAGCTGAGTTATACCTCACCCCCGCCAGTTGGTGTGGATCTACCACATGCACAAGTATGTTTGTATTACTTTAAAATTTCAATTTGTTTTCTTTTCCTTAATGAGTTGACATTATATAATTTTTAACTTTTTTATGAAGGTTTTGTCCCAGCCCATCTTTGAGGCCGCTACATTCTTTGATGAGGACACCACGGATACGTATACTCATGCGACCGATGAGACCATGGTGAGAAAATGTTTTTTGACTTAACACGTACAATGAAAATATGATTTTTCACATGCTAAGATTACTACTTGTTTTGTAGGTTGCTAATGCCCCGACAACATATTCTTCTGATCCTGCCAGTTGTGGTATCAATGCTGCTGCACATCATCACATAAAGAAGCGGCTTGATGGCGATGATCGAGATAGTGTACCCAGGCAACAGGGGATGCGACTTAGGCCGGCAGGAGCACTAAAGCACACAGGCTTCGGGACTCACTGATTTACTTATGTTTTTACTTTGTGTAAGTAGTGCATTATGTAAATAATGGTAACAATTATCTTTTAACAACAGTTTTATTTTAATTGCGTTTGTAAAACAATTTTACTTAAACAGTGAAACACAAACCCAAACCTTGCAAACATAACACTAAAACAAACCATAGAACTAAAACCATCATTGTACAAAGGATAACTAAAACCATAAAACGCAGTACTATACCACGCTTTAAGTATTAAATATTTCTGCAAAAAAGCAATTTTTTCACATGGTTTTCTTCTTTTTCAGAATGACAAAACAACTCTATAAAACGCAGTACTATTAAATTTTTCTGCAAGAAAGCAGCTTTTTCCACATGGTTTTCATCTTTTTTTTTAGAATGACACGATAACTCCATCAAACGTTGTACTATACTGCGAATTAATTATTAAATATTTCTGCAAGAAGCAGCTTTTTTCACATGGTTTTCATCTTTTTCAGAACGACAAGACAACTCCATAAAATGCAGTACTATACCACGCTTTAATTATTAATTTTTTCCGCAAGAAAGCAACTTTTTCACATGGTTTCATCTTTTTTCAAAACGACAAGATAACTCCATAAAATGTAGTACTATACTACGAATTAATTATTAAATTTTTCTGCAAGAAGCAGCTTTTTTCACATGATTTTCATCTTTTTCAGAACGACAAGACAACTCCATAAAAAACAGTACTATACCACGCTTAATTGTTAATTTTTCTGCAAGAAAGCAGCTTTTCCCACATGGTTTTCATCGTATTTCAGAACGACAAGACAACCCATAAAGCGTAGTAATATACCACGTTTTATGTATTTTGTCTCGCCTATAAATAATAGGCTCATTGTAGTTATTTTGTGTGCTCAAAAATTACTAAAAGCAAATATTTCATTAAAAGTAAGGTTTTTTTTACTAAAAGCCCATATTTCATTAAATGGCTCAACATCTTCGTCCACGAAAGTGAAACTATGTAAAATAATGCTCGATGTAATATTGTTGGGACAATGGTGATATTGGACGCCGCTACTGGTGCTGTATGAACCAGTTTTACAAGGTTCCCGACGAACCTATTTGTTATTTTGAGGAATGGGTTGATGTTCAGGAATGCTATAGGGATCAATTGCAGTTTCTTCATAATATGTGTTTATGCCAACATGAAAGACGAAGAGAAAGCGATAGAATTATTGCAGAAATGAGGGAGACTGAAGGAGGTGAGAGAATAAAAATGAAAAGCACAATGGAATTGTGAAGCACAAAAGGAATGTAAAAAAAAATATAAATGGGAATTTGTGGAAGTGAATGCGAAACTGAAATAGGTAGAAGAAGAAAAAGAACAACGGGAAGAACGATTAAAGTGGTTGGAGCGGAGAATAAATGGCAACCGGGACTAAACATTGGCATGTATGTGTTTAGTATATTTTTCATGTTTCATGTATTTTTATTATGTTGGACTGCTATTTTTTTGTTTGTGGTGTAGTAATATTTTCCTTATTTGTTGTACTAACTTTTATTTAATTGAAGCGAAAATTAAGTTTAAATGCTTGTGTTGTTATGAAACTATCAAACCACGCTTTATATATTACATTTTCCTGCAATTAAACAACTTTTTCTTCACTCATTCCAGATTGTGGAACATAATTTTTTTGATATATATTGCAAAATACACAAGTATAAACACGTACTACAAAAACAATACCAAAACAAAAGGGGTATCCTTGATAGTTGGGTACATTCGACGAACTTTCACCAGGAGACGGATTACCACTGCCACGCACAGAACCTGAAGGATATTTACGACGGTTTTATCCTGTTTGTGAGCATATGCCACATTTACACGCATAAATAGTGTCACCAACATCCATTTGGTTCCGTATACGTGTTCTCTTTTGCACTTGCAGCTTGCGCAAAAAGTCCTTGTTACATACCATCGTAAAAGGTTCTGGCGGCCAATAATGCTCAGCACCTATGGCTGCAACTTCCCACTATACGTGTCTACGTATGCAGCAACACTGTATTGCCTATCAATATAGTTTGTTGCCCAATATCCAACTTGTTGAAAGCACTTCAACGCATGTGCGCACGACATGTGGTAGATGGTCCATTTTCCACATGAACATAACCTTCTATTTCATTCACCGTCTGTAGATTATTCCCATGCTGTCCGCGGATAGCGGTCTTAACTTCAAAAATACCCCGTTCATGATCGTATTAAAGAAATGAATGCCACTGTGCTCGCCTCCTGGACCTTTCAAATCTTCTCATGGGTATTGGCATACATTGAACTCCCCTGTCTATCAATGCCGATGCAGTTGTATGCCTTTCAACAAACCTCTCCGCACTCTGTTTGAATGTCATGCGGACCATGGCAGTGACAGGAAGTCCATGAGCAGACTTCAACAAGCCGTTGAATGACTCTGCACTTTTGTAGTGAGGGCTCCCCATCCTCTGCCGCCATCAGCATGTAGTGTCTACATGTGAAGCTCATGTCGCATCAACCAAGTATAGGCTCGTGGATCTATCTGCCGGATTGCTTCCATGTGCCTTACGAATTTGCACTGCTGGTGCTCAGTTGCAGCCATCCACATTTAGTCATGCAAGGCCTTGTCAGGAAATTTCTTCTGGAAATTGGTCTTCAGGTGCCTCACACAGTAACGGTGGTATACATATGGTTCCTGCCATTTAGGCAGGTGACGTACATAACTTAAAATACCACTATGCCGATCAGATATTAGACAAATACCTGAACACTGTTTGACAACATGCTGCTTTAAGTGGTCCAAAAAGAGCGTCCATGTCTTTTCGCTTTCGTTGGCACATATGGCAAAAGCTAGTGGAAATATTTGTTCGTCGGCATCAATTGCAACTACAATCAAAAGCTTAATATTATACTTTCCATAGACATGAGTATCGTCTATGGAAATTACAAGATGACAATGCACAAAACCATCAATTGCTGCTTTAAATGACCAGAACACATAGTTGAAAATATATTCGGGTCTGTCCGGACTCCGCTCACACCTCCACTCAACAACAGTCCCGGGGTTAAAGTGTTATAGTGCGGCCATGTACCTGGGCAGATTTGAAAAAGACTTATTCCAGTCGCCATAAATAAGTTCAAAGGCATGTTTGCGACCGAGATATGCCTTTCTTTTGGTTATAATAAAACCATACTCCTGGTAGACGGCTGTAATATATTCTTTAATCTTGAACCTAATAGACACTTCCAAATATGGAATCAGGACAAGACAAATCAAGTCCATATCCAAGTTGAAGTAATTCTCATTGAATGTGTCCATTTCATATTTGTGCTTGCTAATAAATTGACCCACTTTTCACATACCCAATTTCTTCTTACTGGCACGCAACATCTAGTGACAACCCATAAACCACCTACAATATAAAACATTGTATACCTCCGTAGTTGACTCAGTTACCGTCATCTCACGGCACTCTCTTATACTATAGATTTTTACAGCCCTAATTAGGCGAGCTTTATTGGGAAAATACATGCCCTTTGTCAGAATAGTTGGTCTAGACTCATCTCATATCGCTGAACGAATTTCGTCATCATCCCTTGTGAGGGCATCCACATTCGGCATACTTGACAAATTATCAAGGTAGAGAATATTCCGCTCATGAAATGGCATGTGAGACTCGTACACTCTTTGACTAACGGGAGGTGGAGGTACATGCTCCCTCGTCAACTCAGGTTCAACATTCACTTCCTCCCCATCATCACCCTCATAATGGAAGGGTGTGTCATCCCCAAACTCATCCGCATTATTGTCATAATCACTATCGTCTTCCTGGCTCTGCGCATCAGTCAAATCACGAGTCAATACGTCGTCTATGGGCAACTGTGTGATGTTAGGAACATCAAGAAACTCGTTTTCACTGCACAAAAAGAACAAAATGATAAGTTACCCAACTACATAAGTACTTTTGATATAGCTATTTCACTTTACTTACAAGTCGTACTGTCTTAACGTTTCATGATGGATATTTTCTTGTTGGTGATGACTCCTGAATGGACCACCGTGCTCCAATACTCTAGAATTAGGCATATTCCAACTAGGGACGGGGTCATAACTTGTAAAACTCATATCCGGACGGTACCCCCTATTAAAAATATAAGAGTTAATGCAAATCCAATTAAAACATAAAATAAAAATCGCTAAAGTATAGTAAAATTTAAGTTTACTAGTCATCTTGTGGATTATATAAAGTCAGAAAAATTATTTTGTGGCTGCTCATTTGCCGGTTGTGACAAGTTTAAATCAAGGAAAGCCCTTTCATCAGCAATCTTCCCGACAAAAACTGCTCCAGAATAACCAACCGATGACTGGAGGTTATCCCTAGTATGCACGCCCTCATTATTGGGAACGTCTTCCACCTTGACGTACATTTCCAATAACTTTATCACAATAAATTCCCTGCATTCATCCGGAAACCACAAAAAATCTCTAAGAGTTCATCATCCTCGATATTAAACTTAGAATAATAAGTAAACCCCTGCGGAGTCGCTGAATACGAAAACCTACCGGTTACTTTACGGTTAACCGAACGCTTTTTCACACTCATTTTTTACATTACAACAAAATTAATTTATCATACTCCATAATAAGCGGCAATTTAAAATTACACTGTTGAGGTGAGCTATACCTCACAGAGTTATTCTCCAGTACAATCTCACCCTCCTAATATAATGAAACCCTTATTTTTGGCTCTTCAGGCATTCTACAAAAAAGATTGATAAGAAGAAGAGAGAAGTATGAACGGAAGTTTGAAGTTTTTATTGAATGAATTTTCATAAAATTGAAACGCCTTTAAATAAGGCAAGTCCGAGCTTGGGGTGCGTAAGTAATTCACAGTACAATACTACGTTTTATGTATTTGACTTATTGTTATGTCAGTTAATTATTGGTGGGGCCAAATTATAATAAAGAAATTTTTTTATAATTCGCAGTGCTATACTGCAAATAACTTAACGGCAAAATTTTCATTAATGTAATTCGCAGTATAGTACTGCAAATTATTTATTTAGGTAACTTTTTTTTAGTAGTAAAAATATATTTTCTGTCCACAAAATTATTAGAAAAGTTTCAAATTCCATTATTTCCAGAAGCGACCTAGGGGAATATCTTTTACGAAGAGAGAAAAATAGAATTCAAAACTTTTCTAATAATTTTTTGGACAAAAAATACGTTTTTACTACTAAATAAAAAGTTACCTAAATACATAATTCACAGTACTATACTACGAATTACTTTAAAGAAAATTTTGTCGTTAAGTAATTCGCAGTATAGTACTGCGAATTATTAATTTTTTTTTTTACTAATTCGCAGTACTATACTCCGTATTATAATATTTTAATAATTTGGCCCAACCAATAATTAACTTATATAACAATAATTTAAATTTCTTTTTTTAAATACCTTTTAAATATTCCTTTTGATGACCTGATTTTTGCAAATTGAAATTTCACGCAGGTGGTGGCCACTTCAAATAGTGACCTGATTTTTGTTTTTTAGAAAAAAAAAATGAATATCGTAGGTCGCTACTTGAAGCAACGACCTTTTTTTTTAAAATTAATTGATTTCAAAAGCGACCTGATATATATATATATATATATATATATATATATATATATATATATATATATATATATATATATATATATATATATATATATATATATATATATATATATATATATATATATATATATATATATATATATATATATAAAACTTATGATAATAGGAGATAGCAAATACCTGATAAAATAATCATGATGGGTATAAACTGATCGAATATCACCATGACATGTATAAACTGATTTAATATCACTGTATAAAGATAAGAAATAGAAAGGAAAAAAGAAGAAGAGTACACAATCTAACGTGAAAACCGCGATCGATAGTGTACTGTGCACTTCTCTATGGAGTGTTTGATTTAAAAGATATTACAAACTTTTCGAATAAATCAATCAAAAAAAATGAATGGATAAATATTAGCTATGAATAATAATCTCTAGAACACAAGATGTATAAGATGTAAGCGACAGATGGGATTCCTCTGATCGTTTTTCCTCGATGTTAAAGATACAAACTGTTTTTTGTAAGAGAATATTACATTCATTGCTGCTTTTGTTTGAATGAAAAAATCCTGCTATTACAAGGTCCCCCCCCCCACACAGATATATATATATATATATATATATATATATATATATATATATATATATATATATATATATATATATATATATATATATATATATATATATATATATATATATATATATATATATATATATTGGGAACCCTCAAAGACTTAGGAACCCATAAAGACTTCAGAGGAATATTCATGATGCACCCTATTGGACCTACACTACTGCAAGGGTTGTACGATCTTTGTCCGCCTGTCCGTTTTCCTTCACAAGACACCAAACAACGAGGATCTCGTTGTTGCTCCTCTTCACCGATTGTCGTGGTCGTCCAAATTTGGACCCACACAGTTAGTCCCTTCGCATTTGTCAAGGTTGCAGCTTGGTACGTCCTTGATAAACGGACAGCACTTGCTATTATAGAGAAATTTGGCCTTTCTAAGCATTATGGCTTGGCTAGAAATGGGAAGTCAGCATACTCAACAAGACATCCGATAAAATGTTTTATCGGGAGATGACTTCACCTCCACGAGCGTCATTATTATATGTATTCTTGAGACAAGAGTTGATGGCTTGTCGATTCGATTTTGGTGTTCCTCTACAGCCTTTTGCTTCGATTCTGGAGCCACCCAATCTAATAAATAGGTAGAGGGTTTATTTTTTCAAAAACTCTTGGTCATTTAACTTTTGGTTATCCTTCCTCATCTTTCCTACATTCGTTCTTACGATTTTTTGCTTCTTCTTCTTTCGTTCTTTGCCCACAACTCTCTCTGCTACTCTAACATCTTCCCTGTCTAATCAATGCCTAGAACACATCGATCTCAGGTGGGGGTTTCTGAGGCTGACCCACTGTCCGTGACATTCCCCTCCGGTGGTGAGGACACGATTGTGGAAGAGGGGGATAGCTTTGCTACCATATAGGAGTTACTACCGAGGCACCCCACATCTCGGAGTGACTTCCTCAAAGATCCTCCCCATACTCCTCCCCTAGTATTCTCTGAAACGGACCAAGCTCATATAGTTGCTCTCTGTTCAAAGAATAGTACCATGTCGATATGGTTCTGGCGGGAATGGACTTCGCGGAAGTCCGTAGACCTGGGTACTGCGCCTTTTACGAGTACCCTTTTGTGATAGGTTATTCTTTCCCCCTCCCTTAACTGGCAGAGGGGTTTTGCAGATTCTATCAATTATGCCCGGCACAACTCTTACCATACACGCTCAAGGTACTTTTAATGCTAACGAAGAATGCGGAGTTGGCGAGATGTGAGGTGACTGTCCATCATCTCTTGCACCTGTTCTCACCCAGCTTTCACCAGACACCATGGTGCATTTGAGACACCATGGAACAAAGGGGTTTGTAGTGGGGACTGAGGACCGGCCAAATTGCAAGTTTTGGCATAAATACTTCTTTGTCAAAACTAAACATGTTGCCTCCAATCCTGCTAGGTTCCCCGAGCAGTGGAATGAGACTCGTAAGTGTCACTATTATTTTTATTCTCTCTTCTCCTCTTCACCCCTTATTAGTTGTTTGCTCTTTTTTATACAGCCATGGGACGTCCACCCTGCCCTATTGCGCATAAGAGATAGGGTGGCTTGTCTACTGCCCCATGCAGCGGAGACCCGAGATTGGCCTTCCTTCTTAAAACGTTATGGCCCAAAAGTTTCATCTGGTAAGTTCTTCCCATCACATTATTTCATAGGTTATACTCCATTAAGATTTGATATGACTCTTTGTAATAATAGGTCGAGCAGCTTCTAGGCAAAGGGCCCCAGTCCCTACATTCTGACAGCCCGTCGCTGCTGCGGGAATGCAGTTTACCTTGGCTGAATCCATTCGAAGGGATTACGCTCAACCGCTTCAAGTAGAAGGTTTTTCTTGAGATTTGGTCATGAGGGAAGATGCTTATTCTGTACTGACCCCCCGCCTCTTGGATGAATCCTCTAATGGGGATGCGTCGTCTCTAAGGAAGAAGAGTAGAATAGAGCTTAGAAAGGGGGTGGCTGTAGATGCTGATAGAAGCAGAGTGGTTGCATCACAGACGGCACCCGTGCCTACTTTTATGGACGATGCTATCTTGGCAGGGAGGTCTCCCCAAACAGAAGGGGCTTACTCAGGAGTTTGGTTTGTACCTCCACAGAGAGTGGCACATCATACAACGTCGAAAAAGGTCTGCATGTTGAGGGCGAGGGCTCAGGTTCGAACGTCGACCTGGTGGATGTTCGTGAATTCATAGAATGCAACACTCGTATAGAGGTCAGTATGGAGAGTTACAAATGACATATAGAGCCGAAATATGAGCATATGGCTTCTGCCTTGGCCCCTTTATGAGCTGCCCCCCAAAATGAGGTGCTCAGGACGATGAGCGATATTGAGTTATCTCGAATAAGTGATGTGGAGTTATCTCGGAGTGTTGCCGGTATGGCTTTGCAGGTAATGTTTTCTTTTCTTTCTTGTTGTTGGTTTTTTTTTGCTATTTCTTACCTGTCTATTCTTTTAAACTTTTCTCATTATGGCAGAATCTAATCATGGAGACTGCACGTGAGCGCATGGAAAGAAAAAAAATGGCCATATATGGGAAGATATCTTCCAAATATCAACAATATCGCAACAAGCAGCGCGCGATGACTGATATCTATACTCAAGACCCGGACTTTAATTGTTTCATGAAAGACTTAAGCATAGGGAAGACCTATTGGCACGTAAGGTCGAGGAGTTGAGGGAATGGGATGAAGACCTTGTGAAAGCCATCGCTCGTAATAGTGAGCTCGAGGCATTTCTTAATGTGAAGGAGGATGAGCTGGACTTTAGTAGGGGTGTGGTGACTGAGAACGCCGACCTGCATGCAAAGGTGGATGGTTTGATTGCCGTATTGAATACGAAGTCAGCGAAGGTCATTGAGATTAAGAGTGAGATGAATGTAGGTGTTGATAGATTTGAGGCCACTATTTCTGAAGCGGCAATTTCAGAAGATGCCCTCCATACCTCTAGGTCAGAGTGGGCCAAAGAAGAAGAGGTATACGCACTCAAGGTGGCAAGGCTTGAGGGTTGTATTAAGGAGTTAGAGGCGGAGCTATCTGTGTTGACCGGAAAAGTGTCTTTGTTGAGGATGGAGGATGCGAGTCGACACCAGCAACCCTCTACTTCACGTACCTTAGCCGAACCTATCTTGCCTCGTCATTCATACAAATTATGGTTCTATGTTGAGGCCCGACAAGGCTATTTATGCTGAAGGGAGGACGTCCGAAGTGGAACGTCAGGGTGTGCATGCTGAAGCTCGTTTGGCTCACGATGCATTTGGGTGCGACCCTCGTACGCGTTGTGGGGATGAATTCATCTCTGATGATGCAAACCACCATGTCTCTGATTCTTGGTATGAGGATGCCTACCCAATCGGGATGATGTGTAGTTTTGTATTTACTTTTTTTGTTTCAGGATTTTTGAAAGTGCACATTTGAGCCTGCTGTAAAGATTGGCATTAGTGACTTTTGGTGTTAATGAAGAAATTGTTTTGTCATTTTGGTGGTGATCTGTATAATACTTATGGTATCTCGAGTGTTCGTCGAACTATTGGGCAGATTTTGCTTTTAGGTGAGATCGAACTCGTTCTTTTGTCAATTGCCTTAACCATTGGGATGTTACTTTCGTTCTGGAATCGAAGTAGGATCCCGTCATCGTTTGTGAAATCAAACTTGTTTTTCATCTATGGCCCTAGCCATTAGGATGTTACCTCCGATCTGGCGTCGAAGTAGGATCTTGTCATAGTTCTTATGAAATCGAACTCGTTTTTTATCAATGGCCTTATCCATTGGGATGATACCTTCGATCTGGCATCGAAGTAGGATTTAAGTAAAATTGAACTCATTTTTCATCGATGACCTTAGCTATTGGGATGTTACCTTCGATCTAGCGTAGAAGTATGATCTCGTCATAGTTCGAGAGAAATCGAACTCATTATTCATCAATGTCCTTAGCCATTGGGATGTTATCTTTGATATGGCATAAAAGTAGGATCCTATCGTGGTTCTAGTGAAATCAAACTCGCTTTTCATCTATGGCGTTAGCCATTGGGATGTTACCTTCGATCTGGCTTCAAAGTAGGATCCCGTCATAGTTCGAGTGAAGTCAAACTCGTTTTTCGTCAATGGCCTTAGCCATTGGGATATTACCTTCGATCTGGTGCAAAGTAAGATCCCGTCGTAGTTTGAGTGAAGTCTAACTCATTTTTTGTCAATGGCCTTAGCCATTGGGATGTTACCTTCGATTTGGCATCTAAGTAGGATCTCGTTGTGGTTCCAGTGAAATCGAACTCATTTTTCATCGATGGCCTTAGCCATTAGGATGTTAACTTCGATCTGGCGTCGAAGTATAATCCCATTGTGGTTCGAGTGAAATCGAACTCATTTTTCGACGATGGCCTTAGCCGTTGGGATTTTCATTTATACATTGGAGATTTTGATTTTACGTCAAACTCATGCTTTTGTCGATAGCCTTAGCCATTGCAATTTTCATACATTGTAGATTTTAAATATAAGTCGAACTCATGCTTTTGCCAATGGCCTTAGCCATTGCGATTTTTATACATTGTAGATTTTGATTATATTCCTGTAAATGTACATGCCGACTTTGTGAAAGTAGTGAATACATTGGTTATCTGTACCTAGTCCCTTCATTACTTGGCGTGGAGACCTTGTTAATGGGCAGAGTAATAAATAGTACTTCGAGCCTCAAGGCATCTTTGTTGTTGTCTTATTAAAAACCTCACCGAGAAAACCCTATCGGGGCAAAACCTGGATGATGGAAAAGAGTACAACTTGGGCGCCGTCTTTTTTGAGAAGTAGAAGTATTTGAGATGGGAGATGTTCCAATTATTTTGGAGTAGCTTTCCTTCCATTGTCTCTAACTGGAATGCTTTCTTGTTTGCTGTTGCCGTGATTTTGTACGGCCTATCCCAGTTTGTTCCTAGTTTTCCTTCGTTGGAATCTTTTGCTACTTGGGTTTTAGCTTTGAGAACGTAGTCTCCGACCTTGAGTGGTTGTATTTTGGCCTTCTTGTTATAGTACCTTTCTGCTTGTTGCTTTTGGGTTACCATTCTCACGTGTGCCATATCTCTTCGCTCTTCAAATTCATCCAGGTCATATAACCTTATTTCATCGTTACATGGTCCGCTCTTGTTGTAGTATCTCAGGATGGGCTCTCCGTCTTCGACGGGTATGACCACATTGGTTCTGTTGACTAATGAATATGGCGTCTCGCCTGTGGTAGTTTTTGGCGTGGCTTGGTATGCCCACAATAGTTCCGGAAGTAGTTCGGATCATAGCCCTTTGGCATCCTCAAGCTTTTTTTTCCAGTATATTCAAAATTATTTTGTTGGATGATTTGGCTTGGCCATTGCCGGAAGGGTGGTAGGGTGTGGAGAGTATTCGTTTGATGTGCCATTTCTCAAAAAATTCAATTATTTTCCTTCTAATGAACTAGGGTCCGTTGTCACAGCTGATTTCCTTAGGAATGCCAAAGCGGTATATTAAATTTTTCCATATGAACGCGATAATTTCTTGCTCACGTATTTGCGTGATTGCGCCTGCTTCCACCCATTTAGAAAAATAGTCATTTAAAATCAAAAGAAAACGTACTTTACCTCTTCTTGCTTGGAGTGGTCCGAAAATATCCATGCCCCACTTTATGAATGGCTATGGAAAGGTGACGGAATGCAAGAGTTCCCCTTCTTGGTGTATCATAGGAGAATAATTTTGACATTGTTCACACTTCCTGACGTACTCTGCGGCCTCTTTATTCATGGTGGGCTAGTAGTACCCTATGCGGATGAGGCATCTAACAAGGGTGTGGTTTCCTATATGGGCACTGCGCTGCCCCTCATGTACTTCTTCTAGTACTCTCCTTGTCTAATTTGGCCTAAGCCATTTGGCCAGAGGGCTGCCGAACGTTCTTTAATAAAGATCGTGGTTCACGAAGCTGTTTCTGGCCGCTTGTATTCATAGTTTCTTAGCTTCTTTATTATCTTGTGGGAGCGTCCCTTCCTGCAAATATGTTATCGTACTATTGCGCCAGTCCCAAGTTAGGTTTACATAATGTACCTCGACTTGGTATATTGAGGAGTGGAGGAGGGTGACCACTTTTTCCTTGTTTATATTTCTGGTGGCTGCTGCTAGCTTTGCAAGACCGGCTACTTTGATATTTTGCACCTAAAGTATCTGGTCGAGGCGGCATTCATCGAAGCCTGGTAGTAATTTGTGAATTTCTTTCTGGTATCTTTGTAATCTCTATTCTTTGATTTGGAAAGTCCCAGTGACTTGGTTCACCACAAGCTGAGAGTCGCAATGGAGTACGCGTTGTCGAGCACCACACTTAAGAGCTAACTTTAATCCTGCAATCACAACCTCATACTCCTCCTTGTTGTTCGTCATTTTGGGAAACCGCATGGACTGGAGAATTACTTTGCCCGTAGGGACTTCGAGGACAAGTACCAGTCTCGATCCTGAGGCGTTAGAAGCGTCGTCAGTGTAGAGGACCCACAGGTCAGAATGTGCAGAAGCGCGGAGTGCCTCCTGCTCTACTTCAGGCAGTATTTTTGTGCTGAAGTCGGCGATGAAATCGGAGAGCACTTATGACTTTATAGCATTTCGGGGGTTGATAGGTTATATCTTGGTTGCTTAATTCTATGGCCCATTTGGCTAACCTTCTCGATAGTTCGGGTTTGTGTAGGATGCGCCTTAGGGGGGAAGTTGTCACCACTTTAATGGGGTGACATTGAAAATATGGTCTGAGCTTTCTTGAAGCTATGACTAATGCAAGAGTCAATTTCAAGGTGGGTACCTTGTTTCGGCATCAACTAAGGTTTTGCTGATATAATAAATTAGAGATTGTGTACCTTTGTTTTCACATACCAGGACCGCACTTACTGCGACTTTGGAGACTATTAGGTACATTAGGAGGCACTCGCCTGGGTTTGCTTTGAAGATTAATGGTGGTGAGGACATGTATGCTTTAAGTTTTCTTAAGGTGTTGATACATTCTGCAGTCTATTGTAGCCCATTGCCTTTCCTTTATACATTAAAGAACTTATGACACTTGCCCCACGATCGTGAGATGAACCTCGGCAGGGCAGTTATTCACTCTGTTAATTTTTGTACCTGCTTTTTGCTGGTTAATATCTCCGGTATTCCTTCAATGGCCTTGTTGGGTTGACCTCAATCCCTCCGCGATACCAAGAAGCCAAGAAATTTTCCTGAGGTTACGCCGAAGGCGCATTTTTCAGGATTTAATTTCATCCCATATCGTATCAATATTTCAAAGGCTTCTTTCAGAAGGCCAATGTGGTCCTCCTTCCTTTTTGACTTCACCAACATGTCGTCGATGTAGACCTCCATAGTCTTTCCAAGTTGTTCTTTGAACATTTTGGAGACTAACCTATTATACTTGGCCCTTGCATTTTTTAGTCCGAATGAGATGACTTTGTAGCAGTATGTCCCTTCGTGAGTGATGAAGGTGGTCTTTTCTTGGTCTTCTTCTGCTATTAGATTTTGTTTGTACACAGATTAGGCATCCAAAAAGCTCAATAGTTCGTGCCCTGCTATTGCATCAATGAGTTGGTCGATATGTGACAACAGAAAAGAGTCCTTTGGGCATGCTTTGTTTAGGTCGGTAAAGTCGACGCACATCCACCACTTTCCGTTATTCTTTTTTACCATGACCATATTGGCGACCTACTAAGGATATTTTGACTCTCGTACAGAGCCGTTAGTGAGCAACTTGTCGACTTCCTCGTTGACTGCATCTTTGATTGCAGCGTTGAACTTCCTCCTCATTTGCTGACTGGCGGGTAAAGAGGATCGATGTTCAACCTATGTGTGGTGATTTACTTCGAGATTCCCAGCATATCCGAGTGGGAAAAGGCAAATAAATCGGCACTATTAGTTAAGAACTCATGAAATTTACCTAGCTCTATGACGTCATGTTTGATATAACCTTTTTTTGTGATGTCGGTACTGTCTAATTGAACGGATCGAGATCTTCAATAGTTGCCTTGAAAGCTTCTAAGGCATATGGGTCTTTGATGGCCTATATCTGTATATCGGGTTTGGTTCTCGATATGGCTGATTACTATGCTTTCGCGCTTGCCCATTTAGTTGTTGGGTATGTCTGCAATCTTGGGAAATTCGGTAGCATTCCTGGGCGGTACGTGGTTTGACCCAGATGCTAAATATTCCCCATGGGGTGGGAAATTTGATTGCTTGGTAGAAACTTGACGGTATAGCTCGTATAGCATGTATCCATGGGCGCCCTATGATAGCATTGTAGGTTGTTTCTTGGTTCATGACGTGAAATGTTGTTTCCAGGGTGACTCCTCCTGCCAGAACGGAAAACATTATTTCTCTCTAATTTCGTTCCACTTCATTGTTAAAACGCATTAGTGTTATGCAACGCAGTACCATCTTATCCTCGAGTCTTATCTGTAAGAGGATCTGTGGAGGAATAATACACACGCTGCTTCCATCATCCAACATTTTTCTTTTTACATCGGTATCAACAATATGTAAAGTTATAACTAAAGCATCACAATGAGGGAAAATTGTTGGTATTCGACTTATCGAAGATGATACTATCTTCAAAGTCGTCATACCGTTCACGGACGACTGTCCGCTTGAGCTTGTGTGTGGTGGTGAACTTCACATGGTCGATTACTGTATCGTCGTCATCGCCAATGATCATTTGTATGGTACAGGCTAGCAAGGTGGTTTTGGTGGTCCTTGAGGTTGGTCACGTCCGCAAGTGAAGTTAACCCGTCCTCGATCACTAAGCAGTTCTTTCAGGTGTCTTTGGTTTTGCATTCTCACCACTTCTTATGGAAGACCTATCCAGTCTGCGGTTTTGTGCCCTCTTTCCTGGGGGAATTTGCACAAAACGTTTGATCTACGGGTGCTCGAATCTGACTTCATATTTTGCGGCCACTGCACCTTTGAACTGAGCTTTTCCAATGTGTACACTATTTCTAAAGGAGAAACGCAAAAGTTATGAGCAAATAACAATGGAGGCATACCTCTTTCATTTCGGTGCTACGCAGTGTGTCGGGGTGTGGCATCTGCATGCTGTAGAGGAGGCTAGATGGATGCCCAGATGTAGGGATGGTTCCTTTCTCGATTGAAACGAGGTGGTTGATCCCTTCGACCATCGTCGCGGCGTTCTTTCCTTATTTTGGACTTGACCGACGTCAGTCGTTTGAGCGGGCCATCAAGTCATCCTCATCTTCCCTTACTTCAGCGCAATTGACGTTATGGATTTCTTCCCATGTGGCAGGATAATATTTCATGAGTCTGATTAGCAGTTTTTTGGTTGCTTTCGACCCGCTTTTGTTCAACCCATTTTGGAAGGTTGCTATCGCCATTCCTTCTAATACGTTTGGTAGGCTCATTCTTACTCTGCTGAATCGAGCTAGGAAATCTGTAACCCTTTGCCTGACGACGAAGATGTCGTTTGTATATATGTGAATTTTGACCTTCCCTGAGATTTTACCCATTTTAGCATAAAATATTTAATTTAGTCCAAATATAATATTTCAATTAATTTTGACTTTTTTACTTTATTTTATTAAAAAAATAAAAATTACAAAAATATTTCTTTTTTTTTAGTTGCTTTTAGTTTATATACATTTAATAAAACTAAAAAGTACAAAAATAGTACCTTATTTTATTTTAATATGATATTTGAAAATATCAAAAAAAATTATTTTAACGATTAATCTTATCGTAATAGTTATTTTATTTAAGTAGGATTAATTAGTAAAAGATGTCGTATTTTTAGTCTTGTTCATGGTAAAAGAATAAATTTGGGGTCAAATAACTCATTTTAAACCTAATTTTCGAACGTATCCCATAATTCCTAGGCAGATACCCCTTAACCTAAAAAATCCTATAAAAACTAACCTAAAGACCCTAGACAAAGAAAGCAACCGTTTTTCTGATTTTTGAAGAACCTACACAAAACCTAAGGACTCTTCTTCTTTAGGAAAGACCCTTGACAACACAAGAATAAACCCTACTCTATTGAAGCTCCCAGCAGCACCTCTCCAAAATGACCCCTCATCTTATCTTCTTCATAACCACCTAGCGCCAAACCCCTACTGCCATCTCCACTCAACACATAACACCAGCAACCCCCTTCAACAGCCTTCATGCCAAGAACTCGACACAGCCACACACACATATCGGCGAAAATCAGTCCAAAATCAGTAGTGGAATAACTCCGTTACTCACCTCAAAACACCCTCATTCCAGCTCCAAAACCTCACTCTATTGGACGCGAAATCAGCCCCAAACAATCTCGAATCGGCTCTGAAATGCAGATGAAACCCTGACCGAAACAACTCCCGTTCGCAGCTGAAATCTGCTAAAATAGCGTCCAAAACGCCACCACAGATTTGAGTCGAGTTGACGAGGCAAATCCCAGGTTCCGTTCGAGGGGTGGTCTGTTGGTTTTGTTCGAATTCGATCGTTGTTAGCTGCACAAGTCCATCTGTTCTAGTTGCTGGAATATTTCGACATTTGAAAACTTCTTGAACTAGGTTGTTTTGAGCCATAGAATTGCTATGCAGTGACTAGTTTTGCCGATTCTGCATAGCTAAGCTTACCAGTTTTTCTTCACCTTTATTTGGTCCTATTCTTCCTTGTTTTGCTGTTGTCCGAGGTATCTTTGCAGTTTAAATGATTACTGCACGATATTATATTTCTATGAAATCTGCATAAATGTGTTCATTTCAACACTCTGTCAAGGGGTTTTATTTGTTAAATATGTAGTTTGCAAATTAGTGTTATGTGCTTGAATATTCTTGTGTTTTATTGAGAATTTTAAAATAATAACCCTTTTCAAAAATTAAACAAATAGCGTCATGCTAGCAGCAGTAACATTTTCGTCACCTTCCTATAGATGTATAAGAAGATGAGGGAACAATTCTTTCCACTTCTTGTGACCAATTCACCATGTATTTATATCCAAAATGAGCAGAGCCCAAGCTGATATTACTGCAGCAGTCACATGCAGAAGGATGAATGTGCATATAACCTATTTGGTGAAAGGCACTATTGTTTATTCTTCACATGTATTTGGCAAACTTCACAATGCAAAATTTTGCTTAATTGGAGTTTAGTAGCAGCACAAGTCCAAATTTATAAAACCTTTAGTACTTTGAATAGAACTTTTGGCTCTCACGCTTGATTCCAAACATAGGGAAATTTAGCAATGTTTGGAATCGTAGTTTGCTTTAGGCGCGATTAATAAATTACCATAACTACTGGTATGGTTCCCGTGACATAGTTGCAATACGTAATTTTCAAAATCCAGGTGTACATTTATATAACCCGACCATAACATCTAATAATATTAATAAATTAAACATGTCGTAGATCGTGGATACGATTCCTATGACACGATTCGCGATGAACAAACAAGTGTACGACATCGTGATTTGTTCCAAAATAATTAAAAGTGGTTGAAAGGTTAAAAATTCACATAGGTTTTAAATATGTATTAGGCCAATTAATAATAGTTGAGCGACCATGCTAAAATCATGAAACCCGAGAATGTCTAACACCTTCTCCTGGTTAACAAAATTCCTTACCTGGATTTTTGTGTTCACAGATCATAAATAAGAGTCAACTTTCCTCGATTCGAAATTTTAAACCGGTAACTTGGGACACCATAAATTATCTCGAGTAGCGATTCTGAACAATAAATAAATAATCCTATTTTTATTATCACTTAAATTGGAAAAAAATCCGATATACTCCCTTCCAGGGATAGAAAAAAAAGGTGTAACAACGTTTACCCTGGCTTCTGCTTTTTTTTTTTCGCTCCCGCGTGGGCGGTGACGAATTTGTCTGCCATCTCTTCAAATGTTAATATTTATCGTGCTGGCAGTTGGAAATACCATGTCAACGCTCCTCCTGTCAGAGTTTCACCGAATGTTTTCAACAGCACCGAGGGAACCTGTTCTTTCGATAGATCGTTGCCTTATACTGCAGTGACATAGTGGATTAGGTGATCTTTTGGATCTGTGGTGCCATCATATATTTTCAAATATAGAGGCATTTTGAATGTTTTTGGGATGTTGGGAGGGTTTCTCCTTCACTTACGGTTGCTCAACGAATCGGCCTGCATCACATTTTGGTAGCAATTTTTGAGCGCCCGATATTTTATCGACCCTTTCCTGATGTTCCTTCATCTGATCGCGGATTATTTTGTTCTTGTTTTCCATATCTTCCATTTTTTTAAAATGGTTGCGAGTGCATTATTATTTGCATCAACGACAGTGTGAGTGTTACTCTGCGTGAAGTTTCCGGTTCATCAGCAATAGCAGCAGTTTCTGCACGTATTCTGCCTCCGACATTCCTTTAAGTGGGTTTGTCGAGTATGCTTCTCAAGGTGTTTGTAAACCACTCCTCTAATAGACTTTTCACAACTGGTGGTGTTTCTCCTGTTGCGGATGTTGAGGTTTCCTTCTCGCGTGAAGCAGTCATGCTTTCGTGAGGGGTGGACATTGATCGCATTTCATGCTCCTTCTTGCTTACGTGTTGGTTATAAATTCTTACAAAATAGTCCCAAAAGGCTCATAAGTTGTGCTTGATTGCAGGTTTTATCAACAAGGTAACGAAATATCAAAGATCAGCTCAAAAAGAGTGAAACCGGCACAAGTACCAAAGACAAGACAAAACTCAGGAGAAACAGGCCTAGTGCGGCCGCACTACACTTTGTGTGATCTGTACTAGGGGGATTCAGAGAGCTGGATTTGAATGCATCAAAGCAGTGCGACGGCAGTACATATTTTGTGGTCCGCACTGAAGACATCATGGCTGCACTACCATTTTATGCGGTCCGCGGAAGCAAACTTCAGAGAGATGTCAAGTGCTAAGGTTCAAGCCTATGCTGTCTGTGATCGTATTTGTGCAGACCACGCTAGACTCCTCCGAGGCCGTATTCCATTTTGTGCGGTCCGCGGAGCCTGGGTTCAGAGAGTTGATTTTTTTGAGTCAAGAGCCTAGTGCGGCTGCACACCATTTTGTGTGGTCCGCACTAACCTCGCAGGGGCATTTTTATCCAGCTTTTCCAGCTTAGTATAAATAGAAGCTTCTTTACATTGTTAGGGTATAATCTATTACCAGAATTGAGCTGCGCTCGTGAGAAGACATTTCGTAGCCATTTGGGCACTTTAACGTAGTTTTAGTCATTGAATCATTATATTTACTTAAGTAATTTAATATTATGTCTTTCTCTTCATCTATTTATCTGATTTTCTCTTTAAGCTTGAGTAGTTAAACCCATTATCTAGGGTTGTGGCTTAACTTTAGTGTAAGTAATTGACGGGCGTTGCAATTTAGGGCTAGATTGGATATGGGTGTTTGTTATTTGAGTCAATTTTATGGTTTAATTTATGAATTAGTGGTTGCAAATACTGGTTTGTGCTAAGTTGACTTGGGCACTTCTTGAGAAAGAGAGCCTAAGTCTCCAAAATTGACCCAACAAGGAATTAGGATGAACTTAAGAGATTTGATAGTCCCAATTAAAGGGTTAAGCCTCAAGAGAGTAAATACCCGACTTGAACCCTAGTTGCTTGAGCAAAATTTGCCTACCTAATTGGTCTTGAGAAAGTCAATTGGGCAAAATCACTCTCTTTATCGAGAGGTCTGAGAGTGGATAACATCGTGCAACGGTTATAACATATTTCCCCATTCATGTCAATCCTGCCTTAAAAGCAATTATCCATCAATTAGCCACCGAGGTAAAGTCACTACCCTAGTGCCTTTACATCCATTAGATACAACTTCTAGAAATTCTCAATTAGCATAATCTAGTTGCAGTTATAATTAGTAGTTGATAATAGTAGATTATTAAAGAATAACCCAAAAATGATTGGAAGTGATATTTGGAACAAGTACACAATCCTACCCTAAATAGATACTCGACTCTATTCCTAGCTCCTTGTGGAAATCAATCCTGACCTACAAATCGGGTAAAAGCAATTGCGACCCTCTCTTCCTACTTTTTAGTAGTGCAGAGTAGGCAGCGATCAACTTTTTGGTGCCGTTGCCGAGGATCTAACGGTATTGGCTATCTATTTAGTTAGTTTTGTGTATTGTTCTTCTTTGCTTATTTGTTACTTGTTTATGAGATTACTCAGGTACCAACATGGCTTTAAGCAACGTTAATGACCCTCTTGGAAACGTGATAGTAGGGGAGGAGGTAGATGATCTTAGGCAAGATGAGGTACCTATTGAACCTCAAGGATAACGGAGAGGTCGGCCAATGATAATCCAAATGACAATATTCTAGACCCTCCTCTGCCATCTCCAAGAGTGGCTGCCAGACTATTACTGAACCATGGCTACGCAATTGCTATTGTCCCACCCCGAATCAGGCGTGAAACTTTCAGATAAACAATATGATGTTAACCTTACTTGAGCAGCGTGGGTATTTCACGGGTACTGCTGCGAATCAAAATACCTACAAACAACTCAAGGGAGTCGTAGATACATGCTGGGGAAGCAGGCAGACAAATGTTTCTGAGGATGCGTTGAGATTGAGACTTTTCCCGTTCTCACTCTGGGGAAAGGCATTAGATTGGCTCGAGAGACTACCCAACCATTCCATCACAACTTGGGATGAGTTGGTGGATAAGTTTATTGCCAAATTCTTCTCACTGAGTCATAATGCGGCACTTCGGGATGAAATATTAGCCTTCAAGCAAGAGCCAACGGAACCTTTGCATGAAATCTGGGAGCGGTATAGGAACTTGTCACAATGGTGATTGTGGATGATACCAGTGTTATGATCAACGTGGAGGATCCTCTTAAATTCGTGCTATTAAATATGGATGCCAATGACGATGCAAGTAGAGTGGAGTGCGTGAATGCCTTACATGGGAAGGTCTCTTATTCTAATGAGCCGAAAAAATTGTATTTGGATCTTGAAAATCGCAAAAACTCCACCAACAAAGCCATCAATTGAGGAGCCATCAGAGTTGGAGTTGGAACCACTTCTTCTACACTCAGGTATGAATTCTTGGGCACTAATTATTCTTTCTTCTTGCCTTACTAACATGCAGGTTGAGGCCACTTTGGTGGTGCTTCAAAAGTAGAAAAGGTCAATTGGTTGGACTTTTATTGACATTTGGGGAATAAGCCCCGCATTCTGTATGCATAAAATTATCTTGGAGGATGATACAAAGACTTCGTTGGAGCATCAAAGAAGATTGAACGAGGTTATGCAAGAAATGGTGAAGAAAGAGGTGATCAAATGGTTGGATGCTGGGGTTGTGTACCTAATTTCTGATAGCTCGTGGACTTCTCCGGTGCAATGTGTACCCAAGAAGGGTGGTATGACTGTGGTGACCAATGACAACAATGAACTTATTCCTACGGAAAGTCACCAGATGGAGAGTATGTATGGATTACCGGAAGCTAAACAAGGTGACCCGAAAGGATCATATCCTATTTCTATTCCTTGACCAAATGCTAGATCATCTTGGGGGGTGTGCTTTTTTTTTATTGCTTTTTGGATGGATACTTGGGGTATAATCAAATCTGAATTCCCCTTAGAATAAAGAGAAGACCACTTTTCCCTATCTGTATGGCACATTCGCTTTCTCTCGGACGCCGTTCGGATTATGTAATGCTCCGACGACCTTCCAACGATGCATGATAGATATTTTCACCGACATGGTGGAAGATATCTTGAAGGTTTTCATGGATGATTTCACTATGGTTGGGGATTCTTTTGAAGAGTTTTTGGGTAATTTGGATAGAGTGTTAAGCCGGTGTGAAGACACAAACCTCGTACTCAATTGGGAAAAATGCCATTTCATGATTGAAGAGTGTATAGTATTGGGTCACAAATTTCAAAGCAAGGAATTGAAGTTGACAAAGCCAAGATAGAGGTGATTTCAAAGCTTTCCCCCTCTTCCATCAAATGGGTAGGGAGTTTTCTTGGGCACGCGGGTTTTAACCGGAGGTTTATAAAAGAAATTTTAAAAGTGGTACACCCCTTGTGCAAGTTGCTAGAAAAAGGACGCAAAGTTTGTGTTCAATAAGGGATGTATGAAAGCATTCGAGCTTCTCAAGCTTAAGTTGAACACTACCCCGATCATTACCGTACCAAATTGGAGCGTTCCTTTCGAGCTCATATGTGACGCAAGTGACGTTGCGGTTAGGGCTGTTTTAGGTCAAAGGATTAACATGATGTCTTATCTGATGTACGACACAGGCAAGACCATGAATGAGGCTCAAAGAAATTATACAATCACCGAGAAAGAGTTGTTGGCTATAGCGTTTGCTATGGAAAAATTTCAACCATATTTTATGCGGGCCAAAGTTATAATGCACACCGATCATGCCACCCTTAGGTATTTGATGACAAAGAAAGACTCAGAGGCAAGATTGATGAGATGGATGTTACTACTTCAAGAGTTTGATTTAGAAATTGTGGACCAAAAAGGTAGTGAGAATCAAGTGGCGGACTACTTGTCCCATTTGGAGGATGAGGGGAGGCCTTGTGATGGCCTTGAGATTAATGATTCATTTCCCGACGAGCAACTCTTTGTGGTTTCAATGAATGATATGTTGTGGTTCGCTGATGTTGCCAATTACCTTGTGACTGGAATAATCCTGTATGAGCTCTCTTCTAACCAAAGGAAGAAGCTCAAGCAGGATAGTTTGGATTTCTATTGGGATGAGCCATACTTGTTCAGGATTTGCACGGATGGTGTGATTCGTTGACGTGTCCCAGAGGAAGAACAATTGAGCATCTTGGAGGCTTGTCATTCCTCTCCTTGTGGTGGCCATCATGGCGGGGAAAGGACAGCTTCTAAAGTTCATAGTTGTGGATTCTATTGGCCACCCTTGTTCAAAGATGCGGGTCATTTTGTGAAGAGGTGTGACGAATGCCAAAGAGCGGGTGAAATTTCAAAAAGGGATGACGTGCCTCTCAATACCATTCTTGAAGTGGATATCTTTGATGTTTGGGGCATCGATTGCATGGGTCCATTTGTTAGATCTTGTGGGAATACATTCTTGTGGCGGTTGATTGTGTCCCAAAGTGGTTTGAAGCCGTGGCTTTTCCTGACAATAAAGTCTGTAGTGTTTTTGCATTTCTTAAAAAGAGCATTTTCTTAAGGTTTGGCACTCCTCGTGCGATTATTAGTGATGGGGGATCTCACTTTTGCAATAAAGCTTTTGACACGTTGCTTTCCAAGTACATTGTCAATCACAAGGTTTCTACCCCTTATCATCCTCAAGCAAGTGGTCAAGTGGAAGTCTCCAATAGGGAAATCAAGAGTATCTTGTCAAAGACGGTCAATGCTAATAGGACCGATTGGTCGAAAAAGTTAGATGGCACTCAATGGGCTTATCGGACGGCTTACAAGACTCTGATTGGTATGTCTCCGTATTGGTTGGTATTTGGGAACGTGTGCCATCTACTGGTTGAGTTAGAGCACAAGGCCATGTGGGCTTTGAGGAAGTTGAATTTGGAAAGGGATGTTGCACCCAATCTTCGTATTGAACAACTCAATGAACTTGATGAGTTTAGATTCCATGCCTACTCTAGTTCTTCCTTATATAAGGACAAGATGAAATACCTTCATGACAAATATGCTCGTGGAAAGGAGTTTAAAGTTGGTAATTTGGTTCCCTTGTTCAATTCCCGACTACGCCTATTTCTAGGAAAGCTTAAATCAAAGTGGAATGGGCTATTTGAAGTTGTGTTCGTGACCTCTTTTGGTGCTCTTGATCAAAAGAAAAAAAATGGTAAAGATTTCAGAGTTAATGGGCATTGGGCCAAGCATTATCTTGGAAAGTTTGATGACAGCCACGTGATGGCGCTCCTTCATCTCAAGTGATGTGGTGGTAACATGCGTCGTGCTGCGACGTTGAATCATGCGCTTCTTGGAGGCACCCATGTGTTTTTCTTCTTGTTTTCTTTGATTTTCTTTATAGTATAGGGTTGATTTTTGGGCTAACTGGTTGTGAGATGTTGCAAGGATTGTGTTGATGCACTGCAAGGCATAATGAAGAAAATGTTCAGTCTCTGAAGTTGCCAGTGTAGCCGCACTACTCTTTGTGCGGTCCGCACTGTTGTGAACCAAAGAGAGACTTCTTTGAAGTTTGCCAGTGCAGCCGCACTACATCTTATGCGGTCCACACTGGACCTCCGCGGCCGCGGTCTCTTTTGTGCAGACCGCAGAGGCCTGCCCTTTCAGGTTTGCATAGAACATCTCCGTGGGACCGCGGTCCATTCTGTGCGGTGCGCACTGGTAGGTGAGACTGGGTCCCAGGGGATTTTCTATAAATAGACCCAGGGGACCCCCTTTTACCCTTTTCGTAATTTTAACTCTCAGAAGCATAGAGCATTGTTCATCTTCCTCTCTTCTTGTAATTAACTGCTTACATCGATTTATCCTTCACTTCATCTAACAACTGGTGACATAATTTTCCATTTTCTTGTTTCAATTCTGTTAATTTCATTTTATTTTCAATTTTTCTTAGCTTATAATTCTTGTTCCTCCCGTAATAAGTTCACTAGCTGGGTTAGATTGGTTATAATGCTGATTCATGAAGACTTAATGAGTTATATGGACTGGGTAAATGTGTAGGGACATAAATTAGCAAAAGTTGAACTTAAAAGCAAAATCTAAGAACCCTAACTCAGTGCCACTGCTGGGCACCCTGTGCGGACCGCAGTCACTTTTGTGTGGTTCGCGGTGACCTAGTACGGTCTGCAATACCACTTTGTTTGGACCGCATTGACAAACTTTAGAAAGATAAATCTTGGTCAGTGCGGCCGCTCCATATTTTGTGTGGTCCGCACTTGCCCAGTGCGACTGCGGTACCATTTTGTGCGGGCTGCACTGGTCAGATTCAGAGGAAGGATAGTCTGAACCCCATACATGTGCGGACCTCGATCGTCATTGTGCGGTCCGCGGTGGTCCCTTTGCGGTCGTACTCCACTTGTGCGGTCAGCACTAGGCAATTTCTGCAACAGGTTCATATGTCTACAGCGCTGTTTTATCTGAAACCACTGATACTAACAAGTTATTTGAATTGTTTTTGCAAACAACGGTTAAACAACAAGGAGAAAAAGGATCAAAACAACCCGGCAAGGGTGAATCCTCCTGGGGAGAGAAGCAGAAGATTATTAGACTCACTCCCCAAGTCCGGAAAAACATAAAAAGAGCTACAAATTTAATGAAAGCTGCTGATAGAGCAATAGCATTATAGCATGTTTCTACTGAATCATCTGAGGGCTCTGTAGCCTGCAGTGCTGAATACTCCAGCTCCCCCACAACTTCATTATCCCGGGAGAGTGCAGACAGAGGTGAGGATAAGGTACAAGAGGATGATGAGATAGTTGGTTGTGGTGAGCATCACGTGGGAGGCATTGCCCAAACTAGAAAGCCCGATGTTTGGGAGGATAGGTTTGTGAGCCAGGTGGCGTACCACAAGTTTAAGAAGTGGTGGTCGGTTAGGAAACTAATTCCGGAGAGGAGTTTTATAAACAGAGATCTTTTACCCCATAATCCTGACGTGCATAGACAGTTCAAAACTAGAGTGGGTTGGGAGCACTTCTTAGATGACTGTGTGGATGCCAACGAACACTTGGTCAAAAAGTTCTACTGTAATGTAGCCCATATCATAAAGCGTTCTAAGTGACTAAGGTTCGGAACCTCAAGGTGTTGTTTGACGAGAAGTCGCTCAACGAATATCTGGGGTTCAATGAGGAAGATAAGTCTCTTTGTATGGCAAAGCTGGAGATGGGCAAGGAGGTCCGTCCATGGTTAGCTCAGTACCTAGCAATCCCAGGTACCATTCCGGAATGGTTGACTGCTGGGGTCAAATTACTGCGGAGGACCTTAAACTTTGAGGCGAGGGTTTAATAGACATTTGTGTGCAGCCGGTTAGATCCTACTACCCATGACCAGACCCTTCTTCTCTACCGGGTTATTTTGGTTGCTTCCATTATGGCGGGGTACCCCATCAACGTGGGGAATGTGATGTCCCATATAATTTCTATAGTGGGTGTCGAGCACGACCAGAACAATCCATTCCCCAACACCCTTACTATGAACTTTCAGGACTTGCAAGTGGACAAGAGGCCATATGACATCAAGGTCAAGGCGACAACCCCTTTCTCTTGGTATAGCTTGAAGGGAATGACAACCCCAAGGACAAGAACTATAAAGCCCCTGCTTTTGCCTCAACTGCCCAGTCTGAAGTGCCAGTTGTGGTAAAAGCCCCCGCTGAGCCTGCCTCCACTTCTGCTGAGATGCCTCCCGGACCCTCCACATCTTCAGCCATTCCTCCTGGCCCTTCCACATCAACAGGCCCAGAGATCCCATCTTCTTGGGCCCATCCTATCACTGCCCACCGACTGAGTCAGACACTTAAGAGTATCAACAACTAGATATATACTGCTTCATCCAAGTTGTCCACCTTGACCACCACTACTGCAGCTCAGTCGGCACCTCAGGCAACACAGGTCCCACAATCAATAGAGGATGCTTTGAAGGAAATATTTGAAAACCAGAAGAAAATCCTCACGACTCAGGATGCATTGGCAAAAGCAATTGATTTGCATAACAAGAATCTCAAGGAGCTTGCTAGGGAGCACACGAAGTTTTGAAGGACACAGGCCGTCAAGGAGTCCATGAAGGAGCTGCGAGCAGATGTTGACAAGTTAAAGGCAAACCAGCTGCCTTTAGACCTATTGTTTAAGGACCCAGTTCCAGTAGCTGAGCCACAGCCGGAGTACCCACAACGACCTTGGAAGAGGAAGAGGATGATTGCTATAGCCGATGATGCTATCATCTAGTTGGCAGACCCAACAGAGTCTTATCAGCCACAGGGCATACAAGATCTAGAGCCTGTCCAGGTCCAGGCCCAGGTCCTAGCAGCTGAGCAGTAGGACACCAGGAACCAGTCTGAGGTTCCCGAGAACACAGAGGACCTAGGGACCACCCATGATCCTATGCAGACCGACATGGCTTAGGGAGTCTTCATATCCTTTTTATCTATACTTTTGGTGCTTATGTGGACTTGTTGGCATTAGGGACAATGCCAATTTTTATTTGAGGGGGTGTGCGCTGCATTTTTGGATGACTGTATATATTGATTCATCTTACGCTTTATTGATTTTCGTATTTGGTCCATATATAATTTGATAACTAGTTACGTTTCTCGTACTTTTATTTTACTTTGGATCTGTATATAAAGTTACATCATATTGTATATTAAAACTCCCTATTGTATATATTCATTCTATTTTCCACAAAATTTTTCATTTTTTTACCTTCTTATTTATGTTCGTAGCCTTTTGTTTTCTTTTGGACGTTTCCAATAAGCATTTGGTTTTCTTAATGCCATGGTTCTTTCCGAAGGTGGAGTGTTGTGTGAACCGGGTGGCTTTTCCCAATGATGGATGATGCGACAACCTTCTTTAGGGTTTAAGTGTATTTTTGTTTTTATTTTTAGTAGTTTGTAGTTAAGGGTACCTCAAGCAAAGCTTCACTTAGGCCTAGCACATTTGCCTTTGATCCCATGGTCAAAGACAAAATGTTGTGTTTAGGATGGTGAAAGTCGTGACCTTGAGACTCTTGTGTTGGCTGATAATCATCAAGTTGTTTTTTTGGGACCATTGAGTGCTCAAATCGTATCTAAGGTCGTTGTGGGCCCCCGACTCTATGTCTTTAGCAATCATATAGCTTGTGTGGTGAGAAATCGAATTGCGAGTCCAAGTCCCGAGCCGTTGGTCTAGAACTTGCCCTGAATGTTTGTTGAGGCGAAATCTTAAGTGAAATTTTACTTGAGAAGTGAGTATAGGCTCTCCTTGATCCAAATGATAGTTTGAACAATTCCATTGCCTACAATGATATGATCCCAGTTAATCCTTTTGAGCCTTAGACCTTTTTCTTTCAAGAATATGATACAAGCCTATACCCGTTCTAAAAGATACCTCTCTTGGAACCCGATCTTTTCTTGAGCATATGGAAAAACTATATGTTTGGGGGAGGGGAGACGAGGATGTCAGCAAAGTGGTAAAGGCACAAAAATGAAGAAAAAAGAAAGGCAATGAAAAAGAAAAAAAGCAAAAGACAAAAAGAATGCACAATGTGAAAAAAAAAAAAGAATAAAAAGGGATTCAAGAAAAGCAAAGAAAGAAAGGCGTGAAAAGTTGAAAAAAGAGAATAGGTTTGAAATGCATAAGAAAGAGTGACAATGTGTCTCTCTAACCCCTTAGAAAGAAGTGAAATAACTCAACGAGTCAAGTGAATTATGCCAAATGAATCAAAAGAAGTGCTTAAGGAAAGATAGAACCTATTTGAACAAAAACATATCCTACCCTGAACCAAAAGCCTTCACAAAGACTCTATAAAAACCCTATATAATCTTGACTTGAATAAAGTTTACATTAGTGGATACTTACATAATGGGTAAGCATATGGTACTTAGTGCCGGACTTGTAACTTTTCCTTGAGAGAGATGGGTGAATTTCCATTTACCTCGATTTGTGTGCCAATATTAAAAAAGGTGAGGTGTGTTTAGGGAGAGTTGAGGATGCGTGAGTTTGGGCTCCACAATGACCAAGGTAATTGAGATAGTACTTTGATGTAATGAGTCAACTCTTGATGCTCTTGTGTCACACTTGATCCATGATTTTTCAAAGGTTAAATGTTGTTAATGATTCATTTGTGTTGAGGGCAATCATTAGTCCAAATTAATGCTAGTTGAGGTTATTTTAGGATAGCTGAAAATTCATGGATTTTCCCTAAAGAGTTGGGTCTTATTTTATTTGCTTGAGGACAAGCAAAAGCTTAAGTTTGGGGGATTTGATAACTAGGGACTTTGACACATTTCATGCTCCTTCTTTCTTATGCTTTGGTTATAAATTCTTACAAAATAGTCCCAAAAGGTTCATAAGTTGTTCTTGATTCTAGGTTTGATCAACAAAGTGACGAGATGTCAAAGATCGGCTCAAAAGAAGTGAAACTAGCACAAGTACCAAAGACAAGACAAAACTCAAGAGAAACAAGCCTAATGCAGCCGCACTACACTTCGTGCGATTCGCACTAGGGGGATTCAAAAATCTGGATTTGAAGGCATCAAAGCAGTGTGGCCATAATACATTGTGCAGTCCGCACTGAAGACACTGCGGCCACACTAGCATTTTATGCGGTCCACGATCGTGTTTGTGCGGACCGCACTAGACTCCTCCGCGACCGCATTCCATTTTGTATGTTTCGCGAAGCCTAGGTTCAGAGAGTTAATTTTTAAAAGTCAAGAGCCTAGTGCGGCCGCACACCATTTTGTGCGGTCCGTACTGACCCCGTAAGGGTATTTTTGTTCAATTTTTCTAGCCTAACATAAATAGAAACTTTTTTTCCATTTTTAGGGTATCAACTATTACCAGACTTGAGTTGTGCTCATGAGAAGGCATTTTGTAGGCATTTTGGGCACTTTAACGTAGTTTTAGTCATTGAATCATTATATTTACTTCAGTAATTTAATATTATATCTTTCTCTTCATCTATTTATCTGATTTTCTCTTTAAACATGAGTAGTTAAGCCCATTAGCTAGGGTTGTGGCTTAACTCTAGTGTGGGCAATTGACGGGTGTTGCAATTTAGGGATAAATTGGCTATGGGTGTTTGTTATTTGAGTCAATTTTATGGTTTAATTTATGAATTAGTGGTTGTAAATACTGGTTTGTGCTAAGTTTGTTGGAAACACGTTCTCAAGGCATTATACTAAATGTGTGTTCATATTTGTAGGTTTTGATGAATGACAAACTATGCGCAAATTGACACATGACGAGGTCCAAGCACAAGCGCAAAATTGATATACAACGAGATTCAAGCACAATACAAAGATCGAGATTAAGTTTTATATGAGTCGGTATTTAATTGTGATCTTGATCCGACAACTTAAACTCAAGACTTGGCTTCTCTCGTGAAAATATTTTTAACAAATCATGCATATTTAATTTAGAGCAAAATGATTTTAAATAATGCATATTTACTTTAGTTAAAATGATTTTTAAACATGCCTCTAAAATCTGGACTAAGATAATCGATTATGTACTTATGATAATCGATTATGTTTAAGTCAGCTGCTTGACAATCGATTGTGAACTTATGACAATCGATTGTGTTAAGGCAGTGAGCATCAGATTTTTCAAATCTGCATGACAATCGATTGTGAACCTTATGACAATCAATTGTGATGAGGCAGTGTCCATCAAAGTTATTCAAAACTCAAAATAATCGATTGTGAAGCTAATGACAATCGATTGTGAAGAGACAGTGTCCATCAGATTTTTCAAAGTCACAAAATAATCGATTGTGAACTTATGACAATCGATTGTGTTGAGGCAGTGTCTTCCAGACTTTTTCAAAGTTATTAAATAATCGATTGTGAACTTATGACAATCGATTGTCAAGAGGCAGTGTCTAAATTGATTTTTCAAGACTGATATATAATCGATTGTTAACTTAGTATAATCGATTGTATAACTGACCGTTGCCAAAATATTTTCAAATACCGTCAGGTAATCGATTATTGATTTCTTATAATCGATTGTTTTAATTAAAATCTGGAATGGATTTTTTGAACGTTGCTGAGTAATCGATTATTGATTTCTTATAATCGATTGTTTTAATTAAAATATAGAAAGGATTTTTTGAACGTATCTGAGTAATCGATTGTAGATTTCTGACAATTGATTGTTTTATGTAAAATCTGGAAATGATTTTTTGAACGTTGCCAGTAATCGATTATTGATCTTAGATAATCGATTGTTAAGCGTAAAATCTGGGATTGATTTTTGGAAGAACTGGCAAACAATCGATTGTGGTAATTTGACAATCGATTGTCACAGAGTAAAATCAGCAATTCTTAACTGGCAATTAGGCAACGGTAATACAAAGTTTTTCAACTATAAATAAAGCTTCAATTTAGTCTTTTAAGTACAACAACACACAATAACTGATCATACAATTGCTAAAGCTTGCATACTTTATTGCTTATCATTTATATTCATTACATAAGCTTTTGAGAGCCAAATTCTTGTCGAAAGTTGTTGCGATCTTGAGCGTATTCTTTTTACTCATATCTACTCTTAAAGGAGTGTCTTGTTTGAGTGCTAAGTGTTTTTGTACACTTGAAGGGAAGTGTTAGTCCCTTGTGTTGTAAGAAGGAACTTGTGTTTCCTTGGTTGAAGTCTTGGAGTGTTGTATCTCCGAGCAAAGGTTGTTGAGGCTTGTGTCCTCAAGTTGTAACGGTTTGTTGAGCACCCGTAAGCTTAACAAGTTAGTGGAAATCTCGAGAGAGTCTCTCGGGGACTGGACTAGCCACGGGTTGTGGTGAACCAGGATATATCGGTGCGTTTGTTCTAATTTATTTACTTATCGCACTTATTTATTTCCTGCAATTTTTAAATTCCGCAAGTTTACGCTAATTTTTATTATAACGCTATTCACCCCCCCCCCCTCTAGCGTTAAGCGTATTATCTAACAATTGGTATCAGATCCCAACTCTCTGAAGACTTAACCATTTGAGAGAAACATCCATGGCTTCTACTCGTGATTCTTTTGCAGGAATAGGTGAAGGACAATGCTCCACCCGACCACCGCTATTCGATGGTACAAATTATACATACTGGACGGAGAGGATGAGAATATTTGTACAATCAAATAGTTTTCATCTTTGGAAGGTCATAATGAATGGAGAACAAATTCCAACCAAGAAGGTTGAAAATGAATGGGTCCCAAAGTCCGAAAATGAATACGATGCGGATGATATCCGAAAGGTGCAAAATAATGCTAAAGCTATTAATTTATTATATTGTGCTGTAAATGCTGATGATTACAGGAAGATATCTTGTTGCACAACGGCGAAGCAAATGTGGGACAAGCTGGAAACTACGTACGAAGGTACGGACCAGGTAAGGGAAGCCAAAATTGATTTCCTAACCCATGCATATGAATTGTTTCACATGAAGGAAGGCGAAAAGGTCGATGAGATGTTTGAACGATTTTCAAAAATCGTAAATGATTTACATGCTCTTAAGAAGACCTTCATGGATAAGGAACTTGTCCGAAAAATTCTCCGAAGTCTCACTCCGGAATGGCGATCCAAGGCCGACGCGATTCAAGAATCCATTGGCATTTCAAATGTCACCAATGATGCATTAAGAGGTAATCTTAAAACTTATGAATCTACTATACTTAACCCTCTTGTTGATGATCAAAGGAAGCAAAGAATCGCTCTCAAGGCAAGCACAAGCCAACCTCAAAATGATGAGGACGGAGACAACAAGTTCGGACTCGTTATCAAGAGATTTCAAAAGTTCATGCGAAAAGAGTATGAACAAAAGGGCAAAAAGCAAGGAGATCAAATAAAGTGCTACGAGTGCGGAGAAACAGGGCACATTAAATCAAATTGCCCAAATGCTAAAAAGGAGAAGAAACCCTTCAAGAAGCAACGAGCATACATATCTTGGGGAGGCGACTCCGGTGACGAGTCAAGTGAGGAAGAAGAAGACGAAGCCGCAAATCTTTGTCTTATGGCACAAGAAGACAACAAAGAAGAGGTATGTCAAATTTCTTCCAAAAATTTCTTTTCCCTTGAAGAAATGCAAAATGCTTTTGATGAGTTGTATAGCGAATTTATTAAAGCTTCAAAAACTGTTAAGAGTATAAAAGAAAATGCTTCTTTAAAAGAAAAAGATTTTCAAAAACAACTCTCTTTTAAAGAAAAGGAATTGGAAAAACTGATTTTAGAAAATGGGAAGTTGAAAGAGGAAAACAAATTTTTTGGCAAGAGAAGCGCCGACAAGCCCGAGAGTTCTAGAAATTGTACTTCTTGCATGCATCTCAAAAATGAAGTAGAAAGGCTTAAGAGCACCTTAGATAAGTTTAACTCTTCTCATAAAAATTTGAATGAAGTGCTTGTTAATTTGAAGTCGACCAAGCATGGTATAGGTTTTAGAAACGAGCCTAAAGAGAAAGTTGAAGCCAACCAACCACCTAAGGCTCAACCTAGGATAAATAAAACAAATGTTCATCCTAGATACAACAAACCTAGAAATGGTTTTCATCAATCGCAACCTAGAAATTATCATGCTAGAAATAATGCACATTCTAGGCCAAACTCTAGAAAGAATTTTGAACCTTTTAGAACACCTAGAAACGACTTCCAACCTAGAAACAACTATTCTAGAAATGATGCATATCCTAGAACAAATGGTAGGAAAAATGATTTTCATGATTTGCGCAATAGTTATATTGTCAAGAATAGAGTAAATGAATTTCGTCCGTCCAATTACTATCAACCTAGAAGGATGAATAATCCTAACGTGACTTGTCATTATTGTAGACGAATTGGACATATTGCTCCTGCTTGTTTTACACGACATAGACATAACACTCAATCACATCACTATGATTTGCCTAACCCCCAAGGACCCAAAATGGCATGGGTACCTAAAAATCATTAATCTGTTTTGTAGGTATGTTTGAAGGGATCAAGTGTACTATGGTACCTTGATAGTGGATGCTCCAAGCACATGACGGGAGACGAATCCAAATTCCTTCAACTAGAACACAAGGAAGGGGGAAGTGTTATTTTTGGTGATAACAACAAAGGAAAGATTATCGGCATCGGATTAGTCGGTAAAGATGAAATTTCTTCCATTAAGCATATATTACTTGTGAAAGGTTTAAAACATAATCTCTTGAGCATAAGTCAATTATGTGACAAGGGAAATCTTGTTTTATTTGATTCGGATGAATGCTTAGTTTTTAGACGTAGCGATTTCAAAATCATCCTTCGTGGTTTTAGAATGGATAACATTTATATGGTTGATCTTGCAAATCACCCGAATATGTGAATTGTTTAATGAGCAAAGAGGATGATTCTTGATTATGGCATCGTAGAGTAGCTCACATCAACATGCATCTTTTGAACAAATTGGTTTCACAAAATTTAGTTGTTGGTTTTCCAAATTTGAAATTTGAAAATGACTCTATTTGTGATTCTTGTCAAAAAGGGAAGCAAACAAAAGCATCTTTTAAATCGAAAAATATTGTTTCAACTACTAGACCATTGCAATTGCTTCACATGGATTTGTTTGGACCATCTCGCATTGAAAGTCTTGGTAGAAATCGTTATGCTTTTGTTATTGTTGATGATTATTCCAGATTTACTTGGAGTTTATTTCTTGCCCATAAAAGTGATGCTTTTCAGAATTTTAAATATTTTCTTAAACGTGTTCAAAACGAAAAGGAAACAACCGTCACTTCAATTAGAAGTGATCATGGGGGAGAGTTTGATCACAATCTCTTTGCGGACTTTTGTGACGAACTCGGTATCGAGCATACCTTTTCCGCTCCACGAACACCACAACAAAATGGGGTGGTGGAAAGGAAAAATAGGTGTCTCGAAGAGATGGCTAGAACCATGCTCGAAGAGGCTAAGATTCCCAAACATTTTGGGCGGATGCCGTGAGTACCGCATGCTACGTTTTAAATAGAGTAGTCATAAGGCCAATACTCATGAAAACCCCTTATGAACTCTACAAGGGAAGGAAACCAAATATCTCCCATTTTAGAGTATTCGGTTATAAAGCTTTTATTCATAAAAATGGAAAAGATCAATTGGGAAAATTTGATGCCAAATCCGATGAAGGAATCTTTATTGGGTATTCTTCATGTAGCAAAGCATATAGGGTATTTAATAATAGAACCCAAACTGTGGAGGAATCCCCTCATATTGTGTTTTCCGAAAATAATGTTCGCTTGGCGAGAAAGGATTCTTGTTCTGATCTTGCAGGTATTTTAAATAGTTTAAAAGACAAAGTACAAGAGGATACTCCTAAGGAAATTCAAGATGAAATCTTGAAACAATCAACGGAGGAAACGCCACAATTGGAGAAAGAAACGAAAATGCCTAACGAGTGGAGGACAATCAAAGATCACCCTCTCGAACAGGTAATTGGCGACGTCGGAGAAAAGGTAAGTACCCGAAACTCCCTTAAGAACACCTTAGGACATACTGCTTTTGTTTCTCAAATTGAACCAACAACATCTCCGAAGCAATTGGGGATGAATTTTGGACCTTGGCAATGCAAGAGGAGCTTAACCAATTCAAATAGAATGATGTTTGGGATTTGGTGCCAAGACCCGAAAATCATACCATAATTGGTACGAAATGGGTTTTTCGAAACAAACTAGATGAAAATGGTGTAATCACTAGAAACAAAGCTAGGCTTGTAGCAAAAGGCTATAATCAAGAAGAGGGTATTGACTATAAAGAAACATATGCTCCCGTAGCTAGATTAGAAGCTATTCGTTTATTGCTTGCTTTTGCCTCTTCTATGAATTTCAATTTATATCAATGGATGTGAAAAGTGCTTTTCTAAATGGTGTTATTCAAGAAGAAGTTTATGTTGAACAACCCCCCGGTTTTGAAGATTTTAAATCTCATCATGTTTTCAAACTCAAAAAGGCTCTTTATGGTTTAAAACAAGCTCCCCGAGCTTGGTATGAAAGATTGAGTAAATTTCTATTGGAAAATGATTTCATTAGGGGGAAAGTTGACACCACTCTTTTTGTTAAGCATAAAAACAATGATGTTTTATTAGTTCAAATCTATGTGGATGATATTATATTTGGTGCTACTAACAATGTTTTGTGCAAGAAATTTTCCGATTTAATGACAAGCGAATTTGAGATGTCTATGATGGGTGAGTTAACATTCTTTTTTGGATTACAAGTAAAGCAAATGAAAGAAGGTACGTTCATTTGCCAAGCGAAATATTGCAAAGAATTGCTGAAACGATTTGAAATGACCAATGCAAAAGCAATGGCAACCCCCATGAGCACATTCGATCATCTAGACAAAGATGAGAAAGGTAAGGAAGTCGACATCAAAAAGTATCGAGGTATGATTGGCTCTCTCCTTTATCTTTCTGCTAGTCGTCCGGACATCATGTTTAGCGTGTGCTTATGCGCTCGTTATCAATCGCGTCCGAAGGAGTCTCACCTAACTGCGGTGAAACGGATATTGAAGTATCTTGTTGGTACTGTAAATGTGGGTCTATGGTACCCCAAAGGTTCTTCATGCCAACTTGTTGGCTATTCCGATTCCGATTTTGCTGGATGCAAATTGGACCGCAAGAGCACTAGTGGCACTTGCCATTTGCTCGGTAGCTCTCTCGTTTCTTGGTTTAGCAAGAAACAAGTAAGTGTTGCGTTGTCCACAACCGAGGCTGAATATGTAGCCGCGGGGAGTTGTTGCTCTCAAATCCTTTGGATGAAACAACAACTCTTGGGCTATGGCCTAAGTCTTGATCATATCCCTCTTAGATGTGATAATACTAGTGCCATATGCTTGACGAAGAACCCCGTTCTTCATTCGCGAACAAAACACATTGAAATTAGACATCATTTTATAAGAGATCACATTCTCAAGGGCGATGTCGAAATTGAATTTGTTGAAACCAAAGATCAATTGGCCGACATCTTTACAAAGCCCTTAGAGAAAGAGTCCTTCTTCCGAATTCGTAGTGAACTCGGGATCCTTGACTCCACGTTGATCTAAGTCATGCATTGCATTTTCCCCTTCACATGTTTTCTAACTTGAGCGTTGGAGACGTCTAACGTATTTTTGCAGGTATCGCCCTAAAGGCAGGGGGAATTATAAAGCTTGACGCACAGAACAATCGATTTCTCTCTTATATAATCGATTATCCAGTATCAATAATCGATTGTCTTGACATTGTTTGCGTTATTAATTCTGAAATTGTTTTTTTTTAAATAAACAAGTTTTTTTAATAATTCTATATTTTTTTGCTAATGGCAAAAGGGGGAAGATAACGGTATGCACTCTCAATACTTATCGGCATAAATTGAGGGGGAATTCATATATTGAGGGAGAACAAATTGCATATCTTTACTTGTCTTGAATCGTCATTATGAATTGCCTAATATGCATATCCCGCTTAAAGTTTGCCATTATCGAAAAGGGGAAAATTGTTGGAAACACGTTCTCAAGGCATTATACTAAACGTGTGTTCATATTTGTAGGTTTTGATGAATGACAAACTATGCGCAAATTGACACATGACGAGGTCCAAGCACAAGCGCAAAATTGATATACAACGAGATTCAAGCACAAGACAAAGATCGAGATTAAGTTTTATATGAGTCGGTATTTAATTGTGATCTTGATCCGACAACTTAAACTCAAGACTTGGCTTCTCTCGTAAAAATATTTTTAACAAATCATGCATATTTAATTTAGAGCAAAATGATTTTAAATAATGCATATTTACTTTAGTCAAAATGATTTTTAAACATGCCTCTAAAATCTGGACTAACATAATCGATTATGTACTTATGATAATCGATTATGTTTAAGTCAGCTGCTTGACAATCGATTGTGAACTTATGACAATCGATTGTGTTAAGGCAGTGAGCATCAGATTTTTCAAATCTGCATGACAATCTATTGTGAACCTTATGACAATCGATTGTTATGAGGCAGTGTCCATCAAAGTTTTTCAAAACTCAAAATAATCGATTGTGAAGCTAATGACAATCGATTGTGAAGAGACAGTGTCCATCAGATTTTTCAAAGTCACAAAATAATCGATTGTGAACTTATGACAGTCGATTGTGTTGAGGCAGTGTCTTCCAGACTTTTTCAAAGTTATTAAATAATCGATTGTGAACTTATGACAATCGATTGTCAAGAGGCAGTGTCTAAATTGATTTTTCAAGACTGATATATAATCGATTGTTAACTTAGTATAATCGATTGTATAACTGACCGTTGCCAAAATATTTTCAAATACCGTCAGGTAATCGATTATTAATTTCTTATAATCGATTGTTTTAATTAAAATCTGGAATGGATTTTTTGAACGTTGCTGAGTAATCGATTATTGATTTCTTATAATCGATTGTTTTAATTAAAATATGGAAAGGATTTTTTGAACGTATCTGAGTAATCGATTGTTTTACGTAAAATCTGGAAATGATTTTTTGAACGTTGCCAGTAATCGATTATTGATCTTAGATAATCGATTGTTAAGCGTAAAATCTGGGATTGATTTTTGGAAGAACTGGCAAACAATCGATTGTGGTAATTTGACAATCGATTGTCACAGAGTAAAATCAGCAATTCTTAACTGGCAATTAGGCAACGGTAATACAAAGTTTTTCAACTATAAATAAAGCTTCAATTTAGTCTTTTAAGTACAACAACACACAATAACTGATCATACAATTGCTAAAGCTTGCATACTTTATTGCTTATCATTTTATATTCATTACATAAGCTTTTGAGAGCCAAATTCTTGTCGAAAGTTGTTGCGATCTTGAGCGTATTCTTTTTACTCATATCTACTCTTAAAGGAGTGTCTTGTTTGAGTGTTAAGTGTTTTTGTACACTTGAAGGGAAGTGTTAGTCCCTTGTGTTGTAAGAAGGAACTTGTGTTTCCTTGGTTGAAATCTTGGAGTGTTGTATCTCCGAGCAAAGGTTGTTGAGGCTTGTGTCCTCAAGTTGTAACGGCTTGTTGAGCACCCGTAAGCTTAACAAGTTAGTGGAAATCTCGAGAGAGTCTCTCGGGGACTGGACTAGCCACGGGTTATGGTGAACCAGGATATATCGGTGCGTTTGTTCTAATTTATTTACTTATCGCACTTATTTATTTCCTGCAATTTTTAAATTCCGCAAGTTTACGCTAATTTTTATTATAACGCTATTCACCCCTCCCCCTCTAGCGTTAAGCGTATTATCTAACAAAGTTGACTTGGGCAGTTCTTGAGAAAGAGAGCCTAAGTTACCAAAATTGACCCAACAAGGAATTGGGATGAACTTAAGAGATTTGATAGTCCCAGTTAAAAGGTTAAGCCTCGAGAGAGTAAATACCCGACTTGAACCCTAGTTGCTTGAGCAAAATTTGCCTACCTAATTGGTCTTGAGAAAGTCAATTGGGCAAAATCACTCTCTTTACCGAGAGGTGTGAGAGTGGATAACATCGTGCAACGGTTATAACATATTTCCCCAATCATGTCAATCCTGCCTTAAAAGCAATTGTCCGTCAATTAGCCACCGAGGTAAAGTTACTACCCTAGTGCCTTTACATCCATGAGATACAACTTGTAGAAATTCTCAATTAGCATAATCTAATTGCAATTATAATTAGTAGTTGATAATAGTAGATTATTAAAGAAAAATCCAAAAATGATTGGAAGTAATAGTTGGAACAAATCCCACTCTAAATAGATACTCGACTCCATCCTAGCTCCCTGTGAAAATCGATCCCGAACTACAAATCGGGTAAAAGCTATTGCGACCCTGTCTTCCTACTTTTTAGTACTGTGGAGTAGGCAGCGACCAGACATAATATCTCTCTCGGGTGTAGTACTTGGTATTACGTTTTCATCATTTTCCCTACCGGCTTCATTGATGGGGCCTAGAAGGTTGTTTGTAATGCCTGCTATTGCTTTTACTCTTTCCTCTCCCTTTCCTGCTATTGCTGATCTTTGCGATATTATGAAGAGGTGATGACTTCTTTCAAGGATCTAGATGAAACTAATATCTTGGCTATAGAAATCCCCACAGACGGCGCCAAATTGTTAGACTCAAAAGATATTACAACATTTTCGAATAAATCAATCAAAGAAAATAAGGGGGATAAATCTTAGCTAAGCATAATAATCTCTAGAACATAAGATGTATAAAATGTAAGTGACAGATGGGATTCCTTAGTTCGTTTTTCCTCGATGTTAAAGATACTTACTTTTTTTTGTAAGAGAATATTATATTTAATGTTTCTTTGTTTAAATGAAAAGATCCCCTTATTACAAAGGCTCCTCCATTCCCCCTCCCCCGATCACATATATATAAGAGATAGACCCCTTAGGAACCTCTCAAAGATTTATTTAAAGGAATAAATCTTTATTCCTTTGAAGCCCCTTATTGGGACTACACTACTGCAAAGGCCGCACAATATTTGTTCGCCTATCCGTTTTCCTTTGCAAGACACCGAGCAACGAGGACCTTGCTGTTGCTCTTCTTCGTCGACGGTTGTGGTCGTCCAAATTTGGACCCATATATGGTGAAATTAAAAAATAGCCATAGTTTTAAAGCCACTTTTATATAAAGATAAATTTGAACGAAAACATTATTCACAATCCGGAAAATATTCCATCATGATATACTAGAGTTCCAGTATAATATACCGGTCCAACATAATATGTTGAAAATCCATACACAAGTGCTCCAATCTCCAATATATTATGCTGGAAATTTCTGTGTGCTGGAGTTCCAACATAATATGCTGGAAGTTCATACACAGGTGCACCAATCTCCAATGTATTATGCTGAAACTTTCCGTGTGTTGGAGTCCAGCATAATATGTTGAAAGTTCATACATATATGTATCAATCTCCAGTATATTATGCTGGAACTTTCTTTATTGCAGCAAAATAATAGCTATTTTTCAATGACTTTGCAAATATTGATTAATTTTCAATTAACAGTCTACAAACTGTACAGACCTTGCTATTTTCATCTTTTGTATGCACTATTAAGTCAAATAACAATGGGTCACGGTATTTAATAAGTTCTCAATTGACTCATTAAGTTCCTAGCTAAATGTGACTATGTAATTAACTTCCTTAAAACTTAGCATTTATTAACTCTATTCTTTGCTCTTAATGTTCATTGAAGCTTTTGACGGCCTTGAATACAAGTCTTATTCCATTTTACTGATCACTTCACCTAAAAACAAATCACTTTTTATAAACTCAAAAAAACATAAATTGTTTTTTTCAATCTATTTCAAGAAAGCATATAGTCAATAACTAAAGAAAATCTTTTTTTTTATCAAATAGTCATTATAGTTACAATTAAATGATTTCAACTTCAAATGACAAACGTGAATGATCAAAGGAGTAGAAAGTATTTAATTAAAAATGAGTTCATTACTCTTTTTAGCATATATAACGAGAAAAAATATTATGATAGCAATCTTAGTGCGATCAAAAAACTTCTAGAATAAGTAGATACTAATCCATTATTTATTTTTGAGATACAGAACAAAAGTTAAGAGATACAAGTAAAAGGTAAAAACATTAGTCCAGAAAGACACATTTTAATACTCAAAGGAATCTATTTTTAGATCTTTCCAAATTACAAAACATTTAAAATATTATTTCCTTTTTTTCTGAAACCTTTCTTAGTCAATAAAGTATGGAGACAGGCTCTCGAGTCTAAGGGTTACAAAATAAGCAGATCTAAGACAGAATACCTGGAGTGCAAGTTTAGCACCAAACCGAACGAAGTAGGCAGGGACGTGATGATTGGATCTCAGATCATCGCCAAGAGGGACAGTGTCAGATTTCTTGGGTCGGTGATTCAGGGGATGGAGAGATTGATGGGGACGTCACTCACCGTATAGAAGCGGGGTGGTCAAAGTGGAGGCTTGCATCAGGAGTCTTGCGTGACAAGAAAGTTCCACAGAAACTCAAGGGAAAATTTTATAGAGCTGTGGTTAGACCGGCCATGTTGTATGGGGCGGAGTGCTGGCCAGTGAAGAACTCTCATGTTCAGAGGATGAAGGTTGCGGAGATGAGGATGCTCAGGTGGATGTGCGGGCTCACCAGGTTAGATAAGATTAAGAATGAAGTTATTCGAGAGAAGGTGGGGGTGGCCCCGGTGGATGAGAAGATGCGAGAAGCGAGGCTAAGGTGGTTCGGGCATGTACGGAGGAGAAGTCATGGGTGAGGAGTTGTGAGCGGCTGGCGATGGTCGGCGCACGGCGAGGCAGAGGGAGGCCTAAGAGGTATTGGGGAGAGGTGATTAGGCATGATATGGCTAGAATGCGAGTTTCTGAGGACATGACCATTGATAGGAAAGTCTGGAGGTCTAGTATCAGGGTTGTAGGATATGGGCCCCTAGTGTTTTTCGTACCCTCACCCGGTGTTGGGTGAGGCTTGGCAGGGCTATCCTTAGATGATGTGTGTATTTGATTGTGTCTCCCTTATGGTAGTTATTTATGGTAGTTACTGTATGATATTATTGCATGCTATTTTATTTATGGTTTTTATGCTTAGATAATTATTTACGCTGTTTCTGCTGAAGCTACTAATGTTCTTTCGTTGTTGTTTTTGTTTTTATTGTTCCTTTCCTTCACTGAGCCGAGGGTCGATTGGAAACAGCCTCTCTGTCCTTTCGGATAGGGGTAAGGCTCGTCTACATATTATCCTCCCCGAACCCTACTTTGTGGGACTATACTAGGTAGTCGTTGTTATTGTTGTTCCTTAGTCAATAAGATAAAGTACCGAATGATCTAAATATTAGATTGTCCCTTTCATACATTCTCTCACCTATCAGTCAACTTGAAAATAGAAAATAATTTCCTCCAAATAAATAAAATATCAAAACAATACAATTACAAGAAAAAAAGTAGCACAGAAACTCGGTGCAGCCGACTATAGCCAACGCCGCTTCCCCACGCGGCAAAAACGCGCCATTAAACGACCGACTGTTATTACAAGACAAACATGCCCTTGCCACGTCATACTCACGTTACTTTCACTACGTCTCCGTTTCATTTCTTCCCTTTACTCCGTCAATCTCTTTCTTTTTTTCCCTTTTACATTTACATAAGTAATTATTAATAAAAAGAAGTGTTTAAATTTATGCACTAACAACATAAAAAGTATGTAAATAATTAAATTACTTAAAATATAATTATTGTATTTTATTAACTCATTAAATATAAATGATTAATAGTAGAAAATAATACTAAGTACCTAATATAACATATTAAATTACATAAATAATGTATAAAATTTGTTGCTTAATGTATATAACTTAAATCTTAAAAGAAATAAGAGAGTTTTTATAATAGTAAAAAGAAAAAGAAGGTAAGAAAGATTAACTAGACACCAATGTACGAGAATTCAAAGTTTCAAAGCATGACATAACAAATTTAGCAGAAATATACATTATCTAACTTAAACTTTGTATTAGCGCAATTTAACCTTTATTTATTGTAAAATTTGTATTAATATAATACCGAAATTACATTTTAACTGATCGGATTGTATAAAATTTGTAGCATTCACGAATAAACTTTAACTCTTTTGGAAATTCTTTGTCTCATAATATTTTCTTTTCTATTTTCTCGCTCCAACATTTTTTCCCCATTTTATATCTTGAAAAAGTGAAAAACAAAAAGGAAAATATCATTAAATGATTTATACTAGAGAGTGAGAGAGGGGTTTTTTCTTCTAACTTGGTGTCACTTTCACACCTCAGTCCAAAGTAAGGGTGTCTTCTAGCCCGGGCCCGGGCCTAAACAGGCCTGAGGGGTCGGGCTTCGTGTGTCGGGCTTGGCGATCCCGGACCTGATGGTTGAGACCGGCCCGTGACGTGCCTAAGTCCACAGTGGTCCTGGGCCTGACGGGTATTTTTTTTAAGGCAATATCTTGTAGAGTAGTTATTAGTATAGTGTAGAATATATTTTATATGGTGTACTAAGTTATTAGTATAGTATATATTGTGTTGTAGTAATTAGTATATATTGTATATTATGTATATAGTGTGTTGTAGTAATTAGTATATATTGTATATTATGTATATATTGTAGATAATCACAGTCATTATTACTTCTACCAATATCAGTTGTAATAGAAATCCGATTAGGTATATGAGTAAATAAATAGCGCAAATATTGTTCATATTCATGTTTGAATTTATAAATATCGGCTTTAACTGTTGCGCGAGGCCAACCTTTATAAGTAGGATTAAAAACTCTTTTAATATAGTGAACCCAATTAGGATTAGAAGCAAAAGTATAAGGCAAGCACATAACAGTAATCATCTTTGCTAGTTCTTCACGATCTCTATTTGGATCGTAATATAGAATACCTCCGCTGACAGTGTTAATTCCTGAATGAACTAGATTTGAACCTGTACTAGGGTTAACTTGAGAATCTACACTTGTCCCCTCCCCCCCCCCTCTTATTGCGTTTGCATTTGAAACAATCTAGCATTATCTCTAGGTTGTATTTTTATGTGCCTAACCAAACTACCTATGCCGCTACGGTCTCCAGTAAATTTATGAACAAGTAATTTCCCACAAGTTTTACACTTAGCCTTATTTTGTTCTCTTACTTGAGTAAAAAAATGTCAAACTAATGATGTTTCTGCACGTTTAGCAGCTTGTCTACTAAAAGTTGAAATTTCTACAGGTGGGTGTGCCGGTGCATTACTTGAGTTATGAACAGGACTAGTAGGTGTATCATCTAAATCTGGTGCTTGGATTTCATCATCATCATTATCATCCTCATTTTCGTCTAAGATAGGTTCATTAGGATAAAGAGCATTCATAATTTCATCATCTAATCTATCACATACTGCAACATCATGTAGAAATTCACTATCGGTAAATTGAAACCAAGGTTGATCACTATCAAGCATTCCGGGAGGCGGAGTAGGACGTCTAGGTTGGCGACTACTTTCAACTTGCTTATCTTTTGTAGGTCGGGGAGCCGGGGGAAGGGTATTATTATGGCCACTACTTTCACCGGTTTTACCTTTTCCTTTACCGAATATTTTTTTTAAAGAAAATGCCATACTAATTAGAATTATGCAAACTAAACAACACAAAAATATAGTATTAACACGTAAGAGTTGAAACGAGTTTAGCGGATTGCCGAACAACTTCTTGAAAATTGAAAATCGTTGAACACTTGAAAACTTCAATTCAACAACTTCACAATTTTTCACGAATTTTTAATAATAAATTAAGCAATTGTAGTAGAAAGATTGAAAGAGAGCTTGAGAGAGATTGAGAGATATTGATGAATTGGTGAATAAAAATGAAAGAATAGGGGGTATTTATAGTTGAGAAATGGGAAAAGTATAATTATATAAAGTTAGGGGGCCAAATGGTTATTTTATAAAGTTCCGAACGGCTATTTTTAATAGCCGTTACTGGTTTTTCAAAAAAAAAATTTTTAAAATAGCCGTTGGGCCCGCCTGGCCCGCCAGGACCGGCCCAGGTCCGCCAGGCGGTCCCGGGCCTGACTGTTCGAAGATGAAGACCGGCCCGTCACGGATTTTTTGGACCGGTAGGACCGGGACAGCCAGGACCGCTGTCCCGGTCCGGTCCCGGGTCTGAACCGGCCGGTTTGCACCCTTAGTCCAAAGTGCATTACAATCTGTCAAATACATGCACATAAAGAGAAAAAGTTCAATTCTTTTGCTTATTTATTTATTGATTTATTTTCTTCTTGTTATGAAATAATATAAAAGACAAGAACAATAACTCAAGAACAAGAGCAAATAGAGAGAAGAGTAGAGAGAGTTCTTCTTATTGATACTTAGAGAATGTTAGGAGTGATTTACAATGGTAGAGGGCACCTCTATTTATAGGGAGGAGGAGGATTTATCTACCAAGAATAGAACTCTAGAATCTCTCTAATTAAAGACATTCACCTTAAATAGAAGTGTATTTATAACACTCCCCCTTGAATGTCTATTCAATGATGTGCCTCGTTAAAACCTTAAAACAAAACCCAATGGGAAAAATTAAAGTAAGGAAAAAGAGTACACATGTTTGAATATGCGCCTATTGGTTGCCTCGTTAAAAACCTCGCAAGGAAAACCCGGTGGGACAAAACCTTGTAAGGAAAAAAGAGTGCAACGCGCCTTAACTCCCCCTGATAAGAACATCAATTTATGTCCTTAAGTCTTCGCATCCCGATCTTGTGAACTAGCTTCTTGAAGGTTGACTTTGGTAGAGATTTTGTAAATAAATCAGCCATATTGTCGCTTGAACAAATCTGTTGAACATTGATATCACCATTCTTTTGAAGATCATGTGTGAAGAATAACTTTGGTGAAATATGCTTCGTTCTATCTCCTTTTATGAATCCTCCCTTCAATTGAGCTATACATGCTGCATTGTCTTCATACAAAGTTGTGGGTAGTTTATCACACTTCAAACCACATTTGTCTTGGATATGATGTATTATCGACCTTAACCACACACACTCCCGACTTGCTTCATGAATAGCATGTTAGAAATAACGCTCTACGCTAGAGGGGGGTGAATAGCGTATTAATAAAATTTGGCGTTTTCTTGCGGAATTTAAACTTTGCAGGAAATAAACAAATGCAGTAAAAATAAATTACACCACGATATATACTGGTTGGCCACACTTTGTGGTTAGTCCAGTCCCCGAGAGACTCTCTCGAGATTTCCACTAACAACCTTGTCAAGCTTAAGGTGCCCAACAAACCTTTACACTTGAGACTTGAATCACACAAATCTCAAACACTTGCTCGGAGGTTCCTCACCTCAAAGACTTCAACTTGCTCGAAGGTTCCTCACCTCAAAGACTTCAACTTGCTCGAAGGTTCCTCACCTCAAAGACTTCAACTTGTTAAGCTTCCGGGTGCCTAACGAACCTTTACAACTTGAGAACTTGATACAACACAAGCCTCAACCAACCCGCTTAAGGAAACCTATCCCTAAGACTTTACAAGAAGAAATATAACACTCCTTCTTACTACAAGTGTTTAACAAGAACACTCTTTTACTCACTTTACAAGAACTCTCTCAAAGAGTGGATTATGAGTACAAAATATATGGCTCAAGAACACAACAACTTAATCAATATTTGGCTCTTCAAAATAATATGTAAGATATGAAATTTGAAGCTCAAGAATGTAATGTAAACTTTGTAATTTTTCTGGAGTGTTGTTGTATGTAAAAGTGATTTTCAGAGAGTGTTTTATAGAGAGAATGGAGCAATAGACCGTTGCTTTTAGTTCCAGAAAACGCTCCTGAAAATCTGCCTGACAATCGATTGTCGATATTACACAATCGATTGTTGGAGCAAAATTTCAACAGACAAATTCCTTAAAATCCGTTTAAAAAGATTTCTGTTGAATTTTTAAGAAAGACAATCGATTGTTAACATTTGACAATCGATTGTTGTTCAAATATTCAAAATATTTCTGGCAACTTTTTGACTAAAAGATTGTGTAATGATTACACCATAAATGTCGAAATAAAGCCGTTAAGAAAAATCTTTTGGAAATTCCAGCATGCACAATCGATTGTTAAATAGTGACAATCGATTGTTGCTTCAAAAATGATTTCAGACGAACTCTGTCTCAAGACAACATTTTTGAGACTAAGTATAAAACTTGACAATCGATTTTTCAACAGTGAAAATCGATTGTTGTTTCGAAAATAATTTCAAACAACCTCTCTGTCTCAAGGCAACATTTTTGAGACTAAGTATAAACTTTGACAATCGATTGTTGGTCATAGACAATCGATTGTTAAACCCAATTTTCACAAGACGAGTTTAAAAATCATTTTGACAAATATGCAACTTATTTCTTTAAAAACTTATGATGCATGATTTTATGAAAATCATTTTAGGTGAGAGCCAATACTAGAAATAAGTCGTTGAGTCAAGATTACAAATTGAGACCTACTCAACAGTTGATTGCATCTTCTATTCTTGAACGCGTACTATCCATCTTGTACTTGGACTGTTATTGTTCCATCACCGATGCTTGTCTCAATGTTTGGCATTTATCAAAACCTACATGAATCAATACACGTTAGTTCGAGAACGTGTTTCTTACAATTTCCCCCTTTTTGATAATGGCAAACATGTATCGGGATATGCATAATGATAACAGTTCAAGATAATTCAATATGCATCATAGACATGTTCATGTTGCATAAGATATTCCCCCTCAAATGATGATTCCCCCTAAATGTATGCAGTTATATCAAAGTGCTTGGGAAATATATTATGCATGCATAGCCCGTTTATCTTCCCCCTTTTGACATTAACAAAAAAGGGCTAGTTCAACAAACGTCAACATAATCGAATATTGATACGGGATAATCGAGTAGTTGCACTGGAAAGAAAAAAATTCCCCCTAAATATAAGATTCCCCCTGAATTTATGCAACACATATATTCAAGGACTTTGCATAAATATGAACATGCATATAATATTCAAAGAAGGCATGTAAGTATGCATAAACTCTAGTCTTGCATATAGCCTTTCTTTTCTTCCTTTTGAAAAAAGTATGTACTTCCCCCTTTTTAAAATATCAAATAATTCATATAATGGAAATAGGAGAGATATTTCAAATGAAAATCAACTTTCATTAAATAGATAAAATATTACATAGGCCACTAAATAAATAAAAATACAAGAAAATATTTAATCCTCGTTATCATCATCTTCGTCCATGTTTTGCGGCGGTGCCTCAAATGGGACAAGATTGCCATATTGATAGTTGATATGGTCAAAATATCCTAGGACATAGCGGGACAAAGTGTCAACTTTTGTTTCAATACGGGTAAGATGATTTACTATCTCCGCATTTGGATCTTGATTTTGAGGCGGATTTTGAGGAGGATTTTGAGGAGGTTGATTATCATGATCGCCACCACTGTGAAATGAAGACTCGGAAATTTCCCAATGTTTGGTCCGATTTTGAAGTGGACCATTTGCCGTGATAATGCCGGCGGATTCAAGAAAATGCATGACAAGAAGTGCATAAGGAAGATGTTTGTCTTCGGCGAGAGCATCACGCATGTGAAGCAATAATTTAATCGAGCTCCGGAAGAAATGGCATGCATGAGTTTACAATCTTCTTGGGAGATAGTGGTGTGACTGCTTTTTCGGGGCTTGAGAACTCGGGTGATGAAATAGAATATCAACCGATAGTTCGGATCCATTCCCGTGATCGTAGGACGACGAGAAGTGAGACGTGGATCATAGTGAGTGAGTCCAATTTGACGAAGAAAAGAGGTTTCATCAAATAAGGCTCCCTCTTGTCCAACATATTGGTGAATGTCTTCACCATCATTTGGAAGTTTGATAATGGCGTTAAGATATTCGTCGGAGACAACTATTTTGACACCATTTACAAAAGTGAGAAGATCGCCATCGTCAGTTGGACGGAGGTTTGAATAAAAGGCCCGAATGAGTGTAGTATTGATGAAATCATATGAAAGGAGAAGGAAGTCAAGAAGTTGACTTTCTCGGAGTAAGTTTACAGCAAGACCATAGTTTTGGAGATATCGCATAGTAGAAAAACGAGGAGGATGAATATCACGTTTTTCAAATTTAGTAAGAAAGCGATTTAATTTATTTTCGCTTTTGAAGACCAAAACATCACCATCTTGATATGGATGATATCCGGAGGGAGGAAGAGCAGAGGTGGAAGCACCTTCCCTATTTGAACGGGTTCTTCTCGACATATTGATAGAAGAAAGAAAGCTTGAATTTTGCAAAAAGAGCTTTTTTAGAGAGGATTTGAGGCTTTGAGCTTGAATATTTGGTGATGAGAATGAAGACACCATCTCCTATATATAGAGGGGAGAATAGGAGAAAAAAAAAATATGCCTGAAGTTAACTCAAAAACGGTCGAGTTTTGGAATTGACCGTTGAGACAATTGATTGTGTATTTGAGACAATCGATTGTTGAACAGTGTTATGCCAGTTGGATTGACTGATAAAAGCTGATAATCGATTAAAGAGAGCTGCAGGACTCAGAACGGTAAGAATTTTTGAATTAATACCGTTGGACAATCGATTGTGTGATAGAGACAATCGATTGTGTCAAGTTTGACACTTAGATTCTGAGAATTTGGCTTGAAACAGAATGTTTTTGAAATTTCAGAAAATCACTGACAATCGATTGTGTAATTTGACAATCGATTGTGTACTGGGCAAAAATGGTCAGTCCTGAAAATTGATTTTGGAAGTATGGTAATCAATTTTGAATATCAATTTTGGAATTATGACAATTGATTATGAATGAAACAACGTCATCAACACATGGTGGAAGATAATGATTCTTCGGATGAAAACGTTTTTATGAAAATAGATTTTCCATCATGAATACATATAATCAACACCAATTGTTATAAATACCAATTTAGAAAATCAAAACTCAATACAATTTATGCACTTAATCAATTATGCAATTTATCAAAATAACATTCATATCAATACTTGTGACATATAATACCAATTCAACTAGCTAAAGGGTAGAGTAAGGAACGATCATACCCGGTTTGTCTTGATGTCATCCTCCATCGTTGACATCTCAATTTGCTAGAAATTGAATTGAATGCTTCATGCGAGCACATTTGCATTTCCAACATTTAATCAAGTGAAGCCATTTCCGATATATATATATAAACAATTTATCACCATAACAACAATTCAAAAACCAAACAGATATTTGTTAAGAAAATATCATCAATAAAATTTATGCAATCAATTCTTTCAAAGCACAAGTTCCCTCTTAAGTAAGACAAAATGGAATGTAATGACATTCCTCTTACTTGTAACAAATTGCCTAAAACATTTCTTCTTTTGATAAGAAGATTGTATTAAGGCTAATTCCTTTTACCATATTCACAAAAGAATAGGAAGGATATTGAGGAATATACAATATGACGATTTCTATAAATTTATCAATTATATCAACAAAAAAAAATACCTATTGTTATTTTGAGAGGCATTTGTCAAAACATATATTGCATGCTGTTTCAAATAGATAGTCAAATCATGAATCAACCATCTTATCACCGAAATTCCTCTCGATGCCTTTGGGTGTCGTGCTTGGCGCATCTACTACAATTTTGTAGTCTTCAAGCACACCTGCAAAAATACCTACGGAGAGGTTTTTGGTACCCATATCTTTTTGGGTCCTTTGGGGTTAGGCAAATAATAATTATAACCAAAAGATAAATTCCTATGTTTAGCAAAACACACGGGTGCAATGTGACCTATCCGATTGCAATAATGGAATACTACGTTCGGATTGTGCCAATGCCTAGGTTGCGCCAAATACATTCTAGGTGATCTAGAGTCATTCCTAGAAGCGTTGAAAATTCTAGTGTCATTTCTAGGTTGTCTAACGTAGTTCGTTCTAGGCTTATCAGCAATGGTCCTAGTATTGTTTCTAGGCGATGTAAAGTGATTAACTCTAGGTTCATTATTCCAATTTCTAGAGTTGTATCTAGGTGATCTAAAGGCGTTAGTTCTAGCCTTATTTTCGTACATCCTAGCGTAATGTCTAGGTGGTCTAAAGGAATTTGTCCTAGACTCATTTACACCCCTAGAATTATTTCTAGGAGGAGCAGTAAAATTTCTAATGGGATTTCTGCTTTTATGCCGTTGATTATTCTTAGACGTTTCCTTTTCTTCAATAACCTTAGGGACATCTATACTCCGTGATTCTAAAGTTTTCCTAAGTTCTGCGTTTTCTAACTTCAAAGAATCGCAGGAAGTACAAGTAGAGCATTCATCAACATAAGAAGCTTCATGCATAGTCTTAATGACTTGTCTAAGTTCTACACTATCATTTTGCAAAAACTGATTTTCTTTTACAAGATTCTCGTTATCAAGAGACAGATTTTCAAAATCTTTTTGTTTTAAAGAAAGTTGATTTTTGAAATCTTTTTCTTTCAATAAGAGACGTTCTTCAAAATCCTTTTCTTTTAAAGAGAGATTTTTCTGAAAATCTAATTCTTGCTGGGAAAGTGATTTCTTCAAATCTCTAATCATTTTGACAGCATTACCATATTCACCAAACATATCTTCATAGGCATTTTGAAGTTCTTCAAACGAGAGAGAGTTAGAAGTGCTTACCTCTTTTTCTTTGTCGTCGGCCATCAGGCACCTGATATTTGATTCATCATTTGAGCATTTTTCCACTTGAGATGTTCTTTCATGAATTTCTTCAAGCTTATCCCACATTTCCTTAGCAGTTTTGTAGTGGGAGATTTTTCGCCAGATTTCCTAGTTCAAGGATTTATACAACATATTTATCGCATTAGTGTTGTATTCACTTACCTTGGCTTTCCCAACTTTTGTCGTCATTTGATTTCCATGCTTGATGATTTGCCATAGATAGAGGTCGTTTGCTATCGTAAAAACTCTCATTCGATCTTTCCAAACTGAGTAGTTGTTTTCACCCAATTTTGGAGGCGATGTGTTGCATTCACCTTCACCTATTCCTGAAAAAAAGTCACGAGTAGAAGACATGGATGGTTCTCTCAAACTGTTAAGTTTTTCAGAGAGTTGGGCTCTGATACCACTTGTTAGAAATAACGTTCTACGCTAGAGGGGGGTGAATAGCGTATTAATAAAATTTGGCGTTTTCTTGCGGAATTTAAACTTTGCAGGAAATAAACAAATGCAGTAAAAATAAATTACACCACGATATATACTGGTTGGCCACACTTTGTGGTTAGTCCAGTCCCCGAGAGACTCTCTCGAGATTTCCACTAACAACCTTGTCAAGCTTAAGGTGCCCAACAAACCTTTACACTTGAGACTTGAATCACACAAATCTCAAACACTTGCTCGGAGGTTCCTCACCTCAAAGACTTCAACTTGCTCGAAGGTTCCTCACCTCAAAGACTTCAACTTGCTCGAAGGTTCCTCACCTCAAAGACTTCAACTTGTTAAGCTTCCGGGTGCCTAACGAACCTTTACAACTTGAGAACTTGATACAACACAAGCCTCAACCAACCCGCTTAAGGAAACCTATCCCTAAGACTTTACAAGAAGAAATATAACACTCCTTCTTACTACAAGTGTTTAACAAGAACACTCTTTTACTCACTTTACAAGAACTCTCTCAAAGAGTGGATTATGAGTACAAAATATATGGCTCAAGAACACAACAACTTAATCAATATTTGGCTCTTCAAAATAATATGTAAGATATGAAATTTGAAGCTCAAGAATGTAATGTAAACTTTGTAATTTTTCTGGAGTGTTGTTGTATGTAAAAATGATTTTCAGAGAGTGTTTTATAGAGAGAATGGAGCAATAGACCGTTGCTTTTAGTTCCAGAAAACGCTCCTGAAAATCTGCCTGACAATCGATTGTCGATATTACACAATCGATTGTTGGAGCAAAATTTCAACAGACAAATTCCTTAAAATCCGTTTAAAAAGATTTCTGTTGAATTTTTAAGAAAGACAATCGATTGTTAACATTTGACAATCGATTGTTGTTCAAATATTCAAAATATTTCTGGCAACTTTTTGACTAAAAGATTGTGTAATGATTACACCATAAATGTCGAAATAAAGCCGTTAAGAAAAATCTTTTGGAAATTCCAGCATGCACAATCGATTGTTAAATAGTGACAATCGATTGTTGCTTCAAAAATGATTTCAGACGAACTCTCTGTCTCAAGACAACATTTTTGAGACTAAGTATAAAACTTGACAATCGATTTTTCAACAGTGACAATCGATTGTTGTTTCGAAAATGATTTCAAACAACCTCTCTGTCTCAAGGCAACATTTTTGAGACTAAGTATAAACTTTGACAATCGATTGTTGGTTATAGACAATCGATTGTTAAACCCAATTTTCACAAGACGAGTTTAAAAATCATTTTGACAAATATGCAACTTATTTCTTTAAAAACTTATGATGCATGATTTTATGAAAATCATTTTAGGTGAGAGCCAATACTAGAAATAAGTCGTTGAGTCAAGATTACAAATTGAGACCTAACTCAACAGTTGATTGCATCTTCTATTCTTGAACGCGTACTATCCATCTTGTACTTGGACTGTTATTGTTCCATCACCGATGCTTGTCTCAATGTTTGGCATTTATCAAAACCTACATGAATCAATACACGTTAGTTCGAGAACGTGTTTCTTACATAGCAATTATCTCGGCATGATTAGATGAAGTAGCCACAATTGATTGCTTAGTCGAACGCCAAGATATGGCGGTTTCTCCACAGGTAAACACATAACCCGTTTGAGATCGAGCCTTGTGTGGGTCGGACAAATATCCAGCATCAGCATAACCAACAAGATCCGGGCTGCAATTCTTGCCATAAAATAAGCCCATATCGGTAGTTCCCTTTAGGTACCGCAATATGTGTTTGATCCCATTCCAATGTCTCCTCGTAGGAGCCGAGCTAAATCTTGCTAAGACATTAACTGAAAAGGATATGTCAGGTCTTGTAGTATTTGCAAGATACATTAGTGCGCCAATTGCACTAAGATATGGTACTTCAGGACCAAGTAGCTCTTCATTCCTTTCTTGTGGTCGGAATGGATCTTTGTTCACATCAAGTGATCGAACAACCATCGGTGTACTTAAAGGATGTGCTTCATCCATGTAAAACCGTTTCAGTACCTTTTCTGTATAGGTAGATTGATGAACAAAAATTCCGTTTGCCAAATATTCAATTTGCAAACCAAGACATAGTTTAGTCTTCCCGAGATCTTTCATCTCGAATTCATCCTTTAGATAATCAATTGCCTTTTGGAGTTCTATAGGGGTTCCAATAAGGTTTATGTCATCAACATATACGGCAAGTACAACAAATTCCGATGTTGTTTTCTTTATAAAAACACACGGGCAAATGGTGTCATTTATGTAGCCTTCTTTTAACAAATACTCACTAAGACGATTATACCACATTCGTCCTGATTGCTTTAGACCATACAAGGATCTTTGCAATTTAATTGAGAACATTTCCCGAGATTTTGAATTGTGCGCGTTTGGCACCTTGAGTCCATCGGGAATTTTCATGTATATCTCATTATCAAGTGAGCCATAAAGATAGGCAGTAACTACATCCATTAAGTGCATGTCAAGCTTTTCATGGACAGCAAAACTTATGAGATAACAAAAGGTTATCGCATCCATTACAGGCGAATATGTCTCTTCATAATCGACACCAGGACTTTGAGAAAAACCTTGTGCAACAAGGCGTGCCTTATATCTTTGTACCTCGTTTTTCTCATTTCTTTTGCGTACAAAGACCCATTTATAGCCGACAGGCTTAACACCATTAGGTGTTTCAACTATAGGGCCAAAAACTTCACGTTTTGCCAGCGAATTCAATTCTGATTGAATTGCTTCTTGCCACTTTGGCCAATCCTGTCTTTTTCGACATTCTTCAACAGATTGAGGTTCGAGATCCTCACATTCTTGCATAATGCTAGATGCTACATTATAAGCAAAGGCATTATCCACCACAATATCCACTCGATTAATATTTGCCTCAATATTAATTGGATTTAGGGATAGTTCCGTATTTTCCAGAGTCTCGGGCTCAATGGATTCTTCATGAATCTCAGAATTTGTTAGATCATGAGATTCTTTCGTGGTGTCATTTTGATCGTTCTTTTTCCTCTTTCTAGGATTTCGATCTTTGGAACCTAATGGTCTGCCACGCTTCAGGCGTGCATTTGACTCATTGGATATGGCACTAGATGATTGTCCAACAGGGACATCAATACGGATTGGAACATTTTCCGCGGGAATGTGGGATTTCGTTATCCTTTTCAAGTCCGTAAATGCGTCAGGCATTTGATTTGCTATTCCTTGCAAATGGATAATCTTTTGTACCTCTCTTTCACAAATAGAGGTATGTGGATCAAGATGAGATAATGATGCATTTTTCCACAAAATTTCCCGTTTGGTTTCACCAACTTCTCCCCCTAATTTTGGGAAAAGTGTCTCATCAAATCGACAGTCTGCAAATCGTGCAGTAAACAAGTCGCCTGTCAATGTTTCGAGGTAGCGAATGATGGAGGGCGATTCAAACCCAACATATATTCCTAACCTTCTTTGCAGACCCATTTTGGTGCGGGATGGCGGTGCAATAGGCACATATACTGCGCATCCAAAAATCCTTAAATGGGATATATTGGGTTCATGACCCAAAACCAATTGCAACGGGGAATACTTGTGGTAATTCGTCGGTCTGAGACGAATTAGCATTGCTGCATGTAAGATGGCGTGACCCCATACCGAAGTGGGCAGCCTCGTTCTCATAAGTAATGGCCTTGCAATCAATTGCAGGCGTTTAATTAACGATTCTGCAAGACCGTTTTGAGTGTGAACATGAGCTACAGAATGTTCAACTTTTATCCCGATTGATAAGCAATAATCATTAAATGCTTGGGATGTAAACTCAGCAGCATTATCCAGTCTAATGGACTTGATTGGATTATCTGGAAATTGTGCTTGTAATCGAATTATTTGTGCCATTAATTTTGCAAACGCAAGGTTGCGTGATGACAACAGGCACACATGAGACCATCTACAGGATGCGTCTATCAAGACCATGAAATACCTAAACGACCCACTAGGTGGGTGAATAGGTCCACAAATGTCCCCTTGTATACGTTCCAGAAACGTGGGTGACTCAGTCCCAACCTTTGTTGGTGATGGCCTGATAATCAGCTTGCCTTGATAACACGAAGTGCAAGGATATTCATTATTCGAAAGAATTTTGAAATTCTTTAACGGATGCCCATATGAGCTTTCTATAATCCGTCTCATCATGACCGATCCAGGGTGTCCCAATCGATCATGCCAAAGTACAAAGGTATTGGAATCAGTAACCCTTTGGTTTACTGTTGAATGTGCCTCAATTGCACTAATTCTTGTCCAATACAGGCCACAAGATAAAGACGGGAATTTCTCAATAACCCTCTTTTGGCCGGAGACATTCTTTGTGATGACGAGATATTCAATATTATCTTCATCCATTGTCTCAATATGATAGCCATTCCGGCGTACATCTTTAAAACTCAACAAGTTTCTTTTAGACTTGGAGGAGAACATTGCATTCTCTATGATTAACGTCGTGCCCTTGGGCAAAGTTACAATTGCTCTTCCGGAGCCTTCAATCAATTTACTACTTCCAGAGATTGTAGTAACGTTTGCCTTATACATATTTAGTTGGGAGAAATACTTCCTTTCTTTTGAGTATTGTATGTGTAGTACATGAATCAATTAGGCAAATACTTTTACAGTTGGATGTTGATCCAAGTTCGCTTTGTGAGATATCCATATTTGCTATCCCATAGTTTGACATACAAAAGAGATACAAGAACATAAGAATAAACAAGTTCAATTCTTTTGTGTCACATAATATTTTCAAAATCTGCTGCTAGCAGTTGACTAACAAAATCAGATATGTTATCCATTACTTTGCAGTTTGAAAATTTCAGTTTAAACGTTTTCTTCAAACAATCGATTGTTACTTACAAACAATCGATTGTTGAACATTGACAATCGATTGTTAAACACACAAAATCGATTATTTGCTATTTTTGAAAAACTTCAGATCACACTGTCTTAAGACAATCGATTGTTATGCATAGACAATCGATTGTTGGCTATTTTTGAAAAATTCCAGACCTCACTGTTTCAAGACAATCGATTGTTAGACAAAGACAATCGATTGTGGATGATTTTTGAAAAATTCCAGATTACACTGTCTTAATGACAATCGATTGTTAGTCAACGACAATCGATTGTTGATCAATTGTTTTTCAACTTTAATGCGAAAATAGTTGATAATCGACTAGTTTTTCAGGCTAGTCGATTACCCCCACTGGAAAATAAAAGTTTTATTAATATTTGAGCATATTGAAGATATTCTAAAGAACTACTGCTAACATTGCATCATGAACTAACTAATACGAGCTAATACTAATGACTATTAGTTTATTCACTAACTAATACAAATAAGTAGAACAAAATCAAATAACTCCATCTTCTTTCATCACGGACCCATCGCCGATTAGGTGGTCTATTTTCCCCTCGGGTTGCTCAAAGAAGTCTGCCACATCCAGGTGGGTGATGTCCTCATTGTCGTCATAGACAAAATTTGTTTCAGGGCCTTTTCTCTTTCGAGATGCTTGATAAAGGTCAACCAAGTGTCTTGGTATACGGCAAGTCTTTGACCAGTGCCCTTTCCCACCGCAACGATAACATATCGTTTCTGAACCATTTGCCTTAGGATCTTCATGACCCCGTTTCTGCTTTCGGCGGTTATCTCTCTTCGGGGGGTGACGGACTTCATTGGAATTTCTTCCTTGTCTACGTCCCTGGCTATGACCCCGTTTACGACCATGACCATGGTCCTTTTCATGTTTGGCATAATGAGAGTGCACCTTATCTGCTTCAGGCAGTGGTGTAGACCCAGTGGGTCGATTTTCATGATTTCTCATGAGCAGGTCATTATTTCGCTCAGCCACTAATAGAAGAGAAATCAATTCAGAGTACTTTGTAAAGCCTTTCTCTCTGTACTGTTGTTACAGTACTATATTGGAGGCATGAAACGTTGTAAACGTTTTCTCAAGCATATCATAATCGGAGATATTATCCCCGCATAGCTTCAATTTAGAAGTAATTCTGAACATAGCAGAATTATATTCAGAAACGGACTTAAAGTCCTGGAGCCTCAGATGAGCCCAATCATATCGTGCTTGTGGCAGAGTGACCAACTTCAGGTTGTCATATCTCTCCTTTAAGCCGTTCCACAAGACGAGTGGATCCTTGACGGTGAGATATTCAATCTTCAAACCTTCATCAAGGTGGTGGCGCAAGAAAATCAAGGCCTTCGCACATTCTTGGGTGGATGCTTTTTCTCTATCTTTGATGGTGTCTCCGAGACCCATAGCATCTAAGTGGATTTCAGCATCCAACACCCATGTCATATAGTTCTTGCCCGAAATTTCAAGGGCAACGAACTTTCTTTTCGTAATGTCAGACATAATCGAAAATTAAATTAGGAAGAGGGAAATACCTTAGATTTCTCGAGAATGGTTCTTGAGACGGTAGAGTCTCGTGCTGATAACGTGTTATGAAATAATATAAAAGACAAGAACAATAACTCAAGAACAAGAGCAAATAGAGAGAAGAGTAGAGAGAGTTCTTCTTATTGATACTTAGAGAATGTTAGGAGTGATTTACAATGGTAGAGTGCACCTCTATTTATAGGGAGGAGGAGGATTTATCTACCAAGAATAGAACTCTAGAATCTTTTAAAGACATTCACCTTAAATAGAAGTGTATTTATAACACTTCTGTCTTTTTCTTTGCCTTTTTAGTGGATTTTTTATACTTTGCTTTATTTCCAGTTCCTGGTTATTTTTGGCAGCTTAACTTTGCTTACTACACTAAATCTTGATTTCTTTGGAAAGATCGGAAAATTGGGACAATTGAGAAATTGGGTGTATTAAAAAGAGAATCTTTAGAACTGTGATTTGCTCAATTCTCATTAAAGAATTGGGCTCTCTTTGCTCTTTGTAAGTTCTGCTTACTTTTTTTATTGATTTTTTCTGTTAACCATTTTCATCCCTCTCATTGTTTATGTATTTTTCTGTGATATTTTCATTGTTTATTTAGTGCAAAAGCCCTAATTACAATGTTAAAACTGTCTATTGTTTGTGAGAACTGAAAAAAGATTGTTTTTATTTGTTTATTTTTACTTGTTTTGTTGCCACAATACTTTTAACTAGCTCTGTGTGATAAGTGTTATATGTTAAAACTGTCTTTTGTTTGTGAGAATGCAAAAAAAAATGTATTTTTATTTGTGTTGTGTTTGATTCTTTTGTGATAAATTGAATACCCCTTGATTTAATTAGGTCGGAGATAGTGTGAAGAACAGATTACTTTACAATGCATACTCAGAGGATGCAATCTGATTCTATTCTTGGCCGAAAAATGATGGATTGGGCTTTGGAATACTATGCGCTTCTAAGTTTCAAGCTGGGCTTTTTCCATTAGGTAATGAATGGGTGGGGGTCTGATATGGATACTGGTTCGGATTCAGACGATGAGGTTCACGGTAGACATTACTCAGTTGAAACTTCACCGCAAGATGATATGTCTCACAATGTTTGTATTCAACAATAATTTTGATAGTGTGCAGCCTGGTTATGGAGTTAAAAAACCATCAAATTCTGTTACAGGTTCTAAAACTACAGCTTCGGCGCCGTTTTCCAGACAGGTTTGCAGTTCTACTTTTGCCTCTTGGTAAACAATGCAGGACTAGTGAGTGGAAGCTTGGGATACTTTTCTACTTGTTGAGTGAGATAAAGAACTGAAGCCACTTTAAAATCTTCTTGGAGATTACTTTAATACTCAACCTGATATCATTGTGCATGAATAAGACTTAATTTGAGGCAAAATTTATGTTTGGCGTGTTTATGCTTCTGCTTCTCGTGAGATACAATAGTTATAGTCTCTTATGAGGACCCATAAGATCAGGGGCGGAGCTAGAGTGCCGACTACGGGTTCAGCTGAACCTAGTAGGTTTGATTCAAATCCTGTATTTATCTTAAAAAATTCATGAAATATATACAAACTATTAATTTAGAATCTAGTAACTAAAAGATTAGAGTCTCTAACCCATAAGCTTGAAATCCTGGCACCGCCTCTGCATTGGATGGCTGTTAATGAGACTGTAAAGTTACCAGGAAAGTGGAAATAACATGTAACAACTTTGTTATGGGATTGTTAATAAGAGGAATCCCATTTTTCTCTAAACTTATTTCTCTGCATGACTAGGGTGCTGATTGCCACTACTTATTATACCAAGTATCTTGGGTTTCTATTTGGCATAAGTTTCCCAAGAAGGTGGACTGAAAGTTTAAACCTTTAAAACCATTTGCGAGAAGGTGGACCAGATGTATAAGTCTCTGATTAGTTCGTTGTTTGGCTATAACTAGATCATATGTGTCTCCATTACTACGTGTCTGTGTAACTGTTACAATGAGGATCAAGTACTCTGTTCCTTTTGTAATAACCTTTCATATGCGAATATGTTACTCTTATTCTGTCTACTAATTCTGTTCTATGCTGAAGCAGAGCTTGAAGTTGTCCAATGGTGATATTCCCAGTGCGCCGCCATTAGGTGGTTCGCTACAACAACGTGATCAAGTTGCTGAGCAACGTAAAAATTTTGTGGCAGATGCTATCTCCTTCCCAGAAATATCAGGTTGTTCTGTAGTTATGGATGAAGCTAAAGCATATAAAGCTGCACCGGCAGGTGCTGCAAAAGATGGACAGTCTGATCCGTCTGGAAGGTATGAGTCGTGACATGTTTTTTTTCCTGAATAATGCTCGAGGAATTTGAACGCATAAAGTGACAACCTTGTTGTCATTCTCAGGGTTGGTGGTGTGCCTTCTAATTCTTCATCTGCCGTCTTTCCAACATATCATGCAAGGTATTTCACTCCTAGTGGTCTAAAAATTTTCTATCATAAAGTTTCTGTTAGGAGTATTTTGATGTATTCATCATCTTCTTTTGTAATTTGAGTTGGATACAGTGTACGAGGTAGTTGGCAAGCTTTCATTGCTTACGAGGCATGTGTTCGACTATGCCTTCACTCATGGGCAAAGGGTTGCCATGAGGCTCCAGCTTTCTTGGAAAATGAATGTGCCTTGTTGCGAGATGGTTTTGGGTGCGTTTCGTTCCAATGCTTTTGCTCTATTTCTGTTTCCATGCTCTATACATTCTACCTCATGCCAAAATACGGGAGAAGCTATTTTCTTGTTTGGAGTCTTAAATAGTCCTGTCTTTTACAGAAAAATTAATATGCCGCCGAAGGTTATCTTTATAGAGTGTGATCACTTTAGGATGATTCAGAAGCTGAGACTTATCTGATACCAGTTAATTTTCAACTTACAACAGAAAGTTTGAGTTGCACTTTTATTTTATTGATTATTTGGTCGTTGGTGCTGCATACTGAATCTATACAGTGTACACTGTTTGATTTGTAATGTTTTTGCACATAGTAATAGCATGTCGGTTCACCCCGTGCATTTTATATATTTGTAATTCTTGAAATTATGTTGCAAATACTTCAGCGTAAGGCAAGGATTGTTACAATCGGAGGAAGAGCTATTGAAGAAAAAGTCCTTGGAACTTGTTGGTGAGGGAGCCTCGATGAAGCCAAAGAAAACTTTTGGCTAGCTTAAAGTACAAGGTGCTTTAGAGGTTTCATGTTAAAGTTTTGATGACTTCTTGCTTAGGCCAATCAGTTGTCAAACTGACTGAATGATTCTCTTGTAGTGCGTAAAGTGAAAATGGCATTGGACCCACCCACAGGCTGCAGCTTTTCTACTTTGAAACCACCAAAGGTAAAACTGGAGGCTATACGTGCTCAGTTGTCCAATGTGAAATCAACTCTCAGTTCTGAGTGGGGAGCCATACGAAAAGTACGTGTGGCTCCAAGGATTCCTCCAAATGGTTATTTATCACGTCAAAGCTTGGCATACCTTCATGCCGGTACTCGTTATGTGAAAGAGGTTTCTGAGATTTGGAAACTTGGTGTAACTACTTTACGAAGCAGTTCAACATCATATGAAGTAGTTCCAGGTATGCAACTCTTAGCTGAGCTCTTGGAGTTATGAATATAAGAAACTTTGCTCCCCGTTTCTTCTATTCAATTGTCCTCGGTGACTGTTAAGGTGGAAAGCACTTATTATTTTTCAACTACTATGGATCTAGTGGGTAGTTGACAGACAATTTTGCATAGGATTTGGAGTTGGAAAATTTGAGGAATAATGTACCATAGTTCTGTTCGCATCTTTCTTCTTAGGACTTCAGAGGTTTTTTGATATTTAAAATTTTGTGCCTGAGCTTCAATAACTATATAACTCTCCAGTTATTAAACTAAGTAATCCTACTTCTTCTTTGATTTGGATTTGGATTTGGCTCTACAATAACTATATAACTCTCCAGTTTTTTTCGCTACAATTCATCTACTCATTCTCTCTTTCGTCCCCTCTCTCTCCTTCTTTTTCTCTTCTCTCCTCTTTTCTCTTTATCTTCTCTTCAGTTAGCTTCTGGCCCTTTCGCTGCTGGGGTCGGGACGTGTTTTCCGGCGACTCTTTACGTTCTGTATTCTCCGGCGATTTTTCTGGCGACCCCTGCTCTGTTTTCTCTTTCCTTCTCGCTCTCCTATTTTCTCTTCTGCTTTTTGTGGGTGTGTGTGAGTGTGTTCTGTTTTCTTGGACAGGTGCCTTATTTTTCCGGCGAGGATTTCCGGCAAGCTACAGTACTTCCGGCGACTCCCGCTCAGATTTTCGGCAGGACGCAGCAGAACTGCCTGTTCCGATAAGCTATAGGAAAACTTGTCCCAGGTACTAGTCGTGGCGGCGAGGCCAGTTTGCGGCATTTGGGAGTGAGGAGCTAAGCAACACCGGCCGGGACGTGCAAGAGTTGGTAGCAGTTGACCTCGGGCATCACGAGTTGCAGTATCTGTGAGTTGATGCTACTTTTCCTCTAATAAAGTCTGTCTTGTATTCTAAAATCATCACATAGTTAGAAACTTTGCGTTGCATGCTATTTTTTCCGCCAGGAAATTAAATTGTGTAATCTAGAATCTTCACGTGATACAAAAATATAGGAATGCTGATCTTCTGGTTCTTTATATGTTCAGAACTGTCATTTGATAATTATGATTTTTAGCTTAATTTCTTTGTTTATAGTGTACATTTCCCTTGATGTTTTTTGTTTCCAACTTGCAGATTTTGGACGACATATTTGGATCAGAAATGCAAAAATTTATAGGCAATGCGCTTAAAAGACTTGGAACCGCCTACATCTATTGCAGATGTTCGATCCATGCTTTGTAAAGACAACGACAACAACTACTTCTATTAGAGTATAGCAACTTGTACATACTATATATACAAAATTCTTCTGGATAACACTTCCCTAACTACTTTCCTATGTTTTGGTTCTTATAAATAGCTGCTATAGAGCACAACTGATCATTTTTTATTCATTTAGAAAGTTGTAATAGTAGTTTTCTGAGCTTGGATATTTCTCAAATTATAATGAAAAGCATTAGCTAAGGTCTGGGGAGCGTATATAGTACACAGACCTTACACCTATAGTAAATGTAGAGAGGCTTTTTTAGTAGACCTTCAGCATGAGGAAAAATGAGAAAAGAGTAGTGATAACAAGAAATAAAGAGAACAAGATAAAAACAAACAAGGCAAATGGTACAACATGAAGATAGAAATCTATAATATTAGACTACAATACTGCAACGGAAATGTCGTGAAACCCGCAGAACCACCTACAACTTTAATTCTCGAACTTCACACTTATGGTCTAACCAATTGAAATTCCCATTACAATTCAAATATTAACTTATACCATTGGTACAACACACAAATCCACGTTGATTTGAAAAGGGAAGAGGAGCATGGTTTTGTTATAATTCAAAATAATACTAGTAGATTTACATCATTTTAAAGTTAGGTTTTGATTTATGTTATCAATCAACAATATGGATCCAAGTGTTTATTGGAGATTAATGTGCCTTGAGATAATGAAGTAATGAACTATTGGAAACTGATAGTGACTGCTAAATTATGCACTAAAAGGTCGCTGTCCTACTAAATTGTTATGTCCTGGTTGCAGCCAAAAAATTATTAAAAATTGTGACCTTAATCTTTATTACAGTAATATTCAATTATTGTACTAGACTTAATTCAAGTGGTCAGTTTTGCAGTTTTTGAATCTAAGCATTTGGACTAGTAACTTATATTAGTGCCGGTGTAAAATAATTTTAAACTATCATGTTATCTTAAATAATAATTAAGATAGTCGTTCTTACTGCAAAAATAGCATGGTCTAGTCAGTTTTCGGACTAATCATTCGAAAATAGTCAGTGTTACCAAGTCAATGAAAAATAGTCACGATTTTGCTGCAACAGAGACCGATCCAGCATAATATACTGGAGTTCGGTGCACCTGTGTAAGAACTTCGAGCATATTATGCTGGACTAGGGGTGTATTTTGGCCCGGGCCTGGCGATCCCGGGCTTTGTATGCCGGGCCTGGCGGTCCCGGGCCTGACGGTCCTGACGGTTGAGACCAGCCCGTGATAGGCCTAAGCCCACTGTGGTCTTGGGCCTGACCGGGGGGGGGGGGGGGGGGGGGGGGGTTAAGGTAATATCTTGTATAGTAGTTATTAGTATAGTGTAGAATATATCTTATATGGTGTACTAAGTTATTAGTATAGTATATATAATATATATTTCATTGTATATTGTGTTGTAGTAATTAGTATATATTGTATATTATGTATATATTGTGTTATAGTAATAGTATATATTGTATATTATGTATATAGTGTGTTATAGTAATTAGTATATATTGTATATTATGTATATATTGATATATAATATGTATATATTGTGTTGTAGTAATTAGTATATTGTGTTGTACTAATTAGTATATATTGTATATTTTGTATATATGTATATTCCCTATATATTTTCTTGTAGTATATATTATATCTTATGTATATATGTTATTACTTATATATTTTCTTGTAGTTTAGGTTGTATGTTATGTATATATATTCTCGTATATATTTTATTGTAGTATATATTGTATTGTTATATATATATATCGAAGTAAAGACAAAGAAATATTGAGAAAAATGATATTCAAGGATATGTCTTATAATTTTTATTACCAAAATGACATATCTTTCTTAGTCTTCCTTCCCCCAATGGAATGAGCACAACAAGGTACTAATACCACGATTAAAAGGAAGAAAAAAAACTAAAAGAAGATGTGCCAATGTACAAGTTACATCATAATTTACATTGTATCTCTAACAAATCTCATAAATCCGTCAAGGTTGTGAGGAGGTTGTGTTGGTGGTGGTGGAAACGAAGCTTGTTCATCACCACTTCCGGGAGAAGCCGAATCCTCCGAAAGTTCTGCTATCATTTCTTCATAAGCTTCATCTATCGTCGGTTGTGATTCTGCAATTCCAAAGTTTCTTCTTTCCGCGCGGATCCAATCTCTAAAAAACACCGATTTTTTCAAGCTATCCCTCATCGCCGCTCTATGATCACCGATTTGTAGTCTTGCTTGACTGAAAGCGCTCTCCGATGCAACAGTTGAAGCTTGAATTGATAAAACATCCCGAGCCATCCTTGCAAGAACCGGAAAATATTTTTCCCTTGACTTCCACCATTCCAAAAGATCGAAAGAGCCGTCTGGATTCTCGTTTTCAAGTCTCTGAGACAAGTAAACTTGAAGCTCATTTAGATGTGAAGTTTCATCATAATTATCACCTTGAGAACCCCAGAACTCTGTTCAAGATTTAAGAGCTGTTAAGCCCGCAGCTCTTTTAGACGATTGTGAGCTAGACGAAGTAGTGGTTGGAATATTTGGCCTAGCATGCTCTAACGTAATTTTGTATGCATTTTAAACAGTTTGAGCATTAATTTTAATTGATGCTTTTGCATCTGCAAGTGTAGCAATTTCCTCGTTTGAAAGATCTAAAGCCTTATAAATATTAGAATACCAAAAATGAGGACCTCCCAATTTCATTGTAGGATTTAACATTGCAGCAACACCAAAAATAGGAGGGATAGAGAAAAAATATTTTTTAAATTTTATCATTTCATTTATAGCAAGTTCATAAATATCCCCACCTCGTCAAATTCAACAAACAAATCAGCTAGTGCGGCAATATAAACTAAACAGTTTGAAATAGTAGGATAATATTGCCCAGAAAATGCATTTGTAGCAACTTGAAAATGTTCTAAAAAATCTAAAAGAATTTTAACATTCGTCCAATCTTGGGTAGTAAGCATTTCATCATTATCCTCACCACCTACCCGAGAATTAAACGTTGCATTAATTGGGTTTTTATATTCATACGCAACTACTGAACTTTCGTACATACAATTCCACCTAGTCGGGCAAGGTTTAGGAACCTTTCTTTCTCTAAGGCCATATTCATCACATTTTTTAAAATACTCTCTAAGTCTAGTTCTACGGTTTGAATAAAAAAGCCAATTAAGAGCCACTTGAACCTTTTCAATTTCTATGTTTAAAATTCGCATACCATCAACAACAATTAAATGATAAATATGACAAATACATCTAACATGGAAAATATTACTAAATGCAGGATTTAGTGTTTATGTAAGCATGCCTATTGCACTAGTGTTACTAGAAGCATTATCCATAGAAATTGTCATTATTATCGCTAAAGCAAAAATATCTACAATCTGAAACAGTGTTAGCTATAACCCTACCCGTGTGACGTGAATTAATTATTCTATATGCAATTATACGTTTTTGCATTGTCCAGTCCTCATCTATCCAATGACTTGTAACAGTTAGATAATCACAGTCATTATTACTTCTACCAATATCAGTAGTAGGATTAAAAACTCTTCTGATATAAGTAGGATTAAAAACTCTTCTAATATAATGAACTCAATTAGGATTAGAAGCAAAAGTATAACGTAAGCACATAACAGTAATCATCTTTGCTAATTCTTCACGATCTCTATTTGGATCGTCATATAAAATACCTCCGGTGAAAGTCTTAATTCCTGGTTGAACTAGATTTCAATCTGTACTAGGGTTAACCACAGAATCTCACTTGTCCCCTCTTGTTGCGCTTGGATTTGAAAAAATCTAGCCCTATCTGTAGGGTGTATTTTTATGTGCCTAACCAAACTACCTGTGCCGCTACGGTCTCTAGTAAATTTATGAACCAGTAATTTCCCACAAGTTTTACACTTAGCCTTATTTATTTCTCTTACTTGAGTAAAAAATTCCAAACTAGTGATGTTTCTGCACGTTTAGCAGGTTATCTACTAAAAGTTGGAGTTTCTACAGGTGGGTGTGCCGGTGCATTACTTGAGTTATAAACAGGACTAGTAGGTGTATCATCTAAATCTGGTGCTTGGGTTTCATCATCATCATTAGCATCCTCATTTTCCTCTAAGATAGGTTCATTAGGATAAAGAGCATTCATAATTTCATCATCTAATCTATCACCTACAGTAACATTATGTAGAAATTCACTATCGGTAAATTGAAAACAAGGACGATCACTATCAAGCATTACGGGAGGCGGAGTAGGACGTCTAGGTTGGCGACTACTTTCAACTTGCTTATCTTTTGTAGGTCGGGGAGCCGGGGGAAGGGTAGTATTATGGCCACTACTTTCACCGATTTTACCTTTTCCTTTACCGAATATTTTTTCAAAGAAAATACCATACAAATTATAATTATGCAAACTAAACAACACAAAAATATATTATTAAAACGTAAGAGTTGAAACGAGTTTACCGGATTGCCGAACAACTTCTTGAAAACTGAAAATCGTTGAACACTTGAAACTTCAATTCAACAACTTCACAATTTTTCACGAATTTTCAACAATAAATTAAGCAATTGTAGTAGAAAGATTGAAAGAGAGATTGAGAGATATTGATGAATTGGTGAATAAAAATGAAAGAACGAGGGGGTATTTATAGTTGAGATATGGGAAAAATTGTAATTATATAAAGTTTAGGGTTAAATTAAAGTTTGGAGGCCAAATGACTATTTTAAAAAGTTCCAAACGACTACTTTTGAAAAGAGTCGTTATTGAGTTTTTTTAAAAAAAAATTAAAAAAGAATCGTTGGGCCCGCCAGGCCCACCAAGACCGGCTCAGGCCCGCCTGGCGGTCCCGGGTCTGGCGGTTCTTCGCTTCTGGACCGGCCCGTCACGGGCTTAAAGGATCGGTAGGCCCGGGACCGCCAGGAACGGCCCACCAGTACCGCCAGGACCGCGGTCCCGGTCCGGTCCCAGTTCAGGCCCGGGCCGTTTGCACTCTTATGCTGGACTGAGATACTTTACTGGCTCCAATATAATAGACTTGAGCACAGGTGCTCCAAACTCTAGTATATTATACTGGACCAGTATATTGAACTCCAGTATATTAGACTGGGCTACCAATATAATATACTGAAACTCCAGTATATTATGTTGGAATATTTTCCATATTTTGAACAGTGTTTTCGTTCAAATTTATCTTTACGTGAAAGTGGCTAAATTTCGATTACTTTTGAAACTGAGCTATTTTTGAACAACCACTTTGAAATCCGGCTATTTTTGAATTTCTCATGTTCTTAACAATTTGTTTGGATTGTTATTATATGTCGTTTCATAATATAACATATTATATTGTATTGCATTGTATTGTATTGTTTGATGAATACAACGTTTGGGCATATTATATCATTTGTCGTCGTCTCATAATATCACATACCAACAATATAAAGAATAAACTTACAATGTTACTAAGAAATAATAGGATAAGGTAGAGTTATTATATAAAAAAAATAGGGTAAACAATAGAATATAATTATTTAAAATAATAAGGAAGGGCAAGATGAGAGAAAAAAGCAAGATAATGATACCACTGCACTAAATTCGTCGTTTCATAAAGTGACACTTTTTGTCATTATATAACGATGAACTTAACAATATAATACAATAAAATTTAAGTAACAATCAAAACAAATATTATATTTAAAATAATAATATTTTATAATACAAGAGATAACAATCATTCAAACAAGCCGTAAAAAGTAAGATTATTAACTTGAAAAATAAAATATATTACATGAGGTAAAATACACTAGAAACTTACTGTTTGATATATATAAATTAAATCCTTTTCATTCTTAGTCTCACATATCTGACCAGGCAGAGAATCATAGGACTAATTAAAAATCAGACAACCTATCATTCAACACGTTATTTGATAATTACTACTCTCCGTCCAAAAAAGGTTTTTTCATGTAATTTTTTAGTAGGTTGTCCTTAAGAATCTAGTTTATCATATAAAATTAATTTAACTGATGTTACTGTTTGTTAGTGGCAAACAGAATAAAATTATTTTTAGATCCGCCCGACCAATATATGTGGCATAACATGACTGAAAAAGTTGCATAAGAAACTCATAATAATTCTTTTTCTTTTTGGTTATAAAAACATGGAAAATATTTTCGTTAGCCAGAAACTAACGTAACAATAAGGACAATTGCATCTCAATTCCAAATAAATTGGAATTGACTATTTAAAACTTTTTTTTTATTTAAGCTCAGGTCATGCCGGATATAATGCGTGCTAAGTTGGATCAGGGGCAAAATTAGCAGAGTTTAGGGGTTCGACAGAACTAGTAGCTTGGTCCAAATTCTGCATCTATCCTAATTCTTTTTTATTAAATATGTATAAATTATTAATAGAACTCAATAATTTAAAATAACTAAAATACTGATCACATAAATTTTAATTTTTTATTCCGCTTCTTAAGTGGAAAGTCCCAACAACATATGTATTATGAGATTTAGATATTGATGGAAGTGTCAAAAACTATAATAAGACATATCTCTGTGAAAATATTACACATACTACCTTTTTAGGGGATTTATTGTAGATATTCTATTTAAATTTTCTGATTTTCTTATTGGTAATAATTAAATAGGAACCAAGAGAATATTTTCATTAGAAAAATACAATGAAAAAAAGAAAGAGTTCAGTGGATGTAGTCAATTATGGGCTACAATTATAGAAGTATCAAAGCATATAAAGAAGTGCATGTTCAAGAATTCATCAGAAATATTCATAGGCACATTCTAAGGAAGGAAACCAATCTTTGTGGCAAATCTTTTTTTTTTTAAATAACATTATGCCAAAGATGCAATGCATTATAAATAACAGAGAATTATACTTCTTGCCTCAAGAAATTTCCTCCCCCTTTTGGTCCCTACTTTCAATTATTAAAAGGAAAATGGGGTTGTGTTGGCAGGAAGGAAAGATGGTTGGCATTTTGCCCCATAGATATGAGAACCAATAATAGCCGGCAAAATATATTATATTTTCTAGACGAATCAAAGTCAGTCCAAATTGATCTTGTAAAAGATATGCTATGAATACATTTATTTTTTATCATACGTCAAATGCACACATTTTAAATTTCAACCCAATTAGATGATCAACAATTGCCGATATATCTTGTGGTAAAAACTTTTTTTGGTTCTGGGGTATATCAAAGTTTAGTATTCGATTCATTTTCATCCATCAATTATTCCTAATTCATATCTTTGTTGAAAGAATTTCTTCCCTAACTACATTATTTAGCGGCTCAAAAAAATAAGTGCCTGCAGAATGTATCCTAATTGTATTGTACAAGCACTCCAAAATTAAGAGCTAGCAAATTGTCTCCTAAATTTTGTATAGTCTCCCCCATAAATAGTAACCAATAAAACATTTTTGTTGTATATTAATATATTAAAAAAAGATACAGCACTTTTTATACATAATCATTGTATATTCTAATATATATTTGGGTAGCAAATATAATTATTTTTGGCCAACTGGCTAGCTTGTCCTAGAATTTACGTGGGGTTTGTTTTAAAAAACAAGTAAAAAGAATTTTTCAAAATTTTGATTTTAGAAAAAGGGTTCATAAGCTTTTAAAACAAAAGCCACATTGAAAAAGTACATTCATTGGAGCCTATATGCATGTGCCTAGCACACGCTCTCATACCTACTAGGTGACAACTATTCACCTTATGCAGTTAGAACCTTTCTTTAATTGGATTGAATTATTTGGGTAGCCACCAAAAGAAGAAAAAGATATTTGGGATGATATCAAGGGCAGTACTAAAATTTAAAAAAAAAATTAGGTGAGCGCGTCAATTAGCCAGACGTACCTTGTTTTTATTTATTTATTCATTTATATATCTATTGTTATAAATAGAACTCTATTTAAGGTGAATGTCTATCTTATAAGAAGAGTCTTACTTCAAGGCTAAGTCTTTTATCTTCCTATAAATAGAGGGGTCTTACCCCATTGTAAATCATCCCAAAAGTATTAATAAGAATACTCCTCCCTCTCTACTTTTCTCTCTATTGTTCTTGTTCTTGTATTATTGTTCTTGTTCTTATATTATTTCATAACACGTTATCAGCACGAGTCTCTAACCATCACGATGTTGATGAATGGCACCTGGTGGATCTGCCTGGAAAGCAGGATGATTAATAACTGCTTGAAACTGATTGCCTTCCTTCAACACCAAATTTTTCCTAATTTTACTTTTCAACTTGAACTCTGCAGGTTTTGGTTGCTGAGAGGCTTTTAACTCCGGGAGAAACTTTTAATAGACTTCTGGGCAGCTAATGAAGTAACTGTCTTCCCCATGCTTGACGGACTCTTGTCAATCCCATCATCACTTGCAAGTGGAGTTTAATTTTCTTCTCTAGAAAAATTGAAGGTATGTAGTCTTCATACCTATGTATTGAATATAGCGTGTGATTTTCTAGTGGTTCAAAATCATAATTGTTAAGTGAAGGTATACGTTGACTGCATATTGAACTACTAACGAGATTCACCTATTTGCACATAGCAAACCTTAAGTATTGTTTTTACGTTTGGTTAAGACTCTGCCAATTCACAATTGTAGTATTGTTTTAATAATCTGTACCAATTCAAATTTTATGTATGTAAATGTTTCAAAGTAGTAGTTCCAACTTGCTTACGGTAAAAAAAAAAAAAGTTTACTGCTTTCTCCCTAAGACAATGTTAAAAGGCCTTAAGAGATTGGAGTGCACTCAACTCCCTAATTAAAGTGATGTCCATTTTTCTGTACTCCAGAACAATTTATCATGCTAGCCATACCATTCTAGCACAGAGAAGCTTTTCGATATTAGCCTTTGCTCTTTGTAGCAAAGTAAACAAGGGTATACTAGCAAACAATATATATGGAGCATTCGGACAATACCAAGTGCCAACAGAAGAAATTTCTATTCATATATTAGAACTGCGAAATTTGTCCGTGTCATCCACAAGATGCTGCTACATAGGAAAAGCTTGAGTATCTTCTTCGCATCAGATGGCCAAAGAATTAGAGATTGGCGATCTATGAAAATATGATTGCACAATATGGACAGTAACAACGCCATAGACAGTGAAACACGTATAACAATGAGCACTAAATGGTTATATTTACAGAGGCTAATATAGTTTCCCTGTGCTAGGCATACAACTGTATATTGATAAATAATAAGTTATGGAACTTAACAAAACCAAACTGTACTAGTTTCAGTGTACTGTTATGTTTTTCAACTGTGGTAATCTATTGTGATGTTGCATCTTATTCACATTAATACATTAGTATTATGTATTAACAATAAACAATAGTGTTGGAATTATTATGTCTGACATTATGAAAAGAAAGGTTATTGCCCTTGAAATTTCGAGCAAGAACTACATGACATGGGTGTTGGATGTTGAAATCCATTTGGATGCAATGGATCTTGGAGACGCCATTAAAGACAGAAATAATGCATCCACCCAAGACTATGCTAAGAACTTGATTTTCTTGCGCCATCACCTTGATGAAGGTTTGAAAATTGAATATCTCACAGTCAAAGATCCACTTATCTTGTGGAATGGCTTAAAGGAGAGATATGACAACTTAAAGTTGGTCACTCTGCCACAAGCACAATATTCTTCTCTCATTTAAGTATGTGTAAGGCAGATGTTACTACAATTCTGGTAGTAGTAAATTGATTGAAGGCTCCGGAAGAGCAACTATAACTCTGCCTAAAAGAACAATATTTATCATAGAGAATGCAATGTTCTCCTCCAAGTCCAAGAGAAACTTGTTGAGTTTTAAAGATATCATTCAAAATGGATATCATAATTGAGACAATAGATGAGAATAATCTTAAATACCTCATTTACTCATGAAAACGAGGCTGCCCATTTTGGTTTGGGGTCACGCCATTTTGCATGCAGCAATGCTAGTTCGTCTCAGACCGACGAATTATCACAAATATTCCCCGTTGCAATTAGTTTTGGGTCATGAACCTAATATATCCCATTTAAGAATCTTTGGATGCGCAGTATATGTGTCTGTAGCACCGACATACCGCACCAAAATGGGTCCGCAAAGAAGGTTAGGAATATATGTTGGGTTTGAATCGCCCTCCATTATTCGCTACCTCGAAACATTGACAGGTGATTTGTTCACTGCACGATTTGCAGACTGTCAATTTGATGAGACACCTTTCCCAAAACTAGGGGGAGAAGTTGGTGAAACCAAACGGGAAATTTTGTGGAAAAATGCATCATTATCTCATCTTGATCCACATACCTCTATTTGTGAAAAAGAGGTGCAAAATATTATCCATTTGCGAAGAATAGCAAATCAAATGCCAGACGCATTTACAGATTTGAAAAGGATAACAAAATCACATATCCCCGCAGTGAATGTGACAACATCTGATTTATGAATACATATTCATTATTGGAAGAATATGAACATGAAATCGGTATTGAATATACCACACTCACCCCTAGAAGGAGGTTTGAGATGATATATGAAAATAATGTCATTGTTATGGCATGAATGGTCATTGGTCACGTACCTATTGTACGCCAAAATAATTTGTCAATGTGATTATCAAAGGACAATAATAATGCAAGAAATATATCTTGCATATAATTTTGGCATGACCACAATGGTATAACTTTCTCTTTAAGAAAGATATTCACCACATGGATGTTGATGAATTTGTGGTAGTACAAAATTAATTGAGAGATCTAGAAGAGCCAATTATTACTATGTTGGAGAAACACAATTGAGTATTGTGCTGTAGTAAGTCTCAAAGAAACTTATTCAGTTTCCAAAGTACACGCGAAAGCACTGATTATATTGAGACTATAAATAAAGGAAAGATTTGATATCTTCTATTACTACAACTTGTAGCGGGATAATTTGTATATGAAAAGCTACCCGCTTCGTTCTCCAGTTTGTACTACACAAACAAAAGAATGCCACAATAAAGTGGATATGTATTGGTATAAAAACCCATACCATAATAAACCTGAAGTTTATTGAGAATTACACATGTCATGGTGTAAACATGAACTTATCAATATTGATAATTTATTGGCATTCGGGTTAGCCATCTCATTTTAAGTATGATGTGCAATAATAGAGAATTCACATGGCTGAATATTAAAGAACTTGAAAGTTCTTTACGAATTCTCTTGTATTACTTGTTCTCATTAATGAACTGACCAACTAAAGAGTTCGGGTTGAAGCCCATAAATTCTGGAAATATCAAAGGTGAATATGGGCCCATTCACCTGCCATGTATACCACATATGATGCATCTATGAAATGGTTACATGCGCAATTGTTATTAACCCGCAGCCTGGCCGGTGCTTGCGAGGTAAATTGCTCAGTAATATAACTTCGAGCATAATTTCCAGATTTTCTATTCAAGATAGTTCATCTTGATAAGTTGGTTTATATCATAGTTGGTTTAGCAAGATAATTATTGAGTGCCTCCACTTAATAGCTAAACTGTTTCTTATGAGAACAAAGTTATATATATCAGTTTGATATACGTTGTATACGAGAGTATATTATATTCTCCCCTCACAAGTGGTTCAGGGTCAGGAACCAAATAACTCCATCTTATTATTATTGATGTGCGGTGTATATTTTCATTAACACCATAATGCACAAAGATGGACTCTCAAAGTTGAGGAAACAAGTTAGCTTTTCTAACATGAGGGGGAGACATGATAAACACTTGAGAAAAGGTTACATGGGATGAATTATTATTTGTATATATAGATCCTCGAATATCATAATATGAACCTGAAGTTTATAAAAGGGTAATTCAATTGCAACATATTGCAAATCATGCTATACGCATTTGCTGACCCAAAGAAAGTAACTATATTCTCACTGTAAATGCTCATATTAAGTCCTAGAAGGACAAAGTCTTTGATACACTTAAGGCATATAGACAAATCGGTTTCAAAAGGAACTTCTTAATAAAGAAGATGAGCAAATGATCAAAGTGATCATAATAAGGAGGCAAGTGATCCAGAAGATCACATGACATAACACTTCATAAAATCTCATGAGAGATTCAGGTACCTGAATATATGAATGAAGAGATCTCCATGTTATGTCTTTATGAAAATTGACTGAAACTGATATAAATGATTGTCGACGACATCTATGATAGCGTTAAATATCAATGAGGATCTTATGTTTGTCGAATACAAACAAAACTATTGGCCAAATGGAAGAGATACAATTCAAGAAGAATTGATTCCATATGAAAGACATGTAGTTTTGGACATGTAGTTCAAATACTTGAAAGTGTAAAGTCAAAGGTATGTGTAATCAGTTTTCGATATTTATTTGTTTAGCATGACATGAAAACTTGATATGCATCTAAAGTCTATTATATGGCTTATATGACTTAACTTGAAAGATTTAAGTTGCTTGAAGCATATACACTTCTTGGTCCTGAAGTACCACATCCTAAGTGCAATTTGTGTACATATGTATATTGCTATAACTATAAACATGATGGCATCGAGAATACCCCTATGGAAGTATTGAAGAGTCATTCCACGACATTACATGAAGATGTTCATATCTATCAAGAATGATAATTTCAAGGTACGGAATATTCATTCAAGTCAATATGGTTGATTTATTTATCAAATATCTACTAACGATTTCTTGAAGCTAGTGCACAAGATTGGAATGTGAAGGTTCAAGGATGTGAATTGATGTTCTTTTTAGGGGGAGTTAATGCGCGTTGCACTCTTTTTCCCTTACAAGGTTTTGTCCCACTGGGTTTTCCTTGCAAGGTTTTTAACGAGGCAACCAATAGGCGCATTTGTAAATATGTGTACTCTTTTTCCTTTTTCTAGAATTTTTCCCATTGGGTTTTGTTTTAGTTAAGGTTTTAACGAGGCACATTATTGAATAGACATTCAAGGGGGAGTGTTATAAATAGAACTCTATTTAAGGTGAATGTCTATCTTATAAGAAGAGTCTTACTTCAAGGCTAAGTCTTTTATCTTCCTATAAATAGAGGGGTCTTACCCCATTGTAAATCATCCCAAAAGTATTAATAAGAATACTCATCTCTCTCTACTTTTCTCTCTATTGTTCTTGTTCTTGTATTATTGTTCTTGTTTTTATATTATTTCATAACATCTACTATTTAGTATTTAAAATTTAGTGGCTCGGCTAACATAAAATCTTGTCACATAACACCTTTTAACTACGAAGTTCTCTCAATCTAATAAATTTTATTTCCAGAATTCGAATATGAAACCTCTTTTCTTCAAAAAAATTATTTCTTTTTTTTAATGTTAAATTGTTTGGCTAAATTTTTGGAGGAAAAAAAAGTAATTTTGTGTAGAGACAGAAGTAGTTTTTTAAAAACAAAAAAAGTAGCTTATCCCAAAATGTATTTTTTTTGAACAGCACGTTTGAGAAAATACACTTAGAATCACCTTTTAAGAGCTTGGTCAAATACTAAGAGCCCGTTTGGATTGGCTTGTTTTAAATACTTTTAAGTCAAAATAGCTTTTAAGTCATTTTGTACCGTTTAGATAAAGTAAAAAAGTGCTTTTAAGCACTTGTTTTTAAGCTAATAGGACAAAAACTGTAAACATTAAGATTAAACAGAAAAATCATGAGAAATGTAGAGAGAGAATCTAGAGAGAAGGAGGAGCGCTTGAGAACTCTCCAGAAGATAGAGAGAGTTTATTAATCAGAACAGAGAAAGAAAATGAAATCCGTGTCCGTAAAATATCCACACCTAGCCTATATATAACTTACAGATATCGGGTCGGGTCGGGTGATCCGGCCCAAAGTTAAATAACCTGTGGGCTCAGATACACAAATCATCATAGCCCAATTACAAGAGTATACCAAAAATATATAATGAGTATACAAAGAATATACAAGGCTATATCATGTATTTTCTCTTATCTCAACACCCCCCCTCAAGTTGAAGGGGGATACCACCTGCAACTTGAGCAACAAGGGATGAAGTATAGTGCCAGGTAAAGGCTTGGTCAGCGAGCTGGCGAGTAGTAGGGACATGGAACAGTTGAATAAGCCCATTCTGGAGCAAATCGCGCGCAAAATGACAATCCACTTCAATGTGTTTAGTCCGTTCATGAAAAACAGGATTCTTGGCAATGTGAATGGCTGCCTGGCTGTCACAATATACAGAAAAGGGAAGAGAGACAGAAACACCAAGATCAAGAAGCAAACGAGACAACCAAGACAGTTCAGCAACAACCTTACTTAGGGCCCTGTATTCAGCCTCAGCAGAAGACAGAGAGACCACTGGTTGTTTCTTAGATTTCCAACTAATCAAAGAACCACCCAAAATAATACAGAACCCAGTAACAGACCTCCTTGTATCAGGGCAAGCAGCCCAGTCACTATCAGAATAACCAATAACATTGAAATCATTGCAATCAGAATAAAAGAGACCCAGAGAAGAAGACCCCTTTAGATATCTCAAGACATGAAGAGCAGCAGTCATATGGGGGAGTCTGGGGCATTTGAGGAATTGACTCTGGAGAAGGTAAAAGGTCACCAGAATCAGCATGTAATTTTGCATTAATGTCCAAAGGACAGACAGCAGAAGAGACATTGACATAGTCAAACTGTTGCAGCAAATCACAAATATATTTGTGCTGATTAAGGATCATCCCACCAGGAACAGATGACATCTGAATGCCTAAAAAGTAATGTAAGGACCCTAGGTCCTTAATTTTAAACTGATCCAGAAACAGTTTCAGTGCAGCAATTTCATCAAAGTCATCCCCAGTAATAATAATATCATCCACATAAACAGCAACAATCACAAGGGACCCTGGTGTACCTTTGATGAATAGGGAATAATCATTCAAAGAATGCCTATTGCCTCTGGAGTATAGGGCAGAAGACAACTTGGCATACCATTGTCTGGAAGCCTGTCTGAACCCATATAGAGATTTGTTTAACTTGCAAACAAGGGGAGCAGGAGAGGCAGAGGGGGCAGAAATAGAGGCAGGAGCAGAAACAGTTAAACCTGGAGGAAGTTTCATATGCACCTCCTCATCCAAATCACCATGTAAGAAAGCATTATTAACATCCAGTTGAAATAAATTCCAATGTTTTTTCACAGCCACAGCAATAAGACACTTAACTGTGCACATTTTAACCACAGGAGAAAAGGTATCAGTGAAGTCAATACCTTCAACCTGAGTATCACCTCTAATAACAAGTCTGGCTTTATACCTTTCAACACAGCCATCAGCCTTGTATTTTATTTTATAAACCCATTTACAACCAATGGGTTTCTTACCAGGAGGAAGAGGGACAACATCCCAAGTATGGTAAGTGTCCAAAGCATCAAACTCCTGTCTCATGGCAGCTTGCCATGCTGGAACAGATGCAGCCTGAGAGTAATATAGAGGCTCAGAATCGAAAAAGGAGGAAGATGAACCAGAGAAGGCAGGGAGTTGACATACATAATCCTTAAGATAGGAAGGAGGATTATGCTGTCTTTGAGACTTTCTGGGAGCAGGAACAGAAGGAGAAGAAGCCAAAACAGGAGGTGAGATGTCAGGATTGAAAGAAGAAGGGAAGGCAGAATCAGTAGAGACAGGGACAGGATAAGGCACTTGCACAGATGTGGGAGAAGAGGGAGGAGAGAGGAGTATGGGAGAATCAGAATCATCATCATGTTCTCCAGAAGGAACAAAGGGAAAAGATGAAGCAGAAGGATGAGCAGAAGAAGACACAGATTTAAAAGGAAAACATGATTCATGAAATAGGAAATCCCTGGAGACCAAATACTTCTTTGAAGTAAGATCATATAATCTATAACCCTTTTTGCCAAAAGGATATCTCAGGAAAACACAAGGAATGGCTCTTGGCTTTAACTTGTCCCTTTGAGGGATTGGGAGAGTGGCATAGGCAAGGCAACCAAATGTCCTCAAGTAAGTATAGGTTGGAACTTTCCCATACAAGATTTCATGAGGAGACTTATTTTGAAGTAATCTGGAGGGTATTTTTTTAAGTAGGTAGGTAGCAGTCAACAAACAATCCCCCCAGAAAGATACATGCATGCCAGATTGAAAAAGCAAAGCCCTACAGGTTTCAGGAGAGTTCTATGCTTCCTCTCAACAACACCATTTTGTTGAGGGGTATGAGAGCAGGAGGTTTGATGTATGATCCCTGGCTGCTAAAAAAGGAAATACCCTCATTGCTAGATCCCAATTCTAAGGCATTGTCACTTCTAACAGTCTGAACCACAGCATTAAATTGGATTTTAACCAGAGAAAGAAATGACTTAAGCATAGAAAAAGCATTGCTTTTGGATTCCATTAAGTGTGTCCATGTTGCCCTAGAAAAATCATCAACAATTGTAAGGAAATATCTACAACCAGAAGAGGTTGGAGTATGATAAGGTCCCCAAGTGTCCACATGAATCAGTTGAAAGGGTCTAGAAGTCTTAATGGAACTATCAGGAAATGGAAGCCTAGTCTGTCTGGCCATAGGACAGACTGAACATGGAAAAGGTTGTTTGGAAGCAAATGGGAAAGACAAACCAGAAATACATTTCATATTTGTAAAAGGAGTATGAGCAAGTCTTAAGTGCCAAATGTAATTCATGTCAGATGTAAGATCATTATTACAGATGGAACTATATACATGTGAAGGCAATGGAACAGCCTTGTTATCAGACAAAATGTCATCATTACAAGAAGCAGATAAAGAACAAACAGAAGAAGAGGAACAACTAACAGGGGAAGAAGGGGAAGGAGGAACCCAAGCCAGTTTATATAAGCCAGCAGCTTCTCTACCAAGATCCAGAGGCCTCCTCAGAGAAGGGTCCTGTATCATGTGTAGTAAGTATGAATGTTCAGTGAACATAACTATACAATATAACTACTTCACTAACTTGTGGACAGAAATCAAGTTGTGTTTAAAAGAAGGAACTAGCAGTACATTGTGAAGGGTGATGGAAGGAGTCAATGCAAAAGAGCCTGTGCATGTTACTTTCACTTTATAGCCATTAGGAAGAGTCACAAGATATGGCAGAGTTAAAGGTCTGATGTTAAAAAGTAACTGTTTATCATGTGTCATGTGACTAGAGGCACCCGAATCTATAATCCAGGTGACAAAGTTGATATTAGTAAGTAAGCAAAGTTTGGAATCAGAAATAGGGTTCTCAGTTAACATAGTACCAGCAAAGTTAGCAGCATATATGGGAGGAGGAGTTTGAGCAGTGGAGTCCCCTAACTTGGTCTGGTGTAATAAATTCATCAACTGGTCATAATCTTGTCTGCTCAACTGGTATCACAGAGCTCTGGCCATCTATTTTTGCAATAGGTTTGGCTTTCAAGAGGATTCCCTTGGGGAACAGACAAAAGTCCTTCAGAATGAGGAAAATCCAGACCAGTACTAAGATGAGCAGCAGCAGGTCTCCTCCCCTTGTTAAAATTTGTACTATACCCATGGATCTTGAAACACTTATCAAATAAGTGTCCAGATTTTTTACAGTATCTACAGAATAAAGGTCCTCTGGCTTGATCAAAATTGACTCTCTGTCTGAAAGGAGAAGGAGGAGTAGGCACTGTGGCCTTGTTAAATCCAACAGGCTGCCTATTAGTATGGACATTGAAAGAGACAGAGTCTGGATTGAAGTGAGAAGAAGATTGGACTTGTCTTTGCTTCTCATCATTGAGGACCATATTATAGACATTGTCAAGAGAAGGAGGATGCTGCATCATCAAAAGATTACTCCTGACCCCCATATATGCTTCATTCAGACCCATTAAAAAACTGAAAGACCTTATTGTCATCACTTTCCTGTACTATACCATCTTTTGCAGCACAAACACATCTTTAACCATGATTAACACACATTGAATCAAGTTCATCCCAAAGACCTTTTAGCTTATTAAAGTACGAAGCTATATCTAAAGACCCTTGAAAGGTGTGGGACAACTCTCTTTTCAACTCAAAGATTTTGGTCCTGTTTGCAGTGCCATATCTGGCATGGAGTTGGGACCATATGCTCTGTGCAGTATCAGATTACTGCACAGATTCAGCAATTGGAGGGGAGAGGGAAGCAGTTAACCAAGAAATCACCATGTTGTTGCATCTATCCCACAACCTTTGTTGAGCCACATTAATGGCAGGTCGGGAGCATGTGCCATCAACAAAACTAATTTTGTTTTTAGCTGATAAAGCAACAATCATCTTACGTCTCCAGCCCCCATAACCACTACTTGAGAAGGGAGTGGGAACAAGAGAGACCCCAGGGACATCAGAGGAATATACAAAAAGGGGGCTAGAAGAGTCTACAGAGGATGAGGTACTAGTATTTGTATTAGAAGCCATAATCAATGAACCAGCTTAAAAAATTTCAACAAACAGAGTACAACCAAACCAGATATTCACACATAAAACCAAATACTCACATACGGAGTCAGATAATCACACACAAAGCATACAATACTCAAGATAAGGACAGAGTTACCCTCCTTCTTCGCGACCGGAGAAGATCGACCTTCAAACAACAGAGAAAACCCTAGGTACAAAACCCTAGGTGTAACCGTCAAAATCCTTACTGGAAGTGTGGTCAGTGATGTCGGAAAGGCACCCAAAACATCCATTGAGTGAGAATCGAACCACCGGAAAGCAGTAAAACTCTAGGTTAAACCACCAGAAGCCCTAGAAGCCGATAGGTCACCGAAAAATCACCCAAAAATCATCGGAAAACCTCCCAGAACGTTCGAGTGGAGAAGATATACACGATATCACGAAGAAAATCTCATAAAAGCATCCGATTTAGGTCGGAATCATCATCGACCATAAGGTCTTAGAAACACCCCCAAAAATCTCGAGACAGACTTCATCCAAGACAACGAGATACAGATAAACACAGTCGGATCGTCGTCTAGGCTCTGATACCATGTAAACATTGAGATTAAACCGAAAAATCATGAGAAATGTAGAGAGAGAATCTAGAGAGAAGGAGGAGCGTTTGAGAACTCTCCAGAAGATAGAGAGAGTTTATTAATCAGAACAGAGAAAGAAAATGAAATCCGTGTCCGTAAAATATCTACACCTAGCCTATATACAACTTACAGATATCGGGTCGGGTCGGGTGATCCGGCCCAAAGTTAAATAACCTGTGGGCTCAGATACACAAATCATCATAGCCCAATTACAAGAGTATACCGAAAATATACAATGAGTATACAAAGAATATACAAGGCTATATCATGTATTTTCTCTTATCTCAACAAAAACAAGCCAAAAGCAAAAAATTAGAATTCCTAACTTATAGCTTAAAAGCTATTTTGGCTTAAAGAAAGTTACTTAAACAAGCCTATCCAAACAGGCTCTAATTCTTGCTTAAAAGTACTTTTCAAATTGATTAGCCAAACACAAATAGTTTCTAATCAAAAGTGCTTTTAAAAAAAACACTTTCTAAACAAATATTTCTCAAAATAAATTAATTTTTGAAGTTTGACCAAATAAACTATTATAACGGGCATACTTTAGCGAAGAGAGCTTATTTTCTAGATTCAAGTTAGTCTAACAATGCAGGAAGTAACATAATTAATTAAATTTGAATATTCTCTTATTATATGGAACAGTAATAGCCTCTATGCAAAACCAGAAAGTTGTATTATTGAAAATAAAAAAGAATAAAAGTCATAACTAGAAATAACCTTTTCACTTTATCAAAGAGACCACAGCTTTTGGTTACTAAAATAAATGCATTGAAACGATCTTGTAGGAATTCTTTTTTTTTTTCGAATGTTCTAACTAATAAAAATTATTCAGGTGACATAACATTATGTAATTTTTGATATGTAAAACTGAAAAAAATAATAGTGAAATGGCGTTCAACACTTTTTGACTTTTAGAAGTATGACCACGACTTTTTCAAAATTTCTTAGGTCAAGATGTTCTAAAGCGTGTGAAAATAAAGAGAGTTTAATATATTTGTTATGAAATAATATAAAAGACAAGAACAATAATGCAAGAACAAGAGCAATAGAGAGAAGAGTAGAGAGAGTTCTTCTTATTGATACTTAGAGAATGTTAGGAGTTGATTTACAATGGTAGATGGCACCTCTATTTATAGGGAGGAGGATGATTTGGCTACCAATAATAGGACTCTAGAATCTCTCTAATTAAAGACATTCACCTTAAATAGAAGTCTATTTATAACACTCCCCCTTGAATGTCTATTCAATGATGTGCCTCGTTAAAACCTTAAAACAAAACCCAATGGGAAAAATTAAAGTAAGGAAAAAGAGTACACATGTTTGAATATGCGCCTATTGGTTGCCTCGTTAAAAACCTCGCAAGGAAAACCCGGTGGGACAAAACCTTGTAAGGGAAAAAGAGTGCAACGCGCATTAACTCCCCCTGATAAGAACATCAATTTATGTCCTTAAGTCTTCGCATTCCGATCTTGTGAACTAGCTTCTTGAAGGTTGACTTTGGTAGAGATTTTGTGAACAAATCAGCCATATTGTCGCTTGAACGAATCTGTTGAACATTGATATCACCATTCTTTTGAAGATCATGTGTAAAGAATAACTTTGGTGAAATATGCTTCGTTCTATCTCCTTTTATGAATCCTCCCTTCAATTGAGCTATACATGCTGCATTGTCTTCATACAAAGTTGTGGGTAGTTTATCACACTTCAAACCACATTTGTCTTGGATATGATGTATTATCGACCTTAACCACACACACTCCCGACTTGCTTCATGAATAGCAATTATCTCGGCATGATTAGATGAAGTAGCCACAATTGATTGCTTAGTCGATCGCCAAGATATGGCGGTTTCTCCACAGGTAAACACATAACCCGTTTGAGATCGAGCCTTGTGTGGGTCGGACAAATATCCAGCATCAGCATAACCAACAAGATCCGGGCTGCAATTCTTGCCATAAAATAAGCCCATATCGGTAGTTCCCTTTAGGTACCGCAATATGTGTTTGATCCCATTCCAATGTCTCCTCGTAGGAGCCGAGCTAAATCTTGCTAAGACATTAACTGAAAAGGATATGTCAGGTCTTGTAGTATTTGCAAGATACATTAGTGCGCCAATTGCGCTAAGATATGGTACTTCAGGACCAAGTAGCTCTTCATTCCTTTCTTGTGGTCGGAATGGATCTTTGTTCACATCAAGTGATCGAACAACCATCGGTGTACTTAAAGGATGTGCTTCATCCATGTAAAACCGTTTCAGTACCTTTTCTGTATAGGTAGATTGATGAACAAAAATTCCGTTTGCCAAATATTCAATTTGCAAACCAAGACATAGTTTAGTCTTTCCGAGATCTTTCATCTCGAATTCATCCTTTAGATAATCAATTGCCTTTTGGAGTTCTATAGGGGTTCCAATAAGGTTTATGTCATCGACATATACGGCAAGTACAACAAATTCCGATGTTGTTTTCTTTATAAAAACACACGGGCAAATGGCGTCATTTATATAGCCTTCTTTTAACAAGTACTCACTAAGACGATTATACCACATTCGTCCAGATTGCTTTAGACCATACAAGGATATTTGCAATTTAATTGAGAACATTTCCCGAGATTTTGAATTATGCGCGTTTGGCATCTTGAGTCCATCGGGAATTTTCATGTATATCTCATTATCAAGTGAGCCATAAAGATAGGCAGTAACCACATCCATTAAGTGCATGTCAAGCTTTTCATGGACAACAAAACTTATGAGATAACGAAAGGTTATCGCATCCATTACAGGCGAATATGTCTCTTCATAATCGACACCAGGCCTTTGAGAAAAACCTTGTGCAACAAGGCGTGCCTTATATCTTTGTACCTCGTTTTTCTCATTTCTCTTGCGTACAAAGACCCATTTATAGCCAACAGGCTTAACGCCATTAGGTGTTTCAACTATAGGGCCAAAAACTTCACGTTTTGCCAGCGAATTCAATTCTGATTGAATTGCTTCTTGCCACTTTGGCCAATCCTGTCTTTTTCGACATTCTTCAACAGATTGAGGTTCGAGATCCTCACATTCTTGCATAATGCTAGATGCTACATTATAAGCAAAGGCATTATCCACCACAATATCCACTCGATTAATATTTGCCTCAATATTAATTGGATTTAGGGATAGTTCCGTATTTTCCAGAGTCTCGGGCTCAATGGATTCTTCATGAATCTCAGAATTTGTTAAATCATGAATTTCCTCATGAGATTCTTTCGTAGTGTCATCTCGATCGTTCTTTTTCCTCTTTCTAGGATTTTGATCTTTGGAACCTAATGGTCTGCCACGCTTCAGGCGTGCATTTGACTCATTGGATATGACACTAGATGATTGTCCAACAGGGACATCAATACGGATTGGAACATTTTCCGCGGGAATGTGGGATTTCGTTATCCTCTTCAAGTCCGTAAATGCGTCAGGCATTTGATTTGCTATTCTTTGCAAATGGATAATCTTTTGTACCTCTCTTTCACAAATAGAGGTATGTGGATCAAGATGAGATAATGATGCATTTTTCCACAAAATTTCTCGTTTGGTTTCACCAACTTCTCCCCCTAATTTTGGGAAAAGTGTCTCATCGATCGACAGTCTGCAAATCGTGCAGTAAATACGTCGCCTGTCAATGTTTCGAGGTAGCGAATGATGGAGGGCGATTCAAACCCAACATATATTCCTAACCTTCTTTGCGGACCCATTTTGGTGCGGGATGGCGGTGCTATAGGCACATATACTGCACATCCAAAAATTCTTAAATGGGATATATTGGGTTCATGACCCAAAACCAATTGCAACGGGGAATAATTGTGGTAATTCGTCGGTCTGAGACGAATTAGCATTGCTGCATGTAAGATGGCGTGACCCCATACCGAAGTGGGCAGCCTCGTTCTCATAAGTAATGGCCTTGCAATCAACTGCAGGCGTTTAATTAACGATTCTGCAAGACCGTTTTGAGTGTGAACATGAGCTATAGAATGTTCAACTTTTATCCCGATTGATAAGCAATAATCATTAAATGCTTGGGATGTAAACTCAGCAACATTATCCAGTCTAATGGACTTGATTGGATTATCTGGAAATTGTGCTCGTAGTCGAATTATTTGTGCCATTAATTTCGCAAACGCAAGGTTGCGTGATGACAACAGGCACACATGTGACCATCTACAGGATGCGTCTATCAAGACCATGAAATACCTAAACGACCCACTAGGTGGGTGAATAGGTCCACAAATGTCCCCTTGTATACGTTCCAGAAACGTGGGTGACTCAGTCCCAACCTTTGTTGGTGATGGCCTGATAATCAACTTGCCTTGATAACACGAAGTGCAAGGATATTCATTATTCGGAAGAATTTTGAAATTCTTTAACGGATGCCCATATGAGCTTTCTATAATCCGTCTCATCATGACCGATCCTGGGTGTCCCAATCGATCATGCCAAAGTACAAAGGTATTGGAATCAGTAACCCTTTGGTTTACTGTTGAATGTGCCTCAATTGCACTAATTCTTGTCCAATACAGGCCACAAGATAAAGACGGGAATTTCTCAATAACCCTCTTTTGGCTGGAGACATTCTTTGTGATGACGAGATATTCAAGATTATCTTCATCCATTGTCTCAATATGATAGCCATTCCGGCGTACATCTTTAAAACTCAACAAGTTTCTCTTAGACTTGGAGGAGAACATTGCATTCTCTATGATTAACGTCGTGCCTTTGGGCAGAGTTACAATTGCTCTTCCGGAGCCTTCAATCAATTTACTACTTCCAGTGATTGTAGTAACGTTTGCCTTACACATATTTAGTTGAGAGAAATATTTCCTTTCTTTGAGTATTGTATGTGTAGTACATGAATCAACTAGGCAAATACTTTTACAGTTGGACGTTGATCCAAGTTCGCTTTGTGAGATATCCATATTTGCTATCCCATATTTTGACATACAAAAGAGATACACGAACATAAGAATAAACAAGTTCAATTCATTTGTGTCATATAATATTTTCAAAATCTGCTGCTAACAGTTGACTAACAAAATCAGATATGTTATCCATAATTGATTACTTTGCAGTTTGAAAATTTTCGGTTTAAGCATTTTCTTCAAACAATCGTTTGTTAAACACAAACAATCGATTGTTGAACATTGACAATCGATTGTTAAACACTCACAATCGATTATTTGCCATTTTGAAAAACTTCAGATCATACTGTCTTAAGACAATCGATTGTTAAATATAGACAATCGATTGTTGGCTTATTTTGAAAAATTCCAGAGCACACTGTCTTAAGACAATCGATTGTTAAGTATAGACAATCGATTGTTGGCTATTTTGAAAAATTCCAGAGCACACTGTTTTAAGACAATCGATTGTTAAGTATAGACAATCGATTGTTGGCTATTTTGAAAAATTCCAGAGCACACTGTTTTAAGACAATCGATTGTTAAGTACAGACAATCGATTGTTGGCTATTTTGAAAAATTCTAGATTACACTGTCTTAACGGCAATCGATTGTTAGACAAAGACAATCGATTGTGGATGATTTTTGAAAAATTCCAGATTACACTGTCTTAACGACAATCGATTGTTAGACAAAGATAATCGATTGTGGGTGATTTTTGAAAAATTCCAGATCACACTGTTTTAAAGACAATCGATTGTTGATCATTGACAATCGATTGTTTTGCAGTTTTTATGCGAAATATGAGATAACCGACTAGTTTTTCAGGTTAGTCGATTACCTCTACTGGAAAGTAAAAATATTATTGATATTTGAGCATATTGATACATTCTAAAGAACTAATACTAACATTATATCATTAACTAACTAATACGAGCTAATAGTAATGGCTATTAGTTTATTCATTAACTAATACAAATAAGTAGAACAAAATCAAATAACTCCATCTTCTTTCATCACGGATCCATCGCCGATTAGGTGGTCTATTTTCCCCTCGGGTTGCTTAAAGAAGTCTGCCACATCCAGGTGGGTGATGTCCAAGTTGTTGTCATAGACAAAATTTGTTTCAGGGACTTTTCTCTTTCGAGATGCTTGATAAAGGTCAACCAAGTGTCTTGGTATACGGCAAATTTTTGACCAGTGCCCTTTCCCACAACAACGATAACATATAGTTTCTGAACCATTTGCCTTAGGATCTTCATGATACCGTTTCTGCTTTCGGTGGTTATCTCTCCTTGGGGGTTGACGGACTTCATTGGAATTTCTTCCTTGTCTACGTCCCTGGCTATGACCCCGTTTACGACCATGACCATGGCCCTTTTCATGTTTGGCATAATGAGAGTGCACCTTATCTGCTTCAGGCAGTGGTGTAGACCCAGTGGGTCGATTTTCGTGATTTCTCATGAGCAGGTCATTATTTCGCTCAGCCACTAGTAGAAGAGAAATCAGTTCAGAGTACTTTGTAAAGCCTTTCTCTCTGTACAGTTGTTGCAGTACCATATTGGAGGCATGAAACGTTGTAAACGTTTTCTCAAGCATATCATAATCGGAGATTTTATCTCCGCATAGCTTCAATTTAGAAGTAATTCTGAACATTGCAGAATTATATTCAGAAACGGACTTAAAGTCCTGGAGCCTCAGATGAGCCCAATCATATCGTGCTTGTGGCAGAGTGACCAACTTCAGGTTGTCATATCTCTCCTTTAAGCCGTTCCACAAGATGAGTGGATCCTTGACGGTGAGATATTCAATCTTCAAACCTTCATCAAGGTGATGGCGCAAGAAAATCAAGGCCTTCGCACATTCTTGGGTGGATGCTTTTTCTCTATCTTTGATGGTGTCTCCGAGACCCATAGCATCTAAGTGGATTTCAGCATCCAACACCCATGTCATATAGTTCTTGCCCGAAATTTCAAGGGCAACGAACTTTCTTTTCGTAATGTCAGACATAATCGAAAATTAAATTATGGAAGAGGGAAATACCTTAGATTTTTCGAGAATGGTTCTTGAGACGGTAGAGTCTCGTGCTGATAACGTATTTTGAAATAATATAAAAGACAAGAACAATAATTCAAGAACAAGAGCAATAGAGAGAAGAGTAGAGAGAGTTCTTCTTATTGATACTTAGAGAATGTTAGGAGTTGATTTACAATGGTAGAGGGCACCTCTATTTATAGGGAGGAGGATGATTTAGCTACCAATAATAGGACTCTAGAATCTCTCTAATTAAAGACATTCACCTTAAATAGAAGTCTATTTATAACAATATTCTTTTTTGGCGGCCAAGAGCCATTTTTACATTGTTTTTGTTGTCCTTTGAAGGTGCGCATGATAATATTGTTCCCACTTACGTAACATGGTGTTACTTGTTCTTAGTAATTAAATAAATCATTTAATTGTTTAAAATTTGCTTTTATATTACCAGTGGAGCCGCATATTTAATAAATCGTTTTTAATTAAGTTTTTAAATGTCTATAAGCATTACATCAGAAAGACAGAGTTTTATAAAAGAAAAAAATTAAAGTTCGGCTCACTAGATCCCTGCGCCCTTAATTAGAAATCTCGTATTTGAGCCATCGACGACGATAACAACAACAATAAACTAAATATAATCTTGCGAGTGGGGTCTAAGGATGATAATATATATGCATATCTTATCTTACCTTGTGGAGATGAAGAGATCGTTTCAGATAGACTCTTGGCGCAAGGGACATCGACGTGTTTGAGCATGTAAATAAAAATATTCTTGGTAAAAAATGTGTTCCTTTTAATGAGCCATATACAGCGTGAATTTGAATTAGTTGAACTAGTAAATACCAAATACCGGATGATTACACTTTGGATGTAGTTGGTTGAAATTTGTTTAAGAAACATGGAATACAGATGTGTTTTACACATAATAAAGGATCGACTTTGTCAAGTGAGATGCAATAGAATTGGCCGAAGGTTTTTTCTAATGTTTAAATTTGGTTATGTGATTTGTGTTATGAAATCTCCTATTTAAGGTGAATGTCTATAATTAGACAGATTCAAAAGTTCTATTCTTGGTAGATAAATCATCCCCCTCCCTATAAATAAAGGGGTCTTCTACCATTGTAAACCACTCCTAACAATCTCTAAGTATCAATAAGAGGAACTCTCTCTACTCTTCTCTCTATTGCTCTTGTTCTTGCATTATTGTTCTTGTCTTTTATATTATTTCATAACACGTTATCAGCACGAGACTCTACCATCTCAAGAACCATTCTCGAAAAATTTAAGGTATTTCCCTCTTCCTAATTTAATTTTCGATTATGTCTGACATTACGAAAAGAAAGTTCGTTGCCCTTGAAATTTCGGGCAAGAACTATATGACATGGGTGTTGGATGCTGAAATCCACTTAGATGCTATGGGTCTCGGAGACACCATCAAAGATAGAGAAAAAGCATCCACCCAAGAATGTGCGAAGGCCTTGATTTTCTTGCGCCATCACCTTGATGAAGGTTTGAAGATTGAATATCTCACCGTCAAGGATCCACTCGTCTTGTGGAACGGCTTAAAGGAGAGATATGACAACCTGAAGTTGGTCACTCTGCCACAAGCACGATATGATTGGGCTCATCTGAGGCTCCAGGACTTTAAGTCCGTTTCTGAATATAATTCTGCAATATTCAGAATTACTTCTAAATTGAAGCTATGCGGGGATAATATCTCCGATTATGATATGCTTGAGAAAACGTTTACAACGTTTCATGCCTCCAATATAGTACTGCAACAACAGTACAGAGAGAAAGGCTTTACAAAGTACTCTGAACTGATTTCTCTTCTACTAGTGGCTGAGCGAAATAATGACCTGCTCATGAGAAATCATGAAAATCGACCCACTGGGTCTACACCACTGCCTGAAGCAGATAAGGTGCACTCTCATTATGCCAAACATGAAAAGGACCATGGTCATGGTCGTAAACGGGGTCATAGCCAGGGACGTAGACAAGGAAGAAATTCCAATGAAGTCCGTCACCCCCCGAAGAGAGATAACCGCCGAAAGCAGAAACGGGGTCATGAAGATCCTAAGGCAAATGGTTCAGAAACGATATGTTATCGTTGCGGTGGGAAAGGGCACTGGTCAAAGACTTGCCGTATCCCAAGACACTTGGTTGACCTTTATCAAGCATCTCGAAAGAGAAAAGGCCCTGAAACAAATTTTGTCTATGACGACAATGAGGACATCACCCACCTGGATGTGGCAGACTTCTTTGAGCAATCCGAGGGGAAAATAGACCACCTAATCGGCGATGGGTCCGTGATGAAAGAAGATGGAGTTATTTGATTTTATTCTACTTATTTGTATTAGTTAGTGAATAAACTAATAGTCATTAGTATTAGCTCGTATTAGTTAGTTCATAATGCAATGTTAGCAGTAGTTCTTTAGAATATCTTCAATATGCTCAAATTTCAATAAAATTTTTATTTTCCATAGGGGTAATCGACTAGCCTGAAAAACTAGTCGATTATCTACTATTTTCGCATTAAAGCTGAAAAATAATTGATTAACAATCGATTGTCTTTGTCTAACAATCGATTGTCGTTAAGACAGTGTAATCTGGAATTTTTCAAAAATCATCCACAATCGATTGTCTTTGTCTAACAATCGATTGTCGTTAAGACAGTGTAATCTGGAATTTTTCAAAAATCATCCACAATCGATTGTCTATGCATAACAATCGATTGTCTTGAAACAGTGTGTTCTGGAATTTTTCAAAATAGCCAACAATCGATTGTCTATGCATAACAATCGATTGTCTTGAAACAGTATGTTCTAGAATTTTTCAAAATAGCCAACAATCGATTGTCTATGCATAACAATCGATTGTCTTGAAACAGTGAGGTCTGGAATTTTTCAAAATAGCCAACAATCGATTGTCTATGCATAACAATCGATTGTCTTAAGACAGTACGATCTGAAGTTTTTCAAAATAGCAAATAATCGATTGTGTGTGTTTAACAATCGATTGTCAATGTTCAACACTCGATTGTTTGTAAGTAACAATCGATTGTTTGAAGAAAATGTTTAAACTGAAATTTTCAAACTGCAAAGTAATCAATTATGGATAACATATCTGATTTTGTTAGTCAACTGTTAACAGCAGATATTATGTGACACAAACGATTTGAAGTTGTTTATTCTCATGTTCGTATATTTCTTTTATATGTCAAACCATGGGAAGTAAATTGATTGAAGGCTCCGGAAGAGCAATTGTAACTCTGCCGAAAGGCATGACGTTTATCTTAGAGAATGCAATATTCTCCTCCAAGTCTAAGAAGAACTTGTTGAGTTTTAATAATATCAATGTTCTCCTCCAAGTTTAAAAGGAACTTGTTGAGTTTTGAGAATCCATTTTAGAGAATGCAATGTTCTCCTCCAAGTCTAAAAGGAACTTGTTGAGTTTTAAAGATATCATTCAAAATGGATATCATATTGAGACAATAGATGAGAATAATCTTGAATTCTTCATGAAAACGAGGCTGCCCATTTCGGTTTGGGTTCACGCCATTTTGCATGCAGCAATGCTAGTTCGTCTCTGACTAACGAATTGACACAAATATTCCCCGTTGCAATTGGTTTTGGGTCATGGACCCAATATATCCCATTTAAGAATTTTTTGATGCGCAGTATATGTGCCTTTAGCACCGCCATCCCGCACCAAAATGGGTCTGCAAAGAAGGTTAGGAATATATGTTGAGGTTGAATCGCCCTCCATTATTCGCTACCTCGAAACATTGACAGGAGATTGGTTCACTGCACGATTTGCAGACTGTCAATTTGATGAGACACTTTTCCCAAAATTAGGGGGAGAAGTTGGTGAAACCAAACGGGAAAATTTTGTGGAAAAATGCATCATTATCTCATCTTGATCCATACACCTCTATTTGTGAGAAAGAGGCACAAAAGATTATCCATTTGCAAAGAATAGCAAATCAAATGCCTGACGCATTTATAGATTTGAAAAGGATAACAAAATCACATATCCTCGAAGTGAATGTGACAACATTTGATTCACGAATACATATTCATTATTGGAAGAATATGAACATGAAATTGATATTAAATATACCACACTCACCCCTAGAAGGAGGTTTGAGATGATATATGGCATGAATGATCGTTGGTCACGTACCTATTGTACGCCAAAGTATTTTGGAAATATGACTATTAAAGGACAACGATAATGCAAGAAACATATCTTGCATATAAGTTTGACATGACCATAATGGTATAACTTTCTCTTTAAGAAAGATATTCACCACATGGATGTTGATGAATCTGTGGTAGTACAAAATTAATTGAGAACTCTAGAAGAGCCAATTATTACTATGTTGGAGAAACACAATTGAGTATTGTGCTGTAGTAAGTCTCAAAGAAACTTATTCAGTTTCCAAAGTACACGCGAAAGCGATTGATTATATTGAGACTATAAATAAAGGAAGACTTTGATATCTCCTATTACTACAACTTGTAGCGGGGTAATTTGTATATGAAAAGCTACCCGCTTTGTTCTCCAATTTGTACTACACAAACGAAATAATGCCACAATAAAGTGGATATCTATTGGTATAAAACCCATGTCATAATAAACCAGAAGTTTATTGATAAGTGCACATGTCATGGTGTAAATTTGAAGTTTACCAATATTGATAATTTATTCAGTTGACATTCGTGTTAGCCATCTCATTTTATGTATGATGTGCAAATTCACATAGGTGAATATCAAAGAACTAGAAAGTTCTTTACGAATTCTCTTGTATCACTTGTTCTCATTAATGAACTGACCAACTAAAGAGTTCGGGTTGAAGCCCATAAATTCTGGAAATATCAAAGGTGAATATGGGCCCATTCACCTGCCATGTATACCACATATGATGCATCTATGAAATGGTTACATGCGCAATTGTTATTAACCCGCAGCCTGGCCGGTGCTTGCGAGGTAAATTGCTCAGTAATCTAACTTCGAGCATAATTTCCAGATTTTCTACTCAAGATAGTTCATCTTGATAAGTTGGTTTATATCAAAGTAAGTTTAGCAAGATAATTATTGAGTGCTTCCACTTAATAGCTAAACTGTTTCTTATGAGAACAAAGTTATATATATATATCAGTTTGATATAAGTTGTATACGAGAGTATATTCTCCCCTCACAAGTGGTTCAGGGTCAGGAACCAAATAATTTCATCTTATTATTAATGTGCCATGTATATTGACATGATAATGCACAAAGATGATTTCCCAAAGTTGAGGAAACAAGTTAGCTTTTCTAACATGAGGGGGAGACATGATAAACACTTGAGAAAAGGTTACATGGGATGAATTATCATTTGTATATGTATATCCCCGAATATCATGATATGAACCTGAAGTTCATAAAAGGATAATTCAATTGCAACATATTGCAAAGCATGCTATACGCATTTGCTGACCCAAAGAAAGTAACTAAATGGAAGAGATACAATTCAAGAAGAATTGATTCCATATGAAAGACATGTAGTTTTGAACCTATAGTTCAAATGCTTGAAAGTATAAAAGTCAAAGGTATGTATAGTCAGTTTTCGATATCTTATTTGTCTAGCATGACATGGAAAACTTGATATGCATCTAAAGTCTATTATATGGCTTATATGACTTAACTTGAAAGATTTAAGTTGCTTGAAGCATATGCAATTCTTGGTCCTGAAGTACCACATCCTTAGTACAATTTGTGTACATATGTATCTTGCTATAACTATAAGCATGATGACATTGAGAATGCATCTATAGAGATATTGAAGAGTTATTCCACGACATTATATGAAGATGTTCATATCTATCAAGAATGATGATTTCAAGGTACGGAATATTTATTCGAGTCAATATGGTTGATTTGTCAAACGTCTACCAAAGATCGTTTTGAAGATGATGCACAAGATTGGAATGCAAATGCTCAAGGATATAAATTGATGTACTCATTAGGGGGAGTTAATGCGCGTTGCACTCTTTTTCCCTTACAAGGTTTTGTCCCACCGGGTTTTCCTTGCGAGGTTTTTAACGAGGCAACCAATAGGCGCATATTCAAACATGTGTACTCTTTTTTCTTTCTTTAATTTTTCCCATTGGGTTTTGGTTTTAAGGTTTTAACGAGGCACATTGTTGAATAGACATTCAAGGGGGAGTGTTATGAAATCTCCTATTTAAGGTGAATGTCTATAATTAGACAGATTCTAGAGTTCTATTCTTGGTAGATAAATCATCCCCCTCCCTATAAATAAAGGGGTCTTCTACCATTGTAAACCACTCCTAACAATCTCTAAGTATCAATAAGAGGAACTCTCTCTACTCTTCTCTCTATTGCTCTTGTTCTTGCATTATTGTTCTTGTCTTTTATATTATTTCATAACAATTTGCATATTATATACAATTGACTTTTAGCACGTATGAAGTTATTGGTTCGGCAAATTAGAGTTGTTTTTTTATCCAAACACTCTATACATATATATATATAATTTTAATTCAGAATCCTTTAAGTAAAAATGGCTGTGGTTCAAAAGCATAATCTTGAAACTCTGTATCTGTCTCTGTTTAAACCGAAGAATAATGCACATAGTGTACAAAATATTTTGAACAAATGGTTCCTTAATTGTGTTAGCACTTAGCACTCAATATTTCTAGCTAAGCAGTATACGTTTCCATTTTCATCTAAAACTTGTCCGTATTAGGTTTCTAATTTGTTTTAGCACTCATTACATGTTTCTTTCCTTTTGGCCATCTTATTATTTTGTTTTTTATATTATTTTACATTCGGTAACATTCTTTTTCATTTTTTTTATTAATGTAGTGCTTATATTTTTCTGAGGAGTGTATTAGAAACAATTTTTTTATTTTTTATCTTTGGAATAAGTTCTTCTATTAACAATCTTCTACGTGGAATTAAATTGGATATATATGTTGCCGTTGTTGTTGTTGTTTATTTTCATCTAAAACTTCAAACCATCATATAAATAGTTTTTATATATCTATACCATATAGCAAACCTTATTACCTCCCTGTTTAAGGTTTGTGTTTATTACATTTAAGCATACCAACTTTCAATTTATGTACCATAATTCTATTTAAGTCTTTAATTATAGCCTCATTAATTGTAGGCATGATTTTTTGGAACCGTATCTTCTCAGATTATATCTCCACACGCTTCTCTCTCTGTCTATTAAAACCCACGATTTACCTCCCCTGTTTTAATTATCCCCCCCCCCCCCACGTTTTTTTATCAAAACCCACGATTTCTTTCTCTAGTTGAAGTTGTTCCACCATTATCGCACATCCCTAAATTCCAGTTCGAGAATTTCTTCTTAATCCGCCGCAGTTTCAATCCCTAAATTTGTAGTCAAGTCAGAAATGGTGAAAAAATAAATACTCCAAAAAAACAACAATCAAAAGATGTATTACCCGATATTCCGTCTTTTGATTTGGGTGTTTTAACACCTAAATCACCACCCAAAAACCAATAATCTCTCCATGCAAGTGAAAAAAATAGAGGTCGTACATCTCCAAGACAAATCCGTGCTGAAATGCAAAACAAGCATTTGCACAATGTTGCAGCTACCGGAGTAGAAAAAGAAGTCGACAAACAACATAAGCGCAAGGGGAAAGACTTGATGGTAGATGATGATGATTTTGTAGAATATTCACCCAAACTTCAAACTCCAAAAAAATAAAATGTGTCTCCTTCCCCCTCAAAACAAAAAAAGAAGAAACCCTCAAAAAAATCTACAAAATTGGTTCCTCAAAAAATTTCATTAAAGGTAAACATTTTTTATTTCTCCTCACTGTTTTGTAGTTTAATTTTTTTGCCAAAAAATATTCTGCAAGTAATTTTTTTTTTTTTGTGTTTAAATTGGCAAAATGTGATATTGACTCAATTTTGTAGATTATTTGTCGCAATTTTGTAGTGTTATTTGGAAATGTGATTAAAAGACAGGGTATAAATGTAGTTACATCGTAGTTGATTTGTAGTCTGCAAAGTAAATTGTAGCTATGCTTTTTGTATTGCAACTTGTATAGCTGCTACATTTAACTTCATGCTCAATAAAATTATACTACATTTCTTTCAAGGTTACATTAAGTAATTGTTAACTGTTATTTTGTTCTTTAATTTTTTTTGCCAAAAAATAGTTTGCAAGTGTTTTTTTGGTGTTTAAGTTTTTTTTGGCAAAATATGATATTGACTCAATTTTGTAGACTATTTGTCGCAGTTTTGTAATGTTATTTGGAACTGTGATTAAAAGACATGATATAAATGAAGTTACAGTGTTGTTGATTTGTAGTCTGCAAAGTAAATTGTAGCTATGCTTTTTGTATTGCAACTTGTATAGCTGCTACATTTTACTTCATGCTCAATAAATTTATACTACATTTTTTTCAAGGTTACATTAAGCAACTATTAACTGTTATTTTATTCTTATTTGTCTGTTCAACTGTATTTTTGTAAAATTTATTTTGGTCCTACTTTTGTAGATTATTTGGCTCAATTTTGTAGTTTAATTGCAGCATGCCTTTTATTAGATTTATACATGTAGTTAGAATGTAGTCTGTTGATTAAAATTGTAGGTATGATATGTTACATTCTATCTTGTAATGCTGAAATCTATAACGTCATTCTAACCACAGTTAATATATTTTTTTTGCAGAATGGACTTTACTTTGCTCAACAAAATGTTGATTATGGTGTGATTCGATTCCACAGCTTGTGTGATCCTACAATACCTAGCCAGATAAAGGCTTTACTGTCGCCAAACCAATTACGTGTTTTCAAGAAAACGTGTTTTGGTTATTTATTAGGTCTGCCCCCAATCTGTATGCAAAACAAGTCCATTCATCTTCTAATAAAGTATGAGTTGTCAAAGTCTACTGACAACTACTTTTCTGTTCTTTTAAATGGTCAAAAATTGATTTTTTCTTTGAGAGATTTTTGTTTGATTACTGGTTTTAATTGTGTCAATAGTTTCTCAGACTATGGTTACAATTCGAACTATGTTAGCCATTTAATGACTAAATATTTCCCTAACAAAGAAAGGGTTGAGAAATGACTTTTGAAAAATGTAGTGACTAAGAAATCATGGACAAACGATGTGGATGTTGTACAGTTGTGCATCCTTTATATGTTGGAATTCTTTGTTAGTCCTTCTGATAAGGACAATGTTACTTTGATAGACAAGTTTTTTTTTCTTTCTTATCGAGACTGGTAATTTTGAGTCGTACCCATGGGGTACAAAATCCTTCAAGCATGTTATTGAATCTGTCCGACATCGTCTTAATCCCAACGTCCATTCTTATCTTATACGTGGATGCTCATTAGCCTTACAAGTGTGGCTATACGAGTGTTGCTCTTCTGTCAGCACCGAGCTTGCTACACGATGCTCTGAATCGATTCCTCGTATCTTAAGATGGTCAGCTACAAAGGGACAGATTTGGTTAACTGTAATTGAAGACAAGATCATCAAGCCTGAGTGGATCAAGGTTTTTTTTAACCTTTGTATAATTCTTCAATTACTGTAATAGTAACTACATTACATCTACATTTTTCTTTTCAATTGAATTAATTGTCACTTCCATCATTCAGTTCTCAAACATGGTTGAATCTGGAGAAGAGATTGGAGAGCTTAATCTCCCTGAGAAGATTAAATATGAAGATGAAGAGGTTGGTCAACCATCAAATGTCTCAACTGCTGCTTCTCCGACAGTTGAACCCGAAGAGGCTAATTCTCCAAATGCCATGGAATTTGTCAGTAGCAAGATCAGGAAGTTGAAAAAGAAGCTTGAGCAGGTATTGTGAGAAAATACAATATTTTGGTCACTATTTAGCACCACTTGAATTCATTCCTGCTAGTTTGTAGTTTCTTTTTATTTAAGTATAACTAATAGAATATTCTTACCAACTAATAGACATAATTAATTTTTAGGTTGATGAACATTAGATAAGTTTAAGAAGGATGTTTTTGATGAACTCTCAAGCCTTCGAGAGTTCATAGATGAATCTTTGAAAAGTGTAATGAATGCTGTCAACAGGAGGAATGAATTGGATGAGTCAAAGGTAAGAATTTACATATAATTTATGCTAAGACTATATAATACTTATGACAAAAAAGCATTCTCAAATATTCCTCAAAAAATGTAGTTTGCTGGTAGTTCAACAAAATATAATGAACAAAATCAAGGAGACAAAAACAATCATTTTCAATTCAATGTTGGTGCTCAACTCCGTGCAAGCACAAGTAATACAACTATCTACATAATTCCTACATACATATCTACAAACTTCAAGAATTGCTAATAACTTTTTCACTTTATTTTTCAGCTCCCACTTCTCCTCAACATGTTCAACCACAAGTTGACTTGTATGCTGACTTCCAAAAGCAGCTGAGGTAGCAAACGAAGGTATTGTTTAATAATGTAGCTTTTAATAGAAAATAGTTGATTATACACTGGTATAATGCTGTTAAGTATGTCATTTTTGTGTAGTAGATGTTGAAGACAACATTCCACAGTCCCCAATTCATGGTGTAACAGTGACTGAAGTTGTCCATGAATGCCTTGAAAAAAAAAGAGGAGACTGGAGTTGTGCCTGAAGGAATTGAAAAGAAAGGTGTGACATTGGATGATTTTTAACTTCCGAAAAACCTATCACAGTTGGTCATGTATGGCGAGCCCATACAAGTTGATTCAACCCCCGTTCATCAAGGAAGAACAAGGTTACCCGAAAAACATGCACGATCACCATTCACTCCACTCTATCGTACTGAAGGCAGCACCTCGGTTGGGCCAAAAATTTTTTACCTAAAGCACCCCTTCACAAGTTTCATAGGTGAAGATGTTAATCCTGAATTAATATATAGGTTCACAACCTGGTTATACCATCGCACTGACAAAGCATATAGGAGGTATGTTGCTTAAATTTACACTGTCGGTATGCACTTGTTTTCTATATCTTTCAACCTTTTTAGACTTTAAAGTTGTAAATCTTTTTGAAATTTTTTTTGTATTTGTTTCATTCTATTATTATTACAGGAGGAAAGACTTCTTTCAAAGAATGATAACCAAATCAATCCTTGGTTGGACTTGGGTTGTGAGAAAATTGATAAGAAGGGCTGGTTCTATGCCCTTGCTCACCCCGGACAAGTAATCAATAGCACAGTAAGTTTATATTTTATAATTGCAGTTTTGTCTTTAATTATTATGTTTAAATGTAGTTATATTGTACACATCATATATATGTTACTATATCTATTCTTCAACTGTAAAATTTTGTTTTTTTGAACCTCATGCAGTCAGTGTAAAAAAGAAGGTAATGTGTAGTTCTTATGTAATTATGATTGGTCAATTGTAGATATAGTACTTGTTTTCTATATCTTTCATGCTAAATGCAATCAAATTACATTTTGTGATACACTTGGGCTAACTGTTATATATCTGTAGTTATGGCGTTGTTATAGTGAAGCAAGCTGATAGATTTATTCATAATTTCTAATTGTAGTTAATATGTAGTTATTTTGTTTATATGATTGCCTACACTACAGCTTATTGTAAATTGCAGTTTTACTTTTGCAGCACATTGATGTTATTATGTACTATCTGAGAAAAAAGGGGAAATATGGCCCCAACATCCAAACTAGGGTTACAACAACCGATTGCTTGTTCAAGACAAAAATTGAAAGAATCTACGAGAAGTTCACTACTTCTCCACTGGATCAAAGGAATTCTGTTATTAAAACCGAGGATGATATTGGAAAATATATTATGGGCTATTGAATTCTTGCTAATGTAGCATGGGATCTTGTGGACTATGTGCTAATGCCTGTTAACCTTGTGGAGAACTTTCATTGGTTGTTGCTAGTTTTTGACATAAAGGACCGGCAACTTTATGTTTATGATTCATTGGTGAGGGCAAAGCGTAATCAAACTGTTCAAACATTGGTTGACAAATTTTCAGTCATTATTCCTCTTTATTTGTCATGCACTGGTTTCTATGGTAAACGCAAAGACATTGACTTCAAGACTACAAAGTCATACATAGAGAAACCAGTTACAGACCCTCTCGACATACAATGGATGGTTGCTGAGATTCCACAACAAAAGGAAGGCTCACTGTAAAAAACTAATCTCCCTTTCTATATGATTAAGTAATTTTTTTTATCGTTTGGTATATAATGAAAAATTCTCATATTCTGCAGGGATTGTGGTGTATTTGTGGCTGTTTTTGTGGAGTATATTAGCAATGGTGATTTGTCTATCCCAAAGGAAGATCTTACTGATATTGACCAACACCGTAGACGCTATGGAGCTCTATTGTGGGACTACGCCACAAAGAAGCTAACAGATGGTTCAATCAGTGAGAGTGAGGTTACCGGCAGACTTGCAAGGAGGAAGGGTGCACCGGCAAAGAATAAGAGGACTAAAGTTCAACGAAAGAAGAAGTAGACTATTCTGTTCATATTTAGTAGTTGAATTGGAAAACAATGTAATCATTAAGTCATTTTGGTTGTAATCAACAATTTTTCTTGAATACATTATACTCGAGTATTCGATCTATCTAATAGCATTTTTGCCGTAACAGCTTTGTCTTATAATTTCACTTTAATGTTGGAGTTATTTTTATATAATACCTTCAGTTACCATTTAATATGTTTATATAACTATCAGTTCTTACACGGCATAAAGATGAAATGTATATAGGTCTCAGATAAATCATTTAGCCATCCCTCATCAACAATTATTGTGGGAAAAAATTATTTATCTTCAATGACTACAATTTAACTACAATTGCATATAAGTACAAACTGAACTACATATAACTATAACTACATATAACTACAAATTGGAACGATAATGCTACCAACTACTGTTGCAGTACATTTGCGATGTATGAATGTTTCGTCCATTCGGCAGCATGTGTGTTTTCGGCTAAAACTTCTTATCTTGAACAATGAAGAATCATGAATTGACGTTGCCTTGAAATGCCATTTGCAGTTTTCAGCTGCACATACAAGCCAGTATCTACAAAAAAATACATTGTTTAGACATATTTATTAAACACTACAATTTACTACAAACTGACTACAATTTAACTACAATTGCATATAACTACAAAATTGAACTACATATAACTAAAATTCCATATAACTACAATTGCATATAACTACATTGAACTACATTTTAACTACAAATTCCCATTAGGTGATTCCCAGTACTACATTTAGAACACACTTACAGTACATTATAACTACAATCTGCCAACAGTTTACATTCATTGTTTTCTTTATTAACATCAGACGTTTTCCATATAGCTTTTACAAAAGTTTTACTATACAATAAAAAATGAAAAGAATTGATGCTTGATGGAATACATAAAAATGTAAATAGTGCAAACACAATATATGATTATACTTCTTTATTATCGTCAAAACGTAGAACAGTTACACAATAAATTCCGATAATTTGGGCTCATTAACATTTATTTTGAATAAATATTCTAGCTACATGATATTCATTTCTTTTTCAGCGCATTCTTGCAAGTTCTTTTGTTATGCCCTTCACCTCCACAATTGCCACATGACACCTTGTACTTCTTTGAGTTTATTTCATCAAATGTTTTATATCTTTCCTTGTGAGGTCTACCTGGCTGCCTTTTATCTCCCGCCGGTGGCTTTACTACCTCATTCAAAATATGTTGTGGAACATCCCATTTGGCTTCATCAGGAAGAGGGTTAACTGGCATTTCATAAGTAAGAAGAAGGCTCTTCGTTGTGTAATACGGAGAGCAATAGTTGTCAGGCCTTTCATTCCTATGCCTTAATGCTGCCAAAGCATGGACACATGGAAGTTCATCAAGTTGGAATTATCCACAACTACATTTCTTGTTTTCTAGACATACAATGTACCGCTTCACACCATCTAACACAGTATGTATATGATCTGTTGAAGCCCTCACCTACAATTCAAGACCAAACAGAAAATAATAATACATCAATCAGTTAACTAGGTTAGCAACAATCAGTTAACTACAAATCAGCTACAAACAAACTATATATAAACGATAACTACATTTACCCACAATTTGACGACATTTTAACTACAAAATGGAAATACTCCAGCTACTACTATTTTTGTTTTTTCTCTTGCACCAAACAAGAATATATTACCTTTAGTTTCTAGGATAATGTATTGTTATCTTCCAATTCTTTATTGAATTTGTGACCAAGGAATGTGAAAGTACCCTTTGCCTTCAATAACTTTTCTTTTGTCCAACGTTCTAGAATAGTCCTCATATACTCAAATAGATCAAATATTGGCAGCTCTCTTGCCTCTTTTGTTACAGCGTTCAACGACTCTGCAATGTTTGACGTTATAGTAAAAGTTCTATTCACCGTTGCATGTACTCTTGACCATCTATGAGCCAATATCATATAGGTAAGACGATACACGTGGGTCTAGCTCTTCAATCTTCATCATTCTTTCATTGAATTCATCCAAAGTATATGACCGTCTGTAACAAAGTACAGTTCATGTAATTGTAGATGTGCCTTCTTGAATTTTGACCTTATATTTGTCCATATATGCCACATGCAAAAGTAGTGTGCCATGCCCGGATAGACAACTGATATTTCCTTCGATATACTCTCATGCCTATCTGAGACAACACACATTGAAGGTCTTTCACCATATGCCTCCTTGAATTGTTCAAAGAACCACTTCCAAGACGCGTCGTTTTCAGAATCAACAACAGCATATGCCAAGGGCAAAATAGAACGTACAATTTGTAGTCATAAAATAAGATTAACTATTAAATACAAATATATATATTGAGAATTTAGGCAATTTAACTACTTTAATTTATATAAATACTAACTAACTACAGTATAACTATAATTTACCTACATTGTTTAAACTGTCTACAAAATAACTACAAAATTATTGTATCTAGTACCTGCTGCATCCATGGTGCTTGCTGTCAGCATAATACCCCTATATGGTGATTTTAAGAATGTCCCATCAACCACTACTACCGGCCTACAATGTTGCCAACCATTTATTGATGTACAAAGAGCAACAAATCTATACAAGAAGCAATGATCTGCTGCCTTCTTCAATTTAACAATAGAATCGAGATAATTCTTCTCAAGAATATAAAAATATTTTGGTAATATGTTGTACGAGTCACACGGATTCCCTCTCAAAAACCGTAATATTTTTTTCTTTGCTCTCCATGCTTGCATGTAGCTTAGGTTCACTCCATGTTCGGATAACATGTCATCTTGTATGTCCTTTGGCGTGTAAACAGTCTTAGGATCACAATACTTTGGAACGACAATGCTACCAACTACTGTTGCAGTACATTGGCGTTGTATGAATGTTTCGTCCATTCGGCAGCATGTGTGTTGTCGGCTAAAACTTCTTATCTTGAACAATGAAGAATCATGAATTGACGTTGCCTTGAAATGCCATTTGCAGTTCTCAGCTACACATACAAGCCAGTAGCTACAAAAAAATATAATTTTCAGGCATATTTATTAAACACTATAATTAACTACAAACTGACTACCATTTAACTACAATTGTATAAACAAACCTATCTTCAATAATATAGTAATTTTTCAAATACATAAATAACTACATACCTTCTATTACTTGATCTTTTTACTCTGAACTGGAACTTGTGCATAACTGCATAATTCTTCATTGCAACAGCTATTGTTTTCTTGTCCTGGTACACTTGTCCTTCTTCAATACATGTTTGCGTAGATTCAATTATTATTTCACTTTGATATTCCTCTATAGCTGGTGAGGATGGAATTTGTAGTAACCTTAGTGATCCTGAAGAACCTGCAGACAATAAATTCACAAATGTAGTAACTATGTAGGTAAATTTGAAAGCAACATCGCTGTGTCATTTCCAGTACTATATCATCATCATAGTTTAATTGTAGATACATGTCGTTGAATCATAGATTAGTAGGTAACACAAAAACACTCAGCATTGTCAAATCAAACATACCTGTATTGATGCTTTCATTGGTGATTGCCAATTCCATATTGAAATCTCTTACGCTAATACATAAGGGATACGAACCTAAGTTTTTATTTCTCTTTTTTCGTTTCCATATATACACGAACACCCATATCATTCCTAAACTCCAATAGAGGACAATTATCATTCACAATGTATTTTATTTCTACAATTTTATCCGATGTATCAATCGATAATTGTTCTGCAATTGTAGATTGGAGAATTTCGTAGTTTGCATTATCATCTACCAAAATTGCATCAACTTCAAAATCTCGGAATCTGCCATAGTTATCCCAATAACCATTATATTTCAGCATTATTGGGATTTTTGACATAATTTTGTGTAGTTGATAGAAAAACAGATGAAGAACAGATTTAGATTCGTCAATTTTTGTACTGATGACGACGAACAGCTGTATTCGACAATACGAAAATTTTTGTACTGATTTCGACGAAGAGCTGTATTCAACAATTAGAGAATTTTTGTACTGATTCGACGAAGAACATATTAGATTCGACAATTTGTGTACTGATGTAGACGAAGAACAGATTTAGATTCTAGAATTTCGGTACTGATGTAGAAGAACTGTATTCAACAATTTGGAAGTTCTACAATTTGATTGAGTTACATATGAGAGATCCGTTTCTGTAACAGAATGAGAGAATCATGCTGGGTTATGATTTTTTTCCGTTTTTCAAACTCTCATTTAATTGTGACAGAATCAAATTATGATCTGATAGCTAAGTGGCGCTATTTTAGGATAGAATTCAGCTATTTTTGGTTTGGTACAATTTTTATAAACAAAACATAGTATATGCGGGTAAATACCAAACCATACACAATTTTGGTAATAAAATTTGCTATATGATATATATTGGTAAAAATCCCTATAAATAAACCAAACCCAATTTTCTGTCCATAATTTTATGTAAACTTATTAGGCCCAATTGAATTCCATTTCATCCTTTCTTTTCACAATAATTCTAATTCAACCAAAAAAACATAATAATTCCACCACACGAGAAATAAATTTATATATATATATATATATATATATATATATATATATATATATATATATATATATATATATATATATATATATATATATATATATAAAAGTAATATAATAGTAAGAACACAACATCTATAGTAGAGTTACTTCTCCTAAACTTAAGGAGCTAATTTAAAATTTAGAACATTAATTAAATAAAAACATTTTAAATATTTTTCTTCGTCATCATCAGTAATCCTTGAGTAATTTCCGGACCTGTTCCAGTGTGACAAAGAGCACAATAGTGAATGGTCCTTGCCTTGAGATTGTAGGGATGAAACCCTTGTAAAGTGCCATGGGTCCCTCAGCTTTGATAGTTTTCATAGCACAATCAAGGGCCCCACTATAAGGTGGGGCCATACCGGGCTCCACCTTCATGTTCATGACACGTGTCTTAATCACGTCAACTGGATTCGACGCCACAGCCGCCACGAACCCCGCGGCGAAGCTCGCAGTCACGTGGGTCCCAAGCCCGTCCTTCATCAGCCCCTTCTCTAAGATCGTCTCTTTAAACTGATCGTACGATGCCAGCTGTGATGCTGTAACGAGCATAGCGCGGTTCACCGTAAGAGATGAGCCGCGCCACAGGCTAGTAATCCCCTCGCTCTTGCTCATTTGCGTTATAGCATCAACGACGCTTTTGTAGTTGCGCCGCTGAGCTAACGGGAGCCGGCCGTCAGCTTGCATGCGGACCATAGCAACGTCGGCCGGGTTTCCGACAGCGGCTCCGATACCTCCGGCGATAAGTCCGGCGACGATCTTTCTCGACAAAGGCATGTTGTTAGTATCCGGATCGGTCCACTTCTGCTTCAACATATCGTACAACCCCATCCGGGTAGTAGAATAAAGCGTCTGCCGGAGAACTGTCGCCGACACGCCGGAAAAGAGAGCAGCAACGCCTTCTTGCTGAATGATCTTTACACCCACAGCAACAGGCCCCACACGAGGCGGAGGTGGCGGCGCCGGGACATGAATATGAGTCGTAGCATGAGTACCACTATGAAAAGCAAGTGCAGGACGGAGATTCTGAACCGCCGCCGCCGGAGCTGGAGTTTCGCCCTGAAGTTGCATCCGTACCTTGATTAAATCAAGTGGGTGAGTACTACACCCAGCAATAATTGAAGCAATACCTCCTTCAACAAATCCTTTAACACCCATCTTTCAATAATCGAAATCGAAAATTTTGGTATTTCAATTGAATGAAATAAATGAATTAAAAAAGAATTAAGAAATTGAACACTAGAACAAACAAAATTGATATAAAAATGGATCAATTTAAGACCAGTTGGAATTAGAGCTCATCTCACTGGAAACCAGGAGATGGGAATGAAGACCAAAAGCTAAAGATGCGAAGTGTGGAACGTTGGGTCTCTGAGACATAAGCAGTAAAGAATGAATTGGTGAGTTGAGAAAGAGGTAGAAGAAAGGAATTTATAGGGGAAGGAAAAAAGAAAGGAAATGAAGTGGAAATAGGGTTTTGAGGGAAAGCATACGCGGGTTCTCTTTCTCTTTATTTTTCTCTTTACTGAAAACATGTTTACCAAAAATATTAAATTGACAAAAATAAGACATGGTAATTTATCAATTGGAAATTTCCACGTGGTGGTACTATATTACAAAAGGGAACAAAAAGGGTGTACTATTAATGAAGTTGAAAGAAACTTACAAAATACAGCTGGCTATGATGGGTTATTTGCCCTATTTATAGTTTGTTTGGTTAAACTTTTAAAATTTATTGATTTAAATATTATTTTTTTCAACATTATTTTAAAAAAAGTTGTAATACAAATAACAGGTCAGATTTACTAGTTATTTTTTTATTCGATATGCACATATTATACATTGATTATATACCGTTATACATATATTATGCATGAATTTTACATATATTATATTCGCCGGCTATTTTTAACTTAAGAAATTAGGTGGGCTGCAATTTAGATTAATTCTTCTTTAAAGAATATATTTAGGTATGAAGCAGTTTATATTTGCTTAAATTAATTTTAAAAATACTTTTAATTAGTAATTGCTATTTGATTAAACTTTTAAAGAAAACACTTTTGAGTTGTGTTTTTTTTTTAAAAGTTCTTTAAAAGTGTACTTTTTGGAGAGAATCTTTTTTTTTCTCAAAAGTTATTTCTGCTACAATCGAGACCACTTTTTTTCTCCTCAAACACCTTAACCTTGAAAAGAGATATTTTTGGCTAAAAATAAAGTTTGGCGAAAAAGGCTAACAAATTTGATGAAAATTAATTCCTTTTCTTCAATTTACCAACACACTTTTAGTCCAAAAAGAATAAATTAAAAAGTGATGGTAAGAAAGTCTTTTGGAGATGACTATGCTCTCTACATCTAAGTGAAGATCCTAATTTTGGGGAGCTTTTGAAGTAAGTATGGTAGGAAATATAGAACAATAAGAAAATCTGATTTTTAACAACTTTAGATATCTAATAGCTATATTTTCTCAAAAATCCCATGAGTTTCGTAAGAAAAAGTCAATGAAACGCCACGTTATGTTATTAATTATTTGATTGTTTTCTTTATTTTGCTTAACATGGACGACTGAGACTCGCTCTAACGATTAAAACAATTATTTTTAATTTAAATTTAAAGTTCAAATCGCGTAAAGAGTAAGTGAAAATACTATTAATCCTTTATAATAGCAATGGTGATAAAACAACATGAGCTCTAAGTAGACCAACACTTGTATTTAGTTTAAGAAATTGATTTTAGGTTTAGTTTTAGAAAATAACGTGCGTGTTTGAATTTGATAAACACTCCGACCTTTTTATAACAATATTTCTATATAATAATTATTCTCTATAAGCCAAATTTTTCTAAGAACTAATTTTTATGTTATGCTATAATATATTTTATTTATAACAATATTTCACTAAACAAACTGAAAAATATCAAAATAAACGATACTATTGTAGAGATGTTTGATTGTATTAGCTTCAAAATATTAGTTTGGAAATATTATTCCATATTAATTTGTACATTCCAACTCTAGGAATTCCTTTAACGTAATTCCCAAAAGATTTCCTTTTTAATTTTTTCCGATCTTTAGCTAATTAAGTCAAGTACATATATGAACTATATGTGTCCATTTCGATAAAACTAAAGTCATTTTTGTTATAATATGAACAAATTGTTACTCTATTTTAAGAAGATTCGTTAGAGAGAAAAGAGAAAAATTCTTATTCGTTACGCGAGGGAATTATGCTATCAGAAAGTTGAAATTTAATTGTGTAATTAATGGATCATATGACTTTTTTTTTTTTTTGCAGAAATTTCCTCGGTGTACATATAAGTTTGAGATAACTTAAAGGGCCCCAAAGTTTTACCCTGCACTCTGAAACCGTGCAATCAAAAGCATTGGCATATATTTCCTCCGTTTCATTTTATTTGATGTGTTTTGATTAAGACATAAAATTTAAAAAAGAATTTTTTGTTATAAAGTTATAGTTTAAAATATCTCATAATCACTTATGTAACTATAAATTATTTTATTATGAATAAAATAAAATATCTAAAATAATTTTTAAAAATATAAAGAAATATTATTCTTTAGTAAGTACTTATTTTCAAACCCAGTTAATGCCAACGGGTCAACTTGGCATTTGATGCCCCAATTAGGCCTCTCGGGCCATCCAATTGTGTGGTCAACTGTTTATGGAAAATGGGAGAAAGCTAGCATCTGCAGTTTGTGGCTTATTTTACATGCGTAATACCTACTCCATGATACCTTACCCCCCCCCCAAACCCCCCACCCCACAAACCAAATGACTATGATAAAGATATCATTCAATTTTGTTGAATTTGATTACGTTACGTGTAGGCTAAAATTATCCATCTTAAGAAGATCATTGCTTACTCCTTATCAGGGGCGGATCAATGTAGCAAATTTGGATGCTTAAGTATTCATTAATCTTATCTTTGGGTGGGTATAATTCCATAGAAAACTTAACGAAATGGATAAATATTATCAGAAGCACCCAAATAACAAAACTACGGGTGAGCGCTTTGGTTAAGAAGGGATGTTGGAAGCTTAGTAATGTTTTAAGGGGGGGGGGGGGGGAGTTCGATTCTTACCAACAACATTTTCTATTTCTTTTTCTTAATATTCAAGGTTCTTTCTCCTTCTTCGTTCAATTTTTTTGTATGAGTTTTCTCGTCAACTTTTTTCACTGTCGTATTGTAATAGTTGTGTACTATAGTAATTTTATAACAAAAAAAATTTGAGCACCCAGGAATCTAATATCCTAGATATGCCATTGCTCCTTATTATCTTATATGAATCTTATGACTATTCATATGTTTCGTTGGGCAAATTAATATACACAAATTTTATGCAGATTTTTCCAGTTGTTGGTGTGGTCATAACAGATGTAGTACGTTATAATAAATTTAATATTCATCTGTTTCAATTTATGTGAACATGTTTGACTGAACATGAAATTTAAGAAAAAATAAAGACTTTTGGAATTTGTTATCCTAAACAAAGCAAAAAAGAGCCTCAAAGTATTTGCGTGGTTATAAAAGTTTCTCATGAAGAGTAGAAAGTATAAACTAAATTACTATCAAATTTAAAAAGAAGTCATTCTTTTTAACACGTATCAATTTTTTTTACATAAACTGGAATATAGGGAGCGAGTATTTAGCACTTCTTTTATTGATAAGAAATATATAAAATAAATTAATATAACACAGTCTACTGATCTGAATAATGTAATTTTGTCACTCTTATCTCAAGTCCACTTGCCGATTTAAAATCTTTGTCAACTTATTGGTGTTAATATCCATGGAAGCCATGGATGTAAGGATCAATGGAGACGGAGAACTGTAGACGAAGAGAGAGAAAGGAGAGAAAATCTGAAAGGTCGGTTTATTAATTTTTGTCTCGAATGTTCTTACACACTTGACCCCTCGGTTATATCAAAATATTACAATACAAAATATAAAGTTAAAATATCAGCTGTGAGTGTGTGTATACAATTGTGTAAATAAAGAATTGAAGAATGGCTATATTTACAATGTGAAAGACTGGCTACTTATGTAACAGCAGTGGCCGGCTGTATGGCCTTCATATTGGGCTGGCCCAATACCTCAACACCCCCCCTCAAGCTGGAGGGTGGAAGAACACCCAGCTTGGGTAAGAAAGTGTGATGCAGTGTACCTGTCAAGGGCTTAGTAAAAATGTCAGCAAGTTGGGAACCAGAAATAACATGATGTAACGAGATGAGACCCTCCTGAAGCTTAGTCCGGATGAAATGGCAATCGAGTTCAATGTGTTTGGTGCGCTCATGGAAGACAGGATTATTAGCTATGTGGATGGCAGCTTGGTTGTCACAGAAAACAGGAACAGGTGAAGAAATTGGAAACCCAAAATCAGAAAATAAACGAGTAAGCCAAGTAATTTCACCCACAACTTTGCTCATGGACCTATATTCAGCCTCAGCGGAGGATAAGGACACTACAGGCTGCTTCTTGGCTTTCCAGCTGATTAAAGAACCCCCTAAAAGAATGCAAAAACCAGAAACAGATCTCCTAGTGTCAGGACAAGATGCCCAGTCACTATCACAATAGGCAGAGAGTGCTAAACTAGGAGAATTATTGAGGAAGATCCCAAGGTCAAGAGTGCCCTTAAGGTATCTTAAGGTGTGTAAGGCAGCAGACATGTGAAAAGAAGAAGGTGATTGAAGAAACTGACTGAGATGTTGGACAGCAAAGGCTAAATCATGTCGGGTATGAGTAAGGAAGTTGAGTTTACCAACAAGACTTTTGTAAGTCTCAGGGGAAGGAAGGGGAGGACCCATGTCATGTTTGAGCTTTACAGAAAGATCAAGAGGGGAAATGACAGGGGTAACATCAAGACAATCATAGGAAGAAAGAAGGTCAGTAATGAATTTTCTTTGGTGAAGGAGGATACCAGTAGGGAAATAGCAGAACTCAATGCCAAGGAAATAATTGAGGACACCTAAATCTTTGATCTTAAAAGTAGAGTCCAAAAAAGATTTCAAGGCAGCAATCTCTGGCAAGTCATTACCAGTCAAGATTATATCATCTACATACACAGCTAACAGCACAATAGAAGAACCAGACCTTTTATGAAAGAGAGAGTAATCATTAAGGGAGGAAGAGTACCCCTTAGAGACCAAAGCTTCAGAAAGTTTGGCATACCATTGCCTAGAAGCTTGCCTTAAACCATACAAGGACTTCTGAAGCAGGCATACCAAAGGAGGTGAAGAAGAAGAGGAAGAAATTGAAGAAGAGGATGAGGAAGCAGAAGAAGAGGAGACAACCAAACCAGGGGGTAGTTTCATATAAACCTCCTCATTCAAATCACCATGGAGGAAAGCATTGTTGACATCAAGTTGGAAGAGAGCCCAGGACTGTTTCACAGCAACAGCAATCAAGGATTTAATAGTTGAGAATTTAACAACTGGGGAAAAAGTATCAGTGAAGTCCACACCCTCTACTTGAGTGTCACCCCTAACAACCAACCTGGCTTTATATCTTTCCACAGACCCATCAGCCTTATATTTCACCTTGTAAACCCATTTACACCCAATTGGCTTCTTCCCAGGTGGGAGAGGAACAATGGACCAAGTATTATTGGCATGCAAAGCCTCAAATTCCTTGGTCATAGCATCCTGCCAGGCAGGATCAGAGGCAGCTTGCTGGTAGGAAGATGGTTCAGCAGATGCCATGAAGACTGAGCCAGTACAACAAGAGGATAAAGAACTAGTGCCAGAAAGGGAAGGAGGTAAGTTGCAAACATATTGTTGAAGATGAGCAGGAGGAACATGTGGTCTGGATGATCTTCTAATAATTGGGGACACATGGTCTGGTTGAGGAGATGAAATAGGAATAGCAGGAGGGGAATGGACTGAAGAATCATCAGGAGAAGAGGTTGGGGTAAGGCTGGAGATGAGTGGATGTGAGGATGAAGTAGGAGAAAGGGAAGGAAAGCTAAGTGAAGAATCATCATCAGCAGATGGGAACACAACAGGAGGATGAATGCTAGGGGAGCCTCCTGAAGTAGCAAAAGGATAAATGTGCTCATGAAAGGAAACATCTCTAGAGACAAGTGTGATTTTAGTCTTCAAATTATACAGTTTATAGCCTTTTTTGCCCAATGGGTACCCCAGAAATACACATGGGTCAGCTCTAGGATGGAACTTGCCCTTATGGTGCTTTGGTATGGAGGCAAAACACAAGCAACCAAAAGACCTAAGATGTGCATAAGAAGGATTGTGATCAACCAGTAATTCATATGGAGATTTATTGTTAAGTAACTTTGAAGGAAATCTGTTAATAAGGTAGGTGGCAGTTAGGACACAATCCCCCCAAAAATGTAGAGGGAGATGAGACTGGAATAGTAAAGCTCTGGCAGTCTCTAATAAATGTCTATGTTTTCTTTCAACTACACCATTTTGTTGTGGTGTGTATGGACAGGAAGTTTGGTGAATGATGCCATTTTCAGCAAAAAAATCAATCCCAGCATTACTAGAACCAAGCTCAAGAGCATTATCACTCCTAATGGTTTGGACATGAGAATGAAACTGAGTTTTGACCATAGCAAGAAAAGCTTTGATAATAGGGAATGCATTGCTTTTGGACCCCATAAGATGGGTCCAGGTGGCTCTTGTAAAATCATCAACAATGGTTAGAAAGTATTTACAGCCAGTATAAGTAGCAGTGTTATATGGTCCCCAGGTGTCCAAATGAATAAGTTGAAAAGGATGATTTGTTTTTATAGAGCTATTAGGAAATGGCAGTCTAGAACGTCTAGCTAATGGACAAATAGTGCACACAAAAGGCTGTTTATTTGAAAACTTGTATGGAATAGAAGATATGGTTTTCATTTTTACAAAGGGGATGTGTCCCAGTCTATTATGCCACAAGATTTCCATTTTATTCAAGTCAGAATGGTTTGCACAATGAGAAGAGATGTAGAAGAAGAAACAGAAGCAACAGATAATGGGGAATTGTAATTACAAGAGGAATGGGAAGAATCAGAAGATTGAACAAGTTTGTAAAGACCATCATCCAGTTTACCAATTTCCAGTGGCCTCTTCAGAGAAGGGGCCTGTATCAAACAAGAAAATTTTGTAAATAGAACAATAGAATTCAGTTGGTGTACAAGTTTGGACACAGAGATGAGATTGTATTGAAAACTAGGTATGTAGAGCACATTATGCAAAGTAAAACACAAAAATTTGATGGATCCAGTACAGGTTACTTTCACTTTGTAACCATTTGGTAACACAACTAAGAAAGGCACAACCAATGGTTTGATGTCAAAGAGAAGGGTTTTATTAGAGGTCATATGGTCAGTGGCACCAGAATCTATAATCCAAATGTATGTATTAACCCTAGTCAACATGCAAGCACCATATGGAACATCTTTTAAAGGACTGAAATGAGAAGGAAGAGTACCAGCAAAGTTTGCAGATCCCATAATGTTTGGTTGAGTCTGAGATTCTGAAATCTGAGTCTGTTGAAGTAGCATCAGGAGCTGTGCATATTGATCCTTTGTTAGCCCAGGTATACCAGCTTCTGAACTAGATTGCCCCTGACTACCCTCACTTGAGCTTGAAGAATCAACTGAGCTTGCACATCCTTGTGTTTCAACATTAGCAGCAACTCTTTTGTTTCTAGTAAACTTGAAATCCGATGGGAATCCATGCAACTTATAGCACTTGTCAATTGCATGACCTGGTTTCCTACAGTATCTACATGTAATGGGTGGCTTTGTGGTGTCAAAGTTGAGCTTTTGGTTAAATTGATTGGGATGTGGATATGGTGTATAGGTTTTAGTAGGAGGTTTATTGATGAAGTGACTGTTGAAGGCACTGGATTCACCACCAAATTGGGATGGTACACGGCTGACCTGTCTTTGTCTTTCATCTTGAAGAAGTATATTGTAAGCAGTGTCTAGTGAGGGAGGGGGTTGCATCATGAGAATGTTACTTCTAATCCCCAAATATGTGTCGTTGAGCCCCATAAGGAATTGATGTAACTTATTCTCTTCATCTTCCTGCTGAAATTCAGCTCTAGCTGTACATGCAGCACCACAACTAGATGCATTACACCTTGAAGACCTCATGAAATTCAATTCATCCCATAACTTCTTCAGCCTATTGAAGTATGACGCTATATCCAAAGAACCCTGAGTGGTAGAGGCTAACTCTAGCTTAATCTCAAAAATTTTTGTGCCATTGACTGCTCCATATCTAATGTTTAATTGATTCCAAATACTCTGAGCAGTGTCGGAGTATTGGACACTCTCAGCTATCTCAGGTGAAAGGGAATTTGTAAGCCAGGATATGACTAGGTTATTACACCTATCCCACTGCTTAGATTGAAGGGAATTTGCAGCAGGTTTTGGGACAGACCCATCGATAAAACCTAATTTGTTTCTAGCTGATAAGGAAACAATTATACTCCTTCTCCAACCCCCAAAACCAACACCTGAAAATTGGTTGGTAACTAGAGAAACCCCAGGCACATCAGAAGACATAAGAAATAATGGATTCGACGGGTCAGGAACAAAACTAGCAGGTACAGGAAGAGGATTTACACCTTCATCAGTCATTTTAGATGTGAATGACGACAGATGAACACAATAACGAATGAAATATATGAAGTACAAAATTGTTACTCAGGAAGTAATTGATTTAAGGCACAAAAATTGTGTGAACAAACCACCAATACTACCAATGAACCGATGAGACAACCAACAGACTTCAAAATTGACGAAACAAAGGGAAAACACAAAATTTTGTGAATAAACCACAAGTAACACCGATGAACCAACAAACAACTTCAAAAATTGACGAATCGAAGAGGAAATACTAACCGATTGCGAAGTACAACAGAGAAAACCCTAAACTGTGAAAACTGATGAAAAACTGAACGATAAACGGTGAGACTACTATCGGATGATAGCCCTTGACGAGGAGAGTCGGATGACCCGCTCTGATACCATGTTAACATCCATGGAAGCCATGGATGTAAGGATCAATGGAGACGGAGAACTGTAGACGAAGAGAGAGAAAGGAGAGAAAATCTGAAAGGTCGGTTTATTAATTTTTGTCTCGAATGTTCTTACACACTTGACCCCTCGGTTATATCAAAATATTACAATACAAAATATAAAGTTAAAATATCAGCTGTGAGTGTGTGTATACAATTGTGTAAATAAAGAATTGAAGAATGGCTATATTTACAATGTGAAAGACTGGCTACTTATGTAACAGCAGTGGCCGGCTGTATGGCCTTCATATTGGGCTGGCCCAATACCTCAACAATTGGCGTAACAAATTATATAAAATACGAAATATCTATACTATAATATCAACCTCCTTACGCATTTAAGGAACAGAAAAACACTAATATAGGTTCAATGACCGTCATAGTAGACAGAAGAAGCAGATCTTGAATTTCAACTTTATGGATTTAGGCAAATATCATTATTAATTTATCTTCGAAACTATTTTTATCCAGTAGTCACAAAAATATATATATTTTTTTGTATATACTATACAATATTATATTTTCTATGAATTTTAAATTTTAAAACGATAATTTCTAACACTAATAACAGAGTTCCAAATATAATATTTATACAGATTAAATTTATTTTTTAATACAAATATACTATTTAAGTAAAAATTACTGCCCCTATAGTGCAAATAAAGAAAAGTTGCCAAATAATTACAGCCTGAGTGCTTGACTTGGACTCCACTTGTCCAGTTGTTCACAGCATCCAAAAGAGAAAAGTATTAACAAAAAAAGGAGCAAAATGCTGACGCAATCGCCTATAAGTTGGAAAGACACGACCGAGTCACCGCGTTTGGGTTTATTTGGGAAAAGTGTTGATTCACTTTGGCCGACTTTTTATTGTTTCTCTCTTACATGGCAAAAGGTGAATGGCAGCTGAGTTTCTTGGGCCCATTAGTGTTAAAAAGTATAAAACTAATATAGACTAGTCAGTTTTTGGATCAGTCATTCAATAGCCAACATTTTTAAGATATTGAAACTTTGAAAGGCTATTATTTTGTTGTAACGCAAAAATTTCCAGCATAATATATTAAAGATCGGTACACTTGTGTATAAACTTTCAGCATATTATGCAGGTACTTTAATATGCAGAATAGCAGAAAGTTCCAGTATAATATACTGAATTATACTGGAGTTTGGAGTACCGGTGCTCCAATTTATAGTATATTATACTGAACCGTTATATTATAGTCTAAATCAAATACATTATACTAGATAATTTTTCGGATTTTGAACATTGTTTTCGTTTAGATTTTTTTAAAAGTGAAAATAGCTAAATTTCGTTTAGTTTTGAAACGGTGGCTATTTTTGAATGACCTTTTGTAAATTTGGTTATTTTTGAATTTTTCACTTAAAAAGTGGGCGAAAATGGGAAAAAGAGATCGTCGCCTGAGAGATTCGAACTCTCGCGGGGAAACCCCATGTACTTAGCAGGCACACGCCTTAACCACTCGGCCAAAGCGACTTGTTTATATCTCTCTGTTGAAAGATTTTAATTATAGGAGAAACGTTTAGCAATCTTCCTACCCTGTTTATTTTGGAAATTATATTTTTGTTGAACGAGGTTCATAAAAAGCACTTTTCAAATAATAGCAGTAGTATTTAGCAAATCATTTTATGAACGCTTTTGTTAATATTGAGAAGTTGTTTATATTTGGTCAGTCTTTTTAAAAAAAGGTATTTTGTCTCGAAAAAACTAAAACTATAAGATGATTTGATGGCACTTTTGCTGGTATTATAAAAGTAGTTTTTGTTTGATGAGTCTTTCTGAAAATGGTATTTAATTCTGAAAAAAATTAAAACTTATGTTTCTTCCTCTAAGGAGTATCTATTATTTTAACTTCTTCACTACAATAGAAAAATAGCTCTACTACAACTCAATGACATTTTTATTAATATTTAGAGAATTTCGATCGAATATCTTAACTCTTTAAAAAAAGCATGTTAAGTTTCTTAGAAGTTTGACCAAACAAATTAACACTGAAAAGATATTTTCATCTTCCATACAACTTATATTCAATAAAGATTTATTGAAAAACTGAAATGTTCTAACTTTTTATTTTTAAAGCTCTCATAATAAAAATGTGGAGTCTTATACCTTTCTTCTATGAATTCATGTTTTAAGCACGAATGAAGTAAATTATTTTACGCAATCGACAGAAATAATGGTTGCGTATTCTTCTTCCAAACCTCAAACCCATGGAAAGTTCCTAGATTAGATGCTCCACCAAATAGGGGAATAATACATGGGCCTTGTCTTGCTTTTGCCAATTGTTCTCAGCATTTGAAAACATCTGGTATAGGTATCTTGCCAGATAGGTCATACTTGTTTTAGAAATAAAGTTCGGTGTTTCGAGTTCTTAAATCTCTTTTTTGTCTCGCCTTAATTTGTATGTACAGTTCAGATGCGTATTCGGCAGATCATTATGTAAAAACCTATAAAAAATAATAAATTTTGCCTTTAAAATGAATTTAGGTTGACTTTGGTATACATTTTGGGTAAACGGGTCCGTACCAGTGATTTGACGGTCCCGACGGTCCGTAGAAAAATATGGGACTTAGGCGTATGCCCGGAATCGAATTCCGAGATCCCAAGCCCAAGAAATAAATTTTTTAAAGAAGATTATTTTCTGGAATATTTATGAATTTTTGAAAATAAAATGTGTTTTAAATTTGATGGTGTCCGTATTTTGATTCCAGAGCCCGGTACATGTCTTATATGTGATTTAAGTTGATTCTGTAAAATTTGGTAAGAAACGGACCTGAAATGACGTAAATCAAACCTTATTTGAGAAAATTTTAAAAATTGATGTTCTTAAGTGATTTCATAATTTTGGTGCTAAATTCACAGTTGTTGATGTTATTTTGGTGATTTAATTGCACGAGCAAATCCGCATGATATTGTTTGGTTAGTGTGCATATTTGGTTTGGAGTCCCGAGGGCTCGGGTGAGTTTTGGATAGGTCACAGAGTGAAATTTGATGTAGGAGAATTGCTAGTGTGTTGCAGGTTTGTAGCAGACCTCTGATCTCGCATTTGTGAGATCATGTATCGCAAATGCGGTGAAAACAGGGTTCGCAAATACGAGGTTTTTGTCGTAAATGCGAAGAATAATAGACCATCTTTATCTCGCAATTGCGAGGTAGCCTTTGCAAGTGCAAAGTCACCCGTTAAAGTCAGAAGTCGCAAATGCGACATATCCCTCACATTTGCGATGTCAACAAGAACCTTCAGAGTTCGCAATTGCGAACCCATTGTTGCAAATGCGACGTTTTGTGATTTTTCCCATGGTCGCAATTGCGAGATATTCTTCGCAATTGCGAAGATAGAAGGACCTGAATGGGTTTGCAATTGCGAACCCTCGTCACAATTGTGACATCAGAGACCAGTTAATTGAGACTTAAACGTATTTTCAGCTATTTTTCATACCTTCTCAAAACATAACTCTTGGGTGATTTTCTAAAGAAAATTTCTTCTCCAAATCGATTGTAAGTTGTTTCTAACTCGTTTTCTTCAATCTTTAATATCTTTTCACATGATTTCAACTCAAATTAAAGGTTTTCATGGGGAAATTTCGGTGTTTTAGATATAGCCTAGGTTTTTCAAATTTTGGGGATTTATACTTCGATTTGAGGTCCGATTTCAAAATAAATTATATATTTAAGTTCGTGAGTGAACGGGTAATCGAATTTTGGTTCGAACATCGAGTTTTGACCATGTGGGCCGGGGGTCGATTTTTGACTTTTTGGAAAAAATTTTAGAAAACTTATTTGCATGAATTAAAATTGATTCATTTAGCATTTATTGCTATAATTAAGTAATTTGTGGCTAGATGCGAGCGAATTGGTGGTGGAACTAAGAGGTAAATCGATTAGTTGAGACTTAAATTGTGTTTGAGGTATCGAGGTAAGTGTTTGGTCTAGCCTTAGTTTGAGGGATTAGGAGTCGAGTCTTAGCTATGTGCTATTTGATGAGTTCAACGTATAGGCATAATGACGACTATCTATACGTTGGTGTCAAACATGCCCGTGAGTCTTAAATTAAAACCTTTGTGTTCTTAATAAGTTTTACAAATGCCTAAGTTGTTGATTCTCTTTGTTGGGTAAAAATTTTGATTATGCTCGTGGAAATTACTTATGGTTGAGTTTTGGTTCTAGATGAGGTCTCTTTTGTGAAGATAAATGTTAAGACAAGTTTGATTATAGTTGATTTCCTGTATTTACTTTATACTATCGATTCCCTTGCCGGGATATTATTATTTCCTTTTGTTCCTTTGTCAAGATTCTTTGTCATTGGTTTTGAATTGTTTATATTGATCAAGTTGCACGCCGCAACAATATTATATGGATCGGGTTGCATGCCGCAACAATATTATATGGATCGGGTTGCACGCCGCAATAATATTATATGGATCGGTTGCACGCCACAACAATATTATATGGATCGGGTTGCATGCCGTAATATTATTATATGGATCGGGTTGCACGCCGTAATAGTATTTTTATGACTTGGATCAAGTTGCGCTCCACAACAATAAAGGATAAAAGTGGATATTGAATTGTTACTGTTTCCTTATTCCTTCTGCTGTTTCTTTATGCTTTTCTCCTGCGTTATTGTTGGTAAATTATACCCCCACAGCATGTCCCCTTCCCATCTTAAATTGCTAGTTTCCTTTATTTTATATATATATATATATATATATATATATATATATATATATATATATATATATATATATATATAAGATCTAACTGTACATGTTTATTTGGTAGTTTGGTCCTAGCTTTGTCACTACTTTGCCCAGGTTAGACTAGGCTCTTACCAGCACATGGGATCAGTTGTGCTAATACTATACTCTACACTCTTTTGTGCAGATCCTAGTGCTCTAGATTACGGATTGTAGTGATATCACTATTTCGCATTAATCAGGTGACCCGAGGTAGTCTTGCAGGCGTCCGCAGGCCTTGGCGTCTCCTTCTATCTTTATTCATGTTTCTTTCATGTATTTCCATAGATAACGTTGTATTAATTTTTTCATACCTTTATTTGTAGTACTTCTAAACAGTCTGTGAAGTTGTGACACCAATCTTGAGTATGGGTTAGCATCAGCAGTAATATTAAAACTTTGCAATTTAGTCTTCCGCCTATTTAAATTCTGTTGTTATTTAATTATTGGTTCTTAATTGTTATCGGATTAAAAAATAAAAACAAAGTAAATAGTTTAATTGATTGGTTTGCCTAACTTTCTCGAGTAGGCACCATCACGACTCCTAAAAATAAAAAATCCTGATCGTGACACCAGACCATAACTGTAGCTTATATTTCTCAGAGAGAAATTTCAAAAGGAAGAAAAATGAGGATGATATAGAATTAATACTGTGTGCTAACGCCAGAATTGATATACGTTTTTGTTCGAAATATACTGCTCTGACTAATTTAGACTCATGCCATCCTCAAGCCACTAATTACAGTGTATATGCATCCTTCCTCTTTCCTCTCTCTCTCTCTCTCCGAATAACGGTAACTTGAACATTCTCCGACAAATTCCAGCGCCGGTGACCGCCCAGTCCGACTAGGTAAGTACAACCCTCTCTTTTTCTCTCCTCTCATCTTCTTTCTCTCTCCTTTCTCTCGCCCTTCTCTCCCCTATCGCTCCCCCGGGCCTCTCTCTTCCCCCCTTTCATCTAACCCTAACAGCAGATTTTCCGGCGACCGACTACCCATCGGCGCAAGCTCATAGCTCTTTTGCTTTCCCGGAGCAGCCACACCACCCCCTTGTGCTTCCCCCTCTCTTCAAACCCTTCCTTTATCGGGCAGGTAATTCTTCCAGCGGCTTTCCGGCGACAGCCCCTTCTTTTTCTTGGCCTCGGGATTTTTTGTCTGTTCTGCAAGGTCTACTATTCCAAAGCATCCAGATTGTATTTGCGGGATTTGTTGTAGCTTACCAGGCAAGCGCGAAGCATACGAGCGAGTTGAGCGGAGAATCTCAGTGGGCATCAAGGCATACTTCCAGGTTCTGTCCATCGGGAGTTGGTACTCCCGCTCTCTTGTTTACTTTGTGCACCTTTTTACGTATTTTAGCTAGCATTTCGAGTGTGGTCTACTCTGTTGTTATCTAGTTTGCACCTTTTTACGTATTTGTCTATAGTGCGTGTGTGCGCCACTGTACCCCATAGTCGGTTGGAGGGATAGTGGCCGCGGCGGGGGATGACAGCGTAAGGTCATGTCCTCGGGGGGTGGGGGTGGTAACGGGAGTGAGTAGGGGAGCAGGGGGTGGTCCTGCGGGTAGGGCGGGAGGTAAGGGTGGGAAGAGGGTAGCGGACGCCCATAGATTAAGGATTGGGTCATGGAACATAGGCACTCTGACGGGTAAGTCCATAGAGTTGGCGAAGGTTCTTCAGAAGAAGAGGGTTAACATAGCGTGTGTCCAGGAGACTAGGTGGAAAGGGTCGAAGGCGAGGAATGTAGATGGGTTTAAGCTGTGGTATTCTGGGGTCGTGAGAGGTAAGAATGGAGTGGATATCTTGGTGGATAGGGACCTAAGGGAGTCCGTGGTCGAGGTTAGGCGAGTGAATGATAGGTTAATGTCTATTAAGCTAGTTATTGAGGGTTGCGTCCTCAACGTCATCAGCGCTTACGCACCGCAAGCGGGCTTAGACGAGGAGGCTAAGAGGCGCTTTTGGGAGGACTTGGATGATCTGGTGGGTAGTATTCCCCAATCTGAGAAGTTAGTTATTGGAGGGGACTTTAATGGTCATATTGGGGCTGATGCTGGTGGCTATGATGAGGTGCACGGTGGCTTCGGCTTTGGGGTCAAGAACGGAGGAGGCACTTCGCTGCTTGATTTCGCCAGGGCTTCCGAGCTTCTGATTGCGAACTCGACATTCTAGAAGAGGGAGGAGCATTTGGTGACCTTCAAGAGTTCGGCGGCGAGGACTCAGATTGATTACATCCTCATCAGAAGGAGCGATAGGGGTATGTGTAAGGACTGCAAGGTTATTCCGGGAGAGTCTCTTTCAACTCTTCATAGACTCCTAGTGATGGATGTCGATCTCTGGGTGAAGAGGAAGAGGAGGGGCGCTCGGGGTCAACCGCGGATTAGATGGGGTGCTTTGACTAAGGAGATAGCACAGGAGTTGGAAAGGAGGTTAGTTGAGGGCGGAACTTGGAGAAGTTTTGGGGAAGCGGACCCTATGTGGAAAGTGACAACGAACTTGGTTAGGGGGGTAGCACGGGACGTGCTCGGGGTAGCCAAGGGATATTCAGGCAGACATCAGGGTGATTGGTGGTGGAACGATGTAGTCAAAGGAAAAGTGGAGGTGAAGAAGGCGGCGTTCGCTAGGTTGGCAGGGAGCTCAAGCGAGGAGGTACGGAGAGCGAACAGGGTGATCTACAAGGAGGCGAGGAAAGAAGCAAAGATGGCAGTCACGGAAGCTAAAAATGCGGCGTTCGGTCGCATGTATGAGGAACTAGGGGAGAGAGGCGGGGATAAGAAGTTATTCCGGTTAGCTAAAGCAAGGGAAAGGAAGGCATGTGATCTAGACCAAGTTAGGTGTATCAAGGGTGAGGATGGTAGAGTTCTGATGGGGGAATCTCAAATCAAACAGAGGTGGCAGGCGTACTTTCGGGACCTACTTAACGAGGAGGGGGATCGTAACATAAAGCTAGGGGAGTTGGGGCATTCGGAGCAACATAGGGATCTTGGGTACTGCAGGCGCATTAGGTTGGAGGAGGTCATGGGGGCTTTGCGTAGGATGAGTAGGGGCCGAGCGACCGGGCCTGACGAGATCCCGGTAGAGTTCTGGAAGTGCATGGGTAAGTCAGGAGGGGAGTGGCTCTCTAGGTTGTTCAATGCGATCTTCAGGACCAAAAGGATGCCGGATGAGTGGAGGTGGAGTACAGTGGTGCCCCTGTACAAGAACAAAGGGGACATCCAGTGCTGCAACAACTATAGGGTATCAAATTAATAAGTCACACGATGAAGGTTTGGGAGAGGGTGATTGAGGCGCGGGTGAGGGAGGTGACATCTATATCTGGGAACCATTTCGGTTTCATGCCGGGCCGCTCCTCCACAGAGGCTATCCACCTTGTCAGGCGGCTGGCGGAGCAATTCAGGGATAAGAAGAAGGACCTTCACATGGTGCTTATCGACTTGGAGAAGGCGTATGACAAGGTCTCAAGGGAGGTGCTATGGAGGTGCTTGGAGGCGAAGAGCGTGCCGGAAGCCTACATCAGAGTAATCAAGAACATGTACAATGGAGCTAAGACTAGGGTTAGGACGGTGGGTGGCGAATCAGACCATTTTCCAGTGGTTATGGGGCTCCATCAAGGATCGACGCTGAGCCCCCTCTTGTTTGCCTTAGTGATAGATGCCCTAACCCGACATATTCAAGGGGATGTGCCTTGGTGTATGCTATTTGCTGATGATATAGTATTGATAGATGAGGCGAGGGTCGGTGTTATTGAAAGGTTAGAGGTATGGAGACAGACTCAGGATGTGCGTTGGTGTATGCTATTTGCTGATGATATAGTATTGATAGATGAGACGAGGGTCGGTGTTATTGAAAGGTTAGAGGTATGGAGATAGACTCTCGAGTCTAAAGGTTTCAAAATAAGCAGATCTAAGACAGAATACCTGGAGTGTAAGTTTGGCGCCGAGCCGAGCGAGGTAGGCAGGGACGTGATGATTGGTTCTCAGGCCATCGCCAAGAGGGACAGTGTCCGATATCTTGGGCCTGTGATTCAGGGGGGCGGAGAGATTGACGGGGACGTCACCCATCGTATAGGAGCGGGGTGGTCAAAGTGGAGGCTTGCATCAGGGGTCCTGTGTGACAAGAAAGTTCCACACAAACTCAAGGAAAATTCTATAGAGCCGTGGTTAGACCTGCGATGTTGTATGGGGCGGAGTGCTGGCCCGTGAAGAACTCTCATGTTCAGAGAATGAAGGTTGCGGAGATAAGGATGCTTAGGTGGATGTGTGGGCACACCAGGCTAGATATGATTAAAAATGAAGTTATTCGAGAGAAGGTAGGGGTGGCCCCGGTGGATGAGAAGATGCGAGAAGCGAGGCTGAGGTGGTTCGGGCATGTACGGAGGAGGGGTCCCGATGCCTCGGTGAGGAGCTGCGAGCGGCTGGAGATTGTTGGCAGTCGGCGAGGCAGAGGGAGGCCTAAGAAGCATTGGGGAGAGGTGATTAGGCAGGACATGACTAGAATGCAGGTTTCCGAGGAATGACCCTTGATAGGAGAGTCTGGAGGTCGAGAATCAGGGTTGTAGGTTAGGGGCTCCTAGAGTTTCTCGTACGCCTCACCCGGGGTTGGGTGTGGGTCAGCAGGGTTACCCATAGATGATTTGTGTTTTAGCTTATGTCCCACCTATGGTTGTTAGTTATGGTAGTTACTGTATGATATTATTGCATGCGATTGTATTTATGTTTCTTATGACTAGATAATTATTTATGTTATTTCTGCGGGAGTTACTAATGCTCTATTGTTTTTGTTTTTGTCTTTATTTTGTTTTACTGCTGTTTTTCCTTTTATCCTATGAGCCGAGGGTCGATTGGAAACGGCCTCTCTGCCCTTTCGGGTAGGGGTAAGGCTCGTCTACATATTACCCTCCCCAAACCCCACCTAATGGAAGTATACTGGATAGTTATTGTTGTTGTTGTTGTTGCCATCCTCAAGCCATTTGACTATTTCTAATTCACGCCGCATATAATTTATCAGAGAGATATTCGTGGCGTATGGTCTACTAGAGGGAATTGCACCATATAAGGAATACTCGAGGAAAACATAAGCTCAAACTAAAAATTTCTGGTATAAGATGAAGGGATCATATGGTAAATAATTACGTCAAGTAATTATATAAACATCAAATTTGAATAAGTATTTGTTGAGATTTTATCCATCCGAACAAACTCGGTGTTGGTTGAAATCTTACTGTTTGAACTTAAGTAGGACTTTTTTCACAAACTACAAGCTAAAAAACCTTTTTTCCAACCAGACGGAGTATAAATTTTACCTTTAATTCCTAGTGTTATATGAAAGCCATTTTGAAGGATCTTCTTCTCTGCACAATCGTAGTTTCATAATGATATTGGAAATTTTCCATCCTATAGAAAACCTTAGTACCTTATTTATATTAAAGAAATACCATTTTAAAATATTACATCTTATAAATACCTTTTATTCTTTATAATAAAAATTTTAATTATAGTTATATCCTACATTTAAGGCACCATATATGCTAAATAATACTTTTTTCTCTCCTTTTTAGTATTTTCTCTCACATAATCACGTATCTCCTGTATACATGTTCTCTCTCTCTCTCTTATACATACAGTTTACTCTCTTCTCCCACATAACCACGTTCTTAACTATTTTTCCACCCAAATTCACTGTTTCTCCTCCATTATTACTCCTACTTCAGAATCTATACAGAATCACTAGAATTGCGCCCAAAAATTATACGCAAATTGCGCCCAAAATTTATACGACTGGTAAGTTTTGTTCTTCGATTTTGATACCATTTTTTTATTTCTATAATTTTTATACCGATATTTTCATAAATTTCTGTAACAATAACCATTGGTATTGTTTGATCACCAGGAAGCTTTGATTTTTCTCTCCAATGACGGATTCAGCGCCACACAACAGAGTGATTAAAGGTATACCCACCAAAATTCTCAATTTTGATGGGCCATCTTTCTCGTTGCAAATAACTCAAGTGGAGTTAGATTTTGCAGGTTTATCAGCATCTCCAGTTGCTGAGGAAAGAACTAAATTACGCAATAACAAGTTGAAAGAAGTCCATGTTGAGAAATCTTCAAAAGAAACAAAAAATCCAGTTGCTTCAAAGAGGAAAAAACCTATGAATGATACACGACACCAAAAGGTAATCGCTATTTGTATCAATATGCATTCAAAGAAACTTATATGTGTTCATAATTATTCAATCATTTTTGCATGTATGATGTTGTATTCATATGTATCTGGTAGTATTTTTGTACTATTATGTATACTATATTCTATTTTTGTTTAAGTATGTATATGTATTCTTATGTATTTTGGTAGTTTCCAACTTTTCAAATTTAATATTAGTTTTACTTGTATCCATATGTATTCATGTGTAATCATCTTCAGTTTCCAACTCTTCAAATTTAATATCAGTTTTACTTGCATTCATATGCATTCATGTGTATTCAGCTTTAATTTTCAACTTTTCAAATTTAATATCAGTTTTTAGTTGTATTCATGTGTATTCAGTTTTAGTTTCCAACTCTTCAAATTTAATATCAGTTTTACTTGTATTCATATGTATTATGTGTATTTAGCTTTAGTTATTGCAACTGTTCAATTTTCCAGTAAGTTTTCAAATGTATTCATATGCATTCATATGTATTCATCTTACTTATTTTTTTACGTCATGTGTGTGGTATCTAGTTTTTTAATATGTATTTAGCCTTGTCATTGTATTTAGTCTTCTGTAAGTATTTATAGTTGTATTGATATGTATCCAATAGCTGATTTAATATGAAATATGCAATGTATTCAACTCTACTAACATGTATTTATTATTGTTAATTGCAGTGAATTAATTTGTTTGTGAAACACCAGCCAAAATTTGCACCCCATATTAGTGTTTGTACTAACACTGATATAGTCTCCCAACTAAAAGAGAACCTTACTCATGTTCAGTACCAACAATTTCGCAATACATGCTTTGGCTCATTTCTTCAAATGAAGAGTTGTGAAGTTCAACATCAACTCATCAGATGCTTCATGGATCTCCAGTTAGAAGGCACTCCTAACAATGTATTTGCACTACTGAATTACATTTCACGTTAAGGGAGTTTGCGCTTGTGACTGGTCTCAAATGTGTTGGTAATGATGAAGATTTTGAGTTTAGTAAAACGATTCCTAACCGGCTTATTGAGGCTTACTTTGGGGGTGCTAATATTGTCAAGAATAAAGATTTGATGAAATGCTTCGATGACAAGACATGGGGTCCCGACAATGATGGTAATGCCTTGAAGATATCTATGTTGTATTTCATACACACATTTATTTTTTCATTCGAGAAGAATAGTACAACTATACCAAGGCTACATTTTGACTTAGTAGAGAGTGGATGCTATTCTGAATATCATTGGGGTTTAAAAGCATTTGAGATGTTGACAAAATCGATTAGCAAGAAGATGGATATCGTGAAGAAGTATTACAGGATAGCTGGACTGCCCCTAGCTATGCAAGTGTGATTTTATAAGTGTTGTTCTTCTATTGATTCCAAAATTGCACTCCGAGTTGATGATGTGGTCCCCAGAATACTCAATTGGAGAACCATCATAAATCAACCAACCTTTTCTTATATGATGAACATCATGTTCAATGACACCGAAAACATGGTAATATACAAATTGTATCACTCATATTTTGGATTTTATTAATAATTAATAGGCATATATTTGCATATAGAAGTATGCAGTTGCATTCATATACATTGTTGATACTCCAATACCTGCTGTTGTTTTTGCATTCACTTGCAAAATACATTTATATACATATACATACAGATGGAAATACTTGTATAATTAGCTACATATAAATATTGATGCATACATATGTATACTTGCAGGTTTGATTCAATAAAAATGTATACAAATTCATATGGACTAATAATCACCTGCATAAACTTGTATACAAATCCATACAGATTCTGCATATAGTTGAATACATCTACTGCATACAATAGTATTCACATGCAGCAATATACAACTATTATAGCCTTCATTTTTAATTCTTCATACATATGCATATTAATTTCAAATCATCAACTCTGCCTTATCTTCAATATAAATATCATTTTGTATTTAATATCTGCATCTGGAAGTTTTTAGTTTGACTTTTATTATATTTCTTTTTTTCATATTATTTTCAAGGACATCAGCCCAAGCGATATAGAGCTTGCCGTTATTCAGATTCCTCTTGTAGCCGCCGATGTTGACAACAGACCTACTCCAGCTCATTCAGACAAATCGGGAGAGGATTTGGATGACTTTTCTCCGACAACCGATCTTCCACGTAATAAGAAACATGTTGCAATTGTTAGTTCATCTTCATCACCGCCTCCATAAAAAGCGCAAGGAACACGAAAGGCACCATAATGAAATAGAATATCAACCCAACATTCCTGCTGTTTGTGTTTCCGAAATTGGACATAAAGTTTTGCATGACAATCAGATGCCAGAAGGCCAAAATGATAAAGTATCTTCTTTGAGGAAAGACCTAAATTCATTCAAAGAATACATGAGTATTTAACCACAGATTGAACACTACAGTTTAATGCTTAGCATTCATATATTTTTGGTGCAATCTTCTAACTGTTTTTGTATTCTTAAGGTTGTGGGAGAGTTCAAGTCTCTACGAACATTGATCAATGATAACTTCAAGAAGCTTTCAGACCATCTTCAACAAAATAAGCAAACTAAACCCATAGGGAGACGTGATGATGGCGTTGACACAGATGTCAGAGATAATGTTGAGGTTTAACATTCTTAACATATTTAGCGTCTGTATTTACCTGTATTCATATATACTCTGTTAATCTTCATATGTAAATTCATTCTTAACATAGTGAGCATATGTATTTACCTCTATTGAGCATATATATTTACCTGTATTCATATCTTAGTTAACCTTAATATGTAAATACAATTAACTTATGTAATTAAATGTATTTCAGCTTTATTTATATCTATTCTAATTTGTGGTTTAACATTCTTAACATATTGATCATCTGTATTTAGCTGTATTCATATCTGTGTTAATCTGTATAAGTAAATGTAATTAACTGCTGTATTTAAAATTTTCAATTGTATGTAGAGGTATTCTGATTTGTAATTCTTAACATATTGAGCATCTGTATTTAGTTGTATTCATATCTGTGTTAATCTGTATATGTAAATGCAATTAACTGTTGTATTTAAAAAAAATTTCAGCTGTATATAGAGGTATTCTGATTTGTAATTCTTAACATATTGAGCATCTGTATTTAGCTGTATTCATATCTGTCTTAATCTGTACATGTAAATGAAATTAACTGCTGTATTTAACTATTTTTCAACTGTATGTAGATGTATTCTGATTTGTAAATCTTAACATATTGAGCATATGTATTACCTGTATTCATATTTGTGTTAACCTTAATATGTATAAGCAATTACTTCTGTATTTAAATGTATTTCAGGTGTATTTAAATGTATTCCGATTCGTTGAATCTTCAATTTTTGTAATGTAATCTAGCTAGTTATATGTATTTAAAGGTATTCTAACATCAAATTACTACACTAACAATGATACATACAACTACTAGAAAACTACATCAGAGGTACCTTCCAACATACCATCTACAGTTCAAGAGGGTGTATCTACAAAATTCTATGTATCTCGATTTGAACTGGACGACAAGTTTCTTCCCAGTCAAATTCCAGAAACTAGAATTGTGATTCACTCCAGTGCAAAAAGCTGAAACCACACCAATTGAATCTCATAGGAATCAGCGACCAAGTAGATGGAACTCTTCGCCTTATGAGTCTAACTTCGACTCAGGATGTAAGTTATTTTACAAACTTAAGATTCAGCGTTCATCGTGTTTTTGTCATTTAAAAGTTCCTAATCACGAATTCAATGTACGACAGGCACCTCTGTAAAGTTGACCCCCATTTTTTAGAAAAGACACCCCTTTGAGGATGATACAATAATGGGGCTACATCCAATGTTAATCATTCAAGAATTTGACAAATGGGTTCGTGATGGTCTTCTAGCTAGACATGATCAGAAATGAGTTTTCTCATTTTATTACGTTTTTGTATTTTTAAAAATGTATATAATGATTTTCATACCATGCTTGCAGAAGTAATTTGGAAGACCATTACAAGAAGAACAAGTCAGTTCTTCACATACCATTGGATTTTGGAGTTGATCAATTTAATTCCAAAAATTGGTTTTACAATCTATCAATTGACGGGAAGCTATGGGATGACAACGTAAGTTTTTCCCCAAACTGACTAAATTTTCTATAAATAACAACATGTTGTTTCATTCAAATATATTATGTTGTTTTACTCAGCTGTATTCAGTTATATTGTGGTATACTCAACTGTATTCATCTATGGTCAGTTGCATTGAACTATATTAACCACTTAGCGTCAGTTGTATTCAATTGCTATATTCAGTATTATTCAACATATGTATTCATCTGTATTCAGGTATTTTTAATTAAATTCAACTGTTTTAATCCCCCGAATTCTTTTGTAATCAAGGGTATTTGCATACAGACTTATTAAACACCTATATTCATGTGTATTCAACTAATTTCTGTAAGCATTTGTATTCAGCTTTATTAAACAACTGTATTTATCTATAGTGTATACATTTTCAGTTGAATTCAACTGCTTTAGTCAGCTGAATTCTATTGCATTTATCATAAGCTTTATTCAACTTCTAAATTTAGAAGTATTTCTAAACATCTGTATTCATCTATTGTGGACATGTATTTCTCTGTATTCAATTATATTATTTCTTAGTTCAGCAACTCACACTATCTACTAACCTCTTTTGTGTATAGCATATGGATGTAATATTCTACTATTTGAGAAAGAAGGAAAAGTACAATCATCATATGGACTTCAAGTGTACAACTGTCGATTGTATATTCAAGACAAGAATCGCTGAAATATACGACAGGTATGAAGATACAGATAGTGATGCTAATGTAGCCAAACAAGAGGACGTGGTATGTATATGAGGGGCTACAGATTGCATGCTAATGTACCTTGGCATATCGTGGATAATGTCTTGATACCATTCAACTTGAAGGACAAACTACACTGGGTATTGCTATTGTCACATTCAAGGAGAGATGTACCAAAATGTATGACTCGTATAGATCTGCAGGTCATGATGCCTATGTAGTTTCTGAGATTGATAAGCTAGCTAAGCTTATACCTCTTTTTCTATCAATCAGTGGCTTTTACAGAGATAGTCAAGGCATAGATTGGTTTGTTTATCTAGCATACACTGACAAGTCACATAAACCCTTTAAAGTTTGTTTCATTTCAGATCTTCCTCAATAGAAAGCGGGCAGCATGTAAGTATGCAATCACCATTCTTGTATGTTTTATACAAATCTAATTGTATGAATTATTTTTAATTGTTTCAATCAATTATTTTTTAGGGATTGTGGAGTGTATGTTTCAGCATACACAAATTTTCTGAGCACTATTGGAGAGATTCCAAAAGCAACGTTTGATTTCACTCTACTCTGTCTAAGATATGGTGCTCTCCTCTGGGACTATGCTATGCACAAGATAGACGCTGATTCCATAAGCGAGAATGAAGCACCTTCAAAGATTGCTAGGCAAATAACTGAGTTAGAGGTAAAGATGCAGATAGTTTTTGAATAGCTTTAGGTTATTTTAGTTTTGGACTGTAGTTTCAAAAAGGATATTGTTTTGAGTATTTTTGGGTTTAGATGCTACTTAGTTTGGAAAAATTGTCACTTATAGCAACAGTGTTTGTGTATGACAATTGCAACTTTTCAATGACAGTTTTACTGGTTTGTTCATAAGTATTCCTGCATATTCAGCTGTATTTTTTTTCATTCCAGTTGTATTCAATTGTTTTCAGCCGCATCCATTTAGATACATCTTTCAAGTTCAGATAATACATATTAAAGAACACAACTTCAGATGTATTAAGCAGGTTACACTTAGTCATATATATTCAGATGTACTCAATTGTATTTAAGTATATTATTCAGTATTAGCTAGTTGTATTTAAATGTATTATTCAGATGTATTCAGTTATATTTTTGTGTATTAAATTTACAAAAACTGCTGGTGACCTGTATTATTTTTTAAAAATATAATATTTATTTTTTAGTATTCAGTTGTATTCAATTGTATTCAACTGATGGTATGTTATCTAAAATAATACAGCTGCATTTTTTTCATTCCAGTTGTATTCAATTGTATTCAGCTACATCCATTCAGATACATCTTTCAAGTTCAGATAATACATATTAAAGAATACAACTTCAGATGTATTAAGCAGGTTGCACTTAGTCATATATATATTCAGATTTACTCAGTTGTATTTAAGTGTATTATTCAGTATTATGTAGTTGTATTTAAATGTATTATTCAGATGTATTCAGTTGTATTTTTGTTTATTAAATTTACAAAAAGTGTTGTTGACCTGTATTATTTTTAAAAATACAGTTTTATTTTTTTAGTATTCAAATATAATCAACTACACTCAACTATATATTTCATATTTATTTATATGTATAAAAATACTTCAACTACAAGCACTCAGAAAATATTAACGAAAGTCATTTCAAAATATATTACTTGACAAAGAGAATTTATTATAACTGATAATGTCATCATAAGTACTGACAAATCGTTGAACCACAAATACATGTCAGAATATAACTATTTATTACGTGGAGCATTTCTACACGTTCGCTTGTTATGTCCTCCCTTCCCACATATGCTACATGAATGTTGATTTTTCGGCTGCAGGGATTCACTTAAAGTTTTGTCGCGCTTCTTCTTTGGCCTTCCAGGAGGTCTTTTCCATTTGGGTGGTAGTATAACCTCCTCTGCAACATGTTCTGGTGTATTCCAGTTATTTTTGTCCGGTAGTGGGTACACTGGCACATCGTATGTCATTATAATTGTACTTGGTTTGTAATAGTTAGAGCAATATTCTTCCAACATTAGAAACTTGATCTTCAATACATCCCAAGCATGTGGGCATGGAAATTCATCAATTTGGAACCTCCCACAAACGCATGTTCTGTCTAACAGGCAAACGGTGTAATTTCTCGCACCATCATTAACCGTATTTAAGTATTCAATTGATGATACAACCTACATTTAAAAATAAAAATATAAGTTTTGAACACATTTACCTGAATTACCAAAATGTATAATGTTGGGAGAAGTGCAGAACTTATCAAATGTTTGTTGTACTTTAGGCAACAGTATGCTACCAAAAGCATTAGAATCATACGTATTCACAATACATATTAAAATTAAATATCAGACAGCTAGTTATATTCTGATGTATTCCAATAGTTTTTTCAGCATGTAACTTAGTTATATTCAGTTGTATTCATATCAGATCTATGGAAAAATATGCCGAATATGTATTTGAATGTAGTTTTATTCATATATTTAATGATAGTTCTACTTAAAATGATTATATTCAGTTGTATTCATGCAAGTAATTCTAAAAATAACTGAAAAAATATACACAAATGCCAGTAACATTTAACTTACAGTCATACCTGTACACATTGTCTCATTGAACTCCAGCATCTCCTGGTATTTTTTGCCAAGCGTCTTGTATATTTGTGTAGCTTCTTTGCGGTTACTACAATTCCAACGTCCAAACATCTTCTTAACTTCTTCTAGGAAGTCGTATATTGGCAATCCCCTTGCTGAAACTAGTGCGGCATTGATTAACTCAGCAATATTTGATGTCATTGTCCATCCCCTATTAACAGGGGCATACAACCTAGCCCTCTTTTCGTAATCAGATAACTCTAAGTATTCTTTCACCCTAATATCTACCTTCTCCACCTTTTCCGTCAGACTGTCAAATTTAGCTTGTGTATATGCTTTTTGCCATCGAGAAGTATATCTCGCTCAACTTGGAATGACTCTTTTTGAATTTGTTATATACGTTATTCCATAGATGCCATATACAAGCCAAATGCGGTACATCCGGATACACTCTCGATACAGATTTAATGATGCTCTCATTTCTATGTGAAATGATTCACATGTTTTCCCTTACACCGTATGCTATCTTGAATTGCTCAAAGAACCACGTCCAAGCAGCATCGTTCTCTGAACCAATAATATCATATGCTAGTGGCAATATATGACCTGTAAATACGATTGAATATAATTATTTTTAAATAGTGTGAGTTTAATTGTTGAACTAAGAAATAATATAACTTAATACAGAGAAATACATATCTACTATAGATGAATACAGATGATAAGAAACTTTTGAATGTAGAAGTTGAATAAAGCTTATCATAAATGCAATGGAATTCAGCTGACTAAAGCAGTTGAATTCAACTGAAAATATATATACTATAGATAAATACAGATGTTTAATAAAGCTGAATACAATTGCATACATAAATTAGCTGAATACACATGAATACAAGTGTTTAATAAGTCTGTATACAAATGCTCTTGATCACAAAAGAATTTAAGGGATTAAAATAGTTGAATTTAATTAAAAATACCTTAATACAAATGAATACATATGTTGAATAATACTGAATATAGCAATTGAATACAACTGACGCTAAGTGATTAATACAGTTCAATGCAACTGACCATAGATGTATACAGTTGAATACACCACAATATAACTGAATATTTAAAATGTTAACAGATTGTATTATTATTCAGATACTCACCTGCACCATCCAACACGATTGCCGAAATGAATGTCCCTATGTAGTAAGATTTTAGGCGACTTCCATCCACGACAACAATTGGTCTGCAATGATCAAACCCCCTTAACAAATACTTCTGATTTGTTAATGCTTGAAGCCTTAAACCTCCATTCACAATCTTCTGAAATACATAATATTGCATAGCTGCAAAGAATTAATCATTTTACATTTGATTCGCATACTTGTTTACAAAAAATACAACTCATACATCAGACAAATAGAATCTAACATATATACATCATGAATACATATTAACAAATTTACAAGTGTATAATTAATTTTGTATACTACTGAATTCCAATATAGTTACATGCGTTTAAACACAATGAATACAACTGAATACATTTGTATGAATATGCAAACACTTAGTACCACAGTAGACAAAATAAGAAAATAATTAGAGCCGTTGTTGTATTTTTACACCAGTAAAATACATTTGAATACATATATATAAGCACCCTAATCAAACATATGTTTTCATATGTATTCATCAGGAGGAAACAAACAAATATGCATAAATACAACAAAGTTAAACAAAGAGCAAACCTGACAGCATCAGACCGATTAACCCGGAATTGAAATCTTTGAGTTATAGCATAATTCTCCATCACTTCTTTCAATGTAGCCTTATCCTTATAAACTTGTCCAGCCATAACCTCCTTTTGATTAGTTTTTGAAATCATCAAATCCTTGTGGAGTTCGAGCTCTCCAATCGCTTCTCCTCAATTGACAAATTCTATAGCTAGTGTATCATCTGTATCGCAATCGTACTTTTCAACTGCTTCGTCTATTTGCACAATGTCGCTTTGATTTAAACTATCTCCAGATATAAGCTCTTTTTCGATAGTTGTTATGCACAAAGGATACAACCCAAATTCTCCGTTCTCTTTTTTCAATTCTATATACACTCTGTAACCCATACCATTGTGTATTTCCATTGGCGTGCGATTTCCTTCAACATTGTATTGTATTTTAATGGTCTTTGAGCTCAAATCAATACCCAGTTGATTAGAAATTGAAGTACTAGATCATCATACTCCTTAATCAGTATTCCCTCAATTGAAAAATCGATATAATTGCCCTCATCGTTCCACTTTCCAGAATGATGCAACAAAATTGTTAAACTTGCCATATGCGTACAACAACTACACCTTAGTTTGTATATAATTTGTATCAATAGAAAAAAGGAGAAGAGAATTGGAGAATTTTGATCAGCTGTTGCTCTTGTTTTTCCTTCTTTTCACGTATTTTGTTGCTTTATTTGACCAAATACATACTAGTGTTTAATCGTTTTAGTTCTTTGAGTTAAATTAGGAGACTATCAGTGATCTGATTTTCTTCCATTTTTAACAAGTTTACGTTTCCACAAATTGCACAAAAACATTACTGTATTCATCTGAAATTGCATTTGAATACAGTTAAAGATAGATAACACTCAGCTGGATTTCCCGTCTTTACGCCTCTTTTTTTCTTGTATTAATGAATACAACAACTTAAATATATGAAATATATTGTATAAAAACATAAAAGGTATCTATAAAACGTAATTACAAAAGGGTATCTATAAATGGCTAATTAGGACTAAAAGATGGTGCTTTATGAAATATTCTCTTCTTAATTACGCTCAAGAAGTATGGTTGCTACTTGGGAGCTTTTTAAAGTACGAAGACGAATTCGTAATTACCAATACTACAGGGTAAGTTTTCGCAATTTTATAAACTAAATGGGTAAAATTATCAATTTACTCTTTTTAATTTTACAGTAGTTGCCAACATCCTCAATCTCCACGAAACAGCTGCCATAGATGTTTGCTAACTGGTTATTTTCCACTCCTTGTTCAAAACTTAACCACCACCTGTACCGTCGCCGGCATAACCACCGCCTGATTTTCTCGCCGGAGATCCTATCTTCCGTTAGCGGAAAACAAATGGTCACCACTAGCAGCAGCAGTAGTTCAAATCCCAATAACAATAAAGGTGCATTTACAACAATTAAAGAAAGAGCCACTTTTGAAAAAGAAATAAAAAAGAGCAAATTTATTGCAATTGCTGTGTTGATTGACTTTAGGTTATGTGATTTGGGCTTGCAAGTATCCAAGTATATTAGATCAAGATTGTAGTCCATTATCTAGAAACTTCTTGTAATATGTAGTAGTCAAAGTGTGTAGAATAATCTTGTAAAATATCTAAGTCTAGAATTATCATGAGAATACTTAGGAATTATCTAGATACTAGTAGATGATGAAGTGTTCTAGACTATTCCATTGTGTAGTATAAATAGAGGTATCACCCCTCATTTGTAATCAAGCAATAAGCAAAGCATTCAAGATCAATCAAGCTAATAAATCATCTATACTCTCTTCCACAAATAATATATATAGAGCCTCCTATTTCCAACAAATTGGTATCAGAGCTAGGTTTGACAAGATGATGGCCAACAATGTCATCACGTTTCCTCGCCTCACAAAGGATAATTATGATCGATGGAGCATCCAAATGAAGACCTTCCTAGGTGGACAAGACCTATTGGAGATTGTGGAGCAAGGTTATAAGGAGCCTAGAGACAAGGGCTCACTCATGAAAGAAGAAAAGCAAGATAAGATAAATGATTAAAAGGCTCTTTCCATCATAAAACAAAGTGTAGATGATGGATCCTTTGAGAAAATTGCAAGTGCAACCACCGCCAAGAAATCATGGGAGATCTTAGAGAATTCTCACAAGGGAGTTGATAAGGTTAAAAAGATTTGACTACAAACCCTACGAGGTGAGTTCGAATCCTTAAATAAGAAAGACTTTGAATCAATTTCCCATTATTTTACAAGAGTCTTGGCAATTGTCAATCAATTAAAGAGGAATGGTGAAACTCTAAGCGATATAAGAGTCATTGAGAAAATTCTTAGATCATTAGATTCAAAATTCGACTATATAGTCGTAGCCATCGAATAATCTAAAGATCTAGAATCAATGACTATCGATGAACTCATGGGTTCGCAACAAGCCCATGAAGAGAGGTTCAATAAGAAAAATAAGGAGCCTTTGGAGCAAGCTTTACAAGCAAAACTCTCTTTCAAGGAAGAGAGTAGTGAAAAGACTCATCAAACGAGTCAACGAGGTCGTGGTCAAGTACGTGGCCGAGGATGAGGGCGAGGATATATCAAACATGGAGGCTATAGTTCTTACAAAAATGAAGAAAGAAGCCAAGATTTTCACTCGACAAGAGGTCGCGGGAGAGGCTACACAAGTATAAGGCCAAGGTATGACAACTCTCAAACTAAATGCTATAATTGTCATAAATTTGGCCACTATGCTTCGGAATGCAAGAAGCCAAACAATTACGTGCAAGACAGAGAAAATTTTGCACAAGAAGATACTGAAGCCGTGGAAAACACTTTGTTACTAGCATGCAAAGGTGGAGACAACGGAGGATCGAATTTGTGGTATCTCGACACGGGTGCAGACAACCATATGTGCGGTGACAAAAGCATGTTTGTGGAGTTAGACGAGGCAATAAGTGGAAATATCACCTTCGGAGATTCCTCTAAAGTCCCGGTTAAAGGTAAAGGAAAGATCCTCATTCGCTTGAAAAATGAAAGGCATCAATTTATCTCTAGCGTGTATTATGTGCCCAATATGAAGTCTAATATACTGAGTGTTGGACAACTCTTAGAGAAAGGCTATGATATTCACATGATAAATCGTAGTCTTTCTATAAGAGACCAAAGAGGAGGTTTGATTGCTCAAGTGCCAATGTCAACGAATAGGATGTTTTTGCTAAATATTCAACATGACATTCCAAGATGTTTAAAAGCATGTTTCAAAGATAATTCTTGGCTTTGGCACATGAGATACGGGCACTTATATTTTGGAGGCTTAAAGTTATTATCAAGTAAAGGAATGGTGAAGGGTTTGCCTCCAATTAATCACCCGGATCAAATATGTGAGGGATGCCTTCTAGGAACGCACTTTCGAAATAGTTTTCCAGTAGAGGCTTCTAGTAGAGCGAAGAAATCTCTATATCTTATCACACGGATGTGTGTGGACCCAACCATCCACCATCTTTTGGTAAAAATAGATATTTTCTTCTATTCGTTGATGATTTTAGTCGAAAGACATGGGTCTATTTTCTAAAAGAGAAGTTGGAAGTCTTTGGAATGTTCAAGAAGTTCAAAGCGTTTGTGGAGAATCAAATTGGTCTCACCATAAAGGCGATGAGATCCGATCGTGGAGGAGATTTCACATCCAAGGAATTCAAGGAATTTTGCGACAACAATGGCTTACGATGTCCTCTAACTCTTCCGTATTCACCTCAGAAAAATGGTGTAGCAGAAAGAAAGAATAGCACCATCCTTGATATGGCCCAGAGTATGTTAAAGAGCAAAATGATGCCTAAGGAGTTTTGGGCCGAGGCAGTGGACTATGCGATCTATCTAGCAAATCGCTCGCCCATTAAAAGCGTCAAGAACAAAATGCCCATTGAAGCTTGGAGTGGAAGGAAGCCCGGCATCTCATACCTACGAGTGTTCGGAAGTGTGGCATATGCTCATGTGCCTGATCAGAAGAGGACGAAGCTCGATGATTAAAGCGAGAAGCTCATATTCGTGGGCTATGACTCAAGTTCGAAGGGTTACAAGCTATACAATCGCAAGACCGGTAAAGTAATCTCAAGTCGAGACGTGGTGTTCGATGAAGAAGCAACATGGGATTGGAATGTTCCCGAAGAGGAGAACTACGATTTTCTCCCTTATCCGTTCGAGAGTACTATAAGGAACAAAGAATATTCAAGAACCTTCTAGTACACCATCTCCGCACTCTCCAAATACTCTAACCATACCACATGAAGCGACACCAACATCAGGAGGAGAATCAAGTAGGCTACAACATCGCACAAGGAGCATTGTGGAGTTGTACGAGGCAACTCAGCCTATGAAGGATCTAACATTGTTCTGCCTTCTTTCCGATTGTGAGCCAATAAGCTATGAAGACGCAGCAAAAAGCGAGAAGTGGAAACGTGCCATGGACGAGGAGATTCAAGCAATCAAGAGGAATGATACGTGGGATCTCGCTACTCTACCAAAGGGGCATAAGGCTATTGGTGTAAAGTGGGTGTACAAGGCCAAGAAGAATTCCAAAGGTGAAGTTGAAAGACACAAGGCAAGGTTGGTGGCGAAGGGATATAGTCAACGAGCCGACATAGACTATGACGAGGTATTTTCTCCTGTCACTCGTCTTGAAACTATAAGATTGATGATCTCACTTGCGGCTCAGCATAATTGGAAGATTTATCAAATGGATGTCAAATCCGCGTTCCTTAATGGCCACTTAGAAGAAGAAGTCTATATAGAACAACCTTCGGGATACATCGTGAAAGGCCAAGAGAATAAGGTGCTGAAATTGAAAAAGGCCTTATACGGGTTTAGGCAAGCGCCTCGGGCATGTAATAGCAGGAGAGACAAGTATTTCCAGCAGAATGACTTTACAAAATGCCCACATGAGCATGCCCTTTACACCAAAGTAAGCAAGGATGGAGATGTTATTCTTGTGTGCCTATACGTGGATGACTTGATATTCACTGGTAGTAATCCCAAAATGTTCGAGAAGTTCAAGAAAGCAATGGTTCGGGAGTTCGAGATGACCGACATTGGAATTATAGCTTACTATCTTGGGATCGAGGTGAAACAAAAGAAAGAAGGAATATTCATATCCCAAGAAGGTTATGCGAAGGAGGTGCTGAAGAAGTTTAAGATGAATGACTGCAAGTCGATGAACACATCGGTGGATTGCAATCTCAAGTTGTCAAAAGATGATGAAGGATACTTGGTGGACCCAAAACAATACAAGAGTTTGGTTGGAAGTCTGAGGTACCTAACCTGCACGAGGCCAGATATTCTCTACGGAGTTGGACTAGTAAGTCGATATATGGAAGCACCTACAATAAATCACTTGAAGGCAGCAAAGAGAATACTTCGCTACATCAAAGGTACGATTGACTATGGTCTGTTTTATTCACCTTCTAATCACTTCAAGCTAGTTGGATACAGTGATAGTGAATGGGCCGGAGACATAGATGATCGTAAGAGTACGAGTGGTTTCGTGTTCTATATGGGAGATACGTCGTTCACATGGAGTTCGAAGAAGCAACCCATTGTGACTCTGTCAACGTGTGAAGCCGAGTATGTAGCAGCAACATCGTGCACCTGTCATGCAGTGTGGCTCAGGAAGTTACTAAATGAGCTTAAGTTTTCTCCAAAGGAAGGTACAGAGATATATGTAGATAACACGTCTGCGATTGCTCTAGCAAAGAATCCAGTCTTCCATGATCAAAGCAAGAACATCGATACGAAATACCATTACATCAGGGAGTGTGTTACAAATAAAGAGGTGCAGATAATGTACGCGAAGTCATTTGACCAAGTTGCTGATATTTTCACAAAGCCTCTAAAACACGAGACGTTTCAGAGATTACGGAATATGCTCGGAGTGACGAAATCAAGTTTAAGGGGGGCTGTTGAAAAATAAACTTGATTTTGGGTTATGTGATTTGGGCTTGCAAGTATCCAAGAATATTAGATCAAGATTGTAGTCCATTATCTGGAAACTTCTTGTAATATGTAGTAGTCAAAGTGTGTAGAATAATCTTGTAAAATATCTAAGTCTAGAATTATCATGAGAATACTTAGAAATTATCTAGATACTAGTAGATGATGAAGTGTTCTAGACTATTCCATTGTGTAGTATAAATAGAGGTATCAACCCTCATTTGTAATCAAGCACTAAGCAAATCATTCAAGATCAATCAAGCTTCTAAATCATCAATCCTCTCTTCCACAATATATATATATATATATATATATATATATATATATATATATATATATATATATATATATATATATATATATATATATATATATATATATATATATATATATATATATATATAGCCTCCTATTTCCAACATGCTGGCCATATTCCTGATGAGCGTTCTGCCCAAGCCTTCCTTTCAGAGGTGGCCATTTGTGTAAAGATTGAATATTTGCATTTATTTAGCTCTTGAAATTAGAATGTTGAATTTGTTTTTGAAGATTTGAGTTTAGTTTTTTTTGGTTGGATTTTTGAAATAGTTGATTGGATTTGATTTTAGGTACAAGACCCTCGAGCTACTCATAATTGTTGGGCGTACAAGGTATGTACTTATGGCCAAAATCATGTTTTTATTGCTATATCTATATGTTAGGAATATTTGGTATTTGATGAAGAAAAGTAGTTTTATATAAAAAACAATCACACCTATTGAAAACAAGTGTAAGTGTATGCTCTCCAGTTATTTAGCCTTTCAGAGATTTATACAACAACAACAATACAGTATAATCCCATTTAGTGGGGTCTAGGAAGGGTAGTGTGTACGCAGACCTTATCCATACCCTTGGGTAGAGAAGCTGTTTCCAAATAGACCCCCGGCATCCATCCCTCCAAGAACTTTCCACTTTGCTCTTGGGGAGACTCGAACTCACAACCTCTCGGTTGGAAGTGGAGGTTGCTTACCATCAGAGCAACCCCTCTCGTCTCTTTCAGAGATTTATACGTCAATAGAAAATATAAAGAACTCCTTAGTTGAGTTTATGTGAAGTAACATGGTCCGTGAAGACGACCTAACTTGTTTGGGACCGAGACCTAGTTGTTGGTGTCGTACTGGTTTGGGATTTTGGTATAGTTGATACATTGGTTACTTGAGAACATGTGGCTGACTTGTAGTGAGTAGCATTTTCAGTTACAACTGTTTTCATCCATAATGATAACAACTGTTTGATGTTATGCTTAGATTGACAACTAAGGAACAAAGTCTATCTAGTTTTAGGTTTCTCCAAATTTAGCTCTTTATCTTACATTGTGAAAAATGTTATCGTTTGTTCTATCTAGGTTGGAGAACAATGTCGGAGTAATGATGATGGCGAACCATCCGGTACTGCTGGCAAGCCGATACATTCTGCAATTGCATCCTCAGGATTGGATAGAGTCATGGTTGTTGTAATCAGGTACCCCATGGATTCAGTAAACAGTGTTAATACTTGCATAACTTTTGTTAGAGGAGCTGTAAAGTAGACTTGCATCTTTCTTGAGGTTAAAAGAAAATTCATGCACCTAAACTGGGAACGTTTCCAAGAGGTGAAAGTATACATGTATCTTATCTTGTCGCTTTTCTAAATCACAGGTACTTTGGAGGAATTAAACTCTGAGCTTATGGAGGAGTAGCTGCAGAATGCTTGAGAAATGCTCCAACATGTCTCATAAAGTCTAAAGTAATAATTAAACTAATTGCTCGAGCAGATTTCTAGTTTCTACCCCTTGTCCCTTGCCCATTTTAAACTCCGCTTCTAACACTGATCCTATTATTCTCATTTCATTCTATGCTTTTAGCATAAACTTGAAACCTCCTTATTGATTAGGAAATACTTTTGGCTTCAGGTTCCGATGGGCTTGGAGGTTCCGTTTGACTTATTAGGGGTTTTATACCATCAGGTATTTTTGAAGGAATCGTTGTGAAGAATGAAGAGACAACCAAATCAATTTGCAATTTTTTCATTAACAAAACTAAGAAACTCAGAAGCTAGAGAGGACGGGGTTCGGACTCACCGGAAAAACCTAGAAAATCTTCATGCACAGTCTATGGCTTTTAGGTCAGATTCTCGATCTAATATTCGAGCCGCTGCAACAACATTTGAAGGAAACCACTTGTTGATCCGTCATGAGGGAAGCGAGGAGGCTATTTGAAATCAATTTGGGATGGTTTGGAGCGCCGCCGTGTACGATGGTGGAGTCAAATCTTCCGGCTAATCTTCGAGACGATGGGGGTGATTCGAGGGAAATCAGACATAAATTTAGATAGAGGAGGGGAAGGCGGTCAAGTGGTGTAAATTTGGTGGCCTTTGGGTGATTGCCGCCGGCAGAGGCGATTTCCAGCCGGAGGTTTGCAGTGGTGCTAGGGTTTCTGAGGGTGAGGAAATAAGAGACAGGGTACGGGGTTGTTTGGGGGGTGGGGGGGTCGTTTGGACATATTTATATCGTTATACCCCGGCTTTTTGAACGTCAGATTAAGAGACATAGACGACCAGGATCCTATGAAACCTAAACGAAGCCATTTTGGTTGGGGCGGTACTGGACAGGGTATAGGGTGTGGACTGGACCGAGTTAGTTGGTTTTTGGGGCTGAAATTCAATTTTAAATGGCCCATTTTGGGTCTTCACTTTTTTAATTGAATTTTCATATTTCTTTTCACTTGTTTTATACCCATTTTCTTTTCATTTTTCCAAAATTATTAAAATCCTAAATTAAGTAATTAAACCCAAACAAACCTATAAAAATGCTAGCTAATCATGTATAATCATTATTAAAACAAAAGTAAAAGAAAAATTACCTAAAAATTTAAAAATTAAAACTAAAAAAGCAAATTAAAATTATTTTTGATTTTTCCGTTTATAAAATGACCAACTGCTAACTAATGCTTGAAAAATGTCATATCTACTTCTAAATGTACATGTGACATATTTTTTTGTACTTTTCACTAATTAGAATGCACAAACAAATGCAAACAACTAACGGAAAATGCCACAAAAATTCATAAAATTGCAAATAAATAAAAGAAATAATTTTGTTTGAATTTATAGGAGTAATTCATATAGGGAAAAAATCACGTGCTCACAGCTGCCCCTCTTTGCCCGGAAACACGAAGAGTTTTTGTGCAAAGATAAGTGAGCGGACACGAGTGATTTTTACCTTCTTGAATACTCCATGAGAAGCATTTTTTGAAAGCTTGACCGCACCATGCTTTAGAAGTTTCCTACATATCCTCGGATAAAGAGGAATCATGTTAGTGTAGTTCGGGAATGTTTGGTAGTTGGGACTATCGAAGCTGTAATCTCACTGTTGCTGCTGCTACTGCTATACCCCCTTATTACACCATGCAAAATAAGCTAGACTAAGCTATGATATATGGATTACAAAAGAATCTATCTATGTCTACAAACTAGTTCTCGATCCTTATTGCCTTGTGGCCTTGTATATCTCCTCGTGAAGCTTTTTGTTGCCTTGTTGCTATGTTCCTCTTTCTCTATGTTGATGCTTGATTGTTGGACTTGAATTATATTCGCTCGTTCTCCAGGAGGGTGCCTGATTACCAAAACTTGAAACTTGAAATGTATTCCCTTGTTGTCCAGGTGGGTGCCTGATTACCAAAACTTGAAATTTAAATGTATTACCTTGTTCTCCAGATGGGCGCCTGATTACCAAAACTTGAAACTTGAAATGTATTCCCTTATTCTCTAGGCGGGCGCCTGATTACCAAAACTTGAAAACCTGAAATGTATTCCCTTGTTCTCCAGGTGGGCGCCTGGTTACCAAAACTTGAAATTTGGAATGTATTCCCTTGTTCTCCAGGTAGACGCCTGATTACCAAAACTTGAAACTTGAAATGTATTCCTTATTCTCCAGGTGGGCGCTTGATTACCAAAACGTGAAACTTGAAAATGTATTCCCTTATTCTTCAGGTGGGCGCCTAATTAACAAAATTTGAAGCTTGAAATGTATTCCCTGAAACTGCTGCCTTTAAACCTGATTACGACAAAACAAACAAAACAAAGAAATTTTTCCACCCCAGTTTGGTGCTGGGCGCATCTGTAAGTGTTAATCACACCCCGTTACCAAATATCTCAAAAAACTAAATCCCATTATCCTAAGGTATTGCTTCTACTGTGTCTTGATATCCAAGTTATCTATTAGGGACCAGTAATTAAGGCTATATCCTATTATTTAGGAGGGTCCTGACAACTCTTAATTAAGACCAATTTTTAAATCCATGTCACGTTTGCTGGAGATTCATGTTTAGAGCTACGTCACATTATCCCGGAAGGTTCTGACAATCTTTTAATATTAAGTCCCATTATTCAAGAGGGTCCTGACGACTCTTGTTGGGGAAATATTTGTGCCTGACCATGTTACCTGTGCTTGTTTGAGTTTTAAACCTAGTCCTATTTTCCAGGAGGGTCCTGACAACTCTTAATTGAATCTTATTTCAATATGCAAGTTACTTTATGCTCTTTGCTATTCCTGATTATCTCCAACCTTTAAATAAGTCCCATTTTCCAGGAGGGTCCTCAGAATTTTCAAATTAAATGCCCCTTTTGACTCTCGGTTGTCTCTGCTGGGAATTGCTAGTTAAAGTCACGTCCCATTATTCAGGCGGGTCCTGACGACTCTTATTGGGGAGTTATTTGTGCCAGATGATGCTTCCCATTGAGTTTTAAACTGAGTCCCATTTTCCAGGCGGGTCCTAAAGTTCACAGTCAATCCTGCTAGGTGCTTGCTTTGTGTGGAAGATTTTCCCGCATCCTCTGGAATTTTCTGCCCCTGTTTCATTCAAAGAAAATCTTTTTAGTTTGAAAAGTGGTGGTTAGCTTGCGGCATTCCTGCTGAAAATGGACTCTCCATTGTCATGTTCCGTTGTGGCCAATTTTCGTACTGATGATGAGCCGCCTGATTTGCTCGGCTGACCCCTGAACCCTACGGGTTTACTCTGTTCCCCCATCATTGTGTTACACTCCTGACCCTTTTTCCTAAATCCTTACATCCTTCCTGAAATTTCCGAGTCAGTTTACTAATGAAACTTTCATTGATTTTTTCCCTTGCCATTTCAACTTTTGCTGCCTTTGTTATGTTTTGATTGGCATGTGCTTTTCCATTTGGGAGCTGGTAGTAAGCTTTGAAATTTCTCTCATGCTTGCTTAAACACAATGACTTTGGAGACATCTTACAAGAAAAATAAAAACCCAAAGAAAATGAAATGTAATGACTCTGAATTGTTTTAGAATAAAAGAATTTCGAATTTGGCGATTATTGAGAGGGAAAAGTGAAGAAACTTATCTGTGGAGGAACCACTGGTTCCCATGGTCATGACATGCAATTCGGCTTAGTTGACCAAATGATCGGCCTTCGGCTGTCATGCTTTGTTGTTGTGACCTTTTTAACCCAATTCATTAACCAAACCCTGACCTTGCTTAACTTACAGTGTTCTGAATAGATTTCCACCGACAACCCTTTTACAGTTGTTCATTTATTGCCTTGCCTTTGTCTTATGGTGCCCGTGAGGGTGTTTACCGATAAGACTCTCTCATTTTCATTTCTCTCATCTCCCATTAAGGCGTGAGGGTTTTCACCAATAAGACTCTCTCATTTTCATTTCTATAAGCTCCCGTTGCCTTTGGTGGCTGTGAAGGTTTTCACCAATAAGACTCTCTTATTTTCATCTTTTCTTGCTTGAACTAGAGTGCTGGCCCGGGGTATGAATCACCTCTTCCTGCTTGACTCGGCATTTCCTAAAGACTGATCAGAAGGCCTTTTTTTGAACCGTAACGCAGACTTTTAGATAAGGTTAGAAAGAAATGGGGTATTAAAGGCTCAAAATAATTCAAATAGGTTCAAAAATTACAACTTTTAGAATCAAATTTTCTTACAACAACCACATCTTCTACCCCAGTTTCTTACTTGGGGACCTTTAAATTTTATTTTAGTGTGACCGAACCGTGAGACTGCCTACGTATCCTTTAAAAGGAATTAGGTTAAACGTAGTTCATGCAGATTCCTTGTTTTTGTGATCTTCTCTTTCTTCTTTTCCTTTTTCTTTTTCTTTTGTTGTTTTGTTACTAATCCGAAAGAGAGGCATGAAAGAATACAATTAAAGCTCAAAAGGTTGGCAAATGATAGAGTGTTTAGATAGCCGAATAAAATGCATCGTTCATTTCAATCTCTAAAACATGCCAAGTACAAACAAACATGCCAAGTGCAGAAAAAAATAAAATCATATATAATATCTCTTAACTGCATCTGAATTGATGGCCATTTTTACACACTTGCTTTCCACGTATGTTAGGTACAACGCTCCGTTGGACAACACTATTGACACGATGAATGGACCTTGACAATTTGGGGTGAACTTGCCATTTGCCTCTGCCTGGTGGGGGAGGATGCGTTTTAATACCAGCTGACCCACTTCAAACCTTCTTGGACGCACTTTGTTGTAATATGCTCTGGCCATCCTTTGTTGATACAACTGGCCGTGATATACTGTTGCCAATCTTTTCTCATCAATCAGACTCAATTGCTCCAGACGGGTTTTGACCCATTCCTCATCTTCAATTTCTGCCTCGGCAAAAATAGGAAGGGACGTGATTTCAATTTTTGCTGGTATTACTGCTTCTGCGCCATAAACCAATAAATATGGAGTTGCCCCTACTGAAGTGCAAACAGTAGTGCGATAACCTAACAATGCAAATGGTAGCTTCTCATTCCATTGCCTAGACCCTTCCACCATTTTTTGAAGTATCATTTTTATGTTCTTATTGGCTGCCTCAACTGCTCCATTCGCCTTGGGGCGGTATGGGGTGGAATTGCGATGTGTAATCTTAAACTGCTGACATACCTCTTTCATCAAATGACTGTTGAGATTCGCTCCATTGTGAGTGATGAGTATTTTCGGGATTCTGAACCGGCAAATGATATTCGAATGCACAAAGTCAACCACAACTTTCTTGGTTACTACCTTGAAAGTTTTAGCTTCAACCCACTTGGTAACATAATCAATAGTGACCAGGATGAACCTGTGTTCATTGGAAGCTGCTGGCTCGATGGGTCCGATGACATCCATGCCTAAAGCACCAAAAGGCCATGGTGCAGAAATTGTATGCAATTCAGATGGTGGGGAGTGAATCAAGTCTCCATGCACCTGACATTGATGACATTTGCGCACGAAACTAATACGGTCATGCTCCATCGTGAGCCCATAATAACCTGCCCAGTGAATCTTCTTTGCCAAAACATATCCACTCATGTGCGGTCCACAGACTCCGGAATGTACCTCGGTCATGATGGTTGTGACCTGTCCAGCATCTATGCACCTTAATAACCCAAGATCCGGCATCCTTTTGTATAGCACCCCTCAATTGAAGAAAAATACGCTTGATAAACGATGGATTGTTCTCTTTAGGGTCTCTTGTGGCCTGTACTGGGTACATACCATCCTGATATATTCTTTGATGTCATGAAACCAAGGCTTACTGTCAAGCTCTTCCTCCACCACATTACAGTAAGCATGTTGGTCATGGACTTGGATATACAATGGATCAACATAAGCCTTTCTGGATGATGTAACATTGACGCCAAAGTGGCCAAAGCATCAGCAACCTCATTGTGAATTCTTGGGGTATGCCCAAACTCTACTGACCGGAATCGTTGACAAAGGTCATACAAGCAATGTCGATATGGTATGAGCTTCAAATCTCGCGTTTACCACTCCCCTTAAATTAGGTGTACCAGAAGGTCCGAGTCTCTCAAGACCAAGACTTCTGGACACCCATGTCTGCAGCTAACCTCAAGCCCAAAATACATGCCTCATATTCTGCCATATTGTTGGTGCAATAGAAGCAGACATGAGCTGTAATAGGGTAATGGTTCCCCGTTTCAGAAATGAGCACCACTTCTATCCCAATGCCTTTAATTTTGGTGGGCCCATCAAAAAATAATTTCTATCTCGGCTTCTCGCTTTGTCCCATTTCATCAATATACAGTACCTCCTCATCCGGGAAATATGTCTTTAAAGGTTCATATTCTTCATCTACCGGATTTTTGGCCAAATGATTGGCCAATGCCTGCGCTTTCATTGCGGTCCTGGTCACATAGACAATGTCGAACTCGGTGAGCAAGATTTGCCATTTTTCAAGCCTCCTCGTGGGCATGGGCTTTTGGAAGATGTATTTCAATGTGTCCAAGTACGAGATGAGGTAAGTAGTATGTGATGACAAGTAATGTTTCAACTTCTAGGCTACCCAAGTTAGGGCACAACATATTCTTTCAAGATGGGTATACTTAACCTCATAAGTTGTAAGTTTCTTGCTAAGGTAATATATGGCCTGTTGTTTCCTCCCGGTGACATTGTGTTGACCTAGTACACATCCGTATGAGTTTTCCAAGACTGTCAGATATAGGATCAAGGGCCTCCCTAGTTCTGGTGGGACCAATACCGGTGGGTTCGACAAGTGTTCTTTTATTTTATCAAAAGCCTACTGGAATTCCTTCGTCCATTTGACTGCGACATTCTTTTTCAACAGCTTAAAGATGGGCTCGCAAGTTGTTGTAAGCTGAGCAATGAATCAACTGATGTAATTCAATCTCCCCAACAAACTTATCACCTCTATTTTGTTCCTCGGAGGCGCTAATTCTTGTATGGCTTTGATCTTTGATGGATCTAGCTCAATGCCTCGACGGCTGACCATGGACCCTAGCAACTTCCCTGAGGGGACCCCAAATGTGCATTTCACAGGATTGATTTTGAGATTATACCTGCAGAGACTCTAGAAGAATATTCTCAGATCTCTGACATGGTCGGATTGCTTCCTGGATTTCACAATTACATCATCCACATAGACCTCGATCTCCTTATGTATCAAATCGTGGAAGATGGTTGTCATCGCCCTAATATAGGTTTCCCCAACATTTTTTAGGCCAAAGGGCATGAACCTGTAGTAATATATTCCCTATGGCGTGATGAATGTTGTCTTCTCCTCATCCTTCTCATCCATCAGAATCTGGTGATAGTCTGCGTAACAATCTATGAAGGACCCAATCTCATGCTTTGCACAATTATCAATCAATATGTGTATGTTCCGCAATGAGAATTTATCCTTTGGACTTGCTTTGTTGAGGTCACGATAGTCTACACACACCCTGGTTTTACCATCCTTCTTTGGCACATGCACGATATTGGCTAACTATGTGGGATCTCGTGTGACTCGGATGACCTTGGCCTCAAACTACTTGGTAACTTCCTCGATTTTCATGATCACATTTGTTTTAAACTTCCTCAACTTTTGTTTAACAGGAGGGCAGGCCAGGTCGGTGGGCAATTTGTAAACCAAGTCAGTGCTCTACCCTGGCATATCATCATAAGACCATGCAAAAATATCTTTGCATTCAGGCAACACATTGATTATTTCTTCCCTAAGTTGTGGCTCAAGATGGACACTTATTTTGGTTTCTCTAATGTTATCCGGGTCCCCTAAATTGACTGTTTGTGTATCGCTCAGGTTTGGCTTGGGTTTTTCCTCGAAATGGCTCAACTCTTTACTAATTTCCTCCAGCACTGTTTCCTCATCATATTCTGGTTTATCTTCATATTCTATCTCTTGAATTATTACATTTGAATTAGATCAATTTTTAAGACTGGTCCGAAGAGTCCTTAATGCATGTCAGATCATTAGAGCAAGCATAAAAATAACTGTACAAGAAGGAAAACAAAAGCAAAGAAAAATGAAAGCTATTAGCACTAAAGAAAAGGTAAATTGCATTTCATTGAAATTGGAAATATAATAGGGTTTACACATCCAAACGGACGGAACATAACATCTGAATTACAACCCCAGGAGATAATCCAGATTAAACTGAAAGAAAAATCAAAGCTGACTACCACGACTCCTTCTGGGTTGGAAGAGGAATAGCTTCCCAGTTGTTTATTTTTACACGGGGTCCCTCATACTGCACATCTGTCTTGCTTGATCCCTCTCCGGCCTCCACCATGTTCACATCTTCAAACAACCTTTCAAACCTTTCGAGTAATTCCTTATCAAGATCAACCGCAACACTGGCACTTGTTGTTGTCAAGCACTTCTTGGTGCCAGGCTTCACAAATGATTTGAAGAGACGAGGCACAGGCTTGGGGAGGGCCCATGCTTTCTTTCTGATCTTTCTGGCTCTCTTGATGTCTGCACTTGTAGGCTTGAATCCCAAACCAAAAGTTTTTATGTTCGTGGGAAGAGACACCGGTCTGAAGTGAGGTCACCAAACACTTTCCGAGAACAAACCCACTCTTTAGCATTTCAACTGCCACCATGACTGCTGTAGTAGCTAATCTTGGTGTTGGAACACGCTCCCCTTCTGGAGCCTTTTCCACTGATATCGAGTCATGAACCTAATACACCCAAGGTCCTTTATCATCATCTACCTCAATGAATGGTACGATAGCATCATTGTGAGCATACATATGGTCCTCACCGTGCTAACTATTTCTTGTCGATCCTATTCAAATTTCACCATTTGATGCAAAGTACATGGGACTGCTCCGGCAGCATGGATCCAAGGTTGTCCTAATAGCAGATTATAAGAGACAGCCATATCAAGCACCTGGAACTCCATGGTAAAATCAACTGGCCCGATTGTCAATTCGAGCACTATGTCGCCGATCGAATCCCGCCATCAAATCCTCGCACACAGATGTTGTTCTTGTGAATTCTTTCATTTTGTACCTTCAACTTGTTTAACGTGGAAAGAGGGCAAATATTTGCGCTTGAACCATTATCAACCAAAACTTGAGTCACCACAGAATCCTCGCAATTTACTGTGAGGTAGAGTGGTCTATTATGCTCAATGCCTTCTATGGTAATTCATCATCGGAAAAGGTGACTCTGTTCACCTCAAAGGTCTTATGGCTATTTTCTCCAAATGGTTGACTGTGATTTTACTAGGAACGTGGTCCTCGTCCAGGATCTTCATTAAAGCCCGACGGTGCTCGTCTGAATGAATCAGTAACGATAATAACGACATTTGAATGGGCGTATCTTCAATTGTTCCACAATATAATAATCCTACATTTTCATGTTCTTTAGAAGATCTTCTGCCTCTTCTTTACTCATAGTTTTCTTTAGTAGTGCTGAATTATCCTTGGTTGGTTTTGATTTTCTCCAATTCTCGAGGGCGAAGCACCTCCCTGATCGGGTCAATCCACGAGTCTCACAAACTTCTTCTCTAACCTCTTTCCCTTTGTAAGTCACTATTACTTGATTATAATTCCAAGGTACTACCTTGCTGCTGATCATTGGTAGCTGAACCAAAAGTTTGATAATGACAGGCTCTGAACGAGCACCTTCCATGAAAACCATAGGCTTATTGGCCATCCCTGGCACAACCACTTTTGCATTCTCTTATTTTACCATCCCGTGTTTCGAGGATTCCTTCTTGACTACAACAACAGGTTCACTACTTGCCGCGTTCAACTTGAGCGTCGACATCTCACTTGTCAAATTCTCACCAATCTTTTGTTCACTGGCTCGGATCATCATGATAGTTTGCGAAGGCTTTTTGGGCTTCCCTTCTTTGTGCACTATCTCGATCATATTTGTCTCTTGATGAGCAGGCAGCGGGTTTTGATTAATGTTGGGTGCTTCCATGGCTTTCACCTCAATCCGATGGGAATCAATGAGTTCTTGAATAGCACACTTCAGATGCCAACATTTTTCTGTGTCATGTCCCGGGGAACTAGAACAATACTCACAACTGACAGAATAATCTGGATTTCTTGGTGGAGGGTTTGGAAAGTTTGATTCAATCGGCCTCAACATGTCTACTTGCCTCAACTTGTGGAATAAGCTGGTATATGATTCTCCCAATGGAGTGAAAGTTTTCTTCTTCTGCATCCTCTCAGGTTTTAAAGCTTGGTTGGCCCGGAAAACTGGTCTCGGGGGTTGTTGGTAGGCTCTTGGAGGGTAGTTATTTTGGGGAGCTGGGTAACTATTTTGTGGAGTTGGCGCATGCCATTGTGTGTGGGCGGGAAGTTGGGTATTTTTTTGTGTATGATGGACTGAGAAACGGGGGTCAGAAGGTGGGTAGTAATGTTGTGGTGGGCTATATGGAGTGTGTGGGTAGATTTGGTGATGAGGCTGGGACTGGTTGTAATGAGATGGACCCCGAGGCCCGAACCAAGTTCCTGAATCAATTGTTGCTACTTCCTCATTCTTCTTCTTTCCAATTCCTCCTCCGGTCCCGCTTTGAATAGCCTGGGTGGTTTCTTTGATTGCAGATTAACTCATGATCCTTTTGGATTTGAGTCCTTCTTCGACCATACTTTCCATTTTCACTACCTCATTGAAAGATTTACCCACCACTGATGCCAGGTGATCAAAATATGTAGGCTCCAAAACTTGCAAGAAATAATCTACCATTTCATTTTCCTTCATTGAGGGGTCGACCCTCGCTTCCTGTTCCCTCCAACGGAAGCCGTATTCTCTGAAGCTCTTATTGTGCTTCTTTTCCAATTTCATCAAAGACAAACGGTCCGGGATAATTTCAAGGTTGTACTGAAAATGACAGGCGAATGCTTGTGCTAGATCGTCCCGTGTGTACTATCGAGCACGGTCCTGTCGGGTGTACCATTCCAACGCAGAGCCACTCAAACTTTGACTAAAGTATGCCATCAACAATTCATCCTTTCTGTCTGGCCCTATCATCTTGCGGCAGAAACCCCTCAAGTGTGCCACCGGGTCGCCATGTCTATCATATAAGTCAAAACTTGGGCATCTTGAACCCTGGAGGCAATTATACATCTGGGAACAAAAAAAGGTCTTTGTATGCCATACTCACTTGGCCACCTAATCCTCGCATATCTCTGAATGATTGCTCTAGACTTTTGACCTTTCTGAGCACCTCCCCTTGCTCTAGGTTTTTGACTGGTTTTTCGGCCTCTACAGGAACTTTAAAACGAGGAGCATAGGAGTGGGGTTCATGGGCTTTGTAAGCGGGTTCTAGTGGGTAATACTGGTTGTCGTGAGCTTGGAGAAAAGGCTCATTAGATGATCTGTGGAGTGTGGGGGGAGGAGGTGCCACATAAATGGGAGCAACTGGTGGAGGAGGGTGAGGAACAACTTTGGGTGGTGGAGCTGGGGGTGCTTGAGAAGTCGTACCCTGGTATTGTGGGTAAAATGAAAATAACTGACTCGACAACCTATTACAAACTTAAATAAAGAAAATAAATGCTCTCAAATGGACCAAAAGGTTCAAAAATCATGAATATATTAAAGTCTCAAATGTTTCTAGGGCCTGCAGGACGTCATTCGGTCCCGCCGCAGGCCTGTGTGTTAAATCCCATTGGAGGTGGTGGAGGACTTCCATCACTTGACGAACAACGGTCATGGGGGTGGCAAAGAACATTGATCTTGTCATATCTTCACAGTGGCTACACTTTACAGTGATGTAATCAACGATCATCCGTACGCTCTTTCTTATGGCACCATTTTCTTGCAACAATCCTGCAATCATTTGGGCCCTAGCCTCCAAAGTTTGTTCGGCTACATGATTCAATTCTTGGAATTGTTGCAAATCTCTCTCCAACTGGGCTATTGCTGTTTAACAATGCTTTTTTCAGCCTTGAAGTCCTTTGCTTGCTTGAGCATTTTGTTTTCAACCATGATGACCCTCTTCTTCAACCCCGCGACCTCGTTGTTATATCTCTCTTTTAGTTGTTCGATCATGCGTGCTCGTTCCTCTACACTTTTGGCCACTTGTTTTTGGGCCCTGGAAAGCTCGCCCTCTGCTTTGTTCAATTCAAAACCATATTCTCCTACTTTTCACCTCAGATTGTCTATAAACTTTTCATCCTTCGCACTTCTGGCGGGATTCTCTGCGGCTATTTTCATTTTCTGAATTTGGGCTCGCAAAGCTTCATTTTCTTTGGCTAGTTTTTTCTTTTCCCCTCGTCTGCTGCAGCTTGTAAACCATTCTCGAATTGAAGGTCTTTGACTTGTTTACCCAATTTCCCTATTGTGTCTCTATATTCATTTTTCTTGGCTAACCAATTCCATTGTTCTTGTGACACCTCAGCAAATTCCTGGAGATGTGGCCTCTTAGCCGGTCTTCCGAACTCTATTTCCTTTTTATACCAAGAATGGTACCCTGGTGCAACCTCGCCTTTGGATAAGTCTCGCACTCAAGTGTCTGCCGTCAAGTACTGACATTCGCTCCAAATTTGACGGCCTGGTGCTTCGGGAAACTGACCATTGGGACCAATCTCGACCACATGGCGACTAATATCTTCATCCATTGGAATCATCTAGCACCTCCCTTACTGTCTTAGTACTCTATATGGAGTATAGGTTGGATACTCTGGAGACCCATTAGAAGGAAATGGGGCCCGGTAGCCAGCATATATATAATTTCATCAATGGGGAACCACCCGAACGTCCACTCTATTTGACTTGCACTTATGACACGGAGATATGATACCTATTCCGCAACCCCTTCTAGTAACCTAGACACATCACTTCTTGTATAAAATTCCTCTATGCGGCTCTTTCTTGATGACCCATAACTCATGAATTGAGGTTGGCGGCACAAGTGTTGAACCATACACTTCTGTAACAACAAATTGCATCCTTCAAAGAAATCTCCCCCGACTTTACAAGCTATGAGGGCACAGAAAATTGTAGATAATACCATGGGTGCGAGGGTGCTTTTGGCTTGAGTAAGAAAAGTGATGGACAACCCCTGCTATCCGCATATCAATATTTCCGTCCTTCTGTGGAAACACCAAAAAGGCCTAAGAAGAATACCATGAATGCGAAACACCGGTGTTCCTCCTCACTTGAGTCGGTTTCTGTTGCTACAAATTTTATTTTCTGGGTCATTAAACCCCCCTATATGCCCATATTTTTGGTATATAAACTGTGGAGTATAGAAACTAGCTGAAAGAATTCAGATTGTGAACCGCTATGCTTATTTTTAATGAGCCCAAGAATTTATGCACAGCAATGGCCCTTGGAGCAATTAGATACTGATGTCTTTGAGGAATTTTGGGAACCCTGATATATCCGGTTATTTCTTCTAGGGTTGGAGTGAGTTCAAAGTTTGAGAAATGAAATACGTTGTGGGCCGGGTCCCAGAATGTATCCAATACTTTTATGATTTCCCCTCTAAGATTAATTTTCAACAACCCGGTAAGTCATCCCAAGTGCGTGTTGGCCTTGTTTTGACAAAATTCACCTAGATCATTCCACCACATGTGTACCTCCAAAGGGATCTTGTTCATGAATGAAATCCGCAAATTTTGCCTCGTGCTCATTCTGCACATTTATTAGGGTGATTAAGAAAAAATCATAATCTATTGGACTCAAAAACAAATTTTTTTTTAAACTTTCGTTTCAAAAATAAAATCACGGCCTCGAAAATACGACCTTTTAGCACTTCCAGGGGAAGATTTTAAGGCTGTGCCTGCTACCAGCAAAAATTTAAAAGTTAATTCAAGGCGGCTGTTCTTGCAAAAACAGCCTTCCGACGCTCTTTTAGGGACACTCGGCTAGTTTTGGCAAAAACTGCTTTATTTATTAATCACAAACAAAATCTGGTTCTTGTTGGGTACTTTCGCAAACATGAAGTTGGAACCGATTGGGGTTGCCTACGTATCCCACACCCTGTGAGAATCAAACTGGCGTAGTTCGAGCAATTTTGACAGAATTAAAAACCAATTCTATTTCTCCCATTTCTTTCAAAAAATAAAAATCCTTTTCTTGAAAACAGACTCCTCTTTTTTGGGGTTTTTGTTTTGTTTTTCTCAAAATTTTGACAATATTTTAGTATCGGTTTGTGACACGGGTAAATTCATTTCTCACCCCTCACACTGTCAGATTCTCCTCTCTCTTGTTTCGTCTCTTCTTTTTCTTTTTCCTTTTTTTTCTCTTTTGTTTCAAACGCCAGTCGACATGCAAATCCAGAATAAATGCACAAGCAGCACGCAAAATACATCAGGATGGTCCATTATTTTGGGTGTACCTGTCCTAGACGGATTCAACCCCTATGTTGAGTCCCCTAAGTCAAATGCATGATGCAAATAAGCGATCCTACTAGGGCTCTGACATGAGGTTAAGTTATTCTATATTCAAAACCTTGGTATAGGGTCTAGACTGTATACCTGAGCGGAGAACTCGAGTCGAGGAGGGGGCTACGTACTGAGAACCAAAAGGCCATCCGACTTTGTAACTTGTCTGATCCTCTTTCTTATTTGAAGGTATGACACTAACAGAATAGAGAGTCTCGACCAGCGAGCACATCCCCGAATATGAGAAGAGAAAGGTTTCGCGGCAATTTATATACAGTCTAAATAATATTAAAGCAGTAAAATAACATTTAACATATTGGGCACAATTATTCAATAAATTAGATAATAATAAAGCCAAATATAACAAGTATTCTAAGCTCAAATTCTTGAACCCTGAACCAGAGATTCCGGGTTCTTAATTAATCCCTAGCAGAGTCGCCAGAGCTGTCACACCTCCTCTTTTAACACTACTCCCCGTGAAAGGGCGTAGATAAGGGAGTTTTTCTAATTAAAGGAAAATCGAAACATGATTTATTTATTTAAGAGATTTCAGAGTCTCCACCTGGGATAATTAATGGTGTCCCAAGTCATCGGTTTAACATCCCGAATCGAGGAAGGTATGACTTTGTAATATTGTGTACGAGCCAGAAATCCTAGCAAGGAATTCTGTTAACTCGCGAGAAGGTGTTAGATACTCCTGAATTCTGTTGTTCTAGCATGGTCGCTTAATTGTTATATTTGGCCTAATTATCTGATTTTAATGCATTTGTACCTATGTGCCAATTTTAACTTTTAAACTGCTTGTATTTAACTTTTTTCAGAATATTGCAACGTCGTTACAACACGTCTCAAATCATGTCAGATAAATGCATCCGTAGTTCTTGACATATTTCAACATCGTTGGGATTTGGATTTGGGTCACATAAATGCGCACCCGTATTTAGGAAAGTGAATTATTTAACTAGCGCGCCTAAAATAATATGCGTGTGCAGGTTTGCGAGGGCTACAAAATTTGCTAAGTGGAGCCTCGAGTTCTAAGTTAAACTAATAAAATCGTGCGACAGATATAAGTGTTCGACATAATTACTTAAATTAAAAGAAGAGTACTTGAGTCGGAGGGTCATGGCTAACCTTGTGTTTGTCATAAATAGCTCGCTTTCGGTATTAAGGGACTATGACTAATTCACCTCGACGAGGACGCGTTTTTAGTCAAAAGTTACCAGGCTTGGTTACCGGCCCAGCAAAAGTCGAGGTCTCTATTAAGAGACTCAAGATTTGTTCTTCCAAATGAAAATCAGGCCTAAATTGGGCCCAATTGCTAATAGGTTCACTGCTATGAACGAAGGACTCAAGGTTAGGCCCCATCTTGGGCCACCCAACATACAAAAAAAAAGACCATCACACGATTAAATGTGTAGCTGCTAATTACTGGAACAAAGGCTTTGATTTAACTAAGGCCATTTAAGTCAACCATATTCATATGAAGGTCACTATTACCGTAGATTGAAACTCATGGAACCAGATTAACTAGATAGGCATCCTCAACGCTTGCACTTAAATGGATGGAACAGTAGCCTTACTAACGGGCATGCATCATGTGAAAACTGAACACAAGGCAATCAAGTCTAAGTACTATGATGAGAGTTTACTTGTTATATGGAAATCAGCTACTTATAGAAATAAAATAGCATGAATCTTTGTCGAGTGCAAATCGATTATAACACTCTAAATAAACTAAACATCATGAAATATAGGTGGACAACCATACTCACTCAAAACTTTAACAAATGAAACTTTACATATGAGAAAATATAAGGACAAAAGCCCAAAACCATTAGTCTGCAAACTTGTATTCCAGAATCAATGCTTCACATTATATTAAATAATATAAATGAGATCCAAAATATACCTGGAATGGAAGAGATGAGAAAGAGCAGTGAGGTCAACAGTTAGCAGCAACAAGAACTAGAATCAAAGCAGTGATAACCCAAAATGGCCAAATTCAAACTAGAAGAGACTAAAAGTTGACCCAAACTTGCTCAAAATTTCTGAACCAACTCCTAAGACCTCAAAATTCAACTCGTTTCAACCAAAAAAAACCAAGAATTACTTCAAAAACTTGTAAATTGAGAAAACCCCAGAGAAGTTCAATCAAAATAATGATTGTTTTTGTACATATATTTTTTTGTTTTTCTATCTACTTCTCTATGAAACAGTAAGTTTTCTATGTTTTTCTAGATTTTTGCTCTCCAATTCGTGAAATTTCATCCTTGTTCCTCCTAATCCCTAAAAGTCAAGTTTTAGAATGCCTTTTATAGGCAGGGATTAGGGCATCTCTACTGAAATTAGTTTTCATTGCAGTCCCTCAACTTCTGACTTATGGACCAAGTTTTAGAACTTGAAATTAACTGGGAACCCCAACTAGAAGTTTTTTTTATCCTAGTTATGCAAAGATTCTTTATTTGTATTTCCCTAAATACCCTTTTTAATTACCAAAATTACTTAATTACCTTCCTGGGTCAGTTTGGCCCAAGACATAATCCTAATTGGGCCTTCAAGCCTTGGATTGAACTCTTTTATTTTTGGGCTTTTACATGACAGAATTTTAAGCAAAACTCACGGATTAAGCCTCTGAATTGAATCTTATAATTAAAAAAAACCCTGAATTACAAACCCCTGAATTACGAATCCCTGAATAACACGCCTAAACAACCTAAAGTTAAAACTAGGAATTAGACATAACCATGCAATTAATAAGTAAAGAATATCTGCACAATAACTAACCTTTTATACACTTACTAGTGTAAAACAACTCGATAATGAGATCAAATAAAATCTACTAGTCTTAATTTCAGGGCTATTGCAAGTTTCCACTAACAACTTAATCAAATTAGAATGGGCAATCCAAACAAGAAGGAATCATAGTGAAGAAGGAAGATACAACCAAATCAATTTGTGATTTTTTCCTTAACAAAACAAAGAAACTTAGAAGCTAGGGAGGATGGGGTTCGGACTCACCGAAAAAACCTAGAAAATCTTCACACACAAGCTATTGATTCTAGGTCAGATTCTTGATCTAATATTTGACCCAGTGCAGCGACTTTCGAAGTAAACCGCTTGTTGATTCGTCATGAGGGAGGCGAGTAGGCTATTTGGTATCAGTTTAGGGTAGTTTCGAAGCGCCGCCGCCATGCACGACAGCGGAGTCAAATCTTCCGACTAATATTTGAGACAATGGGGGGGGGGGGTGATTCAAGCAAAATCAGACATGGATTTGGATTGAGGAGGGAAAGGCGGTCAAGTGGTATAAATTTGGTGGCCTTTGGGCGATTGCCGCTGGCGGAGACGATTTCTGGCCAGCGGTTTGTGGTGGTGCTAGGGTTTCTGAGGGTGAGGGAATAAGATACATGGTACGAGGTTGTTTTGAGGGGGGGGGGTTGTTTGGACCTATTTGTATCGTTATACCCCAGCTTATTGACTTTCAGATTAAGAGACATAGACGTCCAGGATCAAATGCAACCTAAATGACGTCGTTTTAGTTGGGGCGGGGACTAGACCGGGTATAGGGTGTGGATTGGATTTGAGTTAGGGGGTTTTGGGCTGAAATTCAATTTAAAATGGCCCAATTTGGGTATTAACTTTTTTAATTGAATTTTCAGATTTCTTTTCACTTGTTTTTTTTTTCATTTTCTTTTCGTTTTTCCAAAATTATTAAAATCCTAAATTAAGTTATAAATCCGAAACAAACCTATAAAAAGGCTAACTAATCTTGTATAATCATTATTAAAACAAAATTAAAAGAAAAATTACCTAAAAGTTCAAAAATTAAAACTAAAAGAGCAAATTAAACTTATTTTTGATTTTTCCGTTTATAAAATGACCAATTGCTAACTAATGCTTGAATAATGCCATATCTACTTCTAAATGCACATGCGACATATTTTTTGTATTTTTCCCTAATAAAACGCACAAACAAATGCAAAAACAACTAACGGAAAATGCCACAAAATCCATAAAATTGCAAACAAGTAAAGAAAAATGATTTTTTCTGAATTTATAGGAGTAATTCAGTAGGGCCAAAATCACGTGCTCACAACCTCGAGCTATTCTTCTTTATCCCTCAACGCCCCCTAAAGGATGCTTCCTTTTCTGATGGCTCTCGCCAACTTGTTATCTTTCTCTTTTAGCTCGTCTTGGAGAGCCTAGAAGTTGCCACTCTCACCATATCGCCTGTAGATCTGGCAGTGCTTATTGCAATACTCACGATACTTTCCCTCCATCTTTTGTAAAATGACCTTACGCCTCTACTTTCAGCGGGCAGTCACTATTTCCAAAATCACGGTCTAAAAAAAACCAAAGATAAACAACAAGTAAGAATGATGTATGAAGCACCGAATTTAAAAGGAAGGTCGGAAGGCTTACCCTAAGGGCCGAGACGGATATACTCCTCGATGGGGTAGCATCGTCCAGTTCATCGAGAGTTGCGCCCTCCATGTTGGAGCAAAGAGGACCTAAGGAAGGGTCCACGTTCTCCATGTTCAATAGTAACTCCCATTCCATAGGGATCACAATCCGCGTGGACCCTTCTAACCTCACTTAAACTCGAATAAACCCCTCGCTCATCATCCGTACATCTTCAACGTCAAGACCAGAGCTCGTTCCATTGCTGTCCTCGACAACACCCTTGTCTCTCCCATCGTCATACACAGAAAGAACATCATCTGACCGCGAGGACGATGGCTCATCTGACCGTACAATACCCGGAGTTCCCATAGAAGGCCCCATAATTCCATCCTCAACATCATGAAGGGGTACGCCCTCTTTGGCCTCCGTTGATAGCGGGACCTCAAATGATAGATCTACATCATTTTCAAGCACGACAGTGGTTAGATTGCAACCTCCCCTTACTGTAGCCATGGCTTGCATGATCCCATCATCTATATCCACCGATATCCTTTTACGAGAAATTAAACCCTCATCATCTAGCGATGACTCCTCTTCCTCATCTATTAAATGATGCAAGAGGGAAGTGGGGAGTTCTGGTGCTGATGCACTTGATGACCGAGTCGACCTAATTGCAGAAGAATGCGAAATGGAAACATACAACTTGGTGGACATGGCCGCAGTCACAACAGAAACAGACTTTGAAGTAGTTTCCTCTTGCAAAATACAGGATGGGGAGCCCTCATCTTCTCAAAGATCCTCGGGCTAAAAAAAGAGAGTAAAAATTCATTGCTCCCCACACGAGACAATAACAACTAAGTTGCAACAACGTCGCATCAGTGTAGATGTAGATGGGTAACTTACCGGTTATGGGAGGCGCATGCCCGAACGTTTTAAGGAAGGTCGGCCGTTCAAGAATCTCCATCGTATAAGGCAGAACCTAGATAACCCACTTATGAATGTCCTCGAATAAAGAAGGGGGCATACTCTCGGCTACACGAAGAAGGAACAAAATGTTAAAACATGATAAACTCAAAAAACCAATACTTGATATAAAAAAAGAGAAGAGAAAGAGATACGTATGGGCATAATTTCAAGCGTCAGGGATCCCCCTCGCGTTGGCCACCACGTCATAGGTCTTGACAAAGAAGTAGTTGAGCCAAGACTAATGATTCACCTTATCATCCATCTTTACCACTAAACATTTCCTTTCTTGGCGGTGAAGGTTCAATATCTCCTCATATAGAAATTAGGGGCGAAGAGATGAATCAAGTGACAAAGTGTCACCCCTACCCCAGCTAATTCCGTATACTTCGTAAGAATGCGGATAAGTTTTTAAATTTACAGAGAAAGTTGGGCTGGGGAAATGCCACATAGCAGCAGAATTCCTTAGCCAATGGGAGAAAAAGAAAGGAGTATCCGATGTATAAAGGGTACACGTAGAAAGCACAATATCCAGGGCGGTGTATTTGAACGACATCACGCTCTGCTGTAACTAGATCGATATGGGCAGGAATTTTGTACTTCTCCCTAAACCCAGCGAGTTCAGCCTCTTTCATCAATAACTCTGAGATATATGGTCGTCCTCAGGCACCTTCAAATAATCTAATCTAATATTTTCACTATGAGGGATTATCTCCTCCATCGTAGGATTTCTCGACTTCAATGGCAACAGAAATACTATAGTCATAAGGAGGCATATGCACCGCCAAAGGGACAAGGTCAGTTGCCATATTGAAACTAGAAGATACGTTAGCCATTTTATTGTAAGGGCAAAAAGGTTGTGAGCAGTTAATATCTCCGGAATCAAGGAAAGCAGAGATACAATGGTGAGGCAAAATGGGCAAGAACTCTATATGATGAATGAAGAAGAGGACACGAAGATTCGATATTTAGAGTGCAAAAAATAAACGAATGGTCTCATATCCCTATTTATACAGTTCAAGCATCTGGATCGATACATTAAACCATCATTTCCAAGTGCGGGTATCGAAACGGTAGAGGCACGAGGAACAACACAAGGCATCGAAAAAATGCATAATAATGATAGATGATGGCATGGCGTCACTCTGAATCGTTGTGATCTCAAAGGTTGTGGCTCACGAAAGGTCACAATGTCACCTCGTCCAAAAGGTCACTACTCGACTTGCTTGTCCAAACTTCCAAACCGCGACAATTAGGATCCGCTCATCGAGGTCGTTCGAGATCGGACTCAATAAGCGGAGGGACTAACTGTATAGGCCAAAATATGCCCTAAGGAATTTTAGCGCAAAGCGACATTGAGAAAATGGTCGAGGTTGATTAGGAAGCATCAAGGTTCGTGAACGAGGAGCTGACTATGACCGATGTCGGTCATTGTGTCAATAGCTGTAACAATCATTATTTGAAATAAGACATTAAAGGAATATTTTATTAGATATTCTCTCCACTTGTACTATTAGGGTTTATTAGGGACATGTGTTGTGTAAATTGGAAAATATAAGGGGTGCAATATTCATTTGATAAGAACACTTTCTAAGAAGAAGATTCTCTCTCACTCTTTAGCAAAGATACAAAATTTATCTTTTTATTAATACTCTTACTCACGTTATTCCATACATTTCCATTAGATCCAAGAATAGTTCAAATATTCTAGGATATGTCTATCGTTTATCATTATAAGGAGGAATAATCATATATCTCACACAATTGGGTGAATCATTCTCCTTATTTACACAAATACAATTTATTGCTACTTATTCCTTCATAATTGCTCGCATCTTTTGTTAAATGTGCATTACTCCCAATCTCCCACTGACTTTATCCACGTTATCCATGCTATCAAGTTCTATATCTAGGGTTATTATCATTAACTAAGTTTAATCCTTCATTGCATCTTGAAAGTTTAATTGAAAGTTCATACTTTTTTGTCAATCATACCTGTATTGCATAAAATTTTGCAAAGTGTACCTGCTCGGGTTTGAAGTAGTTCAATCTCATCAATGCAACTTCAGAAATCAAATATGAAGTTCTTCTATCTTTTAAATGCAGCTTCAGAATTTCGAATCACAAGTTGTTCAATCTCTTTAATATAACTTCAAAGTTTGAATTTATGTTATGGATAAACTTGTTCTCGAATTTCAACAATTTAACACACGATTCAACGCCTAAATCCACTCTAAATGAGCTCGAAAAGCATAACTTTCAAAATCACAAAGAATAAATTTTAATCATCAAACTGTCACAATAAAAATAAATTTAACAAACCTATTTTCAACTAATAAGAAGAAGAAGAAGGCCTAAGCATAAAGAAGAAGAAAGCAACAACCAAAGAGAGAAAAATATTTGTATTTGGAGTAGTTATCCTAAAATTAGGTATCAGTTATTTTAAAGTAGGTACAAATTTAATAAATAGCGTAAAATTGAGCGCCACGTGAAAATTTTATTGATACATTGAAGGACACTTACATGCATAGGCTGACAGAAAACTCCCCCTCCCCCTCCCCAAAAAGAATTAATATCAAAGAAAAGGATATTATCATGTAGTATTAAAAGTATATTTTAAGCGTATGTGGTTTGAAATCAAAATACTAAATGTTGGATAGAAGGCAAAATCTGCTGTAGAAATTAGTTTTCGGAAGTAATATTATCATGTTTCTATTATATTATAAGTGTATCTATTTGGTGCAATGTACAGAAGAAGGCATTATCGTTCATTATTTGTATAGGATATATACATAGTTCTGCTTGCCCAATCTTTTCACCCAATTGCTGAATCATACAACAATAACAACAACAAATACAATCTAATCTTACAAGTAGAATTTGAGAAAGTGAAGTAACAATGATAAAATGGGTTAAAAAAATACTTTTTCACCTATATTATCTACTAAAAAATTTAAATACGGATAATATAAATATTTAAATTATTCATCGATTAATCTATTTTTTATTCGTATTAAGTGATCTAGGGGTGTGCATTCGAATCGGTTTATCAATAAATCGAATCGATTATTTGTTATCGGTTTATCGATTTATCGATTTCGATTTCGAATTCGAAATTTTCCTTATCGAGTTATTGATTTCGATTTTGATTTTGTCCTCTTCGATTATCGGTTTATCGATAGGCCGATAAGATATACCTAATTTTTTTACCTTTATTTTATAATACCCTTTCCTTTACCCAAAGTCCCTAACACTATTATTTCATCTACCATATTTAAGGAATGATCATATTTAAAGCTCTAGGGAATAAAGTTCAAATTAATGAAGAATAGATTAGCCGTGATGATGTATTTTTTATACCATTGGAGTATTAGTGGAATAATTTGATCATTTGCTTTAGTTTCTTGCATGTGCTTGTTGACAAAAATTTTTATGTTATAAACGGTGCTCATCTTATTTTAGTTTTTGTTTGTCCATATTAATTAGGCGTGTTTATATCGATATACTTTCAGTGAAACCCGCAAATTTTATCAATATTGAATCCCTTTCACTTTTTCTAATATCTATCTCTTTATATTTTAAATTTCACCGGTGAAAATTCTGACTCCCATCACTGATTTGGTAATTGGTTGGTCACCAGCTTGATCAGTATCATAATACACGACATCGAATACAATGCCTAGCACCCTTCTCTGACAACTCCCTCCGTCCCTTTATTTTCCACCTCCATCTAACTAATTAACCTTGCAGCACTCGCTATTTAAACTTAAAAGCGAGTTCAAAATGATCCTCTCTTCTTTAATAATTAATCTATCATATGTGTCAAATCATAACTTAATACGTATGTTGCTTTTCAGGGTTTCCACATAGTATATATTAATGATCCATATATACTGAAAATAATGAGTCTCAATTACCCTTTTGGAGGTAAGACTATATCCCTTACTTTGTAATTGTCTGATCAATAAAAGCATGTACCCTATAATGGGGACTTCAATGTTTTCTTAAGAAAAAATATATAATTATTGCTCGTAGAATTGTTTGTTGTAATATGATTTAATTGTTTTCGAGCTTGGGGAAATTATGGAAACATTTATGGAGGAAAACTAGGGTAGGATATGGAGAGAATAAAATACTGATATTTATTGCATATTTACTCTACTATATCATTTCCAGTACACATGCATGCGACTGCATTAGGCTAAAACCTAAAAATCCAGAAACATAGTTTTATTTGGAATTATTACAAAAGCAGTGACACAAGAAGTTGTTTTGGTTCTTCATTTATGGGCGATTGGCTTCTTTTTGCATGTAGGCTAGAGCTTCTTGAGCAGTAGAGCAACACCTGCAGCCTCCTCCTCTCCCATATCCACCGCAACACCCATATCTGCATCCTCTGCCATGGCCACCACCACCATAGCCACCGCCTCCATGACCACCACCACCATAACCGCCATGCCCACCACCTCCATGACCACCGCCTCCATAGCCGCCGCCTCCATAACCGCCATGCCCACCACCTCTATGACCACCGCCTCCATAGCCGCCATGACTTCCACCATAACCACCTTGGCCTTGTTTTGAAGCATCTAATTGAACAGTTGTCTGGCCTTCATTTGCTGCTACATACAACATATTGTATTTCTCAGTGCATGGAACTAATATTTCTAATAATTTACTTAGTACTCCTTCGCATTTTATTCTATATGGTTATGTTTTAAAAAAGACTAAAGTTTGACATGTATCGAAAATATTTCTTAGTTGTGATTTCAATATGTTTTATGACATTTTTTTAATTAGAAGAATATGTCATTAAAGATAAAATGAAAAATATAACGTAAAAGAGTTTTCAAATATAAAAAGATATTCTTTTTTATAAGAGGTCATACAAAAGTATTCCTATCTTTTATTTCCTGTCTTCGCAATATAACATCAGGAACGATGAAACAAGAACTAATTTCTAAACTAAACTAGATTTAAGCAAGCCAAGAAATCAATAGTGTATATGTTTAAGCAAAAAAAGAAATACTACTGTCAAAATCTGACCTAAATTTTTAGTACTGTAAATATTAGTACCTTTTTTCTCATGTTGAGATTTCTCATCAACTGCTAAAGTTGAAGCAAGAAAAAGGGATGCACATAAAAGTGCTAGCAGAATTAGGTTAATATTGAGCTTCATATTCGAACTTCTTTTACTATCCAACAAAAAGACTTTTCAGAGTAGAATGAAACTTTCTTTCAGTTGAGCCTTAATTTATACTGAAAAAATTCCCACTTACAAGATGTAAACTCTGACTTAGGCTCTATAATTTTAGAAGGTTTTTCATTGGATGACGAAATGAAGAAGAAAATTTGCTACTGCAAGTTGCTTTGTATAGTTTTGTATTGCTGCCTAAAAAAAAAAGAGGAAAAGAGATTAAGATGTAATGTTATTTTTCTTTTCATTAGAATTTTTGGCCAGATTATTTCGTTTTTTTCCTTTCTTTATTTCGTCTTGTTCTGTTTGTTAATGTCATGTTTTTTTTTTCCTTTTCTTTCTTTGTTTTTTTTTTCGGCAGTATGTTTGTAGCCATTTCTTTTCTCTTTATATTGGGGTCATGCCTTGGTCAATCATTTTTCTACCTTTCTCCATCCAGACTAGTGTCCACGAGTATGAGTTTGGTTTAAATTTGTTATGCTTGTGGCCCAATCTGTTTCAAGGATAAGAGAGTTTTTTGGAGAGGTATTAGTAAGGGTGTTTAGTACATTTAGGACCAAAGGATCATATGATAACCACCTAGGAAAGTTCTAGGAAGGTGTAAGGCTGTACCATGTAACGGTTCCGAACCGGAATCGGGACCGGAACTGCGGTTCTGGCGGTTCCGGCGGTTCCGGTTCCGCGGTTCCGGTTCCCGCGGTTCCGATTCCGCGGTTCCGGTCCGGTTCCGCCCGTCGGAACCGGAACCGGAACCGCGGTTCCAAGCGGTTCCAAACGGTTCCCGTTAAAAAAAAAAAATTTTTTTTAATAATTTTCAAACGGTTCACGGTTCTAAACGGTTCTAAACGGTTCCAAACGGTTCTAAACTTTAATTTAACCCCAAACTTTATATAATTACACTTTTTCCCAATTCTCAACTATAAATACCCCTCATTCTTTCATTTTTATTCACCAATTCATCAATATCTCTTAATCTCTCTCAATCTTTGTAGTGCAAATGCTTAAATTATTTTTGCAAATTCGTGAAAAATTGTGAAGTTGTTGAATTGAAGTTGTTCGTCAATCCGGTAAACTCGTTTCAACTCTTACGTGCTAATTATTATGGCATTATCTCAATGGGGTGGTTCAAATAAGGCAGGATTTAAAGTAGTGCCTTCAAACACTAAGAAGTCCGTTCATCTTGATGGTGTGTTCAACATTGTATCGTACGACATAGTCCCTAAGCTTCAAGATCTACTTATGGCATCAACTTTTAAGGTAAATCCAGTACATTATCTAAAGGATCTGACATCTGCTATAATTCAATTCTCTAATACCTGAACAATTTGAATACTTAATAACTTATTGTTAAAAGACCTTTATTGTTATCTGGATTTTATTGCATTATTATTGTAAGGGCTTTGTCTGAGAAATCAATGGAGGCACACAGGACAGGGAAGAAGCATATGTCTCGGACAGGGAAGAAGCATGTCTCGGACAGGGAAGAAGCATATGGCTCGGCTCCAGGAACTCCAAAAGATGTCGAAAAAACTGAAGTGGCCGATGATGTGGGTGCAACTATCAATAGAATTAACCCCAAGGAACACGAAGAAGCGTTCACCACAGGGGATAACTCAGTTAAGTCATGTACAGGGAATAAATATATTGTGTATAAATAGTGTATATTGTTCAATAAAAATGCTCTTTATGATATCCTTGAATATCTTTTGTCTCAATTGGGGGAAGGAAGACTAAGAAAGATATGCCATTTTGGTCAATAAATATGCTTTTTATCCTTGAATATATTTGTCTCAATATTTCTTTGTCTTTACTTCTATATCAATCCTTGAATATTTATATAACATATAATATATAACATACAACACATAATACTAACGACAATATTCTTTTATCAATATGTACTACTTATATAAAATATATACTAATTACTAATTACTACACAATATACACTATTTATATACAATATATACTACTTTACTACAACATATACTACTTATATACAAAATATACACTACTTATACATAATATATACTAATTTCCAAACACAATATATGCTATACTAAGAACATAGTACACCATATAAAAATATATTCTACAATATACTAATCACTACTATACAAGATATTGATTTAAAAAAAAAAATTAAGCCGGAACCGCCTGGAACCGAAACCGGGCGGTTCCGGAACCGCCAGAACCGGAACCGCAAGAACCGGAACCGCCAGAACCGCCAGAACCGCGGAACCGGAACCGCCAGAACCGGGAACCGCAAGAACCGGAACCGCAGACCCAAATAGACCCAGAACTGGAACCGGATACAGCCTTAGGAAGGTGTGAGGGGGGGGGCGTGAATGAGTAAATAGTGTTAAGTTTAGGTGAATTTAAGTAACAAATAGATTTGCTAAGGGTAGATTTTGAATTTGAAAGTCTTGATTTGTTGCCTTAGGAAAAGATTATAAATACATAACTTAGTCTAAGAATGAAAGGAGACAAAAAAAAAGAGAAGGTAATGTTGGAAATATGAGGCTATGTATATATCTTATTTGTGGAAGAGAGGATTGATGATTTAGAAGCTTGATTGATCTTGAATGCTTTGCTTGTTGTTTAATTACAAATGAGGGATGATACCTCTATTTATACTACACAATGGAATAGTCTAGAACACTTTATCATCTACTAGTATCTAGATAATTTCTAAGTATTCTCATGATAATTCTAGACTTACATATTTTACAAGATTATTCTACACACTTTGACTACTTTATATTACAAGAAGTTTCTAGATAATGGATTACAATCTTGATCTAATATACTTGGATACTTGCAAGCTCAAATCAAAACACATACCCCAAAATCAAGTTTATTTTTATACAGCCCCCCTTAAACTAGATTTCAAAAAGACAAGCAGCCTGATACAACATTGCTTTGGTATCTTTCTTTCGCCCTTATTTCTTTCTTTTACTTTGTCACTCCGAGCATATTCCGTAATCTCTGAAACGCCTCGTGTTTTAGAGGCTTTGTGAAAATATCAGCAACTTTGTCAATGACTTCGCGTACTTTATCTGCACCTCTTTATTTGTAACACACTCCCTGACGTAATGGTATTTCGTATTGATGTGCTTGCTTCGATCATGGAAGACTGGATTCTTTGCTAGAGCAATCGCAGACTTGTTATCCATATATATCTCTATAGCTTCCTTTTGAGAAAACTTAAGCTCATTTAGTAACTTCCTGAGCCACACTGCATGACAGGTGCACGATGTTGCTGCTACATACTCGGCTTCACACGTTGACAGAGTCACAATGGGTTCTTCTTCGAACTCCATGTGAACGCCGTATCTCCCATATAGAACACGAAACCACTCGTACTATTACGATCATCTATGTCTCCAGCCCAATCACTATCACTGTATCCAACTAGCTTGAAGTGATCAGAAGGCGAATAAAACAGACCATAGTCAATCGTACCTTTGATGTAGCGAAGTATCCTCTTTGCTGCCTTCAAGTGATTTATTGTAGGTGCTTCCATAAATCGACTTACTAGTCCAACTCCGTAGAGAATATCTGGCCTCGTGCAGGTTAGGTACCTCAGACTTCCAATCAAACTCTTGTATTGTGTTGGGTCCACCAAGTATCCTTATCATCTTTTGACAACTTGAGATTGTAATCTACCGGTGTGTTCATCGACTTGCAGTCATTCATCTTAAACTTCTTCAGCACCTCCTTCGCATAACCTTCTTGGGATATGAATATTCCTTCTTTCTTTTGTTTCACCTCGATCCCAAGATAGTAAGCCATAAGTTCAATGTCAGTCATCTCGAACTCCCGAACCATTGCTTTCTTGAACTCCTCGAACATTTTGGGATTACCGGTGAATATCAAGTCATCCACGTATAGGCACACAAACATAACATCTCCATCCTTGCTTACTTTGGTGTAGAGGGCATGCTCATGTGGGCATTTTGTAAAGTCATTTCGCTGGAAATACTTGTCTGTCCTGCTATTCCATGCCCGAGGCGCTTGCTTCAACCCGTATAAGGTCTTTTTCAATTTCAGAACCTTATTCTCTTGGCCTTTCACGATGTATCCCCGAAGCTTGTTCTATATAGACTTCTTCTATGTTGCCATTAAGCAGCGTGGATTTGACATCCATTTGATAAATCTTCCAATTATGCTGAGCCGCAAGTGAGATCATCAATCTTATAGTTTCTAGACGAGCGACAGGAGCAAATACCTCGTCATTGTCTATGCCGGCTCGTTGACTATATCCCTTCGCCACCAACCTTGCCTTGTAACTTTCAACTTCACCTTTGGAATTCTTCTTGGCCTTGTACACCCACTTTACACCAATAGCCTTATGCCCCTTTGGTAGAGATCCCACGTATCATTCCTCTTGATTGCTTGAATCTCCTCGTCCATGGCACGTTTCCACTTCTCGCTGTTTGTTGCGTCTTCATAGCTTATTGGCTCACAATCGGCAAGAAGGCAGAACAATGTTAGATCCTCCATAGGCTGAGTTACCTCGTACAACTCCTCAATGCTCCTTGTGCGATGTTGTAGCCTACTTGATTCTCCTCCTAATGTTGGTGTCGATTCATTTGGTGGTTAGAGTATGTGGGGGGTGTGGAGATGGTGTACAAGGTTCTTGAACCTCTAGATATTATTCGTTCCTTATAGTACTCTCGAACGGATAAGGGAGAAAATCGTAGTTCTCCTCTCGGGAACATTCCAATCCCATGTTGCTTCTTCATCGAACACCACGTCTCGACTTGAGATTACTTTACCTGTCTTGGGATTGTATAGCTTCTAACCCTTCGAACTTGAGTCATAGCCCACGAATATGAGATTCTCGCTTTTATCATCGAGCTTCGTCCTCTTCTGATCTGGCACATGAGCATATGCCACACTTCCGAACACTCGTAGGTGTGAGATGCCGGGCTTCTTTCCACTCCAAGCTTCAATGGGCGTTTTCTTCTTGACGCTTTTAGTGGGCCAGCGATATTCTAGATAGATCCTACAGTCCACTGCCTCGGCCCAAAACTCCTTAGGCATCCTTTTGCTCTTTAACATACTCCTGGCCATATCAAGGATGGTCCTATTCTTTTTCTTGCTGCAACACTATTTTGCTGAGGTGAATACGGAAGAGTTAGAGGACGTTGTATGCCATTGTTGTCGCTAAATTCCTTAAATTCCATGGATATGAACTCTCCTCCACGATCGGATCTCATCGCCTTTATGGTGAGACCACTTTGATTCTCCACAAAAGCTTTGAACTTCTTGAATATTCCAAAGACTTCCGACTTCTCTTTTAGAATATAGACCCATGTCTTTCGACTAAAATCATCAACTAATAGAAGAAAATATCTATTTTTACCGAAATATGGTGGATGGATGGGTCCACACACATCCGTGTGTATAGGTTCTAGAGGTTTCTTCGCTCTACTAGAAGCCTCTACTGGAAAACTATTGCGGAAGTGCTTTCCTAGAAGGCATCCCTCACATATTTGATCCGGATGATTAATTGGAGGCAAACCCTTCACCATTCCTTTACTTGATAATAACTTTAAGCCTCCAAAATTTAAGTGCCCGTGTATCATATGCCAAAGCCAAGAATTATCTCTGAAACATACTTTTAAACATCTTGGAATGTCATGTTGAATATTTAGCAAAAACATCCTATTCGTTGACATTGGCACTTGAGCAATCAAACCTCCTCTTTGGTCTCTTATAGAAAGACTACGATTTATCATGTGAATATCATAGCCTTTCTCTAAGAGTTGTCCAACACTCAGTATATTAGACTTCATATTGGGCACATAATACACGCTAGAGATAAATTGATGCCTTCCATTTTTCAAGCAGATGAGGATCTTACCTTTGCCTTTAACCGGGACCTTAGAGGAATCTCTGAAGGTGATATTTTCACTTATTGTCTCATCTAACTCCACAAAAATGCTTTTGACACCGCACATATGGTTGTTTGCACCCGTGTCGAGATACCACAAATTTGATCCTCCGTTGTCTCCACCTTTGCATGCTAGTAACAAAGTTTTTCCACCGCTTAGGTATCTTCTTGTGCAAAATTTTCTCTTTCTTGCACGTAATTGTTTGACTTCTCGCATTCCGAAGCATAGTGGCCAAATTTATGACAATAATAGCATTTAGTTTGAGAGTTGTCATACCTTGGCCTTCTACTTGTGTAGCCTCTCCCGCGACCTCTTGTCAAGTGAAAATCTTGGCTTCTTTCTTCATTTTTGTAAGAACTATAGCCTCCACGTTTGATATATCCTCCCCTCGTCCTCGGCCACGTACTTGACCATGACCTCGTTGACTCGTTTGATGAGTCTTTTCACTACTCTCTTCCTTGAAAGAGAGTGTTGCTTGTAAAGCTTGCTCCAAAGGCTCCTTAATTTTCTTATTGAACCACTCTTCATGGGCTTGTAGTGAACCCATGAGTTCATCGATAGTCATTGATTCTAGATCTTTAGATTCTTCGATGGCTACGACTATATAGTCGAATTTTGAATCTAATGATCTAAGAATTTTCTCAATGACTCTTACATTGCTTAGAGTTTCACCATTCCTCTTTAATTGATTGACAGTCGCCAAGACTCTTATAAAATAATCGGATATTGATTAAAGTCTTTCTTATTTAAGGATTCGAACTCACCTCGTAGGGTTTGTAGTCGAACCTTTTTCACCTTATCAACTCTCTTGTGAGAATTCTCTAAGATCTTCCATGCTTTCTTGGCGGTGGTTGCACTTGCAATTTTCTCAAAAGCTCCATCATCTAACTTTGTTGGATGATGGAAAGAGCCTTTTGATCATTGATCTTGTCTCGCCTTTCTTCTTTCGTGAGTGAGCCATTGTCTTTAGGCTCCTCATAACCTTGCTCCACTATCTCTCATAGGTCTTGTCCACCTAGGAAGGTCTTCATTTGGATGCTCCATCGATCATAATTATCCTTCGTGAGGCGAGGAAACGTGATGACATTGTTGGCCATCATCTTGTCAAACCAAGCTCTGATACCAATTTGTTGGAAATAGGAGGCTATATATATATATTATTTGTGGAAGAGAGGATTGATGATTTAGAAGCTTGATTGATCTTGAATGCATTACTTGTTGCTTAATTACAATTGAGGGGTGATACCTCTATTTATACTACACAATGGAATAGTCTAGAACACTTCATCATCTACTAGTATCTAGATAATTCCTAAGTATTCTCATGATAATTCTAGACTTAGATATTTTACAAGATTATTCTACACACTTTGATTACTACATATTACAAGAAGTTTCTAGATAATTGACTATAATCTTGATCTAATATACTTGGATACTTGCAAGCCCAAATCCAAAACACATAACCCAAAATCAAATTTATTTTTCAACAGGGAATACGGCAGAATTTGATAGAGGCAAAACCTTTCATTAAACTTTTTTTTCAACTTTTCGGACCTTGGATCTTGGGATTGGAGAAGAGCTGTGAAAGATTGTGCTGTGACTGCTGTTTTACTCTTACAATTCCCAGATTTTCTTTATTTGGTATTATTCTCTAATAGGTGTGTAGTTTCTGGCCTTGTCATGGGTATAAAGTAAGTAAAACTTGATCCATTCATGATAAATTTATGTGGGACTTGGGACACCATAAATCTCCCAAGTGGCGACTCTGATTTTTTTTAAATAATCCCGTTTCGATTGTCCTTTAATTGAAAAAACTTCTTTATCTATGCCTTTCGCCAGGGTTATAGCGTGCAAAAGAAGGTGTGACAGCTCTGGCGGCTCTGCTGGGGAGAGTACCCAAAATATCTGATTCAGGGTTCAAGAATTCGAGCTTAGAGTAATTGTTGTATTTGGCTTTGTTTATTATATGATATTTTGTTTTTATATGTTGACTTAATGTGCAAAATGATGCGTTTACCGCTTTGATATTATGTGAACTGTACATATAAACTGTTATGGAACCCTTCTCTTCTTATCTTCGGGGACGTGCTCGCTGGTCAAGACTCCCTATTCTATTAATGTCATACCTTGAAATAAGAAAGAGGCTCGGGCAAGTTACTAAGCCAGATGATTTTTCGGGTCCCCGGTACATAGCCCGCTCCTCGACTCGAGTTGTCTGCTCGGGTACACAATCTAGAATAAATACCCAGGTCCTGAACCTAGTATAACAAAGCCTCATACCGGATCCCTAGTAGCAGCGCTTGTTTGCATCATGTGCATTTGACTTAGGGGACTCAACACAGGGGTTGGGTCCCTCTAGGACATGTACACCCAAAAAAATAAAAGACCATCCTCATACATTTTATATGCCACATGTTGTTTTTTTCCAAGGGTGAAATGGTCATTTGGCGGACCAATGATAACTGAGGGTAAATTAAAACAGAAACAAACGAAAAAAATGAAAAGCAAAATGAGTGAAGTGCAAGTAAAGTCTAGTTATGTTTTGTTATATTTTTTTTTAAAAAAAAAGAGACTAAAAATAAATGAAAAATTCAAAAAATATTTTGCTCTTTTTCATCATTTCCTGAAAATAAAAAAAATCCAAAAAAAGTTTACATGTTTCATCAATTTTCAAAAAAAAGAGATAAAGAAAATATTTTCTTTAAAAATGAGCTATTTATTTAATTCTTGCCCGTATCCAATTTGTCCGAACTGCACAAACCTAATTCTCGTCTTTCGGGGCGTGATATTCAGGCAACCCATATAGGGTCCGGTCTTCCTAGTAAATCTTAGGTTCTTGACTTTGCGGGGTCTCAGCCAAATTTTGCACTTTTAGGCACCTTTTGGCTAAATAAGTCCTCTTGCAGAAATAATCGCAATCACTTCTTGCATGTGTCTAATAGGGAATGTTATTGTCTCACATAGTGTTGGTTTAAGTTTTTTTTAATACAGGCATGAATTTACTTACCGGAATTTGAGCATGATAGATACCCAAGGACCGCTGCATTCAGGAGTTGCTTAAGGAGATTTATTTTTATTTTTATCTTTACTTTTTTTAGTATGCTTTTTTTATGTCATCTTTTACTTTATAGTTTTGTACAGTAATTTCAAGCTTTTAGTTATTGTACTTTGTAATTAAAAATGTGTAGTAACTCAAAAATTCAACAAAACAAAAGAGATGTTGCATTTTATATTTCCATTATAGATTTTCTTTAGACTACTAATTCTAGAAATGAAAAAATTTCAGGTTGTTTTTCCTTTAGGCAATTAATATCTAGGACTTCAAATGGATTATTTTTATGTTTCTTTTAAAGTATATTACGACAAAAATTTAAAAAATAAAGAGAATTTTCCTTTATTATTTTTTTAAAAGCTTTCTTTAAGGTGTTAATTCCAATATACAAAAAGATTTTCTTTTGAGGTGTTTCTTTGGGAAACTAGTGAAAAATGTGAAAAAATTTCTTTTTATTTCATTAGAATTTTAGGATATTGTACATAGAAAAAAAAAAGACAACATATTCTATCTTGGGTTTATTTTCAGAGCTTCTCCTTTAGACAATCAAAATTGAAGTCCAAAAATATTTATTTTATTGCTTGTTTCGGAATTTTGCTTCTTGATATCAAATGAAAATTCAAAATATTTTTATGTGGTTTACTCTTTAGATTTTCTTCCTAAAAAAAGAATCAAAAATACTTTTCTCTTCTAGGATATTTCCGTATAGAGTATTTGTTTCAAAAGGAAAAAAATATGCCCGTTAAGCTTGAGTTTTGTATAGGTCGTAGTATGTTTAGTCTAGAAAATTCAAGAAAAGGGGGGATTTTCTGCTTTTATCTTTCTTTTCTCATCAGAGCAGTAGTTAAGGTAAAAAAAGGGAATAAAGAAAATGTTGGTTTGTTTCCCTTATTCACGATCTTCCAGAGCTACGCAAAGATCTGATTCATGCGGTGTCATGATACGTAGGCAACCTACATAGGGTTCGATCGAATTATTTTCTTATTATTAAAGGAAAAAGAAAAAAAAGAAAAAAAAGAAAAAAAAGAAAAAGGGTGTAATTATGGGACATGAAAATTAGAAGAAAGAAAGGAGTGATAAATAGAAAAAGATGAAGGAAAATGACCAAGCAAGTGATAGAAAAGCAAAGAAAAGAGAGGATTGAAATGAAAATTGGGATGATGCCAACTGACCTTTGTACCCTCGAAGCCATTTTAGAACCGATAAATGTGTCTAGATACATTGCATTAAATGTGATATTTTTAGCTGTTAAATGTCCTAACGCTAACATGATGTCTTCATTTGGTTCCTCTTTGTTCTCCTCATTATAGCAGAAGGGTGGTTAGTTTGCGGTTTTCAAGATAACTCGTCTATACAACACCAGGTCAAAGGGAAAGGTAGCCATGGCTAGCGAAAACCTGGGCACGAGAGTTGTTGACCCATTAAGGGAGGTTGCAGAGTCGGAGTCTGAATTGAAAGAGGAGTTCCAAAGGATGAAACATTAGATGGTAGAAATGTATCAGTTTAGGATCAGGGGGCATCCTCCACCTTCATTCCCCACTAACTACACAGAAAATCCTGCAACTATCCCATCACTATCACAAATCCAGATTCTCACTGTTGTCGATATCTCCCCACAACCCTTTTACACTATACCCACCAAAACCACCTCATGTGCCGCTCTTTTGGCCACTCATGCTTTTGCAGCCCCTCCACCAGTCACTTTTCCTCAATCCTCTAATGAGACCGTGCTCAAAGTCCCCAATGCCCAATACTACGCTCCAAAACCAACTTTCAAATTCTCGGATCCATACTCTCGCGCCCCTCATTTTGGGTCTCCTGGTGCAACTGAAAAGCCTAGTAAGATAGTGGAGCAAGACGAGATATCCAGGAAGGTGAAAATCTTAGAGCACTCTTTATGATACATGCAAGGGATATGGATCCAGATGAGCGTGTCTTACAAAGACTTGTGTTTCTTCCCTGACGCCCAACTTCCTCCTGGGTTTAAGAGGCCAAAGTTTGATTTGTATGATGGGAATGGGAATCTCGTGACCAATTTGAGAGGTTACTGTAGTAAGAAGATAGGCGCCGGTGGAAAAGATAAATTATTGATGGCGTATTTCAGTTAGAGTGAGTGGGGCAGCTCTGGAGTGGTACACCCGCCAAGATGCAAACAGGTGGTACACGTGGGACGATATGGCTCAGGCCTTTGCCGGGCACTTTAGTATAATATAGAAATCGTTCCGGATAGCAGGTCCCTCGCCAAGATAGAAAGGAAGCCTAATGAAAGATTTAGGGAGTACGGGCTCAGATAGAGAGAGCAAGCTGCCAGAGTCGGTCCCCTAATGAAAGAAAAAGAGATGGTCGACTACTTTCTTCAAGCTCAAGAACCAACTTGCTTTGGACATTTGATCACAGCTGTCGGTAGGCCTTTTAATGATGTGATAAAAATGGGAGAGATGGTAGAAGATGGGTTGAAGTCAAGCAAGATCATGAACTATTCTACTTTAAAAGCAACAACACAAGAAACTCAGAACGACACAGGAAGCTTGTTGGGTCAGAAGGAACATGATGATGTTGCCATGGTTATATCAGAGTCACCACATGGACCAAAGGGTCCGCTTCACCAGTATACCCAGCCTCAACTCCAAACCCAAACCTATCCCTGAGCTCCACATAATCCACCTCAGTATTATCCTTCGAACAATGTCTGGTCATCTATCCAACTACCAAGTCACTCCCTATGGCGAGCACCAATACTGTATAATGCATCATTGCCTTCATAACATTTTCAAGAACCCAAAAACCCTAGAAAACAAGGGCAGGGAAGAGAATAAAGGCAAAGAAATAGTTTCACGCCAATTGGGGAGTCCTACACAAGCTTATTTGAAAAGCTAAGGCGTGCAGGCCTAATAGAGCCACTCCTCGACTCTACTCCAGACCCATATGCAAAAGGCTTTGATCCTACTATCCGATGCATGTATCACACTAATGTCCAAGGGCATAGCATTGAAAATTGGCGTTCTTTGAAAAGGGAAATAGAAAGAATGATTCAAGAAGGGGTAATTGTGATCAATGATAGTGATAGGGAGCACGCGAATCCTCTTGGGAACTTGTTGACTGAAGTTTATGATATTGAAGTTGATCTTGGAAATATTGATGCGGAACCTAGTGGCTAAGATGTCGTGCTTGATAATTGGAAAGACACTCCATCTCTTGGTCAGCCGGAGAGGAGTTTTGGTGGTTTATTTTGTTTTCATTTATGTTGTACGGATTATTTTTAGGGTTGTAATCCGGATATTTTCTTGTGATTCAAACCCTTCTATCCTTCTATTTTTCCTAGTTTGTCTTTCGTAGTAACTCGTTTAGTATTGTCTAGGTTCGTTCCAGGGTTGTAGCCCTAGTTTACTTTACTTGTTTTTTTATTCGAACTCTTTCACCATCTGTCTAATGCAAATTTCTACTTTATGTTATTTCTAATCATTTTGTTTAGCTTTCTTTTCTTTTTATAATTCTTTTTCGTGTTGGCTCTAGTAATATGACATGCATGCATAATTCTCAGCCTGGTCTTAAAAAGTTAGTTCAGTCATAAAACAATGAAATAATTTTGAAGATGTAGGGATATTTGAGGAAAATAAGTGAAGGCATTATAAGATCACTTCAAGCCCGAATTGTGTGAAACCAGGGCAGATAGAACATAAAAAAATATTAATGAAATGCATTATGCTGCATCGGTTTGAAACTAAAGGCAAGTTTGCCCAATTTGATAGGGGTCGTTCGTGGTAAGGAGAGTTAGAGTGTTGTCCATTGAGGCTGTTTTCTGTGGTTTGTTTAATTGTGTTGTTTGTACTTGGCAGGTTTTGAGGATTGGAATGACAAAGGAATTTTGTTCTGCTATCTAAACATTTTATCCTTCGTTTCCCCTTTGAGCCTTATTTATTTTATTTCATACCCCTCTTTTGAAATCAGTAGTAAGGATCAGAAATGCTGGTGCGAAAGATAAGTGAAGGAAAAGAGAAAAAGGAGAGGAAAAGTAAGTAAAAAAAAAAGAACAACAAAACAACAAAAAGAAAAGGGAAAAAAGGAAAAAAAGAAAAAGAAGAAGAAGAAAAAACAACAAAACAATAAAAAAAAAGCCCAAAGGAAGAAAAGAAAGGGAAAAGAAAAATCACAAAAAAAGAGAGTAATTTCTATGACATGAACTACGTTCGACCTGATTCCTTTTAAGGAGACGTAGGCAGTCTCATGGTTCTGTCTCATCAAAATAAAAATCCAAAAGTCCCCAAGAAAGAAACTGGAGCACACATTGTGGTTATGCGAAAGATCAGATTCCAAAGGTTGTGATTTTGAACCCATTCAACTTGTTTTGAGCCTTCGTGATACTCTTTCTTTTTAACGATACCCAAAAGCCCGCATGGGTCCAAAGAAAGACCTTCTAATCAGTCTGTGAGATATTCCAAGTCAAGCAAGTAGAGGTGATTCATATCAGGGGAGACACTCTGGTCCAAGCAGGCAAAATAATGAAATGAGAGAGTCTTATTGATGAAAACCCTCACAGGCACCGTAGGGTTACAAAAGATGAGAGAAATAAAAAATGAGAGAGTTTTATTGGTGAAAACCTTCAGGGGCACCTTGAGGCGCTATAAGTTGAGAGAAAGAAAAAAATGAGAGAGACTTGATAGTGAAAACCCTTCGGGCATCACAAGTCAAATAAGGATCGTGAATAAGATTGGAAAATCGGAGCATTGAAGCACAGTTTCATGGCGAAGAGGTGCAATACGAGTTGAATATTAGAGTTGCTTGATAACCCAAAGGTGCATGTCATGGTCATTAGAGTTGGTATCCACATCTTATAAGTCTGTAGTTTTCTTGTTAGGAATTATCCCTTTCCATTGTCCTCTATTCTGTTCCTTTTGTCTTGTTTACTTCCTCTTCCTAAGTCTGTTTGGTCATAAAAGTGAGAAATGACTTCAAAATCTTCCACCAGCTTTCCAATTGCACAAAACGGGATCGGGTTATCACGTCAAAGCGTCATAAGTCAGGAAAAAATAGCAAGCAAAATGAGCTGGTAACAATCAACATGCTTTGGGATTTATTCGAAATACAAAGGCTTGGTATATATCAATTCATCGACAATGCAACAGAATGAGGGCTAGAGTGAACAGATCAAAGGTGTTTCTACGATAATATTGACAAAAAGGGTGGTAAACCAGTGATAAGCAAGATCTTCCAAGAAGAAATTGAAGTTATCATGGCTAGCGATGGAGAAATAGACCACAAGGCCAGAGCCAGTGATTTGAGTTGAGAAAGAACATCATACACATTGAGGTTGGTAACAATTAATATGCTTTGGGGATCATGTGAAACACAAAGGTTTGGTAGATGTCGATTCAGGAGCAATGCAATAGATAGAAGGTATTGGGTTCGAACGAGAAGAGGTATTTTCTAGGTTAAGGTATACAAAGGAAGTGGTTAGTCAAGGAACAAGTAGGGTCTTCGAATGGAAATCAGTTATCATTACAACTGAAGGAGCAACAGACCTCAAGGTCAAGGCTAGTGGTTTAAGTCAATAAGGAACCACATACACGCGTAGTGGGGGCAATGGACGTGCTTTGAGATTCATGTGAGACACAAAGGTTGGGTAGATGTCAGTTCATGAGCAATGCAACAAATAGAGGATACTGGGTCTGATTGGAGAAGAGGTATTTCTATGATAATGGTGACAGAGAAATTGGTTAGTCAATAAGCAAGCAATGTCTTTCAAGGTGAAATCAAAGTTACCATGACAAGTGAAGGAGCAATCACCGCAAAGTCAACGCCACAAACCAACCACCATGTTTAAACTCAAAAGTTTTCTTTGTCTGAAGCAGGGACGAAAGATGTGTTCATATCAGAGTTTGGAAGCTTGAAATTTTTAGGTGTAATACCCTTATTCTGCTTACGCAAAGGCTATTGAGAAGATCACACATCACCTCCAGGAGATGCACTTCCTAGCCTGAGCAGTTCATGTTGTATTTTGTTTTAGGAGAAGCACTTCTTAAATTGAGAATTCATTCATAGGAGCACTTCCTAGTTTGAGTCGTTGAAGTTTTACCCCTAGGAGACGCACTTTCTAGTCTGGGTCTTTCGAGTTATATTTTTTTTAGGAGACACACTTCCTAAATTGATATTTTCCCTAGGAAACGCACTTCCTAAATTGATATTTTCCCTAGGAAACGCACTTCCTAGTCTGGTTCATTAAAGTTTTACATATAGGAGACACACTTCCTAAACTGAAAGCTCATTCATAGGAGACGCACTTCCTAGTCTTTGTCATTTAAATTCACCCCTAGGAGACGCACTTCCTAGTCTTAGTCATTTAAATTCACCCCAAGGAGACGCACTTCCTAGTTTGAGTCATTTAAGTTCGACCCTAGGAGAAACACTTCCTACTTTGGTTCATTGAAGTTTTACATGTAGGAGACACACTTCTTAATCAATGTCTTTCAAGTTATTCTTTTAGGAGACGCACTTCCTGAATTGAGATTTCACCCCTAGGAGATGTACTTCCTAGCATTGGTCATTTAAATTCACCCCTAGGAGAAGCACTTCCTAGTTTGGTTCATTCATGTTGTATTTTAGCAGACACACTTGCTAGTGAAAGTTTTGGTATTACCCCTAGGAGACGCACTTCCTAGTCTTAGTTATTTAAATTCACCCTTAGGAGACACGCTTCCTTGCCTTGGTCATTTTAATTCACCCCTAGGAAACGCACTTCCTAGTTTGGTTCATTCATGTTTTATTTTAGCACATGCACTTGCTAAATTCACCCTACCACCCCTGAAACCAAACAGAGATCTCTTCTCTCATGCCAACTACCACAGCCGGCGTTCACCAGTTCCTCATTCGAGTTGTTGCTTCGCCGGAACTGATCACCGGTGAGTGACAACGCCACTGGCACGGGTCTGGCTAGAAACTCCAACACGCAGCCACGATTCAATCACTCATACAAAAAATGAAAATACTCTGTTTTCTTTTTGCTTTTTCGTGACTCTCGCCTCAAAAATCAGAGGCATCATTTTATGATTTTTGTTCCAAAGTGGAGGTGATTTTAGATCGTGTTCGAAATTTCTTGTACTAACTCAAGGTTTCATCGAGGTGATGTCCGTTGGTTGTCGGTTCAAGGTTCCTCGTGATCGATTTTGGGTCCGTCGAATTGCAGTTCTGGTTTAATTCTGTGTTTCAGGTATGTGCTTTTGATTTGAAACGCTGTAAATGTCGCTGGATGATCTATTGCAATGAAATATGTAATAATTATTTCCTTTATCACTCTACAAATTTCAGTATTCAATTTTGCTTTTCCCTGTTTCATTTCGTCACTTATGTGACGATTATATGCTTCGGTTTCAGCTGCTGTTCAATTATATGATGTTGTGTGACATTTTGAGTAATAGCTTTCTTCTTTAAACTGGGTAGTTTGCTTCAGCTTCATCTATTTTCCAGAATTGCAAAGCTAGATGTGAGTTGGTTTAACCGGATAAAGGATGTGTTGTGTTGAAATGAGATTCACCGTTGATCGTTGTATTTTGAAATGCCAACAGATTGCCTTGTATTTTTCCTCCTTGATAATATGTAATTGAACTCTCTGAAAGGAAAAGACTTAAAATAATAAAGACTTGCTACTTAGTTCAAAGGAGTCACCTGTCAATTCTTTTAAAAAATCGTTCCTATGCCAGCAATTAGGCAAATTTGCTACTGTCGTTGGATATTCAAGGCTGGAAACTAGTAAGTTGTAGAGTGTCATTGATCAATTTGGTGATATGATCCCGTTACTTGTGTAGTTGTTTTCATAGTTTCACATTTGCTCATTTAGTTATTTATTCGTATGTTTGCTTGAATTGGTTATAGCTGAACACGATGGTGTCACAATATAGATATGGGGTTGTTAACGCATCAATTCGATTCCCTGATATCTCTCACAAGCGATTGGGCATGTACTTTTGATTTGGGCTTATTTTGAGCCCAAGTTAATTATTGCCGAACGGGGCTATCTTCTGCGACTACGGAGGCCTTTATCTTGCACGCCTCCTATGCGAACTGGATCCATTTTGGGCATAGGATTGAATTAATAACTGATCCAGTAACAATTAAAATATTTTAGACCTTGAGCCTTTCAAGTTAAGTGGCAGACTTGAATTAAAGATTCTTCAATGATGGAGATCTCCTTGTTTGAGTTTGAACTTGATCTTGGGGCTCGACTTTCCTTGAATGCCTCAGTTAATTCATAGTGTTAATAATTTAAGTTGTTTTAGAACAAAGACATTAATAGAAAATAATATTTCATCTTTAGGACATCCTCTTAAATAATTGAGGTGCGCCGCGCCTAGCAAAATTCACAAATTGCGCGACCCTCTTTAAATGGTTATATTAAAGATACTTAGAATCCGGGACGTGCTGTTTAGTTAATTTTCACGGCCTCCCGCAAAGTTAATAACACGTTAGTCGCTTTAGGCGCGCTTTTTCATAATTTTACCTGCTTAAATTCGGGTGCGCATTTATGTGACCCAAATCCAAATCCCAACGAGGTTGAAATGTGTCAAAAACCACGAGTGCATTTATCTGACGTGGTTCGAGGCGCGTTTTAACGATGTTGCAATTCTCTCTAAAAAGCTGTTTAAGGTTAAAAAGCACATAAGTTAAAACATGTTCTAAAATCAAATAAATAAGCCAAATATGACAGTTAAGCGACCGTGCTTGAACCACAGAATCCAGGAATGCCTAATACCTTCTCCAGGATTAATAGAATTCCTTACTCGGATTTCTGGTTCGCGAATTTTTAAACAGAGTCATTCTTTCCTCGATTCAGGATTCTAAATCAGTCATGGGACACCATTAATCTCCCAAGTGGCGACTCTGATTTTTTTAAATAAATCTCATTTTGATTTTTTAAAATAAACTCAAGCTTAACGAGCATGTTTTTTTTCTTTTGAAACAAATACTCTATAAGGAAATATCCTAGAAAAGAAAAGTATTTTTGATTCCTTTTTTAGGAAGAAAATCTAAAGAGTAAACCACATAAAAATATTTTGAATTTTCATTTGATATCCTGAAGCAAAATTCCGAAACAAGTAATGAAATAAATATTTTTGGACTTCAATTTTGATTGTCTAAAGGAGAAGCTCTGAAAATAAACCCAAGATAGAGTATGTTGTCTTTTTTCTTCTATGTACAATATCCTAAATTCTAATGAATAAAAAGAATTTGTTTTACATTTTTCACTAGTTTCCCAAAGAAACACCTCAAAAGAAAATCTTTTTGTATGTTAGAATTAACACCTTAAAGAAAGCTTTTAAAGAAGTACTAAAGGAAAATTCTCTTTATTTTTTGAATTTTGGTCGTAATATACTTAAAAGAAACATAAAAATAATCCATTTTAAGTCCTAGATATTAATTGCCTAAAGGAAAAACAACCTGAAATTTTTTCATTTCTAGAATTAGTAGTCTAAAGAAAACCTATAATGGAAATATAAAATGCAACATCTCTTTTGTTTTTTTTGAATTTTTGAGTTACTACACATTTTTAAATCAAAAGTACAATAACTAAAAGCTTGACATTACTGTACAAACTAGAAACTAAAAGATGACATAAAAAAAGCATACTCAAAAAATAAAGATAAAAATAAAAATATATCTCCTTAAGCAACTCCTGAATTCAGCGGTCCTTGGGTATCTGTCATGCTCAAATTTCGGTAAGTAAATTCACACCTGTATAAAAAAAACTTAAACCAACACTATATGAGACAATAACATTCCCTATAGACACATGCAAGACGTGATTGCGATTATTTCTGCAAGAGGACTTATTTGGCCAAAAGGTGCCTAGAAGTGCAAAATTTGACTGAGACCCCGCAAAGCCAAGAACCTAAGATTTACTAGGAAGACCGGACCCTATGTGGGTTGCCTAAGTATCACGCCCCGAAGGACGAGAATTAGGTTTGTATAGTTCGGGAAAATTGGATACGGGCAAGAATTAAATAAATAGCTTATTTTTAAAGAAAACATTTTCTTTTATCTCTTTTTTTTGAAAAATGATGAAACATGTAAACTTTTTTTGGATTTCTTTTATTTTTTTTTATTTTCAGGAAATGATGAAAAAGAGCAAAATATGTTTTGAATTTTTCATATATTTTTTATCTCTTTTTTTTTAAAAGAATATAACAAAACATAACTAGACTCTACTTGCACTTCACTCATTTTGCTTTTCATTTTTTTCGTTTGTTTCTGTTTTCATTTACCCTCAGTTATCATTGGTCCGCCAAATGACCATTTCACCCTTGAAAAAAATAACATGTGGCATATAAAATGTATGAGGATGGTCCTTTATTTTTTTGGGTGTACATGTCCTAGAGGGACCCAACCCCTGTGTTGAGTCCTCTAAGTCAAATGCACATGATGCAAACAAGCGCTGCTACTAGGGATCCGGTATGAGGCTTTGTTATACTAGGTTCAGGACCTGGGTATTTATTCTAGATTGTGTACCCGAGCAGACAACTCGAGTCGAGGAGGGAGCTATGTACCGGGGACCCGAAAGATCATCCGGCTTAGTAACTTGTCCGAGCCTCTTTCTTATTTCAAGGTATGACATTAATAGAATAGGGAGTCTCGACCAGCGAGCACGTCCCCGAAGATAAGAAGAGAAGGGTTCCGTAACAGTTTATATGTACAGTTCACATAATATCAAAGCGGTAAACGCATCATTTTGCACATTAAGTCAACATATAAAAACAAAATATCATATAATAAACAAAGTCAAATACAACAATTACTCTAAGCTTGAATTCTTGAACCCTGAATCAGATATTTTGGGTACTCTCCCCAGCAGAGCCGCCAGAGCTGTCACACCTTCTTTTGCACACCATAACCCTGGCGAAAGGCGTAGATAAAGGAGTTTTTTCAATTAAAGGACAATCGAAACGGGATTATTTAAAAAAAATCAGAGTTGCCACTTGGGAGATTTATGGTGTCCCAAGTCACTAGTTTAGAATCTGGAATCGAGGAAAAGAATGACTCTGTTTAACAGTCCGCGAACCAGAAATCCGAGTAAGGAATTCCGTTAGCCCAGGAGAAGGTATTAGGCACTCCTGGGTTCCGTGGTTTTAGCACGGTTGCTCAACTGTCATATTTGGCTTTATTTGATTTTAGAACATGTTTTAACTTATGTGCTTTTTATCTTAAACCGCTTTTATTATTTTTATTTTTAAAGAAAAATGCAACATCGTTAGAACATGACTACGTCACATAAATGCACCCATGATTTTCGACATATTTTAATATCTTTGGGATTTGGATTTGGGTCACATAAATGCGCACCCGAATTTAATAAAGTACATTATTTATAGAACGCGCCTAAAGCGACTGCACGTTATTAACTTTGCGAGAGACCATCAAAATTTGATAAATGGCACGTCCCGAATTCTACATATTTTTATAGAAACAATTAAGAGGGCCATGCTATAGTCATTTTGGTTGGTACGATACACCACAATTCCAACTCTAAAAGAAATTCAAACTAAGTTTGGGTGGGGGGGGGGGGGGGCATAATATATTTTATTGTCTAATATAGTATACCTCGATTTAGTTTCTAAAAGGAATTACGTTCAAACGGAAATAAACGCTGGAATTCTTGATTTCCTGAAATTACTGCGAGATACAGAATCAGAGAACTCAAAGAGGCAGGAGAGTATTTGGCTATTGTGCTCCAATGTGTCATCAACTTCATTAAAGCGTTTTTTTCAATTGGAAGTTAATATAAAAGGAACAATCCAACGCCAATTGCGTCCTATTTTAACATTAAAAAGTTGACTACAAAGCAGTAACTAAAGAAACATGCGTTTCTACCACAAACCATGTGAATCAGTGATATCATGTTGTATGTACCATTTATATTACTTTCCCTAATTAGATCTCAAACGACAAAAATCATGATTCCCAATAAGCATGCATACTGTTTGTACATATCCTATGTATCCCATGTCTTTAAATAATACAAATTCATTATCCCTAACACAAATTCGTCACCCATACAATCTATATGAATTGCTCAATATCATTGTAATAAATACTATTCTATACCACAACCCCTATTTAGCTATCAATTTATAAACTTAAATCACTTGATATTTAATTGAAACAAGCATTTATGTCAAAAACATTGATTGAAGATATGAACTAACCAAACTCCAATAATAATCAAATAAATCTGGAACATCCCACATAGATTTATCATGAATGGATCAAGTTTTACTTACTTTATACCCATGACAAGGCCAGAAACTACACACCTATTAGAGAATAATACCAAATAAAGAAAATCTGGGAATTGTAAGAGTAAAACAGCAGTCACAGCACAATCTTTCACAGCTCTTCTCCAATCCCAAGATCCAAGGTCCGAAAAGTTGAAAAGAAAGTTTAATGAAAGGTTTTGCCTCTATCAAATTCTGCCGTATTCCCTGTTGAAAAATAAATTTGATTTTGGGTTACGTGTTTTGGATTTAGGCTTGCAAGTATCCAAGTATATTTGATCAAGATTATAGTCAATTATCTAGAAACTTCTTGTAATATGTAGTAATCAAAGTGTGTAGAATAATCTTGTAAAATATCTAAGTCTAGAATTATCATGAGAATACTTAGGAATTATCTAGATACTAGTAGATGATGAAGTGTTCTAGACTATTCCATTGTGTAGTATAAATAGAGGTATCACCCCTAATTTGTAATTAAGCAACAAGCAAAGCATTCAAGATCAATCAAGCTTCTAAATCATCAATCCTCTCTTCCACAAATAATATATATATATAGCCTCCTATTTCCAACAAATTGGTATCAGAGCTTGGTTTGACAAGATGATGACCAACAATGTCATCACGTTTCCTCGCCTCACGAAGGATAATTATGATCGATGGAGCATCCAAATGAAGACCTTCCTAGGTGGACAAGACCTATGAGAGATTGTGGAGCAAGGTTATGAGGAGCCTAAAGACAATGGCTCACTCACGAAAGAAGAAAGGCGAGACAAGATCAATGATCAAAAGGCTCTTTCCATCATCAACAAAGTGTAGATGATGGAGTTTTTGAGAAAATTGCAAGTGCAACCACCGCCAAGAAAGCATGGGAGATCTTAGAGAATTCTCACCAAGAGAGTTGATAAGGTGAAAAAGGTTCGACTACAAACCCTACGAGGTGAGTACGAATCCTTAAATAAGACAGACTTTAATCAATATCCGATTATTTTATAAGAGTCTTGGCGACTGTCAATCAATTAAAGAGGAATGGTGAAACTCTAAGCAATGTAAGAGTCATTGAGAAAATTCTTAGATCATTAGATTCAAAATTCGACTATATAGTCGTAGCCATCGAAGAATCTAAAGATCTAGAATCAATGACTATCGATGAACTCATGGGTTCACTACAAGCCCATGAAGAGAGGTTCAGTAAGAAAATTAAGGAGCCTTTGGAGCAAGCTTTACAAGCAACACTCTCTTTCAAGGAAGAGAGTAGTGAAAAGACTCATCAAACGAGTCAACGAGGTCGTGGTCATGTACGTGGCCGAGGACGAGGGGGAGGATATATCAAGCGTGGAGGCTATAGTTCTTACAAAAATGAAGAAAGAAGCCCAGATTTTCACTTGACAAGAGGTCGCGGGAGAGGCTACACAAGTAGAAGGCCAAGGTATGACAACTCTCAAACTAAATGCTATAATTGTCATAAATTTGGCCACTATGCTTCGGAATGCGAGAAGTCAAACAATTACGTGCAAGAAAGAGAAAATTTTGCACAAGAAGATACCGAAGCCGTGGAAAACACTTTGTTACTAGCATGCAAAGGTGGAGACAACGGAGGATCAAATATGTGGTATCTCGACACGGGTGCAAACAACCATATGTGCGGTGTCAAAAGCATTTTTGTGGAGTTAGATGAGACAATAAGTGAAAATATCACCTTCAGAGATTCCTCTAAAGTCCCGGTTAAAGGCAAAGGTAAGATCCTCATCTGCTTGAAAAATGGAAGGCATCAATTTATCTCTAGCGTGTATTATGTGCCCAATATGAAGTCTAATATACTGAGTGTTGGACAACTCTTAGAGAAAGGCTATGATATTCACATGATAAATCGTAGTCTTTCTATAAGAGACCAAAGAGGAGGTTTGATTGCTCAAGTGCCAATGTCAACGAATAGGATGTTTTTGCTAAATATTCAACATGACATTCCAAGATGTTTAAAAGCATGTTTCAAAGATAATTCTTGGCTTTGGCACATGAGATACGGGCACTTAAATTTTGGAGGCTTAAAGTTATTATCAAGTAAAGGAATGGTGAAGGGTTTGCCTCCAATTAATCATCCGGATCAAATATGTGAGGGATGCCTTCTAGGAAAGCACTTCCGCAATAGTTTTCCAGTAGAGGCTTCTAGTAGAGCGAAGAAACCTCTAGAACCTATACACACGGATGTGTGTGGACCCATCCATCCACCATATTTCGGTAAAAATAGATATTTTCTTCTATTAGTTGATGATTTTAGTCGAAAGACATGGGTCTATATTCTAAAAGAGAAGTCGGAAGTCTTTGGAATATTCAAGAAGTTCAAAGCGTTTGTGGAGAATCAAAGTGGTCTCACCATAAAGGCGATGAGATCCGATCGTGGAGGAGAGTTCACATCCAAGGAATTCAAGGAATTTTCCGACAACAATGGCATACGACGTCCTCTAACTCTTCCGTAGTCACCTCAGCAAAATAGTGTTGCAGCAAGAAAAAGAATAGGACCATCCTTGATATGGCCAGGAGTATGTTAAAGAGCAAAAGGATGCCTAAGGAGTTTTGGGCCGAGGCAGTGGACTGTAGGATCTATCTAGAATATCGCTCGCCCACTAAAAGCGTCAAGAACAAAACGCCTATTGAAGCTTGGAGTGGAAAGAAGCCCGGCATCTCACACCTACGAGTGTTCGGAAGTGTGGCATATGCTCATGTGCCAGATCAGAAGAGGACGAAGCTCGATGATAAAAGCGAGAATCTCATATTCGTGGGCTATGACTCAAGTTCGAAGGGTTAGAAGCTATAAAATCCCAAGACAGGTAAAGTAATCTCAAGTCGAGACGTGGTGTTCGATGAAGAAGCAACATGGGATTGGAATGTTCCCGAGAGGAGAACTACGATTTTCTCCCTTATCCGTTCGAGAGTACTATAAGGAACGAATAATATCTAGAGGTTCAAGAACCTTGTACACCATCTCCACACCCCCACATACTCTAACCACCAAATGAATCGACACCAACATTAGGAGGAGAATCAAGTAGGCTACAACATCGCACAAGGAGCATTGAGGAGTTGTACGAGGTAACTCAGCCTATGGAGGATCTAACATTTCTGCCTTCTTGCCGATTGTGAGCCAATAAGCTATGAAGATGCAACAAACAGCGAGAAGTGGAAACGTGCCATGGACGAGGAGATTCAAGCAATCAAGAGGAATGATACGTGGGATCTCTACCAAAGGGGCATAAGGCTATTGGTGTAAAGTGGGTGTACAAGGCCAAGAAGAATTCCAAAGGTGAAGTTGAAAGTTACAAGGCAAGGTTGGTGGCGAAGGGATATAGTCAACGAGCCGGCATAGACAATGACGAGGTATTTGCTTCTGTCGCTCGTGTAGAAACTATAAGATTGATTATCTCACTTGCGGCTCAGCATAATTGGAAGATTTATCAAATGGATGTCAAATCCGCGCTGCTTAATGGCAACTTAAAGAAGTCTATATAGAACAACCTTCGGGGATACATCGTGAAAGGCCAAGAGAATAAGGTGCTGAAATTGAAAAAGACCTTATACGGGTTGAAGCAAGCGCCTCGGGCATGGAATAGCAGGACAGACAAGTATTTCCAGCGGAATGACTTTACAAAATGCCCACATGAGCATGCCCTCTACACCAAATTAAGCAAGGATGGAGATGTTATGTTTGTGTGCCTATACGTGGATGACTTGATATTCACCGGTAATCCCAAAATGTTCGAGGAGTTCAAGAAAGCAATGGTTCGGGAGTTCGAGATGACTGACATTGAACTTATGGCTTACTATCTTGGGATCGAGGTGAAACAAAAGAAAGAAGGAATATTCATATCCCAAGAAGGTTATGCGAAGGAGGTGTAGAAGAAGTTTAAGATGAATGACTGCAAGTCGATGAACACACCGGTGGATTGCAATCTCAAGTTGTCAAAAGATGATGAAGGATACTTGGTGGACCCAACACAATACAAGAGTTTGGTTGGAAGTCTGAGGTACCTAACCTGCACGAGGCTAGATATTCTCTACGGAGTTGGACTAGTAAGTCGATATATGAAAGCACCTACAATAAATCACTTGAAGGCAGCAAAGAGGATACTTCGCTACATCAAAGGTACGATTGGCTATGGTCTGTTTTATTCGCCTTCTGATCACTACAAGCTAGTTGGATACAGTGATAGTGATTGAAATCTAGTTTAAGGGGGGTTGTTGAAAAATAAACTTGATTTTGGGGTATGTGTTTTGATTTGGGCTTGCAAGTATCCAAGTATATTAGATCAAGATTGTAATCCATTATCTAGAAACTTCTTGTAATATAAAGTAGTCAAAGTGTGTAGAATAATCTTATAAAATATCTAAGTCTAGAATTATCATGAGAATACTTAGAAATTATCTAGATACTAGTAGATGATAAAGTGTTCTAGACTATTCCATTGTGTAGTATAAATAGAGGTATCATCCCTCATTTGTAATTAAACAACAAGCAAAAACATTCAAGATCAATCAAGCTTCTAAATCATCAATCCTCTCTTCCACAAATAATATATATATATATATATATATATATATATATATATATATATATATATAGCCTCCTATTTCCAAAATTACCTTCTCTTTTTTTTGTCCCCTTTCATTCTTAGACTAAGTTATGTATTTATAGTCTTTTCCTAGGGCAACAAATCAAGACTTTCAAATTCAAAATCTACCCTTAGCAAATCTATTTGTTACTTAAATTCACCTAAACTTAACACTATTTACTCATTCACGCCCCCCTTCACACCTTCCTAGAACTTTCCTAGGTTTTTATCATATGATCCTTTGGTCCTAAATGTACTAAACACCCTTACTAATACCTCTCCAAAAAACTCTCTTATCCTTGAAACAGATTGGGCCACAAGCCTAACAAATTTAAACCAAACTCATACTCGTGGACACTAGTCTGAATGGAGAAAGGTAGAAAAATGATTGACCAAGGCATGACCCCAATATAAAGAGAAAAGAAATGGCAACAGATGCATAGGGGACCGCTTTCATCTTTTATATCTCTTCATCAGTTTTAGGAGACTGATCTTTAGATAGAGAAACTCTATGCCTAAAAGGGAGAAATCCTTTCTTGGAATCATGCATACTAAACCTGGAGAGTTGTATCAGTATAAAGAGCCTGCGGTAAACCTAATATCCTTTTCTTGCGATCTCGCAAGAGCTTGATCCCAAGGATATGAGCCGTTTCTCCTAAATCTTTCATATCGAAGTGCATGAACTACTATTGTTTAACTAAATCCAGCATGCCCATATTATTTCCTATGAGCAATATGCCATACACATACAAGATCAAAAATGTCACTTTTTCCCCATCACATTTTTTGTATACACAAGATTTGTTAAGACACTGATCAAAACCAAAAGTTTTAATCGCCTTATCAAAACAAGTGTTCCATGCCCTAGATGCCTGTTTTAGTCCATAAATGGACCTTTTAAGCATACACAACATGTGTTCCTTGCCACTTTCCACGAAACTGTCTGGTTGCATCATATAGATGCACTCATCAAGACTTCTATTAAGGAAAGATTTTTTGACATCCATTTTCCAAATCTCATAATCATAATGAGCAGCAATGGATAAGAGAATACTTATAGACTTAAGCATGGCTACCAACGAGAAGGTTTTCTCATAATCGATCCCTTCTTTCTCAGTAAACCATTTCCCTACAAGCCTTGTTTAAAATCTTGTACTTTTCCGTCTACACCTCTCTTTTTCTTATAGATCCATTTGCATCCAATGAGTTTAACCACGTCAGCTGATTCTACAAGATCCCAGACTTTAATAAAATACATAGGCTCCATCTCTAACTTCATAACAGCAACCCACTTATCGGCATCCTTATCATGTAGTGCTTGGTCGTAATTGACAGGTTCAGAGGTAGGCTCCTCAAGGATCCTACCATATGATTCTCCTAAGAGTGTATAACAAGTTCGCCGTCTTATTTTCCTCCCACTACGACTACGCACTACATTAGTTTCAACTACATCATATTGATTTTGTGGTTGAACCACATCATCATCAAGAACCTAAGTCTCAATGGTATCCATGGTAATATCAATGACTTCTTCCTGTTGTGCAGTATGCTCAACATGACTCCCACTACTTTGTGGTAGTATGACTTCAGGCACTTGCTTTTGCGGGACATTAAGTCTATTGACATTTCTCCCACTACTAAAATGCAACGGTATGTAAAAATCGACTTCCGGGGTTTGGATATGTTCATTTTGTTTTTCAGATGAATGAGTTTCCACTCCTTTGCTAAGTTCCCGTAAAATGAGTTTACTTCTAGGAACTTTGTTCATCAAATAGTCCACTTCCAGAAACATGGCATTTGTGCTAACAATTACCTTTTTCTCTTTAGGACAGTAGAATAAATCAGCTTTCTTCCCTTTTGGATAACCTACAAACACGCATATATTTGTTCTTGCCTCCAATTTATCCATTTTTCCTTTCAGTACATGTGCCGGACAATCCCAAACTCGAATATGCCGCAGACTAGGCTTGCGCACTGTCTACAATTCTGTAGGGGTCAAAGTACATAATTTGATGGAACTAAGCTCAGAACGTAATTCGCCATTTTTAAGGTATGTCCCCAAAAGGACGAAGGCAAATCAAAATAACTAGATCTAGCCATTTCCATAAGAGTCCTATTTCTTCTTTCAGCTACACCATTTTGTTGTGGAGTTTTAGGTGCAGATAATTAAGATGTAATTCCAAATTCTGATAAATAACCAATGAAATTTTCAGAGAGGTACTCCCCACCACGATCAGATCGTAGTGTCTTGATATGTTTGTTATGTCGCTTTTCAGTCTCAGTCTTGAATTCTTTGAACTTTTAAAAAATATTCAGACTTTCAGCGTAACAAATAAATATATCCATATTTTGAGTAATCATCCGTGAAATTCACAGAATGCTCAAAACAACCTCTTGCTTGAACATTCATTGGACCACACAAATCAAATTGAATTAACTCTAATTTATCACTTGCTCGATTTTCTTTTGAGGGGAAATTTTGTTTTGTCATTTTTCCTTCAAAACAAGTCAATAACGATAAGCATATGTGCAAATCTATAATCGATAAGGGTCAAAATCAAATCGATAAATCGAATGCACACCCCTAAAATGATCTAGTCAAATAATTTATCTGTTTTTGCATATTATTACTCCCTCTGTTCCAGTTTATGTGAACTTATTTTCTTTTGGTCTATTCTAAAAAGAAAGACCCATTTCTAAATTTGGAAATAATTTAACTTAGCTTTTATAACCACACAAATACTCTAGGTCCTTTTTTTGACTTGTTTAGGACTACAAATTTCAAAAGTCTTCATTTTTATTAAACTTCGTACTCAGTCAAATATATTTACATAAATTGAAATGGAGGGAGTACTATTTTTTGACTCGCTTATGACCCACCTGTTCGCCACACCTAGGAGTTGATGATAGGCTATAATTACGTATTTTAGTCGCTTATTACACTCAAAGTTACTTCACTTTAATTGAGTTTGAGCTTTAATCGCTAGTATGTTGCACTAATTGTATGTTTTATGCCTTGTAGGAGTTATTCCGAGCTATGTAGATATTACAGAATGAATTCAAGTGATTTGAAGCTTTGAAGTTTGAGTAAAAGCTCAAGGAGTTAAGCCGGGATCATGTTCGGGGGTCAACTAATGATAGTTAGAAAAAACGAAGAATTAAGTAGGTATATTGCGTACTGTATAGTAAAATACACATAATATTTTTTCTCAAAACTCCATTTGGACTTCACAATATATAGTTGGAAAGTTAACTCAAAGATCTACAACTTTCATGTGTTACGTTGTTTTAAATTCCCAACGGAACATGGTAAAATTGCGCGTCTATAGCGTGGTCGCGCTTGTCAGGCAGGATCAAAGTTAATATATGCGGTCTGAGCACGGTCCATGCGTGGCCGCACATGTCCTGTCTGAAAAATGTGTCCTTTTTCACGTAGGAGAATGTGTAATTATTTGGTCCCAACCTTACTTGGTATATATACATGAAAAAATGGTAGTTTTAGGGGTTGGACAGATTTTTGACACAAATTCGACCTAAAGAGGTAGAGACACAATAGGAGCAAGACGTGGAATTCTTCTACGAGCTTTTCCTTCCTCTTCCTATTTTTCATTGTTGGTTATGACTATTAGTATTGTAGTTTTACATACTATTATGAATAACTAATTCGTTATCTAGTGTTTTGATGGAACCTTTTGTTGGATAAATTCTTGTTGTGTTTTTATATTATTAAGCCGTAGTATTTTCTCTATTTGTTCAACTATATTATTCTTGTGGTTAATTGAAGGGCCCTCAATTAGCTGTGCCTATTTATTATGTATTACTCGGGAGAGAGTGCACATTTAGGTAGTTGTTGAACAACATCACTCCCAACGTATGTGAGGAATCAATAACCAAGGGTTTAAAGGTGAGATTATGAATAACGAAACCTTGAGTGCGATCTAAGTGAGCTATAATTAAAGCCAGCTAGTGTAACTCGGGAGAGTATGCCTAGTAAATTGCCGTAATTACTCTGGAGAGAATTACAACACACAAAACGTTCATAATCGGTAGAGAATTCTGACATAGCGAGAAAAATTCCGACAATTAAGGAAATCATAACTCTAGACCTCCTTAATCTTTAATCCAGCATATAGTATCTTTAGTGTTAATTTATTACTTTAATTTGTTAATTAGTTAAACACAAGAATCTTAATATCGATAAGTTAGGAATTGTTCAAACTTATATTTATGGTAATAATGAACAGCTGTAACTAAGTCTTAATTCTTTATGAGTTTCGACTCTAAATTTATAAATTAGATTATATTCGTAATAATTATTTTATCCTTTTTATATGATGAGAAGTATTAAAATAAATTTTTCAAAATTTTTTGACTTCACAACGTCTCTGCTTATCTCATGATGCTGAAAATGAGAGACAATGATTAACGGAACAACCCAAGAGACACCAAGATTGACTATATTAAGATAGTGACAAATGTTTCCTCCTAAACAGCATTACCTCAATTTCCAGATGTATAGCCTTCACATCTTCCACGTAGCTTTGTTATGCTTACTTTGATTCTTTCACAACTTGCAGTAGCAAATTTTCTTCTTCATTTCGTCATCCAATGAAAAACCTTCTAAAATTATAGAGCCTAAGTCAGAGTTTACATCTTGTAAGTGGGAATTTTTTCAGTATAAATTAAGGCTCAACTGAAAGAAAGTTTCATTCTACTCTGAAAAGTCTTTTTGTTGGATAGTAAAAGAAGTTCGAATATGAAGCTCAATATTAACCTAATTCTGCTAGCACTTTTATGTGCATCCCTTTTTCTTGCTTCAACTTTAGCAGTTGATGAGAAATCTCAACATGAGAAAAAAGGTACTAATATTTACAGTACTAAAAATTTAGGTCAGATTTTGACAGTAGTATTTCTTTTTTTGCTTAAACATATACACTATTGATTTCTTGGCTTGCTTAAATCTAGTTTAGTTTAGAAATTAGTTCTTGTTTCATCGTTCCTGATGTTATATTGCGAAGACAGGAAATAAAAGATAGGAATACTTTTGTATGACCTCTTATAAAAAAGAATATCTTTTTATATTTGAAAACTCTTTTACGTTATATTTTTCATTCTATCTTTAATGACATATTCTTCTAATTAAAAAAATGTCATAAAACATATTGAAATCACAACTAAGAAATATTTTCGATACATGTCAAACTTTAGTCTTTTTTAAAACATAACCATATAGAATAAAATGCGAAGGAGTACTAAGTAAATTATTAGAAATATTAGTTCCATGCACTGAGAAATACAATATGTTGTATGTAGCAGCAAATGAAGGCCAGACAACTGTTCAATTAGATGCTTCAAAACAAGGCCAAGGTGGTTATGGTGGAAGTCATGGCGGCTATGGAGGCGGTGGTCATAGAGGTGGTGGGCATGGCGGTTATGGAGGCGGCGGCTATGGAGGCGGTGGTCATGGAGGTGGTGGGCATGGCGGTTATGGTGGTGGTGGTCATGGAGGCGGTGGCTATGGTGGTGGTGGCCATGGCAGAGGATGCAGATATGGGTGTTGCGGTGGATATGGGAGAGGAGGAGGCTGCAGGTGTTGCTCTACTGCTCAAGAAGCTCTAGCCTACATGCAAAAAGAAGCCAATCGCCCATAAATGAAGAACCAAAACAACTTCTTGTGTCACTGCTTTTGTAATAATTCCAAATAAAACTATGTTTCTGGATTTTTAGGTTTTAGCCTAATGCAGTCGCATGCATGTGTACTGGAAATGATATAGTAGAGTAAATATGCAATAAATATCAGTATTTTATTCTCTCCATATCCTACCCTAGTTTTCCTCCATAAATGTTTCCATAATTTCCCCAAGCTCGAAAACAATTAAATCATATTACAACAAACAATTCTACGAGCAATAATTATATATTTTTTCTTAAGAAAACATTGAAGTCCCCATTATAGGGTACATGCTTTTATTGATCAGACAATTACAAAGTAAGGGATATAGTCTTACCTCCAAAAGGGTAATTGAGACTCATTATTTTCAGTATATATGGATCATTAATATATACTATGTGGAAACCCTGAAAAGCAACATACGTATTAAGTTATGATTTGACACATATGATAGATTAATTATTAAAGAAGAGAGGATCATTTTGAACTCGCTTTTAAGTTTAAATAGCGAGTGCTGCAAGGTTAATTAGTTAGATGGAGGTGGAAAATAAAGGGACGGAGGGAGTTGTCAGAGAAGGGTGCTAGGCATTGTATTCGATGTCGTGTATTATGATACTGATCAAGCTGGTGACCAACCAATTACCAAATCAGTGATGGGAGTCAGAATTTTCACCGGTGAAATTTAAAATATAAAGAGATAGATATTAGAAAAAGTGAAAGGGATTCAATATTGATAAAATTTGCGGGTTTCACTGAAAGTATATCGATATAAACACGCCTAATTAATATGGACAAACAAAAACTAAAATAAGATGAGCACCGTTTATAACATAAAAATTTTTGTCAACAAGCACATGCAAGAAACTAAAGCAAATGATCAAATTATTCCACTAATACTCCAATGGTATAAAAAATACATCATCACGGCTAATCTATTCTTCATTAATTTGAACTTTATTCCCTAGAGCTTTAAATATGATCATTCCTTAAATATGGTAGATGAAATAATAGTGTTAGGGACTTTGGGTAAAGGAAAGGGTATTATAAAATAAAGGTAAAAAAATTAGGTATATCTTATCGGCCTATCGATAAACCGATAATCGAAGAGGACAAAATCAAAATCGAAATCAATAACTCGATAAGGAAAATTTCGAATTCGAAATCGAAATCGATAAATCGATAAACCGATAACAAATAATCGATTCGATTTATTGATAAACCGATTCGAATGCACACCCCTAGATCACTTAATACGAATAAAAAATAGATTAATCGATGAATAATTTAAATATTTATATTATCCGTATTTAAATTTTTTAGTAGATAATATAGGTGAAAAAGTATTTTTTTAACCCATTTTATCATTGTTACTTCACTTTCTCAAATTCTACTTGTAAGATTAGATTGTATTTGTTGTTGTTATTGTTGTATGATTCAGCAATTGGGTGAAAAGATTGGGCAAGCAGAACTATGTATATATCCTATACAAATAATGAACGATAATGCCTTCTTCTGTACATTGCACCAAATAGATACACTTATAATATAATAGAAACATGATAATATTACTTCCGAAAACTAATTTCTACAGCAGATTTTGCCTTCTATCCAACATTTAGTATTTTGATTTCAAACCACATACGCTTAAAATATACTTTTAATACTACATGATAATATCCTTTTCTTTGATATTAATTCTTTTTGGGGAGGGGGAGGGGGAGTTTTCTGTCAGCCTATGCATGTAAGTGTCCTTCAATGTATCAATAAAATTTTCACGTGGCGCTCAATTTTACGCTATTTATTAAATTTGTACCTACTTTAAAATAACTGATACCTAATTTTAGGATAACTACTCCAAATACAAATATTTTTCTCTCTTTGGTTGTTGCTTTCTTCTTCTTTATGCTTAGGCCTTCTTCTTCTTCTTATTAGTTGAAAATAGGTTTGTTAAATTTATTTTTATTGTGACAGTTTGATGATTAAAATTTATTCTTTGTGATTTTGAAAGTTATGCTTTTCGAGCTCATTTAGAGTGGATTTAGGCGTTGAATCGTGTGTTAAATTGTTGAAATTCGAGAACAAGTTTATCCATAACATAAATTCAAACTTTGAAGTTATATTAAAAAGATTGAACAACTTGTGATTCGAAATTCTGAAGCTGCATTTAAAAGATAGAAGAACTTCATATTTGATTTCTGAAGTTGCATTGATGAGATTGAACTACTTCAAACCCGAGCAGGTACACTTTGCAAAATTTTATGCAATACATGTATGATTGACAAAAAAGTATGAACTTTCAATTAAACTTTCAAGATGCAATGAAGGATTAAACTTAGTTAATGATAATAACCCTAGATACAGAACTTGATAGCATGGATAACGTGGATAAAGTCAGTGGGAGATTGGGAGTAATGCACATTTAACAAAAGATGCGAGCAATTATGAAGGAATAACTAGCAATAAATTGTATTTGTGTAAATAAGGAGAATGATTCACCCAATAGTGTGAGATATATGATTATTCCTCCTTATAATGATAAACGATAGACATATCCTAGAATATTTGAACTATTCTTGGATCTAATGGAAATGTATGGAATAACGTGAGTAAGAGTATTAATAAAAAGATAAATTTTGTATCTTTGCTAAAGAGTGAGAGAGAATCTTCTTCTTAGAAAGTGTTCTTATCAAATGAATATTGCACCCCTTATCTTTTCCTATTTACACAACACATGTCCCTAACAAACCCTAATAGTACAAGTGGAGAGAATATCTAATAAAATATTCCTTTAATGTCTTATTTCAAATAATGATTGTTACAGCTATTGACACAATGACCGACATCGGTCATAGTCAGCTCCTCGTTCACGAACCTTGATGCTTCCTAGTCAACCTCGACCATTTTCTCAATGTCGCTTTGCGCTAAAATTCCTTAGGGCATATTCTGGCCTATACAGTTAGTCCCTCCGCTTATTGAGGCCGATCTCGAACGATCTCGATGAGCGGACCCTAATTTTCGCGGTTTGGAAGTTTGGACAAGCAAGTCGAGTAGTGACGTTATGGACGAGGTGACATTGTGACCTTTCGTGAGCCACAACCTTTGAGATCACAACGATTCAGAGTGACGCCATGCCATCATCTATCATTATTATGCATTTTTTCGATGCCTTGTGTTGTTCCTCGTGCCTCTACCGTTTCGATACCCGCACTTGGAAATGATGGTTTAATGTATCGATCCAGATGCTTGAACTGTATAAATAGGGATATGAGACCATTCGTTTATTTTTTGCACTCTAAATATCGAATCTTCGTGTTCTCTTCTTCATTCATCATATAGAGTTCTTGCCCATTTTGCCTCACCATTGTATCTCTACTTTCCTTGATTCCGGAGATATTAACTGCTCACAACCTTTTTGCCCTTACAATATCCTCTCTAAAAAAAGAAAATGGCTAACGTATCTTCAAGTTTCAATATGGCAACTGACCTTGTCCTTTTGGCGGTGCATATGCCTCCTTATCACTATAGTATCTCTGTTGCCATTGAAGTCAAGAGTTTTCCTATGATGGAGGAGATAATCCCTTGCAGTGAAAAGATTAGATTAGATTTTTTGAAGGTTCCTGAGGACGACCATATATCTCAGAGTTATTGATGAAAGAGGCTGAACTCGCTGGGTTTAGGGCAAAGTTCAAATACACCGCCCTAGATATTGTGCTTTCTACGTGTACCCTTTATACATCGAATACTCCTTTCTTTTTCTCCCATTGGCTAAGGAATTCTGCTGCTATATGGCATTTTCCCATCCTAACTTTCTCTGTAAATTTAAAATCTTATCCGCATTCTTATGAAGTATACGGAATTAGCCGGGGTAGGAGTGACACTTTGTCACTTGATTCATCTCTTCGCCCTTAATTTCTATACGAGGAGATATTGCACCTTCACCGCCAATAAAGCAAATGTTTAGTGGTAAAGATGGATGATAAGGTGAATCATCAGTCTTGGCTCAACTACTTCTTTGTCAAGACCGATGACGTGGTGGCCAACGCGAGGGGGATCCCTGACGCTTGAAATTATGCCCATACATATCTCTTTCTCTTCTCTTTTTTTTATATCAAGCATTGGTTTTGTGAGTTTGTCGTGTTTTAACATTTTGTTCCTTCTTCGTGTAGCCGAGAGTATGCCCCCTTCTTTATTCGAGGACATTCATAATTGGGTTATCTAGGTTCTGCCTTGTACGATGGGGATTCTTGAATGGCTGACCTTCCTAAAAACGTTCGAGCATGCGCCTCCCATGAATGGTAAGTTACCCATCTACATCTACACTGATGCGACGTTATTGCAACTTACTTGTTATTGTCTCGTGTGGGGAGCAATGAACTTTTACTCTCTTTTTTAGCCCGAGGTTCTTTGAGAAGATGAGGGCTCCCCATCCTGTATTTTGCAAGAGGAAACTACTTCAGAGTCCGCTTCTGTTGTGACTGCGGCCAGGTCTACCAGGTTGTCTGTTTCCATTTCGCCTTCTGCTGCAATTAGGTCGGCTCAGTCATCAAGTGCATCAGCACCAGAACTCTCAACTTCCCCCTTGCATCATTTAATAGATGAGGAAGAGGAGTCATCGCTAGACGATGAGGGTTTAATTTCTCGTAAAAGGAGATCAGTGGATATAGATGATGGGATCATGCGAGCCATGGATACAGTAAGGGGAGGTTGCAATCTAGCCACTGTCGTGCTTGAAAATGATGTAGATCTATCGTTTGAGGTCCCGCTATCAACGGAGGCCAAAGAGGGCGTACCCCTTCATGATGTTGAGGCTAGAATTATAGGGCCTTCTATGGGAACTCCAGGTATTGTACGTTGAGATGAGCCATTGTCCTCGCAGACAGATGACGTTCTTTCTGTGTATGCCGATGGGAGAGACAAGGGTATTGTCTAGGACAGCAATGGAACGATCTCTGATATTGTTGTTGAAGAGGTACGGATGACGAGCGAGGGGTTTACTCGAGTTAAAGTGAGGTTAGAAGGGTCCACGCGGATTGTGATCCCTATGGAATGGGAGTTACTATTGAACATGAGAACGTGGACCCTTCCTTAGGTCCTCTTTGCTCCAACATGGAGGGTGGAACTCTCGGTGAACTGGACGATGCTACCCCATCGAGGAGTATATCCGTCTCGGCCCTTAGGGTAAGCCTTCCGACCTTCCTTTTAAATTTCGTGCTTCATTCATCATTCTTACTTGTTGTTTATCTTTGGTTTTTCTTAGACCGTGATTTTGGAAACAGTGACTGCCCGCTGAAAGGAGAGGGGTAAGGTCATTTTACAAAAGATGGAGGGAAAGTATCGTGAGTACTGCAATAAGCACTACGAGATCTACAGGCGATATGGTGAGAGTGGCAACTTCTAGGCTCTCCGAGACGAGCTAAAAGAGAACAATAACAAGTTGGCGAGAGCCATCAGAAAAGGAAGCGTCCTCTAGGGGGCGTTGAGGCATAAAGAAGAAGAGCTCGAGGTTGTGAGCACGTGATTTTGCCTTACATGAATTACTCCTATAAATTCAGAAAAAATCATTTCTCTTTTTTTGTTTGCAATTTTATGGATTTTGTGGCATTTTCCATTAGTTGTTTGCATTTGTTTGTGCGTTATAATTAGTGAAAAATACAAAAAATAAGTCGCATGTGCATTTAGAAGTAGATATGACATTTTTCAAGCATTAGTTAGCAATTGGTCATTTTATAAACGGAAAAATCAAAAATAAGTTTAATTTGCTCTTTTAGTTTTAATTTTTGAACTATTAGGTAATCTTTCTTTTTATTTTGTTTTAATAATGATTATATAAGATTAGTTAGCATTTTTATAGGTTTGTTTCGGATTTATAACTTAATTAGGATTTTAATAATTTTGAAAAAACGAAAAAAAATGAAAAAAAACAAGTGAAAAGAAATCTGAAAATTCAATTAAAAAAAGTTAATACCAAAATTGGGCCATTTTAAATTGAATTTCAGCCCAAAACCCCCCTAACCCCAATCCAATCCACACCCTATGCCCGGTCTAGTCCCCGCCCCAACTAAAAGGACGTCATTTAGGTTGCATTTGATCCTTGATGTCTGAAAGTCAAGAAGCTGGGGTATAACGATACAAATAGGTCCAAACAACCCCCCCCCCCAATACAACCTCGTATCGTGTATCTTATTACCTTACCCTCAGAAACCCTAGCACCACCGTAAACCGCTGGCCAGAAATCGTCTCCGCCAGCGGCGATCGCCCAAAGGCCACCAAATTTATACCACCTGACCGCCTTTCCTCCTCAATCCAAATCCATGTCTGATTACTCTTGAATGACCCCCATTGTCTCAAATATTAGCCGGAAGATTTGACTCCGCCGCCGTGCATGGCGGCGGCGCTTCGAAACCACCCCAAATTGATACCAAATAGCGTACTCTCCTCCCTCATGACAAATCAACAAGTGGTTTACTTCGAATATCGCTGCAGCGGGTCGAATATTAGATCAAGAATCTGACCGAAAATCCATAGCCTGTGTGTGAAGATTTTCTAGGTTTTTTCGGTGAGTCCGAACCCCATCCTCCCTAGCTTCTATGTTTCTTTGTTTTGTTAAGGAAAAAATCACAAATTGATTTGGTTGTATCTTCCTTCTTCACTATGATTCCTTCTTGTTTAGATTGCCCATTCGCATTTGACTAAGTTGTAAATGGAAACTTGCAATAGCCCTGAAATTAAGACTAGTAGATTTTATTTGATCTCATTATGGAGTTGTTTTACACTAGTAAGTGTATAAAAGGTTAGGTATTGTGCAGATATTCTTTACTTTTAATTGCATGGTTATGCCTAGTTCCTAGTTTTAACCTTTGGTTGTTTAGGTGTGTTATTCAGGGATTCATAATTCAGGGGTTTGTAATTCGATTTTTTTTAATTCTAAAATTCAATTCAGAGGCTTAATCCGTGAGTTTTGTTTAAAATTCTGTCATGTAAAAGCCCAAAAATAAAAGTGTTCAATCAAAGGCTTGAAGGCTCAATTAGGATTATGTCTTGGCTCAAATTGACCCAGGCAGGTAATTAAGTAATTTTGGTAATTTAATAGGGTATTTAGGGAAATACAAATAAAGAATCTTTGCATAACTAGGATAAAAAACTTCTAGTTGGGGTTCCCAGTTATTTCAAGCTCTAAAACTTGGTCCACAAGTCAGAAGTTGAGGGACTGCAATGAAAACTAATTTCAGTAGAGATGCCCTAATCTCTGCCTATAAAAGGCATTCTAAAACTTGACTTTCAGGGATTAGGAGGAAAAAGGACGAAATTTCAAGAATTGGAGAGCAAAAATCTAGAAAAATATAGCAAACTTACTGTTTCATAGAGAAGTAGATAGAAAAACAAAAAAAAAAACAAAAAAAATCATTATTTTGATTGAACTTCTCTGAGGTTTTCTCAATTTACAAGTTTCTAAAGTAATTCCTGGTTTGTTTTGGTTGAAACGAGTTGAATTTTGAGGTCTTAGGAGTTGGTTCAGAAATTTTGAGCAAGTTTGGGTCGACTTTTAGTCTCTTCTAGTTTGAATTTGGCCATTCAGGGTTATCACTGCGTTGATTCTAGTTCTTGCCGCGTCTAACTGTTGACCTCACTGCTCTTTCTCATGTATTCCATTCCAGGTATATTTTGGATCTCATGTATATTACTTAATGTAATGTGAAGCATTGATTATGAAATACAAGTTTGCAGACTAATGGTTTTGGGCTTTTGTCCTTATATTTTCTCATATGTAAAAGTTTCATTTGTTAAAGTTTTGAGTGAGTATAGTTGTCCACCTATATTTCATGATGATTAGTTTATTTAGAGTGTTATAATCGATTTGCACTCAACAAAGATTCATGCTATTTTATTTCTATAAGTAGCTGATTGCCATATAACAAGTAAACTCTCATCATAGTACTTAGACTTGATTGCCTTGTGTTCAGTTTTCACATGATGCATGCCCGTTAGTAAGGCTATTGTTCCATCCATTTAAGTGCAAGCGTTGAGGATGCCTATCTAGTTAATCTGGTTCCATGAGTTTCAATCTCTACCGTAATAGTGACCTTCATATGAATATGGTTGACTTAAATGGCCTTAGTGAAATCAAAGCCTTTGTTCCAGTAATTAGCAGCTACAGATTTAATCGTGTGATTTTCCCAATTTATAACTAATTTTCTAATTAATCCAAAAGTGTTAAAATGAATCCTAAATGAAAAATGTATATATATATTTAGTATTTTCCTTATTTAAAAAAAATAAAAAAAATGAAAATGCACAAACAAATGCGAACAATCAACAAAAGTGTCACAAAATTCACAAAATTGTAAATAATAAAAAGGAAATTATTTTATTTTGAATTTATGGGAGTAATTCGTATAGGGAAAGAATTGCATGCTCACAGTTTCCCCTCTTTGCGCGGAAACAGGAAGAGTTTTCATGTAAAGATAAGCGAGCGGACACGAGCGGTTTTTGCCCATTTGAATACTCCGTGTGAAGCATTTTTGAAAGAGTTGACCGCACCACGCTTCTGGGATTGCCTACATATCCTTGTCTGAAAAGGAATTAGGTCAGTGTAGTTCAGGAATGTTTGGTAGCTGGGACAACCGAAGCTGTGACCTCACTGTTGTTGTTGTTGTTGTTGTTGCTGCTACTGCTGCTAGACCTCCTTATTAGACCTTGTGAAAAGTAAAAGAAGATAGACTAAGCTATGAACTATGAGTTACAAAATAACCTATTTATATCTTCGGACTTGCGCTTGATCCTTGTTGCTTTGCTGCCTTGTATTTCTTCCTGTGTACTTCTTGTCGCCTTGTTGACTTGTATTTCTTCCTGTAAAACTTCTTATTGCCTTGTTGACTTCTTGTTTTCTCTTCTTCTATGTTTGATGCCGAATTGCTGGACTTGAAATGTATTCCCTTGTTCTGTAGGTGGGCGCCTGATTACCAAAACTTGCAACTTGAAAAATACTCCCTTGTTCTCTTGGTGGGCGCCTGCTTACAAAAACTTGCAACTTGAAAAATATTCACTTGTTCTATAGGTGGGCGCCTGATTACCAAAATTTGCAACTTGAAAAATATTCCCTTGTTCTACAGGTGGGCGCCTGATTACCAAAACTTGCATCTTGAAAACCTTGTTATACAGGTTAGCGACTGATTACCAAAACTTGCAACTTGAAATATATTTCCTTGTTCTACAGGTGGGCGCCTGATTACTAAAACTTGCAACTTGAAAAATACTCCCTTGTTCTATAGGTGGGCGCCTGATTACCCAAATTTACAACTTGATAAATATTCCCTTGTTCTATAGGTGGCCGCCTGATTACCAAAACTTGCATTTTGAAAACCTTGTTATACAGGTTGGCGACTAATTACCAAAACTTGCAACTTGAAATATATTTCCTTGTTCTACAGGTGGGCGCCTGATTACCAAAATTTGCAACTAGAATAATATTCCCTTGTTCTACAGGTGGGCGCCTGATTACCAAAACTTGCAACTTAAAAAATATTCCCTTGTACTACAGGTGGGCGCCTGATTACCAAAACTCGCAACTTGAAAAATATTCCCTTGTTCTACAAGTTGGTGCCTGATTACCAAAACTCGCAACTTGAAAAATATTCCCTTGTTCTACAGGTTGGTGCCTCATTACCAAAACTTGTATCTTGAAAAATATTCCCTTGTTCTACAGGTGGGCACCTGATTACCAAAACTTGTAACTTGAGAAATATTCCCTTGTTCTACAGGTGGGCGCCTTATTACCAAAACTTGAATCTTTGAAAAGTATTCCCTGAGATTGTTGCCTTTGTACCTGATCACAACAAAACAAAAGGAATTTTTTCTGCCATCATTTTATTTCTGGGCGCATATGTAAGTGTTAATCAAATCCCGTGACAACTTTAGAATTAGGCTGTGCTCTCAAAAGGTTTTATTTTCCACTATCTTTTTGTTATCTGAGTTATGTTTGCTGGGAATCTACTGGGGATCGGTGATTGAAGCTACTTCCAATTTTCTGGGAGAGTCAAACAACTCTTAATTAGATGACCAAATGTGTCTGCTAGGAATTAGTATTTAGAGCTACATCCCATTGTTCGAGCGGGTTCTGACTACTCTTGTTGGGGAAATATTTGTGCCTGCCCATGTTTCCCGTGCTTATTTATGTTTTAGGCTAAGTCCCATTTTTCAGGAGGGCCTGACAACTCTTAACTGAATGCAAGTCATTTTATGCCCTTTTCTATCCATGGCTACCTTTATTTTTTTTAGATAAGTCCTATTTTCCAGGAGGGTCCTGAGAGTTACAAATTAAATGCCAATTCTAACTTCCTGCTGTTTCTACTGGGTATCATTGTTCAGCGAGTTTCGACGACTCTCATTGGGGAAGGTGTTTGTGCTTGACCATGCCCGTGCCTGTTTGAGTTTTAAACTAAGTCCCATTTGAACTTCCATGCCACTTTTAACCCTCAGTTGTTTTTGTTGGGGTTTGCTAATTAAAGTTTCCTTATTGAGTTTTAACTAGCCGGGTCCCATTTTCCAGGTGGGTCCTGAGATTTTTATCATACCTGCCATGTGCTTTCCTTCTCCTGTGGATGGCCTCCCTTAGGATCTTTTGGCATTTTTTTCTGCCCTTGTGTCAATCAAAAAAAACTTGTCAGTTTTGATAAGTTGTTGTTAGCTGGCGGCATTCTTGCTGAGAGTGGCCTCCCCACTGTCGCGTTTCGTTGTGTTCAAATTCCATATTTATGATGAGTTGCCTGAGTTGGTTGGCTGACCCCAGAAACTTTATGACTCTAATTTGCTCCCTCATTGTTGTGTTACACTCTCGGTTACTTTGCTCCCTCATTGTTGTGTTACACTCTCGGCCATTCTGCCAGAATTCTTACACCTTTCCTAAGATTGCTGAGTCAGTTTACTATACTAAGCTGACCCCTGAGTCCCTATGTCTTTACTCTGACTCCCCACCTTTGAGTTGCACTTTTGAACCTCTTGAAAAACTCTTGCCTCTTGATTCAATCTTATTATTGAAGCTTTTGCGAATCCCTCCCCTTGCTGTGTCAACCTTTGTACTTTGTTACGTTTTTGGGTGGCATGTGCTCTGTCTCTTTGGGAGCTGGTCAGCTTTGAAATTTCTCTTTTGCTTAAACAAAATGACATTTGAAGATGCGAAGGAAAATGAAATGCCATGACTTAGAACTTTTTTAGGGTAAAAGAATTAAAAATTTAATAACTGTTGCAGGGAAGAGAAAAGAAACTTATCTGAGGAAGAGCAGCTTATTTTTCATGATCATGACATGCACTTCGGCCTAGTCGACCCAGTCCGTCCCGATGATTGCCTTCGGTTGCCATGCTTTTGTTGTTGCGACCATTTTAACCAATTCCTTTAACCAAACCTAACTTTTCTTGGCTGACAGTGTTCTAAATGGATTTCCACCAAGGGCCCTTTTTCCAATTGTTCATTTCTTGCCTTGCCTTCGCCTTATGGTGCCCGTGAGGGTTTTTTTCTAATAAGACTCTCTCATTTTTAATACTCTCAACTCTCGTCGCCTTACGGTGCCCTTGAGGGTTTTCACCAATAAGTCTCTCATTTTTTATTGTTTTCCTACTTCAACTAGAGTATCGTCCTAGGATATGGTCCGCCTCTCCTTCCTTGCCTTGGAATTTCATATAGACTGATCATAAGGTATTTTTTTGGACTGTAATATAGGATTTTGGATAAAACTGATGGGTTCAAAATTTAAAACTTTTGGAATCCAGTTTATCATAACAAACGCAATTTCTATCCCAGTTTCTTGCTTGGTGCCTTTGGATTTTATTTGAATATGACCAAGCCGTGAGGCTGCCTATGTTTCTTTAAGAGGAATCAAGTCAAATGTAGTTCCTGTCGATTCCTTGCTTATATCGTTTTGTTGTTGTTTGTCTATTTTTCTTCCTCTTTTCCTCTTCTTTTTTAATGTTTTCTTTCCTTTTCTTTTCTCTTCTTTTTCCTTTTTTTTTCCTGCTTTTCTTTCTTTGTTTTGCTTTCTTCTTTTTTTTTTCATTTGCTCCTTTCCTTTCACTACCTTCTTATAATTACACTTCTGACTTTTGTTACTGATTCCAAAAGAGGGATAAAAAAAGAAAATAATTGAAGCTCAAAAGGGTTAGAAAAAGGGTAAAATCATTAGATAGCTGAATAAAATGCCTTTGTCATTTCAATCTCTAAAACATGCCAAGTACATACAAATATGCCAAGTATAGAAAATGATTCAAATAAAAGAAAGTCATACATAGTATCTTTTGACTGCATCTGAATTGATAGCCATTTCTACACATTTTCCTTCCACATCTGTTAGATACAATGCTCCGTTGGACAACACTCTTGACACGACAAACGATCCTTGCCAGTTTGGAGCGAACTTGCTCTTTGCCTCTACCTGGTGAGGAAGGATGCATTTCAACACCAACTTACCCACTTCAAACTTTATTGGATGAAATTTCTTGTTATATGCTCTGGCCATTCTCTATTGATACAACTGGCCGTGACACACCGCCGCCAATCTTTTTTCATCAATCAAACTCAATTTCTCCAGACGGGTTCTAACAAATTCTTCATCGCCGATTCCTGCTTCGACCACAATCCGAAAGGATGGGATTTCAACTTCAGCCGGGATTACTGCTTCTGTGCATATACCAATAAGTATGGGGTTGCCCCTACCGAAGTGCGGACGGTAGTGCGATAGCCTAATAGTGCAAAAGGTAACTTCTCATGCCACTGCCTAGACCCTTCTACCATTCTGCAAAGTATCTTCTTTATGTTTTTATTGGCTGCCTCGACTGCTCCATTTTCCTTAGGGCGGTATGGGGTGGAATACGTCTAACATACCTCTTTCATCAAATGACTATTGAGATTTTCTCCATTATCACTGATGAAAATCTTGGGGATTCCAAATTGACAAATAATATTTGCATGTACTAAGTCGATCACTGCTTTCTTGGTCACTGCCTTGAAGGTTTTAGCTTCAACCCACGTGGTGAAATAATCAAATCTACCAGGATGAACCGGAGTCCGTTAGAAGCTGCTTGCTCGATGGGCCTGATGACCTTCATGCCCCAAGCAACGAAAGGCCATGGTGTAGACATCGTATGTAATTTAGACGGTTGGGAGTGAATCAAGTCTCCGTGCACCTGACATTGTTGGCATTTGCGCACGAAACTGATACAATCCCACTCCATGGTGAGCCATTAATATCCTGCCCAGAGAATATTCTTTGCCAAAACATATCCCCATATGTGCGGCCGCAGACTCCAGCATGCACCTCATTCATGATGACTGTAGCTTGTCCGGCATCTACGCATCTTAACAAACCAAGATCCGGCGTTCTTTTGTATAATATCCCTCCGCTGAAGAAGAACCCACTTGACAAGAAACAAGTTGTTCTCTTCTGGTTACTTGTGGCTTGTACTGGGTACACACCCATGCTGATATATTCTTTGATGTCGTGGAACCAAGGTTTACCATCAAACTTTTCTTCCACCATGTTGCAATAAGCATGCTGATCATGGACATGGATATGTATCGGGTCAACATAAGCCTTATCCAGATGATGTAACATTGACGTTAAAGTAGCCAAGGCATCAATAACCTCATTGTGAATTCTAGGGATGTGCCTGAACTATATTGACCGGAATCGTTGACAAAGATCATGCAAGCATTGTCGGTATGATATGAGCTTTAAATCTCTTATTTCCCACTCCCCTTGAATATTTGTACCAGAAGGTCCGAGTCTCTTAAGACCAAGACTTCCTGAACACCCATGTCTGCTGCTAACCTCAAACCCAAAATACATGCCTCATATTCTGTCATGTTGTTGGTGCAATAGAAGCTAAGTGGAGCTGTGACTGGGTAATGATGCTCTTCTTTAGAAATGAGCACTACTCTTATCCCGATGCCTTTCACGTTGGTGGCCCCATCGAAAAACAATTTCCATCCAGATTTCTCGCCCTGTTCCATTTCATCAATATGCATTACGTCCTTGTCCGGGAAGTATGTCTTTAAAGGTTCATATTCTTCGTCTATCAGATTCTCGGCTAAATGATCTGCCAATGACTGTGCTTTCATTGTAGTCCTAGTCACATATATAATGTAAAACTCAGTGAGCAAGATTTGCCATTTTGCGAGCCTTCCTGTGGGCATGGGCTTCTGGAAAATATACTTCAACGGGTCTAGACGTGAGATGGGGTAAGTAGTATATATGAAAAGTAATGTTTTAATTTCTTGGCCACCCACATCAGGGCACAACATGTACTTTCAAGATTAGTATACTTAACCTCATAGGCCGTAAATTTCTTGCTGAGGTAGTATATGGTCTGCTCTTTTCTTCCGGTGACATTGTGCTAACCCAACACGCATCCAAATGAGTTGTCCAAGCCAGTCAAATATAAGATCAAGGCCTTCCTAGTTCCGGCGGGACCAACACCGATGGGTTCGAAAAATGTTCCTTTATCTTATCAAAAGCTTCCTAGCACTCTCTCGTCCATTTCACTGCGTCATCTTTTTTCAATACTTTAAAGATGGGATCGCAGACGGTTGTGAGCTGAACAATGAATCGATTAATGTAATTCAATCTCCCCAATATACTCATCACCTCTCTTTTGTTCCTTAGCGGCGGCAGTTCCTGTATAGCTTTGATCATGGATAGGTCTAGTTCAATGCCTCGCCGGCTGACTATGAACCCTAGCAACTTCCCTGAGGGTACCCCAAATGCGCATTTTGCTGGGTTGATTTTGAGATCATACATGTGGAGCCTTTGGAATAATTTCCTCAGATCTTTGACATGATCAGATTGCTTTCTGGACTTTACAATCACATCATACACATAGACCTCAACTTCCTTATGTATCATATCGTGGAAGATGGTTGTCATTTCCCTCATATATGTTGCCCCAAAATTCTTCAAACCAAAGGCAAGACCCTATACAATATGTCCCCCATTGCGTGATGAATGATGTTTTCACTGCATCTTCTTCATCCATTAAGATTTGGTGGTAACCTGCATAACAATCCTGGAATGACCCAATCTCGTGCTTTGCACAATTGTCAATCAATATGTGAATGTTCGGCTGTGGGAAGTTGTCCTTTAAACTTGATTTGTTGAGGTCACGATAATCGAAACACACTCTAGTTTTACCATCCTTCTTTGGCACGGGCACAAAATTAGCTAACCAAGTGGGATATCGTGTGACTCAGATAATTTTTGCCTCAAACTGCTTGGTCACTTCCTCTTTGATTTTCACGCTTACATCAATTTTAAACTTTCTCAACTTTTGTTTGACAGAAGGACATAATGGGTCGGTGGGCAATTTGTGAACCACCAAGTCAATGCTCACTCCGGGCATATCATCGTAAGACCTTGCAAATACATCTTTGTATTCAAGTAGTACTTCCATTATTTCTTTCCTAAGTTGTGACTCCAAATGGACACTTATTTTGATTTCTCTAATGTTTTACGGCCGCCCTAAATTGTCTACCTCTGTATCGCTCAGGTTGTGTTTAGGTTTCTCTTCAAATTGGCTCAACTCTCTCGTCGTACTCTGGTTCATCCTCATGTTCTATTTCTTGAATAATTATTTCTGGACTAGACCAATTTTTAAGACAGCGCCAAAGAGTCCTTATGGATGTCAGATCATTGGAACCAGCATAAAAATAAATTTACAAAAGAGAAAAGAAAAAGTAAAGAAAAATGGAAACTTCAGCAGTGATGGAAAAGAAATTGCATTTCATTAGAATAAAAAATATAATAATGTTTACACAACCAAACGGACAGAAATTACAACTGAATTAACAACTCTAAAGCAAATCCAAACTAGACTGAAAGAAAAATAAAAGCCGACTACCATGACTCTCTCCGGGTGGGTAGAGGAGTGGCTTTCCAGTTGTTGACTTTTGTGCATGCTGCCACAAATGGCACATCTGCCCTGCTCGATCCTTATCCCCCTCGACCATATTTACCTCATTGAACAACCTCTCTAATCCCTTATCCAAATCCCCATCCGCATGAATCTGCGGACGGGGAATCTTTGGCACAGGGAACTTGCTAGTACTGGGCTTGAAGAACGATCTGGAAAACCTTGGGATGGGCTTTGGCAGGGCCCAGGCCCTCTGCTTTAACCTTCTGGCTCGCCTTATGTCCGCAGCTGTAGGATTGAACCCTAGACAAAAAGTGTCTAAATTTTTAAGGAGAGACACTGGTTGCAAGATGCCTTGTAGAGAAGCACCCAAGCCCTTGCCGGGCATGAAACCATTCTTCAACATTTCTGAAACCACCATGACTGGCGCAACTGCTATCTTTGGAGGTTTGATAACTTTACCTTCTGGGATCTTCTCAACTAACACCGTGTCGAATACCTGGTAGACCCATAGACCGTAGCTGTCTTCAGATTCAATAAAAGGTAGGATGGCACCACCCAAAACATACTGATTATCTTCACCATGTACTAAAATCTCTTGTCTGTCCCATTCAAATTTGACCATTGTTACACCTCTTTTTGGCTACTACACCCCGGCGAAGGGCGTAGTTAAGGGAGTTTTTTCCAATTAAAAGACAATCAAAATGAGATTCAATTATTTAAGAGATTTTAGAGTTGCCACTTGGGATAATTAATGGTGTTCCAAGACACTGGTTTAAATCTCGAATCGAGGAAGATTTGACTCTATTTAACAGTATGCGAACTAGAAATTCGAGTAAGGAATTCTGTTAAATCGAGAGAAGGTGTTGGGCATTCTCGAGTCCTCTGGTTCTAGCACGGTCGCTCAACTGTCATATTCGGCTGAAATTATCTGATTTTAAGCAATTATGAACCTATGTGCAAAATTTGAATTATTTTATACCGCTTTTAATGTTTTTATGGAAATTTGCAACGTCGTTAAAAAACGTCGCGAACTACGTCACATATATGCGCACGTATTTTTTGACATATTTCAACTTTATTGAGATTTTGATTTGGGTCACATAAATGCGCACCCGTAATTAAGAAGATAAAATTAGTTAAAGATGCGTCTAAAAGAGACTATCGCGTTATTATTTTTGCGGGAAGCCGTGTAATTCGCTAAACGGCGTGTTCTGAATCTCTAAATATTTTAATGTAATCATTCCACGAGAGCCACAGAATTTTTGATTCCGTTTGGTGCGGCACACCTCATTTGTTATTTTAAAAGGCCATTCCTAAAATAAATTACTACTTTTCTACACTTATTATTTCGGACGATTAAGAGGAACAAATTGTGGTGGGCCATTGGTATATGAATTGCTAAGCCCAAGCGTGGATATAAGACAGTCCAATGACCAAAAACGAGCTGAATTGGAGCTGTATGACATACTTAGTTCAATATCAATACAAATAAGTAATTCATCTTTTAATCCAACTTTGACTCAGTAACTTATTCTGAGCCTATTCTCTACATGAATACAATGTCTATTAAATTGAAAGTAGTATTCCTGTTACTTCTATGTCTACTAAAAATTCACTTATGAACCACAAGTACGTGTAAATCAATATTAAAGCTCATGATGGTGTCTAGTAGAACAAAATCCACTGAATGCATAGTAATCAAACTATGTAACACTAAGCCTAACTATAGGCTCAACCAAAGAATTTACAGTTTTACTCCACTTTATAAACACATCCATAGTTGCATTAGTACAAATCAAGGAACATAGCTTCGATTACACTAAAAAGGGTATTTAAAATAAATAACTCAGTAACATCATCAAGTAATAAACAGTAATGTCATTAGCCATTTGCTGAGTTTATATTTCTAGTCATTATAGTGGCTTAGGTTTAAGCAATACCTGGAACCAAAATACAAAAGGAGTAAGGAGTCAGGTGTAGTTTCCATTGATCAGCAGCAAATCATATGCAATATAACAGCAATATTCAGCTTGGTAACCAAGTTTAATTAGAGGAAACCACACACAACATTAAAAATGACCTTGAATGACTTGAAAATATACCCAGGAGCTCGAGAAATACCCAAACCCAAGTTAATTGGTGCAAAACCCCAAGAAATAAGACCAAATCAAACTCTGAACCTAGCTTGAGTTCCAATAGAACAATGCATTTTGAATTTCTATTGGTTTATAAAGCTCTAAATGCCTAGATTTTAAAGGAAAAAACTCTCAAATATTCATACTAAATTAACACATTTGATTTTTTTGCTTTGAATTAGGTTATAATTGCAGAAATTGGAGAATTGAGTTATTAACTATTACTTGAAATTTTCAGGGATTTTTTAGACTGTCTAACCTCCTCTTTTAAAGAATTGGGTCCTTTTATAGCCAAAGACTAGGGAAACCCTTTTATTCTATTTTAACTACTAGTCTCTGTTTCACTTTTCAGATTTAACCTACTTGGTCCCTCATTTTCTAACTTGTTTCCCAAGTTATTGCACAAAGCTACTGATTTTTAGACTAATGTCCCCTTCGAGAAGAGTCTAAAAGATTCTAGCATTGTTTCTTATTTATAGGATACCTGTACTACCCTTATTATAATCCTAAAACAACCAGAACCAATTAAAACCTTATATTACCCTCTTAGTGTATAAGAATTACTATCTTACTAAGCTAAGTCTTAAAATTAACTACTAGCTAACTAAGAGCTATGACCAATCCATCATTAAACCTGAACCATTAATCAAAGATAACCAAAAATCTAATTCAAAATTCAAGAGAAAACTACTGGACTATAAAATGGAGCAAAACTATTTGAGCAAAACTAAAATTATCATAATTAAACGAAATCATGCAAAAATATAATTACTATGCCATTACTAGAAAAAATCAATATTGAAAACTACCATATTATTATTTGACCATTAGACTAGGCTGAACAATAAAGTGAAGGTTCAGGAATTGAAACTAGGCTGAACAAAACTGGAACTAGTGCAACATATCAGAAGTAGAAATTGGTCTTGAAAACATGGTGAAAAAGAACTAATCTTGGGTTTTATAAAAATGCAATCAGGCTAAATGGTAACAAAAATCCAAAATCAAAACAATAGAGACAACAATTAAACTACAGTAAGGCAAGATTATCAACAAAAGAAGTAAAAACAAATAGAAACAAACAGAAGGAAAAAAAAGGAAAGAAAACTAATGATTGTTCTTCAATTAGGCGGTAAATTTTTAATTTGAATGTCCAAACAGAGTTACATGTTTGTTTTTGGCCAAAACAAACATGCAACTCCATTTAGAGACTCAAGCGTCCTCGAAAAACTTGTCCTCAAAATTAGGTCAAACTCAGATTTGCAATTCGAAGATCCTGGGAGTTGTTCGAAGGAAACGTGGGTTGTTTTTGGGTAGGGGAGGCCATGGGGAGTGTGGTGTATTAATTTGGAAGCCATTGGAGCCGGCGCCGCCGTGAACGACGGAGCAGCCGCTCCTTTGAAGGGATATTCGATGCGATTGCTCGGGTTTTGAGGGGTGATTTTAGGGGGGGGGGTTGGAAAGAGGGGAGCATGGGGATTAGGGGTGTAATTTTGGGTGGATTTGGGGTTACGCTGACAGCGGCGGGCGGTGGAGATACGACAGAGGCACGGTGGTGGTATGGTGGTGTTACACTGGCGGATTTAGGGTTCGTTTAGGACATGGTACGAGGTCTTTAATAGGGGGAGGGGGGTGTTATCCGACATTTATATAGTGTAACACCTCTTCATCGTGACCGTTTGATCAAGATGGTTTAGGGGCTCAGTTTCCTTGGCATAAAATGGTGTCGTTTTTAACATGGAGCTTTTGGACCGGGCATGGGCGTTGGGTTTGGGTCTATTTTAGTTGCTTTGGGGTTTTGGGCTAAGCTTTGTGACTAAAAATGGCCCAAAATTTTGTCTTTACAAAGACCCAAATTATATACAATCAATTATTCTTTTTTATATATATTTTTATTGTATTTTCAGATTTTTACTAACAAAAACATAAACTAAATAAACTCCTACAATAACCTAAACTCTAAATTTCCAAGAAAAATAACCGATTTTTTGTTATTTATTTTTTTAATATTAACTAATTAATTACCTAAAAAATGTAAAAATTAAATCCAAAATGCAAACATGACATTTTTATGTTTCTATGAATTATATTAATTAAAATACACAACATGCAAATAAACACAAGATTATGCAATTAATTCCTAAAATTTAAATAATAAAAGGAAAATGCAAATAAATTCAAAATCACTCAAATAATTCCAAATAATAAAAGGCAAAATGCAAATAAATACAAAATCACACAAATAAATCCTAAAAATTCGAATAATAAAAGGAACATCCTAATTTAATGAATTTTATAGGAACATTTCGAGCGAGGCAAAAATTATGTGCTCACAGCTGCCCCTCTTTGCTCGGAGACACGAAGGGTTTTCGGGAAAAGATAAATGAGCAACTGAGAGATTTTTGCGTGATTTGCATTCCATGAGAAGCATTTTGAAGACTGTCTGACCGAACCCTGCTTCAAAGGTTACCTACATATCCTTGGTTATAAATGAGTCAGGTTAGTGTAGTTCTGGAATGCTTCGTAGCTGCGACTACTGGGAGCTGTGATTTCATTGCTGTTGTTGTCACTGCTACTTCTACTAGGCCTCCTTATTACACCTTGTAAAGAAAAAAGAAAGAAGAAGCTAGACTAAGCTATGAACTATGAATTACAAAAGAACCTATCTATATCTTCAATCTTGCTTTTGATCCTTATTGCTTTGCTGCCTTGTATTTCTTCCTGTGAACTCCTTGTCGCCTTGTTGACTTCTTATCTTCTCATCTTCTATGTTTGTTTCCAAAGTGTTGGAAAAAACATTCCCTCATTCTACAGGTGGGTGCCTGATTGCCAAAACTTTAATCATGAAAAATATTCCCTTGTTCTGCAGGTGGGCGCCTGGTTCCCGAAACTTGAATCTTGAAAAACATTCCCTTGCTCTGCAGGTGGGCGCCTGGTTCCCGAAACCTGAATTTTGAAAAATATTCCCTTGTTCTGCAGGTGGGCGCCTAATTCCCGGAACTTGAATTTTGAAAAATATTCCCTTGTTCTGCAGGTGAGTGCCTGATTATCAAAACTTGAAATTTGAAAAATATTTCCTTGTTCTACAGGTGGGCGCCTGATTACCAAAACTTGCATCAAAAGAAATGTTCGCGTGTTCTGCAAGTGGGCGCCTGATTACCAAAACTTTAATTTTGAAAAGGGTTTCCTTGTTCCACAGGTGGGCGCCTGATTAACAAATCTCAAAATTTTTAAAAGTATTCCCTTGTTGTACAGGTGAGCACCTGATTACAAAAACTTAATTTTGAAAAGGGTTCCCTTGTTAGGTGTTGCCTGATTACCAAAGCTCGAAATTTTGAAAAATATTCCCTTGTTCAACAGGTGGGCGCCTGATTGCCAAGACTTGAATTTTGAAGAATATTCCCTTGTTCTACAGGTGGGCGCCTAATTGGCAAAACTTGAAATTTTGAAAAATATTCCCTTGTTCTCCAGGTGGGCGCCTGATTACCTTATAACAACAAAACAAAAAAAAAATACAACAAATTCTTCCTGCCACTGTTTGGTTCTGGGCGGATCCATAAGTGTTAATCAAATCCCCTCACCAAATATCTCTAAATGTATGCTGCGTCCCATTATCTAGGAGGGTCCTGACAATTCTTAACTAATGACAACTTTTATATTATGTTATGTTTCTCAAAAGGTACTATTTTCCACTCTGTCTTGTTATGGGTTATATCCACTGGAGATCTGCTGGTGACTGGTGATTAAAGATATTTCCCATTATCCAAGTGGGTCTCGACAACTATTGATAAGGCAAATATATGTGTCTGCTGTGGGTTAGTATTTAAGGTACGTCTCATTATCCAGGAGGGTCCTGGCAATTCCTATGATTACATCCCATTACCTAGGCGGGTTCTGAAGACTCTTGTTGACTCTTGCTGGGGAAGTATTTGGGTTTGACCATGCCCCCTGACTGTTTGTGTTCTAGGCTATGTCCTATTTTTCGGGAGGGTAGTGAGGGTTCCTACTTAAATGTCAATTCTAACTTCTGGTTTTTCTGCTAGTGAGCATTGCACGGGAGGGTTTCTGCGATGCTTAATTGGGAAGGTGTTGGTGCTTGCCCATGTTACCCGCACATGTCTGAGTTTCAAACTGCGTTCCGTCTCAACTTCCAAGCCTCTTTTAACCTTCAGTTGTTTCTATTGGGGCTTGCTAGTTAAAGTTTGTCCTATTGTGCTCTTTGTTAGGGAGGATATTTATGACGGACTATGCCTCTTTTGAGTTTTAACTGAGTCCCACTTCCAGGTGGGCCCTGAGATTTTGATCATACCTGCCATGAGCCTGCCTTCCATGTGGATGGCCTCCCATAGGCTCTTCTGGAATTTTTCTGCCCCCGTGTTAATTAAAGAAAGCTTGTCAGTTTGAAAATTGGTGGTTGGCTTGCGGCATTCTTGTTGGAAATGGCCTCCCCACTATCGTGTTCCGTTGTGTTCCATTGTCCATGTTGATGATGAGTCGCTTGAATCGCTCAGATGACCCCTTGAACCTTTACACTTTGCTCCCCATCATTGTATTACATTTCTAACCCTTTGCTAGAATTCTTTATGTCCTTCCCTGAAGATTGATGAATTAATGTATTATTCTTTGGTCAACCCTCTGAACCTTGTGAATTCACTTTGTTCTTCATCTTTGTGTTACATTTCCGCTCCTTTGCTAAAATCCTTACACCCTTTCTTGAAATCACCCGGTCTGTCTATGATGTTTGGTTGGCCCTTGCCCTTTATGTATTTACTTTGCTCCCCACTCTGTGTTGCACTTACGACCCTTTGCCAAAATTCTTTATGCCCATTTCCGATGATTGATGAGTTGATATATCATGCTGGGACAACCCTGATGAACTTTTCCATCTTTGTGTTGCGCTTTTGCGTCTTTTGCCAGAAGCCTTATACCAAATCAATGTATTATGCTTGGCTGATCCTCTGACCCTTGTGGCTTTTTTTTGTTCTTTATCTTTGTGTTACATTTCCGAGCCTTCACTAATATCCTTACACCCTTCCCTGAGATCACCTGGTCTATTTATGATGCTTGACTGACTTTTGATATTTGTGCCTTTACTTCTCTCCCCACCTTATGTTGCACTCTTGATCCCTTGCCAGAAGTTTTAATGTCTTTCCCCGACGACTGATGTATTATGCTTGGTCAAACCTTGTGACCTTTCCCATCTTTGTGTTGTGCTAACCTTGCGTCTCTTCTGATATTTCCCAATCGGTGTATTATGCTTGGCTGACCCGAGAACCTTTGTGGTTTTACTTTGCATGCCCGTCTCTGTGTGGTACTCCTTTACTTTGCCGACTCTTGTCTCTTCGATCAATTGCATTTTTTGTGAATCCTTCTCCTTCCTGTTTCACACTCGTTATCTTTGTTACGCTTTTGGATGTCGTGCGCTTGTCCCTTTGGGAGCTGATAGTAGGCTTTGAAATTCCTCCCGTTTGCTTAAACAAAAGAGATTGGAGACTCAAAAGAAAAAAATGAAATGCAATGACTCCGAACGGTATTTAGGGTAAAGAATTCCAAATTCACTCACTATGAAAGGAAGAGAAAGAAAACTTATCTGAGGAAGAACAACTGATTTTTCATGATCATGACATGTAGTTCGGCCTGATTGACCTAGTCTGTCCCGATGACCGTCCTTCTGTTTCCATGCTTTAGTTGTTGTGACAATTTCTTACCCGATTCCTTCAACCAAACCCTAGCTTTGCTTGTCGTGCAATGTTCTTGACCGAATTTTCACCCATAGCCCCTTTCTAAGTTTTGCTTCTTGCCTTACCTTCGCCTCACAGTGCCACCAATAAGGCTCTCTCATTTTTATTTCTCTCAACTCTCGTCGCCTTAGGGTGCCCGTGAGGGTTTTCACCCGTAAAATTCTCCTATTTTTTTTCAGGAACTAGAGTGCCGCCCTGGGTGTGGTCCATTTCTCCTTACTTGCCCCGTCATTCCTTATAAATTGATCAGAAGGTCTTTCTTTTGACTGTAATTTCGGCTTTTGGATAAAATTAGAAGGAAAGGGTGTGAAAGGCTTAAATATTATTTTTATGGGTTCAAAATTTACAACCTTCGGAATTCAAACCAACGCAATTTCTGGCCCGGTTTCTTGCTTGGGGCTTTTAGATTTATTTGAATATGGCCGAGCCGTGAGGCTGCCTACGTATCCTTAAAAGGAATCAGGTCAAACATAGTTCCTGCTGATTCCTTACTTTCATTATTGTTTGTTTTCCTTTTCCTCCTCTCTTTCCGCTGTTTCTTTCTCATTTTTTCTATTTTTCTTTTTCCTTTTTTTTCTTTGTTTTTCTTTTCTTTTCTTATTTTTATTCTTTCTTTTTTCTTTCTTTTCTTTTCTTTCTTTCATTTCTCTTTTATTTTTTGTTTTTCTGTTTTTTTTCTCTTCTTGTTTTGCTTTTCTTGTTCTTTCTTTATTGTATGTTCGTCGCCTTTTATAATTGCGTCTCTTACTCTCGTAATGGATTCTGAAAGAGGGGATATGAGAATAAAAATAACGGAATCTCAAGGGGTTAACAAAGGGTAAAGTGTTTAGATAGATGAATAAAATGCCTTCATAATTCCAATCTATAAAACCTGCCAAGTACAAACAAATGACAAGTATAGACAATGATCTAAAAGAAAATCATACATAATATCTTTTGACAGTATCCGAATCGATAGCCATTTCCACACATTTTCCTTCCACATCTGTTAGATACAATGCCCCGTTGGATAGCACTCTTGACAAACGGTCCTTGCCAGTTTGGAGCGAACTTGCACTTTGCCTCGGCCTGGTGAGGGTGGATGCGTTTCAATACCAATTGACCTACTTCAAAATTTCTTGGACGCACTTTCTTATTATATGCTATGGCCATCCTTTTGTTGATACAACTGGCCGTGACATACCACCACCAATCTTTTCTCGTCAATCAAACTCAATTATTCCAAACGAGTTTCGACCCATTCTTCATCGTCGATTCCTGCTTCAACCACGATTCGAAGAGAGGGGACTTCAATTTCAGCCAGGATTACCGCCTATGTGCGATATACCAACAAGTATGGAGTTGCCCGTACTGAAGTGAGGACGGTGGTGCAATAGCCTAATAATGGAAATTGCAGCTTTTCATGCCCCTGCCTGGACCCTTCCGCTATTATTTAAAGTATCTTCTTTACGTACATATTGGCCGCCTCAACCGCTCCGTTTTCCTTGGGGCGGTACGGGGTAGAGTTTTGATATGTGATCTTGAACTTCTGAAATACTTCTCTCATTAAGTGACTGTTGAGATTTGCTCCATTGTCAGTGATGAGAGTCTTCGGGATTCCTAAATGACAAATGATATTTGCATGTACAAAGTCGACCACAACCTTTTTGGTTACTCCCTTGAAGGTTTTGGATTTAACCCATTTGGTGAAATAGTCAATAGCAACCAGGGTGAATCTGTGTCCGTTAGAAGCTACGGGCTCGATGTGATCGATAACATCCATGCCCCATGCAATGAAAGGACATTGTGCAGACATCGTATGCGATTCGGACGGCGGAGAGTGAATTAAGTCTCCATGCACCTGACATTGGTGACATTTGTGCACAAAGATTATAAAATCCCGCTCCATGGTAAGCCAATAATATCCTGCCCGGAGAATCTTCTTTTCCAAAAGATATCCGCTCATGTGTGGCCCGCAGAGGCTAGCATGCACCTCATTCATGAAGGTTGTCGCCTGTCCAACATCTACGCATCTTAGCAAACCAAGATCTGGCATTCCTTTTTATAATATTCCTCCACTGAAGAAAAACCCATTTGACAAATGACAGATTGTTCTCTTCTGATCACTCGTGGCTTGTATCGGTATACACCTCTCCTGATATACTCCTTGATGTCGTGGAAGCAAGGCTCGCCGTCAAGCTCTTCTTCCACCATGTTGCAATAAGCATGTTGATCATGGACATATGTATCGGGTCAACATAAGTCTTGTCCGGGTGATCTAGCATTGATGCCAGAATAGCCAAGGCGTCAGCAACTTCATTGTGAATTCTGGGGATGTGCCTGAACTCTATTGACCTGAATCGTTGGCAGAGATCATGCAAGCATAGCCAGTATGGTATGAAATTTAAGTCTCTTATTTCCCACTCCCCTTGAATCTGGTGTACTAGAAAGGTCTGTTTTCCCCAAGATCAAGACTTCCTAGACACCCATGTCTGGTGCTAATCTCAGACCCAAAATGCATGCCTAATATTATGCCATGTTGTTGCTGCAATAGAAGTCGAGTTGAGCTGTGACTACGTATTGATGCCCTTCTTCAGAAATGAGCACTGCTCCTATCCCGATGCCTTTCATGTTGGCAGCCCCATCAAAAAACAATTTTCATCCCGATTTATTACTCTGTTCCATTTCATAAATATGCATTACTTCCTCGTCCAGGAAATATGTATTCAAGGGCTCGTATACATCTATCGAATTCTCAGATAAATGATCTGCCAGTACTTGTGCTTTCATGGCAGTCCTAGTCACGTAGATAATGTCAAACTCTGTGACAAATATTTTCCATTTCGCGAGCCTTTCTGTGGGCATGGGCTTCTGGAAAATATACTTCAATGGGTCCAGACGCGAGATAAGATAAGTGGTGTATGATGACAGGTAATGCTTTAAATTCTGGGCTACCCACATCAAGGCGCAACATGTCCTTTCAAGATGAGTATATTTAACCTCGTAGGCCGTATATTTCTTGCTGAGATAGTATATGGCTTGCTCTTTTTTCCCAATGACATCATGCTGACCCGACACGCACCCGAATGAGTTGTCCAAGACTTTCAAATATAAGATCAAAGGCCTTCCTGGTTCTGGCGGGACCAATTCCGGTGGGTTCGACAAATTCTCCTTTATCTTGTCAAAAGCTTCCTGACACTCTCCCGTCCATTTCACCGCAGCATCCTTTTTCAATAGCTTAAAGATGGGCTCTCATATGGTTGTGAGCTGAGCAATGAACCGACTAATGCAATTCAATCTTCCCAATAGACTCATCACTTCTGTTTTATTCCTTGGTGGTGGTAGCTCCTGTATAGTTTTGATCTTTGATGGGTCTAGTTCGATGCCTCGGCAGTTTACTATGAACCCTAGCAACTTCCTTGAGGGGACCCCTAATGCACATTTTGCCGGATTGAGTTTGAGGTCAAACCTGCAAAGCCTTTGAAAGAATTTTTCCTCAATTTTTTGACATGATCGGATTGCTTTCTGGACTTTACTATCACATCATCCACATAGACCTCAATTTTCATATGTATCATATCATGGAAAATGGTTGTCATAGCCCTTATGTATGTTGCCCCGGCATTTTTCGAACCAAACGGCATGACTCTATTACAATATGTCCCCCACGGCGTGATTACTGTTATTTTCTCCGCATCTTCTTCATCCATTAAGATCTAATGGTAGCCTGGTCTAACAATCCAAAAATGACCCGATCTCATGCTTCGCGCAATTGTCAATCAGTATGTGAATGTTTGGAAGAGGGAAGTTGTCCTTCGGACTTGCTTTATTGACGTCACGGTAATCGACACACACTCTGATTTTACCATCCTTCTTTGGTACAGACACAAAATTAGCTAACCAGGTGGGATATCGTGTGATCCAGATGACTTTTGACTCAAACTGCTTGGTCAATTCCTCTTTAATTTTCACGCTCATATCAGTTTTAAACTTTCCCAACTTTCGCTTGATAGGAGGGAAGGCTGGGTCAGTAGGTAACTTGTGAATCGCTGAGTCAGTGCTCAATCCGGGCATGTCATCATAGGACCATGCAAAGACATCTTTGTATTCAAGTGGTACTTTCCTAAGTGGTGGCTCTAGATGGACACTTATTTTTATTTCTCTGACATTATCCGGGCTTCCTAAATTTACTGCCTCTGTATCCTTCAGGTTTGGTTTGGGTTTCTCTTCAAATTGGCTCAACTCTTTACAAATCTCATCCCATGCCCCTTCCTAGTCGTATTCTAGTACATATTCATGTTCTATTTCCTGAATTATTCTTTTCGAACTAGACCGGTTATGAAGACTGGTCCGAGGATTCCTTTTGCATGTCAGATCATTGGAACCAACATAAAAATAAGTGTACAAAAGAGAAAAGAAAAAAGTAAAGAAAAATGGAAACTATCAGCACTGTTGGAAAAGAAATTACTTTTCATTAGAATAAAAAGATAATAGAGTTTACACATCCAAACGGATGAAATAACAACTGAAGTAACAACTCTGAAGCTAATCCAAACTAGACTGAAAAAAAAAATCAAAGCCAACTACCACAACTCCTTGTGAGTGGGAAGAGGAGTGGCTTCCTAGTTATTGATTTTTGCGCATGCTCCAGAAACTGCACATCTGCCCTACTCGATCCTTTTATTTCCTCGACCATATTCACTTTATTGAACGCCATTTCTAACCCCTTATCAAGATCCCCGTTCATGTCTATCAGCAGGCCGGAAATCCTTGAGATGGATCCATTGCTAGTACTGGGCTTGACGAACGATTTGGACAACTTTGGGATGGGCTTTCGGAGAGCCCAAGACTTCTGCCTTAGCTTCTAGGCTTGCCTTATGTCTGCAGCTGTGGGCTTGAACCCTAGGCGAAAAGTGTCTAGATTTTTTGGGAGGGACACTGGTTGCACAATGCCTTGTAGAGAAGCTCCCAACCCCTTGCCGGGCATGAAACCATTCTTCAACATTTGTAAAGCTACCATGGCTGACGCGGTTTCTATATTTGGGGTCATGAAAATCTCACATTCTGGGATTTTCTGAAAAAATGAAGTATCAAATACCTGGTAGACCCACGGCCCTTTGCTGTCTTCAGAGTCAATAACAAGTACGATAGCATGACCTGAAACTCATTGATTGTCTTTACCGTGCACCATAATCTCTTGCATGTCCCATTCAAATTTGACAATCTGATACAGCGTAGATTGCACTTCTTTGGCTGCGTGAATACAGGGCCTACGCAGCAACTGGTATTAGAGACTACCACGTCCAGCACTTGAAATTCCATGGTGAAGTCAATGGGCTCTATTGTCACTTCCAGCACTATGTCCCCTACAGTGTCTTTGCCTTCATTTTCGAAATCTCGAACACAGATGTTATTCTTGTAGACCCTTTCATTCTCCACCTTCAACTTGGTCAATGTGGATAGTGGACAAATATTTGCACTAGACCTGTTGTCGACCGGCACTCGAGTGACTACATCATCTTCGCATTTCACAGTCAGATAAAGAGTCATGTTGTGCTTAGTGCCCTCTACAGGAAATTCATCGTCAGAGATGGTGACCCGGTTTACCTTGAATATATTATTTTCAATCTTTTCGAAATGATTCATGGTTATCTTGTCAGAGACTTGGCTTCATTCAAAATCTTCATCAGCGCCCGGTGGTGTTCATATGAATGGATTAGTAATGATAATAAGGAGATCTGAGCTGGCATCTTTCTCAACCGCTCTATGATGGAGTAGTCTTTCACTTTAATTTTTTCAAGAATTCCTTTGCCTCTTCTTTCGACACAACCTTCTTTACTGATTCTGGGTTATCTTTAGAGATTCTGCATTTCCTTAATTCTTCAGGGGCGAAGTACCTCCCCGATCGAGTTAAACCTCGGGCCTCACATACTTCTTCCCTAACTTCCTTTCCTTAATACATCACTATTGCTTGTTCATATCTCCGAGGAATGGCTTTGATGTTGATGATTGGTGGATGGATTACTGGTTTTGCGATGACGGGCTCTATGCGTACACCTTCTACAACCACGACAGGTTCTCTAGTTGCCCCGTGTACTATTACTTTTGCCTGTTCCTGCTTTGGCGCAGTCGTGCTAGCTGGCCCCTATTGAACTATGATAGGCTTGTTGCTTCTTCCTTTTGCCTGTATCAACGACTTCTCACCGCTTGCATTCTCAATTGGATTAACTTCAACGGACTTGATCATCATTACTATCGGTAAGGGTCTTTCGGACTCTCCCCTTTTTTCTATGATCTAGCTCATGTTGGTCTCTTGATGGGCCGGCAGCGGGTTTTGGTTAATATTGGGTACCTCTAGAGTCTCCACCTCAATCCGGTGGGAGTCAATACGTTCCTGGATAGTATTCTTTAAATGGCAACACTTTTCGTTATCATGCCCTGGTGCACAAGAACAATATTCACAGCTAACAGAATAATCTAGATTCTTCGGGGGAGGATTTGGCAATTTTTAATAGATTGGTCTCAACATATACAGTTGTCGCAGCCTATGGAATAAACTAGTGTAAGATTCTCCCAGCGGAGTGAAAGTCTTCTTCTTCTGCACCCTTTTATTTCTCAAGACTGTATTGGCTTGGAAGGTAGGTTTCGGGGGTTGTTGGTAGACTCTTGGAGGTGGGTAATGATTTTGTGGAGTTGGGTAGGTATTTTTTGTGGTTGGCACACACCTTTGTGCATTAGAGGGAGGTGGGCATACGCTTGTGCGTGACGGAATGAGAAGAGAGGTTCCAATGATGGATAGTAATGTTGTGATACTGTATGGAGGGTGTGGGTATGTTTGGTGGTGAGGACGAGGTTGGGCGTAATGAGATGGAGCCCGAGGCCTGAATCAAGTTCCCAAATCCACTGTTGCTACTTCTTCATTCTTCTTCTTTCCGAATGCTCCCCTAGATCCACCCTGGATGGGCAAAGTGGTTGTGTTAATTGTAGATTTACTCATGATTTTACTGGATTTGAGGCCTTCCTCGACCATACTCCCATCTTGACTACTTCGTTGAATGACTTACCCACTGCTGACACCAAATGTCCAAAATAGGTAGGTTCTAGAGCCTGTAGAATATAGTAAACCATCTCACTCTCCTTCATGGGTGGATCAGCTCTGGCTACGTGTTCCATCCATCGGAAACCATACTCGCTGAAGCTCTCGTTGTGTTTCTTCTCCAGTTTTGTCAGAGATAGGCGATCCGGGACACTCTCGAGATTATATTGAAAGTGGCAAGCAAATGCTTATGCCAGGTCATCCCAAGTATACCACCGTTGTGATCTTGCCGAGTGTGACTCAAATATCGACCCACTTAAACTCTGGCTAAAGTACGCCTTTAGCAATTCATCTTTTCCCCCTGCTCCTCTCATTTTGCTGCAAAACCCTCTTAGATGCGCGACCGAATCGCCATGTCCATCATATAAGTCAAATTTAGGCATCTTGAAACCTTGAGGCAACTGCACATTTGGAAATAGACAAATTTCCTTAAACGCCATGCTCTCCTGGCCACCTAATCCCTGCATGTCCCTGAATGATTGTTCTAGACTTCTGACATTTCTATGCATCTCTTCCTGCTAAGCATTTTTGATCGGTTTTTGAACTACCGTCGAGATTTCTAGACGGGGAGCATATGAGTAAGGCTCATGGGTCTTGTAAGCAGGTTCCAGTGGATAGTATTGGGGGTTACAACCTTGAAGCAAGGGTTCACTTGACGACCTATGGAGTGTAGGAGGCGGAGGTGCCACATAGATGGGGGCAATTGGCGGAGGAGGGGTGATGAGCGACTTTGGGTAGTGGAGCTGGTGGTGGTTGAGAGGTCGTACCCTGATGTTTTGAATAGATAGGAATACTTGAGGGTGGATTAGTGGTGGACTGGTCAGGTGCTTTGGCCAGTGGCGGGATGAAGGTTGGATTAGCAGGATAGGTCAAGGGTGGCTATCCTCTTGCCCATGCTTGGTACATCTCAGCCATTTGGTGCTTTAGCTTATACATTTCCTCATTTATGGCATTAACATCCAATTCCTCTACTTCTTTTGAGGGGTCAATAACGCTGACATTGTTTCCAGATTGGACATGACTTGCTTGCTCTTAGACCGCGTGTTGTAGGACTGAGTTGCCAAAATGCTGCAATTAATAACCACCTGTCTAGTCTGGAATTGACACAATACCAAAAACTCGATAATGGTTAGGTTCTAACACGTAAGCGACCACATATTGGGTATGAATGCATCTAGATCATGATCAGTCACTACATGCATTGGTTGCTTGCATCATTCCGGCTTTCAATTTCTTTCTTTGCTAAGCCTCTTTGTATTAGATTTATTCTCTCCCTCTCTCCTATTTTATTTAATTATGGTCAAATCTTATGTAGATTGCCTACGTATCATGACCCTGCATGAATCAGGCCGAGCATAGTTCTTGCAAATAAAAAGTGAAGCATAATGTATTTTGGGAATTTTCATTTTCATAATAACAAAATTCAGTTACAAGGACTCGAAAGACTGAGAGGTTTAATCAATAAACTAACAAGCTCTGATGAAAGACGAACTAAAAATTCAAAGAAAAATTAAATATGTATAAAAGAAAATACAGACTCTAAGTTAAACTAACCGACCTTTATATATTGTTTTTAACAAAAAGGAAATGAAATCTTCAAGAAATCATGAATACATTAATGCTTTAAGTTCTCCTGGAGGCATAGTTCGGCCTTGCCGCAAGTCGACTAGCTAAATCCCTTTGGAGGTGGTGCGGATCTTCAATTACTCGATGAACGAAAAGCATCACGAAGGCAAAGAACATAGATCTAGGCATGTCCTCACAACTGTTGCATTTCATTGTGATGTAGTGGGTGATTCCTTTGATTCTTTCTCGTTTGAAACCTTTCTCCTGCAATAACTGCCCAATTTGTTCAGTTCTGTCTCCCAAAATTAGTTTGGCTGCTTGATTCTGCTTTTGAAGCTATTGCAAATCTGATTCTAACTGTGCCAATGCTGTGTAACAATGATCCCTTCCAATTTTGAACTTTTTTTCTTGTTTGAACGTTTTGTTTTCCATGGTGACTACCCTTTTCTTCAACCCAGACACCTCACCGTCGAACTCTTCTTTTAGTTGCCTGATCAGACGTGGTCGTTCTGCCGCATTTTCAACCAATTGTTTCTGAGCCCTGCCTAGTTCCTTTTCTGCTTTGTTTAAGTCAAAACTGTAGTCATCCACCTTCAGTCTCAAGCCATCTATAAGTTTGGCATCCTTGGCACTCCGTCCAGGGTTTTTCATTGCGACCTTCATCTTCTAAATTTGGGCCCTAAGGTTTTCATTTTCATAGGCTAGTTTTTTCATTTCACCCTCATCTGCGGGGGCCTGAAATTCCTTCTCAAATTGCAATTTCATGACCTGCTTCTCAAGTTTACTTATCGTAGCCCTGTACTCACGTTCTTTAGCCAACCAATCCCACTACTCTTGTGATCCTTCAACGAATTCCTGGAGATGAGCCCTTTTGGAAACCCTTTTGAACTTAACTTCTCTCCTATTACAAGCATTATATCTTGGCAAAACTTCACATTTGTACCGATCCCGTACACTGTTCACCGTTAGGTATTGGCATTCATTCCAAATTTTGCGGATTGTTGCTTCGGGGAACTGATCATCAGGTCAAATCTTGACTACTCGGATACTGAGATCTTTGACTTTTGGCCCTACCTGACACCTTCCAAGTTGTTTTAAAACCGGGTGCGGGGCATAAGGCTGGATAATCCTGAAACCCATCAGAAAGAAATGAGGTTCTGTTGCCGGCATGTGTATGATCTCATCCATAGGCAACCATCCCAGTGTGTAATGACCTGACCCGTCATTTCTTGCATTTCAGCCCCGATATCCCCGTATTATGTTTCCCCGTATGTTTGTATATGTGTTTGGTGACTTTGAGATGTGTTGGATTGAATTTGGTTAGAAATGAGACCAATAGTCTCGTTACGGAAAGCATACGTTGTAAAAGTCAATCGGATATTGACTTGTGAGTTAGAGGGCTTGGAATTGATTTCCAAAGATTCGACTAGTTTCGGATGGTGATTGATGACTTGGGAGAGAAATCAAAAGTTAATTCGGAGGTTCGGTGTATAATTAGGCTTGAATTGGCTAAGTTGAATTTGGGTTGATAGGTGAGATTTTGATCTGGGGGTCGGAATGGAATCTGAGAGTTGTACTAGCTTCGTTAGGTTATTTTGGATATGTCTGCAAAATTTTAGGTCATTCAGACATCGTTTGGTTGGTTTTTGATCGAATGTTAGTTTTGGAAGTTATGGTTGAACTTAGGCTTGAATCCGCTTCGATCTGATGATTTTTGTGTTTAAGGATGTGTTTTTATCATTGGAACTAGTTCATATGATGTTTTGGAGTAGGTTGGTGGTTTTGGTTGGGGTCCCGGGGGCCCCGGGTTGATTTTTGATGGTGAAACGAAGAAGTTTTGAATTTGCATCAGATTTTGGGAATCCGCCTTCTGGTATTTCGCTTTTGCGGAAGGGGAGCCTCTTATGCGGTGACCGCGGAAGCAGCTAGGAAGCCGCGTAAGCGAGAGTGGGACTGCTGGAGCGGCCAAGTGACTGGAGAAGTGAAGTCGCGAAAGCGATTGATTTTGCGGTAGCTGGAAATTCAAAGAAAACCACAGAAGTGGTCAAAATATCGCGGAAGCGGGATCGCTGAAGCGGAAAAAGGGCCGCGGAAGCGGAAAACGGCCTGGGTTTAATGAAACAGTAGGTTTTGAAAATTCAAAAGAGAAGAAAATTTGGACTTTGAGCTATGGCGATTGTGGCCGATTTTATGAGAGGTATTGAGGGGATTCATCAGGTAAGAACTCTTGGACCTATAGTATGTCAATATATTGTAAAATCATGGATCAAACACCAAGAATTCAAGGTTTTGATGTCAACAATGGTGGTTAGGGCTTGAAACACAAGTGAACCTTAAAATGATGATTTGAGGGGTCAAATGGACTCCGATTCTTGTAAATTTTATATGTATGGACTCGTGGCGAGATGAGGATTCTAAAAATATGAATTTCATAATTTTTCGAGAAGTGGGCCCCAGGCTCGAGTTTTGCCAACTTTATGCATTTGGGTGTATTTCGAGTTATTTCGATTGGGTTGCATCCCATTAGCCTATTTTGATGTATTCCTATTATTTTTATCAGATTTTGCATCCGTGGAGGTAAATTCTCGAGGGAAAGGCATTTCGAGCTAGTCTACGACCGGCTAGAGGTGAGTAATGCAAGTAAATATTGTTCTGAGGGTTTGAGACCCTGTATTTTCACATCGTAACGCTATGTCGAGGCGTGACACGCACTCCATGATAAGTGCGGGGTTGGTTACTGTTAGGGGATTGTGACTTGATCCATCCCGAGTGATATTTATACTATATTGGTGTATGATACACACACTGTGATGACCATTGTTGGGCTTTATGCCGTGTTTGGGGCCTAGTACCGACCTGTGATATCCTTCGAGAGTTGGTATTACTGTTGTAGCATGACTGCATATCATTTATTATCAATCCATGGTTTCAAAACATTGTTTTCAAAACCCAGTCGTGTTTCAAATGTTCAGAACTCATATGCTATCTTTTAAATGTATTTCGGCTGAGGATTATTGTTTATAATTGCCCAAAGGGCTTATGATATATTTTGTGGACTGTCTTTTGGGTGGCTCGGGCTGCGCGCCGCATCGGTGATTAGAAACAGTGATAACACGGACACTGTGTGATATAAGCGGTCAGGTAACATGGACTCGCCTGGTTATTGATTTTCGCCACTAGATGGCTAGTTTGATTATTCGCCACAAGATGGCTGGTTATTGCGCTTGGGCTATAGGAGCCCCACCGGAGTCTGTACATACCCACAGTGAGCGCCGTCGACGATAAATGATATGGGTGGCTCGGGCTGCACGCTGCAGTGGGTACTGGATTGTACCATCATATGCATTCCATCGCATCCCTGCATTTGCATCACACACACACAAAAACACACACACACACACACACACACACACACACACACATATATATATATATATATATATATATATATATATATTTGTTTAGTTGTTCATTTGCAGATACATTGTTTTAGCTTACTTTGTGTAATTATTGGGTTTTCTTCTTTTGGAGCTTTATTTAGTGTTATTACTCACTGGTTCGGAGTACTCAGATTACTCCCTACACCTTGTGTGCAGATCCAATGCATTCTCAGGCAGAGTAGATCATGCGGTGGTCAGCTTTCAGCAATTCAGAGTGTCGAGGTAGCTGCACGGCGTTCGCAACCATTGACTACTCTCCCCCTATCTTTATTTCCTATGTTTTCCCTTTGTACTTTCAGTACAAATAGTTTTGTATCGGATTGGGTTTTACATTTTTAGAGGCTCTGACTTTTGACACCTGTTCCTAGGTGGTTTATTATTGGTTTCAGTATATTCCGCTCTATTTTAGGTCTTAAATCTCTTTTGTTTCTGAGTTTATCATTTCTTTATTATCTTTCATTTGGGATTATTGATATTAAGGTCGGGCTTGCCTAGCCTTATGGCCGGTACCACCACGACCGGGTTTGGGTCGTGACACAACGTCCATTCTATTTGACTGGCAGTGAGGGACCGAAAGTAGGATGTCCATTTTGCTACACCTTCGGGCAAACTGAGCCCTTCAATTCTGGTTTAAAACTCCTCTATGCAAGTTTTCTATTCGGGCCCATAGCTCATAAACTAGGAACGGCGGCATAGATGCTCTATCATCCACATTTGCAATAATAGATTGCACCCCTCAAAAAAATCTTTCCCGACCTTGCAAGCTGTAAGAGCGCGAAAAAGCTTAGCTACTATCATAGGTGTGAGGGAGAACTTGGCCCGGGTGAGTAGAGTGCTGACAATCCTTGCTATCTTTATGTCGATGTTACCTTCCTTGGAAACACCAGGAGCACTAGAAAAGCCACCATGAAAGCGAAGCGTCTGTGTTCTTCCCATTTGAAACGGTTTCCTTTGCTGCAGATTTTGTTTTCTGGATTGTTGAACCCCCTTATGTGACCATATCTGGTATATAGGAATGAAAAGGTGCAAAACCGTGCTGCCAGGTTTGAGTCATGTACCACTCTGCTTATTTTCAAGGTATCTAAGAATTTGTGCACCGCTACAACTCTTGGAGCAACCAAATACTTGTATCTCAAAGGAAGCTCTGCATTTTCGATGTATCACGCTATTTCTTCCAAACTTGGGGTAAGTTCAAAATCTGAGAAGTGGAACACATTGTGCGCCGGGTCCCAACACGTGACCAACGCTCTTATGATGTCTCCTCGAGGTACAATCTCCAATAGCCCGGGGAGGCCCCCAAATACCCCTTTATCTCATCTTGCCTTCTCTACCTAGATCACTCCACCACAATCGCAGCTCCACATGGATTAAGCTTACAAATGAAAAAGGTTCAGTTGAATTGTGCTCATCTTGCAAATTTATTAAGGTGAATTAGTGACATATGACTTTATTCCTGTTTGACTTAAAAAGTCAAAAGTTTTTTTTCTTTCATGAATTTTATTTTCTAAAACCAAAAGCCCAGCTTTGCGAATACGACCTTTTAGCACTTCCGGAAGAAGTTTTAAAGGTTGTGCCCGCTAGCCGGCCAAAAATACAATAAAGATCCAAAGGTGGATATTTGTGCAAAATTAGCTTTCCGCCGTCCCTTTCAGGAACATTTTGTTGTTCTTGACAACAACAGCGTCAGCCGATTTATTTAGGACAATAAATAAAATTTGAAAACTATTTTTCTTTATTTTGGCTATTTTTGCAAAAGGGTAGTTGGACCCGATGGGGGTTGCCTACGGCTATTTTTGCAAAAGGGTGGTTCTCAATTTTCTTTCCTTATTCATAGGCCGGTCAACATGCAAATCCAAAGAAAATAAATGCGCAAGTAGCACGTAATATGCATCAGGATGGTTTTTTCTTTTCAGGTCACCTGTCCTAGATGGACCCAAGCCCTATGTTGAGTCTCCTAAGTCAAATGCACGTGATGCAAACAAACTTTCCTACTAGGAATCCGGAATGAGGTTTTGTTATACTAAGTTCAGCACTTGGATATTTGTTTTATGACTGTGTACCCGAGCGGACAACTCGAGTCGAGGAGGGGGCTACGTACCGGGGACCCGCAAGATCTTCCGGCTTAGTAACTTGTCCGAGCCTCTTTCTTATTTTACGGTATGACACTAACAGAATAAGGAGTCTCAACCAGTAAGCACATCCCCAGATGTGAGAAGAGAAAAGTTTCGTAACAATTTATATATGCAGTTCAGATAATATCAAGCGGTAAAAGCATCATTTTGCACATTAAGCCAACATGTAAAAATCAGATAATAAACAAAGCCAAATACAATAATTATTTGAAGCTCGAATCCTTGAACCCTGAACCAGAGATTCTATGTTCCATTTCTCAGCAAGTCACTAGAGCTGCCACACCTCCTTTTGGCTACTACATCCCGGCGTAGGGCGTAGGTAAGGGAGTTTTTCCAATTAAAGGGCAATCGAAATGGGATTCAATTATTTAAGATATTTTAGATTCGCTACTTGGAATAATTAATGGTGCCCAAGCCACCGGTTTAAATCCCAAATCGAGGAAGCTTTGACTCTATTTAACAGTCCGCAAACCACAAATTCGAGTAAAGAATTCTGTTAACCCGAGAGAAGGTGTTAGGTATTTTCGGGTCCCGTGATTCTAGCACGGTCGCTCAACTTTCATATTCAACTGAAATTATCTGATTTTAAACAATTATGAACCTATGTGCAAAATTTGAATTATTTTATACCGCTTTTGATATTTTTAAGGAAATTTGTAATGTCGTTAAAACACGTCGCGAACCACGTCACATAAATGCGAAAGTAATTTTCAACATATTTAAACTTCATTAAGATTTGGATTTGGTTCAAATAAATGCGCACCCGTAATTGAGAAGATAAAATTATTTAAAGACATGTCTAAAAGCGACTATCGTGCTATTATCTTTGCGGGAAGCCGTGAAATTCGCTAAACTACGTGTCCCGAATATATAAATATTTTAATATAATCATTCTATGAGGACCACACAATTTTGGATTCCATTTGGCGCGGCACACCTTATTTGTTATTTTAAAAGGTCATTCCTAAAATGAACTACTACTTTCCTACACTTATTATTTTGGACAATTAAGAGGAAAAAATTGTTGTGGGCCTTTGGCCTATGAATTGCTAAGCCCAAGCCTGGATATGAGACTGTCCAATTTTGGCTGAGGCGAGTCAATAGCCAATTTATTGAGTCCATTATGGACATTCGGCGATCACATGACTAAAAACGAGCTGAATTGGAGCTTTAAGGCATACTTAGTTCAATATCAATACAAACAAGTAATTCATTTTTTAATCCAACATTGACTCAGTAACTTATTCTGAATCTATCCTCTACATGAATACAATGGTTATTAAATTAAAAATAGTATTCCTGTTACTTCTATGGCTACTGAAAATTGACATATGAACCACAAGTACGTGTAAATCAATATCAATGCCCCTGATAGTCTCTAGTTGAACAAAATCCACTTGATGCATAGTAATCAAACTATGTAACACTAAGAATAAATATAGGCTCAGCCAAGGAATTTAGCAGTTTAGTCCACTTTATAAACACATCCATAGTTGCATTAGTACAAATCAAGTAACGTAGCTTCGATTACACTAAAAAGGATATTTAAAATGAATGACACAGTAACATCTTCAAGCAATAAACAGTAATGTCATTAGCCATTAGCTGAGTTTATATTTCCAGTCATCACACATAGCCTTGGCTTAAGTAATACCTGGAATAAAAATACAAAGGGGAGTAAGGAGTCAGCAGTAATTTCTAATGATCAGCAGCAAATCATATGCAATACTGCAACAATATTCAGCTTGGTAATCATGTTTAATTAGAGGAAACCACACAAAGCTTTAAAAATGACCTTAAATGACTTGAAAATATACTCAGGAGCTCCAGAAATACCCAAACCCAAGTTAATTGGTGCAAAACATCAGAAATAAGACCAAATCAAACTCTGAACCTAGCTCGACTTCCAATAGAACAATGCATTTTGAATTTCTATTGGTTTATAAAGCTCTAAATGCCTAGATTTTGAAGGAAAAAGCTCTCAAACATTCAAACTAAACTAACACTTTTGATTTTTTGCATTGAATTAAGTTATAATTGCAGAAATTAGAGGATGGATTTTTTAACTATTGCTGGAAATTTTCAGGGATTTTTCAGACTGTCTAACCTCCTCTTTTAATGAATTGGGTAATTTTATCGCCAATGGCTAGGGCGACCCTTTTATTCTATTTTAACTACTAGTCACTCTTTCACTTTTCAGATTTTACCTACTTGGTCCCTCATTTTTTGACTTGTTTCCTAAGTTACTACACTAAACTACAAAACTTTTGACTAAAGTCCCCTACTAGAAGAGTCAAATAGATTCTAGCGTTGTTTTTTATTTATAGGATACCTATTCTACCCTTATTATAATCCTAAAACTACCAGAACCAATTAAAACCTTATATTACCCTCTTAGTGTATCAGAATTACTATTTTACTAAGCTAAGTCTTAAAATTAACTTCTAGCTAACTAAGAGCTATAACCAATCCATCATTAAATCTGAACCAATAATCAAAGATAACTAAAAATCTAAATCAGAATTCAAGAGAAAACTATTGGACTATAAAATCGAGCAAAACTAAAATTATCATAATTAAATGAAATCGTGCAAAGCTATAACTACTATGCCACTGCTACTTGAAACAATCAATATTGAAAACTATCATATTATTATTTGACCATTAGACCAGGCTGAACAATAAAGTGAAGGTTCACGAATTAAAACCAGGCTAAACAAAATTTAAACTAGTGCAACATATCAGAAGTGGAAATTGGTCTTAAAAAACATGGTGAAAAAGAAATAAACTTGGGAATTATAAAAATGCAATCAAGCTAAGTAACAAAAATCCAAAATCAAAACAATAGAGACAAACAATTAAACTACATCAAGGCAAGATTATCTACAAAAGAAGTAAAACAAATAGAAACAAACACAAGGAAAAAAACAAAAAAAAGGAAGAAAACTTATTCATTGTTCTTAAATCAGGAGGTTAATTTTTAATTTGAATCTCCAAGCAGAATTACATGTTTTTTTTGCCAAAACAAACATGCAATTCCATTTTGAGACTCAAGTGGCCTCGAAAAACTTGTCCTCAAAATTAGGTCAAACTCAGATTTGCAATTCGAAGAGCTTGGGGGTTGTTAGAAGGAAACATGGGTTGTTTTTTGGTAGGGGAGGACAAGGGGAGTGTGGGGCATTAATTTGGAAGCCATCGGAGCCGGCGCCGCAGTGGACGGCGGAGCAACCGCTCCTTTGAAGGGATATTCGACGCGATTGGCCGGGTTTTGAGAGGTGATTTTAGTTGGGTTGGAAAGAGGGGAGCATGGGGATTACATGGTGTAATTTTGGGTGGATTTTGGGTTACGCCGGCAGCCGTGTACGGTAGCGATACGGCTAAGGCACAGTGGTAGTGTGGTGGTGTTACACAGGCGGATTTATGGTTCGTTTAGGACATGGTACGAGGTCTGTAATGGGGGGGAGGTGTTATCAGACATTTATATAGCATAACACCTTTTTATCCTAAGCGTTTGATCAAGATGGTTTAGGGGCTCAGATTTCCTTGGAATAAAATAGTGTCGTTCTGAACATGGAGCTTTTGGACCGGGCATGGGCGTTGGTTTTGGGTCCATTTTAGTGGGTTTGGGGGGGGGGGGTTGGGCTAATCCTTGCGACTACAAATGGCCCAAAATTTGGTCCTTACAAAGACCCAAATTATATACAATCAATTATATTTTTTTTATATATTTTTATTATATTTTCAGATTTTTACTAACAAAAAGATAAACTAAATAAACTCCTACAATAACCTAATCTCTAAATTTCCAAGAAAATTAACCAATTTTTTGTTGTTTGTTTGTTATTTTCAATATTAACTAATTAATAACCTAAAAAATGTAAAAATTAAATCCTAAATGCAAACATTCCATTTTTATATTTTTTATGAATTATATTTAATTAAAATGCGCAACATGCAATTAAATACAAGATTATGCAATTAATTCCTAAAGTTTAAATAATAAAAGGAAAATGCAAATAAATACAAAATCACTCAAATAATTCCAAATAATAAAGGGAAAAATGCAAATAAACACAAAATCGCGCAAATAAATCCTAATAATTCGAATAATAAAAGGAAGATCCTAGTTTAATTAATTTTATAGGTGCATTTTTCAAATGCCAACACTTTTCGGTATCGTGCCCTAGGACACCGGAACAGTATTCACCACTAACAGAATAATGTAGATTTTTCGGGGGAGGGCTTTGCAATTTTTCTTCGATGGGTCTCAACATATGCAGTTGTCTTAGCTTGTGGAATAAACTAGTGTAGGATTCTCCCAATGGGGTGAAGGTCTTCTTCTTCTGCACCCTTTCATATCTCAAGACTGGATTGGCTCGGAAGGCGGGTCCTGGGGGTTGTTGTTAGGCTCTTGGAGGTGGATATTGATTTTTGGAGTTGGGTAAGTATTTGTGGGGCTGGCGCACGCCATTGTGGGTGGGTGAGAGGTTGGGTATATGGTTGTGCATGATGGATTGAGAATCGAGGTTCTAACGGTGGGTAACAATGTTGTGGTGGACCATATGGAGTGTGTGGGTATGTTTGGAGGTGGGGACAGGGTTGGCTGTAATGGGATGGAGCCCGAGGCCTGAACCAAGTTCCCGACTTAGCTGTCACTACTTCCTTCTTATTCTTCTTTCCAAATCTTCTGCCAGTCCTACCTTGGATGGCCTGAGTGGTCGCTTTGATTGCAGAGTAACTCATGATCTTGTTGGACTTAAGTCCTTCCTCGACCATGTTTCCTATTTTAACTACCTCGTTGAAAGATTTGCCCACTGCCGACACCAAATGCCCGAAATGTGTTGGCTCCAAAGCTTGCTGGAAATAATACACCATCTCACTCTTCTTCATTGGGGGGGTCAACCATGGCTGAGGGTTCCCTCCAATTGAACCCGTATTCTCTGAAACTCTCGTTGTGTTGCTTCTCCAGTTTTGTCCAAGATATACGGTCCGGGACAATTTCGAAATTATATTGAAAGTGACAGGCGAACGCTTGTGCCAGGTCATCCCAAGTGTACCACCAATTGTGATTTTTCCAGGTGTACCATTCCAATGCTGATCCATTTAAACTTTGGCTGAAGTATGCCATCAGCAGTTCATTTTTTCTCCCAGCTCCCCTTATTTTACTACAAAACCCCTTAGATGCGCGCCTGGGTCGCCATGTCCATCGTATAAGTCAAATTTAGGCATCTTAAAACTTAGAGGCAACTGCACGTCTGGAAATAAACGAAGGTCCTTGAACGCCACGCTCACCTGGCTGCCTAATCCTCACATATCCCAGAATGATTGTTCTAAACATCTGACCTTCCTGAGCACCTCCTCTTGCTCAGGATTTTTGATTGGTTTTTAAACCCCCGTCGACATTGCGAAACAGGGAGCATAGGAGTAAGGTTCATGGGCTTTGTAAGCGGAATCTGGTGGGTAGTACTGATTGTCGTGAACATGAAGTAAGGGCTCACTTGGTGATATATGGAGTGCGGGAGGAGGTGCCACATAAATGGGAGCAATTGGTGGAGGGGGGGGGCAAGGAACGACTTTGGGTAGTGGAGCTTGGGGTGGTTGAGAGGTCGTACCCTGGTACTGCAAGTAGACAGGAAAATTTTGGGGTGGATCAGTGGTGGAATGGTCATGAGCTTGGGCCAGTGGCAGGATGAAGGTTGGATTAGCAGGATAGGTCGGTGGTGGCTGCCCTCTCACCCATGCCTGATACATCTCAGCAATTTGGTGTTTCAGTTCGTACATTTCCTCCTTCATGGCGTTAAAATCCAATTCCTCTACTTTTTTTGAGGGATCAATAATGCTGACATCGGTTTCCTGATTGGCAATGACTTGCTTGCTCTTAGACCGCGTGTTGTAGGAGTGGGTTGCCAAAATGCTGCAAGAGCTAACCACCTGTCTGGAAATAGGAAAGCCAACACCAACACTGATTAGTGGTTAGGTTTCAACACATAGGTGACCACATGTTTGGGGATGAATTTATCTAAGCAGTTATCCGTTTCTATGATGCACAGACGTAATTGCTTGCATAATCCCGGCTCTTATCCTGTGTCACGTTTTCTATTTTTCTCTTGTTTCCCCCCTTTTTCTTCTTTCTTTATTTGGATCTTTTTGTTTCTGTTCCTTCTGTCCTATCAATTTGCTTTGCATACATCTTTATTATATGAATGTTTCTCTCATGTTCCTCCCTTTCTTCCCTTTCTTTATTTGGTTATGGTCGAATCCTATGGAGATTGCCTACGTATCATGACCCCCCATGAATCAGACCGAGCGTAGTTCTGGCAAATAAAAAAATGATGGAACAATAAAGCATTTTGGAATTATCAATTTTTCATAATAAAACAAGCTTTGGTTTCAAAGATCCGAAAAACTGACAGATTTAATCAAGAAACTAATAGACTCCGATGAAGGACAAACTACAAACTCGAAGAACAACTAACCTACATGAAAGAAAATACAGACTCCAAGAATAACTGGCAGAGTTTAGAAACCGACAGACTTTAATGAAAGAAAAATACAGTCTTAAGAAATCAAGAATACATTAGAGCTTCAATTGCTCCTGGGACCCGCGAGGCATCGTTTGGCCTTGCTGCAGGTCGACTAGCTAAATCCCCCAGGAGGTGATGGAGATCTTCCATTACACAACGAACAAAAAGCATTATGGTGGCGAAGTATATAGATGTAGGCATATCCTCACAGCTGCTACACTTTATTGCGATGTATTGGGCGGTCCTTCTGATTCTCTCTCATATGACACCTTTCTCTTGCAATAACCGCCAAATCTGCTCAGTTCTGGCTCCCAAAGTTTGTTCGGCTACTTGATTCTGCTCTTGAAGTTGTTGCAAATCCAATTGTAATTGGTCCAGCGCTGTGTAATAATGTTCCATATCAATTTTGAACTATTTTTCCTGTTTGATCATTTCGTTTTCTGCGATGACGACCCTTTTCTCTAATCCTGCAACCTCACCATCGAACTATTCTTTTATTTGCTTAACCAGACGTGCTCGTTTTGCCGCATTTTTAGCCAATTATTTTTTAGCCCTGGCTAATTCCCTTTGCACTTTTTTCAAATAAAAATTGTAGTCATTCACCTTCTGTCTCAAGTTATCTATAAGTTTTTTATCCTTGGCACTTCGGACGGGGTTTTCCAATGCTACTTTCATTTTCTGAATTTTGGCCCAAAGGGCCTCATTTTCTTTGACCAGTTTTTCGTTTCGCCCTCATCTGCGGCGGCTTGAATACCTTTCTCAAATTGTAAATTTATGACCTGGTTCTCTAGTTTGCCTATTGTAGCCCTGTACTCGTGTTCTTTAGCCAACCAGTCCCACTGCTCTTGCGATGCTTCAACGAATTCCTGGAGATGGGGCCTCTTGGCTGGCCTCTCGAACTCAATTTCTCTCATGTACCAAGTAATGTATCCTGGTGACACTTTGTCTTTGGACCGATCTCATACAAAAGTGTTTGCTATTAGGTATTGGCATTCATTCCAAATTTTGCGGACTGTTGCTTTAGGGAACTGACCATCAGGTCAAATCTCGAGTACCCGGACACTTAAATATTTATCTTTTGGCGCTATCTAGCACCTCCCGAGCTATCTCAAGACTCGATGCGAGGCAGATGACTGGATGCTTCTAAGACTCATAAGAAGGAAGTGAGGCCCCGTTGCTGGCGTATATATGATCTCGTCCACAGACAACCATCCTAGCATCCACTTTATTTGACTGACAGTGAGGTACCGAAAGTAAGATATCCATCCTATACATTTTCAAGCAAGCTGAGTCCTTCATTCCTTGTGTATACAAGTTTTCTCCATTGACCCATAGCTCATAAACTTGGGACGATGGCATAGATGTTCGGTCATCCACATTTGCAACAACAGATTGCACCCCTCAAAGAAATCATTCCCGGCCCTACAAGCTACGAGAGCATGAAAGATCTCAGCTATTATCATAGGCGAGTGTGCTCTTGGCTTGGGCAAGTAAAGTGCTGACAACCCTTGCTATGTTTATGTCGATATTCACGTGTTTCTTCAGAAACACCAAGAGCCCCAGGAAAGCCACCATAAAAGCGAAGCGTCTATGTTCTTCCCATTTAATGTAGTTACTTTTGCTGCAGATTTTGTTCTTTGGTTTGTTGAACCCCCTATATGACCATATCTGCTATATAGGAATGAAAAGGGTCAAAAAGCTGCTGCCAAGTTCGGGTTGTGTACCACTTTGCTTATTTCAGGGAGTCTAAGAATTTGTGCATAGCTATAGCTCTTGGGGCAACCAAATACTTGTGTCTCAAAAGAAGCTTAGCATTCCCAATGTACCCGGCTATTTCTTATAAGGTGGGGGTGAGTTCAAAATCTGAAAAATGGAACACATTGTGCGCCGGGTCCCAGCACGTGACCAATGCCCTTATGATATCTCTGGGGTATAATTTCCAACTGTACGGGAAGGCTTCCCAAATATTTCTTGACCTCGTCTATCCCTTATGTACCTAAATCATTCCACCAAGGCCGCAACTCAAAAGGAATTCTGCTTATGAATGAGAAAGGTTTGTCTTGGATTGTGCTCATCCTGGTTTGTCTTGGATTGTGCTCATCCTGCACATCTATTAAGGTGATTTAGTAACTTATGATTTTATTCTGTTTGAATCCAAAATCAAAGTTGACCCCTTCTTTTTAATAAAAATATTAATTCTAAAACCAAAAACTCAACTTTGCAGATACGACCTATCAACACCTCCAGAGGAAGATTTTAAGGCTATGCCTGCTAACTGGACAGAATAAAAACAAGGGTGGCCGTTTGTACAAAATCAGCCTTCCGGCATCCCTTTCGGGAACATTTCGCTATTCATTAAAACAACAGCATCACCATAAAAACAATTTTTTTTTCATTTTTGGCTATTTTCCTTATTATTACTTTTTTTTGCAAAAGGGAAGTTGGACCTGATGGGGGTTGCCCACGTATCTCACATCCTATGAGAATCAAACTGGTGTAGTTCAGGCAAACAAAGCTCTTTTTGAAAACAAGACTTTTCTTCCCCCTTTTTTCATTTCATAGAAAAACAAAACTAATTTGGGAAACAAGGGTTTTCTCTTTTTCTAGGGCGAATAAAACAGACTCCTTCTTTTTGCTTTTTTTTCATTTTTGTTCGTTTTTTTTTGAAAAATCCGACAGAGCTTCGGGAGTATTTGGACATTGGTTTTTCTAAAATAGGTGATTAACTCTCCTTATCCCTAAAACCGGTCAACATGCAAATCCAGAATAAATAAATGCACAAGTAGGAAGCATGAGGATGGTCCACTATTCCAGGTACACCTATCCTAGACGAACCCAACCCTTGTTTTGAGTCCTCTAAGTCAAATGCATGATGCAGATAGGCGTTCCTACTAGGGATCCGACATGAGATTAAGTTATTCTATATTCAAAATATGGGTATTTGTTCTAGACTGTGTACGTGAGCAAACAACTCGAGTCGAGGAGAAGGCTACGTACCGGGGACTCGAAAGATCATCCGGTTGAGTAACTTGTCCGAGCCTTTTTCTTATTTCATGGTATGACACTAACATAATAGGGAGTCTCGACCCGAGAGCACATCCTCGAAGATAAGAAGAGACGGGTTTCGCAATAGTTTATATGCACATTTCAAATAATATTAAAGCGGTAAAACAACTTTTAACACATTGGGTGCAGCTATGCAATAAAATCAGATAATAATAAGGCCAGATACAACAATTATTCAAAGCTCGAATTCTTGAACCCTGAACCAGATATTCTGGGTTCGATCCTCAATAGATTCACCAGAGCTATCACACGTCCTTTTGGCACTACAACCCGCTATAATCGTCACAAAAGTGACGAAATCAAAAAGGGAAAAGGAAAAAATTGAATACTGAAATTTGCAGAGTAATAAAGGAAATAATTATTACATATTTCAGTGTAATAGATCATCCAGTGATATTTACAGTGTTTCGAATCAAAAGCACATACTTGAAACGTGGAAAATAAACCAGAACTGCAATTCGATGGACACAAAATTGACCATAACGAACCTCGAACCGGCAACCAACAGACAACACCTCGATGAAACCTTGACTTAGTATAAGAATTTCGAATCGTACACAATCTCAAATCACCTCCACTTTGCAACAAAAATTAGAAAAACGATGCCTCTGATTTTTGAGACGAGAGTCACGAAAACTCATGAAGAAAACAGAGTATATTCATTTTTTGTATGAGTGATTTAATCGTGGTTGTGTCTTGGAGTTTCTGGCCAAACCCATGCCAGTGGAGTTGTCACTCGCCGGTGATCAGTTCCGGCTAAGCAACAACTCGAATGAGGAACTGGTGAACGTCGACTGTGGTTGTTGGCATGAGAGAAAAGATCTCCGTTTGGTTCCAGGGGTGGAGGGTGCGACGGGGATGAAGTTTCAAGGGAGGGTGTGTGGCGTTGAGCTTCAGAAGGTTCTAAGAGAGATGGGTTGCTTGGAGATGAAATCCAATTTGTTGTCCCATTTTGAATGGGGAAGGGAATTACGGTTTTAAGTGAGAGAGGGGTAAAATGGGTCGGGTCATGCAGGTCTGGGCTGGTTTTTGGTTGGGTTTTAAAGGAGAATTGCATTGGGCTTAAAATGGAAGTAAAGGTCAGCACAAAAATTTTTTCACATCTTTTGTTTTCATATTTTTCCTAATCTCTTTTAAATTAACACTAAAAATAACACCAAAATTAATTCCTAGTCAAATTATTTTCAAATTAAATTAATTACTACAATATACTTACTGAAACTACTTAAAACAAATTAAACGAAAAACTACAAAAATGCAAGGATTAAAATTAAAAGCGATAAATTACCCATTTTTTGTGCTTTTTTATTAATAACCCAATTAACTAAATAATTAATTTCTAAATGCAAATTGAACCTAAGGTGGCATGAAATTAAAATGTGACACTTTTTATGATTTTTTCTATGATTTTAAAAATATTAAAAGTGCATGAAATGCATCTAAATAAAGAAAAGCACCTAAAAATAATTTAAATTATTTTGGTCTATTTTTAGGAGTTATTTTCATGTAGGGAAAAATCGCGTGCGCACAGAATGAACTTGTGCCTATTGGGTATATTGATTCGGATTTCCAATCAGATAAAGATTCTAGAAAGTCTACCTTAGGAAATGTGTTTACTCTGGGAGGTGGAGCCATAAGTTGGAGGAGCATCAAGCAAACTTGTGTTGCTTATTCCACCCTGAAAACAAAATATATGGCCGCTTGTTTGGCTCGGAAATTTCCTAAGAGAGTTGAATGTGGTTCCCTCGATTCAAGTACCAATAACACTTTATTGTGATAATAGTGGTGCGGTTGCAAATTCAAAAGAGCTACAAAGCCATATAAGAGCAAAGCACATTGAGCGTAAATATCATTTAATTCGTGAGATAGTGTAAAAAGGGGATGTAATAGTCACCAAGATTGCATCAGAGAACAACTTGGTGGACCCGTTTAGTAAGAGCTTACCACAGAAGACTTTTGATAGGTATGTAGACAGAATGAGTGTCAGAATTGTAGATACATGGTTATGAGTCTAAGTTGGTGATTGTGAGGATATATTATAAACCATGCGTATTGCTATAGTATTGTTTATGAAATAATTATTTATTTGTTTATTCAATTTCAATAAAGTTTTTTTTAAATAGATCATGTATTTATTTGTGAGTCCATTGCTTATATAGTAGATGATTTAGTGTATAGAGTTTAGCTCATACACGGAAGAATAAGTCATCGGTTCTTATAAGTCATAAAGTTTATGTTTACAATTAAATGATGGAATTGGACAAGCCGTCGAAATGATTGTAGCACAATATTAAATATAATTTATCTTGATAATGGGAATGATCTAATTCTAACTTCTTGTTCTAGTACATTTTGTATGTATTGAAAGGACCAAGTAGAGATTGGTATTTTATACTGACTTAATAAAATAATTTCTCTAGTCCATTTAATGTACTTATACCCTTAATCTTGATATAATTAGTATTAGTTGTGTATATCACTTATTGTTTTGATTAACTAAAAGGCGAGATTCTTTCGTGGGTCAATAAGCCTGGTAAGTTGGACAATAATGATATACATTGACGAAGTAATAATTAGTTGATAGAATCCATGTCTCGATTTTTTGAGATGATGATACTCCTTTATGAAAGCTTATAAGTTTTCATCTATAAACCCGGCCGGTGGATTTTGTATCCGACACATGAAATAAGTTAAGTGAAAGTCTAAAGGAAGTGATCAATAAATTAAATTGTCAGTAATTTAGTTTGATTAATTAGTATCTGAATCTTAGCATGGGGAGTTAGATAAGATTTTATAGAAGAATTTCGAAATTGAACTAAGGAGTACAATTATGAATTTTTAGTGGAATAATTCGTAATTTGTTATAGTAGAAATTAATTTCAAATTTCAAAATTAATTCCATAATAGGAAGCCTTGTTAATTAAATCTTGTGGTCCCTACTGTGCCTGAATAGGTTATAAAAATTAATTTCAAAATCTTTCCTTAGTGGAAGAAGAAACCTAATAGGTTATGAAAAAGTGTTTTAACCTAAAAAGTGCAACTATATATACATGGTATATAGCTGGTCGTTCTTTACCCAGAAAAAACACACCTTTTTCTTCCTTGAATTTCGCTCATATGAAGTTCTCTTTTTTTTGACTTTATTTGGGTAACACAGTAGAAGACTGTGGAAGGTTGTTGAGGTCTTGTAATTCTGGAACTAGAGAAGATATCGATTTTCTTTGTTAATAGGACTAGCAATTTGGAACAGGGACTATATGAGAAGATTATACACTTACATCTCTCTATAATAACCTCATTTGTTACGATATCTTTGGACTGCTGTAGTGAGATGTTGTTATAAAGAACATATATTATGTTATGCGATGCCTCCTGAGATTCCTTAGAAGGGCGACGTAAGGCTAAGTAACTGATATCAGTGCAGTTACTATTCGCCAACTAAGGTCCCCTCGGTATGCTAGATGAGATTGTCAGTGCCATACATGAAGACTCATGTCAAGAGCAATTGAGAGAACAAAAATGAGAATTGAGAATGAAAGAAAGCTTGATTGCATTAATGAAATCTATTACAGAAGGGCAACACAGTGTGAGGGTGAGAGATACGAGTACAGAGAATTTTTTTCTTGCTAGAACGTTCTGAATGTTTGATCCTCCCTAATAATGCTTAAAAAAATAATTTAAAGCTACAAAACTAGACTTGATTATGCTATAGAAACATAATGGAAGTACATAAAATAAAACTACTCTATATTTACAATGAAAATGACTTAGTTTTCTACAAGGCAGAAACATGTTCATTGTCAGCAACAACGTCTTTGGCGTCACAGTCGGGGCACATGGTGTTGTCTGTGGGCGGCGCGCCATTGGATTTTGCCTGCAGCTGGGCGTTGGTGAGGGATATCAGTGGGGTGACAGAGGCACATACGCGCTTGTCACTTGGCGCGGCCAAGACCACTGGACCGTCCATGGCGCTAGGAATTGGGAGGCTTGCTAGGATTCCACGGGGCGCGTCTAAGGGGTCATGGGGCATTGCTGGAAAGCCACCCATGACAATTTTCTCCCCACCTGAGTTAGCGACGTCCTCGGTGCCTTACTTGCAATATAATCTTCAATTAGGTTCTTGTAGTCTTGGAGGTTTGTTTCCCTTTCCCAAGTATTCTCCTCTGCATCATAGCCCTACCATTTCACCAAAAACTCTTGGTGATCTTTCCTTGAGGCATGAATCACTCTATCATCAAGGATAGTTTCAACACGCTTTTTTTTGTTGAATTGTGACCTTGAATACTGGTATATGAAGAGTCTTCCGTATCTTCCCAAAAAGGTTTTAGGAGGATGACATGGAAGACATGATAAATTTTCCACCAAGCTGGGGTATCCACCCGATATGCAATTTTTCCAGTGCTCCTTTCAATGGACAATGGTACAATGTATTTTTGCAATAGGCGTAGGTCATGGATCCCCGCAAATAAGTACCTATTTGGAATTTTGGCCATCACTTTGTCTGCTACTTGGTATTCAACAAAGTAATGATTCTGATAAGGATACCTCTTCATCCGCTTTTAAGCTTTGACAAGATAGATCTGCACTATCTCCAAATTTTGCTTCCACTCCTTTAAGAAGCTAGCACTCGAGAAGATTTAGACACATTTGGTGCATTAAATGTGTGTGGGAATAGCGGTTGATGTACGATAACAATTTCAAAAGCATTTTTATTTGTACTAGAGCTCTTTTGTGAATTGAAACACAGTTGAGCAACATCCAGAAGCTTTACCTAATTCTTTTGCGATCTAGTTACAAAGTGGCAGAGATATTCCTTCAACATACCATTGAACCGCTCCGTCTGGCCATCATATTGCGGATGAAAACTTGAGTTATGACTCAATTTTGGCCCAAGGAACTTATAGAGCTGGGTCTAAAAGATGCTAGTGAAGCGTGAGTTGCGATCACAAACAATGTCTTTGGCAGGCCCCAATATTTTATGACATGAGATAAGAAGAGTCGAGCTGTATCTTCTACTGATATATACTGTGGGGCTTCAATAAAGGTAGCATACTTTGAAAATCGATCCACCACAACCAAGAAAGTTGTGAGATCCCTGACCTTAGGCAATCCAATGATGAAATCCAAGGAAGAGCTATCCTAAGGTCTTTTTGGGACAGCTAGCGATTCCAAGAGTCTCGCTTGTGTCAAGCAGTCTGACTTGTCCTTCTGGCATACTAGTCAAATCTTCACATACTAAGTGACGTCATCAGTCATTTGAGGCTAATAATATGAACGACGAAGTAACGCCATGGTGCACTATTCACCGGGATGGCCGTCCCACAAAATATCATGACATTCCGTAGAATATCCCTTTGCAGATCTTCTCCTTTAGGAACATAAGGTCGGTTCCCTTTCACTTTCAGAAGTCCATCTTCCATGTAGAACTGGCGAGTCTTACCCTGTCCTACTAAGTTAACAAAATATTGTGTAGAAGGATCCTTGATGAGTAGATCCTATATATGGGCCTTGATGGAGGTGGCTACTTCGCTCCATTTTAGGGTGGCGAGTTGGCACACCGATGCTAGATCAACTCTCCGAGTGAGTGAATCAGTAACATGATTGGTCTTCCCATTTCAGCAGTCCAGGTTGAAGTGGAGTTCAAATAAGAGTTCTTGCCACCTGGCTTGTCGACCATCCAACTTTGGATGGGTCATGAAATGGCTAACAATTGTGTTGTCTGTCTTGATCACGAATTGGGTCCCCAGCAGATAGGGCCTCCAAAGGTCCAAGCAATGGACGATAGCCGATAATTCTTTCTCATGGGCGGCATAGCGCTGCTTTGCATCCTTTAGCTTCCGGCTCTCGTACACTACAAGATGTCTGCTTTGCATCCTTCAGCTTCCGGATTTCGTACCTCAAATGGCTTGGCCAGATAAGGGAGGGCTAAGACGGGGCTACTAGACATAGCCGCTTTTAATGTGTTGAAGACCTCTGCTCACCTAGGTTCCCAATACTAGGGCATGGCCTTCTTGAGGAGTTCTGTAATGGCACTGCGATGAGGGAGTAATTCTTCAAAAATCACTTGTACAAGTTGTATAGGCCAAGAAAGGCCTTCAATGCGGGGACATCCTTAGGCGGCGGCCAATCTGTGATTGCCTGAATCTTTTGTTGGTCCTTCTTGATTCGTCCTTCCTCGATGACATGTCCAAGGAAGTAAATTTTCTTCTGAGAAAAAGAGAACTTGGATAGCTTCGCATATAGTTCATGCTCCCGCAATCGAGCTAGGACCTTCTGCAAGTGCACTAGGTGTTCTTCCAATGTTTGGCTATATACCACAGTCTCTTAGTGAACTCTATTGCACCACCCAGTCTATCAAACAAGCATGCCATTAGAGTAATAGGGTACTTATACTTCATGGTGATTTTGCTTAGATCCCGATAATTCACACAGAGTCGCAGGGTGCCATCATGTTACTATTAGAATAGATTATGAGACCCGTATGGGGACTTGGAGGGTACAATGATCCCTGTATCTAGCATTTCTGTCAATTTTCTCTAATGCTCGGTGAGTTCAGATTGTGACATTCTGTATGGCGCCTGGACAGGTGGCTTCGCACCCGGTACCAACTCAATTTCATGGTCCACAGTGCGCCTAGGTGGGAGCCGCTTTGGCATGTCTTGTGGCATGACATCTTCAAACTCCAGTAGTAGCTCCTTCACAGGTTAAGGAATTGGGCCCAAGGAGCATTATATATCTTCAATGCAAAAGGTTGCCAGGAATGTAGGTTCTTTCCTTGTGACCCCGTTCTTCAACTACAAGGCCGAGATGTTCTCAACGACCATCTTCATGGGCATGTACGGGATAATGAAGGGCTTGGCCCTATCAGTTCCCATCATCAGTAACATGTCTGCAAATGGTACATGCATGGTGTTGGATTTTCTTAGGAATTCCAACCCAACTATCTACTCGAAGTCATCTATGATCACCATTCTTAGGTTGAATTTTAATTCGTATGGGCCAAGCTTCACCTATACCTCTTTGTCTATTCCACCCACTTGCTGGGGAGGAGAGTTGATAGCCTTGACACTACCTCTGCCTTCCCCTACAACTAGATCAAGGAGCTTCTCATGAGTCGAGGCTAAGTAGTTGTGGGTAGCACCTTTATCTATCATAGCTGAATAGGCTTCCATTTACCTTCATCTCAACGAACATTAAGATCCTCTATGGTTTAAGAGGAGTCTTCTCATCCGCCTTCTTTTTCCATTTCTTGGTGATTGGTCATGGGTCCTTATTCTTATGGATACCAGCACTGATCTCTGCTAATGACTGATAAATGGAGCCAACAATTGCATTGAAGGCACCTACTGGCTCAGTCTGGTCCGCATCATCTGAGTCGTCATCAGTTCCATCATCACAAGCCTGATGGGCGTTCATCCGTACATGTGGGCACTCATTTTTCCAATGCGGCCCACCGTAATGACGACGTTCTGAAGGAGGCTTTCTTCCCCGATCATTGTTGTTTAACGCAACACTGTTGCTGCATGAGGAGGGAGCCCTAGTTTTGGTTGAGCTCCGATCTCCCCCACTTATGTTAGGGCCACCATTGTTAGGCTGCCCCCCTGTGAATTGTGCTCGGGCAGGTAGTTGGGGCCTATCTTTCCGAGCTTCCATTTGATAGTCCCCAAGGCATTCAGCTGCTGGATTTCCTTAGGTAGGGTATCTACCTTTTGTCTTTGTAGCTCCACGAGAGCATAAGGTTTCAACCCTACCAGGAAGGTGAAGAGCTTGTCTTTGTCCCCCATGTCGCATATGCTTAGCATGAGCGTAGAGAATTCCCGCATGTAGTCCCGTACTGATTTGGTCTGGCGAAGCTCTCACAGCTTTCTTATTGTATTGTATTCATAATTTTCGGGAAAGAACTGTAGGCGTATAGTTTCCTTTAGTTCTGGCCATGTCTCAAGAGCATCTTCATCGACCCTGATGTCTTCGTATTTCACTTGGCACAAGAGTTTAGCATCACCCTGAAGATACATGGTTCTCCATTTCCTTGGCATTCCTAGCTCCATTGTATGGCTTTAGCTTGAGAATTTCCAGTTTTTGTATTGCGGAAGCGAGGTTCGCAGCACCCCCGATTTGGTTTCCACCGCCTCGAAGCAGGCCTTGTAAAGCAGCATTGACAACATTGAGCTTGTTTATCAAGTTGTCAATGGTTTGTTGCATGGTAGTCACCATATCTGCCTCTTATGCCCTGTATGCTAAATCCTCAACACACTCCAATTGGAGTCCCCTAAATTTGCAGAAAATTTTTATTGTCTCTGTGTTGTCGTTTTTTGGTCTCCCTCGGAGTCACGACTGATGTTTTCTATGTCAACTTTGGCCCGGATCACCCTACGGTCCAGGTCGTTCAACCTTTGCCATAGGCTGGTTTTTAGTTCAGGCATAATCCATGATGGACCGTAATCCATCAACCATCTGTTCAAGGGCTGCAATGCGGTCCCCATGATTCACCATAGTCAGAAATGTTGATAATGGCAATGCGCTCTCTCGTCCGATATCGGGCCTAGGCTCTGATGCCAATTGTTACGCGGCGCCTTCTTGATATTCCTTAGAAGGGAAACGTAAGGCTAAGTAATTGATATTAGTGGATTTGATGTCAACCAACTGAGGTCCCCTCCATACATTAGACGATATTGTCAGTGTCATACGGAAAAACCAATATCAAGAGAAATTGAGAGAATAACAATGAGAATTGAGAATGAAACAAAGCTTGATTTCATTAATAAAATCTATTACAGGAAGGCAATGCAGTGTCAATAGGGAGACACACTAATACAGAGAATTGTTTGCTTGCTAGAAAGTTATGAATGCTTGATTCCCCCTAATAATGCTTAAAAAAATAATTCAAAGCTACAAGACTAGACTTGATTACGCTAGAGAAACATAATGGAAGTACATGAAATAAAACTACTCTATATTTACAATGAAAAGGACTTAGTTTTCTACAAGGTAGAAGCATGTACGCTGTTAGCAGTAGCGTCTTTGGCATCATGGTCGGCGCACGCGACGTTGTCTGAGCGCGCGACGATGTTGGCATCTGCCTGCGAATGGGCACTGGTGAGGGATATCGTGGGGCGATAGAGGCACATGCGCGCTTGTTGCTTGGCGCGTCCGTGGCGCTAGGCATTGGGAGGCTTGCTAGGACGCCATGAGACGCGCCCAAGTGGTCATGGGGCATGGCTGGAAAGCCACTCATAACAATTATAATGTAATATAAAATTGGTTCCAAAAAAATTTAATTTTTATAGTTAATAATTGTTATATAGAGAGGTTATAGAGAGGTCTAGTTGTAATATTAGTGTAAGTAAACCCCATCCTCTTTCTATTTGAAATCAGGATGATGAATTTGATGGAAGTTCTGATATAGTTGATTATACACTTATATGGTGCTATGTAAGATAATTTCTATTTGCCATCATACAAGTTGAAGTTCTAGAAATAAGCATATAATATGCTGCAATCTTTGCAAAATGTGTGTAGATAATTTGCTTTTTAGGCTATAACGTAACTCCGATTTTAAGTGAATATAATGAATTGTGTATGATATAAATTTTGTTGCTAGTATTATAAAAACTATTATGAATTGTTCAAATGACACCTTATAGAATTAATCCGTGGATTCGTTTATTTTGTTCAACATTTTCTGAATATGAATCTCATAATTGAAAATATATCCAAATTCTGTCAGTTGTTCTATTCCCTTAGTTTTGCTTGTCACCGAAAGGAGCATCGAGTTTTGGTGCCCTAATTGATGAAATGAGAGTCGGAGGATAGAGCAGATAGATTTGATTAATAGATCTGTTGATGAATAATGGTTCTAGTTCAATCCAAAATGCTAGTTCATAAGATGAAGATCGCCAGAAACCATTTAAGGAGTCAAAAGATAAGAACCCTCACACCTAGCTCTATATATGTGGTCTACTGATACTACCTCTTGATTATCCTCTAGGATACTCTTGAATATTCTTGTTGGACGTCCTTCAAATAGTGGCAAAATTAGGAATTCTGAAAAAGGGATTAAAAAGAATAAAAATCGGTCAAATACGAGACTTGAACTTGTACTTGTGTTATGTTATTCAAATATTCATATATGTGCAAAAAAATATGTTCGTACCCTATTTGCATAGTATAACTTTTCGATGAATAGGATTCAATTGAATCCCTTTATTTCATGTGGTTCTGCTACTGTCTTCAAGACCAAACAAATACTAACTCATTCGCTGGAAGCACACATACTTTTTAGGACACGTTGATCCATCCATATATGTCCAGCAAACTGAGGATATATATATATATATATATATATATATATATATATATATATATAAGTTCTGGGGCTACCATTGAAGTTATACCTGCATTGAATAAAATTTTATAAAGTGTAACCCCTATGATCTGGAGTAGTTTAATCTCTTCAATATAACTTTAAAATTAAATATGAAGTTCTTCTATCTTTCAAATGCAAATTCACAAAATTGAATCTTAGAAAGTTCAATTTTTTAAATGCAACTTCAGAAATCAAATACAAAATTTTCTATCTTTCAAATACAACTTTAGAAATTCGAATCACTAAGTTGTTCAATTTCTTCAATGCAACTTCATAAGTCCTAAAAAAACTTGTTCGTCGAATTTCAATCATCTAACACACGATTCAACGCCCAACTCATAATGAACTTGAATTTGAAACATAATTTTCAAATATTACAAATAATAATTTTTTTAATCATCAAACTGTCAACACAATAATAAATTTAACACACCCATGTTGCAACTGATAAGAAGAAGAAGAAAGCCTAAGCATAAACACGAAGAAAGCAACAACAAAACAGAGAAAAATATTAGTATCTAGAGTTATACAAAAATTAAATATTTGTATTAATCTTTTAAAAAATTAATACAAACTCAATAGGTGACGTAAAATTGGGCGCCACATTAAAAATTTTGCAGATACGTTTGCAGTCACATGCATCCATAGGCTGATGGAAAAACATGGCCCCAAAAGAGAAAAGCGAAGCAAAGGATATTATCATGTAGTATTATAGGTTTATTTTAAGTGTATGTGGTTTTAAACAAAAATACTAATCAAATATTGGATTGAGGACAAAATATGCTGTGGAAATCAGTTTCCAGAAGTAACATTATCACGTGAACAGCATATTATAAGTGTATCTATTTGGTGCTATGTGTGAGCACTAGAATTTTTCCAAACTTCCTCACGTCATTTAGTAGATACCTTACCACCAACACAATTATTCTCGAACAACTCACATTCTCACTCTCTTACTAAATAAACTCATCACAAGAAAAAGTCAAAAAAGGGAGGGGAAAATAATATAAAAAATGGGGGATTTGCTTTTGAAAAGAAGGAAAATAACATAAGTCAAAAAGGGCGAAAGAAGGAGGGGGACAACATGAGAAAAAGGGAAGATCCTTCGAAAAAGAAGGAAAAGAACGTTGAAAGAAGAAGGATACTAGAAAAGCTAAGGAAAATCTTCTTCCCCATCTACACACATCTTCTTTTTTTTTAATACTAATAGAACCATGAAAATCTTCATGTAACAGCAGCCTAAATTACCACCTACAAGCCATCATTTCCTCCATAAAAATTGTCATATAAGCCCGCCTAAAATAGAAAACGCAGCTGAACAAAACAGCCCCAAAAGAGCCCAACTCCCAGCCAAAAATGCCGCTGAAACGTTGCTAAAAAGCATTCAGTAAAGAAGCTATAATCACTTCAAAAATACAGCTGCGTCGCACCTCGAAATAGTCCGAGTTTCAGCCAAGAACTGCGGCCAAAGAACGTTGCTGTTCAACCTCCATAAAACCAGATCTATCACCACCTTAGCTTCTCCAAAACCACCATAAATCATCTCCAAAAGCTTCAGCAAAATAGTCTCCGATCAACATCACAAATCACTCATTTTTTTGGTTTCTCTACTTCCGAGTTTCGAGGTTCCGGTGCGGTCTCCTGTCGCAGGTCTTTTTCGGGTTCTTTATCCGAGTTCTAGCTTCGAGGTTTCATGTATTTTTGATGATGTTGGAGCGTCATGTTTGGATCTATTGAAGAGGCTTACTTGCTGAATGTAAAGGTTCATTCTTACCATTTTATTGAAGTTGTTTAGCCATTCTATTAATTTGTTTATCGTCCTTGTCCATGTGTTTTGCTTGTCTTGTGTTGATGTCATGAGTATAGGATCTCTTTGAATGTCTCGTCGTGAATTATTTCCTTCGTTTCATATTAAGTGAGATAGTTTAACTCGGTATTAAGTTAAAAAAGAATTTTTTTGAAACTTGTGATCTTAAAAGATTATGGAGTAAAAAGTTATGTTATTTGTGTGACGGTAAAAGCTTCTCATTAAGAACAAAATAGAATAAAATAAAAAGTTTAAAGATGAATTATTTTTAAATTTTAAAATATATCATTTATTTAGAAACATATTAAAAAGAAAAATACCATAATAACCTACTTATTATGAAACAGAGAGAATAGTTATGTTTAAGCATTGGGGAATGCAGTAGCTTGTTGGGCCATATGATTTTGGGGTGTATCAAATAACAAATAACGGGCCATGTGTTTGCTTGACAGAAATGTATTATCCTACGGTAGAAATCTATTTACTATTTTTATTTAGGTTTTTTATTAATAACTATATATATTTATATTTATTTGTTTTACCTAAAATATTAAAAAAAGAATCAGTTACGTAAAATATCTTATATTTAAGATACCCAAATTTAATACTTACCCAAAATCTCTTCATTTCCTCAACAAATCCATCCCAAAATCATTTTTTCTCTTTTCAATTAACAACTCCCTTCACGCTAAGACCCACCTCCAAAATTGTAGATTCTTTCCTCTTCCAAAGCTATTGATGTACGATTTCTCCCTTTAATCGTCCAAAATCTCTTTCTTATTTATACAATACAAAAGAAATTCGAAGATTTACTCTACAATCAAGTTGTAGGTAAGCTTCATTCCACATTAAAGTTGGTTTTAGGTTGAATTTCATAATGAAACTCGAGGAAGATGAAGTTTCGGAATTGTATTATGATTGCGTGATAAATGTATCATAATTGAATCTGAGGTGTCTTTGATATATCAACACCTAAGGCAATTCTGATAAAATATTAATACTATTAAAATACAATATTCTATTATAATTTAAGGTTAGAGTTGGTTCTAGGTAGATGTTTTAAATTGAAACTTGAAAAAGATGAAGATCAAAATTGTATCACAATTTTTACCTAAAATAATACATGATACAATACTAATACAAGTATAATATGATATTGTATTAGTTTAAGTTTAGAGTCCATTTTAAGTTGTATCTTAATTGTATAAGAATTGTATAAGAATTCTTTCAAGATTGCATCAAATTTATATTTGAATTATGAGCAGTTGCGAGATCGTGACGAATTTCACAGTTTGTATCACAAGTATATGATAATTATATATTAATTTATTAGTATTGTATCAGGTGTTATTTTGGATATTAATGTACTATCTACAAGTTATATACAATTGTGATACAAGTATGATATAATTACGTTTTACGTATTGATGTATCTGATACAATTTAAATACAATTATGATATGTTTATCATACAATTCCTGATTATTTTTTCATCTTCAGTATTATCCAATCCCCTAGCAAAAGAATAATGCAATTGATGATTTAATAATATAAATTTATCGGAAATGGTGGGAAGAAAGAATTTTGGGCGTAGATTAAAGAATTTTGTTGTAAAAAAGGAGAGAGAAGAGGAGAGGGAAAAAAAGAAAAGAATATAATTGAATCCCTTAATTGAAGACACTAATAATGAAATGTAAGTCTTTTAAGGAGCAATCTATACAATTTGTAAGAAAAACCTAGATACTTATTAAAAACTACAAATATAGAAAATATTGATAAATAAGTTTCTACTATAATATAACTAGGTAAAAGTCCCTGTTGGTTTAAGCTAGTTGTAACATTAATGGCTCATAAGAATTTTAAATAATTTTTATTCTTAGTTTGTTCTATTCCATGTTATTAACTAGTATTTAATATTATGCATATAGTTAATTATTTGCTTGTGCTTTTAGCCTATCTCTCATGTTAGTGCATAAACGGGGCTACGAGAAAAATTCTTCGCCAACTGAATCTATTTTGCTGGCCCGTTTTCCATAATAAATTAATATAAAAAATAGTAATTTTTCTGAGAGTAATAACGTACTAATAATCCTCGTAATGACTGCGAATTCGCTTGCATATTGTGATTATTATATAAATCAATAAAATTTATTTCGATCGCATATTCGCTTGCGTGATGTGGTCAAGACAATTTTATGCAAATCTTTCTTTAATAATTTAATAATAAAAGCAGACATAGGTAAAATATGAAACCCAAATAAGAATATAATTTTATCTAAAATTAATTTAAGCTAAATGTAATCAATAAAGCGGCCGTGCTAGAATTACGGGACTCGAAGAGTGACTTACACCTTTTTCTCGAGCAACAGAATTTCTTACCCGAACTTTATGTTTCAAAAGTGACAAATAGTAGAGTCAAACCTTCCTTTGACTAGGGATTCAAATAAAAGGTGACTTGGGACATCTAAAATTCAATTCCAAGTGATGACTCTGTAAATAAAATAATCCCTACTCAAGTTTGTCACTTTAATTGGAAAAACTCTTTAGCCCACAATCCAACATACATATCTGTTTGGTTGGGAGGGGGGGGGGATAAGATGTGGAGAGGGAGTAAAACGGGGTGTGATAACTCTGGCGACTTTGCAGAGGATAATTTTCAAGAATTCGATCTTATACATTGACGTTATTTGGCTTTATGAATTTTTTTTATATATTGTGATTTATTTGGGCCTCATGTACTGCTTGCCAACTTTTTATCGCTTTGACATTGTCTTGACTGCATATATAAATTATTTTCTCTTGCACCCCATCTGAATTTTCTGATAAGCAATAGTGTTGTGTGTGCTGACCAACTTTAAAAATTCCTGTATGAGATAAATCTAGTGTGCAGACATACTCCTGGTGAACGACTTAGTCACATATGTTTAGGTAGGGTTAACCACCAGTAAAGCCGGAACCATTCTACAGTCGGCATGTTGATGCTTCTCGGCTTGGGTTGTCCGTCCGAGTAAGCCAGGTTTAGATACTTTCTCCTTTGGAATTTAAAATACCTAGAAGAACAAGTCACATGTCTAGTTATCCCTAGTAAGATCGTTTTGTTGCACCTTTTGACTTAGCGAACCTCGGCACAAGGGCCAGGTCCCTATAAGACACATATCCTTTTTGAGACCAGCATATCCACTTGCTACTTGCTACATTATTTGGAAGGATTATTTGCATTGACCGGCTTTAGAAAATTAGTTTACGATAAAAAAACAAAAAATAAAAACAAAAACATTCTCCTAGTTTGGTAGAAATAATGTTATTTTTACTGAAATTTTGTAATGGTCTAGACAAGGAGTAATTTTCCTAAAAATAAAAAATATATAGTTAATTTTACCGAACTATGCGGGTCTGATTCTCACTGGATGTAAGATACATAAGCAAACCTCATCGGTTCCGGCTCACAGTTCTCAAAAAAAAAAACCCCTTTCACTCTTTCTTTAGAAAAGAATTTCTTAGAGATCCAAATTTAAAAAAAATACAAAAATTCAAAAATATTTTTTCTAGAAGTCTTTTATCCACAATAAAGAAAAAGATATTTTTCCTAATTTCGAAATTACAAAAAACTATCAAAAAAACATAATAAATAAAAAGAGCAAATAAGAAATAAAAAAAACATTTCAAAAATTTTGAAAAACAATTAAATTCAAATTATGTATATATATATATATATATATATATATATATATATATATATATATATATATATATATATATATATATATATATATATATATATATATATATTCGTTTCAGAGATTTTTCTTTTGAAAATTTAATAAAATAAAAAATATATTTATTTCTTCTTTAGAAGTCTTTCTTTCAAAAATTTTGAAAAAAACCAAAATTTGAAAAAAATAACAAAAAAAATCAAATATCAAAAAATAATTCTTTCTTTCAATAATTCAAAAAACAAAAGGGGAAAATAAAAACAAAAGGGGAATTCTTTCTTCTTTAGAAGTCATTTTCCCCAATAATTCAATAAAAAAATTTGAAATACAAAAAAAAATCCAAATTCTTTCTTCTTTAGAAGTCTTTCTTTCTACAAAAAATTAAAAATATTTTTCTTTAAGAGCTTTCGTGGAGTTTTTTGTATATGAGTATTTTCTAAAATTTAAATCGGTTCCACTGTCAAATAAAGTAACAAACTCTTTTTTTAAAATTGTAGTCTATTAAAAGAGTTATTTTTTTAAAAAAGTTTCGGGTGATAAAATATTGGAGTTTTTTTAGAAATTCACTTTCAGAAAAATCTATGGCTCCAAGCAACTTATTAGCTGTATCTTCTTCAGAAGGCTTGGCAGTTACATTTAACTCAGTAATCTTAATATTAGGATCATCAATTATCCTAGAATTTTCCAATCTAAAAAATCTTTCAGCTAAGGCTATATTTGAAGCCTTTAGTTCCGAGATTTCTTTTTTGAGATAATTTATCTCAGCACTTAAATCTTGGACAGTGGCTATTCTTTCAGGGAAGGATTTGCTTTTCATTTTTTTTCTGATTTCAAACATGGTGTAAGGTCCTTGTTGAGATGGGATTTGTTCCACCTCTGTTTCTTCCCCTAGGCCAGAAGAAAGTTTGTCAATAAGCTGGGACCTTAATTTTTTCAATCCAGTGGATAATGAAATGGAATGTCCAAGTTGGTTATAATGATAAAGGTATTAATTGCCTTCATAGGATTTTTTATAATAAGTTTTGGACCAAATTGCTCCAACCAAATCAGCAAAGTTAATTATTTGCTGAAGAATTGATTCAACAAATTCAGACTAAAATAGAAGCCTATACCAAATTGGACAAAACCAATGTTTTAATGGACAAATTAAGTCCATTTGAAATGGTCACTAAAAGACTTCAAATGAAGAAAGTGCACTCTCTAAAAGAGAAATTATTGCATCATATTTTGACGAAATTAAAAAGGATTTGGCAAAGAATTTTGGAACAGAAGCCAGAGATGATATATCAATGACCTCCATAGGAAACACTACTGATGAAAAAGACTGTACAGCAGGTGAAGCTCAAAGCAGCCCAAGCACAGACATCAATATTGATGAAATAGAAGACTTACTTGCAAGATTGAAGGAAAATGCAGAAGAATCCTCTGCAAAGTAAGATGATAAAGGGAATGGAAAAAGCTAAGACATGAAGTCCCCATAACATAAATTATTGGGGGTAATACTAATAGCTAGCCTAAATGATAGGCTAAACAAGGAAGTGTTGAGCTTAGTATTCAAAGTTTATTTATAATGCATGCTTTGTTTCCCAAAATTAACTGTATCACCCCGAAAGTGTTAGGTTAAGAACTACATAGACCAGGCAGTTACTAACCTTGATAGTAAATCTTGATTAGGAAATCCTAACTGGTGGTGCTCGTAAACTCGTTTAGGCAGGTGGCCGTGTTAAAGAGCTGTGAGGAGCATCGTTGTTTAAGATTTACTTAAAGGATGGTAATCTGTCTCCAATAGAGTTCTTGTAATTCTTCTTGAATCTCATTCGCAAGCGATCCAGTCCCCAATTTGGTGTCAGATCCATGTTAAGTAAAAACCTGAGAAACTAAGTTTAACACTATTCATCTAATGAATATGATTAGGAAGAAAGCTACTATTAAAAACAATAGGAAAGAAGAATATGAATTGCCACAACAATTAGATCTGCTTAATAAGGGGACTATACCATTAGTCAAACCTAAGGTAATATACCAGTTGGGAACCCTTGAAAAAGTAGGTTTAAAACAAGTAGTTAAAACTACTGAAGAAACTATTATTGTTGATAGTGATCATGTTATATTTAGATTATTATCTGAAAATTATTTAGCCCCATATAGGGATTCTCATAGATTTATTCACATAGGTTTAATACAAGTTGCTTTTAAGCCACTTACTTTAAGAGGTTTACCTGAAAAAATTTCTTCAAAAACCAATCAAATTGCATTTTAAAAAAAATAAAATTTATTCCATTACTATTGAACAGGATTTAAAAAATCCGGAGTTAGTTGAGAAAATTAATTCTCTTAAAAATCAATTTTCTACTTTTATATGTGGTGATCATACGAACCAATTTTGGAGTAGGAAAAAGCATATCATAAGTCTTCCGTATGAAGAAGACTTCTTTGAGGATCATATTCCTACCAAGATTCGTCCTTGTCGGATGAATTCTGAATATTTGGAATTATGCACAAAGGAGATTGACTCTTTACAGCATAAGGGTTTAATAAGACCCTCAAAATCTAAATGGTCATGCACTGCTTTTTATGTCAATAAGCATGCTGAACAGGAACATGGAGTTCCTAGATTAGTCATAAACTACAAAACTTTAAATAAGGTTTTAAAATTTATTAGGTATTTGATCCCGAATAAAAAGGATTTATTAGATAGGTTACATGATGCCATCATATTTTCAAAATTTGATTTAAAATCAGGTTATTGGCAAATTCAAATATCTGAATCAGATAGGTATAAACTTCTTATAATGTACCAATGGGCCAATATTGATGGAATGTTATGCCTTTTGGATTAAATAATGCACCTTCCGAATTTCAAAAAATTATGAATGATATTTTCCTTTCTTATACAGACTTTATAATTGTTTATATTGATCATATTCTAGTATTTTCAAAAATATAGAATCTCCTTTAAACATTTAGATTTATTTAAAAAAATTATTATCCAAAATGGTTTAGTCATATCAAAACCAAAAATGATGATTTTTCAAACTTCTGTTAGTTTTTTTTGTCATAATGTTGAAAAAGGTAGAGTCGTTCCTATCAATAGAAGTATTGAATTTGCTTCTAAATTTCTGATATAATCACTGATAAAACCCAACTCCAACGATTTCTGGGAAGCCTGAATTATATTTCTCCTTTTATAAAGGATCTTGCCCAAGATACTGCTCTTTTCTACGATAGATGAAAGAAGAATCCCAAAGCTTGGACTGATAGTCATACTGAATCAGTCAAAATGATTAAACAAAAGGTTCATAACCTTCCATGTTTAAGTCTAGCCAATCCCACTTAGACGAAATTTATGGAAACTGATGCCTCTAATATTGGCTATGGAGAAATACTAAAGCAGTGTTCTCCATTCGATAAACAAGAGTACCTTGTCCATTTTTACTCAGGAAAATGGAATAATTCCCAGAAAAATTATGCGGCTGTAGCCAAAGAAATTCTTGCTATAGTTAAAAGTGTTATGAAATTTCAAACAGATCTTTACAATAAGAAATTCCTGATTAAAACTGATTGCCAAGATGCAAAGTTTTTCTTTAATAAAGATTTCAAACATGATATTTCAAAAAAAATGTTTGCACGGTGGCAAGCTTTACGAGCCCCTTTTGATTTTGAAATTATATACAAAAAAGGTCTGATAACACCCTTCCTGATTTTCTTACAAGAGAATATTTAAACTCATATGTTCTCTCTGTTATTCATGATTACTTTAATGAATCTGATAATAATATTCAAAACCTATTTCTTAAAGAATTCTTTGGCTCCACAGATTATGAGACCTACATACAAGCCTCCTCATGGTCGAGGAAGAGGAAAAACATCTACTAGTAGTAGAGAAATTCTCGCCCAAATGGGAAATCAAAAACTAATTGCTGCTAGCATAGCAGGAGGTAATACCGACCATCCATTATACAAGGAATTTTGAATTATATATAATCTAAGAAAAATGAGGGTTCATCATCTAATGTGCCAACCTACTCCTCAGTCATATCATAGGAAAATAATGAAAATCTTGAGGTTTATAAGCAAAAGGATACAAAAGAAATAATAATTCTTTTAGACCAATCCGACCTCAAATGGAAGAATACCCATGGCAATTAATGGCCACCTACTTCGATACAACGTCATACGCAACTCCTGCTTATAAATACAGGATGCATTATGAGATAATACTCTCAAAGACATGATCGGCTGAAATACAATATTTTTATCCGACAAATACAAGAAAAACTTATAGTTTTCCGAAAATTATTATCAAGAAGGTAATACCTTTAGATGAATGGGGTCTTAGTTCCCTCAAGGATCGAGAGTATACTCATCCTGATTAAAAAGTCTCAGTTAAATTTAATTATTGGGACTATGTTGAAAGTTTTAATAAAATTTTCTTTATGAGAATCCTAATAGGAAGAATTCATGGTATATCAAACTTTGTTCTAATATGAATGAACAACACATTCCTAACTGGTTCTTCAAATGGTGGAAATTATATGGTTCATCATTAGAAATACTTCCTCCTCTATTCAAAAGTTTATTTACTCAATGGGTAGACATATCTCCCAAAATTATTTCATTACAAAAAGACAATATCTTTTATGATGGCATTGCATCTATATAATTTTTCATAGACTCTTATGGGATCTCTTTCCATCAGAAGGCATATCTATAGCAAACTGTTCACAAAATTCGCCCAATTGTTGTCTCTCAGTGAGATGATGTTTCTTTATTTGTTGGTTTATCTTTTTTCATTTCATAAAGTTAAGCCTTCCTGAGTGCATACACTAATCAATTTACCATATGAGTAAGTATCATAATGAATACTCATCCCTGTACCTCTAAGGACCTTTCTAATCCTTGCAGCAAATAATGGAGGGAGTCCATCTATAAATTTAGACTTTCAATGAGTACTATTACTCTCTGGTAATTCCATCACTCTGGATAAGAAAACATCTTTGTACCATCTAAATGATGTGAGGGTATTGCACCTCAAATTCTGGAGCATAGTTCTAATGGTCTCACTATTATCAGACCATCTTCCCGAAAAGTGCTCGATGATATTTTGAATTTAAGAATAGACTGAGTTTTGGACAGTCTTATCTTCCTCAACTTTGGTTGCGTTTATGATTTAATGACGCTTTTCAAGTGAGATAATTATCCCACCAACCTTTAAGTTGACTAGTAAAACCGACAAAAATCATTTTTGCTATTGCTCTATCTGTATTTTTATTAACCTTACAGATAATGTTGTACATAAGCATTCTATGTACTGTCGTATAAATTATTAGGGGTAATACAAACAACAGTAATAAGAGTATGTGTCCTTCCATTATTGAAGGGAATCCACTTTTACAAAGTGGTTTGTCCAAATGTAAATTATGTAGAATCTTTTCTTTATCTTGTCGGCAACGTTTGTAGTTATTTTGTCGGATATTATACTATTTTAGTTTTGTTTGGTTGTTATCTGATCCATTATATAAGGATCATTTGAGTTTAGGAAAGGCAGGCATTAGCCAACGCTTAGAATATCTCTCTAGCCTTCTCCATCCTTGTAAAAATCCCCTTTATAATTTTGTAGTATTTTGAATTCAGGAATAAAAATCAAAAAAGTCACTTGGCCACAAACAGCCGGTCTCTGGTACTGTTCTACTCTCTCCCTTTACTTACAATATTTGAATTACTGTTAGCCTAAATGATATGCTAAAAAGGTAAGTGTTAAGCTTATTATTCAAAGGTTATTTACAAAGCATGCTTTGTTGCCCAAAATGAACTGTATCCCCCCGAAAGTGTTTGGTTAAGAACTATATAGACTAGGCACTTAAAAACTTGATAGTAAATCTTGGTTAGGATATCCTAATCGGTGGTGCTCTTAAACTCGCTTAGGCAGGTGGCCGTGTTGAAGTGTTGTGAGGAACATCGTGGTTTAAGATTTACTTAAAGGATGGTAATCTGTCTCGAATAGAGTTCTTGCAATTCTTCCTGAATCTCATTCGGAAGCGATCTGGTCCCCAATTTAGCATTTCGAATGAGATTCAGGAAGAATTACAGGAATTCAATTCGAGACATATTACCATCCTATAAGTAAATCTTACACCACGGTGCTCCTCACAACTCTTCAACACGATCACCTGCTTAAACGAGTTTACGAGCACTACCGGTTAGGATATCCTAACCAAGAATTACTATCAAGGCCAGTAACTGCCTGGTCTATATAGTTCTTAACCTAACACTTTCGGGGTGATACAGTTCATTTTGGGCAACAACGCATGCTTTGTAAATAACCTTTGAATACTAAGCTTAACACTTATCTGTTTAGCCTATCATTTAGGCTAATAATACCTTAAATATTGTAAGTAAAGAGAGAGAGTAGAACAGTACTAGAGACCAGCTGTTTATGGCTAACTGATCTTTTTGATTTTTATTCCAGAATTCAAAATACTACAAAATTATAAAAGGGATTTTTACAAGGATGGAGAAGGCTGCGGAGATATTCCATGTGTTGGCTAATGCCTACCCTTCCTAAACTCAAATGATACTTATATAATGGATCAGATAACAACCAAACAAAACTAAAATAGTATAATGACTAACAAAATAATTATAAATGTGGCCGACAAGAAAAAGAAAAGATTCTACATAATTTACATTTGGACAAACCACTTTATAAAAGTGGATTCCCTTCAATAATGGATGGACCCGTGACTTTATTAAAGTTGTTTATATTACCCCCAATAATTTATGTTATGGGAACTTCTTGTCTTACCTTTTTCCCTTCCCTTTGTCATCTTTCTTTGCAGAGGATTCTTCTGCATTTTCCTTCAATCTTGCAAGGAAGTCTTCTATTTCATCAATATTGATGCCTGTGCTTGGGCTACTTTGAGCTTCACCTGCTGCACAATCTTCTTCATCAGTAATGTTTTCTCTGGAGGTCATTGATATATCATCTCCGATTTCTGTTCCAAAAATCTTTGGCAAATCCTTTTTAATTTCTTCAAAATATGATGCAATAATTTCTCTTTTAGAGACTGCACCTTTCTTCATTTGAAGTATTTTAGTGACCATTTCAAATAGACTTAAATTGTCCATTACAACATTGTCTTTTTCCAATTTGGTTCTATTTTAGTCTGAATATTTTGAATCAATTCTTCACCAAATAATTACCTTGGTGATTTGGTTGGAGCAATTTGCTCCAAAACTTATTATAAAAAATCCTATAAAGGCGAGGAATACCTTCATCGGTTCAACCAACTTGGACATCCCATTTCATTATCCACGGGATTGAAAATTCTATGAAAAAATACATAGATGCAATGCTATCATAAAAGATATTATCTTTTTGTAAAGAAATACATTTGGAAGATATGTCTACCCATTGAATATATATGCTTTTGAATAGAGAAGGAAGTATTTCTAATGATGGACCATATAATTTCCATCATTTGAAGAACCAATTAGAAATTTGTTGTTCGTTCATATTAGAACAAAGTTTGATAAATCATGAGTGCTTCCTATTAGGATTCTCATAGAGAAAAGTTTTATTAAAACTTTCAACATATTAAATTTAACTGAGAACTTTTTATCATGATGAGTATGCTCTCGATCCTTGAGGGTACAAAGACCCCATTCATCTGAAGGTTTTACCTTCTTGATAATAATTTTCAAAAAACTATAAGTTTTTCTTGTATTTGTCGGATAAAAATGCTGTATTTCAGCTCCTGTCGTCTAGAGTATGATCTCATAATGTATCCAGTATTTATAAGGAGGAGTAGCGTATGACGCTGTATCAAAGTACCTGACCATTAATTGCCATTGGTTATCCTTCCATTTGAGGTCGGATTGTTCTAAAAGAATTATTAATTCTTTTGTATCCTTTAGGTTATATTCCTCAAGATTTTCATTGTTTTCCTCTGATATGAATGAGGAGTAGGTTGCACAGTAGATAATAAACCCTCATTTTTCTTGGATTGTGTATAATCCATAAATTCCTTGTATAATTGATGGTCGGTATTACCTCCTGCTATGTTAGCAGCAATTAGTTTTTGGTTTCCTATTTGGGCGAGAATTTCTCTACTATTAGTAGATGCTTTTCCTCTTTCTCGACCGCGAGGAGGCTTGTATGTAGGTCTCATAATCTGTGGAGCCAAAGAATTAGTTATGAAATAGGTTTTGAATATTATTATCAGATTTATTAAAATAATCATGAATAACAGAGAGAACTTATGGGTTTAAATATTCTCTTGTAAGAAAATCAGGAAGGGTGTTATCAGACCCTGTATTTATAAGCAGGAGTAGCGTATGACGCTGTATCAAAGTACCTGGCCATTAATTGCCATGGGTTATCCTTCCATTTAGGTCGGATTGTTCTAAACGAATTATTAATTCTTTTGTATCCTTTTGGTTATAAACCTCAAGATTTTCATTATTGTCCTCTGATATTACTATGGAGTAGGTTTGCACAGTAGATAATGAACCTCATTTTTTTTGGATTGTGTATAATCCATAAATTCCTTGTAATGGATAGTCGGTATTACATTTTTCTATGTTAGCAGCTGTTAGTTTTTGGTTTCCCATTTGGGCGTGAATTTCTCTACTATTGGTTAATGCTTTTCCTCTTCATCGACCGCGAGGAGGCCTGTATGTAGGTCTTATAATCTGTGGAGCCAAAGAATTAGCTAAGAAATAGGTTCTGAATATTATTATTTGATTCATCAAAATAATCATGAATAATAGAGAGAACTTATGAGTTTAAATATTCTCTTGTAAGAAAATCAGGAAGGGTGTTATCAGACCCTTTTTTGTATATAATTTCAAAATCAAAAGGGGCTAGTAAAGCTTGCCACCGTGCAAACATTTGTTTAGAAACATCATGTTTGAAATCTTTGTTAAAAATAAACTATGCATCTTGGCAATCAGTTTTAATCAGGAATTTCTGATTATAAAGATCTGTTTGAAATTTCATAACACTTTTAACTATAGAAAGAATTTCTTTGGCTACAGTCGCATAATTTTTCTGGGAATTACTCCATTTTCCTGAATAAAATTGGACAAGGTATTCTTGTTTGTCTAACGGAGAACACTGCTGTAGTATTCCTCCGTAGCCAATATCAGAGGCATTAGTTTCCACAACTTTTGTCCAAGTGGGATTGGCTAGACTTAAACATGGAATGATATGAACCATCTGTTTAATCCTTTTGACTGATTCAGTATGACTATCACTCAAAACTTTGGGATTCTTCTTTAGTCTATCGTAAAGAAGAGCAGTATCTTGGGCAAGATCCTTTATAAAAGGAGAAATATAATTCAGGCTTCTAAGAAATCATTGGAGTTGGGTTTTATTAGTGATTATATCAGGAAAATTAGAAGAAAATTCAATACTTCTATTGATAGGAATGACTCTACCTTTTTCAACGTTATGACCCAAAAACCTAACAGAAGTTTGAAAAATAATCATTTTTGGTTTTGATATGACCAAACATTTTGGATAATAATTTTATAAAATAAACCTAAATCTTTAAAATGAGATTCTATATTTTTTGAAAATACTAGAATATCATCAATATAAACAATTAAAAAGTCTGTATAAGGAAGGAAAATACCATTCATAATTTTTTGAAATTCGGAAGGTGCATTCTTTAATCCAAATGCATAACATTCTATTTATATTGGCCCATTGGTACATTAAAAGCAGTTTTATACTATCCGATTCAGATATCTGAATTAGCCAATAACCTGATTTTAAATCAAAGTTTGAAAATATGATGGCATCATATAATCTATCTAATAAATCCTTTTTATTCGAGATTGGATACCTAATCCATTTTAAAAACTTATTTAAATTAATCTAGGCACTCCACATTCCTATTCAGCATGCTTATTTACATAAAAAGCAGTGCATGACCATTTAGATTTTGAGGGTCTTATTAAACCCTTATGCTGTAAAGAGTCAATCTCCTTCTTGCACAATTCCAAATATTCAGAATTCATCTAGCAACGACAAGCCTTTGGTAGGGATATGATCCTCAGAGAAGTCTTCTTCATATGGAAGACTTATGATATGCTTTTTCCTACTCCAAAATTGATTCGGATGACCACCACAAATAGAAGTAGAAAATTGAATTTTAAGAGAAGTAATTTTCTCTACTAATTTCGAATTTTTTAACTCTTGTTCAATAGTAATGGAACAAATTTTTATTTTTTAAAAATGCAATTTGATTGTTATTTTTTGAAATTCTTTCAGAAATAATTTCATTCAAAAATCTTTGGACTGACAGTGTTATAAAATCAAAAGTGATGTTCTTACCATCATAAGTACCAATAAAGATTTTTCTATCCCAATATAATAAAGGCATTAATTTAATAAAAATGGGACACCCGGTATTACATCCTTGTCAATATCTTTTACACAAACAAAACTTTATGGAATACAGATATCCTGTTGGCAAATGTAAGCCTTAGGTAATATATATGAAATACCCATTAAATTACCACTGGCATTTTTTAAGCGATGAGTGGTTTTATGAAAATTTCTGGAGGGTATTACTCCTTCTTTTATACAATTTAAATTTGCTCCACTGTCAAATAAAGCAACAAAATATTTTTTAAAATTGTAGTCTATTAAAAGGATTATTTTTGTCAAATCTTTTTGGACGATAAAATATTGGAGTTTTTCTAGAAATTCTCTTTTAGAAAAATATATGGCTTCAAGCAACTTATTAGCTGTATCTTCTTCAGAAGAACTGGCAGTTGTATTTAACTTAGTAATCTTACTATTAGGATCATTAATTATCCTATAATTTTTCAATCTGAAAATTCTTTTAACTAAGGCTATATTTGAAGCCTTTAGTTCCAAGATTTCTTTCTTGAGATAATTTATCTCAGTACTTAAATCTTGGGCAGTAGCCATTCTTTTAGGCCGGGATTTTCTTTTCACCATTTTTCTAATTTCAGACATGGTGTAAGGTCCTTTTTAAGATGGAATTTGTTCCACCTCTGTTTCTTCCCTAGACCAGAATGAAGTTTGTCAATAAGCTAAGACCTTAAATCAGGGTCTTTAGTAACCCTTAAAAGATCAAGTATGTTATAATTTGACAAAATATTGATCTTTAAATTCCTAATATGAGAATAAATGTTCAAAAGCACATTATCCATATTACAACAATGATTTGAGCATTGTCTCTTATCACATTGCTCTGGCTCTCCTTCAGAGGATGAAGAATAACTTTGTTCATGAAGAGTCCTGAGGTCTTCACTTGTTGATGATCCATCTATCTCATTGTCAGATATTTCTGGAGAGGAATTTAAAAGAATCTTATATAAAGAATCTTTGATATGATCATCTAGGTCAAGTTCTCTAATTTTATTCTTGACCTTACAATCCTTAGCAAAGTGTCCTAATCTTCCACATATATAACAAGCATGAGGGTTTTTCATTTAACAAAACCCTTCCTGGCTTTATGAAAAGCTTTTCTACTTTGAGTCTTTTCACACCGTTTTCCCGACGAATCCTAGAACCTTTTGAAATCCTTTCTCTTACGGGATCTCTTTCCATCAGAAGGCATATCTATAGCGAAGAGTTCACAAAATTCGCCCAATTGTTGTCTCTCGGTGAGATGATGTTTCTTTATTTGTTGGTTTATCTTTATTTCATTACATAAAGCTAAGCCTTCCTAAGTGCATACACTAATCAATTTACCATATGAGTAAGTATCATAATTAATACTCATCCCTGTACCTCAAAGGACTTTTCTAATTCTTTCAGCAAATAAGGGAGGGAGTCCATCTATAAATTTGGACTTCCAATGAGTACTATTACTCTCTGGTAGTTCCATCACTCTGGATAAGAAAATATCTTTGTACCATCTAAATGATGTGAGGGTTTTACACCTCAAATTCTGGAGCATAGTTCTAATGGTCTTACTATTATCAGACCATCTTCCCGAAAAGTGTTCGATGATATTTAGATTAAAGAGTAGACTGAGTTTTGGATAGTCTTATCTTCCTCAACTTTGGTTGCGTTCATGATTTGGTGACCAGTAAAACCAGCAATCATCATTTCTGCTATTGCTCTAGTTGTATTTTTATTAACCTTACAGATAGTGTTGTACATAAGCATTTTATGTACTATCGTATAGATTTGTCTTTCAGCAAGACCATCTATATTTCACTCATAGATATCTGACCCACTATATCTTTGATAGCAGTGGTCATTGTCCTGTTCTCTTAGTAAGACATCTTGAGGGGTTGGTCTAGGATAATAAAACATTCTTTGGTAAGGTTTGCGAGCATATTTTTCAGATATTTCATTAATCTCATCTTCTACCTGTAATCCTTTTCCTTTATTAGGTTTATGCTCTAGCGTTAAAGGACTAGCCCTAAATTCGCCAAACTTCTTATTAAGAAGTTCTTCTAAATCATCAAGACCTTTTAATTTAAAGTCTTTGACCTCGGGGCGTGGTTGGATACTTGTAGTAGCGATTTGCTCTTTACCTTTAGTATCCTTCTGTTGGATTTTTTGCACTTCACCCATAAGCTTGTATTATTTTTCATGAATTTTAATAATTTGTTCACCCAAAATACTAACATATATATTAGTATAATTATTCGAGTAAGAATATTATTCAAATTTTTGACCGTTATAGTAGCAACATAATTTTTAAATATTTTTGAAAAATCCGAGAGTACTATTACTCTCGGAACCCCCCATGTATTTTTTCAAAGTGAGTAAGCATACTATTTCTGAGAGTAGACTGAGTTTTGGAAGTCTTATCTTCCTCAACTTTGGTTGCCTAGAAGTTGAAACACTACCTGTCACTGTATGCTACTTACCTCATCTCACGCTTGGACCTATTAAAATACATCTTTCAAAATCCTACGCCAACGGGGAGGCTTGCAAAGTGGCAGATACTACTCACCAAGTTTGACATTGTCTACGTGACTGCAACTGCAGTGAAAGCGCAAGCATTGGCTGATCATCTGGCCAAAAAACCGGTGGACGATGATATGAACCTTTAAAGACATACTTCCCAGACGAAGAAGTGATGCATATTGATAAAATGGAATAGGGAAAAAAGCCTGTATGGAAGGCGTCGGGTTAGGAGCAGTACTCATATCTGAAATGGGGCACCATTACCCCATTACAGCTCAGCTCCGCTTATATCGCACCAACAATATGGCAGAATATGAGGCATGCCTTTTGGGTTTTAGGTTAGCTGCAGACATGGGTGTTGAGGAAGTCTTGTTCTTGAGGGACTGGAACCTTCTGGTACACCAGATTCAAGGGGAATGAGAAACACGAGATTTGAAGTCATACCATACTGACAATGCTTGTATAATCTTTGTGCACGATTTCGGTATGTAGAGTTCAGGCATATACCAAAAATCCACACGAGGTCGCTGATGCCTTGCTACTTTGACATCAATGATACATCATCGAGATAAGACTTATGTTGACCCGCTGCATATCCAGGTCCATGACCAACAAGTTTACTATTATGTGGTGGAAGAGGAGCTTGATGGTGAGCCTTGGTTTCACGACATCATAGAATATATCAGGATGGGTGTATACCTGGTACAAACCACAAGTGATCAAAAGAGAACAATCCATCACTTGTCAAGCGGGTTTTTCTTCAGTGGAAGGGTACTATACAAAAGAACACCGGATCTTGGGTTGTTGAGATACATAGATGCTAGACAAGCCACAACCATCATGACCGGGTGCATTCTAGAGTTTGCAAACCTCATTTGAATGGGTATGTTTTGACAAAGAATATCCTCCGGGCAGGGTATTATTGGCTCACTATGGAGCGAGATTGTATCAGTTTCGTGCACAAATGTCATCAATGTCGGGTGCATTGAGATTTTATTCATTCACCACCATCTGAATGAAATACAATGTCTACACCATGGCCATTCGTTTCTTGGGGCAAGGGTGTCATCGGACCCATCGAGACAGCAACTTCCAATGGACACAGGTTCATCCTGGTTGCTATTGATTATTTTACCAAGTGGGTTGAAGCTAAAACTTTCAAGGTGGTGACCAAGAAGGCGGTGGTTGGTTTTGTGCATTGAAATATCATCTGCCGATTTGGAATCCCGAAGATAATCATCACTAATAATGGGGCAAATCTCAACAGTCATTTGATGAAAGGATATCAGTAGTTTAAGATTACACATCACAATTTCACCCCGTACCGCCCCAAGGCAAATGGAGCAGTTGAGGCAGCAAATACGAAGATAAAGAAGTTACTCCGAAAAATGATGGAATAGTCAAGGAAATGGCATGAGAAACTACCCTTTGCATTGTTAGGCTATCACATTACTGTTCGCACTTCAGTAGGGGCGACTCCGTATTTGTTGGTGTATGGCACAAAAGCAGTAATACCGGCAGAAATTGAAATCCCGTCATTTCGAACTGTTGCCGAATCAGAAATTGATGATGATGAGTGGGTCAAAACCGGACTGGAGCGATTATGTTTTATTAATGATAAATGATTTGCAGCTGTGTGTCACGGCCAGTTTTATCAATAGAGAATGGCCAAAGCATATAACAAGAAGGTCCGCCCAAGAAGGTTTGAAGTGGGTCAGTTGGTATAGAAGCGTATCCTCCCTCACCAGGCAGAGGCAAAGGGCAAGTTCACCATAAATTGGCAAGGGCCATTCATCGTGTCAAGAGTGTTGTCCAACGGAGCATTGTATCAAACAGATGTAGAAGGAAAGTGCGTAGAAATGGCCATCAACTCTGATGAAGTTAAGAGATACTATTCATAATTCTCTTTGATTAAATCATATTTGTTTGTACTTGGCATGTTTTGGGGATTGAAATGACGAAGGAATTTTGTTCAGCAATCAAAACACTTTATCCCGCATTATCCCCTTAAAGCTTTAATTATTTTCTTCTATACCCCTCTTTCGAAATCAGTAACAAAATCAGAAACGCAAGCACGAGAAATGAGCAAAGGGAAAAGGAAAGGAAAGAGTGATAAGAAAAAAAAGAAGAAAAAGAAGAAGAAGAAAAGAAAGAAAAAGAAAAAAGAAAAAAGAAAAAAGAAAAGAAAAGAAAAACACAACAACAAAACATTAAAACAACAAAAGGAAAAGGAAGAAAAAAAATAAGGAAAAGAAGAAAGGAGAAAACCACAACAACAAAGGAAACGGATGAACTGCGTTTGACCCGATTCCTTTTAAGGATACGTAGGCAGCCTCATGGTTCAGTCTCATTAAACAAAAATTCAAAAGTCCCCAAACAAGAAATTGGGGCAGAAATTGTGGTTGTTGTAAGAAATTCGATTCCGAAGGTTGTAATGTTGAACCCATATGACTTGTTTGAGCCCTTAACACCCTTTCTCTCTAACCGCATCCAAAAGCCTGCATTACAATCCAAAGAATGACCTTCTGATCAGTCTTTAAGAAATGCCAAGTCAAGTAAGAAGAGGCAATTCATGCCCGGGGTAACACTCTAGTACGAGCAAGAAAAGATGAAAATGAGAGAGTCTTATTGGTGAAAACCCTTACGGGCACCATAAGGCGACGGGAGTTGAGAGAAAATCAAACTGAGAGAGTCGTATTGGTGAAAATCCTCACAGGCACTTTAAGGCGAAGGCATGTCGAGAAATGAACAATTGAAAGAGGGTTGTTTGTGGAAATATGTGCAGAATACTGTGGGATAGGCAATGTCAAGGTATGGTTAAGGAAATTGGGTTAAGGAAGGTCACAAAACAAAGCATAGCAACTAAGAGCCGATTGTTTGGACAGACTGGGTCAAGTAAGCCGAAGTACATGTCATGATCATTAGACTAGTTGGTCCCCCACAGATAAGTCTCTTTTCTTTCCCCTTCAATAGTCACCTAATTCTGTATTCATTTGTTTTAAAACAACCCAACGTCATTGCATTTCATTTTCTTTCGGGTCTATATTCTTCTAAGATGTTTCTAAAGTCATTTTGTCTAAATGAGTAGGACAGAAATTTCAAATCTTACTACCAACTCCCAAAGGGTAAAGCACTGCGGCTAAAACATGACAAAGGCGACAGAAGTTAAAGTGGCAAAGGGAAGAATCAATGAAAATTTCGTCAGTGAACTGACTCGGTAATTTCGGGAAGGATGTATAGATTCTGGCAAGAGGGTCAGGAGTGTAACACGATGATTGGGGAATTGGTCACTCGATTCATTTAAAAGCCGTAAGGTTTAGGGATCGGCCAAATCAATCAGGCGGCTCATTGTCAGTGCGAGAAAGTTGGACACAACAGAGCATGATAGAAGGGAGGCCATTTTCAGCAAGAATGCCGCAAGCTAACCCCCAAATTTCAAACTGACAAGCTTTTCTTTGATTTAAATTGCGGCAGGAAATTTTGGATGTCTTGGGGAAGTCCTCCATAGGAGAAGTAAATGCCTGGAAGGTATGACTGTGAACTTCAAGACCCTCATGTATAATGGGACGTAACTTTAACTAGCAATCCCCAGCAGAGACAACCGAGAATTAAAATTGGCATTTAATTTGGAATTTTCAGGACCTGCCTGGATAATAGAATTTAACTGTAAAAGCTTTCAGGACCCGCCTGGATAATGGAATTTAATTGTAGAAGCTTTCAAGACCCTTATGCACAATGGGAGGTAGCGTTAAGTGCTAACCCCAGCAGACATGATTTTGATTTAAAATTGGTCTTAATTAAGAGTTTTCAGGACCCTCCTGGATAATAGGACACAACTTTAATATTCTCTTAGACAATAGGATATAGGGGAAGTAATACTTCCAGAGGTGTAGCCGAGTTTTAGAGTTGTTGATTGGTTAAGATTTGTTAGGTCCCTCATGGATAATGGGATATAGCTTTAATTACCGGTTCCCAGCAAATATAACTTAGATATAAAATTTTCACTTAATTAAGAATTGTCATGCCCTCCTGGATAATGGGATATAACTTTTAAATTTTTAGAGATATTTTGTGATGGGATTTAATTAACACTCACATATACGTGCAACACCAAACTGGGGCGAGAAAATCTCTTCTGTTTTGTTTGTTTTTTATAGTTAGGTACAAAGGCAGTAGTCTCAGGGAATACATTTCAAGTTTTTGAAATCAGGCGCCCACTTGGAGAACAAGGGAATATATTTCAACTTTTCGGTAATCAGGCGCTCACTTGGATAACAAAGAAATACATTTCAATTTTTAAGTTTCAAGTTATGGTAATCAGGAGCCCACCTGGATAACAAGGGAATACATTTCAAGTTTCAAGTTTTTGGTAATCAGGCGGCCACCTATATAACAAGGGAATACACTTCAATTTTCAAGTTTCAAGTTTCAAGTTTTGGAAATCAAGCACCCACTTGGAGAACAAAGGAATACATTTCAATTTTCAAATTTCAACTTTTGGAAATCATGCGCCCACTTGGAGAACAAGGGAATGCATTTCAAGTTTTTAGTAATCATGCGATACATTTCAATTTTCAAGTTTCAAGTTTTGGTAATCAGGCACCTACCTGGAGAAAAAGGGAATACGTTTCAAGTTTCAATTTTTTTTGGTAATCAGGCGCCCACCTGGATAACAAGGGAATACATTTCAATTTTCATGTTTCATGTTTTCGGTAATCAGGCGCCCACCTGGATAATATGGGAATACATTTCAATTTTCAAGTTTCAAGTTTTGGAAATCAGGAGTCCACCTGGAGAATAAGGGAATACATTTCAAGTTTTAAGTTTTTGGTAATCAGGCGCCCACCTGAATAACAAGGGAATACATTTCAATTTTCGAGTCTCAAGTTTTGGTAATCAGGTGCCCACCTGGAGAACAAGGGAATACAGTTCAAGTTTCAAGTTTTTGGTAATCAGGCGCTCATTTGGATAACAAGGGAATACATTTCAATTTCTAAGTTTCAAGTTTTGGTAATCAGGCGCCCACCTGTAGAACAAGAGAATACATTTCTAGTTTTTAGTTTTTGGTAATTAGGCGCCTACCTGGAGAACAAGGGAATACATTTCAAGTTTAAAATTTTTGGTAATCTGGCGTCCACTTGGATAGCAAGGGAATACACTTCAATTTTCAAGTTTCAAGTTTTGATAATTAGGCGCCTACCTAGAGAACAAGGGAATACATTTCAAGTTTTGAGTTTTCGTAATCAGGTGCCCACATAGAGAACATGGGAGTACATTTGAAGTTTTGGTAATCAGGCATACACCTGGAGAACAAGGGAATACATTTCAAGTTTCAAGTTTTTGGTAATCAGGCGCCCACCTGAATAACAAGGGAATACATTTCAGTTTTCAAGTTTCAAGTTTTGGTAATCAGGCGCCCACCTGGAGAACAAAGGAATACATTTCAAGTTTTTGGTTTTCTGTAATCAGGTGCATGCCTGGAGAACAAGGGAATATATTTCAAGTTTCAAGTTTTCATAATCAAGTGCCCACATAGATAACAAGGGAATACACTTCAATTTTCAAGTTTCAAGTTTTGGTAATCAGATGCCCACCTGGAGAACAAGGGAATACATTTCAAGTTTTTGGTTTTTGGTATTCAGGCGTCCACCTGAAGAACAAAAGAATACATTTCAAGTTCAACAATCAGGCATCAACATGGAGAATGAGAAACATAGCAACAAGGCAACACAGAGTTTCACTGGAAGAATAAAAGTCAACAAGGCAACAAGAAGTTTCACAAAAAGAAATACAAGTCAACAAGGCAACAAGGATCAAAAGCAAGTTTGAAAACATATCTAGGTTCTTTTGTAATCCATAAGTTATAGCTTAGTCTAGCTTCGTTTTATTTTGCGTGGTGTAATGAGGGGATCTAGCAAGAAATAGCAGCAACATCAACAACAGTGAGATCACAGCTTTGGTAGTCCCAGCTACCAAACACCCCTGAACTACATTGACCTGATTCTTTTTTAGCCGATGATATGTAGGCAATCTTTGAAGCGGGATGCAGTCAAGCTTTTCAAAATATTCTTCCGACGGTGTATTCAAACGAACAAAAATCGCTCGTGTCCACTCACTTATCTTTGCACGAAAATTCTTCGTGTTTCCGCAAAGAGGGGTAGTTGTGAGCATGTGATTTTTTCCCTGCACGAATTATTCCCATAAATTCAAACAAAATAATTTCTTTTATTTATTTGCAATTTTGAGGATTTCTGTGCCATTTTTCGTTAATTGTTTGCACTTTGTTTGTATATTTTAATTAGTGAAAAGTACAAAAATATGTTACATGTGCATTTATAAGTTGATTTGATATTTTTCAAGAATTAATTAGCAATTAGTCATTCTATAAAAAGAAAAAATTCAAACAATAGTTTAATTTACACATTTAATTTTAAATTTTAGGTGATTTTTATTTTAATTTTATTTTAATTATTTGCGAGAATGATTATGTAGGATTAATTAGAGATTTAATATGATTAAGTTGGTATTTATAATTTAATTTAGATTTTAGTTATGCTTGAAAATGAAAAGAAAAAAAAGAAGAAAGAAAAAGAAATCTGAAAATTAAAAAAGAAGAAGAATAGAAACAATAGGGCCAGTTATCCATTGGAAACCCGCCAAAAATTCCCACGACCCGGCCACAGTCCACAAAACAACAGGTCCAACCCCCCTAGTAACCAAACAACGTTGTTTGGATCAAATTAATCTCAACCATCGGGGATCTTTGATCCGGCGGTTGAGAACTAGGGTTCTGATAGTATATATATATATATGTCCAAACACTCCACCCCACCCCCAATCCCCTCATCTCTTACCTCTAACACCTGAAACCCTAGAGGCACCCCGTCTCCGCCGCCCACCGCCATCCGCCACCGGCTGAAAATCACCCACAGAGGCGGCAGATCTCCAATCAGTCCCAAATTAAAACCATCCCTTCTCCTCCCCATCCTCTACCCAAATCCACCATTGCTTTCCTTCAAAACCAAGATGAACTTCTCAAATATTGACCAGAAATTTTTACTCTGCCATCATGTCCGGCGGCGCCGCTACCAAATCACCCCAAATTAACACCAAATGACCCCCGTATATCCCTTATTCCAAATCGCTACTCATAATCCTTCAAAAAACACCTGTAGGTCTTCAAATTCCTAATTTCAAATCGAGTCCAGTACTAGAACTTAAGTCAAGACCTGTCCTGGACCTTTGATGTGTTAAAATCCATGCTAATCAACTATTCTCTATGAGAATGAGAGTTTATCATGGGTTTCAGCTCATTGAGAGGTTCATAAGCCTCATGCAAGAACAAAGACTCATTGATTTGTCAAAAGAAAATTTGCTCATGTCGTTCCGGGTAAGTAATACAGTCATGTTTCATTGATTGTAGGCTAGTCTCTTCTTTGTTTTCTTTTTTTTCCAATCATTTATTCCCATTGAGTCTGGTTCAAGTCATGTTATTTATGGTTCTAATTAAGTCAGCTTCCCGTGTCCTTGGTTAAGAGTAATTTGAATTAGTCCTGTTTTGGTAATTGTTCAAAATAAAGATTGGGTGTTCATTATCTTCATTTGTTGCATGTTCTTTTTCATGTATAGTATTGATGGTGTGAAGTTTTTGATTTAAGTTTCATTTGGGCTCTGCAAACCGGAAGCCCAAAGCATAAGTTAAAACTTTGTTAGACCCAGCCATATTTCTTATGGATAATTTTAGTGCTGTTCAGGGGTAGTTTGGAAAATTAGGAAAGGGAATCTTTTGGTATTGTAATAAGAAGCCCCTGGAAGCTTCAAGGTGGGGGTTCTAATTCGAATTTCAGTATTTTAGATAGTATAACTTAGGTAGCAAGTCAGAATATTAAGGATTGGTAAGAAAAAAACTAAAAATTAAAATGAGTTAAAATGCAAAATAAAAACCTGAAGGATGCCCCAGGTGCTTGCCTATAAAGGCATTCATTCTCGCCTTTGAAGGCAAGTTTGAAGAGATTAGATATTTCAGTGATAAAAAGATCAGAAAAAGAGCAGAAAAATACAGAAACAAATACAAAAAAGGCTGCTACTGTTCCATTGAGGATCTGAAGATAAATAAGAGAGCAGAAAATCTAGAAAATAAAGGTTGCAAACATTTTCTCTTTCATAGGCTTTAGAGGTTTTAGGAGTTTAAAAATACAGAAAAGCACAGTTCCATTGAACTATTATATCCTTCTTTGATTTCCGGAGTTTGCTTTAATTTTTTTCTAAAACAATCATCGAAATCTTTTGAGATGATATGATTCAAAGTTGGTGTAGTAGCTTTGTTTTGGGGGTGATGTCATTTTTTGGGTCACTACTCTGGCGGAATTGGGCTACTTAGTTGTTGTTGTTGCGCCCCACTGATCTTCACTCTCTCCTTTGTTTCCTTTTCTTATCCCAGATATTATTCATCCCTATGGACTTCACCTAAAGTGTAATGCAAAGTTTGCATTGGAATAAGATGATATTTAGTGCTGGTTCATTGACTTTAATCTTTATTCCTTCAGTTTTTTATGATGAGTTTACAACGTTTGGATTTTGTCTAACGCATTCTTCAAAGCATGGTTGTATTTGATAATTAGATCGCGTTGTTTAGTGTAGTGATCGTCTTTTTATTCTATTTATTAGAGTCTGCAATTAGAGTTGGATTTCCTTTAGCTTAGTTTGTATTACTGCAGTAAATTACAACAGTTAAGATTGTCGTATTAGTGCCTGTTGATTATGATGAGGAAACTTAGCAGTAATAAGAAGTAGAAGTTTGTCAAATGACCCTTGGTTGAAACTCTGTATATAATGTGGACATGGACATGATATTCTAAATATCTCAATGATTTAGTTTGCAATTCAGGATCATTTGAAACAAATTCAAAGAATGAAAATGGCTATATGATTAGTATGTTTGTTATGTGGATGTGGTTCGATTTTAAATAGCTTGTAGTTAAATTCCAATAAGTTCTTTGGTTTTCAGTAATTGTAGGTTCAATTTGATGATTACTCAATGTTAGATTTACAGGGATATGGGCCCACTTGGGCCAATGATTAACGATCAGGCTTATATCTTGTGAGTCTTGCACCATGGGCCCACTTGGTTTGAAACTTGTCAAATTATTAGACCTAGAGTTGATAATGTGGTCAGAACTAGTCTTTCGAAAGGTAAAAATGTGTTTACATTGAATTTGTATTTTTGGGTAATAAATGGGCCGCGTAGAATGGTTTAAAAGTTTGAGCCAATAGTTGAGTTTTGAAATAAAGTACTTGGATTTATATTAAAATTAGAAGGATTTGAACCCTTTAATATGTTTGGCCTCACGTTTATAACTTGGCACTGGGTTCATTAGCAATTAAAATACAATACAGAATGAGTTTGACCTTTGAAGTTACTACCTTTTTTAGTTTGAACTTCAATAAAATCCTGTGTGTCGCATGGTTTTTCTATCTTCTCAATCAAGTTATGTTACAAATTTGAGGCGAGCCATTTTAAAAACGCCAACAATTATGGCCTTCTTGAGTTAGTATAGAAACCTTTAGAACTCAAGGTGTGTCGTTCTAAGCGAAATTGACAATTATGTGGCCCTCGTTTTAGTTGTATAACTTAGACATTTGAAAATAATCAATATTCAGAGAATATCATTTAGGACCATTTTAAAATACTTGTATGATTGTGACGTCTGCGTAGCACAATTGCGCTTTTAATAACAAAACTAGAGTATGCGTTTACGCAACTTCACTTCAAACTTTTTAATAATAATAAAACGTGATCGTGGACACGTTCGCGTGACATGATTTTTGACGCGCCAAACAAAGCAGGTATATGTACGCATAACAAGTTTCAAGATAACTTTCCTTAATTAAAAGCGATAAAAGAAGTAAACATAGGCTCTAAAATAAGTAATTAAGTAATTGTGTAAGCCAAGTATGATCAAAGAGACAGTGCTAGAACCACGGAACTAGGGAGTGGCTAACACCTTATCCCGGGTTAATAGAAATCCTTACCCAGATTTCTGATTCGCACAGTGTATACAGAGTCAAACCTTTTCCTCGATTCAGGATTTAAACCGGTGACTTGGGACATCATTAATCTCCGAAGTGATGATTCTGATTTTTAATTAAATAAATCTCGTCTCGATTGTCCTTTAATTGGAAAAACTCCCTTAAATGTGCCCTTCCCAAGGTGTAGTGTGTAAAAAGGAGGTGTGACAGCCAGAGATCATCTCTCTCAATATAATGCCGATCCAACCCCGAACCAACTTGCCTCCGGACATCTAACAGTCGTTTCTTCAGAACTGACATGCAATATTCTGCTCCAAAGGCAAATTATAGAATATCATAACACCGACGAATCTAGTACATTCTATAAGGACAAAAACACCTCATCATAGAAGAAAATTGCGCCACGCTAGCAAATACCGAGTATTGATACCTCGTCAACCCAAACCTGAACATTCTCTACCTGATTTTTTTCCCCTGCCGGAAATAAAATACTGAATCTATAGATCATGCACTAAGTAAACCTTGCTTCAAGTCATTCACTGCCTTGACACGTAGGAAAATATAATATCATCATAACAATACTACAGAATAATCACCCATAAGAATCATGGCAACCTATGCATAGCCTCAAGGCTCTCTGAAGTATTGGTACTGAGCTCAAACAGCAGAATATTATTCCACAAGGCGATGATGATGGTCCAATCAACTATACCGGGAGAACCATCCCGCATCCATTCGTAGTGCCATTAAAATTCTTCAGTTCTTAATTTATAACCAGCGTTTCGCCTCACATAAGATTGAATAAGAAGGAAGAAAAGGCCTAAGCCTCAAGGAATCAAATCGCACAATGAGGTATCAAGAAGGAAAGTACACCTAACAGCCTTGTAGCTTCTCGAAGATAAGTACAGACATCTCCATACCGTTCCATGAGACTCTACTAGACTTGCTCATGACTCGCGAGAGCTACGACAACCTAGCGCTCTGATACAATGTTGTCACGACCCAAAATCTACTAAGGGTCCTGGTGGCGCCAGACACCGCTGTCAGGCAAGCCAGCTGATATACTTAATTAAATTCTTGTTTTAATGATTTTGAATACACTTATTTTATACGATTAAAACAATACTCAGTATATTCCTCCGAATGAATAATGAAGTATTTAAATAACTTTTAAATTTTTTGAATAAATCCAAATACATCCCAAAACCTAGTGTCATAAGTACATGAGCAATTTCTAAGAATAAAATAAAAAGAAAATGAATTAAGTACAAGAGCTGTCCGAAAAATAATTGGACAGAAAAGTAATAAGGATCCTAAGAGAGACTATGCTAGCTGCGGGTCACCTCGAGGAAATATAGCTCACCAAGTCTCCGTGACAACCACAACGCTATGCCAATAAGTCTCTAGCCATACATAAAGTTGTGCAACAAAAATGCACAAAAGTGTAGTATGAGTACGAAAACAACATATACTCAATGAGTATCCCGTCTAATCTCGAAAAAGTAGAGATGATATGGTCGACTTCGACACTTACTAGTGGTCCAATAATGATGTCCATAATACGTTAAATTGTTGATTTCTATGAGAATGATTTTAATCCAGTAGAAAGAAACGAGTAAATAATTAATTCGTTTATAAGATATTTCCAAAAAAAAATCTTTCCATTTTTTATCCAAATACTTTCAAGCCATGAAGAGGCAATAACAACTTTAATAAGTTCAAGGCAATAATACCAGCATGCATAAATAATCACGTGGGATATACAATCCGATCCAACATATAAGTAAAATGTGCAGTGCCGAGGATCGAACGGCTCGAACCATTGATGTATCTATTACCCCGCTCGTGAACTATCCATATAATGCAGTCAACATAAAATAAACAATCACCCTACTCGGGAATCATACATGCGACACTGGTACAGATAAAATAAACAATCACCCTACTCATGAATCATACATGCGACGCAGGCACACATAAAATACATGCTTTAATAGAAAATTAAGAATTTATCGGGGAACAATTATTCAAATAAAAGTCACTTTCTCTTTAAACAATTTAGGAAAAGAGGTCAAATCCTCTTGTGAATATATTTATTAATTCAATGTGGTTTAAGAAATTTGAGCTATCAATAAGATTACAAATATTCCAAGTATAACATCCTTTTGGGTCCTAGACTACCCGGACTTAAACATAATAGTAGCTATGCACGGACTCTCTTCACCTCGTGCGTACGTAGCCCCCACAAATAGGAGCACATAACCAATTAATTCACCTATGGGGATAATTTCCTCTTACAAGGTTAGAAAGGAGACTCACCTCGCGCTGACGTTCTACAACCGGTATTCCACACCCTTTCGAAGACTCAAATCGATGCAAAAATGCTCTATAACAAGCCAATAATTCTATAAACCCATTTATATATGTTCAATCACTTATTATTTTCCAATTTATAACAAATTTCTAGTCTCGAATGAAATGTTGACAAAATTATCCACAAGCCCACATGCCCAGATTCTTAAATTTTTCGAAGATAAAGTTTACCCATGACCTTACGAACTCAAATATATAATTTATTCGCAAATTCCATGCCTAAAATCGTGGTCAAAATCCAAAAAACTCAATTTCTAGGTTTTTCTTTAAAACCCTAAATTCTCCTTTAGATTCTCATGAATTTGATGTTAAATCTAAGGTATAATCACAAAATATGATTAAAAATTAGTTAGAGTAACATACCCAATGATTTGACACGAAAATCCACTCTCAAAATCGCCCTCTCTTGGACCTAGGGGTCAAAATATAATAAAATGAAATAAAACCCGAGTTACACAGCTAAAATCAAAATCACGCCTTCCAGCTGCGCCTTCTCTCTAGGTCTAGAGAAAGAAATCTTGCAAAGTCTTGTTTCAATGGGATTAAACATTTGATTTCATCTCATTTTTAATCCCACAGGAATGCCTTTCCTCTTATGAACATTTCCCAACTGTTTTTTCATCCTTTTCTATAATCTTTTTGACCAAACCTTAATTTCAAATTTTTCGGAGTACTGTAGCATTATCTTCTTCATCATAATCTGGCATAATTATGCTCTTCTTTAGTATGCAATTGTTCTATCTCTCATTATCTTGCTTGGACTAAAACGGAACGGTTTCTTCTATTAAATTTCGTATAAATTTGAGAATTTATCAAGATTTTCACCCACTGCTGTTTGGTCGAATATCTTTTCTGGATTTTGCTAAACTGATCTGTTGCAAATCTTCTACACCTATGTATTTCGATAATTTTCTCATTGGAGTGTTAAGGAATCAGTTTCATTAAAATCCTCCATGACCACTGTTGCTCAAAGCTATTAAACATTGGTATAGTTTCTGTCAAAAAATTCAGTTCTTTTGAAACTATGTAGCACGCAGTTTCAACTTCATCAACTAGTTTTCTGGCAGTTTTGACGATTATTGGACGACGTTCATGTCCTCCATGGCCACTGACCAGTCATCTCCAATGGCTGGTCAGCCATCTCAAGCGATAACGTCCGGCCATAACAATACCACAACTTTACCCAAGCCTTGTGATTATTCAAATATCCTAAAACCACCCACAATCAATACTCCAGTCCAAGGAAAAGGTAATGTCGACCCTATTCCGATGCGTCGACCAGTTTTATTACAAGGAGAGCCTATGGTACGTTTCATTGAAGCTGAGGTAGATCAAATGAACAAGATTGAAAATCTCCATATGCTGTCTTGTGCAAATTTTTGTATGGTTGGCCGGAGATTAACAAATTACATCGAATTGTCCCGATTCTATGTGGAATCAAAGGCGAGTGCACTATTGGGCACCTTCGGGACAAACATGTATTGATAAGATTGACGTTATGGCAAGATTTTGTTGCCTTCTCATTTAAGAATGTTTACTATGTGAAATACATGCCTGGAAATGATTACCAATTGCGAACTTTGATAATATGATGCCAAATTCAAAGCGATGAGGAAACACCCAAGGTAATGGCTTGGATTTCTTTTCCAAATTTACTGCCAACTTATTTTGCAAAGGAATGTCTGTTTTCATTGGCTTATGATGTGGGAAAGCCAATTCATTTTGATTTGGCTACTATTAACAAGACAAGGCCAAGTTTTGCACGTGTTAAGGTGTTGATTGATTTATTAACTGATTTACCAAAAGAAGTCATGGATATTGTTAATGAGCCAACGGGGAAAGTGAGGATTGAGTGGATGACGATTAAATACGATTACCTTCCAAAATACTGCAAAGCATACAAGTTACAAGGACATGATATCTTTGAATGTTAGAGAATTAATCCGGAGTTAAGGGAAAAGAAAAATGGCCAATAGCAAGAATTTGTTGACATTGTGCAACAACACAGTAACAAACCTGCAAAACATGATGCTCCCATAATGACTCTTAGCAGCGGAAAAGTGGTTGGTAATGTAGGCCCTCAATGGAAGGAAGTCTGTGATAATAGGGTTCTTAACAAAGGAAAACAAACAGAAGTTTCTGCTGCACAAGGTAAAGAGATAGTTCTTGGTAACACTACCGATGTGACAAAAAAAATCCAGACTACCAACGAATTTGCAGTCTTAGAAATTTAAAATGGTGACAACAATGAAGGTAACCAGCTAGCAGATACAGAGGAATCTCCACTTCAAAAAACCACAAGCAACAATGATATTCAGCAATATAATTGCACAACAGGTGTGGAAAATGTTTTAGAGAAGCAGGAATTTTATTTTTCTAATACACAAATGGTACAAGAGATAACTTCCCCCACCTCCTCTAGCAGACAACAATCCAAGACACAACCAAAGAAACTGAAACATGCAGACCTTCAGTCAATCTTACAACAAATATAAATCTTGAAGACAATAGGGAATCAAGCGGATTGTGTACAACAAGTTTTGGGGAAAGAACAGCATATTGACAGTTACTCAACTGCCCAATGGGTTCAGGAAGCTTTCAAGTCAATACTTTATGTCAAGACATTCCTTTACAGGACACCAAAGATGACCAACAATTAGCAAACAACAATGAAAATGAATTTGTTGAAGATGCAGATTTTGAAAAATTCAGGACCAATGAAAAATAAAAAAGGGCAGCAGGAAAACTATGGCTCAACCAAATAGGGGAAGTCTTAGAAGATGGTCAGATTCCATATACAATGCATAGTGATGATGAAATTGGAGGAAATGAAGTGGAAAATGACGACCAAAGTGTTAATGATAATATCAATGCAATTGCTATTCAAAGCATAAGTGAAAGCGCAAATGCAGTAGCAGAAAAGACAACAGAGGGAAACATCAATATCAAAGATCCAGGAGGGACTTCGCAAAATGCTGTGAGTAATGTCTTGAAGGAAGTACAAATTGTAGATTCTAATAAAGAGAAATTTTCAGTCAAGAACCAAGAGAAGATAGTGCATGTCTATGCAAGAAATGAGTTAATACTAAGCACAGCAAAGAGTGTAGCAGGAAGTATTGTTCCTTCTAACAATACTCACTTGGTGACCAACGATCCTGAAGAAAAAGCTACTGAAGTTACCAATCAAGAAAATAATGCTTACCTTACCAATCAACCATATGATGTTGTCACAACAAATCAACCAATAGAAACACATGACCTAGATGACCACGCAGAACTTAAAGGTAGAGACATGGATGAGGAATCCACTGCACAAAATTTCCTTAATGTTGACAAGCATGGAGATCTGTCACCAAGGAATATTGAACCTGTAAAATTGGCAACAAAGGAAAAAAGAAACAGTAAAAAGAGACTTCTAATGTACATGTCAGTGGAGTACAAACAAGGAGTACACTGTCCAAACCCAAAAACATTTAATGGTTGCCATTATACGGAATGCAAGGTCAGTAAACACAATGCAAGCATTTGAAAGGCTGCTTACATTGCATAAAAAATATCACTTTCAGTTCATAGGAATCATTGAGTCTATGCAACAGTCTCACAAAATTAAGAGGTATAGAGCAAGAATTGGTCTGCTTCAAGCTGTGGTGAATGTGTCAAACAAGATTTGGGCTTTTATTGATGAAATTTATGTAGTTACTATTCTGTTCAACATGACTCAACAGCTGACTTTGAGGTTGATGCACACTGAAACTCATGCTGAGCTCATCCTTACGCTAGTCTATGCCAAATGTGATCGTATTGAAAGAATTGATCTATGGGATTTGTTTACGCAATGGCATCAGATATGACAGTACCCTAGCTAGTTGGAGGTGACGTTAATGTGATATGGGACGAGGAATAAAAGTATGGAGGCTTAACAGTTTCTCTTTTTGAAGTTGATGACTTTCGACACTGCATTAATTCCTGCATTTTGACAGATTTGGGTTTTAAATGAAGCATATTTACATGGTGGAATGGAAGATCAGAGGAGGACTGTATATTCAAAAGATTGGATAGATGTTTAGGAAATGATGAATTGCAACCGACCTTTCCTGGATTGGAGGTAACTCACATGTCCAAAATTGGCTCCTATCATTGCCCGATGCTGCTGAAATGTGACATAAAAACTCCCCCAATTAAGAAGTTGCTCAGATTTCTAAATTTCTGGACAAAGCATGAAACATTCAAAGACGTACTGAAGGAGAATTGGAATGCAGATTTTTTGGCTAACCCTTTCACCACTTTTATCTACAAGTTAAAGAAGCTTAAACATGCACTATCTACCTGGAGCAGAGCTACATATGGAGACATTTTCCAAAAGATTGCAAGTCTTGAGGAGGTGGTCCTAGTTCATGAAAGATAATTTGAACTTAACCCTACACAGATAAACAGACAGAGATTACGGCAGGTCCAAGCTGAAATGATTAAATACCTTTCCTTAGAAGAACTTTTTTGGAATCAAAAAGCAGGCATGTTATGGTTCAAATATGGCGATAGAAACACTAAATTCTTCCACACTCAAGTTAACGGGAGAAGGAAGAGACTGAATTTATCCAGGATCCAGAATAGCCTTGGTAACTGGATTGAAGAAGATCACTTAATAGCAGAAGAAGCAGTAAAATTCTACAAGGATCAATTCACTGAGAGTACAGTTCCTAATGCATTTGATATTCTAAATCATGTACCTTCAATAATAGATAATGAACAACATGAGAGATTGATGGCTTTGCCTTCGAATGAGGAAGTGAAGAAAGAAGTTATGGGGCTCAATGGAGATTCATCAGGCGGACCAGATGGTTTTACTGGAGCTTTTTACCAAACTTGTTGGGAAATTATTGAAGAAGATGTAGTCGGCATGGTCAAGTCTTTCTTCTGCGGTCAGCAGCTGCCAAAGAGTGTGAAGCACACAAACCTGGTTTTAATACCAAAGAAAAATAAAGTGTCTACCTTTGCAGACATGAGACCAATCAGTCTTAGCAACTTTGTTAACAAGACTTTCTCGCGGGTCATTCATGAAAGGTTGGTTGAATTACTACCGGGCATAATCTCATACGAACATGCAGGTTTTGTGAAAGGAAGAAGCATCGTTGAGAATGTGCTGCTAACTCAAGAAATCATTAAGGATATTAGGTTAAGAACAAAAGCAGGTCCAAACGTTGTGATTAAGCTAGGCATGACAAAAGCATATGATAGATTATCATGGCTATTCCTCACTAAAATACTAAGAAAGATGGGATTTCCTGAAGATTTTATTGGATTGATATTTGATTTGATTGGAAATAATTGGTACTATATTCTTATAAATGGTCAGCCAAATAGTTTTTTCAAATCATCAAGGGGAGTTAAGCAAGGAGACCCTCTGTCACCAACCCTATTCATTCTAGCAGCAGAAGCACTATCTCGAGGTTTGAACTCACTCAATACTAACCTGTACTTTCGTGGATTTGGACTACCAAAATGGAGCCCAAAAGTAAACCATCTTGCATACGCAGATGATACAATCATTTTCTCCTCATTTGATACAACTTCATTGTCAAGTCATGGAGGTTCTGCCAGATTATATATCATCATATAGTCAACTAATGAACAAAGCCAAATCAGCCATATATCTGCATCATTTAACGGATAATGACGTGATTAACAAGATGGAAAGGATTACTTGTATAGGAAGACAATGTTTCCCTATCACCTATCTTGGATGTCCTCTTTTTCATGCCAGAAGAAGGAGTGATTATTACCGGGGATTAATTACTAAGGTTATGGACAAACTGCAGTCGTGGAAAGGAGAACTCCTATCTGTTGGAGGCAGGGCTGTATTGATCACAAATGTCCTGCAGAGTATCCCATTCATATGTTATCAGCAGTTAATCCACCAAGATATGTGATCAACAAATTGCATAGCATATTTGCCAAATTTTTCTGGAGCAGAAATGTGGGAGGTAGCTCAAGACATTGTCATCATGGACTAACCTGTGTATTCCTTATCAGGTAGGGTATAGGTTTCAGATCCCTTCATGATGTATCCAAGGCACTTTTCTGCAAGTTGTGGTGGAATTTCAGGACAAATCCCAGCTTATGGAGTGATTTTATGTGTCAAAAATACTGCACGAAATTAAATCCTGTAATTGTACCGTGGAAGGGTGGATCCCATGTGTGGAGAAAAATGCTTGAATGCAGGGACTTGATAGAGCATCAAATCTTCAGGAAATTGAGAATGGGATCGGCTCATTTCTGGTTCGACAATTGGACTGAGATGGGAGCCTTATATTTCCAACTGCCTGCATACTTTGTCGTTCATGAAGACATTCACAATGTCAATGATATGATTGAAAATGGTATGTGGAATTTGGAAAAATTATTTCAAACTCTAGCAGAAGATTTGGCAAACCACATTGTGAAGAATATTAGACCCCCAGTTGAAGGTGCAGAATTAGATACTCCATTCTGGATGCTTAAAACAAGGGGACATTTTTCAGTGAAATCTGCATGGGAGTACCTGCGAAGAAGAGACATCCAAGGATAGCTTACAAGATGATATGGGTTAAAGGCTTACCCTTCAAGATATCCTTCTTCCAATGGAAGGTTTGGAAAGCCAAACGTCCACTTGATGATTTCTTGCGTAGAATAGGATATTCCATGGCATCTAAATGTTAGTGCTGTGCAGATCCTAAGGAGGAGTCCTTAGTACATTTGTTTTTCACAGCTAATGCAGCTAGGAGTGTCTGGAGCTACTTGCTGAGGAGGAGCAGGAATTGCATTAGAAGGATTGTCTTTACAACAAGCAATTACAAAGTGTCGGACGTCATTAGTTGTTCATAGATTGAATCCAGTCTTGCAAGCTTTACCTGCATGCCTTGTATGGGAATTATGGAAGAGAGGAAACAACTTGAAATATGGAGAAGCAGTGTCAGCAACAAGAGTTATTTATCAGGTGTCATCTACGCTACAAGCTCTAGTCCAACTGAGAAAACCAGGACTACCTGTGCCTCACAAGTGGCTGGACTTGCTTATAATGATGGAGCAATACACACCTCGATTGAAATATGATAAAGTATTATGGGAATTTCCTCCAACAGGCTGGATCAAAGTGAAAACTGATGGAGCATGCAGAGGGAACCCAGGGAGGAGTTCAATTGCTTTTTGTTTAAGAGATGAGATAAGTGATTTGATATATGCAGAAGAAAGAGAAATTAAGGAGGGTTCTAACAATGAAGCTGAGGCAACAGCAATAGTAGAGGCAATGAGAATGTGCAAATCAATGAATCTCCACAATGTTTGGCTTCAGACAGATTCAATGATACTTCAAAAGATCATAGATGGACAAAGGAAACCACCCTGGAATATTGTGGATGCCGTGGAGGAAATCAACAGACACAAAATGGGGTATAATTTCAAGATATCTCACATTTTCAGACAGGAAACAAACTAGCAACCCACCTTGCAAATTATGCACTTGACAGTGGCAACATAGAGAGTAATGATTTCTGGGAACTTGATGCGTCGAGCAGAAGGTTGGTTAATGAGGATAAGCTTCAATGTCCAAACCTGAGAATAACAGTTGCAAGAAATTATAGAAGGAAAGGGAAGAAATAAAAGCAATCAACATTAATAAAACATGCAGTAACCATGATCGACCAGATGAGAACATGGAGATAACAGTTTACACTAACATTTGTTTCTTTTTCGCAGGTTCTAACTTTATACAGCTATTCTTTGTTGTCAAGATATCTCCAGTGGTGGTAGTAATGCAATGCATTCATACCAATGGAAGTACCTTGCAGAGGGACAGTGGTACAAACCATGGAAGCGTCAAACAAGATAACATGGTTACTTCATCAAGATTACTCAATAGAAAAGACGACATCTGCAACCAAAAATATTGTGTACATACATGCACATCACTGGAATGCAGATTTCTTAATGAAGAAAAGGAATGGTTTCAGTTCTCGGCTACAATGATATACGATGTTTTAAAGAGGTTCTCATATGTAGACAAAAAGTTTCACAGCCAACTGAAAGAGAATGAAATCAAGGACAGTTCTAGGGACAAACTAAAGCAATACAAGCGTGGGTGTCAAGACCAAGGAATATTGGAATTATTTTTTTTCTCATGTCTAATAAAGAAGTCATGACCGATGTCTTTTGTTGCACGCTGGATTCTAACTAGGCATTTTTGGAACAAAGCACTCCATCAATGTTCCTAAAGTGGTGCGCACGTTCTTCCAACCGTGTCTAGTGAAGCACGGTCTTCAAGCTCCTCCATTTTCTTAATTCACGCATGTGCAATGTCTTCATGCAAGAGGGACACGGTCTTCAAGCAGCTGCATTTGTTTATTCACGCATGCAAGCGTGACAAGGGATGCTCGGTCTTCAAGCGATTGCTTCACGGTCTTCAAGCAACTCCATTTCTTAATTAACAAATGTGTAATGTTTTCATGCAAGAGTGACATGGTCTTCAAGAAGATGCATTTAATAATTCAAGCATGCAAGCGTGACAAGGGAAGTTCTTACATCAACCAGTTGCTTCTCCTTCGAAATTGGTTATTCACGCGTGGTTAGTGGCCCTTTTCCAGTCCATATGGCAAAAGGTGCTACATGGGAATTTTTTTTATGTTGACATGTCTTCTTTGTCAATTTTTTAATGAAATTTCAATTGGTGGTATTAATGCTTTGCATTCAATCCAATGGAAGGGATTTAAAAATAGGCAATATCTCAAGCCATCACTTCTCTTCTTGTTGCACGCTTGATTCATACGAGGTGCTTTTGGAGGGCTGTCCCTTGGTGCTCATTCTCTGGAGGAAGGAAACGAGTCATTGCAAGTGCTTGGTAGACAAAGTATGGAGTTAGTGTTCAATTACAACGATTTGCATCAAATGTTAAGCATAGACTACAATTGTGATACCAACTATGAGTATACTACTCAACTTTGGTAATAGGATGATTGTAACTGTCAAATTTTAGTTCTCTAATTTCGTAAGAACCCAGGATTTTGTAACTATTTTTGAGATTACTTTTATTATAAAATCTATCCCTAGACGTTTGCCTAGCGGATTGCCAAAAAAAATAAAAATAAAGCTGCAGATGATGCATTTGTGATCCAGGGTTTGCAATTGCGAACCCGTGCATAGGAGAAGAAAGCCTTCCCAATTGCGAACAAAGAAGGGAAAAGGTCGCATTTGTGACATAAAGTTCGCAAATGTGCACTAGGCATCGCAATTCTGATGGATATTTTCACAATTGCGACCATACCAGAAGCAGATGTTTTTCCTGACGCAGAAATGAGCATAACTTTCTCATACGATGTTCAAATTAGATGATTCTTTTTGCTATGACTCCGAAATTTTGATACGGATCTAATGGTCCAATAAAAACTTGATTTGCAGCTTATTTTCTTGATATGGTACCCCTTTATGTCCAAAGAAATGAAGTTGAAATATCAAATAAGAGTGCGATACAACCCGAAACACACCCGAGGCCCACGGGACCCCAACCAATCACACTAGCCAGTCCCAAAACACATTTCAAACTTGCTCGAGGCCTCAAATAATATTAAATAATGCTAATATTTACGAATCAACCCCCAATACAAGCTTTGTGGACTTTAGAACTTCCAAATTCTACTTCCGATGCTTAAACCTATGAAATCACGTCCGATTGACCATAAATTTTGCACATAAGTTATATTTTACATTACAAACCTACTCAAGCTTTTGGAATCAGATTCTAACCTCGAGATTATAAAGTCCACTTCCGGTCAAACTTCTCAAAAACCTTCAAATTTTTATCTTTAGCTAAATGGTTTCAAAATGACCTACGGACCTCTAAATTCACTTCCGATCACGCTCCCAACTCCAGAATCATAATACGGAGCAGTTCCCGGACTCGGAATACCAAACGGACATCGATATCACAAAAATGCACTTCAACCCAAACAGAATAAATTTGTTTTGAAATGCTACTTTCCACAATAGGCGCCAAAACGCTCTCAGGTCATCCAAAATCTGATTCGGGCATACGCCCAAGTCTGAAATCTTCATACGAACCTGCTAGAACCTTTAGATCCCGATTCTGATGTCTTCTATTCAAAATTCTAATCCTAGTTAATTCTTTCAACTTTAAGCTTCTGAAATGAGGATTTCCTTTCCAAATCAACTTTGGACTTCCCGAAACTTAATTCCGACCATAGGTACAAGTCATAATACTTGGAATGAAGGTGTTCATAGCCTCAGACTACTGAGCAACATGCTAGAGCTCAAAAAGACTGTTCAGGTCGCTATAGTATTTTTCAAGGGGTGTTTTGTACAACATCATCATTACCGTCTGATGAAGTTTCATCTACAAGGCGGTATAAACAACGGTCTTGTGGATGATGGAAAGAACGATCACAGGGAGGACGATACGAAAGATCACGAGCAGGACGAGAGGAACGATCACTTGAATGTCGATCCTTTAGTAATGACTCACGAGATCGAGCAGCGCAAAAGCTCCAGTATATAGAAGAGTTCTGGTCTGAGCTTGTATGCCAAGGAATTGATCATCTCTAAACTTTTATTTTTCTTTGGCCTCTTCTATCACAGATGTGAGATTTGTCACTGTCTCCCACATAGTTGAGAGGCTCTTCCTAATAAGTTGCTCGCCTTGCGAGGAAGTCCCTATTCATTGCATTCCACACCTATAGCGATGAATTTTTTTAGTAGGAAGCCCGTATTTCTTCCCCCATTTTGGACCGCCAACAGCTTCCAAACATATTCTTTCAGCATCCTCGTCCGAAGGTAAGGTTGGCTCGCCTAATTTACCAGATGGATGACTACGAATGAATTCTATCACGTTACTTTAATAGCGACCCTATATTATTTTAAATTAAATTAGTATTTCAAAATTCTTATAAAATTAAATTATAACACTTAAAGAAAATTGAAAGCTTACATATGCAGTCGAGGTCTGGTCCTTGACCGACCTATCTTCATCCCCTTCTTTCTACTTCTTTACAGTATGCATCTCCTTGAATAGCTCATCATGGTCATTGGATGCCCATACTTGTTTCCCTTAAATCATATTAATTTAGTTAATAAACAAAATATATATACTTAGAAAAGTAAAATTATTTAAACAATTACCAATCTTCTTTTTATTGTCCTTTGGCTGACCGCACCTCCAGTGTTCAAGGAGCCTCCCTTCTCGGATACACGAGCTTTCTTTCCTTTTTTTCCTCTTCTCTAAGAAATCTGCGTTACGCCATTGCCTTTGCAAATCCTAAAAACTAAAATAGCAATTCACAAGAACAAATCCTAAAAACTAAAAGTTCAATTCATATCCTACGAGTTTAAACGTAAACTACAAGTTTAATTTATATCCTAAAATTTCAGTTCATATCCAAAAGGTTCAATTTATATCCTAAAATTTCAATTCATATCAAAAGATTCAATTTATATCCTACAAGTACAATTCATATCCAAAAAGTTCAATTCATATTCTAAAAGTTCAATTCACAAGAACAAATCCTAAAAACTAAATGTTCAATTCATATCTTACGAGTTTAGACATAAATTAAAAGTTTAATTTATATCCTAAAAGTTTAACTCATATCCAAAAAGTTCAATTCATATCCTATAAGTTCAACCCATACTCTAAAACTTCAGAAGAACAAATCCTAAAAACTAGATTCAATTCAAAGTTAATAATTAAATTCAAACTAAACTATTCAATATAAACTCAAACGCTCAATATATACCATATGTAATCAATTTAATTAAAACATGACATAAACCCTAGATTTTAATAAAATGCAATGTTAATTAATGAATTCAAACACTAATTAACTAATTCATAACTAGTTAACAAAACATTAAATTTATACATAAAATAAGTTTCAATTCAAACCTAAAATTTATAGGAGGTGTAGAAGGAGAGGCAGAAGGTGGGCAATGGCTAGCAGCGGCAACGGCGATGGCAGCGGCAACAGTGCAGCGATGGCAACAACTGGGCGGTGGCGACGCGAGGTGGGGAATTAAATTTGTCTGAGAGAAGTAAAGAAAGATAGGAGAAGGTATTGAACGAGGAGTTAGGAAAATTTGGAAATGCAACGGTGGTCTTAATGTTTTGCATTCAATCCAATGGAAGGGATTTAAAAATAGGCAATATCTCAAGCCATCACTTCTCTTCTTGTTGCACGCTTGATTCATACGAGGTGGTTTTGGAGGGCTGTCCCTTGGTGCTCATTATTTGGAGGAAGGAAATGAGTCATTGCAAGTGCTTGGCAGACAAAGTATGAAGTTAGTGTTCAATTACAACGATTGGCATCAAATGTTAAGTATAGACAACAATTGTGATACCAACTATGAGTATACTACTAAATTTTGGTAATAGGATGATTGTAACTGTCAAATTTTAGTTCTCAAATTTCATAAGAACCCAGGATTTTGTAATTATTTTTGTGTTTGCTTTTACTATTAAATACCATACGGCAAAAGGTGCTACATGGGAATTTTTTTATGTTGGCATGTCTTCTTTGTCTAATTTTTTAATGAAATTTCAATTGGTGGTATTAATGCTTTGCTTTCAATCCGATGGAAGGGATTTAAAAATAGGCAATATCTCAAGCCATCACTTCTCTTCTTGTTGCACGCTTGATTCATACGAGCTGCTTTTGGAGGGCTGTCCCTTGGTGCTCATTCCTTGTAGGAAGGAAACGAGTCATTGCAAGTGCTTGGTAGATAAAGTATGGAGTTAGTGTTCAATTACAACGATTGGCATCAAATGTTAAGTATAGACTACAATTGTGATACCAACTAAGAGTATACTACTCAACTTTGGTAATAGGATGATTGTAACTGTCAAATTTTAGTTCTCTAATTTCGTAAGAACCCAGAATTTTGTAATTATTTTTGTGTTTACTTTTATTATAAAATCATGCCCTAGGTGTTTGCCTAGCGGATTGCCAAAAAAATAAATAAAAATAAGGCTGCAGATGATGCATTTGTGATCCAGGGATCGCAATTGCGAACCCGTACAATAGAGAAGAAAGCCTTCGCAATTTCGAACAAAGAAGGGAAAAGATCGCATTTGTGACAAAAAGTTCGCAACGGCGAACTAGGCATCGCAATTCTGATGGATATTTTCACAATGGCAACCATACTAAAAGCAGATGTTTTTCCCGACGCAAAAATGAGCATAACTTTCTCATACGATGTTCAAATTAGATTATTCTATTTGCTATACTCCAAAATTTTGATACGGATCTAATGGTCCAACAAAAACTTGATTTGGAGCTTATTTTCTTAATATGGTACCCCTTTATGTCCAAAGAAATGAAGTTGAAATATCAAATAAGAGTGCGATACAACCCGAAACACACCCGAGGCACCAGGGACCCCAACCAATCACACCAGCCAGTCCCAAAACACATTTCGAACTTGTTCGAGGCCTCAAATAATATCAAATAATGCTAAAATTTACGAATCAACCCCCAATACAAGCTTTATGGACATTAGAACTTCCAACTTCTACATTCGATGCTTAAACCTATCAAATCACGTCCGATTGACCTTAAATTTTGCACATAAGTCATATTTTACATTACAAACCTACTCCAGCTTTTGGAATCAGATTCAGACCTGGAGATTATAAAGTCCACTTCCGGTCAAACTTCTCAAAACCTTCAAATTTTTATCTTTTGCTAACTGGTTCCAAAATGACTTACGGACCTCCGAATTCACTTCTGATCACGCTCCCAACTCTAGAATCACAATACGGAGCTGTTCCCAGACTCGGAATACCAAACGGACATCGATATCACTGAAATGCACTTCAACCCAAACATAAAAAATTTCTTTTAAAATGCTACTTTCCACAATAGGCGCCAAAACGCTCTCAGGTCATCCAAAATTCAATTCGAGCATACGCCCAATTCTGAAATCTTCATACAAACCTGCTGGAACCTTTAGATCCCGATTCTGAGGTCTTCTATTCAAAATTCTAATCCTAGTTAATTCTTTCAACTTTAAGCTTCTAAAATGAGGATCTCCTTTCCAAATCAACTTTGAACTTCCCGAAACTTAATTCCGACCATAGGTACAAGTCATAATACCTGAAATGAAGTTGTTCATAGCATTAGACTACTGAGAAACATGCTAGAGCTCAAAATGATCGGTCAGGTCGTAATAGTATTTTCCAAGGGGTCTTTTGTATAACATCATCATCACTGTGTGATGAACTTTAATCTACAAGACGGTATTGCCAACGGTCTTGTGGATGATGGAAAGAACGACCACATGGAAGACGAGGGGAACGATCACGAGCAGGACGAGAGGAATGATCACGTGAATGTCGATCCTTTAGCAATGACTCACGAGATCGAGCAGCGCAAAAGCTCTAGTAGATACAAGAGTTCTGGTCTGAGCTTGTATGCCAAGGAATTGATCATCTCTAAACCTTTATTTTTCTTTGGCCTCTTCTATCTCGGATGTGAGCTTTGTCACCGTCTTCCACATAGTTGAGAGGCTCTCCCTAATAAGTTGCTCGCCTTGCGAGGAAGTCCCTATTCCTTGCATTCCACACCTATAGCGATGAAATTTTTTAGTAGGAAGCCCGTATTTCTTCCCCCATTTTGGACCGCCAACAGATTCCTAACATATTCTTTCAGCATCCTCGTCCGAATGTAAGGTTGGCTTGCCCAATTTACCAGATGGATGACTACGAATAAATTCTTTCATGTTACTTTAATAGCGACCCTATTTTATTTTAAATTAAATTAGTATTTCAAAATTGTTATAAAAGTAAAGTATAACACTTATAGAAAATTAAAAACTTACATATGCAGTCGAGGTCCGGTCCTTGACCCACATATCTTCATCCTCTTGTTTCTACTTCTTTAAAATAGGCATCTCCTCGAATAGCTCATCATGGTCATTGGATGCCCATACTTGTTTCCCTGAAATCATATTAATTTAGTTGATAAACAAAATATATATACTTAGAAAACTAAAATTATTTAAACAATTACCAATCTTCTTTTTATTGTCCTTAGGCTGATCGCACCTCTAGTGTGCAAGGAGCCTCCCTTCTGGGATACACAAGATTTCTTTCCTTTTTTGCACTTCTCTAAGAAATCTGCGTTATGCCATTGCCTTTGCAAATCCTAAAAACTAACAAAACAATTCACAAGAACAAATCCTAAAAACTAAAAGTTCAATTCATATCCTACGAGTTTAAATGCAAATTACAAGTTTAATTTATATCCTAAAATTTCAGTTCATATCCAAAAGGTTCAATTTATATCATAAAAGTTCAATTCATATCAAAAGATTCAATTTATATCCTACAGGTACAATTCATATCCAAAAAGTTCAATTCATATTCTAAAAGTTCAATTCACAAGAACAAATCGTAAAAACTAAAAGTTCAATTCATATCTTACGAGTTTAGACATAAATTAAAAGTTTAATTTATATCCTAAAAGTTTAACTCATATCCAAAAAGTTCAATTCATATCCTATAAGTTCAACCCATACTCTAAAACTTCAATTCAGAAGAACAAATCCTAAAAACTAGATTCAATTCAAAGTTAATAATTCAATTCAAACTAAACTATTCAATATAAACTCAAACGCTAAATATATACCATATGTAATCAATTTAATTAAAACAAGACATAAAGCCTAGATTTTAATAAAATGCAATGTTAATTAATGAATTCAAACACTAATTAACTAATTCATAACTAGTTAACAAAACATTAAATTTATACATAAAATAAGTTTCAATTCAAACCTAAAATTTATAGGAGGTGTAGAAGGAGAGGCAGAAGCTGGGCAATGGCTAGCAGCGGCAACGGCGATGGCAGCGGCAACAGTGCAGCGATGGCAACAACTGGGCGGTGGCGACACGAGGTGGGGAATTAAATTTGTGTGAGAGAAGTAAAGAAGGAGAGGGGAAGGTATTGAACGAGGAGTATGGAAAATTTGGAGAAGCAACGTATGAGAAACTACGAAAATCCCGTATTTGAGATCTAATTTCAGAATTACAAACCAAAGTTGGTCGGTAATTTACATTAAGTATTGACCGTTTGACCAAATACCGACTTTGATGGATTTTTTTTTAGAAAAAACTAATTTTTTTTTTTGTGTTTTTTCCCTTAAAATATCATAAACTATAAGCATTTAGTTTATTTAGCCATACAATTATTATAAATAACTATAAACTATAAACATAATCTTTATAAATAATTATATTAACTAGTTACTTTTAATAAATTATAATAGCATATATCTAAGTGAATTTCTAAGTTATAATTAGTATATGAGTAATTTCTCACACACACACTACACTATATTTTAATTGATTCTAATAGCTTCTTTTTCTATTTGTTCATTACTAATAATATATGACATAGATTAATCTATATAGGTCGAGACAGTTTATTTTATTATTAATCAATATAGGTCAAACATTTTATTTTTAATATTCAACAATGCATCTAAGCAAGTTATAAGCAGATGAATCAATTTTACAAATAAAGATATTTGATGATAAATTGTATATACTAATTACATTATTGCTTCTTCACAGGAGTATCCTTGAATGAACCCGACCCTGTGGTCCTAACTTTATATATATATATATATATATATATATATATATATATATATATATATATATATATATATATATATATGTATGTATATATATATATGTATGTATATATATATATGTATGTATATATATATATATGTATATATATATATATATATATATATATGTATATATATATATATGTATATATATATATATATATGTACACACACACACACATACACACACATATATACTATTTATTGTAATACATTAACTCTATATAGCTTGTTATAGTATATGTTAGTGTATTCATCAATCGTATTACAAAATAAAGAGTTAATAGATTATATTTATATTATTTAGATAGTAAATGTAAAAGTAATTTAAAATTTTGACCAATGTTGACCTAATAATCGACCAACTTTGGTCGGTAATTAAATATAAATTCTTTAAATTTTAAAAAATATTTTAAGTAGTAATATAATTATGAATATTTTAAAAAATTGGGTCCACATTACTGATCAAAGTTGGTCGATAATCAAAAAGTTTCTTTGACTAAACAAGTCTGACCAGCTCGGCCAACTTGTTGACCAATTTACTAACCAACTTTGGTTGGTATTTATTTAAAAAAATGTGAAATATTTTTTTCTTGTTTCCTTCCATGCTAGATGGTTTTTGGTTGCTTGTTTTGACCGACCAACATTGGTCGGTATGGCTTGGTTAATTTTTAGCGGATTTCTAGTAGTCTAACTCTGATGACCCAAAGGGTCATCACCGTATTTCTCCATTTCCTTGCACTTCTGAGGCCTTACAAACCTCTTATTTGGTTTCCTCGATTAACGTGCGCAGTCCGGTCGCGAAGCCGAGAGAGTTTTATGTAAAAATATTTGAACTCTGCATTAAAAACTATGAATTTTGATACTAATATTGCTATGCTTGACTTTGGTCAATATTTTGGATAAACGGACCCGGACCCGTGATGTGATGGTCTCGGAAGGGTCTGTAATGAAATTTGGGACCTGGTCGTATTTTCAGAATCAAAATCCGAGGTCCCAGGCCCGAGTACGGAGCTTTTATGTGAAATTGTTTTTGAAAATACATAAGGAAAATTGGTAACGGAAATTGATCAAATGTGATGGTAGCGGGCTCGTATTTTGGTTCCGATGCCCGGTACAAGTCTTAAATGGGCGTTAAGCGCTATCTGTAAAGTTTGATTGAAAACAGACATCGTTTGTCGTGTTTCGTACTAAAAGTGGAAAAGTTTGAAGTTTGAACTTGAAATGAAAATAATGAGTATTGGAGGTTGATCTTCGATTTAGATGTTATTTTGGCGATTTGATCGCACGAGTAAGTCCGTAGGATGTTATTGAGGTTGGGTGCATGTTTGGGTTGGATCCCCGAGGGCTCGGGTGAGTTTTAGATAGGTGTTAGGCTCATTTTTTGCATTTTTATCATATGGTGTCTGCAGGTTTTGCAATTGCGAAGCCTACCTCGCAATTGCAAGCTCTTCCCTTGGCTTGCTTCTTCGCAAATGTGATAATAAAAATCGCAAATGCGATTCCCACCCTTCCTTAGCCAGTCTTCGCAAATGCGAAGTTCCATATCGCACATGCGAGTTTTCCCCACTCCAACCCCAGTTCGCATTTGCAAACGTTTTCTCGCAAATGCGAGTTCCCTTTCAATTCTCCCTAGTTCGCAATTGCGAACTATTTCTCGCAATTGCAAGGTCCCATTTTATTTTGCCCAGTTCGCATTTGCGAGTGTTTTCTCGCAAATGCGAGTTCCCTTTCTATTTTCCCCGTTTCGCAATTGCGAACTATTTCTCGCAATTGCGAGGTCCCATTTTATTTTGCCCAGTTCGCAAATGCGAAATCAATGTCGCATTTGTGACATCTGCAACCCTGCAACCGTTATTTAAACGAATTCAGACCTCATTTTTCATGTCTTTCCAAACCCAAAACCACCATAGGCGATTCCTCTCGAACCCTTTCGTCCCCAAACCAAATGTAAGTCAATTTTTACTAGTTTTCTTCAATCTCTATCATATTCTAACATGATTTCATCCTTTAATCAAAGGTTTCATGGTTAAAAATGGGGGATTTGGGGTAGAACCTAGGTTTTCATAAAAATGGGATTTTGACCTCAATTTAGGGTCTGATTTCAAAACAAATTGCATATATGAATTCTTGGGGGAATGGGTAACCCGATTTTGGTTCGAATCTCGAGTTTTGACCACGTGGGTCCGGGGGCATTTTGGGAATTTTTGAGTAAAACTTTGGGAATTTCATTCCTATGCATCCAAATTAATTTAACTAGTATTTGTTGATACATTTGAGTAAATTGTGGTTAGATTCGACTGGCTTTGAAGCGAATTCGAAGGGTAATGCTATTCTAGAGGCGTGAGTTGAGTTGGAAGCCTTCGAGGTAAGTGTTCGATCTAACTTTGGCTTATGGGAATAGGATTAGGTTGTTTATTTCTATGTGCTATGTGGAGTAAGTGTATAGGTATGGTGACGGTTGCCTATGCGCCCGAGTCGAGCATGACTGTGTTGTCATTTGTTATTAGAATTGTGAAAGAAGTGAACAATTGGGATAAATTCTGGCTATAAGAGGTATGAAATGAAAGAAGAGAAGTAAATTAATGAGAGATGAGTTGTTGGTGTTTTTCCTTTGCCGGGACTTGTTGTTATACTGTTTCCCTTGCCGGGACTTGTTGTTAAACTGTTTCCCTTGTTGGGACTGGTTGTTAAATTGTTTCCCTTGCCGGGACTTGTTGCATTGTTCTCGCTTGCCGGGATGGTTAATCTTGTTGATTACTCCTTTTCTCATTAATTGTGATTATTGTTTGGGTGAGGAGGAGTGACAAAGAACGATGGGTGATGTCGTGTACTTTTTGACTTCCTCCACAAGATGGAGTGGTATATGTTGATTTCCTGCATAACATGCAGTGGTATTTATTGATTTCCTCCACCAGATGGAGTGGTATTATCTATTTGTTCCACAAGATGGAGTGGTATTTGTTGATTTCCTCCACAAGATGGAGTGGTATATATCGATTTCCTCCCCAAGATGGAGTGGTATTTATTGATTTTCTCCACAAGATGAAGTGGTATATATTGATTTCCTCCACAAGATGGAATGGTGTTATTGATTGGGTGAGGACGAGAGTAAAAGCACGATGGGTGGTGCCTTGCAACGTGGTTTTGTTGGTCTTAACTTACTGGTGTTCCTTATTCCATTCTCCCTTTATTAAATGTTGTTTCATTGGATTCTCTTATTTAAATGCTATATATTCAGTTCCATCTCTTAATTGTAGAAGTTAAATTGAACTACTATTCCCCCAGCATGTCCCCTCCCTTTTTGTTGTTTAAATTATTGTTTTCCTTTTCTGTTATCGTATATATCTGTATAGGTTGTTTATGGTAGGTCCGGTTAGCCTTGTCACTACCTTGTCGAGGTTAGGCCTGACACTTACCAGCATATAGGATCGGTTATGCTGATACTATGCTTCTGTGCCTTTTTTTGCACAGGTCAGGACCCAGTCTATGGACCGCAGCTTTAGACCGGGAGTGATCCTTCAGTCCAGAAGCTCTGAGGTAGTTCGTAGGCGTTCGCGGGCACTGAGTCTCCTCTAACTTTCCCTTTCAGTTTGTTAAACTGTATCAAACAGACATGCTTGTTAAACTGTATCAAACAGACATGCTATGTACTTCTTTCAAACTATTATTTTTTGCACTCTTTAGTTGTCCGTGAGCAGTGATACCAGATACTGGTTAGATCTTGGTTGTTAGTTTTCCGGATATATTTTTCGTTATTCTTATTAGACGTCTTCCGCATGTTTTAACTAATTATTTTAGCATTTCATTTTTTTTAGATTTAAATTTTCTGGAAATGTTTATATGGGTTGGCTTGCCTAGCTTCGACACTAGGCGCCATCACGACTCCCGATGGTGGGTAAATCCCGGTAGTGACAAGTTGGTATCAGAGCACTAGGTTACTTGGGTCTCACAACTCACGGACAAGCCCAATAAAGTCTGAGGGATCGGTACAGAGGTGTCTCTATTTATCCCTCAGAGGCTACTATGTTAAAAAGTTTCACTTTGTTTATTCTTGTCGTGCCATTCTATTTCTCAAGTATTGATTATCGTTCTACTCTGTGCTTTCGTAAATGGCGAGAACACATGTGTCTTCTTCTTTCGCGCAGCAGCCTAAGCCCCCAACAGCAGCTCCCACGAGGGGCAGGGGCCGAGGTCCTGCCAGAGGCCGTGGCAGGGGCAGAGCTCAGCCCCAGGCAGCAGTTTCAGATGTGGAGCCTCATATTGACTTTGATGATGAGGTTGCAGCTCCACCAGCTCCAGCGGGCCCAGCTCAGGTTGCAGGAGGAGTGATGTTTTTCTTCGAATCTTCAGGATGCCCTTGTCCGCATAGCAAGCTTTATAGATAGTGTGGCCAGAGCGGGATTGCTGCCAGTAGCACTAGCCACTTCTTATGCTGGAGGAGGGCTTCAGACTCCTCCTACACGTACTCTGGAGCACGTAGCTCCCCAGACTCAGGTTTCCTTGTTCATCCCGTAGTGGCGGCTCAGACAGGTATTACAGCTCAGGCCGGACATGGGTCGGCCATGTCTTCGGATGCTTTGTGGTGGCTTGATCGGTTCTCCAAGATTTTTAGTACCACTTTCAGTGGTGCTTCATCGGAGGATCCCCAGGATTTTGTGTTCAGTTGTCATGAGATCCTCAAGACTATGGGGATAGTGGAGACCAATGGGGTCGATTTTTGCACTTTCATACTTGTGGGTTCCACCAAGACTTGGTGGAGAGATTTTTGTCTGTCTAGACCAGCTGGGTCCTCAGCTTTGACATGGGATCAGTTTGCAGAGTTATTTTTGGAGAAGTTTCTCTCCTTCACTCAAAGGGAGGCACTTCGCAGACAGCTTGAGCATCTTCATCCGGGTGTTATGACAGTTACACAGTATGAGACCAGGTTTGTCGACTTGGCATGCCATGCAGTAGTGATACTCCCTACTGATCGGGAGAGGGTCCGGAGGTTCATTGGCGGATTAATTCAGCCCATTTGCCTACATATCGCAGTGGGGGTTGGCACTGATATTACTTTTTAGGAGGCGGCATATGTGGCCCGTTGAGTGGAGATGGCTATAGCTCGAGGAGGTAGTCAGCGTTCTGAAAAGAGGCCTAGACATTCTGGAAGGTTTAGTGGTACCTAATCTGGAGGTAGAGGTTCCTATGTCATAGGTCTTCCCCCGAGACCTTTCCAGTCGGCACTTCAGGTTTTTCATGGTACCCCAGGCGGTGGTAGTCATCAGCAGTATTCTGACCAGCTGCTCTTCAGCTCACCATCAGCCCCCATTATTGCGTCGCCACTTCAGAGTCCGAGGGGAGGACATACAGGTTGACAGGGCCCGCAGTCTCAGCACTCGAGGGCATGTTATGGTTGTGGTGACCCATGTCATATTGTCAGGTATTGCCCTCGAGCCTCGAGTAGTTCTCAGCAGCAGGGTCCTCGCCCTACGATTCAGGCAGCAGGTGATCCACAGGCCGCCCAGCCACCTAGAGGCAGAGGTAGAGATCATAGAGGTGGAGGGAGAGACCATAGAGGTGGAGCCCGGACAACCAGAGGTAGGGGTCAGCCCACAGCAGATCGTCACAGAGATGCAGTTCAGGGAGGTGGGGGCCAGCCCTGCTGTTATGCATTCCATCCAGGCCGGAGGCTGAGTTATCTGATATATTGATTACAGGTACTATATTGGTCTGTGATAGGGGTGCTTTGATATTATTTGATTCGGGATCTACTTATTCTTATGTGTCATCCTAGTTTGATGCCTATTTGCTTATGCCTAGTGGGGCGTTGGGTATTCTGGTATATGTGTCCACACCGGTTGGTGATTCTATAGTGGTCGACCGAGTGCATCGTTCTTGCGTAGTTGTATTTGAGGGTATTGAGATCCGTGTCAATTTATTGCTTCTAGACTTGGTGGACTTCAATGTTATATTGGGGATGGACTGGTTGTCCACGAATCATGACACCTTGGATTGTCACGCCAAGACCGTGACTTTGGCCTTGCCAGACATGCCCCAAATTGAGTGGAGAGGGACCCTAGGTCATGCCACCCGTAGTGTTATTTCGTATGTCAAGGCTCGACGTATGGTCGAGAAGGGATGTTTAGCATATTTTGCGTATGTTCGTGACTCCAGTGCAGAGGTTCCATCAATCGACTATGTTCCTATTGTTCGAGAGTTCCCCGAGGTTTTTCCTTCCGATCTGCCGGGTATGCCGCTCGACAGGGATATTGAATCCTGTATTGATTTGGCTCCTGGCACTCAGCCTATTTCTATTCCGCCGTATCACATGGCCCCGCCTGAGTTTGAAAGAGTTAAAAGAACAGCTTCAGGATTTGCTTGATAAGGGTTTCATTAGACCCAGTGTATCACGTTGGGGTGCACCAGTGTTGTTCATGAAGAAAAAGGACGGGTCGATGAGGATGTGCATTGATTACCGGCAGTTGAACAAGGTGACGATAAAGAACAAGTATCCACTGCCGAGGATTGACGACTTGTTTGATCAGCTTCAGGGTGCTAAGGTGTTCTCGAAGATAGATTTGAGGTCTAGTTATCATCAGCTGAGGATTAGGGTGTCTGATGTCCCTAAGACAACATTTCGTACTCGTTATGGGCATTATGAGTTTTTGGTCATGTCGTTTGGGTTGACCAATGCCCCGGCAACATTCATGGAGTTGATGAACCGAGTGTTTAGGCCTTACTTGGATCTATTTGTGATTATATTCATTGATGATATCTTGGTATTCTCCCGCAGTCAGGAGGCGCATGACCAACACTTCAGAGTGGTTCTTCGGACTATGAAGGATAGCCAGTTGTACGCCAAATTTTCAAAGTGTGAATATTGGTTGAGTTCAGTAGCATTCCTGGGTCATGTCGTATCAGCAGAGGGTATCCAGGTGGACACAAATAAAATAGAGGCAGTCACGAACTAGCCTCGACCAGCTTCAGCTACAGAGATTCGGAGCTTCTTGGGGTTAGATGGTTACTATGGACGTTTTGTAGAGGGGTTCTCATCCATCGCAGCCCCGATGACTAGATTGACTCAGAAGGGTGCCCAGTTCAGGTGGTCAGATGAGTGCAAGGCGAGCTTCCAGAAACTCAAGACAGCCCTGACTACGACACCGGTATTGATTTTGCCCACGGGATCCGGGCCTTATACTGTATATTGTGATGCTTCCCGAATCAAACTTGGCGTAGTGTTGATGCAAAACGGCAAGGTCATAGTATATGCTTCGAGGCAATTGAAATCCACGAGAAGAATTACCCAGTTCATGACTTAGAGTTGGCAGCTATTGTTCATGCCTTGAAGATGTGGAGGCATTATTTGTATGGTGTGACGTGTGAGGTGTACACGGATCATAAGAGCCTTCACTACTTGTTCAAGTAGAAAGAGTTGAATTTGAGACGGCGGAGGTTGTTGGAGTTGTTGAAAGATTATGATGTTTCTATTTTATACCACCCAGGGAAGGCCAATGTGGTGGCCGATGCATTGAGTAGAAAGTTTGCCAGCATGGGTAGTCTTGCATACATTCCGGGCAGCAAGAGACCGCTTGCCTTGGATGTTCAGGCCTTGGCCAATAGATTTGTGAGATTGGATATTTCTGAGCCCAGCAGAGTGTTAGCTTGCAAAGTTGCTCATTCGTCATTGATGGAGCGTACCAGGGAGATCATTTGCCTTCATGGCCTACCCATATCTTTTATTTCGGATCGGGGTCTGCAATTTACTTCGCATTTCTGGAGAGCGGTGCAACATGAGTTGGGTACCCAGGTCCATTTGAGTACAACATTTCACCCCCAGACGGACGGTCAGCCCGAGAGGACCATTCAGATTCTTGAGGATATGCTTCGAGCCTGCGTTATTGATTTTGGAGGCTCGTGGGACCAGTTCTTGCTGTTAGCAGAGTTTGCCTACAACAACAGCTACCGGTCTAGTACTCAAATGGCCCTGTATGAGGGGTTGTATGGTAGGTGATATCGGTCCCCAGTCGGATGGTTTGAGCTGGGAGATGATCGGTTATTGGGTACAGATTTGGTACAGGAGGCCTTGGATAAGGTCAAGATCATTAAGGACAGACTTCGGTCAGCTCAGTCCAGGCAGAAGAGTGTTGCAAACCGTAAGGTCAGGGATTTTGCCTTCATGGTTAGTGAGCGTGTATTGCTCCGTGTATCTCCTATGAAAGGCGTGATGAGATTCGGGGAGAAGGGCAAGCTTAGCCCTAGGTATATTGGCCCGTTTGAGACTCTTGACCGTGTGGGAGATGTGGCTTACAGACTTGCCTTGCCGCCTAGCTTGTCAGTCGTGCATCCGGTTTTCCATATATCTATGCTTTTGAGATATCACAGTGATCCCACCCACGTGTTAGATTTCAGCACTGTCCAATTGGATAAGGAATTGTCATATGCGGAGGAGCCAATGGCTATTTAGACCGGCAGGTTGGACAGCTGAGGTCGCAATGTTTTCCTTAAGTGCATGTTCATTGGAGAGGTCAGCCTCCTGAAGCATCGACCTGGGAGTCCGAGTCTGATATGCAGAGCTGTTATCCCCATCTATTCCCCGACTCAGGTACTCCTTTCTTTTGTTCGTTCGAGGACAAACGGTTGTCTTAGAGGTGGAGGATGTGACGACCCAAAGGGTCATCACTGTAATTCTCCATTTCATTACACTTCTGAGGCCTTGAAAACCTCTTATTTAATTGCCTCGATTTGCGTGCGCAGTCCGGGCGCGAAGCCGGAAGATTTTTATGTAAAAATATTTGAACTCTATGGTAAAAACTATGAATTTTGATACTAATATTGCTATGGTTGACTTTGGTCAATATTTTAGGTAAACGGACCCGGACCCGTGATGTGACGGTCCGGGAAGGGTCCGTAATGAAATATAGGACCCGGTCGTATTCCCGGAATCGAAATCCAAGGTCCCAAGCCCGAGTATGGAGCTTTTCTGTGAAATTGTTTTTGAAAATGCTTATGGAAAATTGGAAACATAAATTGATCAAAAGTGATGGTACTGGGCTCGAATTTTTGTTCTGACGCCCGGTACAAGTCTTAAATGGGCGTTAAGCGCTATCTGTAAAGTTTGGTTGAAAACGGACGTCGTTTGATGTGTTTTGGACTAAAAGTGGAAAAGTTTGAAAGTTTTGAACTTGAAATGAAAATCATGAGTTTTGGAGGTTGATTCTTTGATTTAGATGTTATTTTGGCGATTTGATCGCACGAATAAGTCCGTAGGATGTATTTTAGGTTGGGTGCATGTTTGGGATGTAGCCCGAGGGCTCGAGTTACTTTCGAATAGGTGTTAGGCTCATTTTTTTGCATTTTTATCATCTGGTGTCTGCAGGTTTCGCAATTGCGAAGCCTACCTCGCAATTTCCAGCTCTTCCCTTGGCTTCCTTCTTCGTAAATGCGAGAATAAAAATCGTAAATGTGATTCCCCCCTTTCTTAGTCATTCTTCGCAAATGCGAAGTTCCATCTCGCAAATGCAAGTTTTTCCCTGTCGAACCCCAGTTCGCATTTGCGAACAATTTCACGCAAATGCGATTTCCATTTCAATTTTCCCCTGTTCGCAATTGCAAACTATTTCTCGCAATTGTGAGGTCCCCTTTTAATTTTCCCAGTTCTCATTTGCGAACGTTTTCTCGCAAATGCGAGTTCCCTTTAAAATTTCCCCAGTTCGCAATTGCGAACTATTCTCGCAATTGCGAGGTCCCCTTTTACTTTGCCCAGTATGCAAATGCGAAATCAATGTCGCATTTGCGACATCTGGAACCCTCCAACTGTTACTGAAATAAATTCAGACGTCAGTTTTCATATCTTTCCAAACGAAAACCACCATAGGCGATTCCTCTCGAACCGTTTCGTCCCCAAACCAAATGTAAGTCAATTTTTACTAGTTTTCTTCAATCTTTATCCTATTCTAACATAATTATATCCTTAAATCAAAGCTTTCATGGTAAAAATGGGGGATTTGGGGTAGAACCTAGGTTTTCATATAATTGGGAATTTTGACCTCAGTTTGGGGTCCGATTTCAAAACGAATTGCATATATGAACTTGTGGGGGAATGGGTAACCCGATTTTTCTTCGACTCGAGTTTTTACCACGTGGGCCCGGGGAAATTTTTGAAATTTTTGAGTAAAACTTTGGAAACTTCATTCTTATGCATCCAAATTGACTTAACTAGCATTTGTTGATACATTTGAGTAAATTGTTGTTAGATTCGACCGGTTTGAAGTGAATTCGAGGGGTAAAGCTATTCTAGAGGCGTGAGTTTAGTTGGAAGACTTCGAGGTAAGTGTTCGATCTAACTTTGGTTTGAGGGAATAGGATTAGGGTGTTAATTGTTATATGCTATGTGGAGTCGGTGGATAGGTATGGTGACGGTTAACTGTGCGCCCTAGTCGGGCATGACCGTGTTGTTATTTGTTATTGGAATAGTGAAAGAAGTGAAATATTGGGGTAAATTCTTGTTATAAGAGCTATGAAATGAAAGATGAGAAGTAAATTAACTAGAGATGAGTTGTTGGTGTTTTTCCCTTGCCGGGACTTGTTGTTAAATCGTTTCCCTTGCCGGGAAATGTTGATAAATTGTTTCACTTGCCGGGACTTGTTGTTGCATTGTTCTCCCTTGCCGGGATGGTTAATGTTGTTGTTCACTCCTTTTCCCATTATTTGTGATTATTGATTTGGTGAGGAGGAGCGATAAAGCACGATGGGTGATGTCGTGTACTTATTGATTTCCTCCACAAGATGTAGTGGTATATATTGATTTCCTCCACAAGATGGAGTGGTATTTATCGATTTCGTAAACCAAATGGAGTGGTATTTATCGATTTCCTCCACAAGATGGAGTGGTATTTATTGATTTCCTCCACAAGACGGAGTGGTATATATCGATTTCCTCCACAAGATGGAGTGGTATTTATTGAATTCCTCAACAAGATGGAGTGGTATATATTAATTTCCTCCACAAGATGGAGTGGTGCTATTATTTGGGTGAGGACGAGAGTAAAAGCACGATGGGTGGTGCCGTGCAACGTGGTTTTATTGGTCTTACCTTACTGGTGTTCCTTATTCCGTTTTCCCTTTATTAGTTGTTGTTTCATTAGATTCTTTTATTTAAAGGCTATCTATTCAGTTCCATCTCTTAATTGTAGAAGTTATAATTGAACTGCTATTCCCCCCAGCATGTCCCAACCCTATTTGTTGTCTAAATTCTTGTTTTCTTTTTCGTTATCGTATATATCTGTACAGGTTGTTTATAGTAGGTCCGGTTAGCGTTGTCACTACCTCGCAGAGGTTAGGCTGGACACTTACTAGCACATGGGGTCGGTTGTGCTGATACTATGCTTCTGTGCCTTTTTGTGCACTGGTCAAGACCTAGTCTACGGACCTCAACTTTAGAGCGGGAGTGATCCTTCAGTGCAGAGGCTCTGAGGTAGTTCGCAGGCGTTCGCGGGCCCCGAGTCTCCTCTAACTTTCCCTTTCGGTTAGTTAAATTGTTTCAAATAGACATGCTATGTACTTCTTTCAGACTATTATTTTTAGCTATCTTTAGTTGCCCGTGAGCAGTGACACCAGATACTGGGTAAAGATTGGTTGTTAGTTTTTTGCATATTGTTTTCGCTATTATTCATAGACGTCTTTCGCATGTTTTAACTAATTATTTTAGCATTTAATTTGTTTTAGATTTAATTTTTTTGGAAATGTTTATAAGGGTTGGCTTGCCTAGCTTCGACAGTAGGCGCCATCACAACAACTGATGGTGGGTAGATCCGGATCGTGACAGTAACAACGTTTGCCCAATAAAGTGTAACGCCTTTTTAAAAGGTGCTATATAACACTCTTCCTTACCACGCAATATATATTTTGTGGGCCTACAAATATTTATTCTGGGCTTAACTGATATAGTAATAATTCAAATAGATATAGTGCCCTTATTTAAGGCGCTATACCTCAAAAGATTCTACTCCCGAATAAGTTTTTTCCTTATTTAAAGACGTTAAGGATTTTGTAAAAATCCATTCAGAAATATTCTAGAGTCTTGTGAAATATTTCTTCATTTACTTATTTTACATTTTTTCATAATGTTCGAAGAGCGAAAAATTAGGGTTTCATTATATTGGGGGGATGGGAGGTGAGGTTGTGGTGGCAAAGGTTGTGGTGGCCAATAACTCAGTAAGCTATAGTTTGTCTCCATAGTGTCATGTTAAGTTGCCACTTACAATGGAGTAAAATATATTGGTATCATTGTTATGTTAAAAAAATAGTGTGCGCAAACGTTTGGTGAATATTAAAATAACTTGAAGATATTCGTATTCTGTAATTCCGCAAGGAGTTGCTTGTTATGCTGAGTTTAATATCGAAGATGATGAAACTCTGAGAGATTTTTGAGGACTCCGGATGATTACCAAAAATTTATTGTGATAAAACCGTTGAAAATGTACCTAAAGGCTGAAGACATTCGTGATAAAAAGGATGCCCAAAGTAGGGATATCCCTCAATTGTCAGGTGTTTATTTTGGATCGATTTTAGCCGAGCAGGTTTTGACTGAAAGAGTTTAGTCTAATCTAAACTTATCTTCATGGTCGAATGAGGAGCGCTGAAATAATTTCTTCCCTAGTTTACACAATCCACAAGTTGAGTGGTAAACTTCAATTTTCCTTTGTGTTACGATGTATATTTTTGTGTATTGAATCTGTATTAACACTCTGTGATGACCCATGGGGTCATCACTTATTTTCATACCTATTTTGTACATCTGAGGCTTTGAAAACCTCATATGAGGTTGCCTCAATTTGCATGCACAGTCCGGGTACGTAACCGGAAAGCTTAAATATGGATTCTGTAAGAAAAATAATACATTTTGACATTAAATTGAATAAATTTTACTCTGGTTAACATATTAGGTAAACGGACCTGAACTCGTGATTTGACGGTCCCAGAAGGTCCGACGGAAAATATGGGACTTGAGCGTATGCTCGAAATCAAACTTCGAGGTCCCAAGCCCGAGAAAAGAATTTTTGTGTGAAATTATTTTCTGAAATATTTTACGAAATTGGAAACGGAAATTAGATTAGAACGTATTGGTATCAGGCCCGTATTTTGGTTCCAGCTCCTGATACTGTCTTATATGTGATTTAAGTGCTTTCTATAAAGTTTAATTGAAAACGGACGTCGTTTGACATGTTTCGGACTTAAAATGGAAATTTGATGTTTTATGAATATTTGGAGGAAATCATGAGTTTTGAGGCTTAATTCGATATATGTGATGTTATTTTGGCAATTTGATCGTAGGGATAAGTCTGTAGGATGTCTTTGAGGTTGTGTGCGCATTTGGTTTGGAGCCCCGAGGGCTTGGGTGAGTTTTGGATAGGTGTCGGAGTGCATTTTTTAACCTGGAAAATTTGCTGCTATAACTGACCTGCTGGCTTCGCAATTACAAAGCCTGGCTCGCAAATGCGAGCCCGCAATTGCGAAGGGTCTGCTTGCAAATGAGAGAATTCCCCCAGACCAGTAGTTATCACAAATGCGATATAGGGCTCGCAAATGTAAAGTCCCCCTTTCCTGGCAGAGTTCGCAAATGCGAACAATACCATCGCAAATGCGAAGGTGAGGTCTTCGCAAATGCGACCTTTTGGTTTGCAAATGCTAACCACCCTTCTTCCCTCATAGTTCGCAAATGCAAACAAGAATCTCGCATTTCCCATACATGCAGGGTTCGCAATTTCATATCTTCAACCTGCAATTTTAATACTTAGTCAAATTTTGGACATTTTCACCCCATTTTTTAAAGCACAACTCCTTTGGGCGATTTTCATAGAACAAGACCTCTTCCAAATTGTTTGTAAGTTCGTTTTTACTTATTTCTTTCAATCTTTATCACCATTTAACATGTTTTTAACTTAAATCAATAATTTTCATGGGTAAAATTGGAGGTTTGGGATAGAACCTAGGTTTTTCAAAATTGGGAATTTGGACCTTAATTTAAGGTCTGATTTCAAAATAAATCATATATTTGGGTTCGCGGAGGAATGGGTAAGCGAATTTTTGTTTGAAACTCGTGTTTTGACCACGTTCACTTGAGGGGCATTTTGGTCATTTAACCTAAATTTGTATCTTAGCTTTAAATTAAATAGCGGAATTCGTTATTTGAGATGTTATTTCTGAGATATAATTGAAATGAATAGATTTAGGCCATTTGGAGTCAGATACTCGTGGCAAAAAAGTGATTTCAAGTTGAATTTAGAACTAAATGAGGTAAATGACTTGTGTAACCTTGTGTGAGGGACTTTCTTCTTAGGATATGATGTTTGGTAAATTAATGCCTCGTACGTGAGGTGACGAGCGCGTACTTGAGAAAATTGTTGGAAATTCATTTTTACATAAGTATTTAAATTGAGTTTTCCTGCTTATCTGTTCATTTTGAATTGTAAGTTTATTATGCGCTAGTTTAGAGAAGCATGTTCATTTATTTACTTGCCTAAGTGCTTAAACCGTCTTTTTTGTGCTCCGTGTAGTATGTTTGGCTAGTAGTTTTCTATCTTGTCCTGAGTTAGTATCTTCCCTAATGTTTGGGTTGCTATTATATGTTATTAAATTGGGACTAAGGGTTGGCCTCCCGGGAGATCCCCCTGCACTTGATTTGTTCTGGACTGAGGGTAAGGGATACCAAGAGATCCTCAGGATACCAAGAGATCCCTGGAACATGCAATTGTATGATTTGGAGATACCAAGAGATCCTCGGAAAACTAAGAGATCCCTGGCACCTGAAATTGTAATATTTGAGGATACCAAGAGATCGTCGGGATACCAAAAGATCCTTGGCACATGAAATTGTAAGATTTGAGGATACAAGGAGATCTGCGGGATACCAAGAGATCCCCAGTTGTGGTTCCTATTGTTAGTAGCATTTACTAGTATTATCCTATTTTTTTGCTTTCTATTATGGTTTTCGTATTTATCTTGTTTAGATTCTCGCAAAACACTTTATTTATACTGTTATTTTCGCATCTTATTATTTATTATGTTGTATCTCAGTGGGGACCGAACCTTTCCTCGTCACTACCCAACCAAGGTTCGGCTTGGCCCTTACTGAGTACCGTTGTGGTGTACTCATGACTTTTCTATACATGTTTTTCATCTGCATATCTAGGTACTTAATCTCAAGCACACTATCCTTGAGGCCAGGAGAGCTACCGAGACTTTAGGTACTTTTTCAGCATCCGCAGACCAAGGAGTTTCCTTCTTTATTCTATCTGTAGTACTTAGACTTCTTTCGTACTTTGCTTTAGATGTTCTGGAGTTTGAGCCATGTATTACTATTCGCTAGCTTGTGTTTCCGTGAGTTTTAGAGTTTTGAGATAGTGCTATAGAATTCTGCATTTCTTTGAATTGTATAGGCCGAACGACCATATAGGCAGTTATTATTTTAATATGTTAAGTTTTAATTAACTATTTCGCAAGTTAGGTTGTTATTTTCGCATTGTTAGGATTACCTAGTTATAGGAACTATGTGCCATCACGACATGTTCACGTAGGGAGAACTCGTGTCGTGACAAGTTAGTATCAGAGCTCTAGGTTCATAGGAGTCACGAGATACAAGTCGCTTTATTAGAGTCTCGCGGATTGGCACGGAGACGTTTGTACTTATCTACGAGAGGCTATGTAACTTTTAGGAACAATTCCACTTTATTTGATTTCCTTGTCGTGCGATATTTTGACATCACAAAATTCTAAACTTCTTTCTTCTATTCTCTCATAGATGTTAAGGACACGCACTACTCAGGATGATCAGGCACTCACGCCCCCCTACTGCAGCCGTCAGAAGCCGGGGTCAGGGTGCAGCCAGAGCACCTGTGTGAGCTGGTGCCGGGGCACCACTAGCAGATCCAGCCGGAGCCCAGGCACCTAGCACGCCTGCTACTGCCACTACTACTCCAGCCCTTCAGGAGACGTTGGCTCAGTTCATGTCTATGTACACCACATTGTCTTAGGCAGTGTTGCTTCCCCTTGATGCAGCCACATCCTAAGCCAGGGGGGGGGAGTATAGACTCCTGCTGTTTGTACTCCTAAGCAGCGAGTGCATGTTGAGAAGGCTCCAGAGATCATTCGTGTGCCGCCTGTAGTGCCAATTTAGCCCGTGGATGGAGCAGCTGCTTCTGAGGATGAGCAGTGGAGGTTGGAGAGGTTCAAGAAGTATGATCCTTCGGTTTTCAGTGGACTATAGACAGATGATGCCATGGGATTTCTAGAGGATGTCACTGTATTCTTTGCACTATAGCCATAGTAAACTTCATCAGGGTTTCCTTTACTGCTTTTTTGCTTCGGGGAGCCGCCTATGATTGGTGGCAAACTCATGAGATAGATAGTCTAGTAGAGGTTGCTTCACTGACTTGAACCCAGTTCTCGGATATGTTTATGAGATAGTTTGTCCCTTAGAGTCTCAAGAATGCGGGGCGCGCAGAGTTTGAGCATTTGCTCCAGGTGCTATGACCGTTTCGGAGTACGCTATCCATTATACAACGTTGGCTAGGCATGCACCGGATTTTGTTGCTACAGACTGCAAGAGAGTTTGTAGGTTCATTGAAGATCTTTTCCCACCCATCAGATCTAGCATGGCTCGAGAGTTAGAGATGGACATTCCTTATCAGTAGGTAGTGAGCATTGCTATGAGGATCGAGATTATGCTCACCAGGGAGCGAGTGGAGAGAGAGGCCAAGAGGTCTTGAGAGTCGAGCCACTACTCTGGATCCCGTACCCTAGCAGCATGTCGACATGGTAGGGGTTTTTTGGGTTTCCCCATTCATTCAGCTCTTCTAGCGGCCAACAGTGTTTCATCTCTGCGTATACCTCAAGAGCCTTACTATGCACCTCCAGTTATTAATGCGCCTCCTGAGCGAGGTGTTTCCAGAGATCAGTCCAGCAGATCTAGTCATAGCCAGTCATAGCCACCGTGCCCTCCCAAAGCTTGTTTTAAGTGTGGCGACACCCGTCATGTGGTGAGGGCTTGCCCTAGATTTTGGAGGAGTGCACCCACACAGCCTTCTCAGGCCATGATCACAACTCCAGTTGCTGCCCCACCCGCTCAGTCATGTTAGAGGTGGTAGCCGGGGAGGTAGAGGTAGCCCTCGAGGGAGAGGCCATGCTAGATATTATGCCCTTCCCGCTTGTTCCGAGGTTGTTTCCTCCGATTCTGTATCGGTTCTATTCGATCCGGACTCTACTTATTCTTATGTGCCTTCTCACTTTGCTACGTATTTTGATGTGCCTCGAGATTCTTTGACTGACCCTATCTATGTTTCTACTCTTGTGGGAGATTCTCTTATTGTGGACCGTTTATGTCGGTCATGTTTAGTTACTATTTGTTGTTTTGAGACTAGAGCAGAGTTATTATTACTCGGTATGGTTGATTTTGACATTAGTTTAGGCATGGACTGGTTGTCGCCCCATTTTGCTATTCTTGATTTTCACGCCAAGACCGCGACACTGGATATGCCAGGTATTCTGCATGTTGAGTGGAGTGGTACTTTTAGATCTCACTCCCAGTAGAGTTATCTCTTTTTTACAGCTCAGCGTATGGTTATAAGGGGTGTGCCACGTATTTAGCTTGTGTGAGAGATATTAGTGCTGATACCCCTTCTGTTGATTCAGTTCCAGTAGTATGGGATTATCCCGATGTGTTTCCAGCTGATTTTCTGAGCATGTCGCGTGATAGAGACATTGATTTTGGCATTGACCTGTTGTTGATCACTCAGCCCATTTCCATTCTTCTGTATCGTATGGCTCCTCTTGAGCTGAAGGAATTGAAGAATCAGATGCAGGAATTACTTGATAAAGGTTTTATTCGACACAGTGTTTCAACGTGGGGTGCTCCTGTTTTGTTTGTGAATAAGAAGCAGGGTTCTATTTGTATGTGCATTGATTATTGCCAGTTGAACAAGTTTACAGTGAAGAACCTTTATCCTTTGCCTCGCATTGATGATCTGTTTGACCGGCTTCACGGCGCACGTGTTTTCTAAGATTGACTTGCGCTCAGGTTACTATCATCTGAAGACTTGGGAGCCAGACATCGCGAAGACTATCTTCAGGACTCTGTATGGTCATTACGAGTTCCTTGTTATATCATTTGGCCTGACCAATGCCCCAACAAATTTTATGCATTTGATGCACAGTGTATTCAGGCCATATCTCGACTCGTTCGTTATTGTTTTTATTAATGATGTTCTGGTGTATTCCCGAAGTTGGGAAGATCATGAGCGGCACCTGAGGACCATGCTTCAGATCCTGAGAGAAGTAGTTATATGTGAAGTTCTCAAAATGTGAGTTTTGGTTGAATTTAGTGGCATTCCTAGGCCATGTGATTTCGAGCAAGGGAATTCGGGTAGATTCGAGGAAGATAGAGGCCATGTAGATTTTGCCCAGGCAATCCTCAGCTACATAGATTCGTAGTTTCCTTGTTTGGCGGGCTACTACCATCTTTTCGTTGAGGGGTTTTCATGGATTGCGGCCCCTATGACTAGATTGAACCAGAAGGGTGCCCCATTTAAGTGGATAGAGGAGTGTGAGGTGAGCTTTCAGAAGCTCAACACATCTTTGAACTACAGCCCCAATTTTGATATTGCCTACCGGTTCGGTGTCTTATATTGTCTATTGTGGTGCCTCAAGAGTTGGCCTCGGAGCGATGTTGATGCAGGACGATAGGGTGATTCCCTATGTGTCCAGACATTTGAAGATACATGAGTAGAACTATCGTATCCACGACCTTGCATTAGCTGCTATTGTTCATGCCTTAAAGATCTGGCGTCATTATTTGTACGATATGCATTGTGAGATCTATACTGACCATCGGAGTTTGCAACACTTTTTCAAGCAAAATGATCTAATTTTACGACTGAGGAGTTGGTTAGAGTTGCTGAAAGATTATGATATCACTTTTCCGTATCAACCGGGCAAGGCCAATATAGTAGCAGATGCCTTGACTCGCCGGGCAGAGAGTTTGGGGAGTTTGGAATATTTACCAGCTTTAGAGAGGCCTATGGCAATGTTCAAGCCTTAGCCTATCAGTTTGTGAGATTGGATCTCTCGGAGCCAAGTTGGGTTCTAGCTTGTGTGGTTTTCCGGTCTTCCTTATTTGATTGTATTAGGGAGCGGCAGTATGATTGTCCTCATGTACTTGTCCTTAAGGAGAAGGTTCAGCATGGTGATGCCAAAGATGTGACCATTGGAGATGACGGGGTTTTGAGGATGCAGGGCCATGTTTGTGTGCCCAATGTTGATGGGCTACTAGAGTTGATTCTAGTAGAGGCCCATAGTTTGCAGTATTCCATCCATCCGGGTGCCGTGAAGATGTATCAAGACTTGAGGCAGCACTATTGGTGGAGGCGAATGAAGAAGCATATAGTTAGATATGTAGCTAGATGCCTCAACTGTCAACATGTGAAGTATGAACACCAAAGACCAGGTGGATTTCTCCAGCAGATAGAGATTCTGGAGTAGAAATGGGAGAGGATCACCATGGATTTTGTACTTGTACTTCCACGAACCTTGAAGAAGTGTGATGCTATTTGGGTTATTGTGGATCGGCTGACCAAGTCCTCTTATTTCATTCATGTGTGTGCCATTTATTCTTCGGAGCAGTTGGCAGAGATTTATATCCGGGAGATCTTCCATCTACAAGGTATTCCAGTTTCTATTATTTCGAACAGAGGTACTCTATTTATGTCGCGGTTTTGGAGAGCCGTGCAACAAGAGTTACGTACTCGGGTGGAGTTAAGCACAGCTTTTCACCCCCAAATAGACAGTCAGTCTGAGCACACTATTCAGATTCTTAAGGATATGCTCTGTACGTGTGTGATTGAGTTTGGAGGGTCTTGGGATCAGTTCTTGCACTTAGCAGAGTTTTCCTACAACATCAGTTATCAATCCAACATTCAGATGGCGCTGTATGAGGCTTTATATGGCAGGACGCGTAGATCACCGATTGGATGGTTTGAGGCGAGGGTGGCTTGGTTGCTAGGTACAAATTTTGTTCAGGAGGCCTTGGACAGGGTCAAGATAAGTCAGGATAGGCTTCGTTCAGATCACTCTACGCAAAAGAGTTATGTAGATCGCAAGGTTCGAGATGTAGCATTTATGGTTAGTGAGCGGATATTGCTCCTAGTATCGCTTATGAAGGGCGTGATGAGATTTGGGAAGAAGGGCAAGCTTAGACATAGGTACATTGGTCCATTTGAGATTCTTGATCAAGTGGGAGAGGTGGCTTATAGACTAGAATTGCCACCCAACTTATCAGCCGTGCATCCAGTTTTCCATGTATCCATGCTTCGGAGGTATCACGACGATCCAGCCCACGTGTCAGGTATCAACACTGTCCAGTTGGACAAGGACTTGTCTTATGAAAAAGAGTCGGTAGCTATCCTAGACCGGAAAGTTCGTCAGTTGAGGTCCAAAGGATTTCCTTATGTTCATGTTCAATGGAGAGGTCAACCTCTTGAGGCATTTACCTAGGAGTTCGAGTCTGATATGCGGAGCCGTTACCCTAATCTTTTTTCCGACTCAGGTACTTCTTTCTTTTATTTGTCTGAGGACGAACAGTTATTTTAGTGGTGGATGATGTGACTACGCATTGGGGTCATCACTTGTTTTCTTACCTATTCTGTACTTCTAAGGCTTAGAAAACCTCATACGGGATTGCCTTGATTTATGCGTACAGTCCGGGCGCGTAACTGGAAAGCTTAGATATAGATTATGTGCGAAAATGCTAAATTTTGATATTAAATTGAATAAATTTGACTTTGGTCAACATTTTGGGTAAACGAACCCGCACCCGTGATTTGACAGTCCCGGAGGGTCCAAAAGAAAATATGGAACTTGGGTGTATGCTCGGAATCAAATTTCGACGTCCCAAGCGCAGAAATGAATTTTTGTGTGAAATTATTTTCTGAAATATTTGAGGAAATTGGAATATGTAATTCGATTAGAAAGTATTGGTATCGGGCCCGTATTTTGGTTCCAGCGCTCGATACAAGCCTTATATGTGGTTTATGCGCTTTCTGTAATGTTTGATTGAAAACGGACGTCGTTTGACGTGTTTCGGACTTAAAATAGAAATTCGATGTTTTTATGAAAATTTGGAGGAGGTTTGGAGCCCTGAGGGCTCGGGTGAGTTTTGGATAGGTGTCGAAGTGCATTTTTGAACCTGGGAAATTTGCTGCTATATAGGACCTGCAGGCTTCGCAATTGTGAAGAGTTAGCTCGGAAATGCGAGAATTCCCCTAGACCTGTAGTTATCACAAATGCGATATAGGGCTCGCAAATGCGAAGTCCAATACCTTCGCAAATGTGGAGGTGAGGTCTTCACAAATCCGGTCTTTTGATTCACAAATGCAAACCTCCCTTCTTCCCTCAGAGTTTGCAAATGAGAACAAGAATCACGCATTTCCCGTACCTGCAGGGTTCGCAATTGCGAACCCCTCTTCGCAATTTCCATATCTGCAACTTGCAATTTTTATACTTAGTCGAATTTTGGACATTTTCACCCCATTTTAAAAACACAACTCCTTTGGGCGATTTTCCAAGAACAAGACCTCTTCCAAATCATTTATAAGTTGGTTTTTACTTATTTCTTTTAATTTTTAACATCTTTTAACATGTTTTCAACTTAAATTAAATGATTTTCATGGGTGAAATTGGAGGTTTGGGGTAGAACCTAGGTTTTTCAAAATTGGGGATTTGGACCTCTATTTGAGGTTCGATTTCAAAACAAATCATATATTTGGGTTCACGGGGGGTGGGTAACCGAATTTTTTGTTCGAATCTCGAGTTTTGACCAGGTTGGCCTCACGGGCATTTGGTCATTTTACCTAAGTTTCCGTCTTAGCTTTAAATTAAATAGTGGAATAAGTTCTTGTAGATGTTATTTACAAGATGTAATTGAAATGAATAGATTTGGGCCATTTGAAATGTATATTCGTGGCAAAAGAGTGATTTCAAGTTGACTTTGGAACCGATTGAGGTAAGTGGATTGTCTAACCTTGTGTGGGAGACTTTTCCCTTAGGATATGATGTTTGGTACATGAATGCCTCGTACGTGAGGTGATGAGCGCGTATTTGAGCAAATTCTTGGAAATCCGATTTTACCTGAATTATTTAAATTTAGTTTCTCTTCTTACCTGTTCATTTTGAATTATAAGTTTATTCTATGCTAGTTTAGAGAAGCATGTTCATTGATTTACTTGCCTAAGTACATATACTATCTTGTTTGTACTCCGTGAAGTATGTTAGGCTAGTATTTTTATATTTCTTGTCCTGAGTTAGTATCTTGCCTAATGTTTGGGTTGCTATTATACGTTTTTAAGGACTATGGGTTGGCCTCCCGGGAGATCCCCCTGCACTTGATATGTTTTGGACTGAGGGTGCGGGATACCATGAGATCCCTGAAATGTGAAATTGTAAGATTTGAGGATACCAAGAGATCCCTGGCACATGAAATTGTAAGATTTGAGGATACCAAGAGATCCTCGTGATACCAAGAGATCCCTGACACATGAAATTGAAAGATTTGAGGATACCAAGAGATCCCTGGTACATGAAATTGTAAGATTTGAGGATACCAAGAGATCCTCAGGATAACCAGAGATCTCTGGCACATGAAATTTGTATGATTTGAGGAGACCAAGAGATCCTCGGGATACCAAGAGATCCTGGTTATGGTTCTTGTTATGAATAGCATTTACCAGTGTTGTCTTATTTTTCTGCTTTCTATTACGGTTTTCGTATTTATCTTGTTTAGATTCTTGTTGTACACTTTATTTATACTGTTATTTTTTCATCTTATTATTTATTATATTGTATCTGAGTAGGGCCCGGACCTTTACTCATCACTACCCAACCGAGGTTATGCTTGACACTTATTGATTACCGCTGTGGTGTACTCATGCCTCTTCTGTGCATGTTTTTCTTGTGCAGATACAGGTACTTCATCTCAGGTAGACTATGCTTGAGGCTAGGAGAGCTATGGAGACTTTGAAGTACTTCTGTAGCGTCCGCAGACCAAGAAGTTTCTTCTTTACTCTACCTGTAGTATTTAGACTTCTTTCGTACTTTTACTTTAGATGTTCTGGAGTTAGAGTCATGTATTACTATTATTTAGCTTGTGTTCCTGTGAATTTTTGGTTTTTGGGATTGTGTTGTAGACTTTCGCATTTCTTTTGAGCTGCATAGGTCGAGCGGCCTTATATGCAGTTACTAGTTTAATATGTTCAGTTTTAATTAACTATTTTTCAAGTTAGGTTGTTATTTCCGCATTGTTAGGCTTACCTAGTTATAGGAACTAGGTTCCATCACGATATGTTCACGGGGGGCGAACTGGGGTCATGACACACTCATATATTCCACAAGGGGTACCGACCAGATATGAATTTTTCAAGTTATGAACCAAGGACCAGTTGAAATATGCCTATTTTTGGTATGTTGGATCACGGTAGTCCATCCGGGAATCATCATAAACAAGATAATTTGCATAATGGGATATTAACACATTATGATTTGTAAGTGAATATATAAAGTTATATGTAAAGTTTAGATCTATTTGAGTAACTCATTATTTTTTGGTTGTGCAGTGAAAACGAGCAACCTGATGGTATTGTCCTTACTCAATTGCCCGAAGATAGCATATTTAATCGAGATCTGGAAGATGTGCAAAGTTTGGAAGAAAATGGTAAAATGGAACAATACCGATGAGTCTGGGAATGAAACACCCTTCCCTGACAAGGCAGATGATGATGAGGAATTGAATGCTGAACTTGATTTGGCGAGGAGTATGCTCTATATCCCGTTAGATAAAAAGTGTACAAGTCCTGTGTGCCATTTCATTCAAGGGAGATTCCCTACCTTGATCATTTTCCAAATATACCGGATGAGGATGCCCTCATAAAAGATATTGACGAAGTCCAAACAGCAATGTGGGATGAATCTAAACCAGTAGTGTTGTCAAAGGGCATGCTTTTTCCTGATAAAGAGCACCTAAGCAGGGCAGTGAAAATGTACAACATAAAAGAGTGTCATGAGATGATGGTATAGGAGTCATCTTCGAATATATAAAAAGTTATTTTCGTATATGGTTTACGAGGTGTAATTGGATGCTCCGTGCGAGGAAGAAGAAAACAAATATGTGAGTTGTGGGTAAATAAATTAGCACCCTCAATTGTGAAATAGGCTTATTCAGTGGGAATCACTTTAACTTGGATGTTGTCTTTATTTCTCTTTTCTTGATTTCACACATTGAAGCGTACATAAGGTACAAGATCAACGGGTGTATTACATATGTCCACCAGGAATATGGGTGTACTATTACCAAAAGAAAGGCATTTCTCGGACGCAAACGTGCGTCTGGAATTGTTTATGGTAACTAGAATAGTCATTTGTATCTCTACCTAGGTACACAGCAGCATTGCAACACTTTAACCCCGGAACTGTTGTTGAATGGAATCTTGATCGGAGTCCGAAAGTACCATAACATATATTTAGATATGTGTTCTAGGCATTTAAGCCAGCAATTGATGGCTTTGGGCATTGCCGGTTGGTAATATCCATAGACGAGACTCATATATATGGAAAGTATGATATTTAATTATTGATCGTCGGTGCACTAGATGCTAAAGGAAGTATATTTCCCCTAGCATTTCCTATTTGTGCCACTGAAAGCCAAGAGATGTGGACGCTATTTTGAACCACTTGGAGGAGCATGTTGTTAGACAACATTTAGGTATTTGTCTAATATCTGATCGACATAGAAGCATTTAAGTTCTGTATAGCGTTTGGCTGCATGGCAGGAACCATATGCATACAATCTTTTCTATTTGAGGAACCTGAAGGCCAATTTCCATAAGGAATATCCCAACAAGGATTTGCATGATTTAATGTGGATGTCTGTAACAGATCACCAAGAGTGCAAGTTCAAGAGGCGCATAGAATTGATCGAGTAGAAAGACGAAGGAGCCTATCGTTGGTTGTTGCAACATGAGCTTCACTAGTGGAAATTGCATGCATATGGTGCAAGACGATGGGGAATTCTAACTATAAATGTGTCAGAGTCTTTCAGCAGGTTATTGAAATCTGCAAGTGGATTGCATGTCACTTCCACGGTGCGGATGTCATTCAAGCAGATGGCAGAGAGGTTTGTTGAAAGGGCTAGAGGTACACAATCATTGATGGAGAGATGTGTTGAAATTATGCCAATACCAATGAAATAATTTGAGAAATACAGGAGGCGAGTACATTGACATTCATATTAATAGTATTGCAATGAGCAAAATATTTTTGACATTTGCACAACTATCCATAAAAATGGGGGGAATAATATGCACACTGTAAATGAGGACAGAAGGTTATGCTCTTATGGGAAATAGTCCAACTACCACATGCCGTGCTTGCATGCTCTAAAGTTCCTTCAACATATAGGTTTTGCGGCAAATAGCTAGTTGATAAGGAATATAGTGTTGCTATATACTTAAACACCTACAGTGGATGGTTGAAGTAGTGGGTGCTAAGCATTAATGGTTTTTGAAACCATTTAAAACGGTGTGTAACAAGGATATTTGGGTCAACGACAAGTGCAAAAGAAATGTGCATACAGAACCAAATGAATGTTAGTGATACCATTTATGTGCGTAAATGTGGCATATGCTCGCAAATAGGACAAAACCATCGTAAATGTCCTTTAACTAGTTTGGGTAGCGGTGGTAATTCATTTCCCAGTAGAAGATCATCCAATATGCCTTTGATAAAGGATATACGTATTTTTCTCCAGTAATTTGTTATAATGAGTGTATGTACATGTTCATCTTGCAGAGATATGTAAAAACATTATGTTTCCACTGATGTTAAGTCTTATTTATTTTTAGTATTATTACTTCAATACAACAATTTAACATACACCCTAAGAAAAAAACAATTGTCATTTGCCATTATCGTTGCTATCTAGCACTATTTCATTGCCACTATCTTCAACTTCTTTGTCAATATTGTGTATGTACCCTTCGGGACCGGGGTCATCGTAATCTAGGCCCCAGTTGACACACATTTTTCGCATTTTATCGCTATCATCAAGATGATCACTTTCTTGATTTCTACAACAATATGGGACACCTACGTCCAACGTCTGTGGTAGAAACTTAGGTAGTCCCTTCCACTAAAAAATTGTTGGGAAAATAGGATAATCATGGTCTCTATGCAATTTATCATTTTCTAATAAATCTAGTACTGATCCTCTGTTCCTCCCAAGAAGTTAAGATTATCCATTGCATCATGAACAACTAGTACCTTTTCCATCTCTAGAATCTCCTTCATCAAATGCCTAATCACTTCTTGTTCATCTCTGTGTGTGTTTGTTTGGAAGGCTGCATACAGTGCTTGTGGCACATTTGGCCCATGCCAGTGACATAGTAGTTTGTAATCACACAATTTTGAGTAAAGGGGAACCCATTGTAGTTTTTCATCCCATATTTGCATACTTTCAAGATTTGTAGAATGTGCTTCGCCCTCAATAATGTGCCCTGCAACTTTGAGATCAGTGTGTATATTGACATGTTGATTTTTCAAGTTACGCAGAACACCATACCAGTTGTGATCACTCACGTCAGTGTATCAACCTATCATATTTTTTAAGGTAGGAATCGATAGTGTTAAGACGTGATCCATGGAGATCTGTTGAACCGCCACCACTTGTTAAATGTTAGTGGTATTTTTTAGTGGATGTTGTAATGTTTATTAAAAAGGTCTTTGAAATACATATGACTTGGTTCAGTATAAGAAGCTTTCTTATACCTGAAAGAATCATTATCACGCTAAGCATAGCGCGTTGAAATGCCATATTATGTTTATTCTCTTGTCGACCTTAACAAGTCGCCATTCTGGAAAAGCTGCCTTCTGGGAAAGTTGTATTGTACCCTAAAGAATCATTAGCATGCGAAGCATAGCGCAGTGAAATATCACATTATGTGTATTGTCATGTCGGTCTAAAAAAGTTGCCTTTCTGGAAAAGCTGCATTGTACTCTAAAGGATCATTGTCACGCGAAAATAGCGCAGTGAAATACCACATTATGTGTTTTTTCTTGCCTATAAAATCCTAACACATTTTACTATTTGCATCAAGTAGAAAAAAACTTTCCATTAATTTTGAATTTGTCTTTCATTAAGAAATGTCTGGACGCAACGACGTACGTATTTATTATTGTGGCAAACTTGCGATTTTGAAGCCATGTTGTTCAAATGGTAATGTGGGACGTAGATACTGGATATGTCAACAATTTGTAGGTTATTGTTTTACAATAAATATTAGTTAATATTTAATTTATAACGTGTTAATTAATAGTATTATGTTATAATCTCATTTTGTAGGACAGAAATCACTGTAGGTTTAAAGAATAGTATGATGAACCTATTTATCAGGACTACAAACATTGTTTCCAATAAGTTTGGAATATGATCGGTGAATACGCTATGAGCATCTAAAGATCGAAGAAACACAAGTGCCCTTTTATCTTTCTTCAGTAAGTCACCGATTTTCCAGACAATAGAACGAAGCATAACTTGAAAAAAAAGTCGTCCATAATAATATGTTTAATATGCTGATAGTACTTCTGCAAAAACCTTTCTAAATAGGAAGTTTGCAAAATATTTAATATTTATTATATTATACATGGAATCAATCTTTGAGAGAACGAAGGAAATTAAAATTACCTCGATCGGGATAGGATGTTTCATGCGGCAATATTAAGCTTTTGTGCCGACAGAGCCCTTTACATATATGTAAGAAGTTCTTCAATCAATGTATTATTTTGGAAACATGGTTGGAATTAAAACTCGATGCAAATTTATTTATTGTTTAGTATTATTGTCCCAGTAGAATTAAAGTTTGAGCAATCAAAATAGATTAGTGGTTAGGATTTAGTGCAAGATCTGCACCAAATACATTTTGTGTTTTGAAGGATTAGAATTGGTTTTGGACTTGTATTTTGGTTCTTTATTCTGGTCTAACTTCCTGGCATGCAAATAATGAACGGAAATGGGTCAAATGTATTTCTGTATATCGAAAATTAGTTATTAGTATCCTCCACTATATTTTTCTTTACTATCCAGCCCTACCATTACCAATTTTAATATTTATTCCCTCGCATCTAATGGACTATTTATTAAGGCACGTGGCATGATCATAAAAAGCCTAACCATCTACCTTTTTACCCTACCCATTCAGCTCGACCCGGTCGCCCCCATTCATCCTAAAAAGACTTAATCTTGTTTTCTTATCGAAAACTCGGGTTTTGCCCCATCTGAGTCGATTTCCCTCCGTTTTCTTTCTTCACCTCCCTTTTTAAGATCATGGTTAGGATAGATAATTAGTATGTTCTTGAATTTTCACCTTTTAACCTTGAAATTCTACCCTATGTCTAGCGCGATGAAACGGATTCCCGACGAAAAGTCGGGTAATGCTGTGGTACCAGCCCATATACTCATGCTCACCATCTATGCGCTCAGGTGAAGGGGGTGGTAGAATCTGGTCATGCCGTTGATCCCAAATCACGATCTGCAACTCTAAACGTGCCCCATATGTCTGGTCAACCCTCGAAAGATCATCCCACTGGTAATATGTCCTAATCCAAGCGGGCGGTGAATTCGTGGTAGACCAAACTGGTTAAGGACTCGCTCGGTGGAATGATGCTCGACATTATCGAGACACTTCAATGGGACAGAAGATCTCCGCATAAGTCGGCCGATTGAGAAATAATTGGGCAAACCAACAATTAGCTCGTCGTTAAATTTTACGTAATACAGGAACCGTGAGTATATGCAACACATATAAGTCTAGGCCAAGTAATCATAAGTATACAATTATCTGTGCGGCCTCCAACAAATCCAACAAATCCCTGCAATAGGGGAGATTATGTCGAGCCTCATACTCACGTCCGTATCTTTACATATCAGTCCACCTTCTAGCTAAAGGGAGAAATGGTGGAGATGGTGCACCCAGAGCGATGGGTGGTAGAGGTGGCTATAACTGTAGGAGCCCCTCCAAGGACCAAACCTAATATACAATTTGGACGTAAAATTTAAGGTACATTTTTATGATGTATGTTATAATAAAGAGAGTATTTTACTATGTTTTCACCTGCAGCAGCGGCAAAAATCCTACAACGTCTTGCTGTAATCATGTAAATCATCTAGTATCTCAAGATGATGAAGAAATCTCAAGATGACTAGATTTTTGAAGTGTTCGGGAACAATACCCATCCAAAAATAAGCAACAACAACAAACTCTTGTACCGGTTAATATGAAGATCCGGTGTATCATCTGTAATATCAACATGCATCGCCTCCAGATGCAGCCAGAAGGGCGTCAACTACAGACGACTAGCCCAACAAATGCAGCCTCATCCGCTGGAAGGAAACCGGTGAGCCGCTGGAAGGAAACCGGTGAGCCGCTGCAACATCTCTAGGTACTGATCTCGCGTATACTCTCTCATGGCATGCAGCAAAGCAACGGGATGTCCATCAAATGGCAGCCCATATAGAACTTCCACGTCCTGCAGCGTGATAGTGGCTGCGTCAATGGGAAAATGGAATGTATGTGTCTCCGATAGCCACCGCTCTATCAAAGTCTTGACCAACGACCAATCAAGCTAAAGCTGGTTGATTTTAACAATCCTATAAAAACTCGTATCCTTGAGGCGGTTGACTATACGGGGATGGAGATGGCGGCCCTTTGTTATCTTCATGATGAGAAAATATTTCCGATTTATCACTCAACATGTTTGTTATTTTATATGTTAGTTTGTTACTTTATTTAGTTTTATTATTTTATATGATAGTTTAATTAATTTATATGTTTGTTTTTTACTCGCTTATTTTTTGCTGTAATAAAATTAAATAATTAATTTTCATACCTATATAGGATTTAATTAGTAAATATTCATATAACAATACTTAGTTTGACAAATATTAATGTTTCCTCATGTTATTTTCTCACATTTGTTGACTAGAATTGGAGATAGTTTGTGTTTGAAATATCATCTTTTTGGCGTATTTTTAGGTATAAGAGATACTTAAATAATTAATTGTTATAATTACAATGATACTACGGTAAAGGGAACTACATTTTAGTACGCAAAAAGGGCAGTACATTACAAATACGAGCACTGTATTAGGCCATAAGATACCACTACATAGAACTAAAATAACAATTTATCTAGTTTACTAGTCTTTTAGCAAATAAATAATGTGAATCGGATAAAAACAACAAATCAATTTAATCATAAAACAATCACTGCCACAACCCAAACTACCATATCCTGATGATGCCTATCGTGACACTAGGAAAGCTGACTCTTTATCCAAAAACAACATGATATTTCCAATTCAAAGATAGATTCACGCTATTTAAAAATAAAACTTCATAAAGAAAATCTGAATAACGAAACTACGGAAAGAAAAGCCTGACATCGGTGTGTCACTAGTCATGAGCTTCTACTATAATCTGTCTAAAAATACTTAGACTAACACAGTCTTGAAATGTCACTACAAACAACAATAGAAAGATAGGAGGGAGAAGAGCAGCTAATGATCGCCAGCAGCTACCTTTCTAACTCCGAGAAGATCTAAAGCTAGAATAGTCAACTACTGCTACCGGGTCGTAATACACCTGGATGTGCATGCAAGGTGCAGGAGTAACGTGAGTACGCTAACTCAGTAAGTAACCGAAGTAAATAAAATCTGAGAAGTAGTGACGAGCAATAAAGCATTTAAAGTTCACATCAAGAAATCTCAGTAAAATACAACAAGCTTTTAAATTCAGAAGTGAATCAAATCATCTATTTTGAACCCAATTCTGGTAAAAATCATTAAAAGATATTTTCAATCATTTTCAAACAAGGCTTAATGCAAAGGTGAGAAAAAATGATGAAATCTTAAACCGCCCCTCGGGAAAAACATCACTCATAATAGTTCCTCGGGAAAATCTCATAGTCATTCACATACAGCCCCTTGGGCATACCTCACAATCACTTAGAAAAAGTAGGTACTTGCACTCACTGTGGGCATACAGACTCCGAGGGGCTTATTCAGCCCAAGCGCTATAACAAGCCACCTCAAGGCATAAATCAATCAGGCCCTCAGCCTCACTCATTCATGAATCGGCAAAACATGATGTGACATATAGCCCGATCCATATGTCCTCACAAATCAGGCTCTCGGACTCACTTAGTCATAAATCTCTCAAGGCACTCGTCCTCTTAGTAAAAACGGGGTATTCATTCCAAAACAACATTATATGCATCAAAATAGAGTAATAAATACTGATTTATGAAAATAATAAGTATAACATGATTGCGTATAGATTTTCAATCAAAAATAGTGAGAGGATGGCAAGAAAAAGGCCCCTTATGGTCCATACAGCTCTGGCACAATGCCTAAACATGGCATTCAGCCCAACTTAGGGAAACTCTTTCTAAAACACATAAGTAGCATGTAGTTTCAACCAAATATGCAGCTTTATAGCTGCTACGGGACAGACAAAGTCACAATCCCCAATGGTGCCTAAAAATAGTAAAACGATACGAAATCCGGGGTTTCATACCCTTAGGACTAGATATACAATCGTAACTTACCTCAAACCGGTCAAATCTCTACTCTGCGATGCTCTTGCCCCTCAACTCATCCTCCAATCGATCTGAATCTATTCACAATCAAAACAAGACCATCAATATGCGCTAATAGAATAAATTCCACAAGAACAACTATCAAATTAGACACAAATTCCAAAATCCACTCAAACCTAGCCCGCGAGCCCATATCTTAGAATCCAATAAAAGTCACAAAACTAGAAAGCGCTTTCACTCACGAGTCCATACATACTTATTTTAACAAAATCCAATTCTATTTGACCCCTCAAATCAAACTCTCTTAAATCCCAAGCCCTAACCCCTGAGTTTCACCCCTAATCTCCACTAATAACATGATTAAATAACGGGAAATCACCATAAACACGAGTATCAGGGCTCAAAGAACTTACCTCAATGAAAACCCCCTTGAATCCCTCTTAAAATCACTTCCAAAAGCTCCAAACCAGCATTAAAATGGTGAAGAATGCATCAAAATTTGCGAAGTGTGCATTATCTACCTTTTGTCCTGGTTTTTCATACCTACGGCCTATTTATCGCGCCTACGGGATTGCACATACGGTCAAGGTGCCGTACCTTCAAACTCCACTTGACTCGCCAGCTTTCGCACTCGCGGGCTTGTAGGTGCAGCCAAGCCTGTGTACTTACACTCCATCCTCAACGTTCCAAATACCGCATCAGCAATTCACCTTCCGCACCTGCGGTTCCCACTCCGCAAGTGCGGAAACATCAAAAGCAGCAGCTTCAGCTACATCATTCCACTGTCCAACTCTTTGTTAACCATCCGAAATTATCCCAAGCCTTTCAGGACCTCAACCAAACATGCCAACACATCCCATAACATAATTCAAACTTAGTCAAACTTTCAAATTGCTCCAAACAACATCAAAACACAAAATTACCCTCGGATTGAAGCCTATGAACTTCTAAACATACAAATTTTGCAAAACGATGCCTAAACGAACCAAACCTTGTCCAAATGACCTCAAATTTTGCACACACATCAAAAATAGCACCACAAACTACTCTATATTCCGAAATTTTATTCCGGCCATGATATCAAATTTTTCACTACCGACCAAAAATTACCAGATTTCTAATTTTGCCAATTCAAACATTATTCTACAAAGTACCTCTAAATTACATTCCGGATGTGCTCCCAAGTCTAATATTACCTAACTGAGCTAATCGAACCATAAAAATCCAAATCCAAGATCATTTACTCATATGTCAGCATCTGCTTGACTTTTCCAACTTAAGCTTCTAATTAGGAGACTAAGTGTCTCATTCCACACCGAAACTTCTCTGGACCCGAACCAACCAACATGATACGATAAAATACAGCTGAGGAATACAAAAGGAAGAAGAAATAGAGGGAACATGACTACAAATCACGAAACTGTTAGAAACTACGCTTAACGCTAGAGGGGGGGTGAATAGCGTTTTAATGAAATTTAGCGTTTTCTTGCGGAATTTAAATTTTACAGGAAGTAAATAAGTGCAATAAAAATAACTTACACAAGGATATATCCTGGTTGGCCACAACAGTGGTTAGTCCAGTCCCCGAGAGACTCTCTCGAGATTTTCTACTAACTTGTTAAGCTTACGGGTTCTTAACAAACCTTTACAGTTGCTCAGAGATACAATCTCAAAGAATTCACTTGCTCGGAGGTTCCTCACCTCAAAGACTTCACTTGCTCGGGGATACAATCCCAAAGACTTCACTTGCTCGGGGATACAATCCCAAAGACTTCCCTTGCTCGGGGATACAATCCCAAAGACTTCACTTGCTCGGGGATACAATCCCAAAGACTTCAACAGAGGAAGCACAAGTTCCTCAACACAAGAGAATCAAAATTCTCTTACAAGTATTTGAAATACTCGAACACTCACTTAACAAAGGTACTCCTTGATGAGTAGATATGAGTAAAATAATACGCTCAAGATCACAACAACTTTGAACAATAATATGGCTCTCAAAAGCTTTATGAAATGAGTAGAAAATGATGAACAATTGAATGAAAGCTTAAAGCAATGTAATGATCAGTTAGTGTATGTTGTTGTGTTTAAAACACTGAGTTGAAGCTGTATTTATAGGTGCAAGACTTGGTCTTACCGTTGTCTAATTGCCAATTAAGAATTGCTGAATTTACTCAGTGACAATCGATTGTCAAGACCAAACAATCGATTATCTGCCAGTCAGATCAAAAATCAATCCCAGATTTTACGCTTAATAATCGATTACTTACAATCCATAATCGATTACTGGCAAAATTCAAATTCAGATAATCGATTATACCAAATCCATAATCGATTACTTCAGCAACGTTCAAAAAATCATTTACAGATTTTAATCAAAAACATCGATTATAGCAAATCAATAATCGATTACCTCATTAACGTTTTAAAAATTATTTCCGGATTTTGAGCAAAACATTGATTACAGAAAACCAATAATCGATTACTTTGAGGTATTTGAAAATCATTTAACAACGGTCAGCTTCAACAATCGATTGTCCCTTGCAACAATCGATTACTTGTCATTTTCTGAAAATCTCAAATCACACTGTTTCAAGCCAAAGTTTTTGCGACTAAGTATAAACTTTGACAATCGATTGTTGGACATAGACAATCGATTGTTAAACCCAGTTAACTCAACATAATCGATTACTACTAGTTACTAATCGATTACTTAAGTAATTTTTAAAATCACTGGGAGACATCAACTCAACATAATCGATTACCATTAGTTCATAATCGATTATTCTGAGTATTGGAAAACTTTACCTCATCAATAATCGATTGTCATTAGTTCACAATCGATTATCTTGCAGATTTGGAAAAACCTGATGTTAACTGTCTTATTCACAATCGATTATCATTAGTTCATAATCGATTGTCATGCAGTCTTGGCTTATAAACAATCGATTATCATAAGTACATAATCGATTATTCTTAGCCCAGATTTCTGAGGTATGTTTAGAAAACATTTTGTCTAATGTAAATATGCATCATTTGAAATCATTTGATACAGAAATAAGTATGCATGATTTTGGAAAATAGTTTTATGAGAGAAGCCATGTTATGGAGTCAAGTTATAGGATCAAGATCACATTTAAGAATAACTCAATAATAACAATTAAAAACAACGTCTTGGGCTTCAATCTCAACATTTGTGCTCTTGTACTTGAACTCCGTCATATATCAATTTGTGCTTTGTTTGTCATTCATCAAAACCTACAAAAGAATACACATTTAGTATATCGCATTGAGAACGTGTTTCCAACAATTTCCCCCTTTTTGATAATGGCAAACATTAAGCGGGATATGCAATTTTGACAAATAATATTGACGATTCAAGACAAGTAACAAGTATGCATATTTGTTCTTGTTCCCCCTCAATTTAAGAATTCCCCCTCAATTTAAGCTTATAAGCAATTAAGCAATGTAGAGGTGGTGCATAGGTGGTGCATACCCGTTATCCCGTTATCTTCCCCCTTTTGCCATTAGCAAAAAAATTGTAAGAAAAGATACACAAAGACGAAATAAAACAAGGTTTATTTATTGAAAATTAAAGGGGTACAGCAGAGGGACATCCAACAATACAATTAAAAACAGAAAAAAACAATACAATATCAATTATCTCCGTCACGATCCGTCTCGTCATCCGGCGCAGCTTCAAAGGGAACGAGACCCGCATAGGGATAATGGACATGGTCAAAATAACCATGGATCTCGTGTGTCAACTGAGAGAGCTGGTCGGATATAGTTTGGAGAGTGGGCTCCTGAGATGGACGAGCACGACGGGTAGGAGGAGGAGCTGGAGCATGATCACCATCATGATGGAAGGATGATTCCGAGATTTCCCAGATTTTGGTACTCCTTTTGAGAGGACCATTTTCAGTGACAAATCCGGATGCTTCAAGAAAATTCATGATGAGGAGAGAATAAGGAAGGGGCATGTTATCGGCGACGGCATCGAGCATGTGCATTTTAATGAGCCGACACCAATTGATCTTGGCTCCAGTGACAATGGCATGTAAGAGCTTGGAGTCCTCTTGGGATATGGTGGTATGATTGTGCCTACGAGGTCTTAGGACACGGGTGATGAAGTAGAGGAGAAATCGATAATTTGGGTCCATGCCCGAGATGGTAGGACGACGAGAAGAAGCTTGATCATAAGAGATTCCGGCTTGGCGGAAAAGAATGGATTCATCAAAGAGAGAGCCGGCCTCATCAATATACCGGATAAGATCTTCACCATCGTTTGGAATGCGGGCGATGGTGTGAAGGTTCTCGTCAGAGAGGAGAATGTGAATGCCATTGATGGAGGTGACCACCTCACCATCTTCATCTTTGTGAAGATTTGAATAGAATGCTTCAACTAAAGTTGTGTTAATATGAGGATGGGTAAGGAGCAAGAAATCATAGAGTTGACACTCTTTGAGCATGTTGGCGGCAGGGGCGAAAGGTTCAAGGAGCTTGCTTGTTGAGAAACGAGGAGGAAGAATAAATCACTTCTCAAACTTGGAGAGAAACCTAGAAAGTTCAGCTTGAGTTTCGAAGAACAAAACGGACCCGTCTTCATATGGGAAGTTTAGAGGAGGAGGGACTGTTGAGGCTGAGGCACCTTGCCTGGAACGAGAACGTTTGGAGGAGCGTCCAGACATATTGGAAAATTTTTACTGCTGAATTTTTGAGACTAAGATGCAAGGAATTGACCTTTGATTTTTAGAAATGGTGCTTGAGTGAGTGAGAAGGATCCTATATGAGGGCTATTTATAGGAGAAGGAGTGATCAGCCATTTACTAAAGATACCTGCTGAAAATTGAAAGTTGGAACAGTCAAAAACGGTAAGAAATAAATTTACTGACCGTTAGATAATCGATTATTTGGCAGAGATAATCGATTGTATTTACTGTTGGATTGAATTTTGAAACTGACAAATCGATTTAAGAGACAAACGGTAAAAAAAATTTGAATGAGATAATCGATTATCAACACAAAATAATCGATTATGGAGCATTTATGTCCTGACAGCAATCGATGTTGGAGCCAAACGGTAACAAAGTTTAAACAAGAAATAATCGATTGTCAATTTTGGTAATCGATTATTATTGAAATATGGTTGATACAGAGAACTCGGAGAATTTCTGAATATGACAACTAATCGATTATAGGAAGAAATAATCGATTGTCTGGAAAAGTATTGCTGAATGACTGAGACGGAAATCGATTATGCAATATAAGGAGTTAACAAATTAAACACATTTGCAAAATAAAACTAATCAGTCAAAAACAATCGATTATTGATACTGATAATCGATGTACTGCACAGTAGATAATCGATTATTTTCTTGGGATAATCGATTGCGGTGTGCTAAGACTTCATAATTTATCTTACCTTTGGGGAAGTACCTGCAAAATGGAATTAAACGTCTCCGACGCTCAAGTCAGTAATTTATAGTGACGTGAATAAATTACTCTAGTGTTATCAAGTGATATCGTGAACTCTTAAGAATTGTGTCCTAGAGTGTTCTTAAGAGAGTTTCGGGTACTTACCTTTCCTCCGACGTCGCCAATTACCTGATCAAGAGGGTGATCTTTGATCGTCCTCCATTCATTTTGTTCTTTTGTTTCACTCCCCAAATGTGGAGCTTCTTCCATTGATTGTTCCACAATTTCATCATTGATTTCCTTCGATGCCTTTTCTTGTATTTTGTTTTTCAAATTGCTTAAAATATCAACCGATCTGAATATGATTGTTTCCAAATATGACGCTTCCTCCTTCTTTGTGCTCTAGTTGAAGGGATTTGGATTCATCTCCCGTCATGTGTTTGGAGCATCCACTATCAAGGTACCATAGTACGCTTGATCCCTTCAAGCACACCTACAAAACAAATTAATTTTCTTTGGGTACCCATGCCATCTTGGGTCCTTGAGGGTTAGGCATATTGTAATAATATGTTTGAGTAGCATGTCTATGACGAGTAAAACATGCGGGAGCAATATGACCAATGCGTCTACAATAATGACATGTCACATTCGGATTATGCATTCATCTAGGTTCATAGTAGCTAGATGAATGAAGGTTGCTTACCTTATTTTGAACGCTATCATTTCTCCTACTTTGATCTCTAGGATGGGTAGTGTTTCTAGAGTGATGATATCTAGGTTGAGGACCATTTTGGGGTCTTCTAGGAGGTTCACAATTTTGCCTAAAATATGCATCATGTCTATGATGACTATTTCTAGGCGGAGGGTCATTTCTTGGTCTAGCATGCAAATTTGTTCTAGGATAGCTATTTCTAGGATACACATTTTTGTTGTTGTTCCTAGGTTGAGCTCTAGGTTTTTGAGGTTTAGCATCAACCTTTTCTTCATTTTTAAAACCTATTCCGTGCTTAGTTGATTTTAGGTTATCAAGAACAACATTCAAGTTTTTATGCGAGGAATTAAACTTATCTAGTGTGCCTTTAAGTCTACCTACTTCATTCTTAAGGTTCACACAAGAAACACAACCTTTAGTAGAACTTTCAGGTTTGTCGGCACTTCTCTTTCCATAAAACTTGTTTTGTTCTTGTAGCTTCTCATTTTCCAAAACCAGTTTTTCTAATTCCTTTTCTTTTAAAGAAATCTGTTTTTGAAAATCCGTTTCTTTTAGAGAAGCGTTTTCTCTTAAGCTAGTGACAGTTTTTGAAGCCTTTAACAATTCAGTATATAACTCATCAAAAGCATTACGCATTTCATCAAGTGAAAAGTTTTCAGACGAAATTTGACGTACCTCATTTTGGTTGTCTTCTTGTGCCATGAGACAAAGGTTTGCAGCTTCGTCGTTTTCTTCTTCACTTGATTCATCTCCGGAGTCGCCTCCCCACGAGATATATGCCCGTTGCTTTTTAAAGGATTTCTTCTCCTTTTTGATGTTTGGGCAATTTGTTTTGATGTGTCCAGTTTCTCCACATTCATAGCATTTTATTTGCTCACCTTGTTTTTTCCCTTTGCGCTCATATTCCTTGCGCATAAACTTTTGGAATCTTTTAATGACTAATCCAAACTCGTTGTCTTCTTCCTCTTCAATCTTTGGTTGGCTTGTGCTTGCTTTTAGAGCAATCTTTTGCCTTCTTTGATCATCAACAAACGGGTTAAGAATAGTAGATTCATAGGTTTTAAGATTACCTCTTAGTGCGTCGATGGTGACGTTTGAGACTCCAATTGATTCTTGGATAGCATCGGCTTTGGATCGCCATGCCGGTGTGAGGCTTCTAAGAACTTTTCGAACAAGTTCTCTATCCGTGAACGTCTTCTTGAGGACGTGTAGATCATTTACTATTGTTGAAAAGCGCTCAAACATCTCATCTACTTTTTCTCCTTCCTTCATATGAAACAATTCGTAAGCATGAGTAAGAAAATCAACTTTTGCTTCTCTTACCTGGTCAGTCCCTTCGTAAGTGACTTCTAATTTGTCCCACATTTCTTTTGCTGTTTTGCAACATGAAAGTTTCCTGTAATCGTTAGCGTTAATAGCACAATACAATAAATTTACAGCTTTATAATTATTTTGAATCATTCTATTGTCCTCTGTGGTGTACTCCTCTTCGGATTTGGGAATCCATTCGCCTTCCACTTTCTTGACTGGAATTTCATTTCCCTTTGTGTACACCTTCCAAAGGTAGGGACAATTTGACCGAATGAAGATTTCCATCCTCTCCTTCCAGTATGAGTAATTTGTGCCATTGAATAGAGGAGGTCGTGTAGGGCATTGTCCCTCTTCAATTCCTGCAAAAAGAATCTAGAGTAGAAGCCATGGATGGTTCTCTCAAACTGTTAAGTTTTTCAGAGAGTTGGGCTCTGATACCAATTGTTAGAAACTACGCTTAACGCTAGAGGGGGGGTGAATAGCGTTTTAATGAAATTTAGCGTTTTCTTGCGGAATTTAAATTTTACAGGAAGTAAATAAGTACAATAAAAATAACTTACACAAGGATATATCCTGGTTGGCCACAACAGTGGTTAGTCCAGTCCCCGAGAGACTCTCTCGAGATTTTCTACTAACTTGTTAAGCTTACGGGTGCTTAACAAACCTTTACAGTTGCTCGGAGATACAATCTCAAAGACTTCACTTGCTCGGAGGTTCCTCACCTCAAAGACTTCACTTGCTCGGGGATACAATCCCAAAGACTTCACTTGCTCGGGGATACAATCCCAAAGACTTCCCTTGCTCGGGGATACAATCCCAAAGACTTCACTTGCTCGGGGATACAATCCCAAAGACTTCAACAGAGGAAGCACAAGTTCCTCAACACAAGAGAATCAAAATTCTCTTACAAGTATTTGAAATACTTGAACACTCACTTAACAAAGGTACTCCTTGATGAGTAGATATGAGTAAAATAATACGCTCAAGATCACAACAACTTTGAACAATAATATGACTCTCAAAAGCTTTATGAAATGAGTAGAAAATGATGAACAATTGAATGAAAGCTTAAAGCAATGTAATGATCAGTTAGTGTATGTTGTTGTGTTTAAAACACTGAGTTGAAGCTGTATTTATAGGTGCAAGACTTGGTCTTACCGTTGTCTAATTGCCAATTAAGAATTGCTGAATTTACTCAGTGACAATCGATTGTTAAGACCAAACAATCGATTATCTGCCAGTCAGATCAAAAATCAATCCCAGATTTTACGCTTAATAATCGATTACTTACAATCCATAATCGATTACTGGCAAAATTCAAATTCAGATAATCGATTATACCAAATCCATAATCGATTACTTCAGCAACGTTCAAAAAATCATTTACAGATTTTAATCAAAAACATCGATTATAGCAAATCAATAATCGATTACCTCATTAACGTTTTAAAAATTATTTCCGGATTTTGAGCAAAACATTGATTACAGAAAACCAATAATCGATTACTTTGAGGTATTTGAAAATCATTTAACAACGGTCAGCTTCAACAATCGATTGTCCCTTGCAACAATCGATTACTTGTCATTTTCTGAAAATCTCAAATCACACTGTTTCAAGCCAAAGTTTTTGCGACTAAGTATAAACTTTGACAATCGATTGTTGGACATAGACAATCGATTGTTAAACCCAGTTAACTCAACATAATCGATTACTATTAGTTACTAATCGATTACTTAAGTAATTTTTAAAATCACTGGGAGACATCAACTCAACATAATCGATTACCATTAGTTCATAATCGATTATTCTGAGTATTGGAAAACTTTACCTCATCAATAATCGATTGTCATTAGTTCACAATCGATTATCTTGCAGATTTGGAAAAACCTGATGTTAACTGTCTTATTCACAATCGATTATCATTAGTTCATAATCGATTGTCATGCAGTCTTGGCTTATAAACAATCGATTATCATAAGTACATAATCGATTATTCTTAGCCCAGATTTCTGAGGTATGTTTAGAAAACATTTTGTCTAATGTAAATATGCATCATTTGAAATCATTTGATACAGAAATAAGTATGCATGATTTTGGAAAATAGTTTTATGAGAGAAGCCATGTTATGGAGTCAAGTTATAGGATCAAGATCACATTTAAGAATAACTCAATAATAACAATTAAAAACAACGTCTTGGGCTTCAATCTCAACATTTGTGCTCTTGTACTTGAACTCCGTCATATATCAATTTGTGCTTTGTTTGTCATTCATCAAAACCTACAAAAGAATACACGTTTAGTATATCGCATTGAGAACGTGTTTCCAACAGAAACAACCAGCATGGTCGTTACATCCTCCCCCTCTTAAACAAACGTTCGGCCTCAAAAGAGTCTAGAAACATAACTGAAGCCTCAAATAGGTGCAGATATATGCTCTGCATCTCACGCTCGATCTCCTAATTAGCTTCCTCTATGGTCCAACCTCTCCAATGGATTTTCACGGAGGCTATATCCTTTGATCTCAACTTTCGGACCTACCGCTCCAAAATAGCCATTGGATCCACATCATAAGTCAAATCACCATCTAACTGAACCGTGCTGAATTCTAGGACATAAGATGGATCACCAAAATACTTTCGAAGCATACAAACATGAAATACTGGATGCACACCCAACAAGCTAGGTGGCAAAACAAGCTTATAAGCCACCTCGTCCATACTCCGAAGCACCTCAAAAAGCCCAATGAACTGAGGGCTCAGCTTTCCCTTTTCCCCAAATTTCATAACACCCTTAAGGGAAAAACCTTCAGTAGAACCTTCTCCCCAACATTGTAAAACACCTCACGAACCATTCGGTCAGCATAACTCTTTTTTCTTAGCTGCGTTGTACGAAGCCGCTTCTGAATCACTTTCACCTTGTCCAAAGCATCTTGTACCAAGTCTGTGTTGATACCCAATTTTTTCCTAAATATTTTTAAAAACGCATACATACCTCCAAAACTATGCATTAGCATCAATTAATGTTTTTCATAATTCCTGCATTTTTAAGGATTTTAATTAATTTATCCCAGTATTTTCATTTATATAAACAATTACTAATTTCATCACAACTAGTTTTATAATAATTTTGTGGCTTAATTTTATCATTTGCATATGTACTAAGTTTTAATTATTTCACAACTAGCCATATTAGCATTTTTGGGGTTATAATTGCAACAACTGTGCAATTATAGCCCATTCAAGCATTATTACATTATTTTACCAAAACTAGCTTTTTGTATTTTTTTTCAATACTAAGTAATTGTTTTAAAATATTTCTAGGCATACAAATCATTTTTATAATCTATTAGCTATTTTTTAAAATTATTTTTATCAGTTAAATGGATATTTAAAATAGCTCTTTTTATTTTATTTCGGACCTAGCCTAGTTAAATCAAGCCCAAATCAAATTAAACTTAGGCCAATTAAGTCCAATCCACCCCAACCCAAAATAAATCGTGACTTTTGGTCTCTAAGATCAACGGTTCATATCACCCCTTTCCCTTTTTATTCCTAAAAACCCTAAAGACTAGCCATTTGTCACCACTGGCAGTCCTGAAACTCTCTATTCTCTAGGTCTCTATGAGCCCAAACTCTAACCCTAATCACCGCCACCTAAACCTATCCCTAATCCCTTTTATTCCTACTTGTTTTATGAGGTTCGACGATTGTTTCATACATCTATTGGTCTCCCACTTCTTCTGTTATTCGACTTTGCTATTGCATGAAAGGAATCCCAAAAGATCTAGCCTAGATCTTATTTGAGACTCTATAAAAGTCAACCTATGGTGACCTTCTTTTGTGAGTGGTACTCTCTAAATGTTTTATGGTTTAAATCTCTTGTTCAAAGCCAGATTCTCTTTACCTTTCCCTTTTCCTCAAAACCCTAATATTTGAACATGAATCTGTCCAGATCTTTGTATATCTGGAAAGATTCAGAGTATGTTAATGACTTTTCTTTATAGATCTCTTTTTTCTTTGTTGTTAATCAATTTTTAGCATTGTGATACTTTAGGGTTTTAGTATCCTTGTTATTTGTTGGTCGAATCTCTGTGTATCGAAAGTATTTTCAAGTTTCCATGACCATTTTCCTTAATAGTTTCTTATTCCCTACTATTAATCAACTCTAAGTATTTTTTAAAATTAGGATTTCTGCTTCGTCTATTTTTGCAAAGGTTTTTCTTAAATTTCTCATGTTTTTGTTTAATGTTTCCATAAAGACTATGTCCCAGGCTTGATTGTTTGACTGTTTGTTGTTCGCTTCAATATTTTTGTTTGACTGAAATTTTGCTTGCTTTCATTAATCCTGAGATTCCTAATTAACATCTGTAGATATGTAATTTTTTACCCTTCCCAAGATTTTACAAATTTTAACGTGAATATATTATTTAGGTTTAATATTGCTATTTTAAATAGTGTTACCTCTTTTACTTTATTTTTATCACAAAAAATAAAAAAAATTTAAAAAAATATTTTTTTCATCCTTAGGTTAAAGTCAATTAGTATATTTGCATTTATAGTATTAAACATTTTAAAATACAAAAAAATTAGTTTCACTTGTAGTATTTAGTTTTATGTTAGTTTATTTTAATTTAGAGTGATTTTTATATTTCTATTGATACATTGTACTATTTAGTCTTTTAACCTACGTTTAAACCCAAAAGATATGGTTCAACCCAATTAGCCTTGGCCCAACCTTCCCAACCCATTAGCTCACTTAAGTGCAAGATTTAATCCTAGTCATCTATTTCCTTCTAATCCAATAGTCATCATCCCTTCACATTTCCATAAAAAATATTCAATTATAGAAACCCTACCCTAAATTTTCAATCCCTACAAGCTAGAGTATTGCCGTTTTCCATAAGGACCCAAAAATAAACAGACGAACTTAGACCCCAAAAAATGGCCGCAACAACTAAGGAAAGGACTGAACAACTCCTAAAAAGAAGGAAACACGGCAGTCTAAAGTTTTTGGTTAGAGAATGATCTAACGAAATTGAGAAAGAGAATCTAATAGAAAAATCAAAAGTTGAGGCCTAAAAAAGAGAAAGGGCGTCGATTCCAAAAGGAAACGAGAACTGTCCCAAATTACTAAAACATAAATCGAGAACAGAAGCTCCCACTGGCGTTACTGTCTGGGGATAGAATTTTGAGGTGCTTTCCGAGGTTCGTCGAGTTCTGGCAAGCTTCGAAGTCAAGGTTTCGATTTGTAATTTCGGGATTTGAGTCCAAGTATTGTAGTTTATTTAGCCCGATTGATTTGCATTTTCTTCTTTTTTCATCAATAAAAAGTCCAATTCTCAATTTTCATTCTCATTTCTTTGTGTTATGATAGCTTGATACACGTGTTGGTTGATTTGTGGTTCTATGTTGTTTGAGTAGCATGTTTTAGTTTTTAATTAAATTGTTTTAAATTAGTTTTTATTTCAATTGTGACGTATGTAGTCTTGGTTCTTGAATAAATACTTTTAATTGAGTAGATGGAAAAATTGGAGTTGTTTCTTTCTTGGAAAAGTATAAATGGGACACCATAAATTACCTAAGTTGTGACTCTAAATTTAAATAAATAATCACATTTCGATTATGTCACTTTAATTAAAAAAGGAGACGTGAGAGCTCTAGCGACTCTGCCGGAGAAGAGAACCCGAAACCTCTGGTTTATGGTTCAGAGTTCAGAATTCGAGCTTACAATAATTGTTGTAGTTGGCTTTTATTTATTATCTGATTCTTATATGTTTGAGCCTAATGTGCTAATTTCTGCTTTTTACCACTTTGATATCGTTTGGACTGTTATTGGAGGAGACTTTAATGGTCATATTGGGGCTGATGCTGGTGGTTATCGTGAGGTGCACGGTGGCTTCGGCTTTGGGGTTAGGAACGGAGGAGGCACGTCACTGCTCGATTTCGCCAGGGCTTCCGAGCTTCTGATTGCGAACTCGACATTTCAGAAGAGGGAGGAGCATTTTGTCACCTTCAAGAGTTCGACGGCGAGGACTCAGATTGATTACCTCCTCCTCAGAAGGAGCGATAGGGGTATGTGCAAGGACTGCAAGGTTATTCCGGGAGAGTCCCTTTCGACTTGGGGCAGGAGCTTGATCATGACTTAATCACCTTTCTCGATCTCAACATGTCGTCTCCTTGTATCCGCCCATTTCTTCATTTTTCTTGCGGCTTTGTCGAGGTAGGCTCGCGTGATGTCCGCTTCCTCATGCCATTCGCGGGCGAGCTTATGTGCCGCGGGGCTTTTCCCTTCATAAGTCGAGGCTATGGCATTGGGAGTCATGGGCTGGAATCCCATGATGATCTCGAATGGGCTCTTGCCCGTAGCCTCACTTTGCTGTAAATTATAAGAAAATTGGGCAATGTCAAGTAACTTTGCCCAATCCCGCTGATGAGCGCTCACATAATGCCTCAAATACATCTCGAGTAGGCCATTAATGTGCTCGGTCTGCCCATCCGTTTGGGGGTGGAAGCTTGTCGAGAACTTGAGATCGGTCCCAACATCTTGAAGAGTTCTGTCCAAAAGCGTCCAGTGAACCGAGGATCTCGGTCGCTCACAATGCTCCTTGGAACTCCCCAAAGCTTTACAATGTGTTTGACAAATAGGCGGGCTACCTCGTCTGCTTTGCAATCGGCGGGTGCGGCAATGAACGTGGCATACTTGCTGTATCGGTCGACAACGACCATGATGCTTCCGCAACCTTCAGACTTGGGAAGTGATGTGATGAAGTCCATGGAGACACTTTCCCATGGTCTTGCTGCTATTGGTAGCGGCTCCATAGTCCTGCTGGAAGTTGATGATCCACTTTGTCTCGTTGGCATACAAGACAAGTTCGCACATATGCCTCAATGTCATCCCTCATGTCCGGCCAAAAATACGAGGCTTGGACTAGTGCGATGGTGCACTCGATTCCTGGGTGACCAGCCCACTTGGAGTCATGGCACTCCTTGATAACTTCTCTTCGTAAGTTTCTCCACCTTGGCACAAATAGCCGATCTCCCTTGGTGAGGAGGATGCCTTCCTCTTGCCAAAGGCGCCTTGTCTTTCCCTCGAGCACCTTCTCCAGCAAATCCTTTGCTAGCGGATCCTGTTGGAGGCCTTCATTGATGCGTGAGACAAGGTCGGACATTGGTTGGCTCATGCTAAGAGTTGCCAATTCTGCCTTGCGGCATAGAGCATCCGCAACGACGTTGGCTTTCCCCGGCTTGTACTCGAGCCGATAATCGAATTCTGCAAGGAAGTCTTGCCCCCGTTCTTGCTTCGGACTCAACTTCTTTTGTGTTTTAAAGTAGCTTGTCGCTACGTTATCCGTCATGATCGTGAAGTGTGAGCCAAGCAAGTAATGTCGCCACACTCTTAGGCAATGGATGATGGCTGTCATCTCCTTTTCTTGCACCGTGTAGCGGTGTTTCGTATCATTTAGCTTTCGACTCTCAAACGCTATAGGGTAGCTGTCTTGCATGAGGACTCCTCCTATGGCGAAGTCCGAGGCATCCGTTTGGACTTCGAAGGGCTTCGTGTGGTCCGGAAGTGCGAGGACGGGTTCCTCCGAAATTGCCTTCTTTAGTTCTTCAAATGTACGTTGACACTTTTCGGACCAATGCCACGCTCTATTTTTCTTAAGCATATCTGTCAAGGGGGTTACCTTAGCCGAATAGCCCTAGATGAAGCGGCGGTAATACTTCACCATTCCAAGGAGTGAGCGAAGCTCGGGCACTTTCGAGGGAGGTTCCCATTCAAGGATGGCATTTACTTTCGTGTTCTCCATCATAATCTTCCCGCTCGCAATCTTGTCACCAAGGAACTCCACTTCCTGTTGGGCAAACGAGCATTTCTCTAGCTTGAGGAAGAGCTCATTGTCTCAGAGTACTTGGAGGAGTTGTTGCAAATGTTGAACATGGTCCTCGAGTGTAGTGCTATACACCACTATGTCGTCCAAGTACACGACTACGAAACGGTTGAGAAATGGTTGGAGTACCTTGTTCATAAGCGTGCAAAATGTGGCGGGTGCATTAGTAAGTCCGAAAGGCATCACAAGGAACTCGAAAGACCCATATCTTGTAGTGCACGCCGTTTTCGGTTCATCTCCTTTGGCGGTGCGCACTTGGTAGTACCCGAAGCGTAAGTCGAGTTTCATGAAGTACCGCGCTTTGCAAAGATGGTCGAACAAGTCCGCAATCAATGGAATCGGATACTTGTTCTTGATGGTGATCTTGTTGAGCGCTCTATAGTCGATGCACATCCGCAGCGATCCATCCTTCTTCTTTTGAAAGAGGACTGGTGCACCGAATGGGGCCTTTGAGGGGCGGATGTATACCGTATCTAAAAAATCTTTGAGTTTTCTCCGCAATTCCTCAAGTTCGGGTGGCGCCATGCGGTAGGGCGCTAAGGCTGGTGGTTTCGCTCCTTGTTCCAGCTCGATCGCATGATCTACCTGTCGTGGTGGTGGTAGCTTCTTCGGATGTTCTGGCGGCATCACATCCTTGTACTCATTAAGGATGGCTTCGATTTGTGGAGGGACTTGGTTTGGCGACACTCTGCTATTACCTTCCTCGTTCAGTTCCCGAATGGAGACCAAGGAGCTTGGGTCCTTCTTGAAAGCCTTCTTAAATTGCATGGAGGAGAGGGTCTTCTTCGCGGGCTTGCCTCTCTTCACGGGTACCATGCATGACTTGCTCCCGTCGAGTATGCTTAGGGAGTTTGTAGCAGGCAGCGGGAAGGCATGGGCTTGGTCGAAGAATTCCATGCCAAGGACCTTCTTGAAGTCATCCATGGGCACAATAGAGAAATCGAGCTTTCCACTCCACGTTCCAAGTGTTAACTGCACGCCTTGTGCAGTTCCTGCAATTGGCTTGGCGGGTGAGTTTACCGCCTTCATTGTGCCTCCTTCCTTGGTGGCCTTTAGGCCTAATCGATTGGCCTTGTCTATGGTCACGAAGTTGTCTGTCGCTCCCGTGTCTATCATTGCGCGAACGGACTGGCCATTTATCTTGCCACTTACATACATGAGCCCCTTCTTGACGGGTGTGGGTTGTTGGCGATTAAGTGCGCCTAGACGTTGGAGAGAACCCATGCAGGGTTGGGGTTCCTCCGAGGACATTGTGGTGTTGCTCTTTAGTTGGGCAGCAAGAGCGTTGAGCGACTTATTTTCCGGACAGTCGCGCACCCAATGAGGACCATTGGATATAAAGCATGGGCTTCGCGGTTTCGGTGCCTCCTTCTTGCCCTCCGATAAACCTTGCCCACTCCTGTTGCTAGGCGGATTTTTCTGTCCCCAATCTTTGTGGTTGTTGCCCTTGTCCTTGCGACTCTCTCCCCCACCTTTGCCTTGGTTGGCCTATTTGTCTTTAAATTGGGTAGAGTATTCGGTGAGCGATTCCTCAACGACGATGGCGTCGTCGAGCATTTGAACGCCACGCCTATCAAGATCGCTCTTGGCCCAATCCTTGAGGCCATCTTGGAAGTAGAAAAGCGAATCTTTGTCAAACATGTCGCTTATCTCCAACATAAGGGTAGAAGGGTAGTAAACTCATCGATGTAGTCCCGCATACTACTCGATTGTTTGAGGCAACGTAAGCGCGCTTGCGCTTCCTTTTCGACATTGCTTGGGGCGAATTGCTTTCGGAGTTCTTTCTTGAAGTCGGCCCAAGTGTCGATGGTGCAAATTCCCTTTCCCATCTCGCCATGCTTTCGACGCCACCATAGTTGTGCAGCGCCTCTGAGATAAGTGGGTCCAGTGCCATCTTTCGATGCCTCATCTCGTACACCAACGGCATCGAAGTATTGATCAAGCCCAAATAGGAAGTTGTCTACGATGGTAGCATTTCGTGTGCCATCATAGGTGTCGGGCTTTGGCACGTCAATGCGGCGCGCATCACTCGAGCTGGTGGAAGCTGGACTTGGGGAGAGTGTGCGCTTGTGCCATGCCCAATCCGAGCGGACATCCTCCATTTCCGCACGGACATCACGTAATTCGTCCTGGACAAAACTACGAAGTTTTAGAAACTCGTCATGAAATGAACGAAACTCCCCTCGGGGAAGGTTTGCTTGTTCTTGGATGAGTGCCTCTGTTGCCACCGTGAACTTGGCATATTCCCCCTCGAGACCATCCACTCGTACCTCCAATCCCTCGATGCTTTCTTGAGTGGCGGAGAATATATTTTCGAGAGTGTTCAAACGAGGCTCCAACGCATCCACAGATGGGGCCTTGGACTTGCTACGAGTCTTGCCTTGGCCTCGTTCTCGGTCACGGCCGCGGCTTGGCTCCGGTGGAACATCCACACCAACAACACCCTCTTGTGCTATGTTCGAAGTGTTGGCCATTGCTTGTGAGCTAACTTGCATGGGTGCAAACCTTAGCTCTGATACCACTTGTATGGGGCGGAGTGCTGGCCAGTGAAGAACTCTCATGTTCAGAGAATGAAGGTTGCGGAGATGAGGATGCTTAGGTGGATGTGCGGGCTCACCAGGTTAGATAAGATTAAGAATGAAGTTATTCGGGAGAAGGTGGGGGTGGCCCCGGTGGATGAGAAGATGCGAGAAGCGAGGCTGAGGTGGTTCGGGCATGTGCGGAGGAGAAGTCCTGATGCCCCGGTGAGGAGTTGTGAGCGGCTGGCGATTGTTGGCGTTTGACGAGGCAGAGGGAGGCCTAAGAGGTATTGCGGAGAGGTGATTAGGCACGACATGGATAGAATGCGGGTTTCCGAGGACATGACCCTCGATAGAAAAGCCTGGAGGTCTAGCATCAGGGTTGTAGGATAGGGGCTCCTAGAGTTTTCGTACTCCTCACCCGAGGTTGGGTGAGGCTTGGCAGTGCTATCCATAGATGATTTGTGTTTTTGATTGTGTCTCACTTGTGGTAGTTATTTATGGTAGTTACTGTATGATATTATTGCACGATATTTATATTTGGTTCTTATGTTTAGATAATTATTTACGTTATTTCTGCTGGAGCTACTAATGCTCTTTTGTTTTTGTTTTTGTTTTTGTTTTTTTTTCTTTCACTGAGCCGAGGGTTGATTGGAAACAGCCTCTCTGCCCTTCGGGTAGGGGTAAGGCTAGTCTGCCTATTACCCTCCCCAGACCCCACTTTGTGGGACTATACTGGGTAGTTGTTGTTGTTGTTGTTGTTGATATTGTTTGGACTGTATATAAATTGGTACAAAACCCTCTCTCTCTGAGTCTTCTAAATCATATGGGAAGTGTGCACTTCGTGTGACTTCTTTTCCATTAGAGTCATTTTCCAATTTTAGAACGAGGTTCGGACAAGTTTCAAAGTGAGTGAAGCTTCTGTATTCCCGGTACTTGTCCCCCTCGGCTCGAGCTGTCCGCTCGAAAAAGCCAGGTCTAGAAAAAATACACCCAGGTTTTAAACCTAGAATAACTCAGTCTCATATTGGATCCCTAGTAGGAAAAATTGTTTGTATCATGTGCATTTGACTTTGGGGACTCAACACAGGGATTGGGCACGTCTAGGACAAGTGTACCCAAAAATAAAAGTCCATTATGATGCATTTTATGTGCTACTTATACATTTATTTGATTTGGATTGTATGTTGACCAGCTTCTTCAATAGGAAAGAAAAATTGAGAAAATCAAACTGAGGTATAAGAGAGGAAATCACCCGCCTTTGAAGAACCTGGTGTCCAAATATCCCGAAACTTTGCCCAACTTTTTGGAAAAAAAAGAGAAAAAAGAGGTAAAAAGTTATTTCAAAGTGTTTATATCTTTTTGTTGCATCAAAATTGTTGAATTACGCGGATCTGATTCTCACCGGTGTAAGACACATAGGCAAACCTCATCGATTCTGGCCCATAATTTTCAAAAAATCCAAAAATATTTTCTTTTACTTTCTCTCTAGAAAAGTCTTTTTATAAGACCGCAATTTTCAAAAAAGTCCAAATATATTTTCATTTACTTCCTTCTTTAGAAAAGTCTTTCTTTAAGACCCTAATTTTAAAAAAAATCCAAAAATATTTTTTTTTAATTTCTTCTAAGAATCCAAAAATATTTTCATTCTTCTATAGAAGTTTTTCTTTCGAAAATTCAAGATTCAAAATATTATCTTTTGAAATCTTTCTTTCATAATATTAACATATAAGTCCAAAACTCCAAAGATATTTTCTTTCTTCTTTAGAAGTTTTTTTTCGACATTCCAAAAAAAAGACAAGAAAAGGACGTAGGTAAATTCGAAATCCAAAAAAGAGATTTTAGTTTATTTCCTTTATTATTAAAGTTCCCTAACTATACAAAATCTGATTCATATTCCCACAAATACGTAGGCAACTCATATCGGTTCGATCGCCATTAAAAAAATGAAAAAAAGAAAAAAATATGAAAAATGATGATAATAATAAGGACTGACTTAGTCCATTCTAACATGTCTTGTTTGAATTGTGAATAAAGTTGAGGTGGTGGGTTTGTGGTAAGAGGACAACACAAGATCCAACGAAAAAGGATAACTGACATCGAAGCTATTACAAGTGCTCAGGAGACAAGAGTCTACTTTGTTTGAGGAAAAAAGAATATTGAAACAGTAAATGGCCAAAATGTGTAGCCTGGGCCAATGGCCAAGGATAACCTTGTTATGAGTCACAATTTGCTACCCAAGAAGAGCAGTACCACTCTCCTGAGTACAACTCGTACTTGTTTGATCTTCCTGCAAAGCTTTCCCGAAAGGTGGCACAAGAAGAAATGATCCGAAGAGTGAAAAGTTTAGAACAACGGTTGAAAAACATGCAAGAGCTGGCAAGTCAAAAGAGTATTGCCTTCAAGGCTCTATGTATGTTCCCCGATATCCACTCGTCGCCTGGTTTCAAGACTCCCAAATTTGAAAAGTGTAATGGACATGGAGACCCCGTAACCCACCTGAAAAGGTATTGCAATCAACAAAGGAGTGTGAAAAGCAATGAAGAATTTCTAATAACTTATTTTAGGGAAAGCCTTACGTAAGTAGCATCCTAATGGTTTATGGATCAAGACATGACTCGCCAGTATGTTTGGGATGACATGTCATAGGCCTTTGTCAACAGTTCTAATACAACATCGACATCACCCCAAACTGCAATTCTCTTTCAAACCTGAAGAAGAAACCAACTAAAAGTTTCAGGGAACATGCCATTAAATGGAGAGAGCAAGCAGATAGAGGCAAACAACTAGAGTTAATCCACCCATGGATGACCACGAGCTAATCACTGTCTTTGTTCAGGCTCAAGAGCTAGATTATTTTCAAAACATGATGTCCACAGTGGGTAAATCCTTCTCAGAAGCAATCAAAATGGGGGAAATGATTGAGAATAGACTTAATCTAGGCAGAATTATAAGTCAATCAGTTATCAAAGCCACAACTCAAACTGTCCATATTGAATCTAGTAATTTTAGCGACACAAATGAGAAGGATAAAGAACCCATGATGACAACAGGGGCGGTTAGAGGTCCCAGGAGAACATCTTGATGGTATGGGCAGCCTCATCAGGTTTTCCATGCCTCCCCAGAGCACGACTATCTAACTCAGAACTCATAATACTTTGTTGCTCTATCTCAGTATGTTGCCCAACCACCAAATCACCCAAGAAGGAGAGCACGAGCATCATAAAATCTCCACTAACATCCATAAAATTTTCAAGTGCCCTACGACCTATATCCAAGCTAGGGGCATAGAAGGGAACAAAGGCTGAAAGATAATTTTACACCAAAAGGAGGGTCACATGCAAGCTTATTTGAGAAGTTAAAGTATTATGACATGATTGCACCCATTCCTCAAAATCACGTGGACCTACACGGCAGAAGCTTTGACCCTTCTAAAAGGTGTGAATACCATTCTAATGCATATGTGCACAGTGTTGAATGTTGTCGTGATTTGAACCGAGAAATAGAAAGGATGATCTGGGAAAAACTAATTATGATCCAACACAGTGACACCTAGAATATTGTGCAAAATCATTTACCTGCACATAATGATGCACGCTTTTCGGGGATAATGCCTGGTGACACGTAGCATGAGAATCCTCTCGGGAGATTGACAACTAAAACTGGAGAAGGCCATGATAATTTTGATAAGCAAATTTTTGGCTAAGTGTCAAGCGTAGAAATTGAAAAGTCATTCTCTCCTTACCAGGAAGGAATCTTGGTAGCTTGTTTCGATATTTTTTTCTACAATCTGGGTTATTTCAAGGTTGTCATACATATTTTATTAAGTCAAACACTTCTATCCCTCAATTCAGTTTGTGTGAATGTTCTCTGTTTTTTCTATTGCTATATTCATTACATCCGGGTTATTTTAGAGTTGTAACTCGGATTTTAGGTTTTTTGTCTTGTTGTAAAACCCTCTTTTCCTTTACTTAACAAAATACAATTTATCCTTTTATGTCATTATCTTCCTAGTTCTTTTCTCACTAGTTCTAATGACATGACATACATGCGAAAATATTAGCCAGATCTTAGAAAGTAATTTAATTTGGAGTTGGATAACTGATAAAAAAAAGAAAAAAACACTTTTGAGGATGAATAAAGAGTTGAAATACTTTGGAATTAAGGTCGAGTAAAATTCACCTTCAAATCATTGTGAAGATCAGGCTTGAGGATGTCGAATCGATCAAAGTTTGATGGAAAGTTTGACATTAAGGGATGGAAAGTGTCTTGTGACCACAGCACAACAAGAAGATAGACATGTTCGTCAATGCTATGATCGCGAAAAGATACTATGTTTGGCATTCTCGAGGTTGGGAGGCCTTTTTTTCTTCTACCCAAACACTTTAAGCCCTTTGTCACCCCTTTGATCCTCTCGTATTTTCTTTGAACACCCTCTTTTCGAATCACGTTCAGAGTCAAGGTCAAAAAAACAAAAAAAATAAAAAGAAAAGCATAATACATGCCCCAAGAGTACAAATTGAGACAATTCTTAGACAATTCAAGTGAAAAAAATAAAGAAATAAAGAACTGTCAAAGGTCCATGCCCCCAGCAAAATGAAGTTAGGGCAACTCGTTTTGAAAAAAAAAACAAAAGAAAAAAAGATAAATAAAAAGAAAGAAAGATGAAAAAACAAAATAGTTAGGTCAAATGTTTGAACAATGTTCGATCTGATTCCTTAAAAAAGGATACGTAGGCAGCCTCACAGTTCGGTCCAACCAAATAAGAATTCAAAGAAAAGAAACAAAAAGAATTCCAAATAAAAATTCTCCAATAGTTGAAACTGGGGAAAAGATTTTATTTCACTTTTGAAAGAGTCGATTCCAAGAGTTGTATGTCAATAGCCCCTTCATTTGCGTCTAATTTGAGCCTTCATGTTGACCCTTCTGTCTTACCCTATCCAAAAACCTTCCAAATAAAAACTTCCCGATATGCCTTCAAGAATGCCAAGAAAAGCATGCAATGAGCAACGGTTGTCATGCGATATAGAATACGGTCAAGTTGCTCACACTAGAAAATAAAAGAAATGAGAGAGTCTTACTAGTAAAAACCCTCACGGGAACAGTAAGGCAATGGTAAGTAAAGATGAATAAATGAGACAGGCTTGTTGGTAAAAACTCGTCGGGACACCACTTGTCGAAAGTGTTTCATGAAGCCGATGAAAGGATCGGCACGAACAAGCCCGAATTCAAAGATCATAAGAATGGTGAAAGGGAAGATTGGATTAGTCTGCTAGATTAGGCCATTGAGTGCAAAATGCATGTCATAATCATTAAGGCTAGTTATTAAAAAAAGAATTAAAAAATCTTCCTTCTATCCTTCTGACATGGGGTATTTCTTGTTAATACCATTTCTTTGCATCATTGTATCCTTCACTCTAAGCCAGTCCTTGTAAAAACAAGTAAGAAAAGATTTCAAAATCTGCTACCAGCTTTTCGGTTGTACAAAGTAAATTTGGCCAGTGCACTTAGTTGTAAGAGTCAAAATACTTTAAGGATTCATGCAAAATCTTCCCCTAAGACACTTGTAAGCCTACTTGGCACAAGCAAAGATAACTTGTGATTCTCTATGTCACGACCCCAGTTCGCCATCCATGAATTTTCGTGACAATACCTAGTCCCTACAATTAGGCAAGCCTAATAAGTGCGGAAAAAAATAATCGAGATTGGGTGGAATTATAACTTAAAACCAAATTTAACAAAATGAAAGTGGAATATGAAATTCCACTTGGCATATACAACACAATAACAACAAACTACTATAATACTATCCAAAAACCCGAAAACTCACGGAAACACAAGCTGAAAAAAATAGAGAAAAATGCTCTAACTCTGGAATGTCTACATCAACAGTATGATACAAGGGCTGGTACTACAAGATAGAATAAAGGTGAAGACTTTTCTGTCTGCGGACGCGACGCATATACCTTGAATTCTCCAAAATCTCTCCATGCCTCAAGGATGGTAAGCCTGTGTAGAAGTACCTGGATCTGCACATGAAAAACTTCCACAGAAAGGGAATAAGTACACCACAGCGGTACTCAATAAGTGCCAAGCCTATCCTTGGTCGGGTAGTGATGAGGAAAGTCAGGGCCGAACTGAGGTAAATAATAATAGAAATGACGGGATAACATAAACAGTATAAAGAATCTGCAGTAAGAGTCTCTACCAGATAATCAGAATATAATAACTAATACAGAAATAAAGGCAAAACACAAAGAAATACCGCTCACAACACGGATGATAACCGGGGATCTCTTGGTATCCTCAATGTATACACGGGGGATCCCTTGGTATCCTCAACATAAATGAATGTCATAGATCTGTTGGTATCCCAAAGATCTCTTGATATCCTCAATATAAATGAATTCCAGGGATCTCTTGGTATCCCTCACCTTAGTCCAAATAAATATTTCATATAGGGGATCTCCCGGGATGCCGTCCCGTGGTCCCAATTTAAAATACATAACAGCAACACACGAATATTAAACTAAATTCCAACTTCGTTTGAGTAAACAATTAATTCTAGCCTAACATGCTTCATGTAATGCAATTAAGGCAGTTAAGCAAATAGGAAATTAAGTCAACTAAGTATACGTTTCTAACTAATAATAGGCTAAGTCTGCAAGTAGAATATAAATAGTTAATAAAGGAACTCAGTTTATATACTAAAAGCAAATTGGATTTTCAACAATCAGCTCAAGTATGCGCTTGTCACCTCACATACAAGGAATTTCAAGTATGAAATATCATCTCCTAAGGTATGGTCCCCTACACAAAATTAGACATGCCACTTACCTCGAACGGGCTCAAATTCAACTGGAAATCATGCTTTTATCATGAGTATCCGGCTTCAAATGGCCTAAATCCATTGAACTCAATTGCGTATTGTAAATAACACTTCAAGTAACTGATTCTACAATTGAATTCTAAGACAATATGTGAATTCATGTAAAATGACAAAAATTACCCTCAGGCCAACGTCTCGGAATTGGGCGAAATCTATATTTTCGGAAACCTCATACTCTCACGAGTGTATGCATAACAAGAACAAAAAAATCGAAGTTCAGATGACCCCTCAAATCCTCATTTGAAGGCCTCTTATACTCAAGCCCTAATTACCCATTTTGCCCAAATTTCTCACAACTAATTAGGTATTTAATCACATGAAAACGAGTTAAAAAGTTAATAACGTTACCTCCAAGTGATTCCCTTTTTTTCCTTAAGAACCCCTCTTAGCAGCTTCAAACCCGGGTGAAAATGGTGAAAGAATGGCTCAATTTCGCAAAGGCAACTATTGATATATTATGCCCTGCGATTATCCCACTTGCGGCCCTAGGACATCATCTATGGAGAAAATGTTGCATCGACGACTTTCCGTTAGGTAACTTGCTTCTGGATCTGCGGACCATTAACCGTAGGAGCAGTGCCGCTTCTGCCAGCCTCGCACCACATCTGTGGTCTCTGAAGAATCGACCCAAAACTGCTTCTGAGGCTCTTTAGCCTCATCTGCGGTGCAATATCTGTGGTCCCCAAGCCACAGATGCGAAAAAACTAGAAACAGCAACGCTACAACTGCTGCAACTCTTCTTCAACCTTCCCGTTAACCATCCAAAATCACCCTGAGGGCCCCAAGACCTCAACCAAAAGCACGAACATCAAAAAATTACTTATTCAAACTTGTACCAATCCTTAAAACACCTAAAACAACATCAAAACCTCGAATTAACCAAGCATTTAAGTCTAAGAAGTCCAAATTTCCTTAAAAATACGCTTTTGAGCAAAAACCCAACCAACGCATCTCCAAATGACCTGAAACTTTGCACATACATCCCAAATGACTTGAGGGAGCTACTAAAACTCTTGGAATTCCATTACAACCCTCGGATCAAAATCTTATCGAACCGAAAACTTCCAAATTTAACTTTTGGCATTTCTAGCCTAAATTATCTATGTACCTCCAAAACACAATTTGAACATGCTCCTAACCCCAAAATTACCTAACAAAACTAACGGAACCATCGGGTTTCCATTCCAAGGATGTCTTCATACTATTCTGACAACGATATTCAATAAGTTATAAGCCTAACCTCAGTCGGGTAGTGAAGAGAAAGGACAAGGCACTACTGAGGTTAATAATAATAGAAATGATAGGATAAGATAAGCAATACAATTGAGAATCCGCAGCAAAAGTCTCTACAGGATAATAAGAATACAATAACTGAAATAGAAATAAAGGTAGAACACAAGGAAATACCGCTCACAACAAAGATGATAACCGGGGATCTCTTAGTATCCTTAATGTATACACTAGGGATCTCTTGGTATCTCGAGGACCTCTTGGTATCCTAGATATATATAAATGAAGGGACCTCTTGGTATCCCAATGATCTCTTGGTATCCTCAACATAAATGAATTCCAGGGATCTCTTGGTATCCTCCATATAAATGAATGTCAGGGATCTCTTGGTATCCCACACCTCACTCCAAATTAAAATTTCATACAGGGGATCTCTCGGGATGTCGTCCTGTAGTCCCAATTTAAAATACACAACAACAACACATGAATATGTAATTAAATTCCAATTTCGTATGAGTAAACAGATAATTCTAAACCTACATGCTTCACGTAATGCAATTAAGACAGTTAAGCAAATAGGAAATTAAGTCAAGTAAGCATGCTTTTCTAACTAACAACAGGATAAGTATGCAAGTAGAATAAAAATAGGTAAGAAAGGAACTAAGTTTAAATACTTAAAGTAAACCGGATTTCTACAATTAGCTCAAGTACACGCTGGTCACCTCACATACAAGGCATTTAAACTATCAAATATCATCTCCTAAGGGGATGGTCCCTCATACAATGTTAGACAAGCCACTTACCTTGAACCGAATCAAAATCAACTCGAAATCCCACTTTTTCACGAATAAATGACTCCAAATGGCCCAAATCTATTAAATTCAATTATATATTATAAATAACACTTCAACTAACTGAATTCTAAGCTAATACGCGAAATCATGTGAATTGACCAAAATGACCAAAATTCCCCTCCGACCAACATCTTAGAATCGGGTGAAATTTATATTTTTGGATATTGCATACTCTCATCAGTCTATGCATAATAAGAACACAAAAATCGGAGTCCAGATGACCCCTTAAATCCTCATTTAAAGGCCTCTTAAACTCAAGCTCTAATTACCCATTTTTTTAATATTTCTCACCACTAATTTGGTATTTAATCACATGAAAATGAGTTATAAAGTCAAGAACGTTACCTCCAAGGGATTCCCCTTTGTTTTCCCCAAGAACCCCTCGTAAAAGCTTCAAACCCGGATAAACATGGTGAAAGAATGGCTTAATTTCGCAAAGGAAACTATTTATTTGTTATGTCCAGCGATTACCGCATTTGCGGCACTGTGACACCATCTACAGTCCTGCTTTTACAGTGCAAATTTCGCATCTACGACATTCCTTTAAGTGATCAGCTTCCGCATCTGCGCACCTCTAACTGCAGCATCGGTTTCGCTTCTGCGAGCCTCACATCACATTTGCTCTTTATGAATAATCGACCCAAAACGGCTTCAGCGACCCTTTAGTCGCATCTGCGATGCCGCATCTGCCGTCCCCAAGCTGCAGATTCGAAAATACCAGAAACAACAATGCTACAACTGCTGCAACTCTTCTTCAACCTTCCCGTTAACCCTCCAAAATCACCCAAAGGGCCCCAGGACCTCAACCAAAAGCACAAACATGACCAAATACCTTATTCAAACTTGTACTAGTCCTTAAAACACCTAAAACAACACCGAAGCCTCGAATTAACCAAGTATTTAAGCCTAAGAACTCCAAATTTCCTCAAAATATGTTTTTGATAAAAAACCCAACCAACCAATCTCCGAATGACCTGAAACTTTGTACATACATCCCAAATGACTTGACGGAGCAACTAAAACTCTCAGGATTCCATTTTCACCCTCGGATAAAAATGTCATTATCGAACCGGAAACTTCTAATATTTAACTTCCGGCATTTCAGTCCTAAATTAGCTACGGACCTCCAAAACAGAATTCGAATAAGCTCTTAAACCTAAAATCACCTAACAAACTAACGGAACCATGGGATTCCCATTCCAGGTTTTTCTTCACATTGTTCCAGTTACGGTTAATTTTCCAACACATAAGCTCTTATTTAGGGACTAAGTGTCCCAAAACTCTCTAAAACTCAAAACCGAACATCGCAACAAATCGAATAAGCAAAAATAAACTTGGGAAAAGTAGTTAATAGGGGATCAGGGTATAAACTTTTAATACGACCGGCCGGGTCGTCACTCTCTGTGATAGATAAATTTGCTCAAAAAGCAAGAAGCCATCAAGATATCCAAAAAGGTCGCCTAAGAAAGGATCTCCAGTTGGGATAAGGCTATTTGAGCTGCAAATATAAATGGTAATGGGTGTGAAACAATCAGAGCTGGTGCAGAACAAAAGTCTCTTGAGACCGACTCAAGATGATCGAGCAAAAGCCAAGCTGCTCAAGACTCAAGGCCAAAAACCCACCACCGTTATCATAAACTGACAAATTTTTACTTTGTATGAAATAGGAACAAAGCAGTGCAAGGAAAGTGATTCAAAAAAAAGCAAAAAAAGGAAAAAACAAACAAAAGAAAACAAAAAAAAAGATAGAAGTAAAAGAAAAGAAGAGAAGAGCCGGCAAATGGAATTTTCTCAAATCTTTGCCTTTCTTTGTCTTGCTATTTTGCATTAAATCTTACGATTGATCTTCACATTTTTTTGTTGGATAAAAATTCCTAGTCTGATGGATTTTTCCCCCAAGCAAAATCTTAGTGTGATGAATATTTCTCCTAAGATACCGTAAAAAGAGACCTAGTCTGATGAACTTTCTCCTGGATGAAATTCTTAGTTTGACGAATTTCTTCTAATATAACAAACCTAGTCTAATGAATATTTCTCCTAGGATTAAAATCTTAGTCCGGTGAATCTTTCTCCTATGATATCCAAAAAAAAGAAGACCCAGTCTAATATACATTCTCCTAGGATAGAAATCTTAGTCTGATGAATCTTTCTCCTAATATAGAAAACCTAGTCTAATGAACCTTTTCCTAGGATAGAAATGTTAGTCTGATGAATCTTTCTCCTAAGATAGCCAAACAAAATCATCTACTCATGCCCTCAGAAAGTATGAGTCGAGATAATTTGTTTAAAAAACATGATTCCCCTCTTCCCCGCCCCCACCCCCCCCCCCCCAAAAAAAATACAATGAAAATTTTATTTCTCAATAAAAAAACTAAAAGATCTCTCTTGGTTCGTAAGGTTCTCACTTCTTAGCTGTAATAATCCAACTGATCGCTTTGAGAAATTGCATCCAATTTATTTGTTTGAGGTCATGAGTAGCTTCATATATGTGTATCGACTTGTGTTCACAGTCTAGGCATGAAACCGGAAAGCTTTTACGTGAAAATATGAAAAATATATTATTTATTGAGTTAAAATTTGTTTTTTAGTTGACTTTGGTCAACATTTTTGGCAAACGGACCCAGATTTGAATTTCGATGACCCCAGGAGGTCCACGATAAAATATGGAACTTGGGCATATGTCGGTCTTGAATTCCAAGGTACCTAGCTTTAGAATATAATTTTTGAAGATAATTGTTGTGCTGGTCTTTAAAAGAACTAGTACAACATTGAGAAAGCGAGATCTAAATTCAGTTTCTATTAAACCATTAAACCCGTATAGAAATTACAGGCCATAGAAAAACAATTATCAAATTTGGACATCGTCTGAGGAAGTTATGCTCATATTCATCTCGGGAAAAATTGATGTTTTCTGGTGTGGTCGCAAATGCGAACATTTTCATCGCAATTACGACGCCAATATGCAAATGCAAACTTTTTGTCGCAAATGCGGCTTTTGCCAGTCTTTCCTTGTTCGCAAATTGCAAGGATTCACAATTGTGAACCCTAGGTTGCAGATGCCACATTTGAGGCCTGTTAAGTGAGATGTTTTACGGGATTTTCACGCATTTTTCAAATTTCTCAAACCCTAAACCTCCATAGGCAATTTTTCAAAGACCCAAACTTCACCAATTCATTGGGTAAGTGTCTCTAATAAATTTTCAACTATATTTTGTGATTATATCTTAGATTTAGAAATAATTGTAAAATATTTCAAAAGATGTAAAATGATGATTTGAATGACCAAATGGTATAGGAATTAAATAATTTTTATATGGGTGAATTCGTAGTGAAATGAGTGTTCGATTTTTGTAAATTGTGTCGAGTTCCGAGGAGGGGTCTCGGGAGTTGACTTTTATTGACGTTTTGCAAATTGTATAAGAATTATAGTTTTGTTAATTGGAATTGTTTTCTCTTGCATTGTTCGATGTACTCAAGTCATTTTTGGCTAGATTGAGTCGAGCATTGATTAATTGGTAAAGGAAAAGCTAAACTGAATATTGAATTGGCCGGAATAAGGTAAATATCTTGCCTAACCTTGTGTAGGGGACTTCCCCTTTGGATTTGAGTCTTGTATGCTAATTTAAGTCCGTGAACGCGAGGTGACGAGTGTGTTCTCGGATTTTTTTGTGTGAAATTTGCCTGTAGGGTTCATAGGTCCTTATATCCATTATGTGGAAAGTATCTTGTTATGATTGGGTTTAATAATTGCTTAAATTGCCGCTATATCCTTCATATGATGTTGTTAACTTTCCTCTAATTCATGCGTGTTACATTGACCCTTATTTGCCTTAGTTGAAGTTATTTCCTCCCTTATTATTTTGGATACTTCTTGATTTTGAGTTCTTTTATAACTTCGTGTAAATATATTACATGTCCAATTGTTGTGGTTACCGGTGTTGTATCATATGCATATTATGACTTGTTATTTTGTTGAGGTTATCATGCTTCTTGGTTTCAGTTCCATGGCCCTCATGATGTACTTGTTTATTCCCTTGCAGGGATGTTATTATATACGATATTGTCTCCCTTGCCAAGATATTATTGCTATACTCTCGTTCCCTTATTGGGATTCTTGTATTCTTGATGTTGAATTGTATTTGGGGATACGATTGCCCGCCGCAATGATATTATATGAAATAGGAACGGTTTGCACGTCGCAATGGTATTATGTTAAATGGGATCGAGTTGCAAGCTGCAAAGGTAATGTGAAATAAGATTGGGTTGCACGCCACAACGGTGTTATATGATATGGGATTGGGTTGCACGCCGCATCGGTATTATCTGAAATGGGATCGGGTTGCATGCTGCAACAGAATTATGTGAAATAATATTGGGTTTCACGTCACAACAATATTATATGAAATGATATTGGGTTGCACATTGAAATGGTATTATGTGAAATAGGATCGGGTTGCATGCCCTAAAGGTTTATTGTGAAATAGGATCGAGTTGCACGCCGCAACTGTATTATATGAAATAGGGTCAGGTTGCATGCCGTATTGATATTGTGTTAAATGGTATTAGGTTGCACGCTATAAGGGTATTATATGAAATAAGATCGGGATGCACGCCACAATGGTATTACGTGAAATGGGATCGGGTCACACGTCGCAACGAAATTATATGAAATGGGATCACGTTACACGTCACATCGACATTATATGACTTGAGATGGGGTTGCACGCCCCAATAAGAAATAATAAAAGTGAATATTGATTCTTATGGTGATGGTGGGAGTAAATCATGAAGGGTGATGTCGTGCACTTTCTGTTAGTAGTGTTTATTTGTTGTTATCAATTCAAGTGTTTTAACTCTTTAAATTCCTTTACTATTGTGATTCTTTGTGTTGGAACCTACAGTGGTTTCAATACCTCGATATATATATATTATATATATATATATATATATATATATATATATATATATATATATATATATATATATATATATATATATATATATAATTGTCATAATTTTAATTCAATTAGTTTCTCAATTATATTCCCTTAAACCATCTGAGGTTGTATTTACTGAACAAGAATTTCTACTAAGTTTTAAGTTATTAATGTCCATGTTAAAGGTAATAATTTATTCGATGATGTACTTTATTTGAAAGGGGTACTTTCTTTACTCAAATGATTTCAACAAAAAAAAACTTCATCTTTTCTCGGTGATTTTCCTGATTAGTTTACAAATTCTAATTTATATAAATGAGACTTCATGAACATCTTGGGTACATTTTTACGGGCATTAAATATTGTATAACGTGTGGAGTTTTTTTGTTGTTAAAAGTGAGATTGAAAATATGTGGGCACAAGGTGCCATGTTAACTAAAGATTCGACAACTGAGATTACGAAGTGAGAAATTGAGGATTGAGATGGTTGAAATTGTGCTTTAGACATGATATGATTGGTTGAATTGGAACTGCTTTCATTATTTGAATAAATTCTTACTTATCACTATTTCTGTTATGTTAGTGATGATTTTCTTGATTATTTGTTTTACTTCGTTATCTGATTTATTTGGTTATCGTTCGTTACTACCCATCTCCCTTTACTATTTCAACTGCTTGTATTTTGATTTCTTTCCATTGTTGGTATTACCTCGTTATCTTTATCTCGATATTTTATTATCATATCCTTTTTATTTCATTTGACCAGTAGGTGTCTTGACTATTCCTCGTCACTACCCCACCGAGGTTAGTCTTGATACTTACTGCACAGTGCCGAAGTGTGCTCACACTACACTTCGGTACATTTTTTTGTGTACATATCTAGGTATAGGTTGATAGTAGCTGTGATGGTCGTCGCGGTGGAGACTCACGGTAACCTGCTGTTGCGTTCACAAATCTCAAAGCTACCTTTGTTTATGTTTACGTTCCATTGATTCCTTCTTGTTATGGAACAATGTTATATTTATTTTGTATAACTACTCTTAAAAATGCTTATGACATGTACCACCAGTTTTGGAGAATTGTGATTTATTCAGGGTTATTTATGTTGAAGTGAGTAAATGTTAATACTAATTCAGTTAGTATTAGGCATACCTAGTTTAGAGCCTAGGTGTCATCATGACTCCTTTGGAGGGATTTTGGTTCGTGACAAGATGGTATCAGAGCTCTAGGTTCATGGGTGCTACCAGTCATAGGCAGGTTTAGTAGAGTCTTGCGGATCGGTACAGAGACATCTGTACTTATTTTCGAGAGGCTACGTAACTGTTAGGAAATTCCACATTTTTCTTTCCTTATCGTGCGATATTGATTCTACTCGAAGCATATAACATATGTTCTTTTACATCCACTCGTGTGTAATATTATTCTTTCAGCATTCCCTATGCGCTAGTGGTTCGTGATGCTACAGACGTACTACGAAGGAGTCAGGGATGCTCAGACATTGTCTCAACGTATTGTCCAAAATGAATATACGAATGTATTGAGAGGATATTCAATTGTTCATATGGAGGTGCAACAGTTTCCAACATCTAATTGTTTTGCGGATCATCAGACGTTGTTTTCTATGGCTTTTTTTCCAAGTGGAGTAGTTCAATAGCGGCATTCAGATTGCAGAGTTAGATTTATATCAAATTTAGCCTAAGCTATGTATGTATGTCGTATTTGTAGATTGTCAATTTTTACGACGACCAAGGTCTAAGATCTTTCGCTGGATGATGTTGGGCTACAATGTTTCCCTGTCATTAATGGATCTATATATCAGCATCAAGGAGAGTCGAAGGAACAACTTTAGATTCTTAGGAGGTCTATTCAGTATGGGTAGTGATTGCGGCAGAACGGGGTGCTTCAGAGGAAATGCAATGGTTTATAAGCTTATGGCTACGTGGTTCATCTTAGGATCATCTGTATTTGGGACTTTGATTGGCATTATTGCATATCGACTATTTGAAAAAGTGAATCAGTTAAGTAGTGTTGGGTTAGCATAGCAATGGAAGTAAATGGTACTTTTAAGCGGTAATTTCATAGTAGTATTTGTGGCAGCACTCTAGTATTGGATGTCTTGTGTGATTTAGTTGAGTTAGGAACGTGCAGTCCTGATGGCTTAATTGCATGCAGGCGGATCTCGGAAGGTTCTTGATGGTTTGACTACGGCTTGATTTAGGTGACTACTATGGACATAAAAAATATATGGTACATTGCAACTTTCTCCTAAATCGGTATCAAAAAATTAATAGAGTGCTAGCATTGTTGGCTATCATGTGTTCAGAGTATGTATTTTTATTAAAGGACCTTGTAGTTTAGTTTACGTGTGCGTGGCTGGTAGCTTAGTGATTACAGGGTTCGAGACCTTCGAGCTTCATCTTTTGTTACGTGCCCAGAAACTCTATATGAGTGCTTCAACAAAACGATAGAGTGTGAGTGATGTATCAGCCATTGGATTTGCATAGTTGAGTTAGGGTATGGAAAATTTCGTATTCCTGAGGTTTTGGGGCTAGATGCCCTCATATGTAAACTATTTCCTATTTGCAGATTGTGGAGAAATGTTGAGAATGGAATAATTAATAGCATGTCTTATCGATAGGTTGTTGTGGATCTTTTTGAAGAGTATTTACCTATTTGGAAATAATCAGGATTTAGGTTGGGGGCTATTTGAAAGCTCAATGAGAATATATATCTTGTATCAGATCAAGTTTGAGAGCGTGTAAAAGTTGCTAATTCGACTTTCTAATAGACTTGTTAGTTCCGCAGCTCGGGGAGAAAGTTCCATAATTCAATTTAAGATAGATAGAAGGGAGAATGCCGCTGACAAAGATGAGCTCTACCAGTCTCTCCTGCTCATGTGATATTGTTAACATGGTTATAGTATCAAACAGAATGGATATTATTCATTCCCCTAGCCTATGTTATGTTCTACTCTTTTGTGCTGTGTTAGGCGGTGAGGTTGTATGAATAATCCCCATGCATTTTGTAATTTTGTTCAAGTCTTATGGCGATGCGAGCAAGATAGCCCCCGTGATGTTGATTTGTTCATTTCACCTTAATTGTTCTTGTTTCTTTCATGTTTTAGCTCTTTCATTTATTTTCCCATAGTTTTATTTGTGCATTTTGTTGTACTTGATACAAGTATTCATATGTTCAGTGAGCCCGAACATTTTGGGTTGATGAGTATTTGGGTGCGAGCTGCACGCCACCGCGGATGTTATGTGTGATACTCTTTTCTTGTGTTTATTTGATGTTGTATTTTCCCTATGTGGGACGATTTGATGAAAAACTATACTTTTCTTGTTACGCATGTTGTACTTGTTAGATAATTCATATACTTTTCTTTCCTTTATTTGTGTTGCATAAATGAGTCATTACTGGGATGTGTGGTACAAGAATCCGTGTGATTCTGTGATGAGTTGTTAGTTGGGATGACTGTATTAGCTGTGATAAGGTTCTTAGACTTTAGATTAGTACTATGGTATCAGGGGTGAGGAGCGTTTTGAAGTATGAAGGTGTTTCTACTAATATTTGGGTGATGGCCATTGGCGGACGAGAGAGCTTCTGGACTTGTTGTCTTCATGGGCGACTATGAGTTCCCACATGTTTCTTGATCATGAGAAATATGTATAGGTTCGGAACAAGGTATTATTCATTGCAAAGTATATTGTCAGCATCCATGATGTTATTTGAGCAGCTATGTTGGTCAGAGGCTATTGCTTCGAGTATGTGAGTTGTGTGGAACAACATGTGAACGTATTATTGATTGGAATTTTCAGCTCGATTCAGCTTGTTCGGGTGTATGTATGAGGAGCTCATGCAGTGGTTCGACGGCCTTGGAATGACTCCGGGCACATTCGAGGACGAACATATGTTTAAGTAGAGGAAGATGTAACGACCCAACTGGTCTTTTGAGAAATTGCATTCGATAAGGTAGTTTTAGGTCACGAGTAGCTTCATATTATGTGTATCGACTTGTGTGCACAGTCCAAGCGCGAAACAGAAAATCTTTTATGTGAAAATATGAAAAATATAGTAATTTCTAGAGTTAAAATTTAGTTTTTAGTTGACTTTGGTCAAGGTTTTTGGTAAATGGACTCAGATAGGTGATCTGATGATCCTGGCATGTCCACGATAAAATACGGGACTTGGGCGTATACCCAGAATTGAATTCCGAGATCCATAGCCTTAAAAAACAATTTTTAAAAATGATTGTTGTGCTGATTTTTAAAGGAAATAAAGAACTGAGTTAATGTTTGAACTCATTGGTATCAGGCCCATATTTTGGTTCCGGAGTTTGGTACAAGTTTGTTGTGATATTTAAGTCCTCTTTGTGAAATTGGTGAGAATCGAAATTTATTTCATGTGATTTGGACGTCCGGTTAAAAGGATGAAAAAATCATGAGTGTTGAGGTAAAATTCATAGTTTTTGATGTTAATTTGATCATTTTGATCGCACGAGCAAGTCCGTACAATAATTTTAGATTTGTGTGCATGTTTGGTTTGGAGACTCGATGTCACGAACCCAGTTCGCCTCCATGAACATGTCATGACGACACCTAGCCCCAACAACTAGGTAAGCCTAACAATGCGGAAACAAATAAATTGTGGAAATTATAACTCAAATCAAGATTTACCAAAAATGGAAAGTGGAATGTAGAATGCCACTTGGCACATACAGCACAGTATCTCAACTACTACAACACTATCCCAAAACCCAAAAACTCACAGGACAAGCTAACAGAATGTAATACACTGCTCTAACTCCAGAATGTTTAAAACAACAGTACGAAAGAAAAGCTAACTTCTAAAGCTAGAATAAGATAGAAAATCCTGGTCTGCGAACGCGGTAGATGTACCTCGAAGTCTCTTCTAGATCTTCCCGTCTCGAGGAAAATACGCTAGGGGGGAAGTATCTAGATCTGCACGCGAACAACATGCGCAGTTGGGGCATGAGTACACCACAGCGGTACCCAGTAAATGCCAAGCCTAACCTCGGTCGGGTAGTGACGAGGAAGGTTAGGACCCTACTGATAATAAGCAAAATAATAAATCTTGCAACAGTATGAAATAGATAGGAATAATGAGTATAACTATGAAGTAAGATATATTATACATGGCAATAATTAACATAGAAAATAAGGTAACACGGATTAAACAGCTCAACGAGGATCTCCCAGGGTACCGTCATGTAGTTCATTTCATCAACTGTCCAAGGATCTCCCGTGATACCGTCCCATAGCACATCACATGTGTATATATTAAGGATCTCCTGGGATATCATCCCATAGTCCATCTTTCAACATGCAGGGGGATCTATCGGGAATCGAACCTGCAGTCCCAAAGTAAATATGTAGGGTGATCTACCAGAAATCTAACCCGTAATCCCAAAGTATATATGCACGGGATCTACAGGGAATCTAACCCGATGTCCCAAAGAAAACAAATAAGGGGGAAGCTACCGAAATCCCATCCGTATTTCCAATGTAAATACGCAGCCACAACAAGAAGATATTCAGCAATGAAGTTCAAAGAAATACAAGGCAATGGGTAGTTCAAGCCTAACATGCTTCGTGTAGTACAAACCAAGCAAATAGGAATTTAGATCAACTAAGGATGTTTTTGTCAACTAACACATGCTATAATTGCACATAGAATAAAGCAAGTAAGAAAAAAGGATTTTCAACAATTAGCTCAAGTACGCACTCGTCACCTCACGTACATGTCATTCAATTACCAAACATTATATCTTAAGGGGAAAGTCCCCCACACAAGGTTAGACAAGCCACTTACCTCAAACCGGCTCAAAATCAGCTAGAAACTGCGTTCTTGCCACGAGTATCCGACTCTAAGTGGCCCAAATCTATTCAATTCAATTACATTTCATAAATAACATCTCAAACAACTGATTCTACTATTTGATCCAAAGCTAAGACGCAAAATTAGATAAAATGACCAAAATGTCCCTCATGCCAAAATCTCGAAATCACGTGAAACTTATATTTTTGTAAACCTCATACTCTCCCGAGTTTATACAAAACAAGAACACAAAAATCGGAATTCAAGTGACCCCTCAAATCCAAGATTAAATTTTAAAAAACCCAAGCCCTAGTTCTTCACTTTTCGGTTAAATTCAATGAATTTCTAGGCTAATTTCACAATATATCATGTTTTCGGTTTATAGAACTTACCTCTAATCACTTCTTCTTGAATCCCTATTCAATTTCCCTCAAAGACCTCTCAAAATACTCAGCTAAATTGCGGATGAAATATTTTAAAACCTCACTGCCCAGTCCTATAATTGCTTCATCGCGCTGGCAACCAAGGCCTCGCGATCACGAAGGGAAAAAATTCCCAATTTCCAAACTACACTATGTGAACGCGATAGGGGTTCTAAAAACGCGAAGCTTCCACTCACAAAGCTATGTGAACACGTGACCATACACGCGGACACGAACAGTAATAACACTGGACCTTCAATTACAACTACGCGATCGCGAACTCTTCTTTGCGAAAGTGAACCGCCACTAACTAACCTTCCGCGATCGCGAACCCAATAACACAAATGTGAATAGCCGGCATGCCAAAATCCTTCTATGCGATCGCGTCCCCAGGCTCGGATCGTGAAGGCCAATTTACACCTGCAACTGCTGCTGCAAATTTTTGAAATTCCTTAAGTCTCCAAACTTCCCGTTAGCCATCCACAATCAGCCCCAGGCCCCCCGGACCTCAACCAAAAGAATCAACACATCCTAAAACCTCATTCAAACTTGTTAAAATCATCAAACACCTCAAATCACACCAAATCCACTAATTCACATCGAATTCAAGCCTAAGTTTTCTGAAAACAATCGAAACACATTTTTGATCAAAACGTCGTCCAAACCACCTCCGATTGACCTAAAATTTTGCACGCACATCCCAATTGACATAACGGAGCTATTGCAACTTCTGGAATTCTATTCTGACCCTTGGATTAAAATCTTACCATCTGACCGGAAACTTCAAACAAAAATTCAAACTTCAACATTTGAAGCCTTAATTATCTACGGACATCCAAAATACATTTCGATCACGCCCCCAACACTAAAATCACCTAATGGAGTTAATGGACCCATTGGATTTTTATTCCGAGGTTGTCTCCAAACTGTTCTGATTACAACCAACATTCCAATACATAAGTTATTATTTATGGAGTAAGTGTCTCCCAGAAACTCAAAATCGAACATCCTGGCAATTCAATTTAGCCGAAATAGACTTGGGGAAAGCACTTAATAGGGGATCGGGACATTGATTCTCGAAACGATCTGCCGGGTTATCACATCCTCCTACACTTAAACATTCATTCGTCCTCAAACGAGCATAAAGACATACCTAAACTAGTGAAAAGATGAGGGTAATTGCTGCGCATATCATGCTCGGTCTTCCAAATCGCCTCCTCTATCGGCTGGCCCCGCCACTAAACCTTTACTGAAGCAATGTTCTTTGACATAAACTTTTTGACCTACCTGTCAAATATTTCCATTGGCTCCTCAACAAAGGATAGATCCTTGTCAAACTGGACAGAGCTGAAATCCAACACGTGCGACAGATCACTGTGATACTGTAATGACCACACCCGTCCTTTCTTGTATTTCAACCCCGATATCCCCGTATTATGCTTCCCCCATATGTTGATATATTTTTTTGGTGAGTTTGAGATGTGTTGGATTGAATTTTGTTAGAAATGAGACCAATAGTCTCTTTAAGAAAAGCTTAAGTTGGAAAAGTCAATCGGAGGTTGACTTGTAAGTTAGAGAGATCGGAATGCATTTTCGAAAATTCGACTAGTTTTGAATGGTGATTTATGACTTGGGAGCGAAATCGGAATTTAATTTGGGGGTCCGGTGAAGAATTAGGCTTGAATTGGCTAAAGTTGAATTTCAGTGAATTCCGGTTGATACGTGAGATTTTGATCCGAGGGTCGGAATGCAATTCCGAGAGTGGAAATAGCTTTGTTAGGTGATTTTGGATATGCATGTAAATATTCAGGTCATTCGGACATCGTTTGGTTGGGGTAATGATTTTAGTGATTTTTTATGTTAAAGGTAGCGTTTTTATTGCTCGAGCAAGCTTGATTGAAGTATTGGGGCATGTTTGTGCTTTTGGTTGGGGTCTTAAGGGCCTCGGGGTGATTTCGGATAGTTAACGGATTGGTTTTTGGATTTGGAATGCTGCAGAAATGCTTTAAGCTGTCGCAGAGGGTTTAACTCTATGCGATCGTGGAGGTCCTATGAGATCACATAAAAGGATGGATGGGGGTGTGCCAGTTTTGCTATGTGAACGCGGGGAGGATCTGTGTTCGCATTGAAGCAATTTGGGAGGCTTGGCAGTAAGACTATGTGAACGCACGTGGGCAGTCCGAACGCATAGAAGGAGCATGAGGGCCTGGTCAGTTGCTCTATGCGAACGCACAAGATGTGTGCAAATGCATATAGTATTTTGGATGCTGGGGAGTTTTTCTCTATGCAAACGCACAGAAGGAGTACAAACGCATAAAAGAAGGCGTCTAGGCAGAAAGGTTTTTAATTAACATTTCATCCGCGCGTCTCTTCACTTTTTCCTCCATTTTTACAATATCTTGAGAGCTTATTGACGGATTTTGAAGGGGATTTCGATGGGAAGTGATTGGAGGTAAGTCTTGTGGTCTTATTACACCCTTTTATTAAAGAATTAACCATAAATTCTCTGAAATTGGGTGAAAAGTTAAAGAACTAGAGCTTGGAATTTTGATTGTAAATTAGGGATTTGGAGGAGCATTTGGACTCCGATTTTGATGAATTTCATATGTACGGACTCGTAGCGAGACAATGATTCTGAAAATGTGAATTTCATAATTTTTCGAGAAGTGTGCCCGAGGCTCGGGTTTTTCCAACTTCGTGTCTTTGAGTGTATTTCGAGTTATTTCGATTGGGTTGCATTCCATTAGCCTATTTTGACGTATTCCTATTGGTTTTGATCATATTTGGCATCTGCGGAGGTGGATTCTCAAGGGAAAGGCATTTCGAGCTAGTCTACAGCCGGCTAGAGGTGAGTAATGCAAGTAAATAATGTTTCTGAGGGTTTGAAACCCCAGACTTTCACATCGTAATGCTATTTTGAGGCATGAAACACACTCCATGATAAGTGCGGGGTCGGATACTGTTGGGGGATTGTGATTTGGTCCATCCCGAGTGAGATTCATACTATATTGGCGTATGATACGCACACGGTGATGACCATTATTGGGCTTTATGCCGTGTTTGGGGCCTAGAGCCGACCTGTGCTATCCTTCTGGAGTTGGTATAACTGTTGTAGCATGATTGCATATTATTTATTATCAGTCCATGGTTTCAAAACATTGTTTTCAAAACCCAGCCGTGTTTTAGAACTCATATGCGATCTTTAAATGTATTTCGGTTGATGATTATTGTTTATTACTGCCCAAAGGGATTATGATATATTTTCTAGACTAATATTGGGTGGCTCAGGCTGCGCGCCGCAGCGGTGATTAGAAATAGTGGTAACATGGACACTGTGTGATATGAGCGGTCATGTAACATGGACTGGCCTGGTTATTGATTTTCGCCACTTGATCTTTGATTATTTGCCATGAGATGGCTGGTTTTAGTATTCGCCACGAGATGGCTGGTCATTGCGCTTTGGCTGTATGAGCCCCTCCGGAGTCTGTACACACCCCCAGTGAGCGTCGTCGATGATAAATGATATGGGCGGCTCGGGCTACACGCCGCAGTGGGTACTGGATTGTACCATCATATGCGTTGCATCGCATCCCTGCATTTGCATCACACACACACACACACATACACAAACACACACATACACATACATACATATATATATATATATATATATATATATATATATATATATATTGTTTTTAAGTTGTTCAGTTGCATGTACTATTATACACTGTCTTACCTTGCTTTCTGTAATTTTTGGGGTTTCTTGATTTAGGAGCTTTAGTTACTATTATTACTCACTGGGTCTGAGTACTGACATTACTCCCTGTACCTCGCGTGCAGATCCAGGGCAGTCTCAAGCAGAGTAGATCCATCGATGGTCAGCTTTCAGCTGTTCGAACTGTCGAGGTAGCTGCACGGCATTCGCAACCATTGACTCTCTTTTCCCTATCTTTATTTTCCTGTCTTTCCTTTGTACTCCTAGTTACAAACAGACTTGTATCAGATTGGGTTTTACATGTTAGAGGCTCTAACTTGTGTCACCTGTTCCTAGGTGGTTTATTGTTGGTTTCAGTATATTCCGCTCTGTTTTGGGTCTTAAATCTCTTTCGCTTTTGAGTTTATCATTTATTTATTGTCTTTCATGTGGGATTATTGATATTGAGGTAGGGCTTGCCTAGCCTGACGGCCGGGCGCCACCACGACTGGGTTTGGCTCGTGAAAGATACCTTCAGAGCATCGAAACATGAAATATCAGAGGAACCCCTGCCAGGCTGGGAGGTCAGGCAAGCTCATAAGCACCCTCCCCAACACGTCTCAATATCTCAAAAGGCCCAATGAACATCGGAATCAGCTTCCCTTTCTTCCGAAATCTCATGAAGCCCTTTATAGGCAAAACTTGGAGCAGAACCCGCTCTCCAACCATAAAGGAAACATCACGAACATTCTGGTCCGTATAGCTCTTCTATCTGGACTGTGTTGTACGAAGTCTATCCCGAATTACATTAACCTTCTCCAAAGAATCCTGAACCAAATCTATGCCCAATATTTTGGCCTCGCCCGGCTCGAACCAACCCACAGAGATCTACACCGCCTACCATACAAGGCATCATATGGCTCCATCTGAATGATGGACTGGTAGCTGTTGTTTTAAGCAAACTCCACCAATGGCAATAACTGATCCCAAGACCCTCCAAAATCAATAACTCAAGCGCGCAGCATATCCTAATGATTCTAAATAGTGTGCTCGAACTGCCATCTGTATGGGGTGAAATGTTGTGCTCAACTCCACCGAGTACCCAAGTCCTGTTGAACGGCCCTCCAAAACCATGATGTAAAATGAGTACTTCTATCAAGCCACTTACCTCAAACTGGCTCAAATCATCTAGAAACCACGTTTTTGCCACGAGTATCCGACTCCAAATGGCCCAAATCTATTCAACTCAATTACATATTGTAAATAACCTCTCAAAAAACAGATTCTACTATTTAATTCAAAGCTAAGACGCGAAATTAGGTAAAATAACCAAAATTCCCCTGTGGTCAGAATCTCGAAATCGTGTGAAACTTACATTTTAAGATATCTCATACTATCACAAGTCTATACATAACAACAACAAAAAAACGGAGTTCAAATGACCTCTTAAATCCCAGATTAAAATTTTAAAAGCCCAAGCCCTAGTTCTTCAATCATTTATCCTTGAATCCCTCTTCAATTTCCCTCAAAGAGCTCTCAAATACTCATCTATGGTGGAATAATGGCTCAAAACCACGGATAAAATGTTTATATACCTCATAGCCCAGTCCTGTAATACCTTCATCGCAATTGCGGCCAACGCCTCGCAATCGTGAAGGACAAAAATTCCAAGTTTCCAAATACACTACACGAACACAACAAGGGCTTTGCAAACGCAAAGCTTCAACTCACAAAGCTATGCAAATGCATGACCATACACGTGAACATGATGACTAATAACATTGGACCCTCAATTACTAATACGTGATCCCAAACTCTTCTCTGCGAATGTGAAGCACCACTATCTAAACTTTCGTGATCACAAACCTAATAACACAAATGCCAAGAGCATTAACCTGGCCTACCAAAATCCTTCTATGTGATCGCGTCCCCAGGCTCGCGATCGCGAAGGCCATTTTACAGCTGCAAGCGCTGCTGCAAATTTATGAAATTCCTTAAGTCTCAAAACTTCCCGTTAGCCATCCAAAATAACCCCGAGGCCAGCCAGACCTCAACAAAAAGCACCAACACATCCTAAAACTTCATTTAAACTTGTTCCAATCATCAAAACGCCTCAAACAACACCAAATCCACCAATTCACATCGAATTCCAGCCTACGTTTTCTAAAAACTTCTGAAATATATTTTTATCAAAATCCTGACCAAACCACCTCCGATTGACCTGAAATTGTGCACGCACATCCCAAATGACATGACTGAGCTACTGTAAATTTCGGCATTCCATTCTGACGCTCGGATCAAAATCTCACTACCGGACCGGAAACCTCAAAAAAATTTAAACTTCGACATTTCAAGCCTAACTTTTCTATGGACCTCCAAAACACATTTTAAGCATGCTCCCAACCCCAAAATACCTAATTGAGTTAGCGGAACCATCGGATTTCTATTCCAAGGCCGTATTAGCACTATTCCAACTACGGCCAAATTTCCAACACTTAAGTTCTCATTTAAGGACTAAGTGTCCCAAAACTCTCCTTAACTCAAAACTGAACATCCCGGCAATTCAATTTAGCGGAATACACTAGGAGAAAGCAGTTAATAGGGGATCGCGGGGTTAATTTTGAGACGACCGGTCGGGTCGTCACACCCGAGGGCTTAGGTGAGTTTCGGATAGGTTTAAGCTTTGTTATGCTTGTTTTTGGATGTTTCATTGTCATTTATTCAAACAAAAAAGATACTACATTGAGCAAATAAGATCCAAGTTCATTTATACTTAAACATTTGGTCTGTGTCAAAATTACGGATCCATAGGAAAAAGAATCATCGCATTTGGACATTGTATGAGGAAGTTATGCTCATTTTCGCGTCGGAAAATATTGCTGGTTTTTGGTGTTGTCGCAAATGCGAACATTTTCATCGCAATTCCGATGCCAGTTCGCAAATGCAAATTTTTCGTTGCAAGTGCAATTTTTGACAGCCCTTCCTTGTTCGAAAATTGTGAGGGTTCTTAATGGGTTGCAAATGCGACATCTGAGGTCTGTTAAGTGAGATTTTTGACGGGATTTTCACCCATTTTTAAAATTTTCTCAAACCCTAAACCTCTATAGATAATATTCCAAAGACCCAAACTTCTCCAAGTCATTGGGTAAATGTCTCTTATCAATTTACAACTATATTTTGTGATTATACCTTAGATTTACCATTAAATTTATGACAATCTAAAGGAAAATTTGGGAAAAATTATGAAATCTTTCAAAAAATGTAAAATAATGATTTGAATGACCAAATGGTATTGAAATTAGATAATTTTTGTATAGGTGAATCGTAGCGGAATGGGTGTCCAGTTTTTGTAAATTTTATCGAGTTCTAAGGTGCTGGCCCAGGAAGTTGGCTTTTGTTGACTTTTTGCAAATTGTATAAGAATCATAGTTTTGTTAATTAGAATTGTTTTCTCTTGCAAGTTAGATGTATTCAAGTTATGTTTGGCTAGATTGAGCCGAGTGTTCATGAATTGGTAAAGGAAAAGCTAAATTGAGTATTGGATTGGCCGCATTGAGGTAAGTATCTTGCCAAATCTTGTGTGGGAGACTTTCCCTTAGGATTTGAGTCTTTTATGCTAATTGTAGTAAGTGTACGTGAGGCGACAAGGGTGTGCTCAGATTTATTTGTGGAAAATTTGCCTCTAGGGTTCTGAGGTCCTTATGTCCATTATGCGGAAAGTATCATGTTATGATTAGGTTTAATAATTCCTTAAATTCCCTGTAGATGCTTCATATGATGTTGTTAAGTTTCCTCTAATTGCTACGTGTTACATTGACCCTTAATTGCCTTAATTGAAGTTATGCGTCCCTTATTGTTTTGTATACTTCTTGATTGTAAGTTCTTGTATGAATTCGTGCAAGTAAGTTACATATCCAATTATTGTGGTTATCGATTTAATATCACGTGCTTATTATGTCTTGTTATTTTGTTGAGGTTATCGTGCTTGTTGGTTTCTTCTCCGTGACCCTTATGATTTACTTGTTGATTCCCATGCTGGGGTGTTATTGTTTACGATATTGTCTCCCTTGCCAGGATGTTGTTGTTATACTATTGTTCCGTTGCCGAAAATCTTGTATTCTTGATGTTGAATTGCATTTGGGGATCGATTTGCACACCAAAATGCTATTATATGGAATAGGATAGGGTTCCATGCTATAACAGTATTATGTGAAATGAGATCGGGTTGCACGCCGCGACGGTATTATGTGAAAGGGCATCGGGTTGCATGCCGCAACAGTATTATATGAAATGGGATCGGGTTGCACTCTGCAACAATATTATGTGAAATGAGATCGAGTTACATGCCGCAACGGTATAATATGAAATGGGATCAGGTTGCATGTGGCAATAATTTTATGTGAAATGAGATCGAGTAGCACGCCGCAACGGTATTGTATGAAATGAGGTCGGGTTGCACGCCACAAAGTGAATATTGATTCATATGGTGAGGGCCATAGTAAAACACGAAGGGTGATGTCGTGCACTTTCTGTTTGCTATGCTTATTTTTATCAATTCAAGTTTTTTAATTGATTAAATTCCTTTATTGTTGTGATTCTTTGTGCTGGAATCTACTATTTATATATATATATATATATATATATATATATATTTCAGACTTCAATAACTGTCACAGCTTTAATTCAATTAGTTTCTCACTTATATTCCCTTATACAATTCTAAGGTTGTATTTTACATGAAAAGGAATTTCTATTAAGTTTTAAGTTATTAATTTCCATGTTAAAGTTAATAATTCATTTAGTGATGTATTTTAATTGAACGGGGTACTTTTTTCACTCAAATAATTTCAAAAAAAACTTCCTCTTTTCTCGCTGATTTTCCTAATAAGTTGAGAATTTGTAATTTACTTTATATTATTTAAATGAGACTTCATGAACATCTTGGGTGAATTTGTACTTATATTATGTATTGCATAGCGTGTGGATTTTTTTTGTTTAATGTGGGATTGAAAATATGTGGGCACAAGGTGCCGTGTTGACTGAAGGTTCAGAAATTGAGATTACGATGTGAGATATTGATGATTGAGATGGCCGAGATTTTGTTTTAGACATGATACGATCGATTTAGTTGGCATTGCCTTCTTTATTTGATACATTCTTGTCTCTCTTTGTGTTATGTCATTGATGATTTCCTTAGTTAGCTGTTTTAGTTGATTATCTGATTTATTTGGTTATCGTACGTTACTACCCGTGTTCTTCCTTTACTATTCCTACAGCTTGTATTTTTATTTCTCTCTGTTGTTTGTATTATCTCGTTATCTTTATCTTGAAATTTATTATCATATCCCATTTATTTCATTTGACCAGTATGTTTCTTAACTGTTCCTTGTTACTATCTATCACGACCCTAGTTCACCATCCGTGAACACGTCATGACGGCACCCAGTCACGAGGACTAGGTAAGTCTAACTGTGCAGAAATAACAACATTCATGATAATAATAATAATAATAACTTAAATACCAAGTAACTTAGAGAAATGTATATAATTTGCCGCTTGGCACATACACTTCACGCCACAATTATGAATCAGAATCCCAAAACCCGTAATCTCATGGACAACACAGGCTACAAAAAGTATACAGTATGTCTCTAACTCCAGAAATGTCTACATCAATGAAAAACAGGAACAAACTGGCTAACTACAGGATAGAATGGGAAGGAAACTCTTCGGTCTGCGGATGCTGCAGATATATCTGGAGTCTCCGCTAGATCTCTCCGCCTCGGTGATAGTGCACCTGAGATGGGGTACATGGATCTACACATGAAAAACATGCACAGAAGAGGCATGAGTACACCACAACAGTACTCAGTAAGTGAAAAGCCTAACCTCGGTTGGGTAGTGACTAGGAAGGTCAAGGCCCTACTGAAATAAATATAATATATGATGAGATAGAGAAAATCAGTATAAGTAAAATCTGCAGAAAAAATCTAAAAAGGATAAATAAGGGAAACAACAATAGGAAAAAGGGAACGAAACAATACAAGGAACACTACTCACAGCATGAAATAATAACCGGGGGTCTTTTGGTATCCTCATATATCTACTACGGTTCTCTTGGTATCTCGAGGATCTCTTGGTATCCTCAATATATTCACTAGGGATTTCTTGGTATCCTCATTGTATTAACTAGGGATCTCTTGGTATCCCGATGATCTCTTGGTATCCTCATTATATTCACTAGGGATCTCTTAGTATCCCGAGGATATCATGGTATCTCATTATATTCACTAGGGATCTCTTGGTATCCTCATTATATAGTGTAGGGGGATCTCCCGGGTGGCCAACCCGTAGTGCCAATTTAAAAACATACAATAGCAACCCAAACATTAAAAAAGATATTAACCCAGGACTAGAGATAGAAAATACTGGCCAATCATACTACGCGGAATACAAATGGGACAGTTTAATACTTAGGCATCAAGACAAATGAATATACCTCTTTAATCTAACTTAGAATAAATTCACAATTAAAAATGAACAAGTAAGCAAGGAAAATTCAATTTAGGTGTTGCAAGTAAAAATAGATTTTCCAACAATTTACTGAAGTACGCGCTTGTCAACTCACGTACGAGGCATTCGATTAACAAACCTCATATCCTAAGGGGACGGTCCCTCACACAAGGTTAGACAAGACACTTACCTCGTTCGGCTCCAAAATCAACTTGAAATCACTTTTTGCCACGAGTATCCAACTCCAAATGGCCAAATCTATTTATTTCAATTATCTCTCGTAAATAAAATCTCAAACAACTAATTCTACTATTAAAATTACAGCTAAAACGAAATTTTATGTAAAATAACCAAAACGCCCGCGATCCAACATGGTCAAAACCCGAGGTTCATACTAAAATCCAGCTACCCATTCCCCCACGAATCCAATTATATGATTAGTTTTGAAATCTGACCTCGAATTGAGGTCCAACCCCCAATTTTAGCAAAGCCCTCTGTATTACCCAACATACCCAAATTTACCCATTAAAACTTTGATTTGATGTTGAAATTATGTTTAAAGGTGTTAAGGAGAGAAGAAAAAGAGTTAGAAACCACTTACCAATCGTTTTGAAGAAGAAGTATTGCTTAGAAAATTGCCTCTTAGGTGTTGAGTTTTTGAAAAGTGAGAAATAACTGAAACATCATGTGTATTTATACTCCCGGACTCTCCCAGAGTGGACCGCACAAAAAGGACCGTGGCCGTGCTGGTGGAAATGAAGACTTGCTGGCTTTTCTGAACCTGTCAACGGGGCTGCACAAAAGTGACCGCGGCTGCGCAGCTTCCAGCTCTGGCCGCGCAAGCACGACCGTCACCGCACTGGTGGAATGAAAATCGCTGACCTCTAAAGCTTGCAGTGCGGGCCGCCCGAGGACGACCGTGGCCGTGCGGTTTCCACCATGGGCCACGCTAAGGCGGATGCGGCTGCGCTGGAGCCTGCAGCCTCTTCCCTGACCTGAAAACATCTAGTGTTTAAGCCTAAGAAGTCCCGGAACCTACTCGAAACTTACCCGAGGCCGCGGGGCTCCAAACCAAATGAGCACACAACCTCAAAAACACCCTATGGACTTGTACATGCGATCAAATTGCTAAAATAATATCACATGCATAGAATCAAGACCCCAAAGTTTAAGGTTTCTTTCAATTCTTTCATGAAACATAAAATATGCATTTCGAGTCAGAAACACGTCAAATGACGTCTGTTTTCAACCAAACTTCACAATTAGAGCTCCAATCATATATAAGACTTGTACTGGGCACCGGAACCAAAATACGGGCCCAATAAGCCAGTCTTTTAATTAAATTTCTTTTCCATTTTCTTTAATTAATTCCAGAAAATAATTTCTCATAAAAATTGATTTCTCGGACTTGGGGCCTAGGATCCGATTCCAGGCATACGCTCAAATTCCATATTGTCCTATGGACCCTCTAGGACCGTCAAATCATGGGTCCGGGTCCGTTTACCCAAAATATTGACCGAAGTCAAATTTGTTCAATTTATTTATCAAAATTTAGCATTTTTCTCCCAGAATACATATCTAAGCTTTCCGGTTACGCGCCCGGACTGCACATGCCTTTGAGGCAACCCGAGAGGAGATATTAAGGCCTCAAAAGTACAAAACGGAAAATAAATAAGTGATGACCCCTTTGGATCATCACACTATCCCACCGAGGTTAGTCTTAATACTTACTGGACACCGCCGTGGTGTGCTCATACTACACTTCTATACATTTTTTGTATATAGATCCAGGCATAGGTAGATAGTAGCTATGCTTGTCATCGCGGTGCAAACTCACGGTAACATAGTGTTACGTTTGCAGACCTCAGATCACCTTCGTTTATATTTTCGTTACATTGATTCCTTTCCTTATCGTTATGTAACCGTGTTGTATTTATTTTGTATAAATACACTTAGAAAGGCTTATGATTTGTACCACCCATTTTAGAGAATTATGATTTATTCAGAGTTATTTAATTTGAAGTTAGTAAATGTCAACGTTAATTCAGTTAATATTAGGCTTACCTAGTTTAGAGACTAGGTGAAATCACAACACCTTCAGAAGGATTTTGGTTGTGACATTAGCTGATGCCAGCATAACCTCCTCATCTTTTCCAACATAGGGTCCCATTCCCTAGCTGATGACCGGCATAACCTTGTAATCTTTTCCAACATAGGGTGTCATTCTTTAGTTGATGCCAGCATAACCTGGTACTCTCTCCAACATAGGGGCTCCAATCCCCAGTTGATTTCATTTTAGATATAGGGTCTCCACTTCCTAATGTCTTTTTCTTAAGGACAAATAATCCTGACTTTTATTGCTTTCAATAAAGAAGTAGTTTAGGATTTTGTTACAATAACTCACGGAATTTTCCTAGTAAAAAATGGGGCAGAAAATTTTTGTTTGTTTGTTTGTTTTGGTGTCTGAGCAGGTTTTAACTCAAGGCACAGGGTTCGCGATGACCAAAAAAAGTACTCTCAATCAAGAATAAAGAAAAAAGAAGAAAGAAAAACAAGTGAATCCAAAGTGCAGAAGTAGAGAAAATATGTGGACTGCTCAAGACATAATTGATGTCACAAGCTCCGCATGTCCCGTCTTGATCTGAAAAAGCTGAAGAAGAACGAACTACCACCTGCAGCTAGCAAGTATCAAGGTTCAAATCTAAAGTCTTCATGAAGAACCATTCAACACTCAAGATCAAGCTTCAGAAATCTCATAGATATGAACCTTGTAACTTGTAGCTGGTAGACTTAGTTAGCTTTTTAAAGTTTGATTTTGATGTAATGACAGAAATCGCGTACTAGAACCTCGACGGCACCTCAATCGGCTCTCCACCTCGATACTCTATCACCTCATTCACTTCTGAACTACATGTGGTCTGATTCCTTAATAGCTAAGGATATGTAGGCCGACCAGATACTAGGGCTCAGTCACAATCTCCATTCTCTTATTTTTTGGTCTCTCTAAATAAGACCGGGTCAAAAAACCTATCACGTCGTTCTTTGTCTGAAAACTCTTCGCGTTTGCAGTCAAACCGTTGTAAACATGTAATTTTTAACCTTCCCCAAGATTATATACATTTTAGTGTAAATATTTAATTTAGGTTTAGTGTTGACTATTTTATTGTTTTTTTATCACAAATAATAAAAATAACAAAAAAATACTTTTTTATCTTTAGGTTAAAGTCATTTAGTATATTTATATTTATAGTATTATAATATTTGAAAATACAAAAAATTAGTTTCACTCGTAGTATTTATTTATATATTTGTTTATTTTAATTTAGAGTGATTTTACATTTTTATAGATACATAATATTATTTGATTTTTTTAGCCTAAGTTTAAACCCAAAAGACATGGTCGAACCCAATTACCTTTAGCCCATTCTTCCAACTTATTAGACCGCTTAAATGCAAGATTTAATCCTAGCCATCTATTTCCTTCTAATCCAATGGCCGTCATCCCTTCCCACCTTCATATAAAATACCCAACCATAGAAACTCTACCCTACGTTTTCAATAACTATAACCTTGAGTAGCACGTTTTCCATGAGACCCAAAAATAAACGGACGAACTCAGACCCCAAAAAATGGCAGCAACAGCAAAGAAAATGACTGAGCAACTCCTAAAAAGAAGGAAACGTGGCAACCTAAAGTTTTTGGTTAGAGAATGATCTAACGAAATTGAGAAAGAGAATCTGATTGAAAACCATACATTGAGACCTAAACAAGATAAAAGGCACCAATTCCAAAAGGAAAAGAGAACTGTCTCAAATTCCTAAAACATAAATCGAGAACAGTAGCTCCAACCGGCGTTACTGTCCGGGGAAAGAATTTTGAGGTGCTGTCCGAGGTTCGTCGAGTACCGGCAAGCTTCGAAGTTGAGGTTTCGGTTTGTAATTTTAGGGTTTCAGTTCAAGGATTGTTGCTTTGTTTAGCTTAATTGATTTGCAATTTTCGGCTTTGTTCAACAATAAAAGGTCCATTTCTCAATTTTTATTCTCATTTCATCGTGTTATGATAGCTTGATACGCGTGTTGGTTGATTTGTAATTCTACGTTGTTTAAGGAGCATGTTTTAGTTTTTATTTAAATTAGTTTTTATTTCGATTGTGATGTTCGTAGTCTTGGTTCTTGAATAAATGCTTTTAATTGTGTAGATGAAATAATTGGAGCTATTTTTTTCTTGTCAAGGAATAAATGTGTCATAAGGTGGGTCTTGAACCATAAGGAATCTGGCCAAATAATAGTTTATGTTAGCTAGCCTATTTTCCTCCCAATAATATCTTGTTTTTAAATTTGACATCACAACAATCTCAAAGATTTGGAAAATCAAGCAATTAATAACTTATCGTGGCCAGGTTACGTTTCCCTTGACATGGTCACAATACAAAATCTCAATTCGGATGTGCATTTCATGTCACCTGACGATAATTTAATATAATAATAAAAATAAACATGTCCCGAAGCGCGGGTGCATTTCATGTAGAGTGGTTTGTGGTGTGTTCCAAAATGGAAAGTGTAAAAATATTGTGACTTGTTCAAGAAATAATTCCATAAATCTTAAAAAGTGGTTTTAAATAAATAAAAGTAGTTATAAAGTTAAAAATATGTAGTAAATCAAATAACAGTCCAGTTATTAATAGTTAAGCGACCATGCTAGAACCACGAAACTCGAAAATACGTAACACCTTCTCAGATATTAACAAAATTTCTTACCCATATTTTTGTGTTTGCAGACCATAAATAAGAGTCAACTTTATCGATTCGGGGTTTCAAACCGATGTCTTTGGGATACCATAAATTATCCGAGGTGGCAACTCTGAATTTCAAAAATAACCCTGTTTTGATTATGTTATTTTAATTGGAAAAACTCCCTTATACCCTTTTCTGGGTATAAAAAGGAGGTGTGACAACGTCTTTGGCCTATTTAGGGGTTGTTTGACCCCCAAAATGGCCTCTAATTTCTCAGGTTACCTTATTTGTGCGATTAATTGCTTGATTTATGGGTTCTAATCATAATGGGCTATTAGACTCACTTTTGCCTTATTGGAAACTCAATCTGAGTTATTTATCGGTGTAATTCCCTGAGTTTCATGTTTAGCTTAATTGATTATTTGATTGCTTTACTTATCTTATTTTTACAATACTAAGCTGCCTTGCCTTATTTGATTTACACTACTCGACTCCTATAAATAGATGATTCTTTTTCAAACACACACAGATCTAAGGAAAAAATATTTAAAAAATTCTTGCTCTTTTTCTATTGCAATCTACTGCTACTTGTTTGTTGCACTATGTAGTAGGCTGGAAGCCAAGACTAGATCTTAGATCCTATTTACTTTACTCTCTTGCTGCAATTTTCCAACTGGCATGCCTCCACTACTGCTATTTAATTAGACTATGTGTTACTAGCATGTCTATTTCTGTTTAATCCATGTGTTTACTGTAAGCATGTGATTTTTGCCCTAATACGAAATACTCCTAGAAAATCAAAGAAAATAGATTTTTTCCTAATATATTCTATTTTATAGGTTTTCTTGTAAGATTTTATTAATTGCTTGTATTTTTGTGCCCGTTTAATTTTTGTTAAAAAATCATAAAGCATGTAAAAAATACAATGCATTGCATTAGTTTTTTGCTTTTTATACATTTTTAGGATTAATTAGTTAATTATTTGTGCTATTGAAAATGAAAATCACAAAAATGACTATTTTTACATTTTTTGATTTTAATTCTTAGATTAGTGAATTCTCTCTTTTAGTTTCGTTTAGTAATTGTTATAAAATTTATAATTAGATAATTAGCTTAATTTTACAGTTTAGGGATTTAATTTAGGATTTTTAATTAAAAAAAAAGAAAAAATAAAACAAAGAAATTTGAAAAGGTAAAGGGGCTTAATTTGAAATTAGGTTAATCTTATACCCGAAATTCCATTCCAAACTAATCCAGACTCAAGCCTAAACGTAGCCCTACACGTCTAGCTCCTTTACCTCCCAAACAACCCCGGTTTACCCATCCCTAATCACAGCCATTGGATCTTGGTGATCCAAAGTTCGGAACAAGCTATCCTAACGAGACAGACCGACCCCCCCCCCCCATATTCAACCCTCACTCAATTTCTCCTCTCTCTCGTTGGATCAAACCCTAGCCACCCTCATTCCCTCACCGGCATCATTCCATGACGGTGGCAACACCTCAAACCTTACCAAACAAACACCTTGCAACCTTCTTTCCATCCCATTTCTAAATCTCCAACCTGTTTCCCTCAAATCCCCACCAAATGTTTTGAATCTTAAATCTAAGATAGAAACCTAAAAACTATAAATCACCCAAACGGTCCTAAACTCACACCATATAGTCCCTAGCCTTCCCTCATCACTATCTTACCTTTGAATTCACGAAAATCCCGGCCAGTTCCTTCGAATTTCAAATATGAAATCCTGAACCCTAGTTTTTCCCCTCTTTAATTTTTCTTTGATCGATATGTGTTGTTGTGAACCTAAAACCTCCATTGGTATATTATTCTGGTTAAGAATAGTCGATTAATGGTAGTTCAAGTTCATTTCACCCCGGTGGAGTTCGATTAAATCCCTGATTGGTCCGGTTGGAAAAAAGCCTGGTAATTGCTTTGCCCTTCTTTTCTCCTTTCCTTTTCTAATTATTCCCTGTCATCTCATTTCTTTTGATTTAGCAGCATGATTTATGTTTTCTTTTGTTTTCTTCGACTGTTTAGTTTCATTAATTGCATGTTTCAACATTTTTTCATTAGAAACTTATTGTTGCCTGGGTTCAAATCTAATTAGGTTTGGCATGTTTAGGTTCTTATGATTCGCCTATTATGTTTTTTCCTTTTTGTATTTTTCTTCTTGCAAGTTTTGTTTCAGTGTTAATTAAGATAATTAAAATGGATTTAAAGGTTAATCAATTGCCTAATTAGTCGATTCTTGATCTTTTTAGCTTTAGCTGGATTCGACCTTGTTTAATTTGAATTTAGTTAGTTTTGATTTCTGGTTTTCTTTCCATAAGCACGTTGGATTTCAATAGTTATTTGAGTGTGAGTTTCATGCATTGTTTGTTTAGGATTAATTGATTTGAAAATTTTCATATAGGTTTAAACCTCTAAATTGAAACTAAAACCTTAGTTTAATTGCAGAAAAAAATGCAATACTCTAGGTTAGCAAATTAAAGCAACCTAATCACTTGGTTGTTTCTAGAAGGTCCTAAAAATGGCAGGAACTGAATTGAAGTCAGAATTAGCAAATTAAAGCAACCTAATCACTTGGTTGTTTCTAGAAGGTCCTAAAATGGCTTGAATTGAATTGAAGTCAGAATAGAGGTCAGAATTGAAATAGTCAGTAATTGAAGGGTTAAAATTTGAGTTTAACATATGTTAAATATTAGGAGGTTCTAGGTCTTTGGACAGTTTCCCCTTTTTTTAGCAAAAGATGCTGAAATTGGGTGGGAAAAAAGACATACATCTATCAATGATGTTGTACTATCCTGAAAATTCAGAATTCAGGTTAGAATATGCCATTTTGATGCTATCGGTAAACACTCTATAAATAGGAAAGCATCCCTTCATGCACACACAAACATTGATCAAGATATATGGTCCTAAAAACTTTAAGAATACAAGGAAGATCCATGAAATTTCTTTTTTTTTTTTTGGAAAAAGCTTCAGTCCTCTAGTATAGATTTTTAGGTTATTTTCTAGTACTCTGCGTTTCTGGGAGGTTTTGAAGTACTGGTTATTGGTTTTCTGGGATGTGGTTTACTGCTGCTATTTGGATTTTTGGTGGATGCTCCATCTTTAAAGATTCAAAAGGTTATTCACTTGTTTTGTAGCTGGTGTTGCTGTTTATGAGATCTATTTCTCTTGGTTTTGGTCTATTTCGCTGTAATCAGGTATTTGCCTGTATTCTAAGACTCATTTTAGCATGAATAAGTTGATAGTTTTCATCTGTCATCATATGTCGATTCTTTTACATTAGCATGTTAATTAGTTTCACTTAAACTCTTGATTATTTCTTCTGTTAATTGATGTGTTTGACATGAAAAGAGCAAAAGTCCATGGCTCTACTATTTGACTGTTTGAACCGGTGTGTCCTTTTTACAACTGTGAGCCCATTTCTGAGTTATACTGAACCTAAAGTTTGTTTACTAAAGTTGTTTTTGTTTCCTTCTGCCTATTTTGCTACCTAGCTGATAATACATTATTTAAATAGAATTCCACAAGTACTAAAACCTATATTTTATCTTTGTTGTTTTGTATGTGAGCGGCAATAAGGCCAGGAAATCTCGGGACTGGAGTTCGAAATGCTAACTTGTGAGAAAGAGTTTTATAGCTGATTTCTTACAAGTTGAAGCTTGGTTTAAATGATTCGATGGCAGTGGAGAAGCTTGAAGTTTGGAAAATTTTTCTTGGATTTTTACTTTAAATTTTTTCTCTTTTTTTCTTCTTTAGATGTTGGCTATACTTAGGAGTATATCGTATATTTATGGACCTGCATCAGTAAAAATGAATTGTTCGAATGATTTTAAATTTAGTTTATGCTTAATTATTAGTATAGGTTCATAGCGACTCGAACTCTTTGTAATAAGCATTACCATTGCATGATCGTTTGAATATGGCACAAATTGGGCCAGACTTGCAACAAAACCCAATATGGGACTCACTTGAGCAGTTCTGGGCCTAGGCTAATGGGCTTGGACATTAAACCCAATAGTATGATCCTTAATTGTGAAAGTTTCTTTGAGAATCATAGTAAAAACAAATGTTATTATGTCTTGCGAATTCTATGATTAATTTTAAAACTAATATTGTTGTTTGATCCTTCAAGTTGATGTTTACCTAAAAACATTTAAAATTTAACTGGTGTAAATATGCAAATTCGGTTAATTTGGACGTAGAGGTGGATAGGTCTAGCTAGAAAATATGTAGCAACCGGGCCCGCCTAAATATAAATCCAATATGGGTTGTTTGAATCAGACTCAATAAGAGTCTTGAGCTTCTTCACTTCTAGGCCAAGCTTTGGCCCTATACAGTCCCAAAGTGGCCGGTTATCCTTAAATAAGTGAGTAATGGGTCATTGCTGGCCCAAACCCCTTTCCAACAATAATTAAAAGGCTTAGTTTTTACCTTTAACATGTCCTTAATTCGAATGCCCCTAGTGAATTTCAAATGAAGATTGAAGTATTGAGTATCTTTAATATGGTTTAGTGGACTACAATATTTTTTAAAAATAAAATAAAATTGAGGTGTTCCATACACAAATAAAATTCATAACTCATGGCCCTCACAGTAAGTATTACATTAGTATAAAAACACCTTTCACACACTCGTTAGCTTGCTTTAGGCGCGAATTAGACTATTATTGTGATTACGTGGATGTTCTTGTAACATAATTATGAATTTTGTTCTAAAAATAAATCGAGGAATGCGTTCGCGCAACTTCAACCAAACATTATTAATAATTAATAAAGCGTGATTAATTGTGGACACGTACACGTAACATGATTTTGACGCACCAAATGAATAAGTATATGTACGCATAACTCAATTCTTTCATTATGATCAAATAAATTGATTAAAAGCGGTACAAATATAAATGCACATAGGTTCTAAAATGAGTATTTGAATAACTCAAGGCAAGTATAAATCACTAAGCGACAGTGCTAGAACCACGGAACCCGAGATGCCTAACACCTTCTCCCGAGTTAACAGAATTTCTTATTTAGAATTTCTGGTTTGCAGACTTTTAAATAAAGTCAACAAATTTTCTCGATTTGGGTTTAATAATAAACTGGTGACTTGGGACACCAAAATAAATTATTTCAAGTGACTGCTCTGAAAAATTAAATAAAACAATCTCATTTCAAATAATATCACTTTAATTGGAAAAATTCTCTTATATACTCCCCTCGGGCAGGGTAGAAAAATGAGGTGTGTCATTTATTATCATGATTGCTCCTGTCTACTCTATGTGGTCAATCTGTATGTCTAATATGATGCCTAATTATGTGTTTCCTAGCATGTCTATTAATGTTCAATCTATGTGTTTATTGCACTAGCATGCTTATTGCTGCCCATTATATATGTTTACTACAATAGCATGTTTGCTTTTGTTTCTTAAATAGAATTATGGGTTTATGCTTTCAGAAAATTTTCATGTTTATTCATATATAAATTGGATATACATTTGTTACTTCCCACTAGCCTTTACTATTCTAAATGTTCACAAACTCCTGACCAACACTACTCCCCAATCCCTTCTTCCCTTTTGTATGTGGATGTTTGATACTCAGCATGTCTTGCCTTGTGTTTGGTCACTTAGTAATAGCTAACTTAAGTAATCTTGTTTTTGAATGTTGTTTGTTTGCTGGAACCTTTTCCTAAGTTTCAGGAATCAAATGACTTCATTTGCTTCTGGTTTTTTGAGAGTCTAAAACTACTTTTTTTTAAAACTACTCTTCTAAATCACTATCCACTTCAAATTCTTAGAATGTTTAGGATCTTGCCCCTCGAGTGTGAGCATCGCTTTGGAGTCCATGAGACCTTTCAAAACTTTGACACACTGGACCTGGCTATTCCACACTGCACAAGCTGTTGATCTTTAAAGGGGGCCTTGGTGTGAGCACTGCCATGGGTCCTTGAGGCCCTTGGGAACTTGACATACTAAGATACCCTCCCTGCCACTATGAGATGTGGTATTTGAGACTGTTTGAAGGCTTGGTTCCCCAAGTTTTTCTTTGGGCCTCTCCAAGCTCCCTATAGTATACTATTATCATCCCTGTAATTTATTTACATTTGGCTTGTAATATTAATTACTTTGAAAGCAGATATTGGAAAAATTAATAAACTAGGAGAGATTATCATATGTATTTTTGTAGGGAATGGGTAGATATCATGCATATAGGTGTTAAAATCAGTGTTTACATTCTAGAAACCATGCCTATCGGATATTGCAATGTTCATCACTTGTGTGCATCCTAGATATCATGACTATAAGGTTGAATCCACTTCTGCAATCAAAAATCATATCATTATGTTGTTTGTCTATTTGCATGCACTCTAGATACCATTCCTATTGGCTAAAAATCAATCTTGCACTTTTAGATATCTTGCCTATAGGTTAAAAATTAATTTCAGCATTTAGGAGCCATGTTAAATAGGTTCATCTTATTCAACATTTAAAAACCATGCTTATAGGGTAAAATCAATATTGCATTCTGGACATTTTGCTTGTATGTCTAAAATTCTTTGAATGCCAATGAGGTTTTCAAACTAACTACTGCGTCTAGCTACTGTTGTCTAAAATCAATCCTCACATCTAGACAACATGCCTATAGGGTATAACGAACCAAACTGCTTGTTTAAAATGGTTTTACTAGTTTATTTGTACTTCCGGTTAATTAGATACCATGTTCATAGGACATCATTGATACATGCCTACGCAAGCCTGTAGTCTATTAAAATCTTGCAAACTGTCAAACCATGCTTTTATTAATTAACCAAATTCGGCAAGTCCGCTAAAAATGAGTAGGCAAACCGATTAGGCCTTTATTACTTCAATAAACACAATGTTGCATATGTTCTGATTTGTGCTCACCTAGATGTCTTGTTATTAGAACTCCTTTAAAAGTAGCCAAAACATCGCTATTTGAGAGGTGCATTTGCTTGCTCTATTTGTGGAAGTAAAATGTGAGCCCTTTTTATTGTTCTATCCTTGGTCCAGTCTTAAGTATTTTGTTTGTCGCCTAGAGTTTTCTCCTTTTACTTACTATAAAGAGTCTAGATCTACCCTAACTAGAAGTCCTTAATACCTCCGAGACTATATAAGTAAAGGGACAAGTACTGCACGCATATGATACATCTGAAGGTTGCTAGAACGCTTTTGGCTATGACCAAAGGGAGGGTAATTGGGTAGTAAAGGTTATGATGACCTGTGCACCAATGCCACGTTAACGCTTCTATTCAAGGGAAGTTTACCGGGTATTGTATAAAAGTGATCTTATAGGCTAACAAACGCCTACAGGATCCCTCTTTTATTCTTGTTTGAATAAACTTTACGTGTTTATGTGCTTTGTTTCTTTAATGAAAAGTTCATAAAAAATGAGTTTGGCCGGGACCCACATTTATGGACCTCAAGGGGCGCCTAACACCTTCCCCTCAAGGTTATTTCAGCCCCTTACCCAATCTCTGGTACCGTAAACTGGTTTCATGAGTTAATTGTTCTAGGTACCCTAACGCACCTTAATATGTTAGGTGGCGACTATACGAATCTCATATCCAATTCCCAAAAGGAAAGGAGTTCTCCCAAAGTATCGAAACCTGGACTCCACAAGGAAAAAGGGGGCACGACAGCATGGCGACTCTGCTGAGAATACCTTAATCTCTTACCATAACGAACTTGTTTTTGTGAATTGGTCTTAAGCATGTCCTATTTTGCTAATACATGTGCGCCATTTCCCTTTCCTTTTTATTTGGATTTAATTGCTTATTCTCAAGCATTAACTATTTTATTTATTTTCTAAAACTGACATATGTCCTTGTTTTTTTGTAATTGTCTTTCAATTATTTAAATATGGCATTTATCATTTTCAAACGTGCAAATAGTTGACAACATGCTATTTATTGTTGCATAGATAATGCTCAATGTCATATTCCACTCGTGTATAACTAATCCTATAGCAACTCTTGATGAGTGTTTGCTTTCTTCCTATATATCACCCCATTTTAAATGGGGAAAGGCATATTTGCGATAAAACTAGTCGATCAATGGTGCATTCGACGGTTCCGTGCCTTTTCCACTCAAGTTGTCCGCTTGAGGTCCTAGTCTAGACCTCTATAGCAACCTTAATTTGATCAATTGTGCATGCATCATAGTCAAACCTAACCAGGTTAATATGTTGTCCACATAATAACCCTTTAAGACAAGCCTCACCCAAAAGTCCATCGAGTTTGTCATAATCCCGACGGATGCAACCACGATTGTGTGCACTTATTTGGAGAAGTAAATGCCAATTTGCTAATCATTGTTGTATAAATAGAAACTTGGGGGAAAAGGGCCTATCCATCTATTGTTTTGCAGAAAATAAGGCATGAGTTACCCAGGTTTGGCATGATCGGTAGTATACCTTCACTTTTGCTAGATTGGTGGAGGGATCTTCCTTCAATTGACGAAAATCATATGAAATGAGTCTTAGGAAATTTGCCTTCTTTATTTGACCTGCAGCCAAACAAAATGTTGATCAAGGCCACCACCATGTTCTGGGACAAAGAAAGGGCTATATTCTGCTTTGGAAACATAGAAATGACCACTTATTGGAAGAAATAAGAGAATTTTTTAGGCTACCTTGGGATAGCTCTTGTTTTGGCACCAGAAAACCACACCACTAGGGGATTTTTCAAGATGATGGGGTTAAAGAAAAATGATGACTTGGAGAGCTTGAAAAACGCCTATATACCTTTTGACTTCCTCGATGAACTATATGGTCACAACAACTCATACCATATTTTTGATGATTAATTCTCTATCACCTCTTTAGGTTGGATTCATTGTAGGGTCTTTATATTCATTATGTGTTTCTTGGGAATGCTAGTATTCCCAATCCAAGGGGATAGAATCCACACCAGGATGGCCATGGTGGACAAAACTTTAATGGACAGGATCGAGGGGCAGACATATTCCGGTGTCCCTATTATCATTTTAGATATGTACCGGGCGTTGGAACACTATCAGAAGGGGTTCAGATTCTTCTAGGATTTGCAATTTGTTGCAAATTTGGCTGCTAAAACATCTCCAAAAGGGTCATTGCCATCAGTAATTTCCACGAAGGTCGTGGAATGATCACATAACTTTCCATCATCCCAAGAGAATGACCTATATCCCCAACATGTTTGCTCAACCTAAGGATATTGTAGGATGGGTGCAGTTTTTCAACAAGTTAACTGAGGACCAGGTTCAATGGATGTTCGAGTGGTTCCCTATAGACGAGTTCGTCATTAGATCCAGGGATGTTCCCCACTTGGTATTGATTGGGTTTAAGGGAATATACCCTTATGCTCCCCTTAGGGTTATGAGACAGACATACAGGAGACAGGTCATATCACGATTCACTAAAATGAGTTATTTCATAGCCGATTTTTTAGGGTGACGCCATCCCATATAAAATGAAGCACAACATATATGGCACTTGAAGATTTTCATGGAAAAAGATACCATCGAGCCAGATCGATATCGTGTGGATCATACATAATTTTACCCCTCATAGTTGGATAATAACATAGCAGGGATCTTCGAGCCAACGATTGGTCCAGGAAATAGGGTCATAGACGAAGTTGCGGATGCACACGTGAAATATAACCAATGCACAAATGAATTCGCAAGTCTGAAGCTCAGCCTATGGAGCACCATAAGGCCGACATGGAAATGATCAATGAGTGAAAATATAAGGTTGTTAAATCCAGCGAAAGGCTGGAATATTTGGAGTAGAGTCTAACAGAATTTGAAGGGAAAATGAGAAAGATAGTCACTAATTGCCAGGACGCTAAAGGAAACGAAGGAGGATATTTGGCAAGGGCATTCTTACTACTGAACCTGCGTGAACTGGGGGAATTGATCGACAAGAGCATCCAGTTTAGAGAGGGTCCTTCTAGGACAAAATAGATTAGGTTTACTTGCTTTCTAAATGTAATAAGGCCAAGTGCCATTAGTGACATTATCTTATTTAGAATCGTTTTTGGGTTATCTATTTTTTACATTAATGAAATGAGGAAATTATTGACACTACATTTCTCTAAATCTATTTGTCTCTAGGCCTACCTCAGGCACAACGGGGCTCCCAAATTAGGACACGAATTTACAATCCCGCAATATGTGTTTAAATACTGCAAACTTTTAAGAATTATTACTGGCTTGGCTACCTTTTGTTTTTCTTTCTTTTGATTATTCCCATTCCTTAAAAGATGGTTCGTGCATACTGATATCATAAGCTTATCACACAAAATATTGGGGCCCTCCACCTTTTCCTCCTCCTAGTCCACCAAACGGCAAGGGAAAGGCAAAAATGGAAGATTTGAATGACATCAGAAAGGAAAACAACAAATAGGTTGAACATGCAAAAACTTTTGATGGTCGAGGTACTCAGGCCATAAATGAAGCAGTTTCACGGCTCGAACAGAAAATGCTGGAACTCTAGGGTGTGCTTGAGCATGTCCGGAATGTGGCAACACTATCCTTCTCACTTAGCGTCCTAGACATACATCATCAAAACACTTAGAACCCCGCACCACCTCAAACACGTCAAACAAGCACCCATAAAATCCTCTCATACCTCACCATTATATAACTCCACCACAAAATAAAACTATCCCACTATAGTACCAGCTAAACACCTACCATACTCCACAAAATACTCTACTAGTCATTCCTGAACCCCAAAATTCTACCAATGATCACTTGTATACTAAAACTCCAGGTCACCAAAAGAACCCTATACATGTGGAGACCCTACCTCACTCCACTCAACCTATCTCCTATGCATCGGAATCTGTTGAGAAGGAGATGCTAATTAAGAACCTGGCTGAGGAGCTCAAGAAATTGACCAGCCGAGTTTAAGGCGTAGAAGGAGGCAAGGGAATATAAGGTCTGAACTATGAAGACCTATACATACAACCGGATGTAGAACTACCAGAGGGTTACAAACCTCCCAAGTTTGAGATGTTTTGAGGTATAGGTGATCCCAGGGTTCATCAAAGGACCTATTGTGACAAGCTTGTCAGGGCCGAAAAAGATAAAAAGATCCGGATGAATCTTTTTATGAGGAGTCTTATGGGAGATGCCTAGTCCTGATACATCATCCAGGATCGTAAGAAGTGGTCCAACTAGGTGAGTACGGTGTCTGATTTCGTGGACCGATTTAGGTTCAACATAGAGAACGCACCAGATGTATTATGCATTAAGAACCTCAAGAAGAAGCCCACCGAGACATTCTGCGAGTGTGCTACTCGTTGGAGGTCAGAAGCGGCCAAAGTCAGGCTAGCATTGGCAGAGGAATAGATGAACAAGTTCTTTATTAGAGCACATGATCTGCAATACTATGAAAGGTTGATGATTATTAAATATCATAAGTTCTTTGATATCATCAAACACCTTACATACCGAACCTTCCCACTTGCATATCAAGCACCTCCACCCGCATATCAGGCACCTCCACCTATATATTAACCCTCATCCTAAGGACCCAAAACAACATTTGTGTACCGACCTCTCCACTTGCATATCAAGCACCTCCACCCGCATATCAAGCACCTCCACCTATATATTAACCCTAATCCCCTAGATATTCCCAACCATCCACTTCCTATCGGCACCTATAATTCCCAACCATCTTATTTTCAGCCACCTTCAACTCGTCAAATCTAACCGCGACCTAAGTTTGACGGCAGACCACCCAAACAATACACTGCCATTGCCGAACCTATCAACAAATTGTATGAAAGGTTTAAGGTTGCTGGTTATGTGAACACCTAATTTTTGACCCCACCCAAATTCTATACTATTTTAGTGTAAATATTTCTTTTACGTCTAATCATAATTTTTTAATACTTTTATCTTACTCTTAGTAGGTTTTATTTTAGAAAACATATATCTATACTAACTATACATTCACATTCTTAGAGTATAAGTTTTATTTCTAGTTTTAAATAAAAGAAAAATTTTAAAAAATCTAATTAGAATTTTAAATGTAAGCTATAATATTTTTCTTTGTATAATTTAAAGTACAATGTAAATATTTAATTTTCTTATGTATATAATACTTAATTATAAGGTAGCTAACCAATAGTTTTAATTATGCATTTTACTTTCTAATTTATTCATTAATAAAGAATAAGTAGAAAACGAGAAAGGAACGAAAAAAGCAGCAAAAAGAAAAAGAAGAAGAAAAGAAAAAAACAGAAGAAAACTAGAAAGAGGGAAAGAAAACATAGAAAAAACAAGTTAAGAGAATTTTTTTATTTTGAGTCTTTCATCCGCCATAAGAATTAATTATAAATAGAGTTAGTAATTATATGTGAAGAGATGATGGAGTTTTGGGTTTGAGTTTAAGCGAAAGTTCCTTTCAAGTTCCTCTTGCTTTGAGATTAACTGGGTATGATTTTGCTCATATTTTTTATGTCCGCAGTTTGCTATTTCTGTTCAAATTCGATATTGGATATTATTATATTCATTGTTTTTTTATTATTATTGAGAAAAAACTTATTTTAAAGGCCATTATCCTCGCTAAATTTTTGTTATTGTTATGTATGATGGAACATGTGAAGATTAGTTTAACTCAAGATTAATTCTTTTTTTTTTATTGTTGTTATTTTCTTTGTTTGTTTTTGTACTTTTTTGTCTTGGAGCGAAATCCGTTAGTTTCTTCTTTATAATAGTTTACATATTTGGTAAATTATCTTTTCAAAGTTTTCTTGTAAAGTCAACTTTCAGAAATATGATTGTTGTAATATTTAAATTTTGTGTCACTAACTGTTATGGTTTATGGATATTCAAATTGTTCTACTTAGTTTCATAGTTTAGTTAATTTTATGTCGTGTGCATATGTTTAGGAAAATTCACGTAACTCTTGTCAGATATTTGATAAATGAAGTTATTTTTTTGTATTCCTGAATTGAGCGACCTATTCTTAAATAACTAGTTCTTATCTTTGTTTTGCTTACAAGATTTATTTGTATGTTTTCTGTTATGGTTCATGTAAATTAATTATTTGGGTTATTTCGTTCCATCCTATGCTTTTTTATGAGTTTATCAGTTGCTACGAGGAGACTCTTAATTAATTAAGTTATTTTATAGTTAATCTAAATAATAAAGTAATGGCGTGATAGTTAGAATTAAAGAAATATTGATAAGTGAGGAAGAGATGCGGTTATGAATTAATTCAAAATTGTTCAAGAAATAAAAAATGATTAAAAAAAAGATCGTGAGGGATTGAGATGAGTTAGGAACTGATCCAGATTTAGTTGTGATAAGCATAGTAATAGTAATAATAATAATAATAATAATAATAATAATAATAATAAAATAAGATATATAAATAAATATCTCGAGTATAAAAGACACAAAATAATTAAATATTCTAAATACGCTATTAGCCTTTGTGTTTATACCCGAACCTTGAATTGATGTGCTTAAATAATTAAAGGATCATGTGCGCATTCCGTGTCTTGATAACTTTTCTATTCAAAATAATTATGTTATAACCATGTGTACATTCCGTACCTTAGTTTAATATTTAATTTCAAGGATGTACCTTGTGTGCGTATCGCATCTTGGTCAAAATAATTAATAAAAATATAATAAATTAAGTGAAGCGGTAATAAATAAGCCATAATCAATAAAAATACAAGAATAGCTATAAAAATGATTTAAGCCTTACATTAACAATAGACGCGACCTTGCTAGAATCACGGGACTCGAGGGGTGCCTTACACCTTCCCCTCGGTCAACAGAATTCCTTATTCAGTCTAGTATCATCTCTTCGGCCCGGGTTGTCCACCCCGGTAAGCCAAGTCTAGATATCATCTCTTTTAGGATTTGAAAACTTAGAAGAACAAACCACAAGCAATAAATATCCCCAGTAGGTTACGCTTTATTTGCATCATATGCATTGAACATAGTGGGGCTCCGCATAGAGGCCGGGCCCGTCTACGGCAGGAACCAATATTTCGGACCAATAAGTTCAAATCGATGTGCTATATGTAACATTATTTGGTAGGCTTCTCTCAAATGTTGACCTACTTTAGGATAGAATTAAGCAAGGATAAAGATAGAGAAAATTTCCAAGTTTTCATAAAATACCATTTTTTTTAAATAAAATTTTGACAGGTTTTGTATATAAACTAACAATTTTCAAAATAATTTTCTTTTTAGTTATTTTTACCGAACTACGCATGATTGATTCTCACCGGATGTGAGATACGTAGGAAATCTTCATCAGGTTCAACCCCATTTTAAATAAACATAAAAAAAGGAGTAAAAAAAGGGTTTTAATGGATTATTATTTTGTATTTTTTATTTTTTATTTTTTTCAAATAAAAATAATATAGTCTCTTTGTCAAGTTTTTAACCAATTTTGCCCTTGCATCTGGTCTTTTTTTTATCGAAATAGCTTTGAAACCTGCATCGAAAATGCGAAATGAGAGACCAATTTTATTTTTTATTAGTTTTTTTTTACACAACAAAAGAAAAAGTTATTTGGGTCTTTTTTTAATGACTATTACTAATTTAATTTTTTTTAGTCCCACAGTTTGGTTTTTATTTTTTTTTCTTTCAAAAGCGAGAAATTAGAATTTTGTGTCAATAGTATATTTAACTAAAACATAAACCCGTATTTGGATAAACATGTGCACCATGGGTGGGGAAAGAGATAAGTCTGAAAAGAGGCCCAGGTCAGAAGGGATATCGGACTTTCTCATTGTTGATCGATACCACAATTATTGTGGGATTGGTGGAGAGATTTTAAGGAATATGAGCGAAACCAGATAAAGAAATACTTGGGACATTTGGTTCATATGATGAGATCAAGCCTAGGAGGGATGTGATCGAAGCTTTGATTCCGCATTAGGATTCTGAAAATAATATGTTCCATTTTACTGACTGTGAGATGACTCCGACCTTGGAGGAAATCGCCCATTTCCAGGGGTGGGGCCGTAATCTTTGCCCCAGAGACCCATAGTGCAATACAATGTGAATGAGGGTAAGTTTCTGAAGCTCTTAAACATAAACTATGGACATTATGAAGGTTTATGAGGCAATTGGGTCAAGTGAGGATTTTTGTTTTATTTGTACCGCCTCGAATGCAATTTCGAAAGGAATGTGGGAAAACTGAAATCAATGGAAGACAAGGAAATATGGAAGATACACAGAAGGTTTGCATTTATGGTTGCTTTTTTGGGGCGTGTTGTTTTTACGGAAAAGGAAGGGCGCATTGACATCCGGTTGGCAGGTGTAGTCGAGCACTGACCTCAAAAGGGGATGATTATACTTTGGTCCCTATGATTCTTTCTTCCATTTTTCGTGCTTTAACTGGATGTAAATTGGGCAAAGGAAACTTTGATGGCTGCAACATTTTGCTACAAATATTATTTTTGGAGCATTTTTATCATCATCCTATGATCTCTAATTTTAGTGAGCTCTGGCCCAATCACACTTTTTATCACCAAAAAAGAATTGACAAGTGTGACTTACCTGAAGGGATTAACGCCTGGAAAGAACTACTTCTTACTTTGTCCGCCAAACAGATCACATGGAATTACGATTGGTTTTCCTCGAAAGAGATCGTTTGTGAATCTGCATACCATCCTTATTTGGTACTTATAGGATTGGATGGTATTCAGCCTTATGCTCCACTTCGGGTAATGTGCCAGCTTTCACGATGACAGGAGGTGCCACCAACACGAGATATGAGCAAGTTCTGTTATGATTTTGGTAAAGATCAACCTCATGAGAAAGGGGAAACTATGAAAATTTGGTATACAAGTAAAGTTTTGGAGTTCATTGAGATGGTAGAGGACCGAGATCCTGGAGAGGTGATCCCTTAATATATTACTTGGTTTCATGATCCTTCGTCATTTAGAGATAAGCCTGAGGGATCGAACAGGAGGAGAAATGATCAAAGAACTATAGAAAAGCTGAAAGAGGAATTGGAGCATGCTCGGATGATTATAGCCAAACAACAAGCAACATTGAGAAAGATTATCAATCTGCTTTACGGATCATGGATAAATATTTAAAGCATGCTAAAAATGAGGCAGCTCGCTTAGAAGAAGAACTGGCAAACACGATTGGTTTAGTTATAAGAATTGAGGAGAACAAAAATGTTGAAATATATAAGTTGCAATAAGACTTGAGTATCATCGAATAGGATGCACACCAGCAAAAACTGGAGTTCAATCAGCAGAAAGAGTAGTTTGAAACGGAAATAGTCCACTGGAGACGCTCAAAGAGTTAGCTTTATGCAGAAGAGAGGTCATCATCACACAGATTTTGAGGAAGAGCAGCGTCCGTAGATGATTGAGAGAGGTGTGTTAAACCGCCACATTGAAGAATATGAGGAACGTGAGGCTCAGATGGGGCACGCCCTCAACACTACCCAGATGTGGTTGCAGAATTATCACATGTGTATGGGGCAAGCTGCAGAGCCTGTACTTCAATTGGCAGAAAAAGCAGCATATGTTCATGATGGTCATCATCGTCTAAACAATGAGGAAGTTGGTCAACAAGCACGTATCCTCATTCCACAATTGCCGATGGTGTTTCAAAATTTGTACGAGACGTTAGGGGGACAGTGGAGGCCGAGAGATGCAGACAATAGATGATATCAGTTTAAGCAAGAAGACTATTGAAGATTAAATTTTTTGTGCAGTCCATTAGTTCTTAGATTTATTTATTTGTCGCATTTTTAATTTTAGAGACTTTTTCTTATTATTATTATCAAAGTTTTGTTTTATTTCAGTCATGTTTACGTCCTTAGAGTCAGAAGAATCAGTTTGTATATATTTCATTTTCTCTCATTCTATATAAAAAAATATAATTGAAAGATATTTTAGTTTATTTTATTTATTCTTAAATAAAGAAATCATTAGAATTGTTATTATTTCTCCTGAACAACGTGATGGTCTGATTTATGCGGCGTCATGATAAATAGGCAATCCCCATCGGATGTGATCACAACCATAATTAATCTGCAAAAATAAAAAAAGTAAGATAAAATAAAATAAAAGAACGGTAAGTTCAAAAGGAAATAGACCAACAAGCTGGGATGAAGCATGAAGCCTTCCAAAATCATTTTAGAAATGAAAATGGCATTAGGTGCATGGCATACAATGTATGATTAATATCTAAAAAGTGCCTAACTCTAACACATTTGTTGTTTTTTATTTCTAAAGAGATAAGGTTAAACAGAGGTGGTTGGTTTGTGGTATATACTGGCGACTCCCCCTTACAATACGAGGTCAAAAGGAAAAAGTAGAATGGGAAACAACAATGAGAATGAGTCAGATAATGATGATGTCCATGGACAATTGGTCAAACAAGGTTCGGGACTAGTTGAAGAAGTAAGAGTGTCGAATTCAACAATTGGCAGATATGTACCAAGCCTGGGTAAATGGACAGGCACCGCACTCACTACCCCTGGGGCCTTCAGATAATCTTCATAATGTATCTGTTGCAAATCAAGTGCCTATCTCCATAATAAGTAACCCATTGTACCAACCTGGATTTAGTCCGAGCATTAACCTCCCCACTATCTCCAGTACCTCCATTCCACGTCCTCCAGCTGCACCCTTTAGAAATGACCCACATACTATACTCATTCCTCAACCAGTTCTCTCTCAAAAGCTCAAAAATGAGCCACAATTGAATGCTCATGATACCCAACGTTACTCTCCACAACTGATTTTCAAGGTTCCAGATTCATACAAGCATACTCCTCAGAATATTTTCCTAGTCGAGGTCGAAAAGCCCAACAAGAATATGGAATAAGAGGAAATGACAAGAAAAGTGAAGAGTTTGGAATAAACGATGAGAAACGTATAGGGTTTGGGAGGCCACAAGAGCATTTCGTTCAATAATTTATGTATGTTTCCCTATGTTCATTGGCCACCTAGATTCAAGACCCCTATGTTTGACAAGTATGATGGTCTTGGTGATCCTGTTGCCCACTTGAAGAGATATTGTAACCAATTGCGGGGAGCAGGGGGGGAAGAAGAATTACTCATGGTTTAGATTGGGGAAAGTTTGACAGGAATTGCTTTAGAGTGGTTCATAGATCAAGACATATCTCATTGTCACGTTTGGAACGACATGGCTCAAGATTTTGTCCAACAATTTCAGTACAATACTGATATAGTGCCAGACCGCTCCTCTCTGGTCTACATAAAGAAGAAATCTGCAGAAAGCTTCAGAGAATATGCAATCAAGTGGAGAGAGCAGACTGCTAGGGTCAAACCACCAATGAAAGAGGCAGAAATGATTGACTATATTCTCCAAGCCCAGGATCCTGATTACCTCCATTATATGTTAGCCGCCATTGGTAAGACTTTTGCTGAGGCTATTAAGATTAGGGAAATAGTAGAGAATATCATGAAGTCGGGAAATATGGTGAGTCAGGCAGCCATTAAGGCGACCACGCAAGCAATTCAAAGTGGGTCAAGCAGTTTCGGAAATCAAAAAAAGAAGGAGGAATGATCCATGATGGCGTCTGGATTCGGGGGAGTTCAAAGAGGAATAGTTCCTTCATACATGCAATTCCAACAAGGACAATCAATTCTCCTCAACATTATTATCCGCCTCAGGGTCCCCGATACTCATTTCCCTCGCAACAATGCATAGTGTAAAATTCTCAAGCTTATGCTAGGCTTCCCAATCCCCAACAATGGCGAGCATCGATTCCACAAGGCTCCCGTCAACTCCAGCAAAATTTTCATGCACCATATAATCCTCGTCCCAGGCAGGAATATGTGAGAGAATAGGAGCCAAAGAAAGAGTTCATCCCAATTGGAGAATCATATACAAGCCTATTTTGAAAGTTAATGCAGCTGAAATTGATTGAACCTATCATGCCACGTTATTTGAATCCAAATTCAAAAGGTTTTCACTCCAATGCGAGATGTGAGTATCATTCTAACACCCAATGTCATTGTACCGAAAATTGTTGGACATTAAAAAAGGCCATTGAAAATTTGATTGAAGCAAAGGTAATTGTGGTGACAAACATTAAAGATATTCCTAATATCACAAACAATCCGCTCCCAGCTCATGATACAATATATTTTATTGGAATGATTTGTGATGATTGTGATTATAAGCAATCTGGAAAGACAGAGATGATTGTTGGAACCATAGGGCCAGATCCATAAGTATAGTAAGCCTGCCGCAATTGGCACTGCTTATTGTGAAAGGTGCGAGTTCTAGTTCAAAGTTGGCAGTTTTTGGAAAAACGGTTCTCTATGTCCCTGGAAGCATAAAAAATATTGAGGTTCAATTGGGTGGGCCAAAACTTAATATCCCTGGGGGAATTCAAAAGATTGTTCCAGATAATGCTTTAAGAAATATAACAGGGCCAATTATGATCCGACCTGTTGCATAACTTCTAGTGTCAAACCCAAAAGCTATTCCCTGGAACTATAACAAGACTGTCATGACATACGGAGGAAAAGAGATAGTGGAAGAAATAGATAAAATGGGAGGTTTGACCCGCTTTGGAAGGTGCTACTCGCTATAGGAGTTGAGAAAAGCTGAGCAAGCCAACGAAAATTACTTTCAAATGAAAGAAACCATTTCTGAAAAAGAAGCAGAGGAATTCCTTAAGAACTTGAAAATGCAAGACTACATAATCATTGATCAACTAAGGAAAACCCCTACTCAGATATCTTTGTTGTCTCTTCTTTTGCACTCGAAAGAACATCGCCGTGTGTTGACCAAAACTTTGAACGAGGCATATGACTCAAAAAAGACAATTGTGAGTCATCTAGAGAAAATTACTGAAAGATTCTTTCAGGTGAACAAAATTTTTTTCAGCGATAATGATTTGCCTAAGGAAGGGGCTGGGCAGAATAAAGTTTTGCATCTTATGGTCAAATGTGAAGGGCATTACGTAAAAGGGGTCATGATTGACGGAGGCTCAAGTGTAGATGTACGCCCTCTTTCTATTCTACAACAACTAACATTGACACTAACAGAATTCACACTAGTAGTGTCAGCATCAGGGCTTTTGATTGTTCAAAAAGAGACACTATTGGGAGAAATTGAACTCACCATGACAATTGGCTTGGTTGATTTTAACACTTTCTTTCATGTGTTGGATATGAAAACCTCATATAATTTTCTTCTGGGAAGGCCATGGATCTATATGGCTGGAGCTATACCATCCACCCTACATCAAATGGCCAAATTCAATTATGACAGGCAATAAATTATTGTTCATGGGGAGGACGACTCGTCCGTCTATAATGACATGTCCATTCCATGTATCAAGTCTATGGAAGGATGTGAATCCCTCATATATCAAACACTTGAGGTGATTGAGGTAGACCAAGTGGAAGAAGGAAAACCAATTCTGCATCCCCATCTTTTAGCCACATCTATGATTGTAGTTTCATTAATGTTGAGGAACGGCTGTGAACCATGAAAAGGATTAGGATCATTTCTGCAAGAAATTGTGAACCCCATTACTCCATTTTAGAAGAAAGATAAGTTTGTCTTGGGTTTTAAACCAACATCAACTGGCATATACATAGCCAAGGCCCGCAAAAATAATGGTAGGAATTTGTCAAAACCAATCCCTCACATTCCCTACTCCTTTGTCAAGCCACAATTTGAAGAAGTCCAAAATCTTTCTACTAAAGATGACATTGATGAAGTTTGCAAGGGTCTCAAGGAGATGTTCTATGGAACAACATGGTTCAAGTTAGTGAGGGACCTAGCTGTGCAAGTGTTCAGGTGATTGTCCCAGATACCTCGCTCAACAACTGGGAAGCAACTCCTCTTCCTATCAGAAAGGAGTCTTAGTAGTCTGTTTTGTTGTTTTTTCTGTATTTGGATTATTTTCATGGTTGTAATCCATATACATTAGTTTAATTGCTTTGCTTTGATGCTAACCCTTCTATCCTTTCAAATTCAATGAAATGAAGTTCCAGTTTCATAGTAGAATTCTATCTTTTCCTTTCCCTAATTTTCCTAATTTCTTATCATTTTTAGTTTCGTTAATGCTGACTTTAAAGACATGACATGCACACGGAATTCATGCCCAGATCTTAAAAAGATTTCTAATCTCTAAATAATGAATCAAGAAGTTCAGCATGATGAATATGAGGCCTTTAAGGAAATAAAAAGAGAATTGGATCAATTTGATAATAAACCTAAGCCTAAATTAAATGAAATTGAGGCAATTAACCTGGGAAGTCCTGAAAAAATTAGGGAAACAAAAATAAGCATTCATACTGAACAAAGGACGAGAGATTCCATAATTCAAGTTTTGTTCGAGTATAGAGATGTATTTTCTTGGTCGTATGATGGCATGCCGGGTATGAGTGCTGATTTAGTGGTCCATAAGCTTCCCACATATCATAATTTTCCACAAAACCAACAAAAATAAAGGAAGTTTAAGACAGATATGAGTGATAAGATTATGGAAGAAGTCGTGAAGCAACTAAGTACAAATGTGATCTAGGTCGTGTGATATACTATATGGTTAACAAATCATGTGCTAGTGCCAAAAAAGGATGGGAAAATCAGAGTTTGTGCTGATTATAGGGACTTAAACAAAGGAAGTCCAAAAGACAACATTCCCTTATCGAACATTCATATCCTTGTTGACAATTGTACGAAACATGAGATCTAATCTTTTGTGGATTGTTATGCCGGGTATCACCAAATCCTGATGGATGAAGAAGATGCAGAAAAGACCGCCTTCACCACTCCATGGGGAACCTATTGTTATAGGGTCATGCCATTATGTTTGAAGAATGCTGGAGAAACTTACATGAGGGTCGTGACTACCATATTCCATGACATGATGCACAAAGAGATTGAGGTGTATGCTGATGATGTGATCATTAAGTCTAGAACATGACATGATCATGTGCAAGACTTGAAAAAGTTCTTTGAAAGGCTACAAAGGTGCAATCTCAAACTCAATCCAGCCAAATGTGCATTTGGAGTTCCTTCTGGGAAGCTTTTAGGTTTTATAGTTAGTTGAATATGCATTGAGTTAGATCCCTCCATGATAAAGACCATTCGAGAGCTTCCTCCCCCGAAGAATAAAAAAGAAGTCATGAGTTTGCTCGGAAGGTGGAACTACATCAGCAGGTTCATTGCACAAATTACAACCACATGCGAGACTATTTTCAAGTTTTTGAAAAAGAACGCTGCTATCAAGTGGACAGATGAGTGCCAAGAAGCTTTTGATAAGATCAAGGAATATTTGTCAAATAATCTTGTATTAGTCCCACCAGAACCTCGTAGGCCTTTGTTTTTACATATGTTAGTAACAAATAGTTCTCTTGGTTATGTTCTAGGTCAACCTGATGCCACGAGAAAAAAGAAACAAGCAATATATTATTTGAGCAAAACGTTTACCATTTATGAGGCCAAATACACTCTTTTAGAAAGGACATTTTGTGCTTTAACCCGGGTCACTCAAAAGCTTAGGCATTATCTTTTGGCGTATACAACTTACCTCATATCCCGAATGGATCCCCTGAAGTACATTTTTCAGAAGCCGATGCCAATTGGCAGATTGGAAAAGTGGCAAATCTTGCTCAAAGAGTTTGATATTGTTTATGTCACTCGCACTACCATGAAGGCAAAAGCTTTGGCTGATCATCTATCAGAAAACCCGGTAGATGATGAGTATGAATCTTTGAACACCTACTTCCCAGATGAAGAGGTTAATTTAATTGAAGAAGAAGTCCAAGAGGACAGTCAAGTTTGGAAAGTATACTTTGATGGAGCTGTCAACATCAAAGGAGTAGAGATTGGGACAATTCTCGTGTCACCTACTGGGCAAAACCACCGTACCACACCACGACTTCGTTTCTTCTGTACAAACACAGCAGAATATGAAGCTTGCATCATGGGTTTGAACATGGCAATAAACCTAAATGTGCATGAACTGTTGGTGATGGGAGATTCAGAATTGCTTATTCGGCAGGCTCAAGGTGATTGGGAGACTCGAGACATCAAGATCATTCCATATAGACAATATGTGGATGACCTTAGCAAGAGATTCAAGTCCATCGAGTTCAGATACATTCCCCGGTTTCATAATGAATAGTTGATGCCTTGGCCACCCTGGCCTCAATGCTTCCATATCCTGGTAATACTCACATTGACCCCTTGGAAATTAAAATTTAGGATCAACATGGTTATTGCAATACAACTGAAACAGAACTAGATGGTGAACCATGGGACCGTGATATTAAATAGTTTTTGAAAATAAGAGAATATCTGGAACATGCTAATAGGGATCAAAAGAAAGCTATTAGGCGACACTCTAATGGTTTCTTTTTGAGTGGGGAAATTCTATACAAAAGAACCCCGAATTTGAATTTATTAAGATGGGGGATGCCAAAGAAGCTAAAATTATTATGAACAAGGTGTATTCGGGAGTTTGTGGTCCGCACATGAATGGATATGTTCTAGCAAAGAAGATCCTTCGGGCAAGATATCATTAGCTCACTATGGAGCAAGATTGCTTTCGTTTTGTTCGCAAGTGCCACTAGTGTCAGATTCACAGTGATTTGATTCACTAGCCTCCTTCAGAGTTGTATCCTATGTCATCTACTTGGCCTTTTGTTTCTTGGGGAATGGACGTCATTGGCCCAATCGAGCCAAAACCTTCAAATGGGCACAGATTCATCATGGTTGCAATTGACTACTTCACCAAATGGAGGCTATTACATTGAAAGCAGTTACCAAGAGAGCAGTAGTAGACTTCGTTCACTCCAACATCATCTACCATTTTGGTATTCCAAAAACCATTATTATAGATAATGCTGCTAATTTGAATAGTCATCTAATGAAGAACAATTTAAAGTTGAGCATCGCTATTCTACTCCTTACCGACCTAAAACTAATGGAGCTGTTGAAGCTGAAAATAAGAACATCAAGAAGATTCTTAGGAAGATGGCCCAAGGGTCTAGATAATGGCACGAGAAATTGCCTTTTGCTCTTTTGGGATACCGGACAACTGTCTATACATCAATTGGTGTAACGCCTTACTTGTTAGTTTATGGCACTGAAGAAGTCATACCTGATGAATTTGAGATTCTCTCTCTCTGAATAATTATTGAAGTTGGGACTGAAGACAGTTAATGGGTAAAGTCATGATTAGAACAGTTGAGTTTGATTGATGAAAAGCATTTGACGGCAGTTTGTTTTGGTCAGTTATACCAACAAAGAATGGCACAGGCTCACAATAAGAAAGTGCGCCCAAGAAAATTTGAGGTAGGATAGCTTGTTTTGAAATGCATCTTTCCACACCAGGAAGAAGCGAAAGGAAAGTTCTCCCTAAATTGGCAAGGCCCTTACCTCGTCAAGAAAGTATTGTTGAAAGAAGCTCTGCACTTGGCAGATATAGAAGGAAAGGTGACAGACGTATCCATCAATGCAAATATGGTCAAGAGATACTATGTTTGAAATGCTTCTATTGGGGAATTTGGTTATACTTAGCATTCGCATGTTGGGATGACGAAAGGCTATCATTCTAGCTACCCAAACACTGGTCAACCCTAGTTAGCCCTTTGAAGCCTTATTTATATTTCATTGTGTTTGCCCACTTTTGGAACCAATGTACTTAAAAAAATCATCAAAACAAGCTCATGTTGTCCTGAACTACGTTTGACTTGATTCCAAAAAGATACGTAGGCAGCCTCTCTCTGAGGTTCAGTCACACCAAATAAAAATCCACATTTCCCCAATATTCAAAGAAACTGGGGCATGTTTTTATTTTATATTCGATGGTTGTTCCATTAAATGGTTCCAAAAGTTTTAATTCAATTGAGTAGTTCTTTTTACCTTTCCCTTTTAAGACATTCTGATCAGCTTTTGAGAATGCTAAGTCAGTACACTACGGGTAGCGCTTCAACCATTGCAAAGAGAGAAAAACAAATGAGAGAGTCTTATCGATGAAAACCCTCAAGGGCACTATGAGGCAATGGCGAGTTGAGAAAAATAAATTGTGAGCACGTAATTTTTGCCCTACATAAAAAAAACTTCTAAAAATAGGCCAAAATAATTTTTTTCTAATTTTAGGATTTTTTCTTTATTTAGTTGCATTTCATACATTTTTAATATTTTTAAAATCATAGAAAATCCATAAAAAGTGTCACATTTTAATTTTATACCATCTTAGGTGCAATTTGCATTTAGGAATTAATTACAGTGAGTTAATTGTAGTATTAATCAAAAACCACAAAAATGAACATTTTTACATAGTTAGGTAATTAGCTTAATTTTATAATTTGAATTGATATAGGAATTTATTTTAGGTTTTTTAATTAATTAAAACAAAAAAAAGAAGGAAATTGAAAAGCAAATTCGAAATTGGGACATGTGATAAGTGAGCACAAATTCTTCAATACCCATTCTTCATTTAAACTAGCTCATTCCCCTACCCAACCCAAAACTGGGTCGACCCGACCCAACCAATTGACTAAGCCCATTTCCCCACCTAAAACAAAACCTACACAATACACAAATAGACAATACAGAAGGGGGGACGCATGGAAGAAGGGCTGGCGGCTTGGCTTCTTCTGAAAATACACGTCTATACACACACACGATACAATAGAGGCGGACAGGCGCATAACAAAAAGTTTTGGCGCAGCTTCTTAGAGGAGACCCTCTTCCATTTTCTTGTACAACTCATCCTCTCACCGCTCAGTGGCGAACTCACCGGAAAATAAATAGAGCTCCATCACCACTGCACCTGCTTCGTTTATTACAGCTACAACAACCATGAAACTTCCTTGAATCCTCTATGATAGTTCCTCAAATCATCAGATCCAAACCCAATCTGTTCCCTTACCACCCTATGTGTCGTCCCGTTCAAGGTGTCCAGTCAAGTTCCCAGCTATTGCTTGAGGTTCCATTGTGTTCTATCCGCTTAGCTTCTTCTTCGTTGCTTAATGTTTGGTTTGTCTCTTGAATCTGCATATCCAGATTTATTTGTACCTCTTTCCAGTCATTTACACATCAATTGAAAGTTTATTTTCAGTTCCCTTCCTGATTTCTTTTCTCCCTCGTGTTAGTGTTGGTTGAAACATCATGATAATTAATGCTTTATTAGTTGTTTGATGGTTGGTTGATATTAGAGGAAAGTATTGGTTACTGGGGTTAACCAACAGAACTAGGTACGACTTTGTGACTGTTGTTCTTTATGTATTTCTTTGTCATTTTCATGAATATTTCTGCTTGGTTTGGTTGAGTTTACTTGTGAATTGAGTTCTAAAACCTTTCGTTCCACAATTTTATATAAATCTGTAGATTCTTGACAGATAGTCTGAAAGGGAATGTGTTTGGATGTTGCCTCAAAGTTTTGTTTTACACTCGACCAGGCTTCAGCGATTTGTTCCCGTTGCCTCCATTTTTGTATAAAGTAGGAAACTCAATATTTATATCACAGCTGCCTCCGTTTAACTTGCTGAAATTCAGATTCGGTCATCTATCTCGATTCTAATGGCTTTAAGATTTTTTGTGGATCAACGCACGTTTGTTATCTTGAGTAAGCATGTGATATCTATGTTAGAATGCTAAATGGTTGTTATATTGACATTTTTTGAAGCATTCTGCCCCACTTTGTTGTACCTATTAGAGTTTGAGCTGAAGTCTTTGGTCAGTACGTTATCGTGAAGCGATAATTCAAGTATGTGAAGTTTGAAGTTGTTTGTTCACTCAGTTCTGTTCGAAAACACACAACATCTTGTGCTATGTTTCATCTACTGATTAAAAGATCATCCATGGCTAAGGTTTTAAAATAACGAATTTCTTGCTTTCGATTTTTTGAGCTCGTCTTGCTGGCATAACTAGACCTGAACTTAGCAATTAAAATTTGGAATACTACGTCTTTGACCTCTCCTCTTTGTTCTGTATGTCAGTTCAGTAATGATAGTTGCAAAGGCCTAAGAAACATTTTGGCTTTTTCAAAATAGTATATGAGATACAGTATAGCCAATCCAAATACAAAGCCACAACCATACCCAATTAAGATAGATTTTCTAAGTCATTTCACTAAGAAAACTCAGCTCGTCTTGTTCTTGTTCAACCGGTAATCATGATACTGCTGCACTCTTATGATGCACTCTTCTTGCAAGATATTGCTTTGTTTGATATCCCGGTCAGTATAAGGCTAGTTTTTGCGTAATGGTTTGGTGGGTTGATAGATGCTCTTGGCGATAGTTTGAATTTGTTGTTTCGTAATAGTAATGAGCACAGTTGTATCTCACATGGACTGTTTCGAGTAAAATCGCAGCATATCTAAGGAATTCTGCATCATTAGTAGATAGACATGTGTTTAAAGGATGAGTCATCTCATTCTAGGATGTTAGTTAAAATGAAGTTATGTGCTGGTTTAAAAGTATTCCTATTACAACTAGGGGTACGGTTACTGTGACGTGGTTGTGATACTTACCTTTTTTTTTATAAGTAGGAGTATTAAAGTTTTTCCTTCGCTAAATAGAATTCTTTTCTTTAGAAGTCGAGGTGTGCCATTTAGCAAACTTTCATGGCCCTCCCAAAAAGCGAACGCATATTCATTTTAGGCGCGCTAGTTAAATAATTCACTTTCCTAAATACGGGTGCGCATTTATATGACCCAAATCCAAATCCCAACAATGTTGAAATATGTCAAAAACAGCGGGTGCATTTATGTGACGTGGTTCGAGACGTGTTTTAACGACGTTGCAATTCTCTCCAAAATAATAATAATACCGATATAAAGTTAAAAAGAACATAAGTTATAACATGTTCTAAAATCAGATAAATATAACAGTTGAGCGACCGTGCTAGAACCGCGGAACTCGGGAATGCTTAACACCTTCTTCCGAGTTAACAGAATTCCTTACTCAGATTTGTGGTTTGCGGACTGCTAAACAAAATCATTCTTTCCTCAAATCAGGATTCTAAACGGTGACTTGGGACACCATAAATCTCCCAAGTGACAACTCTGAAATTCTTTTAAATAATTAAATCCCGTTTCGATTGTTCTTTAATTGAAAAAACTCCCTTTATCTACGCCCTTCGCCGGGTTGTGGATAGGCAAAAGGAAGTGTGACAGCTCTGGCAACTCCGCTGGGGAACGAACCCAGAATCTCTAGTTCAGGGTTCAAGAATTCAAGCTTAGAATAATTGTTGTATTTGGTTTTATTTATTATCTGATTTTACATGTTAGCGTAATGTGCAAAATGATGCTTTTACCGCTTTGATATTACCTGAACTATAATATAAACTGCTACGAAACCCTTCTCTTCTCACCTCCGGGGATGTGCTTACTGGTTGATACTCCCTATTATGTTACTGTTATACCCTTAAATAAGAAATAGGCCGGACAAGTTGCTAAGCCGGATGGCCTTTTGGTTCCCGGTACGTAGCCCCCTCCTCGACTCGAGTTATCCGCTCAGGTACACAATCTAGACCCTATACAAAGGATTTAACTTAGAATAACTTGACCTCATGCCGGATCCGTAGTAGGAACGCTTATTTGCATCATGCATTTAACTTAGGGGACTCAAGACAGGGGTTGGAAAGATAGTTGAGTTGATTCCACTGCCAACAGAAAGAGCTATGTCCTTCGTTCCTCCCTCGTACACTTCCCTTGTTGAGCAATCACCCCTATATACCCTATCAAAGGTATAAGCAGTAGGCAATCCATACCGTTCCTGGAGACTGTTCATGTACAAAATGGTGGTCTTATTGATACAGTCCCAATCTGAAACTGAAGGATTGATCCTTACTTCAAAATTGTCTTGAAGTCTTACACAAGAATATAACACAAGAACCAAAATTGGAGAAATGATTTTCCACAAAAATATGCAAGACCAAAAATTGGCTATCTTAATTCAATGGGAGGAAGAAGATAATAGTCTTGCTATTATGTGGGAACCATAACCCCCACTTTATAACACATGAGTTATAAAATTCAAGAGTCACAAGCATGTAATCATAGTTACTTATATGTAACCTTAGTTAGCCCATCATTAACTAAGGTTACCCTTTTGGGTATCTACACATTGGTCCTACACTTTATATGACAACACATTGGCCCCCTTAACTTAATGTCCATAAGACCACTTATTTAGGCCAAACCAAAAGATAGCACATAACATATAATTTATCCATATATTGTTCATATGTATGTAGATATAAGTCCATATATCTTACAATCTCCCACTTGGACGAGATACACATACATATGTACAAACCTTAGTATTATATGTTACAATATAACCTTATGAGCTAAAAATTGCTATCACAATAAAATTGTCATGAACAATCCGGTCCATCAATCATACCAACATAGGAACTAAGAGCTCTTAGTTACTCATTCGTAACTAGAACCAACATAGATCATGTATATCAATATAACCAACGACATGGATCAAGTGTAGGTATGTAGCATGGAAATAACATAAAGTGTGGTCAATAGAATGTCTATTTCCAACTGGTTCTCTTTATTGAGATCAATCATAAACTGTAAGAGTACAAAAACTTTAAAACTGAATATCTGCGCAGATATAACTGAATTACTGAATGTAATGGACAATACATAATTGTATAATACAAACTCCCACTAAAATACATAATCCTCAAATGATTTGACACCCATACAAGCAATATGCTCAAGAAATACTTTTGGTGTCAATCCCTTAGTGAGCGGATCCGCAGCATAGAGTTTGTACTGATGTGCTCAATGCACAACTGTCCATTCTGTACTCTTTCTTTAACAACCCGAAATTTGAAGTCCATATGTTTTGCTTTCGTCAAACTACTGTTGTTATTAGCATAAAGGACTGCTGATCTGTTGTCGCATAATAGCCTAAGCGGCTTTTTGATGCTATCAACAATTCGCAGTCCACTAACCAAATTCCGCAGCCATAATGCCTCATTGGATGCTTCATGACATGCCATGAATTCCGCTTCCATGGTGGAAGTGGCCGTAAGAGTTTGCTTGATGCTTCTCCAAGAGATAACACTGCCAGCAAGCATGTAAATATAGCCTGAAGTAGACTTCAAACTATCCTGACATCCAGCAAAATCGGAATCGGTGTACCCAATGATCTCAAGCTGGTCCGATTTCCGATATGTAAGCATGTAATCCTTTGTTCTCTGTAAGTACCTCATGACCCTTTTGGCTGCCTTCCAATGGTCCATTCCCAGATTGCTTAGATATCTACCTAACATCCCAACAATGTATGCTATATCAGGTCGTGTACATACCTGAGCATACATCAGACTACCTACAGCCGAAGCATAAGGCGTCTTATGCATTTCCGAAATATCATAATTATTATTTGGGCACTGTTTGAGACTAAACTTGTCTCCCTTAGCAACAGGGGTGTTGCCTGGTTTACAATCCTGCATGCCAAATCTTTTCAGAACCTTATCGATATAGCCCTTTTGTGGCAGGCCGAGAACACCTTTGGAGCGATCTCGTTGTATCTGAATTCCTAATACAAAGAAGCTTCACCAAGATCTTTCATTTCAAATTTCATTGAAAGAAATTTCTTAGTTTCATGCAATAATGCTATATCATTACAGGCAAGCAGTATGTCATCAACATATAAAACCAGAAAAATATACTTACTCCCACTGAACTTATGGTATATACAGTCATCAGCAATATTCGGTTCAAAACCAAAAGATGTAATGTCTGCATGAAACTTATAATACCATTGGCGGGAAGCCTGGTTGAGCCCATAGATGGATTTCTTTAATTTGCAAACCCTTTTCTCTGATTCATCAGAAATAAAGTTTTCAGGTTGCACCATATAAATTGTTTCCTCAATGTCACCATTGAGAAACGATGTCTTAACATCCATCTGATGAAGCTCAAGATCAAAATGTGCTACTAGTGCCATTATAGTCCTGAAAAAGTCTTTCGATGAAACTGGAGAGAAAGTCTCTTTATAATCAATGCCTTCCTTTTGAGTGTAGCCTTTTGCGACAAGACGAGCTTTATACTTAATAACATAGCCCCCTAAATCCCTTTTGGTTTTAAAAATCCATTTACAACCAATAGGTTTAATACCTTCGGGCAATGTAACAAGCTTCCAAACGTCATTATCGCTCATAGACTTCATCTCATCATTCATGGCATCAATCCACTTTTGAGAGTTAGAACCCTTAATGACTTGACGGAAGTTGATTGGATCATCTTCCTCAAGTCCAATATCACTTTCTTGTTCTTGGAGAAATACAACATAATCATCCGGAATTGCATTTCTCCTCTCTCTAGTGGATCTCCTTAATGGCACTTCAGTTTCTTGAGGTTGTTGAGTTTGATTTTGGTTAGTAATATCAGGAACCTGATGGGGGAGATTTTCGAGATTGTCTTGAACTGGAGTTGTGTGATCCGTGTCAGGAATGAGAACACCCTGACCAAGATCAACAACTTGAGGGAAAGACACATGTTCTTCCTCAAAGACAAAATCTCTAACAACTTTATCTCCCCACCCCCCAAACTCAATATCCTCAAAAAACCTAGCGTTACCCGTCTCAAAAATAGTTCTAGAAGTGGGATCATAAAATTTAAAACCCCTGGATCTTTCAGAGTATCCAACAAAATAGCTACTAACCGTCTTAGCATCCAGATTCTTTTCATTCAGCCTATAAGGCCTTGCCTCAGCTGGACAACCCCAAATGTGTAAGTGCTTAATACTGGGTTTATGCCCAGTCCAAAGTTCATATGGGGTTTTGATTGTAGCTTTAGTTGGAACTCTATTAAGAATATAAGCTGAGGTTTTTAATGCTTCTCCCCAGAGTGAGTCTGGCAAAGTAGTACGACAAATCATACTTCTTACCATATCCTTAAGGGTCCGATTTCGTCTCTCAGCTACACCATTCATCGTAGGACTTCCTGGCATAGTATACTGAGGGATGATCCCACACTCATCTAGGAATTTAGCAAATGGCCCTGGACGTTGTTCACCTGAACCATCATATCGACCATAGTATTCACCACCACGGTCAGATCTAACATATTTAATTCTTTTGCTTAGTTGATTTTCAACTTCAGCCTTAAATGATTTGAACACGTCTATGGATTGGGACTTTTCATGAATAAGATATAGGTACCCATAGCGAGAGTAATCGTCTATGAATGTGATAAAGTATTGTTGACCATTCCTACAAGGAGTAGGGAATGGTCCACAAATATTCGTATGTATCAATTCTAAGAAGTCCGAAGCTCTCTTAGCACCTAATCTCGTCTTGTTTGTTTGTTTTCCCTTGATACACTCAACACAAATATCCAAATTTGAGGAATCAAGAATTCCATCTGACACGAGTTTTTGAATTCTTTGAATGGATATATACCCAAACGTTTGTGCCAGAGTGATATAGAATTCTCATTAGTTAATTTTCTTTAGGTACCACTTAAACTTGTCTGCAAGGTTTCATTATGTGAGGTTATTGTGTCAACCAAATATAGGCTATCAAATGTTGATAAAAGACCAGTACCAATAAGAGTTGAATTCTGAAAGAGACTAATTTTATTGTCACCAAAAGAACATGAATAACCGGATATGTCCAATTTGGGAACAGAAATTAAATTCCGTCTAAAAGACGGTACAACAAAAGTCTCATCCAAATCTAAATAAAAACCGGTCTTAAACAACAGCCTAAACTTTCCAATAGCCTCAACTGGCACCTTCTTGCCGTCACCCACATAGATGTATCTTTCACCATCATTTGGTTTTCGGCAGTTCAGGCAACCCTGCATAGATATACTTATGTGAGTAGTAGCAGCAGAATCTACCCACCAAGTATCCTTAGGTACCGAAATTATATTAACTTCAGAACAAACAAGAGAAAGAAATGTACCTTTTTTCGCACGCCAAGCGTGGTACTTGGTACAGTCTTTCTTCACATGATTAGTCCCCTTACAGAAAAAGCAACCTAATTCAGTAATTTCAACCTTAGGTTCCTTATGTTGCTTATTCTTGGGCCTTGCAACCGCAACTTCCTTACCTTTCCTCTTCTTCATATCCTTAGAAGAGGATGCCAAATGAGCATATTCAGTCTTATCTTGCTTTATCCTTTACTCCTCTTGCAAACAATGTGAATGAGCTCGTTAAGAGTCCATTTCTCCTTCAGGCAGTTGTAACTGACCTTAAACTGATTAAAGTGTGCAGGAAGAGATATCAAAACTAAGTACACAAGCAGTTCCTCAGGTAATACTAGCTTGAGTGACTTAAGTTTCGAAGCAAGATGAGACATTTCCAAAATGTACTCCCTAATGTTTCCCTTGCCTTTATACCTCATGGAAACAAGTTTACTCAAAAGAGTACTTGTCTTCGCCTTTTCGTTTTGTTCAAAACGATTATCAAGGTTTTCAAGGAAAACTTTGGCATTAGCTTCATCATTCATAGTGCCCCTGAATGATTCTGGAATTGCACGTTTCATGATCATTAGACACATGCGATTCGGGCGTTCCCACTTCTCCATCTCCCTCCTTTCATCAGGAGAGGATGTATCTTCAAGAGAAGCAGGTTGCTCATTCCGAAGTGCAAGGTCTAGATCCATGCAACCGAGAACGATCATGATGTTGTCTTTCCATTCCTTAAAGTTTGTGCCGTTAAGCACAAGGATGCTATTAATGTTGGCAGATATCAAAGCAGCTGAAGAATTAACTGAAAATAGAACAAAAGGATTACTTAATACATGCTTACAATTACTTGAACTTTAACTTTACTTTATAGATTCAAAATAGGCAAATCCCATTACAAGATACCTAGCACAACATTGATTTTAGTCTTTGGATAGAAAATCAACTTGTAAGTGGTACTCTTGGTGTAGTGATCAAATATTGACAATAAACTCCTGTCAAATATCAAGCATACCTTTGGGCCGACTTAATATTCACATGGAAAACCAAATAATTGTCACATATTTATCACCACAAGCATGTTCGAATTCCTGCCAAATAACAACCTTCCTTTGGGCCGGTGTTAAACGCATGGAAGACTAACATCCACAGTCATCTTATATTTCAAGATTTATCAATCTACACAATAGAGGTTAATTTGGCAACATAATGCTTCAATTGACTAATTTAAAATAATAGATGATAAAATAACTTTAGTTCCTTAAGCCATATTATGAATCTAAACTTAATATGTTACATGTTTTGACATGCAACATCTGAATATTAATTGTTTTAGACTTAGTTGGACAATTCCAAAATCTGAAGTTTGATGGACTAAAACAATTAATATGAAAACTGAATATTAATAATTTAATAAAAACTTAATATTAATTGACATATTATAATTATTCAATTAAAATCTGAAACTTAAAAGACTTAAAACGTTTCATTAATTATGAAAAACGTTTCTTACATTATGTCTTCATTAAACAGCCAAAATAAAACGTTTTCAGCAATTAACTGCCTGATAATCGATTATCAGGTTCTTGATAATCGATTATCAGGGCTTGCTGGTCCGTGATAATCGATTATCATAAACAGATAATCGATTATTCTGGCATTTTGAAAATTTCCAAATTTTGCTGAAAAATGAGATAATCGATTATTCAAAATTGAATAATCGATTATGCCTGTGTTCTATTTCTAAAATTTTATGAACTTATTTGCATAATCGATTATGCTCAATGCATAATCGATTATGCTCAATGCATAATCGATTATGCTACTGTTCTGTCCCAAAAATTTTTATGACAAAATTTGAAATAATCGATTATCGAAAACTGATAATCGATTATTCCCTGCTTCTGTTTTGCAAAATTTTGGTAAACTTTAAAGCAATAATCGATTATCATAAGGCAATAATCGATTATTTTGGTATTCTGTCCAACGACTTAAAAATGTTTTCAACAAGAAACTTAAACATTGAATCATGTTGATCATTAACCATAATCATGCAAAATTTCAATATTACATTACATATAGAGATAACAAAATATTGAAGCACCAAATTTCATCAACAAACACAACATTCATAAAAATCATGCTATTTCATGGTACTAGAATTTCATAATCAAAATTCTAACTTAACTTGAACATGAACTTTATAAAACATGCTTTTTATGAACATCAAAATTATCCAAATATGAATGAGGCTCTTATACCAATTGTAAGAATTATGATTCCGACTAAAATACAATAGCCTTCATATCGAATAATTTGAAACTCCAACAACATGAGCGGAAGCGTACCTGAATACATTTGTGGAAATTCTTAGTCCTCCTTATGAAGATTTTCCAAAGTGTTTGCAAGCTCCTTGATCCTTAATTAAAGATTGTCTTGAAGTCTTACACAAGAATATAACATAAGAACAAAAATTGGAGAAATGATTTTCCACAAAAATATGCAAGACCAAAAATTGGCTATCTTAATTCAATGGGAGGAAGAAGATAATAGTCTTGCTATTATGTGGGAACCATAACCCCCACTTTATAACACATGAGTTATAAAACTCAAGAGTCACAAGCATGTAACCATAGTTACTTATATGTAACCTTAGTTAGCCCATCATTAACTAAGGTTACCCTTTTGGTTATCTACACATTGGTCCTACACTTTATATGACAACACATTGGCCCCCTTAACTTAATGTCCATAAGACCACTTATTTAGGCCAAACCAAAAGAGAGCACATAACATATAATTTATCCATATATTGTTCATATGTATGTAGATATAAGTCCATATATCTTACAGACGTACCTGGTGAAGAGAGTTTCTTTTCAAAATTTCTTCGATAGTGCAAAGACTCTATGCGTATCCACACCGAGACCGATCCTTGCTATCAACTCTTTGATCAATGAAACCCGCGAACAAATTGAACAAAGAATATTGTGCTGAAATTTTTCTCAAAAAAATCTCAACTCAAATTAGAAGAACAAGAAACATTTTTCATGTAATTGTATTTTCTCTCTTGGCTTTGTATTGGACTCTTACTTTCACAAAGTAGGTTTTCTTTATAAGAAAAATTATAACCTAAAAACCGTTGCAAATTTTCTCCAACACCCTTTATATAGTGTCACCTATAAACTCCTTCCTATTTGGTTGAGGTAATAATTTACTTAGGGTAAAAATTTATTTCAAAAATAAACTTTAAGAATTTTTTGTATGGAAAATCCGAATTTTCCTTCAAAGTGGCATCGTGACTGCCAAGTCCTTATGGACTTTCCATAATATCCAATTCCAAATTGGATTATAAGTACTCATAGTATTTTATATTAAAAAATTCTAATCACATTCTTAATGCTCTAAAGTAGCCGCACTTCCTTTGTGGACTTCTCGTCAATCCAGTTCAAAATTGGATACTTAGAAGCCTTCATTAATATTTATATTCATAGCATAAATAAATAAATATTAATTATATATATCATATATATTTCAACCAAATGATATAATTTAATTTCTATTCCAAATAGAAAAGTTCAATTTATTCACAATATTAATTATAATCTTTGTGCTAGCAAAGAATATAATAATATTTTATTTGGACTAATAACTAAATTTATTTGACTAATTAAATTCTTAAATTTAATTATCAAATAATAAGTTAATTAATCCTTTAGCAAAGGTCAGAACACTCGTTAGTGTGCGACCCCATAGGTTCAATACTAAACCGGTAGTAAATTGATCATATCAATATACTAATCAAGGGTGGAGCCTAGCAACTCCTTAACGACCAGATAGCATGAAGTATACAATTTACTCTCAAGAACAAGTAGAAGAATAATGTAGTAATTCATTCTGTCCTTACAGCTCTCGATCACCCTAGGGTATGGTTCAAATGTCAAATCCTAATAGGCGATCAACTATGTGTTCACGTCAAATATAATCTACCATTGAATGACCTAAGAAACTCATTTCTTCTTTCATTCAATTGCCCTGGACAAGGTCTTAGTTTGGTCATTTATAATTCATGACAATATGGAGCTTAAAAACATTACCAAGAGTTGACAGATTCCGTCTTGGTCTATCACTAATTCTACAAGTATTTAATCGTACCCAACATCCTTTCAACTATCGCCCTAGGGACATAGGTGTCTAGTATTAAAGCACAATTAATAACTTGTCAATTACTATGACGATCTCAAGTCAAAGGAAACGGTTACATCACATTCTTCAAGAAAATATCCTATTGACAATTATGGTAATTCTAACCATTAGGAATTATCCAATGAGTCGGTTCAATGATCATATCTCTATATGCATCATCTATCTATGTGATTTAGTTAATGAGATCAACTAATCTTTATCCGATAAAGACGATCACATAAATATTGATCTAACCGGATTACAAATGTCCAAATTAATAATCCTATGATCAAAAACAAATTTAGATTAAATTGTAAAAGACTTTGCTCTCATTATCATGATCTCTATCACGATGACAAATAAAAAAATTTAATTGAGGACCTTATCATGTTAATCAAAAAATTAATAATAATGATAAAAGAATATCAAATGCCATATATTTTATATCAAATGACATTCACAAAATTATGTTCAAGTTATCAAATATGATATTGGATCTAGGGCATATCTACTATATCCCTAACAATCTCCCGCTTGCACTAGACCCAATCGCTCTTGTACTTCATCCCCAATTTCTACTTGTGCTTGTCAAACTCCTTTGCGCCAAGAGCTTTTGTGAATGGGTCTGCAGCATTTTCCTTTCCATCAACCTTTTGAACCTCGACGTCTCCACGTTCAATGACCTCTCTTATCAAGTACTACCTTTGCAGAACGTGCTTGGACTTTTGGTGTGATCTTGGTTCTTTTGCTTGAGCAATGGCTCCAGTATTGTCACACAACAGTGGAACCGCACCTTCCATTGAAGGAACCACACCAAGTTCAGTTATGAACTTTTTCATCCATACAGCTTCCTTAGCAGCTTCACTAGCTGCTATATATTCTGCTTCACACTGAATCAGCTACTGTAGCTTGTTTGGAACTTTTCCAATTAACTGCACCACCATTTAAAGTTAATACATAACCAGAAATAGATTTGCTATCATCCCTATCTAAAGAGAAACTTGCATCAGTATAACTTTCAAGTTTCAACTCAGAATCCACATAGACGAGGAATTGGTCTTTAGTCCTTCTTAAGTACATAAGAATGGTCTTCACCACCTTCCAATGTTCCTCACCAGGATTTTCCTGATATTGTCTAGTCACTCCAAGTGCATAAGCCACATCAGGACGTGTACATGTCATGGTATACATGATAGCTCCTACTGCACTAGCGTATGGGATCCTACTCATGCGTTCTCTCTCTTCGAGTGTTTTAGGACAATCCTCCCTACTGATAGAAATTCCAGTGCCTATCGGTAGATAGCCTCTTTTGGAATTATCCATGTTATACCTCTTTAAGATAGTATCAATGTACAAAGACTGGGAAAGTCCAAGCAGTTTTCTAGATCTATCTCTATTGATCTTTATTCCTAATATATAAGCTGATTCTCCCAAGTCTTTTATGAAAAACTGTTCAGATAGCCAAATATTGGTATTTTGCAATGTCGGTACGTCATTCCCTATGAGCAATATATCATCAACATACAACACTAAAAATATAATTGTGCTCCCACTAACCTTTTTGTACACACAAGGTTCTTCAACTTTGGTCTCCTGATCTTTATATTGTGTTGGTTCATTAGTTTCTTGATCTTCATCAAGTTCTATTTCTTCTTTATAATTTACTTTTAAAAGGAATTCCCTTTCCAAAAAGGTTGCTCCTGTAACCACAAACACTTTACGGTCAGAAGGGTGATAGAAATTATATCCCCTTGTTTCCTTGGGATACCCTATGAACCAACACTTATCAGATCTTGAGTCAAGTTTATCAGATTGTAGTCTCTTAACATAAGTTGGATAACCCCCAACCTCAATATGTTTAAGGTTAGGCTTACATCCTTTCCATATCTCATATGGTGTTGTAGAGACTGACATAGTGGAAACTTTATTAAGTAAGTATGTTGCTGCTTCCAAAGCATATCCCCATAAATTTATTGGATGATCAGTGAACCCCATCATAGATCTCACCATATTTAATAAGGTTCTATTTCTCCTTTCAGACACCCCATTGTGTTGTGGTGTTCCTGGAGGTGTCCACTGTGAGAGAATCCCATTCTCTTTGAGATATCTGGTAAAATCTTCACTAAGATATTCTCCACCTCTATTAGACCTTAGTACTTTGATATTTTTACCAGTCTGCTTCTCAACTTCACTATGAATCTTTTGAACATTTCAAAAGGTTCAGACTTGTGTTTCATAAGATATACAAATCCATATCTTGACATATCATCAATGAAGGTGATGAAGTAAGAATATACGCCTCTAGCTTTAATTTTCATGGGCCCACAAACATCTGTATGAATTAGTCCCAATAATTCAGAAGCTCTTTCTCCACTTCCAGTAAACGGAGATTTGGTCATTTTTCCTTTGCGAAGATTCACAAGTTGGATATGATTCAAAATCATACTTGTTAAGGTACCCTTCCTTGTACAACTTGTTGATTCTTTTCTCTCCAATATGACCAAGCCTACAATGCCAAAGGTATGTTTGATTTACATGATTATCTCTTTTCATCTTAAGACTTGAAACATGCATAATCGAATTAGCATTCACACTAGGTAAGACATAAACATCATGTTGGAGATAGCCATTCACATATAAATTATCACTATAATAAATAGATCAAATACCATTGCCTATATTATGCGAAAACCACATTTGTCTAACATAGAAGCTGAAATTATGTTCGAAACAAATTTAGGAATGTAATAACAATCATCCAACATAAGTACTTTGCCCGTAGGCATTATTAAAGAAATTGATCCTACAGCTACGGCCGCAACTTTTGCACCATTTTCAACTTGTAGATTAATTTCTCCTTTCTTCAACTTTCTACTTATCTGGAACCCATGCAACATACTATAGATGTTATAACCACTGCCAATATCTAATACCCAGAATGAATAATTAGTAATAGTTAAAGAAACCTTGAAAACGTTTTTCATTAAAGTGCTACCTTGTTTCTTGTCCTTTAAAGTTGCAAGATACTCTTGGCAATTTCTCTTCTAATGTCCTATTTTCTTACAATGGAAACATACAGCATCAGATTGGTCAGCTTTGCCTTCTTTGCCTTTGGGTTTGGTCACACCACCCTTGGGCGCAGTAGGCTTTTTCTTGGGTTTACTTTTACCCTTACCCTTCTTCGTAGAAGAGTTTCCAACAACCATGATAGTTCCTTTCTTCTTCTCAGATGCAAGTTGATTCTCATAATCAATCAACATGTTAAGCATCTCATGAAGATCACAATCCATTTTATTCGTGTTAAAATTAATAACAAATTGTGAAAAGGATTCTGATAGTGACTGCAAGATCAAATATTGAGAAAGCTCTTTACCCAGTTTGCACCCCAACTTCTCAAGTTCTTCAATAAGATCAATCATATGATTGACATAGGGTCCAACTGGTGAGTTTCCAGTTAATTTTGATCCAAATAAAGCCTTAGATAGTTAGTATCTAGCTGTCTTGCTTTGTGTACCAAACATCTTCTTAAGATGCTCAATAATTACAGTTGGATCCATATCCTGATGTTTCCTCTGTAGTTCAGAATTCATAGAAGCGAGAATGATGCATTTGGTAGTAAGACATTCTTCCAGGTATTTCTGATAAATCTATGTAGCATCATCATCATTTACATCTGGGACTTCCTTGGCGGGCTTATCGATCACATCAATAAGCTTTTCATGCATGAGAATAATCCTCAAATTTCTGTACCAATCATCAAAGTTTGGTCCTGCCAACTTGTTGGTCTCAAGTATTCCACGTAGTGATATAGCAGACATATTGAGAAATCTAAAATATAAAATAGAAAAAGCAGTAATATAAGAATATATTTGCATATATCATAAAGACATGGTCTTTTATCTAAATGATATTTCCACTAATTATTCTAAACAATTTACCCTCGTTGTAGTTTACGAAATCCTTATTTCATTTAGTGGATTAAAGGAATCCTTTAACAATATGTATGAGCCCCTTGGAAGTCAAGTCGTTTATCACATATATTGTAAAGGTAGGTGCTCTTACAAATTGTATCCCGATACAATTTCCTTAAACAGCTCTATGTCATATAGTCCGATGGTAGTCAGGTCGATCCCATTGGCATAGTTGAGTTCAACCATCATGATAGCAAAGAACTTATTAAATTTTATACTCCCCCGGGTAGTCCAGGCGTTTAGTGTAAAATTGAATAATTCTTTCAATCCATACATCTAATGCAATAAATAGTTTTAACGTATTCTCGAACTATAAGTCTCATGGTAGTCAGGTCGCTCCATAGAAACAAGAAATAAGTAAAATTAATTACCTTGATGGATAGCTCTATAATAAAATATCTTATTTTTATTATTTATGAACAAAAACTTTTAGTAAGAGGGAATTGTTACAAAAATAATTTTTAATAACACGAAGATCGAATCTTTTATAGCATGTGAATTTAGTTCAAGTTGTTTACATGCTTAGTCCCAAATTAATTAACATCATATGTAATAAATAATTCAAAATTATGTAATGAACAAGCACATGGCATAAAACAAAATTCAATATCCTCTAACGTATTTATCTTATATATCACATAAAAAGAATTCATGCTAGAATATTATTATTAATTAACATCTCATGAACTAATAACAATTAAAATAATAATAGAATCATGTAACCTATTATAGATTCCCATTGTATCTAATACAAAATTTCAAATTCAAGTTATGAGCGATCTCAATAGTTATATGAATGCATATTTTATCCATAATAAAACAATATCAACATTCAAACGATTTGACTATTTCACAAGGCATATCTATTATGGTTTGAACACTTCAAATATAATTTTAAAATATTGCGTAAATAAATTTTAGACACAATAAACCACGCCTCTGATACCACTGTGAGGATTGCGTATAGGTGTTCGTAACACGCAGCTGAAGACAATAACAATCCTAGACAGATTTTTCATGTTTAAAATTTATTTACGTGTCAAAGATCGGATCAAAGACGTACCTGGTGAAGAGAGTTTTTTTCAAAATTTCTTCGATAGTGCGAAGATTTTATGCGTATCCACACCGAGACGCATCCTTGCTATCAACTCTTTGATCAATGAAACCCGCGAACAAATTGAACGAAGAATATTGTGCTGAAACTTTTCTCAAAAAAATCTCAACTCAAATTAGAAGAACAAGAAACATTTTTCTTGTAATTGTATTTTCTCTCTTGGCTTTATATTGCACTATTACATTCACAAAGTAGGTTTTCTTCACAAGAAAAATTAAAACCTAACAACCATTGCAAATTTTCTCCATCACCCTTTATATAGCATCACCTACAAACCCTTTTCCTATTTGGTTGAGGTAATAATTTACTTAGGGTAAAAGTTTATTCCAAAAATAAACTTTAAACAAATTTTTATATGGAAAATCCGAATTTTCCATCAAAGTGGCATCGTGACTGCCAAGTCCTTATGGACTTTCCATAATATCCGATTCCAAATTGGATTATAAGTACTCATAGTATTTTATATTAAAAGATTCTAATCACATTCTTAATGGTCTAAAGTAGCCGCACTTCCTTTTGTGGACTTCTCGTCAATCCAGTTCAAAATAGGATTTACTTAGAAGCCTTCATTAATATTTATATACATACCTTAAATAAATAAATAATAATTATATTTATCACATATATTTCAACAAAGAGATATAATTTAATTTCTATTCCAAATAGAAAAGTTCAATTTATTCACAATATTAATTATAATCTTTGTGCTAGCAAAGAATATAATAATATTTCATTTGGACTAATTACTAAATCTATTTGACTAATTAAATTCTTTAATTTTAATTATCAAATAATAAGTTATTTAATCCTTTTGCAAAGATCAGAACACTCGTTAGTGTGCGACCCCATAGGTTCAATACTAAACCGGTAGTAAATTGATCATATCAATATACTAATCAAGGATGGCGTCTAGCAACACTCCTTAACGACCGGATAGCATGAAGTATACAATTTACTCTCAAGAACCAGTAGAAGAATAATGTAGTAATTCCCTCTGTCCTTATAACTCTGGATCACCCTAGGATATGGTTCAAATATCAAATCCTAATAGGCGATCAATTATGTGTTCACGTCAAATATAATCTACCATTGAATGACCTAAGAAACTCATTTCTTCTTTCATTCAATTGCCCTGGCCAAGGTATTAGTTTGGTCGTTTATAATTCATGACAACATGGAGCTTAAACACATTATCAAGAGTTGACAGATTCCGTCTTGATCAATCACTAATTCTACAAGTATTTAATCGTACCCAATATCCTTGCAACTATCTCCCTAGGGCCATAGGTGTCTAGAATCAAAGCACAATATATAACTTGTCAATTACTATGACGATCTCAAGTCAAAAGAAACGGTTACATCACATTCTTCAAGAAAATATCCTATTGACAATTATGGTAATTCTAACCATTAAGAATTATCCAATGAGTCGGTTCAATGATCATATCTCTATATGCATCATCTATCTATGTGATTTAGTTAATGAGATCAACTAATCTTTATCCAATAAAGACGATCACATAAATATTGATCTAACCGGATTACTAATGTCCAAATTAATAGTCCTACGATCAAGAACAAATTTAGATTAAATTGTAAAAGTATTTGCTCTCATTATCATGATCTTTATCACGATGACAAATCTCAAAATTTAATCAAGGACCTTATTATATTAATCAAACGATTAATAATAATGATAAAAAATATCAAATGCCATATATTTTATATCAAATGACATTCACAAAATTATATTCAAGTTATCAAATATGATATTGGATCTAAGACATGTCTACTATATCCCTAACAGAAACTTCACTCCTCACAATTTTCTTTTCACTTAGAGGCCTCAACCTTACCAATACCAATATCTTCTCTTCACCGCCCAATGCAGTCCCTTGTATTTTCTCCCACTTATTCAACTCTTCCCCACCAATAGCCCATCCCAAAATTCCCCCCTCTTCTATTTGTAGCGACCCCGATCACATAGACAACAATAAACCCATGATTCGAAGTCTCAGAGTGAAAGGTAAAAAGAAGCCAAAACGTCTCACAGTCTCATAATCCATCCTCCGTCGTATCAATTGAAAAGTGGCAACCTGAGAGATTTCTACATTTTTTTAATTGACTGTTGTTACTATTGTTTTCTTAACAGTTGAGGAAATTTTGCAAAATATATTACTTTAGTTAATTCAACTGCCTTGCTTTCGTTTATATGCCAACAACACATTATTGAAATTCAAGTTGAGTTGTTTTCTTTTAAAAGCAGATCCCGCACTATTCAGCTGTACTTTGTGGTTATTATGACTCAATTTATGTGATTTTAATGCTTTGTTTCTACAATTGAGGTCGTCATTCTGTGCAAAAAATTTCTGTGCCTACTATTGCTGAATTTAGTGCTCAAGATATTGCTGATGTTTTGAGTTTTAAGAAGCAATTGAATAGCGAACCTGCCAGCTTGTTTGAATCTTAGAATTTTGCATTTAAATGAAATTTGTTGATGTAATACAAGCTTCTTAAGCATTATTTGTACTTTTTTACAATATTTTATAAATCTGAAACTGGGTTTGACATTAGAACTTGTTTGAAGAATTTTGAACTCAAATAAGAGTGTTTTGGACTATTGTTGAAGGTTGTCGAAACAACCTTGAGAATTTGCACTTTTTGCATCAGTTGTCTAGTGAGTACAAGCTGGTTTTTCTGCAGAGTTGAGTTCAGTTGATTACAAATGTTTTGGTTATACAATTAACAGGGAATTACAAGTTGAAAAATATTGCTTAAAGTTACTTTATTTTTTGCTGCTAGTTTAGTTTGGTGTTAGTTCTTCCAACAGTCTATAAATGTGAATTTGTAGAGTTGTATGTAGCATAATTTTTGCTTGGTTCTAAGTTTTAATTACATTTTGAGTTGAAATTTCTAGTGAATGGAGTTGTGCAGCCTACCAAGCACGCCTAATTGATTAATGATAAAGTGCGTGGTTGAGTTCTATTATTATATTTCTAAATGACTACAAAAAACAAGCTGGAATGAAGCTTTTGGGACAAACAATGCAAAGCTGCTTTTGATAAAGATCTATGCCAGTTATGTCTTCAAGCAAGCGTGAGAAGTTGGACGAAAATTGCAGTATTTTCAATTGGATTTTTCCTGATTTTAACGCACATGGTCAGACAATGCAGACAACTTTTACACATTACAAGGTTGCAGTGGTCAAGTTGGAATATTGGTAAAAATTTCTAGGCTGTGAAGTATGCACATTTGGTTCATTTTCTAAGCAAATATGTCTCCTAAGCTACAAGGCATAACATGGCTGCATTGGCAGCATGTGAGAGATTTCGATTTGCATCTCTCGAAATTATCATGGCAAGTATAGTTTGCATTTGTGATATCAAATTTGAGTATACTACTTAACTTTGGTAATAGGATGAATGTAACTGTTAAATTTTATTTCTCTCATTCCGTAAGACCACAGGATAATGTAATTATTATTATGTTTACTTATTAATATAAAAACGAGCCCTAGGCGCTTGCCTAGCGAATTGCCAAAAAAAATATTACATTTTGAGTTTGACCCTGCACAGTTCCTGAGTTTCAATTAGAAGTCAAGTTACAACCGTGTTATTTTGGATTTTCACTCACTTTCTAGCATGTAAATTTTTTTAATAAGTTACTATATTTTTCAGTTTGATTTTTGCTATACTAACTTAGTAGTATTTAGTTTTTAGTTTTTGTTACTTTGTATCATCCTTAAAGCAAATTAAAAAATGATGAAAAAGAAGAAGAGAAAGCAGAAAGTAAGGAATGAAAAGAAAAAGATTCGTTATGGAAATTACTTGAACTGCATTGGGCTGCAACTTTGTCAGTTATTGTGAGGCTGTCAAGAATTACAGAATTGACTAGTTTTTCTATATGTGACCATCTTTTGTATATGATTTGGCCGTTAGGTAGTAGCTTATCTTTTTTTTTTTTTAAAAAGAGATCAAGAGTTAGATAAGGTTGGATTTGTATCCTTATTGCTTAATATCATATGATTTTGGTGGTATTGAAATGGTTTCAAGTTGATTTTCAAAAAAAAAAAGAAAAACAAAATGTTTTTTTGTGTTTCTTAGAGTTTTCATGGTTTGAGTTATATAAAAATAAACAAAAAAATGAGTTAGTTTATTCACTCCATTTTTTATCTTTCAAAACAACGCAAAGATCTGATTCATGCGGGGTCATGATACGTAGACAACCTACATAGGGTTCGATTGAGTCATTTTATTTAATTAAAAAATAAAAATAAAAAAGGGGAAAAAAGAAAGAGAAAAGAAAAAAAAAAGAAAAAGGGGTGTAATTATGGGGCAGGGAAATTAGAGGAAAGAAGAGAGTGATAATCAGAAGGAAAAAGAGGAGGGTGAATGAGCAAGCAAGTGCTACAAAAGCAAAGAAAAGAGAGGTTGAAAAAAAACAAATTGAGATGATGCTATATGACCTTCATACCCTCGAACACATATTAGAACCGATAATTGTGGCTAGGTGCATTGCATAAAGTAAAATTATCTTATGTTAAATGCCATAATACAAACATGATGGCTTCATTTTGTTATACTCATAACAGAAGGGTGGTTGGTTTGTGGGTTTTAAAGTAGTAACTCTCCTCTACAACGCAAGTCAAAGGCAATGGAAGACAACGATAGAGCTGAGTTGGTCGATACCGGGGCCCGAAAGCAATTGGTTGACCAGGGCAGTGGGTTAATTGAAGAGGTAAAAATGCTGAGAATACATATGGAAGAAATGTATCAAGCTTGGTGACTGGGAAAGCACCACCCCCGCCACCACCTGGCTTCCTACGTGCTACCCTTCTCCAAACTCCGGTAGTGGTTTCGAATGATCCTCCATACTCTCCAGATGCACCCGCTTATTACAGTTTTCCCAACCACCTTAGTAGCTTCGGCACTCATCCACCAACTACCCTTTCCAAAAGCGCCCTCCTGTCACATCCATTCCCCCCAACAATTAATACCAACTCGAAGCTCATGATATCCAATACTGCCCCTAAGAGATTGCCCATAAGGTTTCTGACTCACACAAGCAGGGATCGCAGGACGAGCTTCATTTAGGAAGTGAAAGGTTCACAGGAAGAGAAATGCGGGATGGAATACCACGGAGGCTGGTAGGCATAAGACAATCCTTGAAGAACAAGAAAGGAATGCGAGACCGAGTTAATATGGCTTGCGAAGAACTGTTTGTATCCCCTGACGCTCACCTACTCGCAGGGTTCAAAGTGCAAAAATGTGCTTCTACGATGGGTGTGGAGATCTGGTAGTTCACCTGAGGGTTTATTTGCAGTGAAACGAGAGGCGTTGGAGAGAAAGATGGCCTGTTGGTAGCATATTTCAGCAAGAGCCTGAATGGGGCAGCTTTGGATTGGTATACTCGTCAAGATATCGGTAAATGGCCTACATTAGGTGACACGGCTCAAGATTTTTTTTGATACTTTCAATGCAAATCCAGTATTACCCCAGATCACTCTTCCCTATCTAATATGAAAAAGAAGCCGGAGAAAAGCTTCAGGGAGTTTGGGCTCAGATGGAGGATGCAAGCTACTCAAGTCAATACCCCGATTGGTGAACAAGAAATGGTTGAGCTTTTCCTACAAGTCCAGGAGTCATTTCTCTTATTCGGGTTATTTTCAGGGTTGCAATTTAGATATTGTCATGTTATTTAAACCCTTCTATCCTTTTATTTTCCTAGATTTGCTTAGTGTCGTCTAGGTTCGTTCCAGGGTTCTAACCCAAATGTTTTTACTTGTTTTGTTGTCCAAACTCTTTCACCATCTGTCTAACGCAATTTTCTACTTTCCGTTATATCTAGTCATTTGGTTTAGTTTTCTTTTTGTTTTACAATCCTTTCCTTGTTGGCTTTAATGACATGACATGCATGCATAACCCCATGCCTGGTCTTAAAAGATTACTCAAAAGGCAATAAAGACACTTGCAGGAAATCAGAATAGATTTGGACCCTTTGAGATCTTTTGAAGCCTGAACTAAGGCCAGATAGAACATGAAGAAATCCTAAACGCAAGTTTACCAAACGGGCATGGACCATTTGTTGTAGCTGGAGAGTTTTCCATTGCTGCATTATATTTGACAGATGAAGAAAGAAAAGGTGTAGAAATGGCTATGAATTCTGACGCAGTCATGAGATATTATGTATGATTCCTTCGACTGATTGTACTTATTTGTCTTGGCATATTTTGAAAATTGGAATGACGAAGGCATTTTATTCTGCTAAACAACTTTATCCGTTGCTAACCTTCTTGAGCTTTAATTGTTTTCTTTCATACTCCTCTTTTAGAATCGATAACAAAAGTCACAAACGTAAGTGTTAGAAGGCAGTGAAAGGAAAAGAACGGAAAGAATGAAAAGAATGAAAACAAAAGAAAAGAAAAACAAGAAAAGAAAAGAGAAAAGAGAAAAGAGAAAAGAGAAAAGTAAAAGAAAAGAAAAAGAAAACTAAACAAAGAAAAGAAAAGGAAAGAAAAGAGAAAAGAGAATAGAGAAAAGGAAAAGAAAACAAAACAAAGAAAATAAAAAAAGAAAAGAAAAACAGAAAGAAAAGAGAAGAAAAACAACAGAAAAAGTAAGGAATCGGTATGAACTACGTTTGACCTGATTCCTTCTAAGGATGCGTAGGCAGCCTCACTGTTCGGTCTCATCAAAATAAAAATCGAAAAGTCCCCAAGCAAGAAACTGGGCAGAAGTTGTGGTTGTTGTATGAATTTTATTCCGAAAGTTGTAATTTTGAACCCATTTAAATTGATTTGAGCCTTTGATACCCTTTCTTTCTACCATATCCAAAAGCCCACGTTACGGTCCAAAGGAAGACCTTCTTATTAGTCTTCAAGAGATGCCAAGTTGAGCAAGTAGAGGTGATTCATGTCAGGGGTAACACTCCGGTCTAAGCAAGAAAGATAATAAAATAAGAGTTTTTTATTGGTGAAAACCCTTAGGGGCAGCGTAAGGCGACGAGAGCTGAAAAAAATGAAAAATAAAAAATGAGAGTCTTATTGGTGAATACCCTCACAGGCACCTTGAGCCGACTGTAAGTTGAGAGAGAACAAAATGAGAGAGACTTGATGGTGCAAAACCTTTCAGGCCCTACAACTTAAATAAGAATTGTGAATCAAATTGGATAATAAGAGCATTGAAGCCCCTTCACGGTCTAGGGGAGTATAAGAAGAGTTGAACATCGGATTTGCTTAACAGAATGGGCCGCATGTGCATGTCATGGTCATTAGAGTTGGTACCCACATTTTATAGGTTTCTACTTTTTAGGTTTTTTGTTAGGAATCATCTCCTTTCCTTGTCCTCTACTCTGTCCTTTTGTCTTATTTATTCCCTCTTCTTGAGTCTGTTGGGTCAAAACAAGTGAGAAATGACTTCAAAATCTGCCACCAGCTTTCCAATCGCACAAAATGAGACTTGTTTGTGACATCAAAGCATCATAAGTCAGGAAAGAACAATAGGCACACTGGCTGGTAACAATCGACATGCTTTGGGTATTTGTTTGAACTACAAAGGCTTGGTATTGTTAGTTCATGGACAATGCTACAGAATTAGGGCTAAGGTGAATGGATCAAAAGTGTTGTCTGCGATAAAATTGACAAGAAGCATGGTAAACCAGTGATAAGCAAGATCTTCCAAAGAGAAATAAATGTTATGATGACTACCGATGGAGAAGTAGACCTCCAGGCTAGAGCCAGTGATTTGGGTCAAGAAACAACATCATGCACAGCGTGGTTGGTAAAACTAATATGCTTTAGGGATCAGGTGAACACAAGGGTTTGGCAGATGTCGATTCAGGAACAATGCAACAATCGGAAGGTATTGTGTTCAGATGAGAAGAGGTATTTTCTGGGTTAAGGTTTACAAAAGAAGCGGTTGGTCAAGGGGAAAATACGATCTTCAAATGAAAATCAATCATCATGACAAGTGAAGGAGCAACAAAACTCAAGGTTAAGGCCAGTGGTTTAAGTCACTAGAAACAACATACACAAAGAGTGGGGGTAACGAACGTGCTTTGGGATTCATATAAGACACAAAGGTTGGATAGATGTTAGTTCATGAGCAATGCAAAAAATAGATGATATTGGGCCCGAATGGAGAAAGGGTATTTTCTGCGATAAGGGTTACAGAGAAATTGGTTAGCCAATAAGCAAGCAATGTATTTCAAGATGAAATCAAAGTTATCGTGGAAAGTGAAGGAGCGCAACACAAAGATGGGAAAGGCCACAAAGGTTAGCCAAGCATAGTAAACTGACTCAGCAATCTTAGGAAAGATGTAAGAGTTCTGGAAAAGGGTCAGAAATGCAACACAAAGAGGGGAAGCAGAGCACACAAAGATGGGAAAGGTCACAAGGGTTTACCCAGCATGATATATCAACTCATCAATCGTCGGAAAGGGGCACAAAGAGTTCTAGCGAGAGGGTCGAAAGTGCAACACAAGGATGGGATAATAGAGTAAAGCTACAAGGGTAAGAGGGTCAGCCAAGCATAATACATTTACTTGGTAATCTTGGGAAAGTTGCAAGGATTCTGGCAAAAGGGCTAGAACTGTAACACAATAATGGGGAGCAAAGTAAAGCCATGAAGGTTCCGGGGTCAGCTAACCAACTCAGGCAACTCATCATTAACATGGAAATTTGAACACTACGAAACATGACATTGAGGAGGCCGCTTTCAACAAGAGTGTCGCGAGCCAACCACCACTTTTCAAACTAACAAATTTTCTTTGATAGACACAGGGGCAGATTCCAAAAGAGCCTAAGGGGGCCGTCCATAGGAGAAAGCAGACACACGGCAGGTATGATCAAAATCTCAAGGCCCGCCTGGAAGTGGGACTCAGCTAAAACTCAAAAGGAACATGGTCCATCATAAACACCCTCCTCAGCAAAGAGCATAGAGGGACAAACTTTAACTAGAAAACCCCAATAGAAATAATCGAGGGTTGAAAGAGCCATAGAAGTTTAGATTTAACACAGTTTATAACTCAAACAAGTGCGGGTAACAGGGGCAAGCACCAACACCTTTCCCAGTAAGAACCCTCCCGGGAAATAATCACTAGCAGAACCAACCAGAAATTAGGATTAGCACTTAAGTTGGAACTGATAGGATTTATGCCCGTCACTAGAGGGCACGAGAATATTGATAAACTTTGCGGAATTAAAATTGCAGGAATAAAATAAGTGCAGTAATTTAAATAGTAAGGAGAGGACACACCGAATTTATACTGGTTCACCACAACGTGTGGTTAGTCCACTCCCCGAGAGACTCTCTCGAGTTTCCACTAAATTCGTTAAGCTTACGGGTGCCTAACAAACCGTTACACTTGCTCGTAGATGTACACTCTACAAGACTTCAACTTGCTCGAGGATACCTCACCTCAAGACTTCACCTCGCTCGTGGATACCGCACCACAAGACTCCACACACTAAGATTGAAGGTACTTAGCAAACCCAACGATCAATGAGAAGATATTGTCTTCTCAAGAACCTTTCTCTTTTACAACAAGAACTCTCTTAAGAAGAGTAGATAAAGAGATACAAAATAAGCTCTATGAACAACACAAAATTGTCTCTCAAATGGCTCAACAAAAGCTCTAAATATGATGTAGAAATGTTATCAATATGTTCAAGAATAATGAGAGATATTGTTCATATGAAATGAGTCAAAGAGACCTCTATTTATAGGTGGTAGAGGTTGTATGTCCGTTGCTTAATAGGCAATCAATCATGCTGATTTTATGCCAAGATAATCGATTATTCACTTTGCATAACCGATTATCTTCTCAACGTTCATAAAACGGAACGTTGGGAAGGCAACGGATACAAGATAATCGATTATGTCCAAGTGTATAATCGATTGTCTTACTCTGCGGAAATTTCCAATAAATGGAATTTCCCAGAATAATCGATTATACACATTGCCATAATCGATTATTCTCTTATGCTGTCCAGAATTGAAAACTTACTTCAAAAACCATTTTGGTTAAAATAAAAACGTTAAAATCATTTTGTTTGAAGTATTTGAAATATGTTTATGGTATATATGTTTATGATAAATATGATTTGATAAAATGATTTTATGCATATTTATGATGACCTATGTTGAGCCAAAAGACGAGATAACTTAAACGTTGCTCTTACATTGGTTCTACCTAACGACCTATGCCTTGGGTCTTCGGTCATGAACTTTTTGAGCTCGTCTTGGCTTTTCCATGCAATCCATTCATCAATATGCTTCTCGGCATTCAATCTTGATTGTTTGCCATATAATAACGTTGTTTGACACTTGACTTCATTGTTTGTCATTCATCAAAACATATACCTGGAAATCATGCTAATACAACCAAAGCACACATATCATGGATAGAATGATTTCCTACAATTTCCCCCTTTTTGATAATGACAAAAAATAGGAGATATGCATATCGGATTCCCCCTAAACTCATGCTATATCTCAACATACAATTCATGCAGACAATTCCCCCTTAATTGAATATTCCCCCTCAATTAAAACATACTAGAAGGTGGAGACATTCCCCCTTATTAGATGCATATCGCCTAATTTCTTCCCCCTTTTGGCATTAGCAAAAAGAGAGTATACACTGGCTATTTTCCCCTTTTGACACTTCCCCCTTTTGGGAATACCAACTGTTAGTGTCTCACATAAAGTAGGAAATACAATGAGGAAGATACATGATGAAGATTTTCAAAGAAATCATACCAACATAAAATGATACCAAATGTTAGCAAAAACATAACAACCATAATAACGGTTATTTTTAGCAAATCATATTATTCAACAACATATCAACTGTTAATTTTTGACAAACCAATAGTTGTATTAAAAACATGAATCATTTACTTTTCAAGAATATACCGACTGTTATTCAAACCAAAAATAATATTCATCAAAACATGAATCAATCATTATTTTTAACAAAAATAATTGATACCAATTGTTATTCAAAATAAGAGTTATCAAAACATGAATCAACAAAAATAATTGATACCAATTGTTAACAAAGACATATCAATCGTTAACACATATCAACTATTACGTTTTTATCAAAAATATGATAACTAACCAAAATTCCCCCTCGATGCAATAAGGTTTCGTGCTTGGTGCATCTACTACGATATTATAGTCTTCAAGCACACCTGCAAACGTACCTAAAAATAGGTTTTAGGTGCCCAAACACTTTTGGGTCCTTGGGGGTTAGGCAAGTAATAATCATAGCCAAAAGATGAGTCCCTATGTTTAGCAAAACATACAGGTGCTATGTGTCCTACCCGGTTGCAATAATGACATATAACATTCGTGTTGTGCATATGTCTTGATTGAGCCAAATACGTTCTAGGTGATCTAGAGTTGTTATTCCTAGAAGCGTTGAAATTCCTAGAGTCATTTCTAGGCGGTCTAAAATGATTAATTCTAGACTCATTAATAAAATTCCTAGAATCATTTCTAGGTGGTCTAAAATGATTAATTCTAGACTCATTTACAAAAATCCTAGAATTATTTCTAGGTTGAGCATTGCCATTTCTAACTTGATTCTTACGCCTTTTATTTTTCCTGGGCCTTTTCTTTTTAATTTCTTCAACTATTTTAGGATTGTCTACACTACGTTTTTCTAGTGTGTTCCTAAGTTCTATGTTTTCTAATTTCAAAGAATCACAAGATGAACAATTAGAATTTTGATCAATTGAAGAATCTTCATGCATCTCCTTAATTTTATTTCTAAGATCAATATTGTCATTTTCCAAAAAATTATTTTTCTCTTCTAAAACTTTAATTTTAGCCTTGGCCTCTTTGGAGATTTTTGAAGACTTTTTCAATTCATCATATAATTCTTGAAAAGCTTCTTGTAATTCTTCATAAGAGTAAGAGTTAGGAGTACTTACCTCTTCTTCCTCGTTGGCCATGAGGCATAGAGCGGCAGTTTCATCACCCGAGTTGTCCGAATCCCATGTCACGCGCCTTTGGTGTTTCTTCTTCTTCTTGTCCTTGGGTTTTGGACAATGTGACTTGGTGTGGCCAAGTTTTCCACAATTTTGGCATGAAGGACTTGGTTCTTCCTTCTTTATTTCCTTCTTCATAAACTTATAAAACTTTTCAATTAAATCGTTGGAAATAGTATCATCATCGCTTTCCGAATCACTTACCTCTACTCTTTTAGACGATGTGGCTTTGAAGGAAATACCTGGACTTTTCTCATCTCCAAATGAAGGTTTAAGAATTGTGCTTTCATAAGTTTTGAGTTTACCTCTTAGTCCATCAATTGTGACGTCCGTGATTCCTATCGACTCTTGGATGGCATTGGCTTTGGAACGCCATTCGGGAGTGAGACTCCGTAGAAATTTTTCGAACTAGATCTTTGTTTGATTATACTTTTCCGAGAGCATGGAGATCGTTGATGATCATTGAAAACCGTTCAAACATATTATCGATGCTTTCCGGCTCCTTCATTCTAAAGAGTTCATATTCATGTGTTAGAAAATCAACTCTTGATTCTCGGACTTGAGGCGTACCTTCATAAGAGATCTCAAGCTTATCCCACATCTCCTTGCCGGTTGTGCAGCAAGAAATCTTCCGATAGTCATCCGGATTCACCGCACAATACAACATATTGATGGCCTTTGCATTATATTCAACCTTCTTGATGTCCTCGGCATTATATTCATCTTCCTCCTTTGGAACCGTGGTTTCCCCAACTTTCTTTGTCGGCATTTGTTCACCGTTCATGATGATTTGCCATAAGCGAAAGTTATTTGATTGGATGAAAATTCTCATCCGCTCTTTCCAATATGTGTAATTTGTTCCGTCAAATAGTGGAGGCCTAATGGTGGAGTGTCCTTTGCTCATCATTCCTGCGTTCAACATTCTCAACAAATATATGGAACGTTCTCTCAACCGGTTAAGGCTTTTAGAGAGTTAGGCTCTGATACCAACTGTTAGGATTTATGCTCGTCACTAGAAGGGGGATGAATAGTGCGGCACGAGAATATTGATAAACTTTGCAGAATTAAAATTACAGGAATAAAATAAGTGTAGTAATTAAAATAGTAAGGAGAGGACACATCGAATTTATACTGGTTCACCACAACGTGTGGTTAGTCCAGTCCCCGAGAGACTCTCTCGAGTTTCCACTACCTCCGTTAAGCTTACGGGTGCCTAACAAACCGTTACACTTGCTCGTAGATGTACACTCTACAAGACTTCAACTTGCTCGAGGATACCTCACCTCAAGACTTCACCTCGCTCGTGGATACCGTACCACAAGACTTCACACACTAAGATTGAAGGTACTTAGCAAACCCAACGATCAATGAGAAGATATGGTCTTCTCAAGAACCTTTCTCTTTTACAACAAGAACTCTCTTAAGAAGACTAGATAAAGAGATACAAAATAAGCTCTATGAACAACACAAAATTGTCTCTCAAATGGCTCAACAAAAGCTCTAAATATGATGTAGAAATGTTATCAATATGTTCAAGAATAATGAGAGATATTGTTCATATGAAATGAGTCAAAGAGACCTCTATTTATAGGTGGTAGAGGTTGTATGTCCGTTGCTTAATAGGCAATCAATCATGCTGATTTTATGCCAAGATAATCGATTATTCACTTTGCATAATCGATTATCTTCTCAACGTTCATAAAACGGAACGTTGGGAAGGCAACAGATACAAGATAATCGATTATGTCCAAGTGTATAATCGATTATCTTACTCTGCGGAAATTTCCAATAAATGGAATTTCCCAGAATAGTCGATTATACACTTTGCCATAATCGATTATTCTCTTATACTGTCCAGAATTGAAAACATACTTCAAAAACCATTTTGGTTAAAATGAAAACGTTAAAATCATTTTGTTTGAAGTATTTGAAATATGTTTATGATAAATATGATTTGATAAAATGATTTTATGCATATTTATGATGACCTATGTTGAGCCAAAAGACGAGATAACTTAAACGTTGCTCTTACATTGGTTCTACCTAACGACCTATGCCTTGGGTCTTCGGTCTTGATCTTTTGAGCTCGTCTTGGCTTTTCCATGCAATCCATTCATCAATATGCTTCTCGGCATTCAATCTTGATTGTTTGCCATATAATAACATTGTTTGACACTTGACTTAATTGTTTGTCATTCATCAAAACATATACCTGGAAATCATGCTAATACAACCAAAGCACACATATCATGGATAGAATGATTTCCTACAGGAACCCTTAGGACCCTACTGGAAAATGAGACTTAGCTTAGAACACAAATAGTCGGGTTGCATTGTTAAACCCAAATACTTCCCCAACTAAAGTCAATAAGAGTCATTAGGACCTTTTTAAAAATGGGACTTAGATTAGATATTTCCCCAACAAGAATCGGCACGAGTCAATAAGAGTCATCAGGACCCTCCTGTAAAATGCGACTAAGATTAGATATTTCCCCAACAAGAGTCATCAGGACCCTTCAGAAAAATGGGACTTAGATTAGATATTTCCCCAATAAGAGTCATCAGGACCCTCCTGAAAAATACGACTTAAATTAGATATTTTTCCCAACAAGAGTCATCAGGACCCTCCTTAAAAACGGGACTTTGATTAGATACTTCCCCAGCAAGGGTTCCCCAGCAAGAGTCAACAAGGGTTGTCAGGACCCCCTGGATAATGGGACATAGCCCTAAATAATAACCCCCAACAGACACATCTCGTCATCTAATTAAGAGTTGTTAGGACCCGCTTGGATAATGGGAAATAGTTTCAATCATCAGTCACCAGCAGATCCCCAACAGATATTACTCATGACAAGACATAGTGAAAAATAATACCTTTTGAGAAACATAACATAATCTTAAGGATGTCATCAGTTAAGAATTGTCAGGACCCTCCTGGATAATGGGACTTAGCTTAGATTTAAGATATTTAGTAAAGGGATTTGATTAACACTCACGGATCCGACCAGCACCAAACTAGGGCAGTAAGAATTTTGTGTTTTTTGTCTTTTTGTGATCAGGTACACATGCAACAATCTCATGAAATATTTTTTAAAATTTTAAATTTTGGTAATCAGGCGCCCATCTGTAGAACAAGGGAATATTTTTCAAGATTTTAAGTTTCAATAATCAGGCGCTCACCTGTAGATATAAGGGAATATTTTTCAAAATATCAAAGTCTTGGAAATCAGGTGCCCACCTGTAGAACAGGGGAATATTTCAAATATTCAAGTCTTGGTAGTCAGGAGCCCACTTGTAGAATAAACGAATATCTTTGAAAAATTCAAGTTTTGGTGATCAGGCGCCCACCCGTAAAACAATGGAATATTTTTTAAAATTTCAGAGTTTTGTAATCAGGCGTCCACCTGTAGAACAAGGGAATATTTTTCAAAATTTCAAATATTTGTAATCAGGTGCCCACCTATAGAACAAGGGAATATTTTTCAAAATTCAAATTTTTGCAATCAGGCGTCCACCTGGAGAACAAGGGAATATTTTTCAAAATTCAAGTTTTTGCAATCAGGCGCCCACTTGAAGAACAAGGCAATATTTTTCCAAATTTTAAGTTTCAAACTTACAAGTTTTGGTAATTAGGCGCCCACCTGTAGAAGAAGGGAATATTTTTCAAATTTCTAAGTTTTGGCAGTCACGCGATCACCTGTAGAACAAGGGAATATTATTCAAAATTCAAATTTTGGTAATTATGCGCCCACCTGTAGAACAAGAGAATATTTTTCAAAACTTAAGTTTTTGATAGGCGCCCACCTAGAGAACAAGGGAATATTTTTCAAATTTTCAAGTTTTGTAATCAGGCGCCCACCTGTAGAACAAAGGAATATTTTTCAAAATTTTCAGGCTTTGGTAATTAGGCGCCCACCTGTAGAACAAGGGAATATTTTTCAAAATTCAAGTTTTTGCAATCAGGCGCCCATCTGGAGAACAAGGGAATATTTTTCAAAATTCAAGTTTTAGCAATCAGGCGCCCACCTGTAGAACAAGGGAATATTTTTCAAAATTCAAGTTTTTGATTCAAGTTTTTGCAATCAGGTGCCCAACTGAAGAACAAGAGAATATTTTTCAAAATTCAAGTTGTAATAATCAGGAGCCCATCTGTAGAACAAGGAAAAATTTTTCAAATCTTGGTAATCAGGCGTCCACGTGTAAAATAAGGGAATATCTTTCAAGTGTCAAGTTTTGATAATCAGGCACCCACCTGGAGAACAAGGAAACACAATTTGAGTTCAGCAATCAAGCATCCACCTGGAGAAAGGGGAAACATCTCATATTACAATTCAAGTCAGCAACAAGAGAAGCTCGTAGCAAGAATGCAAGTCAGCAGTCCGAGGTATTCAACAAAAGTTAGTCACAATAAAAAAAGAGAAGAAGAAAAAAGGAAGGCAAGCAGGAAGTTATACCAAATAAAAGCAGATGAAAGAATGTGAATTTCTCAAGGCATGGTTGAGGTCGCAAGCAATACATGTCCGATTCTAATTAAGAAAAGCTGAAAAAGAACAAGCTAGTTCTTGCACATAACAAGCGTCAAGGTTGAAATCTAAAGTCGGAATGAAGAACCACTCAAGACTCAAGATCCAGCTTCAGAAGACTTATAGATAGGAATCTTGTAACTCGTAGTTGACAGGTTTAGCTAGTCCTTTTCATTCTTTTGATTTTGATGTAATAATAGGATTGCGGACCGGAACCTCGGCGGAAAGGCACCTCGACCGGATCTTTACCTCGGCATACTCCTTCATCTCTCTCACTTCTGGACTACACTGACCTGATTCCTTTTTAGCCGAGGATATGTAGGCAACCTCTGAAGCAAGGTGCGGTCAAATCTTTTCAAAATGTTTCCCATGGAGTATTCAAACAGGCAAAAATCCCTCGTATTTGCTCACTTATCTTTGCACGAAAAGTCTTCCTGTTTCCGCATAAAGAGGGGTAGCTGTGAGCATGTGATTTTTGCCCTACATAAAAATAACTCCTAAAAATAGACCAAAATAATTTTTTATTAATTTTAGGAATTTTTCTTTATTTAGTTGCATTTCATACTTTTTTAACATTTTTAAAATCATAGAAAATACATAAAAAGTGTCGCATTTTAATTTTATTCCACCTTAGGTGCAATTTGCATTTAGGAATTAATTACATTGAGTTAAATATATTATTAATCAAAAATCGCAAAAAATGATCATTTTTACATAGCTAGGTAATTAGCTTAATTTTACAATTTGAATTGATTTAGGAATTTAGTTTAGTTTTTTTTAATTAATTAAAACAAAAAAAGAAGGAAATTGAAAAGCAAATTCGAAATTGGGCCATGTGATAAGTGAGCCCAAATTCTTCAATACTCATTCTTCATTTAAACTAGCCCATTTCCCTACCCAACCCTAAACCAGGTCGACCCGACCCAACCCAATACCCAAACCCATTTGCCCACCTAAAATATAACCTAGACAAAACACGGGCAATACAGAAGGGGGGACGCCTGGAAGAAGGGATGGCTGGGGTTCTTCTAAAAATACATCCCTATGCAGATACACATGATTCAATAGAGGCGGACAGACGCCTAACAGAAAATTTTAGGCGCAGCTTCTCAGAGGAGACCCTCTTCCATTTTCTTCGACACCTCATCTTCTCACCGCTCAGTGGCGAACTTGCCGGAAAATAAACAGAGCTCCACCGCCACTGCATCTGCTTCGTCTATTAAAGTAACAACAGCCATGCAACTTGCTTGAATCCTCTATGACAGTTCCTCAAATAGCCAGATCCAAACCCAATATGTCCTGTTACCACCTCTGTGTCATCACGTTCAAGGTGTCGAGTCGAGTTCCCAACTGTTGCTCGAGAATCCATTGTGTTCTGTCCGGTTAGCTTCTTCGCCACTGCACAATGTTTGGTTTGTCACTGGAATTTACATATTCAGATATATTTGTACCTATTTCCAGTCATTTCAAAATCAATTGAAAGTTCTTTTTCAGGTTCCTTCCTAATTTCTTTTCTCCCTCGTGTTAGTGTTGGTTGAAACACTATGATAATTAAAGCTTAATTAGTTGTTTGATGGTTGGTTGATATTAGAGGAAAGTATTGGTTATTGAGATTAACAACCGGAACTAGGTACGACTTTGTGACTATTGTTCGCAATGTGTTTATTTGTCATTTTCATGAATATTTTTGCTTGGTTTGGTTGAGTTTAGATGTCAATTCAGTTCTAAATCTTTTCGTTCCACAATTTAATATAAATATGAGATTCTTGACAGATAGTTTGAAAGGGAATGTCTTTGGATATTGCCTCAAAGTTTTGTTTTATACTCGACCAAGCTTCAGCGATTTGTTCCCGTTGTCTCCATTTTTGTATAAAGTAGGAAACTCAACATTTATATCACAGCTGCCTCCGTTTAACTTGCTGAAATTCAGATTCGGTCATCTATTTCGATTCAAATGGCTTTAAGGTTTTTTGTGGATCAACACACGTTTGTTATCTTGAGTAAGCATGTGATATCTATGTTAGAATGCTAAATGGTTGTTATATTGACATTTTTGAAGCATTTTTCCCCACTTTGTTGTACCTATTTCATCTACTGATAAAAAGATCATCCATGGCTATGGTTTTAAAATAACGGATTTCTTGCTTTCGATTTTTTTGAGCTCATCTTGCTGGCATAACTGGACCTGAACTTAGCAATTGAAATTTGGAATATTACGTCTTTGACCTCTCCTCTTTGTTCTGTATGTCAGCTCAGTAGTGATAGTTGTAAAGGCCTAAGAACCATCTTGGCTTTTTCAAAATAGTATATGAGATACAGTAGGGCCAATCAAAAGAAAAATCCACAACCATACCCAATTAAGATAGATTTCTAAGTCATTTCACTAAGAAAACTTAGCTCATCTTCTTCTTCTTCAACCGATAGTCATGGTATTGATGCACTCTTCTTCTAGAAAGATATTGCTTTGTTTGATATCACGGTCAGTATAAGGTTAGTTTTTCCGTAATGGTTTGGTGGGTTGATTGATGCACTTGGCGATAGTTTGAATTTGTTGTTTCTGAATATTAATTAGCTCAGTTGTATCTCACATGGACTGTTTCGAGTAAAATCGCAGCATATCTGGTGAATTTTGCATCTTTAGTAGATAGATATGTGTTTAAAGGATTAGTCATTTCTTTCTAGGATGTTAGTTAAAATGAAGCTATCTGCTGGTTTGGAAGTATTCCTATTAAAATTAGGGGTACGGTTCCCGTGACGTGGTTGTGATACTTAGCTTTTTTTATAAGTAGGAGTATTGAAGTTTTTCCTTAGCTAAATAGAATTCTTTTCTTTAGAGCTCGAGGTGTGCCATTTAGCAAACTTTCGTGGCCCTCACAAAGTGCGAACGCATATTCATTTTAGGAGCGCTAGTTAAATAATTCACTTTCCTAAATACAGGTGTGCATTTATGTGACCTAAATCCAAATCCCAACGATGTTTAAATATATTAAAAACTAAGGGTGCATTATGTTACGTGAATCGAGACGTATTTTAACGATGTTGTAATTCTCTCTAAAATAATAATAAAAGATGTTTAAAGTTACAAAGCACATAAGTTAAAACATGTTCTAAAATCAGATAATTTAAGCCAAATCTAACAGTTGAGACACTGTCCTAGAACCACGGAACTCGGGAATGCTTAACACCTTCTCCCCGGTTAACAGAATTCATTACTCGAATTTTTGGTTCGCGGACTGTTAAATAGAATCATTCTTTCCTCGATCAGGATTCTAAACGGTGACTTGGGACACTATAAACCTCCTAAGTGGCAACTCTGAAATTCTTTTAAATAATTGAATCTCGTTTCGATTGTCCTTTAATTGGAAAAACTCTCTTTATCTACGCCCTTCACCGGGTTGTAGATAGCCAAAAGGAGGTGTGACACAAATGAGAGAGTCTTATTGGTGAAAACCCTCAAGAGCATTATAAGGAGATGATGAGTTGAGAAAAAGGCAAATGAGAGAGGTCAATTGGTGAAAACCCACAAAGGGCATCGTTAATTGATTTTAGGTCTTCCTATATCCCAGTACAAGCATGGATAAAGAACTCAGTTTCAAAGAGAAGTTTACAACAAATTTTAAGAATTAGATGATTTAGATGGATCAGGCATCCAGTTCAAAGTGCATGCCATGTTCATTGAAGTCACCATATTCCTCCAGATAAGTCCTTTCGTATTCTTCCCCTCAAAGGGACGCTTCTCGATTAAGTTGTAATGCTTATTAGTTCACCTACTTTTTTTTCTTTTTCTTTTCTTCTTTCGGACTATTATTTTTTGAGTACCTTTCAGTTTATTTTTATCAAAAGCAAAGAAAATTGCCACAAAATTTGTTACAGTTTCCCCCCTTATATGAAGCAAAACTTTCTGGGCATAAATAGTATAGGCAAAGCCATAAAGCCGACTTTGATATTCCTTGTCAAGAAAAAGTCTTGAAGGACTTAGAAATGTTTCAAGGGCAACAAAAGTTACTCATCAAAAGTTTTTTTGGGGAACAAAGTTGTTTGCACCATAGACACAAATGGTGATAGGCACAAAAGTCAGGTGTTGATGTTTAAAAAAAACAGATCATCAGAAAAAAAAAGTCAAAATCTATCGGCAATTTGTACGATCATCGACAGGGTCCTAATAAGTGCAATGGACGCAAGTTCAAGTCGCCCAAGTAGTCAAGGGCACAAACAGACCACCATTTAAAAACTAACGAATCTTTCTTTGATTAGAAAATGAACAGATTCGTTTAGTGAAACATTCATGGAAAAACGAATACCACCAACTGAAGTTCTCAAATCCATGATTTCCTTCCAATATGCATGTAAGCATGTTATTTTAGATTCATTACAGAGGATCAACACCCTATCTTCAGGGTACTAAATCCCCTGGTTGCATTATTTTCTACATAGGGTACGACATCCCTTAGTAGCGTTTTAGAGTGCCACGAGCCTCAGCTTATTACCAACACAGGGGGTACTACATCCCCTGGCTGCATTATTTTCTACATAGGGTACGACAACCCTTAGTAGCGTTTCAGAGTGCCACAAGCTTTAGTTTATTCCCAATATAGGGTACTACATCCCTGGCTACATTATTTTCTACATAGGGTACGACATCGCCTAGTAGCGTTTCAGAATGCCACGAGCGTCATTTTATTTCCAACGCAGGGTACTACATCCCCTGGCTGCATTATTTTCTACATAGGGTACAACATTCCCCAGTAGTATTTTAGAGTGCCACGAGCCTCATTTTATTTACAACACAGGGTACTACATCCCATGGTTGCCTTACTTCTTGTTGCAAACATAGGGTACGACTTACCCTAGTTGCATTTTAGATTGCCACGAGCCTCTTCTTATTGCCGGCTCATGGTACTAAATCCCTTAGTTGCATTGCTTTCTACCTGCATAGGGTACGACACCCCCTAGTAGATGCCACATGCCTCATCTTATCGTCAACACAGGGCACTGCACCCTCTGGTTGCCTCTTTCCCGTTAACACAGGGTATAACATTCCCTATTATTAAAAAACATCTTTTTCAATTCTTTATTCTGCAATATCAATGATAGTTTAATGTGTTTTTAATAACGCACAAAAATTTCCTAGTGCAAACTGGGGCATAAATTTTTTTTTTTCGTTTTGTTTGTTTGTGTTAGCTTGTAGGTTTCTGTAAAGCACGTATTTGTTGTGCAAAAATAAGATTTCAATTCTTTTCAGAGAAAGTGGAAGGTCTGATCTCAATACCAACTGCAATCAGCTTTGGTGTAATGCATGAGGACACATATAGTCAAGATCTTTCTTCCGATTATCGGATCAAGAAACACGCATGAAAAAATATTGGATAGTCTGTTGCATCGAGATCAGCAAGTTTCAATCCAAAGTCAGTGGGAGCCTTAGTGAACTCTCCATCTAAGTATACTCTATCACTCTTCTTTCTACTTGAACTACACATGACCTGATTCCCTTATAATCCGGGATATGTAGGCTGCCTAAAATCAGGCTCGGTCGCACCTTTTTCTTCTATCTTGTTTTCCTTTTCAAATGACAGTGAGGTCAAAAATCATTCACCTTGTTAATTTTTCTTTGCCTGAAAACTCTTCATGTTTCCAAGCAAAGAGGGGCATGCTGTGAACACCTAATTTTTGACCACACCCAAATTCTATACTAGTTTAGTGTAAATATTTCTTTTACGTCTAATCTTAATATTTTAAAACTGTTATCTTACTCTTAGTAGGTTTTATTTTAGAAAAGAAAATACTAACTATACATTCACATTCTTAGAGTATATGTTTTACTCCTAGTTATAAATAAAAAATAAATAAAAAATCTAATTAGAATTTTAAATGTAAGCTATAGTATTTTTCTTAGTATAATTTAAACTAGAATGTAAATATTTAATTTTCTTATGTATATAATATATAAGTATAAGGTAGCTAACTAATATTTTTAACTATGCATTTTACTTTCTAATTTCTTCATTAATAAAGAATAAGTAAAAGTTACGAAAAAAAACAAAAAAGAAAGAAAAACTAACGAAAAGCAAAAAAGAAAAAAAAATGCAAAACCAAATAATAATAATTATAATATAACAAAAAAGGGATAAATCTTAAAAGATTCAAACAAAAATTATCCTAACTACTTACTGTGATCTTCTCAACCCCTTTCTCTCATTCCAACTCCAACTCCAACTCCTTTACATACTACTCACATCCCATTTATAAAAAAAGGGACATATCATAAACTAATAAAGAAAAAAAGAAAAAAAGAAAAAGAGAGAGGAATGAAAAAAGCAGCAAAACAAAAAAAAAAAAGAAGAAGTAAATAAAGAAATAAAATAAAACTAGAAAGAGGGAAAGAAAACAGAGAAAAAAAGGGTTTAAGAGAAAGTTTGTTAATTTGAGTCTCTCATCAGCCAAAAAAAATCATAAATAGAGTTAGTAATTATATGTGAAGAGATCATGGAGTTTTGGGTTTAAATTTAAGCGAAAGTTCCTTTCTAGTTCCGCTTGTTTTGAGATTTACTGGGTATGATTTTGCTCATATTTTTTCTGTCCGTAATTTGCTATTGCTGTTCCAATTCGACAGTGGATATTATTATGTTCATTGGTTTTTTATTATTATTAAGAAAAAACTTATTTTAAAGGTCAGCATCCTCGCTAAATTTTTATTATTTTATGTATGATGGAACATATGAAGATTAGTTTAACTCAAGTTTAATTCTTTTTTTGTTATTTTTTTATTTGTTTTTGTACTCTTTTGTCTTGGAGCGGAATCCTTTAGTTTCTTCTTTATAATAGTTTATATGATTGGTAAGTTATCTTTTCAAAGTTTTCTTGTAGAGTCAACTTTCAGAAATAGGATTGTTGTAATATTTAAATATTATGTCACTAACTGTTATGGTTTATGGATATTCAAATTGTTCTATTTAGTTTCATAGTTTAGTTATTTTATGTCATGTGAAAATGTTTAGGAAAATTCATGTAACTCATGTCAAGATATTTGATATATGAAGTTATTTGTTTTGTATTCCTGAATTGAGGGACCTATTCTTAAATAACTAGTTCTTAACTTTGTTTTGCTTACTAGATTTATTCGTATGTTTTCTGTTGTGGTTCATGTAAATTAATAATTTGGGTTATTTCGTTCCATCCTATGCTTTGTTATGAGTTTATCAATTGCTACAGGGAGGCTCTTAATTAATTAAGTTATTTTATAGTTAATCCAAATAATAAAGTAATGGATTGATAATTAAAATTGAAAACAAATATTGGTAAGTGAGGAAGAGATGCGGTTATAAATTAATTCAAAACTGTTGTAAGAAATAAAAAGTGATAAAAAAAAATTGTGAGGGATTAAGATGAGTTAGGAACTGATCCAGGATTAGTTTGGATACACATAATAATAATAATAATAATAATAATAATAACAAAAATAATAATAATAACAATAATAATAATAATAATAATAATAATATAAGATATACAATTAAATATATCGAGTATACAAGACACAAAATAATTAAATATTCTAAATACGCTATTAGCCCAAGTGTTCATACTCAAACCTTGGATTGATGTACTTAAATAATAAAAGGATCATGTGCGCATTCTGCATCTTGATATCTTTTCAATTTAAAATAATTATGTTATAATCATGTGTACATTATGTACCTTGGTTTAATATTTAATTTCAAGGAAGTACCTTGTGTGCGTATCGCATCTTGGTCAAAATAGTTAATAAAAAATATAATAAATTAAGTGAAGCGGTAATAAATAAGCCATAATAAATAAAAATACAAGAATAGCTAAAACTTGATTTATGCCATATATTAATCAATAGAAGCGACCGTGCTAGAACCACGGGACTCGGGGGTGCTTACACCTTCCCATCGGTCAACATAATTCCTTACTCATTCTTCTGTTTTCGTAGACCATAAATTAAGAGTCAAACATGCCTTTTGAAAAGAGATTCATTAAAAGGTGATTTGGAACATCAAAACTCAATTCCAAGTGATGACTCTAAATAATCAATAATCCCTTTTCAAAACGTCACTTTAATTGGAAAAACTCTTCTTACTCAACCTCGTAATAGGATTGTGTGGGAAAAAAGGGGTGTGACAGGTTATGTCACTACTATTCCTATGTGGCAGTAGAGAACTCATCTCAATAAGTCAACCCAAACAAAACTTGTGCGTATCATTGTCGTATGAAAGGGCACACCACTGATGAATGCCGCATATAGAAGGACAAAATTCATGCTTTAATTGACAACAAGGCCATCCAGACAAAGGAGGCTACGCCTAATGTCTGCAATAACCCCTCCTAGATCACAGGGGTGAAGGTGTCAATATGATAGAAATGGATGAAAAATGGGATCCAAAGGAACAATCAGACTTATCAAAGAGCGTATAGACCCCAAGAAACCCGCAGTCACACTGAATTCCAATATAGTGCATATACAACTGCCAGTGGAGGTCGAGGTAATTGTATCGGTCCCGTTTGAAGTTGAGGTAGCACCCCCTGTAGTTGCACCTATTCTATTTGAGGTGAAAGTAGCCACACCATTTACAGTGGCAATATCAACCACATAGCTTTTTAGTACCAACGCTATACCATAAAATTACGTGGTTGATGCTAGAAGAAAGGGAAAACCCAAAATGGGAGAATTTGGTGCTGCAAAAGGGATGACTAGGACTAGAAGGGACTATAGACCCGAGCATTTGGGAGATTTTATTAAACATGCTTCTAACAGACCTCCCGTTATTGAAACATGTCCATATGACCTCTAGAGGATTGTACAAGCAAGGGAGTATTCAGTCATCGATCATCTGAACAAGACTCTTGCTCAAATATCTATCCTGTCCTGGTAGAGAATTCAGAAGCACATAGAAATGCTCTGATGAAAGTATTGGATGAATAATATGTGCCCAACCACATCAGAGGCAGAGAAATGGATAACATGGTGGGATAGGTACTTGAAAGTTAAAAATCACTTTCCACGGGGATAAGTTGCTGCCTGAAGGTTTGAGTCACAATAAAGCACTGCATATCACAGTGTGATGCGAAGACTACTTCATTACTAGGATCCTGATCGATGGAGGATCTAGTCTCAATTTTTGGCCATTGACAACACTAGAGGGATTGGGCAAAGGTCTATACGAGATATGAGAATGGACCATGAACGTAAAGGCATTTGATGGGTCTCAAAAATCTACCATCGGGGAAATTAATCTTTGTCTGCAAATGAGGCCTACGTAGTTTGATATCGACTTTCAGGTGCTGGACATATCTGCATTATGCAATTTTTTGTTGGGACGACCATGGATACACGCCATTGGGGCTGTGGCATCAACTTTGTATCAGGCAGTGAAGTTTGAGTGGAACCATCGGGAGGTGATTATCCATAGAGTTGGGAGCGACCCCATTTACAACTATCAGACTACCGTGTGGTTGAGAATAGAAAAAGGCTCGGTGGAGAAACTTTCATATAGAGCAGGTCAATGCAATCAACAAAGATAAGTGGTGGGATAGCAAGATAGCAAGAATGATGAACTCGAGAAGGTATGAGCTTGGCAAAGGTCAAGGAAAAAATTCAGGGCATTTCCAAGACAATACAACTAAAGCATCATGGCACTACTTTTGGCCTGGGATACCAATACACTTGGCAAGAGTACAAAAACAGATCACCACCCTGGAATGGTCCGTAGTATCCATTGGAGAATCCTATACTGCACTTGAGTCCGACCTTCCAATAAGTCGACATTATATGGGGATAAGAGGAGGAAGCAGCACTGGCAGCCTTAAAGAACCTGTTCTTGGAAGATTAGGACATGAACTGTTGTGTAATTGTTGAGGAGGAGGAGGAGGAGGAGGAGGAAGGCCCTACCATCCGGGCTTTGGAGAAAGGATATTCCTCAAGAATTGGACTGTTAGACCATCAAGGGCCCGACGAATCCCAGGGTAGCAAGGCTGAACAACACTGTTTTGTCTATTTTCTAAGAAAAATGATTTCCCTTTTTGGCATTTTGTTTTAAATAATATTTCCAATGTTCCGAAATATTGTTTAAATTATCGAAATTCGTATTTATGCTTCAATGAATCAATATTAATTATTACCATTTTTCTCTCATATCTTTATCTATATAACATTACAATTTTCTGTCTCGATGAACTTACAATTGTTACATGTAATAAGACAGTGGAACAAAAGGATAGTGATTTGGAAGAAGAAGATGTCATACTCGAGGAAATGGTCATGAAGTAGAAAACTTTGAGAACAAGCCTAAGTCCAATCAGGACGAAATAGAAATAATCAACTTGAGAGACTTTGAAACTGTCAAAGAAGCCCGCATCAGGATCCACTTGTCACCATCAGAAAAAGAAGAGTACACACAGTTCTTGAAAGGATATGAGGACATATTTGCATGGTCATATGATGATATGACTGGGTTAAGTACATCCATTATGACTCGCAAGTTGCCCACAAACCCAATGTGTCTACTAGTGAAGCAAAAACTCAGGAAATTCAAGTCTAAAAATCAAGGAGGAGGTTACTAAGCAAATCAAGGCACCTGTCGTAAGTCTAAAAATCAAGGAGGAGGTTACTAAACAAATCAAGTCCAAGGTCCATAGGGTGGTTGAATACCTAACTTGGCTAGCCAACATCATGCAAGTTCCAAAGAAGGATCGGAAGGTCAGGGTTTGTGTTGATTATCGGGATATCGACAAAGCCAGCCCAAAGGATTATTTCCCCCTTCCAAACATACACATCCTAATCGACAATTATGCCAAGCATGAACTCTAATCTTTTGTGGATTGTTTTGCTGGTCACTATCATATCTGGATGGATGAAGAGGACGCTGAGAAAATGGCTTTCATTACACCATGGGAAGTATACTGTTATAAGATGATGCCATTCGGTCTAAAGAATTCTAGGGCCACCTACATAAGGGCTATGACTACTGTTTTTCATTGCATGATACATAAGGATATTGAGGTATATATGGGTGACGTCATTATCAAATCCAAGAAATCCATAAATCACATAGTCGATATGAGAAAGTATTTTGACAAACTGTTGAAATACAACCTGAAACTAAACCCCGCAAAATGTTCATTCGAGGTTTCTGCCGAAAAGTTATTTCGATTCATTGTCAACAGCCGAGGGAGTGAATTTGATCCGTCAAAAGTCAAAACAATCTAGGAAATTCCACTGCGAGGAGTAAGAAAGATGTAATGAGTTTTCTAGGATGGCAAAACTATATCAGCCGGTTCATAGCAAATCCACAGTTATATGTGAGCAAATTTTCAAGATATTGAAGAAAGATACCACAATTAGTTGGACTAAAGATTGTCAATAGGCTTTTGATAAGATCAAGGAGTCCTTATCAACACCACCGATCTTTTTCCTGCAAGATCCAGGTAGACCCTTGCTACTCTACCTTGCAGTGCTAGATGGATCCTTCAGCTGCGTTCTGGGGTAGCATGATGAGACAATGAGAAAGGAACAAGCCATATACTACTTGAGTAAGAAGTTCACACCCTATGAAGCACAATACTCTCTACTGGAGTGCACTTGCTGTGTCTTGACCAAGACAACTCAGAAGCTGAGGAATTACTTTTGTGCCTACACCACATACCTCATATCCAGGATGGGCCCTCTGAAGTACATCTTTCAAAAGCCCATGCTAACCGGGTAGTTAGCCAAGTGGCAGATAATGATAAATGAGTTTGATTATCATCTATGTGACTCAGAAGGCGGTCAAAAGACAAGCAATGGTAGACCATCTTGCTGAAAATCCTATAGGAGGAGAATACGAACCCTTGAAAACGTATGTTCCTAATGAAGAAGTATCATTCGCATAAGAAGATATTACTAAATCTTACGACGGTTGGAGGATGTTTGGTATAAACAACAGGTCAAAACTACCTTGTATCTGTGAATCTTAGGTTTCCATGCACCGACAACATGGTGGAATATGAAGCTTGCATCATGGGGCTCAATCTAGCCATCGATGTGAATATACAAATTACTGGCAATTGTAGATTCTGATACATCAGTGTCACGACCCGGATTTACCCACCATCGGGAGTCGTGATGGCGCCTACTGTCAAAGCTAGGCAAGCCAACCTTTATAATAATTTTCACACACTTAAATCTAAAACAATTCAAATACAAGAATAATTAATTAAAATATGTGGAAGTCTTCTAATAACTATAACAAAAATAATATGTAGAAAACTAACAACATTTCTTTACCCAGTATCTGGTGTCACTGCTCACGGACAACTATAGAGTACTAAAAATAATAGTCTGAAAGAAATACATCATGTGTCTAATTGATACAAATAAAACAAACTAGAAGGATAGAGGAGACTTGGGGCCTGTGAATGTCAGCGAACTACCTCAGAGCCTCTGGACTGAAGGATCACTCCCGATCTAAAGCTGCAGTCCATTGACTGGGTCCTGACCTGTGCACAAAAATGCACAGAAGCATAGTATCAGCACAACCAATCCCATGTAATGGTAAGTGCCCGGCCTAACCTTGGCGAGGTAGCGACAAGGCTATGCCGAACCTATCACAACCAGCCTGTACAGATATATGCAATATCGGAAAGAGAGCAAGAATTTAAGCAAATAAAAGGAGAAGGAGATATGCTGGGGGAGTAACAGATCAATTATAACTTCTACAATCAAGAGATGAAAATGAATTAATAATAATTAAACAAGAAGGCCAATGAATCAACAGCTGTACGGCATCACCCTTCGTGCTTTTACTCTCATTCCTCACCAAGGTAGTCAAATATAGTGCACGGCATCACCCTTCGTGCTTTTACTCTCACTTCTCACCAGAAATATCAAATACAAGGTACGGCATCAACCTTCGTGCTTTTACTCTCGATAAACAATGCACGGCATCATCCTTCATGCTTTTACTCTCTCTTCCTCTCCCAATCAATGGTCACAGCCAAAAATATATATATATATATATATATATGAGGGCTAGCTGCTCATTCGTTTTTAAGGGCTAGCTACTCATAAAAACTTCTTATCCATTCTACATCCTTGTCTCAGCTTCTTGTATGATTCTCAAAGAAGGAATCGCCACTTCAGCAGGAATAACAACTTCTGTTTCTTAAACCGGTAAGTAGGGAGTTGCCCCGGTTGATTTGTGGACTGTGGTACAGTATCCCAATAAAGCGAATGGCAGCTTCTCGTGCCATTGTTTATGATTTCATACCATCTTCCTTAGTATATTTTTAATGTTCTTGTTAGCAGCTATTACTGGTTTGTACGCTGTAGAGTTTTTGTGCTTGATTTTGAAGGTTTCACACATGGCTTTCATCTGGTCGCTGTTGATATTGGCGTCATTATTAGTGATAATGGGCTCGAGAATTCCGAATTGAAAAACAATGTGATCCTTGACAAAGTCTTCGACGACTTTCTTAGTTACGGCTTTGTAGGATGCAACCTTTACCCATTTTGTGAAGTAGTCAATGGCCACTATAATGAACCTGTGCCTGTTTGAAGCAGTAGGCTCGATTGGACCGATGACATCCATTCCTCAGGCAGCAAAAGGCAAAGGTGCACTTGTTGCGTTGAGGTCATTAGGTGGTACCCATATAATGTCTGCATGTGCCTGTCATTGGTGGCATTTCGATATGTATTAGATCTAATCCGTTTCCATGGTTATCCAAAAATATACAGCTCTGAGTATTTTCTTGGCTAGAACAAAACCATTCATATGTGGTCCACAATTTTTGACACGTATCTCCTCAAGCAATCTTGAACCCTCCTTTGCGTCAATGCACCTTAACAACCCTAGATCAGGAGTTCTTCTATACAAGGTCCCTCCGCTTTGGAGAAGTGATTGGATTGCATTTGCAGCATATGTTTCTAAGTGTGGCTTTCCTGCTCTCGATATTCTTCTCTAGTCAAATATTTTTTGATGTCATGGAACCAAGGTTTTCCATCCATCTCCTCTTCCACATGAGCACAAAAATCTTGTTGATTGTGGATCCTCACAGGGACAGGATCAATGAAATTCTTGTGTAGATGTTGTATCAGTGAGGACAAAATGGCTAGTGCGTCTGCAAACTCATTTTGAAATCTAGGCACATGTTTGAATTCTATCTTGGTGTTCTTCGTAGCCCACTCTCCTTGAACCTGATTGTCACGACCCAAAGGGTCATCACCGTAATTCTCCCTTTCTTTGCGCTTCTAAGGCCTTGAAAACCTATTACTTGGTTGCCTCGACTTGCATGCGCTATCCGGGTGCGAAGCCAAAAATTTTTTATGTGGAAATATTTGAATTCAGTGATAAAAACTATGAAAATTGATAATTATATTGCTATGGTTGACTTTGGTCAACATTACGGGCAACCGGACCCCGTCCCGTGATGTGACGGTCCCAGAGGGGTCCGTAGGAAATATAGGACTCGGGCGTATTCCTGAAATCTAAATTCGAGGTCCCAGTCCCGAGAAAAAAAAGAATTTTTCTGTCAAATTGTTTTCGAAAAATGTTTAAGGAATATGAAAATGAATTTGATCAAAACATGATGGTATCAGGCTCGTATTTTGGTTCTGACGCCTCGTATAAATCATATTATGTAGAATTTGGTGAAAAATGGATATTGCTTGACGTGATTCAAAAAAATAAAATAGAAATATATTCACATAAATTAGAACGGAGAGAGTAAAATATAATGTAGATTTGTGGAGTGATAAGTTGCAATTTGAAGTTTTAATTCTACGGGAGGCTTTTCGAAAGTACAAGGGCCTTTTCTGCACTATATTAAAGAAAAAATGAACTTCACTCTTCTTCCATTTCAAGTCCGCAGAACCCTAGGTTTCACTTGTCCGCCGCACCCGTTTACTACATTATTTGGTATACTTTCTCACCTTCGTTAAATTATTATTATTATTATTATTTTTCTTTTATTGTAGGGTTATTTTATGGTTTTTACTATACAAATTTGCTATGTTAAGGATGCTAAAATATTCTTGTGTTATCAGATATTAACTTTTCTATGCAAATTAAAGCCAATTCTATTTGGTTGTGCTAGCTCGCCAAACTTTTCCTTTTTCCTTTTCATAAGATTTGTTGAACTACAAATTGCATTAAAAAATTAAATATTCTGATCCATTTTATAAAATTTTAAGTGCATGTGTTAAAATTTATTTAACATACCGATCATAGTGGCATTATGCCAAATGTAGCTGCTGTTGTGGGAAGTCCGATCCTTTTTTGTATTAGCTTTTCTAGAAATATTCCTTGGTTTTACTCATCTTCATGTCCTTGGTTATGGTTCTCTCGAGACTTGTTATTTTCAATAATAATTGTTAATTTCTAATGACTTGCTCTATCGAGATATGTTATTGACTCTTGATAATTTTCATATCATAATCCTATTTATGGGAATAACTAGATTACAACTGGGACACTGTTTAGTATTTCTCATGACTAAGGAGAAATCTCTGAATTGAGGATGCGTGATTAAGCTACCAGTGTCATGTAGAATACAAGAAACTTGCTTTCTTTATTTTTCAGCATTTTACACAGTTGTGGGTAACAGAGGTTTTGTGCGAAACATGGGAGGCGCTTATACATGCTCTTTTGATGGAAGAAATTATCAAATAAGGGCAACCTATTTTCATGCATTATAATGAATTAATTTAGCATTTATTGATATAGTTAAGTAACTTGTGACTAGATAAGAGCGAATTGGTGGTGGAATCAAGAGGTAAAGCGATAGCTGAGCAGTGAATTGTGTTTGTGGCATCGAGGTAAGTGTTTGATCTAACTTTGGCTTGAGGGAATAGAATTAGGTTGTTATCTGTTATTTGCTAAGTGGAGTCGGTGTATAGGTATGGTGACGGTTACCTATGCGCCCGAGTCAGGCATGACTGTGATGTCATATTTGCTATTAAAAATTGCGAAGTAAGTGAACAATAGTGATAATTACTTGTTAAAAGGATTATAAAGTGGAAGTTGAGAATTAAATGAACTAAAGAGGAACCTTTGGTACCTTTCCCTTGTCGGGACCATTTGTTGAGTTGTAATCCCTTGCCGGGATATATTGTTGAGTTGTACTTACCTTGCCAAGACAATTTTTTGAATCGTTCTTCCTTGCCGGGATATTTTGTCTTGATATATATATTTCCTTGTTACCGTTTGGTTGTGACCATTGATTGGGAGAGGAAGAGAGAGTAAAAGCACGAAGGGTGATGTCGTGCACTTTTTATCGAGAGTAAAAGCACGAAGGGTAATGTCGTGCCTTGTATTTGATATCTATGGTGAGAAGTGAGAGTAAAAACACGAAGGGTGATGCCGTGCATTATGTTTGACTACCTTGGTGAGGAATGAGAGTAAAAGCACGAAGGGTGATGTCGTGTTGTTGTTGATTCAAGGGCCTTCTTGTTTAATTATTATTTATTCATTTTCATCTCTTGATTGTAGAAGTTTTAATTGATCTGTTACTCCCCCAGCATGTCCCTTCTTTTATTTGCTTAAATTCTTGCTCTCTTTCCGTTATAGCATATATCTGTACAGGCTAGTTGTGGTAGGTTCAATTTAGCCTCGTCACTACCTCGCCGAGGTTAGGCTGGGCACTTACCAGCTCATGGGGTTTGTTGTGCTGATACTACGCTTCTATGCCTTTTTGTGCACAGGTCAGGACCCAGTCTACAGACCGCAGCTTTAGATCGGCAGTGATCCTTTAGTCTAGAGGCTCTGAGGTAGTTCGCTGGCGTTCGCGGGCCCCAAGTCTCCTCTATCCTTTCTAGTTTGTTTTATTTGTATCAATCAGACACATAATGTATTTCTTTTAGACTATTGTTTTTAGTACTCTAAGTTGTCCGTGAGCAGTGACACCAGATACTGGGTAGAGGTGTGTTGTTAGTTTTCCGCATATTATTACTGTTATTGTTAGTAGAAGACTTCCGCATATTTTAATTAATTATTCTAGTATTTGAATTGTTTTACATTTAAGTGTGTGAAAATTATTATAAAGGTTGGCTTGCTTAGCTTTGACAGTAGGCTCCATCACGACTCCCGATGGTGGGTAAATCCGAGTCGTGACAAGTTGGTATCAGAGCACTAGGTTACTTGGGTCTCACAACTCACGGACAAGCTCGGTAGAGTCTGAGGGATCGGTACGGAGACATCTGTATTTATCCCAGAGGCTATAGAGATAGGAAAAGTTTCACTTTGTTCATTATTGTCGTGCGATTCTGTTTCACAGATATTGATTATCGTTTTTCTCTGTTCTTTCGCAGATGGCGAGAAGACGTGCGTCTTCTTCTTCTACGCAACAGCCCGAACCCCCTGCAGTAGCTCCCGCGAGGGGCAGGGGCCGAGACTGTTCTAGAGGCCATGGCAGGGGCAAAGCTCAGCCCCAGGCAGCAGTTCCATAGGTGGAGTCTCATATTGACTTTGATGAGGAGGTTCCAGCTCCACCAGCTCCAGTGGGCCCAGCTCACGTCTCAGGAGGACTGATACTTTCTTCGGATCTTCAGGATGCCATTGTCTGCATAGCAAGATTTATGGACAGTGTGGACAGAGCGGGATTCCTCCCAGTAGCACCAGCCACTTCTCAGGCTGGAGGAAGGCTTCAGACTCCTGCTACACGTACTCCGGAGCAGGTAGCTCCCCAGACTCAAGTTCCATTGGTTCAGCCCGCAGTGGCAGCTCAGGCAGGAGATAGGACGACCATGTCTTTGGATGCTTTATGGATACTTGATTGGTTCCCCAAGCTTTTCACTACTACTTTCAGCGGTGCTTCATCAGAGGATCCCCAGAACTTTCTATACAGTTGTCATGAGATCCTCAGGACTATGGGGATAGTAGAGGCAAATGGGGTTGATCTTTGCTCTTTCATACTTGTGGTGTCCGCCAAGACTTGGTAAAGAGATTATTGTTTATCTAGACCAGCAGGCTCCCCAGCTTTGACATGGGATCCTTTGGTAGAGTTATTTTTGGAGAGGTTTCTCCCCGTCACTCAGCGGGATGCACTTCGCAGATAGTTCGAGCATCTTTAGCAGGGCTCTATGACAGTTACACAGAATGAGACCAGATTTTTTGACTTGGCACGCCATGCGGTAGTGATACTTCCTATAGATCGGGAGAGGGTCGGCAGGTTTATTAATGGATTGATTCAGCCCATTCTCCTACATATGGTTGTGGGAGTTTGCGGTGATATCACTTCTCAGGAGGCGGCCAATGCGGCCCGCGAGTAGAGATGGCATTGGCTCGAGGAGGTAGTCGGGGTTCAGAAAAGAGGCCTCGACATTCTGGCAGATTAAGTGGTACCTCGTCTGGAGGTAGGGATTTTCGTGATAGAGGCCATCCCCTGAGACCTTTCCAGTCGGCACTTCAAGTTTCTCATGGTACGCCAGGCGCTGGTGGCCACCAACAGTATTATTCAGATCAATAGTCTTTCTGCGCACCACCAGCCCTATCAGTGCACCACCACTTCAGAGCTTCAGGGGAGGACATACCGGTCGACAGGGCCAGCAGTCTCAGCCCCCGAGGGCATGTTATGGTTGTGGTGACACAGGTCGTGTTGTCAGATTTTTCCCTCGAGCCTCGAGTAGTTCTTAGCAGCAGGGTCCTAACCCTACGATTTAGGCAGCAGGTGATCCACAGGCCGCCCAGCCAGCTAAAGGCGGGGGTAGGGATCATAGAGATGAAGGGAGAGACCGTAGAGGTTGAGCCCGGGTAGCTAGAGGTAGGGGTCAGCCCGCAGCAGATCATCCTAGAGACGCAGTTCAGGGATGTGGGGGCCAGCCCTGTTGTTATGCATTGCCAGCCAAGCCGGAGGCCGAGTCATCTGATGCTGTGATTACAGGTATTATACTTGTCTGTGATAGGGGTGTTTCGGTATTATTTGATCCAGGATCTACTTGTTCCTATGTGTCATCCTATTTTGCACCATATTTGATTATGCTTAGTGAGGCACTAGGTATTCCTGTATATGTGTCCGCACCGGTTGGTGACTCTACAGTGGTCGAGCGAGTACATTGCTCTTGTGTAGTGGTATTTGAGTGTCTTGAGACCCGTTTCTATTTATTTCTTATAGACTTGGTGGACTTCGATGTTGTATTGGGGATGGACTAGTTGTCCCCATATCATGCTATCTTGGATTGCCACACAAAGACCGTGAATTTGGCCTTGCCGGACTTGCCCCGACTTGAGTAGAGAGGGACCCCAGGTCATGCCACCCGTAGTGTTATTTTGTATGTTAAGGCTCGACGTATGGTCGAGAAGGGGTGTTTAGCATATTTGGCGTATGTTTGTGACTCCAATGCATAGGTCCCATCTATCGACTCTGTTCCTATTGTTCTGGAGTTCCCTAAGGTTTTCCCGTTAGACCTGCCGGGTATGCCGCCTGACAGGGATATTGATTTCTGTATTGATCTGGCTCCTGGCACTGAGCCTATTTCTTTTCCACCATATCGTATGGCCCCTCCAGTTTTGAAAGAGTTGAAAGAGCACCTTTTGGACTTGCTTGATAAGGGTTTCATTAGACCTAGTGTATCACCTTGGGGTGCGCTAGTGTTGTTTGTGAAGAAAAAGGATGAGTCGATGAGGATGTGCATTGATTACCAGAAGTTGAACAAGGTGACGATAAAGAACAAATATCCATTGCCGAGGATTAACTACTTGTTTGACCAGCTCCAGGGTGCTTGGGTGTTTTCAAAGATAGAATTGAGGTCCGGTTATCATCAGTCGAGGATTAGGGCGTCTGATGTCCCTAAGACAGCATTTCGTACTCGGTATGGGTATTATGAGTTTTTGGTCATGTCGTTTGGGTTGAACAATGCCCCGGTAGCATTCATGGAGTTGATGAACTGAATGTTCATGCCTTACTTGGATTTGTTTGTAATTGTATTCATTGACGATATCTTTGTATACTCCCGCAGTCAGGAGGAGCATGACCAGCACCTCAGAGTGGCTCTTCAGACTCTGAAGGATAGCCAGTTGTATGCCAAATTTTCAAAGTGCGAATTTTAGTTGAGCTCAGTAGCATTCCTGGGTCATGTCGTATCAGCAGAGGGTATCCAGGTGGACCCGAAGAAGATAGAGGTATTCAAGAACTGGCCTCGACCAGCTTCAGCTACAGAGATTCAGATCTTCTTGGGGTTAGCTGGTTATTACAGACGTTTGTGGAGGGGTTTTCATCCATTGCAGCCCCGATGACTAGATTGACTCAGAAGGGTGCCCAGTTCAGGTGGTTAGACGAGTGCGAGGCGAGCTTCCAGAAGCTCAAGACAGCCCTGACTACGGCACCGATATTGGTTTTGCCCACGGGATCCGGGCCTTATACTCTATATTGTGATGCTTCCTGCACCGGACTTGGCGCAATGTTGATGCAGAACGACAAGGTCATAGCATATGCTTCGAGGCTGTTGAAGATCCACAAGAAGAATTATCCAGTTCATGACTTAGAGTTGGCAGTCATTACTCATGCCTTAAAGATCTGGAGGCATTATTTGTATGGTGTGACGTGTGAGGTGTACACGGATCACAAGAGCCTTCAATACTTGTTCAAGAAGAAAGAGTTGAATTTGAGACAAAGGAGGTGGTTGGAGTTCTTTAAAGATTATGATGTTTAAATTTTATACAATCCAGGGAAGGCCAATGTAGTGGCCAATGCATTGAGTAGGAAGTCCGCCATCATGGGTAGTCTTGCATACATTCAGATTTGTCAGAGACCGCTAGCCTTGGATGTTCAAGCCTTGGCCAATAGATTTGTGAGATTGGATATTTCTGAGCCCAGCAGAGTGTTAGCTTGCACGATTGCTCGCTCATCATTGATGGAGCGTATTCGGGAACGACAGTTTGATGATCCCCATTTGTGTATCCTGAGAGATGCGGTGCAGAGGGGAGGTTCCAATGAGATGACTTTGGGAGATGATGGCATATTGAGGTTGCATGGGCGAGTGTGTGTGCCCAATGTTGATGGTATTCGAGAGTCGATCTTAGCGGTGGCCCAGGGTTCTCGGTATTCTATCTACCCGGGCGCCGTGAAGATGTATCAGGATTTGAGACAATATTATTGGTGGCGTAGAATGAAGAGAGTCATTGTTGCATATGTGGCTCGTTGTCTAAATTGTCAGCAGGTTAAGTGCGAGCATTAGAGGCTCGTTGGATTATTTCAGAGGAATAAGCTTCCCAAGTGGAAGTGGGAGAGGATCATATGGATTTTATTACTGGCCTCCCGATGACTCGGAAGAAGTTTGATGCCATATGGCTTATTGTTGATAGGCTGACTAAGTCAGCGCATTTCATCCTAGTTGCCGCCACCTATTCATCCGAGAGGTATGCTGAGATTTATATCAGAGAGATTGTTCGCCTTCATGGGGTGCCCATATCTATTATTTCGGATTGGGTTTCGCGGTTTACTTCGCATTTTTGGAGGGCGGTGCAACATGAGTTGGGCACCCAGGTCCAGTTGAGTACATCATTTCACCCCGAGACGGACGGTCAGTCCGAGAGGACAATTCAGATTCTTGAGGATATGCTCCGAACTTGCGTTATGGATTTTGGAAGCTCGTGGGACCAGTGTTTGCCATTAGCGGAGTTTGCCTACAACAATAGCTACCAGTCCAATATTCAGATGGCTCCATATGAGGCATTGTTTGGTAGGCGGTGCCGGTCCCAAGTCGGATGGTTTGAGCAGGGAGAGGCTCGGTTATTAGGTACAGTTTTAGTACAGGAGGCCTTGGATAAGGTCAAAATCATTCAGGACAGACTTCGGTCAGCTCAATCCAGGCAGAAAAGTGTTGCAGATCGCAATTTCAGGGATGTTTCTTTCATGGTTGGTGAGCAAGTATTGCTCCGTGTATCGCCTATGAAGGGCGTAATGAGGTTTGGGAAGAAAGGCAAGCTTAGCCCTATGATTATTGGCCCGTTTGAGATTCTGGACCGTGTGGGGAATGTGGCTTATAGAGTTGCATTGCCACCTAGCTTATCAGTCGTGCATCTAGTTATTCATGTATCCGTGCTTCGAAGTATCACGGTGATCCAACCCACATGTTAGATTTCAGTACTATCCAGTTGGACAAGGATCTGTCATATGAGGAGGAGCCGATGGCTATATTAGACCGGCAGGTTCGACAGTTGAGGTCACAGAGTTTTCTATCAGTGCGTGTTCAGTGGAGAGGTCAGCCTCCTGAGGCATCGACCTAGGAGTCCGAGTCTGATATGCGGAGCCGTTATCCCCATCTATTCCCCGACTCAGGTACTTCCTTCTTTTGTCCGATGAGGACGAACGGTTGTTGTAAAGGTGGAGGATGTGACGATCCAAAGGGTCATCACCGTAATTCTCCCTTTCTTTGCACATTTGAGGCCATGAAATCCTCTTTATTGGTTGCCTCGATTTGCATGCGCTATCCGGGTGCGAAGCTGGAAAATTTTAATGAGGAAATATTTGAATTATGTGATAAAAACTATGAAAGTTGATAATAATATTGTTATAGTTGACTTTGGTCAACAATATGGGAAAACAGACCCGGACCCGTGATGTGACAATCCCTGAGGAGGCCGTAGGAAATTATGGGACTCGGGCGCATTCCCGAAATCAAAATCCGAGGTCCCATGCCCGAGAAAAAAGAATTTTTCTGTCAAATTGTTTTCGAATTTTTTTTAAGGAATATGAAAATGAAATTTGATCAAAACGTGATGGTATCGGGCTCGTATTTTGGTTCCAGCGCCTAGCATAAATCATATTATGATTCAAGACGTTTCTGTAGAATTTGGTGAAACATGGATGTTACTTGACGTGATTCAAAAAACTAGAATAGAAATAGATTCATATAAATTAGAACGGAGAGAGTAAAATATAATATAGATTTGTGGGGTGATAAGTTGCAATTTGAAGTTTTAAATCTATGGGAGGCATTTCGAAAGTACAAGGGCCTTTTCTGCACTATATTAAAGAAAAAAATCTTCACTCTTCTTCCATTTCAAGTCCGCAGAGCTCTAGCTTTCACTTGTTCGCCGCACCGGTTTACTACATTATTTGGTATACTTTCTCACCTTCGTTAAATTATTATTATTAATTTTCTTTTACTTGTAGAGTTATTTTATGGTTTTCACTATACAAGTTTGCTATGTTAAGTGTTTGATTGTCTGTTAAGGAAGCTAAAATATTCTTGTGTGTTGTCATATATTAACTTTTCTATGCAAATTGAAGCCAATTCTATTTGGTTGTGCTAGCTCGCCAAACTTTTCCTTTTTCCTTTTCTTAAGATTTGTTGAACTACAAATTGCACTAAATATATTAAATATTCTGATCCATTTTACAAAAGTTGAAGTGCATGTGTTCAAATTTATTTAACACACTGATCATAGTGGCATTATGCCAAATGTAGCTGCTGTTGTGGGAAGTCCGATCCTTTTTTGTATTAGCTTTTCTGAAAATATTCCTTGGTTTTACTCATCTTCCAGCCCTTGGTTATGGTTCTCTGGAGACTTGTTATTTTCAATAATAATTGTTAATTTCTAATGACTTACTCTATCGAGATATATGGTTGACTCTTCATAATTTTCATATCATAATCCTTTTATGGGAATAACTAGATTAAAACTGGGACACTGTTTAGTATTTCTCATGACTAAGGAGAAATCTCTGAATTGAGGATGCGTGATTAAGCTACCAGTGTTATGTAGAATACAAGAAACTTGCTTTCTTTATTTTTCAGCATTTTACACAGTTGTGGGTAACAGAGGTTTTGTGTGAAACATGGTAATACATACTCTTTTGATGGAAGAAATTATCAAATAAGGGCAACCTATTTTCATGCATTATAATGAATTCATTTAGCATTTATTGATATAGTTAAGTAACTTGTGACTACATACGAGCGAATTGGTGGTGGAATCAAGAGGTAAAGCGATAGTTGAATCGTAAATTGTGTTCGTGGCATCGAGGTAAGTGTTTGATCTAACTTTGGCTTGCGGGAATAGGATTGGGTTGTTATCTGTTATGTGCTATGTGGAATCGGTGTATAGGTATGGCGACGGTTACCTATGCGCCCGAGTTAGGCATGACCGAGATGTCATATTTTCTATTAAAAATAGCGAAGTAAGTGAACAATAGTGATAATTACTTGTTACAAGGACTATAAAGTGGAAGTTGAGTATTAAATGAATTAAAGATGAGCCTTTGGTACTTTTCCCTTGCGGGGATCATATGTTGAGTTGTAATCCCTTGCCGGAATATTTATGGTTTTCACTATACAAGTTTGCTATGTTAAGTGTTTGATTGTCTGTTAAGGAAGCTAAAATATTCTTGTGTGTTGTCATATATTAACTTTTCTATGCAAATTGAAGCCAATTCTATTTGGTTGTGCTAGCTCGCCAAACTTTTCCTTTTTCCTTTTCTTAAGATTTGTTGAACTACAAATTGCACTAAATATATTAAATATTCTGATCCATTTTACAAAAGTTGAAGTGCATGTGTTCAAATTTATTTAACACACTGATCATAGTGGCATTATGCCAAATGTAGCTGCTGTTGTGGGAAGTCCGATCCTTTTTTGTATTAGCTTTTCTGAAAATATTCCTTGGTTTTACTCATCTTCCAGCCCTTGGTTATGGTTCTCTGGAGACTTGTTATTTTCAATAATAATTGTTAATTTCTAATGACTTACTCTATCGAGATATATGGTTGACTCTTCATAATTTTCATATCATAATCCTTTTATGGGAATAACTAGATTAAAACTGGGACACTGTTTAGTATTTCTCATGACTAAGGAGAAATCTCTGAATTGAGGATGCGTGATTAAGCTACCAGTGTTATGTAGAATACAAGAAACTTGCTTTCTTTATTTTTCAGCATTTTACACAGTTGTGGGTAACAGAGGTTTTGTGTGAAACATGGTAATACATACTCTTTTGATGGAAGAAATTATCAAATAAGGGCAACCTATTTTCATGCATTATAATGAATTCATTTAGCATTTATTGATATAGTTAAGTAACTTGTGACTATATACGAGCGAATTGGTGGTGGAATCAAGAGGTAAAGCGATAGTTGAATCGTAAATTGTGTTCGTGGCATCGAGGTAAGTGTTTGATCTAACTTTGGCTTGCGGGAATAGGATTGGGTTGTTATCTGTTATGTGCTATGTGGAATCGGTGTATAGGTATGGCGACGGTTACCTATGCGCCCGAGTTAGGCATGACCGAGATGTCATATTTTCTATTAAAAATAGCGAAGTAAGTGAACAATAGTGATAATTACTTGTTACAAGGACTATAAAGTGGAAGTTGAGTATTAAATGAATTAAAGATGAGCCTTTGGTACTTTTCCCTTGCGGGGATCATATGTTGAGTTGTAATCCCTTGCCGGAATATTTTGTCTTGATATATAAATACAAGGGAGAACGATTCAACAAATGGTCCCGGCAAGGGAAATACAACTCAACAATATATCCAGGCAAGGGATTACGACTCAACATATGATCCCGGCAAGGGAAAAGCACCAAAAGGTTCCTCTTTAGTTCATTTAATATTCAACTTACACTTTATTGTCCTTGTAATAAGTAATTATCACTATTGTTCACTTACTTCGCAATTTTTAATAGAAAATATGACATCACGGTCATGCCTGACTCGGGCGCATAGGTAACCGTCGCCATACCTATACACCGACTCCACATAGCACATAACAAATAACAATCTAATCCTATTCCCTCAAGCCAAGGTTAGATCAAACACTTACCTCGATGCCACAAACACAATTTAAGATTCAACTATCGCTTTACCTCTTGATTCCACCACCAATTCGCTCGTATCTAGTCACAAGTTACTTAACTATATCAATAAATGCTAAATGAATTCATTATAATGCATGAAAATAGGTTGCCCTTACTTGATAATTTCTTCCATCAAAAGAGTATGTATTATAATGTTTCACACAAAACCTCTGTTACCCACAACTGTATAAAATGCTGGAAAAAAAAAGCAAGTTTCCTGTATTCTACATAACACTGGTAGCTTAATCACGCATCCTCAATTCAGAGATTTCTCCTTAGTCATGAGAAATACTAAACAGTGTCCCAATTTTAATCTAGTTATCCCCATAAAAGGATTATGATATGAAACTTATGAAGAGTCAACCACATATCTCGATAGAGTAAGTCATTAGAAATTAACAATTATTATTGAAAATAACAAGTCTCGAGAGAACCATAACCAAGGGCTGGAAGATGAGTAAAACCAAGGAATATTTCCAGAAAAGCTAATACAAAAAGGGATCGGACTTCCCACAACAGCAGCTACATTTGGCATAATGCCACTATGATCGGTATGTTAAATAAATTTGAACACATGCACTTCAACTTTTGTAAAATGGATCAGAATATTTAATATATTTAGTGCAATTTGCAGTTCAACAAATCTTAAGAAAAGGAAAAAGGAAAAGTTTTGCGAGCTAGCACAACCAAATAGAATTGGCTTCAATTTGCATAGTAAAGTTAATATATGACAACACAAGAATATTTTAGCTTCCTTAACAGACAATCAAACACTTAACGTAGCAACCTTGTATAGTGAAAACCATAACATAACTCTACAAGTAAAAGAAAATTAATAATAATAAGAAAGTATACCAAATAATGTAGTAAACCGGTGCGGCGGACAAGTGAAAGCTAGAGTTCTGCGGACTTGAAATGGAAGAAGAGTGAAATTTGTTTTCTGTAATATAGTGAAGAAAAGGCCCTTGTACTTTCGAAATGCCTCCCATAGATTTAAAACTTCAAATTGCAACTTATCACCCCACAAATCTATATTATATTTTACTCTCTCCATTCTAATTTATATGAATCTATTTCTATTCTAGTTTTTTGAATAACGTCAAGTAACATCCATGTTTCACCAAATTCTACAGAAACGTCTTGAATCATAATATGATTTATACTAGGCGCTGGAACCAAAATACGAGCCCGATACCATCACGTTTTGATCAAATTTCATATTCATATTCCTTAAAAAAATTAGAAAACAATTTGACAGAAAAATTCTTTTTTTTCGGGCATGGGACCTCGGATTTTGATTTCGGGAATGCGCCCGAGTCCCATATTTTCCTACGGCCCCCTCCGGAACTGTCACATCACGGGTCCGGGTCCGTGTTCCCATATTATTGACCAAATTCAACTACAACAATATTATTATCAAGTTTCATAGTTTTTATCACAGAATTCAAATATTTCCACATAAAAAATTTCCAGCTTCGCACCCGGATAACGCATGCAAATCGAGGCAACCAATAAAGAGGATTTCATGGCCTCAAAAGTGCAAAGAAAGGGAGAATTACGGTGATGACCCTTTGGGTCGTCACATCCTCCACCTTTACAACAACCGTTCGTCCTCATCGGACAAAAGAAGGAAGTACCTGAGTCGGGGAATAGATGGGGATAACGGCTCCGCATATCAGACTCGGACTCCTAGGTCGATGCCTCAGGAGGCTGACCTCTCCACTAAACACGCACTGAAGGAAAACTCCGCGACCTCAACTGTCGAACCTGCCGGTCGAAAGTAGCCCTCGGCTCCTCCTCATATGACAGATCCTTTTCCAACTGGACAGTACTGAAATCTAACACAAGGGTGGGATCACCGTGATACTTCCGAAGCACGGATACATGAAAAACCAGATGCACGACTGATAAGCTAGGTGGCAATGCAACTCTATAAGCCACATTCCCCACACGGTCCAGAATCTCAAACGGGCCAATAATCATAGGGCTAAGCTTGCCTTTCTTCCTAAACCTCATTACGCCCTTCATAGGCGATACACGGAGCAATACTCGCTCACCAACCATGAAAGAATCATCCCTGACATTACGATCTGCAACACTCTTCTGCTTGGATTGGGCTGACCGAAGTCTGTTTTGAATGATCTTGACCTTATCCAAGGCCTCCTGTACTAAAACTGTACCTAATGACCGAGCCTCTCCCGGCTCAAACCATCCGACTGGGGACCGGCACCGCCTACCAAACAATGCCTCATATGGAGCCATCTGAATATTGGACTGGTAGCTATTGTTGTAGGCAAACTCCGCTAATGGCAAAAATTGGTCCCACGAGATTCCAAAATCCATAACGCAAGCTCGGAGCATATCCTCAAGAATCTGAATTGTCCTTTCGGACTGACCATCCGTCTCGGGGTGAAATGATGTACTCAACTGGACCTGGGTGCCCAACTCATGTTGCACCGCCCTCCAAAAATGCGAAGTAAACCGCGAAACCCAATCCAAAATAATAGATATGGGCACCCCATGAAGGCGAACAATCTCCCTGATATAAATTTCAGCATACCTCTCGGATGAATAGGTGGCGGCAACTAGGATGAAATGCGCTGACTTAGTCAGCCTATCAACAATAAGCCATATGGCATCAAACTTCTTCCGAGTAATCGGGAGGCCAGTAACAAAATCCATATGATCCTCTCCCACTTCCACTTGGGAAGCTTATTCCTCAGAAATAATCCAACAAGCCTCTGATGCTCGCACTTAACCTGCTGACAATTTAGACAACGAGCCACATATGCAACAATGTCTCTCTTCATTCTACGCCACCAATAATATTATCTCAAATCCTGATTCATCTTCACGGCGCCAGGGTAGATAGAATACCGAGAACTCTGGGCCACCGCTAAGATCGGCTCTCGAATACCATCAACATTGGGCACACACACTCGCCCATGCAACCTCAATATGCCATCATCTCTCAAAGTCATCTCATTGGCACCTTCCCTCTGCACCGCATCTCTCAGGATACACAAATGGGGATCATCAAACTGTCATTCCCGAATACGCTCCATCAATGATGAGAGAGCAATCATGCAAGCTAACACTCTGCTGGGCTCAGAAATATCCAATCTCACAAATCTATTGGCCAAGGCTTGAACATCCAAGGCTAGCGGTCATTGACAAATCGGAATATATGCAAGACTACCCATGATGGCGGACTTCCTACTCAACGCATTGGCCACTACATTGGCCTTCCCTGGGTTGTATAAAATTGAAACATCATAATCTTTAAAGAACTCCAACCACCTCCGTTGTCTCAAATTCAACTCTTTCTTCTTCAACAAGTACTGAAGGCTTTTGTGATCCGTGTACACCTCACACGTCACACCATACAAATAATGCCTCCAGATCTTTAAGGCATGAGTAATGGCTGCCAACTCTAAGTCATGAACTGGATAATTCTTCTTGTGGATCTTCAATAGCCTCGAAGCATATGCTATGACCTTGTCGTTCTGCATCAACATTGCGCCAAGTCCGGTGCGGGAAGCATCACAACATACAGTATAAAGCCCGGATCCCGTGGGCAAAACCAATATCGGTGCCGTAGTCAGGGCTGTCTTGAGCTTCTGGAAGCTCGCGTCGCACTCGTCTAACCACCTGAACTGGGCACCCTTCTGAGTCAATCTAGTAATCGGGGCTGCAATGGATGAAAACCCCTCCACAAACGTCTGTAATAACCAGCTAACCCCAAGAAGATCTGAATCTCTGTAGCTGAAGCTGGTCGAGGCCAGTTCTTGAATACCTCTATCTTCTTCGGGTCCACCTGGATACCCTCTGCTGATACGACATGACCCAGGAATGCTACTGAGCTCAACTAAAATTCGCACTTTGAAAATTTGGCGTACAACTGGCTATCCTTCAGAGTCTGAAGAACCACTCTGAGGTGCTGATCATGCTCCTCCTGACTGCGGGAGTATACCAAGATATCGTCAATGAATACAATTACAAACAAATCCAAGTAAGGCATGAACATTCAGTTCATCAACTCCATGAATGCTGCCGGGGCATTGGTCAACCCAAACGACGTGACCAAAAACTCATAATGCCCATACCGAGTACGAAATGCTGTCTTTGGGACATCAGACGCCCTAATCCTCAAGTGATGATAACCGGACCTCAAATCTATCTTTGAAAACACCAAAGCACCCTGGAGCTAGTCAAACAAGTAGTCAATCCTCGGCAATGGTTACTTGTTCTTTATCGTCACCTTGTTCAACTTCTGGTAATCAATGCACATCCTCATCGACTCATCCTTTTTCTTTACAAACAACACTAGCGCACCCCAAGGTGATACACTAGGTCTAATGAAACCCTTATCAAGCAAGTCCAAAAGTTGCTCTTTCAACTCTTTCAAAACTGGAGGGGCCATATGATATGGTGGAAAAGAAATAGGCTCAGTGCCAGGTGCCAGATCAATACAGAAAACAATATCCCTGTCGGGCGGCATACCTGGCAGGTCTAAAGGGAAAACCTCAGGGAACTCCAGAACAATAGGAACAAAGTCGATAGATGCGACCTCTGCATTGGAGTCACAAACATACGCCAAATATGCTAAACACCCCTTCTCGACCATACGTCGAGCCTTAACATACGAAATAACACTACGGGTGGCATGACCTGGGGTCCCTCTCTACTCAAGTCGGGGAAAGTCCGGTAAGGCCAAAGTCACGGTCTTTGTGTGGCAATCCAAGATAGCATGATACGGGGACAACTAGTCCATCCCCAATACAACATCGAAGTCCACCAAGTCAATAAGAAATAAATAGAAAGGGGTCTCAAGACACTCAAATACCACTACACAAGAGCAATGTACTCGCTCGACCACTATAGAATCACCAACCGGTGCGGACACATATACAGGAATACCTAGAGCCTCACTAAGCATAATCAAATATGGTGCAAAATAGGATGACACATAGGAACAAGTAGATCCTGGATAAAATAATACCGAAACACCGCTATCACAGACCAGTATAATACCTGTAATCACAGCATCAGATGACTCGGCCTCCGGCCTGGCTGGCAATGCATAACAACAGGGCTGGCCCCCACATCCCTGAACTGCGTCTCTAGGACGATCTGCTGCGGGCTGACCCCTACCTCTGGCTGCCCGGGCTCAACCTCTACGGTCTCTCCCTTCATCTCTATGATCCCTACCCCCGCCTTTTGCTGGCTGGGCGGCCTGTGGATCACCTGCTGCCTAAATCGTAGGGCTAGGACCCTGCTGCTAAGAACTACTCGAGGCTCGAGGGAAAAATCTGACAACACGACCTGTGTCACCACAACCATAACATGCCCTCGGGGGCTGAGACTGCTGGCCCTGTCGACCGGTATGTCCTCCCCTGAAGCTCTGAAGTTGTGGGGCACTGATAGGGCTGGTGGTGCGCCGAAAGACTGTTGATCTGAATAATACTGTTGGTGGCCACCAGCGCCTGGCATACCATGAGAAACCTGAAATGCCGACTGGAAAGGTCTCAAGGGATGGCCTCTGTCACGAAAATCCCTACCTCCAGACGAGGTACCACTTAATATGCCAGAGTGTCGAGGCCTCTTTTCTGAACCCTGACTACCTCCTCGAGCCAATGCCAACTCTACTCGCGGGCCGCATTGGCCGCCTCCTGAGAAGTGATATCACCGCCAACTCCCACAACCATCTGTAGGAGAATGGGCTGAATCAATTCATTAATAAACCTCCGGAGCCTCTCCCGATCTGTAGGGAGTATCACTACCGCATGGCGTGCCAAGTCAAAAAATCTGGTCTCATACTGTGTAACTGTCATAGAGCCCTGCTAAAGATGCTCGAACTATCTGCGAAGTACATCCCGCTGAGTGACGGGGAGAAACCTCTCCAAAAATAACTCTGCAAACGGATCCCATGTCAAAGCTAGGGACCCTGCTGGTCTAGATAAACAATAATCTCTCCACCAAGTCTTGGCGGACACTACAAGTATGAAAGAGCAAAAATCAACCCCATTGGCCTCTACTATCCCCATAGTCCTGAGGATCTCATGACAACTGTATAGAAAGTCCTGGGGTTCCTCTGATGAAGCAGCGCTGAAAGTAGTAGTGAAAAGCTTGAGGAACCAATCAAGTATCCATAAAGCATCCAAAGACATGGTCGTCCTATCTCCGGCCTGAGCTACCACTGCGGGCTGAACCAATGGAACTTGAGTCTGGGGAGCTACCTGCTCCGGAGTACGTGTATCAGGAGTCTGAAGCCCTCCTCCAGCCTGAGAAGTGACTGGTGCTACTGGCAGGAATCCCGCTCTGTCCATGCTGTCCATAAAGCTTGCTATGCGGACAAGGGCATCCTGAAGATCCGAAGAAAATATAAGTCCTCCTGAGACGTGAGCTGGGCCCACTGGAGCTGGTGGAGCTGGAATCTCCTCATCAAAGTCAATATGAGACTCCACCTATGGAGCTGCTGCCTGGGGCTGAGCTCTGCCCCTGCCACGGCCTCTGGAACAGCCTCGGCCCCTGCCCCTTGCGGGAGCTGCTGCTGGGGGCTCGGGCTGTTGCGCAGAAGAAGAAGACGCACGTCTTCTCGCCATCTGCGAAAGAACAGAGAAAAACGATAATCAATATCTGAGAAACAGAATCGCACGACAATAATGAACAAAGTGAAACTTTTCCTATCTCTATAGCCTCTGGGAATAAATACAGATGTCTCCGTACCGATCCCTCAGACTCTACCGAGCTTGTCCGTGAGTTGTGAGACCCGAGTAACCTAGTGCTCTGATACCAACTTGTCACGACTCGGATTTACCCACCATTGGGAGTCGTGATGGAGCCTAGTGTCAAAGCTAAGCAAGCCAACCTTTATAATAATTTTCACACACTTAAATCTAAAACAATTCAAATACTAGAATAATTAATTAAAATATGCGGAAGTCTTCTACTAACAATAACAATAACAATATGCGAAAAACTAATAACACATCTCTACCCAGTATCTGGTGTCACTGCTCACGGACAACTATAGAGTACTAAAAACAATAGTCTAAAAGAAATACATTATGTGTCTGATTGATACAAATATAAAACTAGAAAGGATAGAGGAGACTTGGGGCCCGCGAACGCCAGTGAACTACCTCAGAGCCTCTAGACTAAAGGATCACTCCCGATCTAAAGCTGCGGTCTGTAGACTGGGTCCTGACCTGTGCACAAAAAGGCACAGAAGCGTAGTATCAGCACAACAAACCCCATGTGCTGGTAAGTGCGCAGCCTAACCTCGGCGAGGTAGTGACGAGGTTAAATTGAACCTAACACAACTAGCCTGTACAGATATATGCAATAACGGAAAGAGAGCAAGAATTTAAGCAAATAAAAGAAGAAAGGGACATGCTGGGGGAGTAACAGATCAATTAAAACTTCTACAATCAAGAGATGAAAATGAATAAATAATAATTAAACAAGAAGGCCCTTGAATCAACAACAACACGACATCACCCTTCGTGCTTTTACTCTCATTCCTCACCAAGGTAGTCAAACATAATGCACGGCATCACCCTTCGTGTTTTTACTCTCACTTCTCACCATAGATATCAAATACAAGGCACGGCATTACCCTTCATGCTTTTACTCTCGATAAAAAGTGCACGACATCACCTTTCGTGCTTTTACTCTCTCTTCCTCTCCCAATCAATGGTCACAGCCAAATGGTAACAAGGAAATATATATATCAAGACAAAATTCTCGGCAAGGAAGAACGATTCAACAAATGGTCTTGGCAAGGTATATACAACTCAACAATATATCCCGGCAAGGGATTACAACTCAACAAATGGTCCCGACAAGGGAAAGGTACCAAAGGTTCCTCTTTAGTTCATTTAATTCTCAACTTCCATCTTTATAATCCTTGTAACAAGTAATTATCACTATTATTCACTTACTTCGCAATTTTTAGTAGCAAATATGACATCACAGGCGTGCCTGACTCGGGCGCATAGGTAACCGTCACCATACCTATACACCGACTCCACTTAGCACATAACAGATAACAACCTAATCCTATTCCCTCAAGCCAAAGTTAGATCAAATACTTACCTCGATGCCACGAACACAATTCACTGCTCAGCTATCGATTTACCTCTTGATTCCACCACCAATTCGCTCATATCTAGTCACAAGATACTTAACTATATCAATAAATGCTAAATTAATTCATTATAATGCATGAAAATAGGTTTCCCTTATTTGATAATTTCTTCCATCAAAAGAGCATGTATAAGCGCCTCCCATGTTTCACGCAAAACCTCTGTTACCCACAACTGTGTAAAATGCTGAAAAATAAAGAAAGCAACTTTCTTGTATTCTACATGACACTCGTAGCTTAATCATGCATCTTCAATTCAGAGATTTCTCCTTAGTCATGAGAAATACTAAACAGTGTCCCAGTTGTAATCTAGTTATTCCCATAAATAGGACTATGATATGAAAATTATCAAGAGTCAATAACATATCTCGATAGAGCAAGTCATTAGAAATTAACAATTATTATTGAAAATAACAAGTCTCGAGAGAACCATAACCAAGGACATGAAGATGAGTAAAACCAAGGAATATTTCTAGAAAAGCTAATACAAAAAAGGATCAGACTTCCCACAACAGCAGCTACATTTGGCATAATGCCACTATGATCGGTATGTTAAATAAATTTTAACACATGCACTTAAACTTTAATAAAATGGATCAGAATATTTAATATATTAATGCAATTTGTAGTTCAACAAATCTTATGAAAAGGAAAAAGAAAAAGTTTGGCGAGCTAGCACAACCAAATAGAATTGGCTTCAATTTGCATAGAAAAGTTATTATCTGATAACACAAGAATATTTTACCATCCTTAACATAGCAAATTTGTATAGTGAAAACCATAAAATAACCCTACAAGTAAAAGAAAAAAAATAATAATAATAATTTAACGAAGGTGAGAAAGTATACCAAATAATGTAGTAAACGGGTGCGGCGGACAAGTGAAACCTAGGGTTCTGCGGACTTGAAATGGAAGAAGAGTGAAGTTCATTTTTTCTTTAATATAGTGCAGAAAAGGCCCTTGTACTTTCGAAATGCCTCCCGTAGAATAAAAACTTCAAATTGCAACTTATCACTCCACAAATCTACATTATATTTTACTCTCTCCGTTCTAATTTATGTTAATATATTTCTATTTTATTTTTTTGAATCACGTCAAGCAATACCCATTTTTCACCAAATTCTACATAATATGATTTATACGAGGCGTCAGGACAAATATACGAGCCTGATACCATCATGTTTTGATCAAATTCATTTTCATATTCCTTAAATATTTTCCGAATATAATTTGACAGAAAAATTCTTTTTTTTCTCGGGACTGGGACCTCGAATTTCGATTTCAGGAATACGCCCGAGTCCCATATTTTCTACGGACCCCTCCGGGACCATCACATCACGGGACGGGGTCCGGTTGCCCGTAATATTGACCAAAGTCAACCATAGCAATATAATTATCAAGTTTCATAGTTTTTATCACTGAATTCAAATATTTCCACATAAAAAAAATTTGGCTTCGCACCCGGATAGCTCATGCAAATCGAGGCAACCAAGTAATAGGTTTTCAAGGCCTTAGAAGCGCAAAGAAAGGGAGAATTACGGTGATGACCCTTTGGGTCGTCACAATCAGGTTCAAGGAGAGTGGGCTACGAAGAACACCAAGATAGAATTCAAACATGTGCCTAGATTTCAAAATGAGTTTGCAGACGCACTAGCCATTTTGTCCTCACTGATACAACATCTACACAAGAATTTCATTGATCCTGTCCCTGTGAGGATCCACAATCAACAAGATTTTTGTGCTCATGTGGAAGAGGAGATGGATGGAAAACCTTGGTTCCATGACATCAAAAAATATTTGACTAGAGAAGAATACGCAGGAAAGCCAGACTTAGAAACGTATGCTTCAAATGCAATCCAATCACTTCTCCAATGCGGAGGGACCTTGTATAGAAGAACTCCTGATCTAGGGTTGTTAAGGTGCATTGACGCAAAGGAGGGTTCAAGATTGCTTGAGGAGATACGTGTCAAAACTTGTGGACCACATATGAATGGTTTTGTTCTAGCCAAGAAAATACTCAGAGCTGTATATTTTTGGATGACCATGGAAACGGATTAGATCTAATATGTATCGAAATGCCACCAATGACAGGCACATGCAGACATTATATGGGTACCACCTAATGACCTCAACACAACAAGTGCACCTTTGCCTTTTGCTGCTTGAGGAATGGATGTCATCGGTCCAATCGAGCCTACTGCTTCAAATAGGCACAGGTTCATTTTAGTGGCCATTGACTACTTCACAAAATGGGTAAAGGCTGCATCCAACAAAGCCGTAACTAAGAAAGTCATCGAAGACTTTGTCAAGGATCACATTGTTTTTCAATTCGGAATTCTCGAGCCCATTATCACTAATAATGACGCCAATATCAACAGTGACCAGATGAAAGCCATGTGTGAAACCTTCAAAATCAAGCACAAAACTCTACAGCATACAAACCAGTAATAGCTGCTAAGAAGAACATTAAAAATATACTAAGGAAGATGGTATGAAATCATAAACAATGGCACGAGAAGCTGCCATTCGCTTTATTGGGATACTGTACCACAGTCCGCAAATCAACCGGGGCAACTCCCTACTTACCGGTTTAAGGTACAGAAGTTGTTATTCCTGCTGAAGTGGCGATTCCTTCTTTGAGAATCATACAAGAAGCTGAGTCAAGGATGTAGAATGGATAAGAAGTTTTTATGAGCAGCTAGCCCTCATAAACGAAAAAGAATGAATGCAGTGTGTCATGGGAAACTCTATCAGAACAGAATGTCCAGAGCCTTCAACAAAAGAGTCAAACAGAGACAGATCACACCGGGGCAGCTGGTGTTGAAGAAGATCTTTCCACATCAGGATGAAGCCAAAGGGAAATTCTCTCCCAACTGGAAAGGACCTGACATGGTTCACAGAGTATTGACATGAGGAGCCCTCATACCTGCAGAAATTGATAGACTAGTCTGGCCAAAACCAATCAGCGCAAATATAGTCAAACGATACTATGTCTAACTATTTATGTTTTCACAAAATGATGCAAATTGAATTATGCTCGACCTGATTCCCCTTTTAAGAGGGGATACGTAGGAAACCATGTGGGTTCCGTCATTATTTAGTAAAAATCATATTTTTCCCCAAATCAGAAACTGGGGAAGAATTTTGAGGAGAACCCTCAAAATTCAAAAGCAATTTTAGCCGATCGTAGCATGTGCAGCAGTCCGGTGTCCATCTAATTGGGGTAGCATTTTGAGAAGGACCTTCAAAATTCTATAGCACGGGAGGTTATGATGTCTCGGGTCGTGTCACAGTCACTAGTCATCTAACCAATTTCTAAACTAATATATTTTTATTACGTCTTTGAAAACTATGCATGCTTGCTTGTAAAATGACTTTTTTTGGGCGACGATACCCTCAATGATTTCAACAAAACCTTCGGACAAAGAAAAGCTTTCCAAACAAGCCAAAGGAGTCACGAACCGACCTCCCCTTTTACAGAACTCACGATTTTTCTTTGGATGCAGGAGCGAACAATATACGTGCCTCCAAGTCACAATCTTCATAACAACCATGATACTGAAATCTATTACCAGCTAAGAAAAATCTGTTATCACCTACTATTTATTCTATTTTTTCATGCGACTAAGCCCTGTCCCAAACCCTGTATAAGGCTAAGCCCTGCCTCTATATCTGCATAAGGCTAAGCTCTGCAATCCATTCATATGGGACAAGCCACGTCCTGAATCTTGCATGAGACTAATTTCTAACTCTATCTGTATGAGGCGAAGCCCTGCCTCCATTTTACATAAGGCTAAGCACTGCCTTCCATTTGCAGAGGACTAAGCCCTGTCCTGAATCTTGCACGAGACTATGCTCTGTCTCTCTTTGTATGAGGCTAAGCCCTGCCTCTAATTTACATAAGGCTAAGAACTGCCTTCCATTTACATGGGACTAAGCCATGTCTTGAATCTTGCATAAGACTAAGTTTTATCCCTATCTGCATGAGGCTAAGCCCTGCCTCCATTTTGCATAAGGCAAAGCACTGTCTTCCATTAGCTTAGGACTAAGCAATATACCGAATCTTGCATGAGACTAAGCTCTATCTCCATCTGCATAAGGCGAAGCCCTGCCTCCATATCTGGATAAGGCTAAGACCTACTTCCATATCTGCATAAGGCTAAGCTCTACCTTCCATTTGCATAGGAGTAAGCCATGTCCTGAATTCTACATTTGGCTAAGCTCCTCCTCCATATCTGCATAAGGATAAACTTTGCCTTCCATCTGCATAGGAAAAATCCATGTACCAAATCCTGCATGAGGCTAAGCTCTGCCTCCCATTTGCATAAGGCCAATCATTGCCTTTATTTGCCGAGACTAAGCAATGTCTCTCTGGCACTACCAATTTGATCCTCTTTCAGGCTAAGCTCTATCCTTAACCTCACAAGACTAAGCCTTGTCTAGTTTATTTTAGCATCATATTATTGCATCTCATCGGCTAAAATATCGCCAACTTGTCCAAAGACATCATTTTGTGAAGGCATCATCCTCATAGCCGGAAGACACCATGCCATGGCCTGAGGATCTCTCAAATTTGCATATCATTATTCAAAACTGACATGGTTCAGAGAAACCATTTGCATGGCACGAGAACATCATTTCATGGCCTGTGAATCCCCCAACCAAAAAATTCATGACCCAGGAAATCATGGTCAAAGGACGTCATCCTCAACCGTCCCAAGAAAATTCTTATGGCTTGAAGGGAATCTTCATCATGTTTAAATTTCCTCACAAATATATACTTGTAGTATCTCCTTACATATAGGTGACCTAACAAGCAATCGCTACCCCAGCAGGAGCAATCCCGCTCTAGTTCTTTCAAATCATCTAAAATTTGATTGTTCACCATAATCATCTTTCCACCCATTCCAAAGTCTCATGTCCATTCTTTTGATGACTTCATCGACATAGTCCACCGATGAATCCAAAATGTCCTGATTCCTGCAAAACTAAGGATATATAGGCAGCTCAAAGACCAGGGTTCAGCCTCTATTTTTCAAAACATCGCATTCGGTCAAAATGGGTTATCATTTCTTTACCTGAAAATTCTTTCATCCTTCCCAGGTAAAGAGAGGCTGCTTTTGATACACAATTTTTCCCTATAATATTTTCCAAAATACATATATACCCCTCAAAACTATGCATTAGCATCAATTAATATTTTCCCATAATATTTGCATTTTAAAGGTTTTAATTAATTTATCTTAGTATTTTTATTTATATAAATAATTACTAATTGCATCACAAATAGTTTTATAATAATGTTGTGGATTAATTTTATCATTTGCATTTGTAATAAGTTTTAATTATTTCACAAATAGCCTTATTTGTATTTTTTGGGATATGTGTTATTACATTATTTTACCAGAAAATAGATTTTTGTAATTTTTTTAAATACTAAGTAATTGTTTTAAAAAATTTCTACGCATGTAAATAATTTTTATAATCTGTTAATTAATTTGTAAATTGTTTCTACCAATTAAATGGGTATTTAACAAATAGCACTTTTTATTTTATTTCGGACCTAGCCTAATTAAACCAAGCCCAAATCAAATTAAAACTTAGCCTAATTAAGTCCAACCCGCCCCAACCAAGAACAGATCGTGACTATTGATTCTAAATTCAACGGTCCATATCACACCTTTCCTTTTTTATTCCTAAAGACCCTTATACCCTAGTCATTTGTCACCACCGCCCGCCTTGAAACCCTTCTCTAGTTCTCTTTGAGACCAAACTCGAACCCTAATCGCCGCCACCTATACCTATCCCTAATCCCTTTGATTCATACCTGTTCTATGAGGTTCCACGATCGTTTCATACCTCCATTGGTCTCCTACTTCTTCTGGTTATTCAACTTTGCTATTACATGAAAGGAATCCCAAAAGATATATCTTAGATCTTGTTCAATACTCTTTAAGAGTCTGCCTATAGTTATCTCTGTTTATGAGTGGTAATCTATCAATGTTTTATGGTTCAAATCTCTAGTTCAAAGCCATACCCCCTCCCCTTTTCCTCAAAACCCTAATCTTTGAACATGAATCCGTCGAGATCTTTGTAGATCTGGAGTGATTCAGAGTTCATCAATGACGTTTCTTCAAAGATATCTTGTTTCTTTGTCTTTAATCGATTTTTAGCACTGTGCTACTTTAGGGTTTTGGTTTCCTTGTTATTTGTTGGTCGAATCTCCGTGTATCTGAAGTATTTTCAAGTTTCCATGACCACTTTCCTTATGAATTTTCTTTTTCCTTGTTGTTAATCAACTCTAAGTATTTTTTAGAATTAGGGTTTCTACTTCGTCTACTTTTGCAAAGGGTTTTCTGAAATTTCTCATAGTTTTCTGTAATCTTTCTGTATTGACAATGTTCCATGCTTGATTATTTGATTGTTCGTTGTTTGCTTCAACATTTTTTGTCCGTTATTATTTTGAATAATTGAATGACTGACTCAATTATCTAGGGTATCATTTTTGTTGAAATGACTTAATGAATTTCTACTTGCTTTCCTTAATCCTGAGATTCCTAATTAATGTCTCTTGCCTATTTAGGGGTTATTTGACCCCAGACTAACCTCTAATTACTCAGGTTACCTTATTTGTGTGATTGATTGCTTGATTTATGGGTTCTAACCTTAATTAGTTGTTGGACTCACTTATTGCCTTATTTGAAACTCAACCCGAAATATTTATGGGTATAATTCCCTGATTTTCTATCATGTATAACTTAAATAATTGATTGCCTCCCTTGTGTTATTTATAACACTAAGTTGCCTTGCCTTATTTGCTTTACACTACTCTACTCCTATAAATACATTATTCTACTTTCTAACACATACAAACCTAATAAAAAAATACTTAAAAATTCTTGCTCTCTATCTCTATTCGAATCTACTTCTACTCGTCTGTTGCACTATCTAGTCGGCTTGAATCCAAGACCAGATCTTGGATCCAATTTACTTTACTCTCCTACTGCAAATTTTCAATTGGCATGCCTCCACTACTACTATTCAATTAAACTATGTGTTACTAGCATGTCTACTTCTTTTTAATCCATGTGTTTACTATGATGTTTGCTTCCGTCTAGGTTATGTGGTTAGTTCTATTCAATCTATATGTTCAACAGCATGTCTAACTATGTGTTTTCTAGCATGTTTATTAATGTTCAATCTATGTGTTAATCGCACTAGTATGCCTACTGCTATCCAATATATGTGTTTACTATATAACATGTTTACATCTGTTTATTAATTAGAATTATGGGTTTCTGCTTTCAGCTAATTTGCATGTTTATTCATGTATAAATTGGATCTATCTCTGTTACTTCCCACTAGCCTTTTCTGTTCTAAATGTTCACATAATCCTGACCAACACTTCCCCAATCCATGCTTCCATTCTGTATGCGGTTGTTTGATCCTCAACATGCCTTGCCTTGCGTTTGGTTACTTAGTAATTACTAACTTAAGTAATCCCATTTCTGAATGCTATTTCTTTTTGGAACCTTTGCAAACGTTCCAGGAATTAAATGACTATGTTTGCTTTTAGTTTCCTGAAAGTCTAAAACTAGTTTTCTCAAAACTACTCTTGTAAATCACTATCCACTTTGAATTCGTAAAAAATCTAGGGTCCTGCCCCTCTCGTGTGAGTATTTCTTTGGAGTCCATGAGACCCCTTTGAACTTTGACACACTAGGGCTAGCTATTCTACATTGCACAAGCTATTGATCTTTAAAGGGGGCCTTGGTGTGAGCACCGCCCTGAGTCCTTCGGGCCGTTGGGAACTTTGACAAACTAAGATACCTTCCTTGGCACTATGAGATGTGGCATTTGAGACTGTTTGAAGGCCTGGTTCCTTAGGGTTTTCTTTGGGCCTATCCAGGCTCCCTATAGTATATTATTATCATTCATGTAATTTATTTACATTTGGCTTGTAATATTAATTATTTTGTGAACAGATATTGGGGAAATTAGTAAATTGTAAGGGATTATTATATGTATTTTATTGGGACTGGGTAGATATCATGCCTATAGGTTTTAAAATCAGTGTTTAAAACAAACCATTGCGTTTAGCTACCATTATTTAATATGAGTCCTCACATCTAGATAACATGCCTATAGGGTCTAACGAACCAAAATGTTTGTTTAAAATGGTTTATTGGTTTATTTGTACTTCCAATTAATTAAATACCATGTTCATGAGGCATCATTGATACATGCATAGGCAAGCCCGTAGGGCTACTAAAATCCTGCAAACTATCAAATTGTGCTCTTGTTAATTATCTAGATTAGGCAACCCCCTAAAATCAGTAGGCAAACTGATTAGGTCTTTATTGGTTCAATTAACACAATGTTGCATATGTTCTGTTTTGTGCTCACCTAGATGTGCTATTATTAGAACTCCATTAAAAGTATATGAAACATCGATGATTGAGACGTGCATTTTTTTGCTCCATTTGTGGAGGTAAAATGTGAGCCTCCTAGAGTTTTTTTCTTATAATTACTGTAGGAGAGTCTAGATCCACCCTACCTAGAAGTCCTAAATATCTCTGGGACTATATAAGTAAAGGGATGGGTAGTGCACGCATAGGATACATCTTAAGGTTGCTAGAATGCATTATGCTATGACCAAAAGGATGGTAATTGGGTAGTAAAGGATATGATGACATGTGCTCCAATGCCACATGTAACGCCTCTATTCGAGGGAAGTTTACCAAGTATTGTACATAAGTTATCCTATAGGCTAACAAACCTAGGACACCCTTTTTATTCCCGTTTGAATAAACTTTACGTATTTATGTGCTTTGTTTCTTTAACGACTAATTCAAAAAAATGAGTATGGCCGGTGTTGACACCCAATTTTTCTCTATTTATTTTCAATATGCAAAATAACATCAAAATAATATATTTATGCATATGTAAGCATATCCAAGTATTTTATTATTTTTTAATAATTTTCAAATGTTTTTAAATTAATTTATTTCCCTTTCTTATCCATAAAATTCTAATAATTATGTCCAAAATTATTATTTTGAAGATTCATTTATTGGATATTCATATTTATGCTAAAATATAGCTAAGATAATTTTTGCATATTTTTTACAAATTTATTTAGTATTTTTAAGATAAAGTGTATATAATTGTAGTATTGGTCTCTTTTAAGATTTAATTGCATATACATTTATAAAAATCAAGTTCTCTATTTATAATGTGTTAATCATATGTTATATATTATATTAGTGCTTTCAATTTATTTCTAAATATTAATTTATTATTTTTAATGAATTAAATAGGGAAAATTAGCTATTTAAATAATAGCTCAATTTCATTTCGATTCTAACCTAAAATATGACCCCAATTAAACCCAATTTACTCGGCATTAATCCCATTTAAACTCCGACCCAATTTCAAATTGAACCAACCCAGACCCGGACCTCTACCTACCCTTTTTAGTCTAAGACGTTTGATCATTCAGATCAACGGCCAGTATTCACCCTTACCTTAATTAATCCCAAAGGACCGCAAAATCCTACCATTTTTTACAATCCGTCGCCTTCAAATCCCCTTCCTCTCAATCCCTTTCTGAAACTCTCATGAACCTTAGTTGGCGCCACCCTAATTCCTACCTAATCCATGGACTTTCGTGGTTATTTGAGACCTGTATCAGCCTTCCATGACTTCTGGTTATTTGGTTCTATCGTTTCATGACCAGACATTGAAGGAGTCTGGTTTAGTCCTTGCTCGACTGTTGTTCATGGCCTTTCCCTGGCCATCCACGACCTTTCACTGGCCATTCATGGCCTTTCAAGGTGGGTTCTTGACAATTTCTGGTTAGATTGCTAACTTTCGAGATGTTTCTAATTTCTTTTGGGTTTTTTGAAACTCTAACCTCTAAGACTTTTCGATTTCTTTCAGATCTACCTTAGATCTGTGCTTACCTTGAACTTTTAAGTGTTTTCTTGAAGGTTCTTCAACTTTTCTTTCAAAACGACTCCTCATTTTTCCAACGATTAGGGTTTTTCCTTTAAGTTTTCTCCTCTGGTCTTAATGATGTTTGATGATTTTGTTATTTTCTCATGATGTTTTTCCATCTATTTCAGCATGTTTTAAAAAGCCTAGTTCCTTTTAGTTTTATCCGAGTTCTGGAAATTGTTTGTTTAAATATGTAGTTGTTCATTGTTTCTAACCCTATTTCTCTTGTTTGACGTGTGTGATTTTGAAATTTTACTATTTTTTTAACTCAACTTTTATTGAAACCCAAACTTCCCAAAAGCTTTTCTCACCTGCTACTATGAGACCTTTACATGCTATGATTTCTTTTACCTGATACGATATTTTACATGCAGTAACCGACTTGACTACTGTGCCTTGAATGTTTGTTTTTCTACTGAATCCTAGATTATTTTTTCCACTACTGCATGTTTGTGATTAACTCTTTTGCCAATATATTTGGCCTCGCATGTCTGATGCTTCTATTCACACTATTTATATACTGAAGTGCAGAATCATGTTTCTTCCTTGAGTGATCTTGTGATTGATTGTAGAAGCATTTTCTTTTATTGAACCCTAATTTCATTCGCCTGTTTAAAATTAATTGATTCTTTTTTCCTTTACTGGAATATTTTACCTTGCTGAATCGTTTTGCAAAAATAAGCTTATTCCTACTTAGACTTGATTGTTACTGCATGTTTTTACTACCCCTTTTATAGCAATAATCAATTTGTTCCCAAACTAATTTTCTTTTCTTAATTGAAACTAGTTAGTACCCGTCAAACTATTCCTAATTAAAGGAAATCACTTAGGTTAATTGATTCTGACTTGTGATTTTTTCTATGTTTATGTTAAGACTTTACTATTACCTTACATTCACTTGTTTTCAAAAGCTATAAATACCTACCCCTTTTTATTTCAAATAGACAGAGAACTATCTATGCTTAGAGCACACACTTCACTCAAAACTCTTTCTTTTCTCTGTTACTACTTGTGCTACTTCTATATCCAGCCGATTGAAAGCCAGGATAGGCTGTGGAAATTTGCTTACTTTTTCCTTTCTGTACTTCGCTACTTACTGGTATGTCCTAGTTAATTTTTCAACATCAACAACAATATGTTTATATAATTGTTTCAACTTCGTCATGCTTGCCTATTTCTGCGTATGTTTCTGCAATCAAATTACATTACTAGCATGTTGAAATATGTTCTCTTCCCCTTTTTAAATTAATGCTCTCCTACGTGTATGAATGCCAAACCCCACATCCCCTTAGTGTTTGTTTCTCTGGATAGTTTGTGAGCATGCCATCATCATCTATTGTTGTGCATGTCCAAACATGACCCCTCCTAGGGTTATATGATTCATGCAATGTACTCCAAAAGCCCCTGACCCCTTTGTGTAACTACTAAATCTGTGTAGTTTGAGTTTCACTACTACTGTTTTCAAAATCACCCTTATCACTTACTATTTCCCAGTCCTATTTTTAAACCAATCTCTATGTTCTGCATCTTCACTATATTCCTAGAACCTAAGTCTTGCCCCTCTTGTGTGAGCCTTATCTTGGGACCCTTGTGCTCCCTCTTAACTTGGACACACAAGGGCTGGCCCTTCCACACTGTACTCATTCTATATCTAGTTATGCAAACCTGGGTGTAAGCACTGCCCCGGGTCCCTTGCGACCCTTAGGGAACTTTGACACACCTAGGTGTAAGAAAGGCTTTGAAACAAGTGGCATTTGAGGTGTTTTGTTCCATAACTCAGAGAGGAAGTCAGAATCAAGCTTCCTATGGTTGTAACTTCTTATTTTACATTTTTGGATGAAATTCAGTATTTTGTCTTTAATTATTTATAATGAATATTGGGGTTGGCTAGTAAAAAGGGATGGATAATTATGCATGTTTAAGGGTAGATATCCTGCCTATAGGACCTGCTTCCAAATTCTCCGTGTTTTAATTCTACACCTAGATATTCTTCCAATAAGATCTGTTTAATAAAGTTCTGCATGTTTACTTCCACACTTAGGAATCCTACCCATATGGTCTAATGGCTATAATCAGGTAGCATATTTACAAGGTTAAAATCAGCTTCGAAATTAGATGGCATGACAATAAGGTTAATATCAATATTTTATAGAAATCATGCGTATAGGAATTTCGTTGTCATAAAATAAATCCTGAGGATTCCATTTCATAAGATATCATGCCTACAAGACCAAATCAGCCTTTAATACCACGTCTGGAGGTATTAAAATCAGCAACAATAGAGATTATGTCTATCAGATCTTATACCCGTTTAGTTAAAAACTAGTTTGACTCGTACGATTTTGAATCAGTTCAAACAGCTTATTCCTTTTATTAATGCAGTTTAGAAAGCATGCCTATAGGATCGAAATTGCTCGTTTAAATTTGTTACTGTTTTTCCATCTTAGATCAACAATAGTTATCATACTAATAGGGTATCATCAATGCACACTTAGGCAAGCCTTAGGTAATAATGATAAATCTGAATCGACCTTTGTGTAATTAGAAACTGCTACAACAAGCATGCATGCCTGATTTGGACTTCCTATCTAAATTATGTAATAAATTGGTCTGCTTCAACAACTAAAACTCCCATGTCTTACGCTTTAAATTCTGACCCAAAATGTGTTTTAAGTCATGCTATTTATTTGTTTTACTTGAGGAGGTATATATGAGCCTCTTAGTTGTTTACATGTTCCCCTTAATATGTAGTCCTATGTGTTTTGAATGCCTCCTTAGTCTTTTTATCTTTTAAAACCCAAGAGTCAGCCCAATATCCTCCCTCTTATTGGAATGGTAGTCCTAAATTCCTCCGGGACTTATAGGAATGGGACGAGTAATAGCATGCAATAGAGGTCGAGGCCAATTCGCGCTTTAATACCTTAATGGGGTGGGAAAGGTATATATGGATATGATGACCGTTGCTCTAATACCTCGTGTAGCCCATCTTAGAGGAGTGATTACCAGGTATTGCATTAATATGATCCATATTACGAATAAACCTATGACTCCCCTTATATTCGTTAGCATGTCTAGTTATAACTCTTTCAAAACATTGTTTTATTTTATCATCTCCAAACATTTATGTATGTAAAATCCCCTCTTATTTGAGCCTTGTTTGTTTACTTGTTAATTGAACAAATTCACAAAGAACTATCTGGCCGGGAACCACATTAGTGGATTCTAAGGGGTGCCTAACAACTTCCACATGGGATAATTTCAAGCCCTTACCCAATCTCTGGTTATCAAAAAATGTAGTTTTATTTGAACCCTACCGGTGCCCTAATGCACCTTAAATCGTTTGGTGGCGATTCTTCAAATTTTGCGAAACCCGTTTCCTGAAAGGAAACACTTTTCCCAGCCGAATGTCATAAACCTGATTCCCGTGGAGGAAAAAGGGGGCGCAATAGCCGGGACCCACATTAGTGGACCTTGAGGGGTGCCTAATACCTTCCTTTAAAGGTTATTTTGGGCCCTTATCTAATCTCTGGTACCACAAACTGGTTTCATGAGTTAATTGTTCTTGGTTCCCTAACGCACCTTAATCCGTTAGGTGGAGACTCTTCGAATCTCATACCCAATTCCCAAAAGGAAATGAGTTGTTCTAAAGTTGTGGAAACTTGAACTCTAGAGGAAAAATAGGGTGCGACAGTCTGTATCCAAAAGCCTAGCCTCGCGCAGATCAAACCAACGTATAGGAGATCTACACCGTCTCCCCTATAAAGCCTCATATAGAGCCATCTGAATACTCGACTGATAACTATTTTATATGAAAACTTCGTAAGTGAAAGAATTTTGTCCCATGAACCCCCAAAATCAATGACACAAGCACGCAACATGTCCTCCAATATTGAATAGTGCATTCGAACTACCATTTATCCGAGGGAGAAAAGATGTGCTCATCTAAACTTGATTACCCAACTCTCACTAAACGACCCTCTAAAACAACAATGTAAACTGAATAGCTCTATCTGAATTGATGGAAACTAGGCACCATGCAGGCGAACAATCTCTCATATACAAATCTCAACTAACCACTCTAAATATTAGTTAGTACACATAGGAATGAATTGAGCGGACTTGGTCAGCGAATCCATAATCATCCAAATAGCATCAAACTTTCTCAAAGTCCATGGGAGTCCAACTACGAAATTCATGGTTATCCGCTCCCACTTCCACTCTAGAATCTCTATCTGCTGAAGCAAGGCACCCGGTCTTTGATGCTCATATTTAACCTGCTGACAATTGAGACACTGAGTCGCAAAACCTACTATACTTTTCTTCATTCTCCTCCATCAATAGTGTTGTCTAAAATCGTAGTACATCTTCACGACACCTAGATAGATGGAATACGGAAAACAATGGGCCTCCTCCAAAATCTACTCTCGAAGACAATATACATTGGGCACACATATCCAGCCCTACAACCTCAATACCGCATCATCACCAATAGTCACGTCCCTGGAAACATCATGCAGAACCTTTTCCTTGAGAACAAGAACATATCGAGCCCTGCAACCTCAATACCCTAACCACCTCTGCTGCCTCAAATTGAGATCCTTTTGCTTGATGATCAGTAAACACCTCACAAAATACACTATAGAGATAATGCCTCAAAAATATTCAATGCATGAATAATGACAGCCAACTCTAAATCATGAATAAGTTAGTTCTTCTCTGCTGCATTTTTCTTTCTAAATTTCAATTCGGAGTAATTTTCTTTTAATTTATTGGTTAATTAATTTTTATAATTATCATTTAGGCTTAATTAGTATATTTAGGAAAATTAGGTTTTAGGAATTAATTTAGATTTTTATTATTATTTTGAAAAAAAGAAGAAAGAAAACAACAAAAAGAATTAATTTTGGAAAAAGGAAAAGATTTTAAAAAGAGAGATCAAAATTTTAACTTGGGCCATTGTTTTAATGAATACAGCCCAAAAATTGACAGACCTAAACCCAGCTCCTCAACTCGGTCCGGTCCTCCCAGTCCCAAAACAACCTTTTTTAACCCTTAATCAATCCCAACCATTAATTTAATCTGATCAGACGGCCAGGAACCTTCGCCCATCTTACATATTACTGTATCCCTAACCTCATACCATATTCTCGTCTGTCTCCACCCCACCTCACATAAACCCTAACACTGTCGGCAAAAAATCGCTTCCGCCGACGGCAATGTCCCAACCCATGCAAAATTTACACCAACCAAGCATCTCAACACCCCCTATTCAACCATCCAACTCTCATCCTTCGAGTCCTTCTCAGACGTGTCGAATATTCAATTCAGTGATCGTCGGTTCCGCCGTGTCTGGCGGTGCAACATCAAAGCACGAATTGGCCTCGACCTCTATTGCATGCTATTACTTGTCCCATTCCTATAAGTCTCGGAGGAATTTAGGACTACCATTCCTATAAGAGGGAGGATATTGTGCTGACTCTTGGGTTTTAAAAGATAAGAAGACTAAGGAGGCATTCAAAATACATAGGACTACATATTAAGGGGAACATGTAAACAATTAAGAGGCTCATATATACCTCCTAAAGGAAAACAAATAAATAGCATGACTTAAAACACAATTAGGGTAAGGATTTAAAGCGTAAGACATGGGAGTTTTAGTTGTTGAAGCAGACTAATTTATTGCATAATTTAGATACGAAGTCTGAATCAGGCATGCCTGCTGGTTGTAGCAGTTTCTAATTACACAAAGGTGGATTCAGATTTATCATTATTACCTAAGGCTTGCCTAAGTGTGCATTGATGATACCCTATAAGTATGATATCTATTGTTGATCTAAGATGGCAAAACAGTAACAAATTTAAACGAGCAATTAGGATCCTATAGGCATGCTTTCTAAACTGCATTAATAAAAGGAATAAGCTGTTTGAACTGATTCAAATCGTACGAGTCAAACTAGTTATTAACTAAACGGGTATAAGATCTGATAGACATAATCTCTATTGTTGCTGATTTTAATAGCTACAGACATTGTATTAAAGGCTGGTTTGGTCTTGTAGGCATGATATCTTATGAAATGGAATCGGCAAGATTTATTTTATCACAACGAAATTCCTATACGCATGATTTCTATAAAATATTGATATTAACCTTATAGGCATGCCATCTGATTTCGAAGCTGGTTTTAACCTTGTAAATATGCTACCTGATTATAGCCATTAGACCCTATGTGTAGGATTCCTAAGTGTGGAAGTAAACATGCAGAACTTTATTAAACAGATCCTATTGGCAGAATATCTAGGTGTAGAATTAAAACACGGAGAATTTGAAAGCAGGTCCTATAGGCAGGATATCAACCCTGAAAACATGCATAATTTTCCATTCCTTTTTACTAGCCAACCCCAATATTCATTATAAATAATACATACAAAATACTGAATTTCATCCAAAAATGTAAAATAAGATTACAACCATAGGAAGCTTGATTCTGACTTTCTCTCTGAGTTATGGAACAAAACACCTCAAATGCCACTTGTTTGAAAGCCTTTCTTATACCTAGGTGTGTCAAAGTTCCCTAAGGGTCGCAAGGGACCCGGGGCAGTGCTTACACCTAGGTTTGCGTAACTAGATAAAAAATGAGTACAGTGTGGAAGGGCCAGCCCTTGTGTGTCCAAGTTAAGAAGGAGCACAAGGGTCCCAAGGCAAGGCTCACACAAGAGGGGCAAGACTTAGGTTCTAGGAATATAGTGAAGATGCAGAACATAGAGATTGGTTTAAAAATAGGACTGGGAAATAATAAGTGATAAGGGTGATTTTGAAAACAGTAGTAGTGAAACTTAAACTACACAGATTTAGTAGTTACACAAAGGGGTCAGGGGTTTTTGGAGTACATTGCATGAATCATACAACCCTAGGAGGGGTCATGTTTGGACATGCACAACAATAGATGATGCTGGCATGCTCACAAACTAGCCAGAGAATACAAACACAAAGAGGGGATGTGGGGTTTGGCATTCATACACATAGGAAAGCATTAATTTAAAAAGGGGAAGAGAACATATTTCAACATGCTAGTAATGTAATTTGACTGCAGAAACATACGCAGAAATAGGCAAGCATGACGAAGTTGAAACAATTATATAAACATATTGTTGTTGATGCTGAAAAATTAACTAGGACATACCATTAAGCAGCAAAGTACAGAAAGGAAAAAGTAAGCAAATTTCCACAGCCTATCCTGGCTTTCAACCGGCTGGACAAAGAAGTAGCACGAGTAGTAACAGAGAAAATAGAGAGTTTTGAGTGAAGTGTGTGCTCTAAACTTAGATAGTTCTCTGTCTATTTGAAATAAAAGGGGGTAGGTATTTATAGCTTTTGAAAACAAGTGAATGTAAGGTAATAGTAAAGTCTTAACATAAACATAGAAAAAATCACAAGTCAGAATCAATTAACCTAAGTGATTTCCTTTATTTAAGAAATCATAGTTTGATGGGTACTAACTAGTTTCAATTAAGGAAAGAAAATTAGTTTGGGGACTTATTGATTATTGCTATAAAAGGGGTAGTAAAAACATGCAGTAACAATCAAGTCTAAGTAGGAATAAGCTTATTTTTGGGAAACGATTCAGCAAGGTAAAATATCCCAGTAAAGGAAAAAAGAATCAACAAATTTTAAACAGGCAAATGAAATTAGGGTTCATAAAAGAAAAAGCTTCTACAATCAATCACAAGATCACTCAAGGAAGAAACATGATTCTGCACTTCAGTATATTAATAGTGTGAATAGAAGCATCAGACATGCAAGGCCAAACAAATTGGCAAACGAGTTAATCACAAAATAAAGTAGTGGAAAAAATAATCTAGGATTGAGTAGAAAAATAAACATTCAAGGCATAGTAGTCAAGTCAGTTACTGCATGTAAATCATCGTATCAGGTAAAAGAAATCATAAACATGTAAAGGTCTCGTAATAAAAGTTGAGTTAAAAAGATAGTAAAATTTCAAAATCAAACACGTAAACAAGAGAAATAGGGTTAGAAACAAAGAACAAGTACATATTTAAACAAACGATTTCCAGAACTCGGATAAAACTAAAAGGAAGTAGGGTTTTTAAAACATGCTGAAATAGATAGAAAAACATCATGAGAAAATAGCAAAATCATCAAACATCATTAAGACCAGAGGAGAAAACTTAATGGAAAAACCCTAATTGTTGGAAAAATGAAGACTCATTTTGAAAGAAAAGTTGAAGAACCTTCAAGAAAACACTTTAAAGTTCAAGGTAAGCACAGATCTAAGGTAGATCTGAAAGAAATCGAAAAGTCTAAGAGATTAGAGTATCAGAAAACCCAAAAGAAACAAGAAAGATCTCGAACGTTAGCAATCTAACCAGAAATAATCAAGAACCCTCCTTGAAAGGCCATGAATGGACGGTGGAAGGTCATGGATGACCAGAGAAAGGCCATGAACAACAGTCGAGCAAGGACTAAACCAGACTCCTTCAATGTCTGGTCATGAAACAATAGAACCAAATAACCAGGAGTCATGGAAGGCTGATACTGGTCTCAAATAACCACGAAATTCCATGGACTAGGTAGGTATTAGGGTGGCGCCAACTAAGGTTCATGAGAGTTTCAGAAAGGGATTGAGAGGAAGGGGATTTGAAGCCGGCGGATTGTAACAAATGGTAGGATTTTGGGGTCCTTTGGGATTAATTAAGGTAAGGGTGAATACTGGCCGTTGATCTGAATGATCAAACGTCTTAGATTCAAAAGGGAAGGTAGAGGTCCGGGTCTGGGTTGGTTCAATTTGAAATTGGGTCGGAGTTTAAATGGGATTGGGACGAGGAAATTGGGGTTAATTGGGGTCAGATTTTAGGTTATAATCGAAATGAAATTGAGCTATTATTTAAATAGCTAATTTTCCTATTTAATTCATTAAAAATAATAAATTAATATTTGGAAATAAATTGAAAGAACTAAGATAATATATATCATATGATAAACACTTTATAAATAGAGAACTTGATTTTTATAAATATATATATGCAATTAAATCTTAAAAGAGACTAATATAACGATTATATACACTTTAGCTTAAAAATACTAAATAAATTTGTAAAAAATATGTGAAAATTATCTTATCTATATTTTAGCATAAATATGAATATCCAATAAATGAATCTTCAAAATAAAAATTTGGAAATAATTATTAGAATTTTATGGATAAGAAAGGAAAATAAATTGATTTAAAAACATTTAAAAATTATTAAAAAATAATAAAATACTTGGATGTTCTTACATATGCATAAATATGTTATTTTGAAGTTATTTTGCATATTGAAAATAAATTGAGGAAAATTGGGTGTCAACACCGGCCAAACTCATTTTTTTTGAATTAGTCGTTAAAGAAACAAAGCACATAAATACGTAAAGTTTATTCAAACGGGAATAAAAAGGGTGTCCTAGGTTTATTGGCCTATGGGATCACTTATTTACAATACTTGGTAAACTTCCCTCGAATTGAGGCGTTACACGTGGCATTGGAGCACATATCATCATAACCTTTACTACCCAATTACCATCCTTTTGGTCATAGCATAATGCATTCTAGCAACCTTAAGATGTATCCTATGCGTGCACTACCCATCCCTTTACTTATATAGTCCCAGAGATATTTAAGACTTCTAGGTAGGGTGGATCTAGACTCTCCTACAGTAATTATAAGGAAAAAACTCTAGGCGACAAACAAAACACTTAGGACTAGACCAAGAACACAAGAATAAAAGAGGCTCACATTTTACCTCCACAAATGGAGCAACCAAATGTACGTCTCAATCATGTTTCATATACTTTTAAAGGAGTTCTAATAATAACACATCTAGGTGAGCACAAAACAGAACATATGAAACATTGTGTTAATTGAAGCAATAAAGACCTAATCAGTTTGCCTATTGATTTTTAGGGGGCTTGCCTAATCTGTATAATTAACAAGAGCACAATTTGATAGTTTGCAGGATTTTAGTAGCCCTATGGGCTTGCCTATGCATGTATCACTGATGCCTCATGAACATGGTATTTAATTAATTGGAAGTACAAATAAACCAATAAACCATTTTAAACAAGCATTTTGGTTCTTTAGACCTTATAGGCATGTTATCTAGATGTGAGGACTCATTTTAAATAATGGCAGCTAAACGCAATGGTTAGTTTTAAACACTGATTTTAAAACCTATAGGCATGATATCTACCCATTCCCAATAAAATACATATAATAATCCCTTTCAATTTACAAGCCAAATGTAAATAAATTACATGAATGATAATAATATACTATAGGGAGCCTGGATAGGCCCAAAGAAAACCCTAAGGAACAAGGCCTTCCAAAAGTCTCAAATGCCACATCTCATAGTGCCAAGGAGGGTATCTTAGTTTGTCAAAGTTCCCAAAGGCCTGAAGGACTCAGGGTGGTGCTCACACCAAGGCCCCCTTTAAAGATCAATAGCTTGTGCAGTGTAGAATAGCTAGCCCTAGTGTGTCAAAGTTCAAAGGGGTCTCATGGACTACAAAGAAATACTCACACGAGAGGGGCAGGGCCCTAGATTTTTTAAGAATTCAAAGTTGGTAGTGATTTACAAGAGTAGTTTTGAGAAAACTAGTTTTAGACTTTCAGGAAACTAAAAGCAAACATAGTCATTTAATTCCTGTAATGTATGCAAAGGTTCCAAAAAGAAATAGCATTCAGAAATGGAATAACTTAAGTTAGTAATTACTAAGTAACCAAACACAAGGCAAGGCATGTTGAGGATCAAACAACCGCATACAGAAGGGAAGCATGGATTGGGGAAGTGTTGGCCAGGATTATGTGAACATTTAGAACAGAAAAGGCTAGTGGCAAGTAACAAAGATAGATCCAATTTATACATGAATAAACATGCAAATTTCTTGAAAGCAGAAACCCATAATTCTAATAAATAAACAGATGTAAACATGTTATATAGTAAACACACATATTGGATAGCAGTAGGCATACTAGTGCGATTAACACATAGATTGAACATTAATAAACATGCTAGAAAACACATAGTTAGACATGCTGTTGAACATATAGATTTAATAGAAGTAAAAATATAAACTAGACGGAAGCAATCATGTTAGTAAACACATGCATTAAAAAGAAGTAGACATGCTAGTAAAGAGCGAATTGGCCTCAAAATCCCACCAAACAACCCCCACACCTCCCTCGTCCCAGATCTGTGAATCACTTCCTTCGAATAACCCTCCGATGGCTCGAATCTTGGTTTGAAGATCTGGACCATGCGTGAAGATTGTTTGTCGTGGTTGTATTGGGTCGATCATATCTTCTAACAGCAATATTTGTTTGTTGAATCTAGAATAAACAATCAGTGTTATTAGAAGAGTAAATCAATTGGTCAAATTACCCTAACGTCGCATCGATCCAATAAGTTTGTTTCACCCCTCCTTTGTGTTGCTTCCTTCTTTCATATTCATTATCATTCGTCACTAGCCCGTTCGCTTATCCTTTTGTTTCTTTTATTTGAGAAATTTGCGTATTTTCAATTTGGTTTATCATATTATGCAGGTAGGCTTAATCAAGATTTTGCATAGGTTCTACTTGTTTAAGCTTTCTCAAAATGGTTTTAATGTTGTTTTTAATAGTTATTTTCATAATTTAATATTGTTTGTTTCTTTTTCTATTTAGTTGATTTGATTTAATTACATGGTTCATTTGTTTCCCCTGTTTTAGAAATAAGAAAGAATCAGCATGGTGCTTTAATTGTGTGATAAGAACTTAGGCGGTAATAATAAATTTTGAATGCTATCAGAAATAAATTGTAGTTTAATGGCAAGAATATAGGAGTTCTTTGTTGTTTGATTCAGTTTTCGACTATTAGCTATTAACTGTTTAGATTCAAAAATTTGTCAGTCACTTCTAGGGTTGTATTTGAATAAATAAAACTTAAGGTATGGGAGGCCTAAGGGTCAGTCTTTGTTTGGCAAGGTAAATAACTAGTATTCGAGGGGTGGTTTAGAAATAGAACATGGAGAATATTTTTCCAACAGCTTTGGAAGCTTCTAGGGAGGGTCCAATAGTAAATTGTAGGGTTAACTTCGTCCACAAGCTACAAAGATAGGAACTATGAAGCAAGATAAAAATCAAAAGGTTGCCCTAGTCCTTGCCTATTAAGGCATTGTATACTTGACAAGCAAGTCAATTTTTAGAGGGAAGAGAGAGCTAAGAATATCAGAAATTTGAGGCAGCTAGAATAGGACCTACTGTTCCATTAAAATAAAAGATCTCCGAAATTCTTTAGATACGATTTTCTAATAGAATTCTCGAATAGCTAGAGAAACAAATGAGTTGTGTTTTGTTGTTATCCAAGGGCTTTGGTTTAGATATTATTGTATTCTGATTTTTAGTTTTTGGTGTTGCAATTGTGGATGTCTATTTGGTTCAAAAATGTTTTATTTCCTTGAGCATTTATGGGTCAATCTTATTGCTGAAACAACTACTCTTGCTACTGCTCGGTTGCTGACCACCTCTTCCTGTTGTTTTGTTTTAAAATTCTGGTGTTTCGTCATACATTTCTGCTAACAAATGAAATACCATAAGTTAGAGCCCAAATGAATTTGTATGTAGATTTGGATGTTCGCTTTGGAATTTGAATAGAAATCTTGTTCGAATGTTAAATTCTATTAGCTTCTGCTGTTTATATCCTTTGATTTCCTGTTATAATTCATGTATTAATTTGCTTTAGCCCTTTGGTAGAATGCTGGACTTTGGTCATGTAGTGGTAGATGAATGCTCTTGGGTGCATGAAGTGTCAAACATATAATAAGGTGTTTGAGTAGGTCCTTTGGTTGTAGCTTGATATAAGAATTCTTTGTGGTAAAGTGTTGTCATTGTTCATGAATTGGGTATGCATCCTTATTCTTAGTTGGAAACTGGCTTTTAAAATAATTTAAGTGGATCTGAATCGATTTAAGTTTAACAGTTCGAGTTGGTTTGACTATTAAACTCGTTGCCCAGAATCATGTTTAGGTCTAAAATAACAAGCGGCAATGATAGTTAAATTATTTAAAATGACTATTCCTATATAGTCTGCTTGATTTCAATGGTAACCAATTGACGTTCCCATATAGTTTGTGCCATGGCCTAACTAAAAGAGGATCATTATTGATTGTGTAAGGTTCTTATTCATACCCCAATTCGTTTTCTCCTTCATTAATGATTAAAGGGTCGAGGGCAAATCAGCAATCTGTTGGCTTCAGGGATGCGATACTGGGTTCGCTACTTGCAGCCAACACTAGTTGGAGTGTTTAGGCCTATTGGGCCTTAACATTACCTAGGTTCTTTAAGTTCAAGGCAGCCTCATTACATCTGGCAACATAATAAATTCGAGATTTGGGCATGCATTTTGCAATGTCTCTTACATACCCATATGAGCATTAGAGTCAAAAAGGCTAAGGATACAGAATTAATTAAGCGAGGTGTGCCGTATTTGGCAAGCGTAGTTATGGCCCTCAACAATGTGGTTTGAAATTTCCTTAACTATTGGAATAGAGGCGTTAAAAACCCAACAACATTTTAAATTCTTGGCCCTCTTTAATTATTTCATTGAAATGTTTAGAACTTAAGGCGTGTTGTTTAACAAATTTCCACGGCCCTCAAAAAGTTAATAACTTGTATGTTGCTTTAGGCGCATATATTAATAATTTTACCTTCCTAATCTTAGGTGCACATTTATATGACCCAAATTCAAATCCCAACGATGTTAAAATATGTCAAAAGCCAAGGCTACATTTATGTGTCGTGGTTTGAGACGTGTTTTGACGACGTTGCAATATTCTTTAAAAAATTAAATTAAACCGGTTAAAAAGTAAAATTGGCACATAGGTATAAATGCATTAAAATCAGATAATCAAGCCAAATATAACAGTTGAGCAACCGTGCTAGAACCATGAAATTCGGAAATGTCTAACACCTTCTCCCAGGTTAACAGAATTCCTTACCCGGATTTCTGGCTCGTAAACCGTATACAGAGTCAAACCTTCCTCGTCGAGATTTAAACTGGTGACTTGGGACACCATATATTATTCTAAGGGGCGATTCTGAAATTACAAAACAAATGAATCCCGTTTCGATTGTCCTTTAACTGGAAAAACTCCCTGTTTTATGCACTTCGCCGGATTGTAGTGTGAAAAAGGAGGTGTGCAAACTCTTGCGACTCTGCTAGGGATTAAACCCAGAATATCTGGTTCAAGGTTCAAGAGTTTGAGCTTCAAAAAGTTGTCATATCTAGCTTTATCATTATCTGATTTTATTGCATCATTGTGCCCAATGTGTTAAATGTTATTTTACCGCTTTAATATTACTTGGACAATATATAAATTGCCGCGAAACCCTTCTCTTCTTATATTCAAGGATGTGCTCACTGGTAGAGACTCCCTATTCAGTTAGTATCATACTTAAAATAAGAAAGAAGCTTAGACAAGTTACAAAGCCGGATGAACTTTTGGTTCCCGGTACGTAGCCCCCTCCTCGACTCGAGTTGTCCGTCGAGATATACAGTCTAGAACATATGCCCAGGTTTTAAAAGTAGAATAACTTAAACTCATGTCAGATGTCTATTAAGAACGCTTCTTTGCATCATGCATTTGACTTAGGGGACTCAACGCAGGGGTTGGGTCCGTCTAGGACAGTTGCACCCAAAATAATGATCATCTTGATGCGTTTTCCGTGCTACGTGTGAATTTATTCCGGATTTTGCGCGCTGGCCAGCTTGTGAATATTGGGAAAAAGTTGACAAATAGAGAAGTAGTAGTATGAGGGCGAAGAGAGTTAATCGCCTGTTTTGAAAATAATCAATGTCCAAATACTGCCGAAACTCTGCCGAATTTTTAAAAAGAAAAAAGAAACAAAAAATAAAAAAGCAAAAATAGTTTTGTTTTCAAAAATTGTTTGTTGTATTTGCCACTGAAAAAGGGAAAAAAAAAGAGTCGTGTTTTCAAAAATAGTTTGTTTATTTGCTTATGAAAAAAAAAATAGAAGAAAAAGTGTCTTGTTTTGAAAAATAGTTTTATTTGCCCGAACTACGCCATTTGATTCTCACAGGGTGTGAGATACGTAAGCAACCCCCATCGGGCCCAACTTTATTTTTACGAAAATACCAAAAGAACAAGATTTTGTTTGTGACCTAATAAAGAAGTTTTTGTCAACATTAGCCGAGTGTCCCTAAAGGGGCACCGGAAGGCTGTTTTGCAAGAACAGCCGCCTTGGATTATTTTTAATTTTTTGACTGGTAGTAGGCATAGCCTTAAAATCTTTCCTCGGAAGTGCTAAAAGGCCGTATTTACAAGGCTGGGGTTTCATTTTTGAAATGAAGATTTGAAAATCTCTTGTTTTAAGTCCAATAAATCTTGATTTTTCGCTTAATCACCTTAGAAAATGTGCAGGATGAGCACTAATCAAAACTTTTCAATCTCAGTCATGAACAAAATCCCTTTGGAGCTACACATGTGGTGGAATGATCTAGGTGAAGCGGGAAAAACATGGTTAACATGCACTTGGGAGGACTTACCAGGTTGTTGAAAATTAATCCCATAGGAGACATCATAAAGGCATTGGTTACATTCTGGGACCACAACGTATTCCATTTTTCAGACATCGAACTCACTCCGACCCTGGAAGAAATAACTGGATATATTTCGGTTCCTACAATTCCTCTGAGGCATTGCACCAAGGAACATCGCCGTACATAAATTCTTGGACTCATTAAAGTTCAGCAAAAAGGTTCACACCCAGACCTGTTAGCCGGCTTTTGTACCCCACAGTTTATATATCAGAGGTATAGGCACATAGGGGGATTTAATGACCCAGAAAATAATATTTGTAGCAAGGGAAATCGACTCAAATGGGAGGAACACCGGCATTTCGCATTCATGATATTCTTCTTGGGCCTTTTGGTGTTTCCAGAAAGGACGGAAATATTGACATATGGATAGCAAGGGTTGTCAGCACTTTAACCACTCAAGCAAAGAGAACCCCTACACCCACAGTGTTATCTGAAATTTTTCTGTGCTCTCACTGCCTGTAAAGCCAAAGGAGATTTCTTTGAAGGATGCAACATGTTGTTAAAAATATGGATGATTGAACATTTGCGCCATCAGCCTCAATTCATGAGTTATGGATCGTCAACAAAAAGCTGCATAGAGGAATTTTACAACAAGATTGATGGGCTTAGATTACAAAGATGTGCTACATAATTAGTATCACGTCTCCATATCATAAATGCAAATCAAATAGAGTGGACGTTCGGGTGGCTTCCCGTTGATAAAATCATATATATGCCAGCCATCAGACCTCATTTCCTTCTGATGGGTCTCCAGAGTATCCAACCTTATGTTCTATACAGAGTTCTAAGACAATTAGGGAGGTGGAAAATGATTCCTAGGGATGAGGACATTAGTCGCATGTGGTCAAGATTAGTCCCAATGTTCAGTTTCCTGAAGCAGCAATATGTCAAATTTGGAGCGAATGTCAATACTTGACGTTGGACACTCGAGTACATGACCCATCTAAAGGCAAGGATGCACCAAGGTACCTTTCTTGGTATAAGAAAGAAATAGAGTTTGGAAGGCCAGATAAGAGGCCACATCTCCAAGAATTTGCTGAGGCGTCACAAGAACAATGGAATTGGTTAGCCAAGGAAAATGAATAGAGGGCTATGATAGGGAAATTGGAAAAGCAAGTCAAATACCTTGAATTTGAAAATGGTTTGCAAGGTGCTGCAAACAAGGGGGGAAAAGAAAAGACTAGCCATAGAAAACGAAGCGTTGCGAGCCCAAATTTAGAGAATGAAAACACCCGTGCAATATCCCGCCAGGAGCGTGAAGGATTAAAAGCTCATAGACAATATAAGCAAAGTGTTGCTTGAATAAAGTAAAGGGTGAGTTGTCCAGGGCCCGAAAACAATTGGCCAAAAATTCAGAAGAACGAGCCCGCGTGATTGAACAATTAAAGGAAAGGCATGACAACGAGGTTGTTGGGTTGAAGAGGAAGGTCATCATGGTTGAAAACAAAATAGCCACGCAAGCCAGGGACTTCAAGGCTGAGAGAGAACACTGTTATGCAGAAATAGCACAATTGGAAAGAGATGTGTAGCAATTCCAAGAACTGAATCTTGTAGCCGAACAAACCTTAGACGCAAGGGCCTAGCAAATCGGGCGACTGTTGCAAGAAAAGGGTGCTATAAGAGAGAGGGTATGGATAATCGCTGACTACATCACCACAAAGTGCAGCCACTGCGAGGATATGACAAGATTTATGTTCTTTGACACCGCCATGGCCTTTGTTCGTCAAGTAATGGAAGACCTACATCGCATCCAAGGGGATTTAGCACGCAAGCCTGAGGCGAGACCAAATAATGTCCCCTCTTCCCTTAAGAGCATTAGAGACTTTAATGTATTTATGATTGTTCAAATCTGTTGGTCCATTTGAGAGTCTGTATTTTCTTTTATTCAACGGTCATAATAGGTCGTCGGGTCAGTCATTTTCATTTTAAGTCAGAATGTGTTGTTTCCAGTTGAGTCGGAGTCTATTAGTTTCCTTTTTGTAGTTGTAATCAAATGCTTTACTTCATGAAAATTGAAAATTCCAAAAATATTTCTTGTATTTATTTGCCAAAACTACGGTTAGTCTTACTCATGGTAGGTCATGATACGTCGGCAATCTCTATAGTATTCGACCATAACCAAATAAAGAAAAGGAAGAAACAGGAAGGAACATGAGAGAAAAACAGTGGTAAAATAAAGAAACGGAATGTGTAGGCAAAACAAATTGAGAGGCAAAAAGAAAAAGAATAAACAAGAGTGAAAAGAAAGATGCCATAGGATAAGAGTCGAGATGACGCAAGCAACCGATTCATTATGCATAATAGAAATGGATAACTGCTTAGGTGCATTCATCCCCAAACTTGTGGTTGTCTATGTGTTGAAACCTAACCACTAACCAATGTTGGTGTTGCCTTTCCTGTATCACACAAGTGGTTAGTTCTTGCGGCATTCTGGCAACCAACTCCTACAACACTCGATCTGTGAGCAAGATGATTATTGTTAATCAAGACACTGATACCAGTATCATTGACTCCTCAAAAGAGGTAGAGGAATTAGACATTAATGCGATAAGAGAGGAAATGTACAAACAAAAACACCAGATGGCTGAGATGTATCAGGCATGGGTGAGAGGGAAGCCACCACCAACCTATCCTACTAATCCGACCTTCATCCCACCACTGGCCCAATCACATGACCATCCCACCACTAATCCACCTCCAACTTTCCCTGTATAACAGCAGTACCAAGTACAACCCATCTCCACCACCCAAAGCGGTTCCTTACCCCCTTCCACCAATTGCTCCCATTTATGTGGCACCTTCTCCCCCCACATTCCACATATCGTCCAGCGAGCCTTTGCTTCAAGCTCACGACAACCAGTACTACCCACAGAACCCGCTTACAAAGCACATGAACCTAACTCTTATGCTCCACGTTTTGAAATCCCGGCGAAGGCTGAAAAACAAGTCAAAAATCCTGAGCAAGAGGAGGTGCTCAGAAAGGTCAGAAGCTTAGAACAATCATTCTGATATATGCGAGGGTTAGGTGGCCATATGAGTGTGGCATTCAAAGACCATTGTTTATTCCTAGATGTGCAATTGCCTCCAAGATTTAAGATGCCCAAATTTTACTAGTATGATGGAAATGGCGATCCAGTCGCACATCTAAGAGGTTTCTGTAGAAAAATGATATGAGCAGGAGGAAAGGATGAATTGCTAATGGCTTACTTTAGTCAAAGTTTAAGTGGGTCGACATTGGAATGGTAGCTTCAGAGAATACAATTTCCATTGAAGGAATAGGCAGCAAGGGTCGACCCCCCAATAAATGAGAGTGAGATGGTAGATTATTTCTTGTATGCTTTGGAGCCTACATATTTTGGTCACCTGGTATCGGTGGTAGGAAATTCCTTCAATGAGGAGGTTAATATGGGAAGTATGATCGAGGAAAGACTCAAATCCAACAAGATCATGAGTTACTCTGCAGTCAAACAAACCACTCAGGCTATCCAAAGCGGGACTGGGGAATATTTGTAAAGAAGAAGAAGGAAGAAGTAGCGAAAGTTGTGTAAGGGACTTGGTTCAGGCCCCAGGCTCCATCCCATTATAGCCATCCTTGCCCTCATCACCAAACATACCCACACACTCAATATGGCCCACAACAACACTACTACCTACCTCTGGAACCTCGCTTCTCAGTTCATCATGCACAAACATATACCTAACCTACCGCCCACGCACAATGGCGTGCCCCAGCTCCACCAAACAACTACCCTCCAAGAGCCTACCAACAACCCCCGAGACCAGCCTTTCGGGCCAACGAAGCTCTAACAACTGAGAGGGTGTAGAAGAAGAAAACTTTCACGCCATTGGGAGAATCATATACCAACTTATTCTACAAGTTAAAGCAGTTGGATATGTTAAGGCCAATCAAAGCAAAATTGCCAAATCCAAGGAATCTGAATTACTCTGTCAGTTGTGAGTACAGTTATGGTACCCTGGGGCATGATACCGAAAAGTGTTGGCATCTGAAGAACACCATCTAGAAACTTATTGATTCACATTGGATTGAGGTGTAAGTTCCGGAAGCACCCAACATTAACCAAAACCCATTGCCTGCTCATCACGAGACAAATATGATATAGATAGTGGACAAAGAAAGAGAGCCTAAAAATCCCTCACAAACTATAATGATGATCAAATCCAGTGAAGTCAAGCCAACTGAGAATGTGAGCAATGAGAATTCATTGATCAAGATAGAGAGCAACCCTATTGTGGTGGTTCGGGGAGAGTTATCAAGCATGGTTGCACTGAAACATGAAAAGGCAAAAGTGGTAGTGCATAGGGCAGCTAGGGAACCCGTCATAGTTGTGGAAGGTGTTCGCATAGAGGCTGTCATCATAAAACCGATAAATCAGCTGCCAATCATGAACAGCAAAGCCGTTCCTTGGAGATACGAACAAGCAATAGTGATTTACAAAGGGAAGGAAGTTAGAGAAGAATTTTGTGAAGCCCGGGGTTAGACCCGGTCAGGGAGATACTTTGCCCCCGAGGAGGTAAGGAAAAGCAGGATCCCCAAGGATAACCCCAAACCGGTAAAGAAAGCTGTATCAGAAGAAGAGGCAGAAGAACTCCTGAAGAAAATAAAAATGCATGACTACTCCATTATAGAGCAATTGAGGAAAACACCGGCTCAGATCTCCTTGCTCTTCTTGTTAATCCATTCAGATGAGCACTGTTGAGCGTTGATGAAAATTTTGAAAGAGGCCCATGTTCCTAACAATATAACAATGAATCACTTAAGAAGATTGCAAACAAGATATTCGAGGTAAATCAGGTCACTTTCTCTAATGATGAGCTGCCCATGGATGGCACCGAGCATAATAGGGATCTTTACTTGACTGTGAAGTGTGAAGATGCTCTGGTCATTCGGGTTATAGTTGATAATGAGTCCATCGCGAATATTTGCCCGCTCTCCACTTGAACAAGATGAAGGTGGACGATGAAAGGATCCACAAGAATAAAATTTGCATTCAAGGGTTCGATGGCGGAGGCAAAGACTCAATAGAGGATATAATACTAGAACTAACAATAGGTCCCATTGAGTTCACCCTGGAATTTCAATAGCTGGATGTGGCAGTTTCTTACAATCTTTTGCTGGGGAGACCCTGGATTAATGCTGCTAAGGCAGTGCCATCCACCTTGCACCAGATGGTCAAATTTGAATGGGAAAGACAAGAGATTGTGATGCATGGTGAGAATAATCAATGCACCTTGGGTGATGCCATTGTACCTTTTATTGAAGCTGAAGACAGCAAGGGTCCATGGGTCTATCAGGTCTTCAACATGGTGTCAGTTGAAAAGATCCCAGAAGGGGAGCGTGTTCCATCACCAAGGTTAGCTACTGCGGCAGTCATGGTGGCAGTTGAAATGCTAAAGAACGTGTTCGTTCCTGGAAAGGGCTTGGGGCCTCATTTCAGGTTATTATACAGCCGGTGTCTCTTCCCACGAACCTAAAGACTTTTGGTTTGGGGTTCAAGTCTACAGTTGTAGACATAAGGCGAACCAGAAAGTTAAAGCAGAGGGCATGGGTCCTCCCAAAGCCTATCCCTCCAGATCATTTATCAAACCCAGTACTAGAAAGTTCCCAGTGCCAACGGTTCCCGGTCCACTAATTGATGCTGATGGAGATTTTGATAAGGGGTTCGAAAGATTGCTCAATGAGCTAAATATGGTGGAGGCTGGAGAAGGGTAAAGCAAGGTAGATGTGCAGTTTGTGGGACCCCGTGCAAAAATAAACAACTGGGAAGCTACTGCTCTTCCTACTTAGAAAGAGTCTTGGTAGTCAGCTTTGAATTTTCTTTGAGTTTAATCTGGATTATCTCCAGGGTTGTAATTCAGATGTTATGTTCCATCCGTTCTGATGTGTAAACCATGTTATCTTTCTAATTTCAATGAAATGCAATTTCCCTTTTATTAGTTCTAATAGCTTTCATTTTTCTTTGGTTTTCTTTTCTTTCTTGTACATTTATTTTTATGCTGGCTTAAATGATCTGACATGCATAAGGACTCTTCGGCCCAGTCTTAAAAATGGGTCTAATTCAAAAGTAATAATTTAAGACATAGAATATGAGAATGAGTCGGAATATGAAAAGGAAAGAGCATTGGATGAAATTTTTAGTAAAGAGTTGAGCCATTTTGAGGAAAAGCTCAAGCCAAACCTGAGCGATACAGAAGCAGTCAATTTAGGGGAACTGGATAACATTAGAGAAACCAAAATAAGTGTCCATCTGGAGCCACATCTAAGGGAAGAAATAATTGAAGTACTGCTTGAATACAAAGATCTTTTTGCATGGTCTTACGATGATATGCCAGGGGTAAGCACTGACTTAGCGGTTCACAAATTGCCTACCGACCCGGTCTACCCTCCTTTCAAAAAAAATTGAGGAAGTTTAAAACTGATGTTAGCGTGAAAATCAAAGAGGAAGTTATGAAGCAATTTGAGGCCAAGGTTATCCGAGTTCCACGATATCCTACATGGCAGCCAATGTTGTGCATGTGCCGAAGAAGGATGGTACAACCAGGGTATGCATCGATTATCGTGACCTCAACAAAGTAAGTCCAAAAGACAACTACCCAAAGCCAAACATCCACATACTGATTGATAATTGTGCAAAGCATGAGATTGGATCCTTCGTAGATTCTTACGCAGGCTACCACCAAATTTTGATGGATGGGGAGGATGCGGAGAAGACAGCGTTCATCACGACATGGGGAACCTATTGCTACAGAGTCATGCCATTCGGCCTGAAGAATGCTGGGGCAACCTATGTGTGGGAGATGACAACCATATTTCACGATATGATACATAAGGAGATTGAGGTCTATGTGGATGATGTAATTGTGAAATCGAGAAAGCAATCCGACCATGTCCGAGATCTGAGGAAATTCTTCTAGAGGCTCTGAAGGTATAATCTCAAACCCAATCCAGCGAAATGCACATTTGGGGTCCCGTAAGGGACGTTGCTAGGGTTCATAGTCAGTCGCCGAGGCATTGAACTAGATCCATGAAATATCAAAGCCTTACAAGAATTTTCGCATCCAAGGAACAAAACAGAGGTGATGAGACTATTTGGGAGAATGAACTACATCAGCCGATTCGTTGCTCATCTCACGACAACCTGCAAGCCCATCTTTAAGTTGTTGAAAAAGGATGTTGTGGTTAAATGGACGAGGGAGTGCTAGGAGGCTTTTGATAAAATAAAATAATACTTGTCAAACCCAGCGATGTTGGTCCCACCGGAACTAGGAAGGCCTTTGATCCTATATCTAACTGTCTTGGACAACTCATTCGGATATGTGCTAGGTCAGATCGATATCACCAGGAGAAAAGGTAGGCCATATACTACCTCAGCAAGAAGTTTATAGCCTATGAGGTTAAGTATACTCATCTCGGAAGGACGTGTTGTGCCCTGACATGGGTAGCCCAAAGTTGAAATATTATTTGTCATTGTATACTACTTATCTCATCCCATATCTGGACTCGTTGAGATACATTTTTCAGAAGCCCATGCCCACGAAGAGGCTTGCAACATGGCAAATCTTGCACACCGAGTTCGACATTGTCTACATGACTAGGACTGCAATGAAAGCACAGACATTGGCTGACCATTTGGCCGAGAATCCAGTAGACGAAGAATATGAACCTTAAAAAACATACTTCCTTGACGAGGAAGTAATGCATATTAATGAAATGGAACATGGTGAGAAGTCGGGATGGAAATTATTCTTTGATGGATACGCCAACATGAAAGGCGTCGGGATAGGCGCGGTACTCATATCTGAAACAGGGCATCATTACCCCGTTATAGCTTAGCTCCGCTTTTATTGCACCAAAAATATAGCAAAATATGAGGCATGTATTTTGGGTTTGAGGCTAGCCGCAGACATAGGTGTCCTGGAAGTCTTGGTCTCGGGAGACTCGGACCTACTGGTACGCCAAATTCAAGGAGAACGAGAAATAAGAGAGTTAAAGCTCATACCATACCGGCAATGCTTGCATGATCTTTGTCAACAATTCTGGTCAATAGAGTTTAGGCATATCCCAAGAATTCATAATGAGGTTGTTGATGCCTTGGCTACTCTGGAAATGTTACATCATACGGATAAGGCTTATGTTGACCCAATACATATCCAGGTTCATGATCAACATGCTTACTTTAATATAGTGGAAGAAGAGCTTGATGGTGAGCTGTGGTTTCACGACATCAAAGAATATATCAGGATGGGTAAGTATCCAGTACATGCCACAAGTGACAAAAAGAGAACAATCTTTCGTCTATCAAGCAGGTTTTTCCTCAGTGGAGGGGTGTTATACAAAAGAATGCTGGATCTTGGGCTGTTAATGTGCATAGATACTGGGCAGGCCATGACCATTATGAGTGAGGTGCATTCTGGAGTCTACGGACCGCACATCAGTGAACATGTTTTGGCGAAAAGATTCTCCGGGCAGGGTATGATTTGCTCACCATTGAGCGAGATTGTATCAGTTTCCTGCGCAAATGTCATCAATGTCAGGTGCATGGAGATTTAATTCACTCATCACCGTCTGAATTGCATATAATGTATGCACCATGGCCATTCGTTGCTTGGTGCATGGATGTCATCGAGCCCATCGAGCCAGCAGCTTCTAAAAAGAGGTTCATCCTGGTGGCTATTGATAATTTTACCAAGTGGGTCAAAGCTAAAACTTTCAAGCCAGTGACCAAGAAAGTCGCGGTCGATTTTGTGCATTCAAATATCATTTGTCGGTTTGGAATCCAAAGATAGTCATCACTGATAATGGAGCAAATCTCAAAAGTCATTTGGTTAAAGAGGTAAGTCAGTAGTGTAAGATTACACATCGCAATTCCACCCCATACCATCCCAAGGCGAATAGAGCAGCTAAGGCATCCAATAAGAATATAAAGAAGACACTTTGAAAAATGGTGGAAGGGTCCAGGCAATGGCATGAGAAGTTACCTTTCGCATTGTTAGGCTATCGCACTATTGTCCCACCTTAGTGGGGATAACTCCATATTTGTAAGTGAACGACACAGAAGCAGTAATTCCGGCTGGAATTTAAATCCCATCCATTCAGATTGTCGCCAAAGTAGAAATTGATTTGAGAAAATTGGCAGCAGTATGTCACGGCTAGTTGTATCAACAGAGAATGGCCAGAGCATATAACAAGAAAGTGCATCCCAGAAGGTTCGAAGTGGGTCAGCTAGTATTGAAACACATCCTCCCTCACCAGGAAGAGGCGAAGGGCAAGTTTGCCCCAAATTGGAAAGGACCATTTGTCGTGTCAGGAGTGTTGTCCAACGGGGCGTTGTATCTAACAGAAATAGAAGGCAAGTGTGTAGAAATCTCCATCAATTCAGATGCAGTTAAAAGATACTATGTATGATTTTCTTTGTTCAAATCATTGTATATACTTGGCATGTTTTAGAGATTGAAAGACGAAGGCATTCTATTCGGCTATATAAACACTTTACCCTTTGCTAACCCTTTTAAGCTTTAATTACTTTCTTTGCATACCCCTCTTTCGGAATAAGTAGCAAAAGTCAGAAATGCAAGTGTGAGAAGTCAATGAAAGGAAAAAATCAAAAGAAAGGAAAAGAAAAAGAAAAAAAGGAAAAAGAAAACAAAAAAGCAACAACAACAACAAAAAAAAAACAAAGAAAGGAAAAGAATAAAAAAGGAAAAAGAACAAGAAAAAAGAGAAAAATAAAAAGGAAAGTAGACAAACAACAACAAAACAAGGAATCGGCAGCAACTACATTTGACATGATTCCTATAAAGGATACGTAGGCAGCATCACGGCTCGGTCATGTTCAAATAAAAAATTCAACGGTCCCCAAACAAGAAACGGGGGCAGAAGTTGTGGTTATTGTTTGATTCTGAAAGTCATAATTTTTGAACCCATTTGAATTATTTTGAGCCTTTAAAACCCCTTTGTTTCTAACCTTATCAAAAAGCCTGCATTATGGTCCAAAGAAAGAGCTTCTGATCAGTATTTAAGAATAGTCGATTCAAGTAAGAAAAGGTGATTCTGACCCCAGGAAAACACTCTAGTTCAAGTAGGAAAATAACAAAAATGAGAGACTCTTATTGGTAAAAACCCTCACGGGCACTATAAGGCGACGAAATCTGAGAGAAATGAAAATAAGGGAGTGTTATCGGTGAAAACCCTCAGGGGCACCATAGGGCGAAGGCAAGGCAAGAAGCTTGGGAAAAGGGTTGTTGGTGGAAATCTGTTCAGAACACCGTAAGTCAAGCAAAGTCAGGGTTTGGTTAAAGAAATCGGGTTAAAATGGTCACAACAACAAAGCATGGCAAGCAAAAGTCGATCATCTGGACAGACGGGGTCGACTAAGCCGAAGTGCATGTCAAGATCATGAAAACCAATTGTTCCTTCACAGATAAGTTACTTTGTTTCTCATCTCAATAGTCACCAAATTTGGAATTCTTTTATTCTAAAACAATTCAGAGTCATTACTTTTCATTTTCTTTCGCGTATCAAAAGTCATTATGTTTAAGCAAGTAGGAGAGAAATCTCAAATCTTACTACCACTTCCCGAATGGCAAAGCACATTCTGCTCAAAAATGTAACAAAGGAAGCAAAAGTTGAAACAACAAGGGAAAGGATCCACGAATGTTTTGTTAGTAAACAGATTCGGTAATCTCAGCGAGGATGTAAGAATTTTGGCAAAAGGGTCAGCAGTGCAACACAAAGATGGGGGAGCAGAGTAAAGCCACAAGGTTCCAGGGGTCGGCCGAGGATGGTACACTGACTCGGTAATCTCAGAAAAGATGTAAGAATTTTGGCAAAAGGGTCAGAAGTAATACACAAATATGGGGGAGCATAGTAAAGCCTTAAGGGTTCAGGGGTCAGCCGAGCATAGTACGCAGACTCGATAATCTTAGGAAAATGTAAGAATTCTTGCAAAAAAGGGTCAGGAGTGTAACACATAACGGGGGAGCAAAGTAAGTCCATAAGGGTTCGGGGGTCAGCCGAGCAACTTAGGAAACTCATCATCAGTGCGAAAACTAGACACAACGGAACACGACAGTGGAGAGGATGCTTTCAACAAGAATGCCGCAAGCTAACCACCACTTTTGAAACTAACAAGTTTTCTTTGATTGACACAAGGGCAGAAATTCCGGAATATCCCAAAGGAAGGCCTCCACAGGGGAAGGCAGGCACATGGCAGGTATGATAAATCTTAGGACCCTCTTGGAAAATAGGACTCAGCTAAAATTCGACAAGGAACACAGTCTGACATAAGTATTCTCCCCAGCAAGAGTCGTCAGGACCTGCCTGAATAATGGGAAGAAAATTTAACTAGCAATCCCCAGCAGAAACAACCGAAAGTTAGAATTGGAATTTAGTCTAAAACCCTCAAGACCCTCCTAGAAAATGGGATTCTCCTAAAGGAGGGAGATAATCATATATAGTGGAGGACATAATTGACTTGCATGATGAAGTAGGATTCAGTTAAAAGTTGTCAGGACACTCTTGGAAAATGGAACTCAGTTTAAAACTCAAATAGTCACGGGTAACATGGTCAGGCACAATTATTTCCCCAACAAGAGTCGGCAGGACCCTCCTGGATAATGGGATTTAATTGTATAAGCTTTCAGGACCCTCCTGGATAATGGAATGTAGCTCTAAATACTAATCCCCAACAGACATGATTTGTTATCTAATTAAGAGTTGTCAAGACCCTCCTGGATAATAGGAAGTAGCCTTGATAACCAGTCCCTCGTAGATCCCCAATAGATATAACTCAGATAACAAGACATAGTGAAAAATGATACTTTTTGAGAAACAAAGCCTAATCTTTAAAGTTGTCACTAGTTAAGGGCTGTCAGAACCCTATTGAATAATGGGATTTAGCTTTCAAATTTTAGGATTGTTTGGTAATGGGATTTGATTAACACTCACAGATGCACCCTGCACCAAACTGGGGCAGAAAGAATTTCTTCGTTGTTTGATTTGTTGTGATCAGGTTAAAGGCAGAAATCTTAAGTTTCGGTAATCAGGCGCCCAGCTGGAGAACAAGGGAATGTTTTTCAAGTTCATGTTTCGGTAATCAGGCGCCCACAAGGAGAACAATGGAATATTTTTCAAGTTTCAAGTTTTGGTAATAAGGCGCCCACCTGGAGAACAAGGGAATATCTTTCAAGCTTCAAGTTTTTGTAATCAGGCGCCCACCTGGAGAACAAGGGAATATTTGACAAATTTCAAGTTTTGGTAATCAAGCGCCCACCTGGAGAACAAGGGAATGTTTTTCAAGTTTCAAGTTTCGGTAATCATGCGCCTACCTAGAGAACAAGGGGATACTTTTCAAATTTCAAGTTTTGGTAATCAGGCGCCCACTTGGAGAACAAGGGAATACTTTTCAAGTTTCATGTTTTGGTAATCAGGAGCACACCTGGAGAACAAGGGAATAGTATTCAAGTTTCAAGTTTTGGTAATCAAGCTCCCCCATGGAGAATAAGGGAATACTTTCCAAATTGAAAATTTTGGTAATCAGGCCGCCACCTGGAGAACAAGAGAATATTTTTCAAGTTTCAAGTTTTTGTAATCAGGCGCCCACCTGCAAAACAAGGGAATACTTTGCAAGTTTCAAATTCTGATAATCAGGCACCCACCTGGAGAATAAGGGAATACTTTTCAAGTTTCAAGTTTTGGTAATCATGCACCTACCTGCAGAATAAGGGAATGCAATTCAAGTACAACAATTCACCATCAACATGAAGAAGAAACATAGCAATAGGGTAGCAGGAAATTCCATGAATGGAAGTACAGCAAGACAACAAGAAGCTTCTGGGGGAGATACATAAAGCAACAAGGCAACAAAGATCAAGAGCAAGTTTGAAAACATAGATAGGTTTTTTTGTAATCCATAATTCATAGCTTAGTCTAGCTTCTTTTTAGTTTTACTTGGTGTAATAACGGGGTCTAGCAAGCAGTAGCAGCAGCAATAGTGAGGTCACAACATCGGTAGTCCCAGCAACCAAACACTCCTGAACTGTACTGACTTGATTCCTCTGCAGCCATGGAAGTGTAGGCAACCTCTGAAGCAGGGTGCGGTCAAGCTTTTCAAAATGCTTCTCACGGAGTATTCAAACGGGCAAAAATCTCTCGTATCCGCTCACTTATATATGCACGTAAACATTTAGCGTTTCTGGGCAAAGAGGGGCAGCAGTGAGCATGTGATTTTTGCCCTATATGAATTATTCTCGTAAATTCAAAACAAAATGATTTATTTCATTATCTGAAAATTTTGTGGATTTTTTTTAATTAATGAAAAATACAAAAAAAGGTGTTGGATGTGGATTTAGGGGTTAATTTTGCATTTTCATAATTGTTTTGTAATTAAGTTTGTTTTAAATAAAATAAAATCACAAAAAATAGTTTAATTTTCATTTTTCTTTCTAAATTTCAATTCGTAGTAATTTTCTTTTAATTGTTTGGTTAATTAATTTTGATAATTACCATTTAGGCTTAATTAGTATATATATAACAATTAGGTTTTAGGAAATAATTTAAATTTTTTTATTATTTTGAGAAAAAAAGAAAAACAACAAAAAGAATTAACTTTGGAAAAAGGAAAAGATTTTCAAAAAAGAGAGATCAAATTTTTAATTTGGGCCCTTATTTTAATGAAAGCAGCCTAAGTATCGACAGACTCAAGCCCAGTTCCTCAACCCGGTCAGGTCCCCCCGTCCAAAACGACCTCGTTTAACCCTTAATCAATCCCAACCGTTAATTCAATCAGATCAGACAGCCAGAAACCCTTCCCCATCTCACATATTAGTGTCTCCCTAACCTCGTACCTTGTTCCCATCAGTCTCCAGTCCCACCTCACAGAAACCCTAACGCCTTCACCGGCGGTGTGAGCATGTGACTTTTTCCCTCTATGAATCATTCCCATAAATTCAAAACAAAATAATTTCCTTTGTTTATTTGGAATTTTTTATTTTTCGTGGCACTTTTTGTTAATGGTTTGCATTTGTTTGTGCATATTTTTTTTGTATTAATTAATGGAAAATGAAAAATATGTGGATGTGTATTTAGGATCCAACCTTGCGTTTTTGAGATAGTAATTGGTTCATTTATTGGAAAAGAAAATTCAAAAATAGTTTAGTTTGCATTTCTATTCTAATTTTGGTTTTTAGGTGATCTCTTTTCTTTTAATTTTTGTTTTAACTATTTGTGATAATTATTGTTTAGGAATAAATTGGTTTTTATGGGTTAATTAGGGATTTTTAGGTTTTAAATAAAGGAAAATCTGAAAAATCAATTAAGTAAAAGAGGACCCAAACTGGGCCATTATTAAAATAAAATGCAGCCCAAAATATCATCCCAACCCCGCCCAATACCCGGGTCCAATCCACTCGCTCATTGTGCCATCCAACGATAGCGTTCAGAGTTTTAATCCCCAAGCAATCTCAGCCGTCTAATTGTTTTGATCGGATGGACGGGAAGCTTGGATGAAAAAATATATAAGTGTCCTAATGTCATACCCCTCCCCCTTTCCCACTCATCGTTCTCACAACCCAAGTAACCCTAGAGACGCTCCGCCTCCTACCATCATAAGCCGCCATCAGAAATTGCCTTACGGCGGCGGCATTTGTCCAATGACCTCCATTTTACACCAAAGATCCGCCTTGACCTCCTCATCTCGCCCCTACCATTAGCTTTCTTCTAAACATTCCCAAACTTCTCAAATGTTCAAAACCTTAGGGAGCCACCATAGGTTCCTCCGCCGCATCCGGCGGCGCCCTTTGTTCCATCCTAAATCGACATAAAACATGTTGAAACACGTTCTCAAGTCGCTAAACTATACGTGTGTTCATATTTGTAGGTTTTGATAAATGACAATCCGACGTGAACGGAACATTGACATATGCCGAAGTCCAAGCACAAGAAGAACAAATATCAAGATTAAGTAAAGCAACAAAGTTATACATGAGTCGTTCTATAATTGAGATCTTGATCCGACAATTGATTCAAGACTTGGCTTCTCTCGTAAAATCATTTTTATCAAACCATGCATCTTTAATTTAAAGCAAAATGATTTTCAAACATTTCATTTTAACCAAAATAATTTTTAAACATGTCTTTCAAATCTGGACAAACAAAATCGATTATGTATTTTATGATAATCGATTATGTTAAAGCAGTGTACGCCAGATTTTACAAAGCTGTAAGATAATCGATTATGTACCTTATGATAATCGATTATGTTAAGGCAGTGTACACCAAATTTTACAAAGCTGAAAGATAATCGATTATGAACCTTATGATAATCGATTATGTTACGACAGTGTTCACCAGTTTTTTCAAAGCTACAAGATAATCGATTATGTGCCTTAGACTAATCGATTATGTTGAGGCAGTGAGCATAAGATTTTTCAAACTAGCAAAATAATCGATTATGGCTTTTCTGGTAATCGATTATATTAAAGACCGTTGCCAAAGTATTTTCAAACATTGAAAGATAATCGATTATGTACAATCAGACAATCGATTATGTTAAGCATAAAATCGAGGATTGATTTTTGAACGTTGTCAGGTAATCGATTATACGATTTGGATAATCGATTATTCTGCTTAAAATCTGGGATTGATTTTTGAACGTTGGCAGATAATCGATTATGCAGAATCAGATAACCGATTATCCTAGCACAAAATCAGCAATTTGTGATTGACAATTAAGCAATGGTCTTGGGTGATTTGAGCACTATAAATACAACTCAAAATCACTCTTCTAAGCACAACAACTGAATACATTCTTGCTAAAGCTTACATACTCTCTTTGCAATCTTTTTATATTCATTTCATAAGTTTTTGAGAGCTAAACTCTTGACGAAATTGTTGTGTTCTTGAGCGTATTACTTTTACTCATATCTACTCTATAGAGAGAGTCTTGTCTTGAGTGCTAAGTGTTTGTACACACTTGAAGGGATAGTCTAATCACTTGTTGTAAGAAGGAAAAGTAGTTCCTTGGTTTGAAGTCTTGAGGTGCGGTATCCTCGAGCAGGTTGAAGTCTTGTAGAGTGTATATCTACGAGCAAGTGTAACCGTTTGTTAAGCACACGTAAGCTTAACGAAGTTAGTGTAAATCTCGAGAGAGTCTCTGGGGGACTAGACTAACCACGTGTTGTGGTGAACCAGGATAAAATTCGGTGTGTTCTCTCCTTATCTTTTTAATTACTGCACTTACGTTATTCCTGCAATTTTTAATTCCGCAAATTTACATTGTTTTTTATTATAACGCTATTCACCCCCCCCCCTCTAGCGATAAGCGTATATTCTAACAATTGGTATCAAAGCCTAACTCTCTGAAAGACTTAACAGTTTGAGAGAAACTTTCCATGGCTTCTACTCGTAGTGTTTATGCAGGACTAGGTGAAGGACAATGCTTCACAAGGCCACCACTTTTTGATGGCACCAACTACACTTAATGGAAGGAGAGAATGAGTATTTTTATACAATCAAACAACTTCCAACTGTGGAAATTATCAAAAATGGAGAACTACAACCTACCAAAAAGGTTGGAGAAGAACTCGTTCCAAAAACGGAAGACGAATACGACGCCGATGATATCAGAAAAATAGAGAACAACGCAAAGGCAATCAACATGATGCATTGTGCAGTGAACCCCGATGACTATCGAAAAATATCATGTTGCACCACTGCCAAGCAAACGTGGGACAAATTAGAAATCACCTACGAAGGTACGGACCAGGTAAGGGAAGCTAAAATTGATTTCCTAACCCACGAATATGAACTGTTTTGCATGAAGGAAAACGAGAAGATAGATGACATGTTCGAACGATTTTCAAATATCGTTAATGACCTACACGCCCTCAAAAAGACATTCACGGATAAGGAGCTTGTCCGGAAAATTCTACGAAGCCTCACTCCGGAATGGCGTTCCAAAGCCGATGCTATCCAAGAATCAAACGGCATCACAAACGTCACCATCGACAGACTACGAGGTAATCTTAAAACTTATGAATCAACTATTCTTAACTCTCATTTGGATGATCAAAGGAAAAGAAAGATTGCGCTCAAAGCATCAACTACTCAACCTCAAAACGATGAGGAGTCAAGTGATGAAGATGTCGAGCTTGGACTCGTTATTAAGAAATTTCACAAGTTCATGCAAAAGAAGTATGAACGAAAAGGTAAGCAACAAGGCGACCAATTGAAGTGCTATGGATGTGGAGAAATCGGGCATATCAAATCAAATTGTCCAATCATCAAAAAGGAGAAGAAACCATTCAAGAAACAAAGAGCATACATCTCTTGGGGAGGCGACTCCGGAGACGAGTCAAGTGATGGAGAAGGAAACGAGACCGCAAACTTGTGTCTTATGGCACACGAAGAAAATCAAAATGAGGTATGTACTTCTTCTAAGAACTATTTCACTTTAGAAGAAATGCAAGATGCATTTGATGAGTTGTATAAAGAGTTTATTAGCGCTTCTAATTCTATAAAAGATTTAAGAAAACAATTTTCTTCAAAAGAAAAGGATTTTGAAAAACTCACTCTTGAGAATGAGAAATTAAAAGAGGAAATCAAGTTTTATGGCAAAAGAAGCGCCGATAAACCCGAAAGCTCAAATAAGGATTGTACGTCTTGCAAATCTCTATAGGAAGAAGTAGAAAGTCTTAGAAGCACATTGCACAAATTCAATTCTTCACACAAAAATTTCAATGAAGTGCTTGTAAATTTGAAATCCACTAAGCACGGTAGGCTTCAAACACGAGCCAAAAGAAAAAGTTGAGTCCATTCCTAAACCACCTAAGACTCAACTTAGGCCAAACAAAATAAATGTCAACACTCAACCTTGAAATTTTAATCCTAGAATTGCATCTCATTCTAGAACAAATGCTAGGAGAAATATTGGAATGTATAGACCACCGAGACAAGATTTTCGAAAACCACATCAAAACTATATTTCTAATAATGTAGTGAACACTAGAAGAAACGTTGGCATGTACAGACCACCTAGACAAGATTTTCGAAAACTACATCAAAACTATGTTCCTAAAAATAGAGTGAATAATTTTAGACCCCAAATTATTATCATCCTAGAAGAATGCACAATCCGAATGTCATTTGTCATTATTGCAATAAAATTGGACATATTGCTCCCGCATGCTTCACTAGACATAGACATTTCACTGCAGGGCAATCACACCAATATGTTGCACCTAACGCATAAGGACCCAAATTGGCTTGGGTACCAAAATCTCATTAATTTGTTTTGTAGGTGTGTTTGAAGGGATCAAGTGTACTTTGGTACCTTGATAGTGGATGCTCCAAACATATGACCGGGGATGCATCAAAATTCCTTCAACTAATACCCAAGGAAGCAGGAAATGTTATTTTTGGAGACAATAACAAAGGAAAGATTATCGTCATTGGATCGGTCGGTAAGGACGAATCCTCCTCCATTAAGCATATTTTGCTTGTTAAAGGTCTTAAACATAATCTCTTGAGCATAAGCCAATTATGTGACAAGGGAAATCTTGTATGGTTTGACTCCGAAGAATGCTTAGTTATCCGTCGTAGTGATTTTAAAATTATTTTTCATGGTTTTAGAATGGATAACATTTATATGGTCGATCTTGAAAATTCTTCATCAAGTTATGTGAATTGTCTTTTGAGCAAAGAAGACGACATGTGGTTATGGCATCGTAGAGTAGCTCATGTAAATATGAATCTTTTAAACAAACTAGTTTCACAAGATTTAGTACTTGGTCTTCCAAACATGAAATTTGAAAAAGGCTCTATGTGTGATTCATGTCAAAAAGGGAAACAAACAAAGGCTTTTTTAAATCCAAAAATGTTGTTTCAACCACTAGACTTTTACAACTTCTACACATGGACCTTTTCGGACCTTCTAGAATTACAAGTCTTGGTGGAAATCTTTATGCTTTTGTAATTGTTGATGACTATTCTAGATTTACATGGACGTTTTTTCTTGCTCATAAAAGTAATGCCTTTCAAGCTTTTAAAAGTTTTCTTAAACGTGTTCCAAATGAAAAGGACACAACCGTCACTTCCATAAGAAGTGATCATGGGGGAGAGTTCGATCACAATCTCTTCGCGGACTTTTGTGACGAACTCGGTATTGAACATACCTTTTTGGCTCCACGTACACCACAACAAAGTGGAGTGGTAGAACGTAAAAATCGATGTCTCGAAGAGATGGCTAGAACCATGCTTGAAGAGGCCGAAATTCCCAAATATTTTTGGGCGGATGCCGTGAGTACCGCAAGCTATGTTTTAAACAGAGCTATCATTAGACCGATACTCATGAAAACTCCCTATGAACTCTATAAGGGAAGGAAACCAAATCTTTCCCATCTTAGAGTCTTCGGTTGTAAATGTTTTATTCACAACAACGGAAAAGATAACTTGGGAAAATTTGATGCGAAATCTGATGAAGGAATTTTTCTTGGTTACTCATCACGTAGCAAAGCATATAGAGTGTTTAATAATCGAACCAAAACTGTTGAGGAATCTCCTCATGTAGTATTTTGTGAAAATGATGCTCGCTTGGCGAGAAAGGATTCTTGTGTTGATCTTGCAGATGCTTTAAAGAAAATCAATCTTCAAGACGAGGTACAAAAGGAGGATCCAAAGGAAGTTCAAGATGAAGCCATGGAACAACCTTTGGAAGAAGTACCACCACAAGAAGAAGAATCGATGATGCCTAAGGCTTGGAGGACGTCTAAAGACCATCCTCTTGACAAGGTAACTGGCAACATCGAGAAAGGGGTAAGTACACGAAACCTTCTTAAAGATACTGTCGGACATATGGCTTTTGTTTCACAAATAGAACCTAAAACCATTTCTGAAGCAATTGGGGATGAGCATTGGACCTTGGCAATGCAAGAGGAGCTTAACCAATTCAAACGTAATGATGTTTGGGGATTGGTGCCAAGACCCACTAATCACACCATAATTGGTACGAAATGGGTTTTTCGAAATAAATTAGATGAAAATGGTATAATCACTAGAAACAAAGCTAGGCTAGTTGCTAAGGGTTATAATCAAGAAGAAGGCATTGATTATGCAGAAACCTATGCACCCGTTGCACGCCTAGAAGCCATTCATTTATTACTTGCTTTTTCATCATCTATGAATTTCAAATTATTTCAAATGGATGTCAAAAGTGCCTTCCTCAATGGGTTTATTCAAGAGGAAGTGTATGTTGAACAACCCCCGGGTTTTGAAGATTTTACATCTCCCGACCATGTCTTCAAGCTTAAGAAAGCTTTATATGGTCTTAAACAAGCTCCTCGAGTTTGGTATGAACGTCTAAGTAAATTTCTCTTAGACAATGAGTTTGAAAGGGGGAAAGTTGACACCACACTTTTTATCAAAAATAAAAACAATGACATTCTATTAGTTCAAATTTATGTCGATGATATTATTTTTGGTGCTACTAATGATTTTCTATGCGAGGAATTCTCTAAGTTAATGACTAGCAAATTCGAAATGTCAATGATGGGTGAGCTAAACTTCTTCTTGGGGCTGAAAGTAAAACAAATGAAAGAGGGAACTTTCATTTGCCAATCCAAATATTGCAAGGAGTTGCTAAATTGCTTTGAAATGAGCAACGCCAAAGCAATGGCCACCCCAATGAGTACATCCGACCATCTTGACAAAGATGAGAAAGGTAAGGAAGTAGACACCAAAAAGTATCGAGGTATGATCGGATCTCTTCTCTATCTTACTCCTAGTAGACCGGACAACATGGTTAGCGTGTGTTTATGCGCTCGATATCAATCATGTCCGAAGGAGTCACATTTAACTGCGGTAAAACGGATTATGAAGTATCTTGTTGGAACAATAAATGTGGGACTATGGTATCCCAAAGATTCTTCATGCCAACTTGTTGGCTATTCCGATTCCGATTTTGCAGGTTGCAAATTGGACCGCAAGAGCACTAGTGGCACTTGCCATTTGCTCGGTAGCTCCTTAGTTTCTTGGTTTAGCAAGAAGCAAGTTAGTGTTGCGTTGTCCACAACCGAGGCTGAATATGTAGCCGCGGTGAGTTGTTGCGCTCAAATCCTTTGGATGAAACAACAACTCTCGGACTATGGCCTTAGTATCGATCATGTTCCTCTTCGATGTGACAATACTAGCGCCATAAGCTTGACGAAGAATCCTATTCTTCACTCAAAAACGAAACACATAGAAATTAGACATCATTTTATAAGAGATCACGTTCTTAAGGGCGATGTCGAAATTGAATTTGTTGAAACCAAAAATCAATTGGCCGACATCTTTACAAAGCCTTTAGAGAAAGAGTCCTTCTTCCGAATTCGTAGTGAACTCGGGATTCTTGACTCCACGTTGATCTAATTCATACATTGCATTTTTATGTTTTAACGATTACTAACTTGAGTGTCGGAGGCGCCTAATTCTTTTTTGCAGGTATCGCCCCAAAGACAGGGGGAATTATCAGACACTGGTGCAGAATAATCGATTTCCCTAAAGTCAATAATCGATTATTCCCCATTTACGTTTTATGCTTATTATGGTGGAAAATTGACATAATCAATTATAAAACACTACAATCGATTATCTAACAGTTTTGCTTTGCAGGATTTTAGCTGTTAAATATAAAAATCGATTATCACATATCCCTAATTGATTATGCTGACATTTATTTTCAGGTGTTAAGTCACTGGATGACAATAATTGATTATTTAAAACAGTATAATCGATTTTCCTATTACCGTCTCGGATGTCCGTTACTACATTTCCTGAAATAATCGATTATCTCAAAAGCACAATCGATTATTCCCCGAGATAATGAAAAATGTCTTGTCTCTTTGTTTTTCTAGCTTGCATAATATTCTATCTTTTATTTTCATGTATTTGCAATATTGTTTAATCAATAAAGAGTTAGTTATTTTTTTTTTTTGCTAATGTCAAAAGGGGGAAGATATGGGCTATGCACATCTATGCACATTGGCATAAATTGAGGGGGAATTCATAGCTTGAGGGGGAACTTGTTGCATATCTATATACTTTTCTTGGATCGTCATTATGAATTAATTAATATGCATATCCCGATATTGGTTTGCCATTATCAACAAGGGGGAAATTGTTGAAACACGTTCTCAAGTCGCTAAACTAAACGTGTCTTCATATTTGTAGGTTTTGATAAATGACAAACCGACGTGAACGGAACATTGACATATGCCGAAGTCCAAGCACAATAAGAACAAAGATCAAGATTAAGTAAAGAAACAAAGTTATACATGAGTCGTTCTATAATTGTGATCTTGATCCGACAATTGATTCAAGACTTGGCTTCTCTCGTAAAATCATTTTTATCAAACCATGCATCTTTAATTTAAAGCAAAATGATTTTCAAACATTTCATTTTAACCAAAATGATTTTTAAAAATGTCTTTCAAATCTGGACAAACAAAATCGATTATGTATTTTATGATAATCGATTATGTTAAAGCAGTGTACACCATATTTTACAAAGTTGTAAGATAATCGATTATGTACCTTATGATAATCGATTATGTTAAGGCAGTGTACACCAGATTTTACAAAGCTGAAAGATAATCGATTATGAACCTTATGATAATCGATTATGTTACGGCAGTGTTCACCAGATTTTTCAAAGCTACAAGATAATCGATTATGTGCCTTAGACTAATCGATTATGTTGAGGCAGTGAGCATCAGATTTTTCAAAGTAGCAAAATAATCGATTATGGCTTTTCTGGTAATCGATTATATTAAAGACCGTTGCCAAAGTATTTTCAAACATTCAAAGATAATCGATTATGTACAATAAGACAATCGATTATGTTAAGCATAAAATCGGGGATTGATTTTTGAACGTTGTCAGGTAATCGATTATACGATTTGGATAATCGATTATTCTGCTTAAAATCTGAGATTGATTTTTGAACGTTGGCAGATAATCGATTATGCAGAATCAGATAATCGATTATCCTAGCACAAAATCAGCAATTTGTGATTGGCAATTAAGCAACGGTCTTGGGTGTTTTGAGCACTATAAATACAACTCAAAATCACTCTTCTAAGCACAAAAACTGAATACATTCTTGCTAAAGCTTACATACTCTCTTTGCAATCATTTGATATTCATTTCATAAGTTTTTGAGAGTCAAACTCTTGACGAAATTGTTGTGTTCTTGAGCGTATTACTTTTACTCATATCTACTCTATAGAGAGAGTCTTGTCTTGAGTGCTAAGTGTTTTTGCACACACTTGAAGGGATAGTCTAATCCCTTGTTGTAAGAAGGAAAAGTAGTTCCTTGGTTTGAAGTCTTGAGGTGCGGTATCCTCGACAGGTTGAAGTCTTATAGAGTGTATATCTACGAGTAAGTGTAACAGTTTATTAAGCACCCGTAAGCTTAACGAAGTTAGTGTAAAACTCGAGAGAGTCTCTCGGGGACTGGACTAACCTCGTGTTGTGGTGAACCAGGATAAAATTCGGTGTGTTCTCTCCTTATCTTTTTAATTACTGCACTTATGTTATTCCTGCAATTTTTAATTCCGCAAATTTACATTGTTTTTTATTATAACGGTATTCACCCCCCCCCTCTAGCGTTAAGCGTATATTCTAACAAAACACTCGCCTAAACCTCCTCTTTCTAAATCCATAGCGACTTTCCTACAAAGCCTCCACAAATTCCTCAAACATCAAATCAGAACCTCCGCAAATTCTGTCCAAGTCCAAGTGCAGGATGTTTGCTCCAGTCGTCTTAGGGAGTTAGGGCTGATGTGTGATGAAATAATCTTGTCTACTTGCTCTTGATAAAGAACAAACGTTAGATATTATTTTGTGACAAAATCATTGGGTCAAATCGAATTTTCTTGAAGTCGTCAAAGCTTTGTCATGCAACCACTTAGGTATTTTTCTTTATCGTTTGTTTTGTTCATCTTGTTATCAGTCTTTCTTTGTTTTCTATTTCTTTGTTTTCTTCTAGCACCTCCAGTTTGATTTCCTTGGTTTAATTCGAATTTGTAACTTAATTGTAGCTGGTCGATTTAGTCTAAAAAGGGAATTAGTCACTCGAGCTTAGTTCTAGTTTTCAGAAAATCAGGCAATTAATCCCTTGTTAAGTGCGTTATTTCATTTGGGCCATGAGGCTGGGGTTGTTTACCACTAAATTTTGGGGCTGGGAAATTAGTAGGCCCAATACTAATTTACTTGGGTCTCTCTGGACCCATTGAATTGGGTCGTTTGGACCAGACCTTTGTTTGGTAGAATAGAGGTAAAATACAGGGCTTTTAAGGGTAATTAAGAAAGTTTAAGTAGGGAATCTTAGTGTAACTGCCTGGATACTTCTAGTGAGGGGCTTGAGTGAAATTTTAGATGTGTAGTTATAAAACTTGGGTAGCAAGTCAATAATTGAGGGTGACCTAAGCTAAAAACAAAATTAAAAGGGGACTAAGGGTGAAAAATTAGTTCAACAGGGCTGCCCTATGGTTGAGTCTATATAATGCACTATCTTTCCTTTGAAGGCAAGGAGGGGAGAGCTGAAAAACATTAAAATAATTCTAGGCGGCTATATAAAAAAAACATTGTTCCATTGAGGGATTTTGGGAAGAATTGAGAGCTAAAAATTTACAAGAAATAGGGACATAGAAAAGGAGCGGAGAGATACAAAAACAAATCCAAAATGGGATTGTTGTTATTCCATTGAAAAAATAATAATGACTGAAGAACTGAAAACTCAAAATGAGAACAGGAAAAAAACATTGAGAAGGAAATTAATGTTTCATTAACTCAAAGATCTGATTTGGAGTTTCAATATGGTTTAATAGCTTTGGCTTTTCGGTGAGTGTGTAATGGATGGATCTTCCTCTTCATTTAGAAGTGTGGGTTTGATTTTGAGTTAATATTGTAATTTCAATGGGTCATTGGTCTGGGACTGTTCTTGCTGTAGATCACTACTAAGTGCTTACTCTATGTGCTTTCCAATTTCCAGGTAATCCCATAACTTATGCTTGAAGAATGATTGTGAACATGTAAAGAAGCTGAAATATTGCTAAATAAAGACCATGTTTCGAAGCTGATATCTCTTTGTGTACTCATATTTCAAATTGTGGATGCTAACTAGGATTGTTTTTTTTGTGAACTTGAACATGTGGGGGTGGGTGATGTAGCAATGGATTTTGATCATGCATGTGCCAATATTAGTGTCGTATGCCTAATTAGTGGCGATTTTCCGTTGAAATAGTCATGAGGATAAGTGTAAGTTTGATTCAAATTGAGTAGTGAGCAGTCTATACTTTCAACCAAACTTGTTAGTTAATTTGGATGTTCAGCTAAGTCAGCATGTTATTTAATTCATTATGAAATAAAGTTCAGATCTGGTAACCTGGAGTTGATATACTACATGGATGAAGGGCCTAAGCTTGTATTGCATGCTTCTGTGGAGACTTGATCTCGAGTCACTAACCCCAGCCCTTATTTAAGTAATAAGGTCACAAGAGGCTTCAAAGATTCAGTTTTACGTGCTTGAATTTAGGGAATCGACAATTTAACAATAAAATGATTAATTGAACTTTGAGTTTTATAATGTTTTACCCGATTGGTTGTTGGTCGATTATGGGCAAAGGTTTGATTCAAAAATTAGGTTGTGCCATTGGCCCAACAGAGTCGAGCCCCTTCCTTGGGAACTATCCATTTTCTAGGGCTTTACATTGGAGCCCATTTGTGGTCTATTGCTTAGTGACAACCTACTAATTTAATGTCTCATTAATCTAGCAGGAGGCCATTCTCATTAATTTCTAAATATTCACTCTATTGGTTAGAAGTTCTTCATAAAGTTTAACTTCATTAATTCATGTAAAAATTATAGAATTGCGATGAGCCATGCCTAACAATAATTCCCATTACGTGGCTCTTTTAATTAGTTTTAACTAAACCTTAGAACTCGAGGTGCATCACTTAGCAAATTTTTTTGACCCTCACAAACTTAAACATACGAAATTGCTTTAGGCACATTAGTTAAATAATGTATCTTCCTAATTACGGGTGCGCATTTATGTGACCCAAATCTAAATCCCAACGATATTAAAATATGTCAAAAATCACAGGTACATATATGTGATGTGGATCGAGACGAGTTTTAATGATGTTGCAATTCTCTTTAAAAAATAATAATTAAAGTGGCTAAAAGATTAAATATGCACATAGGTATAAAATGCAGTAAATTTAGATAATCAAGCCAAGAATAATAGTTGAGCGACCATGCTAGAACCACGAATCTAGGGAGTGCCTAATACCTTCTCCCGGGTTAACAGAATTTCTTACCGGGATTTCTGGCTCGCACACTATAATAACAAAGTCATTCGTTTCCTCGATTCGAGATTAAAACATGTTAATTGGGACACCATAAATCTCCCAAGTGGAGACTCTCATTTTAAATTAAAATAAATCATGTTTCGATTGTCACTTAAATTGGAAAAACTTCCTTTTATTATACCTTTTCGAGGATGTTGGTAAAAAGCATGTGTGACAGCTCTGGCGACTCTGCTGGGGATCGAACCCAGAATCTTTGGTTCGGGGTTTAAGAAATTGAGCTTATTTTATGATTTTAACCTGGCTTATTTATTGTTGGTATTAGTGTACTGTGAACCTTGTTGTGCTAAAATGCTATTTGTTTACCGCTTTAATTTTGTTGAATTGTATATAATTGTCTCCTTAAGCCATCCCTCTAAGTCTTCTGAAAATGGTGCATACGTTCGCGTAGCACGCTTTTTCTGTAGAATTTATACCAAATAGAGCGAGGCTGGGAAAGAGACAAGGCGGAGCAGACTTTAGTGCTCCCAGTACTTCGCATCCTCCTTGACCCTAATTGTCCGATCGAGCACCCAATGTTTAGATCAAAAACCCAGTATCCAAACTTAGAAAAACAGAACCTCATACCGGATCCCTAGAAGGAGCATTTGTTTGCATCATGTGCATTTTGACTTAGGGGACTTAACACACGGTTGGGTCCGTCTAGGACAGGTGTACCCAAAATAACAGACCATCAAGATGCATCCAATGTGCTATGTGAACATTCATTAGTTTTGGCTTGCATGCTGAACGAGTAAATAAGGAAAGAAGAGTAAGGGAAAAATCAAAGAAAAACAAGAAAAGGGAAAAAAGAGAGGAAAGACCAAGAGTGATGTAGGAATGGAGTAAATCCGGTTCTAAGAAAACCCAATGCTTGAAAATACTCCGAAACTCTGCCGATGTTTTACCAAAAATAACATTTCAAAAATCAAATTGGTCGAACTACGCGGGTCTTATTTCCATCGGATATGGTATACATAGGAAACCTACATAAGCGGCTTTATTTTGAAAAATAGAGAGAAAAAAAGAAGAGAAGGGGAGAGAAATAAGCCAATTCAGTGTCGGTAGCGTTTTAAACCGTTCTGACCGAGAGGACTTAGAATATTCTCCCGTTATCGAAGAACTATCTTCATACAAGAAGGGACAAAGTTGAGAAGTGTCACAAAATAAGCCTCACTAGACTCAAAATTCATATGGAAAGGGGAAAGGGCCATATTTGCAAAGATAGCCATTTGGCTAAAATTGGCATGTCAATGAGGGAATCATGATTTTTTTTATTTTAAAATTAGAAGCTTGTTTTCAAAAAAGGGGTCATTAGAGTCAACCCTAACCCTACCTTTCTACATGAACGAATGAGTATTATCCAAGACCCACTAGAAGTGATCAGGGAGCAGGCTCGAGTATATTTGCGCATGTGGTGGAATGATTTGGATCAAGATGGTCAGGAATGGGTAAGACAACAGTTGGGCGCTCTTATTGAGATTTGGGAGATCAAACCATGTGACGATCTGATCGAGGCTATGATAACTTTCTGGGATCCCGCTCGTAATGTTTTTTGCTTTTCAAACTTTGAGATTACCCCTACTTTGGAGGAAATAGCTGGGTACATTGAGTTTGGACGATATCTGAGGAAGCAACTGCTTATATTTCCATGGACCAATCGGCGCACAAGTTTTTTGACCTCTTGAATATCAGCAAACAGACAAGTAAAATCCGCGTAAGCATTAGATGTTGTTATTTCCATTTCTTATACTTCAGATTTGGGAATTCTTCTGGTTTTGAGATACATGAGAAGGAGTTGAGGAAAAAAAAGATAACGGTCTTTGGCAACTTTATCGCCGGTTCGCATTTATTGTGGCATTCTTGGGGATAATGGTTTTTTCAAATGAGAAAGGGACAATGGATATTCGTATGGCTAGAATTGCACAAATCCTCGCCACCATGAAAAATTATACACTTGCCCTGTTGGTACTGGCGGATATCTATCGCGCGTTGACTTTATGCAAAGCTGGGGCCCAGTTCTTTGAAGGTTGCAATATCCTCCTACAAATATGGATGATCGAGCATCTTTGCCACCGTCCTAGATTGGTGAGTTATAGCTCGAGCCCAAATAATTTTCATCACTAGTTATGAACAGAGGGTAAAGGATTACTGCGTGCCAGAGGAGTTTGAAGTATGGGTGTCTCATTTGAAAGCTCTCAAAGCAAGTCAAGGTGAGTGGTCCATAGGATGGCTCCTAAAAACAGAAGCCATATACATGACTGCTGCTAAGGAATACTTGAGAATAATGGTTGTGAAAAGTATTCAACCATATGCACCAAAAAGCGTCTTGAGACAATTATGAATGTATCAAATTGTGTCCAAAGATGAAGACCTAAGTACTCAAGTTTTAGAGTTGCATCCAGAAGTTGCATTGCCCAAAGCTTTAGTTCAACAGGATTCGAAAGGTTGCCGGTATCTTAAAATTGGCACCCCGGTACCAGATGTCGCAAAAGGAGACGTGGATCCACACTATGTTGCTTGGTTTGAGAAGAGGTCCTATGTGAACACTGAGCCGGAACACGAACCTAAGAGACCTGCCAAAAGACCTCATGTTCAAGCTTTTGGAGACAAAATCCAAGAGAGATTAGCATGGGGAGAAAAGGAAAAAACGTATCAAGATGAGATTCATGCCCTGAAAGAAAAGTTGAGAAACATGGAATTCAATAATGATCTCAAGGCTCAAGAAGCCAAAGGAGAGAAAAGAATATTGATCTAAGAAAATGAAGTTCTCACAGCACAGATCCAGAAAATGAAAATAGCAATTGACAAACGGGGCAGGAGTAGAAAAGATAAGAAGCTCATCTTCAACCTTACCCAGAACAAACATGATTTCAAGGATGATTTACAGAAGACTGGAATGGAGTTAGCAAATGCTCAGGCCAGGATATCCAAGGATGCATGGGAACGATCCAGTTTTATCCGTCAATTGAAGGAGAAATACGGCAAGGGGATGGCAAGTATGAAGAAAAAGGTCAAGATCATTGAAAATTAAATGGCCAAGCAGGGAAGAGATTTTGAATCCGAAAGGGAGAATTGTTATTCTTTGATGGCACGGTTAGAAAGGGATTTGCAACAATTTCAAAAACAAAGCCATGCAGCTAAAGAAACTGTGGAAGCTAGAACCCGGAAAATTGGAGATTTATTACGGGAGAAGGGTAGGATCCGTAAAAGGGTCATAGTCATTGCAGAGTACATTGCGGTAAAATTCCAAATATGTGAAGACATGACTCATACCACTTTCTTCGCGGCAATCATGACATTTGTCCAGGGGGAAATGAGAGGTCTGGAAAGGCTCCTTGTGGATCTTGTAGACGAGCCCGCAACAAAATCAAACAACATCCCGAGAGATCCTGGAGTGTTCAAGGCTTTAATGTATTTGTGATCTTTTTTTGAGTCGGTACTTTTTGCTTTAAGTCTGTTAAGTTGTTTTGAAGTCTATTAGGTCTTTTGCATTGATCTTTTCTAAGCTTGTTGGTTTAGTTTGAGTTTGTGAATCTTGAGTCTTAGTAGTCAAAGTGTTTGTTTTTATGAAAATCTAAAAATTCCAAAAATATTTTGTTGTTTATTTCTTTTCATATCCCCAGAACTATGCTCGGTCTGATTCATGCAGGGTCATGATACATAGACAATCTCCATAGGATTCAACCAAATAAAGAAAAGGAAGAAAAGGGAAGGAACATGAGAGAAACGATGGTAAAATAAAGAACTTAGAGATGTAAGCAAAACAAATTGAGAGGAAAGAAGAAAAAGAAAAGAAAAAACAAGAGTGAAAAGAAAGAAGACGCGGGATAAGGGCTGGGATGACGCAAGCAATCCTATATGTGCATCATAGAAACAGATAACTGCTTAGGTGCATTCATCCCTAAACATATGGCCACCTATGTGTTGAAACCTAACCACTAACCAGTGTTGGCATTCACTTTCCTACCCCAGATAGGTGGCTAGTTCTTGCGGAATTCTGGAAACCCACTCCTACAACACTCGGTCTAGGAGCATGCAGATCATGGCCAATCAGGAAACCGATGCCAGCATCATTGACCCATCGAAAGAGGTAGAGGAATTGCACGTTAATGCAATGAAGGAGGAAACTTACAAACTGAAACACCAAATATATGAGATGTATCAAGCATGGGTGAGAGGGCAGCCACCGCTAAACTATCCTGCTAATCCGACATTCATCCCACCGCTGACCCAATCATATGATCATCCCACCACTGATCCCCCCCCCCCCAGGTTTCCCCGTCTACCCGCAATACTAGGGCACGACCTCTTAAGCACCCCAGCTCCACTACTCAAAGTTGTTCCTCACCCCCCTCCACCAATCGCTCCCATTTATGTGGAACCTCCTCCCCCCACACTCCATAGATCATCAAGTGAGCCTTTGCTTCAAGCTCACGACAATCAATACTACCCACTAGAACCCCCTTACAAAGCCTATGAACCTTACTCCTATGTTCCCTGTTTTAAAATCCTAGTGGAAGTTGAAAAACTAGTAAAAAATCAAGAGGAGGTGTTCAGGAAGGTCAGAAGTTTAGAACAATCATTCCGAGATATGCGAGGGTTAGGCGGCCAAGTGAGTGTGGCATTCAAAGACTTTTGTTCATTCCCATATGTGCAGTTGCCTCCATATTTTAAGATGCCTAAATTTGACTTATACGACAGGCATGCAGATCCAGTCGCGCATCTAAGGGGGTTTTATAGCAAAATAAGAGGAGCAGGGGGAAAGATGAACTGCTAATGGCATACTTCAATCAAAGTTTAAGTGGGTCAGAATTGGAATGGTACACTCTGCAGGATCATGCTCGATGGTACACTTGGGATGACCTAGCATAAGCATTCACGTGTTACTTTCAATATAATCTTGAAAGTGTTCCGGACAGCCTATCTTTGACAAAATTGGAAAAAAACACAATGAGAGCTTCAGAGAATATGGTTTCCGTTGGAGATAATAGGTGGCGAGGGTCGACCCCCCAATGAAGGAGAGTGAGATCGTAGATTATTTCTTGCAAGCTTTAGAGCTTACATATTTCGGTCATCAGGTGTCGGCAGTGGGTAAATCCTTCAATGAGGTAGTTAAAATGGGAAGTATGGTCGAGGAAGTACTCAAATCCAACAAGATCATGAGTTACTATGCAATCAAAGCAACCACTCAGGCTATCCAAAGTGAGACTGGGGGAACATTTGGAAAGATGAAGAAGGAAGAAGTAGCGAGAGTTGAGTCAGGGACTTGGTTCAGGCTGCGAGCTCCTTCCCATTACAGCCAACCATGTCCTCGCCACCAAACATTCCCACACACTCCCTTTGGCCCACCACAACATTACTATCCACCGTTAGAACCCTATTTCTCAGTCCATCATGCACAAGAATATACCCAACCTCCCGCCCACCCACAATGGCATGTGCCAGCTCCACAAAATCAGTACCCAACTCCACCAAATAACTACCCTCCAAGAGCCTACCAACAACCCCCCAGACCAGGTTTCCGGGCCAACCAAGATCCAAAAGCTGAGAGAGTACAGAAGAAGAAAACTTTCCCACCACTGGGAGAATCATATACCAGCTTGCTTCATAGATTGAGGTAGCTAGACATGTTGAGGCCGATGGAAGCAAAATTGCCAAACCCTCCCCCGAGAAATCTAGACTATTCTGTCAGCTGTGAGTAGTTGTCTGGTGCCCCGGGGCATGATACCGAAAAGTGTTGGCATCTGAAGAACGCCATACAGGAACTTATAGACAAACATCGGATTGAAGTGCAAGCTCCGGAAGCACCCAACATTATCCAAAATCTGTTGCCGGCTCATCATGAGACAAATATGATTGAGATAGTGGACAAGGGAGGAGAGCCTAAAAAGCCCTCACAAACTGTAATGATGATCAAATCCAGTGAAGTCAAGCCAACTGAGAGAATGAGCAGTGAGAAGTCAACGATGAAGATGAAGGAAATAGACAGCAAACCTATTGTGGTTCAGGATAAGTCATCAAGCATGGTTGCACTAAAGCAGGAAAAGGCAAAAGTGATGGTACAGGGTGCAGCTAGGGAACCCATCATAGTTGTGGAAGGTGCTCGCATAGAGCCTGTCATCGTAAAACCAGTTATCCAACCGCCAATCATCAACAACAAAGTCGTTCCTTGGAAATATGAACAAGCAATTGTGATGTATAAAGGGAAGGAAGTTAAAGAAGAAATTTGTGAAGCTCAGGGTTTGACCCGATTAGGGAGATACTTCACCCCTAAAAAGTTAAGGAAAAGCAAGATCCCCAAGGATAACGCAGAATCAGTGACGAAAGCTGTATCAGAAGAAGAGGCAGAATAATGCCTGAAGAAAATGAAAATGCAGGACTACTCCATCATAGAGAAATTGAGTAAAACACCATCGGATGAACACTGTCGGGCATTGATGAAAATTTTTAATGAAGCCCATGTTCCTGACAAGACAACAATAAATCATCTAGAGAAGATTGCAAACAAGATATTCGAGGTAAATCGGGTCACTTTCTCTGACGATGAGTTGCCCATGAAGGGCACCGAGCACAATAGTGCTCTTTACTTGACTGTGAAGTGTGAACATGTTGTGGTCACCCAAGTTCTAGTTGACTATGAGTCCAGTGCAAATATTTTTCCACTCTCCACCCTGGACAAGAATAACATTTGCGTTTGAGGGTTCGATGGCAGAGGAAAAGACTTAATGGGAGATATAGTTCAAGAGCTGACAATAACTCTCGTTGAGTTCACTATGGAGTTTCAAGTACTGGATGTGATAGTTCCTTATACCCTGTTGCTGGGCAGACCCTGGATTCACGCGGCCAAGGCAGTGCCTTCTACCTTTCACCAAATAATGATATTTGAATGGGATCGACAAGAAATAGTGGTGCATGGCGAAGACCATCTGCATTCTCACACTGATGCTATCGTGCTCTTCATTGAAGCAAATGATGATAAAGGTCCCTTGGTTTATCAAGTTCATCATTTGATTACAGCGGAGAAAGTTTCAGAAGGGGAGCATGTTCCAACACTAAAGGTTATCTACTGCACCGGTTATGGTGGTGCTTGAAATGCAAACGAATGGATTTGTTGGCTGGAAAAGGTTTGGGGGCCTCACTTCAGGGTATCATACAACTAGTGTCTCTATACATAAACTTAGAGACTTTTGGTTTGGGGTTCAGGCCTACAAGTGTAGATATCAAGATAGCCTGAAAGATGAGAAAGAAAGCATGCGCCCTTCCTAAGCATGTGCCTCGCCTATGCAAATCCTTTGTGAAACCTGACACCAAGAAGTGTTTGACAACAACGAGTGCCACTGCTGCGGTTTACCCTAACAAAGAGTTACTCGAGAAGTTTGAAAATGTAAACATGGTGTAGGCTGGGGAAGGATCAAGCAAGGCAGATGTGCAGTTTGTGGGACCCTGGCAAGAATCAACAACTAGGAAGCTACACCTCTTCCCACTCGGAAGGATTCTTGGTAGTCAGCTTTGATTTTTCTTTCAGTTTAATCTGGATTATCTTTAGGGTTGTAATTCAGATGTTATGTTCCAATTTCAATGAAATCAAATTTCCCTTTTCCTTAGTGCTAATAGATTTAATTTTTCTTTTCTTTTCTTTTCTCTTTTATACAGTTATTTTTATGTTGGCTCAAATGATCCGACATGGAAAAGGACTCTTCGGCCAAGTCTTAAAAATCGGTCTAATTCAGAAGAAATAATTCAAGAAATAGAACATGAGGATGAGTTGGAGTACGATGAGGAAAGAACATTGGATGAAATTAGTAAGGAGTTGAGCCCTTTTAAGGAGAAACCCAAGACAAACCTGAGTTATATAGAGGCAGTCAGTTTAGGGGACCCAGATAACATCAGAGAAACCAAAATAAGTGTCCATCTGGAGCCACAGCTTAGGCGAAAAATAATTGAAGTCCTGCTTGAATACAAAGATGTTTTTTGCATGGTCTTACGATTATATGCCAGGGTTGAGCACTGACTTGATGGTTCACAAATTGCCCACCGACCAAGCCTGCCCTCCTGTCAAACAAAACTTGAGGAAGTTTAAAACTGATGTGAGTGTGAAAATGGAAGAGGAAGTGACCAAGAAGTTTGAGGCAAAAGTTATCCGAGTCACACGATATCCCATCTGATTATCCAATATTGTGCCCGCGCCAAAGAAGGATGGTAGAACTACGGTGGTTGTCGATTATCGTGACCTCAACAAAGCAAGTCCAAAAGACAATTTCCCACTGCCAAACAACCACATAGTGATTGAAAATTGTGCAAAACATGATATTGGGTCGTTATTGGATTGTTACGCAGGTTACTACCTGATCTTGATGGATGAAGAGGATACGGAAAAAAAGCATTCATCACACCATGTGGGACATATTGCTATAGGGTCATGCTCTTTGGTTTGAAGAACGTTGGGGCAACATATATGAGGGAAATGACAACCATCTTTCATGATATGATACATAAGGAGATTGAGGTCTATGAGGATGATGTAATTATGAAATCTAGAAAGAAATCCGACCATGTCAGAGATCCGAGGAAATTTTATTAGAGTATTCGCAGGTATTATCTCAAACTCAACCCAGCAAGTGCGCATTTGGGGTCCCCTCAGGGAAGTTGCTAGGGTTCATAGTCAACCGTCGAGGAATTGAGCTAGATCCATCAAAGATCAAAGCAATACAGGAATTGCCGCCTCCGAGGAATAAGACAGAGGTGATGAGTGTGTTGGGGAGACTGAACTACATCGGTCGATTCATTGCTCAGCTCACAACAACCTTCGAGCCCATCTTTAAGTTTTTGAAAAAGGATGGTGCAGTTGGATGAATGAGAGAATGCCAGGAGGATTTTGATAAAATAAAGGAATATTTGTCGAACCCGTCGATATTGGTCCCACCGGAACCAAGAAGGCCCTTGATCTTATATTTGACAATCTTGGACAACTCATTCGGATTCGTGTTAGGTCAGCACGATTTCACCGAGAGAAAGGAGCAGGCCATATACTACCTCAGCAAGAGATTTATAGCGTACGAGGTCAAGTATACTCATCTTGAAAGAACATGCTATGCCCTGACTTGGGTAGCCCAAAAGTTAAAGCACTACATGTCATCATATACCACTTATCTCATCTCACGTCTAGACCCGTTGAAGTACATTTTTCATAAGCCCGTGCCAACAGGTAGGCTTGCCAAATGGCAAATCTTGCTCACTGAGTTTGACATTGTCTATGTGCCTAGGACTGCAATAAAAGCACAAGCATTTGGCTGAACATTTGGCAGAGAATCCGAGAGAAGAAGAATATGAACCTTTAAAGACATAATTCTCGGACGCGGAAGTAATGCATATTGATGAAACGGAACAGGGCGAGAAGCCAGGATGGAAATTATTCTTCGATGGGGCCGCCAACTTGAAAGGTATTAGGATAGGAGCAATACTCATTTCTGAAACTGGGCACCACTAGCCAGTGACGTCTCAGCTCCGCTTCTATTGCACTGGGTTTGAGTTTAGCGGCAGACATAGGTGTTCAGGAAGTCTTGGTCTTGGGTGACTCGGACCTTCTGGTACACCAAATTAAAGGGGAGTGGGAAATAAGATATTTAAAGATCATACCATATCGGCAATGCTTGCATGATCTTTGTCAACAATTCTGGTCAATAGAGTTCAGGCATATCCCCAGAATTCAAAATGAGGTTGCTGATGCCTTGGATACGTGGAGTCAATGTTACCTAATCCGGATAAGGCTTATGTTGACCCAATGCATATCCAGGTTCATGATTAACATGCTTATTGTAATATGGTGGAAGAATAGCTTGCAGTGAACCGTGGTTTCACGACATCAAAGAATATATCAGGATGGGTGTGTATCTAGTAAAGGCCATAAATGGCCAGAAGAGAACAATCCATTTTCTATCAAGTGGGTTTTTCCTCAGCGGAGGGGTGCTATACAAAAGAATACTGGATCTTGGGTTGTTATGGTGCGTAGATGTTGGGCAGGTTACAGCCATCATGAATGAGGTGCATGCTGGAGTCTACTGGTCGCATATGAGCGGATATGTTTTGGAAAAGAAGATCCTCCGAGCAGGATATTATTTTCTCACCATGCAGCGAGATTGTATCAGTTTCTTGCATAAACGTCATCAATATCATGTGTATGGAGACTTGATTCACTTCCCGCCATCTGAATTTCATAAAATGTCTACACATGGCCTTTCGTTGCTTGGGGAATGGATGTCACCAAGCCCATCAAGCCAGCAGCTTCCAATGGACACAGGTTGATCCTGGTGGCTACTGATTATTTTACCAAGTGGGTTGAAGCTAAAACTTTCAAGGCAGTGACCAAGAAAGCCGTGCTCTACTTTGTACATGCAAATATCATTTGTCGGTTTGGAATCCGAAGACCCTCATCACTGATAATGGAGCAAATCTCAACAGTCATTTAATGAAAGAGGTATGGCAACAGAGATTGGCCAGAGCATATGACAAGAAAGTGTGTCCAAGAATTTTTGAAGTGGGTCAGTTGGTGTTAAAACGCATCCTCCCTTACCAGGTAGAGGAAAAAGGGTAAGTTCTCCCCAAATTGGCAGGGGTCGTTCGTCGTGTCAAGAGTGTTGTTCAATGGGGCATTGTATCAAAAAGACGTGGAAGGAAATGTGTATAAATGGCCATCAATTCCAATGCAGTTAAAAGATACTATGTATGACTTTCTTTTGTTTAAATCATTGTCTATACTTGGCATGTTTTAAAGATTGAAATGACGTAGGCATTTTATTCGGCTATCTAAACTCTTTATGCTTTGCTAGCCCCTTTGAGTTTTTGTTACTTTTTTTTCACACCCCTCTTTCGGAATCCGTAACAAAACTCGGGAACGCAAGTGGGAGAAGTGAGTGAAAGGAAAAGAAATGGAAGGAAAAAAAAGAAAAAATAAAGAAAAGAATAAATAATTAAAAGCAAAACAAAGAAATGAAAAGAAGAAAAAAACAAAGAAAAAGAAAAGAGAAAGGAAAAAGAGAAAAGAGAGAAAAATAGAAAAACAACAGCAGAATGATAAGAAAAAGGAATCGGCAGGTTACGTTTGACCTGATTCCTTTTGAAAAGGATACGTAGGCAGCTTGATGGCTCGGTCATATTCCAATAAAATCCGAAGGTCCAAAGCAAGAAACTGGGGCAGAAATTTGTGTTTGTTATAATAAGTTGGATTCTGAAAGTTGTAAATTCTGAACCCACAGAAATTATTTTTTGCCTTTTATACCCTTTCTTTTTAACCTTATCCAAAAGCCTGCAATACAGTCTAAAGAAAGACCTTTTGATCTGTCTTTAAGAAATACTGAGGCAAGCAAGATGCGGTGGGCCATACCCCGGTACAACACTCTAGTTCAAACAGGAAAATAATAAAAATGAGAGAGTCTTATAGGGGGAAACCCTCATGGGAACTGTAAGGCGATGAGAGCTGAGAAATATAAATGAGAGAGTCTTATCGGTGAAAACCCTCACGAGTACCATAAGTCGAAGGCAAAGGCAAGAAGCAACAACTAGAAAAAAGGCTATTGGTGGAAATCCATTCAGAACACCGTAAGTCAAGCAGAGTTAGGGTTTGGCTAAAGGAATTGAGTTTAAAATGGTCACAACAACAAAAGCATGGCAACCGAAGGCCGATCATCTGGGCGGACTAGGTCGACTAAGCCGAAGTGCATGTCATGATCATGAAAACCTGTTTTTCCTTCATAAATAAGTTTCTTTTCTTCTCATCTCCATAGTCGCCAAATTCAAAATTCTTTAATTCTAAAACATTTCAGAGTCATTGCATTTCATTTTCTTTCGTGTCTCCAAAGTCATTTTGTTTAAGCAAGCAAGAGAGACCATTCAAAGCTTACTACCAAGTTCCCAAAGGGAAAAAGCACATGCCAGCCAAAAACGAAACAAAGGAAGCAAAGGTTGAAACAGCAAGGGAAAGGAATCACAAAAGCTTCGATGATAAAACTAACTCGAGAGGCAAGATTTTTAGCAAGAGGGTCAAAGCGCAATACAAAGATGGGGAGGCAGAGTAAAGCCATAAGGGCTCAAGGGTTAGCCGAGCATAGCACAGTGACCGGGTAATCTCAGAAAGGATGCGAGGGTCTGACGAAAGAGTTAGAAGTGCAACACAAAATGGGAAAGGCCATAAGGATTAGCCAACCATAGTAAACAAACTCAGCAATCTCAAGAAAGGATGTAAGAATTCTAGCAAGAGGGTCAGAAGTTCAACTCAAAGATGGGGAAGCAGAGTAAAGCCACAAAGGGTCAGGGGGTCAACCGAGCATCGTACATTAGCTTGGTAATCTCGGAAAAGATGTAAGATATCTGGCAAAAGGTATAAGAGTGCAATGCAATAACGGGGAAGCAAAGTAAGGCCATAAAGGTTCGGGAGTCAGCCAAGAAACTCATCATCAGCGCGAAAAATTAAACAAAACGGAACACGACAGTGGGAAGGCTGTGAGCACGTAATTTTTGCCTCACTTGAAATGTTCCTATAAACTCATTAAATTAGGATTTTTCTATTATTATTTGAATTTTTAGAAATTAATTGTGTAACTTTGTATTTATTTGCATCTTTCTTTATTATTTGAATTTTTAGGATTTCTTTTGCGTGATTTTGTGTTTGTTTGAATTTTTGTTATTAGTTGCATAATTTTGTGTTTATTTACGTGCTGCATGTTTTAATTAATATAATTCATAAAAAATATAATAATGGCATGTTTGCATTTACGATTTAATTTTCATATTTTTGTAGGTTATTAATTAGTTACTATAGAAAATAAGGAAAAAAATAAAAATTGGTTAATTTTCTTTGAAATTTAGAATTAAGGTAATTGTTGGAGTTTATTTAGTTTATTTCATGATAAATATGTTTTTGGCTATTTTTATTTTTGTTATTAAAAATCTGAAAAAAATAAAAACAAAAATATACAAAAGATGGGAGGGGTGTTACACTATATAAATGTCGGACAACACCCCCCGCCCCATCAAAGACATTGTACCATGTCTAATCATACCCTAACATTTGTCGGTGTAACACCACCCCACCACCACCGTATCTCCACCGCCCGCTGTCGGACGAAAATTGCCGGCGCCAGCATCGTAACCCCAAATCCACCAAAAATTACACCCTGTAATCCCCATGCTCCCCTCTTTCCAACCCCCCTAAAATCACCCCTCGAAACCCGGCCAATCGCGTTGAAAATTCCTTCAGAGGAGCGGCGGCTCCGCCGTCCAAGGCGGCGCTGGCTCCAATGGCTTCCAAATTGATACCCCACACTCCCTTTGGCCTCCCTACCCAAAAACAAGTCCATTTTCAGTCAAATAAAACCCAGGCTCTTAGAATTTCAAATCTAGATTTGACCTAATTTTGAGGTTAAATTTTTCAAAGCCACCTGAGTCTCAAAATGAAGTCGCACGTCTGTTTTGGCCAAAAACGAACTTGTAACTCCGTTTGGAGAATCAAATCGAATCCAGTCAATATCTAATTGAAGACTCAATTAGTAATCAGTCCCTTGTTCTGTTATTTTTGTATTCTTATTTTTATTTTTCTACTTCTTTGTTAACAATTCGCCTTGTTTTAGTCATTTGCCTTAATTGGAAATATTGATGAACTCCATTCAGATTTGACCTTGTTTTTTGGGTTACCTTTTACTTCAATTATAATTTTACTTTAGTTAGTCTAATTAAAATCAACCTCTGTTCCCCTTTGTACATATTTCATTTGATAATTTTGTCGCATTAGTTTTAGGTTTTTGATTCTGTGACTTCCCCGTTTTAGTTGATAATATGATAATAGATATGGATTAGCATTAATCTTTCAGTAATAGTAGTTGTGCATGGGTCTTCTGAGTATCTTAATTTTAGTTTTTTTTACTTGAATCCATGTTGGCTTGTCGCAGTGATTATTTAATGAGTCATTAGCCTAAAATTTTCAATTCAATTTTCGGATAAATGGTTCAAATTTGATTAGGGTATTGGTTATAGCTGTTAGCTAGAAAATAATTTAAGACTTAGCTTAGCAAATGGTAATTCTAGTGAACTAAGAGGATAGTATAGGGTTTTAATTGGGTTCTGGTAGTTTTTGGATTAAAATAAGGGTAGTATATGTATCCTATAAATAAGGAACAATGCAAGAATCTTTTGGACCCTTATAAAAGGAGACTTTAGTCTAAAAATCAGTATTTTAGTGCAGTAACTTGGGAAACAAGTCATAAAATAAAAGACCAAGTAAGTAAAATCTAAAAGCTGAAAGAGGGACTACTAGTTAAAATAGAATAAAAGGGTTGCCCTAGCCTTTGGCTATAAAAAGGCACCCCAATTCATTTCAAGGAAGGGGGTTTCATAAGTATGAAAATCCCTAAGAAAATTCCAGATAATTTAAAGCCTAAATATCTCCAAAAATTCCTGGAAAGTGTCCAGAAATCCTAAACTAATAAGAGTTATACATTTTCTGAAGTTTAGTGGTTTTTTTTACTGTTTCATTAGATTTCTTCTCCTGAAACATAACCCTAATTTCAGTTGTAGAAGTTTTGCTATAAAAGAATGAAAAATAGCCTGAGCAATCATATATTTACAGATCTGAGTTTCCAACATTAGTCTTGGGTTCAATTTGAGTCAATTAGGTCATTATTATTGCCGTTTTGAGTAGTGTCCGGATTGATTATGTGTTAAAACTCTCCTAGGTTCATTTTTGGCTGGTTGAGGTTCATGTGGTACTGATTTATTATGTGTTGAAACTCTATTGGGTTCATTTTGGTTCGTTGAGGTTCTTGTGATCCAATTGGTGGTTTCTTACTAGTTTGAGTTTGGGTTTAAACTTCTCTGGTCGTTTGGTAGCATTCTGGTGCATTAATTACTCATAAGTTGTGGCTGCCTGTGATTATCATGCTTTTTGAGCATTGCTGACCTTCAGTTTTGTTTTGCACACATTCTAGGTACTTTCAACCTCCAACGGTGTATGAAGTTTAGTCTTAATGAATACTCAAATTGAAGATGCATATTATTCGTTCCTTTATCATTTTTTTGTTACTATTATTATGTCTAATATAGTTAAGACACTAGCTTGTATAAATAGGACATTTGGAATGCTGGTTGACTACAACACAATAGTTAACTTTTGCCATTTTGTTTGGGTCCTTACATGATGGCAATTAGCGGTATATTTGGTTGATGACATTAATTTAGAGTGGCTTAGTCGAGACTTGTGGTCAATTGGTTCCTAGACTGAATTGTACAAATTGTCGCATTTTGGTCTACCAATTTAGAAGTAACTCATTGTTTGCCTTTGCTTTCTTTCAAATGTGAATTCTAGGAAATAATTACGTGCAGTATCAGTTTCCCAGATTATGGTAGCATGAGATACTTTTAATTGTAGTCAATATCATAAAATATATAGCAAAATGAAATCTCGTTTTGGAAATCTGAATAATCTTACTTGCTTCTTTGTTGCAAATAAATCATTAGTTCAGTAATCATAACTGGCGTTATGGAATATAATCTTGGAATCAATTAGGAGACAGCCCGTTAGGATTTCACTCGATAGCTTGTCCAGGCCATTAAAACTGGTGTGGGCGCTTTCTGAAGGTTGGACCTGCTCTATTACTTGGGCCCAACAGCCCAATATTCTGCACCTCCCTCTTGTCAATTTATTTTCACAATATACGTTTGATTTGAGAGTACGGTAACAGGATTAAATAAGAATTAATTAAGTTTAGAGACAAGACCAGTAGAAAAATGGTAGCTCGCTTTGGGAATGGCCTTTTAAGTAACAAACGAGATATGGCTCGCCAAACGGAACCTATAAATTGTGCGGCCCTCGTGAAATATTTATATTAAAAAGTTTAGAGATTCGGGACATGTCGTTTAGCGAATTTCATAGCTTCCCGCAAATATAATAACGCGATAGTCGCCTTTAGGATCGTCTTAATAATTTTATCTCCTTAAATACGGGTGCGCATTTATATGACCCAACAAGTTGAAATGTGCCAAAAATTGCAGGTGCATTTATGTGACGTGGTTCGAAACATGTTTTAATGATGTTGCAATTCTCTTTAAAAAAAATAATAATAAAAGTGGTTAAAAGATTTAAATGGCACATAGGTTCATAATTGTATAAAATCATATATTTAAGCCAAATATAACAGTTGAGTGACTATGCTAGAACCACGGATCCCGGGAATGCCAAACACCTTCTCCCGGGTTAACAGAATTCCTTACTTGGATTTCTGGTTCGTAGACTATTAAATAGAGTCATCCTTTCCTCGATTCGGGATTCTAAACAGTGACTTGGAATGCCATAAATCTCCCAAGTGGCGACTCTGAAATTCTCTTAAATTATTGAATCTCGTTTCGATTTTCCTTTAATTGGAAAAACTCCCTTATCTACGCCCTTCGCCGGGTTGTAGTAGCCAAAAAGGAGGTGTGACAGCTCTGAGGACTCTTCTGGGGAGCGAACCCAGAATCTCTGGTTCAGGGTTCAAAAATTTGAGCTTAGAATAATTGTTGTATTTGGCTTTGTTTATTATCTGATTTTACTTGTTGGCTTAATGTGCAAAATGATTCTTTTACCGCTTTAATATTATCTGAATTGTACATATAAACTGCTACAAAACCCTTCTCTTCTCACCTCTGGGGATGTGCTTACTGGTTGAGACTCCCTATTATGTTAGTGTCATACCCTGAAATATGAAAGAGGCCGGACAAGTTACTAAGCCGGATGGCCTTTTGGTTCCCGGTACATAGCCCCTTCCTCGACTCGAGTTGTCCGCTCGGGTACACTGTCTAGAACACATAATCAGGTTTAGAACCTAGAATAACTTGAATTTCATGTCCCTAGTAGGAACGCTTATCTGCATCATGCATTTGACTTAGGGGACTCAACACAGGTGTTGGGTCCGTCTAGGACAGGTGTACCCGGAATAATGGACCATCCTGATGCATCGTACTTGTGCATTTAATTTGGATTTGCATTCTGAACGGCTTCTGAATATTGGGAAAATTCAAGAAAGAAGTAGCAGAGAGGGTAAGGAGAGTTAATCACCCGTTTTGAAAACCAACGCCCAAATAGTGTCGAAATGCTGGCGAATGTTTTTTGAGAGAAAGGAGAAAAGAGTTTGTCTTAAAAAATAGTTTTACTTATCAATAAAAAGAAAGGAAACTTGTTTGCAAGAAAAGCTCAAAAGTGGCTTGCTTAGTTATATTTTTGTCACCTTTTTTATTTTATTTTTAAAAAAAAAAAGAGAAAATACAAAGGTATACTGGAAAATTCAAAAAGATATTGTACTTCAAAAGATTCTGCATGTTTCATCATTTCGCAAGAAAAAGCAAAAAAAAAAGGGAGAATGTTTTCTCTAAATTAGTTGGGTTTTTTCAAATTCTTGCCCGTATCCAATTTTCCCGAACTTTGCCGGTTTGATTCTCATCAGGTACGAGATACGTAGGCAAACCCCTATCGGGTTCAACCTCCCTTTTGCAAACGATAACCAAAACAAAAAAAAAACAAATGTCCAATTTTTATTTGTTATCCTAAATAAATCGGGTGATGTCGTTATTTCCAAGAACACTCGAATGTTCCCGAATAGACGCCGGAAGGCTGATTTTGCACAAATGGACACCTCTGGGTTTTATTTTTGGCCAGTTGGCGGGCACAGCCTTAAAATCTTCCTACGGAAATGTTGAAAGGTCGTATTTGCAAAGGGTCTTGGTTTTAGAAAATGAATTTCATAAAAGAAAGAGGTCATTTTAATGTATTTGTTGAGTCAAACAGACTAAAGTCTTGAAATACTAATTCGCCCTAATAAATGTGCAGAACGAGCATGGATCAGCAGTTCTCGATAACATTCATGAACAAAATTCTGTTGGAACAACACATGTGGTGGAATGACTTGGGTGAAGCGGGTCAAAATAGGGTCAACATGCATCTGAGAGGACTTACTGGGCTGTTAAAAATTAACCCGAGGGGAGATATCATAAAGGCGTTGATCACATTCTGTGACCCGGCCCAAAATGTATTCATTTCTCGGATTTCGAACTCACACCGACATTGGAAGAAATAACGAGATATATTGGGGGCCCTACGATCCCTTTGAAGCACCAGTACTTAATTTTGCCAAGAGCCCATGCCGTGCACAAGTTCTTGGACTCCTTAAAAATTAATAGGAAGGTTCATAACCCAGACCTATCAGCCGGCTTCTGCACCCCACAGTTTATATATCAGAGGTACGGGCACATAGGGCAATTCAATAACCCGGAAAAACATATTTGTAACAAAGGAAACCAACTCAAATGGGAGGAGCATCGGTGTTTTTCCTTCATGGTTTTCCTCTTAGGTCTTTTGGTGTTTCCGCGGAAGGATGAAAATATTAACATACAGATAGCAGGGGTTGTCAGCACTTTAATAAATCAGGCCAAGAGCACCCTCGCTCGCATGATTTTATATGAAATCTTCCATGCTCTCACTGCCTGTAAAGCGGGAGGAGACTTCTTTGAAGGACCTATTGTTACTAGTATGGATGATCGAACACTTATGCCATCTGCCTCAATTCATGAATTATGTGTCGCCAACAATGAACTGCAAAGAAGAATTCTATAACAGGGTTGATGAGTTTAGGTTACTTGTGTTATAGAATACGTGTCGCGTCTCCGAGTTATCACTGCAAACCAAATAGAGTGGACGTTCGCGTGGCTCTCCGTAGATGAAATTGTGTATATGCCAGCCACCCGGCCTCATTTCCTTCTGATGGGTCTCCAAAGTATCCAACCCTACGCTACACACAGAGTGCTAAGGCTATTTGAGCGGTGCCAAATAATTCTCAGGGACGAGGATATTAGCCGCCACACGGTTGAGATTAGTCCCAATGGTCAATTCCCCGAAGCCATCGTTCACCAAATTTGGAGAGAATGTCAATACTTGACGGTGGGTACCCGAGTACTCGGCATATCTAAAGGCGTGGTTGCACCAGGGTACATTGCTTGGTATAAAAAAGAAATAGAGTCCGTAAGGCCAGCTAAGAGACCGCACCTCTAAAAATTTGCTGAAACATCAAGAACAATGGGACTAGCTAGCCAAGGAAAATGAATACAAGGCCACCATAGGAAAATTAGAAAAACAAGTCAAAGAGCATCAATTTGAAAATGGTTTGCAAGGCGCTGCAGATGAGGGGGAAAAGAAAAGATTAACCAAAGAAAACGAAGCGTTGCGAGCCCAAATCCAGAAAATGAAAACAGCCGCAGAAAATCCCCCCAGGAACGCGAAGGATGAAAAGCTCATAGACAATTTAAGGCGAAAAGTAACCGAGTATAGGTTTAACTTTAATATAGCAGAAGGTGAGCTATCCAGGGTTCATAAATAATTAGCTAAAAATGCAGAGGAACGAGCCTACATCATTGAGCAATTAAAAGAAAGGCATGACGATGAGGTTGTTGGAATAAAAAGGAAGGTCAACATGGCTGAGAATAAAGTGGCCAAGCAAGCCAGGGACTTCAAAGCCGAAAGAGACCATTGTTATGAAGCAGTAGCACGATTGGAGATGGATTTGCGGCAATTCCACGAACTGAATCAGGTAGACGAGTGGAGCAAGGGCCGAGCAAATTTGGCGACTGTTGCAAGAAAAGGGTTCCATAAGGGAAAGAGTACGGATGATCACAGACTACATCACCATAAAGTGCAACCACTGTGAGGATATGACACGATCCATGTTCTTCGCCACCGCCATGACCTTTGTTCGTCAAGTAATAGAAGATCTTCATCACCTCTAAGGGGATTTATCTAGGCTACCCCTGGCATGGCCGAACGATGCCACGAGGGTCCCAGGAGAACTTGAAGCACTAATGTATTCATGAAGATTGCATTTCCTTTTTGTTAAAAAAAACATATATAAGAGTTTGTCAGTTTAACTTAGAGTCTGTATTTCTTTTATGCATAGTTTGTAGTTTGTCTTTTGATCAGAGCTTGTTAGTTTCTTATTTAAATCTGTCAGTCTTTCGAGTCCTTGTAACTGAAGTTTGTTATTATGAAAATGGAAAGTTCCCAAAATATTTCATGCTTCATTTTTTATTTGCAAGAACTACGCTCAGTCTGATTCATGTGGGGCCATGATACGTAGACAATATACATAATATTTGACCATAATTGAACAAAATAGGAGAGAGGGATAGAATAAATCTAAAACAAAGGGACTTCGCAAATAAAGAAATTGAAGTTGGGATGACGCAAGCAACCGATGCATGTAGGAACCGATCATGATCTAGGTATATTAATACCCAATATGTGGCCGCCTATGTGTTCTAACCTAGCCATTAATGAGTTTTTGGTGCTGTGTCAATTCCAGACTAGACAGGTGGTTGGTACTTGCGGCATTCTGGCAACCCACTCCTACAACACGCGGTCTAAGAGCAAGCAAGTCATGGCCAATTAGGAAACCGATGTCAGCATTATTGACCCCTAGAAAGAAGTACAAGAATTGAAAGTTAATGCCATGAAAGAGGAAATGTATAAGTTAAAGCACCAAATGGCTGAGATGTACGAGACATGGCAAAGAGGACATACCACCCCCGACCTATCCTGCTAATCCAACCTTTATCCCGCCACTGGCCCAAGCACTTGACCAGTCCACCACTGATTCGCCCTCAAGTTTTCCTATCTATTCATAACATCAAGGTATGACCTTTCAACCACCACCAGATCCACTACCCAAAGTCGCCCCTCACCCTCCTCCGCCAATTGCCCCCATCTATGTGGAACCTCTGCCTCTTGCACTCCATAGGTCGTCAACTGAACCCTTTCTTAAAGCTTATGACCCCCAATACTATCCACCACAACCTTCTTACAAAGCCCATGAGCCTTATTCCCATGCTCCCCATCTCAAAATCCCGGCGGGAGATGAAAAACCAATCAAACATCCTGAGCAGGAAGAGATTCTTAGAAAGGTCAGAAGTCTAGAACAATCATTCAGGGACATGTAGGGATTAGGTGGCCAGGTGAGCATGACGATCAAGGACCTTTGTCTATTTCCAGACGTGCAGTTGCCTCCAGGTTTCAAGATGCCTAAATTTTACTTAAATGATGGGCACGGCGATCCGGTCACGCATTTAAGGGGTTTTGCAGTAAAATGAGAGGAGCAAGGGGAAAACATGAATTGCTAATAGCGTACTTTAGCCAGAGTTTAAGTGGGTCGGCACTGGAGTGGTACACTCGGCAGGATCACAATCGATGGTATACTTGAGATGACCTAGCACAAGCTTTTGCTTGCCATTTTCAATATAATCTCGAGATTGTCCCGGATCGCCTATCTTTAAAAAACTAGAGAAGAAAAACAATAAGAGCTTGAGGGAATACGGTTTCCGACGGACGGAACAAGCAGTCAGAGTTGATCCTCCCATGAAGGAGAGTGAGATGCTTGACTATTTTCTACAGGCTCTGGAACCTACCTATTTTGGACATTTGGTGTCAACACTGGGTAAGTCTTTCAACAAAGTAGTCAAGATGGTAAGTATGGTAGAGGAAGGCGTCAAATCTAATAAAATCATGAGCTACTCTACAATTAAGGCAACCATTCAGGCTATCCAGGGTGAAACTGGGGAAACATTCGGAAAGAAGAAGAAGGAGGAAGTAGCGACAGTGGAGTCGGGAACTGGTTCAGGCCCTGGGCTCCATCTCATTACGCCCAACCTCGTCCTCACCGCCAAACATGCCCACTCACTCCATACAGCTCACCACAACATTATTATCCACCATTAGAACCTCGCTTCTCGATCCATCATGCGTAAGCATATACCCAACCTCCCGCTCACACGCAGTGGCGTGCACCAGCCCCACAAAATACCTACCCAACTCCACAAAATCATTACCCACCTCCAAGAGCCTACCAGCAACCCCTAAAACCTGCCTTCCGAGCCAATCCAGTCTTGAGAAATGAAAGGGTGCAGAAGAAGAAGACTTTCACTCTGCTGGGAGAATCCTACACTATGTTTTTCAACAGGTTGCGACAACTAGATGTCTTGAGACCAATCAAAGCAAAATTGCCAAATCCTCCCCCAAAAAATATAGATTATTCTGTCACCTGTAAATACTATTCCGGTGCACCACGACATGATACCGAAAAGTGTTGGCATTTAAAGAATGATGTCCAGGAACTTATTGTCTCCTACCGGATTGAGGTGCAGACTGCGGAGGTACCCAATATTAAGCAAAACCCGCTGCCAGTCCATCAGGAGACCAACATGATTGAGATCGTGGAGAAAATAGTAGAGTCCAAAAGGCCCTTACCGACAGTAATGATGATCAAGTTCATTGAAGCTAAGCCAACTGAGAATGCAAGCAGTGAGAAGTTGTTAATCATGACAAAAAGAAGAAGCAACAAGCCTGTCATAGTTCAAGGGGGTCCAGTATGTACGGTTGCGCCAAAGAAGGAACATGCAAAAGTAACAGTACACGGGGCGGCTAGAGAACCTGTCGTGGTTGTGGAAGGTGTTCGCATAGAGCCAGTCGTCCACCAATTATCAACAGCAAAGCCGTTCCTTGGAGATAGGAGCAAGCAATAATGATGTATAAAGGAAAAGAAGTCAGGGAAGAAGTGTGTGAGGACCGAGGTTTAACTCGATCAGGGAGGTATTTCGCCCCAGAAGAATTAAGAAAAGGTAGAATCTCTAAAGATAACCCAGAACCAGTAAAGAAAGTTGTGTCGGAAGAAGAGGCAGAGTAATTCTTGAAGAAAATGAAAATGCAGGAATACTCCATCATAGAGCAGTTTAGGAAGACACCAGCTCAGATCTTCTTATTATCCTTACTAATGCATTCAGATGAACACCATCGGGCGCTGATGAAGATTTTGAATAAAGCCCATGCCCCGACAAGATAACAATGAAAAATTATGAAAAGATTGCAAACAAGATATTCGAAGTAAACCGGGTCACATTCTCCGATAATAAATTGGCCATGGAGGGCACTGAGCACAACCAAGCTCTTTATCTAACTGTGAAATGTGAAGATGTTGTAGTCACTCGAGTTCTAGTCGATAACGGGTCTAGCACAAATATTTGTCCACTCTCCACATTTACCAAGCTGAAGGTGGAGAGTGAAAGGGTCCACAAGAACAGCATTTGTGTTCGAGGTCTCGACGGTGGAGGCAAAGACACCATGGGAGACATAGTGCTGGAAGTGACAATAGGGCCCGTTGAGTTCACCATGGAATTCCAAGTGCTGGCTGTAGTAGTCTCTTATAACCTATTATTAGGTAGGCCCTGGATTCACGCACCCAAAGCAGTGCCATTTACGTTGCATCAGATGGTCAAATTTGAATGGGACAAGCAAGAGATTGTGGTGCACGGTGAAGATAATCAATGTGTTTCAGGTGATGCAATCATACCTTTTACTGAATCTGAAGACAAAGGGCCATGGGCCTACCAGGTATTTGATATTGTGTTAGTTCATACAATCCCAAAAGGTGAGGTTGTCATAACCCCAAAGATAGCAACCGCGTCAGTCATGGTAGCTTTAGAAATGTTGAAGAATGGTTTTATGACCGGCAAGGGGTTGGGTGCTTCTCTGCAAGGCATTGTGCAACCAATGTCCCTTCCCAAAAGTATGGACATTTTTGGCCTAGGATTCAAGCCTACAGCTGCAGACATAAGTCAAACCAGGAAGCTAAGGTAGAAGGCTTGGGCTCTCCCAAAGCCGATCCAAAGGTTATCCAAATCGTTCGTCAAGTCCAGTACTAGCAATGGTTTCATACCAAGGATTTCCAGCTTGCTGATTGACGCAGATGAGGATCTTGATAAGGGGTTAGAAAGGTTGTTCAATGAGGTGATATTGTCGAGGTAGGAGAAGGATCAAGCAGGTCAGATGTGCAGTTTGTGGGAGCATGTGCAAAAGTCAATAACTGGGAAGCCACTCCTCTTCCCACTCGAAAGGAGTCATGGTAGTCAGCTTTAATTTTCCTTTCAGTCTAGTTTGGATAAGCTTTAGAGTTATTAATGTAGTTGTTATTTCTGTCCATTTGGATGTGTAAACTATGTTATCTTTGATTCTAATGAAATGAAATTTCCCTTTCAGTAGTGCTGATAGTTTCCATTTCTCTTTACTTCTCTTTCTTTTCTCTTTTGTATAGTTATTTTTATGCTGGTTCCAGTGATTTGACATGCATAAGGACTTCTCGGCCCAATCTTCAAAACCGGTCTAGTTCGAAAATAATAATTCAAGAAATAGAACATGAAGATAAACCAGAATACGACAAGGAAGGGGCATGGGATGAGATTAGTAAAGAATTGAGCCAATTTGCAGAGAAACCCAAACCAAACCTGAATGATACATAGGCAATCAATTTAGGAAGCCCGGATAATGTCAGAGAAAATAAATAAGTGTCCATCTAGAGCCACAACTTAGGAAAGAAATAATTAAAGTATTGTTTGAATACTAAGATGCCTTTGCATGGTCCTACGATAACATACCTGGATTGAGCACTGACTTGGAAGTTCACAAGTTACCCATTGACCTAGCATGCCCTCCTTTCAAGCAAAAGTTTAGAAAGTTTAAAATTGATGTGAGCGTGAAAATAAAAGAGGAATTGACCAAGAAGTTTGAGGCAAAAGTCATCCGAGTCACACGATATCCCACCTGGTTAGCTAATATTGTACCTGTACCAAAGAAGGATGGCAAAACCAGAGTGTGTGTTGATTACCGCAATCTCAACAAAGCAAGTCCAAAGGACAATTTTCCTCTGCCAAATATTCACATACTGATTGACAATTGGGTAAAGCATGAGATCGGATCGTTTGTGGATTGTTACGCAAGCTACCAACCGATCCTAATGGATGAAGAAGATGCGGAGACAACAACGTTTAGCACACCATGAGGGACATATTGTTATAGAGTCATGCCTTTTGGATTGAAAACCGCCAGGGCGACATACATAAGGGCCATGACAACCATTTTTCATCATATGATACATAAGGAAATTGAGGTCTAAGTGGATGATGTGATAGTAAAGTTGAGAAAGCAATACGATCATGTCAAAGACCTGAAGAAATTCTTTCAAAAGCTCCGCAGGTATTACCTCAAACTCAACTCGGCAAAATGTGCATTTGGGGTCCCCTCAGGGAAGTTGCTAGGGTTCATAGTCAGCCACCGAGGCATCGAACTAGACCCATCGAAGATCAAAGCTATACAGGAGCTACCGCTAGCGAGGAATAAAACAGAAGTGATGAGTCTATTGGGAAGATTGAATTACATCAGTCGGTTCATTGCTCAGCTCACAACCATCTGCGAGCCCATCTTTAAGCTATTGATAAAGGATGTTGTGGTGAGATGGATGGGAGAGTGCCACGAAGCTTTTGAATAAATAAAGGAGTATTTGTCGAATCCACCGGTATTGGTCCCGCCAGAACCAGGAAAGCCCTTGATCTTATATTTGACAGTCTTGGACAACTCATTTGGGTGCGTGTTGGGTCAGCATGATGTCACCGGGAGAAAAAAGCAGGCCATATACTATCTCAGCAAGAAATTTACGGCGTACGAGGTCAAGTATACCCATCTCGAAAGAACATGTTGTGCCTTGACATGGGTAGCCCAGAAGTTGAAGCATTACTTGTCCTCATACACAACTTATCTAATCTCACCTCTGGACCCATTGAAATACATTTTCCAGAAGCCCATGCCCACAGGAAGGCTCTCGAAATGGCAAATCTTGCTCAGGGAGTTTGACATTATCTGCGTGGCTAGGACTGCCATGAAAGCACAAGCATTGGCAGATCATTTAGCTGAGAATCTGATAGATGAAGAGTATGAGCCCTTGAATGCATATTTCCCGGATGAGGAAGTGATGCATATCGATGGAATGGAATGGGATGAGATGTCAAGTTGGAAATTGTTCTTCCATAGGGCTTCCAACATGAAAGGCATTGGGATAGGAGCGGTGCTCATCTCCGAAGAAGGGCATCATTACCCAGTCACAGCTCAACTCCGCTTCTATTGCACCAACAACGTGGCAGAACATGAGCATGCATTTTGGGTCTGAGATTAGCAGCAGACATGGGTGTCCAGGAAGTCTTGGTCTTGGGGGACTCGGACCTTCTGGTTCACCAAATTCAAGGGGAGTGGAAAACAAGAAACTTAAAGCTCATACCATAACGGCAATGCTTGATGATCTCTGCCAACGATTTCGGTCAATAGAGCTTAGGCACAATCCCAGTGTTCACAATGAAGTTGTTGACGCCTTGGCTACTCTGGCATCAATGTTACATCATCCGGACAAGGCTTATGTTGACCCGATAAATATCCGGGTCCATGATCAACATGATTATTTCAACATGGTGGAAGAAGAGCTTGGTGGTGAGCCCTGGTTCCACGACATCAAGGAATACATCAGGACAGGTGTGTACCCGGTACAATCCACGAGTGACCAGAAGAGAACAATCCGTCAATTGACAAATGGGTTTTTCTTCAGTGGAGGAATATTATACAAAAGAACGCCATATCTTGGTTTGCTAAGATGTGTAGACGCTGGGCAGGCGACATCCATCATGAATGAGGTGCATGTCGGCGTCTGCGGGCCACACATGAGTGGATATGTTTTGGCAAAGAAGTTGTTAGACTATCGCACCACCGTCCGCACTTCAATAGAGGAAAATCCCTACTTGTTGGTATATGGCACAGAGGCGGTAATCCCGGCTGAAAGTGAAATCCTCTCTCTTAGAAGAGTGGCTGAAGCAGGAATCGACTACAAAGAATGGGTCAAAGCTCGTTTGGAGCAATTGAGTTTTATTGACGAGAAATTATTGGCCGCAGTATGTCACGTCCAGTTGTATCAACAAAGGATGGCCAGGGCATATAATAAGAAAGTTTGAAGTAGGTCAATTGGTATTGAAGATCATCCACCCTCACCAGGTCGAGGCGAAGGGCAAGTTCGCTCCGAACTGGCAAGGACCGTTGTCGTATCAAGAGTGTTGTCTAATAGAGCATCGTATCTGACAGATGTGGAAGGGAAATGTGTGAAAATGGCTATAGTTTCGAATGCTATCAAAGGATATTATGTATGATATTCCTTTGGATCATTGTCTATACTTGACATTTGTTTGTACTCGGCAAGTTTTATAGATTGAAATGATGAAGGCATTTTATTAAGCTATCTAAACACTTTACCCTTTGTTAACCGCTTTGAGCTTTCATTAATTTATTCTCATATCCCCTCTTTCAGAATCCTTAAAGAGAGTTAGACACGCAATAATAAAAGGCAACGAACATACAATAAAGTAAAATCAAGAAAAGCAAAACAAAAGAGAAGGAAAAAGTAGTAAAGCAAAAGAGAAAAGAGAAAATGAAGAAAGAAAGAAAAGAGAAAAAAAGAGAAAGAAAAATAAGGGAAAAGAAGGGAAAAAAGGAAAAAGAAAATGAGAAAGAAACAGCGGAAAGAGAGGAGGAAAAGGAAAACAAACAATAATGAAAGTAAGGAATCAGCAGGAACTACATTTGACCTGATTCCTTTTAAGGATATGTAGGCAGCCCCACGACTCGGTCATATTCAAATAATCCAAAGGCCCCAAGCAAGAAACTGGGGCAAAAATTGCGTTGGTTCGGATCCCGAAGGTTGTAAATTTTGAACCTATAAAAGTGATTTTTGACCCTTTCACACCTTTTCCTTCTAACCTTGTCCAAAAGCCTACATTACACTCCAAAGAAAGACCTTCTAATAAATCTCTAAGAAATGCCGGGGCAAATAAGGAGAAATGGACCGTACCTCAGGGCGGCACTCTAGTTCCTGCAGAAAATAACAAAATGAGAGAGTCTTATAGGTGAAAAGCCTCAGGGGAACAAGGATAACGAGTTTGGAGCAGCAAGGGGAAGGATTCACAAAAACCGCAATTGATGGGAGGGACAAGAGTCGGCAAAGTAAATGAGCACCACACATATTTTTTATGGGCATGCAAAGTAAAACCACAAAGGTTCTGGGGCCAGCCGAGCATAATACACCGACCGGGTAATCTCGGAAGAGACGCAAGGTTAGCACAACACAAAGATCGAAAAGGCCACAAAGGTTAGCGAAACATAGTAAATTGACTCAACAATGTTAGGAAAAATGTAAGAATTCTGACAAAGGATCGGATATGCAACACCAAGATGGGAACCAGAGTAAAGCCACAAGGCTCAGGGGTCAGCCGGGCATAACACACTGACTGGGCAATCTCAGAAGGGATGCAAGGTTAGCACAACACAAAGATGTGAAAGGTCACGAGGGTCGACCCAACTTTATGCATCAACTCATCAAACATCGGGGAAGGGCATAAAAAATTCGAGCAAAGGGTCGGAAGTGCAACACAAGGTGGGGAGCAAAGTAAAGACACAAAGGTCAGAGGCCAGCCAAATATCACAAACAGACCGGGTAATCTCAGGAAAGGATGTAAGGATTTCAGCAAAGGCTCGGAAATGTAACACAAAGATGAGGAACAAAGTAAAGACACAAGGGTCGGAAGGTCACCCAAACATAATACATTGAATTGGTAATTTCGGGAAAGGTACGAGGATTATCGCAAAAGGGCTAGGAATGGAACACAGTAATGGGCGAGCAAAGTAAAGCCATAAAGGTTCATCGGGCAGCCAACCAACTCAGGCAACTCATCATCAGCATGGACATTTGAACACAACGAAACAGGACAGTGAGGAGGCCGCCTCCACCAAGAATGCCGCAAGCTAACCGCCACTTTTCAAACTGACTAGTTTTCTTTGATTGACACAGGGGAAAAGAATTCCAGAAGAGCCTAAGGGAGGCCTTCCGCAAGGGAAAGCAGGCACATGGCAGGTATGATCAAGACCTCAGGGCCCACCTGAAAATGGGGCTCAACTTAACTCAAAAGAGGCACGGGCCGTCATAAATATCTTCCCCAGCATAGAATACAAGAGGATCAACTTTAACTGGAAAACCCTAATAGGAACCATTGAGGTTAAAAGAAGCATGGAAGTTGAGATGGAACTCAATTTGAAACTCAGACAGGTGCGGGTAACATGGGCAAGCACCAACACCTTCCCCGGTAAGAGTCGCAAAAACCTTCATGGGCAATAATCACTAGCAGAAATAACCATAAATTAAAATTAGCATTTAAGTTGGAACCCTCAGGACCCTCCTAAAAATGGGACTTAGCTTAGGACACAAACAGTCGGGTCGCATGGTCAAACCCATATACTTCTTCTATAAGAGTCATCAGGACTCGCCTGGACATTGGGAGCTAATTGTAGAAACACCCCTAGATAATAGGATGTAGCTCTAAATACTAATCCCCAGTAGACAGATTTCTTCATCTAACTAAGAGTTGTCAGAACCCGCCTTGATAATGGGAGGTAGTTTTAATTACCAGTCGCCAGCAGATCTCCAGCAGATATAACTCATAATAAGACATAGTGAAAAACAATACCATTTGAGAAAACATGACATAATTTTAAAGTTGTCACCAGTTAAGAATAGTCAGGACCCTCCTGGATAATAGTACTTAGCTTTAGGGATATTTGGTAGGGAGATTTGATCAACACTCACCGATCCGCTCATCATCAAACTGGGGTAGAAAGGATTTCTTGTTTTTTGTTTGTTTTGCTGTGATCAGGTACACAGGGAGCAATCTCGGGGAATATTTTCAAGTTTCAAGTTTGGTAATCAGGCGCCCACATGTAGAACAAGGGAATATTTTTCAAAGATGCTAGTTCTGGAAATGAGGCACCCACCTGTAGAATAAGGGAATATTTTTCAAAGATGTTAGTCTTGGCGATCAGGCGCCCATCTTTAGAACGAGGGAATATTTTTCAAGACGTAAGTTTTGATAATCAGGCACCCACCTGTAGAACAAGGGAATATTTTTCAAAATTTCAAGTTTTGATAATCAGTCACCCACCTGTAGAACAAGGGAATATTTTTCAAAATTTCAAGTTTTGATAATCAGGCGCTCACCTGCAGAACAAGGGATTATTTGTAAAAATTCTAGTCCAGGTAACGCGCCCACCTGTAGAACAAGAGAATATTTTTCAAAATTTCAAGTTTTGATAATCAGGTACTCACCTGTAGAACAACGGAATATTTTTCATAATTTCAAGTTTTGGTAATCAGGCGCCCACCTGTAGAATAAGGGAATATTTTTCAAATTTTCATGTTTTGAAAATCACGCGCCCACCTGTAGAACAAGGGAATATTTTTCAAAATTCCAAGCTTTGATAATCAGGAGCCCACCTGTAGAACAAGGGAATATTTTTCAAGTTTCAAGTTTTGGTAATCAGGCGCCCAATTGTCAGAACAGGGGAATATTTTTCAAATTTCAAGTTTTGGTAATTAGGCGTCCACCTGTCAGAACAAGGGAATATTTTTCAAATTTTAATTTTTGGTCCGCCTGCAGAACAAGGGAATATTTTTCAAAATTCAACTTTTGGTAATCAGGCACCCATCTGTAGAAAAAGGGAATGTTTTTCTAGGGAATACATGTCAAGTCTAACAAATAGGCAACAAACATAGAAGAAGAGAAAACCAGAAGTCAACGAGGCAACAATGAGTTTACAGAAAGGAATGCTAGTCAACAAGGCAATAAGGAGGTCACAGGAAGAAATACAAGGCAACAAAGCAACAAGGATCAAGAGCTAGAGTGAAGACATAGATAGTTTATTTTGTAATCCGTAGCTCATAGCTTAGTTTAGCTTCTTTGTTTTTCACAAGGTGTAATAAGGAGGTCAGCAAGCAGCAGCAGCAACAGCAGCAATGAAATCACAGTTCTCGGTAGTCGCAGCTACCAAACACTCCAGAACGACACTAACCTGATTCCTTTATAGCCAAGGATATGTAGGCAACCTTTGAAGCAGGTTGCGGTCAGACAGTTTTCAAAATGCTTCTCCTGGAATGCAAAGCAGGAAAAAGCCTCTCAGTTGCTCACTCATCTTTGCACGAAAACTCTTCGTGTTTCTGTGCAAAAAGGGGCAGCTGTGAGCATGTGATTTTTGCCTCACTTGAAATGTTCCTATAAACTCACTAAATTAGGATTTTTCTGTTATTATTTGAATTTTTAGGAATTAATTGTGTGACTTTGTGTTTATTTGCATCTTTCTTTATTATTTGACTTTTTAGGATTTATTTTGCGTGATTTTGTTTTTTTTTTTTTTTGAATTTTAGGAATTAATTGCATGATTTTGTGTTTATTCACATGTTTCACGTTTTAATTGATATAATTCATAAAAAATATAAAAAATGGCATGTTTTCATTTAGGATATAAGTTTTACACTTTTTTATGTTATTAATTAGTTAATATGGAAAATAAGGAAAAAATAACAAAATTAGTTAATTTTCTTTGAAATTTAGAATTTAGGTTATTGAAGGAGTTATTTAGTTTATTTCATGTTAAATATATTTTTGGCTATTTTTATTTTTGTTATTACAAATTTGGAAAAAATAATAAAAGCAAAAATATACAAAAAGAGAATAAATGATTGTATATAATATTGGCTTTGTTGAATGACCAAGTTTTGGGTCATTTCTTGCAACAAATCTGGCCCAAAAACTACCAAACCCATTAAATAAACCCAGACCCAACACCTTCCTCGGTCCAAAACCCCCAGAAATGAAACGACGTCGTTTTACGCCAAAGGATATGGGTCGTTGATCAGTCTTGATCAAACGGTCAATATGGGAGGGGTCTTACACTACAAAAATGTCGGACAACACCCCCCCCCCCCCCGATCAGAGACATCGTACCATGTCTAAACATACACTAAAATACGTCGGTGTAATACCACCACACCACCAATGTATCTCCACCGCCAACTGCCAGCGGCATAACGTCAAATCCACCCCAAATTACACCGTGTAATCCCCATGCTCCTGTCTTTCCAACCCCCCTAAAATCACCCCTCGAAACCCGGCCAATCGCGTTGAATATCCCTTCAAAGGAGCGGCGGCTCCGCTGTCCATGGAGGCGCTGGCTCTATTGGCTTCCAAATTGATACCTCACACTCCCCTTGGCCTCCCATATCCAAAAAAAGTCCAATTTCAGTCGAATAAAACCTAGGCTCTTCGAATTTTAAATCTGTATTTGACCTAATTTTGAGGTTGAATTTTTTAAAGCCGCCTGACTCTCAAAACGAAGTTGCACGTCTGTTTTGGACAAAAAAAGACCTGTAACTCCGTTTGGAGACTCAAATTTAATCCAGTCAATATCTAATTGAAGACTAAATTAGTAAGAAATCCCTTGTTCTGTTATTTTCTTATTCTTATTTTTATTTTTCTACTTCTTTGTTGACAATTCGCCTTATTTTAGTCATTTGCTTTAATTAAAAATATTGATTAACTCCATTCAGATTTGGTCTTGTTTTTTGGGTTAACTTTTACTTAAATTATAATTTTTACTTTTGTAAGTATAATTAAAATCAACCTCTGTTCCCATTTGTACATATTCCATTTGATAATCTTGTCGCATTAGTTTTAGGTTTTTGATACTGTGACTTTCCAGTTTTAGTTGATGATTTGATAATAGATATGGATTTGCATTAGTCTTTCAATAATTGTAGTTGTGCATGGTTCTTATGAATATCTTAATTTTACTTTTTTTTTACTTGAATCCATATTAGCTTGTAGCAGTGATTAGTTACTGAGTCATTAGCCTTAGATTTTCAATTCAATTTTCTGATAAGTAGTTCAAATTTGATTAGGGTAATGGTTATAGCTGTTAGCTAGAAAATAATTTAAGATATAGCTTAGAAAATGGTAATTCTAGTGAACTAAGAGGGTAGTATAGGGTTTTAATTGGGTTCTGATAGTTTTAGGATTAAAATAAGGGTAGTATAGGTATCCTATAAATAAGGAACAATGCTAGAATCTTTTGGACCCTTCTAAAAGGGGACTTTAGTCTAAAAACCAGTAGTTTAGTGCAGTAACTTGGGAAACAAGTCACAAAATAAAGGACTAAGTAGGAAAAATCTAAAAATTTAAAGAGGGACTACGAGTTAAAATAGAATAAAAGGGTTTCCCTAGCCTTTAGTTATAAAAAGACACCTCAATTCATTCAAGGAAGGGGGTTACACAAGTCTAAAAATCCCTAAGAAAATTCTAGATATTTTAAAGCCTAAAAATCTCCAAAAATTTCCTAGAAAGTGTCCAGAAATCATAAACTTATAAGAATTTAAAATTTTTCTGAAGTTTTTCACTATTTCATTAGATTTTTTCTCCTGAAAATAACCCTAAATTCTGTTGTAGAAGTTTTGCTATAAATGAATGAAAAATAGCCTAAGCAAAACATATATTTACATATCTGAGTTTCCAACATTAGTCCTGGGTTCAATTTGAGTCAATTAGGTCATTATTACTGCCGTTTTGAGTAGTGTCCTGATTGATTATGTGTTAAAACTCTCCTGGGTTCATTTTTGGCTGGTTGAGGTTCCTGTGGTACTGATATATTATGTGTTAAAACTCTCTTGGGTTTATTTTGGCTGGTTGAGGTTCCAGTGATCCATTTGGTGGTTTCTTCCCAGTTTAAGTTTGGGTTTAAACTTCTCTGGTCATTTGGAAGCATTTCTGGTGCATTAATTGCTCATGAGATGTGGCTGCCTGTGATTATCATGTTGTTTGAGCATTGCTGACTTTCAGTTTTGTTTTGCACACATTCCAGGTACATTTTAACCTCGAATGATGTATGAAGTTTAGGCTTAATGAATACTCAAGTTGAAGATGCATATTATTCGTTCCTTTATCAGTTTTTTTGTTACTATTATTATGTCTATTATAGTTAAGACACTGGCTTATATAAATAGGACATTTGGACTGATAGTTGATTGCAGCACAATAGTAGTTACCTTTTGTCATTTTGTTTGGGTCCTTACATGATAACAATTAGCGGTATATTTGGTTGATGAACATTGATTTAGGGTAGCTTAGTTGACACTTGTGGTCAATTGGTTCCTAGACTGAATTATACAAACTATCGCATTTATGGTCTACCAATTTAGAAGTGACTCATTGTTCGCCTTTGCTTTCTTTCAAATGTGAAGTCCAGGGAATAATTACTTGCAGTAACAATTTCTCATTTTATGTTAGCATGAGATACTTTTAGTTGTTGTCAGTATCATCAAATCATGGAGCAAAATGAAATCTCATTTTGGAAATCTGAATAATCTTACCTACTTCTTCATTGCAAATAAATCATTAGTTCAGTAATCATAACTGGCGTTATGGAATATAATCTTGGGCTTAATTGGGAGACAGCACATTAGGATTTCACTCGATAGTTTGTCAAGGCCATTAAAGCTGGTTGGAGCGCTTTATGAAGGTTGGACCTGCTCTATTACTTGGGCCCAACAGCCCAATATTCACCACCTCCTTCTTGTCTATTTATTTTCACAATATACGTTTGATTTGTGAGTTTGGTAGCAGGATTAAATGATAATTAATTAAGTTTAGAGACAAGACTAATAGAAAAATGGTAGCTCGCTTTAGGAATGGCCTTTTGAATAATAAACGAGGTACGTCGCGCCAATCGGAACCTATAAATTGTGCAGCCCTCGTGATTTTATATTAAAATATTTGGAGATTGAGGACACGCCATTTAGCGAATTTCACAGCTTCCCACAAAGATAATTACGCGATAGTCGCTTTTAGGCGCGTCTTTAATAATTTTATCTCTTTAAATACGGGTGCGCATTTATGTGACCCAAATCTAAATATCAACAGAGTTGGAATGTGTCAAAAACCGCGGGTGAATTTATGTGACGTGGTTCGAGATATATTTTTACGATGTAGCAATTCTCTTTAAAAATAATAATAATAAAAGTGGTTAAAATATTTAAAAGGCACATAGGTTCATAATTGTATAAAATCATATATTTAAGCCAAATATAAGAGTTTATCGATCGTGCTAGAACCACGGAACCTAGGAATGCCTAACACCTTCTCCTAGGTTAACAAAATTCCTTACTCAGATTTCTGGTTCGCAGATTGTTAAACAGAGTCATCCTTTCCTCGATTCGGGATTCTAAACGGTGACTTGGGACGCTATAAATCTCCTAAGTGGCGACTCTGAAATTTTCTTAAATAATAGAGTCTCGTTTTGATTTTCCTTTAATTAGAAAAATTCTCTTATTCTACGCCTTTTGCCAGGTTGTAATAGCCAAAAAGGAGGTGTGACAGAGGCCACTTTAAACAACAATGCCGCAAGCTAATCACAACTTTTCAAACTGGCAAGCTTTCTTTGATTGACACAGGGGCAGAAAAAATTCCGGAAAAACCTAAGGGAGGCCACTCACAAGGAAAGGCAGCCACATGGAAAGTATGTTCAAAAATATCAAAGCCCACCAATAAAGTGGGACCCAATTAAAACACAAAAAGGAATATAATCCAATATAAATATTTTTCCCAGCAAGAGTAAAACGGGACGAAACTTTAATTAGTAACCCCCAGCAGAGACAACCGAAAGTTAAAAGGGGCGTGCAGTTTGAAATTCTCAAGACCCTCCTGGGAATGGGACTCAATTTAAAACTAAAACAGACGCGGGTCACATGGGCTGGCACAAACACCTTCCCCAGTAGGAGTCGTCGGGACCCTCCTAAACAATGATCCCTAGCAAAATTGGCATTTAATATGGAACCCTCAGGACCCTCTTAGAAAATAGGACTTATTTAAAGGCTAGAGATAATCATGGATAGAAAAGGGCACAAAATGACTTGCATGTTGAAATAGGAATCAGCTAAGAGTTGTCAGGACCCTCCTGAAAATTGGGACTTAGCCTAAAACACAAAAAAGCACGGGTAACATGGGCAGGCGCAAATATTTCCCCAACAAGAGTTAACAAGAATTGTCAGGACCCACTTGGGTAATGGGATGTAGCTCTAAATGCTAATCCCCAGCAGACACAGTTTGTCATCTAATTAAAAGTTGTCAGGACCCTCCTAGATAATGGGAAGTAGCTTTAATCACAAGTCCATAGTAGATCCCCAGCAAACATAACTCAGATAACAAGACATAGTGGAAAATAATGCCTTTCGAGAAACATATTCTAATCTTAAAATTTGTTAGGACCCTTCTGAATAATAGGATTTAGCTTTCAAATTTTAGAAATAGTTAATAATGGGATTTGATTAACACTCAAAGATGCACCCAGCACCAAACTAGGGCAGAAAGAATCTATCTTATTTTGTTGTGATTAGGTACACAGTCAGTAGTCTCAAGGAATACATTTCAAGTTGCAAGTTTTGGTAATCAGGCGCCCACTGGTAGAACAAGGTAATACATTTCAAGTTTCAAATTTTGTTAATCAGGTTCCCACCTGGAGAACAAGGCAATACTTTGAAATTGCAAGTTCTAGTAATCAGGCATCCACCTAGAGAACAAGGGAATACGTTTCAAATGATTCATGTTTTGGTAATCAGGCATCCACCTGGAGAACAGGGGAATATGTTTCAAATGATTCAAGTTTTGGTAATCAGGAATCCTCCCGGAGAACAAGGGAATACTTTTCAAGTTTCAAGTTCTAGTAATCAGGTGCCCACCTGGAGAACAAGGGAATAATTTTCAAGTTTCAAGTTTGAGTAATCAGGCATCCACCTGCTGAATAATCAGGCATCCACCTACTGAACAAGGGAATACTTTTTAAGTTTCAAGTTTTGGTAATCAGGTGCCCACCTGGAGAATAAGGGAATACTTTTCAAGTTGCAAGTTTCGGTAATCAGGCGCCCACCTACAGAACAAGGGAATACTTTTCAAGTTGCAAGTTTGGGTAATCAGGCGCCCACCTGCAGAACAAGAGGGAATACTTTTCAAGTTGCAAGTTTTGGTAATCAGGCGCCCACCTACAGAATAAGGGAATACTTTTCAAGTTGCAAGTTTGGGTAATCAGGCGCCACCTACAGAACAAGGGATACTTTTCAAAATTCAAGTTTTGGTAATCAGGCGCCCACCTGGAGAACAGGGAATACATTTAAAATTTGAAGTTTTGGTAATCAAGCGCCCACTTGGAGAACAAGGGAATATTTTTAAAGTTTCAAGTGCGAGTAACCAAGCGCCCACCTGCAAAACGTGGGAATACATTTTAGGCCCAACAATTCGGCATCAAGCATAGAAGAAGAGAAAACAAGACGTTTTACATGAAGAAATATAAGTCAACAATGCAACAAGAAGTTTTACAGGAAGAAATATAAGTCAACAAGGCAACAAGAAGTTTTACAGGAAGAAATACATGGCAACAAAGTAACAAGGATCAAGAGCAAATCTGAAGATATAGATAGGTTCTTTTGTAACTCATATTTCATAGCTTAGTCTAGCTTCTTTTTATTTTCACAAGGTGTAATAAGGGGTCTAGCAGCAACAACAACAACAGTAAGATCATAGATTTGGTAGTCCCAGCTACCATACACTCTTGAACTACACTGACCTGATTCCTCTTTAGCCGAGGATATGTAGGCAACCTTTGAAGCAGGGTGCGGTCAAGCTTTTCCAAATTGCGTCTCATGGATTGTCAAGCAGGTAAAATAATCTCATGATTGCTCATTATCTTTTCCCGAAAACACTTTGCGTCTCCGAGTAAAGAGGGATAGCTGTGAGCATGTAATTTTTGCCTAACTTAAATTACTCCGATAAATTCTAAGAAATTAGAATTTTTCTTTATATGTGTAATTTTTAGAATTTAATTTCATAATTGTGTGTTTGCTACTTTGCTTGCATGTTGAGTGCATTTTAATTCATAAAAATACAAAAAATAGCATTTTGCATTTGGGATACCGGTTTTAACATTTTTTGGTTCAATGATTAATTAATAGCATGGAAAAACAAAAATAATAATAATATTGATCCTTTTATGCATTTTTACTTTTGAAGTTTCAAATGTGTTTCAATTTCTTTCTAATTAGGATTTAGTTAATTTAGAATTTAATTGGCTTAATTTTAGATTTAGATCAAGTCCTTTCTATTTTAATAACTAATTGGGTATTTAATCAAATAAATTAGTAATTAAAAAAAATTAGAGAAAAGAGATTGAAATTTAGTCTTGTTTAAAAGACCAAATTTGGGCCAATTTTTAATTAAGACCATCCCAAAAATCACCCCAACCAAGGCCCAATCGTTCAGATACCGCCGCAACCCAAACCATGACCCAATCCCTCCCATACCCCAACCAAAAAACCTCGTTTAGGTCCGAAGAGATCCAGGCCGCCGAGGTTACTTTGATCCGACGACCTGGAAGCCGAGATCAATTGCTATTTAAGTGTCCTAACGACCCCCCTACCCCTCAAACTATCTTTTAGAACCCCTGATATACACCGGTGTAACGCCACCATCTCGTCAACACTTCTGTCGTCTGCCGTCGGCCAGAAATTGTCTCGGCCGATGGCGATTGTCCAAATTCTCCCAAAATTTGTTTCACCGTCCACGCCGGCGCCGGTGCCAAAAAGAAACCCCAAAAGAACATCAAACACTCTCCTCATCCGCCTCTTCCCAAAGCCTAAACTAATTTCGTCTAAATCCAGCCCTAACTGCTCGAATCCTAAATCTAGGTTTTCCGACTTAGAGGCTGTCAAATTTCAGTCGCTTGGGGATTTTATCAATAATCAACTGGTTTTCTAATAATATTGTTTGCCTATTTTGGAAAAAACAGGCAAGCAATATTATTTAAAGTCAACTGTTTGAAGCCGGAATAAGTGATTCCTAATCATCCTTTTCCTTTATTTGTTTTGCTATTTATTTGCGTATTTCTTTGTTCTTTCCTCTGCTTGTTTTCTTTTGCTTTGTTCGAATTGGAGCTTTTCCAATTAAATCGCTGATTTTTTACATATTCAAATGATGTTAATTCCTTTAGAATTGTTCGAGCTTTGATTGATTTTTGTTCCATTGACCATGCTCTTTCAGTTTTCAATAAGGATTTGGTTCTGCTTTGATTTTTCTATGGTTTGATCTTGTAGTGATAGTGTTAGCATATGATATCAGCTTAATTTTAAATTTATTGATTTATTGGTAGTTCATTGATTTTAGTCCTTCGCCTTAGTATTAATTAGGGCTAAAATTCTAATTTTGGTTATTTAGTTCAATTGTCAAGATTGTTGTTATAATTGTTTGGATATAGCTGAGTTTGTTCCACCATTGGTTGGTTTAACTAAGTCAATTTCTGACAAAGTTAACATGGTTAGGGTGGGTTTGTAATTTCAGACTTAGTTCAAGGGTAATTGGGATAATTCTAAGTGAAGAATAATGCAGTAACTGAAATTGGGAACCCCCAGAACATTCGGGATGGGGTTCCAACTAGGATTTTAGAAAACTTAGTGATATAACTTGGCCAACAAGGCATAAAATAAGGGACTAACTAGCTAAAGCTGAAAAATAAAAGAAGTCCTCAGGGTGTAATTTAAAATAGAAAGGGTTGCCCTAAGTTTTGCCTATAAAAAATGCATATCTACCTTGTTTTACAAGTTTTGAAGTTTTGGTAAGCTTGGAAAAAGGCGAGCTAAAAAACACTGAAAATTCCAGGTGGCTAAATCACCAAAAACATTGTTTCATTGCCTCTCCTTTGACTTTTTTTTTACATCTGAAGCATTTTTTGGTTTCACATAAAGCTAAAACATGATTTGAATCTAGCTTTAAATTCTGGGATTTGTGTTATGGGTGGAAGTCACTGTTTCATTGGTATTTAAGTTGATTTCACTGGTCGTTTGGTTGAATCTGGGACTCTGCTTGCTGCTGTCAAGTTCTATTTGGTTTGATCTACTACTAATGTTGCTTGCTTACCATAATCACATCTTTTCTTTCTATAATCTCAAGGTACATGTTCTGGATCTTCATTGATGTAGCTTTCAAACTGGAAATAAGATGAAGTTGTGCCTGTTTTCTTATGTTGATCTATAGACATGTAGTTCCTCATAGTTCAATTAGTTTTATTAAATAGCTAAATCCTTGTTATAACTAATTTGGACTGCTGGACTTTTTATTAGAAATATATGAATATCCTGCAAATGATGTAGTTTAGTATAGTTACTTGTAGCCTTGATTATCATGTTAATTTGAGTTTAAATAGGTTATTGGCTAGAAGCTAAATCTGGAAGCAAAATGAGCCTTCCTATTAAAATAGAACCAGCATCCCCTGTAGCTTAGAAATAGTTGGTCACTTTAATTCGTTTACCAGGTGTCGGTTGAATTCGAATTCAAAGTATATTGTATTACTGAATTAAAACAGTAAGGTATTTCAGATTTAAAGTATATTGCATGTTAGTTTGGAAGTTCATTTTCATGTTAATGTTGATTTTGTCTCTACTATTGGTCATGCTACTTGGGCCCAGTTATTTAATGAGGAGTTCAAGTATTTCTAGCCTTGGACCAGTGCCTTTTGTAGTCCATTAAAGAGCTCTTCAAATTGGACTTATACTGAAGCCCAATCATTTGACAACTTTATAAAGCTGAAGGTATTTCCATTCACCTTGGGTTGATTATGAAGCCCAATAGGTTGTAAGCTTGAATTCTTGTTTTAAAATCGTTAATTTAATTGTAATGCATCGTTAATTAACGATTCTCCAATAATGAAGACTGCCTTGTTCACATTTAAGCCTGATCTTGAGGCCCGATACCTTTAATGCTTGCAATAATAATTAATTTTAATTGCTGCTTAATTAGGCTTGTAGAGATAATCTTTGATAGAGAACAATAGTCTCTTTAGGATTTCCCTTTAAATGAAATGAGGTGCGCCGTGCCAAATGAAATCACAAAATTGCATGGCACCAATATCGATTTCTTATGACTTTAAAAAAGACTAATATTGGTAGAAAAGCCTTTAGGGCCATTTAATATACAATTGTGATTGTGTATACGTCCGCGTAATACAATTGCATTTTAAAAAAAACAAACCGGAGTATGCGTTCACGCAACTTCGATCAAATCTTTTATTAACAATAAAATAGGTTACCAGTTTTAATTATTTTAGTTTATATGAGCTCATTAAATAACATATGGCCTTCCTAGTAATTTCGTGAGATGTAAAAAATGACTAATATTTAGGAGAATATCCATTAGGGCCGTTTTAAAATACTATCGTGAGTGTGCATATGTTCGCATAACACAATCATAGTTCTCAAAACAAAACCGGAGTATGCGTTAGCAAAACTTCGGCCAATCTTTTGTTAATGATAATTAAGTTTTATTAATTGTGGATATGTTCATGTGACATGATTGTTGACGCACCAAACAAGCGGGTATGCGTAACCTGCTTCAAAATAATTTCTAATTAAAAGCGGTAAAAGGCATAAGTACATAGGTTCTAAATATAGTAATTAAACAATTTAGTCGAGCCAAGTAGGATCAAAGCGATCGTTCTAGAACTATGAAACTCGGGAGTTCCTAAGACCTTCTCCCGGGTTAACAGAATTCCTTCCCCGGATTTCTGATTCGCAGACTATAAAAATAGAGTCATTCTTTTTCTCGATTCGATATTAAAACAGGTGACTTAGGACACCATAAATCCCCCAAGTCGCGACTCTGATTTAATTAATGTGAATCCCGTTTTGATTTTCACTTAAATTGGAAAAATTCCCTTTATTATACCTTTTCGGGGGTGTAGTAGGAAAAAGAAGGTGTGACAGGGGGCAATATTCCAAACCGTGCCACATTACACCATCCTTGCATTTCAACACCCCCTATTCAACCATCAAACTCTCTTCCTTCGAATCTTTCTCAGGCATGTCGAATATTTTATTCAGTCACGATGGCCCAGCCGTGTCTGGTGGCGCAACTTCAAAATGGCCTCAAAATCACACCAAACAACCCCCATAACTCCCTTGTCCCAAATCTGTGAATCACTTCCTTCGAATAACCCTCCGATGGCTCGAATCTTGGTTTGAAGTTCTGGACCATGCATGAAGATTGTTTGTCGTGGTTGTATTGGGTCGATTCTATCATCTAATAGCAATATTTGTTTGTTGAATCAACAACAAACAATCAGTGTTATTAGAAGACAAAATAATTGGTGAAATTGTCCTAATGTCGCATCAATCCAGTAAGTTTGTTTCACCCCTCATTTGTGTTGCTTCCTTCTTTCATATTCATTATCGCCCGTCACTAGCCTGTTAGCTTCTCCTTTTGTTTCTTTTATTTCAGAAATTTGCGTATTTTCAATTTTGTTTATCCTATTATGCATGTAAGCTTAATCTAGATTTTGCATATGTTCTACTCGTTTAAGCTTTCACAAAATGGTATTAATGTTGTCTTTTAATAGTTATTTTCATAATTTAATATCGTTTGTTTCTTTTTCTGTTTAGCTTATTTAATTAATTTTCATGGTTCATTTGTTTCCCCTGTTTTAGATATAAGAAAAAATCGGTATGGTGTTTTAATTGTGTGATAAGAACTTAGGCATTAATAATAAATTTTGTATGCTATCATTAATCAATTTTGGTTTAATGGCAAGAATATAGGAGTTTTATGCTGTTTGATTCAATTTTCGACTATTAACTATTAGCTTTTTAGGTTCTAATATTTTTCAAACACTTCTAGTGTTGTATTTGAATAAATAATACTTAAGGGGGGAGGGGGGGCCTAAGGGTCAGTCTTGGTTTGGCAAGGTAAATAACTAGTATTAGAGGAGTGGTTTAGGAATAGGACATGGGAAATCTTTTTCCAACAGCATTGGAAGCTTCTAGGGGGGTCCAATAATAAACTGTAGGGTTAACTTGGTCCACAAGCTAAAAAGAAAGGGACAATGAAGCAAGATAAAGATCAAAAGGTTGCCCTAGTCCTTGCCTATAAAGGCATTGTATACTTGCCTTACAAGTCAATTTTTAGAGGGAAGAGAGAGCTAAGAATATCAGAAATTTGAGGAGGATAGAAAAGGATCTATTGTTCCATTGAAAGAAAAGTTCTCTGAAATTCTTAAGATCCGATTTTCTAATAGAATTCTCGAATAGCATGGGAAAAAATAAGTTGAGTTTTGTTTTTATCCAAGGGTTTTGGTTCGAATTTAATTGTATTCTGATTTTGAGTTTTTAATGTTGCAATTGTGGATGTCTATTTGGTTCAAAATGTTTCTATTTCCTTGAGCATTTCTGGGTCAATCTTGTTGCTGAAACAACTACTCCTGCTACTGCTCGATTGGTGACCACCTCTTCTTCTTGTTTTGTCTTAAAATTTCAACTATTTCCTCATACCTTTCTGCTAACAAATGAAATACGACAAGTTGGAGCACGAATGAATTTGTATGCAGATTTGGATGTTCGATTTTGAATTTGAATAGAAATCTAGTTCGAATGTTAAATTCTATTAGCTTCTGTTGTTTATATCCTTTACTTTCCTGTTGTAATTCATGTGTTAATTTGCTTTAGCCCTTTAAAAGAATGATGGACTTTGGTCATGAGTGGTAGATAAATGCTCTTGGGTGTATGAAGTGTCAAACATGTAATAAGGTGTTTGAGTAGGTCCTTTGGTTGTAGCTTGATATTAGAATTTATTGTGGTAGAGTGTTGTCAATGTTCGTGAATTGGGTGTGTATACTTATTCTTAGTTGGAAACTGGCTTTTGAAATAATTTAGGTGGATCTGAATTGATTTAAGTTTAACAGTTCGAGCTGGTTGGACTATTAAACTCGTTGCCCAGAATCATGTTTAACTCTGAAATAACAAGTGCCGATGATGGTTCAATTGTTCTAAGTCGATATCCCTATATAGTCTGCTTGTTTTCAACGGTAACCAATTGACGTTCCCATATAGTTTGTGCCCTAGCCTAACTAAAAGAGGATCATTATTGATCGTTGTATAAGGTTCTTATTCATACCCCAATTTGTTCTCTCCTTCATTAATGGTTTAAGGGTCGATGGAAAAATCGGCGATCTGTTGGCTTCAGGGATGCGATCCTGGGTTCCCTACTTGCAGCCAACGCTAGTTGGAGTGTTTGGACCCGTTGGGGCTGAACATTAGTGAGATTCGTTAAGTTCAAGGCAGCCTCAGTCATCTAGCAGCATAATAATTTAGAGATTCGGGCCAGCGTTTTACAACGTCTCTTACTTAGCCCATATGAGCATTAGAGTCAAAAAGGCTAAGGATATAGAATTAATTAAGCGAGGTATGCCGTATTTAGCAAGTGTAGTTATGGCCCTCAATAATGTGGTTTGAAATTTCCTTACTATTGGAATAGAGGCGTGCCAAGCCCAACAAAATTTGAAATGCTTGGCCCTCTTTAATTATTTCTTTAAAATGTTTAGAACTCGAGGCGTGTCGTATAACAAATTTCCACAGGCCTCGCAAAGTTAATAACGCGTTGGCTGCTTTAGGCACATATTTTAATAATTTTACCTTCATAAACTCGGGTGCACATTTATGTGACCCAAATCCAAATTCCAACGATGTTAAAATATGTCAAAAGCCATGAGTGCATTTATGTGACGTGGTTCGAGACGTGTTTTGACGACGTTGCAATATTCTTTAAAAAATTAAATAAAAGCGGTTATTAAGAAAATTGGCACATAGGTATAAATGCATTAAAATCAGATAATCAAGCCAAATATAACAGTTGAGTGACCGTGCTAGAACCACGGAACTCGGGAATGCTTATCACCTTCTCCCAGGTTAACAGATTCCTTACCCGAATTTCTGGCTCACAGACTGTATACAGAGTCAAACCTTCCTCGATTTTCAGGATTTAAACCGGTGACTTGGGACACCATAAATTATCCCAAGTGGCAATGTCACGCCCCAAATTCGAGAGACATGACCGGCACTAGACCGGGCATCCCTAGTCAACCGGACCTGGGTGCCTTTCCTATCCCACATGTTACCCCTCATTCTTATTACCTAATTACCAGGTGAAATAGCCATTTATAGGATATTGACTCCATTAACCAAATTTTATAAACATAATAATAACAATTTCCATTAGAAACTTCATTCGCCATAATAAAGGTATTCCATTTTTATAAAACATTTCCACACATTAATATTTATCTTTTAAATTACCATGCCCGACACTACCCACAACCTGTCTACGGAGCCTCCAAATACAATTGAAGAATATTATGGAAATGCCGGCAACAAGGCTCCGGCTATACCTTATACAACTTCAAAACAAGATCAGAAACAGAAAGTGGCGTGAGCCAGATAGGGCCCTGAATGGAAAGGGGCTCGCCGAATCAGCTGACAGAAAGTGATGAGGAACTACGGTCGGTGGACTGGAGTGCCTTCTATGGATCACCCTACAATCATAACACGAATGTAGGGCCCCCGCCAAAAGGGACGTCAGTATATTTGAATTGTAATGGTATGTATGAAAAAACTCTGTCCCAAGTAAACTCAAGCCAAATTTTATAAACAAGTATAGAACTGAACAACAATAGCACAAGTACAACCACGAAGCAACAACCAAACATTCCACAGCAAATGATTCAAGTAGTCAAACAAAGGGGCAATCAGTGCCCCACAGGCTACAAACTCTCCTGCTGTCTCCTTTCACAATTCCACATTTATCATTTCATGATTCATATTCATATCAATACTGATATTGGATCACATTTTCCACCCTTAATGACTCGTCCACCCTTATTACCTCGGCCACCCTTATCACCCCAACCCACACCTTATTTCACAGCATACAAACCAACCCTGCCTGACAGTTTTCGATTCACAACAACAAACAGCACAAAAACAAGTACAAGGAATAAACGATGGCACATTGTTAAAATAATTCCACAACAAGGGTATTGAAATGCCACAACTAGCAACAACAATTTCCTATGTTCATCAAAATTGATACACAATTTAGATCATCACAACAGTTATTCACAACTAATCACACACATCGTTCCATAATATTTCCATTTCCATTGTTCCACATTATTCCCATTTCCATTGTTTTCATTAGCATTGTTTCACATTATTTCCATTTCCATTGTTCCATATTGTTTCCATTACCACTATTCCACATTATTTCCATTTCCGTTGTTCCAATTACGAGTTCCAAAACATTCATCACAAAATGTTACCACACAATCATACAACACATAAGCTTCACGATGATTCTCACATGAATATCAACTATCAACAATTTCACAACTAGCATAGGGCGATTTCACAAGGATCACAGTTAGCCATACATACCTCGATTGAGCTTTCCTTAAGTTACTACAACACTCCAAAAACTCTAGCAATTCCAATCTTCTATGAGACATAACAAAATTAAACACATATTAGAAAGATATTCATGAAACTAGCTCGTTTGAGCATTTTATCAAACACTAGTTGAGCATCTTGACATCAAAAATCCCCTTTTTAAGATTTCCTTCATTCCCTAATCCAATCTTTACTAATCTATGTTAAAAAATCTTCCCATAAACCTAAGTTGTACATGCATGCATACACAATACTAAAATACCCAAGAATCACACCTCAATAATCCATCTTATACTCTAAACTCGAAATTAGAAACTAGGGCATGGAATCTTACCTCTTAGATGAAGAACTAGGGCTTTCACTTGATTATCTTCAAGGAATTAACAAGATATTGTGGAGAATTTGATGGGAGAAACTTTGCCTCTCTGAACCCCCTCTCTCTCACTCTAAAAATACTCATAAAAATGCTTAAAATGATTTATGGGGTCAAATAATGATAGGGGGTCGGGTTTATAAAATACAAAAAAAACCACGATGTCGATTCTGCAATAGCAGAACGAACCGCAGAATCGACATGCGGTCCGCAGAATGCATCACAGAATCGACGCCCAAAACTGGGTTTCTCGGGTTCAAAATGTGGCCAAAATGCGTCCGCAAAGTGCATTTTGCGATCCAAAATGCGATCGCAGAATTGACTCAGGATATTAATTTCCAGCCTTTGGTAATTTGACCATAACTTTGTGTAGGAATGTCCAAATGACAAACGGTCGGAAGCGTTGGAAACTAGCCTCAAAGGGCTTTAATTTTATATTCTATTCATTACATAAAACTTTATTCATAATTATATATTCTAGTTTAAATTGGAGCCTTATGCAAATCCATTTGGAATTTTGGCCTATTTCGAAAATTTTCCCATTTGGCATACACCTAGGCTTCCCTTTGGACCTCACATCACTTACCATAAGACTTATTCTCATATTTACAAAGTCTAATTTATTTCCAGCATGTTAATAGTATATAAAAGCATTATAACAAGCATGTGTGACACTACGAAATCCTAAATTACATAGCAAAATTTTCCGGGGCCTTACATTCCCCCCACCCCTAGGATCATTCGTCCTCGAATGAGGAGTAGAAACACTTTAACATCACACATCTCTTTTCTAACCTACGTCAATTCCCTAAATTTTTTGGCTAACTCCCAAATTTTTCAGAAATTTTGGCAGAGTCTCCTTTGTAACTAGGCCTATCTACCTGCCAGAGAATCACTAAATTCGTCTCAACAACACATCCAAAACTATACCTAGAACCGCAATGTATATATCCACAATCCTAATCCCAATATTACAAGCACTACATTATCATAAGGATACCAGAACATGGACTGCACAATTTTATATCAAAACATCTATATGGTACCTTCAAAGTCAAAACTAACTGGTATACAATCAAGTAAAAATATTTTCCTTCCACGGCATATCTAGATTTCCATATGACATTATTGACTTACAAGCATTGTTATGACACCTTCTCAAAAATAATATCAACTCCTAAACATACATAACAAGGATGACAAATAAACATCTTGCATGAGATAACTATCCATTGACTTTACCTTTTAACAACTTCCATTGTACAATTTACATTTCACCGGATATTGAAAATCACGGTAACAACATCAACCCACAATTTCCTTACATAGCATCATACCATCAAGAATGTCATTTCATAGTAAACAAACAAATATGTGTTCATAATAGTCCTTACTTGCCATTAGTGTAACCACATAGGTGTTCATCAACAAGAATATAATTTCATTTCCATCAGCAGTCCATATGAAGTCAAGCCATCATGATTCTTTCTAATAATGCATCATATACGATATTACCATGATCATATAGTTCGTTCAAACCAATTCATTACCTTCTTAGACATAACATATAGAAACACAAAGTACATGAGAAACAGTTACGGGGATATCATACTCCTATTGCAACCTAATGTGTAATACAATCATGTTACCTTTATTATCAACTCACATATCATTTTCAGGGGGACACACACTAAACCCTTGATGACCTTTAATAGTTACTCTAAGATTCGATATCGTAAACTGACCATAAAATTACCTATCCATTATATATGTATATATAACCACAATATGAAGCTTTACCTTTGACTTGTCTGAACTTACCATACCCAATGGATTCTATACAATAAGAAACAACAGAGTTCAAGATTAGGCTGGAGTTATTCAGGAATCCATTAATGTGCTGAGTAGAGTACTTTATGAGGTCATATACTAACAGACACAAGAGGTTACTACTAACAATACTGACATGGTTTATCATTGTGATTACCTAAATTATTACACAAATGAGGCATAAGAGTAAGTAGTACATGGCAATATGAGTCACTAAGAAGGAATACTCAAGTACATGAACTACTCATTTTCTAGAGTGTAGCGAAAATCCGTCTATCCAGAATAAGAATACTCTGGCACCTTGAATGTAATATGGGTTTCAAAACATGAAGTTGATACATTCTTAACATTACTTGACACACAGAATCTATGCCACAAGCCTATAAGGATGAAAAGAATTGAACGCTTATGAGATTACCATATTTTAGACAGCTTAAGACTTCTTGTTAATTGATCATATATGAGGGAACTAAAAATACGACCATTTGTCACTCAAATAAACATGTTCATGATATGTGCAAAAATCCAAAGTCATCAAATCTCAACCTTTCAGGAGTGAAACTCCATAGCTAGAAAATTTTGATATTGGGACAAAATCATGAATTGGTTAGATAGTTCTAATAGTTAACACGATGCTCCGGAGATAAGGAATACAATACTCCTATACAGCCAAAAAGGCGAGATGCCAAGGGTAGTGTAACTCCCGCACATGACAATGACATAGTCAAGGATTTCAGAAGTTGAGGGTGTAAAGAAAACCAAACTCAATGAGACAGTGCACAATAACCACTGAAGGTTTGCAGATGTTCATGAAGGGATCTCCATAGGTTTTGACTTGAAGAAAGAAAAAGGATAGTGACACACAGAGGGGCATGTTCTCTCATGGTTATCATACAAGTGTTGGGTACTAGCACAACGAATTCACTAAATAAGGAATACAAGTAACACATTGTGGAGACATGAAGAGAAAAAAATCATTCGTTGTGAGTTGGAAATGCTTATGTTATACTAACTTCCAAACTGCAATACAATTCCACATCATGGGCAACTATAATACTAGAAACCAAGTGAGCTACTTACTATGGGATATCTCAAGTGGACACGAATATTATGGCGACACAAGATCTTCCTATAATGGGATGTGAGGGTCTCAATTTTCAGAAAAACTTTATGCACACAGTGACCATTTCAATTGATAGGTACTTGTAGGATATGTGTTGACGCATGCTCTCATGTTACTTTATGGTAAGAAGGTTTTCATGATGTTACTTGCAAGAGAGTGGATTGGTTATTTAAGCCATATACACAACTGAGTAAAAGAGTGACTCGAGAAGGATCACAAAGCTTGAATACTTTGCATGGAACTCGACACCACATGTACAAACTATATGATATTGCATGAAATGTTTTGTAATTTAGATTCTTTTTAAGAACATATCTATGCAAGGACAAGGAAGGTATAAGGGTCTAGGAAAAAGTTTAAACAATCACCACATTACCAAATAGAATGGATTGCATAGTTTTCACATAATTTCCATACCTCTAGGCTGCATTTCATAGCTCTGTTCACATATCAATTATACACCTATGAGCTTCATACAATAATAAGGAAATCACAAGTACGAATGAAACACTTTAAATGATCAACACGTTATCAAGTAAAAGAATCATGCCATTTATACGTATATTTGTCCATCGGCTCTTGGGGCCACAATTATCACAAGCACTAGGACACATTTCATAATACAACCTCTTCTTTCCCGCATTTCACATCATTTCCGCATATTTCACACCAACATCATAATATGTTTCATATTCCCTAATGTCACAAGTATCACCAGGTACGATTTCATTTCGAGTTCTCGACACATTGTCCATACTCTATTTCTCAAAATCATTTGACTTATCATTTCTATACACAGAGGATTTCACACAGTTTTATTTAATATATGCTGCTCTAATTTCAATTTATGTCCTTCACATTTCAATACATGAATCATTTTCCTTGCACCCATTTTAAGTTATCAACTATAGCACATTTTTCATATTGGAATGCATTTTTTACAATTATAGGGTCACAACACCATCATGTAAAGTATCAATCCCAACAAGAATCCAACATTCAGCCTTGCTACATTTACACCGTCACTTACTTCACTTCCAAACATCTTTGTACATTACCAACAACTAGGCACAATCAATAAAATACATGGTAAACATAAGAACACTTTGGAGGAATCAACCATAACAAGTTTTCTCACAAAATGTGACATCAAAATGTCAATTTAAACTTGACTTGAAGTCTAGGAATTTAGCACATAGTTCACATTCTTTACATGTTCTCATTTACCAAGAATAATATACTAAACACATGAAGAAGTACCTCCCACATATATTTTCACAGCAATAATTCGCTTAACAAAACACAACGAGTACTGCATAAATTATATCTTGAACCTACAACATTTACGCGGGAACCATGGAAGCTTAATTCCTAAAAGACGTGATTTTAACCGTACATACAGATAATATACTACATGATCTGGTAGTGCGGTGACATTAGTAGGAACAAGGGTACTCCTCTTAACAACAAGTTCTACCAATCCCTCCATGGCTCAACATATTCCTTTAACAAGTCCTTAGGTAATCCACTTGGATTCAATGGTGGGATCACTCCCTCCTTACAAGCTTCAAATTCGCGGATTATGGTATTAAAATTACCAATCTTGAGAATAAGACTTAGAGAGGAATCAACTCCCTATCTTGAGCTATATCGCACGATCTGGATTATCAAAGAAGGGTAAAATTCTTAAATGTCCAAATAGCCTCCAACTTATAGATGTGGTTGACAACACACGGATAAGAAGGACTCCACTAGACACAGCTCCGATATGCTATTCACCATATAAAACATTATACATAATTGTATATTCTAGTTTAAAGTGGAGCCTTGTGCGAATCCATTTGGAATTTTGGCCTATTTCAAAAATTTTCCCATTTCGCATACACCTAGGCTTCCCTTTGGACCTCACATCAATTACCATAAGACTTATACTCATATTTACAAAGTCTAATTTATGTACACCATGTTAATAGTATATAAAAGCATTATAACAAGCCTGCGTGACACTAAGAAATCCTAAATTACTTAGCGAAATTTTCCGAGGCCTCACAGGGAACTCTAAAATTACTAACAAATGAATCCCGTTTTGATTGTCCTTTAATTGGAATAACTTCCTTTTCTACGCCCTTCGCCGGGTTGTACTGTTAAAAAGGAGGTTTGACAAATACAATAACAAACGAGTCAAGATAAGGCCAAAACGTGTTGTTCATCAAATGCATATATGTTGCTGGGGCATTGGTCAGCCTAAAATACATCACAAGGAACTCATAATGACCATATCGGGTTCCTGAAAGTTGTCTTAAGAATGTCTGAATCCCTAATCTTCAACTGTTGATACCCTAATCTGAGATCAATCTTGGAGAACACTCTCGCTCCCTAAAGCTGGTCAAATAAGTCATAAATGCGAGGCAATGGATACTTGTTCTTGATTGTGACTTTGTTCAACTACCTGAAATCAATGTGCATTCTCATAGTGTCATCCTTTCTTCACAAACAGAACAGGTGTACCCCAAGGTGGCACACTAGGCCGAATAAACCCCTTATAAACGAGTTCCTGAAGCTACTCCTTCAATTCCTTTAACTCTTTTGGTGCTATACGATACAATGGAATAGAAATGGGCTGAGTGTCCGTCACCAAATCAACACTGAAGTCAATATCCCTGTTCGGTGGCATGTCCGACAGGTCTGCAAGAAACATATCCAAAAAATGCCTCACTACCGAAACTGAACCAATGGTAGGAGTTTCTGCACTTCCATCCCACACAAAGGCCAAATAATAAAGACAACCTTTCCCAACCATCCGCCGAGCCTTCAAAAATGAAATCACTCTATTAGGAACATAATTCGAAGAACCTTGCTACTCTATCCATGGCACCCCCAGCATAGCCAATATCACCGTCTTAGCATAAAAGCAGAATAGCATGAAATGGATACAACCAATCTATGCCTATATATCACATCAAAATCAACCATACTAAGTAGCAAAAGGTATTTTGGGTCTCCAAACCCCCAATCGTCACGACAAAAGACCGATATATGCAGTCTATAATAATCATATCGCCCATAGGAGTAGATATATGAATAGATGAAATAAGAGACTCGCGGCCATATCCAAATAATGAGCAAAATAAGACGACACATATGAAAAAGTGGAACCATGACACAAATAATACGGAGGCATCCTCTGTAGCAAATTGAGACAATACCTCTGATCACAGCATCTGAAGCAATAGAATCTGGTCTAGCTGGAAGTGCATAGAAATAGGCCTGACCACCACCTAATCGACCTCCCCCTCTAGGGCGACCCCTAGCAGACTATCCTTCACCCCTACCTGACAGGGCGGGTGGTGAAGCAACTGGTGCCGAAGTTGATCGTTGACTCCTCTACTGAGGCAGACCCCCATGACGAGAAGGACACTGCCTCCATATGTGCTCAAAATCCCTTATCTTATAACAATCCCCTGGTGCTGGTGACGGGAACTGAAGGAAACCCCTAGCATCGGGATGGCTGGTAGAAGAACCTGGCATGGAAGAGCCCTAAACTGATAGAGAACGGGACGAACTCAAACTGAGGGGTCACTAAGTGATGAATGGCCCTGATGAGAACTATGAGAACCATGGCACGATGATTCCCTATAGTGAACAGAGCGAGCTAACTGATAATGTTTGATGGACAACCTCTGGTATGCTGGAACTGATCCTCATAAGGAGCAATAACAAAACTACTGGATCCACATGGCCTCTTGGCCTCCCTCTCCACTTGCTCCAGATGGCAAATTGATTCTAGTCCCCGGGTAATGTCAACAAACTCCTCAAAAGAAGCCCCAGACACCATCTCTCTAGTCATAGGAATATGCAGCTGGTATGCGAGGCCAACAATGAACCTCTTAATCCTATCCTTGTTTGTGGGAACAAACCAGATAGCATGACGGGATAACTCAGAGAACCTCATCTTATACTGCGTCATATCATCCTGATGCAACTCCTATTTTAGGACTATGGCACATACTTCTCCAGAAAGAGAACGGAACTGCTGCCAAGTAAGGGGCACTACACCAACAAGCCTATGCCTCTCATAAGCCTCCTACCAAGTAAAGCCAGCTCCATAGAACTGAAAGGTAGTGAACGAGACCCCACTGGTCTCTAGAATACCTGCTGTACAAAGAATCCTCTGACACTTGCCCAAGAAACCATGGGCATCCTCGCCTTCTTACCATTGGAAGTTAAATTCTTAAGTCTACCAAACCTCTCCAATCTATGTTTCTCATCATCAGGTATGAATGTACCACATAATCATGAGCAAATGCAACCGGCTAGGCTGGTGGTGCTTCCGATGTCTGTACTCCCTGAACAACCTGCTCGAGTGTATGGGCGGGGGAAATTGAGTGCCTCCCCCCGCCTGGGAAGTAGCTGTTGTGGTAGAAACAGCAGCCGCCTGAGCAAGACTGGTGCACACGGTCAAAATCTGAGCTAATCTCTCCTAAAGACCTGGAATAATAATAGGCACAACCAATGGATGCTTTGGTCTCGTTGGAGCATCCACAACTAGGACTTGATCATGAATTGGGGTAACTCATGGATATGTAGATGCTACCCTAGCTGTTGTCCGGGCTACACCCCTACCTCTACCATAACCTCGATGGGGACCTCGTCCTCTCGTAGCCCCAACTAGTAGAACTGGTAGCCGTCTGTCCTTAGCGGTAGCATATGTCCTCACCAACTGTGAGAGAATAGAATAACAAAAGTTTAGTTACCAGAATCAACAGATTCGCACGATAAAAATTCAAGAATATAAAGTTTTCCTGAAGGTCCTGTAACCTCTCCAAGATAAGTACAAACGTATCTGTACCAATCTGCAAGACTCTACTAAACCCGCTCATGACCCGTGAGACCTATGTAACCAAGGCGCTGATACCAACTTGTCACGACCCAAACTATCATTTGGCGATAGCACCTATCGTGGTATTAGGCAAGCCGACTCTTTACCCAAAAACAACACGATATTCCTATTCAAAGAAAGATTCATGCTATTTAATAATGAAACATCATAAAGAAAATCTGAATGATGAAAGTGTGGAAAGAAAAGCATGTCATCAGGGGGTCACTAGTCATGAGCATCTACTACAATTTGTCCGAAAATACTGAGACTAACATAGTCTGGAAATATAGCTACAAACAACTATAGGAAGATATGAGGGAGAAGAGCAGGGCTGCGATCGCCAGCAGCTACCTTGCTAACTCTGAAAAGATCTACAACTAGAATAGTCAATAGCTGGGTCCTGATACACCTGGATCTGCACACAAGGTGTAGGTAGTAATATGAATACGCCAACTCAGAAAGTAACCAAAGTGAATAAAGTCTGGGAAGTAGAGTAGAGACGAGCAATAAAGCATTTAAAGTTCACATCATGAAATCTCAGTAAAAATACAATGGGCTTTTAAAATCAAGGTTGAATCAAATCGTTAAAATATATTTTTAATCATTTTCAAATAAGGCTCAATTCAAGGGTGAGAAAAAATGATGAAATCATAAACTGCCCCTCGTGCAAAACATCACTCGTAAATAGCCCCTCGGGAAAATATCATAGTCAATCGCATACAGCCCATCGGGCATACCTCACAATCACTCGTAAACAGTAGGTACCTGCACTCACTAGGGGTGCGCAGACACCGGAGGGGCTCCTTCAGCCCAAGCGCTATAACAGGCCACTTTGTGGCATAAATCAATCAGGCCTTCGGCCTCACTCAATTATGAATCAGTAAAACATGATGCGGCATGCAGCCCGATCCTATAAATCCTCACAAATTAGGCCCTCGGCCTCAATCACTCATAAACTTCTCACCACTCGGGCTCTTAGTAAAAACAAGGTAATCAGCCCAAAACAACATTACATGCATCAAAACAGAGTTATAAAGACTAAGTTATGAAAACAATAAGTATAACATGACTGAGTATAGATTTTCAATCGAAAACAGTGAGAGGATAGCAAGAAAAAGGCCTTTAGGATCCAAACAGCTCTGGCACAAGGACTAAACATGACATTCAACCCGGCTTACAGAAACTCTTTCTAAAACACATAAGCATCATATAATTTCAACCAAATACGCAAATTTATAGTTGCTACAAGGCGGACCAAGTCACAATTCCCAATGGTCCTTGCCCACACGCCCATCTCCTAGCATGTGTGTCACCTCAAAATAGTAAAACAATATGAAATCTCGGGTTACATACTCTCAGGACTAGATTTACAATCGTTACTTACCTCAAACGGGTCAAATCTCTACTCTGCGATGCCTTTGCCCCTCGACTCGACCTCCAATCGCTCTGAATCTATTCATAAACAAAACAATACTATCAATATGCGCTAATGAAATAAATTCCATAAGAAAAACTATTAAATTAGGCACAAATCCCGAAATCCACTCAGACGCTGCCCCCGAGCCCGCCGTCTCGGAATTTGTCAAAAGTCACAAAAAACAAAGACCTTTTACTCACGAGTCCATACATACAAAATATATCAAAATTTGACTTCATTTGATGCCATGACCTGGATTTCCCACCCTCGGAAGTCGTGATGGCACCTACTCATGGAAGCTAGGGAAACCGCGCAATATAGAAACCACTAACTCTTACATTTTTAACCCTTTTTAACAACTTAGATTAACATGTAATCAACATTGAATATCTACGATAAACAGAACAAGTGGAAGACTTATATAGATAAAACTAACCAAAGCCAGCACTATAACGCCAATATACTCCTCTGCTCGGAATCTGGTATCATAATATCATGGACGGAATATGATTACTACAACAAATGTCTGAAAGAAATACAATCTATCTCGAAATCAAATGGAAATAAAGTACAAAATAATATAGAAGAAAACGTCGGGCCTGCGGACGCCTGCAGGACTACCTCGGGATCTCTAGCTGGACTGAAGGCAGCCTCCCCAAGTGCTACTGCCCAAAAGCTGCTTCGAGGTCTGCACATAATGCAGAGTGTAGCATCAGCACAACCGACCTCATGTGGCTGGCCTAACCCCGGTGAAGTAGAGATGAGACTAGGACCAGAGTCAACCTGTGCAGTTATATAATAGGCAACAAAAACAAAAGCAGGAATAAACAAATAAAGATAGGAGGGTGGTGCATGTTGCAGGGAAATACCAATTCCAAAAGTAATTTAAGACAAATATATGAGAAACAATTTAGGATCTACATCAAAACAATAACAACACTGTTGCGGAGCGCAACCCAATCCCTATCATTTATCACTATTGTGGAGTGCAACCCGATCCAACTATATCATTGTCGTGGCATGCAACCCGATCCAACTGTATCATAGTTGCGGTGTGCAACCCGATTCAATTGTATTATTGTTGCAGTGTGCAACGAGATCCATTTGTATTATTGTTGCAGCATGCAACCTGATCCATTTATATCATTATTGTGGCATGCAATCTGATCCAAATATAACATTGTTGTGACGTGCAACACGATCCAAATATAACATCATTATGGCATGCAACCCGATCCACATATGCAATCAACAACAATCATCAAAAGATTCCCAGAAAGAGATCAATAAAGAACTACACTATCCCGTTAGGGGAATTGACTGTACAAGTAAATACGTCCCGACAAGGGAGAAACAGCAATAACCAATCTCGTTCCAACATCTAATTACCTCAGCTATCACCAATACTCAATCTCAAGTAATTTCCACGAGAACAATATTTATCCTTGCTCAGAACCGAGAATCATCAATTTAAGCATCCGTAGTATTATTTACAAACACAATAAATTACAATTTAAGACTAACGGCCATTCTCAACACCAACGTATATATATTCGTCACCATGCTAATGCGTCATACTCAACAAGAAGCAAATAGCAAATAGGACACAACTCCTAATCCCTCAAGCTAAGGTTAGACCAAATACTTAACTCGAACTTTCCCGGCCAACTCGAGCCTGAGACACCACTTCCCCTTTCGAATTTGGCTCCAAATCAATCTTATCTAGACATAATCGACTTAATAACATCAGTAAATGGCAAACAATCTAATTCACATGCTTAATTATAACTTTCCAATCATTCTTTCCAAAAATCCAAAAATTGACCCTGGACCCTTGGTCAAAACACGAGTTTCGTACCAAAATCTGATCACCCATTCACCCACAAGCCAAAATATATAATTAATTTTGAAATCCGACCCCAAACCAATGTCAAATTCCCAAATAATTAAAAAGCCCTAACTCTACCCAAATCCCTAACTTTCTACCCTTAATCACATATTTTAGGCCTAGAAATCTAATGGTTGTTGGTAAAAATCGAAGAAAACGATCTTAGGACTACATACCTATGAAGCTATGGTAAAGTTCCTCTCCAGAAATCGCCTAAGAGGTGTGGAGAAGGTAAAGTTTATGAAAAATAGAAGAATTCCTATAATACATTCTTTTTTCAAACATTAAAAATAACTGGGCGAAATTGGTCTACGCATTCGCGACATGCTCATCACGTTCGTGATGAATTGAGCTTGAGGGTCCTTCACGTTTGTGAAAATGGGCTCGCGTTCACGGAGCACTAACTCATCAAGCCTTAGCGTTCGCGGCCTAGGTCTCTTGTTCGCATAAAAGGAAATTTTCTTCAGCGTGAATAGCTCATCACGTTCGCGAGGGTCCTCTCGCAAACGAGAAGAAGAAAATGCCAGAACACAAGAAACTGAAACCTGCCATGTTTTATGAGTTCAAAACCTTTCGAACCGCGTTCAAAACTCACCTGAGCGCTAAAGGCTCCAAACCAAACATACGTACTAACTCTAAAACACAATATGAACTTATTCGAGCAATCAAATCGCCCAAATAACCTCTTAAATGACGAATTAAACCTAAAAATCAATGAAATTTCTCAAAGCTTCTTTAAACATCAAATTTTGCATTTAAGGCCCGAATCACGTAAAATGGATTCTGTTTCTTACCAAACTTTACCGACAACACATATAAATCATATTGAACCTGTACCGGGCCCAAAAAATATAATACAAGCGTGATACCACATATTTCACATAGCATTTCACTTTCAAAAACCTTTATATTTTTCAGAAAACAAACTCTTTTAAAAAATTCATTTCTCGCACTCAGGACCTCGGAATTCAATTCCGGGCATACGTCCAAGTCTCTTATTTTTCCACGGACCTTATGGGACCGTCAAATTACTAGTCCGGGTTCGATGTTTTAAGTCAACTTAAATGCATTTTTGAGTCAAAATTTTAATATTTTTCACAGATTTTCACATATTTGCTTTTGGTTATGCGCCCGAACTGCGCACGCAAATCGAGGTAAAGTTGAAAGACGTTTTTATGGCCTCAAAACATAGAATTTATTTTTAAAACAAGTGATGGCCCTTTGGGTCATTACATTCTTCACCTCTAAAACAATCGTTTGTCCTCGAACAAACATAAGAAAGAAGTACCTGAATCGGGGAAAAGATGGGGATAACGGCTCCGTATATCGAACTCGGACTCCCAAATCGATGCCTCAGCAGGCTGACCTCTCCAATGAACACGACCAGTAGGAAAACTCTTCGATCTCAACTGACAAACCTGCCGATCTAGAATAGCTACAGGCTCCTCCTTATATGACAAGTCCTTGTCCAACTAGACAGTGTTGAAATCTAATACGTGGGATGGATCGCCGTGATATTTCTGAAGCACGGACACATGAAACACTGGATGCACGGCTAATAAGCTAGGCGGCAATACAAGTCTATAAGCCACCTCTCCCACTCGATCATGGATCTCGAGCGGGCCAATGAATCTAGGGCTAAGCTTGCCCTTCTTCCCAAATCTCATCACGCCCTTCATAGGTGACACTCGAAGAAATACCCGCTCACCGACCATGAAAGCTAAATCTTGAACCTTGCGGTCGGCATAACTCTTCTGCCTGAACTGAACTGTACGAAGCCTATCCGAAATGATCCTGACTTTGTCCATGGCATCCTGAACTAGATCTGTACCCAACAATCGAGCCTCCCCCGGCTCAAACCATCCAATCGGAGACCGATACCACCTACCGTATAAGGCCTCATAAGGAGCCATCTGAATACTCGACAGGTAGATGTTGTTGTAGGTAAGCTCTGCTAAAGGAAAAACTTTTTCCCACAAGACTCTAAAGTCGATGATACAAGCTCGGAGCATATCCTCCAAAATCTAAATATTCTGCTTGGACAGCCCATCTGCCTGAGGATGAAATGTTATGCTCAACTCAACCCATGTGCCCATCTGCCGCTGAACTTCTCTCCAGAAATATGAGGTAAACTGCCGGTCCAAAATAATAGACACGGGCACACTATGAAGACGAACAATCTCCCAGATATAGATCTCAGCTAACCTCTCGGAAGAATAGGAGACTGCCACAGGAATGAAATGTGCAAACTTGGTCAGCCTATCAATAATAACCCACACTGCATCGAACTTCCTTTGAGTCCGTGGGAGTCCAACAACGAAGTCTACTGTGATTCCTTCCCACTTCTACTCAGGAATCTCAATCTTCTGGAATAAACCACTAGGTCTCTTATGCTCATACTTAACCTACTGACAATTCAAACATCAAGCCACATATGCAATTATATCCTTCTTCATTCTCCGCCACCAATAATAATGATGCAAATCTTGATACATCTTTGGGATGCCCGAGTGAATAGCGTACCGGGAGCTATGGGCCTCCTCTAAAATCAACTCTCAAAATCCGTCTACATTGGGAACACAAACTTAACCCTGCAATCTCAAAACTCCATCATCACCCAAGGTAACCTGCTTGGCACCTCTATGCTGCACCGCGTCTCTAAGGACACACAAATGGGGATCATCTGACAGTCGATCACATCTACGCTCTAATAAAGAAGAACAAGCGACCGTGCAAGCTAACACACAACTGGGCTCAAAAACATCCAGCCTCATGAACTGATTATCCAAGGCCTGAATATCCAAAGCAAGCGGTCTCTCACCGATCGGAATATAAACAAGACTGCCCATACTAGCTGAATTTCTACTCAAAGCATCGGCCACCACATTGGCCTTTCCCGTGTGGTATAAGATGGTGATATCATAGTCTTTCAAAAACTCCAACCACCTTCTCTGTCTCAAATCAACTCCTTCTGCTTGAACAAATACTGCAGGATAGAAATGGGCTGAATGCCCGAAGCCAAATCATTGTAAAAATCAATATCCCTGTTGGGTAGCATAACCGACAGGTCTGAAGGAAATACCTCTGGACACTCCCGAACAATAGGCATAAAATTAATAGAAGGGACCTCACTATTGGAATCACGAAAATAGGCCAAATAGGCCAAACACCCTTTCTCGACCATATTCCGAGCCTTCACATAAGAGATAACACTACGGGTAGAATGACCTGGAGTCCCTCTCCACTCTAAATGAGGCAAATTCAGCAAGGCTAATGTCACCATCTTTGGCTGACAGTCCAAGATAGCATGGTAAGGTGATAACCAGTCCATCCCCAATATAACATCAAAATCAACCATGTCTAGAAGCAAAAACTCTACACGAGTCTCAAGATCCCCAATCACCACAATACAAGAACGATGGACTCGATCTACCACAATAGAATCACCCATTGGTGTAGACATATATACAGGGGCACTCAAGTAATCGCTAGGCATGACCAGATACAGTGCAAAATAAGATGATACATAGGAGTAGCCTGGATCAAATAAAACTGAAGCATCTCTGCCACAAACCAGAACAGTACCTATGATAACTACATCGGAAGCCTCAGGCCTAGTTCGAAAAGCATAAAATCAGGGTTGGGCCTCACCACCCTGGACTACATCCCTGGTCTGGCCTTTTCCCGGCTGGCCTCTACCTCTCACTGCCTGAGCTCCACCTCTAGCACCTCTACCTCCACCTCTAGCACCTCCACCCCAACCTCTAGCTGGCTGCACGGGCTGTGGAATGCCTGGTGCTAAACCATAGCACGAGAACCCTACTGCTATGACTGAGTACTCACCAACCTCAAATAAGCCCTCCAGATATGACCATACTCACCATACTCATTAGATCCACCTGAGTGTTGTGGATGAGGAAACTAAGACCGACCCTGGCGACCTGAATGACCACCCTAAAAACTATGGAGTAGAGGTGCACTAATAGGAGTTAGTGGTGCACTATAGAGTTGTTGATTAGAATATTGCATATGAGAACCACGGCCACCTGAAGTGTTGGCTGAAAGGGCCTGAGAGGATGGCCTCTACTTTACGAATCCCTTCCTCCAGATGAGGCACCACTAAATCTGCCTAAATGATGGTGCCTCTTGTCTGACCTATGACCACCTCCCTGCGACAGAACTATCTCCACTCTCCTGGCCACATTGGTCGCCTCCTGAAAAGTAATCTCGCTCCCAGTCTCCTTAGCCATCTGAAGTCGAATCGACTGAATAGTCCCTCAATGAACCTCCTAACCCTCTCATGCTCGGTGGGAAGTATGACAAGAGCATGACGAGCCAAGTCAATAAATCTAGTCACATACTGAGTAACAATCGTAAAACCCTGGTAGAGATGCTCAAAATGCCTCTGATAGGCCTCTCTCTAAGTGATGCGGAGAAACTTCTCAAGAAATAGCAGAGTAAATAGCTCCAAAGTCAAAGTTGGTGATCTGGCTGGTCTAGCCAAGTAATAATCTCTCCACCAAGTCTTGGCATATCCAAATAAGCAAAAAGTAGCAAAATCGATCCTATTGGTTTCAACTATCCCCATGTTCTAAGAACCTTATGACAGCCGTCAAGATAATCCTAGGGATCCTCTGAAGATGCACTGCTAAAAGTACTAGTGAAGATCTTGGTGAACTTGTCCAATCTCCACAAAGTATCAGCAGATATAGCTTCTCCATTACTGGCTTGAGCTACCATACCTGGCTGAACTACTCCAACTGGCTGAGCTGATGGAGTTTGAAACCGGGGAGCCATCTACTCCGGAGTGCGAGTAGAAGGAGTCTGGACTCCTCCTCTAGCCTGAGAGATTGCTGGTGCTATAGGAAACAAGCCTGCCCTGGTAACACTCTCCATAAGGCCCACTAGATGGACTAGAGCATCCTAAAATATCGGGTAGCAATAAACCCCTCTGGGACCTTAGCTGGGCCCACCGAAACTGTTGGAACGGAACCTCATCATCAAAGTCAACCTGAGGCTCCGCCGCTGGTACTATTACTCTAAGCTAAGATTTGCCCATGTATCAGCCTCTAGCACTGGCTCGGCCTCGCCCTCTACCCCTCGTGGGAGCTGCTGCTAGGGGCTTGGGCTGCTAATCAATGGATGAGGAAGTGCGAGTTCTCTCCATTTGCAAAAGAACATAATAGAAATTCAAATAGCATTGAGAAACCAAACCGCACAACAAGAAAGATTAAATGTGAAGTTTTTCCTAACTATGTAGCCTCTGCGGGATAAATACAGACGTCTCCGTACCGATCCCTCAGACTATACTAAGCATTTCCATGAATTATGAGACCTATGTAACCTAGAGCTCTGATACCAACTTTCACGGTATAGATTTTCCACCCTCGTGAGTTGTGATGGCGCTTACTCGTGGAAGCTAGGCAAGTCGTGCAATATACAAACCACTAACCTTTTCAATATTAACCCTTTTTAACAACTTAGATTAATAGGTAATCAACATTGAATATTTATGATAAACATAACAAGCAGAAGACTTATATAGATAAAACCAACCAAAGCCAGCACTACAATGCCAATATACTCTTCTACCGAGAATATGGTGTCACAATATCTCGAAACGAACTATGATTACTACAACAAAATGTCTCAAAGAAATACAATCTATCTCAAAATCAAAGAAAACATAGTACAAAATAATATAGAAGAGAAAGTCGGGCCTGCGGACGCCTCCAAAACTACCTCGGGATCTCTATCTGGACTGAAGGCAGCCTCTCCAAGTGCTACTGCCCAAAAGCTGCTCTAGGATCTACACATAGTGCAGAGTGTAGCATCAGCACAACCGACCTCATGTGCTAGTGAGTACCTGGCCTAACCCCGGTGTAGTAGTGAAGAGGCAAGGACCAGACTCTAGATAACCCTGTGCAGTTATATAATATGAGCGAAAAATAAAACAGTAATAAACAAATAAAGATGGGGGGTGCATGCTGCGGGGAAATACCAATTCCAACAGTAATTTAAGAAAAACAATTTAGGATCTATAACAAAACAATAGCATCACTGTTGTGGCATGCAACCTGATCCATATCATTCATCACTATTGCGGCGTGCAACCCGATCCATCTTTATCACTGTTGCGACATGCAACCCATCCATTTATATCATTGTTGCAGCATGCAATCCGATCCATTCAAATTATTGGTGCAGCGTGCAACCTGATATAATTATTTTGTTGTTATAGTGTGCAACCCGATCCATTTATATCATTGTTGCGGCGTGCAACCTGATGCAAATATAACATTGTTGGGGCGTGCAACCCGATCCAAATATAACATTGTTACGGGTCGCAACCCGATTCACATATTCAATCAACAACAATCATAACAAGAGTCCCGGTAAGGGATCAATAAAGAACTACACTCTCCCGGCAAGGAAATCGACAGTACAAGTAAATAGGTCCCGGCAAGGGATGAACTGCTATAACCAATCTCGTTCCAACATCTAATTACCCCAGCTATCAATAATACTCAAATACAAGTAATTTCCACAAGAACAATCTGAATCCTTGCTCAACACCGAGAATCATCAATTCAAGCATTCGTAGTATTATTTACAAACACAATAGATTACAACTTAAGACTCATGGTCATGCTTAACACCAACATATAGATACTCGTCACCATGCCTATGTGTCGTACTCAACAAGAAGAAAATAGCAAATAGGACATAACTCTGAATCCCTCAAGCTAAGGTTAGACCAAACATCTACCTCAAACTTCCACGGCCAACTCAAGTCTCAAACACTGCTTTTCCTTTCGAATTTGACTCCAAATCAATCGTATCTAGACATAATCGACTTAATAAGATCAATAAACACCAAACAATACAATTCCCAAGCTTAACTATAACTTTTCAATCATTCTTTTCAAAAACCAAAAAATTGACCTCCGCCCCGCTTGGTCAAAGCACGAGGTTCGGGCCAAAGCCCAATCACCCATTCACCTATGAACCCGAATATATAATTTATTTTGAAATTCGACCCAAAACAAGGTCAAGTTCCCAAATAATCGAAAAGCCCTAACTCCTCGAGCCGTCGCTTTGAATTGAGCATGAGTGGCCTTCGCGTTCGCGGAAATGGACTCGCATTCGCGGAGCACCAACTCCTCAAGCCGTCTTGTTCGTGACCTTGGTCTCACATTCGCGTAGAAGGAAATTTCCTTCAGCATGAATAACCTATCGCGTTCGCGAGGGTCCTCCCCCGAACGCAAAGAAGAAAATGCCAGAACACCAGAAACTGAAAACCTACAACTTTTTATGAGTACAAAACCTTACGAAACATATCCAAAACTCATCCGAACCCTCGGGTCTCCAAACCAAACATACATTCTAACTCAAAAATACCATATGAACTTATCTGTGCGACCAAATCGCCAAAATAACCTCTTAGATAACGAATTAAACCTCAAAATTAATGAAATTTCTCAAAACTTCTTTAAACATTAAATTTTGCATTTAAGGCCCAATTCACGTCAAATGAATTTTTTTTCTTACCAAATTTTACCGACAACACATATAAATCATATTGAACCCAGAACCGTAATACGAGCCCGATACCATAGATTTCACATAGCATTTCATTTTCAAAAACTTTTATATTTTCAGAAAATATATTCTTTTAAAAATTTATTTCTCTGACTCATTACGTAGGAATTCGATTACAGGCATACGTCCAAGTCCGATATTTTTTCACAGATCCTTCGGGACCATTAAATCACGAGTTCGGTCCATTTACCCAAAATATTGACCCAAGTTAACTTAAAATACATTTGAAGTTAAAATTTCAATATTATCATAGATTTTCACATATTAGCTTCCGATTACGTGCCCGAAATGTGCACGCAAATCGAGACAAAGCTGAAAGAGGTTTATAAGGCCTCAAAACATAAAATTCATTTCAAAATAGGCGATGACTTTTTAGGTCATCACATTTGACCCCTAATATCATCAAATCAAACTTTCCAAAATCACAAGCTCTAACTCCTAATTTTCTCCCCTAATCTCAACTAATTACATGATTAAACAACGGAAAATTACCAAAAATACGAGTATTAGGGATTAAATAACTTACCTTAATGAAAACCCCCTTGAATCCCTCTTCAAATCACTCCCAAAAGCTCCAAAACCGAATAAAACTGGTGAAGGCGCCTTTTAGTTTCTTCAAATCAAATCATATAGTTTTTTTTCAAGCTCTTCGCACCTGCGGCCTATTTCTCGTGCCTGCGGTCAAGGCGCCACACCTATGAACACCTATGAACTCACCAGCTTCTGCACCTTCCCCCCCCCCCCAGGCCTCGCAGGTGCGGCCAAGCCTGCGCATCTACACTCCATCCTCAGCTTTCCAAATTCCGCATCTGCGATTCACCTTCCGCACATGCGACCCTCCCACCTGTAGTTCCCACTCCGCTGGTGCAGAAACATCAGAAGAGCAGCTTCAGCTGCATTATTCCACTTCTCAACTCTCCGTTAACTATTCGAAATGATCCTGGTCGCTTCAGGGCCTAAATCAAACATGCCAACACATCCCATAACATTATTATCCTCAGATTCTAGCCTAAGAACTTCTAAACTTTCAAATTCCGCAAATGACGTTGAAACCAATCAAACCTTGTCTGAATGACCTCAAATTTTGCACAAACGTCAAAAATGATACCGCAAACCTACTCCAACTTCTAGAATTCCATTCCAACCCTGCTATCAAATTTTCCACTGCCGACCAAAAATTGCCAAATTTTTAATTTCGCCAATTCAAGCTTAATTCTACCACGTACCTCCAAATTACATTCCGGGCGCGCTCCCAAATACAAAATCACCTAATGGAGCTAACCGAACTATAAAAATCCAAATTCAAGATCGTTTACTTATAAGTCAACATCCGCTTGATTTTTACAACTTAAGCTTCTAAATAGGAGGCTAAATGTTCCATTCCACTCCGAAACCACTCTAGACCTGAACCAACCAACACGATATAATAAAATACAGCTGAAGAATACAAAAGGAAGAAGAAATGGTAAAAATGGGGCTACAAATGCCGGAACGGCCGATCGGGTCGTTACAATCACAAAAATACATATACCGCAGTAAAAAGTTACTAATTAACATTGTTTTAACAATTAATAATAATTTCTCTATTTTACTAGTTTTTTTTTTTTTTTGCACATTAACACTATAATCCGTATAAAAAAATAACAGCTTAGTTAAAACGCAAAACAATCACAAAATAATATATAGCACATTAAAAACAGCTAATATGCAATTTTTATACGAATTTTAGTAAAAACTAAGTTGGAATACCTCGATTTAAACTTTTAAAATGTTGAAGATTTTGTGATTTGAGCCAAAACAAGCAACCACTCCGAGATAACACCTTAACTAAGGTGTGAGACCGAGAATTTATATTTGTTTTGGGACCTATGGGCTCCATTGAAGATTTTTTCGTCAACAAGGGGAAGTGTTTGTGGGCGAGAGATTTGTTCACGTTTTAATGGAGGTATTACGGTTTGGTGGGGGAGGGAAGGGGACGTTTTTTATGTGGGGATAGCGCCTTTAGTAAGGCACTATACTGTTGCATCTTAATAAAAGGTGCTATAAGTATATCGCTTTTTAAAAGGGCGTTATATTAGCTGGACAAACGGATATATTATCCTTTAAAAGAGCGTTATATATAAAACTACCACTATATTATTTTTATATATGTTAATTTTTTGAGTCCAAAAGAATTACATTTTAGTTTTATATTCGATGAAAGATATGAAACAAAGCATATAACATAGATAGTTTCCATCATAGGCGGGTCTAGAATATTAAAAGTAAGTTCAATTAATTGGACTCATTATTTTTAGCATATATGGACCATTAGTATTACTATGTGGGAAAACCTTATCTTAACATTATTTTCAGCTAGTATCAATGACTGATACAAAGTATTCCAAACAATATTGTTAACAATAAGCAGAGGGGCACGATTTCTTGAAATCTGCCGACTGCCATTCTTTTTTCTTTAAGGGTGTGTTTGGTACGAAGGAATATATTTTTCGGAAAATATTTTAAATTTTTTTATATTTGGTTGGTTTAAATATATTAAAAAATATTTTTTCTATCAATTTTTTTAATTGGAGAAAAATATTTTCTTTAATAAGGAAAAAAATATTTTGTAAAGCTCCTTCTCAACATTTCTCATCCCCACCAACCCACCCCACCTCCTCTCCAAAAAAATTATTTTTTTAAATTTTAATTTTTTTGTTATTATCCAACTTACTAATCCCCCCCCCCCCAACCTCTCCCTCTTCCCCCCACCCTCCCGCAAAAAAAATTTACTTTAATTTTTTTTTACAATTTTAAATTTTTTTTTTTCATTTTTCTGCACCTCCAACCCACAGCCCGCACAAAAAAATTTAAAAGTATATTTTTCAGTTTTAATTTTGTTATTTACCAGTTTAAAGACTCAAAATTTTACAAGTTTCAAAATTATGAGTTCGGAGGTTTATGTGTTTAGAAGTTTACGGGTTTAGAAATTATAAAGTTTACGGGTTCAAAATTTTTCAGTTTTAAAAGTTTAGAGGTTCAAAAGTTTACGAAATTTTTGGGTCCGAAAATTTATTGGTTTGAAAGTTTATGGCTTCATATTATATCTAAATTATTTATAAATACTTTTGAAAAGTTATTTTTCTTAATTTGCATACTAAATATTGAAAAATAAATAATATTATTACTTATTTTTCAAACGAAAAATATTTTCTGTTATACCAAACACTAGAAATTAAGCAATACAAGGATTTTGTAGTAAAAGATGCTTGTATTTGGTTAGGAATATTCTTGATTTTCACACATTTATACAGGGGAAGGTGGTTTGTGCGATTCAAGGGTTTTGATGCATGTGCATTCGAAGTCGTGTGACCAAACAATTGCCTCTTTCAAACAATTAACAAACCGGTGCCTTAGAGCAGAAATTTCACTAAGTAGATTCAATATATAAAAAAGTAAATACCAAATTATCGTGTTAATTTATATATAGTAAAATAAATTACATATAACGAATTATATATAATATAATATATTTATAACTTATTTATAATTTTCACATATTATTTTTATCCAATTAAATACAATTATAATAACATAAAACTTAAATATAAATTTTATACAATATGTCTTTTTTATATTTTGTATCTGATTTAGACAATAGTAAAAATAAATTTCATACAATTAATTATATATTATATAACTTATCTAAAATTTATATATAATTTTCATCCATTATTTTTACTCAGTTATATACAACTACAATATCATACAACTTAAACATAATTTTTATAAAATGTTGTTCAACTTTCATACAATAGTTAAATAAATAAAAGAAAAATATAAACAACATAATATAATTTTTTTATAATATTACTACAATTTCTGTAATATAATATATGTCATGTCTTTTTCTCATTTTTCTTGTTCGAGTTTCAAACTGAAATTCAGCCTAAATCAAGTTTAATCTTCACCTAAACCCCTCAAAATTGAGATATAAACTCTAAACCATATTCTTAATTATTTGTAACAACACCCAATTCGAATTCAAAGCTTCAAAGCATTTTATTGGCTGTCAATGGTAGAATTATTGCTCTCTTTTCCTTTTGCTTTACATTATTAAAATTTGTGAATGAGAGATAGAGAGAAACGTAGAGAGAATTCTCAATTCTTGCAACAATATCCAATCCAAATAAATAATATATATTTAAAAATTTAAATTCGAATTCAAAGCTTCAAAACTTCTTAATGGTTGTCAATGCTGCTCTCTTGTGCAAGATACATGGGGAGGGATGGGATGTGGACAGAGAAGTGAGGAGGAATGGAAGATATGTTAGATGAATTTTAGGACACCGCTTATTATCATTTATTCCCTTAAAAGGTACAGAAATGATAATTGGGCATGTAAAATGTAATTATAGTAAAATTTAAATAGGGAGGGTAATATAGTTTCGTATAGTGTATTATTCTATTGGAATATAAAAATTCCTATACTATAATATAAGAAAAACAATTTAACCAAGTAAATATAATATAATATTCTAGCAAAGAACGTACGCATTCTTTTCGTCCCTAGCTCCGCCAATATACCAAACCACACGATATTTTACTATACTAGTCTCTATGTACGTGCGATGCACGTAAATATTTACTTAATTATTTTATATACAACAACAAAAAACCTAATTTGATCCCAATATACGGGGTCTGGGGAGGGTAGTGTGTACGCAAACATTACCTCTATCTAATGCAAGTAGAGAGATTGTTTCCAATAGACCCTCGGCTCAAGAAGGGCAAGAAGAAAAAGAGGGAAGCAAGGAAGGAAAACAATATTCAATACTTAACTATTTTATATAAGAGATAAATTATATACACTCCTCTTCCCGCATATATATATATTGTATATGCAGTAAGAGGAGTGTACCATGAGAAGCAAGGAGGTCAACCTCTTTCAAATGTACAACATGAATTTTGGCAATATAGTTGGAATCTCATATCGATCCAAATGAATCATCATCTCCACGGAGGTAATCTTTGCCTGCTAGGTAAAAGGATAGCAAGTTCCAAATTCTGTGTCAGTAGGACATGTATCTATTACTTTGAAATTCATAAATTGTAGTTAATAGGAGAGTTATCATTATCCTTTTTTTATGAAGAATCTTGTATGTGTTCCTAAGATAGTAAAAATATATTGGTGGCATGATTCGAATTTCCCCCTCTTAGGAGTCGTGATGCCGCCTACTCATGAAAGCTAAGCAAGCCGAGTATTATGGATTCACTAACTCTTTTATTTAGACCTTTTTAACAGTTGAAACAACATACAATCAACAGTGAAATATTAACAATAATTGAAGACATACGGAAGATGTAATCTAATAACTTAGCCAAAAAAAATAGGTACGACAATACCAAGTACATCTCTACATAGAACTGGTGTCACAATATCAGACCAACTACAAATACTACAAACAATTATATGGAAAGAATGATACAATATATCTTTGAAGTAAATGAAAACAGAATCTAAAGATGGAGAGAACGTCGGGGCCTAAGGACGCCTATAGGACTACCTCGGAATCTCCGACTGGACTGAATGCAGCCACCTAAACCTATGATCCAAAAGCTCTCGCTTCGGGATCTGCACACAGAGTAGAGTGTAGTATCAACACAACTGATCTCATATAGTGGTAAGTGTCTAGCCCAACCTTGATGAAGTAGTGACGAGACTAGGACAAGACTACCAAATTAACCTGTGTAATTAAACCATGTACAGCAAAAATAAAAGTAGATAATTACAACTAAAGTCGGGCGAGGGAAACATGCTGTGGGGAGTAACAAATAACAACAGAATAATAGTAGAGAAATATAAGGAACGTAATAAATCAATTACCAACAAAAGATAAGAAAATAAGAAGAACTAGTACACATGTAATATTGTTGCACGCGTGCAACCCGATCTCATTTCATATAGTTACCATTGCAGGCGTGCAACCCGCTCCCATTTCACATAATTACCGTTGCAGGTGTGTACCTCGCTCTCATTTCATATAATTACCATTGAATGCATGCAACCCGCTCCTATTTAATATATTTCCATTGCAGGCGTGCAATTCACTCTCATTTCATATAATTTTATTACAGTCATGCAACTTGCTCCCATTATATGTATTACCATTGCAGGTGTGCAACCCACTCCCATTTTATGTATTAGGGTTGCAGGCGTGCAACCCGCTCCCATTTTATTTATCAACTCCAACCATACAAGAATCCCAATAAGAAAACATAATATAACAACGACATTCCGGCAAGGGAACAATATCTCAACAACATCCCGGCAAGGGAACAATAATATAACATCAACATTCCGGCAAGGGAACAATAATATAACACCAACATCCTGGCAAGGGAACAATAATATAACACCAACATCCCGGCAAGGGAATAATAATATGATAACAATGTCCTGGCAAGGGCATAATAACGATAATCCTCATATGTAGCACGAATAAACCACAACCGGGTGATAGCAATTACAATACAAGACTTCACGGGCATGCTTGACACCGACTTATAGATACTCGTCAACATGCCTATACGTCGTACTCCACAATTAACACATAGTAAATAAGACGCAACTCCTAATCCCTCAAGTTAAAATTAGACCAAACACTTACCTCGGTGCCACCAACATAATTCAAGCCTCAACTACAGCTTTACCTTTTGGTTTCGCCACCAACTCACTCGTATCTAGCCACAAATTACTTGATTATATCAATAAATGCTAAATAAATCAAGTGTAATGCATGGAAATGAGTTTTTCAAAGTTTTCCCCAAAAAGTAAAAAAGTGACCCTGCCCGCTTGGTCCAAACTCAAAATTCGGACCAAAACCCGCTTACGCATTCACCTACGAGCCCGGATATATAATTGGTTTTGGAATTTGACCTTAATTTCAGGTCTAAATCCCCAAAATTCCACAATGAAAACTCTAGATTCTAGAATGAAATCTTGTAAAAAGGAGTTAAGGAGTAAAGAAAATAAGTTAGAAATCACTTACTAATATTTTGGAAAAGAAAGGTTGTTTGAAAAACTGCCTATTATGTCTTTTAGAATTTTGAAAACTGAAAAATAACAGAAAATACCATTTAAATATACAACTCTCAGACTCCCTGTGCGGACCGCACAATAAGGAGTGCTGCCACGGAGCTCACCATGTTAATTGCAATGACATACTTTAGTATTTTGGCCGTACCATTCTCTATGGATATCCAAATTTTGATTTCTCTACCTTTATGTAAACTAGGCCCGAAGGGATACAACTTTTTTTTTTGAATCATCTCAAAATTTCTTGTAGATCAAAAAATATAGGCTTCCGAAGTCAAACTAGTGAATCTGTGCGAACCACACAAAATCGAGTGCGGCCGCAAAACCCCCACTGCGAACAGTGCAAAATCAATGTGGACCACACTGGCGGGCTTAAAGGTCTGCACTTCTCTGAACCTGCAACAGCTATGTTTTATGCCTGATACATCCCAGAACTTACTCGAAACTCACCCGAGCCCTCGGGACTTCAAAACGAATGTGCATACTAACTCACAAACATCATATGGACTTACTCGTGCGATCACACTATCAAAATAACATGTAAACCCATGAATTAAACCTTAAAACTCATCATTTTCATCAAGAACACTTAAAGTTCATAACTCTTCAACCTGAAGTCCAACTCATGTCAAATAAACTCTATTTCCACCAATTTCCAAAGTTATCATTTAAATACTATAACAAGTTTGTACCGGGCTCCGAACCAAAATACGGGCCCGATACCAATAGTTTCAAACATTAAGTCTTTTCTTCAATTCTTAGATAATTCAGTAAAACAATTTCTTTCAAAAATTGATGTCTAAGGCTTAGGATCTTGGAATTAATTTTTGGGCATACGCCTAAGTCCCATATTTTATTGCGGACCTCTCAGGGTTGTCTGAACACAGATCCAGATCCGTTTGCTCATATTGTTGACCATAGTCAACCAAAAATCAAATTTTTAACTCTAGAAATTTCTATTTCTCATATTTATACATAGAAGGCTTTTCAGATATAGGTCAAACCACGCACGCAAATCGAGGGGAGGTAAAATGGAGGCTTCAATGCCTCGGAACACTGAATTCACTAGCAACACAAGTGATGACCTTTTGGGTCATCACATCCTCTACCTCTAAAATAAATGTTTGCCCTCAAAAGAACATAAGAAGAAAGTATCTGAGTCAGAAAAAAGATGGGGATAATGGCTCTGCATATCGAACTCAGAGCCCCCTGTCGATGCCTCAGCAGGCTGACCTCTCTACTGAACACGAACAGAAGGGAAACTCTTCGATCTCAACTAACGAACCTGCCAATATCAAATAGCTATCGTCTCCTCCTTATATGACAAGTCCTCGTCCAAGTGGATAGTGCTAAAGTCCAACACGTGGGATGGATCGTTGTGATACTTCCGAAGCATGGACACATAAAACACTAGATGCACATCTGATAAACTCGGTGGCAATGCAAGTTTGTAAGCCACCTCTCCTACTCAATCAAGAATCTCAAACGGGCCAATAAACCTAGGGGTAAGCTTGCCCATCTTTTCAAATCTCACCACACCCTTCATAGGCGACACTCACCGACTATGAATGCCAAATCACGAGCCTTGCGGTCGGCATAACTCTTTTGCTTGGACTGAGATGCACATAGCCTAACATGAATAATCCTAACCTTGTCCAAGGCATCCTGTACTAGATCTGTTCCCAACAATCGAGCCTTTCGTGGCTCAAACCATCCAACCGGTGACTGCCACCGCTACCATACAAAGCCTTATAAGGAGCCATCTGGATACTCGACCAATAGCTATTGTCGTAGGCAGAACTCTGCTAAAAGGCAAAAACTAATCCCACAAGCCTCCAAGGTCAATGACACAAGCACTGAGCATATCCTCCAAAATCTAAATGGTCAACTCGAATTGCCCGTCCGTCTGAGGATGAAAAGTTGTGCTCAACTCAACATGTGTGTCTAACTCTCACTCGACTACCCTCCAATAATGTGAGGTAAACTGCGTACCTCAGTCCAAAATGATAGCCACGAGTACACCATGAAGATGAACAATCTCCCAAATAAAAATCTCAGCTAACTTCTCAGAAGAATAGGAGACTGCCACAGGAGTGAAATGTGCTAACTTAGTCATCCTCTGAACAATAACCCACACTACATCGAACTTCCTCTGAGTCCGTGGGAGTTTAACAACAAAGTCCATTGTGATATGCTCCCACTTCCAGTCAGGAATCTTAATATTTTGGAGTAGACCACCAAGTCTCTGATGCTCATACTTAACCTGCTGGAAATTCAAACACCGTGCCACATATGCAATAATGTCCTTTTTCATTCTCCTTCACCAGTAATGTTGCCACAAATCTTGATACATCTTAGCGGCGCTCGGATGAATAGAGTATCAGGAACTATGGGCCTCCTCTAAAATCAACTCCTGGAGCCCATCCACATTAGGCACAAAAACTCGACCCTGCAGCCTCAAAACAACATCATCTCCTAATGAAATCTGCTTCGCACCTCCATGCTACACCGTGTCTCTAAGGACACACAAATGAGGATTATCAAACTGTCGATCTTAGATACGCTTCAATAATGAAGAATAAGCGACTGTGCAAGCTAACATATGGCTAGGCTCAGAAACATCCAACCTCACGAACTGACTGGCCAAAGCCTGAACATCCAAAGCAAGTCGTCTCTCACCGACCGAAAAAATAAGCAAGCAACTGCGCATACTGGCTGACTTCCTACTCAAAGCATTTCCACTACATTGGCCTTTCCCGGATGATATAAAATGGTGAGATCATAGTCCTTTAATAGCTCCAACCACCATCTTTTCCTCAAATTTAGCTCATTTTGTTTGAACAAATACTAAAGACTCTTGTGAACTGTGAACACCTCACATGCCACGCCATATAGATAATGCCTCCAAATCTTCAACGTGTGAACAACGGCTGCTAACTCCAAATCATGAAACGGATAGTTCTTCTCATAAATTTTCAACTGACGCGTAGCATAAAATAATCTTGCTATCCTGCATCAACACTACACCAAGCCCAATACGGGATGCATCACAATAAACTATATAAGGCCCTAAACCTGTGAGCAAAACCAACACAGGCGTCGTAGTCAAATATGTCTTGAGCTTCTGAAAGCACGTATCACACTCATCAACCTGATCTTGCGATAGATGAAAACCCCTCCACAAACCGACAAAAACAGCCAGCCAACCCCAAAAAACTTCAAATCTCTATAGCTGATGTGGGTCAATGATAGTTCTTGAATGCCTCTATATTCTTTGGATCTACCTGAATACCCTCGGCTGATACCACATGAACCAAGAAAGCAACTAAACTCAACTAGAACTCACACTTCAAGAACTTAGCATACAACGAACTATCCCTCAGAGTCTGAAGAACTACTCTCAGATGCTGCTCATACCCCTCCCGGCTACGAGAATAATCAAAATATCATCAATGAAGACTATTATGAACAAATCCAAGAAAGACCTGACATTCGATTCATCAAATCCATGAAAGTTTTTGAGGCATTTGTCAATCCGAAACACATCACCAAGAACTCATAATTCCCGTACCGAGTGCAGAAAGTTGTCTTAGGGACATCGGATGCCCTAATCCTCAACTGATGGTAGCTAGATCTCAAGTCGATCATAGAAAACACTTGGGCACCCTGAAGCTAGTCGAACAAATCATCAATCATCAACACTGGATGTTTAGTCTTGATTGTGACCTTGTTTAATTGTCAGTAGTCTATACACATTTCCATCGATCCATCCTTCTTATTAACAAATAACACTGGCGCACCCCAAGTCGAGACACTAGGCTTACTGAAGCCCTTATCAAGCAAGTCTTGCAACTGCTCCTTCAACTCTTTCAACTCAGGCGGGGTCATACGATACAGTGGAATAGAATTAGGCTGAGTACCCAGGCCAAATCAATGCAAATCTCAATATCCCTTTCGGGTGATATACCCGGTAGGTCTGAAGGAAATACCTCAGGAAACTAGTGAACAACGGGCATAGAATTAATAGAAGGAACCTCGGCACCAGAATCACGAACATATGCCAAATAAGCCAAACACCCCTTCTCGACCATACACTGAGCTTTCACATAAGAGATAGCAATATAGGTAGAATGACCAGGAGTCCCCATCCACTCCAAATGGCTAAAGTCACAGTCTTGGAATGACAATCCAAGATAGCGTGGTAAGGTGATAACCAGTCCATCCCCAATATGACATCAAAGTCAACTAAGTCCAGAAGTAACAAATCTACATGAGTCTCCAGACCCCCAATCGCAACTATACATGAACGATGGACACGACCTACCACAATAGGATCACCCACCTATGTAGACACATATATAGGAGCACTCAAAGAATTACAAAGCATGACCAGATACTATGCAAAATAAGATGACACATAGTAGTACGTAGATCCTGGATCAACTAAAACTGAAGCATTTGTGCTACAAACCAGAACAGTACATATGATAACTGCATCGAAATTCTCAGTCTCAGGCCTGGTTGGAAGAGCATAACATCGGGGGTGGGCCCTACCACCCTGGACTACATCTCTGAGATGGCCTACAGCTGGCTGGCCTCACCTCTAAGAGCCTGAGCTCCACTTCTAACACATCTACCTCCACATCTAGCTCATTTACCTCCACCTCTGGCTAGCTGGGTGAGCTGTGAAACAATCGGTGCCTGAACCATGCCACGGGAACACGGATGATGAGAGCTACTCGATGCTCGAGGACAATATCTAGCAATGTGCCTCGTGTCTCCACAAGTAAAACAAGCCCTCTGTTGCTGGGCTTGACCACCCTGAAAGCTCTGAAGCAGAGGTGCACTGATAGGAGCTGGTGATGCACTGTAGGACTGTAGATCGGAATACTACATGTGAGAACCACGGCCAACTGGGTACTGTGAGAAGCCTGAAGTGCTGACTGAAAAGGCCTATGAGGATAGCCTCTACCATATGAATCCCTGCCTCCAGACGAGGTACCATTGAATCTGCCTGAATGACAAGGCCTCTTGTCAGACCCCTGACCACCTCCATGTAATAGAACCATCTTAACTCTCCTAGCGACATTGGCCACCTCTTGAAAAGAAATTTCACTCCCCGTCTCCTTGGCCATCTGAAGTCGAATAGGCTGGATAAGTCCCTTAATGAACCTCCTAACCCTCTCTCTCTCTCTCTCTCGATTGGAAGTATGATAAGGGCATGACGGGCCAAGTTGATGAATCTGGTCTTATATTGAGTAACAGTCATAAAACACTGCTGGAGACTCTCAAACTGCCTCTGATAGGCCTCTCTCCGAGTGATGGGGAGAAACTTCTCCAAAAATAGCTGAGTAAATTGCTCCCAAGTCAAAGCTGGTGATCCAGTTGGTCTATCCAAACAATAATCTCTCCGCCAAATCTTGGCTGATCCAAATTAAAAAATAGCAAAATCGACCCCATTGGTCTCTACTATCCCTATGTCCCTTAGAACCTCATGACAGCTATCTAGATAATCCTGGGGATCCTCAGAAGATGCATCGCAGAAAGTAGTAGTGAAGAGCTTGTTGAACCTGTCCAATCTCCACAAAGCATCGGCAGACATAGCTACTCTATCATCGGTCTGAGCTACCACACCCGGCTGAACTGCTAAAGTATGAAACTGGGGAGCCATCTGCTCTGGAGTGTGAGTAGCAGGAGTCTAGGATACTCCTCCAGCCTGAGAGATGGCTGGTGTTATAGGATGCAAGCATGCTTGGGTGACACTCTCCACGAAGCCCACTAGAAGGACTAGAGCATCCTGAAGTACTGGGTAGAAATGAACCCCTATGGGACCTGAACTGGGCCTACCAAAGCTGCCTGAGCTGGAACTTCATCATCGAAGACAACCCGAGGCTCCGCCACTGGTGCTGCTGCTCTAGGCTCTGCCTCGCCCTCGCCCTCGCCCTCTTCCCATCATGAGAGCTGCTACTGGAGGCTTGTGCTGCTGATCGATGGATGAGAAAGCGCGTGTTCTCACCATCTGCGAAATAACATAGGGGAAATTCAAATAACATTAAGAAACCAAACCGCACGACAGGAAGGAATAGCTATGAAGTTTTTCCTAACTCCATAGTCTCTGGGATAAATACAGACGTCTCTGTACCGATCCCTCAGACTCTACTAAGCTTGTCCGTAAATTGCGAGACCTATGTAACCTAGAGCACTGATACTAACTTATCATGACCCGAATTTCCCACGCTCGGAAGTCGCGGTGGTTCCTACTCGTGAAAGCTAGGCAAGCCGAGTATTATAGATTTACTAGTTCTTTTACTTAGCCCTTTTTAACAACTTAAACAACATAGATAAACGGTGAAATATTAACAATAATTGAAGACATGCGAAAGATGTAATCGGATAACTTAGCCAAAAAAAATAAGTACGACAATACCAAGTACATCTCTACCCGGAGCTGGTGTCACAATATCACGAACCAACTACAAATAATACAAACAATTGTTTGGAAAGAAATATTCAATATGTCTCTAAAGTAAATATAAATAGAATCTAAAGATGGAAAAGACTGCCGGGGCATGCGGACGCCTGCAGGGCTATCTCAGAATCTCCGACTGGACTGAAGCAAGCCACCCAGAATTATGGTCCAAAAGCTGCCGCTCAGGGATCTGCACACAGTGCAGAGTGTAATATCAGCACAACTGACCCTATGTGCAGGTAAGTACCTAGTCTAACATCGGCAAAGTAGTGATAAGGCTAGGACCAGACTACCAAAAACTTGTGCAATTAAATCATATACAGCGTAATAAAAGCAGATAATTATAACTAAATTCAGGCGGGGGAAACATGTTGCAGGGAGTAACAGATAACAATAGAACAACAGTAGGGAAATATATGGAACGCAATAAATCAATTACCAGCAAAAGATAAGGAAATAAGAAGAACAAGTACATGTGTAATACCATTGCAGGTGTGCACCCCGATTCCATTTCATATAGTTACTATTGCAAGAATACAACCCCCTCCCAGTTCACATAAATTGCAGGCACGCAACTCGCTCCCAGTTCACATAAATTGCAGGTGCAAAATCCGCTCCCATTTTATATAATTACCTGCAGGCGTGTAACCCGCTCCCATTTCATATATTTCCGTTGCATGCGTGCAACCCGCTCCCATTTCATATATTTCTGTTGCAGGCCTGCAACCTACTTCTATTTCATGTATTTGCAGGCATGCAATCCGCTCCCATTTCATGTATTGCCGTTGCAGGAATGCAACCCTCTCCCATTTAATTTATCAACACCAATCATAAAAGAATCCCAGCAAGGAAACCATAATATAACAACAACATCCCGGAAAGGAACAATAATATCTCAACAACATCCCGACAAGAGAATAATAATATAACATCAACATTCCGGCAGGGGAACAATAATATAACACCGACATACCCGCAAGGGAACAATAATATGATAACAATGTCCCGGCAAGGGAACAATAATGATAATCCTCATATGAAACATGTATAAACCACAATGGGGTCATAGCAATTACAATACAAGACTTCATGGGTATGCTTGACACCGATGTATAGATACTCATCACCATACCTATACGTTGTACTCTGCAATTAACACATAGCAAATAAGACACAATTCCTAATCTCCCAAGTTAAGGTTAGACCAAACACTTACCTCGATGCCACAAACACAATTCAAGCCTCAACTGCCGCTTTACCTCTTGATTCCACCACCAACTTGCTCGTATCTAGCCACAAGTTACTTAATTATATCAATAAATGCTAAATGAATCAATTCTAATGCATAGAAATGAGTTTTTCTAAAGTGTTCCCCCTAAAAAGTCAAACATTGACACCCGAACCCGCTTGATCCAAATCCAAAATTTGGACCAAAACCCGATTATCCATTCACCCCCGAGCCCGGATATATAATTGGTTTTGGAATATGACCTCAATTTGAGGTCTAAATTCCCAAATTTTAATATTCTTAGGTTTTACCCAGAATTCTCAATTTCAACATAAAAACCCTAGATTCTAGGATGAAATCTTGTAAAAAAAGTTAAGGAGTAAAGAAAATGAGTTAGAAATCACTAAATAATGTTTTGGAGAAGAAAGGTTATTTGAAAAATCGCCTTTTATGTTTTTGAATTTTAAAAGATAAAAAATAATTGAAAATCTCATTTAAATATACCTCTATCAAACCATGTGTGGACAGCACAAAAAAGAAGTGCGACCGCGAACTCACCATATTGACTGCAGTGATATGCTTTAGTATTTTGGCCATAACTTTATCTACATATGTCCAAATTCTGATTTTTTTTTTAAACTTTAAGAAAACTAGACACGAAGGGCTAGAGCTTTTGTTTTTGAATCATCTCAAAATTCCTTGTAAATCAAAAGATATACGCTTCCGAAGTCAGACCAGTGAACCTTTGCGGACTGCACAAAATTGAGTGCGGCCGCAAAGCTCCCACCGTGGACAGTAAAAAATCAATGCGGACCGCACTGGCGGGTTCAGAGGTCTGCACATTTCTGAACCTGCAACAGCTATGTTTTAAGCCTAAGACATCCTGGAACCTACCCGAAAGTCACCCGAGCCCTCGGGACTTCAAACCAAATGTGCATACTAACTAACAAACATCATATGGACCTACTCGTGCGATCACATCATTAAAATAACATGTAAAACCATGAAGTAAACCTCAAAACTCATTATTTTCATCAAGAACACTAAAAGTTCGTAACTCTTCAACCGGAAGTCCAACTCATGTCAAATAAACTCAATTTTCCACCAAATTCCAAAGTTATCATTTAAATATTATAACAAGTTTGTACCGGGCTCCGGAACCAAAATACGAGCCCGATACTAATATGTTCAAACATTAATTTTTTTCTTTATTTCTTTGATAATTCAGTAAAACAATTTCTTTCAAAAATTGATTTCTAAGGCTTAGGACCTCGGAATTTATTTCGGTCTATACGCCCAAGTCTCATATTTTACTGCGGACCTTCTGAAATCGTCTGAATACAGATCCAAGTCTGTTTGCTCAAAATGTTGACCAAGGTCAACCAAAAATCAAATATTTAACTCTAAAAATTTTTTACTTCTTATATTTTTATATAAAAAGCTTTCTGAATATAGATCCGAACCACACATACAAATCAATATGAGATAAAAAGGGAGCTTTTAGAGCCTCGAAATACTGAATTCACTTGAAAAAGGTCATCACATTGGAGTCTCTTAAAGTGCAAAATATAGTTCTAGGGGCTAGTGTAAGATCTAGTTGTAAGAGTATACACAAGATATGTTGATTAGGCGCATATAATAGATTAATATTTTGTCATAGATAAAAGCTTGATAATTAAATTAACTAAGGAAAAAGAATAATTCGACCAGTTATGGTCTTATACCAATTATATCCTCTCCAGTATCTGTATCAACATCCCCAACCCTTTGTCTCTGTGTAATGTGCTAAAGAGACAAAAGTACCACAATCCAATGAAAAGTATAATCAAGAACAAGATCGTTTGTGGTTAAAATATGTCGGAATCCAAAGTAATGGCAAATCTTAAAGTTGCATCTTGAGACTGCCATTTAATATACTAAAAACTCACCATCAAGCGAATTACATGTGCTCGATCGAGAAAATCCATTCACGTATCTGTAGAGCACAAATATTTGAAGCCAACAAAAGTTATCTAAAATATTCAGATTGATTATTTTCGCCAAAATCTTAAAGTCAAACTAAATTTTGAGTAAATACTGTAAGCAATTAAGTAGTTTAACAAAAGAAATCAGAACATCAAACATATTATGAATAATGTCCATTACTCATCAACAAACACACTACTTAAAATAGGAATATATATAACATAAAATAAAGTATACCTTAGAAAAAACAACAGGAATACACAACTGAAGGAGTTGAACTTGGGGAATTACAGCACAAAGCTATACATTATAAAAAGCAAAGGTGAATACAATTTGTCTTGTACAGTTGTTATTTTTGGACATGAATTCAACATTACGTGTATGAAACTCTGCGTGGAGATGGTAACAGAGCGTCAAAAGTAGTTTGTTTCATATGAAATTCTATTTAGAATTCTACACAAATAGCTTTAAAAAGTTGAAATCAATACATATTTGAACGATCGAAGGAATCACATTCCAATTTCCAATACAAATTATATGACTCCTAGTACTAAAAATTACCAAATATAATTATACTATTCTCTAAGCTGTATTTCCCTCTAAACCATGCATAGTGGCGGTTTATAGCCGTCCAAAATGATTAGGTCCAAAAAAATTATACCAAATTTTTAAAGTTGGTGATGTGTAGTTTAAATCGAAAAAGAATTTTATTGGTGAGTTATTTATATTTCTATTCATAAATTATACAAATATTTAAGAATATAAAAGACGATCAATATTTTAAAAATATTTTAATCGTTTAATATTTAATATAAATTATTCGTATTTTTATAATAAAATATAAATAGATGGATATATCTACAAAGAAAAGCGAGCTTGAACGCAAACCGCGATGTCCACATATGTATCTAGTGCAACTTAACTCATGATAGTTAAGGCATATATATGGTATAAAGATGGTATACAATGTGAGCGTAAGTTAATATATATGTGATAATAGCTAGTTGGTAAGTTACTATTTTTACCATGTTATTAATTAATGATTCTCATGGAGATTTACTCGTAATTAATTTATAAATAACCTGATTATATGAATATTTCTTACACCGTCAATGCATACATTTTTAACTCTTGTATATATATCCGTTAGATTAGACAGAACTACATAAATGGAAAATATGGGTTTCCTAATTAACCTAAATGTTCAATCACTTTCAATGATCTGAAAATGGTTCTTGACCAAACTAACCTACTAACTTGTCTAAGGCTTATCTGAAGTGGATAAAAAAAAAGTGAATTGCTTTTGCCCGATACTACTAAACAGGAAGGCTAGTAATTACATAATGAACAAGATCATTGATGATATCTTACTGTCCTCATCCGACTTTTTCACACTCAAAAATTGTGATAGTATTTGCTCGTAAAAGCTAGACAAATCAAATATTATAATTTTATTATACTTTTTATTCAGCATATTCAATAATTTAAAGTAATAAATGATTAAACATCAGAATAAATTTAATAATTAGAAATACGGAAAACGAAAACTTAATAAGTGTGAAATTTTTTTGTTGAATGGAGGTGAGTTCAAGGGTTTCTTTGATCGGAAAATGCACGCACTTCTTTTGTTGTCATTAATTTAACCAAACATTACTACATAATCCGAAGTACAATACTATCCAAAATTTAGTGTCACAAATCACGGACTATCTAAGAATACTACAAACTAGGTTTGAATAGAATTACACAATTATGTCTCTGAGTAAATAAAAACAGAAAGAGAAATGACAGGATGATAAGGCTGGAAGTGGCCCGGTTCGGAATCGGAACCGGACCAGAACCGCGGTTCTGGCGGTTCCGGCGGTTCCGATTCCGCGGTTCCGGGTCTGGCGGTTCCCCGGAACCGTGATGGAGCGGTTCCACCCGCTAGAACCGCGGAACCGGAACCGCCAGAACCGGAACCGGAACCGGAACCGGAACGGTTCAGGCGGTTCCAACCGGTTCCAAACGGTTCCGCAACGTTTGAAATTTTAAAAAAAAAATTATTTTAAAATTCGGACCGTTGCGGAACCGTCCCGTATGGAACCGGACCGGTTCAGGCGGTTCCATCCGGTTCCAAACGGTTCCAACCGGTTCCCAACGGTCCGGATTTTTAAAAAAAAAAATTAAAAAATTTCAAACGGCTCTTTTTCAAAATTAGCCGTTTGGAATTTTCAAAAATAGCCATTTAACCCACCAAACTTTAATTTAACCCCAAACTTTATATAATTATACAATTTCCCATTTCTCAACGTCAAGCAAGACTACAAATAGGTGATCATAGAGCGTCGATGCGGGACAGCTTGGAAAAATCAGTGCTACTCCGAGATTGGATCCGCTCTGAAAGAAGGAACTTTGGGCTAGCTGAATCTCAACCAGAAATAGATGAGTGCTATGAAGAAATGCTAGCAGAACTTGCTCAGGAAGCAACTTCACCCGGAAGTGGAGATGAACAAGCTTCATTTCCACCACCGCCAACACAACCACCTCCAAACCTTGAAGGTTTTATGAGATTTGTTAGAAATAATGCATAAATTATTATGTAACTTGTAAATTGGCATGTCTTCTTTTAGTTTTTTTTTCTTTTAATGATGGTATTAGTACCATGTTGTGCTCATTCCATTGGGGAAAGGAAGACTAAGAAAGATATGCCATTTTGGTCAATAAATATGCTTTTTATCATATCCTTGAATATCTTTGTCTCAATATTTTTTTGTCTTTACTTCTATATCAATCCTTGAATATTTATATAACTTATAATATATAACATACAACACATAATACTAATGACAACATTCTTTTATCAATATGTACTACTTATATAAAATTTATACTAATAAATATGCTTTTTATCATATCCTTGAATATCTTTGTCTCAATATTTTTTTGTCTTTACTTCTATATCAATCCTTGAATATTTATATAACTTATAATATATAACATACAACACATAATACTAATGACAACATTCTTTTATCAATATGTACTAACTACTACACAATATATACTACTTAAATACAATATATACTACTTATATACAATATATACACCACTTATACACAATATATACTAATTACCAAACACAATATATGTTAGAATAAGTGCTTAACGCCTAGAGGGGGGGTGAATAGCGTTTTATATAAAATTCTGCAGAAATAAAAATTAACTTGAATCAAATTGCGGAATTAAAAGAGTATGGAAGAGATGCATAATTGTCAAACAAAATTCGTGATTCTGTGCTCATATAATCGTTAGATGTTCTATATAATCGATTATTTGACCAACGTTCAAAAAACAGTCTCGTGATTTTAGGGAGAATAATCGATTATGTAGACTGTATAATCGATTATATGCAAATCTTTCAAAAGATCATATCCTGATTTTAAGGAGAATAATCGATTCTTTATGAAACATAATTGATTGTACGTTAACGTTCAAAAATCAGTTTAAGATTCTGTGCTAATATAATCGATTATCAGCTGTGTATAATCGATTATTTTTTAAAGTTTAAAACAACAATTTGGCAACGGTCTGAACCTAATCGATTAGTTGAAAAGGATAATCGATTGTTTTGCTTCTTTGAAAATTTCATTTAAACACTGTCTCAATGTAATCGATTGTGAAAAACATATAATCGATTACTTTGTATTAGAAAATACGCTTAACGCTAGAGGGGGGGTGAATAGCGTTATAATAAAATTTAGCGTAAACTTGCGGAAATTAAAATTTGCAGGAAATAAATAAGTGCGTTAAACATACAAAAAGGAAAGAACGCACCGATATATTCTGGTTCACCACAACACGTGGCTAGTCCAGTCCCCGAGAGACTCTCTCGAGATTTTCCACTAACTCGTTAAGCTTACGGGTGCTCAACAAACCTTTACAACTTAAGGACACAAGCCTTAACACCTTTGCTCGGAGATACAACACTCCAAGACTTCAACCAAGGAAACTCAAGTTCCTTACAACAAGAGAATCATAATTCTCTTACAAGTGTATAAAACACTAAACACTCAAACAATATACTCCTTAATGAGTAGATATGAGTAAAAGAAGTAAGCTCTAGATCACAACAACTTTGGACAAGAATATGGCTCTCAAAAGCTTTATGAAATTGAATATAAAATGATAAACAAAAGTATGCAAGCTTATAGCAATGTAATGATCAGTTGTAGTATGTTGTTATGTTTAAAACACTGAAATGAAGCTGTATTTATAGTTGAAAAACTTGGCATTCCGTTGCCTAATTGCCAATTAAGAGTTGCTGATTTTACTCACTGACAATCGATTGTCAAACCCCAACAATCGATTGTCTTCCAGTCAGATCAAACTTCAATCCCAGATTTTACGCTTGATAATCGATTACTTACAATCCATAATCGATTACTGGCAACGTTCAAAAAATCCTTTCCAGATTTTACCACAAACAATCGATTGTCCAGAATCAACAATCGATTACTCAGCAACGTTCAAAAAATCTTTTTCGGATTTTAATCAAAACAATCGATTATACAAAATCAATAATCGATTACCCAATAACGTTCAAAAAATCTTTTCCGGATTTTAATCAAAACAATCGATTATACATAATCAATAATCGATTACCTGACGGTATTTGAAAACTTTACGACAACGGTCAGCTTTACAATCGATTGTACAAAGTCAACAATCGATTACTTATCAGTTTTTGAAAAATATTTTAGACACTGTCTCTTTGACAATCGATTGTTCAATGTAACAATCGATTATTTAATAAATTTGAAAATCACTGGAAGACACTGTCTTAACATAATCGATTACCATTAGTTCATAATCGATTATTCTGAGTTTTGAAAAACTTTGATGGACACTGCCTCAGTCACAATCGATTGTCATTAGTTCACAATCGGTTGTCATGCAGGTTTGAAAAACCTGATGCTCACTGTCTTACTCACAATCGATTGTCATTAGTTCACAATCGATTGTCATGCAGTCTTGGCTTAAAACAATCGATTATCATAAGTACATAATCGATTATCTTAGTCCAGATTTTTAAGGCATGTCTAAACATTATTTTGACTACTGTAAATATGCATGATTTAAAATCATTTGACATTAAATTAAATATGCATAATTTTGGAAAATAGTTTTATGAGAGAAGCCATGTTACGAGTCAAGTTGTAGGATCAAGATCACAATTAAGAATGACTCAATTAAACTATAAAACTTTGTCTTGAGCTTGAATCTCGTTGTATATCAATTGTGCGTTTGTTTCTTGAACTTCGTCATATATCAATTTTCGCTTCGTTTGTCATTCATCAAAACCTATACAAAAGAACACACGTTTTAGTATATTGCATTGAGAACGTGTTTCCAACAATTTCCCCCTTTGAAAATTTCAGTTTAAGCATTGTCTCAATATAATCGATTGTTAAACAAGTATATAATCGATTGTTCTGTTATTTTTGAAAATTCCAGTTTTGGCGGTCTTAATATAATCGATTATGTAGCATATATAATCGACTATATATGTCCAGATTTAAAAGACATGTTTAACAATTATTTTGGCTAAAATGCAAATCATTTTGTTTTAATTCAAAGATGCATGTTTTGATGAAAATGATTTTACGAGAGAAGCCAATAGTTGAATCTGTTGTTCAATCAAGATCACACTATAAAACGACCCAAGTATAACTTCGTTGCTTTACTTGATCTTGTTCTTGTTTCTCTTGTGCTTGACTGTTAACGTTCCATGCTCGTTGGTTTGTCATTTATCAAAACCTACACAGATCAACACACGTTTAGTTTGAGAACGTGTTTCAACAATATATACTATAATTAATAACATAGTACACCATATAAAAATATATTCTACAATATACTAATCACTACTATACAAGATATTGATTTAAAAAAAAATAACTCGGAACCGCCGGGAACCGCGTGGAACCGCCAGAACCGCGGTTCCGGCTCCGGAACTGCCAGAACCGCAGAACCGGAACCGCCAGAACCGGAACCACAGACCCAAATAGACCCAGAACCGGAACCGGATACAGCCTTAAAGGATGAGACGCCAAGGCCCGCGGACGTCTACAGGACTATCTCGGGTCGTCTGAATAGACTGAAGACAGCACCCTCACTGCAGTCCAAACTCTCTGGTATCGGTATCTGCACACACTGCAGAGTGTAATATCAGCACAACCGATCCCATATGTTGGTAAGTGCCTAGCCCAACCTCGACGAAGTAGTGACTAGACTAGGACAAGACTACCAAACAAACATGTGCAATTAAATCATATACAACAAAAAATAAAGCATATATTCACATTTAAAGATAGGAGCGGAAAATATGTTGTGGGCTATATCAGGTAATAGCAGGAATCAATAATGCAAGGCACGCCATAATTCAGTTACCAGCAAAAGATAAGGAAATAAGGAAGAAGCGTACATATAATACCATTATAGGCGTTGCAATCCGATCCCAAATCACATAGTATCGTTGAAGGCCCGCTCCCATTTCATATATTACTGTTCCAAGCGAGCAACCCGCTCTCATCTCATATATTCCTGTTGCAGGCATGCAACTCACTCCTATTTCATTTATCAACACCAATCATAAAAGAATCCTAGCAAGGGAACAATAATATAATATAAACATCCCGGCAAAGGAACAATAATATAACGACATCATCCCGGCAAGGGAACAATATAACAACAATACCCCGACAAGGGAACAATAATATAACAGCTATATTCCGGCAAGGAAACAAGAATATAACAACAACATTTCGACAAGGAAACATTAATATAACAACAACATCCTAGTAAGGGGACATAATATAATTCTCATATGAAGCACGAATAAACCATAACGGAGTCATTACAATTACAATACGAGATTACGGGCATAATTGAAACTGACGTATAGATACTTGTCACCATGCCTATACATCTTACTCCACAGTTAACACATAGCAAATAAGACAAAACTATTAATTCCTCTAACTAAGGTTAGACCAAACACATACCTCAAACTTCCACGACCAACTCAAGCCTCAAACACCGGTTTTCCTTTAGAAATCGCCTCCAAATTACTTGTATCTAGCCCAAATTAATTTAACAACATCAATTAATACTAAATAATTCAATCTCAATGCTAAATTATAGGTTTTCTATCTTTTTCCCGAAAAATTTAAAAATCGACTCTGGGACCGCTTGGTCAAAACACAAGGTACGGACCAAAACCGGATCATCCATTCACCCATGAGCCTAAATATGTAATTAGTTTCGGAATCTGACCCCAAAAGGGGATTTAAATTCAAATTATTTAAAAAGCCCTAACTCTACCTAAATTTCCATTTTTCTACTCTTATGAATATGGTTTAGGCCTAAAAATCTAATGGGTAATAATGAAAATTGAAAAAAAACAAGTCTAAGAACACTACCAATGATTTTGTGGTCAAATCCCTCTTCAAAAATCACCCAAGTTCGAGTTTAAGTGAAAAAGTTATGAAGTTTTGAAGAAATCATGTTTTGCTACTGTTTTAAAATAACTAGACAAGAAACCTATGTGTTCGCACTCAATTGAATGTGTTCGCATAGGGTAAGGGGGGTGGGCATTGGATCGCGGTCAGGGAGTGCGATCGCATAGAGAAAAATAGGTTTCCCTTCCCCAAACTTAGTTAACTCAGTATGATAGCGTGAGAAGCCTTGTGTTTACATAGAACAAATGGTGACCCCCAAAATTAACTCTATGATGTCGTGGACCTACCTATGCGATCGCATAGAACAAAACCTAACACCAACAAACAGCAAAAACACCATCTTTTCTAAGTTCGAATCACCGCGACGCCTATCCGAAACTCACCCGAGCCCTCGGGGCTCTAAACCAAACATGCACGCAAGTCTAAAAATATCATATGGACTTGCTTGTGCGATCAAATCATCAAAATAACATCTTAAACAACGAATTTAGCATAGAAATCCAAAAAAAATTTCAAAACTTTCAAAGTATCAAATTTTACAACGACGGGTCTGAATCACATCAAACGACTTCCGTTTCTTATCAAATTTCACAAAAACGTCTTAAATGTCATATTAACCATGTACCGGGCTCCACAACCAAAATATGGGCCCGATACCATAAATTAAAAATATAATCAAATTTCCAAAAACTCTTATATTTTCAGTAAAATAATTTTTTTCAAAAATTCATTTCTCGGGCTTGGGACCTCGGAATTCAATTCCATGTATACGCCCAAGTCCCAAAAGGACGGATCCTCTGGGATCGTCAACTCATATGTTCGGATCCGTTTACCCAAAATATTGACCGAATTCAATTTAAATTTAGTTTTAAAGATCAAATTAATATTTTTATCACATTTCCACATAAAAGAGTTCCGAATATACGTCCGCATTGCTCACACAAATCAAGGTGAGAAAAATGAGACTTCTAAGACCTCATAATACAATTTATTCGTAAATCAAGTAATAACCTTTTGGACCATTACACTTACAAATATTAAACTAAGCTAATATCAAGACTATACATTATTTTAGGGAAGCTAATCAATTGACTGATCATAAGGTCAAGTCATCCTCTTGTACTCAATTTCAAGTAATACAAAGTTAACTCGAGAAACTTCAAAATTAAAAAGGAATTTAGGTAAAGAGATGAAAAAACTACTAACTTTCAATGCTTAGCTTCCACACACCCACATCTCATCCCAACTTTTGAACCCTTCCACATCATTTTCACTATAAATACTCAATATAACCTACCCATAACTCAAACAAAGATTTTCCACTTCCTTTCCTCAAGAAAAACAAACATTTTTTTTAATAATTGTGATTTTCAGGCCAGCTTACCGTATTTTTTCCATTCATTTTTACAATGGCTATTTTCAAGAATGGCTTTGTCTTTTGCTTGGTCAAGACCTTGTCACTCTCAAGCTCTAGCCTTGGCTTTGCAGCTCGTAGCTTATTGCAAATTCCACTGCCCACTATTCCATCTTTGCCACAATTGCCAAACATTTCAACAACATTGCCATCTTTGCCAAACACAACTCTCCCTACTTTGCCAACAATTTCAACTACTACTATCGTTAAGGTCACTTTGCCTCCTTTGCCTTCAATTCCAAATATTTCTACTCCATCGAACTAATTTTGAGTTGTTGCATCACTATTTACAAGTACCTATAGTTTAGGGAAATTACATATTCCCCCTTTGGACTTGACCTGTTTCTCTAGAATAACACTTAAAACTCCTTATATTACACTTCTAACAAGCACATGGTGGTCATAGGACCCCAGCAAATTAAGTATAAGGGTGTATCTGGTAATCTGCTACAACCTCAATAGAATAATTGTATACTATCCCTGTTGTTTACTTATAATATTTTTATGGAATATGTGACCATTGTATTCTTAGAGCTTTAAGGATTACTGGATTTTGGTGTTGAGTTTGAGGATATATATTTGTACTTGAGCAGCGTGATTATATATATCCTTGGCATGTCTGTACTAGTGCATCCATTATTTTACTAGTAATAATACTATTATTGTTCGACTTTACTTTTCAAATCCCTTTCAATTTGCTCAGACTTTTTTATGTTAAGGATGAAATACTGCATTTGAAAAGTCCAGATACAACAATTATGAGCTAGAATCAAGATTCAAATTGTTTGATCAAAAAGTGTTGAGCCTTTTAGTTAAACCAAAATAATAAAATAGAGGGTAAATTCAATCAAACATAATTAACTTTTGATCTAAGCATATTGGATACTAAAAGCAAATGAGACTGAGTGTATATAACACTTCTCAGAGTGACTAAAAGGCATCAAACGTAAATGATAAGCTTACATCTTTGATATATTATTCTGTATTCGTAAGAGCAAAGAAGATAAGGAAAGGATCTCGTTGATAACTATGAGATCTAGTTTTATTGTTTTAACAATGGCAATTACAAAGGTTTTTAACCGAAAATCTAGACTTCTTGCTTCGTTACTCAGAGGTCTCTTCCAAATTTTTCATTCTTTTTTCTCTTTTGGGACCCCCCTTTCTTTCAGCTTTATCATTGAGACTTTGATATACATAGTACCAATCTTCCCCTTGTATCCAACGGTCTTTAACCAGCATATCCCTCCTCGACTATATTCCTCTTTACTTGTTCAAGATTGACCGCATATATTGTGTTGTGGAAACCTCTCGATGGCTCGATCTCAACAGTGGTCGAGATGCCCGTTGCCATTACACCTTATAGATACGTCTATGGCTAGGTCGACCCTTTGCCGTTTCCTTTATTAGTAATCCACTTGTGGTCATATTTTGATCCATAGAGTTATTCCCTCCGCCTGTTGGGGTCGTCTCTTAACGAGCTCGATGGGCGAAATCTGTTGATTCAAAAGTTGGGAGAAATATGATCATTATGCAAGGGTCGAGGTCTTTATGGTGAGTTAGCGATGTGATGATCCGAGAACCTCATTGGACCATTACATCATTTCAGAATTGGATTGTCATATCAATATAATGTCATAAAGTCTTATCATGCGTTATTGTACTCATGTTTCCCAGGCCCCGTATTATTTCCTATAACTGTCCGTTTTCTGATTGGCGGCTCTTGATTTTTCCGCTCAAGGCCTTTATATCTCTATAAATAAGGGAGAAATCTCTATTTGATTGGTGCACTTTTCAACTATCAGAGAACTTTGCAAACTTCCTTCCCTTTCTATAGCTTCCCATTCTTTTGTTTCTGCTAGAATTCACTGTGATTATTACCCTTTCTCCCTTCATCATCCTTGTTTAGTTGGATCAAATAAGGCAAATGGTTGTTACTCCTTCCCCGACTGATAGAGTTGTTGAGGTGCCGAAAAGTGATGTGTCCTTTCTTGAAGAGGGAGTGGAGGTGGTGGAAGATGAGAGATTTCTGATGGTGGATGCGGTAGTCCCCGCCCCCCCTCTCGGGAAGATAAGGACTGACTTTAATAGCCCTGTCAAAAACGAATCGAAGCCCGTCCTTCTTACTATGGATAAAGAGGCGATTACGACACTCAAGGCCAAGTGGGGAATCGATGCCCATATGAAAATGGCACATGCGGCAGGGAAGGATAATGTATATTTGCACTGCCCGTGATAGTATGCATTTACCATACCCTTTTTGTTATAGGGTACACGCTTCTTTTACCCTATCTAGTGGTTGACTTCTTCCACTTCTACGAAGTGGTCCCGGTTCACTCTTCGCATGTGTACAAACTCTTTCTTATGCTTATCAAGTATGCGGAGCTTACCGGTCGAGAAATTTCCTTGGAGCACATGCTTCACATCTTTGCCCATAATTTCTTCGGGGTACGATAATCCATATGCGCCATCAAGGAACCAAGAGTTATGGGGTAAATATGGATGATAAGGCTAATCGCCGCTTTTGGGAAAGCTACTTTTATGTACAGATAGAGTGTTGGAAACACGTTCTTAAGGCATTATACTAAATGTGTGTTAATATTTGTAGGTTTTGATGAATGACAAACTATGCGCAAATTGACATATGACGAGGTCCAAGCACAAGCGCAAAATTGATATATAACGAGATTCAAGCACAAGACAAAGATCGAGATTAAGTTTTATATGAGTCGGTATTTAATTGTGATCTTGATCCGACAACTTAAACTCAAGACTTGGCTTCTCTCCTAAAAATATTTTTAACAAATCATGCATATTTAATTTAGAGCAAAATGATTTTAAATAATGCATATTTACTTTAGTCAAAATGATTTTTAAACATGCCTCTAAAATCTGGACAAAGATAATCGATTATGTACTTATGATAATCGATTATGTTTAAGTCAGCTGCTTGACAATCGATTGTGAACTTATGACAATCGATTGTGTTAAGGCAGTGAGCATCAGATTTTTCAAATCTGCATGACAATCAATTGTGAACCTTATGACAATCGATTGTGTTGAGGCAGTGTCTTCCAGACTTTTTCAAAGTTATTAAATAATCGATTGTGAACCTATAACAATCGATTGTCAAGAGGCAGTGTCTAAATTGATTTTTCAAGACTGATATATAATCGATTGTTAACTTAATATAATCGATTGTATAACTGACCGTTGCCAAAATATTTTCAAATACCGTCAGGTAATCGATTATTGATTTCTTATAATCGATTGTTTTAATTAAAATCTCGAAAAGATTTTTTGAATGTTGCTGAGTAATCGATTGTAGATTTCTGACAATCGATTGTTTTAAGTAAAATCTGGAAATGATTTTTTGAACGTTGCCAGTAATCGATTGTGAGTATTAAACAATCGACTATTATACGTAAAATCTGGGATTGGTTTTTGGAAGATCTGGCAAACAATCGATTGTGGTAATTTGGCAATCGATTGTCACAGAGTAAAATCAGCAATTCTTAATTGGCAATTAGGCAACGGTAATACAAGGTTTTTCAACTATAAATACAGCTTCAATTCAGTCTTCTAAACACAATAACTGATCATACAATTGCTAAAGCTTGCATACTTTAGTGCTTATCATTTTATATTCATTACATAAGCTTTTGAGAGCCAAATTCTTGTCGAAAGTTGTTGCGATCTTGAGCGTATTCTTTTTACTCATATCTACTCTTAAAGGAGTGTCTTGTTTGAGTGCTAAGTGTTTTTGTACACTTGAAGGGAAGTGTTAGCCCCTTGTGTTGTAAGAAGGAACTTGTGTTTCCTTGGTTGAAGTCTTGGAGTGTTGTATCTCCGAGCAAAGGTTGTTGAGGCTTGTGTCCTCAAGTTGTAACGGTTTGTTGAGCACCCGTAAGCTTAACAAGTTAGTGGAAATCTCGAGAGAGTCTCTCGGGGACTGGACTAGCCACGGGTTGTGGTGAACCAGGATACATGGGTGCGTTTGTTCTAATTTATTTACGTATCGTACTTATTTATTTCCTGCAATTTTTAAATTCCGCAAGTTTACCCTAATTTTTATTATAACGCTATTCACCCCCCCCCCTCTAGCGTTAAGCGTATTATCTAACAATTGGTATCAGAGCCCAACTCTCTGAAGACTTAACTGTTTGAGAGAAACATCCATGGCTTCTACACGTGATTCTTTTGCAGGAATAGGTGAAGGACAATGCTCCACCTGACCACCGCTATTCGATGGTACAAATTATACATACTGGAAGGAGAGGATGAGAATATTTGTACAATCAAATAGTTTTCATCTTTGGAAGGTCATAATGAATGGGAGAACAAATTCCAACCAAGAAGGTTGAAAATGAATGGGTCCCAAAGTCCGAAGATGAATACAATGTGGATGACATCCGAAAGGTGCAAAATAATGCTAAAGCTATTAATTTATTATATTGTGCTGTAAATGCTGATGATTACAGGAAGATATCTTGTTGCACAACGGCGAAGCAAATGTGGGACAAGCTGGAAATTACGTACGAAGGTACGGACCAGGTAAGGGAAGCCAAAATTGATTTCCTAACCCATGCATATGAATTGTTTCACATGAAGGAAGGCGAAAAGGTCGATGAGATGTTTGAACGATTTTCAAAAATCGTAAATGATTTACATGCTCTTAAGAAGACCTTCACGGATAAGGAACTTGTCAGAAAAATTCTCCGAAGTCTCACTCCGGAATGGCGATCCAAGCCGACGCGATTCAAGAATCCATTGGCATTTCAAATGTCACCATCGACGCATTAAGAGGTAATCATTAAACTTATGAATCTACTAATCTTAACCCTCTTGTTGATGATCAAAGGAAGCAAAGAATCGCTCTCAAGGCAAGCACAAGCCAACCTCAAAATGATGAGGACGGAGACAACGAGTTCGGACTCGTTATCAAAAGATTTCAAAAGTTCATGCGAAAAGAGTATGAACGAAAGGGTAAAAAGCAAGGAGATCAAATAAAGTGCTATGAGTGCGGAGAAACCGGGCACATTAAATCAAATTGCCCAAATGCTAAAAAGGAGAAGAAACCCTTCAAGAAGCAACAAGCATACATATCTTGGGGAGGCGACTCCGGTGACGAGTCAAGTGAGGAAGAAGAAGACGAAGCCGCAAATCTTTGTCTTATGGCACAAAAAGACAACAAAGAAGAGGTATGTCAAATTTCTTCCAAAAATTTCTTTTCCCTTGAAGAAATGCAAAATGCTTTTGATGAGTTGTATAGCGAATTTATTAAAGCTTCAAAAACTGTTAAGAGTATAAAAGAAAATGCTTCTTTAAAAGAAAAAGATTTTCAAAAACAACTCTCTTTTAAAGAAAAGGAATTGGAAAAACTGATTTTAGAAAATGAGAAGTTGAAAGAGGAAAACAAATTTTTTGGCAAGAGAAGCGCCGACAAGCCCAAGAGTTCTAGAAATTGTACTTCTTGCATGCATCTCAAAAATGAAGTAGAAAGGCTTAAGGGCACCTTAGATAAGTTTAACTCTTCTCATAAAAATTTGAATGAAGTGCTTGTTAATTTGAAGTCGACCAAGCATGGCATAGGTTTTAGAAACGAGCCTAAAGAGAAAGTTGAAGCCAACCCCCAACCACCTAAGGCTCAACCTAGGAGAAATAAAACAAATGTTCATCCTAGATACAACAAACCTAGAAATGGTTTTCATCAATCGCAACCTAGAAATAATCATGCTAGAAATAATGCACATTCTAGGCCAAACACTAGAAGGAATTTTGAACCTTTTAGAACACCTAGAAATGACTTCCAACCTAGAAACAACTATTCTAGAAATGATGCATATCCTAGAACAAATGGTAGGAGAAATGATTTTCATGATTTGCGCAATAGTTATATTGTCAAGAATAGAGTAAATGAATTTCGTCCGTCAAATTACTATCAACCTAGAAGGATGCATAATCCTAACGTGACATGTCATTATTGTAGACGAATTGGACATATTGCTTCTGCTTGTTTTACACGACATAGACATAACACTCAATCACATCACTATGATTTGCCTAACCCCCAAGGACCCAAAATGTCACGGGTACCTAAAACTCATTAATCTGTTTTGTAGGTATGTTTGAAGGGATCAAGTGCACTATGGTACCTTGATAGTGGATGCTCCAAGCACATGACGGGAGACGAATCCAAATTCCTTCAACTAGAACACAAGGAAGGGGGAAGTGTTATTTTTGGTGATAACAACAAAGGAAAGATTATCGGCATCGGATCGGTCGGTAAGGATGAAATTTCTTCCATTAAGCATATATTACTTGTGAAAGGTTTAAAACATAATCTCTTAAGCATAAGTCAATTATGTGACAAGAAAAATCTTGTTTTATTTGATTCGGATGAATGCTTAGTTTTTAGACGTAGCGATTTTAAAATTATCCTTCGTGGTTTTAGAATGGATAACATTTATATGGTTGATCTTGCAAATTCTTCACCCAAATATGTGAATTGTATAATGAGCAAAGAGGATGATTCTTGGTTATGGCATCGTAGAGTAGCTCACATCAACATGCATCTTTTGAACAAATTGGTTTCACAAAATTTAGTTGTTGGTCTTCCAAATTTGAAATTTGAAAATGACTCTATTTGTGATTCTTGTCAAAAAGGGAAGCAAACAAAAGCATCTTTTAAATTGAAAAATGTTGTTTCAACTACTAGAGCATTGCAATTGCTTCACATGGATTGTTTGGACCATCTCGCATTGAAAGTCTTGGTAGAAATCGTTATGCTTTTGTTATTGTTGATGATTATTCCAAATTTACTTGGACTTTATTTCTTGCCCATAAAAGTGATGCTTTTCAGAATTTTAAATATTTTCTTAAACGTGTTCAAAACGAAAAGGAAACAACCGTCACTTCAATTAGAAGTGATCATGGGGGAGAGTTTGATCACAATCTCTTTGCGGACTTTTGTGACGAACTCGGTATCGAGCATATCTTTTTCGCTCCACGAACACCACAACAAAACGGGGTGGTGGAAAGAAAAAATAGGTGTCTCGAAGAGATGGCTAGAACCATGCTTGAAGAGGCTAAGATTCCCAAACATTTTTGGGCGGATGCCGTGAGTACCGCATGCTACGTTTTAAATAGAGTAGTCATAAGGCCAATACTCATGGAAACCCCTTATGAACTCTACAAGGGAAGGAAACCAAATATCTCCCATTTTAGAGTATTCGGTTGTAAAGTTTTTATTCATAACAATGGAAAAAATCAATTGGGAAAATTTGATGCCAAATCCGATGAAGGAATTTTTATTGGGTATTCTTCACGTAGCAAAGCATATAGGGTATTTAATAATAGAACCCAAACTGTGGAGGAATCCCCCCATAATGTGTTTTCCGAAAATAATGCTCGCTTGGCGAGAAAGGATTCTCGTTCTGATCTTGCAGGTATTTTAAATAGTTTAAAAGACAAAGTACAAGAGGAAACTCCTAAGGAAATTCAAGATGAAATCTTGGAACAATCAACGGAGGAAACGCCACAATTGGAGAAAGAAACGAAAATGCCTAACGAGTGGAGGACAATCAAAGATCACCCTCTCGAACAGGTAATTGGCGACGTCGGAGAAAAGGTAAGTACCCGAAACTCTCTTAAGAACACCTTAGGACACACTTCTTAAGAGATCACGTTCTCATTGCGTTATTTCGTTACAAATTACTAACTTGAGCGTCGGAGACATCTAATTCTCTTTTGCAGGTATCGCCCTAAAGGCAGGGGGAACTATAAAGAAATGACATAGAACAATCGATTGTTACAGCAAATAATCGATCATTTTACTGTGCGGACAATCGATTAGCAAGTATCACTAATCGATTATTTATGTTTGATGCTTATTATGCATTTGTGTTTAATAATCGATTTTTTAACTGTATAATCGATTACCGTCTCAGCCATTCAGTACTGCTTTCCTAAAACAATCGATTGTTTCATAAATATAATCGATTATTTTCCGAGTCAGAAAATCACCGTGCTCACTGTATCACACCAATCGATTATCATAATTCAACTATCGATTATTTTTTGTCAGTAATTCAAATATTTATTACCGTTTGGGTCCTGCAATCGATTTCGTGTCAGTTCCGAGTTCAAGTCAAAATCTGCTCAACAATCGATTATTTCGTTTCAACAATCGATTGTCTAACGGTCAGTGCAATTTATTTTTACCGTTTCTGACTGTTTTGGCTGATAAATTTCTGCAGATTGTCATCATAAATGAAATGCCATTCTTCCCATTATAAATAGGCATCACAAGTCTTCAATTTTATTCACTCAAGCATCAATCTCTGCTCCCAAACCTTCAAAAATCTTCCAAGTTTCTTAGAAAGTTCATTACTACTTTTTAAAAATGTCGGGCAGACACTCTAAACGTTCCCGTTCAGGTAGACAAGGTGCATAAATTTCAGAATCCTCCTTTCCCCATGACGGTGATCATGCAGCTCCTGCTCCTCCTCCAACCCGTCAATCGCGTCAGCCTCAAGAACCTACTCTTCAATCCATTTCCGACCAAATTGCTTCATTGACCACCTCTGTCGGTCAATTGACACATGACATCCATGGATATTTTGACCATGTTCATTATCCATATGCCGGTCTTGTTCCCTATGAAGCAGTGCTGGATGATGAGGCGGGAAATGATGATGAATAATTTCTTTACTTGTTTTTCTATTTTATTGTTCTATGTTTTTATTGTTCCCGTTATGTAACCGTTTTTTTATTAATAAATAAATAAGTTTTTTTATTATTCTATATTTCTTTTTGCTAATGGCAAAAGGGGGAAGATAACGGGTATGCACTCTCAATACTTATCGGCATAAATTGAGGGAAAATTCATATATTGAGGGGGAATAAATTGCATATCTCTATACTTGTTGCATATCTTTACTTGTCTTGAATCGTCATTATGAATTGCCTAATATGCATATCCCGCTTAAAGTTTGTCATTATCAAAAAGGGGGAAATTGTTGGAAACACGTTCTCAAGGCATTATACTAAACGTGTGTTCATATTTGTAGGTTTTGATGAATGACAAACTATGCGCAAATTGACATATGACGAGGTCCAAGCACAAGCGCAAAATTGATATATAACGAGATTCAAGCACAAGACAAAGATCGAGATTAAGTTTTATATGAGTCGGTATTTAATTGTAATCTTGATCCGACAACTTAAACTCAAGACTTGGCTTCTCTTGTAAAAATATTTTTAACAAATCATGCATATTTAATTTAGAGCAAAATGATTTTAAATAATGCATATTACTTTAGTCAAAATGATTTTTAAACATGCCTCTAAAATCTGGACTAAGATAATCGATTATGTACTTATGATAATCGATTATGTTTAAGTCAGCTGCTTGACAATCGATTGTGAACTTATGACAATCGATTGTGTTAAGGCAGTAAGCATCAGATTTTCAAATCTACATGACAATCGATTGTGAACCTTATGACAATCGATTGTGTTGAGGCAGTGTCTTCCAGACTTTTTCAAAGTTATTAAATAATCGATTGTGAACCTCTAACAATCGATTGTCAAGAGGCAGTGTCTAAATTGATTTTTCAAGACTGATATATAATCGATTGTTAACTTAATATAATCGATTGTATAACTGACCGTTGCCAAAATATTTTCAAATACCGTCAGGTAATCGATTATTGATTTCTTATAATCGATTGTTTTAATTAAAATCTCGAAAAGATTTTTTGAATGTTGCTGAGTAATCGATTGTAGATTTCTGACAATCGATTGTTTTAAGTAAAATCTGGAAATGATTTTTTGAACGTTGCCAGTAATCGATTGTGAGTATTAAACAATCGATTATTATACGTAAAATCTGGGATTGGTTTTTGGAAGATCTGGCAAACAATCGATTGTGGTAATTTGGCAATCGATTGTCACAGAGTAAAATCAGCAATTCTTAATTGGCAATTAGGCAACGGTAATACAAGGTTTTTCAACTATAAATACAGCTTCAATTCAGTCTTCTAAACACAACAACTGATCATACAATTGCTAAAGCTTGCATACTTTAGTGCTTATCATTTTATATTCATTACATAAGCTTTTGAGAGCCAAATTCTTGTCGAAAGTTGTTGCCATCTTGAGCGTATTCTTTTTACTCATATCTACTCTTAAAGGAGTGTCTTGTTTGAGTGCTAAGTGTTTTTGTACACTTGAAGGGAAGTGTTAGCCCCTTGTGTTGTAAGAAGGAACTTGTGTTTCCTTGGTTGAAGTCTTGGAGTGTTGTATCTCCGAGCAAAGGTTGTTGAGGCTTGTGTCCTCAAGTTGTAACGGTTTGTTGAGCACCCGTAAGCTTAACAAGTTAGTGGAAATCTCGAGAGAGTCTCTCGGGGACTGGACTAGCCACGGGTTGTGGTGAACCAGGATACATGGGTGCGTTTGTTCTAATTTATTTACGTATCGTACTTATTTATTTCCTGCAATTTTTAAATTTCGCAAGTTTACGCTAATTTTTATTATAACGCTATTCATCCCCCCCCCCCTCCTCTAGCGTTAAGCGTATTATCTAACATAGAGCACCTTGTGGTGAAAACGGCAAGGTTTCCAGATAAAGGGAACTTTGCTCGTGAGTTTTTCTTTGTTTATTTGTGATTTTCCTTAAGATGGTCGTCAATCGTCCTCCTTTAGGTGATATTGCTAAGGACTTTTTTTTTCTTTTGTAGCCGAGAGACTAACCCCCCCCCCACACCCCACACCCCTAGTTGTCAATATCTACGAGTGGGTGAATGCAATTCTCCCCCATACGATGGGGATTCGTGAGTGGGCGTCCTTCCATGAGAAGTATGGGCGTAAGCCTCTTACTGGTGAGTCAGCCCGCCGCAGTTTTGCCTTATTCTTTACCTTATAGTCCAACCTTGTCGTTATATGATCTAATCTTTCCTTGTTAGCAGGTCAGGTAATGCGAAGGACGAGGGCTCCTCCACTCGCATTCCCTAAATCAGGGCCCCCAGTCCGGCCTGCACCGAGGGCTTCTACTCGACCTACGCCGAGAGTTACTACTCGATTATGCTCGCTGAAGCCGTGTGCGTGAAGGCTACTTATTAGCCAGAGACTCTGATTCCTGTAGTCCATTCAACTGGAGAATCTTCCCACCCCGTAAAAGAGATAACGAGTAGTGTTAGAAGAGGCTCCTCCAGTCGAAACATTTTCGAGAGGCGACCTTTCCTTGGCGGTGCTCGAAACTAGAGGTGGTGCCAACCCGGCCATGGAGGTTATTCTTGTTGTGAGCGATCAAGAGGCTAGTATGGTAGAGAAATGGAGTCCTAAGGCTGTCATTGTTGTTTCGGGCGGCCCTTCGACATCCTGGAATAACCGCACCCCTTCTTAAGCCGATGAGAGGGGGAAAGGCATCATGGTTGAGGATTATGAGTCTGAATCCAACATTTATCCTGAGTACGTATGTTCGAGGAGGGCTTTACTCAAACCGGAGTGAGATGGGGAGGCTGTTCCCGAATACTTCAAATTCCGTCAGATCTCAACCTGCTGCAAGGTACGGTGGATTATAAGCCGCAGTTTGACCGTCTATGCTTTGCCGTAGAAAGTGGAGCTCTTTAGGATATCAGTGACTCCGAGTTTTCACGTGATGGGCCTAACGGTGAGTTCCTTTTTGTTTTTTGTTTTTTTGCTTTGTGACCTTTGTCTTTGCTAACTCCTTTCTTCTTCTTCTCTATTTTTGTTCTTAGTCTTATATTCTGGAGGTCGAGAGTGATCGTAGGACTGAGAAGTGGGCCAACATTTTTTTTAAAATACTCGAGAAGTACTAGCGGTATTGCAATAGGATCCCTGAGATACACGAGTACTCAGGGTGGGCATTGGCACCTAGTCTATCAGAGATGAATTGGAGAAAAGAGATCAGGAGTTGGTGCTATCTATTCGCAGATGCAGTGAGCTCAAGGAGTTGCTCTGTACCAAAGATGAGGAACTCGAGGTAGGTAAAGGGGTTGTCGTGGAGTGCGAGGACCTTCAGGCAAAGGGGTTTCCATAGAGTGCGACGACCTTCAGGCAAAGGTGCTGTCTTTGCAAGCCGAACTTGAGCAAAATCTACCAGATTCGAAGCTTGGAGCACAGAATGGATAGGGAATTTGTATGAGCTAGAAAAGAAAGTGGCCGAGATGGAAGCTGACGAGGAGGCTCAGACATCGCTTTGGCAAGAGCGACCGCACTGGAAGACACTCTCTACGTCCTAATCTGAGTAGAAATCTGAGAGGGAAGGCCACACTGAGGGAGGCTCGGCTGAAGGAGTATATTGGTGAATTTGATCGGGAGGCTTAGAGCCTATAAGATCAAGTCGTGGCACTCGAGGCCGAGAAGGAACAACTATTATCCTAATACGAATCAGCCTCTACCGCTGTCCCCCGTTGCTTGTATGAGCTGTAGGTCCATGTCGAGGCCCAGGGAGATATATACAAGGGTTTGTGAGAGGCGGGGAATGTTCTAGAGACTGCCTTTGAAGATGCTTGAGCAAAGGCACGTGAGGCTCTCACTTCTTGCTGTTACGACCCAATGACACCGGAGGCTGGTGAGGGCTTTGATAATGAGGATGAGCTCCCTTCTAATGATGATAATGATGTTGGGGAGAACGACGGTGGGGATGATGCTGCGTGAAGCCTTTCTTTCAACCTTTTTACTTAGTTTTTTTTTTGTCCTTTTGTTGTTTACCTTCATCTTTTCCTGAGGGCCAATTTCGGCCTTTAGTAGGGTATGGTTATGGTGCACATATATTTAAATAAAATAGTTGTTTTGCCTTCGTTTGTGTATCTTTTGATTTTCATTGTGATAAGTCCCTGACCCTTTTAACGATGAATCTGATCTTGTATGTTCGGGAGAGGTTGACTTCTGATTTGCCAACTCAGGCGGAACTAACCTTAATTCATACGAGGTCAATTTTAAATTTTCCATCTTGGGTGAAGTCAGTTTTGACATGTATACTCGATCGGGATTGAATTTCGTTTTACCAATTTAGCAAAGTCAAATTTCCCATATGTATTCGAGCGAGGTCAAATTTAGAGCTGCTAACTTGGGCGAAAGTTTGACTTATATGCTCGTACGTGGTTGAAATTGGAGTCGCCATCCTGGGAGAAGTTAATTTTTGACTTATATACTCGAACAAGGTCGAAATTTGATCTGTTGATTTGGGTGGGCGAATTTTTCCTTTTACTTGGCGGTGGCCGATAAGCGTAATGGTGTTAATTCGAGCGAAATCAAAATTGTAACCCGCTGTAAATTCGAGATAGGTCAAACCTTCCTTTCATAGCAATGGCTAATGGTCGTAAGGGTGTTAATTTGAGCAAGGTCAAAATTGTAACCCGTTGTAAATTCGAGTGAGGTCGAACATTCCTTTCATATAGAGAGTCAATTGGCGTAAGGGTGTTAATTCGAGCAAGGTCGAGATTGTAACCCGTTGTAAATTCGAGCAAGGTCGAACCTTCCTTTCATATGGCGATGGCTGATGGTCATAAGGATTTTAATTCGAGCAAGGTCAATATTATAACACATTGTTAATTCAAGTGAGGTTAAACTTTTATTTCATATGGCGATGGCCGTAAGGGTTTTAATTCGAGCAAGGTCGAAATTATAACCCGTCGTAAATTCGAGCAAGGTCGAACCTTCCTTTCATATGGCGACCGTCGATGGCAGTCAGGATGCTAATTTGAGTGAGGTCGAAATTGTAACTTGTTGTATAATTTTAATTGGAGAATGTTATTCATCCCCTTATATTTATGCGTGCGTCAGGGCAAGTCCTGATTCGCTTGACCTTGATTTCCTTTGGAGAATATTGAGCGTTTTATGAGTGAGTCCCAGTCTTGGAGATTGTTGCTTAGTAGTCGACCCGTGCCGAACCATCTTTGTTATTTGTAGTATGGTACGGTTAGAGGGCTTTATTCGGTCGCTGCTTTCGAGATGCGTGGTTCGGAACTTTTCATAGGGTGTTTTGTTGTGTCTTTTCCCCGTATGCGCACCTATGAGAGTGTTTGTGTTCTTGTTCTGACCCAACAAGAGACTGTGATAAGTTAAACCCGAATAAAATTTCCTTACCTCGGCCTGGCAAGTCGATGAAAGGAGAAGCAGTGTTGTAAGGTCGCTCACTTTGCCTCGTACCCGATTGATGGTTTTAGGTTTGGCGGTCATTTTCGGATTCGTTGTTATTCGTGCCTAGACTTCTCGTGGGTTGGACGTACCTTGACAATTGGGATATCGAGATCGAGTCCCAGTCCGATATACGTAAACACTAAGGGAAACATGTTATACTTTGTTCATAAATCATCCAGTGCGTGTGGGTATGAAAACATCCTATTATGGGGGTCGCACTGTAGGTTATTGTCCCTTCCTAAGAGGTGGGAGTACATGCCGGTACACAAGGTGAATACGTCACATGGGGTTGTGTTCATGCCATGCATATAACGACCATGATCCTACTTTAGACATGCATATGACGTGCCAAACCCATCGTTATGGGTGAGGTGTGGGTTTTGCATAGACATCGAACACAATTTATATTTTATGTAGAGATCTGACCTAGCTTGTCACATTTATCTCAAAAGCTTATCTACCATTTCTTTCGAGTTGGTGTTTGTATCGAAATGTGGAGGTTACGACAGCCTGGAAGTACAAAAAATATTGAGCCTTTTAGTTAAACCAATTAATGATAAAATAGAGGGTAGATCCTAGCCAAACATAATTAACTTTAGATCTAAGCATATTGGATACTAGAAGGAAATGAGACTGAGTTTATATAACAATTCTCAGAATGATTAAAAGACATAAACGTAAATGATAAGCTTACATCTTGATATATTATTCCGTATTCGTAAGAGCAAAGAAGATAAGGAAGGGATCTTGTTGATAACTATGAGATCTAGCTTTATTGATTCTACAATGGCGATTACAAAGGGTTTTAACCCAAAATCTAGACGTCTTGCTTCGTTACTCGGAGGTCTCTTCCAAGTCTTTCATTCTTTTTTCTTTTATAGGACCCCCCCCCCCCCTCTCTTTCTGCTTTATCTTTGATATATATAGTACCCATCTTTTCCCTATATCTAACGGTCTTTAATCAACTTACCCCCTTCTCGATGATATTCCTCTTTACTTGTTCAAGCTTGACTGCATATATTCTGTTGTGCAAGCCTCTCGATGGCTTGATCTCAGCAGTTGCCGAGACGCTCGTCGCTATTACGCTTTACGGGTACGTCCATAGCTAGGTTGACCCTTTGCCGTTTCCTTTATTGGTAATCCGCTTATGGTCAGATTTTGACCGACACAAATAATGCGTCATAAAATGATATGAAAGTGCTTAAATATACATTAATTTAGGACATATAGAGCATTAATGCGAAAGTACTTAAATATACTTAAAATGTGATGCAATAAAAAATTCAGGACATATAGAGCGAATAACTCAAGGCAATAAAATTCTATGAGTTATAATACTACAGCATAATATGCATGCTATATAAGTTATAGAGGCATCCTTACACTAAAACTGAAGGCCTATGTCAATGCCACGAAGTCGGCATAGGCAAGTCACTATATGGCATGACGTTAGCCGTGGCAAGCACGAAATTGGCCGCAGCATGCATGTCAATGGCATGAGGTCAGCCGTGGCAGACCACTATGGCTCGGGTCGATCATGTCATGCCTAAGTAAATAGCACGAGATCGGCCGTGGCAGGCTGCTATGGCATGAGGTCGGCTGTGGCAGACCACTATGGTTCGGAGTCGGTCATGTCATGCCTAAGTAAATAGCACGAGATCAGCCGTGGCAGGCCGCTATGGCACGAGGTTGGGTGAAGTCGCCTTTGCAATAATTAGACGTGTCCCAACTTTGCCTTTGTAAACGTTAATTGGAACAAGACTGGTCAATTTGTTTGAAAGCATGAAGATTTCTGGAGGTTTATTGTATTAAATCTGATATGAGTTACCTTTGCTCTTTTAATAAAATTTATCAAGCTACTTCATATAGTTACTTGCAATTAACGTTAATGTAAATTTATTTAACTATTTGACAGAACGAATAATTACATCGACAACGAAAAAGTCCTCCAAATAGTGCATAATTGTTTTAATATGTCGTATAAGAGAGCATTTCAAGTACTCTAGAAAACGAAAGTGAAGAGAAATGCCTACTTAATCTAAAAGGTTCTTTAACAAAATTTGAATTTGTGATCTTTTATTCGAAGGAATTAGATGACGGACCACTGAAATCATGTAATCAATTTGACTATAAGGATTTAAAATATTAGAGGTGAATAACAGAACTAACTTCATTTGGTATTTGCAAGCAATATTAGAGGCACTTCGCTGCTTGATTTCGCCAGGGCTTCCGAGCTCCTGATTGCGAACTCGTCATTCCGGAAGAGGGAGGAGCATTTGGTCACCTTCAAGAGTGCGGCGGCGAGGACTCAAATTGATTACATCCTCATCAGAAGGAGCGACAGGGGTTTGTGCAAGGATTGCAAGGTTATTCCGGGAGAGTCTCTTTCAACTCTTCATAGGCTCCTAGTGATGGATGTTGATCTCTGGGTGAAGAAGAAGAGGAGGGGCGCCCGGGGTCAACCGAGGATTAGATGGGGAGCTTTGTCTAAGGAGAAAGCTCAGGAGTTGGAAAGGAGGTTAGTGGAGGGCGGAGCTTGGAGAAGTTATGGGGAAGCGGACGCTATGTGGTCAGCGACAGCAAACTTGGTTAGGGGGGTAGCACGGGACGTGCTCGGGGTTTCTAAGGGATATTCAGGTAGTCAGCAGGGTGATTGGTGGTGGAACGAGGTAGTCAAAGGAAAAGTGGAGGTGAAGAAGGCGGCGTTCGCTAGGTTGGCAGGGAGCACAAGCGAGGAGGAGCGGAGAGTGAACAGGTTGTTCTACAGGGAGGCGAGAAGAGAAGCTAAGATGGCAGTCACGGAAGCTAAAAACGCGGCGTTCGGTCGCATGTATGAGGAACTAGGGGAGAGAGGTGGGGATAAGAAGTTATTCCGGCTGGCTAAAGCAAGGGAAAGGAAAGCTCGTGACCTAGACCAGGTCAGGTGTATCAAGGACGAGGATGGTAGAGTTCTGATGGGGGAATCGCAAATCAAACAGAGGTGGCAGGCGTACTTCCGGGAACTTCTTAACGAGGAGGGGGATCGGAGCATAGAGCTAGGGGAGTTGGGGCATTCAGAGCGTCATAGAGACCTTGGGTACTGCAGGCGCATTAGGGTGGAGGAGGTCTTAGGGGCGATGCGTAGGATGAGTAGGGGTCGAGCTACCGGGCCTGACGAGATCCCGGTGGAGTTTTGGAAGTGCATGGGTAAACCTGGAGGGGAGTGGCTCTCTAGGCTATTCAACGTGATCTTCAAGACTAAAAGGATGCCGGATGAGTGGCGGTGGAGTACAGTGGTGCCCTTGTACAAGAACAAAGGGGACATCCAGTGCTGCAACAACTATAGGGGTATTAAACTAATGAGCCACACGATGAAGGTTTGGGAGAGGGTGATTGAGGCACGAATGAGGGAGGCGACGAATATATCTGGGAACCAGTTCGGTTTCATGCCGGGCCGCTCCACCACTGAGGCTATTCACCTAGTCAGGCGGCTGGCGAAATAATTCAGGGATAAGAAGAAGGACCTGCATATGGTGCTTATCGACTTGGAGAAGGCGTATGACAAGGTCCCGAGGGAGGTGCTATGGAGGTGCTTGGAGGCGAAGAGTGTGCCAGAAGCCTATATCAGAGTTATCAAGGACATGTACAATGGGGCTAAGACTAGGGTGAGGACGGTGGGTGGCGATTCAGACCATTTTCCTGTGATAATGGGGCTCCATCAAGGATCGGCGCTGAGCCCCCTGTTGTTCGCCTTAGTGATAGATGCTCTAACCCGTCATATCCAAGGGAATGTGCCTTGGTGTATGCTCTTTACTGATGATATAATATTGATAGACGAGACGAGCGCCGGTGTTAGTGAAAGGTTAGAGGTATGGAGACAGACCCTCGAGTCTAAAGGTTTCAGAATAAGCAGATCTAAGACAGAATATATGGAGTGCAAGTTCAGCGACGAGCCGAGTGGGGTGGGCAGGGATGTGATGCTTGGTTCTCAGGCCATCGCCAAGAGGGACAGTGTCCGATATCTTGGGTTTGTGATTCAGGGGAACGGAGAGATTGACGGGGACGTCACCCATCGGATAGGAGTAGGGTGGTTGAAGTGGAGGCTTGCTTCTGGGGTCCTGTGTGACAAGAAAATCCCACACAAACTCAAGGGGAAATTCTACAGAGCCGTGGTTAGACCTGCAATGTTGTATGGGGCAGAGTGCTGGCCCGTGAAGAACTCCCATGTTCAGAGAATGATGGTTGCTGAGATGAGGATGCTTAGGTGGATGTGTGGGCACACCAGGCTAGATAAGATTAAGAATGAAGTTATTCGACAGAAGGTAGAGGTGGCCCCGGTGGACGAGAAGATGCGGGAAGCGAGGCTGAGGTGGTTCGGGCATGTACGGAGGAGGGGTCCCGATGCCCCGGTGAGGAGCTGCGAGCGGCTGGAGATTGTTGGTGGTCGGCGGGGTAGAGGGAGGCCTAGGAAGCATTGGGGAGAGGTGATTAGGCAGGACATGACTAGTATGCAGGTTACCGAGGACTTGACCCTTTATAGGGGAGTCTGGAGGTCTAGAATCAGGGTTGCAGGCTAGGGGCTCTTAGAGTCCTTCGTTCGCCCCATCCGGGGTTGGGTGTGGGATAGTAGGGTTACCCGTAGATGACTAGTGTTTTAGCGTAGGTCCCCTCTTGGTTGGTAATATGATAGTTGTCGCTTGTTATTGTCGCATGCGACGGTATTTATGTTTCTTATGTTTGCATAATCATTTACGTTATTTCTGCAGGATTACTTATGCTTTGTTTTGTTACTGTGTTTTGTCTTGTCTTGGTTCCTAACTTTATCTTTGTTTTCCAATGCAGCTTTTCATTCTGTCCTATGCGCCGAGGGTCGCTTGGAAGCAGCCTCTCTGCCCTTTTGGGTAGGGGTAAGGCTGTCTACATATTACCTTCCCCAGACCCCACCTGGTGGGAGTATACTGGGTAGTTGTTGTTGTTGTTGTTGTAGTACCCGTTTAATCTTATTAATTAACTTTCTTTTGCACATCATTTTGGGTAGCGTACTATATATGTGTATAAATGTGTTCTACCAGTGCATAATCTAGGTATAAGGCTACAATAAGTAAACAATGAATCCAACCAGCTATTTCTGTAAAAAAATATATATATATTCTTAATTTTTATAATATACGATGATGATGATGACAGGTAGGCAAGCCATATACAATTATTATTGGGGAAATGACATTATATAGCCGCTTTTAAAATAATAATCGAAAAAATATACAAATTTTATATACTTATTCGGCTATCAAATATAAATAATTTTTAACGCGGACTAAAAAATCCCTATATTATTTCAATTAGATATGATTAATTGGATATGGTTTCACACAAACTTTATGGAAATTAATTCCAAAAACAACCTTAAATGAACACCTCTCTTGTTCTTTGAAGTCATTTTCGACCTCCTAATAATTGGCATATAATTTCAAACCATAATTTGCATTAGGTTTAGAAGGTGAACAAACAACACAATCATCAAAGCTTCCACAACCACATTTTATCCTAAGTTTTAAATCCTTCAACATAAATTTTACTATATATATTCAATATAACCCATACATGGATTTACACTTACCCATAACTCAATACAAACAATAATTTCCACTTCCTTTAATTTCCTCAAGAACTCAAGTCATTCATTCCAAATCATCTTTTGCATAAATGGCCATTTTCAAGAATTGCTTTGTCTTCTTCTTTGTTATTATTTTGTCCTTATCAAACATTAGCCATAGCTTTGTAGCTCGTAGCCTATTGCAAATTCCATATTTGCCACAACCTACTGTGCCACAATTGCCAAAAATCCCAAACATACCAATAGCCACATTGCCATCTATTCCTTCAGTCCTAAAGGTTATAAGTATGCCTCCATTGCCTGCTAATTTTCCTACGCCAAATATTCCAACTACTATCCCCTCATTTCCCACTATTCCAACCCTCTCACCACCCCCTTCAAACTAATGATCACACCAAGTACCTGTCTTATATGTAATTTTGCATCATTGAGTTGTAACCTTTAGTTCTTTATTTTTATCTTTATATGGGGTATAATATACTTTGATCATCATTAATTTCTATAATTTGATTGTTAACTTTTATTGTTTTTGTTGATAGCTTGTATTGGGGGTCATGTACTTCCAAGATTTATGTCTTTATTTGTTCTTGGTCTTTTATGAAAGAGTTTGATATACATTTTTTGGGATGCGGCCCTTATCATGCGTGAATACAAAATGCTTCATGCATTATGTTATCTTATTTTTACTTGAACAGAAATTTTAAAATAAATAGAATTTGTTGATGCTAAAATGCATAAAGTAAACAAAGGGCTTTGAAAGAAGTAACTACAATCACAATACTATGAAACGAGCCACTGGATTACTGAGGATAAAATTAAAGAGTAGCCTAAAAAAGGCCGTTTTTGCAAATGTCGAAACACTGCCTCTCACCAGCACAGCACAGGAACCGGTATCCACCAAAACTTACACTATCCTGTTTGGCCTAGGTCTTTTTGGGATCAAAAGTGTTTTTTTGGGCTAAAAATTGGGCCAAAAATTGAGGTGTTTGGTCAAATTTTTAAAAAGAAAAAAGTACGAAAAGCAGAAACAAATTTTGAAAAGTATAAAAAAATAATCAGTTTCTTTTTTTATATGCACTTTTAAGAAAAATTTATTTAATAGCCGCTTTCAAAAGCTTGGTCAAATACTAATTACTGTTCAAAAGTGTTTTTTAAATTGATTGGCCAAACACAAATTGCTTCTCATCGAAAACACTTTTTTCTAAAAAAAATACTTCTCAAAATAAGCTAATTTTAAAAAGTTGAACCAAACATACCATGTTCTTTACTATTTGCCAACAGAGTCATACTACAATACGCAGTTTTAGAAAAAACTATTTCGACGAGTTCCTTACCTATTTCAAATTCAATAGTGCACCATATCATTACAAGAAACTTGCCTGAAATAAAGGTCAAAAGTCAATTCTCTATCATATAGGCCTATTTGCATCCTAATCAATAAAGAGACCTATCACTACTCATCACAAAGAAACTTCTAAACTAATTCAACTGTATAGACTAACTCAAAGAAGCTGCCAATTTTGGTAACATTAAATTGTATCCCCCAACAACAAAGAGGAAAACAACTTCCTTAGTCACTTAAAAAAAGTGTCAATATCTCCAATTCCCACATCAAAATCTTCTTGTAAACCAACATAGATATTATCATCATCTCCCACAAAAAACTCAACATTAGTCTTAATCTTTTCTCCACCATTACCAAACTCAAAATCACCATTTTCATCATTTCCTTCAGAATAAACAACCTCACTCATGTTAACTCTATTCCCTTTTCCTAACACCTTCTTTAAACTCTTTGCCTTCATTTTTATACTCTTCTTCCTAGTACCATTACTTTTCACAAATGTATTTTCAACCCCTAAAGTTTCCTCCTTTATACCATTTTCATCCCCCTCTGCTGCCACGTCATCATCATCACCATTAGAAATTTCAATAAGCTCATCCACATCAAATTCATCCTCCTCTACTGCCACGTCATCATTCTTTTTCACAAAAGGTGACCACAAAGGCTTTCCTCCTCTTCCTCAACCCAAAACAGAGAACCCATAACAATAATACTCGCCCTTCTCCGCCACGTCCGCCGACGGAGGTGGACCCACAATAGGCAGCGCGTGAAACCCACGTTTACACTTGTCATTCTGACACCGCAGCAAACAATCTACGTAAACCTTAGGAAACTCATACACATAATAACAGTACGGACATACAGTCCAAAAAGTAATACCAGCTTCATCAGTTTTCAAGCCTTTTTTCAAGCCGTCATCAAACCGGGTCTTATGGGTCGGGTTAGAAAGCACAGACCAAGCTTTAAGTACAACCTGAAAAGCCTCGGATGCGAAAGGGTACTGATTTCTACTAGGGTTTAGGAGATTAGTGATTTTCGTGAAGTTTGTTTTGATGAGTTGTTGATCCTGGGTATAAAGAGGAAGGTCAAGGACAGAATAGTAATTTGCGTCCTCGGCAATGGAGGAAAAAGAGAGGACTTTAGCTATGGCGAGGATTTGTGAAGGGGAAGGGTTATTTGGGTCATTCTGAAGAGATTTAAGAGCGTATTTAATGGAGTCTTGGAAATTTCGATGTTGAAGAAAGGATTTAGAGGCAGTGAGATAAGTTTAGGATTTTGAATAATTGGAGCTGTTGCCGTTTTGCTCCATATTGTTTTGGTTGCAGAGATAATAGAGAAGAAGGTGGAGGGGAGGAAGCTTAAGGGTTAATTTTTGAAGAGGTGAAATTTTGGAAGATTTCGGAAGAAAATGTGAAATGACGATTTTGGACATGAAGATTTTGGAAAAGGGTTTAATTATGAGCTTATTTTTGCTACAAATTGCGGTTAAATTGGTGATTAGTGTAAAATTTGTTCAATTATGTATAATTGCTTTAACATGAGTTTACATTATATAGTACAAGTCTGTGTAAAGGAATTTTTACATTGTTAGATAACCTAAATGATATATATATATATATATATATATATATATATATATATATATATATATATATATAAGCTTTTTAAAAATATGAAAATACTTGCGGTGTAAATTTTTTATTTAACGCAAATAATCAGTCAAATTTATTGTTTACTTTTTCTAATTGATATGCATAGATTATATATTAATTATATATAAATATACGCATATGATATATGAATTATACGTATAATATTATGTAACTTTTACTAGTTTAAGCGATTAGGTGAGCTGCTATTTAGATTAACTCTACGTAAATTTTTGGCATTATAATTGGAAAAGAGTTTATTCAAATATATGCTTATTTTTGGGATTTTGGGCAATATTAATAGTTCTTTCTTGGGATTTTTACCTATACATTCAATATAGCAAACGTTATTACCATTATTGTGCCTTGTTTGGTTATTACCATCATATCCCATGTTTTTGTAATATAATATATACCACACGGAATAATGGCTGATTTTCCATCCTAAATTAACGATAGATAATTAAGGGTAAAAACGATTCTTAATAAAGTGTAGCCTAAAATAATGCCTATCATTATGGCTTCTAATTAATGTTTGATTTTCTACCAAATAAATGCTAAATCATGTAAGGTAACATATTAAATGCTCTTAATCTCTCCTGATTATTAATGATTAGCCGCTCTTAATAAGGAAAAAGTAATCATGGTACAGTGGCCATGATTATTAATGGAAGGAAAAATTTATGCATGTCCTAGTGTTTTCGACGCAATGAGAGGCATTTGAGGAACATATTTGTGTATAGAATCACGGTAAGAGCTTAAGGCAACAGATTTTCAGAAACTTTTCTTCTTTTACTTGTTTGAAAATAGGCCTCTCATTCTTCTAGCATCCAGTTTCTAGGTTCTGTTCCATAGTTGAAATTTCTATATTTTATCTGCTCACTCAACCAAACTCCTAACTTGAAATAATCACTATAGGTCGATATAGTTTCTTTTCTGTTAATTTTGTAGAACTTGCATCCGCTCCTTCTCTTGTATCTACTGGATGGTATGAGTTGCTGAAAACTACAAATGGCATTTCTATGCAACGTCAATTCATTATTCTTCATTGTTCAAGACAAGAAGTTTAATCCGAAAACATAACAGCGCAAAACTACAAATTTGATTCAACAGTACATTTTGCCAATTAACTACAAATTAACTCCAAAAAACTACAATTAACTCCAGTCTACAATTGCAGAACAATTATCGATTGATACATCGGATAAAATTGTAGATGTGAATGCAAGCTAAGGTTATATGCAGTGTTTCCAGTATGTTTTTAAAATATAATCAAATGTGGTTAAATGTAGTTAAGGTTATATGCAGTGTTTCCAGTGTGTTTTTAAAATGTAGTCAAATGTAGGTAAATGTAGTTAAGGTTATATGAAGTGTTTCCAGTGAGTTTAAATCTTTGCTGATGTTGCACCCTAAAATAACGCCTGTATTTATGGCTCCTAATTAATCTTTGATTTTGTACCAAATAAATGCTAATTCAGTTAAGGTAAAAACCCTTCAATTAATCATACTATCTTAAATGAGAACCTACTGTCAAGCTTGGAAATAACGTCAAGCTTGGAAGGGATTTTTGAGTGTTTGATTTACATAAGATATATATATATATATATATATATATATATATATATATATATATATATATATATATATATATATATATATATATATATATATATATATATGTATATATACGAAGTGCAGGTAAATGTAGTCAAATGTAGGTAAATGTAGTTAAGGTTATACGAAGTGTTTCCAATGAGTTTTTTTAAAATGTAGTCAAATGTAGGTAAATGTAGTTAATGTTATATGCAGTATTTCCAGTGTGTTTTTAAACTGTAATCAAATTTTTGTAGTTATATGAACTTTGTAGTTAATTATAATTACTTGTATGTACATATAAACGATTATGTTCAAGCAATTCCAAACATGGTTTTGTTGTCTGCTAATATGTGTTTCACAGTACAGGTTCAAGTTTGTACATTATTGTGTCATAAAAATTCTCGTTTTTGATCGACGTTCATGGCATTCATGAACTTGCATTTGATCCAGTCTCAAACTTCTTGATGCTTGGTATCTAGTTTCACAGTGTTCGCGAACATAGTTCTGAATTTATATGTGATTGCATGATAATGTTTGGGCTTTGAGACTGTTTGACAAGTTTACAACTTCTTCAAGCAAGAATGCGGTACTTTCCAGTGTGAGGAAGGACTAATGAACAAGACAAGATTACAAACAACACTTTTAAACAAAGAACTGATAATCTGAAAAATAGAATGAACAAAACAAGATTACAACCGACACTTTAAACCAAGAACAATAATAAAAAATAGATCAAAAGAATGAAATAATCTCGAAAGAAAAATCTGAAAATTGAACGAACTCGGATTTGAACTATTAGAGGTTGGATGGACTGTTGTGAGTGTTGCTCATTCATAGACAAGCTGGAACTCGGACAGCAGCAGTGGTCGTCGTCCATGGTTGTGACTATGGAGTTTCGCCACTGCTCGCCAGGTTGACGACGGACAACAACTGGAGGGGGGGGGGGGGGCTCGTCTGGTTCATTGAACAACTGGAGGCGGGGTTGACAATTTTAGCTGGTCGTGGAGGTTGACGATAGCCGGAGAAGGTAGTGATCGTTTGGCTATGGAGCTGGCAACTGGTTCAAGGGTGGCTGGAGAAGACGACGAAGCACCAACGATGATGGATGGTGGTGTTCGCTGCTGGACGTGACGGTGAGTTTGGACGAAGGGGAGGACGATGGGTGTGCTGAAGAAGATGACAGGGAAGGGGCGTGGTTTGAAAATCAAGCCTCTAATTAATTAGTTTGAAAAGATTTTGTTCCACAAATCAAGCAAATAATTAATTAGTTGATTATTAACCTTAAATATAATTTTGGTACATAAATTGAAAGGTGGTATACTTAAATGTAATAAACATAAACCTTAAACATGAGTGGTTATAAGGTTTGCTATATGGGATGTATATGTAAAAATCACTTCTTTCTTTCCTTTTGTTCTAAAAAGAATGGGTTTTGGAGTGTGAGAGTAAATCCATTTAATCACGTTGTTTTATTTTTCTGAATGAAGATTATATAAGAAGTAATTCTAATCGTAAATTTGTAGTAGGGAAGTCTTAAAGAATTCTGCTATTGAAACTAGGGAAGTTCACGTAATTCATTCAAAAACTACATATTAGTACATAAACTCAAATGAATATGCATTCTTGAATTAATACAATGGAAATGATTTAACAATTTATTTAAGTTGTATAACAATAATGAATAAAAGCAAACCAATATAAAATCAATAACTATGAGGGTAATCTTGGTAACTAACCAAAGTGTTAGGACGTATGTCTGTCAAATGCTTTCTTGGGCAGCAATTAACCAAAGCGTGGACATAAAAATTATTATTTTTGAAGAAAAAAAATACAAAGTATTTGAAGTTGAATTAAAAATTAATATTTAAAATTTAAAATTATATTTGCACGTACATTTTACTTGAAATTATGTTGCAATTTTTTAGGTGGAAAAAAATTGAGTTCTTTTTTGTTTTTGAAAAACTTATTTTTAAAAAATTTTAAGTAACTTGCAAAATTTCATGGACAAACAATAAAAAAATAAAAGAATTAATTTTTTTATGGACAAAAACAGGTCCTTCTTCACATTGTTGGTTCTTGATAAGACTACTGCAATAGTGGAATTTGTGATATAGTGCTTATAAATTAGCTGGAGTGGTCATAATTTCTAGAATTTTAGTTTTAGTGAAGAGTTCAAAATATATCAATCTATGGATAACAAATAAATAGCATCTAGTATTAACTCATAAACAATGAGACATATGACTAAGTACTACATAAAATAAATAAATAATAAATAAAATAAAATAACATTAAAGGACAAGCCCAATGCATTAAACTCCTGCTATGCACGGGGTTTGAAAAAAAGCCGAACCACAAAGTATATTCTATGCAATCTACAAGAAGTTATTTCCACGGCTCGAACCCGTGACATCTTTGATCATATGACAATAACTTTATCAGTTACACCGAAGCTCCCCTTCGAAAACCAAAGAATATCATACTCAGACAGAATAAGAAAACCAAAGAGTATCATACTCAAATAAGTAGTTCAAACATAGTTGTATCCATATTCTCACATTTGGTAGTCCAAAATAGAGTCATGAAGCATCTACATTATGTATCCAAATTGATAAAGAGAAAAATAAAAGAAATACAAAAATTTACAGAAGTCTTCAAGACTAAAAGGTACATTCACAGACTCAACTGCCACACAGATATAACATTGAAAAGGCCAAAACTCGTTCTAATTTACAGGAGAATCGCAAGAAAAAATATTCGATTAGTAATTAAAATATACAGCTCATTATTTTCAGTTTTCTCAGTCAACTGTTTTGGCTGCTGAGCAGAAAAAGAATCATTTAACTGTTATGGTGCAAGTTTTCCTGTCAAATTTTTTCTGGTTAAAGTATGGAATGCTATATAGAGAAAGCTAGCTTTTGGCGTAGTATGCTTCCTTTTAATCCACAACTTCCCCAGAACGTTCAGCTCAGGTTAAAAGGCTAAAGCAACTGGCATACTTCGTGAACAGTTGGATCGCGTTAGTTGTATGTCATACTCTTTCTTGAGACTAGTCTGTATGAGTCTGCAACTTTTCTCGGAAGGCCAAGACCAAAGAGATATAGATCACAGTTGAAGCTACAACAGATACCCCAAGACAGACACAAACTGTTGTAGCACAAACGTACAAAAACCTGAACAAAGAAAGGTCACTTTTCGTTACCATGCAAATTCAAAATCAGATGAATAACAAAGGACCACAACTATTTTAAATAACTTGTCGTACAAAAAAAGAGTTGGATATATGACAAAAAAGGGAAGCCGGGTGCACTAAGCTCCCGCTATGCGCGGGGTCCGAGGAAGGGCCGTACCACAAGGGTCTACGGTGTTCACCCGTTACCTCCTGGTCACATGGCAGCAACTTTACCCGTTACGCCAAGGCTTCCATTCTATGACAAAGCAAAATATATATGTATATATCCTTATTTCAATTTTTGGTGGCACTTACTTGGGAGAAAATACACTCCAAACAAATAAATGATTCCTCATTAGCAGCAACACAATTGTGTAAGCTATCAAAAGAATGGAATTCAAGCCCAACGGAACCAGACAAGGAAAAACAAGTGTCCGCTTAAGCAGAGATCGAATGTTGCAACCATTTGTGTCCTTCACAGAAGTGTACAGCACCATGCTAAGGAGGTATAACATTGGTGAAGCATATGTAATAATGAACATTAAGATGCCAGAAAGTATAGTCGAGTGGTTCAAGACACCCTGGCAATCAAATTGACGGGGAATGTTAGATTCAATATGGATGATTTCCAATATGAAGCACACATAAAATTTAACATGAAACCACAACAGTAAAGATTTTTGGGCAAGAGAATTACAGTAAAAGCACCAGCAACATCAATTGTAGCTAGGGTGTTGGAGTTGCCGAGACCAAAATGGCCCGCCATTCCCATATAATAAAGTGCAGCCACCTGATACCGACAAAAAGGAGAAAAAACAAGACTTGTGAAACTAGTATTGATCAGTTATAGTATTAAGAGTTGTTAACCACATAAAATATTATGTTATATTGAACAATAGCAAACATGACCAGACTAATTCAAGTTTAATGTTAGTGAACATTGAATAGAATTATAGAAATTGATAGCAATAGAGAAGCTAAACATCTATTTACTTGTTCTAGAGTCTAAAAGAGTTGATGTCACCAACATCCAAGCAAAGGATACTTTCCTGCATTATTACTAAAACAAATTGAGGATGAACAAAGATATTTGTTGAATTTCGTAGTATGGAAAACACAAGTATAATCATGGTCATCTTCATCAGATTTTCTTTCTTTTGTTTCTTTTTGGTCATATTTTATTTGGTAATATTTGTTATATAGTTATGTGTAGAATGTCCAAGTCTCATATGTAGTAGGAATAGAATATATCCTTGCCTCATATTTATTTATTTATTTTGATAAGGTAAAGGTTATGTCTTTGCCTCATATGTAGTAGAAGTATCATATGTATTATATATAGGACTCATTGTATCATTAATAAAAAATAGAATTTTCTCTCGTGCATTCTCACATAGTATCAGAGCTTCGATGAAAAAATTATCATTGTGCTTCATTCTAACGACGTCCGGGAAAAAAAATCTCGTCGCCGTGCAATTTTCTTGTAACTTCGTCTTGTTCCCAAGATTCATCACCGCTACAGTGGTACTGTACATATACCAGTACTACCATTAGATCTGAAACCCTTGTGCGACAAAATCCCAAAATTTCCCGTCCCATCAAAACAGAAAAGTCAGTCATCGTGCGTCTTTCCGGTTGACGACTCGAGATTGATTTGCGTAAGATCCTCATCGGTAAGTGTTGTGCGGAATCCAACACTACCATCCTCTTCGAAAAAGTCAGGCAACAAAACCCCAGTCAAGCTCCGACAGAAACTCCCCCATGCATCTCCACATGCCGCTAGAACTAGGGTTCTGGGGAGCTACATTAACTTTTCCGGCGCATGTGAGCCATTTCGACCATTTTTTGACAAAACTTCTTCAAGACAACATACTCGTCCAATGATTAAGGCTGAAAAGTGGCCCGGTTCCGGACCGGGACCGCGTGCCTGGCGGGTCTGGCGGGCCTGCTGGGCCGGTCCCGGCGGTCCCGGTTCTGATGTTCCTAAAAACACGTGACGGGCCGGTCCCTTACGCCGAACCGTTAGGACCGGGACCGCCAGACCCGGGAGCGGCTGGCGGGCCTGGACCGGTTCTGGCGGGCCTGAGCTGGTTCTGGCGGGTCCAACGGTTATAAAAAAAATAATTTTTTTTTTTAAAATTCAGTAACGGCTCTTTGCAAAAAGTAGTCGTTTGGAAGTTTGAAAAATAGCCATTTGGCCCCTAAACTTTAATTTAATCTCAAACTTTATATAATTACACTTTTTCCCATTTCTCAACTATAAATACCACCTCGTTCTTTCATTTTTATTCACCAATTCATCAATATCTCTCAATCTCTCTCAAGCGCTCTTTCAATCTTTCTAGTACAAGTGCTTAATTTATTGTTGAAAAATTGTGAAGTTGTTGAATTGAAGTTTTCAAGTGTTCAAGTTCAACGATTTTCAATTTTCAAGAAGTTGTTCGGCAATCCGATAAACTCGTTTCAACACTTACGTGCTAATAGTATATTTTTGTGTTTTTAGTTTGCATAATTCTAATTAGTATGGCATTTTCTTTGAAAAAAATTTTCGGTAAAGGAAAAGGTAAAACCGGTGAAAGTAGTGGCCATAATACTACCCTTCCTCCGGCTCCCCGACCTAAAAAAGATAAGCAAGTTGAAAGTAGTAGCCAACCTAGACGTCCTAATCTGCCTCCCGTAATCCTTGATAGTGATCACCCTTGTTTTCAATTTACCGATAGTAAGTCATGATATTGCAGTAGGTGATAGATTAGATGATGATATTATGAATGCTCTTTATCCTAATGAACCTATCTTAGAGGAAAATGAGGATGATGATGAAACCCAAGCACCAGATTTAGATGATACACCTACTAGTCCTGCTCATAACTTAGGTAATGAACAGGCACACCCACCTGTACAAACTCCCACTTTTAGTAGACAACCTCCTAAACGTCAAGAAACATCATTAGTTTGGCATTTTTTTACTCAAGTAAGAGAACAAATAAGGTTAAGTGTAAAACTTGTGGGAAATTACTTGTTCATAGGTACACTGGAGACCGTAGCGGCACGGGTAGTTTGACTAAGCATATAAAATTACACCCTAGAGATAAGGCTAGATTTTTATTGGTTCTTAATTGGCTATTTTATTCAAACCGTAGAAACTTAGAGAATATTTTAAAAAATGTGACGAATATGGCCTTAGAGAAAGAAAGGTTCCTAAACCTTGCCCGACTAGGTGGAATTACATGTACGAAAGTTTAGTAGTAGCGTATGAAATTTTCCATCTAAATGAGCTTCAAGTTTACTTGTCACAGGGACTAGAAAAGGAGAATCCAGACGGCTCTTTCGACCTTTTGGAATGGTGGAAGTCAAGGGAAAAGCATTTTCCCGTTCTTGCAAGGATGGCTCGGGATGTTCTGTCAATTCAAGCGTCAACTGTTGCATCGGAGAGCGCTTTCAGTCAAGCAAGACTACAAATCGGTGATCACAGAGCGTCGATGCGGGAGAGCTTGGAAAATCAGTGCTTTTAGAGATTGGATCCGCGCAGAAAGAAGGAACTTTGGCATAGCAGAATCACAACCGGCAATAGATGAGGCATATGAAGAAATGATAGCAGAACTTGCTGAGGAAGCGACTTCACCCGGAAGTGGTGATGAACAAGCTTCATTTCCACCACCGCCAACACAACATCCTCCCAACCTTGACGGATTTATGAGATTTGTTAGAAATACAACATAAATTATGATGTAACTTGTACATTGGCACGTCTTCTTTTAGTTTTTTTCCTTTTAATGGTGGTATTAGTACTTTGTTGTGCTCATTCCATTGGGGGAAGGAAGACTAAGAAAGATATGCCATTTTGGTCAATAAATATGCTCTTTATCATATCCTTGAATATCTTTTTTCTCAATATTTCTTTGTCTTTACTTCGATATCAATCCTTGAATATTTATATAACACACAATATATAACATACAACACAACATACTAATCACAACATTCTTTTATATACATTATAACAATATATACTACTTACTACAACACACTATATACATAATATACAATATATACTAATTACTACAACACAATATATACATAACATACAATATATACTAATTACTAATTTACTACAACACATTATATACATAACACATATCCATATATACATAACATACAATATATACTAATTACTATAACACAATATATACATAATATACAATATATACTAATTACTAAAACACAATATATACTATACTAATAACTTAGTACACCATATAAAATATATTCTACACTATACTAATGACTACTATACAAGATATTGACTTAAAAAAAAAAAAAAAACCTGGTCAGGCCCATTAGACCCGCCAGACCCGGCCCGCCAGACCCGGCCCGCCAGACCCAGGACCGCATGGTGCTTAGGTCCGTCACGGGCCGGTCCCAACCCGGAGGACCGCCAGACCCGGGACCGCCAGGCACGCCAGGCCCGGCAAGCCAGAACCAGGACCGTGAGACCCGGGCCGTCAGGCACAAATAGGCCCAGAACCGGGCCATTTTGCAGCCTTACCAATGATTCCGAGCCTACCCATATAAATTCCATCAAATCCTGACAACTTTTATTTTTTATGGCATGAACAGTGCACTTCTTTTCTGTGTGAACAATGATTTCCCACAGTAATTTTCAGAAAAATTTTTGTTTTCAGGTGGTGTTTTAGAACCTATTTTGTAGTGTGGAGTTCACGTTAGTCTCACTATTTTCAATTTTTTTCCGGCGATCTTTCGGCCAACTTCTGTTTATCAGCAATCGCCAGGTTTTGTTGCTCGGGGGAGCCTAGTGGCCTTGTATGTCAAATGATCATCTTGCAGATATTTTCAGCAAGTCCCTTATTAGTCCTCGTATTAGTTAAATATGTAACAACAACAACAACCCAGTATATCCCACAAGTGGGGTCTGGGGAGGGTAATATGTACTTGTCACAGGGACTAGAAAAGGAGAATCCAGACGGCTCTTTCGACCTTTTGGAATGGTGGAAGTCAAGGGAAAAGCATTTTCCCGTTCTTGCAAGGATGGCTCGGGATGTTCTGTCAATTCAAGCGTCAACTGTTGCATCGGAGAGCGCTTTCAGTCAAGCAAGACTACAAATCGGTGATCACAGAGCGTCGATGCGGGAGAGCTTGGAAAATCAGTGCTTTTAGAGATTGGATCCGCGCAGAAAGAAGGAACTTTGGCATAGCAGAATCACAACCGGCAATAGATGAGGCATATGAAGAAATGATAGCAGAACTTGCTGAGGAAGCGACTTCACCCGGAAGTGGTGATGAACAAGCTTCATTTCCACCACCGCCAACACAACATCCTCCCAACCTTGACGGATTTATGAGATTTGTTAGAAATACAACATAAATTATGATGTAACTTGTACATTGGCACGTCTTCTTTTAGTTTTTTTCCTTTTAATGGTGGTATTAGTACTTTGTTGTGCTCATTCCATTGGGGGAAGGAAGACTAAGAAAGATATGCCATTTTGGTCAATAAATATGCTCTTTATCATATCCTTGAATATCTTTTTTCTCAATATTTCTTTGTCTTTACTTCGATATCAATCCTTGAATATTTATATAACACACAATATATAACATACAACACAACATACTAATCACAACATTCTTTTATATACATTATAACAATATATACTACTTACTACAACACACTATATACATAATATACAATATATACTAATTACTACAACACAATATATACATAACATACAATATATACTAATTACTAATTTACTACAACACATTATATACATAACACATATCCATATATACATAACATACAATATATACTAATTACTATAACACAATATATACATAATATACAATATATACTAATTACTAAAACACAATATATACTATACTAATAACTTAGTACACCATATAAAATATATTCTACACTATACTAATGACTACTATACAAGATATTGACTTAAAAAAAAAAAAAAAACCTGGTCAGGCCCATTAGACCCGCCAGACCCGGCCCGCCAGACCCGGCCCGCCAGACCCAGGACCGCATGGTGCTTAGGTCCGTCACGGGCCGGTCCCAACCCGGAGGACCGCCAGACCCGGGACCGCCAGGCACGCCAGGCCCGGCAAGCCAGAACCAGGACCGTGAGACCCGGGCCGTCAGGCACAAATAGGCCCAGAACCGGGCCATTTTGCAGCCTTACCAATGATTCCGAGCCTACCCATATAAATTCCATCAAATCCTGACAACTTTTATTTTTTATGGCATGAACAGTGCACTTCTTTTCTGTGTGAACAATGATTTCCCACAGTAATTTTCAGAAAAATTTTTGTTTTCAGGTGGTGTTTTAGAACCTATTTTGTAGTGTGGAGTTCACGTTAGTCTCACTATTTTCAATTTTTTTCCGGCGATCTTTCGGCCAACTTCTGTTTATCAGCAATCGCCAGGTTTTGTTGCTCGGGGGAGCCTAGTGGCCTTGTATGTCAAATGATCATCTTGCAGATATTTTCAGCAAGTCCCTTATTAGTCCTCGTATTAGTTAAATATGTAACAACAACAACAACCCAGTATATCCCACAAGTGGGGTCTGGGGAGGGTAATATGTACGCAGACCTTAACCCTACCTCGAGGGGCAGAGGCTGTTTCCAGGAGATCCTTGGCTCAAGAAGGAAACAAGTGACTAGTTACATATGTAACAAGCTCGGTACATATGATTTGTATGCACCGGCTTGAAGGGGAGTGTTAGATAATTATGTGTAGAATGTCCTAGTCTTATATGTAGCAGGAATAGAATATGTCCTAGTCCCATATGTAGTAGGAGTATAATATGTACTATATATAGGGCTCATTGTATTATTGTTAAAACATAGTTTTTTCTCCCATGCATTCTCACAATATTGATGCCATTGTTGTTTTGCTTTCTTTTCCTTTAGTCATATATTTATGGTCCTCATTGTTCCCGTTTGAATTAACCTTATTAGTAATAGCATAAATCTAATTTTGACTATAAAACTTAAACATTCAGGGAAGACACACCTAGAAAGATTATTATGCGTTGTTTCGATATTCAAAACATTATGATAATTAAAAAAATCAAAGATAAGTCTGTTTGAACCGGCGTGCTTTTGAAAATAAATTACTAATATTGGACTATCCATGTTAATTGACATGTTCTGCAAATTGAAATGTTTTCGCAATGAGTTTGAAGATTCTTACTTTAAGGGCAAGTTAGGTCTACTAGAATTTACAACTTGCTTCTGATATTTCAAAGATAAAAACATCGTAAATATGGAAAAATGCAGAAGCAAAAAAGAGAACTTTGATGAATACTTAAAAGATCTAACTGACCTCAACCCATTGCCTGAGATGCTGGTCGGAACCGGAAGAATACCAAATGCTAGCTAGCACTTGCAAGAAGAGAAATAGTACGGGCAATGAGTTTATGGGCTGCTGCAAAAATAGCTGTAAAAGAGACCAATAATATACGTAACTCAAGCCAATCACATAAGCAGAATTCCTGAAACATAAACCCCAAACTTTTCTTTGGCTAGGCAAGCGGACTTCATGCTCAGAAAGCGTATGATTTTGGAGAGGCATACACCATGGCACAGCAACAACAATAGTCGTTGAACAGAAACCTAGGACGACATAAATTATCTGCGCCATTAAAGTAGCATCATAGCTATCTGTACCGAACAAAAGTTCTTGATATCTAATGATATAATATAGAACCAGAAACCCAGGGAACAAGTGCATTAAGGAAACCACAGTCACGATATTCCTTTTTGACCGTTGAGACCACAGAAGAGAAACTAAGCTTACAGTGATTAGGAGGATACCCGATACCAGCTGGAAAAACTTTATATAAGTGCTTCCGGCTTGCTCCAACCATTTTGAAATGTCGGGAAGATGAGTCCAATTAACGCCACCTTGATGACATCCTCTCAAAAGTCTCCCAGAAACGAGAATCACAAAAATTGAGCAAATCTGGATATAATTATTCCTCTTCTGACTCAAGGTAGCACTTGTATTTTGCTTTGAACTTGTTCTGATATGCTGCATTACTTTTCGGAGAGATACTAAATAAAACGAGGATGTCACAAAATGCCATATGTATTGTTCTTCCTCCACCAGAGAACTCGATCCCATGCTTATGACAACAATAATAATTACTACCAGAATAAGAATCTCATCCAAATGCCACCATTGCAAGTCATTCTTGGCGATAAAAAGCTGCTGATTCTGCTCAGCGAAGACTTGCTTCCCTAGAAGAAACAGAAGGCTTAGCAATATCAAACATGAAACGAGCATAGCTGCTAGTCCAATTATAAGTCGGCCAACAGGTTTCTGAAAAAAACATAAAATAAAAACTATAAGAATATTTCAAAAAGGAAGTAATACTGGAGAACAAAAAAGTTGTGGAACTCTCTTCTATTCACTAGGTCTAGCATGAAATAACTATATATGGTCTACAACTTTCTGGAAATGCAAAAGAAAACTTTTATAAGGTTAAACTCACGTCAGTTGCCCTATGAGATAGCCACTCACTTGCAGTTCGTAAGAAATTATGATATGCCACAAGAATACTGTGACAATTGTCCTCATTAGCAGATCTACACCAAATATGAGACGAAGGCAACACAAGAATCAGTATTTTCCCCAAATAAAACTTCTGAGAAAAAGTGTGTCAGATAGGTTATTACAAACCGTCAACCACCTTTTCTCTTCCCCAGATTTCCACGATCTATGAAGATCTGCAGCCTTCATATACAAACAACAAAAGGTCTCTTCCACACTACTGTAACCTCTTGTTCGACCAGATCCATCATCCCTGAAGACGTCGCATAAGAAGTTTTCACAGACTAAACCAGGTAATTGCACTTCAAGTAGCCTAAGCAATTGCCAGGAATTCAACTCCAATAACCTGAGTTGTTGTTCAACTGAAATACTAGAAGAAAATGAGAGAGGAAAGTGACTAACTTTAGCCATATAGATTTCAAGAAATGATTTTTACAAGCGTCACAAGACGATCACGAAAAAATGACAGGACTAAAAAATATATTCAAATAACTCTATATGCTGCTATCTATGTATTCCATTTAATAGAAAGTGTGACACGATCAGGATATGCAATCTAGCCTGCTTTATCTTGTCGTACTTGAGCACCAAGGCTAATGATAATTGCAACCATTCCCACTAGCCTGAACCTATTCAAGGTACTCCAATGACATGTTTTCAGGAGTCAAAGTATAACCTCTCAATATTAGGCTTCATAATATTAAAAATGCTCTACCCCTCCGGGATAGGGGTAAAATATGTGTACGCTATACCCTCCCCAGACATCACTAGTGGGATTATAATGGGTCGTTGTTGTATAATATTAAAAATGCATACTTCAATTTGATCCACAGTGAAGCCCATTTTACTCCGAGGAACTCCACTCTCGAATGAACAAGCATTCACTATCATGAGCCATCAGGGAAAACTCTCCATCTCAGTCATGTTAGAATTAAACCTTCAAAAATGTCCATTCTAGTATCCATCTTTACATAAAATATATGCCAATCTCCAAAAGTGATTTTTTGAGTGTGGGAAACTGCATATAGCAGCAACCAGTTTCATTCTCCAGACGAAAATCAAGCAAACAGCCAGTGATAATTTTCAAACCACAAGGCATATGTATAAACTGGGATTCTCTGAAAGCTTTCAAAAATTGTGAGGAACATAGGAAAAGTACCCCCATGTAAAAATTTGATTGCATCATTAGCAACCAAACTAGATTAAATTCCTTTAACTCCCATGATTAAACATGACATATTTTGTGACATCTCAACTTCACGTTCAATCAACAACAGCCAATAAGACTGCAGTCAGAATATATTTAGTAAGCTTAGAACCAGTTCGATAAAAGTGGAAACAATTCAGAAGTGTGAACTAGTCATTGGTTTTGTTTTTGTTTTTGTTTTTGATTTTGTTTTTCCTCTCCTTCACTGAGCCGAGGGTCGATTGGAAACAGCCTCTCTACCCTTTCGGGTAGGGGTAAGGCTCGTCTACATATTACCCTCCCCAGACCCCACTTTGTGGGACATTACTGGTTAGTTGTTGTTGAACTAGTCATTGGATGAATTACAGGTAACTTGAACTACTGTGCTAGAAACTCTCATTTGTTGTTCTGATACACACAACCAGATGAAGAAAAGGAATTCAATTCCTCAAGACCATGCTTCACTTGCGGATGCAGAAGGCAACAGGATTTCCAAACACAGGCTCCACAGATTCTCCTACTTAGAGAGTCATCAACCCAATGTAACATATATTCTGACACTTGACAATTATCACCAGAATATCAACATTCTATATACCTCAGACAATAACAACATAAATCAGACCTGTTAATGATTTGAAAGTTTCTGGTATCAACATGCCAACATTGTTCTTCGGTATTGGAACACCAAAAAGAAGAGCTAATGTTGAAGCAAGGTCCACCTGAATCACCAGATATAAATATAAATAAATAAATAAATTAGTTGATGATCACATCAGTCTTATTAATGCAATTAAGGAAACCTGCAGCTACTATCAAAGATATCTTTAAAAAAAATGAAACCTCCTAAGCATTCAATAAAGACTATGGCATAAAATCGCTACTTATAAAATTACTTTTGACAATTCTTTTCTACCAATCCTTTTATTTCGATTTCTATTTTCAAAAGCCAAAATTGCATCGTTTTGTATTAACGTCCACGCAAAACATGGGTGAAACACTAGCTATATGTTAGTGACTTTCTGCTAACTTGGCTATTTCTTCTTAAAGCATACTAATCAGAATGGCGGTACTGCGGCCCTTATCCACCTAGCACGAATAACTGTTTCTTGCAGATAAACACGCAAATGGTAAGAAATGGCATATGATTCCAATTTTTACAAATGAAATAGTCTATTATTTTCATCAACTGTAAAATTCATAGCCACATACCTGGTTGGCCTTATTAGGGGTGCCTGATGTACTTCCAAAATTTGTTGGACCAATAAAAAGTGCCAAAGAGTCAGTTTCCTCATATGATGATCCTCCGTGATTTCCATTTTCAGTCATTCCATGGTCACTTACTACCAACTGCAGATGGGTGCATAATATAAACAAGACAAGGGATTACCATAGTCAGAATATTGCAATATGATGTTTGTTGAGTAATCAAATGATATCTTCAAAAACTAGAGGAGTATGCCACAGCACTTCCATCACTCAACAGGTAGGTGATGTACTGTCACATTACCGTAGACAGATGTTAAGAAAGCTATACAGAAGGGGGGGGAATCTACATCAGCAAAAAATTTCAGAAAAGAATGGTAAACAGGTTTTCCTCTATTTAACAACTACACATGGAGCTTCTCTGCCTTGGTCCTGTTTCAGTGCTAAATGCTATAGAACCGTTTTCTGCAAATACATCGACTGCCTGGCCAATAAAAATCCAAATCGTGTTTGATTCCACAGGTATGTCAAGGATGCACTGACTTATTGGACTAAATCTTAGTAACATTTTACCAAAGAAGCAGATAAGTCTAAATCACCCCCTTTGATCCCTTTTAGCAAAAAAGTCCTCGGCATCCTATGGTTTAAGAGAAAGGATTGTAGTTCTTAGCATGGAAAGCTGGAACAGTAAGTGTTAGGATTGGAATCTTAGTGTTGGAGTAATAGTTCTGTTAAATTCTTAAGTTAGATATAGTCCCTCATTGGACAAATATCATACATCTATTGTATTTGAGACCTACTTTTCTCCCATTTAATCACATGGTATCAGAGCCTCTATGATCATGATGGAGAGTAAAAAAGCTTATGTCTGGCCTGAGGCTTTCTTTGGGAATTCTACTATTCTTGTATTTTTTTTGGTAAGTGGTCCAATGAAAGACACTTATTTTTGGAGATCATTTTGCAGCACCATATCTATTTCGGGTGATTTCTTTGGTGGCACTACTTTTCACTGTGTTTCTTTCCTTTTCGATGACGTTCTGACTGCACTGCACCTCTTTCCACCATTCCGGTGATTCCGCATCTCTTTCCAGTGATATCCCTTTTCCAAAACTATTACATATCTAGCAACATTTCAACCAAGATTCCACAGTTATAATTTTTCCTTACTGCAGCGGCTTCTTGTTCATATAATTTTTTGTGCCCACATTTTTTGCGCACATTACATGTATATATTTTATTTTTTCCTCATTGCACTTCTTTACTAAATCTCACACTTTAATTACGCTTTGCGCGTAAAGCCCTAGCAAACTTCGGACCGTTTTGCATATGACAGCAGTGATGTAGGTTTAGCATTTCTCTTTCAATGATCCAAGATACAGTTATGAGTTGTCACATTGGAGAAAATCTGAAGGAATAATAACACATGATGTCTGATGTCTCTACTATAATTGTATCATGACAAAGGCCTAATGCATTTTAAACAGTTGGTCTCTAACGGATTGTGAATCGCACACATTGTTATGCTGTAAGCTTCAGAATTAGTTAATAATTGAAAGGGGAGAAGGAAAAGAATAAGGCAAGTACTCGAATGTCAAAGTTAAAAGCAACAGTAATTGATCATATGTTACTATTTCAAATATAATCATGGAAACTGTTAGCTTATTAAGTACTCTACACGACTCTTAGAGAGAAGGAAGAAGCACCAACCAAGAGTGTCCGTCCTTGATTATTATCATTGTTAGGTAAAGAATTTAGATCAATCGTTTTGATCACTTCATCCATCTCTCCAAGTTTGGGGGCCATCAGCACACTGTAATAAACACCCAAAGAATATGTTATGAATGAATTATCATCTTTTTTCTTCAAAAACTCAATCCAAAAGTAACAAGGCAACACCTATTGCGTCCACCAAGATGTCCAACATGATCCAAGCCAAGATAATGAAGAATCTGAAATAGTGCAAGCTTATGTTAAATCAAGTAGTGGCAAACAAAAAAGTAATTCCACAGAAAGAATCAGATGAACCATCAGCAACATGTTCATGGATTTCACAAGATGCCCCATTTAGAATACAACTGACCAACGCAAACCACATTCAAAAGGGAAATGATTTAGCCATTTTGATAGGAGGGATTACTTTCAGCTATTTTGAAAGGAATATTCCGAACACGATATGCAAGATAGACTCACTGTAAAATTAATTTAAGAGGATAGTGTACTGTAAATCTAGGTGTTCGACGGAAGGACTATACATGTATGACATTAGATATACGACATAGGAATCATGTTGAAAATTTGAGCTCTCAAAGAAACAGATTCTGGAACTAAAGCCTATACACCAGTTCACTATATACTCAAGAAGGAAAATTTGTTTACTTCAGCATCTGATTAGTGGGCAAAATAGTGACAATCAGTATTGTAAAAAGCACTACGTCCTCACTTAAACCAAGCAAAGCAAAAGCAATGCTTTAGAGGCTGAGTTCGCCAAAACCTAAGTGACAAGGCCTAAGCACTTTGGTCAAACGCAAAGCATGTAGTGAAGATTACCTCACAAGCATAGCAAGTTCAATCAAGTGAGATCCATTCACTTACTTCTATCTAACTTTCTACGTCGAGGAAAGCCCTAGGGGAGAGAAGCGATCCTCCTCTACTTGCGGCAATTGATCTTGATCTCTCTTTCCAATGCTAACCAAAACTTAGACTGCCCCAGTTTATGGATGAAACAACTTTTCATACCGTTAGCTAAGCTGAAACTTAATTTGCTTACAATAGGCCTTTTTCAGATCAGACACAAAATATATAAACCTTGTTAAATAACAAACTGTCAATAATGATGAGATGGCGATGAAACCTAGACAAAAGTACACAATAATGTGATGATGATGATGATGATTTCTTAGGCTGAATTGGGATTAAGGACAATAGTTACTGCTATATTGTAGGACAGAAAGCCAGCAGTTGCTTCTTTTCTTCTTGTTGCTGCCACCGGATGTGCTTCTTCTATAACTATATTATTTTGAGCAACCACTGTTCTCTTTGTTTTCTCTCAGTTGATTTTACATGCATGAGATTATATGACATATTCAGTATAAGGACTAAGCAGTGTTACCAAAGGCGCGCTTAAGCCCTGAAGCGAGGCGCAAAACATGTTGATCGTTTCACCTCGCTTAGCGGGTACTTCAATGTCTAAGGCATGCTTTTCCTTTCCAACGAGTGTAATCCTGAAGAGGCCACATAAACAATTCATATTTCACTTTTCTTAAATTTTTTCAATTCTTTGTCCTTATATTTGTTATTCATACTTATAATTATTAGTCTTGGACTACAAATATATATATTTGTATTGTTTTTCTCCATTTATGCCTTTTTTCATTAAAGCTCACGCTTTATTTGCGCTTTGGGCTTAAAGTCTCAATGCATCTTAGAGCTTTTTGTGCTTTTCGCCTTTGAGAACACTGGTACTAAGCCCATATACACTAGATATTTGCTTGCCATTTTTTCTGGAAGACTGTGATGAACTGCTGGATTGTGTCTCCCTTATGTCGTAGTTATTTATGGTAGTTACTGTCTAATATTATTGCATGCTATTTTATTTATGATTCTTATGTTTAGATAATTATTTAAGCTATTTCTGCTAGAGTTACTAATGCCCTTTTGTTTTTGTTTTTGTTTTTGTTTTTTCATTTCCTTCACTGAGCCAAGGGTCGATTGGAAAGAGCCTCTCTGCCCTTTCGGGTAGGGGTAAGGCCCGTCTACATATTACCCTCCCCAGACCCCACTTTGTGCGACTATACTGGGTAGTAGTTGTTGTTGTTGTTGTTGTTGTGATGAACTGTTGCTCATTGCTGGCCAAGGAGCCTTTTAGCGCCGTATTTCCCAAAATTGAGAGACATCCTATTCAGCCAAAGCAAAACTCAAAAGTCGGGATTGGGCTACATACACCAAAGCCTGATATTTAAATATCTACACATGTAATGTTTAACCAGTTCTATAAAATGTCTTAACAAATAAAGGGACGAATAGAAGGGACAACTAGATTACCAGAAGACTCCAGTCAGTGCGACCAAGTTCATCAACCAAGTGTCGAGATACATTTTGATCTACTTGGACAGTGTCTTTAACCTGCAGGATGAATTCCATAAGCAGCTAAACAACTTCAACTTATCATCACTGCGTACAAGTAGATTTAAATACTACGTACAAGTAGATTTAAATCTTACACCTTAAGCAGCATTCCCATCTTAACCTAGTTGTAAATTACACCCTTCACCTCCAAGATATCTGATCCAACAAATAACTGAAAGAATGGTTTTCACTAGCATGGCTGAAGACACTTTCTATGATTTCCCAAATCAAGTAAATTAAAGAGAATAAATGAACGAAATGATACTCAAAAAACACAAAAAGAACAAACTACACAAGCAAAGAGGGGAAAATAGCTATACCACCACAAGAGCAAAAGGAGAGAAATAAGTGTTATTGAATAAGAATGCTTCAACTTCCTGGTATTAAAGCAGACTTACAAAGAAACTGCTAACGCCATCATGCCTCGAAAACATTCCAGGAAACAACTTAAGCCATGTATCATCGCCATGCATCACGATTTTCCAACCAACTTTTAGGAATTGCACTGTAACAGGAAGAGAAACCGTGGGTCATGTTAAGGATCTAATCTGGAAACCGCTTAATCAATTAATAAACTATAACTTAACAAGGATTTTCTGACTAACCAATTATGTTGTCATCCAACAGTGCTCGCGTGTTGAAATTGAAAGCAACATCCAAAAATCCCCCAACTGCGCCAGAAACCATGGCCTGGAAACACACAGCTATTGAGAAGCCTACTTTTCCAAACAGAAAGTTTCTCCAAAATCCTTTTGGTTACCTTCAAGCGAGGCATTGTGACAGTAGGAGGTGCAGCTTTCGCATGATAACCAATCGCCCTTCCCTTACTCAATAATGATTGAGTATATGGCATAGCTTCCTTGAAAGCCTTCTGCGGAGGTTGACCATCTTTCCCAAGCACGAATTCGGCTGGAAGACCGTCAATGACCTAAAAAATAGATTTTATCAGCACAAAATATAAGCTTTTTTCCTAAAAAAGAAACCATGGCAACATCCAGAAGGTGTCCCTTACATTTCAAACGAAAGAAAAATACTTTCAGGAAAGATTAAATTAACAAAACCACTCACCATGAGTATCAAGCGATCAAATAAAGGAGGCACCAAAGACAATTCCTGCAGTTTTATCAAATTCATGACCATAACTGTTAAGGGCAACAAAACAATGGCATCAAATGTACACCAGAAAACAACATAACATGCTATTGGAACATACATTCCTGTAAAATCTCAAAAAGTTTCAAACTTTCAAGAACCTTAGCAAATTTTGTAACATGCCAAATTGTATTCATAATAACACACATAACAATACGAAATGTACACCAGAAAACAACATAACGTGCTATTGGAACAGATGCCTAAAATCTCAAAATGTTTCAAACTTTCAAGAACCTTAACAAATTCAGTGACATACCAAATGGTATACAATTATGCATAAAACACAACAATATCAGTTATATATAGTACTACTTCATATAAATGGGATGACACAAAATCTAAGCTGACACAATATGAATAAATTCTTTTAATTATAAATATAAACTTTCTAATCCAAACCCCCCCCCCCCCGGCCAAACAAAAGGAAACCAACCTGGTACAAATATTTGAGCTGACTTTCTGATAAATTGGTGGTGTTCTGAAACTCAGCTGAATCTGCTCCAGGTTGATAAAAACTCTCTGACCCACTGGGAAAAAAAAGGTCTTTTCTAAATCAAAACAATGCATTAAGAAAACAATAAATAATATCCAAATTCTTGGATTTTCTAGAATGCAAATGAAAATTCCAACCTCTCATAAGAAGAAGAAAATATCAGTACAAAATTACATTCTTGAATTTTCTAAAAGGAAACTAAAAATCTAAATATTTTTCTTTATATAAAAATGTGAAGGGAATTAATTGTTGAGTACCTGAATCCAGAGAGTGCTGGCTTTACAGGGAAGAAACCGAGAACAAAAAGAGCAAGGCCAAATACTTGGATTAAAACTGCTAATAATGTAATTACTGTTAGTTTTTTACATGTTAATGAAGACGAATCCATATTTCTGTGTTTGTGTTTTCTTCGAGATCCTGAACTCTTCTCTACTGTTGGGTCACATAACTGAGCTACCGATTATGTTCTTCTATTTTTTTCCTTTTAAGTTTTACCCCTTCCTTAAAATTAGGGGAGTAGAAGAATATTTACAAGATTGTTTAGAATTTTTTTTATTTCTTTATATCTTATACTTTAGTCTTTAACACGTAATTGTGATAGGTTAATACTCACTTTTGTTTTATGGGATAGTATTTGATTGACCAAAAAGTTTAAAAAATATATTTAAAAAATTAGAAATTTATGGTGATTAACATGTCATGACATTTTTGTACCTATCATTTAGGATATAAAAAAATTTCATAAAATAAAAAATATATCATTTTTTAAGACTAAAAAAGAAAAAAAATGTTACCTAAAATAGAACAAAGAAGTATGTGATGACACACCACGTCATCATGTCACATAGGTACCATTTGGTATATATTAATGCCATGTGGAAGTTTATATGGGCGTAAGGCTAGCATTTATGAGAAGATTCTAGAGAAGTATGGGCATTTCCTTTGGAAGACCCTAATTTCCTATGAATTTGCTAGGAACGTCCTTAAAATCTTCTAGCCTTGTAGAGAATTCTAGAGAAAACTATTATCTTGTAAATACTAAGGACTTGTGTAACAATTAATATTTATACATTAGCCCCTAGGAGACTAGTATATAAATGGGGCCACTCATTTGTAATTCACCAAGCAAACAATTTAAGTTCTTTCTAGTACAAAGCTCCTTTTAACAATTCTTTTATACCATTCTCTTCGCAATTTTGAGTGTAGTAAGATTGACTATAGTAAGAACGTGAGCAAGTTGTCAAGTGTTGCATGTGTATTTAGCTAACGACTAAGGAAGTAACAACGTGGTATTAGAGCAAACGTTGCAACTAAGGGAATGACGAACGACGGAGAAATTAATGCTACCAACACCCAAGCCAACATCATCCAGGATGCTGCTGGCAGGAATGACCGTAACAACAAGAGGAATGCCACCAACAAGAGCCGAGATATGCCACCCGAGGTTGTGTCAAAAGAAAGGTTTACATCTCAAGAAGCATCTGCCACTGAGGCGAGCGAGGATGAAGTGGAGGTCTTGCCCGAGGAAGTCTAGCCCAGTAAAGAGTGTGTGATGAAAGTGAATGCGAGGATGGACGATGTTGATATCTTTGGCCAATGGGGAAGATAGAAGACATCCCTGGCGTTCTTGAGGGACACATTCTTAAATTGAGAGTATTTGAAATGACTTGGAGGGACGTACACAGTCCGAAATGGAACTAAGACAAACCATCACCTCCTTAGAGTGCAGACTCATGGAGGCTTTGAGTACTATCGATGCTATGAAGGCCAAGATAGAGTCACTCGATGAGCATGTTGATACGGGTATGTCCGAGGTAGCCAACAATGTTGTGGTGACGAGGGAGGCCAAGATTGAGGATCCCTAACCCCTGATATCAAATGTGTTCGTGATGCACAAGAAGTGGAAAACTTTCTTTGGCACTTAGAGAACTACTTTAGACACGACAAAGTGAGGGACAACAAGGCCATGATCAACACTGTCGTGTTGTACCTCTAAGAGACTGCCATGCTATGGTAGAGAAGGAGATAGGAGACACGGATAAAGGTTTATGTGATATTAACATGTGGGATCAGTTTAAAGCCGAGTTCAAGCGACAGTTCTTTCCAAACAATGTCTTGTACGAGGCAAGGCACAAGCTTAGGGAGTTGAAGCAAACAAGGAGCATACGTGACTATGTCAAGCAGTTCACTACCTTTATGCTTTAAAATTGCAACCTGGCCAATGATGTCTTGTTATTTCACTCTATGGACAGATTGCAAAATTAGGCTAAACAAGAGTTACAACATAGACAAGTCGTTGATATAGACCAAGCCATAGTGGAGACTGAATCATTTATGGATTTCAAGCATGAAAAGCACGCCAAAGGAAAAGACAAGGAGTTAAAGGTTAGCTTGTCAAAGGTGGGGAAGATCGTGGCAAAGGCAATGATACACAACAATAATACTCCAAGAGTCAAGATTCCAAAAAGTCGAGTGGCCGTCATGGCTACGCTAAGAAGAAGGCACATGACAAAAAGAATGGATGCTATATATGTGGGGGACAGAAGGCTTTACAAATTGTCCCGACCTCAAAATCCTTAGTGCCATGGTCCATAAATAGAAGGAGCAGCCGCAAGAAGAGAGTCTGGGAACCGCACAGTTGGGTATGATCAGATTATGTGGTGATGCCACATAGCAAGCTATCTAACCTACCGAGAACAGCAATCAGTACGCGGATCTCACTATCAATAACAAGTTCTCTCGTGCAATGGTGGATACTAAAGCAACTCATAATTTTGTGACCAAGAACTGCCACAAAGAGACTAGGATTGAAGCTTGCTCCGACCAACTCTCACGCCAAGCTACCAAATGCTAGTAAGGTAGCTAATGGAATTGGTGTCAAGTTGATAACTTGGAAAGATATGAAAAACTTTACCGTAACCGCTATGGATATCTTTCACATCATACTAGGGCAAGAGTTCCTTAGACATTGTCATACTTTGATCGACCCCTACCTCCAACGTCTCTTGGTTATGGAGCGAGAAGGAGCTAGCATGATACCAATAGTAACTATGACACACGGATAGAGCCAAGCACAACTCTCTGGTATGCAGGTTGTCAAGGGGATCAAGAGGGGGAGGTAACATTCGTGGTAACCATCACCTATTTGGATGAGGACAAGAGTTTTCAAGAGATACTGCCTCTTTGCATAGAGAAGTTGCTTGAGGAAAACAATATATCATTTTCAAGGAGTTGCCTAAGCACTTGCTGCCTAGGCGAGAGGTGGATCACAAGATTGAGTTGGATCCAGGGGCTAAACCGTATATTTTCCACATATCGTATGGCACCGCCTAAGATATAGGAGCTTAGGAAACAATTGAAGGAGCTTCTAGATGTTGGTCACACTCGCCCATCAGAGGCACCTTTCGGTGCACCAGTATTGTTCCAAAAGAAGAAGAATATATCATTATGATGGTGCATATACTACCAAGCACTTAATAAGGTCATAATGAAGAATAAGTACCTAATCCCGCTCATTGCTGACTTGTTTGATAGACTTGGGCAAGTCAAGTACTTTACCAAGTTTCAAGGGCTACTACCAAGTTTGCATTGTAGAAGGGGATGAGCCAAGGACAACATGTATGACTAGATATGGACCCTTTGAGTGGTTAGTGTTGCACTTCGGCTTAACCAATGCACCAGCCATATTTTGCACCCTTATGAACAAGATTTTTCATCCCTACCTTGATCAGTTCGTGGTAGTCTACCTATAGTCATCTACAACAACACCTCAGAGGAACACATGGAGTACTTAAGGAAGGTTTTCCAAGTCTTGCAGGAGAGCGAACTATACATCAAGAGGGATAAATACGAGTTTGCACATTCAAATGTGCACTTCTTGGGTCATGTCATTAGAAATGGCGAGCTACGCATGGACGAAGCTAAGGTACGTGTTATCCAGGAGTGGGAGGCACCTATAAAGGTAATTGAGTTGAGATCCTTCCTTGGACTTGTTAACTTTTATCGTTAGTTTATTCGTGGCTACTCAGTCAAGGGCGGACCATTAAATAAGATGCTAAAGAAGAACAAGATATGGGTTTGGATGGAGTATTGTCAAAAGGCATTTGAAGGCCTTAAAGCAGTTGTAATAGAAGAGCCAATCTTGGTGTTACCTAACTTCGCCAAGACAATTTGAGGTGCATACAGATGCCTCATTCTTTGTCATTGGGGTGTTCTGATGTAATATAAGCACCCCATACTATTTGAGAATGGCAAGTTAAATGATATAGAGCGGCGTTTCACGGTACAAGAGAAGGAAATGACTGCCATTGTGCATTGCCTTTGTACATGGAGACATTATTTGCTCCGGTTGAGGTTCGTGGTCAAGACCGACTATGTGGCTACTAGCTACTTTCAGGCGCAGAAAAAGCTCACACCAAAATAGTCTAGGTGGCGGGATTTCCTGTCGAGTTTGATTATATTCTAGAATATAAGCCGAGCAAAGGTAACATTGTAGCCGATGTATTAAGCCAGAAAGTCGAGCTTGCTACCATCACTTCAGCAAGTTGGGACATTTGTGAGGCTATAAAATAAGGCATACATCATGATCCAACAGCCAAACAGCTTATCAAGTTAGCCAACCAAAGCAATACGAGACGTTTTTGGGTAGAAGATGACCTATTGCTTATTATAGGTCGGCATGTCTACGTGCCTAAGTTTGGATAAATTAGCCGGGAGATCATAAGGGAAAGTCATGACATAATGTGGGTTGGTCATCCTGCCAACGTCGCATTAAGTCCTTGATTGAGTCGGTCTACTATTAGCCACACATGCGAGATGACATATAGTATCATGTGCAGACTTGTCTTGTCTATCAACAGGATAAGGTTGAGCAACAACCCTGAGAACTTTAAGAGCCACTACTAGTTATAGAACGTCCATGTGAAAGCGGGACTATGGACTTTATCACTTGCCTACCAAAGTCTGATGATTATGGTACTATTATGGTTGCCATAGAGAGATTTTCCAAATATTCCACCTTCATACCCGCCTCACCAGGTTACACTACCAAGGAAGCCACCAAGCTATTCTTTAAGAATGTGGTGAAGTATTGGGGCTTACAAAGGCATATTATTAGTGACCGAGACCCTCATTTTACTGGAAACTTTTGGAGAGAGTTAATTCGACATACTTGGCACAGAACTGCAGTGTTCTAGTAGTTTCTACTGATAACTAGGGATTTGACGTGTTGCATGCTCCTTCTTGCTTATGTTTTGATTATAAATTCTTACTAAATAGTCCCAAAAGACTCATAAGTTGTGCTTGATTGCAGGTTTGATTGAAAAAGTGATGAAATATCAAAGTCGGCTCTAAAGGAGTGAAACCTGCTCAATTACCAAAAACAACGCAAACTCAGGACAAAGAGGCCTAGTGCTTCGGCACTACACTTTGTGCGGTCCGCACTTGGGGATACAAAGAGCTAGGAAATTGAGCTTCAATGCAGTGTGGCCGCATTCGATCTTGCACGGTCCGCACTAAAGGTTCTGTGGCCACATTACCATTATGTGCGGTCCGCGGAAGAGAGGATCAGAGAGATGTAATTTGACAAGGATCAAGCCAGTGCGGTCCGCAGTCAGGTTTGTATGGGCCACATTAGAGACCTTTCCGGCTGCGGTCCATTCTGTGCGGTCTATGGAGCCTAAGTTCAGAGTGCCAAAACTTCAAGCCCAAGAGCCTAGTGCGGCCGCAGTCCATTTTGTGAGCCCCGCACTAACCCGCAGGGAAATTCTTGTCCAGTTTTTCTAGCTTAGTATAAATAGAACCTTTTTTCATTTTTAAGGTATTAGACATTTTAGAACTTCAGCTAAGCTCATGAGAAGACCTATTGTAGCCATTTTGGCATTTTTACTTAGCTTTTATCATTGAATCTTTATATTTAGCTTAGCAGTTAATTTATATGTCTTTATCTTCATCTATTTCTCCATTTTCTTCTTCAAGCATGAGTAGCTAAACCCATTAGCTAGGGTTGTGGCTCAACCCTAGTGTGGGTAATTGATAGGTGCTGCAATTTAAGGCTAGATTGACTATAGGACTTTGTTATTTGGGTCAATTTATGGTTTAATTTATGAATTGGTGGTTGTAAACACTGGTTTGTGCTTAGCTGACTTGGTTTTTCTGGAGAAAGAGAGCCTAAGTCTCCAAAATTGACCCCCCAAAAAATTGGGATGGACTCAAGAGAATTGATAGTCCTAATTAAAGGGTTAAACCCCGAGAGAGTAATTACCTGACTTGAACCCTAGTTGCTTGAGCATATTTTCCTACCTAGTTGGTCTTAAAAAAGTCAATTAAGCAAAATCACTCTCTCTACCGAGAGGTTTGAGAGTGGATAATATCGTGCAACAGTTATAGCATATTTTCCTAAACATGTCAAGCATGCCTTAGAAATAATTACCCTTCAATTAGCCACCTAGGTGAAAGTCACTACCCTAGTGCATTTTAAACTATTAGACACAACTCTTAGCAATTTTCACTTAGCATAATTAGATATAATTAGTAGTTGATAACATTATATTGTTAAAGAAAACCCAAAAATAATAAGAAGATGAATTAAGAACACACTCACAACTCTAAGCTAGATAGATACTTAACTCCAATTCTATCTCTCTGTGGATTTCATCCCGACCCAAAATCAGGTAAAAACTATTACAACACTCTCTTGCTACTCTTTAGTAGTGCGGAGTTGGCTGTGATCACTTTTTGGCACCATTGCCGGGGAGCTAGCGGTTTTAGCTATCTATTTAGTTAGTTTTGTGTGTTGTTCTTCTTTACTTCTTTGTTACTTATTTGTTTGTGTCAATTATTCAAGTACCAAATGGCTTTATATTCTAATGACCCTCTTTGAAACGTGATACCAGTGGAGGAGGTAGATGATCTTGAGCAAGATGAGGTGCCTCTAGCACCTCAAGGACAACGAAGAGGTTGGAATGCCTATGCAAATTCCATTCCAAATGATAATATTCCAGACCCCCGCTCCAAGAGCGGCTCCTAGTGTATTGCCGAATCAAGGGTATGCGAGTGTTATTGTCCCTCCCTGAATCCATGCAGGAATTTTCAAATAACTAATGTGATGTTGACCTTGATCGAGCAACATGGGTATTTCACGGGTGCCTCCGATCAAAATGCCTACAAGCATCTAAAAGGGTTCATAGATATATGTCAGGGGAGCAAGCAGACGAATGTGTCCAAGGATGCGCTGAGATTGATACTTTTTCCGTTCTTACTTCGGGGAAAGGCATTAGACTGGCTCGAGAGACTCCCCAACCATTCTATCACAACTTGGGATGAGTTAGTGGATAAATTTATTGACAAGTTCTTCTCACTGAGTCATATGGCGGCACTCCGGGATGAAATTTTAGCCTTCAAGCAAGGGTCAACAGAACCACTATATGAAATTTGGGAACGGCATAGGACCATGGTCAAAGAGTGCCCGAATAACGATATATACGAGGCAATGATTCAACAAACTTTTATCAGGGCATCAACACCACGAATCAATGCATTGTGAACCAATTGGCTTGGAGCAATTTTATGAAACTTTCTTATGATAAGGCATGTAGCGTGCTTGATGAGATGGCCGACACTTCTTTAGCATGGCAAAGTAGAGAAAATGTGCCCCAAGGTGACCCTATGGTCATCCATTTGCACAAGGAATTGCATGATCATGATCAAGCTATTGCCGAGCTCACTATTACTATGAACCAATCGGCGAAGGCACGGTTTCAACAAATCCAAAATCCGCACCAAGTTAACGCCATAGAAAGTGTCAATATGCTTAAGAGAAGAAAAAGAAGACAACAATCTCAAGGGAATTATGAACATTATGAAAATGATGGTGGTGGTTTTTCAAATGAGTGTTATGATGACCAAAGCGAGGAGGTTCAATATATAGAGACCCCAAAGAAATTGGGACAATCAACAATAAGGTGGTGGTAATTGGAACAAAAACAATTAACAACAAGGAGGTGGCAACTCGAACAACAACAACCAAAACAACAATTAGGGTAACCAAAACAACAACCAGGGCTATTGGAATGGAAATAACAATAATTGGAGCAACAACAACAATCAAGGCAGGTGGAACAATGGGAACCAAGCAACCGGGGGCAAGGCTTTCAAAGGCCCCCAATGTACCAACAACCAAGCAATCCACACTTTTTGCTTCTCAAGGTCCTAGTTCTTCCGGAAATGATATGGGCATAATTGAAAGTATGTTTGAGCAAATGATGAAAATGAAACATGATTTCGATGCTCAATTGGATTCACACAATAACTCCATCCGGAGCTTGAAGGTACAATTAGGCCAAATCTCTCAAGATTTGAACACTCGCCCCAAGAGTGCTATACCAAGTGACACGGTAGTGAACCCAAAGGGAGAGAACAATAATCATGTGATGGCGGTTACAACAAGAAGTAGGAGAGGCGGTGATGTGAATGCCCCAAGAGAAAACCAAGTTGTAGATGATGATGTTGAGTTGCGGGATGATGAGGGACCTTTGATGTTGATGATGTGGTTAAAGAAAATATGAATAATTATGTGAGGATTGACATAGATGAAGTCAAGGTAGAAACTCAAGATGTCATGAACCCATCTAGGGAACACGTGATTGACATGTCTGAGCCGGTTGTGCCAAAAGCCAAGGCACCCTTGCCTAGGTCACATCCACTTTATCCTAAAAGGCTTGCAAAGCAAAGAAATTATAATCAATTTAAGAAGTTCTTTGATATGATGAAGAGCTTGTCCATAAATGTGCCTTTGGTAGAGGCCCTCGAAAAAATGTCGGGCTATGTAAAATTCATGAAAGAATTGGTTACAAAGAAGAGGTCTATGGATTATGAAACAATAAAGATGACTCACCAAGTGAGTGCGACAGTGAATTCAATGGCACCAAAGCTTGAAGACCCCGTAGCTTTTACTATCCCTTGTACTATTGGAACTGCGAACTTTCCAGAGGCTATATGTGACTTGGGAGCTAGTATCAATTTGATGTCGTACTCAGTTTTCAAGACTTTGGGTACTGGGCAACCTAGACCAACTTCAATGAGGCTTCAAATGGCGGATCGATCAATGAAGGGACCCTTAGGAATTATTGATGATGTGCTTGTCCACAACCGACTTTGTCATTTTGGATTATGAAGTAGACTATGAGGTTCCGATTATCTTAGGTAGACCTTTCCTTGCAACAAGGAAGGCATTGGTTGATGTTGAAGTAGGTGAGTTCACTTTCCGAGTGGGTGATGAAAATGTCGTCTTCCATGTTTGCAAATCCATGAAGCAACTCAATAGCACCGAGGTGTGCTCATTTGTAGACCTTGTCACAGTTGTGATTGTGGATGATACCAGTGTTATGATCAACGCGGAGGATCCTATTGAGGTCGTTCTATTAAATATGGATGTCAATGATGATGCAAGCAGAGTGGAGTGTGTGAATTCCCTACATGGGATGGGCTCTTATTTTATGAGCCGAGAAAATTGTCTTTTGATCTTGAAAATAAAAAAACTCCACCAACAAAGCCATCAATTGAGGAGCCATCGGTGTTGGAATTGAAACCACTTCCTCCACACCTCAGGTGTGAATTCTTTGGGTCAAATGCTACTTTACAAATTATTCTTTCTTCTTGCCTTACTAACATGCAGGTTGAGGCAACTTTGGCGGTGCTTCAAAAGCAGAAAAGGGCAATTGGATGGATGCTAGCTGACATTCGGGGAATAAGCCCTACGTTTTGCATACACAAAATTATCTTGGAGGATGATGCAAAGCCTTACTTGGAGCATCAAAGAAGATTGAACGAGGGTATGTAAGAGGTGGTGAAGAAAGAGGTGATCAAATGGTTAGATGTCGGGGTTGTGTACCCCATTTCTGATAGCTTGTGGACTTCTCTGGTGCAATGCATACCAAAGAAGGGTGGTATCACTGTGGTGTCCAATGACAGCAATGAAATTATTCCTACTCGGACGGTCGCCAGATGGAGAATATGTATATGAATTACCGAAAGCTAAACAAGGTGACCCGAAAGGACCATTTCCCATTGCCATTCCTTGACCAAATGCTAGATCGTCTTACAGGGCGTGCTTTTTATTGCTTTCTGGATGGTTACTCAGGGTACAACCAAATTTTAATTACCTTGGAGGATCAAGAGAAGATAACTTTTACCTGCCCGTATGGCACATTCGCTTTCGGATTGTGTAATGCTCCAGCGACCTTCCAACGATGCATGATGGCTATTTTCACCGACATGGTGGAAGATATCTTGGAAGTCTTCATGGATGATTTCCGTGTGGTTGGGGATTCCTTCGATGAGTGTTTGGGTAGTGTTGGCCCGGTGTGAAGATACAAACCTTGTACTCAATTGGGAAAAATGTCATTTCATGTTTGAAGAGGGTATAGTGTTGGGTCACAAAATTTCAAAGCGAGTAATTGAAGTGGATAAAGCCAAAATGGAGGTGATTTCGAGGCTTCATCTCCCTAGTTCTGTCAAAGGAGTGAGGAGTTTTCTTGGGCATGTGAGTTTTTACCGGAGGTTTATAAAAGATTTTTCCAAAGTGGTACACCCTTTGTGCAAGTTGCTAGAGAAAGATGCTAAGTTTGTGTTTTATGAGAAATGCATGGAGTCCTTTGAACTTCTCAAGTGAAATTTGACCACTACTCCTATCATTACTGCAACTAATTGGATCTTGCCCTTTGAGCTCATGTGTGATGCTAGCGATGTTGCGGTTGGAGCAGTGTTGGGTCAACGTGTGAACAAGATGTTTCATCCGTTGTACAACGTAAGCAATAACATGAATGAGGCTCAAAGGAACTATACGATCACCGATGCAGGTGATTTTGTGAAGAGAAATGATGAATGCCAAAGAGCGGGCAGGATTTCCAAGAAAGATGAGATGCCTCTAAACACAATTCTTAAAGTTGATATCTTTGATGTATAAGGTATCAATTTTATGGGCCCTTTTGTTAGCTCGTATGGTAACAATTACATTCTTGTAGCGGTTGCTTATGTGCCAAAAGGGGTTGAGGTCGTGGCCTTGCCCAACAATGAAGCTAGGAGTGTCGTGGCATTTCTAAAGAAGAGCAATTTCACAAGGTTTGGCTCTCCTTATGCGATTATTAGTGATGGGGGGTCTCATTTTTTAAAACAAATCTTTTGACACGTTGCTTTCAAAATACGGTGTCAATCATAAGGTTTCTACCCTTATCATCCTCAAGCGAATGTCCGGGTGGAAGTCTTCAATAGGAAAATCAAGAGTATTCTGTCAAAGACGGTCATTCTGTCAAAGATGGTCAATGCTAATAGGACCAATTGGTCAAAAAAGTTGGAAGACGCTCTATGGGCTTACCATACCGCTTACAAGACTCTAATTGGTATGTCACCATACCAGTTGGTGTTTGGTAAAGCATTTCATCTACCAGTGGAGTTGGAGCATAAGGCCATGTGGGCCTTGAGAAAGCTTAGTCTTGAATAGGATGTTGTGTCCAATCATCGTGTTGAACAACTCAACGAACTTGACGAATTTCGGTCCCACACATACTCTAGTTCGTCCTTGTATAAGGACAAGATGAAGTACCTTCATGATAAATATGCTTGTGGAAAGGAGTTCAAAGTTGGTGATTTGGTTCTCTTGTTCAGTTCCTGGTTACGTCTATTCCTGGAAAGCTTAAATCAAAGTGGAGTGGCCATTTGAAGTTGTGTATGTAACCCCGTTTGGTGCTATTGACCTCAAGAACAAAAATGGTGAAGTTTTTAGAGTTAAGGGGCAGTAGATCAAGAATTATCTAGGAAATATTGATGACAGCCATGTGGTGGAGCTTATTCATCTCAAGTGATATGGTAACATGCGTCGTATCGCGACGTTAAATCAAGCGCTTCTTAGGAGGCAACCCAAGTATTTTTCTTCTTGTTCTCTTTGATTTTCTTTGTAGTGTAGGATTGATTTTTGTGCTAATTGGTTGTGAGATGTTACAGGGTTATGTTGATGCAGCGTAAGACATGATAGAAAAATTGAACAAGTCACTGAAGTTGCCAGTGCGGCCGCACTACACTTTGTGCGGTCTGCACTAGTGTGAGCCAATATGAGGAGTCTATAAAGTTTGCCACCGCGGCTGCATTACATTATCTGCGGACCGTGCTGGACCTCTGTGGCCGTGGTCTGTTTTGTTGGGACCGCAGAGGTTGCCTTCTCAAACTTCTTCTAAATAAACCTGCGTGAAATGCTATTTTTTGCGGCCGCGCTGCTAGGTAAGAATGGGTCCCAACGGTTATTCTATAAATAGACTTCAGGGACCCCTATTTACACTTTTCATGAATTTTAAACTCAGACAGACTAAAACACTGCTCATTCTTTTTCCTTGCTCGTAATTACTTGTTGCTTTGTCTTGATTTATCCTACTCAATATCTGGTAACATTTCACCTAAATCCTTTTTGTCTAATTATTTAATTTCATTTTATTTTCATTCTTTATTAACTTGTAGCTCTTTTCTTCCCGTATTTCTTCAATTTTTAGGTTAGTTTAGTTCAAATGTTAATTTTGATGTACTTAGTGACTATAATGAATTGGGTAAGTGATAGGGACTTTAATTAGGTGAAATTTGAACAAGAAAATAAAAAATTAGGAACCCTAACTCAGTGCCAAGTCTAGGCACCCACCACGGACCGCGGTCATTTTAGTGTGGTTTGCGGTGGCTTCTGTGCGGCCACATTCCCGCTTTGTGCGGACTGCAGTGTTGAACTTCTAAAAAATGTCCTTTGTCCAGTGCGGCTGCACTACATTTTGTGTGGTCCGCACTGGACCAGCATGGCCGGGATACTACTTTGTGCGGGCCACGATGGTGAGATTCTGAGAACTTGTTTTTGGGACCTTATACATGTGCAGACCGCAATCGTGTTTGTGCGGTCTGCGGTGGCCCTTGTACGGCCACACTCTTTTTTGTGTGGTCCCATATGCCATATTCTGCAACTGTCTCCTACTATTCTACAATTCATTATGCACATATATTTCATTGCTTATATTGATACTAACAAAATTAGATGTGTGTGCTTGCAGATAATGGTTAAACAACAAAGGGGAAAATTATCAAAATCGTCCCGGGGTGGAAAGCAAAAGATGATCAAGCTCACTCCCAAGTTCGGGAGAGCATAAAAATAAAAAGAAAGTTGATAAAAGTTGTTGATAGGCAGTTGACAAATCGGGGTGTGAGTACGAGTCGTCTTAGGAGGTTCCCTTCGATTCTATTCCTGCACAGATTCTGGCCTGGATGAATGAGATTGACTGCTGACACTCCGCCTCCATTACCCCTGCCTAAACAGCACATCATGTCTCCACTGAGTCGTTTGAGGACTCAGGAACCGGCAGTGGTGAGTACTCCACCTCCCATACAACATCATTATCCGGGGAGAGTGCAAATGGAGGTGAAGATAAGGCACAAAGGGAAGAGGAAGTATTTGAGGGGGGTGAACCTCAAGTTGGAGGGATTGTCCGTACTAGGAAACCCGAAGTATGGAAGGACAGATTTGTAAGCCAAGTGGTCTACCACAAATTCAGGGAGTGGTAGCCGATTAGACATTTGATACCAGAGTGGAGTTTCATTGACAAAGACTTACTATCCTAAAACCCTAACGTGCAGAGGCAATTTAGAACTAGAGTGGGCTGGGAACACTTCATGGATGAATGTATAGATGCAAATGAACACCTGGTCAAAGAGTTCTACTACAATGTAGCCCACATTGTCAAGGGCTCCAAAGTGACCAAGGTTCATAACAAAAAGGTATTGTTCGACGAGAAGTCATTGAATGAGTACTTGAGCTTCAATAAAGAGGATGAGACTCTGTATCTAGAAAATTTGGAGATAGGTGAGGAAGCCCGTCCATGGTTAGTTCAGTACCTGGCAATCCCAGGTATCGTTCCGGATTGGTTGACAACTGTGGTCAAAATACTGTGAAGGACCCTGAACTTTGCAAGGGGTGGGTAACTTTCATTTGTAGGCGGTTGGACCCGACTACACATGAACAGACACTTCCTCTCCACCATGGTGTATTGGTTGCATCAATTATGGCAGGATACCCCATAAATGTGGGGAATGTGATATTCCACATTATCTCATTAGTGCGAGCAGAGACTCACAGGAACTACTCTTTCCCTAACACCATTTCTATGTATTTTTGGTATTTGGGGGATGGAGAGGAAGTCCTACGACGTCAAGGGTAAGGCAATAACCCCATTCTCCTGGTGCAACTTGAAGGGGAATGGTAACCCCAAGGACAAGAACTACAAGGCACCTGCCTCTGCCCCAACTGGCCAGTCTGAAGAGCCGGTTGTGGTAGAGGCCCCCACTGAGACTGCCTCCATTGATGTTGACCTACCTTCTGACCCTTCTACATCTTCAGCTATTCCTCTTGGCCTTTCCATATTAGCAAGCCCGGAGATCCTATCATCCCGGGCCCATCCATCACTGCCTACCAGATTGAGCTAGATGCTTCAGAGCCTGAACAAATGGATGTATACAGCTTCATCCTAGTTGTCTATCTTGACCTCCACCATTGCGGCTCAGTCGGCACCACAACCAGTACAGGTCCCACAGTCAATAGATGATGCCTTGAAGAAGATACTCGAGAACTAGGAGAAGATTCTCAAGACCCAGACTGATTTAACAAAGGTAGTGGATTCACATGGAAAGGCTCTGAAGGAGGTTTCCATGGAGCACAAGAAGCTACGCAAGATACGGGCTTTCAAGGAGTCCATGAAGGAGCTACGGGCGGATGTGGATAGACTAAAGGCAGACCACCTTCCTTTGAACTTATTTCTTGAGGACCCAAATCCAACAGCAGTTCCAGTAGCAGTCACAGATCCGGAGCAGACACAGAGCCCTCCGAAGAGGAGGAAGATACCTAGAGCAGATGATGCCATCATCCAGTTGGCAGACCCACCAGAGGCTTCCTCCAGTCAGCCACAGGATGTACCAGAGCCAGTACAGGTCCAGTCCCAGGTCCCAGCAGTTGAGCAGCAGGATACCGGGAACCAGTCTGAGGTTCCCGAGCACATAGAGGACCCATGGACCACCCATGATCCTATACAGATGGACATGTCTTAGGGGGTCTTCATATCATTTCTCTTTTTATTTTTGGTACTCATTTGATTTAGTTGGCATTAGTGACAATGCCAACTTTTATTTGAGGGTGTGCGCCATTTATCTTTGGATGACTGTACATATATACTGATTTAGTTTATGCCTTTTTTATTTTCATTTGGTCTGTATATAATCTTACATTTAGTTACTTTTATCACACTTTTTATCTTTCATTTGGCATGTATATAAAGTTACATCAGCGTATATTCATTTTTCGTTGTATATTCAAATCCCCTATTGTATATATTCTTTCGATTTTCGCAAAAAAAATTCATTTTTAGCTTCTTGTTTATGTTCGTAGCTTTTTTGTTTCGTTTTTAACATTTTCAATAAGCCTTTGGTTTTGTTAATGCCACGGTTCTTTCCAAAGGTAGAGTATTGTGTGAACCGGGTGGCTCTTTCCAATGATGGATAGCATAACAACCTTCTTAAGGGTTTGAGTCCATTTTTGTTTTTGCTTTTGGTAGTTTGTAGTTAAGGGTACCTCAAGCAAAGCTTCATTTGGGCTTAGCACATTTGCATTTAATCCCATGGTCAAAGACAAATTGTTGTGTGTAGGATGGTGAAAGTTTTTGCCTTGAGACTCTTGTGTTCACCGATAATCATCAAGTGGTTTTCGGGACCATTGTATTCTCAAATCGTATCTAAGGTCGTTGTGAGCCCCCGACTCTACGTCTTTAGCAATCCTTTATCTTGTGTGGTGAGAATTCAAATTGCGACTTCAAGTCCCGAGTCAATGATCTAGAACTTTCCCTGAATTTCTGTTGAGGTGAAATCTTGAGTGAAATTTGACTTGAGAAGTGATTATAGGCTCTCCTTGATCCAAATAATAGTTGAACAATTCCATAGCTTACCAATGATATAATCCCTAGTTAACCCTTTTGAGCCTTAAACTTTTTTCTTTCAAGAATCATATTACAAGCCTATACCCATTTTAAAATATACCCTTTCTTGGCACCCAATCTTTCCTTGAGCACATGGCAAAAGTATAAGTTTGGGGGTTGGGGAGGGGGAGGGATACGTGGATGACAAAAAGTGGTATAAGGCACAAAAATGAAGAAAAGGAAAAGCAATAAAAAAGAAAGAAAAGCAAAAAGACAAAAAAATGCTCAATGTGGGAAAGAATAAAAAGGGATTCAAGCAAAGTGAAAGAACGAAAGGTGTGGAAAGTTGAAAAAGGAGAAAATAACCGAAATGCATAAGAAAGAGTGACAATGTCTCTCTAACCCCTTAGAAAAAGGTGAAATGACTTAAAGAGTCGAGAGAATTGTGCGAAATGAATCAAAAGAAGTGACTAAGGGAAGATGGAACCCACTTAGACCAAAACATTTCCTACCCTGAACCAAAAGCATTCACAATGACTCTATAAAAACCCTATATGATCTTGAGTTGGATGAAGCTTGAATTAGTGGATACTTAAATGAGGGGCAAGGATATGGTACTTAGAGTCGGATTTATGACCTTTCCTTGAGAGAGATGAGTGAAGTCCCATTGACCTCGGTTTGTGTTCTAATACTCTAAAAGGTGAGGTTTTCTTAGAGAGAGTTGAGGATAAGTGAGTTTGGGTTCCACAATGATCGAAGTAATAGAGTTCTTTGAAGTAATGAGTCAATTTTTTATGCTCTTGTGTCACACTTGATCCATGGTTTTTCAAAGGTCAAATGTTGTTAATGATTCATTCATATTAAGGGCAATTGCTAGTCCCAATTGATGCTTGTTGAGGTTACTTTAGGATAGCTGAAAATACTTGAATTTTCCCTTAAGGAGTGGGTCTTATTTTGTTTACTTGAGGACAAGCAAAAGCTTAAGTTTGGGGGAGTTGATGACTAGGGATTTTGACGTGTTTCATTCTCCTTCTTGCTTATGTTTTGATTATAAATTCTTACAAAATAGTCCCAAAGTGCTCATAAGTTGTGCTTGATTGCAGGTTTAATCGACAAAGTGATGACATATCAAAGATCGGCTCTAAAGGAGTAAAACCTGCTCAAGTACCAAAGACAAGGCAAATTCAGGACAAAAAGGCCTAGTGCGGCCGCACTACACTTTGTGCGGTCCGCACTAGGGGATTCAAAGAGCTGGAAAATTGAGCTTCAAGGCAGTGCAAATGTATTCAATCTTGCACCGTCCACACAAAAGGTTCTGCGACCACATTACCATTATGTAAGGTCCGCGAAAGAGAGGATCAGAGAGATGTAATTTGACAAGGATCAAGCCAGCGTGGTCCGCGGTCAGGTTTGTGCAAGCCACATTAGAGACCTCCGCGGCTGCAGTCCATCCTATGCGGTCCGCGAAGCTTGAGTTCAGAGTGCCAAGACTTCAAGCCCAAGAGCCTAGTGCAACTGCAATCCATTTTGTGCAGCCCGCACAGACCCGCAGGGGCATTTTTGTCTACTTTTTCCAGCTTAGTATAAATAGAAACTTTTTTCATTTTTAGGGTATCAGACATTTTAGAACTTCAGTTGCGCTCGAGAGAAGGCCTCACTATTTAAGCTAGTCACATGCCAACAACCACAAACTCCACATTCATTACCATCCGCGTTCGAGGAAAAGAGATTTGGGGCTTATCATATGGCCAAAGGATGGGAGGGGCAGCTTGACACTGCTAAGTTCTACCTAGATAAGGCAGCTAAGAAGATGAAGACGTTTGCGGACCGTAAGCGGTCCCATGGACTATAGAGTTGGGGACATAGTCATGGTAAAGTTCAACCCGGGACAGTACAAGGAACTTCGAGGCATGCATCACAATCTGATTCGCAAGTATGAGGGACCATTTAAGATTATTGCCAAAATAGGCAACATCTCATACGAGCTTGGTATGCCATCGTATCTTAGATCTACCATGTCTTTCATGCCAGTATGCTTAAGCCATATCATGAAGATAAGGATGATTCGAGTAGGGGCCAATCAAGTCGAGCACATATTACTATTACTGCCTTGCATAATCGGGAGATTAAGGCAATCATGGATTACCAGGCCAGGCAAAAACAAGGGCAGAAAGCTACCACTATGTTTCTCGTCCATTGGAAGGGGCAATCACCGGAGGAGGCCACGTGGGAACGACATGAAGACTTGGGGTAATTCAAAGATAAGATCTAAGAGTCTATGCAGCAGCATTGCGCCGCGGTCGTCGCAACATTAGGTGGAGGAGAGTGTGATGACCTGCCACATAATCATGCCACATAGGCACCATTTGGCATATAACTGCCATGTGGAAGCTTACATAGGATGAAGGCGAGCATTTGTGAAAAAATTCTAGAGAAGTATGAGCATTTCCTTTGGAAGACCCTAGATCCTTATGGATTTGTTAGGAAAGTCCTTGGAATCTTCTAGACGTGTAGAGAATTCTAGAGAAAGCCCTTATCTTGTAAATACTAAGGACTTGTAATAATTAATATTTACACACTAACCCCTAGGAGACTAGTATATAAAAGCGGCCACTCATTTACAATTCACCAAGCAAACAATTTTTTTTTTCTCTCTAATATAAAGTTTCCTTTAACAATTCTCTTGTTTTTTCTACCATTCTCTTAGCGATAGTGAGTGTAGTAAGGCTGACTTGGCATAGCAAAAATGTGAACAAGGTGTGCAAGATCGTGAGCGAATTATAAAATATCACACATGTACTTAGTTAACGACTAAGCACGTGACAAGTACTTGTAGATGAGATTTGAAGACACAAAACAAAGCGTTATGTTTTTACGCATTTGATTGGCTTCTCATGCTAAGGTTTTTCCTTGAATTGCACCTCTAATCCAAACATAACGGATTTTACTAGTTTGCTGTTAGAATTTGAAGATAAATATTAAAAAGTAAAAGGGAACACTAAAACTGGGGGCAATGAGAATTGAAAAAAAAAATTAAACTTGTGATCCAAAACGAATCATAAAACTTTCGGTATAGATTTTTACATCAAAGGTAAAGCAAAAATTTTAAAATTAAGCTATCACTAAATACTATAAAAAGGAGTATCAATCTTTTTTAGATCGGCTTGAAAGTTGAAGGGCTGAATTATAGCCTTTCTAATATTTTAGGCGACCACTCTTGGGACCTAGTTGATTGATGCGAAGATACCCTATAAAACTGTTAAGGCATAATAAAGCGAACGAAATTATTTCTTTATTTAGGAATATTTAACATGAGAGCGCATACGACGTTTGTAGACATATAACAGTGGGTTAAGGAAATGAATATTTGAATTTTACTATCAACCAGACACAAGTTTGATGTTTTGAAAAGACAAAAAGGAGTAATTGCCAGATTGGCTAATGAATATCTTGAGAGCAAAGTGTGTTCGCTTCCATCTGTTTCACCTGCGCAGCAAGCAGAATTGCTCTATAACAATAGGGTAAGGAACATTTCTGATGAATAAAAAGCTGGATATCGCATGTTACACGATTTTACACATGATACAACTATACACAACCTGAAACCCAAAATTGAAAATTGGGACAACATTACCGCGTATTTTTACCAAAATTACAGGCCAAGTAGGCAACACAACTGAAATAATCACACACTTGAAGCGTTGTTGCACAAGAGATACAACCTGGCATTGTTTCAATAAAGTTGAAAAATGTGCACGAAAACCCTGTTCCAAAGCAATATGAGCTCTCATGATTTGACATCCTTCAGCACTCCACCCTTCTCAAGTTCACTAACAAGGTCTCTCAAAGCTGGAACCTTCATGGCAAGAGTCCTGTAGAGTCTGGAATACCGAGCTCTGGTTCCGTCTGCTGTCCTTGCAAGAGCAAGCAAGCTTAGAGCCTCTGGGAGCTGTGTGAATAACTGCTTCATCTCATCCAAGCTCATATTTTCAAGAACGGTTGGTCTTGGAACAACTCGGACAATCTCACCCCCTTTAGGCTCCTGAACTCGTGAATCAGCTTTAATGACCAGTTCCGAGTTCGAGTTAGCTCCACATTTGATGATGAATGGGTTTGTTGAACCTGTGTTGAACTGAAGAACATTCCACTGTGCCACGTCAGTTTCACCCCCTAATCCCACATCCCCAGGATGTCGAGAAGCATGTACGGTGTCATGAAGCAGGTCATCCTCTTCAGGAATCGACTGTGTAAAATGATTAGCAAGATAAAATATATTAGTTGAAATCAGAAAGAGTATCCTAGTTGAATGACCATCTCAAATAATGTTGGACTAGATTTTTGTAATTCGAAATGATAGTTCCCATATCATTTCAGCAATATATGTTAGTATTATCTTCAGCATTTAGCTCTGGCATCATTAATTCCCTTGTGACAGCCCAGCCGCAGTTGGCAAATAGTATCCACTCACATACTCAAAATTAGAAACAAGTGAGTCTCTCAAAGACAGTATTTTCACTTAAGTAAATAGAATGTTATCACATCTAAACCCAACCTCAGAGCAGGTAACAGAAGTAAATAGAATGTTATCACATCTAAAGCCAACCTCAGAGCAGGTAACAGAAACATGCCTTCCTCAACTAATTGAAGAGCTGCACAGCTACAGTGCTCATGACAATTTGCTACTAAAATGGGCAGCCCGGCGAACAAAGCATCTCACTTTCACGCAGGGTCGAGGAAGGGCTGCATCCCAAGAGGGTGTGATGTAGGCCTAAGTTGCTCCAACATGGCAATTTAGGCGCCGCACCAGTGTCGACTCAACACTAGTATGAATGTGGGTATGGGATCCGTACCGAATCTGGTCAAATGATTTTGGATACTTTGACACGACGAAAGAAAAAATTCGATACGAGATACAATTTGATTCCTTAAATCAGAACCAAAACTAGGGTAAATTTGAAGAAAATAGCATATCTTATATAGGAAATCAATCTTTTATTTATCTATAACTCGAGAAGAAGAAAAAAGAAATCCACACTTTACAAGCTAAACGTAAGTATTCTACAAAATTTCTCAATTATCTAGAGATTTTTTTTATATTATTATTTTTTTTAAACTAATTTTAGCCGGATCCTTCCACCCGTATCCATACTAGGATCTATATTACCGAATCTTAGAATTTACATCTCGAAGGATCTGACCTCTAGATCGACACCCGTGTCCAAGCAACTTAGATGTAGGCAGTCTATTATGATGCAAGCATCAATGACTGATTCCACAACTGGAACCCACAACCAATAGATCACGCGGAGAAAACATGACCGTTTCTCCAAGGCTCCCTTTGGAAAAATTGCTACTAAAACATTGAATAATAATCTCAACATTTGCACTCCTATCTTCAGGGATGACAAACAGAAGCACCCGATATTAAACAACCACCAGGAAAATTAAAGTAGCCATGTACCTCAACAGCATGCCTAGCTTCTTCAATCTGCCTCCGAGCACATGGATGATCAATATCAAGCAAGGAAGGCATTCGTTCTGCAAGTTCATCTAGAGAAGCAAGCATAGCTTTCTTCCTACTCTTACTGAGGGTGTTCACAGAGGATTGCCTCAATACGTCCTGTTAAAGTTAATTCATCAGATTGGTCTTGCCTCTATACGTTCTGGTTGGCAGATGCATTTCAGAAGGAATTTAAATGACTGGGAGATAGAAATTTCTGTCAGATGCTTTCTCAGTTGAGTTTTATCCACATTGATCATAGTAAGAAGGATTTATTATTGTGGAATGCTAGTAATGACAGAAAGTTCTCAGTCAAAAGCTGTTATAATTTATTAAGAAAAAATGCAAGTTACTGGAAACCTAGTTGGCCTTGGAAAGTGATTTGGAGGAACAAAGCTCCTGTAAAGGTTGCATGTTTTGGTTGGACCGCAGCTTGGGAGCTTGCTTTACCCAAAATAATCTTCAGAAGAGAGGCTTTGTTCTGTGTAGCAGATGTTATTTGTGTGAAGAAGAACTGGAGACTACTAATCACCTTTTTTTGCATTTTAGATATGCTAGACAGTGCTGGGAGCTTTTTTCAATTTATGTGGGATTTTTTGGACCATGCCTCAGAATGTCAGGAACCTTTTGAATGGTTAGCAGCATCAGAAGACACATAAAGCACTTAAACAGATTTGGAGAACCATACCTCTGCGGATATTCTGGACTATTTGGCTAGAGAGGAATAGGGCTTGCTTTGATGGGCAGAAAGATCATATTTCTAGAATAAAAAATAAGTGTCTGCACAATCTATTTCTTTGGTGTAATAGCAGGTTGGTAGATAATACTGATCATTACGTGGATTTTATGAAGTTACATAGAAAATGTTGTAATTAACTGTATGGATATTCCCAGCAGTTTTGTGTTCTTTTCTGGTACCATCTTGGTATCCAGTTTGTAAAACTTTACCCTTTCAAAAAAAAATATTAAAAAAAAAAAAGATGCTGAGGAAAGAGACTAGAAAATTAATTTTTTTTAAAAAAACCTTGACTAGTTTCAAAATGCCATCAAGGGAAACCAAGGATGCAAGTCGGGCATCTTCAGCTGCAGTAGAAGGATTTCGAACTGGTGAACTTCCATCTTCTAATGTCAACATTGCCATATCACTTCTCATTTGTTGCAAAATCTGATTATGAAAGTAAATGAGTCATACTTGCCTTCCAACCATCTCAATTCAAATAAAATGCTACACGCAAGAATAATGAGTTTATACGACAAGCTGTGGGATATTAAGTAGCCTAGGCATAAGGATACTGTGGATAATCATCCTCCACCCAATTATTTAACACCTCATGGAATCTTTCAGCAGTTCAGGAAACAGACTTACATTGAAGTTCTTGCTTCACACATTATCGAGCAATTGTGGTTCACTCAAAGTATTAATTAAGTCACCAATAGAAGAAAATGTCATGTAATACAGCTTTCTTAATCAAAAGAGATCGATAGTAAATATACTAGATAATCTACAGCTTTGTTGGTTCATCGGTACCTAAGGGCAATTAGATCAGTATCACTTGGAGATTACATATATTATCAAGAGCAGCAATTCAATTTACTAACACACCTTCCTTCTTTTGTGATCAACAGATTCTAAAGCTGAACGCAGTTTCGCCACCTGTGTAGAGTCTTCTGCTGCTTCAGTTGCCAGTGTACCTGCAATGTCCTGATAAAGAATCGAATTAAAACAGCACAAGCAGGAAATAAGGCAAAAGAGAGCCCTAACTAGATCCAATCAAGTTTTCTCGTCTAAAATTGTATAAAAACACTACGACAAACTGTAAGCTATTAAAACTAACAAATCCATATTAAGATTGTGCTGGACAAACACTGCAGTGCGTTTTCCTCTTCTTCTTTTTTCAAAAATATATGTTGGGCGTACTTCAGGAAACCCTTTTCTCCAATAGCTGCCAGAGGGACAAATAGCATAAGCTGTTCAGAATTTAAGATTTGGCTTTATACATGCAACCAAATTGCACTACTTGATAAAATGGTAAAATATGGCTTTGAAAGAGTTTGCCCTAAGTTAAAAGTGTTCAGCAGCCCATGCTAAAGCTATGTTGTTTCTTTGATAAGTGAGGATAAGCTGACAAGACAACCCATGAATGAGCAAAAGCTGCCCACCAAGAGCCCATTCAGGCAAAATTTAGATTTTTAGTAAGATTGGACACAACTCTAGATTTTTCTTGCGTCTCACGTGGAGGACCAAATCCTCGTGTTTGCATAGTAATTAGTAAGTTAAGAACTTCTAAGCAGATGACATCTTCACTAACAAGCTTCTTTGGCCTTTGGCAACCATAGACATGTGATTACCAACTTGTCAGGGAGAAAGCAGGAAAGAGAGAAGTTTTGGTGGCCCCTCCGACTTTTATTTTGTGCCAAGGAATGAAAGAGTGAGAAGAGGAAGAGGAAGAATTTATCATTTTTCCCATCATATTTAAAGTTCAGAAGCTGCCATCATGTCTCAGAGATGGCAAGGAATTTCAGATCAAAAATAGCTCAAAACCACAAATCACTACTCCTTCCAAAACAAAGAGAATACAGAAGACATAGGTAAACAGTCATTTTACACACCAAGCAAACAACATAAGTGACTAATACAAGCTAACTCAAACTCAAACACATACTGATCTTAGAAGCATAATCCAAATCAATAAGAAAACCTATACCAATTACATTAGAGTATTGCTGACAAGCAGTTTCTTTAACTGAAAACTCCCCTATGTCACTATAACAGATCGTAAGCCAAAATTAGTACACTGCTTCAAGATTTGGATTCACATGACAAACAATGTAAATGTTATAAAGAAAAATGTAATGATTAGTGTATGTCAATTCTTCGAGAAGAATCCAAAAGCTTCTATGTTAATTCGTCAAAGAAAATTCAAAAGCTGCATGGTGAGATGAACATGTAGCCTTGACAATAATACTAATAGTAAAAATCTTAGCATCCCTAAAAGATAACAAGTATAAATAGTATATTGTGAACAGATTATGATAATCAAATTGGGATAGACAAGTGATAATATAATAGCTCGAAATGCAAAAGAAGTAGAAGCAAATAGAAAGATGTCACTTGAAGATTAAGATGATAGGATGCACAACTCTTGTATACAGCCTGAATTTCCCAACGAAAAGTTTCTCATTGAAAGTGTTCAAGCAAATAGGCATAGGCAAAAAGTAAGAGATTAGTAGTACGAGATGCAGGGAGTAAAATCCAAAGATCACATGGAAGTACCTTCAAGTGCTGGAGTTGGGAATTATAAACTCTTTTTGCATATTCAGATAAGAGCTGACCAAGTGCATCAGTGTTAGGGGGCACTGCAGCACCTAGTCCAGCCATCCATCCATCCATTATTGCAGTAGATAGAAGCTCTAGCTGACCCGTCGATCCACCAACTGCGTCATCAGTGACAGAAAGAAAGTCGAAGTTCTCAGCTAGCCAGTTTCTGATTTGGCGCTGAAGCTCGCCAGCCGGAGTATGTACAAATAGAGCAGCAAGAGCTCTGTTCCCAACCGCAAAACTTTTAGCTTTCTCAGTAATCTCCCTAAGCTTTCCACCAGTTACATGCTGCCTCTGTATGTCCTATATGATAAAATCTATGTCACATAAGCCATTAACAATTAAATGTCAAATAGATTAACATGCACAAATAAAAAGCTAGAGGCAGGAGAGGGAAAAAATAACAAATAAATACATCAAAATAATACAAGCAACACTATCATTTTTTTTTAATTATGATGTTGTCTGGGCCAGCTTGAGCGCACCTTGACTACTGCACCAGGTACCTGCTATCTCCACCAACACAAGCACCTGACTTTTGAAGTTGGCTTTACTAACGTGATCAAGCCCCTAATTCGTTTTTCCAAACTCTAGCTTCAGTTCAAGATCTAATTCAGTACTGGTATCCTGTATATTTGCCTACTCAGAGGCGGATCCAAGATTTAAACTCTATGGGTTCCGCTTTAAAAATTTTTAGCATTGAACTAATTATATTTATAAATCTATGGGTTCAAATCTATTATTTGTCATAATTGTAACAGATTTTACACATAAATTGATGCTCCGCATAGAAAGTTATGGGTTCAGTTGAACCCGTCGCACATATGCTATGTACGCCCCTGTGCCTACTCATATAGAGCTTTTCTCAGTTAGTACTAGGCCAGCCAAACATGAAAATTGAAAAAAAAAATGTCTGCATATTTAGTCTCAAAGTGCTGGTAGTTACCACATTCAAGAGGAACAAAAAGGTGAGCTTAGTGTACCAAGTGAAGAACCACTTTCATTATCACCCAATGTTCACACGGCATCAAACAATTTTATGAAGAGATTGTTTTTAAAAGGAAGAAGGTGCTCTGGACGAACAATATCCTGAGTGCACTACCAGATGGAACGAGAAAGCACTGAGAGCTGATTGCAGGACTACAATCGAAGATGATGTTTATCCTTTCAAGTTTCAATTCATGGAAATTGAAATCTAGATGGCCATTGGCTAGGATCATACTAAATGTGACACTAGCCTACGCAAACCATGAAAACAGAAGCTACCAACACAAACTACTGAAGAAGTATTTCATTCCTCTACCAGACAAATTACAAAGATAACACATAAACCAAACAATTACCAAAAAAAGATGCAGACAGGGAAAAGGGACAGGCACATTGCTTGTATTTCATTTAAGTCACCTGATCAATACCACGTATCTTCAGTACGACAGATGATAATTTCGATTTCTTTTCTGGCTTTAAATTTACTTTAAACCCTTGAATATGTTCAGCATCAACCAGTGCATTCCTACTTGAATCATAACGAATAGGCGATCTGCCAGGACTACTACCACGGCTAGAGCTTCTGCTTCGCCCACTATTAGCTTTCTCCATGAAGCGCTCAACAGGAAAAACCTAGATAATTCAATTGGCAGTTGCTTTTGACAGTCAAATAAAGGTAGCACAGAAATTCACTGGAATAACATCTAGAAGAACACCCAGAATCTGTTACCTTTATAGATTGCAACTCCGGTGACCTCGCAAGCAAGGATCTAATGTACAAAATCCTAACACGGGAAACAAGCATGGTATCCATCACTCTCTTTGGCTCCATTTTACGAATGAAAGCAAAGACGGCATCTCGAATTTCAGCAAGTATTTCATGCTCCCTAGAGGCACCTGCTTTGATGACTGCTGCCAAAACCTGTATGAAGACCAAAACATTGTAGTTATAGCAGGATAGAGTTCATGATAGTTTCAGATAAAGTGGTAAGTTATTTGTAGAATAAATTGAAGCTGATTTCATCACACCATCATTCAGAGAAGATTAAGTGACCTGATATCAATTCAAATATTTGACAACATCCAGTTTGATACAGATATAAAGAATTACTTCCTGTTATGACATCAAGGCACATACTTAAACAAGTTCAGCTTTTTTTCTTTCTTTTTTCCAATCAAAAAGTCCAGCTTGATTTCTAAATAGCTGCTAAAAAAATGAGTATAGAGCTTGATATTTCCAAAAAGGCTCTGAATAGACCATATTCTGGACAGACTATGAAGATCTAATGCGTACTCCAGAGAGCAAAAAGGTAAATAAAAAATTCAATTCTTAATCCTACCAGCATCAAAAGCTTGTTTGCTCCATCAGAGATTGCAGCAAGACTATCAAATTGATCAGGATCAAATTCGTTCAATGCAGAAGTAAGATATTCGCCAGCTGGAGTAGTCTTGACCTTTTCACCACCAGACGTAACTAAAGCAACAGTGCCATCAGTCTTATCAGTTGGTGATGGCAATGCTAGCACATCTGTAGCACGTCCTTTGACATTGATATCATTTCTGTTACCCACAAAGCAAGATATTAAGAACCGTGAAAGTAGAGAGACAATAAGGAAATCAGAAAATGCATAATCAATTAACAATGTGCACCTTTCAGTTTCTCTACTCTGAGCGGTTGGAACCTTTGGTAACGGACTAGACACCTGCAAAAAGAGCACCGGCGAGGTTTATCGGTAACAGCAAGATGAGACTAAAGCACACCCTTTCACCAATAAAAAATGCTGAAGCCACATGATCTATCAGTTTAGCATAGATGATCAGAAATAAACAAAAGTAAAATGCAGTCACATGATAATTACAAGTGACTAATGCCAGAAATCTTAAGATTCAAATCCAAGGATGATTATTGAACACCAGCGAGAGATTCATTTCATAGAAAAAATCTCAAATCATGTTTACTATGGTATCCAAATACATCTGATAGGCAGCTAAAGGAGTTTCATTTTCCAGGTCAGGCTAAACACCATTATGCAGGATATATTCGGTTTGTTCTTTCCCACAAATCAATATCACTCTGTTCCTTGCTACCATTTTCCAGTAAGGTAAATCTGTCACATAGTACCCTTTTTCTTTCTCAGGACAAAATTTTATCTTTTAGATGATGGGTTTGCCGAGTTGTATAGATCTCCTAGCACTTCCGTTTTCTTTGGAGAATTTTAGATCTCAATCCCAGGTTTGCTTCCCAATCATCAATGATGTCTAAATAAATATAAGGTACCTTTAAGTCCATTCAACTCATCATATCAAGAGAAAACAACATTGTAAGTGTTGAAGACGTAATTAAGAAATAAAAGTATGCCATATCTAACAACTTAAGCTTTTAGATGAGTTTGTCACACTCTTCAATATGGCATCAGAGTAGATAGAGGTCATAGGTTCGAGTCTCACTGCCACCCATTAGCAAAAAGAATTTTCACGTGCTTGGCTCATCAAAAAGAATTAGGTCCGCACATAAGGGGCATGTTGAAAACATAATTAAGAAAATAAAAATGCGCCTTCTCTAACTTAAACTTTTAGATGAGATGGTCACACACTTCAACAGTAAGGAACAAATGAACTAAAGAATAAACACCCTAGCACATCTGAGAAAAATACTTGGGATTCCATTGTTACCTGTGTTGATCCAGCTAGAGAAGCTTTCTCTGTCAGACGATCAAATAACTTCTCATTTTCTTCATGCAATTTCTGTCAAAAAGACACATTACTGACTGAAAAGAATAGCAGGATATATCTAACCAGGAAAAAGCCCAAAAGGTTCAGAGTTCCATTTCTGGAAGATACTAACTGAAAGTATAGATAATTTCTTTTATTTAAGCAAATTTATGGCCCAGAAAGACTTATGCAAGGACCAAAGCCTGATCATCCTCATTGTCAATCCTTTTAACTAAAGAATACAAAAGCATATACTACTTTATGTTGGAAACACGTTCTCAAGGCTTTATACTAAAACGTGTGTTCTTATGTGTAGGTTTTGATGAATGACAAACAAGAGCAAATTGATATATGACGAAGTTCAAGTACAAGCGCACAATTGGTGGATAACAAGATTCAAGCAATACAAAGTTTTATAGTTTAAATGAGTCGTTCTTAATTGTGATCTTGATCCGACAACTTGACCCATGACATGGCTTCTCTCGTAAAACTATTTTTACAAAATCATGCATATTTAATTTAATGCTAAATGATTTTAAATCATGCATATTTACTTCAGTCAAAATGATTTTTAAACATGCCTCTAAAATCTGGACTAAGATAATCGATTATGTACTTATGATAATCGATTATGTTAAGCCAAGACTGCATGACAATCGATTGTGAACTAATGATAATCGATTGTGTTAAGGCAGTGAGCATCAGGTTTTTTCAAACCTGCATGACAATCGATTGTGAACCTTATGACAATCGATTGTGATGAGGCAGTGTACATCAAAGTTTTTCAAAACTCAGAATAATCGATTGTGAAGCTAATGACAATCGATTGTGAAGAGACAGTGTCCATCAGATTTTTAAAATTCACAAAATAATCGATTGTGAACATATGACAATCGATTGTGTTGAGGCAGTGTCTTCCGGACTTTTTCAAAATTATTAAATAATCGATTGTGAGTATATAACAATCGATTGTCAAGAGGCAGTGTCTAAAATGTTTTTCAAAGTCTGATAAATAATCGATTGTTAACATTGCACAATCGATTGTGAAGCTGACCGTTGTCGTAATATTTTCAAATACCGTCAGGTAATCGATTGTTGATTTTATACAATCGATTGTTGAAATTAAAATCTGGAAAAGATTTTTTGAACGTTGCTGAATAATCGATTGTTGATTTTGTACAATCGATTGTTGAAATTAAAATCTGGAAAGGATTTTTTGAACGTTGATGAATAATCGATTATTGATTTTGTATAATCGATTGTTTTGCGTAAAATCTGAAAATGATTTTTTGAACGTTACCAATAATCGATTGTTGATCTTGGACAATCGATTGTTAAGCGTAAAATCTGGGATTGATTTCTGGAACGATTGGCAAACAATCGATTGTGACTTCTTGACAATCGATTGTCACACAGTAAAATCAGCAACTCTTAATTGGCAATTAGGCAACGGTAATGCCAAGTTTTTCAACTATAAATACAGCTTCATTTCAGTGTTTTAAACACAACAACATACCACAACTGATCATTCTATTTCTATAAGCTTGCATCTATTGTTTATCATTTTATATTCATTTCATAAAGCTTTTGAGAGCCAAAGTCTTGTCCATAGTTGTTGTGATCTTGAGCTTACTTCCTTTACTCATATCTACTCATTAAGGAATGCTTTGTTTGAGTGTTTAGTGTTTTGAACACTTGTAAGAGAATTGTGATTCTCTTGTTGTAAGGAACTTGTGTTTCCTTGGTTGAAGTCTTGGAGTGTTGTATCTCCGAGCAAAGGTGTTAAGGCTTGTGTCCTTAAGTTGTAAAGGTTGGTTAGGCACCCGTAAGCTTAACAGTGAAGTCTTGGAGTGTTGTATCTCCGAGCAAAGGTGTTAAGGCTTGTGTCCTTAAGTTGTAAAGGTTTGTTGAGCACCCGTAAGCTTGACAAGTTAGTGGAAAATCTCGAGAGAGTCTCTCGGGGACTGGACTAGCCACTTGTTGTGGTGAACCAGAATACATCGGTGCGTTCTTTCCTTTTTGTTTACTTAACGCACTTATTTATTTCCTGCAAATTTCAAATTCCGCAAGTTTACGCTAAATTTTATTATAACGCTATTCACCCCCCCTCTAGCGTTAAGCGTATTATCTAACACTTTATACACAGTCAGCTTGAATACACTACCTCAATAAGTGCGTCACGTTTTAGAAGTTCCTCTTCTAGCCTCTTGGTAACAGCTGTTGAGTCCATGCTATCCCTTGTTGCCTTCAAACCAGTTTGGTCTGATGATCTCGACTCTGACCCATCCTTTAACCTAGCCTCACTGGCACATGCTGCCTCAGTTAACTGTGATTCAAGAGCTTGCAGTTTGGCCTACGATATAGCTGTGATCAGAAACTTCAAGCAGAATCATGTGCAGCAGGAATATGTATTTCTTTTACCACAAAATAAGAGGTGAAATACCGTTTACATTATTAAAAAAATGAATAAAACGCAGAAAATGCAAGAAATATCATCATGCAAGTAAACTTGCACAAACTAAAATAACACTATCAAATGTTGACTGAATAGGCATCCATCACAAAATCAAAAACAGTGACCTCGAAGCAATGATATCTTCTTTCAAGTTTGAGTCGCAGAAAAATAGCTTCTCTAGCATACAGGGATGAGCCTGCACAAAAGTAAATTGTAACCTGCTTGACATGAAAGCTTACAAGCATCTTGAACTGAGCCAATTTAAATGGTTAAAATGTTTGAGAAGTTCCTTCTTAAATGTTTTCATTGCTGTCTACATATATCATAACCCCCTTGTATTTTTTTGTTTAAGATCGTAATGGATCATAATCCCCAGCCTCAAGGGAAAAATGTATGATAGGTTTAAGGTATTTCCCTTTTCCGTTGTTGGCTGACGTAATAACAATTTGAACTTCTTTTGTTTTGGTGGGGTCCGTCAGCCTTGGGATAGAGCGCAACGCCCGAGCGACGTGCGAAGGCCCAGGTAGCAAGCTACCTTGATGGACCTTCCCCCTAAAAAATTGGAGTTAATATCGTATCATATATTAAACTAATAAGAATATAGTACACTTGATCATAGCCAAAAGGCTGAGAAAGGTATTAGCAACAATTGAAATTAGCAAGCAGTATGCAACAATGAGTGGAATAATGGAGTAAGATAACATCTACAATTATACCAGATATACGGCTAACAGAGCAAAAGGCAATTTGTATATCAAGCAACTAACCTGCAACATCTGAATAGTTGAATCACGTTGTTGTATCTCCAATTTCTGCTCTTGCTCCAACTGTAAGAGTTGAGCTACTTGATTTCTAGTTTGTGCATTTTGATCCTTCTCTATTTTAAGTTTATCCATAATCATAACATTTTCAGCCTACATCAGAGGGAAAACACTGGAGCTTCTTAATAACATGCTTCCGGACTTGACTTAAGGTTTGATTTTTATCAGTTTGACAGAGGAAAGAAATTAGCATATTCTGAGAGAGTGCGCCAATATATTTTCAGAAGCAATATTTTCCCTGATGATATAAAAGAATACGAGTCGAACATGTAATAGCAGTAACATCACAAGTTACAGGTTTTTAATTATTGAGTAGTTCGGTCGTACGATAAATAACGCTGAACAAATAATTATTGCAACCATCGCTTTGATTGGACATCACAAGAATGACATAAACAATGAGAAGCCTTATCCCCAAACACGTAAAAAGGAACTCTTCAGCACCGAATAACAGACATCACACCATGTCGACCATTTAAATTCATCTTTGGTTCTCATCCTGATCTTGCCAAAGAAAGATGATCAAATTTATGGAAAAACAAATTCCACCTTTTGTCACAATGCAAAGAAATTTCCCAATACAAATAATTGTTAGTTCAGTTTCTTGGATTTTGCAGACTACGGAATGGGATTGTTTTTCCTATCTTAGACTACGCGATGTTGAAAAGATGGGATTTTCAGTATAATATGTAGAACTCTAGAGCAAGAATGCATAGTCAAGCACCACTGTGCATTATGAAGAACACCACAAGTCTATAGTCTGCACAGATAGAGGAAGACCAAACTGTTGCAAACTAGAGCGTAGACAACATAAATGGGGGATCAATATTGGTAACAATAATTGGGAAGGGCCTGGCTCTGATACCATGTTAAATGGACCTTCGGCCTAACAACCCAAAATCTAGCTTATGAGGTGTTAGAAGTCTAGTCTAAACTGTATTAGGAGTAGGCTAGGTTATGTGTATTATATATAGGGCTCATTGTATCATGTTTACATATCAATTATATATTCTTCTCCCGTGCCTTCTCACATGGTATCAGAGCTTTGGTGAAAATAGTATAGCTGTGCATCATTCCAGCTACTTCCGAGAAGAAGACCTCGTCGCCGTGCAATTTTCCGGCGACTAAACAATCTGTCAGTATACCTAAACTACCTTTTCTGGTGGTGTTGTGCAAAATCCGAGACCACCGCGAGGTTCGGCTCACAATTCCGACCAAACCCCAGAAATTTCTCCGGCAGAATCCCCGTCACGCGCTCCCACGCGCCACCACAGCTGTCGGCGCGTCAGACCACGCGCCGGCGCGTGGGGCTGTTTCCGGCCATTTTTTAGCTTCGCTCCTTCAGTACAGATTGCTCGGAATACAATTCCGACCCTACCCATCCACTTTTTGTTCGATTCCGACAACTTTGATTTTTTCCGGCGACCTACAGTGATTTTTCCGGCAGCTACAGTACTTTCCGGCCAATATTTCTTCAGGACAGTTTGCTCCTACTTGAATTTCGAGCCTATCCATATTTTTACTTTTCAATTCCGACAACTTTGAATTTTTCCGGCAGCTACAGTGCTTTTCCGGCAGCTACAGTGTTCCTTTTTTCCGGCAGCACCAGTTTTCAGTCCTCTGTTCAGTTTCAGCGAGTTTTCAGTTGATAATCCAACGATGCCTTTGGGACTAGATGCTTTCGGGCCTAAAAACCAGGGTTCTGGCAGTTCCGGTATTATGATTACCTCAGAACCTTTAATGGGAGGTTCAAACTACCTAGCTTGGGCTTCGTCTGTCGAGTTGTGGTGTAAAGGCCAAGGTGTTCAGGATCATCTAACCAAAGAGTTAGTGACGGAGATGCAAAAGCCAAAGCACATTGGGAGAAGATTGATGCTCGGTTATGCAGTATTTTGTGGCGATCTATTGATTCCAAGTTGATGCCCTTGTTTCGTCCATTCCAAAAATGTTATTTGGTTTGGGAAAAGGCTCGTACTTTATACACTAATGACATATCTCGTTTCTATGATGTGGTATCGCGGATGACAAATTTGAAGAAACAGGAATTGGATATGTCTACTTACTTGGGTCAAGTGCAGGCAGTTATGGAGGAATTTGAGACGTTGATGCCAGTTTCTGCTAGCGTTGCAAAGCAGCAAGAGCAACGACAAAAGCTGTTTCTAGTTCTTACTCTTGCTGGGCTTCCTAATGATCTTGACTCAGTACGCGATCAGATTTTGGCTAGTCCGACTGTCCCCACAGTTGATGAATTATTTTCTCGCTTACTTCGCCTTGCTGCAGCACCAAGTCACCCAGTGAGCTCATCACAGACACTTGATTCATCTATCCTCGTCTCCCAATCCGTGGACAATCGGGCTTCTCATACTATGGAGTATAGACGAGGAGGAGGTCGTTTTGAAAGATCTAGACCCAAGTGTTCTTATTGTTATAAACTTGGTCACACTCGTGATGTGTGCCATTCTTTACATGGTCGACCAACAAAAAATGCTTATGTTGCTCAGACCGAGCCTACAGGTAACCAGGGATTTTCTGTATCTGAAAGGGAGTATAATGAGTTCCTTAAATATCGAGCAAGTAAGCAGACGTCTCCACAAGTAGCCACTGTTGCTCAGCCTGATACTTCTGTTGCTGGTAATTCTTTTGCTTGTGTTTCCCAGTCTAGTCCTCTTGAACAATGGGTGGTGGACTCAGCTGCTTCTGATCATATCTCTGGTAATAAATCCCTTTTGTCAGATATTACGTATTCACAGTTTCTTCCCAACGTTACTTTAGCTAATGGGTCTCAAACTAAAGCAAAAGGAGTTGGACAAGCAACTCCTCTACCCTCTGTCACTCTAGATTCCGTCCTTTATGTCCCTGGCTGTCCTTTTAATCTTGCATCTGTGAGTCGTTTGACTCGTGCCCTCCATTGTGGAATATACTTTATTGATGACTCTTTTATTATGCAGGACCGCAGTACGGGACAGACGATTGGAACAGGACTTGAACTCAGACGGACTCTACTACCTTAACTCCCTAACATCCTCTAAGGCCTGTCTAGCTGCAGATCCTCCAGACCTACTTCACAGTCGTTTAGGACATCCTAGCTTGTCCAAACTTCAGAAGATGGTGCCTCGTTTGTCCAGTTTATCCACATTAGAGTGTGAGTCATGTCAGCTCGGGAAACATACCCGCGCCTCCTTTCCTCGTAGTATTGAGAGTCGTGCAGAGTCTGTTTTTTCTTTAGTTCATTCGGATATATGGGGTCCTAGTAGAGTATGTTCAACCTTAGGATTTCGTTATTTTGTTAGTTTCATTGATGATCATTCAAGATGTACTTGGATTTTCTTAATGAAAGATCGTTCTGAGTTGTTTTCTATATTCCAAAATTTTTGTGCTGAAATTAAAAATCAATTTGGTGTTTCTATTCGCACCCTTCGCAGTGATAATGCCTTAGAATATTTGTCCTCTCAATTTCAGCAATTTATGTCCTCTCATGGAATTATTCATCAGACCTCTTGTCCTTATACCCCTCAGCAAAATGGGGTTGCAGAAAGAAAGAATAGGCACATTATTGAGACTGCTCGCACACTTCTCATTGCATCTCATGTTCCGCCGCGTTTTTGGGGCGATGCAGTTCTCACATCTTGTTATTTGGTTAATCGGATGCCTTCATCTCCCATCCAAAATCAGATTCCGCATGAGGTATTGTTTCCTCAGTCACCCTTATACTCTGTCCCCCCTCGTGTGTTTGGGAGCACTTGTTTCGTTCATAACTTAGCTCCTGGGAAAGATAAGTTAGCTCCTCGTGCTCTCAAGTGTGTCTTCCTTGGTTATTCTCGTGTTCAGAAGGGCTATCGTTGTTAGTCACCTGATATTCGTAGGTACCTTATGTCAGCCGATGTCACATTTTTTGAGTCTAAGCCTTTCTTTACCTCTTCTGACCATTCTGACCATCTGGCTATATTTGAAGTTTTACCTATACCGGCCTTTAGGGAGTCTATATCTCCTCCTTCACCTTCCGCTACAGAAGTCTTACCCATTCCAAACGTTGGACCACCTACTGTGGCTCCTCCTAGACTCCATGCACAAGACACTCCACTCTTGACATATCATCGTCGTCCTCGCCCAACATCCGGCCCGGCTGATTCACTTCCTGCACCTGACCCTGCTCCTACTGCGGACTTGTCTCTTCCGATTGCACTTCGGAAAGGTATACGGACCACCCTTAATCCTAATCCCCATTATATTGGTTTAAGTTATCATCGTTTGTCATCACCCTATTATGCTTTTCTATCTTCTTTGTCCTCTGTTGCCCTCCCTAAGTCTACAGGTGAAGCATTGTCTCATCCAGGGTGGCGACAGGCTATGACTGACGAGATGTCTGTTTTACATGCGAGTGGTACTTGGGAGCTCGTCCCTCTTCCTTCGGATAAATCTACTGTTGGTTGTCGTTGGGTGTATGCAGTCAAGGTTGGTCCAGATGGTAAGGTTGATCGTCTTAAGGCTCGTCTTGTGGCCAAGGGGTATACTCAGATATTTGGGCTTGATTACAGTGATACCTTCTCTCCAGTGGCTAAGATAGCATCAGTCCGCCTTTTTCTCTCTATGGCTGCTGTTCGCCATTGGCCCCTGTATCAGCTGGACATTAAAAATGCATTTTTACACGTGACCTTGAGGATGAAGTTTATATGGAGCAACCACCTGGGTTTGTTGCTCAGGGGGAGTCTCGTGGCCTTGTATGTCGCTTGCGCCGGTCACTTTATGGTCTAAAGCAGTCTCCTCGAGCCTGGTTTGGTAAGTTTAGCACTGTTATCCAGGACTTTGGCATGACTCGGAGTGAAGCTGATCACTCTGTATTCTATCGGCATTCTGATTCACGTCTCTGTATTTATCTAGTGGTCTATGTTGACGACATCGTTATTACCGGCAATGACCAGGATGGTATTACTAAATTGAAGCAACATCTCTTTCAACACTTTCAGACTAAGGATCTGGGCACACTAAAGTATTTTCTGGGTATTGAGGTCGGACAGTCTAGCTCAGGTATTGTGATCTCACAACGGAAGTATGCCTTAGATATTCTTGAGGAGACAGGAATGACAGGTTGTAAACCTGTTGACACTCCAATGGATCCGAATTCTAAACTTCTTGCAGGACAGGGGGAGCCTCTTAACGATCCTGAAAGATATAGGCGGTTAGTTGGTAAACTAAATTATCTTACAGTGACAAGACCTGACATTTCCTTTCCTGTGAGTGTTGTGAGCCAGTTTATGGGTTCGCCATGTGATAGTCATTGGGATGCAGTTGTTCGCATTCTTCGGTATATAAAATCAACTCCAGGTAAAGGTTTATTGTTTGAGGATCGAGGCCATGAGCAGATTGTTGGATACTCCGATGCTGATTGGGCAGGATCGCCTTCTGACAGACGTTCTACTTCTGGATATTGTGTCTTAGTAGGAGGAAATTTGGTATCTTGGAAAAGCAAGAAACAGAATGTGGTTGCTCGGTCTAGTGCAGAAGCAAAATATCGAGCAATGGCTATGGCGACATGTGAGCTTGTTTGGGTCAAATAGTTGCTCAAAGAGCTGAAATTTGGTGATGTTAGTCAGATGGGACTTGTGTGTGATAATCAAGCAGCTCTTCATATTGCGTCAAATCCAGTGTTCCATGAGAGAACTAAGCACATTGAGATTGACTGTCACTTTATCAGAGAAAAGATACTCTCGGGAGATATTGCTACAAAGTTTGTAAAGTCAAATGATCAGCTTGCAGACATTTTCACCAAGTCCCTCACTGGTCCTCGTATTAACTACATATGTAACAAGCTCGGTACATATGATTTATATGCACCAGCTTGAGGGGGAGTGTTAGAAGTCTAACTGTATTAGAAGTCTAGTCTAAACTGTATTAGGAGTAGGCTAGGTTATGTGTATTATATATAGGGCTCATTGTATCATGTTTACATATCAATTATATATTCTTCTCCCGTGCCTTCTCACATGAGGTGTTGCCCAAGACCATTTAAAGAGACCAAGGACCTCAAATCCCACATATATGGGACAACTCAACAGCCTCCTTGATGCCTTTTCAAATTTCCAAGTTCCCTAAAATCTGTGTATATGTGGAGACGTGCTGTCTTGAAAAAACTGTAATATCCTTGCGTCCCTATATCCTATGACTGAAAACATGCTAAATTCTGCACATTTTTCTGCTACAGAGATTAGACAAGAGGGGTTGCTCTGATGGTAAGCAACTCCCACTTCCAACCGAGAGGTTGTGAGTTCGAGTCTCCCCAAGAGCAAGGTGGGAAGTTCTTGGAGGGAAGGATGCCGGGGGTCTATTTGGAAACAGCATCTCTACACAAGGGTAGGGGTAAGGTCTGCGTACACACTACCCTCCCCAGACCCCACTAAGTGGGATTATACTGGGTTGTTGTTGTTGTTTCTGCTTCATAGATTGCAAGCAGACCTTTGTTTTTCTTTTGTTCTTCTTCTTCCTTGAGCTTTTAGGATTTTACTAAGATATAAATATCCAGATACAAGCTGATCAGTCTCCACCTTGCATAAAATTTGGCCTATAAAGACCGACCAGTGACCATACGATACCTTCATCATTATCCTACCTAATAAAATTAGCCTCTAGCTAAGATTAAGCAGAGTACACTTTATGTCACAATTCTCTCCTAGTCCCCTTCTGCCATGAAGTATGATTTAGCACCAATTATGCTCAGTCAAAGTTCAAATTCTTTGAAGTAAGCTCATTGACATACTTTAATTCCCTTATGTTGATACACCTGGGTAGAAGACCTATTTTTGACTTCTATAACTTAATGTGCATACTCTGGATATGTGAACTGTATCTTTGTTCTTAGTTGCCATTAGTGAACCTAACCAATTTGAGGGACTTTCTAATAGTTGACATGGAATATACCGTGTTAAAACTACATATTTCCCTAGTCCAACAGAATACAGCCTGGGAGTGAAGGGGGGTGTTGAGTTGTCATATATCGGTGAGATTTGAGGTCCTTGGTCTCCTTATATGATCTTGAGGATTTCATAAGCTAGCTTTTGGGATTAAGTTAGGCCTAATGTCCATTTAACAGAGGCCTTCTAAATTGTTTAGAAGTGCTTGTGCTTAGACTTTTCTTGTATCACAGGAAAATAGTTGACCATGAGTTGAGGAGAGGTTCATTTTCTTGTCCATTTTTATAGGAACTTCTTGTACCAGAAAAAATGGTATCTCCAATTATAGCCCCTCTAGGATGTAAAATATATGTGGAAGTTCTATATGACATCAGTTTGAACTAAATTATTTAAGCACCTACATCATTGTGTTTTTCTTTAATTTCAGCTTCCTCAGCCACTATTAGTGATTGTCTCATTGAACCAAATTATTTAACCTATATCATTGTGTTTGATTTCTCTTCTTATCATCTGGTTGCATCAATATCTTATGCCCTTCGCACATGGCTCCAACTGTTTTCATGGGCCTCACTAGATATTTTTAAGCTCCTTAGTGTGGCTCTCAAACCCCCACCCCCGCCCCCGGTTGGGTGGAGAGAGAGAGAGAGCATGCACCATTATATTGCTGAGAACAGCATAGGGCAGATTAAAAGGTAAGTGTCTCTGGTAGAATGTAGATGACCCAAAAGCGCCATTAAGTAAGAATATATCATTCAATAGACCCTAAAAACAGTTAACCATATACACTTTTCCTGAGAAGAGCTGGCCATACACTCTCTTAGATAAAGTGAATTTATTGCAGATTCCACACAACGAAAATAGCACCACAATCTCTTAAGAGACGCAGATAAATCCAAGTTTCATAGCACAGAAATAATATCTTTCCTCTTCTATTACCCTAACAAGAACCACCTTGAACTATAAAAAATTAAGGAGGAAACAAAATATATGGAGGTTTAAGTTGATCAATAATGAAAAAGAACGGGCAACAACAAGAAAGATCATGTATAATCACAAACCTTTAAATCTGACTGTAGTGTAAAAGAAACTTTCCACGCCTTCTGAACTTCATTGAAGAGTAGAACCCCTTGATCATTGGCCTGTTTCAGTTCCTGTTTTAGCTCAACTATTTCTTGCTTCAGATCAATAATCTCTTTCTCCTTGTCATAGAGTTCCTTGCGTGTATCATTGGCCTACCAAAAGGGACAGAGTAAAATCCATTATTCCGTCAAGAGACCGTGTCATATCCCTGTGCATTCACCAAACCCACAGATCACTTGGAATTCGCGGGTGAATCAAAGTAAAAAAGCATTGCCCTACCCCAAATAAGAAAAGCAAACAAATGAACAAGGACTTGGATCATCCACCACAGTCCTGTTTGAGTGTCCACGGCCGGCAAATCAACACTTACAATATCTCTCCATTTCTTGATTGTATCTCGATTCCCAAGGCTTAGTATGGCATTTCTAGCTCTAGCAGAAAAACTGAGGGACGATAACGTCTCAGGCAAATTTGAAGCATTCGGACAGATGTTAACAATCAAAAGTGTTTTTGCACTTCCACCTGCAAAAAGAAGTGAAGAAAAGACATTAGAGGTATCTAGCCTGCAAATAAACTTTACAAGGGATAACAGAATAACAAAAGTTAAAACATCTATAAGGTGGTGTTGCACTTACACAAGATACAGTAAGGCAAAAGATTTTAACTCTTTCCACCATGATGCAAACACAGATGGCAGCCAAAGAAATCTTAAGGGACTTATTTAGTTTTCGTTTATCAACTAATCCGCTCAATACACAGCTTCAAATTGTAAGCATCACTTGTGTTGAATTGTGTGACTATCTCATTTAAAAGCTTAAACTGTTAGAGAGAGCACACTGTTATTTACTTGATTATATTTTCAACACTCCTAGCGCGTGCAGGTTTGATTTTTTTTCATGAACCAAGCACGTGGAATTTTTCTTGATAATGAATGGAGTTGGGAATTGAACTAAGGACTCTCCACAGATACCGTGCTGAATTGTGTGGCCATCTTATATAAAAGCTTTTTGTCGTCTTCTTTTTTTTAATAAGGTAAGGTTTTATTGATAAAAGTACCAAAATGGTACAGAAGATTACATAAAAAACAGACATCACCTACAAGAACCTCCAATTACATCTTCCATAGCAGATCCAACAATTCCATATAATGATCCGTATTTCTCTAATAAACACCTCTTCACCAAAAAAGACAAGTTATGCAGACAAGAATTCATTATTCTAGAAATGTGATTTCTTTTGTTTTCAAAACAAGCACTGTTCCTTTCACTCCAAATGGTCCAGAATATGCATAGTGGGATAGTCCTCCAGATCTGCCTTTGTTCCTTTGATAGCTTGTATAAAACCTTAAGTTAATACTTAATAGAGAGGGAAAATTTAATTTACTTAATTATATCTTCACCAACTTGCACACTAAGTGAGTTCCGAATCTTGGCTACTCAAGTCACAGCTCTAGGAGAAAAAATGCAGGGTAAAAGTGAGTAAAGAATGTAGGGTTAAGAGAGTTTTACATTTATCCTCGGGATTGTTTGTTGGACCAATACATTTTATAAAGAAAGCATAACAGCATCTCAGACTAAAGAAGCATTTTCTGAAAAGCAGTAGGTACTTGCTACCAAGGGCTCTTGCTCAAAGCAAGTCCAACAGCAGAATACAGAAATTGCACTCTTCAGAAAGCCCTTTTATTGGGTCAACCCATGGTAAATCCAGCCAAACACATATTTTACGATAAAATGTAAGGTGGATCGATCCAAATATACATATCTCAATTATCATACACTATGTCATCTACTTTATTGTTAGGTGACAAACTAATGCCTCGGAAAACCAGAGGCAACGGTCTCGTTCTTGTTCCCAGTATCCACAGTCCATCTTTCTGGCGTTGAGATATACTCCATCTGTCTTAGTTTATGTGACACTCTTTCCTTTTTAGTCAGTCCCAAAAAGTGTCACCTTTCCTTATATAGAAACAATTTATCTTTAGAATTCATACTTTACGCTTAATGAATTGGCCGCAGATATCTATGGTTTGTTTAAGACCACAAGTTTCAAAATTCTTCCTTTCTTTCTTAAACTCAGTGCCACACCAAACGCTGCCACAGAAAGTGTGGGATGAAGGGAGTATATGAGTAGAATCGGTCCATGTGTAAATACTTGTAATGGTGTCCCATGTTGAAACATATGAATCATATAAAGATCTTAAAAGCTCCTAGCCAAAGACGGTTGTCCGATGTAACCCCCCCCCCCCCTCCCTCGCGCGTATGGCTTTAATTCGAGCTGCAGTTTCTTTTATATCTCACAAGGACTGTCCTCAAAAACATTTCTTTTAAATGTTTTAAGCCTTAGATAGTTGCACTTCCACCGGTCATAAGAATCTGATAGTTGGATTTCTAGAATTATTTCCAATCCCAACATGATACAGCAGAAATCTCAAGCTAATAAGAAATTACAATAATATAAATCTCAATTAATCAGCGACGCCTCAATCCAAAGCTATACAGAAGAAGAGTATAAAAAGATAAGCAGATGCTGTCAGCCGAAAAGCACACTAAGTAGAGCTCTCCAATCTCACTGAAGATCAGTTAACAGAATATCACGGTAGAGCCCTTCACCATAGAGAAGAAAATGACCTTGTCTAGTGTGTCAAGCTCTAGTCCATGAGCATTACCAGGTCATATAGCTTGAGACCTACTTTTAACCATGAGAAAGAAACAGTGGTTTACAAGTAATCTCTAGAAGAAGCGTCGCAAACGACCCGTGTTGACTTTTAAAATCACAAAGCACAAACAAACTAATACTACTAAAGCAGAAACAGTTGCACATAAGCATGTGTGTGTGCGCGTCTGTATGTGCATGTATGTGTTTATATTACTATTACCAATATCACAAAATTGAATAACATGAAACAAAATATTGAACAATACATGGCAAAATAGTATTAAAGAACATATTGACCAGTATAATTATCAATGAGTTACCTAGTGAGTCTGCAAGTACTTTGGTGAGCACTGAATTTGCATATGGAACGATATCCTTTTTTGACGTCAAGGAATTCAAAACATCTCCCAATCTGCATGTCAATATCAAAGCTGAGTATATGTACAGAAAAAGAGCACTAAAACACAGTATCACAGTTTTCGTTTCCTAACATTTGGTAATTGTTCCATGAGGGTATTACCCAAACTATTACTATTTCACAAGCATCATTTTAGAAACAAATTTTAAGAAATTGGTTTTCTCGCCCAAATATGTTCTCAAAAGCTATGATGTAATCAGCCCCCTCCACCATGGCAGTTAAGGTGTCGCACCTGCGTCGACACGACACTAGTATGGGTGTGGGTATGGGATCCATACGGGATTTGGTCAAATAATTTTGTGCACTTTGACAACGACGGACGGAAATATTAGAGACAGAGATACAATTTGATTCCCGAAATCAGAACCAAAACTAGGGTAAATTTGAAGAAAATAGCACACCTTATCGAGGAAATCAATCATTTACTTATCTACAACTTGAGAATAAAAAAGGAATTCACACTTCATAAGCTATACGTAAGTATTCCACAAAATTTCTCATAATTTAGCTTCTTTTTTTTTTATTTCTTTGAATTATTTATAGTTGGAATCCCCGCACCCGTACTAGGATCCATATCCCCGAATCAAAGAATTTACAATTCGAAGATCCGATCTCTAGATCCGCATCTGTGTCGAATACTTGCACCTGTGTCCGAGAAACTTAGGGAGCTCTTACCACATGCTTGATGTGGGACCAACTAGCCTCTTTGTTTTAAGCTTCTATGCCTATAAGCATTGTCCTCTAGAAATCTCCCGGCGATCCTCCATGTATAAAAATTGAGAAATAAAACATGTAATAGGTGGTAAAAAGCAAATATTTGATTTCTATTTTAAGAACTATCACATGAATTCCATCAGCTAAACAAAGGCATTCAGAGTTTCAATCCATAAACGGAAATAGACTGACAACAAAAAGAAGGTCATCACGGGACCAGAAATGCAAACTGCTCCACCAACTGTCATTCGTGAGCCCAACAAATACATCATAAACTCCATACCACTATGCCCTAGATATGGGAAGTGAACATGCAAGGATTGAGAACAAAAGTATTATTGATAACAAAAAGTTGGCATGAACCACTTACGCAGAAAGTGATTTCATGACATGAAGCAACTCTGTTGCATGATCCCCCCAATCCTCTTCAACAGTACTTTCACTTACAGCCAAATCAACAAGAGAGAGCTTGCTGTATGAAGTCTCTCCAGTGATCAAGTTGGTATAATGTATATGTACTGTGATGATTCTGAGAATGCAAGACCAACGAAATATACAATTAGAAGAAATGGAAAACATATCAATATTATTCTCCAAGCAATTAGAACAGTAAGACAACAGAACATGGATCATATTGACTAACAGAAACTGCATTTGCCTTGCAAGAAGAACAGGTACAGTCATACAGAGACATAATAGGGACATGGTTGTTTTTCTTTCTTTCATTCTTTCTTTCCTTTCAGTACTTTACATAAGAAAATCAGGGTTACAACAAATAATATATTATGTCATGAGTAATACCTCGATCAAGTAAAGTATATGCTGACAGAGGCGGATCCAAGAATTTCAGTACATGGGTGATGGGTGCACTACTAAAAAAAGGAGGAAAAATGTATTAAGTGGAAATTGATCCTTGGTAAATAACTCAACCTTTAACCAAGTGCACATTCAACCTTGTTATAGCATGTGTGCCAACAGTTATATTATACCAATTTTTAAAAATATGTACATAAAATATCTAATTTTGAGGAGAGACCATGGGTTCACGTGCCCCATAATCTCTCCTATATATTCGCCCCTGTATGTTGAGCATGTCTATTTAAAAGCACCATTTGAATGTGAACATGCTCAACACGGAAACACAATTGTTTTTTGATGAAGAAAAACACAATTCTGTTTTTTCAGTTGAAGTGATTTTACGAAGAAAAACATAATTCTATTCAGCAGAAAAACAGAGTTGTTTCTAGAACTGCAAACAGTTTATGACAGAATATCTCAATTTTCCACAGATAGCTTGCTTGGAGGACTTCAGATTAACTCATGGCTAGACCATTAAGCGGTCAGAATGGTGACATTATAAAACATAGATGAAAAAAAGCATAGGATCAACTGCAACAGACAGATACCAATGTGAAAGGGTTCTAGACCATACAGATGAGAAACTCTAAACTTTGACGTATCGCTTCCTCGATTCTGAAAAGCCAATTTGAGTACTCTGCCAAAATCCATTGGATTTTCAACTTTCTCCTGCAGAAGCTCTACAAAGTAATCCAATGATCCCATGCGAGCCTTCGGCAGATCAGTTCCAGAATGTATGAGCAGATCTCGCATCTGCAGTAATTGGAAAGCCCTAACATCAGAAATTTCAGATATGGATTCCTCAAAGGATCATCACAGAGAACGCCGAAGGTGAGAAAACAATTAAATCTATAAGATAAAAATGACATCAATAAAACCTGTTCATTATGAAGTTCAGAAATGGAAACTGAGAAATTATATTTGGATGTAGACGTTGCATCAGAGTTGGATAGATCAAAGAGCTCCTCGAAACACCTAGCATATAAACCACGATCGTGGCTGGATCCTTCCTGCACGAAGGGGGCAAAGTTAGAAAACCAACAACTTAAAAGAGTTGGGTATATGGAAGATCAAAACTTTCGTAAAGGCCAAAAGTATTAGGGAAGAAGGTGGACCGAAAAGGTCGGCGGCGGCGGGCTGCCGATTAGTGCAGCGGCGGCGGCGGCGGGTAGGGAAGAATTAGGGTTTCTTTGGCGAAAGCACTGGCGATAAGTCACTTCGGTCACCGGAAAATTGCACGGTGACTGAGTTATTTCTTCCCGGAGAAGCTTTTGATAGCGACGGACACTGGACATGGGTCGCCATTGGTGTCAGGCCCCACAACACCTTTGCCAGACAAAAAGTTGTTGGTGTTCATTCTTGACAGGCTTCAAAAGAAGGATACTTATGGCGTATTCTCTGAGCTAGTTGATCCAAATGAGCTACCTGATTATCATGAGATTATTGAGAATCCAATGGATTTCGGAACCGTGAGGAAGAAACTTGATGGAGGTCTCTACTCAAACCTGGAAGAGTTGGAGGTTGATGTTTTCTTGATATGCTCAAATGCAATGCAATATAACGCCCCAGATACTGTTACTGGCAGGCAAGAACCATTCAAGAGCTGGCAAGAAGAGATGTCGAAAACTTGAGGCATGAAGGAGAGGATGGCGAGCCTAAGGTAGTTCGTAGAGGTCGTCCTCCAGGCAAAAACCTAAAGAAGTCGGTTGAAAATTCACCTCTAGATCGTGTTTTCACTGAGATTTCTTCGGGTGCTACTCTTGCTAGTGGGGATGACAAAGCCATGGGATCTAATTCTTATAACCTAAGAAAGGGGCCTATGCCTTCAAAGTTTCATTCCTCTGATGCATTCTTGGTTCATCGCTCGCGTAATGGCGAAAGTTATTCTGAAACTGATTGGAATACTGAGTTTCCAGCTAATATCTTGAGGGCAGACATGAAGTATGGAAAGAAACATTTTTCTATTGATGAGAACAAACGGAGACAACAATAACAACAACACCAATGGAAATGAAGAGAAAGAAGAAGAAAGGTAGGCCATCTTTATCAGATCTTTCCAAACGGGAAATTAATGAATCCTCCATTATTCGCCGTTCTTCTCGCCGGAACCCTAATTCAAATTCGAATTCTCCGCCACCAGAATTTGACGACGATGAGGATGAAAGGAAAGAGAAGAAAGTCAAGCTCGTTGTTCGTTTGCCCCAATCGAATAATAATCAACAGCATTCGAATAATTCTTCTTCCAATTCAGATTCTGATTCCGAACCTGAAAAAGGCGAAGCCTCTGCTATTAACACAAGTAAAATCAGCTCCGTCGATCTTAGATCTAACGACGTCGTTTCTGATCAGGAAGAGAAGCCTCAAACCAATGAAATTCTCTCAAAACTCTCTTCATGGTATCAGAGCCAGGCTCATCCCAATTATTGTTACCGATGTTGGGCCCCCATTTATCTTGTCCACGCTCCAGAGATCTGGGCATGAGGGGGGTGTTGAGTTGTCCCACATCGGAGGGATTTGAGGTCATTGGTCTCCTTATATGGCTTGGGCAATCCTTACCTCATAAGCTAGCTTTTGCGGTTGAGTTAGGCCCAAGGTCCATTCTTTTCCGTATTCAATGTGTCTCAATTGTATCATTGCTCAAGATGACTTAGATTATTAAACTTTATCTGAAATACACTGTCAACACTGAATTTCGATAACCAGCACCAAATATACAAAGCTTTGAAAACTAACCTCCTAATAGGAAGTTCTAATAAAATCTTATGCATTTAAATGTTGGCCAGCTTAAATCAGATTACCATAGCAGTTTGCCAGAATGCATAAAGAGAATAAATGTATGCACTGTTCAAAATAAACAGATAAAGAGAAGAGAAGGAAAAGAAGAAAAGAGATGATTGAGAGACCATAGTGTGGGTCTTTCCTGAGTGTGCCTGCCCATAAGCAAATATAGCTACATTGTATCCATCAAATGCTGACTGAACAAATGGCTGAACATCACTAAAAAGTTCAACTGCACAAAGAGAAACTAAAAATGTTACTAAAGTTACATACTCGTACAAGAACTAGCACAGAAAGGAAACAGGTAAATCCCCAGTACCTTGTCCTACATGAGGTCCATAAACCCTGTCAAACTCAAAATCCTTCTTCGGATTATCTACGCTATCATCAGCAGTACTGATACGAAGAGTAACATCATCGGGAAATTCGACAATGGATGGACCTTCATCTTCAAAAAGAGGTTTCACACGACAAAACACCTTTATGTTTCCTGAAATAAAAATTATAAGGCCTCATCTATATATATTCACTACATACACATATATGATATATCACTATGCCTATCTGAAGGCAATAAACATTTTCCAATAAACATTTCTGCCATAGTACTGAAAGAATTTTTACCCTAGACTATATTATAGTTTATTTCTAGGTTTGAACAGAAGGGGAGCCTTGGCGTAACTGGTAAAGTTGTTGTCATGTGACTAGGAGGTCACTGGTTCAAGCCGTGAAAATAGCCTCTTGCAGAAATGCAGAGTAAGGTTACGTACAATAGACCCTTGTGGTCCGGGCCTTCCCCAGAAGGCCGGACCCCGCGCATAGCGGGAGCTTAGTGCACCGGGCTGCCCTTTTTTTTATTTTTAGATTTGAACAGTTTGTGTATATTGAGAATACATATGTGTGCAAGTGAAAACGTATATGCTTATTTTTCTTACTTATCAAAAGAAATCGTATATGCCCATTATAAGTAACAAGGTCGGAAACTAGAATAATGAAGCAGGAGTGCAGATAACTAAATACCTTGGGCAGTTAATAAGTCATTAAATAACTTTTTCTTCTCCAATATCAGAGGTGAGATTCTAGCTTCTGTTTCAAGTGCAGCTTGATCTGAATAAGCAGAGAGAAAAACCAGATATGCAAAATATGATCAGAATGCTAGGTAATCACAAGCCACCATAACCAAAACTCATTAGACAAAAGGACAGGACCAGACAAAAGAAAAGATAAAAAGAACTCAGCTGTACAAGATCAGTACTGATCTTTCCTCAAAGGCTTTGAAACTTGATTAAACACATGAAAAGTTGTGAACTAACTTCAAGTTGTATCTGTGTCTTTTTCTGGTTAATCCATCTATTACAGAAGTCAAGACAAAATGTGCAAAAAGCTTATAACTTACAGGTGTTTGACATTGTTTCCCACTCCAAAAAGGTCATGTTAGAAAAAAGCGGCATAAAAGGAGAGGTATGAAAAGAATGAAGCATAAAATACTTTTAAGTTGAACTTTCTAAACAAGATAAAATTTCAATTACCTATCTTAATCTGTAAATTATCATTTTTCCTGAAGATGCAAAGAGAAATTCGTAATACTTGAATATGCAATTAATAGAGTTTAGTAATGTACTTTTATCTGTGGAACAGGGCATTGGGAGTTAGTCTACTGAAATTTTCCAATATGGTATACTATTAATGATGACACATTACTTGACTTCCATAGTAGTAGCAAGGCACTCATATGCATAAAAAAAAAATACAAGAAGAACAATTGTTGAATATAATAATTCATAGTAATAAAGATTAATCTTTTTTCGAACACAAACAAGTTAGCAATGATAAACATCTTAATCGCACAAAAATAAACTCTTAACTAAGTCTTCAATTTTGATTTCTCAAATATCATTGTGGATTTAAGGACAAGATACTGAAACAAATAACTGCAATAAGATTTTATATCAAATATAAACCTTTTTTTTTATTTGCACCAGGTGTCTGGGGAAGCGGATGATATGTGGTCAGAGACCGCGAAGTTGGTTAGGGAGGTAGCACGAGATGTGCTCGGGGTAGCCAAAGGATATTCAGGTAGACATCAGGGTGACTGGTGGTGGAACGATGTAGTTCAAGGAAAAGTGGAGGCGAAGAAGGCGGCGTTTGCTAAGATGGCAGGGAGCACAAGCGAGGAAGAACGGAGAGCGAACAGGGAGATCTACAAAGCAGCGAGGAAAGAAGCAAAGATGGCGGTTATGGAAGCAAAAACGCGGTGTTTGATCGCATGTATGAGGAATTAGGGGAGAAAGGCGGGGACAGGAAGTTATTCAGGTTAGCTAAAGAAAGGAAAAGGAAGGCGCGTGATCTTGACCAAGTTAGGTGCATCAAGGGCGAGGATGGTAGAGTTCTGATGGGGGAGTCTCAAGTCAAGCAGAGGTGGCAGGCGTACTTTCGAGACTTACTTAACGATGAGGGGGATCGTAACATAGAGCTAGGGGAGTTGGGGCACTCAGAGCAACATAGAGACCTTGGATACTGCAGGAGCATTAGGGCGGCGGAGGTCATGGGGGCTTTGCGTAGGATGAGTAGGGGTCGAGCGACCGGGCCTGACGAGATCCCGGTAAAGTTCTGGAAATGCATGGGTAGGTCAGGAGTGGAGTGGCTCTCCAGGTTGTTCAATGCGATCTTCAGGACCAAAAAGATGCCGGAGGAGTGGAGGTGGAGTACAGTGGTGCCCTTGTACAAGAACAAAGGTGACATCCAGTGCTGCAACAACTATAGGGGTATCAAATTAATAAGTCACACCATGAAGGTCTGGGAGCGAGTGATCGAGGTGAGGGTGAGGGAGATGACATCTATATTTATGAACCAGTTCGGTTTCATGCCGGGTCGCTCCACTACAGAAGCTATCCACATTGTCAGGAGGCTGGTGGAGCAGTTCAGGGATAAGAAGAAGGACATGCACATGGTGCTTATCGACTTGGAGAAGGCGTATGACAAGGTCCCTAGGGAGGTGCTATGGAGGTGCTTGGAGGCGAAGTGCGTGCCAGAAGCCTACATCAGAGTAATTAAGGACATGTACGATGGAGCTAAGACTAGGGTTAGGACGGTGGGTGGCGACTCAGACCATTTTCCAGTGGTTATGGGGCTCCATCAAGGATCGGCGCTTAGCCCTCTCTTGTTTGCCTTGGTGATGGATGCTCTTACCCGACATATTCAAGGGAATGTGCCTTGGTGTATGCTATTTGCTGATGACATAGTCTTGATAGACGAGACGAAGGCCGGTGTTAATGAGAGGTTAGAGGTATGGAGACAGACTCTCGAGTCTAAGGGTTTCAAAATAAGCAGATCTAAGACAGAATACCTGGAGTGCAAGTTTAGCGCCGAGCCGAGCGAAGTAGGCAGGGACGTAATGATTGGAACACAGGTCATCGCCAAGAGAGACAGTGTCAGATATCTTGGGTCAGTGATTCAGGGGGACAGAGAGATTGACGGGGACATCAATCATCGCATAGGAGCGGGGTGGTCAAAGTGGAGGCTTGCATCAGGAGTCCTGTGTGACAAGAAAGTTCCACAGAAACTCAAGGGGAAATTTTATAGAGCTGTGGTTAGGCCTGCCATGTTGTATGGGGCGGAGGGCTGGCCAGTGAAGAATTCTCACCTTCAGAGGATGAAGGTTGCAGAGATGAGGATACTCAGGTGGATGTGCGGGCTCACCAGGTTAGATAAGATTAAAAATGAAGTTATTCAAGAGAAGGTGGGGGTGGCCCCGGTAGATGAGAAGATGCGAGAAGCGAGGCAAAGGTGGTTCGGGCATGTGCGAAGGAGAAGTCCTGACGCCCCGGTGAGGAGTTGTGAGCCGCTGGCGATGGTCGGCGTACGGCGAGGCAGCGGGAGGCCTAAGAGGTATTGGGGAGAGGTGATTAGGCATGACATGGCTAGCATGCGGGTTTCTGAGGACATGACCCTGGATAGGAAAGTATGGAGGTCTAGTATAAGGGTTGTAGGATAGGGGCCCCTAGAGTTCTTCATACTCCTCACCCGGGGTTGGGTGAGGCTTGGCAGGGCTATTCATAGATGATCTGTGTATTGGATTTTGTCTTATGCTAGTTACTGTCTGATATTATTGCATGCTATTTTATTTATAGTTTTTATATTTTTTATTTTTAGGTTTTTATGTTTAGATAATTATTTACGCTATTTATGTTGAAGTTACTAATGCTCTTTTTGTTGTTTTTGTTTTTGTTGTTCCGTTACTTCACTGAGCCGAGGGTCAATTGGAAACAGCCTCTCTGCCCTTTCGGGTAGGGGTAAGGCCCGTCTACATATTACCCTCCCCAGACCCCATTTTGTGGGACTATACTAGGTAGTTGTTGTTGTTGTTGTTGTTGTTGTTTTCCGAGTATCTTCGAACCCCGACTATCCCTGAGGGTGCACAGGCCCTCGGCAAGGAGTTTCCAGCAAGTGCACCACGGTTAATTCAGGTTTTACCCAGTCTAATGGCCCTCAGAAATTGTTTGCACCCATGGGTTTCGAACTTGAGACCTTGAAAGGGAGCAAACCCCAAGGCTCAAGTCAATTGACACCAGGCCAACACCTGAGGGTTCAAATCTAAACTTTATTAACCTACTTTTATTAAAATGAAGTGCAAAAGGCATCGCAAGATGCTTAATACAAAGCCGCACACTTTTAGGCACTCTCAAGGATATTACAACTTATCTTTAAAAAATGTTGGGGCTTTTGAGGAAAGATAAAAATTATAATCACTTTAAGAATTCCTAGACGCATGCGGCTATGCATTATTTGGGTTGAGTTGGGTTGGACTGGATTGGCCTTGCAAGCCTCAAAATATAAAGTTGTACATTTAAATACAAACATAGATAAAGTACTGGTCATTTACCTAGCTTGCGGGTTTTATCAGCTAGTACACCAAGGTAGCGTGTCACACGGTCTAGTTTCGCGTTCGAATATTCCTGCAGGTCGCTCGCTTCTTGTCTCAGCTCTGCGTAATCTTCCCTAACAAGCTGCCCAGAAAGAAAAAACAAGTGTGGTAAGAAATTACTTTTGCTTTCCCCTGAACAGGTCACATTATCTAGGAATAAGATCTTTTCGATTTCCAGAAGAAGCAACTAAATTACCCTAAGGGGCAAAATGATGTTAGTTCCTTCAAAAGAATCTAGCAGCAATTTATTTAAAGCCTTGTGCTTAACATAGTACAGGTAATCATGGAGTTCCAATGCCATGCTAATGCATAACATCAAAACAACTATAGTGTATACTAGTTCCAAAATAGACATATAATCTAGTAGCAAACTAACCATTTCCAACAAAAAGGACAAAAAAAGAATCCAATATAATTTCAAAAATTGAACACTTGGCTACCAAATAAATTAAGAACTCAATAACTAACTTTTCCACCTCTCAATAACATTGTTGTGCTAATAGGACGGGTCCAGAAAAACTTGTTGTGTTCGTCTTTAAGGTTCGTAGCACTGAATGCGTTATACTTGTAATTTTACAGGTTCAAGATTTGAAATTTGTTAAAACTTCAGAAATTTTTTACGTATTAATATCTTTCAAAATTTGAAATTTGTTAAAATTTTAGTAGTTTTTCACACACACACACACACACACACACACACACATATATATATATATATATATATATATATATATATATATATATATATATATATATATATATATATATATATATATCAATGTTCTTGTCAAAAATACGAGGTTCAGTTGAATTTGTAGCCAATTCACTGCATCCGCAGCTAGCCGTACATTAGTATTAATCACTCTTAATGCTATAAATGAGCATAGCTATTAATCTCTCTACCATTAGTTTCTAGAAAAAATTCGAACTCGAGTAAATACAAAAAAGGAGATAAAGTACCAAAAGCATTGTATATTAGAGTACTTCAATTATAGAGAAACACATTAATATCTACAAATAAAGTACGAAAGTACAAAATTGGCATGTAAAATAAGGACCTTTAATTTGTCCTTCAATTTCAAGAGCTTAGAGTTGAGAGCGTGCTTAGATAGTTCAAAATGCGGCGGCGCACCGGCAGCAGCAGCGGCAGAGATCGAGTACCGGCGAGCAAACGGCGCCGGCGACGGTCTCTGATAATCTTCGTGCTCCGTTGTCGACTTCCGCGGTTGAAACCCTGGCACATCCCAACTCCACCTATTATTATTGTTGTTGCTCTTCTGCTCCGCCATTTTTTATAAGGTTTTCAATTAAATCAAAACTATATGAAGACCATACAATAAAAATAAATAAATTACTGAATAATGGGATAAATTTATGAAGAAATGGAGCAGAAGAGAGATTTTGAGAGCTCTCTTCTGTCTTTCTCTCTCTAATGTTTGCTTTTGCTTTGTCTGAGCCTTTATTTCTCTCACTGTAAACTGAATTTGTGGTTGTTTGAATTTCAATTGGGGGAATGATAGAATATTTGCAATTTTTCTCACTGTAGTTCTTTATTTGTATCCTTAGTCCTTTGGATTTGAGGATTTATAGCCTCTTTTTTCTTTTACTTAAATTTACCAATGCATTTGTTTTCGCATTAACAAAATAATATAATATTTGATGGACTACATTATAAGTCTAAGTTTAACATGTAAGTTATTGAATTTTATTTTATCATTTTATGTAAAAACAACTTGAACTTTACTCCATTTAATGCTTGAATTTTATTATCTATAAATCGAGTTTAACTTAGCTTCAATTTTATTTGAGTTCATATAATATTCATGTCAAAATTCGAAATACATAAATTTAACTTGACGTGACTCACTTGCACCTGTACAATTAAATCACTAGCTATTAATCATAAATGATGCAAGACATAAAGGAAATTAAGTGATGAGCTAGCAAATAAGGTAATGGAATAAAAAAGAAAAATATACAAGATTCAACAAAATCTAAGCAAACCAAAAAAAATTCAATGGATATAGTTGAAATTCATTAAAAACATATAGATGAGTCAACATACAAAATTTGAGTAAGATTGGATGTGATTTGGAACTGATTTGGTATCAAATTTGTAGTTAAAATTGAGTTCAAAAAATACTTCTGCGACATATGATAATGTAATACATAGAGGTATACATGTAATACATATTTGATACAAATATAATACATATGTGATACACAAATAATACAACGTGTGATACACATATCATTTTTTTCATGTTCATCTTCTACTCCGAATTTTCAATCCAAAACATCTCAAAGCTCCATCAAATCGTCCCAAAACTGGGATTCAAAGTCTTTATGATGTATCCAATCTATTCTAACAACGCACTAAAAAAAGTAAAAATTTAATATATTCTTTTTCTACATATAACTAATTAACTGATATTATAATATTTATTAATTTTTATAATAAACTATTTATAATGGACACACTAGTAATTTCTCTTTTAAATAAAGTAGTAAAGATTTTAAAGAAATCAAACTACAGAACGTTAAAAAGAAATGACGGAATATTGAATGATTCGAGCTGGATAGAAACATTTGAAAAGGAAAAAGGTTGATAAATAGAGATCGTAAACAATAAGTGAAAACAAGAAGGGCATAATTGAAACTACAGTAAACTCGAGGGATGAAAGCTAAACTTTGCAAAGTAGAAATTGATACTAGAATGATGTCGTAGTGATTCTGGTGATATAAAAGAGCGACACCTTAAAGTTTTATTATTCACATGAAAATATGCGTCTCTCATGAAATAAGGACTCACTCTCAGCAATGATGTTTGTATGTCTTGTTTTGATTTTGTAAAATTTTGGGCAAAATATAAAATTAGCCACTTCATAAATTAATTATATTTATTAGCCAAAAGGGTATATTTTATATACATATATATAAATTATCGGCAACGACTATGCATTTCTCAACATTTGCCGTTTGGATGTAAGAATTGTAAAATTTTGTAAAAGGTATAAAAAAATTCAAGTTATAATAATATTTGAAATTTGAGTTGTATTTGGATATAAATATAATTTTGGATTATTTTTAAATTTTTGTGATTGATTTGGATGAAAATTTTAAAAAATAACCTTTTAAAATTTTTAAATTTTGGAAAAAAATTTTAAAATTCATCTTTAAATTAAAATTAAAATATTATGACCAAATAATAATTTTTTTTAAAAGTAATTTTTTTAAAAAGTGAAAAAAATTTCATGACTAAACGGGCTCATAATGTGTCAAATTTTTTAAAAGATAAGGCGGAGGGAATATAAGTGGTGCCATGTTTAACTGCAGTTTTTTTGTTTCTTGGATAACGTGCAGTTGCTTTCTTTGGTCCTTGCCATTGGTCATAGTTTGAAGTTTAGCCCACACATCTTGTTATACATTATTTTAAAAGTTTAATTTGCTACGATTAAACTATATATATTTGATATTTTATAATATTGTACCGGTAAGTCGTAGTTGTTTATTTAGAGTTTGTAATAATTTACTTTCGCTATTTTTGGTCAGTTTTGATTACGAAATAATAATATAATAGATGGGAAATGACCCGTGAGAAACAACATTCTAACGGCAACTATTATTAGAGTGGAGCGATAAATACTTTTTCATCCTTAATTATAAATTTGAAGTTCGAGTCATTTGTATAAAGATCTTTTTTAGAAAATTATTTACCATCAATATGAAATCTTTCGATAAAAATTGCACGGAGGGCCCTATTTGGTCACCCCATTTAACCTATAATAATTTTTTTAAACTTTTAACTTGTACCCACTTTTTAAATAACTTCAGTCCCCCTTCTCCTCCCCATTCTCCTCCTTCGTTTTCTTCTTCTTTTTCTTCTTCTTCTTCTTTTGTTGGTACTGCTATGGAACTTCAGTTCATGGGATGATTACCATAAATATGTTTATCAGATTATTTAAAAATAAATTATAAATAATTACGTAAGTTAGTAGATAATAATTTATGAATTTTTTCGCGTACGTAAGTTAGTAGACAATGATAATTCTATTCTTTTCACGTTTATTATTTCCAAAATTTATGATTTAGATGTTATTGACAATCTGATTATTTATCTCGTATGTTATAAAGCTTTTTCAAAAACTTCAGCTTATATAGTGCTGAAATTTTTACAAATGAACTAAATAACTTCAATTAGAGTTCGTCGGTAACAAAACAAAAACTTCAACTCTCGCCAGTTACAAAAACAAAAACTTCAACTCTAGAGCTAAAGTTCGCCAGTTACAAAACAAAAATTTCAGGTCTAGAGTTGAAGTTCGCCAGTTACAAAAACAAAAACTTCAGCTCTAGAGCTGAAATTCGCCAGTTACAAAAATAAAAACTTCAGCAATTACAAACATAAACTTCAGCAAATAGAGAACAAAACTTCAACTACTATGCTTAAGTTGAGCAATTAAATATAAAAACTTCAGCACACTTGCTACTTCAGCCCCCGTATACTAAAGTTATGCGAAAAATGGGTATGCTTGCAATTTTTTTTACAAAGCCGGTGTATTGGGAAACAATAAGTTCATATATATTGAATCCATTTTAAAGGTGACATGTCATGACATGTAGATTGGTCAAAGAACGAGGATCAGCAAAGAATAAAGAGGCACGAGTTACAACAGACACGAGCAAAGATTCAAGGGACTCGATGCTCACACCTCTTTACAAACCCGATGCTCGTACTTCTTTATGATCAAAAATCAAGATAAGGGAATGACCCTAATAGCAAAAAAGGGTATGAATATAGTATTTAATAGGCATTAAATACCAAAAACGTTAGAGAATATGTATTGAATTACAATAATTATCACTTATAACGTAGCATTAAATGCCTTTAATTATCTATAATGACCTTATTATGACAAAGGCAAAACGTATCATCTAGAAATAGCTATAAAAGGGAAGCTTGATCATCTTGTAAGGATATTAAATACTATTGGAATATACTGATTTACTTCGTTTTTTGTTCAATTTTTATTGACATCCATTATTCTCTTTTTTATTTGATTATCAGTAACCCGGGTTCTTCTAGAATAAGTTTTGGCCGCAATTTCACTTTTTGGTTAAACAAATTAGTTCCGTTATCGGAAATCTGATAATCGTTTTGATTTCTTAAGTCAAGTCTCTCATCAAACATCTTACTATGTCGAATATCAATGAGAATAGTCAATAAGGTCTTCAACAACAAAAAAATAATGCAGGTGATGGGACTCCACCTCCTTCACCACATGATTCACAACATCAATCACAAGAAGGAACTCCATATGGCTCTGAGAAAAACAATGGAGTCGCAAATCCAAACGGAGTCGAGGCGATTCAAAATGCTGGAGTTGTAAACGAACAAGCACTCGATAATGCCATAGCAAATTTGATTTCTCAGCAAGTCATTAATGCGCTCCGTGCTTTTACTAGTCAGTTGCCAATTACACCACCAACACCAACTCCAAATCAGAATACATTGGAAAACCCACGTTCTGGGCTAGTGCATTCAGGCACTGGTGGAATTCCAAGCGAGTCTCATGATGGCGAACCGGGTAACATAGTTAATTCTGATTTACAAAATTTAGTTCTAAAACAAAGCGACTGCATAAAGCAAATACCTGGAGTACAACATGTTATCAAAGTAATAGACATGGACAAATACTTACAACAACCATGGAAGCCAAGTGCTGCTCCGGTGCCTATTCTAGAGAAGTTTAAAATGTTTGCTATTCCAAAATATGATGGCACAACTGATCCACAAGTTCACGTTATTGCGTTCACAACTGGCGTGAAATGCAACGACTTAACCAAACAAGAAATCGAATCAGTATTGGTCAAGAAATTTGGTGGAACACTCACCAAGGGAGCATTGACATGGTATTCTCTTTTACTCAAAATTTCTATAAATTCTTTTGCTGAGCTTGCAGATTCATTTATCAAAGTGCATCCGGGAGCTAAAAAATTCGAGAAAAACATGGAAGATATTTTCAAAATCAAGCAAGGGGACTCGGAGTTGCTTAGGGAGTTCGTGGATAGATTTCAGCGTGAAAGAATGACGCTACCACATGTACCAGACAATTGGGCAGCTATAGCCTTTACCAGTAATTTGAATGAGAAAAGCTCAGAAGCCATGAGGCGACTCAAAAAAAGTCTACATGAATTCCCAGCAACAACTTGGAATGACGTTTACAACAGATATAGCACAAAGCTAAGGATAGAAGAAGATATTATCTCGCGGTCTCAAAAGGAGGAAAATGTGAGTTCGACGCGTGAGAAAACTAAAAAAAGGTCCAGTAAAAATAGAGATGAACTATATATGGGCCCAGTAAGAAAACATTCACAATCAAAGCATGACAATTCAAGGTATGATCATAGATGGAGGAATAGACAATCGGGTTCATCGTCAAGGTTTGGGACCGATGGAAACACGCGAGAGACGCGTGATGATGATAGAAACTTGAAGAAAATATTTGGCAGTTATAATTTTAATGTCAGCACTTCCGAGCTCGTAGCCGTTTTAAAAAGCATAGGTGATAAGGTGCGGTGGCCAAAAGAAATGAGATCAAATCCTAACAGGCGCAATCCTGATCACTGGTGTGAATTTCATAAAAATCATGGTCATAAACGGCAGATTGTAGATGCTATAACGTGAAGTTGATCATCTATTAAAGCAAGGGTATCTCACCGAATTATTCAGTGAGAAAGGTAAGCAAGCATACATGAAAAACAGGCAGGAGCCCCCTAAACCGCCTTCTCCTAAAAGGACCGTTAATGTTATAAGCGGAGGTAAAGAAATCAATGGTGTGACGTACATAGCAGCCAATAAAGTCGATACGAATGGCGTATTTAACTCCAAATAACGATGCACTAGTAATCTCTCTACTTATACATGATACTAATGTGAAACGAGGTTTGATTGATCCAGGTAGTTCCATGAACATCATTTTGTTGAGAGTATTAAGTGACATGCAAGGTGAGGATAAACCCGTACCTAAGGCACATACTTTGTCTGGATTCGACAATTCAAGCGTTGTCACAAAATGGGAGGTAATACTTACAAATTCGCAGAAGGGCAGTTAAAGATGTAAATTTTCAGGTGGTAGAGATGGAAATGACTTACAATATAATTCTTAGTAGACCATGGATCCATGAGATGGATGTTGTTCCATCTACCTTGCACCAAGTTATCAAATTCTCACTCACTATGGGGAGACCGTCATATCCATGGAGATTAACAGGCTTCCAGGCATATCAATTATGTAGGAGATTCAAGTACCAAAAACAAAGGGAAGTAGCAGTTACAGAATCCAGTTGAGGATACCACGGTTCAAACATCAACTGAATAAGGGTGAATAGATGTGGACTCAAGGCCCGATTACATTCAAGAGCCAGAAGAAAATGAAAGTATCAAAACAACGATTGAAGAATTGGAGGCTATAGAGTTGTTTGCACAATAGCTTGAAAGGAAAGTTTATATTGGGGCCAACTTAAGCCACAACATGAAAGGCAAGTTGATTGAATTTTTAAAAACTAATATAGATTGTTTTGCCTGGTCCCCTTATGATATAACAAGAATAATCCCGGAAGTAATGACTCGCAATCGAAATGAAGACCCATCATATCCATCTGTCAAACTAAAGAAGAGAAAGTATGGAACTTTCAAAAATCAGGTGATTCGAGATGAGATTCAAAAACTATTAAAAATTGGGTCTATCCGCGAGGTAAAGAATCCTAATTGTTTAGCCAACATCTTAGTAGTTCCGAAAAAAGAATGGAAAATGACGAGTTTGTGTAGATTACACCGATCTTAACAAAGCTTGTCATAAGAATTCTTTTCCATTACCACATATTGATCAATTGATTGATGTTATTGCATGAACTGTTAAGCTTTTTAGATGCGTATTCAGGGTACAATAAGATCAAAATGGATCCCTAGATGAAGAAAAAACTTCATTTATAATAGACAGGGGGACTTACTATTATAAAGTAATGCCCTTTGGTCTCAAAAATACTTGTGCCACGTATCACAGACTAGTGACCGAAATGTTCCAAAAACATTTAGGAAAAACTATGAAGGTATACATAGATGATATGTTTGTCAAATCTCAACTAATAGGAGATCATACATCACATCTGTATGATAAATTTTTGATCTTACAAAAATTCAATATGAAGCTAAATCCCGAAAAATGTGCATTCGGTGTTTTATCAGGTAAGTTTTTGGGTTTTCTTATTTATAATTGTGGTATTGAAGTGAATCTCATGCAGATTAAAGCCATTGAAGAAATACCTGACATGCTTACCAATAAGAAAGAGATGCAAAGGCTAATGGGGAGAATTGCAGCATTGGGAAGATTTATTTTTAGGTCATCGAAAAATATTTTAAATTCTTTTCAGCTCTTAAAAAGCAAGTCTAGTTCGAATGGTCTGAAAAGTGTCAACAAGCGCTCAAAAACCTGAAAGCCTACCTATCAAAGCCACCATTGCTAAGAAAATCGAAGGTTGGGGAAAGATTACTTATTTATTTAGCCATTTCAGAAGTAGCGGTGAGTGATGTTTTAGTTCGTGGAGACCAAGGTAAACAATCCCCTATTATTATGTTAGCAAGTCGTTATCAGACGCGGAGACACGATATCCTCAATTAGAAAAGCTTACACTTACACTCATCATGGCATCTAGAAAAATGAGGCCTTATTTTTCAATGCCACCTTATTTCAGCAGTAACTACTTATCCATTGTGAAATATATTACACAAACATGAGTTATCAGGTAGATTAGCCAAGTGGGCTATGGAATTGAGTGCATACGACATCACATATCAACCTAGGACCGCCATAAAGTCTCAGGTGCTAGCAGATTTTTTAGCTGATTTTAACCACGTGATAAAATTAGAAGTGTTTAATGGGTCTAATCCATATGTTTGGACCTTATTCACTAATGGCTCATCTAATGTAAAGGGGGGCAGGTTTAGGAATTATTTTGATACCACCTACGGGTGAAATCATTCGACAAGCCATAAAATGCCATCCTATAACTAACAATGAGGCAAAGTATGAAGCAGTGATCGCAGGCTTAGAACTAGCACGAGAACTTAGCATCGATCAAATTGTAATAAAAAGCGACTCACAGTCGTGGTTAATCAGATGCTGGGGACTTACACAACTAGAGAAGCACAAAGCAATACTTAGAGATGGCATGTGATCTGGTTAGAAAATTCCAGATTTGGAAATTTTTGCAGATACGAAGAGAGGAAAATGTCGAGACAGATGCCTTAGCTAACCTCGCATCTGCGACAGATGCAACGAATAACGAAAATGCTTCTATAATTCATTTGTTTCATTCAACACTCAATCATGACAAAAATGAGGTAAATTTTAATAACTTGACTTGGGATTGGAGAAACGAGAATGTTACCTTTTTGCAGTACGGAACCATCCCCGAAGACAAGAAAAAGGCTCATGTGCTTCGTAAAAAGGCTGCTCGGTATTGTTTAAAGCAAGACAATCTTTAATGAAAAATGTCTGGTGGTCCATTAGCAAGGTGTCTCAGACCATCTCAAACATAATATGTTATGAGAGAGATACACGGGGAGCATTGTGGAAATCACGTAGGATAAAGATCACTAGTAAGAACCATGATTAGAGCAGGCTACTATTGGCCTAAAATGGAAGAAGAAGCAGAGACTTTCGTGGCTAAATGTGATAAGTGCCAACGATATGGTAACAACATGTATAGACCTGCAGAGGTTCTACATCCAGTCCTTGCACCGTGGCCTTTTATGAAATGAGGGATGGACATTGTGGATCCACTACCACAGGCAAAAGGCAAGGTAAAGTTCCTGCTTATACTTACTAACTACTTTACTAAATGGGTAGAAGCAGGAGCATTTAAACAGGTATGGGAAAAGGAAGTCAGAGATTTCATTTGGCGAAATATCATATGTTGATTCAGTGTATAAAAGGAAAACGTGTGTGATAATGGCCCACAATTTATAGGCGCACAAATCATAGAATTTTTTCAAAGTTAGCAGATCAACAAGAGTACCTCAACACCTTATCATCCGTGGGTAATGGACAGGATGAATCAACAAATAAAGTTATTATCAAAAATTTGAAGAAACGATTGGAAGAATCCAAAGGCAATTGGCCAAAATTGTTACCTGATGTTTTATGGGCATATCGCACTACAACAAAAACAAGCACGGGTGAAACATCGTTTTTACTAGTGTACAGGCTGAAGCATTGATCCCAGTGGAGATAGGAGAACCTAGCACAAGGTATACACAAGCGACTGAGGAATCTAATAAAGAAGAAATGCGACTAAATCTTGATTTACTCGAAGGAAAAAGGGAAGCTGCGTTAATAAGGATGGCAACACAAAAACAAGTCATGGAATGATACTACAATCCAAAAGCACGTCTAAGATACTTCAAAATTGGGAACTTCATGATCAAGAAAGTTTTTCAATCCAGTAAGGAGGCTAGTACGGGAAAATTAAGTCCAACATGGGAAGGAACTTACAATATTCTTTTTATTGTGGGGAAATGAGCATACGAGTTGGAAACAATGGATGGCAATATATTACCTTCACACTAGAATGTTGTTCACCTAAAGAGATACTATTTCTAAGAATATCCACGTGCATGTATTCTTAGTTTAAAATTGTACTAACGATTTTAGATGATAGGCAAAAAGCTAACCCATGCTAAATAATGAATCACGACCTGCAAGGAATGTGGAATAGATTCAAATTCCCGTTCTAGGGTTACAACTATTCTGATAGAAATTGAGACGGGTTAAGCACTCTTCATCTATAATCGTACCTCCGAGTCCTATATGTTTTATTCCTTTACAAGAAAAGGACCAAATAAAAGGAATATTCAAGTGCTCGAGACTTCATACTTCAAAGCTCAAACACTTGGGGGAATATATGATATACATAGAAATATGTATAAAGAAGACAAAGAAGATTGAGAAATAATCAAAGTTCAAGCCTAAAAAGTTCTATGAGTCAAGTGCAGAGCAAAGTTACGAGTCAAAGCCAAAGAAAAACCTTATCATAGCTAGGTTAAAAGGCAATGTAATGAAAACCTTGTGTCTTATTCAAGTGAAACAAGTTATGAATGAAATCCTTGTACATTATTCAATTTACTGAAACAGGTTATAAATAAAAACCTTGTGTTTGTTTTCTTTTTTGAAATCTGTTGTAAGAAAGTTACGAAAAAGTTATATAAGTTATTCGTAAAGCGTTATTTAAAACTCGATAATGTTCAAATAACAACTTGTCAAAGTTATTTCAAGAAACATGTGTTTTTTTATTTCTTTTGTCGTAGATTTACTCTATTTTGAAGGTGAGACGTCTTCTTCATTAAGTGTTGAATATTAAAAGAGCCTTATTTTATAAAATTCATGATTGGTTCAAATATTCATAGAGTAAAAGAAAAAGAATTTTTGCAAAATAAAAATACAAGTTATCTAATAAGTACTTAAATGAAAAGGCAGGAATAAGCAAAACAGAAGTTCAATCAATAACATAAAACTTCTTAACATTAAAGTTTAGACTAAGTATGAACTTAGTCATAAACTAAAAGTTGTTTATACAAAATGCCCCAAAAAAGGTTTGGGGACTTAATGTTTTCAACAAACCCTCAAAAAGGGCCATGGGTTACAACCACATACCACCAAAGAAAAAGAAAAAAAGGGTCAAATATCATAAATTTTTCACTGAGAAGTGGAAGCAGCAGCATGCTCAATTTGACTTGAAGAAATTGGAGCATATACCATGCCCATATCATCTTCAATATTTTCGGAAGTTCCAGCCACAGGAGAGGGAAAGTCTTGGCTCTGCTGAATCTTCTATATAGTTTCTCTTATTTTATCCAACCTCAGCCTCTAAGTTAAAATTCTCTTGGCTAAATTCTACAAGGGTATTATGGCGAGTATTTAAAAATACCCAACTTACTTCAATTGCGGTTTTGTCCTCAAGAAGCTCATAATCTTTTTCGCATTCAGCAATATCATTCTTAAGCTTCTCATTCTCAAACAAGACAGAATCATAAGAAATTTTAAGAGAAGCATGTGAACTTTCTATGGAATGGACCTTATCAAAAGATTCCCGAAGGTCTTCTTGAGTCTGAGTCAAAGTTTGTACGAGTTCACCAGCATAAGCTTCCTTCTTACTTAAGAGAGTTGTCAACTCTCTGATTTCTTCACTAGCCTTGGAGAGTTGCTTTGAAAAGGAAGCTTCAAGAAGACTTCTGTCTTTATTAGCTTGATTTGAGGAAGCTCTTTCAACCGCCAATTTCGAAGTTAAATCTCTCAACTGCTGCTCTAAAGTACGTTTGTTCTCTTCTAACGCTTCCATATTAATTTGAAGGCCCTCATATTTTTCTCTCCAGTTATCCGTTCAACTTGGTACTCATGCATCAACTGCTTCATGTTAGAAACCCTCTTCATCATTTCTATACCAATGAGGTTGATCTTAGAATAAAGAAGGAAGAGAAAAGCGTAAAAGCCTTATAAAAAGGAATAACAAATCATTAAGAAGGAATACCTTTAATGATGATTGTATTATAATGTTCATCAAAGTTAAGGAATTGTGGCTCTCAAGCTTGGCCTTCTCGGTTGGTCTAATTAGGGGTTTCAACCACACGTCAGCCCCACCTTATTTTCTCAAAAGATTACCATCGGCAGGGACCTTGATGATAACCTATTTCATGACTCCACTTCCACTTGAGGAACCAACCTCAGTTTTTTGAGCAGTTGTAGGAGGAACTGTAGAAAGATTCACAACAGCTGGGGGAGAAGTAGTAGAAGGAGTCAAAATAGTTGGGGGAGGAGCAGTAACAACAAAAGTCACAACTGGCAAAAGAGGTATCGTAGAAGCAAACATAGAGAGAGAAGCAAGAGGTGCTTCATCAGAAATTGGTTTGAACCTTTCACTAACAAACCACGAGTAAAACGTTGTTCAATAGAATCATGGAAAACAGTGAGAGCATCATTATCAGAAATCACCAACGAAGCTTCAACAGGCTCGTTGAGAGTAATAGAACCAGGGGGAGATGCTTTTTCATCAGAAATAATTCTTCTTCTAGCCTGTGGCCTTCTTACCAAAGAGTCCCCGTCTTGTTCTTCCTCTTCCTCAAAGTCTTGGTCAACAATAGCTTTCCTTTTTGATGAAGAACTCAAGATTATCTCTTGGGCCCTTTCCAAAGAAATTCCGGAAGGCACGACTGCTTCAGCACTTATACCTCAACTCGGAAATCCCGATTAAAAGTAGGATTCAAATAGTTCAAGGGAAAGAAATAAGTCATTAAAAAACTTACCATGAGTTTTTACTTTCCAACCAAATCATTGAGAAAGGGTTTTCCAATACCTACTCTCCATCAGAGCAGTATATAACAACTTTCCTATCCAACCACAAAAATTGGGAATCTGATCAACAATTCTCATGGTTGATAAAAGAAAGAAAAAGAAGAAGGAAGTTAAAATGACAATCATCAAAATTAAGAAAAAGGTACGAGAAAGTTATTTGAGAGAAAACTCCCGTGCAAAATTCCACTTTTCAGGAAAGGAAATATTTTAATCACCTACTAAACCAACATGAGCAGCAATGAACCTAACATACCAGCCACAGTCTTTATCATCTTCTGAACTGACCAAAACTCTTTTACTTCTTACTACTAGAGTAAAGACTCCTTGATGAAAGAGTTTGGGAGAGTAAGGCAACAACCTTCCATACAATAGGGCCAATTCGTCCCAAACAAATGTAAAAAAATGACAGAATTCAAGAATAATAGGGTCAATAGATGGTTTGAATCCTAAAGTAAAAGAGTATGTATAAACAAAAGAAAACCCAGTTAAATAATAGGTGATTCTTTGGTTCGTATTGGGGATTATGATTGGGAAGTCATTGCTTCAATGACAGTCCCTATGAACTACAGAAATTAAACCCTTAGTAATCTGGGTTGGGTAAATGTCAACACGTTCTAGTGAGGACATAGAAGAAAGCTGATTCCTAATGGATTCTCTATCGTTGTAAAAAGATAGTTCAATGGGAACATTCTCATCTATAGTGGGTTCACGAAGAGGCCTAGTGGGTTCTTTGCCTCTAGATGAAGACCTTTGAGAAAGGAAGCCTCTGGCTCTAGAAGGTGGAGTGGAACTGGATGAAGGTAGAGAAGAACCTCGTATAGATGAAGAACCTAAATTACGAAGTGTCATGACCCGAATTTCCTACCCTCGGGAGCCGTGATGGCGCCTACTAATGTGAGCTAAGCAAGACAATCCTTTAACTACTTAACTCATTATCCAATTATTTCTTTTTAGCAATTATAAGGCAATAACGTGATGACAATGGGAATTCAATTTAAGCGGATGACATCAATAAAATATAGGAAAATATTATCTATTATAAACACTTAAGCCTTAACCTCCCAAAACCTAGTGTCATAGATAATCTAAGATTTACTACACACAAAAGTCTAAAGAAATAACACTATAGTGCCTCTGAACAAGGGAAAATGAAACAAGAAATAAGGATAAAAGGTGACGCCAGGGCCTGCGAATGCCTGCAAGTCTACCTTGGATTTCCGCGTGGACTGAAGGTAGCCTCCACACTACGGTCCAAAAGCTGCTCTAGGATCTGTACATAGTGCATAGTGTAGTATTAGCACAACCTGTTTAGCCGAACCTCGGCAAGTAGTGACGAGGCTAGGACCAGATTACCACATAAACTTGTGCAGTTCAAATATGTACAACGGAAAAGAAATACAAGAGTAAACTAGTAAAGATGGGAAGGGGAAACATGCTTTGGGGGAAATAATAGGTAAAAGAAGAATATCAAGAGAGTTATAGGGAACCAAAATCTAACTACTAATAAGGATAAGGAAAACAAGGGCAGATTTCACTTTCAGTTCACATCTTGTTCTAGGCGTGCAACCTGATCCCATTTCTAATATCTTGTGGCAGGCGTGCCACCCGCTCCCATTTCATCTATCTCGTGGTAGGCATACCACCCACTCCCAATTCATGTATATTGCGGTAGGCGTACCACCCGCTCCCATTTTATTATATCTTGTGGTAGGCGTACCACCCACTCCTATTTCTATTACATCTCATGGTAGGTGTACCACCCGCTCCCATTTTATTATATCTTATGATATGTGTACCACCCGCTCCCATTTCCAAGCCAGTAATAATCACAAATAATCTCGACAAGGGAACAATAATATCAAGCAACCATTCCGGCAAGGGAATAATAATATATAATCAAAATCTCGGCAAGGATACAATAATGATAATCCTCATATAAAGCACGAATAAACCATAATGGTGTCATAGTAATAACAATACAAGACTTCACGAGCATGCTTGACACCGATGTATAGATACTCGTCACCATGCCTATACGTCGTACTCCACAGTTAACACATAGCAGATAAGACACAACTCCTAATCTCTCACGCTAAGGTTAGACCAAACACTTACCTCGAACTTCCACGGCCAACTCAAGTCTCAAACACCGCCTTTCCTTTCGAATTCAGCTCCAAAACAATCGTATCTATACATAATCGACTTCATAACATCAATAAATGCTAAATAATTCAATTCTAATGCTTAATTATAACTTTCCGGGCTCACTTGGTCAAAACACGAGGTCCGAACCAAAACCCGATCACCCATTCACCTACGAGCCTTAATATATAATTTGTTTCGAAATCTGATCCCAAAACGAGGTCTAAATCACAATTAATCAAAAAGCTCAACTCTACCCAAATTCCTAATTTCCTACCCTTAATCACATGTTTTAGGCCTAGAAATCTAGTGGGTGTTGATAAACATTAGAAGAAAATAAGTTAAAGATTACTTACCCAAGGGTTTATGGTAAGGAAATGCTTCAAAAATTGCCTAAGGGCTTTGGAGAATAAGAAGTTTATGAAATTTTATGAAAATTCCGTAAGTGTTCTTTTATGGTCTTTTAAAAATCACTGGGCTAAAACACTCATCGTGTTCGCGACAGGTCCATCGCATTCGCGATGGGTTAGGCTTGATAAGCCTTCACGTCCGCGGAATACGGCTCATATTCGCGGAGTAAAAACTCCTCGAGCCTCGTGTTCACATCAAGGTATCACGTTCGCGTAGGGTAATTTCCCACCCCTGCCCATGCTCAATTGGCCTTCGCGTTTGCATGGCTAGGACCGCATTCGCGAAGGGATAACCGCCCACTGCCTCGCATTCGCAACCTGTGCTATGCATTCGCATTGAAGGAATCTGGCACCTGGATATTTTCCTCATGCGTTCCCGAGAGGGACCAAGCGATCGCGAAGGGTTAATTCCCTGGCCACTCAACAACAAAGAAAACCTGCAACTCTATATTAAGTCAAAACCTCCTGAAACACATCCGAAACATACCCGAGCCCTCGGGGCTTCTAACCAAGCACACGTACTAATTCAATAACATCATATGGACTTAACCATGTGATCAAATTGCCAAAATATCACCATTAAATACAAATTAAACCTCAAAATCAATGAAATGTTTCAAAACTTCTTAAACCTCAACTTTTGCAAATTAGATCTGAATCACGTCAAATGACATCCATTTTTCACCAAATTTCACATGATCATCTTATGTCATATATAAGACATGTGTTGGGAGTCAGAACCAAAATATGGGCCCGATACCAATATGTTCTAATCACATTTCATTTCAAATTCCTTTAAACATTTTCAGAAAATAATTTTTTTAAAAATTCATTCACAATTTGATTTCGGGCACACGTCCAAGTCCCTTATTTTCCTACAGACCCTCCGGGACCGTTAAATCACGGGTCCAGGTCCTATACCCAAAACGTTGACCGAAGTCAAATTTATTCATTTTACAGTCAAAACTTATCATTTTCAAAGATTTTCACGTCTACGCTTTTTGGTTACGCTTCCGGACTGCGTACACAAATCGAAGTGACACTATATGAGGTTTTCAAGGCCTTGAAAACACAGAATTTAATTTGAAAGCAAGTGATAACCTTTTGGGTCATCACATTTTCCACCTCTAAAACAACCGTTCGTCCTGGAACGGACATAAAAAGGAAGTACCTGAGTCGGGGAAAAGATGGGGATAACGGCCCCGCATATCGGACTCAGACTTCCAAGTCGATGCCTCAGGGGGCTGACCGCTCCACTAAACACAAACAGAAGGAAAACTCTTCGATCTCAACTGACGAACGTGCCGGTCTAGAATAGCTACCGACTCTTCCTCATAACACTAGTCCTTGTCCAACTAGACAGTGCTGAATCTAACACGTGGGATGGGTTGCCGTAATACTTCCGAAGCATGGACACATAAAACACAAGATGTACGGATGGTTAGCTCGGTGTCAACGCAAGTCTATAAGATACCTCTCCCACTCGATCAAGAATCCCAAGCGGGCCAATGAACCTAGGGCTAAGCTTTCCCTTCTTCCCAAATCTCATCACACCCTTCATAGGCAACACTCATAGTAATACCCGCTCACCGACCATAAAAGCCACATCTCGAACCTTGCGGTATTCATAACTCTTTTACCTGGACTGAGCTGTACAAAGCCTATCTTGAATAATCCTGACCTTGTCCAGGCCTCCTGAACCAGATCTGTACCCAACAACCAAGCCTTTCTTGGCTCAAACCATCCAACCGGAGACCGATACCGCCTACTATATAAATCATCATAAGGAGCCATCTAGATACTCGACTGGTAGCTGTTGTTGTAAGCAAACTCTGCTAAAGGAAAAAATTGATCCTAAGAGCCTCCAAAGTCAATGACACTCTCGGAGCATATCCTTCAAAATCTAAATAGTCCGCTCGAACTTCCCGGCCGTATGGGGATAAAGTGTTGTTCTCAACTCAACCCATGTGCCCAACTCTCGCTGAATTGTCTCTGGAAATGTAAGGTAAACTGTTTACCTCGATCTGAAATGATAGTCACGGGTACACCATGAAGACGAACAATCTCTCGGATATATATCTCAGCTAACTTGTAGGATGAATTGGAGACTTCCATAGGAATAAAATGTGCTGACTTGGTCAGCCTATCAACGATGACCATACTGTGTCGAACTTCCTCCGAGTCTGCGGGAGTCGAACAACAAAATCCATAGTGCCCCGCTCCCACTTCCACTCGGGAAGTTTAATCCTCTAAAATAGACCACTAGATCTTTGATGCTCATACTTAACCTGCTGACAATTCAAGCACCGAGCCACATATGCAATGATATCCTTCTTCATTCTACGCCACTAATAATGTTGTCTCAAATCTTGATACATCGTCGCAGCGCCCGGATGAATAGAGTACCTGGAGATATGGGCCTCCTCTAGAATCAACTCTCGGAGCCCATTCACGTTAGACAAACAAAATCAACCTTGAAATCTCAAAACTCCATCATCATCTAAGGTAACATACTTGGCACTTCTGTGTTGCACCGTGTTTCTAAGGACACACAAATGGGGATCATCATATTGTCGATCACGGATCGTTCCAATAAAAAAGAACGAGCGATCGTGCAAGCGAACACACGACTGGTCTCAGAAACATCCAGCCTTACAAATTGATTGGCCAAGGCTTGAACGTCCAAAGCAAGCAGCCTCTCACCGACAGGAATATAAGCGAGACTGCCCATACTGGATGACTTCCTACTCAAAGCATCGACTACCACATTGGCCTTTCCTGGATGATATAAGATTGTAATATCACAGTCTTTCAACAGCTCCAACCACATCCTCTGCCTCAAATTCAACTCCTTTTGCTTGAACAAATACTGAAGACTCTTGTGATCTGTGAACACCTCACATGCCATGCCATACAAATAGTGCCTCTAAATCTTCAATGCGTGAACAATGGCTGCTAACTCCAAATCATGAACCGGATAGTTCTTCTCATGAATCTTAAACTACTGCAAAGCATAGGCAATGACTTTGCCATTTTGTATCAACACTGCACCAAGATCAATACGAGATGCATCACAATAAAGTGTATAAGTCCCTGAACCTGTGGGCAAAACCAATACCAGTGCCGTAGTTGGAGCTGTCTTGAGCTTCTGAAAGCTCACCTTGCACTTATCTAGCCATATGAATTGGGCACCCTTCCGGGTCAACCTGGTCATCGGGGCTGCAATAGATGAAAACCCCTCTACGAATCGACAATAGTAGCTTGCCAATCCCAAGAAACTCCGAATCTCTATAGCCGATGCTGGTCTAGGCTAGCTATTGACTGCCTCAATCTTCTTCGGATCGACCCGAATACCCTCTGCTGATACAATATGACCTAGAAATGCAATTGAACTCAACTAGAACTCACACTTCGAGAACTTAACATATAACTGACTATCCCTCAGTCTGAAGAACCACCTTGAGATGCTGCTCGTGCTCCTCCTGGTTGCGGGAATATATCAAGATTCATCAATGAAGACTATCTCAAATGAGTCTAAATAAGGTTTGAACACTCGTTTCATCAAATCCATAAAAGGTACTTGGGAATTTGTCAACCCGAGTGACATTACCAAGAATGCATAATGCCCGTACCGAGTGTGGAAAACTTCTTTAGGGATATCGGATGCCATAATCCTCAACAGATGGTAGCCAGATCTCAAGTCAATATTTGAAAATACCTTGTCACCCTAAAGATGATCGAATAAATCATCAATGCTCGGCGACAGATACTTATTATTGATTGTAACCTTGTTCAATTGCCGGTAATCAATACACATTCTCATTGACCCCTCCTTCTTCTTAACAAACAACACATGTGCACCCCAAGGTGAGACACTGGGTCTAATGAAACCCTTCTTAATCAAGTCTTGCAACTGTTCCTTTAACTCTTTCAATTTAGGCAGGGCCATACGATACAGCGGGATAGAAATGGGCTGAGTGCCCAGAGCCAAATCAATGCATAAGTCGATATCCCTATTGGTTGGCATACCCGGCATGTCTGAAGGAAATACCACAGGGAACTCCCGAACAACGGGCACAAAATCAATAGAAGAGAGATCAACATTAGAATCGCGGACATAAGCCAAATAGGCCAAACACCCCTTCGCGACCATACGTCGAACCTTCATATAAGAGATAACACTGCCGGTAGAATGACCAAGACTGCCTCTCCACTTTAAGTGATGCAAATATAGTAAAGCTAAGGTCATAGTCCTGGCATAACAGTCCAAGATAGCATGGTAAGGTGATAACTAGTCCATCTCTAATATAACATCGAAATCGACCATGTCCAGAAGCAACAAATCTACTAGAGTCTCAAGACCACAATCACAACTACACAAGAGCGATGGACTCTATCTACCATAATAGAATCACCTATCGGTGTAGACACAAAAACAAGATCACTCAAAGAATTACTAGGCATGACCAGATATGGTGGAAAATAAGATGACACATACGAGTATGTAGACCCTAAATCAAATAACACTGTAGCATTTCTATCACTAACCAGAACCGTACCTTTAATAACCGCATCTGAAGCCTCAGCCTCGGGCTTGGTTGGAAAAGCATAACTTTTGGGCAGGCCCCAATACCCTGGGCTACATCTCTGGGATGGCCTGCTGCTGGTTGGCCTCCACCTCTAGCGGTCTGAGCTCTACCTCTAGGATCTCTACCTCCACCTTTAGCACCTCTACCTCCACCCCTAGCTGGCTGAGTAAGCTGTGGAAAAACTGGTGCCTGAACCATGGCACGAGAACCTTATGTTGAGAGCTACTCGGTGCTTGAGGGCAATACCTAGCAATGTGCCTAGTGTCTCCACAAGTAAAATAAGCCCTCGGCTGCTGAGGCTGACGACCTTAGAAACTCTAGAGCGGTGGTGCTCTAATAGGAGCTGGTGGTGAACTATAGGACTGCTGATCAGAATACTACATCTGAGAACCACAACCACCTAAAGCATCGGGAGAAAGCTGAAGTGCTGACTGAAAGGTCCTAGGAGGATGGCCTCCACCATACGAATCCCTTCCTCCAGATGAGGAACTACTGAATCTGACTAAATGACGGGTCTCTTGTCTGCCCCATGGCCACCTCCCTATGACAAAACCATCTCAACTTTCCTGACCACATTGGCCGCCTCCTGAAAAGATATCTCACTCCCAGTCTCTCTAGCCATCTGAAGATGGATCGACTGAATAAGTCCATCAATGAACCTCCCCCCCCTTCTTTCTCTCTCTCTCTCTCTGTCTCTCTCTCTCTCTCTCTCTCTCTCTCTCTCTCTATCTCTCTTTCACTAGGAAGTATGACAAGAGCATGGAGAGCCAAGTCGGTGAATTTGGTCTCATACTGGGTAACCGTCATGGAATCCTGCTAGAGACACTCAAACTGCCTTCGATAGGACTTTCTCTGAGTAATAGGGAGAAACTTCTCTAGAATTAGTTGTGTAAACTGCTCTCAAGTCAAAGATGGTGATCCGGCTGGTCTAGCCAAACAGTAATCCCTCCACCAAGTTTTGGAGGATCTAGACAAGCGAAATATGGCAATCGACCCCATTGGTCTCAATTACCCCATGTTCCTAAGAACCTCGTGACAACTGTCTAGATAATTCTGGGGATCCTCAGTATTTGCACCGCTGAAAGTAGTAGTGAAGAGCTTGGTGAACCTATCCAATTTACACAAAGCATCGGCAGATATAGCTGCTCCATTCTCGGTATGAGCTACCACCCGGCTGAACTACTCCAACTGGCTGAACTACTCGAGTCCAAAACTATGGAGCTACCTGCTCTGGGGTGCGAGAAGCAGAAGTTTGGGATTCTCCTCCTCTAGCCTAAGAGACGACTGGTGCTATAGGAAGTATGCCTTCCTGGGTAACACTCTCCACAAGGCCCACTAGACAGACTAGATCATCTTGAAGAACTGGGGTAGCAATAAACCCCTCTGGAACTTGAGCTGGGCCCACCGGAACCTTTGGGGCCATAACCTCATCATCAAAATCAACTTGAGGCTCCGCTTCGGGTGCTGCTACTCTAGGGTGAGCTTTATCCCTACCTCGGCCTCGCCCTCAACCCCTCGTGGGAGCTGCTTCTGGGGGCTCGGGCTACTGGGCAGCGGATGAGAAAGCGCGTATTTTTGGCATATGCGAGAGAATAGTATAGAAATTCAATTAGCATTGAGAAACCAAACCGCACGACAAGAAAGAATAAATGTGAAGTTTTTCTAACTCTGTAGCCTCTAGGGGATAAATACAGACGTCTCTGTACCAATTCCCCATACTCTACTAAGCTTGTCTATGAATTGTGAGACCCATGTAACTTAAAGCTCTGATACCAGCTTGTCACGACCCGGATTTTCCATCATCAAAAGTCGTGAAGACACCTATAGCCAATACTTTAACTACTTAACTCATTATCCAATTATTTATTTTTAGCATTTATAAAGCGATAACGTGATAATAACGGAAATTCAATTTAAGCGGAAGACGTCAAAAAATTATAGGAAAATCGTATCTATTACAAACACTTAAGCCTTAACCTCCCAAAACCTGGTGTCACAGACGGTTTAAGATTTACTACATACAAAAGTATGAAGAAATAACAGTACATTGTCTCTGAACAAGGAAAAATTAAACAGGAAATAAGGAAAGAGGGAGACGCCAGGGTCTGCGGACGCCTGCAGGTCTACCTTGGATCTCCGCGTGGACTAAAGGTAGCCTCCACACTACGGTCCAAAAGCTTCTCCAGGATCTGCACATAGTGCTAAGTATAGTATCAGCACAACTGACCCCATATGCTGGTAAGTGTCTAGTCTACCTCGGCGAAGTAGTGATGAGGTTAGGACCAGACTACCACATAAATATGTGCAGTTCAAATATGTACAATGGAAAAGAAATACAGGAGTAAACAAGTAAAAACGGGAAGGGGAAATGTGCTTTGGGGGAAATAACAGGTAAAAAGTAGAATATCAAGAGTAATAGTGAACCAAAATCCAACTACTAACAAGGATAAGGAAAACAAGGGAAAATTTCACTTTCAGTTCATATCTTGTTGCAGGCGTGCAACCCGATCCCATTTGTCATATCTTCTGGCAGGTGTGCCACCCGCTCCCATTTCATCTATCTTGTGGTAGGCGTACCACCCGCTCCTATTTCATGTATATTGTGGTAGGCGTACCACCTGCTCCCATTTTATTATATCTTGTGGTAGGCGTACCGCCCGCTCCCATTTTTATTATATCTCGTGGTAGGCATACCACCCACTCCCATTTTATTATATCTTGTGATAGGCGTACGGCCCGCTCCTATTTCCAAGCCAAAAATAATCACAAGGAATCCCGACAAAGGAACAATAATATCAAACAACCATCCTGGCAAGGGAAAAATAATATAACATCAACATTCCGGCAAGGGAGTAATAATTATAATCCTCATATGGAGCACGAATAAACCACAACGGGGTCATAGTAATTACAATACAAGACTTCACGGGCATGCTTGACACAAATGTATAGATATTCGTCACCATGCCTATAGGTCGTACTCCACAGTTAACACATAGCAAATATGACACTACTCCTATTCCCTCAAGGCAAGGTTAGACCAAACAGTTATCTCGGACTTCCACGGCCAACTCAAGCCTGAAACACCGCCTTTCCTTTCGAACTTGACGTCAAAACAATCGTATCTATACATAATCAATTTCATAACATCAATAAGCGCTAAACAATTCAATTCCAATGCTGAATTATATCTTTCCAATCATTCTTCCCAAAAGTTGACCCAGGGCTCGCTTGGTCAAACACGGGGTTCGGACTCAAAACCCGATCATCCATTCACCCACGAGCCCGAATATATAATTTATTTTGAAATCTGATCCCAAGATGAGGTCTAAATCATAATTAATCAGAAAGCCCTAACTCTATTCAAATCCCTTATTTCCTACCCTTAATTACATGTTTTAGGCCTAGAAATCTAGTGGGTGTTGAGAAAAATTTGAAGAAAACAAGTTACAGATTACTTACCCAAGGATTTATGGTGAGGAAATGCTTCAAAAATTGCCTAAGGGCTTTGGAGAAGAAGAGGTTTATGAAATTTTACGAAAATTCCGTAAATGTTCTGTTTTGGTCTTTTAAAAATCACTGGGCGAAAACACTCATTATGTTAGAGATAGTCCATCGCATTCGTGATGGGTTAGGCTTGATAAGTCTTTGTGTTTGCAGAATACGGGTCCTGTTCGCGGAGAAGAAACTCCTCGAGCCTTCCATCCGCGTTCAAAGTATCATGTTCGAGTAGGGTGATTGCCCCACCCCCTGCCCAGGCTCAATTGGCCTTCGCGTGGCCAGGATCGCATTCGCGGAGGGATAACCTTTGCCTGCCTTGCGTTCGCGACCTGTGCTACGCGTTCGCGTAGAAGGAATCTGGCACCTAGGATATTTTCCTTACGCGTTCGCGAGAGAGACGACGCGAATGCGAAAGGTAAAATCCTTGGGCACTCAACAGCAAAACTACCTGCAACTTTTTCTTAATTCAAAACCTCCTAAAACACATCCGAAACACACCCGAGCCCTCGGGGCTCCTAACCAAACATACGTACTAACTCAATAGAATAATATGGATTTAACCGTGCGATCAAATAGCCAAATAACACCATTAACAACAAATTAAACTCATAAACAATGAAATATTTCAAAACTTCTTGAGCCTCAACTTATGCAAATTAGATCCGTCACGCCAAATGACATCCGTTCTTCATCAAATTTCACATGATCATCCTAAGTCATATATAAGACCTGTACCGAGCGTCGGAACCAAAATACGGTCCTAATACCAACATGTTCTAATCACATTTCATTTCAAATTCCTTTAAATAATTTCAGAAAATAATTTTCCTTAAAAATTTATTTCTCGGGCCTGGGAGCTCGGAATTTGATTTCAGGCATACGCCCAAGTCCCATATTTTTCTACGGGCCCTCCAGGGCCGTCAAATCACGAGTCCGAGTTTGTTTAACCAAAACGTTGACCAAAGTCAAATTTATTCATTTTACAATCAGAACTTATTATTTTCACAGATTTTCACATCTAGGCTTTCCGGCTATGCGCTCGGAATACGTATGCAAATTGAGATGATGCTAAATGAGGTTTTGAAGGCCTCGAAGTTACAGAGTTCAATTTAAAAGCAAGTGATAACCTTTTGGGTCATCACACGACGTCTGCCTCCTCTCTTGCTTCTGATAGGAACAAGAGGAAGGTTATCGACGATGGGAACTCTCCAGGGGTTAGGGTTTGACGAAGACATGATAGTATGAGGAACAAGAATTGAATATTCTGAGAACTTTAAACTTTATGTGAGAAAGACAAAGATGAAAATTACATTTATATTTAGAAGCAATCGTCAAAGGAAAAGGTACGATGGTGGAAACGTCATGATGAGAACTGTCATCTCATAATTGGTGAAGCCGTAAAAAAAGCCTTATAAGGCGCTGAGAAATTGCAGAACCAATCAAAAGATACCACATGTAATGGGCATTAAATGAAAGTGACAAATGAAGCGTCCGGGGAATTAATGACGGTAAATATTCTCGCTTTAATAAAGTCCACTTCACAAATATTCTAGTATAAATAACTAACAAGTGGGGGACTATCTGTATTGGAAAAAATTAAGTTCATGTATGTTGAATTTATTTTAAAAGTGACATGTCATGACACGTCGATTGGTCAAAGAACGAGGATCATCAAAGAATAAAGAGGCACGAGTTACAACAGACACGAGCAAAAATTCAAGAGACTCGATGCTCGCACCTCTTTACAAACTTGATGCTCGTACCTCTTTATGATCAAGAATCAAGATAAGGGAATGAACATGATAGCAAAAGAGGGTACAGATACAGTATTTAATAGACATTCAATATCAAAAACATTAAAGAAGCTTTATTGAATTGCAATTATTACCACTTAAATTGTAGCATTAAATTATTTTAATTTTCTATAATGATGACCTTATTATAACAAAGGCAAAACGTACCATCTAGAAATAACTATAAAAGGGAAGCTTGATCATCTCATTAGGATACACAATACTGTTGAAATATACTGATTTACTTCATTTTTTGTTAAATTTTTATTGACATCCATTTTTCTCATTTTTATTTGATTATCAGTAACCCGAGTTCTTCTAAAATAAGCTTTGGCCGAAATTCTACTTTTTTGTTAAAATAACGGGCATAAGTTAAAACATGACATAAAAAGTGGGTATAAATATCCTAATTTTTCGATATAAATCTAAATTTAGTCGGGTTCAATATGAGTATTGAATATCGAGTGAAAAATATTAAAAAAATCCAAGAATGCAGAATTAAGCTAGTGAATATAGAGGTGTAAGCAGTGATTTTTCGATTTCTTAATTAGGCCAGCCAAGACATCCATTGGTTATAATCATTACAAGTTAATTATGCAACTATATCCTAAAATTAGTAAGTAGGTCCGAAGCTCATCTTTACACTTGTAAAATTGATCAAAATCATTTCTTCACTGAGTATGAAGACTAGTTTAATTAGTTCTATCGATTAATTAGTTGTCCACTTGGTCTTTGGAGACCGTTGGAGCAATTTATATTGTCTTTCATTTATTAGACCACCTATGTAAACCACATATATGCGTGTATGTTATATTTATAAAAAAGGACATATTTATGAGCTAGAAATTTAATGTTTTAATCTTTTGATTTGCGTTCAATATGCTTCTATATTAATGTCACAATTCGAATTTTTTGCCCTCATAAGTCGTGATGGCACATACTCGTAGAAACTAGGCAAGTCACGAAATTATGATTTCTTAGCTCATTTGTTTTAATCCTTTTTCGAAACATATAATAACGAGCGATCAACATTTAAATAACAACAGAATATGATATTGAGAAAACTTAGATTAAATAAACCAAGGTGATAAGAAAATCCACATATGCCTCTACCTAGAACTGGTGTCACAACATTCACAGACTACTAAGATTTACTGCCTACAAATGTTTGAAAGAAAGTAACAATGTCTGTCTCGAATACAAGAGATAACAGAACATAATAAAAGATAGAGGAGACGCCGGGCCCGTGGACGCCTGTAGGTCTACCTCGGAGTCTTGATGGACTGAAGGCTGGCCCCTCTACTGCTGCTGATCAAGTACTGCTTCGATATCTACACAGAGTGCAGAGTGTAGTATCAGCACAATCGACCCCATGTGCTGGGAAGTGCCTGGCCTAACCTCGACGAAGTGGTGACGAGCTAGGACCAGACTCTAGATATATATATATATATATATATATATATATATATATATATATAATAAACAACTAAAAACTGGGAAGGAGAAACACGATTGGGGGATAACAGATAAAACATAACTTCAGGAAAATCATTTGGAAACCAAAATTTAACATAACAAGGATAAGGAAAAACAAAGGCCGATTTCACTTTTGGTTCGCATCTTATTGCAGGCGTGTAACCCGATCCCCATTTTCATATCTTGTGGTAGGTGTACCATCTGTTCCCATTTCATCTTATTTCGTGATAGGCGTAGCACCCGCCCTCATTTTATTATATGAAGTGGTAGGCGTACCATCCGCTCCTATTTTATTATATCATGTGGTAGGCATACCACCCGCTGCTATTTTTTTATATCTCGTGGTAGGCGTACCACCTGCTCCCATTTTACTATATCTCGTAATAGGCATACCACCCGCTTCTATTTTATTATATCTCGTGGTAGGCATAACACCCACTCCCATTTTATTATATCTCGTGGTAGGTGTACCACCTGCTCCCATTTTATTATATCTCATAGTAGGCGTACCACCCGCTCCCATTTACAAGGCAACACAAATCACAAAGAATCCCGGCAAGGGAGCAAAATCAATATAATAACTTCCGGGCAAGGGAATAACAATCTCAAAATAAATATCTCCGCAAGGGAGAATCGGCTATAACTAATCCTATCTTAACTCCTACTCAGCTCAATCAATACCGATACTTAATCATAATAAAAAAAATCCACAATAATAAACTAAATCTTTTCTCAATATCGAGAATACCGAAATAAAGCATCCATAGTAATATTTAAATACACAATATCTGTCTATTTAAGACACATAATCATGCTCGACACCAACGCATAGATACTTGTCACCATGCCTATACGTCGTACTCAACAAGAAGCAATTAGCAAATAGGATACAACTCCTAATCCCTCAAGCTAAGGTTAGATCAGACAATTACCTCAAACTTCCACGGTCAATTCAAACCTAAAAAATCGCATTTCTTTCGAATTTGGCTCCAGCACAATCGTATCTTTACATAATTGATTTCATAACATCAATAAATGCTACCAAACAAATTCCAATGCCAATTTATAGCTTTTTACTCATTCCTCCAAAAATCTAAAAATCGACCAGGACCCGCTAGGTCAAAACATGAGGTTCGAACCAAAATCAGATCATCCATCCATCCACGAGCCCAAATATAAAATTTGTTTCTACTCCAAAACGAGGTCTAAATTATAAATAATCAAAAAGTCCCTATTCTACCCAAATCCCTAATTTTCTATCCTTAATCTCATATTTTAGGCGTAGAAATCTAATGGGTGTTGATAAAAATGGGAGAAAACAAGTTAAAGATTACTTACCTAAGAGGTTATGGCGAAGAGAAGCTTCAAAAATAGCCTAAGAGCTTTGGAGAAGAAGAAGTTTATGAATTTTTTGTGAAATCCCGTAAGTGTTATGTTTTTGGGTATTTAAAATAACTAGGTGAAAATGTGCATAGTGTTCGCGATGGGTCAGGCTGCATAAGACTTCGCGTTCGCGGTAAACGGTCGCATTTTGCAAAGTAGGAACTGCTCGAGCCTCACATTTGCGTTCAACGGATCGCGTTTGTGACGAGGTCGAGACGGACATGAACAAGACTCCAAATATTTGTAGTTGATGTTGGTCTAGGCTAGTTCTTGACTACCTGAATCTTCTTTGGATCAACCCGAACACCCTCTGCTGATACAACATGACCCAGAAATGCAACTGAATCCAACCAGAACTCACACTTCGAGAACTTAGAATATAACTGGCTATCCCCCAGATTCTGAAGAACCACTCTAATGTGCTGCTTGTGCTCTTCCTGGCTGCGAGAGTGTATCAATATATCATCAATGAAGACTATCACGAATGAATCCAAACAAGGCCTGAACACTCAATTCATCAAATCCATAAAAGTTGCTGGGGCATTTGTCAACCCGAATGACATAACCAAGAACTCATAATGCCCGTACCGAGAGCAGAAAGTTGTCTTAAGGACATCGAGTGTCCTAATCCTCAACTGATGGTAGCCAGATCTCAAGTCAATCTTTGAAAATACCTTGGCACCTTGAAGTGATCAAACAAATCATCTATCCTCAGCAACGGATACTTATTCTTAAGTGTAACCTTGTTCAATTGGTGGTACTCAATTTGCATTCTCACTGACTCATCCTTCTTTTTAACAAACAACAATGGTGCACCCCAAGGCGAAGTACTAGGTCTAATGAAACCCTTCTCAAGCAAGTCTTGCAACTGTTCCTTCAACTCTTTCAACTTCGGTGGGGCCATACGATACGGCAGGACAAAAATGGGCCGAATGCCCGGAGCCAAATCGATGCAAAAGTTAATATCCTTGTCGGGTGGCATACCCGACAGGTTTGAAGGGAAAATATCAGGAAACTCACGAACAACGGGCACATAGTCAGTAGAAGGGACCTCAGCACTATAACGGTAAGGATAAGGAAACAAAAATTTAACTTCTAACAAGGATAAGGAAAAACAAAGGCCTGATTTCACTTTTGGTTCACATCTTATTACTGTTGGAAACACGTTCTCAAGGCTTTATACTAAAACGTGTGTTCTTATGTGTAGGTTTTGATGAATGACAAACGAAGCACAAAGTGATATATGACGAAGTTCAAGTACAAGCGCACAATTGGTGGATAACGAGATTCAAGCACAAGACAATGTTTTATAGTTTAAATGAGTCGTTCTTAATTGTGATCTTGATCCGACAACTTGACTCATGACATGGCTTCTCTCGTAAAATTATTTTTACAAAATCATGCATATTTAATTTAATGCTAAACGATTTTAAATCATGCATATTTACTTTAGTCAAAATGATTTTTAAACATGCCTCTAAAATCTGGACTAAGATAATCGATTATGTACATATGATAATCGATTATGTTAAGCCAAGACTGCATGACAATCGATTGTGAACTAATGATAATCGATTGTGTTAAGGCAGTGAGGATCAGGTTTTTCAAACCTGCATGACAATCGATTGTGAACCTTATGACAATCGATTGTGATGAGGCAGTGTACATCAAAGTTTTTCAAAACTCAGAATAATCGATTGTGAAGCTAATGACAATCGATTGTGAAGAGACAGTGTCCATCAGTTTTTTAAAAGTCACAAAATAATCGATTGTGAACTTATGACAATCGATTGTGTTGAGGCAGTGACTTCCAGACTTTTTCAAAATTATTAAATAATCGATTGTGAGTATATAACAATCGATTGTCACGAGGCAGTGTCTAAAATGATTTTCAAAGTCTGATAAAAAATCGATTGTTAACATTGCACAATCGATTGTGAAGCTGACCGTTGTCGTAAAATTTTCAAATACCGTCAGGTAATCGATTGTTGATTTTGTACAATCGATTTTTGATATTGAAATCTGAAAAAGATTTTTTGAACGTTGCTGAATAATCGATTATTGATTTGGTATAATCGATTGTTTTACGTAAAATCTGGAAATGATTTTTTGAACGTTGCCAATAATCGATTGTTGATCTTGGACAATCGATTGTTAAGCGTAAAATCTGGGATTGATTTTTGGTACTATTGGCAAACAATCGATTGTGGCTTCCTGACAATCGATTGTCACAGAGTAAAATTAGCAACTCTTAGTTGGCAATTAGGCAACGGTAATGCCAAGTTCTTCAACTATAAATACAGCTTCATTTTAGTATTTTAAACATAACAACACACAACAACTGATCATTCTATTGCTGTAAGCTTGCATATTATTGTTTATCATTTTATATTCATTTCATAAAGCTTTTGAGAGCCAAAGTCTTGTCCATAGTTGTTGTAATCTTGAGCCTACTTCTTTTACTCATATCTACTCATTAAGGAGTGTTTTGTTTGAGTGCTTAGTGTTTTGTACACTTGTAAGAGAATTGTGATTCTCTTGTTGTAAGGAACTTGTATTTCCTTGGTTGAAGTCTTGGAGTGTTGTATCTCCGAACAAAGGTGTTAAGGCTTGTGTCCTTAAGTTGTAAAGGTTTGTTGAGCACCCGTAAGCTTGACAAGTTAGTGGAAAATCTCGAGAGAGTCTCTCGGGGACTGGACTAGCCACGTGTTGTGGTGAACCAGAATACATCGGTGCGTTCTTTCCTTTTATTTAACGCACTTAATTATTTCCTGCAAATTTTAATTTTCGCAAGTTTACGTTAAATTTTATTATAACGCTATTCACCCCCCTCTAGCGTTAAGCGTATTATCTAACAATTGGTATCAGAGCCCAACTCTCTGAATACTTAACAGTTTGAGAGAACCATCCATGGCTTCTACTCGTGACTCTTTTGCAGGAATTGATGAAGGACAATGCTCCACACGACCACCTCTATTCAACGGTACAAACTACACGTACTGGAAGGAGAGGATGAAAATTTTCGTTCAAGCAAACAACTTTCATCTCTGGAAGGTGATAACGAAGGAAATCAAATTCCAACCAAAAAGGTTGAAAACGAATGGGTTCCCAAGTCCGAAGAAGAATATGACACGGATGATATCCGAAAGGTTCAAAATAATGCTAAAGCAATTAATTTATTATATTGTGCTGTAAATGCTGACGATTACAGGAAAATATCGTGTTGCACAACGGCAAAGGAAATGTGGGACAAGCTGGAAATTACGTACGAAGGTACGGACCAGGTAAGGGAAGCTAAAATTGATTTCCTAACCCATGCTTATGAATTATTTCACATGAAGGAAGGTGAAAAGGTGGATGAAATGTTCGAACGATTTTCAATAATCGTAAATGACCTACATGCCCTCAAGAAGACATTCACGGACAGAGAACTGGTTCAAAAAATTCTTAGAAGTCTCACTCCGGCATGACGATCAAAGGCCGACGCAATTCAAGAATCCATTGGCGTCTCAAATGTCACAATCGACGCATTAAGAGGTAACCTTAAGACTTATGAATCTACAATACTTAACCCTCTTGTTGATGATCAAAGGAGGCAAAGAATATCGCTTAAGGCAAGCACAAGCCAACCTCAAGTTGATGAGGACGGAGACAACGAGTTTGGACTCGTTATCAAAAGATTTCAAAAGTTCATGTGAAAGGAGTATGAACGAAAGGGCAAAAAGCAAGGCGAGCAAATAAAGTGCTATGAATGCGGTGAAACCGGGCACATCAAATCAAATTGCCCAAACATCAAAAAGGAGAAGAAACCTTTTAAGAAGCAACGTGCATACATTTCTTGGGGAGGAGACTCCGGAGATGAGTCAAGCAAAGAAGAAGAAGACGAAGCCGCAAACCTTTGTCTTATGGCGCAAGAAGACAAGCAAGATGAGGTATGTCAAATCTCTTCTAAAAACTTCTTTACTCTTGAAGAAATGCGAACTGCTTTTGATGAGCTATATACTGAATTTATTAAAGCTTCAAAAACTGTCAAGAGCATAAAAGAAAATGCTTCTCTAAAAGAAAAAGATTTTCAAAAATAGCTTTCTTTAAAAGAAAAGGATTTAGAAAAACTGGTTTTAGAAAATGAAAAGCTGAAAGAGGAAAACAAGTTTTTCGGAAAAAGAAGCGCCGACAAGCCCGAAAGTTCTATTAAAAATTGCTCTTCTTGCATGCATCTTGAAAATGAGGTAGATAGACTTATAGGTACCTTAGATAAGTTTAATTCTTCTCACAAAAACTTGAATGAGGTCCTTGTTAATTTGAAGTCAACCAAGCATGGCATAGGTTTTAAGAATGAGCCTAACGAAAAGGTTGAAGCCAAACCCCAACCACCTAAGGCTCAATCTAGGATTAATAAAACAAATGCTTATCCTAGAAAGAGCAATCCTAGAACAAATATGCATGTTAGACCAAATATTGAACATTTTAGAAGACCTAGAAATGACTTACCACCTAGAAAAGACTACCCTAGAAATGATGCATATTTTAGGCCAAACACTAGAAGGAGTTTTGAACCTCCTAGAACATCTAGACATGACCATTACTCTAGAAACGCTGCTCATTTTAGAACTAATAGTAGGAGAAATGGTTCTCATGAAATGTGCAATAGTCATAATGAAAATAGAGTAATTCATTTTCGTCCATCAAGTTACTATGAACCTAGAAGGATGCATAACCCCAATGTGACTTGTCATTATTGTAGACGCATTGGTCATATTGCCCCTGCATGCTTTACACGACATAGACATATCACTCAATCGCATCATTATAATATGCCTAACCCTCAAGGACCCAAAATGGCATGGGTACCTAAAACGCATTAACTTGTTTTGTAGGTATGTTTGAAGGGATCAAGTGTACTATGGTACCTTTATAGTGGATGCTCCAAACATATGACGGGAGACGAATCCAAATTCCTTCAACTAGAACACAAAGAAGGAGGAAGTGTGATTTTTGGGGATAACAATAAAGGAAAGATCATTGGCATCGGATCAGTCGGTAAGGATGAAAATTCCTCTATTAAGCATATATTACTTGTGAAAGGTTTAAAGCATAATCTCTTGAGCATAAGTCAATTATGTGACAAGGGAAATCTTGCCCTATTTGATTCGGATGAATGCTTAGTGTTTAGACGTAGTGATTTCAAAATTATCCTTCGTGGTTTTAGGGTGGATAATATTTACATGGTTGATCTTGCTAATTCCTCATCCGAATATGTGGATTGCCTTATGAGCAAAGAGGATGATACTTGGCTATGGCATCGTAGAGTTGCTCATATAAACATGCATCTTTTGAACAAATTGATTTCTCAAAACTTAGTTATTGGCCTTCCCAATTTGAAATTTGAAAATGACTCTATCTGTGATTCTTGTCAAAAAGGGAAGCAAACAAAAGCATCTTTCAAATCCAAAAATATTGTTTCAACTTCTAGACCATTGCAATTGCTTCACATGGATTTATTTGGACCATCTCGCATTGAAAGTCTAGGAAGAAATCGTTATGCTTTTGTGATTGTTGATGATTATTCTAGATTTACTTGGACTTTATTTCTTGCCAATAAAAGTGATGCTTTTCAGAATTTTAAATATTTTCTTAAGCGTGTTCAAAACGAGAAGGAAACAACCGTCACTTCAATTAGAAGTGATCATGGGGGAGAGTTTGATCACAATCTCTTTGCGGACTTTTGTGACGAACTCGGTATCGAGCATACCTTTTCCGCTCCACGTACACCACAACAAAATGGGGTGGTGGAAAGGAAAAATAGGTGTCTCGAAGAGATGGCTAGAACCATGCTCGAAGAGGCTAAGATTCCCAAACATTTTTGGGCGGATGCCGTGAGTACCGCATGCTACATCTTAAATAGAGTAGTCATAAGGCCAATACCCATGAAGACCCCTTATGAACTCTACAAGGGAAGGAAATCAAATATCTCCCATTTTAGAGTATTCGGTTGTAAATGTTTTATTCATAACAATGGCAAAGATCAATTGGGAAAGTTTGATGCTAAGTCCGATGAGGGAATTTTCATTGGTTATTCCTCATGTAGCAAAGCATATAGGGTTTTTAATAAAAGAACCGAAACTGTGGAGGAATCCCCTCATGTTGTATTTGCCGAAAATAATGCTCGCTTGGCGAGAAAGGATTCCGGTTTTGATCTTGCAGGTATTTTAGATAGCTTGAAAGACAAAATACAAGTGGAAACGCCTAAGGAAAATAAAGATGAAATCTTGGAACAACCAACGGAGGAAGCGCCACAATTGGAGAATGAAACGACAATGCCTAACGAGTGGAGGACAATTAAAGATCACCCTCTCGAACAGGTAATTGGCGACGTCGGAGAAAAGGTAAGTACCCGAAACTCCCTTAAGAACACCTTAGGACATACTGCTTTTGTGTCTCAAATTGAACCAACAACCATCTCCGAAGCAATTGGGGATGAATTTTTGACCTTGGCAATGCAAGAGGAGCTTAACCAATTCAAACGGAATGACGTTTGGGATTTGGTGCCAAGACCCGAAAATCATACCATAATTGGTACGAAATGGGTTTTTCGAAACAAACTAGATGAAAATGGTGTAATCACTAGAAACAAAGCTAGGCTTGTAGCAAAAGGCTATAATCAAGAAGAGGGTATTGACTATGAAGAAACATATGCTCCCGTAGCTAGATTAGAAGCTATTCGTCTATTGCTCGCGTTTGCCTCTTCTATGAATTTCAATTTATATCAAATGGATGTGAAAAGTGCTTTTCTAAATGGTGTTATACAAGAAGAAGTTTATGTTGAACAACCCCCCGATTTTGAAGATTTTAAATCTCCCGATCATGTTTTCAAACTCAAAAAGGCTCTCTATGGTTTAAAACAAGCTCCCCGAGCTTGGTATGAAAGATTGAGTAAAATTCTATTGAAAAATGATTTCATTAGGGGGAAAGTTGACACCACCCTTTTTGTTAAGCATAAAAACAATAATATTTTATTAGTTCAAATATATGTGGATGATATCATATTTGGTGCTACTAACAATGTCTTATGCAAGGAATTTTCCGACTTAATGACAAGCAAATTTGAGATGTCTATGATGGGTGAGTTAACATTCTTTTTGGGATTACAAGTAAAGCAAATGAAAGAAGGTACGTTCATTTGCCAAGCCAAATATTGCAAAGAATTGCTGAAACGATTTGAAATGAACAATGCAAAAGCAATGGCGACTCCCATGAGCACATCCGATCATCTAGACAAAGATGAGAAAGGTAAGGAAGTCGACACTAAGAAGTATTGAGGTATGATTGGCTCTCTTCTCTATCTTACTGCTAGTCGTCCGGACATCATGTTTAGCGTGTGCTTATGCGCCCGTTATCAATCGTGTCCGAAGGAGTCTCACCTTACTGCGGTAAAACGGATTTTGAAGTACCTTGTTGGTACTACAAATGTGGGTCTATGGTACCCCAAAGGTTCTTCATGCCAACTTGTTCGCTATTCCGACTCCGATTTTGCTGGATGCAAATTGGACCGCAAAAGCACCAGTGGCACTTGCCATTTGCTCGGTAGCTCTCTCGTTTCTTGGTTTAGCAAGAAACAATTAAGTGTTGCGTTGTCCACAACCGAGGCTGAATATGTAGCCGCGTGGAGTTGTTGCGCTCAAATCCTCTGGATGAAACAACAACTCTTGGACTATGGCCTAAGTCTTGATCATATCCCTCTTAGATGTGATAATACTAGTGCCATATGCTTGACGAAGAATCCCGTTCTTCATTCGCGAACAAAACACATTGAAATTAGACATCATTTTATAAGAGATCACGTTCTCAAGGGCGATGTCGAAATCGAATTTGTTGAAACCAAAGACCAATTGGCCGACATCTTTACTAACCCCTTAGAGAAAGAGTCCTTCTTCCGAATTCGTAGTGAACTCGGGATTCTTGACTCCACGTTGATCTAAGTCATGCATTGCATCTTTTTATCTTACATGATTTCTAACTTGAGTGTCGGAGACGTCTAACAAATTTTTGCAGGTATCGCCCTAAAGGTAGGGGGAATTATAAAGCATGACGCGCAATAATCAAGTCTTCTTCAGAAAATTCGGTCTCTGTCGTCTAAATAATCGATTATCTCGTATCAATAATCGATTGTTCTGCTATTACTTGAGTTATTGTACTCTCTTTAAGTAATCACGTTTTCTTTCCAATAAATAAACAAGTTTTATTTACATTTTTGGCATCTTCTTATATTATTTTTGCTAATGGCAAAAGGGGGAAGATAACGGGTATGCACTCTCAATATTTATAAGCTTAAATTGAGGGGGAATTCATATATTGAGGGGGAACTAATCGCATACTTATTACATATCTTTACGTGTCTTGAATCATCATTATAAATTGTTTAAGCTGCATATCCCGCTTAAAGTTTGCCATTATCAAAAAGGGGGAAATTGTTGGAAACACGTTCTCAAGGCTTTATACTAAAACGTGTGTTCTTATGTGTAGGTTTTGATGAATGACAAACGAAGCGCAAAGTGATATATGACGAAGTTCAAGTACAAGCGCACAATTGGTGGATAACGAGATTCAAGCACAAGACAAAGTTTTATAGTTTAAATGAGTCGTTCTTAATTATGATCTTGATCCGACAACTTGACTCATGACATGGCTTCTCTCGTAAAATTATTTTTACAAAATCATGCATATTTAATATAATGCTAAACGATTTTAAATCATGCATATTTACTTTAGTCAAAATGATTTTTAAACATGCCTCTAAAATCTGGACTAAGATAATCGATTATGTACATATGATAATCGATTATGTTAAGCCAATACTGCATGACAATCGATTGTGAACTAATGACAATCGATTGTGTTAAGGCAGTGAGGATCAGGTTTTTCAAACCTGCATGACAATCGATTGTGAACCTTATGACAATCGATTGTGATGAGGCAGTGTACATCAAAGTTTTTCAAAACTCAGAATAATCGATTGTGAAGCTAATGACAATCGATTGTGAAGAGACAGTGTCCATCAGTTTTTTAAAAGTCACAAAATAATCGATTGTGAACTTATGACAATCGATTGTGTTGAGGCAGTGACTTATAGACTTTTTCAAAATTATTAAATAATCGATTGTGAGTATATAACAATCGATTGTCACGAGGCAGTGTCTAAAATGATTTTCAAAGTCTGATAAAAAATCGATTGTTAACATTGCACAACCGATTGTGAAGCTGACCGTTGTCGTAAAATTTTCAAATACCGTCAGGTAATCGATTGTTGATTTTGTACAATCGATTGTTGATATTGAAATCTGAAAAAGATTTTTTGAACGTTGCTGAATAATCAATTATTGATTTGGTATAATCGATTGTTTTACGTAGAATCTGGAAATGATTTTTTGAACGTTGCCAATAATCGATTGTTGATCTTGGACAATCGATTGTTAAGCGTAAAATCTGGGATTGATTTTTGGTACGATTGGCAAACAATCGATTGTGGCTTCCTGACAATCGATTGTCACAGAGTAAAATCAGCAACTCTTAGTTGGCAATTAGGCAACGGTAATGCCAAGTTCTTCAACTATAAATACAGCTTCATTTCAGTGTTTTAAACATAACAACACACAACAACTGATCATTCTATTGCTATAAGCTTGCATATTATTGTTTATCATTTTATATTCATTTCATAAAGCTTTTGAGAGCCAAAGTCTTGTCCATAGTTGTTGTAATCTTGAGCCTACTTTTTTTACTCATATCTACTCATTAAGGAGTGTTTTGTTTGAGTACTTAGTGTTTTGTACACTTGTAAGAGAATTGTGATTCTCTTGTTGTAAGGAACTTGTGTTTCCTTGGTTGAAGTCTTGGAGTGTTGTATCTCCGAGCAAAGGTGTTAAGGCTTGTGTCCTTAAGTTGTAAAGGTTTGTTGAGCACCCGTAAGCTTGACAAGTTAGTGGAAAATCTCGAGAGAGTCTCTCGGGGACTGGACTAGCCACGTGTTGTGGTGAACCAGAATACATCGGTGTGTTCTTTCCTTTTGTTTAACGCACTTAATTATTTCCTGCAAATTTTAATTTCCGCAAGTTTACGCTAAATTTTATATAACGCTATTCACCCCCCCTTTAGCGTTAAGCGTATTATCTAACAATTGCAGGCGTGCAATCACATCCCATTTCTCATATTTCTGGTAGGTGTACCACCCGTTACCATTTCATCATATCTCATGGTAGGAGTATCATCTGCTCCCATTTTATTATTTCAAGTTGTAGGCATACCACCCGCTCCCCATTTTATTATATCTCGTGATAGGCATACCATCCGCTCCCATTTTATTATATCTCGTGGCAGGCGTACCATCCGCTCGCATTTTATTATATCTCATGGTAGGCGTACCATCCGCTCCCATTTTATTACATCTCGTGGTAGGCGTACCACCCGCTCTTATTTACAAGGCAACACAAATCACAAAGAATCCCGACAAGGGGACAAAAGCAATGTGATAACTTCCCGATAAGGGAACAACAATCTCAAAATAAATATCCCGACAAGGGAGAATAAGCTATAACCAATCCTATCTCAACTCCTACTCAGCTCAATCAATACCAATACTTAATCATATTAAAAAAAATCCACAAGAATAAACTAAATCTTTGCTCAATATCGAGAATACCCAAATAAAGCATCTGTAGTAATATTTTAATACACAATATCTGTCAATTTAAGACTCACGGTCATGCTCACACCAACGTATAAATACTCGTCACCATACCTATACGTCGTACTCAACAAGAAGCAATTAAAAAATAGAACACAACTCGTAATCTCTCAAGCTAAGGTTAGACCGGACACTTACCTCAAACTTCCATGGCCAACTCAAGCCTAAAAAACCGCCTTTCCTTTCGAATTTGGCTGCAACACAATCGTATCTATATATAATCGATTTCATAACATCAATAAATGCTAACAAACCAATTTCAATGCCAATTTATAGCTTTCTAAACATTCTTACCAAAAGTCCAAAAATTGACCCCGGGCTCGCTTGGTCAAAATATGAGGTTCGAACCAGAATTCGATCACCTATCCATCCACGAGCCCGAATATAAAATTTGTTTTCAAATTCGACCCCAAAATGATGTCTAACTCATAAATAATCAAAAATCCTTAATTCTACCCAAATTTCTAATTTTCTACCCTTAATATCATATTTTAGGCTTAGAAATCTAATGAATGTTGATAAAAATGGGAGAAAATAAGTTAAGGATTACTTAACCAAGAGGTTATGGTGAGGAGAAGCTTCAAAAATTTCCTAAGAGCTTTTGAGAAGAAGAAGTTTATGAAAATCCGTAAGTGTTCTATTTTAGGGTCTTTGAAATAACTGAGAAAAAATGTGCATCGCGTTTACGATGGGTTAGGCTGCATATGGCTTCGCGCTAGCAGATAATGGCTCGCGTTCGCAAAGTAGGAACTACTCGAGCCTCGCGTTTGCATTCAACGGATCACATTCGTGTAGGTAAATTTCCCCACCCCTGCCCTGGCCAACTTTGGCTTTCGCATTCGCGTGGCCAGGCTCGCGTTCGCTAAGGGATGACCCCCACTGCCTCGCGCTTGCCACCTGGGCTACGCATTCTCGTAGAAGGAAATTCCTTCTGCAACAATCAACACATCGCTTTCGCATGGGTACTCCCGCGAACGCGTGGAAGGAAATACCAGAAATCCAACAGCTTAAAACCTGCAAATTTTCTTAAGCCCGAAACTTTCCGAAACATATCTGAAACACACCCGAGCCCTCGGGGCTCCTAACTAAACATACGTACTAACTCGACAACATCATACAAACTTATCCGTACGATCAAATCGCCAAAATAACCTTAAATAATAACGAATTAAACCTCAAAATCAAAGGATTTTTCTCAAACTTCATAAAATATTAACTTTAGCAATTTAAGTCTGAATCACGTCAAACGGCGTCCGTTTTTCATAAAATTTTGCATAAATATCTTAAATCATATATAAGACCTATACCGGGCACCGGAACCAAAATACGGATCCGATACTAACACGTTCTGATCAAATTTCATTCAAAATACCTTAAACAATTTAAGAAAATAATTTTCTTTAAAAATTCATTTCTCGGGTTGGGACCTCGGAATGTGATTCCGTGCGTACGCTCAAGTCCGGTATTTTCCTACAGACCCTTCGGGACCGTCAAATTACGGGTTCGGGTCCATTTATTCAAAACGTTGACTAAATTAACTCATTTTATAGTTAAATGTTACCATTTTTACAGATTTTCATACATAAGCTTTTCGGTTTTGCGTACGGACTGCATGCAAATCGAGGCGACGTTAAAAGAGGTTTTCCAGACCTCGAAGATACAAAATTTAATATAAATCAAATGATACCTTTCGGTCCATCACAATTAATCATCTGAAATGACAGGAATATTATATGCAACCTGATAAATTCTACGTAAATAATTTATGTACATTAACTTCTGTTTCTTTTCGATTACCACTAGTAAACTTTTGTCCATTCACTATGATTAACTTTAATCATTTATAATTAAAGATGAACAAAACTCAAACAACAATATAATTATACTAAGTTCACATCCATTAACGTAACGTACTAAAAGGATGCATTAACATTTCGTATCCATCGGAACTCACGAGTCTATCTTTAGAAGACCTAGAAAGGGAATTGAAAAATATTATATATGAATTTGAAAGTACAAATATCCAAGTTTAGAGAGGAAGAAATGTAATTTCTGATAATCAAGAGGACACAAGATAAAAGTTATGCTAAATATTTATGATTTGTTTTTTTATTTTATTTTTACCTTTCTTTGAAAGTCTCTCTTCCTCTTTAAAAAAAATTAAGCGTTACATTTATCTTCACTCCATTTTTTTAGATTTATTAAAAGCTTTCATGATATTAAGTTTTTCCCAAAAAAAAAAAAATAAATAAACACCAACGATCATCCAATAATTTGGGCTTTCATTAGTTGGGCTCGCCCCATGTTGTACCTTTGTCACCAGCCCGTTATCTCGGGCCATCTATGGTGCCACGCTCAGAAACTAGACACAGAGATTTCTGAACCACACGAAGTCATAATTTAAAATTTATAAGTTTAATCGAACTCATAACGGACACATTAATTCCAACTCTAAGCCATGCCCCAGAGCTCTAACTGTCGAAAACACAACTTACTGATGATGTAATTCTTGATGTCTCTATCATCGGAGATTCTTATTGGACTTGGAGTACTTGTGTAGACCCAGATTTCCTTCTCTATAAACGGGGGCGGAGCTAGACTTTCGCTGACGGATTTAGACGAACCCAATAATTTTTATGTAGACTTTGTATTTGTTTTGTGAAATTTATAGAATATGTACAAATTATTCTTTTTAGAACCCAATAACTTAAAAGAACTAGAATTCTGAACCCATTAGCTTCAAATTCTAGTTCTGCCTCCGCCTATAAAGGGAATCAGACCATCTGCTTAGCAATTATAATGCTCCAAATCATGTCAATTTACGATAATTAAGTAATAGTTAAAATAAAAATACATGTTAATTGATCATAATTATATGAGAACCTTTTTTTATATGAACCGGAAAGAGCTACAAAATTGGACCTGGAGAAATGGTTAATGGTGGAGGAAAGTATTATGAGACAAAAGTCTAGGATACAATGGCTTAATATTGGAGATTCTAACACATCATTCTATCATGCTTGCATGAAAAATCGACAAGCAAGGAACACCATTGGCAAGTTAATTAATAGCAATAGGAATCTATTACAGATTTCAGATGAGTTGGAGGCGGAGATCCCGAGTTTCTATAGGGGTTACTTGGTACTGCAGCAACACAACTACCGGTGATCAATTATGAGATTATGCAGAATGATTATGTGCTAAGCAAACGCTAACAACTACAGTTAATTAGACTTGTTAGCAGAGAAGAAGTGAAGCAAACTCTAATGGGCATTAATGATAACAAGGCACTAGGGTGCGATGGGTACAAGTCCTATTTCTTTAAGAAGGCATGGCTCATTGTGGGAGAGAAAGTTATTGCAGCAGTTCATGAGTTTTTTGAGAATGTAGATGTGTGTAAAGCTATTAACTGCACAACCATCACATTGATACCAAAAGTTCAGAATCCAACAAACATAAGAGACTTTAGACCTATGTCCTGTTGCATAGTTTTATATAAACTCATCTAGTAATCACTACAAGAATGCAAGGGGTGATTGAAGATTTGGTGGATAATTTCCAAGATGCTTTTATACCTGGAAGACTGATAACAGATAATATACTTATGAGTCATGAATTGGTGAAAAGTTATGGAAGAAAGAATATATCTCCAAGATGTACGCTTAAATAGACATGGATAAGACCTGTGATTCTATGGAATGGTTGTACATAGACAAGTGTTAAGCTTACTGAATTTTCCTGAAATATTTGTAAGGTGGATAATAGCTTATATTAGAACAATAACCTATTCAGTTCTAATTAATGGTAGACCAACTATACCTTTTGAGGCAAGGAAGAAGTTAAGGCAAGAAGACCCACTTTCACCCTTCCTATTTGTTTTGGCTATGTAATATTTGTGTAGATCCTTGAAAACACTGAAGGGAGACAAGACGTTTATATTTCACACAAGTCATGACACGTTTAACTAGTGCAGATGAGATTTGCATATTGTTTACTACTGTTCTGTAAAGGAGATGTACAATCTATACAGATCATGCACCAACATTTCCCGCAATTCTTTGTAGTATCAGGACTGATTGCCAATCTAAATAAAAGATGCATTTATTTTGGAGGGGTGAAATAATTGACTCAACAACAAATTATGGAGCTACTTGGTTATACAAAGGGAGAATTGCCTTTCAGATATTCAGGGGGCCTTTGAGTATAAGAGATTGTCTACTATACAGTGTGAGCCTTAACAAAGAAGATGTTGAACATGATCCAGAGCAGGACTATAAAGTTCTCGTTGTATGTAGGTAGAGCAGTATTGGTGAAGAGAGTGATATTTTCTATACAAACTTTTTGGGCACATATCTTTAGTTGCCTAAGAAAGTTATACAGTTCATAAAAACTATATGTCGAAGGTTTCTTAAGACACAATTTTTTCTGAAGAATTCGCCATGATATACCGATCCATGCATAATATCATGAAAAATGGGTACAAATTTTTGACTGCTACTTAGTATTGGCAATAGGTATGAAAAAGTATTTAAAAAAATCAAATTTAGATATTTGTACCCTGTCGAAGTAAGGAACCATGCCATGGTCTAATAATCAAACATTCTGATTAGTTGATAATATTAGTATTAGTTGGAAATTTTGTGAAAGATAGGTTTGATAGCCTGGGAGAAATTCTGCTCACCTAAGGTTGCAGGGGGATTGAGTTTCATTGATGTGGCATTGTGGAATGAAGGTGCTATATGCAAATTGCTATGGAGTATCTGTACTAGGAAAGAGAAGCTATGAGTGCACTAGCTACACACTTACTACATCAAGGGCCATACAGTCTGGAGTACAGAACCAAAGAGTGCTTTCCGGGAAATCCAAAAGATAATTTTGGCTAAGGAGTACTTTGCTAAGGCAGGATTGAGTGAAGAGGATGTTCAGAGGATGGTGAAGTCCAATTAGACAATTATACATATCCTTACAAGGATAATTTCAAAAAGTGCCATGGAGGAAGTTAGTGTGCAATAACCAAGGACAACCCAAGTGGATCTTCATGTTGAGATTGGCAATTCAACAGAGGCTAGCAATCAAAGAGAGACTAGAAATATTGGGCGTAGTTACACATCAAAACAAGGAAAATGAGACATTGCAATATATGTTCTTCAATTGTGAGATAATAAGGAAAAACTGGAATGGTTTATTGAGATGGCAAGGGATACAAAGAACACAACATACATGGTCATGGCAGGAAGAGATTACATGACCGGCAACGGTGACCAAAAGAAAGAGTGCAAGGGTAGCAATATGCAGAATGACACTAGCAGCTGTTGTTTACCATCGTTGGCAAGAGAGGAACTTTGTGATTTTCCAGAAGAAGAGAAGGACATACACTACTTTACTTCATATTATTATTCAGGAAGTGCATATAAGGGCAGCTAAATTCCCTTATCTAGTTAGAGCAATGGCTACATTGAAGTAGTATCTGAAAGTTAGCTAGAATATAACACAGTAATGGAAGCAGAAGAAGTAATAAAAGCACCAAACGCTAGGTATCACTAAATTGGGGCTTCATGTCCAGTATGTGATAAGCTACAGGACATTTTGTAATAGCTTAGATAAGTTATAATATATATATATATATATATATATATATATATAGAGAGAGAGAGAGAGAGATCTTTTTTTTTGGTTTAAAAGATAAACATGTATTGATACTAATGATTGCGTACAAAACCTGGACGCCTATATTGCATCCTATAACATGCCAGTAGTGAGTGCTAAAGTATTATACCAAACTATATTACTGCTACTTTTAGAATTACCACTATTACAATAAGTATTCACAATATTATAATTATCAGAATGAGGCCTATAGTAATCCAAAACAAGTCCCTGCACTGCACTCTTTTCTTGCTCAAAAACTGATCATGCAAAGTCTGGCCTGTCTTCAAAAATACACACCACCGACTGAATGTCAAAATTACAGTCTTCCTTTGCTAGTTTATCTGCAACTCTATTTTGCTCTCTGTACGCATGCATCGCTAAAGGCTTACCCAATCTGTCCAGGAGGTATTTCCAATCAGAAGTTAAGTTATCAGTTGCTACATTAATGGAGTAGAGTAGCTTTATAATATCCTTTGACTCTACTTTCATGTAAAGTGGGACAAGGTAATGTGTGTGAGCTAATTGGAGTCCCTCCAACAAAGCACGTAATTCTGTTGAAGATAGTGAATCTGTTGTTACTGTGGCTGCGAATCCTACTATCCATTCAACATTTGAATTTCGTATCAGTCCACCTATACTAGACTTGCTGGTTGTATGTGCTTCATCAGTGCTTAATTTATAGAAATGATTCTTAGGAGGCTTCCATTTGAGATTTTGTTGTCTCTTTTTCAAAATAGTATGGTTCTTAGCTACAAGGTATGCGAATTCGATCGCTTGTTGAGTTGTTAATTTAGTTGAAGCTGTTGATGTAGTATGTCTAATACAATTATTATTGCTTGCTAGCCAAATATTCCTTAAATTCAAAGACAAGTATATGGCTGGATTTATTTTGCAAGAAAAATGAAAATCTTTGCAAGTTATAAATTGATGAACCCAATCAGAAGCATGTTTTCCTTGCAAATAATGATTGATGAATTCAAGGATGCTCAAATTCAGCCAAAATATTTTAGCATTTGTGCACTCTAGGAATAAGTGTTTAATAGTTTCATCCTCCCTATGGCAAAACTGACAAGTAGCATCTTGAATTAAGTTGATATGTCTAAGGTAGTCCTTAGTAGGTAGCCTCTTTCTATCGAGAAGCCAAACGAACCCTTTAATTTTGGGTTGTACAGGTAATTTCCATATCCACTCAGAATTTGATAACTTAGAGTACAAGTATATGACGTGCATCTAAGATACCATACATAGACTTAGTGCTGAAATGACCTGTAGTAGTTAAACCCCATAAAATGTTATCTACCTTATTACTTTATTTAGAAATTTAAGTAGCTTGAATTAGCCGACTAATGTTATTGGGCATCTCAAATGACAATTTATTCCAATCTCATCCCTCGTTATTAATAAAAGAATATATTGTCATATTCTGGTGCTCTAAGGGTAAGAGACCATAAATACTCGATCTAATTGTTGTACCATACCCAATCCATGGGTCATCCCATAAATTAATATGAGTACATTTTCCTGTATTCTATTTTATAGCTAGCTGACATAGGTTCCAATCATTAGTTATATTAAACCAAAATGTGAGAGTGATTATTACTTTGAAAAGTATTTAGATATTTGGTCAGCAAGACATTAGGCCACACAACATTTACTGTCTTAAATAGTCTCCAAGCTAAACTTGCTAATAAAGCATTGTTCTTTTGACGTAGTTTTTGAATTCCTAACCCTTCAAATCTTTTTGGCCTAGTAATGTCATTCCATTTAACAAGGTGCAATTTTTTTTCTAAAGTAGTACCCCATAAGAAATTTCGTTAGTACTTATTCAATTTTTAAGAATGTGGGATGGAATGTGTATGTATTTCATTATATGATTTGGCAGTTGGTTTAAAGTAAATTTTATTAAGGTGGCTCTTCCTGATAATGTATGGAATTTAGACTTCCATCCTGCTAATTTATTCTTTAAATTATTAAGGAAAAACTGAAAATTAACATTTTTAGGCCTTGCCTAGAATATTAAAAATCCTAAGTAATTGCCAAAAGAGGTGCCTTCTTTCATGCTAAAGGAATTTAAAACAAAATACTTATCAGAAGGAGTACACTTTTTAGAGAAGAATATTTTTGATTTTTCAAAATTAATTTTTTGCCCTGAATATTTTTAGATGTTGTTTAAAACATCAATGATTACATGACAACTTTTAATTGTTAATTTAGAAAATAGTATAATATCTTCTGTGAAGAATAGATGAGATAATATTGGACATTTGTTAGACAGTCAAATTGGTTGCCATTGTAGATAGTCCACTAATTAAGAAATATTTCTAGACAATAATTCCATGCACATAATAAGCAAATATGGTGATGGTAGATCTCCTTGACGAATACCTCTTGAAGGTGTAAAATAGTGAGTGCTTGAACCATTAATTAATATGGAGATCGATGTATTGTAACACAAGACATAATTAAAGAAATTATTGACAGAGGTATGTTAAAGTAATATAAAGCACATCTTATAAAAGACCATTCTAATCTATCAAATGCTTTCTCTAAATCAAACTTTAATAACATTGATAGATATTTTTCTTTCATTCTAGCAAGGTAATTTAAAGATTCATGTACTATTATAGCATTATCGCCAGCTATTTTACCTTGTTGGAACCTAGTTTGTGTTGGTCCTATAATCTTACTAATGAGTGGTTTAAGTCTATTAACTATTATATTAGTAATTAGTCTATAAACAATATTGCAAAGGCTAATTGACTAAATTGTTGTATTCTTGTAGGATGATTTACCTTAGGGATGAGGCAAATAAGAGTTTTATTAAGCTCATGAGGAACAGTTTTTGAATCAAAAACATTATGACAAAAAGAGTTAACTTTAGCACCTACATCCTTCCAGTGTTTTTGGTAGAAAAATGGATGTAATCCATTTTGTCCTGGTGCTTTGCAGGCCTTAAAATTATTTAAAAAATTTAGAATCTCTTCTTGATTAAGCGGTAAATCAAGATTAAGTAAATCATTAGAAGAGATCTCATAGCTATATGAATTCATTCTCATGTTCTCCGAGATTAAGTGGACACTTTGATATAGATCAGTGAAACAATTTAATATTAAGCTATGTATTTCAGTAGAGGTGGATACCCAATTTCCAATATTTTCTTGCAAAGCATTAATTTTATTTCTATGACGTCTGTGAAGTGTAGACAAATAGTAAAATCTAGTATTCGCATCCCCTTCATTCAGCCAATTTATTCTAGATTTTAACTGCCAAAATTCCGCTTCTATATGAAGAATGTGACTTTATTCCAATATCAATTGAGTTTCCAAATTTTGCAAGAAAATACTAGTAGGATAATGGAAGGAGGATTGTAAGACTACTAATCTAGCAAGTAGTTTTCTTTTTTTGTTCAAAAATATTACAAAAATATTATGAACGTGTTACTACCCTCTTAAATTATCAGTAGTAGTTAGTGAAGTCATATCATTCGACCATGTTGCATGGATCAACTGTTGAAATTGTGGATGAGAAGCCCACATAGTCTCAAATCTAAATATCTTTTTTTGAATGAGTTAAGAGGTTCTAAATTAATTAGTAGAGCACAATGATCAGAGTGAGTACGAGGTAGATGCGTCATAGTAGAATTTGGAAATAAGTTTAATCTACCCGATTATCCATGGCAAAGTATTGTTATCATGCAAGTTAATTAGACTATTCCAAAGAACATCACGTAGTTGATAATGTTGACTAGCATATATAGCAGATAATATCCAAGAAGGTTTTGTGGGACTAACCTAGACCATGCAATGTATTTCATGCTCAGAGATCCTCATTTCAGTAATATTAATAAGATCAACATTTCAAAGCACCACCAATCCCCCTATGAGTCCATTTGCAGAAGCTTAAGCCATATTTGTAAAATTGAAGTCCTCATGCAAGCTTGTATGATCTTGCATGTGAGTTTCAAGTAAGATACCAATAGTGGGCCTATTATTATCTAGTAGAGACATAAAATGTCTCCTAAACTCTGGATTATGAGAGCCCTACAGTTCCAAACTAATAAATTCATATAAGAATTAGGATTTCTGGGTTGGGTGGTACGAGCCTGAGTCAATGGATTGACAACTGAGGGTGTCATCAAATCCAGACTCAGTGGAAGTTGAAGAAGCATTGGAATGATTACCATAGCATATTTCCCAACCTCTGTATTTGTGGTCTAACGAAAATTCAGGTGCATGTTATCAGTTTCGGTGGACACTTTAGAATGGATTTTTTTTCGAATTGTTCTTTGAGGTTGTAAAACTGGATCCCTTTTAACAACCAAAAATTTATTCGTGTTTCCTGTCACAACTTCTTTTGGCTACTACAGCCCTGGTGAAGGGCGTAGTTAAGGGGGGTTTTTTCCAATTAAAGGACAACCAAACAAGATCTAATATTTAAGATATTTTCAGAGTCTCCACTTGGGAGATTTATGGTGTTCCAAGTCACCGGTTTAGAATCCCGAATCGAGGAAGATTTGACTTCGTTTAATAGTCAGCGAATCAGAAATTCGGGTAAGGAATTATGTTAACTCGGGAGAAGGTGTTAGGCACTCCTGAGTTCCGTGGTTCTAGCACGGTCGCTCAACTGTCATATTTTGCTTAAATTATTTGATTTTAAACACTTGTGAACCTAGGTTCAAATTTTAACTTCTAGCTGCTTTTATTTGTATTTTAAAAAGAATTTCAACGTCATTAAAACATGTCTTGAACCACGTCACATAAATGCACTCGTGGTTTTTGACACATTTTAACTTCGTTGGGATTTGGATTTGGGTCACATAAATGCGCAACCGAGTTTAAGAAGGTAAAATTATTAAATGACGCACCTAAAAGCAACTGACGCGTTGTTAACTTTGCTAGGGCCATGAAAATTAGTTAAATGGCACACCTCGAGTTCTAAATATTTTAAAGAACTAATTAAATAGGACCGCGCGATTATCATTTGTTTGGCATGGCGCATCCCAATTCTAAAAAAAGGTATTCAGCTAACTCTTGAGGACCGTTGATTGTACACATGGGTGTTATTTACTATGGAAATTTATTGAAAATAAAAGCTTCATTTCAATTAAACAATCGAATAGCATAATTGCTAATGACAGTCGACTTAGTGACAAATTATACCTTAACTTCCATGTTATATGGACCAAATTACAATACATAATTAAATCCCAAAGTCTCACGTTCTCAAGGAAAAATGGAGAACTCATTTATGAGGATAAGCTAGTGACTACTTGCAAGAATTTTTAGTACTATTATTAGATTTAACACTCTTTGAATAATAGTATATGTCGAACAATTGTGTAATCAAAGCAGTTTTCTCCTAAAACAAATAAGGAAGAGTCAGCAGACTAATGAGCATGCTATATACGGACATTCTAGAAGGTCAACACATGCAGAAATGCAACTGAATGCCATGCATAGAAGCTTGACTTCAGCTATAGAATTTATTGAAGAGCACGTGTTTCTTCTAACAAATGGTATGCAATAAATAACTTAGATAGATTTGAACAAGCAAAAATCACTAGACATCAACTTCCGACTAGCAAAATCGAACCAAAATTACAAAATCACCTAAAGATTTAACAATTTAACCACTCAATACATTCATAATACAATGAGGATCTCAAACTTGCCTATGTCGAACAAATAAATGGCGCTAGATTAAACATCCAAAATTATCAATCTATTACAGTTCAAAGTCTAATAACAGTCCATATTAATTACAATTAGTTACTATAAAGCAAAACCTAAACCTATTACAAAAGCATCATTGTTACTTGACTTCTATTTGTGATACATAGTGAAAGAGCTCAGAACATGTGCCTGGAATGAAGTAAAGGAGAAATACCTATGAGTAGGCAAACCAGAGGCAATAACAATAGAAAACCAACAAAAGATACATCAGCGAACCAAACTAGAAACCCAGAGTTAAATAGGAGATATTATCACATAAACAAGGCCATTATTTAAAGCCAGCAACACCAATAGACTGACCAAAACAGGCTTCAATGCACCTCAAATATACTCAGAATTGAACTTTGCAACTTCTGAAAGTTTAAATATCTCACACCCATATATTTCAAATCTCACTTACACTAAGATTCAAATTGATTGATGAGAGTAGGAACAAAATAAAAAAAACCTAATGAAATAGTGTTTTTGTGGTCTTACAGAAATTTAAGAAGTTGGAAACTTCAGATAATTTTTGTGGGATTCTTCGGACCTAAAAACCTCCCTATGAAGGCATTGGAATGCCTTTTTATATCCAAAGTTTTAGGGCAACCCTATTATTTGTTTTTACCCCCTTAGTCCTCCTTTTATTTTCAAGATATACCCAACCAGTTCCTAAATTCTTAGCTTGTTCTCCAAGTTATAACAATTAAAATATGAAATACTGATTTGAGCCCCATCTAGAATGTTCTAGGGGCTTCCAAATCAGTTGAATGCCAGATTCCCCAACTCACAACACCTGTATTACCCCTGAATTAATCTTAAATTACCCAAACTATACTAGCTGACCCCCTTTACCTTTAGTTAAATTGACTATATCTAAACTCCACGAATCCTCATTCAGCTATTATTAAAAGAACTAATAAGAGCCAAACTTGTAACAAAATAAGAGACTACTAGGAATCAATGAAACAAATGCCAAAATTAAACTAAAAATCAGAATAAGCAGGATCAACCAAATCAGAACAAAATTATTTTTAAAAAAAATCTTGTACTCTAATTAAATAAGAATTCATGCCTTTGACTATAACACGACAATTAATTTGAGCACGTTAGACCAAAGAAACAAAGGAGAAGTGCAGGAATGAAGGAGTATGTTATGAAGAGATGAAATACCTAAACAAGAATCAATTTGAAGCAAATAAAAATGAACAAATAGTCAACAGTACAAGAAACAGAATACTTAGCTTTTCTTTTAATCAGAATATGTATTGAATCCACCATGCATAGATTAGGTCAACTCTTTGGCATGATATTCAGCCAATCCTGGGGCTATTTGAAAGGGAATATGACGCACATTTGGGATGAGGGAAAGTCAATGGTCGTTGGGTGTTGATTTGAGATTCTTTGGGCACCGACGCTGCCATGGACGGCGGATCAGCCATCGTTTGAACAAAGATTCGATATGATTGGGTGGTATTCGAGCCAAGGGAGTCACATATATGGGAAGAGGAGGCCGGGAAGGTGTAGGGGTGTAAATCTGGGAAGGTTTGGAGGTAACGCCACCGTGGGCGGCGGAGACGGCGACTATATTTTCATATATTCGACGTGTTTGAGGAAGGATTGAGGGAAACTAGGAGTGGGGTTTGACGGGGGAGGTGGAGAGGATGGTATGTTGTAAATTTGGAAGGGGTTGGTGACCGGTCGCTGCCGTGAGGCAATTTCCGGCGGCGGGATGAGGCGGTGGATGCTGGGGCTAGGGTTGGGTGTATTTGGACAATGTACATTTTGTTTGGGGTAGGGGGTTTAAAACCTATATATACGTGTGACAAACCAGGTTGGTTGCCGCTGGATTGAGGGCGATGGATGACCAGGATTAAACGACGATCAAACGGCGTCGTTTGGACATTAGGTTTGTTGGACTGGGTTGAGGGACGATTTGGGCCAATTGGGGCAGGTACTCAGGGATTTTGGGGTGGGTTTGGGCGATTTTTCCCATGATTTGGCCCAACTACTTGCTCATTCATATATTTTCAGCTTTTATTTTCTTTCTTTCCTTTTTTTCATTTTTCAAAAATTAGAACTTAAAAAAAATTCTAAATAAGAATATGAATCCATAATTGACCTATAAAAATCCTAATTAATCCTACATAGTCATTACCTAAATAAAAATGAAAATCACCTAAAGAAAACAAAAATTTAAATTTGAAGTACAAATTAAAACTATTTTTTGATTTTCATTTTATAAATAACTAATTACTAATTAATCATTAAAAATGCAAGGTTAAATCCTAATATGCATATGCCCATATTTTTTTTTATGTGTTTTCAGTTAATTAGTACACTCACAAATGCAAACACTTGACAGAAAATGCCACAAAAATTGGCAAAATCAAAATAATAAAAAATAGTGAATAGCAATTGTTTTGTTTGGAATTATGGGAGTAATTCATATAGGAAAAAAATTATGTGCTCGCAGTTGCCCCTCTTTACTCGGAAACACAAAGAGTTTTCGTGTAAAGATAAATGAGCAAACACGAGCAATTTTTGCCCGTTTGAATACTCCGTGTGAAGTATTTTTGAAACATTTGACTGCACCCTGCCTCAGAGGTTGCCTTCATATCCTCGGCTATTGAGGAATCAGGTCAGTGTAGGTCAGGAGTGTTTGGTAGATTGGACTACCGAAGCTATGATTTCACTGTTGTTGCTGCTGCTGATACTGCTAGACCCCCTTATTACATCTTGTGAAAAATGAAGAAGCTAAACTAAGCTATGAACTATGAATTACAAAAGAACATGTCTACGTCTTCAATATTGCTCTTGATCTTTGTTGCCTTGTTGCCTCGCGTTTCTTCTTGTAAACTCCTTGTTGACTTGTATTTCTTCATGTAGAATTTCTTATTGCCATGTTGACTTCTTGTTTCCTCTTATTCTATGTTAGAGGCCAAATTGTTGGACTTTGAAATGTACTCCCTTGTTTTGCAGGTGGGTGCCTGATTACCAAAACTTGAATCTTGAAAAATATTCCCTTGTTCTGACTGGTGGGCGCCTGATTACCAAGAATTAAAACTTGAAAAATATTCCCTTGTTCTGATAGGTGGGCGCCTGATTACCAAATCTTGAAACTTGAAAAATATTCCCTTGTTTTGATAGGTGGGTGCCTGATTACCAAATCTTGAAACTTGAAAAATATTCCCTTGTTCTAACAGGTGGGCGCCTGATCACAAAACTTAAAATTGGAAAAATATTCCCTTGTTCTGACAGGTGGCGCCTGATTACCAAACTTGAAACTTGAAAAATATTCCCTTGTTTGACAGGTGGGCGCCTGATTACAAAAACTTGAAATTTGAAAAATATTCCCTTGTTCTGACAAGTGGGCGCCTGATTACCAAACTTGAAACTTGAAAAATATTCCCTTGTTTGACAGGTGGGCGCCTGATTACTGAAGCTTGAAACCTGAGAAATATTCCCTTGTTCTGACAATTGGGCGCCTGATTACCAAAACTTGAAACCTGTAAAATATTCCCTTGTTCTAACAGGTGGGCGCCTGATTACCAAATCTGAAACTTGAAAAATATTCCCTTGTTCTGACAGGTGGGCGTTTGATTACCAAAATTTGAAATTTATAAAATATTCCCTTGTTCTGACAGGTGGGTGCCTGATTACCAAATCTTTAAACTTGAAAAATATTCCCTTGTTCTGACAGGTGGGAGCCTGATTATTATATCTTGAAACTTGAAAAATCTTCCCTCGTTCTAACAGGTGGGCGCATGATCACAAAAACTTGAAATTTGAAAAAAAAATATTCCCTGAGACAAACAAAACAAGGGAATATTTTTCAAGTTTCAACAAAACAAACAAAACACAAGAAATCCCTTTTGCTCCAGTTTGATGCTGGGCGGATCTGTGGGTGTTAATCAAATCTCCTTACCAAATATCTCGAAAGCTAAGTCCCATTATCCAGGAGGGTCCTGACAATTCTTAACCGGTGATAATTTTAAAATTATGTTATGTTTTATCAAAAGGTATTATTTTTCACTATGTCTTATTATGAGTTATATTTGCTGGGGATCTGCTGGTGATTGGTGATTAAAACTACTTCCCATTATCCAGGCGGGTCCTGACAACTCTTAATTAAATGACCAAATGTGTCTGCTAGGGTTAGTATTTAGAGCTGCGTCCTATTATCCAGGGGATCCTAACAACTTCTAAAATTAAATATCATTATCCAGGCGGATTCTGATGACTCTTGTTAAGGAAGTATTTGGGTTTGACCATGCCACCAGACTGTTTGTGTTCTAGGCTAAGTCCCATTTTTCAGGAGGGTCCTGACAACTCTTAACTGAATCCTACTTTAACATGCAAGTCATTTAATGCCCTTTGCTATCCATGATTACCGCTAACCTTTAAATAAGTCCTGTTTTCCAGGAGGGTCCTGAGGATTCTTGCTTAAATGCCAACTCTAACTTCTGGTTGTTTCTGCTAGTGATCATTGTTCAGGAGGGTTTCTGTGATTCTTATCGAGGAAGGTGTTTGTGGCTGCCCATGGTGCCCATGCCTGTTTGGGTTATAACTGAGTCTCATTTCAACTTCCACGCCCTTTATAACCCTTGGTTATTTCTGTTGGGGTTTGCTAATTAAAGTTTGTCCCAATATACTCTTGTTGGAGAGAACATTTATGATAGTCTATGTGCCCTGAGATTTTGGTCATACCTGCTATGTGCTTGCCTTCTCCTGTGGATGGCCCTCCCTTAGGCTCTTGTGGACTTTTTCTACCCCTGTGTCAATCAAAGAAAACTTATCAGTTTGAAAAGTGGTGGTTAGCTTGCGGCATTCTTGTTGTAAGCGGCCTCCCCACTGTCGTCTTCCGTTATTTTCAATTTTCTATGTTGATGATGAGTTGATTGAGCTGCTTAGTTGACCCCCTGAACCTTTACGGCTTTACTTTGCTTCCCATTATTGTGTTACATTTCTAGCCCTTTTGCCAGAATCCTTGCACCTTTCACGAGATTACCAAACTAGTGTATTATGCTTGGCTGACCCTCTAACCCTTGAAACTTTACTCTGCTCCTCATCTTTGTGTTGCATTTCTGACCCTTTGCTAGAATTCTTACATCCTTTCCTGAGATTACCCGGTCATTTTATGATATTTGGCTGACCCTTGACCCTGGTGTCTTTACTTTGCTTCCCATCTTGTGTTGCATTTACGACCCTTTGCCATAATTCGTTCATCCTTTCCTGAGATTACCCGGTCAGTTTACAATGTTTGGCTGACCCTTGACCCTGGTGTCTTTACTTTGCTCCCATCTTGTGTTGCATTTCCGACCATTTGCCAGAATTCTTTACGTCCTTCTTTGACGGTTGTTGAGTCAATGTATTATTCTTGGTTAACCCTTGTGATCTTTCCTATCTTTGTGTTGCGCTTCTGACTCTTTTTGCCAGAAGCCTTGCATCCATTCTGAGATTACCCGGTCAATTTACGATGCTGTGCTGATCCCCAGAACCTTTGTAGTTTTACTTTGCATCCCTATCTTTGTGTGGTGCTCCTTCACTTTGCCAACTCTTGTCTCTTTAATCAATTTTATCATTGAAGCTCTAGTGAATCCCTCCCCTTGCTATTTCAAACTTTGCTGCCTTTGTTACGTATTTGGTGTCATGCGCTTTGTCCCTTTGGGAGCTGATAATTGGCTTTGAAATTTCTCCCGTTTTCTTAATCAAAAGACTTCAGAGACTTGAAAGAAAAATGAAATGCGATGACTCAGAATTGTATTTAGGGTAAAGAATTCCACATTAACTTACTATTGATAGGAGGAGAAAGGAAACTTATCTAAGGAGGAGCAGCTGCTCTTTTGTGATCATGACATGCACTTCGGCCTAGTCGACCCAATCTCTCCTGATGACCGGCCTTCTTTTACCATGCCTTTGTTGTTGTGACCATTTCTAACCCAATTCCTTCAACCAAACCCTAGCTTTGCTTGCCTGATGGTGTTTTGAATGGATTTCCACCGATGGACCCTTTCCAGTTGTTACTTCTTACCTTGACTTTGCCTCATGGTGCCCATGAGGGTTTTTACCAATGAGACTCTCTCATTTTTATTTCTCTGAACTCGTATCGCCTTACGGTGCCCACAAGGGTTTTCACCAATAATACTATCTCATTTTTATTTCTCTCAAACTCTCATCGCCTTATGGTGTCCGTGAGGGTTTTCACTAATAAGACTCTCTCATTTTTATTATTATTTTTCAGAACTAGAGTGCCATCCCGACGTATGGTCCACCTCTCCTTTCTTGCCCAGACATTTCTTATAGATTGATCAGAAGGTCTTCTTTTGGACTGTAATATAGGCTTTTGGACAAGGTTATAAAGAAAAGGTGTGAAAGGCTCGAAAATTTCTTTTATGGGTTCAAAATTTACAACTTTCAGAATCCAAACCAACGCAATTTCTGCCCCAGTTTCTTGTTTGGCGCTTTTGGATTTATTTGAATATGACCGAGACATGAGGCTGCCTACGTATCCCAAAAATGAATCAGGTCAAACGTAGTTCCTACTGATTCCTTACTTTCACTATTGTTTGTTTTCCTTTTCCTTCTCTCTTTTCGTTGTTCTTTCCTTGCTTTTCTCTTTTTCTTCTTTTTCTTTTTCCTCTTCTTTTCTTTTCTTTTTTTCTTTCTTTTTCCTTTCTTTTCTTTCTTTTCTATTTTCTTTTCTTTCTTTTCTTTTCTTCCTTTGTTTTGCTTTGTTTTCTCCTTTTGTTCTTGTCCTTTCACTTCCTTCTTATGATTGCGCTTCTGACTTTTATTACTAATTACGAAGCAAGAAAATAATTGAAGCTCAAGAGGGTTAACAAAGGGTAAAGTGTTTAGATAGCTTAATAAAATGCCTTCGTCATTTCAAACTCTAAAACATTCCAAGTATAAACAAACGTCAAATGCAGACAATTATTCAAACAAAAGAAAATCATACATAATATCTTTTGACTGCATCTGAATTGATAACCATCTCTACACATTTTCCTTCCACATTTGTTAGATACAATGATTGGACAGCACTCTTGACACGACAAATGGTCCTTGCCAATTTGGAGCGAACTTGCCCTTTGCCTCGGCCCGGTGATGGTGGATGCGTTTCAACACTAATTGGTCCACTTCAAACTTTCTTGGACATACCTTCTTGTTATATGCTCTGGCAATACTTGTTGATACATTGGCCGTGATACATCGTTGCCTATTTTTTCTCATCAATCAAACTTAATTGCTCCAAACGAGTTCTAACCCATTCTTCATCGTCGATTCTTGCTTCAGCCACGATCTGAAGGGAGGGGATTTCAGTTTCAGCCAGGATTACTGCTTCAGTGCCGTATACCAACAAATATGGGGTTTCCCCTTTCGAGGTTCGAACGGTAGTGCGATAGCCTAAAAGTGCGAAGGGAAACTTTTCATGCCACTGCCTGGACCCTTCCACCATTTTACGAAGTATCTTCTTTATGTTCTTATTGGATGCCTCGACCGCTCCATTCGCCTTAGGGCGGTACAGGGTGGAATTTCGATTTGTAATATTGAACTGCTGACATACCTCTTTCATCAAGTGACTGTTGAGAGTTTCCCCCATTATCAGTGATGAGAATCTTGGGGATACCAAATCGACAAATGATATTTGCATGTACAAAGTAAACCACGACTTTCTTGGTCACTTCCTTGAAGGTCTTAGCTTTAACCCACTTGGTAAAATAGTCAATAGCAACCAGGATGAACCTGTGTTCGTTAGAAGCTGCTGGCTCGATGGACCCGATGATGTTCATGCCCCAAGCAACAAAAGGCCATAGTGCAGACATCGTATGCAATTCAGACGGCGGGGAGTGAATTAAGTCTCCATGCACCTGACATTGGTGACATTTGCGCACGAAGCTGATATAATCCTGCTCCATGGTGAGCCAATAATAGCCTGCCCGAAGAATCTTCTTTTCCAAAATGTATCCGCTCCTGTGTGGCCCGCAGATGCCAACATGCACCTCATTCATGATGGTTGTCCCTGCCCAGCATCTACGCATCTTAACAAACCAAGATCCGATGTCCTTTTGTATAATATTCATCCGCTGAAGAAAAGCCCACTTGACAAGCGACAGATTGTTCTCTTCTGGTCACTCATGGCTTGTATTGGGTACACACCTCTCCCGATATATTCTTTGATGTCGTGGAACCAAGGCTCACCGTCAAGCTCTTCTTCCACCATGTTGCAACAAGCATGTTGGTCATGGACCTGGATATGTATCGAGTCAACATAAGCCTTTTCCGGATGATGTAACATTGGTGCCAAAGTGGCTAAGGCATCAACAACCTTATTGTGAATTCTGGGGATGTGCCTGAACTCTATTGACCAGAATCGTTGAGAAAGAGCACGAAAGCATTGTCGGTATGGTATGAGTTTTAAATCTCTCGTTTACTCCCCTTGAATTTGGTATACCAGAAGGTCCGAGTTTCCTAAGACCAAGACTTCCTGGACACCCATGTCTGCTGCTAACCCAAAATGCATGCCTCATATTCTGCCATATTGTTGGTGCAATGGAAGCGGAGTTGAGCTGTGACTGGGTAGTGATGCCCTTCTTCTGAAGTGAGCACTGCTCCTATCCCGGCGCCTTTCATGTTGGCAGCCCTATCCAAGAAAAATTTCCATCCTGACTTCTCACCATGTTCCATTTCATCAATATGCACCACTTCCTTGTCCGGGAAGTATGTGTTCAAGGGCTCATATTCTTCATCTATCAGATTCTCAGCTAGATGATCAGACAATATTTGTGATTTTATCGCGGTCCTAGTCACATAGAGAATGTCAAACTCATTGAGCAAGATTTTCCATTTTGCGAGCCTTCCTGTGGGCATTGGCTTCTGGAAAATGCACTTCAACCGGTCCAGACATGAGATGAGATAAGTGGTATATGATGACAAGTAATGTTTTAACTTCTAGGCTACCCACGTCAAGGCATAACATGTCCTTTCAAGATGAGTATTCTTAACCTCATAGGCCGTGAATTGCTTGCTGAGGTAGTATATGGCCTGTTCTTTCCTCCCGGTGATGTCGTGCTGACCCAACAGACATCCAAATGAGTTTTCCAAGACTATCAGATATAAGATCAAGGGCCTTCCTAGTTTTGGCGGGACCAACACCGGTGGGTTCGATAAATATTCCTTTATCTTATTAAAATCCTCTTGGAATTCTCCTGTCTATTTCCCTGCAGCATCCTTTTCAGTAGCTTAAATATGGGCTCGCAGATGGTTGTGAGATGAGAAATGAACCGACTGATGTAATTCAATATTCCCAATAGACTCATCACCTCTGATTTGTTCCTCAGTGGTGGTAGTTCCTGTATAGCTTTGATCTTCAATGGATCTAGTTCAATGCCTCGTCGGCTGACAATGAACCCTAGAAACTTCCCTGAGGGGACCCCAAATGCGCATTTTGCTGGGTTGAGTTTGAGGTAATACCTGCGGAGCCTTTGGAAGAATTTCCTTAGGTCTTTAACATGATCAGATTGCTTTCTGGACTTCACAATCACATCATCCACATAGACCTCAATTTCCTTATGTATCATATCGTGAAAAATGGTTGTCATTGCCCTCATGTATGTCGCCCCGGCGTTCTTCAAACCGAAAGGCATGACCCTATAGTAATATGTCTCTCATGGCACGATGAATGCTATTTTATCTGCATCTTCTTCATCCATTAAGATCTAGTGATAACCTGCGTAACAATCCAGAACGACCCGATCTCATGCTTCGCACAGTTTTCAATCAGTACGTGAATGTTCGGTAGGGGGAAGTTGTCCTTCAGACTATTGAGGTCACGTTAATCGAGACACACTCTGGTTTTACCATCCTTCTTTGGTACGGGCACAACATTAGCTAACCAGGTGGGATATCGTGTAACTTGTATAACCTTTGCCTCAAACTGCTTGGTCACTTCCTTTTTGATTTTCACGCTCACATCAGTTTTAAACTTCCTCAACTTTTGTTTGATGGGAGGACAGGCAGGGTCGGTGGGCAATTTATGAACTACCAAGTTCGTGCTCAATCCGGGCATGTCATCGTAAGACCATGCGAAGACATCTTTGTATTCAATCAATATTTCAATTATCTCTTTCCTAAGCTATGGCTCCAGATGGACACTTATTTTGGTTTCTCTAAGGTTATTCGAGCTCCCTATTGACTGCCTCTGTATCGCTTAGATTCGGTCTGGGTTTCTTCTCAAATTAGCTCAACTCTTTACTAATTTCGTCCCACGTCCCTTCCTCGTCATACTTTGGCTCATCCTCATGCTCTATTTACTGAATTATTATTTTTGAACCAGAGCGATTTTTAAGACTGGGCCGAAGAGTCCTTATGCATGTCAAATAATTGGAACCAGCATAAAAATAACTGTACAAAAGAGAAAAGAAAGAGAAGTAAAGGAAAATGGGAACTATCAGCATCACTGGAAAGGAAATTGCATTTCATTAGAATCAAAAGATAATAGAGTTTACATATCCAAATGGAGGGAAATAACAACCGAATTAACAACTCTGAAGCTAATCCAAACTAGACTGAAAGAAAAATCAAAGTCGACTACCACGACTCCCTCCGGGTGGGAAGAGGAGTGGATTCCTAGTCATTAACTTTTGCGCATGCTCCCACAAACTGCATGTCTTCCCTGCTCAATCCTTCTCCCGCCTCAACCATATTTACCTCATTGAACATCCTTTCTAACCCCTTATCCAAATCCCCATCCGCGTTGATCAGCAGGCTGGGAATCTTTGGCACTGGACACTTGCTAGTACTAGGCTTGACAAACGATCTAGACAAACTTGGGATGCGGCCCTCTGCTTTAACTTTCTCGCTTGCCTTATGTATACAGTTGTAGGCTTGAACCCTAGACCAAAAGTGTCCAAATTTTTGGGTAGGGACACTGGTTGCACGATTCCTTGTAGAGAAGCACCCAACCCTTTGCCGGGCATGAAACCATTCTTTAACATTTCTGAAGCCACCATGACTGACGCGGTTTCTATATTTGGAGCTATGACAACCTCACCTTCCGGGATCTTCTCAACTGACACCGTGTCGAATACCTTGTAGACCCATGGCCCTTTGCTGTCTTCAGATTCAATAAAAGATATGATAACATCACTTGAAACACACAGATTATCTTCACCGTGCACCACAATCTCTTGCCTGTCCCATTCAAATTTGACCATTTGGTGCAAAGTAGATGGCATTGCCTTGGCTGCGTGAATCCAGGGCATGCCTAACAACAGGTTATAAGAAACTAACATGTCCAACACTTGAAATTCCATGGTGAACTCAACAGGCCTTGTTGTCACCCCCGTCACTATATCCCCCACTGAGTCATTTCCTCCGCCATTGAACACCCGAACACAAATGTTATTCTTGTGGACCCTTTCATTCTCTACCTTCATCTTGATCAATATGGAGAACGGACAAATATTTGCATTAGACCTATTGTCAATTAGTACCCGGGTGACCACAACATCTTCACATTTCATAGTCAAATAAAGGGCCCGGTTGTGCTCAGTGCCCTCCATGGGCAGTTCGTCGTTAGAGAAGGTGACCCGATTTACCTCGATATCTTGTTTGAAATCTTCTCCAAATGATTCACTGTTATCTTGTCAGGGACGTGGGCTTCGTTCAAAATCTTCATCAGCACCGGCGATGTTCATATGAATGGATTAGTAGGTGCAATAAGGAGATCTAAGCTGGTGTCTTCCTCAATTGCTCTATGATGGAGTAGTCCTGCATTTTCATTTTCTTCAGGAATTCTTCCATCTCTTCTTCGGATACAGCTTTCTGCACCGATTCCGGGTTATCCTTCGGGATCCTGATCTCCAAGGAACGGCTTTTTTGTTGACGACTGGTGGTTGGATTACAGGTTTTACCATAACAGGCTCTATGCGAGCACCTTCCACAACTACGATGGGTTCTCTACTGCCCCGTGTATTATCACTTTTGCATGTTCTTGTTTTGGTGAAACCCTGTATGATGAGCTCCCTTCAACTACAACAGGTTTGCTGCTTCTTCCTTTTACCTCGATCACTTACTTCTCACTGCTCATATTCTCAGTTGGCTTGACTTCACTCGATTTGATCATAATTACCGTTTTTGAGGGCTTTTTGGGCTATCCCCCTTTCTCTACGATCTCAATCATGTTGGTCGCATGATGGGTTGACAGTGGGTTTTGGTTAATGTTGGGTGCCTCTGGAGTTTGCACTTCAATCCGGTAGGAGTCGATGAGTTCCTGGATAGCATTCTTCATATGCCAAAACTTTTCGGTATCATGCCCTGGTGCACCAGAACAGTATTAACAGCTAACAGAATAATCTAGATTCTTTGGGGGAGGATTTGTCAATTTTGCTTTGATTGGTCTCAACATATCCAGTTGTCGCAGCCTGTGGAATAAACTAGTGTAGGATTCTCCCAATGGAGTGAAAGTCTTCTTCTTCTATACCCTTTCATTTCTCAAGACTGGATTGGCTCGGAAGGCGGGTTTCAGGGGTTCTTGGTAGGCTCTTGGAGGTGGGTAATAATTTTGTGGAGTTGGGTAGGTATTTTGTGGGGCTAGCGCATGCCATTGTGCGTGGGTGGGAGGTTGGGTATACGCTTGTGCATGATGTACTAAGAAGCAAGTTTCTAACGATAAATAGTAATATTGTGGTGGGCCGTATGGAGGGTGTGGGTATGTTGGTGGTGAGGACGGGGTTGAGTGTAATGAGATAGGGTCCGAGGCTTGAACCAAGTTCCCGACTCAATTGTTGCCACTTCTTCCTTTTTCTTCTATCCCAATGTTCCCCTAGCTCCACCCTGGACGGCCTGAGTGGTTGCCTTGATTGCAGAGTAGCTCATGATCTTGTTGGATATGAGCCTTTCCTCAACCGTACTCCTCATTTTAACTACTTAGTTGAAAGATTTACCTACTGCTGACACCAAATGCCCGAAATAGGTAGGTTCTAGAGCCTATAGGAAATAGTCAACCATCTCACTATCCTTCATTGGAGGATCAACTCTGGCTGCTTGTTCTCTCCATTGAAAACTGTATTCCCTGAAGCTCTCGTTGTGTTTCTTCTCAAGTTTTGTCAGAGATAGACAATCCGAGACAATCTCGAGATTATATTGAAAGTGATAAGCAAACGCTAGTGCCAGGTCATCCCAAGTGTACCACCGATTGTGATCCTGCCGAGTGTACCACTCCATTGCTGACCCACTTAAACTTTGGCAAAAGTATGCCATTAGAAATTCATTTTTTTCCCTTGCCCCTCTCATGTTGCTGCAAAACCCCCTTAGATGCGCGATCAGATCGCCATGTCCATCATATAAGTCAAATTTAGGAATCTTAAAACCTGGAGTTAACTACACGTCTGGAAATAGACAAAGGTCCTTGAACGCCACGCTCACCTTGCCATCTAAACCTCGCATGTCCCTGAACAATTGTTCTAAACTTCTGACCTTTCTGATCACCTCCTCTTGCTCATGATTTTTGACTGGCTTTTCTACTCCCGTCGAGATTTTGAAGCGGGGAGCATAGGATTGAGGCTCATGAGCTTCGTAAGCAGGTTCTGGTGGATAGTATTGGTTGTCATAAGCTTGAAGCAAGGGCTCACTCGACTATCTATGGAGTGCGGGAGGAGGAGGTGCCACATAAATGGGAGAAATTGGTGGAGGGGGTGAGGAGCGGCTTTTGGTAGCGGAGCTGGTGGTGGTTGAGAGGTCGAACCCTGGTGCTGTGAGTAGATAAGAAAACTTGAAGGTGGATCAGTGGTGGACTAGTCATGAGCTTGGGCCAGTGGTGGAATGAAGGTTTGGTCGGCAGGATAGGTTGGGGGTGGCTGTCCTCTCGCCCATGCCTGGTACATTTCGGCCATTTGGTGTTTCAGTTTGTACATTTCCTCCTTCATGGCATTAACGTCCAATTCCTCTACGTCTTTCTAGGGGTCAATAATGCTGACATCGGTTTCCTGATTGGCCATGACTTGCTTGCTCTTAGACCGCGTGTTGTAGGAGTGAGTTGCCAGAATGCCGCAAGTACTTACCACTTGTCTAGTCTGAATGCAAAACACCAAAAACTTGTTAATGGTTAGGTTTTGACATGCGAGCGGCCACATATTAGGTGTAATGCACCTAAACAATGATTGGTCATTACATGCATCGGTTGCTTGCATCATCCCGGCTTTCATTTATTCATTTGCAATGCCCTTTTTGGCTTTATTTTCTTACTCTATCCTATTTTGTTTTCTTGTTTGTTTCTTGATTTTCCTCTGCTTTTTTCTCCTATTCTTTCCTTTTTAATTTCTTTTCTCTTTTCTTTTTCTCTTATTTGGTTACGGTCGAATCCTATTTAGATTACCTACGTATCATGACCCCGCATGAATCAAACTGAGTGTAGTTCTGGAATATAAAAAGCGAGGCATAAAATATTTTGGAATTTTCAATTTTCATAATAACAAACTTGGTTACAAAGACTCGAAAAACTGATAGACTCTTATAAATGACAAACAACAAACTCGAAGAACAGCTAACCATGCGCAAAAGAAAATACAGACTCTAAGATAAACTGACAGACTTTTAAAGATAAATACAATCTCAAGAACTTACGAATACATTAGGGCTTTAATTGATCCTAGGACTCGCGAGGCATCGTTCGACCTTACCGAGGGTCGACTAGCTAAATCCCCTCGGAGGTGAAGAAGATCTTCCATTACGCAGTGAACAAAAAACATCGCGGTGGAAAATAACATAGATCTAGGCATATCCTCACAGTTGCTACATTTCATTGCGATATAGTAGGCGATTCTTTTGATTCTCTCTTGTATGACACCTTTCTCCTGCAATAACCTCCCAATCTGCACAGTTCTGGCTTTCAAAATTTGTTTGACTACTTGAGTCTACTTTTGAAGTTGTTGCAAATCCAATTCTAATTGTGCCAATGCTATGTAACAATGTTCCCTTTCAATTTTTAACTCTTTTTCCTGTTTGAGCATTTTGTTTTCTGCGATGACGACCCTTTTCTTTAACCCTGTCACCTTACTGTCAAACTCTTCTTTTAATTGCCTAACCAGACGTGCTCGTTCTGTTGCGTTTTCAGCCAATTTTTTTCGAGCCCTGACTAGTTCTTTTTATGCTTTGTTCAAATCAAAACTGTAGTCACTCACCTTCTGTCTCAAACCATCTATATGTTTTGTATCCTTGGCACTCCGGACGGGGTTTTCCGCTACTACTTTTATTTTTTGAATTTGGGCCAGAAGGACCTCATTTTCCTTGACTAGTTTCTTCTTTTCACCTTCATCTGAGACAGCACGCAAATCTTTCTTGAATTGCAAATTCATGACCTGCTTCTCCAGTTTGCTTATCGTAGCCCTGTATTCATGTTCTTTAGCCAACCAGTCCCACTGCTCTTTTGATGCTTCGACGAATTCTGGAGATGGGGCATTTTTTGCTGCCTCTCGAACTCAATTTCTCTCATGTACCAAGCAAGGTATCCTGGCGACACTTCACCTCTGGACCGATCTCGTACGCAAGTGTTTTCTGTTAGGTATTGGCATTCATTCCAAATTTTGCGGACCATAGCTTCGGGGAACTGACCATCAGGTCCAATCTCGATTACCCGGATACTAAGATCTTTATCCTTTGGCACTACCTGGTACCTCCAAAGTTGTCTCAAAACCCAATGCGGGGCAAGGCTGGATGCTCCTAAGACCCATCAGAAGGAAGTGAGGCTCCGTTTCCGGCATGTATATGATCTCGTCCACAGACAACCATCCCAGTGTCCACTCTATTTGACTGGCAGTGAGGGACTGAAAGTAAGATATCCATCCTGTTGCTCCTTCGGGAAAACTGAGCCCTTCAATCCTTGTGTAAAATTCTTCTATGCAAGTTTTCTCTGCTGACCCATGGCTCATGAATTGGGAACAGTGGCATAGATGTTCGGTTATCCATATTTGCAACAATAGGTTGCACCCCTCAAAGAAATCTTTCCCGGCCTTGCAAGCTGTGAGAGCTCAAAAGATCTCAGCTACTATCATAGGCGCGAATGTGCACTTGGCTTGGGTGCGTACAGTGCTGACAACCTCTGCTATTTTTATGTCGATGTTCCTATCTTTCCTCGGAAACACCAGGAGCCCTAGGAAGGCCACCATAAAAGCGAAACGTCTATGTTCTTCCCATTTGACGCGGTTTCCCTTACTGCAGATTTTGTTCTCTGGTTTGTTGAAACCCCCTATATGACCATATCTGCTATACAGGAACGAAAAGGTGCAAAACCCTGCTGCCAAGTTCGAGTCGTGTACCACTCTGCTTATTTTCAGGGTATCTAAGAATATATGCACAACTGCAACTCTTGGAGCAACCAAATACTTATGTCCCAAAGGAAGTTCAGCATTCCCAATATACCGGCTATTTCTTCCAAGGTCGGGGTAAGTTCAAAATCTAAGAAGTGGAACATATTGTGCGCCGGGTCCTAGTACACGACCAACGCTCTTATGACGTCACCTCGAGGTACAATCTCCAATAGTTTGAGAAGGCCCACAAAATATTTCTTTACCTCATCTTGCCCTTCTACACCTAGATCATTCCACCACATCCGCAACTCCAATGGGATTCTGCTTACAAATGCAAAAGGTTCGTTTTGGACTGTGCTCATCCTGCACATTTGTTAAAGCGATAACAACTTAGGATTTTATTTCGTCTAGCTTCAAAATCAAAATTGACCTTTTTATTTTAAGCAATTTGTTTTCTAAAACACAAAAACCCAGTTTTGCAGGTACGACCTTTCAGCACTCCTGGAGGAAGATTTTAAGGCTGTGCTTGCTAACTGGCCAAAAATAAAATAAAAATCCAAAGGTGGCCATTTATGAAAACTTAGCCTTCCGGCGTCCCTTTCGGTAACATTCGACTATTCCTGACAGCGACGGCATCACTCGATATATTTTACGACAACAAATAAAATTTGACATTTATTTTTCTTTGTTTTGGCTATTTTTGCAAAAGAGAGGTTGGACCAGATGGGGGTTGCCTACGTATCTCACACCTGGTGAGAATCAAACCTGCGTAGTTCGGTACAAACTATTTTTAAAAACAGGACTTTGCTTTCCCATTTTCATTTCATAAAACAAAACTATTTTTGAAAACAAGGTCTTTCTCTTTTCTTGGGCGAATAAAACAAACTCCCCTTTTCCCCTTTTTTTGTTTTTTCTTTTTTTTCTTCAAAAATTCGGCAGAGCTTCGGCGGTATTTGGACATTGGTTCTTTTATAGGTGGTTAACTCTCCTTACTCGTAAAAGCCGGTTAGCATGCAAATCCAAAACAAATAAATGCACAAGTAGGATGCATCATGATGGTCCATTATTCCGGGTACACCTGTCCTAGACGGACCCAACCCCTGTGTTAAGTCCCCTAAGTCAAATGCATGATGCAGATAAGCTTTCTTACTAGGGATCCGGCATGAGGTTAAGTTATTCTATGTTTGAAACCTGGGTATTTTTTCTAGATGTGTATCCAAGCGGACAACTCGAATCGAGGAGGGGGCTACGTACCGGGGACCCACAAGATCATCCGGCATTGTAACTTGTCCGAGCTCTTTCTTATTTCAAGGTATGGCACTAACAGAGTAGGAAGTCTCGGCCAGTGAGCACATCCCCAAAGATAAGAAGAGAAGGGTTTCATAGCAGTTTATATGTACAGTTCAAATAATATCAAAGAAGTAAAACTACTTTTAACACATTTGGTACAATTATGCAATAAAATCATATAATAAGGCAAGATACAACTATTATTTTAAAGCTCGAATTCTTGAACCTTGAACCAGAGATTCTGGGTTCGGTCTACAGCAGATTCGTCAGAGCTGTCACACCTCCTTTTGGCTACTACAACCCCAACAAAGGGCATAATTAAGGGAGTTTTTCCAATTAAAGGAAAACCGAAACGGGGTCTAATTATTTAAGATATTTTCAGGGTTGCCACTTGGGAGATTTACGGTGTCCCAAGTTACCGGCTTAGAATCCCGAATCGAGGAAGATTTGACTCTGTTTAACAGTCAGCGAACCAGAAATTCGGGTAAGGAATTCTGATAACCCGGGAGAAGGTGTTAGGCACTTCCGAGTTTCGTGGTTCCAGCACGGTCGCTCAACTATCATATTTGGCTTAAATTATCTGATTTTAAATAATTGTGAACCTAGGTGCAAATTTTAATTTCTAGCCGCTTTTATTAGTATTTTAAAGAGAATTGCTACGTTGTTAAAACATGTCTCGAACCACGTCACATAAATGCACCCGTGGTTTTTGACACATTTCAACTTTGTCGGGATTTGGATTTGGGTCACGTAAATGCGCACCCGAGTTTAAGAAGGTAAAATTATTAAATAACGCACCTAAAAGCAACTGACACGTTGTTAACTTTGCGAGGGCCATGAAAATTAGTTAAATGGCACGCCTCGAGTTCTAAATATTTTAAAGAACTAATTAAAGAGGGCCACACGATTATTATTTGTTTGGCATGGCGCATCCCAATTCTAAAAAAGGTATTCAACTAACTCTTGAAGGCCGTTGATTGTATACATGGTGTTATTTACTATGGAAATTTATTGCGAATAAAAGCTTCATTTCAATTAAACAATCGAATAGCATAATTTCTAATAACAGTCGACTTAGTGACAAATTATACCTCAATTTCCATGTTATGTGGACCAAATTACAATACATAACTAAATCCCAAAGTCTCACGTTCTCAAGGGAAAATGGAGAACTCATTTCTGAGGATAAGCTAATGACTACTTGCAACCATTTTTAGTATTATTTTTAGATTTAACACTCTTTGAATAATAGTATATGTCGAACAATTGTGTAATCAAAGCAGTTTTCTCCTAAAACAAATGAGGAAGATTCAGCAGACCAATGAGCAAGCTATATACAGACATCCTAGAATGTTTACATATGCAGAAATGCAACAGAGTGCCACGCATAGAAGCTTGACTTCAGCTATAGAATTTATTGAAGAGCACGTGTTTCTTCTAACAAAATGGTATGCAATAAATAACTTAGCTAGATTTGAACAAGAAAAAATCACTGGACATTAACTTCCGATTAGCAAAATCGAACCAAACTTACAAAATCACCTAAAGATTTAACAATTTAACCACTCAATACGTTCATAATACAATGAGGATCTAAAACACACCTATATCGTACAAAGAAGTGGCGCTAAAGTGAACATCAAAAAGTATCAATCTATTGTAGTTCAAAGTCTAATAACAGTCCATATTAATTATAATCAGTTACTATAAAGCAAAACCTAAACCTATTACAAAATAAAGCATCATTGTTACTTGACTTCCATTTGTGATACACAGTGAAAGAGCTCAGAACACGTACCTGGAATGAAGCAAAGGAGAAACACCTATGAGTAGGCAAATCGGAGGCAATAACAATAGCAAACCAACAACAGATACAGTGACCCAGACTCGAAATCCAGAGTTGAATATGAGAGATTATCATATAAACCAGGCCATAATTTAAAGCCAATAACACTAATAAACTGACCAAAAAAGCCTCCAATGCACCTCAAATATACTCCGGATTGGACTCTATAACTTCTGAAAGTTTTAATACCGTATACCCATGTATTTCAATTATCAATTACACTAAGATTCAAATTGATAGATGAGAGTTGGGACGAAATAAAAAAAAATTAATGAAACAGTGTTTTGTGGTCTAAAAGAATTATAAGAAGCTGGAAACTTCAGATAATTTTTCTGGGATTTTTCGGACCTAAAAACCTCCCCTATGAAGGCATTAAAATGCCTTTTTATATCCAAAGTTTTAGGGCAACCCCCATTATTTGTGTTTACCCCCTTAGTCCTCCTTTTATTTTCCAGATTTACCCAACCAGTCCCTAAATTCTTAGTTTGTTCTCCAAGTTATAATAATTAAAGTCTAAAATTCTGATTGGAGCCCCATCAATAATGTTCTAGGGGCTTCTAAATCATTTGAATGCCAGATTCCCTAACTCACAATACATGTATTACCCCTGAACTAATATGAAATTACCCAAACTATACTAGCCAACCCCTTTTACCTTAATTAAATTGACTATATCCAAACTCCACGAATGCTTATTCAGCTATTATTTAAAGAACTAATAAGAGACAAACTAGTAACAAAATAAGAGACTACTAGGAAATTAAAATCAATAAAACAAATGCCAAAATTAAACTAACAATCAGAATAAGCAGGATCATCCAAATCAGAACAAAATTATTTAAAAAAACAATCACAGAAAGAACTAATAAAAGCCAAAATAGTAACAAAATAAGAGAATACTAGGAAATTAAAATCAATGAAACAAATGCCAAAATTAAACTAATAATCAGAATAAGCAGGATCAACCAAATCTAAACAAAATTATTAAACTAAAAAGCAATCACAGGAAACAGACAAGAACAAAACTAAAATTGCCGGCTGATTTTAATCAATCTTGTACTCTAATTAAATCAGTATTCATGCTTTTGACTACAACACAACTATTAATTTGCGCACGTCAGACCAAAGAAACAAAGGAGAAGGGCAGGAATGAAGGAGTATGTCATGAAGAGATGAAATACCTAAACTAGAATCAATTTGAAGCAAATAAAAATGAACAAATAGTCAACAATACAAGAAACAGAACACTTAGCTTTTCTTTCAATCAGAATATGTATTGAATCCACCGTGCATCAATTAGGTCAACTCCTTGGCATGATATTCGGCCAATCCTGGGGCTATTTGAAGGGAATAGGACACAGATTTGGGATGAGGGAAAGTCAAGGGTCATTGGGTGTTGATTTGAGATTGTTTGGGCACCGACGCTGCCATGGACGTGGAGCAACCGTCGTTTGAGCAAAGATTCAAGATGATTGGGTGGTGTTCGAGCCAAGGGAGTCACAGAAATGGGAAGAGGAGGTCGGGAAGGTGTAGGGTGTAAATCTGAGAGGGTTTGGAGGTAACGCCGCCGTGGGCGGCGGAGACGACGACTATATTTTCACATATTCAATGGGTTTGAGGGAGGTTTGAGGGAAACTAGGAGTGGGGTTCGACGGGGGAGGTGGAAAGGATGGTGTGGTGTAAATTTGGAAGGGGTTGGTGACCGCTCGCCGCCGTGAGGCGATTTCCGGCGGCGGGATGAGGCGGTGGACGGTGGGGCTAGGGTTGGTTGTTTTTGGACAAGGTACGACGTTTGGTTTGGGGTAGGGGGATTAAAACCTATATATACGTGTGACAACCCAGGTTGGCTACTGCTGGATTGCGGGCGATGGATCGCCAGGATTAAACGATCAAACGGCGTCGTTTGGACACTGGTTTAGGTGGACTGGGTTGAGGGACGATTTGGGCCAATTGGGGCAGGTATTCAGGGATTTTGGAGTTGGTATGGGCAATTTTTCCCATGGGTTGGCCCAACTACTTGCTCATTCATATATTTTCAGCTTTTATTTTCTTTCTTTCCTTTTTTTCATTTTTCAAAAATTAGAACTTAAAAAAAATCCTAAATAAGAATATGAATCCATAATTGACCTATGAAAATCCTAATTAATCCTACATAGTCATTACCTAAATAAAAATGAAAATCACCAAAAGAAAACAAAAATTCAAAATTGGAAGTATATTTTTTTTTATTTTTCATTTTATAACATAAATATAAAATAACTAATTACTAATTAATCACTAAAAATGCAAGGTTAAATCCTAAAATGCAGATGCCCATTTTTTTTTGTGTTTTCATTTAATTAATACACAGACAAATGCAATCAATTAGCATAAAATGCCACAAGAATCGACAAAATCAAAATAATTAAAAATAGTGAAAAGAAATTATTTTGTTTTGAATTATGAGAGTAATTCATATAAGGCAAAAACGACGTGCTCACATTTCCCTTATCTCCGCAAGAATGACTATTAGTTCCTCTCTTGTATCTCTGTCTAGTTTTTGTGGAGATGGAGGATGTGAGTGCACTGGACTGTTTGGTGGAGTTAGACTCTCTAGTGGACTCAATGGGCTTGAATAAGGGGAGAGTGGATTGAGTAGTCCAGAGCCTGAAACCAAGGAGCATAGACCTGACCCATATGATGGGGTGGATAAAAGGGTAGTAGACTTACTGTTTGATCCTAAGATGGATTCATCTAGGCTAACTGATATGGCCATGGTTGATGAGTAGAGCTGGAAGCTTGGTGATCCATTGGAAGAGGAGTTTGGATCGTGTACCATTGATTATGATTGTAAGCTTTCATTCCCAACCTCATTCCTTCTGTCACTATTTTCGCTAGATGAGTCGGATTCTGTATGAGCAACACCACCTCTTGGTTGTTGAGTTGCAGAGCAAATACTATAGCATATCACTGCAACCCCATTTCCAACCAAGATTGGAGAGAAATGTCTATAGTCATGTCCTGAGATGTATATATCAGATGCAATGTACTATGAGGCAATTGAGGACCCGCCACTGTGAGGCGAGGGATATGAAAAAATTGGTTGTTTGTTTTTATATTTGCCCCCAGAAATTGACTCCGAGTCATATTTATGAAGGTTGGTCTTTGCATTGAGAATAGAGTATGGTAATTTGTTTGCTTCATATGTGATAGTCGTATTAGATGTGGGTGTTTGAACTAGTGAAGGGTAAATATTAGTGAGTGAAGGAGATAAGATAGTGGGTTCTTCATGATGATGTTCGCATGGAAAGTCATCAAGTGATTTTCATGGGTTTTGAGGAAGCCTAACATCAGAAGTAAGAGGATTTACTGTAGTATGTATGATTTTTACTTCTTTGGTATGAGTTGGATCCAACATGTCTGTAATTTGTAGAGATCCTTCTGAGTTGGTTGATGCTAAGTGGCTTATAGAAGTAGTTGGCTGGTTACATGGCAAAGGTAAAATAGGTATCATGCAAACTTGATGAAACATGTTATAATCAACTAAGGGTGAAGATTGTTCTTTTGATAATGTAGGTTTAGGGTTAAGAGGAAGGGGATTGGCTAATAAGGGAGGCAACTTATCAACAATAAGAAAGTGGTTGTTAGCATGATCTTGAGTTTGTGGTAGCTTATTACTAGTATTATTTGTTATTGGTCTTTGGAAGGAGTGGTCAAATTAAAAATCTGACGGCCCAATTATAGAAAGCATTTGAAATTTATTATTAGATTCTATAGTGGGTTCTTGCAGCTTAGCAGGCCTTGTAGAGTAAATCCAGCCCAGTACATCTAAAGTAGGGTTAGAGAAATGACCTGGTAGTGTCTGTGCTGCTTGTGAAACCATCATTATAGCTGCCTGCTCCTTGGCAAGATTGAATTGTTTAGGTAAATGGATATTTTTCTTAGGAAAGATTACTGTTTTCCACTCATTGTTCTTCAAAGGGATGTTATTAATAGAAGTAGCAGATTGTAGCTGTTTATTTTCCTTATTTTGCTCGTTTGGGACACGAATACTTTCAGGGCAATTAGTAGTAGGGTGCCCAAATCTTTCACATTTGGTGCGTAAAAGATTTAACCCTTCATATAGAAGGGACTGCCTATGGTTTCCAATATAAAGATGAGTTTTTAATGGTTTCTCCAAAGGCACTTCAAAACATATACTAGCATATCTTTCACGTGTAGTTGATGATGTACAAGTATCTATCTTTAGCGGTCGCCCTAGTTTAGAACCAATTCTGCTAAGTATTTCCAAGTCGTAAAACTCTATAGGCAATTCAGGCAGCCTTTCCCATAGAGCTGAGTATATGAGTTGTGTAGAGGAGGCTTTGAACTTAGGTTCCCTTCCTCTTACAGTTTGGAAGTGACTTAGAATAAACCATGGTCCTCCGTATAAGGCTTTTTGCATGTTTTCTTCTCTTTGAAATTTAATGAGAAAGAAGTCAGAACCCAAATCAATGAGGGGGAGGACCTCTTTTGGTTTCCATAGAGACATCAACTTATCATGCATGATTTGGTGTGTAATCCTTTTGCCAAACAACTTAACTATGACAGAGTATTTCCATGGTTCATATAATCGTAATTCATCAGTCGATGTAATTGGTATAAAGGTATCGTCTTCAGTAGGGTTGTGAAGAACTTCATCTGCCAGATCTATAGTGTTTAAGGAGGGTATTTGCTTGATTGGGGCTGGCAGAAGGTATTTATCTGTTAATAGAGTTTGTAAGAAAGTAAGTGGTTGTGTAAGCATACTTGTATTATCAATTTGCATAGATCCAATATCCGGCGATTCTGTAAGCATATTAATCTGTTGTAGTTGTTGTTGAGAATCAGACATGATGTTTGCAAAAAGAGGCAAGGTTGAGAAAGTTGTGTTCTGAAACAATCGTTTGTACGTAAGGTTTCACATTGTAGGAGTTTTCGGCAATCCTCACATTAGAATTCTAGTTCGTCTGATTCTTCTATGAAAGAAACCAGTTGTTTTGCAATAACAATTATTTATATATATATATTTTATGTCTTATACAATTAATACTAGTTGTATGAGACAATATTTTTATTTTATAATTTTGCGAATTTAAAAGTGTAAGAGTGAAGTCTACAAATTTGTAAGACAAAAAAGAGCAAAATAAAATTTCTCCTATATATCGGTCTTGCGTTTTACTATTTAATGCATCCACAATACGCCCTTTCAACGTGAATTATGATTAATAGGAGTGCACTTTGAAGTTTGAAACTGTTAGATGTTTATAGTTATCATACTTTGCATTAATATTTTATTTTATCAATTTAATCTATAAGATATGATCTTCTCTGCCTATCAAGCTTTTTCTTGCGATCGTTAAGTCGATAAACTAGTAGTCCCTCCGGCTCAATTTGCGTGATACATTTTGCTTTTTAAACTTTTAAATTGTATAAAATTTGATCAGTATTTTAAAATATATTTTTATCATATTATCACGAGAAAAATTATAATTTGTAATACTTTTCAAATAATTTTTTAATATTTAAATTTTGAGTTAAAATATTAAATTAAACAAATTCTATTTAAATTTAAAAATTTGATCAAATTAATTCTCGATAAATAAAATATGTCATATATATTGGAATTGATTATGAAAATAAGATTTAGCTTGAAGCATATCAAGGATGCTATCCTTAGAGATATTTCACACACAATAAAAAATAAAATTAGGCGTATCACCCATGATTCAACAAGTTATTCTAATTATTAAACTGAGAACAGAAGTAGAAAAAACTTCAAAAAGGAAATCCAACATATAGGAGGAATAAGAAGATTAAGAAACTTGTGTCAGGAAAATGTGTCTTCAGCTCTCAAAAGATCATGTTTATATAGTTAATTTTCCAAGCTCCGGCTATGCGAGGTGTCCGTGGAAGAGTCGGACTACAAAAGTCAATCACATGCAATCTTACCCTGTATTTCTGTAAGAGGTTATTACCACGATAATAATTAAAGAACATTTTTTCCAAATCAAAATGATAGGCATTCCCTTTTGAGATACCATTAAATAGAATAAGTAGGCGTTTGGACATAAGAATTGTAAAATTCAAAAAATTGTGAATTTTTTTCCAAGTTAAAATGCTATTTGAAATTTAAAGTTGTGTTTGGACATAAATTTTAGTTTGAGTTGTTTTTTAAGTTTTGTGAGTAATTTGAGTGAAAATTTTGAATTTTTTTTTTAGTTTTTCAAAATTTTGAAAATTTTCAAAATGCGTCTTCAAATGAAAATTGAAAATTTTATGAACGAACGCTGATTTCCAAAAAAAATAATTTTTTTTGAAAAATCTTCCATATGGGCGGGCACTAAGTATAATAGCCTGTTTGGCCAAGTTTTTTTTCTTGACAAAAGTTTTTTTTTTGTTGTCAAAAATGTTTTTTTTTTCAAAGTTAAGGTGTTTGGCCAAGCTTTTTGAAGGAAAAAATAATTTTGCAGAAACAATATTTAAGAAACAGAAAAAAATAGCTTCTCCCCATAAGCATTTTTGAAAAGTACTTTTGAGAAAAATATACTTAGAAACACCTTTCAACAGCTCGGCCAAACACTAATTGCTACTCAAAATATTTTTTAAATTAATTTATCAAACACAAATTATTTTTTACCAAAAATAATTTTCTAAAAGTATTTTTTAAAAAATACTTTTCAAAATAAAAAGACTTTTTTAATTTAGCCCAACATGCTTTAAGTTGTTAATTGGACAAATAAATTAAGTTAAAATTTGTCAAATCAAATCAAATCAACTATTGTAAGTACTGCAGATCAGGTGAACAACTCCTGATAAAAGTAAATAAATACAGAATAGTACCTTCACGTAAGGAAAAAAAAAATAGAAACTAAAAACAAGGGAAAAAAAGGTACAAAATTACATTAATTATTCAAGCTCTCAGGTTCTAGGCTTATAGCTATTTCAGTGATTTTTGTTTTCCCACATGCTTACCTGTCAGTATCTCTTTTTGGAAGTTTATAATATTATCCTGATCTTTAATTGCTTTAAATTAAAAACAATAAAAAAATGTGTTATCCTGATCAAATAAAATGAAATGTTTTGCTGAAAATCTTAAGGGCCGTTTGCATTTGGTTAGCCAAACTACAATCTATTAGTATGGAAAAAGGGGTTGTTTGATTTGGCACAATGTATTTGATTGGAATATTAAAAATTATTTTTTTTTGCTAATAAATAAATTTTTTATTGAGATACAAAATAAGTGAGTTTTAACAATTAGAATGTGTTCTCTTAATAATATTTTCAAAGCTGAAAATATCATATGTTTCATGTAGTTTCTTCTTTAATTCCTTTATGTGTAGCTCCTTTGGGGTAATTTATTATAATAGATAAGTAAAAATAATTTTAGAATAAAAATATAGTAATATTTTATCTCTTATTTGGTTACTTTTTCTAAAATAAGCTGGTTCATGATTAAAAATAGTGTCGAAATTACTTTTACCTTCCAAATGATGGAATAGTAATCCAAGATAAGCTATTCAATGATAAATTAGTAAAATTAACAATTATAATTAATACAATATCAAATAGTTAATAAAATACAATAAATGATAACTACTTTCATCATAATTAATCTTAGGCAAAATACCTCAAACCGTTCATAAACTTGGCTCAGATTATTAGTATCATCCCCGAACTATGCCCCGTCTTAATTACCCTCCTCAATTTGGTATTTTGAGTGTCATTATCCCCTAGACGCTGATGTGACAAAAAGTGTAGGTGCACTCACCTGCCATGTGTATTTTTCTATCTATGTGGTATTTTTTTGAAAAAATAAAATATTTTTTTACCTTTAAGAATTTTACTTTTTAGATAATTTTTTAATATAATTTATAATAAAACTTGGGTAAAATTATATTATTTAAGCTAAAATTTTTATTTGACTAAAAATAATAACGTTTTAGATAACCTTTTTTTGAATTTGACTTGAAAATAAAGATTTTTATAATTAAAATAAATAATCAAAGCATCTAAAAAGTTATAAGAAATACATAATTAATAATTTTGGCTACAACTTTTTTAATTAGATCTAAATTACGGTGCTATAAATGTTTTTTTTATTTTTTTTACATATTTTACCTAAAAGATAAAAATGCACAGTTGAAATAAATAGTTATTGCATCAAAAGAAGAAATAAAAATAGTGTACAATTACAAGAATTTATAAGTGCAATTGTACTCTCTTTTTATTTTTTCTTTTGATGCAATGACTATTTATTTTAACTATGTATTTTTTATAAGTTTAAATGTATTGATTATTTACTTCAATTGTACAAATATTTATTTTTAGGTCAAATTCAAAAACAATTAACTAAAATTTTATTATTTTTGGCCACATAAAGATATTTTGCCTAAATAATATAGTAATATCCAAAGTTTATTATAAATTTTATTCGAAAAAATTACCTAAAAAAGTTATATTCTTAAAAAGGTAAAAAATATTTTATATTTCAAAAAATGCCACATAGACAGAAAAATCTACGTGAGAGGCAGTGTGCACATACTTTTTACCACATCAGTGACTAGAGGAATAATGACTCTCAAAAGGCCAAGTTGAGGGAGGTAATTAAGACCGAACATAATTTAAAGATGATACAAATAATCTGAGCCAAATTTAAGGATAATTTAAGGTATTTTGCTTTAATCTTAATATAAGTTGTATGTAAACCAAACGACCCCTTGGTGTACAAAATTTGGGTTAACAAAATTAATTAATACAATTTTCTTCTGTCTCAGTTTTAGGAATTAGTCAAATCAACTTTTGAAAAGTTTAAAAATATCAAACAAATTAGGATAAATGCTGTTATAAAAGGGGAAATGTTATAAAAATAATAAAAGAATAAGGGCAATATTGCAGAGAAAGAGAGAGAAAATTCTTATTGAATTTTGGGGTGATTTACAATGGGGTAATACCCCTCTATTTATAGGAGGAAAAATGACTTAGCCTCAAAGTAAAATTCTCTACAATATTGACATTCACTCTAATTAGAATTCTATTCTTAACACCCCCCTTGAATGTCTACTCAATAAGTAATGTGCCTCATTAAAACCTTAACTAAAATAAAACCCAATGGGAGAAAAAATTCTAGAAAAGGAGAAAGAGTACACACGTTTAGAAATGTGCCTATTGGTTGCCTCGTTAAAAACCTTGCAAAGAAAATCCAGTGGGACAAAACCTTGTAAAGGAAAAAGAGTGCAACACGCATTAACTCTCCTTGAAGAGAGCATCCATTCACATCCTTGAGCCTTCGCATCCCAATCTTGTGCACTAGCTTCTTGAAGGTTGACATCGGTAGATATTTTGTGAACAAATCATCAATATTATCACTTGAACGGATCTGTTGCACATTGATATCACCATTCTTTTGAAGATCATGTGTGAAAAATAGCTTTGGTGAAATGTGCTTTGTCCTATCTCTTTTTATGAATCATCCCTTCAATTGAGCTATGCATGCTCCATTGCCTTCATACAAAATCGTGGGTAGTTTGTCACATTTCAAACCACATTTATCTCGAATAAGATGTATTATAGACCTCAACCACACACACTCTCGACTTGCTTCATGAATAGCAATTATCTCAGCATGATTAGATGAAGTAGCCACAATTGATTGCTTAGTCGATCGCCAAGATATGACAGTGCCTCCACAGGTAAACAGATAACCTGTTTGAGATTGAGCCTTGTGTGGGTCAGATAAATATCCAGCATCAACATAACCAACAAGATCAGGACTGCAATTATTGCCATAAAATAAGCCCATATCGGTAGTCCCCTTTAAATACCGCAATATGTGTGATTCCATTTCAATGTCTCCTTGTAGGAGCAGAGCTATATCTTGCCAAGACATTAACTGAAAATGTTATGTCAGGTTTTGTAGTATTGGCAAGATACATTAGTGCGCCAATTGCACTAAGATATAGTACTTCAGGACCAAGTAGCTCTTCATTCTTTTCTTGAGGTCGGAATGGATCCTTATTCACATCAAGTGATCGAACAATCATCGGAGTACTTAAAGAATGTGCTCCATCCATGTAAAACCGTTTCAATACCTTTTCTATATAGGCAGATTGATGAACAAAAATTCTGTTTGCCAAATGTTCAATTTGCAAACCAAGACATAATTTTGTCTTTCCGAGATCTTTCATCTCGAATTCCTTCTTTAAATAATCAATTGCCTATGGAGTTATATAAGAGTTCCAAATCAACATATACGGCAAATACAACAAATTTCGATGTTGTTTTCTTTATAAAAACACATGGGCAAATGGCATCATTTATATAACCCTTCTTTAATAACTACTCACTAAGACGATTATACCACATTCGTCCTGATTGCTTTAGACATACAAAGATCTTTGCAATTTGATTGAAAATATTTCCCGTGACTTTGAATTATGTGTGTTTGGAATTTTGAATCCATCAGGAATTTTCATGTATATCTCATTATCAAGTGAGCCAGAAAGGTAGGCGGTAACCACATCCACTAAATGCATGTCAAGCTTTTCAAATACAAGAAAACTAATGACATAACGGAAAGTTATAGCATCCATAACGGGTGAACATGTCTCTTCATAATTGACACCACGCCTTTGTGAAAATTCTTGTGCAACAAGGCGCGGCTTATATCTTTGTACCTCGTTTTTCTCATTTCTCTTGAGTACAAAGACCCATTTATATCCAACAGGCTTAATACCATTAGGTGTTTGGACTATATGCCCAAAAACTTCACGTTTTGCAAGTGAATTTAATTCTGATTGGATTGCTTCTTGCCATTTTGGCCAATCAAGTCTTTGTCGACAGTCTCCAACAGTTTGAGGTTCAAGATCCTCACTTTCTTTCATAATGCTAGATGCAACATTATATGCAAAGATATAATCCACCACTATATCCACTCTATTAAAATTTGTCTCAATATCGATTGGATTTATTGATAGTTCCTTATTTTCTTGAGTTTCGGGCTCAGTGGATTCTTCATGAATCTCAGAATTTATTAAATCGTGGATTTCCTCATGAGATTCCTTCGTAGTGTTATTTTAATCATTTGTTTTCCTTTTTCTAGGATTTAGATCTTTGGAACCTAATGGCCTGCCATGTTTTAGGCATTCTTTCGACTCATTAGCTATGACACTAGAACATTGTCCAATAGGGACATCAATACGGATTGGAACATTCTCTGCGGGGATATGTGATTTTGTTATTCTTTTCAAGTCCCTAAATGCGTCTGGCATTTGATTTGCTATTCTTTGAAAATGGATAATCTTTTGCACCTCTTTTTTACAAATAGAGGCACGTGGATCAAGATGAGATAGTGATGGATTTTTCCACAAAACTTTCCGTTTCGTTTCACCAACTTCTCCCCTAGTTTTGGGAAAAGTGTCTCATCGAATTGACAATCTACAAATCTGCAGTGAACAAGTCCCCTGTCAATGTTTCGAGGGAGCGAATAATGGAGGGCGATTCAAACCCAACATATATTCCTAACCTTCTTTGCAGACCCATTTTGGTGCGATATGGCGGTGCTACAAGCACATATACTGCGCATCCAAAAATTCTTAAATGGGATATATTAGGTTCATGACCCAAAACTAATTGCAACGGGGAATATTTATGATAATTTACCGGTCTGAGCATCTAGCATTGCTGCATGTAAAATGGCTTGACCCCAAACAGAAGTGGGAAACCTCGTTTTCATGAGTAACAATCTTGCTATCAATTGCAGACGTTTAGTTTAGAGATTCTGTAAGATCATTTTGAGTGTGAAGATGAGCTACATGATGATCAACTTTTATCCCAATTGATAAGCAATAATCATTAAATGCTTGGGATGAAAACTCAGCAACATTATCTAGTCTAATAGACTTAATTGGATTATCAGGAAATTGTGCCCATAATCGAATTATTTGTGCCATTAATTTTGCAAACGCAAGGTTGCGAGATGACAATAGGCACACATGAGACCATCTAGAAGATGCGTCTATTAAGACCATGAAATATCTAAACGGCCTACTAGGTGGGTGAATAGGTCCACAAATGTCCCCTTGTATAAGTTCCTAAACGCAGGGACTCAATTCCAACCTTTGTTAGTGATGGTCTAATAATTAACTTGCCTTGATAACAAGAAGTGCAAGAAAATTCATTATTTAAGAGAATCTTTAAATTCTTTGATGGATGCCCATTTGAGTTTTCTATAATCCATCTCATCATAATTGATCCAGGATATCGATCATGCCAAAGTACGAAAGTATTGGAATCAGTAACCTTTTGGTTTATGGTAGAATGTGCCTCAATTGCACTAATTCTTGTCCAATACAGGCCACAAGATAAAGATGGAAAATTCTCAATAGCCCTCTTTTGGCCGGAGACATTCTTTGTAATGATGAGATATTCAAGATTATTCTCATCTATTGTCTCAATATGATATCCATTTTGACGGATATCTTTAAAACTCAACAAGTTCCTCTTGGACTTGGAGGAGAACATTGCATTCTCTATGATAAATATTGTTCCTTTAGGTAGAGTTATAGTAGCTCTTCTAGAGCCTTCAATTAATTAACTACTACCAGAAATTGTAGTAACATCTGGCTTACACATACATAAATTAGAGAAATACTCATTGAGTATTGTATGTGTTATACATGAATAAACTAAATAATATTTGATCCAAGTTTGCTTTGCGGAATATCTATATTTTCTATGCATGGGATGACATACAAAAAGAAATATACGAATAAACATTAGTATTTATAGAGAAAAAAATGAAACAAAGTTAAGTCTATGATTCAATATAACAACAACCCAGTATAATCCCACTTAGTGGGTCTGGGGAGGGTAGTGTGTACGCAGACCTTACCCCTACCTTTGGGTAGAGAGACTATTTCCAAATAGACCCCCGGCATCCTTCCCTCCAAGAACTTCACACCTTGCTCTTGGGAAGACTCGAACTCACAACCTCTCAGTTGGAAGTGGAGGTTGCTTACCATCTATGATTCAATATATGAATAGTAATTATGCGTAGTGACCATATAGTTAGAGTTATTTACTGCAATGTGACATGTCACGTAAAATATATATTGTGTCATATTTAATTTGGTGCTCAATCAAAATAAATAACTTGTAAATACTTGACAATTGTGAATAATTTATAATGTGATATATAATGATGAGACACATATGAAATGTGCAATTGTGCATGAAAACATAAAATATATTGATGAATTGCATCATATTACAATGGTTTTGCTTAGCACATATTATTGCACACATTACGACATACGTACAATAACAATAACATTAAATGTATTCATGCAATACTTATATAGTAATATCCAATACGATATTGATACATTAATTATAGCATTACATAAATGGATAAAATAGTGAGAATGGAGTTTCGTAAAAGCAGAGAGTTAATGTAAGCTTCTCTACATTTATGAAATAAGAATAGAAGAAAACTGGAGTAGTGCAAAGATTTGTTGTTATCATCCTTTTTTATAGGTAGAGAAATAGAGCCATCGTTATGTGAGGAGCAGTTTTACAGTTAATTAGAAAAGCAGATACTCAATTCACCGGAAACAGTAATATTTTACTTTGAACCATATACTGAAAATTATATTATCATATCTAATTCAAATGAACTAAGACTATTCCATAAAATAATAGTACTTATTAGTACTAATGACTACTACTCATGTAAAAAATTATGATTACATGAAATCTAATCACTAATTAATATGAATAAGCAAAATAAAAATAAAATCAAACTACTCAATCTTCTTTAACCCCAGATCTATCACCAATCAAGTGGTCTATTTTTCTATCAGGGCGCTCAAAGAAGTCTGCCACAACCAAGTGGGTGATATCAAAATTATTGTCAGAGACAAAATTGGCTTCAGGGCTTTTATTCTTTACAGATGCTTGATAAAGCTCAACCAAATGTCTTGGTACACGGCAAATATTTGCCCAATACCCTTTTCCACCGCAACGATAGCATTCAGTTTCTGACCATTTGCTTTTGGCTTCTCATCTTCCCCTTTTCATTTTTGGTGGTTATTTCTCTTTGGGGGATGATTAACACCAGAAAAATTTCTTCCTTGTCTACGACTATGGCCATGGCTATGACCATGCTTGCGACCACGACTGCAAATAGAGTCACAGCCTTTTCCACGCATAGCATAATGAGAATATACCTCATCCACTTCAGGCAATGGTGTAGACCCAGTGTGTCGATTTTCGTAATTTCTCATGAGCATGTCATTGTTTCACTCAGCCAGAAGGAGAAGAAAAATCAGCTCAAAGTACTTCTTGAAACCTTTCTCTCTGTACTGCTGTTGCAGAACCATATTGGAGGCATGAAACGTTGTAAACGTTTTTTCTCAAGCATGTCATAATCAGTGATAGTATCTCCATAGAATTTCAATTTAGAAGTAATTCTGAACATCGCAGAATTATATTCAGAAATAGACTTAAAGTCTTGGAGCCTTATATGAGCCCAATCATATCGTGCTTGTGGTAGAGTAACCAACTTTAAGTTGTCATATCTTTCTTTTAAGCCATTCCACAAAATAAGTGGATTTTTGACTGTGAGATATTCAATTTTCAACCCTTCATCAAGGTGATGGCGCAAGAAAATCAAGGCCTTAGCACAGTCTTGGGCGGATGCTTTATTTTTGTCTTTAATGGCGTCTCCAAGACCCATTGCATCTAAATGGATTTTAGCATCCAACACCCATGTCATATAGTTCTTGCCCGAAATTTGAAGGGCAACGAACTTTCTTTTCATAATGTCAGTCATAATTAAAAAGAGGAGAAAAATTACCTTAATCTTCTCAAAGAGCTTCTTGAGACAGTAAAGTCTCGTGCCGATAACGTGTTATAAAAATAATGAAAGAATAAGAGCAATATTGCAGAGAAAGAGAGAGAGAAAATTCTTATTGAATTTTGGGGTGATTTACAATGGGGTAATACCCCTGTATTTATAAGAGGAAAAATGACATAGCCTCAAAATAAAATTCTCTACAAAATAAATATTTACTCTAATTAGAATTATATTCTTAACGGGAAATAAATTGTGTGAGAGTACTCAATTAAAGAAAAAATGGTACAAAAATGTCACTGAAGTGTCACGAAATTGCATCAGAGAAATTCAGTTAAAAGCGGTAAAAATTTTTTTTGATTGGTGACGTGAAAAAAGCTCACGGGATTTTGATACGTTTATTATACACCCACGTGCGACAATATTAGATGAGATACGAGATAATAACAAACGAGAAGTTCCTTTACACACTCAATTTTTTGTTCTCTTCGATATCTTATGGTGACAAAGTGCAATAATTACTACTTTCTCCGTTTTATATAAAATAAAATATTTTTCTTTTTAGTATGTTTCAAAATAAATAACATATTTTCAAATTTAGAAATATTTTAACTAATAAACTCTTCATTTTACTCATTTTATCATTTATGAGAATCTTTTATAACCACACAAAAGTCATGACCCCACAAAGCTTTACCCCTTAAACTTTTAAGATCACAAATTTCAAAAGTCTTTTTTTTTCTTAAACTCTGTATCGAGTCAAACTATATATTTCAGTCCCAAATCTTTAGGCCCCACTAGAATTAGAGGTGTTCAAAACCAAATTGAAACCGAAACCGAAAATCGAACTGAAATCGAAGCTTAATAACTTATTGGTATCGTGTTAACGGTTAACAAATGGAAAACAGATTGAAATGTTTTCATTGACGTCTTATCGTTTGAGAACGGATTATTCAATTTTCTAAACGGATAATCCATTAATCCGTTAAGAATATATATATATATATATATATATATATATATATATATATATATATATATATATATATATATATATATATATATATATATATATATATATCAAAAATATTTCCAATTTAGTCTTCCACTCTTGCAATATTCGATCTCTAAGTTATAATGTCTAATTCCTTAGTAATCAGAATTATGAAAAATATGTAACATAATTCTTATTAATTACTTTACAAATGGCAGAAAGTTCAGAATCAAATTCATGCATACAAATGTTTTTAAATACTCATACAGATGACGTAGTATTACAATATAAACAAGTCTTTCTCAAGCATAACGGATAAAGGATGCAACAACACTGAACTTGACAAAATAAGTTAGCCAATGCATCGGTTATACGATATAGGTGAGGGCGTAGAGATATCTTTTTCAGGAATGAACAATGAATATTACGAAAACATGATGAAAGGTGATACGCCTTAAATCTTAGCCGTAAACATGAACTAAGTGAATTTTCAATTTGTAAGGGAGCTAATACCAGACATGGATTAACACTCCCATATGGGTTCTGTTTATCGTGAAAATGGTAATAATAATTATTTGATTACGAGGTTCTAAAAATACGTGATCTATTTTTATGCTAGTTATTTGAGCAATAGATGCTAAGAAAAAGATTAGAAGGCAAGAGTATAGCTTAAAATGAAATGACAGTCGAACCAGATGGCTGGAGATTGAGGCTCTCGAGTTGCCGTTTATAGGGCCTCGAGGTTGAGTAGGGTGGTCGATGGATGACTAATAGTTATGATAAGATCATTGATGGTTCTATATGGCCAATAATAAGCAATAAGTGACAAACGATAAATAGAACACAATGAAAATAATGAATAAAAGCAATAAATAGAAGTAAAAAGATCAAGAGAATATGTTAGGAAGCAGAAATAATGTTTTTGTGTAATTAGTATTGGGCAAAACATGTTTACAAAATGACAAGGATCCCCTTTATATATGAGGGGAATCCTAACATAGTACAAAAAACATTAGTTATAAAGATATGAAGATGGTACAGCTAGTTAATGCCTTGATTTGTTTTTTTGGACTGGTCCACTAGACTTTATCATCCCTATGTATGTGCCTTAGGAACTCCTCACTTTCTCTCCGTAACCGTCGGTCTGTAACGCTCTGAGATCGAGCGTTGATGGCCATCGAGGGATGAAACTAGACTGTGATCTTAGGCCTTCAAGACGTGCTTACGAGGTGTCATAACGAAGAGAAATTGGACCCTCCAATTTCATCGTGTACAAGCTCTGAATTAGAACTCCATTTGTAGGCGCATATTTTCTAGTAATTCTGATTGAATATCGATTGAATTAGGCCGATAAATCGCCCGATAAGATCTAAATCAATACCAATCCGCCCGATATCTTATCGGGTGGCTAGTGGATTAATATATTTAAAAGACGATAACCGATAAGCCAAACCATTAAGAGTATATAAACGTCCAATCTGCCCGATAAGTAGCCCTAGCTGGAATGGCCCCTGTCCGAAACATCAGTGTTCAATTTCGTCGTCACTGTTTTGTCCCATAGTAAATAAATTTCGGAAAATAAGTTTTATTGGTGAATTTAACCCATATCAATTGTGTGAGAGACTTCCAACGATATTATTGTATACGGTAAAATTGGCTTGCCCGATTTTGCTACTTGATCAAGTTCAGCGGATCATGTCGAGCGTCAGCCTCGCAATGGATCGGGCTATAACACAAAGACGAGACGTTGAGCTAAAAAATCGAGATGTCCAATGAGACCGAGGCCAACAACAATTGTGACCAAGAATGATCGACTTCAAGAGAAATGCAATAATGGATATGCAAGATATCCGTAACCGGTCGAAAATCACGGGAAATATCGGAATTGATAAAATCAAGGGCGATTATTTGTACCAATCATGGGATTTATTTCCATAACTAAAATTGTACCATAATTAGGGTTCATCTAGTATATAAAAGGGATTCCCTATCATTTGTAAATATACTACATTCACGAATATAAAAGTAATAAAACATTTCTTAGCTTACTTGCTTGTTCATAAGATTATTGTGCCTTTAACTATTCTTGCACAACTAGCTTAGGGTGTCTGAGCTCGAAGGATCTATCCAATCGCTAGTTTGCTTTATATCATTGTCAATTTTACATCATTTATTTATGCATTTACCGATTGATATTAGGTAAAATCACATATCCTTACAACCACATTATAAGTTTAATTATTATTCAAATTTTAGGGTAAACAATTTGGCGTCCTCCGTGGGGGTAAGGATAATAGTGATTGCTTAATATTTTGACCTTCATATAACACACTGCTTTTACGTTTGCTCTCATAAGTATTTCTTGATTTCAGGAATCAACATGTCAAACTCTCAAGCAATATCCGCTCAACAGATACCAGCCTTGGTCTTCATAGAAAAAATGGAAATGTAGTTGCCCGTGAAACGGAGTGCCTCAATCAATCCCGACGCACCTCAGGCGTAGATTCGGTTGATGTCAGTTCTCACGTCGCCATTCCTGGATATTTAGGTGCCGAGCCTAAAAATAGTGTCCGCAGAGATGCCCAAGCAGCCAATCAGAATGGACAAAATGGTGAAGAAGGTAGGATTAGCCTTCGAATGATGTTTGAAATGCTACAAACTCAACAAGGCATGATAACACAACTCTAAAATCAGAATCGAGCCCCAGGCAGAATCAAACTCGATATATCACAGAAAGTTGTTTATAAGGCCGAACCCATACATGAGAAATTGAACGATAATGGATTGGGAATTGATCTCCCTTCATAAAGATGCTCGAGCAACTCACCAAACGGATTGAATCGGGAGAAAAGAAGATCGAGCCCAATGATAAAAAGGTAGAAATAGTACAACTCCCGGGTTGATGAAATACTAGGGGCACCACCGATTCTTGAAGGGATTGGATTCAAGAAAGTTTGTATAGAAGCCTTTCCTACCAAGTGCAGCTTTGAAGCCCATTATGAATAAATTCCATATGCCATAAATTCCCAAGTACAACGGAACCACTGATCCTAACGAGCATGTCACTTTTTTATACATGCGCAATAAAAGGAAATGACTTAGAAGACGATGAAATTGAATCTAATCTGCTGAAAAAAATTGGAGAAACTTTATCTAAGGGGGAAATGATATGGTACCACAATTTACGGCCCAATTCCATCGATTCTTTCGCCATGCTTGCTGATCCATTCGTAAAGGACACGTTAGAGTAATAAAGGCCGTGACTAGGAAGTCGTACCTATTCAAGGTGAGAAAAAAGGACAATGAAATGTATTAGCCATTGGACGAATCAAGGTTACTAGGTGGCCCAGACCCATGTAGACCGATCCAGCTCAAAGGAATCCAAATCAAGTGTGCAAGTACCATGGAACTCATGGTCACTGAACCGAGGACTGCAAAAAATGAAGCTATGAGGTAGCTCGTTTATTCAATGAAGGTCATATTCGAGAGTTCTTGAGTGACTGAGCAAAAAAATCATTTCAGAGACAGGGATGCAAATAGGAAAAACAAACATGAGGAATCGTAACACGTGATTCATTTGATTGGCAGTGGGGTCGATATCCATCAAAGTCCGACATTTGAACTCACCAAAGTCACATTCACAAGGGAAAAAGGTACCCGAGACTGCTTACTAGAAGATACCTTATCTTTCAATGATACAAACGCAGAAGGGATCGAGCAGCCTCATAAAGACGAACTGTTAATATCTATCCTTATCAATAAAATTCAAGTTAAACATGTGTTGGTTGATCCAGGTATCTCAACAAATATTATTCGATCGAGGGTTGTAGAACAACTCGACCTTTAGGAACAAATTATGCATGTAGCTCGAGTAATCAATGGTTTCAACATGGAAAGTGAAACCACCAAAGGAGAAATCATGTTGCGAGCGAACGTGGCTGGAACTATCCAGGAAACAAAGTTTCCATGTAATCGAAGGTGATATGAGATACAACGTGCTGCTTGGGAGACCTTAGATCCATAGTATGAGGGTGGTACTTTCAATGCTTCATCAAGTCTTGAAATTCCCAACATCGGAAGGAGTCAAAACGGTGTACGATGAGTAACCACCAACCAAAGAGATGTTTTCAATCGATGAGGTGATACCAGTATCGACTCTAACATCAACAAAGGGACCAGAATCAAAGGAAAAATAAAAGGTCAAATAGTGTGATGACCCAGAAGGTTATCACTTGCTTTTAAATTAAATTCTGTGTTTCTGAGGCCTTGAAAACCTCATAAAGAGCTACCTCAATTTGTGTGCACAGTCCGAGTGCGTACCCGGAAAGCTTAAATATGAAAATCTATGAAAATGGTAAATTTTGGTTATAAAATGAGTTAACTTGACTTCCGTCATTTTGGGTAAACACACCTAGACTCGTGATTTGACGGTCCCAAAGGGTAGCATATGTCAGGAATCGAATTCCGAGGTTCCAAGCCTGAGAAATGATTTTTTAAAGAAAATTATTTTTTGAAATTATTTAAGGTATTTTGAAATGAAATTTGATTAGAACATGATGGTATCGGGCCCGTATATTTATTCCGGTGCCCGGTATAGGTCTTATATATGATTTAAGATGATCCTGTGAAATTTAGTGAAAAACAGATGTCATTTGTCGTGATTCAGACAAAAAGTTGATGTTTTATGAAGCTTGAGAAAATTCTTTGATTTTGAGGTTTAATTTGTTGTTTAGGTTATATTGGCGATTTGATCATACAGATAAGTCTGTAGGATGTTTTTGAGATCGTGTGCATTTTGGTTTGGAGCCCCAAGGGATTAGGTGAGTTTTGGATAGGCCACAGAGTGAATTTTGAACTTAGAAAAATTGCAGGATTTTTGCTGGTATGATCAGGCCTGTATACGAAGCCTGGATCACAAATGCGAGGGCTTGGTCACAAATGCGAACCAGCCCAGGCCTGAATTACCTCACAAATATGAGTTATGTTCCGCAATTTTGGAACTTACAAATGCGAGGATTCTTTCGCAAATGCAAAGTAGGATGGAGAGGCTTGAAGTCGCAAATGCGACATCTTTGATCGCAAATGGGAAGGTCCAGCTTTACTAAAGGACTCGCAAATGCTATGCCTGCCTTCATAATTCCCAAGCCAGTAGAGGTCGGGGTTCGCAATTGCGAACCCCTCTTCTCAATTCCCACATCCAAGACCTGCAACTTTTATACTTAGACGATTTTAAAACCCATTTTTCATATTCTCTCAAACACAAACACACTTAGGCGATTTTTCCAAGGATTTCTTCATCTCCAAATCAACTGTAAGTCGTTTCTATCTAACTTTCTTCAATTCTTAACATCTTTTTAACATGATTTTAACTTAAATCAATGATTTTCATGGGAAAAATTGGGTGTATTGGTTAGAACCTAGGTTTTTCAAAAATTGGGGATTTGGGCCTCAATTTAAGGTCCCATTTTAAAATAAATTATATATTTAAGTTCGAGGGGGAATGAGTGATCGGTTTTTGGTTTGAACCTCGGGTTTTTTCCATGTGGGCCTGGGGGCAATTTTTGACTTTTGGGCAAAACATTGGAAAATTTATTTTCATGCATTCAAATTGATTCATTTAGCATTCATTGATGTAATTAAGTAACTTGTGACTAGATACGAGCAAATTGGCACTGGAATCAAGGGGTAAAGCTATAATTGAAACTTGAGTTATGGTCGTGGATGTTCGAGGTAAGTGTTCGGTCTAACCTTAGCTTGAGGAAGTAGGAGTTGAGTCATATTTTCTATTTGCTTCTTGTTGAGTACGACACATAGGCATGGTGACGAGTATCTATACGTTGGTGTCGAGCATGATCGTGAGTCTTAAATTTATACATGTTGTAAATGATACTATGGATATTGTAGTGGGTAAATTGTTGACATTGAGCAATGACTTAGTTTATTTTTATGGAATCTACTTATGATTGAGCAATGGTGATAACTGAGATGAGAAGGAGTTAAGTTAAGATTGGTTATAGCTGACTCTCCCTTGCTCGGACGTATATACTTGTACTGTTTAATTCCCTTGTTGGGATAGTGTAGTTATTGTTGATTCCCTTGTCGGGATAGTTATTATGATTATTGTTGACAGTATATTTGGAGCGAGTTGCACACCGACATTATCATTATATATAGATCGGGTTGCGCCCCGCAACATTATTATTATATATGGATTAGGTTGCGCGCCGCAACATTATTATTATATATGGATCGGGTTGCACACCGCAACAATGTTATGCTGGATCGGGTTGCACGCCGCAACAAATATTACACTGAATCGGGTTGCACGCTGCAATAATAGTATTATTGTATTGTTATAAATATTGTGCTATCCTTTCAGATTTTTATTTAGTTTCTGCTGGATTTGGTGTGTTCCCCGAAACATGTACTCTCTCCCGTTTAAATTTCTTATTCCTATTTATTTTCCGCCATATATTATATAGCTGCATAGTTTTGTCTGGAGTCTGGTCCTAGCCTCGTCACTACCTCATCGGGGTTAGGCCATACACTTACCAGTACATAGGGTCGGTTGTGTTATACTCTACACTCAGTGCAGATACCAGAGTAGAATATGGATAGTATCTTGGGAGCCAACCTTCAGTCCACAGAGATTCCGAGGTAGTCCTGCAGGCGTCCGCTGACCCGACGTCTCTTCTATATATTATTATGTACCGTTATCACTTGTATCCGAGATAGACTATGTTTCTTTCTTTCGGACACTTGTATATAGTAATATTAGATAATCCATGAATATTATAACGTCAGTTTCTGGGTAGAGACACATGTTGGCATTTCATATTTATTTTGGTATCTATTAGTCAAGTCTTCCACTTAATTTCATCTTCCGCTATTATATAAATATTGATCACCCGTTATTACCAGTTGTTAAAAAGGATTAAAAAAATGAAAGAGTTTAAATTTCTAAATTTATGGCATGCCTAGCTTCTATGAGTAGGCGCCACCACGACTCTCAATGGTAGAAAATTCGGGTCGTGACAAGTTAGTATCAAAGCACTAGGTTACATAGGTCTCACAATTCATGGACAAGCTTAGTAGAGTCTGAAGGATCGATACAGAGGTGTCTGTAATTATCCCTAAAGGTTATAGAGTTAGGAAAACTTCACATTTATTCTTTCTTATCGTGCAATTTGGTTTCTCAATGTTGATTGAATTTTTATTATGTTCTCTCGCAGATGGCAAGAACGTGTGCTTCCTCATCTGCTGATCTGCAGCCCGAGCCCCTAGTAGCAGCTCCCACGAGGGGCAGAGGGCGAGGCCGTGCTAGAGGTCGAGGTAGGGGCAAGGCATAACCTCGAGTAGCAACACTAGTGGCGGAGCCTCGGGTTGAGTTTGATGAGGAGGTTTTAGCCCCAACAGTTCCGGTGGGCCCAGCTCAGGTCGCATAGGGGTTTATTGCTACCCGAGTTCTTTAGGATGCTCTGATCTGACTAGTGGGCCTCATGGAGAGTGTCATCCGAGCAGGCTTACTTCCTGTAGCACCATCGCCTCTCAGGCTAGAGGAAGAGCCCAGACTCATGCTACTCGCACTCCGAAGCAGGTAATTCCCTAGATTCAGACTTCAGCAGTTCAGCCAGTTGGAGTAGTTCAGCCGGGTGTGGTAGCTCAGACCGGTGATAAAGCAGCTATGTTTGTCGATGCTTTGTGGAGATTGGATAGGTTTACCAAGCACTTCACTACTACTTTCAGCGGCGCATCTTCTAAGCATCCCCAGGATTATCTAGATAGCTATCACGAGGTTCTTCAGAACATGGGGATGTTGAGACCAATGGGGTCGATTTTGCCACTTTTCGCTTGTCTGGATCTGCCAAGGCTTGGTGGAGAGATTATTACTTGGCTACACCAGCTAGATCACCAGCCTTGACCTGGGAGCAGTTCACACAACTATTTATAGAGAAGTTCCTCCCTGTCACACAGCTAGAGGCCTATCGGAGGCAGTTTGAGCGTCTCCAGCAGGGTTCTATGACTGTCGCCCAGTATGAGACCATATTCATTGATTTGGCTCGCCATGCTCTTATCATACTTCCCATAGAGAGAGAGAGACAGAGAGAGAGAGATAGATAGAGAGAGAGAGAGAGATGGTTCATTGATGGACTCATTCAGCCGATTCGTCTCTAGATAGCTAGAGAGACTGAAGTGAGATATCCTTCCAGGAGGCGGCCAATGTGGCTCGGAGAGTTGAGATAGTTTTATCACAGGGATGTGGTCATGGGTCGGATAAGAGACCCCGTCATTCAGGCAGTTTCAATGGTACCTCGTATGGAGGTAGAGATTCATATGGTAGAGGAAATCCTCATAGGCCCTTTCAGTCAACACTTCAGGCTTCTCACGGTGCTTCAGGTGGTCGTGGCTCTCACATGCAATATTCTGATCAACAACCATACAGTGCACCGCCAGCTCCTATCAGTGCACTGCCAATCTAGAGTTTTGGGGTGGTCATACAGGTCGTTATGGCTGGTCTCAGTTTCCTCAACCATAGTACTTGGGTGGATGATATGAGTGTGGTGAGTATCGTAATATCTAGAGGGAATATCCGAGGTTGGTGGATACTCAGTTGCAGCAACAGGGTTCTCGTGCTATGGTTCACACACCAGGTATTTCGTAGACCGCCTAGCCAGCAAGAGGTGGGGGTAGAGGTGCTAGAGGTGGAGGTAGAGGTCCTAGAGGGGGATCTTAGATCGTTAGAGGCGATGGCCAGCTAGCAGCAGGCCGTCCCACGGATGTAGTTTAGGGTGGTATGGCCCAACCCCGATGTTATGCTCTTCCATCCAGGCCCAAGGCTGAGGCTTCAAGTGCAGTTATTATAGGTAAGGTTCTGGTATGTGATAGAGATGCTTCGGCTATTTGTCCAGGGCCTATATACTCGTATATGTCATCTTATTTTGCACTATATCTGGTCATGCCTAGGGATTCATTGATTGTTCTTGTTAATGTGTCTGCACCGGTGGATTATTCTATCGTGGTTGATCGAGTCCATTGTTTTTGTATTGTGGTGATTGGGAGTCTTGAGAATTGAGTAGATTTTTTGCTTCTGGACATGGTCGACTTTGATGTTATATTGGGGATGGATTGGTTATCATCTTACCATGCTATCTTGGGCTGTCATGCCAAGAATGTGATATTAGCTTTACTGGGTTTACCTCGTTTAGAGTGGAGAAGGACTCCTAGTCATTCTACCGCAGTGTTATCTCTTATGTGAAGGCTCGTTGTATGGTCGAGAAGGGGTGTTTGGCCTATTTGGCATATGTTCTTGATTCCAACACTGAGGTTCCTTCCATTGATTCTTTGCCCGTGGTTCGTGAGTTCCTTGAGGTATTCCTTTCAGACCTGTCGGGTATGCCGCCCGATAGGGATATTGACTTTTACATTGATTTGGCTTAGGGAACTCAACCCATTTCTATCACGTTGTATCTTTTGGCCCCGCCTGAGTTGAAATTGTTGAAGGAGCAGTTGCAAGACTTGCTTGAGAAAGGTTTCATTAGACCCAGTGTTTTGCCTTGGGTTGCGCTAGTGTTGTTTGTTAAAAATAAGGATGGGTCAATCAGAATGTGTATACCAACAATTAAACAAGGCTACAATCAAGAATAAGTATCCGCTGTCGAGGATTGATGATTTGTTCGACCAGCTTTAGGATGCCAAGGTATTTCCAATGAGTGACTTGAGATTTGGCTACCATCAGTTGAGGATTAGGGCATCCGATGTCCCTAAGACAACTTTCCGCACTCAGTACAAGCATTATGAGTTCTTGGTCATGTCATTTGGGTTGTCCAATGCCCCAACAACTTTTATGAATTTGATGAACCGAGTGTTCAGGCCTTATTTGGACTCATTTATGATAGTCTTCATTGATGAAACATTGATATATTCTCGCATCCATGAGGAGCATGAGCAACACCTTAGAGTGGTTCTTCAGACTTCGAGGGATACTCAACTATATGCTAAGTTCTCGAAGTGTGAGTTTTGGTTGATTTCAGTTGCATTTTTGGGTCATGTTGTATTAGCTGAGGGTATTCAGGTTGGTCCGAAGAAGATTGAGGCAGTCAATTTCTAACCTAGACCAGTATCAGCTACAGAGATTCGGAGTTTCTTGGGATTGGCAGGCTACTATCATCGGTTCGTGGAGGGGTTTTATCTATTGCAGCCCTGATGACCAGGTTGACCTAGAAGGGTGCCAAGTTCAAATGGTCGGATATGTGTGAGGTGAGCTTCTAGAAGCTCGAGACAGATCTAACTACAATGCCGCTCTTGGTTTTGCCCACAGGTTCAGGGGCTTATATAGTTTATTGCCATGCTTTTTGTACTGGACTTGGTTAAATGTTGATGTAGGGTGGCAAGGTCATTGCCTATGCTTTGCGACAGTTAAAGATTCATGAGAAGAATTATCCGGTTCATGATTTGGAGTTGGCAAACATTGTTCACGCATTGAACATTTGGAGGCACTATCTGTATGGCATGCATGTGAGGTGTTCATGGATCACAAGAGTGTTTAGTATTTGTTCAAGAAAAAGGAGATGAATTTGAGGCATACAAGGTAGTTGGAGTTGTTTAAAGATTATAATATCACTATCTTATATCATCCGTAAAAGGACAATGTGGTGGACGATACCTTAAGTCGGAAATCATCAAGTATGGGCATCCTTGCTTATATTCTGGTCGGTGATAGACCGCTTGCCTTGGATGTTCAGGCTTTGGCCAATCAGTTTGTGAGATTGGATGTTTCGGAGCCCAATCGCATGTTAGCTTTCATAGTCGCTCGTTCTTTCTTATTGGAGCGTATCCGTGATTGGCAGTATGATGATCTCCATTTGTGTGTCCTTAGAGACACGGTGCAGAATGGAGGTGCCAAGCAGGTTACCTTGGGTGATGATGGAGTCTTAATATTGTAGGGTCGAGTTTTTGTGCCTAATGTAGATGGACTCCGGGAGTTGATTTTAGAGGAGGCCCATAGCTCTAGGTACTCTATTCATCTGGGCTCCGTGAAGATGTTTCAGGATTTGTGGTAGCATTATTGGTGACAGAGAATGAAGAAGGATATCATTGCATATGTGGCTTGGTGTTTGAATTGTGATCAGGTTAAGTACGAGCATCAGAGGCCCGGTCGTCAATTTCAGAGGATTGAGCTTCCAGAGTGGAAGTGGGAGTGGATCACTATGGATTTCGTTGTTGGACTTCCGCAGACTCGGAAGAAGTTCAATGCAGTATGGGTCATTGTTGATAGGATGACCAAGTCAGCGTATTTCATTCTTGTGGTAGTCTCCTATTCTTCTGAGAGGTTAGCTTAGATCTATATCCGGGAGATAGTTTGCCTTCATGGTGTGCCCGTGTCTATCATTTCGGACCGAGGTACACAGTTTACCTCGCACTTCTGGAGAGCATTTCAGCGAGAATTAGGCATATGGGTTGAGTTGAGCATAACATTTCATCCTCAAATGGACGGGCAGTCCGTGCGGACTATTCAGATTTTGGAGGATATGATTTGAGCTTATGTCATTAACTTCGGAGGCCCATGGAATCAGTTTTTGCCTTTAGCAGAGTTTGCCTACAACAACAGCTACCAGTCGAGTATCCAGATGGCTCCTTATGAGGATTTATATGGTAGGCGATGTCGGTCTCCAGTAGGATGGTTTGAGCCAGGAGAGGCTCGGTTGTTGGGTACGGATCTGGTTCAGGAGGCCCTAGACAAGGTCAGGATTATTCAGGATAGGCTTTGTGAAACGTAGTCCAGGCAAAAGAGTTATGCAGACCATAAGGTTCGAGATGTGGCTTTTATGGTTGGTGAACGGGTATTGCTCCGAGTGTCGCCTATGAAGGGTGTGATGAGATTTGGGAAGAAGGGCAAGTTTAGCCGTAGGTTCATTGGTCTGTTTGAGATTCTTGATCGAGTGGGAGAGATGGATTATAGACTTGCATTGATGCCTAGATTATTAGCTATGCATCCAGTGTTTCAAAGCGTCCATGCTTCAGAAGTATCACGATCATCCATCCCATGTGTTAGATTTCAGCATTGTCCAGTTGGACAAGGACTTGTCTTATGAGGAGGAGCCGGTGGCTATTCTAGGTCAGCAAGTTCGTCAGTTGAGGTCGAAGAGTTTTCCTTATGTTCCTGTTCAGTGGAGAGGTCAGCCTCCTGAGGCATCGACTTGGGAGTCCGAGTCCGATATGCAGAGCCGTTATCCCCATCTTTTCCCCGACTCAGGTACTTCCTTCTTCTGTCTGTTCAAGGATGAACGGTTGTTTTGGAGGTGGAGGATATGATGACCCAGAAGGTCATCACTTACTTTTAAATTAAATTATGTGTTTATGAGGCCCTCAAAACCTCATAGAACCACCTCGATTTGCGTACGAGCGCATAGCCAAGAAGCTTAAATATGAAAATTTGTGAAAAATGCTAAATTTTGGCTATAAAATGGGTTATTTTGACTTTGGTCAATGTTTTGGGTAAATGGACCCGAACCCGTGATTTGACGGTCCCGGAGGGTCCACAGGAAAATATGGGACTCGGGTGTATGCCCGAAATCGAATTTCAAGGTCCCAAGCCCTAGAAATGAATTTTTAAAGAAAATTATTTTCTGAAATTGTGTAAGGTATCTTGAAATGAAATTTGATTAGAATATTAATGTATCGGGACCGTATTTTGGTTTCAGCACTCAGTACAGGTCTTATATATGATTTAAGATGATCTTGTGAAATTTGGTGAAAACCAGATGTCATTTGACGTGATTCGGACCTAATTTGTAAAACGTTAATGTTTTATGAAGTTTGAGAAAATTCTTTGATTTTGAGGTTTAATTCGTTGTTATTGAGGTTATTTTGGCAATTTAATCGCATGGATAAGTCCTTAGGATGTTTTTTGAGGTTGTTTTTATATTTGGTTTGGAGCCCGAGGGCTCGGGTGAGTTTTGGATAGGCCACGGAGTGCATTTTGAACTTAGAAAAATTGCAGGATTTTTGTTGGTGTGATGAGCCTGCAGGCTTCGCATGCGAGGGCTTATCGCAAATGCGAACCAGCCCAGGCCTGCCTCATCTCGCAAATGAGAGTTATGTTCCGCAATTCCGGACCTCGCAAATGCGAGGATTCTTTAGAAAATGCAAAGTAGGCTAGAGAGGCTTGAAGTCACAAATGCGACATTTTTGATCGCAAATGCGAAGGTCCAGCTTTACTAAAGGGCTCACAAATGGATGCCTGCCTTCGCAATTCCCAAGCCAGTAGAGGTCGGGATTCACAATTGTGAACCCTTGTTCGCAATTCCCACATCTGAGACCTTCAACCTTTATACTTAGACGATTTTAAAATCCATTTTTCATATTCTCTCAAACATAGACACACTTAGGCGATTTTTTCCAAGGATTTCTTCTTCCCCAAATCAATTGTAATAATGTTTTAGACTAACTTTCATCAATTCTTAGCATCTTCTAACATGATTTCAACTTAAAATCAAAGACGTTCATGGGAGAAATTGGGTGTATTGGTTAGAACCTAGGTTTTTCAAAAATTGGGGATTTGTGCCTCAATTTGAGGTCCCATTTCAAAATAAATTATACATTTAAGTTCGAGGGGGAATGAGTGATCGGTTTTTGGTTTGAACCTCGGGTTTTTTCCATGTGGGCCTGGGGGCAATTTTTGACTTTTGGGCAAAACATTGGAAAATTTATTTTCATGCATTCAAATTGATTCATTTAGCGTTTATATATATAATTAAGTAACTTCTGACTAGATACGGGCGAATTGGCGGTAGAATCAAGGGGTAAAACTATAATTGAAACTTGAGTTATGGACGTGAAAGTTCAAGGTAAGTGTTCGGTCTAACCTTAGCTTGAGAGATTAGGAGTTGAGTCTTATTTGCTATTTGCTTCTTGAGAGATTAGGAGTTGAGTCCTATAGGCATGGTAACGAGTATCTATACGTTGGTGTCGAGCATGACCGTGAGTCTTAAATTGATACTTGTTGTATTCTTAAATGATACTATGGATGTTTTAGTGGGTAAATTCTTGACATTGAGAAAGGACTTAGTTTATTTTCATAAAATCTACTAATGGTTGAGTAATGGTGATAACTAAGATTAGAAGGAGTTGAGTTAAGATTGGTTATAGCCGATTCTCCTTTGCCGGGACGTATATACTTGTATTGTTGAATTCCCTTGTCGGGATAGTGTAGTTATTGTTGATTCCCTTGCCGGGACGGTTATTATGATTGTTGTTAACCGTATATTTGGAACGGCTTGTGTGCCACAACGTTATCATTATATATGGATCGGATTGCACGCTGCAACATTATTATTATATATGGATCGGGTTGCACACCACAACATTATTATTATATATGGATCGGGTTACACACCGCAACACTGTTATGTTGGATCGGGTTATATGCCACAACAAATATTATATTAGATCGGGTTGCACGCCGAAACAATAGTATTACTATATTGTTATAAATATTGTGATATCCTTTACGATTTCTATTTAGATTTTGCTGGATTTGATGTGTTCCCCAAAACATGTAGCCCCATTTAAAATGCTTATTCCTGTTTATTTTCTGCCATATATTATATAACTGCATAGGTTTATCTGGAGTCTGGTCCTAGCCTCGTCACTATCTCGCCGGGGTTAGGCCATACACTTACTAACACATGGGATCGATTGTGTTGATGCTACACTCTGCACTCTCTGTAGATATCATAGCAGCATTTAAATAGTAGATTGGGGGCCAACCTTCATTCCATAGAGATTCCGAGGTAGTCCTACAGGCGTCTGCAGGCCTGGAGTCTCTTCTATCTATTATTATGTTTTGTTATCACTTGTATCCTAGACGAACTATGTTTCTTTCTTTCAGACACTTGTATGTTGTAATCTTAGATAGTCCATAAATATTGTGATGCCAGTTTCTGGGTAGAGACACATGTTGGCAATTCATATTTATTTTGGTATCATATTAGTCATGTCTTCCGCTTAATTTCATTTTTCGCTATTTTATAAATATTGATCACCCGTTATTACTTGTTGTTAAAAAGGATTAAAAAAATGAAAGAGCTAAATTTCTAAATTTTGTGACTTGCCTTTCTTCTACGAGTAGGCGCCATCACGACTCCCGAGGATAGGAAATTCGGCTATTGACAAATAGCAACCACAGTTGTCGGCTTTGACCAGATCGGAACAACGGGAAATTATCGAAGACGATGATATCATGATACCCCCAAACCTTCAAAATCCTCAATGATTTTGATGCGACGAGGTCAACGGTTAAAGAGTTGGAAAGAGACATACTGATCGAGCATCTGGCCTGATCAAAAAGTATACCGGGCCACGAGATTAACTCTCGAGTTCATAGAAAAACTCCTTAAATTCCTTATTTAAAATATGGATTATTTTTCTTGGTCCCACCTTGTCACGACCCAGAATTCCCACCTTCGAGAGTCGCGATGGCGCTTACTCGTGGAAGCTATGCAAGCCATGAACCTTTGAAACCATTAACCCTTTCGTTTTAAAGTTCTTTACCAATTACGTTAGCAAGAAAACAAAAAGTTAAATAACAGCAGGATGTAAAATTTAGCGGAAGTCTTAGATGAATAGAAACCAAAATATCTAGAAAATCAATACAAGTCTCTACCCAGAACTTGGAGTCACAACATCCACAGTCTACTACGAATACTACATACATCAATTCGAAGGAAAAGTAAAATTTTTTGTCTCGAATACATGAGATTTACAAATATAAAATAAGATAGAGGAGACGCCAGGCCTGCAAACGTCTGGAAGGCTACCTCGGTGTCTCAATGGATTGAATGCTGGCTCCCGAACTAATGCTACTCCGGTATCTGCACACAGTGTAGAGTGTAGTATCAGCACAACTGACCCCATGTGCTGGTAAATGCCTGGCCTAACCCCAGGGAGGTAGTGGCGAGGCTAGAACCAAACTCCAAATGAACATGTGCAGTTATATAATATATGTCAGAAAAATATATAAGTAATAAGCAGTTAAAGAGGGAGGGGTACATGCTTCGGGGACAACTCAACCTAGCAGAAATCAAATGAATATGAAAGATCAGTACAATATCTACATCAACGTAATAATGCTATTGTTGCGGCGCGCCATGCGATCCTATATAATAATTGTTGCGGCATGCAACCTCATCCAATATAATAATTGTTGCGGCGTGCAACCTTGTCCAATATAATAATTGTTGCGGCGTGCAACCTGATCCAATATTATAATTGTTGCGGCGTGCAACCCGATCCAATATAATATCTGTTGTGGCGTGCAACCCGATCCAATATAATATCTGTTGCGGCGTGCAACCCGATCCAATATAATATTTGTTGCGGCGTGCAACTCGATCCAATATAATATCTGTTGTGGCATGCAACCCATTCCAAATATATAGCTCACTAAAATCATAACAACAGTCCCGACAAGGGATTAACCATAAATAACACTATCCCGCAATGAAATTCAACAGTAATATATGTCCCGGCAAGGAAGAATCAGCTATAACCAATCTCAACTCGACTTCTAATCCTCTCTGTTATCACCATTTCTAACTCATACGTAACTTCCACGAAAATAAACTAAGCCTTTGCTTAATACCACGTATTTACTCATTATTGTAACCATAGCATTATTCAAGAATTCAACAAGTATCAATTTAAGACTCACGGTAATGCTTGACACCAACGTATAGATACTCGTCACCATGCCTATACATCATACTCAACAATAAACACGTACCAAATATGACTCAAATCCTAATCCCTCAAGCTAATGTTAGACCGAATACTTACCTCAAACTTCCACGGCCAACTCAATCCTCAATTATCGCCTTTCGTTTCGAATTCGGCTCCAAATCAATTGTATCTATACATAAATGACTTCATAACATCAATAAATGCTAAAAAATTCGAATTTAATGCCTAATTATAGCTTTCCAATCATTCTTCCAAAAAACTCAAAAATCAACCCTGGGCCCGCTTGGTCAAAACATGAGATTCGGACTAAAATCAAATCATCCATTCACCCACGAGCCCAAATATAATCATTTCCATAATTCGACCCCAAAACTAGGTCTAAATCACAATTAATCAAAAAGCCCTAACTCTACCCAAATCCCTAATTTTCTACCTTTAATCACATGTTTTAGGCCTAGAAATCTAATAGATGTTGATGAAAGTGGAAGAAAACAAGCTAAATATTACTTACCCAAGAAGTTTTGGTGAAGAAGTGCTTCAAAAATCACTTACGAGCTTTGGAGGAGAAACGGTTTATGAATTTTGATTAAAATCCCATAATAGGTTCTATTTTGAGACTTTAAAATAACTGGGTGAAAATGTGCATTGCGTTCGCGACAGATCCTTCGCGTTCGCGATTGGCCAACTTTAATAGCCTCCATGTTCGGGACAATGGCTCGCATTCGCAAAGTGGGAAATTCTCGAGCCTCGCATTCACATTCGCAATGAACAACTTGGTAACCCCTCCCTTTAACCTAACACGTTCGCGAGTGGAAGGACGCATTCGCGAAGGCTCCCCCCCAGCTTCGCATTCGCGTCTCAACCTTCACGTTCGCGAAGAAGAAACTGGGCACCTAGGATCTTTGCCTTGTGCATTCACGAGGGGTACCACATGAATGGGAAGGGTATAATCCCTGGGCACTGGCTGCAGAAAATCTGCAACTTTTCTTAAACTCAAAACTTGCCGCAACACACCCGAGACGTCAGAGCTCCTAACTAAGCATACATACTAACTCAGCAACATCATACAAACATATCCGTGTGATCAAATTGCATAAATAACCTCAAGAACAATGAATCAAACTTCAAAATCAAGAAATTTTTCCTCAAACTTCATCAAGTTTCAAATTTTGCAATTCAAGTCCGAATCACGTAAAATAACGTCCGTTTTTAACCAAAATTTACAGAAATGACATAAACCATATATAAGACATGTAACGGGCACCGAAACTAAAATACGGGCCCGATACCATCACTTTGTGATCAGATTTCCTTTTAATTTTTCTTAAACATTTTCAGAAAATAATTTTATAGAAAAATTTATTTCTCGGGCTTGGACCTCGGAATTCGATTCCGGACATGCGGCCAAGTCACATATTTTTCTACGGACATTTCGGGACCGTCGAATCATGGGTCTGGTTCCGTTTACCCCAAATGTTGACCGAAGTTAAATTTATTCATTTTAACATCAAAACTTAGTATTTTTCATAGAATTTCATATTGAAGCTTTTCGCTATGCGCCCGGATTACGCATGCAAATCGAGGCGACTCTAACTGAGGTTTTCAAGGCCTTGGAAGCAAAGAATTTGATTAAAACCAGGTGATGACCCTTTGGGTCGTCACATACCTTGACATGACAGGGATCCAACTGGAGATCACCACTCATCGATTGAGTTTGGACCCGAAGTTTATACCGGTAAAGAAAAAGAGAAGGCCATAGTCTGAGGTAATGTATGAATTCATCAAGGACGAGGTAACCAAACTTCTCAAAATAGGATTCATCCGGAAAGTAAAATATCCCGAGTGGTTAGAAAACGTAGTTGTAGTCCCCAAGAAGGGGAATACACTTAGAATTTGTGTAGACTACACAGACTTAAACAAAGCACTCCCTAAAAACTCTTTTCCCCTACCGAATATTGATTGCATGATCGATGCAACTACCGGCCACGAGATCCTCATCTTTTTTGATTCCTACTACAGGTACAACCAAATACAAATGAACCCGGAGGATCAGGAAAATACTTCATTTATCACTAGTGTTTGATATTTATTGCTATAATGTAATGTCATTTGGGCTAAAAATACTGGTGCAGCTTATCAACGCATAGTAAACCGTATGTTTGAAGAACAAATAGGTAAATAAATGGAGGGTTATAATGATGACATGCTAGTTATGTCCCTGCCCACACAATATTATTTGACACTTTTGCAGGAAACCTTCGACATATTGAGAAAATACAACATGAAGATCAACCCCAAGAAATGCGCATTTGCAGTCGGTTTAGGCAAGTTTATCAGATTTATGGCATCAAATCGCGGAATCGAGATCAACCCCATTAAAATCAAGGCAATCGAAGATATCACACACGTGGACAACGTTAAGGTCGTACATAGGTTAACAGGACGAATAGCTGCTTTAGGCCAATTTATCTCGAGGTCTTAAGACCGAAGTCATAGGTTCTTCTCACTGCTCAAAAAGAAGAACAATTTAACTTGGACCCCGAAATTCCAACATGCATTAGAAGAATTAAAGTGGTATCTTTCCAGCCATTGCTTCATACTCCGGAAAATGATGAACTCTACTTATATTTGGCAGTCTCGGAGGTCGCGGTAAGTGGTGTCCTAGTTCGAGAAGAGCAACGTACGCAATTCTCTATTTACTACATTAACTTAATTTTAGGTTAAACTAGGACTCGGTACCCACACTTAGAAAAATTAGCGCTTACTCTAATAAGCGCCTCTAGGAAATTAAAAATGTATTTTCACTGTCTCTCAATTTGTGTTGTAACCACTTATCCCCTTCACAACATTTTGCACAAGCCCGAGCTCTCAGATCGATTGGCCAAATGGACCGTCTAAATAGTAGGTATGATATCGAGTATCAACCCGAACATCCATTAAATCTCAATTCTTAGCAGACTTTATGGTCGATTTTACACCAGTCCTCGTGCCCGAGGTCAAGAAACAGCTTTTGCTAAAATGGGGTACATCCTCAGGGGTGTGGCCCTTTCATAGACGGTGCTCCGAATGTGAAGAAGTCCGGGCTAGGCATCATTTTGAAGCCACCCATAGGCAATACAATTAGCCAATCTATTAAAACCTCTAAGTTGACTAACAATAAGGCAGAGTATGAGGCCATGACTGCAGGTCTTGAGCTCCCTAAAAGTTTGAGAGCAGAGATCATCGAGGCCAAGTGTGATTCCTAGATCGTGGTTAACTAAGTCAACAAAACCTTCGAGGTTCAAGAAGATCGAATAGATAGGTACTTGGACAAATTGCAGGTAACCATAAACGGATCAAAGAATGGACCCTACAACATGTACCTCGAGAATAGAACAGTGAAGTCGATGCCCTTGCAAACTTGGGGTCATCAGTCGAAGATGATGAAATTAGCTCGGGGACTATTGTACAACTTTCAAAATCGATAGTCGAAGAAGGGCACGCCGAAATAAACTCCAAAATCCTAGCTTCAGATTAGAGAAAGAAATATAATGATCATTTGAAGAATGGGAAACCCTTGCCAGAACCTAAGGAATTGAGGACTCTGCATATGAAAGCTCACAATTCACATTAACTGATGATGGAACATTGTACAAAAGGATGTTCGATGGGCCATAGGCAATATGCTTGGATCCAGGAGACACCGACTACGTCCTGTGAGAAATTCACGAGGGCGCTTAAGGGAATCATTCTGGTGCTGAATCACTAGTTCAAAAAGTCATCAGATCAGGGTATTATAGGGACAATATAGAAGCAGATACTAAGGAGTTCGTTCGAAAATGTGGCAAATGAAAAATACCTACACCGATGATTCATCAGCCCGGTAAGTAGCTTTGTTCAGTCTTATCCCCATGGATGTTCATGAAATAGAGAATGGATATGGTTGACCCTCTGGCCTCGGCCTCAGGCAAAGATAAGTTTATTTTATTTATGACTAACTATTTATCTAAATGGGTTGAAGCATATGATATCGAGAAAGTCATAGAGAAATAAGTTATAGACTTCTTCTAGGATCACATTGTATGCCGATTCAGGATACACGCCGAGATAGTGTTCAGAAATGGAAAACATTTTATCAACATCAAAATAGCAAAGTTCCTAGAAGATCACAACAAAAAATAGATATTATCAACGTCGTATCATCCTAGTGGTAACGGACATGCTGAATGAAAGAATAAGACCATCATTCAAAACCTAAAGAAAAGGTTGAACGATGCTAAGGGGAAATGGAGAAATTTTTTGCCTAATGTCCTTTGGGCATATCAGACAATGACAAAGTCCAGTACAGGGCCAGCGTCGTTCTCATTAGTATATGGCATCGAAGCCCTAATCTCGGTCGAAGTGGGGGAACCAAACGTCAGGTTTCGATACACAATGGAAGAATCAAATCACGAGGCTATGAACACAAGCCTCGAATTGCTAGACGAAAAACGAGAAGCCGCCCTCATTCGAATGGCTGCCTATAAATAGTTAATTCAAAGATACTATAATTGAAGAGCAATTTTTCGACACTTCAAATAGGGGACTTAGTTATGAGAAGAGTCACCCTCAACACTCGAGATCCAAACGAGGGGAAACTCGGTCCAAATTAAGAAGGACAATATCAGGTCCTCAATGTCATCGAAACGAGATCTTATAAGCGTGGCATGATGAATGACAAACAACTGCCAAATAATTAGAACATATCACTCCTCAAACGATGCTACTACTAAGGTATGACTCTCTCCCTTTTCATTTATATTTGATACTAACTTATTACATGTGTTCGATCAAAGACATCAGGAAATTCTTCAAAATAAGACTTCAGGTTTTAAAGCACGCGTTGCACTCTTCTTCACTTAGATAGATTTTGTCCCGAATGGGTATATTTGGAGAGGTTTTTAACGAGACAACAATTATCTGTGCTACCCGGGGACAATTCAACAGTATCCGAGGCTTCTTTACAATCAACCTCGAATACTAGGGGGCGTCAACCTCGGATGTTATATTTTCAAGGAAGATGCTTCGTGTGAATAGGGTCTCGATAGGAAAATTTCATAAAGGGCCAAATGGGCAAACGAACTGTGCCCATGTAGATTGTCCGAGCCTTAATGACAAAACATGTACACATGACTGATCTATTGAAAGAAGTACCTTCTCCTTATGAGATGTTCCATGCCTTAGTGAGATTTCTACTTTACAATTTCGTACTCATGATATAAACCGGCTCAAGATCCAATCACAACTAAAGCTCGAGAAATTAACCTTGTATTTGGGGACTGCCATCTGAAAATCGACATGCTCGAATTAATAAACTTCTAAATCTTAAGACCTTAAAAAGGCAATCCTCAATTTTATAGGCCACGTCCACCCCACTCGGGGACTGATACTTAGAACAAGTTTAAAGTATAATCGAAAAACAAGCCCAATGGGCAAATATTAAGTTAAAGTCTATGGCCAAACTAAGACGGCTCGGAGATGTTCGATTTCGTAATCAAATAGGCCTTCAAGTATTTTTATAAAATTGGTTAAAAAAGGGTTACTCTCGAAAAATTTACATAGGGTTTCGATAACATATACCTCAAAAACCTTAAGAGTTACCAAATTGAACAAAATTATTCTATGGAATAACAAAAAATTTTCAATAACACTGAATCCTAATGGGTACAGATCTATCTCATGCTAAGGCATAACAAATTTTTATATGATTAAAACTTTACGCCGAAAAAAGGAAAAAAGCAACTCTTTTGAGGCCATATTGCCCTGATTCAAGAGCCTAAGGGACATTACATCATTGAGTTTGTGGACCCGCCCTTGCTTAACCAAAACCCAAGGGTTTTTACTAATCCGAGTTTGAGCAAGTACTCACTCGATTATTGAGACTATAACAATCCGATTTCAACAAAATTTTCACAAGGCAGCGAAGTAAGTAAAATTTCTCACAAGGCTTAAAGTATATCAGAACGATCATAAGGCGGAAGCAAAATAGAGTTTTTATGAAATAGAAACCAGAGACAAATCGGAAAGAAGAAGGGTCTTTCATATATATATAAAAGTATTTACAAAGACCACTCGGGGTCTTACACAAACATTCATAAAAGAAGAAAAAATCTAAGTGCCTAACCTTCCCTTGGGAGTTTCATCTTCATCTTTTCCGCTCGTGCTCCCGGACTCATCATCATAAGAGAGCAAAGCTTTGGCTTCAGCCTCTAGTACTTTCGTATTCTCGATATCGGCAGTAAGGATAAAACCATGATCATGAATCTCTTCGAGAGTTTTTCTTCGAGTCTGGCACTTGGCATGCTCAACAATGCAGAATTATCGAACCTGAGCAGCATCGGAAATTTCCTTCACTGGAGTGTTAGCGACTTCAACATCAGCTCGCTAGATGGCTACGACTTCCTCCCCATCAACCTTTACTCTTTCTGCTTCAGATGTGGCCTTTGCAAGCTCAGTGGGCAATAGAATCTCGATCTCCTCAATTTTCTTGGCTCGGGCCAAGCTATGTTCCTTCATGCTTTGAAGATGACTCCCAGCCCAAGATAGCTGGGCTCAACCAGTATCTTTCTCCGAGGCAAGACAGTTCATTTTATGCTTCCACCCCAAAGTCTCTGCCTCTTTCCTCTTAGCTTCCTCGCGAAGCTGCTCGATCTTTTTGCCCTTCTGCTGAACTTGCAGGATAAAAGTATTAGTCGCCTTCCCTAAATTGACCCACCAAACTTCTAAGAACATTTTTCGTTACCTGCTCGACCAAGTCCATATGCTCTTTGTGAGCTTTGGCCAGTTCAACTCATAGGTCTTTGATCTCTTCTTCCTTTTGCCCATTAAAGAGTATGGGGGCATCTATTTCCTCTGTGAGCCTTCTTAGATCGGCCTCACATCAGTTTAGCTTGCTCCGAATTTGGAAAACGCTTCTCGATGAAGCGCCACGGCCTATAGATAAAGGAAGGAAATCAAGCAAAAGGAAATAAAGGAAAATAAAAAACTAATAACGGGGGCTAAAATCTACCTGGTTCAGGAGTCGCTGAGCCTCATCAAAAAGGATCGATGCATTCATATCAAAAACATCATGGACCCTTGTGAAGCAGCCACAGAATAAGTCGTCTCTTTCGTGGGCCTTTCTTATATCAGTGGTCTCCATACCTTAGTCCTCCTGAATTTGCCCTGCAGAAAATATGGGGAGGGGAAGCGAATAATCAATGTTGATTGCCCCAAGCAAGATACTTGGGACGCTCTCTCCTTCTTGGAGGGCCTCAGAACCGGATCCTTTAGGCACACCCCCGATTATTCATCATGGTAGGAGACATCTTCAGCCTCTAATGACTTAGGGACGTTTCTCTGACCATCTTCCGAGATATCCCGGTCCAAAGATGAGCCTCCTCAACCATTACCGGCTTATGTACCTTTGAAGATTCGATGCTTCCCCTCTTTCGAGCCACCATCTCACAGTCAAGATCTTCTTTCTCTTCTTCTTCATCTTTTAGTGTTTGGGCTACGTCGGCAGGCAGAGCGGCGGTGTCATTCTTCGACGTACGAGCCTTGCTCTTTTTAGGATTTGGAGTATCGAAAGGCGAGATCCTTCTCCTCTTCTTATACATAGATAGTTTTTGGGCCCCCTCTTCCCTATGTGGGGGAGGCCTCATGAAAGCATTGTCCCAGCAAGCTATATGGGGGAAATCAAGTAAAAAAGAGATATTTCACAGAAGGGCATCAAACACAGATAGAGAATCTTACCGTTATTTTTGTCCTCTCATCAGCCCCTTGCCAAATCATGCCACGAGCGCTCAACGTACGAATAGGTTGAGGACAGTTTTCAAACCCAGCTCTCACGGTCTGGGATCACAAGGGGCACCCCAAAAATTGTTGCATCATAGGAATGATGTCAACATAGAAAGACAAAAGAAATAAAATAGTAAACATAAGCTATTATCGGGTTTGTACTTACGCTTCACGTTCCACTCTTCAGGGAAATGCATCTTCTCGGCCGTGATTACGTCAGAAGTACTCACTCGGACAAACGGCCTATCCATCCTCGGTCCTTATCCTCATCTATGCTCGAGAAAAACACATTGGTAGCTCAACGCTAAAGCCTTATAAGTCTGCCTCGATAAAGATAGGGGTTGCACACTCTAATGAGATGATCGAGTGTAAAAGGCATCCCCTCGACTTTGCTCACGAAGAATCAAAGCAAAATAACAATGCGCCAGAAGTAATGATGGATCTAGCCTTGGGTTATTTGGTAATAGCAGTAGAAAAAGAGGATAAACGGGACCCAGCATAAAAGGGTAAGTGTAAATACTCAAGAATCCTTTCATGTGGGTGGTGATATCCTCTTTGAGGGTCGGAATCACCACCTCTTTGCCTTCTCAGTGGCAATCCTTTTTCACCTATTTCAGGTCACCCTCAGTTATCGAGCATATGTATCTACACATCAGCTCACTTCGGTCAGGGACCGATGGGGTTTTCTAAATCTTGAAATCGGAAGTGAGATTGCATGCCCCAGGAAAGCACTCCTCGATGCGCGGATCTACCAATGTTTTATCGACGGCCAGCTGTGATGAAGAAGCCTTCTCCATTTGGGTAACGACTTTTGATGTTTTGTCCATTTTGGTATAGATTCAGAAAAGGAAGAAGACGATATTTATAGTTTTGAAGAAAGATTGGAAACAAGGCCTAGAAATTGTGCAAGATCCGAGTGGCTAAATGAGAGGTCAAGAGCTTTGGGGACTTGCAGGAAAACTTGAAAAACTCAGAAAGATTCTTAAGATTAGTACAAGAAAATTTTAATATAAAGTTTAAAGAAGTAAGAAGAAGACCTATTTAAGGATTTACTGGGACGATTCAAAAGCACTAGTGGTCGAACATCAACTGACGCGAATTAATGATATTGGGAACCGTACCGACACGATGCTTCGGTCGTTTTTGTCGCATACGTCATAAGAATGATGTCATAATTGGTCGAAGTATTAAATTGAAGATTCAGTTCGTTTTTTCTTATTACACTCCTGGCTTGCCAAATTTTGCTACTAGATCGAGTTTAGGGGATCACGTTAAGTGTCAACCTCGCAATGGATTGGGTTATAGCATGAAGACGAGGTATTGAGCTCAAGAATCGAGATGTTCGTCGGGGCGGAGGCCAGCAAAAATCAGGACTAAGCATGACCGACTTCGAGTGAAGTGCAATAACGGAAATGCGAGGTATCTGTAACCGATCGAAGATTACGACAGAAATCCCAGAATAGATCAAATCACGGGCGGTTATTTGTAACAATCACATGATTTATTTACGTAATTAGAATTGTACCATATTAAGGTTCCTCTAGTATATAAAAGGGAGTCCCTGTCATTTGTAAATATACTACATTCACGAATATCAAAGCAATATAATATTTCTCATCTTACTTGCTTTTTCTTTAGATTATTGTGTCTTAATTATTCTTGTATAACTAGCTCAAGGGTGTCTGAGTTCGAGAGTTCTATCCAAACGCTAGTTTACTTTATATCATTATCAATTTTGTGTCATTTATCTTTACGTTTACCAATTGATATTAGGTAAAATCACATATTCTTGAAACCACATTATTAATTTAATTATTATCCAAATTTTAAGGTAAACAATTATTTGGCGTAAAAAATGAATGTACTAAACTTTTCATATATAAGATTATCCACTAGTAACTACCCATAGCACGAGTAGTTGACAGGTACTCATGCTTAACATGAGTACTCGATACTTACTTGTTCTCATCACGGTGCTTAGATGTTAGAATAATGATTCCAATTAAAATACAATATCCTTCATATCGAATAATTCGGAAGTACAACTACATGAGCGGAAGCTTACTTGAATCCATTTGTGGAAATCTTTGAACCTCCTTTGATGATTGTCCAAATGTCTTTATGAAGATTGCTCCTTGATCCTTCCTTCAAGATTGTCTTGAAGTTGATGTTTCCACAAGAATTCCTCACAAGACTAAAATATGTGAATGGTTTCACAACAACAATAATATGACAATAACCAAATTGGTGTATGGCTTTCCACAAGAATTTGCAAGACAACAATGGAGTTTTTTTTCTCTTGATTCAATGGGAGGAAGAAGAGATTATGTCTTGCAATCATGTGGGAACCATAACCCCCACTTTATAACTCATGAGTTACAAAACTCAAGAGTCACAAGCATGTAACCATGGTTACATATATGTAACCTTAGTTAGCTCATCATTAACTAAGGTTACCCTTTTGGGTATCTACACATTAGTCCTACACTTATACATTGGCCCCCTTAACATAATGTCCATAAGACCACAAAATTAGGCCAAACCAAAAGATAGCACATAACATATAATTTATCCATATATTGTTCATATGTATGTAGATATAAGTCCATATATCTTACAATCTCCCACTTGGACGAGATACACATATATATGTACAAACCTTAGCATTATATGTTACAATATAACCTTAGGAGCTCAAAATTGCTATCATAATAAAATTGTCATGAACAATCTGGTCCATCAATCATACCAACATAGGAACTAAGAGCTCTTCGTTACTCATTCATAACTAGAACCAACATAGATCACGTATATCAATATAACCAACGACATGGATCAAGTGTAGGTATGCAGCATGGAAATAACATAAAGTGTGGTCAACAGAATGTCTATTTCCAACTGGTTCTCTTTATTGAGATCAATCATAAACTGTAAGAGTACAAAAACTTTAAAACTGAATATCTGCAGATATAACTGAATTACTGAATTTCTGAATATAATGGACAATACATAATTGTATAATACAAACTCCCACTAAAATACATAATTCTTATCTGATTTGACACCCATACAAGCAATATGCTCATGAAATACTTTTGGTGTCAATCCCTTCGTGAGCGGATCCGCAAGCATGGAGTTTGTACTAATGTACTCAATGAACAACTGTCCATTTTGTACTCTTTCTTTAACAACCCGAAATTTGACGTCCATATGTTTTGCTTTCGTCAAACTACTGTTGTTATTAGCATAAAGGACTGCCGATCTGTTATCACATAATAGCCTAAGTGGCTTCTTAATGCTATCAACAACGCGCAGTCCACCAAAAAAATTCCGCAGCCATAATGCCTCATTAGATGCTTCATAACATGCCATAAATTCCGCTTCTAGGGTGGAAGTGGCCGTAAGAGTTTGCTTGATGCTTCTCCAAGAGATAGCACCGCCAGCAAGCATGAAAATATAGCCTGAAGTAGACTTCAAACTATCCTGACATCCAGCAAAATCGGAATCGATATACCCAATGATCTCAAGTTGGTCCGATTTCCGTTATGTAAGCATGTAATCCTTTGTTCTCTGTAAGTACCTCATGACCCGTTTGGCTGCCTTCCAATGGTCCATTCCCGGAATGCTTAGATATCTGCCTAACATCCCAACAATGTATGCTATATCAGGTCGTGTACATACCTGAGCATACATCAGACTACCTACAGCCGAAGCATAAGGCGTCTTCTGCATTTCTGAAATTTCATAATTATTATTTGGGCATTGTTTGAGACAAAACTTGTCTCCCTTAGCAACAGGGGTGTTGCCTGGTTTACAATCCTGCATGCCAAATCTTTTCAAAACCTTATCGATATAGCCCTTTTGTAACAGACCGAGAACACCTTTGGAGCGATCTCGTTGTATCTGAATTCCTAATACAAAAGAAGCTTCACCAAGATCTTTCATTTCAAATTTCTTTGAAAGAAATTTCTTAGTTTCATGCAATAATGCTATATCATTACAGGCAAGCAGTATGTCATCGACATATAAAACCAGAAAAATATACTTACTCCCACTGAACTTATGGTATATACAGTCATCAGCAATATTCGGTTCAAAACCAAAAGATGTAATGACTGCATGAAACTTATAATACCATTGACGGGAAGCCTGCTTGAGCCCATAGATGGATTTCTTTAATTTGCAAACCTTTTTCTCTGTTTCATCCGAAACAAAGTTTTCAGGTTGCACCATATAAATTGTTTCCTCAATGTCACCATTGAGAAACGCTGTCTTAACATCCATCTGATGAAGCTCAAGATCAAAATGTGCTACTAATGCCATTATAGTCCTGAAAGAGTCTTTCGATGAAACTGGAGAGAAAGTCTCTTTATAATTAATGCCTTCCTTCTGAGTGTAGCCTTTTGTGACAAGACGAGCTTTACACTTAATAACATTGCCCCCTGAATCCCTTTTGGTTTTAAAAATCCATTTACAACCAATAGGTTTAATACCTTCGGGCAATGTAACAAGCTCCCAAACGTCATTATCGCTCATAGACTTCATCTCATCATTCATGGCATCAATCCACTTTTGAGAGTTAGAACCCTTAATGACTTGACGGAAGTTGATTGGATCATCTTCCTCAAGTCCATTATCACTTTCTTGTTCTTGGAGAAATACAACATAATCATCCGGAATTGCATTTCTCCTCTCTCTAGTGGATCTCCTTAATGGCATTTCAGTTTCTTGAGGTTGTTGAGTTTGATTTTCATTAGTAATTTCAGGATCCTGATTGGGAAGATTTTCGAGATTGTCTTGAACTGGAGTTGTATGATCCGTGTCAGGAATGATAACACCCTGACCAAGATCAACAACTTGAGGAAAAGACACATGTTCTTCCTCAAAGACAAAATCTCTAACAACTTTATCTCCCCACCCCCCAAACTCAATATCCTAAAAAAATCTAGCATTACCCGTCTCAAAAATAGTTCTAGAAGTGGGATCATAAAACTTTAAACCCCTGGACCTTTCAGAGTATCCAACAAAATAGCTACTAACCGTCTTAGCATCCAGTTTCCTTTCATTCGGCCTATAAGGCCTTGCCTCAGCTGGACAACCCCAAATGTGTAAATGCCTAATACTGGGTTTATGCCCAGTCCAAAGTTCATATAGAGTTTTGATTGTAGCTTTAGTTGGAACTCTATTAAGAATATAAGCTGCGGTTTTTAATGCTTCACCCCAGAGTGAGTCTGGCAAAGTAGTACGACAAATCATACTTCTTACCATATTCTTAAGGGTCCGATTTCGTCTCTCAGCTACACCATTCATCGTAGGACTTTCTGGCATAGTATACTGAGGGACGATCCCACACTCATCTAGGAATTTGGCAAATGGCCCTGGACGTTGTTCACATGAACCATCATATCGACCATAGTATTCACCACCACGGTCAGATCTAACGGATTTACTTCTTTTGCTTAGTTGATTTTCAACTTCAGCCTTAAATGATTTGAACACGTCTATGGATTGGGACTTTTCATGAATAAGATATAGGTACCCATAACGAGAGTAATCGTCTATGAATGTGATAAAGTATTGTTGACCATTCCTACAAGGAGTAGGAAATGGCCCACAAATATCCGTATGTATCAATTCTAAGATGTCCGAAGCTCTCTTAGCACCTAATCTCGTCTTGTTTGTTTGTTTACCCTTGATACACTCAACACAAATATCCGAATTTGAGGAATCAAGAGAATCAAGAATTCCATCTGACACGAGTTTCTGAATTCTTTGAATGGATATGTGACCCAAACGTTTATGCCAGAGTGATATAGAATTCTCATTAGTTAATTTTCTTTTGGTACCACTTAAACTTGTATGCAAGGTTTCATTATGTGAAGTTATTGTGTCAACCAAATATAGGCTATCAAATGTTGATAAAAGACCAGTACCAATAAGATTTGAATTCTGAAAGAGAGTAACTTTATTATCACCAAAAGAACATGAATAACCGGATATGTCCAATTTGGGAACAGAAATTAAATTCTGTCTAAAAGACGGTATAACAAAAGTCTCATCCAAATCTAAATGAAAACCGGTCTGAAACAACAGCCTAAATTTGCCAATAGCCTCAACTGGCACCTTCTTGCCGTCACCCACATAGATGTATCTTTCACCATCATTTGGTTTTCGGCAGTTCAGGCAACCCTGCATAGATATACTTATGTGAGTAGGAGCAGCAGAATCTACCCACCAAGTATCCTTAGGTACCGAAATTAAATTAACTTCAGAACAAACAAGAGAAAGAAATGTACCTTTTTTCGCACGCCAGGCATGGTACTTGGTACAATCTTTCTTCACATGATTAGTCCCCTTACAGAAAAGCAACCTAATTCAGTAATTTCAACCTTAGGTTCCTTATGTTGCTTAATCTTGGGCCTTGCAACCGCAACTTCCTTACCTTTCCTCTTCTTAGTTTCCTTAGAAGAGGATGCCAAATGAGCACTTTCAGTCTTATCTTGCTTTATCCTTTCCTCTTCTTGCACACAATGTGAAATGAGCTCATTAAGAGTCCATTTCTCCTTCAGGCAGTTGTAACTGACCTTAAACTGATTAAAGTGTGTAGGAAGAGATATCAAAACAAAGTACACAAGCAGTTCCACAGGTAATACTAGCTTGAGTGACTTAAATTTCGAAGCAAGATGAGACATTTCCAAAATGTACTCCCTAATGTTTCCCTTGCCCTTATACCTCATGGAAACAAGTTTACTCAATAGTGTACTTGTTTCCGCCTTTTCGTTTTGCATAAAACGCTTTTCAAGGTTTTCAAGGAAAACTTTGGCATTAGCTTAATCATTCATAGTGCCGCTGAATGATTCTGGAATTGCACGCTTCATGATCATTAGACTCATGCGATTTGAGCGTTCCCACTTCTCCATCTCCCTCCTTTCATCAGGAGAGGATGTATCCTCAAGAGAAGCAGGTTGCTCATTCCGAAGTGCAAGGTCAAGATCCATGCAACCGAGAACGATCATGATGTTCTCTTTCCATTCCTCAAAGTTTGTGCCGTTAAACACAGGGATGCTATTGATGTTGGCAGATATCGAAGCAGCAGAAGAATTAACTGAAAATAGAACAAAAGGATTACTTAATACATGCTTACAATTACTTGAATTTTAACTTTACTTTATAGATTCAAAATAGGCAAATCCCATTACAAGATACCTAGCACAACATTGATTTTAGTCTTTGGACAAAAAATCAACTTGTAAGTGGTACTCTTGGTGTAGTGATCAAATATAGACAATAAACTCCTGTCAAATATCAAGCCTTCCTTTGGCCCGACTTAATATTCACATGGAAAACCAAATAATTGTCTCGTATTTATCACCACAAGCATGTTCGAATTCCTGCCAAATAACAACCTTCCTTTGGGCCGGTGTTAAACGCATGGAAGACTAACATCCACAGTCATCTTATATTTCAAGATCAATCAATCTAAACAATAGAGGTTACTTTGGCAACATAATGCTTCAATTGACTAATTTAAAATATTAGATGCTAAAAACTTTAGTTCCTTAAGCCATATTATGAATCTTAACTTAATATGTTACATGTTTTGACATGCAACAACTGAATATTAATTGTTATATTCTTAGTTGGACAATTTCAAAATCTGAAAATTGATGGACTAAAGCAATTAATATTCAAAACTTAAATATTAATGTATAATACATTAATAATATTAAAAACTTAATGTTAATTGACATATTATTAATATTTAATTAAAATCTGAAACTTAAAAGACTTGAAACGTTTTATTAATTAAAAAAATGTTTCAATCTTACTGGTCCAGGATAATCGATTATCTTAAACAGATAATCGATTATTCTGGCATTAAAAAAAACTTTTCAACCTTACTGGTCCAGGATAATCGATTATCTTAAACAGATAATCGATTATTCTGGCATTAGAAAAAACGTTTCAACCTTACTGGTCCAGGATAATCGATTATCTTAAACAGATAATCGATTATTCTGGCAGTCTTTCAACAAGAATCTTAAACAAGAAAACATGTTGTTCATCAACCAAAATCATGCTAAATTCAATGTTTTAAATCAGGTAAAGATAACATGATATTAAAACATCAAATTTCATCAAAAAAACCATAACATTCATAAAATCATGCTACTTCATGGTACTAGAATTTCAAAAATAAAATTCTAACTTTACTTGAACATGAACCTAACATAACATGAATCTTATGAACATCCAAATTTTCCAAATATGAAGGTGGCTCTGATACCAATTGTTAGAATAATGATTCCAATTAAAATACAATATCCTTCATATCGAATAATTCGGAATTAAAACTATATGAGCGGAAGCTTACTTGAATCCATTTGTGGAAATCTTTGAACCTCCTTTGATGATTGTCCAAATGTCCTTATGAAGATTGCTCCTTGATCCTTCCTTCAAGATTGTCTTGAAGTTGATGTTTCCACAAGAATTCCTCACAAGACTAAAATATGTGAATGGTTTCACAACAATAATAATATGACAATAACCAAATTGGTGTATAGTTTTCCACAAGAATTTGCAAGACAACAATGGAGTTTTTTTTCTCTTTATTCAATGGGAGGAAGAAGAGATTATGTCTTGCAATCATGTGGGAACCATAACCCCCACTTTATAACTCATGAGTTACAAAACTCAAGAGTCACAAGCATGTAACCATGGTTACATATATGTAACCTTAGTTAGCCCATAATTAACTAAGGTTACCCTTTTGGGTATCTACACATTAGTCCTACACTTTTATAACAATACATTGGCTCCCTTAACATAATGTCCATAAGACCACAAAATTAGGCCAAATCAAAAGATAGCACATAAATACTTAGCAAGAGTAATTAGGACCTCAACATAAATATTTGGTACCTCAACATATATACTCGAAACCTCAGCATGATATTTGGTACCTACTTGTGCTCAAAATAAGTCCTTGAAACTTCAACGCGAGTACCTAGATCCTCAACAATGGTAGCCGAAACTTCAAGATGAGGATCAACACGAGTACCATAATTTAAAAATTCTTTTACGTTGTTAGTGTATCACAATTAAATTCTATATCTGACAAAACTACAATAACAACAATTTAGTAATATTCCACTAATAAAGCATAAGAAACTACAATAACAACAATTTAGTAATATTCCACTAATAAAGTATAAGAAAGCTAGTATATATATAAACTTTATTACTACCCAATAGAATAAAGAGGTTGTTTTCGGAAAAGCCTTAGCTCAAAAAAACAAAAAGACAAAAAAACAAAATTAGTATCACCCAAAAGATCATATAGAAAATAACAACATGGAAACTACAAGATAGAGAAGGTAGATGCAAAGCAAAAGCGATATATAGTAAATAGATCCGGTACTACAAGAAACGAACAGAGTAATAAGACACCAGATTGCCACAATGGTCCGAAATAAGGAAAGACTCACCTACCTCCTAACCTGCAACCCTAATTATCGACCTTCACAACTTCCTATCAACAACCATGTTCTCAGAAATCTGAAGCATCGCCATGTCCTGCCTGATCACCTCACCTCAACACTTTTTTGGCCTCCCTCTACCTCTTCTCGTGCTCTCCACAACCAACCGCTCACACCTCCTAACCAGAGCATCTGTGCTTCTCCTTTTGTACATGCCCGAACTATCTGAGTCTCGCATCTTGTCATCAATGAGAGCCACACATATTTTGTCCAGAATATCATTATTCATAATCTTATCCATCATAGTGTGCCTGCACATCTACTTTAATATCCTTATTTCTTGGCCAATATTCAACCCCATATATTATGGCCGATCAAACTACCGTTTTATAAAATTTACGTTTGAGCGTCGGTAGCACTCTTTTGTTTAGCATTATTCTTTGTGAGATAGTTGTTAAAAAATAAAGATAAAAACAAAAATGACAGTACAGAAAGAAACACTTTTAGGGGAAACCAACGATGAAGTTCCTTATCATTTTCTCTACTTTATTTACTTAAAGCAGGCGTGTTTATTAAAATTCGAAAAATCAAACGAAATAGATCATAAAAACTAATTCTTTTTTGTTTGGTTTGATTTTGGTTTTAAAATAAAAAATTCGAATCAAATCGAATATAGAAGTAGTTATTTTAAATTTATTATTACACATATATCTACATATTTTATATAAAGTTTCAAAAAATGTATGGTAAATATTAATAGTTTACACTTTTAGTATAACTCTTTACCTTTATATTCTAATTTGATTGGTAGTTTTCTTTTGTTTAGTGTAAGAATCCATTTTGTGTTAAAAATAATATATTTTAATTGAGTCCTTAAATTATCCATCACTTTTTGATTCAATTATCATCAATATATCTTGGTAAATAATAGATTTCTCGAAGGGTAATTGATTTGATAATGTTACATTAAAAATGTGATCGTCGGGATATGTGTTTGGTAGTGTATGTCTTATATTTAAAAAAAATCGACATACACCGAATCGAGAAAAGCCGACTTAATTGATTTTGTTTGGTTCTAATATTTGAAAAACCAACTTACTTAATTTGATTTCATTTTAGAAAAATACCGACCCAAACCAAACTAGGAATACCCCTAACTTTAAGTGGTTAAAAGGTAGGAATACCCGAATTATGTCATAAAGAGAATAATGCTAAAGGTGGAGAATTAATGATAATGATAAGAATATTTAAGTCGTACATGATTGCCTCTTGGCAATATATTGAGGGTTGTTTCCCACTTTGTTTCCTCTTTGTAGCTTTGAGGTAAGCTTCTGGTTAGCTAAACTTACCTTAAAATGAGAATGCTTTTTGTTAGTCTTTTCTGGAAAATGACAGATTTATGAGAGCATAACAATTAGAGAAGATATTAATTAGGTAAACACTTTGCTAAGTATAAAAGGAAAATATGGATATATTTAGTAAACACTTTTTACTAAGTAGTTCCTTATATGACTTAGATGTAGTTGAAGGGGAAATGTTAGGAAACAGGATCCCATCGTAATAAACTTGGTAACTAGTTTAGCATAACATGATCTATGTGCACTGTATTTTACTAATGGAGGAGTGTCTCTCTATATATATAAGAAAATAAAATCCAAAAAGAGTTCAACATATAATTTATATATATAATTTTTTTTACCTAAGTATATTAAGTAATTTTTTAACGAAGAAATATTAAGTTTACCTCTTGAACAAAGATGACTCCGTCACTGTATATATGTACGTGAATAAGACGTGAATCTATTATATATGTGATTGTTGTTAGCCGACCCCCTAAGATATTCTCTTTTGAAAAGATTACAACATACATATAGTCATGGTGGTTTCGATAGGTTCATTACTCAAATGATCACTCAATTATCCGAAATTACTTTTTAAAATTATTATTTTTTATTTATAATAATAAAGTCACTGAACCATGTCTATTGTACTCAAAAGGTCACTCAACTAGATTTTCAAAATTTAAATTATTAAATACTTATTTTACCCTCTAAATTATAACATTTATCTTTGTTTTACTTTTTAATATTATGATTTTTACCCTTTTAATTATATTATGGACTTACCTATAGAATAAATAAATATTATTTATAAATTCAAAAATTTAAATATATTTAAGCATATATAATGTTGGAATAACAAAATAATGAGCATAGTAAAAATAATTAGAATAATTTGTTAGTAATAATAATTTTAGTATTAAAACAAAAACTCAAATTGTTTTTTTGCATAATTCAGAACAAAAGAAAATAAAGGTTGTAAAATATATATTCCATGCACGTAATATAAAACATAATTATTTAAATAAAGATATTTTTAGAACATACATTATATATTCTTGAAAATTATGCTCAATTATATTATATATATTTCATGCACGACTTAGCATAACATATTTTACCCTATATAGATAGTCCATCTGCTTTCCGATGACATAACTTTGTGTTGTCGGAAAGTTGGTAGAAACATAATAATATAATTGGGAATAATTTTCAAGAATATATAATGTATATTATAAAAATATAGTCATTTAAATAATTATTTTTATATTACATGCATGGAATATATATTTTACAACATTTATTTTCTTTCATTTTGAATTGTGTAAATAATTTTTAAAATTTTTGTTGTTAATATTAAAAAGTTAAAAAATAAAGAGAAGATGTTTAGAGTTTAAAGGGTAAAATAGATATTTGGCAATCCAAAATTTAGAAAATCTAGTTGAGTAACCTTTTGAGCAATATGCATAGTTCAATGACTTTGTTATTACAAATAAAAGAAAAGTGACTTTAGAAGATAATTTAGGATAGTTAAGTGACCATTTAAATCATTGACTCTGGTTTTGTTACATAATAACAGCTCTTCTATTGAGCAGGTTTAAAGGGTAAAATAGGTATTGGCAATCCAAAATTTAGAAAATCTGGTTGAGTAACCTTTTGAGCAATAGGCATAGTTCAATGACTTTGTTGTTACAAATAAAAGAAAAGTGACTTTAGAAGATAATTTAGAAAAGTATTGGACCAAGTAAGTTGGAAAGCTTCGTTCAGGGCTTTGCAAGCTTACGTTAGCAAGGTAGGCAAACCTACGCCTTGGCCATGGCTAAACAGAGGAAGAAGAAACAATCGGAACCAGAAAACAAGGGAGATGATAGTTTGAAGGTCACACCAGCAACAACCCAGCCTAATCGCTGGTTAACGGGAATGGGGTAAGCTCCTACAGTATTCCATAACCCGGATAAAGAGGATGGACCAAATGGTGCGATAGTGACACCGGACTCGGAAGTTCAGCAGAGACTGAATCCGGTAACCTTTGGAAGTTTTTTGCCTAAGAAATTTCAACCTATTAGGGAAGAAATCGAAGAATGTGATGAACAAGCTCAAGTGACAGGAACAATGGCGCAACCGCAAGTCCACCGGCGATTGCAATTTTCAGCACATGCAAAACCAAATCAGTTCCAACAAGATATAGCAGACCCAGGAGAAGTTGAAAAGAAAAAGGCCCTCATGCAGAAGAATATAAGCCCTCAAAAAGGAAATGCCCTAAGCTACATCCCTCCTGCTATGAGAGATGGAAAGTTTGTAGTGCAAATTGATGATGATGATACAAAGGAACTGGAGGCTTATTGGAGTAATGCTTTGATAGGTTTTGTGCTGGGGGAGCTTCCGTATGAGAAAACTATGGAAAATTATGTCGCAAACATGTAGAATTTTGAGAATGCTGAGGATAAGGACCATGTATTACAAGTAGGTCCTTACACTTTCCATAACAAACCACTTGTATTGCAGCAATGGAGAATGGATTTCAAGTTTGATTCGGGTAATATAAGTGTGATTACATTATGGATCACTTTCCCTGGCTTACTTTTGGTTTTCTGGTCAACTGAAGCTTTAAGTAAGTTAGCTAGTGTGGCTGGAAAGCCTTTGTATGCTGATAAGTTTACAGCAGAACTAGAGAAAGTGTCCTATGCCAGAGTGTTGGTTGAAACTGATATATCCAAGCCTTTACTAGACAGTTTAGAGCTTCAAACAAAAAGGGGGATCATAGTCCAACAAATAGACTATGAATGGAAACCAAAATATTGTGATAACTGTATTACATTTGGGCACAATTCTGATGAGTGTTGGTATAAGGAAGAGGAAGATACCTCAAAGGAAGACAGACACAAACCAAAAATATCAGGACAGTTGAAATAGATTCTCAGAGGAACCATGAGATGGATTCCAAAAGCAAAGAGCAAGGATGTGGCAATTCAACTAGAAAAGAAGACTAAGGATACGGTAGAGCCAGATGGAAATGTCATTGCTAAGGTTGTGGAAAATGGGAAACAGAAAGGCAAAAATGTACAGCAAATAGAAGCTAGTATCCTGAACTCAAACAATAGATTCTCTATTTTACATATGGATGTCATTTCTGGGGATGCTGGCCCATCCAACTTCACCCCACAATGATTCTATGCACCTGGAATATTAGGGGTCTAAACAAGGCCCAAAAGCAGAAAGAGTTAAAACTCTTGCTGAGAAAGAATAAAGTGGATGTCATGGGTTGTTTAGAAACTAAAGTAAAGGAAGGTAAGGCTAGAAGGATACTAAACACAGTTTGTGGAGATTGGAGGAATTGCTGTAATTATAATGAACATTCCAATGGAGGATTTGGTTAATGTGGAAACAAAGCATTGAGGTTAAAATATTGTTGACTGATGAACAATTCATTCATTGTGAAGTTCAGGAAAGTGGTACCACTTTCAAGACTCTTCTTACAGTGGTATATGCAAGCAATGATATACATAAAAGACAGCAGTTATGGGATAGGCTGGTGCATCTAGGTGCATCTTTTTGGGAAAGCTTGTTGCTTAGTGGGGACTTTAACATTGTTCTTCATACAGATGACAGAATTGGCTCACAGGTTACACAGAGTGAGCCCAAAGGTTTTCAGGAGGCAATAAACACTCTTCAACTTACTCAATTGAAAAGCTTGGGATGGTATTTCTCTTGATGCAACAAACAACAACCTGGCAGAAGGGTGTATAGCAGGATATACTGGGCTTTTGGCAATATGGTATGGATGCAGCATTACAGCCACATTGAAGCTGATTATCTAAATCCAGAGGCATCGAATCACTCCCCTATTCTAATGCAATGCAAAGCTGGGTTCCAGAGGAAGAATATGCACCCCAAACCTTTTAAACTGTACAAATCTGTGATTGAGCATGCTGACTTTACTGGTATAGTGGAAAAGGTTTGGAAACAGAAAGGGGATGATGGAATTGGGAGCATGCAAAGGATATGGAATAAGCTCAAAACCTTGAAATGGGAATTGAAGAAACTGAATACTTATATGGCATCCTATAGAACTCATCTTAATGTACCAAGACAGAAACTTGAAACCATTCAGATAGAACTGAGAAGGAACAATATGGACCAGGAGCTGATAGATCAAGAAAAAAGGACCTTAATAGAAGTAGAGAAATGGAGTAACATAGAGGAACATATTCTTCATCAGAAATCCAGGGCACAGTGGATCACTTGTGGAGACTCAAACTCCAAGTACTTCCATGCACAGATGAAGATAAAGACAAACATGAACACTGTTAACTCTATCTACACTAATTTATGGGAGAGGTTGTTTGACCCTAAACTAGTGGAGGAAGAGTTTATAGAGACTTTCAGCAAGATCCTGGGGACAGTAACTCTTTATGTCAATATCCAAATACTGAAATTATTCAAAAGGGACCATGTCTTAGCATGCAGCAGAAGCAATCACTGATTAGGCCAGTTGCAAGGGAGGAAGTTTCTCAGGAAATCAAAGATATTCCCCATGATAAAGCGCCAGGAGTAGATGGCTTCCCAATTGAATTCTTCACAAGACACTGGGAAATTGTTGGTGATGATATATAAGAGGCAGTGAAGGAATTCTTTGCAACAGGCAAACTGCAAAAGGGAGTGAGTAGCACAGCAGTAACATTGATACCAAAAGTACAAAATCCTACTACAGTAAAAGACTATAGGCCCATTGCTTGCTGTAAAACTCTTTATAAAATAATCACTAAAATCCTTACAGCAAGGATCAAAACAGTCATAGGTGGATTGATTGGTAATTCACAGTCAGCTTTCATTGAAGGTATGAGCATAACAGATAACATCCTATTTACCCAGGAGATTTTCAAAGGGTACAATAGGAAAGGAGTATCTCCAAGGTGTGTATTAAAATTTGACCCGAGGAAGGCATATGACACAGTGGAGTGGTGTTTTATTGAGAGACTACAACTGGACAAGGGTTTCCCCTACAAGTTCACAGGCTGGATAATGGAACGCATAGCTTCTGTAACATATTATTTAAGTCTAAATGTTGGGCTCACAACTCCATTTAAAGGAAAAAGAGGTATAAGGCAGGGAGATCCAATGTCCCCATATCTCTTTGTCATAGTTATGGAATATTTGCACAGGGAACTCAAGCATATGGTGGAAAGGAAGGAGTTCAAATTTCATCCTAGGTGCAAGAAGCTGGGAGTGGCTCATATTTGCTTTGCTGATGATATTCTATTATTCTGCAAGGCTGATACTCAATCTATAAGGCTTTTAAAACAGACTCTCCAAAAATTTGCAGAAACTTCAGGACTTCACGCAAATGCAGACAAAAGTGCAGTTTACATAGCAGGGGTTTCAAACTGGCTCAAGAAGGAAATATTACATGAATTGGACTTCCCTAAGGGCCCCTTCCTTTCAAATATCTTCGTGTACCTTTGGACTCCAAGAAATTATTAGTTACACAATGCTGGCCAATAGTAGAGAAGATAACACTGAAAATTAACTGCTGGACATCAAGACTTCTATCTTATGTAGGCAGACTCCAGTTGATCAAATCAGTATTATTTGGAATGCAGTCTTATTGGACTCAGATCTTCTTGCTTCCTAAGAAGTTAATGAAGATAATCGAGACAATCTGCAGATCCTTCTTGTGGACTGGTACAACAAATGTGTCAAAGAAAGCATAAGTAGCATGGGAAACTATATGTTTACCATATAGTGCTGGAGGCCTCAATGTAATAAATTTGCCACACTGGAATAAGGCAACTGTTGCAAAGCATCTATAGGCACTGACAATGAAGAAAGACAGCTTATGGATCAAATGGCTACACACTTATTACATAAAGAACAATGCTGTAGAAGATGTGCCTACTCCTAGGAATGCTGCCTGGGCTGTGAGGAAGATCTTTGAGACAAGATCACTGATAACAAATATCCAGGGTATACAGGTCAATCTGAAATGCAGATTAATGCAACTACAGAGGAGTAATCTATTTAGCATCAAAAAGCTCTACAGTATGCAATTCCCTCAATTCCAAAAAGTACAGTGGAAAAGTATTATTCTGCAGACAAAACTACACCCAAGATTCAAATTTATCCTATGGCTTGCATTGCACAAAAGACTGGAAACAGTGGAGATGCTAATGCAACTTGGAATTCAGATTCCAAAACAGTGTGTATTTGCAGGCAAGCAGATGAATCTTTTGACCACCTATGTTTTGCTTGCCCGATATCTTTGGAGCTATGAAATAGACTGTTATTATGGATGGGACACCAGAGGTCCATTTGGGACTGGAACAGGGAAGTAGAATGGGTCAGCAAAACTGCAAGAAGGAGAAATGGACAAGCTGAATTAACCACCTGTGTGTTTGGGATGCTAGTGTATATTCTATGGAGAGAAAGGAACAAGATTAGGTTCCAAGGAGGAAGAATCAATATCAGTGATATATGCAAAGAGATAGCAATTCACATACATATACAGGGGAACTCAATTGATCACTGGAAGGCTGTTTTGTGAAGGCTAGATAACTACCCTTAGATATGGAGTTGAAGTAATAGTTTTGAGCTTTAGTAGTATGTTTTGTAATGGTGTATATATAGTTTAAGGGAGTGAATCCTTTTAGAATGGTAGAGAGCAGCAGCTGGTCAGCAGCTACTGGATTCTGTAAATGACTTTCTGGATGAAATGAAAGTTTACTGTTTTTTTTAAAAAGAAGATAATTTAGGATAATTAAGTGACCATTTAAATAATTGACTCTGGTTTCGTTACATAATAACAACTCTTCTATTGAGCAGGTTTAAAGGGTAAAATAGGTATTTGGCAATCCAAAATTTAGAAAATCTAGTTGAGTAACCTTTTGAGCAATATGCATAGTTCAATGGTTGTGTTGTTACAAACAAAAGAAAAGTGACTTTAGAAGATAATTTAGGATAGTTAAGTGACCATTTAAATAGTTGACTCTGGTTTTGTTACATAATAACAACTCTTCTATTGAGCGGGTTACGTCCCGTAAAAAATGCTTCAAACTACTCCCTCCGGTCGAAAATAAGTGATATTTTATATGTTTTCACACATATTAAGAAATTCACCTTTTAGCATTAATTATCAATAGAATTTACCATATTAACCTTTACTATCTTAAATAAATACTCATAATACATATTCCAATACTATTTACTCCAAGGATAATATAGAAAAAATAATAAATTCATTCTTGAAATTTAGAAAAATCACTTATTTTGAACCATAATTTTTTTTTAAAAGATTATTTATTTTAGGCCAAAGGAAGTAATAATTTCTTTATTATTAAAGTTTAAATTTAAAATCTTCGGTTAATAATGGAGGGATCTGATTCATCCGATCACATCATTCCTGGACAATCGGTCAACTTCAATATTCTAAGGAACCAACTTTTTGGCGATTCGCTGAGCTATTAGATGACACACATGAGAGTGATTCTCCGAAACCACACTTGTTTATGGAAATTTCTATACATTGACCCCTGTCAAAAGACAAACAACAAAACTAGTTAAGAACACTAATCAAGAAATAGTAAATATTTTGGTTAACTTCATAGTTTGCTAGGTTAACTTTGATAACTAAGATGGTATAATATTGGTATAAAATTTAATATCACTTTAATACTTTGTTTAGTTAGCAAATTAGGTATAAGTTATTTTAGGATTAAGATTAATATCTGGATAACTTATATCTTATAGAGGGTGGGATAATTAGCACCAGTATAACTTATACATTCTTCTTACTAATTATGCAATTGTCATATTTAATACTACATATCAAACAATGGATACAAAATAATTCTAGCATAACTAATCCCAGCATAACTAATCCCAGCATAACTTATCCCGACATAACTCATACAAGGATAACTTATCCTGACATAAGCTGTATTCAAACCAAACGAGGGATCGTTTGGTACATGGGATAAGGAGAATAATTCCAAGATAAAATTTGAGATTAACTTTATCCTATGTTTGATTTAGGGTATTAGTTAGTCTGGGGGTAACTTTTATACTAAAATGGCGGGATTAGTTATCCCATATAATAAATGAGATAACTAATCCCATAGGATACCCCACCATTGTACCAAACAACCTTAAGGGGCCGTGATTGGGAAAGAAGTTATCGCATAATTGATTATTCAGAGATTATTATCCCACCTTTTCATAGTGATAAAAATAATAGTACAACTCCAGAATAACTAATCTCAAAATTAATTAGTTATATTGAAATTTTTTTATTATTTGCGGCTTGAATTATTTTCTTGTATTTTTAGAAAACCCATAGTCCATATAGGTTTAGGAAAACCCATTGTCCTAATAGATTTGGGAAAGGAAAACCTATAGTCCTTGCCAATTGGAAAATCTTTCTCATATATGTTTGAGACCTTTTAGGACCTGTATATAGGGGTTGTAGTTGGAAATTTTATATATTGTATTGTGCTTTTCTTCTCATCCACAGTGGAAAACTCTATTTGCTTTTGCCCCGAGGATTAGGCTTAGCCGAACCTCGTTAAATTCTTGTGTTGATTTTCTTCTCTATTTGCGTTGTGTGTGATTGTGTGCCAGTTAACTCATGATATTCTGCAATAAATGGTATCAGAGCAAGGTTCGGGTTTCTACATATAATCTAGGGTTAAGATATCTTCATCAAAGTACGAAATAGAGAAATTTGACGGAGTTTCTAGTTTCAGTCTATGGAAGATTAGGAAGAAATCGTCCCGAGTGTTACAAGGATTATAGAAAGCAACTGATGAGGATTTTTCTGAAGATATGAAAGAGAAAAAGAAGGAAGAACTGAAGGAGAGGACTTTGAGTGCGATCTTCACGAGCGTTACAAATAGCATTCTTCGGGAAATTGCTGAAGAAACTTCTGTAGCAATGGCATGGAAGAAGCTAGAAGATCTGTATTTAAGAAATCGCTGACAACCTGCCTCTACCTGAAAAAGAGATTATACAATCTCCATATGAACGAAGGTACACCTGTTAAAACTCACCTTGATGAGTTTAACAATTATAATGGACCTGAAGAATATGGATATCAAAATTGAGAGCGAGGATCAGGCCTTCATTGTGTTATGTTCTTTACCACAGTCTTATAATACTTTTACGGATACACTACTATATAGGAAAGACAATATTTCACTAGAAGATGTTAGTAACACACTAAAATCTAAAGAGTTAAAAAGAGCTTCCCAAATAGCAGAATTGAGGGCGAGGGTCTTGTGATTAGAGAAAGAACACAACAAAAGGACTTTAACAAGAAAAATCCAACCACAAGATCAGAGTCTGGAGTAAGGAAGCAACACTGCTATGAATGCGGGGAGCAAGATCACTATATGAGAGATTGTCCTAAGATGAAGGATAAAAGAGGGAAGCATAAAATAGATAATTTGAGAAATATTGTTGACAGTAGAAATAATTCTGATGATAGTAACTATGTAAGGGAAGTTTGTGCTGTGAGTTCTAGTCATGGGAAAAATTATTGGGTTCTTGATTCTGGTGCTACTTTCCTCATGTGTCCACACAAGAATTGGTTTGCAACTTACAAATAAATGAGTGGGGCCGTCTATATGGGAGATGATAATCCATTACTAGTAGTGGGGGTTAGTAACATCAAAATTGATAATGTTCAACAGAATTACCAGGAAAATTGAGTATTGGCATGTTCCTCGGATAAAGAGAAATTTGATTTCTCTTTCAACTTTGGATAAATACGGGTATAAATTTCACTTCGATAATGGAATACTTAAAGTGTATAAGGCTCCATGGTACTCATGAAGGGTAAAAACATTCTAAACTGTACCATCTTCAGGCTAGTGCAGTTGAAGGGGAAGCTGTTGTAGCTTCTGGGAAAAGTTATCTGAATAGGTCTCAGTTGTGGCACTTGCGACTTAACAATATGAGTGATAATGGATTGTCTTTGTTGAGTAAGCAGAATTTGCTGAATGGGTACAAAATCAAGTTTTGAACTTTTGTGAGCATTGTGTGTTTGGGAAACAAACAAGGGTGATGTTCAGCAAGAAGGCCGAGTACAAGACCAGAGACAAGTTAGATTATATACACTCTGACTTGTGGGATCCAAAAATAGTTTTCTCCAAGAGTGGTGCCCTGTATTTTATGACTTTGATTGATGATTACTCAAGGATGATGTGGGTGTATTTTCGAAAAACACAAGATGAGGCATTTTGATATTTGTTATGGAAGACGATGGTTGAGAGGCAGACGAAAAGAAAAGTTACGCATCTTCGAACTGACAATGGGTTAAAATTTTGCAATCTGAGTTCGATATATTCACAGCAGGGAGGGCATGGTGAGACACAGCACTTGTGTTAGAACACCACAATAAAATGGTATTGCAGAACATATGAATAGAACACTTTGTGATAGGTCACGAAGCATGATTTCACACTCATGTGTTAGCAAAGATTTTTGGGCTGAAGCAATCAATACAGCTTGTTATTTGGTCAATATCTCCATCCATAGCTATTGAGTTCAAAACTTCTTTTCAGGTATGGTGCGGTTCGCCTGCTTATTATTCAAATTTAAGGATATTTAGTTATCCTTCTTATGCTCATGTGAAGGATGGGAAACTTGAGTCGAGGGTAAAGAAGTGCATTTTTCTAGGGTATGCAACTGGAGTGAAAGGTTATAGGTTGTGGTGCAAAGATCAAAGAACTCCAGGACTAATTATTAGTAGGGATGTAACATTCAATAAATCTGCCTCAATGGACAGTTAGAGGAAGAAGGCAATAGCAGAAACAGATCGGGGATGCGAGTGACCACATAGAGCTAGAAATTAAATATTTACTAGCTCATCTAGTAGTTCTAAAGTAGAGGAAGAGGAAGAGGTGCAAAATATTGATCAAGACGAGAATATTGATGCACCTGCGCAACAACACCATATAGCGTTGCAACCTGCAGAGACAACCATTACAAGAAATTGAATTTTTAGCGGCAACATATAGCGGCGATCCTACATATTGCTACAAAAGTGATACCTGTAGCAGCGACATTATAGGTCGCTACTACAAGTCATTATGTAGCAGCGACTTTTCTGAGGTCGCCTTTAATATGGCTGAAATTTTCAGTAGCCGCTAAAACTAAAATTTTAGCTCCATATTATTTATGACGACTTTAAATTGCCGCCGCTAAATCCGTATTGGAGCGACTGGGTCGCTACTAGACCCTCTTATATTTTAATTTGAAATAACAAAGGAAATTAAATAAAACTCTCAAAACCAGTACAGAGCACACTGTCTGTTTTCTCTCTCACTCTCTCTCGTGTCTCTCAAATGTCTCCTGCTTCTCTAAAATTCCTTCTCTGCTAAAAGAAAATAGCAAGGGATTATCTGCTCCAATTCTCTCGTATCAAGATAAGAAATTCAATTATCATGTTTGTGGTCAAATCCCTAATTTCCCCCTTTTTCTTTTAACGAAAAATTGATCGAGTTTTGTGGAAGAAAATTGCACATCCGATTTCTCTCTTATTGTTTCTGAATTTTCCCCAATCTCAGTGACTTTTCTGAGTCTTTTGCATATACTGAAACCCATATTAATTTTATATAAATTTATGGTTGGATTTTTTAATAAGGATTCTTTACTCTAAGGTAAAATCTTCAACATGCAAATAGGGATTATCATTATTTCAGTGATTTTCATTTGTATTCTCAGATTTTATCTAGAATTTCTCTGAACCATTTGATAATCTACAGGAATACAAAAGAAAATCATACAGAAAGACCTATTTGAAGCCTATTTGGTGATTTTCAGTCTTGACAGAACTCGCACCTATCTCTTTTTTGGGTAAGTTAAAAGCTTATTCTTGAGAGACCTATTACATGTTGGTATCTTTTTTGTCTTTTAGGTATTTAATGAACTCATTGGTATGTTGTAATTGATATTAATGTATAGTGAATAAACCTACCTACAGTAGTTAGAAAACTGCTCCGTGTAAGATCGTTTAGGTCCGATGATGAACTGAAAGCTCTAGTATATAACTCTATGCATATGGAGGTCTATAGCAGTTTGAAGATGAATTCTTCATAATGCATTAATCCTTGTACTGCGAAACTTGCAAAGAGAAAAACATTGAAGAAATGGCAGGCAGAATCATGAAATAGTGTAGATCATTTCAAATTCCTTTTCTATGTAGTATGTTTGTTCTAACAAAAGGAAGAGAATAACATTCAGAAAGCTGAATACATATGGATTTCCAGTATTATATGTGATTGCTTATTTGCATTTCCATTTCTCAACTTATAAGTAATCAACATTCTTTTCTCGAAATTGATTTGATACCCCTATATTCTTTTCATTTAGAGTACGTTCAAAGTTGGATTTAACGTCGACATTTCTTAGTAAAGTCTTCTGGATGTCTATTCTAGTTTCAGAACCTTAAGTGTGAAGTTCCCTTTAACTCTTCCTCATTATTATGGAGCTTTTTCTTAAATGTTCTAAAAGAAAATTGCTTAACTAAAAGCCAATAACGAATTCGTAACTCCAATTCAAGTGTTCCCCCAAATCAACCCTGCTTTCTAAAATTGTTGATATATTGATGTGTCTTCCCTCAAATAGAGTCGTATCCACTATGTTTAGTATCTTTTTGACATTGAAGCAACCTCGCTCTTAGCTTATGTTTTCCTGGATTTGGTCCTAAGTATTAGGCCAAACTCACAACTTCATTCTCATTTGAAAAACAAATGACGTCGACAAGGTTAGGTCTAATTCTTATGAATTTCTTCCTAGTGCAAAAATATAAGAGGTGACCAAAGGTATAGAGATGGAGTAGATGGATTTCTTAGTTGGGCATTCAGTCAACCAAGGGGAAGCACTATGATTCGATGTTCTTGTAAATGGTGTATGAATAATGCATTCAAGCTAAGGCCCGATGTAAGAGGATACCTATTGAAAAAAGGTTTCTGGGATTCTTACAAAGTGTGGGACTTGCATGGAGAAGTGTTAGTTAGAAATGAAAATTCTAACATAACACTCAATAATGAAGTAGAAGATGACAAAATTGAAGAGGATAATATTACAGAAATGATTCACGACGCGTGGGGACATACGAATGTGGAGGATAATAATAATACTATTATGGCCAATGAAGAGCCAAATTTACATGCAGCAAAGTTCTACAAATTGTAGAAGATGCTCAGACAGAACTTTATCCTGGTTGTAGTAAAGTCTCAAAGTTATCTTTTGTTGTTAAACTACTTCACTTGAAGTGCCTTAAACATTGGAGCAACAAATCAATGGGTGAACTATTGAGTTTCTTTAAAGAAGTTCTTTGGGAGGGTTCATTTATGCCGAGTTCTTTCTATGAAGCGAAGAAAGTTCTTCGTGACCTAGGCTTGGTTACACCAAAATAGATGCATGTGAGAATGATTTTATTTTATATTTGCGCGATTATTCCAATGCCCAATTATTCCTAAGTGTGGTAAGTCTAGATGGAAGTCAGAAGAACACAAAGGCAAGAAAGTAGCTTGTAAAGTATTGTGACATTTTCCAATCAAACCAAGGCTTAAGAGATTGTACATGGCAAGAGAGATAGCAAAAAAGATGAGGTGGCATAAGGATAAAAATGTTGATGATGGTGTCTTGCGACATCCATAGCATGGAAATCCTTTGATGAGTGACATCCCACCTTTTCAGCTGAATTAAGAAATGTTCAATTAGGTTTAGCAAGTGGCGGTAGGGTTCCAAACTTTTGGGAACATGAGTGCCAATCATAGTATTTGGCCAGTCATACTAGCAACATATAATCTGCTGCCATGGGATTGCATGTAGGATCCGTATTTCATGATGACACTTCTTATTCCAGGCCCTAAGTGTCCAGGAAATGATATAGATGTATACTTGCAACCAATGATTGAAGAGTTGAAAGAATTATGGGATGGAGTCGAAACTTATGATTCCTACTCAAAATCTAATTTTATGATGCGTGTGGCTGTAATGTGGACGATTAATGACTTTCTTGCATATGGGAACCTTTCAGGATGGTCAACAAAAGGCAAGCTTGCATGTCTTTGTTGTCATAAAGACACACAATCAGTTTCTTTACGTAGTAAGTTGTGTTATATGAGCCATCATTGCTTCCTTCTAATAGAGCATCCATGGTGCCACAATAGGAGAAAATTTGATGGAAAGGTAGAAAAGAGGGTTGCACTTATTCCTTTAACAGGTGATGAAGCACTTATGCAATTACAGGGCTTGGGCAATGTGAGTTTTGGGAAGGGAAAAAAGCGAAAACGTGACTTCCCCAAAAGTGCTTAAAATTGGAAGAAGAAAATTATATTTTTTCAATTGCCTTATTGGAGCACTCTTTTGATACGACATAACCGTGATGTGATGCACATAGAGAGAACGGTATCTGAAAATATAATATCAACTTTGATGAATATTGTTGGAAAGAAAAATGACACATTAAAAAGTAGATATGACTTGGTGGACCTTGGTACTAGGCAAGAATTGCATCAAATTGAGGATGAGGATAATGTATTGTTACCGACTGCATGTTACGCATTGTCCTCGGAGGAGAAGTTGAAGTTATGCCATTTTTTGGCTAATATGAAGGTTCCTGATGCTTTTTCATCGAATATTTCAAGGTGTGTAAACATATTAGAGAAAAAGATCTATGGATTAAAAAGTCATAATCACCGTGTATTATTGCAAAACATTCTCCCTGTTGCAATACGTGGTTTATTGCCTAAAGAAGTGTGTGAATCAATTTTAGAGCTTGGAATTTTTTTCAAGAATCTATGTTCTAAGACCTTGACAATCGAAGGTATTGACATCTTGAATGCTTAATGTGCATGCACATTATGCAAACTTGAAATTATTTTCCAGCCGGCATTCTTTGATATCATGGTTCATTTGCCAATTCACTTGGCAAGAGAGGCAAAGCTTGGTGGACCAGTTCAATTTCGATGGATGTACCCTTTTGAGAGGTAATTTATTATATAATTTTAGTGCCATAATTTTAATGGCACATTATATTGATGAGTTATTTCAATATAGGTATTTGCAAACACAAAAGTCATATGTTCGCAATAATGCTCATCCAGAAGGTTCAATTGCCGAAGGTTATTTGGCAGAGGAAAGTCTCACATTTTGCTCCAGATACTTAAAGAATATGTCAACCAAGTTCAGCAAACCTGCCAGGAATGACGATGGATCTGTCAAATGGGGAGATGTCTATCTTCAAAAAAAGTAGGCAAAAAAGGTGGTTCAGAAAGCATCACGCTCTCTCATGATGAGTTCAAACAAGCATGTATGTATGTGCTTCAAAATTGTGAATAGGTTCTGCCGTTCATGGAGTAAGTATCATATTAATTTCAAGATAGGCTCACATTGAAATGTTTCAACAACATTATCTTAACTAACTCCATTGTCAATATATAGGGAATACCAAGGAGAGATTGGAAGACAAGGTTCAATGAGTGATGAGATGCATAACAGTGGGTTTGTTGATTGGTTTCGTGCACGTGTAGATATCTAGTTAAGTGATATTTTTAATATTAGTGTTATATTAATACGACATTATTAGTTACAATGACGTTGTTTGGCTTGTAGGTCTTTGTACTAGCTGCACAAGGGCGCACAAACAAGGAGCTCATAGGCTTAGCCATTGGTCCTGCACCAATGGTGCATCGTTATTCTAGATTTGTGGTGAATCGAGGAGATGATTCAGACTCTAATAAGGAGTATTACGGTGTATTGGAGGACATTTACGAGTTGTCCTATGTTGGAAATAGGATAGTTTACTTATTCAAGTGTCACTGGTGGGATGTGGCTCACTTGGGAAGGAGATATAAGATTGATAAATATGTTTTCACAAGTGTGAATACTCAGTGTGCCTTGAACAAAAATGAGCCATTTGTGTTGGCATCTCAGTATGAACAAGTCTTTTACTTGGACGACATGGTTGATAAAGATTGGCTTGTAGATATAAAGACAAATCCTCGTGACCTTTTCAATATGCCCAAAAATGATGATTGTGTAGAAGTTGACGAGGAAGCATTGCTTAATGAAGAAGCTTATCAACAAGAGGAAGTTGAATTGAACATTTTCCGTACCAATGACCATGAAAATGATATTTGTTCGTCTTTACATAGGAATGATGTTGAACCAAAAAGTATTAACAACAATCATATGCAAGCAAACAAGCACAAACAAGTGTGCATGATGAAGAAGAGGATTTTACTAATGACAATCTTATAGATACATCTGAGGATGAAGAAGAAGAGGATTTTATTAATGACTATCACATAAATATATCCGAGGGAGAAGAAAGCGAAGAAGATTGTCTTGATGATAATGATGGATAAGATATTGATGATGCTCTTGAAGGCTTAGAAGCAAGATAATATAGATGTCTACTTTTTGTTAATAAAAGTTCTCAATATTTTCTTCCTTATTGACATGACAATGAAATTAATTCATTATGCTTGCAACTTTTAATTTCATAATTAGATTATATATTAAGCTTTTGTGAAACGTTATCGTTAGTTGCCAAGTTGTAATAATCAACGTAGAATCCTTTGTAGTGCATTTGTACAACAACTTACCATGTTATGAATTGGAAGAAGTATTTAATTTTTTAGTTTCAGTATATTTCTCTCATGAATTGAAAGAAGCTTATCTGTTGTGCCTATCTACTGCCATCACCACTGCCCAGCTAATGATTTAGCTCATTTGAACTGCTTGTTGCCTCTTTCGTTATGTACGGATTGTTGTTGGTATGTATGAACCTTTGAACTGCTTGTTGCCTCTTTTATTATGTACTAATTGTTGTTTCCCTCTATGAACCTTTGAACTGCTTTTGATGACTCAGTGAATACCACACATATGCCTCCTCGATTGAGCTATGCACCGAATGTGCACATATCTGAAAAATTCCATGTTGCTAAGTATTTTTTGTGCTTTCCATTGCTGATCTATGTCTATTCTTGTGTGGCTATCTTCCTTTGTCTTTGAGGTGTTAATATGTAGTTGATCATTTTGTCTAAATACCTCTGTATATCTTGATTCTTTCCATAAGAAACCTCTCCCAACAAATCTAGGCAGCAGTGAACTAAGCATCATTTTTACTTATTTTACTGATGTTACAAATCTAGGCAGAAGTGCACTTATTTTCTTACTGATGTTTTTTTACATCATGTAGGAGGGTCCAAATGACATGACGGGGTAAAGGTCGAAGTGGAACTAGTCGTGGACGTGGCCATTTTCGAGGACGTGGTAATGCTGGAGCGGTCTCAGCCACAAGTAGAACCAATAAGGAATACTGTAACATCTGTTTCTCGGCCACAAGTACAACCAATAGGGAATACTGCAGTATCTTCTAAGATTGGAGAATCAAATAATCCTAGTGAAGAACCTCTAGAAATAGGACAAATATCAAGCAACCCTTGGCAGAGACCTTCAATAGAGATAGTATCGTCAAGGAATCTGGACAGAAATGTGCTTCCCTCTCCCGAAGTTGAAAATGAAAATGATGCAGGTTAGTTTTTGAGTATTCAGTTATTACTCTTACCAGTGATTAAAAAAACGTTCGGTTCCTCGCTTTAAGCGAGAAGCGAGGCGAAACGTGAAGGTCATTGCTTCGGGTAAGAAAAGCTACTCTGGTAAGAAAAGCGTCCGCTTCTCTGTAAAAAGCGAGAAGCTAGAAGCGTCCGAAATTTTGATTTTCATTCTTCTTCTTTTTTAGCAGCAACTTTGTGTTGAAGTTTTGCAACTTTGATTTTCATTCTTCTTCTTCTTCTTTTTCTTTCTAAACGTCCAAAAGGCGCCGAAATGCTGGCGATTTTTTTGCTTTAGTTCTTTATCAGAAAATTTCAGCCTAATTATTCCAGTTTCTACCTCTAATTATCTGTTCAATTTCTGACCAATTTTATATGAAGTATTTATAGTTCTTATTGCCTTTCTTATGCGTTATGTAGTTGTTCAAAAATTCCAGTTTCTGCCCAAAATTTCGCTTCTTGCTTCTTGTGCCTTTCGCTTCTTAACATGACCGCACCTATGTAGACTGATCACATATATTGTTCTTCTTTGTATAGTTTTTGCCAGCAGTAAAAAGAGAGGAAGAGGGATATATAAATCCAAAACAGTAGATATAAAAACTAAGTATGGCCGAAAAATTACAATTACAATTCCAGATGATATTGATAGAACTGTAGGTCCTAGGGTTAGAGATATTGTTAATTATTGTGGTTTAATCATGAGGAGCACTATCTCGTTCTGTGATGGAAATTGGTAAAATATAATTTCAAAACATGGAGAATCAATGTGGTTGAAGTTCAAGGTAAAATTATTTTTAATATCGCATCGACTTCATGTTGCATCATTTATTTTTGTGGTTAGAATATCAAATATAATGGTACATGTATGTTCAGGATAAATTTGAAGTTCTTTGTGGCGTGCAAGAGCATAGGCTTCAAGCCTTTGTTATCAATAATATGCGACGGCTTTTCAGAGCTTGGAAAGCTCGATTGCGCATTTGCTACTCTCGCCATGTTGCTAAAGGAAATATATTGTCTCGTCGACCAATAGATATTGAGCTAGAGGACTGGAAATACTTAGTAGAATATTCTGGAAATTCGTAATTTAAGGTAACGTATTGATTTACTGCCCTTTGAACAATAGCTTCTTAATCATTGATTTAATGCAAGTTATAAGCGAGAGAAATAGAAAGAATAGGGAAAAGCATATAACTAAGCATACTTTTGGTACAGGGTCTTTTGCAGAAGTAGAGGAATTGATGGTGAAATATATTTATTTTCATGTTATTAATTAAACATCTTTGTTATTTATATATTAATTTATTTTGATAATGTATTATTTCCCTATTGAACTATATTTTAGAAAAAATCTGCTACGGGAGAAAAGGAACCACCAGATAGAGTTTAGGAGATACAACATACACGTAAAAATAATAGACGAGATACAGTGTGGGTGGATCCACAATCCCAGTAGATTCACGTAATATTCTTAAATTAATAGCTTACTATCTTTTACTCTTTTTTATTAGTTTTGATGTAAATAGCTATGCGTAATTTCAGTGCCAGCTCCAGGAACTTGTTGCTCAGCAACAATATGAAGAGATCGAGCATCCCATGACTAGAGATGAGAATTTATCCTCTGTTCTTGGTGAAAGGACAGGCTATGTTCTTGGTAAAGGGTATGGAAAGAAGCCTCCAAAAAGTAGTCACACGCAAGCGACAAACATAGCGGCTAGTGTGTCTTCTGTAATAGAAACTATGCGTCAAGAGATGTAAGCTGGTATGGATCAAAATTTGCAAGCAGAACGTGAATAAATGGTTGCAGAGTTGAATAGGAACATGGAGCAAGAGATACAATGAAAGTTGGATGAGAAGCTTGTGTAAGATATATGGACTTATATCTACATACATATGAACAATATATGGATAAATTATATGTTATGTGCTATCTTTTGGTTTGGCCTAATTTTGTGGTCTTATGGACATTATGTTAAGGGGGCCAATGTATTGTCATAAAAAGTTTAGGACTAATGTGTAGATACCCAAAAGGGTAACCTTAGTTAATGATGGGCTAACTAAGGTTACATATATGTAATCATGGTTACATGCTTGTGACTCTTGAGTTTTGTAACTCATGAGTTATAAAGTGGGGGTTATGGTTCCCACATTATTGCAAGACATAATCTCTTCTTCCTCCCATTGAATCAAGAGAAAAACTCCATTGTTGTCTTGCAAATTCTTGTGGAAAGCCATACACCAATTTGGTTATTGTCATATTATTGTTGTTGTGAAACCATTCACATATTTTAGTCTTGTGAGGAATTCTTGTGGAAACATCAACTTCAAGACAATCTTGAAGGAAGGATCAAGGAGCAATCTTCATAAGGACATTTGGACAATCATCAAAGGAGGTTCAAAGATTTCCACAAATGGATTCAAGTAAGCTTCCGCTCATGTAGTTGTAATTTCGAATTATTCGATATGAAGGATATTGTATTTTAATTGGAATCATTATTCTAACAATTGGTATCAGAGCCACCTTCATATTTGGATAATTTGGATGTTCATAAGATTCATGTTATGTTAGGTTCATGTTCAAGTAAAGTTAGAATTTTATTTTTGAAATTCTAGTGCCATGAAGTAGCATGATTTTATGAATGTTATGGTTTTTTGATGAAATTTGATGTTTTAATATCATGTTATCTTTACCTGATTTAAAACATTGAATTTAGCATGATTTTGGTTGATGAACAACATGTTTTCTTGTTTAAGATTCTTGTTGAAAGACTGCCAGAATAATCAATTATCTGTTTAAGATAATCGATTATCCTGGACCAGTAAGGTTGAAACGTTTTTTTTAATGCCAGAATAATCGATTATCTGTTTAAGATAATCGATTATCCTGGACCAGTAAGGTTGAAACGTTTTTTTTAATGCCAGAATAATCGATTATCTGTTTAAGATAATCGATTATCCTGGACCAGTAAGATTGAAACGTTTTTTTTAATTAATAAAACGTTTCAAGTCTTTTAAGTTTCAGTTTTAATTGAATATTAATAATATGTCAATTAACACTAATTTTTTTATTTTGTTAATGTATTATACATTAAAATTTAAGTTTTGAATATTAATTTTTTTTAGTCCATCAATTTTCAGATTTTGGAATTGTCCAACTAAGAATATAACAATTAATATTCAGTTGTTGCATGTCAAAACATGTAACATATTAAGCTAAGATTCATAATATGGCTTAAGGAACTAAAGTTTTTAGCATCTAATATTTTAAATTAGTCAATTGAAGCATTATGTTGCCAAAGTAACCTCTATTGTGTAGATTGATTGATCTTGAAATATAAGATGACTGTGGATGTTAGTCTTCCATGCGTTTAACACCGGCCCAAAGGAAGGTTGTTATTTGGCAGGAATTCGAACATGCTTGTGGTGATAAATATGAGACAATTATTTGGTTTTCCATGTGAATATTAAGTCGGCCCAAAGGAAGGCTTGATATTTGACAGGAGTTTATTGTCTATATTTGATCACTACACCAAGAGTACCACTTACAAGTTGATTTTCTGTCCAAAGACTAAAATCAATGTTGTGCTAGGTATCTTGTAATGGGATTTGCCTATTTTGAACCTATAAAGTAAAGTTAAAGTTCAAGTAATTGTAAGCATGTATTAAGTAATCCTTTTGTTCTATTTTCAGTTAATTCTTCTGCTGCTTCGATATCTGCCAACATCAATAGCATCCCTGTGCTTAACGGCACAAACTTTAAGGAATGGAAAGAGAACATCATGATCGTTCTCGGTTGCATGGATCTTGACCTTGCACTTCGGAATGAGCAACCTGCTTCTCTTGAGGATACATCCTCTCCTGATGAAAGGAGGGAGATGGAGAAGTGGGAACGCTCGAATCGCATGAGTCTAATGATCATGAAGCGTGCAATTCCAGAATCATTCAGGGGCACTATGAATGATGAAGCTAATGCCAAAGTTTTCCTTGAAAACCTTGAAAAGCGTTTTATGCAAAGCGAAAAGGCGGAAACAAGCACACTATTGAGTAAACTTGTTTCCATGAGGTATAAGGGCAAGGGAAACATTAGGGAGTACATTTTGGAAATGTCTCATCTTGCTTCGAAACTTAAGTCACTCAAGCTAGCATTACCTGAGGAATTGCTTGTGTACTTTGTTTTGATATCTCTTCCTACACACTTTAATCAGTTTAAGGTCAGTTACAACTGCCTGAAGGAGAAATGGACTCTTAATGAGCTCATTTCACATTGTGTGCAAGAAGAGGAAAGGATAAAGCAAGATAAGACTGAAAGTGCTCATTTGGCATCCTCTTCTAAGAAACTAAGAAGAGGAAAGGTAAGGAAGTTGCGGTTGCAAGGCCCAAGATTAAGCAACATAAGGAACCTAAGGTTGAAATTACTGAATTAGGTTGCTTTTTCTGTAAGGGGACTAATCATGTGAAGAAAGATTGTACCAAGTACCATGCCTGGCGTGCGAAAAAAGGTACATTTCTTTCTCTTGTTTGTTCTGAAGTTAATTTAATTTCGGTACCTAAGGATACTTGGTGGGTAGATTCTGCTGCTACTACTCACATAAGTATATATATGCAGGGTTGCCTGAACTGCCGAAAACCAAATGATGGTGAAAGATACATCTATGTGGGTGACGGCAAGAAGGTGCCAGTTGAGGCTATTGGCAAATTTAGGCTGTTGTTTAAGACCGGTTTTCATTTAGATTTGGATGAGACTTTTGTTGTACCGTCTTTTAGACGGAATTTAATTTCTGGTCCCAAATTGGACATATCCGGTTATTCATGTTCTTTTGGTGATAATAAAGTTAGTCTCTTTCAGAATTCAAATCTTATTGGTACTGGTCTTTTATCAACATTTGATAGCCTATATTTAGTTGACACAATAACCTCACATAATGAAACCTTGCATACAAGTTTAAGTGGTACCAAAATAAAATTAACTAATGAGAATTCTATATCACTCTGGCATAAACGTTTGGGTCACATATCCATTCAAAGAATTCAGAAACTCGTGTCAGATGGAATTCTTGATTCTCTTGATTCCTCAAATTTGGATATTTTTGTTGAGTGTATCAAGGGTAAACAAACAAACAAGACGAGATTAGGTGCTAAGAGAGCTTCGGACGTCTTAGAATTGATACATACGGATATTTGTGGGCCATTTCCTACTCCTTGTAGGAATGGTCAACAATACTTTATCACATTCATAGACGATTACTCTCGTTATGGGTACCTATATCTTATTCATGAAAAGTCCCAATCCATAGACGTGTTCAAATCAGTTAAGGCTGAAGTTGAAAATCAACTAAGCAAAAGAATTAAATCCGTTAGATCTGACCGTGGTGGTGAATATTATGGTCGATATGATGGTTCAGGTGAACAACGTCCAGGGCCATTTGCTAAATTCCTAGATGAGTGTGGGATCGTCCCTCAGTATACTATGCCAGGAAGTCCTACGATGAATGGTGTAGCTGAGAGACGAAATCGGACCCTTAAGGATATGGTAAGAAGTATGATTTGTCGTACTACTTTGCCAGACTCACTCTGGGGTGAAGCATTAAAAACCGCAACTTATATTCTTAATAGAGTTCCAAATAAAGCTACAATCAAAACTCCATATGAACTTTGGACTGGGTATAAACCCAGTATTAGGCCTTTACACATTTGGGGTTGTCCAGCTGAGGCAAGGCCTTATAGGCCGAATGAAAGGAAACTGGATGCTAAGCGGGTTAGTAGTCCAGGGGTTTTAAGTTTTATGATCCCACTTCTAGAACTATTTTTGAGACGGGTAATGCTAGGTTTTTTGAGGATATTGAGTTTGGGGGGTGGGGAGATAAAGTTGTTAGAGATTTTGTCTTTGAGGAAGAACATGTGTCTTTCCCTCAAGTTGTTGATCTTGGTCAGGGTGTTATCATTCCTGACACGGATCATACAACTCTAGTTCAAGACAATCTCGAAAGTCTCCCCAATCAGTATCCTGAAATTACTAATGAAAATCAAACTCAACAACATCAAGAAACTGAAATGCCATTAAGGAGATCCACTAGAGAGAGGAGAAATGCAATTCCGGATGATTATGTTGTATTTCTCCAAGAACAAGAAAGTGATATTGGACTTGAGGAAGATGATCCAATCAACTTCCGTCAAGTCATTAAGGGTTCTAACTCTCAAAAGTGGATTGATGCCATGAATGATGAGATGAAGTCTATGAGCTATAATGACGTTTGGGAGCTTGTTACATTGCCCGAAGGTATTAAACCTATTGGTTGTAAATGGATTTTTAAAACCAAAAGGGATTCAGGGGGCAATGTTATTAAGTATAAGCTCGTCTTGTCGCAAAAGGCTACACTCAGAAGGAAGGCATTGATTATAAAGAGACTTTCTCTCGAGTTTCATCGAAAGACTCTTTCAGGACTATAATGGCATTAGTAGCACAGTTTGATCTTGAGCTTCATCAGATGGATGTTAAGACAACGTTTCTCAATGGTGACATTGAGGAAACAATTTATATGGTGCAACCTGAAAACTTTGTTTCGGATGAATCAGAGAAAAAGGTTTGCAAATTAAAGAAATCCATCTATGGGCTCAAGCAGGCTTCCCATCAATGGTATTATAAGTTTCATGCAGTCATTACGTCTTTTGATTTTGAACCGAATATTGCTGATGACTGTATATACCATAAGTTCAGTGGGAGTAAGTATATTTTTCTGGTTTTATATGTCGATGACATACTGCTTGCCTGTAATGATATAGCATTATTGCATGAAACTAAGAAATTTCTTTCAAAGAAATTTGAAATGAAAGATCTTGGTGAAGCTTCTTTTGTATTAGGAATTCAGATACAACGAGATCGCTCCAAAGGTGTTCTCGGTCTCTCACAAAAGGGCTATATCGATAAGGTTCTGAAAAGATTTGGCATGCAGGATTGTAAACCAGGCAACACCCCTGTTGCTAAGGGAGACAAGTTTAGTCTCAAATAGTGCCCAAATAATAATTATGAAATTTCAGAAATGCAGAAGACGCCATATGCTTCGGCTGTAGGTAGTCTGATGTATGCTCAGGTATGTACACGACCTGATATAGCACACATTGTTGGGATGTTAGGCAGATATCTAAGCAATCCGGGAATGGACCATTGGAAGGCAGTCAAACGGGTCATGAGGTACTTACAGAGAACAAAGGATTACATGCTTACATATCGGAAATCGGACCAGTTTGAGATCATTGGGTATACCGATTCCGATTTTGCTGGATGTCAGGATAGTTTGAAATCTACTTTAGGCTATATTTTTATGCTTGTTGGCGGTGCTATCTCTTGGAGAAGCATCAAGCAAACTCTTACGGCCACTTCCACCATGGAAGCGGAATTTATGGCATGTTATGAAGCATCCAATGAGGCATTATGGCTGCGGAATTTTGTTGGTGGACGGCGCGTTGTTGATACCATTAAAAAGCCACTTAGGCTATTATGTGATAACAGATCGGCAGTCCTTTATGCTAATAACAACAGTAGTTTGACGAAAGCAAAATATATGGACGTCAAATTTCGGGTTGTTAAAGAAAGAGTACAAAACGGACAGTTGTGCATTGAGTACATTAGTACAAACTCCATGCTTGCGGATCCGCTCACTAAGGGATTGACACCAAAAGTATTTCATGAGCATATTGCTTGTATGGGTGTCAAATCAGATAAGGATTATATTAGTGGGAGTTTGTATTATACAATTATGTATTGTCCATTATATTCAGAAATTCAGTAATTCAGTAATATCTGCAGATATTCAGTTTTAAAGTTTTTGTACTCTTACAGTTGATCTCAATAAAGAGAACCAGTTGGAAATAGACATTCTATTGACCACACTTTATGTTATTTCCATGCTACATACCTACACTTGATCCATGTCGTTGGTTATATTGATATACGTGATCTATGTTGGTTCTAGTTACGAATGAGTAAACAAGAGCTCTTAGTTCCTATGTTGGTATGATTGATGGACCGGATTGTTCATGACAATTTTATTATGATAGCTATTTTGAGCTCCTAAGGTTATATTGTAACATATAATGCTAAGGTTTGTACATATGTATGTGTATCTCGTCCAAGTGGGAGATTGTAAGATATATGGACTTATATCTACATACATATGAACAATATATGTATAAATTATATGTTATGTGCTATCTTTTGGTTTGGCCTAATTTTGTGGTCTTATGGACATTATGTTAAGGGGGCCAATGTATTGTCATAAAAAGTTTAGGACTAATGTGTAGATACCCAAAAGGGTAACCTTAGTTAATGATGGGCTAACTAAGGTTACATATATGTATTCATGGTTACATGCTTGTGACTCTTGAGTTTTGTAACTCATGAGTAATAAAGTGGGGGTTATGGTTCCCACATTATTGCAAGACATAATCTCTTCTTCCTCCCATTGAATCAAGAGAAAAACTCCATTGTTGTCTTGCAAATTCTTGTGGAAAGCCATACACCAATTTGGTTATTGTCATATTATTGTTGTTGTGAAACCATTCACATATTTTAGTCTTGTGAGGAATTCTTGTGGAAACATCAACTTCAAGACAATCTTGAAGGAAGGATCAAGGAGCAATCTTCATAAGGACATTTGGACAATCATCAAAGGAGGTTCAAAGATTTCCACAAATGGATTCAAGTAAGCTTCCGCTCATGTAGTTGTAATTCCGAATTATTCGATATGAAGGATATTATATTTTAATTGGAATCATTATTCTAACAGCTTGAACATGTGAATCTGGAAGGAGAGAACAGGGTCAGTCTAGAAGTAGCCAAGAAGATCCAAGAACAACTGTGTGCTCTCATGACCAGAATGCAACAGGTAATTACTCTTAATATTTTTATACTCTTCCTTTTTGATATTTCTTCTTCTTAGCAACTTGACACTTCTTCCATTCTTCTTGACAATTCTTTTCTTCATCTTCTCCTTTTTAAAATTATTTTTATGACAATAAGTTGTTGGTTTGGTACATGTTCTGGTGTGATTCTGAAATTCTGAGTTCGAAAATTTATGTTCTGGTGTGACTCTGAAATTCTGGTGTGATTCTGATCTGTTTTGGACAGTTATGTGTTTGGACAGTTCTATGTTTGCCTGTTTTGGACAGTTCTGTGTTTGCATGTATTTTTTGAGTGATTCAGTCTACTTTTATTGCCTTCTTTTCCACCTACAGATTATATTGCCTTGTAAATTAGCGTAGGATGTCCTTTGGTTAAATCAACTTATCATTATGCTTACCTTGGCCTTGACTACTCTACAGTATGAACTATTGATGGTCCCTTCACTCCATGATAAGTATTGTAACTTGACTGGAGACAAGTATCGTCGTAAGCTGGAAGTTCTATAGTATGCACCGCGAAATGTATAAACATGAAAAGAAAAGTTAACTATGATAAATTTGATCTTATTTAAGTATTGCTGATTTTAATCATTAATCGTCAATACATTACCATTTCGAAAAAACAAAAATAAAATAAAATTCAGGACTAAAGTTACTTTTTGTGAAAAGTGGACTGTTTTGGGCAATAGATATTAAAGGAAGTAACATACTAGTTAACTTAGGATGGACGGATTGTTATGTTTTATATAAGTGGAATATGGGTAGAAAAAAAGGATAAAAATCTCTCGGTCAAAATTGGCTAAGACCTTATATATGTGTTAAAAAATTCAAAATATGTGTTTGCTTAACAAATGAAAATGATGTTAGCTCATGCCTTATACGTTAAATGTTTGCGTCAAGTCTAGCGAGTGGCTGGACATGTAAATTCTATACTGTATCCTGGGTAGATCAGTAAAATTCAGATGTATATATAATTGTTTCATTTCAGAGACTAATAAGTAGCTAGCTGGTCATTTTTCTTTTGTTATATATTGCGTATCTCAATTGGAAGTGAAGGAGGAGTGCCTATTTTCAGAATCTGGATTCTGTTGGAACATGAAGTTATATGAATGAAGATAGTTGAGATATATATAGTTTTAAATTACATTACTTTAAAAACTGAAGAGATGCACATGTATCTCATAGGTACAATCAATGATTAATCACTTGAAAAGTTTGCCTTAACCTAAGTTGTTATACTAACTCTTTGCCATTAATCAACAAAGTACCCATCTGTTATATCATGAATATATCGAGATGTACGCTGCAAATAGATATGAAAAATAGTGATTCACATTCAATATGATTAGAATACGCACCTACGAGATGCATGTGGATTTTAGTTGAATGTTACATCTGCATCTCATAGGTACAGACTTGCTTCTACTAACTACAGTGCAGTTTATCTTAATGCTGAATTTTTTTATGTTAATGCTGAATTTTATCTTAATGTTGAATTTTGTTATCTTAATGCTGAAATTTTATCTTAGAGCAGTTTATCTTAATGCTGAAATTTTATTTTAGAGCAGTTTATCTTAATGCTGAAATTTTATATGCAGTGCACTTATGGTACATGCGTTAAAGTGATCTTGCATTTTTTGTGTAATAGTAGGGACAATGTTCTTAAACAATAGAGAAAACCAAGGAGGGGCTTCAAGGCACTTAGTATTTTACTCTTTTGGGATGTATATGCATACAATTACAATAAAATATTATGCATTATATATGTAATTCGCGTTTTAGTAATGGAAGTATTTAATATCCGACTTAAGATATTCTTTTGGTGTTTATAAAATACTATTGGATGCGTTTATATAATTTTGGTCATTACAAGTACTGAATTAAATAGGTTTCAGTGGTGACAAATTTTCATTCTGCAATACTGAAGTTGCCATTGATTGTTTAATAGTTTTTGTAGCAATTATCATTGTCACTAAATGTCATTTCGCAGCAGCGAGCTCATAGTTGCCACTGATTATTGAGTTTATTGTGGCGGCATCAATTGCTGCAATATAAGAATTGCTAGTAATAGCCAATTGCTTTTTGTGGCGACTTCAACTGCTACTAAACATAACTCTCTAGTAGCGATTAAATGCCGCCACTGATAGTTATTTATTTATTGTGGCGATAATTGTCGCTGCTAAAAGCCACTCTTCAGTGGCGACTTGTCCTGAATCTGTTTCGTGGAACATAATTTGTGGCAACTTGGCATACTTTTTGTCGCGACACTATCGCTATTAAATGGTGACTTTTTGTGGTGACAATTTGTTGTTGTCACAAATAATGTTTAGTAATGGATTGAGGTGTAGCAAGTCCAATGTCGCTATAAACATTTAACAATGACTTTTAATGATTTAGTAGCGACTGTGGTCACCGCTAAAAGGAACATTTCTTGTAGTGAACCTACCGCAAAGATTGTAAACGTAGTTGATGGAATCTTCTTGGATATACAAATCCAGTGGGATTTGCTTTGGCAGTTGCAAAGACCGTTGATGCTTTTGAGTGTTATAGCTATCCAGAAGCTATTCCGGGTACAGATCCAAATTGACGGATTAGTGCTATGGCCGAAGAGATTGAGTCTCTTAATAAGTTTAGATGATGCCTAGACTTGGTTGATGTGTGCGCCAATGGATAGAGCCCTTACGAGGGTGAGGGAAAGGTAGAGAGATGTTGTTCCTGTTGATGAAGAGAATTCAAGGCAAGAGAAAGATTTGTTATTTGTGGCTTGAATTATTTTCTTGTATTTTTAGGAAACCCATAGTCTATAGGTTTAGGAAAACCCATTATCCTAATAGATCTGGGAAAGAAAAATCTATAGTCCTTGTTAAATTGAGAAATCTTTCTCATATATGTTTGAGACCTTTTGGGATCTATATATAAGAGTTGTAGTTAGGGATTCTATAGATATTTTTGTGTTTTTATTCTCATTCATAGTGAAAAATTCTCTCTGCTTTGCCCTGAGGATTAGGCTTAGCCGAACCTTGATAAATCCTTGTGTTGATTTTCTTTCTCTATTTACTTGTATGTGAATGTGTGCTAGTTAACTCATGATATTCCGCAATATCTATTTTAACCAATAAGCGAAATAAATTCATTTCAAATTAAAGTTCGAAATTAATTATATCTTATTCCTCACACCTAACCAGCTCTAAACATCTTTACTGCCATTAAACTTCTTTCCTAATTATCGAAGAGAAAAAAGCAGCTTACAAATGGAAAAAGGACTGAACTGTAATATAAGCCAAAATCGTGAAAATAAAATACCACTACTTGGTTGGCTAGAAAATAGAAATCAGCTTTTGAGCAAGTCCCTAAGAAGTTATTGGAGAGAAACGACGCCCTTGACTGAATAGTGTAAACCTGCATGACAAATCTCTTTTCTTAAAGAGATCTTGTGGCTACTTCTTGGAGCAGTCACTACTACGTATATTAAAAAATAGACAGATTATATTATCAGAGGCAGATTTAGCGGTAGAAGAGGTTCATCCAAATTCTTTTTTGTTGAAAAATTATATTATATATAAGATATAATTTATTTTTTATTTTTTATATTATATTTTAAATACTCTTGACACAATCCAAAAGTATAGTTTAGTTATTAAGAGGATTCAAAACCTTTGTAAGGTCATTGATTCATTCCCCACTAGCTACAATTTTTTCTAACTTTTTTCTTTGTCGAATGCACTTAGCGAAAATCCTGCCTCCGCCACCGGGGGCGGATCTGTGTACACGGTTCGGGGTGGTACGCCACCCACAAGCTTCGACAAAAACTTTATGTATATATGTATAATATATAGAATATATATTTAAAGTGTCACCCCGAAGGTGCCAGCCTTTTCGTTCATTAGGGGAAGAGTTCGAATGCTGGTGGGAGCAAATAATTTTTTGGCTTACATTCAGTTGCAATTAAGGAGATTAAATATACTATACAACATACTCTTCTATATTTTATATTAAATGTTGACTTTTCTGTTTATTTAATTAAATATAAACAAATAAGATAAAATAATAATAAGAGAAAGTTAAAATCCTTTTTGAGGATCTTTCCCAAATCCCAATTTTCAAAAGGAAAAAACAAAGCCTCAATTTTCAAATCCCTTACCTTATGCCACTTTTTGCTTTCCCTCTTCTTCAAGCCACTGCTTCTTCAGTTCTTCTTCTCGCTTCAATTCTCGCTGCTTCTTCACGCCACTTACCCCAAAGCCCTAGACTTTAGCATTTATTTTGCTTTATCTCTGCGGATGCTTCACACCTTCATTGGCCATTGCTCTACGCCCACTATTGTAAAGTTTTCTCACTTTCTCATGTTTATTTCTTAACCCTATGTGATTATTTTTTCCCATCAAATATATGTTCTTGCTCTGTTTTTGTTTTGTATTTAGTTGAATTTTAGTGTTCTTGCTAAATTTTATTGCACTATTTTATTTTATTTTTGTTATGTATTTCTTTGGGTGTCTTGGAAAATCAAATGCCTCTTACATGGTTTCACTGTAGAATTTAGTATCGTGGAAAGAACATCCCAAATAATTTTGATCAAGGAAAATTCAAAATTAACTCTATTTTAACGATGACAAAGATATTAGGGAAGGTTGAGTTTTTTGAAATAACTAAACTTATTGATGGTATGACCTAGTAGAAATTGGTATATATTTCTCACTGGAATGAACTTCTATTTTATAGAAACTAAATTGAGATGGATAAATTTGTTACGAGATTGGACCATTCTCAACCAAGTCCTAGTTGTCAATCCTTGATCCAAGCGAATGCCAATCTTTCCTATCTTATAAATGAACTCGATTTGGGGTCACTTAAAGGCGATCCAGGTGAAAGAATACCTATTTCTGACTATAACCCTAGAATACGAGATGAAGTAAGGAAACATTACATTCAACAAGGTCCTTGTCAACCTTCCAAGCATCACTTTCCCAAAACTCTAATAGAAGGAAGAATGCGTCAATTTGTTCCAAGTTGGTTTGATAGTCAATTTTCTAAATGGTTGGAGTATAGTGTGAAGAAAGATGCGGCATTTTCCTTATGTTGTTATTTGTTCAAAAATAAATTTATTCATGAAATTGCGGGTGAATTTTATACAAAAAATGGTTTTAGATCTTGGAATAAGGGTCTTGAAAGATTGCGTTTACATGTTGGTGATGTTAATAGTGTCCATGATAAATGTTTCAAGAAGATGCTAGATTTATCAAATCATCATCAATCAATTCAAGTTGTTTTTGATAAGCACTCCGAGAAGTTGAAAAGTGAGTATCGAATGCGTTTAGAAGCATCAATTGATGTGGCAAGACTTCTATTATTGTATGAATTGCCTTTTAGGGGCCATGATGAAAGTGAATATTCAACAAATCAAGCCCTCTTTCTAGGATTCTTACGATGGCATGGGGACAAGCATCCAGATGTGGGAAAAGTAATATTAGAAAATGCTTCACAAATGACACTTTGACATGCCCTATGATCCAAAAGGATATTATCAATGCTTGTGCAAAAGAAACATTAAAGGCTATAATTGGAGACTTAAATGGAAATTACTTTTGTATATTAGTTGATGAGTCTAAAGATATCTCACACAAAGAATGGCTCTTGTTTTACGTTATGTTGATAAGAATGGTGAAGTGGTAGAGCGATTTGTTGGTCTTGTTCATGTTAGTGACACATAGGCATGCTCATTGAAGGAAGCAGTCTACTCTTTGCTATCGGACCACTCACTAAGTCCATCCCAAATACGTGGACAAGGTTATGATGGAGCTAGTAACATGAGGGGAGAGATAAGTGGTCTTAAGACTTTGATTATGAAAGACAGCTCATCGGCATATTACATTCATTGCTTTGCTCATCAATTGCAATTAACACTTGTAGCTATGTCTAAAAAGTATTTGGATGTCGAAGACTTTTTTTGTCATGTTACTAATGTGTTAAATGTCATTGGAGTATCTTTTAAGCGCAGAGACTTGCTTAGCCATCTTCAAGCTGAAAAACTGGAGCAATTACTTGAATCCGGTGAAATTCATATCGGGCGAGGACTAAATCAAGAACGTGGGCTTCAAAGATAAGGTGATACTCGTTGGGGATCACATTTAAAAACATTAGATAACTTTATTGTTATTTTCTCATCTATTATTCGTGTGCTTGAAGTGATTGAACATGAAGGTTCTACCTCAAATGAGAGAAATCAAGCAAAATATCTTTTGAGTGAGATAATAACATTCAAATTTATTTTTATGCTTCATTTAATGTTAAAAGTTTTGGCAATATCAAATGAGTTGAACAAGATCCTACAAAAGAGAGATCAAGATATTATTAATGCCATGGAGTTTCTTAACGTTACAAAGAAAAGATTGCAATATATAAGGGAAATTATATGGGAATCTTTGCTAGATGACATTTACTCATTTTGTCATATGCATGATATTATAATTCCCAAGATGAATGAATCCTATTTTCCAAGAAAGTCGAAGCGCAAGTCTTCTGGTATTTGTTATTCACACCACTTGCGTGTTGATATCTTTTATGCTGTAATTGATGTGCAACTTCGAAAGCTTAATGACTGTTTTGGTGTAGAGAGTAGCGAATTGCTTCTTGGGATGGCTAGCTTGAATCCAGACAATTCTTTTGCTACTGATAAAGGTAGAATAATGGCTTTAGCAAAGTGTTACCCAAATGAGTTTGATGAAGTACATATTCGAGACTTGAGTTATCAACGAGATACTTTCATAATTCATATGCAAGATGGCAATCCCAAGTTCTCCAACTTGCAAGGAATTAGTGATTTGGCAAAAGCATTGGTTGAGACAAATCTTGTGGAGATTATTCGTATGTTTATCTACTTGTGAAGTTAACTCTGATTTTACCTATTGCTACCGCAATTGTGGAAAGAGCATTCTCATCCATGAAGCAAATAAAGAATGAAGAGCGGAACAACTTGGGTGATCAATATTTAAATAATTGTTTAGTTTGTTGCATAAAGCGTGATATATTTACAAATGTAAGTAATGATGCCATTATTGATCGTTTTCAAAATATGAAAGCTCGTACAGGACAATTGTAAATAGATTGTGTATGATATTAAAAATATTGTTGGAAGTTTTATGCTTTGCGTCAATTAGTTATAGTTATTATATTTTCTTTCGTTTGATCTATTTTTCTATATAAATAAAATGATGAATAACCCGAATCGATGCTCGAGTTGATCAAATCGATTAGGTCGGCACCCGTATCCCATAAATTCTGGACCCGCCTCTGTCCGCCACTACATGTTATACACTTTGAAGTATGACCCTTTCTCGGGTTTTCCGTAAATGGAGAATATTTTATACAACGACCTATCTTTTTTTATTTTGTCACTAACATGTTATTACAAATTATTTTATTACTCCTTCTGGTCCGCTTTAATTAATTTTTGATCTTTTTTTATCGTCTACAATACATAACCTTTTCATATATTAAAAAGAAATTAATTTTTTTCTGAAATTGTTATTGGAGTAAATAGCCTGGGTGTATTTATTATATTTTTAATAAATAAATTAAAATTACTATAATTAATTTTATTATTAATTAATGTTAACAAATAAATTTGTAAATGTTTTAATATGTGTAAAATATTTTTAAAAATCGATTAAAATAGATCCAATGGAGTATTATAAATTAAAATTCACTGCTTTATATTATCGTTCAGAATACTTTAATATTTTATTGAATTTAGTGAAACATGTATCTTTGAGATCATCAAAATCAAAGAAGACATATTCTTTCACTGATTGGTGACTGTATTCCCCAACAGTTCTTTTTTAAGTTTCGAAAAACAAACAATAAACCCAAAGCACTATAAGTCTATAACCAATGACCCAACCAAACACCCTGACAAAACAGACTATATGTTAAAAAGAAAAGCATTAGGAGTAGCCTATCCATATCTTTCTTAATTTATTTCTCTTCTTATTACCTGGGGCTGGAACTGAAATACCAAAATCAATGGCCAAATACGGACTGTTTTTGTTATCTCCAAAGCTTCTCTCTCTAGGGTTTTTGTTCTCTTACTCCCTTTTAATTTTGGCAAAAAATATACTGCCAGCTTTCTCAAAAGCTTTTGTTCCCTCTTAAAATATAACCTAATTTATCTTATTTTTAACTTATTAATCTTATTATAATGAATGGTTATGTAAAATATCATTCATGCATAGAGGTTAGACTCATAGAAAATGGCTTTTAATTCTATATAGTGACAATGCAAGAAAACATTACTCCTTCCTGTTCATTTTAATTAATTTTTTTATTATTTTCATTTAAAAAAATTATCTTTTAATATTGATTAACAATAAAATTGATTATATCAATCTTTATTATTTTTTTAACTTATTCATTGAAAATATAACTGATGTTCCAAAACTCTTTAATCCAATAATAACTTCGAAAAAAAAATTAATTCTTTTTTGATATCTGAAAAAAGTAATATTATGGACCACAAAAAAGTATAAAAAATTAATTAAAATAGACCTCGGATTATCTAAAAGGTAACTACATGTTACTCTCGATAAATAAAAAGTGAGATTAATAATTTTTAATATAAAGTATATTATCTGCTACTATAAATTATTTTATAATGTCAATGTATATAGGTAGATTATCTGATACAATAAATTATTTTATATTGTCCGCGTATATATAGATTAAGCTTTTTTTAAACACAATATCAATAACAATAACGATTCAGTAAAATCTTAATTAGTAGGATATGAGAATGGTAATGTGTGACTACACCTTACCGCTATCCGAAGAGTAGGGAGGCTAAGCTTTTTTCTATACACAAAATCCCTATAATTAGAAAGCCTTGTCCATCTCTCATCCCTTCTATAGTTTAGGTCACAACTCACAACTCCCACATATAGACTTATTACCCACAAACACCTTTCTTTGTATTCTAGTTTATTCTGTGTTCCCTCTTAATTCTCTCTCTCTTGACTATCTTTCTGTCTATTTTTGGAAAGAAAAGCAAAAATAGCAATAATTAACAACTATGGCTAGAGAGAAAATTCAGATCAAGAAAATTGATAACGCAACAGCAAGACAAGTAACTTTCTCAAAGAGAAGAAGAGGTCTTTTTAAGAAAGCTGAAGAACTTTCTGTTCTTTGTGATGCTGATGTTGCGCTCATTATTTTCTCATCTACTGGAAAACCCTTTGAGTATTCTAGCTCCAGGTATTTATATCTTTTACTTCATCTTCTTGATAGTTTTTATTTTTATTTTTTGAAATTATTTAATTTGATGAGTCTATCGGAAATAGCCTCTCTATCTGCATATACATTACTCTACCCAGATCGTACACCATGGGAATATACTGATTATGCTGTTGTCGGTGGTGAAAGAATGAAACTTTTATGCTGGGATTTCAAAGGGGTGTCTTTAGTTTCACTTGTGATAACAAATTAGTTGACATTTTTACAAATTTACATAGTTATGATTATCATGTTTTGATTGATATATAAATATTTTTCATATCGATAATATACAGAACTTAAACACTTTTGATATTATAGACTGCTAGCTAAGAAACCCACCTCAAGAAACTTCCCATTTTGTGCTATTGACTCTTTTTTGAGCTAATAATAAAGGGAAAAGATTGATTTTTTTTGTTGAATGAGATAGGATTTTATTTTACTTTATTTGGTGAAAGAATGAAACTTTGTGCTGGGATTTAAAAAGGGTGTCTTTAATCATGCTTAATGGACTGAAAGGAATATATCATTGATCAGAACATAGTCCCAAGAATTAACACACACACTCACTCTCTATATATATATCGTTAAGTTATTCATATAGATAATGCACATAACTTAAACCTTTTCAATATTATCAGCCGGCAAAAAAGAACCCACCTCAAGAAACTTTTATTTAGTGCTATTGACTCTTTTTTGAGCTTATAAGAAATGGAAACCCTGAGATTTTTGTCTGATAAGATAGGAATATTGGAGGTTTTCCCAGAAAAAAAAAACAAAGGATAAGGACCAAAAATATTTTAAAATACAGAAGAAAAAAAGAAAAGAAAAGAAATAAATCACACTCAAAAATGAACAAACACAAGACTGATGTAGTGAGTAGTGAGGGGGTTGTGACAATTTTAGTTTTTTTAATTAATAACTTGCAATGCAATGAGCAATAAACAAAAACGAATAGAAGATGGATCTTGTTATGGAAAGGGCCACCATATCTTATCTATTGCAGAAAGGCAATATCTTATCTAAAAATCAAATAAGCTTATCATATAGACTATTTATGGTGGATAAGACAAACCTCTTTTCTCTCGGATATAGCATATTTTAGGAATATTATTCTTTGTCATTTGGATTATAGTAAGATATCGGCAAAAAGGAACAAATTTGATGAGCTCTTGGTTTCAACAGCTACTATATGATCCAATTCTATTTAGCCTTTTCCTTTCCTATTTTGGCTGCTATTTTCATTGACTATGAGGTTATTCTAATGTATATATTGAACCTTATGAAAATATGTAATTGATTGTGACTCTAGTAGCCACCAATAAGAGCGCAATTTGTGATATACGGGTAAAATACTCACCACATATTTACATTTTTCTACAACAAAAACTTGATACTTAAAAGAAGAAGGGGCATGCCCATTAACCCTCGGAGATTCTCGATTATAACAATTAAAATCCTCTAGTATTGCCTCGCCATGATATGTTAATGTAGAATTGTGGATTTCTTATCTCAAAAAAGAGTTTAGCTTCTATATATTAAGGAGAAGTCGTTTGTAGGGTGTGTAAGAACAGTACTCAATAGAGTGTACTAGTAATATTGGAATTAGTTATTATTGACTATCTGATTTGGTATATTAAAAATAATAAGCATTGTATATTTTTTTTAAAAAAAATATTTCTTTACAAAGTTACCATCCAATACATTGAAAATGATTTGAAAAAGGTTTTCATAGAGTAATTATTTCTTTATATACATTGTTATTTATGTATTTTAAAATGGGGTATTGGTAATGGCATGATTTGTTATATGTAAGAATAGTACTGAACAGATTGTATAACTAATATATGTATTAGTTATATATATATTAAAAAAATACTAACTAACAAGTGATACTAATACCAAAGCTAATGTATATATTATTTTCTCTAATATATCTTACCAAACGACCTCTTTGCAGTAAATAGTGAGCTTCAAATTTTAATGTTATTTTCAGGAATATATGTCATTGGTTTTGTTTAGTTCCTCAAATTATAATATAATCTTACATAATATTTTCTTTTATTTCTCGGGTGTTTCTTACAACTAAGAAAAGCCCTCTTAAGAGCCTTTTCCTGTCTAATTAGAGTATAATTGCTGGTTATACTCTTATTTTAAATGCATATATTTATACCTTGTATGCCAACCAAACAACCCCCGAGTTGACTAGTTAGCTCAAGTGGTAATCTCTATCATAAATTACTATACTAAATTTCACTTATAAGATCATTATAAATACAGTATTTACTAATATTAAATTCAATTTTTACATAGCACTGAAAACGGAATTTAGGGTCTGGATCAGTGTGGAACTAGTGCGTAAGATACCGGTCGAACTCAATAACTTTGGTTCAAATTATATATTTCATTTTAAGAAATTGATTATATATATATATATCAACAATAACCTAGTATAATCTCATTTAAGAAATTACATATTATTAATTAATATGTAAATATTACTCGATATTTCATATTAAATGACGTATTTTCCTTTTTAGTTTATTACAAAATAAATGACACATTTCTAATTTGGAAATAATTCAATTTTAAACTCTTTCATTTTACCCATTTATCCTTAATGAGAAGCTTTTATAGCTATACAAATATCATGGCCACACATATTTTTTATCGCTTAAGCATTTAACACTACAAGTTTTAAAAGTATTCTTCTTTTTTCTTATACTCTATGCCTAGTCAAACTACCTCATTTAATATGAAAAGGCGGGAGTATTAATTTTGTGCCGTATTATGAAGTCACAACTCGCATGCGGTCAAAACATTACTCTCTCTGGTCCACAATAAGTGTTCAATATACTTTTTTATTTTGTGTTCAAAATAAGTGTCTAGTTATGTAATCAAGAAAGAATTCAGTTTATTTTTATAAAATAACATGTATGTACATATTCCTGAAAAAATTTTACTTTTTATATTAAATATTTAATTAGGGGTGGTTTAGTCATACTATGGATTTTTGTATAGAATTTATTGTTTTTTTAATGGGCATACTAATAATAAATTGAACACTTATTATGAACTGAAGGGAGTAATGTCTTGGATTAATCGACTACACCTCAATCACAACGTAATTGTGGTTCCCTATGTTCTATTCGGCATTCAGGGAATTTATCATATGATTAAATTATTTTTATACTTATAATTTCTTTTGTTTCGAAAAGCATGAAGGAAATTCTTGAGAGGCATGATTTGCATTCAAAGAATTTGGAAAAATTAGACCAACCATCACTTGAGCTGCAGGTTAGTTTCTTTGTCCATTATTTTAGCAAAGTATTTTATTAAATGGTTTCTTAGGGTTCGTTTGGTTCGAAACAAATTATTCCTAAATTAATTATTCTTGATTAGTTGTTTCATCTTCCCATAGGAATAATAAATATTACAAATGCGGAATAACTAATTTTGGAATTAGAGTTATACCGTACCGTATGTTATTAATATGGAATAAACTCATTTCAAATTTAATCTCGGGATTAGTTATCCGCCTATCAAACGAGCTTTAAGGAGTGAAAAGGGAAGCCTTGGAACAGTAGTAAAGTCATAGAACCGTGAAAGAAACCATTACTATTTGTATTAGGATAGGTTGTCTACGTTACACCTCTTAAGTTTGATTCTTTTCCAAAACCTACATGAATGAGAGATGCTTTGTGCACGGGATTGGTTCTATTTCTTCTTCTTTGTATTCGTAAAGAGTGATGGTATTATTTGTAGCTAGTAGAGAACAGCAATAACTCCAGACTAAGCAAGGAAATATGTGAGAAAAGTCATCAATTAAGGTATATATTCGAAATTCTCTATATATTTTACTTAGTATTTTCATCTAAGAAAAGTTGATCCAAAAAAATTAGTCATCTCCCCTATTAACAGGCAAATGAGGGAGAAGAACTCCAAGGATTAAGTATTGAAGAGTTGCAGCAGTTGGAGAGGTGTCTCGAAGCTGGATTGACCCGCGTCATAGAGGGAAAGGTCAGTCTAAATGAAAGTCAAGTTAGTGTCAGTCAGTGTATATAAGTTAAATCCGTCAAATTATACATTATTACGTTACGCACTACTTGCTTTGTTAATCTGTCAGGGTGATAAAATAATGACAGAGATCAACCAGCTTCAGCAAAAGGTCTGGATCATATCACTGAACTACATACTTCAACTTTTGTTGGACTTGTCAATGTATATTAACCTATAATTAATCCAACGTTTTAGGGACATTATTTTTTGTTATCATTTAAGAGACAATAATAGCGTAAAAATTCATTTACATTGTATGTACTATATGGAAAGTTAAACTCTTTAATTTTCATTATTCACTTGGTTTTCGTCAAAGGTACTGATATTGTAAAAAATCACACAGGGCATGCAACTAATGGAAGAGAATGAAAGATTGAAGCAACAGGTATGAACACTTTGTTTTTTCAAACACCTGCATTTGTGTTTCTATCATAACGTAAATATAAGTTAAATATAGATTAAGGATACATATAAATTTTTGTAATACAAATATAAAATTTGAGCCAAAGTTACTGATTTCTGCTGAACCCATAACTATAACAATAGTTTCGCCCCTAGAACATAGGTTGCTCGGACTCTTTAGTAACTAATTTGTACTGTTATAGAAACCTCCGAGCAACCTATGTTATGGGGGCGAAACTATCGTTGTAGGAACAACGTGTCGAACCAGTAACTATAACAATAGTTTCTCCACTGGAGCCAGGGACGAAGGTACATTCACTTAAGGGTGGTCAATTGACCATTCTTAGTGAAAAAATTACACAGTATATATAGGTAAGATATTGAATTTTAAAGGTATATAATATATATTGAACATCCTTTATCATTTTTTTACGTCGATTAAGTTTGAACACGTTTAAAAAAGTTCTTGGCTTTGCCACTGCCTAGAGCATAGGTTGTTCGGGCTTTTCAGTAACTTTGTATCATTATAGAAACCTCCGAGGAACCTATGTTCCATGGCCGAAACTATCATTATAGGAACCTCCTGAACCCGTAACTATAATGGTAGTGTGGTTTGCCCCGCATTACGAGAGCCTCCTTAAGTATTACATTTTTTAGAGGATCTAATACAAACGTGATTATATTTTCGAAAAGTTCGAACAACATATCATGAAATTAAGTAAGTATATATTAATTTGCTTATAAATTAAATGTGTATATGTGAAGGTGATGGAGATATCCAATAATGGATACAACAATCCAGCAGCAGTATTAGTAGCAACAGTTGAATCTGAAATGGATATATTAATGAGGAATAGGGCTGTATTTTGTCCCGGGCCCGGGCCGAGCTTCGCGGTCCCGGGCTTCGTGGGCCTAGGCTCTGGCGGTCCCGATCTTTGTGGGCTTAATGTGTGAGAGCAGCACGTGACGGGCCTAGCCCATGTGGTCCTGGGCTTAGTGGGCCGGGCTTGGTGGGGCTGGCGGCCCTGGCGGGCTTTTTTATAATTATTTTTAAGGCAATATCTTGTATAGTAGTTATTAGTATAGTATATAATATACTAATATAGAATATATTTATATAGTATACTAGTTATTAGAATAGTATATATAGTATATTTCATTGTATATTGTATTGTAGTAATTAGTATATATTGTATGTTATGAATATATATATTTTCTTATATATTTTCTTGTATGTTATGTATATATATTCTCTTATATATTTTGTTGTAGTATATATATTGTATCTCTATAATCATCTGCAACTACTAAACTTCCGTACATACAATTCCATCTAGTCGGGCAAGGTTTAGGAACCTTTCTTTCTCTAAGGCCATATTCATCACATTTTTTAAAATACTCTCTAAGTCTAGTTCTACGGTTTGAATAAAAAGCCAATTAAGAGCCATTCGTACCTCTTCAATTTCTATGTTCAAAATTCGCATACCATCACCGACAATTAAATGATAAATATGACAAATACATCTAACATGAAAAATATTAGTAAATGCAGGATTTAGTATTTTTGTAAGCATGCCTATAGCACTAGTGTTACTAGAAGCATTATCCATAGAAATTGCCATTATTTTATCGCTAAAGCAAAAATATCTACAAATATCTGAACAGTGTTAGCTATAAACTTACCTGTGTGACGTGAATTAATTATTCTATATGCAATTATACGGTTTTGCATTGTCCAGTCCTCATCTATCCAATGACTTGTAACAGTTAGATAATCACAATCATTATCACTTCTACCAATATCAGTAGTAATAGAAATCCGATATTAGGTATATGAGTAAATAAATAACGCAAATATTGTTCATATTCATGTTTGAATTTATAAATATCGGCCTTAACTGTTGCGCGAGGCCAACCTTTATAAGTAGGATTAAAAACTCTTCTAATATAATGAACCCAATCAGGATTAGAAGCAAAAGTATAAGGTAATCACATAACAGTAATCATCTTTGCTAATTCTTCACGATCTCTATTTGGATCGTAATATAAAATACCTCCGGTGACAGTGTTAATTCCTGGTTGAACTAGATTTGAACCTGTACTAGGGTTAATCGCAGAATCTACACTTGTCCCCTCTTGCTGCGCTTGCATTTGAAAAAATATAGCCTTATCTCTAGGGTGTGTTTTTATGTGCCTAGTCAACTACCCGTGCCGCTACGGTCTCCAGTAAAATTATGAACCAATAATTTCTTACAAGTTTTACACTTAGCCTTATTTAGTTCTCTTACTTGAGTAAAAAAATTCCAAACTAATGATATTTCTTGACGTTTAGCAGGTTGTCTATTAAAAGTTCGAGTTTCTACAAGTTAGTCGGCCGGTGCATTACTTGAGTTATGAACGGGACTAGTAGGTGTATCACCTAAATCTGGTGCTTGGGTTTCATGATCATCATCCTCATTTTCCTTTAAGATAGGTTCATTAGGATAAAGAGCATTCATAATTTCATCATCTAATCTATCACCTACTGCAACATCATGTAGAAATTCACTATCGGTAAATTGAAAACAAGGGTGATCACTATCAAGCATTACGAGAGGAGGAGGAGGACGTCTAGGTTGAAGACTACTTTCAACTTGCTTATCTTTTGTAGGTCGGGGAGCCGGGGGAAGGGTAGTATTATGGCCACTACTTTCACCTGTTTTACCTTTTCCTTTACCAAATATTTTTTTCAAAGAAAATATCATATTAATTATAATTATGCAAACTAAACAACACAAAAATATATTATTAAAACGTAAGAGTTGAAACGAGTTTACCAGATTGCCGAACAACTTCTTGAAAATTGAAAATCGTTGAACACTTGAAAACTTCAATTCAACAACTTCACAATTTTTCACGAATTTTCAACAATAAATTAAGCAATTGTAGTAGAAAGATTAAGAGAGATTGAGAGATATTGATGAATTGGTGAATAAAAATGAAAGAGTGAGGGGGTATTTATAGTTCAGAAATGGGAAAATGTGTAATTATATAAAGTTTGGGTTAAATTAAAGTTTGAGGGTCAAATGACCATTTTGTAAACTTTCAAACGACCATATTTTCAGCCCAAACGACTATATTTTAAATATGGTTGTTGCTGATTTTTAAAACAAAAAAAATTGAAAAATAGCCGTTGGGCCCTTTTAGGCCCGCCAGGACCGGCCCAGGCCCTGCTAACGATCCCGGGCCTAGCGGTCCCGGGCTCACGGGCTAATGGTCTCGGACCGGTCCGTCACGGGCCTACATATAACACCAGGCCCAGGACCAGCCCACCAGGCCCGTTAGGTCCGCCAGAACCACGGGCCCGATCCGATTCAGGCCCGGGCCACAGTGCTCTCTTAATGAGGAAGGTCAATCATCTGAATCTGTCACCAATGCATGTAACTCTACTGGTCCTCCTCAAGATGACGACAGTTCTGATACTTCTCTCAAGTTGGGGTTAGTTTTTCTTATTCTAACCCCATATCCTTGTCTTATTTTGCTACAAATATATAAGGGCAGCCCAGTGCATTATATTAAACTCGCGTTATGTGCGGGGTTCGGGAAAAGATCGGATCACAAAGGTTTATTGTATTCAGCCTTACTCTCTATTTATGCAAGAGACTCTTTTCACGGCTTAAATTCCTAATATTTTATTAGTCACATGACGACAATGTTATCGGTTATGCCAATGTATTCCTTTTTGCTAAAGAAATATAGTAAAACAATAAAGTTATAAAATATTTTTGGAAAGATGTGATTGAGGATAGGAGAAAGAAAAAAAAGAAGAAGCTTATAACATGTTATAAGATGTGAAATTAATGTTATAACATGTTCCTGTGAATTACCAGTACAATCAAGTTAATCGATTATAACATGTTACTGTCTTTTTTTATTTTGTCAGTCTATATTACTATATACTTTTATACATTATATTTTGGATCTGCCTTTGACGTTATCTTTTTAATCATTTTTAACTCTGGTCTTCCATATAGTTTCAAATTTTCTTTTATATGGCAGGCTGCCCTACTCAGGTTGAAGGGAAGAGCAAAGTCAGATTACAATTAAAAGCAAAGGTGCGACTATTTTTGTATCTAATATGGTGGTAGTAAAAGGCTAACCCCAAAATTTCATATTCATGTTTGGCTAATGGTTCTTGAAAGCATCGAAAGTTGGTGTCTTTCCTATGTATTCTATCTCCTTTCCTGTATTATAATATGTATCTAACTTAGCGTTAAAAGTCTACTATTAGCTAGGCAACTAATTGTAATATTGTATGGTCTTCAATTATTGACAGTTTTAAGTTGTAAGATCTTTTGTGCCATGAAATATTAGTAACATTTATGTTTATAATGGTTACGAGTAGGGGCTGTAAAATTTGCCCCAGCCCAAATGACCGGTCCAAAGTGTGAGCTCGTATGTTGAGTAAAAATTGCACGGCGCATTCTATTTGATCGCCCCTATTTAATTTATATTTATTTTTTAAATAAAAGTTTTAATTTGTATTGGCTTTTTAAACAACTTTAGCCCCTTTTTTTTCTCATGCTTCGTTTTCTTCTTCTTTCTTCTGCTGTTGTTGGTGCTGCTATGAAACTTTAGTTCATTGGATGATTGCCATAAATATGTTTATGAGAGTATTTAAAAATAAATAATAAATAATTACGTAAGTTAGTTGACAATAATTTGTGAATTTTCACGTACGTAAGTTAGTAGACAATGATAATTTTGTTCTTTTCATGTTTATGTTTCCAAAATTTATGATTTAGAATATTGTTGGCAATATGATTATTTATCTATATGCTAGAAAGCCTTTTCAAAGGTTTCAGATTATATAATGTTAAATTTTTACAAATGAACTAAAATAATTTCAACATCTTCTACTGAAGTTTTTGAAAAAGCTTTATAACAAAACTACTGAATCAGGACAAAAAAATTCAGCTTTTAGTGCTGAAGTTTTTACAAATGAACTAAATAACTTCAACAGTTTCTGCTAAAGTTTTTGAATAAGCTTATCCAAGACAAGAAAACTCCAGCTTCTTTAGTGCTGAAGTTTTTATAAATAAACTAAATAACTTTAGCATCTTCTGCTAAAGTTCTTGAAATAACTAAATGACAAAACTAATAAATCAATGAATAAAATATTTCAGCTTATTTAGTGCAATTACAAACAAAAACTTCAGCAAATAGAGAACAAAACTTCAGCTACTATGCTTAAGTTAAGTAATTACAAAAAAGACTTTAGCAAATAAAGAACAAAACTTCAACAACTATGTTTAAGTTCAACAATTACAAACTAAAACTTCATCACACTTGGTTTAGCACACTTTCTACTTTAGGTTTGTCTACTAGAATGCTGAAGTTTTGCGTGATTGCCTTTGCTACTTCAGCCCCGTATGTTGAAGCTACGCGAAATAGCGGGCACAAGTTAAAACGTGACCCAAAAGCGGGTATAGATGCAAATGCCCCTTTCTTAGTCCGCTTATGTGATGATCCAAAAGGTCATCACTTGATTTACAAGCAAATTCTATGTTTTGAAGCCTTAGAAGCCTCATTTTTATCTAATCTTGATTTGTGTGCGCGATCCAGGCGTATATCTGGAATGCTTTTATATGAAAATTTGATGAAAATATTAATTTGGCCTTTAAAATTTAATTTAAGTTGACTTCGGTCAATATTTTGGGTAAACGGATCTAAACTCGTAATTTGACGGTCCCGGAAAGTCTGTGAAAAAAATATGGGACTTGGGCATATGTCCGAAATTGAATTCCGAAGTCCCAAGACCGAGATATGAATTTTTTAAGAAAATTGTTTTACTAAAATTTTTAGAGTTTTTAGAAATTTGAATATATTTGAAATTAATGGTATCGGGCCCGTATTTTATTTTCGGAAGCCGGTACATGTCTTGTATGGTGTTTGGGATGAGCTTGTCAAATTTGGCAAGAAACGAACTTCAAATGACGTGAATCAGACTCTCGGTTGTGAAATTTCAAAGCATTCTTGAGATTTTTCTTTGATTTGATGCTAAATTTGTTGTTAAAGATGTTAATTTGGCAATTTGATCACACGAGTAGGTCCACATGATGTTTTTGAGTTAGTATGCATGTTTTGTTTGGAACCCCAATGGCTCAAGTCAGTTTTGTATAGGTTTCGAGATGTTTTTACACTTAGAAAAGTGGTAGGTTTTCTATTTCTGGAATACTGAAGTTTTGTTCTTTGCGTTCGTGGAAGGACTCTTGCGGACGCGAAGGGTAAGTCAGGCTGAAGGAAATTTCCTTCTACACGAACGAGAGAACCAGGTTACGAATGCGAAGCCTTGGGGTTGCTACCTTTCGCGAACGCGGACCTGCTATCGCGAACGCGAAGGCCTTTGGGCCAGGACTGGGGGAAAGGGATTTTTGTTCTACGCAAATGTGACCAGTGGCCCGCGAACAAGAAGTCACGAGGAGCTAAAGCTCCGTGAACGCGAGCGCGAAGGCAACTGGGCTTGAGCCTTCGCAAAAGCGATGAAGGCCTGTCCAGTGAATTAAAAATAGTAGTAAAATTTGAATTTAGTCCGTAATTTCATATTTTTAAAATTAGAGAGCATTGAGGCGATTCTCAAGGAACGATTTCTTCCCAAAGCATTGGTATACGAGTCTAAGCCTTTTTCTTTCGATTTCCCATTGCATTTCATCAATCTTCATCTAAAAATTTAGACTTTTATAGAAGAAATTAGGAAATTGTGGGGTCGAATTTCGAAACTAATTGAATCTTTGGGCTCGAGGGTGAATGGATAATCGGGTTTTGGTCCGAACCTCGAGTTTGGACCAAGTGAGCCCGGGATAATTTTTGACTTTTTGGGAGAAAATGATAGAAAACCTATAATTAAGCATTGGGTATGAATTCTTTATCATTTACTGATGTTGTTAAATTAATTAATTTGGACTAGATACATGTAATTTGGAGGCGAACTCTAAAGGAAAATGGGTGTTTGAGGCTTGAGTTTGGCCATGGAAGTTGAGGTAAGTGTTTGATCTTACATTAGCTTGAGGGAATATGGGTTTGGTCTTATTTTCTATGTGTTAATTGTTGAGTACGACATATAGGTATGGTGATGAATATCTATATGTCGGTGTCAAGCATGCCCGTGAGTCATGTATTGTACTTGTTGTGGTTCCGTTGTATATTATTCATGCTTAATATGATAATTATCATTGTTGAATAAGACTTATGAAAGTGTTCATGGTAATTGGATATGGTTGAGTATTGGCTCAAGTTGAGGTTTACGTTGAGAAGCAATTGTGGAAATGAGATGAGATATATTGTTATTGATATTAGTTCCCTTATCGGGATATTACTGCTTATGATATTGTTTCCCTTGATGGAATATTAGTGCTTATGATATTGTTTTCCTTGCCGGGATATTAGTGTTAAACTATCGTTCCCTTGCCGGAATTCTATTGTGATATTGTTGATTCCCTTGCCCAAATTATTTTGTGATTGCTGCTTGGGTGAGGAAGAGTTTAAAGCACGAAGAGTGATACCGTGCATGAGTTTGAGAGTGTTAATGCACGAAGGATGATGTCGTGCCTATATGTGAGGTAAAAGCATGAAGGTTGATGTCGTGTTGCACGATGTACAATGTCGTGCCCTGATATGAGTGATAATACACGAAGGATAATTCTGTGCTATGATTATGTAAGGTAAAAACACGAAGAGTGATGTCGTGCCAATTATATTGATTCTTATAGCGAGAACGAGAGTAGAGCACGAAGGGTAGTTCCTTTCTGTTTTACTTATTCAGAGACAGGTTTGCATATTTCTATTCAGCCTTTATTTGTAGTATTTATAGATGGTCTGTGACATTATGACACCAAATTCTGAATAGAGTTATATTTAAACTTCCGCAGTTTGTATTAAGTTAAATTATCGGATTTCGTCTTCCGCATTCCTTTTGATATTATTATTTCTCTTGTTTTGATATGTTGTTTTGAAATTATAAGGTATCAAAACTTGATGATGGTAATTAACCTATTTTTATTCTAATATAATCCTTGAGAATACCAAAAATAGTTTCAACTTTAATTTTTAGTTTTTATTTCTAATATTAATAGTTTATCAAAATCAATTAAGAGTTTTTATATTTTGTAGGTATTTAAATTGAACTTTTAACCTTTTTTAGCCCAATTTTATAGAATTTTTTAACCCATTTTTAGACAAGAGGGGTTGCTATGATGGTAAGCAACCCCCACTTCCAACCGAGAGGTTGTGAGTTCGAGTCTCCCCAAGAGCAAGGTGGGAAGTTCTTGGAGGGAAGGATGCCGGGGGTCTATTTGGAAATAGTCTCTCTACTCTTTTTATATATAACATACAAAATGTGTGTGTGCGTGTATATATATATATATATATACACACACACACACGCACATATTTTATCGGCTATTATTTTGAGAACGATTATACAATGTCATTTTCCCTTCTAAAATTTAGTACTTGTTGAGAACATTTCAATCTCTCTAGTTTTGCTTTTGAAGAATTAACACAAATAGCCGCCTATTTAACCACCTAAATTAAAAATAGCTGATAGGAGTATAATATATGCATAATTTATGTATTATACATATATAATTTTGTATAACTAATATATAATGGTATATATGGTTAGAAAAAGTAAACAATAAATATGGTTGCTAGTTTATAAGCCCTTTACTCTGAGAAGTGATCAAGAGATCTTCCTTATTTAAAGTTTCTGATAATTTTGAGTTATTTTGAACAGTCTAATGGAACAGAAAAAATAGGTGGAAAGTTTCCAATGGATCAGAAAAAATAGGTGGAAATTTTCCAATGGATCAGAAAAAAATAGGTGGAAATTTTCCAATGGATCAGAAAAAATAAAAAATTACATCATTTCTGACCAAATAGAATTCCAAGAAGCTGAGTTTAGACATAAAAATAAAGCCTATTCCTTTTTTCTCTTCCCAAGCATGTATCTGTATAGGTGAAGACACCCTGCATTTTGCAACATCATTTCAATTCACAGCTTTTAATAATTTTTTTGTAAAGAAATGTACGACTAAAGAGACAGCGCGACATATGCGAGCCATAAAAGCAGATGAGAATGATAAGGTTTTTGCCTGGGACATAGATGGCAACGCAAGCAATTGCTGCATAGTTGTAATCGAAAGAGAAATTCCATCTGTTGGGCATACTAAATCAGAAGCACAAACAAGGAACAAATATTCAACCAAAACTGCCCAATAAACTTGAGTTATGATTGTCGGCAGAGAACACCTTTGGGCCATAACGAGTACTGAATATCACAAAGTCCCGTTTCTTACTTTAAAAAGAATATCTAAGACAGCCACTTAATACTTCAGGCATCACGATAACGTGCACGAAGTGTCTTATCCATGATTAGCCTAAATTAGTCCTATACAACTTTGCAAGAATAGAACTAAGACAAATTTTGACACATAATGGTCTTGAAATATGCCCATACGTGTTCTGAAAAGGCTTAGGTAAAGCAAAACAATGTCACAAGTATGTATTTCTGATAGAAACTTCAAACTCCAATATAAATTCAATACAGCGCTACAATTAGAAATTTCTACATAGAACATAATTGGTGGTTTGGTGCTATGACCCAGCATCATTTATCGTAAACTTGTGTCTGTGCCATTTGCCACATATTTTATGACCACACAATATGTCAATAGAGGAATAGCTACGCCAACTCTTCAGCAACAAATTAGATAGAAAGATGCTCTTCAAATTTTTATTATTATTGCTTACTCCATAAATTGATAGAAAGATGCTCTTATCTATGGGTAATCTAATTTGCATTTATGAGCGAAAAGGAACCAAAAGAAAAAGAGGATAAATATACCTTCATTTTCATGTAGGTAATATAAGCAACCTTTTCATAATCCACGTTTTGTGATACAAACCAAGTTACTTTTCCTTCTTCTCTATGTACCTCATCCTATAGACCCTCTCTATCAGCCCATTTGTATTCCATATACCAAGGGAGCTTTGGGCGTAGGAGAGGACTTGGGTTTACATTGACCTATTTGTGCTCATCCCATATGTCATGCATTAGCCTAATTTGCTACTTCAGCCCATTGTTATGCTGGCAAAAGTTAAATGGTTATACCTTAGCCACAAGAGCCAGGAAGGTGCAGAACCGAATGCCTCCTTTGTGTCAAAAAATGAATTTGATGGCTTATGAATAAGCAAGCCTCACCTCTGTTATAGACCAGCTAATCGCTAGAGAACTAACAAGAATATGAGTCCGGACCTGGCTACTCATTAGTAACTCTAGCAAGTATATATAAAACCTGGATCTGTAATCAGCAAGCCAGTCATTAGTACAGAATCTTCATAATACCATAGAAATATCTCGGGAAATTAATAACCTCCACAAAATTCCCCAGGTTACATATAATCTTGAACTTATCTGTGGCAGAGTTGCTGATACTGCAGATCTTACCAAACCTGTTTGACCATGAGGTAAAAGATAAAGGGATTATCGTATTATAAATTTTTTTTACGTAAACACATAATAGAAAAAGGCTTCAGATTAAGTAAACATACCTACTAGACTATGAAGTATCTGTCCGCAATTTATATCAAAAAGAAAATCAAATGTTAGGTCTCTTTCAATAGTTGCATCTCATGATAAACAATAATTATAAAAGCAGTAACTACAACATGATCATCATAATCATCAAGAAAATATTTCACTCTTTCCTGCGGCACTTATTCACGTCAAATTCCATTCGGGAAAAAAAAAAGAAAAAATATCTAGTAAGAGGACATGATGGAATTACCCCCCAACTACACGTCAAATACAAGTTACTCGTGGCTAGGCATTTCTCCAAACACCAATACTAGCTCCCGTTAGAATAGATATGTAAATAGGAATAAGAGTAAATAATTCTAATCTTATATGTATTAGGAGTAAGATATGTTATATATATATATATACATATATATATATATACATATATATATACATACATATATACATATATATATATATATATATGTATTTCATAATGACTCATTGTATCGTGTTTAATGGATATCAATAATATCAATAATAATTTCTCCCATACTTTCTCATGTGGTATCAGAGCATTAGTGAGAAACCTATCGATGTGCATTATTCCAGCGACTTCCGGGAAGAAAGACCTCGCCGCCGTGCAATTTTTCCGGCGACGTAGAAGGCTGCCCGTAATCAAGTCACTTTCTATCAGTGTTGTGTAAAAAAACCAACACCACCACGAGGTAAATCACTCTTCGTCGGCCAACCCTCTAAAATTTCTCCGGCAGAAAAGCTGCCACGCGCCCACACGTGCCGGCAGAAGAAATTTTTCGACGCGCGTGACCCCATGCGCCAGCGCGTACACCCACTTCCGGCCATTTTTTGATGACGGTTCTTCAGAACATTTGGGTCGCCTATTAATTCTGACCCTACCGATCCTGTTTTCGTTTGATTCCAACCACTTTGAGTTTTTTACATCAACTACACTGATTTATTCCGGCAGCTACAATACTTTTCCGGTAAACACATCCTTCATGTGTTTCAGCGAATTGTGAGTTGATTCTTTTTGTTATTTGGTGATAATCCAACCATGTCTTTGGGAGTCGATGCTTTCAGGTCTAAAAACGCAGGTTATGGCAATTACGGTGTTATGATTACCTCAAAACCTTTAATGGGATGTTCAAACTACTTGTCTTGGGCTTTGTCTGTCGAGTTGTGGTGTAAAGATCAAGGAGTTCAAGATCATTAACAAAAAGGCTAACGAAGGTGATGAAAAGTCCAAAACACTGTGGGAGAAGGTCGATGCTCAGTTATGTAGTATCTTGTGGCGATCTATTAATTCCAAGTTGATGCCCTTGTTCCGTCCATTCCAGACATGTTATTTAGTTTGGGAAAAGGCTCGTAATTTATAAACTAATGACATATCTTGTTTCTATGATGCAATATCGCGAATGACAAGCTTGAAAAAATAGGAATTGGATATGTCTACTTTCTTGGGACAAGTACAAGCAGTCATGGAAGAATTTGAGATGTTGATGCCAGTTTCTGCTAGTATTGAAAAACAAAGAGTAATGACAGAAGATGTTTCTAGTTCTTACACTCGCTGGACTCCCTAATGACCTTGATTCAGTACGTGAGCAGATTTTGGCTAGTCCGACTGTTCTTACAGTTGATGAATTATTCTCTTGATTACTTCACTTTGCTGCAGCACCAAGTCATCCAGTGAGCTCATCACAGATACTTGACTCATCTGTCCTCATATCCTAGTAGTGGACAATCGGGCATCTCATACTATGGAAAATAGACGAGGAGGAGGTCGTTTTGGAAGATCTAGACCCAAGTGCTCTTATTGTCATAAACTTGGACACACTCGTGACATATGTTACTCTTTCCATGGCCGCCCAGCCAAAAATGCTTATGCTGCTCAAACTGAGACTACAGATAACCGGAAATTTTCTTAATCTGAAGGGGAGTATAATGAGTTCTGATCACGCCCAACTCTAGTACTAAAAAAGATAAGTGGTCGCTGCAAATATAATCCGGCTTATAATATAAGGACTCAAAGAATGAAAGAATTCACTCACTCTCGCAAAAAAATTCATGTTCCCCAAAGCTCGTACCATAGGCTTGCCCGTAATGTATGTCTCTACTAATTTAAGCTCGCAAAGTCTAAGATCAATTAGGTCTTCATGGGTTGTAGTATAGGATATGGGACATGTATGATAGATATGGATAGTAGTGACTAACCCTCCGAAGTACTTTTAGTACAATACACATTAACCTTTAAGCACATCCTTTTCCTGATCACTCAACATATTGCTACAAAACCGTAAATAATGTAGTCCATTGACTTTAAGCATATCTACATAAGCACTAGCACATATCAAAGTGAATTGGAGGAATTTTTTTTCTTTTTTTTTAAAATCATTTCAACACCCCCCATAAATTAGTATTTCCAACTAGTTTTGTCTTTCAATATACACATACAACTTTTGGCCTTTCTATGATTCACTCAAAAAATACCCAATCTCTTTTCTTTCACTTCTAGAAACTTAAGTGCTTTCGGAGGTAAAGGTTCAACCAGATTTCATTAAGAACAAAATGGATTCGGTTTGTAATGTGGGTACAAAAAAAAAAGGTTTTACAGGCTCAAATGAGCTAACAAAGGATAATATTTTATCAATATTAGGCAAATAGACTGAAGGATTAATCAAAGAAATGTCTTTATTATTTCCTAAACTCACAAGACTTTATTTCGCTTTGACTCACACACGGGGAAAGTTCTAGACTAACAAGGGATGGCATAGAGTACAACCAAAATCTCACCTTACACAATGCACATGACTTACTCAGGACGGTTCAGATCCCACTCTCAAGTTAAAGCAACTAGCACAACCAGGAAATAATCCAAATATTAGAAAGTAGCAACAGGAGTCAATAGACGAGTCCAAGCATCAAAAGAAATAGATATATTCTCAAGGCATATAGTCACAAGAATAAAGAAGAAAGTACTCGGTGCAAATGCTCCAGCTCTAAGTCCTGACATAAAACATGTCAAAAAACATAGATACTCAAGTTCTTCCCATTCTATTATCAGTTGAAAAAAAAAATTTTTGTATTTTTCTTTAGACTTTAAATCCTCAAGAAAACTGTCTAGGAAGTCCATCGTTGGGAAAAGTCCAAAACTTTTTGAAAATTCTACTTGAAAAAAGAAATTACTACCCGGTTCAAATGTCATCCCTTGGAAAAGAACGGTGGCCATAAGAAAAACCAAGAGGGATTATTTCTACCTAAGTTTCTTTATTCTTTTTTTTTATTTTTTCCTTCTTTTTTTTTCATAACACGCATAAAATAATATAACTAACATAGAAAGCTACCCAAATAGTCTCTTCACCCCGCACTTAAAATTATGCATTGTCCCCAATGTACACCATAAATAACAAGAGGGTGACAGAAACTCCCTAGTTTGCCAAAGGCCGAAGCATCAACAACTCATGAGATACTCATACTTCTCCCAGACTTGGTCCTTCGTGTGGTACCTCACACTTAGTTCCAACCATCTGATATCTGTTGCATCCTTTCAATAGCTTTGCTTTCCATGCTCCTAGAAAATTAAAAGTTGACACTACAAAAATAATACAGTAAAAAAAATAAAAAAAAATAAAGAACAGGAGTAAAGCTGGGTTGCCTCCCAACAAGCGCTTGATTTAACGTCGTGGTACGACATGAATCACTTTTTTGTCTCCACTTCGAGCTTATGAATTGAACCACAAGTTTTGCTTCAAGCTTATGATTATGCTCTTGGGGCGGTAGAATGAATCTAATTGGCCCAAGGAAATAATGTGATATTTTGCACTCCTTGGCCTTTGTATGAGGTATGTAATCCTGGCTTTCTAGCAAGAAGAATTCCAGAATATATGTACCTTGTTCCTCATTCTTTGACTGTTCAATTAGTTTAGATGACTCTATTTCTATATCATCATCCAAACACAATGTGGAAAAATACTTGGAGTGTGGACCAATGCACTCAAACACATGAACTTCAGAACTTTCAACATCCTCAACATCAATGATACTAGAGTCAATAAAATTTATATTCTCAAAGTCCTTGGTTGGCTCTAGTCTCACTTCTTCAACATTGACATCCTCAAATTGTAGTTGGCTAGGTTGTTGATGTGTTACTCTGACCTCTCCAATTAACACCTCACATTCATGCTCTTCTTGGCTACTATCCTCAATATTGGCTTGTTGAGCATTAAAAGCTCCAACCACTTGACTCAGTTGAGGCTCCAACTTGCGAATAGTTGCCTCTTGTCTTTCTATATGCATTTATTTTTCATTATTTTGTTTCATAAGGCACTTTGACATATCCTTGATATCATTTAGGTCTGCATTCCCAGGTTCTTTGTTCCTATTAACTTCACAAGAAAATGTAGAACCATCATAGTAAGGGGTTGGGGGAAGATAAGAAATATAAGAACAACCATAAAAGTGACCATTTTTACCACCATACACATCACACACATTCCACAAAAAAGATTGAGTTGGTGCACGTAACTCGCTCTCAGGAACATTTTGAAATTTTTTCCACAGGTGGTTTCCTTCACAATATGTATGGAGATCAATAGTAGAATTATCTACACCTAAATTCCCATAATTCCAAGATGTCATTTTCTCAATTCAACAGTAAAAAAAATAATAAAAAAATAAAACAAAATAAAAGTTCAAACTTGAATCGTAGCAATATGTACAGCTACAACTACACCGTTAATTCCCCGACAGCGGTGCAAAAATTTGATTAGGCCCAACTCTAGTCCTAAAAAGGATAAGCAGTCGCTGCAAATATAATCCGGTCTATAAGTCCGGAATCGAATCCCACGGAGAACTAAGGCTTAACCTTATCTATTTAATATCACTAAGAATACAAGATTGAACAATTTTCTAAATTATAATGAATGAGATTTATATTTCTAACTAATTAACTAGCAAATACTAGAAAGCGGTAAAATTATCAGCTAACGGAACAAAGTGAATAAACAATTGAAAACTGAAAGTGAATAAACAACTGAAAATTAACTATGCATGATTTGTAAATAATTGAAATAAGGTCTAAGGTAATGGTTTCCCCCGTTGTTTTTTTCCTTGGTTGTATATTTCTTATAGCTGTGACTTAGTTGCCTCTATCAATCATGAACTCTCCAGCTACCATAAATCTCTCTCAAGTAATTATGATAATTTACTAGACATACTCTCTCAAGTTACGCTAGCTAGATTCACATTGCAGTTCACTTAAATTGCACCCCAGGTATCGTTATCTCTAATCCAACTTCTAAACCCTCGGTTATGACTCTCGTCTATACTCCGGGAGTGATGTTGTTCAAACAAGTACCTAAATATAAACTCTCTCTCAAGCAAATATATAATAAATAGGAACAACTAATTAAGGATCCTTTCAATTAACCACAATCAAAATGTAGTTGAACAAATAGAGATTAACAACTACTCAAAACTATATTAATATAAAAACCAATTCATCCCTAACGGGTTTCACCAAAACCTTAGATTAAAAGATTTTGCTACTCATAACAATGATGAAAAATAGGAAGTGGAAGAAAAAACTTGTAGAAAAATTCCCCGCCTTGCTCCTATTGTGTCTCTTGCCTCCAAGAGCATTTTATAATCCTAAAGTAGTGTCTCCTCTCCCCAAAGTGGTATTTTAGGATGTATTTATATGACCTAGGGTTAATGAGGGACGGAAATCTTCAATCCAACTTCGGATGGGAGAGTTGGAATCTGCGTCTGCCTTCGCATCTAGACGCGGACTTTGACGCGGATCCGCGTTTGCCTTCGCGTCTAGACACAGACTTTGACACGGATCCGGCTTTTGAGATTCTTCCATTTCGTGCGCTCTGTGCCTTTGCTTCACTTCTCTGTTTTGTGCCTTAACTTTTCTCCTTTTTCGCATTTGACTTCGTGCCGCGCATGAGAATTGACGAGCTCCCACTCCTTTAATTGCTTTTTTTTTGTGTCAAATTGTCATCTTTTAATCATTTATCATACAAACTCATTCATGCACATAGAAAACACATAATGAGTATATTTCACTTCGAAAATCATGTAATCCCTGCGACACACACAAGAATTAATATGCAAATATACTAAAAAATATGCACTTTTTATCATTTATCAAGTTCATTTAGTATCGAGCAAGTAAGCAGACAACTTCGCAAGTAGCCTTTGTTGCTCAGACTGATACTTCTATTGCTAGTAATTCTTTTGCTTGTATTTACTAGTCTAGTACTCTTGGACAATGGGTTGTGGACTCAGCCGCTTCTGATCATATCTCTGGTAATGAATCACTTTTGTCAAATATTGCATATTCACAGTCTCTTCCCACTATTACTTTAGCCAATGCGTCTCAAAGCAAAGCAAAAGGAGTTGGACAGGCGAATTCCCTACCCTCTGTCACTCTAGATTCTGTTCTCTATGTACCTGGTTGTCCTTTTAATCTTGCATCTGTTAGTCGTTTGACTTGTGCCTTCCATTATGGTATATATTTTTTTGATGATTCCTTTATTATGCAGGACCGCATTACGGGGCAGATGATTGGAACAGAACTTGAATCAGAAGGCCTTTACTACCTTAAACCACTCAATTCCTCCAAGGCATGTCTAGTTACAGATTCTCCGGACCTAATTCACAAATGTTTAGGACATCCAAGCTTATCCAAGCTTCAGAAGATGGTGCCTAGCTTGTCTAGTTTATCTACATTAGAGTGTGAGTTATGTCAGCTCGGAAAATATACCCGGGCCTCCTTTAGTATTGAGAGTCATGCAGAGTTTGTTTTTTCTTTAGTTCATTTTGATATATGGGGTCCTTGTAGAGTCAGTTCAACCTTAGGATTTCGTTATTTTGTTAGTTTCATTGATGAGCATTCAAGATGTACTTGGATTTTCTTAATAAAAGATCGTTCTGAGTTGTTTTATATATTCCAAAATTTTTGTGCTGAAATTAAAAATCAATTTGGTGTTTCTATTCGCACTTTTTGCAGAGATAATGCCTTAGAATATTTATCCTCTCAATTTCAGCAGTTTATGACTTCTCAAGGAATTATTCATCGGACTTCTTGTCCTTATATCCCTCAGCAAAATGGGGATGCAGAGAGAATGAATAGGCACATCATTGAGAATGCTCGCACATTTCTCATTGAATCTCATGTTCCGTTGCATTTTTGGGGCGATGCAGTTCTCAAAGCTTGTTATTTAGTCCTCTCCCATCCAGAATCAGATATTGTATGCAGTATTGTCTCCCCAATCACCCTTATACTCTGTTCCCCCTCGTGTTTTAGGGAGCACTTATTTCGTTCATAACTTAGCCCCTGGGAAAGATAAGTTAGCTCCTCGTGCTTTCAAGTGGGTCTTCTTTGGTTATTCTTGTGTTCAGAAGGGATATCATTGTTACTCACCTGATCTTCGTAGGTACTTTATGTCCTCTGACGTCACATTTTTTTAGTCTAAACTTTTCTTTACCTCTTCTGACCATTCTGGCCACCTTGATATATCTGAGGTCTTATCTATGCCGACCTTTAAGGAGTCTACTATATCTCCTCCTTCACCTTCCGCTACAGAAGTCTTGCCCGAGTCTACTATAGCTCCTCCTTCACTTTTCGCTACAGAAGTCTTACCCATTCCAACCGTTGGGGAGTCTAGTGTGGCTTCTCCTAGACTCCCTGCCATAAGAACACCACTATTGGCATATCATCGTCGTCCGCACCCAGCATCAGGCCCAGCTGATTCACGTCCTGCACCTGACCCTGCTCCTACTGCGGAATTGTCTCTTCCTAGTACACCGATTGCACTTCGGAAAGGTATACGGACCACCCTTAATCCTAATCCCCATTATGTCGATTTGAGTTATCATCGTTTGTCATCACCCTAATATGTTTTTCTATCTTCTTTCTCATTTGTTTCCATCCCTAAGTCTACAGGTGAAATATTGTCTCATCCAGGATGGCAACAAGCTATGATTGACGAAATGTCTGCTTTACATACGAGTGGTACTTGGGAGCTCGTCCCTCTTTCTTCAGGTAAATCTATTGTTGGTTGTCGTTGGGTGTATGCAGTCAAGGTTGGTCCGGATGGTAAGGTTGATCATCTTAAGGCTCGTCTTGTTGCCAGGGGATATACTCAGATCTTTGGGCTCGATTACAGTTATACCTTCTCTCCGTAGCTAAGATAGCATCATCCGCATTTTTCTATCCATGGTTGTTTTTCGCCATTGGCCCCTCTATCACCGAAATTAAGAATGTGTTTTACACGGTGATCTTGAGAATGAAGTTTATATAGAGCAACCACTTGGGTTTGTTGCTCAGGGGGAGTCTCGTCGTGGCCTTGTATGTCGCTTGAGCCGTTCACTTTACGGTCTAAAGCAGTCTCCTCGAGCCTGGTTTGGTAAGTTCAGCACAGTTATCTAGGAATTTGGCATGATCAGAGTGAAGTTGATCACTCTGTATTCGGCATTCTGCTTTTAGTCTCTGTATTTATCTGGTGGTCTATGTTGACGACATTGTTATTACCGGCAACGACCATGATGGTATTACTAAATTGAAACAACATCTCTTTCAACACTTTTAGACTAAGATCTGAGCAAACTAAAGTATTTTCTAGGTATTGAGATCGCTTAGTCTAGCTCAGGTATTGTGTCCTCAAAATGAAAGTGTGCCTTAGATATTCTTGAGGAGACCGGAATGACAGGTTGTAGACCTGTTGATACTCTGATGGATCCGAATTCTAAACTACTACCAGGATATGGGGAGCCTCTTAGTGATCCTGCAAGATATAGACGGTTGGTTAGTAAAATAAATTACCTTACAGTGACAACACCTGACATTTCCTTTTCTGTGAGTGTTGTGAGTCAGTTTATGGATTCTCCGTATGATAGTCATTGGAATACAGTTTTTCGCATTCTTCGGTATATAAAATCAGCTCCAGGCAAATGTTTATTGTTTGAGGATCGAGGCCATGAGCAGATCGTTGGATACTGAGATGCTGATTGGGCAGGACCGTCTTCTAATAGACGTTCTACGTCTGGTTATTGTGTTTAGTAGGAGGAAATTTGGTATCCTAGAATAGCAAGAAATAGAATGTGGTTGCTCGGTCTACTGCAGAAGCAGAATATCGAGCGATGACTATGGCGACATGTGAGCTAATTTGGATCAACAGTTGCTCAAGGAGTTGAAATTTGGTGAGATTAGTTAGATGGAGCTTGTGTGTGATAATGAAGCTGCTCTTTATATTGTGTCAAATCCAGTGTTCCATAAGAGAACTAAACACATTGAGATTGACTGTCACTTTGTCAGATAAAAGATACTCTCGGGAGATATTGCTACAAAGTTTGTGAAGTCGATGATCAGCTTGCAGATATTTTCAACAAGTCCTTCACTGGTCCTCGTATTGACTACATATGTAGCAAGCTTGGTACATATAATTTATATGCACCGGCTTGAGGGAGAGTGTTAGAATAATTATGTAAATAGAAATAGGAGTAAATAACCCCAATCTCATATGTATTAGGAATATGACATGTTATATATATATATATATAGGATTCATTGTATCGTGTTTAATGTATGTCAATAACATCAATAATGATTTCTTCCGTACTTTCTCACAGCTCCAATTAACAAAAAAGATTTCACTAGAAATGAAGGTCACAAAGGATGTGATTCTCAGTGTCTTTGGCCTGGTTAAGGATGAGGAGCCAAAATCTCGAGGTATGAGTTCAATTCTCTGATGCAGCAAAATAAAATGAAGAATGCAGTTAGCCGAGATGTATGGAAATGCAGCAGACATAAGGTCTACTGGAGGCAGTTATCTAATGCAAGTGAAGCGAAGAGTGGTTAAAGTTAGTTGAGAAGTTACATGATAACCGAGCTTATAAATACTGGTATTTGTAAATGTACTCCTTTACAGCCAATCAATTACAGAATACACTACTTCTTCTCTCTTTTCCTATTTCATTTCTCTCTAAAATTCCTCCTATGCTTTCTTCCCTTATTGAACCACACTGGAATTTTGGCATTATTCTCATTTAATAAAAGATTAATTTTTATCTTATGAAGGATTTCTCAAATGTAGATAACTTTATTTTCGTTACGTGATAATTCATGACATTGTAACTCATCCGGACAATAGGGCGTAACCCCCAGAACTTGTTCTAAAATTTAGTGAAATGAATCAATAATGTTTCATAGCAACAAGGATCTTTTTATTACCCACCCCTAATTCTATCATAGCATTATATTCTATGTCCATAATTATCATACTTTAAGGTTCGACGCATTGATTGTACTGATAAAATAAACAGGGTATCTTGGTGTTTCTGTACGCAACCTTACGTTGTATTTCTGCGAGAGATTGTTTTCAATACAATCAATCTCAGCATAAAATCCCGCATAAGATAACACAATGTTCGGCATAAGAAAAAATAATTGCCACACAGTATTTGAGGATAAGTTATGCATTAATCTATGTATTATTTTATGGGGATAAAATGCGGAATAATAATAACATTCATTTCATTATTAGTCCCCGCATAGACAATCCCTGCACTATAATTCCACATCAAGAGTAACCTGAGTTATTGCTATAAGCACAATAGAAACATAGCCTCAAATTTACCCCAAAAAGGCAGCAGTTTGAGCAAAACACAGAGGCTTCTCAACAGCATCATAGACCTGTTCATGCCCAGACTCTATCAAAGTTTTCACACCAAAATAGAACACTTGAAAACTGAACACCAATAACCCAGAATTCACCACCAAAAAAAAAAAAAAAAAAAACTAAAAATGTGGAAAACGTACAAGAATTCCAAAAGGGTATTCAAATTACCATCCAAAAAAGACAATCCAATTGTAAATTATGAGACATAGACGCCTTAGACCTGTTAAAATTCCAGCCATTGAAAATCTCAAGAAATTATCAAAAACTGCACTATAAACTCTTCGGAGTTGTTCTATAATCAAAGAATCGAAAAGGGTATATAACGAATTAGAATTCATGCATGCTTAAACGCGTAGGTGGACCTACGATTCGGTTTCGGCCGCATTCATGCTCACTCTATGAGTATATAGCTCAAACTTTTTGTGGAAATCTTTACAATTTTCAAATCAGAGAATACAAATAGTACTGCAAGGTGTACATAACGATGTCGTAATGTGGTGGAATCAGTTGTTAGTATATCATTTATTCACAGAGAATTTATTGGATTTTCTCAATTTTGTTTTACGATAATAACTATGCAATTTAAGAAAAAATTAGTCAATGTTATGAAATAATATAAGAACAAGAACAATAATACAAGAACAAGAACAATAGAAAGAAAAGTAGAGAGAGGAGTATTCTTATTGATACTTTGGGATGATTTACAATGGGAGAGAACCCCTTTATTTATAGGGAGTTGGTGACTTAGCCACCAAGTAGTAAACCCTAGGATCTCTCTAAATATGGACATTCACCTTAAATAGAATATTTTATAACAATCCCCCTTGAATGTCTATTCAATAATGTGCCTCGTTAAAACCTTAACTAAAACAAAACCCAATGGGAAAAAATTATAGAAAAGGAAAAAGAGTACACATGTTTGAATATGCGCCTATTGGTTGCCTCGTTAAAAACCTTGCAAGGAAAACTCAGTGGGACAAAACCTTGTAAGGGAAAAAGAGTGCAACGCGCATTAACTCCCCCTGAAAAGAGCATCAATTCACATCCTTGAGCATTTGCATTCCAATCTTGTGCACCATCTTCAAAACGATCTTTTGTAGAGATTTGATAAATAAATCAGCTATATTGATTTGAATAAATATTCTGCACCTTGAAATTATCATTCTTGATAGATATGAACATCTTCATATAATGTCGTGGAATGACTCTTCAATATCTCCATAGAGGTATTCTCAATGCCATCATGCTTATAGTTATAGCAAGACACATATGTACACAAGTTGCACTTAGGATGTGGTACTTCAGGACCAAGAGTTGTATATGCTTCAAGCAACTTCAATCATTGACTTTATACTTTCAAGTATTTGAACTACATGTCCAAAACTACATGTCTTTCATATGGAATCAATTCTGCTTGAATTGTATCTCTTCCATTTAGCCAATATTTTTGTTTGTATTCGACAAACATAATATCCTCATCGATATTTAGCGCTATCATAGATGTCGTCGACGAGCATTTTATATCAGTTCCAGTAAATTTTCATAAAGACATAACATAGAGATCTCTTTATTCATATATTCAGGTACCTGAATCTCTCATGAGATTTTATGAAGTGTTATGTCATGTGATCTTCTAGATCACTTGCCTCCCCATTATGATCACTTTGATCATTTGCTCATCTTCTTTATTAAGAAGTTATTTTGAAACCGATTTGTCTATACGCTTTAAGCGTATCAAAGACTTTGTCCTTCTGGGACTTAATATGAGCATTTGCAGTGAGAATATAGTTACTTTCTTTGGGTCAGCAAATGCGTATAGCATGCTTTGAAATATGTTGCAATTGAATTATCCTTTTATGAACTTCAGGTTCATATTATGATATTCGAGGATCTATATATACAAATGATAATTCATCCCATGTAACCTTTTCTCAAGTGTTTATCATATCTCCCCCTCATGTTAGAAAAGCTAACTTGTTTCCTCAACTTTGAGAGTCCATCTTTGTGCATTATGGTGTTAATGAAAATATACACCGCACATCAATAATAAGATGAAATTGTTTGGTTCCTGACCCTGAACCACTTGTGAGGGGAGAATATAATATACTCTCGTATACAACGTATATCAAACTGATATATATAACTTTGTTCTCATAAGAAACAGTTTAGCTATTGAGTGGAGGCACTCAATAATTATCTTGCTAAACCAACTATGATATAAACCAACTTATCATTATGAACTATCTTGAATAGAAAATCTGGAAATTATGCTCGAAGTTATATTACTGAGCAATTTACCTCGCAAGCACCGGCCAGGCTGCGGGTTAATAACAATCGCACATGTAACCATATCATAGATGCATCATATGTGGTATACATGGCAGGTGAATAGGCCCATATTCACCTTTGATATTTCCAGAATTTATGGGATTCAATCCCGAACTCTTTAGTTGGTCAATTAATTAATGAGAACAAGTAATACAAGAGAATTCGTAAAGAACTTTCTAGTTCTTTAATATTTACCCATGTGAATTCTCTATTACTGCACATCATACTTAAAATGATATGGCTAACCCGAATGCCAACTGAATAAATAATCAATATTGATAAACTTCAAATTTACACCATGACATGTGCAATTATCAATAAACTTCAAGTTTATTATGATATGGGTTTTTATATCAATAAACGTCCACTTTATTGTGGTATTCTTCTGTAGTACAAACTGGAGAATAAAGCGGGTGGTTTTTCACATACTGATTATCCCGCTACAAGTTGTAGTAATAGAAGATATCAAATCTTTCCTTTATTTATAGTCTCAATATAATCAATCGCTTTCACATATACTTTGGAAACGGAGTAAGTTTCTTTGAGACTTACTACAACACAATACCTTATTGGTAATCAATTGTGTTTCTCCAACATAGTAATAATTGGCTCTTCTAGAGCTCTCAATTAATTTTGTACTACCACAAATTCATCAACATCCATGTGGTGAATATCTCTTTTAAAGAGAAAGTTATACAATTATGGTCATGTCAAAATTATATGCAAGATATGTTTCTTGCATTATTATTGTCCTTTGATAATCACATTGACAAATTATTTTGGCGTACAATAGGTACGTGACCAATGACTATTCATGCCATAACAATGACATTATTTTCATATATCATCTCAAACCTCCTTCTAGGGGTGAGTGTGGTATATTCAATTCCAATTTCATGTTCATATTCTTCCAATAATGAATATGTATTCGTGAATCAGATGTTGTCACTTTCACTGCGGGGATATGTGATTTTGTTATCCTTTTCAAATCTGTAAATGCGTCTGGCATTCGATTTGCTATTCTTTGCAAATGGATAATATTTTGCACCTCTTTTTCACAAATAGAGGTATGTGGATCAAGATGAGATAATGATGCATTTTTTCACAAAATTTCCCGTTTGGTTTCACCAACTTCTCCCCCTAATTTTGGAAAAAGTGTCTCATCGAATTGACAGTCTGCAAATCGTGCAGTGAACAAATCCCCTGTCAATGTTTCGAGGTAGCGAATAATGGAGGGCGATTCAAACTCAACATATATTCCTAACCTTCTTTGCAGACCCATTTTGGTGCAATATGGCGGTGCTACAGGCACATATACTGCACATCCAAAAATTCTTAAGTGGGATATATTAGGTTCATGACCCAGAACTCATTGCAACGGGGAATATTTGTGATAATTCGTCGTTTTGAGACGAACTAGCATTGCTGCATGCAAAATGGCGTGACCCCAAACCGAAGTGGGCAGCCTCGTTTTCATGAGTAAATGAGGAATTCAAGATTATTCTCATCTATTATCTCAATATGATATCCATTTTGAATGATATCTTTAAAACTCAACAAGTTCTTTTTAGACTTGGAGGAGAACATTGCATTCTCTAAAATGTTGTTCCTTTAGGCAGAGTTATAGTTGCTCTTCCGGAGCCTTTAATCAATTTACTACTACCAGAAATTGTAGTAACATCTGCCTTACACATACTTAAATGAGAGTAATATTTCTTCTCTTTGAATATCGTATGTGTGGTACATGAATCAATTAATCAAAAGAGATATACGAACATGAGAATAAACAAATTTAATCCGTTGCTTCATAATTAAATAATATTTTCAAAATCTGTTGAGGTTAGTCGATTAACTTAGTTAATAGTCGACTAACTTGGGAAGCAGTCATTAGGTTAGTCGACTAACTAAATCAGATAGTCGACTATCTTGCCTTGCGGAAAGTCCAGTTTTAATGCGAAATATTATTTAGTCGGCTAACTAAGTTGATAGTCGACTAACTTAGTAAACAGTCATCAGGTTAGTCGACTATCTAAATCAGATAGTCGACTAACTTAGCTTGCGGAAAAATCCAGTTTTAATGCGAAATATTAGATAATCGACTAACTGTTAGGTTAGTCGATTAACTCTACTGGAAAATAAAAATATCTTTGAAATTTAAGCATATTGAAACATTCTAAAGAACTAATACTAACATTATATCATAAGCTAACTAATACGAGCTGATACTAATGACTATTAGTTTATTCACTAACTAATACAAATAAGTAAAATAAAATCAAACAATTCCATCTTCTTTCATCACAGATCCATCACCAATTAAGTGGTCTATTTTCCACTCAGGGTGCTCAATGAAGTCTGCCACATCCAAGTGGGTGATGTCAAAATTGTCGTCAGAGACAGAATTGGTTTCAGGGCATTTACCTTTTAGAGATGCTTGATAAAGCTCAACCAAATGTCTTGGTACACGGCAAATTTTTGCCCAGTGCCCTTTTCCACCGCAACGATAATATATAGTTTATGAACTATTTGCTTTTGGATTCTCATCACATCGTGCTTGTGGCAGAGTGACCAACTTCAGGTTGTCATATCTCTCCTTTAAGCCATTCCACAAGATAGGTGGATCTTTGACTGTGATATATTCAATTTTCAAACCTTCATCAAGGTGATGGCGCAAGAAAATCAAGGCCTTAGCACAGTTTCAAACCTTCATCAAGGTGATGGCGCAAGGAAATCAAGGCCTTAGCATAGTCTTGGGTGGATGCATTATTTCTGTCTTTAATGGCGTCTCCAAGACCCATTGTATCCAAATGGATTTCAGCATCCAACACCCATGTCATATAGTTCTTGCCCGAAATTTCAAGGGCAACGAACTTTCTTTTCATAATGTCAGACATAAAACAAAATTACATCAAGAGCGTGTCCATACTTACGGGCTTTATTACAATTATCACATTCACTTTAGGGAATGGATCAAAATCATCTGTATGTGCTATATACAATCTTATGTCAAATATTGAAAGATTATTTTGAGAATCTTTATTATTTTCATTATCACAATGATGACAATTATAATTCCGTCTATTGCCACGTCCACATCCATTGATACCTTCACGGTAATAATTTTGTCTTCTTTCAGACTTATCACATACTGCTATCACATTCTTTAAAGGGAATGAGAATGAAGCAAATTCAATGGGACGGATTTTCAATTCTTTGCCCACAATCATACATGAATTTAATCATGGCAAGACATAGAACTTTTACCACTTCACGTGGTTATAATTCCTTAAAAACTCCATTAGAGTTATAATCAAACTTTGTTGTCTATGTTTGTATATGAAATCAAATCGTAGAATTTCAAGAATTTGAAAGGGAAAAGTAAATTACTTACCTTTAAGGTATACCAATAAATGTTGTGATATCAAATATACCTCTTGAGTTTCCATCCCGTTGCATTACTTTATGATGATACCATCTCTTCTATTTTTCCGTATAGAAATTCTGGAAGAATGAAGAAATCAAATTCAATTGGTTAGAGACTCGTGCTGATAACGTGTTATGGAATAATATAAGAACAAGAACAATAATACAAGAACAAGAACAATAGAGAGAAAAGTAAAGAGAGGAGTATTCTTATTGATACTTTGGGATGATTTACAATGGGAGAGAACCCCTTTATTTATAGGGAGTTGGTGACTTAGCCACCAAGTAGTAAACCCTAGGATCTCTCTAAATATGGACATTCACCTTAAATAGAATATTTTATTACAGTCAATTATTTTTTTATTTATGTTATGTACAGTGATTGTACAATTTTTTACATCATTAATATAATTTAAAGATTTTAACTAGGAATTACTTACTTTGTTTAACTAATATATATGAATTATACACTACTTATACACAGTTATACACATATTATACTTATATCACCAGGCCATTTATATTTTAAGCGATTGGGTGAACGGCTAGTTGGGTTAATTCTTCTTATAATAACTTATAGTAACATATTATTATTCTAGTTTTTATATTACTATATCATTCTTGACACAAAAAGTTGTATGTGTTATTGTATGTCAACTTAATTTGGTAGTCTTAAAAGAATCGAAGAAAGGTTCAAAATGTTCCTAAATTATTGTAAAAGGTTCAAATATATCCTTCATCATATCTCTATATTTACCTGTTTGGTTCACTTATGCCTTTTGATCTTTAGGTCCATGCTGAATTAAAAATAATTATTATTCTTTTTATAAAACTTAAAAAAATATTTCACAAAATATTGTCGCTTTTTAAAACTAATGCACAAGTAGTCCACTAATTTAGTATTTTTTTCTTTAGTTTTTAAAAAGAAACAATTCAATTTTTACAAAGAAAAATCATTTTTTTCAAAATTTTAAAGCATTTTTTTTGTAAAAACATAAAAAAATTCAATAAAATATTTTTTCGTTTTGATTTTTTAAAAAAATATTTTTTATTTAAAAAAACTGAAAAATGAAAATCAAACGAAATGCTTTAAAAAACTAAAAAAAGAAAAATTCAAAGACGAGAATATTTTGTTGAAAATATTTTTTTCAACTTTTAAAAAACGAAAATATTTTATTTTTTTCTGTTTTTACAATTTTTTTCCCAGTTTTTACAAAAAATGCTTTAAAAACTGTAAAAAATGAAAAAAAAAGTATTCTTTTTGTAAAACCTGAAAAATAATAATAAGACTTTACTAAATTAGTGAATAATTTGTGCATTATCTTAAAAAAATAAAAATATGTTGCAAAATAATTTTTAAAAAGTTTTACAAAAAGAATAGTAATAATTTACTATTTAGCGTTGACCTAACGGTCAAGTAGTATAAATGAACTAAAAAGTGAATCGAAGGATTTTGCACAATAAATAGATTAAGTATATTTTAATACATTTTTTAAATAATTTGAGACATTTTGAACCATTTTTCGTAAAAAAAATTATATTGGATGCATCGGTAAACTCATTTTACAGAAAAAAAAAATATTTGTTACTTCACTAGATTTGGCAATTTTGTACTGTATTAGTCACAGATAGTACTTCTCTATTGTTTGAATTGACATATGTTAGCTATCCTGGTGAGCTCCACACTTGTACAATGTGGATCTTTTTGTCAGTAATTTCTAAGTTATATATATTGAAATTAGTAACGGAGTCAGAAAATTTACTAATGTATTCAAAGTTTAAATATTTTTTGTCAGTGAGCTATATACAAATATTCAAAATTTATTTTTAAATAATAACAAAAATATTTTATCCTATAAATAGTATAAAATTAATCACCCTTAATCTTTGCCCCTGATTGAGACAGATGTATAGGATATTGTAGTGTTGCTTTATTGTGACAACACAAACTGATCTTGTTTCTATTAATTACTTCCTCAGTTAACTTTTACTTGATACATTTTGATCGTTTACATTTCTTAAGAAATAAATAAAGTGCATAATTTACTATGATATCGTATTAATTGATACATATTTTATTGAATTTGAGAAAATGATACGAAATAAGTAATAAATATTATGGGTATAACAGAAAAAAAGTTTGCCTTCTCTTAATAAGCGTAAAGTGCTAATAAAAATAAAAATATATTTTTAATATATGTGTCAAGTAAAAATGAGCGGAAAAGACATGTTGAATGTTGAGAATTTACGTTTTCACATTGATAGTAATTAATTTTTAATGTGATATAAGTATACTTAAATGATTGGGAGTTAACTAGTGTTGAGATTGTCTTTAATACAAGAAATATGAGTTGAGTTGTTTATTACTTTCTTCGATCTAAAATAAGTGTTTTTTTTGAATGTTTTCTTACATATTAAGAAATTCACTTTTTAGCACTAATTATTAATAGAATTAATTATATTAACCTTTATTATCTCACATAAACACTCTTAACACACATTCCAACACTATTTATTCCAATGATAATGTAGAAAAAAATAATTAATTTATTATTAAAAATTTGAAAAAATCACTTATTTTGGATCATAAAAAGATAGAAAAAATCATTTATTTTGGACCAAAGGAAATAATGAAGTTGAGTACGTAAGCAAGTGCAAATCTGTAGACTTTGATCGCTTGAAGCTCCTTATTAAACTAAAAGATTAGTTTTACTTAATTCGATGATAATTAATACTCTTACTAATAATGTATTTTATGAAATAACGAGTTGTGATCCCTTGTAGTTTACGTAAAAAAGCGCACAATTATTAAGGCTATCAACAATCATCACTCATATGAGTTTAATTAATGGTGTTTGTAACTCGTGCATGTTCTCTCTATGCTTACTAACATTTTGAACAAATACTTTATTATAAAGAATTTTTATATGAATAGCTTATTATATTCATTATTATTTTTCTTTACTATATATATATATGTGTACACAAGAATTTTAGTAACTGATGTCAAAATTTTGTAAAAGAATTGGAATATAATTTTGATTATTATACCCGTAGATAAAAAATAACCTTAGTCTATTGATTTTGTTGAGTCTTAAGTTAGAAAAAGTCATGAGTTCAATTCTACTTTATCACAATTTTTAACTACAAAGGCTCTTTCTAGGGGTGTGCATTTGACTTATCGATTCGATTTTGACCCTTATAGATAATTACTTATAGATTATCGATTTTGTACATATACTTATCGTTATCGTTTTAATAAGGTTTCGATTTTTTCGATTTCGATTTATCGATTTTTGGGGCTTATCGATTCGGGTATCGATTACAACAATAAGAAAATTTGCGGGATTCCACGGAAAGTATATCGTTATAAACGGCCTAACTTATATGGACAAAAAGAAGCTAAAATAAGACGAACAATGCTTATAACATAAAAATTATGTCAACAAGCACATATAATGAAACTAAAGTAAGGGATCAAATGTATGTCACCAACACTCCAACGGTATAAAAAAATAAAAAATACATCATCACGGCTAATTCTATTTTCCGTTAATTTGAACTTCATTGAGCTTTAAATTTGATCATTCCTTAAATGTGGTAGATGAAGTAATAGGATTAGAGACTTAGGGTAACAGAAAGGGTATATAGAATAAGGGTAAGAATAATAAATTTTGAATATATTTTATCGATTTATCGATAAGCCGATGACCGAAGAGGACAAAATCGAAATTCATAACTTGATAAGGAAAATTTGAAATCGCAAACCGATATATAATATTAATTTTATACAATTATATATATATATTACATATGTATTATACATATATTATATATCAGTCGACTTATTTTAATTTAAATGATTGGTTGGATGGCTATTTAAGTTAATTTTTCTTATTTTTATTTGTCATTCTAGAGATTCTAGGCCACATGTTTGACTCCTACTCAAGGGCGAAATCAGGGATGTAATTTCAAGTAATTTCGTTGGTGAAACCATGTATATATAAGGTTATAATTTTTATATATAGGAGATGTTGAATTTTTTTAGCTTTTTCGCATCTTATTATTTAATATTTTGAATCCTCTATTATATGTTATGTGTTATAAATACACTTCTATTTAAGGTGAATGTCTTTAATTAGAGAGATTCTAGAGTTCTATTCTTGGTAGATAAATCCTCCTCCTCCCTATAAATAGAGGTGCCCTCTACCATTGTAAATCACTCCTAACATTCTCTAAGTATCAATAAGAAGAACTCTCTCTACTCTTCTCTCTATTTGCTCTTGTTCTTGAGTTATTGTTCTTGTCTTTTATATTATTTCATAACACGTTATCAGCACGAGACTCTACCGTCTCAAGAACCATTCTCGAAAAATCTAAGGTATTTCCCTCTTCCTAATTTAAATTTCGATTATGTCTGACATTACGAAAAGAAAGTTCGTTGCCCTTGAAATTTCGGGCAAGAACTATATGACATGGGTGTTGGATGCTGAAATCCACTTAGATGCTATGGGTCTCGGAGACACCATCAAAGATAGAGAAAAAGCATCCACCCAAGAATGTGCGAAGGCCTTGATTTTCTTGCGCCATCACCTTGATGAAGGTTTAAAGATTGAATATCTCACCGTCAAGGATCCACTCATCTTGTGGAACGGCTTAAAGGAGAGATATGACAACCTGAAGTTGGTCACTCTGCCACAAGCACGATATGATTGGGCTCTCTGAGGCTCCAGGACTTCAAGTCCGTTTCTGAATATAATTCTGCAATGTTCAGAATTACTTCTAAATTGAAGCTATGCGGGGATAATATCTCCGATTATGATATGCTTGAGAAAACGTTACAACGTTTCATGCCTCCAATATAGTACTGCAACAACAGTACAGAGAGAAAGGCTTTTCAAAGTACTCTGAACTGATTTCTCTTCTACTAGTGGCTGAGCGAAATAATGACCTGCTCATGAGAAATCATGAAAATCGACCCACTGGGTCTACACCACTGCCTGAAGCAGATAAGGTGCACTCTCATTATGCCAAACATGAAAAGGACCATGGTCATGGTCGTAAACGGGGTCATAGCCAGGGACGTAGACAAGGAAGAAATTCCAATGAAGTCCGTCAACCCCCAAGGAGAGATAACCGCCGAAAGCAGAAACGGGGTCATGAAGATCCTAAGGCAAATGGTTCAGAAACTATATGTTATCGTTGCGGTGGGAAAGGGCACTGGTCAAAGACTTGCCGTATACCAAGACACTTGGTTGACCTTTATCAAACATCTCGAAAGAGAAAAGGCCCTGAAACAAATTTTGTCTATGACGACAATGAGGACATCACCCACCTGGATGTGGCAGACTTCTTTGAGCAACCCGAGGGGAAAATAGACCACCTAATCGGCGATGGATCCGTGATGAAAGAAGATGGAGTTATTTGATTTTGTTCTACTTATTTGTATTAGTTAGTGAATAAACTAATAGTCATTAGTATTAGCTCGTATTAGTTAGTTCATGATGCAATGTTAGCAGTAGTTCTTTAGAATATCTTCAATATGCTCAAATATCAATAAAATTTTTATTTTCCAATAGGGGTAATCGACTAGCCTGAAAAACTAGTCGATTATCTACTATTTTCGCATTAAAGCTGAAAAATAATTGATCAACAATCGATTGTCTTTGTCTAACAATCGATTGTCGTTAAGACAGTGTAATCTGGAATTTTTCAAAAATCATCCACAATCGATTGTCTATGCATAACAATCGATTGTCTTAAAACAGTGTGCTCTGGAATTTTTCAAAATAGCCAACAATCGATTGTCTATGCATAACAATCGATTGTCTTAAGACAGTGTGATCTGAAGTTTTTCAAAATAGCAAATAATCGATTGTGTGTGTTTAACAATCGATTGTCAATGTTCAACAATCGATTGTTTGTGTTTAACAATCGATTGTTTGAAGAAAATGTTTAAACTGAAATTTTCAAACTGAAAAGTAATCAATTATGGATAACATATCTGATTTTGTTAGTCAACTGTTAGCAGCAGATTTTGAAAATATTATGTGACACAAACGAATTGAACTTGTTTATTCTTATGTTCGTGTATCTCTTTTGTATGTCAAACTATGGGATAGCAAATATGGATATCTCACAAAGCGAACTTGGATCAAAGTCCAACTGTAAAAGTATTTGCCTAGTTGATTCATGTACTACACATACAATACTCAAAGAAAGGAAATATTTCTCTCAACTAAATATGTGTAAGGCAAACGTTACTACAATCTCTGGAAGTAGTAAATTGATTGAAGGCTCCGGAAGAGCAATTGTAACTCTGCCCAAAGGCACGACGTTAATCATAGAGAATGCAATGTTCTCCTCCAAGTCTAAGAGAAACTTGTTGAGTTTTAAAGATGTACGCCGGAATGGCTATCATATTGAGACAATGGATGAAGATAATCTTGAATATCTCGTCATCACAAAGAATGTCTCCGGCCAAAAGAGGGTTATTGAGAAATTCCCGTCTTTATCTTGTGGCCTGTATTGGACGAGAATTAGTGCAATTGAGGCACATTCAACAGTAAACCAAAGGGTTACTGATTCCAATACCTTTGTACTTTGGCATGATCGATTGGGACACCCAGGATCGGTCATGATGAGACGGATTATAGAAAGCACATATGGGCATCCGTTAAAGAATTTCAAAATTCTTTCGAATAATGAATATCCTTGCACTTCGTGTTATCAAGGCAAGTTGATTATCAGGCCATCACCAACAAAGGTTGGGACTGAGTCACCCACGTTTCTGGAACGTATACAAGGGGACATTTGTGGACCTATTCACCCACCTAGTGGGTCGTTTAGGTATTTCATGGTCTTGATAGACGCATCCTGTAGATGGTCTCATGTGTGCCTATTGTCATCACGCAACCTTGCGTTTGCGAAATTAATGGCACAAATAATTCGACTACGAGCACAATTTCCAGATAATCCAATCAAGTCCATTAGACTGGATAATGCTGCTGAGTTTACATCCCAAGCATTTAATGATTATTGCTTATCAATCGAGATAAAAGTTGAACATTCTGTAGCTCATGTTCACACTCAAAACGGTCTTGCAGAATCGTTAATTAAACGCCTGCAGTTGATTGCAAGGCCATTACTTATGAGAACGAGGCTGCCCACTTCAGCATGGGGTCACGCCATCTTACATGCAGCAATGCTAATTCGTCTCAGACCGACGAATTACGACAAGTATTCCCCGTTGCAATTGGTTTTGGGTCATGAACCCAATATATCCCATTTAAGAATTTTTGGATGCGCAGTATATGTGCCTATAGCACCGCCATCCCGCACCAAAATGGGTCCGCAAAGAAGGTTAGGAATATATGTTGGGTTTGAATCTCCCTCCATCATTCGCTACCTCGAAACATTGACAGGCGACTTGTTTACTGCACGATTTGCAGACTGTCGATTTGATGAGACACTTTTCCCAAAATTAGGGGGAGAAGTTGGTGAAACCAAACGGGAAATTTTGTGGAAAAATGCATCATTATCTCATCTTGATCCACATACCTCTATTTGTGAAAGAGAGGTACAAAAGATTATCCATTTGCAAAGAATAGCAAATCAAATGCCTGACGCATTTACGGACTTGAAGAGGATAACGAAATCCCACATTCCCACGGAAAATGTTCCAATCGTATTGATGTCCCTGTTGGACAATCATCTAGTGTCATATCCAATGAGTCGAATGCACGCCTGAAGCGTGGCAGACCATTAGGTTCCAAAGATCGAAATCCTAGAAAGAGAAAAAAGAACGATCAAAATGACACCACGAAAGAATCTCATGATTTAACAAATTCTGAGATTCATGAAGAATCCATTGAGCCCGAGACTCTGGAAAATACGGAACTATCCCTAAATCCAATTAATATTGAGGCAAATATTAATCGAGTGGATATTGTGGTGGATAATGCCTTTGCTTATAATGTAGCATCTAGCATTATGCAAGAATGTGAGGATCTCGAACCTCAATCTGTTGAAGAATGTCGAAAAAGACAGGATTGGCCAAAGTGGCAAGAAGCAATTCAATCAGAATTGAATTCGCTGGCAAAACGTGAAGTTTTTGGCCCTATAGTTGAAACACCTAATGGTGTTAAGCCTGTCGGCTATAAATGGGTCTTTGTACACAAAAGAAACGAGAAAAACGAGGTACAAAGATATAAGGCACGCCTTGTTGCACAAGGTTTTTCTCAAAGGCCTGGTGTCGATTATGAAGAGACATATTCGCCTGTAATGGATGCGATAACCTTTCGTTATCTCATAAGTTTTGCTGTCCATGAAAAGCTTGACATGCACTTAATGGATGTGGTTACTGCCTATCTTTATGGCTCACTTGATAATGAGATATACATGAAAATTCCCGATGGACTCAAGATGCCAAACGCGCATAATTCAAAATCTCGGGAAATGTTCTCAATTAAATTGCAAAGATCCTTGTATGGTCTAAAGCAATCTGGACGAATGTGGTATAATCGTCTTAGTGAGTACTTGTTAAAAGAAGGCTATATAAATGACGCCATTTGCCCGTGTGTTTTTATAAAGAAAACAACATCGGAATTTGTTGTACTTGCCGTATATGTCGATGACATAAACCTTATTGGAACCCCTATAGAACTCCAAAAGGCGATTGATTATCTAAAGGATGAATTCGAGATGAAAGATCTCGGAAAGACTAAACTATGTCTTGGTTTGCAAATTGAATATTTGGCAAACGGAATTTTTGTTCATCAATCTACCTATACAGAAAAGGTACTGAAACGGTTTTATATGGATGAAGCACATCCTTTAAGTACACCGATGGTTGTTCGATCACTTGATGTGAACAAAGATCCATTCCGACCTCAAGAAAGGAATGAAGAGCTACTTGGTCCTGAAGTACCATATCTTAGCGCAATTGGCGCACTAATGTATCTTGCAAATACTACAAGACCTGACATATCCTTTTCAGTTAATGTCTTAGCAAGATTTAGCTCGGCTCCTACGAGGAGACATTGGAATGGGATCAAACACATATTGCGGTACCTAAAGGGAACTACCGATATGGGCTTATTTTATGGCAAGAATTGCAGCCCGGATCTTGTTGGTTATGCTGATGCTGGATATTTGTCCGACCCACACAAGGCTCGATCTCAAACGGGTTATGTGTTTACCTGTGGATAAACCGCCATATCTTGGCGATCGACTAAGCAATCAATTGTGGCTACTTCATCTAATCATGCCGAGATAATTGCTATTCATGAAGCAAGTCGGGAGTGTGTGTGGTTAAGGTCGATAATACATCATATCCAAGACAAATGTGGTTTGAAGTGTGATAAACTACCCACAACTTTGTATGAAGACAATGCAGCATGTATAGCTCAATTGAAGGGAGGATTCATAAAAGGAGATAGAACGAAGCATATTTCACCAAAGTTATTCTTCACACATGATCTTCAAAAGAATGGTGATATCAATGTTCAACAGATTCGTTCAAGCGACAATATGGCTGATTTGTTCACAAAATCTCTACCAAAGTCAACCTTCAAGAAGCTAGTTCACAAGATCGGGATGCGAAGACTTAAGGACATAAAATGATGTTCTTATCAGGGGAGTTTAAGGCGCGTTGCACTCTTTTTCCCTTACAAGGTTTTGTCCCACCGGGTTTTCCTTGCGAGGTTTTTAACGAGGCAACCAATAGGCGCATATTCAAACATGTGTACTCTTTTTCCTTACTTTAATTTTTCCCATTGGGTTTTGTTTTAAGGTTTTAACGAGGCACATCATTGAATAGACATTCAAGGGGGAGTGTTATAAGTACACTTCTATTTAAGGTGAATGTCTTTAATTAGAGAGATTCTAGAGTTCTATTCTTGGTAGATAAATCATCCTCCTCCCTATAAATAGAGGTGCCCTCTACCATTGTAAATCACTCATAACATTCTCTAAGTATCAATAAGAAGAACTCTCTCTACTCTTCTCTCTATTTGCTCTTGTTCTTGAGTTATTGTTCTTGTCTTTTATATTATTTCATAACATTATGTATAAAGTTACTTCTATTATTGTACAATCGGATCAAATATACCTTTTTCGTTGCCCAAGATGGACGCCCAACATATTATTCATATAAGGGTATTAAATGGATGGGTTAAGTTGATTTTGGGCGCATTAGAATGGACTGATTTAAGATGATCTGACTTAGGATGGACTAAGTTTAACAATGAGTGGGTAAATGCGCGGCTCAACATTGGACGCAAGTTGGATGAATTAAATGGATTTTGTAGCGGATCTAGTCCGCTGGGCTAAAGAAGAAGTGAAGGAAAGGGTCCAGTGGGTATTGGGCCTATTTGTAGTCATTTGAGTCCTTTTCGGATAAATAGTCTTTTAAATTCCCTATAGTTGTTGTTTTCTATAACAACAGGTGTCTCATTCTTAGCAATTGTAACGTTAGAATAGTACCTAGTCAGTCATATCTTAATTGGTGCAGTACATTAACACAGCTGGTGAAAACATCTATATAGAGTCCTTAACCGTAGTGTAAAAGGCATTTTTTGGAATGAAAATCTTTCTTTAAATTTTCTATCATTTATTTCCTTACACAATTCATCTTTCCAGTAGCTGTTACGTTACAATTGGTATCCAGATCCAGGCATTCCGCCTGAATTCTTTCAAAAAAGGTTGATAAGGATAAAGCAACTGGTGATGGTTGGAAAAAGATAGAGCTTCAATTACAAGTTTTTTTGAGTGAATCACATAAAAGAATGGAGGTCTTGGAGAAAGGCCAAGCTAGTTTGAATGCCGAAGTAGCACAAAGGCAGGAGGAAAACAATCGATGTTTAGAGATGGTATTAAGCCAAATGGAGTCCGAAAGAAGGTTAGATTGGACTGTTTCTGGTAGGTCTGTGGCTGTCGTAGCTTTGGGTGAGTCACCAACACCAAGAGGAGAATCTTCAGTAGGAGGAAGTTTAAAACCAAATCAGTCACCACTGACACCTGCTTCTTCTTTCGCTGGAAGGGTATGTCCTTCACTGCAGCTCCCCTCAATCCTAATATAACCTTGCCCCGAAGTCAGTTTCTATCTTCTTCTTTGTATCCCCCAGCTCCCATGCCTCTTACCAACCCAGCTATAAGCACCAATTTTGCTTCACTACTCATTTCTTCTTCAAATCCAGTGGTGTCAACAAATTTCACAACAACATACCCCAGCATTTATGTTAACCTTGTTACCACCCAAGGACAGTATGTACCCACCATTTTCTTTCCCCCTTTAGCTTATCAGGCTATTATGTATACTTGTTTTGGCCAAACCAACTCACAAAACAATATTCCAATGAATTCCTTGACACCAAACACAAATAACACCTTTCGAAGGCCTAAGGTTAAGCTATATTCCCTGAGTTTGATAGTAGTAATACCCGAGGATGGATTAGGAGGTTTGAGAAATTTTTTGAATTATACCAAATTCCTCTTGTTGATAAGATGAATTATGTTGCTGTCCATATCAAGGAAAAGATGGATACTTGGTTTGATGTGTACATGATGGAACACGGAGGGGTTATATCCTAGGAAAACTTTTGCTTGGATGTGTGTCGTAGGTATGGGAACATTAGGCCCATGGACATTGTTATTGAGTTCAATAGGTTGCAATAGTGGGCCGATGTGGAGAGTTACTTTAATAAGTTTGAAGAATTAAGATTCTACTTATTAATAGTTAACCCTTCACTCAATGAAGCTTATTTTGTATATTGCTTTGTTGGTGGGCTGAAATCTGATTTAGAACCAATGGTGAGGGCCTCAAATCCTCAAACAATGTTGGACGCAGTCGAAATAGCCAAACTTCATGAGAAACATTGGCAGCCATATACAAGAAGGTCCAACCACCCAGATATTCAAACGCCACACCTAAATTCACTTATCCTCCAAGCCCAAAAGTATCTGTAACCCATGTCCCAAAAAGCTTACCACCAATAGTAACTCACAATAACTTGAACTTAACCAAGGTCCCAACATTGGAACTTTAAGGAAAAATAAATTAAGTTACAATTGTCATGAAAAGTATCTTTCAGGACACAAGTGTAGAACCAAAGCACTCAATATCTTAGAAGGGAATGAAAGAGAAACAATTGTGGAAGTTGGAGAAAGTTCAGGGGCTAAGATTGAACAAGAAATAGGGAAAATTGAAAAAGAAGTTGAGGCATGGGTAAGTCTAATGGAAGATGAAGTAGATGAAGAAGAAGATGTCATTAGCATGTTGGAAGACCCATTTTGAAGTCCAACGATCATTAAAATTTCAGACTTACTTAAGAGTGAAGCACTAGTGGTCCTAGTAGAATGTAGGGCTATTCATAGTTTCATAGACCCCCATTTGGCTGAAAGCTTGAACCTAAACATACAATCATTGCATAGATCCATGAGAGTTAGAGTTGCTAATGGTGATATAATGTTGAGCAAGGCAATATGCAGGAGAGTACGTTGGTAAATGCAAGGGGAAGGAATCGAATTTGAATTTAGGCTAATGAAAGTGGGAAGTTGCGATTTATTGCTAGGAATGAACTGAATAGACATGGTAACCCCAGTAGTTTTACACACCAGGACCCACAATGTTACTTTTATGATAGGAAGTAGGATGGTGACACTCATTGGCTATCAAGACTCTTCTGGGTTTGGCCAAAAAGAGGAAAGACTGATATCTGGGCTTCTGCGAAATGGAGGATGCAATTGGGTGGCCCAAACCTTCCATATGGAATCAGGAGGTGATGATTCTGAAAATATTCCAGCCCAAGTACATGAGATTTTGAACCACTTTGCATTCATTTTTAATGAACCAGCTTTATTACCTCCAACTCGTCCTTGTGACCATGCAATTGAGTTAATTCCTGATTCGAGGCCGGTCAACCAAAGACCTTATAGATATTCACATGAGCAGAAAAAATGCCATAGAAAGGATCATCAAGGAAATGCTGGAAGCAAAAACAGTGACCCCAACACTTCACCCTTTGCTTCATCAGCGATTTTACTCAAGAAAAAAGATCTTTCATGGAGGCTATGTGTGGACTATCGAAGGTTAAATGATATGATATGACCATCAAGAATAAATATCCTCGGTGGTGGAAGACCTCCTTGATGAGCTCCATGGGGCTGAATTTTTCTCGAAATTGGATCTAAGGTCGGGTTACCATCAATTACGGATGAAGAATGGTCATGAGTGCAAGACGACTTTTAAACACATCATGGGTTGTGGGAATTCACTGTGATGCCTTTTGGGCTCACTAATGCACCAGCAACTTTTCAAGCACTAATGCAAAGCATTTCCGGCCCTTACTTAAGGAAATTTGTGCTTGTATTTTTTATGACATCCTCGTATATAGCTATTCATTGGTAGAACACTTGGAACATCTACTGATTGTGCTTAAAGTGTTGGAAGCAAATCGGCTGTTTTCCAAACAGTCAAAATGCAGCTTCGCTCAACCCCAGGTTGAGTATTTGGGTCATGTAATTAATGGAGAAGGTGTGAGCACATATATGGAAAAGATTGAGGCCATGATAAGCTGGCCCAAACCTGCGTGCATTAAGAGCTTGCGTGGCTTTCTTGGATTAATGGAATACTACTGAAGGTTCATTAAAAATTACGATTATTAGTAAGCCATTGACCTTACTATTAAAGAAATGAGGATTTATTTGGAATGAAGGAGCATATGAAGCTTTTAAGGCTTTAAAGTTAGCCATGACCCAAGCTCCAGTTTTGGTGCTACCAGACTTCAATATTCCATTTTGTGGTTGAAGTGGATGCTAGTGGGCTAGGTATCGGAGCAGTACTCTCATAACATAACAGGCCCATCGCTTTTACGAGTCAAGCCTTAAGCGCAAAGCACTTTGGATTGTCAACGTATGAGAAAGAATTGATAGCACTTTTGCTAGCAGTAGAAAAATGGAGACACTACCTTCAACCCAACCATTTTGTAATTCAGACTGATCATTTTAGTCTAAAAATCCTGAGAGATCAACACATCACCACAACATTACAACACAAGGGAGTGGCGAAACTAATGGGGTTAAGCTGCGAAATACATTACAGACAAGGGAAAGAAAATGTAGTAGCAGATGCGTTATCTCGAAGAGGTGAGGAGACCAAAATGGATGGTCAGATTGCTGATTGTTTGGGTCTAAGTATAACACAACCGAAATAGGTTCAAGAACTGTTAGATAGCTATATGGAGGATGATAAAGCCCAAGACTTAATCACTAAAATTAGTATTGACCCAAATGTTGTCCCAGATGTTTCCCTTCAAATGGGTCTGTTGAGGTTCCAAGGCAAACTGTGGATAGGCAACCAACAAAACTTAAGGATCAAACTTGTTAAGATATGCATTCATCCGCATGGGGAGGGCCATCAGGTACTCATTCCACCTATCAAAGACTTAAATTAATTTTTTATTGGCCCAAGATGATCAACGATGTTAAGTCTGTGATTAGAGAGTGCGAAATATGTCAAAGAAACAAGGATGAAAATGTGGCATATCTGGAATTGTTGCATCCTTTGTCGATTCCCAAGAGGTCTTGGGAACACATCTCAATGGACTTTATCTATGGTTTACCAAAGTCTCAAGGGAAAGAAGTCATATTTGTAGTGGTCGACCGATTCACTAAGTATACTCATTTTATAGCTTTAAGCCATCCATACAATGACTCCCAAATACCTCAAGTGTTCCTGGATTGTGTACGAAAACTAGATGGAGTTCCCTGCTCAATTGTCTAGGACAGAGACCCCATATTTGTGAGCTTATTTTGGCAAGAATTGTTCAAGAATCCGCAGGTATAACTAAAGCTGAGTTTAGCCTATCATCCACAAACGGATGGACAGACGGAGAGGCTAAACCGTTGTTTGGAATCTTACCTAAGGTGCGTGACAGGTCAAAAACCAAAAGACTGGAGCAAGTGGCTTTCTTTAGCCGAGTTTTGGTATAACACCAATTTTTAGTCCACTATTGGGATGACACCATTTCAAGCCCTCTACGGATATGAACCTCCACAGCCCATATTTGAGTTAATTGCTCAGTTAAATGTCGAAATAATGGACCAATTACTGAAGCAAAGGCAAATAATGAGCAAGTAATTGAAGGAAAATCTCATTAAGGCTCAAACGCGTATGAAACAATACGCGGACAGCAAAAGTAGTGAAAGAGAATTTGAGATTGGGGATCTAGTCTTTATCAAATTGCAACTTTAAAGGCAATCATCCGTAGCTGTGCAGAAAAATTTGGAGTTAGCTTCAAAGTTCTTTGGCCCCTACCCTGTAATCAAAAAGATCAGTCCAGTGGCCTATGAGCTTCAGCTCCCCGACAATTCACGTATCCACCCTGTGTTTCACATGTCCCAACTCAAGAAAAAGCTAAGACCCAAAGTTTTTCCAACAAACAACCCTCCCATATGTACTCCAGGTGGTCAATTGGTTGCTAAACCTGTAGCAATTGTTTGATCGACGATGGTGCAAAGAGGAAATCGAGCAGTGACCCACGTGTTGGTACGATGAGCTAACTAGTTCCAGAAGACACAACTTGGGAAGATTATTCCTTTCTCACTTCGCAATTTCCAGATTTTCAACCTTGAGTAACAAAGTTCTCGAAGGAGAGTGGGATGTAGCGGATCTAGCCCACTGGGCTAAAGAAGAAGCGAAGGAAAGGGTCCAGTGGGTATTGGGCCTATTTGGAAGATCTGACAGATAGTTTTTATTTTCATTTAGGTCCTTTTAGGATAAGTAGTCTTTTAAATTCCCTAAAGTTGTTGTTTTCTATAACAACACGTGTCTCATCCTTAGTAATTGTAACGTTAGAATAATACCTAGTCAGTCATATTTTAATTGGTGCAGTACATTAGCATAACTGGTGAAAACAGCTATATGGAGTCCTTAAAGAGTAGGGTAAAAGGCACCTTTTGGAATGATTTTTTTTTAAAAATTTTCTGTCATTTATTTCCTTAAACAAATCCTCTTTCCAGTAGTTGTTATACTATAGATTTGAGCTTAAGTTGCCGCCTTATTTTCATCACTCGGTATGCCACCTTACTGTCTTGGCCCATTTTACCCTTTTTCTTCCACGACTAGTACCTCCTACCCTTTCACTACTAGTGCCACCGTCAACACCACTGTAATCACCACCAGTTTTACCATCTTCGCCTTTCTCCCTAAAGCTTTAAACTAGATCCTATTCTAAAAATAGATAGATAAATTTGAACCTTTCCTAAATTATTTCATCCCTTTTGGGAAAGTGTAAAATTGAATTTATCCATACAAACTCAGGAGGAGAGAAGCAAAGTATTAAAAATGACTTCCATGCATGTGCAAGTCTGAATTGAAGGGCCAGAGAGTCATCAAGATGTAAGGAATGTGCATTTTTTATTCAATCACATTTAAATATTATAAAAATGCTGAAAAAAATATTCTTTCAATCAATGGATTTTTTATTCAATAAGATACTGAAAAAATATTCTCTCAATCAATGGAATAATTTTGCAGTACATTATATTCTAATTTTTTATAGCTACAAAAAAAACGTACTGTACATCCCCCCCCCCCCCCCCCCCCCAATTACTAGGTGTTTGCTGAAGAAACAACTTAATACTTTTAGGACCCGTTTGTCCATAAATTATTTTTTTCCTTATTTCGATTTTTTTATTCAAAAACTTGTTTTTCTATAAAATTTTGCAAGTTTTTGAAAAATTTTCAAAAACGAGATTTTCTAGAAAAAATTCAAAATTTTTGTTTTCCCAGTCACAAAACTATAATATTTTTTCAAGTAAAATATATTGTCCAAATATCATTATTCAAATCAATTCCAAATATTATTTTTTGTCGAAAATTATAAATTTTATGTCCCTACTTACTGCCCGTTTGGACATAAGAAATTTTTCTCTCTTTTTTTTCTCTTTTTTCTTTTATACTTTTTTTCGAAATCAATATTTATTCATAAAATTTCTAATTTTCACTTGAAGATGCATTTTGAAATTTTTCGAAAATTTATAAAACTCGAAATAGTTATTTTTTAAATCTTTTACTCAGATTACTCACAAAATTTTAAAAATAACTTAAAATTATATTTTTGTCCAAACATAACTCTAATTTTCATTAAAAAAATTCACTGTTTTTTTTTAAATTTTACAATTATTATGTCCAAACGCCTACTTAATGTTGGCGCACAATTTTTTATTCTTCCCCCTTCTTTTTTGCCTCTTTTAGTTGGGGACCCATTTTAGTGGTTGGGCTAAATTATTCATATTATGAGGAGTGGCCTGCATGCAAAACTCGTTTAATATTGTTCTTTGTCCAATTCCTTTTGGAATTCTTTTTCGCTTTTTTCTCTTAGTTAAAATGATAAAGTCCATGAAAAATAGTATGGAAAAGATTTAAAATGTCACTTAACTTTTAAAAATAGTTTATTTATACCATTCGTTAAAAATTATTATTTTCATATCACCGTCGTTAAAGAAATGATACATCTATACTATTATTGACTAACATCTCAATTTTATTTGGCCCATCCATGCCACTGCCGTTAGTCAATAATTGCATGAATGAGCCATCTTTTAAATGAAAGTGACATGAAATGAGCATTTTTTAACAGATATCATGGATAGAACATTTGTAAAAGTTGAATAATATTTTTAGACCTTCGTCGAAAATAGTAAAATGTTAACATGCCGTACAAAGAAAATTATAAATTAAAATAGATGATAAGGTGAATGTCTGTTAACAATTTGCTAAAGATTCTTCATTTTTTCATCTTCATGTTATTCAATCATATAACTCTCCCTTTATTTAATCATATGATCCTTAAACAAAAGAGGTAAAACAAATAAATTATTAGCTAAAAGAAGAATCAAAATGTCGTATGTAGACGTTGGGCTTGTCTTATTTTCCGTATCATTGTGTAAGATTTGTACCTTTTGTCGTCATTTTATTTTAACAATAGCTTTAATTAGATAAGTATTGGTAAAATCATTTATAGATGACTAATTTTATATATGTGATAGTATAAAATTATTTGCACTATTAGGTAATTCGAAAAATATTTATAGGCAACCCTTCATAAAAGTTGAATCTGTAATCTTTATTTGATGGAATTGATTTTCAGACATTATAAAAGTTCTAAAAATGAAAAGAGTGCCATATAATTGAAATGAATGAAGTATGATATTAGATGTTATAAATAGAATCCTATTTAAGGTAAATGTCTATATTTAGAGAGATTTTAGGGTTTACTACTTGGTGGCTAAGTCACCACCTCCCGATAAATAAAGGGGTTCTATTCCATTGTAAATCATCCCAAAGTATCAATAAGAATACTCCTCTCTCTACTTTTCTCTCTATTGTTCTTGTTCTTGTTCCTATATTATTTCATAACACGTTATTAGCACGAGTCTCTAACCAATTGAATTTAATATTCAGCAATTATCGCTCTCAGAATCTCGAGTTGCAATCAGATTCACCCACTCTAATTCGTGTTCCGTCGTTTGGGTTTTTCTATTCGAGTGAAACGAGATTTGTGATATTTTGGTTTCTGAAATTCTTCAATTTTTTTTTCTCGTTGTTTACTTTTGTTTTCTTTATGAAGGTGATTTCCAAGCAAAAGAGTGTAATAATGATTGCTACTGCTCTATATGAGAATTTCTATACGGAAAAATAGAAGAGATGGTATCATCATAAAATAATGCAACGGGATGGAAACTCAAGAGGTATATTTGATATCACAACATTTATTGGTATACCTTAAAGGTAAGTAATTTACTTTTTTCCTTTCAAATTCTTGAAATTCTACAATTTGATTTCATATACAAACATAGACAACAAAGTTTGATTATAACTCTAATGGAGTTTGTAAGGAATTATAACCACGTGAAGTGGTAAAAGTTCTATGTCTTGCCATGATTAAATTCATGTATGATTGTGGGCAATGAATTGAAAATCCGTCCCATTGAATTTGCTTCATTCTCATTACCTTTAGAGAATGTGATAGCAGTATGTGATAAGTCTGAAAGAAGACAAAATTATTACCATGAAGGTATCAATGGATGTGGACGTGGCAATAGACGGAATTATAATCGTCATCATTGTGATAATGAGAATAATAAAGATTCACAAAATAATCTTTCACTTTATGAAAGTAATATTTGACATGAGATTGTATATAGCACATACAGATGATTATGATCCATTCCCTGAAGTGAATGTGATAATTGTAATAAAGCCCGTAAGTAGGGACACGCTCTTCATATAATTTTGTTTTATGCCTGACATTATGAAAAGAAAGTTCGTTGCCCTTGAAATTTCGGGCAAGAACTATATGACATGGGTGTTGGATGCTGAAATCCATTTGGATGCAATGGGTCTTGGAGACGCCATTAAAGACAGAAATAATGCATCCACCCAAGACTATGCTAAGGCCTTAATTTTCTTGCGCCATCACCTTGATGAAGGTTTGAAACTGTGCTAAGGCCTTGATTTTCTTGCGCCATCACCTTGATGAAGGTTTGAAAATTGAATATATCACAGTCAAAGATCCACCTATCTTGTGGAATGGCTTAAAGGAGAGATATGACAACCTGAAGTTGGTCACTCTGCCACAAGCACGATGCGATGAGAATCCAAAAGCAAATAGTTCATAAACTATATATTATCGTTGCGGTGGAAAAGGGCACTGGGCGAAAATTTGCCGTGTACCAAGACATTTGGTTGAGCTTTATCAAGCATCTCTAAAAGGTAAAGGCCCTGAAACCAATTTTGTCTCTGACGACAATTTTGACATCACCCATTTGGATGTGGCAAACTTCTTTGAGCACCCTAAGGGGAAAATAGACCACTTAATCGGTGATGGATCTGTGATGAAGGAAGATGGAATTTTTTGATTTTATTTTACTTATTTGTATTAGTTAGTAGTCATTAGTATCAGCTCGTATTAGTTAGTTTATGATATAATGTTAGTATTAGCTCTTTAGAATATTTCAATATGCTTAAATTTTGAAGACATTTTTACTTCCCAGTAAAGTTAGTCGATTAACTAATAAGTTAGTCGACTATCTAATATTTCGTATTAAAAACTGGATTTTTCGCAAGCTAAGTTAGTCGACTAACCAGTTTAGTTAGTCGACTAACCTGATGACTGTTTACTAAGTTAGTCGAATAACTAATTAGTTATTCGACTAACCAATATTTCGCATTAAAACTGGATTTTTCGCAAGGCTAGTTAGTCGAATATCAGGTTTAGTTATTCGAATAACCTAATAACTGCTTCCCAAGATAGTCGACTATCAACTCAGTTATTCGAATAATCTCAACAGATTTTGGAAATATTATTTAAATATGAAACAAACGGATTGAATTTGTTTATTCTCATGTTCGTATATTTTCTTTTGTTGTCAACCATGGGAATTAAATTGATTGAAGGCTCCGGAAGAGCAACTATAACTCTGCCTAAAGGAACAATATTTATCATAGAGAATGCAATGTTCTCCTCCAAGTTTAAGAGGAACTTGTTGAGCTTTTAAGATATCATTCAAAATGGATATCATGTTGAGACAATAGATGAGAATAATCTTGAATACCTCATTTACTCATGAAAACGAGGCTGCCCACTTCGGTTTGGGGTCACGCCATTTTGCATGCAGCAATGCTAGTTCGTCGGCTGCCCACTTTGGTTTGGGGTCACGCCATTTTGCATGCAGCAATGCTAGTTCATCTCAGAACACGAATTATCACAAACATTCCCCGTTGCAATGAGTTCTGGGTCATGAACCTAATATATCTCACTTAAGAATTTTTGGATGTGCAGTATATGTGCCTGTAGCACCGCCATATTGCACCAAAATGGGTCTGCAAAGAAGGTTAGGAATATATGTTGAGTTTGAATCGCCCTCCATTATTCGCTACCTCGAAACATTGACAGGGGATTTGTAAATTTGCAGACTGTCAATTCGATGAGACACTTTTCCCAAAATTAGTCGGGAGAAGTTGGTGAAACCAAACGGGAAATTTTGTGGAAAAATGCATCATTATCTCATCTTGATCCACATACCTCTATTTGTGAAAAAGAGGTGCAAAATATTATCCATTTGCAAAGAATAGCAAATCGAATGCCAGACACATTTACAGATTTGAAAAGGATAACAAAATCACATATCCCCGCAGTGAATGTGACAACATCTGATTCACGAATACATATTCATTATTGGAAGAATATGAACATGAAATTGGTATTGAATATACCACACTCACCCCTAGAAGGAGGTTTGAGATGATATATGAAAATAATGTCATTATTATGGCATGAATGATCGTTGGTCACATACCTATTGTACGCCAAAATATTTTGGAAATATGACTATTAAAGGACAACGATAATGCAAGAAACATATCTTGCATATAATTTTGACCATGACCATAATGGTATAACTTTCTCTTTAAAAGAGATATTCACCACATGGATGTTGAAGAATCTGTGGTAGTACAAAATTAATTGAGAGCTCTAGAAGAGCTAATTATTACTATGTTGGAGAAACGCAATTGATTACCAATAAGGTATTGTGTGGTAGTAAGTCTCAAAGAAACTTATTCAGTTTCCAAAGTATATGCGAAAGCGATTGATTATATTGAGACTATAAATAAAGGAAAGATTTGATATCTTCTATTACTACAACTTGTAGCGGAATAATTTGTATATGAAAAGCTACCCGCTTTATTCTCCAGTTTGTACTGCACAAGAATACCACAATAAAGTGGATGTTTATTGATATAAAAACCCATATCATAATAAACTTGAAGTTTATTGATAATTGCACATGTCATGGTGTAAATTTGAAGTTTATCAATATTGATAATTTATTCAGTTGGCATTCGGGTTAGCCATATCATTTTAAGTATGATATGCAGTAATAGAGAATTCACATGGGTAAATATTAAAGAACTAGAAAGTTCTTTACGAATTCTCTTGTATTACTTGTTCTCATTAATTAATTGACCAACTAAAGAGTTCGGGTTGAATCCCATAAATTTTGGAAATATCAAAGGTGAATATGGGCCCATTCACCTGCCATGTATACCACATATGATGCATCTATGATATGGTTACATGTGCGATTGTTATTAACCCGCAGCCTGGCCGGTGCTTGCGAGGTAAATTGCTCGGTAATATAACTTCGAGCATAATTTCCAGATTTTCTATTCAAGATAGTTCATCTTGATAAGATGGTTTATATCATAGTTGGTTTAGCAAGATAATTATTGAGTGCCTCCACTTAACAGCTAAACTGTTTCTTATGAGAACAAAGTTATATATATCAGTTTGATATACGTTGTATACGAGAGTATATTATATTCTCCCTTACAAGTGGTTCAGGGTCAGGAACCAAATAATTTCATCTTATTATTATTGATGTGCGGTGTATATTTTCATTAACACCATAATGCACAAAGATGGACTCTCAAAGTTGAGGAAACAAGTTAGCTTTTCTAACATGAGGGGGAGACATGATAAACACTTGAGAAAATGTTACATGGATGAATTATCATTTGTATATATAGATCCTCGAATATCATAATATGAACCTGAAGTTCATAAAAGGATAATTCAATTGCAACATATTGCAAAGCATGCTATACGCATTTGCTGACCCAAAGAAAGTAACTATATTCTCACTGCAAATGCTCATATTAAGTCCCAGAAGGACAAAGTCTTTGATACGCTTAAAGCGTATAGACAAATCGGTTTCAAAATAACTTCTTAATAAAGAAGATGAGCAAATGATCAAAGTGATCATAATGGGGAGGCAAGTGATCTAGAAGATCACATGACATAACACTTTATAAATCTCATGAGAGATTCAGGTACCTGAATATATGAATAAAGAGATCTCTATGTTATGTCTTTATGAAAATTTACTGGAACCGATATAAAATGTTCGTCGACGACATCTATGATAGCGCTAAATATCGATGAGGATCTTATGTTTGTCGAATACAAACAAAAATGTTGGCTAAATGGAAGAGATACAATTCAAGCAGAATTGATTCCATATGAAAGACATGTAGTTTTGGACATGTAGTTCAAATACTTGAAAGTATAAAGTCAATGGTATGTGTAATCAGTTTTCAATATCTTATTTGTTTAGCATGACATGAAAACTTGATATGCATCTAAAGTCTATTATATGCTTATATGACTTAACTTATATGTCAATCCATGAAAGATTGAAGTTGCTTGAAGCATATACAATTCTTGGTCCTGAAGTACCACATCCTAAGTGCAACTTGTGCACATATGTATCTTGCTATAACTATAAGCATGATGGCATCGAGAATACCTCTATGGAGATATTGAAGAGTCATTCCACGACATTATATGAAGATGTTCATATCTATCAAGAATGATAATTTCAAGGTGCGGAATATTTATTCAAATCAATATGACTGATTTATTTATCAAATCTCTACAAAAGATCGTTTTGAAGATGGTGCACAAGATTGGAATGCAAATGCTCAAGGATGGGAATTGATGCTCTTTTCAGGGGGAGTTAATGCGCGTTGCACTCTTTTTCCCTTACAAGGTTTTGTCCAACTGGGTTTTCCTTGCAAGGTTTTTAACGAGGCAACCAATAGGCGCATATTCAAACATGTGTACTCTTTTTCCTTTTCTATAATTTTTTCCCATTGGGTTTTATTTAGTTAAGGTTTTAACGAGGCACATTATTGAATAGACATTCAAGGGGGAGTGTTATAAATAGAATCTTTAAGGTGAATGTCTATATTTAGAGAGATTCTAGGGTTTACTACTTGGTGGCTAAGTCACCACCTCCCTATAAATAAAGGGGTTCTATTCCATTGTAAATCATCCCAAAGTATCAATAAGAATACTCCTCTCTCTACTTTTATCTCTATTGTTCTTGTTCTTGTATTATTGTTCTTGTTCCTATATTATTTCATAACAGCCTGATAATTTATCTTGTGAAATTAGTTTTTATTATTTTCTTTTTATGCGAAAAAAGAATATTTCATCACATGTTCCATGTTTTTGTACTTGTCAATCAAATTGGAAAGTTGTTGAGTATTCACTTAATCTCCTTAATTATTCGAGCTTGGATAATACATGTCCTTCACCATTTGAATAAGATAAGGTATTCCTCTAACTTCAAAAACAATTAAAAACACTTATTCGCTCACAATTTTACTCTTAACAATGCACTACTCACAAATTGATGTATCTCCCTCTGTCTCATATTATGTGTTGTATTTTTTTTTTATACGCTCCTTAAGAAATATTAATTAGAAAAGTAAGTGGATTATTCTATCCTTATTTATAAGATATAATCTCTCTTTATTAAATATTTATTCTATTTATGTGTTACCTTCATATTCAAAAACAATTATTACTAAGTATAAAAAGAAGAAAAAAGAAAATTAATTTTATCTTGAACTTTTAAAATGATAAATAATTTGAGATAATTAATTTTAGTAATCACGACTTTTAATATGAGAGGTTGGAGTATTGTTCAGACATATTTTTAGTGAAAGAGGAATTTATAAATGCCAGATATTTTTGATCGATTTCTACAGCTAGGTGCATCCAATGTGTTGTAAAGTATTTATAAAGAAATTAATTCTTGTTTTTGCCCACCCTAAAGCCATTAATTCAGCAAACAAATAATTAGCTTGTCGTGATTTGCATTAAGGATTCCATTTAATACTATAATTTATGATCATAAGCATTGTATGAGTTCAAATTCGATCGATTATGATCAACGATGAGTACGACAAATGATGAGCTCTTCATGATTTGACGTCCTGTGGAAAACGACCTTAAGACATACAAGAGACTGTACGACCCATGTAATAGCACATACCCGATAGGGGATATTAGGATAACTTGTTTTCTTTTTACAACTTAGGAGGATTTCACTCCTTATATATAGAGCAACAACTTTGTAAAGGGGGGATTGATTCAGAATATACATTGTGAACCTATTTACAAGAACAAGTGAAAACTTTTATTGTGTGAGGTGATCCTATCTAGAAAGAGAAAGAAAGCTTATTATATGTATTCCCCTTACCGATCTTACGTTCTAGAGAATATTATACTTAGCTATGATTTATCCCTTTATTTTTTTTGATTGATTTGTTCAAAAGGTTGAAATTTCTTTTGAGTCAAATATTTGGCACCGTTGTGGGAATTTCTATAACTAAGATCTTAAACCTCACAAAGGACAACAATGACGGGAAAGGGAGAAGCAAGGTTAATAGCCATAGCGAATGTCACGAACAACCTTCTGAATTCCCTCAATGAAGTCGGTGTGGAAGATAATGAAAACGCAACGCAAATACTACGCTCGATAGAGAAATCTCACCCCCTCCAGCACGCGGGCTTAACTGTCTTGCGTGAGAGGGAGATCTCAATATCCGCAAAAGGAGAAGCACCCTCAGCCATGAAAAAGCTATTAGAGGAATAATTGACAAACACCCTGAGCAACATGCTCAAAAAGCCCACTTAGAGGGGTATCGAAGGCACAATACCCGCGGAAGCCGTAGCTATAGTTGATAAGCCGGAAATTCCACGAACATGCAACACCCACACTATCACTGATGCAGGTAACAATGCACTTAATGAAAAATAAGAACAAGACACTTCGCGACCAGATGAAGGAACATCAGAAAAGTGTCGATAAAATACCAGGCGCTCCAAAGCGGCTGCCAAAATTCGATGTGAGACGATTCGTTGAACAACCATATAGTGAAGGGACAATTCCTCATGCTATTCCAAAAACCTTCAAAATTCCACCATATTTGAAAATATATTATGGTATCACGGAACTAGAGGATCATCTAACCCATTACGTTATTGTAGTAAAAAGGTCACGATCTATCAAAAGAACATGTGCCTTCCAGTACTGCTGAAAAAGTTCGGTGATACCCTGACAGGGGGAGAATTGGCCTGGTATTCCCAACTACAATATGATCAATATCGATGTTCGAAAAAATGCCAGATAAGTTTGTCACTGCCCATGCAGGAGCAAAAAAGGTAGAGGCTAGGGTAAATGGTATCTTCGCCTTCAGGCAGACGACTGGGGAAGGGCTTCAAGAATTCCTAGCTCGATTCAACGGGGTAAGGATAAGCCTACCAAATATGTCAGAAGGGATAGCGGTAGTAGCCTTCCAAAATGGGTTGAACAGAAATGGCTCGAAAGCAAGCAAAAAGCTACTAAGTAGACTCATGAAGTATTCCCACACCACGTGGGAAGAAATCCACAACGCCTATTGCGCTGAGGTAAGAGCAGACGAGGATGACCTAAACGGCCCGATCCAGCGGCTAACATCAGTTCAAACTAAAGAAAGGAGAGATCTCCTAAATGATGGTCGACGCAACCAACTATTCAATTTCAATCGAGAAAGGCACTAGCCCTATATCCGCATGTCCAATCCAGCTCCACCACAACATGTAGATACCACACCTCGACACATCGCACCGCCCATAACGAAAGAGGTATGCCTCCATTATTATTTGCTCATAACTTTTGTGTTTCTCCTTTAGAAATAGTGTACGCATCAGAAAAGCTCGGCACAAAGGTGCAGTGGCCGCAAAAGATGAAGTCAAATTCGAGCACCAAGAGATCGAATGTTCTGTGTGAATTTCACCAAGAAAGAGGACTATATAGGTTTACGACATGAAGTGGTGAGAATGTTAAATCAAGGACACCTGAAAGAACTGTTGAGCAACCAAGGATGTGTCAACTTTGCTCGTGGACGTGATCAACCTCACGGACCTCCAAAACCACTATCACCAGCCCGCACCATACAAATGATCATTGGCAGTGACGACGACACAATAATCAACCATGTGAAATTCACCACCAGATACTAACTCAAGAGAACAGTTGCCTACGAATGGTATGACGACCTCAAAGATAGTATCATCTTTGATAAGTCGGATATTAACGATTTGTCTTTTCCTCGCTATGATGCTTTGGTTATAACTTTACGCATCTCAGATACCGATGTAAAGAGAATAATGATGGATGATGGAAGTGGCATGCGTATTATTCATCCACGAGTTCTCATGCAGATGAGGCTCGAGGATAAAATAATACCATATTGCATAACACTAACATGTTTCAATAATGCAGTGGAGCGAACCTATGGAGAGATAGTGCTGCCCGTTTTGGAAGGAGGGGTCACGCTGGAGACAACGTTCCACGTCACGAACCAGGAAACAACATACAACGCCATCATAGGGCATACATGTATACACGCCACACGAGTCATCCCATCAAGTTTCTATCAAGTAATCAAATTTCTTACCCCATGGGGGATATTCAACATCCGATGCGAGAAATGTACCGCCCAAGAATGATATCAGATTGCCAAAGATTGCACGCACACCAAACAACTAAAAGGGGAAAGTGCGGATGCATAGCAATAAGCTGTATCGAGAACCAAACCCGATATACAAATAGAGGCCATTAAAGATTCGAATTCAATAGAAGCTTCCAAGGCAATCATGGAAGGCCTCGACCCCGTCCAATTGGACAACACCGGTAGCACGAAGAAGGCCAATATCAGACTCAACCTCTCAATAACCAGGTAAATATTGTGAATTTTTAACTAACAACACCGATTTGTTTTCCTTTTGCCACTCAGATATGCTAGGAATCCAAAAGGATATCGCCACACGCAGGTTGAATATCGATCCTCTTTACCCGCCAGTATAGAGAATGAGGAGAAAGTTCAATGCCGCCATCAATTGGGTGGTCAATGAAAGGTTGATAAATTACTCGCTCATGGTTCCATCAGAGAATCAAAATACCCCAAATGTGTCGCTAGTGTAGTCATGGTCAAAAAGAAAAACAGAAAATGGTGGATGTGTGTCGACTTCACCGACCTAAACAAAGCATGCCTAAAAGATTCCTTTCCATTACCACATATTGATTAGCTCATCATCGTAACACCGGGCATGAACTACTGAGCTTCTTCGACGCCTACTCTGGTTACAACCAAATCCTGATGGCTGAGGAAGATCAAGAAAAGACTACTTTCATCATTCACCGAGGAACGTACTGCTACAAGGTAATGTCGTTCGGAATCAAAGATGTAGGGACGACGTATCAAAGGTTAGTCACCAAGATGTTCACAGAAAATCTCGGTAAGACCATGGAGGTTTACATCGATGACATACTAGTAAAGTCGAAACGGAAAGAAGATCACATTGGCCATCTAAAAGAGGCCTTCGAGATATTGAGGTAATACGGGATGAAGCTGAATCCTGAAAAATACGCCTTCGTCGTAACTTCAGGAAAGTTCCTTGGTTTTCTAGTGTCACAAAGGGGTATTGAAGTCAACCTGGATCTGATCAGGGCCATTGAAGGAATACTGGGGATATAACCAGCAAGAAATAGGTGTAAAAACTAATCAATTGACGAAATAAAGTCTATATTTCATCAAAATATTATTTACAATGATCCATACAAACGGGCTCAAGCATGCCCACTCCCACAAAAGCCCCAAAGAAAAAGAAAAACACAAAAAAGTACACATCATCTCTAGTAGGGTAAGCCTCTTCGAACCAAGAGTACGAAGCAAAACGGTTTGCATCATCCGAGTTGATATCATCCCCATCGGGAGTAAGAGGGTCATACCTGCATGAACTCACCAGCCGTACGAGTTTCGTTATGCACGGTCTGAAGCTCCACGTTGGTTGCCCTCCCCTCAGTGTGGAAAGCCTTTTACACGTCAAGACGAGCCTCAGCAAGGACCCACAACTCATATAAGCGACGAGGCACAACTGGATCAGTTGAAGCATGGTATGTGGAAGGTTGAGAGCATCGACTTGCATCCTCCGCTTTCAGCAAGGCCACTTGTCCATTCAACACAGATAGATCCACCTCCAACTCTTTAACACGCCCTTCAAGCCCCGCAACCTTAAGATTAGAGGCCTCCTTCTCTTCAACCAGCTCCAACCTACAAACAAGGAGGGCATCCTCTAAAGAAGTAGTTTCAAAAATAGTTGTCGCCAGCCTATCAACACCAACATCCAGCTCGCCCTTAAGCCCCTAAATCTTTACAGCCTTGGCACTCAATTCATCGGTCAAATTGGCCTCCCTTGCTTGTAAATCGGCATTCTCGGCCATGACCCCCCTACTCAACTCAAGTCTTCCTCCTTCACCTTAAGGGAGGCTTCAATATTACTATTGTGGGCGACAACCTTCATGAGCTCCTCATTCCTCTCCCTCAAATCTTCGACCTTGCGCTCCAGTGGGTCCTCCATATGTTTTAACCCTTCGCGAAACAATTGAAAGTCAGGGTCCTGAGTATATATATCGGCCATCGCACGGTGCTTAGCGATACTGTTGATACTTGGACGATATCTTCTCATAGATGGCCATCCTCCTCTTCTCCCTAGCTCATGCTCGGTCTCCATGATGAGGGTCTAGCATAAAAGAAAAAAAGAGCTAAAAAGAAAAATACACATTGACAACCTCCACACAAGCATAATGACGAAAAAGAAAAGAAAGGAACCTACCTGCAAGGCCATACCAGCGACACTTTGAGACAACTATGCATCACTCATCGCCCTGAGCATCTCGTTTTCAGGGGCAGCACAAAGAGGATCTAAAACAGACGCAACTTGCTCACAGTTCAACAATAAATTATAATCCACTGGGATGATTATGTGACGATCAGGCCCCTTTACTCTGACTCTCTATATGAGTGTGGAGACCCACAAACTCGTTAACATCCTCTGTTTCGACATCTGAACCTGAGCCTTCGCCCTCGACATGACGTCCTCTAATGTTGGACGATGTGCTACCCTCGGTAGAGCGCACAAAATCGGCTCCTAGGTAAACTCCTTCTTTTTGGGGAGATGTCCCCCATAAAATGGTGTCGGCCATAGATATGGGTACAAGTGCCTCTGCAATGCCCTGCTTCTATCAACGTCCACTGCCACGTCCATTCAGAGTTCCATTCTCCTTTTTTTTTCCCGATAACGGCTCGTCCCCGTTGGAAGATTCGTCCAAAGCTTATGGAGTTAGTACTGAAGAAGCCTTCTCCCTAACGACCAGGGCTTGAGAGGGACCTTCCACTTAAATCGTTCGAGGATGACCCTCTCGAATAGACTCATTCAAAGTAAACAGCATTCCCGTGACAGTAATGGCCTGTCGGAATGCAAGGACTGGCGCCCTCCGCCTAGAAGCTCCTCAACTTGTCATCACGAAGAACTCGTATTAATGGACGACGATATACAATCGACGAAGTGGTATGGGAAAAATACTTACCAGATGGAACTTTAGGGTCGTAACGCTTTATGAATGAAGACCAATCTCGGGTTTCCGTTGCATGGGTTAACAAACGGTCTACCCAATCCCTTATGCCGACAATAGGGTGGGGCGGACGTGACATAGCTGCAAGCAAGAAGTAAGCCAACTTTATAATGTATACAAATGAAGGAAGAATAAAAAGAGTGGCAACACTTACGAGTCTCATTCCATCGCTCCGGATTTCCGGTTGAGTCAGAAACGATATGTTCAATTCCATCTGGTAAGTAACTCAAGGTGCGATCACATGTTTAAAATAATTGGCACCAAGCATCGATAAGCCATGATTTCTTTTTTATTTTTCACTCCATGTCCGATATTTATATTAGAGCCCGACTATATCCAGATTTATGTATAAGTAAATATTAAATCTAGTCGGCTATTTATACAATAATTTTTTACTTTTTTTAATAATAGTGAAGGTAACGTCAATCTTTATATTCAAAACTAAAAAATATAATGTGAAATTTACTCATTTTTTTGGCTTTGTTTTCTCTCAAAAGCAAAACAATATTCTGTTTAGCTCTCGAGGCTAAACAGATATAAGAATCCAACCTATAACATCACGAGTTTGACTTATATTGTAAATAAAATTTGATAATACTTAAATAAATTTAAAAATCTACTATTTAATAAATTTTGATCCATTTATCACTAGCCAACTGAAATTTATTAAGTAAAATATACTACTCAAATTAAAGAAGAAAATGGCTCAAAAATAGCAGGAGCAAGAACAATCAAAAGAAATGTCTAACCGACAAGAGTTGTGATAAAATAGTAAGTACTGTACATTCTTAATTAGAGGTATTAAATTTGAGTCTTGAGTAATGTGGGATTTTTAGGTGTGACTCCAAATTTAACCAGACATTAATATATGTATAAACAATGGATTTTTGTAGAAATAATCAGATTTATAATTGGTAATTGAAAAATAGCCACAATTTTCAAAGTAATCGAAATATAGCTATTTTTCATGTAAAGATAAAATATGAACAAAATCACCCTTAAAAATCTAGAAGAATTCTTGCATAATATGCCGGAGATGGAATTTTTTCCGTATTAGATTCCAATATAATATGTTGCAGTTCCGACATAATATGCCGGAAGTTTAAAAGCAGGAGCTCTATAATATGACATATTATGGTAGAACTTTCGGTGCGATAGATGTTTGGTTCAAAAGTTATTCAAACCCTTTTGAACAAATCATCAATCAAAGATGAAGGGATAAATCTTAACTAAGTGTAATAATCTCTAGAAGGAAAGATAGATAAAGTGAAGACTTCTTTCTTGATTTAATTCAACAAAATAACTTCCTTTAGAATCTTTTCTTCTGTAAGTAATATTACAGCCAAAATTCGGGGATCCTCTTTTTACAAGGTTATTCCCTTCTATATATACAAGGAGCGAAACCCTTCTAAGTAGTAAAAGACAAATTACAAGGAATACTCGAAGGAATATTCCTAATGTTCCCTAGCGGGCCTACACCGTCAAAGGTCGTATAGTTTTTCGTCTGCCTTAAGATCATCTCCCGCAAGAAGTCGAATCAATGAGAACCCATCACTCGTCGTGCTCGTTGTTGGTTTTCATTAGTCAAATTTGGACCCATAGAGTTAGTCCTTCTGCTTGTCGGGGTTGCAACTAGGTGCATCCTCGATGAGCAGATCTCATGTGTTCCTATGGAGAAATTTGACCCTTCGAGGCATTAGACGTGGCCAATGGGGGACGATCAGCGTGCTTGGTAAGACATTAGGTAATACATTTTAGCTAGAGATGATATCATCTTCACGTGCGTCATCATTGCGCATGTTTTCGAGGCATGAGCTGATAGCTCGATGCTTCAATTCCAGTGCTACTCCGTGACCCTCCCCTTTTATTTTGGTGCCACCTAACCGTATAAATAGGTGGAGGGTTTATTTTTTCGAAAGTTCTTGGTCATTTCACCCTGATAACCTCCCCTTATTCCCCCGAGTTTGCTTTGATACATTTTTGCTTCTTCTTCTCTCGTTCTTTATTCACAGTCTCTTCTTCTTTCTTCTTTTTCCATAAATACCTCTCTGAACGAAGTCATGCAAGGTCATATCGTTCTCGTGAAGGGGTCACTGAGGCTACCCCATTGTCCATGGCGCTCCCTCCAGGCGGTGAAGATACAGTGATAGAGGAGGGTGACAGTCTCCCCACGGTGGAGGAGTTATTACCGAGACGTCCTATGTATCGAAGTGACTTCCTCATCCCCCTTCCTGTACTTCCTTCTTTTTGAGATGGATCAGGCTCACCTTGTATAAAATATAGCATTCTAGCTCGCATTGACATGATTCCGGTGGGGGGAGACTTTGTAGATGTCCACATGCCTCGATACTGCGCCTTCTACGAGTACCCTTTCGCGATTGACTACACTTTTCCTCTCTTCCCCTTAGCGGAAGAATTTTGTAGGTTCTATCACGTTTTTCTGGTACATCTTTCGCCATATCTTAAGGTGCTTCTACTGTTGATCAATTATGCATAGTCGGCCGAGTGTAATATTTCTATCCACCACCTTTTGCACCTGTTCTCACCAAGATTCCACAGAGGTACCATGGTGCATTTGAGGCACCATGGCACGGAAGAATTGGTGGTCGGGACAGACAATCGATCAAGTCGCAAGTTTTGGCACAAGTACTTCCTTGGCCAAACTGAACATATCGTTTCTGACTCTACCGGAGTCCCAGAACGATGGAATGAGATACGTAAGTGTTGCCACTCTTTTTCTTCCTTTCTTTGTATACATTATAAAGTTGGCTTACTTCTTGCTTGCAGCTATGGGACGTCCTCCCTGTCCTATTGCGAATATAAGGGATTGGGTAGCTCGTCTATTATCCCATGCAGCGGAAACATGAGATTGACCTTCCTTTGTAAAGCGCTACAACCCTAAAGTTTCAATTGGCGAGCACTTTTCCCATTAACACTTTGTTGGTTATGTATCTTCATCCATTAATTTGACTTATTCACTATGGTAGTCCGAGAATCTTCCAGGCGGAGGGCGCCGGTTCTCGCATTTTGATAAGTCGTTGCCGTCGCAACCACGCAATTTATTTTGAAGGAATCTATTTGAGAAGGTCATCCTCGACATGTTCAATTGGAAGGCTCTTCTCAAGTCATGGTCGTGAGGGAGGAGGCTTCTTCAATGCCAGCCCTACCCTTTGGAAGAATCCTCTGATGGGGACGAGTCGTAATCAAGAAACTAAGGAGAATAAAGCTTGGGAAGGGTGTGCCTGTCGACACTGATAGAAGTATGGTGTTGCAGACAGTACATGTGCCCATATTCATGGCCAATGCCATATTTTTGGGGAGATCTTCTCAAACAGAGGGGGTTTACCTATGAGTCGGCTTTGTATGCCCTGCCGAGGGCGGTACATTGTCTAACGTTGGAGGCCATCGGGTTGAGGGCAATGACTCAGGTTCAGATGGTTACCTATAGGAGGTCAATGAGTTTGTAGGTTACCATACTCATGTGGAGGTCAGAGTGGAGGGGCTTGATCACTACATAGTCATCATAGAGGACTATAACTTATTGTCGAACTATGAGCAAGTGGCATCCAGTTTGGATCCTCTATGTGCTGCCCTTGAAAATGAGGTGCTCAGGGTAGTGTGATGTGGAGTTTCTTAGAATATCGCTGATATGGCTTTGTGGATAAGTTCCTCTCCTTTTCCTTTCATCATTGGGCTTGTGCAGTGATTGTCGACCTGTATTTTATTTTTAATCACTTTCTTTCATGCTAGACCCTCATCATGGAGAGCGAGCGCGAGCATCAGGAGAGGAGGAGGACAGATATATATGAGAAGATTTCGTCCAAGTATCAACAATATCATGCTAAGCATCGAGCTATGGCCGATAATTATACTCAGGACTCGGAGTTTCAGTTGTTTCGCGAAGGGCTCAAACATAGGGAGGACCAACTGGAGTGCAAGGTTGAAGAGATGAAGGAGCGAGATGAGGAGCTCATAAAGTCCGTCTCTCATAGTAGTTAGCTTGAGGCCTCCCTTAAGGTTAAAGAGGATGAGCTTGAGTTGAGCAGGGGGTGATGGCTGAGAATGTCGATTTACAAATAAGGGTATACTAATAAATTGAATGAAATCTTAAAGAATCCCACGTTCAAGGTATTACTCAGTAAATACATATATATCTTAACTTAAGATTGACTATTCTATCTTAATTCAAATTAAATTTTTTGGAATCCTTTTATTCGTGAGGAGCTGGATGAGAAGAAACTCTCGCGTCTGGTTCTGTTGTAGAGATGGAATTCTGTAAACAACATAAAGGAAGCATGAAGGAAATATCTCATCGAGGTAATCATATTTGATTGTTGAATTGGGTGCTAAGGTGGTGGAGATTGAGGGTCTTAAGGGTGAGCTAGACCTTGGTGCTGATAAGCTAGCGATAGCTATTTCTGAAACGATGTCTCTAGAGGATGCCCTTCGTATTTCTAGGTCGGAGTTGACCGGAGAGAGGGAGGCATCTAATCTTAAGGTTGGGGGGCTTGAAGGGAGCATTGAAGAGTTGGAGGCAAAGCTGCATGGATTGAATGAGCAAGTGGCATTGCTGAGAGTGGGGGTTACAACTCGACATTCTCAACCTTCCACGTCCCATACTTTAGTCGATCTGGTCGTGCCTCATCGGTTATATGAGTTGTGGGTTCTTATTGAGGCCCGGCTTGACACGTACAAGGCTTTCCATGCTGATGGGAGGACAACCGAAACGGAGGTTCAAAATATGCACAATGAAACTCGTGTCGCTCGTGAGGCATGCGGGTACAACCCTTATTCTCCTAATGGAGATGATGTCAACTCGGATGAGTCAAATTGTTTTGCTTCAGACTCTTGGTACAAAGATGCTTACCTTGCCAAGGATGATGTGTAGCCTTCTGCTTGTGTTTTTATTTTGCTTTGGGGATTCTGTGGAGGGGGCATGCTTGAGCCCGTTTTGTAGGATCGGTGTAAATAATATTCTGTACAATAAAAGACTTTATTTGGTCGATTGGTTGGTGCTCTTTGTAATTTCTATGGTATACGGGGTACTTGTCGAGCTATCGAATCGACATAACTTTTGGGAATGGTTGATCCCCCCCTTTTTTATGGCCTAGACCATTGGGATGTTGCTTCGAACTATCGTTGAAGTAGTATTCTGTCGTAATTCAAACAAGGTCAAACTCATATTTTGTCGATGGCCTAGGCCATTGGGATGTTGCTTCGAACTGTTGTCGAGGTAGTATCTACTCGTAGCTCGAACGAGGTCGAACTCAAGTTTTATCGATGTCCTTAGCCATTGGTATGTTGCTTTGAACTGTCGTCAAAGTAGTATCCCGTTGTAGTTCGAACAAGGTCGAACTCATGTTTCGTTAATGGCCTTAGCCATTGGAATGTTGATTCAAACTGTTATTGAAGTAGTATCCCATTGTAGTTCGAACGAGGTCGAACTCATATTTTCTCGATGGCCTTAGCCATTGGTATGTTTTTTTGAACTATTGTCGAAGTAGTATCCCGTCGTAGTTAGAACAAGGTCGAACTCATGTTTTATAGATGGCCTTAGCCATTTTGATGTTACTTCGAATTGTCGTCGAAGTAGTATCCCGTCGTAGTTCGAACGATGTAGAACTCATGTCGATGGCCTTAGCCATTGGGATATTGCTTTGAGCTAGCGTTGAAGTAGTATCTCGTCGTAGTTTGAACGAGGCCGAACTCATGTTTTGTCGATGGCCTTAGACATTAGGATGTTGCTTCGAGCTGTCGCCAAAGTAGTATCCCACCGTAGTTCAAATGAGGTTGAACTCATATTTTTTCGATGGCCTTATCCATTTGTCGTTGGAGGTTTGATTGTGTTCCGCAGGAAAACATATGTCGATTTTATTCATGTAATTGAGATTTGATTATATTCTTGTAAGAATCACATGTTGACTTTGTACATATAATGGAGATTTGACTATCTTCTTGTAAGAACCACATATTGACTTTGTACATACAATGGTGATTTGATTATCTTCTTGTAAGAACCACATGTCGACTTTGTACATACAATGGAGATTTGACTATCTATATCTAGTCCCTTCATTACTTCACGCTGGAGATCATATCGATGAGCAGGGTAGTGAACAATACTCTGAATCTCGAGACATCTCCTTTGCCGTACCATTAAAAACCTCACAGGGAAAACTCAATTGGGACAAAACGCGGATGAGGGAAAAAGAGTACAACTTAGGTGGCGTCTTCTTTCAGGAGTGGAAGTATTTAATATGAGAGACATTCTAGTTGTTTTAAAGTAGTTTTCCCTCCATTATTTCCAACTGGAATGCTCAGTTTTTTGCTACGGCTGTGATTTTGTATGGTCCATCTCAGTTCGTTCCCAGTTCCCCTCATTAGGGTCTTTCACTGCTTGTGTTTTGGCCTTGGGGATGTAATCTTCGACTTTCAGTGGTCGAACTTTGGCCTTCTTGTTGTAGTACCTTTTTCACATGTTACTTTTGGGATACAATTCTTATGTAGGCTATGTCTCTCCATTCTTGGACTTTATCCAAATCTTGTCGCCTACTTTCGTTGTTGTTTGGTCAGCTCTCGTTGGAGTATTGTAAACTAGGATCTCCAACCTCAACGAGTATAACTGCATTAGTCTCGCAGACTAGTGAATATGGAGTCTCACCCGTACTGGTTTTTGGTATGGCACGGTACGCTCAGAATACTTCTGGTAGTAGTTCGGGCCATAACCCCTTGGCGTCCTCAAGCTTCTTTTTCAATATATTCAGTGTTACTTTATTAAAGGATTCGACTTGACCATTAACGGGGCATGATACAATGTGGAGAGTATTCGTTTGATGTGCCATTTCTCGAGAAACGCGACTATTTTCTTTCCGAAAAAATAAAGTCCATTGTCGCAGCTGATTTCTTTTAAGATACCGAAATGACATATTATGTTTTTCCATATTAATGCGATGACCTCTTGCTCGCGTATCTATGTGTATGCACTTGCTTCCACCCATTATGAAAAATAGTTAGTTAAAACTAAAAAGAAACGTACTTTACCTCGTTCGGCTGGGAGGGGTCCGACTATATCCATCCCCCACTTTATGAATGGCCATGGTGAAGTGACAGAATGAAGGAGTTTCCCTGTTTGATGTTTCATAGGGGCGTACTTCTGACGCTGTTCACATATCCTAACGTAGTCCGCGGCTTTTTTTTCGTGGTGGGCCAGTAGTATTGGGCGTGGATGAGGCACCGGATAAGGGCACGATTTCCAGTGTAGGCATCATAGTGCCCTTCGTGCACTTCTTTCAGTACTTGCCTTGTTTTGTTTGGCCCAAGGCACTTGGCTAGGGGGCCGTCGAACGTTCTTTTGTAGAGATCGATGTTTACAAGGCTGTATTTGGCTGCATGTATCCGAAGCTTTTTGGCTTCTTTCTTATCTTGCGGGAGTGTTCCGTCCGACAAATATGTTACGAGACGGTTGCGCTAGTCTCAAGTTAGGCTTACAGAATGTACCTCAGTGTGATATATTGCGGAATGGAGAAGGGTGACCACGTTTTCCTTGTTGATATTTTTGGTGGCTGCCGCTAACTTGGCGAGGCCATCCACTTCGATATTTTGTGCCCTGGGTATTTGGTCGAGGCGGCATTCATCGAATTCTGTCAGCAGTTTGTGAAAATCTGACTGGTACTTTTGTAGTCTCTGTTCTTTGATTTGGAAGGTCCTGGCGACTTGGTTTACCACGAGTTGAGAGTTGCAATGGAGGACGAGTCATCGGGTGCCGTATTTGAGGGCTAATTTTAATCATGCAATCACAGCTTTATACTCGACCTCATTGTTAGTCATCTCGAGGCATCATATTTACTGGAAAATTATTTTTCCCGAAGGAACTTCGAGATGAGTCTCACTCCCGATCCCGAGGCATTAAAAGCACTGTTGGTGTAAAGGACCTAGAGGTTGGTGTGTGTATAAGCGCGGAGCGCTTTCTGCTCTACTTTCAACAATATTTCTGCATTGCAATCAGCATCGAAATCGGCGAGCACCTAGAACGTATGTATGTTATGTTGTGCTCGCTTAGTTCTATGGAGCATTTGGCCAATCTACCCGATAATTTGGGTTTGTATAGGATACCCCTTAGAGGGAAGATTGTCACCACTTTTATGGGGTGATATTGAAAAATATGGTCTAAGCTTTCGTGAAGCTACAACTAATGCCAAAGCTAGTTTTTCAAGGTGAAGGTACCTCGTTTCAGCATCGATTAAGGTTTTGTTGATATAGTAAATCGGAGATTGTGTACCTTTATTTTCGCAGACCAAGACGACGCTTACGACGACTTCAGAGACCTCTAGATACACAAGTAGACATTCGCCTAGGTCTAAATTGGGGCCCAACAGATCGGGCAACACAACATCTGAAATACTAAGCCTGGACCATTAAGGTCATGATCTGAATAACAATAAACCATATAAATAAAGGTAGACGAGCCAAAATAATAAAGTACTAGCTGGTATACGAGGCCGTGATTGGAGACATACATGCCTACACACATATATATACATGCCAAGACTATGGGCTGGAGACTGAAAGCTACAAAAAGAAACCCAGAATACTGTCCACAATAGCCTCTAAGAGTGTTATAAGAATTGTCGAGACAAGGCCCCGACTTTACCCAAACTATACAACAAAGTGCCATCCTATGAAAGATCTAGGTAGATGTGGAGCTTACCAACTCACAGTTGAACCCCGAAATCTTAGAGGAGGGGTCGATCAGAGTCCCTACCTGGACCTGCACGCAGAAACAAAAATGCAGTGTCCCTAGGCGAAGGGACATCAGTACGAATAAAAATGTACTGGTATGTAAGGCAGAAAGCAGAATCATACATAGATGATGAAAAAAAGCAATAGAGATACCACTTGACACTGAAACTCTGATAGCCTCCATGGCCGACATCCGACCTCCTAGTAATCAAATATGTATGGTATGCTCGTGTAATCGTATATCGTGAATATATATATATATGTATGTATATTGATGCAAATGCATGACATACCCAACAAAATGCTAGCAATGCTGGTTTCTCCTGATAGCTAACTGGTATCATATTGCCAACATGTGGCCATCTATACAATAGATATAGTCTTTCAGACAAATAGACTTCTTACCTTCGATTATAGATTGAAGTCCATGCATAATATTCCATGTATGATATGAACTTTAAATGTACATAATAGGCCATAACAAGAACTTAGCCAATCTTGACTCATTGTGCTCTTGTTCTCATAATCTCATAATCACCTTCGTATCGCATACGATTGTCTCGTGGAACCTCATATGTTTTTTTGAATAAGCTTGAAAGTTTAACTTGACTTTTAGAAAGATAACTTAACTCTGAAGATATTCATAAAAATCTTAAGGAGCTTCACTTAGTCCTTATACCAGATTTCGTGATAATTAATAAAAGAAAGTATTTCAAAAATCAAGTGTTTTAGTAGTTTAAACATAAAAATTATATTTGATATTTTTGGAAATCGATGTGTCACTATAGAGATTTAAATACACTTTAACAAGGAAGAAGGACTGATCGCAAATACTAAATGTCTTTATTTTTTTAGTCACACAACACAAAGACAAATAAGAATTCATATATATAGACATATAGTTAAGAAAGCTGACAAAATGACATATATAGATGTCGAATACCCTATTTAACCGAACGAGTGGAATATCAACCTAATAACACCATGAAAATACTTCAGCTACGTTCCCAATGCCTTTCACAGAAGGTCTTTCTAGAAACAGAATAGTAAAATATCACATTTGACATCTTAGGAATTTCTCAGAATTCGTGCTAAAAGGAAGGATGAAGCTTAGCCTTAATATACCTCTCCAACGAACGTTCGAATGCCTGTAGTTCCTTCACGAAAGTTGTTCCTTACATCCTAATCTTTTGAAAACCTATATATATACAAATTATACACACTTATTAGCAGTTCATAATTGAGTTTAAATCACCAGATTTGTCATATGACCCTAACTTGACGAAACGTCCACAGAACTTTGTAAAAACGATCATAAAAGAGTACCAAGATGATTACCTTGGAAAACCAAGTATAAATCCTGAAGAACCAGCAAGAAAAACAAATTTCTTTCTTCCAAAAATAGCTCCAAACATAACTAATATAAGGGGAAAATGATTGGAAAGCATAGAGATTGCGTTTCTAGGCAGGATGCGCTCTTTAAAGCTAGAAATCATTAAAAACGTATTATAAAAACGTATTAAAAACGTATTGCTCACTATTTTGGTACTAAAATAAAATATATTGAGGTCTTAAAATTCGAAGTTGCCGACTTATAACACTTGTTTGACCTGACCCGGTTCGCGATCCGGTTTCATCCCGGACAGTCCAAGGTAAATAGGCATAACTATTTACTCTGATGTCGGTTTAGTGTGAGGTTTTTTTGGTTGCAAACTTGAATCGTAGACCTTCAATTAGGTAGGTTGTGGGTCCCATAAATCCTTATATTTTGTAAGAAATGATCTGATTCATTTGACCCAAAGTTTAAAAAATTTATTAGAGAAATTTACGATAACTTTTGCTGACCTTTATTTCGCAACTTGCTTGACTCCAAAACTTAATATGTGACCAGTGTGATATTATAATAACTTATAACACATTATTCTTATGATTCTAGATACTCTTAGTCTTACCCCACAGGTGCAAATTAACTTAAACTTTTCGAACGCGTGAGGTGCTACCTGAGCCATTTCTTTAACCACGAACCTTTGTTTAAGGGATTCCTTTGATCTAATGCTTTAGTTTAGTTCCTTGATATTACCACACATTTTCAGTCGGACTCTTCCAATGTGCTATACACAATCATATATACCTAATATAACCACGCCACGTTATGTATATTACGAACGAGAAGAGAGAAAAAGAAACACATGGAGTCTCAAAATCTCCCCCCTTACAAATATTCGTCCGCGGAAGGGTCAAGTCAATTCCTTGGTTTCATTTCTTTTTCGCTAATACATTATTTGCAAGGCTATATTTGTTACATTTACAAAGCATTAATCAAATTATGAAGATTCCAACTACTAAGCTTCGCATAACTATCTCGCAATAAGAAATTTAGATTGCACTTTTAAGTCATTTATATCCCAATTAAGTTGATGTAAAGAAATAATTGCCAATTATTTAAATGCAACTTACCTTAAGTCGTAAATAGGTAGGGATACTTCTTCCTCATTTCCTCCTCAGCTTCCTGGGTCATTTCCTCAATGTTGTTATTTCGCCATAACACTTTCACGGAAGCCACTTCTTTAGTTTGGAGCTTTCTTACCTGCCGATCTAAAATAGCTACTAGTACCTTTGCATAAGACAAGTCTTCAGCAATGTGAATATCCTCAATGGTCATAATACGCGAAGGATCTCCAATGCACTTCTGCAACATAGATACATGAAACACAAGGTGGACTGCTTCCAATTTTGAAGGCAAATCAAGCTCGTATGCCACCCTAACAATCCTCTGAATAATCTTATACGGTCCAACATACCTGGATCTGAGCTTTCCCTTCTTTCCAAATCGCATGACGCACTTCATAAACGATACTTTCAGGAAAATCCTATCTTCTACATCAAACTCTAAGTCTCGTAGTTGAACATCTACATAAGATTTCTACCAACTTTGTATTGTACGCAACCGGTCTCTAATAAGTTTTACCTTTTCCATTGCTTGCTAGACTAAATTAGGACCTAGAAACTCTTCTTCCCTGACCTCTAACTAACTGATCCGCAACCTACACTTTCGCCCGTATAGTGCTTCGTAAGGAGCCATCTGAATACTAGCTTGGAAGTTGTTATTTTGAGCGAACCCAATAAGAGGTAGATGATCATCCCAACTTCCTTTAAAATCTAGCACGCAGGCATGTAACATATCCTCAACTATCTGAATATTACCTATCCATCAGTTTGCAGATGAAAAGCGGTGCAAGATTTACTTGCGTGCCTAGACCCTTTTGAAGTGATTTTCAAAAATGTGTTGTAAATTGACCCCCTCGATTGGAGATAATAGATAATGGCACTCCGTGAGGGTGAACAATCACTCGAATGTAAAGCTTGGCATAATCCTCAGCTGAATATATCATCCTGATTGGAGGAAATGAGAAGATTTTGTAAGCCTATCAATAATTACCCAAATAGCATCATACCTCTGTGGAGTGCAAGGAAAACCAGTGATGAAGTCCATATTTATCATGTCCCATTCCCATAATGGAAGTTCAATATACTGAGTTAGGCCTCTAGGCCTCTGATGTTCGGCTTTAACTTGCTGGTAGTTGGGACATTGGGCTCCCATCTCCACGATATCTTTTTTCATTCCATTCCACCAATAGATCTGTCGAAGGTACCAATACATATTTGTCTCTCTGGAGTGAAATGCATATCTAGAATAATGTGCCTCTAAAAGAATTTGGTGCGGAGCTCTCCGACTGTCGGTACACATAAGCGGCCCTGGTATCTAAGGACTCCATCTCCAGTTAGCTCAAATAAAGGTTGTCGCTGCTGTGGAATACTTTCCCGCAGTTTTATAAGCTCAGGATCCTCTTGTTGTTGCTCTTTCACTTCAGTAACAAAAGAAGATTTTCCCATATTCTGAACAAGAATGCGTCCATCCTCTGCATATACCAAATGCACCTGCAAACTAGCTAGCTGGCACAGATATTTTCTCATCTTGACCTTATCAACTTCAACATGGCTTAGACTGCCCATGGACTTCCGTCTAAGGGCATCAACAACAATATTATCTTTGCCGGGATGATATAAAATATCAACATCATAGTCCTTTAGTAATTCTAGCCATCTTCTTTGTCGTAGGTTCAACTCCCTCTGTTTAAATAAATACTGAAGGCTCTAGTGGTTGGTGAAAACATCAATATGAACCCTATATAGATAATGTCGCTAAATCTTTAGCGCGAAGACAACTGCGAATAACTAAAGATCATATGTAAGATAGTTCTGTTCATGTTTCTAAAACTGTCTAGAGGCGTACGCGATAACCTTACCATGCTGCATAAGAACACAACCTTGTCCAATTCTCAAGGCATCACAATATACAACATAACCCTTGGTGCCATACGGAAGAGTCAAAACAGGTTCTGTTGTAAGCCTTTGCTTTAGCTCCTTAAACTTTGTGCACATGCACCAGTCCAAAACCTAGCTCCCTTATGTGTCAGTTTCGTCAATGGCGCAGAGATAGAGGAAAATCCCTCCACAAACCTTCGATAATACCCTGCCAAGCCTAAATAGCTACGAACCTCTGTCGAATTCAAGGGCCTCAGCCAAGTCATCACCGCTTCATTCTTTTGGCCATCAACCTTGATACCATCACCGGTACATGACCAAGAAAAGCTACAGAAGTAAGCTAAAATTCACATTTAGATAATTTAGCATATAACTTGTATTCCTGGAGAGTATGTATTACAGCTTGCAAGCGGTCCATGTGCTCGGCTTCCGATCATGAATGTATCAGGATATCGTCAATAAACACAATCATAAGTTCATTTAAGAATGGTTGAATACCCGGTTCATAAGATCCATGAAGGCTGCTGGGGCATTTATAAGCCCGGAAGGCATGACAAGGAATTTAATATGGCCATACCTCGTCCTAAATGTTGTTTTTGGGATATCAATATCCCTGGCTCGTAGTTTATGATAACCAGATCGCAAATCAATCTTTGAAAAGCATTTGGCACCTTGTAACTGGTCGAACAAGTCATCAATCCATGGATGAAGATACTTATTCTTGATAGTGACTTTATTTAGTTGCCTGTAGTCAATACACATCCGCAAAGAGCCATCTTTCCGTCAATCAAAGAGCACTGGAGCACCCCCATGGGGATATACTTGGCCTAATAAAGCCTTTATCGAGCAAGTTTTTCAGATTTTCCTTCAATCCCCTTAGCTCTACAGGAGCCCTTCTGTAAGGAAGAATGGACATAAGCTGCGTATTAGGAAGTAAATCTATAGCGAAATCGATTTCCCTTTTGAGGGGATTTCCTGGAAGCTCGTTAAGGAATACCGTCGAGAATTCATTCACAATAGGAACCAACTGAAGAGTTTCTAGCTCCTTATCTATATCCCTTACATGAACCAGTTGGTATATACAACCTTTAGCAATAAACTTTGAGCCCTAAGGTATGAAATAAACTTACCCTTGGGCGTGGCTACCATCACACCTCCTTTTTGCTCATCCTCGGAAGGGTATAAATGAGTTTTTCCAATTAAAGGACAATCGAAACTGGATTGGATTATAAAATATATAGAGTCTCCACTTGGGAGATTTATGGTGTCCTAATTCACCGGTTTAAATCCAAAATCGAGGAAAAGTTTGACTCTATTTAACAGTCCACAAACCAGAAATCCGGGTAAAGAATTCTGTTAACTTGGGAGAAGGTGTTAGGCACTCCCGAGTTCTGTGGTTCTAGCACGGTCTCTCAACCATTATATTTGGCTTTGTTATCCGATTTTAGTACATAACAAAACTAAGTGCATTTTAACTTTTAACCGCTTTTATTCATTTTTTAGAAATATTGCAACGCTACTAAAACACGTCTTGAACCACGTCACGTAAATGCACCTGCAGTCTTTGACATATTTTAACATTGTTGGGATTTGGATTTGGGTTGCATAAATGCGCACTCGAATTTAGGAAGGTAGATTTTTAACTAACATGCCTAAAGCAATTATACGTTTTTAAATTTGCGAGGGCCATGGAATTTGCTAAATGGCACGCTTTGAGTTCTAAGTACCAATACAAGATTAATTAAACCGAGGGCTGTGCAAGTGTCATTTTTGTTCAGCATGGCGCGCCTAACTCTAGTTTTAGAGGAAATTCAAACTGTGTTTGAGGGCCATAAACTATTTATCGTTCGATATGGCACACCTCACTTAGCCCATTCGTAAATCAGCTAATGAAAATTTACAAGGTTCTGGCTTACTTAAACAAGGCCGTGGTATTACTGATTAGTCGTCACCAAATTAACAAGCCACAATTATACACTCACCTGGTATGGCAGCCTGTTTTAGAGGAATTAAACATAGTCCAATTGAACTTTGAGATACTAGGCCGGTTTTAAGAAAATGGAGTTATACCAATCCCTCCCGCTAATGAAAAGCCTTGTTGGAAGTGACGAGAAGTATGCATAATTGAGTCTACTGTCAATGTTTTTACTAATTTCAAAAGATTTTGGCCCAAGTTGAGCCCAAATTTCACGGGTGAGTGAATACCCCTAAACACACGAACTCAGGATCGAGTCCTTGTCTCATACCAGGCACAAAAGAATCAATAGATCCTGAAAGAGCTCCAACAATGAGTTGGCATATTACATTAAGTTAAATGCAATATATTGAACTTTCAACCCCAATGGCATGCTATACATCCTTTTGAATCACTTTCACTAAAAAAACACCTGCCAATCAATCATTTTTATGCCATAATTGTGTTTAACCAACCTAAATATTCAATGATCACGAACCTGACGTCATGCTTGAATTACAACCCCAAAACTATGCAAATATAAAATGACATCATAGAAATCAGGACACAAAAACATAAGGCAAGATATTCATGCTACATACTAATCATGAAGCCGGAGTTCAAACCTTTAATTAAACGAATGAAAACATATACTATGCTAATATGCCCTAATCGATTCCAACCAACAGTACAGAGGTGCTCTAACCATTTATATATTCAAATGCAGAGTCCATGGTCTTAATTACAGAGTAATATGATGAACTAGAAACCTAAACATACTGTTGGAACTAAAATATAGTAACATCAATACAACAGAATGGACAATATATGAAAGAGCTTAAATTAACACAAAAATAAAGAAGAAAACTCTATTTGAACAAGGATTATTCATTAGAGATGAAATTCATTCTCAGATTTTTACTTTGGTTACATGATTTCGCATTTGAACTCCATATGTCATTTAAAAGGCCAACGAAATACCTGGGGTTGAAGGAACAAAGAAAACAATAAAGGCACAGCAGTATTACAGCAGAAATCAACACCAGCAACTGTACAACCCAGATTTATGTAGTTGAAAAGCACCAAAGCAAATCCAAATTCAATAAAAGAGTAAACTTCCAGACAGCTTGACCCAAAACCTTCCAAAAAAATGATATCAATCCATCTCAACTCCCATTAATCAAGCACTGTGGTTTTTTAGAAGTTGAAAGAATCAGAAAATTATTAAAAAGCTCAATGGAACAGTGTTCTTATTTCCAGGATCCAGCCGTTTCCCTTTTTTTGTATTTTTAGCTCTTAGGTATTCTTTCTTATTTTTTTAGCTTGAGTTTTTATGCTTTTATAGGATAAACACTAGGGAAAATCTTCAGATTTTATATTTACCCCTTAGTCCCTGATTTTATGACTTGTTAGCCAAGTCATATCATCAAAATTAAAAGCTAATCCCTGCTAAAATCTTCTAGGGGTTTCATTAATAGTTATCAAAAGATTCCTCTATCTATTTACTCCAAAATACCCTTAAAGTTTAACTTTTTTACCCCTTAGATTATGGGTCAAATTCAACCCAAATCCCAAACCTAACCTGTGAGTTGCACCAATAGACGAGCCTTTCCTTTATGGGCTCCTGATCTGTTAAGACCCAGACCCAAAAGCTAATAGGCGGGGAAATACTAAGCTCCTGATATTGTTAGTCCAATGCGATTAAATATAAAAAAATTGAGCAAAATCAAACTACTACATGAACAACCTAATAGCAAAGGCAGAGTTATCACCCAAACCTAACATCCGAGCAAGAAAAATGATTTGAAATAAAAATATAAGAAGAGAAAAAAAAATAGAAAAGTAAGGAATAAAAAAAAATGAAAATAGACAAAGAGATGGATAACACAAATGTGAAACGAAGAAAATACTTGAAGATACCTAAAATGAAGGCTAAACATGGGATAGATCTCCGACAATCTTTGATTTGAACAAAATCAGTATTATCTGTATGTCCTCCTTGAGAACACACAAATAATACCAGTTTTAGTCCCAATCGTTCCTCAAAGGTTGAGATATTCTCTCTTCTGTTCTCTCCTTAGATTCAAATCTAGCTGTTTTTGGCGAGGATTTTGGGAGAGTTGGTATGGAATTAGGACTCTGGGGTATGAGGGGAGTGTGGGGTGATTTTTGAGGGTGCTTTGGCACGGCAGCTACAGCGGGTGAATGGTGGGTGCTAGCGTTTTGATTTTTTAATCGAAGATTCGAAAGATTCCAGGGAGTTTTGAAGGAAGTGGAGTGGAGGTCTAGAAAGAGGAGGGTGAGGCGGTGATTTGGTGTGAGTTTGGCGGCGATTGGACACCGGTTTCCACGTGGCGGTGGTGGGTCTGGCGGTGGTGGGTCTGGGGTTGAAGATAAAAGGGGAGGGTAGAGATACGAGGTTGTTTGGATAATTATATCGAAATACAAGGGAGGGTCCTTGGCCGTTGGATTGAAAGGAATCAACGGCCCATATCTATCACCCTACACGACGTCGTTTTGATAAAGGGAACCGATCCGGGTAAAACCACGGACCTTGAGCGGGTTTGGTTGGGTTAGAGGCATTGGGCTGCGAGAAATTGAAAGATTGGCCCAAATATAAAATCTGATCTCTCTTTTTGTTTTCAAAATCTTTTCCTTTAAAAAACTAATTCTTTTCCTTTTCTTCTCTTTTTTTTTCAAAAATTAAAACTGAAATCCTAAATTAAATTATTGAAGGATATTATCTTAACAAAAGTACTAAATAACCCTAAATAATTACCATAATTAATAAATTAAGGAAAAACTAACTCGAAAAGCCCAAAATTAAAATTAAAGGTGCAAGATAACTATTTTTGTGATTTTTCGTTTTATGAAAATAACGTAATTACTAATCAATTATAAAAATAAAAAATTAACTCCTAAATGCACATGCAACATATTTGTTATATTTTGCATTAATTAAAATAAAATAAACATGCGCAAATAAATGCAAACAATTAACAGAAAAATCCACAAAATTGCAAATAATGAAAAGATATTTATTTTGTTTTGAAACTATGGGAGTACTTCATATATGGTAGAATTCACGTGCTCACAGCTGCTCCTCTTTGCTCGGAAACACGAAGAGTTTTCGTGCAAAGATAAAGTGAGCGGACACGAGCAATTTTTGCCCGTTTGAATACTCCGCGGGAAACATTTTTGAAAGATTTGACCGTACCCTGCTTTCGAGATTGCCTATATATCCTTGGCTAAAAAGGAATCAGGTTAGTGTAGTTCAGGAATGTTCGGTAGCTGGGACTACCATGAAGCTGTGATTTCACTACTGTTGTTGTTGCTGCTACTGCTTACTGGATCCCCTTATTACACCAAAATAAAAGAAGCTAGACTAAACTACGATCTACGGATTACAAAAGAACTTATCTATGCCTTAAAACTTGCTTTTGATCCTTCTTTCCTAGTTGACTTGTATTCCTCCCGTGAAATTCCTTTGTTGCCGACTTGAATTGTAATCTGAGATGTTTTCCCTTTCTCCAGGTGGATGCCTATTGATGAACTCGAATTGTGTTCTCTTGTTCTCCGGGTGGGTGCCTGATTATCTAAACATGAATTGTATTCCCTTATTCTCCAGGTGAGCTCCTGATTACCAAAGACTTGACTGTATTCCTTTGTTCTCCAGGCGGGTGCCTAATTGCTGAAACTTTGAGATGTATTCCCTTGTTTTCCGGGTGGGCATCCTGACTACTGAAACTTTGAATTATGTTCCCTTTTTCTCCAGGTGGGCTCCTGGTTGCCGAAACTTGAAATATATTCCCTTTATTCTCTAGGCGGGCTGTCTGATTGCCAAAAATGTGAACTGTACTCCCTTGTTCTCCAGGTGGACTCCTGATTGCCAAAACTTGAACTGTATCCCCTTGTTCTCCAGGTGGGCGCTGATTGCCAAAAACTTGAGCTGTATCCCCTTGTTCTCCTTGTAGGTTCCTGATTGCCAAAATCTTGAGTTGTATTCCCTTGTTCTCCAGGTGGGCTCCTGATTGCTGATACTTTGAACGGTGTTCCCTTTATTCTCTAGGTGGGGTCCTGATTTCCAAAACTTGAATTGTATTCCCTTGTTCTCCAGGAGGGTTCCTGATTACCAAGACATTGAATTGTATTCCCTTGTTCTCCAGGTGGGCTCCTGATTACCAAACTTGAATCGTATTCCCTTGTTCTCCAGGTAGGTTCCTGATTGCCGAAACTTGAATTGTATTCCCTTGTTCTCCAGGCGGGCTCCTGATTACTAAGACTTTGAATTGTATTCCCTTTATTCTCCAGGTGGGCTCCTGATTATCCAACTTTAAACGGTGTTCCCTTTATTCTCCAGGTGGTCTCCTGATTGCCGAGACTTGAATTGTATTCCCTTATTCTCCAGGCGGGCTCCTAATTGCCGATACTTGAATTGTATTCCCTTATTTTTCAGGTGGGCTCCTGATTACCAAAAATTTGAATTATGTTCCCTTTATTCTCCAGGTGGGCTTCTCATTGCCAAAACTTGAATTGTATTATCTTGTTCTCCATGCAGGCTCCCGATTACCCGAAAACTTGAATTGTGTTCCCTTTATTCTTCAGGTGGGCTCCTGATTACAAAAATTTGAACGGTGTTCCCTTTATTCTCTCGGTGGGCTCTTGATTGCCGAGACTTGAATTGTATTCCCAAGTTCTCCAGGCAGGCTTCTGACTACCGATACTTGAATTGTATTCCCATGTTTTCAAGGTGGGCTCCTGATTATTGAAACATTAAATTATATTCCCTTTATTCTAGGGGTAGGCTCCTGATTAGTGAACTCAAACAGTATTCCCTTGCTCTCCAGGTGGGCGCCTGATTTCCAAAACTTGAATTGTATTCCCTTGTTCTCCAGGTAGGTGCCTGACTTCCAGGACTTGAACGGTATTCCTTTGTTCTCCAGGTGTGCTCCTGATTGTCGAAACTTGAATTGTATTGACTTGTTCTCCAGGCGGCTCCTAATTACCAAGACTTTGAATTGTATTTCCATTATTCTCCAGGTGGGCTCCTGATTACCAAACTTTTAACGGTGTTCCCTTTATTCTCCAGGTGGGCTCCTGATTGCCGAGACTTAAATTGTATTCCCTTGTTCTCCAGGCGGGCTCCTGACTACCGATACTTGAATTGTATTCCCTTATTTTTCAGATGGGCTCCTGTTATCGAAACTTTGAATTATGTTCCTTTTCTTCTCCAAGTGGGCTCCAGATTGTCAAAACTTGAATTGTATTCCCTTGTTCTCCAGGTGGACTTCTGATTACCCAAAAAAAACTTGAGTTTTATTCCCTTGTTCTCCGGGTGGGTTCCTGATTTCCATTAATTTGAATGGTGTTCCCTTTATTCTCCAGGTGGTCTTCTGATTGCCGAAACTTAAATTGTATTCCCTTGTTTTCTAGGCGGGCTCCTAATTACCGACACATGAATTGTATTCCCTTGTTCTCCAGGTGGGCTCCTAATTACCAAACTTGAATCATATGCCCTTGTTCTCCAGGCGTGTTCCTGATTGCCGAAACTTGAATTGTATTCCCTTGTTCTCCGGGCGGGCTCCTGATTACTAAAACTTGAATTGTGTTTCCTTTATTCTCTAGGTGGGCTCCTGATTACCAAACTTTGAACGGTGTTCCCTTTATTCTCCAGGTGGGCTCCTGATTGCCGAGACTTTAATTGTATTCCCTTGTTCTCAAAGCGGGCTCCTGACTGCCAATATTTGAATTGTATTCACTTGTTTTTCAGGTAGGCTCCTGATTATTGAAACTTTTAATTATGTTCCCTTTATTCTCCAGGTGGGCTTCTGATTGCTGAAACCCGAACTGTATTCCCTTGCTGTCCAGGTGGGCGCCTGATTGCTAAAACTTGAATTGTATTCCCTTGTTCTCCAAATGGGTGCCTAACTGCCAGGACTTGAACTAAATTCCCTTATTATCCAGGTGGGCTCCTAATTGTTGAAACTTGAACGATATTCCCTTGTTCTCCAGGTGGGTACTTGGTTTCATCAAAAATAGACAAAACAAAGAAAATTTTCTGCCCCAGTTTGGTAGCTGGGAATATATGTGAGTGTTAGCTAAATCATGTTACAAAATATCACTAGGAATTTGAAATCTAGATCCCATTATCCAAGAGGGTCCTGCCAACTCTTAGTTAAATGACATTTTTAAAGTTGAATTATGTTTTCTAAAGGTATGACTTCCACTAAATCTGGTTATCTAAGAAAGTATTAAAGTTGCATCCCATTATCCAGGAGGGTCCTGACAACTCTTAACTAGCGACGATTTTAAACTAAGCCATATCTCCTAAAGGTATTACTTTTGTTGGAAACACGTTTCAAATGCAATATACTAAACGTGTGTTCTTTTGTAGGTTTTGATGAATGTCAAACAAAGCAAAAAGCGATATATAGCAGTGCTCAAGGACAAGCACAAAATGGATGCATTACAAGAAGCTCAAGACAAAGTTTAGAAATGTTATAATTGAGTCAACATTAATTGTGATCTTGATTCCTCAACTTGGCTCTTAACATGGCTTCTCTACTAAAATTATTTTTCCAAAATCATGCATATTTAAATTAAGTGTCAAATGATTTTAAACTATGCATATTTCCATTTGTTAAAATGTTTTCCAAGCATGCCTCAAAAATCTGGGCTAAGATAATCGATTATGTACTTATGATAATCGAGTATCTCTAAGCCAAGACTGCATGACAATCGATTGTGAATTAATGATAATCGATTGTGAGTAAGTCAGTTAACATCAGGTTTATGCAAACTGCATAACAATCGATTGTGTACTTATGATAATCGATTGTTAACTGAGGCAAAGTTTTCAAAACTCATAAAAATCGATTATGAACTAATGGTAATCGATTAGAATGAGAAAAATGTCTCCCAGTGATTTTAAATAAAATGATAATCGATTGTGGCTTTTGATAATCGATTATATATGAGACAGAGAGTTTTGAAATTAATTAATAATCGATTATTCCATTTGATAATCGATTATATATGAGACAGAGAGTTTTGAAATTAATTAATAATCGATTACTCCATTTGATAATCGATTGTTGAAGCTGACCGTTGTCATATATTTTCAATTACCTTCAGGTAATCGATTGTTGATATTTAACAATCGATGTTTTGCGTAAAATCTGGAAAAGATTTTTTGAACGTTGTTAAAATAATCGATTGTTGATTTCCGGACAATCGATGTTTTATGCCAAAAATTGGAAAGGATTTTTTAACGTTATAAATAATCGATTATTGACTTGAAGTAATCGATTGTTGACGTAAAATCTGGGATTGAATTTTTGATCTGATAGGCAAACAATCGATTGTTTAGTCTTGACAATCGATTGTCACTGAGTAATTTCAGCAATCCTTAATTGGCAATTAGACAACGGTAAGACTGAGTTTTTCACCTATAAATACAGGTTCAACTCAGTGTTTTCACAACAACAACATATACACTTTGAGTATTTTCATTGCTAAAAGCTTTCTTACATTGATCATCATTTTCCATTCATCCATAAAGCTTTTTGAAGAGCCATTCTATTGAGCTAAGTTGTTGTGATCTTGAGCGTACTATTTCTACTCATATCTACTCATTAAGGAGTGCTTTGTAAAGTGAGTGTGTTTTGTGTTTGTAAGAGAATTGCGATTCTCGTTTGTTGAGGAACTTGTGATTCCTCGGTTGAAGTCTTTGGGATTGTTATCCCCGAGCAATCGAAGTCTTTGGGATTGTTATCCCCGAGCAATTGAAGTCTTTGGGATTGTTATCCCCGAGCAATTGAAGTCTTTGGGATTGGTATCCCCGAGCAATTGAAGTCTTTGGGATTGTGATCCCCGAGCACCTAGGTGAGGCTTGTGTCCTCAGCTGTAACGGTTTGTTAAGCACCCGTAAGCTTGACAGGTTTAGTGGAAATCTCGAGAGAGTCTCTCGGGGACTGGACTAACCACGTTTGTGGCCAACCAGGATACATCTTTGTGTAAGTTTATTCTACTGCACTTGTTTTAATTTCTGCAAAGTTTTTAACTTCCGCACTAAAACGCTTAATATTTTTAAAACGCTATTCACCCCCCCTAGCGTAGAGCGTTATTTCTAACAATTGGTATCAGAGCCATACTCTCTGAAAAACCTAACCGTTTGAGAGAGCCATCCATGGCTTCTACTCTAAATTTCTTTGCAGGAATAGGTGAAGGAGAACGCAGCATGTCGCCTCCAATATTAGACGAAAACGACTACTCAGTCTGGAAATATCGGATGCAAGTTTTTACAATGGCAAACGATTTGTATCTATGGCAAGCTATTAAACATAGTGATCAACTGACGACAAAAGTCGGGAAAGATAAGGTAAGTGAATACAACACTAAAGCTATGAATATATTACATAACGCCTTGAATCAGGAACTTTGGCGAAAAATCTCCCACTATAAAACTGCTAAGGAAATGTGGGACAAACTTGAGGAATTGCACGAAAACACGCCTCAAAAAGCGGTCAGCACAAACGATGAATCAACTGGTCAGTGCCTCATGGCAGACGAAAAAGACGAGGTAAGTACATCTAACGATATACAAATTGCTTATAACAAACTGCATGATGAGTTGGTAAATGCTTCTAAGACTATTAAAGATTTACAAAGAACTCTTTCTTTACAAGAAGAGGATTTTCAAAAACAACTCTTTTTAAAAGACAAGGTCTTTGAAGAACGTCTTTCTTTGGCTCAAAAAGGTGTTGAAAATCTGTCTCGTGATAACGAGAATCTTGCAAATGAAAATCAATTTTTGTTAAATGATAGTATAGAACTTAGACAAGTCATCAAGACTATGCATGAAGCCTCTTGTGTTGATAATTGCTTTACTTGTACTACTTGTGAGTCCTTAAAACTAGAAAACACAGAACTTAGGAAAACATTAGAAACTCGCAGTAAAGAAGTTCCTAAAGTTGGTGAAAAAGAAACGCCTAAGAAAAATCAACGGCATAAAAACAACAACTCCACTACTCCACCTAGAAATAACTCTAAGGTTGTAAACAAGCCTAGAACAAATTCTTTTAGACCACCTAGACATTATGCTAGAATGTATGAAAATAAGGGTAGAACTAATATCTTTAGACAACCTAGATCTGAATCTAGGATTCTTGCAAACAAACCTACAAATAGTATTTTTCGGCAACCAAGAAATAACTCTAGGAACGAGCTTAGACCACCTAGACATGACACTAGGTTCTTCAACAAGTCTAGCACTAATGACTTTAGACCATCTAGATATCATACTAGAAATGGGAACAATATGTCTAGTGTTAATCATATTCATTCGCCTAGAACTTTGTTGGCTCAACCTAGGCATCAACACAACCCGAACGTAGTATGTCATTACTGCAATCGTATAGGTCATATTGCACCTATGTGTTTTACAAAGCATAGAGATTCTTCATATTATTATGGTCGTTATTTGCCTAACCCCCAAGGACCCAAAATGGTATGGGTACCTAAAGAATATTAATTTATCTTGTAGGTGTGCTTGAAGGGATCAAGTGTACTATGGTACCTTGACAGTGGATGCTCCAGACACATGACAGGAGACGAATCCAAATTCCTTCAACTAGAGCACAAAGAAGGAGGAAGCGTTGTATTCGGTGACAACAATAAAGGACAAATTATTGGCATCGGATCGGTCGGTAAGAATGAAAAATCCTCTATAAAGCATATATTACTTGTCAAAGGTTTAAAGCATAATCTCTTGAGCATAAGTCAATTATGTGACAAGGGAAATCTTGCGTTGTTTGATTCGGATGAGTGTTTAGTGTTTAGACGCAGTGACTTCAAGATTATTCTACGTGGTTTTAGAGTTGACAATATTTACATGGTTGATCTTGAAAACTCCTCATCCGAGTATGTTGATTGTTTGTTGAGCAAAGATGATAATGTGTGGTTGTGGCATCGTAGAGTAGCTCATATGAACATGCATCTTTTAAATAAATTGATTTCTCAAAATCTAGTGATTGGTCTTCCTAACTTAAAATTTGAAAGTGAACTATTTGTGATTCATGTCAAAAGGGGAAGCAAACAAGAGCATCCTTTAAATCCAAAAATGTTGTTTCAACCTCTAGACCTTTACAACTATTGCATATGGATTTATTCGGACCATCCCGTATCGAAAGTCTAGGAAGAAATAAATATGCTTTTGTAATTGTTGATGATTTCTCTAGATTTACATGGACATTATTTCTTGCTCATAAAAATGATGCATTTCTTAGCTTCAAGCTTTTTCTTAAAAGAGTTCAAAATGAAAAGGAATCAACTGTCACTTCCATTAGAAGTGATCATGGGGGAGAGTTTGATCACAATCTCTTTGCGGATTTTTGTGATGAACTCGGAATCGAGCATACCTTTTCCGCTCCATGTACACCACAACAAAACGGGGTGGTGGAAAGGAAAAATAGGAGTCTCGAAGAGATGGCTAGAACCATGCTCGACGAAGCTAAGATTCCCAAACACTTTTGGGCAGATGCCGTGAGTACCGCATGCTATGTTTTGAATAGAGTAGCAATTCGGCCGATACTCTTAAAAACCCCATATGAACTCTACAAAGGTAGAAAACCTAACATTTCACATTTACGTGTTTTTGGTTGTAAATGTTTTGTGCATAACAATGGAAAGGACCAACTAGGAAAATTTGATGCAATGTCGGATGAAGGTATCTTCATTGGCTATTCTTCTCGTAGTAAAGCTTATAGGGTTTTTAATAAAAGAACCCAAGTTGTAGAGGAATCTCCTCATATTGTATTTTCCGAAGATAATACTCGCTTGGCGAGAAAGGATTGTGGTCTTGATCTTTCAGGTATTCTGGAAAGCCTAAAGGACAAAATTCAAGAAGAACCACCAAGGAAAGAAATTGACAAAACGGTGGAACAACAAATTGAAGAAGCTCCTCAACCGGAAAATGAACCAAAAGAGCAAATAGAATGGAGGACAGTCAAAGACCATCCTCTCGATCAGGTAATAGGCGACGTTGGAGGGAAGGTAAGTACCCGGAGCTCTCTTAGAAGTACCTTAGATCTTACTGCTTTTGTTTCTCAAATTGAACCCAAAACCATCTCTGAAGCAATTGGGGATGAATTTTGGACCTTGGCAATGCAAGAGGAGCTTAACCAATTCAAACGTAACAACGTTTGGGATTTGGTGCCAAGACCCGAAGGTCATACCATAATTGGTACGAAATGGGTTTTTCGAAATAAATTAGATGAAAATGGCATAATCACTAGAAACAAAGCTAGGCTTGTGGCTCAAGGCTATAATCAAGAAGAAGGGATTGATTATGATGAGACATATGCTCCGGTAGCTAGATTAGAGGCCATCCGTTTGTTGCTTGCTTTTGCATCTTCTATGAATTTCATTTTATATCAAATGGATGTGAAAAGTGCCTTTTTAAATGGTTTTATCCAAGAAGAAGTTTATGTAAAGCAACCCCCCGGTTTTGAAGACTTTAATTTTCCCAATCATGTTTTCAAACTCAAAAAGGCCCTTTATGGTTTAAAACAAGCTCCTCGAGCTTGGTATGAAGGGTTGAGTAAATTTCTTTTAGAAAATAATTTTATTCGTGGAAAAGTTGACACAACTTTATTTGTCAAGCATGAAAATAATGATATCTTGCTAGTTCAAATATATGTAGATGATATCATTTTTGGTGCTACTAACAATGCTCTATGCAAGGAATTTTCAAACTTAATGACTAGCGAATTTGAGATGTCCATGATGGGTGAGTTACAATTCTTTTTGGGATTACAAGTAAAACAAATGAAGGAAGGTACATTCATTTGTCAAAGCAAGTATTGCAAAGAACTGCTTAAACGTTTTGATATGATCAATGCAAAGGAAATGGCAACTCCCATGAGCACATCCGATCATCTCGACAAAGATGAAAAAGGTAAGGAAATCGACATCAAAAAGTACCGAGGTATGATTGGCTCTCTTCTTTATCTTACTGCTAGTCGTCCGGACATCATGTTTAGCGTGTGCGTCTGTGCCCGTTATCAATCATGTCCAAAAGAGTCTCATCTTACTGCGGTAAAGCGGATTCTAAGGTATCTTGTCGGTACTAACAATGTGGGTCTATGGTACCCCAAAGGTTCTTCATGCCAACTCATTGGCTATTCCGACTCCGATTTTGCTGGATGCAAATTGGACCGCAAGAGCACTAGCGGCACTTGCCACTTGCTCGGTAGCGCTTTAGTTTCTTGGTTTAGTAAGAAGCAAGTTAGTGTTGCGTTGTCCACAACCGAGGCTGAATATGTAGCCGCGGGGAGTTGTTGCGCTCAAATCCTATGGATGAAACAACAACTCTTGGACTATGGCCTACGTCTTGACCACATTCCTCTTAGATGTGACAACACTAGTGCCATATGCTTGACGAAGAACCCCATTCTTCACTCGCGAACAAAACACATTGAAATTAGACATCATTTTATTAGAGATCACATTCTAAAAGGCGATGTCGAAATTGAATTTGTTGAAACAAAAAGCCAATTGGCAGACATCTTTACAAAGCCCTTAGATAAAGAGTCCTTCTTCCGAATTCGTAGTGAACTCGGGATCCTTGACTCCACGTTGATCTAAGTCATGCATTGCATCTTATTTCTTACATAATTTCTAACTTGAGCGTCGGAGGCGTCTAACACTTTTTTGCAGGTATCACCCTAAAGAAAAGGGGATCATAAAAGCATTCTACAGGAAAATCGCCGTCAAACAATCGATTACTGTATCAATAATCGATTACTTTTGTTATCTTTATTTTTTCCAATAAATAAACTTTTGTTTATTTCATATTTTTTTCATATTCTTCCCTTGTATATATTTTTTTGCTAATGGCAAAAGGGGGAAGAAACGGGATATCAAGAAGTATGCTATACTTCATTCATGCTTAAAGTGAGGGGGATATCAAGAAGTATGATATCAAGAAGTATGCTATACTTCATTCATGCTTAAAGTGAGGGGGAACATGAATTGAGGGGGAACATCAAATTGCATACTTTACACTTGTCTTGGATTATAAATAATTATTGCATATATCCCGCTTATGTTTGCCATTATCAAAAAGGGGGAAATTGTTGGAAACACGTTTCAAATGCAATATACTAAACGTGTGTTCTTTTGTAGGTTTTGATGAATGTCAAACAAAGCAAAAAGCGATATATAGCAGTGCTCAAGGACAAGCACAAAATGGATGCATTACAAGAAGCTCAAGACAAAGTTTAGAAATGTTATAATTGAGTCAACATTAATTGTGATCTTGATTCCTCAACTTGGCTCTTAACATGGCTTCTCTACTAAAGTTATTTTTCCAAAATCATGCATATTTAAATTAAGTGTCAAATGATTTTAAACTATGCATATTTCCATTTGTTAAAATGTTTTCCAAGCATGCCTCAAAAATCTGGGCTAAGATAATCGATTATGTACTTATGATAATCGAGTATCTCTAAGCCAAGACTGCATGACAATCGATTGTGAATTAATGATAATCGATTGTGAGTAAGTCAGTTAACATCAGGTTTATGCAAACTGCATAACAATCGATTGTGTACTTATGATAATCGATTGTTAACTGAGGCAAAGTTTTCAAAACTCATAAAAATCGATTATGAACTAATGGTAATCGATTAGAATGAGAAAAATGTCTCCCAGTGATTTTAAATAAAATGATAATCGATTGTGGCTTTTGATAATCGATTATATATGAGACAGAGAGTTTTGAAATTAATTAATAATCGATTATTCCATTTGATAATCGATTATATATGAGACAGAGAGTTTTGAAATTAATTAATAATCGATTACTCCATTTGATAATCGATTGTTGAAGCTGACCGTTGTCATATATTTTCAATTACCTTCAGGTAATCGATTGTTGATATTTAACAATCGATGTTTTGCGTAAAATCTGGAAAAGATTTTTTGAACGTTGTTAAAATAATCGATTGTTGATTTCCGGACAATCGATGTTTTATGCCAAAAATTGGAAAGGATTTTTTAACGTTATAAATAATCGATTATTGACTTGAAGTAATCGATTGTTGACGTAAAATCTGGGATTGAATTTTTGATCTGATAGGCAAACAATCGATTGTTTAGTCTTGACAATCGATTGTCACTGAGTAATTTCAGCAATCCTTAATTGGCAATTAGACAACGGTAAGACTGAGTTTTTCACCTATAAATACAGGTTCAACTCAGTGTTTTCACAACAACAACATATACACTTTGAGTATTTTCATTGCTAAAAGCTTTCTTACATTGATCATCATTTTCCATTCATCCATAAAGCTTTTTGAAGAGCCATTCTATTGAGCTAAGTTGTTGTGATCTTGAGCGTACTATTTCTACTCATATCTACTCATTAAGGAGTGCTTTGTAAAGTGAGTGTGTTTTGTGTTTGTAAGAGAATTGCGATTCTCGTTTGTTGAGGAACTTGTGATTCCTCGGTTGAAGTCTTTGGGATTGTTATCCCCGAGCAATCGAAGTCTTTGGGATTGTTATCCCCGAGCAATTGAAGTCTTTGGGATTGTTATCCCCGAGCAATTGAAGTCTTTGGGATTGGTATCCCCGAGCAATTGAAGTCTTTGGGATTGTGATCCCCGAGCACCTAGGTGAGGCTTGTGTCCTCAGCTGTAACGGTTTGTTAAGCACCCGTAAGCTTGACAGGTTTAGTGGAAATCTCGAGAGAGTCTCTCGGGGACTGGACTAACCACGTTTGTGGCCAACCAGGATACATCTTTGTGTAAGTTTATTCTACTGCACTTGTTTTAATTTCTGCAAAGTTTTTAACTTCCGCACTAAAACGCTTAATATTTTTAAAACGCTATTCACCCCCCCCCCTCTAGCGTAGAGCGTTATTTCTAACAACTTTCACTATATCTTGTATCTAAGCCGACCTTAAAAACTACGTCCCATTATCCTGGAGGGTCCTGAAAACTCCTAGTTAAAAGACAATTTTAACCTAAGTTATATCTATTGAAGGTATGACTTCCACTACCTTTTGTTATCTAAGAAGACCTTGAAGCTATGTCCCATTATACAGGAGTGTCCTGGAAAATCAAGATAAAGTCTTATCATACTTCCCTACAACAGAACTTACGCTAAATCTTGTTTTTTAATGGAGATCTTAAAGCTAAGTCCCATTATTCATGAGGGTCCTGACAACTCTTAGTTAAACGATAATTTTAAATCTACATTATGTCTTCTGGCGACCGCCAATTAAAGTGATTTCCCATTATCCAGGAGGGTCCTGACAATCCAAAGTTAAATTTCATCCTAAGAGTGACAATTCCTTACGGCTGAATTATACTTCCCTATGACAGAACTTACGTTATCTCTGTTATCTAATGGAGATGTTAAAGCTGAGTCCCATTATTCAGGAGGGTCCTGAAAACTCCCGACTGAATCCTATATTGAAATATGTGAACTTTGAGGCCAACTTATACTCCTTTTGGGTTCATTCATGCCATATTTTGCTAATTATTTTTAACTAGGTCCCATTCTCTAGGAGGGTCCCGACAACACCTACATGAATTCTATCTCTAGAACAAAATTTCAAAATCGACTCATACTCTTGGGGGAATATTTATGCTAGATTACGCTACATGAATTTTAAACTAAGTCCCATTTTCTAGTAGGGTCCCAACAACTACTGACTAAATCCTATTTCAACATGTAAACCTTTAAGTCCACTTATGGTCTTTTGTTTTTCTCGATTATTTTGAACTTTAACTAGGTCCCATTTTCCAGGGGGTCCTGAAATTTACATGCATACCTACTTGGTGCTTGCTTTTACCCTACGGAGGGATTTCTTTGAGACATCCAAAATTTTCTGCCCCTATTTCAATTAAAGAAAAATCTTGTCAGTTTAAAATGTGGTGGTTAGCTTGCGGCATTCTTGCTGAAAGTGGCCTCCCTGCTGTCATGCTCCGTTGTGGCCATCTTTCCCGAACTGACTATGAACTACCTAATTTACAGCTGATCTTTGAACCCTATGGCATTAGATAAACCGAGTGTTCTGTACCCGAACTGTTGTGTTGCACTCCTGACCTTTCTGTCGGAATCTTTTCATCTTTCCTGAAATTACTGAATCATTCCACTAATGAAGCTTTCAATAATTCTTTGAATCCCACTTTACCTCACGCTGCCTTTGGAATGTTCTGGCCGCACTGTGCTTTGAAATTTGGAAGCTGGTAGTAAGCTTTGGAATTTCTTTCTTGCTTGCTTAAACAAAATTGACCTTGAAAACATCTTAGTGAAATGGAAACCCAAAAGAAAATGAAATGCAATGACTCTGAGTTGTTTTAGGATAAAAGAATCCATAATTGGATGATTGCTAAAAGGGAGAAAGAAAAAAGACTTATCTGTGGGGAACAACTGCTAGCAATGATAATAACATGCACTTCGGCTTAGTCGGCCCGGTCTGTCCAACCAATCGTCTTTCAGTGGCCATACTTTTGCCCCAGATTTCTGCAACCCCATTTTTTCAACCAAACCTTGACCTTGCTCATCTTACGGTGTTCTGAATAGGTTTTCACCAACATATCTCTTTTTGTTCATATCTCGACTCATATCACCTTACGGCACCCGTGAGGGTTTTCACCAATAAGACTCTCTCATTTTGATTTTCTCTCAACTCCCGTCGCCTTACGGTGCCCATGAGGGCTTTCACCTAATAAGACTCTCTCATTTTTATTTTTCATGCTTGTACTGGAGTGTTGCACTTAACATGAATCGCCTCTACTTGCTCAACTTGGCATCTCACGAAGACTGATCAGAAGGTCTTTCTTTGGACCGTAGCGTGGGCTTTTGGATAGGGTTGGGAACAAAGGGTATAATAGGCTCAACAAAATTCAAATGGGTTTAAAATTACAACTTTTGGAATAAGATTTCTTACAACAACCACAACTTTTGCCTCAGTTTTTTGCTTGGGGACTTTTGGATTTTGTTTTGATAGGACTGAACCGTGAGGCTGCCTATCTATCCTTAAAAGGAATCAGGTCGAATGTAGTTCACGTTAGAAATTGCTTTGTTGTTGTGACATTCTTTTCTCTTCTTCTTTCCCTTTCCTTTTTTTTTCTTTCTTCCCTTTCTTTTATTGTTTTGCTGTTTTGTTTTTCTTTTCTTTTCTTTTATTTCCCCTTTTTTCTCATTTTCTTTTCTTTCTCTTTTCCTTTTCTTCTTTTCTTCTCATTATTTCCTTTTCTCTCCCGTTTACTCTCCCTCACGCTTGCATTTCTTATTTTGCTATTGATTCCGAAAGAGGAGTATGATAGAGAACAATTAAAGCTCGAATGGGGTAATAAAGGATAAAGTATTTAGATAGCAGAACAAAATTTCTTTGTCATCACAATCTTTAAAACATGCCAAGTACAAACAAATACGATTTAACGAAAGAAAATCATACATAGTATCTCTTAATCGCATCAGAGTTGATGGCCATTTCTACGTACTTGCCTTCTATATCTGTTAAATACAAGGTCCCATTGGACAATACTCTCGACACGATGAACGGCCCCTGCCAATTTGGGGCGAACTTTCCCTTTGCCTCCGCCTGATGAGGGAGAATACGTTTCAATACCAACTGGCCCACTTCAAACCTCCATGGGCATACCTTCTTGTTATATGCTCTGGCCATTCTCTGTTAATACAACTGGACATGGCACACTGCTACTAATCTTTTCTCGTCAATCAAACTCAGTTGCTCCAGGCGAGTTTTGACCCACTCGTCATCATCAATTTTGACCTCAGCGACAATCTAAGGGGATGTGACTTCAATTTCTGCCCGTATCACTGCTTTGGTGCCATACACTAACAAATACGGAGTTGGCCCTACTGAAGTGCGAACAGTGGTGCAATCGCCCAACAATGTGAATGGTAGCTTCTCATGCCATTGCCTGCCTGTAACCCTCCACCATTTTCAAAAGAATCTTCTTTATATTCTTGTTGGCTGCCTCAACTGCTCCATTCGCCTTAGGGCGGTATGGGGGTGGAATTGGGATGTGCAATCTTAAACTGCTGCCATACCTTTTCCATCAAACGATTATTGAGATTTGCAACATTGCCAGTGATGATTATCTTTGGGATACCGAACTGGCAAATGATATTTGAATGTACAAAGTCGACCACACTTTCTTGGTCACAGACTTGAAAGTCTTGGCTTCAACCCACTTGGTGAAATAATCAATAGCCACCGGGATAAACCTGTGCCCATTAGATAATGCTGGCTCGATGGGCCCAATGACGTCCATGCCCTAAGCAATGAAGGGCCATGTGCGTATATTGTATGTATTTCAGATGGGGGGAGTGAATCAAATCTCCATACACCTGACATTGATGACATTTTCGCACGAAACTGATACAATCTCGCTCCATGGTGAGCCAATCATAACCTGCTCGGAGAATCTTCTTTGCCAAAACATACCCACTCATATGAGGTCCGCAGACTCCGGAATGTACCTCGGTCATGATGTTCATGGCACGTCTAGCATCTATGCATTCAACAACCTAAGATCTGGCGTTCTTTTGTATAATACCCCTCCATTGAAGAAAAACCCGCTTGATAAGCGACGAACTGTTCTCTTTTGATCATTTGTGGCTTGTACTAGGTACACACCCATCCTGATATATTCTTTGATATCATGAAACCAAGGTTCACCATCAAGCTTATCTTCCACCACATTACAGTAAGCATGTTGATCATGGACTTGGATATGAAGCGGCTCAACATAAGCCTTATCTGGATGATGTAACATCAATGCCAAGGTAGCCAATACATCAGCAACCTCGTTGTGGATTCTTGGGATATGTCTGAACTCTACTGAGTATAATTGTTGACAAAGATCATGCAGACATTGCCGGTATGGTATAAGCTTCAAATATTGTGTTTCCCATTCCTCTTGAATCTGGTGTACCAGGAGGTCTGAGTCCCCCAAGACCAAGACTTCCTGGATACCCATGTCTGCAGCTAACCTCAGACCCAAGATGCACGCTTCATATTCTGCCATATTTTTAGTGCAATAGAAACGGAGCTGAGTTGCAACAGGGTAGTGATGCCCTGTTTCAGAAATAAGTACGGCTGCTATCCTAACGCCTTTTATGTTGGCGGCCCCATCGAAGAATAGTTTCCATTCTAGACCTATTCCACTTAATCAATATGCATCACCTCCTCATCCTGGAAGTATGTCTTTAAAGGTTCATATTTTTCATCTACCAGGTTCTCGGCCAGATGGTCATCCAATGCCTGTGCTTTCATTGCAGTCCGAGTCACATATACGATGTTGAACTCAATGAGCAGGATCTACCACTTTTCAAGCCTCCCCGTAGGCATAGGCTTCTAAAAGATGTACTTCAACGGGTCCAAACGGCAGATGAGGTAAGTAGTATAAGATGACAAGTAATGTTTCAACTTCTATGCTACCTAAGTTAGGGAGCAGCATGTCCTTTCAAGATGAGTATACTTAACCTCGTAGGATGTGAACTTCTTGCTAAGGTAGTATATGGCCTACTCCTTCCTTCAAGTGATATCGTGCTGGCCCAACACACACCCGAATGAGTTGTCCAAGACCATCAGATACAGAATCAATGGCCTTCCTGGTTTCAGTGGGACCAATACAGGTGGGTTCGACAAGTAACCCTTTATTTTATCAAAATCCTCCTGGCATTCCTCCGTCTACTTGACAACAACATTCTTTTTCAACAGCTTAAAGATAGGCTCACAAGTTATCATGAGCTGAGCAATAAATCTACTGATATAATTCAATCTTCCCAACAGACTAATCACCTCAAATTTGTTCTTCGCAGGTGGCAATTATTGTATGGCTTTGATCTTTGAAGGATCTAGCTCAACGCTCTAATGGTTGACTATAAATCCTAACAACTTCCCCGAGGAACGCGCATTTCACAGGGTTGAGCTTGAGATTGTACTTGCGGAGTCTTTGGAAGAACTTTCTCAAGTCTCTAACATGGTCAGATTGTTTCCTGGATTTTATTACATCATCTACATAGACCTCAATCTCCTTATGTATCATGTCATGAAATATGGTTGTCATTGCACTCATGTAAGTTTCCCCAGCATTCTTTAGACCAAATGCCATGACCCTATTGCAGTATGTTCCCCGCAGCATGATGAATGACATCTTCTACACATCCTCTTCATTTATTAAGGTCTAGTGATAGCCTGTGTAACAATCCACAAAAGAACCAATCTCGTGTTTTGCGCAATTATCAATTAGTATGTGGATGTTTGGCACTGGTAAGTTGTCTTTTGGACTCGCCTTGTTGAGGTCACAATAATCGACACACCCTAGTTTTACCATCCTTCTTTGGCATAGGCACAACATTGGCTAACCATGTGGGATACCGCGTGACTCGAATGACCTTTTCTTCAAACTGCTTTGTAACTCCCTTTTTATCTTTACGCTCATGTCTGTTTTAAACTTCCTCAACTTTTGTTTGACAGGAGGGCATGCCGGGTCAGTGTGTAACTTGTGAACCACCAACTCAGTGCTCAGCCCCGGCATGTCGTCATAAGACCATACAAAATATATTTGTATTCAAACACCGCTTCGATTATTTCTTCCCTAAGCTGCGGCTCAAGATGGACACTTATTTTAGTTTCACTGATATTATTTGGGTCCCCTAGATTGATTGCTTCTGCATTGCTCCCGTTTGGCTTGGGTTTTTCCTCAAAGTGGCTTAATTCTTTACAAATTTCTTCAGACGCCCTTTCCGCATCATACTCTGGTTCATACTCACATTCTATCTCTTGAATTATTATCTCAGAATTAGATCGGCTTTCGAGACTAGGCCGAAGATTCCTTATGCATGTCATATCATTGGAGCCAGCATAAAAAGAACTGTACAAGAAGGAAAAGAAAAGCAAAGAAAAATAAAATCTATCAGAACTGATGAAAAAGGAAATTGCATTGCATTGAAATTAAAAGATAACAAGGTTTATACATCCAAACAGACAGAACATAGACTTTGAATTATAACCCTGGAATAATCCAGAGAAATTGAAAGAAAAAATCAAAGCAGTTCTAAACTCCTTCCTGCTCTGGAGAGGAGTAGCTTCATTGTTGTTGAATTTTGTACAAGGCCCACCAAATTGTACATCTACCTTGCTAGATCCCTCTCCTCCTTCTACCATATTCACATCTTCGAACAACTTTTTGAACCTTTCAAGCAATTCCTTGTTAAGACCAACCACAAGACTGAGATTTATTGTTGTCGGTCACTTCTTGGTGCCAGGCCTCACAAATGGTCTAAAGAGACATGGCACAGGCTTGGGAAGGACCCATGCTTTCTGTTTCATCTTTCTGGCTCTCTTTATGTCTACAATCGTGGGCTTGAACCCCAAACCAAAGGTGTCCATGTTTTTGGGGAGAGACTCCGATTTTACGTTACCTTGAAGTGACGCTCCCAAACCCTTTCCTGGGACAAACCCATTTCTCAACATTTCCACAACCACCATGACTGATGCAGCGACTTCTTTGGCATTGGGACGCACTCCCCTTCTGGAACTTTCTTCACTAATACCATATCATGAACCTGATATTCCCAATGCCCCTTGTCATCATCTGCCTCAATGAATGGCACAATAGCATCATTGTGAACATACAAATTATCCTCGTCGTGCACAACTATTTCTTTTCTGTCCCATTCAAATTTCACCATTTGATGCAAAGTAGAAGGGACCGCTTTAGCGGCATGGATCCAGGGTCACCCTAGAAGCAGATTATAAGAGACAACCACATCTAGCACCTGCAATTCCATGTTAAAATCAATTGGTTCGATTGTCAGCTCAAGTACTATGTCACCAACCGAATCTTTTCCCATGACTTCTAACCCTCACACATAAATACTGTTCTTGTGAATTCTTTTACCATCCACCTTCAACTTGTTCAATCTAGAAATAGGGAAAATATTCACACTTGAACCATTATCAGCCAACACTTGAGTAACCACAGAATCTTTGCACTTTACCGTGATATAGAGGACTCTATTATGCTCGGTACCTTCTACGGGCAACTCAGCATCAGAAAAAGTGACTCTGTTTACCTCAAAAATCTTGTTGGCTATCTTTTCCAAGTGATTGGCTGAGATTTTATCAATAATGTAGGCCTTGTTCAGGATCTTCATTAGTGTTGAAACACGTTCTCAAGTCGCTAAACTAAAGGTGTGTTCATATTTGTAGGTTTTGATAAATGACAAACCGACGTGAACGGAACATTGACATATGCCGAAGTCCAAGCACAAGAGAAACAAAGATCAAGATTAAGTAAAGCAACAAAGTTATACATGAGTCATTCTATAATTGTGATCTTGATCCGACAATTGATTCGAGACTTAGCTTCTCTCGTAAAATCATTTTTATCAAACCACGCATCTTTAATTTAAAGCAAAATGATTTTCAATCATTTCATTTTAACCAAAATGAATTCTAAACATGTCTTTCAAATCTGGACAAACAAAATCGATTGTGTACTTTATGATAATCGATTATGTTAAAGCAGTGTACACCAGATTTTACAAAGCTGCAAGATAATCGATTATGTACCTTATGATAATCGATTATGTTAAGGCAGTGTACACCAGATTTTACAAAGCTGCAAGATAATCGATTATGTACCTTATGATAATCGATTATGTTGAGACAGTGAGCATCAGATTGTACAAAGTACCAAAATAATCGATTATGGCTTTTCTGGTAATCGATTATATTAAAGACCGTTGCCAAAGTATTTTCAAACATTGAAAGATAATCGATTATGTACAATCAGACAATCGATTATGTTAAGCATAAAATTGGGGATTGATTTTTGAACGTTGTCAGGTAATCGATTATACGATTTGGATAATCGATTATTCTGCTTAAAATCTGGGAATGATTTTTAAACGATTGGCAGATAATCGATTATGCAGAATCAGATAATCGATTATCCTAGGACAAAATCAGCAATTTGTGATTGGCAATTAAGCAACGGTTTTGGGTGTTTTGAGCACTATAAATACAACTCAAATTCACTCTTCTAAGAACAACAACTGATTACATTCTTGCTTAAGCTTACATACTCTTATTCAATCATTTTATATTCATTTCATAGCTTTTTGAGAGCCAAACTCTTGACTAAGTTGTTGCGTTCTTGAGCGTATTGTTTTTACTCATATCTACTCTATAAAGAGAGTCTTGTCTTGAGTGCTAAGTGTTTGTACACACTTGAAGGGATAGTCTAATCCCTTGTTGTAAGAAGGAAAAGTAGTTCCTTGGATTGAAGTCTTGAGGTGCGGTATCCTCGAGCAGGTTGAAGTCTTGTAGAGTGTATATCTACGAGCAAGTGTAACGGTTTGTTAGGAACCCGTAAGCTTAACGAAGTTAGTGTAAAACTCGAGAGAGTCTCTCGGGGACTGGACTAACCACACGTTGTTGTGAACCAGGATAAAATTCGGTGTGTTCTCTCCTTATCATTTTAATTACCGCACTTACGTTATTCCTGCAATTTTTAATTCCGCAAATTTACATTGTTTTTTATTATAACGCTATTCACCCCCCCTCTAGCGTTAAGCGTATATTCTAACAATTGGTATCAGAGCCATACTCTCTGAAAGACTTAACAGTTTGAGAGAAACTTTCCATGGCTTCTACTCGTAGTGTTTATGCAGGACTAGGTGAAGGACAATGCTTCACAAGGCCACCACTGTTCGATGGCACAAACTATACTTATTGGAAGGAAAGGATGAGAATATTTATCCAATCAAATAATTTTCTATTGTGGAAAATTATCAAGAATGGAGAGCAAATTCCAACCAAAAAGGTAGAAAATGAAATGGTGCCAAAATCGAAAGATGAGTATGACTCAGACGATATTAGAAAGGTGGAGAACAACGCAAAAGCGATCAACATGATGTACTGTGCTGTAAATCCCGATGACTAACAGAAAATCTCATGTTGCACCACGGCTAAGAAAATGTGGGATAAATTGGAAATTACCTACGAAGGTACGGACCAGGTAAGAGAAGCTAAAATAGATTTTCTAACCCATGAATATGAACTTTTTCATATGAAGGAAAACGAGAAGATAGATGATATGTTCGAACGATTTTCAAAAATCGTTAATGATCTTCATGCTCTTAAGAAGACTTTCACGGATAGGGAACTTGTCCGTAAAATTCTTCGAAGTCTCACTCCGGAATGGCGCTCCAAAGCCGACGCTATTCAAGAGTCAATCGGCATTACAAATGTCACAATCGACGGGCTTAGAGGTAATCTCAAAACCTATGAATCTACTATTCTTAACCCTCCTTTGGATGATCAAAGGAAACGGAGAATCGCCCTTAAAGCAAGCACGGCTCAACCTCAAAATGATGAGGATTCAAGCGACGACGATAACGAGTTCGGACTCATTATTAAGAAATTTCACAAGTTCATGGAAAAGAAGTATGAACGAAAAGGTAAGCAACAAGGAGACCAATTGAAGTGCTATGGATGCGGAGAAATCTTGCATATCAAATCAAATTGTCCAAATATCAAAAAGGAGAAGAAACCATTCAAGAAACAAAGAGCATACATCTCTTGGGAAGGCGACTCCGGAGACGAATCAAGTGATGGAGAAGGAAACGAGACCGCAAACTTGTGTCTTATGGCACACGAAGAAACTCAAAATGAGGTATGTACTTCTTCTAAGAACTATTTCACTTTAGAAGAAATGCAAGATGCATTTGATGAGTTGTATAAAGAGTTTATTAGTGCTTCTAAATCTAGAAAAGATTTAAGAAAACAATTTTCTTCAAAAGAAAAGGATTTTGAAAAACTTACTCTTGAAAATGAGAAATTAAAATAGGAAAACAAGTTTTATGGCAAAAGAAGCGCCGATAAACCCGAAAGCTCAAATAAGGATTGTACTTCTTGCAAATCTCTAAAGGAAGAAGTAGAAAGTCTTAGAAGCACCTTGCACAAATTCAATTCTTCACACAAAAATCTCAATGAAGTGCTTGTAAATTTGAAATCCACTAAGCACGGTATAGGCTTTAAACACGAGCCAAAAGAAAAAGTTGAGTCCATTCCTAAACCACCTAAGACTCAACTTAGGCAAAATAAAATAAATGTCAACACTCATCCTAGAACAAATGCTAGAAGAAATAGTGGCATGTATAGACCAAGGTCTAGACAAGATTTTCGAAAACCACATCAAAGCTATATTCCTAACAATAGAGTAAATACTAGAAGAAATATTGGCATGTATAGACCACCTAGACAAGATTTTCGAAAACTACATCAAAACTATATTCCTAAAAATAGAGTGAATAATTTTAGACCTCCAAATTATTATCATCCTAGAAGAATGCACAATCCGAATGTCATTTTGTCATTATTGCAATAAAATTGGACATATTGCTCCCGCATCCTTCACTAGACATAGACATTTCACTGCAGGACAATCACACCAATATGTTGCACCTAACGCACAAGGACCCAAAATGGCTTGGGTACCAAAATCTCATTAATTTGTTTTGTAGGTGTGTTTGAAGGGATCAAGTGTACTTTGGTACCTTGATAGTGGATGCTCCAAACATATGACCGGGGATGCATCAAAATTCCTTCAACTAAAACCCACAGAAGGAGGAAACGTTATTTTTGGAGACAATAACAAAGGAAAGATTATCGGCATTGGATCGGTCGGCAAGGACGAATCCTCCTCCATTAAGCATATTTTGCTAGTTAAAGGCCTTAAACATAATCTCTTGAGCATAAGTCAATTATGTGACAAGGGAAATCTTGTATTGTTTGACTCCGAAGAATGCTTAGTTATCCGTCGTAGTGATTTTAAAATTATTCTTCGTGGTATTAGAATGGATAATATCTATATGGTTGATCTTGAAAATTCTTCATCAAGTTATGTGAATTATCTTTTGAGTAAAGAAGACGACATGTGGTTATGGCATCGTAGAGTAGCTCATGTAAATATGAATCTTTTAAACAAACTAGTTTCACAAGATTTAGTAATTGGCCTTCCAAACATGAAATTTGAAAAAGACTCTATTTGTGATTCATGTCAAAAAGGGAAACAAACAAAGGCCTCTTTTAAATCCAAAAATGTTGTTTCAACCACTAGACCTTTACAACTCTACACATGGACCTTTTCGGACCTTCTAGAATTAAAAGTCATGGTGGTAATCTTTATGCTTTTGTTATTGTTAATGACTATTCTAGATTTACATGGACGTTATTTCTTGCTCATAAAAGTAATGCATTTCATGCTTTTAAAAGTTTTCTTAAACGTGTTCAAAATGAAAAGAACACAATCGTCACTTCCATAAGAAGTGATCATGGGGGAGAGTTCGATCATAACATCTTCGCGGATTTTTGTGACGAACTCGGTATTGAACATACCTTTTCTCCACGTACACCACAACAAAATGGAGTGGTAGAACGTAAAAATCGATGTCTCGAAGAGATGGCTAGAACCATGCTCAATGAGGCCGAAATTCCCAAATATTTTTGGGCGGATGCCGTGAGTACCGCAAGCTATGTTTTAAACAGAGCTATCATTAGACCGATACTCATGAAAACTCCCTATGAACTCTACAAGGGAAGGAAACCTAATCTTTCCCATCTTAGAGTCTTCGGTTGTAAATGTTTTATTCACAACAACGGAAAAGATAACTTGGGAAAATTTGACGCGAAATCTGATGAAGGAATTTTTCTTGGTTACTCATCGCGTAGCAAAGCATATAGAGTTTTCAATAATCGAACCAAAACTGTTGAGGAATCTCCTCATGTAGTATTTTGTGAAAATGATGCTCGCTTGGTGAGAAAGGATTCTTGTGTTGATCTTGCAGATGCTTTAAAGAAAATCCATCTTCAAGACGAGGTACAAAAGGAGGATCCAAAGGAAGTTCAAGATGAAGTCATGGAACAACCTTCGGAAGAAGTACCACCACAAGAAGAAGAATCGATGATGCCTAAGGCTTGGAGGACATCTAAAGACATCCTCTTGACAAGGTAATTGGCAACATCGAGAAAGGGGTAAGTACACGAAATCTTCTTAAAGACACCGTAGGACATATGGCTTTTGTTTCACAAATAGAACCTAAAACCATTTCTGAAGCAATTGGGGATGAGCATTGGACCATGGCAATGCAAGAGGATCTTAACCAATTCAAACGTAATGATGTTTGGGAATTGGTGCCAAGACCCGATAATCACACCATAATTGGTACGAAATGGGTTTTTCGGAATAAATTAGATGAAAATGGTATAATCACTAGAAACAAAGCTAGTCTAGTTGCTAAGGGATATAATCAAGAAGAAGGCACTGATTATGAAGAAACCTATGCACCCGTTACACGCCTAGAAGCCATTCGTTTATTACTTGCTTTTTCATCATCTATGAATTTTTCAAATTATTTCAAATGGATGTCAAAAGTGCCTTCCTCAATGGGTTTATTCAAGAGGAAGTGTATGTTGACCAACCCCGGGGCTTTGAAGATTTTACATCTCCCGACCATGTCTTCAAGCTTAAGAAAGCTTTATATGGTCTTAAACAAGCTCCTCGAGCTTGGTATGAACGTCTAAGTAAATTTCTTTTAGAAAATGAGTTTGAAAGGGGGAAAGTTGACACTACACTGTTTATCAAAAATAAAAACAATGACATTCTATTAGTTCAAATTTATGTCGATGATATTATTTTTGGTGCTACTAATGATTTTTTATGCGAGGAATTTTCTAAGTTAATGACTAGCGAATTCGAAATGTCAATGATGGGTGAGCTAAACTTCTTCTTGGGGCTACAAGTGAAACAAATGAAAGAGGGAACTTTCATTTGCCAATCCAAATATTGCAAAGAGTTGCTAAATCGTTTTGAAATGAGCAACGCCAAAGCAATGGCCACCCCAATGAGTACATCCGACCATCTTGACAAAGATGAGAAAGGTAAGGAAGTAGACACCAAGAAGAATCGAGGTATGATCGGATCTCTTCTCTATCTTACTGCTAGTAGACCGGACATCATGTTTAGCGTATGTTTATGCGCTCGATATCAATCATGTCTGAAGGAGTCGCACCTAACTGCGGTAAAAGGGATAATAAAGTATCTTATTGGAACTATAAATGTGGGACTATGGTATCCCAAAGGTTCTTCTTGCCAACTTGTTGGCTATTCCGATTCCGATTTTGCGGGTTGCAAATTGGACCGCAAGAGCACTAGTGGCACTTGCCATTTGCTCGGTAGCTCTCTAGTTTCTTGGTTTAGCAAGAAACAAGTAAGTGTTGCGTTATCCACAACCGAGGCTGAATATGTAGCCGCGGTGAGTTGTTGCGCTCAAATCCTTTGGATGAAACAACAACTCTCGGACTATGGCCTTAGTATCGATCATATCCCTCTTCGATGTGATAATACTAGCGCCATTAGCTTGACAAAGAACCCTGTTCTTCACTCAAGAACGAAGCACATAGAAATTAGGCACCACTTTATAAAAGATCACGTTCTCAAAGGTGATGTCGAAATTGAGTTTGTTGAAACAAAAGTACAATTGGCCGACATCTTTACAAAGCCTTTAGAGAAAGAGTCCTTCTTCCGAATTCGTAGTGAACTCGGGATTCTTGACTCCACGTTGATCTAATTCATGCATTACATTTTTATGTTTTAACGATTACTAACTTGAGCGTCGGAGGCGCCTAATTCTTTTTTGCAGGTATCGCCCCAAAGACAGGGGGAATTATCAGACACCGGTGCAGAATAATCGATTTCTCTAAAGTCAATAATCGATTATTCCCCATTTACGTTTTATGTTTATTATGCTGGAAAATTGACATAATCGATTATACAACACTACAATTGATTATCTAACAATTTTGGCTTTGCAGGATTTTAGCTGTTAAATATAAAAATCGATTATCACATATCCCTAATCGATTATGTTGACATTTATTTTCAGGTGTTAAGTCACTGTGTGACAATAATCGATTATTTAAAACAGTATAATCGATTTTCCTGTTACCGTCTCGGATGTCCGTTACTACATTTCCTGAAATAATCGATTATCTCAAAAGCACAATCAATTATTCCCCGAGTCAGAAAATCACTGGGCACACTGTGTCAGAATAATCGATTACCATAGTTCCATAATCGATTATTCTCAGTCAGTATTTCAAAATAGTTACCGTTTCTGACCGTTTGCTCCTTAAATTTTTGCAGATTTCTTAACTTTAATGCAATTTCATTCTTCACATTATAAATAGGTGCATTATATCTTCAATGTCTTCACTCAAACATCAATCTTAGCTCCCAAATTCTCAAAAATCTCTCAAAACTCTTCAAAGGCTATTACTATTTATTCAAAATGACGGGCAAAACTTCCAAACGAGCTCGTTCCGGCAAAAATGTTGCCTCTTCTTCCGTCACTCGTCCACTAGTTCATTGTTATAAAGATGGTTCTTATTTACGATTCAATAGTGAAGCCGAACTTATGCGCTTCATTGAAAAATTTGAAAATCGAGAAATCCTTCCTCCTCGATTTTCCACGGATCGTTTCCTTAATCACAGCGCCCCTCCATCCACAGCAAATATGCTTATGCAAAGCCAACTCCTTGAATTCCTATATCTTCACACTCCTTACATTCACCCTCCTCTAATTCGGGCCTTCTATTCAAATCTCGAGAAGGACGAAGATGGTGAAATTGTCTCGAACGTCAATGGAATTTCAATTCCTCTATCTGAGGCAAATGTTCAAGCCCTCACTAAACTCCCGCGCAATGGGGAAGACATTTCTCTCTATACTAGGGAAGAAGGCGCGTTATTTGATGAACAACTTCTCTTCACCCAAATTGGCATCGGTGAATTTATTGCAACTCCGGACCATCGTCGTCCAACCATTACAAACATGCTCCCGGAATATCGTCTAATTTTTTACTTCATCACCCGCGTTCTAAAACCGCGAAAATTCAATCACACAACTATCTCTCATGAGGATTCAAAACTCATGCATGCCATTATAACCGGGGCTCGCATCAATTGGTGCAAGTTCGTCATGACTCACTTATATGATGCAATTGGGGAAGATAAGCCACTCCCCTATGCTTTTGTCGTTATGACCATTCTTGTTGCTTCCGGCATCGACACCTCCGTCGGTCCTCACAAAAAGGCGATAAAACATTGGGAAATTCAAGAATCTTCCTTTCCCAATATCGGTGAGCATCCGCCTCGTCCTCCACCTCAAAGACGTCGTCATCCGGCCCCGTCCGATGCATTCCTCCAATCTATTTCCGAGCAACTTGCCTCCATGTACACATCCCTAAATCGTATTGATATGAATGTCAATCGATTGACTCACGAGCTTCATGGATATTTTGATCACGTCAATTATCCGTATGCCCAAATTGTCCTTCGGGAAGATGTACCGGATGTCGAGACGGAAGTCAATGATGATAATGAATAATGTCTTGTCTCTTTGTTTTTCTAGTTTGCATAATATTCTGTCTTTTATATTTATGTATTTGCAATAGTGTTTAATCAATAAAGAGTTAGTTATTTTTTTTGCTAATGTCAAAAGGGGGAAGATATGGGCTATGCACACTAATACATATTGGCATAAATTGCGAGGGAATTCATAACTTGAGGGGGAACTCGTTGCATATCTACATACTTGTCTTGGATCGTCATTATGAATTAATTAATATGCATATCCCGATATTGGTTTGCCATTATCAAAAAGGGGGAAATTGTTGAAACACGTTCTCAAGTCGCTAATCTAAACGTGTGTTCATATTTGTAGGTTTTGATAAATGACAAACCAACGTGAACGGAACATTGACATATGCCGAAGTCCAAGCACAAGAGAAACAAAGATCAAGATTAAGTAAAGCAACAAAGTTATACATGAGTCGTTCTATAATTGTGATCTTGATCCGATAATTGATTCAAGACTTGGCTTCTCTCGTAAAATCATTTTTATCAAACCATGCATCTTTAATTTAAAGCAAAATGATTTTCAAACATTTCATTTTAACCAAAATGAATTCTAGACATGTCTTTCAAATCTGGACAAACAAAATCGATTATGTACTTTATGATAATCGATTATGTTAAAGCAGTGTACACCAGATTTTACAAAGCTGTAAGATAATCGATTATGTACCTTATGATAATCGATTATGTTAAGGCAGTGTACACCAGATTTTACAAAGCTGCAAGATAATCGATTATGTACCTTATGATAATCGATTATGTTAAGGCAGTGTTCACCAGATTTTTCAAAGCTACAAGATAATCGATAATGTGCCTTAGACTAATCGATAATGTTGAGACAGTGAGCATCAGATTTTACAAAGTAGCAAAATAATCGATTATGGCTTTTCTGGTAATCGATTATATTAAAGACCGTTGCCAAGGTATTTTCAAACTCTGAAAGATAATCGATTATGTACAATCAGACAATCGATTATGTTAAGCATAAAATCGGGGATTGATTTTTGAACGTTGTCAGGTAATCGATTATACGATTTGGATAATCGATTATTCTGCTTAAAATCTGGGAATGATTTTTAATCGATTGGCAGATAATCGATTATGCAGAATCAGATAATCGATTATCCTAGCACAAAATCAACAATTTGTGATTGGCAATTAAGCAACGTTTTTGGGTGTTTTGAGCACTATAAATACAACTCAAATTCACTCTTCTAAGAACAACAACTGATTACATTCTTGCTTAAGCTTACATACTCTCATTCAATCATTTTATATTCATTTCATAGCTTTTTGAGAGCCAAACTCTTGACTAAGTTGTTGCTTTCTTGAGCGTATTATTTTTACTCATATCTACTCTATAAAGAGAGTCTTGTCTTGAGTGCTACGTGTTTGTACACACTTGAAGGGATAGTCTAATCCCTTGTTGTAAGAACGAAAAGTAGTTCCTTGGATTGAAGTCTTGAGGTGCGGTATCCTCGAGCAGGTTGAAGTCTTGTAGAGTGTATATCTACGAGCAAGTGTAACGGTTTGTTAGGCACCCGTAAGCTTAACGAAGTTAGTGTGAAACTCGAGAGAGTCTCTCGGGGACTGGACTAACCACACGTTGTGGTGAACCAAGATAAAATTCGGTGTGTTCTCTCCTTATCATTTTAATTACTGCACATACGTTATTCCTGCAATTTTTAATTCCGCAAATTTACATTATTTTTTATTATAACGCTATTCACCCCCCTCTAGCGTTAAGCGTATATTCTAACAATTAGTGCTCGACGGTGCTCGTCCGAATGAATCAACATTGATAACAATGATATTTGAGCAGGAGTCTTCCTCAATTGTTCCACAATAGAATAGTCTTGCACTTTCATCTTTTTCAGAAACTCTTCTGCTTCCTCTTCACTCCCAACTTTCTTCACCAGTACTGAGTTATCCTTGGTCGGTTTGGGTTTTGTCAGTTCCTTGGTGGAAAAGCACCTCCCCGATCGGATCAATCCATGGGTCTCACAAACTTCTTCTCTAACCTCTTTCCCTTTGTAAGTCACTGTTACTCGATCATAATTCCAAGGGACGACCTTGATGTTGATTATTGGTACCTGAATCACAGGTTTGATAATGACGGGATATGTGCGGGCACCTTCCACGACCATAACAAGTTTGCTTGTCACCCCTGGTACTACTACTTTTGCAATTTCTTGTTTCACCATCCCATGTCCCGGGGATCCCTTCTTGACTACAGCGAAAGGCTCACTGCTTATTCCATTCAACTTAAGCATTGACATTTTGCTTGTTCGTTTTTCAACCGGCTTCCGTTCACTGGCTCGGATCATCATAACAGTTTGAGAAGGCTTTTTTGGCTCTCCCTCTTTGTGCACTATCTCAATCATGTTTGTTTCTCGATAGGTATGCAGCGGGTTCTGATTAATATTGGGTGCTTCCGGAGGTTGCACCTCAATCCAATGCGAATCAATAAGCTCTTGGATAGTGCTATGAAATGCCAACATTTCTCTTTGTCATGCCCCGGGGCACCAGAACAATACTCACAACTGACAGAATAATCAAGATTTCTTGGGGGAGGATTCGATAACTTTGCTTCAATCGGCCTCAACATATCTAATTGTCTCAACCTATGGAATAAGCTGGTATAGGATTCTCCCAATGGAGTGAAATTTTTCTTCTTCTGCAGTCTCTCATTCTTAAAAGCTTGGTTGGCTCGGAAAGATAGTCTTAGGGTGTTTTGGTAGGCTCTTGGAGGTAAATAAGTATTTTGTGGAGCTGGGTAATTATTTTAGGGGGTTGGTGCATGCCATTGGCGTAGGCGGGAGGTTGAGTATATGTATGTGCATGATGGACAGAAAAAAGGGGGTTAGGGGGTGGGTAATAGTGTTGTGGTGGGCTATATAGAGTGTGGGGTTAGGTTTGGTGATAAGATCGAGGCTGGTTGTAATATGGTGAACCCCGGGGCCTAAACCAAGTTCCTGATTTGATTGTTGCTACCTCCTCCTTCTTCTTCTTTCTGATTGCTCCTCCGGTCCCACTTTAGGTAGATTGGGTGGTTGCTTTGATTGCTGAATAACTCATAAGCTTATTAGATTTGAGTCCCTCCTCTACCATGCTCCCCATTTTTACTACCTCATTAAAGGAGTTACCCACCGTCGATACATGGTGACCAAAATACGTAGGCTCCAAAGCTTGCAAGAAGTAATCTACCATTTCACTTTTCTTCATTGGCCGGTCGACCCTTGTTACCTACTCCTTCGAATAGAAGCCATACTCTCTAAAGCTCTCATTATTCTTCTTTTCCAGCTTCGTTAAGGATAAGCGATCCACAATATTTTCAAGATTGTACTAAAAATGGCAGGCGAATGATTGGGCTAGATCATCCCATGCGTACCATCGACCATGATCTTGTCGGGTGTACCATTCCAAAGCTGAGCCACTTAAACTTTGACTGAAGTACGCCATCAGTAATTCATCTCTCCCTCCTGCTCCTCTCATCTTTCTACAGAAAACCCTCAGGTGTGCCACTGGATCGCCATGCTCGTCATACAAGTCAAATTTGGGAATCTTAAAACCTGGAAACAATTGTAAATTTGGGAATAAACTGAGGTCTTTGTATGCCACATTCACTTGGCCCCCCAGTCCCCGCATATCTTTGAAGGACTGCTATAGGCTTTTGACTTTTCTGAGCATCTCTTCTTCCTCGGGATTTTTGGCTGGTTTCGTAGCCTCTGCAGGGAGTTCAAAACGAGTGTATGAATAAGGTTCTGGATATTTGAAGGTGGACTCTAGGGGTAATACTGGTTATCATGGGTTCGGAACAAGGTTTCGTTGGATGATCTGTGGAGTGTAGCGGGTAGATGTGCCACAAAGATATGAGCAACTGGTGGAGGAGGGTGTGAAACAACTTTGGGTGGTGGAGCTGGGGGTGTCTAAGAAGTTGTGTCCTGGTATTGTGGTAGATGGGGAAGCTTGGGGGCGGATCAGTGGCAGGGTGATCATGTGACTGGGCTTATGGTGAGATGAAGGCTGGGATGGCGGGATAGGCTAGTGGTGGTTGCCCTTTTACCCACGCTTGGTACATTTCAGCCATATGTTGCTTCAATTTATACACCTCTTATTTCATTGCATTGACATCCAACTCTTCCGCCTCTTTTGAGGGGTCAATGATACTAGCGTCAGGTTCTTGATTAGCCATAGTCAGCTTGCTTTTGGAACGAGTGTTGTAAGGGTGGGTTGCCAGAATGCCGCAAAACTAACCACCTGTCTGGAGTGGATAAACAACATCAAAACTTATTAGTGGTTAGGCTTTAATATATAGGCAACCACATATTCGGGGATGAATGCACCTAAGCAGTTTTGTCTGCTTGCATCATCTTGGCTTTTATCCTATGCCACTTCTCTTCATTTTCCCTCTTATTTTCTTCTTCTCTTCTACTTTTTTTTTTCTTTTATTCATCTTGTTTTGCCTGTTTCCTTTTGTTTTATTATTCTCCCCCTTATTTTATCATTGTTTCTCTCTCACGGTTTCTTATTTTTCCTCTCTTTTCTTTTCTCTCTTTTCCTTATTTTGGTTATGGTCGAATCCTATGGAGATTGCCTACGTATCATGACCCCATATGAATTAGACCAAGCGTAGTTTTGGAAGATAAGTACAGAAACAAAATATTTTGGGAGTTTCAATTTTCATTAAGTAAAACATTTTATTACAACTACCAAACAAACGGACCCGAGAAAAGAAACTACCGACTCTGACTCAGAACTAGCCAACAGACTCTAATAGAAAAGGGAAAACAATAGACTTAAAAAACAACTACCGACTCAAGTAAAAGAAAATACAAACTTGAGAGACAATCACGAATAAAATAAAGCCGTTAAAGCTCATGGGCCAGCGGGACATCAGTCGGTCTCGCCGCAGGCTTGCGTGCTAAATCCCCTTGGATGTGGTGGAGGTCTTCCATCACTTGATGAAAGAAGGTCATTGCGGTGGCAAAAAGTATGGATCTCGTCATATATTCACAATTGCTACACTTTACTGTGATGTAATCAGCGATCTTCCGGACCCTTTCTCTTATAACACCCTTTTCTTGCAACAATCGCCCAATCTGGTGGGCCTTGGCTTCAAACGTTTGTTCCGCTACCCGATTTAATTCTTGGAATTGATGTAAATCTCTTTCTAGCCGTGCTATTTCTGCGTAACAGTGCTCTCTTTCAGCCTTGAAGACCTTTGCCTGTTTGACCATTTTGTTTTCCAATAATGATGACCCTTTTCCTTAATCCCGCAACCTCGTCGTCGCACCTTTCTTTCAACTGTTCAATCATACGTGCTCATTCTTCTGTATTTTATGCCAATTGCTTTCGGGCCCTGGCTAGCTCACCCTCTTCGTTGTTCAAGTCAAAACCATATTCTTCTACTTTCTGCCTCAGGTTGTCTATGAGCTTCTCGTACTTCGCATTTCTAGTGGGGTTCTCTGTGGCTATTTTTTAGTTTTTGAATTTGGGCTCGCAAGGCTTCATTTTCTTTTGCTAGTATTTTATTTTCGTATGACGTGGCTTGCAAACCATTCTCGAGTTGAAGGTCTTTGACTTGTTTTTCCAATTTCCCTATTGTGGCCCGGTATTCATTTTCCTTGGCTAACCAATCCCACTGTTCTTGTGACGCATCAGAAAAATCCTGAATATGTGGTCTTTTGACCGGCCTTCCGAACTTCACTTCCCCTTCATACCAAGCAAGGTACCTCGGTGCAACTTCACCTTTAGACAAATCAGGTACTTGAGTGTTCGCCGTCAAGTATTGGTATTTGCTCCGAATTTCGCGGACTGCTGCTTCATGAAACTGACCAGTGGGACCAATCTCGACCATGTGGTGACTGATGTCTTTATCCCTGGGAACCATTTGGCATCTCCCTAACCATCTCAGCACCCGGTATGAAGCATAAGGTTGGATGCTCCTGAGACCCATCAAAAGGAAATGAGGCCCGATAGCTGGCATATATACGGGGATCCACCTAAACCTCCACTCTATTTGACTTGCACCTATGGTAGGGAGTTATGATACCCATTCTGTTACCCCTTCTAACACTATAAAATTCCTCTATGCAGCTCTTTTCCGACGACCCATAACTCATGAATTGAGGACGATGGCACATGTGTTCAATCATCCACATCTGTAACAACAAGTTTCATCCTTCAAAGAAGTCTCCTCCGGCTTTACAGGTTGTGAGGACGCAGAAGCTTTCAGATAATATCATGGGTGCGAGAGTACTCTTAGCCTGAGTAAGCAAAGTGCGGACAACCCCTGCTATCCGTATATCAATATTTTCATCTTTCATGGGAAACACCAAGAGGCCCAAGAATAATACCAAAAATGCAAAACATCTGTGTTCTTCCCATTTGAGTCAGTTTCCTTTATTACAAATTTTATTTTTCAGGTCATTAAACCCCCTACATTCCCGTACCTCTTGTATATATACTGTGGAATACAAAAACCGGCTGATAGATCTGGGTTGTGAACCCCCTACTTATCTGTAGTGAATATAAGAATTTGTGTATAGTGACAGCCCTTGGCGCAATAAATACTGGTGTCTTAGAGGAATTTTGGGACCCCCGATATATCCGGCTATTTCTTCCAAGGTTGGGGTGATTTCAAAATCAGAAAAATGAAACACACTGTGGGCTGGGTCCCAGAATGTAACCAACACCTTTATGATATCCCCTCTATGATTAATTTTCAACAACCCGGTGAGACCTCCCAAGTACGAATTGACCTTGTCTTGCCATGATTCACCTAGATCATTCCACCACATATGCAGCTGCAAAGGGATCTTGTTCATGACTGTTATTGGAAAATTTTGATTCGTGCTCATTCTGCACATTTATTAGGGTGATTAAGCAAAAATCATGATTTATTGGACTCAAAAAAAAACAAAGCTGATATTTTTCCTTTTATTCTTCAGATTTTCCATTTCAAGTCCAATTTTGAAATACGGCCTTTCAGCACTTCCGGAGAAAGATTTTAGGGTTGTGCTTGCTACCGACCAAAAATTTGAAGAAGAAATCAAAGGCGGTTATTCTTGCAAAAGCAGCCTTCCGGCGTCCTTTTGGGAACATTCAGCTATTTTGACAAGAATGGCATTCCCTTGTTTATTAATCACAAACAAAATTTGGTTCTTTTGAGGCTATTTTTTGCAAAAATAAAGTTGGACCCGATGGGGGTTGACAAAATTCAAAACCAATTGTTTTTTATTTCTTCTTGAAAACGATAACAAAAATCTTTTTCTCTTATTCTTTTTTTAAAAACATTTTGGCAGAGTTTCAGTATAGATTTGGGACATCGGTTTTTTGAAACAGGTAATTACCTCCCTTATCCCTCACATTGTTATATTTCTTTGCCAAACTATCCGTTTTTTCTTTTCAAAAGCCGGTCTGCATGCAAATCCGTAATAAATGCAGAAGTAGCACGCAAGATGCATAAGGATGGTATGTTATTTTGGGTACACTTGTCCTAGACGGAGCCAACCCCCGTGTTGAGTCCCCTAAGTCAAGTGCACATGATGCAAAGAAACGTTCCTACTAGGGATCCGACATGAGGCTGAGTTATTCTAGGTTCAAAACCTGGACAGTTATTCTAGACTTGTTAACCCGAGCGGACAACTTGAGTCGAGGAGGGGGCTACGTACCGGAAACCAAAAGCCCATCCAGCTTAGTAACTTTTCCGAGCCTCTTTCTTATTTTAAGGTATGACACATACAGAATAGGGAGTCTTGACCATCGAGCACATCCCCGAAGATGAGAAGAGAAGGGTTTCGTAGCAGTTCATATACAGTTCACAGGATATCAAAGCGGTAAAAGCAACACTTAGCACATTAGGCCCAAACATGTAGCAAAATCAGATAACAAAAAAGATAAAACAATTCATCTAAGCTCGAATTCTTGAACCGTAATCCAAACATTCTGGGTTCGATCCCCAGCAGAGTCACCAGAGCTGTCACACCTCCTTTTTCCTACACCCCGGAAGGGTATAAAGGAGTTGTTCCAATTAAAGGACAATCAAAACGAGATTAGATTATTAAAAGATACAAAGTCGCTACTTGGGAGATTTATTGTGTCCCAAGTCACCGATTTAAATCTCGAATTGAGGAAAGAATTGATTCGATCATTCAAGTCGGATAACATTTATCTACGCTAGGATCCGACTCTGTTTAACAGTCCGTGAACTAGAAATCTGGGTAAGGAATTCTGTTAACCCGGGAGAAGGTGTTAGGCACCCCCGAGTTTCGTGGTTCTAGCATGGTTGCTCAAGTGTTATATTCAGCTTAATTATCCAATTTTAGTACATGTTCAAACCTATGTGCATTTTAGCTTTTAACCGCTTTTAGTCATTTTTAAGAAATATTGCAACAATATTTAAATTCATCTTGAACCATGTCACATAAATGCACCCGCGGTCTTCAACATATTTTAACCTTGTTGGGATTTGGATATAGGTCGCATAAATGCGCACCCAAATTTAGGAAGGTAGATTTTAACTAACGCGCCTAAAACAATTACGCATTTTTAAATTTGCGAGGGCCATGGAATTTGCTAAATGGCATGCCTCGAGTTCTAAGTACCAATACAAGATTAATTAAACTGAGGGCCTTGCAACTGTTAATTTTGTTCGGTATGGCGCGCCTCAGCTCTAATTTTAGAGGAAAATTCAAACTAAGTGTTTGAGGGCCATAAACTATTTATCGTTGTATATGGAACAGCTCACTTAGCTCATTCTTAGAACCCAATTAATCAGCTAAAGAAAATTTACAGGGTTTTCGCTTACTTAAACAAGGTCGTGGTATTACTGATTAGTCACCACCAAATTAACAAGCCACAATTATTCCCTCATCTGGTATGACAGCCTATTTTAGAGGAATTAAACATAGCGCAATTGAACTTTGAGATACTGGGCCGGTTTTAAAAAAATGGAGCTATACCAATCCCACTCGCCGATGAAAAGCCTTGTTGGAAGTGACGAGAAGCATGCACAACAGAATCTACTATCAACGTTTTAACTATTTTCAAAAACTCAAGGCCCAAGTTGAGCCCAAATTTCATGGGTGAGTGAATACCCCCAAGCCAACGAACTCAGGATCGAGTCCTTGCCTCATACCAGGCACAAATGAAGCATTAGAGCTTGAAAGAGCTCCAACAACGAGTCAGCGTATTACATTAAGTTAAATGCAAGATTTTGAACTTTCAACCCCAATGGCATGCTACTACATCCTTTTGAAACACTTTCACTAAAAAAATACATGTCAATCAATCATTCTTATGCCATAATCAGTGTTTAACCAACCTAAATATGCAAGGATCACGAACCTGATTTCATACTTGATTACAACCCCAAAACTACGCAAATCTAGAACCACATCATAGAAATCACGACACAAAAACCATAAGGCAAGACAGTCATGCTACTTACTAATCATGAAGCCGGAGTTCACACCTTAAATTAAACGAATTAAAACCTAAAATATCATGATATCCCCTAATCTATTCCAACCAGCACTATAGAGGTGCTCTCACCATTTATATATTCAAATGCAGAGTCCATGGTCTTAATACAGAGTAATATGATAAACTAGAAACCTAAACATACTGTTGAAACTAAAATATAAGAACATCAATACAACAGAATGGACAGCCAACGAAAGATCTTAAATCAACACAAAAATAAAGAAGGAAACTCTATTTGAACATGTATTATTCATTATAGATGAAATTCATTCTCAGATCTTTACTTTGTTTACATGATTTTGCATTTGAACTTCTTATGTCACTAAAAGGCCAAGGAAATACCTAGGGTTAAAGGAACAAAGAAAACAATAAAGGGCCGGCAGTATTACAGCAGAAATCAACACTAGCAACAGTACAACCCAGATTTATGCAGTTGAAAACCACCAATGGAACAATGTTCTTATTTCCAGAATCCAGCTGTTTCCTTTTTTGGTATTTTTAGCTCTTAGGTTTTCTTTCTCATTTTTTAGCTTGAGTTTTTATGCTTTTATAGGCTAAACACTAGGGCAAACCTTCAGATTTTAATTTTTACCCCTTAGTCCCTGATTTTATGACTTGTCAACCAAGTCATAACATCAAAATTAAAAGTTAATCCCTGCTAGAAGCTTCTAGGGGTTTCATTAACAGTTAGCAAAAGATTCCTCTATCTATTTACCCTAAAATACAGTTAAAGTTTAAGTTTTTTACCCCTCGTATTATGGGTCAAATTCAACCCAAATCCCAAACCTAACTTGTGAGTTGTAACAAACTTGAGCCTTTCCCTTATGGGCTCCTGATCTATGAAGCCCCAAACCCAAAAGCAAACGGGCCAGGAAATAATAAGCTCCTGATATTGTGAGTCTAATGCGATTAAATTTAAACAAATTAAGCAAAATCAAACTACTACATGAACAGCCTAATAACAAAGGCAATGTTATGACCCAAACCTAACATGCGAGCAAGAAAAATAATTTGAAATAAAAATAAAAGAAGAGAAGAAAAAAATAGAAAAGAGAGGAATAAAAAAAATGAAAATGGACAAAGAGGTGGATAACACAAATGTGAAATGAAGAAAATACACGAAAATACCTAAAAAGACGGCTAAACATGGGATAGATCACCGACAATCTTTGATTTGAACAAAATCAGTATTATTCGCATGTCCTCCTTGAGGACACACAAATAATACCAGTTTTAGTCCAAATCGTTCCTGAAAGGTCTGAGATATTCTCTCTCTGTTCTCTCTTTAGATTCAAAACTGAGGCGAGGATTTTGGGAGAGTTGGTATGAAATTGGGACTCTGGGGTATGAGGGGAGTGTGGGGTGATCTTTGAGGGTGCTTTGGCGCGGCGCCGGCGGCGGGTGAATGGAGGCTGCTAGGGTTTTGATTTTGTAATTGAAGATTCGAAAGGTTCCAAGGGGTTTTGAAAGAAGTGGAGTGGAGGTCTAGAAAGAGGAGGGGAGGCGGTGATTTAGTGTAAATTTGGCGGCGATTTGGCGCCGGCCGTCGCCGTGGGAGATTCCCGGCGGGCGGCAAGCAGTGATTCGTAGCGGTGGTGGGTCTGGTGTTGAAGATTAAAGGGGAGGATATAGATGTGAGGTTGTTTGAACAATTATATCAAAATACAAAGAAGGGTCCTTGGCCGTTGGATTGAAAGAAATAAATGACCCAGATCTATCACCCCTACACGACATCGTTTTGATAAAGGGAAATGGGCCGGGTAAACCCACAAACCTTGGCTGGGTTTGGTTGGGTTAGAGACGTTGGGCTGGGTAAAATTCAAAGATTGGCCCAAATATAAAATCTTATCTCTCTTTTTGTTTTCAAAATCTTTTCCTTTTCAAAATTAATTATTTTCCTTTTCTTCTTTTGTTTTTCAAAAATTAAACTTTAAATCCTAAACTAAATTATAGAACGAGATTATCTTAACAAAATTACTAACTAAGCCTAAATAATTATCACAATTAATAAATTAAGTAAAAACTAACTCAAAAATCCCAAAATTGAAATTAAAGGTGCAATATAAGTATATTTTGTGATTTTTCGTTTTATAAAAAATAACCTAATTACTAATTAATTTTAAAAATAAAAAATTAAATCCTAAATGCACATGTCACACATTGTTTATAATTTTCTATTAATTAAAATAAAATAAACATGCGCAAACAAATTCAAATAATTAACAAAAAATTCCACGAAGATCCACAAAATTGCAAATAATGAAAAGAAATTTATTTCGTTTTGAAACTATGGGAGTAATTCATATAGGAAAAAAATCACGTGCTCACAGCTGCATTACCTTTCCATTCAAGGACAAGCTTACCAGGAAAATGAAATCGGACAAACTTTGCATGACAATCAATATTAGCATAACAAGCTACCAACCAATCCATATCAATAGAGGTTGGACGGCCATTAATTAACACTATACAACTTCGATAGACATGATTAGTTACGATAGAGTCGCCAACTGGCGTAGACACCTTAACTGACTGTGGCAACGATTCAGATCTCATATCAAGCTTACCAGCAATAAATGAAGTAATATATGAAATGTAGAGCTAGGATCTATTAATGAATAGATAGCATGAGAATGTACTGTCAATATACATGTGACAACATCTGGGGATGCCTCTGAATCAAGTCGGCCTGTGAGAGCATAAAAGTGGTTCTGGCCACCACTAGAACCTGAGGTGTCTCATCCACCTCTCGCACTACCATGACCTTCAGTAGATCGTGGACCTGGTCGAGAAGCACGGGCTGAGGGCGAAGAGGCTGTTGTGGATCCCTAAGGCTGAGCTGGTGCACCTCTCCCTAACCACGCTAATAAAATGTCCTGTCTGCCCATAATGATAACATGCACTCAAACACTGTCTACACTGCCTAGTGTGCAGCATACCACGCTGATTACATGGAGGAGTAGGTTGTCTCATTTGTGCAAAATGCTCCTGTCGACAGCCCTCGGGCTGGCCGGAGCTCTGCTCGGGTCCTAAATGAATATAATGATTAAATCGCTAACCATGCATCTATGGTGGGAAACTACCTATTGACCGAGGTGGATATCGATTGAGTGGGGGCCTAAAATCACCCCGCGGCTCCCTATTATACCCCATAGTATCAGCCTTCTTACTCTGCTCCCTATCTCTGTGAGTATCACGAATCTGACAGTAAAGGTCCTCTGTAGTTTGAGCGGAAGCCTGTATGCAGAAAATATCTACATCATCCGATAGGGATGCTACCCTACAATCTCTAATAATATGATCCCCCAAACCATCCACATAATGATGAACTCTAGCCCTCATGGTACACATGATATCTGGTGCATACCTTGCCAAAGAATTAAATTTATGGCTATAATCCCTCACACTCATATCCCCCTATTTCAGGCTAAGAAACTAGTCAAGACGGGCCTCCTGGACTCCCGTGTCAAATAATGGGATCAAAAAAGCCCCAGAGAAGTCCTCCCACTCTGGTGGTAGAGCATCAGGTCCTCTAGTCTCTCCCATGCCTCATACCATAGGACGACTACATCACGTGGTCGAAAAGAAGCCAAATCCACAACCTCGGTGACGAAGGCATGCATCACCCTCAATACTCTATCCATATGGTCTATAAAGTCCCGAGGATCCTTAGTGGAGCTGGATCCTGTAAATAATGGAGGGGCTAAGTGAAGAAACTCTCATACTATCGAGCTTCCTGTCTGATCTCTCCGAGCATATGCTCCCGACTCTAGTTGTCTTTTATAAATAGAAACCATCCTAGTCAGCAACTGAATTGCCTCCCTCATCCACTACTCCCCAATATATGATGGGGGAACAATAGGTGTTGGAGGTCCTGTGTCTCTAGATGCCTCAGGTACTAATGGAACTGGTGAGGGTGGTGGTACTGCATCTCCCTAGGCTTCAACAAGTGCTGGGGAAACTGAAACTAGGGGTACTGGAGACTCACTGTGTGCCTTTAAGGGAATTCTATCCCTCTGACTCGGTGGGAAACAACTGGTACTTTCCCGCGGATTCATACCTATCTCTCGTTGTGCCATCTCCTGAGCATAGGTAGCTGTTAGATAAGAAACACAAAGCACGATTTAGATTTCCTATGTTCTTATAACTTCATCCTATAGTATGATCTATTAATTGAAAGAAACGTAACCATTCCTAAATGCCCCATAGCCTCCTGATTATTAACCTCTTGCATAACACACCCATAAGCAAGAATCTACTAGACACGGCTTGTGGACTCTCTAAGATACGACTGATAAGTAGGATTTAATGTGTTTTATGCCCCTACTTGCCTATGCTTTGAGTATATTTTGCTACAAAATAGCCCCAAAAGGCTTACAGGTGGTGATTGATTTTAGGTTTGAGCGACAAAGTGACGAAGTGTCAAAGATTGGATCAAAATCGAGTGAAACCTGCTCAGGTATCAAAGGCTAAGTGACGTGGTGGGAAACAGAGCCTAGTGCGGACCGCACAATTGTGTATGCGGCCGCACTAGGGGATTCATAGGAGTATAATCAAGTCTTGAATAATGCGACCGCGGTTGGAAATATGTGGACCGCGTCCAGCTGACGCGGCCGTGCTATTAAGACATGCGGCCCATGTGACAAGGTTCAGAGAAAAGTATGATCAAGTCTTGCGTAACGCGACTGCGGTTGGAAATGTGCGGCACCCGTCCAGCTCACATGGCCGTGCCATTATGGCATGCGGCTTGCATCAGAAGGTTCAGAGAAGATGGAAATTTTAGCAATGGCAAGCCATGGGGCCGCGGTCACCATTTTGCGGTCCCGCCAGACCTTCACGTGGTCGTTCCATACCTTTGCGCGGTCCGTGCCAGCCAATTCAGAGAAGACAAAAATTGAAGTCAAAGAGCCCGTGCGGTCGAGGTCGTAATTGTACGGCCCGCACTGACCCCGCATGGGAAATTTTGTCCAATTTTTCCAGCCCACTATAAATAGATTATTTTACCATTTTTAGAGAGAGTTTTTTAGGTTTTATTTTACTGAACGGAGCTGCGCTCATGAGGGCGGAAGTTTTAGCCTATTTTGTTTTTTTAGCATTAATTTCTCCATAGATTCATGTAGTTTAATCTTAGTAATTAATTATTCTATCTATTTCTCCTTCTATTTCTTCTGATTCTTCTTTAATTATGTGTAGCTAAACCCATTAGCTAGGGTTGTGGCTCAACCCTAGTATGGGTTTGAGGATGTTGCTTTATAATGATAGATTGCTATTGGGTATTTGCTATTTGGGTTAATTTTATGCTTAAATTAAGGATTCGTGGTTGCAAACATTGATCCTAGCTTAGTAAGTTTTGACTCTTCTTGAGAAAGAGAGTCTATGACCCTAATATTGACCCAACAAGGAATTGGGATGGACCCATGAGAAATGGTAGTTCCAATTAATGGGTTAAATCTCGAGAGAGTTATCACCGTACTTGAACCCTAGTTGCTTTGTCTAATTGGCCTATCCAATTGGTCTCGAGAGAGTCAATCAGGCAAAATCAGTTTCACTAACGAGAGGTGTAAGAGTGGATACAATTGTGCAACGGTTATAGCATAAGTCCTAAATATGTCAATCTATTCTTAATAGTTTCTACCTGTTAGTTAACCACCCAGGTGATGCCATGACTCGAGTGCCTTTCTTCCTATTAGTTATAACCAAGCAAAATTTCTTTAGCATAATTTAGTCTTCAAATTTAATTCATAGTAGTAGTTGTTAATACAAAGAAAACCCAAAAATGTTAGGAGTGCAAATAGAAGTTCAAACGCAAGTTTAGGATAAGCAGACAATACAACTCCATTCCAAGCTCCCTATGAAAATTCGACCCCGAACCATTATTCGGGTAAAAGCTGTAGCGACCCGCTCTCCCTACAATCGTGTGGCGTTGAGTCGGCAACGATCACTTTTTGGTGCCATTGCCGAGGAGCATACGGTGTTGACTATCTGTCTAGCTAGTTTTGTGTTTTGCTTCTCTTTCCTTCTTGTTTACTAATTTTGTTGTATTAGTCAATCAGGTAAAAATGGCTCTCAATGCAAATGACCCTCTTGGAAATGACATGGCGAGAAAGGAGGTTGAAGATATTGATCAAGATGAACTTATACATCAAGCTCCACGTAGAGGTAGAAATGCCAATGCAAACGTAAATCTAAATGAGAATATTCCAGACCATCCTTTGCCACCGCCAAGAGTGGCTCCAAGAGTACTCCCGAATCAAGGATATGCAAATTCCATCGTTCCTCCCCGAATCCCGGTGGGGAACTTCCAAATTACAAATGTCATGTTAACCTTGCTCGAGCAAGGGTATTTTACAGGAGCCTCTGATCAAAATGCATACAAGCAATTGAAGGGGTTCATTGATACATGTTGGGGTAGCAAGCAAACAAACGTATCCGATGATGCTTTGAGATTGAGGCATTTCCCATTCTCTCTTCGGGGTAAAGCATTGGATTAGTTAGAAAGGCTTCCTAATCATTCCATCACAACTTGGGATGAGTTGGCGGATAAATTAATTGGAAAGCTTTTCTCACCAAGACATATGGCGGAACTTCGAAATGAAATTTTAGCCTTCAAGCAAGAGCCAACGGAACCTTTGAATGAAATCTGGGAGAGATATTGGTGAAGGAATGCCCTAATAGTGACATGACTGAGGCGATGATTCAACAAACGTTCTATAGGGTAATCAACACAACCAACCAATGTATTGTGAACGAATTGGCCGGAGGAAATTTTATGAAGCTTCCCTACAATGAAGCTTGTGATGTTTTAGATGAAATGGCCGATACTTCGTCGGCAAGGTAAAGCTAAGCAAATGTTCCTCAAGCTGATACTAATGTCATACATTTGCACAAGGAATTGCACGATTATGGCATAGCTATTGCCGAGCTTACAACAACTATGAATCAATTGGCAAAGGCGCAATTGCAGCAAGTCCAAAACCCACGCCAAGTCAATGCAATGGAAGGTGTTTCTATGTTGAAAAGGAGGAAAAACGGGCAACAACAACCTCAAGGTAATTATGAATAATTTGAAAACAACAATTATGGTGGCGGATATTCGAATGAGTGCTATGACGATCAAAGTGAAGAGTGTCAATATGTCAATAACTACCAAGAAATAGAGGAAATCAAGGGAATCAACAATGGCGTCCACAAGGAAATTGGAAAAATCAACAAGGAGGAGGAAATTTCAATATCCACAACCAACAACAAGGTAGTGGCAATTGGAACAACAACAATCAAAACAACAATTGGGGTAACCAACAAGGCGGCAACAAAAGGAATAGTCACAACCAGAAACAAGGTGGTGGCAAGTGGTCAAAGCAAAAATTGGGGTAATCAAGGCAATTGGAATGGGAACAACAACAATTGGAGCAATAATAACAATCAAGGAGGGTTGAATAATAGTGGAAAACAAAGCAACTGGGGTCAAGGTTTGCAAAGGCCCCCATGTACCAACAACCGAGAAACCCACCCCCTTTTCAATCTCAAGGGTCTAGTTCGTCGGGTAGTGATATGGCGAGAATAGAACTGATGTTCGAACAAATGATGAAGAAGAACCAAGACTCTGATGCTCAATTGGCCTCCCACAATACCTCTATTCAAAATTTGGAAATGCAACTAGGTCAAATCTCTCAATTGTTAAATACTCGCCCGAAGGGTGCTCTACCAAGTGATATGGTAGTAAACCCAAAGGGCGGGCACCACAATCTTGTGATGGCGGTGGTAACGCGAAGTGGAAGAGGCGGTGATGTGCATGCCTCAAGAGAAAAGCAAGTCATGGTTGATGAGGATGAGTTGCGAGATGATGATATGCCTTTGGTGGTTGAGGATGTGGTGGAACCCAATGTGAACAATGATGTGAGGATTGATAGTAATAAGGTTGAGGAGGAGACACAAGAGGCTGTGAACCCGTCTAGGGAACACGTGATTGATATGCCCGAGCCGGTGGTGCCACAACCCAAGGCACCCGTGCCTAGGCCTCCTCCGCCCTATCCTCAACGGCTGGCCAAGAAAAAGGGTGACAACCATTTCAAGAAATTCATTGAGATGCTGAAGAGTCTAAATATCAACGTGCCTTTGGTGGAGGCACTCGAGCAAATTCCGGGATACACAAAGTTCATGAAGGATTTGATTACAAAAAAGAGGTCAATTGAGTGTGAGACAATCAAGATGACTCATCAAGTGAGCGCAATTGTACATTCTATGGCTCCAAAACTTGAGGATCTCGGTGCATTTACTATCCCTTGTAACTTGGAAGTGCCGACTTTGCAAAAGCCCTTTGTGACTTGGGGGCTAGTATTAATTTGATGCCTTATTCGGTTTTCAAGACCTTGGGAATCGAGAAACCTAGACCAACCTCCATGAGACTTCAAATGGCGGATCGATCGATGAAATGACCTTTGGGCATAATTGATGATGTTCTTGTTCGTGTTGATAAATTCATATTGTCGGCCGACTTTGTCATATTGGATTGTGAGGTGGACTTTGAATTGCCGATAATAGAAGACCTATCCTAGCTACATGGAAGGCATTAGTGGATGTTGAAGCTAGAGAGTTGACATTCTGTGTGGATGATGGGAATGTGGTATTCCATGTTTGCAAATCAATGAGACAACCGAATAGCACGGAGGTGTGTTCATTTGTAAACATTGCCTCGGCTGTGATCATGGATGACACAAGTTCTATGATAAATGTGTTAGAAAATACGCTTAACGCTAGAGGGGGGGGTGAATAGCGTTATAATAAAATTTAGCGTAAACTTGCGGAAATTAAAATTTGCAGGAAATAAATAAGTGCATTAAATAAACAAAAAGGAAAGAACGCACCGATATATTCTGGTTCACCACAACACGTGGCTAGTCCAGTCCCCGAGAGACTCTCTCGAGATTTTCCACTAACTTGTTAAGCTTACGCGTGCTCAACAAACCTTTACAACTTAAGGACACAAGCCTTAACACCTTTGCTCGGAGATACAACACTCCAAGACTTCAACCAAGGAAACACAAGTTCCTTACAACAAGAGAATCACAATTCTCTTACAAGTGTATAAAACACTAAACACTCAAACAAAATACTCCTTTATGACTAGGTATGAGTAAAAGAAATAAGCTCTAGATCACAACAACTTTGGACAAGAATATGGCTCTCAAAAGCTTTATGAAATTGAATATAAAATGATAAACAAAAGTATGCAAGCTTATAGCAATGTAATGATCAGTTGTAGTATGTTGTTGTATTTAAAACACTGAAATGAAGTTGTATTTATAGTTGAAAAACTTGGCATTACCGTTGCCTAATTGCCAATTAAGAGTTGCTGATTTTACTCACTGACAATTGATTGTCAAACCCCAACAATCGATTGTCTGCCAGTCAGATCAAAATTCAATCCCAGATTTTACGCTTGATAATCGATTACTTACAATCCATAATCGATTACTGGCAACGTTCGAAAAATCCTTTCCAGATTTTACCACAAACAATCGATTGTCCAGAATCAACAATCGATTACTCAGCAACGTTCAAAAAATCTTTTCCGGATTTTAATCAAAACAATCGATTATACCAAATCAATAATCGATTACCCAATAACGTTCAAAAAATCTTTTCCGGGTTTTAATCACAACAATCGATTATACAGAATCAATAATCGATTACCTGACGGTATTTGAAAACTTTACGACAACGGTCAGCTGCACAATCGATTGCACAAAGTCAACAATCGATTACTTATCAGTTTTTGAAAAACATTTTAGACACTGCCTCTTGACAATCGATTGTTATATACTCACAATCGATTATTTAATATTTTTGAAAAAGTCTGGAAGTCACTGCCTCAACACAATCGATTGTCATAAGTTCACAATCGATTATTTTGTGACTTTGAAAAATCTGAAGGACACTGTCTCTTCACAATCGATTGTCATTAGCTTCACAATCGATTATTCTGAGTTTTGAAAAACTTTGATGGACACTGCCTCATCACAATCGATTGTCATTTGTTCACAATCGATTGTCATGCAGGTTTGAAAAACCTGATGCTCACTGTCTTACTCACAATCGATTGTCATTAGTTCACAATCGATTGTCATGCAGTCTTGGCTTAAAACAATCGATTATCATAAGTACATAATCGATTATCTTAGTCCAGATTTTTAAGGCATGTCTAAAAATTATTTTGACTATTGTAAATATGCATGATTTAAAATCATTTGACGTTAAATTAAATATGCATGATTTTGGAAAATAGTTTTATGAGAGAAGCCATGTTACGAGTCAAGTTGTAGGATCAAGATCACAAATAAGAATGACTCAATTAAACTAATAAAACTTTGTCTTGAGCTTGAATCTCGTTGTATATCAATTGTGCGCTTGTTTCTTGAACTTCGTCATATATCAATTTTCGCTTCGTTTGTCATTCATCAAAACCTACACAAAAGAACACACGTTTTAGTATATTGCATTGAGAACGTGTTTCCAACAATTTCCCCCTTTTTGATAATGGCAAACATTAAGCGGGATATGCAAGTTTGTTCCCCCTCAATTTGAGAATTCCCCCTCAATTTAAGCTTATAAATACTGAGAGTGCATACCCGTTATCTTCCCCCTTTTGCCATTAGCAAAAATAATAATAAGATGCCAAAGATGAAATAAACCTTGTTTATTTATTGGAAAGAAGGCGTGATTATTTAAAGAGAGTATAATAGCTCAAATGATAGCATTACAATCGATTATTGATACGAGATAATCGATTATTAGATGACAGAAACAGATTTTTCTGAAGACTCGATTCTTGCGCGTCATGCTTTATAATTCCCCCTACTTTTAGGGCGATACCTGCAAGAAAGGATTAGACGTCTCCGACGCTCAAGTTAGAAATCATGAAAAAAAATGCAATGCATGACTTAGATCAACGTGGAGTCAAGAATCCCGAGTTCACTGCGAATTCGGAAGAAGGACTCTTTCTCTAAAGGCTTTGTAAAGATGTCTGCCAATTGGTTTGTGGTTTCAACAAATTCAATTTCGACATCGCCTTTGAGAACGTGATCTCTAATAAAATGATGTCTAATTTCAATGTGTTCCCTTCGCGAATGAAGAACGGGGTTCTTCGTCAAGCATATGGCACGAGTATTATCACATCTAAGAGGGATATGATCAAGACTTAGGCCATAGTCCAAGAGTTGTTGTTTCATCCATAGGATTTGAGCGCAACAACTCCCCGCGGCTACATATTCAGCCTCGGTTGTGGACAACGCAACACTTACTTGTTTCTTGCTAAACGAAGAAACGAGAGAGCTACCGAGCAAATGGCAAGTGCCACTAGTGCTCTTGCGGTCCAATTTGCATCCAGCAAAATCGGAATCGGAGTAGCCAACAAGTTGGCATGAAGAGCCTTTGGGTAACCATAGACCCACATTTGTAGTACCAACAAGATACCTTAAAATCCGTTTTACCGCAGTAAGGTGAGACTCCTTCGGACACGATTGATAACGAGCGCATAAGCACACGCTAAACATGATGTCCGGACGACTAGCAGTAAGATAAAGAAGAGATCCAATCATACCTCGATACTTTTTGGTGTTGACTTCCTTACCTTTCTCATCTTTGTCTAGATGATCGGATGTGCTCATGGGAGTTGCCATTTCTTTTGCATTGTTCATCTCAAATCGTTTCAGCAATTCTTTGCAATATTTGGTTTGACAAATGAATGTACCTTCTTTCATTTGCTTTACTTGTAATCCCAAAAAGAATGTTAACTCACCCATCATAGACATCTCAAATTCGCTTGTCATTAGATCGGAAAATTCCTTGCATAAAACATTGTTAGTAGCACCAAATATAATATCATCTACATATATTTGAATTAACAAAATATCATTGTTTTTATGCTTAACAAAGAGAGTTGTGTCAACTTTCCCCCTAATGAAATCATTTTCCAAAAGAAACTTACTCAATCTTTCATACCAAGCTCGGGGAGCTTGTTTTAAACCATAAAGAGCCTTTTTGAGTTTGAAAACATGATCGGGAGATTTAAAGTTTTCAAAACCGGGGGGTTGTTCAACAAAAATTTCTACTTGAATAAAACCGTTTAGAAAAGCACTTTTCACAACCATTTGATATAAATTGAAATTCATAGAAGAGGCAAATGCAAGCAATAAGCGAATAGCTTCTAATCTAGCTACGGGAGCATATGTTTCCCCATATTCAATACCTTCTTCTTGATTATAGCCTTTTGCTACAAGCCTAGCTTTGTTTCTAGTGATTATACCATTTTCATCTAGTTTATTGCGAAAAACCCATTTCGTACCAATTATGGTATGACCTTCGGGTCTTGGCACCAAATCCCAAACGTCATTGCGTTCGAATTGGTTAAGCTCCTCTTGCATTGCCAAGGTCCAAAATTCATCCCCAATTGCTTCTAAGATGGTTTTGGGTTCAATTTGAGAAACAAAAGCAGTATGTTCTAAGGTATTTTTGAGAGAGTTTCGGGTACTTACCTTGTCTCCAACGTTGCCAATTACCTGTTCGAGAGGGTAATCTTTGATTGTCCTCCACTCGTTAGGCATATTCATTTCTTTTTCCAATTGTGGCGCTTCTTCCGTTGGTTGTTCCTCAGTTTCATCTTTATTTTCCTTGGGTGGTTCCTCTTGTATTTTGTTTTTCAAGCTACCTAAGATACCTGCAAGATCAAAACCGGAATCCTTTCTCGCCAAGCGAGCATTATTTTCGGAAAATACAACATGAGGGGATTCCTCCATAATTTTGGTTCTTTTATTAAAGACCCTATATGCTTTACTACGTGAGGAATATCCAAAGAAAATACCTTCATCCGACTTAGCATCAAATTTACCCATTTGGTCTTTGCCATTGTTATGAACAAAACATTTGCAACCAAAAACTCTAAAATGGAAAATATTTGGTTTTCTACCCTTATAAAGTTCATAGGGGGTTTTCATGAGTATCGGCCGAATTACTACTCTATTTAGAACATAGCAAGCGGTACTCACGGCGTCCGCCCAAAAATATTTGGGTATCTTAGCTTCGTCGAGCATGGTTCTAGCCATCTCTTCGAGACACCTATTTTTCCTTTCCACCACCCCATTTTGTTGTGGTGTCCGTGGAGCGGAAAAGGTATGCTCGATTCCGAGTTCGTCACAAAAGTCCGCAAAGAGATTGTGATCAAACTCCCCCATGATCACTTCTAATTGAAGTGGCGGTTGTTTCTTTCTCATTTTGAACACGCTTAAGAAAATATTTAAAATTTTGAAAAGCATCACTTTTATTGGCAAGAAATAAAGTCCAAGTAAATCTCGAGTAATCATCAACAATCACAAAAGCATATTTATTTCTTCCTAGACTTTCAATGCGAGAGGGACCAAATAAATCCATATTAAGTAATTGCAATGGTCTAGAAGTTGAAACAATGTTTTTAGATTTGAAATATGCTTTTGTTTGCTTCCCCTTTTGACACGAGTCACAAATAGAGTCATTTTCAAATTTTAAATCGGGAAGACCAACAACTAAGTTTTGAGAAATCAATTTGTTCAAAAGATGCATATTGATATGTGCTACTCTACGATGCCATAGCCAAGTATCATCCTCTTTACTCATTAGACAATCAACATAATCGGGTGAGGAATTAGCAAGATCAACCATATAAATATTATCTACTCTAAAACCACGGAGGATAATTTTGAAATCACTACGTCTGAACACTAAGCATTCATCCGAATCAAATAAAGCAAGATTTCCCTTGTCACACAATTGGCTTATGCTCAAGAGATTATGCTTTAATCCTTTAACAAGTAATATATGCTTAATGGAGGAATTTTCATCCTTACCGACCGAGCCGATGCCGATGATCTTTCCTTTATTGTTATCACCGAAGATAACACTTCCTCCTTCTTTGTGCTCTAATTGAAGGAATTTGGATTCATCTCCCGTCATATGCTTTGAGCATCCACTATCAAGGTACCATAGTACACTTGATCCCTTCAAGCATACCTACAAAACAAATTAATGTTCTTTAGGTACCCATGCCATCTTGGGTCCTTGGGGGTTAGGCATATTATAATGATGCGATTGAGTAATATGTCTATGACGTGTAAAGCATGCAGGAGCAATATGACCAATGCGTCTACAATAATGACAAGTCACATTTGGGTTATGCATCCTTCTAGGTTCATAGTAACTAGACGGATGAAAATTTCTTACTCTATTTTGAACACTATGACTATTTCGCATATCATGAGAATTATTTCTCCTACTATGAGCTCTAGGATGGGCAGCATTTCTAGAGTGATTGTTTCTCGGTTGAAGGCCATTTCTAGGTCTTCTCAAAGGTTCAATATTTGGCCTAAAATATGCATCATTTCTAGGGTAACTATTTCTAGGTGGTAAGTCATTTCTAGGTCTCCTAAAATGTTCAACATTTTGTCTAGCATGCATATTGGTTCTAGGATTGCTATTTCTAGGATAAGCATTTGTTTTATTAGTCTTAGGTTGAGCCTTAGGTGGTTGGGGTTTGGCTTCAACCTTTTCTTTAACCTCATTCTTAAAACCTATGCCATGCTTGGTTGATTTCAAATTAACAAGGACCTCATTCAAATTCTTGTGGGAAGAATTAAACTTATCTAAGGTGCCTTTGAGTCTATCTACCTCATTTTTGAGATGCAAGCAAGAAGAACAACTTTTAGTAGAACTTTCGGGCTTATCGGTGCTTCTTTTTCCAAAAAACTTGTTTTCCTCTTTCAGCTTTTCATTTTCTAAAACCAGTTTTTCTACATCCTTTTCTTTCAAAGAAAGCTGTTTTTGAAAATCCTTTTCTTTTAATGAAGCATTTTCTTTTATGCCCTTAACAGTTTTTGAAGCTTAATAAACTCAGCATATAATTCATCAAAAGCAGTTCGCATTTCTTCAAGAGTAAAGAAGTTTTTAGACGAAATTTGACATACCTCATCTTTGTTGTCTTCTTGTGCCATAAGGCAAAGATTTGCTGCTTCGTCTTCTTCTCCTTCGCTTGACTCATCTCCGGAGTCGCCTCCCCAAGAAATGTATGCACGTTGCTTTTTAAAAGGTTTCTTCTCCTTTTTGATGTTTGGGCAATTTGATTTGATGTGCCCGGTTTTACCACATTCATAGCACTTGATTTGTTCGCCTTGCTTTTTGCCCTTGCGTTCATACTCCTTGCGCATGAACTTTTGAAATCTTTTGATAACGAGTCCAAACTCGTTGTCTCCTTCCTCGTCAATTTGCGGTTGGCTTGTGCTCGCCTTTAGAGCTATTCTTTGCCTCCTTTGATCATCAACAAAAGGGTTAAGAATAGTAGATTCATAGGTCTTAAGGTTACCTCTTAGTGCGTTGATGGTAACGTTTGAAACGCCAATGGATTCTTGAATTGCATCGGTCTTTGATCTCCATGTCGGTGTGAGACTTCTAAGAATTTTTTGCACGAGATCTCTATCCGTGAATGTTTTCTTGAGAGCATGTAGGTCATTTACGATTATTGAAAATCGCTCAAACATTTCGTCCACCTTTTCACCTTCCTTCATGTGAAATAATTCATAAGAATGGGTTAGGAAATCAATTTTTGCTTCCCTTACCTGGTCCGTACCTTCGTACGTAACTTCTAGTTTGTCCCACATCTCCTTTGCCGTTGTGCAACACGATATTTTCCTATAATCGTCAGCATTAACAGCACAATATAATAAATTAATTGCTTTAGCATTATTTTGAACCTTTCGGATGTCATCCGCGTCATACTCATCCTCGGACTTGGGAACCCATTCGTTTTCCACCTTCTTTGTTGGAATTTGGTTTCCCTTCATTATCACCTTCCAAAGGTGAAAGCTGTTGGACTGAACGAAGATCTTCATCCTCTTCTTCCAGTACGTGTAATTTGTACCGTTGAATAGAGGTGGTCGTGTGGAGCACTGTCCTTCATCAATTCCTGCAAAAGAATCACGAGTAGAAGCCATGGATGGTTCTCTCAAACTGTTAAGTTTTCAGAGAGTTGGGCTCTGATACCAATTGTTAGAAAATACGCTTAACGCTAGAGGGGGGGGTGAATAGCGTTATAATAAAATTTAGCGTAAACTTGCGGAAATTAAAATTTGCAGGAAATAAATAAGTGCGTTAAATAAACAAAAAGGAAAGAACGCACCGATATATTCTGGTTCACCACAACACGTGGCTAGTCCAGTCCCCGAGAGACTCTCTCGAGATTTTCCACTAACTTGTTAAGCTTATGGGTGCTCAACAAACCTTTACAACTTAAGGACACAAGCCTTAACACCTTTGCTCGGAGATACAACACTCCAAGACTTCAACCAAGGAAACACAAGTTCCTTACAACAAGAGAATCACAATTCTCTTACAAGTGTATAAAACACTAAACACTCAAACAAAATACTCCTTTATGACTAGGTATGAGTAAAAGAAATAAGCTCTAGATCACAACAACTTTGGACAAGAATATGGCTCTCAAAAGCTTTATGAAATTGAATATAAAATGATAAACAAAAGTATGCAAGCTTATAGCAATGTAATGATCAGTTGTAGTATGTTGTTGTATTTAAAACACTGAAATGAAGTTGTATTTATAGTTGAAAAACTTGGCATTACCGTTGCCTAATTGCCAATTAAGAGTTGCTGATTTTACTCACTGACAATTGATTGTCAAACCCCAACAATCGATTGTCTGCCAGTCAGATCAAAATTCAATCCCAGATTTTACGCTTGATAATCGATTACTTACAATCCATAATCGATTACTGGCAACGTTCGAAAAATCCTTTCCAGATTTTACCACAAACAATCGATTGTCCAGAATCAACAATCGATTACTCAGCAACGTTCAAAAAATCTTTTTCGGATTTTAATCAAAACAATCGATTATACCAAATCAATAATCGATTACCCAATAACGTTCAAAAAATCTTTTCCGGATTTTAATCACAACAATCGATTATACAGAATCAATAATCGATTACCTGATGGTATTTGAAAACTTTACGACAACGGTCAGCTGCACAATCGATTGCACAAAGTCAACAATCGATTACTTATCAGTTTTTGAAAAACATTTTAGACACTGCCTCTTGACAATCGATTGTTATATACTCACAATCGATTATTTAATATTTTTGAAAAAGTCTGGAAGTCACTGCCTCAACACAATCGATTGTCATAAGTTCACAATCGATTATTTTGTGACTTTGAAAAATCTGAAGGACACTCTCTCTTCACAATCGATTGTCATTAGCTTCACAATCGATTATTCTGAGTTTTGAAAAACTTTGATGGACACTGCCTCATCACAATCGACTGTCATTTGTTCACAATCGATTGTCATGCAGGTTTGAAAAACCTGATGCTCACTGTCTTACTCACAATCGATTGTCATTAGTTCACAATCGATTGTCATGCAGTCTTGGCTTAAAACAATTGAGATCATAAGTACATAATCGATTATCTTAGTCCATATTTTTAAGGCATGTCTAAAAATTATTTTGACTATTGTAAATATGCATGATTTAAAATCATTTGACGTTAAATTAAATATGCATGATTTTGAAAAATAGTTTTATGAGAGAAGCCATGTTACGAGTCAAGTTGTAGGATCAAGATCACAAATAAGAATGACTCAATTAAACTTACAAGGATCAAGATCACAAATAAGAATGACTCAATTAAACTTACAAAACTTTGTCTTGAGCTTGAATCTCGTTGTATATCAATTGTGCGCTTGTTTCTTGAACTTCGTCATATATCAATTTTCGCTTCGTTTGTCATTCATCAAAACCTACACAAAAGAACACACGTTTTAGTATATTGCATTGAGAACGTGTTTCCAACAAAATGTTGAAGATCCTATTAAGGTTGTGCTTCTTAACATGGATGTCAATGAGGATGTTGGTAGAGTGGAGTGCGTGAATGCATTGCATGGCATGGTTCATATTCATATGAGCCTAGAAATTATCTTTGGATCTTGCAAACCGCAAAACTCCCCCAACGAAGCCATCGATTAAGGAGCCACCAGTGTTGGAGGTGGAGCCCCTTCCTCCATACCTCAGTATGAATTCTTGGGTTCAAATTCTACTTTACCTATTATTCTTTCGTCTTGCTTAACTAACATGCAGGTTGACGCCACTTTGGCGATTCTTCAAAAGAGCAAAAAGGCGATTGGGTGGACATTGGCCGATATTCGGGGAATAAGCCCCGCATTTTGCATGTATAAAATCATCTTGGAGGAGGATGAAAGGCCTTCAATTGAACATCAAAGAAGATTAAATAAAGTAATGCAAGAAGTGGTAAAGAAAGAGGTTATCAAATGGCTTGACGCGGATGTAGTTTATCCAATCTCCGATAGCTCATGACCTCCCCAGTCCAATGCGTGCCAAAGAAAGGAGGAATAACAGTGGTAACCAATTCCAACAATGAGCTTATTCCCACTCGGACCATTACCGGGTGGAGAGTTTGCATGGACTACCGAAAACTCAACAAGGTAACTCGGAAGGATTATTTCCCACTACCGTTCTTGGACCAAATGCTTGATTGCCTTGCAGGACGAGCTTTCTATTGTTTTTTGGATGGGTGTTTAGGATATAATCATATCCTAATTGCCCCGGAGGACCAAGAAAAGGCCACTTTCACATGCCCATATGGTACATTTGCCTTTTTCCCGAATGTCATTTGGGCTATGCAATGCTCCGACAACCTTCCAACGTTGCATGATGGCCATTTTCACCGAGATGGTGGAAGACATATAGGAGGTCTTTATGGACGACTTTAGTGTGGTTGGTGACTCATTTGAAGAATGCTTGGAAAACTTGGATAGAGTCTTGGCCCGATGTGAAGAAACTAATCTTGTTCTCAATCAGGAAAAATGCTACTTTATGGTGGATGAAGGCATAGTATTGGGTCACAAGATCTCTAAGCATGGGATTGAGGTAGATAAGGCGAAAATTAAGGTGATCTCGAGGATTCCTCCCCTACTTCTGTAAAAGGGGTGAGGGGTGTTCTTGGGCATGCCAGATTCTACTTGTGATTCATAAAACACTTCTCATAGGTTGTGAATCCACTTTGCAAGTTGCAAGAGAAATATTCCATGTTTGTTTTTGATGAAAAATACATTGAGGCCTTTGAACTCTTGAAGAACAAGTTGACCACAACTCCTATCATCACCGCGCCCAATTGGAGTTTGCCCTTTGAATTAATGTGTGAAGCAAGTAATGTTGCGGTGGGGGCGGGGGGTATTGGGTCAACGACTTAGCAAAATGTTTCATCCAGTGTACTATGCAAGCAAGACGACTAATGAAGCTCAACGTAATTACACGGTGACGGATAAGGAACTTTTGGCTATTATATTTGCCTTGGAAAAATTTAGGCCATATCTTATGGGGGCAAAGGTGATTTTGCACATGGACCATGCTTCCTTAAGGTACTTGATGACTAAGAAGGATTCCAAGGCGAGATTGATGAGATGTGTATTACTTCTCCAAGAATTTGACTTAGAAATAGTGGATTGGAAGGGAAGTGAGAATCAAGTTGCGTATCATTTGTCACGGTTGGAGGAAGAAGGGAGGCCATGCGATGGCCTTGAAATAAATGACACATTCTCTGACGAGCAACTTCTTTCCGTGTCATTGGGTGACATGCCATGGTTCGCGTGGCAAACTTCATTGTTACCGGAATTGTCCCATGTGATCTCTCTTCCAACCAAAGGAAGAAACATAAGCGGGATAGTTTGGATTTTTATTGGGATGATCCGTACTTATTTAAAATTTGCACGGATGGTGTGATTAGAATACGTGTCCCAAAAGGTGAACAGTTGAGCGTATTGGAGGCTTGTCACTCCTTTCCTTATGGTGGACATCATGGAGGGGTGAGAACGGCTTCAAAGGTCTTGAGTTGCGGTTTCTATTGGTCGACGTTGTTTAAAGATGCTAGTGATTTAGTAAAGAGATGTGATGCATGCCAAAGAGCCGGCGGAATCTCAAAAAGGGATGAGATGCCCCTCACTACGATTCTTGAGGTAGATATTTTTAATGTTTGGGGTATCGATTTCATGGGTCCTTTCATGAGTTCTTGTGGGAACACTTACATCCTCGTGGCGGTGGACTATGTATCAAAGTGGGTTGAAGCTGTGTCATTACCCAACAATGAAGCCCGAAGTGTTGCCGTATTCCTAAAAAAGTGTATCTTCACAAGGTTTGGCATTCCCCGCGCTATCTTTAGTGATGGGGGTCCCATTTTTGCAACAAGGCTTTTGACTCATTGCTTTCCAAGTATGGAGTAAATCACAAAGTAACTACCACCTATCATCCTCAAGCCATCGGCCAAGTGGAAGTCTCTAACCGAGAAATAAAGAGCATCTTATCCAAAGCCAGTCAACACAAATTGGACTGATTGGTCCAAAAAGTTATATGATGCTCTATGGGCCTACAGGACCGCGTACAAGACCCCAATTGGTATGTCCCCGTACCGTTTGGTATTTGGGAAAGCATGTCACTTACCGGTGGAGTTGGAGCACAAAGCTATGTGGGCCTTGAGGAAGTTGAACAATGTCGCAACAAATCTCTGTGTTGAACAACTTCATGAGCTTGACGAGTTTAGATTTCATACATACTCTTGCTCGTCCTTGATAAGGACGAGATGAAGTATCTCCACGACAAATATGCTCGAGGTAAGGAATTCAAGGTTTGTGATATGGTTCTTCTTTTCAACTCTCAGTTAAGGTTGTTCCCGGGAAAGCTCAAGTAAAAGTGGAGTGGGCCATTCAAAGATGTATGTATGACTGCTTTTGGTGCTCTTGATCTCAAGAACAACAATGGTGAAATTTTTCGGGTCAATGGGCATCGTGTCAAGAACTATTTGGGAAATTTTGATGAGAGTCATGTGGTGGTTCTCATTCATTTAATATGATATGGTGGTAACATGCGTCGTGCCGCGACGTTAAATCAGGCGCTTCTTAGGAGGCAACCGTGTATTTTTCTTTCTCTTTGATTTTCTTTGTAGACTAGGATTTTTGAGCTAATTGTTTGTGAGATGTTGCAGGACTTATGTTGAAGCAGTGCAAAGCAAAGCGTAGAAATACACAGTCTCTAAAGATTATCAGTGTGGTCGCGGTAAGATTTTTGCGGTCCGCACCGGAAGAAGCTAAAGGTGATTGATTTCTGAATCTTATCACTTGGCCGCGGTCATGATTGTGCGGTCCGCGGTGGTCTCGCGCAGCCACACCATTTTTGTGCAACCCACGAGGACTTCTTTCTGCAATGCCACAAGGTAAGACCAAGCGTGGTCCGCGGTCATTTTTACGCGGCCGCGGTCATTTTTACGCGGCCGCGCTGGAGGATAAATATCGGGTCCCACAAGTTTTCTGCAAATAGGGACTTAGGGCATCTGTGTAAACTTTTCGCCAAATCACATACCAGAGCCCTCAAATTTCACTGTTCACCTCTAAGACTCTAATTATGTGCTTGCATCAAGAGTAGATTCTCCATATTCCTGGTAACAAATCTTCACAATGATCATTAATTAGTTGTTCATTTCAATTTTCGTCATTTCCCAGTACCATAGGTTCTTTGTTCTTCCGTTTTTGCTTTAGGTTAGTTTATTTGTTGCTTTTAAATGCTGAGCATGAATTTTATGGTGGGTAATCGAGTAGGGACAAATTAGATTGTTAAACTTGAACAAAATGGGCAAATGTGTTAAACCCTAGTTTGCTCCTAACCCTTCACCCAACGCGGCCCGCGGTTATTTTTATGTGATCCGCATGATCTTAACGCGACCGCACTATTATTGGCGCGATCCGCAATGGACCTTGATCTAAAAAGTGAGCTCTTTCCAGCGCGGCCGCGTGCGTAGTTGTGCGGTCCGCGCTGGACTAACACGGCCGCACCCTCTTTTCACGCGACCTGCGTTAGTGAGATTTAGAGTAGGTAAGTTTTTGTTGATTGGTTAGTGCAGCCCGCGATTGTGATCACGCGGCCCACGGTGCCTTCTATGCGGCTGCGCCGTAAAATGTACGATCCACGGTGGTTTGTTCTGAGAGGTGTTCTGCAATTATTCATGCTGTTACTTTGCACTTATTTTGAACACTTTGTGCACTGCTTATGATTCAACTAACAAAGTTAGACATGTTTACTTGCATAAAATGGTGAAACCACGAGGACGCGATACCAAACAACCCGGCCGAGGGGACTCCTCCCGGGGAGGAAAAGGAAAACAAACAAAACTCATACCCTGACCAAAACTTAAAACATGGAAGCAAGTAGTGAGTGATGACGACTAGTGGGGGAGTGAGTACCTGCCCTCTTAGGATATCTCAGCTGACTCGGGGCAAGCCCCACCTTCAGCCCAAGCTCCACTAATTGTACAGTCTGGGTCATCTGATGCTCAGTAGCGGGTAGCGGTGAATACTCCACCTCCCCCACAGCTTCAATATCCGGGGATAGTGCAGCAAGTGGTACCAACAGTGACGATGGGGTGCCCGAGGTTGGTGGTGTAGAAAGAACAAGAAAAGAAGAAGTGTGGGAGGACCGTTTTGTTAGTCAAGTGGCCTTCCATAAATTCCGAGAGATGTAGCCAAAATAAAAATTGATTTCAGAGAGGAGCATAATCACCCGAGACTTATTACCCATACTCCTGAATAAGCACAAGCAATTTCACACCAGATTTGGGTGGGAGCATTTTAGAGATGATTTGGTTGATGCAAACGAGCACATGGTCAAGGAGTTCTATTGCAACGTAGCCTACACCAAAAAGGACTCCGCTGTGACCAAAGTACGCGACAAAATTATGTTGTTCTCGGGGAAGGCGTTGAATAGATATTTGGGTAACGACGAAGATGAGACCCAATACACAGAGAAGTTGGAGATGAATGAGGAAGTTCGGCCATGGGTGGCTGAATATTTGGCTCATCTGGGTGTTGTTCCAGATTGGGGGGTAAAGATTTTGATGAAGAACTTGAATTTCAAGGCAAGAGGGTGGCTCACTTTTGTATGCAACAGGCTTGACCCTACTTCCCATGACCGGACTATCCCACTCCCCTGGATGTGATGATTGCATCCATCATGGTTGTCTTCCTTATCAATGTGGGAAATATAATGTACAGGGCGATCACTTCAATGGGGGTGGACAGCACTTGGAACTACCCATACCCCAACACTCTCACGATGTATTTCCAGGACTTGAAGGTGAAGAAAAAGTCCTATGATGTGACAGTGCGCCCAGTGTCCCCATTCTCATGGTTCAACATTCAAGGCCCGGACAACCCAAAGGACAAAAAGCACAAAGCATCCACCCCTGCCCTGACTGGCCAGTCCGAGGAGGCAATTGCGGTAGAGTCTACTGTCGAGCCTTCTACTGTGCTTCCCTCCATTCCAGTTGTCTCTGTCCCAGTGATGTGCCATCTTTCTCTGCGGGTCCTAGTTCTTCAGCTAGCCCAGCAGTCCCATTTTCTCGGACCCACCCTGTGACAGCTCAACACTTAGCAAAGACTTTGGCCAGTTTAAACTACTGGATGTCAGCTCCGACATCCAAGTTGTCCGCATTGGCCACTACAGTTGATGCCCATTCTGCACCAGCCATTGTCCTGATTCCTCAGTCTCTTGAGGAAACATTAAAGAAGCTCATGTCTAACCAGGAGACGATTATAGAGACTCAGGATGCTTTGACTAAGATGGTAGAGTCTCATGGCATAGCTCTAAAAGAGCTCGCCCGAGAGCAGAAAAAGATGAGGAAGACAAGGGCATCCAAGGAGTCAGTGCAGGTGCTTCGAACATATGTGAACAAGCTATTGGTGGATCAGCTGCTTTTAGACATGTTATTTGGGGAGTCAGCCTCTCCAGCAGCAGCACTAGCGCTAGAGCCACAGCAGGAGCAAGCATCCAAACCTCCGAGGAAGAAGAGGAAGCTGGCTAGTACTGAGGGTCTAGTGATTCAGCTTGCCGAGATTCAGGAGACTCCCTCTAGTGATACACGCGATATTCAGCCGGTCCAGCAGCAGGACCCTATCCCAGCAGCAGAGCATCAGGCGGGGGACCAGTCTGAGGTTCTCACCCATATAGAGGATCAGGACACCACTAATGATACCATGCCTACAGACTAGGCCTAGGGAGCCCTCTATATCTTTTTTTTTTGATATTTTATGCTTATTTTGGTAGTTGGCATTGGGTACAATACCAACTCTTGTTCGTGGTGGTGTGCCCTACTATTTATCTATTCGAATGATTGTATATATTAGACTCCTTTTATGTTTTTAATTTGATTTTCTAGTTGTTCTGTACATAAATTTACATTTTAGTTACTTTTCTCGTACTTTTTATCATGGTCTGTATATAAAGTTACTTTATGTATATATTCATCCCTCGCTGTATATTCTACTCCCCCACTGTATATATTCATTCGTTTTTTCTATTTTCGTAAAAATTTTCTCGTTCTTAACTTCATAGATAGGCTCGTAGCCTTTTGTTTTCTTTTGACATTTTTAATAAGCCCGTGGTTTTCTTAATACCACGGTTCTTTCCAAGGGTAAAGTATTGTGCGAACCGGGTGGCTCTTCCCAATGTAGATGGTGTGACAACCTTCTTAAGAATTTGAGTCTGTTTTTGATTTTTTTCATTTGATTTTGATATTTCATAGTTAAGGGTACCTTAGGCAAGGCTTCACTTGGGCCTAACACGTTTGCCTTTGATCCCATGACCAAGGACATAGTGTTGTGATTAGGATGGTGAAAGTTGTGGCCTTGAGACTCTTGTGTTGACCAAACAGTCATCATGTGGTCATTTTGGACCATTGTGCGCTTGAATCGAAACTAAGGTCATTGTGGACCCTCGACTCGATGTCTTTAGCAATCCTGTAGTGTGTGTGGCGAGAACTCAAATTTTGTGTGTGGCGAGAACTCAAATTATGAGTCTAAGTCCTGCGCCGATGGTCTAGAGTTTGCCCTGAATGTTCGTTGAGGCGAAATCCTAGGTGAAATATGACTTGAGAAGTGATTGTAGGCTCTCCTCAAACCAAATTCTAAGTTAAACAATTCCATGACCTACCAATGAAATGATCCCTAGTTAACACTTTTGAGCCTTGAACCTTTTTCTTTCGAGAACCAATGCTACACGCCTATACCCGTTCTTAATGATACCCTCTCTTGGCACCTAAATCTCCCTTGAGTAATGGGAAATGTCTAAGTTTGGGGGAGGGGGAGAGACAAGAAAGGAAACAAAGTGGGAAAAGGAACAAAGAAAAAGAAAAGGAAGGCAATGAAAAAGAGAGAAGAAAAATACGAAAAATAAATCCAATATACAAAAAAAGGTTCAAGAAAAACAGAAGTGAAAAAGGCTGAAACAAGTAGAAAAAGGAGAAATGTTTTGAATTGCATAAGAAAGAGCGACAGTGTGTCCCTCTAACCCTTGAAGGAAAGTGAAATCCTCAAATGAGTCAAGAAAGTGTGCCAAAAATGAATCAATAGAAGTGCTTACGAGAAGATTGTACTCACTAGAACACGAACATATCCTACCCTTAGCCAAAAGCCTTCACAATGACTCCAAAAAAGCCCTATATGATTTTGATTTGAAGGGAACCTACATTAGTGGATATAAGGGGTAAGCATATAGTACTTGGAGCCGGACTTGTGACTTCCTTCTTGAGAGAGATGAGTAAAAGTCTATCGACCTTGGTTTGTGGGTCAATACTTTAAAAGGTGAGGTTTTCTTAGGGAGGGTTGAGGACGTGTGAGTTTGGGTTCCACAATGACCAAAGCTATTGAGAGAAGTTCCTTGATGAAATGTGTCAACACTTGATGCTCTTATGTCACACTTGATCCATAAGTTTTCAAAGTCTAAATGTGTTAATGATGCATTCGTATAGAGGGCAGTTTTTAGTACCAATTGATGCTTGTTGAGGTTACCTTAGGATAGCTGGAATGACTTGGATGTTTTCTTTAAGGGGTGGGTCTTATTTTATTTTCTTGTCCTAAGGGGTGGGTCTTATTTTATTTGCTTGACGACAAGCAAAGGTTTAAGTTTGGGGGAGTTGATAAGTAGGATTTTAACATGTTTTATGCCCCTACTTGCCTATGCTTTGAGTATAATTTGCTACAAATAGCCCCAAAATGCTTACAGGTAGTGCTTGATTGCAGGTTTAAGCGACAAAGTGACGAAGTGTCAAAGATTGGCTCAAGACGGAGTGGAACCCGTCAGGTATCAAAGGTCAAGTGAAATGGTGGGAAGCGGAGCCTAGTGCGGACCGCACAATTGTGCATGCGATTGCATTAAGGGATTCATAGGAGTATGATCAAGTCTTGAATAACGCGGCCGCGATTGGAAATGTGCGTCCCGCGTCCAGCTCACACGGCCGTGCTATTATGAAATGCAGCCAGCTTCACAAGGTTCAGAAAAAAGTATGATCAGGTCTTGCGTAACGGGGCCGCGGTTGGAAATGTGCGGCCCGCGTCCAACTCACGCGGCCGCACTATTACGGCATGCAGCCCGCGTCACAAGGTTCAGAGAAGATGGAAATTTTTGCAAAGGCAAGCCATGCGGCCGCGGTCACCATTTCGTGGTCCGCGCCAGACCTTCATGCGGCCGCGCCATACCTTTACGCGGTCCACGCCAGCCATTTCAAAGCAGATAGAAATTGAAGCCAAAGAGCCAGTGCGGTCGAGGTCGTAATTTTGTGGCCGAGGTCGTAATTATGCGGCCCACACTGACCCCGCAGGGGCAATTTTGTCCAATTTTTCCAACCCTCTATAAATAGAATATTTTACCATTTTTAGAGAGAATTTTTAGGTTTTATTTTACTGAATGGAGCTGCACTCGTGAGGACAAAAGTTTTAGCCTATTTTGGCATTTTAGCATTAATTTCTCCATAGATTATTGTAGTTTAATCTTATTAGTTAATTATTATGTCTATTTCTCCTTCTATTTCTTCTGATTCTTCTTTAATTATGTCTAGATAAACCCATTAGCTAGGGTTGTGGCTCAATCCTAGTATGGGTAATCGGGGGTGTTGCTTTCTAATAATAGATTGTTATTGGGTATTTGCTATTTGGGTTAATTTTATGCTTAAATTAAGGATTGGTGGTTGCAAACATTGATCCTAACTTAGTGGGTTTTGACTCTTCTTGAGAAAGAGAGTCTATGACCGTAAAATTGACTCAACAAGGAGTGGGATGGACCCATGAGAAATGGTAGTTCCAATTAACAGATTAAATCTCGAGAAAATAATCATCGTACTTGAACCCTAGTTGCTTGGTCTAACTGGCCTATCCAATTAGTCTCGAGAGAGTCAATCGGGCAAAATCACTTTCTCTACCGCGAGGTATGAGAGTGGGTACAATTGTGCAATGGCTATAGCATAAATCCCAAATATGTCAATCTATTCTTAGTAGTTTTTACCCGTTAGTTAACCACCTAGGTGATGCCATGACCCTAGTGCCTTTCTTCCTAAATTTAGTCTTCAATTTTAGTTCATAATAGTAGTTGTTAATACAAAGAAAACCCAAAAATGTTAGGAGTGCAATTAGATGTTCAAACATAAGTCTATTCTAAACAGACAATACAACTCCATTCCAAGCTCCCTGTGGGAAATTCGACCTCGAATCACTATTCGGGTAAAAGCTATAGCGACCCGCTCTCCCTACATTCGTGTAGCGTTGAGTCGGTAGTGATCAACGACCTGCTCTGATACCAAGTTTTGTTGGAAACACGTTTCAAATGCAATATACTAAACGTGTGTTCTTTTGTAGGTTTTGATGAATGTCAAACAAAGCAAAAAGCGATATATAGCAGTGCTCAAGGACAAGCACAAAATGGATGCATTACAAGAAGCTCAAGACAAAGTTTAGAAATGTTATAATTGAGTCAATATTAATTGTGATCTTGATTCCTCAACTTGGCTCATAACATGGCTTCTCTACTAAAATTATTTTTCCAAAATCATGCATACTTAAATTAAGTGTCAAATGATTTTAAACTATGCATATTTACATTTGTTAAAATGTTTTCCAAACATGCCTCACAAATCTGGGCTAAGATAATCGATTATGTACTTATGATAATCGAGTATCTCTAAGCCAAGACTGCATGACAATCGATTATGAATTAATGATAATCGATTGTGAGTAAGTCAGTTAACATCAGGTTTTTGCAAACTGCATAACAATCGATTGTGTACTTATGATAATCGATTGTTAACTGAGGCAAAGTTTTCAAAACTCATAAAAATCGATTATGAACTAATGGTAATCGATTAGAATGAGAAAAATGTCTCCCAGTGATTTTAAATAAAATGATAATCGATTGTGGCTTTTGATAATCGATTATATATGAGACAGAGAGTTTTGAAATTAATTAATAATCGATTATTCCATTTGATAATCGATTGTTGAAGCTGACCGTTGTCATATATTTTCAATTACCTTCAGGTAATCGATTGTTGATATTTAACAATCGATGTTTTGCTTAAAATCTGGAAAAGATTTTCTGAACGTTGTTAAAATAATCGATTGTTGATTTCCGGACAATCGATGTTTTATGCCAAAAATTGGAAAGGATTTCTTAACGTTATAAATAATCGATTATTGATTTGAAGTAATCGATTGTTGACGTAAAATCTGGGATTGAATTTTTAATCTGATAGGCAAACAATCGATTGTTTAGTCTTGACAATCGATTGTCACTGAGTAATTTCAGCAATCCTTAATTGGCAATTAGACAACGGTAAGACTGAGTTTTTCACCTATAAATACAGCTTCAACTCAGTGTTTTCACAACAACAACATATACAATTTGAGTATTTTCATTGCTAAAAGCTTTCTTACATTGATCATCATTTTCCATTCATCCATAAAGCTTTTTGAAGAGCCATTCTATTGAGCTAAGTTGTTGTGATCTTGAGCGTACTATTTTTACTCATATCTACTCATTAAGGAGTGCTTTGTAAAGTGAGTGTGTTTTGTGTTTGTAAGAGAATTGCGATTCTCGTTTGTTGAGGAACTTGTGATTCCTCGGTTGAAGTCTTTGGGATTGTTATCCCCGAGCAATTGAAGTCTTTGGGATTGTTATCCCCGAGCAATTGAAGTCTTTGGGATTGTTATCCCCGAGCAATTGAAGTCTTTGGGATTGTTATCCCCGAGCAGTTGAAGTCTTTGGGATTGTTATCCCCGAGCAGTTGAAGTCTTTGGGATTGTTATCCCCGAGCAATTGAAGTCTTTGGGATTGGTATCCCCGAGCAATTGAAGTCTTTAGGATTGTGATCCCCGAGCACCTAGGTGAGGCTTGTGTCCTCAGCTGTAACGGTTTGTTAAGCACCCGCAAGCTTGACAAGTTTAGTGGAAATCTCGAGAGAGTCTCTCGGGGACTGCACTAACCACGTTTGTGGCCAACCAGGATACATCATTGTGTAAGTTTATTCTACTGCACTTGTTTTAATTTCTGCAAAGTTTTTAAATTCCGCACTAAAACGCTTAATAATTTTAAAACGCTATTCACCCCCCCCCCCTCTAGCGTAAAGCGTATTGTCCAACAATTGGTATCAGAGCCATACTCTCTGAAAGACTTAACCGTTTGAGAGAATCTTTCCATGGCTTCTACTCTAGACTCTTTTGCAGGTATTGATGAAGGACAGTGCCCCACAAGACCTCCTTTGTTTAACGGGACTAATTATTCATATTGGAAAGAAAGGATGCAGATATTCGTCAGATCAAATAGCCCTTACTTGTGGAAGGTGTACACCAAAGGAAATGAGGTTCCTGTCAAAAAGGTGGAAGGAGAATGGGTGCCAAAATCAGAAGAGGAATTCAACGCCGAGGATAATCGAATGGTCCAAAATAATTTTAAAGCTATTAATTTATTACTTTGTGCTGTAAATGCTAATGATTACAGGAAAATCTCCTGCTGCAAAACAGCGAAAGAAATGTGGGACAAGCTTGAGGTCACTTACGAAGGGACTGACCAGGTAAGAGAAGCTAAAATTGACTTTTTAACTCATGCTTACGAATTGTTCCATATGAAGGAAGGCGAAAAGGTAGACGAGATGTTTGAGCGGTTCTCATCAATAGTGAATGATCTCCACGCGCTCAAGAAGACGTTCACAGACAAAGAACTAGTTCGAAAAATCCTTAGGAGTCTAACACCGGCATGGCGATCAAAGGCCGATGCGATTCAAGAGTCAATTGGAATCACGAACGTCACCATAGACGCTCTTAGAGGTAATCTTAAGACTTATGAATCCACTATTCTTAACCCTGTTATTGATGAACAAAGAAGGCAAAAGATTGCTCTAAAGGCGAGCACAAGTCAATCACCAATTGAAGAGGATGGAGATAGCGAATTTGGACTCATCATCAAAAAGTTCCAAAAATTCATGCGAAAAGAATATGACCGCAAAGGGAAAAAGCAAGGTGAGCAAGTTAAATGTTATGAATGTGGTGAAACAGGGCATATCAAAACAAACTGCCCAAATCTTAAAAAGGAGAAGAAACCCTTCAAGAAGCAACGAGCATACATATCTTGGGGAGGAGATTCCGGAGACGAATCCAGTGAAGAAGAAAATGAAGAAGCGGCAAATCTCTGCCTCATGGCACAGGAAGAAAATCAAAGTGAGGTAAGTCAAATCTCTTCTCAAAATTTTTATACTCTTGATGACATGAGAAATGCCTTTGATGAATTGTATGCTGAATTTCTCAAAGTTACAAAAACCGTCACTAGTTTAAGAGAAAGTGCTTCTCTAAAAGAACAGGATTTTCAAAAACAGTTTTCATTAAAAGAAAAAGAATTAGAAAAATTGGTTTTGGAAAATGAGAAGCTACTAGAACAAAACAAGTTTTATGGGAAAAGAAGTTCTGACAAGCCCGAGAGTTCTACAAAAAATTGTGCTTCGTGTGTAGACCTTAAGAATGAAGTAGGTAGATTAAAAGGCACACTAGATAAATTCAACTCCTCTCATAAAAACTTGAATGTGGTGCTTGATAACTTGAAATCAACCAAGCATGGAATAGGCTTCATAAATGAAGAAGAGGTTGATGCAAAAACCCAACCACCTAGAGCTCAATCTAGGATTAATAACAAAAATGCCTTTCCTAAAACAAACATGCATGCTAGACAAAATATTAGGAGACCTAGACATGACCTTCCGCCTAGCAATCGTCACCATAGACATGATGCATATTTTAGGCACAACAGTGATCATGCTAGAAGATCCCGAAATGTTCAACCTAGAAATGATTATGGTGCTCAAATTAGGAGAAATGAAAATAGAGTAAACAATGTGCATTATTTTAGCTACTATGAGCCTAGACGCATGCATAATCCAAATGTGACATGTCATTATTGTAGACGAATTGGTCATATTGCTCCCGCATGCTTTACTAGACATAGACATGCTACTCAAACATATCATTATAGTATGCATAACCCTCAAGGACCCAAAATGGCATGGGTACCAAAAGAGCATTGATTTGTTTTGCAGGTGTGCTTGAAGGAATCAAGTGTAGTGGATGCTCCAAACACTTGACGGGAGACGAATTCAAAATTCCTTCAATTAAAGCACAAAGAAGGAGGAAGAGACGGAAAAGTCGATTTAGGCATTTTTTTCAAAATCGGAAGTATTTTCGAAAAATTTAAAAGACAAAATACAAGGAAGACAAAGGCAAAATTGTGGAAGAAGCTTCTTAAATTGAAGAATGAGCCAAAAGACCAAAATGAACGGAGGATGTTCAAAATCAGGTAATTGGCAAAGTCGAAGGGAAGGTAAGTACCCTAAACCCTCTTAAGAACATCCTAGGACAAAATTCTTAAGAGTTCACGTTTTTCACCCGACTACACTAGTTTCAAAGTTATTATTTCATTTATAGATTACTGACTTGAGCGTCGGAGATGTTTAATTCTATTTTGCAGGTATCCCCCAAAAGGTAAGAGGAAAGTATAAATTGTCTTGATACAAGAAAAATCGATCATAATCGATTATTTATGCTTACAATCGATTATCAGTATCAATAATCGATTATTTGTTGATTCAATTTTTTTTTCATGAAATCTTGTTGAATGTTTACATTGCTTGATAGAATTAAGTCTCATCATTTTAGCATCCCCCTTCCAAACAATCGATTATTTGTTCTGCCAATCGATTATTTGCCAAAATCCAAACTCTCTGTGAGTGAAACAATCGATTACTATATATTGACAATCGATTATCTGTTTTAAACTTATGTTACCGTTTTGGCTCTACAATCGATTCCTGTCAGGTCATAAATATGAAAAACAATCGATTACCAAGTTTGACAATCGACTATCTTTTTCAAATTTTTTTTTGGCGTGTAATCGATGTGTCAGATCATTTTCATTAATGACAATCGATTATTCTATTCAAACAATCGATTGTTGAACGGTCAGTGAATTTATTTTTACCGTTTCAGACTTCAAAGCTCTTCAAATCTCTTCAAATCTTTTCCAATAAGTGTAAGATTCATTCCTTCTCTATATATAGGCTGCACATATGCTCTTGTATACTCACTCAAGCCTCCCAAGCATCAAATTATCTTGTTATCTTTGAAAAATCCTAGCACATCTTTTTCAAAAATGTCAAGCCGCAACTCCAAACGTGCTCGTTCCAAACAAGGTGCTTCTTCTTCTCGCCATCCATATCAAGATGGATCGGTTCTATTCTTTGAATCCGATGAAGAGCTCACCCGTTTCTTAACCAAATTTGAGAAACGCCTTATTCTCCCTCCTCGCTTTTCAACAAATGCTCTTGTTGCACCATTCATTCCAGCCGCGAATATGCTAAGAGAGTGCCAACTTTTCAATTTCCTACTCCTTACTCACCCCTACTACAACATTATTTTGGTTGAAGCTTTTTACTCCAACCTTCACAAAGATGATGAGGGTGAACTCGTTACCAATGTTAACGGCATTTCCATTCTAATTTCTGAAGATAACCTCCACCTCATTGTCGGCATTCCGCATGATGGTGAAGACATCTACCAGTACATAAATGATGCCGGGGACATGATTGATGAAGCTAATCTCTTCCGCCAAGCCGGAGTTGCCTATGATGAGTCTTCTTCCCGTCGTCCCACCATAAAGGGTATGGACCCGAATTATCGTTTCATTCTCTATTTCATCACTCGTGTTCTCAAACCCCGTAAACTCAATCACACCACCATTTCCCAAGAGGATGCCAAATTTCTTCATGCCATTGTCACCGGTGTTAAAATCAATTGGTGCAAGCTTATTCAATCTCATATGTTCAATGCCACCAGAGATGACATACCTCTCCCCTATGCCCTCTTAATAATGAAATTTCTTGAAGCTTCCGGGGTCAATATTGCTAATGGTCCTCTCAAAAAGAGCACCAAAATCTGGGAAATTTCGGAGTCTTCCTTTCATCATGATGGTGATCATGCTCCCGCTCCTCCTCAAAATCGACAAGCCCGTCGTGCTCATCCTCCTCAGGAGCCTACCCTCCGGACTATCTCTGACCAAATTACTCAATTAACCCGTGAGGTCCATGGTTACTTTGATCACGTGCATTATGCCTATGCTCAGGTGGTGCCATATCAAGCGCCTCCCAATGATGATGAAGGGGATGGGGGTGATGAATGATGAAATTGTTATTTTTGATTTGTTTTTCCTTGGTTGGTTAGTTGTTGTTCGTTTTATTGTGTTTGGCTCCACCCATGTAATGTTATTTTCCAATAAATAAACTTTTGTTTATTTCATATGTTTTTTTGCATATTCTTCCCTTGTATATATTTTTGCTAATGGCAAAAGGGGGAAGAAACGGGATATCAAGAAGTATGCTATATCACTCTCAACTTCATTCATGCTTAAAGTGAGGGGGAACATGAATTGAGGGGGAACATCAAATTGCATACTTTACACTTGTCTTGGATTATCAAAATAATTATTGCATATATCCCGCTTATGTTTGCCATTATCAAAAAGGGGGAAATTGTTGGAAACACGTTTCAAATGCAATATACTAAACGTGTGTTCTTTTGTAGGTTTTGATGAATGTCAAACAAAGCAAAAAGCGATATATAGCAGTGCTCAAGGACAAGCACAAAATGGATGCATTACAAGAAGCTCAAGACAAAGTTTAGAAATGTTATAATTGAGTCAATATTAATTGTGATCTTGATTCCTCAACTTGGCTCATAACATGGCTTCTCTACTAAAATTATTTTTCCAAAATCATGCATACTTAAATTAAGTGTCAAATGATTTTAAACTATGCATATTTACATTTGTTAAAATGTTTTCCAAACATGCCTCACAAATCTGGGCTAAGATAATCGATTATGTACTTATGATAATCGAGTATCTCTAAGCCAAGACTGCATGACAATCGATTATGAATTAATGATAATCGATTGTGAGTAAGTCAGTTAACATCAGGTTTTTGCAAACTGCATAACAATCGATTGTGTACTTATGATAATCGATTGTTAACTGAGGCAAAGTTTTCAAAACTCATAAAAATCGATTATGAACTAATGGTAATCGATTAGAATGAGAAAAATGTCTCCCAGTGATTTTAAATAAAATGATAATCGATTGTGGCTTTTGATAATCGATTATATATGAGACAGAGAGTTTTGAAATTAATTAATAATCGATTATTCCATTTGATAATCGATTGTTGAAGCTGACCGTTGTCATATATTTTCAATTACCTTCAGGTAATCGATTGTTGATATTTAACAATCGATGTTTTGCTTAAAATCTGGAAAAGATTTTCTGAACGTTGTTAAAATAATCGATTGTTGATTTCCGGACAATCGATGTTTTATGCCAAAAATTGGAAAGGATTTCTTAACGTTATAAATAATCGATTATTGATTTGAAGTAATCGATTGTTGACGTAAAATCTGGGATTGAATTTTTAATCTGATAGGCAAACAATCGATTGTTTAGTCTTGACAATCGATTGTCACTGAGTAATTTCAGCAATCCTTAATTGGCAATTAGACAACGGTAAGACTGAGTTTTTCACCTATAAATACAGCTTCAACTCAGTGTTTTCACAACAACAACATATACAATTTGAGTATTTTCATTGCTAAAAGCTTTCTTACATTGATCATCATTTTCCATTCATCCATAAAGCTTTTTGAAGAGCCATTCTATTGAGCTAAGTTGTGATCTTGAGCGTACTATTTCTACTCATATCTACTCATTAAGGAGTGCTTTGTAAAGTGAGTGTGTTTTGTGTTTGTAAGAGAATTGCGATTCTCGTTTGTTGAGGAACTTGTGATTCCTCGGTTGAAGTCTTTGGGATTGTTATCCCCGAGCAATTGAAGTCTTTGGGATTGTTATCCCCGAGCAATTGAAGTCTTTGGGATTGTTATCCCCGAGCAGTTGAAGTCTTTGGGATTGTTATCCCCGAGCAGTTGAAGTCTTTGGGATTGTTATCCCCGAGCAATTGAAGTCTTTGGGATTGGTATCCCCGAGCAATTGAAGTCTTTGGGATTGTGATCCCCGAGCACCTAGGTGAGGCTTGTGTCCTCAGCTGTAACGGTTTGTTAAGCACCCGCAAGCTTGACAAGTTTAGTGGAAATCTCGATAGAGTCTCTCGGGGACTGGACTAACCACGTTTGTGGCCAACCAGGATACATCATTGTGTAAGTTTATTCTACTGCACTTGTTTTAATTTCTGCAAAGTTTTTAAATTCCGCACTAAAACGCTTAATAATTTTAAAACGCTATTCACCCCCTCTTCTAGCGTAAAGCGTATTGTCCAACAAGTTTGTCATGCCCCAAACTAAGGGAGGCACGATTGATACTCGATGCTGCATACTAGCTAACTAAACTGGGGGCCCAATAGATCGGGTAGCACAACATCTGAAATACTAAGCTTAGAGCATTAAGATGTACATACATGTCTCCAATCGCGGCCTCGTTGAGTACTAGCTGGCCAACGAGGCCGCGATTGGATACATATATGTCTCCAATCGACCTTTTCCTGATGTTCCTTCATCTTGTCCCGGAGCATTTTGTTTTCATTTTCCATCTCCTCCATTTTTTAGGATGACTGTGACCGTATTGTTACCTGCATCAGCAACAGTATGAGCGTTACATGTTCATGTAGTGTTTGGCTCATCGGCAACTACTGCAGTTTCTGCGGCTAACGTGTCTTCAGTATCTTTCTGATCGGGTTTATCGAGCATATTGCTCAAGGTGCTTATCAACCATTCTTCTAGTAACCTTTTGATAGCCGGTGGCGTTCCTCCTACTGCGAACGTTGAGGTTTCCCTCTCATACAAGATCGTTAGATCCCCGTGCGGGGGATGTGAGATCTCTCCCTCAGGTGTGGTACTTGGTGTTGCATTTTTGTTGTCTTCTCCACTGAATTCGTTGAGGGAATTCAGGAGATTGTTTGTGACACCCACTATTGCCCTTAGCCTCACTTCTTCCTTTCCCGACATTGTTGCCTTTTATGAAGCTGAAGAAAAGCGATTATTCTTTTCGAGAATCTAGATGAAAACTATGATTTCAACTATAGAAATTCCATATACGGCGCCAAATTGTTTGGCTCAAAAGTTAGTGAAACCCTTTTGAACAAATCAATCAAAAATGAAGGGATAAATCTTAGTTAAGTGTAATTATCTCTAGAAGGAAAGATAGATAAGGTGAAGACTTCTTTCTTGATTTAATTCAACAAAATAACCTCCTTTGGAATTTTTTCATTCGTAAGTAATATTACAGTCAAAATTTGGGGATCCTCTTTTTACAAAGTTATTCCCCTCTATATATACAAGGAGCGAAACCCTTCTAAGTAGTAAAAGACAAATTACAAGAAATATTTCTAATGTCCCCTAGTGGGCCTACACCGTTACAAAAGTCTCATATAATACTTCGTTTGCCTGAAGGTCGTCTCCCGCATGACATTGAATCAAGGAGAACCCGTTGTTTGTGATGCTCGTCTGTGGTCGTTATTGGTCAAATTTGAACTCATACAATAGAGTTCTAACATAATATATTGAAAGTTTATACGCATAAATTATATATATTAGAATATTATGTTAGAATTGTTTGTGTTTTAATAAACTAATAATTATGTTTTAATAATTTAGCAAATATAAATTGTTTTTTATTATGAATTCGAAACTGACTGAAAACGAGTGGAAAACCAAAAAGGTAAGGGCTAAAAAGCCTTCCTTGACATTCACCACTAAACCCCACCACGCAACCTCCTCTTAAAAAAACTGTAGCAAAGCAAAGTGTCGGTGGCTCGGTACCTAATTGCCAATTTGCCATTGCCAGCATTATTAGAAGTCACATTTAAAGCACAAACATTTTACTAATAAAGTATATTAAAGTAGTGTCTACCTGTGACATTCACGATAAAGCTAATCAAGAAAAAGACTCATACCCCACCTCATTTCTTGCCACGTACATAGCGGTGCTCTTATTACTTTCTTTATTTTTATTTTCTCCCTATGATGTGAAATTAATCTATCCGTTGTTTCCTGTATTGGGTCTCTGCATTTTTGACAAAGACACCCTACCCCTAGCATTTGCTCATCACAATCAAGAATTATTAATACTAGTATTATATTATTATAGCAGTAAATTAAATTCACTTCAGTGACAGCTGTAAGCTGCTGTATTCTTCTCTGGTCTTATTATATTTCCTTTCCTTTATTTCGACGGAGGGAGCTGACGTAGTAAAGTTATTATAGTCTTTTATAAAAATATAAAATAATTAATAAAATTATTATTATGTAAATTTTATCGCATACGATAAATTCTTATAGTTCTTGAAAGGTCACGAGTTTGATTATATAAAATAAATTTTTATGATCTAATTTTATTTTGATCCATATATGACGAGAGCTTACTATATCAAACGGCCTTATATGTTTTTCCAATACTTTGACATGGAAATTGGTGTCCCCATGTGAGATGCTTTTACTGAGGCTCATAATAATAATGGCCCCTCTTTACTCCTCTTCTTACTGATTCTTTTATTATTTCTCCTCTTCTTTCTCTCTTTCTTGGGAAAAAGGTTTCTTTTTTTCCTTCTTGTATTCCTTTCTTCTAAGTTCTTTTGAGCATTTTAAGCCAACCCCTTTTCTTTATTTTGCTTTATAATTCATCAGAGGTTGAGCCAAATTTGTATCAACAGAAGCAGAAACATGAGAATGAGAGGAGGTGCTATAGCTGGTGTTTTTGTGCTTCTTTTGCCTATTTTCGTTGCTAATCTTTTCAGCCATGCTTCCCCCACCATTCTCAAGGTAATTTTCTTTTCTGTTTTAATCTTTTCTTTATTATATCTTTTATGAATTACTCACATAGGTATTTAACTTTGTTTTACCTTTAATTATTTTTTTCTTGTTGGTCTTTTGGGATTTGACTACAAATGGTAGATGGAGAAAGAGAGTGAAGGAAAAAAAGGTAAAAATGAGGGTGTAGGAAAAGACAGTAAAAGTGTAGTCTTGAAGTGAAAGTGGTTGTAGAAAAAGGTATGGTAAATTCTGATATAAAAGAAAGCAGTAAAAATGTAATCTTGAAGTGAGTGGTTGTAGAAAAAGTTATAGAAAATTTCTGATGAAAAAAAAAAAAAACAGTAACATTTGTAATCTTGAAGTGAAAGTGGTTATAGAATAAGGTATTTGAAATTCTGATGAATATTGCGATTTAATGTTTAAAGCAATTAAAGAGTGGTAGGGGGTAGGGTTTTAAAAGATTTAGATCTTAGAGTTTGGCATACAGTTTATAATGTAGGTTTAAAGGAGTGGACTTTTCTACCTGAGGAAAAAGGATGAAATCTTGAATTTTTGGTGGATATGGCAATTGGGAAAATTTTCTGAATATGGAAATTGGGGTTTTGTTTACTAGCAGTGTGGAAAGAAAGTTGAATTTTTGTTAGGTGGATTTTACTGATTTAGTAGTATATTTTGATATCAAAATCCTTCACAAGGTGAAGCAGTAACTGGCAAAAAAACTATTGTTTTGGTATAATTTCTAAATCTAGCATTATTTGACTAATTTGTGTTTAAGGAAGGGTTTGGTGTGTCATTTGTTTAATGGTTTGTTTCGGTATAAGCCTATCTTCATGCCACTTGCATGGTTTACAGGAATGTGAAGTTTGGATCTGTTGACTGTACAGTCTGTATAGAAGAATTCTTTAGTCAATGAAATGATCTGATTTTGGGATAAAATTTATTTCTTTGGTAGATCAACTCAGTGGAAGACGTTGCTATTTCTCAGAACTATAATAATATTAATAAAATTCTGTTTGGTGCAAGATGATTATATTTCTCTTTCAAAGAGAAGAAAGCATAGTTTTCGGGGAAATACATAGCGTAGAGATGCGTATCCAAGCCCAAAGAAAAAGAAATAGTCATTCCTTTTTCCAGCTGTCAGATGAATCGAGCAATTAACAAACTATTTCTGTCCATGGTTTTGGCTTCATATCTAAAGTTAGTAGTACTGAAAATAAAAATCTTGATTTAATGCTATACCATGGTTTCTAAAGTTGCTTCCTTGAGTGAGGTCTTAAATTTATGCACCACATAAAAGGATTGAAAAGGCGTAACTAACATGAGTCTGCTTATTTTTTTATTTTTTATTTTTTAATTTTTATTTTTTAAAGAAGGTAGCAAGTCTGCAAACTTTTCTGAATAGAACCTGGCTTGGCTAACTAAAAGAATAGGATATAACCAAAGCAAATATGAAGGAAGTTGGACATCCAATATATTTAGATTCTTTTGGTTCTGATTCCTAAATTTCTTTGTGATCTCTGACAAACTTTAGGAATATGGTAAATTTGTGTCCGTATGAAATATTTGTGTGCTTTGAATGTGTCAATACGTAATTTGACCTAAAACTCTTTAGAAAATTTTGATTGTATATGCTTATTTGCATGTGCAGGATTTGAATGCTCCAAAATTCAGGCACTCACGTCTTGCGAAGAGTGCTTTACAACGCCAAACTGTGCGTAAGACCTTATTGATTACATTTCACTTGTTCCTCTTAAATTAACTTCTGTTCTCCTGTCAATGAGTTTTTGTGTCTTGCTTGGTTTCTTCTTTGTCTTTAGTCTAATGAAGAACAGTCAGAGCTTTGGACGCCTTTGGCACACCAAGGATGGAAACCGTGTACTGAATCTGATGCTGCCTCCAGTGAGTATCTACGGATCACGTCTATTATTACATCTAAAATTTTGAGCATCAACTTATTCTTGCTATCGAATTTTCTAATGTCTAATTACTGTTCCTTGCACTCTGCAGCATTACCTGAAAAGTCTGAGGGATACGTGCAAGTGTTCCTTGATGGAGGACTTAATCAACAGAGAATGGGGGTGTGTATCGTATTTCCTTTGTTGATAGTTCCCTTAATGATTAACTCCATCAATTATAGAATCCGCATTATTGACATCTATATTTCTTGGAAAAGATATGCGATGCAGTTGTCGTTGCCAAAATTCTGAATGCGACACTTGTGATCCCTCAGTTGGAAGTAAATCCTGTTTGGCAAGATTCAAGGTATTTTTGGTATAGTGCTAATATTGGTTTACTTTCAACTTTTAAGTACATATACAAACTTATCTTCCTCTTTCCTACAGCTCATTCAGTGATATCTTTGATGTGGATCACTTCATCAATGCATTGAAAGGCGACATATCTATAGTCAAAGAGTTGCCTGGTGAACTCTCTTGGAGCACACGAGAATATTATGGCACAGCTATTCGACCTACAAGAATCAAGACTGCTCCTGTCCATGCTTCAGCAAATTGGTATTTAGAGAATGTATCACCTGTCCTGCAGAGGTTAGTTACATGATGGATTTCTTTGTAAGGTTTTGGTCTAGTTGTATGGTAGTCATGTGGCTGTGTTAATTCTTAGTATATTAAAATATTTAAATGGATCAGTTATGGAATTGCTGCCATAGCGCCATTTTCTCATCGGCTGACGTTCGACAACATGCCCAAATACCTCCAACACCTACGATGTAAAGTCAACTTTCAAGCATTGGCCTTTGTTCCTCACGTCAGACATCTCGGGGATGCCCTTATCAATCGCCTCAGGGATCCTCCTAGTGAAGGCAACATGGTTAGTAACAACTACCTCAGAGAAGTTATCGATCCTAAGCCCAAACAAGGAGCAGGCAAGTTTGCTGTTCTCCACCTCCGCTTTGACAAGGTAAAGCTCCTTTCTTTGTGCTGTTATCTTAATTCTAGTGGAATATTGCACTGTCTAGCTATGCTGCAATATCTCCCGATTTAATATCAGTACTTCCAGTTTCCTGAAAGATTAGCTTTCCCTTTATGCCTGTAATGGCAATGTATACTCTACTTATTTATTGGTGATTTTTTCTCGCAGTACTCTGTTTTTCTGTATTTTGTACTTGGGCGACTTTATTCTCCACTTAAAATGTGATATTTAAAATTTGACTTGTAATCTCTCCAGGATATGGCAGCTCATTCAGCTTGTGATTTTGGTGGTGGCAAGGCTGAAAATTTGGCTCTAGCTAAATACCGGCAAGTAATTTGGGGAGGAAGGGTCATCAACTCTCAATTTACTGATGAAGAGTTAAGGAGTCAAGGACGGTGCCCATTGACCCCCGAAGAAGTTGGATTGCTGCTGGCAGCTTTGGGATTCGACAACAGCACTCGCCTATATCTTGCCTCCCATAAGGTGAACACTGAAAGCATTTATAGAATATACTGCCTTTCGTTAAGGTGCTAAAATACTTGAAGTAAAGCCAATACCTTTTGTGTTCTGAAGCTTTTCTTTGTTCATGTTTTTTCTAGGTTTATGGTGGGGAGCGCCGTATTTCGGCCTTGAGAAATTTGTTTCCCCTGATGGAAGACAAAAAGAGCCTTGCATCTTCTGAGGAAAGAGCTCTTATCAAAGGGAAGGCTTCCTTATTGGCTGCAGTTGATTATTATGTCGGCATGCACAGTGATATATTTGTTTCTGCCTCCCCGGGAAATATGCACAACGCGATGGTAAGCACTTAAACTATTCATCTTCTAGTTTCAATTTAGCTGCTGTACTGCACTTCAGGAATCTATTTCATAAGATATTTGGGTTAACCGGATAAGTGCATATACCGTGTCACTTGATTTTAACAGAAGAAGGTTCTTTACTTAACAATTTCATCTTTTAAAGCTCTAGATTACCTTTAAGTTAGTGTCCCAACAACTACAACCACCACCTAGTGGAATGCCACAAGTGGGATCTGGGGAGGGGAGGGTAGTATGTTCTCAAGCCTCACCCATACCTTCCCAGTAGATAGGTTGTTTCCGGTAGACCCTTGGCTCAAAACAGATAAAAGAAACGGTAGAAACAAGTAGTATCAACAAATGGACCAGAAAGATGATAACAAACTCAAAGCCAGAAAATTAAATGGAAAGAAGCGGTAGCAAAACAACAAGGTGAAGGTGCTAAGAGGCCGAAGCGGGAGAAAATAGGAAAACATCATGAAATACTAGCAATCTAAGGCAAAAGACTACCATTACTAGAAGTAGCTGCTGATGAAGAATCTATTTGGTAAACCAAAAATTACTACTCCCTATTTTACATTTGATACCACTCTCTCTTCTTTTTAATCTATTCTGTTTTTCAGAAACAAGTTAACTTTAAACTTCTCATTTTACTGTTACTGATCTACTCCTACAATCAGAGAACCTTTAAAACCCCAATTTCTAAGGGTACTTTTGGTATGTACAAAAGTACGACTTTTCCCCCTCATACCTCGTGTCCAGTCAAGCACGGCATATAGGTTGTATACTCTCCCAATCAAACCCAAATTTTGTTTCTATTCACAAAACCTCATTTTTTATTTTTGTATTTTTGATCCCATGTATCTAATGAATACACATTGAAATGACAGGTGGGACACAGAACATACAACAATATGAAGACAATAAGGCCAAACATGGCATTATTAGGCCAGCTATTCCTGAATAAGACACTGACTTGGCCTGAGTTTCAAGAATCAGTGGTTGAAGGTCACAAGAACAGACAAGGGCAAATTAGACTTCGTAAACCAAAGCAATCCCTTTATACATATCCTGCTCCTGATTGCATGTGCCAAGCTTGAAAGTTACTATTGAGACTTTAATATAGATCTGTATTGTTTGGACCTCAAATTATTGTTTATTATGCCTATATAGTATTTAAATAAGTTGCCACCCCTTTGTTTGCTTATAGGAGTATTTATGTGTTACCACGTGAGTTTTACTATAGGGGTGGAATATGTGTACAATATATGTGTTACTCCTATGAAGAATGCATATACAGAGTAGTATTCTAGTCTAAAGATATTTTACTATGTAGACTGTTTTAAAGGGTGTTTCATTTTGGCATGTAGATGTCGATAATTATCAAATGGCAGCCAGGGTGTTTAGATAAGAGGGGTTGCTCATGGTAAGCAACCCCACTTCCAACCGAGAGGTTGTGAGTTCGAGTTTTCCAAGAGCAAGGTGGGAAGTTCTGGAGAGAAGGATGCCGGGGGTCTATTTGGAAATAGCCTCTCTACCCCAGGGTAAGGGTAAGGTCTGCGTACACACTACCCTCCCTAGACTCCACTAAGTGGGATTATACTGGGTTTTTGTCGTTATTGTTGGCAGCCAGCGTACTGCATTTTCCTTGATTGAATTTCGAGTCCTGCTTATATTTCATTAGTTCAGTTACCATTTTAGGGCCAGTCTGGCCAATAGCAAATTCAGTTTAATTTTAGAGGGTGGAGTGTGCAGGCCTTGTTCCAAGTAGAGAGTTGTTTCCAAATTGAAACAAAAGGAAAAATATATAATAAAAGAAATCTGCGGATAAGGAGAACGAAAATACGAGACTAACACTAATGCTCCCGGCACGAAAATGGGACACGCTCGCTTAACCACCAACCACAAACGCAGCAGTTGTTTCTTTTCAAGGTGTGTAGATAACTCTCAGAGTAAATGCAAAGAGGTTAAGGTTTAATTTTTTCAAATGATCTGGTAGGTAAAACTTGCTGGCCAGACTAATTCAAATTTTTATTCAAATCCGAGACAATAAATATCCAAAATCAAGACTCTTGGTTAAGTGTGAAACACAGATTATGCATACTAACTGTGGACAAATGCAGGAATGTGTATTGCGGCTGTTAACCAGCAAAATTGAGAAATGACACAACTATAAAAGTTGCTCGAGCTGGCCAATAACCAAAAGTTTTGCTACTGAAAGGGCCAAACTGGAGACGTACTAATAAATATAATACATACATCAACAAAACTACAAACTAACATGAGTAAGTTCTAATATCTCCATTTTGATACTGGAGTGATAGGCTAAAGCCTTAACCATCATGGACATCAAGATAACTATCTCAATGTACCATATAACATCAAATCTGGCATTGATGACTAAGAATTAGTTTCACACGGGTTAGTGAATAGAGGCAGGGTCAATTGCCAGTAGAGGGCCTTTTGCCTGACTGATCGGGAGCTGCAGAATTAGGATGATTTGAATGCTGTCCATCTTGTTTATCTTTCTCTGCAATGGTAGAAGCATTACTACTACGGCTAGTAGCCAATTCCTTGGACTCCGTTGGATTTGATGGCGGCGACATCTCTTCTTCAATTGGAAGAGTTCTCTTCGAACCCTCGAGAGCAACACCAAGAACAATGTTTTCTTCCAATGCAGGCTTTGATGATACAGATGGTTGTGTAGCTGCTGCTAGCCTTTCATCCTCTCGTTTAGAAGTAGAAGAGACACCGCCTGTTCTCTCTCTAACATCTGATGATGGAGAAGCTGCAGAATTATCAACTGTATTTCTCTTAACTTGCTTGTTGCTAGAGCTGCTCTCTGAGAGATATTTGGAATCAATAGTTGCTGCTTTTGCAGACTTTGAATCAGCTTTGGAGATAGGTTTTGAGGTGGTTTTCACTGTCATCTTACTCGGATTTGGATCAGATGGTGTTTTAAGGTCATCTTTGGTTTCAGCAAGTGCCACTTTGTCAACTTTGGGATCAAGTTTAAAGTCAGAAATCGACAAATCTTTACCATGAGAGTTAGCTGGAACTGTTTCTTTGACTTTAGGATCAGATGCAGGTCCGCTCTTCGTCTCAACCTTGCTATCAGGTGCCGGTTTCATGGTAGCCTTTTCCTTGGAGTCTTCTTCACCATTCACACGAATTGGTCGAGCTTTAGTGCGATCTTCCCCGTTGATCTTATAAGATGGCTCAATCAGTAGCAATGGACGAGTTGATGATGCTCCACGGTTGAATGCAGAATCGTATGGTATGTTTTCCAAGTCAGCATCACTATATATTTTTTGAACCGTACGAATGGGAGTGGCAAGCCGAGCTCGGTGATGACGAATGACTCTGAGAAGATCTAACAAAATAGCTTCCTAATATCATCCAAGAAAAAAGAAAAAGTCAAATCTAAATGAGCAAATCTCCAAACAAAACTGACTAGCAATAAAGAAGCATCCTTCCTGAAATTAAATGACCACTTAACAAGCAGGTTCCAACTTTCAACTCATCAATTACTTGACTTTTCGGGAGTGGAGGATGGGAGGGTTATGGATCATTTTACTGTTGAAATATTAAAGTTACAGAAAACAGTGGCTGCAAATTGAGGATGGATCATTTTACTGTTTTACAAAATACTCTGGATTATAGAAATTCTTGCATAGAGGATTCCTGAAAAAAAATTAAGTTGTAGCAGGATCTTCCCTCACCTTGACACACAAGTATTCTTCGAAGTGTGACGTCTTGACAAAGCAGGATATCAAGATCTGCACAAAAAAATGAAGCAAATATTTAAGAGTGAAAAAGAACCACCAACTGAATAAGATTTCGAGTGTGTGTGTGTGAGAGAGAGATAGATAGATAGATAGATATAGAGAGAGAGAGAGAGAGAGAGAGACTGAAAGAGACAAACAGAAACTGAGAACATCTCGAACAGCACAAATGGCCCTGTCCTTGGGTGTTTCTGAGTCTCTCACTTACCCAACTGATATAAACACACACACACACACATGCAAGCAACCATTGGTGTCGTACGCCAAATGGACGGGTTAGCCACAACCCCGAGTGATAGCTCATAGAAAGCAGGCAAGCAGGGTGATTAGCAAATGGAAAGGCCAACAATTCGATAATATTCACACTCAAGGTAAATTGGTCTTGAGGTACAGTGCACTTATAGAATAGTCTCACTGGTAGCAATAAAGCACAAGTCTTTAGTAAGTTGGCATAAATTAGTTTGCCTCGAGTTTTACACATTATGCCTTCTTTCTATGCATCCTATTTGGGAACTGCAATAGAAACATTTAATTTGGAAGCATAAACAGCCCTACTTCTTCGTCAAAATAGTCTACCAACTTCAATCAAGATACAATTCTAGCCCCTTGTATCAGGAAAGAACCAAAGCAGCAGAGCAACGGGGTATGGAAAACCAAATTTACTCTAAGTAAAGTAAATTTGGAAGCAGACAGTACTTTTAAACTCGAGAGAAAAGAATTTAGCACCCAAGATCGTCTCCAAAACAAACTGGTCAGAAAAACATGTAACTAAAGCAGCATTTGCACTGATAACGACAATCCATCCAAAAGTCACAACATGTTAATGCTCAAATATTGACACTAACCAACAGTGCTTGATTTTCAGGGTTGACATTCTCCAGGAATACTCTTCTGTGCAACCTCTGTTGCTCAACTTGGGGATTCTTCGCCAAAACTTTGCGCATGTCAGCTACAATATTCTACAGGAAAAAAGTCATGATAGCATTGAAGTCAAACATCAAGAGTGTAACTTATTTCGCTAAATTATGTTGGAGATGAGAATGAAGCAATGCTCACATTTATCTTACTGACATCCAAATGACTGATGGCTAAGTGAGTTTTAATACGCCAATGAGTTTTCTGAGTCAGATTTCTGACAACATTAACCGTAAACTTGTGGTTTGGTATGTGAACAGCTTCTCGATCCTCGCCTCTTATAATTGTGGGGGACCACCAGCCCACATGCTGTGAAAACAGATATGAAATTTGTATGAGTCGTGGTAAAGTTAAAAGAGAATGCTAGAGGAAAAAGCTCATTCATTCTTCTGATCTCAAACATTAAAAGCAGGGTTTTCCCTCAAGAGCAAGTTCATACCTCAACTGTGCCAGAAACTTCATAGCCTTCAATCTTGGTTTGAATCCATTCATTAAGAACAAATGGACGTGTGGCATGGATCATGATGCTAGAAAGAAAATTGGTGAATATCTGATAACAACAAAATCACAAGAGTAATTGCATCACCATCTTGATCAAAGTCGAACAAGAGCTACAAACTATAAACTGCCTTTTCCATGTCTAGACGAAGATGAGCTTGAATATTGGTTACAGCAAGATAAACTGATAAACAGACCTCACGTCCAGCAAGTGTCAGCAAGACAGTACCAAGTCCTCCCGCTGTTAACCATTTCTGTGTAGAGAAACCTAGCAACTCCATGAACAATGACGCAGCTGCAACCCAGACTGCAGTATACACAGCTCTACCAGCAAATTGGAAGCCCATCTTCCAAGAAGCAAGAAACAAAATTACTATATCAATTGAGACTAACAATAATTACTTTCATCAAAAGAAACAAAAATATTGAAGGACAGGCCCTTACATTTCTAGTATCATTAGTATCACTTGTTTCCATGAAAAACTTCTGTGCTTGTTGAATAACACTGCATTCAATCATTCAAGGCTTACTCTTAATAAGATACAACAAACAGCTATTAGTGAAGCAAAAATTACATTGGTATAAATAAATTTTAACTGCAGGAGAACAGAGAACACTAAAGAGTCATTCAGCATGATGTATAAGGAAAATAGTCACGGTATATAATTTGGTATAAGTTTAACCAATGGTTGGTTTGTAATTTGAATCTTGCATAACTTAATACACCATATACCACCAACATGGAATGACTTATAACTCGTATATGGATAAGCACCAAAAGGACGAAAGTACCCTTGCCTTTTTCCTAGAAGCCAATGAAGGACAAGCATCCAAGGGTATAATCGTAAACTCATTGCTTTTTAGTTTTAAAAAACAAATATTTTATGATAACTTCTATATCCAATTTAGTGCAATAAAGCCAACACCCAACAAGAAGTAATCCATGTATTACTAATCCCTGCATTACAATCCCCGTGTAACATGTCTTCTAACCAAACGACCCCTGAGTGCTAACATATTGCCAATATCATGCAGAAAAAAGACATCAAAGCAGGTCATCCGCTGATTCCAAGTGCTGTAGTATAGTCAATACAGTTACATGTATTAAATAGAGAATTTTATTGGAGCGAAGTTTGGATACTAAGGCACTTATGAAGCAGCATTACATCTTTACCGAAATGGTATTATCAAATTCGTGATTATTGTAAAATAACAAACATCCAGTTATGTAACAAAATAGCACAAGAAAGCTTAAGAGATGTTCCCACAGCAATGTAAGAGGCTTTTTGTTCTCTAATCTGTTCCAGTTTATCTGACCTGGCGCTCCATCTCTAAGATATTAAACAAATACACAATACCGCTACTTTATCTTATGCTAGTCTTGAGTCAGAGTTTAGCAAAGTATCCCTTCTTTTTTAAACACACATCTTATAATTTCTGATATAATGTATATCATTTAACATATATTCCAAAACTTACTTCACCTGATCTCGCTGCAGGTTAATGCAGTCACCTAACTAGAAGGGAGTAGAAAATGAAAGCACAAGACACATGCCAACATAAGTTTACCCAATTGCAATATGACGGTCCAAGCAGACAATATTAACACAACAATCACTCGATACCTTAGGCATTAACCCACTGATTTTGGTGGTCGTGATTTCTTCATAAAGTCTCACAAAATGTCTTCTGCTTGAAAAAATTTATTTTTAAATTTTTTCATATTTCATCATAAAATTTTGTACAAGATTAGTTGGTTGAAGAGGTCTTATTTAAAAATAAGTTGTACTGAAGACAATGGAGCTAAGACTAGGGTTAGGACGGTGGGTGGCGAATCAGACCATTTTCCTGTGGTAATGGGGCTCCATCAAGGATCGGCGCTGAGCCCCCTGTTGTTCGCCTTAGTGATAGATGCTCTAACCCGACATATCCAAGGGGATGTGCCTTGGTGTATGCTCTTTGCTGATGATATAATATTGATAGACGAGACGAGAGCCGGTGTTAGTGAAAGGTTAGAGGTATGGAGACAGACCATCGAGTCTAAGGGTTTCAAAATAAGTAGATCTAAGACAGAATATCTGGAGTGCAAGTTTGGCGACGAGCCGAGTGGGGTAGGCAGGGAAGTGATGCTTGGTTCTCAGGCCATCGCCAAGAAGGACAGTGTCCGATATCTTGGGTCTGTGATTCAGGGGGACGGAGAGATTGACGGGGACGTCACCCATCGGATAGGAGCGGGGTGGTCAAAGTGGAGGCTTGCTTCAGGGGTCCTGTGCGACAAGAAAATTCCACACAAACTCAAGGGGAAATTCTACAGAGCCGTGGTTAGACCTGCGATGTTGTATGGGGCGGAGTGCTGGCCCGTGAAGAACTCTCATGTTCAGAGAATGAAGGTTGCGGAGATGAGGATGCTTAGGTGGATGTGTGGGCACACCAGGCTGGATAAGATTAAGAATGAAGTTATTCGTCAGAAGGTAGGGGTGGCCCCGGTGGACGAGAAGATGCGGGAAGCGAGGCTGAGGTGGTTCGGGCATGTACGGAGGAGGGGTCCCGATGCCCCGGTGAGGAGCTGCGAGCGGCTGGAGATTGTTGGTGGTCGGCGAGGGAGAGGAAGGCCTAAGAAGCATTGGGGAGAGGTGATTAGGCAGGACATGACTAGTATGCAGGTAACCGAGGACATGACCCTTGATAGGGGAGTCTGGAGGTCTAGAATCAGGATTGGAGGCTAAGGGCTCATAGAGTTCTTCGTACGCCTCTCTCGGGGCTGGGTGTGGGATAGTAGGGTTACCCATACACGATTAGTGTTTTAGCTTATGTCCCCTTATGGTTGTTAGTATGGTAGTTACTGCTTGTTATTATTGCATGCGACTGTATTTATGTTTCCTATGTTTTCATAATTATTTACGTTATTTCTGCGGGATTACTTATGCTTTATTATTTTGTTTTGTCTTGCTTTTGTTTCTAATTTTGTCTTTGTTTTGATGCAGCTTTTCATTTTAGCCTATGCGCCGAGGGTCGATTGGAAACAACCTCTCTGCCCTTTCGGGTAGGGGTAAGGCTCGTCTACATATTACCCTCCCCAGACCCCACCTGGTGGGAATATACTGAGTAATTGTTGTTGTTGTTGTTGTTGAAGATAAGATACACTTGAACCATAAAACCCCATGTTCAAAGTATTTTGATTTTCGAGCATAGGTTTTAACTGCCTAAACTATGGCGGAATATTTCCAAGATGTTAATGAACAAGACGTACTTCTATTTATTGATGATATCTTCCAATTTTTTCCCAGGAAAAAAAATTTGGGTCAAAAGAAAATACCATTTTGGAGCTTTATAAACAGATGTTTGTTCGATTCCCGTTGTTCGCCCATAATTCATAAATATTAATACTAGATAAATGATTGGATACAGAGGGATTCTTTTAAGATCATCAGAAACCACAATTACCTGGACAAACAATAAGCAAAGGCTAGCACAGTAGACAATGATTTTACAAAATTCAGAAGTCGTTGTTTAACAACTTGACTAGCTTCTGTTGGTAGCACCATGGGTTCCAATGCTCTGTAAGAAATATATTTCATGCATCAGCTTGCCATCAAGAAGTATATCAGTCAACGAGAGGGAAAGAAATATGCTTGCATTAAATGACCTAACCTGCAGACAAGCATTGCCCCGGTCCACAACAGCAAAGGTTGAAGATAAAAGGTCGTTACATGATACGTACCACTCTTTCCCCAGCTGTTATCACTCTTCTGCAGCGTAATTAGACAATATTGTCAAACTGAAAAAGCCAAAGGGGTATACATAGAAAGAAACAGAACTAAAACATACTCATACATGGAGGAGTATGTTTCTACTTTGACGCAGTAGTGGCGCAAGACCCCAAATTGCAAAAGCAAGGATTCCAATTGCTGGAAGCAACTTAAGCATAAGTGGGCTACCTTGTAAGCTATTGTATGATCTGCATGAATCAACAATAAGCTTCTTCATTAACCTTTAAGAGGAAACAATATAAACTATGTTAAAAGAGTAAACAGGGTGAAATCTGGCTGCTGCCACTAAGCACATGCTCATATGAGTTGAAATTGTGCATAAAGACACTATTGCTTTCTCCTCAAAATCAGCAGGCGGACCTCATTCTATCTACAATAGTTTGAAAACCATTATAACACACCAAAACTCAACTTCAATATGATTATATCCAGCAAAAGTAAAGGGTTCCGCCACATGATGTATGTGCTTCTTCAACTTAATATAGCATATAGCAATCCTCCTTCTAATTCAACATTCTTCAAACTATCCTCATCTAATCTTAAATTTCATTTTTTCACCTTAACACAAATCTGTATTTATGCAGGTCCATATAGAAAATGATATATGCTTAATCTTGCGTGATTGAATACAAACGAGGATTACCTTTTCAGTATAATAGCAGCATTTTTTACAGAAGAAATGTCAAAAGCTTGCTCTGGTTTTAAGAAAGAATTAAACTTGAACAAATGGCTTCTATATGGGAGCACATGTTTCTTCACTTGCAATCCTCTTACGTGATGGATACCCCAAGAGTCCTGCCGCTGAAGATGCAACAAAACAGAAAATTCAGTGAGTTTAGATTAAATTTCAGAACCCCTGATCCTCTTTATTCAAGCACGTTACCACGACAGAATAACAGAGAAGATATCAACAAGGAAAAAGCATAAGCACATTATTTGCATAGATTACAGTATCCTACAAAATAATACCCATCGAACTAATTCTTTTACATGTTTACATGATTGCCACCTCGTTTTTCTCTTGGAGCTTTCCTTTCTTTCTTTTAACCAGGATAGTGAAGGCAAAGCGACAAAGAGTTTCTATAAAATGAGATAAATAAGGTAGTGTTTCCAACGCAATCCTCAGTAAGAGCAGTACGGGCAAGGGAAGAGGAGAAGGAGAAGGAGAAGGAAGTTAAACACAATTTACAGTTTTACACCAATCTTTCTGTTATCCAAAGAAGTCATCCATGTGAAATCAAAAGTCCTTACCGATGATAAAGATGACAAACTCGTGCAGCAAGAAAGCCACCTGCTCCTTCCTATTGTATTCTATAAGGAAGTAAGTCCGACTAAGTCAAATGATATGGTAAAAAGAACTAGTGATGCTAGAAAAAAAACATAAGCAAGTTGGGAAGGTACCTGTACAGGTGAATATTTCTTAAGGCGCTCATGGTTCTTGCAAGTCCCTAAATAATGAGACAATTGCAAAGAACCAGCAGCAGCCATTATTGGACAAACCTAAGCAGACAATTAACTATCAATGGCAGCATATAAGATAAATAGGTTACGCCACATTTATCAAGAGTCTTTCAAGCTGCAAAATAAGTATATCAAAATTGATGATTCCCCCACAACCTCTACTTCTCTTGGAAAAATCTGCAAAACCCAGAATTTGAAACATCATCAAAATTGAAATTGAATCGCTAATGTGCCTTTGGAAGTTAAATTTTAATAAAAATCAAATCAATTTAACTGTTTTTTTTTTCTTTTTTAACAGGATAGAAAATTCTAGCCTAAAGGAGTTTCCAGTAAATATTGAAAAGTTATAGCCAGATTGAATGTTTGAGGCAAAATTGAGCAAAAACCAACTTTCAAAAGGAATAAAAATAAATAAAAACAAAAGTTGAATTAGCAGGGTGGCATTTTTATGCCAATTGAGCAGAAAACCCAACTTTTAAAAAATAACAAAAATAAAATAAAAGGCTTAAGCTGAATTTGAATGATAAATCAACTCTTTTTAACTGGGTATCTTCAATTCTAGCCTTAAGTTGCTATGTAAATTAAAAAGTTTTAGCAAAATTGAGCAAAAACCCCAATTTTCAAAAGATAAATTAATAAATAAGTGAAATGCTAACAGGAATAAGAAGATGATGATGCTAACCTCGCAAAATTTAGACTCTTAATCGAGGGAATAGAGAGGGGGAAATCCCTAAAATAAGAATTGGCAGAGGCGAACGACGTCGTATTTATAATGGGTTGCAAGTACAAGAAAACAACGAAATATATATATTACGAAACAGAAAAATTGATGGAGGTGGTAAGAACAGAGTGGGTCCCACAAGGAAAAAATCATTTATTTGAGGCCAGGTGGCACATTGAAATAATATTCCATTATTCCAATGGTGTGTACTGGGTACCAATCAGGGGAATTTGAGGTTGAGGTTCTGTTAAATAAAAGAAAATAGAATTATAAGATGACTATTTGATCTGTTAAATAAAATGGAATTTTAAGCACGGCAGTCATCAGGCCGAATCAGGGAAGAGATTCACATAGAGACAATTGCTATTTATTTTTTTCTATGTTAGCTCGATAAGAATATATTTACCTTTATAATATTTTGCAAAGAAGGAACTCGAACCTCCAATCAACTTGGAGTGAAAATACCAAACAAATAAGTATTTTTTTCATCTTCTCGAGCCTCCTTTTGTGTTAATATTTATATTATGTTTTAGGAATAAGGTCAATTTGTTTCTCATACGTGAAGTTTTTTTTTATTGTTATAACATGCTAGAGATTGATATTGATGATATTGACCTTCATAAAAAGCTGAAGTCTCTTTTGACTTATACAAGATATCTTTTACTTGTATACGATCACGATAAGTTAACATGTATTACAAATTCATAAATTAATTGGCCACTCTTTTGCTTTTTAGGATCAAGGCAGTCCTACTAATTCAAATTTTTTTTAAAAAAAATAACTTAATTATTGAAATCTGATGTTGTTTCTAGCTGACATACAATTTACTCTACTCCTGCTAGTTTGCAATTTGCATGTAGGAATGCACATGGTAAGAGCATAAAATGAGAATATTTTTACAACCTTTTGATGTAAAAATTGCACAATCAACCTAAGAAACTTTTAACTAGATCATGGTTGCTTATATTTACAACTCCGACTTTGGTAATTATAAATTGATAATCCCAAGAATTCGCAGAGGAAAATACAATGCCATCGAGGGTGTTTGGTATAATGGAAAATATTTTTCATTGAAAATAAAATATTCATTTTTTCGCGTTTCATACGCAAATTAAAAAAAATGACTTTTCAAGAGTATTCAAAAATAATTTAGATATAATAAACATGAAGTCATAAACTTTCAAACCAACAGCCTTCCGAACCCACAAATTTCATAAACTTTCAAAGCGCTAAACTTTTAAAACCCCGGAATTTCGAACCCGTATAATTTCTAAACCTGTAAACTTCCAAACACATAAACCTCCGAGCTCATAATTTCGGCACTTGTAAAATTTTAAACTTTTAAACCGATAAAATTAAAACAGAAAAATATTTTTTTTAGGGGGGGGGGGAGTAGAAGGGAGTATAATGGGAAAAAAACACAAATTTGAATTACAGAGAAAAAAGTTAAAAATAAAAATTTGTTCCCGGTGGAGGGGCGAGGGCAGGGGGAAGGTGAGGAGGGGTTGGGGTATGTGGTGCAGAAAAACGGAAAAAACAAAGATTTGAAATTGCAAAAAAAGGTAAAAAAATAAAATTTTGGCGGCGGGCAGCGGTGGGGGTGGGGGATGGGGTGGAGGGGTAATAGAATAGGTGGCAACAGAAAAATAAAAATTTGAAAGGAAAAAAGCCTCTTTTTTGGAGAGGATGTGAGGTGGGTTGGTCACGGTGGGGAAGGTTGATGGAGGAGTTAGGGAAAATATTTTTCCTTTTCTTTTCTTGATAAGGAAAACATTTCCTCCAATGAGCTCATGAGAAAAATATTTTCCAAAACATTTAACCCAACCTAACATGGAAAAATTGAAAAATATTTTCCTTCTTCCTGCCAAACACATCCTGATTAGTGAGTAAAGTTCCTATCAGAATGTGGATAATGGCTGAGAATACCAAATATTTTGCTCATAGAAGTCATATCTTGGTTCTTCATTTTATTATTAAATTCTTCCTTTTTGAAAATGATATTTGATGAGGTTATTTTTCTCTTTTTTTATGTTTGATTGGTGCTGGAAGATAAAGAAAATGGAAGATTAGAAGTCAAAATGCAGATGTAAATGACAGTTTTCCTTGGTTTCTTAAATAAGTAAATAACAAGGATGACTAAAGACTACATTTGTTAAGAAGCTATACCAAAAAAAAACTTCTCTTCCCTCTGAATTACACCAGCTAATTGTTGAGAGATCTCAATGGCGATCTATCATCAATAATAGCTTCTAATCTCTTGGTTGGAGTGGAAGGCTGTCGTCTATTTTTATTCTCTTTAACAGGATCAAATTCATCATCCCATTTCAAGTCTGTTTCCAACATACTGCTGTTGTCACAGTTTTGTACCATCCTTTCCAAACTCTCACTTAACTGCATATCTTCCTTAGATATCAGGTTAATTCTTTCTGATAATCGTATGAAAGTATCAAGCAACTTATCCTTGTCCGATGACAATTCATTGATATCGTCAAGAAGCTTCGCCTTTTCTCCATGAAGTTTCTGGATCGCAATATCTGAACTTCTTATTTGTTTTTCAACTCTATGCTGCAAGACGTCTATCTCTGATTTTTTCGCTTCTAGCTCAGCTTCAAGCTCTGTCCTTTCTCCAACAGAATCGGACAAATCATTTTCCAACTCAGCAATCACCAAGTTCCTCATCTGTATTTCAATCTCCTTCAGAATCTCAGCTGTTCTCATCTTCTCCCAAGTTTTATGAAACATATCAACCTCTGCTTGCATCTCTGAGAGTCTGACTGAGAATGAGCTGGTTGAACTTTCAAACTCATTTTCCAATGAGTTGACAAGCTGCTGGAGATCATATATTCTGTGGTCTTTCTCTTCAACAAGCTGGTAGAGGCTCTCTTTCTCGTTCTTATTCTTTGTTTCAGCTTCAACTTGTGCTAAAATGGCACCTTCAAGCTCTTTTCTCACCCATTCTTGCTCCAAATACTCCACCTCCTTCTGAAGATCCTGAGAGATCTTCTTATCAACATTGAGCAGTGCTTTTTGTTCCCTTCTCTGAAGTTCCTCGTTCAAGTCGAAGAGCTGCTGCTGGAGTTCATTCACTCTTCTATCTTTTTCTGCCAGCTTGAGTTCAAGGTCAACAAGCTGATGAAGGTTCTCTTTCTCGTTCTTATGCTTTGTTTCTGCTTCCACTTGTGCTAAAATGGCACCTTCAAGCTCTTTTCTCACACATTCTTGCTCCAAACACTCCACCTCCTTCTGAAGATCCTGAGATATCTTCTTGTCATCATCATTGAGCAGTGCTTTCACCCTTCTCTGGAGTTCCTCATTCAAGTCAAAGAGCTGCTGCTGGAGTTCATTCACTCTTCTATCTTTTTCTGCTAGCTTGAGTTCAAGGCTTTCTGTCTCTAGTTTGAGGTCAAATTCAACATCGGCTTGGGCAAGAAGGGAGGCTTCTACTTGTCTCCTCATTTGATGGTTTTCTTCCAGGTTGGCGTTCAGCTTTTCAGCAACAGATTTCCACACCTGCAATTCAAATTCCAGTTCATTTACTTCACTGAAACTTTCAGCTAGTTCTTCATTTGCTCTATCCAAGGCATCGCGAACTTGTTTCAAGTCACTCTTTGTATGCAATACCTGCTCCTTTAGATGATGTTGAGAAGCCGATGCTTCTTTCAGCATTTTCTTCAGTGAATCAACCTCTCTTTGTAAAGGAAGCTGCTGCTGTTGTTCTTCAGAGTTCAACGACTCAACCTTTTCTGATAGCAGTGCTACCTTTTCACGCTCCTTTTCAAGATCTTTCTGAACTCTAACAAGAGCATCATTCTTCGTATTCAACTGCTTGATTAGAGTAGAGATATTCTCAACTCCTTCTCTCTTTTCCAGTTCCATTGAAGCATAGTCATCAGCAACTCTTTGACGGAGCTCCAAAAACTGAGATTTTAACACTAACAGCATCATCAAAGTCTCCTCATTCTGTAGCGTTAAGTGCAGTGTCAGTGATTCACATGTCTCCAACTCCTCTTGAAGTTCAGTTATTAATGTATTTTGGCTCTGTAATGAAGAATTGCAGCATTCAAGCTCCCACGTAAGTTGCTCCAATTTAGAAGCCCATTCAGCTTCTTTGGTTTTGAGATTACTCAAACAGTCCTTGTGCACCTGCTCCACGCCTTTGAGCTTGTTTCGGAGTTTTGACAAGGAAGAAGAAGAAGCTCCAGCTTCTTGAATTTTCGCTTCCTGGAATTCTTTAAGGGATGTCATCAGTTCATGATTTTCTTGCTCTAGCCTTCTGAATTGGTACTCCATTTCCTTGTGAAGTGTATCCCTTGTGCCCAATATGTCTCTTAGATTCGCGATTTCTTTGTCCCTCTGACTTGTCAAGCTCTCAATTGTAGATTTTGATTCCTCATACTCGGCACAGACACTGTCAAAGGATGTTTTAGACTCGGCAAGCTGAACTTCCAGTAGCTTTCTCCTGCTTTCTTCATGAGCTAAAGCATGATTGCACATCCACACCCGGCTTTCAAGATCTTTCAATATTCTAAGCTGAGAATCTAAATTCAACTGCAGCTTAGAAATCTCATCTAGCAATGTGCATCTCTCCTTTACCCATTCTTTCTCCTCCTCTCGATGTTGTTGCCTGAGTTTTCCGTGAGCCTCCTCCAAATGACTGAACTGTTCTTTCTTCCATTTAAGTTGATCGGTGAGCTTCTTGTTTTCCTCCTCCAGTAGCACATTATTATTGTGTCTCAGCTCTTTGGATGTGTTCGCTCTCTTCTCAGCTTCAGACGACTTCTTCTGTGAAGAAGATAAAAGATCCCTTAGCCCCTCAATCTCTTGTTTTAGAGAACGGATTTGTTGCTCTTGATCAAAATTAGTTGCATTTGCACCATCTAAAGCCAATGCCATCCCTCTATTATCTTCTTCATATTTTCGAAGCTGTTGCCTGAGCTTGCCGTGAGCCTCCTCCAGATGACTGAACTGTTCCTTCTTCCATTTTAGTTGGTCGGCGAGCTTCCTGTTTTCCTCCTTCATATCAAGTAGTATATCATCGTTGCGTCTTGGCTCTTTGCATCCTTTGGCTCTCTCCTCAGCTTCCGAGGACTTTTTCTGTGAAGCCGATGCAAATTCCCTGAGCCCTTCAACTTCTTTTTTGAGAGAACGAATCTGTTGCTCCTGATCCATATAATTTGAGTTAGCACCATCTAAGGCCAATACCAGCCCCTTATTCTCTTCTTCACATTTTTGAAGCTGTTGCCTGAGCTTGCCATGTGCCTCCTCCAGATTCATGAACTGTTCCTTCCTCCGTTTTAGTTGATCTGCGAGCTTCCTGTTTTCCTCCTCCATATCCACCAGCATATCGTTATTGTCTCTCAGCTTTTTGGAGTCTTTGGCTCTCTTCTCAGCTTCAGACGACTTTTTCTTCTGTGATGCCAATGCAACTTCCCTTAGCCCCTCAAATTCTTGTTTGAGAGAACAAATCTGATGCTCCAAATCCACATTGGTTGCATTGGCACCATCTAAAGCCAATGCCAACCCTTTATTCTCCTCTTCACATTTTCGAAGCATTTCAGCATAGTCAGCACGAAGCTTGTCATTTGTAGAGCTTAGATGCTTGACAGCAGTCTCCTTATCTTTTAATTTCGTCTCAATTGCTTCAAACAGTTGTTTTGTGACAGCAATTTCATCTTCTTTCCCAGTCAATTCATGCGTGAGCTTCTCTACTTTCAAATTTGCCTCCTGAGTCTTGGTTACCAGCTCGTTGTGGGCTCGTTTCAAGTTGTCGCAGAACTCAACTTTACTTTGGTCGTTTTCCCTTAGCTTTTCAATTTCAAGTTTGGCCTCATCTAGTGCTTCATGTACTGTTTCCATTTCCCCAATCCACAACTAGATCTACTAAATCACCTGTTTGGAAATAAGAGATAATTCCAGCATCAAAACATGATCTAATTCATAAGTTTATTGCATTCATAAACTGGAAAACTATAATATCCATCTCAAAAAGGATCAGAACTGAAACAAACAAACAATCATAAGTTTATTCATGCATAAACTGGACAAACTATAAAAAGATCTAACTGAAACAAATAAACTATCACAAGTTTATTGCATGCATAAGCTAGGGTATAAAAAACTATCATAAAATCAGAACTAACAACAACAACAACAACAACAAATACAGTATAATTCCACAAGTGGGGTCTGGGAAGGGCAGTGTGTATCCATACCTTACACCTACCTTGAGAGTAGAGATATTGTTTCCAATTCGATAGACCCCTGACTCAAGGGAAAAAGAAAATAAAGCAGTAGGAACAAGCAGTACCAATAGCAAGATAATAAGGAAACAAGCGGAATGATCAACATGAAGTAATAGAGATTTACCAATAATAGAATACAAACTATCATAAGTTTATTGCATACATAAACTGCACATACTATAATCTCAACCTCCAAAAGGTAAAATCTGAAACAAACAAACTGAAGCTGTTGGGAAAAGGTTTTTGCATTTACACTGCAGCTTTTGAGTTAAGCTAGAATTCCCAAAAGCAACACTATAGGGGCAAAAGCTCTTACTTCCAAGAAAGAAGGAAGATATGAAAATTCAGCTCTTTGAACCTTTCCAAAGGTCTGGTTTCCAGTTTAGTGCTGTGCTCTTATAATAGGAATAATAACCTAATAAACTGCCTATCTAGGTGCTCCTTGTATACAATCTTTTTCCACGGTCCACACAAGTCCAAGATTTAAGCTTTTTCTGTTGAAGAACATTTCATTTAATCTTTCTATAATGAAATGAATAAAATTGTGTACATCTTCACTCTATAATCATGATCGGGAAGTCTTTACTTATTTCCCCATCCATGGATTTGCACTAAATAATCTACACAAGTAGAAGCAGGGGCGAAGCCAAAATTTTAAGGTTATGAGTTTAGGATTCTAATCGTTTTAAGTTACAGGGTTTTCAATTAATAATTTATATATATATTTAAAGAATTTTTTAAGACAAATATATGGTTCGAACTAAAGCTACTAAGTTCGACCGAACCCGCTCCCGCACTCTGGCTCCATCCCTGAATAGAAGTATACTCCTTGTGTTCCCTTTTACTTGTCATGTATGCCATAAATGGGGGCCCAACATCGGTAACAATAATTGGGATGGGCCTGGCTCTAATACCATGAAAACACACAGATTGAAGGCAAAATAGTGAGAGATACAGTGAGAGAAAGAATGGACATATATGCCTTTGATAAGAATGGACATTGGGCCTAACTCAACCCCAAAAGCTAGCTTATGAGGTGAGGATTGCCCAAGCCATATAGGGAGACCAAGGACCTCAAATCCCTCCGATGTGGGACAACTCAACATCCCCCCCCCCTCACGCCCAGATCTCTGGAGCGTGACAACATAAATGGGGGCCCAACATTGGTAACAATAATTGGGATGGGCCTGGCTCTAATACCATGAAAACACACAGATTGAAGGCAAAATAGTGAGAGATACAGTGAGAGAAAGAATGGACATGTATGCCTTTGATAAGAATGGACATTGGGCCTAACTCAACCCCAAAAGCTAGCTTATGAGGTGAGGATTGCCCAAGCCAATATAGGGAGACCAAGGACCTCAAATTCCTCCGATGTGGGACAACTCAACACCCCCCCTCACGCCCAGATCTCTGGAGCGTGGACAACATAAATGGGGGCCCAACATCGGTAACAATAATTGGGATGGGCCTGGCTCTGATACCATGAAAACACACAGATTGAAGGCAAAATAGTGAGAGATACAGTGAGAGAAAAAGACAGAAGTTGAAAGAACTCTCTGGAATGTCCGAGAGAGTGAATAACTTCCTTATCGCAAAAATATCTGTTCCTATACAGTATACACACATAACATAAGACTTGGGTTGGGTCAGACGGCCCAAGTGTAAAATGTAATAAGAATTGGGCTCAGAATATGCTAAGGCCCAAATAGCTAACTAAGCCTACAATATACAATGAATATACAACGAATATACAACCCAATATCAACCAATATCAATGTCTATGTTTAGGCTTAGAAGCTAGATAATCTTGTAGCTCAACATGTTGAGTTGTCCCACATCGGAGGGGTTTGAGGTCCTCGGTATTCTTATATGGCTTGGGCAATCCTCACCTCATAAGCTAGCTTTTGGGGTTGAGTTAGGCCCAATGTCCATTCTTTTCATGGTATCAGAGCGGGATGATCCTCGGATTCTTCTCCGTTACTTGTTATTGATCGTGTTGGAAGTTTTATTGAAGGTTTTTTTGGATATTTTTGAGAGATTCTGTTTACTGAGAGAACGATGTGATTGAACAGATAATCGAAACTTTTACTGCTATTTAATGCTTCGATCTTCACTCAGTGGATGTTTTGGGTGATTTTCCGACATCCCTGACCTTTTTCCGATGACTTTCCAGATTCTAGGGTTTCTGGTGGTTGGACCTAGGGTTTTACTGCTATCCCATGGCTCGATCCTCACTCAGTGGATGTTTTGGGTGACTTTCCGACGTCCCTGACCCTATTTCGGTAAGTTTCTAGACCCTACGGTTTCCGGTGGTTGGACCTAGGGTTTTATCTGGCGATTGAAGGTCGTTCTTCTCCGGTCGCGAAGAAGGAGGGTAACTCTATCCCTGTTCTAAGTGTTGTATGTTTTGCATGTGGGTTCTGATTCAACTTTGGCCTCTTTACTGGGACTGTTTTTTGATTTCAAACTGGTTATTGTTCATGACTTCTAATATGAATGTTAATACCTCCTCAGTGGACTCTACCAGCCCTCTTTTTGTTTACTCCTTTGATGTTCCTGGAGTTTCTCTTATGTCCACTCCGTTCTTGGGCAGTGGTTATGGGGGTTGGAGGAGGAAAATGATTATCGCGTTATCTGCTACGAACAAAATTGGTTTTGTTGATGGCACGTGTCCCCGGCTTAGTGACTGAGCAAAGACTATGGGACAGATGCAATAATATGGTAATTTCCTAGTTAACTGCCTCCCTGTCCCCTCAAATTGGTGAAAGTGTGCAGTATTCTGATACTGCACAGAGTATATGGTCCCAGCTTCAGGCCAGATATGGCACTGCCAACATGACCAAAATTTCTGAACTAAAAAGAGAGTTTTCTCACACTTCTCAAGGGTCTCTAGATGTAGCTTCATATTTTAACAAAGTTAAAGGTTTGTGGGATGAATTAGAAACAATGTGTACAAATCATGGGCAAAGATGTATTTGTGCTGCCAAAAATGGTATAATGCAGGAAGATGATGAAATAAGGTGTTTCAGTTTCTAATGGGCCTTAATGAAGCATACATGGGGGTAAGGAGTAACCTATTGATGATGCAGCCACCTCCAACCCTTGACAGTGTCTACAATATGGTCTTCAATGATGAGAAGCAGAGACAACTCCAGTCCCCTTCTCAGTTTAATCCAGACTCTATGTCTTTCAATGTCCACACAAATAGACATTCAGTTGGATTCAATAAGGTCACAGTGCCTAATCCTTCTCCTCCTTTCAGACAAAGAGTCAATTTTGACCAAGCTAGAGGATCTTTATTCTGTAGATACTGCAAAAAATCTGGGCACTTAATTGATAAGTGTTTCAAGATTCATGGGTATCCACAAAGTACAACATTTAACAAGGGGAGGAGACCTGCTGCTGCTCATCTAACTGCTGGTGTGGATTTCCCTTCTACTGAAGGACATGTGTTTGTTCCCCAAGGAAATCCTCCTGAAAGCCATCACTCTGTTACAAATATAGATGGCCAGAGTTCTGTGATACCAGGGTTAAGCAGACAACAGTATGACCAATTGATGAGCTTGTTACAACAGACTCAGTTAGGGGATTCCACTGCTCAGACTCCTCCTCCCATGTATGCTGCTAATTTTGCTGGTACTATGCTAACTGAGAGCCCTATTTCTAATTCCAAGCTTTGCATGCTTACCCATATTAACTCTAATTCCAAGCTTTGCATCACCCTTCAAAATGTCTTGTTAGTTCCTTCTTTTAAACACAACTTGATTTCTGTCCACAAGTTAGTGAAATAGTTGCATTGCATAGTTTTGTTCACTGCAACTTGCTGCTTCCTCCACATGATACAGGACCCTTCTCTGAGGAAGCCTCTGGATCTTGATAGAGAGGAGGCTGGTCTATACAAGCTTGCTTGGGCTCCAGCTTCCCCTTCTTGCTCTACTGGTTGTTCATCTACTTTTGTATACTCTAAACCTGACTCTTGTAATCATGACAATTCTTCTTTTACTGGTTGCCATAAAGATGTTGCTTTACCTTCCAATGTAAATAGTTCCATCTGTAATAATGTTGTTACAACTGACATGAATTACATTTGGCATTTGAGACTTGCTCATCCTTCATTTTCAAACATGAAACACATTTCTGGATTGTCTTTTCCTTTTGCTTCTACGCAGTCTTTCCCTTGTTCTATCTGTCCTATGGCTAAACAGACTAGACTTCCCTTTCCTGATAGCACAATAACTACTTCTAGACCTTTTCAATTGATTCATGTGGACACTTGGGGCCCCTATCACACTCCTACTTCTTCTGGTTCTAGATATTTTCTTACAAAAGTTGATGATTTCTCTAGGGCTACCTGGACACACTTACTGGAGTCTAAAAGCAATGCCTTCTGCTTGCTTAAATCATTTGTGTATGGTTAAAACCCAGTTTAATGTTGTGGTTCAAATTGTTAGAAGTGATAATGCATTGGAATTGGGGTCTAGCATTGAGGGTGCATCTTTCTTTAGTAACCAGGGGATTATTCACCAAACAACCTGTCCTCATACTCCTCAATAGAATGGTGTTGTTGAAAGGAAACATAGGACTCTTCTTGAGACATGTAGAGCTTTACTTTTTCACTCTGACTTACCCATCTCTTTCTGGGGGGACTGCTTATTAACTGCCACCTATCTCCTTAACAGAATACCATCCAGACTTCTTCATCATAAATCTCCCTTTGAAGTTTTACATGGAAAGGCACCAACCTACTCTCATTTGAGAGCATTTGGGTGTCTTGCCTATGCTACTGTTCCAATTCCTCAAAGGGACAAATTGAAACCTAGAGAGCCATTTCCTGTGTCTTCATTGGGTATCCTTTTGCCAAAAAGGGTTATAAGCTTTATGATCTTACTTCCAAAAATACTTTGTCTCCAGGGATGTTATATTTCATGAAACCTACTTTCCTTTTGAAACTGTTTCATCTCCTGCTCCTTCTTCCTTTCCCTCAGTTCCTCCTCTTGAGCCTTCCTTCTCTGATACTGACTTGTTCATACCTGTTTGTTCCTCTCTTCCTCCTCCTTCTGCCACCCCTTCACCTTCTCTAATCCAGCCTCCATTCCTCCCTTCAATCCTGATATTTCTCCACCTAATTTGCCTTCTTCCACGTCTGCTCCTGCTCCCAGAAAATCTGGAGACAGCATAATCCTCCCTCTTATCTTAAGGACTATGTCTGTCAACTTCCTGCCTTTTCAGGCTCTTCTTCTTCTTCTCTAGATTCTGAACCTCTCTATTACTCTCAAGCTGCATCTGTTCCAGTATGGCAGGATGCCATGAGAAAGGAGTTTGATGCCTTGGATGCCAACCATACCTGGGATGTTGTTCCTCTTCCTCCTGGCAAGAAACCCATAGGCTGCAAATGGGTTTATAAGATCAAATATAAGGCTGATGGCACTGTTGAAAGGCATAAAACTAGGCTTGTGATTAGAGGTGATACTCAGGTTGAAGGAGTTGATTTCACTGACACTTTTCCTCATGTGGTTAAGATGTCCACTGTTAAGTGTATTATTGTTGTGGCTGTTAAGAATAATTGGAATGTATTTCAACTTGATGTTAACAATGCTTTCTTACATGGTGATTTGGATGAGGAGGTATATATGAAGCTCCCTCCAGGTTTGACATTTTCTTTTCCTTCTTCTGCCTCTGTTTCTTCTGCCTCTGCTCCTCCTGTTTGTAAGTTGAAAAAGTCTCTCTATGGGCTGAGACAGGCTTCCAGACAATGGTATGCTAAATTGTCTTCTGCTCTATATTCCAGAGGCTACACCCATTCTTTGAATGATTATTCTTTATTTATCAAAAGTAAACCTGGATCTCTAGTGATTGTAGCAGTTTATGTGGATGACATTTTTCTTACTGGGGATAACTATGATGAGATTGCTGCCCTGAAACTGTTTCTGGATGATCAGTCCAGGATTAAAGACCTAGGGTCTTTGCATTATTTTTTGGTCATAGAGGTGTCAGTTGTTCCTGGTGGGGTGATACTTAATCAGCATAAGTATGTTTCTGACCTGCTGCATCAGTTTGACTGTGTAAATGTTTCTCCTGTTGTTAGTCCTTTGGATATTAATGTCAAACTTCATGCTGATTCTGGTGATCTTTTCTCCTCCCCTGATCAATATAGGAGTCTTGTTGGTAAACTCCTATTTTTGACTCATACTAGGCCTGACATCTATTTTGCTGTTCAACATCTAAGTCAATTTCTGAAATGTCCCAGAGTCCCTCATATGTATGCTGCCCTCCATGTCCTCAGATATCTTAAGGGCACTTTATTTTTGGGTCTGTTCTACTCTTCTAGTTCTGATTTCTCTGTTACTGCTTATTCTGACAGTGATTGGGCTGCCTGCCCTGATACTCGCAGATCTGTTACTGGTTTTTGTGTTATTTTGGGTGGTGTTTGATTAGTTGGAAGTCCAAAAAGCAACCTATAGTCTCCTTATCTTCTGCTTAGGCAGAATATAGGGCACTCAGTAAAGTGGTAGCTGAGTTGTCTTGGCTCTCTCGTTTGCTAACTGATATTGGAGTTTCTGCTGCTCTTCCCTTCCCTGTTTTTTGTGACAGCCAGGCTGCCATCATATTGCCAAGAATCCTGTTTTTCATGAACGGACCAAGCATATTGAGGTGGATTGTCACTTTATTCGGGATCAGTAGACTGGTGGACTCATTACTATCTCCCATGTCCCTACTTCTTGACAGCTTGCTGACCTCCTCACCAAGCCTCTGGCTGGGACTGTCCTCCATCCTCTACTGCTCAAGTTGAAGGTGGTCTCCCCCTCCAACTTGAGAGGGGGGTGTTGAGCTACAAGATTATCTAGCTTCTAAGCCTAAACATAGACATTGATATTGGTTGATATTGGGTTAAATATTTGTTGTATATTCATTTTATATTTTGTATATTGTAGGCTTAGTTAGCTATTTGGGCCTTAGCATATTCTGAGCCCAATTCTTATTACATTTTACACTTGGGCCGTCTGACCCGACCCAAGTCTTATGTTATGTGTGTATATCTGTATAGGAACATATATTTTTGGGTTAAGGAAATTCTCTCTCGGACATTCCAGAGAGTTCTCTCAACTTTTCTCTCTTTCTCTCACTGTATCTCTCACTATTTTGCCTTCAATCTGTGTGTTTTCAGCCTTTTTACGCACTCTTTAAAAAATATTAATTAAAAGGACAATTTAACTAACTTATCATTATTTATATCTCAATTTATTAAGTACTACTTTTGCTCTCACCACATTAGTGTTTCCTCACATTCATTAGAGAACGGATAAAGGTGAAAATATTAATAATTAGTTCTTCCTTGATATTTCTGTGAAATTTATTGGGTTATTGTCGTTGTAATTCTCTCTTAATTTTCTAAAATGACAAGTATTTTAAAGCAACTATTTCTGAAAAAACATGACATCTAAATAGCAACAATTAGCACAACCATGACCTAGTTTAATAAAAAAGATAGGCCGGTGTATTAAGCTCCCGTTATTCACGGGATCCCGGGAAAGAATGGACCATAAGGGTCTACTGTATGCTGCTTATACAAAAATTATTTCCACGGTTCGAACCCATGACTACAGCGGCAATTTTACGGGTTACACCAAGGCCCCTCCTAAACTAAAATTAATCACATTCTGGAAGTTCAGAAAGTTCCAGGTACAATTCTAAGTTAAAAAAATAAATAAAACCTTTAACCTCATTTCAAACATTATACATACATTTACACAATATTACTATCTCATTCAGCAACTTCCACACAAAATCAAAAGCTGCAATTTTTTGGTATCATCTAACATATTTGCAGAATCAAGAGAAAGAAACGAATAAAAAAAGAAAACAGCAAAGTCCAATGAAGTTAAAATGAACAACATCAAAGCTTTTTATTACACTAACCAAGGAAATAAGAATGAAGAAATTAGGTGTTTATGAAAATACCTGACAGTGAGATTTTGGGTTGTATTCCATTCAACAGAAAAAGAGAATTTGGGTTTAAGTTGGAGGTTGAAGAAATTGAATTGATGGCCTTTTTTGTGTTTGTTAAAGATGAGGAATGTCAGATAGTAGCCGTTGTGAAATGGAAAGTGTTTCTATAGATTTGAATTTCGTTAACGGGGAAGATTTACGATCGGAATTACCGTTTGTCGTTTAACGCCGTTAGTTTCGGATCTCTTGTTAACTAGCCGTTGACATCATTAGCCCAATGCCCCAATCAACGTTGTATAATTTCCAGATTCGGGCTCAAGAAGTAGAGGCCCAAATCAGAAACCTTAGTAAAATTCTTTTATCTTTTGGAAAAGTAATATTGTATTGCTGCTCTTAAAATAATAGTCGACGAAAATATCTTTTTAATTTTATATTTTTCGTATAAATATACATTATATATTTTATATACAAATTTTACATATTTTTTCGACTACCGCATCTAAATAGTTTGTGGCGCAGACTAAACTTTAAAAAGTCCAACTATTTTTTTGTGAGAAAAATAATACTGTATAGCCGCTTTCAAAATAATACTCGAATATAAATACAAAAATATACAAATTTTATACACTTTACAGTTACCAAATATAAAATAATTTCAGCCGCGAGCTAAAAGTAATCTTTGCTTGGACCTAGTGAAATTCAAGAAGGGTGATTTACATAAACATGACACTTCAGTGCTATTATTAATTTCTTGACACCGGTTACCTCATGGGTAATCCTTTAAGTTTCAAATTGTTGCCCATCACTTAGCCTCATGAGCAATACTTTTTGATTTTGGTTCTTAAAAGTTTGCGCAAGGGGCAAAAAATTAAGATCATTTATTTTTAAGGTTATCGAGTGTAATTTTATGCATATGTACAGAATTATGTTATTAAAAAGATAAAAAAGTTTAGTAACAGACTTTTTCCTAAAATAAAAAGAATATATCTCAATTCGAGTTATACTTTAGTCTGTCAAATGATAAGATGGTGTTGGAGGTCAACCATGTAAATTCACCGTACCCAAATGGCTCCGGATCCAACACCTCTTATTTTCTAATATCTCCATTTCCCCGAGTTCTTATTTGGATGGGTTACACGTTTCTTATATTAATATTAATGATTTTAATTTAGTTAATTAAAACAAACTCTTAACTATGTACTCAAAGTTTCAATTTAAAGAACTGATTTCAACCAAAAGCAAAAACAAAAAAATCTTCATAACTAGGATATAAATTATGTTAACAAATTCTAACTACTCTAGGTTTTATCACTTAAACAGTGTATTAAAAAAAGGCACCATAGTCCATATGTCATTAAATCCTACAATTTCTAGTCAATTATTTAACATGAACCAATTTAAGGTCAAATACATATTAAACCACACCAATCATCCACGATAACACGTATTCTGTAGATAATTTAACTTTTTATTTCATAACATAAACAACTATTTCCTCCAACTTTAATTGTTCAAATTAACAACACATTTAGTTTATATATTCGTGATTATGCTGGACGACCCATGAAAGATGTTTTTAATTGCCTATCTGAAATTTGGTCAATTCATATAAAGGAAATTAAGAATGAAAGTATAACCACATGTGCAAGAGTCTTATATCTCTTTTTAATTGCCTAACTAAGAATTATTTTACAGGCATGGCTTTTATGTTTGTTTTCTTCTTTGCTTTCATGGGCATCTGCACGTGACACTGTGGGCTTTGGCTACCTAAAAACAAATATTATTGGCAGAAGTAGGCATAGTTTGAATAAACTCGAAATTCAAATCAAAATTCTATTTTTTTGGATTGCAAGTTGAATTTTGGATTAAATATTTAAAAAGATTTAAATTTTGGATTGGATATTAGATTTGATATTTTGGATATCTGGATATTTATTTGTATACTTTATATTTAATCAATTATTCACATGCTAATAATAATAAGTTCAATACCCTATCAGTTAGATATTATCTCATATATTCAATATTAATCACTAAGTTAATATCAGAATACTTTCTATTTGGATATAATTTTACTATTACTACTTCTTATTGGCCATACTAATATTTCTATTGCATTTTCTTGATGATAATTTCATTGCGTGAATACTTGATTTGGCTGATTGCGGTGAGAATGAGGAACTTTTCAGGCAATTTAATATGGGTATTTTATTTTGAGACGGGCTCAGATATGACTCTCAAGGATTGGGCTCAGAGAGGCCCAATCCAGACATTTCATCACTGCCCAATTAATTGTATACCAAGTTAATATCAAGATTAAACCGATGAATCATGGAAATTATAGAGAGAGAAAGTAGAGAGAAGGAGGAGTAGGTGAGAAGTCTCTCGAAGGTCAGAGAGAGGGTTTATTAAATCGAGAAACAAAATTACAAAAATGAAATCCGGGGGTCACAAATATCTGTGACCCCAATATATATAGTTAGTACAACGGGTCGGGTCAATGACCCAAAGACCATGGGGCTCGGGTCTCTGAGACGGGCTCAGATATGACTCTCAAGGATTGGGCTCAGAGAGGCCCAATCCAGACATTTCATCACTGCCCAATTAATTCTATACCAAAATACATTAAATATACATTGTGTATACACTTTACATCATGTTACATCTTGTATCCCAACACCCCCCCTCAAGTTAGAGGGGGGAACCACCTGCAACTTGGTAAGCAACGGAGCCAGCATAGTAACCCGCAGAGGCTTGGTGAGTAAGTCAGCCAGCTGACGAGAAGTGGGCACATGAAGCAACCGCAAGAAACCAGAGAGCAGCAAGTCTCGAACAAAATGGCAATCCACCTCGATATGTTTTGTCCGTTCATGGAAAACAGGATTGTTAGCAATATGAACAGCAGCCATACTATCACAATAAACAGAGACAGCAGTGGAAACAGGGACCCCAAGATCACCCAACAAGCGACAGAGCCAAGTTAGCTCAGCAACAACTTTGCTTAAGGCTCGGTATTCAGCCTCAGCAGAGGAAAGAGAAACAACAGGCTGTTTCTTCGATTTCCAACTGATCAAACAACCACCCAAGAGCACACAAAATCCAGTGACAGAGCGCCTAGTATCGGGGCAGGAAGCCCAGTCACTATCAGAATATCCAGCAACAGAAAAATCAGCATGATCAGAATAGAATAAACCCAAGGAGGGAGTGCCTTTGAGATATCGCAGAACATGCAGGGCAGCAGTCATATGGGGAAGTCTGGGAGATTTGAGAAATTGACTCAGGTGCTGGACTGCATAACAGATGTCAGGTCTGGTGTGAGTCAAGAAGAGCATCTTGCCAACTAGGCTCCTGTACTGATCAGGAGAGGGCAAGAGGTCACCAGAATCAGCATGAAGTTTGACATTGATGTCCAAAGGGGACACAACAGAGGACACATTGACACAGTCAAACTGGTGCAGCAAATTAGAGATATACTTGTGCTGATTGAGGTGCATCCCACCAGGGACAGCAGACACTTCAAGACCCAAAAAATAATGCAAGGACCCTAAATCCTTGATTTTAAACTGAGCATCCAGAAAGAGTTTCAGAGCAGCAGTCAGTTCATCAAAGTCATCCCCAGTTATAATGATATCATCCACATATACAGCAACCACCACAAAAGAACCAGGTTTACCCTTGAGAAACAGAGAGTAGTCATTGAGAGAGTGAGTATAACCTCTGGAATAAAGGGCAGAAGACAGTTTGGCATACCACTGCCTGGAGGCTTGCCTCAGCCCATACAAAGACTTTTTGAGTTTGCAGACCAGAGGAGGAGAAGTAGAAGAAGGAGAACCAGAATCAACAGAGACAGTCAAACCAGGAGGGAGTTTCATATAAACATCCTCATCCAAATCACCATGAAGAAAAGCATTATTCACATCCAATTGGAAAATGGGCCAGTAGTTCTTGACAACCACAGCAATAAGACACTTGACAGAAGTCATTTTAATCACTGGGGAAAAAGTTTCAGTAAAGTCAATCCCCTCAACCTGAGTGTCACCCCTTATGACCAACCTGGCCTTATACCTTTCAACACTGCCTTCTGCCTTATATTTAATTTTGTAAACCCATTTGCAACCAATGGGTTTCTTACCAGGAGGAAGAGGAACAACATCCCAAGTATGGTTTGTGTCCAAAGCTTCAAACTCCTGTCTCATGGCAGCCTGCCAAGCTGGAACAGATGCTGCCTGAGAATAGTAGAGAGGCTCAAATTCCAAAGAGGAGGAAGATGAGCCAGAGAAGGCAGGGAGTTGACACATATAATCTTTAAGATAGGAAGGAGGATTATGGTGTCTATTAGACTTTCTGGGAGCTGGTACAGAAGGAGGATTATCCAAACCAGGAAGGGTAACATCAGGACTGAGTGGGGCAGAGGAAGGTATCTGGACAGGTGGGTCAGAAGAGGGAGGAGAGTGTGGGATGTGAGAATCAGAGATATCATCATGTTCTCCAGAGGGAAGAAATGGAAAAGTAGGAGCAGAGGGAGGAGCAAAGAGAGAGGCATGTTTAAAGGGAAAGACTGATTCATGAAATAGGACATCCCTGGAGACCAAATACTTCCTGGAAGTATAATCATAAAGCCTATAACCCTTTTTGCCAAAAGGATAACCCAGAAAAACACAAGGAATAGCCCTTGGCTTCAATTTGTCCCTTTGAGGAATGGGAACAGTGGCATAGGCCAGGCAACCAAAAACCCTCAAGTAAGCATAGGAAGGAATGTGGCCATACAAGATCTCATGAGGAGACTTGTTATTTAGTAATCTGGTTGGTATCCTGTTAAGGAGGTAAGTGGCAGTCAATAAGCAATCCCCCCAGAAGGATACTGGCAAGCCAGATTGAAAGAGCAAAGCTCTACAAGCCTCAAGAAGAGTTCTATGTTTTCTCTCAACTACACCATTTTGTTGAGGGGTGTGAAGACAAGAAGTTTGATGGATGATTCCCTGACTACTAAAGAAAGAAATGCCCTCATTGCTAGAGCCCAACTCTAAAGCATTATCACTTCTAACAGTCTGAACCACAGCATCAAATTGGGTTCTGACCATGGCAAGAAAGGACTTGAGCATAGAAAAGGCATTACTTTTGGATCCCAATAAGTGTGTCCAGGTTGCCCTTGAAAAATCATTAACAATGGTAAGGAAGTATTTGCAACCAGATGAGGTTGAAGTATGGTAAGGTCCCCAAGTGTCCACATGAATCAATTGGAAAGGTTTAGAGGTTCTAATTGAGCTATCAGGGAAAGGTAGCCTGGTTTGTCTGGCCATAGGACAGACAGTACAAGGAAAGGATTGTTTAGAAGCAAAATGAAAAGGCAGACCAGAAATGCATTTCATGCTGGCAAAAGGAATATGTGCAAGTCTTAAGTGCCAAGTGTAATTCATATCAGAAGTGAGATCATTATTACAATTGGAACTATTTACATGAGAATGCATAGAAACAGTCTTGTGATCAGATAAAATATCATCATTACAAGAGGACACAGAGGGCAAGTCAACAACTTGGATATCAGTACCATTACAAGAAATAGAAACATGACAAACAGAATTAGAAAAGCATTTAACAGAGGGAGAAGGGGAAGGAGGAAACCAAGCTAGTTTGTACAGGCCAGCAGCTTGTCTACCAAGATCCAGTGGCCTCCTCAGAGAAGGGTCCTGTATCATGTGTAGAAAGCAGGAATGTTTAGTGAACATAACTATACAATGTAACTGCTTTACTAGCTTGTGAACAGAAATCAAGTTGTGTTTAAAAGAGGGGACAAGCAGCATATTGTGAAGAGTAATGAAGGGAGTCAAGGCAAAGGAGCCAGTACAAGTGGAAGAGTAACAAGGTAAGGCAGGGTGAGAGGAATAATATTAAAGAGTAGATTCTTATCATGAGTCATATGATTAGAGGCACCTGAATCTATTATCCAGGTGCCAGAATTTATGTGAGTAAGCAGGCAATGTTTGGAATCAGAAACAGGGTTCTCAGTCAACAAAGTACCAGCAAAGTTTGCAGCATATATGGGAGAAGGAGTTTGAGCAGTGGATTCTCGCAGCTGGGGCTGGTGTAACAAGTTCATCAGCTGGTCATAATCATGTTTGCTCAACCCTGGAATCACAGAGCTTTGACCATCTAAGTTTGTAGCAGACTGATGGTTAGCAGAAGGATTCCCTTGAGGAACAGACAATAATCCATCAGAAATAGGGGAATCCAGACCAGTACTCAGATGGGCAGCAACAGGCCTCCTTCCCTTGTTAAATGTGGGACTTTGTGGATACCCATGTAGCTTGAAACACTTATCAATTAAGTGTCCAGACTTTTTGCAGTATCGACAAAACAATGGTCCCCTGGTTTGATCAAAACTGACTCTCTGTCTAAAAGGAGGAGGGACAGCAGGCACTGAGGCCTTGTTAAATCCAACAGGCTGCCTGTTGGTATGCACATTGAAAGAGACAGAGGTAGGATCAAATTGAGAGAAAGACTGAACTTGCCTTTGCATCTCATCATTGAGGACAATATTATATACACTGTCAAGGGAAGGAGGTGGCTGCATCATCAAGATATTACTCCTTACTCCCACATACACCTCATTCAAACCCATCAAAAACTGAAACACCTTGTTATCATCACATTCCTGAATTATACTATCTTTTGCAGCACATGCACATCTCAGACCATGATTAACACACATAAAATCAAGTTCATCCCACACACTTTTCAGTTTGTTGAAATAGGAAGCTACATCGGAGGATCCTTGAGAGGTGTGGGACAACTCTCTTTTCAGTTCATATATTTTGGACCTATTTGCAGTCCCATATCTGGTCTTAAGTTGAGACCATATGCTCTGTGCAGTGTCAGCATACTGCACAGATTCAGCAATAGAAGGGGAAAGGGAAGCAATCAACCAAGAAATCACCATACTGTTGCACCTATCCCACAACCTTTGTTGAGCCACATTGGTGGCAGGTCGGGCGTATGTGCCATCAACAAAACTGATTTTATTTTTGGCCGACAAGGCAACAAGCACTTTGCGTCTCCATCCCCCATAACCACTACCCGAAAAGGGAATGGGAACAAGTGGTACCCCAGGGACATCAGACGAGTACATAAAAAGGGGACTAGAGGAATCTACAGCAGTAGAAGCAGTAGTGCTTGTGCTAGAAGCCATAATGAACCGGCTTAAAAGGATAACTTTTCAACAAACAGGATACTGCCAAAACAAGTATACAAACACAGTAACCAACAAAACAAACTACAGTTAGGTCAAGTAGTCACAGATACCACCAGATGCTCACAATTACAGAGTCAAGTAATCACATATAAAATCGAGGATAGGGACAGAGTTACACTCCTTCTTCGCGACCGGAGAAGATCGGCCTTCAAACAACAGAGAAACCCTAGGTATAGCTTTTGAGAAAAAAACAAACTTTATCGGAGATCTGGTCAGGAACGTCGGAAATACACCCAAAGCGTCCACAAAGTGATAATCGAGCCACCGGAATACGGTAAAACTCAGGTTAAACCGTCAGATACCCTAGAAGCCGATATGTCACCCAAAATCAACCAACCAAAATCATCACAAAGTCTTTCCAGAGTGTTCAGGAGAGGAAAACACACTCGGATATCATGAAGAGACACTCAGAAAGGTCTCCGATAGACTGAAATCATCATCGACGAAGCGGTCTCAGAAATCACCCCCAAAAACCTCGATACGGACTTCATCCAGGACCACGAAACATACAGAATCATGATCGGATCGTCGTTGAGGCTCTGATACCATGTTAATATCAAGATTAAACCGATGAATCATGGAAATTATAGAGAGAGAAAGTAGAGAGAAGGAGGAGTAGGTGAGAAGTCTCTCGAAGGTCAGAGAGAGAGTTTATTAAACCGAGGAACAAAATTACAAAAGTGAAATCCGGGGGTCACAAATATCTGTGACCCCAATATATATAGTTAGTACAACGGGTCGGGTCAATGATCCAAAGACCATGGGGCTCGGGTCCCTGAGACGGGCTCAGATATGACTCTCAAGGATTGGGCTCAGAGAGGCCCAATCCAGACATTTCATCACTGCCCAATTAATTGTATACCAAAATACATTAAATTACATTGTGTATACACTTTACATCATGTTACATCTTGTATCCCAACACAAATTCATATTTACTATTTACTATAAATTAATTTCTATACATAAATTTATATTGAACATGTAACTATAGTGCTACATCCGCCACCGACTATCAGATGGCACATTTCCCTTTCATACTACAGCTATGCAAATAGTATAATTAATACAAGGAGGCTGGTTAGTTATTTCAAAGAATAGTCAAGTAATGTTAATATAGTAATACTAAGCAATGACATGGTATTAGGCCAAAAATATTATTAATATGATAATTCCTTTATTAGCCAAAAGTTTAAATATGATAATGAAAGACCTGACAGTAATTCCATCTTCCTTGTTGGGTAATGAACATATTGCACACACTAAATGTGTTATTTAAATTTTATAAATAACATATTACACACACTAATATTTATTAGAAGATGAGCTTTAATATAACTAGTAATATTGTTGCCATGTAATAAAAAGTTATTAGTTTAAGTCGTGAAAATATACGGTCTCTTGCAAAAATAAAAGTAAAATTACATATAATAAACACTTATAATTCGATCATTTCTCGAATCTCGTGCATGATCCTGTGCTCTATCTATAACGAAGTAATACGAGTATTACTGTAAGTTATGTTATTTATTAATTTTCTAAATGACTACAATTAATTATAGATTGACTGGTATCGGCATGTGTACTAGATATCTATGATCATGTTCTTGTTAGTATGAACAATAATTTTCATAGAAACTTTTCTTCAAAAATGGGTTCAATTTTAACATTTATATTTAATTTCCTATGCAAAACGTGTCACACATATACACGAACATAGGTCTGCTATATATCTTCTAAGATTGTGATGGCTTGGCTAGACATTAGTCGTTGAATCTTAATTACTAGATTCTAGAATTAGCACATTTTACATGAATTTAAGATCTTTGAATGAAACATCATAAAAGTACAACTGCACATGTGAATCAAAATTTAAAATTTATGAATTCAAAATTTTAATTTATTTAAATTAATAACAATTTACATATATTTAATAAAATTTTTAAAAAAACATAAAATTTAAATTAAAGCTACTAAATTCGATCGAACTTATACATATATTCTAGATTTGTTCCCGAGTACAGGTTTTGATTAATTATAAATTGATTGGAAAATAATGAATCAACAAGTAACAGGTATGCAGCCTATCATATTCGTTTCACTCCTGATAAAGAATACATGCTAAAATTCTGATAGACAAGAACCATGCAAAGTTCTATAATCAAGATATTTAAGTGAGTAGGTGTTGGAAAAAATGGTTACATTTAGGATGTGTCTGCTATGAAAAATAAATAACAATAATCCAGTATAATTTTATTTAGTGGGGTCTGAAAAGAGTAGTGTGTACGCAGATTTTACCTCTACCATAGGGTAAAAAAGTTTTTCCAAATAGACCCCCGACATCCTTCCCTCCAAGAACTTCCCACCTTACCATTGGGGAGACTCGAACTCACAACCTCTTGATTGGAAGTGGGGGTTGCTTACCACCAGAGCAACCCCTCTTGTCACAACCTCTGCTATGAAAAATGTTTTTAAATTTTTTAATTTTTAGTTGGCTTCAATATTTTGAAAAATATTTTTTATAAACTCAATATTTTTAGTTGGAAGAAAATATTTTCCTTATCAAAAGAAAGGAAAATATTTTCTAAAACTCTTTCTCACCACCTCTTCAAAAAAGATTTTTATTTTAAATTTCAGTTTTTCCGTTATCATCCATTCTACTACCCCGGCATCCCACCTCCATTCCCTCACTGCCCCACCCCCACTGCAAAAATAAAAGTATCATTTTTAACCTTATTAATTTTTTTTTGCAATTTTAAATTTATATTTTTTTATTTTTCTGCACCAACCACCATCCACTCCAACCCCCTTTCACCTGCCCCCCTCCATCTGCACCATTTTTTCTTTTACCTTTTTTGTAATTTAAATTTTTTTTACTGCTCCCCCCTCCCCGAAAAAAATAATTTTTAAATGTATTTTGAGTTTTTATTTTTTTCTTTATCAATGTTTAAAATTTTACAAGTTTCAAAATTATGAGTTCGGAGGTTTATGTGTTTGGAAGCTTATGAGTTTAGAAATTATAAAGTTTAAGATTCGAAATTTCGCTGTTTCGAATGTTTATGAAATTTGTGGGCTTGGAAGGTTGTTGGTTTGAAAGTTTATGGCTTCATGTTTATTATATCTAAATATTTATGAATAATCTTGAGAAATGATTTTTTATAGTTTGCAACCAAATATCGAAAAATGAATAAGATTACTATTTGTCTTCCAAGAAAATATTTTCCGTTATATCAAACACACCCTTATTATTCTGTTATATATATAAAAAATAAAAGATAAAAGAACTAATATGCGATATATTTTCTAAAATGTTTCATATATATAACTTCAGTTCATGACAATTGGTTTAAACATCTGTTGTCTGCAATATATATCCAACCATTACGTACAACAAACGTATTCCATCAGTTGGTTAACAAATTTTATTTAAGGAAAAAACTTGTAAATTGAAAATTTTAAAAACCGTTTATGTTTTGGAGAACCCTATTTTGTTTACTGAATAGTCGAATATATAGAAGTGCTCTAGATAAAGTAGGATAAATATAAAGGATCCATACAACTAGCTAAACTAAGTTAATTCGTTTTAAGCGCGGGAAGGCAATTTATGCGACCGCAACGTAGTGGAGTGGAGCAATCGCGATACAGACTTTCTTACCTTAGCTGGATGTCATAGGTGCTACTTAAAATATAGTGTAGGTAGGCGACGAATATGTTGCTTAACCAAAAAATTGTTAAACCCTTTAGTAAATTAATTAATAGAGGGATAGAAGATGAATTTTATCCAAACATAATTATCTCTAGATTCAAACATATTAAGTACAAAAATCGAAGAAGAACAAGCTGATTTAAAATTTCTTAAGATAATTATCATACATCTAATGTAAATGATAAGCGTATCATGACGAGTTTGCACCATAATCATAAGAGCACACGAGGAGAAGAGAGAAAGCTGTTGATGCCTAAGAGATCCCCCCTTGTTGGTTCCGTAACGATGACTATAATTGTTGTAGCCAGATCTAGGTTCAGATCCCCCCTGATGGTCTCCCGTCCCATATATATATTAAAAATTTTCCTTTTATCCAATCGTCTTTGACTGGCATGCTTTCTCATGACTATGTCCTTCATTACTTGCCCAAACATTACACTTGTTCTGCGATGTAAGCTTTCTGACGGCTTTATCTAGTGACCACGATACTCATCGCCATTACGCCTCGTGGGCACGACCATTGGTGGGTCGACCTCTCACCGTCCCCTTTAATGATAACCATTTGGTGGTCAGATTTTGACCCAACAATTAGTCCTTCCGCTCGTTGGGGTCGTCTTTTGGCAAACTCAATGGGCGGCCCTATGGATTCAAGAGTTAGGAGAAATATGGTCATTATGCGGACGGGGTCCTTATGGCGAGGTGGCGACGTGATGTTATAAGGACTTTACCAGACCGTTACGACAATTCAGAGATGGATCGTCACACCGATTCGGGGTACTATGAATGTCCGTTACGCGTCATGATGACGCACGTTTCCCAAGCATTATATTGTTGCTTGTGCCCTTTCAACTTTTTGATTGGCAGCTCTCGGGTTTCTCGCTCAGGGCATTTGTGTACCTATAAAAGGGAGAACCCGCCATTCGATTGTTACGCTTTTCGATTTACCTATGGAATTTTGCAAACTTCCACCTTCTTTAGTATTTCACACCTTTGCTTTCGTAAGAATTTGACGTGACCATCCCCTCTATTCCTACATCACTTTTGTTTATTCCGATCAATCTAGGTAACGGGTGGTACTTCTTCCCAGACTGACAGATTCGTCGAAGCTCTGGTGTCGGAAGATGACGTATCTCTTGTAGGAGAAGGAATGGAGGTGATAGAAGATGAGGGATTTCCGACAGTGGCCGAGATACTACCCCGTCTAGGGAAATTATGGACCGACTTTAATAGCCCTGCTGGAGACGAACCGAAACTTGTCCTTTCTACCATGAATGAAACGGCATATACGGGGCTCAAGTCCAAGTGGGGAATTCCAAATCATATCAAAATGGTACTGGTGGTGGGGACGAATATTGTACATTTGCACCGCCCGGGGTACTGTGCATTTTATGTGTATCCTTTTATTGTCGTATATACGCTTCCTCTATCCTCTCTAGTGGTAGACTTCTACCACTTCTATAAAATGTGCCTGGCTCAGCTCACCGTATTCATACAAGTTCTTCCTCATGCTCATCAAGTAAGCGGAGCTTACCGATCGAGGGATTACTTTGGGGAACATGCTTCATTTTTTTTCCCCTCAATTTCTTCGGGGTACGATGATCCACATGCGCCATAAAGGAACCACGACTTTGGTATTGAGGATGGACGATAAGGCTAATCATCGCTTCTGGGAAAGTTATTTTTATGTGCGGACAGAGCACCTTGTGGCGGACCCGGAAGGGTTCCCAGAGACGTGGAACTTCGCTCGTAAGTTATCCTTTTTATTTTACGATTCCTCTCAAGGCAGTCGACGATCGTTCTTCTCTAGGTGATATTGCTAAGGACCTGTTTTTATTTATACAGCCACGAGACTAACCCCCCCCCCCACATGCTAGTTGACGACATTTGCGAGTGGGTGAACGCAATTCTTCCCCATACAACGTGTATTCATGAATGGGCGTCCTTCTACGAGAAATATCGGTGTAAGCCTCTCATTGGTGAGTCATCCCACTGCAGTTTTTTTCTTTTTCTTTGCCTTAGATTTTGATCTTATCGTTATATGATCGTCTTTATTTATTGACATGGAGAGCACGATCGACGAGGGCTCCTCCACTCGTATTTTGTCAACTAGTGCCCCTACCTAGCCTATGCCGAGGACCGCTATCCATCATGCATCGAGAGTCATTACCCAATCTACACTTGCAACCGAAGCCATATGTGCGGGAGCTATTCCTCAACCCGAGACTCCAGTTTTTACCGTCTACTCAACATGCAAGTAGTGGAGAAGCCCCATCGAAGAGACGATGGGTGCCATTGGAAGTGGTTTCTCAAGCCGAAACATATCCGAGGGGTGACCTTTTCTTGGCGGTGCCCGAAATTGATAGTGGTGCTAACTCGGCTGCAGAGGCTACGTCCATTGTTAGCGGTCAATATGCTGACGTGGCGGAGAGATAGAGTGCCGAGGCTGCCGTTGCTGTCTTAGGCAGCCCTTCGTCATCCTGACCGAACCGCACTTATTCTTCACGGAGGAGAGCGGAAAAGGCATCACAGTTGATAATTACGAGTCTGAATCTGACCTCGATCCTGACGATATTAGGATGTTCAAGGAGGGCTTTACCCGAACAATGGTAAGAGCGGGAGGTCCTTCCCGAATACTCAAAATTCCATGGGACCTCAATCTTCTACGAGACACGGTAGATTTTGTGCCGCAGTTTGACTTTCAATGCTCTGCCACAAAAAGCGGATCCTTTCAGGACGTCAACAAGGTGTGGCCGTGATGGGCCTAAGGATAAGTTTCTCTTCCTTGTTTGTTTTTTTCTTTTTTGCCTTGGAATGTATCGACTCTTTTCTTTGCTTTCAATCTTACATGCTGGATATCGAGAGTGCTCAGAGGACCGAGACTCGGGATAAAATTTTTCTGATAAAGCTTGAAAAGTATCGACAGTATCGCTACAAAAACCGTGAGATGCATGAGCGGCTCAGGGCGGGTACTAGCACCCAATCCCCCAAGGAGGAGTTGGAGAAAGAGGATCAGGAGCTCATGTAGTCCATTCGCAGATGTAGTGAGCTCGAAGAGCTGCTCTGTCCTAAGGATGAAGAGCTTGAGTTGGGAAAAGGGGTCGCTGCAGGGTGAGAGCATCTTTAGGCGATGTTGTTGTCGTTGCAAGATGTACTAGATCAGAATGCCACCAAAGTTTAATATTTGAGTGCAGAATGAATGGGGAAGTTATCTGAGATGGAGAGAAAAGTGGCCGATTGGAAAATGCTGAGAATGCTCAAGCATCGCCTTTGGTGAGAGCGGCGATGCTGGAAGACATTATCCACGTCCTCAAATCTGATTAGGAGTCTGAGAGGGCAACGACCAAACTGAGGGAGGCTCGGCTCGAAGAGCGCATCGACAAGATTGACCGGGAAACTTCAAACTTGGGAGACTGGGTCGCGACCTCGAGGCTAAAAAGGTGCAATTGCTGGCTCAAGTTGAATTTGCTTCCACTGCTATTCCTCATCACCTGCATGAGCTGTGGTTCTGTGCCGAGGATCAACGAGACATATACAAGGGTTTATGGGAGGCATGCAGTTTTTCCAAGGTTGCTTTTGAAGAACCCCGGGCAAAGGCACACGAGGCTGATGTTATTTGTGGCTACGACCTTGCGACACCAGAGGTTGGCAAGGACGATGATGTTGAGGAGGCATTTCCTAAAGACAATGATGGGGAGAGCAACGGTGATGATGCCGAGTGAAAAGTTGCTGCAACTTTAGTACTCTTTTTTTGTTCATTTTCGCCTTCTTTTTTTGGGCATGTTTTGGATTTTGTAAGGTGCGGTTGTTGCGCACGTATATTTAAATAAAACATCTGCTTCACGTTTGTGTATCTTTTGATTCTCCCTTTCTTTTCCTCATTTGTCACATATATTTACATTTTGGCGCTAACCTCTGGATTCTCCCCTTTTTTGCGATGAGTCCCTGACCTTTTCGATTGGGAGTCTGACATCACCCGAATCGAGTAGGATAACATCGTGTGAGTCTGAATGAAGCCACTTTGGATCTTTAGATCTCGGCGAGGTTGACTTATTATTGTTGACTTAGATGGAATCATCCTTGGTTCAAATGAGGTTGAATTCAGACTCGTCATTTTAGACGAAGTCAGTTTCTACTTGAACATTCGAGTGGGATTGATTTAGACTTACTGACGTAGGTGAAGTCAATTTTTTCATGTATATTCGAGCAGGGTCAAACTTGGAATCACTATCTCAGGAGGATTCAGTTTCTGACTTGTGTTCGAACGAGGTCAAACTTAGAGTTGCCTCATTGGGCGAAATTAGTTTCTAACTTGTGTTCGAACAAGGTCAAATTTGGAGTTCAGTTTCTGACTTGTGTTCGAACGAGCTAGAACTCTTTATTTTATTTGACGGTAGCCGGCGGCTGTAAAGGTCGTATTTTGAGCGAGGTTGAATCATATCCTACTTGATTCGATGATAGCCAGTGGCCGTAAAGGTGTCAATTCGAGTGAGGTCAAATTGCGACCTATTTGCTTTGACGATGGCCGGTGGCCGCAAAGATATTAATTTGAGCGAGATAGACTTGTGACCTATTGTAAGTTCGAGCAAGGTCGAAACCTTCTTTGGCGATGGCTGTTGGCAGTAGGGGTGTTGTTTCGAGCAAGGTCAAAATGGTAACCCGTAGTAAGTCCGAGCTAGATCGAACATTTCTTTTTGCGATGGTCGTTGGCTGTAGCAGTGTTATTTCGAGCAAGGTCAAAATGGCAACCCATAGTAAGTCCAAGCTAGGTAAAATGATCACGTTCAACTATGCTTTATATAAAAGACAAAGAGGCCACTGCAAATATATTCCGGTTAACAAGTTCATAATAAAATCCCACAGGGAATTAACCTATCAACACGGCTATTGGACTCACAGAAATTCATGTATTCAATCTTCAAAGATATTTGAGTAAAAAATTGGGTGTTTATCAACTAAATATTACATAATAAAAGTGCAGTAATTAAGAACTAGCTATAAACGGGTTGTAAGCAAGATTGGGAATGGTCTAATATTCTGATTTTCCCTCTTGTCGGAGTCTTTTCAGCTATGTTGCTATAAATTTGCCTAAGTCTTCTCTATCGGTCATGAGCACTCTGGCTGTCGTAACTCTCTCACGAGTAATTACAATAATATACTAGACATATTCTCCCAATTACGCTAGCTGGCCTTAGCTATAGCTCACTTAGACCGCACCCAAAGTTTCGTTATCCCTTATCTCACCTTTAAACCCTCCATATTGATACCTCATATACGTTAGGAATAGTGTTGTTCAATAACTACATAAATATGTACTCTCTCTCAAGTAATGAATACTAAATAGGCACAACCGATTGAGGGCCCTTCAATCGACAACAATCACAATATAGTTGAACAAACAAAGATAATATTATGGCAAATCTATATTAGCATAACAAGAACTTCATCCTCCAAGAGGTTCCATCAAAATCATAGATTAGGATCTTAGCTATGCATAATCGTTTTCACAATCATAATAATAGAATTCATCATCAATGATAAAAACAAGAAGAAGAAAGGCAAAAACTCTATGTCGAATCTTCCGCCTTGCTTCTTGCCTGTTCTTGCCTTCAAAATCCCTTCAAAAACCTCAATAACTTCTTTTTGGGCGGGCTGTGCTTCTTATAGGTCAAGGAGAGTCTCCCCTGAACTTATAAATTTACCCTTGAAATAAAATTCCTTGGAGGGATAAGCGCGGTAGCTGTTGGACCACACATAATGCCATCTCTTCTGTCTGACGAGCACGGCTTGAGCACGGTGGCGGTTGGCCCGTGCTCCTGGACTGCAGTTTGTCTTCCACTTTTTTCCTTCTTCTTTTGCGCACACTCACCTCCGATTGGCCTTATTTGATCCAAATTTACTCCAAACACTCTTTAATGTCCTCATAGGTATGACTTGCTCCTACAAAGTACAAAGTTCATAGTTAGAGCCATTTGTTGTCATTTAACATTCATATAACAATAAAGTATAGCGAAGTTGGAGCGTGAATGGTAGCTAAACTACATAATTGTAGCCCACTACCAACAACCCACACTAAAATCGTTGCTCATCTGAGCAATCAAACCATACTCTATAGAGGCCTACTTTACTAAGCAACTTCTCTAACTCATCACACCTAGAACATATCACAAGGATTGAGCCCATTAGTGTAATATCTTCGCCTCAAGAGTTGACTCTCACATGCCACGCACTACTCCTAACTTACTCACTTTACTCTATGCAGAGGGTCAGACTCACGTTTCCTTCACTAATCAAGTGCCTTCACACAATAGAAGAGTGTAGTTCCACATAATTAAATTTAAGAACACTTAGGAACTCAAGATAGGAAGGATTTAATCACTCGTAGAAATAACATTCATATGCTACAAAATATGCACCATAGGCTTGCCCGTAGTGTACTACTCTACTAATTGAGTTCATTCAGTCTAGGATCAAGTAGAACTTTATTTGGTTGTAATGTAGGCTGTTGGACGGGTAGGATACATTTAGATATATGAGTGACTACACCTCCCTAAGCACTTTAATATACTTTATCGTTCAAGCCCATATTATGTCAAACCATAACTCCACCTTCAAATCAATAAATATTAACTCCATATTTCTTTAAGCATAATTACATCAAGAGATACCACTTAGCAAGGACTATTTTTTTCCTACAACAATACAACTATTTTTCATTTTTTTTCAGTTCAAGTGGCTCTTTAAGTTTTTTAAAATAGAGAACCTTTCTTTTATTTCATTAGTTCAACTCAAAATAAAAACCAACCACCCCACACTTTAAATTTTACATAAATCATCACAATTCAAGTGCTCATGAGAGGTCACAGGACTAAAATAGATGGTTGATTCAAACAAACATGCAAGACTTGTAACGTGGTTGCCAAAGAAACATGATAACATGCTCAAAGGGGTTAACCATGATACATAACATGTAGGGGGGTAAATATATATATGGCTCACAAAGAATCACATATATCACTTCCAAGACTGAAAAAAACTACTATTTTGCTTTGCAAACACATAGGGCAAGTTCTAGGCATCAAATGCAGTTCACAGAATACAACAAATCTCACACACACATGACACATGACTCACTCCAGATTGGATCAACGAAACACTATAGTCAGAGTACTTACGCCAAGTTAAGAGCATACAATTTAAGGCATTCTACAAGAATCAACAACTGAGCCTATGCGTCACACTAAAACCTCTACTATATTCAAGGCATCATGACATTAAAAGATCCCCCTTCCCTATTAGCCCATAGACCACAAATACCTAACTAAAAATTGAAAACTAACTAAATCAGTTCAAACAAAAACCATTGAAAAAGAACCATAGTCCAAAGAAAAACCAAGGGGTAATTGATACTTTTCCCACAAAAGAATATTTTTTATCAACTTAGACCCTCAAGAAACCCGTCGAATGATATACGTCATCAGGACAAGTCAGAATTTTGATATTTGCACACATTCACACATTTAGACAACTAACTGAAGACCAAAATCAAGCTACATTCCTATAGATATACAACATACAAACAAATTATCCCCCACTATACACTTAAAAAGATGTCATGTCCTCATGTCATAAAGTAGAAAGTAATGCGAGGCAAAGGAACTTACCTGGAAGATTAATCTTGATCAGAGACAGTGTCAGGGTCTAAGTGACACACCCTCCCTAGTGCACACAGCCATCCCATAATTCTCTTTTCTGATTTAGCATTTTGGGTGGCCAAAGCATCAACTCTAGTCCCCAACTCTGTGATAGTAGGACGCAAGCCTGCCATTTCCTACTCTAAGGTTTCTAGCCGTGTAATTCAACCGAACCCATATGGTCCTTTGGATTCCGCAACATGCTCATGGGTGGGCGACTCAGCTCCTACTTCATCATGATCATTATCTCCTTTCTCAGATGTATCAGAGTCATCACTATTAACACCTCCAGGTGCCATAGGATCTTTCCCAGTAGTCATTTTATCTACCCTAAACTTTGTTTCTTTCTTTACGTTTCCATCAACGCTCAAGTTTTCTGGCACCCGTGCTGCTCGACATAATCTAGTGACGAGGGAAGGGAAGAAGAAACCATACTACCTCACCGAACAACGAATGAACATCTCTTTGTGAATAATTTTTGCCATGTCAAAATTGTGGCCCTTCATGAAACACCAGATTAATGCAGCTCAAAGACCATTCACTTCAGTGGTGTTGGAAGATGGGAGAAGATGGCTATTAATGACATACATCCAACACTTCCCTTCAAAGGTTAGTGCTGTCGAATGAAACTTTTTCCCAGGTAGAATCCATACAACTTTGTTTCCAGGAACACATATTGTTTCAAAGAACGAATCCCACGTGATGAATTGTCTTCCATGGGCTTCATAGTAGTCCTCCACCCAGGTGTAGGCTGCCGGTATGCTCTACAAATATCCTCAATAGAGGTGTCCACATTCGTCTTACGCATTGTGCAAACACCATTCACATGTTCTGTAAGGTTCGCATAAAATTCCCACACAACTATCAAATTTGGTTCATCCGGGTCTTCAAAGAAAATATCCAGCCTACGCCAAACCAATTCATTGTACATGTTGGGACAGTCGTATTGGAGAGACCCTATATCGATGCCCCTTTCTGGTATGGGCTTCTTAGATGCCATACGACCAAAATGGCTCGGAGTTGCATTGGAGACGAACTTGGAACTATCATATTAATGTGCAAGAGTTAAGGTTCGTGCTATGAAGGATCCAGCTTGGCCTTCGGAGGAAGCACCAATGGTTCGTTTCGGTGTTTCTTGGAGGGCGTCATAGGACCTTAAATTAAGAACATCAAGATCAAAACGTAAGAGATGTGAATCAAAGGTGGTTACTCAGTGTTCATCCACATAATTGGTCACAATTTGTAGTCAAATCTCCCTGAGGCATTTAAGCAATCACTTTATGTGCACCATTCACTGAATCCTCAATTGACGAAGTGATAAAACCAAACTCAACCACAAAGAACCCAATGTCAACCACACCCGTTAATAGACACATCTACTGGAACCTCAACAACCTATTAGGGTAACTAGAGAACAAGCTTAAAGAAATCTACTACAAAGGAAGAAGAAAACAAAACTACTATAGAACTAAGAAAGCAATTAACCCAATTATGATGTAAACAAGTGCCCTTACCTGGTGGAGGTTTAAGTATGTTATAGGAGTTGAAGAAGTTAAAAATGGTAGAGTGTATTGATATAAGGTTGATCTCTTGTGTGAGAAGTTAATGGAGTGGGTGTTTTGATTTGGAAGGGAGAGTTTGGGGTTTTTGGATTGTGAAGGGGAGTGAAGAGAGATGGGGTAGGGGATATCCGGTTTGGGGGGGGGGGGAGGGGAGAAGTTATTAATATTTAGAAATAAAGAAAAGAATAAATAAATAAATACAATAAAATAAAAAATATGCTAACTAAGGCAGTCCGTGCGCGGTCTAAACACAGCCACACACGTGAGACAGAACATATGGCGTTTTGCATGGTCGAACCGCGGTTGCACACGATGTGGTAGTCCTAAGGCAGGAAGGTTGTTGATTTGCGCGGTTCAACCGCGGTCCAACCGAGGCCATGCACCTGGGCTACGGTATTTCTCAATTTTACCTGGTCCTTTTAATGCCTGGTGGACTAATCACTCACCCAAGCTCACATGCACTTGTTTGTACTTACACAATAAAAATACAAATTCCAAATATACTAAACATCGCTACGCATTGGGTTGCCTCCTAACATGCACTTTAATCAATGTCGGGTCATGACGACTACAACAAACCAATGGGTTGCATCCTATGAAGTGCCTAATTTAACGTCGTGGCACAACGTAGATATGCGCATTTAAAGTACGCTCAACTTTGGAGGCTCGATCAATGGATCAGTGACACTTCATTTGCTTCCTTCATGCCCACATAATGTTTCAATCTATGCCCATTGACTCTAAACGTATGAGAGTCATTTACTTGCAGTAATCTCCATGGCACATGTTGGGTGAATTTCAAAACACGAATATGCCCTGACCATTGTGATTTTAATTTGCCCAGAAACAACCTCAGACATGAGTTGTATAGCTATACCGTATCCCCAGGTTTAAAAGTTCGCTGAATAATATTCCTATCATGTGTCATATTTATTATCTACTTGTATAAGCTTATGCTATCAAAAGCGTGATATATAAACTCATCAAGCTCATGCAATTATGTTACTTACTTGTTCTTTCCGCTTCACTATTAAGATCCTACCGTCTCAACGTCCCAAGCTCTATGCTCCAACTCTACGGGTAAATGATATGCCTTCCCAAACAACAACTTTAATGGAGACATGCCAATTGGAGTTCTGAAAGCTGTTCGATACGCCTAAAGTGCATCATTTAAATTCCTCGCCCAATCTGTTCTAGTGGCATTCGCAATTTAAGTCAGTACACTCTTTATTTCTCTATTTGAGACTTCCACTTGCTCGCTTGTTTGTGGATAATATGGGGTGGCCACCTCATGGTGTACATCATACTTCTCCAACAACTTTTCAAAGGCACGATTACAAAAGTAAGTGCCTCCATCACTTATTATTGCTCTTGGTGCTCCAAATCAAGTGAATATGTTCTTTCTCAAAAAGCCAATTATCCCCTTGCATCATTTGTAGGGAGTGTTGCAGTTTCTACCCATTTGGACACGTAGTCCACAGTGACGAGTATGTACTTGTTGCCATATGAGCTGACGAAAGGCCCCATTATGCCGATCCCCCATAAATCAAATACTTCTACCTCCTGAATTGGGTTCATGGGCATATCATGTCTATGGGAAATGCTCCGGTTCGTTGGCATTCATCACAATCCTTTATCTATAGATGTGCATCTTTGAACAGTGCTGGCTAGTAGAAGCCCGACTCCAAGACTTTCACTGCTATCCTCAATCCCCCGAAGTGCCCACCATATGGTGACGTGTGACATGCGTGCAAAATAGAAGACTAGTCTATCTCGGGGAACCATATCTGGATCATGTTATCAACACGAATCCAGAATAGATAAGGCTCATCCCAATAATACATGTGACAATCACGAAAGATCTTTTTCTTTTGAACAAATTAAAGGTCATAAGGAACAATACTGCTTGCCAGATAGTTTATAATATCTGCATACCATGACACTTCCTCAAGGCTCATGGCTAGTAGTTGTTCATCTGGAAAATTTTCTAGAATTTCTTCTACATCAACCTTCTTATCAGCTCTTTCTAGCCTAGATAAACAATCAGCTACTTTGTTCTCCGTTCTCTTTCGGTCACGGATCTGTAAGTCAAATTCTTGCAGCAGTAGTAACCATCGAATCAGGTGCGGTTTTGACTCCTTCTTCTGAATTAAGTACCATAGAGTAACATGGACAATATAAACAATTACCTTCGAGCCTATCAGGTATGATCTGAACTTGTCAAATGCGAACACCACTGCCAACATCTCCTTCTCGGTCACTGTGTAATTTAGCTGGGGCTCCACTCAGCGTTCTACTTGCGTAGTATAATGGATGCATGATCTTATCTTTTTGTTGACCAAGAACTGCTCCCACCGCATAGTCACTCGCATCACACATCAGCTCAATTGGTTGCTCCCAAACGGGCGCAACTATGATAGGTGATACTACCAATCTCTTCACTAATTCCTCTAAAGCTACCCTGCAGTTATTAGAAAACACAAAAGGGTGATCTTTTTAAAGCAATTTACACAAGGGTTTAGCAATTTTAGAAAAATCCTTTATAAATATCCTATAAAAACCAGAGTGCCCAAGAAAACTTCTGATTGCTTTTATGGAATTGGGAGTTGAAAATCTTTTCTATCAGATCAACCTTTACGCTATCCACCTCGATACCCTTACTTGACACTAGGTGTCCCAAGACTATACCTTTCTTACCTTGAAATGACACTTTCTCCAATTGAGTACAAGATTAGTCTCGATACATCTTTTCAATACTCTCTTAAGTTCACAAGGCAACCATCGAATCATTTCCCCACAACTGAGAAGTCATCCATGAAAACCACCATTATCTCCTCTACTATATCTGTGAAGATGGCCATCATGCACCTTTGGAATATGGCGGGTGTACTGCATAGGCCAAACAACATTCGCTGAAAAGCATAGATTCCATAAGGGCAGGTGACCGGTGTTTTCTCTCTATCCTCCAGGCAATAGAAATCCGAGTATCCATCTAGAAAGCAAAAGTGATACCTCCCTGCCAATCTATCTAGCATCTGATCAGTGAATGGCTGTGGGAAATGGTCCTTCCTACTAGCCAAGTTCAACTTCCTATAATCCATACAGATTCGCCAACGTCTGACTGTTTGTGTAGATATCAACTCGTTCTTCTCATATTTTACTAGAGTCATACCTCATTTTTTGGTACACACTGCACTGGGCTAACCATTTAATCACTTTTTTTCACCACTTATTTCATGTTAGAGTTTAGCCTTCTTTGATGCTCTCTAGAAGGTTTGTGCCCATCTTACAGAAGAATCTTATGTATATAGAAGGATAGGATGATCCCCTTACTGTGAGCAATGGTCTACCTAATTACAGTCTTGCACTTAGTAAGTACCTGCAAAAGTTACTCTGCCTGCACATCTAACAAACTAGCTAAAATATTAATAGGTAAGGTTGAGTCAGGTCCTAAGAATGCATACATGAGATAGGATGGCAGTGACTTTAGTTCCAACTTCGGTGGTTCTTCTATTGGCAGCTTAGCTCGAGGAGTTTTTCTTTCCTCTAAGTGCAAAGACTCAAATTCAAGCTCCCTTCTCCAAAAACCTTGGCCTTTAAGAGCAAGTACCCACTCTGCCAAGTCTTCACCATTAGCTTCGTCTATGTTCATGAGACAAGCTGCTAAAGGGTGTTTAATGTTCAAAGCTTCGTCTTCCTCCTCCAAGCTACATCCACCGCATCTATTAGAGAGAAATTAGCAAATTCGCTTGGTCTCCGCATAGATTTCTACACGTTGAACGTTATCTCTTTATCGTTTAATCTCTTCTTGAGATCTCTAGTTTCAGAATCAATTAAGGCTCTCCCAGTGGCCAAGAATGGCCTTCTCAAAATTATGGGAATTTCCTCATCAACCCGATAGTCAAGGATGACAAATTTTGCTGGGTACACAAACTTCTCAACCTGTACCAATACATCATCTAGGATCCCAGAGCGCCTCTTCACTGTTAGATCAACCAGTTATAGTAACATAGACAAGGGTCTAGCTCTTCCAATGGCTAGACTTTTATAGATAGCCAGAGGCATAAGGTGTATGCTTGCTCCTAGATCACACAGTGCCTTAGCAAATGCAAAGTTGCCTATTGTGAAAGGGATTGTGAAACTACCAGGGTCAAACAACTTCTCAGATGTGGGTCTTATTACAACATCACTTCAGGTTTGAGTCAGTGTAACCGTGGCCAAGTCTTGAAAGTCAAACTTTCGAGATAGCAAGTCCTTCATCATCTTCGCATTTCCAGGCATCTCCTTTAAAGAATCAATTAGTGGAATATTTACCTGAATTTGCTTCAACATCTCCAAGAATTTCTTGTGCTGCTTATCTTTTTGATACTTCGCTAATCTCTGTGACAATGGTGCTGGTGGTCGCTTATTCCCTGTGAGTTGATTTTTCTCTTATTCAAACTCTACTTCTAATGTCCGCTCTGGTGCAACCTTCATCTCTTTCACATCATCTTCTTCTTTATTGGTTTTCTCTTGCGCATGTTGTACCGTCACCTCAGTTAACCCTGCTGAATTGTCTAGCTCAACGGGTACTGGCACCAGTGTTTCCGTCAGTCTACTTTCACAAGCAATTTTTTTCTTCAGATCTAAGTCTACCATTTCAAGGACTCATTGCCATCATCTACTTCGAACCTTGCTCACTGGATTGATATGGGTGTCTGCAGGTAACGTCCTACGATGATGATTATTTAGGACCATGGAAATCTATCCTAATTGGATCTTAATAATGTTTATTGCTGACTCGTGTGAGTCTACTATGTCATTTAGTTTTCCAGTGGGACCAATCCTTTTTGCATAATTCTCTCAAGTTTAGCAATCCATCTTCATGTCTCATAATCTGTTGTTATGGAGGTTGGTGATAGGCCTGCTGCTGATTTTGCTGGTTGTAACCTTGTTGCCTTTGGTAAGGCACCATTTGGCCTGTGGTCGCATAGCCCCATGATTATTATTGTTGTTGTACTGTTGTTGAGCTGGTCTATATTGTTGATTATGCTAACCCCAATTCTGACCACCTAGTCTCGATCCCCCGTGGTTGGCCACATAATTCATGTTTTCATGATATTGTTGGTTATCACCTTCAACACTCCAAAACAGACATATGGTTGATTAATTCATGATGTACATAAACCTCCATTAGTTGAATGAACTATGTGTACATGCTGCTTCTATCCTAATTCATCAACCTTTTTGGCGAGGATGCTCATTTGTATCAGTAGAGTGGCTATATTTTTAGCTATGGAGTTAGCCGGGTCAAAATCCACTAAGTGAACCATAGGATTAATTGGAGCATTTCTTGTTGTCCATCCTGAGTTTTATGACATCTTGTCAAGTAGGATCTTGCTCTCTGAATGTTTTGCTAAAAAATGCTCCTCATGCTAAAGCATCAACATTGGCTTTCAAACTATCTGCTAAACCCATGTAAAATCTCTTCCCCAACATGTACTCTAGAATACCATGATGTGGACACGAAACCAGCAGACCCTTGAATCTCACCCCATATTTCTTGTAGTGTCTCAGTTGGTTTCTGTCTGAAGCTCAATATCTCATAAATTTGTTGAGCAGTCTTGTTAGGTGGATAAATTTATTCAAATATTGCTTGACTAATTCCTCCCAAGTATTGATGGAGTTTATGGGGAGTGAATTAAGCCATGTCTAAGCAGCTCCTGTCACTGAAAATGGAAATAAAAACAAACGTATCGCTTCTAGTGTCACATTATATTTCCTCTATGTGGCAAAAATTGACAGTAAATTCTTTAGGTGTTGCTGACGATATTCAACGTATGATCCAAAGAACAGTCCTTATTCCGCAACAAATGTAGCATGTTATTTGTAATCTGGAATGAATTTTCTTGTATTTGGGGGACTACAACAACAGTTGCTAAGTTTCCAACTTTGGGTTGTGCCCAATCCTATAGTGCCTCTTAAGGCACAAGAGGTGCCACACCCTGATCGTTTGCGTCACGCTGTCTTTATTGTTTGGATGATCGTTTTCCATGTTTGGTTCAATTTGTTTGGTTGAGTTCTGTTGTCATTTGCCTTTCCTGTTTGCACGATTCAATTCCTTGAACACTTTCTTAGGATCTGATAATGCTTGGAACAATTCACCAGTTCTTGAGGAGTTTCTAGGCATGCATATGTAATAATCAAGGCTTCAAACGTTAGAATTTCAATGGTCAGTTTAAATTGAAGAAAATTGACTACTCTAAGAATTTTGCACTTATTTATAACTGTAATCAATAACACCGTTAATTACCTGGCAACGACGCCAAATTTTGATCATGCCCAACTATGCCTTATAAAAAGGACAAAGCGATCGTTACAAATATATTCTGGTTAACAAGTCCGGAGTTGAATCCCACGAGGAACTAACCTATCAATCACAAACTCAAAATTTTTACATATTCAATCTTTAGAGATATTTGAATAGCAAATTTGGTGTTTATCAACTAAATATTACGTAATAAAAGTGCAGTAACTAAGAACTAGCTATAAACTATTTGTAAGCAAGATTGGGAATGGTCTAAGGTTTTGATTTCCCTTTTTGTCGGAATTCTTTCAATTATGTTGCTAGAAATTTGCTTAAGTCTTCTCTATCGATCAATAGCACTCTGACTGTCATAACTCTCTCCCGAGTAAATACAACAATATACTAGACATATTGTCCTGAATTACACTAGACAGCCTTAGTTACAACTCACTTAGATCGTACCCAAGGTTTCATTATCCCTAATCTCACCTTTAAACCCTCTGTATTGAATCCTCATATACGTTAGGAGTAATATTGTTAAACATCTAGCTAAATATGAACTCTCTCCTGAGTAAGGGGTACTAAATAGGCACAGCCGATTAAGGGCCCTTCAATCAACAACAATCACAATATAGTTGAACAAACAGAGAAACTATTATGGCAATTCTATATTAACATAACAAGAAATTTATCCTCCAAGAGGTTCCATCAAAACCCTAGATTAGGATTTTCGCTAAGCGTAATTGTTTTGATAATCATAATGATATAATCCATTATCAATGATAAAAGCAAGAAGAAAGAAAGGTAAAAATTCTATGATGAATCTTCCAACTTGATTCTTGTCTGTTCTTGCCTTTCAACATCCCTTCAAAAACCTCAATAACTTCTTTTTAGGCGAGATGTGATTCATATAGGTCAAGGAGATTTGTCCTTGAACTTACGAATTTACCCCTGAAATAAAATTCCTGAAAAGGACGAGCGGGACCGCGGTTGAACCACGATTGGTGCCATCTCTTCTGTGTGATGAGCGCAGCCAAGGTTGGCCTGTTCCTGGAGTGCAGTCTCTCTTCTAGTTTTTTTCCTTCTTCTTCTGCACGTAGTCACCTACGATTAGCCTTCTTTTCTCCAATTTAACTCCAAATACTCTTTAATGTCCTCATAGTCAGGAATAGCTCATACTAAGCACAAAGTTCGTTGTTAGAGTCATCTGTTGTCATTTAACATTTATATAATAATAAAGTATATTGAAGTTGGAGCGCAAAATGTTGATAAACTACATAATTATATGCTACTATCATCGATCCCTTCTTTTAGCGAAGTTCGATGGCCGTAGAGGTGTTATTTCAAGCAAGGTCAAAATGGTAACCAGTAGTAAGTTCGAGCTAGGTCGAACCCTTATTTTGGCGAAGGCCGATGGCCGTAGGGGTGTTATTTTGAGCATGGTCAAAATGGTAACCCGTAGTAGTTTGATCTAGGTCGAACACTTTTTTTGACGAAGGCCAATTGTCGTAGGGGCATTATTTAAAGCTAGGTCAAAATGGTAACCCCTTGTGTTTCCGTTGGGAGTCACTATTCGTCGTTGCGATTTATATGTATGCTTAGATACAAGCCCCCGTTTGCTTGATTTCACTTTCATTTGGAGGGTACTGTCTGTTTTCTCGGTGAGTCCCAGTTTGCTCAATTTTACGTTCGTTAGAGAATGCTATGCGTTTCCTGGGTGACTCCTAGTTCACTCAATTTTGCTTTCTTTGGAGAAAGATGTGCATTTCCTGGGTGATTCCCAGTTCACTCAATTTTGCTTTCATTGGAGAATACTGTGCATTTCCTATTTTGAACCAATAAAAGGGTAAAGATAAACCAAAATAAAATCTTTTATTACCTCTACCTAACAAGCCTGTGAAAGAAGGAGTGGCATTGTAAGGTTACTCGTTTCGCCTAGTGCTTTAATGGTGGATTTAGATTTGGTGGCCGTGTTCGACTTCGTAGTTAACAACATTAAGGCTTCTCACGTGGCCCACCTCACTCGCTGAAGTGTTGATATTGAGTCTCGGTCCGATCTCATCTGATTTGCATAAAACAAGGGAAACATGTCACATTTTGTTCGTAGATCACCCGGTATGTGGGGAAGGGGAGGGGGGAGGGAGGAGGATGTGAAAATAGGGTAGGATATGCCCGCTCTTTCAAAGGACCACACAACAGGCTGTCGTCCCTACCCAGGGGGTAGGAATGCATATTAGAATGTAAGGTCGGTACATCAAATGCAGCAGTGGTCATTCCAGGCAATCGTGATCCTATTTTAGACGTGCATATTTCATGCCAAACCCATTGTTACAGGTGAGACATAGGTTTTGGTAGACATTGGTTATAACTTCTATTTTACGCGACAACCTGACCTACATTGGTACGATCATATCGAAGGCTTACCTACCGCTCTTTCGAGTTGGTGTTTATGATGTGATGGTGAGGCCTGATGGCCTAGCAGTGATATTTTGTTGGTTTATAGATATAAAGAAAACTAAAAAATTTGGCTAAGAAATTCCCGCAGACGGTGCCAAATTATTTAACCAAAAAGTTAGTGAACCCTTTAGTTAAACTAATTACATCTAAAGAAAACTAAAAAATTAATTAAATCTATATCTAAGCATATTGAGTACAAAAATCGGAGAAGAAGAAGCTGATTTAATATTTCTTAAGATGATTATCATACATCAAATGTAAATGATAAGCTTACACCTATGACGTGTTTGCACCATAATCATAAGAGAACAAAGGGAGAAGAGAGAAAACTGTTGATGCCTAAGGGATCCCCCCTTGTTGGTTCCATAACGATGTCTATAACAGTTGTAGCCAGATTTGGGTTCAGATCCCCCTGATGGTCTCCTGCCCCTTATATATATTAACAATTTTCTCGTTTATCCATTGATTTTTGACCAGCATGCTTTCTCATGACTGTGTCCTTCATTACTTCTCCTAATATTACATTTGTTTTGTGATGTAAACTTTCTGATGGCTTGATCTCGGCAGTGATCGTAATACTCATCGCCATTACACCTCGTGGACACAACCGTTGCCGGGATCGTCTCCTTTAATGATAAACATTTGGTGGTAAAATTTTGACTCATGTATATATAAAGTTTGGAGTTGTCATTCGTGCATATGTCCCTAATGAAAGAACAAGTAATATATTTCCTGGCGGATCATGAAATCATAGAACCCTTACCCCACGACCCAACTAAAATGAAAATCAAAAGAGAAAAAAAGAAGAAAGAGATGATAAAATAGGAAAAAACCCTATAGCTCACGTTAGTCTTGATTTACTTCCTATTAAATTTATAACTCGTAAGTGGTTTCTTATAGCTGCAAAAGCAACTTTTGGTTTACGAATTTTTTTAATGCAACTTTTTAGTTTACGAATTTTTTATATTAATTTTTTGAAAAGATGAGTAGTGCATCAATCTATAGGAATTTATGACAATTTACAATGGCTAGGAAAATGGATTAAAAATATTCATTATTGCCTAAGAAAAGGACCCTTTCAGTCTAAGGTAAACATAATATAAAGTAAGAGAAAAGTTAAACAAAGTGCGGCTAAGGTCCCATGCACAAACAAAATGTTTTCATCACCATCTTTATTTAAAAAAAATTAAACGTTTACAAGTATAGATATCCAAATGAATTTAAATTATATTGGTGAGTGCAAATGATTATTCTATTCATAATCATTTGTGGAATGACAGTAATCTTCATGCTCATAGATTCGTTCATGGTCTTTAATACTTCCTTGGTCTGTTTTATTTGTAGTCCAAGGTTTTGATATATTATTAAGAAAATAATTTAATAACATTAATCATTAAATTGAAGAAAAGCTTTGGAGTAATAGTAAAATTATCTCGGATTCGATCCGTGAAATTAGTCATTGATACTTACATTAGAGTAGTCTGCTTGTACGTCACGATCCAAATTTGCCCTACGTGAACTATCGTGATGGCACCTAATCTCTATGACTAGGTAAACCTAATAATTTGCGAATAAAGGAAACAATAGATAAAAACTAGTTAAAATTGCGGATAAATATAATGATAATATTTAAGATTCTGCTCGGCATATACAAATACACACACTCAACTGAAAGATCTCCTAAAACCTGGAATCTCATGAAGTCACAAGCTGAGAAAGTTTACGTAAGATTCTAACTCCAGAATGTCTAACCAAAACATAAATACAGGAGATCTTAAGATAGAAGATAGAATAGAGAGGGACTCATCGGTCTGTGGACGCGACAGATATACCTCGAAGTCTCTGAAGATCGCGTCGCCTTACTGGAAATCGGGCTGAGCCGAAGAACCTAGATCTGCACATGAAAAACATGTGCAGGAATAGTAACGAGGAAGGTCAGAGCCCTAACGACCATATACATGTATATATGGAAACAAAACAGTATGAAGTAATACAGTATAATAAGAATAAAAACAACTACAACAGAGAGTAAGATCACATAAAGAATATAGCTCTACACAGAGATAGCAACCGATGATCTACCAGGATACTGTCATGTTGTCCCAAATGTAAATATCCAGCAACCGAGGATCTACCATGATACCTTACTGTAGTCCCCAATTGTAAATATCCAGTGGATCTACCAGGTATCGTCTCGTAGTTCAACTCATAGTGCGCGGAGGATCTACAGAAATACCGCCATAGTCCCCAAATGTAAATACCCAGTACTGGAAAAATCTATCGGGTGCAGTCTCGTACTTCCAACATATATAGGAGGATTTATTGGAATACCAATCCGCAGTCCCAAATAAACAGGTAGGGGGATCTACCGGGATATCGCATGAAGTCCCAAACTAAATACACAACAACAACACGAAGAATATTCCATTCAATCCAATTTTATGCCAAGGTAAAATAGGTATTTCTAACCTAGCATGCTGCATAGAATTCAAATAAAGCAGTTTGAACGAGTAAAGCGATTAAGTCACTTAGATATGCTTCCCAACAGTAGGCTTAAATTTTAAGTAGTATAAATAGGGAAGAGAACACGATTATAGTTACTTAGTGAAAACAAGATTTTCAACAATTAGCACATGTACTCGTCACCTCATGTACAAGGCATTTCATATATCAATAATACCAAATCCTAAGTGGAGTTCCACACCACAAGGTTAGGCAAGCCACTTACCTCGAACCAGCTTAATCAACTCGATATCACGTTCTTGCCATGAGTACACAACTCCAAATGATCCAAATATATTCAAAATTAATTACAAAATGTAAATATAACTTCAAGTAACTAATAAGTCCCCCGGGCCCATGTCTCGGAATTCAATGAAAGTCGCAAAATATGAAAGCTCATCTAACCCTGAGTCTAACCATACCAAAATAACCAAATTTCGAATAACATTTTGACCCTCAAATCCTCAAATCTATCAGAGAAGGTTTTCATTCTCTTCCAACTAAATTCACATATTTAATGCTAAAACTAGTAATAAATTCTTGTAATCTAATCAAAATTAAGTTAAGAACACTTACCCCATTGTTCTCTCTGAAAATCTCCCGTAAATTGCCCCTCCCTGAGCTCCAACTTTGTGAAAATGGAAACTGGGACGAAATCCCATTTTCAGAACATAAAACATTTTATCCAGGGATTTTCGCACCTGCGGTCTCGCGGGTGCGAGATTCCTTCTCGCTTTTGCAGCTATCACTGCATCTGTGGACAATGGGTCCGCAGAAACGAACTCGCTTCTGCGATGAAACCTCTGCTTCTGCGGTCCCTGCTGTCCCTCCCTTTTTCCGCTTCTATGAAGCAAAACTCGCTTTTGTGGTGTTGCATCTGCGGTCTCATACTCGCAGGTGTGCTTATGACAGGTTCAGCAAAGCTTCAAATTTTCTTAAGTTAAACTTAACTTCCATTAAGCACCCGAAACTCACCCGAGGCCCCGGAATCTCAACCAATCATACTACCCAATTCTAAAACATCATACATACTCATTTCAACCCTCAAATCACATCAAACAACGTTAAAACTACGAATCATCCTCCAATCCAAGCCTAATGAACTTGAAACTTCAAGAAACATACGACCGATGCCGAAACCAACCAAACCAAGTCCGATTGACCCCAAATTTTGCAGACAAGTCATATTCAACACTACAGAGCTATGCCAACCCCGATACTAAAATCTCATTATCGAAGCGAAAACTTTAAAAATTTAACTTTTGGCATTTCAAGACCAAATAAGCTACGGACCTCCAAAACAAAACTCGAATAGGCCCTAAGCCCGAAATCACCCAACGAAGCTAACGTCATCGATAAAATTCCATTTCAAGGCCATCTTCATACTGCTCCTACTATGGTCCAAATTCTAAAGCTTAAGCTCTTATTTAAGGACTAAGTGCCCCAAATCACTCCGAAACTCCAAACGAATCCTCCCGACAACTCACAATTGCAGAAACAAACACGGGAAATGCAGTTAATAGAGAAACTAGGCGTTAATTCTTAAAACAACTGGCCGGATTGTTACACTATATCACAACCTTTTGGGGTGTATGTGATCCTTTCTCGGACCCTTCATGAGCGCCAAATACATCATGCACCGGACTGACTTAATTTTTTTTATTGATTTAATTATGATTTTTCTCTTGCCAATTTTTTAAAGATTGATGAGATTAATTAGTATGACTTTTAAAGATAATTAAATCCTTCAATCCCATCGTCTACAATACTCATCAATATTACATGAATGCAGATATCTGTTACATTAATTGGATCCACACGCAAAATTGTGTAGCAGATAAACTAGTCAAACATGGAACAACTATGGATACTAGCGCTCAAACTACCATCATATGGCAGCCGCCGCCTTTTGTTTTAGAAGATTTGCTGGCAGATCATCAGGGAGGGAAAGCTAAACTTGCACACAGAAGCTATACCAGCGCAATTGGAGCCCCCCTCCCCCTTCTTTTTATTTAGATACGCTGGCAAGTCATCGTAATATAAACCGTGCATCTTTTTGTAACACAGTACAAATGAGCAGCAATGCTCATCAACCTGTTTGTAACACAGTGCCAACTAGGCACCTTGCTCCCTGTATCATTTCAATTTTTGGCATGTTAAATTGCCTTAAAAGTTTCTCATTCTCACGCAATCAGTCAAATAAAGTATTCACGTAATAAAGTTATATCAAAAAAATGCAACAGAGATAGAAACATAAATAGTCCCTCGGCGAAACATGTACCAGAACCACCCCTCGGGCTACCTCACAATCGCTCGTAATCAGCCCTCGGGCTACCTTATAATCGCTCGTAATCAGCCCCTAGGGAGACACCGTGAAACAACAAAAATCCCTCGGACAATATCACATCACTCACATTGGGTGCCCTCGCTCACTGGGAGTGTATAGACTCCGAAGGAGCTCTTATTGCCCAAGCGCTATCACAAGCCATCTCCTGGCATAATAAATCAGGCCCTCGGCCTCTCATATGTCACAAATCAGTTCAACCCACTGCAGTGTGCAGTCCGACCCTATGATATCTTCACAACACAGGTCCTCGGTCTCACTCAGTCATAACTCACTCAAGCCCTTTGAGCTAACATTAAAACAGGTACCCGACTCAAAATATCATTTATAAAAATAAAAAAGTAGATAAAACCGAGTTATGAAATCAGTGAAAGCATAACATTACTGAGTGTAAATCTTAAACTAAAAACAACGAGGAAACAATAGTTAAAATCCCCTAAGAGTCCAAATAGTCGGCACAAGGCTTAAACACGGCATTCAACCCCAAATATAGTAATACTTTCCAAAATATAATAATATCAAACAATTTTCAATTAAATACGCGACTTAATAGTCGTACGGGATGGACCAAGTCACAATCCCCAGCGGCGCATGATACCACGCTCGCATCTAGCGTGTGCATCACCTCAAAAGAGCACAACGATATGAAATTCGGGGGTTCATACCCCCAGGATAATATTTACAATCATTACTTACCTCAAATCAGTCCACACTCTAGCCCGCGATGCCTTTTACTCTCGACTCGGCCTCAACTGGCCCGGAATCTATCCAAAATCAGAATCATAACACCAAAATGGCTAAAGGAACAAAGCCCACAAGAAAATAATCAAATTACATAAAAAATCCACTCTGGAATATCTATTTGTTGAAGCAAGCCACCTGGTCTCTGATGCTCATATTTCACCTACTGACAATTGAGATACCGAGCTACAAATCCAATAATATCCTTCTTCATTCGTCTCCACCAATAATGTTGTCTCAAATCCTGATACATCTTTGCCGAACCCGGATGGATGGAATACCTCGAGCTATGACCCTCCCCTAAAATCAACTCCCAAATTCCATCTACATTAGGAACACATATCCGACCTTACATCCTTAATACTCCGTCATCGCCAATATTCACATCTCTGGCATTGTCATGCTAAACTCTGTCCTTAAGGACAAGCAAATGAGGATCATCATACTGGTGCTATCTGACGATCAAACATGGAAAATCGAGAAACCACAATAGCTAAGACCTGACTGGGATCCGAATATCCAACCTCATAAACCGATTGGCCAAGGCATGAACATCAACTGCAAAAGGTCTCTCTCCAACATGAATAAATGCCAAACTACCCATACTTACCGCCTTCCTACTCAAAGCATCAGCCACTACATTGGCCTTCCCCGTATGGTACAAGATAGTGATATCATAGTCCTTTAGCATTTCCAACCATCTCTGCTGTCTCAAGTTGAGATCCTTATACATGAACAAATGCTGGAGATTACGATGATCAATATAAACCTTTAAAGACACACTATACAGATAATGCTTCCAAATGCGTGAACAATGAAACCAACTCTAGATCATGAACATGGTAGTACTTCTCATAAGGCTTCAATTGACGAGAAACATAAGCAATCACTCTATACTCCTACATTAACACACACCCAATACCAACTCTTGAAGCACCACAATACATTGTATATGAACAAAAAGCTGCTAGCAAAACTAACACTGGAGCTGTGGTCAAGGCAGTCTTGAACTTCTAAAAGCTCCCCTCACACTCATCCAACCACATTAATGGAGCACCCTTTTGAGTTAATTTGTCAAGGGTGATGTAATAGATGAAAATTACTAAATGAACCAATGGTAACAACCCGCCAAGCCAAGGAAACTGCAAATATCTATGGCTGAGGACGACCCGGGCCAACTCTGAACCGCATTTATTTTCTTCGGATCAACCTGAATACCCTCACTGGACACCATATGCCCCAAGAAAGCCACTAAACTACCAAAAATCACACTTGGAGAACTTTTCATAAAGCTTTTCATCCCTCAACCGCTGCAATACAACTCTCAAATGCTCTGCGTACTTGTCCTGACTATGCGAGTATAACAGAATATCACAATGACTACTATCACAAACAAGTCGAGATAAGGCCGGAACATGCTGTTCATCAAATTCATGAATGATACTGGGCATTGGTTAGCCCAAAAGACATACAAGGAACTCATAATGACCATATCGTGTTCTGAAAGCTACCTTATGAATATCCGAGTCCTTGATCTTCAACTGGTGATACCTTGAACAGAGATCAATCTTGGAGAACACTCTCTCTCCTTGAAGCTGGTCAAATAAAGCATTGATACGATAGGAAGGATACTTGTTTTTGATTGTGACTTTGTTCAACTGTGTGTAATCAATGCACATCCTAATAGTGACATCCTTCTTCTTCACGAATAGAATAGGTGCACCTCACGGTGACACACTAGGCCGAATAAACCCCTTATCAAGGAGTTCCTGAAGCTGCTCCTTTAACTCCTTCAACTTCGCTGGTGCCATACGATACAATATAATAAAAATAGGCTTAGCTCCCGGCACCAAATCAATACTAAAAATAATATCCCTATCCGGTTGCATGCTCGACAGGTCAGCAAGAAACACATCCGGAAAGTCCCACACTACCGGGGCTGAATCAATTGTAGGAGTCTCTACATTGACATCCCTCATGAACGCTAAGTATGAAATACAACCTTTCTTAACCATCCGCTGGGCCTTCAGAAATGAAATCACCCAACTAGGAAAAAAATTAGTCGAATCTCGCCACTCAATCCGTGGAACACCTAGCATAGCCAAAGTTACTATCCTAACATGACAATCCAAAATATAACGACACAGAGATAACCAATCCATGCCTAATATCACATTAAAATCAACCATACAGAGCAACAAAAGGTCCACTCGTGTCTCCAAACCCCCATTAGTCACCTCACATGACTAATATACATGGTCTACAACAACAGTATTGCCCATCAGAGTAGATACATGAATAGATGAAATAAGAGACTCACAGGGCGTATCCAAATAAGGAGAAAAATACAATGACACATATGAAAGAGTGGAACCAGGATCAAATAACACAGAGGAATCTCTGTGGCAAACTGAGACAATACCTGTAATCACAACATCTGAAGCAATAACATCTAGTCTAGCTGGAAGTGCACAGAAATGGGACTGACCACCACCTGATCGACCTCCTTCTCCGGGGAGACCCTTAGCTAACTGTCCTCTACCCCTAGCTGGGTGAGGAGGTGATGAAGTAACTGGTGCTGAAGTGGAGGGATGAATCCTCTGCTGAGATGAACCCCTAAGATGATGAGGATAATGTCTCCACATATTCCCCAACACTCCACACTCATAACAACCCCTTAGTGCTAGAGACATGTACTGAAGGGAACCCCTAGCACTGGATGACTAGTAGAAGAACCTAACATGGAATAGCTCGAAACTGATGGAGAATGAGACAGACTCTGGGCTATAAGGGCACTAAGTAATGAATGGACTTGATGAGAACTGTGAGAACCATGTCCCGATGATGCCCCACGATAACCTGGGCGAGCTGACTGAGCATGCCTGAATGGACGGCCTCTGCTGTGGTGAAATTGACCCCTATAAAGAGCACCACTAAAACCTCTCTGACCGTAGGACCTCTTAGCCTCCCTCTCAACCCTCTCCTCACTACAACCATCTCAATCCCTCGAGCTATATCGACAACCTCATCAAAGGTAGCACCTGATTCTCTCTCTGGTAATAAGCAACCGAAGTTTAAAATCGAGTACATCTATAAACCTCCTAATCCTCTCTCGATCTATGGGAACCAACTAGATCACATGACGAGCCAACTCAAAGAACCATATCTCATACTGTAAAATAGATCTATCACCCTGGCGAAGCTACTTGATCTACTTGTGCAGCTCCTCCCAGCGAGACTTTGGTACAAACTTCTCCAAAAAGAGAATGAAGAACTAGTGCCAGGAAATGGGCTCTGCTCCAACTGGCCTATGCCTCTCGTAAGCGTCCCACCAACTAAGTGCAGCCCCGGAGAACTGGAAAGTAGTGAACGAGAATCCACTGGTCTCCAAAATACCCGCGGTCCGAAGCATCCTCTGACACTTGTCTAGGAAACCCCGGGCATCCTCGCCCTTTGCACCACTAAAAGTTGGAGGCTGAAACCTACCAAAACTCTCCAAACTGTGATGCTCATCCTCTGGAACAATATGAGATACATAGTCCTGAACAACTACAATAGGCTGGGCTTGATATGCCCCCGGTGTCTGAAGTCCCTGCATGACATGCTCAGGTGTGCGAGGGAGGGGGGAGTCTGAGTGCCTCCCCTAGTCTGAGAAGTAGCTGCGACTGTGTAACTGAAACCACCTGAGCCAGGCCAGTGCACACTGATAGGATCTAGGCTAGGGCCTCCTAAAGGCCTAGAATAACAATAGGCACAGCCGATGCCTAAGCTGGTACTGTTGGAGCATCCGTAACTGGGGCTTGATCTTGAACTGGGGCAGCTGGTGGATCTGCAGGTGCTACCCTAGCTACTATGCGGGCTATACACCTGCCCCTACCACGGCCTCGACTGCGTCCTCGGCCTCTAGTGGCCTCAATTGGTGGTACTGGTGGTCATCCATCCTCACCAATAGCACGTGTCCTCACCATCTCTAAGAAAATATAATAACAAAAGTTTAGTAGTAGAATCAACAGATTCACTCAACTGGAATTCAAGAATATGAAGTTTTTCCTAAAAGGTTCTGCAGCCTCTCAAAGATAAGTACAGATGTCTCCGTACCGATTCCCAAGACTCTACTAAAACTGCTCATGACTCATGAGATCTATGTATTCTTGGCTCTAATACCAACTTGCCACGGCCCCAAAATTGACCCAGTCGTGATGGTGCCTATCATGAAACTAGGCCAGCCGATGCAGTTATCAATCGAACCATTATTCCATAAAAGTCATTTTAAGCCATTAATTAACAGAATATCTCACAGTATAAGTATAAATAAACAGTGTAGAAATATTACACAAGCCCGACATCGGGATATCACTTGTCAAGAGCAACTACAAATCAGTCTAAGAACAAGAAAGACTAACATAGTCCAAAAATGAAATACTAAGGCAATCTAAGTAAGATAAGAAGATGAAGTGCATGGCTACAGAATGCCAAGCAGCTACCTAGCCAACTCCAGAGACTTGCTGGAAGACTGATCAACACTCACCATCGCGTCCCGAGACTCTTGAATATGCACACAAGATGCAGGGAGTAATGTGAGTACGGCAACGCAGTAAGTAATAAAAGCTAAAAAGCGTCTAAGCAGTAAGAAAACAGATAATCTCATGTCATAGCACTACAGCAAATACAGTATATTTCCAAAATAGTCCAGAAATAAACTATCTTGTAAAAACAACTTAGTATCTGTAAAACTCTTTTTCTTTTAAAACATCTTTCAATAGTTTCAATAAGTGAATAAAAAAATCAGTAAAAATGATAGAAACGTAACCATTCCCTAAGCAAAATATGTACCATAAACCGCCCCCCAGGCATAATATTAATAGAACCATCCCTTCTGGCTACCTCACAGTCGCTCTTAATCAACCCTTTGGTCAACAACATGAAATAGCCCTATGGGCAATATCACAACACTCACACTGTGTATCCGCGCTCACCGGGGTGTACAAACTCCGAATGAGCTCCTACAGCCCAAGCGCTATCACAAGACATCTCGTGGTATAATAAATCAGGCCATCGGCCTCTTATATATCACAAATTAGTACAACCTTCTGCGGCGCGTAACTCGATCCATGGTATCCTCAAAACATAGGCCCTCGGCCTCATATAGTCAGAACTCACTCAAGGTCCCCAGGATAAAAGTAAACAGGTACTCGACTCAAAATATCATTTATAAAAATTAAAAGGAGTAGATAAAATCAAATTATGAAATCAGTGAAAGCATAGCATGACTGAGTGTAAATCTCAAACCAAAAACACTGAGGAAACATTAGTAAAAATTCCCTAAGGGTCCAAACAGTTGGCACAAGGCCCAAACATGGCATTTAGCACCAAACATAGTAATAATTTCCAAAATATAATAATATCAAACATTTTCCAATTAAATATGCGACTTAATAGTCGTATGAGATGGACCAAGTCAGAGTCCCTAGTAGTGCACAATCCTACGCTCATCATCTAGCGTGTGCGTCACCTCAAAATAGCACATCGATGTGAAATCCGGGGTTCCATACCCTGAAGACAACATTTACAATCATTACTTATCTCAAATTACATCAAAAATCCCGAAATTGGCCAAACCTGACCCTGGGGACCACATCTCAGAATTCGATAAAAATCATATTAATAGAATCCTTATTCTCCCACGAGTCCATACATGCCAAGAACATGAAAATTGAACCTCAAATGGCCCCTCAAATCCCCAATTTTACCTCTCCAATATCAAGCCCTAACTTCCCAATTTTTCACTCTTAATCTCATAAATTTCATGCATAAACAACTAAAAATCAACATAGAATCGAGTTTTAGGTTCAAAAGATTCACCTAAATGAAAACCCCCTTGATTCCCTCTTCGAAACCCTCCAAAAATCTTCAACTCTGGAAAAAAATGGTGGAAACAACCCAAATTTTGCGAATGGGGATTTATATACTTCCTGCTCAAAGATTTCCGCACCTGTGGGAAATATGTAGCTCATGCAGACCACACCTGCGGTCATCTTAACTGCATTTGCGGTTTTCAATAAAGTCCTCAGGCTCCACACCTGCAACCTAGGTCTTGCACCTGCGGTCTAACTGCCTTCTCCTGTGACCATGTTTCTTCTACGCGCAGGCTTCCACTTCAGCGGCTCGCACCTGCGGTCCCTAATCCGTAGGTGCGGTTATGACAAAATACAACATCTTCAGCTACTCAATTCAAGTCCAAACTTTCCGAAAACCTTCCAAAATCGTCCCCAGGTCCCCGGACCTCAACCAAACAAGTCACATATCACTATTCAAACTTAACCCACCCTTCGAAACACTCAAAATGACATCAAACACCAAATAACCCTCGGTTTCAAGCCTAAGGATTCTAAAACTTCCAAATTTCGCGATCGATCAAAAAGTCTATCAAAACTTATCTGAATGACCTAAAATTTTGAGCACTAATTTCCAGAATTCCATTCCGACCCTGATATCAAAATTTCCACTACCAATCGGAAAATGCCAAATTTCCAATTTCACTAATTCAAGCTTAAATCTACCATAGACCTCCAAAATATATTCGATCATGATCCTAAGTCCGAAATCACCTAACAAAGCTATCCAAACCATTGGAATTCACATCCAAGACCTTTTCCACATAAGTCAACATTCGATTGACTTTCCAACTTAAGCTTACTCAAAAGAGACTAAGTGTCTCATACCTCTCCATAACCACTCTGAACCCGAACTAACCAACCTGATACCACATATTATAAATGAACAACATATAAAGAAGCATAAATGGGGGAAACATAGCAGTAGCTAATGAGACAATCGGCCAGGTCGTTACAGGTGAACTCACACAAATTCACGTATTCAATCTTTAGAAATATTTAAGTAATAGACTGGATGATTACTAACTAAATATTATTTAATTAAAATGCAATAATTATGAACTAACTACAAATGATTTATAGACAAGAATTGAAATGATCTAAGGTTATGAATTTCCTTATTGTCGGAATCCTTTCCACTACGTTTCCTATTAATTTGCCTAAGTCTTCTCTATTGATCATGAACATTTTGACTGTTGTAACTCTCTCCCGAGTAATTAAAATAATATACTAGACATATTCTCCAAAATTACGCTAGCTAGCCTTAAGTACCGCTCACATAGATCGCACCAAGGTTTCGTTATCTCTGATCCCACCTTTAAACCCTTTGTATTAACCTCCATATATGTTAAGAGTGATGTGTTCAACAAATACTTAAATATGAATTCTCTCTCGAGTAATGCACATTAAATAGGAACAATTAATTAAAGGCCCTCAAATAAACAACAATAAGCATATAGTTTAACAAATAGGGAGAATAATATGGCAAATTTATATTAACATAACGAGAAAGTCATCCTTCAGCTGGTTCCGTCAAAACCCTATTTTAGGAGTTTAGCTACTCATACTCATAGTAACGATATCCAAAGTAATTTGCGTAATTAAATTACAGAGAATAGATAAATGGATGTAGAAACAGATGATCTAAATCCCAAGCAGTGTTCTACGAGCTATTCTTGCCTCCGGTTGCAAAAGTCCTTCAAGTGGCATCTTTGGGATATTTATATGTTTGGACAAGTCCTACACGTGTAGGTCAAATCCTAGTCAAGCCGGGAAATAATTTAAGTGTCTAAAACTCGTACTGGACCTGGCCTTAGGCATGCCTGTCTAGGCCTTGCCAGGCTAATGCCTGGTTGAGCCTAGCCTTTGCTTGGCCTCGCCAGGCTAAAGCCTGGTCGAGCTGGCTTTTGCCCGGCCTCTCCTTTTCACTATTCTCGAGCGCACTTTTGGCGTTTCAGTATCGTTTTAGCTCTACTTTCATCTCCAATTCACCCATACATAAAAGAGACTCCATTACTCGTAAATACAGTTTATTTATCATTAAAGCATGTAATATGCAATGAACATAATGTGCTAAATTATCACATCAATACCCCACACTTAAAAATTGCTCGTCCTCGAAAAATCCCACTACAATCATGGACACAAACTATTAAATAATTTCATAACTCATTCTACAAAGAATCTTTAAAATATTTTAAGCATAAAGGTGTGACATCCTTTCCTCAAGAATCGACTCACAAAAACCATGACTTATTCACAATTCACTTACTTACTCTAACATGAAGGTCAACAACATTAGCTTTCCTTTATGAATCATGTGCCCCTACCCAATGAAAGAGCTTAGTTCCACACACAATGAATTTTAATAATGTAGGAACTAAAGAGAGGAAAAATTCACTCGCTCTCAGAAATAACATTCATATGCCCCAAATGGCGTACCATAAGCTTGCCTATAGTGTAATATTTCACTAACTGAATTCATTCAGTCTAAGATCAAATAAGTCTTTTATTGGTTGTAATGTAGGCTGTGGGTCGGGTAGGATACATTTGGGTATAAGTGACTACACCTTCCTTAAACACTTTAATATAAATACTTTAACTTTCAAGCCCATAATTATGTCAAACCAAAAATGCACCTTAACTTCATTATATTCTACCCCTACTTCTTTAAACACCAGTACATCAATATCAGGAATTATTTTTCATACACTACATCTATATAAGTATCATTTTTTCTTTCTCTTTCTATATGGATTTTATTGGCACATTCCTTTATTCTTTCAAACGATGCACCTTTATCCTTATTTCACTTGTTCCACTCAAAAGCCAATCCACCACCCCACACTTTAACTTTTCCATAATTCATCATAATTCAAGTGATCATGAGACGTAACAAGGTTCAAATATATGTTCGATTAAAAAACGGGTACGACTTGCAATGTGGTTACAAAGAAACAAGATTATAGGCTCAACGAGGTTAACTATGATACATCACATTTAGGTGGGTACTCTATATATCTCTGGCTTAAAAAAGAACTATCTATATCACTTCTCAGACTGAACAAAACTATTATTTTACTTTGCACACAGACGGGGCAAGTTCTAGATATCAAATGCAATGCATAGAATAATACATGCCTCACACATATATGACACATAACTCATTCAGGATTGGTTTTTATAACGACGCTCCAGTCAAAGCAGTTAAGCAAATTTAAGAATCCAAGATTTATCCTAGAGCCAAAACTGTGCCTAAGCTCACATCCAGAATACTGACTATTCTCAAGGCATCATAAAGCTCAGAGATATTGCAGTGGTTAAATGCATATCCACATGGTTCCTACTCCTAAAAATTAAAACTATCTACACCCGATTTAGCTAAAAATCCTTGGAAAAGAATCGCGGTCCAAAAAAAAAAACTAAGGGGAAATTACTACACTACCTATAAAAATTTCTTTTTGGTATTTTCTTTAGAATTACTTCCGTCAAGAAAACTATCTAGAAGATTGATCGTTGGGAAAAGTCCAACATATTTATGTTTTATTTCTGGCTTTTTAAAAATAATTTCTACCTAAAAACAACTAACAAGAAAAGCAACAACAATATTATAAACAAAACAAATTCTAAAAATAAAACAACTTCTTAAAACAATCAATTAGTATAATTAGCTTACAAAAACGACATGTAATACGAAAAAAAAACAACTAGCAACTAATAATATCTAAATGTTTTCACCCCACACTTAAATCATGCATTGTCCTTAGTGCATGCACAATTAGAAAAAATAATGAATAAAAAAAGTAGGGTACAAGAAAACTTCCTGATCAAGTAGCATCTTTATCCTCTGACACTTTCCACTCTTCATCATGTTTGTCCTCCTCCTCCTCCTCATCTCCCTCGCCGTCTGACTATTGTGGTTTAGCCTCAGACTGCTCCGGTGTGTTGACATCCTCATTATTGAGGAGTCAGTATCCATCTCCTAGACCAACCAGCTGCTGGGCATGAGCATTGAGCGGGTATCATTACTCAAATTCAGTCCTTTCCTCAGATGTGGCCGGGCGACCCCTATCCGCAACTCCAAATCCATCATCCCATAAAGATGGTCCATGAAACTATCATCACATGCATTACGCTCAAAACCTGTCAATGAAGACGTACCAACCTCATCTTTCATCTGGAGATTAGTGATGTATGTTTGTTGGATGAGCTGATCAATAGTATGGTCAAACTCAGGATCTTCCTCAACCCCTCATGTTGTAGGAACCGAGTCAGGAAATTAGGAAATGGCATTAGATCAATTTTTTAACTCGTTCTCACTGATGCCATCTGGTAGCGGATTAGATGACCCGCATTCACCCTCTTCCCTATCATATGGAATTATAGCACAGAGGTCCTCATATGGCTTACAAGAGTGTCATGATTACATGGTAGGAGCTATGCATTGATCAACTTAAGCCACACCTTAGTCTCCGCCTTCATCTTCTTCTTAAGGAACCTCTTGTGACAGTTTGTTACCTTGTATCGAATCTATGCAGCATAGAGTCGACCCCACAGAGCATGTGCCTCAACTCTCTATATGCAGGCCATGAATGAATTCATCCAATGGCTCCAACAACCCCAGGTCAGGATAATCCACCTCCCCTGGTTGTTGAGCAACCCCCAGCCGCCGGTCCATCGGAACCCAGAAGGGACCTCAGGCATGTCCAGGAATATTTGGTGCACCTAAAAAGTCGCATATAGCTTTGGATGAAAAATCTATCAAGCGTCCACGGATTGGCAACAACTACTCAGTGTCCAGTGGGTCAAACCCTATATAGAATTCCCTGACTAGGTCTAGATTGATACCCCATGTGTTCTTAAAAACATAGCTTAACCCCAAATCTTGGATGCCTTTCCAAACCCCTACATACTTCGTTTTCACATTGTGTTCCTGGATAGCTCCTTCCAGATGGACATGGCCTACAACGCCTGTACTAATTTATCGTATGCGGAGGTATGATGTTTATGCCAAACTCGCATTGGCATTGGGGTTGTCGACACATGGCAGCTACAAGTGCCACAAACTTGCGCGCCACTCAAACTAGTGGTAGCTTCTCCCCCTTTTCTTTTCTTTCAGAAGGTGCGCAGGTCGCCTTTATTTTATCTTGGTAAGTTGATTTCTCCTTTATTTTTCTTGTGTCTTTCCTGGAAGGAATCTTCATTCCTACACAAATAAGAAGTAATCAGGTAATGCTAACATTAAACACTACACACATAATCCTCCCCAACTTTCTGAGGTTACTCAGACTTTACCTCGTATTTTCTTAACATTAGAATCAAACCACAACACATGGGCTACCCGTGATCAACCCATACTTAATATTTTAATGCGGTACATGACTACATAACACTAGTTTATTAATCCCGGAGACTTGGGCTCCAAAGGGGACTAGGAATGCCATTGAGGCATTACACCAAACACTTAGCAAGACTAGTGCCATGTGAGTTCTTATTGAATTAGGGATTACCTCATCCTCCTAAATCGGCTTGGGGGTTCCATACTACCATATATTTTTACAATCACAACACTATTCCGATGGCGTTCATGGGATTGGGTACATAAACTCAATAAGAACATGAAGAGCAACCACCCACAATGAAGAACAAACACCAACAATGAAGAACACACCAACAATGAAGAACAACCACCAACTCAATACCTATACACAAATTGAAATTACAAAAGAAAGAGATCAAATCATACCTTTGAAGCTTTTGTGAGAAGGGAGCTGCCTGAGAATTGCAGATGAGTGTGAAAGACTAGCAAGACTAGGCTTGACTTTAATAGGGATGGGAGAGACTGGCACTATACTGGTGATTATGTGTCGGTGAGAAAGAAATTTGTGCAGTGTGTTTGTGCTCTTGTGAATTTTCTTGTTGAGCTTGGTGTGTGTTGGTCTAAGTGAGGTTAGGGTTTGATTTGTATGGTGTGTAGTATTTTAGTGAGAATATGTGAGGGTAAATTTGACTAAAATAAGGAGAAAAAACTTGATGTGGCCGAAATACTTACTTGGCTTTAGCCAGACACCGCCAACCTAAGGCCTAATTGACCTTGGCTTTATCCTAGCCCCAATGCCTAGTGTGCTCAAGAGACGCTTAAACCCTGCTCGACTCACCCAAACTCACCTGAAAACTTGTTAGTACCTAAAAATAAAAATTCTGACTACACTAAAAATTAACTACAAATTGGGTTTTCTCGCAACAAGCGCCTTTGTTAATATCGTGGCACGACGAATACAATATTCCAATGGGTTGCCTCCCATGCAGCGTCCGATTTAACATTATGCCATGACATATGTATGCACATTTAACACTCAACATCAGAGACTCGATCAAATGGATCACTGACACTACCTTTTCTTCATCCATGCCTACATTATGTTTTTATTTGTGCCCATTGACTCTGAACTTGCGAAAGTCATTTTCCCCACCAATCTCTAACGCACCAGTGGGGTAAATTTCAACCACACGAAATGGAACTGAACATCTTGACTTTAATTTGCCCGAAAATAGCCCCAGTTTAAGTTGTATAGCAATACTGTATCTCCGGGTTTAAAACTCCGCTCAATAATATTTTATCATGTATCATCTTCATTCTCTCCTTGTATAATCTGTTGCTCTCAAAAGCATGATATCGAAACTCATCAAGCTAATGAAACTCTGTGGCTCTACTTATTCCCGCAGTTTCAATATCGAGATTTAACTTCCTCAATGCCCACAGAGCTGTATGCTCCAACTCCGCCGGTAAGTGACATGCCTTTCCAAATACTAACTTGTATGGCGACATGCCGATTGGAGTTTTGAAAGTGGTTCCATAAGCCCAAAGTACATAATCTAACTTTATCGCCTAATCCATTCCAGTAGCATTCATAGTCTTAGCTAACACACTCTTTATCTCTCTGTTCAAAACATCCACTTGCGCACTCGTTTATGGATGATATGGGGTGGCAACCTTGTGGAATACATCATACTTCTCTAACAACTTCACGAAGGCTCGATTACAAAAGTGAGTTGCCTTCGTCACTAATTATTGTACTTGGAGTGCCAAATCAGGCAAGTATGTTCTTTCTCAAAAACCCAATTAAACCCTTTGCATCATTTGTAGGGAGTGCTGTAGCCTCCACCCATTTGGACACATAGTCCACAGAGACGAGTACGTACTTGTTTCCATATGAGCCGATGAAAGGTCCGATGAAAGGTCCAATGAAATTGATAACCCATACATCAAATACTTCTACCCCTTGAATTGGATTTATAGGCATCTCATATCGGTGGGAAGTATTCCCGGTTCGTTGGCATTCATCACAACCCTTTATCCATAAATGTGCATCATTGAACAAAATTGGCCAATAAAAGCCCGACTCCATGAATTTCGTAGCTGTGTTTACTCCCCCGAAATGCCCACCATAGGGTGACGCGTGAGGAGACTGCAAAATAGAAGACTGGTCTATCTTGGGGATACATCTCCGGATTATGTTATCAATGCAAATCCTGAATAGAATAGGTTCATCCTAATAATACATGCGACAATCACCAAAGAAATTTTTCTTTTGAACAGAGGAAAGGTCATAAGGAACAATACCGCTCGCTAAGTAGTTTGCAATGTTTGCATATCGTGGCGCTTCCTCAAGACGTGTGGCTAATAATTGTTCATATGGGAAAGTTTCCAAGATCTCTTCTACCTCAACCTTCTTCTCAGCTCCTTCCAGCCTATACAAGTGATCAACTACTTGGTTCTCTATTCCCTCTCGGTCATGGATTTCCAAATCAAATTCTTGCAGCAGTAGCACACATTGAATCAACCATGGTTTTGACCCCTTTTCACGATTAAGTACCTGAGAGCAGCATGGTCAGTATAAAAATTATCTTCGAGCCTATCAAGTATGACTTGAGTTTTTCAAATGCGAACACCATTGCCATTATCTCTTTCTCGGTCACTATATAGTTTAGTTGGGCACCATTTAGAGTTCTACTTGTGTAGTATATTAGCTACATGACTTTGCCTTTTTGATTCCCAATAACTGCTTCCGCGTCATAGTCACCGACATCACACATCAGCTCAAATGGTTGCTCCCAGTTAGGGGCAACTATGATAGATGATGTTACCATCATCTTCTTCAATTTCTGAAAAATGCTACCCGCAGTCATCAGATTACACAAAAGGGTGATTATTTTCAAGAAATATGCATAAGGGGTTAGCAATTTTGGAAAAATCTTTTATAAATCTCCTATAGAAACCGATGTGCCCAAGGAAACTTCTGATTGCTTCGATGGAAGTGGGTGGTGGAAGCTTTTCTGTCACATCAAATTTTGCAAAATTTACCTCAATTCCTTTACTCGACACCAGGTTCCCCAAGACTATACCTTCCTGTACCATGAAATGCCACTTTTCCTAGTTAAGTACCAGATTCGTCTCGATACACCTCTTCAATATCTTCTAAAGTTCATAAGGTAATCATCAAATGAATTCCCAACAACTGAGAAGTCATCCATGAACAACTCCATTATTTCCTCTACCATATTCGTAAAGATGGCCATCATGCACCTTTGGAATGTGCCAGGTGTGTTGCATAGGCCAAACAACATTCTTCAAAAACCATAGATTCCACAAAGGCAGGTGAATGATGTTTTCTCTCTATCCTCCGAGGCAATAGAGATCTGATTATACCCCGAGTACCCATCTAGAAAGCAAAAGTGGGACCTCCCTACAACCCGATCCAGCATATGATCAACAAAATTGCAGGGGAAAATGGTCTTTCCGGGTAGTCAAGTTCAACTTTTGATAATACATACAGATTCGCCAACCTATGATTGTTCCTATAGAGATCAATTCATTTTTCTCACTTTTTACTACCGTCATAACTCCCTTTTTGGCACATACTGAACTGGGCTAACCCAGTTATTCTTAGAGATGAGGAATATGATTCCCGCATCTAACCACTTAATCACTTGTTTCTTCACCACTTCTTCATATTGGGGTTCAGCCTTCTTTGATGTTCTCTAGAAGGTTTGTGACCATCTTCCAGTAAACTACTATGCATACAGAAGGCCAGGTTGATAAACTTAATATCTGTAGTGGTCCAACTAATTGTAGTCTTACACTCTATAAGTACATGCAAAAACTTATCTATCTGCACATGTAACAAGCTGGATGAGATAATAATAGGTAAATTTGAGTTAGGTGCTAAGAAAGCATACATGAGATGAGGTGGTAGTGGCTTTAGTTCCAGTTGTGGTGGCTTTTATATCGATGGATTAGCTCGAGAAAGTTTTCTTTACTCAAAGTGAGATGGCTCAACTTCGAGCTCCCTTTTCCAAAAACCTTGGCCATCAAGAGCAAGTACCCACTTTGCCAAATCTTCTTCTTTGTCTTCATCTAAGCTCATGAGACATGCTGCTAGAGGGTCTTCAGTGTTCAATGTCTCATCTTCCTCCTCAAAATTATATCCACGACATCTGTTAGAGAGCAATTAACAAATTCACTTGGTCGATGCATAGATTTCTGCACGTTGAATTTTATCTCTTCATCATTTAATCATATTTTGAGCTCTCTAGTTTAATAGTCAATCATAGCTCTCTATGTGGCCAATGGTCTTCCCAAAATTATGGGAATTTCCTCGTCAACTCGACAACCAAGAATAACAAATTTTTTTGGGAAAATAAACTTTCCATTCTGTACTAATACATCATCAAGAATACCAGAGGGATTCTTTACTGTTCGGTCACCTAGTTGTAGTAATACGGACGTGGGTCTAGCTCTTCTAATTCCTAGCCTTTTGTAGATAGCCAGAGGCATAAGGCTTATGTTTTCCTCCGGATCACATAGTGCCTTGGAAAACGCATAGTTGCCTATTATGCATGAGATTGTGGAACTCCCTGGATCAGACAACTTCTCAGCTATGGGTCTCGTCATAACAGCACTGCAAGTCCGAGTTAGTGTAACCGTGGCCAAGTCTTTAAAGTAGAACTTGCGGGACATTAAGTCCTTCATCATTTTTGCATAACCAGACATGTCCTTTAAAGCATCAATCAGTGGAATGTTTACCTAAATTTTCTCAACATATCCAAGAATTTCTTGTACTGCTCATCTTTATGATACTTGGCCAATCTATGGATAAATGGTGCTGGAGGACGCTTCTTCCCTATGATTTGATGTTTTTTCTTTTTCAAGCACTGCTTCTACTATCATTTCTTGTGCTACCTCAGTCTCTTTCACAACCTCATTTTCTTTGCTGGCATTCTCTTGTGCATGATGTACCATCACCTCAGTTAAACATACTGAATCATCTATCTCAATGGGTACTGGCACCAGTGTCTTAGTAGGTCTGCTTTCACGAGCAATTTCTTGCTCTAGATCTACGTCTCTAATATTTTGTAGATTCACTGCCATAAGCTGCTTCAGGCCCTACTCTTTTGGATTGATTTGGGTGTCTGCACGTAATGTCCCTTGGGGACGACTATTTAAAGCCATTGAAATTTTTCCTAATTGCACCTTGATACCCTTTATTCCTAATTCATGTAAGTCTACTCTCTCAGTTAATTTTTTTAGTGGTCCCTATCAGTTGTTGCAGCATTCTGTTGTTGTTATTCAACATTCCCTCAAGTTTAGAAAACCCATCATCTTGTTTCACAATCTGTTGTTGTTGAGGTTGTTGATAATCCAACTGCTGATTTTGATGGTTATAACCCTGTTGCCTTTGGTAAGGCACTATTTGACCTTGTGGTTGTATAGCCCCAAGATTTTTGTTGTTGCTGTACTGCTGCTGAGATGGTCTATATTGTTGACTCTGTTGACCCCAATTCCGACCCTATGTCCCCCATAGTAGGCCACATAGTTCATATTTTCCTGATATTTTTGGTTAGCACCTTCCGCATTCCATGAGAAAACATATGGTTGGTTAATAGATGAGGTACATAATCCCCCATTAGTTGTATCAACTATGTGTACCTGCTGCTTCTGGCCTGATTCATCAACCATTTTTGCGAGGATACTTATTTCTGTCACTGGAGTGGCCATATTTTTAGTATTATGAAGTTTGTTGGGTCAAAAACCACTGAGTCAACTACAGGAGTGATTGGTGAGTTTTCTATTGGTCATCCTGAGTTTTGGGTCATCTTGTCAAGTAGGATCTTTCTTTCTCTGAATGTTTTCCTAAAAAATACTCCACCCGCTGAAGCATCAACATTGGAATTCAAGATATCTGCTAATCCCATGTAAACCTCTGTCCCGACATCTTAACTAGAATGCCATGATGTGGACGCGTAACCATCAGACCCTTGAACCTCTCCCATGTTTCTTGTAATTTCTCTATTGGTTTTTGTCTGAAGCTCAATATCTCATCAATTTGTTGAGTAGTCTTATTGGGTGGGTAGAATTTGTTCACAAATTGCTTGACTAATTCTTCCCAAGTAGTGATGGAGTTTATGGGGGTGAATTAAGCCAAGTTTGAGTGGCTCCCATCACTGAGAATGGAAACAACTACAGTCGTGTTGCTTCCGGTTTCACATTATGTTGCCTTTGCATGGCACATATCAACAGGAAATTCTTTAGATACTGCTAAGGATCTTCAACATATGACCCTGAGAATAGTACCTTGTTCTTCAACAAATGTAGCATGTTATTTGTGATTTGGAATGATTCTGCTTGTATATGAGGGACTGCAATTGTGGTTTCTAAGTTTCCAGCAATGGGTTGCACCCAATCATACAATGCTGCTTCTGGCACCATACCTTGATTGTTCGGGTCATTCATTCTTCCATGTCTGGTTAAATTTGTTCTGTTGAGTTCTGTTGCTGTTTGCTTTCTTGTTTGCACGATTCAATGCCTTGAAAACTTTCTCAGGATCTGATAATGCTTTGAACAATTCACCAGTTCTCGAGGAGTTTCTAGGCATGTACCTGTAACACCCAAAACTACAAACGTTAGAATTTCAATGTATTCGGTTTAAGTTGAAGAAAATTGACTACACTAAGAATTTTAGCACTTCTTTTAACTGTATCTAATAACACCGTTAAGTCCTCGGGAATGGCACCAAAATTTGATCACGCCCAAATATGCCTTATAAAAAGGACAAAGCGATCGCTGCAAATATATTCCAGTTAATAAGTCCGAATTTGAATCCCACAGGGAATTAACCTATCAATCACAAATATTGAACTCACACAAATTCACGCATTCAATCTTCAGAAATATTTAAGTAATAGATTTGATGTTTACTGTCTAAATATTATGTAATGAAAATGCAATAATTAAGAACTAATAAACGGCTTGTAGATAATAATTGGAATGATCTAAGGTTCTGTTTTACCCTATTGTCGGAATCCTTTCTGCTATGTTTCCTATAAATTTGCCTAAGTCTTATCTATCGATCATGAGCACTCTGACTGTCTTAGCTCTCTTTCGAGTAATTAAAACAATATACTAGACATATTCTCCCGAATTACACTAGCTAGCCTTAAGTATTGCTCACTTAGATCACACTAAGGTTTCATTATCTCTAATCTCACCTTTTAACCATTCGTATTGATTCCTCATATATGTTAGGATTGATGTTGTTAAACAACTACCTAAATATGCACTCTCTCTTGAGTAATGCATACTAAATAGGAACAATTAATTTAGGGCCCTTCAATCAACAACAATAAACATATAGTTGAACAAATAGAGTGAACACTATGGCAAATCTATATTAACATAATGAGAAAATCATCCTTCAATAGGTTCCATCAAAACCCTATATTAGGAGTTTAGCTTCTCATACTCTTAGTAACAATATCCAAAGTATTATAGAATTAAATTACAGAGTAAAGATAAAGGGATGTAGAAATAAATGATTCTAACTCCCAAGTAGTGCTCCACGAGCTACTCTAGCCTCTGGTTGCAAAAGTCCTCCAAATTGGCAGTTTTGGGTCTATTTATATCTTTGAGACAAACTCTAAATGTGTAGGTCAAATCCTAGTCAAGCCGGGAAACAATTTAAGTCTTTAAAACTTGGACTGGACCTAGACCCAGAGTCACCAGCCTAACGCCAGCCTCAGCCTGGCCTTTGGCTAGCCTAGCAAGGCTAAAGCCTGGTTGAGCCTGGCCTTAGGCTGGCGCGTTAGGCTAATGCTTGGTTGAGCCTAGACTTTGGCTGGCCTCACCAAGCTAAAGCCTGGTCGAGCTGGCTTTTGCTTGGCCTCTCTTTTCACTGTTCTCGAGCGCACTTTCGTTGTTTAAGTATCTCTTTAGCTCTACTTTCATCAAAATTGACCTACACATAAAATCGCCTCCAGGCGCAAATATAGTGCAATTTATCATTAAAGCATGTAAAATGCAAGGCACATAATATGCTAAACCATGAATTATAGCCACACATCAGTATTTTATTTGGATAATCATCTTTGTAAAGAAAGAAAAGAAATATCTCAGTTATAAGATCAAAACTGAGAATCCAAAATATGTTAACAGATTAGTCCAAAATCGTACTTATATAATGCAATTCAATCCGAGCTTACTTGGATTGTCATTTCTTTAATTAGAAAATAAAAAATCCAAACCGAAATTTTCATATCCAATCTGAACTGCCCCAACGCTCGCCCCTAATTATTAGTAGAGAAAATCCAGAATTTAAATTTCATGGGTTTAATATTAAAGCTTTTCTGCATTGTATTCATTATATTTTAAAGTTATAAGTTCATATATGCTATTTATTATAATTTTAATAAATATTTACATACAAATTTATGCAAAACACCTTAAAATTCCCCTAAACTTAGCACACATTATTGGTTACATCCTTAAACTATCTATGGTCTTACTTATCTCCCCCCCCCTCCCCCAATTATTTGATTCGTTGATACCACTTTGGACAATCTCATCCTATAAAAGTAGCATGCACTCGTCTGGCACGTGGATATTTTTGTCTATGTGGCATTTATTTGAAAAATAAAATATATTTTTACTTGTTTAAGCATATTACTTTATTTAATATTTTTTTTGAATAAAAATTTTTAATAAATTTTTGATAGAACTACATTATTTAGGCTAATTCATTTTATTTGGCTAAAAACAATAAAGTTTTAGTTATTCTTTTTTTTTTAATTTGACATGAAAATAAATATTTATACAATTGAAATAAATAGTTAAGGCATCTAAAAAGTTATAAAAAATATATAGTTTGAAATTTATTATTTTGGCTATAATTTTTTTATATAGCTCTAAAATATATATTTACATATTTTACCTGCAAAAGTGAAAATATACAGTTAAAATAAATAGTCATTGCATCAAAAGAATAAATAAAATGAGTGTACAATTGCAAAAAAATAGTATACAATTGCAAGTTCATTATTTTGGTTATACTTTTTTTATTTGGTAAAAAATAATGGAGCTATGGCCAATTTTTTTAATTGGTTTGACTCAAAAATAAAAATACATTAAAATAAATAGACATTATATATAAAGAAAAGACAGGAAATATACACCGTTACTAATCCATTATATTTTCCAAACGTTTTTATAGAATTTCGGGAAGTTCAGAGTTGATTTAGAAAGAGAATTCTCATTTCGGTAAGTTGAAAGAATGAACTAAGATTGGATTTTAGAGTACTTCCTCGGAATCGAGATCTGAAGGTTCCAGTAGGTTCGTATGATTTCAGACTTGAGCGTGTGCCTGGATCGGGTTTTGAATAACCCAGGAGTGTTATTGTCACGACCCAAAATCATGATCGTGATAGCGCCGGACACTGCTATAAGGTAAGCCAACTAAATTACATGATGAATTTCTCATTTCTAACAATCTTGAAATCTATGATTTTCCTTCAATTATTTTTTCATAAATAAAAGGATAATTGCTTCAGTTCAAATTAAATAATAAGCAATTAATACAAAATATTTCAAAAATATTCCAGAACCCCTTGTAACAAGTGCATGAGCAATTTCAATGAAATAATAAAGTACAACAGTCGTCCAGAGTATAATATTTGTCAGAAATAAATATAGAAAAATGAAAGAGACTCTGCTGGCTGCGAGTCGTCTCAAAAAGTGCAGCTCACCTAAGTCTCTGTATCAACCATGCTGCTACGCCCAATAAGCCAATAGAGATATAGGTGCCCGTACAATAAAAATGCATAGAATTGTAGTATGAGTATGAAAATAACGTGTACCTAATGAGTATCCCGTCTAATCTCGAAGAAGTAGAGATGAGATGGTCGACTTCGGCACTTACTAGAGGTCCAATAATGATATATTATTAATGTGATGATTCACGGATTTATTAACATCAATAAATTTAGATAAGTCATGAAACACATAAAAGTTCCTTTTTATAAAAGCCTCCGGATTCGTAATCCATTACGCGACAATTATCTCATTTTAGGGAGAGCAAATATCAATCTCAAGTAATCAAAAGCAAGCAATACAAGCATGCACAAATAGTCACCTTGAGACGTATGACCAGATCCAACATAAAAGTAAACTGTGTACTGCCGTAGTCGCGAATCATCCATGAGACACGATCAAATATAAATAAACAACACTCCGCTCGCGAATCATCCATGCGATGCAGTCAAATAGAAATAAACAAGTACACCAATCGCGAATCATCCATGCGAATGCAGGTACACATATAAGCATGCATTCAAACAGTCAATTAGGACTTCATCAAAGAAAAATAATTACCCAAAGAAATAACAATTCTCTTAAACGGTCAAGAAAATGATGTTTAATCCTTTTTTGAATTCATTTACTAATTTGATGTGATTTAAGCAATTCAAGCTATCAATAACTTTACAAATGATCCAAGCACAACATGCTTTTGGGCCCTAGACTACCCAGATAATAGCATAATAGTAGCTATGCACGAACTCTTGTCACCACATGCATACGTAGCCCCCACAATTAGGAGCACCTAAACAATTAACTCACATATGGGGAAAATTCCCTCTTACAAGGTTAGAAAGGAGACTCACCTCGCTTCAAAGTTCCACAACCGGCATTCCACGCCCTTTTGAAGACTCAAATCGATGCAAAAATGCTCCAAAACTAGCCAATAATTATATAAACCCATTAATATACGTTCAATTTCTCATTATAGTCCAATTTGTAACAATTCCTAACCCCGAACAAAAAGTTAACAAAATTGCCCTTAGGTCCACGTGCCCGGATTCCAAAATTTTCCAAAGATAAAGTTTACCCATGACCTTACGAACTAAAATATATAATTTATTCCCAATTCCATGGTCAAAATTCAAAAATCTCAATTTCTAGGTTTTTCATTAACACCAAATTTTCCTTTAGATTCTCATGAATTTTGATGTTAAATGTAAGGTATAATTATATAATTAAAAATTAGTTAGAGGAACTTACCCAATGATTTGATACGAAAATCCACTCTCAAAATCGCCCGCTCTCGGACCTAGTGTTCTAAATATGATAAAATGAAGTAAAAACACGAGTTACACAGCTAAAATCAAGCTGCAAATATCGCATTTGCGATCCAGAGTTTGCAATTGCGAACCCTCGCAAAAGCGAAGAAACCCTTCGCAATTGCGAACAAAGACGGTCTGTAAAAAGTTGCATTTGCGACAATAAGTTCGCAATTGCTAAAACCATGAATTGCACTCCGATTCACATTTAGTGAATTTTAAAATTTCAAACTTCTATTTTCAATGTTTAAACCTATCAAATCACGTCCGATTGACTGTAAATTTTGCAGACAATTCATATTTGACGTTACAGACCTATTGCAACTTTCGGAATCGGATTTCGACCCTGGTATCAAAAAGTCCACTCTCGGTCAAACTTCTCAAAAACCTTCAAATTCCTATATTTAGTCAAATGACTCCAAAATGACCTATGAACCTCCAAATTCACTTTCGATCGCGCTCCCAACTCCAGAATCACCATACAGAGCTATTCACTGACTCGAAATCCACTGAAATGCACTTCAAGCCAAACTTATGAAATTTCTTCCAAAATGCTAACTTCCATAATAGGCGCCAAAACGGCCACGGGTCATCCAAGACCCGATCCAAGCATATGCCCAAGTTCGAAATCGTCATACGAACCTGTTAGAACCTTCAGATCCCAATTTTGAGGCCGTTTACTTAAAATCCAATCTTAGATAATTCTTTCAACTTTAAGCTTCCAAAATGAGAATTCTCTTTCCAAATCAATTCTGAACTTTCCGAAATCCAATTTCGACCACGCGTACAAGTCATAACACCTTAAATGAAGATGATCATGGCCTCAGACTGCTAAACGATGCACTAGAGCTCAAAATTACCAGTCAGGTCGTTACATTCTCTCCCACTTAAACACACGCTTGTCCTCGAACGTGTTGAGAACTATACTGAAGTAGTTTGAAATCACTATTTAACACCTCATGCATCTTACCGTGCTACAAAAACTCAGTTGAGCACATTGGCTTGATCAATTCGTAGGATATTCCCTTTTTATTCAAGAAAATAAGCGTAGAGCCGAATTCCAACATCCGAAATTCTCTACCTGGCATGCTTCCAATATATGAACACCATATCAATAACGACACCCGACACCAAAACATGACTGCATACTTTAGCTAATTTCACACACTGCACTATTTTACTCGTAGGACCACAACAACATTCTCTGATCAATTTAGTCGAAATTCCATGAATCTGATGCTCCCATGGAACCGTATGACATACATGGGTCTCGTTCTAACTCTTAAAATATCGACACAATAGAAGAGGTGTAGAAATTCATAACCAAGTACTAAATCAATAATCATTGGGTCTATACCCCTGACAAGAACTATCACCCTATTCTGAACCAAATAATGGTCTTATCTCCTTAATATACTTCATATAATTATATTGCACTGACTCCGAATTCGATGATCTCATCTCACCCAGTACGAACTGCTCAGGCAATAAGCCATCCCGACATGACCAAAAGCCTCATATGATGCTACAATGTGCATATATGCTACCATATCGAAAGCGATACGACGGAAAACGAATTCTAGAAGGAACTATTCAGCTCACACACTACTATAGACTTTCCTTACAAAATTGGAAACAAAGCATATAAAAATAGCATATAGAAAACTGTACTCACGTCACAGTATTACGGCGCGTAACCCGATCCAAATAACATACCTATGGCGGCGTGCAATCCGGTCCACACTTAGAATTCACATAAGGAGATATATATCGAGCTAAATTTGTCATTACAACAAAATACCCAGTATCAGTCACAAGTACGCTAAGTGAATAATATCATCCATAGGGGAACATATAGTACAAAGCTCAAGCACATCTGAGGTGCGATAACGGTTTTAATCTCAAATGCCATCCTGCTCATACAATGTCATCTCTGCGCAGAACCTCAACACACAAGAAATTCATCAAGCTATCTCACAACTCGCACAACGCAATACGTCGTCATTACGTGAACTAGCTGATGACAAAATAACACCCTGACTACTCCTCCATTGAGGATCGTTGTGTTAAAATGAACACATATGGCTTGATATAGAGCCCATATTGACATTTAAAGCCATCCACTGACCTCAAGTCAACCCTGATCATACCAAACTAGGCCAATGACCCTTCAAAGGTCCATACTAACTTCCCTTTTCTCATAACACACAAGAACAACCATCACAACAGTAGTAATCCTCCACAGTCCACAACCCAATAAACTGAGTGCCCTCCAGGCATATATTTTCAAATCAAGGATATCATCACAACCTTCATACTTGCTTTAAGTCTTTAATCAATTTTGTGACTACCTGCACACTTATACAATCTTCCTGTGGGACACACTCCCTCAACCTACCATAACAAATAACTCGGTCGTACCTCTAAACCACCGGCCACACTAATGCTGAAAAACGATCAAGAATCATTAACCGGAATGCAAAGCCCTTTTTACAAAACACCGATCTCAGTGATGCTGAAGACAATACAAACTTACCTTAAAAATCGAAACTTTTTCCTACTCATCCAAGCTCGTACATCCTTGTCGACACCGAACTGCTACCTTAATCTTCACTTCAAATTCTATTCCACTCACTGTACCCAACATGCCAATATACGATAGAACTCATTTATCATCATAGCTTCAGAACCAACTAATATATTAACACATCATCATATAAAACTTTCCACTTAATTCACTTCAGGAGGACCATATCAACACACAGGTGGATTCTCATGACAGTAGAATATGCAAATCTCTAAGTAGTGGTCTAAACCACCTTATCCCTACCAGGATCCACCTCCACATAACATGCCACAGCAGTAGAATACTTTCTAAATAACACTAATTACGTTGGCCGACAAGCCTCGCACGCACCGTCACAATTCACTTGCATAACTTGATCACGCTGAAAGAACTGATCATTGCCACCAACATGCCCATTCAACTATGGCTAACCAATCCCTCTTCTTCCAATTTGTCCTTGATTGCCATAGAAACAATGATAACCCCATTCAACACTTAACACACTCTATCCGTACTCTTCCCGAGTGACCCTGAATCACGAGACCATGCTGTCTCAAATTCCACGAACCATTTTGTACCTCCCAATGGCTACATCGCAAGTTAAAACATCATAGAAAATCCTATGCCTCTTCTTATAGGCTGCTATCAAGTTTGATTCTTAACCGTACCCATAGGCTTGAAATCATTAGGCATCACACTTTATCTTTTGAATTCACTAGGACCATTGTTGAGAGAGACCTGCTATGACTTGGTCCCGAATACAATCAATTCCATAAATCTTCTAGCACATGAATACCCCATTGGTGAAGCACTTGGCAGAATCATTCCCTTTGAATCCGCATCTAGACAAAGCACAATCCGGAATCCTTCCCCAAGTCTAAACATGGGCCAATAAGGCCAAGAATAGCCCACCTTTAATAATTCCTTTGCTCAATTTACAACATATGTTCTTTTCCCAGAGTTGAGATAACCCATAAATACGCTAATAATCAGAAATCCCGCGAGTAATTAACCATGCAACCCCATTATAGGTGTGTGACTCTCCCACATAGCTCGAAGCCACTGTTACACAACTTTTGAATTTATCAGGATTCTAATATCTTATTGACAAAACCTTGTGCAATCAATCGCCAATATTCTTGAAATCTTTCTGTAAAAACCCCCTTTTTATGTTCTTAATCATCAAAACACATTTGCACAACCGATCTCTTTGCAGTATAACCAATAGAATTCTTCACGAAGCTTCGCCAACCACGCGACCGCTAACCTGATCACAAGGAATAACCCATTTGTGGAAATAACGTTTTGACATCTTCCAACACTACTTCATAGGGTACAATCACCACGACATCAATAACCCATCCTGGGTCCGAGCTAACCCTCTAACTGCATAAGTCCTTTCACCCCTCGTGGGCATCAATTAAATGTGCGATAACATCCTTCCTATTCAATGTTATGTTGTATCCTTCTCCATTTCAAGCAACTCCTTTCCTATATACCAAGTCTCCTGCCTCATAATAGCCTATACTTCCGATTAAATTCGTAGACCCCAATCACCAATCACAATATTCTCAAATCCCTCCGAACTCTCCTTAAGGTACATGATCATCCTACTACAAAGCCCATATGCAACTCCACCATTCTCCCACTTTAGGTAAACTTGCTTCCTTAATCAACTACTCGAACTTCGCTTCATATATCTGGCCTTTTAAAATTTTTGAACACCACCTGACGCTTCTTACATGTCCTTCCTCGTCCTTTGCTATTCAGTTGTTGCCTCAAATAAAATCCTTCTTCATAGCTCTTGGATCCACAACGCTACTAACTTGACTTTTTTGGAGATCATCTTTCTCGAGCTGTCGACATTAGAAATACTGATTCAATCCTGAACCACCACATCAGACGATCTCTAACAGTTTCCTCTTCAATACTATCTCACTATTTCCTGCTCCCCAGGCGAATTGTTGAAGATTATAACACCAGCAAACTTAGTACATTTAAAAGGGACAACAACACCTCATCATAGGAGAAAACTCCACCATGTTTGCAACACTAAGCCTCACTACTCCATCAGCCCATATCTGGACATTCGTAGGCCAATTGCTTTTCCCCTGCCGGGAATTACATACATAATCTCTAGATCATGCACTGAGTAAACCTCCCTTAAAGTCATTCATTGACCCGACATGTAGGCAAACATCCTACCATCATATCAATACTGTGGAACAATTGTTCATAAGCATTGTGGCAACTTATGCGTAGCCTCAGAGTCCTCAGAAGTGCCGCTACTAGGCTGAAATAATAGAATATCCTTCCACAAACCGACGATAATAAACTGATCAGCTATACCTAGAGAAACATCCCACACCACATGTGTAGTACAAGTTGCAATTCTTCACTTCTCAATTTATAACAAGTTGTTTGTGCCTCATAAGATTGAGTAGGAAAGAAGCAAAAGCATAAGCCTCTAGGAAGGAAATCGCACGATAAGGAATCAAGAAGGGAAGTACTCTTAACAGTCTTGCAGCCTTCTGAGGATAAGTATATACGTCTATGTACCGATCCACGAGACTCTACTAGACTTGGTTATGACTCGTGGGACCCTAGGAACCTAGTGCTCCGATACCCTATTGTCACGACCCAAAATCCACTAAGGGTCGCTATGGCGCCAGATACTACTGTCAGGCAAGTCAACCAAATTACATGATGAACTTCTCATTTTTAACAATCTTAAAAACTATGATTTTCCTTCAATTTTTTTCCATAAATAAAAATATTACTGCTTTAGTTCAAATTAAATAATAAGCAATTAATACAAAATATTTTAAAACCATCCCAGAACTCGGTGTCACAAGTGCATGAGCAATTTCTATGAAATAATAATGTACAACAACTGTTCGGAGTACAATATTAGACAAAATTAAATATAGAAAAATAAAAGAGATTCTGCAGATTGCGAGTCATCTCGAAAAATGCAGCTCACCTAAGTCTCTGTATCAACCACGCTACTACGCCCAATAGGCCACTAGAGATACAGGTGGCTGTACAACAAAAATGCACAGAAGTGTAGGATGAGTATGAAAACAACATGTACCCAAAGAATATCCCGTCTAATCCCGAAGAAGTAGAGACAAGATGGTCGACTTCGACTCTTACTAGAGGTCCAGTAATGATATATTATTAATTTGATGATTCATGAATTTATTAACAACAATAAATTTAGATAAGTCATGAAACAGGAAAAAGTTCCTTTTTATTAAAAGCCTCCGGATTCGTAATCCATTACGCGACAATTATGTCATGTCAGGGAGAGCAAATATTAATCTCAAATCATCTCAAGGAAAGCAATACAAGCATGCACAAATAGTCACCGTGGGATGTACGACCCGATCCAACATAAAAGTAAACTGTGCACTGCCAGGGTCGAACGACTTGAACCATAGATGCATCTATTATCCCGCTCGCGAATCATCCATGCAACACAGTCAAATATAAATAAATAATACCCCGCTAGCAAATCATCCATGCGACGCGGTGAAATAATAATAAACAAGCACCCCGCTTGCGAATCATCCATGTGAACGTAGGTACGCATAGAAGCATGCATTCAAATAGTCAATCAAGACTTCATCAGGGAAAAATAATTATCCAAAGAAATAGCAATTCTCTTTAACTGTCAAGAAAATGATGTTTAATCCTTTTTGAAATCAATTTACTGATTTGATGTGATTTAAGTAATTCAAGCTGTCAATAACTTTACAAATGATCCAAGTACAATATGCTTTTGGGTCCTAGACTACCCAGACAATAGCTACGCACGGACTCTCACCACCTCGTTCATACGTAGCCCCCATAATTAGGAGCACATAACCAATTAACTCACGTATGGGGACAATTCCCTCTTACAAGGTTAGAAATGAGACTCCCCTCGCCTCGAAGTTCCTCAACCGACATTCCACGCCCTTTCGAAGACTCAATCAATGCAAAAATGCTCTAAAACTAGCCAAAAATTATATAAACCCATAATATATATTCAATTACTCATTATTGTCCAATTCATAACAATTCCTAACCCCGAACGAAAAGTTGACAACAAATTCCCTCGAGCCCACGTGCCCAGATTAAAGAATTTTCCGAAAATAAAGTTTATCCATGACCGTATGAACTCAAAAATATAATTTATTCTCAATTCTATGCCAAAAATCGTGGTCAAAATTCAAAAATCACAATTTCTAGGTTTTTCATTAAAATCCCAAATTTCCTTTAGATTCTCATGAATTTTGATGTTAAATCTAAGGTATAATCACAAAATATAATTGAAAATTAGTTAGAGTAATTTACCCAATTATTTGGTACGAAAATCCACTCTCAAAATCGCCCACTCTCGGACCTAGGGTTCAAATATGATAAAATGAAGCAAAAACTTGAGTTACACAGCTAAAATCAAGCTGCAAATGCCGAATTTGCGATCCAGGGTTCACAATTGAGAACCCTCGCAAAAGTGAAGAAAGCCTTCGCAATTGTGAACAAAGAAGGCCTGGAATAGGTCGCATCTGCGACAAAAAGTTCGCAATTGCGAACTGGGCATTGCAATTGCGACTATACCAGAAGGAATAGTTTTTCCCGACAAAAAAATGAGCATAACATCCTCATACGATGTCCAAAGTCGATGATTATTTTTGCTATGGCTCCGTAATTATGATATAGATCTAATGGTTTAATATAAACTGAATTTGGATCTCATTTTCTTAATGTGGTACCCCTTTATTCCCCAAGAAAACGACGTTGAAACATCAAATAAGAGCGCAATACAACCCAAAACACACACAAAGCCCTCGGGACCCCGTCCAATCACACACCTCAGTCCCATAACATAACACGGACCTTCTTGAAGCCTCAAATCATGTCAAACAATTCTAAAACAATGAATCGCACTCCGATTCAAGCTTAATGAACTTTAAAATTTCAAACTTATATTTTCGATGTTTAAACCTATCAAATAACATCCGATTGACTTCAAATTTTGTAGACAAGTTAGATGTGATGTTACAGACCTGTTTGCAACTTTCGGAATCAAATTTCGACCTCGATATCAAAAAGTCCACTCCCGGTCAAACTTCTCAAAAACCTTCATATTCTATTTTTAGCTAAATGACTTCAAAATGACCTACGGACCTCCGAGTTCACTTCCGATCGTGCTCCCAACTCCAAAAACACCATACGGAGTTATTCATAGACTCAAAATCCCAAACATATATTGGTAATAGTGAAATACACTTCAAGCCAAACTTATGAAATTTCTTCCAAAATGCTAACTTCCACAATAGGTGCCAAAATGCCCCCAGGTCATCCAAGACGTGATTCAGGCATACACCAAAGTCCGAAATGGTCATACCAACCTGGTGGAACCTTCAGATCTCAATTCGGATGTCATTTACCTAAAAATCCAATCTTAGGTTATTCTTTCAACTTTAAGTTTCCAAAATGAGAATTCTCTTTCCAAATCAACTTCAAACTCCGAACTTTCTGAAATCCAATTCCGATCAAGCGTACAAGTCATAACACCTAAAATGAAGTTGCTTAAGGCCTCAGACTGCTAAACGACACGCTAGAGCTCAATATAACTCGTCGGGTCGTTATAGTTTTGGCGCTTATTGTGGAAGTAGCATTTTGGGTATAAATTTCATAAGTTTTGCTTGAAGTGCATTTAAGTCTTATTGATATTTTTTGGGATTTAGAGCCATTGAATAGCTCCGTAAGAAATATTATAAGTTTGGCTTGAAGTAAATTTAAGTCTTATTGATATTTGTTTGGGATTTCGAGTCTGTGAATAGCTCTGTATGGTGATTCTGGAGTTGGGCGCGCGATTGGAATTGAGTTCGGAGGTCATTTTGGAGTCATTTGGCTAAAGATAGAAATTTGAAGATTTTTGAGAAGTTTGACCAGAAGTGGACTTTTGATATTGGGATTGGACTCCGATTTCGGAAGTAGAAGTAGGTCCGTAATGTCAAATATTTGTCTGTAAAATTTGAAGCCAATTAGACGTGATTTGATAGGTTTAAACATTGAAAGTAGAAGTTGGAAATTTCAAAGTTTATAAAGCTTGGATTGGAGGTCGATTCGTGGTTTTTTAGTGTTGTTTGATATGATTTGAGGCCTCAAGCAAGTTTGTAATGTGTTTCGGGACTGGTTGGTATGATTGGTTGGGGTCCCGGGGGCCTCGAGTGGATTATGGGTGGTTAACGGATCGAATTTCGGTAAAAAAGTTGCAGCTAGTTGCTGGTGTCTGGTTTGCTTCTTTGCAAACACGTGGGGAGTCTAACGAACTGAAGAGGAAAGTGGGAGGCTACTGGATTTGGCCTTCACGAACACGAAGGGGTGGGCTGAGCTACTACACGAACGCGAGGAGGAGATTGCGAACGCGTAGAAGGAAAAGTTAGGCCTAGGGTCTTTGGCCTACGCGAACGCGAGGCCTTGTACGCGAACGCGAAGGGGCTGTGTAACAGACCTTCATGAATGCGAGAGACGGGCCACGAATGCGAAGAAGGGCAGACCTGGGCTGGGCATACTGTTTAAAATCGGGGTTTGAGTTCATTTCACCCATATTTCTCTTGACTTGGGCGATTGTTGGAGCTTGTGAAGTGGGGATCCGCCATTTATCATGTGGTAAGTAATTTATGCCAGTTTTGAGTTAAATATATCGGTGTTAAACGGGTGGGCCGGGCCGGGCCTTTATTTTTTGGACCCATACGGGTTACAATCCGTATAACATAAAGAATTAACATAAAGAATACAAAGAAGATGTGAAAAAATTGCACTTATTGCACGTGCTGCATTTATTTCATAATTCAAAGTTTCAAACATACAAATTAAAATGTTTACATTTTTAACAAGTAAATTCAAAGGTTTTGCATTGCCCTTGCAAGTTCTTCATAATCAATATGAACTGATTGACATTCTTATGGAGTGTTAAATGCGGATGAGTTACCATGTGTTAATATATCTCCAAGTTCCTCGTCTTCTGGGCTGTCAACATCTTCACGTTCTTGATTTCTTCGTTCCAATCCAATCCAATCTCTAAAACATACTAAAACTTCCAAAGCGTTGCTTCCTAATGAGTGACGGGTGTCTCCAAGTTGTTGTCTTGCTTGGCTAAATGCACTCTCCGATGCAACAATAGAAATTGTCACATTCAGCACGTCTTGATCCATAGCAAAAAGAACAGGAAATTGCTTTCCATTCTCATGCCACCATCCCAACGGTGAAAATTCTTCGTGCGAGATTTTCTTCTGGAAGTAGTATTGAAGTTCATCAATGTTCCTGCTACATGTATGCGTGTTAGAAAATTTAGAAAAATATCAAAAATATCAAGGCTTTCTTCATCATCCACAGTAGCGGAAGTGGTACAATGCATAGTGGGATTAACATTGCCTACATCACGAGCAACACCATCAATTACATTTGCATAATAATTATATAATTATTGTAAATAATCATTTAGCTTGTTCATAGAAATATATAAATCTGGGGTTTCAGTTGGTTCAATCTCCATATAAGTATATAAAACATTCATTAATTGGTGACAATCAGACATCTTAATAGAAAGATTTGAAATAGCACTGTGAGCACGTGATTTTTGCCCTACATGAAAATAACTCCTAAAAATAGACCAAAATAAGCTTTTGTTAATTTTAGGAATTTTTCTTTATTTAGTTGCATTTCATACATTTTTAATATTTTTTAAAAAAAAATCATAGAAAAGCCATAAAAAGTGACACATATTTAATTTTATGCCACCTTAGGTTCAGTTTGCATATAGGAATTAACTACATTGAGTTAATTGTATTACTAATCAAAAATCGTAAAAAATGATCATTTTTACATAGTTAGGTAATTAGCTTAATTTTACAATTTTAATTGATTTAGGAATTTATTTTAGGTTTTTTTTAATCAATTAAAACAAAAAAAGGAAGGAAATTGAAAATCAAATTCGAAATTGGGTCATGTGATAAGTGAGCCCAAATTCTTCAATACCCATTCTTCATTTAAACCCAACCCAAATTAGCCCCTACCTACCCCCAAACCGGGTCGACCTTACCCAACCCAATACCCAAATCAATTTCTTAACCTAAAAACCTATACACACGATACAGATACACGAAGGTAGCCTGTCTTCTTCTGAAGAATACACACAATGGATAGACGGCTGGAAATGGAGGAAGGGTTGCGCAGCTCTTGAACACACATGATACAATAAATAAAAACACACAATATACACATATAGACACAACATAAAAGGAGAATAAAGGGGACGTCTGGAAAAAAATTGAAACTCTGCGAGAGGAGACCCAAAAAAGACGATCTCCAGCATTCTTCGCAACTTCAACCCAAACGACCCTCACCGGAAAACCAATCACCCAGCAACGCCCACACCCCTAATGTACAACCTGCTCTAAACATACAAGCACGAAAGCATAAAAGGGAGCGAAATCAAATAAAAGTTTTGGGCAAGAACTAGGGACGGAAAATCTTACTTCTTCTTCGTTCCAATTTGGGTCTCAAATTCAAAAAACAAAAATGAATATGAATTCAATTTCTGTTTCGATTTTCCTTCATGGAACTCGTTTGAGTTTTTTGGTTTGAGTTTGTTGTTTCGAGTCTGATTAAGGTATAATTGTTCAAAGTCAGTTCATCTGATGTGTTAGTCGAGGTCGAATTTGGCCAGAGTTAATTCGTTGGCAATTATTCGTGTGAGTCGCATCGACTATTGCTATGATGTCACCATTCCTATGATATTGGCATCATTTAGTTTGGGGGTGCCGAGTCGAGCTCCCAGCTGTAGCTAGAGGCATGGATGCTGATGGAGTTCGATCGAGGTTGATTCCACTTCGTGCCTCACTTCTGGTTTGGGTCCGCCTGTTGTTTTTCATCTTTATTTTCCATTGTCGGATTCATTTGTATTTGATTTCAAGAAAAATTAATCAGAAGTTTCGCGTGTTAAGGTCCGTTCTATCTTCTCATTACTATTCTGTTAGCTCGATGTCGTGTATTAGTTGACTTTGGTAGTACTATTATTGCTTGTGTACTGATTGTTTTTGTGAATTGTTTTGTTTGCTTGGCCTTTCATGAATGTGGATGCCATATTTAAGGTCGAGCTGCTTTCCATGAGCATTTTCACTGAGCAAAAGCTAGTGCGAATTGCCATTTTCTATGCCTCGAATGCCTCTAGCTGTTTATGGGGTTGAAGTATCTCTTGGGTTAAGATTTTCTCGAGTTGAAATGGATGATTTGTCCGACATAAGGTTTGTTTGAATAAGATTCTGTGGCTTGAGGGTTATCAATAACTCTAACAGACTATCTTCCATTATTGAGCTTATAATTGTATAATGTGCTCCAAACATGGACTTTAAAGTTAAAAGGGGCGTTCACTTCAGAATTAGCTTCTGTATTTCCGTATGCCTATGATTCAGCATATAATTTTAGTCTTTTTTTTCCTCTCCCAAATTTTTAGTCTTTTTGAGTATATAGTTCAAGTGGATTTTCAAGTGATTGCGTTCATAATTTTGAATTTAACTAGCACTATTATGTCTTTAGTTTGGATGACAAGAATGGCTTATTCTGCTGAAAACAAACTATAGTTTGTTCTACTAGGACTATAACAAGAACTAAGATGGAATACTTAAAGATTGAAATTGGATCGCAGCTGTTTGTGTGTTTCTTTGGCTGTATTGGGTCACAATGTAATTTTGGATGTGAAAATCAGACCGTGAATATGAACAACCATAGTTCACTTAGTTGTTCGCATTTTCCTTCAAAATAAATTGAGGTAAGCCATATTGGGCAATATAAATAGTTTATGTCCCTCATGAGTTAGTTGAATACCTTTTCTTTTTAGAATTGATGTGCACCATGCCAAACAAAAAATGATAATTGCATGGCCCTCGCTTTATTTAATCTTGAATTGATATTTAGATTCTGAGGCATGCCATTTAGTAAATTCGAGGGCCCTCTCAAAGTTGCGAACGTACAATTGCTTTAGGCGCATTAGTATAATAAGATACCTTCTAAATTTGGGGTCCACATTTATGTGACCCAAATCTAAATCTCAACGAAGTTAGAATGTGTCAAAAACCACGGGTGCATTTATGTGACGTGGTTCGAGATGTGTTTTAATGACGTTGCAATTTTCTTTAAAAATAATAATAAATGCGGTTTAAGGTTAAAAAGCTCATAAGTTAAAACATGTTCTAAAATCAGATAATTTAAGCAAACATAACAGTTGAGCGACCGTGCTAGAACCAGGGAACTCAGGAATGCCTGACACCTTCTCCGGGGGTTAACAGAATTCCTTACTCGGATTTTTGGTTCGCAGACTGTTAAACTGAGTCATTCTTTCCTCGATTCGGGATTTCATTCTACCGGAAGATTCTGAAATTCTCTTAAATAATTGAATCTCGTTTCGATTGTCCTTTAATTGGAAAAACTCCCTTAACCACGCCCTTTGCCGGGTTGTAGTAGCCAAAAGGAGGTGTGACAGCTCTGGCGACTCTGCTGGGGAATGAACCCAGAATCTCTGGTTGAGGGTTCAAGAATTCGAGCTTAGAATAATTGTTGTATTTGGGTTTTTATCTGATTTTACATGTTGGATTTATGTGCAAAATGATGCTTTTACCGCTTTGATATTATCTGAATGTACATATAAACTGCTACGAAACCCTTCTTTTCTCACCTACGGGGATGTATGGTTGAGACTCGCTATTCTGTTAGTGCCATACCCTGAAATAAGAAAGAGGCCGAACAAGTTACAAAGCCGGATGGCCTTTTGATTCCTGGTACGTAGCCCCCTCCTCGACTTGAGTTGTGCGCTTGGGTGCACATATTAGACCATATACCAAGGTTTCAAACGTAGAATAACTCAACCACATGCCGGATCCCTAGTATGAATGTTTATCTGCATCAAGCATTTGACTTAGGGGACTCAACACAGGGGTTGGGTCCGTCTAGGACAGGTGCACCCAATTTAAAAGATCATCCTGATGCATTTTATATGCTACATGTTGCATTTTTTTCAAGGGTGAAAGGATCATTTGGTGGACCAATGATAGCTGAGGGTAAATGAAAAAAAAATAAATGAAAAGAAAAGAGGGTGAAGTGTGAAAATAAAGCAAGTAAGATTTAGTTATATTTTTATTTTTAATAAAAGACAAAAGCTGTATGAAAGATTCAAAAAATATCTTGATCTTCTTCATCATTTCCTGAAAAAAGAGAGAGAAAAAATCCAAAAAGATTTTACATATTTCATCATTTTTTTCAAAAAAGAGACAAAAGAAAATGTTTTCTTTAAAAAATTAGCTGTTTTTTATTATTTCTTGCCCGTATCCAATTTGTCCGAACTACGCAAACCTGATTCTCATCTTTCGGGGCGTAATACATAGGAAACCCACATAGGGTCGGTCTTCCTAGTAAATTTAGGTTCTTGGCTTTTGCGGGGTCATATCCAAATTTTGCACTTCTAGCCACTTTTAGCCACATAGGTTAGTTTTAGAATTTAAAAGTTGTTTGTTTGGAAATTGTGTGAATTGAGTTGTGTCAATAGACTCTACTATTGAAATTCTTAGAGTTCAAGCTGGAATTCTCTTGTCAAACTTCTTTTATGCTAGTGAAAGTTCTAAGGACATTAGTCTTTGTTTGTTGGAACATTGTTTTGTGATTTTAATTCAATCTATGAGTTGTTCGTGGGCCAATGCTTGAAATAAAATCCTGCATTGAACACCAATTATCTTTGTGCTAAGACTGTGGAGTTTTGAAGCTTGTCTTATTGAAGTTTGCCACTTTTGTGAAGTTTTTGGAGTAAATTGATAGCTGAATTCTCCTAGTTTGAACTTGTTACCACTGGTTTCTAATAGTTGTTGTTATTGTTGAGCTTATTAGAGGGGATTCAGTTGGACTAAATATTGAGCAGCTTTAATTGTGATTTGGTTGAGCATACAGTAAGCTTAATTTGCCGAAAATTGGTGTCTGTTGAGATTGTGCTCGAGTTTAGCAGTGATAGCTTGAAAGCTGGTTCTTACTTCTAAAATATTTTCCTTGTTGAATTGAGTGCTCTTGTTACATAACTATTGTCCAGTTGGTTAGAATCTGCTGACAGAAGTTGCATGTTTACTGGAAAATAACTTGCTGCTTGTTTTCTGTTGCTGAAAAGAATTTTATACTTGATGTCCACAACCATGCATTGTTCTTAATAGTTGAGGGAATTTTGCAAAAGTTTTAGCTTCAGTTAACTCAACTGCGTCGCTTCAGTTTATATGCCAACAATACATTATTGAAATTCAAGTTTTGAGCTGTTTTTTTAAAAGCAGATCCCACACTATTCAGCTATACTTTGTGGGTATTCTGACTCAATATTGTTGTGATACTGATGCTTTGTTTCTACAGTTGAGGTCGTCATTCTGGGCTGAAAATTTATGTGCCTACTGCTGTTGAATTTAGTGCTCAAGGTGTTGCTGAAATTTTGAGTTTTGAGAAGCGACTAAATAGCGAACCTGCCAGCTTGTTTGAATCTTATACTTTTGCATTTAAATGAAATTTGTTGATGTAATACAAGTTTCCTAAGCATTATTTGTGTTTTTTACAATATTCTGTAAACCTGAAACTGGGTTGGACATTAGAACTTGTTTGAAGAATTTTGAACTCAAATAAGAGCGTTTTGGACTGTTATTGAAGGTTGTTGAAATAACCTTGAAAATTTGCACTTTTTGCACCAGTTGTCTAGTGAGTGCAAGCTAATTTTTTTGTGCACAGTTGAATTCAGTTGATTACAAATTTTTTGGTGATTCAGTCAACAGGAAATTATAAACTCAAAAATATTGCTTAAAGTTGCTTTGTTTGTTGCTGCTAGTTTAGTGTGGTATTAGTTGGTTCAGCAGGCCATTTACGTGAATCTGTAGAATTGTCTGTAGCATAATTTTTTGCTTGGTTCTAATTTTTAATTACATTTTGAGTTTGATCCAGCACAGTTGCTGAGTTTCAATTAGCAATCAAATTACAATCGTGCTATTTAGATTTTCACTCACTTTTTAGCATGTAAATATATTTATTAAGTTTAATCTCGATATTTTAGTCTTTATTTTACTTTGCAGTTGGTTTATTTAGCAAACTTTAAAAATGATTACAATAGAGTTACATTTTTTTAGAGTATTAACTTTATTTTCATGTACAAACAAAGTAGAGTTTCCAAAAATATAGTTTTATCTAGTATAGTAATTTTTTTTCGTGGTAGGCTTTAGGAAATACGTAGTAATAGTAGTAGTTAATTTTTTTAATTAATAAACTATATTTTTCTGTCTTCTTTTTGCTATTTTAATTTAATAGTATTTAATTTTTAGGTTTGTTACTTTGGATTGTCCTTAAAATAAATTAATAAATGATGAAAAAGAAGAAGAGAAAGCAGAAAGTAAAGAACGAAAAGAAAAAATATTTTTCTTTTTTTTGGGATTACTACTTTTTGGGTGATTTGTTGAGGTTTGCAAATATTTATAAAAATTGCTTGAAGTGCATTGAGGCTGCAACTTTGTCAGTTATTGTGAGGATGTCCTGAATTGTAGATAAGGTTGGATTTGTATCTTTGTTGCGTAGTATCATATGGTTTTGGTGGTATTAAAATGGTTTCAAGTTGATTTAAAAAAAAAAGAAAAATATTTTTTTTGTTTCTTAGAGCTTTCATAGTTTGAGTTGTATAAAAATAAACAAAAATTGAGTTAGTTTATTCGCTCAATTTTCGATCTTCCAGAACTACGCAAAGATCTGATTCATGCGGGGTCATGATACGTAGGCAACCTACATAGGGTTCAATCGAAATCATCTTATTTTTTTAAAAAAAGAGATAAAGATAAAAAATCGAAAAAAACAAAAAGAAAAAAAAAGGAAAAAAAGGGGTGTAATTATGGGACATAAAAACTTGAGGAATGAAAAGAGTGATAAATAGAACAAGAGGAAGGAAAATTATCAAGCAAGTGCCAAAAAGCAAAGAAAGAGAAAGATTGAAAGGAACAAATTGAGATGATATCATATGACCTTCATACCCTCGAAGTCGTGTTAGAACCGGTAACTATGACTAGGTGCATTGCACACAATGTGATATTCTAGTTGTTTAATGCCCTAACGCTAACATGATGGCATCATTTTGTTATACTCATAGCATAAGGGTGGTTGGTTTTTGGTTTTTAAAGTAGTAACTCTCCTTTACAACACAAAGCCAAAGGCAATGGCAGACAACAACAAAACTGGGTTGGTCGATATCCTGGCCCGAAAGCAGTTGGTTGATCAGAACAATGGGTTAATCGAAGAGATACAAAGGTTGAGACAACACATGGCAGAAATGTATCAGGCCTGGATGATCGGGACAACACCACCCCCGCCACTACCCAGCTGCTTAGATGCAACCCTTCTCCAAACTTCAATCATGGTTTCGAATAATCCTCCATACTCTCCAGATGCACCCACTTACTACAGTTTTCCTAACCACCCCAGTAGCTCCGTCACTTGCCCTCCAACTATCCTCAACAATGAATACCTACTCGAAGCTCATGATATCTAATACTGCCCTTCAGAGGTGGCCCACAAGGTTCTTGACTCATACCAGCAAAGCCTGCAGGATGAGCCTCATGTTGAGAATGAAAAGTTCAAAGGGGAAGAAGGGCGGAATGGAATAACCCAAAGGCTGGAAGGTATAAGACAGTCCTTGAAGAACAAGCAAGGATTGCGAGACCAGGGTAAAATGGGTTGCAAAGAACTACTTGTATCCCCTGACGTTCGCCTACCCGCAGGGTTAAAAGTGCCAAAATTTAACTTGTACGATGGGTGTGGAGATCCGGAAGCCCACCTGAGGTTTTATTGCAGTGAAATGAGAGGCGTTGGAGAGAAAGATGACTTGTTATAGCGTATTTTAGCTAGAGCCTGACTAGGGCAGCATTGGACTGGTATACTGGTCAAGATGTCGGTAAATGGCCTACATTGGGTGACATGGCTCATGATTTTGTTCGATATTTTCAGTACAAGTCATGTATTACCCCAGATCGCTCTTCTTTATCTAAAATTAAAAAGAATCTTTCCCCACACCCAGCTCCACAAGATGCTTATCCAGCCCCACGAGCATACTGAAAACCTCCCGAATAAGGTTTCCAGAATAGCCAAGCATGTAAGAATGAGAGGCTACTGAAAAAATAAAAGGCTTTCACCCCTATCGGAGTATCATATGCCAGTTTGTTCCAAAGGTTGAAGCAATTGGACGTGTTGAAGCCGATTTAGATAAAAATGCCAAACCCTCTGTCAAAGAAGTTTGATTTTTCTCAAAGATGTGCATATTGCTCAGATGCCCCGGGGCATGACACATAGAAGTGCTGGAGTCTAACGAAAGCAATTCAGAAGCTTATCGATGCAGGTGACATTGTCGTCCAAAATCTGGATGCAGCGGACACCAGCCAGAGTCCATCCGCATCGCATAATAAGATACACATATTGGGATGTGATAGTTCTTCAGGGAGCCTCGGAGATGCGGGTGCTGCTAAGCTTTTAGTGGTATCGGAGGTTGATCTTCAGAACGATCCGGCGAAAGGAACCCAAAAGCAATCTGTTGAGAACAATGTGACGAAGGCTTGTGAAGTGCCTAGTGTAATTGATGTGAAACCTAGTGGCTAATATGTCGTGATGGGTAACTGGGAAGATGCTCCATTTCTTGGTCAGCCAGAAAGGATTTTGGTGGTTTATTTTGTTGTCATTTCTGTTGTTCGGGTTATTTTCAGGGTTGTAATCTGGATATTGTCTTATGATTCAGACCCTTCTATCATTTCATTTTCCTAGTTTTGTTTAGTGTCTTCTAGGTTTGTTCCAGGGTTTTAACCCCAGTCTTTTACTTGTTTTGTTGTCCAAGCTCTTTCACCATCTGTCTAATGCAATTTTCTACTTTCCATTCTTTCTTGTCATTTGGTTTTGGTTTTCTTTTCTTTTTACAATTCTTTCCATGTTGGCTTTAATGACATGATATGCATGCATAACCCCAGGCCTGGACTTAAAAGATTACTCATAAGACAATAGAGACACTTGCAAGAAACAAGAATACATTTGGATCCTTTGAGATCTTTTGAAGCCCGAACCACAGGCAGATAGAACATGAAGAAATCATAAAAGCAAGATTACCAAACTAGCACGGACCATTTGTTGTAGCTGGAGTGTTGTCCAATGGTGCATTATATTTGACATATGAGGAAGGGAAATGTGTAGAAATGGCTATCAATTCCTATGCAGTCATGAGATACTGTGTATGATTCCTTTGAGTGATTGTACTTGCTGTCGTGGCATATTCTGAAAATTGGAATGACAAAGTCATTTCATTCTGCTATCAAAACACTCTATCCTTTGCTAACCTTTTTGAGCTTTAATTACTTTCTTTCATACTCCTCTTTCGAAATTGGTAACAAAAGTCAGAAACGTAAGTGTGGGAAGACAGGAAAGGAAAAGAACAGAAAGAATGAAAAAAAATGAAGACAAAAGAAAAGAAAAACAAGAAAAGAAAAGAGAAAAGAGAAAAGGAAAAAGAAAAGAGAAAGAAAATAAAACAAAGAAAAGAAAAGGAAGAAAAGAAAAAAAGAAAGAGAAAAAAGGGAGAAGAAAAACAGCAACAAAAACAAGGAATCGTTATGAACTCCATTTGACCTGATTCCTTTTAAGGATACGTAGGCAGCCTCACGGTTCGGTCTCATCAAAATAAGAATCCAAAAGTCCCCAAGCAAGAAACTGGAGCAGAAGTTGTGGTTGTTGTAAGAATTTGATTCTGAAAGTTGTAATTTTGAACTCATTTAAATTGTTTTGAGCCTTTGATACCCTTTCTTTCTAAGACTATCCAACACCCCACATTACGGTCCAAAGGAAGACCTTCTGATCAGTCTTCAAGAGATGCCAAGTTGAGCGAGTAGCGGTGATTCATGTCAAGGGTGACACTTCGGTCCAAGCAGGAAATATAATAAAATGAGAGAGTCTCATTGGTGCAAAACCCTCACAGGCATCGTATGGCGACGTGAGCTGAGAGGAATAAAAAAAATGAAAAAAATTAGAGAGTCTTATTTGTGGAAACCCTCAGGGGCACCTTGAGGTGACTGTAAGTTGAGAGAAAGAACAAAGTAAGAGAGGCTTGATGGTGAAAACCCTTTGGGCTCTACAAGTCGAATAAGGATTGAGAATCAGATTGGGTAACAGGAGCATTTAAGCCCAGCTTCACGATCTAGGGGGTATACCAAGAGTTGAACATCAGATTTTCTTAACAGAATAAGCCGTGAGTGCATGTCATGGTCATTAGAGTTAGTACGTGCATTTTATAAGCTTCTACCTTTTAGGTTTTTTGTTAGGAATCATCTCCTTCCTTGTCCTCTGCTCTGTTCCTTTTGTCTTGTTTATTCCCTCTTCTGAGTCTATCTGGTCAAATCGAGTGAGAAATAACTTCAAAAGCTACCACCAGCTTTCCACTTGCATAAAATGGGACCCGTTTGTCACATCAAAGCAGCATAAGTCAGGAAAGAATAACAGGCACACTGAGCTGGTAACAATCAACATGCTCTGGGATTCGTTTGAAATACAAAGGCTCGGCATGTATCAAATCGTGGACAATTCAGGAGAATGAGGAATAGGGTGAACGAATCAAAGGCATTTTTTATAAGATTGACAAGAAGGGCGGTAAACCAATGACAAGCAAGGTTTACCAAGAAGAAATCAAAGTTATCATGGCTAGCGATGGATCAGTAGACCTCAAGGCCAGAACTAATGGTTTGAGTCAAGAAAGAACATCATACATAGTGTGGTTGGTAACAATTAATATGCTTTGGGGATCAGGTGAAACACAAGGGTTTGGCAGATGTCGGTTCAGGAACAATGCAGGAGATGGAAGGTATTGGGTTTGAAGAAGAAGAGGTATTTTTTGGGTTAAGGTTTACAAAGGAGGCGGTTAGTCAAGGAGCGAACAGGGTCTTCAAATGAAAATCAATCATCATGACAAGTGAAGGAGCAACAGACCTCAAGGTAAAGGCCAGTGGTTTAAGTCAATAAAAACAACATACACAGGAAGTGGGGGGAGATGGACGTGCTTAGGGGGGTCATGTGAAACATAAAGAATGGGAAGATGTCAGTTGATAAGCAATGCAACGAATAGAGGATCTGGGGTCTGGATGGAGAAGGGGTATTTTCTGCGATATGGGTGCCAGAGAAATTGGTTAGCCAATAAGCAATCAATGTCTTTCAAGGTGAAATCAAAGTTACTGTGGCAAGTGAAGGAGCACAACACAAATATGGGAAAGGTCGAGGTTTGACCCAACAAGACATATCAACTCATCAATCATTGGGGAAGGGCATTAAAAAATTCTGGTAAAGGGTCGGAGGTGCAACACAAGGTGGGGAGAAAAGTAAATACACGAAGGTCAAAGGCCAGCCAAACATCATAAAAAAACCAGGTGATCTCATGAAAGGGCGTAAGGATTTTGGCGAAGGCTCGAAAATGTAACACCAAGATGAGAAACAAAACAAAGCCACAAGGGTCAGAGGATCAGCCAAGCATAACACCCTAATTCAGCAATTGTCAGAGAATGGTATAAGGCTTTTAAAAAAAGAGGCAAAAGCGCAACACAAAGGTGGAAATGGCCATGAGAGTCGACCCAGCATGATTTATCAACTCGTCAATGGTCGGGAAGAGGCAAAAGAGAATTATGGTAAAGGGTTGGAAATACAACACAAAGATGAGGAGCAGAGTGAAGGTACATGGGTGAGAGGTCAGCCAAGCATAATACATTGACTTAAAAATCTCAAGAAAGGTGCAAGGATTCTGGATAAAAGGCTAGAAATGTAATACAACTATGGGGAGAAAAGTAAAGCCGTAAAGGTTCGAGGGGTCAGCCAACCAACTCAGGCAACTCATCATCAACATGGAAATTTGAACACAATGAAACATGACAATAAGGAGGCTGCTTCCAACAAGAACGCCGCAAACTAATTACCACTTTTCAAACTGGCAAGTTTTATTTGATTGACACAGGGGCAGAAAATTTTAGAGCCTAACGGAGGCCGTCCAAAGGAGAACGAAGGCACACGGCAGGTATGATGGAAATATCTGGGCCCACATGGAAGTGGGACTCAGTTAAAACTCAAAAGGGACATAGTCTGTCATAAACACCCTCCCCAGCAAAGAGCACAAGGGGACACACTTTAACTAGCAAACCCCAGTAGGAAAAATTGAGAGTTAAAAGAAGCATGTAAGTTGAGATGGAACGCAATTTGGAACTCAGACAAGTACGGGTAACATGGGCAAGCACCAACGCCTTCCCCAGTAAGAGTCGCAGAAACAACCAGAAGTTAGAACTGGCATTTAAGTTGGAACTCTCAAGAACCTCTTGGAAAATGGGACTCATTTTAAGGTTAAAGGTAATCATGGATAACATACGACATAAAACTACTTGCATGTCGAAGTAGGATTTAGTTAGAGTTGTCAGGACCCTCCTGAAAAATGGGACTTAGAGCAAATATTTCCTCAGCCAGAGTCAATAAGAGTCAATAAAAGTCAGCAGGACCCTCTTGAAAAATGGGACTTAGAGCAAATATTTCCCCAGCCATAGTCGATAAGAGTCAATAAAAGTCATCAGGACCCTCTTGAAAATGGGACTTAGATTAGATACTTCCCCAACAAGAGTCAACAATAGTTGTCAGGACCCCCTAGATAATAGGATGTAGCCCTAAATACTAACCCCCAGCTGTCACCTTTTGTCATCAAATTAAGAGTTTTTATGACTCGCCAAGATAATGGAAGTAGCTTTACTCACCAGTCACCAGCAGATCCCTAGCAGAAACAACTCATAATAATGCATAGTGGAAATAATACCTTTTTAGAAACACAATATAGTCTTAAAGTTGTCAACAGTTAATAATTGTCAGGACCCTCCTGGATAATGGCACTTAGTTTTAGAGATATTTGGTATGGAGATTTTATTAACACTCACGGATCCGCCCAGCATCAAACTGGGGAAGGAAGAATTTTTGTGTTTTGTTTGCTTTGTCGTGATCAGGTACACAGGCGGCAGTCTCAGGGAATATTTTTCAAAATTTCAAGTTTTTGTAATCAGGCGTCCACCTGTAAAATAAGGGAATATTTTTCAAAATTAAAATTTTGGTAATCAGGCGCCCACCTGTAGAACAAGAGAATATTTTTAAAAAATTCAAGTTTTTGTAATCAGGCGCCCACCTGTAGAACAAGGTAATATTTTTTAAATTTCAAGATTTAGCAATCAGGAGCCCACATAGAGAACAAGGGAATATTTTTCAAAATTTCAAGTTCTTGTGATCTGGCGCCCACCTGTAGAACAAGGGAATATGTTTCAAAATTCAAGTATTTGCAATCAGGCGCCCACCTGTAGAAAAAGGGAATATTTTTAAAATTTCAAGATTTGACAATCAGGCGCCCACCTGGAGAACAAGGGAACATTTTTCTAAATATTAAGCTTTTGTAATCAGGCGCCCACATGTAGAACAAGGGAATATTTATTAAAATTCAAGTTTGGTAATCAGGCGCCCACCTGGAGAACTAGGGAATATTATTAAAATTTCAAGTTATTGTGATCAGGCGCCCACCTGTAGAACAAGGGAATATTTTATTAAATTCAAGTATTTGAAATAAGGCGCCCAACTTTAGAACAAGGGAATATTTTTAAAATTTCATGTTTTTGACAATCAAGCGCCCAACAAGAGAATAAGGGAACATTTTTCAAAATTGCAAATTTTTGTAATCAGGCACCCCCACCTGTAGAACAAGGGAATATTTATTAAAGTTCAAGTTGGGTAATCAGGCGCCCACCTGTAGAACAATGGAATATTTTTCAAAATTTCAAGTTTAGTAATCAGGCACCCACCTGTAGAACAAAGGAATATTTTTTAAAATTCAAGTTTTGGTAATCAGGCACACACCTACAGAACAATAGAATATTTTTCAAAATTTCAAGTTTTAGTAATCAGGCGCCCACCTGTAGAACAAGGGAATATTTTTCAAAATTTTAAGTTTTAGTGATCAGGCGCCCACCTGTAGAACAAAGGAATATTTTTCAAAATGTCGTGTTTTAGTAATCAGGCGCCCACCTGTAAAACAAGGAAATATTTTTGAAATTTTAAGTTTTAGTAATCAGGCGCCAACCTGTAGAAGGGAATACTTTTTAAAATTCAAGTCTTGGTAATCATGCACCCACCTAGAGAAAAAGGGAACATTTTTCAAAATTTCAAGTTTTGGTAATCAGGCGCCCACCTGTAGAACAAGGGAATATTTTTCAAAATATAAGCTTTAGTAATCATGCGTCCACCTATAGAACAAGGGAATATTTTTTAAATTCAAGATTTAGCAATCAGGCGCCCACCTGTAGAACAAGGGAATATTTTTCAAAATTCAAGTATTTGCAATCAGGCGCCCAACTGTAGAACAAGGGAATATTTTTAAAATTTTAAGTTTTTGACAATTAGGCGCCCACCTGGAGAACAAGGGAACATTTTTCAAAATTTCAAATTTTTGTAATCAGGCGCCCCCACCTGTAGAACAAGGGAATATTTATTAAAATTCAAGTTTGGAAATCAGGCGCCCACCTAGAGAACAAGGGAATATTTTTCAAAATTTCAAGTTCTTGTGATTAGGCGCCCACTTGTAGAACAAGGGACTATTTTTCAAAATTCAAGTATTTGCAATCAGGCGCCTAACTGTAGAACAAGGAAATATTTTTTAAATTTCAAGTTTTTAACAATTAGCCGCCGGAGAACAAGGAAACATTTTTCAAAATTTCAAATTTTTGTAATCAGGCGCCCCCACCTGTAGAACAAGGGAATATTTATTAAAATTCAACTTTGGTAATCAGGCGCCCACCTGTAGAATAAGGGAATATTTTTCAAAATTTTAAGTTTTGGGAATCAGGAACCAACCTGTAGAACAAAGGAATATTTTTTAAAATTCAAGTTTTGGTAATCAGGCGCCCACCTATAGAACAATGGAATATTTTTTAAAATTTCAAGTTTTAGTAATCAGTCGCCCACCTGTAGAACAAGGGAATATTTTTCAAAATTTTAATCAGGCGCCCACCTGTAGAACAAAGGATTATTTTTCAAAATTTCATGTTTTAGTAATCAGGCGCCCACCTGTAGAACAAGGAAATATTTTTCATATTTTAAGTATAAGTAATCAGGCGCCAACCTGTAGAACAAGGGAATAGTTTTTAAAATTCAAGTCTTGGTAATCATGCACCCACCTAGAGAAAAAGGGAACATTTTTCAAAATTTCAAGTTTTGGTAATCAGGCGCCCACCTGTATAACAAGGGAATATTTTTCAAAATTTAAGCTATAGTAATCATTCGTCCACCTGTAGAACAAGGGAATATTTTTCAAAATTTCGAGTTTGAGTAATCAGTTGCCCACCTGTAGAACAAGAGAATATTTTTTAAATTTCAAGATTTTAGCAATCAGACGCCCACCTAGAGAACAAGGGAATATTTTTCAAAATTTCAAGTTCTTGTGATCAGGCGCCCACCTGTAGAACAAGGGAATATTATTCAAAATTCAAGTATTTGCAATCAGGCGCCCACCTGTAGAACAAGGGAATATTTTAAAATTTCAAGTTTTCACAATCAGGCGCCTACTTGGAGAACAAGGGAACATTTTTCAAAATTTCAAGTTTTTGTAATCAGGCGCCCACCTGTAGAACAAGGGAATATTTATTAAAATTCAAGTGTTGTAATCAGGCGCCCACCGGGAGAACAAGGGAATATTTTTCAAAATTTCAAGTTCTTGTGATCAGGCGCCCACGTGTAGAACAACGGAATATTTTTCAAAATTCAAGTATTTGCAATAAGGCGCCCAACTGTAGATCAAGGGAATATTTTTAAAATTTCAAGTTTTTGACAATCAGGCGCCCAACTGGAGAACAAGGGAACACTTTTCAAAATTTCAAATTTTTTTAATCAGGCGCCCCCACCTATAGAACAAGGGAATATTTATTAAAATTCAAGTTTGGTAATCAGGCGTCCACCTGTAGAACAAGGGGATATTTTTCAAAATTTCAAGTATTAGTAATGAGGCAACCACCTGTAGAACAAAGGAATATTTTTTAAAATTCAAGTTTTGGTAATCAGGCGCCCACTACAGAACAATGGAATATTTTTTTAAAATTTCAAATTTTAGTAATCAGTCGCCCACCTGTAGAACAAGGGAATATTTTTCAAAATTTTAATCAGGCGCCCACCTGTAGAACAAAGGAATATTTTTCAAAATTTCATGTTTTAGTAATCAGGCGCCCACCTGTAGAACAAGGAAATATTTTTCATATTTTAAGTATAAGTAATCAGGCGCCAACCTGTAGAACAAGGGAATAGTTTTTAAAAGTCAAGTCTTGGTAATCATGCACCCACCTAGGGAAAAAGGGAACATTTTTCAAAATTTCAAGTTTTGGTAATCAGGCGCCCACCTGTATAACAAGGGAATATTTTTCAAAATTTAAGCAATAGTAATCATGCGTCCACCTGTAGAACAAGGGAATATTTTTCAAAATTTCGAGTTTTAGTAATCAGTTGCCCACCTGTAGAACAAGAGAATATTTTTAAAATTTCAAGATTTAGCAATCAGGCGCCCACCTAGAGAACAAGGGAATATTTTTCAAAATTTCAAGTTCTTGTGATCAGGCGCCCACCTGTAAAACAAGGGAATATTTTTCAAAATTCAAGTATTTGCAATCAGGCGCCCACCTGTAGAACAAGGGAATATTTTAAAATTTCAAGTTTTCACAATCAGGCGCCCACTTGGAGAACAAGGGAACATTTTTCAAAATATCAAGTTTTTGTAATCAGGCGCCCACCTGTAGAACAAGGGAATATTTATTAAAATTCAAGTATTGTAATTAGGCGCCCACCCGGAGAACAAGGGATTTTTTTTCAAAATTTCAAGTTCTTGTGATCAGGCGCCCACGTGTAGAACAACGGAATATTTTTCAAAATTCAAGTATTTGCAATAAGGCCCCCAACTGTAGATCCAGGGAATATTTTTAAATTTTCAAGTTTTTGACATTCACGCGCCCAACTGGAGAACAAGGGAACATTTTTCAAAATTTCAAATTTTTTTAATCAGGCGCCCCCACCTATAGAACAAGGGAATATCTATTAAAATTCAAGTTTGGTAATCAGGCGCCCACCTGTAGAACAAGGGGATATTTTTCAAATTTTCAAGTTTTAGTAATGAGGCACCCACCTGTAGAACAAAGGAATTTTTTATAATATTCAAGTTTTTGTAATCAGGCGCCCACCTACAGAACAATTGAATAATTTTCAAAATTCAAGTTTTAGAAATCAGGCGCCCACCTGTAGAACAAGGGAATATTTTTCAAAATTTTCAGTATTAGTAAACAGGCGCCCACCTGTAGAACAAAGGAATATTTTTCAAAATTTCATGTATTATTAATCAGGCGCCCACCTGTAGAACAAGGAAATATTTTTCAAATTATAAGTTTTAGTAATCAGGCGCCAACCTGTAGAACAAGGGAATATTTTTTAAAATTCAAGTCTTGGTAATCATGCACCCACCTAGAGAAAAAGGGAACATTTTCAAAATTTCAAGTTTTGGTAATCAGGCGCCCACCTGTAGAACAAGGCAATATTTTTCAAAATATAAGCTTTAGTAATCATGCGTCCACCTGTAGAACAAGGGAATATTTTTCAAAATTTCAAGTTTTAGCAATCAGGCGCCCACCTAGAGAACAAGGGAATATTTTTCAAAAAGTTCTTGTGATCAGGCACCCACCTATAGAACAAGGGAATATGTTTCAAAATTCAAGTATTTGCAATTAGGCGACCACCTGTAGAACAAGGGAATAATTTTAAAATTTCAAGTTTTGACAATCAGGCGCCCACCTGGAGAACAAGGGAACATTTTTCTAAATTTTAAGTTTTTGTAATCAGGCGCCCATATGTAGAACAAGGGAATATTTATTAAAATTCAAGTTTGGTAATCAGGCGCCCACCTGGAGAACATGGGAATATAATTAAAAATTTCAAGTTCCTGTGATCAGGCGCCCACCTTTAGAACAAGGGAATATTTTTCAAAATTCAAGTATTTGAAATAAAGCGCCCAACTATAGAACAAGGGAATATTTTTAAAATTTCAAGTTTTTGACAATCAGGTGCCCAATAAGAGAACAAGGGAACATTTTTCAAAATTTCAAATATTTGTAATCAGGCGCCCCCACCTGTAGAACAAGGGAATATTTATTAAAATTCAAGTTTGGTAATCAGGCGCCCACCTGTAGAACAAGGGAATATTTTTCAAAATTTCAAGTTTTAGGAATCAGGCACCGACCTGTAGAACTAAGGAATATTTTTTAAAATTCAAGTTTTGGTAATCAGGCGCCCACCAACAGAATAATGGAATATTTTTTAAAATTTCAAGTTTTAGTAATCAGGCGCCCACCTGTAGAACAAGGGAATATTTTTCAAAATTTAAGTTTTAGTAATCAGGCGCCCACCTGTAGAACAATGGAATATTTTTCAATATTTCATGTTTTAGTAATCAGGCGCCCACCTGTAGAACAAGGAAATATATTTTAATTTTTAAGTTTTAGTAATCAGGCGCCAACCTGTAGAACAAGGGAATATTTTTTAAAATTCAAGTCTTGGTAATCATGCACCCACCTAGAGAAAAAGGGAACATTTTTCAAAATTTTAAGTATTGGTAATCAGGCGCCAACCTGTAGAACAAGGGAATATTTTTCAAAATTTAAGCTTTAGTAATCATGCGTCCACCTGTAGAACAAGGGAATATTTTTCAAAATTTCGAGTTTTAGTATTCAGTCGCCCACCTGTAGAACAAGAAAATATTTATTAAATTTCAAGATTTAGCAATTAGGCGCCCACCTAGAGAAGAAGGGAATATTTTTAAAAATTTCAAGTTCTTGTGATCAGGCGCCCACCTGTAGAATAAGAGAATTTCTTCTAAAATTTAAGTATTTGCAATCAGGCGGCCACCTGTAGAACAAGGAAACATTTTTCAAAATTTCAAGTTTTTGTAATTGGGCGCCCACTTGTAGAACAAGGGAATATTTATTAAAATTCAAGTTTGGTAATCTGGCGCCCACCTGGAGAACAAGGGAATAATTTTCAAAATTTCAAGATCTTGTGACCACGCGCCCACCTGTAGAACAAGGGAATATTTTTCAAAATTCAAGTCTTGCAATCAGGAGCCCAACTGTAGAACAAGGGAATATTTTTAAAATTTCAAGTTTTTGACAATCAGGCGCCCAACAAGAGAACAAGGGAACATTTTTCAAAATTCAAATTTTTGTAATCAGGCGCCCCCACCTGTAGAACAAGGGAATATTTTTTAAAATTGAAGTTTGGTAATCAGGCGCCCACCTGTAGAACAAGGGAATATTTTTCAAAATTTCAAGTTTTAGGAATCAGGCACCGACCTGCTGAACAAAGGAATATTTTTTAAAATTCATGTTTTGGCAATCAGGCGCCCACCTACAGAATAATGGAATCTTTTTCACAATTTCAAGTTTTAGTAATCAGGCGTCCACCTGTAGAACAAGGGAACATTTTTCAAAATTTTAAGTTTTAGTAATCAGGCGCCCACCTGTTGAACAAAGGAATATTTTTCAAAATTTCATGTTTTAGTCATCAGGCGCCCACCTGTAGACCAAGGAAATATTTTTTCAATTTTTAAGTTTTAGTAATCAGGCGCCAACCAGTAGAACAAGGGAATATTTTTTAAAATTCAAGTCTTGGTAATCATACACCTACCTAGAGAAAAAAGGAACATTTTTCAAAATTTCAAGTTTTGGTAGTCAGGCGCCCACCTTTAGAACAAGGGAATATTTTTCAAAATTTAAACTTTAGTAATCATGCGTCCACCTGTAAAATTTTTCAAAATTTTGAGTTTTAGTTATCAGTCGCCCACCTGTAAAACAGGAGAATATATTATATTTTTAAAGATTTAGAAATTAGGCGCCCACTTAGAGAATAAGGGAATAATTTTCAAAATTTCAAGTTCTTGTGATCAGGCGCCCACCTGTGGAACAAGGGAATATTTTTCAAAATTCAAGTATTTGCAATCAGGCGCCCAGCTGTTGAACAAGGGAATATTTTAAAATTTCAAGTTTTCACATTTCGGCGCCCACCTGGAGAACAAGGGAACATTTTTGAAAATTTCAAGTTTTTGTAATCAGGCGCCCACCTGTAGAACAAGGAATATTTGTTAAAATTCAAGTTTGGTCATCTGGTGCCCACCTGGAGAACAAGGGAATATTTTTCAAAATTTCAAGTTCTTGTGATCAGGCGCCCAACTGTAGAACAAGGGAATATTTTTAAAATTTCAAGTTTTTGACAATTAGGCGCCCACCTGGAGAACAAGGGAACATTTTTCAAAATTTCAAATTTTTGTAATCAGGCGCCCCACCTGTAGAACAAGGGAATATTTATTAAAATTCAAGTTTGGTAATCAGGCGCCCACCTGTAGAACAAGGGAATATTTTTCAAAATTTCAAGTTTTAGTAATCAGGCACCCACCTGTAGAACAAAGGAATATTTTTTAAAATTCAAGTTTTGGTAATCAGACGCCCACCTACAGAACAAGGGAATATTTTTCAAAATTTCAAGTTTTAGTAATCAGGCGCCCACCTGTTGAACAAGGGAATATTTTTCAAAATTATTAGTTTTAGTAATCAGGCGCCCGCCTGTAGAACAATAGAATATTTTTCAAAATTGTATGTTTAAGCAATCAGGCACCCACCTGTAGAACAAAGGAATATTTTTTAAAATTCAAGTTTTGGTAATCAGGCGCCACCTACAGAATAATGGAATATTTTTCAAAATTCAAGTATTGGTAATCATGCACCCACCTAGAGAAAAAGGGAACATTTTTCAAAATTTCAAGTTTTGGTAATTAGGTGCCCACCGGTAGAACAAGGGAATATTTTTCAAAATTTAAGCTTTAGTAATCATGCGTCCACCTGTAGAACAAGGGAATATTTTTTTAAATTTTAAGTTTTAGTAATCAGGCGCCCACCTGTAGAACAAGGGAATATTTTTCAAAATTTCAAGTTTTAGTAATCAGGTACCCACCTGTAGAACAAGGGAGTATTTTTCAAAATACAAGTCTTGGTAATCAGGCGCCCACCTGTAGAGAAAGGGAATATTTTTCAAAATTTCAAGTTTTGGTAATCAGGCGCCCACCTGTATAACAAGGGAATATTTTTCAAAATTCAAGTCTTGGTAATGAGGCGCCCACCTTGAGAACATGGGAATATTTTTCAAAATTCAAGTCTTGGTAATCATGCACCCACCTAGAGAAAAAGGGAACATTTTTCAAAATTTCAAGTTTTGGTAATCAGGCGCCCACCTGTAGAACAAGGGAATTTTTTTCAAAATTTAACCTTTAGTAATCATGCGTCCACCTGTAGAACAAGGGAATATTTGTCAAAATTTTGAGTTTTAATAATCAGTCGTCCACCTGTAGAACAAGAGAATATTTTTTAAATTTCAAGATTTAACAATCAGGCGCCCACCTAGAGAACAAGGGAATATTTTTCAAAATTTCAAGTTCTTGTGATAAGGAGCCCACCTGTAGAACAAGAGAATATTTTTCAAAATTCAAGTATTTGCAATCAGGCGCCCACCTGTAGAACAAGGGAACATTTTTCAAAATTTCAAATTTTTGTAATCAGGCGCCCACCTGTAGAACAAGGGATATTTATTATAATTCAAGTTTGGTAATCTGGCGCCCACCTGGAGAACAAGGGAATATTTTTCAAAATTTCAAGTTCTTGTGATCGGGCGCCCACCTGTAGAACAAGGGAATATTTTTCAAAATTCAAGTATTTGCAATCAGGCGCCCAACTGTAGAACAAGGGAATATTTTTAAAATTTCAAGTTTTTGACAATTAGGCGCCCACCTGGAGAACAAGGGAACATTTTTCAAAATTTCAAATTTTTGTAATCAGGCGCCCCAACCTGTAGAACAAGGGAATATTTATTAATATTCAAGTTTGGTAATCAGGCGCCCACCTGTTGAATAAGGGAATATTTTTCAAAATTTCAAGTTTTAGGAATCAGGCACCGACCTGCTGAACAAAGGAGTATTTTTTAAAATTCAAGTTTTGGTAATCAGGCGCCCACCTATAGAATAATGGAATATTTTTCAAAATTTCAAGTTTTAGTAATCAGGCGCCAACCTGTAGAACAAGGGAATATTTTTCAAAAATTTTAAGTTTTAGTAATCAGGCGCCCACCTGTAGAACAAGGGAATATTTTTCAAAATTTCATGTTTTAGTAATCAGGCGCCCACCTGTAGACCAAGGAAATATTTTTCAATTTTTAAGTATTTGTAATCAGGCGCCAACTTGTAGAACAAGGGAATATTTTTTAAAATTCAAGTCTTGGTAATCATACATCCACCTAGAGAAAAAAGGAACTTTTTTCAAAATTTCAAGTTTTGGTAATCAGGCGCCCACCTGTAGAACAATGGAATATTTTTCAAAATTTAAGCTTTAGTAATCATGCGTCCACCTGTAGAACAAGGGAATATTTTTCAAAATTTCGAGTTTGAGTAATCAGTCGCCCACCTGTAGAACAAGAGAATAATTTTTATATTTAAAGATTTAGTATTCAGGCGCCCACGTAGAGAACAAGGGAATATTTTTTAAAATTTCAAGTTCTTGTGATCAGGCGCCCACCAGTAGAACAAGGGAATATTTTTCAAAATTCAAGTATTTGCAATCAGGCGCCCACCTGTAGAACAAGGGAATATTTTTAAAATTTCAAGTTTTCACAATCAGGCGCCCACCTGGAGAACAAGGGAACATTTTTCAAAATTTCAAGTTTTTGTAATCAGGCGTCCACCTGTAGAACAAGGGAATATTTAATAAAATTCAAGTTTGGTAATCTGGCGCCCACCTGGAGAACAAGGGAATATTTTTCAAAATTTCAAGTTCTTGTGATCAGGCGCCCACCTGTAGAACAAGGGAATATTTTTCTAAATTCAAGTATTTGCAATCAGGCGCCCAACTGTAGAACAAGGGAATATTTTAAAATTTTAAGTTTTTGACAATTAGGCGCCCACCTGGAGAACAAGGAAACATTTTTCAAAATTTCAAATTTTTGTGATCAGGCGCCCCACCTGTAGAACAAGGGAATATTTATTAAAATTCAAGTTTGGTAATCAGGCGCCCACCTGTAGAACAAGGGAATATTTTTCAAAATTTCAAGTTTTAGTAATCAGGCACCTGTAGAACAAAGGAATATTTTTTAAAATTCATGTTTTAGTAATCAGGCGCCCACCTACAGAACAATGGAATATTTTTCAAAATTTCAAGTTTTAGTAATAAGGCGCTCACCTGTAGAACAAGGGAATATATTTCAAAATTTTTAGTTTTAGTAATCAGGCGCCTGCCTGTAGAACAAAGGAATAATTTTCAAAATTTTATGTTTTAGCAATCAGGCACCCACTTGTAGAACAAAGGAATATTTATTAAAATTCAAGTTTTGGTAATCAGGCGCCCACCTACAGAACAATGGAATATTTTTAAAAATTCAAGTCTTGATAATCATGCACCCACCTAGAGAAAAAGGGAACATTTTTCAAAATTTGAAGTTTTGGTAATTAGGCGCCCACCGGTAGAACAAGGGAATATTTTTCAAAATTCAAGCTTTAGTAATCATGCGTCCACCTGTAGAACAAGGGGATAGTTTTCAAAATTTCAAGTTTTAGTAATCAGGCGCCCACCTGTAGAACAAGGAAATTTTTTTCAAAATTTCACATTTTAGTAATCAGGCGTCCACCTGTAGAACAAGGGAATATTTTTCAAAATTCAAGTCTTGGTAATCAGGCGCCCACCTGTAGAGCAAGGGGATATTTTTCAAAATTTCAAGTTTTGGTAATCAGGTGCGCACCTGTATAACAAGGGAATATTTTTCAAAATTCAAGTCTCGGTAATGAGGCGCACACCTGGAGAACAAGGGAATATTTTTCAAAATTTCAAGTTTTGGTAATAAGGCACCCACCTGTAGAACAAGGGAGTATTTTTCAAAAGTTCAAGTTTTTGTAATCAGGCGCCCACCTGTAGAACAAGGGAATATTATTCAAAATTTCAAGTTTTTGTAATCAGGTGCTCACCTGCAGAACAAGGGAATATTTTTCAAAATTTTTAGTTTTAGTAACAGGCGCCTACCTGTAGAACAAGGGAATATTCTTTCAAAATTTTAAGTTTTCAAGCGCCCACCTGTAGAATAAGGGAATATTTTTCAAAATTCAAGTTTTTGTAATCAAGCGCCCACCTGTAGAACAAGGGAATATTTTTCAAGTGTTATATTTAGATAATCAGGCACCCACCTGTTGAACAAGGGAATATAATTCGAGTTCAGCAATCAGGCATCCACATGGAGAAAGGGAAAACATCTCAGATTACAATTCAAGTCAGCAACAAGAGAAGCTCGTGGCAATAATGCAAGTCAACAGTCTGAGGTAATCAACAAAAGTTAGTCACAATTAAAAAAAGAAGAAAAAGTAAGGCAAACAGGAAGTTAATCCAAATAAAAGCAGATGAAAGATGTGAATTTCTCAAGGCATGGTTGAGGTCGCAAGCGATACATGTCTGGTCCTAATTAAGAAGAGATGAAGAAGAACGAGCTAGTGCCTGCACATAACAGAAGTCAAGGTTGAAATCTAAAGTCGGAATGAAGAACCACTCAAGACTCAAGATCAAGCTTCATAAGACTTATATATAGGAATCTTGTAACACGTAGTTGACCAGACCGGACCGGGTCAAGTGTCATTCCCTTGCTAGTCTTTTTCATTCTTTTGATTTTGATGTAATAATAGGACCGCGGACCGGAATCTCGGCAGAACGGCACCTCGACCGGATCTTCGTCTCGGCATACTACTTCATCTCACTCACTCCTGAACTACACTGACCTGATTCCTCTTTAGCCGAGGATATGTAGCCAACCTCTGAAGCAGGGTGCAGTCAAATCTTTTCAAAATGCTTCCTATGGAGTATTCAAATGGGCAAAAATCACTCGTATTTTCTCACTTATCTTTTCACAAAAACTCTTCGTGTTTTCGTGCAAAGAGGGAAAACTGTGAGCACGTGTTTTTGCCCTACATGAAAATAACTCCGAAAAATAGACCAAAATAATTATTTATTAATTTGAGGAATTTTTCTTTATTTAGTTGCATTTCATATATTTTTAATATTTTAAAAAAAATCATAGAAAAGCCATAAAAAGTGCCACTTTTTTAATTTTATGCCACCTTAGGTTCAATTTGCATTTAGGAATTAATTACATTGAGTTAATTGTATTATTAATAAAAAATCGCAAAAATGATCATTTTTACATAGTTAGGTAATTAGCTTAATTTAAAATTTTGAATTGATTTAGGAATCTAGTTTAGGTCTTTTTTAATCAATTAAAAAAAAAGAAGGAAATTGAAAAGCAAATTTGGGTCATGTGATAAGTGAGCACAAATTCTTCAATACCCATTATTCATTTAAACCCAAGCCAAATTAGCCCCTACCCAACTCCAAACCAGGTCAATCCAACCCAACCAAATACACAAACCAATTTCCTAACCTAAAAACCTACACACACGATACAGATACACGAAGGAAGCTTAGCTTCTTATGAAGAATACACACAATGAATAGACGCCTGGAAATGGGGGAAGGGCTGCGGAGCTCTTGAGCACACACGATACAATTGAGAAAAAAAAACACAATATACATATATAGACACAATACAGAAGGAGAACAAAGGGGACGCCTGGAAAAAAATTGGAACTCTGCGAGAGGAGACGCAAAAAAGACGATCTCCAGCATTCTCTGCAACTTCAACCCAAACGACCCTCGCCGGAAAACCAATCCCCTAGTATCTCCCACACCCCTAACGCATAACCTGATCTAAACACACAAGCACGAAAGCAGAAAAGGGAGAGAAATCAAATAGAAGTTTTGGGCGAGAACTAGGGACGGAAAATCTTACTTCTTCTTTGTTCCGATTTGGGTCTAAAATTCAAAAAACAAAGAAAATGAATTCAGTTTCTGTTTCGATTTTCCTTCATGGAACCCGTTTGAGTTTGTTGGTTTGAGTTTGTTTTTTCGAGTCCGATTAAGGTATAATTCTTCAAAGTCAGTTCATCTGAGGTGTTAGTCGAGGTTGAATTTGGCCAGAATTAATTCATTGGCAATTATTTGTGTGTGTCTCATCGACTGTTGCTCCGATGTCGCCATTACTGTGATATTGGCCTCATTTAATTCGGGGGTGCCGAGTCGAGCTCCCAGTTGTTGCTCGAGGCATGGATGCTGATGGAGTTCGATCGAGGTTGATTCCACTTTGTGCCTCACTGCTGGTTTGGGTCCGCCTGTTGTTTTTCATCTTTATTTCCCATTTTCGAATTTATTTGTATTTTATTTCAAGAAAAATTAATCAGAATTTTCGCGTGATAAGGTCCGTTCTATCTTCTCTTTACTATTCTGTTAGCTCGATGTCGTGTATTAGTTGACTTTGGTAGTACTATTATTGCTTGTGTACTGATTCTTTTTGTGAATTGTTTTGTTTGCTTGGCCTTTCATGAATGTGGATGCCATAGTTAAGGTCGAGCTGCTTTCCGTGAGCATTTTCAGTTAGCAAACGCTAGTTCAAATTGCCATTTTCTATGCCTCAAATTCCTGTAGCTGTTTATGGGGTTGAAGTATCTCTTGGGTTAAGATTTTCTTGAGTTGAAATGGATGATTTCTCCAACATAAGGTTGGTTTGAATAAGATTATGTGGCTTGACGGTTATAAGTAATTCTAACGGGCTATCTTCCATTATTGAGCTAATAATTGTATAATGTGCTCCAAACATGGAATTTAAAGTTAAAAGGGATGCACTCACTTTAGAATTAGCTTCTGTATTTCTGTATGCCTATGATTCAGCATATACTTATAGTCTTTTTGACTAAATAGTTCAAGTGGATTTTCAAGTGATTGCGTTCATAATTTTTAATTTAACTAGCACTTTCATGTCTTTAGTTTGGATGATAAGAATGACTTATTCTGATGAAAACAAACTATATTTTGTTCTACTAGGACTATATTGGGTTGGTTCAACAATAATTAAGATGGAATACTTAAAGATTTTAATTGGATCGCAGCTGTTTGTGTGTTTCTTTGGCTATATTGGGTCGCAATGTAATTTTGGATGTGAAAATCAGACCGAGAATATGAACAACCATACTTCACTTAGGTGTTTGCATTTTCCTTTAAATAAATTAAGGTGAGCCATATTGGGTAATATAAATAGTTTATGGCCCTCATGAGTTAGTTGAATACCTTTTCTTTTTAGAATTGAGGTGCGCCATGCTAAACAAAAAATGATAATTGTGTGGCCCTTGCTTGATTTAATCTTGAATTGATATCCAGATTCCGAGGCATGCCATTTAGTAAATTCCATAACCCTCGCAAAGTTGCGAACGTACAATTGCTTTAGGTGCATTAGTTTAATAAGTTACTTTCCTAAATTCAGGTGCACATTTATGTGATCCAAATCTAAATCTCAATGAAGTTGGAATGTGTCAAAAACCACGGGCACATTTATGTGACGTGGTTTGAGACGTGTTTTAATGACGTTGCAATTTTCCTTAATAATAATAATAAAAGCAGTTTAAGGTTAGAAAGCACATAAGTTAGAACATGTTCTAAAATCAGATAATTTAAGCCAAACATAGCAATTGAGCGACCGTGCTAGAACCGTGGAACTCGGAAATGCCTAACACCTTCTCCTGGATTAATAGAATTGCTTACTCGAATTTCTGGTTCGCGAACTGTTAAACAGATTTATTCTTTCCTCGATTCGGGATTCTAACCGGTGACTTGGGACACCATAAATCTCCCAAGTGGCGACTCTGAAATTCTCTGAAATAATTGAATCCCATTTCGATTATCTTTTATTTGCAAAAACTCCCTCAACTACGCCCTTCGCGGGTTGTAGTAGCCAAAAGGAGATGTGACAAGCACCAATTAAGTAAATCATAGGAATTGGAAAGAAATATTTTTTTAATTTTGCTTGCATTTTTTCAACATCCTTATATTTTTCTTTCTTCTTAAATTCAAAGAGTAGAAAAGGAGTTTCAGCTATATGTACTAACGCCATAGTAAGAGTAGGGTAATATGCTACATAAAACTCAAGTAGTTGTATAAAATTTATGTAAAAATTTAACAACACCATGAATGAACTCCCAATTACTAGTTGTTAACATACTGTTTGGATCAGTACAATGCGGATTAACAACTTCAGTTATTGGGAATCTATATTTATAGCAACATTTTAAAAATATATATGCATAATTCCATCTAGTAACAATTTCGTCTGGCATGAATCTAGGTTTAAGGCTATACTGGACACACTTATTCTTAAATTCCTTTATTCTAGATTGTCTATTATTTCCTTGAATAACACCAACTGCTCTTCAAACATGAGTAATCTCAATTGAAAATAAATCAAGACCACTTTTAACAATTAAATTATAAACATGACATGCACACCTAACATGAAAAATGTCATCAAGAGGTGGTTGCAAATGCAGTTTTAATATTGAAATTGCGGCATTATTGTTAGAAACATTATCAAATGACATACACAATACTTTTTACTTTAGATTATAAAATTCAACAACTTCACAAATAGTACTACTTATAAACGCATCAGTATGATTCTGATATTCGTCATATCTAAAAGCGATAATATATTTTTGCATACAAGTAGTATCATCTATCCAATGATATGTAATTGTCAAATAATCATTTCCATTAACAGCATATCCAATATCAGAAGTTAGAGAAACTCTACAAGGAAGGTGGCTAAACAAATAAGGTATGTATGCTCGATATTGTCCATGAAGTCTAAAGATATTAACTCTACAAGTATTTCTAGGGATACCTTTAAATAAAGGATTGTAAATCCTTTGAATATACATAATAAGATATGATGAAGAAGCAAAAGAAAAAGGTAGACAACCCAATGCAATCATTTTTGCTAACCCCTCACGATCCTTCATTTTATCATATTTCACTAGACCTCCAGTAGTAGGGATAAGAGTTGTTTGATTTCCATCACCATCAGCACCCCATTCTATGGGATGCTTAGTTCTCATATGTCTACTAAGCGTCCTAGTCCCCCCTAAATTTCCACCAGGTAAATGTTTAAAATCACCGTTACAAATTCCTAACCCTCGATTGAAAAGTTAACAAAAAAATTCCAAGCCTTACTTTTTTATCTACGATTAATAGTCGGAGCCACAGGTGGTCTACTCCTAGTGCCACGACCACCACCCCTAGTAGCAACTCCAACACTATCAACTCCAACACTAGTAGGTGTAGCTGATATCTCATCTTCCGTTCCTATTCATTATCTTCTATTCCAAAATCTTCTTGTAATTGTTCATAATCTATATCTATATTATCATTAGGTGATGTTTCAGAAACATGTGTAAATGATAATGGGTTATTACTATTACTAACAGATGTTGAAGGACTACCTCTTTTTTTATTTCTCCTACCAGTAACTCTTTTACACGCTCTTTTAGCAACACTAAATATATTGTAAAAATTAAAGTATAAGCTAAAATTAAATATGCAATTAAAATAGTAAATAAGAGAAAGAGTTGGAGGGAGTGCACCGAATTCGACAATAAATTGAGCACTTGATCATGCAATTCCGATGTTACCACGAACAAACGTCAAGCAAGAATTTCAAATTTGAACTTCAATTGTAACTTCAAATTCTAAATGATAAAATGCGATAAATTAAATTTAAGAAAAGAGAGCCAAATAAAATTAGAAGATGGAATAATGAATTGAAGTCTTGCAGTCTTGCAAATTGGAGAATGAGAGAATGAGAGAAATTGAGATTGAAAAGTGACTATTGAGTGAAGAAATGAAGAGGGGGGGGGGGGGGATATATATAGTTTTAGAAAATGTTAGTTTTTTAAATTGAAAAAAGGTTAAAAATTTTAAAAAAAATAGGCTATTTGTGCAATATTTCCGTTGGACAACGGACCAAAACATGGTCTGACCGTTGCCAACAGTCTTTGCGGCCCACCAATATAAAAAAATAAAAATAAAAAAATAAAAAATGTTATCGTTGAATCGGGCCGGTCCGGGCCGGTTAACCTGGTAAGAGGAACAGTAACTCTTCCGGGTTCAACCGATCCTGTTACCCGTTCTAGAAAAAAAACGGACCAACCCTCGAACCAACCCCCTACCCAGCCCAGCCTGGTTCCGGATTCTACCGGACTGGGTCGGTCCGGAACCGGTCCAACCTGACCCGTTTAACACCTCTAGTTAAATACAAGGTTTATATATGGATTTCGACATGGAAATTTGTAGAAAACTAGGGGATTGAGGGAATACCTAGAAAATTTATATTCTTGCAATTTGGCAACGAATTTGGGTATGGAATCTAGAGAAAGTTATATATTTGAGCTTGTAAAGCTATGGGTAAACTTATTCTTCGACAATTTTCAAAATCCGGGCACGTGGGCCTGAGGGAATTTTTGTTAGATTTTCGATCGGGGTTAAGAATTATTATAAATTGGAATTATAATGAGTAATTGAGCTTATATTAATGGAATTGTGTAATTGTTGGCTAGATTTGGAGCATTTAACATCGATTCGAGTCTTCGGAAGGGTGTAGGATGCCGGTTATGGATCTTAAGAGCGAGGTGAGTCTTCTTTCTAACCTTGTAAGATGGAATATTCCCTATAGGTGAGTTAATTAGTTATGTGCTCCTATTTGTGGGGCTATGTACGCACGAGGTGACAAGAACCCGTGCGTAGCTACTATTAAGCTATTGTGCGGGTAGTTTAAGACCCAAAAGCATGCTATACTTGGATTATTTGTAAACTTACTGACATGTTGAACTGCTTAAATCACATCGAATTAATAAATGAATTTCTAAACAGATTAAACTTCAATCTCTTAAACGGTTAAAAGAGGATGTGGCTTTCCTTGGATTGTTGCTTCGTGTTGAATTCTTGATTGACTGTCTGTGTGTGTTTATTTTTGGGACGGGCCAAACGTCTCGTCAGATTAAATAGATGCATCTATGGTTCACACTCTTCGACCCTTGGCAACGCACAATTTATTTTCTGTTGGATCAGGCCATACGTCATCGGCATGATTTACACATACTTGTATAACTTGCCTTGAAACTTATTGAAGTTGCTGATGCATCCTCATGGCTTAAGAATATATATATATGAATGATGAAAAAGAATTTGGAAACTTTCAATACTAGAAAGAATTATTTATTTGCTTCAATCCATTGAATTATAATCATGTTTATAAAAAATTATAATTCAATATATTATGAATAGAATATTATTGGACCACTAGTAAGTGTCGAAGTCGACCTTTCTTCTCTACTTTTTCGAGATTAAATGGGATACTCATTTGGTAAACACTATTTTCGTACTCATACTACACTTTTGTGCATTTTTGTTACATAGGCATATGTATCTCCAGTGGCTTACTAGGCGTAGCAGCAAGGTTGATGTGAAGACTTAGGTGAGCTGCACTTATCGAGATGACCCAAAGCTAACAGAGTCTTTTTTGTTTTTCTGTATGTATTTTTGTCTAATATTATATTCTGGACGGTTGTTGTATTATATTATTTCTTAGAAATTGCTCATGCACTTGTGATACCAGGTTCTGAGAGGATTTTTGTTTGGGATTATTCAAGGTTAAGTTGTTAAAGACTTCATGGTTATTTCTATAAATTTTATTGTTTGTTATTTAATGTAGGAAAATAATTTTAACAATTACTAAAATTGGAATTTAATTGAGTACTTTGGTTGGCTTACCTGAAAGCTGTGTCCGGCGCCACCATGGCCCTTAGCGAATTTCGATTATGACAACATGGTATCATAGCACTAGGTTACTAGGGTCTCACCAGTCATGAGCAAGTCTAGTAGAGTCTCATGGATCGGTAAGGAGACGTCTGTACTTATCCTCGGGAGGCTGCAGGATTGTTAGGAGTACTTCCCTTCTTAATTCCTCATTGTGCGATTTGATTCCTTCGAGGCTTATGCCTTTATTTCTTTCCTACTCAATCTTATGTGATGCAAGCCACTTGTTATAAATTGAGAATTGAAGAATTGTAAATGGTACGACAGATGGGGTGCGGGATGTTTCTCCCGACATAACTGATCGGATTATTATTGTCGCTTTATGGAAGGATATTATATTATTTCAGCCCAGTAGTTGTACTTCTGAGGGCTTTGAGGCTAGGCACATATTGCCATGATACTTATGAACGATTGTTTCGCAGTATTGATATGATGGTGGAATGTTTGCCTACGTGTGGGGGCAGTGAATGACTTGAAGGGGGTTTACTTAGTGCATGATCTAGATATTCGAGATGTAATTCTCGGCAGGGAAAAAGCAATTCGCCAACGAATGTCCAGATTTGGGCTGATGGAGTAGCGAGGATTGGTGTTGCAAGCATGGTGGAGTTTTCTCCTATGATGGAGTTTGCCGGTTCTATTATCTTCTAAAATTCGCCTGGGAGTCGGAAATGGTGAGATAGTATTGAAGAAGCGACTGTCAAAGATCACGTGATGCGATGGTTCAGGATTGAATCGATGTTTCTAATGTCGATAGCTCTAGAAAGATGATCTTCAGAAAGGTTTAAAGTTAGTAGCAATTTGTGGGTTTAACTGCTATGAAGATAGATTTTATCTAAGGTAACAATTGAGCAGCAAAGGACAAGGAATGACATGTGGTATGCGTCAGGCGGTGTTCAAAAATTCTAAAAGGCGAGGTATATGAAGCGAAGGTCGAGTAGTTGATTAAGGAAGCAGGTTTGCCCAAAGTTGGAGAGTGGCGGAGTTGCATATGGGATTTGTAGTAGGATGGACACATACGTTAAGGAGAGTTTCGAGGGATTTGAGAATATTAGTGATTGGTGACTGGGGTTTACGAATTTAATCCGAAGTATGGGCTATTATGCAGCAGGATACTTGGTATAACGGAAAGGAGTTGCTTGAAATGAATAAGGATGCAACATAACTTTGGATTGGAAGGATGTTCCCGCACATTTAATTAATATCCACGAGGGGTGAAAGGACTTATGTAGCTAGAGGGTTAGCTCAGACTCAAGAGGGGTTATTGATGTCATGGTGATTGTACCGTGTGCAGCAACGTTGGAAGATGTCGGAAAGTGATTTCCACGGGTGGGTTATTCCCGGTGAGCAGGTTAGTAGTCGCGTGGCTGGAGAAGCTTTTGTGAAGAGTTCTATTGGTTATACAGCAAAAAGATCGGTTGTGCAAATGTGTTTGATGATTCAGAATATAAAAAGGGGGTTTTACAGAAAAATTTTAAGAATTTTGGCGGTTAATGGCGCAAGGTTGTGTCAATAAGAGATTAAGAATCGTGGCGAATTCCATAGTTGTGTAATAAATGGCATCAAGACAAGTGGGAGAGTCCCACCACCCACGATTTGGGTTGTATGGTTATTTTCTTGTTAGGTTTTCGGGTTATCAGCATATAGGTAAGTTATTTTAACAATGGGAAAAGAGCGTAAGTGGTAATTTGAGCAAAGGGATTGTTAAAGGTGTGCTATGGTTGGCCTTGTCGGCTCATGTTCAGACTTGGGGAGTAATTCGGTTGGGTGCTCCGTCAAGAGGGTATGCTTGTGATAGAAGAATCATGGTGTTGATTATATTCGGGCCAAGTTAGAGCAGGTGACTCTCAACAACAGTCCTAGTGGATTCAAAGGGGTAAGGTGTGTGAGCACGTAATTTTTGTCCAATATGAATTACTCCCACAATTTCAAAACAAAAAAAATTCTTTTCCTTATTTGCAATTTTGTGAATTTTCGCGGCATTTGGTGTTAATTGTTAGCGTTTGCTTGTTCACGTTCATTTTATTCAAATATGAGAAAACAAAAACAAAATACAAAATATACATGCATTTGCATTTAGGATTTAATTTCACTTTTTTAAAGAATTAATTAGCAATTAGTCATTTAAAAAAAATAAAAATAAAAAAATGGTTTAATTTGCACCTTTAATTTTAACTTTAATTTTAGGTGACTTTTCTTTCGATTTGTTTTAAAAATTTGGGATAATTATTATTTAGGATTAATTAGCATTTTTGATAGGTTTTTTGATTTTATAATTTAATTTAGATTTTTAGTTTAATTTTGAGAAAAAAGGTGGAAAAGAAAAGAAAAAGGAAAGGCTTTAATTTTGATTAGAAAATAAAGAAGAAGCATATTTGAGTCATTTTAATGAGTTAATTCCCCAGCCCAGTCAATTACCCCTGTTACTCGTCCCAAACCACCTGCCTGACCCAGTTCAGGCCTCCCTTTGACTCCAAAAGGACCCTGTTGCGTTGGCAACAAATCACGACCGTCGAGTTTTTAATATCTAACAGTCCTGAAGTCGGGATCCATAAATATATAAATGTCCAAACTCACATGTCACACTTCTTTTTACACTACACCCCGCGAATGGTGTAGATAAAGGAAGTTTTTTCAATTTAAGGACAATCGAAACAGGATTTATTTAATTAAGAAATTTCAGAGTCGCCACTTGGGATAATTAATGGCGTCCCAAGTCACCGGTTTAAATCCCAAATCGAGAAAATTTTGACTCTGTTATTATAGTCTGCGAACCAGAAATCCGGGTAAGGAATCCTGTTAACCCCGGAGAAGGTGTTAGGCACTCCCGAGTTCCGTGGGTCTAGCACGGTCACTCAACTATTATATTCGGCTTAATTATCTGATTTTAGAACACTTTCGAATCTATGTGCATTTTTACTTTCAAACTGCTTTAATTCATTTAAGGAATTAATTCAAGGTTATTTAAAACATATCGCAAGCCACGTCACATGAAATGCATCTGTGACTCACAACACACTTTATTTAACCTTGCTCGGAATGGGAGCCGGGTCACATGAAATTCACCCTCGATTCCTTTAATCTAATTATGTAGTTCAATTGATGAATGGCAATCCAATTTCTATACTGTAATAAAATCATATTTAGCTCTAACCAATTCGAGTAAACGCGAGCAGATAATCGAGCAAGCAAATTCAAAATTACGGGGAATAATTACAGAAACAACAAGATCATATAAAAAATGTGACGAACCGCCAACATTTGCGCCACCTTTCAATAGATAATCAATTCTAGATTCTGTTTTACTATTTTAGTCACATCAATTAGTGCATACCAGCTTAATGTAACAAATGAAGAGTCAATTATATTAGCGCACAATCGTATCCCAAAATCAACCACATTCCCTTCCAAAACTTACTGTTTGCTCATAAACATGCATTTGATAAATTAAATATTAATAAAATTCATTAACAAAAACTCAGTCACAAAGGGTTTTGAATCGTGAGACATAGAAGGGACCTTTATAAGATTAATAATACCTATTAGCTAAAGTGTAGCGAGAATCTACAGTTATCAAGGTGCAAGTTCAAACCTTTACATTTTCCTTTTTCAATCTATATCCTTTTCAATCTATAAACTCAGCAAACATCAAAAGGTAAGAGCAGAAAGCCAAAGAATATTTATAGCCAAATCGCAGAGAAAGAAAATAACTGACCGAATTAAAACGACGGCGCCAACAGTTCGTATGAGAAGCGACAGTACAAACGTGCATGAACAGCAAACCAAATCAGGACGACGAAAGGACCTCAAACGGAAATGAAGAGCTAACGACCTTGGACAACACCTCAATTTTACGAATTCGGATAATACGTCCATTTTTGGAACGAAAATCAGTGAACGGGAAGAACAGAAGTCTTTTTTTATTTTATTTTTATTTTCTAATTTTTCAAAGATGTCAAGAACCCTAGATCCCTTTTCTACTTCTGTCCCGTTTGTGTTTTTATACGTGACTGTGCGTGTGTGCGCTCCGGCGAACTGCTGTGAATGGGAAGAAACAGAAGCAACGAGATGAGTTCATTCTCGCCAGATTCCGGCAGTAACAAGATGGCACCAGCTGCTGGTTCTGTTGCTTGAAGGTCCGAATATGGCTGCTATGGAGTGTGCGTCCATGAAGAAGAAACTCACATCTAAAGTCCTATCCCTATTGAAACAGCTGTAGCTTCTTGTTTCTTGCTAGGATTCTTCGGTTAAGTTCTTGAAGAAGAAGAGCTTGGCTTTTTCTTTGCAGAAGAAAGGGGTTCGTTTGGTTCCAAGGGTGGTCGGCGAACGGCTTGAGGTCGTTTGTGGGTGGAAGGCGAGTAGCGACTGGATCATGGCATAGGGAAAGAGTCGATAGCTGTTGTGATTTTTGGGTCTTGAAGAGGATCAAGTTCTGAGGGGTTCTTTGGCTTTAGCTCTAATGGATAAGATGAGCTCGTGGGGGAGGGGGGTCCAAAATTTGTACTGCAAAAGCTACAGAACCCTTTTGAAGAAGAAGCTGCTGTTTCTTTTAGTGTCTAGGTCCTCAGGCGTATTTTTCTTGCTTTTATATCTAGGTTTTGTTTTTTTTTTTAAATTAGAGTAAGGGTATGGGAATGTGCTTGGGTTATATGAGTCTGAGTAGGAAAATTATGGTTTGGGTTATTTTTGATTTTAAACATGGCTCAATTGCTTAAATTAAAACCTCATTGCAATAAAATCCTTATTCTCTTTTCTTTTCTCCTCTTTTTTTTTAAATTAAAAATCATAGAAATTAAAAATTCTAAATTAATCTATTTTTTGTAAACATAAAATTTTTTTTTAACATTAAAGCAACTACTTAACTTAAAACCAAAGAAAAATGCTAATTTTAAAGACTAAAAGATAAATACGTAAAAATGACCATATTTAGGATTTTTCTGTGATTTAAAAGTGTTAAAAATGCATGAAATGCAAATAAACAAAGAAAATCTTTTTAAATTAATAAAAATTAATTTTGGTCTTTTTTAAATTAACAAAGAAAAAAAATCACGAGCTCACATCACCCCCCACCCCATCTCTCATCTCCCTCACCCTCAGAGAAACCCCCACCGTCTCCGCCGCACACCGCCCGGTGGAAATAGCCCCACGGCAGCGCCAAGTCTCCGATGACCGCGAATATTGCACCAAAGCTTGACCTTCTTCCCCTCATACCCATGCCACCATCCGCTCCCCTCGAATCTTACTAGAAATCGCCAAAATCCTCAAATCCTAGGGCGCCACCCTTGATTCTTCCACCACGGCCGGCGGCGCAGCCTTTCACCAAAATGACACCATAGTTTTTGATCCACTTTCACATCACAAATCCACACTCATTTTCCCTCAAATGAAGCCCGAATTTCTTGAATATTCGACTGTAGACCAGAGTGAAAACCCTAACCTCTCAAAATTCCACCAATATCACACCCTTGGACCATCTTCCCTCCCTATTTCAAAAATCCTCATCTTGAATCCTTCAAATCACCTAGGAACCGTTTGAACCTTAAACCAAAATAAACCCCTGATTGCCAGGAGGTTGCTGGTTAGTTTTTGCTAAAAAATTGGGGTCCGTTTCGAGGTTATTCATGTGTTCTTATTAAGATCACGCGATTAATATCGCAATGGGCCAGCAAAACCAAAAGAAGTGGAAGCGTCGATCCTTTATTTGATGTGTTGAGGTTCCTGTAGGTATTTCTTTTCCATTTTTCCTTTGTTAGTTTATTTTCGTTACTTTTCTTTTGTTTCGCTTTCCAGTGTTATCTGCTTCTTCCCTCTCTCTTGAATCTTTTTATGTTCCTAGTTTCAGAATGTTATTTCCATACATGATCGTGAGTTAAGAAGTTTTTTTTTAAAAATAGTTTAAGAATCTATTAACAATTCAATTCATATTTCATTAAGTGTTTAGTTGCATTAATTGGAATTAGTAGAAATTGTTGCTGGAATAGCCTCTGTTTCTGCTGTTCATTTTTCATTCAGATTTGGGTTTATTTGTGTTTTGGGCTTGAGGTATAGCTTTGGGAATTTTAGGTCATCTGTGACCCAACTCAATGATACCCGGCTGTTTTGAGCCCAAGCCTGTTTGGTAGGCTAAGGTAAAAACAGGGCATTTGGGGGGTAATTTAGGAAGTTTAGGATAGGGGAATCTTTGGTTACTATTTTAGAAGCTTCTAGCAAGGGCTTATAATTATATTTGAGATGATAACTTGGCAAGCAAGTCATAAAATCAGGGACTAAAGTGAAAAATAAAATCTTAATATTTCCATAATGTTCAGCCTATAAAAGGCATGAAAACTTAAGCTAAATGGGATTTTGGTTTTCGAAAAAAAATACAATTGCTAGTACTATTTGATTGATTTTGTTGGAAATTCTTTCACTTTCAAGTTCCTGAAGGAACTTCTGGTTTACTTGGGGTGAAACAATTCGAATTTGGAGGTCTTAAGAGTTGCTTTAGAGGTTCCAAACAAGATTTGGTCGATTTTTGAATCTCTTCTAGTTTAAATTTGGTCTTTCTGGATTGTCATTGTATCTAACTCTTGTTCCTGCTATTTCTTGGCTGTTGATCTCATTCCTTTTACTCTTTTCTTTCATTTTCCATGCATGTTTCAACATTTGAAAGAATGTGAAATGTAAAAGGGTAGCTCTATGATTAAAAATGAGTAATTTTGCAGTTAGTTCTAATTATGCTATGTGTGTAAAGGTTGATTGCAGTTGTGGTTTATTAGTCTACTTCTAAATTGACTATACTCCTTCCCCAGTATTCATGTATCAGTATGTTATTGTTAGTTGAAGTAGTGGTTGAAGCTAGAATCTGCCATTGGTAGGTGGATCTAATGATTTGGATTTATTCGATGGAGTTGATTTCTACGAGTTCTTACAATCCAACATTTAACTGAATAGCAGTTTAATTGGAAATGTATTTAGGTTTTTGTATCCAATAAATCATAATATTAACGTGGAACCTGGTATGTGCTAATGAGCTACATGAGTCTTTGTTCGCCTAGTCATTAGATATATAGTTCTGAGTGTTCAATTCATTTAATGTCAAATGTTAGGAAAGGTTGCACGATTAATACATTTGGTGTATGAATACTGATTAATTTGAAGGTTTTGGCTATAGTTTGATTTGAATTGTGAGCTTAGTAATGGTTTTTATAGTCATATGCCGTTTTTCTTTTAAGTTTGGTAATTCGGTGATGAGTTTCAACATGGAAATTAAAGTATGTCACGCTACAGGCCATTATTTAGCTTCTATACAGTGATAAATTAGTTAATTTTGAGTTGTGATTGATTTGAGCAATAATGTTTAGTAGCATGAATGGTTTGTTAATCGTTGGGCTAAGTCCATTTCATTATGGGTCCTCCTTTGGGCCCAACGTGGTTTGGTGCTAATCGTCACATGTAGCAGCCTCGTTTTGGTAGGTTATTGGGCCTCCTGGTAGGCCTAAGCATCGCCTTTGAAACATCGGCCTCCTTTTGCTAATTTGAATTATAGTAAGGCCTTTACCCATTAATAATTAGAAAAGCTAAGTCCATTAATTAATCGAGGCAATCTGTATTAGTGACACAAACGACTATTTGACCCTCCGTGTACAGTTAAATTAATCCTTCTAATTTAGAATTGGGCGTGCCAAGACAAATAAATTAATAATTGCATGACCCTCGTGTAATAAACTTCGATCCCTAGAAATCGAAGCGTGCCATTTAACAAATTAATATGGCCCCCACAAATCTGAAAACCCGTAATTGCTTTAGGCATGATAGTAAAAAATCTATTTTCCAAATCTCAACATTAGGTAAAATGTTGTGCGAATACGTGTGCATTTATGTGACGTGGTTCAAGAGGCGTTTTAACAACATTGCAATCTTCTTAAAATTAAATAAAAGCGGTTAAAGAGATAAAACTGCACATAGGTTCAAAATGTATTAAAAGTGGATATCTTAGCCGAATATAACGACTGAGCAATCGTGCTAGAACAACGGAACTCGAGAATTCCTAATACCTTCCATCGGGTTAACAGAATTCCTTACCCGGATTTCTAGCTCGCAGACTGTATTACAGAGTAAAACATTCCTCGATTCGAGATTTAAACCGGTGACTTGGGACACTATTAATTATCCCAAGTGGCGACTATGAATCTTTTAATAATAAATCCCGTTTCGATTGCCCTTTAATTGGAAAAACTCTCTTTCTACGCCCCTTCAGGGGTGTAAGTGAAAAAGGGAGGTGTCACAGCTCTGGTGACTCCGCTGGGGATCGAACCCATAATCTCTGGTTCAGGATTTAGAATTCGATCTTAGAATAATTATTGTATTTGGCTTTGTTAATATATGATTTTATTACATGTTTGGGCCTAATGTGCTAATTGTTGCTTTTACTGCTTTGATATTATGTGAACTGTATATAAATTGCTGCAAAACCTTTCTTTTCTCATCTCCCGGGATGTGCTCGCTGGCCGAGACTCTCTATTCTGTTAGTGTCATACCTTAGAATAAGAAAGAGGCACGGACAAGTTACAAAGCTGGATAGCCTTTTGGTTCCCGGTACGTAGCCCCCTCCTCCACTCGAGTTGTTCGCTCGGGTAGACAGTCTAGAACATATACCCAGGTTTTGAACCTAGAATAACTTAACCTCATGCCGGATCCCTAGTAGGAATGCTTATTTTCATTGTGCATTTGGCTTAGGGGACTCAACAAAAAGGTTGGGTCCGTTTAGGACATGTGCACCCAAAATAATAGACCATCTTGATGCATCTTGCATGCTACTTGTGCATTTATTCCGGATTTGCATGCCGACCGGCTTTTAAAAAAAAAAGAGAGGAGAATTTCACAAAGAAAATAATAGTGTGAGGGATGGGGAAGGTAATTATGTAAGAATATATGCTTAACGCTAGAGGGGGGGTGAATAGCGTTTTATAAAAATTCGCAGGAATAAAAAATAATTCAAATGTGGAAATAAAAGAGTAAGGAAGAAGTGCACCAAATTTATACTGGTTGGCCACAAATGTGGTAACGTCCAGTCTCCCGAGAGACTCTCTCGAGGTTCAACTAATCTTGTTAAGCTTCCGGGTGCTCAACAAACCGTTACAACTTGAGAACTTGAATCACACAAGCCTCAACAATCTTTGCTCGAAGATACCACACTTCAAGACTTGAACAGAAGGAATAAAGACGTTCCTTCTTACAATAACAAGGGATTAAAACTTCCCTTCAAGTGTATACAAACACTTAACACTCACTTAAACAGAACTCTCTTGAAGAGTAGATATGAGCAAACAAGTACGCTCAAGAACACAACAATAAATTCAAGTAATTGGCTCTCAAAAGCAATTGAATATAATAAAATGAATATAGAGAGTATTTGAAAGCTTGTATATGTTTTGCTCAGATGTTGTGTATCAAATGAGAGGTTTTGGGGTGTATTTATAGCCCCAATAACTCTTGTATCCGTTGCTTAATAACTAAACAATATTTTCAAAATCTGCTTAGGTTAGTCGATTAACCAAATAGATAATCGACTAACCTGTTTCAACGTTTAAAAAACTAGTCGTTGAACAGGAAACAGACATAAGGTTAATCGATTAACTAAAGTGATAATCGATTAACTTAGGCAACGGTCATTAGGTTAGTCGATTAACTAAATCGGATAGTTGACTAACATGCCTTGCGGAAAAGGTCCAGTTTAATAGAATATATTGGTTAATCGATTATCTGTTATGTTAATCGATTAACTTACTGAAAAATCAGTTATAAAACATTTTTCATTGTTTTGTTTGAAGACTATGAATAAGTATATGTCTTAAACATGAAAAACAATTTTAAGGACCTTTTTGGTTCAATTAAAACATTTAAAATCAATTTGTTCTAAGTGTAATTAAGATATTTATAATATGCATATTTTTATAAAAATTATTTTTGAGAGAAGCCAAGACTTAAATTTAAAGTAGGATCAAGATCACAATATAAATATGACTCAAATATGTCTTCATTTATTTTCATTGCTTCTCTTGATCTTGTCTTGAACTTCTTGTTCTTGGATTTCAACATTAGTCTGCTATTAATTTTGCATATCACATCTACAAAACAAACACACTTTAGTTAAAATATAACTGAAAGTGTATTTCAATAATAACTCACAATTATATGGCATATATGAATTTTCCATTTTCTTTGGTTTGTCAATTATCAAAACCAATAAAGATGAACACAATATTAGTTTTAACAACATAAGAATGTGTTCCAACAATTTCCCCCTTTTTGATAATGGCAAACCGATATGGGGATATGCATTAAAAATAATATATTTTGATTATGCCAAAATATTAGATGAGTTATAATTGAGTTCCCCCTCAATTTATGCAAAAACAAAATACATATGCATATACCCTTTTTCTTCCCCCTTTTGACATTAACAAAAAGACGATTTTATTAATGAAAAGGAAAAATTACATAAAAGAGGTAATACAAAATAAATTTCAAAAATAAAAATAAAAGCTAAAAGCTATCGTCGTCGAATTCATCACTTGAGTCGTTTGAGGAATAAACTTGAGTATAGGGATAATTGACGTGCTCAAAATACCGTGAAGTTCATTACTCAACCTTCGCACGTTTCTTTTCGTGCGGGACACATTTCTATCAATCCGATTCATGGAAGTTGATAGTGAAGCTAGTTGCTCCGAAATGGTTTGGAGTGTAGCATCCGAGGGAGCACGAGGGCGACGACTTTGAGTAGGAGGAGGAGGAGGATGATGATCACCGCCATGGAAGGATGTTTCTTGAATTTCCCAATGTTTGGTTCGATTTTTCTTAGGACCAACATTGGTATTGATTTGTGATGCCTCAAGGATAAGCATTATAAGAAGAGCATATGGGAGCGGTTTTTCATCTCCTATTGAATCATGCATGTGAGTTAGAATAAGCTTGCACCAATTGATGCGTGCTCCGGAAATAATAGCATGCATAATTTTGGCGTCTTCACGACCAATTGTAGTATGATTGTGTTTTCGCGGTTTGAGAACACGAGTGATGATATAGAATATTAAACGAAATTCCGGTAGCATATTTTTAATTGGGGGTCAACGTTGCTCCGGAGTGAATTCAAAGTATCCAATTCCAATTTGGTTGAAAAGAACTTGCTCATCAAATAAAATTCCTTCGACCCCGGTGTAGTGATCGATGTCTTGGCCATCTCGGGGTAGATTTGTGAGGGCTTGAATATTTTCCTCACTCAAAAGTATAGGAACGCCATTGATGTTAGAAGAGAGTTCCCCGTCCTCATCTTTCTTTAAATTGGGATAAAACGCTCGAATTAAATGAGGATGAATGTAGGAGTATTGGAGATAAACAAAGTTGATTATTTGACTTTGGAGAAGTATGGATGAATGAATAGTATCGGCGAGAAATCTTCCGGTTGTGAAACGAGGAGGAAGGATTTCTCGGTTTTCAAATTTTTGAACAAATCGAAGAAGTTCGGTTTCTTGTTCGAACCTTAGAAAAGAGCCATCTGTTAGAATATACGCTTAACGCTAGAGGGGGGGTGAATAGCGTTACAATAAAAAACAATATAAACTTGCGGAATTAAAAATTGCAGGATTGAAATAAGTGCGGTAAGTAAATAATAAGGAACGAACGCACCGAAATTATCCTGGTTCACCACAACCTGTGGCTAGTCCAGTCCCCGAGAGACTCTCTCGAGATTCCACTAACTTCGTTAAGCTTACGGGTGCTTAACAAACCGTTACAAACTGAGAACTTGAGTCACACAAGCCTCAACAACCTTTGCTCGAAGATACCACACTTCAAGACTTCAACCGAAGGAATGAAAACGTTCCTTCTTACAACCACAAGGGATTAACACTTCCCTTCAAGTGTATACAAACACTTAACACTCAAGACAAGACTCTCTTTAAGAGTAGATATGAGTAAAATAAATACACTCAAGAACACAACAACTTTCGTCAAGAGTTTGGCTCTCAAAAACTTAGTAAATGAATAGAAAATGATGAATATGAGAGTATGCAAGCTTTAGCAAGAATATAATCAGTTGTTGTACTTAGAAGACTGATTTTGAGTTGTATTTATAGTGTTCAAAACCCCCACAACCGTTGCCTAATTGCCAATCAAGAATTGCTGATTTTGTGCCAAGATAATCGATTATCTGATTTGCATAATCGATTATTTTCCAATCGTTCAAAAATCAATCCCAGATTTTAAGCAGAATAATAGATTATCCAAATCGTATAATCGATTACCTGACAACGTTCAAATAATCATATTCAGATTTTACTTAACATAATCGATTATCAGATTGTGTATAATCGATTACCTGACAACGTTCAAAAAATCATATGCAGATCTTACTTAGCATAATCGATTATCAGATTGTGTATATTCGATTATCTTTCAGAGTTTAAAAATACTTTGGCAACGGTCATTTGCATAATCGATTATGCTATAAGGATAATCGATTATCTTTTATATTTTGAAAACTTCGGACTACACTGTCTTAACATAATCGATTATCATAAAGTACATAATCGATTATTTTACAGTCTTGTAAAATTTGATAGACACCGCCTCAACATAATCGATTATCATAATGTGCATAATCGATTATTTTATAGCTTTGAAAAATCTGATGGACACTGCCTCAACATAATCGATTATCATAAGGTACATAGTCGATTATCTTGTAGCTTTGAAAAATCTAATGTACACTGCCTTAACATAATCGATTATCATAAGGTACATAATCGATTATTGTTCAGCTTTGTAAATCTGGTGTACATTGTCTTAACATAATCGATTATCATAAAGTACATATCCGATTATCTTTGTCCAGATTTGAGAGGCATGTTTAAGAATCATTTTGGCTAAAATAAAATGTTTGAAAATCATTTTGCTTTAAAATAAATATGCATGATTTGATAAAAATGATTTTACGAGAGAAGCCAAGTCTTGAGTTAACTGTCGGATCAAGATCACAATTAAAGAACGACTCATGTATAACTTTATTTCTTTGCTTGATCATGATCTTTGTTCATCTTGTGCTTGAACCTCGTTATGTGTCAATTGCGCGCTTGTGCTTGGACCTCGTCATATGTCAATTGCGCGTCGTTTGTCATTTATCAAAGCCTACAAATATGAACACACGTTTAGTTTAGTGCCTTGAGAACGTGTTTCAATAATTTCTCCCTTTTTGATAATGGCAAACCAATATCGGGATATGCATATTAGATAATTCATAATGACAATCCAATACAAGTATATCGATATGCAATTAGTTCGCCCTCAACATATGAATTCCCCCTCAATTTATGCCAATAAATATTAAGTGCATAGCCCTTATTCTTCCCCCTTTTGACATTAGCAAAAAAACATTGGTAAATAACTTGTTTATTGCTTAACCAAAAATCGCAATTATAAGAGGGACAATATAATGTCAACATAATCGATTATTGATACTTGATAATCGATTATGTATTTAAGAGAAATCGATTATTCTTAAAAGAGATCGATTTTTCTGCACCAGTGCTTTATAATTCCCCCTGTCTTTGGGGCGATGCCTGCAAAAAAGAATTAGGCGCCTCCGACGCTCAAGTTAGTAATGAAAAACAAAAAAATGTAATGCATGACTTAGATCAACGTGGAGTCAAGAATCCCGAGTTCACTACGGATTCGGAAAAAGGACTCTTTCTATAAAGGCTTTGTGAAAATGTCGGCCAATTGAGATTTGGTTTCAACAAACTCAATTTCGACATCACCTTTGAGAACGTGATCTCTTATAAAGTGGTGCCTAATTTCATTGTGTTTTGTTCTTGAATGAAGAACGGGGTTCTTCGTCAAGCTTATGGCGCTAGTATTATCACATCTAAGAGGAATATGATCGATACTTAGTCCATAGTCCGACATTTATAGTACCAACAAGATACTTCATTATCCGCTTAACCGCAGTTAGGTGCGACTCCTTCGGACATGATTGATATCGAGCGCATAAACATACGCTAAACATTATGTCCGGTCTACTAGCAGTAAGATAAAGAAGGGATCCGATCATACCTCGATACTTCTTGGTGTCGACTTCCTTACCTTTCTCATCTTTGTCAAGATGATCGGATGTGCTCATTGGAGTGGCCATTGCTTTGGCGTTGCTCATTTCAAATCGTTTTAGCAACTCTTTGCAATATTTAGATTGACAAATGAAAGTTCCTTCTTTCATTTGTTTCACTTGCAACCCCAAGAAGAAGGTTAGCTCACCCATCATAGACATCTCAAATTCGCTTGTCATTAAATCAGAAAATTCCTTGCACAAAACATTGTTTGTAGCACCAAAAATAATATCATCCACATAGATTTGAACTAATAAAATATTATTGTTTTTATGCTTAATAAATAATGTGGTGTCAACTTTCCCCCTAATGAACTCATTGTCCAAAAGAAATTTGCTCAATCGTTCATACCAAGCTCGGGGAGCTTGTTTAAGACCATAAAGGGCTTTCTTAAGTTTGAAAACATGATCGGGAGATTTAAAATCTTCAAAGCCCGGGGGTTGTTCAACATAAACTTCTTCTTGAATAAAACCATTTAGAAAAGCACTCTTTGCATCCATTTGATACAAATTGAAATTCATAGAAGAGGCAAAAGCAAGTAATAAACGAAATGGTTCTAACCTTGCTACGGGTGCATACGTTTCTTCATAGTCAATTCCTTCTTCTTGATTGTAACCTTTTGCTACAAGCCTAGCTTTGTTTCTAGTGATTACACCATTTTCATCTAATTTATTTCGAAAAACCCATTTCGTACCAATTATAGTATGATTGTCGGGTCTTGGCACCAATTCCCAAACGTCATTTCGTTTGAATTGGTTAAGCTCCTCTTGCATTGCCAAGGTCCAATGCTCATCCCCAATTGCTTCGGAAATAGTTGAGGGTTCAATTTGAGAAACGAAAGCAGTATTTCCTAAGGTGTTCTTAAGATTGTTTCGAGTACTTACCTTTTGTTCAATGTCGCTAATTACCTTGTCGAGAGGATGGTCTTTGATTGTCCTCCACGCGTTGGGCAGTTTTGTTTCTTTCTCCAGTGGTGGCGCCTCCTCCGATGATTGTTCCAAGATTTCATCTTGAATTTCCTTTGGGTTTTCCTCTTGTACTTTGTCTTGAGGACTTATTGTGTTTAAAATACCTGCAAGATCAAAACCAGAATCCTTTCTCGCCAAGCGAGCATTATTTTCGGAAAACACAATATGAGGGGATTCCTCAACAGTTTTGGTTCTATTATTGAATACTCTATATGCTTTGCTACGTGATGAATAACCAAGAAAAATTCCTTCATCCGATTTGGCATCAAATTTTCCCAAATTATCTTTTCCGTTGTTATGAATAAAGCATTTACAACGGAATACTCTAAGATGGGAGAGATTAGGTTTCCTTCCCTTATAGAGTTCATAGGGAGTTTTCATGAGTATTGGCCTTATGACTACTCTGTTTAAAACGTAGCATGCGGTACTCACGGCATCCGCCCAAAATTGTTTGGGAATCTTAGCCTCAACGAGCATGGTTCTAGCCATCTCTTCGAGACACCTATTTTTCCGTTCCACCACTCCATTTTGTTATGGTGTACGTAGAGTAGAGAAGGTGTGCTCAATACCGAGTTCGTCACAAAAGTCCGCGAAGAGATTGTGATCGAACTCTCCCCCATGATCACTTCTTATGGAAGGGACGGTTGTGTTCTTTTCATTTTGAACACGTTTAAGAAAACATTTAAAAATTTGAAAAGCTTCACTTTTGTGAGCAAGAAATAGTGTCCATGTAAATCTAGAATAATCATCAACAATAACAAAAGCATAACGATTTCTACCAAGACTTTCAATGCGAGATGGTCCAAAATGATCCATGTGAAGATGTTGCAAAGGTCTTGTAGTTGAAACAATATTCTTAGATTTAAAAGATGCTTTTGTTTGCTTCCCTTTTTGGCAAGAATCACAAATAGTGTCATTTTCAAATTTCAAATTTGGAAGACCAATAACTAAATTTTGTGAAACCAATTTGTTTAAAAGATGCATGTTGATATGAGCTACTCTACGATGCCATAACCACATATCATCTTCTTTACTCATAAGACAATTCACATACTCTGATGAAGAGTTTTCAAGATCAACCATATAGATGTTATCAATTCTAAAACCACAAAGGATAATTTTAAAATCACTACGACGAAAAACTAAACATTCTTCCGAAGCAAACAAAACAAGATTTCCCTTGTCACATAATTGACTTATGCTCAAGAGATTATGTTTTAGACCTTTAACTAGCAATATATGCTTAATGGAAGAAGATTCATTCTTACCAACCGAGCCAATGCCGATAATTTTTCCCTTGTTGTTATCTCCAAAAATAACGTTTCCTCCTTCCTTGTGTTCTAGTTGAAGGAACTTGGATGCATCTCCGGTCATGTGTTTGGAGCATCCACTATCAAGGTACCAAAGTACACTTGATCCCTTCAAACATACCTACAAGACAAATCAATGAGTTTTTGGTACCCAAGCTATTTTGGGTCCTTGAGAGTTAGGTGTAAAATGCTGTTGTGCTTGACATGCAGTTAAGTGTCTGTGTCTAGTAAAACAAGCAGGAGCAATATGTCCTATTCGACTACAATAGTGACAAATGACATTAGGATTATGCATTCTTCTAGGTTGGTAGTAGTTGGAGGTACGAAAATCGTTTGCTCTATTTTTGACAATATGGCTATTGCACAATCCTTGAAACTCATTTCTCCTACTGTTTGTTCTAGGATATGCAGCGTTTCTAGAATAATTGTTTCTAGGTCGAGTATGTCTAGGTTGCGATTGTTGAAGGCCATTTCTAGGCGTTCTAAAATGTTCAAAGTTTCTTCTAGTGTTTGGTCTAGGATGCATGTTGATTCTAGGATGGTTATTTCTAGGATGAATGCTTATTTTATTTATCCTAGGTTGAGCCTTGGGTTGTTGGGGGATGGCTTCAACTTTTTCTTTAGGCTCGTTTTTGAAGCCTATGCGATGTTTGGTCGATTTCAAATTGACAAGAACATCATTCAAATTTTTATGAGAAGAATTGAACTTATCTAGGGTGCCCTTAAGTCTTTCTACTTCATCTTTTAGATGCATGCAAGAAATACAATTTTTACTAGAACTCTCGGGTTTGTCGGCGCTTCTCTTGCCGAAAATTTTGTTTTCTTCTTTCAACTTCTCATTTTCCAAAATCAATTTTTCCAAATCTTTTTCTTTCAAAGAGAGTTGTTTTTCAAAATCTTTTTCTTTCAAAGAGGAATTTTTCTTTACGTCTCTAACAGTTTCGGAAGCTATAATGAATTCACTATACAATTCATCAAAAGCATTTTGTATTTCCTCAAGAGAAAAGAAATTTTTTGAAGAAATTTGACATACCTCTTCTTGATTGTCTTCGTGTGCCATGAGACATAGATTTGCGGCTTCGTCTTCTTCATCGTCGCTTGATTCGTCTCCGGAGTCACCTCCCCAAGATATGTATGCTCGTTGTTTCTTGAAGGGTTTCTTCTCCTTGTTGACATTTGGGCAATTTGATTTAATGTGCCCGATTTCTCCGCATCCATAGCACTTTACTTGATCTCCTTGTTGTTTGCCTTTCCGTTCATACTCTTTTCGCATGAATTTTTGAAACCTCTTAATAACGAGTCCGAACTCGTTTTCTCCGTTGTTTGAGTCCTCATCATTTTGAGGTTGAGCCGTGCTTGCCTTGAGGGCGATTCTTTGTTTCCTTTGATCATTAAACGGAGGGTTAAGTATAGTAGATTCATAGGTTTTAAGATTACCTCTTAGTCCGTCGATGGTGACATTTGAAACGCCGATAGACTCTTGAATCGCGTCAGCCTTGGAGCGCCATTCCGGAGTGAGACTTCGGAGAATTTTTCGGACAAGTTCCTTATCCGTGAACGTCTTCTTAAGAGCATGTAGGTCATTGACGATTTTTGAAAATCGTTCGAACATGTCATCGATCCTCTCGCTTTCCTTCATGTGAAACAGTTCATATGCATGGGTTAGAAAATCAATTTTAGCTTCTCTTACCTGGTCCGTACCTTCGTACGTGATTTCCAGCTTATCCCACATTTGCTTAGACGTTGTGCAATATGATATTTTTCTGTAATCATCAGCATTTACAGCACAATATAATAAGTTGATGGCTCTAGCGTTGTTCTGCACTTTTCGGATATCATCCGCATCGTATTCATCTTCGAATTTTTGAACCCATTCATTTTCAACCTTTTTGGTTGGAATTTGTTCTCCCTTCGTTATAACCTTCCATAGATGAAAATTATTCGATTGGATGAATATTCTCATCCTCTCCTTCCAGTACGTATAGTTTGTGCCGTCGAACAGTGGTGGTCTGGTGGAACATTGTCCTTCACCTATTCCTGCATTAAAGTCACGAGTAGAAGCCATGGATTGTTTCTCTCAAACGGTTAAGTCTTTCAGAGAGTTGGGCTCTGATACCAATTGTTAGAATATACGCTTAACGCTAGAGGGGGGGTGAATAGCGTTATAATAAAAAACAATATAAACTTGCGGAATTAAAAATTGCAGGATTGAAATAAGTGCGATAAGTAAATAATAAGGAATGAACGCACCGAAATTATCCTGGTTCACCACAACCTGTGGCTAGTCCAGTCCCCGAGAGACTCTCTCGAGATTCCACTAACTTCGTTAAGCTTACGGGTGCTTAACAAACCGTTACAAACTGAGAACTTGAGTCACACAAGCCTCAACAACCTTTGCTCGAAGATACCACACTTCAAGACTTCAACCGAAGGAATGAAAACGTTCCTTCTTACAACCACAAGGGATTAACACTTCCCTTCAAGTGTATACAAACACTTAGCACTCAAGACAAGACTCTCTTTAAGAGTAGATATGAGTAAAATAAATACACTCAAGAACACAACAACTTTCGTCAAGAGTTTGGCTCTCAAAAACTTATTAAATGAATAGAAAATGATGAATATGAGAGTATGCAAGCTTTAGCAAGAATATAATCAGTTGTTGTACTTAGAAGACTGATTTGGAGTTGTATTTATAGTGTTCAAAACCCCACAACCGTTGCCTAATTGCCAATCAAGAATTGCTGATTTTGTGCTAAGATAATCGATTATCTGATTTGCATAATCGATTATATTCCAATCGTTCAAAAATAAATCCCAGATTTTAAGCAGAATAATCGATTATCCAAATCGTATAATCGATTACCTGACAACGTTCAAAAAATCATATTCAGATTTTACTTAACATAATCGATTATCAGATTGTGTATAATCGATTACCTGACAACGTTAAAAAAATCATATGCAGATTTTACTTAGAATAATCGATTATCTGATTGTGTATAATCGATTATCTTTCAGAGTTTAAAAATACTTTGGCAACGGTCATTTGCATAATCGATTATGCTATAAGGATAATCGATTATCTTTTATATTTTGAAAACTTCAGACTGCACTGTCTTAACATAATCGATTATCATAAAGTACATAATCGATTATTTTACAGTCTTGTAAAATTTGATAGACACTGCCTCAACATAATCGATTATCATAATGTGCATAATCGATTATTTTATAGCTTTGAAAAATCTGATGGACACTGCCTCGACATAATCGATTATCATAAGGTACATAATCGATTATCTTGTAGCTTTGAAAAATCTAATGTACACTGCCTTAACATAATCGATTATCATAAGGTACATAATCGATTATTGTTCAGCTTTGTAAATCTTGTGTACATTGTCTTAACATAATCGATTATCATAAAGTACATAATCGATTATCTTTGTCCAGATTTGAGAGGCATGTTTAAAAATCATTTTGGCTAAAATAAAATGTTTGAAAATCATTTTGCTTTAAAATAAATATGCATGATTTGATAAAAATAATTTTGCTTTAAAATAAATATGCATGATTTGATAAAAATGATTTTACGAGAGAAGCCAAGTCTTGAGTTAATTGTCGGATCAAGATCACAATTAAAGAACGACTCATGTATAACTTTATTTCTTTGCTTGATCATGATCTTTGTTCATCTTGTGCTTGAACCTCGTTATGTGTCAATTGCGCGCTTGTGCTTGGACCTCGTCATATGTCAATTGCGCGTCGTTTGTCATTTATCAAAACCTACAAATATGAACACACGTTTAGTTTAGCGCCTTCAGAACGTGTTTCACACCATCTTGGTAGCAATGTAGAGATGGCGGGATGTTGGAGGAAGAGGCAACATTCTTGCTGGCACGAGCTCTCTTGGTATTTCTATTTGCCATTTGAAAGAGTAGGCAAAAAAAATTTTTGAAGAATTTTGAAGCTTTTGAAGAGAATTTTTGTGAATAAAAGTGATTGTGAAGTGAGAAAATGACTATTTGACATCCCTATTTATAGAGTTGAGAAAGAGAACAAATTTAATGAAAAATTTTCAGATTTTGAAGCCTTCAAACAGATAGAAACGGTAAGAATTTTTTAAATTCTGGCCGTTGTTAATCGATTATCTGAAAAGTTAATCGATTAACTTGTGACAATTTGAGTTCCGGATGAATAGGTTAATCGATTATCCTAAAGTTAATCGATTAACTTCGACGACTTTGAAATAGGTCGAAAAGCAAACAGTTTTGATAATCGATTATCATTTTATGATAGTCGATTATTTTAAAATAAAACATAGTTTAAAAAAAATTTATAACAAAAAATTTATTATTGATCATGCCATTTTCCAAGCCAAAAAAAATGACTTAAGGAAACTTCAACTAAGTTCCCCCTGTCTTTAGGGCGATACCTGCAAAATAGAAATAAATGCCTCCGACGCCCAGTTAGTAATAATTTAAGAAAATAATGCACTCTATATGTATGCATTAGATCAACGTTGAGTCAAGTATTCCAAGTTCACTACGAATACGGAAGAATGACTCTTTATCTAAAGGCTTAGTGAAGATGTCGGCCAATTGATGTTTGGTTTCGACAAACTCAATCTCGACATCACCTTTTCGAACGTGATCTCTTATGAAATGGTGCCTAATTTCTATGTGTTTTGTTCTTGAATGAAGAATAGGATTCTTCGTCAAGCTTATGGCGCTAGTATTGTCACATCGAAGAGGGACATGATCAACACTAAGACCATAATCCGAGAGTTGTTGCTTCATTCAAAGGACTTGTGCGCAACAGCTCCCCGCGGCTATATATTCAGCCTCGATTGTGGATAACGCAACACTAACTTGTTTCTTGCTAAACCAAGAAACTAAGGAGCTACCGAGCAAATGACAAGTGCCACTAGTGCGCGGTCTAATCTGCAACCTGCAAAATCAAAATCGGAATAGCCAATTAGTTGGCATGAAGAACCCTTGGGATACCAAAGTCCCACATTCATCGTTCCATCAAGGTACTTCATTATCCGTTTTACCGCAGTAAGATGTGACTCCTTCGGACAAGATTGATATCTAGCGCATAGACAGACGCTAAACATAATGTCTGGTCTACTTGCAGTAAGATAAAGAAGGGATCCGATCATACCTCGGTATTTCTTGGTGTCTACTTCTTTACCTTTCTCATCCTTGTCAAGATGGTCGGATGTGCTCTTTGGAGTGGCCATTGCTTTGGCGTTGCTCATTTCAAAACGATTTAGCAACTCCTTGCAATACTTAGATTGACAAATGAAAGTTCCTTCTTTCATTTGTTTCACTTGCAACCCCAAAAAGAAATTTAGCTCACCCATTATTGACTTGTCAACTATCTCGATTGTTTGCTAATGCATCTTCATCGTTTTGTCATATAATATCGTTGTTTGACAATCGACTTCATTGTTTGTCATTCATCAAAACCTATACCTGGAAATCATGCTAATACAACCAAAGCACACATATCAAATATGTCAATGATTTCCAAACGAGGTTAAACGAGGTCTAACAATTTCCCCCTTTTTGATAATGACAAACAATAGGAGATATGCATATTGGATTTCCCCTAAATTCATGCAAACTATTCCCCCTTAATGATAATTCCCCCTCAAATAAGGCATACTAGAATGTAGATACATTCCCCCTTATTTGATGCATATCGCCTAAGCTCTTCCCCTTTTTGGCATTAGCAAAAAGAGAGTATACTAAGGCTACTTCCCCCTTTCGACATTTCCCGAATGTCAAAATAAAATTGGAAAGATCTTGAGGAACATGCATGATGAATTTTTGTCAAATAATTTAAAACAATACCAACTGTTAGAAAAATATATCAATCATTATTTTCAAAATGATACCAATTGTTATAAAAACATGATAAAATCAATTGGTTACCAACTGTTAGGAAAAAAAAATTAAACATTTGTTTTTAATTAAAAAGATACCAATGTTAAAAAGTTATCAACTGTTAATTTTAATAAATCAAGAGTTGTGAAAAAACATGAATCATTTATTTTTCAAGAATATACCAACTGTTATTCAAATCAAAACTAATATTCATCAAAACATGAATGAAATATTTTTAACAAAAACATGCTAACAGTTAATACATACCAACTGTTAAACAAAACAAACATTTCAAATGTTATTTTTATCAAAAAGATACTAATTGTTAACACATACCAGCAATTAAGTTTTTATCAAAAAATAACTAATATTCATCAAAACATGGATCAATCATTATTTTTAAAAAATAATTGATACCAATTGTTATTCAAAATAAAAGTTATCAAAAAAAAAAAAAAATAATTGATACCAATTGTTAACAAAGACATATCAATCGTTAACATATATCAACTATTACGTTTTTATCAAAAATATGATAACTAACCGAAATTCCCCCTCGATGCAATAAGGTTTCGTGCTTGGTGCATCAACTACGATATTGTAGTCTTCAAGCACACCTGCAAACGTACCTAAAATAGGTTTTAGGTACCCAAACACTTTTGGGTCCATGGGGGTTAGGCAAATAATAATCATAGCCATACCATAAATCCCTATGTTTTGTAAAACATACGGGTGCTATGTGTCCTACCCGGTTGCAATAATGACATATTACATTCGGGTTGTGCATATGCCTCGGTTGAGCCAAATACGTTCTAGGTGATCTAAAGTCATCATTCCTAGACGCGTTGAAATTCCGAGAGTCATCTCTAGGTGGTCTAGAATAATTATTTCTAGACTCATTAACACAATTCCTAGAATCGTTTCTAGGTAGTCTAAAATGATTAGTTCTAGACTCATTAACGAAAATCCTAGAATCATTTCTAGGTGGCCTAAAATTATTATTTCTAGGCTCGTTTACAAAAATCCTAGAATTATTTCTAGGTGGCCTAAAATGATTATTTCTAGGCTCGTTTACAGAATTCCTAGAGTCATTTCTAGGTGGCCTAAAATGATTATTTCTAGGCTCATTAACAAAAATTCTAGAATTATCTCTAGGTTGGGCAACACCATTTCTGTCATGATTCTTATTCTTTTTACGCCTTTTATTTTTCCTGGGCTTTTTCTTCTTAATCTCTTCAACTGTTTTAGGCTCTTCTACACTGATTTTTTCTAGTGTGTTCCTAAGATCTAAGTTCTCTATTTTCAATGAATCGCAAGATGAGCAATTAGAACTTTGATCAATTGAAGATGCTTCATTCATCGCCTTAATTTTATTTTTAAGATCACCATTATCACTTTTCAAAAATTTATTTTCCTCTTCTAAAACATTGATTTTAGCCTTGGCCTCTTTGGCAATTTTTGAAGACTTTTTCAATTCACCAAATAATTCTTTAAAAGCTTCCTGTAATTCTTCAAAAGAGTAAGAATTAGAAGAGCTTACCTCTTCTTCCTCGTTGGCCATGAGGCATACGGCAGCCGGTTCGTCACACGAGATGTCCGCTTCTCGGACTTGAGGTGTACCTTCATAAATGACCTCAAGCTTATACCACATTTCCTTGGCAATTGTGCAGCAGGAAATTTTCCGATAGTCATCCGGGTTCACAGCACTATACAACATATTGATGGCCTTGGCGTTGTAATCATTTACCATGGCTTCCCCAACTTTCTTTGTCGACAATTGTTCACCATTCTTGATGATTTGCCATACACGAAAGTTGTTTGATTGGATGAAGATTCTCATCCGCTCTTTCCAATATGTGTAATTGCTTCCATCAAATAATGGAGGCAAAATAGTAGAGTGGCTTCGCTCATTATACCTGCATTCAACATTTTCAACAAAAAAATATATATCGTTCTCTCAACTGGTTAAGGCCTTCAGAGAGTTTGGCTCTGATACCAATTGTTAGAATATATGCTTAACGCTAGAGGGGGGGTGAATAGCGTTTTATAAAAATTCGCAGGAATAAAAAATAATTCAAATGCGGAAATAAAAGAGTAAGGAAGAAGTGCACCAAATTTATACTGGTTGGCCACAAATGTGGTTACGTCCTGTCTCCCGAGAGACTCTCTCGAGGTTCAACTAATCTTGTTAAGCTTCCGGGTGCTCAAAAAACCGTTACAACTTGAGAACTTGAATCACAGAAGCCTCAACCATCTTTGCTCGAAGATACCGCACTTCAAGACTTCAACAGAAGGAATAAAGACGTTCCTTCTTACAATAACAAGGGATTAAAACTTCCCTTCAAGTGTATACAAACACTTAACACTCACTTAAACAGAACTCTCTTGAAGAGTAGATATGAGTAAACAAGTACGCTCAAGAACACAACAATAAATTCAAGTAATTGTCTCTCAAAAGCAATTGAATATAATAAAATGAATATAGAGAGTATTTGAAAGCTTGTATATGTTTTGCTCAGATGTTGTGTATCAAATGAGAGGTTTTGGAGTGTATTTATAGCCCCAAAAACTCTTGTATCCGTTGCTTAATAATGAAATAATATTTTCAAAATCTGCTGAGGTTAGTTGATTAACCAAATAGATAATCGACTAACCTGTTTCAACGTTTAAAAATCTAGTCGTTGAACAGGCAACGGACATAAGTTAATCGATTAGCTAAAGTGATAATCGATTAATTTAGGCAACGGTCATTAGGTTAGTCGATTAACTAAATCGGATAGTCGACTAACATGCCTTGCGGAAAAGGTCCAGTTTAATAGAATATATTGGTTAATCGATTATCTGTTATGTTAATCGATTAACTTACTGAAAAATCAGTTATAAAACGTTTTTCATTGTTTTGTTTGAAGACTATGAATATAGTATATGACTTAAACATGAAAAACAATTTTAAGGACCTTTTTGGTTCAATTAAAACATTTAAAATCAATTTGTTCTAAGTGTAATAAAAATATTTATGATATGCATATTTTTATTAAAATTATTTTTGAGAGAAGCCAAGACTTAAATTTAAAGTAGGATCAAGATCACAATATAAATATGACTCAAATATGTCTTCATTTATTTTCATTGCTTCTCTTGATCTTGTCTTGAACTTCTTGGACTTCAACTTTAGTCCGCTATTTAATTTCGCATATCACATCTACAAAACAAACACACTTTAGTTAAAATATAAATTAAAGTGTATTTCAATAATAACTCACAATTATTTGGCATATATGAATTTTCCATCTTCTTCGGTTTGTCAATTATCAAAACCTATAAAGATGAACACAATATTAGTTTTAACAACATAAGAATGTGTTCCAACAAATTACTTGTTTCAAATACCGATACTGAAATTCTGCTAAAATTTTGAAAAGAACAAAGTAAAGGATTTTGTTTTCGAAAAAAAAAAAGAGAAAAAAGAAGCTGGATTTTAATTCTGTCAGAACTGCCTGAACTATGCCGGTTTGATTCTCACAGGGCGTGAGATACGTAGGACACCACCATCGAGCCCAACTTTATTTTATCAAAAGTAGCCTCAAAAGAACCAAATTTTGTTTGTTATAAATAAATAAGGAAATTCTTGTCGAAATTAGCCGATTGTCCCCAAAAGGCCATCGGAAGGGGGCTTTTGCAAGAACAGCCGCCCTGTATTGTTTTTCAAATTTTTGTTGGTAGCAAGCACAACCTTAAAATCTTCCCCGGGAAGTGCTGAAAGGCTGTATTTGCAAAGCCAGACTTGTACTCTTGAAATGAAAATCTATCAACCCTGTTTTAAGTCAAATAAATTATGATATTTGCGTAATCACCTTAACAAATGTGCAGAAGGAGAACTAATCAAAATTTGCCAATAACGATCATGAACAAGATCCCTTTGGAGCTGCACATGTGGTGGAATGATCTAGGTGAATCAAAACAAGGTCAATGCGCACTTGGGAGAACTCACCGGGTTGTTGAAAATTAATCTTAAAGGGGATATCATAAAGGCGTTGGTTACATTCTGGGACCCGGCCCACACCGTATTGCATTTCTTATTGAACTCACTCCAACCATGGAGGAAATAGTCGGATATATTGGAGGCCCCAAAATTCCTTTGAGACACCAGTATTTGATTGTGCCAAGGGCCGTTTCTATACACAAATTCTTGGATTCACTAAAGATAAACAGGGGGTTCACAACCCAGATTTTTCAGCCGGTTTTTGTACTCCACAATTTATATACAAGAGGTATAGTCACATAACAGGGTTTAACGACCCGAAAAATAAAATCTGTAGCAAGGGAAACCAAATCAAATGGGAAGAACACAGGTGTTTCACATTTATGGTATGCTTCTTGGGCCTCTTGGTGTTTCCACATAAATATGGGAATATTGATATACTGATAGTAGGGGTTGTCAGCACCCTGCTCACTCAGGCCAAGAGCACCATCGCACCGATGACATTATCTGAAATATTTCGTGCCCCCATAGCCTGCAAAGCCGAAGGAGATTCCTTTGAATGATGCAACTTATTGGTACAGATGTGGACGGTTGAACACCTGTGCCATCGACTGCAATTCATGAGTTATGGGTCATCGAAAAAAGCTGCATAGAGGAATTTTATACCAGAGTTGATGGGTTCAGATTACCAGAGGGGGTCATAGAATGGGTATCATATATCCGTACCATAAGTGCAAGTCAAATATAGTGGACGCTCGGGTGGCTCCCATTGATGAAATTTTATATATGCCAGCTATCGGGCCTTATTTCCTTTTGATGGGTCTTTAGAGCACCCAACCTTATGCTCCGCACAGAGTGCTGAGACAGTTAGGGAGGTGCCAAATGGTTCCTAGGGTTGAAGACATTAGTCGCCACGTGGTCGAGATTGGTCCTAATGGTCAGTTTCACCAAGCAACAGTCCACCAGATCTGGAGCAAGTGTCAGTACTTGACGAAAAACACTCGAGTACGAGACTTGTCTAAGGGCGAGGTTGCACCACAGTACCTGGCTTGGTATAAAAGGAAAGTGGATTTCAGAAGACCGGCCAAAAGACCACATTTTCAGGAATTTGCTGAGGCGTCACAAGAACAATGGAATTGGTTAGCCAAGAAAAATGAATACATAGCCATAATAGGGAAATTGGAAAAACAAGTCAAAGACCTTCAATTCGAGAATGATTTGCAAGCCGTGACAGACAAGGGGGAAAAGAAAAGACTAGCCAAAGAAAACAAAGCTTTGCGAGGCCAAATTCAGAAAATAAAAATAGCTGTAGAGAATCCCACCAGAAGTGCGAAGGATGAAAAGCCCATAGACAATCTAAAGCGGAAAGTAGGAGAATATGGTTTTGACTTGAACAAAGTAGAGGGTGAGCTAGCCAGGGCACGAAAACAATTGGCCAAATATGCAGAGAAACGAGCACGCATGATCGAACAACTGAAATAAAGGTATGACAACGAGGTTGCGGGGCTGAAGAAGAGCGTCATCATAGTTGAAAACAAAATTTTTAAGCAGGAAAAAGACTTCAAGGCTGAAAGAGAACACTATTACGGAGCAATAGCACGGCTGGAGAGAGATTTGCAATAATTTCAAAAACTGAATTGTGTAGCCGAATAAACTTTAAAGGCTAGGGTCCAACAAATTGTGCGATTGTTGCAAAAAAAGGGTGTTATAAGAGAGAGGGTACATATGATCGATGATTACATCATCGTAAAGTGTAGCCACTGTGAAGATATTACAAGATCCATATTTTATGCAACCGCAATGACCTTCGTTCGTTAAGTGATGGAAGACCTCAACCACCTCCAAGGGGATTTAGCACGCAGGCCTGCGGCGAGACCGAATGATGTCCCGCAGGCCCCAGGAGCATTAGAGGTCTTATTGTATTCATGATTTTCACTCAAGTCTGTAAGTCCATTTGCGAAGTCTATATTTTCTTCTATTTGATTCTGTAGTGGGTTGTCAGGTCAGTTGTTTTCATCTTTCTATCAGAGTCTGTTGGTTTCGTTTGAGTTAGAGTCTGTAGATTTCTTTTCTTAAGGTCTGTTAGTAGTTGTAATTAAGTGTTTTACTCTATGAAAATTTAAAATTTCCAAAATATTTTCTATACTTATCTACTAGAACTATGCTCGGTCTGATTAATGCGGGGTCATGATTTGTAGGCAATCTCCATAGGATTCGACCATTACCAAATAAGAAAGGGGGGAAAAGAAAAGAAAATCATGAGAGAAACAACGGTAAAATAAGAGAGAGAATAATAAAACAAAAGAAGGAAAGCAAAAACAAGCCGAGAAAAAATAAAAGGGAAGAAGAAAAAGAAAACAAGAGAGAAAGGAAAGTGGCATAGGATAAAGGCCGGGATGACGCAAGCAGCCAATCCATGTGCATAATGGAAACCGATAACTTCTTAGGTGCATTCATCCCCGAATATGTGGCTACCTATATGTTGAAGACTAACCGCTAACATGTTTTGGTGTGGTTTATCCAATTCAAGCAGGTGGTTAGTTTTGCGGCATTCTTGCAACCCACCCCTATAACACTCGGTCCTATAGCAAGCTGACTATGGCCAACCAAGAAACCGACGCAAGTATCATTGATCCCTCAAAAGAGGTGGAAGAGTTGGATGTCAATGCAATGAAAGAAGAGATTTACAAGAAGAAGCAGCAGATGGTGAAATATATCAAGCGTGGGTAAGAGGGCAACTACAACCAGCTTATCCTGCCAACCCGACCTTCATCCCACCATTAGCCCATTCACATGACCACCATGCCACTGATCCACCCCCAAGCTTCCCCATCTACCAACAATACTAGGGCACAACTTCCCAGACACCCCCAGCTTCACTACCCAAAGTTATTCCCCAACCCCCCACCAATTGCTCCTATCTTTGTGGCATCTCCTCCCGCTGCACTCCATAGATCATCCAATGAACCTTTTTTCTAAGCTCATGATAACCAGTATTACCCACCAGAACCCACTTTCAAAGCCCCGAACCCTACTCTTACGCTCCCCGTTTTAAAATCCCTGCAGAGGTTGAAAAACCAGCCAAAAATCCCGAGCAAGAGGAGGTGCTCAGGAAAGTCAAAAGTCTAGAGCAATCATTTAGAGATATACGAGGGTTAGGAGGCCAAGTGTGTGTGGAATACAAAGATCTCTAGTTTTTCCCAGATGTATAATATCGTCGGACTTTAAGATGACCAAGTTCGACTTATACGACGGTTATGGTGATCCAATACTAAGGGATTTCTACAACAAGATGAGAGTGGTAGGCGGGAAGGATGAATTAATGATGGTGTACTTTAGTCAAATTTTAAGTGGTTAAGCTTTGGAATGGTACACACGACATGAGCATGCTCGGTGATACACATGGGATGATCTAGCCCAAGCATTTGCCTGTTATTTTCTGTACAATCTTGAAATTATTCCAGATTATTTGTCTTTGAGAAAACTGGAAAAGAAGTACAATGAGAGCTTCAGAGAGTATGGCTTTCGTTGGAGGGAGCAGACAGCAAGGGTCGACCTATAAATGAAGAAAAGCGAAATGGTGGATTACTTCTTGCAAGCTTTGGAGCCTACATATTTTTGTCACATGGTATCGACAATGGGTAAATCCTTTAATGAGGTAGTAAAAATTGAAAGCATGGTAGAGGAGAGACTCAAATGTAACAAGAATATGATTATTCAGCAATCAAAGCAACCACTCAGGCAATCCAGAGCGGGACAGAGGGAGCAATCGGAAAGAAGAAGAAGGAGGAGGTAGCAACAATTGACTCAGGGACTATTTTCGGGCCCCGGGTTCCTTCCCATTACCACCACCCCGACCTCATCATCAAACCTATCCACACACTCCATATAGCCTACAACAACACTACTATATATATCCTGACCCCTTTTTATCCGTCCATCATGCACAAACACATACTTAACCTTCCGCTCACGCACAATGACATGCGCGAACCCCACAGAATAATTACCCAGCTCCACAAAATAACTATCCACCTCCAAGAGCCTACCAGCACCCCCTGAAACTAGCTTTCCGGACCAATCAAGCTTTAAACAATGAGATAATATAGAAGAAGAAAAGTTTCACTCCATTGGAAGAATCGTATACTAGCCTATTCCACAGGTTGAGACAGTTACATATGTAGAGGCCGATTGAAGAAAAATAGCCAAATTCTCCTCCGAGAAATCTGGACTATTCTGTCACTTGTCAGTATTATTCCGGTGTCCCAGGGCATGACACAGAAATTTGCTGGCATTTGAAGAGTGCTATTTAAGAGCTTATTGATTCACATCGGATTGAAGTGCAAGCTTCAGAAGCACCCAACATCAATCAAAACCCGTTTCCTGCTCATCAGGAGACGAATATGATTGAGCTAGTGCACAAAAAAGGAGAGCCCAAAAAGCCTTCGCTTTATGATGATCCGAGCCAGTGAGTGAAAGACGGTTGAGAAATTAACAAGAGAGATGTTGACGCTTAAGTTGAGTGGAACAAGAGTGAGCCTTTCGTTGTAGTTAAGGAGAAATCCCCGAGAGATGGGATGGTGAGACAAGAAAATGCAAAAGTGGTAGTACCAGGGGTGGCAAGCAGGCCTGTGGGTTTCGTGGAAAGCGCTCGCATAGAGCCTGACATTATCAAACCTGTAACATAGCTACTGATGATCAGCACCAAGTCCATCCCTTGGAATTATGACCGAGTAGCAGTGACTTGCAAAGGGAAAGAGGTAGAGGAGAAGTTTGTGAGACCCACAGATTGACTCGATCGGTGAGGTGCTTTTACCTTGAGAAATTGAGAAAACCTAAACAGACGAAGGATAACTCAGTGTTGGTGAAGAAAACTGTGAGTGAAGAGGAAGAAGAAGAGTTTTTGAAGAAGATGAAAATGCAGGATTATTCAATTGTGGAAAAAATGAGGAAGACGCCTGCTCAATTCTCGTTGTTATCATTGTTGATTCATTCGGACGAGAACCGTTGGGTGTTGATGAAGATCCTGAACGAGGCCCACGTTCCTGATAAAATCACGGTCAATCACTTGGAGAAGATAGCCAACAAGATTTTTGAGGTAAACTGAGTCACTTTTTCTGATGATGAATTGCCCGTAGAAGGCACCAAGCATAATAGAGAACTCTATCTCACGGTAAAGTGCGATGATTCTGTAGTTACTCGAGTGTTGGTTGATAATGGTTCAAGCATGAATATTTACCGTCTTTCCACGTTGAAAAATTTGAAGGTGGGTGATGCAAAAATCCACAAGAACAACATTTCTGTGCGAGGGTTTGTTGGCGGGGGGAAAAATTTGGTCGGTGACATAGTGCTCGAATTGACAATCAGACCAGTTGATTTTACCATGGAATTCCAAGTGTTGGATGTGGCTGATTCCTACAACCTACTGTTGGGATGACCCTAGATCCATGCTGCTAAAGCAATCCCCTCTACTTTGCATTAAATGGTGAAATTTGAATGTGACCGACAAGAAATAGTAGTGCATGTCGAAGACCATCTGTATGCTCACAGTGATGCTATTGTGCCATTCATCGAGGCGAATGATGACAAGGGCCCTGGGTGTATCAGTTTCATGATACGGCATCAGTGAGAAAAGTTCCAGAGGGGGAATGTATTCCAACGCCAAAGTTAGCCGCTGCATTATTCATGGTGGCTGTTGAAATATTGAAGAACGGGTTTGTTTCGGGAAAGGGTTTGGGGGCATCACTTTAGGGTATCATACAACCGGTATCTCTATCCAAAAACATAGAAACCTTTGGTTTGCGGTTCAAGCCCACAATTGCAGACATAAAGAGTGTTACATCCTATGTTTTCGTACGTGAGAATACGTTGTAAGCCAATTGATGTAAGCTAAAAAATGAGATCATTTTTGAAAATACATAATGTAAGTTTCATCTTGTTATCTTGAAAGATACATATCTTTAAGATCATGAATAACAAGCACCAAAAGGGTTAGAAAGCTTAGACAATAAACGAATAGAAGAAAATAAGTTCCGTCGAAAGTTGACAAGTTTGGAATGTTATAACATGTACTTTGGGGTGATACTAGGGTTCTTATAATGAAAATGAGGTTATTCTATGAGTCATTTTATTCGTATTATATTCATTTTCTATATCTTTAAGGCAAGAAAGTTGTGGAACAAGAGTTGGCAAAGGTCATCACAAGTTACATTCATAAATTTGCTGAAATTTAGGTCAAATGTAGATGAACTTTATCCCAATATACTTGGAATCAAGGGACTATATACATACCAAATTCAATATCTACGAGTATAGTTTCTAACACATTAAACTGTTCATACATACGACATCAGAATAGAGAGATATTCGTGTTTTTGACCGCGCAAGCAGCTCCCAATGGGACCCACTTAGGCGGTGGTTGACCTACTTCAATTTATAAACGATTTGGACGCCTATTTTGGCTCATTTTTCAACTAAACTTCGTCTCCAAACTTCTCCCGACCCTTCTAAATAGATATCACAAGGGTATGAAGTGATTCCAAAGTGATTGCACCATATTTCAACATCAAAACCTAGTCCTAATGAAGAACAACACCTATTTGAGGTTGTGTCGTCATTGAGGATTGTTGTGGGCTGTATCTGGGTGAAATTCCAAGTTTTTGCGGCTTTCTAAGATGAGTATAACAGCCTACTAATTGTGCTTAAGCTTTCTTGTATGTTGGTTAAGTTGTTAGGATGATAAACCATAAGATAATACTTGGATTAGCTTAAGTCATTTTTATGGTGTTGTATTGCCATGTAGAGTTATTGTAAGCTGAATATTACTTGGATTTCGACACTTGACCTTACTATAGGAGGTAGGTATATTGTGTTCTTTCATGTGCCTAAGGTTATATTGATGTTGATTAAGTTAAATGGATGGGCTAGACATGAACTAGTGAATGACGTTGCTAATTGAGGATAGTTGAAGTTATGGATTGTTTTCGTTGTCATAAATATTTGGTACAAGGCTGGAATCATTGATTAATGACTTCATTATCACTTTAATAATACTTTAATGTTGAAGTAAGAAGTCTATAAGGATTGATAAGGTGTATACGGATTCCAATCGGAGCATGCTGCTCGTCGTGATGTAGTGGTGACTTGTTGTTGTTATATGGCGTCTTGATATTGATAATTATTTATTGATGAATTGCTCTGGTCATTGTTGTTGGTATATGGTATTGGGGGAGGCCCTAGTTACAAGGGATATGTTGCCTGAATATATGTAGACGAGCTACTAGCTTAAGTTACAGACTTAGCCTTTGCTCAACATTGGTTTTGAATCTCCTTATGCTATGATAGATTAGTTGAATTGTTTGAAGAGTGCTTGGAAGGTATTAGGACTCAACATATTTAAGGTATGTTATGGCACTTACTTTTTCTTTTGGCATGATCTAAAGTGACATGAACATAAACGGTACGCTAATTCATAACAGATCTACTCCTGGAAACTAAGGTTGTCCATGTTGTTCTTTCCTTGGAAAGTTGTTCTAAACAAGTGTGTATGATCCTTAAATCCTACTAAGGTTCATATTAATGGTAGGGATGTCCATAATATTCTTAGGTCACTCCAAAAGGTTTAGAACTTGATTCCATGAGTCAAGTGTATATATATATATATATATATATATATATATATATATATATCTGTGTGTGTGTGTGTGTGTATGTATTTAGTTTACTCTACCGAGCCGCGATATAGTAAGCCGGGCATGGCACCTATTGTACAACCACTGATCAGTTGGGTTTACCAAGCTCCACGTGGCGGGGTACGATTCTATTGAGCCTTGTTATGGCCAGGTACATTTTTATCGAGTCCTTTAGAGGCTGGGTATGATATGATGATGATGATGCCCACAGAGGCAAATTTTTTTAAAAGTTATGTATATATATGTATTATGCATTTCATCTTAGTAGTCCCCAGAGGCACTCAGATGTTACAGGTTATATCTCTTCTATCTCTCTTTACATTACTATTCTTGTTTGTGCTTGCATGCCTTACATACTCGGTACTTTACTCGTACCGAAGTTCCTTTTGACTAGAAGACATTGCGTTTCATGCCCGCAGGTTCCGATAGATAGGTTGATATTCCTCCAAGTAGGCTATCAGCTCAGCAAAAGGTGTTGGCGCACTCCACTTGCTCCTGAGTTGCCTATTTGATCAGTATGCTCTGGATATGTATTGATTGGTATGGTGGAGTCCTGTCCCGGCCTCTATGATATTAGGTACTCTTAGAGGCTTGTAAACATATGTCATGTGTATGGATAGTTTTATGGCCTTTTTGGCCTATGTTTTGAGTTTACAAATGATCATGTCTGCCTTATAGGCTCGTATGTCACATGTATAAGTTTGCATATCATGTTGGGTCGTCATATGTAGAGTATTCCCTTATGTTTTATTCTTGTTATCTCATGATCAGTTTTCTGGCTCACTTAACCATTATTGTGTGATAAGAAAGATATGTTACGTTGGTACTCGGTCGAGTAAGGCACCAGGTGCCCGTCGCGGCCCTTCGTCGTGAGAAAAGTGGTATCAGAGCAATTCTATCTTGGGGAGTCTACAAGACGTGTCTAGTAGAGTCTTGTTTATGGGTGTTTAGTGCACCACACTTATAAGCAGGAGGCTACATGGCTTTTAGGACTGTCACTCTTTCTTCTTTTTCTAGATCATGCGGTAGAGCTCAATTGTAAGTACTCAATTTTCTAAACTCTATCTTATTCATGATATGTCGATGCCTACATCCCGAAAGACAATTGGTAAGAGATTGATTATGGATGTGGAAGAGTTTATCAGAGGAACTTGATTTTGCATCATGCTTATAATGTGTAAATGTTAGGTCTTCAGCAGATCATATGCGTACTAAGATATGTGAGTCTCTTGATAAGGAGCCTCAAGGCATGAATATCTATCCACCCATATGGTAAAGAGCAACGAGAGAATTAGAAGGTGGATATAAGTTTCAATAAGGGAAATAAATAACATGAAAAAAAGAAGAAGTACGAGGTACCCAGATAATGAACATTATCAGTATTTGCAATTCAGGTAGAGAAATATATGCATTTTGAGTTACTTTTAACAGTAACAAAGTTATATACAATTGACCACGTCCATCTCAATTATGCCCTATGGGAACTGACAAATATAGTTTAAGAGAACAATGTAATATCAGGATCAAGCTGGGTTAGAGTAAGAAAAAATTGTGGATGGATTGTTATCATTAGCTAACATTTCCAAAGGGTAGTGCAAATGGGGTAATAGATCTCCTTGTGAGACACCCAGATGGTGAATTCTAGAATAGTGGAATCAGATATGAATACTAGAATATTCAGAAATTTTAGAAGATAGGCAGCGGAATCCTCAAAGGGATAATTATTTACCTTAGTATGACTGCCGCCCCGAGAGGGAGAGAGAGAGAGAGAGAGAGAGAGAGATAGATAGATAGATAGATAGATAGATAGAGAGAGATAGAGATAGAGAGAGATAGAGAGAGAGAGAGAGAGAATTTTAGGCATCCCGAAGAGCCAGCGAGATTTAGAAAGAGGAGCTAAAAGTGAAAGAACGTTTTTGTTGAAGTTTTCAGAATAAAGTGATAAGTAGAAATATTAGTCTGAGAATAAGAAGAGAGTAAATGAAATATTATGAGTAAGGTGTGATAAATGGCATGACAGGATGACAAAGTCTACAGTCAAGTGAAGGGATAGACAAAAGGTGACATGCCGTGATAAAATTAAAGTGTATAAGCCATATCCCTATTTTGAGAAATGAGTTGGTGACTCCGACGTGATTACCAGAAGGAAAAGGTAGACCCTAGAGTAATAGAAGGAAGTATGGGTTGGTGAACAAGAAACATTGAACATGAATTGGGAATTGAATGATTTAATAATAGTCTCCATCATGAGAAATTTAGAGATTGCGTTCCAGCGATAATAGAATGGACAACAGAAGAATAAAATTTAAAGGTAATTCAGTAAGATGCTTTGCTAGAGTAAGATCCGTGAGCAGAGTTAATCATAAGGGAATAAGTGTGTCGGTTACACTAGGTGTCACCTTTGTGCGTAAGAAATCTAGTTATCCCCGGTACAAAAGGTTACCATAAGGCAATTAAGGTTCATTGATAATGTGAAAAGATGCCAAAGATGAAGAGGTAAATTAAGTATAGTTAGATCATCGTAGTACTAAATCTTAGTACTTCCCTAAAGGGGGGAATATGGTGTGGTATGGTATTAAGTTGGAGTTAAGCGGTGTAGTTAACTATAGAATGGTAAAGGAAGAATGTGGTAAAAAGGACAAAGGGATGATATTGCATTTATTTAGTTCCTACAGATATGTTGCGACTCCATAATATTATACAAGCACGACACCGGAGAGAGGCAGTAAAAGTTTCTGGTCAGGATGTTATTAATAAGATAAATAAGTGCGAATGGACACTTGATACATTAGGAGCTAGTGGTTAGAGGTAAGTTAAGACAGGATATATCCTAAGAGAAATTATTCAAAATATATATATGAGAATGGACCAATGAGTAATTAGTAGTTGATTCAGGATGAGCCCGGTTATGGCTAGATGAGAGGTCATAGATACATCAATGGATCATGCAAGATAAATGTAGTGAACCGCAACATAGTGAATGCCACTAAGGAGACAATAAAAATTTGATCTTAGAAGTAACCTTATGAGCACAAAGGCACAATGTTATGTAACTAAGGATTAATATAGGTGAATAAGAATAACGAAAATTTCCTTTGGTGTATGATATAACAAGCTGGCAACTTTATAAGATCCAGAAGGTCTCCCTAAGAACTACAATGAAAGACTAGCTGAGGAAATAAGGAAGAAGCTTTCCACCTAAGCATAGTGAGCTAAAGAGTAAATGATCTTGCAAAAACAGTCTTACTACAATATTTTATACACTCCACAAGAAAGTGGCACCTATCTGTTGAAACACGTTCTCAAGTCGCTAAAAGTAAACGTGTGTTCATCTTTGTAGGTTTTGATAAATGACAAACCAACGCGCATGGAACATTGACATATGCCGAAGTCCAAGCGCAAGAGAAACAAAGAACAAGATCAAGTAAAGCAACAAAGTTATACATGAGTCGTCTTAATTGTGATCTTGATCCGACAATAGATTCAAGACTTGACTTCTCTCGTAAAATCATTTTCATCAAACCATGCATCTTTGATTTAAAACAAAATGATTTTCAAACATTGTCATTTTAGCCAAAATGAATTTTAAACATGTCTTTCAAATCTGGACAGAAATAATCGATTATGTTTTTTTGATAATCGATTATGTTAAGACAGTGTAAACCGGAATTTACAAAACAGCAAAATAATCGATTATGTCTTTTTGATAATCGATTATGTTAAGACAGTGTATAACCAGAATTTACAAAATAGCAAAATAATCGATTATGTCTTTTTGGTAATCGATTATGTTAAGACCGTTGCCAATGTATTTTTAAATGCTGAAAGATAATCGATTATGCACAAGGCAATAATCGATTATGCTAGCATAAAATCAGCGTCTGATTTTTAAACGTTATCAGGTAATCGATTATGCAATTTGAATAATCGATTATTCTACTTAAAATCTGCATATGATTTTTGAACGATTTGCAGATAATCGATTATGCAAATCAGATAATTGATTATCCTATCACAAAATCAGCAATTAGTGATTGGCAATTAAGCAACGCTCTTGGTGACTTTAAAGACTATAAATACACCTCAAAATCACTCTTTTAAACACAACAACTGATTACAATTCTTGCTTAAGCTTACATACTTTCATATCAATCATTTCATTGTTTTTGAGAGCCAAATTCTTGACGAAGTTGTTGTGTTCTTGAGCGTATTAATTTTACTCACATCTACTCTATAAGAGAGTCTTGTCTTGAGTGCTAAGTGTTTGCATACACTTGAAGGGAAGTTCTAATCCCTTGTTGTAAGAAGGAAAGTTTAGTTCCTTGACTTGAAGTCTTGAGGTGAGGTATCCTCGAGCAAGTTGAAGTCTTGTAGAGTGTATATCTACGAGCAAGTGTAATGGTTTGTTAGGCACCTGTAAGCTTAACGGAGTTGGTGTAAAACTCGAGAGAGTCTCTCGGGGACTGGACTAACCACACGTCGTGGTGAACCAGTATAAATTCAGTGTGTTCTCTCCTTACTACTTTAATTACCGCACTTACTTTATTCCTGCAATTTTAATTCCGCAAATTTATCTTGATTTTTATTAAAACGCTATTCACCCCCCCTCTAGCGTTAAGCGTATATTCTAACAATTGGTATCAGAGCCTAACTCTCTGAAAGACTTAACAGTTTGAGAGAAACAATCCATGGCTTCTACTCGTAACGTTTATGCAGGACTAGGTGAAGGACAATGCTTCACAAGGCCACCACTCTTCGATGGCACCAATTACACTTATTGGAAGAAGAGGATGAGAATATTCATCCAATCAAATAATTTCATACTGTGGAAAATTATAAAGAATGGAGAGCAAATACCAACCAAAAAGGTTGAAAATGAAATGGTTCCTAAATCCGAAGATGAATACGATGCGGAAGATATCAGAAAAGTGGAGAACAACGCTAAAGCCATCAACATGATGTACTGTGCTGTAAACCCCGATGATTATAGGAAAATATCATGTTGCACAACGGCCAAGCAAATGTGGGATAAATTGTAAATCACCTACGAAGGTACGGACCAGGTAAGAGAAGCTAAAATAGATTTTCTAACCCATGAATATGAACTTTTTCATATGAAGGAAAACGAGAAGATAGATGATATGTTCGAACGATTTTCAAAAATCGCTAATGATCTTCATGCTCTTAAGAAGACTTTCACGGATAGGGAACTTGTCCGTAAAATTCTTCGAAGTCTCACTCCGGAATGGCGCTCCAAAGTCGACGCTATTCAAGAATCAATTGGCATTACAAATGTCACAATCGACGGGCTTAGAGGTAATCTCAAAACCTATGAATCTACTATTCTTAACCCTCCTTTGGATGATCAAAGGAAACGAAGAATCGCCCTTAAAGCAAGCACGGCTCAACCTCAAAATGATGAGGATTCAAGCGACGAAGATAACGAGTTCGGACTCGTTATTAAGAAATTTCACAAGTTCATGCGAAAGGAGTATGAACGAAAAGGTAAGCGACAAGGAGACCAATTAAAGTGCTATGGATGCGGAGAAATCGGGCATATCAAACAAAATTGTCCAAATACCAAAAAGGAGAAGAAACCCGTCAAGAAACAAAGAGCATACATCTCTTGGGGAGGCGACTCCGGAGACGAATCAAGTGATGGAGAAGGAAACGAGACCGCAAACTTGTGTCTTATGGCACACGAAGAAACTCAAAATGAGGTATGTACTACTTCTAAGAACTATTTCACTTTAGAAGAAATGCAAGATGCATTTGATGAATTGTATAAAGAGTTTATTAGCGCTTCTAAATCCATAAAAGATTTAAGAAAACAAATTTCTTCAAAAGAAAAGGATTTTGAAAAACTAACTCTTGAAAATGAGAAATTAAAAGAGGAAAACAAGTTTTACGGCAAAAGAAGCGCCGATAAACCCGACAATGGTTGTACATCTTGCAAATCTCTAAAAGATGAAGTAGAAAAACTTAAGAGCACCTTGAATTAATTCAACTCCTCTCACAAAAATCTCAATAAGGTTCTTATAAACTTGAAATCTACTAAACATGGAATAGGTTTCAAAAATGTGCCTAACAAAAAGGATGAGACCTTTCCTAAACAACCTAGAAATAACAATCCTAGGACCACTATACATCCTAGAACGAGCACTAGAAGAAATGTAGAACAATTTAAAACACCTAGAAAAGATTTTCAAAAATTGCAACCTAGAAATATTCAACCTAGAAATAATAATCCTAGAATCGTTATGCATCCTAGAATGAACACTACAAGAAATGTTGAGCAATTTAGAAAACCTAGAAAAGATTTTCGAAAATTACATCAAAACTATATTCCAAAAAATAGGGTGAATGAATTTAGATCCCCAAATTATTATCATCCTAGAAGAATGCACAATCCGAATGTCATTTGTCATTATTGCAATAAAATTAGACATATTGCTCCCGCATGCTTCACTAGACATAGACATTTCACTGCAGGTCAATCACACCACTATTTTGCACCTAACACACAAGGACCCAAAATGGCTTGGGTACCAAAATCTCATTAATTTGTTTTGTAGGTGTGTTTGAAGGGATCAAGTGTACTTTGGTACCTTGATAGTGGATGCTCCAAACATATGACCGAGGATGCATCAAAATTCCTTCAACTAAAAACCACGGAAGGAGGAAATGTTATTTTTGAGACAATAACAAAGGAAAGATTATCGGCATTGGCTCGGTCGGTAAGGACGAATCCTCCTCCATTAAGCATATTTTGCTAGTTAAGGGTCTTAAACATAATCTCTTGAGCATAAGTCAATTATGTGACAAGGGAAATCTTGTATTGTTTGACTTCGAAGAATGCTTAGTTATCCATCGTAGTGATTTTAAAGTTATTCTTCGTGGTATTAGAATTGATAATATCTATATGGTTGATCTTGAAAATTCTTCATCAAGTTTTGTGAATTGCCTTTTAAGTAAAGAAGACGACATGTGGTTATGGCATCGTAGAGTAGCTCATGTCAACATGAATCTTTTAAACAAATTAGTTTCTCAAGATTTAGTAATCGGTCTTCCAAAACTAAAATTTGAAAAAGATTCTATTTGTGATTCATGACAAAAAGGGAAACAAATAAAAGCCTCTTTTAAATCTAAAAATGTTGTTTCAACCACTAGACCTTTACAACTTCTTCACATGGATCTTTTTGGACCATCTCGTGTTGATAGTCTTGGTGGAAATCTTTATGCTTTTGTAATTGTTGATGACTACTCTAGATTCACATGGACGTTATTTCTTGCTCATAAAAGTGATGCCTTTCATGCTTTTAAAAGTTTTCTTAAACGTGTTCAAAATGAAAAGAACACAACCGTCACTTCCATAAGAAGTGATCATGGGGGAGAGTTCGATCATAATCTCTTCGCGGATTTTTGTGACGAACTCAGTATTGAACATACCTTTTCGGCTCCACATACACCACAACAAAATGGAGTGGTGGAACGTAAAAATCGATGTCTCGAAGAGATGGCTAGAACCATGCTCGATGAGGCTAAGATTTCCAAAAAGTTTTGGGCGGATGCCGTGAGTACCACAAGCTATGTTTTAAACAGAGCTGTCATAAGACCGATACTCATGAAAACTCCCTATGAACTCTATAAGGGAAGGAAACCAAATCTTTCCCATCTTAGATTCTTCGGTCGTAAATGTTTCATTTACAACAACGGAAAACATAACTTGGGAAAATTTGACGTGAAATCCGATGAAGGAATTTTTCTTGGTTATTCATCGCGTAGTAAAGCATATAGAGTCTTCAATAATCAAACCAAAACTGTTGAGGAATCTCCTCATATAGTATTTTGTGAAAATGATGCTCGCTTGGCGAGAAAGGATTCTTGTGTTGATCTTGCAGATTCTTTAAACAAAATAAGTCTTCAAGACAAGGTACAAGAGGAAAATCCAAAGGAAATTCAAGATGAAATCTTGGAACAACCATCGGAGGAAGCACCACCACAGGAGGAAGAAACGGTGCTGCCCAACGCCTGGAGGACATTCAAAGACCATCCTCTCGACAAGGTAATTGGTAACATCGAACAAGGGGTAAGCACTCGAAACACTCTTAAGAACACTATAGGACACACTGCTTTCGTTTCTCAAATAGAACCCTCAACCATTTCCGAAGCAATTGGGGATGAGCATTGGACCTTGGCAGTGCAAGAGGAGCTTAACCAATTCAAACGTAATGATGTTTGGGAATTGGTGCCAAGACCCGATAATCACACCATAATTGGTACGAAATGGGTTTTTCGAAATAAATTAAATGAAAATGGTATAATCACTAGAAACAAAGCTAGGCTTGTTGCTAAAGGCTATAATCAAGAAGAAGGAATTGATTATGAAGAAACTTATGCACCAGTTGCACGACTAGAAGCTATTCGTCTATTACTTGCTTTTGCCTCTTCCATGAATTTTATTTTATATCAAATGGATGTAAAGAGTGCCTTCCTAAATGGGCTTATTCAAGAGGAAGTATATGTTGAACAACCCCCGGGTTTTGAAGACTTTAAATCTCCCGATCATGTCTTCAAACTTAAGAAAGCCCTCTATGGTCTTAAACAAGCTCCCCGAGCTTGGTATGAATGCTTAAGCAAATTTCTTTTGGACAATGAGTTCATTAGGGGGAAATTTGACACTACACTCTTTATTAAGAACAAAAACAATGACATCTTATTAGTTCAAATATATGTAGATGATATTATTTTTGGTGCTACTAACAATTCTCTGTGCAAGGAATTCTCTGAATTAATGACAAGTGAATTTGAAATGTCAATGATGGGTGAGCTAAACTTCTTCGTGGGGTTGCAAGTGAAACAAATGAAAGAGGGAACTTTCATTTGCCAATCTAAATATTGCAAGGAGTTGCTAAATCGTTTTGAAATGAGCAACGCCAAAGCAATGGCCACTCCAATCAGTACATCCGACCATCTTGACAAAGATGAGAAAGGTAAGGAAGTAGACACAAAGAAGTATCGAGGTATGATCGGATCCCTTCTTTATCTTACTGCAAGTAGACCGGACATCATGTTTAGTTGTGTTTATGCGCTCGATATCAATCATGTCCGAAGGAGTCGCACCTAACTGCGGTAAAACGGATAATGAAGTATCTTGTTGGAACTATAAATGTGGGACTATGGTATCCCAAAGGTTCTTCATGCCAACTTGTTGTCTATTCCGATTCCGATTTTGCGGGTTACAAATTGGACCGCAAGAGCACTAGTGGCACTTGCCATTTGCTTGGTAGCTCTCTAGTTTCTTGGTTTAGCAAGAAACAAGTAAGTGTTGCGCTATCCACAACCGAGGCTGAATATGTAGCCGCGGGGAGTTGTTGTGCTCAAATTCTTTGGATGAAACAACAACTCTCAGATTATGGTCTTAGTATCAATCATATCCCTCTTCGATGTGATAATACTAGCGCCATAAGCTTGACGAAGAACCCTGTTCTTCACTCAAGAACGAAACACATAGAAATTAGGCACCACTTCATAAGAGATCACGTTCTCAAAGGTGATGTCGAAATTGAGTTTGTTGAAACCAAATATCAATTGGCCGACATCTTCACAAAGCCTTTAGAGAAAGAGTCCTTCTTCCGAATTCGTAGTGAACTCGGGATTCTTGACTCCACGTTGATCTAATACATGCATTGCATTTTTCTTTTCAACGATTACTAACTTGAGCGTCGGAGGCGCCTAACTCTTTTTTGCAGGTATCACCCCAAAGATAGGGGGAATTCTCGGGCACTGGTGACAAATAATCGATTTTTCTTAGTCAATAATCGATTATTACTCCTTTATGTTTTCTTATTATTCTACTGGAAAAATAAACTAATCGATTATACTAATACTAGAATCGATTATCTAACATTTTGATTTTGCAGGAATCTGGCAATCATATTTATTAATCGATTATCAATATTACTAATCGATTATTGAAAGTTCAGTTTTACAAGTGTTAATTAAATGATCGATTGTTGAAAACTGAATAATCGATTTCCTCTTACCGTCTCGGTTTTTCATCGCACTGCCTAAAAATAATCGATTATCTCCAAATCAAAATCGATTATTCCCCGAGTCCGTATAACACACTGTGCAGCAATAATCGATTACCAAAGTTCAGTAATCGATTACCAACGGTCAGCTCATCAAAATTGTTACCGTTTTTGACCGTTTGGCTTAATAAATCTGCAGCTTTTTGTTCAATAAATGCCTCACTTCTTCAATTCTATAAATAGGTGTTTTCATCCTTCAAATTTCTCACTCCAACTTCACTCTTAGCTTCAAACAATCTTCAAAAGCCCTCAAATATTTGCAACAGCTCTTATTTCTTCATACTAATAGCGAGCAAGCACTCTAAACGCGCTCGTTCCGGCAAACAAATTGCCTCCTCTTCCGTCGCTCGTCCACTCTCCCACTACTATAAAGACGGATCCTTCTTACGTTTCGACACTGAACCCGAACTCCTTCGATTCGTCGAAAAATTTGAAAATCGAGAAATCCTTCCTCCTCGATTCTCCACTGGTCGATTCCTTAGCCACAGCGCCCCTCCATCCACAGCAAATATCCTCATGCAAAGCCAACTCCTTGAATTCATATATCTTCAATCCCCTTACATTCACCCTGCTCTAATTCGTGCCTTCTATTCCAATCTCGGGAAGGACGAAGATGGTGAACTAGTCTCAAACATCAATGGAGTTCCAATTCTTTTAAATGAGGAACACATGCAACTCCTCACAAAACTTCCACGAAATGGGGAAGATATTTCACTTCACACTAGAGAAGAAGGTGCTTTATTTGATGAACAACTCCTTTTCAACCAAATTGGCATTGGCGAATTTATTGCTAGTCCGGAGCATCGTCGCCCAACCATTACGCACATGCTCCCTGAATATCGCCTAATCTTCTATTTCATCACCCGCATTCTAAAACCGCGCAAATTCAATCATACAACTCTCTCTCATGAGGATTCAAAACTCATGCATGCAATTATCACCGGGGCTCGCATCAATTGGTGCCAGTTCGTCATGACTCACATGTATGATGCAATTGGGGACGATAAGCCACTCCCCTAGGCCTTTGTCATAATGGCTCTTTTTCAAGCCTCCGGTATCGACACCTCCGTCGGTCCTCTAAAAAGGCAACAAAACATTGGGAAATTCAAGAAACTTCATTTCCCAATATCGGTGATCATCCGGCTCCTCGTCCTACTCAAAGACGTTGTCCTCAGGATCCTTCTGTTGCTTCCCTCCAAACCATTTTTGAGCAACTTGCCTCTTTGTCCACATCTATGAATCGTATTGATAGAAATGTCACTCGATTATCCCACGAGCTTCATGGATATTTTGACCACGTCCACTATCTATATGCCCAAGTTGCCCTTCCGGAAGAAGTGTCGGATGCCGAGGCGGATGTTAATGTTGACAATGAATAATATTTTTTTTTTCGTATCGGTTGAATAATATTGTCTCTTTTTCTTGCTTTATTATGTATTTTCAATATTGTTTCCTCAATAAAAGTTTATTAATTTTTGCTAATGTCAAAAGGGGAAGAATAAGGGCTATGCACACTAATACATATTGGCATAAATTAAGGGGGAATTCATAAATTGAGGGGGAACTCATTCATATATTTATATACTTGTCTTGGATTGTCATTATCAATTATTTAATATGCATATCCCGATATTGGTTTGCCATTATCAAAAAGGGTGAAATTGTTGAAACACGTTCTCAAGTCGCTAAAACTAAACGTGTGTTCATCTTTGAAGGTTTTGATAAATGACAAATCAATGCGCATGGAACATTGACATATGCCGAAGTCCAAGCACAAGAGAAACAAAGAACAAGATCAAGTAAAGCAACAAAGTTATACATGAGTCGTTTTATATTGTGATCTTGATCCGACAATAGATTCAAGACTTAGCTTCTCTCGTAAAATCATTTTCATCAAACCATGCATCTTTGATTTAAAACAAAATTATTTTCAAACATTTTCATTTTAGCCAAAATGAATTTTAAACATGTCTTTCAAATCTGGACAGAAATAATCGATTATGTTTTTTTGATAATCGATTATGTTAAGACAGTGTAAACCGGAATTTACAAAACAGCAGAATAATCGATTATGTCTTTTTGATAATCGATTATGTTAAGACAGTGTATAACTGGAATTTACAAAGCAGCAAAATAATCGATTATGTCTTTTTGGTAATCGATTATGTTAAGACCGTTGCCAAAGTATTTTTAAACGCTAAAAGATAATCGATTATGCACAAGGCAATAATCGATTATGCTAGCATAAAATCAGCGTCTGATTTTTAAATGTTATCCGGTAATCGATTATGCAATTTGAATAATCGATTATTCTGCGTAAAATCTGCATATGATTTTTGAACGTTTGCAGATAATCGATTATCCAAATCAGATAATCCTAGCACAAAATCAGCAATTAGTGATTGGCAATTAAGCAACAGTCTTGGTGACTTTAAAGTCTATAAATACACCTCAAAATCACTCTTTTAAACACAACAACTGATTACAATTCTTGCTTAAGCTTACATACTTTCATATCAATCATTTCATATTCATTTCATAGTTTTTGAGAGCCAAATTCTTGACGAAGTTGTTGTGTTCTTGAGCTTATTAATTTTACTCACATCTACTCTATAAGAGAGTCTTGTCTTGAGTGCTAAGTGTTTGCATACACTTGAAGGGAAGTTCTAATCCCTTGTTGTAAGAAGGAAAGTTTAGTTCCTTGACTTGAAGTCTTGAGGTGAGGTATCCTCGAGCAAGTTGAAGTCTTGTAGAGTGTATATCTACGAGCAAGTGTAACGGTTTGTTAGGCACCCGTAATCTTAACGGAGTTAGTGTAAAGCTCGAGAGAGTCTCTCGGGGACTGGACTAACCACACGTTGTGGTGAACCAGTATAAATTCGGTGTATTCTCTCCTTAGTACTTTAATTACTGCACTTACTTTATTCCTGCAATTTTAATTCCGCAAATTTATCTTGATTTTTATTAAAACACTATTCACCCCCCCCCCCAGCGTTAAGCGTATATTCTAACACTATCATGGCTAATGAATGGAAAAAGAAGTCATCAAAGGTAATGTTTGAGATCATATTAGGTACAAGAAATTACAGTATTCGTGGGCAATAAAATAGGCCAAGCATGCAACAAGTGGTAGAACGACAGGGAAAAGTAATTGCTTACATTTAAGGAGAACTGAGAAGGCACAAAAGGAAATTTATGGTGCTAGCTAGTTAAGGAAGTTTGCGAGTAGTATAAATAGATAGATGTAGGTTGTAAGGTAAAGTGTTGTAGAGCAAAAAGGTTTTAGGTAGATAGGATTAAGGATATGAAAAGGTGAGTGAGAAGGTGACGAGAATATATACGTCCTTGGGATTAAACCCATCAAAACAAGAGAGCTGATAGCTTCCATAGCTTATTGAAAGCTCGCTACAGTCTGAATGAACTCAGAGGAGTTTAGGACTAGGGGCATTTAGAAGAGATAGAATGCTGCGCTAGTAGTAGAATAAGGGTGTAATTGTGATAAATGATAAGAGAATAACATTTAGGCCTTTGATTGAGTAATGATTTAAAGAGAATGGATTTCATGAATTGCACAGGAGTTGAATACCCCCATAAGATGAATCATGTTTAGATACTATGAAATATGGTCATTGTAGTGGAGTATCATCCCTAAGTAGATTAAGCAAATCACTTAAGATGTTCCTCGATGAGACGTGAGCCTCAATGATAATGTATTACGTAAGAGGTTTCAAGTTATGAGTGGTAGATTAAGATCAACATTAAGGCTGGATCAACGATGGATGGATACAAGTTAAAAATTATGAGAGAAAATTAGGTTGTAATTCTTAAGATGAAAAATAATGAGAAAGCACTAAAGGACTTAGATTTATACGTATAGGAAAAGCCACGAGAGTAACCTGGAGTTGGCAAGCAAACCTCAGTAATAATTAACCAAAGTAAGTTTTATGTTATAGTATAACCTACCTAGATGTAGTAAATCCATAAATATAGATATAAAACACTATGAAACAAGAGATAGTAATAGTCTTAAGTTCGATAAAGTACCAAGCAAAAGACATCAGTACACCGATAGATGCCTACAGGGACAACTTGTCATAATTCTGTATATGTTCATAAAGTGAGGCTTAGAGATTGGCTAAATGATAGAGGAAAAGGGGAAGGATAGTTGCCAGGCACTCATACAAGGACACAATCGTACTTACTACATGACATAAACTAGCAAATGTTACGATATTGGAAGAATTCCAACCACGTGTCATGGCGTAAGAAAGAGGCCTAAAAGGGAGAATGCCCAAGCGTTTGACTTTATTCACAAAATAGTTGCTTAGATAGCAAGGTGCGCATTAAAGTGAATTTATTCACAAAATAGTTGCTTAGATAGCAAGGTGCGCATTGAAGTATTCGTAGAGCCATAGTTTAAGAAACTGATAAGCACATCAGTCAACATTCAAGGACGAATGTTCCAAAGGGGGAAATGATGTTACATCCCATGTTTTCGTATGTGAGAGTACGTCGTAAGCCAATTGATGTAAGCTAAAAATGTGATCATTTTTGAAAATACATAATGTAAGTTTCATCTTGTTGTCTTGGAGTTTACAAATCTTTAAGATCATGAATAACAAGTACCAAAAGGGTTGGAAAGCTTAGACACTAAACGAATAGAAGAAAATAAGTTTCGTCGAAAATCGACAAGTTTGGAATATTATAACATGTACTTTGGGGTGATACTAGGGTTCATAAAATGATAAGGAGCTTATTCTATTAGTTATTTTAGTCATATGATATTCATTTTCTATGTTTTGAAGGCAAGCAAGTTGTGGAACAAGAGTTGGCAGAGGTCATCACAAGTTACATTAATAAATTTGCTGATATTTAGGTCAAATGTAAATGAACTTTTCTCCCAATATGCTTGGAATAAAGGGATTATCTACATACCAAATTGAAGATCTACAAGTCTAGTTTCTAGCTCATTAAACCGTTCATCCATACGACATCAAAGTAGATAGATATTCATGATTTCGCAAGACCAAAAAAACATCTCCCAATAGGACCCACTTAGGCGGTGGTTGACCTACTTCAATTCATAAATTATTTGGACGCCTATTTTGCTCATTTTTCAACTAAACTTCTTCTCCAAACTTCTCCTGGCCTTCTAAACAGACACCACAAGGGTATGAAGTGATTCCAAAGTGATTACACCATATTTTAACATCAAAACCTAGTCCTAGTGAAGAACAACACCTCTTTGAGGTTGTGTTGTCATTGAGGATTGTTGTGGGTTGTATTTGGATGAAATTCAAAGTTTTTGTCTAATGTGAGTATTACAGCCTATTAACTGTGCTTAAGCTTGCTTGTATGTTGGTTAAGTTGTTAGGATGATAAACTACAGGGTAATACTTAGATTAGCTTAAGTCACTTCTATGGTGTTGTATTGCCATTGAGGGTTATTGTTAGCTGAATATAACTTGAATTTTGAATTGAAGTTACTGTAGGAGGTAGGTATATTGTGTTCTTTCGTGTTCCTAAGGTTATATTGATGTTGATTAAGTTAAGTGGATGGGCTAGACATGAACTAGTGAATGAAGTTTCTAACTAAGGATAGTCGAAGTTATGGATCGTTTTCGTTGTTATAAATATATGGTATAAGGCTGGAATCATTGGTTAACAAATTCATTATCATGTTAATGATAATTTTATGTTTAAGTAAGAAATCTATAAGGATTGATAAGGTGTATACAGATTCCAATCGGAGCTTGCTGCTCGTCGTGATGTAGTTGTGACTTGTTGTTGTTATATGACATCTTGATATTGATAATTATGTATTGATGAATTGCTCTGGTCATTGTTGTTGGTATATGGTATAGGGGGAGGCCCTAGAAACAAGGGAGATGCTGCCCAAATTTATGTAGACGAGCAACTAGCTTAAGTTACAGACTGAGCCTTTGCTCAACACTGATTTTGAATCTCCTTATGCTATGATAGATCGTGTTGAATTGTTTGAAGAGTTACTTGGAAGGTATTAAGGACTCAGCATATTTAAGGTATGTTAAGGCACTTACTTCTTTCTTTTGTCATGATCTAAAGTTACATGAACTTAAACGGTACGCTAATTAATAACAGATCTACTCCTAGAAACTAAGGTTGTCCATGTTGTTCTTTCTTTAGAAAGTTGTTCTAAACAAGTGTGTATGATCCTTAAATCCTACTAAGGTTCATATTGATGGTAGGGATGTCCATAATGTTCTTAGGTCACTCCAAAAGGTTTATAACTTGATTTTACTCTACCGAGTCACGCTATAGTTGGCCGGGTATGGCACCTATTGTGCAACCACTGATCAGTTGGGTTTACCGAGCTCCATGTGACCCGGTACGATTCTACCGAGCCTTATTATGGCCGGGTATGTTATTACCGAGTCCTCTATGAGGTCGGGTACGATATGATGATGATGATGCCCACAGAGGAAAATGCTTTTAAAAGAATATGTATATATATTATTATGCATTTCATCTTAGTAGTCCCTAGAGGCACTTAGATGTTACAGGTTGTATCTCCTCTATCTATCTTTACAACACTGTTTTTGTTTATGCTTCTACGCCTTACATACTCGGTACTTTATTCGTACTGATCTCTCTTTTGACTGTGCGACGCTCCATTTCATGCATGCAGGTTCCGATAGACAGGTTTATATTCCCCCAAGTAGGCTATCAGTTCAGCGGAAGGTGTTGTGCACTCCACTTGCTCCGGAGTTTCCTATTTGATCAGTATTTTGTGGATATGTATTGATTGGTATTGCGGGCGCTGTCCCGACCTCTTTGATATTAGGTACTCTTAGAGGCTTGTAGACATATGTCAGGTGTATGGATATTTTTATGGCCTTGTTGGCCTATGTTTTGAGTTTACAATTGGTCATGTCGACCTTATAGTCTATGTCACGTGTATAAGTTAGCATATCATGTTGGGTTGTCATATGTTGAGCATTACCTTATGTTTTATTCTTGTTATCTCATGATGGATTTTCTAGCTCACTTAACCATTATATTATGATAAGAAAGATATGTTATGTTGGTACTCGATCGAGTAATGCACCGGGGGCCCGTCGCGGCCCTTCGGTTTGGGTAGTGACAAAGAGGGCTAGAAGAATAAAGAAGAAAGCATGGGTCATCCCCAAGCCCGTGCTGCATCTCTTCAATTCATTTGTGAAGCCTGGCACCAAGAAGTTCCCGACAATGATAAGTCCTAGTCTTGTGGTCAGTCCAGACAAAAAAATTGCTTGAAAGGTTCGAAAGGTTGTTTGAAGATGTGAATGTGGTTGAGGCAGTAGCAGGCTCTACCAAGGCAGATATGCAATTTGTTGGGCCCTATCAAGAATTGGGAAGCTACTCTTCTCCCGACCAGGAAGGACTTGTGGTAGTATGCTTTGATTTTTCTTTCCATTTCTCTAGATTATTCCAGGGTTGTAATTCAGAGTCTATGTTCCATCCATTTGGATGTGTAAACCCATTATTTTTCAGATTCAATGAAATGCAATTGTCTTTTCGTCAGTGCTGATAGTTTTTATTTTTCTTTGCTTCTCTTTTCCTTCTTATAGAATTATTTTTATACTGGCTCCAATGATATGACATGCATAAGGAATCTTTGGTCCAGTCTTGAAAGTCGGGCTAATTCAGAAGTAATAATTCAAGAGATAAAATGTGAGGATGAACCAGAATATGATGAGGAAAGGGCGTTTGAAGAAATTAGTAAAGAATTAAGTCACTTTGAGGAAAAGCCCAAGCCAAACTTAAGCGATACAGAAGAAGTCAACCAAGGGGGCCCAGATAACATCAGAGAAACTAAAATAAGTGTTCATCTTGAGCCGCAGCTTAGGGAAGAAATAATCGAAGCATTGCTTGAATACAAAGATGTTTTTGCATGGTCTTACAACAACATACCTGAGCTGAGCACTGACTTGGTGGTTCACAAATTTCACACTGACCCGGCATGCCCACCTGTCAAACAAAAGTTAGGGAAGTTTAAAACTGACATAAGCGTAAAGATCAAAGAGGAGGTCACCAAGAAGTTTGAGGAAAAGGTCATCCAAGTCACACAATATCCCACCTGGTTAGCCAATGCCATGCGTGTGCCAAAAACAGGATGGTAAAACTATGGTGTGTGTCGATTATCATGACCTCAACAAAGCGAGTCCGAAGGACAACTTACCATTTTCGAACATCCACATATTAATTGACAATTGTGCAATACATGAGATTGGTTCCTTTGTTGATTGTTAAGTAGGCTAGCACCAGATTTTGTTGGATGATAAGGATACGGAGAAGACGAAATTCATCATGCCATGGGAAACATAATGCTGCAGGGTCATGACTTTCGATTTGAAGAATGTTGGGGAAACCTATATGAAGGCAATGCCAACCATATTCTAGGATATAATACATAGGGAGATTGTGGTCTACATGGATAATATGATTGTGAAATCTAGGAAACAGTCCGACCATGTCAGAGATCTGAGAAAATTCTTCTAGAGGCTCTGCAAGTACAACCTCAAGCTCAATCCTGCAAAATGCGCATTTGGTGTACCGTCGGGGAAGTTGCTAGGATTCATAGTCAACCGCCGAGGCATTGAGCTAGATCCATCAGAGTCAAATACATATAAGAATTGCCGCCTCCGAGGAACAAAAGTGAGGTGAAGCGTTTGTTGGGGAGATTGATTTACATCAATAGATTTATTGCTCATCTCACGACAACTTCTGAGGCTATCTTTAAGCTGTTAAAAAAGGATGATGTGGTCAAGTGGACGGAGGAATGCCATGAGGCTTTTGATAAAATAAAAGGGTACTTGTCGAACCCACCGGTGTTGGTCCCACCGAAACCATGGAGGCCTTTGATCCTGTATTTGACAGTCTTTGACAACTCATTCAGATGTATGTTGGTCCAGCATGATATCACCGGAAGGAAGGAGCGGGCCATATACTACCTTAGCAAGAAATTTACAGCTTATGAGGTTAAGTATACTCATCTTGAAAGGACGTGTTGTGCCCTAAATTGGGTAGCATAAAAGTTGAAACATTACTTGTCGTCCTATACTACTTAACTCATCTCACACCTAGACCCGTTGAAGTACATCTTCCAAAAACCCATGCCCACAGGGAGGCTTGCAAAATGGCAGATCCTGCTCACCAAGTTTGATATTGTCGATATGACTAGGACTGCAATGAAAGAGCACGCATTGCCTGATCATCTGCCGAGAACCTAGTAGACGAAGAATATGAATCATTAAAGACATACTTCCCGGATGAAGAAGTGATGCATATTGATGAAGCAGAATAGGGCGAGAAGCCAGGATGGAAACTATTCTTCAGTAGGGCCGGCAACATGAAAGGCGTCGGGATAGGAGTAGTACTTATTTCAGAAATGGGACACCACTACCCCGTTACAGCTCAGCTCCACTTCTACTACACTAACAATATGCCAGAATACAAGGCATGCATTTTGGGTTTGAGGTTACATGTGGACATGGGTGTCCAGGAAGTCTTGGTCTTGGGGAACTCGGACCTTCTGGTACACCAGATTCAAGGGGAATGAGAAGTACGAGATTTGAAGCTAACACCATACCGACAATGTTTGTATGACCTTTGTCAATGTTTTGGTCAGTAGAGCTCAAGTAAATCCCAAGAATCCACAACGTGGTCGTTGATGCCTTGATTACTTTGGCGTCAATGTTACATCATCCAGTTAAGGCTTATGTTGACCCACTGCATATCCAAGTTCATGACCAACATGCTTACTGTGACGTGGTGGAAGAGGATTTTGATGGCGAGCCTTGGTTTCATGAAATCAAAGAATATATAAGGATGGGTGTGTACCCGGTACAAGCCACAAGTGATCAAAAGAGAAAAATTCATCGCTTACCAAGAGGATTTTTCTTCAGTGGAGGGGTATTATACAAAAGAATGCCAGATCGTGGGTTGATAAGATGCGTAAATGCTAGACAGGCCACGACCATCGTGACCGAGGTACATTATTGAGATTGCGGACCTCATATGAGTGGGTATGTTTTGGCAAAGAAGATCCTCCGGGCAGGTTATTATTGGCTCACCATGGAGCGAGATTGTATCAGTTTCGCGGGGAAATGTCATCAATGTCAGGTGCATAGAGACTTGATTCACTCCTCACCATTTGAATTTCATACAATGTCTGCACCATGGCCATTCGTTGGTTGGGGAATGGATGTCATCTGGCCTATCGAGCCAGCAGACTCAAATGGACACAGGTTCATCCTGGTGGCTATTGATTATTTAACCAAGTGGGCCGAAGCCAAAACATTCAAGTCGGTGACCAAGAAAGCCATAGTCGACTTTGTGCATTCAAATATCATCTGCCAATTCGGAATCCCCGAAGATAATCATCACTGACAATGGAGTAAATCTCAATAGTCATTTGATGAAAGAGGTATGTTAGCAGTTTAAGATTACACATCGCAATTCCACCCAATACCGCCCCAAGGCTAACGAAGAAGTTGAGGAAGCCAACAAAAACATAAAGAAGATACTTCGAAAATAGTGGAGGGGTCCAGGCAATGGCATGAGAAGCTACCCTTCGCATTGTGAGGCTATCGCACTACTGTCCGCACCTAAGTAGGGGCAACTCCATATTTCTTGGTGTATGGCACAGAAGTGGTAATACCGGTAATAATTTAAATCCCGTCCCTTCGGATCATCCCCGAGGCAGTAGTTGATGATGACGAGTAGATCAAAACCCACATGGAGCAATGTGTTTGATTGATGAGAAAAGATTAGCAGCAGTATGTCACGACCAGTTGTGTCAACAGAGAATGGCCAGAGCGTATAACAAGAAGGTGCCCCTAAGAAGGTTTGAAGTGGGTCATTTGGTATTGAAGCGCATCCTCCCTCACCAGGCGGAGGCAAAGGGCAAGTTTACTCCAAATTGGCAAGGGTCGTTCATTGTGTCAAGAGTGTTGTCCAACGGTGCATTGTATTTAACATATGTGGAAGGCAAGTGCATAGAAACGACTATCAATTCCGATGCAGTTAAGAGATACTATGTATGATTTTCTTTGATTAAATTATATATGTTTGTACTTGGCATGTTTTGGAGACTGGAATGACGAAGGTATTTTATTCAGCATTCTATTCACTTTATCCTTTATTAACCCTTTTGAGCTCTAATTATTTTCTTTCATACCCCTCTCTCGGAATCAGTAACAAAATAAAGAATTCAAGCGTGAGAAACAAGTAAAGAGAAAAAAAAAGGATAAAATGGAAAATAAAAGAAGAAAGAAGAAAGAAAAAGAAAAAAGAGAAAAAAATAAGAAAAGAAAAAAAAGAAAAGAAAAGAAAAGAAAACAGAAAAACAAAACAACAAAACAACAAAAGGAAGAAGGAAGAAACAAAAGAAAAGAGTGAGAAGAAAGATAAAAGAGAAAAACACAACAAAAATAAAGAAATTCTTGTGACATGAACTACGTTTGACCTGATTCCTTTTAAGGATACATAGGCAGCCTCACAGTTCGGTCTCATCAAAATAAAACAATCCAACAGTCCCCAAGCAAGAAACTGGGGCAGAAGCTATGGTTATTGTAAGAAATCTTATTCCGAAAGTTGTTGTTTGAACCCATTTGTATTGTTTGAGCGTAATAGCTTTTCTTTCAAACCCTATCCAAAAGCCTGCATTACGGTCCAAAGAAAGACCTTCTGATCAGTATATAAGAAATGCCAAATCAAGATAGAAGAGGTGATTGATACATAGGGCAACACTTATTTCGAGCAAGAAAAGATGAAAATAAGAGAGTCTTATTGGTGAAAACCATCACGGGCACCATAAGGCGATGGGAGTTCATAGAAAATAAAAATGAGAGACTCTTATGGGTGAAAACCCTCACGGGCACCGTAAGGCGATGAGAGTTTAAAGAAAATCAAAATGAAAGAGTCTTATCAGTGAAAAATTTCATGGGCACCGTAAGGTTATGAGAGATGAGAGAAATGAAAAATGAGAGAGTCTTCTTGGGGAAAACCCTCACAGGCACCGTAAGTTGAAGGCAAGTCGAGAAATGAACAATTGAAAGGGGTTTGTTGGTGAAACTCTGTTCAGAACACCGCAGGATGAGCAATGTCACGGTTTGGTAAAGAAATGGGGTTAAGGAATGTCACAACAACAAAGCATGGCGACTGAAAGCCGATCGTTTGGACAGACTGGTCCGATTAAGCCAAAATGCATGTTATGATCATTGGAACCAGTTGTTCCCCCACAGATAAGTCTCTTATCTTTCCCCATAGATAGTTACAAAATTCTGATTTCTTTTTTTCTAAAAAAAATAACTCAGAGTCATTGCTTTTCATTTTCTGTCGGGTCTCCACTCCTCTAAGATGTTTTCAAGGTCAATTTCACTTAACCAAGCAAGAGAGAAATTTCAAAGTACTATCAGCTTCCAAATGGCAAAGCGCAGTGCGGCTAAAATATAACAAAGGCAGCGGAAGTTAAAATGGGATATGAAGAATCACTGAATGATTTGTTAGTGAAATGATTTGGTAATCTCAGGAAATATGCAAAGATTCCGGCAAGAGGGTCAGGAGTGTAAGACAACGTTGGGGTACAGAACACTCTGTTTATCTAAGGCCATAGGGTTCAGGGTAAGACAACAAATCAGACAGCTCATATTCAGTTCGGGAAAGTTGGCCACAATGGAGCATGAATGAGAGGAGGCCATTTTCATCAAGAATAACGCAAGATAACCACCATATTTCAAACTGACAAGATTTTCTTTGATTGAAATAGGGGTAGGAAATTTCGAGTGTCTCGGAGAAGTCCTCCATATGAAAAGCATGCCCTTAGCAGGTATGGCTGTGAACTTCAAGACCCACCTGGAAAAGAGGGACCTAGTTAAAATTCAAAGTAATCGGCAATAGCAAAGGAGCATAAATGGACTTAAGAGTTTGCATGTTGAAATAGGATTCAACTAGCAGTTGTCAGGACCGTCCTGAAAATGGGACTCAGTTTGAAATTCAAAAAATCATGGGTACCGTAATATGGCATAAATATTCCCCAAGGAATACAGAGAGATTTTAGTTTTTCCCCAAAGAGTCACATAGGAGCCACCGGGACCCTCCTGGATAATTGGATGTAGCTTTAATTGCTGCTCCCCAACAGATATAACTTAGATTTAAAATTGGATTTAATTAATAATTGTCAAGATTCCTAAATAATAGGACTTAGTTTTAAAATTTCCACTAAAAACAAGATTTAGCGCAAGTTCTATCATAGGGAAGCATGATAAGATTTGATTGTGATTTTTCTGGACCCTCCTGGATGTTGGGACGTAGTTTTAAGGCCGACTTAGGTAACAAGATGTAGTGAAAGAAGATATAGCCTAGTTTTAAAATGGTCATTAGCTAGGAGTTTTCAGGACCCTCCTGGATAATGGGATGCAACTTTAATACTTTCTTAGATATTTAGATTTAGTGAGAGTCATGCCTTTAGAAAGCATAATTCAATTTTTAAAACTGTCATTTTACTAGGAGTTATCGGGACCCTCCTGGATAATAGGATATAACTTTCAAATCTTTAGAGATATTTGGTAACATGATTTAATTGACACTCACAGATGTGCTCAGCACCAAACTGAGGCCAGAAAATCTCTTTGGTTTTGCTTGTTTTGTTGCAATCGGGTTTAAAAGCAGTAGTTTCAGGAAATACATCTCAGTTTTGGGAAATCAGGCGTCCACTTGGAGAAAAGGGGAATATAATTCAAGTTTTGGCAATCAGGCGCCCACCTGGAGAACAAGGGAATACAGTTCAAGTTTTGGCAATCAGACGCCCAACTGGAAAACAAGGGAATATAGTTCAAGGTTTGGTAATCAGGCGCCCACCTGGAGAACAAAGGAATACAATTCGAGTTTTTAGCGATCAAGCATCCACCTAGAGAACAAGGGAATACAATTGCAAGTTAGTGTACGCCCGGAGAACAAGGGAATATATTTCAGTTTTAGCAATCAGACGCCCACCTGGAGAATAAGAGAATACAATTCAAGGTTTGGCAATAAGGCGTCTACCTGGAGAACAAGGGAATATAATTCAAGTTTTGGTAATTAGGCACCCACCTGGAGAATACGGGACCCACTTGAAGATTACGGAAATATAATTCAAGTTTGGGTAATCAGGCAACCACCTGGAGAACAAGGGAATACAATTCGAGTTTTGGCAATCAGGTGCCCACCTGGAGAATAAGGGAATACAGTTAAAGTTTTTGGCAATTAGGCGCCCACCTAGAGAACAAGGGAATACAATTCAAGTTTTGGAAATGAGGCGCCCACCTAGAGAACAAAGGAATACAGTTCAAGTTTTGGAAATCAGGCGACCACCTAGAGAACAAGGGATTATAATTCAATTTCTGGTAATCAGGCACCCACCTGGAGAACAAGAGAATATAGTTCAAGTCTTTGGTAATCAGGCGCCCACCTGGAGAACATGGGAATACAGTTTCAAGTTCTGGTAATCAGGCACCTACCCGGAGAATAAGGGAATATAGTACAAGTTTTTTGAATCAGGCGCCACCTAGAAAACAAGGGAATATAATTCAAAGTTCTGGTAATCAGGCACTCACCTGGAGAACAAGGGAATATAGTTTAAATTTTTGGTAATCAGGTGCCCACCTAGAGAACTAGGGAATACAGTTTCAAGATCTGGTGATTAGGCACCCACCTGGAAAATAAGAGAATACAGTTCAAGTTTTTGGCAATCAGGCCCCCAGTTGGAGAACAAGGGAATACAATTTCAGTTTTGGCAACCAGGCACCCACCTGGAGAAGGGAATACAATTCGAGTTTTTAGAAATCTGGCGCCCACCTAGTGAACAAGGGAATACGATTAAGGTTTTGGTAATTAGTTGCCCACCTGGAAAACAAAGGAATACAATTCATGTTTGGCAATCAGGCACCCACCTAGAGAACAAGGGAACACAATTCAAGTGCAGAAAGCAGGCATATACCTGGAGATAGGGAAACATAGAAGGCAACAAGGAGTTTCATAGGAAGAAATACAAGTCAACAAGGCAATAAGGATCAAGAGCAAGTTTGAATATATAGATAGGTTCTTTTGTACTCCATAGGTCATAGGTTAGTCTAGTTTTTTTTATTCTGACACGGTGTAATAAGGGGATCTAGCAGGCAATAGTAGCAGCCGCAACAGCAACAGTGAGATTACAGCTTCATGGTAGTCACAGGTACCAAACACTCATGAACTACACTTACCTGATTCCTTTTTTGCCAAGGATATGTAGGCAACTAGCAAAGCAAGGTGCAGTCAAGCTTTTCAAAAAATGCTTCCATGGAGCATTCAAGCGGCTAAAAATTGCTCGTATCCGCTCACATATCTTTGCACGAAAACTCTTTGTGTTTCCGAGAATAGAGGGGCAGCTGTGACCACGTGATTTTTGCGCAATATGAATTACTTGCACAATTTCAAAACAAAATAATTTCTTTTTATTATTTGCAAATTTTTAAATTTTTGTGGCATTTTATGTTAATTGTTGGTATTTGCCTGTGCACGTTCATTTTATTTAAATCATGAAAAAACAAAAATAAAATACAAAATATATATGTATTTGCATTTAAGATTTAATTTGACTTTTTTTAAAGAATTAACTAGCAATTAGTCATTTAATGAAAAAAGAAAAATAAAAAATATTTTATTTGCACCTTTAATTTAACTATGATTTTAGGTGATTTTTCTTTCTTTTATTTTAATTATTTGGGATAATTATTATTTAGAATTTACTAGCATTTTGATAGGTTAATTTGGTTTTATAATTTAAAACAGATTTTTAGTATAATTTTGAAAAAAAGGGAAAAGAAAAGAAAAAGAAAGGCTTTAATTTTGAATTAGAAAATAAAGAAAAGAATAAAACATATTTGGGCCATTTTAATGAGTTAATTCCCCCAACCCAGTCAATTACCCCTGTTACCCATCCCAAACTACCTGACCCGACCCAAACCCGTGCCTGATGCAGTCCAGGCCCCCTTTGACTCCAAAACGATCCCGTTTCATTGGCAACAAATCAGGGTCATTGAGGTTTTAAGATCTAACGGTTTCGAAGTAGGGTTCCATAAGTATATAAATGTCAAAATGCACCCCCACCCCGTCTCTCATCTCCCTCACCCTCAGACAACTGTCCACTGTCTCCGTCGCCCGCCAGAAATCGTCCCACGACAGCGGAAGGTCTCCAATTATCGCAAAATTCGCACCAGAGCTTCACCTTCTTCCCCTCATACCCATACCACCATCCGCTCCCCTCGAATCGCACCAAAAATCGCCAAAATCCCCAAACCCTAGGTTGCTGCCCTTCATTCCTCCTCTGTGGCCGGCGACGCCAGCTCCGCCTCTCACCAAAATTGCACCAATGTTTCTCTTCCACTTCCACATCACAAATCCATACCTTTTTTTTCCCTCGAATCAAGTCCGAATTGCTCGAATATTTGAATGAATATCGGAGTAAAAACCCTAACCTCTAAAAATTCCACCAAAATCACACCCTGGGACCATCTTCCCTCCCTATTGCCAAATCCTCACCTTGAATCCTTCAAATAACCCAGGAACCATTCGAATCTTAAACCAAAATAAACCCATGATTCCCAGAAGGTCGCCGGTTTGTTTCTGCTTAAATATTGGGGTCTGTTTTGAGGTTATTCATGTGTTCTTACTAAGAACACGCGATTAATATCGCAATGGGCCAGAAAATTAAAAAGAAGTGGAAGCGTCGATCCTTTCTTGCATGTGTTATGGTCCCTATAGGTATTTCTTTTCTGTTTTCCTTTGTTAGTTTATTTTCATTACTTTTCTTTTGTTTCATTTTCCAGTGTTATCTGCTTCTTCCCTCTCTCTTGAATCCTTTTGTGTTTCTAGTTTCAGTGTATTAGTTTTCGTTGTTTCAGAGTGTTATTTACATACATGATAGTGTTAAGAAGTTTTCTAAAAATAGTTTAAGAATATATTAACAATTCAATTCAAATTTCATTAACTGTTTAGTTGCATCAATTGGAATTAGTAGAAATTGTTTCCTGAATTGCCTCTATTTCTACTATTCATTATTCAATTCAGAATTTGGGTTTGTTTGTGTTTTGGGCTTGAGGTATAGTTTTGGACTTTTTGAGTCATTTGTGACCCAACTCAAAGATGCCTGGGTGTTTTGAGCCCAAGTCTGTTTGGTAGGCTAAGGAAAAAATAGAGCATTTTGGGGTAATTTAGGAAGTTTAGGATGGGGGAATCTTTGGTAACTATTTTAGAAGCTTCTAGCAAGGGCTTATATTTAAATTTCAGCTGATAACTTGGCAAGCAAGTCATAAAATCAGGGACTAAAGGGAAAAATGAAATCTGAAGATTGCCCTAATGTTCAGCCTATAAAGGGCATGAAAACATAAGCTAAAATGGATTTTGGATTTCGAAAACAAATACAATTGTTGGTACTGTTTGATTGATTTTGCTAGAAATTCTTTCACCTTCAAGTTCCTGAAGGAACTTCTTGTTTACTTGGGGTGAAACAATTCAAATTTGGAGGTCTTAAGAGTTGGTTTAGAGGTTCCAAACAAGTTTTTCTCGATTTTTGAATCTCTTCTAGTTTATTTGGTCTTTCTGGGTTGTCATTGCTGCTGACTCTTGTTCCTGCTATTGCTTGGTTGTTGGTCTCATTCCTTTTACTCCATTCTTTAATTTTCTAGGTATGTTTCAACATTTTAAAGCATGTAAATTGTAAAGGGGTAGCTCTATGATTAATAATGAGTAATTTTGCACATAGTTCTGATTATGCTATGTGTGTAAAGGTTGATATGAGTTGTGGTTTATTAGTCTACTCCTAACTTGACTATACTTCTTCCCCAGTATTCATGTATCAGTACACTATTGTTAGTTGAAGTAGTGGTTGAAGCTAGAATTTGCCATTGGTAGGTAGATGTAATGATTTGAAGTTGTTCTGTGGAGTTGATTTCTAGAGATCTTACAATCATATAATTCACTGAATATAAGTTTAATTGGAAATGTATTTAGTTTTTGTATCTAGTAAAGCATAATATTGACGTGGAACCTGGCATGTGCTAATGAGCTGCATGAGTCTTTGTTCGCCTAGTAATTAGATATATAGTTTTGAGTTTTCAATGCATTTAGTGTCAAATGTTAGGAAAGGTTGCACGATTAATACATATGATGTATGGATGCTGATTACTTTGAAGGTTTTGGCTAAAGTTTGATTTGAATTGTGAGCTTAGTAATAGTTTTGATTGTCATCTGGCATTTTCCTTTTAAGTTTTGTAATTCAGTAACGAGTTTCAATTTGGAAATTAAAGTATGTCAAGCTACATGCCATTATTTAGCTTCTATGCAGTGATAAATTAGTTAATTTTGACTTGTGATTGATTTGAGCAATAATATTTAGTAGCATGAATGGTTTGTTAATCGTTGGGCTAAGTTCATTTCATCATGGGTCCTCCTTTTGGCCCTTCATGGTTTGGTTCTAATCGTCACCTGCAGCAGCCTCATTTTGGTAGGCTTTTGGGCCTCCTGGTAGGCCTAAGCATCGATTTTGAAACATCAGCCTGCTAATTCGAACTATAGTAAGGCATGTACCTATTAATATTTAGAAAAGCTAAGTCCATTAATTGATCAAGGCAAGCCGTGTTAGTGACACAAATGATTGTGACCCTCCGTATACAGTTAAATTTATCCTTTTAAATTAGAATTGGTCATGCCAAGCCGAATAAAATTAATAATTGCATGGCCCTCGTGTAATAGACTTTGTTCGATACTTAGAAATCGAGGCATGCCATTTAGCGAATTTTCATGGCCCTCGCAAATCTAAAAACACATAATTTCTTTTGGCACGATAGTTAAAAACTATTTTCCTATATACGGGTGCGCATTTATGTGACCCAAATCCAAATCTCAACGTTAGGTAAAATGTGTTGCGAACTATGGGTGTATTTGGGTGACGTGGTTCAAGACGCATTTTAACAACGTTGCAATCTTCTTAAAATTAAATAAAAGTGGAAGAGTTAACATTTCACATAGGTTCAAAATGTATTATAATTGGATAACTATGTTGAATATAACAGTTGAGCAACCGTGTCAGAACCACGGAACTCGAGAATGCCTAACACCTTTCCTTAGGTTAACAGAATTCCTTACCTGATTTCTAGCTTGCAGACTGTATAACAGAGTCAAATCTTCCTTGATTCGGTATTTAAACCGGTGACTTGGGATACCATTAATTATCCCAAGTGGAGACTCTGAATCTTTTAATAATAAATCTCGTTTTGATTGTCCTTTAATTGGAAATTTTCCCTTTCTACACCCTTCCAGGGGTGTAAGTGAAAAAAGAAGGTGTGGTACCTAATGATTTCGAGCTTATAGGTACGGTTAAGAACAAAGCTTTGTAGAAGCTTATGCGAAGGACCCATAATGTTCTATGATGTTTTGACTTGTAGTGTAGCAATTGGGAGGTACGAAGTGGTTCGTGGGATTTGAGCGACGTGGTGTCATGGTTCAAGGTCACTCGGGACGAGTACAGATGGAGTGTGTTAATGGTTTAATGGAGTTATTATTGTTTCTATGGCAATCAAGGATAAACTGAAAGAAGATGGATTGATTAGCCACAGTCGAGTTGGCGTATTCCTGGTATCGATCAGTTCCTTCAGCGTGATCAAGTTATGTAAGTGATTTGTGACGGTGCATGTGAGGCTTGTCGTCGCCGCAATTGATGTTAATCAGAAAGTATCCTACTGTTGTGGCTTGTTATGTAGAGGAAGGTCCTAGAAGGCTTGTGGTGGCTTGGACCACTACTTAGAGATTTTCATGTTCTGTCCTTATGAGAATTCACCTGTGTGTTTCTATGGTTCTCCTGAAATGAGTTAAGTGAAAAGGATTTATATGATGAAGTGTAGCCTAATAGTGGTCCCGAAGCTAGGATGAAAAGCGTGTTCTATCCTATGTTGGCATGTTAGGTGCAGTAAGTGGCATGGAATTTGAAGTAAAGATTAAGCTAATATTTCGGTGTTGACAGGGATGTCACGAGCTCAGATGAGTAGGGAAGGAGTTTCGATGTTTAAGGTTAGTGTCACCTGAGATTGGTGTTTTTTGAAAAAGGGGCCTTGCATACTCGTTAAGGATCCTTGATTGCTTTTCAGCGTTAGTGCAGACGGCGGTTAGAGGTACGACCTAGTTATTTGTTATGGTAGGTTGTGGGAGTGTGTCCCAAAGGAAGATGGTATTAGTGTGGCAGGTATTCACTTGATTGATTAAAGACTTAAACCAAGTATGAAGGTTTTAATGATATTGTTGATTTGAGAATATATACCTGAAGGGCACTCTGTCTATTGAGTTGTGGACTGTGGAGGATTTCTCCGGTTATGATGGTTGTTTTTATGTGTTATGGGAGAAAAGGGAAGTTAGTATGGACCTTTGAAAGATTATTGGCCTAGTTTGGTACGATCAGGATCAACTTGAGGTCGGTGGATGGAATTAAATGTGAATATGGGCTCAATATCAGGCGAGATGTGTTCATTTCAGCAATGTGCTCCTTATGGAAGAGCAGTCAGGGAGCTATTTCATTATCAACTATTTCAAGTAATGATATATTGTGCCGTATGAGTTCTGATACGGCTTGAGAAATTGCTTATGTGTTGAGGATCCACGTACAAATGATGTTATATGAGCAAAATGGCTCTTGAGATTCAGATTGTATATCGCACCTCTGTTGTGCTTGAGTTTTGTAGCTTATAGTACTATATGTCCCCTCAGGGATGGTATTATGCATGTAGCGTGCTTGTGACCGAAATTCGGTATTTTATTGTAATGAGCAATTTCGCTCGATGTGCATCTCCTTAGGTGAGTGTTATGTGTGGATCGGGTTGTGCGCCCCAACAGTGTGATGTTGAGTATAGTTTTCTATATGCTATTTTTGTGTGCCTTGCTTCCTATTTTCTAAGAAAAGTCTCTATTAGTGCATGACTTAGGTAGTTCCTTCCAGAGTTCATTTTCTTATTGTATCGCATTCGAATTTGTAGCCTATTGGCACATTGTAGCATCATATGAGCTTTTGATTATGTCTAGGGTGGCCTATTGCCTGAGCAGTTTGTATTGGGTGAGACGCAATCATTGGATTTAGGATTAGTGCAATCTGACTATATGAAGTATATTAAGGAACTAAGAACATTATTTGGTTCAGAATGAGGTGATGGTTCTTGTCAGGAGTATAGGCCCGCTGATTTGTTGATTCAGTAGTCGGTTATGAATTCCTACACATCTCTTCCGTCGTGGCGATATTGTATGAGTTAGAGAAAGGCCTATGTAGGTCATGAGGTGCAATGGGAGCATCATATTCATGGAATTCTGACTAAATTGATTAGAGAATGTTATTATGGTCCTGTGAGTAAAGTGGTGCAAGTTGTGAATTCAGCTAAGGTATGCAATTGTGTGTTGGGTCTGGATGTAGTTATTGATATGATGAACGTGTGTTGGAAATAGTTCGGGCATTGAATTCCGGATGTTGGAATTAGGATCTAAGGCTTATTTTCTTGAATAAAAGGGGATATCTTTAGAATTGATCGAGATGATATGCTCACTGAGTTGTGGTAGCACGGGAAGGTAGATGAGATGTTAAACGGCGATTTCAGACTACTTTAGTGTAGTTCTCAGCACGTTCGAGGACGAACGTATGTTTAAGTGGGAAAGAATGTAACTACCCGACCGGTCATTTTGAGCTCTAGCGCATCATTCAACAGTCTGAGGCCATGAGCAACTTCATTCTATATATAATGACTTGTACGCTTGGTCGGAATTGAATTTCGAAAAGTTCAGAGTTGATTTGGAAAGAGAATTCTCATTTCGGAAGCTTTAAGTTGAAAGAAATAACTAAGATTGGATTTTAGAGTAAACGACTACGGAACTAGGATCTAATGGTTCCAGCGGGTACGTATGATGATTTAAGACTTGAACGTGTGCCCAGATCGGGTTTTGGATAACCCGGGAGCATTTTGACGCCTATTGTGGAAGTTAGCATTTTGGGAAGAAATTTCATAAGTTTGGCTTGAAGTGCATTTCAGTGTTATTGATGTCCGTTTGGGATTCCGAGTATGTGAATATCTCCATATGGTGAATAAGAATTTGGGAGCGCAATCAGAAGTAAATTCGGAGGTCCGTAGGTCATTTTGGAATCATTTGGCTAAAGATAGAAATTTAAAGGTTTTTTAGAAGTTTGACCGGTAGTGGACTTGTTGATATCGGGGTCAGAATCCAATTCCGATAGTGGCAATAGGTCCATAATTTCAAATATGACTTGTCTGCAAAATTTGAAGTCAATCGGACATGATTTGATAGGTTTAAAGTTGAAAGTAAAAGTTGGAAATTTCAAAGTTCATAAAGCTTGGATTGGAGGTTAATTCGTGGTTTTAGCATTGTTTGATAGGACTAGTTGGTACGACCGGTTGCGGTCCTGGGGGGCCTTGGGTGGGTTCCAGGTGGTTATCGCATCGAATTTAGGTAAAAAGCTATTGTTGGTTGCCGGTATCTAGTTTCCTTCTTCACGAATGCGAGGGGATTCTCGGGGATGCGAAGAGGAAAGTGGGAGGCTGCTGGATTTGGCTTCGCGAACGCAAAGAGGAAGTCACGAACGCGAAAGGGTGGGCTGTGCTGCTACGTGAATGTGAGGAGGAGATTGCAAACGCATAGAAGGAAAACATGGGCCTGGGGTCTTTGCCTTGCACGAACGCGAGGCCTTGTACGCGAATGCGAGGCCTTTGTACGCGAACGCGAAGGGACTAGGTAACTGGTCTTCACGAACGCGAAGAAAGGCAGACCTGAGCTGGGCAGAATTTTTAAATCGGGGTTTGAGTTCATTTCACCCATTTTTTTATTGGCCTGGGGGATTGTTGGAGCTTGTAAAGAGAGGGTTCTATCATTTATCATGAGGTAAGTAATTAATAGAAAACTTGGGGTTTAAGGGAAGACCTAGAAAATTTATATTCTTGGAATTTGGCCACGATTTTGGGTATGGAATCTAGAGAAAGTTATATATTTGAGTTCCTGAAGCTATGGGTAAACTTATTCTTCGGAATTTTTTGGAATCCGGGCATGTGGGCCCAAGGGTATATTTGTCAACTTTTCGATCTAGATTAGGAATTGTTATAAATTAGAATTGTAATGAGTAATTGAGCTTATATTAATGGAACCGCAAAATTGTTGGCTAGCTTTGGAGTATTTAGCATCGATTCGAGTCTTCGGAAGGGCATGTAATGCGTGTTATGGATCTTCGAAGGGAGGTGAGTCTCCTTTCGAACCTTGTAAGAGGGAATCGTCCCCATAGGTGAGTTAATTGGTTATGTGCTCCTATTTGTGGGGGCTATGTACGCACGAGGTGACAAGAGTCCGTACGTAACTACTATTAAGCTATTGTACGGGTAGTTTAGGACCCAAAAGCATGTTATACTTGGATTATTTGTAAACTTACTGTCATCTTAAATTGCTTCAATCACATCGAATTAGTAAATGAATTTCTAAACCGATTAAACTTCGTTTTCTTAAATGGTTAAAAGAGGATGTGGCTTTCCTCGGATAATTGCTCCATGTTGACTTCTTGATTGACTTTCTATGGGTGTTTATTTTTGGGATGGGATAAATGCCTCGGCAGATTAAATAGATGCATCTATGGTTCGTGTCGTTTAACCCTCGGTAGTGCACCATTTATTTTCTGCTGGATAGGATCGTACGTCCGTAGCATGATTTGTGCATGCTTGTCTTGATACTTATTGAAGGTGTTGCTGCCTCCTCCTAGCTTAAGAATATATGTATGAATGATGAAAAACAATTTGGAATCTTCCTATAATAGAAAGAATTGTTTATTTGCTTCAATCCATTGAATTATAATCATGTTTATAGAAATCCACAGTTTAGTATTTTATAGATAACATTATTGGACCACTAGTAAGTGTCGAAGTCGACCTCTCGTCTCTACTTCTTCGATATTAGGTGGGATACTCATTGGGTACACGTTATTTTCGTACTCATACTATACTTCTGTGCATTTTTGTTGCACAGGCATATGTATCTCTAGTGGCTTATTGTGCGTAGCAGCATGGTTGATTCATAGACTTAAGTGAGCTGCACTTCTCGAGACGATCCACAGCCAGCAAAGTCTCTTTCATTTTTTTGTATTTATTTCTGTCCAATATTGTATTCTGTACGGATGTTGTATTATATTATTTCTTAGAAATTGCTCATGCATTTGTGACACCGGGTTCTAGGAGGATTTTTGTTTGGGATTATTCAAGGTTAAGTTGTTACAGACTTCATGGTTAATTTTGTAAATTCATTATTTGTTATTTAATGTATATGGAAAATGATTTCAACAATTACTAAAATTGGAATTTAATTGAGTATTTTGGTTGGCTTGCCTGATAGCGGTGTCCGGCGCCACTACGACTCTTAGGTGGGTCGTGACATATAATCACCTTTTTCCTTTATTTTCTTATAACTAAACAATTAACAAAACTAGAACAACGGAAATAGAAGCGAAAGTACATATTTAACCAAACAGCCTTGTACTATTAGCCAATCCGAAACAGTTACCACCTAGAAACTGGTGTTACAACTCACGAGCATTCTATAAATACTACAAGTAACGGTTTGAAAGAAAATACATTTGTATCGAAGAAAGTAAAACAGAAATAAAGTGAAGATAGGAGGGGACGCCAGGGCCAGTGGATGTCTACAAGACTACCTTGGGTCTCCTGAGTGAAGTATCAACAACCGACCTCTTCATTAGCCACTACCAGCTCTGAAATCCACATAGAAAGTGTAAATTGTAATATCATTATAACTGACCCCGTGTACTGGTAAGTACCGAGCCTGACCTCGACGAAGTAGTGACAAGGCTATGGCGGGACGTAACAATATATATCCTGCATCAGTTTATACTAAGACAGAAAGGAAATACAGAATGATATATAACAGTAACTTGTATTAAATAAATATGGAACGCGGTTCTACCAATACTCAACTATATCCAATCTTTAAGAGAGTTTCAACACCACAATACTGAACCTCAGCAGAAGCAGAATACATAAACAACAAATGATATGGAGCACATTCCGATCCCATTATGTAATTAATAACAATATGAACATTCACCCTTATTACTCCTTGTTGCAGCATGAAAACAGATCCCACTAGTCTACCCTTATTACTCCTAAATTTATCACCCTTATTCTTTATGTTGCGGCATGCAACCCGATCCTATCTATCCAAAGCTTATTACTCCTTATCGCGGTTTGCAACCCGATCCCACAAGACAATCACATTTCACCCATATTTCTCCTGTTGTGGCGTGCAATCTGATCCCACTTTTCCAACGTTTTCTCAAAAGTCAAAAATCGACCCTTGTCACGCTTGGTCAAAACTCAAAATTTGTACCAAAACCCAATTACCCGTTCACCCCCGAGCCTGAATATACAATTGGTCCAAATTTTGAAATTCCTAAGTTCTACCCAAAAACACCCAATTCCACTATAAAAAATCGTAGATTCTAGGATGAAATCTTGTAGAAAGATAAAACAAATTGAAAGAAATAAATTAAGAACCATTTACCTATGATTTAAGGATGCGCTTACCCTTGGAAAATCGCCTCTTGAAGTTTAGGTTTTGAAAATTGGAGAATGAATGAAAAATCTTGTCTATGAACATTAACTCAACTGCAGTTGTCATAATTGCGACCTCAGCTTTGCAAATACGAAGTTTCCCACACTTCTTCTGCCTTCACAAATGGGAATTTTCCCACACTTCTGATGCCTTCAAAATTGTGGAAGGTAATGTTCTCATTTGAGATCAGGGACCTCCAAAAATGCGACACAAAATAGCATTTGCGATCATACCCCTACACAGACTCTCTTCGCAGTTAAGAGGATATGTTCGCATTTGCGAACTGTTACCCTCCGCAATATTATGTCCACATTGTTAAATTATGACGATATTGCACCATGTCATATTTTACGTTAAATTTATCATAAGATAATTGACATCAGTTCAAGAAAAAAGATTATTTGAAGATTATAAGGATTATGTTATTTTAAACAAATGATGACTAAATTAGTAAAAGTGAGAGGGGAAGCAAGTCAAAGAAAATAAATTTTTCATCCAAGTTTGGCATATTGGGATAAAATATGGGCGGAGCGTTAATACTCGATATTTATGGACTATTGAAATACAAGGTACTACATGACCATGCTAGTAAAGTATAGAAGGTATATTAAAAGAGAGTACTATTTTAAGTAAGTTAAGATAATTCATAATTATACAAGTAATTAATTAGTTATTAGGTGACAAGACATTAACTATTTAATTGGGAATATATTAGATAAGTATTAAAAACATGAGGTGGCAGCCCCCTATGCAATTGGTAGGACTCATACCACAAATTAAAAGGTGGCACCACATTGCACAATCATTCAATTCTTGCAACAAGACTACTTTTCCATACCAAACATATTTTCATACTAAAGATCAAAATGTTAAGCATTCTTACTACAAGACTTCTTTCAACCAAAGATTGAACATTAGCCGTTCAACCAAAAATCCTTACCAAATTTTTCGAAAGCTTTCAATATAAAATTTACTTTCATCAACCTTCTGGGAATAATCACCGCATCGAAGATTGAATTAGGCCTCTACTGATGATAGAATTGATTCGAAGCAGAATCAATGATCCCTTTTTCGTTATGGGAGATGCTAGAAGAAGATAAGCACTCGGGTCTTGAGATCCTATCTTAAAGCAAAGTCCATTCGAATCAAACCGTGAAATTGATTTCGGCCTACACTTGATTTTACGGTAGACAATCCCATTTAGTTTTTGTATGTAGTAGCCCAATCTCATTTAGTTTTTGAAACTCATTGGACAATTCCATCGCTTACAGTCCTATGAGTAGGGCCTCATTCTCTTGATGCTGGATTAGATAAAAGGAACCAAAAACAAAAATTAATACATTTTCATCAAACATCTAACAAGATTATTGGAAGCTTAACAACGGGATTTTGTAATTCTAAGGGAGTACGGTGCAATCCGTCTCAAGAAAATCATGCACATTTTTTTCTATTCCATGTATGTTAAGACTATCCCTTCTTTCTTTTTGGCATGATCTATATGACATAACCGAAACGAGCAAATGCATAATTTTCATAAATGGCTCTATTCATAGAAATACTAAAGATGCTTATGTTCTTGATTCCTCATGTGTCATATTATTCTATCATCTCTTCATGGATCTCAAAAATATGTAAGTAGGTAAAGTTTATTTTATGATATCAATCAGAGGGATAATGGTCTTATGATGTACTGAGAGATTTTATTAACGTATTTCATATGAATTTTATACATTTATACATGCACATTGACCCATGAACATGGTGTTATATAAGTGTGTGTATATATATATATATATATGTATATATATGTACACGTGATATGGGAATAGTTATGGCATTATATACGCACCACCACCTAATCAGCTAGTATACGTTGATGATATTGCCTACAACAGCCGAGATGATATGATGGGATGCTCTCAAAGGCTTGATGATGTAAACATATGTACCTATACATAGCATGACATTCATATGTGCATGACACTATAATTATTCCATGATTTACAGGATTATCCAGACATACAGGTTGAGTCATTTACTCTATATGTCCTTCCATGTCTGTTATATACTATTTTTGCGCCTTACATACTTGGTACATTATTCGTACTGACGTCCCTGTTTCCTGGAGAGCCCTCCAAGTAGGCTATCAGCTCAACAGAAGGTGTTGGTGTGTTCCATTTGCTCCGGAGTTGCTTCTTTGGTCAGTATTATTAGTACATGTATTGATTAGTATGGTTGGATCCTATCTCGACCTTTATGATATTATGTATTCTTAGAGGTTTGTAAATAGATTTCATGTATACGGATACTTGTATGGCCTTGTCGGCCTTTGTTCAAGTATATAAAGAATCATCCCATCCTTATAGGCCCGTTCTTCATATGTATAAGTTTGTATTCCCTCATGATTTACTTTGATACATTTACTTATGATAGAATGATATGAAAGATACGTTATAATGGTGCTCGATTGAGTAAGGTCTCAGGTGCCTGTCGCGGCCCATCGGTTTGGGTCATGACGAAAGCGGTATTAGAGCAGTTCTGTCCAAGGGAATCTGCAAGCTGTGTCAAGCAGAGTCTTGTTTATGGGTGTGCTATGCACCACACTTATAATCAGGAGGCTATGGGGCATTTAGGACTATCACTCTTCCGTATGGTAGAGCTCAGTTGTAAGAATACAATTTCCTAAACTCTACTTATTCATAGTACTATGATGCCTATATCCAGAAAAATGTTTTCTAAGGGATTAAATGTGGCTGTGGAAGAATTGAGTCAGAGGAACTCGATTTCGCATCATGCTTATGATGAATGTAAGGTCTCCAGCAGAACATGAGGACACTAAGACGTGAAATCTTCTCGCTAAGGATCCCTAAGGCAAGAATGCTTATCCACTCTTACGGTAAAAAGTAATAAAGAGGGAGACATGAGTTTCAGCAAGTAAAAGAAGCAAGGTGAAGAAGGGTATGAGGCACCCAGTTAATAAGGATTCTCAATATTATATTTTTGGTAGAAAAATATAAGCATTGTGGGTTAACCTCCACAATAACAAAGGTATGTATAACTGGTCACACCTATCTCAGTTATACTTTATTGGGAGCTAACAAATGTAGATTAAGAAAAGGAAGGGATATTAGGATCAAACTGGGGTTAGAATAATCCAAATGATGAATTGATTGTCTACTTTAGTTGACATTTCCGAAGGATATTGTAAATGTGCTAATAGATATCCTTGTGAGATACACATATGGTGCATAGTACAACTAGGTATGAATAAAGATAGATACTGGAAGCCTTGAAGGGATAAATATTACCTTAATGTGTCTCGCGTACCTAGTAGAGCGAGAACGTTAAGCATCCTAAAGAGCCACTGGATGGAGCAAAAGGGAGCTAAAATAAAAAGAATGTCTTGTTTGAGTTTTCAGAATTAATTAATAGGCACAAAATGTTAGCGGGAAATAAGAAAAAGAGTTAATGAAGCATTATGAGTAAGGTATGATACATGGATAACAACGGTAGATAAAACGATGACAGTATTACAGAATCTATAGTCAAGTGAAGGAAGAAGAGACGAGATTTGACAGACCTTAGGACAACAAAAGAGTATAGGCCATCAAGTCATATCCTCACTTCGAAAAAATAAGTTCGTGACACCAACGTAACTATCAGAAGTAAAAGTTAGACCCTAAAATAATTAAAATCAGTATGGGCTGTAAACAAGATAAAGTGAACATGAATTAAGGATTTGGTGATTTGATAATGGTCGACATTATGAGAAATTTGTATTTCGTGTTGAGAGTGTTAGAATGGACAACTAAAGAAGATTCATGAGAATTCAGAGAATGGTCATTCAGGAAGACGCTTCCCTAAAGTAAGCAATGTGAGCAAAATTAAGCTTAAGAGACTGCAATAGTAATTGTCGCCTCTTGATTAAGGAATTTTGTTATCTTTAGTATTGAAGGATTACCGCAAGGAGAGTAAGGGTTATCGATGATGTGAAATGATGCCAAAAATAAAGAGGTAGAACATCTATAGGCAGAGTGTTGTAGCTCCAACACTTAGTACTCCCTTAATGTGCAGAATATAGAATGACGTGACATTTCATTAGCATTAAGTGGTTCTAGTATCTACTGAATGGTAAAGGGAGAATGCGATAAAATGAAAAAGGGATGAGATTGCAGTTATTCAAAGCCTACAATATGCTACGATGCCAAAGCATTATGCAAACATAGTGTTAAGGAGAGGAAGTATGAGTTCCTACCCGGGATGTTATCAATAGATAAGGAGCTAGTATGTGAGGTAAGTTAGGACAAAGGAAATAATCCAAGAAAGATTACACGGGATATTGATACAGGAATGGGCGAACAAGCAATTAGTAGTTAATTCAAGAAAGAGCCTAGCTATGGATAGACAAGAGGATACAGAAAAATCAACAGATCGTTCAAGATAAACATAGGGAACACCAATATGGGTAATTTAATATCAAAGTTATGACATGGTGATCCTTGAAAAATAACCATACAGGAGTTGGGGAAGTTAAAAAGGTACCATATGAGTGTTTAGTGAAATAAAAGAGAGTACCACTATGAAGACAGTCAAAATACTAGTTCAGGAGTAACCCTACAAGCAGAAGGTCTTGGAGACAAGTAGCTACGGTTAATTATAATCGAGGAATAACATCAAGAATGTTGTCAGGCATACGATTGAATAAGCTTACAGCCTTTTATAAATCAGATGGTCCTGCCCACGTACTACAATGGTAGACTAGCTGAGGATATAAGGGAGAAGGCTTCAACCTAAACAATGTAACTCGAAAGAGAATGCTCATGTAAAAGTAGTCACACAACAAAAATTGTATGCACTCCAAAAGAAAGTGGAACCTACCATGGCTAATGAATGGGGAGAAAGATCGAAGGTAATATTCAAGACCACATGAGTTGCAAAAAAATTCCGGCATACGTGGGAACTAGGATAAGTTAAGTATGTACGCAACAAGGGGCAGAAAGACAAGGAAAAAAAATTGCATACGTTTAAATAAATTTGAGATGGAACGAAAGGAACTATTCGATCAATGATCCAAATTTAGTATATAATGGATAAGCTCAAGATTTTTGAGCATTATCCATGCATTATATATGTTGAATATCACACAGCCGTAGAAGATTCTAGTATAAGTTAAAAGAAAGATAATCCCAGATCACAAACGAAGGAATAAATTGTTAAATGATTGTATCATGCATATTCCTTAGCCATGAAAGGCTAAACAGAATAACTAATACCATGAACCGCAGATCGTGAGATAACTTAAGCCGCCGGAAAGGTTGATCAAAGGAAAGAGGAAACTAAAGAGTTACATAAACTAAGAAAATTAGGAGCTTGATTATTGGACCCATGAAATTATGGACATCGTGATTGAGAACATCGTAGAAACACTCTTAGTATCAGAGGTGCAAGAGAGATAGCATAGTAGTCATATTTTATGACAACTTTATGATAAAACCAGGGTACCAGCCTTATAAGAAGTCAGCATGAAGCTCATACCTGGATTATGTATGCACTAGCAGCGCATGCAAATAATAGAGCTTCAAGTTATAGACGTGAATTACACCTAGGTGAGAGGGAGGTCATGAAAGATATAGAAGGTACAATGTGATATTTTAAGGTAAGTAAGGTAAAGGTGAACAATGTACGAGATACTCAAAGGCAAAAGATCGTAAATACTCCATACTTCAGATAAAAGACGTAAGGAAATCTATGATACAACCAAGTTGAAAGGTTGCAAGTAATATAAATAGATATGTATAGGTGGCAAGCTATTGCATGGTAAAGAGACAAGGTTCTAGAAGACATGAGTAAGGATAAGAAAGGGCGAGTGAGAAGGTAACAAAAATGGATAAGTCCTTAGGATTAAGCCCATGAAAACAAGAAGAGAAAACGGTTTCTCTAAGTTATACAAAGCTCACTATAGACCGAATGAACTCAAAAGGATTCTAAGACTAATTGCATTAAAAAGAGATGGAATGCTGTTGAATGGGGGTGTGATTATGATAGATAAAGGACAACCTTTGGGCCTTCGATCAAGTAATAGTATGGAAAAAAAAGACTCCATGAATTGGATCGGATTAAAATAGCCTCTCAAGGCGAGTCACATTGGGATGTAAAATATGGTTATGAAAGTATAGTATTGTATAACCAAGGTGGATTAGAAAAATCGTTTCAAATATTCCATGAGACGTAAGCCGCAATAGCAATATATTACGTAAGAAAGTTCAAGCTATCAAGAGATGATTGTAAATCAACATTGAGGCGAATCAACAATGGGTAGGTAAAAGTTGAGAAGTACAAGATGAGATTGGGACATGAATCTTAAGATGAACAATAATGAAGAAGCGCTAAATGAGTTAGCTTTATGCATATAGGATAAGCAACGAGAGTAACCTCGATTTCAGTAGCAGACCTCAGTAATAAATAGAAGTAAGAATTTTTGTATAGTATGATCTACTTAGATATAGTAAAGCTAATGGCACTAGAGGCACAGATTGATATAATTTTGTATATGTTCACAAAGTGAAGCCTAGAGATTGTTTAAAAGCTAGAAGAGAAGATAAGAGTCAGGCGCACATGCAAAGATAGAGTCGTAAGGCTGCATGATAGAAGGCAGCATCCGTTACGAGATTAGAAGGATCCCGACTACAAGTCGTGGTGTGAGAAAGATGCTTAAAGGGGGGATACCTTGTCCTTTGGGTTTCATTCATAGAACAGTCGCCTAGATGGCAAGACGAGTAATAAAGTATTTGCCAGACCTATGGGCTATGAGAATGATAAGAGCATCAGTCAATATTGGAGGACGAATGTTCCAAAGTGGGGAATGATGTTATGCCCAAAAATATTACATCGATATTATGTCACGCTGTATTAAATTACGACGGTGTTGCACCTTGTTGTATTTTACGTTGAATTTGTCATAGGGTAATAGATATTAGTCCAAGGAAAGAGATTACTTGGAGATTATAAAGGTTATGCTATTTTAAACAATGATGAGTAAATTCGTGAAGGTGAGAGGGAAAGCAACTCAAAAAAAATTGCATCCAAGTTTGGGATATTGGGATTAAATAAGGGCTGAACATTAATGCTCAATATTTATGGACTAGTACCATACAAGGTACTACATGACCATGCTAGTAAGGAGTACAAAGTATATTAAAAGAAAAAAGTATTTTAAGTAAATTGAGATAATTCTTAATTATATGGATAATTGGTTAGTTTGTGGATAATGAAACATTATCTAATTAATTGGGAATATATTGGATAAGTATTAAAAAAACATGAGGTGGTAGGCCCCATGCAATTGGAATGACTCATGCCACAAATTAAAAGGTGGCACCATATTCCACAATGATTCTATTCTTATAACAAGACTTCTTTTCCATACCAAACATATTCCCATTCTAAAGATTAGAATGTTAAGCATTCTTACTACAAGATTTCTTTCAACCAAAGATTGAACGTCAGCCATTCAACCAAAATCCATACCAAAACGTTAGCAAGCTTTCAATATAAAATGAACTTTCATCAACCTTCTGGGAATAATCACCACAGGTCTTGAGATCCAATCTCAAAGGAAAGTCCATTCGAATCAAGATTATCATATGAATTTTTTTCTACTTTATGTATGTTAAGGTTATCCCTTATTTCTTTTTGGCATGATCTATACGATACTCATGAAATGAAAAAATGTACATATTTCCATAAATGGATCTATTCATAGAAATACTAGAGATTCTTATGTTCTTGATTCAGCATGTGTAATATTATACATCTGTTCATGGGTCTCAAAAACACATAAATTGGTAAAGTTTATTTCATAATATCAATCAGAGGCACAATGATCTTATGACATTCCGAGAGATTTTATTAACGTATTTCATATGCATTTCATTAATTTATACATTGCATATTGATCCATGACAATATGGTATATTATATGCATATATATGTATATGGGATATGGGAACGGTTATAGTGTTATATACGCACTACCACCTAATCAGCTAGTATACATTGATGATTTTGCCCACAATGGCTGAGATGATATGATGGGATTCCCTCAATGGCTTGATGTTATAAACACATGTACATATGCACGGCATGACATTCATACACATATACTTGGCACTATAATTATTCCATGATTTACAAGGTTATCTAGACTTACAGGTTAAGTCATTTACTCTATATTTCATTATGTATATGATATATACTATTTTTGTACCTTATATACTCGGTACATTATTCGTACTGATGTCCCTTTTGCCTGGGGACGTTGCATTTTAGTTTGCAGGTCCTGATAGATAGGCCGAGAGCCCTCCAAGTATGATATCAGCTCAGCGGAAGGTGTTGGTGCGCTCCATTTGCTTTGGAATTACTTCTTTGGTTAGTATGATTAGTACATGTACTGATTAGCGGGACTCTTTCCCAACCTTTGTGATATTATGTATTCTTAGAGGCTTGTAAACAGATATCATGTGTACAGATACTTGTATGGACTTGTCAGCCTATACTTTGAGTATATAAAGAATCATGCCGGTCTTATAGGATCGTTCTTCATATGTATAAGTTTGTATTCCCTCATGTTTACACTGGTACATTTACCTATGATAGAAGGATATGAAAGATATGTTATATTAGTACTCAGTTTAGTAAGGTACCGGGTGCCCATAGGGGCCCATTGGTTTGGGTCATTACATGAACTCTCCTGGCCCAAGCCTTCTTGACAATTGCGATAAAGACTTCGCAATTGCCATGACTGCTATGCTCGCATTTGCGAAGCCTGATCTTGCAATTGTGATATCAGGGGCCTGCAACATATAACAATTACACCAGAAATTCTCTAAGTTTCAAAATCACTCTATAATCTATTCAAAACTAACCCGAGCCCTCGGGGCTCCAAATCAAACATGCATACAAATCTTAAAATATCATACTAACTTGCTCGCACGATCAAATTGTCAAAATAACACCTACAACTACAAATTCAACACCAAAAACATGAAATTTTCAAGATAGTTTCAAAACTTCTAATTTCTAAACCAAAGGTCCGAATCACATCAAATCACTTTCGTTTTTCACCAAATTTCAAAAATAAGTTTTAATTATCGTAACGGACCTATATCGGACTTCAAAAATAAAATAAGGGCCCGATACCAACAAGATCATATCTTTTAAATTATTGCATTTTCAATCATATCAATTTCTTTCAAAAAATTATTTCTCGGCCTAGGGACCTCGAAATTTGATTCTGGGCATACGCCTAGTTCCCATATTTTACTACGGACCCTTGGGGAGCGTAAGAACACATGTACGGGTCCGTTTACCCAAAAGGTTGACCGAATTTAATAAAATTAATCTTTTTAAGCCAAAATCATTATTTCTTGAACTTTTTACATAAGGGCTTTCTAGATATAGACCCGTACTATGCACGCAAATTGAGGAGAGATAAAATAAGGTTGTAAGTCCTTAAAATAGGAAATCAAATTCTAAAACAGAAAATGATTTGGATCATCACATTCTCCACCTCTAAAATAATTGTTCGTCCTTGAACGGATATAGAGAAGTACCCGAGTCGGTGAAAAGATGGGGATATCTGCTTCGCATATCGGACTCGAACTCCCAGGTAGCTGCCTCAACATGATGACCTTTCCACTGCACCCGAACCAAAGGGTAACTCTTCGATCTCAACTGTCGAGCTTACCGGTCTAGAATAGCAACTGGCTCCTTCTCGTAGGTCAAATCCTTGTCCAACTGGGCAATGCTGAAATCTAACATGTGGGATGGGTCGCTGTGATGCTTCCGAAGTATGGATACATGAAACAATGGATGCATAAATGATAAACCTGGCAGCAACGCACATCTGTAAGCTACCTCTCCACTTGATTAAGGATCTCAAAAGGCTCGATGAAACTAGGGCTTAGCTTGCCATTCTTCCCAAATCTCATCACGCCCTTCATGGGCGAAAAATAAAGTAACACTCCGGCTCTCCGGCCATAAATGCCACATCACGAACCTTACGGTCGGCATAACTCTTTTGCTTGGACTGAGCTGTACGAAGTCTATCCTGAATGATCTTAACCTTATCCAACGCATCCTACACTAGTTCTGTGCTCAATAACCGAGCCTCCCCTGACTCAAACCACCCATCTGGCGATCTACATCCTCTCCTATATAATGCCTCGTATGGAGCCATCGGAATGCTCGATTGATAGTTGTTGTTGTACGAAAACTCCATTAACGGCTAAAACTGATCCCAACAACCTCCAAAGTTAGAAACATAGGCGTAGAGCATATCCTCCAAAATCTGAATGGTACGCTCGGACTGTCTGTCCATCTGAGAATGAAATTTTATGCTCAACTCGACCCGCATACCCAACTCACGCTGCACTACCCTCCAGAAATGAAAGGTAAACTATGTACCTTAGTCAGAAAGGATAGACTCGGGCACACCATAAAGACAAACAATCTCACAGATATAGATAACTGCCAACTGCTTCAAAGAATAGAAAAATGCCACATGAATGAGATACGCTAACTTAGCCACCCTATCGACAATAACCCATACTACATCGAACTGTCTCTTAGTCTGTGGGAGTCCAACAACGAAATCCATAGTGGTACTCTCACACTTCCACTCAGGAATCTCAATGTTCTGAAGAGAACCACCTGGTCTCTGATGCTCGTACTTTACCTGCTGACAATTCAAACATCGAACTACATATGCAACAATATCCTTCTTCATTCTCCTCCACCAACAATGCTGCCGTAAGTCTTGACACATCTTTGTGGCACTCAGATAAATAGAATACTGAGATTTATATGCCTTCTCTAGAATCAACTAATGGAGTCCATCCACATTAGGCACACAAACTCAACCCTGCATCCTCAGGACCCCCATCATCTCCAACTGTGCCATGCTTGGCATCTCAATGTCGTACCGCGTGCCTAAGGATAAGCAAATGAGGATCATCATATTGCCGCTCCTTGATACGCTCAAATAAAAAAGATCGAGAGATTGTAAAACATAGAACACGATTGGGCTCGAAAACATACGACTTCACGAACTGATTGGCTAAAGCCTGAACATCTAATGTAAGTGGTCTCTCACTGACTGGAATATACGCAAGGCTTCCTATACTAGCTGACTTTCTACTCAAAGCATCGGCCACCGCATGGGCCTTCCGGTGATGATAGAAGATAGTGATATCATAGTCTTTCAATAGCTCAAACCGCCTCATCTACCTTAAATTTAGCTTCTTCTGTTTGAACAAGTATTGAAAACTCTTGTGATCCATGAACACCCCACATGACATGCCATACAGATAATGCCTCCAAATCTTCAACGCGTGAACAATGGCTGCTAACTCCAAATCATGAACTGGATAATCGTTTTCGTAGATCTTCAACTATCGTGAATCATATACAATAACCTTTCCACCCTGTATCAATACCGTACCAAGTTCAATACGAGATGTGTCACAATATACTGTATATGGCCCTAAACCCTATGTCAATACCAACACCGGTGCCTTAATAAAAGCTGTCTTGAGCTTTTGAAAGCTCGCCTCATACTCGTCCGACCACCTAAACGAGGCACCCTTCTGGGTCAATCTGGTTATTGGGGCTGGTATAGATGAAAACCCCTCCACAAACCGATGGTAATAACCCGCCAAGACCAAGAAACTCTGAATATCTTTAGCTGATGTGGGCCTAGGACAATCCTTGACTGATCAATCTTCTTAGGATCCACATGAAAACCTCTGCTGATACAACGTGGCCCAAGAATGCAATTGAACTCATCCAAAATTCGCATTTCAAAAATTTACCATATAATTGGTTTTCTCTCAGAGTCTGAAGCATAATTCGAAGATGTTGCTCATGCTACTCTCGACTACGGGATTAGATCAAGATATCTTCAATAAAAACAATCACGACATAATCCAAATAGTTCTTGAACACTCAGTTCATCAAATCCATGAATGATGCTGGGGTATTTGTCAATCCAAATGACATCACTAGGAACTCATAATGCTCATACGGAGTTCGAAAAGCTGTCTTAGGAAATCGGATGCCATAATCCTCAACTGATGGTAGCCATACTTGAAATCAATCTTCGAAAACACCTCGACACCCTGAAGCTGATCAAATAAGTCATCAATCTTCGGTAATGGATACTTGTTCTTGATGGTGACCTTGTTCAACTACCGATAATTTATGCATATCCTCATCAATCCGTCCTTCTTATTAATAAAAAAACACGGGAACACCCCAGGGTGAGACACTAGGTCTTAAAAAAGCCCTTATCAAGCAAATCTTGCAACTGATCCTTCAATTCTTTCAACTCTGGAAAGGCCATGTGATACGGCAAAATAGAAATAGGCTGAGTGACCGGAGCCAAATAAATGCAAAAGTCAATATCCTTGTCAGGTGGCATCTGTGACAGGTCAGTAGGAAATACCTCTAGAAACTCATGAACAACTGGTACGGAATCCATGGGAGGAACCTCCATACTAGAATCACGAACATAAGCCAAATAAGCCAAACACTCCTTCTCGACCATACGCCTAGCCCTTATATAGGAAATAACCCTACTGGTATAACAATAAAAAGTCCCTCTCCACTCTAATCAAGCCAACCCCGGTAAGGCTACGGTCACAGTCTTGGCATGACAGTTGTGACAACCAATCCATCCCCAAAATAACATCGAAGTCAACTATATTGAGAAGTAGGAGATCTACGCTAGTCTCAAGACCCCCAATAACAACCACACACAAGCGATAAACACGATCTACAATAATAGAATCATCCTCTGGTGTGGACACATATATAAGAACAGTAAAAAAATCACGACGCGCAACCAAATACGAAGCAAAGTTAGATGAAACATAGGAGTGTGTAGACCTTGTATCAAATAGAACTGAAGCATCTCTATTGCAAACTGAAACTGTACCTATGATATCGATATCGGATGCCTCAGCCTCAGGCTTGACTGGGAAAGCATAACATCACGGATGGGCCCTACCACCCAAAACCATATCCTTGCGATGACCTCCTGCTGGATGGCCTCCACCTATAGCGGCATGACCTCTACCTCTAGCAGCCTGACCCCTACCTCTAGATCTTTGACCCCTACCTCTAGATGGCTTCACAGGTGGTGCCAGAATAATGGCAGAGAACTCTACTGCTGTGACTGAACACCCACTAATCTTAGACAAGTCCTCTGGACATGCCCAATCTCACCATACTCAAAACATCCATATGAATATTATGGATGAAGAAACTGAGATTGACCATGTGGGGCCGCCTGACCGCGATAGTAACTCTGAAGAAGATGTGCTTTGATAGGAGCTGGCAATGCAATATAAGTTGGCTGCCCTAAAGGAGGTATATAAGGACCACACCCCCTAAAGCTCCATGGAATGTTTGAAGTGTTGAATTAAATGGCTTGGGATGATGGCCTCTACCAAAAGTACCCCTACCTCCAGATAAGGTGCCATTGATCCACAGAGTGACAGGGCCTCTTGTCAGACCTCTGACTATTCCCCTGAGCTAAAACTATCTCAACTCATCTGGCCACATCGGCTGCATCCTAAAAAGAAATCTCACTCCATGTCTCCTTAGACATCTAAAATCTGATAAGTTGAGCAAGTCCCTCAATAAACCTCTTCACGCTCTCTCTCTCTCTCTCTCTCTCTCTCTCTCTCTCTCTCTCTCTTCTCTCTCTCTCTCTCTCTCTCTCTCTCGATGGGAAGTATAAAAAGAACATGACGAGCCAAATCACAAATCTGGTCTCGTACTGAGTGACAGTTATAGAACCCTGCTGAAGGTGCTCAAACTTCCTCCAATAGTCCTCCCTCTGAGTTATATGAAGATATTTCTCCAAGAATAGATGGAAGAACTGGTCCTAGATGAGAGCTGGTAATCTTGCTAGTCTGGTCAAACAATAATCTCTCCACCATTTCTTGGTGGAACCTGACAGACGAAAAGCAGCAAAGTCGATCCCATTGGTCTCCATTATTGCCGTGTTCAGCAAAACCTCGTGGAAACTGTCCAAATAGTCTTAGGGATCCTCTGAAGATGTATCACTATAGGTAGTTGTGAAAAGCTTGGCGAACCTTTCTAATCTCTACAAGGCATCAGAAGACATAGCTGATCCATCACCGATCTATGCTATAATACCTAGTAGAACTATCCCAACTAGCTGAGCTGCTGGAGTCTGAAATCAGGGACCCATCTGCTCTTGAGTGTGAGTAGCGGGAGTCTGTGCTCCTCCCCCAGCCTCAGAGACGACTAGTGCTACAGGTTGTATACCGGCCTAAGTAGAACTCTCAATAAGGACCACTAGACGGACTAAAGCATCCTGAAGTATGGGGGTAGCTATGAACCCCTCTGGAACCTGAGCTGGCCCCGCTGGAACGTTCTTGTTCAAAACCTCATCATCAAACTCTACCTGACGCTACGACGTTTGTGCTGCTACTCGAGCTTTGGGCTGAGCCCTGTCCCTGCCTCAGCCTCTAGCACGGCCTCATCCTCATCCTTTGCCTCTCGTAGGAGCTGTCACTAAGGATCGGGCTGCTGACCAGCTGATAAAGTGGTACGTGTTCTCTCCATCTACAAAAGAACAGAATAGAGAGTTCAATTAGCATTGAGATATCAAACCGCACGATAGAGATGAATATAAGTGAAATTTGTACTAATTTTGTAGACTCTGGTATATGGGCACAGACGTCTCTGTACCAATCCCTCTGACTCTACCAAGCTTGTTCATGAATTGTGAGATCTAGGAAACCTAGTGCTCCGATACCAACTTATCACGACCCAAATTTTCCACAGTCGGGACCGTGATGGCGCATAACATTGCAATCGCTAGACAAGCCAACGTTAGAGATATAATCATATTTTTCCTTTATTGTTTTATAATTAAACAATTAACAAAACTAAAATAATGAAAATAAGTGTAAAAGTCCATATTTAACCAATTAGCTTTGTACTATTAACAAAACCGAAACAGTTACCACCTAGAAACTGATTTCATAACTCGCGAACATGCTATAAATACTACAAGTAATGGTTCGAAAGAAAATACATCTGTCTAAAATAAAGTAAAAGAGAAATGAAGTGAAGATAAGAGGGTACGTCAAGGCTTGTGGACGCCTACAAGACTACCTTGGGTCTGCTGAGTGAAGTATCAGCAACCGACCTCTCGATCAGCCACTACCAGCTCCGAAATATGCATAGAAAGTGCAGATTACAGTATCACTACAACCGGCCCCATGTATTGGTAAGTGCCGAGCCTAACCTCGACGAAGTAGTGATGAAGCTACGACGGGGTATAACAATATATATATATCGTGCAACAGTTTATACTAATACAAAAAGGAAATACATAAAGAAGTATAACAATAACTTGCATTAAATAAATAAGAACGCAATCATTCTACTAGTACTCAACTATAACCAATCCTAAAAAGAGTTTCAGCACCACAATAATGAACCTCAACAGAGGAAGAATACATAACAATGCACATTCCGATCCCACCATATGATTAACATTATAAACATTCATCCATATTACTCCTTGTTGCGGCGTGCGAGCCGGTCCCACTAATCCACCCTTGTTACTCCTCAATTTATCACCCTCATTTCTCATGTTACAACATGCAACCTAATCCCACCTGTCCACCCTTATTACTCGTTGTCGCAGCGTACAATTCGATCCCACCAGACAATTACATTTTACCCTTATTCCTTCTATTACACCGTGCAACCCTCCACAAAATTTATACCTCAAATCATAACAATGGGAGGTGTATACAATTGTGATACTTTAACAGTTAATATTGCACAGTGAGACCAACCAAAGGGTGCCATGAAGCACTTATCACCAACATAAACCAGCAATATAACATAACAAAACTACAGAACGATTAACACCTTCATTAGAGAAAATAACATTTAACAAGAAACAATTAGACATGGAAGCATCAATAAGCAAGTACCCTTTAAGATATGAAAGTAATATTTTAGGAAACGGGGAAGGGAATAGGCTAAATAGGTAATTTAAGGACGCATAGGTGCTCGTCACCACACCTATACACCACACATATGGTATTTCACATAGCAAGCAAGTCGGGGATACTTAATCACTCGAGTCGAGGTTAGACCAAATACTTATCTCAAGCTACTTGGTATTTCAAAGCTCAAAGACCACTTTACCTGTCGATTCCACCTCCAATCCACTCGTATCTAATCATAATAGACTTAATAGCATCAATTAACGCTAAAAAACCAATTCCAATACATAACTATAGATTTTTCAATATTTTCTCCAAAAAATAAAAAATCGACCCTAGGCCTGCTTGGTCAAAACTCGAAATTTGGACCAAAACCCGATTACCCATTTACCCCCGAGACCGAATATACAATTGGTTTTGGAACCCAGCCTAATATTGAGGTCCAAATCCCCATATTTCAAAATTCCTAAGGTCTACCCAAAAAACACCCAATTCCACCATGAAAAAACCCTAGATTCTAGGATGAAATCTTGTAAAAAGATGAAATACATTGAAAGAAATAAGTTATGAATCATTTACCTATGATTTGGGGATGAACTTACCCTAGGAAATCGCTTCTTGAAGTTTAGGTTTTAAAAAATAGAAGAATGAATGAAAAATCTTGTCTAAGAACATTTAACTTAGCAGATGCCGTAATTGCGACCTAAGCTTCACAAATGCGATGTTTACCACACTTCTGTTGCCTTCACAAATGCGAAGCTCGCAAATGTGTAGTTTCCCACACTTCTGCTGCTTCGCAATTGCGAAGGTAATGTTTGCATTTGCGATCAGGGACCTTTGTAAATGCGATAAAAAATAGCATTTGTTATCATACCCCTTCCGAGACTCTCTTCGCAGTTGAGAGGATATGTTCGCATTTGAAAACTGTTACCCTCCGAAATATTACATCAATATTATGTCCCCCAGTATTAAATTACGACAATGTTGCACCCTCTCGTATTGTACGTTGAATTTTTCATAAGGTAAATGACATTAGTCCAAGGAAAGAGATTATTTGGAGATTATAAGGATTATGCTATTTCAAATAAATGATGAGTAAATTCGTAAAAGTTAGAGGGGAAGCAAGTCAAAGAAAATAAGTTTTTCATCCAAGTTTGCATATTGGGATAAAATACGGGTGGAGCATTAACACTCAATATTTATAGACTAATGTCATACAAGGTATTACATGACCATGCTAGTAAGGTATACAGGATATGTTAAAAGAGAGTAGTATTTTAAGTAAGTTGAGATAATTCTTAATTATGTGGGTAATTGATTAGTTACTGGATAACGGAATATTACCTAATTAATATGAAATATATTAGATAAGTATTAAAAAAACATGAGGTAGCAACCCCTATGCAATTGGGACTCATACCACATATTAAAAGGTGGCACCATTTTTCCATGCCAAACATATTTCCTTACTAAAGATCAGAACGTTAAGAATTCTTACTAAAAATCCTTACCAAATTGTTAGCAAGCTTTCAATATAAAATTTACTTTTATCAACCTTCTGGGAATAATCACCACAAGTCTTGAGATCCAATCTTAAAGCAAAGTCCATTCAAATCAAACCGGAAATTTGATTTCGGCCTACACTTGATTTTATGGTAGCCAATCCCATTTAGTTTTGGGATTTTTATATATATATATTTATACCATATAGCAAACTTTATTGTCAAAATTGAGTATGGTTTGGTATTTACCCGCCTTTTTATACCATATTTTGTTTACAAAAATTATACCAAACCAAAAATAGATAGATTCTACCCTAAAAAGGCTCTAAATTTGTAGGAATCACATTTAATGGTGATTCTATCACCATTAATTTCGAAATTTAAAATAGAATAAAATCTATTGCAGCGTAATTCTCTCCTTCTCCATATATTTTTCACCATTGATAGCCATTAAAAAGCTTGAAAGCTTTGAATTCAAATTTGGATTTTCAAAAATCATTATTTGTTTGGATTGGGTGTTGTTGTAAATAATTCAAAATATGTTTAGGAGTTTATATCTAAAATTTTGAGGGGTTTTGGTGAAGATTAGACTTGATTTTGACTTATTTTCATCTTGAAACTCGTCGAAGAAGAAGAAGAAGACATATTTTTCCAGCAATTGTAGTTAAATTGTAGAATTCTAGATAAATTGTAGATAAAATATAGATAAATTTTAGATATGTTATAGATAAATTGTAGATTGGGAAGACTAAAACTTCTACAATTATGTCGAAAATGCCAATTATGCTACAATTGGAAATCCCTTGGATTGGGTGTTGTTGTAAATAATTCGAAATATGTTTAGGAGTTTATATCTCAATTTTGAGGGGTTTTGGTGAATATTAGACTTGGTTTTGACTGAATTTCAGATTGAAACTCGTCGAAGAAGAAGAAGACATATTTTTCCAGAAATTGTAGTTAAATTGTAGTTAAATTGACGTTAAATTGTAGAATTGCAGATAAAATATAGATAATTTGTAGATAAATTGTAAATTGTAGTTAAATTGTATTGTTACATTTATACTACAATTATACTACAATCTTGTGTCAAAAAAATTTAAGCATACCAAATTTAATCAATTCTTAATATTCAAAATTTCAATTTTGAAATAATCTTCTTTAAATACAATACTTGAAGAAGTATTGTATGAGTTTGAAGTGTATGAGTTTCTACAACGCCTTCAATTTGATTTCTATTATAACAATTGGATTCTTAGTCACATATTTATAAATATTTATTAAATTAAGTTTTATTAAATTAAGTTGCCATGTGTATTTTTAATAGGTTGCCAATTATTTTATACTTCTTTTTGGATTAAAGGATGCTCTTCTAACTCTTATCTTTGCTTTTAGTTGAGGTGAAGAAACAAAGTTCATGTGCTAGCTAATATCACAGACTAATATGTAGCTTTCAAGGTATGGTAATTTCGTCGAAAAGACATTCATATAAACTCTTAAGAAAATGACATACATGCGCTGCTGCCCCTCCTCTTTAGTACGGTGAGAATATTCTGGGGAAGGGAGGGATTTTTACATGGGATTTTTAAAGAGAAGAGGAGGAAAAAAAGGGAAAAGGAATATATGCTCCTAAAATCATGCCTGGAATAAATAAAGCAATAATTATACCCTTAATTTGAATTACGGTGCATAAATTGAAATTTGATAAGCTTAAATGTAATAAACACAAACCTTAAACATGGAAGGTAATAAGGTTTGCTATATGGTATAAATAGGTAAAACTCTCTTTAGTTTTTTGTATGTAGTAGCCCAATCTCATTTAGTTTTTAAAACTCATTGGACTATTCCATCACTTACAGTCCTAGGAGTCGGGCCTCATTCTCTTGATGTTGGATCAGATAAAAGGAACCAAAAATAAAAATTAATACATTTCAACCAACATCCAACCAGGATTATTAGAAGCTTAACAACGGGATTTTGTAATTCTAAGGAAGTACGGTGCAATCCGTCTCAAGAAAATTATGTGAATTTTTTCATACTCAAGGTATGTTATGATTATCCTTTCTTTTTTTGGCATGATCTATACAACATAAACGAAACAAGCAAATGCATAATTTTTCATAAATGGCTTTATTCATAGAAATACTAGAGATGCTTATGTTTTTGATTCCTCATCTGTCATATTATTCTATCATCTCTTCATGGGCCTCAAAATATGTAAGTTGGTAAAGTTTATTTTATGATATCAATCAGAGGCATAATGGTCTTATGACATACCGAGATATTTTATTAATCAATTTCATATGAATTATATGCATTTATACATGCACATTGACCCATAAAGCACAACTAGCAATATAACATAACAGAACTACAGAATAATTTCATTAAAAAAACAACATTTAACGAGAAGTGATTAGACATGGAAGCATCGATAACAAAGTAGTCGTTAAGACAGGAAAGCAAAATATTAGGAAACAGGGAATGGAATAGGATAAACAGGTAATTTGACGATGCATAGGTGCTCATCACCACATCTATAAGCCACACACATGGTATTTCACATCGCAAGCAAGTAGGGGATCCTTAATCCTTCGAGTCAAGGTTAGACCAAATACTTACGTCAAGTCACCGGGTATTTCAAAGCTCAAAGACCACTTTACCTCTCGATTCCACCTCCAATCCACTTTTATCTAATTATGATTGACTTAATAATATCAATTAACGCTAAAGAAACCAATTCCCATACATAATTATAAATTTCCCAATATTTTCTCTAAAAGGTCAAAAATCGACCCCGGTCCACTTGGTCAAAACTCGAAAGTCGAACCAAAACCCGATTACCCATTCACCCCCGAGCTCGGATATACAATTCGTTTAGAGGTCCGACCTCAAATTAAGGTCCCAATCCCTAAATATTGAAATTCCTAAGTTCTACCCAAAAACACCCAATTCCACTATAAAAAAACCCTAGATTCTAGGATGAAATCTTGTAAAAATAAGAAATAGATTGAAAGAAATAAATTAAGAATCATTTACCTATGATATGGAGATGAACTTGCCCTAGGAAAATCGCCTCTTAAAGTTTAAGTTTTGAAAAATGGGAGAAAAAATCCCGTCTAAGACCCCTTTACTCAGCTACAGATATCGCAACCGACCTGAGCATCGCAAATGCGAAGTTCCCCACACTTCTGCTTCCGTCGCAATTCTTAAGGTAATGATTGCAATTTCTATCAAGGACCCCCGAAAATGAGATAGAAAGACCGGATTTACGATAACACCCCTTCCCAGACTCTCTTCGCAATTGCGAAGATATGTTCGCATTGCAAATTCTGCTGGCCCATGCCTTCTTTGAAATTGCGATAAAAATCTTCCAATTTCCATGCCTGCTATGCTCGCATTTGGAAGTCTGATCTCACAATCAGAGGCCTGCAACAGATAGCAGTTACACCAGAAATTCTCTAAGTTCCAAAATTACTCTGTAGCCTAACTAAAACTCACCTGAGCCCTCGGGGCACCAAACCAAACATGCACACAAGTATTAAAACATCATACAAACTTGCTCGCGGGATCAAATCGCCAAAATAATACCTAGAATTACGAATTCAACACCAAAACACATGAAATTTTTCAAGATAATTTTAAAACTTCTATTTTCTCAACCAAAGATCCGAATCATTCAAATCACTTCCATTTTTAACCAAATTTCACGGATAAAGTTTAAATGTCATAAGGGACATGTCCTGGGATCCAGAACCAAAATACGGGCCCGATATTATCAAGATCAAACCTTTTAAATTATTGCATTTTCAGTCTAATCAATTTCTTTCAAAAATTTATTTCTTGGGGTAGGGACCTCGGAATTTGATTCTGGACATACACCCATGTCTTATATTTTACCGCGGACCTTCCAGGACCACCTGAACATGGGTTTGGGTCCGTTTACCCAAAACATTGACCGAAGTCAACAAAAACTATTTTTTTATTCCAAAAATTATCATTTCTTAAATTTTTTACATAAGGAATTTCCGAACACACACCAGAATTGCGCACACAAATCGATGAGAGATAAAATGAGATTTTCAAGGCCTGCTTTTCGAAAAATACTGGAAAGAGTGGACAAGGAATTCAGACACGAAATCAGATTCTAAATCAGAAGATGGCCTTTTGGGTCATCATATCAACCATTGAAGCTCAGTTGAAGTCTGAGCTAATGTTCCATGGATAAATTCTAATAAAGTTTTTGTCATGTGATCAAGTGGTCACGGGTTCAAATAGTGAAAACAGGTAACCTTTTGCAGAAATATAAAATAAGTCTTTTTACAATGAACCGTTATGATCCGACCCTTCCCCAAATCCCGAGCATAGCCCCATGCACCGAGCTACCCTATCTGTAATTAAGTAATAATATCATACGGGTTTACTGTAAATTATGTTATTTTCTAAATGACTAGAAAAAAAGTTAAACCAATTAGTTATAGAGGTGACTGATATCAGCATATGTAAATATTCATAATCATGTTCTTGTTAGTATGAACAATAATTTTCGTTTCTTCAAAATATATTTAACTTTCACATTCATATTTAATTCCCTATGCAAAACTTGTCACGCATATGCACGAAAATAGTCTGCTATATATCTTCTAAGATTGTGATGGTTTAGCCTTCTAAGATTGTGATGGTTTAGCTAGCCATCAATCGTTTAATCTTAACTGTGAATGTGATTCTAGAAGTAGCACATGTTACATGAATTTGAAATTTTTGACTGAAACACCACAAAAGTATAACGGTAGACAGAGTCAGAATTTAAAGTTTATGAATTCAGAATTCTAGTTCATTTAAATTATTGTGTTCTAAATTAATAACTTGTAATTATAAATATTCGATAAATTTTTTAAAAATAAAACAATTTAGATTAAAGTTACTGAATTCAATCGAACCCGTAACCTCTGTTCTAGCTTTCCCCGAATACAAGTTTTGATTTATTATAAATTGATTGGAATATAATGAATCAACAAGTAACAGTTATGCAGCCTATCATATTCGTTTCACTCTTGATCAGAAATGCATGCTAAAATTCTGAAAGATAAGCACCGCGCAAAGTTCTATAATCAGGATATTTAAGTGAGTAGGTGTTGAAAAAAATTGTTACATTTACTATACCGTTATATATATAAACAAGATAAAAGAACTAATATACGATATATTTTCTAAAATGTTTCTAACATATAACTTCAGTTCATCATGACAATTGGTTTAAACATCTGTTGTCTGCAATATATATCCAACAATTGCGTTACAATAACGTTCCATCAATTGGTCAACCAATTTTTTTAACGAAAATACTTGTAAATTGAAAATTTTAAAAAACCGATTATATATGTTTTAGAGAACCCTATTGAGTAGTTGAATAGAAGTGCTTTAGATAAATTAGGACGAATATAAATGATCCATATAACTAGCTAAACTAAGTTCATTCGCCTCGAGCACGAAGGTAAAGAAGTTCAGTTCATAAGATTACAACGTAATGGAATGGAGCAATCGCGATACAAAGTTCCTTATCTTAGTTGGATCTCACACATGCTATCTAAAACATAATTAGGCGACGGATATATAACGTTTGGAGTTGTCTTCGTGCATATGTCCTTGATGGAAGAATGAGTGAAATATTTCCCTGCGAATCATAGAACCGTTACCCCATGACCCCATCTAAAATGAAAATCAAAAGAGAAAAAAGAAAATGAAGAAAGAGATGATAAAATAGGAAAAAACCCTATAGCTCACGTTAGTCTTGATTTACTTCCTATTAAATATTAATCCACTTATTCACAATAAGTGAATTTTTGATTGTTTTCATACAGATTAAAAACTCAACTTTTAACATTAATTAGTAATGAAATTGATTATATTAATATTTACTATCTCATAGCATAAATATTTCTAACACATACTCCAACATTATTTACTCCGAGAGCAGTGTAGATAAAATTAACAATTCATTTCTGAAACATTAAAAAAACTATTTATTTTAGACCATAAATAATTAAAACAAATTAATTTATTATGGACCGGAAGTATTAATCTTATTACTCGTAAATGGTTTCTTACAGCTGCAAAAGCAACTTTTTGGTTTACCAATTTTCTTATATTAATTTTATAAAAAGATGGGTAGTGCACCCATCTATAGGAATTTATCACAACCTAGGAAAAGGACCCTTTCACGCTAAAGTAAACAGAATATTTTGGGTTAAAGTAAGAGAAAAGTTAAATAAAGTGCGGCTAAGGTCCCGTGCACAAGCAAAATCTTTCCATCACCTCTTTATTTATATATGTTTACGAGTAGATATCCAAATTAATTTAAATTATATTGGTGAGTGCAATTTATTATTCTATTCATTAATCATTTGTGCAATGACAGTAAACTTTATGCTCATAGATACGTTTATGATCTTTAATAGTTCCTCGGTCTTTTTATTTGTAGTCTAAGGTTTTGATATATATTAAGAAAATCATTTCATAACATTAATTATTGTATTGAAGGATAGCCTCATACCAATAATAAAGTTATCTAACTGTGACCTATAGATTGCGAGTTCGACCTGTAGAATTAGTCATTGATACTTGTATATGGTAGGCTGTCTTGGACCTTTCATAAGCGACAAATACTTTATGCACGAATTGATTTATTTTTTTATTGATTAAATTTTGATTTTTCTAAAGATTAATGAGATTAATTAGTATGACTTTTTTTTAAAATTCTATAGATCATTTATTGAACCTGGGATGAATTTAAAAAAGAGACAATTAATGCAATCTTGATGTTCTATTTTAAACCTAATTTGTTTGATTAATACAATAAATTAAAAGGATAGTAGGGAGTAAGTTAGAAAGATGGTTATCCTTTTTACTTTTATCTATCTTTTTCTCTAAGCTTTAGTCCAAGGCATCTAAAACTTTAGACATTTGCTTCTTTAATTTGATTTGATCCAAATTATAAAATATGGTAGTTTAATAAAGTAGATTACTGATTCTCTCTATGTTGCTTCATTACGTAAATATATAGAAGAACTTAAATACATCCCACACATCAAGAACATGCCACGCGCAATGAGTAAGATCCAATTCAATTTAAATAGAAATTTCGAATTTGAACCTAAAATTTACAAATTCTGATATTTCCTTTAACAAATGCTCCTGCGTGACACAAATCTGAATTAATTTGGTTTTATTGAGCTATTGACAAAACTAATAAATGCTAAAAGAGGAAGGATTAGGTAATGAAATTTCCTCTCCAATTATTATTATCTTTTTTTCACTTGCAATGGAATTCATAAACGTATCCAAATTCATTTCCTTGTAATATGGAGTCTATCTCTAAGGAAATTCATGTAACGATCCAACTAGTCGTTTTGAGCAATTGCATTCGATTGGGTAGTTTGAGGTGTCGAACGGATTCGCAGTAGGTATATCGACTTGTTCTGGATGAATCAGAATTGAATTGGAATAAGGAACCTAGTTTTTGAAGTTTAAACAGTGAAAATTTGACAGGGATTGGGCTTTTGAGTAAACGGTCCCAGAATAAATTTTTAATGATTCCAACAGCTTCGTATGGTGATTTTAAACTTAGACACGCGTCCGAATTCGGATTTGGAGGTACGTAGGGTGGATTGAGGCATTTCGGTGAAAGTTGAAAAAGTTAAATATTAGAAAATGGAGAAGTTTGACCATAGTTGACTTTTGTGATATCGGGGTTGGAATGCAATTCGAGAGTTGGAGCTCCGTCATGTCATTTTATACTTGTCTGCAAAATTTAGCGTTATTCCGAGTTGAATTGATAGGTTTCGGCATGAGATTCGATGTTTGAAGATTTGGAAATTCTTAAATTTGATTTTTGGGTTTGATTTGTTACTTTGATGTTATTTCATGTGATTGAATCTTCGAACAAGTTCGTGTTAGGTTATATGTCTTGTTTGTGTGTTTAAACGGGGTCCCGAGGGTCTCGGGTGTGTTCCGGATAAGTTACGGGCATTTTCTCCTATTTTGAACTGTTGTTATCTGTCAGCTGGTATTCTTCTTCGCTTTCGTGTCTGCTCCTCCGTGATCACGAAGAGTAATTTTGGAGGAGTTTTTAATTATTCATCGTGTTTGCATCATAACGTTCGCGATCGTGGAAGTCTCTGTGTTCCTCCTTCGCGTTTGCATCTTCTCTGTATGTGTTCGCATTGTTTCTTCTTTCGGGCAACAAATTATTCCTTTAATGCGATCGCATCTTTCTTCTTGCAATCGCGAAGAGTAACTTTGAGCAGTAGAAAATTTCCTTCACTAAGCGATCACATAAGCCCTTCCATGATCGCATAGCACATTTTTATAATGGCAATTTTCCTTCTATGCGATCGCGTCTCCTCACCCCTGAACCCAATGCACAGAAACCTGGGCAGACGAATATATTCCAAAATCGAGGGTTTTTATCTTATTTTGACTTCTAGAGTTTGGTTCTTGACGATTATTGGTGAGCTTTTCACGAAATTTGATTGGGTAAGTGTTCTTCAAGTAGAATGAAATATATTCCATGAATTTATATTTATTTTTATCATTTATTTATATTGGGGAAAGAGTTGATTTTTAAAGAAAAATATCAAAATGAAAAATCACGATTGGAGGGAAAGAGTTGTTACCTTTATCTTGAAGTTTATTATCATATCATGTTCATTTCATTTGACCCGTAGGTGTTCTGACTGTTCCTCGTCACTACTCCACCGATGTTAGTCTTGATACTTACTGAGTACCTCCGTGGTGTGCTCATACTACACTTCTGTACAATTTTGTGTACAGATCCAGGTGGATTAATAGTAGTTGTGCGGGTCATCGCGGTGGAGACTCAAGTTAAACCTGTTAAAATGTTCGTAGGTTTCGGAGTCACCTTCATTTATATTTATTTCCATTGGCTCTTTTTTCGGGGCAGTGATGTAATCTTTTGTGTAATTACACTTAGATAGACTTGTGACTTGTACTACTAGATTCTGGGAAGTTGTTCATTGTATAAGGGATTCATCTCAGAAGAAATCTAGCTGTTATTAGTTATTATTGTTATTTCGCATTTTAGTAGGCTTCTAATCCTTAAGACTAGGTGCCATCACGAAACCTAACGGAGGGAAAAATTAGGTCGTGAGAAGTTGGTATCAGAGATCTAGATTCTTTGGTGCTATGAGTCACAAGTAGGTTTAGTAAAGTATTGCGGATCGGTACGGAGATGTCTATACTTATCTTTGAGAGACTACAAAACTTTTAGAAAATTCCCATTATTTTATTCTTTATCGTGCGATATTTATTCAACTCGAAGTATATAACTTATGTTCCTTTACATCCACTCGTGTATAGTATTATGCTCTCAGCGCTCGCCATGCGCTAGTGGTTCGTGATGCTACAGACAGGCTTTGAAGGAGTCAGGGATGCTCAGGCATTGTCATACCATGTTGTTCAGACTGAAGAACAGGGGTATTGAGAGACTATTCAGTTGATCGCATGGAGGCGCGGCGGTTTCCGACATCTAGTTGATGAGTGCGAGCTGGGAAGGTTTAATTGGTTGACAAGTCATCGCAATTTAGGCAGGATCACAAGGTGGGTGTTGATTGGAAGTAGTTAATGGTATTGGAGTACCTAGTGAATCGCGAGCTGTGAAGAGTAGTTTTTTGAACTATCAGATGTTGTTTCCCATGGCTTTGCCAAGTGGAGGAGTCCAATAGCGGCATTCAGATTGCAGAGTCATACTTACATCACATTGGGCTGGGGGCACGTATATATATAATATTGGTGGATTCCCGAATTTTGCATTCGACCAAGGATCGATATTTTTCATGAGATGATATTGGGGCTTGCAATATTTCTACGTCAATAATGGATCTACATTTCAGCATCAAGGGGAGTCGGAGGAGAAACTTCAGATTCATAGAAGGTCTATTCAGCGTAAGTGTCGTGGTTGTGGCAGGACGGGGTGCTTCAGAGGAAATGCACTAGTTTATGAGCTTTTGGCTGTGTGGTTCGTGTTGGGATTATATGTATTTGGGATTTTGATTGGGATTATTGCATATCAACTATCCGAAGAAATGAATTAGTTCACTAATGTTAGGTCAGCATAGCAATGGAAGTAAATGGTATTTAATAGAAATTCTCTACTGCATTTGTGGCAGCACCCTTGTATTGGATGGTTTGTATGACTCGGTCAAGTTGGGGAGGTGCAGTCCTGATGGCTTAGTTGGTGCAGGTGGATCTCGAAGGGTTCTCGATAGTTTGACTACGGCTTGAGTTGAGTGTCTTCTGTGAGCATAAAGAATATGTGGCACATTGCAATTTTCTCCTGAATCAGTATCTAAAATTAATAGAGAGTTGGCATTATTGGCTATCAAATGTGCAGATTGTGTCTTTTGGAAAGGGCCTTGACTTTTAGTTTGCTGGTGTGTGGCTAGTAGCATGGTGATTACAGGGTTCTGAGGCTTTCGAGGTTCATGTTTTCGTGCGCGGTCGGAATCTTATATGGGTTCTTAGATAAGATGATGGAAGGTGAGTGAAATATTAGCCATTTGAATTGCGTAGTTGAGTTGGGTATGGAAATTTCAGTATTCCTGAGGTTCCGGGCTAGATGCCCTGATGAATGGACTATTCCTAGTTTGCAGATCTTGAAGAAATGTTTAGAATGCAATAATGAATAGCATGTACTATCGATAAGTTGTTGCGGATCTTTTTTACACATGCTTACCAATTTGGAAATAATCAGGATTCAGGTTGGGGCTATTTGAAAGCTCAATGAGAATATGTATTTTGTATCAGGTTAAGTTTGAGCTCTTCTATAAGATGCCATTATGACTATGTTACCGGGAACAATGGATATTATTTTTGCCCCTAATCTATGTTATGTGCTCTTTTGTGCTGTGTTCGGTGGTGAGGTTGTATGATTATTACCCCCCTCCCCCATGTTGTAATCATGTTCAAGCCTTATGGTGATACGGGTGAGATAGCCCTCGTGATGTTGATTTGCTTATTGCACCTTACATGTGCTTGCTTCCCTCCTATTTTACTACTTACATTCATTGTTCTCACAGTTATACTTGTGCACAATGTTGTGCGTGATATCAGTATTCATATGATCAGTGGACCCGAGCATCTTGGCTTGATTAGTATTTAGGAGTGGGCTGTGCGCCAAAGCAGATGTTATGTGAGATACTCTTTCCTTGTGTTTATTTGGGGTTTTTATTTTCCTCTGTGGAACAATTTGATGAAAACTATATTGTTGTTGTTGCACATGTTACACTTGTTAGAAAATTCTTCTACTTTGCTTTTCTTTACTTGTGTTACGTAATTGAGTTATTGCTGGTTCAGTGTACGATATGTTTAGTGTTACATTTTTGTATTTCCATGATGAGTCATCAGTTGGGTTGCTTGTATTGGTCGGGATGTGGTTCCTAGACCTTAGAATGGTACTATGGTATTAGGGGGAGGAGTGCTTGGAAGTATGTGGGTATTTTCTGCTAAGATTTGGATAATGGCCCTGGCAGGCGAGATGGTTTCTTGACTTGTTGACTTCATCGGCGGCGATGAGTTCCCACATGTTTCTTTATCAGGGACAGTGATGTGGAGGTCCGGAATAAGGTTATGTCCAATGTGAGGTGTGTTGTCGCTATCCAGGGTATTATTTGAACAACTATGGTGGTTATAGTTGTTGCTTCGGGCATTGAGCTCTGTGGAGCAGCATGTGATTGTATTTGGGATTGGAATTTTTGGCTCGATTCAGCTTGTTGGGTGTGTTCAGTGTGATAATGTGGAATTCGGGTCCTATGATGAAATTTAGATGTTGAGGTCTGGGTCATGTCCGAAGGATATGGGTTAAGGAGGAGATGAGATCTTCAGCTAAATTGCATTGTCAGTTCTGCTAAGGTTAGGTAATGGAGAATCACCTCCATGTGTATGTATGGTGAGCTCATGGAGTACGTTCGAGGACGAATGTATGTTTAAGTAGAGGAGGATGTAATGATCCGACTGGTCGTTTTGAGAAATTGTACCCGGTTCGGTAGTTTGAGGTCTCGAGCGGCTTTGCATTAGGAATATCGACTTGTGTTCATGGTTGGATCCAGTTTCCGGATGAATCAGAATTGAAGTGGATTAAGGAACCTAGATTTTGAAGTTTAAACAGTAAAAATTTGACCGGAATTGGACTTTTGAGTAAATAGCTTTGGAATGAACTTTTGATGATTCCAACAGCTTCATATGGTGATTTTGGACTTAGGCACGCATCCGGATTTAGATTTGGAGGTTCGTAGGGTGAATTGAGGCATTTTGGAGAAAGTTGGAAAGGTTGAAGTTTAGAAAATTGAGAAGTTTGACCCATAGTTGACTTTTGTGATATCTGGGTCGAAATGCGATTCGAGAGTTGGAGAAGCTCCGTCATGTCATTTGGACTTGTCTGCAAAATTTGGCGTTATTCCGAGTTGAAATAATAGGTTTCTGGATCATATTTGAAGATTTGGAAATTCATAATTTTGATTTTTGGGTTTGATTCATTGTTTTGGTGTTGTTTTATGTGATTTTAAACCTCGAGCGAGTTCGTGTTAGGTTGTATGTCTTGTTTGTATGTTTAGATGCGGTCCCGAGGGCTCGGGTGTGTTCCGGGTGGGTTACATGCATTTTCTCCTATTTTGAACTGCTTTTATCTGTCAGCTGGTATTCTTCTTCGCGTTCGTGTCTGCTCCTCCGCGATAGCGAAGAGTAATTTTGGAGGATGTATTAATTGTCCATCTTGTTCGCATCACCATGTTCGCAATCACGAATTTTTGTGTGTTTCTCCTTCGTTTTCGCATCTTCTCTGTATGCATTCGCATAGTTCTTTCTTTTGGGTAACAAATTATTCCTTCTATGCGATAGCGTATCTTCACCCGCGCTCGTGATGCACAAAAACTTGGGCAAACAGAATATATTTCAAAATCGAGGGTTACACCATTTTTATTCTATTTTGACTTCTAAAGCTCGGTTCTTGGAGATTTTTGGTGGGTTTTTCACAAAATTCTATTGGATAAGTGTTCTTCAACTAGAATTAAATATATTCCATGAATTTGTCTTTATTTTTATCATTTAAATTGTGTTTTCGGTTGGGGAAAGAGTTGGTTTTTGAAGAAAAATTTCAAAATGAAAATTCACGATTTGAGGGATCAAATGGTATCGGAATTGGTTAAATTTTGTATGATTGAACTCATTCTGGAATGGGTAATCGTATTTTTATAAAATTTGACGGGTTCCAAGGTGCGGGCTCGGGGGGTCGACTTTTGGGTCGATTTTTATATTTTTAAAAAGATTGAAACTTTATGATCAGGAATAGTTTCTTATGTGTTTTATTTGTGCCTTGAAGTTAATTTGGTTAGATTTGAGCCGTCCGAAGGTCTTTTCACCCGAGAAGTGCATTTTAAAATATCAGTTTGTTGTCTTTGAGTTAAGTATCTTTCCTAACCTTATGTGGGGGACTTTCCCTTAGGAATGAGTCTTCTTTTCTAATTGTAGCCCGTGCATGCTAGGTAACAAGTGTGTGCTCAGGCTTATTTGTGAAAAATATGCTCTAGGGTTCTTACATCCTTATGTTCAATATATGGAGAGTATTCCGTTATGATTGAGTTTGATAATTGCTTAAATTGTCTCGATATCCTTCACATGATGTTGCTAGCTTTCCTCGAATTCCTACGTGTTGCATTGACATTTAATTTCCTTAATTGAAGTGATCGCCTTCCATATTATTTTGATACTTCTTGATTGTGAGTTCCTTTATGACTTGGTACAAATAGGTTACATGTCCAGTCATTGTGGTTACCGGTGAAGTTATCACGTGCTTGTTATGTCTTGTTAATTAGTTGAGGTTTCACTTTGAAGTTAATTATCGGTACGAGTTTGGTTATAGCTAATCTCCTTGGCGAGACATATTTAATCGTTACTGTTGGTTCCCTTGCCGGAGTGTGTTTATTTTTGATGTTGACTCCCTTGACGGGACATGGTTATTTCCTTATTGTTCCCTTGCCGAAATTCTTTTGTGATTAGTGTTGATTGTATATATGGATCAGGTTGCACGCCACAATAATATTAAATGGATCGGGTTGCACACAGCAACAATATTAAATGGATCGGGTTGCACGCCTCAACGTTGTTATATGAATTGGGTGGCACACCGCAAAAATATTATATGGATCGATTTGCACGCCGCAACAATATTAAATGGATCGGGTTGCATGCTGCAACAATATCATATGGATCGGGTTGCACGCCGCAACAATATTACATGTTTCGAGTAGCACGCCGCAATAATATTATTTGATTTGGATCGGATTGTACGTAGCAACAGTATTATATGACTGGGATCGAGTTGCATGCCGCAACAAGAAAGAATAAAAGTAAATAATTAATCTTGTGGTGACAATAAGAGTAAAAGCACGAACGGTGGTGTCTTGGACTTTCCGCTGCTGTATTTATTTGTCGTTATTAATTCAAGTGTTTAAACTATTTAAATTCCTTTTGTAATGACCCAACCGGTCGTTTTTAGCTTTTGCACTTTTATCGCTAGTTCTCATGCATGACTTTCCTTGTGTAATGTACTATGACTGATGTAGATCGTTGGTTGTGGTTTCGGGAAAAATCGGAATGAACTTGAAAGAAACAATTTTAGTTGAAAGCTTTGAATTTGAAAGGTTTGACCAAGATTTGATTTGTTTGTATATGATCTCGGATCGGAATTTTATGACTTGATTAGCTTCCTGTGGTGATTTGGGACTTAGAAGTGTGATCAGAATTGGTTTTGGAGGTCCGGTGTAGAATTAGGCTTGAATTGGCGAAGTTAGTATTTTTGTAATTTCCGGTAGATAAATGAGATTTTGATCTGAGGTTCGGAATGGAATTCCGAGAGTTTCTGTAGCTTCCTTATGTGATTTGAGATGTGTGTGCAAAATTTCAGGTCATTCGAATGTGGTTTGGTTGGTTTTTTATCGAAAGAGTATTTCGGAAGTTTTCAGAAAACTTAGGCTTGAATTCGATGCGTTTTGGGTAATTCGATGTTGTTTGAGGTGTTTTGATGATTGAAACAAGTTTGAATGATGTTATAGATATGTAGGTGGCTTTGATTGATATCCGGGGCCCTCGGGTGAGTTCGGGTGGTTAAACGGACCTTTTCAAACTTGGAGAATTGCAGAAATTTTTGATGCTGTTCCATTCAGATATTCTTCTATGCGATCGCGTGGTTATGAATGTGATCACTTAGGGCTATTTAGGGTAGCATAATTTTGTTCTATGCAATCGCATATAAGGGATTGTGATCACATAGGCTTCTGTGGTGTTCCTTCACGATCGCGTGAGTGTGTGTGCGATCGCAGTGAGTTAAAGGGGCAGAGCATTGCATTCGCATGGTTTTAATTGCGATTGCACAGAGTAATTTTGCGGAAGATGAGTTTTGTGCATCGCGATGGCATGGTTTTATCTGCGATCGCAGAGAAGGAATTTAATAGATGGTCAGAATGTTTAAAAAAGGGATATTCCGCGATTTTGAAGCTAAGAACCTCCATTTTTGGGCGACTTTGAAGCTTGGGAGAGCTAATTGAAGAGAGATTCAAGGGGAATCGATTGGAGGTAAGATTTTTGAACTTAAAACACATTTTTATTGTGAAATCCACCTAGAAATTCATGGAAACTAAGCCTAAAATTGAAGAGCTAGGGCTTGAGAAATTGAACTTTTGAATTGGGATTTGACGGACCATTTGAGGCCAAATTTTATAACTTTTGGTATGTATGAACTCGTACGAGAACAAGGAACCCGTTGATATAAAAATTGCTGAGTTTCAAGGAGTAGACACGGGACTCGGGTTTCGGTAATTTCGGGGTTTGTGCTTGATATTGATTGTTTTCTCTTGGGTTTTGTTCCCTTTGCATATTGTGATGTTTTCGTTCTGATTTCGAATTGATTTGACGCGCGTGGGGGCTGATTTGAGGGGCAAGGGCGTCGCGAGCTAGAGATTTCGCCGGTTCGAGGTGAGTAATGATTGTAAATGATATCTTGAGGGTTTGAAACCCCCTATACACATCGTAGTGCTATATTGAGGTGAGACACGCATGGGATGATGAGCGTGTGGTCTTTTACTACTAGGAATTTTGACTAGGTCCATCCCGATTGATGGTTTTACCGCATATTTGACTGAAACTTATTTGTTGTCATCATGATTTTGGCTGATGTCCATATTTGGGCTTCATGCCAATTATTTGAACTCTTCGGGCATTTTTATGATTATTTCCTCACTGTTTTGATTTATTTCTTGAATCAGTCCTGTTGATATCTACTATTTTACAAACTCAGCCACTTTTACTCTAATTTAAAACTTAAATGATATTTCTAAATGATGTTTTGGGCTTAGAACTACTATTTTACTAATGCCTGAGGGGGTTGTGATGATTTTCGGATTGAGTGAGGCCGAGGGCCATATATGAGGATATGCTGAGTGATATGAGGTTAAGGGCCTGAGATGCATTTATATGTCACAAGGTGGTTTGAGTGATGTGAGGCCGAGTGCCGAGTGATGATGCAACGAGGTGGCTTGATATAGCGCTTGGGAGGTAAGGGGCCCCTCCGGAGTCTGTACACCCACAGTGAGCGCGTGTACCCATTATTCTGAGAGTGAGCCCGGAGGTCTGATATGAGTGATTGTGAAGTAGCCCGAGGGGCTGATACTATTATGAGAGTGAGCCCGGGGGGCTGATACGAGTGATTGTAGGTAGCCCGAGGGGTTGATACTATTCTGAGAGTGAGCCCGAGGGGCTGATACGAGTGATTGTGAGGTAGCCCGAGGGGCTGGTACTATTATGAGATTGCCCGAGGGGTAAATATTTATGTGTTCATCTTCCATATTTACTTGTCATATTACCTGTTATATTATAGTATTTGTGCCCGGGGGTGGATTTTCTGTACTTATCGACACTAACTGTTTTGCAACCATTGCGTAATTGTTGAGAAAGTCATTTTCGAAAGAGGTTTAAACTGAGCTAAGATTATTTTTTAAGATTTCACAGCTTCACTACTTTTCTCAAAGGGTTTTACACTGCTGCTATACATCATGTTGGTTGCTTTACATGATTTCTTACTGCTCAGTTGTTATTTATATTTATTGCTTACTGAGTTGGAGTACTCACTTTGCTTCCTGCACCGTATCTGCAGATGCCGGTATTTTTGCACCCGAAAGCGGGTTTTGACTGATTTGGAGGCAGAGTTATCACAGTTCCCAAGGTGACTACCAGCGTTCGCAGAATCTCTTTTCTCCCTTTTGTTTATTAGTCCTGCTTCATATATTTCAGACCTTGTAGTTGTATTTATACTCTAATAGATGCTCATGACTAGTGATACCCCGATTTGGGTTGTGTTTGGGTTGTTCTTCCACATTGTTATGGTACTATATGCTGTTTAGAAATTATTAAATCATCTTTTATCCTGCTTTATTGTTGTTTAGTTGGTTGACTTCGAATTGGAGATTTGTCGGCTGGTCTTGTCTTCACGAGAGGCGCCATCATGATCGGGTATGGGTTTAGAGTCGTGACACCTTTATTGCTGTGATCCTTGTGCTAGAACCTATAATATTTTCAATACCTCCCTGTATATATATATATATATATATATATATATATATATATATATATATATATATATATATATATATATATATATATATATATACACACACACACACACACTCAAATATTTTAAATTTCAATAATTGTTATAGTCGTAATTCAATTAGTTTCTCATTTATATTCCCTTTAACCGTTTGAGGTTGTACTTTTCTTAAAAAAGAATTTCTACTAAGTTGATGTTATTAACTCCTCTGTTAAAGGTGATAATTCTTTCGATGTTATATTTTAATTGAAAGGGGATTTTCTTGCTCGAGTGATTTCTAAAGACAACTTTATCTTTTCTGTCGATTTCCAAATTTATTTAGAAATTGTAACTTAATTATATTACGTAAATAGGACTTCTTGAATATCTTAAGTGTATTTGTAAGGACATTTTGTATTATATATCATATGGATTGTGTTGCTAAGAGTGAGATGTAAAACAAGTGGGCACAAGGTACCATATATGCTGAAAGTTCGAAATTGGGATTATGATATGAGAAATTGAGGATCGAAATTATCGAGATGGTGTACTAAACATAATGTGATTGATTGAGTTGGCATTATTTTCTTTTTTTGTATACACTCTTACTTGTCTCCGTCTCTGTTATGTTAGTGTTGAATTGCTTGAGTTATCTCATTTATTTGGTCTCTGATCGTAACTATCCGTTTTCTCCCTTTATTGTTTATATTGTTGTACTTGAATTCACTCTCCGCATTTGATATTGGTTCTTTATCTTTATCTTGATGTTTTATTATAATATCCTGTTCATTTCATTTGACCAGTAAGTATTCTGACTGTTCCTCATCACTACCTTACTGAGGTTAGTCTTGATACTTATTGGGCACTGTCGTGGTGTGCTCATACTACACTTTTATATATTTTTGTGCACAAATCTAGGTGTATTGATAGTAGCTGTGCGAGTCGTCGCGGTGGAGACTCAAGGTAAACCTGCTACAACATTTGTATGTCTGAGAGTGACCTTCATTTGTATTTATTTTCATTGGCTCCTTTGTTTCGGGGCAGTGATGTCTTCTTTTGTGTAACTAATCTTAAATAGGATTGTAACTTGTACTATCGGATTTTGAAAAATTGTTAATTGTATAAAAAAAATTAATCTTAAAAGAATTCTAGATATTATTAATTATTGTTTATATTTAGTATTTTAATAAACTTATCTAGTCGTTAAGAATAGATGTCATCATGGAACTCAAAGAAGAGAAAAATTGAATCGTACCAATTCATTAATGTTTCTTTCCGGACGTTCTATCTTGTTGAGGCTTGTTTTGTTTTCGATGATGTAATCTTTCGGGAATTATCAAAAGACGACTTGATCATTTGCTATAAGATGGTCAAGTTATAAATAAGGAAATAATTTCTACATCAAGCAAATCACTCTCTCTAGACGAATTCTTTTAGAAATGTATGTATTAATTTATTGTACTTATAAAACTATAAATTTAAAAGTATTATTTTTCAAAAATATAATAAAAATCTTTATATATAAATTTATATTTTACATTAAAAAATATCAATATTCAGATGAATCTATTGCTTAAGAGTAGGGGTGTTAATGGATATTCGAAAACTGACTATACGACCAAACTGTACTACATCAAACCGATTTTTAAGTTTATTTTTAAAAAAAGGTAGATTATAGAAATTTATAATCACATAAATAATTAGGGTAGATTTTTTATTTTATGAAAATAAACCAAAAAATACCTATCCGTACCGAATAAATTCTACATATGAAAAATATATTTACATAATAAGATTAAAATAATAATGCATAAATTTTTCTTTAGGCCTTGAATTATGAAAACTCTTACAAGCCAACAAGTAATTAAACTCAAAATACTAATTCCTAAAACCTATTATGCTATTTCTACTTGAACAAAGTTATTTCAAATATTTTAGCAAGATACAAAGTATTATAGCGATTATCAGTAGCAAACTACAATATATTGAATATATTTTCTTTTATATAATTTAGGTTTTTTTGAATATTTAATCTTCTATAGACTTTATTCGTGAGTCCTAACTTTGTTAATATCTTTTCACTCATATGATTTATATTCTCTTTGCCTTTGTTTGGTTTCTTTTACGTTGTTGTAGAATAGATGATGGATCTATAATTTAGGCATCTTTCATTTTTTTTAATTTATCACCTTTTAAACAATGAAATGTTTAGGGAATTTTATTTTGTCCTATAAAAGAATATATGTTATTGCATTCTACTTCTCCCGATAAATTTTATACGATATTCAAAAAACTATCGAAATTAATTAAACCGTACCGATACAGATACCAAAAAGAAACCAACATGATTGGACAGTTTCGAAAAATATAACTTTTGTTATAAATAATAGAATAACCGATTAATTATAAAATAATCGGTCGAATCGAATAATTAATACCCCTACTTAAGAATGGACATTAATGATATCATTTCTCAACTTCTCTCCACAAATCTTTTTACACTGTATACCTTCGTGCCCGGCTTCAAACCTCAAAACACCTACTTTTGAAAAGAAATCCAAGAATTTTCCGAATACTTGTTTACTTTTATTATTTATTTAGTGTTTAATATCTATTTTGAAGTCCGAATAAATTTAAATTCGTGTTGATAAGAAAAACTTGTCTATTCCTTGTATAGAGAATTTATCTTTTTTTGTTTGTTTGTTTGTATGTAGAGGTTTATTTGTTGTATAGCTAATAAGTTATTTTCTCAACCTCAGACATTAATTACACTCTCATACTCCGATAGTTTGATGAATTGGTGTAACTTGCTATCAAAGAATTAGTGTAACTTCATCTTGTTTTGCAATGTATCATATCAATATAATTTGAAGAGTTTAACTTATACTCACAGTGCAAATAATTTTCCAACTATCAATATTGTTTATTCATTTTCTCACTTTAGTTTTAGGTTTTTATTTCAACCGTTATTAATAATTACGAGTCTATTACTTAGACGGTCGTTCAACTATTCGAAATTATTTATTAAAGTTATTTTTTTATCTGGAACAATAAAGTCATTTAACTATGCCAATAGCAACTCAAAAGATCATTCAACTAGATTTCACAAATTTTTGATCACTAAATACTATAGTATTTAAGCATATATAATGTTGGCATAATAAAATACTGAGCATAGTAGAAAGTTAGTTAGAACAATTTTTTCGTAATAATAATTTTAATATTAACGAAAAAAATTTAAAAATTTATTTACACAATTGAAAATAAAAAAAAGTTTTAAAATATATATTTCATGCACGTACTGTAGAAGACAAACATTCAAAATAAAGGTATTTTTGCAATATACATTACATGTTTTTGAATATAATGCTCAATTATTTATTATTTCGACATTATATTTGCTAGAAAAATAATTCTTTATTCTTAATTAAATATTTTTGTTCTATAGGTAAGTCAAATAATGTTGATTAAAAGGAGAAAAAATATAATATTAAAAAGGCAACAAAAAAAGATAAAAGTTTATAATTTAAATGGTAAATAGGTATTTGGCGATCAAAATTTTGATAAATGTTGTTGAGTGACCTTTTGAGTGTTATAGACATAATTAAGTTACTTTGTTGTTACAAACAAAAGAAAGATAACTTTGGCAGATAATTTCATAAAATTGAATGACTATCTAACTATCTAACCATATCAAATAATTAAATGTTATTATCTTTGAATTAACTTTTTTTTTGTTTTTTCGCCCGGTGTTCGATATTCGCTTTGGAGCCCGATTATATCCGGATTCGCATCGCGAAGGGCCCTATTCAGGGAAAAGCGCTCTCTACCAAGAATTTCTTCATATCCAAGACTCGAACTCAAGACATCTAATTAACAAAAGAGCAGCCTCATCTATTGCACTACATCTGTCACGATTCAAAATCCACTAAGGGTCGTGGCGACGCTGGACACCATTGTCAGGCAAGGCAACGAAATTACTTGTTGAAGTTCTCCTTTTAAAAATCTTGAAAACTGAGCTATTCCTTCAATTTTTGTAAATAAAAAGAAAGATAACCGCTTCGATTCGAATAAAATAATAGGCAATTAATACAAAAATATTTCAAATTATTCCAGAACCCAGTGTCACACGTGCATGAGCATCTATAAAGACAGTAATAAAATACAATATCCGTCCGAAATTCAGTGGACAAAAAGTAATTATATTATGCTGAAAAAGGATTATACTAGCTGCGGGCCACCTTAAACAATGCAACTCACCTAGTCCCAGAATCATCTGTGCTCTACGCTCAATAGGACACTAGTAACACATGAACCAATGCAACAAAAATGCACAGAAGTATAGTATGAGTACGAAAACAACGTGTACCCAATGAGTATCCCATCTAATCTCGAAGAAGTAGAGATGATAGAACGACTTCGACACTTACTAAGGGTCCAGTAATGTGATGTCGATAATACATTAAATCGTGAATTTCTATATACATAATTTTTAACTCAATAGAAGGAAACAAGCAAACAATTATTTCTTTCATAGGAGATTTTCAAAATTTATTTTTATTATTTATCCAAATATTCTCAAGTCATGAAGAGGCAATAACAACTTTAATAAGTTCAAGACAGCAATACAAGCATGCGCAAATCATGTTGAGGTCGACGGCCCGCTCCAATAGAAAATAAATTGTGCACTGTTGATGGTCAAACGACGTGAACCATAGATGCATCTATTTAATCTTCCAAGGCGTTCAGCCCGCTCCAACAGGAAATAAACACACACGCAGTCAGTCAAAGAGTCATCATGGAAAAACTTTTCGAAGAAAAGCCAATTCTCATTTAATAATTTAAGAAAGTAAAGTTTAAATCATGTTAGAAATTCGTTTGCTAATTTAATATGATTTACGCAAGTCAAACTGTCAATAAGTTTACTATTACTCCAAGTATGTATGCTTTTGGGTCCTAAATACCCGATAAATTGCATAATAGTAGCTACATACGGGCTCTCGTCACCTCGTGCGTACGTAGCTCCCACAATTAGGAGCACATAGCTAATTATTTCACCTATAGGGACAATTCCCTCTTACAAGGTTAGAAAGGAGACTCACCTTGCTCTGAAGTTCTATAACCGACATTTTACACCCTTTCGAAGACTCAAATCGATGTAAAAATTCTCTAAAACTGACCAATAATTATATAAACACGTTAATATATTTTCAATTACTCATTATAGCCCAATTTATAACAATTTCTAACCCCAAACGAAAAGTTGACAAAATTACCCTCTGGCCCACGTGCTCGGATTCCAAAATTTTCCTAAAATAAAGATTACCCATGACCTTATTAACTCAAATATATAATTTATTCTCAATTCCATGCCCAAAATCATGGTCAAAATTCAAAAATCTCAATTCTAGGTTTTTCATTAAAATCCCAAATTTTCCTTTAGATTCTTATGAATTTTGATGTTAAATCTAAGAAATAATCACAAAATATAATTAAAAATTAGTTAATGGAACCTACCCAATGATTTGATACGAAAATCTACTCGCAAAATTGCTCACTCTCGGACTTAGGATTCAAAATATGATAAAATGAAGCAAAAACTCGAGTTACACAGCTAAAATCAAGCTGCAGAGGTCGCATTTGCGATCCAGGGTTCGCAATTACGAACCCTCACAAAATCAAAGAAAGCTTTCGAAATTGCTAAGAAAGAAGGGCTGGAAAAGGTCCCATTTGCGACAAAAACTTCGCTATTGTGAACTAGGCATCTCAATAGCAATGGATATGTTCGCAATTGCGACCATACCAGAAGTATCAGTTTTTCCCGACACAAAATTGAGCATAACTTCCTCATACTATGTCCAAATTTGATGATTCTTTTTGTTGTGGCTCCGTAATTACGATACTGCTCTAATGGTTCAATAAATATTGAATTTGGATCTCATTTGCTTAATGTGGTACCCCTTTATTCCCAAATAATACGATGTTGAAACATCGAATAAGAGCGCAATACAACCCGAAACACACCCCAGGCCCTCGGGACCTCATCCAATTACACCAACCCACTCCATAACATAACACGAACCTGCTCGAGGCCTCAAATTATACCAAACAACACTAAAATAATGAATTAACCTCCAATTCAAGCTTTATGAACTTTAGAACTTCAAACTTCTACTTTCGATGGCGAAACCTATCAAAACATGTTCGGTTGACTTCAAATTTCGCACACAAGTCATATTTGACATTACGGATCTCAACTTTCGGAATCGGAATCCAACCCCGATTCAAAAAATCCACTTTCGGTCAAACTTCTCCAAAAATCTTCAATTTTCTAACTTTAGCCAGATGGCTCAAAAATGACCTACGGACTTCAAAATTAATTTTCGATCATGCTCCCAACTCAAGAATCACCATACGGAACTACTCCCAGACACGAAATCCCAAAAGGACATTGATAACATTGAAATGCACTTCAAGCCAAACTTATGAAATTCCTTCCAAAAGGCTAACTTCTACAATAGGCACCAAAATGCTCCCGGGTTATCCAAAACTCGGACCAGACACCCGCCCAAGTCCTAAATCATCATACGAACCTGCTAGAATTCTCTAAAATCCAATCTTAGTTAATTCTTTCAACATAAAGCTTCCGAAATGAGAATTCTCTTCCCAAATTAACCTTGAACTTCCCGAAATTCAATTCTGATCACGCGTACGAGTCATAATACCTGAAATGAAGTTGCTCATAGCCTCAGACTATTGAACGACGTGCTAGGGCTCAAAGCAACCGGTCGGGTCGTTAAATTCTCTCCCACTTAAACATATGTTCGTCCTCGAACATGCTGAGAACTACACTGAAGTAGTCTGAAATTACTGTTTGACACCTCCTGCATCTTCATGTGCTACCACAACCCAGTTGAGCACATTAGTTCGATCAATCTGAAGATATCATTTTTCGCTCAAGCAAATAAGACTTATGGACCAATTTCAACATCTAGAATTCTATGCTAGAATTTTTTCCAACATACGAATACCATATCAATCACTATATGCTTAACCCCAAACATGACTGCATACCTTTGCTAAATTCATACCTTGCACCACTTTACTCAAGGATCACAATAACATTCCCTGATCCAATTAGTCGAAATTCTACGAATCCGATGCTTTCATTGCACCTCATGACATACACAGGTATTACTCTAACTCTTACAATGTTTCCATGACGGACGAGATGTGTAGAAATTCATAACCACTACCGAAACAATAATTCATTGAGTCCATACTCCTGGCAAGAACTATAACCTTATTTTGAACCAAACAATGGACTTAGCTCCTTAAAATACTTCATATACTCTGATTGCAATGATCTCAAATTCAATGATCTCGTCTCACCCAATACGAACAACTCCGGCTATAAACCATCGGACATGATCAAAAGTCTCATATGATTCCATAATGTGCCAATAGGGTACCAATTAGAATGCGATACAAAAGGGAAAACGAACTCTGAAAAGGAAATTCAATTACCCCATTTGCGAATCATACATTCGACGCTGGCACGCAGCTAATATGAGTTTTCCTCAGAAAAAAAAGGAAACGAACACATAAAACAGATATAGGGAACTGTAGTGAACATCATACTGTTGCAACGTGCAACCCGATCCAATTAACATACCCATGGCACCGTGCCACCCGATCCAAATAACATATACCCATGGCAGCGTGCCACCCGATCCAAATAACATACCCATGGCAGCGTGTCACCCGATCCAAATAACATACCCATGGCGGCGCGTCACCCGATCCACAGATAGAACTCACATAAGGAGATGCACACCGAGCTAGATTGCTTATTACAACAAAATACCGAATATCGGTAAGCACGCTAAGTGCATAATATCATCCGTGGGGGAACATATAGTGCCATAAGCTATAAAAGTCAAGCACAACTGAGGTGCGATAACAATCAGAATCTCAAGAGCCATTTTGCTCATATAATATCATTTTTACACGGACCTTCAACGCATAAGCAATTTCTCAAGTCGTATCACAACTCACATGGAAAAATGTATCACTGCATAAAATATCTGACATAGAAATAACACCCTGACTACTCCTTCATATGGAGCGGATTACTGAAATCAACACGTTTAGCCTGATATAGCGCCCATATTCACATTTGAATCCATCCACATAAGAACATCCATCATAGTCAGAGAAATCATCTGCAACCACCACCCAATAGACTGAGTGCCCTCCAGGAATCTATTCTTAAATCAACGATATTATCACAACCTTTATACTTGGTTTAAGTCTTTAATCAATCAAGTGACTACCTACCACACTTATACAATCTTCCTGCGGGACGCACTTCCACCACCTACCATAACAATTAATTGGGTCGTACCCCTAACTACCGGTCGCACAATCGCTTAGAAGCAACCAAGAATCATTAATCGGGATGCAAAGCCGTTTTTCACAAATCACCGATCTCAGGCGATGCTGAGGATAATACCAGCTTACTTCAATCATCGAAACTCCTTTCCTGCTCATCCGAGCTCATGATATCCTTGTCATTACTGAACCGTAATCTTGATCCTCACTTCAAATATCCGTTCCACTCACTACACCCAACTTGACAATATAAGATAGAATACGCATCATAACTCCGGAACCACCAAAAGACTAACAATTCATCATATAAAAGCTTCTCGCTTAACTCAATTCAGGAGAACCATAGCGATACACAGGTGAATTCTCACAATCGTGGAACTATGCAAATATCTAAGTGGTGGTATAAGCCACCATAGCCCTTCCGGGACACGCTTCTATATAACAGGCCACAACAGTAGAATTCTTTCTGATTGACACCAATTGTGGCGGCTGACAAGCCTCACACGCACTGTCACAAAGCACTAATCACTACCACCCATTTGCCAATTCAACAATGGCTAATGAATCTATCTCCTTCCGATTTATCCTTGATTTCCTTATGAATAATAATAACTCCATTCAACACATAACATCCTCCATCTGTACTTATCCCGAGTGACTTTGAATCACGAGACCATGCTGTCTAAAATCCCACGAATCATTTTGAACCTCCCAATTGCCACATTGCAAGTCAACACATCAGATAACATTTTGTGCCTCTTCTCATAGGCTTCTATCAAGCTTGATTCTTAACCTTACCTATAAGCTCGAAATCACTAGGCATCACACCTTATCTTTGAATTCTCTAGAACCATTATTGAGAACCACCTGCTTTGACTTGGCTCGAATATAATAAACTCCATAATTCTTCTAGCACAAGCATACCCTCTAGACGGAACACCCGACATAATTACTCCCCAAGTCTGAACATGAGCCAACAAGGCCAACCATAGCACAGCTTTAACATCCTTTTGCTCAAACTACCACTTATGCTCCTTTACCGCTGCTAAAATAACTTACCAATACGTCGATAACCTAAATCCTTACAAGAAGCTAAACATACAACCCAATCTTAGGCGGTGGGACTCTCCCACTTGGCTTGAAGCCATTTATTACACAACTCTAGAATTCGATAGGATTCTTAATCTCTTTTTGACACAACCCTGGTTCAACCGCCTAAATTATCGAAATATTTCTGTAAAACCCCCTTTTTATATTCTGAATCATCAAAGACATTTGCAAAACCGATCTCTTTGCTCTATAACCAATAGAACCTTTTCATAGAAGCTTCGCCAACCACGCGACCGCTCACCTGCTCACAGGAAAACCTACATGTAAAAATCACTCCCCGGCATCTTCCATTACTGCAACACGGGGTACAATCACTACGACATCAATAACCCATCCTGATCCCGAACTCACTCTCCAGCGGCACAAGTCCATTCACCCCCTGTGGACATCAATTAACAGTGCGGCAACATTCTTCCAATTCAATGTTATATTGCATCCTCCTTTATTCAAGCAGCTCCTTCCCATTATATCGAATCTCCTGCCGCGTAATAGACCATACTTCAAATTAATTCGTAGGTCCAAATCACCAATCACTAAAATTTTCCCAAATCACTCCAAACTCTTATTAAGGTACGTGGTCACACTACCACAATTCCCATATGCAACTCTGTCATTCTCCCACTTTGGCGGAACTCATCTATTTAATCGACTACTCAACCTTTGCTTCTCATACTTGGCCTTCTAGAAATTTTAGCCACCACCTGACACTTCCCACATGTCTTTCCTCATCGTTTTCTGCTCAACTGTTACCTTAAATAAATCCATCTTTGTAGCACTTGAACCCATGAATCACTACTAACCTTTAAACATTTATTAAGATCGCCTTTCTCGAGCCATCAAAGTTGGAAACACCGACTCAATCTGAACCACCGCACCCCGTGATATTTACTATTGTCTTTCCATTATTATATTACTAGGCGAATTGCAGAAAACCATAACACCGGAGAACATAACACATACAACCGAGGACGATGACACTACATCACAAGGCGACGGTAATAGCTCAAATAACCCCGGAGGGAGTAACATCTGCACCACATTTGTAGTGCCTTTACAATTCTTCCATTATCGATTTATAACAAGCGGTTTGCGTCACATAAGATAGTGTAGGAAAGAAACAAAGGCATAGGCCTCATAGGAAGTCAAATCTCACGATAATGAATAAAGAAGGTAAGTACTCCTAACAGTCCTGCAGCCTCCCGAGGATAAGTACATACGTCTATATACCGATTTGCGAGACTCCACTAGACTTGCTCATGACTCGTGAGACCCTAGGAACCAAGTACTTGATACCATGATATCACGAGCCAAATTCCACTAAGGGTCGTGGTGGGCCGGACACCACTGTCAGGCAAGCCAACCTTACTTGTTGAATTTCTCCTTTTAACGATCTTGAAAACTGAGCTTTTGCTTCAATTTTATAAATAAAAAGATAACCGCTTCTATTCAAATTAAATAATAGGAAATTAATACAAATATATTTCAAAATCATCCCAGAACCCGGTGTCACAAATGCATGAGCATCTATTAAGACAGTAATAAAATACAACATCTGTCTGGAATATAATGGACAGAAAGTAAATACATTATGTTGAAAAGGGACTATACTAGCTGCGGGCCAACAATGAAATTCACCTAGTTCCAGAATCATCCGTGCTGCTACGCCAATAGGCCATGAGTAACACATGAACCTGCGCAACAAAAATAACAGAAGTATAGTATGAGTATGAAAATAACGTGTACCCAATGAGTATCTCGTCTAATCTTAAAGAAGTAGAGACAAGAGGTCGACTTAGACACTTGCTAAAGGTCCAGTAATGTGATGTCAATAATACATTAAATCGTGGATTTCGATAAATATGATTTTTAATCCAATAAAAGAAAACAAGTAAACAACTATTTCTTTCACGGGAGATTTTCAAAATTCTTTTTTCATTATTTATCCAAATATTCTCAAGCCATAAAGAGGCAATAACTACTTTAATAATTCCAAGGCAGCAATACAAGCATGCGCAAATCATGCTGAGGTCGACGACACGCTCCAATAAAAAATAAACTATGCACTATCGAGGGTCAAACGACGTGAACCATAGATGCATCTATTTAATCTGCCTAGGCGTTCAGCTCGCTCCAACAGGAAATAAACACACACAGGTAGTCAATCAAGAAGTCATCATGGAAAAATTTTCCGAAGAAAAGCCAATTCTCATTTAAAAATTTAAGAAAGTGAAGTACAAATGCTACTAGAAATTTGTTTACTAATTTAATGTGAATTAAGCAAGTCAAGCTATCAATAAGTTTACAATTAATCCAAGTATAACATGCTTTTAGGTCCTAACTACCCGGAAAATGGATTAATAGTATCTATGGATGGGCTTTCGTCAGCTTGTGCGTACGCAGCCCCCACAATTAGGAGCACATAACCGATTATTTCACCTATAGGGACAATTCCCTCTTACAAGGTTAGAAAAGAGACTCACCTTGCTCCAAAGTTTCATAACCAGAATTTCACGCCCTTTCGAAAACTCAATCGATGCAAAAATACTCCAAAACTAACCAATAATTATATAAATCCATTAATATATGTTCAATTACTCATTATAGTCCAATTTATAACAATTTCTAACCCCGAACGAAAAGTTGACAAAATTGCCCTCGGGCCCACGTGCTCGGATTCGAAAATTTTCCGAAGATAAAGTTTACCCATGACCTTATGAACTCAAATATATAATTTATTCTCAATTCAATGCCCAAAATCATGGTCAAAATTCAAAAATCTAAACTTCTAGGTTTTTCATTATAACCCCAAATTTTCCTTTAGATTCTCATGAATTTTGATGTTAAATCTAAGGTATAATCATAAAATATAATTTAAAATTAGTTATAGGAACCTACCTCACGATTTGATAAAAAAATCTACTCTCAAAATCGTCACTCTTGGACTTAGGGTTCAAAATATGATAAAATGAAGCAAAACCTCGAGTTACATAGATAAAATCAAGCTGTAGATGGATCGCATAATTTCGAACCCTCGCCAAAACGAAGACAGCTTTCACAATTGTGAATAAAGAAGGGCTGGAAAAGGTTGAATTTGCGACAAAAAGTTCACAATTGAGAACTAGGCATCACAATTGCGATGAATATGTTCGCAATTGCGACCATACCATAAGCACCAATTTTTTCCGACACAAAAATGAGCATAACTTCCTCATACGATGTCCAAGATCGATGATTCTTCTTATTATGTCTCCTAATTACGATGCATATCTAATGATTCAATAAAAGCTGAATTTGGATCTCATTTGCTTAATATGGTACCCCTTTATTGCTAAAAACGATGTTGAAATATCAAATAAGAGCACAATACAACCCGAAATACACCCGAGGCCCCGAGACCCCGTCTAATCACACCAACCGACTCCATAACATAAAATGGACCTACTCAAGGACTCAAATCATACCAAATAATGCTAAAATCAATAATCAGCCTCCAATTCAAACTTTTTGAACTTTAGAACTTCAAACTTCTACTTTTGATGCCGAACCCTATCAAATCATATTCGGTTGACTTCAAAGTTTGCGCACAAGTGATATTTGACATTACGGACCTACTCCAACTTCCGGAATCAAAATCCGATTCCGATATAAAAAAAGTCCACTTTCGATCAAACTTCTCCATAAACCTTCATTTTTCTATCTTTATCCAAATGGCTCCAAAATGACCTTTGGACCTCCTAATTTACTTCTGATTGCGCTTCCAACTCCAGAATCACCATACGGAGCTACTCCCAGACTAGAAATCCCAAATGCACATTGATATCATTGAAATGCACTTCAAGCCAAACTTATAAAATTCCGTCCAAAATGCTAACTTCCATAATAAGCGCCAAAATGCTCTCGAATTATCCAAAACCTGGACAAGGCATACGCCCAAGTCCGAAATCATCTTACGAACCTGCTGAAACCCTCAGATTCCGATTTCGAGGTCATTTATTCTAATATCCAATCTTAGTTAATTCATTCAATAAAAGCTTCCGAAATGAGAATTCTCTTTCTAAATCAACCCTGAACTTCAAGAAATTCAATTCCGATCATGTGTACAAGTCATAACACCTGAAATGAAGTTTCTCATAGCCTCAAACTACTGAACGATGCGGTAGGGTTCAAAATGACCTGTCGGGTTTACAACATCATTTGGTGGTATCTTTTAACTAACTTAATATAGTGTAAAATTTTTGTATTTACCGTCAATACCTAACAGTTGTACATATTTTAATATCACTTCATTATGTTACGCTGAAGTAGTCAATGTCTTTTTTCGAATTTACTTTTCTAATTTTTGATGTTTTCTTTTGCTTAAAAATTAAATGAAATTAATCTTAAAGGAGATAGTTTTTTTGTTATATATATATACATATATATATATATACATATATATATATATATACATATATATATATAGTGTCAGTTTACAAAAATAACCTTAAAATATTAAGTATATTAACTCATAATAAAAGGACAACATCGGAATTCTAGATATTAGCCTTACAATCCTATATCAGAATTCAGATTTCTTACCCTCGAGAATCATGATAGCGCCTGCTCGTAAAAGCTAGGCAAGCTACAAAATATAGAAATTCTAACTCTTTCATATTAATCCTTTTTGACAACTTGAATTAACATGTAATCAACATTTTAAAATTAATGATAAACAGAAATAAGCGAAAGACTTAAACAGCTGAAAATAACCAAACCAGTACTACAATACCAATGTAATCCTCTACCCTGAATTTGGTGTCACAATATTCACGGATAGACTAAGATTACTACAATAAATGTCTGAAAGAAATACAACATATCGCGAAATATAATGAAAATAGAGTACATAGTGAAATAGAAGAGAACGTAGTTCTGCGGACGCCTGCAAGACTACCGCGAGATCTCTGGATGGACTGAAGGTTGGCTCCCCAAGTGCTACTACCCAAATGGTGCTTCGATATCTGCACATAGTGCAGAGTGTAGTATCAGCACAACAAACCCCATATGCTGGTAAGTGCTTGGCTTAACCTCGGCGAGGTAGTGACGAGGTTAGGACCAGATTCCAGAAAAACCTGTGAAGTTATATAATATACATCGGATAATAACAAAAATAAACAATTTAAATGGGAAAAGGTACATGCTACGAGGAAAATGTCAAATCCAGCAGGAACTTAAGAGAAATATGAGAGAACAATTCAAAATCTACAATCAAACAATAATAATACTGTTGTGGCGTGCAACCGATCCCTTATCATTTATCCCGATCTATTTATATCACTATTGCGGCATGTAACCCATTCCAATATACATTATTGTGACAAGCAACTCGGTCCATATTTAATATTGTTGCGGTGTGTAACCCGATCCATGTTTAGTATTATTGCGGCATGCAACCCGATCCATATTTAGTGTTATTGTGGCGTGCAACCCGATCCATATATTTATATAACTTTAACAACAACCATACCAAAAGTACCGGCAAGGGATCAACAATAAACAACACTATCCATGCATGGGATTCGACAATAAAAGTAAATACGTCCCGGCAACGAAGAATCAGCTATAACAAATCTTAATTAAACTGCTACTCATCTCAACTAACACCAATACTCAATCATAAGTAATTTCCACAAAAACAAACTTAATCCTTCCTCAATATGTAGAATCATAAAATTAAAGCATCACGGTCATGCTCGACACCATTGCATAAATACTCATCACCATGCCTATACATCATACTTAACAAGAAGCAAATAGCAAATAGGGCAAAACTCCTAATCCCTCAAGCTACGATTAGACCGAACACTTACCTCGAACTTCCATTGCCAACTCAAGCCTCAAACATCGCTTTCCATTTCAAATTTGGCTCCAACTCAATCGTATCTATACATAATCGATTTAATAACATCAATAAATGCTAAACAATCTAATTCCTATACTTTATAATAGCCTTCTAATCATTCTTCCCAAAGAGTCAAAATTTGGCCCTAGGTCTGTTTGGTCAAAACAAGATGTTTGGACCAAAATCCAATCACCCTTTCACTCATGAGTCCGAATATATAATTTATTTTGAAATACGACCTGAAAATTATGTTAAATTCCTAAATAATCAAAAAGCCCTAACTCTACCCAAATCCCTAATTTTCTACCCTTAATTCCGTATTTTAGGCCTAGAAATCTAGTGGGTGTTGATAAAACTGGAAGAAAACAAGTCAACGATTACTTACCCAAGAGGTTATGGTAAAGACGTTCTTCAAAAATCGCCCAAGAGGTGTGGAGAAGATTATGTTTGTGAAAATGGTGAAAATCTCGCATTGCATTCTGTTTTTGAAACTTAAAATAGCAGGGCGAAATTGGTCATCGCATTCGCGATAGGCTCATCGTGTTCGCAATGAGTCAGCCTGGGAGACCATCATGTTCACATAAGCAGGCTCGCTTTTGTGGAGAAGTTACTCCTTGAGACTTCGTGTTCGCATCCAGGTGGTCACGTTTGTAGGTGTAATGTCCCTCCCTCTGCCAGTCTCACAAGCCATCGCTTTCGTATGTGTTGTATCGCATTCGCGAAGGGTGTCCCCCCTAGCTTCGCGTTTGCGAAGAAGAAGTTTGGAACATCGGAGATTTGCCTTATGCGTTTGCGAGTGGACCCAGGTGAACGCGAAGAACAAAATCCCTGGGCAATGAACAGCAAAAACCTGCAATTTTTCATAAGTCCAAAACCTTTCGAAACACATCCAAAACACACCTGGGCCCTCGGGCTCCGAGCTAAACGTACGTACTAACATAAAAACACCATATGAACTTATACGTGCGATCAAATCACAAAATTAACCTCTTAAACAATGAATTAAACCTCAAAATTAATAAAATATTTCAAAAGGTCTTACAAAATTAAATTTGCAATAAAGGTCCGAATCACATCAATGGATTCCGTTTCTTACCAAACTTCACAGAATTATCTCAAACCATATAAAAGACATGTACCGGGTGTTGAAACCAAAATAGGGGCTCGATACCAACATGTTTTGATAAAATACATTTCCAAATCCTTTACACAATTAGAAAATAATTTTCTTTAAAAAATTCATTTCTCTTGCTTGGGACCTCGGAAATTGATTCCGTGCATACGCCCAAGTCCCATGTTTTCTTACAGACCGTCTAGGACTGTCACACTACGGGTCCGGATACGTTTATCCAAAATGTTGATCGAAGTCAAATTAATTCATTTTATAGTCAAAACTTATCATTTTTAACCTATTTTTCTCATTTAAGCTTTTCGGATATGCGCACGTACTGCACACGTAATCGAGGTGATACTAAAAGAGGCTTTTAAGGCCTCGGAACATAGAATTCAATTTTAAAAAAAGTGACGACCTTTTGAGTCATCATATTTTCCACCTCTAAAATAGTTGTTCGTCCTCGTACGGACATAAGAAGGAAGCACCTTAGTCGGGGAAAGGATGGGGATAACGGCTCCGCATATAGAACTCGGACTCCCAGGTTGATGCCTCAGGAGGCTGACCACTCCACTGAACACGAACATAAGGAAAGCTTTTCGATCTCAACTGATGAACCTGTTGGCCTAGAATGGCTACCGACTCCTCCTCATAGACAAGTCTTTGTCCAACTAGACAGTGCTGAAATCTAATACGTGGGATGGATCGCCTTGATATTTTCGAATCATGGACACATGAAACACTGGATGCACAGCTGATAAGCTCGGCGACAATGCAAGTCTATAAGTCACCTCTCCCCCTCGATCAAGAATCTCAAACGGACCAATGAACCTATGGCTAAGCTTTCCCTTCCTCCCAAATCTCATCACGCCTTTCATAGGCGACACTCGAAGCAATACCCGCTCACCGAACATGAAAGAAAAATCTCGAACCTTGCAATCAGCATAACTCTTTTTCCTGGACTGAGCTATACGAAGTCTATCCTGAATGATCCTAACCTTGTCCAAGGCACCCTGAAACCATATCCGTACCCAATAACCGAGCCTCTCCCAAATCAAACCATCCAACCGAAGACCGACATCGCCTATCATATAAAGCCTCATAAGGATCCATCTGGATACTCGACTGGCAGCTGTTGTAGGCAAACTCTGCAAAAGGCAAGAACTGATCCTACGACCTCCAAAGTCATTGACACAAACTCGGAGCATATCCTCCAAAATATGAATAGTACGCTCAGACTTCCGGGATGAAACGATGTGCTCAACTTAATCCGCATGCCCAACTCTTGCTAAACTACCTTCCATAATCGTGAGGTAAACTGCGTACCTCGGTCCGATATGATAGACAGGGGTAGACCATGAAGGCAAACAATCTCTCGGATATAGACCTCAGCTAACCTCTTAGAAGAATAAGAGACTCCCACAGGAATGAAATGCGCTAACTTGGTCAGCCTGTCAACAATGACCCATACCGCGTTGAACTTCCTCGTGGGAGTCCAACAACGAAATCCATAGTGATTTGCTCCCGCTTCCAGTCGGGAAGCTCAATCCTCTAAAATAAATCACAAGGCCTCTGATGCTCGTACTTATAAATCCATATCTTTCTTCATTATCTGCCACCAATAATGCTGCCGCAAATCCTAATATATCTTTGCGGTGCTCGGATGAATAAAGTACCGAGATGTATGGGCCTCCTCTAATATAAACATTCAGATTCCATCCACATTAGGCACACAAACTCGACCCTGCAATCTCAAAACTCCATTATCACCTAAGATAACTTGCTTGGCACCTCCGTGTTGCACCGTGTCTCTAAGGACACACAAATGGGTCATCATACTGGAAATCTCAGATATGCTCCAATAATAAGAAACGAGCTACTGTACAAGCTAACATACAACTAGGCTGAGAAATGTCCAACCTCACAAGCTGATTGGCCAAAGCCTGAACATCCAAGGCAAGCGGTCTCTCACCGATCGAAATATAAGCGAGGCTGCCTATACTGGCTAACTTCCTACTCAAAGCATCAGCCACCATATTGGCCTTTCCCAGATGATATAAGATGGTGATATCATAGTCTTTCAAAAACTCCACCCACCTCGTCTGCCTCAAATTAAACTCCTTTTGCTTGAACAAATACTGAAGACCATTGTGATTCGTGAACACCTCCAATGCCACGCCATACAAATAGTTCCTCCAAATCGTCAATGCGTGAACAATGGTTGCCAACTCCAAATCATGAACCGGATATTTCTTCTCATGAATATTTAACTGTCACAAAGCATGGGCAATGACCTTGTCATCCTACATCAAGACAGAGCCAAGCCTAATACGAGATGCATTTTAATAAACTGTATAAGGCCTTCAACCTGTGGGCAAAACCAACACCAGTGCCATAGTCAAAGCAATCTTGAGCTTCTGAAAGCTCGCCTCACACGCATCCGACCATCTAAACTAGGTATCCTTCTGGGTTAACCTGGTCATCGGGGCTTCAATAGATGAAAACCCCTCTATGAACCAATGATAGTAGCCTGCCAATCCCAAGAAACTCCGAATCTCTGTAGCTGATTCTAGTGTAGGCCAGTTCTTGACTACCTCAATCTACTTCGGATCAACCTGAATAACCTCTGCTGATACAATGTGACCTACGAATGCAATTGAACTCAACCAGAACTCACACCTTGAAAACTTAGCATATAACTAACTATCCTTCAGAGTCTGAAGAACCACTCTGAGATGCTGCACGTGCTCCTCCCGGCTGTGGAAACATATAAAAATATCATCAATGAATACTATCACAAATGGGTCCAAATATGGCTCGAACACTTGATTCATTAAATCCATAAAAGTTATTGTGGAATTTGTCAACCCAAATGAAAAAGCTGTCTTAGGGACATTGGTTGCCCTAATTCTCAACCGATGATAGCCAGATCTCAAGTCTATCTTTGAAAATACCTTAGCACCCCGAAGCTGATCGAACAAATCATCAATCCTCGACAGCAGATACTTATTCTTGATTGTAATCTTGTTCAATTACCATTAATCAATATACATTCTCATCGACCCATCCTTCTTCTTAACAAACAACACTGGTGCACCCTAATGTGAAACACTGGGTCTCATGAAAACCTTCTCAAGCAAGTCTTGCAACTTCTCCTTCAACTCTTTTAACTCAAGTTAGGCCATACGATATAGCGAGATAGAAATGTGCTAAGTGCTTGGAGCCAAATCAATCCAAAAATCAATATCCCTATCAGGTGGCATACCCGGCAGGTCTGAAGGAAATACCTTAGGAAACTCTCAAACAACGGGCACAAAATCAATAGAAGGGACCTTAGCATAAGAATCGTGAACATAGGCTAAATAGGCCAAACACCCCTTCTCGACCATACGTCGAGCCTTCACATAAGATATAACACTGCAGGTAGAATGGCTAGGAATCACTGTCCATTCTAAACGAGGTAAACCCAGTAAGGCTAAGGTCACAGTCTTGGCATAACAGTCCAAGATAGCGTGGTAAGGTGATAACTAGTCCATCCCCAATATGAAATTGAAATCAACCATGTCCAGAAGCAACAAATCTACACAAGTATGAAGACCCCCAATCATGACTATACAGCGATGGACTCGATCTACCATAATAGAATCACCCACCGGTGTAGTCACATGCATATGAGCACTCAAAGAATCACTAGGCATGACCAGATACGATGCAAAATAAGATGACATATACGAGTATGTAGACCCTGGATCAAAAACATTGAAGCATCTCTATCACAAACTAGAACAGTACTTGTGATAACTGCATCGGAAGTCTCAGCCTCAGGCCTGGCTGGAAGAGCATAACATCGGGGTTGTGCCCCACTACCTTGGATTACCTCTCTGGGATGGCCTACAACTGGCTGGCCTCCACCTACAGCGGTCTGAACTCTACCTCGAGCACCTCTACCTCCACCTCTAGCACCTCTACACCTCTACACCCACCTCTAGCTGGCTGGGTGGCTTATGAACACATGGTGCATGAACCATAACACACCCTGCTACTGCAACTGAGTACCTACCAATCTTAGACAAGCCCTCCTTACATGACCATACTCACATCACTCATAGCATCCACCCAAGTGTTGCGAGTGAGGAAATTGAGATTGACCCTAGCGACCTAAATGACCACCCCGAAAACTCTGGAGCGGCGGTGCACTGATAGGAGATAGTGGTGCACTGTAGGGCTGCTGCTGAGAATACTGCACGTGAGAACCACGGCCACCTAAAGCACCGTGAGAAGCATGAAGTGCTGACCAAAATGGCCAAGGAGGATAGCCTATACCATACAAATCCCTGCCTCCAGATGAGGCACCACTGAATCTGACTGAATGACGTGGTCTCTTGTTTTTTCCATGACCACCCCCTATGATAGAACCATATCAACTCTCCAAGCCATGATGGCCGCCTCCTAGAAAGATATTTCACTCCCAGTCTCTCTAGCCATCTAAAGATGAATCGACTGAATATGTCCATCAATGAACCTCCTCACCTTCTCCCTCTCTGTGGGAAGTATGATAAGAGCATGGCGAGCCAAATCGATGAATCTGGTCTCATACTGGGTGACAATCATTGAACCCTGCTAGAGATTCTCAAACTTCCTCCGATAGGCCTCTCTTTGTATAGTAGAGAGAAACTTCTCAAAACATAGCTGCGTGAACTGCTCCCAGTTCAAGGCTGGTGATCCGGCTAGTCTAACCAAGCAACAATCTCTCAACCAAGTCTTGGTAGATCCAGACAAGCAAAAAGTGGCAAAATCGACCCCGTTGGTCTCAACTAACCCATGTTTCTAAGAACCTCCTGACAATTGTCTAGATAACCCTAAGGAAACTTAGTAGATGCACTTCTGAAAGTAGTAGTGAAGAGCTTGGTGAACCTGTCCAATCTCCACAAAGTATCGGCAAACATAGCTACTCCATCACCTGTCAGAATTACCATACCCTGCTGAATTAATCGAACTAGCCGAGCTGTTGGAGTCTAAAACTAGGGAGCTACCTACTCCAAAGAGCGAGTAGCAAGAGTCTGGGCTCCTCCTACATCCTGAGAGATGCCTGGTGCTACAGGAAGCAAACCTATCCGGGTGGCACTATCCATAAGGCCCACTAGTCAGACTAGAGCATCCTGAAGAATTGGGGTAGAAATAAACCCCTTTGGGACTTGAGTTGGGCCCACCGGAATCGCTGGGGTCAGAACCTCATAATCAAAATCAACCTGAGGCTCTGCCAGTGATACTGCTACTCTGGGTTGAGCTCTGCCCTTACCTCGGCCTCTAGCACGGCCTCAGCCATACCCTCTGCCCCTTGTTGGAGCTGCTGCTAGGGGCTCAGGCTATTGAGAGGTGGATGAGGAAGCGCATGTTCTCGCCATCTGTGAAAGAACGAAGTAGAACTTCAATTAGCATTGAGAAAACAAATCGCACGACAAGAAAGAACAAATGTGACATTTTTCCTAACTCTGTAGCATCTGGGGATAAATACAAAAGTCTCTGTACTGATCCCGCAAACTCTACTAAGCTTGTTCCTAAATTGTGAGACTCATGTAGCCTAGAGCTCTGATACCAACTTGTCTCGGCCCAGATTTATCATCCTCTGAAGTCGTGATGGCGCATACTCGTAGAACCTAGTCAAGCCACAAAATATAGAAACTCTAACTCTTTCATTTTTATCCTTCTTAAAAATTTGAATTAACATGTAATCAACATTTTAAAATTAACGATAAACTAAAATAAGCGAAAGACAACAGCTGAAAATAACGAAGCCAATACTACAATACCAATGTACTCCTCTACACGGAATTTGTTGTCACAATATACACAGACGGACTAAGATTACTTCAACAAATGTCTTAAAGAAATACAATCTGTCTCAAAATCTAATAAAAATAGTGTACATAATTAATAGAAGAGAACATCGGGCATGAGGACACCTGCAGGACTACCTTTGGATCTTTGGATGGACTGAAGACTAGCTCCCCGAGTGCTACTGTCCAAATGCTGCTCCGATATCTGCACATAGTGCAGAGTGTAGTATCAACACAACTGACCCTATGTACTGATAAGTGCCTGGTCTAACCCCGATGAGGTAGTGGCAAGGCTAGGACCAAACTCCAGATAAACTTGTGCAGCTATATAATATACAGCGTAATAATAAGAATAAACAATTTAAATGGGAGGGGTTGCATGCTACGGGGAAAATGTCAAATACAGCAGGAACTTAAGAGAAATACGAGAGAGCAATTCAAAATCCACAACCAAACAATAATAATACTGTTGCAGCGCGCAACCCAATCCCTTATATTTTATCACTATTACGCCGTGCAACTCGATCTATTTATATCACTGGTGCAGCGTGCAACCCATTCCAATATAACATTATTGCAGCATGCAACCCGATCCATATTTTGTATTGTTACAACGTGCAACTCGATCCATTTTTAGTGTTATAATGGCGTGCAGCCCAATCCATATATTTATATACCATTAACAACAACCATATCAAGAGTACTAGAAAGGGATTAAAAATAAACAATATTATCCCAGCAAGGGATTCGACAGTAAAAGTAAATACGTCCCGGGAAGGGAGAATTAGCTATAACAATTCTTAATTCAAATTCTACTCATCTGAGATAACACCAATACTCAATCATAAGTAATTTCCACAAAAACAAACTTAATCCTTGCTCAATATCGAGAATAATCAATTAAAGCATCTGTATTATCATTTAAGAACACAACAAATCGCAATTTAAGACACACGGTCATGCTCTGCACCAACGTATAGATACTTGTCACCATTTCTGTACGTCGTACTCAATAAGAAGCAAATAGAAAATAGGGTATAACTCATAATCCCTCAAGCTAAGGTTAGACCGAACACTTATGTTGAACTTACATGGTAAACTCAAGCCTCACACACCACTTTCCCTTTTGAATTTGGCTCCAATTCAATCGTATCTATACATAATCAACTTAATAACATCAATAAATGATAAAATATCCGATTCCAATACTTAATTATATCTTTCTTATCATTCTTCCCAAAAAGATAAAAATTGACCCCGGGCCCGCATGATCAAAATGCGAGGTTCTGTCCTTTCATCCACGAGCCCGAATATATAATTTGTTTTAAAATTCGACCTCAAAAGGAGGTCAAATTCTCAAATAATCAAAAAGCCCTAACGCTACCTAAATCCCTAATTTTTTACCCGTAATTCCACGTTTTAGGCCTAGAAATCTAGTGGGTGTTGATAAAAATGGAAGAAAACATGTCAAAGATTACTTACCCAAGAGGTTATAATAAAGAAGTTCTTCAAAAATCGCCCAAGAGGTGTGGAGAAGATGAAGTTTGTGAAAAATGGTGAAAATCCCGCATTGCATTCCGTTTTTGAAATTTAAATTAACAAAATTGGTCATCGCATTCGCGATGAGTCAGGCCTGGGAGACTGTCGCGTTCGCATAAGTGGGCTCGCGTTCACAGATAAGTAACTCTTCGAGCCTTCGCATTCACGTCTAGGTGGTCGCATTTGCATAGGTTTAATGTCGTTCCCCCTGTCAGGCTCACAAGCCATTGCGTTCGCGTATGATGTGTCGCATTCGCGAAGGGTACCCCCCCTAGCTTCGCGTTCGCATTTCCAGCTTCATATTTGCGAAGAAAAAGTTTGGCACCCGGGATATTTTCCTAACGCATTTGCGAATGGACCCACGCGAATGCGAAGAACAAAATTCCTGTCACTGAAGAGCAAAAACCTGTAATTTTAAATCCAAAACCTTCCGAAACACATTCAAAAGACATCCGAGCCCTTGGGGCTCCAAACCAAACATACGTACTGGCTCAAAAACACCATATGAACTTATACGTGTGATCAAATCACCAAATTAACCCCTTAATTGGACAAGAATAATGAGCAGTGTTCATATTGCTATGAATAAGTATATATATATATATATATATATATATATATATATATATATATATATATATATATATATATATATATATATATATATATAAAAGCACATGTGTGAGAGAGAGATGGTTGATAAGATTCTGTACCATTAATATTTCTACCTCATAAAGATCCAAAATTAGAATTTCAAATTGATATTTAGTAGCTAAAATTATAATTACGACTAAATATTCATATGAGCTAATATTAAGATCAAATAATTAAATCTTTCAATTATCTATTTTGGAAGCATCTAATTCTGTTGTTTTTAAATTCATCAAAATGTAAAATAATTTTCAAGCTTATAAAACTCTTATAATACATAAATTTATTATATAAGAAGTTCATTGAAGGTGAAATAAAAAAACAAAAAAACACAAAAAGTCGATTGGGATAGTATTAAGGGTTATAAAGCCATACAAGTGCTTGGAATTTTTTTAATAATTAATAAAACTAAATCCTAAACACGAGCTAGCTTTAATGATTATATTGCAAGAGACGACTATTGCAAAACGGGATTATTCTTTGTAGAAAGTCTCAGACGAATCGAATCAAATATTCATATATCGTGCATTACTTGCAAATATTTGATTAAGAACCATTAGCAATAGCAACAAATGATGTAGAGTAGCAAGAATTTTATCATAAGGCTATACAACTCACTTTATATTCCACATATCTCTTCAAGCTACTGAAATAACCTTCACAAATATATCAAAGCAGAATAATAGTATTAAACTTATAAGGAAAATAGAGTTAATAATATGGAATATATGAAGCGTCCATGACGAAGCGGCATACAATTAAAACAATTGACATGAGCTTCAGATATATGGATATCAAAAAACTGTTTGGTTATAAAGTAATAATTCTAGGAGGTGATTTAAATCAAATAGTACAGTAATTTCAAAATCGATAAGAACAACGACTATAAATACTATCTTGAAAAATTCATACGTATAGCCTCAAATGGAAAACAAATCAACCAACAATAAATGTAAGAGTAAGAACACTCATTATTCAGTAACTTTTCACTTCATTTTGTCGTGAAGATCGTTTAATAAAAGTAAATAGATTAAAATTAAATAAAAAAATAATTTGTGCAAATTATACAATAAAAAGAGCTAGCTTAGCTAGCATAAATAAGTATATCGATCAACTGCATAATGTTGATTTATATGTTAATTGATTAAAGCGAAATACTTTCTAATTTTGCCTCAATAAAAGATGATACTAACAACTATTATGAGAAAGAATATTTGATAATTTAGCATCAAATAGAATTCTACCACACAAATACGGTACCAAATTTATTATTTCTCATGTATATTAATATCGTGTATGGACAAAATTATAGTTGATCTTCCATTTTATATTAGTTACTTTTGAAGAAAATTATACTCTTCATATTATTAAGAAACATATATTTATTAATGACTTATGTAATGGTACAAGAATGGTAAATATGGATTTTGATAACTTTATACATATAGAAATCTTGATGGGTCAATGTGTTTTCAAGAACGTATTTAACCCTATAATTCAATTTTCCCTCTTACAAATATGAAGAATATCTTTTTAAATTTGTTAGAAAACATTTTTATGTACGCTTGTATTTTACAAAATAATAAATAACACAAAGAAAAAACTATCTCTAATGTTGGACAATATTTACCCAATATACTTTCTCGCACATACAACTATATGTCATATTTTCAAGAGCGATATCACCATCGATAATAAGTGTTATAATCATGACAGAGTAACCAACGCATTAGAAGATAATATAGACAAAATATTGTCTATAAAAAAGTTTTAGATTAGATATCATCACAATGTATATTTCTAAATTATAAGTATATAATAATATTATCTAACATGACTAATTGATCAGTTTTGCAGGTTCATGTGTTATCATTATGAATTCGCACATTATACTAATATAATAATATTTTTTTGCATTTTAAATAACATTGAATTTTATACATTATATTTGTTATGCCTTCATATAATTGCTTGATTAAACCATTATATATATATATACACACACACTTCAAAAATACGAGTAACAATTAAAATTGTTTATGGTTTTAAAGATATGTGATTTAGTACAATACTAATTAATAACCAAGCAATATAACATATAAATGAGACAATTAAGTAATATCAAACCAGTATGCTAGCCAGTCTCGACCTCGAGCTAAGGTGGCCTCGAAGTTGGTTAAGAAATAAATTTAAAGACAATTTTGATGAGTAATGAGCAAGAAAGTGAGAGAGTATATTCTTTTGCCACTGATTGATGATGGTTACAAATGATTGTGTCCCCTCTATTTACAGTAAGAAATCTTATTGGGACAGTTGTCTAACCGCCTAGTATGGATTCGTACTAACTCATACAAATCTATTCTAAAATTTACGCCATGATCTTGGGGACGTGGAGGGAATCTTGCTCTTTCTGTTACATACTGTGAGCATGTGATTTTTCCCCTGCTAAGACGACTCCTGCATGACTCTCAGGTTTCGAATTTTCCTTTGAATATTTGTTTTAGGATTTAATTTTTGAATTTAATTGCGTGTGCCAGTGTATTTTCATTAGTGCATGCTTAAAATCATTTAGGATTTAATTTCGTTTTTTTGATAAAATAACCGTTAATTAGGGTTACTTTTACAAATATAAAATTTAAAATATATAAGTAGTATTTCTGGCATGTTAATCGTTTTGTTTAATTTTTATTTATTATTTTTTGCATAAATAGATAATTATTAGGTTAATTAGTAATTTTTATAATAGAATTAGAAATTAAAGCAAATAATAATAATAATAATAATAATAATAAAGGAAAGAAAACAAAACAAAACATTTACATATATATAACCACCCAGGCTGGCCACAATTAGGCCAGACCTGGGTGTCCCAAAATACTTTTGCCCTGTAAATAACACCTTTGCCCATCCAAAACACCAGCCCCGACCCACTCCACACACTACGCCCCAAAACGACACCGTTTCGGGGCAGGCCATCCTAACCGTCCATTACAAACCATTCAATGGCCCTAACGCTTCCCCTAAAGCAAATAAAAGTGTCCAAAACATACGTATAACATCAGAGACCACTGCTCTCCTCCTCGTACAGTTCAAAGCCTGAACATCATCACCACCTATGAGCCATCACAGAACCACTATTCGCCGCCGGCCGAAAATCGTCGGCAGCGGTGGAGTAGACCTAATACCCTCAAAATTTACACCATAAAAGCGTCTCGCCCTCCTTTTTCCATCCACATATGAATCACACTTCAAATCCTCACCAGTCTGCTCGAATGTTCAATCGAAGTGTGGTAGCTCTGCCGACTATAGCGGCGGCCGGTGGCAAGCCGCCCTCAAACTAACACCAATGATTCCCCTCACCACCTCCACCCTCGCCTTACCAGTATCCACCCTCGAATATTGCCCCAGAATCTCGAATATTCAATCTCGTGGACGTCGCCTCCGCCGCCCACGGCCGCCAGCTACAAATAGTCTCAAGTTCACACCACTCCATCTCCTTGACATCCTCTTCCCATTCCTACAATTGACCAAACTCCAATCAGGCCCCTGTTCTTCGAAACCCAATTCAAATTGGCTGGAAAAAATTATCCTTTCGCCCAAATTCACCAAAATGGGCACCATGCACTCTCCTCGACCCCTCCGCCCTTTCTAAAACCTCTATGATCTTTTCTCGAGCCCCGTTCAAGTCGCTTGAATTTTGGACCTGAAAGAGCATAAAAACTGGATTCATGTATAACCAAAGCATAATTTCATTTGAGGTTCAAGTAATTAAGAGTTCGAACCCCTTAATCGGTGAGTTTTTCATTATACGTTCTCACTTTCATTCATCTTTCATTTCTGATGAATTCATGGAAAGTTAGTCCATTACGAGTCAAGGCAAATTAAAGTGAGTCTGCTTGAATTTCGCTTTTGTTTGATTATATGGTCACTATCATTAGCCTATTTGTTTATTAGCCAGTATTTTATTAGCTTGGTTAAGTTTGTTTTAATTTAATGATCAATTAGCCCCTCGTCTATTAGTGTTTAATCACGGGTCAGTTAAGCTTGCTGAATTTGTGCCTCCCTTTTCACATGTTTCAATGGGTTTGAACTTATGTCTCATTGGCTTGAGTTTGAGCCCATACTTACTGAAAACGTGAAGTTTGTTCAGGGATTCAAAGCCCATACCCGTTTGATCCAGGCCTGCCTTTGGGGTAAGGACAAGGTTACTAAGGGCAACTCGGTTAATAAAAACATCCAGAATCTTCTAATAGAGGGTTAAAATGAGGTATTCAGATTCTTAGGTAGAAAACTTGGTCCACAAGTTAAGAACAAAGAGATCAAAATTGCAAAATTGGTTCAAGGTTTGAGTTCAATAACCATGGTCATCTTCTGACCATAGGGGAGGTTTGGTATGTTGGTTTGATCATTTAGGATAAGTGAAGGGGTAGTATAGGTATTTAGGCAATGGAATCTGGCAGAAAATTCATGGAACCTTCTAGTTAGGGGTCTAAAATAAGACTTTCTGGTAATTCACTAGAAAACTTGAGACACAAGCAAAAAAAGGGAGGACTGATTGGGCAATAAGAGAGAGACGTTGGAATAAAATACAAAAAAGGATTGCCCTACTTATTTCAGCTGTAAAAGGGACCTTTTCTTACTTAATAGGGGGATGGAAAAACCAGAGGGAAGAGATATACACAATTAATCAAAATAGCTACTGTTCCATTGTTTTTTTTTATTACTGGTATTTTCAAACTGAGGGATAATCTATGGTTCATTGAGGGTTTAGAGTGCATTGCGATTAGCTGTTTGTTCTTCTAGTTTAGACATTGTTATTTTGGTTTTCCTTGCTGAACCTTTTGTGTTAAATTGATGGGTCTGGGTTCACCTGGCTTGTCTCATTGTTGATTTCCGTTGCAATTGCTGACTACTCACACACTCCTTTTCATCATTTGCATTTTTTATGTATTTCTCTAGTCTATGTGAACTGCACAGTTGAGCAAAATTTTGAAGCAATACAAGTTGTTCAAATTTAAGCCATCCTTTATTTCATTGCTGTTGTTTTACATCGTGTAATAATAGTTGTTTAAGTTAAAATGTATGAAGTGTAAATTACGTTCCTTTGCTGTTGATGATAGGAGGGATGTAATTTAATTATTATGCTGGACTGGGACTTGTGTGTTAGTCCCGTTGCAGCCCTAGGCTGGTTCCTATTGTTATATTTAATTTGTTGTAATTTATAAGTTGATGTTTTGCATATTGAGACTCGACATTGGGTTGGGTTAAAAGGTACACTACATCTCCTGAAGGTGCTTATGTGAGGGCCATGGTGTCCAATTATTTGGCCCTTTTCACGTACAGCCTCGCTCTAGTTGAAGTTTGAGGCTCAGCTTGCTTTTTTTTTTTCTTCTTCCTACTATCGATTTGCCAGCTTCATTTTGAATCTGCAAGTGGTAGCTAATGTCTTAGCGGTGGGGATTCTTAAGTCCCCCTTGTACACGAATACTGGAATAACAAAAATAAATATAGGCTTATAGATTTACACTTTAAACTGGTATCGACTGAAGCATGAGTTGTTGGCCTGATATAAAGTCTATTATCCTTACTTTGGGCCCCAGTACCATTTGGGCTCACAAAACGCAAGGGAACCTAGATTTAGTCCTCATAAGGTGACAATAAACTATTGGGCTTATTGGGCTCAGGTTTGAAGGGGCCATCACTTTAATCTTCAGTTATAATAATGAAATACCTCTACAATAGACTGAAAAATGTTACTGAGCAAATTTTTGAGGCTTTCAAAAATTAAACGAATATTCATTTTAAGCGCACTTTTATATAATTCACTTTCCTAAATACGGGTGCGCATTTATGTGACCCAAATCTAAATCTCAATAGAACTAATATATGTCTAAAGGCTCGACGCATGATAGCCTAAATTCTCTCGGCGCATGATAGCAGGATCGCCATTGTTCCCGGATAAATGGCTTGTCGTCGGCGAAATGCGACTCTCACTACAGTGCAAATAGTTACCCCTGCTCATGGTATTACTAAGGAACTAGAACCACCGACGTTTGGTAATTTTCTTCCCCAGAAATTCCAATCGACAGAGATACTGCATGCAGATGGTGAAGCGAATGATTTACCACCTCCGATTAACAAAATTGAAGTGCCTACTAACCTCGCTGTGAGATGATTACAGTTCTCAGATGCTAGTGGGTCTGAGAAATCAATTCCAACTGCTGCTGAGGTTGTGCAAGGTAACCGGAATGCTCAAATGGGTAAGCCACTCTCGTTTGCGCCTCCTACTAACAGAGATGGTAAGAAGGTTGTTAAAATTAGTGAAGATGATTTGAAATCTCATGTGGATTACTGGAATACTGCTTTAATTGGCTACATAATTGGAGATAATCCAAATGAGAAAACTATGGAAAATTTTGTGATGCATGTGTGGAATTTTGTGTCTAAACCCCAGATTCTGATTCATTCTGAAAGCTATTGCATTTTCCGATTCAATAGTATAGAGGAAAGAGATCTAGTCATTCAATCTGGACCTTACTCATACAGGAATAAACCCATGGTATTGAAGCCTTGGGAAGTTGACTTCTCTTTCCAGAATGATATACCCTGTATGGATTCGATTTCCTGGACTACCGATGGGCTATTGGTCTATTGAAGTATTGAGCAAAATGGCTAGTGCAGTGGGTAAACCATTGTACACAGATAAATTTACAGCTCACTGTGAGAAAATTTCTTTTGCTCGAGTACTAGTGGAGGTTGATGTTGCCCATCCTCTCCCTGATCAGATAGAGATTGAGACTCCATTTGGCCCTAAGATTCAGTTGATTGAATATGATTGGAAGCCTAGTTTCTGTAATCACTGTCTGAAATTTGGACATGATTCTTTTGATTGTTGGTATTATGCTGATAATGATGTAGAGAAGGATATGGGGGAACAGGGTAAGACAGGGAGGCAGAGGACCAGATTGAAGAAGTAGGCAAAAGTTACTAAGCAAGAATGGCTTGTCAAACAGCCTATAGCTAATGCAGATACACAGGAAAGCTTGCCAGTGCAACCAGAACTTAACAAGGAGAATGAGAAAACTTCTTCTATGTCTATTGTTCAACAGAATGCACCACTAGGCCCTGACATCCAGGAAAGGCGTGAGGCAGTAGTCAATGAACCCAATGGCAATAGCGAAGTTATGGTTGATAACTGCATTAAAGGAAAGGCTGTTATTGTTGTATTAGATGTTGGTAGAAGGGGTCAACAGATTGATCCGGGGCCTTCTCAAAGCTTATCCCCTAATGTCCTATGATTATTGTTACTTGGAACATTAGGGGGCTTAATCAAGCCCATAAGCAGAAATAGTTGAAAAACTTTCTTGCTGTAAATAAAGTAGATGTTATGGGATGTCTTGAGAGTAGAGTAACGGAGTACAAAGCAAATAAGATTCTAGATAAGATTGCTAAGGGTTGGAAGGTTCAATGCAACTACTCAAAGGCTGTAAATGGGAGAATATGGCTACTTTGGAAACCTCACATCCAGGTCCGAATTTCCTGTGTGACTAACCAGCTTATTCAGTGTTTCTTAGAAGACCCTAAAAGCCAAATCAGACCTCATTTAAGTGTCATCTATGCTCATAATACTGCAAGCCTTAGAGATCAGTTGTGGAGTGATTTATGGACAGTATATGTACCCAGTCAAGATTCTTGGCTCTTGAATGGGGATTTTAACTCTTTCTTATGTACTGATGATAGAATTGGTTCTCCTGTTACTGATGCTGAAGTTAGAGGTTTTAAAGATGTCATTGCTCACCTTCAACTCACTCCTCTTAGAGTTAAAGGTTGGCACTACACTTGGACTAATAAGCAAGGTACTACAACTAGAGTTTATAGAAAGATTGATTGGGCTTTGGGCAACTTCCAGTGGATACAACAGTATGGGCACCTAGAAGCTGACTTCATGAATCCCTCAGTTTCTGATCACTCCCCTATTCTTATCAAATTTGGAAATCAAAAACTTCTGCATCCTAAACCTTTCAGACTCTATCTTGCAATTATGGAGAATCCTCAGTTTCATACCATACTACAACAGGTCTGGGGACAGGAATGTGAAGGAACACCTATGCAGCAGATATGGAATAAATTGACAACCATGAAACAACACTTAAAGGAGACAAATGTCCATATAGCCTCATACAAGCAGAAACTTATTCAGGCTAGGGAGACACTGGGTATTATTCAGACTCAGCTGCAGCACAGTCCACTAGCACAGTCTTTATTTGTTGAGGAAAAAATAGCACTTGAAAAAATTGAGAAGTGGAGTTGTGTGGAGGAACAAATTTTGAGACAGAAATCCAAGGCTTGTTGGATTGATTGTGGTGATGCCAACACAAAATATTTCCATACTCAGTGGAAGATTAGAACATGCCAGAATAACATTACATCTGTCTACACTGATACAGGTCTGAAACTCACTGACCCCTTATCTGTGGAGAATGAGTTTATAAAGGTATTACAATCATTGATGGGAGAGTGTGCTGCTGAACTACCTTGTGTCAACTCTGCTGTTATTAAAGAAGGACAGTGTCTAACTCTATCACATCAAAGAATGCTAATTCAGGAGGTTACATTGGAAGAAATTACAGAAATACTAAAAGTGATGCCAAAGGACAAAGCACCTGGTGTAGATGGTTTTCCTATGGAATTCTTTACTAGAAACTGGGAGATTGTAAAGGGAGATATTCTAGCTGCTACAAAGGACTTCTTCTCCACATGCAAAATGCCTCACCACCACTGCTAAATGCACTTGTTCCCAAATTCAAAGCACCTACAACTGTTAAAGACTATAGACCTATTGCCTGCTGTACCACTGTCTATAAAATCATCTCCAAAGTTATTACTAGGAGAATCAAAACTGTTATTGGTGAATTAGTTGGGCAAGCTCAGTCAGCTTTTATTGAATCGAGAAGTATTATTGATAATATTTTGCTTAGCCATGAGATCTTCAAGGGTTATTCAAGAAAGGGAGTTTCCCCCAGATGTGTCTTGACTGTGGAATTGAGGAAGGCATATGACACCCTGGAATGGAGCTTCCTCAAACAGATCCTCATTGACCTTGGATTCCCTGCAAAATTTATTAACTGGATAATGGCTTGTGTCACCTCTGTTTCCTACTCCCTAGTAATGAATGGTTGATTAACTAAGCCCTTCACTGCTAAGAGAGGTATTAGACTGGGTGACCCTATGTCACCTTATTCGTTTGTGCTGGCTATGGAGTACCTGAACAGGATATTGAAACAGTTGCACTAGAATGGGGACTTCAACTTCCATCCCAAATGGAGGAAGCTCAATTGTTCTCATGTCTGTTTTGCTGATAATCTCCTTATGTTCTGTCGAGCTGATATTGTTTCCATCCAGATCTTACAGAAGGCTTTCCTTATGTTCTCTGAAGCTTCTGGACTACAAGCTAATATTAGCAAAAGTGCAGTAAACTTGGCTGGTGTGCAGCAGAGTGCCAGAGAAGAAATTATAGAGACATTGGGGTTCACTGAGGGCCAGCTTCCATTCAAATACTTGGGGATACCACTTGACTCTAAAAAACTGGCCATCCATCATTACCTGCCTCTGATAGGGAAATTACTGATAAAATTACTTGTTGGTCAGCTAAGTTGCTTTCTTATGCAGGGAGATGCCAACTGATCAAAGCTATTATTTTTGGTATTCAGAGTTACTGGGCTCAAGTATTCATTCTGCCCAAAAATGTATTGAAAGCCATTGAAGCAATATGCAGAACATTTCTGTGGACTGGCACTGCTAATATGTCTAAAAGGGCTCTGGCTGCTTGGGAGAGGGTATGCAGACCACTTTCAGCTGGAGGACTCAAAATACTAGATTTGACTGTGCGGAATAAAGCAGCCATTACTAAACTTTTATGGGACCTGGCCAGGAAGAAAGACTGTCTTTGGGATAAATAAGTGCACTTCTACTACATCAAACAGGGTGATATTGCAACAATGACCATTCCTAAGTCACCTTCTTGGTTTGCTAGGAAGATACTGGAAAGCAGAACTGCTATAATGGAGAGCCAGAAGCTTCAGGGGGATCTGTTTAGCAGGTTGAAAGGAGTATGCAGACTGGATAAATTCACATTCAGAAACTTTACCTCACAATGATTCCCAGCTTCAATAAGGTCGAATGGAAGAATCTGATGCTAATTACAAATGTTCAACCTCGACACAAGTTCAGTGTATGGCTAGCTGCCCAACACAGACTTCCTACAGTTGACAGACTGCAAAATTATGGCATACAAGTCCCAGCAACTTGTGTGTTCTGCAATCAGAATGTTGAAGTGTTTAATCATCTGTTCTTTGAGTGCTCAATTACTAGTAGACTGTGGTCCAGACTCTGTTGCTGGATGGGGCACTACAGAATTGTTGGTAACTGGGAAACAGAAATTCAATGGATTTGCAGTAAAGCAAGGAGCAGAATGTGGCACAATGTTATTACGGCCTCTGTTTTTGTCATTACTGTTGCTATTTTCTGGAGGGAGAGGAATAACATTCGATTTGATGGGAAAGTATTTGTGGAAGAGAAGATTTGCAGAGAAGTTGCTTTACTTATTCATATCCGTGGCAGAAACTGCAGACGATGGCAAAATGGCTTGCGGCAACTTAATTGTTTTCCTTAGTTATAGCCTTTAGATTTCCCTATACTGTGGTGGCATTTGTTTATAGATAGTTATCTTAGTATATATGATTGACTGTAAATGAGTAGCAGCTAGTCCAAGCTACTACTATAGAGGTTTACATTGTACATTCCTTTGATATTAATGAAATATAACAGTTATACTAAAAAAAATATGTCTAAAATCGCGTGCGCATTTATGTGACGTGATTCAACATGTATTTTAATAACATTGCACATCTCCTGAAATCTACTGAAGCGGTTAATAATTTAAAACTGAATCACAGGTCTGAACATGTACAACAAATCAGATTTTTGCCACTTATAGTAAGTTTAAGCGACCGTGCTAGAACCACGGGATCCGAGGGTTCCTAACACCTTCCCTCGGATCAACAGAATTCCTTACTGAAGAATTTCTGGTTCGCGGACTCCAATTGGGCAGTCAAAATATTTCCTCGATTTAGGATCTTAAATAAATCGGTGACTTGGGACACCAAAAGCCAAACCTATCCCAAGTGGCGACTCTAGAATAAATAATGAATCCCATTTCGAATAATGTTACTTTAATTGGAAAAACTCCCTTATACGTGTCATCCTTCGGGGTAGCCGTGTAAAAAAGAGGTGTGACAGCTCTGGCGACTCTACTGGGATAAGTACCCAGAGTCTCTGGTTCAGGGTTCAAGAATTCGAGCTTGGAATAACTGTTATATTTGTCTTCTTCTGATTTGTCTACATGTTTCATCCTAACGTGCTAAATGCCACATGCTTTACCGCTTTGATTTTATCTGAACTGTATATGTAAACTGATACGAAAACCCTTCACCTATCACCTCCGAGGATGTGCTTACTAGTTGAGACTCCCTATTTTGTTAGTGCCATACCTGCAAATAAGAAAGAGGCCGAACAGGTTACTAAGCCGGATGGCCTTTTGGTTCCCGGTACGTAGCCCCCTCCTCGACTCGAGTTGTCCGCTCGGGTGCACAGTCTGGACCCTGTACCGAGGTTCTGAACTTAGTATAACGAAACCTCATGCCGGATCCCTAGTAGGAATGTTTATTTGCGTCATGCTTTTGACTTAGGGGACTCAGCACTGGGGTTGGATCCGTCTAGGACAGGTGCCCTGAAATAAAAGACCATCCTGATGCATTTTGCGTGCTAGTTGTGAATTTATTTGCCTTGGGTTCACATGTTGACAGTTTGTGAACGAAAGAGAATAAATTGAGGAAAATAGCAGTGTTGGGGTGATCACTTGTAAAACCAATGTTTAAAATAGCGTCGAAATGCTGCTGGATGTTTTCCCAAAAAATAAAGAATTTCGGGTTTTTCAATAATATTTGCGGGTTTTGATAAATTATTTTGGCTGATAATAGCTTAATGTTGCTACAAGAGATGCCAGAAGGAGGATTTTGCACAAATTTCCACCTATGAATTTTATTTTGACTGGTAAGCAATCACAACCCTAAAAACCTTCTCTCCGAAGTTTTGGAAGGCCGTATTTGCAAAGCCGATCCTGGTTTTTAAAATAAATTTCATAAAATGTCAATTTTAGTGTTTTGAGATCAATAATTCACCTTTAATAAATGTGCAGAATGAGCACAATAATGAACAAAATTCCCTTGGAGTTGCGACTATGGTGGAATGATCTCGGGGAAGAAGAATAGAAAAAGGTTGACGCACATCTGGGAGGCCTCACAGGTTTATTGAAAATTAACCCCATGGGAGACATCATAAAGGCCTTAATAACTTTCTGGGACCCGGCCCACAACATTTTCCACTTCTCGTACTTTGAGCTAACTCGACTTTAGAAGAAATGACTGAATATATCAGGACCCATACAATCCCTTTGAGACATCAATACTTGATCGCACCAAGAGCCCTCGCTGTGCATAAATTCTTGGACACCATGAAAATCAGCAGAGAAGTACACAATCCCGACTTATCGACTGGCTTTTTCACCTTGAAATTTATATACCAAATATATGGCCACATTGGAGGATTCTACAACCCTGAAAATCTTATTTGTAGCAAGGGTAATCGGTTCAAGTGGGAGGAGCATCAATGTTTCGCGTTCATGGTGTCTTTCTTGTGTCTTTTAGTATTCCCGCGAAAGGATGGCAACATCGACTTACGGATAGCAGGGGTCCTTAGCACTTTGATGACCCAAACAAAGAGTACTCTTGCCCCAATGGTCTTGTCTGACATCTTCCAGGTCCTTATCATCTGTAAAGCGGGAGGAGATTTCTTCGAGGGTTGTAACTTGCTACTACAAATCAAGATTATTGAGCATATATGTCACCGGCCTCGATTCATGAATTACGGGTTGCCAACAAAGAGTTGCATAAAAGAATTTACCAACAGAGTTTATGGGTTTAAATTGCAAGAGGGTGTCGCATAATGGGTGGCGCATCTCCGGGTCATCACCGCAAATCAAATAGAATGGACATTCGGTTGGCTCTCTGTGGATGAAATTATATATATGCCTGCCACCGGACCTCATTTCCTTTTGATGGGCATCTGAATCATCCAGGCCTTTGCGCCGTATAGAGTACTCAGATAATTGGGTAGATGCCAAATGATCCCTAGAGATGAGGATATTAGCTGCCATGTGGTTGAGATAAGCCCGAATGGTCAATTCCCTGAAGCTATTGTATGCCAAATCTAGAGTGAGTTCCAATATTTGACAGCCAATACTCGAGTACGTGACGTATCTAAGGGTGAGGTAGCACCCGGGTAGGTTGCCGGGTACAAGAGAGATATAGAGCCCGAGAGGCCAGCAAAGAGACCCCATCTCCAGGAATCTGCTGAGACATCACAAGAGTAGTGGGATTGGTTAGCAAAAGAAAATGAATACCAGGCTACTATAGGAAGGCTGGAAAAGAAAATTCAAGAATTGCAATTTGAAAAGAGCCTGCAAGCTACAGCTAGCAAGGGAGAAAAGAAGGTATTGATCAAAGAAAATGAAGCTCTATGAGCCCAGATCCAGAAAATGATGGTAGCCACAGAAAATCCTCCGAGGAGTGCAAAAGATGAAAAGCTTATAGAGAACCTGCGATGAAAAGTAACTGAATACGGTTTCAACCTAAATAAGGCGGAGGGTGAACTGTCTTGAGCTCGGAAGCAATTAATTAAAAGTGCAGAAGAAAGATCCCCCATACTGGAGCAGTTAAAAGAGGGAAGTGGAAATGAAAGCACTGGTTTAAAACAAAGGGTTGTCATAGATGAAAACAAAATGGCCAAACAAGCCAGGGATTTCAAAGCCGAGAGAGAGCATTGCTACGCGGTAATAGCGGGATTGGAAAGAGATTTGCGGCAGTTCCAAAAGCTGAATCAAGCAGCTGAACAAACTTTAAAAGAACAGGCTGAGCAAATAGGGCATCTACTACAAGAAAAAGGGGTTATCAGAGAAAAGGTGCGGGCAATCGCAGAATATATTACGACGAACTGCAATCATTGTGAGGACATGACAAAACCTATGTTTTTCGCCACTGCCATGATATTTGTCCATCAAGTGATGGAAGATCTCCACTATCTCCAAGGAAGCTTAGCGCACAAACCTGTGGCAAGGCCGGACGATGCCCTGCAAGCTCCAAAAGCATTTAAAGTTTTAATGTACTCATAAACTTGTATATTTCTTGAAAGAAAAAAGAAGAAGTCAGTCTGTATGTTTTGTTACTTACCTTTCGAGTCTGTAAATTTATTAAGACCTAGTTTGGTAGTTGCCTTTCATTTCGCTAGCGTATGTAATCAAAGTTTATGTCTTTATAAAAATTGAAAATCACAAAAACATTTTGTTGTGTACACAATATTTGTTCAGGAACTACGCTTGGTCTGATTCATGCAAAGTCATGATACATGGGCAATCTCTATAGGATTCGACCGTATTCCTTAAAAAGAGGGGAATAAGAGGTAGGAAACAAAAAGGAAATTTGGGATAATGTCGGGATGAAACATACGACCATTGCAAGCATATAGAAACCCGTTATCTGTATAGGTGCATCATACCTAACATTTGATTTCCCGTTTGTTTTCTGCCCCGAACTAACTACTGAATTCCAGTGTCCAATTCAGGTGTTTTAAGAACAGTGATTGGTTTGCGATAAGCTGGCTTCACACGAATAATTCACTATGTCAAGGGAAACACAGATAAGTCAACCGAAATAACTCTACCAGCAGTCCCTATCCTAGAGGACAACCCAATTACAGGAGTACCAGCCTCCGAATCTACAGCGGCTGAAGAAAACAGGATCATGCGGCTCCGAGTGATGGAGATGTAGGATGCCTGGACAAATGGGAAAGAACCTCCAAGCGCTATCCCCGGATTTCCCGAGCTTTTTCCAAGGTCAGGGGGTACCTCCACCATCCCTATCATCCACCCAAATATTCTCCTCGGGCAGCCCACAATATCAACAAATTTTGTCGGGGCACCCTCTGAAACCCGTCCTCCAATGTTTACATCCGGTACAGTTCCCCACATTTTTACGGCCCCTCCGTGCGCAGCCACCACGCAGCCTGCGGTATCGAGGCCCGTGTTTGACCCCACAACTTTTACATTCCAAACTCCTAACTACCAAAACAAGCCTCCCTCGTAACCACATACAACTACCCTCATCCAGCATATGAACTTACCCCAGTGCAAGACAAAACCCCCAAAACGCCCGAACAAGATGAAATCACAAGGAGAATGAAGAGTCTTGAATAAAGCCTGAAGAACATACAAGGACTAAGTGGACAAAAGAGTGTATCTTACTCACACCTATGCATGTTCCCACACGTACATCTTCCTTTGGGGTTTAAAATGCCGGAATTTAAAAAATACGATGGCCACGGCGACCCCATCGCTCATTTTAAAAAGTATTGCAATCAACTACGTGGAGCCGGGGGGAAGGAAGAACTCTTGATGGCGTATTTTGGGGAGAGCTTAGTGGTCATTGCGTCCGAATAGTACATAGTCCAAGATATTACCCGATGGCACATCTGAGATGACCTCGCCAGGGACTTTGTAAGGCAATTCCAGTACAACATCAACATCGCCCCGGATAGGAGTTCCCTAGCAGACTTGAAAAAGAAACCTGCTGAAAGCTTCAGACAATATGCTATTAAATGGCGCTCATCGAGAGTAAAGCCTCCTATGGACGATGCGGAGATGGTCACTGTCTTTCTGCAAGCGCAAGAGGCAGACTATTTTCATAATATGATGTCGGCCATGGGTAATCCTTTTGCAGAGGCAATTAAGATAGGGGAGATGGTATAGAATGGCCTCAAAACAGGGAGGATTCTGAGTCCATCCACCATAAGAGCCACCTCCCAGGCTATACAAGGAGGGGCGGGAGGAATCCTAAGAAACAAGAAGATAGAAGAAGCATCCATGGCATCCTCCGAGATGAGGAAACATCATGCTCACAGGCATGCATTCTCTGATAGGGCACCTCAACATTACTATCCTGACCAAGACATGCACTATGTCCCTTAACCCTATGCAGTTATGAACGCTCAGCCCTTTTCTCGACCTCAACAGCCGGACAACATAAACCAAGCCCCCAAGAAATCAGCCTCCTCAGAATCATTACAATCCCCGCCCTCCACAAAATAATTATCGTCCCAGGGAGCCACCAAGGAGATAGAACTTCACTCCAATAGGAGAATCCTACGCCAGCCTGTTCCCAAAGTTGGTCCACATGGGTCTCTTGCAGCCTGTGCCCCCAAATAGACAAAACCCCGAATCACCTTCTTATCAAAGGCGCGTACATTGTGCTTACCACTCTGGGGTAGAGGGACATGATACCAAAAATTGTTGGACCCTAAAACGAGCAGTGGAGGATTTGATAGACTAAAAGAAGATAGTATTGAGAGATGAGGAGATCCCAAACATAACTGATAACCCGTTACCGGCTCATAACAACGGGCCGATCATCGGAATGATATGCGAGGACAAAGAATTTGAGCCCGCCCTCAAAGCCATCATAGCCATCGCCGAGGCAGACATAAAACTAAAAGTCTCCCCCAAACAGATTGAAGAAAATAAAATGAATGAAGTCAAATGCTCATAAGCAGAAAAGAAGGCTGAAGTCAAAACTGAGATGACCTCTTCCGAGGAAACAATGCTCCACATCCGAAAAGGGCATCAAGAAAAGAAGCCGACTTTGAGCCCCCCAAAAAGGTTCAAGCTGAACAATACCATGTATATACCCAAGAAAGCCTATGTAGTACGGGAATCGATTAAACCACCGGTGTTGAATGAGCCCGTGATAATCGATCACGCACTGCCGAAGCCCATGGCCAACCCTTCAGCAGTCCCTTGGAATTATCAGGAAACTATCGTTATATACAAGGGCAAAGAAGTCCTCGGGGAAGCTCAAAAAGGTTATCCCACAAAGAAGTACTCCGATATGGAAGAAGTGAAACGCTGCTACCAAACGGTGATTTCCACCTAAGAGGCTAGTGAATGCTGAGGAGGCAGAAGCCTTCTTCCAGAAAATGAAAATGCCGGAGTACGAAGTGGTGGACCAGCTCCGAAAATCCTCTGAGTAGATTTCTTTGTAACTCTTGATGAAATCTCCCGAGCATCAGCAGGTGTTGGAAAAAACATTGAACGAGGTTTATGTACCGGCTGAGACCTCTGTAGTGCAACTAGAGAAAATGGCGGAGAGATTCTGCGCTATTAACAAGGTCTCGTTAAGCAAGAATGACTTACCTCCGGAGGGAGCTGCTCACAACAAAGACTTGTACCTCACTGTCCAGTGTGAGGGATATTATGTCAAAATAGTGATGATCGATGGAGGTTCCAAAGTATACATATTCCCACTATCTACCTTGCAGAGAATGGAGATTGGGACATAGAGGATCCATCCTAACAACGTATGTGCAAGCCTTCGATGGAATCAAGAGGGACACCATAGGGGAAATTGACTTGGTGCTCACCATTGGTCCAGTCGACTTCGAAGTAACATTTCAGGTGTTGGACATGTACACCTCCTATAACTACCTCCTAGGAAGGCCGTGGATTCATGCAGCAGGAGCAGTGCCTTCTACCCTGTACCAAATGCTGAAATTTGAAAATGAAAACCAAGAGATTGTAGTTCATGGAGAGGACGAACAGTCAATTTACTGGGACCCCTCTGTCCCATGTCTAGAAGCCAAGGAAGGGAGTGAGCACATAGTGTATCAAGCTTTTGAAGTCGTAGTAGCCGATCAACATGAAGAGGGTAAGCCGTTCCCCCAGCCTTTCCTGTCAAATGCTTCAATTATGGTGGCAAAGGAAATAACACGCCAAGGTTTTAAGCCAGGCAAGGGACTCGGAAGCTCCCTACAAGGCATAATCGAGCCGGTCGCCTTGCATGCCGCAGAAAAGTTCTTTGGACTGGGCTTTCATCCAACCTCAGAAGATATCACCTGGGCCAATCGCAGAAAGTGCCCGGGATGGGCCTTGCCACGACCCCTACACCACTTGTACAAAACCTTTGAAAAACAAAGTACAGTGAGTAAGAGGAAGAAGAAACTTTCACGGCAGAAGAAATTGATGAGATTTGCGGAGCTATGAGGGAGTTTCTGTACGAGTTCAACATGGTCTAACCGGGAGAAGGTTCAAGCGCCGCCGAAGTGCTATATATGGGGCCAGATGCTAAGCTTCAAAATTGGAAGGCCATATCTTTTCCAGTCAGGAGGGAGCCCGGTTGTCCCGCCTTGCTACCTCTTCCTACATCACGAGCTATTTTAGGGTGTAGCTCGGTTGTTTGTTTTTCCTTTGTACTTTGCCTTTTAAACCTTAAGTTGTAAACCCTGTTATCTTACCAGTTCAAAGAGATAAAATCAATATTTCGTCATTTTCACCTCTTTGTTTTTCTCTAATTTTTATCTTTCTTTTATTTTTCATCTTTTCTTTCAGTCCCACTAATGTGGATTTAAATAAAATGACATGCTCGCAGACATCATGCCACGACCCAAATATGCTTCCCATCTCTGAAATAATGAACCAAAAACCGGAATATGATAAAGAAGAGGCTTTTAGGGAAATCAACCGAGAGTTGGAACACTTTGAAGACAAACCTAAGCCAAACTTAAACTTTAATGAACCGGTTAACTTGGGCAATGCCGATGAAATCAAAGAAACTAAAATAAGCATCCACATGAATAAAGAAGTACGGGATTCATTAGTTCAACTCCTTTTGGAATTCAAAGATGTATTTGCGAGCTCCTACGATGAAATGCCTGGTTTGAGTATGGATTTGGTGGTTCATAAGCTGCCTACATACCTTGAATGCCCTCCGGTCCAACAAAAGCAAAGAAAATTCAAGCCTGATGTCAGCGATAAAATCAAAGAAGAGATTACGAAACAACTAGAGGCAGGGGTAATCCGGGTGGTTCGGTACACCACATGGCTGGCCAATGTGGTCTCGGTACAGAAAAAGAACGGAAAAACTCGAGTGTGTATGGACTACATGGACTTAAATAAGGCGAGTCCCAAGGACAACTTCCCTCTACCCAAAATCCACATTCTTGTCGATTACTGTGCCAAGAATGAGAGTCAATCCTACGTAGATTGCTACGCAAGATACCACCAAGTGTTGATGGATGAGGAGGATGCTGAGAAAACCGCCTTTACCACACCTTGGGGAACCTATTGTTATAGAGTTATGCCTTTTGGATTGAAAAATGTCGGGGCAACCTACATGAGGGCTATGACCACCATCTTCCACGACATGATGCATCGAGAAATATAGGTATATGTAGATGACATGATTATCAAATCTAAGACTCAGGTCGATCATGTAAAGGACTTGGGGAAGTTCTTCGAAAGGCTCCGCAAATATGATTTGAAATTAAATCTAGCAAAGTGTGAATTGGGGTCCCGCCAGGCAAACTTCTGGGGTTCATAGTCAACTAAAGAGGCATCGAATTGGATCTAACCAAGACAAAATCCATTCAAGAGCTACCTTCGCCAAGGACTAAAAAGGATGTAATGAGTCTATTGGGAAGATTGAATTACATAAGTCGATTCATCACCAGTTGACTTCCACATGTGAGCCCATATTTAAGCTACTGAAAAAGGATGCGGCAGTTAAGTGGACAGTTGAGTGTCATGAAGCTTTCGACATAATCAAATAATACTTGTCCAATCCACCAGTTTGGTTCTGCCAGAGCCTGGAATTCCGCTATTTTTCTATCTAACAGTCTTGAAAGGCTCTTTTGGTTGTATTCTCGAGCAGCATGGCGCCACGAAAAAGAAAGAGCAGGCCATTTATTATGTGAGCAAAAAGTTTACTAGTTACGAGGCCACGTACACACTGTTAGAAAGAACTTGTTGCGCCTTGACGTGGATGGCTCAGAAGTTAAGGAATTATCTACAAGCTCATACCACGTACCTCATAACCAGGCTGGATCCACAAAGGTACATATTCCAAAAACCAATGCCCACAGGACGACTGGCCAAATGGCAGATCCTGCTCACGGAGTTCGACATTGTTTATGTCACGCGTACGGCGATGAAAGCTCAAGCATTGGCAGATCATCTGGCTGAGAACCCCGTTGATGATGAATATCATCCTTTATACACATTCTTCCTTGATGAAGAAGTGAATTCGTTGGAAGTAGCAGCTGAAGACACCCCTGTTTGGAAAATGTTCTTCGACGGAGCAGTAAACGCAAAAGGCATAGGGATTAGGGAAATTTTAATCTCACCTACAGGCCAGCATTATCCAGCCAAATCCAGGCTCCATTTCTTTTGCACCAATAATACAGCTGAATATGAGGCTTGCATCATGGGCATGAACATGGCCATTAATCAATATGTCGAAGAATTGCTAATCATGGGAGATTCTGATCTGATCATCCGACAAGCTCAAGGAGAATGGAAGACAGGAGACATTAAGCTCCTCCCATACAAACAGCATGTGGAATACCTCAGCAAAGAGTTCAGGTTGGTACAACTGAGGTACATTCCCCATTTCCACAATGAGTTAGCAGATGCACTCGCAGCCTTGGCCTCCATGTTACCATACCCTGGGAACGCCTATGTTGATCCGTTACAAATCCAAATCAAAGAAAGGCATAGGTATTATAATGCGACCGAAGCAGAGCCCAGCACATAACCTTGGTATTATGACATCTTGAGATTCCTGAAATAACATGGGTACCCTGAGCAAGCCACCGGAACAAAAGAAAACCATCCGACGGCATGCAAGCAATTTCTTCTTGAGCGGGTGACACTTTGTATAAAAGGACTCTAGATCATAATTTATGAGATGTGTGGATACCGAGGAAGCCGGGAGAATTATGCACGAAGTACATGCGGGAGTGTGTGGGCCCCATATGAATGGCTATGTAGTAGCAAAAAAGATAGTCTGAGCTGGCTATTACTGGATGACTATGGAGTAAGGCTAATGGTGCAGTCGAAGCGGCTAACAATAACATCAAGAAGATCTTGAGGAAAATGATTCAAAGCGCGAGGAAATGGCACGAAAAGATTCCTTTTGCACTGATGGGGTATCGTACCACAGTACGTATATCGGTAGGAGCAACCCCCTATTTGCTGGTCTATGGGATCATACTCGCTGAGGTGGAAATCTCTTCGCTCCGAGTGATTGTCGAAGCAGAAGTTGAAGATAATGAATGGTTCAAAACCCGTTTGGAGCAGCTGACATTAATTGATGAAAAACGAGTGGCTGCGGTATACCACGTGCAGTTTTACTAGTAAAGAATAGCCCGTGCTTACAACAAGAAAGTGCGCCCCAAGAATTTTGAAGTCGGGTAGCTGGTATTGAGAGAGATACTTCCTCATAATCAGGAAGCCAAAAGAAAATTCGCTCCAAACTGGAAAGGTCCATACATTATCAGAAAGATATTGCCAAAAGGAGCATTGTACCTGGGTGACGTTGAAGGAGACGAGCCCGAGGCAGCAGTAAACGTGGATGCAGTAAAAAGGTATTATGTTTGAATCCCCTGCAGCAACGGCCTCGGTTGATTGAAATGATGAAGAAAAAAAGGAAAACAAAGAAGAAAAAATAAAAGAAATAAAAATAAAAGAAAATAAGGAAGAAAAAAAAGGAAAAAAGAAGAAAAAAAGAAAAGAAAAAAGGAATACAAACAAAATTAGTTTAGGCAAAAAACTTCCTGAACTACGTCTGACTTGATTCCGAAAAAATACGTAGGCAGCCTCTCCCTGAGGTTCAGTCATATCAAAATAAAAACCCCATTTACCCAAGAAAATCAAAACTGGGGCAGAAATGTATTGGTTCGGTTACAAATCCATCTGAATGATTCCAAAGTTATAGATCCTCGGGGATGTAAAAAATATTGTGTTGGGATTCGGCACCAACCAATTTTTTGAGAGAAATGAAAATGAGAGAGTCTTATTGGTGAAAACCTCCGGGCACCATGAGGCGACGGAGAGCAGAGAAAAACAAAATAAGAGAGTCTGTTTAGCGAAAACTCGCAAAGAACGCTATCGGCGACGGGAGAAGAGAAATAAGACAGGCCGATTGGCAAAAACCCGAAAAAGGCGCCGTCAGCCGAAAAGAGGAAATATTGTTGCTCAAGTCTGAATCAGTTTCTTTGATCTTGAAAGAGCTCAAACCAGAAAGCAGAAATGAATTTGGGTCGGGTATTGAGTCCAAGAAGCATGTCGTTTCCATTTAAAGCCGACTCATATTTCCATATTAGTCCCCTCTCTTCCCTCCAAAAGGAACATACCTCTCTAAAATCCATGTTTCATTCCTTTCCACTTTTACTTTGATGTCTTGACTATTCCTTAAGAAAGGTAGCAGGGTTGGTCTTACGGGTTTCTCCTAGCAAGAACTAAAGGAATACCCGGCATCGTCAAGCGCGCTTAGCCAATACCCGCTGATCATGATGGTTGACGCCTCAAAAGCAGGGAAATAAAAGAAAGGAAATTCAAAATCAAAGATCCATGTAGGTGAAGCAAAATCGGAGGGTTTTAAGCCAAGCAGGACATTGGTTCTTATCAAAACCACCAAAAGCAAGCCCCGAAATCAAATCGGGGCAAAACCCGTAACTGAAGGCCTAGAAAACAAAAACCAACCCGAAAATGAGGACCCATGGCCAACCTACAAAGCAAAGACTAGAAGTAAAGGGTTTTGTCCTCTGACAGGAAGGAAGCTGAAATCAAGCATGGCAAGGCCGCAAAACCAATCGCTGTTCAAACTAACAGTTTGTTTTGTTTCTAAACTAATATAGACGCAGGCACAACCTAGAAAAACAGAAGGAACATGGGGAAAAAACAACCAAAGGATTGGCACAAGGACCAAGGATGGTGTTGCATCAATAACAAAAGGGAAGTTTTCTTTTCATTTTCCTGAAAACTCGTAAATAAGCATGATAGCACGGGATTCCAATCCTTAGTTTCCCCTTGTACAACTTGTGGATTTCCTAGGCATGACCCAAGGATTGCATTCCACCCCCTCCAGCATAGACCAGGAAGTCTCTTTCCTTCACATCCCGGCATAGCCTGGGAAGTTCCTCTTCACATCCCAAGCATAACCTGTGGATTCTTTTGCTACACTTTCTACTCCCCAACGTAGTCTAAAAGTTAACGCTACCCTATCCTTAACATATCTTAAGGGTTGTTCCTTCCCCTCTACCCCCAGCATAGTCAAAAGGATCTCTCCGGTCCCTCACTTCCTGGTAGATCCTCCCTACCATAACATAGGATTTTTTTCTTTCATCCCAGCATAATCTGTGGATCTCCCTAGCATAACCTAGGAATTTGCATTCGTCCCGGCATAACCTGCGGATCCCTCTAACATAACCCAGGAATTTTTCATTTATCCCGGTATAACCCGTGGATCTCCCTAGCATAACCTAGGAGTTTTCCATTAATCCTGACATAACCCGTGGCTTCCCCTGGCATAAACCAGGAATTTTTTTTCCCCTGGTATAACCCGTGGATCCTCTGGCATAGCCCGGATTTCTTCACAACCCATGGTTCTCTTTCCATCCCCAGCAGGGACTTTTTCATTCTTATCCTGGCATAACCCGTAGATCCTCTTCTTATCCCCAGCAGGGACCCTGTCTCCTTCCCAGCATAACCTAGCAATCTTTCCAAAGGTACACAATCCCGATTTTTATTGTTTTCAATAAAGAATAGCTTGGATTTGCGTTGCAAATAACTCACAAAATTTTCCTAGTGAAAACTGGGGATGAAATTTCGTTCGTGTTTTTGTGTTGATGTCCGAGTAGGTCTCACCTTATGGCACAAGACTCGAAATGACCAAAAAGCATGAGTCTCAATTCAAAACAAAAGAAAACAAGAAAAGGACAAAAGAAGTGAATTCAAAATGATGAAGCGGACAGAGATACGAACTGCTCAAAATTGGAATGAAGTCACAAACTCTGCATGTCCTGTTTTGTTTCAAAAACTGAAGAATAAACCAGCAGCTGCAGCTAATAGGCATCAAGATTCAGATCAAGGTCTACGGCAAAATCGGCTAAGATTCAAGATCAAGATCCTAGAGATTTATGTATAAGAATCTTGAATAACGTAGTTGACGGGCCTAGCCAGTTTAGCTTTTGTTTTTATTTTGTGTAATAAAGAGTTGGTAAACAGTAGCAGCAGCAACAGCAGTGAAATCACAGCCCAGGGTAGTCCCAGTTACCAAAACTTCCAGAACTACACTGACCTGATTCCTTTATCGCCAAGGATATGTAGGCAACCTTTGAAGCAAGGTTCACTCAGAAATTTTTCAAAGTGCTTCACACGGAGTACTCAGTCGGACGAAAATCGCTCATGTTTGCTCACTTGTCTTTGCACAAAAACTCTTAGTGTTCCCGCGCAAAGAGGGGCAGCTGTGAGCATGTGATTTTTGCCCTGCTAAGACGACTCCTATAGGACTCTCAGGTTTAGGATTTCCTTTTAATATTTGTTTAAGGATTTAATTTTAGAATTTAATTACGTGTGTCAGTATGTTTTCATTGGTGCATGCATAAAATCAGTTAGGATTTAATTTCGTGTTTTTGCTAAAATAACTGTTAATTAGGGTTATTTTTACAAATATAAAATTCAAAATATATAAGTAGTATTTCTGGCATGTTAATCGTTTTGTTTAATTTTTATTTATTATTTTTTGCATCTTTGTTGCATAAATAGATAATTATTAGGTTAATTATTAATTTTTAAAATAGAATTAGGAATTAAAAAATAATAATTATAATAAAAAGGGAAAGAAAACAAAACAAAAAATATAAATATATAACCACCCAGGCTGGCCACAATTGGGCCAGAACTGGTGGCCCAAAATAATTTTGCCCCGTAAATAACACCTTTTCCCAGCCCAAACACGAGCCCCGACCCAGTCCACACACTACACCCCAAAATGACACCGTTTTGGGCAGGCCATCCTAACCGTCCATTACAAACCATCCAATGGCCCTAACGCTTCCCCCTTAAGCAAATAAAACTGTCCAAAACATACGTATAACATCAGAGACCACAAATCTCCTCCTCGTACAGTTCAAAGCCTGAACATCATCACCACCTATGAGCCATCACAGAACCACCATCCACCGCCGACCGGAAATTGCCGTCGTCGACGGCTTAGCCCTAATACCGTCCAAATTTACACCATAAAAGCGTCCCACCCTCCTCTTTCCATCTCCATATGAATCACACTTCAAATCCTTGTCGGTCCGCTCGAATGTTCAATCGAAGTCTGGCAGCTCCGCCGTCTACGGAGGCGGTCGGTGGCAAACTGACCTCAAACTAACACCAATGATTCCCCTTATCACCTCCACCCTCGCCTTACCAGTATCCACCCTCGAATATTGCCCCAACATCTCGAATATTCAATTTCGTGGACGCCGCCTTCACTGCCCACGGTGGCGCAACCTACAAATAGTCTCAAGTTCACACCACTCTGCCTCCTTGACATCCTCTTCCCATTCCTACAACTGACCAAACTCGAATCAGGCCTCTGTTCTTTGAACCCAATTCAAATTTGCTGGCCAAAATACCCACTGGCCCAAATTCACCAAAACAGGCACCATGCACTCTCCTCGACCCCTGCCTTCTAAAACCTCGGTGAAATTTCCAGAGCCCCGTTCCAGTCGCTTGAATTTTGGACCTGAAAGAGCATAGCAACTGGAATCATGCATAACCAACGGATAGTATCATTTGAGGTTCAAGTCATTGAGAGTTCGAACCCCTTAATTGGTGAGTTTTTCATTATATGTTCTCTCTTTCATTCATCTTTCATTTCTGATGAATTCATGGAAAGTCAATCCACTACGAGTCAAGGAAAATTAAAGTCAGTCTGCTAGAATTTCGCTTTTATTAGATTATATGGTCACTATCATTAGCCTATTTGTTTATTAGCCAGTATTTTATTAGCTTGGTTAAGTTTGTTTTAATTTAACAATCAATTAGCCCCTCGTCTATTAGTGTTTAATCATGGGTCAGTTAAGCTTGCTGAATTTGTGCCTCCCTTTTCACATGTTTCAATAGGTTTGAATTTATGTCTCATTGGCTTGTGTTTGAGCCCATACTTACTAAAAACATGAAGTTTGTTCAGGGATTCAAAGCCCATACCCGTCTGACCTAGGCCTGCCTTTGGGGTAAGGACAGGGTTATTAAGGGTAACTCGGGTAATAAAAACATCCAGATCTTCTAATAGAGGGTTAAAATGAGGTGTTCAGATTCTTAGGTAGAAAACTTGGTCCACAAGTTAAGAACAAAGGGATCAAAATTTCAAAATTGGTTCAAGGTTTGAGTTCTATAACCATGGTCATCTTCTGACCATAGGGGAGGTTTTGTATGTTGGTTTGGTCATTTAGGATAAGTGAAGGGGTAGTGTAGGTATTTAGGCAATTTTGCAGAAAATTAATGGAACCTTCTTGTTAGGGGTCTAAAATAAGACTTTCTGGTAATTCACAAGAAAACTTGAGATACAAGAAAAAAAATGGAGGACTGATTGGGCAATAAGAGAGGGACTTTGGGATAAAACACAAAAAAGGATTGCCCTACTTATTTTAGCTATAAAATGGCCTTTTTTTCTTAAAAGGGGCTGGAAACACCAGAGGGAAGAGATATACACAATTAATCAAAAAAGCTACTGTTCCATTGGTTTTTTTTAATTACTGGTATATTCAAACTGAGGGATAATCTATGGTTCATTGAGGGTTTAGAGTGCATTGCGATTAGCTGTTTGTTCTTCTGGTTTGGACATTACGATTTTTGTTTTCCTTGCGAACCTTCTGTGTTAAATTGATGGGCCTGGGTTCTCCTTGGCTTGTCTCATTGTTGATTTCCGCTACAATTGTTGACTACTCACACATTCTTTTTCATCATTTACATTTTCCAGGTATTTATCTTATCTATGTGAACTGTAGAGTTGAACAAAATTTGAAGCAATACAAGCTGTTCAAATTTAAGCCATCCTTTATTTCATTGTTGTAGTTTTACATCATGTAATAATTATGTACTAATAATAGTTGTTTAAGTTAAAATGTATGATGTCTAAACTCAGTTCCTTTGATGTTGATGATAGGAGGGGTGTAATTTAATTATTGTGCTAGACTGGGACTTGTGTGTTATTCCCATTGCATCCCTAGGTTGGTTCCTGTTGTTAGATTTAATTTGTTGTAATTTATAAATTGATGTTTGGGCTGTTGAGACTCGACATTGGGTTGGGTTTAATGGTACACTGCATCTCCTGAAGGTGCTTATATGAGGGCCATGGTGTCTAATGATTTGGACATTTCACGTACAGCCTCGCTCTAGATCAAGTTTGAGGCTCAGTGTGCGTTTTTTTCTGCCTACTATCGATTTGCTAGCTTCATTTTGAATCTGCAAATGCTGACAAATGTCTTAGCAGAGGGTCTTCTTAAGTCCCACTTTTACACAAATACTGGAATAACAAAAATAAATATAGGCTTATAGATTTACACTTTAAACTGGTATCGATTGAAGCACGAGTTGGTGGCATGATATAAAGTCTATTATCCTTACTTTGGGCCCCAGTACCATTTGGGCTCACAAAATGCAAGGGAACCTAGATTTAGTCCTCATAAGGTGACAATAAACTATTGGGCTCATTGGTCCCAGGTTTGAAGGGGCCAACACTTAAATCTTCAGTTATAATAATGAAATTCCTTTATAATAGACTGAAAAATGTCACATAACAAATTTTCGAGACTTTCACAAATTAAACGCATATTCATTTTTATCGTGTTCTTAAATAATTCACTTTCCTAAGTACGAGTGCGCATTTATGTGACCCAAATCAAAATCTCAATGGAAATAAAATATGTCTAAAATCGCGTGCGCATTTATGTGACGTGATTCAAGATGTTTTTTAATAACATTGCAAATCTCCTGAAATCTACTAAAGCGGTTAATAATTTAAAATTGAATCATGGGTCTGAACATGTACAAAAAATCAGATTTTTGCTACTTATTGTATGTTTAAGCGATCTTGCTAGAACTATGGGATCCAAGGGTGCCTAACACCTTCCCTCGGATTAGCAAAATTCCTTACTTAAGAATTTCTGGTTCGCTGACTCCAATTGGGCAGTCAAAATATTTCCTAAATTTGGAATCTTAAATAAATCGGTTACTTGGGACACCAAAAGTCAAACCTATCCCAAGTGGAGACTCTTGAATAAATAATAAATCCCATTGCGAATAATGTCATTAATTGGAAAAACTCCCTTATAGGTGTCATCCTTCAGGGTAGCCGTGTAAAACGGTGGTGTGAAACATACCATAACGGCATCATCTCGGGGTTGTTCATATCCGGCTTCAATGTTCCTCGAGCACTTAGATCTTCAGATATCGTATTCTGCCTTCGAGGTCGAGCTTAGTCTATATTGAACCTATACTGGATGCGACCTATTGAGCCTACAAAATTGGAGGCATATGATTCTAACCGTATACAAATAGCCCCTGCATTGGTTAGAATAAAAATGACAATAAACGGATTGAACCTCGATTCTCTAGAATCCTTGATAATGACATAATTCTCATAATGTAGGCATTCGAGGTGACCGAAACATCCTGTTGGTTCTCTTCCCCAAAACATTAAATGCTTGGCCATTGGTGGTCGGCTTTTAGCATTGTTGAATCGTCGCCGCTTGCCTATAAATACAAGGTTCAAACTTGGAAAAATTTTACTTCAGTCATCAAACCCCCTCTAAACTTCCATTATTTTTCCTTTCTTCACTTCTTTCCTCATTACTCATTATTCTCGTTCCTTTTAGCGTCAGAAAATACCAAATTCCGCCTATCTCTACTTCCTCTAACTTGAATCAATGGTGAAAACTTAAAAGAAAGTTCCTCAGAAGGAGAAAGCTTCCTCCTCCTCTTCTCGGCCGGCCAAGCTTGTATCTCTTTCCCCTCACAAGATCATTCCTGGCCCTTGCGTTACAAAGAAAGATTTCAACGTTGAAAATTCCCCCACAATCCCTAGTTGATGCAAGAAAGTATCCTGATATATCAATTTGAAAACGAAGAAGCATCTCAAAGCCGTGAAAAAAATTGTGTATGGGGGACGAGGTCGTGATACAGATCCCTGACCACGAAGAGAGCAATACAACTCACGTAGAGGGGTTCTTGAGTGTTTATACTTACCCCTTCACACTGAGTCACCTCGACCCAGTAGTGATTGACTTCTGAAAAAGATATCAAGTCACCCTCGGCCAAATCCATCCCTCTTTCTAGCATATAGTGATTATGCTCTACTAGTTCTCTTGCAAGGCTGGGGGACTGGAGTTCACCCTCAATCACCTTATTAGATTGTATCAGCCTCAACTTTATCGAGGGTTAATCAAGCTCCAACGTCGCTCGAGCAAAGCCTTCTTCATAAGCAATGACAAGGATAAGGACCAAGGTTGGATGAGCTGGTTTGTCCAAGTGAGGAGCTCGAACGTCATCCCTGAGGGTAAAATGCCATTCCCAAAGAAATGGAACCCCAATCATAAGTAAAGTCCTTTTTCCCAATATCCTCTCATATTCCATTTCTGCATTTTGTAATTCCTTTATAATGCCTTTAGCTTTTTTGTGGTTATTTCTTGGATGCCCCATGTGATCCTCGACCTCCAAGACTCGGTCTGAAATTAGTTGTAGCCTTCTCGTATGACAAGCGCAAATGGTGTGACTTGTTGAGGGGAAAATGGGAGGCCAAGCACCACGATTAGTTCTTCTCCCTGTTCATTGATGCTTTCCTTTTATTGGATATGCTATCTCACTTATACATATTTTTCATTTATGCAGGTATTGGAGATGGCTCTGAAATGAGGCCAGTCCCGCTTGGGGAAGAGACCAGTCGCTCGATTCCAAAATCGGGGAATGATAAAAAGCAAAAACGGTCTTCAAAACCCCAAGACCCCCAAGAAAAGAGAGAACCTGCTCAAAGGAAAAGGGGGAAACTCATTCAAGGTGACATAGACTCAATCCACCAACTGAATAACAAAGAAGAGGACGAGGGTGAGGAGTCGGCGTTGGTGACCTGAATCAGGAAGCCAATTGACGCCGTCAAGTCCTCCGAACCGGAAACTCAGCCTCGTGAAGAGGAGGATCCAAAGGAAAGCGCGGGAAAAGTCCTCGAATCACCTGAGATCTACATCATTCCCGCGCCTTCAACAAGTACACCAAAGGGGGTGTGATGACCTAAAAGGTCATCACTTGTTTTAAAAGTAAATTTTGCGTTTTGAGGCCTTAAAAACCTCTTTCTATCTTAACTCGATTTGCATGCGCAGTTCGGACGCGTAGCCAGAAAGCCAATATGTGAAAATCTGCGAAAAATGATGAATTTTGACTTTTAAATGAATTTAAGTTGACTACGGTCAACATATTAGGTAAATGGACCGGGACCCAGACCCGTGATTTGACGGTCCCGGAGGGTCCGTAGGATAATATGGGACTTGGACATATGTCCGGAATTGAATTCCAAGGTCCCACGCTTGAGAAATGAATTTTTAAAGAAAAACTTTTTTTCTGGAATATTTACGAGATTTTGAAAGTGAAATGTGTTTAGAATTTAATGGTTTCAGGCATGTATTTTGGTTCTAGAACCCCGTACAGGTCTTATAGATGATTTGAGTCGAACCTGTGAAATTTGGTAAGAAATGAACTTGAAATGACATGAATCGGACCTTATTTGAGAAAATTCGAAATTTGATGTTTTCAAGTAATTTCATGATTTTGATACTAAATTCATAGTTGTTGATGTTATTTTGGTGATTTGAATACACGAGCGAGTCTGTATGATATTTTTAGATTGGTGTGCATGTTTGGTTTGGAGCCCCTTGGGCTCGATTGAGTTATGGATAGACCATAGGGTGGAATTCAGACTTGGGAAATTGCAGGTTTCAGCTGTTCTAGTGAAGGCCTATATGCTTCGCATTTGTGAAGCCTCAGGTCAGCCTTCCCTCGCAAATGCGAGTTTTTCATCGCAAATGCAATGTTCCCCATTTTTTGCCAGTCGTCGCAAATGCGACAGGATGTTCGTAAAAGCAACTTTGCAAATGCGATGTTAGCAGAGTCTGGGTTCGTAATTGTGAACCCTGGTGACAATTGAGATACCTATTACTTGTAAGTTCATAACTTAGACACATTTTCAACCATTTTTCACATCTTATCAAAACATAAACTCTCTAGGGAGATTTTTCAAAGGCTACTTCTCTTCCTAATCGATCATAAATGATTTCTAACTAGTTTTCTTTAATCTTTAACATCTTTTCACATGATTTTAACTCAAAATTAATGATTTTCATGAGAAAAATTTGGTATTTTGGATAGAACCTAGGTTTTCAAACTTTGGGGATTTGGACCTGGATTTGAGGTCCGATTTCAAAATAAATTATATGCTTGAGTTCGTGAGGGCATAGGTAATCGGGTTTTGGTATGAACCTCAGGTTTTGACCTTGTGGGCCCGGGGGCGATTTTTCTGACTTTTGGCAAAACTTGAAAATTTTATTTTCATGCATTAGAATTGATTCATTTAGCATTTATTGATATAATTAAGTAACTTATGGCTAGATACAAGCAAATTGGTGGTGGAATCAAGGGGTAAAGTGATAGTTGGACTTGAATTGTGTTCGTAACATCTAGGTAAGTGTTTGGTCTAACCTTAGCTTGAGGGATTAGGAGTCGAGCCCTATTTTGCTATGTGGTATATGTTGAGTACGACATATCGTCATGGTGGCGAGTATCTATATGTTTGTGTCAAGCATGCTCGTGAGTCTTATATTGTGATTACTATGACTTCGATGTATTATTCATCTCTTGGTGATGATTTCTATTGTTGGACAAAGTTTGTGGAAGTAATTGTGACATTTGAACATTGAGGAGTGGTGGCTTAAGTTGTATAATTAAATGTGAAAGTACAAGTGGTAATTGAACCTTTTAGAGCGTTTCCGCAAGTCGTGAAGTAAAAGTGAGAAAGAGAAGAGAACTGTTATGTTGCCTTCCTTGCCGAGATATTATTGCTTTTAATGCTATCTCCATTACGGTGATGTTGGTGTTTCTTTTGATGTTGTTCCCTTGCCGGGACTTGATTGTTGAACTATTGTTCTCTTTCCGAGATTCTTATTGTAATTTCATTTGTTTCCTTGCACTATTGTTTGTGATTATTGTTTGGGTGATGAAGAGTGTTAAAGCACGAAGGGTGATGTCGTGTATTGTTTTGGTGAGAGAGTGTTAAAGCACGAAGGGTGATGCCGTGTATGATTTATGAGGAAGAGTGTAAAGCATGAAGGGTGATGTCGTGCCGCACAATGTACAATTTCGTGCTGATTATATTGATTATATGGTGAGGACGAGAGTAAAAGCACGAAGGGTGATGTCGTGCATATTTCATTACTTTATTTCTTTGGTGAGGACGAGAGTAAAAGCATGAAGGATGATGTCGTGCACTTGTTTGATTTTTGATTCTTGTTGATAGCTGAGATATGGTGTTGCTCTTATTTACTCGCTGTCGTCTGATGTTTCCTCGCAACATGTTTTCACCTCCCATACAAGACAGTATATTACTGTTCTTTTTTTCATTGTATATAGTTAAACTGCACACGTTTATTTAATAGTCTGGTCCTAACCTCGTCACTACTTCGCCGAGGTTAGGCTAGGCACTTACCAGCATATGGGGTCGGTTGTACATTAGATTTAAGGGGTGCTGAACATAGTTATACATTAGGTTTAGGGGGAAAGGGGGTTCAGGATCACATAGTAACTAGGTTTCATGCTTATAATGTATTGAGGGTTAGGGGTAGGGCATAGTAGTTGTAGAAAATGTAAGAAAGCAATAGACATACTGAATTACAGGATAATCACATGGCAAAATAGGCATGCTAATTTCAAGGGAGACAATAGAACCTCAAGTAGAAGCATAAGAGAAACAAAAGGAAGTGCAATATGAATAGAAACATATTGTTTTGGATGTTGTAAGTTAAACTGAAAATATACCAGTAAAAAAATGAGAGAATGAGTGCAGAATGAGGAGTGGAGAACAGTACAATAAAGGGAAGTAGAGCAGTAATGTGTAGAGCAGTAGAGTAGTAGAACAATAGAGTAGTGCAGCAATGTAAACACAAGTCATCTATGGATAGCCCTACCAAGCATCACCCAACCCCGGGTGAGGAGTACAAAAAAAACTCTAGGAGCTCCTATCCTACAACCCTAAACTAGACCTCCAGACTTTCCTGTCAAGGGTCATGTCCTCGGAAACCCGCATTCTAGCCATGTCATGCCTAATCACCTCTCCCCAATACCTCTTAGGCCTCCCTTTGCCTCGCCGAACACCGACAATTGCCAGTCGCTCACAACTCCTCACCGGGGCATCAGGACTTTTCCTCCGCACATGCCCGAACCACCTCAGCCTCGCTTCTCGCATCTTCTCATCCACCGGGCCACCCCCACCTTCTCTCGAATAACTTCATTCTTAATCTTATCTAACCTGGTGAACCCGCACATCCACCTGAGCATCCTCATCTCCGCAACCTTCATTCTCTGAACATGAGAGTTCTTCACTAGCCAGCACTCCGCCCCATACAATATTGCAGGTCTAACCACAGCTCTATAAAATTTCCCCTTGAGTTTCAGTGGAACTTTCTTGTCACACAAGACTCCTGATGCAAGCCTCCACTTTGACCACCCCGCTCCTCTGCGATGAGTGACGTCCCCGTCAATCTCTCCGTCCCCCTGCATCACCGACCCAAGATATCTGACACTGTCCCTCTTGGCGATGACCTGAGATCCAATCATCACGTCCCTGCCTACTTCGCTCGGCTCGGCGCTAAACTAGCACTCCAGGTATTCAGTCTTAGATCTACTTATTTTGAAACCCTTAGACTTGAGAGTCTGTCTCCATACCTCTATCCTCTCAATAACACCGACCCTCGTCTCGTCGATCAAGACTATGTCATCAGCAAATAGCATACACCAAGCCACATCCCCTTGAATATGTCGGGTTAGAGCATCCATCACCAAGGCAAAAAGGAGAGGGCTAAGCGCCGATCCTTGATGGAGCCCCATAACCACTGGAAAATGGTCTGAGTCGCCACCCACCGTCCTAACCCTAGTCTTAGCTCCATCGTACATGTCCTTGATTACTCTGATGTAGGCTTCCGCACGCTCTTCGCCTCCAAGCACCTCCATAGCATCTCCCTTGGGACCTTGTCATACGCCTTCTCCAAGTCGATAAGCACCATGTGCAGGTCCTTCTTCTTATCCCTGAACTGCTTCACCAGCCGCCTGACAAGGTGGATAGTTTCTGTAGTGGAGTGACCCGGCATGAAACCGAACTGGTTCACAAATATAGATGTCATATCCCCCACCCTCGCCTCGATCACCCGCTCCCAAAACTTCATGGTGTGACTTATTAATTTTATACCCCTAGAGTTGTTGCAGCACTGGATGTCCCCTTTGTTCTTGTACAAGGCCACCACTGTACTCCACCTCCACTCATCCGGCATCCTTTTGGTCCTGAAGATCGCATTGAACAACCTGGAGAGTCACTCCACTCCTGACCTGCCCATGCACTTCCAGAACTCCACCAGGATCTCGTCAGGCCCGGTCGCTCGACCCCTACTCATCCTACGCAAAGCCCTCATGACCTCCTCCGCCCTAATGCGCCTGCAGTACCCAAAGTCTCTATGTTGCTCTGAATGCCCCAACTCCCCTAGCTCTATGGTACGATCACCCTCCTCGTTAAGTAAGTCTCTAAAGTACTCCTGCCATCTCTGCTTGACTTGAGAATCCCCCATCAGAACTCTACCATCCTCGCCCTTGATGCACCTAACTTTGTCAAGGTCACGTGCCTTCCTTTCCCTTGCTTTAGCTAACCGGAATAACTTCCTGTCCCCGCCTCTCTCCCCTAGTCCTCGTACGTGCGACCAAACGCTGTATTTTTAGCTTCTGTAACCTCCAACTTTGCTTCTTTCCTTACCACCTTGTAGATCTCCATGTTCGCTCTTCGTTCTTCCTCACTTATGCTTCCTGCCAACTTAGCAAACGCCGCCTTCTTCAGGAAATAGTAGATTAAAGAAAATATCTTTCATTGATGGATTTCAAACCTTTTGTTGTGTACAAAAATTACAGGAACTTCAATTTAGGAAATAGAATCAACGGTGACTTTCTTTCTTTGCCATCAATTCTCGTTCTACTCTCTTCTTCAAAATTTTCTCCATTTTCTTTCGTCGTCCTCTTCTGTCTTCTCCCCTTTATAAAGAAGAATAAGGTTAGATATAAGTAGATGGAGATGTGGGTGTAAGTGTGTGATCATGGGTAGAAGACGTAAGTAAATGGAGAAAATGGGGAAGTTGGATCAGATTTTGTTATCTCTTTTGTTTTACTTTTTTTTAATTCTTTTATTACTTTTCTTAACCCCTTTTTAATTAAATAAAAGAAGATAAAACACACACACATATATATATATAAATTTTAGTTTTAAAGAAAACTATATAAATAAGAAAATCCAATATTTACACTATAGTTTAAATTATACTAAGAAAATATTAGGACTTACTTATTAAAATTCTGATGAAAGAATATATATATATATATATATATATATATATATATATATATATATATAAATTATACTCTAAGAATGTAACTATTTTTGATTTTTTTTTTATAAAACCTATTAAGAGTTAATAAACATTTCAAGTATTAAGATTAGACTTAAAAGAAATATTTACATTAAAGTAGTATAAGATTTGGGGTTGCTCAAAAATTAGGTATTCACAACAGGTTGATAGACAAAGTTCAAACCAAAATCAGTTGGGGTTCTCTTGAGAAGATCTCAAGGATCCAAGAAATCGAAGAGCCATGGCGTGTGGAAAACCAGGTCCGGTCGGAGAAGACATAGAAACATCATAGGAAGGGTTCATGTCGGCGACAACAATTAGGGTTTGAGTAAGGTCTCAGAGAGAATTTGGAGATGAATGGATTCAAGGAGCGTGCAAATGAGAGAATGGGGTAGGGTTTTGGGGGGTCGTTGGATTAAAGAAAGGAAAAAAAATTGGACTGTTGATTTGGAAAATCAACGGTCGAGATTAAAAAGTTAGGTTGGGTTCCGGGTTTAGGTATGGGTTAATACAACGTGGGTCGGATTTTAATTTAAAATTGGACTGCGAATTGGGGTCCTTAATTGGCTTTACTTGAAAGCCAATTTAGCTGTAATTTAAATAGCTAGTTTTCCCTATTAAATTTACAAAAAATAATAGATATTTTCTAAAAAAATAACTAAAATGCTAATATAATTTAGGATACATAATTAGCAATTGAAAATACAGGATCCAATTTTACGCATATAAAATATAATTATATCTTAAAAGGGTTAACATTGTAATTATGTTACATTATTGACTAGAAATGAATTTTCTTACATTTGACTATGTACCATTGAAGGATTTAGTCGCACACTTGAAAGATAGCCCATAAAGTTACGGGAATGATTGGATAATTAGTTTATATGGATCCTTCCTGTGTGAAAGCACAGAGAAAAATGAAACTACCAAAAATTAACAGTGTAAAATTTCCATTTATTCATCAAAAGAAACGTCCCTTTTGAAGCCAGAATGGATTTTCCTTGATACCAAACATAATGCTTTAAAAATACTAAATGTAATTTCAAAAATATATATAAAAATTATCTTAACCATATTTTGGCGTAAGTATAGAAATCGAATAGATGAATTATCAAAATAATATTTTTTTAAATAATTATTGGGGATTTTATGGATAAAAAGGGAGAAAATAAAACAATTAAAATCCTTAAAATTATGGAAAAAATAATAAACACCTTGAGAATGCTTATATATGCATATATATATATATATATATATATATATATATATATATATATATATATATATATATTTATATATATATATATTTATATATATATATATATATATATATATATATACATATATATATATATATACATATATATATATATATATATACATACACACATACACACACACACTATCTTGAAGGTATTTTACATATTTAAAATATATTAAAAAATTGGGTATTAACAATCGGCCCAGCACAGGTCCCAGAGGGATTCATTGCTACCCCAGTACTCCAGGATGCTCTGGTCCGTTTAGTGAGCCTTATGGAAAGCGTCACTCGGGGAGGCTTTCTTCTTGTAGCACCAGTCGGTATCTTAGGCTGGAAGAGGAGCCCAAACTCCTACTTCTCACACTCCGGAGAAGATGGCTCCCCAGTTTAAGACTCCACCAGTTCAGTCGGGTGTGGTAGCTCAGACCGGCGATGGAGCAGCTATGTTTTCCGATGATTTGAGGAGATTGGACAGGTTCACCAAGCTCTTCACTACTACTTTCAGCAGTGCATTTCCTAAGGATCCCCAGGATTATCTAGACAACTGTCATGAGGTTCTTAGGAACATGGGGATAGTGGAGACCAATGGGGTCCATTTTGCTACTTTTCGCTTGTCAAGATCTTCCAGGATTTGGTGGACAGATCATTGCTTATCTAGACCAGCCGGATCACCAGCATTGACTTGGAAGTAGTTTACTCAGCTATTCCTGAAGAAGTTTCTCCCCATCACTTAGAGAGAGATATATCAGAGGCAGTTTGAGCATCTCCAGTATGGTTCTATGATTGTTACTCAGTATGAAACCAAATTTATCGACTTGGCTCGTCATGCTCTTATCATACTTCCCACCGAGACATGGGGTGAGAAGGTTCATTGAAGGACTTATCCAGCCTATTCGAATTCATATGGTCAAGGAGGCGGGGAGTGAGATTTCTTTTCAAGAGGCAGTCAATGTGTCCAGGAGAGTTAAGATGGTTCAATTGCTAGGAGGTGGTCAGGGGTCTGACATGAGGCCTCGTCATTCAGGCCGATTCGGTGGCACCTCGTATGGAGGCAGGGATTCCTGTGGTAGAAGCCATCCTCCTAGTCCTTTTCAGTTAGCACTTCAGGTTTCTCACAGTGCTTCAGGTGGTCGTGGTTCCCATATGCAGTATTCTAATCAGTATTCATACAGTGCACCACCAGCTCTTAATAGTGCACCGCAACGCTAGAGTTTTCGGGGTGGTCATTTAGATCGTCAGGGTCAGTAGTCTCAGCAGCCGAGGGCTTGTTACACTTGTGGTGAGATGGGTCACATTACTAGGTTTTGCCCTTGAGCATCGAGCAGCTCTCAACATCAGGGTTCTAGTGCCATAGTTCAGGCACCGAGTGTTCCACAGCGCGCCAGCCAGCTAAAGGTAGGGGTAAAGGTGCTAGAGGTGGAGGTAGAGGTATTCGAGATGGAGCTCAGGTAGATAAAGGTGGAGGCCAATAGTAGGACGTCCTAGATATCTAGTTCAGGGTAGTGGGACCCAACCATGATGTTATGCTCATCCAGCCAGGCCCAAGGTTGACGCTTCCGATGCAGTTATCACAGGTACTGTTCTGGTTTGTGGCAGATATGCTTCAGTTTTATTTAATCCAGGATCTACATACTCCTATGTCATCTTATTTTGCATCGTATCTAGTCATGCTTAGTGATTCTTTGAGTAATCCTATTTATGTGTCTACATTGTGGGTGATTCCATTGTGGTAGATCGAGTCCATCATTCATGTATAGTTGTGATTGTGGGTCTTAATACTCGTGTTGATTTGTTTTTTATGGAGATGGTTGACTTCAATGTCATACTAGGGATGGATTAGTTGTCACCTTACCACGCTATCTTGGATTGTCATGCCAAAACTCTAACCTTAGCCTTGCTGGGTTTACCTCATTTAGAGTGGAGATGGACTCCTAGTCATTCAACCCGTAGTGTTATCTCATATCTGAAGGTTCGGCGTATGGTCGAGAAGGGGTGTTTGGCCTATTTGTCCTATGTTCGAGATTCTAGTATTGAGGTTCCTTCTATTGATTCTATGATCGTTGTTCGTGAGTTTCCTGAGGTATTTCCTTCAGACTTGCCGAGTATGCCTCTCCATTGGGATATTGACTTTTGCATTGATTTGGCTACGGGCACTCAGCCCATTTCTATTTTGTCGTATCGTATAGCCTCCCCTAAGATGAAAGAGTTGAAGAAGCAATTGCAATACTTGATTGAAAAAGGCATTATTAGACCTAGCGTTTTGTCTTGGGGTACGCCGGTGTTGTTTGTTAAGAAGAAGGCTGGATCGATGAGAACGTGTATTGATTACCGAAAGTTGAACAAGGTTACAATAAAAAATAAGAATCCATTGCCGAGGATTGGTGATTTATTTGATTAGCTTCAGGGTTCCAAGGTACTTCTGAAGATTAACTTGATACCTGGCTACCATTAGTTAAGGATTAGGGCATCTGGTGTCCCTAAGACAGCTTTCCACACTTGGTACGGGCTTTATGAGTTTTTGGTGATGTCATTCATGTTGACAAATTCCCCAGAAACTTGTATGGATTTAATGAATCGAGTGTTCAGGTGGATTCGTAATAGTCTTTATTGATGATATTTTGATCTATTCCTACAGCCGTGAAGAGCATGAGTAGCATCTTAGAAGGTTCTTCGAGCTTTGAGGGATAGTCAGTTGTATGCTAAGTTCTTGAAGTGTGAGTTCTGGTTGAGTTCAGTTGCATTCCTAGGTCATGTTGTATTGGGGGAGGGTATTCAAGTTGATCCGAAGAAGATTAAGACACTCGAGAGCTAGCATAGACCCACATCAACTACAGAGATCCGGAGTTTCTTGGGTTTGGGGAGCTATTATCATCGGTTTGTGGAGGGATTTTCGTTTATTACAGCCTCGGTGACCAGGTTGACCATGAAGGGTCCAGTTCAGATGGTCAGACGAGTATGAAGCGAGCTTTCAAAAGCTCAAGACAGCTTTGACTACGGCACTGGTGTTGGTTTTGCCCATAGGTTCAGGGCCTTATACAGTTTATTGTGATGCATCTCGTATTGGACTTGGTGCGGTGTTCATGCAGGATGGCAAGGTCATTGACTATGCTTCACGACAGTTAAAGATTTACGAGAAGAACTATCTGATTCATGATTTGGAGTTGGCAGCCATTGTTCACACGTTGAATATTTCGAGGTGTTATCTATATGGCGTTGCATGTGAGGTGACATGGATCACAAGAGTCTGCAATACGTATTCAAGCAGAAGGAGCTAACTTTGAGGTAGAGAAGGTGGTTGGAGCTATTAAAGGACTATGATATCACCGTCGTAAATCATCCGGGAAAGGCCAATGTGGTGGCCGATGCTTTGAGTAGAAAGTCAGCCAGTATAGGTAGTCTCGCTTATATTCTTGCTAGTGAGAGGCTGCTTGCTTTGTATGTTCAGGCTTTGGCCAATTAGTTTGTGAGGTTAGATGTTTGTGAGCCCAGCCGTGTGTTATCTTGCACAGTCGCGCGTTCTTCTTTATTGGATCGTATCCGAGATCGGCAGTATGATGATTCCCATTTGTGTGTCCTCAAAGACATGGTGCATCACGGAAGTGCAAGCAGGTTACCTTATGAGATGATGGAGTTTTGAGATTACGGGGTCGAGTTTGTGTGCCTAATGTGGATGAGATTCGAGAGTTGATGTTAGAGGAGCCCATAGTTTCCGATACTCTATTCATCCTGGTGCTGCAAAGATATATCAGAATTTGTGGCAGCATTATTGGTGGAGAAGAATGAAGAAGGATATTATTGCATATGTGGCTTTTGAATTGTCAGCAAGTTAAGTACAAACGTCGGAGGCCCGATGGTTTTTTCAAGAAGATTGAGATTCCTGAGTGGAAGTGCGAGCGTATCACTATGGACTTCGTTGTTTGACTCCCACGGACTCAGAGGAAGTTCAATGTAGTGTGGGTATTGTTGATAGGCTGACAAAGTCAACAAATTTTATTCCTATGGCAGTCTCATTTTCTTCCGAGAGGTTAGCTGAGATCTATATCTGGGAGATCATTCGTCTTCAAGGTGTGGTTGTGTCTATCATTTCGGACCGAGGTACGCAGTTTACCTGACATTTCTACAGAGCAGATTAGCGATAGTTGGGTACACGGGTTAAGTTAAGCACATCATTTCATCCTCAGACAGACGGGCAATGCGAGCGGACCATTCAGATTTTGGAGGATATGCTCCTAGCTTGTGACATTGACTTTGGAGGCTCGTGGGACCAGTTTTTACCTTTATCAGAGTTTTCCTACAACAACAACTAATAGTCGAGTATCTAGATGGCTCCTTATGAGGCTTTGTATGGTAGACGGTGTCGGTCACCGGTTGGATGGTTTGAGCCGGGAGAGGCTCGGTTGTTGGATACAGATTTAGTGCAGGATGCCTTGGACAAGGTCGGGATCATTCAGGATAGGCTACGTACAGCTCAGTCTAGGCAAAAGAGTTACACCGGCAGTAAGGTTCGTGACTTGGAATTCATGGTCGGTGAGCGGGTATTGCTTCAAGTGTTGCCTGTGAAAGGCGTAATGAGATTTGGAAGAAGGGCAAGATTAGCCCAAAGTGTAATGGCCGTTTGAGATTCTTAATCGAGTGGGAGAGGTGGTTTGCAGATTTGCGTTGCCACCAAGCTTATCAGCCATGCATCTAGTGTTTCATGTGTCCATGTTTCGAAAGTATCACGGCGATCCATCCCACATGTTAGATTTCAGCACTGTCCAGTTGGACAAGGACATGTCCTACGAGGAGGAGCCAGTAACTATTCTAGAGCGGCAGGTTCGTCAGTTGAGATCGAAGAGTTTTTCTTCTACTTCTGTTCAGTAGAGAGGTCAGCCTGCTGAGGCATCAACCTAGAAGTCCGAGTCTGATATGCGGATCCATTATCCCTATCTTTTCCCCGACTCAGGTACTTCCTTTTTCTATCTGTTCGAGGACAAACGATTGTTTTAGAGGTGGAGAATGTGATGTCCCAAAAGGTCTTCACTTGTTTTAAAAGTAAATTCTCCATTCTAAGGCCTTAAAAACCTCTTACTGTCTTACCTCGAGCTGCGTTCATAGTCTGAGCGCGTAGCCTGAAAGCCAATATGTGAAAATCTATAAAAAAAAATTATGAATTTTGACATTAAAATGAATTTAAGTTGATTTCGACCAACTTTTTGGGTAAACAGACCCGGACTCGTGATTTGACTGTCCCGGATGGTCCATAGGAAAATATGGGACTTGGACGTATGGTCAAAATCGAATTTCGTGGTCCCAAGCCCAACAAATAATTTTTTAAAGAAAAAAAATATTTTTTGGATTATTTATGAGTTTTTGAAAGTGAAATGTATTTAGAGTTTGATGGTATCAGGCCCGGTTTTTGGTTTCAGACCTCGAAACAGGTCTTATATATGATTTGACTCGAACCTGTGAAATTTTGTAAGAAACGAACTTGATATGACGTGAATCAAACCTTATTTGAGAAAATTAAAATTTTTTATTTTCTTAAGTAATTTCATGATTTTGATGTTAAATTCACAGTTATTGATATTATTTTGGTGATTTGAATGCACGAGTGAGTCCGTATAATATTATTAGATTGGTGTGCATGTTTGGTTCGGAGATCCGAGGGCTCGGCTGAGTTATAGAGAGGCCACGGGGTGGAATTTGGACTTGGGAAAATTGCAAGTTTCAACTGTTCTATTGCAGACCTACAGGCTTAGCATTTCTGAAGCCTAGCTCGCAAATGCAAGGAATGAGTCTCAAATGTGAAGTATCCCAGGCCAGCCTTCCCTCGCAAATGCGAGTTTTCCATCGCAAGTCGCAAATGCGACAGGATGTTTGCCAAAGCGACTTTGAAAATGCGAAGGTCGCTTCACAAATGCGATGTTAGCAGAGTTTGGGTTCGCAATTGCGAATCCTGGTTGCAATTGTGATACCTACAACTTGTAAGTTCATAACTTAGATGCATTTTCAACCAATTTTCACATATTCCAAAAAAAAATAAACTCTCTACGAAGATATTTCAAAGGAAACATCTTTTCCTAATCGATTATAAGTGATTTCTAACTAGTTTTCTTCAATAGAAAAAGGCTCAAAATGCCTATAAATTATTGAAAAAGGTTAAAACATACCCTCCATCCATCTGTCGAGCTAAAAATACCCCTCCATCCAATTTTTTGGTTCACTTATGCCCTTTAACTATTAGGTCACTACTAAATTAAAAATTATTATTATTAGTTTTTTAAAACTTTATAAAAAATTGCAAAATATTTTCATTTCTTTAAACTAATGCACCAATAGTCCGCTAATTTAGTAAAGTCTTCTTATTTTATTTTTTCAATTTTTAACAAAAATAATTTTACTTTCATTTTTTTCTGTTTTTAAAGCATTTTTTTGTGAAAACTAAAAAAAAATTAATAAAGTATTTTTTCGTTTTTTAAAAAGTGAAAATAATGTTTTCAACAAAATATTTTTTTTTTGAAAAATACTCTTTTCCATTTTTTCAGTTTTTTTAAAGCATTTTATTTTCATTTTTCAGTTTGTGTTTAAAGAAGAAAAATTTTCATTTTTTAAAAAACTGAAAAGATTGAAAAAATATTATTCAAAAGCAAAAATATTTTGTAGAAAATATTTTTTCCAGTTTTTAAAAACTATATTTTATTAAAACATTTTTCCCCTATTTTTACCAAAAATAAAAAAGATGCAGTTTTTACAAAAAAAAGTGCTTTAGAAAAACTTATATAATAATATTTTTTGTAATAACTGAATTGTTTTTGTAAAAACAGAAAAAAAAAAAAAGAAGAAAACTTTACTAAATTAGTGGACAACTAAGCATTAGTTTAAAAAAAAAGAAAATATTTTGTAAAATATTGTTTTTTAAGTTTACAAAAAGAATAATAATTATTTTTAATTCAACATTGGCCCAACAGTCAAATGGTATAAGTGAATTAAAAATGTGGATGGAGAGGTATTTTTAGCCCAATAGTTTGATCAAGGGTATTTTAAAATATTTTTCAATATTTTAAGGGCATTTTGAACCCTTTTCCGTTTCTTTAATCTTTAATATCTTTTCACATGATTTCGATTCAAAATTAATGATTTTCATATGGGAAATAGGGTGTTTTGGCTAGAACCTAGGTTTTCAAAATTTGAGGATCCGACCTCGATTTGAGGTCTGGTTTTAAAATAAGTTATATATTTGAGTTTGTGAGAGAATGTGTAATTGGCTTTATTGTTCGAACCTCGGATTTTTACCATGTGGGCCAAAGGGCAATTTTTTTTACTTTTGGGAAAACTTTGGAAAACTTATTTTCATGCATTAGAATTGATTCATTTAGCATTTATTGATGTAATTAAGTAACTTGTGGCTAGATACAAGTGAATTGGTGGTCAAATAAAGGGGTAAAGTGATAGTTGAGACTTGAATTATGTTCGTGGCATCGAGGTAAGTGTTTGTTCTAACCTTAGCTTGAGGTATTAGGAGTCGAGTCCTATTTGCTATGTGGTATTTGTTGAGTATGATGTATAGTCATGGTGACGAGTATCAATACATTCGTGTCAAGCGTTCACGTGAGTCTTATTGTGATTATTATGACTTCGTTGTATTATTAATGTCTTTGTGATGATTTCTATTATGGGGCAAAGTTTGTGGAAGTAATTGTGAACTTGAATATTGAGGAGCGTTGGCTCAAGTTGTATAATGAAATATGAAAGTACAAGTGTTAATTGAATCTTTTGGAGCATTGGCTCAAGTTGTGAAGTGAGTTGTGAAGTAAAAGTGAGAAAGCGAAGAGAATTATTATGTTGCCTCCCTTGCCGGGATATTGTTGCTTTTAGTTCTATCTCTCTTGTGGGGATGTTGATGTTTCTTTTGATATTGTTCACTTGGCAGGACTTGATTGTTGAACTATTGTTCACTTTCCAGGACTTGATTGTTGAACTATTGTTCTCTTGCTGGGATTCTTATTGTAATTTTATTTATTTCCTTGCCCTATAGTTTGTGATTGTTGTTATGGTGAGGAAGAATGCTAATGCACAAAGTGTGATGCCATGTATTGATTTGGTAAGAGAGTGTTAAAGCACGAAAGGTGATGCCGTGTATGATTTGTGAGGAAGAGTGTAAAGCATGAAGGGTAATATCGTGCCGCACGATGTACAATTTCATGCCGATTATATTGATTATATGGTGAGGACGAGAATAAAAGTACGAAGGGTGATGTCGTGCACTTGTTTGATTCTGTTTCTTGTTGATAGCTAAGATATGGTATTCCTCTTATTTACTCGATGTCTTCTATTCTTAAGTGGTATTTCCCCGCATCAAGTTTCTCTCTCTCATACTTGACTGTATATTACTGTTCTTTTTCTCTGTTGTATATAGTTAAACTACACAGCTTTATTTGGTACTCTGGTCCTAGCCTCGTCACTACTTCGCGGAGGTTAGGCTAGGCACTTACCAGCACATGGGATCGATTGTGTTGATACTACACTCTACATTGTGTGCAGATCTGGGAGCAGAAGCTTTTGGACCTTAGCTTGGGTGGCTGCCTTAAGTCCATACGGAGACCCAAGGTAGTCCTACAGGCGCCCGCGGGCCCTGGCATCTCCCGCTATCCCTTTATCCCGTTTCATTTACTTATTTCAGAAACAGTGTATCATTTATCTTTTGGACTTTGTTTGTAGTACTTTTAGACCGTCTATGAAGCTATGACACTAGTTTTGGATAGACGTTGTTCAAATAGTTGTATTGGATATATATTCGGATAGTTTTATTGCTTTTCTTTCGCTTGTCATAGATTTCTTTGTCTACACATTATTATTTTATAATTGTTAAAGAATTAAAATGGGTAAAAGGTAATTTGTTCAAATAGTCGACTTGCCTAGCTCATATTAGTAGGTGTCATCACGACTCTCGATGGTAGAAAATCCAGGTCGTGACATGGGGCAAGTACCGAGACCCCCGAGGTCGAATAGAGCGCCCTGGATGACTTTCTCGGGGCCATGACAATAAGTCACTCCCCTCATCTACCATCTTATTCCTAAGAGGCAATAAAGGAAGCTCAAGCTCTGTAAACGCTCAACCTGAGCAGCGTCCCCAGCGAAGAAGATCCCTTCCAAGATTGCTTTACTGGGGTCGATGATATCGTCGACCTCAATGATGCATTTACCCTCTTTGAAGAGGCTTATTGTCTCTTCTCTCGGGTAAGCATTAGCTCTTATTGTTGCAATATTTTCTTCTCCTTTTACACTAACTGACATCCTTTTTATTCGTGTAGGCATTACCGAGTTTAGGATCAAACTGATTCAATGTGAGGCGAGCTCAAGAGATCCTCGGATGAAGGGAAGGCCCTGAGGCTCCTTCACAGCCAAAAGGAAAAGGAGGTCAAAGACCTTCAGGAAGATTTGGCCAAAGCTCGTCAAAATAGCGCCGAGCTAGACAAGCATGTAACCATCATTTTGCAAGAGTTGATCTAGTTGAACTAACTATGGAGGCTAACACTTTAATGTCTCAACTGCAGCAAAAATTGGACATGATCAGGCAGCTTCGAGGGGAGGCCGACCAAGTTAAGGCTGACTGCAACTAATGGAAGGAAAACATGGATAGACTTGCCGCTGAGAAAGAGGCTGCTCTAGCCAACCTAGCCTCGGTTGAGACCCAGTTTGGAGGAGCCAAAGTGAAAAAACTAGACCAGGCCAAGAAGATGAATGAGCTCGAGGCCCAACTTGCCGTAATCGGGCTGAGGTTTCTTAGTCCAAGGCCGAGGTCGAGAAGACGAAGGCTACGGCTGATAAGACCGTTTTTGTGTATCTAAAAGATGTTGAGGCTGATCAAATGGAACTAAGGGAATCCTCTACCCTGGATAAACGGATCAGTGATTTGGCCAAGTGCCAATCCCAGAGGGAGACCCTTGAAGAAATTCATACTCGAGGTTTCGACCTCATCAAGGAGATAGCCCAAACAAAAATGCTCGAGGCTGATGCCAAGTTCCTTATCTCCTCCGACGATGATGATGATGCCAAAGGTAGCTAAAGCAGGTCCGATAACGAAGCTGGGCCCAAAGAAGAAGCTGCTCCCAAGGGAGAGAACAACCCTAGGCATAGATAGGATTTTTCTTTCTTTTTGTATTGTTCTTTGTTTGTAAGACCTTTCGTCGGTCTCTTGTACATATCTTTTTTCAACTATATAAAGAAGGATTTCCTTGGATGATTTCTCGATATTTTCTGCCTCGTAAAATTCTTGTAATGACTTCATTCTTTTTAACTCTGTGTTTGAGATTTTATCTCAGATTTTTTTTTTGAAATTGCCATGGTCGACTTCGAATAAGTTCGAACTTTGGACATAGATCTTTACGAGATTGTGGTGAATAAGAATGAGTCCCCGAGCCATGATCAAGCCATCATTTGTCTTGGGTTCGAACTGAGTGAGAGCGAGGACTCGAACTCTAATTGTATTTACCTTGTAGTCTTACCAAATCGGACCTTAGGCTCTTTTATATCGGCCCTTCGGCTCTTTTAGGTCGGCCCTTAGGCTCTTTGATTTGGGCCAATTCGGCCTATAAAATGGCTATAATTTTTCCCTCTTTTCGCTAAAAGACTTAGTGAAAATTTTCTTTATGCCTTAGCATGTGGTTTTTTTGTACTTGTTGGGTTTTTAGAGGGTTTAATCGATTAGAACCCAATTTGTAATCCATTTGTGTTAAGATAATTAACGCCTCTTGAGGCTTTTCCGAAGGATGATGCTATCGAAGCCTTTAAATTATATAAGGGCTGATTTTATCGAAGCCTTTTTTATTTGCTTTTGCCGAGGGTAGCCTTATTTAACCGTTTTTTAAAAGTATTTGAAGGCCTTTAACTTATGGTGGAAATCGGATGTATCTGAGCCGCATTATTTTGGACGTAGACTTTTTATATACACCTCTTGAGGCTTTTCCGAAGGATGATGCTATCGAAGCCTTTAAATTATATAAGGGCTGATTTTATCGAAGCCTTTTTTTATTTGCTTTTGCCGAGGGTAGCCTTATTTAACCGTTTTTTCAAAGTATTTGAATGCCTTTAACTTATGGCGGAAATCGGATGTCTCTGAGCCGCATTATTTTGGACGTAGACTTTTTATATGACTGTAGTCTTTAATACGGTCGTAGCCCTCGGGTGTGTCTATTGGACTTGTTTCCTGATAACCTTTCGAACTTGTCCGAAAGGTTAGTCCCCATCTATGGTGGCCTTGGCCTTTGCATCGAGGGATGCCTCTTTGAGGTCTTACTAATTCGAGCTTAGATGTTTGAATGTGTTGACAATCGATAACAGTCCCCGAGTATTTGAGGTGTATTTGTATTTTGGCCCTTGAGTCATTTCTCTCAGAATCACAAGTATGATGTTTGTATAGTAGAAAATTTCTTTGAGACATAAAGTGTATTGATTTAGAAAGAATGCTTCTTTGAATAATTGATACAGACGTACATGTTTTGCCATCGGGACTCGACTATTCTATATGGAAATGGTTCATCTAATCATTTGGCTAATTACAAAGTTTTCTATCGAGGCCCTCTTTGGCATGAAGTATTTTTCTCAAAAATATATCCTCCAAGGGTGATCCCCCCCCTCCCCCAATATTCGAGGTTGATTGAAAATAAGCCTTGTATACGGTTGAATTCTCTTTAGATAGCACATAGTTGTTGCCCCGCTAAAACCTCGCTAGAAAAACCCCTTTGGGATAAAACCCAATCTAAGGGCAAAGAGTGCAACGCATGCTTTAAAACCTAAGGTCTTCATGTAGAAAGGTGCCCTCGACATCTTCGACTGAACACCTATAATGAGTTAGTTTTAAATACAAATGGAGAAAAGGAGAAGGTCATATCTTAGCAGTAATATCATTTGAGTAGTGATATGTTCCAATTGTTTGATAATTGTTCGCCTTCCATCGTGCCAAGTTTGTGAGATCCTTCACCGATAACTCTGATAACTCAGTACGGTCCTTCTCAATTCAGGCCTAGATTCCCTTTATTCAGGTCTCGAGTATTGAGGGTCACTTTCCATAAAACTAAGTCCCTGATTCCAAAGTGCCGGAGGTTGGTCCTCCTATATTAATATCTTTCAATATTTTATTTCTACGCAGCCATCCAAACAGTGCAACTTCTCATTTTTCATCTAATAGCCCGACGCTAGTATTCATCGCCTCATTATTTGATTCCTCTGATGCATGTCAAAATCGGGCATTGGGTTCCCTGACCTTAACTAGAATCAAGGCCTCAGAGCCATATACTTAAGAGAATGGGGTTGCCCCCATGCTGGACTTCGATGTAGTTCGATATGCCTAAAGAACCTTTGGGCATAACTTCTCTCCATTTCCCTTTAGCGTCATTCAACCTTTTCTTCAAGTTTTGGATGATAGTCTTATTGGTTGACTCGGCCTGCCGTTCCCGATTGGATTTGTGTGCTTCGAGGAACTCTGCTACCTTGCTGCTGATGAATTGCTTATCGTTGTTGCATACGACTTTGATAGGCATCCCGAATCGACACACAATTTGGTCCCAAATGAAGTCAATAACTTCTTTTTCTCTGACCTTCTCGAAGGCCTGTGCTTCCACCTATTTAAAAAAGTGGTTAATCATAAACAAAATTAATTTAAATTTACCTGGGGCCGTTAGTAGAGGGACGACGATGTCCATTCCTCGTTTCATGAAAGGCCATAGGGACAGGACTGAGTTGAGTTTCTCTCCAGACTGATGAATCATCGGTCCAAACCTTTGACATTTATAACACTTTTTAACAAACTCCTTAGTGTTTTTTCCATGCTACCCCAATAGTACCATGCTCTAATAATTTTTTGAATCAAGGACTCAACGCCCTAGCGATTCCTACAAGTGCCTTCATGGATTTCTCGTAGAACATAATCGATGTCCCCCGTCCCTAAAAATACTACCAGTGGTCCATGAACGCCCTCCTATACAATGTTCCATCCTCATCCAATGTGAACCTAATAGCCTTGGTTCAAATAGACCTTGACTCTTTATGATCCGATGGGAAATTCCCATTTTTCAAATATTCGATATACTTATTCCTCCAATCCCAAGTCAAACTTGTATAATTTATCTCGGCATGACCCTCTTCGACCACATACCTCGATAATTGGACATAAGTCCCTAGGATAATATCATCTTCTTCAACCGATTACCCCAAGTTGGGGAGTGCATCAGCCTCACTATTTCGTTCTCGAGGCACATGATCTAGAGCCATTTCCTTGAAATGGTGCAAGGTTACTTGTAGCTTGTCCAAATATCTTTGCATCATATCCTCTAGAACTTCAAAGCTTTTATTTACTTGGTTTACCATCAACAGAGAATCATACTTGGCTTCAATGACTTATGCCCCAAGCTTTTAGCTAGCTTGAGACCTGCAATCATGGCCTCATACTCTGCCTCATTACTGGTTAACCTAGAAGTTTTAATTGATTGTTAATATCGTTACTTGTTGGTGGCTTCAAAACGATGCCAATCTCGGACCCTTTAACATTCGAGGTACCATCTGTGAAGAGGGTCCATACCCTCGATGATGTACCCGATTTTAGCAGAAGTTCTTTTCCACTTCGGGTACTAGGGTCGATGTAAACTTGGCCACGAAGTCAGCTAAAATTTGAGACTTGATGCTTGTTTGGGGTTGATATTAGATATCATACCCGCCAAGTTCGACTGCCTATTTGGCCAATCAGTCTGATAGCTCGATCTTATGCAAAACATTTCGGAGAGGATAAATGGTTAACACACATATTGGGTGACACTGGAAATATTGCTTTTGTATTCTAGAAGCGCTTATTAATGCAAGTGCTAATTTATCTAAGGGTGGGTATCCAGTTTCAGCATCTCCTAAAGTCCGACTTGCATAAGAAACATGGAATTGCGTACCTCGCTCTTCTCGAACTAGTACTCATTTTACCGCTATCTCGGACATCGCCAAATATAAGTAAAGCTTTTCATCAACCTTCGGAGGGTGAAGCAGAGATGGGCTCTATAAATATCGCTTCAATTTCTCCATTGCTTGATAGCATTTCGGTATCCATGCGAAATCCCTTTTCTTTTTGAGCAAGGAAAAGAATTTGTGGCTTTGATCCGACGAACTCGAAATGAATCGACCCAAGGGGGCTATCTGTCCCGTTAACCTTTGTACGACTTTCACACTATCTACGATAGTGATATATTTGATGGCCTTGATTCTGTAGGGGTTGATTTTGATCCCTCGATTTGATACCATAAAGCCGAGCAACTTGCCCTAACCGTCCTCGAAGGCGCATTTTCTGGGTTAAGCTTCATGTTGTACTTCCTCAAGATTTTGAATGTTTCCTGCAAATGAGTTAAATGGTCCTCTACTTGAAGGAACTTAATCAACGTATCATCAATGTAAACTTCCATTAATTTACCTATCTATTCCTCAAACATTCTGTTAACTAAGCGTTGGTATATAGCTCCGGCATTTTTTAGCCCAAGCACATTACATTGTTAGCAGTATGTTCCAAACTTAGTGATAAACGAGGTCTTCTCCTGGTCCTCCGGGTTCATCTAAATTTTGTTGTACCCAGAGTAGGCGTCGAGAAAGGTAAGGATCTCGTGGCCAGTCATGGAATTGATCATGCGATCGATGTTAGGTAGTGGAAAAGAGTCTATAAGACATGCCTTTTTTAAATCCTTGTAATCTACACACATTCTAAGGTCCCCGATTATAAGTTCTCGTTGACCACGACCTATAGGAACCAGGCTATCTGCCGCTTTTAACCCTGTTTGCATAGGCTCGTGCACAGATTTACGTTCAATAATACCAGGGGCTTTCACTTATCAGATTTTAATTGGTTTGAGGATTTCGACCTTGAACTAGAACATGTTCTGTTTTCTTTGGACAGGCAGGAAAGAGAGATCGGGATGATGGAGACTTGAAGAAGTATAGTATAAATCAAATAGAAGGGTTAGTTCCCTTTTTTTAGGGACCACATCTATATTTGCTAACCACTCAGGGTATTTTTCCTCCCGAATGAATCCTATTTTAAGAAGTTTAGTTACATCGTCCTTTATGAATGCATGCTTCACCTCGAACTGGGCCTTCTCTTTTACTTTACCGATTGGAATATAGGGTCGATGCTTAGCCAGTGTGTTTTTATTTCTGGTAGGATCCCTATCATATCTAAATAGGACCAAACAAAACAATCCATGTTATTGATAATAAATTGAATGAGTTTTTCTCGATTTCGGGAATTAACACCGTTCCAATGTATACCTTTTTCTCGAGTGTATACTCGATTAGTATGACATATTCAAGCTCTTCGACCGTTGACTTGGTTGTATCTGACTCTTTGGGAGCAATGAAATTTCGAGGAGTAAGGAAATCCTCTTCCTGTTCTTCGATTACTTGTTTCTCCGGTTTGGCCGAGGCTGGGGACGGTGATTGCTATTTGGTCGTCTGCTTATCTTTGTTGCTCAATTTTTTCGAGGAAAAAGGCACTGGTGTCGGTGTCACCTCATCGATTGCAAACATTTCCTTTGCAGCGTTGTTCTTCGTAAAGTGTTTTCACACCATCCATTGTTGGAAATTTCATCATCTGATGAAGGGTTGAAGGTACTGCTCTGATATTGTGGATCCATGGCCTCCCGATTAATGCATTATATCTCATGTCGCCTTCGATGACATGGAATTTTGTATCTTGGACGGTCTCGACCACATTCACTGGTAGGATTATATCTTCCTTCGTTGTTTCACTCGCCATGTTGAAGCCATTTAGGACTCGAGATGCAGGTATAATTTTGTCCTGTAGGCCGAGCTGCTCTATGACTCTCGATCTGATTATGTTTGCTGAGCTACCTGGATCCACTAGAACACATTTAGCTTGAACTTTATTTAATAAAATAGAAATTACGAGGGTGTCATTGTGCTGCCAGGATATGCCTTCTGCTTTCTCGTCATTAAATGATAGGACGCCTTCGGGCACATAACTCCAAGTCCGTTTTTCTTTGGTGATCGATACCTTGGTGCGTTTGAATATAGGCCTTTGTGGTACATCGACACATCCAACGATCATATGAATTACATGTTGTTGTTCTTCCTGCTCATTTTTTCTATTTGCATCTCTTTCCCTGAAGTGGTTCTTAGCCCGATCATTGAGAAACTCTCGAAGATGACCCTCATTGAAAAATCGAGTTACCTCCTCCCTCAGATACCTGCAATCTTCGGTCTTATGGCCATGTGTTCCATGATATTTACACATGAAGTTTGGATTCCTTTGAGAAGGAATGTTTTGTATAGGCCTAGGCCATCTGGTGTCTTTGATCCTTCCAATAGTTGACACGATCCTCGATGCATCTAAACTGAAATTATACTCCAACAACCGAGGTTGCCTATCTCTATCCCTCGGATCCTTTACCGCTAACCTATTTGGATGAACTGAGCCCGAGGGGGCTCCCAGCTGGTCCTCATCGGCCCAGATGTTCGATTGATAACGGTTAAGTACATCTTCCCAAGTCACAGCTGGATACTCGACTAGATTCTGCTTAAGCTGTTGTGACGCGATCAAACTTCACTCGTTCAACCCCTGCATAAAAGCTTGCGCGGCCCAATCATCCGATACCGGTGGTAATTCCATTCGATCCATTTGAAATCGGGATACGAACTCCCTTAGCATCTCATCATTCCTCTGTCTTATCTTTAAAACATCTAATTTTCTTGTTGCAACCTTTATAGCCTCGGCATATCCTTTACGAAGGTGTCTGCTAACATAGCAAACGAATCGTTAACATTCAGCGGCAAGCTGTGATACCAAATCATTGCTCACTTTGACAACGTTTCCCCAAATATTTTCAACAAACTAACTCGATCTCATCATCATTCAAGTCGTTTCCTTTAATCCCGCAAGTGTACGAGGTAATGTGTTCATTAGGATCGATTGTCCCATTGTATTTAGGTATATCGGGCATACGACCTTTTAGGAATGAGCTTCGGAGTTACACTTGAAGGGAATGAATTTTGCACGAATTTCTTGGCATCTAAACCTTTCAAGACCAGGGGTTCCCCTAGTATTTGATCAACACGGGAGTTATAAGTCTCCACTTTTTTGTCATTATCCTCAATTTTTTTATCCCCCCACTCGATTCTCTTGGTGAGTTCCTCGAGCATCCTTATAATCGTGGGATCAACCCACAAGCCATTACTGTTTGATCTCTCCAGCATTGTTTCAATTCGGTGAGTGACTTCTGGTTCGACCACACTTGGAGTTTTATGCTGACTTTAAAGTTGAGCGATAACATCTATTGGGTTTGTAACATCTCAAATTTTACTTGAGGCTAACTCCCCTGTCTCCTATACCATGTGCTCCTTGGCCACCAGATTGACTTCCCTGTGTATACTTCCCTCGAGGCATGTGCCTAAATCCGCATTCGAAGCAATGTGTGAACTAACATCGATTGGTTCTACATTTAGCACTTCCCCAGAGTTAATTGGTGGTACACCTTCTCCCAGAGCAGTTATATTGTTGTTTTTCCCATGAAATCCAAGACCATCATTGCCATGTAAGGGTGCGTTTTATGAGTTTAACATGTTTTATCCTAAGAACAAAACTTCTTAACAAGAACAAGTGTGAAAATAATATGTGTTATCAGAATCAATATTGAAATAACCACTATTATCTTTATCCCCACGATGGGCGCCAAACTATTTACCTCAAAAATATGAGTAACAATTAAACTTGTTTATGATTTTAAAGATATGTGATTTAGTTCAATATTAATTAACAAAAGAAATCCAACATATAAATGAGAGAAGTAAGTAAAATCAAACCAGTGTGCTAGCTAGTCTCCACCTCGAGCTAAGGTGGCCTCGAGGTTGATCAAGAATAATAAAGTTAAAGGACAATTCTGATGAGTAATAAGCAAGAAAGTGAGAGAGTATATTCTTTTTCCAATGATTGATGATTGTTACAAATGATTGGAGTCCAGTTTATATAGTATGGGAAACCTAAATAAGGTACATTTCTATTACAATAAGGAATCTTATTGGGACAGCTGTCTTGCCGCCTAGTACAGATTCGTACTAACTCGTACAAATTTATTCCGGAATTTATGCTATGATCTTAGAAACGTGGCAGGAATCTTGCTCTTTCTGTTACAAACCCATAACGGCATCATCTCGGGATTGGTCATGTCCGGCTCCAATGTTCCTCGAGCACGTAGATCTTCGGACCTCGTATTCTGCCCTCGAGCTCGAGCTCGATTTATATTGAACATGTTCTGAATACGATCTCTCAAATCTACAAAATCGGAAGCATATGTTTTAACCGTATATTATATATATGTGTGTATAAATTAACAGATGGAATTAAAGTTCTGTTATTGTTTTCACTTGATAGTTTAAGAAAAAGACTGCCATTAAAATTGATAAGTAACAATTTTCAACAAGGAACTTCCTTTGATTTCTAGAACATTTTCTCGTTTCGTTTTTATGTCTTTTCGGAGGTTGACTGATATACATAATTAATGGGGTCAAGTCTAATGTTTTTACCCAAATTCAACAAATGACTACGATGAGGAAAATATGAACATTATGTCTCTTGTGAAACACGTTGACATCAGACAAATTATATGAGAAATCAAAATACTTTTAAATTTAACTCTTTTTGGTTTACTAATCCGGTTTCGGTACTTTAAAAAAATTAAAAGAATTAAACTTAACTCTGGAGAGCAATATATGATATTTAAGTTACTGTATGATATATTTTATGAATTTTACTTCTGAAAACTAACAAAATTAAATATCTTTTTGTTCACAATGGACGAAGGAAAGAACCAAAAAAGTTGACTTCTCAAAAATAAAATACAAAAATACTTTTTATCATTAACTAGAGATTTTAGATTCAAATTCTAAAAATAAAATTATTTTTAATAAGGAGCGTTTTATTACCTTTAATTGGGACTAGGAAGCTACTCACATGCCTTTTTTGCTTACTTATTGTCTTCAATTTTCATTCCTCATTTTTCAGGTTCAGAGTCAAAATTTTCATTAAAAAATAGGTTTAATGATAGAGTCAAAATTTTTATTAAAGAATATTAGAATATATAAAAGTAAACATATTCAAAAATTAAGGGGAATCAATACGTAGTTATTGAATGATCCAACGATCAAAACTGTATCATAAAATCTTAGCCATTGGATGTCACCCTTTTGAATCTTAAGTTGGATTAAATTCTAGTATCAGAAGGACTAGAAGAAACTTGTATTGTAGATTTCCCCACATAATTTCTCCTCCCTTAAAACAGAAACATCACACTCACATTTACCAAATCTTACACATTTAACAAATATAAACAATGCATACATATTTACCAAACTTTACACTTTTTCAATTCTCATGCAAGTATAAGTTACATCTTAAAATTAAAGTATCATAATTAAACCTGTACTAATAATAATAATAATAAGAAACACATATAAATCACCAAAACCTCGCTTATCAATTCGTCATCTATAAAAATTATGACTCTAAAAGACTAATTGGAAAATACAAAACATCATATATATATATATTCATCAAAACATATTTATGTCCATTAATAAAGCTCACTCATAAAAATTAGAACACCGTTCTTCCTCCTAAGAATTTTTTTTCAGCGTATATTCTTAATCCAAATCCACATATCCTCAATTATATTTAGTAACTAATTGAAAATAAATTTAACAAAACTAAACAAAAGAACACGACGAGTTATGTGTGCACACCACAATAAAATATAACGAGATGGATGAGCTTTCTCCATTTTTAACTTAAAATCTTGAGTTTAAATTTTAAAAATGAAAAAAATTCTAGTACAGAGCACTTTCCCCTTAATAAGCATTTTATATACATGAATCTGAATTAGTTGATCGGACTAGAGGACGGTGGTTCCAAATACCAAATGGTTAAATAAAAAAAGTTGTGCATTAAAAAAGAAATGAGGAAAGTTGTAGGGTCAAAATCTAATTTGTACAAAATAACCATATCTAAAAATTAACAAGACAAAATAGTTATCCATCGCTTATATATAGGCCCCGCCACAAAGTAATCAGTTGAGTTTTCCACTGTGTGTGTGTGTGTGCTGGGTGTGGCTTTGGGGGGGTGGGTGACAAAAGAGGAAGTTTTGGTGAGAGAGTAAAAAAGTTATTCACCGGCGGTGATAGAAAATGGAAGTGCCGGTGAAAATTTTCTTTTTTTTCCGGTGATATTACCGTTCTGATCTCACTTTCCGGCAATAATCATTTCCCAAAGTGATAACAAGTTCGGGTCTGACCCGATTGCAGGAAATGGTCCTTTAGTCCTCTAAATCCCAATTTTGCCCTCATCAATCATGAGTTGATTAAAAAGCTTGATTTTAATTTAAGGAATTTTTCATATTATTAGACCCTTTAAAGTGTTTGATGCTTTCTGACTGAGTTTATAAGAAGATATTTGGAATTTGTAGTTGAATTTTAGTCCAATTCACTAATTCGGGTCTGACCCAACTGCAATAATGGTCCTTTAGTCTTCTAAAATTCCAATTTTGCCCTCATCATTCATGAGTTGATAAAAAAAAAACTTGATTTAAAGTTAGTTATTTCTCATATTATTAGACCCTTTTTCGTCTACATATTACCGTAGTTGTTGTTGTTGTTATTAGACCCTTTGAAGTGTTTGATGTTTTCTGAAGTTGGGTTTGAATTCTGAAGCTTTTTCATGTAAAGGGGTTGTGTTTTGATGATTGAATTAGTCAAAGCTGTTTGCTTTTTTGCTCTTTTGACAATTAAAAAAAAGTGAAACTTTCTCCTCCATACGATACTTTTATTGTACTAATGGATTAAACATTTGTTAAAATTTTATTCTGGGGCTTGAATTTGAAATTTTGATTTATTTCCTTCAGTCTACCCTCAGTTTTAGAGCTTAAAATTTGAATCTTTTTGGTGAAGTTTGTTCAACTTTGGTCATTTGTTGAATCCCTTCCGGATGAAATGACTGTTTCTTGATTTATTGATTTCAATTTCAGAGCTTAAAGTGTGGCACTTGCTCATAATTGATCATTTCTAAAACCCCTTTTGGATGAAATGGCTGTTTCTTGATTTATTTCCTTCAAGCCACTCTCGGTTCCCTTCAACTTCAGAGCTCTGAGTTTGAATTTATTTATTTATTTATTTATTTTTATTTTTTGTGAAATTTGCTCATATTTGCTCATTTCTAGAGCCTCTTTTGGTTGAAATGGCAGTTTCTTTGACTCGTTTATCATGGTGGTGGTGGAGTGGAAAAGAGAAAGAACCGGTGTCTAATGGTTCTTCTTCAGTGAATCCATTGCAAGATTTTGGATTTGGGTTGAAGGAACAAGGTGATAGTTTGAAGTTTAAGTCAGTGAGGGGGGCTAATAATGTGGCCTCCTCAACTACGAGGAAAGTGAAGAGGAAATGGAAGAGTAGAGAGGAGAGGATTAAGAGGGTTGATAAGAAGTATGATGTAGTGTTGGTGCCGTCGGATGGTGTTTGTTTATCAGGTTCTGAATCCGATGACTCGGACTGGTCAATCGGGTGGCTGGAACCACATGCCCCTGATTTCCAGAATGATGATGAGGGTGATGACAGTTTTGCTGTGTTGGTTCCTTGCTACAGGCATGATTGTATTAGAGAAATAGAAGAGCCAAACACTCAGTTTTTAAGCGCCATTGAGAACCTTTCAAATGAGTATTCTGCTGGTAAGAGCTATAGATATGTTCTTGTTTTTGCTTTTTGCTGCACTAGTTCTGTAGAATAACATCTTTCTGTTAGTAGATGTGGCATTTATAGTTAAATCTGCAGTGTTGGATTATTAGTCTTTGATGACTATGATTTGAGTTTCTTTGTGCTTGTTTACAACTGATCCTGCTTGACTTAATGACTACTGGAGCTGAATTTATTTTGTTAGTTATGTTAGTAATATATGGGGAGCCTTGGCATAGCCAGTAAAGTTGTTGTCATGTGACCAGGAAGTCACAGGTTTGAGCCGTGAAAACATCCTCTTGCAGAAATGCAGAAGGCTGCATACAATAAACCTTTTGTGGTCCGGCTGCCCTTTTAGTTATGTTAGTAATATGTGGACTGAGAAAAAGATACATGTGAAGTTGCAGTACTGTTGTCCTTAATATTACCAAGCGTGCGGTTACAAGCATCACATATACTGCTAAAAAGTAGAAGCATGTCTCCCGTTAGGGCACAGATGGATAATGTACCATCATTGGATTAATGAACAATAGTTCCATGGGAGGATAGATTAGTATTCAGAGTAGAACTGGTGAGCAGTTTTTGCTGTTAATGAACATTATCTATCATCTCCCTTGTGTAATTTGAAAAGAAAAACCTGCAACAAAATTTCGTACTAACATAATGCAGTGAGTTCTACAAACCCCCTCCTGGCCATGTTACACTTTTACACCCCAGCCTTATTTGTTCAGATAGAAACCTTAAGCAGTAACTCTTTGTTCGGAAGCTAGAGAACTACCCCTCTGTAGTTTCCAAGCTTAGAGTTATATTTTCGTTAACCACTTCAAAGCCTGCAGACTGTGTTATTAGTTCTAGATAGATTACTACTATGTATCATCTTTATGCTAGTATACTACTATGTCATCTTTATGCTAGTCTATGTAGTTTCTATCAAACTTACAAGCAAATATGACCTGTTGTTTCCTCCTTGTTATCTGAAATTCTTTTTATGATTGCAGAGGGTAAGAAGTACATGGAGCAATGGCTATCTTCTCTTCAGAATTTTTGAATCTAGCGCATCCGGTCTTGTTCTGCATGTTGGAAAATTTCCGAAGCAGGAGCTATCTTTTAGTTTCGGGGAGATATGCAAGTTCTGAATTAATATTGAATAGTAGTGGCAGCAGGTCAGCATTTTCATTTGCGAGAGAAATAATCAAGTTTATCGAGGCAGTGATCTTTGGTTCCAAGCTCAAAAATACAAACCATTGTCATCTTCAAACTTTGGAATTGATCAGCTTCTGTTCTGGGTTGGGGAAGGGGGGGGGGGGGGGGGGATTTGACATATGAAGCTGATTTTTAGTGTAAATATAGCTAATGTGAATATGGGAGAAGTATTATGCTTTTGGCTGCTGCTGTTGTAAATAAAGCATCTGTCTTCCAAAATCTGGACAAGTGAAACATCATTGTTTATATCTTGATTATACATTAATGTTAATATTATGTTCTAACTCTTGCTAATTTGCATCATCCTTCTTAGTTCATTTTCTTCTGCATATGTTGACATAAGATGATTGCTTAGTGAGACTTTCTCTAATTAGTTGCAACAGTTAGCAATTCCTTTAGCAAAGGCTCTGTTAGCATTCCTAAATGGATGCATCTCTCCTATAATGCTACTGTAGTTCCACATCTCATTGTCATGAATCTATTTTGTGGTGGTTCCCTCAGTATTTAACTATTTATGGTTCACTAAGGCAGACCGGTGCACTAAGCTCCCGCTATGCTCGGGGTTCGGGAAAGCGCCGGGCTACAAGGGTTTATTGTGCGCAGTCTTATTATTCATTGAAATCAAGAATTTCTGGACCACTGTTGAAGCACATTGTTTCCTTCACTAAGACACTATTGTGAAAGCCAGTGAAAATAGTCGTCACAATCTGATCTGAGTTCCTTCCTGCTTTCAACGAGACTTTCTTGACTTGTCAAGCATTCTGACCTTCACTAGGAAAGTTATTCGATAAGCAAGATTTTTTCTGATGATGAAATTACAATGAGATTGAAAAGACTAGGGGCTTTCCCTTTGTTATCCACGGACGGGCGGATTAATAATGTATCCGTGTTATAAAAATCCTAGATCCACGTCTATTCACCACAAAGGCATTTGATGATTGCTCCACTCAAAGCCAAGAAAGCCTAAAGATCAGTTGGACCAGTTTTTGTTGTTTTATTGATTTCAAAACCCCTTTTTAGATGCAAATTGATTAGAGCATTTGATGTTTTGCAGGAATGGCATGTGACCATTGCCACTAAAGGGTGAAAAGTTATTGACAAAAGGTTTGCTTTTAGTATTCCTTCTTAGCCTACTCTTCTCTACCTTTATAAAAAACTTCCAACTTTTTCCACCAGGGGGTTTCTGCTAAAGGGATGTTAAACAAATTGAAACAGACCCCACTTTTGGTAATTGAGGTTGCCAATGGGACATATTTTGAGATGTAAAATAAATGGGCATTGACAATTTGTGTACCCCTTAGCACTTATGATAGGGGAAAAAGAAATGAAAAGAAAATGTAGTTTGTGGCTATAATTTTCTATGTAATTGGTGCTTGCACACCACACACTAGTGCTTAGAATATTTGGATATTTATAAATTGCTTTTAATACTTTGGTGCTGTTTCCTACTTGCACTATACAATGTTGTAAGTGTTAAAGTTATATGGTCCAGTAGTCAACAAAGTGTTTCAATCCAGAAGATTAGTAAAATTTAGAGACAAAAATTAGAATATTTTTCTCATTTACATAGGTTTTGTGAACATAATTATTCTTTATGCGCATATAGGACAAATCACCATCACTAAAGGACCAGTTTGTCCATAAAAAATCGTTTTTCCACAAAATAAAAAATAAAAAATATATTTGTGCGTAAATTTTGAAAGTTCACCATGTTCTACCACTACAAGACCCAATCATACTCAAAAGAAGAGTTTGATCCTCGCTCAGAAGGAACGTTAATTGTATGCTTAACACATGCAAGTCGAATGCTATTTTCGGGAATTTGGGTCGAAGGAAAAGAGGCTCCTAGCTAAAGGTAGCTTGTGTCGCCCAGGAGGTGAGAAGAGTTGAGAACAAAGTGGCGAACGGGTGCGTAACACATGGGAATTTGCCGAACAGTTCGGGCCAAATCCTGAAGAAACAAGCGTCGAAACATCTAGAATGATTGGCTTATAATTATTCAATTACAGATACCACGCTCTCCTAATCGACCCTTTTTGAAATAATCCAAAAAAAAAATTCTTTTTTGTAGATTCTTTTCTCCACTCACAAAACTGTATTATTTTTTAAGTGAATTGCATGTCTAGACATAATTTTAAATTTCAAATATCATTTTTTAACTTAACTTCGAATTTTTCTTTTCAAAATTACAATTTTTATGTCAAACACCTACTAAAAATGTTATTGAGAAGTCTGGTTAGATGCTTAGGGATACAATTTCAAAAAGAGTTGGTGGGGTTGCCCTTAGCAATTTCAATTTCATGTCACTTTCATTAATGTTCCTTCTAATCCAAATAAATATTGATAAGCAAGGTTCACACAAAGATTTGACAAGCAATTATTGATAATAAAAAAGACATTTTGATGATTCTAAGATATAATCAATTTGTATTTTCACAATTCTGTTGCGTACTTGGATCAGTTTGTCACGTAAACCAAAGTTAGATTATTCCTTTTGACAATAATTACATACCAAGAAAAAAATGAGTGATTTGGGGGATTCTCTCTAGTCTTGATGATAAAGTAAGTCTAAATTATTTTACACTAAATTTGTAAGTAAAATCAAATTTTTTTATAACAGTCGTATTTGTTCTAATATTTTTTATATACTATAATAAAGTATTGTTATAAAAGACATGTATTATAACATAACATAAAAAATTAATATTCAAAAAAATTTAAATTTTATACTAAATATCTGTTATATAGAAATACTATTATAAAAATGTCTGACTACATTAAATTTGATATTATTAATTCCATATAACTCCTAAAAATCTTTATATGCAATAGTTTTCAGAAGAATTTTTTCATCTATATAAAAAGTGAAAAAGAAAAGAAAAAGAAAAAGAAAAGCTTGAATGAGCTAATATTTAAAAGTTGGTTATAAAATTTAAGCTCCCTCATTAATTTCTCTTGAAAAAGATTTATAGATTTTAAATTATTTTCTTCATATGGTTATGTAATTTCTTGATTATTTTTCAAACTCCTTTAATTATAGCATAAGATTTTTAAGATGGTTTTTAACTTTTGACCCCGGCTTGCCTCATTGACAGAATCTTCAAGTCAAAAGTTATAAATATTGTCCACGCACAAACGAGGAGCAATATTTATTAAACATAAAATTTTAACCACAGCGCAAGCGGAGATAAAAATTTCAGACATTACGTTGAGGGCTATTTGTGTACTTCATGCTCTCTGTAGTTAGGTTGGGTTTTGATTGGGCTCAATATTCATCCTACACAGTACCCCTTTTGGGCCAACTGCGGAATGGTACAGTATAAAAGCCCATTAGGTACCTAGTTGAAGAAGTATGTTTGATAAAAAGCCCATTAGGCAATACATGTTTTCAGACCTAATTTTTATTCAAATAGTCGATCATATTTATTATTAATTTTTTAGCAATATATAAATTATATATTGATTATTAATAATTATCTTAATGCATATATATTTTGATATATAAGATAGAACTAGAATAGATATTTTTTGTTTCCTACTTACACGAGCCCATATCCTTGCTTTTCTATCAATTTCTAATTCTGATCTTCCTCCCCAATCTGATATTATGGTGCCGGTATAGACCGAAATTCCGTTATGGTCCAACTCTGATCGGTAATAAATACCGGGACTTTGCAATATTTGATTGATCACAATTCTATATATATTCCATTGAATGTAGAAGTTCCCAGGGAATTCAATATCGCCTCGCATTTGGCTCATGTCTCAAAGATTGAGATGTATAATATGATGATTTGTGCTCATTTGGTATTTCTATATGCAAGAATCATTTGGATGTAATTTGGGACGAATTTGTGCAAATTAGAGCGAAATTGGGAAGAAAAAGCAAAAAAAAAAATGAGGGCCACAGCCAGCACCGACACTATTTACAGAAGCAAAATAGTTTGAGCGTCAAGGGCAGTATAGGCCCCATTTGCTGCTAACTGCCCCATAATACCAAATGTGAGGCGATATATATATATATATATACATTAAACTGATTATCAATTATGCATAGTTATACACATATAATATATAAATAATGTATGTATATATTTTTACCGATTATTTTAGTTTAAGCCATCGGATGAATATTTATTTGGGTTAATTCTTCTATTTGATGATATGTTTGATATTAGCAAGTCCCAAATATCAATTGTCAATTGAGGGAAAAAAAGGCAAATAACATTTATTTTTAAGCGCAATATATTAATTTTATCATGTGTTATATGTTGGAGCCATTCATATTCCTACTTAAAGAAAATCATTTCTTATTTGTTCTTAGCCTTAACAACTCTGCCAAGAAGTATAATGAAGGACAATGTTACAATCATAGTCAGGGTTAGGTCATAAAAACCCGAAAAATTGATTCAAACTGAAAGTTAAATTAAATCGATCAACAAAATCGATACTTATTGATTTGGTTTGTTTTTTCTTTTTGAATTTTAAAAACTGATCAAATTTTGTTTAGTTTTAGTTTTAATCAGAAAAAAATCGAACCAAACCGACTACAGGAGTAGCTATTTCAAATTTATTATTGCACACACACACGCATATATATATATATATATATATATATATATATATATATATATATATATATATATATATATAATACAAAATTTCAAAAAATTTATGGTAAATATTAATAATTTGTACTTTTAATATAGTTCTTTACCTTTACATTCTAGTTTGATTGGTAGTTTTATTATGTTTAGTGTAAGAATCCATTTCGTGTTAAAAATAATATATTTTTAATTGAGCCATTAAATTATCCAGTTCTATTTGATTCAATTATCATCAATATATTTTGGTAAATAATAAATTTCTCAAAGCGCAAGTGATTTGATAGTATTACAGTGAAAATGTGATCGCCAGAATATGTGTTGGTAGTGTATGTCTTATATTTAAAAAAAACCGACAAATAACCGAAAAACCCAAAAAATCGACATAAACCGAATTGAGAAAAGCCGACTTAATTAGTTTATTTTAGTTCTAATATTTGAAAAACCCACATACTTGGTTTGGTTTTTTTTTTAAAGAAAAAAATCGATCCAAATCGAACCATGAACACCCCTAACCATAGCCAAAGTTGAAACATAAATATGAACATTGATATCGAGTATTTTGACACGTAGATCCACTAAGTTCAAATTGGGCTCAGATAAAGTCAATGCAAATATAAGACAATTTACTAACTGTACAGTAAGGATATACATAGGTCGGTTTGGTTCGAAATTTATAATTACCAAATCAAATTAATTGTGTCGGGGTTTTTAAATCTAAAGGTCAAACCAAACCAATAAAACTTAAGTTTTTCAATCTCGGGTTTTCTTGGGTTTTCATGTTATTCGGGGTTTTTCGGATTTTTTCGGGTAAAATCTTCGTAACACAAAACATATAACTTGTGCTCAAAATATTTCTTTAATTCTAGTAAGATAAAAATATATAATGTAGTTTTCAAGAAAATAATACAAAATATAAGATGTGTCATGGCATTATCCTAAAATATTTAACAATAAAGACAATAAAATTATGTAATATAGATATTGCTAACTAGAAAGCTATAATAAAAATAAATATAGTCTAAAAATACTAAATTATGCTAAAAATAAGTAGACTAATCAGGGAGTACTAATTACATGACTAAACTCTAAAGGAAAAATAAAAATAGGTTATGCATTTTTATCCAAATTATTGCAAAACGAAAATAGATATTCAGTATATTGGTAAAAATTACACGGGTGTCCTATTTGGTCTCCCCCATTTAACATATACCTTTTTTTTTAAAACTTATAACTTGTACCCACTATTAAAATAACTCCAGCCCTCCTCCTCCTCCTCCTCCTCCTCCTCCTTCTTTTTCTTCTTCTTCTTCTTCTTCTTCTTCTTCTTCTTCTTCTTTCTTCTGATGTTGTCGGTGCTGCTATGAAAATTCAGTTTATAGCTTACACTCTTCACCTGAGCTTAATGATTTAGTTTCAGTCCAAATTTTGAAGTTTATATATATCTATAGATTAGAATTTAAATGTGGTTTTAAACTATATGTTAGATTATATTAGTTGAAATCATATGAAGTCCATTCATATTTGATGGTTTTACGGGGAAATCCTCACAAACATGTGCTGAGTTTTCAGAGTGTTTCGCGATTTTGTCCTCATATTTAACTTATAGTAAGATTGTTGACATATCTTGAGAGCATGAGTTGTGCAGCTAAAATATGTTAAGTTCAGAAATATAGTATAAAACTTCAGCTAAAACATGCTGAAATTCAGCAAATAGAGAATAAAACTTCAGCTTTTAGAATGCTTAAGTTCATCAATTAAAAACAAAAACTTCAGCAAATAGAGAACCAAATTTCAGCTACTAGAATGCTTAAGTTCAGCAATTACAAACAAAACCTTCAGCAAATAGAGAACAAAACTTCAACAATTAGAATGCTTAAGTTCAACAATTACAAACAAAAATCTTCATCAAATAGAGAATAAAACTTTAGCTACTAGAATGCTTAAGTTCAGGAATTACAAATAAAAACTTCAGCCAACACTTGCTTCAACAATTTGTTACTTCAGGCCCGTCTACTAGAATGCTGAAGTTTGCGTGCTTGCCTTTGCTAATTTAGGCTCGTATGCCTGAAGTTATGCAAAAAATGGGTACACTTGTAAGTTTTTTTTATAAAACGGGTATAAGTTAAAACGTGACCCAAAAAGCGGGTACAGAAGCAAATGCCCATGCATTGTCATTTGTATTATTGGATTGAATATCTTTTGTTAGCATTAGTATTGATTTAATTTTGGTTTGGGCTTTTGTTAGCATTGTTTAAGTAACTAATATTAATGGCTATAAAACTTATTGGAACATAAAAAATTTCTAAATCCAACCTTGAAATATTACCTTAAAATATAAATTATGAAAATGTTAAAAAAATATTTATAAATTACATCACAATAAGTATATTTATATATTAAATATATCTAAGATATCTATGTATATAATGTCGGGTTGGTCAGGTTTCAGTTTGACTTTTTTAGGTAAAACTAAACTAAACCAATTATGGTCAGATTTTTTTCCAACACCAAACCAACTCAAACCAAATCATAGTCAGGTTTTTTTCTCGATTTTACTCGGATTATCGGGTTGCGTAACAATTGAGAAAAGTTGGGATCGGGTCTTACTTTATTTTAACTTTATTTCTTTAGTGTCCTAAGTTTATCTCATGTCATTTTAGTCTCTTTTTATTTACCTTATTGTCCCTAAAGCTAGTAGCAGTTGGAGTTGCCACGTGTTAGGTTTGTTATAATGTTTTTTGTCTTGTTAAATACCTTGTATTGGTATTTTGCCAGGTATCTGAAATGAAAATCTAAAATTGTCTCGCTAAATTCTTGTTTTATTCTCCTTTTCTTTCCCTTTGCTTAATTCATGACAATTTAAATATGGGAATCGTTATATTTGGTAGCAGAGTAGACGATTCTCGAACGTTCGTCAGAGTTAATGATGGAATCCGATAGATGTTCGAATCAATTTGAGCAACAGATTCAAGCTTTTATGGAGAAATAAAACAAAAAACTTCAGCATTGGCAAGCGGCTGTTTGAACCAAATTACCTTTTTAGCCATTTTATATTCTTTAACAATAATAAAGAAATAATGTGTAGACATCGGAATTTACAATAAGTGGAAGAAAAGCAATAACTATCTGAACATGAATCCAATACAACTGTTTGAACATCGACTATCCAGAACTGGTGTCACAATTTCACAGACGGTCTAAGACTACTATAAACAAAGTTTGAAAGATAAATAATACACTGTCTCATAAATACGTAGATGAAATAGGATAAAGGTATAGAGGGAGACGCCTGCAGGACTACCTTGGATCTCCGCGTGGACTGAAGGTACCCACCCAATCTACAGTCCAAAAGCTGCACAGGAATCTGCACATAGTGCATAGTGTAGTATCAGCACAACCGAACCCATGTGCTGATAAGTGCCTAGTCTAACCTCCGCGAGGTAGTGACGAGGCTACGACCATACTACCAAGTAAACCTGTGCAATTCAACTATATACAACGGAAAAAAGTACAGAAACAAATAGTCAAGTATGGGAGAGGTAGCATGCTGCGGGGGAGATATCAATTCAGAATAGAAAGACAACAGGTAAATGGAAGAAACAATATATCTCATATATCAACAAAGAACTAGAAAACAATAAGTGCATGGCATAACCCTTCGTGCTATTACTCTTGTCCTCACCAAAGCAATCAAGTAATGAAAATGTGCACGATATCACCCTTCGTGCTTTTACTCATGTCCTCACCATATAATCATTATAATCGGCCCAGAATGGTAAATCGTGTGGCACAACATCACCCTTCGTGCTTTACACTCTTCCTCACCCAAGCAACAAATCACAAGGCAAATATGGTAAGGGAATCTATAACCTCGAAATAAAATCAAGTAGCAACAGAAAATCAGTAAGTAAACATAAAGGACAACGTAACTCATTTAACTTCAAGAATCGGGAAAATAAAGTACAAGTGCACGACATCATCCTTCGTGCTTTTACTCTCATCCTCACCAAAGCAATCAAGTAATGAAAATATGCACAACATCACCCTTCGTGGTTTTACTCTCGTCCTTACTGTATAATCATTATAACCCGCACAGAATGGTACATCATGCGGAATGATATCACCCTTCGTGATTTACACTCTTTCCTCACAAATCATACACGGCGCCACCCTTCGTGATTTACACTCTTTCCTCACAAAAACAATACACGGCATCACCCTTCGTGCTTTTACTATAAGCAATTGGGAAAGGAAATAAATGAAATTACAATAAGAATCCCGGTAAGTGAACAATGGTTCATAAATTAAGTTCCGGCAAGGGAATAATATCCAGAACATCAACATCCCGGCAATGGAGAGAACAACAAAAGCAAAAAAATCCCCGCAAGGGAGAAAATATAATGATTCTCTTCTCTTTCTCGCGTTTACTGTACAATTGAATTCACAACTTGAGCCAGTTCTCTAAAAGGTTCAATTACTGCTTACACTTTCACATTTCTTTATACAACTTGACCCAACGCTCCTCAATGTTCAGATTTCAAAATTTACTTCCCAAACTTTGCCAACAATAGAAATCACCGCCAAAGCATGAACAATACCAGGAAGTCATAAGAATCACAGTATAAGACTTACGGGCATGATTGACACGAATGTATAGAAATTCGTCACCCTGCCTATACATCGTACTCGACAAACCACATAGCAAATAGGAGTCGACTCCTAATACCTCAAGCTAAGGTTAACCAAACGCTTAACTCGAATTTCCACGGCCAACTCAAGCCTCAAACACCGTCTTTCCTTTTGAATTTGGCTCCAAATCAATTATATCTAGATATAATCAACTTAATAACATCAATAAACGCTAAACAATTCAATTCCAATACTTAATTCTAGATTCCTTATGATTCTTCCAAAAAGTCAAAAATCGGTCCCGGGCATGCTTGGTCAAACTACGAGGTTCAAACCAAAATCCGATTACTCATTCACCACGAGCCTGAATATGTATTTAGTTTTGGAATCCGACCCCCAAAACGAGGTCTAAATTTCATATGCACAAAAGCCCTAGCTCTACTCAAATCCCTAATTTTCTACCTTTAAGAACATGATTTAAGCCTACAAATCTAATGGGCGTTAATGGAAGTTGAAGAAAATGAGTCTAAGATTACATAACTATGAATTTGTGGTGAAGTTCTCTTTCCAAAATCGCCCAATTTGGGGTTTGGAAGAAGAAGTTATGAAATTTTGGTTTAATCTTGTATGTCTTCTATTCTGTTTAAATGACTGGAAAAATTGCCCTCTGCGATCGCATGCAAAGTTATGCGATCGCATAGAGTAAGGGAGATTGGTCACTACGATTGCAGACAAGACAGTGCGATCGCATAGAATAAAATAGGTTCCCTTCCCAGGCTTGGTTTAACACATTGCGATAGCGGAAGAAACAATGCAATCGCATAGAACAATTAAAGACCTCCCAGAATTTACTCTACTCGATCGCGGAAGGACCAATGGATCTCATAGCACAAATAGGACCCCTGAAATTTACACTATGTGATCGCGAGCCTTACTATTCAATCGCATAGTACAAAATAACTAGACACCAGCAACGGCAGAAAACCAGATTTCTAAGTCCAAAAACACTTTGACACCTATCTGAAACTCACATGAGCCCTCGGGGCTCCAAACCAAATATGCACACCAACCTAAAAATATCGCACGAACTGTATCCTACATTCAAATCACTAAAATAACATAAAAAAACTATGGATTTAGCATCAAAATCATGAAATTTTCTTAAGAACTTCAAATTTCCAATTTTCTCAAAAAAGATCCGATTCACGTCATTTCAAGTCCATTTCTTACAAAATTTCACAGACTTATCTTACATCATATATAAGACCTATCCCAGGCGCTGGAACCAAACTATAGGCCCGATACCATCAAGTTCTAACCACAATTCATTTCAAAATCTCAAAAATAATTCAAAAAACATTTTTCTTTAAAAATTTCATATCTCGGGCTTGGACCTGGGAATTCAATTTCGGGCATACGCCCAAGTACCCTTATTTTCCTATGGACCATTCGAGACCATCAAATCACGGCTCCAGGTCCGTTTACCCAAAATTTTGACCAAAGTCAAATTAATTCATTTTAAAGTCAAAATTCACCATTATCACAGATTTTCACATATAGGCTTTCTAGCGGCATGCCCGGACTATGCATGCAAATTGACGTGAGACAAAAGGAGGTTTTAAGGCCTCAGAATGCAAAATTTACTTTTAGAACAAGTTATGACTTTTTGGGTCATCACATTGTCCACCTCTAAAATAATGGTTCGTCCTCGAACAGACAAAACAAGAAAGTACCTAAGTCGGGGAAAAGATGGGGATAACGGCTCCGCATGTCAGACTCGAACTCCCAGGTCGATGCCTCAGCAGGCTGACCTATCCACTGAACACGAATGAAAGGGAAACTCTTTGATATCAACTGACGAACCTGCCAGTCTAGAATAGCTATTGACTCCTCCTCGTAAGATAGGTCTTTGTCCAACTGGACAGTGCTGAAATCTAACATGTGAGATGGATCATCGTGATACTTCCTAAGCATGGACACATAAAACACTAGGTGCACGACTGATAAGCTCGGCAGCAATGCAAGTCTGTAAGCCACCTCTCCCACCCGATCAAGAATCTCAAACGGGCCAATGAACCTAGGGCTAAGCTTTCCCTTCTTCCTAAATCTCATCACGCCCTTCATAGGCGACACTCTAAGCAATACTTGCTCACCGACCATGAAAGCTAAATATCGAACCTTGCGGTCAGCATTGCTCTTTTACTTGGACTTAGCTGTATGAAGCCTATCTTGAAGAATCCTGACCTTGTCCAAGGCATTCTGAACCAGATCCATACCCAACAACATAGCCTCCCGTCTTAAACCGTCTAACTGGCGACCGACACGGCTTACAATGCAAAGCCTCATAAGGAGCCATCTGGATACTTGACTGGTACTTGTTGTTGTAGGAAAACTCTGCTGAAGGTAAAAAATGATCCCCCGAGCCTCCCAAGTCAATGACACAAGCTTGGAGCATATCCTCCAAAATCTGAATAGTCCGCTTAGACTTCTCATCCGTCTGAGGATGAAACCATGTGCTCAACTCAACCCGTATGCTCGCTGAACTGCTCTCCAGAAATGCGAGGTAAACTGCATACCTCTGTCCGAAATGATAGGCACGGGCACACCATGAAGGCGAACAATCTCATGAATATAGTCTTAGCTAACCTCTCATAGTATTAGGAGACTGCCACATGAGTGAAATGTGTTGATTTGGTCAGCCTATCAACAATAACCCACACTGCACGAACTTCCTCTGAGTCCGTGGGAGTCCAACAATGAAGTCCATAGTACTATGCTCCGACTTCCACTCAGGAATATCATTCTTCCAGAATAATACACCAGGCATCTGATGCTCGTACTTAACCTGCTAACAATTCAAACACTGAGCCATATATGCAATGATATCCTTCTTCATTCTTCTCCACCAATAATGCTGCCACAAATCCTAATATTTCTTTGCGCGGCTCCAATGAATAGAGTACCGGGAGCTATGGTCCTCCTCTAAAATCAACTCCCGAAGTCCATCCACATTAGGCACACAAACTCGACCCTGCAATCTCAAAACTCCATCATCACCTAAGTTAACCTGCTTGGCACTTCCTCTTTGTACCGTGTCTCTAAGGACACACAAAAGGAGATCATCATACCACCGATCTCAGATATGCTCCAATGATAATAACGAGAGATTGTGGGAGCTAAAAAACTACTGGACTCAGAAACATCCAACCTTACAAACCGAATGGCCAAAGCCTGAACATCCAAACCAAGAGGTCTCTCACCGATCGGAATATAAGCAAGACTTCCTGTACTGGCTGACTCCTACTTAAAGCATCGGCCACCATATTGGCCGTTCCCGAATGATATAAGATGGAGATATCATAGTCTTTCAACAGCTCCAACCACCTTCTCTGCCTCATATTCAACTCTTTTTTCTTGAAGTACTACATACTCTTGTGATCTGTGATCACCTCGCATGCCACGCTATATAGATAGTGCCTCCAAATCTTCAACGCGTGAACAATGGATGCTAACTCTAAATTATGAATCGGATAGTTCTTCTCATGAATCTTCAACTACTACTAAGAATAGGCAATGAACTACTATCCTGCATCAGCACTGCACCAAGTCTAATACAAGATGCATCACAATAAATTGTATATGGCCCTGAACCTGTGGGCAAAACCAACTCTGGTGCCATAGTCAAAGCTGTCTTCGTCTCACACTCGTCTGACCACCTGAATTGGGCACCCTTCTGGGTCAACTGGTCATTAAGGTTGCGATAGACGAAAACCCCTCTACAAACTGACGATAGTAGCCTGCCAATCCCAAGAAACTCCAGATCTTTATAGCTAATGCTGGCCTAGGCCAGTCCTTAATCTTCTTCGGATCGACCTAAATACCCTTTGCTGATACAACATGACCCAGGAATACAACTGAGCTTAACCAGAACTCACACTTCAAAAAGTTGGCATACAACTGACTTGCTCTCAAAGTGTGAAGAACCACTCTAAGATGCTGCTCGTGCTACTCCAGGCTGTGGGAATAGATCAAAATATCGTCAATGAAGACTATCATGAACAAATCCAAGTAAGGTCTGAACACTCGGTCCATTAAATCCATAAAATCTGCTGGGACATTTGTCAACCCAAATGACATCACCAAGAACTCATAATGCACGTACCGCATGTGGAAAGCTTTCTTAGGGACATCAGATGCCCGAATCCTCAAATGATAGTAGCCGGATCTGAAGTCAATCTTTGAAAATACCTTAGCACCCTGAAGTTGATCAAATAAATCATCAATCCTCGGAAATGGATACTTATTCTTGATTGTGACCTTGTTCACCTGCCGGTAATCAATACACATCCTCATTGATCCGTCTTTCTACTTAACAAACAACACCGGTGTACCCTAAGGCAAAACATTGGGTCTAACGAAACCCTTATCAAGCAAGTCTTGCAACTGCTTTGTCAACTCTTTCAACTCAGGCGGCTCCATACGATACAATTGAATAGAAATGAGCTGAGTGCCCGGAGCCAAATCAATGCAAAAGTCAATATCCTTATCGGGTGGCATACCCGGCAGTTCTGAAGGAATACCTCAAGAAACTAACGAACAACAGGCACAGACTCGATATAAGGAAACTTAGTACTAGAATCACGAACATAGGCTAAATAGTCCAAACACCCTTTCTCTACCATATGCCGAGCCTTCACATAAGAGATAACACTACGGGTAGAATTACCAGGAGTCCCTCTCCACTCTAAATGAGGTAAACCCGGTAAGGCTAAGGTCACAGTCTTGGAATGGCAGTCCAAGATAGTGTGGTAAGGTGATAACCACTCCATCCACAACATGACATCAAAATCAACCATGTCCAGAAGAAGCAAATCTACACGAGTCTCAAGATCTCCAATCACAACTGTACATGAATGCTGGACTCGATCTACTAAATAGAATCACGCACCGGTGTAGACACATAAATAGGGGCGCTCAAAGAATCACTAGGCATGACTAGATACGATGCAAAATAAGATGACTCATAGGACTATGTAAATCCCGGATCAAATAAAACTAAAGCATCTCTACTACGAACCAGAATAGTACTCGTACCTACATCTCTAATACCTCTACCTCCACCTCTAGCACCTTTACCTCCAACTTTAATACCTCTACCTCCACCTCTAACTGGCTCAGCGAGCTGAAGGAGTCCCTCAATGAAACTCCTCACTCTCTCCACTCAGTGCGAAGTATAAAAAGAGCATGACGGGCTAAATTAATAGATCTGGTCTCGTACCAAGTAACGGTAATAGAACCCTGCTGGAGACGCTAAACTGCCTCCCATAGGCCTTCCTCTGAGTAGGGAAACAATTCTCCAAAAATAGCTGCATAAACTGCTCTCAAGTCAAAGATGGAGATCCGGCTGGTCTAACAAAACAATAATCTCTCCATCAAGTCTTGGTGGACCTAGACAAGCGAAAAGTACCAAAATCGACCCCATTGGTCTCAAATATCCCCATGTTCCTAAGAACCTCATGGAAGCTGTCTAGATAATTCTGGGGTTCCTCAGAAGATGTGCCATTAAAAGTAGTAGTGAAGAGATTGTGAAACTTATCCAACCTCCTCAAAGCCTCCGAAGACGTAGTTGATCTATCACTGGTCTGTGTTGCAGTTTAGCTAAAGAAGCGGTACCTGACCTCGCCATTTGCGAAAGAACAAGAGTAGAAGCTTCAATTTAGCATTGAGAGAATAATATCGCACAACAGGAAAGAATAGATGTGATGTTTTCCTAACTCTATAGCCTCTGGGGGATAAATAGAAACATCTCCGCACCAATATCTCAAACTCTACTAAGCTTGTCTGTGAATTGTGAGACCCATGTAACCTAGAGCTCTGATACCAACTTGTCACGACCCAGATTTTCCCTCCTCGAGAGTCGTGATGGCGCATACCAATGTGAGCTAGGCAAGTCGACTGTTTGAACCAAATTACCTTATTACCTATTTTATATTCTTTAACGATTATAAAGCAATAACATGTAGAAAACAGAATCTACAATAAGCGAAAAAAACAATAACTATCTGAATATGAATCCAATACAACTGTTTGAACATCGATTACCCAGAACATGTGCCACAGTTTCACAGATGGTCTGAGGGTACTACAGACAAAGTATGAAAGATAAATAATACACTGTCACGGGATACGTAAATGAAATAGGATAAAGGGATAGAGGGAGATTCTAAGGCCTGCGGACGCCTGCAGGACTACCTTAGATCTCCGCATGGACTGAAGGTAGCCACCCAATCTAGAGTCCAAAAGTTTTTCCGAGATCTGCACATAGTGCAGAGTGTAGTATTAGCACAACCGACCCTATGTGCTGATAAGTCCCTAGCCTAACCTCGGCGAGGTAGTGATGAGGCTAGGACCGTACTACCAAGTAAACCTGTGCAATTCAACTATATACAGCGGAAAAAAGTACAGAAACAAATAGTCAAGTATGGGAGAGGTAGCATGCTGCGGGGGAGATCAATTTAGAATAGAAAGACAACATGTAAATGGAAGAAACAATATATCTCAGTTATCAACAAAGAACCAGAAAATAATAAGTGCACGGCATCGCCCTTCGTGCTTTTACACTCGTCCTCACTAAAGCAATCAAGTAACGAAAATGTGCACGCCATCACCCTTTGTGCTTTTACTCTCATACTCACCATATAATCATTATAATCAGCACAGAATGGTACATTATGTGGCACGTCATCACCCTTCGTGCTTTACACTCTCCCACCAAAATAGTACACGGCATCACCCTTCGTGTACACTCTGCCTCACCCAAGCAACAAATCATTAGGAAAATAGGGTAAGGGAATCTATAACCTCGAAATAAAATCAAGTAGCAATAGAAAATCAATAAGTAAACATAAAGGACAATATAACTTATTTATTAGCAAGAATTAGGAAAATCAAAGACAAGAGCACGACATCACCCTTTGTGCTTTTACTCTCGTCCTTACCAAAGCAATTAAGTAATGAAAATGTCCACTTCATCACCCTTCCTGTTTTTACTCTCATCCTCACCATATAATCATTATAATCGGCATATAATTGTACATCGTGCGGCACGGAATCACCACGGCATCACCCTTCGTGCTATGCACTCTTTCGTCACAAAAACAATACACGACATTAACCTCTGTGCTTTAACTCTATTCCTTACCCAAACAACAATCACAAACAATAAGGAAAGGAAATAAATGAAATTACAATAAGAATCCCAACAAGGGAACAATGCTTCAACAATTAAATCCCAGTAAGGGAATAACATCAAGAACATCAACATTCCGACAAGGGAGATAACAGCAAAAGAAACAATATCTCAGCAAGGGAGGAAACATAATGTTTCTATTCTCTTTGTTGCGTTTACTCCACAATTCACTTCACAACTTGAGCCAGTGCTCTAATAGGTTCAATTACCGCTTACGCTTTCACATTTCTTTATACAACTTGAGCCAGTGCTCCTCATTGTTCAGATTTCACAACTTACTTCCCAAACTTTGCCAACAATAGAAATCACCACCAAATCATGAAAAATACATGGAAGTCATAAGAATCACAGTATAAGACTCACGGGCATGCTTGACACCAATGTATAGATACTTGTCACCATGCCTATACGTCGTACTTGACAAACTACATAGCAAATAGGACTTGACTCCTAATCCCTCAAGATAAGATTAGACCAACACTTACCTCGAACTTTCATGGCCAACTCAAGCCTCAAATACCACCTTTCCTTTTGAATTTGGCTCCAAATAAATTTTATTTAGACATAATCGACTTGATAACATCAATAAATGCTAAACAATTCAATTCCAATGCTTAATTCTAGATTCCCTCTATCATTCTTCCCAAAAGTTTAAAATCGACCCTGGGCTCGCTTGGTCAAAACATGAGGTTAGGACAAAAATTCGATCACTCATTCACCCACGAGCCCGAATATGTATTTAGATTCGTAATCGGACCCCTAACATGAGGTCTAAATTCCATTTACACCAAAGCCCTAACTATACTCAAATCCCTAGTTTTCTACCCTTAAGAACATAATTTAAGCCTAGAAATCTAATGGGCTGGTGAAGTTCTGTTTCAAAAATTGCCCAATTTGGGCTTGGAAGAAGAAGTTATGAAATTTTTGTTTAATCCCGTATATGTTCTATTCTGTTTAAATGACGGGGCAAAATTGCCCTCTGCGATCACAAACGAAGGTATGCGATCGCATAGGGTAAGGGAGATTGGTCACTACGATCGTGGACAAGATATTGTAATTGCATAGAAGAAAATGGGTTCCCTTCCCAGGCTTGGTTTAACATATTACGACAACACAAGAAACAATGCAATCGCATAGAACAATTGGTGACCTCCCAGAATTTACTCTACACGATCGCGGAAGGACCTATGCCATCACATAGCACAAAATAGGACCCCTGAAATTTACACTTAGCGATCGCGAGCCTTCCTATGTGATCGCATAGTACAAAATAACTGGACACTAGCAACAACATAAAACCAGATTTTCTAAGACCAAAAACACTCCGACGCCTATCTGAAACTCAACCGAGCCTTCGGGCTCCAAAACAAACATGCACACCAATAAAACAAATATCGTACAGACTCGCTCGTGCATACAAATCACTAAAATAACATCAACAACTATGGATTTAGCATCAAAATCATGAAAATTTTTCTTAAGAACTTTAAATTTCCAATTTTCTAAAAAAGAAATGATCTGTTTCATGTCGTTTCAAGTCTGTTTCTTACCAAATTTCAAAGACTTATCTTACATCACAAATAAGACCTGTATCGGGCGCCAGAACCAAGACAGTGCGATCACATAGAAGAAAATAGGTTCCCTTTCCAGGTTTGGTTTAACACATTGCGATAGTGGAAGAAACAATGCAATCGCATAGAACAATTAGTGACGTCCCAGAATTTAATCTACACGATCGCGGAAGGACCAATGGATCGCATAGCACAAAATAGGACCCCTGAAATTCACTATGCGATCGCTAGCCTTCCTATTCGATCGCATAGTACAAAATAATTAGACACCAGCAACGGCAGAAAACCAGATTTTCTAAGTCCAAAAACCCTCTAACGCCTATCCGAAACTCACCCGAGCCCTCGGGGCTCCAACCCAAATATGCACACCAACCTAAAAATATCGCATGGACTATCTCGTGCATTCAAATCACTAAAATAACATAAAAACTATGGATTTAGCATCAAAATCATGAAATTTTCTTAAGAACTTCAAATTTCCAATTTTCTCAAAAAGATCCGATTCACGTCATTTCAATTCATTTCTTACCAAATTTCATAGACTTATCTTACATCATATATAAGACCTATACCAGGTGCTGGAACCAAACTAAAGGCCCGATACCATCAAGTTCTAACAACAATTTATTTTCATATCTCAAAAATAATTTCAAAAAACAATTTTCTTTAAAAATTTCATATCTCGGGCTTGGACCTGGGAATTCAATTTCGGGCATACGCCCAAGTCCCATATTTTCATCCAGATTCTGCAGGAGCGTCAAATTATGGTTCCGAATCCGTTTACCCAAAATTTTGATCGAAGTCAAATTAATTCATTTTAATGTCAAAATTCACCATTTTCAAAGATTTTCACATATAGGCTTTTCGGCTGTGCCGGTACTACGCACGCAAATTAATGTGAGACAAAAAATATTTTTATGGCCTCGAAATGCAAAATTTACTTTTAGAACAAGTGATGACCTTTTGGGTCATCAAATAATTAAAGAAACAATGCTATCCCTGCAAGAGAATTGACAGTATAAGTAAATAGATCATGGCAAGGGAGAAATAGCTATAACCAAACTTGTCCCAACATTCTACTACCTCAATTAACACCAATTTGTAATTTCCACGTGTATTTTCATAATCCTTGCTCAACAGAGAGAATCATCAACTTGAAGATCCGCAGTATTATTTAAGAACACATCAAATTTTAATTTAAGACTCACGGTCATTCTTGACACCAACGTATAGAGACTCGTCACCATGCCTATATGTCGTATGCAAAAAGTAGCATGTAGAAAATAGGATGCAACTCTTAATCCCTCAAGCTAAGGTTAGACCAAAAACTTACCTCAAACTTCTATGGCCAACTCAAGCCTCAAACACCAGTTTTCCTTTTGAAAATGACTCCAAATAAATTGTATCTAGACATAATCAACTTAATAACATCAATAAACGCTAAATAATGCAATTTCAATGCTTAATTATAGATTTCCTATCATTCTTCCCAAAAAGTCAAAAATTGACCACGGGCCCGCTTGGTCAAAACACGAGGTTCAGACCAAAACCCGATCTCCCATTCACCCACGAGTCCAAATATATAGTTAGTTTTGAAACGCAACCCTAAAATGAGGTCTAAATTCCATTTATACAAAAAAACCCTAACTCTATCCAAATTCCTAATTTTCTATCCTTAAGAGCATGATTTAAGCCTAAAAATCTAGTGGGTGTTGATAAAAATGGAAGAAAACGAGCTTAGGATAACGTACTTATGAAGCTATGGTGAATTTTATCTTCAAAAGTTGCCCAAGAGGTATGGAGAAGAAGAAGTTTGTGAAAAATATTGAAATTCGCGTAATTCCTTCTGTTTTTGAACTCAATAATAACTAGGCAAATTTTGGTCTATGCGATCGTGAAGAATGGAATGCGGTCGCGTAGGGTAACGGGAATTGGGCATTGCGATCACGGGCTAGGCTATGTGAGCACATAGAGGAAAATGGATTCCCTTCCTAAGATTGGTCTAACACATTGCGATTGCGGAAGAAACAATGCAATTGCATAGAACAATTTGTGACCTCCCCGAATTTGATCGCGGAAGGACATATGCGATTGAATATCACAAGATAGGACCCCTGAAATTTTCACTATGTGATCGCGAACTTTCCTATGCGATTGCATAGAACAAAGGCCTGGACACCAGCAGACAGCAGATTCTGCAACTTTTCCTAAGTATAGAAACCTCCCGAGACCTATCTAAAACTCACCCGAGCCCTCGAGGCTCTAAACCAAACATGTACACTACCTCAAAAACACTCTACGGACTTACTTGTGCGCTCAAATCACTAAAATAACATCAACAACTATGAATTTAGTATAAAAATCATGAAATTTCTTAAGAACTTCAAAATTTCCAAGTTTTCTTAAAAACGATCCGATTCACGTTATTTCAAGTCCGTTTCTTACCAAATTTCACAGACTTATCTTAAATCAGATATAAGACCTGTACTAGTCGTCGGAACTAAAATACAGGCCTGATAACTTTATGTTTTTATCACAAATCATTTCCAAATCTCATAAATAATTTCAAAAAATAATTTTCTTAAAAAATTTATTCCTCGGGCTTGGTACCTCAAAATTCGATTCCGGGCATACTCCCAAGTCCCTTATGTTTTCACGGACCCTCTAGAATCGTCAAATCACAGATCCAGGTCCGTTTACCCAAAACATTGATCGAAGTTAACTTAAATGCATTTTAAGCCAAAATTTCAACATTTCCACATATTTTCACATAATAGCTTTCCAGCTACATGCCCGGACTGCGCATGAAAATCGAGGTGAAGCTGAAAGAGGCTTTTAAGGCCTCAGAACGTTGAATTCATTTTAAAAACAAGTGATGACATTTTGGGTAATCACATTCTCCACCTCTAGAACAAATGTTCGTCCTCGAACGAACATAAGAAGGAAGTACCTAAGTCGGGAAAAAGATGGGGATAACGGCTCCGCATATTGGACTCGGACTCCCAGGTCGATATCTCAGCAGGTTGACCTCTCCATTGAACACGAATAGAAGTAAAACTCTTCGACCTCAATTGATGAACCTACCGGTCTAGAATAGCTACCGACTCCTCCTCATTAGACAAACCCTTGTCCAACTAGACAGTGCTGAAATCTAACACGTGGGATGGATCGCCTTGCTATTTTCGAAGCATGGACACATGAAACACTAGATGCATGGCTGATAAGCTCGTCACCAATGCAAGTCTGTAAGCCACCTCTCCCACTCGATCAAGAATCTCACACCGGCCAATTAACCTAGGTCTAAGCTTGTCCTTATTCCCAAATCTCATCACGCCCTTCATAGGCGACACTCGAAGCAATACCTACTCACTGATCATGAATGCCAAATCACGCACCTTGCAATCAGCATAACTCTTTTTCCTGGACTGGGTTGTACAAAACCTATCCTGAATGATCCTAACCTTGTCCAAGGCCTCTTACATTAGATCTGTACACAATAACCGAGCCTCTTCCCGCTCGAACCATCCAACCGGAGAACAACACTGCCTACCATACAAAGCTTCATAAGAAGCTATATGAATACTCGACTGGTAGCTGTTGTTGTAGGAAACTCTGCTAAATGAAAAATTGATCCCACGAGCCTCTAAAGTCAATGACACAAGCTCGGAGCATGTCTTCCAGAATCTAAATAGTATTCTCGAATCCAAGTGAAACAGCTCGAATATTGACTTAAAGTTACCCTAAAATCTAAACCTCACCGGAATCCGGCCAAACTGGCCTCAGGGGATCTCCTTCTGTCCTTCTCCCCAACCATGCCACCCACAGTCCTCAAACCCTAATAACCACAAGGAAAACTCAGATCTGAGACCTTATTTGATCTTAAGAATCACAACCCCCCCCCCCCCTCTTTGATCCTTTGGCCCTCTTCGGTACTCAAGGCAAATGCCTTAGAGGTTAAAAACCTCTCAAAAGAGGCCAGAAACTCATGAAATTGGAAGAATATCAATTTAGGGTTGCATGCACACACAAAAGCTAAGTACCATGTATTCATTTTTGCATAAGTCTTTCTTTAGTTGATGTTTTGTTTTAGCTTTTACATGTTTGCCATGGTCTCATTCTGAAATATGCTTGTGTTTTCTTTGGGTGTCACTTGTGAATTCATTCCTTCTATAATCTTCTAAGTTGTTTCACATCTAAAATTTCACATGACTAGTTGATCTTTGCCTTTTGGCTCTGAAATTTTGCATGATTTGTCGATCTTTACCTCCTGATTTATCACTTTATTTGTTTCACCCTGAGTTCCTGATTAGTTTTGGTAAATGCTTATCTTTTGGACCCTACTTGTGCTGCGTCATGATTCTGAGTAGTTGTTTTCATATTAGAATCTCATACCCGTCATAGTTCTTTAGTAACTTTGATCTTCAATATTTGTATTCGGCTAATTTGTTTTGCTGAACTTTTAACTGCTGATATCAGCCTTTAGTTTCATGCTTTTATTTATGCATATACGGAGTGTTCAATCCTTTTTATTCAATTCTAACTTTCAAGTTTTACTGAGTGTTTTAATTAGGTTATTTCTGTAAGTTGAGCATCAGTTGATGGGTTTCCTTTTCTGGTCACTTTAATTCATTGGTTTTTGACAGAAAATGCATTGAACATTCATACAATCCTGAATGATAATTGTTGCTGAAAAGTCCACATTAAGATACTTGTTTAAAACTTGAGTTGTATTGACAAATTCTTAAACTTTTCAATTAAGGCTGTAGTCCAGACCCAATTTTGGCCCATAACTTGACCAGGGTCAGGCTTGACCAAACCAAATGAAAACCAAGGGTAAAAAACCTTAGGTTAGTTAATTAGGAAAGGAAATAGGGGTATAGAGGGCATTTGAGCCTAAAATAATCTTGTAACAACCCCTAGAACATTCTAGTGAGGGTCTTAGGCATAATTTCAGCCTTAAACTTGAGGCACAAGTCAGAAAACTAAGGCCTAACTGAAATTTGAATAAGGGACTAAACGAAAAACAAGGAAATAGAGGTTGCCCTAAGGCTTCGACAATAAAAAGGAGCAATCTGAACATTTGGGGGAATTTTTTGGGCGGGGGACTTTTGGACATTTTCGAGCAGAATTTTTTCTTTAAAAGCTTAGTAGTAAATTAGAATACAAAAATACATATTAGTTTCCTCTACATTCTTCAAAAAATTATTAGTGCTGTTCTATTTGGCTTGACACAAAAGTCTTCCTGAATTCTGGGTGTTTACTATTTGATTGGTTGTTGCTTGCTTGCTGGTTGCTTTCATCTACTCATAGGCTTTGTTCCTTGCTGAATTCCAGGTACATTTCGATGTCCATTGATGTATGGAGCTTGAGTTGAATATACTCCAAAATTTGAAGATCTATGTTCATTATTTTCTCTTTGAACCCTCACCTTGTTTTCTTTTCCTTTAGTTTTAATATACCCCATGATAGAGATAGGTGCATTGTAATAACTGGACATTTGGACTGGTTTGCTTGTAATAACTGGACATTTGGACTGATCTGCCTTGTAATGATTGGACGTTTGGACTGATATTTTGAATATGCACATAATAGTAAGATTAACTAGTGGTATGGTCAGTTTAGGTGTTTTGTTTCCCAATTTATCTAAAAACTGGATTTAGGAGAAGATGTTAGTATAATATAGTCTGGTCATTGCGAACTACCAGTATTTTCTGTAAACTTTTGATGGTTTGGATTGTTAAGCTTAACTATCATGTGTTTTGAGAAAAAATGTAAATCGAAAATAGCACTTTTTTTTATTCAAACAATAGAAAACAAAACTCGTTGGGTATCCAGCTCCGTATTGCATTACTTGTTAATTTATAACTTACAGCTCGATAACTATGAATGTGTAGTGTTTTAATTCATTTATGCTCCAGTTCATTTGGAGATAGTCTAATCAAAATTATTCAATGTCTATTGTTGGAACTATGGTTGAATTTTCGATAACTGAATGTGTGCATACTCTGAATGATGAGTATTTCACATTGATTCCTTGTATATTGAGGTTGAAGTCTGATCATATCAATTTAAGGCATTTTTCTTATTTAAATACATGCAACACACTTCGTGACAATCGAGTGCATAGCTTTAGAGATATAACTGAAAGAAGGGTCGTCGACACTCGACCATAATGGACTAGTTAATCTGATGTTTCTGAGCCCAATTAGGAAGCCCAATAGTTGCCAGTTATGGCGTAAACGATGCAAGCTACTGGGTTAGCAAAATAAAGCCCAACGCATAGTTATCCATAGATGAGGCTAAAATATAAATATGGGATTTCCCAAAACCCACGAATAAATGACTAGGATATTGTAGATACAGGAATAATAGAAAACTTAATTTCTTTAGGATGTCCTTATAAAATAAAGTGAGCCTTGTTGACTAAATCGAGCACCACACGAGACTCCTTAATTAAATGAACCATTTAGAAAATTGGAAGTGCCGATTAGCAAACTTCACGGCCTCCCACGAATTTCGAAAGACGTAGTTGCTATAGGCGCGCACATATTAATAAAATACCATCCTAAATTCGGGTGCGCATTTATGTGACCCAAATCCAAATCTCGACGAAGTTGGAACGTATCAAAATCCACGGGTGCATTTATGCGACGTGGTTTTAGGCGCGTTCTAACGACGTTACAATTCTCTTTTTAAAATAATAATAAAAGAGGTTTAAGGTGAAAAAGCACATAAATTAAAACATGTTCTAAAATCAGATAATTTAAGCCAAATATAACAGTTGAGCGACCGTGCTAGAACCACGGAACTCGGGAATGCCTAAGACCTTCTCTCGGGTTAATAGAATTCCTTACTCGGATTTGTAGTTCGCGAACTGTTAAATAGAGTCATTCTTTCCTCGATTCGGGATTCTAAACGATGACTTGAGACACCATAAATCTCCCAACTAGCGACTCTGAAATTCTCTTAAATAATTGAATTTCGTTTCGATTCCCCTTAAATTAGAAACAAAAATAAGTGTCCATCTGGAGCCACAGCTTAAGAAGGAAATAATTGAGGTATTGTTGGAGTACGACATGCCCGGATTGAGCACTGATTTGATAGTCCACAAATTACCTACTTACCCAGCCTGCATTCTCGTCAAACAAAAGTTGAGAAAGTTTAAAACTGATATGAGCGTGAAAATCAAAGAAGAGGTGACCAAGCAGTTTGAGGCAAAAGTTATCCGAGTCAAACGATATCCCACCTGGTTAGATAATGTCGTGCCTGTACCAAAGAAGGATGGTAAAACCAGAGTGTGGGTTGATTACCGTGACCTCAACAAAGAAAGTCCAAAAGACAACCTCCCCCGACCGAATATCCACATATTGATTGACAATTGTGCGAAGCATGAGATCGGGTCATTCGTGGATTGTTATGCAGGCTACCACCCGATTTTAATGGATGAATAAGATGCGGAGAAAACAACATTTATCACACCGTGGGGGAGATACTGCTATAGGGTCATGCCTTTTGGTTTGAAAAACACCGGGGCAACATACATGACGGCAATGACAATCATTTTCCTGGATATGATGCATAAAAAAATTGAAGTCTATGTGGACGATGTGATTGTGAAGTCCAGAAAGCAATCTGATCATGTCAAAGATCTGAGGAAATTTTTTCAGAGGCTCCGCAGGTATGATCTCAAGCTCAACCAGACAAAATGTGCATTTGGGGTTCCCTCGGGAAAGTTGTTAGGGTTCATAGTCAACCGCCAAGGCATCGAGCTGGACCCATCAAATATCACAGCTATATAGGAGTTGCCGCCACCCAGAAACAAAATAGAAGTAATGAGTCTACTGGGAAGGCTGAATTACATCAGTCGATTCATCGCCCAGCTCACGACCATATATGAGCCCATTTTTAAGCTGCAAAAGAAGGATGCTGCAGCGAAATGGAAAGGAGAGTGCCAGGAAGCTTTTGATAAGATAAAGGGATATTTGTCAAACCCATCAGTACTGGTCCTGCCAGAACCAGGGAGGCCTCTAATCTTATATTTGACAATCCCGGACAACTCATTTGGATGCGTGTTGGGTCAACACGATGTTACTGGGAGAAAAGAGCAAGCCATATACTACCTCAGCAAGAAATTTACGGCCTATTAGGTTAAGTACACTCATCTTGAAAGGACATGCTACGCTTTGACATGGGTAGCCCAGAAGTTGAAGCATTACTTGTCATCATACACCACTTATCTCATCTCGCGACTGGACCTATTGAAATACATTTTCCAGAAGCCCATGCCCACAAGGTGGCTCGCGAAATAGAAAATCATGCTTACTGAATTCGACATCAACTACATAACTAGGACCGCTATAAAGGCACAGGCATTGGCAGACCATTTAGCAAAGAATCTCATAGATGAAAAATATGAACCCTTGAGCACATTTTTTTCCGGACGAGGAAGTGATGCACGTCAATGAAATGGAACGGGATGAAAAGTCGGGGTGGAAATTGTTCTTCGATAGGGCTGCCAACATGAAAGGCGTCGGGATAGGAGAGTTACTCATTTTTGAAGAAGGGTGTCATTACCCGGTCACAGCTAAACTCCGTTTCTATTGCACCAACAACATGTCTGAGTATGAGGCATGCATTTTGAGTTTGAGATTATCAGCGGACATGGGTGTCCAGGAAGTCTTGGTCTTGGGGAACCAGGACTTTCTGGTACACCAGATCCAAGAGGAATAGGAGACAAGAGACAGAAAACTCATACCTTATCGGCAGTACTTGCATGATCTTTGTCAGCGGTTCCGGTCAGTAGAGTTCAGGCACATTCCCAGAATTCATAATGAGGTTGCCGATGCCTTGGCTACTTGGCATCAATGTTACATCACCCGGATAAGGCATATGTTGACCCAATACATATCCGGGACAATGATCAACATGCTTATTGCAACATGGTGGAAGCAGAGCTCGACGACGAGCCTTGGTTCCACAACATCGAGGAATATATCAGGAAAGGTGTGTACCCGATGCAAGCCACGAGTGACCAGAAGATAACAATCTGTCGTTTGTCAAGTGGGTTCTTCCTCAGTTGAGGGTATTATACAAGAGACGCCAGATCTGGGTTTGTTAAGATGCGTAGATGCTCGGCAGGCGACGATCATCATGAATGAGGTGCATGCTGGCGTCTACGGACTGCACATGAGCGGATATGTTTTGGCAAAGAAGATTCTACGTGAAAGGTATTATTGGCTCATCATGGAACGGGATTGTATCAACTTTGTGTGCAAGTGCCACCAGTGTCAAGATCGCACATTGGAAATCTACCCCGTACAGCCCCAAGGTGAATGGAACGGTTGAAGCAGCAAATAAGAACATAAAGAAGATACTCCGTAAATGGTAGAAGGATCTAGGCAGTGGCATGAGAAGTTGCATTTTACATTGTTAGGTTATCGCACCACTATCCGTACTTCATTTGGGGCTACTCCATACTTATTGGTATATGGCACAGAGGCGGTGATCCCAGACGAGGTCGAAATCCCCTCTTTCCAGATCGTGGCCGAAGCAGAAATCGCCGACGAAGAATGGGTCAAAACTCGTTTGGAACAATTAAGCCTGATTGACGAGAAAAGATTGGCGGTGGTCTATCATGGCCAGTTGTATCAACAAAGAATGGCAAGGGCATATAATAAGAAGGTGCGCCCCAGAAAGTTTGAAGTAGGTCAACTAGTATTAAAGTGCATCCATCCTCACCAGGCCGAGGCGGAAGGCAAGTTCGCTCCAAACTAGCAAGGGCCATTCATTGTATCAAGAGTGTTTTCCAATGGAGCATTGTATCTGACTGATGTGGAAGGGAAATGCACGGAAATAGCTATAAATTCGGGTGCTGTCAAAAGATATTATGTACGATTTTCTTTAGAACATTATTTATACTTGACATATGTTTGTACTTGGCAAATTTTGAAGATTGAAACAACGAAGGCATTTTGTTCTGCTACCTAAACACTTTATCCTTTGCTAACCCTTTTGAGCTTTAGTTATTTTCTTTCGTGCCCGCTTTCAAAATCAGTAACAAAAGTCGGAAACACAAGTGTGAGAAGGCAGTAAAAAATGGAAAAAAAAAGAAAAAAAGAGAAGAAAAAGGGAAAAAAAGAGAAAAAAAGAAAAGAGAAAAGAGAAAAGGAAAAAAATAAAGAAAGAAAATAAAATGAAACAAAGAAAAAGGGAGAAGAAAAATAGAAAGGAGAGAAGAAAAACAACAAAAATACAAGGAATCGTCATGAACTACGTTTGACCTGATTCCTTTTAAAAGGATACATAGGCAACCTCACGGTTCGGCCTCATCAAAATGAAATTCAAGAGTCCCCAAGCAAGAAACTGGGGCAGAAGTTGTGGTTGTTGTAAGAAATCTGATTTCGAAAGATTTAATTTTGAACCCATGTGAATTACTTTGAGCCTTTGATATCCCTTCTTTCTAACCCTATCCAAAATCCCACGTTACGTTCCAAAGAAAGACCTCCTGATCAGTCTTCAAAAGATGCCGAGTTGAGTAGGAAGAAGAGATTCATGTCTGGGACAACAATTTGAGCCAGACAAGAGAGATAATAAAATGAGAGAGTCTTATCGGTGAAAACCCTCACGGGCACCATAAGGCGATGAGAGTTTGAGAGATAATAAAATGAGAGAGTCTTATCGGTGAAAACCTTCATAGGCACTGTGAGGCGAAGGTAAGGCAAAAGCAAAATTCAGAAAGGTGTTATTGATGGAAGAACACTATAGAGCAGGTCGAGCTAGGGTTTGGTCGAAAGAATGGTTTAGAAGGGTCACGATAGCAAAAGCACGTCAACGGAGGGTCAGTCATCGAAACGGATTGGGTCGACCAAGCCGAAGTGCATGTCATGATCATGAAAACTAGTTGTTCCTCTTCAGATAAGTCTCCTTTCTTCTCTTTTCAAATAGTCAGTGAGTCTGGAATTCTTTACCCTTAATACCATTTAGAGTTTTTGCATTTCATCTTTCTCTCGAATCTATAGAGTTTTGTTTAGGCAAGCGAGAGGAATTTCAAAGCCAATTATCAAGCTCCCAAAGGGACAAAGTGCATGATGCCCAAAGGTGTAACAAAGATAACAACTGTGGAACGACAAAGGGAAGGATTCATAAAAGTTGTAACTAATGGAAGAAACAAGAATCGGCAAGGCAATGGAATATCACACAACAAAAGGTATGCAAATGAAACCATAAAGATTCGGATAAAACATAAATTGGCCTAACACGAAAACGGAAAAGGTCACAAGGTCGCAATTTTTGACCAAACGTAATACGTCAGGGAAAGATATAAAGAATTCAGGTGAAGGATCGAGAGTGCAACATAGGGCAAGAGACAAAAGTGAGGGCATAAAGCCAAGAGTCAGGCGAGCATCCCAAATGGTCCGGTTAGTCTGAGGAAAGGGATAAGGATTTCTTGAAGGGGTTCGAAATATAACACTAGGACGAGAAACAAGACAAAGCCACAAAGGTTAAAGCATAACACTCTAACCCAGCAATCGTTAGAGAAGGGTATAAGGCTTCTAGCAAAAGAGGCAAAAGCGCAATACAAAGCCGGAAATGGCCATGAGAGTTGACCCAGAGGGATATATTAACTCGTTAGTCGTCGGGAAGGGGCAAAAGAGAATTTTCGAAGAAGGTCGGAAATACAACACAAAAATGAGGAGCAGAGTGAAGGCACATGGGTCAGAGGGTCAGTCAAGCGTATTACACTGACTTGGAAGTCTCGAGAAAGGTGTAAGGGTTCCGGCAAAAAGGGGCTAGAAATATAATACAATTATGGGGAGCAAAGTAAAGCCGCAAAGGTTTAAGGGGGTCAGCCTACCAACTCAGACAACTCATCATCAACATGGAGATTGGAACACAGCAGAACATGACAACGAGGAGGCCGCTTCCAACAAGAATGCATCGAGCCAACCACTACTTTTCAAACTGACAAATTTTCTTTGATTGACATAGGGGCCGAAAATTCTGGAAGAGCCTAAAGGAGGCCGTCCACGGAAAAGGCAGGCACACGACAGGTATGGTCGAAATATCAGGACCCTTCTGAAAAATGAGGCTCAGTGAAAACTAAAAAGAGACATAGTCGGTCATAAACACCCTCCCCAGCAAAGGCACAATGGGACAAACTTTGACTAGAACCCAATAGAAATAACTAAATGTTAAAAGAGGCATGGAAGTTGAGATGTAATGCAGTCCAAAACTCAAATGGGTGTGGGTAACATAGGAACGCTCCAACACCTCCCCAGTAAAAGTCGCAAAAACCAGCAGAAATTAGAATTGGCATTTAAGTTTGAACCCTCAAGACCCTCCTGGAAAATGGGACTCTTTTAAAGGATAGAGGCAATCATGGATAGTAAAGGGCATAAAAATGACTTGCATGTTGAGTAGGATTCAGTAAAGAGTTGTCAGGACCCTCCTGAAAAATGGGACTTAACTCCGCCCAGCACCAAACGGGCAAAATTTTGCAATTAGGCACCCACCTGTAGAATAATGGAGTATTTTTCAATTTTCAACTTTTGCAATCAGGCACCCACTTGTAGAACAAGGGAATATTTGTTAAAATTCAAATTTTTCAATCAGGCACCCACCTGTAAAACAAGGGAATATTTTTCAAAGGTCCAAGATTTTGTAATCAGACACCCACCTGTAGAACAAGGGAATATTATTCAATTTTCAAATTTTTGATAATCAGGCACCCACCTATAGAACAAGGGAATATTTTTCAAAATTTTTCAGGCACCCACCTGCAGAACAAGGGAGTATTTATCAAAATTTTAAAATTTTAAGCTTCAGGCGCCTACTTGTAAAACAAGGAAATATTTTTTCAAAATTCCGAAATCAGGCGCCCACCTGCAGAATAGGTGAATATTTTTCAAAATTTTAAGTTTTGGCAGTAAGGTGCCCACCTGTAGAATAAGGGAGTATCTTTCAAAAATTCAAGATTTTGTAATCAGGCACCCACCTGGAGGACAAGCGAATCCAGTTCAGTTTCATTTAATTTTGATAATCAAGCACCCACTTGGAGAACAAGGGAATATTTCTCGCAATTCAAGTTTCGACGATCAAGCACCCACCTGTAGAACGAGGGAATGCTTTCAATGGGATACATCTTAAGACTAGCAATTCGGAATCAAAATAGAGGAAGAGAAATGTCAGACAACAAGGAAACAAGAAGTTCCACAGGAGGAAACACCGGTTAATAAAGCAACAAGAAGTTCCACAGCAAAAAATGCAAGACAACAAGGCAATAAGGATCCAGAGCAAGTCGGAAGACATAAATAGGTTTTCTTGTAATCCATAGTTCATAGCTTAGTCTAGCTTCTTTATTTATTTATTTATTTTTCAATGGTGTAATAAGGGGGTCTAGCAGCAGCAGCAGTAAACTCACAGCCTCGATAGTCCCAGCTACCAAACATTCCAGAACTACACTGACCTGATTCCTTTATCGCCAAGGATACGTAGGCAACCTTTGAAGCAAGGTTCGGCCAAGAATTTTTCAAAATAATTCACAAGAAGTATTCAGTCGGACAAAAATCGCTCATGTTCACTCGCTTGTCTTTACATGAAAACTCTTCGTGTTCCCGCGCAAAGAGAGGCAGCTGTGAGCATGTCATTTTTGCCCTGTTAAGTCGACTCCTACAGGACTCTCAGGCTTAGGATTTTCCTTTTAATATTTCTTTTATGATTTAATTTTAGAATTTAATTGCGTGCGCCAATGTGTTTTCAGTAATGCATGCTTAAAATCATTAAGGATTTAATTTCATGTTTTTTTTGCTAAAATAATTTTAATTAGGGATATTTTACAAATATAAAATTCAAAAAAATATAAGTAGTACTACTGGCGTTTTAATCAATTTGTTTAATTTTAATTAGTTGCATCTTATTATTTGTGTTGCATAAATAGACAAGTATTATGTTAATTAGGCTTTTTAAAACGTAATTAGGAATTAAATAAAACAAAAAAAGGGAGAAGAAAACAAACAGAAGCATATATGTATAACCACCCAGGCTGGCCACAATTGGGCCAGACCTGGGTGGCCCAAATATTTTGAACCTGTAACACACTCATGCCCGGCCCAAATAAGGTCCCTGACCCAGTCCACACGCAAAAACCCTAAACGACACCGTTTTAGGGCCAGGCCATCACAGCCATTGATCAACCAACCATCCAACGGCCCTGAAACCCTCACCCAAATTAAATATATATGTTCAAATGTCTGTATAGATAGAGAGAAAAACTCATCACCCTCCTCGTACCAAAATACACCGACTGTAACACCTCCCCATCTCCGCCCTTATGACCACCCAGCAACTACCCTAATGCCTCTGCCGGAAATCACCTCACGGCGACGGCTGGTCACCAAACCGCCCCAAATTTACACTACAAGACCACCAAGACCCCCCTTCCCCGTCATGTGATCAGCTTCCCTCGAATAACTCCCCGTCTCTTCGAATATTCAAAAGAAGGATCACCGGAACCACCGTCTCCGGCGACCCAACCCCAAACAAACCCAAAGTCACATCCCTGAACCACCTCACCTTCCCCTTTCCAACCATCCATACCACACCCTTCGAATCTAAGTGAAACGACTCGAATATTGATTTAAAGTTTACCCTAAAATCTAAACCTCACCGGAATCCGGCCAAACTGGCCTCAGGGGATCTCCTTATGTCCTTCTCCCTAACCATGCCACCCACAGTCCTCAAACCCTAATAACCATAAGGAAAACTCAAATCGGAGACCATACTAGGTCTCAAGAATCACAAAACCCTCCTCTTGAATCCTTTGGCCCTCTCCGGTACTCAAGGCAAATGTTGTAGAGGTTAAAAACCTCTCAAAAGAGACCAGAAACTCATGAAATTGGAAGAATATCAATTTAAGGTTGCATGCACATACAAAAGCTAAGTACCCTGTTTTTATTTTTTCATAAGTCTTTTCTTTAATTGATGTTTTGTTTTGGCTTTTACATGTTTGCATGGTCTCATTCTGAAATATGCTTGTGTTTTCTTTGGGTGTCACTTGTGAATTCAGTCCTTCTATAATCTTCTAAGTTGTTTCACATCTGAAATTTCACATGACTAGTTGATCTTTGCCTCTTGGATATGAAATTTTGCATGATTTGTCGATCTTTACCTCCTGACTCATCACTTGCTTTACCTCTGAAATTCTGAATGGATATTGATCCTTGTCTCTTGATTTTCATTTGTTTCACCCCTGAGATCCTGAGTAGTTTTGGTAAATGCTTATCTTTTGGACCCTACTTGTGCTGCGTCATGATTCTGAGTAGTTGTTTTCATTTTAGAATCTCATACCCGTCATAGTTCTTTAGTAACTTTGATCTTTAATATTTTCATGTATTAGGCTAATTTGTTTTGCCGAACTATTAATTGCTGATATCAGCCTTTAGTTTCCTGTTTTTATTTATGTATATACTGAGTGTTGTTGGACAATACGCTTTACGCTAGAGGGGGGGTGAATAGCGTTTTAAAATTATTAAGCGTTTTAGTGCGGAATTTAAAAACTTTGCAGAAATTAAAACAAGTGCAGTAGAATAAACTTACACAATGATGTATCCTGGTTGGCCACAAACGTGGTTAGTCCAGTCCCCGAGAGACTCTCTCGAGATTTCCACTAAACTTGTCAAGCTTGCGGGTGCTTAACAAACCGTTACAGCTGAGGACACAAGCCTCACCTAGGTGCTCGGGGATCACAATCCCAAAGGCTTCAATTGCTCGGGGATACCAATCCCAAAGACTTCAATTGCTCGGGGATAACAATCCCAAAGACTTCAACTGCTCGGGGATAACAATCCCAAAGACTTCAACTGCTCGGGGATAACAATCCCAAAGACTTCAACTGCTCGGGGATAACAATCCCAAAGACTTCAACCGCTCGGGGATAACAATCCCAAAGACTTCAACCGCTCGGGGATAACAATCCCAAAGACTTCAACTGCTCGGGGATAACAATCCCAAAGACTTCAACTGCTCGGGGATAACAATCCCAAAGACTTCAACCGCTCGGGGATAACAATCCCAAAGACTTCAACCGCTCGGGGATAACAATCCCAAAGACTTCAATCGAGGAATCACAAGTTCCTCAACAAACGAGAATCGCAATTCTCTTACAAACACAAAACACACTCACTTTACAAAGCACTCCTCAATGAGTAGATATGAGTAGAAATAGTACGCTCAAGATCACAACAACTTAGCTCAATAGAATGGCTCTTCAAAAAGCTTTATGGATGAATGGAAAATGATGATCAATGTAAGAAAGCTTTTAGCAATGAAAATACTCAAAGTGTATATGTTGTTGTTGTGAAAACACTGAGTTGAAGCTGTATTTATAGGTGAAAAACTCAGTCTTACCGTTGTCTAATTGCCAATTAAGGATTGCTGAAATTACTCAGTGACAATCGATTGTCAAGACTAAACAATCGATTGTTTGCCTATCAGATTAAAAATTCAATCCCGGATTTTACGTCAACAATCGATTACTTCAAATCAATAATCGATTATTTATAACGTTAAGAAATCCTTTCCAATTTTTGGCATAAAACATCGATTGTCCGGAAATCAACAATCGATTATTTTAACAACGTTCAGAAAATCTTTTCCAGATTTTAAGCAAAACATCGATTGTTAAATATCAACAATCGATTACCTGAAGGTAATTGAAAATATATGACAACGGTCAGCTTCAACAATCGATTATCAAATGGAATAATCGATTATTAATTAATTTCAAAACTCTCTGTCTCATATATAATCGATTATCAAAAGCCACAATCGATTATCATTTTATTTAAAATCACTGGGAGACATTTTTCTCATTCTAATCGATTACCATTAGTTCATAATCGATTTTTATGAGTTTGAAAACTTTGCCTCAGTTAACAATCGATTATCATAAGTACACAATCGATTGTTATGCAGTTTGCAAAAACCTGATGTTAACTGACTTACCCACAATCGATTATCATTAATTCATAATCGATTGTCATGCAGTCTTGGCTTAGAGATACTCGATTATCATAAGTACATAATCGATTATCTTAGCCCAGATTTTTGAGGCATGTCTGGAAAACATTTTAACAAATGTAAATATGCATAGTTTAAAGTCATTTGACACTTAATTTAAATATGCATGATTTTGGAAAAATAATTTTAGTAGAGAAGCCATGTTATGAGCCAAGTTGAGGAATCAAGATCACAATTAATATTGACTCAATTATAACATTTCTAAACTTTGTCTTGAGCTTCTTGTAATGCATCCATTTTGTGCTTGTCCTTGAGCACTGCTGTATATCGCTTTTTTGCTTTGTTTGACATTCATCAAAACCTACAAAAGAACACGTTTAGTATATTGCATTTGAAACGTGTTTCCAACAATTTCCCCCTTTTTGATAATGGCAAACATAAGCGGGATATATGCAATAATTATTTTGATAATCCAAGACAAGTGTAAAGTATGCAATTTGATGTTCCCCCTCAATTCATGTTCCCCCTCACTTTAAGCATGAATGAAGTTGAGAGTGATATAGCATACTTCTTGATATCCCGTTTCTTCCCCCTTTTGCCATTAGCAAAAATATATACAAGGGAAGAATATGAAAAAAATATGAAATAAACAAAAGTTTATTTATTGGAAAACAACATTACATGGGTGGAGCCAAACACAATAAAACGAACAACAACTAACCAACCAAGGAAAAACAAATCAAAAACAACAAATTCACATCATCAAAAACAACAATTTCATCATTCATCACCCCCATCCCCTTCATCATCATTGGGAGGCGCTTGATATGGCACCACCTGAGCATAGGCATAATGCACGTGATCAAAGTAACCATGGACCTCACGGGTTAATTGAGTAATTTGGTCAGAGATAGTCCGGAGGGTAGGCTCCTGAGGAGGATGAGCACGACGGGCTTGTCGATTTTGAGGAGGAGCGGGAGCATGATCACCATCATGATGAAAGGAAGACTCCGAAATTTCCCAGATTTTGGTGCTCTTTTTGAGAGGACCATTAGCAATATTGACCCCGGAAGCTTCAAGAAATTTCATTATTAAGAGGGCATAGGGGAGAGGTATGTCATCTCTGGTGGCATTGAACATATGAGATTGAATAAGCTTGCACCAATTGATTTTAACACCGGTGACAATGGCATGAAGAAATTTGGCATCCTCTTGGGAAATGGTGGTGTGATTGAGTTTACGGGGTTTGAGAACACGAGTGATGAAATAGAGAATGAAACGATAATTCGGGTCCATACCCTTTATGGTGGGACGACGGGAAGAAGACTCATCATAGGCGACTCCGGCTTGGCGGAAGAGATTAGCTTCATCAATCATGTCCCCGGCATCATTTATGTACTGGTAGATGTCTTCACCATCATGCGGAATGCCGGCAATGAGGTGGAGGTTATCTTCAGAAATTAGAATGGAAATGCCGTTAACATTGGTAACGAGTTCACCCTCACCATCTTTGTGAAGGTTGGAGTAAAAAGCTTCAACCAAAGTAATGTTGTAGTAGGGGTGAGTAAGGAGTAGGAAATTGAAAAGTTGGCACTCTCTTAGCATATTCGCGGCTGGAATGAATGGTGCAACAAGAGCGTTTGTTGAAACGCGAGGAGGGAGAATAAGGCGTTTCTCAAATTTGGTTAAGAAACGGGTGAGCTCTTCATCGGATTCAAAGAATAGAACCGATCCATCTTGATATGGATGGCGAGAAGAAGAAGCACCTTGTTTGGAACGAGCACGTTTGGAGTTGCGGCTTGACATTTTTGAAAAAGATGTGCTAGGATTTTTCAAAGATAACAAGATAATTTGATGCTTGGGAGGCTTGAGTGAGTATACAAGAGCATATGTGCAGCCTATATATAGAGAAGGAATGAATCTTACACTTATTGGAAAAGATTTGAAGAGATTTGAAGATCTTTGAAGTCTGAAACGGTAAAAATAAATTCACTGACCGTTCAACAATCGATTGTTTGAATAGAATAATCGATTGTCATTAATGAAAATGATCTGACACATCGATTACACGCCAAAAAAAATTTGAAAAAGATAGTTGATTGTCAAACTTGGTAATCGATTGTTTTTCATATTTATGACCTGACAGGAATCGATTGTAGAGCCAAAACGGTAACATAAGTTTAAAACAGATAATCGATTGTCAATATATAGTAATCGATTTGTTTCACTCACAGAGAGTTTGGATTTTGGCAAATAATCGATTGGCAGAACAAATAATCGATTGTTTGGAAGGGGGATGCTAAAATGATGAGACTTAATTCTATCAAGCAATGTAAACATTCAACAAGATTTCATGACAAAAAAAATTGAATCAACAAATAATCGATTATTGATACTGATAATCGATTGTAAGCATAAATAATCGATTATGATCGATTTTTCTTGTATCAAGACAATTTATACTTTCCTCTTACCTTTTGGGGGATACCTGCAAAATAGAATTAAACATCTCCGACGCTCAAGTCAGTAATCTATAAATGAAATAATAACTTTGAAACTAGTGTAGTCGGGTGAAAAACGTGAACTCTTAAGAATTTTGTCCTAGGATGTTCTTAAGAGGGTTTAGGGTACTTACCTTCCCTTCGACTTTGCCAATTACCTGATTTTGAACATCCTCCGTTCATTTTGGTCTTTTGGCTCATTCTTCAATTTAAGAAGCTTCTTCCACAATTTTGCCTTTGTCTTCCTTGTATTTTGTCTTTTAAATTTTTCGAAAATACTTCCGATTTTGAAAAAAATGCCTAAATCGACTTTTCCGTCTCTTCCTCCTTCTTTGTGCTTTAATTGAAGGAATTTTGAATTCGTCTCCCGTCAAGTGTTTGGAGCATCCACTACACTTGATTCCTTCAAGCACACCTGCAAAACAAATCAATGCTCTTTTGGTACCCATGCCATTTTGGGTCCTTGAGGGTTATGCATACTATAATGATATGTTTGAGTAGCATGTCTATGTCTAGTAAAGCATGCGGGAGCAATATGACCAATTCGTCTACAATAATGACATGTCACATTTGGATTATGCATGCGTCTAGGCTCATAGTAGCTAGAATAATGCACATTGTTTACTCTATTTTCATTTCTCCTAATTTGAGCACCATAATCATTTCTAGGTTGAACATTTCGGGATCTTCTAGCATGATCACTGTTGTGCCTAAAATATGCATCATGTCTATGGTGACGATTGCTAGGCGGAAGGTCATGTCTAGGTCTCCTAATATTTTGTCTAGCATGCATGTTTGTTTTAGGAAAGGCATTTTTGTTATTAATCCTAGATTGAGCTCTAGGTGGTTGGGTTTTTGCATCAACCTCTTCTTCATTTATGAAGCCTATTCCATGCTTGGTTGATTTCAAGTTATCAAGCACCACATTCAAGTTTTTATGAGAGGAGTTGAATTTATCTAGTGTGCCTTTTAATCTACCTACTTCATTCTTAAGGTCTACACAAGAAGCACAATTTTTTGTAGAACTCTCGGGCTTGTCAGAACTTCTTTTCCCATAAAACTTGTTTTGTTCTAGTAGCTTCTCATTTTCCAAAACCAATTTTTCTAATTCTTTTTCTTTTAATGAAAACTGTTTTTGAAAATCTTGTTCTTTTAGAGAAGCACTTTCTCTTAAACTAGTGACGGTTTTTGTAACTTTGAGAAATTCAGCATACAATTCATCAAAGGCATTTCTCATGTCATCAAGAGTATAAAAATTTTGAGAAGAGATTTGACTTACCTCACTTTGATTTTCTTCCTGTGTCATGAGGCAGAGACTTGCAGCTTCTTCATTTTCTTCTTCACTGGATTCGTCTCCGGAATCTCCTCCCCAAGATATGTATGCTCGTTGCTTCTTGAAGGGTTTCTTCTCCTTTCTAAGATTTGGGCAGTTTGTTTTGATATGCCCTGTTTCACCACATTCATAACATTTAACTTGCTCACCTTGCTTTTTCCCTTTGCGGTCATATTCTTTTCGCATGAATTTTTGGAACTTTTTGATGATGAGTCCAAATTCGCTATCTCCATCCTCTTCAATTGGTGATTGACTTGTGCTCGCCTTTAGAGCAATCTTTTGCCTTCTTTGTTCATCAATAACAGGGTTAAGAATAGTGGATTCATAAGTCTTAAGATTACCTCTAAGAGTGTCTATGGTGACGTTCGTGATTCCAATTGACTCTTGAATCGCATCGGCCTTTGATCGCCATGCCGGTGTTAGACTCCTAAGGATTTTTCGAACTAGTTCTTTGTCTGTGAACGTCTTCTTGAGCGCGTGGAGATCATTCACTAATGATGAGAACCGCTCAAACATCTCGTCTACCTTTTCGCCTTCCTTCATATGGAACAATTCGTAAGCATGAGTTAAAAAGTCAATTTTAGCTTCTCTTACCTGGTCAGTCCCTTCGTAAGTGACCTCAAGCTTGTCCCACATTTCTTTCGCTGTTTTGCAGCAGGAGATTTTCCTGTAATCATTAGCATTAACAGCACAAAGTAATAAATTAATAGCTTTAAAATTATTTTGGACCATTCGATTATCCTCGGCGTTGAATTCCTCTTCTGATTTTGGCACCCATTCTCCTTCCACCTTTTTGACAGGAACCTCATTTCCTTTGGTGTACACCTTCCACAAGTAAGGGCTGTTTGATCTGACGAATATCTGCATCCTTTCTTTCCAATATGAATAATTAGTCCCGTTAAACAAAGGAGGTCTTGTGGGGCACTGTCCTTCATCAATACCTGCAAAAGAGTCTAGAGTAGAAGCCATGGAAAGATTCTCTCAAACGGTTAAGTCTTTCAGAGAGTATGGCTCTGATACCAATTGTTGGACAATACGCTTTACGCTAGAGGGGGGGGGGGTGAATAGCGTTTTAAAATTATTAAGCGTTTTAGTGCGGAATTTAAAAACTTTGCAGAAATTAAAACAAGTGCAGTAGAATAAACTTACACAATGATGTATCCTGGTTGGCCACAAACGTGGTTAGTCCAGTCCCCGAGAGACTCTCTCGAGATTTCCACTAAACTTGTCAAGCTTGCGGGTGCTTAACAAACCGTTACAGCTGAGGACACAAGCCTCACCTAGGTGCTCGGGGATCACAATCCCAAAGGCTTCAATTGCTCGGGGATACCAATCCCAAAGACTTCAATTGCTCGGGGATAACAATCCCAAAGACTTCAACTGCTCGGGGATAACAATCCCAAAGACTTCAACTGCTCGGGGATAACAATCCCAAAGACTTCAACTGCTCGGGGATAACAATCCCAAAGACTTCAACCGCTCGGGGATAACAATCCCAAAGACTTCAACCGCTCGGGGATAACAATCCCAAAGACTTCAACTGCTCGGGGATAACAATCCCAAAGACTTCAACTGCTCGGGGATAACAATCCCAAAGACTTCAACCGCTCGGGGATAACAATCCCAAAGACTTCAACCGCTCGGGGATAACAATCCCAAAGACTTCAACCGAGGAATCACAAGTTCCTCAACAAACGAGAATCGCAATTCTCTTACAAACACAAAACACACTCACTTTACAAAGCACTCCTCAATGAGTAGATATGAGTAGAAATAGTACGCTCAAGATCACAACAACTTAGCTCAATAGAATGGCTCTTCAAAAAGCTTTATGGATGAATGGAAAATGATGATCAATGTAAGAAAGCTTTTAGCAATGAAAATACTCAAAGTGTATATGTTGTTGTTGTGAAAACACTGAGTTGAAGCTGTATTTATAGGTGAAAAACTCAGTCTTACCGTTGTCTAATTGCCAATTAAGGATTGCTGAAATTACTCAGTGACAATCGATTGTCAAGACTAAACAATCGATTGTTTGCCTATCAGATTAAAAATTCAATCCCGGATTTTACGTCAACAATCGATTACTTCAAATCAATAATCGATTATTTATAACGTTAAGAAATCCTTTCCAATTTTTGGCATAAAACATCGATTGTCCGGAAATCAACAATCGATTATTTTAACAACGTTCAGAAAATCTTTTCCAGATTTTAAGCAAAACATCGATTGTTAAATATCAACAATCGATTACCTGAAGGTAATTGAAAATATATGACAACGGTCAGCTTCAACAATCGATTATCAAATGGAATAATCGATTATTAATTAATTTCAAAACTCTCTGTCTCATATATAATCGATTATCAAAAGCCACAATCGATTATCATTTTATTTAAAATCACTGCGAGACATTTTTCTCATTCTAATCGATTACCATTAGTTCATAATCGATTTTTATGAGTTTGAAAACTTTGCCTCAGTTAACAATCGATTATCATAAGTACACAATCGATTGTTATGCAGTTTGCAAAAACCTGATGTTAACTGACTTACCCACAATCGATTATCATTAATTCATAATCGATTGTCATGCAGTCTTGGCTTAGAGATACTCGATTATCATAAGTACATAATCGATTATCTTAGCCCAGATTTTTTAGGCATGTTTGGAAAACATTTTAACAAATGTAAATATGCATAGTTTAAAATCATTTGACACTTAATTTAAATATGCATGATTTTGGAAAAATAATTTTAGTAGAGAAGCCATGTTATGAGCCAAGTTGAGGAATCAAGATCACAATTAATATTGACTCAATTATAACATTTCTAAACTTTGTCTTGAGCTTCTTGTAATGCATCCATTTTGTGCTTGTCCTTGAGCACTGCTATATATCGCTTTTTGCTTTGTTTGACATTCATCAAAACCTACAAAAGAACACACGTTTAGTATATTGCATTTGAAACGTGTTTCCAACAAGTGTTCCATCCATGTTGTTCATTTCTCACTTTCAAGTTTTACTGATTGTTTTAATTAGGTTATTTCTGTAAGTTAAGCAACAGTTGATGGGTTTCCTTTTCTGGTCACTTTAATTCATTGGTTTTTGACAGAAAATGCATTGAACATTCATATAATCCTGAATGATAATTGTTGCTGAAAAGTCCACTTTAGGATACTTGTTTAAAACGTGAGTTGTATTGACTAATTCTTAAACTTTTCAATTAAGTCTGTAGTTCAGACCCAATTTTGGCCCATAACTTGACCAGGGTCAGGCTCGACCAAACCAAATGAAAACCAAGGGTAAAAAACCTTAGGTTAGTTAATTAGGAAAGGAAATAGGGGTATAGAGGGCATTTGAGCCTAAAATAATCTTGTAACAACCCCTAGAACATTCTAGTGAGGGACTTAGGCATAATTTCAGCCTTAAACTTGAGGCACAAGTCAGAAAACTAAGGCCTAACTGAAATTTGAATAAGGGACTAAACGAAAAACAAGGAAATAGAGGTTGCCCTAAGGCTTCGACAATAAAAAGGAGCAATCTGAACATTTGGGGGAATTTTTTGAGCGGGGGACTTTTGGACATTTTCGAGCAGAATTTTTTCTTTAAAAGCTTAGTAGTAAATTAGAATAAAAAAATACATATTAGTTTCCTCTAAATTCTTCAGAAAATCATTAGTGTTGCTCTATTTGGCTTGACTCAAAAGTCTTCCTGAATTCTGGGTGTTTACTGTTCGATTGGCTGCTGCTTGCTTACTGGTTGCTTTCATCTACTCATAGGCTTTGTTCCTTCTTGAATTCCAGGTACATTTCGATGTCTATTGATGTATGGAGCTTGGGTTGAATATACTCCCAAATTTGAATATCTATGTTCACTATTTTCTCTTTGAACCCTCACCTTGTTTTCTTTTCCTTTAGTTATAATATACACCATGATAGAGATAGGTGCCTTGTAATAACTGGACTTTTGGACTGGTTTGCCTTGTAATAACTGGACATTTGGACTGATTTGCCTTGTAATGATTGGACGTTTAGATTGATATTTTGAATATGCACATAATAGTAAGATTAACTAGTGGTATGGTCAGTTTAGGTGTTTTGTTTCCCAATTTATCTAAAAACTGGATTTAGGAGAAGCTGTTAGTATAATATAGTCTGGTCATTGTGAACAACCAGTATTTTCTGTAAACTTTAGATGGTTTGGATTGTAAAAGCTTAACTATCATGTGTTTTGAGAAAAAATGTAAATTGAAAATAGCACTTTTTTTATTCAAACAATAAAAAACAAAACTCGTTGGGCATCTAGCTCCGTATTGCATTACTTGTTATTTTATAACTCACAGCTTGATAACTATGCAAATGTGTAGTGTTTTAATTCATTTAAGCTCCAGTGCATTTGGAGATAGTCTAATCAAAATTATTCAATGTCTATTGTTGGAACTATGGTTGAATTTTCGATAACTGAATGTGTGCATACTCTGAATGACGAGTATTTCACATTGATTCCTTGTATATTGAGGTTGAAGTCTAATCATATACATTTAAGGCATTTTTCTTATTTAAACATGCAACACACTTCGTGACAATCGAGTGCATAGCTTTAGAGATATAACTGAAAGAAGGGTCTTCGACACTCCCCCATAATGGACTTGTTAGTCTGATGTTTCTGAGCCCAATTAGGAAGCCCAATAGTTTCCAGTTGTGGCGTAAACGTTGCAAGCTCCTGGATTAGAAAAACAAAGCCCAACGCATAGTTATCCATAGATGAGGCTAAAATATAAATACAGGATTTCCCAAAACCCATGAAAAAATGACTAGGATATTGTAGATACAGGAATAATAAAAAAATTAATTTCTTTAGGTCATCCTTATAATATAAAGTGAGCCTTGTTGACTAAATCGAGCACCACACGAGGCTCCTTAATTAAATGAAACATTTAGACAATTGGGAGTGCCGATTAGCAAACTTCACGGCCTCCCACGAATTTCGAAACACGTAGTTGCTATAGGCGTGCACATATTAATAAAATACCATCCTAAATTCGGGTGCGCATTTATGTAACCCAAATCCAAATCTCGACGAAGTTGGAATGTATCAAAATCCACTGGTGCATTTATGCAACGTGGTTTTAGGTGTGTTCTAACGATGTTGCAATTCTCTTTTTAAAATAATAATAAAAGAGGTTTAAGGTGAAAAAGCACATAAGTTAAAACATGTTCTAAAATTAGATAATTTAAGCCAAATATAACAGTTGAGCGACCGTGCTAGAACCACGAAACTCGGGAATGCCTAACACCTTCTCCCGGGTTAACAGAATTCCTTATTCGGATTCTGGTTTGCGAACTGTTAAATAGAGTCATTCTTTCCTCGATTCAGGATTTTAAACGGTGACTTGGGACACCATAAATCTCCCAAGTGGTGACTCTGAAATTCTCTTAAATAATTGAATTCTGTTTCGATTATCCTTAAATTGGAAAAACTTCCTTATCTACGCCCTTCGCCGGGTTGTAGGATAGCCAAAAGGAGGTGTGGCAGAGACTACCACAAGAATGAAATGTGATAACTTGGTCAACCTATCAACAATAACCCACATTGCATCGAACTTATTTTGAGTCTATGGGAGTCAAATAACGAAGTCCATAATGATTTGTTCTCACTTTCACTTAGGAATCTCAATTTTCTGGAACAAACCACTAGGTCTATGATGCTCATACTTAACCTATTGAAAATTCAAAAACTGAACCACATATACAAATATATCCTTCTTCATCCTCCACCACCAATAATATTGCCGCAAAACCTAATACATCTTTGCAGCGCTCGAGTGAATAGAGTGCCGGGAGCTATGGGCCTCCTATAAAATCAACTCTCGAAGTCCATCCACATTAAGCCCACAAACTCGACCCTGCAATCTCAAAACTCCATCATCACCTAAGGTAACCTGCTTGGCACCTCCGTGTTGCATCGTGTCTCTAAGGACACACAAATGGGGATCATCATACTTCTGATCATGCATACTTTCCAATAAAGAAGAACGAGTGACCGTGAAAGATAACACACGGATGGGCTTATAAAACTCAAGCCTCATGAAATGATTGGCCAAGTCCTAAACATCTAAAGCAAGCGGTCTCTCACCGATCAGAATATAAGCAAGATTGCCTATACTGGTTGACTTCCTACTCAAAGCATTGGCCACCATATTGGCCTTTCCTGGATGATATAAGATGGTTATATCGTAGTCCTTTAATATCTCCAACCACCTTCTCTGCCTCAAATTCAACTCCTTCTGCTTGAACAAATACTGCAGACTCTTGTGATCCGTGAATACCTCACATGCCACGCCATACAAATAATGCCTCCAAATCTTTAATGCATGAACAATGGCTTCTAACTCCAAGTCATGAATCGAATGGTTCTTCTCATCAATCTTCAACTACCGCGAAGCATAAACAATGACCTTGTCATCCTGTATCAACACTGCACCAAGCCTAATACGAGATGTATCATAATAAACTATATATAGCCATGAACCTGTGGGCAAGACTAACACCGGTGTCGTAGTCAAAATTATCTTGAGCTTCTATAAGCTCGCCTCACACTCATCCGACCACCTAAACTGGTCACCATTCAAGGTTAACCTGGTCATCGGGGTTGCGATATATGAAAACCCTCCACAAATCGACGATAGTAGCCTGCCAACCCCAAAAAACTCCGAATCTCTGTAGTTGATGCTGGTCTAGGCCAGTTTTTGACAGCCTCAATCTTCTTCGGATCAACCTGAATACCCTTTGCTAATACAATAAGACCCAAGTATACAACTGAACTCAACTAGAACTCACACTTTGAAAACTTAGCATACAACTGAGTATCCCTCAGAGTCTGAAGAACCACTCGAAGATGCTGCTCGTGCTCCTCCTGGCTGTGAGAGTATATCAAAATATCATCAATGAAGACTATCGCGAACAAATCTAGATAAGGCCTGAACACTCGGTTCATCAAATCTATAAAATTTCTTGGGGCATTTGTTAATTTGAATGACATCATTAACAATTCATAATGCTTATACCGAGTGCGAAAAGCTATCTTAGGGACATCGGATGCCCTAATCCTCAACTGTTGATAGCCATATCTCAAGACAATCTTTGAAAATACCTTGGCACCTTGAAGATGATCAAGCAAATCATCAATCCTCATAACCTTGTTTAATTGCCAGTAATCTATATACATCTGCATCGATCCTTCCTTTTTCTTGACAAACAACACCGGTGCACACCAAGGAGAAACGCTGGGTCTAATGGAACGCTTCTCAAGAAAGTCTTGCAACTACTCCTTTAACTCTTTCAACTAAAGTGTGGGCCACACATACGGAGGGATAGAAATGGCCTGAGTGCACAGAGCCAAATCAATGCAGAAATCAATATCCCTGTCGAGTGCATACCACGCAGGTTTGAAGGAAATACCTTAGGAAACTCCCGAACAACTAGAACACAATCAATAGAAGGGACCTCAGTACTAGAATCGCGAACATAAGCCAAATAGGCCAAACACCCATTCTCAACCATGCGCCGAGCGTTTACATAAGAGATAACACCACAGGTAGAATGACAAGAAGTCCTTCTCCACTCTAAACGAGATAAACCCGACAAGGCTAAGGTCACAATCTTTGTATGACAGTCCAAGATAGCATGGTAAGGTGATAACCAGTCCATCCCCAATTTAACATCGAAATCAACCATGTCCAGAAGCAACAAATCTACACGAGTCTCAAGACCCCAATCACAACTATGCACGAATAAAGGACTCGATTTACCATAATAGAATCACCCACCGGTGTAGACACATATACAGGGGAACTCAAGGAATCGTTAGGCATGACCAAATACGGTACAAAATAAGATGACACATAGGAGTAGGTAGACCTTGGATCAAATAATGAAGCATCTCTGCCAAAAACTAGAATAATACATATGATAACTGCATTGGAAGTCTCAGTCTCAGGCCTGGCTAGAAGAGCATAACATCAAGGCTAGGCCCCACCACCCTGGATTACATCCCTGGGACGACCTACTGATGGCTGGCCTCCACCTCTAGCACCTCTATCTCCATCTCTAGAACCTCTACCCCCACCCCAGCTGGCAGAGCGGGCGGCGAAACACTTGGTGTCGGAACCATAGCACGGGAACCATGTTGCTGCTACTGAGTACCTACCAAACTCGGACAAGCTCTACGGGTATCAACATACTCACCATAATCATAGCATCCACCTAAGTGCTACGGTTGAGTAAACTGAGACTGACCTTGGCGACTTGAATGACCATCCCAAAAACTCCGGAGCAGTGGTGCACTGATAGGAGCTGGTGGTGCACTGTAGGGATGCTGATCAGAATACGGCATATGAGAACCACGACCACCTGAAGCGCCATGATAAACCTGAAGTGTTGACTGCCTAGGAAGATGGCCTCTACCATCCGAATCCCTGCCTCTAGACTAGGCACCACCAAATTTGCCTAAATGACGGGGCCTCTTGTCTCACCCATAACCACCCTCTACGACAGAACCATCTCAAATCTCTTGGCCACATTGGCCGCCTCCTAGAATATAATATCTCTCCCAGTCTCCCTAGACATCTGAAGTCGAATTAGCTGAATAAGCCCCTCAATGAACCTACTCACCCCATCTCTCTCTCTCTCTCTCTCTCTCTCTCTCTCTCTTTCTCTCTCTCTCTCTCTCTCTCTCGGTGGGAAGTATGATGAAAGCGTGATGAGCCAAGTCGATAAATTTGATCTCATGCTAAGTAACAGTCATAGAACCCTACAAAAGATGCTCAAACTGCCTCTAATATGCCTCTTTCTGAGTGATGGGGAGAAACTTCTCCGGAAATAGCTGAGTAAACTGCTCCCAAGTCAAAGCTGGTGATCCAGCTGGTCTAGCCAAGCGATAATCTCTCGACCAAGTCTTGGCGGATCCAGATAAGTGAAAAGTAGAAAAATCGACCCCATTGGTCTCCACTATCCTCATGTTCCTAAGAACCTCATGACATCTGTCTAGATATTCCTGGGGATCCTCAGAAGATGCACCGCTAAAAGTAGTAGTGAAAAGCTTGGTGAACCTGTCCAATCTCCATAAAGCATCGACAGACATAGCTGCTTCAGACATAGCTGCTCCATCACTAGTCTGAGCCACCACACCCAACTGAACTACTCCAACTGGCTGAGCTGCTGGAGTTTGAAACTGGGGAGCCATCTGCTCCAGAGTGCGAGTAGCAAGAGTCTGGACTCCTTCTCCAACCTAAGAGATGGATGGTGCTACAGGAAATAAGCTTGCTCGGGTGACACTCTCCATAAGGCCCACTAGACGGACCAGAGCATCCTGGAGCACCGGGGTAGCAATAAACCCCTCGAGGACCTGAGTTGGGCCCACCGTAACTGTCTTGGCCAAAACGTCATCATCAAAGCCTCCTTGAGGCTCCGCCGCTGGTGTTGCTGCTCTATGCTGAGCTTTGCTCCTAACTCAGCCTCTAGCACGGCCTCAGCCTTGCCCTCTGCCCCTCGTAGGAGCTATTGTTGGGGGTTCGGACTACCAGTCAGAAAATAAGGAAGCACGTGTGTTCTTTGTATCTGCAAAAGAACAGAATAGAAATTCAATTATCATTGAGAAACCAAACCGCACCACATGAAAGAATAGATGTGAAATTTTTCGTAACTCTGTAGCCTCTGGGGGGTAAATACAGACGTCTCTGTACCAATCCCTCAAACTCTACTAAGCTTGTCCGTGAATTGTGTGACCTATGTAACCTAGAGCTCTGATACTAACTTTTCATGACCCAGATTTCCCACCCTCGGGAGTCGTGATGCTGCCTACTCGTGGAAGCTAGGCAAGACGCAGAATAAAGAATCACTAACTATCTCATTTTAGCCCTTTTTAACAATTTTGGTTAACAGGTAATCAACATTGAAATATTAACGATAAGTGAAAATCAAGCGGAAGACTTAATCTAATAAAATAACTAAAGCTAGTACGACAATGCCAGCATGTGTCTTTACCCAGAATCTAGTTCCACAATATCACGGGCGATCTATGATTACTACAGCAAATGTTTGAAAAAATACAATCTGTAGTGGAATCAAATGAAAATAGAGTACATAATAAGATAGAAGAGAACTCCGGGCCTACGGACGCTTGCAGGACTACCTCGGGATCTCTAGCTGGACTGAAGGCAGCCACACCAAATGCTACTGTCCAAAAGTTGCTTTGGGATCTGCACATAGTGTAGAGTGTAGTATCAACACAACCCACCTTATATGATGGTAAGTGCCTAGCCTAACCTCGGCAAAGTAGTGACGAGTCTAGGACCATACCACCAATTAAATTTGTGCAGTTATATAATATACAGCAGAAAATAAAATAGAAATAAACAAACGAATATGGGAGGGGGTACATGCTGCAGGCGAATATCAATTCCAGCAGTAATTTAAGAGAAACATAAGAGAACAATTTAAGATCCATATCAAAACAATAATAACACTGTTGTGACGCGCAACCCGATCCCTATTATTTTATCACTTTTGCGGCGTGCAACCTGATCCACCCGTATCATTGTTGCGGCAAGCAACCTGATCCATTTATATCACTATTGCGGCGTGCAACCCGATCCATTGATGTCATTATTGCAGCGTACAACCCGATTTATTTATATCACTACTGTGGAGTACAAACCGATCCATTTATATCATTGTTGTGGCGTGCAATCCGATCCATTGATATCATTGTTGCGGCATGCAACCAAATCCATTTATATATAATGGTTATGGCGTGCAACCTGATCCATTTATATCATTGTTGCGGTGTGAAACCCGATCCACGTATACCGTTCAATGCCAATTCACAAATAGAGTCCTGGCAAGGGATTAATTAAAGAAACAACGCTATCCCGACAAGGGAGAAACAGCTATAACCAAACCTGTCCCAACATTCTACTACCTCAACTAAGACCAATACTCAATCATAAGTAATTTCCATGTGTATTCATAATCCTTGCTCAACAGAGAAAACCATTAACTTGAACATCCTTAGTATTATTTAAGAACACATCAAATTTTAATAAGACTCACGATCATGTTTGAAACCAGCGTATAGATACTCGTCACCATGCCTATACATCGTACACAACAAGTAGCATGTAGCAAACAGGACACAACTCCTAATCCTTAAGCTAAGGTTAGACCAAACAGTTACCTCGAACTTCCACGACCAAATCAAGCCATCAAATTGGACAACACAAGTTCAAGGAATTCCAGATTTATGAACCTTGAGAACAAGGTTCTTTGAAGAGGTATGGAATATAACGATGGAGGAAAGTTGGGATCGGGTCTTGCTTTATTTTAACTTTATGTCTTTAGTATCCTAAGTTTGTGTAACATCATTTTAGTCCTTTTTTATTTACTTTATAGTCCCTAAAGCTGGTAGCAGTTGGAGTTGCCACGTACATGTTAGGTTTGCTACAGTATTTTTGATCTTGTTAAATGCCTTGTATTGGCATTTTGCCGGGTATCTGAAATTCTAAACTTTTCTCTTTGAATTCTTGTTTTATTCTCCTTTTCTTTTCCTTTGCTTAATTCATGATGATTCTAATGTGGAAATCATTACAGATTAGTGCGATTTATCGGTTTTCTTTGTACACCCCTACCCCTATTGTATAGATATGAATGACCCAAGATGTAAAGGATAAAAAGGTTGAGATATTTTGTTATCTTTCTTATGCTAATTTTGTATAGCGACAAGAATTGATGCAAAAGAAAACTTGGGTTTTGTCGCTTTGACCCAATTTTGATGATACAAACTAGAGGAAGAATTATATCTTATTTTGGAAGTCTAATTATTTGTTTCAAATCTTCTATTCTCTTTATAACATGACATTATACAGTATGTCAAATTATTCGACTCTGGTGCTACTACTAATAAAAACGAGCACCAAAGATTTGTTATCATATGATAGTAAAATAGCAGGATATTCATGTCATTGTCATATATAAAAGAAGGTATTCTAGTAAAATAGTGCAAGTACGAGCAAACTGATTCAATATGATCATCAAAAAAGTTATGTAAGTACTAACTCGAGATCTCATTTACCAGATACCAAATTATCACATTATGGAAAAGAATCTATGTTAATACATTTTAATTTTGGGGGGTGGGGTGGGGGGGGAGGGTTGTAGATGGAAGTAGGGTGGGTGGATGGGTGTATGATTAAAGAAAGGAAGAGCAAAAGGAAACAAAACAGCAAAGCTAGAGTTCATAATTGTTCCGTTGGTATATTCTTTTTCCTTCTATGAAGCTTCGTTCTTTTCAGTGATCAAGTAAAGCGAAACATGCGTTTATGACTAAACACTAGATCTTTACACGCTTAATTTTAAATATTACTACTAATTTATTTCGAGGATTTTTGAATATACTTGGAAATCTTTTGTCCAGCAATTAACTTATTTAATATCATGATGAGTTGTATTTACATTATTTGGTTATTCGAATAACTTATTCGATGTAGTTGTCATTATGAGATCATGGCTCTCGTTTTTAATGATTATTTTGATGAACATTGAAGACTATTTCCAATGATTTTTCCTCTCTCACACACAAAATAAGAAGAAAATTTAAAATTAATTGAGGTGCGCGTAAACTGACCCTGACATTATAATTAGATAAAATTAAGCTTCGTCACAGATGATAGTTTTAGCAATTGCAATACAATAAAGTAAAAACCGAGTGACCATCGGTAAAATTACCCCTACAAGGGGCATAGGCAGAGTTAGAGTGCCGGAAATGAGTACGGCTGAACCCATTAGCTTTGGTTCGAATCATATATTTATCCTAAAAAATATATTGAATATGTATAAATTACTAATTTAGAACCCAATAACTTAAAATGATTAGACGTCTAAATCATAAACTTGAAATTTTGACTCGCCTCTTACAAGGGTAATCTATCACAAAACATATATTCAAGGGACATTTGTGCAAAATCTTTTAAATATCTAGACCGAAAGTTAGTTAATGACAGGCGGAAAGCTGCTATTTGTACTACTTGAAAACGCAGAAATATTCAAAAGTTAGTTAAGGAAGAATACATCGTGTTACCACTTAGCAGAGTCGTGTGTTTTTAATAAACAGTCGCTACCCTCTGGTATGTGCCGCTTTCCTAATCAAAAGATAGGAGAGCACCTCTTCTCCCGAAGTGACGGGGTCATTTTGCCCAGTTCCTTCGACATGGTTCTCTCAAGCGCCCTAGTATACTCTACTTGTTCACCTGTGTCGGTCTGGGGTACGGTCAGTTCACCGGGAGGATCGCCCTCCCAATTCGAAGTTTTTTCCTGGAAGTTTCAACCTTGTTGACTATGACAACAGTCGCGACTATAAACAGACTCGTGACTATGGCAGGGCGGTACGCTCTGCTCTCTCGCGATCCCTACTCTAATCAAAAGACTAAAGGCCCCTACTGAAGATAGGTCGCCAAACTACGACCGAGAGTTTCGCCTTTTGAAGCGTCAGTAGCGTAGAGCGACCGGGCCAGGCCGAATCAGAAAGGCTTTGATGACTCAAGGTTCTTCTTTTGTTTATTGATTTTCTAATTCTTTCTTTGTATGAGAATGTGACAGCTGTTGAAGAGGCCCGTGGATGCCACGTTCACGATAGTCTAATTTGTTACTTGGCTGTCAATAGCTTTTGCTTTGGTTTTACCAAAAAAAAAAAACGTGTGTAATATTTAAGTTTATGTCGTTACTCAATATTTTAGGTTAATGTAGTTCTGGAAAAAAGTCTCTTAACGACAGCGTCCTTCGGGTTCTTCTTTTTATCCCTAGATTGTTGTTATTACTTATTGCTGCCTTGTTTCAGTTTTCTGTTTGCTATACTTAGTGATAGTTTTGTATTCTCGTTTTGGTCGTTAGATTGGTTTGTTAGTTGTTAACCATTCCTTTTTTCCTCCTTGAGCCGAGGGTCTACCGGAAACAACTTCTCTATCTTTTAATGAAAGGGGTAAGATCCGCGTACACTTTATCCTCCCCAAACCTTACTTGTGGATAGCTTGGTCGATAGTCGTTCCGGTCCTAGCTAGTTCCATGATCTAGGAAGTCAATCTAATCTCTCTTTCCTGCCTTGGTCAAAAGCTACACTGGGTTTGTTGTTGTCGTTGTTGTAGCTCTAAAAATAGACTAAATATAATATATTTTCTACACAAATGGACCAAATATTCACATTTTTGTTAATTGAAGGTTAAATATGCTAAGTCAGATCTTACAAGGACAAAATTTGAATTTAGAGATAACAGTGGGACTAAAGATGCTATTGTGTGAAAAGAGGTTAAATTATTAAAGATAGAAAGGTGAACATTTATTTTGGTGCGAAAGGAGCTCTCAACTAATAAACACCATAATTAGACATTAAAGGCAAACAAGAGAAGAAAAAAAAGACAACATAGTTTGTTGACCCTTTCAACTATGATTCCATTTGCTATGATTATTCAATAACTTTCCATAATACAGGAAAATTTCTCCTGTTTTGAAACTCTCTCTCTTTCCTAAAGCATATATTCTTTGTTCTTGCGACGAAAAAAGAGGGGAAGGGTTTCATTTTTGATTTGTGTTTTTTGATTATTTTGAAGAAGAAGAGGAATCAAGAATTGGTTCAAGATGTTACAAAGAGCAGCAACTAATGCTTATTCAAGGTGGGCTGCTAGCCATATTAGGACTAAGCAATCTAAATGGCTTGAACAAAGCCTTCAAGGTATGTTATTTTAACATCAAAAGTCTAATGGGGTTATGATATTAAAAGGGTAGCCCGTGTGCACGAAGCATTCCGTGTTTTCGCAATTGTAGGGGAAGGGTCATACCCCTTGAGGTGTGATGTAGACAGTCTACCCTAATGCAACCCTCTGATTCCATAGCTCAAACGCGTGACCTATAGGTCACACAGAGACAACTTTACCGTTGCTCCAAGTCTCCCACTCGGGGTTATGATTTCTTTTTATTTTTATTTTTTATAACCGAGGTATCGATTAATTACAACTTTGATACTCAGTGGATAATGGGTTCACTTCCCTACCTTTCAGATGGGGTTTGGATTCTTGATAAAAATATAGATTTTGGTGTTGAGAGGGTAAAAAAAGGATAGAATAGGGAAAGAATGATAATACTATATTCAAATGTGAACGAGATCCGTTGTTAGATGAACAAAAGGGTCTGGTATAATGCATGTATGTGTAATGGAAATTTTGATCCTAAAATTTTGCTGACAAATCTGCATTCTTTATTGTCATAAATTTTAAGTTCTTTCTTTTTCTTCTTAGTTTACATTGTATTGCATTTCTCTCAATCTTTATTCAGTTTCAAAGTAGTAACAACATATTATCAAAGATTTTCTTGAAATATATGTACTGCACAATCTTATTCAGAACAAGACAGAAATAAAGAGGATGTAATCAAGAACGTGCCAGAAGTGGAGCCTTGGAACAACGGTTGAGTTATCTCTGTGTGATCTATAGGTCACGGGTTCGAACAGTGAAATCAGCCACTGATGCTTGAATTAGGGTAGACTGCCTACATCAAATCCTTTTGGGGTGTGGCCTTCCCTGGACCCTACATAAACGCAGGATGCTTTATGCACCGAGCGGCCCTTTTTAATAAAAAAATATGCCACTTTCTTTCAATGCACTCTTCTAGTGTAATTCTCAAAGTTGTTTAGTGTGGAAATCAAAAGTTCTAATTGGAATACTTGTGGTATTGCAGATATGGAAGAGAAGGTAGAAGATGTGATTAAACTCATTGAAGAAGATGGAGATTCATTTGCAAAAAGAGCAGAAATGTATTACAAGAAAAGACCAGAGCTAATAAACTTTGTAGAAGAATCTTATCGCGCCTATCGAGCATTGGCTGAACGATATGACAAGTTGTCCAGAGAGTTGCAGAGTGCCAACAACACCATTGCTACTCTTTTTCCAGAACAAATTCAACTAGCAATGGATGAAGAAGATGAATATGGTACCCCAAGAATGGCAAAGAGTTTCCCACAGACTCCAACAAGTGGTGCAAATATTCCAAAAGTTCCTCCAAAAGCTCCTGTTAAAGATTTGAAAGGTCTGCTCAAAACAGGTAGAAAGCAATTTCAAGGCAAGAAACCATACAACAAAGCAAAAGATTCAAATAAATATGTCCCAAAATCTGGTTTGACTAAAGATGAAGCGCTTGAAGAGATCGATAAGCTTCAGAGAGATATACTGTCTTTGCAAACTATGAAAGAGTTTGTAAAAAGCTCTTACTAAAGTGGGATTGCTAAAACTATGGAAATCGAAAACCAGATTGTGGAAAAGCATCACAAGATTTGCAGTTTGGAGGATGAATTTGGTGAGGCTTGGGTTATTGAGGATGATGAGGCTCGGACCTTGATGGCTGAAGCTGCACTAAAATCTTGTCAAGAAACATTGGCTCAGCTACAGGAGAAACAAGAACAATCGACCAAAGAAGCAAGAGAGGAGTTCAAGAAGATTGAAGAAGCTCGTAAGAAACTGAAATCTTTCAGGCAAAAATATTTAGGTGATCCAGTCGATGAAGTAAAACCTGATGAAAGCGATGAATCTGCTGAAGCAGTAGATGAATCACAAAGCTCAAGCCAAGAAGCAGTTGGTGAACAAATAGAGTCGTTGCATGGCAAGATCAACGAGCAATTTGACGCGAGCTCTATGTCATCTCTAACAGTGACACAATTGGCAGAGAAAATTGATGAGCTTGTGAATAAGGTGGTCAGCCTAGAAACAGCAGTTTCAGCTCAAACTGTTCTAATTGAAATATTAAGAACAGAAGCTGGTGGACTCCACACACAAGTTCAGATATTGGAAGATGATAAGGCAGCTGCTTTAACAGAGGATACACACAATCTGAATGTTAGAGTAACTGCAATAGAGGAAAAGTTGAAGGGTATTTAGGATCTAAATAAAGATGTTGAAAATCAAAACAGTAGCCTTCAGACTCACTTTGCTGAAGCACGTACTAGTCTTGGCCACTTATCTTTTAAATTGACTAGTGTGAAACCAGATGAAGAGGTTGATGAGACTGATTAATCTCAAGATGAAGAGGTTGTTGCTGACATCAGGTCACAAAAAGAGCCAGAAAAGAAAAAAGATGATGTTAGTGCAAGTGAAGTTGAGAAAGAACAAGGTCCTAGTACAGTAGTTAGAGATAAAGAAGTACAGGAAGATACTAAAACCAGTAGTAAAGATGTCAAACTTCTGGAGCCAACACCAGCATAAAAAGGTAAAGAGGAAGTCTCAGCTCAGTCTGGAAGTCGGGTTAATGATGAGACTAAACCACATGAAGACGAGGAGAAAGACGATGACCTTACATGGCAGCAAATGCTGTTGAGTGGACTGGAGGATAAAGAAAAGATCCTCCTTACAGAATATACAACAATTCTCAGGAATTATAAGGAATTGAAGATGAAGCTGATTGACATGGAGAAGAAAGAAAGGGACACTGAATTTGAAGTCACATTGCAGATAAGGGAGCTTAAAACTGCTATTGCAAAGAAGGATGAAGAGATAGAAGTCTGCGTTTGAAGTTGAGCCTCGTGCAAGGAAATGCTTCTGAAAGTCCAAAGTCGAAGGAAGAAAAACAGCAAGATTCTAATCCTTCTGATGATCGAAGCTTAAAACCTGAGGACTCGAGGGAAGACAAGGATGAACATGATGTCAAGATCATTTTAATTGATCAACGTTCATCCCTCTCACCAGTAGAAGAAGAACTCCGTATGGGCATTGATGCATTACTAGACGAAAACTTGGATTTCTGGCTAAGATTTAGCTCAGCATTTCATCAGATTCAAAAGTTCAAGACCACAGTCCAAGATTTGCAGGGTGAAATATCAACACTTAGAGACAAGGAGGCGAAAGAAGGCAGCTCTAAAAAAGACATGAAATCCGAAATCAGGCCCATATATAAACACCTAAGGGAGATACAGAATGAGCTAACAGTGTGGTTAGAACAAAGCTTGTCACTAAAAGATGAACTGAAACATAGGTTCTCGTCTTTATGCAGCATTCAGGAGGAAATTACAAAAGCACTAAAGGAGGGAGTTCAAGAAGAAGAAATCAGATTCAGTAGCCACCAAGCTGCAAAGTTCCAAGGTGAGGTTTTGAACATGAAACAAGAAAACAACAAGGTAAGAGAGGAACTGGAAGCTGGTGTGGAGCATGTAACTACACTTCAAGTAGATGTTGAGAAGACATTGAGAAAACTGGATCAACAGTTTGATGTTGGTGGAGGTCAACCACAATTGACAAACTCAGCAAGTAGGTCAAGGATTCCTTTGCAAGCGTGCATCTTTGGAACCAAAGCAAAGAAGAGCAAGCGTTCGTTTTTTCATCATAATAGGAAATACCAGGTCCTGAAAGGTGGAGTACCTTTATAGATGTTTTTATCTTGATCTTGTTTTCTTCTCCCTTTTCTCTCTTTTTTGGTTTTTTTCCTTGTTCTCATTCTTTTCCAGGTATTTTTACATTTATCTGGACAGACAATGAATGTTGGTTATACATTTTTTTTGTTTTTTTTTTATTTTTGCTCCAAGTGAGAAGTTTTGGGGATTGTATGTATTGCCTAGATGTGTAAGTTAGTGTAAACAGAAAATTTATACAACAGTACCATTCTTCATTAGCTAATGCTACTTTTCAGTAGCCTTTCATAGCAACACCAAATCTACTCAAAATATTGTAAGCTTATTATATCAACTACTAAATTCTAGCAAGAACTAATACAATACTGAGAAAAATAGTAGCTTTGGAACAAGAAAGTTTGGGTGCACATCTCAACAACAACAACTTCCCAGTAAAATCTCACAAAGTGGGGTCTGGGGAGGGTAATGTTTACGCAGAGCTTACCCCTACCCTGAAAGGGTAGAGAGATTGTTTCCGATAGACCCTCAGCTCAGTGGGTGCACATCTCACAGAACAAGAAAAGTTGCCTATTGATAAATTTATCTTTCTATACCTTAATACAGATTAAGCAAGCTAAGAAGTCTTTGGTAAAGTCGCAACAGCTGTAGCAGTTTCCTTCTGAAACCCGAAATTCTGGATCTGAGGGTCATATTTAGAATTATGTCGCTTTTGCAGATGTATCAAATGAGACCTCTGAAACTACTTTTGCTCCTCTTCCTTTGGCCATGTAAAGGCCTATATGATGCATCAATTCCTATCACAGCAAATGCAGCAAATGATGAGAAAAGTGAATGTGTAAATAGAAATTGCTGAGTGTAAAAAAAGTGTATGTAAAGCTCAAGCCATTGGTGGCTAAAATACATGAAAGGGAACAGCTTATTGCAGTTCCTTTTTAGAAAAAAGAAATTAATATAAAAAAGAAGTCCTAAAATAACCTTGTACTGAGAAAGTGTAATGATAAATTGATAACAGTCACAGGAAAAATGGGGATCTTATAAAGAACTCGCGCGGAGCATTTTTGCAAAATACACCGCGACAATTACAAACACCAAGCAAATCTTTTTACTCACTTTCTAATGTGGAGGCTACCCATCATCCTTCATATATCATATTCATCTCTTTGTTCACTAATTTCCAAGGAATACCGCAGAACAAGCTCAAAATCATCAAATGGAACTGTGATCTATTTAGTATCATTCTGCAGCAGCATAAGTATAGATAACTTACCTGTGGATGAGGTAAGGCTCCTTTTATGTTAGCAATCTGTGCTGGAAGATCAAAAGTAGAACAGCCACGGGAATATACAATCACATCTTCCAGGGGGGAGAGAAATCCACGGTTCCTTGCAGATAAGACAGAACAAACAAAATCAAGCACGCAAATGTCCGTGCATATCCCTACAACCAATATCTACACCAACAAATTTCGTACTCCCAACATCAGCGGCCAATCAATGTTTGTTTTAACACCAAATTTATGGTCTATGTTGCTCGGACTCTCCAAAAGTGTTGCCGCACCCGTGTCGGATCCTCCAAAAATGCACTTAATTTGGAGGATCCGACACGCACCCAACAATATTTTTGAAGAGTCCGAGTAATATAATTTACGGTAGAATATAATGGAAATTGAGCCGAGGATCGATTGGAAACAGCCTCTCTGCCCTTTCGGGTAGGGGTAAGGCTCGTCTACATATTACCCTCCCCAAACCCCACTTTGTGGGACTATACTGGGTAGTTGTTGTTGTTGTTGTTGTTGTTGTTATAATGGAAATTGATTAATTCATGAGATATAGTGATACTTACAGCTTTAATCTCATTAGCTTTCACCCAATCTACAAAGACATTAGATCCATCTTTCTCAATTGAACCAAGGAACCCATCAATGCAATCCTTGCATCGCAGTGTCACATTTGGTTCACTTTCCAACCACTGCAGAGCTGCATATGATGATCAATAGATCTCATTGAAAACACATCGCTTTTAGCCCAAAAGGACAAAACTTGAAGGGAAGACTAACCAGGAACCAACTTAGATTCATCTGTTCCAGTGATACAATGAGGAGGATGAGGTGGCTCAGGCACATCAGGACAATGAGAATCAAGAAGAGCATAAATAGGCCATTTCTTCTCACAGAAGAGTTTTGCAAGTTTAACTGACTCATCAACCATTGCTGAAATTTGTCTATCGGGTGCTACTGGAGCCTATAACAAAGCAAATGTCACAAAATCATAATCAATAACTAAAAAGAATAATTGGAGGAATAAGGATCATATCAACATCTTAATCCAAATAGAGATTCACCCGTTACAATCACCAAAATGATAAAAAAACAAACTTTGGAACCACATCTGAATAGAGAGAGAGAGAACGATATAGAGAACGAAACAAATCAAAGAAGATGACAAAGATTGAGGGCGAGCTCCCTAGTAGAGCTCCTACATATAAACCTTTAAGCTACAATGTTCCATTATCACCCAAGATTCTCGCATCTGCGGATTCCGCAGCCCAAGAAAGTATAGTGATTTAAGGAAAAAATAAGATGATTTTCCAAGCACCGTCTATCACTGAGTTAAGAGATAATCCTCTATAGAAATGACAGTAGATCAGCTTCATTTCCATCTCCATTAATCCATAAATTCGTAATAAGTTCATCTCAAACCAATTTAATCACGACATTTAAACCTGTCCAGTCTTTGAGCTAAAAAGTTCCTAGCTTTACATGAGCTATGCCTAACACACATTTAAATAGGTACAAACAAAACTTATGCATTAAAAAGAATCTAATTGTAGATGCCGTATGTCTAATATCCATAAGCAACAACACATCACAGAAAAAAAAGAAAAAAAATCTGAACTCCAAGGAACAAATGATAAAAAATCCGGCTATGCATACTATAAGTATAGTTCTTCCATAGTCTAATTTGAATTTCCAATTCCTGCTTATATATATATCAAAACCTATTTCTAACAGCCTCGTTTGCCCAAACCCTTTTTTTGCCTTTTATAGTGATTGTGTATATCATAAATTGTAAATCAAAATCTATCATTTTTCTTACTATGATGTTTAAAGTAGTTCTTTACTACCGTATTGTGAAAAACTTATCAGTTCTAATAATTTTAAATGTGCACTTCTCTAATTTAAAAAAAATATTAATCTACCTATACAATGAAAATTGACCCAAATAGAACAGGACAGATGGAATATACAGATCCTTCTAAATTCCACTTGTTTTTTTAGCTGTCCATTACAGACAAAAAAGTATGAGCATGTATACAAATTTACCAAATTGCCAGCGCCGACGGTGCAGAAGCCATTTACCATATCCACAAGTACGAGACCGGTGTTGACGTCGCCGGAGAGAAACAGAGGCTCATCTTCCTTCACCGGAATCTCATTTTTCAGTAAATCAGTCGCCGCCTCTTTTGCCACCATTCCCATCACTGTAAATAATAATAATAAATTAATTATTTTTGTATGATCAGTCTTCAAAGTATTTTGAGTTGCTTTTGCTCCTCTTCTCTATTATTTGTATTTGTAATATTGATTGGTGGATGTGCTCAGTCAAAGTCATAATAAACTTTCTAAACAATAAAAGTATATATATATTCTTTCTAAAATTTGAATTATCAGTCTTCAATGCTTATCTAAATTATTTGTGCTTGAGGAATTTCATCAACTACCTACTACTTCCTGCAGTGCTAATATAAAATACAACAAAATTTAAACAAATGAGAAAGAAAACCATCCAACAGTATTTGTTTTTTGTTTGGATAGTATTTTTGGCACCTTCTAAAATCAGCTTATTTTAAAAATAAATTAATCAAAAGTTATCTATTTAACCGCTTAAATTAAAAATATCCGATGAATATATGTTATAAGTTTAATTTACGTATAAGATATATGTATACCCGCTAGAAAAAGTAAATAATAAAATTGCTCGGCTATTAGTGTAAAGATCCCTTTCAAAATGTGCTTTTAAAAAAAATTCGGTAAAATAAAATTTGTATTTGACTGATTAATTCAAAAGCACTTTTGAATAGCAATTAATATTTGACTAAACTTTTAAAATGTATTTTTGTTAAAAATATTTTTCAAAAAAAATCCTTTTGGGAAGAAATTACCTTTTTTACTTCTAAAAAATTGTTTTTGCTTCTACTTCTGCTTATAATCAATTTTTTTCTTCTAAAAGCTTGACCACGCACCTTTAATTTCGGGAAAAATACTTTTTGTAATAAAATAAAACAAAAATTGATCAAATAGGCTATGAGTATTTGTTTTCCTGCTCCTTTTTGTAGCATACTAAAGTTTAAATATGTCTAAAAATACAAAACCAAACGAGATCGAACAGGGCGTACAATTTGATTGATATAGTTAGAGGTAATAAAGCTTTACCCGTTTGGATGAAAATTTGTCGATAAAATGAAAGCATTACATTACAGGAAAAGACCAAAATGGGTCAATTTTGTTTCCCCATGAGGAGAAAAAGACGTTGATACTCCCTCAAGTATGGGATACTATGGCAGTTTGTTGTTTTTAAATATGAGAAAGGTTTAAAGAATGATCTAAGATAAACTAAGGTGCTTCTTGTTATTAAACAACAAAAGTTCACAAGCAAAGCTGCACTTTTAGCATGACTCAAAATTTGGTTAACAATGATCTGAAACCGAGTTATTAAACCAAATAAAGTTGTTATTAACCAATAAACCTGCGCCAAATGATACATTAGATGAATATTATACCCAACCATACCAGTAAATAAACTACTGCATAGTTTCATAACAACTCTTGCTCTGGTTCTCAACTCAATTGTCCAAATTCTTTTCAAGATTTCATGTCTGAGTACTTAAAAGTAACTAGGGGAAGATAAAATAGATCCAATTAACACATCAAACTCCCCCTGAAGGAGAGACCTCTCACAACTCAAACTGATGCAATCGCATCACATGCCAAAAATGGACCACGGCATCCAAGAAGCATATTGTGTATCGGTTATTCATTCTCATGTGTATCTAATTCTAATATGTTTGTCATAAATATTGTCCCTTGCAACAAAATTTCTCAATTGATATTGGAACATACACTGATGCAGAGAACAATTGACACAATAGATAAACTTCGTTTCAAGAAGGTGCTCCTGGAGTTGTGTTGCTTTCGCTTGTGATTTATGGGAACAGGCCCAAGCGAGTATACTAGAAGCGACGATCTTTAACTTCAACTAAGTCTCCAGACCATCATCATCTCCGTGGCAATGATGAACAAACAGAATACAGAAAAGGAAGTAGAGAAATAAGCTGGCTGCACGACAATAATATGCTTATTTTCCTTTTGCTAGCATCTGGTGGTAGCTGTAGACCCATGAGTCCAAGCAAGTTAGAAGCAGGTCCAGGAAGTCCTTCTTGAGAAGAAAATGAATCCAGGAAATTCTTTACAAGATTGAAATCCACATCTACTGGAGTGAACTCCTCTTCCATGCTTTCTGTAGCATTAGATGTTCCCTGCTTCATAAATTTGTCCAATGAGTGATTGCAGCAATATTATTTGTAACTAGAAATGCAATGTATGATGGCAATTTTCACTTTTCTGTCTTCTGCCTCTAATTAGACTTCTTGTTCTTGGAGATAGTTGCATTTTGATTGAGTTATTGAAATAAGGAAAGGGAAAGTAAGTAAGGTAAACAAAAAATACTTCTTTTTCTTTGAACCCACCCAATCAAAAATCCTCCTTTTCTCAAAGGATCCTACTGCAATAATTCTTGCTAAGAAGAATGCCCATGTTGTGGCAATTCCACCCAGAAGGTAATGGGTTACTTCTACAGCACGTCCTTGTATAATGCTCAAGGCTCTCGGCTGGGTAGCAGGAGCAACTTTTAATTTATTATGAGCCCTACAGAATCGGGGTATGCGCGAGCAATATGCTACATTTACAAGAACCCATTTTTGCAACATAAACACTTTTGTCAATGCTGAAATGATGTTGGATCACAAGAATAAACTGTAAATTTAATGTAGCAGGAAAATCGCTACCAGCTGAGAGCTGATCCCCAGCCAAGATCAGAAAACAAATATGGATATAATTGAAAGTGTGGACTAACCTCATATTTCTTAATGGATTGTTTCTGTGCACGGACAAATGTATTGCTCCGTGTGCTGCCTTTAAGTTCCTCATTCAGAGCGTCTGAATATGAATCCATGAAAGCACCTTCCTCATCATCAGATGGCTCGGTGATATCATTCTCATCTTCAGATTCATCTGCATGTCCAAAAAATGTCAACTATTTCTTTTTTTTTTTTTGGGGGGGGGGGAGGGGGGGGGGGGCATGCAGGAGATGCTTTAAATTTGAGCATATACCTCCCACCCCCAATCCTCAAGTATTTCTGGCAGGAGTTTGGGATTGTAAACTTTGTGAATTCAAAAGATGAACTTACACCAATACTATGTTAAGTTCCTCCCCCCCCCCCCCCCCCCCCGGAAGAAGAGGGAGGATAAGGGAGAGAAACTACCTGGTTGACTTCCCTATATAAACGTGATTTTTTGTTCTTATTCGGACACATTAGAAATGATGGGTAAAAGTTGTCATGGAGGAGCAGCTGAGCCTTCCACTATCACTTCACCTCCATAACCAACAAGAAAAATGATATGGCGCCCTACCACCTTACCTCAACCAAACCCAGCCTAAGGGACAGGTATCACATCCCTCCGGCCTCTCCCACCTCCCCTCCCCCAACAAGAAAAAAAGCAACAAACTATGGTAGGAAAAATTGAAAGTAAAAGCTGTGAGATATCCATCTAAAACTAGGCAATTTTCGTCGGCAGACCCACTAATATTATAAATAAGTGAAAAATTCCAATCTGCATATATAATTAATAAATAACATTTGGCTATTGCTACTAAAAAGATCTACTTGAAGAAATAAAAAATGTGACTCAACGAACTCCATATCCAATGATGACTCTTCTTCTATATCAACATCATTGCCAGTGTCTCCAGAGCCTTGACGCCTCACAAATGATTCCATGTCTTTCATAAAGCGATCCACATCAAAGTCCACTTCCTTTACGTTCCTATAGGAAACAGAGGACAAGCCAAAATAAGCTACAGAGGATGGACGCATGTCCTTCTTTATTCACCTGTTTGACGCACTACACCCTTATTTTCAAGATGCTGCTGCTCCTAAAGAATATTGATACGATATATTTAAGCAAACTAGCCCTCCTTTGACTTTATATCTATTAGATTATGATGCAATCTCTTGCTTCTTAACTCTCTGATCTATTTTAAACTTGGACCCCAGAAAACTTCCTAAGACAATCATTATAATCAGCAAGTCAGTTAATCCAAATAGCACAAACCCGATAAATACAAGATGTTACAATCTAACATCTCGTCAATAAAAATAAAACAAAAGAAACCAAGTATATGCTAATCCACGTGCTGAAATGAGAAGAATGAAGGACAAAAACCTGTCTTCTGGAACCTCTGCACCTTCACAGCTGGCCAGTTTCGTGATAAATGCTTGCATAGACTTTGATATATCTTTAAGATCAAAATTATCAGAATCATTGCTGGGCCCATCCTGTTTTTCTGATTTTTGTTTCCTTTTTGAATTGTAAAGTTCCATCTCCTTTTGCCTCTCTTGAAGAGCGGCATTTAGCTCATCCTCCCCATCATAAAGCCATGAATCATCATCAGAGGGTGGCAGCTCCTGATCCTTAAAGTCATCAGCAGACTCAGGAAGCGCAAGAATCTCATCTATTCTTCGCACTGGAGCACTTAGCATATCACTGCTTTTTCAAGAAGTTGATTAGTAATAGGTTAAGGAATACTTAAACGACACACAAGGGCATCTTCGACAAGATTAATATAAACAGTATTATCAGCACATCAAGCAATAAGTGGAGAAAATGGTGAATCAAGCCACAAGAGAAAAAAAAAGTACAATTACAGTAAACAATAAGACCATGTCACTTACGTTACCATTTTCATGTTCTCCTTTTAGTACGGCTGGACATAAGTATTCAAAGACTAGCAACTATCGGAGATTCAAAATCAAGTTCCAAGTTTTTTTATCAGATAAATAAGGCAAAAGGTTTCAAAATCCAGATCATTTCTGTATACACAATTCTGCTTCAAATTTTCCTTTTGACGTTTAGGATGCATAGGAAAGTATACAACAACTTGAACTCATTATTGAAAATCCATAACAATTGATAGGAGCTATTGCATCATCATATAAACAAGAAATAAAGTTAAACAGACGCACCAGAAGATATTTACCTAGGATTCGTGAAGTTGCAAATGGGACCAAACAGATCCTGATCAGGCAATGCCCATTTTATTACCCGGTATGCAGAAATTTTATATTGATAATATAAACACGATGGCATTATTTATTATTACCCAATTCTACAGATATTGTTAGTGGTGCAACCCACAGTTTGTTTGTTATCTCACAATGATATCATTCAAGAACCATTGCATACACCATTTCCTTTGGCAGAGAAGTTAACTAGACATATATACACCAAATGCCAAGTATAGCTTGAACTCGTCCTACCCAAGAAACCAATTGTACCAAAGCTTATGAAACAAACTGTAATAGGTCTGTAAACATGCATCTTCTATGATCTCATTTTTTTTAAAAATCAAGCTTTGACACAAACAGACAAACAACAGGTACCTTTCTCGAGCATGCAGTGAACTATTCTTGTAATACTCCTCAGCATCCTGCATCAATCTTTTATATTCCTTTGATCCCGGCAACAACCCTTCAAAATACCCACTCCTTTCGAGACTCTGTCTAAATGCATCCCAAGTACTCCCTTTTCCCTCCATGTCCTGTGTCTTTCTCAACTAATAAATCATCTCAAATCCACAAGCAATCTTCATCCCGGTGAGGTTCTGGAAGTTAGAAGAACTGCTGAGAGTGAACGGTCCACAAATAGCGGTTTTTTGTGCCGCCTTTTATGGGTTTGGGTTTACGGGAAGGGGACGGTAAGTGTATTTAGTTTTCGGCTCAATACATAACAAAAGTTAGGCACGATTTGCCTAATTTAAGGGTGTTGCTAACCAGTACTCATATTAGATTAACTTTATTCGAATTAAATACTTCTTATGAGTTGGCGATTCACCCAATATAAATACGTAAAGAGCTCCAAAAGTAAATTTTTCTTTTTTTATCTTTTTGGTTTCCTTCTTTTTCTTTATGTCCACCATTATTATGCATCTATTATTGATTTAGCTCGAAAGTTAATTAATCCTCTTTTATTATTTTTATAGCATTAACTTACACCATCTAATATGAGATAATTCCTTCTAAACCAGTTTTTTCACTCAATAATCATATAAGAAAATGATGGTTTTTCTCAACTTATATATTGCTCGAATACTATTAACCATTTAATCATTCAATTATCATGGTTTTTGTTAAGTTTGTACTGATATTCTATAACCAGTAGAAGCATGCCTATAATCACCGGCGACGGAGAATGAACTTCGGCGACAGAAGCATTACTTATCTCATTGGGATAACGAATCTTCATTGACGCCGACACCGGGGATTGAGATCCATCAGTAAAACCGTTATTGATCTCGACGGGATAATGGATCTCCATTGTCACCGGCGCCAGAGAAAGTGCAAAGTTTCCGTAATCAAGCAAATTCACGGCGTCATATACGACATCGACACAGATAATGCAAAAATCCGCTGATTCTGATAAACTTCCATTCTATTAACAACAACGTTGTTAACCGTCACAATGCCGTCGACAAAATTCACGACGAGCGTCTTGTTCAGAGCAAGAGTTTCTGGTTGTAAATTTTTTTCTTTTTCTTTTTGTGAATATTATTTTATTTTGTTACTAAATAGATTATAAAATAGTTTTTTCTCTTTATTAAAACTCAAAATGATATATATCCTTTTTTATTTATCATTAGTCACGTCAGCCGCAAGTGTATTGCACACACTTTGTAAATTTGGCTAATTGTCAAAAAAGTATCTAATTGAAACAAGTTTAGTGTAGTATAAATATTCAATAGGAACAACTTCGATTTCGGTGTCCAAATAAAAAATGGTACCAACTTTAAGTATCTCTAGATGTATTCCGCCTTAGTTTTAAGTCAGTATTTAAAATATTTTTAGTCTTTAGTCACTTCTTTAATAAATTTTAACTGTCTGAACGAAAATATCCTTCTGCACGTGTCCTTAACATTTGAACTTAACTTCAGGACTACGTGTCCTTATCATTTAAACTTGTAACTCTAAGTTTAGGACTTCAAGGCTACATGTTGTTAACTTTTGAACTTAACTTGAGGACTTCAGAACTACAAGTCCTTAACTTTAGAACTTGTAATTGTAAGTTCAGGACCGAGTGTCATTAACTTTTGAGCTTGTTAGTCTAAGTTGAGGACCTATTGTCCTTAAATTTTGTGCTTCTTGGCCTAAGTTCAGGACCTATTGTCCTTAACTTTTGAGCTTGTTAGTCTAAATTTAGGACTTTAGGACCTCTTGTCCTTAACTGTTGAATTTGTAATTGTAAGTTAAGGACCTATTGTCCTTAACTTTTAGTCTTCTTAGCTAAGTTCAGGACCTATTGACCTTAACTTTTGAGCTTGTTAGTCTAAGTTCAGGACTTCAGGACCTATTGTCCTTAACTTTTGAACTTGTACATCTAAGTTCAAGACCTATTGTCCTTAACTTTTGAGCTTGTAACTGTAAGTCCTTAACTTTTGAGCTTGTTAGTATAAACTCATGACCTATTGTCCTTAACTTTAGAGCTTGTTAGTCTAAGTTCAAAATATATTATCCTTAACTTTTGGGCTTCTTAGCCTAAGTTCAGGACGTAGGTATTAAGCTCAATATGGAAAGACAGAGGGCCCGATAAACTAATCATTTACAAAATATTATCTGCACTAAAATAGGTCATGGATTGATAGCCAAAAAAAATTAATTGTAACTTGTTAATGCATCAAGGATAAAAATGTTCTAATTTGTTCATATTCGATAGCCAAACAAGACCTATTCCTATCTCATTTCCTCTTTTGTTCCATAGCGCCTAGACTCAGAAATTAGATGTCACGTGAAAACTGCCATTTTAAAGGATTATCTCCTGGTTTCTAGTATTCCAACCGGCGAATTAGCCGTTTTCCGGAGAACCCATTATGGAGAAAGAGTCTCACGGATGCACAGTTCTTCTCCCTAACATGAAAGAGATAAAATAAATGGTATCAACGTTTTTTCATATAAATTTTAATAGACTAGTGGCTACTCTTGCTAAGCATTAAAAATGTTGGATAAAAAGTAAATACCACTATAAAAACTGGCTACCCCATACAATTTTTATGCATTTTACAGCTTGTTTGGACGGTTATTACCCATAGTTGTCGCGCCCCCTTTTTCCCCTATTCGGATGAAAGAGAGATCCGGGTTTCGACGTTCATGGGGTGATAACTCATTTTTTTAGGAGTTGGGTATTTGAAGAGTCGACACCTAACAATTAGGGGTAAGTGCATAGGGGTTTAATTAAGGAAACAACTAATGAAGAATCAGTAAAATACTCTGTTAACCAAATAAGGTAATAAAACAAAATAAAGTTGCAAAATACGGAAATTATCGAAAATCAGCACATAGTAAGCCAGAGAATCAGGGATTCAAAATCACCGATTTAAGGATAGTAACAAATAAACAAGTTAATACGGGAAAATCAAAATTCTGCAGGGAAGTTTTCAAATCAAACCAAGAAACAAGGAGTTCGGAGTCAATCAAAGAGAGAGTTTTAGCATATAAAAAGAGTGAAATAGGAACAACAAATCACAGCAAGCAAAGAGGCAAGTATTGACAAGTCAAGATGAACACAAACATACAGAGGTAATATAAGTTAGGCATAAGAAATTCAGTAGAAACACATTCGACGTGAGATAGTCACCGAAACTCAAACAAGAACAGGCTAGTCACAAAATCAAACGAAAAACCTTGGAAAAAATTAGGGCTTTCAACATAGGCAATTTGAAGAGGTAATAAACTCACCGAATCATTCGAAGTATGCGAGAATTTAGAAGTTTAAACATAAAAATTAGTTTAAATAAAGTTTTAGAAGAAGTTTTAAAAACCCTAAATTTGGAAGAAGACGAAACACTTGAAATCACATGGTTCTTGTAAAGAGTTCCAAGGATAGTGTAAAATATCAAAGAAACAAACTCAAATCATTTTAAAATCGTACAGATCTAGGAGATATAGGTAGAATTAGGGTTTCATAAGAAACCCAAATAGAGGTGAAAGAACATGTCTATAATCCCAAGGATCGTAACAAATACGACATGATTTTGCTCGAAATCACACCAGAGTAGCCAAGAACAGACCAGTGACGAATCATAGGTGCAAGCCGGCGTGGCCCTGGAGAATTGAAGACCTTAGAGAAGGCAAGCATGACAATGGAGGAGCCATTAGAGCCACAGGAGTTGATGGGAGATCACCGGAAAAGATCGGAGAAGCGAGGTCAACTATTAAAGGGGCTAGGTTTAGGTTGAGAGGAGAGGAGATTAGAAAATACAAAGGTGGCAGATTTGGAAAATGATTTAGTGTTGAGGGGTCGTTTAGAGTTAAACAAGGTAAGAACGGGCGAAGGTTGTTGATCTTTTAGATCAACCACCAGGATTTAATATAGATTTGGGTCGGGTAGGGGTAATTGGAGCTTGGGTCTGGTAATCTGATTAGGAATTGGATTGGGGTTGGGTTAAAATTGCGCTAAAGTTGAAATGCAAATCCGGGTATATTTTAAATATCCAAATTTCCCTATACACTTTATAATAAATAATAAATAATTTCATGTTCTATAATAATTTAAAAATAGATTTTCAATATTTTAAAAATATAAAAGGTTGATTTTATGCATATAAACATAATTATACATTAACAGGGCTAATATTATCAATTATATGTAATTTAGTTTTTAAAATATAAAATATAAGTATAGAAATGCATAAAAAATATTTTAATCATATTTTGGCATAAATATAGAAGTTAAATGAGTAAATCACCACAACACTACTTTGAGGGATAATTATTGGAGATTTTATGAGTAAACGGAAAGGAAATAAATTAATTTAAAATTTTTAAAATTATGGAAAAATTATAAACCCTTGTGCATGCTCATATATGCATAAATAAGTTATTTTGGAAGTAGTTATGCATATTAAAAATATATAGGAAAAATTAGGTATCAACAGCTGCCCTTCTTTACCCTGGAAGGATGAAAGAGTTTTCAGATAAAGAAATGATGGCCAATTTTGACCTGATGGAATGTTTTGAAAGACAGAGGCCAGACCCCGGTCTTCAAGTTGCTTATATATCCTTGGTCTTACAAGAATCGTGCCATGTGTAGTTTTGGAGTCATCTACAGGGTATGCCGATGAAATTACTGCAAGAACAAACACGCGATATGGAAGCGGCTACGGTGAGCGATTAAGGCTCGGGATAGTTGGAGGGAACTGGAGCGAGATCGCTCCTGCGAGGATAGTGGTTGCTTACTAGTTACTTGCAGATAGAAGATGCTACAAACATGTATTTGCAAAAAAACTAAACATGATGCAAATTTCCTTTGGACCATGAAGGTTTTCTTCAGACGGTTAAAGATGACATCCTTAGACCATGACGTCCTGAGTCATGAATTTTTCAGTGAGGTATTCATAGGCCATGAAATGATGTTCTTGGTCCATGAAGATGGTGCCTCCGAACCATGATGCCTTTGAATAATGATATGCAGGATTGATAGATCCTCATGCCATGTCATAGTCTCTTCCGGCTCTGAGGATGATGCCTTTAGACTATGACGCCTTTGGATAGGTTGGCAATATTTTATCCCATGATATGCAATAATATGATATTAACAAGATACAGCTTAGACTTGTGAAATAGAGGGCAGAGCTTAGCCCGATTGAAAAGCAAATAGATAGTATTAGCAATAGAGCAATATTTGTGCAAAGAGGGACAATGATTAGTCTCATGCAGATGGGGAGCAAGTATTAGCCTCATGCAAATATGGAGGCAAGAAGATCATGAAAATGTGGAGGCAAGGATTAGCCTCATGCAAATGTGAAGTCAGGGATTAGACTTATGCAAATAGGGAGGCAAGGGTTAGCCTTATGGAGTCAAGGATTAGATTCACGCAAGTATGAAGTCATGGATTAGCCTCATTGACTCAAGGATTAGACTCATGTGATGGGAAGGAAAGGATTAGCCATATGGAGTCAAGGATTGGACTCATGCAAATGGAGAGGCAAAGATTAGCCTCATGGAGTCAAGGATTAGACTCATGTAAATAGGGAGGCAAGGATCATCCTCATGCATATGTGGATGCAGGGATTAGACTCATGCAAGTGAGGAGGCAAGGATTAGCCTCATGGAGTCAAGTATTAGACTCGTGCAAATAGGGAGGCAGGGATCAGCCTCATGCAATTAGGGAGGTAGGTATTAGCCTCATGCAAGTGTGGAGTCACGCATTAGACTCATGTAAGTGGGGAGGCAGAGATTAGCCTCATGGAGTCAAGGATTAGACTCATGCAAGTAGGGAGGCAGGGATTAGCCTCATGTAGATATAGAGGCAGGGATTAGCCTCATCCAGTTATGGAGGCAAGGATTAGCCTCATGCAAATATGGAGGCAGGGATTAACCTCATGTAGTTATGAAGGAAAGGATTAGCCTCATGCAGATATGGAGGAAGGGATTAGCCCCGTGCAGCTATGGAGGTAAGGATTAGCCTCATGGAGTCAAGGATTAGACTCATGCAAATAGGGAGGCAAGGATTAGCCTCATGCAAGTATGGAGTCAGGGATTAGACTCATGCAAATATGGGGACAGGGATTAGTCCCATGCAAAGAGTGAGCAGCAAATAAGAGTAATGTATGTCTTAGCTGGAGATATATTTGATGTTTGGCCTGATTGATAGTGAATAATCTTACATGTTTTGTGAAAGCTATCTTCACGTCGAATGTACCTACGTTCAAAGAAAAATTGTAAGTTCTGTGGGGGAAAGGTTGGTTTGTGCTCTTGTCGGCTGGCTTTGCCTTGCTCTGTTCTGAAAGCCTTTCAGGTTCCCCTAAGTGGCACATGACCATTAATAGAATTTCGAAAATATTCAATTCTTGATAAAAATAGAGTTATTTTGGAAACGTATTGATATATAAAATATTTTTGATGAATTAATGATTGTAACACATTTCGAAGGCATTGCAACTTTGTCATATTGGAATTTTAAGGGTCCTCTTCAAAGTTATGCCCCAGTTTTGCGGGTGATTTTTTTCGACTGTTTACGGATAATAGGCCTTAGTGAATCTTCTTTAGAATTTTGAGAATCATGTTGCTAACTTATTACTAACCGTCTGACACATGTTGGCACTGACTGGCCTTGCTCTGGAATTTTGAGGACACTCATCAAAATTCTATTCCAGTTTTTGATCTTGGGGGAAATGAGAATTTTATTATAATATGACCGAACCCATAAGGCTGCCTATGTATCTCTCCTTAAATGGGAATCGATTCAAGCGTAGTTCAATTACATCAGAAGAGAAATGTAAAATATCTAAGCATAGTATCTTTTAACTGCGTCTGAATTGATCGGTTTTGGCCAGGCTTCTCCGTCCATTTCTGCAATTATGAGTGCTCTTCCTGTTAGTACCCTATGAACCATGTACGGACCTTTCCAGTTGGGAGAGAATTTTCTTTTGGCTTCATCGTGGTGCAGGAAGATTTTCTTCAATGCCAGTTGCCTTGGTGCAACCTGTCATGGTTTGACCCTTTTGTTGAAAGCTTTGGATATTATGTTCTGATAAAGTTCGCCGTGAAATACTGCGTTCATCCTATTTCCATCGATGAGGGACAATTGTTCATAGAGACTCCTTATCCACTCTACATCGCTGAGTTCAGCTTCCTGTATGATTCTTAAAGAAGGAATCTCCACCTCGGTTAGGATGACAACCTCGGTACCATAAATCAACATATAGGGAGTTGCCCCGGTTGATGTGTGAACCGTGATATGGTAACCCAACAAAGCAAAGGGTAACTTATCATGCCACTGTTTGTGGCTCTTTACCATTTTCCTTAGTATCTTCTTGATGTTTTTGTTGGCGGCTTCTATGGCTCCATTCATCTAAGGTCTGTAGGCTGTGGAATTCTTATGCTTGATTTTGAAAGCTTCACATATAGCTTTCATTGTAGCACTGTTGAGATTGGCGGCATTGTCAGTAATAACGGACTCGGGAACTCCAAATTACCGACAATACGATCCTTGACAAAATCTGCAATGACTTTCTTGGTTACAACTTTGTAAGATGCAACTTTTACTCATTTTGTGAAGTAATCAATAGCGACCAGAATAAACTTGTGTCCATTTGAAGCAGTGGGCTCAATTTGGACCAATAACATCCATTCCCTAGGTCGCGAATGACCAAGGTGAGCTTGTTGCATTGAGCTCATTTGGCGGCATTTTATCATGTTGGCATGCACTTGACATTGAAAGCATTTGCAAACATACTAAATGCAATCTGTGTCTATGGTCATCCAAAAGTAACCTGCCCTGAGTATCTTCTTAGTCAAGACGAAACCATTCATGTGTAGATCACAGGTCCTAGCATGCACATCCTCAAGTAGCTTAGAAGCTTCCTTTGCATCAATACATCTTAGTAAACCCAAATCAGGAGTTCTTCTACACAAGTTCACTCCACAATGGAAGAAGTGATTTAACAGTCTCCGGAGTTTACGTTTCTGAGTGTGATTTTCATGCTTCGGGTATTTTCCTTTTGATAAGTATTCTTTGATGTCATAGAACCAAGGCTTTCCATTCGCTTTTTCGTCGACATGATCACAATATGCCGGCTGATTGTGGATCCTCATTGGAATGGGATCAATGTAGTTCTTATCTGGATGTTGTATCATGGATGACAAAGTGGCCAATGCATTGGCAAATACATTTTGAATTCTAAGAACATATGTCAACCAGTAAAACGACAGCACACAGAAAAGTGAAGGAGCAGGGAGCACAATAGTTAGCCTTGGCTTACAGTCAGCTAGCTCAGAATAATAGTAAGTAGCACAAAAGAGAGAGTAGAAAGTTCAAGTGTGAGAGGGAGAGCTTTTTTTATTTGAACCAAAATGTTCGCGCATTTGTTTTAATGAGAGAGTACATATATATATATATATATATATATATATATATATATATATATATATATATATATATATATATATATATATATATATATATATATATATATATATATATATATATATATATACAATAGTTTAAAAATTAGGTAAAATAATGCAAGAATCATAGTAGTATAGTAATTATGGAACCAATTACTAATCAGAATCAAAACAATGCAAGTACCCCTTAAGCGGTAATCAACCAACGGTACTAGGAAGAAATGATTAAGGAAAGAAACCAAGTAGAGCATAAGGTACAAACTAGTAATTAGGGGGAAGTGTATAGGGGTTTAATTAAGAAAATAGCTAATGAAGAATCAATAAAATACTTGGTTAACATATAAGGTAATAAAACAAAATAAAGTTACAAATATGTAAATAATCGAAAATCAACACATAGTAAGTTAGGGAATCAGGGATTTGGAATCACTGATTTAAGGCGAGTAACAAATAAAAAAGTTAAAACACGAAAAATTAAAAGTATACAGGAAAGTTTTCAAATCAAGACAAGAAACAAGGAGTTCATAATCAATCAAAGAGAGAGTTTTAGCATATAAAAAGAGTGAAATAAGAATAACCAAACACAACAAACAAAGAGGCAAGTATTATGGATTTCAACATAGGCAAGTTGAAGAGGTAGTAAACTCACAGAATCAGTCAAAGTATGTGATAAACTAGAAGTTTAAACATAAAAATTAGTTTAAACAAAGTTTCAGAAGAAGTTTCAAAAACCCTAATTTTGGAATAAGACGGAACATTTGAAATCAAATGGTTCTTGTAAAGAGCTCCAAGGATATGTAAAACATCAAACAAATAAACTCAAATCATTTTAAAATCGTATAGATCTAGGAGATATAGGCAGAAATTAGGGTTTCAGAAGAAACCCAAATAGAGATGAAAGAACATGTCTAGAATTCCAAGGATCGTACCAAATATGGCGTGATTTTGCTCGAGATCACACCGGAGTAGCCAAGAACAGACCAGTGAAGAACCTTAGGTGCAAGTCGGCATGGCACTGATCCCTTGAAGACCTTAGAGAAGGCAAGCATGGAAATAGAGGAGCCATTGGAGGCTTAGGAGTTGATGGGAGATCACCGGAGAAGACCGGAGAAACGAGGTCGACAGTTAAAAGGGGCTAGGGTTAGGTTGAGGGGAGAGGAGATGAGAGAATACAGAGGGGGCAGATTTGGAAAATGATTTAGGGTTGGAGGGTCGAAGTTCAAAATGGTAAGAATGGACGAGGGCCATTGATCTTTTAGACCAACGGCCAAGATTTAATATGGCTTTGGGTCGGGTAGGGATAATCGGGGCTTGGATCGGGTAATCAGATTAGGAATCGGGCTGGGGTTGGTTTAAAATTGGGCTAAATTAATATGCAAATCTGGATATATTTTGAATAGCCAATTTTCCCTATATTATTTATAATATAGATTTTCAAGATTTTAAAAATATATAAGGTCAATTTTATGCATATAATTATAATTATATATTAATGGGGCTAATATTGCAATTATATGCAATTAAATTATATAGAAACTTAGGCTTAAATTTGATGTGTTTTGGGTAATTTTATGTTGTTTGAGGTGTTTTGATTATTGGATCAAGTTAGAATAAGGTTTTAGGATGTGCTGGTGCCATTGATTTTGGTCCTACGGGCCTCGGGTGAGTTTTGGATGGTCAATCGGACCATTTTGGAGTTTGGAATATTACACAAAATGCAGGTTCAGCGTTCACGACAGAGATTTATCTCTTCGTCTCCGTGAGAGGAGCCTTGCTTTCGCAAAGAAGGAATTGAGGAAGGCCAGGATTAAGCCTTCACGTTCGCGAGAGGGGCTTCACGTTCGCAGAGGGTTGGAAAGCTAAGCATCGCGTCCGCGAGAGGGCACTTGTGATCGGGTAGAGTAATTTAGGATCGAGGGGATTTTGTTCTTCGTGTTTGCGTAAAAGGTGTCGCTTTTGCGAAGGTATAGGAGAAGAAAGCATCACATTCGTTATGGGTGTGTTGCGATCGCATAGAGTAAAAGTTGGTCAATGCGAGTTTGTGCTTCGCGAACGTGAGGATTTGACCGTGTTCGTGAAGAAGGAAAATCAGGCCTGGGCAGAATGTTATAATTCATTTCACCTGCAATTTTGGGGCTTATTTACTCCATTATTGATCATTTGAGAGCTTCTTGGTGGAGATTAAAGAGAGATTCAAGGGGAATCGATTGCAGGTAAGATTTTTGAACTTAAAACTCGATTTTATTGTGAAATCTACCTAGAAAATCATGGAAACATATGCTAAAATGGAAGAACTAGGGCTTGGAATTTTGGGATTTTGATTTGGGGATTTGGAGGATCAATTGGGGTCGAATTTGAGAAATTTTGGTATGTATGAACTCGTGGGGAGATAACGAACCTGTTGATGTAAAAAAAAATTTGAGTTTCAAGAAGTGATCCCGGGGCTCGAGTTTTGCTAATTTCAAGATTTTTGGTATTTTTTGATTGTTTTTGCTTGGGCTTTGTTCCCTTAGCATATTGTGACGTATTCCTGCTGATTTTTTTTATAGATTCGACGCATGTGGAGGCCAATTCGAGGGACAAAGGCGTCGCGAGCTAGAGTTTTAGCCGGTTTGAGGTGAGTATTGATTGTAAATGATGCTCTGAGGGTTTCAAACCCCGGATTGCACAACGTACTGCTATGTTGAGGTGAGATACACGCTGATAATGAGAGTGGGGTCGTGCACTATTGGGTATTGTGACTTGGTCAGTCCCGATTGATGATTTTACCGCGTATTTGACTGAAACTTAGTTACTATCATTATGATTTGGGCTAATTGCCATATTTGGGCTTCGTGCCAACTATTTGAACCCTTCAGGGGGGGTGTCCCTATTTCCTCATTGTCTTGGACTTACTATTTGAACTCAGTCATGTTATTTTCCACTGTTTTACTACTCATGTACTCAGTTTTGAGACTTAAATGATAATTTAAATGATGTTTTGGGCTGAGAAATAATGCCTGAGGGGCTTGTGATGATTTTTGGACCGAGTAAGGCCGAGGGCCTAGTTGTGAGGATATACTGATACTAATTTGAGGCCGAGGGCCTGAGTTATATATATGCCACGAGGTATGTTAATCCATATGAGGTTGAGGGCCTAGATTTGATGCCACGAGATGGCTTATTATTGCGCTTGGGCCGTACGAGGCCCATTCTAGAGTTTTTACACCTAGTGAGCGTGGGTACCTATTGTGATGTGAGATTGAGACCGAGGGGCTGGTATTGTTCTGAGATTGAGCCCGAGGGGCTGGTAATATTCTGAGATATTGCCCAAGAGGCAGATTTGTGGATACTGAGCCCGAGGTGCGAACTTCTACCTGTTTACTTCCCATTATTTAATTATTTTACCTGTTGATAGGAGATCTTACTTGATTTTTCACCGATTTACTATTTTCAAATGTTGTTTTACTACTTCATTTAGAATGCCTTGTGCTTTATGTGATTTCTTAACTTCAGTCATTATTTATATTTGTTACTCACTGGGTTAGAGTACTCATATTATTCCCTGCATTGTGTATACAGACTCAGGCATCACAGATTTTGCTCTTTGAGTGTTGATTCTTCCCATCCCAGGCGGTATTCGGAGACTACGAGGTAGATGTTGGCGTCCTCAACCCCGTGTCTCTATTATCTTATCATTTTTATGTATTTAAAACATTTTTACTAGTTATTGGATTTAGCGGACTTGTATCATAGTCCTTAGATGCTAGTGACTTGTGACACCCCGGTTAAGGCTGTGTCGGGTTGGATTTCCGCATTTTGTTATCTGTATTTCCGCTATTTCATTTTATTAAACAATGTTTAGACTATTATCATGCTATTTAACTGTGTAAAATTGAGAATTGGTTCATTTGGATGGCCTTGACTTCATAAGAGGCACCCTCACGATCGGGTTCGGGGTTAGGGTTGTGAAAAATTAGTATCAAAGCCAAGATTACATAGGTCTCACGAGTCATGAGCAGGTTTAGTAGAGTCTCACGGATCGGTACATAGACTTCCATATTTATCCTCGAGAGGCTATAGAACCTTTCAGAAAAACTCCATATTCTTGAAATTCTTGTCGTGCATACTTGTTGGTCCGAGTACTAATCTTCTGTTATTCTATTCTCTCACAGATGGTAAGGATACAAGCTATCGAAAGAGGTGGACGACCACCAATGCCACTAGCTGAGGCCACCAGAGGCCGTGGATGCAGTCGTGGTCGTGGTAGAGGCAGAGCAGCAAGGGCATCACTTGTTGATCCACCAACTGCCCCAGCTCAAGATTAGACTCCAACTATGGATGATCCAGCAACACCAGTTCAGGCACCAGCTATGCCTATTGTGACTCCATGCCTTCAAGAGGCCTTAGCTCAGATCTTGTTAGTATGTACCAATTTGGCTCAGGCAGTTTTAGCTACTATGGTCGTAGCTACTTCACAAACTGAGGGAGGGATTCAGACCCCCATTGCTCACACATCTGATCAGGTTGTGCAGGGGCTTCAGATGCTGGGGGCATCTCCAGCCCAGTCGGTTGCACCAGTTTCAGACTTTTTACTACCAATTATGTCGGATGATGAGCAACGTCGACTTGAGAGGTTTGGTTGACTTCAGCCTCCAACATTTTGCAGTGCAGAGGGCGAGGATGCCCAGGGTTTCTTGGATAAGTTCCAGCGAATGCTTTGAACAATAGGCATTTTTGAGACTAGTGGGGTGGCATTTACCACCTTTCAGTTTTCTGGGGCTGCCTTTTGAGGCATATGAGAGGCGTAGGCCAATTGGTGCAACGCTCCTTACTTGGCAGCAGTTCTCTGTTCTCTTCCTGGAGAAGTATGTGCCACAGTCCCACAGAGAGGAGCTACATAGACAATTTGAGTGGTTGCGATAAGGGGAGATGACTACATCATAGTATTAGTTGAGGTTTCTGAGTTGGCTCATCATGCCATCTGGTTGGTTCCGATAGATCGAGAGAGGATCAAGAGATTTATTAATGGTATAACTTATTAGCTCCGTATTCTTATGACCCGAGAGAGGGTATCTGGTGCTATGTTAGAGGAGGTAGTTGATATGGCCTGTGATATTGATTCAGTTTGCCAATAGGAGAGAGAAGAGAGGGAGGCCAAGAGGCCTTGAGGATCGGGCAGTTATAGTGGTGCTCCTTCGAGGGACTAATTTCAGTATGGTAGAGGTTGTTCATTCAGGCCTGCCCAATCAGCTCGCCTAGGTTATCGTGGGGCATCTTTGGGTCATGGTTATCAAGGATCTCAGCAGGGCGAGTCATCACTTAGTGCCTTTCCAGCTCAGAGTTCTTCCGGTGCTCCGTCAGTTCAGGGTTTTTCTACACTAGGCACATTTGCTAGTCATTCCAATGCGAGGGGTTCCCTTCAGTCCCCTTCTCCAGCACTTGGGAGTTATGAGTATGGCAAGATATGCTACATACGGAGGTAGTGTCCTCGTCGTGCTTCTAGTTCATCCCAGTAGAGAGGTCAACCTTCAGCTTCAGCGCTAGTTGCTTCTCTACCTCCCACTCAGCCAGCTAGGGTAGAGGTCAGTTAGCCAGGGGTCGCTCTAGAGGAGGAGGTCAGGCCCGTTTCTATGCTATTCCAGGCAAATCCGATTCTATTGCTTCCGATGCTGTTATTACTAGTATTGTTCCAGTCTTCCACATAGATGCCTCTGTATTGTTTGATCCCAGATCCACCTTTTCTTATGTGTTATCGTACTTTGCTCCTTATTTTGGTACGCCCCATGAGATTCTTGCTTTACCTGTTCATGTATCTACCCTAGTAGGCGATGCTGTTGTTGTAGACTGTGTGTACTGGTCATGTGTAGTGACTATTGGGGGTTTGGATACCCGATTTGTTCTTTTTTTACTAAGTATGATGTATTTCGATGTCATTTTAGGCATGGATTGGTTATCTCCATGTCGTGCTATTCTAGACTATCATGCTAAGACAGTCACTTTGGCTACACCGTGTGTGCCGTGGATCGAGGTGGCGTGGTGTGACTGATTATGTTCCTAGTAAAGTGATCTATTTATTGAAAGCCCACCGTATGGTTGGGAAGGGTTGTCTCTCGTATCTTGCCTTTGTAAGGGATGTCGGAGCTAAGGCTTCTAATATTGATTCTGTTTCGGTTGTTAGATATTTCCTTGATGTATTTCCTAGAGACATGTGGGGAATGCCACCGGATAGGGATATTGATTTTGGTATTGACCTGGTGCCGGGCACTCAACCTATTCCTATTTTGCCGTATCTTATGGCACCAACGGAATTGAAGGAAAACGTTAATAAAACTTTAGAAACTTCCTTGATAAAAATAAAACGTTATTAATTGTGGACACGTTTCGCGTGACTTGATTTTTGATGCACCAAGCAAATGGGTACACGTACGCGAACCGTTTCAAGATAATTTTCTAAATTAAAAGCGGTTAAGAGATGAAAGCACATAGGTTCTAAAATGAGCAATTAAATAATTTTAATAAGCCAAGTATGATAAAAGAGACTGTGCTAGAACCACATAACTCGAAAATTCCTAACACCTTCTCCCAGGTTAATCGAATTCGTTACCCGGATTTCTGTGTTCGTAGACTTTATAACAGAGTCAATATTTTCCTCAATCCCGGATTTAAACCGGTGATTTGGGACACCATAAATTATCCTAAGTGGCGACTCTGATTTTTTTAATAAAATATCCTGTTTTGATTGTCACTTAAATTAGATAATTCCTTTGTACCCTTTCGGTGGGGGGGGGGGGGGGGGGGTATAGGTAAAAAAGGAGGTGTGACAGCTCTGGCGACTCTGCTGGGGATCGAACCCAGAATCTATAGTTCGGGGTTCAAGAATTCGAGCTTTTAATAATTTTTACTTGGCCTTGCTTATTATTAATTTTACTGTATTTTGTGAATCTTTGGGGCTACATACTATTTGTTTATTGCTTCGATATTGTTTGAATTATATATAACTGTCTTCTTACGCCACCTATTTGAGTCTTCTAAAATTTGATGCACATGTACGCATGCCCACTTTCTGTTAAAAGTCACACCAAATAGAATGAGGTTGGGCAAGCGAACAGACTTTAGTGCTCCCGGTACGTCGCCCCCTCTTTGGCCCCAGCTGTTCGCTTGGATACCCTAAGTCTAGACCAAAACCCCATGATTTAAACCTAGAAGAACGCAAACTCATGCCGGATCCCTAGTAGGAACACTTGTTTGCATCATGTGTATTTGACTTAGGGGACTCAACACAGGGGTTGGATCTGTCTAGGACAGATGTACCCGAAATAACAGACCATCCTGATGCATTCCATATGCTACATGTTGCATTTCTTCAAGGGTAAAAGGGTCAGTTGGAGGACCAATGAAAGTTGAGGGCTAATGAAATTAAAACGAAAAAAAGAAAAAGAGAGAGTGAAGTGTAAGAAAATAAAGCAAGTAGGGCTCGGTTATATTTTCTGTCACATTTTTGAAAAAGAAAATAAAAAATTAAAAAAGAGTTTGCACTTTCCCATCATTTTCCAAAAAATCAAAAAAAAAAAGAGGAAAAATAAAATTCAAAAAGAGTTTACATGTTTCATCAGTTTTCAAAAGAAAAGAAAAAAAAATATTTTCTTTAAATTAGTTATTTTTTTAAAATTCTCGCCCGTATCCAATTTGCCCGAACTACGCATACTTGATTCTCGTCTTTCGGGGCGTGATACGTATGCAACCCACATAGGGTCTGGTCTTTCTAGTAAATCTTAGGTTCTTGGCTTTGCGGGATCTTAGCCAAATTTTGCACTTCTAGCCAACTTTTGGCCAAATAAGCTATTTTGCAAAAATAGCCTAAATTATGTCTTGCATGTTGCCCGACAAAAAGTATTATCGTCTCACATAGTGTTTTAGGTCTTTAACTTTATTTGGTCTAATTTTCTCATGCAGGTATGAATCTCCTTATCGTAGTTTGGGCATGACAAACGCCTTAGGACCATCTAGTTAGGAGTTCGCTTAAGGAGATTTTTTTTAGTTATTGTGTTTTGAGTGTGTTGTTCATTTAATGTTGTCTTTTAACTTTTACTTTTGTACGGTAATGTTGAGTCTTTTGTTATTTTATTTTTCCATTTCATATTTGGGAAATGTCTTATAAATCGAAAACTAAAAAAAGAGAGAAATTTTGTGTTTTGTATTTCCGTTAGAAGTTTTCTTTAGAATACTAATTCTAGGAATTAAGAAAAAAATTCATTTGAGGTGGTTTTTCCTTTAGGCAATTAATATCTAGAACTTAAAATAAATTATTTTTATATTTCTTTAGTATATTAGGATTAAAATTCAAAAAAAAAAAAGAATTTTCTTTTGATACCTTTTTAAAAGGTTTTATTTAAAGTATTAATTCTAAAAACCCAAAAAGATTTTCTTTTGAAGTTCTTCTTTCAAAAGTTAATGAAAAATTAATAATATAAAAATTCTTTTATTTTCATTAGAACTTTGGGATATTGTACATAGAAGAAAAAATATACTTTATCTTTTGTTTATCTTTATCTTGTTCATTTCTCATTTCAAAATTTTTTTTCAGGGATTTCAAATAGAAATTCGAAATATTTTTCATGGGTTAATTGCTTGGATTTCCTTTCCAAAAAAAAAAAAGAAATTCTTTTCTCTTGTATGTTTTTTTCCTTAATAATTTCCCATAAAGTGCCCGTTTTTAAAAGAAAGAAAAGAAAAAATGCATGCCCATTAAGCTTGAATCTAGGAAATTTAAAAAAGGATTTGCTTCTTTTACTATTCTCATCAGAGTAGTCTTTAAGGTAAAAAAGGAAAAAAAAGAATGTTATTTTGTTTACTTGATTTACGATCTTCCCGAACTAAGCAAAGATCTGATTCATACGGCGTCATGATACGTGGACAACCTATATATGATTCGATCGAATCATGTTTTTAAATAAAAAATCATTCAAAAAAATAATAAAAAAAAAAAGAAAAGAGAAAAAGAGATGAAATCATGGGATGTGAGAGATGAGAGGAAGAAAAAGAGCGATAATCAGTAAGAAAAAGAAAGAAAGAAAAATGAGCAAGCCAAGAAGTTCTAGAAAAACAAAGAAAGGAGAGGATTGAAATGGACAAATCGGGATGATTCCATATGACCTTCATACCCTCGAAGTCATGTTAGAACCAATAACTGTGACTAGGTGCATTACACGCAATGTGATATTTTAGCTGTTAAATGCCCCAACCCTAACTTGATGACCTTATTTTTTTTCTTTTGTTATAAATAAGAAGGGTGGTTAGTTTGTGGTTCTTAAAGTGGTAACTTTTCTCCACAACATAATGTTGAAAGGCAATGGCAGATGACAACAGAACTGAGTTGGTCGATACAGGTTCCCAAAAGCAATTGGTTGAATAGGAAAATAGGTTGGTTGAAGAGGTAAGAATGTTAAGACAACACATTGTGGATATGTATCGGACCTGGATGACTTGGAAGGCACAACCCCCGCCACCACCTAGCTTCTTAGATGCTACCCTTACCCAAACTCCGATCATAGTGCCGGATGATCCCACACACTCTCCAGATCCACCCACTTATAATAGTTTTCCCAACCACCCTAGTAGCTCCATCGCTCATCCTCCAATTAACTCTCCCCAAAATTGTCCTCCTATCATATCCACTTTCTCCAATAATGAATATCCACTCAAAACTCATGATGCCCAATACTATCCCGTAGAGGTTTCCCACAAGGTTCCTGACTCATACAAGAAGATCTCTCGGGATGAGCTTCATGCAGAAAATGAAAAGGTGAAAGGAAAAGAAGGCCGAGATGAGATATCCAGGAAGTTGAAAAGCATAGAACAATCCTTAAAAAACATGCAAGGGATGGGAGACTAGGTTAACATGTCTTACAAAGAGTTGTGTATGTTCCCTAACGTTTGCTCACTCGCAGGGTTTAAAGTGCCAAAGTTTAACTTGTATGATTGGGTGGAGATCCGACAGCCCATCTAGGGGGTTATTGCAGTGAAATGAGAAGTGTTGGCGAGAAATATAATTTGTTGATAGCATATTTCAATGGGAGCCTGACTGGGGCAGCATTGGAATGGCATAATCGTCAAGATGTCGGTAAGTGGCATACATTGGGTGATACGGCTCAAGATTTTATGCGACAATTTCAATACAATATAGGCATTGTCCAAGACCGCTCCTCCCTATCTCCGATTGAAAACAAACCCAAGGAAAGTTTTAGGAATTTTTGGCTCAGATGGAACGAACAAGTTGCTCGGGATAGTCCTCCCATTGATAGAAAAGATGTTGCTAAGCCCCACCTACGACAGGGTCAAGTGGTCGTTCTTGCTAAATGCTTTCAGATTCAATACCAGTCCATGAACATCCCCAAACTCCACATAATCTATCCCAGTATCATCTGCTGAATAATATCCGGCCATCTGTCCAACCACTAGGTCACTCCCTAGGGTGAGCACTAGCATCCCAAAATTCTCGTGCGCCTTCACAGCATTTTCAAGCACCCAACAATCCCATAAAACTGAGCCATGGAGGGAAATAAAGGCAAAAAGATAATTTCACGGCCATCGGAGAATCCTATACAAACTTATTTGAGAAGTTAAAATATTCTGGCCTGATTGAGCCGCTTATTGGCTATACTTCAGACCCATATGTAAAAGGTTTTGATTCTAGTGTATGATGCATGTATTACTCTAATGTCCAAGGTCATAGCATTGAATATTGTTGTGCTTTGAAAGGGAAATAGAAAGAATGATTCAAGAAAGGATAATTGTGATCAAGGACAGTGACAGGGAGTATGCAACTCCTCGTGGAAACTTGCCGACTGAGGTTAATAATATTGAAATTGGTAATGATCTTGGTAGTATTAATGTGGAACTCAGTGGCTAAGATGCCGAACTTGGTAATTGGAAAGGCGCTCCTTTCTTGGCTAGCCGAGAACGAGTTTTGGTGGTTTATTTTGTTGTCATTTTTGTTGTCCAGATTATTTCAAGGTTGTAATTCGAATATTTCTTATGACTCAAACCCTTCTATCCTTTTATTTTGCCTGCTTTTTTTAGTCGTAGTAACTCGTTTAGTGCTGTCTAGTTTTGTTCCAGGGTTGTAACCCCAGTTTAGTTTGCTTGTTTTGTTGTTCAAACCCTTTCACCGTCTGTCTAATGCAATTTCCTCTCTTTTGTTAATCTAGTCATTTTTTTTGTTGTTTAATTCTCTTCTCCTTTTATAATTCTTTTCATGATGGCTTTAGTGACTTGAAATGCACGCATAATTCTAGGCCTGGTCTTAAAATTTAGATTAATCATGAAGCAAGGAAACAATTTTGAAGATGATAGGGACATTTAAGGGAAGTAAGTAAAGGGATTTTTGAGCATTTGAAACCCGAAGCTTGTGAAACTGGGGCAGATAATTTGAAAAAGTTAATGGGGAGACAAGAATTTGTTACAAGAGAGTGCGTCACAATAATCCGAAGCATGAAACTTTGAGTTAAAGTGCATCTCAAGTTACAAGATAAAGTCAAGAAAGTTTTCTCTGAATTGACGGAGGATATCCATTGTGAAAAAGGAATCACTCAACGAGGGTTCTGTACTTGAAAATACGCTAAAGAAAAATGGAAGTCATATCAGTAATATCAATGTCGAAGACGCAAAAGAAATATTGTGCATGATCTTCAATTTTCATTTCAAGTTGCATATGTTGTACTTGTCATTTCAAGGGATTGGGAGGCCCCCTTTGAGCTACCCAAACACTTATATCATTTAATACCCTCTTGAGCCTGCACTATTTTCTTTGACCTCCCCTCTTTTGTAATCAAGTTAGATTCATTAAAAAAATGTCCACGCCCCCATAGGTTTATTTTAGAAAGTTCATTCCAAAAGGAGATAAAGAAAAAAAAGAGAAAAGAAAAGGAGAATAGTAACAAAAAGTAGTCTTGTGAACTACGTTTGACCAGATTTTTGTCACCACAAGATACGTAGACATCCTTAGGATTCGGTCATACCAAAAACAATAAAGATAAAAATTTATTAATCTCACAAAGTCTAGAGTGGGGCGGATTTTTTAGTAAATTCATCAAAAGAAAAGGGAAAAGAGAATTCATTGTTTTAGAAATTGGGGCAAAGTTTTTTGAATGGATCCCAAAAGTTGTAAATAAATTGACCCCGTTGTCTTAGTTATTTTGAGTCTTTATGATATCTTTTCTTTCTAACCTTGTCCAAAAGCTAGATTACAGTCCAAAAAAGACCTCCCAGATAATCTTTGAGAGGGCTGAGTTTAGCCATGCCAGGAGCATATGATGTGTTTACTTTGGTCAATGCCTTGTCATCTACAAAATAGGTGAGAGAAGAAGAAAACAAAAATGAGAGAGTCTTATTGCTGAAAACCTTCACATGCACCATAAGACGATGGTGAGTTGAGAGAAAGAACAAAATGAGAGAGGCTTGATGGTGAAAAGTGAAAACCCTTCGGGAATAAGGCTGCAAAATTCACGGTTCCGAACCGGAAACGGACCGGAACCGCGGTTCTGGTGGTTCTGCCAGTTCCGGCGGTTCTAGTTCCGGCGGTTCCCCGGAACCGTGACAGGACGGTTCTACCTGTTGGAACCGCGGAACCGGAACCGCCAGAACCGGAACCGGAACCGGAACCGGACCGGTTCAAGCGGTTCCAAACGGTTCCAGTGACGGGCAGATTTTTAAATTATTTTTTTTTTAATAATTTCCAAACGGCTCTTTTTTAAAATTAGCCGTTTGGAATTTTAAAAAATAGCCATTTGGCCCCCAAACTTTAATTTAACCCCAAACTTTATATAATTACACAATTTCCCATTTCTCAACTATAAATACCCCCTCATTCTTTCATTTTTATTCACCAATTCATCAATATCTCTCAATCTCTCTCAATCTCTCTTTCAATCTTTCTAGTGCAAGTGCTTAATTTATTGTTGCAAATTCGTGAAACATTGTGAAGTTGTTGAATTGAAGTTTTCAAGTGTTCAATTTCAACGATTTTCAATTTTCAAGAAGTTGTTCGTCAATCCGGTAAACTCGTTTCAACTCTTACGTGCTAAGAATATTTTTGTGTGTTGTTATTTTGCTTAATTATAATTATTATGGCATTTTCGTTGAAAAATATGTTCGGTAAAGGAAAATCTAAAACCGGTGAAAGTAGTCGCCAAAATACTACCCCTCCCCCGGCTCCCCGACCTAGAAAAGATAAGCAAGTTCAAAGTAGTAGCCAACCTATAAATCCAAATGAACCCTTCGAAATCCTTGATAGTGATCACCCGTGTTTTCAATTTAGCGATATGGATTTTCTACATGATGTAGCAGTTGGTGATAGAATAGACGATGATATTATGAATGCTCTTTATCCTAATGCACCTACATTAGAGGGAAATGAGGATGATGATGATGATGAAACCCAAGCTCCAGTAGAAACGGCACACCCACCTGTACAAACTCCCACTTTTAGTAGACAACCTCCTAAACTTACAGAAACATCATTAGTTTGGCAATTTTTTATTCAACTAAGAGAACAAAATAAGGCTAAGTGCAAATCTTGTGGGAAATTACTTGTTCATAGGTATACTGGAGATCGTAGCGGCACGGGTAGTTTAGTTAAGCATATAAGATTACACCCTAGCGATAAGGCTAGATATTTGCAATTGAAAGCGCAACAAGAGGGGAGGACAAGTCCTGATACTTCAGTTAACCTAAGTACTGGTTCAAATCTAGTTCAACCAGGAATAAACACTGTCACCGGAGGTATATTATGTTACGATCTAATTAAGGACCGTGAAGAATTAGCTAAAATGATTACTATTATGTGTTTGCCTTATTCTTTTGCTTCTAATCCTGCATGGATTCATTATATTAGAAGAGTATTTAATCCTACGTATAAAGGTTGGCCTCGCGCCACAGTTAAGGCCGATATTTATAAATACAAGCATGAATATGAACAATACTTGCGCTATTTATTTACCCATATAACTAATCGTATGTCTATTACAACTGATATTGGTAGAAGTGGAAATGACTGTGATTATCTAACCGTAACCAGTCATTGGATAGACAAAGACTGGACTATGCAAAAACGCATTATTACATATAGGATAATTAATTCACGGCACACGGGTAGGTTTATTGCTAACACTGTTTCAGATGTATGCAGATATTTTTGTTTTAGTGATAAAATAATGTCAATTTCCATGGATAACGCTTCTAGCAACACTAGTGCAATATGTATGCTAACTAGAACACCTAATCCTGCTTTTACTAATATTTTCCATATTAGATGTATTTGTCACATTTATCATTTAATTGTTGGTGATGGTATGAGAATATTAAACATAGAAATTGAAAAGGTTAAAATGGCTCTTAATTGTCTTTATTTATTCAAACCGTAGAAGTAGACTTAGAGAATATTTTAAAAGGTGTGACGAATATGGCCTTAGAGAAAGAAAGGTTCCTAAACCTTGCCCGACTAGGTGGAACTACATGTACGAAAGTTTAGTAGTAGCGTACGAATATAGGAACCCAATTAACGCTACGTATAATTCTCGGGATTGTGGGGAGGAAGATAATGACATGCTAACTACAGTAGATTGGACTAACGTTAAAATTCTTTTAAATTTTTTAGAACATTTTCATGTGGCTACAAATGCTTTATCTGGCCAATATTATCCAACTATTTCTAACTGTTTAGTTTATATTGCCGCACTTGCTAATTTGTTTGTTGATTTTAACGAAGGAGGGGAAATTTATGTAATTGCAATAACTGAAATGAAAAAGAAGTTTAAAAAATATTTTTTTTCCAATCCCTCCTATATTTGGTGTGTCTGCTATGCTAAATCCTACTATGAAACTAGGAGGTCCTCACTTTTGGTATTCTACTATTTATCAAGCTTTAGATCTTTCAGAAGAAGAAATGGCTACACTATCTGATGCGAAAGCGTCAATTAAAGTGAATGCTCAAACTGTTTATAATGCTTATAAACATGCGTTAGAGCATTCTAGGCCTAATATTCCAACCCCTACTTCGTCTACATCACAGGCGTCTAAAAGAGCTGCTGGCTTAACAGCTCTTAAATCATGGACGGAGTTCAGGGGTACTCAAGGGGAAAATTTAGATGAAATTTCCCATCTAAATGAGCTTCACGTTTATTTGTCACAGGGACTAGAGAATGAGAATCCAGACGGCTCTTTCGACCTTTTGGATTGGTGGAAGACAAGGGAAAACCATTTTCCCGTTCTTGCAAGGATGGCTCGGGATGTTCTGTCGATTCAAGCGTCAACTGTTGCATTGGAGAGCGCCTTTAGTCAAGCAAGACTACAAATAGGTGATCACAGAGCGTCGATGCGGGACAACTTAGAAAAATCAGTGCTTTTTCGAGATTGGATCCGCGCAGAAAGAAGGAACTTTGGGCTAGCTGAATCACAACCAGAAATAGATGAGTGCTATGAAGAAATGCTAGCAGAACTTGCTCAGGAAACATCTTCACCCGGAAGTGGTGATGAACAAGCTTCATTTCCACCACCGCCAACACAACCACTTCCGGGTGATGAACAAGCTTCATTTCCACCACCGCCAACACAACCACCTCCAAACCTTGAAGGTTTTATGAGATTTGTTAGAAATAATACATAAATTATGATGTAACTTGTACATTGGCATGTCTTCTTTTAGTTTTTTTCCTTTTAATGGTGGTATTAGTACCATATTGTGCTCATTCCATTGGAGGAAGAAAGACTAAGAAAGATATGCCATTTTGGTCAATAAATATGCCCTTTATCATATCCTTGAATATCTTTTGTCTCCATATTTCTTTGTCTGTACTTCTATATCAATCCTTGAATATTTATATAACATACAATATATAACATACAACACAATATACTAATGACAACATTCTTTTATCGATATATACTATTTATATACAATTTATACTAATTACTAAATACAACACAATATACACTACTTATATACAATATATACTACTTAATTACAATATATACTACTTAATTACAATATATACTACTTATATACAAAATATACACTATTTATACACAATATATACTAATTACCAAACACAATATATACAATACTAATAACATAGTACACCATATAAAATATATTCTACAATATACTAATGACTACTATACAAGATATTGATTTAAAAAAAAAAAAGTTTCAGAACCGTCGGGAACCGCCAGAAATGCCGGAACTGGAACCGCCAGAACCGGAACCGGAACCGGATGGTACCCGGAACCGTATGGTGGCGGTTCCGGCTCCGGAACCGCCAGAACCGGAACCGCCAGAACCGGAACCGCCAGAACCAGAACCGCCAGAACCGCAGAACCGGAACTGCCAGAACCGCAGAACCGGAACCGCCAGAACCGGAACCGCCAGACCCAAATAGACCAAGAACCGGAATCGGATACAGCCTTATTCGGGAACTACAAGTCGAATAAGGATCGTGAATCAGATTAAATAATCGTAGCATTGAAGCCCAGCTTCACGGTTTAGGGGGTATTACGAGAGTTGAACATCAGACTTGCTTGACAGATTAGGCCACTTAATCCAAAGGTGCATGTCATGGTCATTAGAATTGGTATCCACATCTGATAAGTTCCTACTTTGTAGTTTTCTTGTTTGGAATCATCTCTTTCCATTGTCCTTTACTCTATTCCATTTGTCTTGTTTACTTCCTCTTCGTGAGTCTGTTTGGTTAGAACAAGTGAGAAATGACTTAAAAATTTGCCACCAGCTTTCCAATTGCATAAAACGGGGCCTGACTAGTACATCAAAGTGGTATAAGTCAGGAAAGAACAACATGCACACTAAGTTGGTAACAATCAACTTTCTTTGGGATTCACGTGAAATACAAAGGTTTGGAATCTGTCAATTCATGAACAATGCAACAGATCGAGGGTGTGAGGTGAACGGATCAAAGGTATTGTCTATGATAAGATTGACAAAGAAAGTGGTTAACTAGTGACAAGCAAGGTCTTCCAAGAAGAAATCAAAGTTATCATGGCAAGTGATGGAGCAATAGACCTCAAGACCAAGGCCAGTGATATAAGTCAGGAAAGAACAACATGCGCACTGAGTGTATGGCAGTTGATGTGCTTTGGAATTCATGAGAAACACAAAGGTTCAGTACATGTCAATGCAAGATCACAATGCAACAGATGAATGGTATTGGGTTTGAACGTATCAGAGGTATTCTCTGCGATAAAGGTGATAGAGAAAAGTGGTCAGTCAATAAACATGCAAGACCTTTTGAGTTAAAACCAAAGTTACCATAGGAAGTGAAGGAGCAATCTCCTTAAAGTTCAAGGCCAAAAATCAACCACCAGGTTTAAATTTATAATTTTTCTTTGATTAAAACAGAGGCAGAAAATTTTGTTTGTTTTGGAGAAACCCTCCGTAAGGAAAAAGCAAGCACCAAACAGATTTGACCGTAAATTCTCAGGACCCTCCTGGAAAATGGGACCTAGTTTAAAATTTAAAACATCCATGAGTAACAAGATCTAGCACAAGGCTTACCTAAAAGAAATATAAGTTGGCTTCAAAGTTTTCATTCTTAGGATAGGATTCAATTCAAATTTTCAGGACCCTCCTGAATAATGGGACATAGCTTTAAGATTTCCATTAGATAACAAGATTCAGCGTAAGTTCTGCTGTAGGGAAGCATAATTCAGCCTTAAAAGTTGTCACTCTGAAGATAAGGCTCGATTTTGATTTTTAGGACCCTCCTGGATAACGGGATATAGTTTTAAGACCTTTTTAGATAATAAGATTTAGCGGAAGTCATACCTTTAGAAGATATAATTTAGATTTAAAACTGTCATTTAACTAGGAGTTTTCAGGACCCCCGTGGATAATGAGATTTAGCTTTCAAATTCTTATAATATTTGGTAACATGATTCAATTAACACTCATAGAAGTGCCCAACAACCAAGCCAGGGCAGAAAAGTAATTCAATAGAGCCTACCTGGAAAGCAAGAGAGAGCAATACCGGTTTTGAGGAACAAAGCAATTCAAGTGTTGGTAATCAGGCACCTACCTAGAGAACAAGGAAAGATAACACGAGTTTCAAGAAAGGAAACCAGTTCAGACCCAAGAAATCAAGCACCCACCTAAAGAACAAGGGAAGAAAGTTCAAAGAAAAGAAGTTTCAAGAAGAGGACAATTCGAGTTAGAAATCAGGCACCCACCTGGAGAACAAATGGGAATTAGAAATTTTAGAATCAGTTCAAATTTTGGAAATTAGGCATCCACCTGGAGAACAAATGGAATGCCATTCGAGTTTTGGTAATCAGGCACTCACCTAGAGAACAAAGGGAAGACAGTTCAAGTGTTCGTAATCAGGCACCCACCTATAGAATGAAGGGAAGACAGTTCAAGTTTTGGTAATCAGACACTTGGAGAGCAATGGAAAGACAGTTCAAGTTTTGGAAATTAGGCGCCAACCTGGAGAAAAAAGGGAAATCAATTCAAGTATTGGTAATCAGGCGCCCTCCTGGAGAACAAAGGAAAAGCTATTCGAGTGTTGGTAATCAGGTGCCCACCTGTAGAGCAATGGAAAAGCAGTTCAAGTTTCGGATATCAGGCACCCACCTGGAGAAAAAAGGGAAATCAATTCAATTGTGGTAAAGCATCCACCTAGAGAACAAATGGAAAAAAATTCAAGTGTTGGTAATCAGGCACCCACGTGTAGATCAAGGGAATACTATTATGGCAATCAGACACCTTTCCAGAGAGCAAGGGGATACATTTGAAGTTTTGGCAATATGGTGCCCATCTGGAGAACAAAGGGAAACCAATTCAAGTTTTTGAAATCAGGCACCCACCTAGAGAACAAAGGAAAGGTAGGTCAAGAGTTGGAAATCAGCGCCCACCTAGAGAACAAAGGAAAGCAGTTCAAGTTTTGGAAATTAGGAACCTGCCTGGAGAACAAAGGGAAAGCAATTCAAATGTTGGTAATCAGACGCCCACCTGGAGAAAAAAGGGGAAGCAGGTCAAGAGTTGGAAATCAGGCATCCACCTGGAGAACAAAGGGAAGACAATTCGAGTTTTGCAAATCAGGCGCCCACCTAGAGAACAAAGGGAAAGCAGTTCAAGTTTTGGCAATCAGGTGCCCACCTGGAGAACAAGGAAATAAAGTTCAAGTTTTTGGCAATCAGGCGCTCACCTGGAGAACAAGGGAATACAGTTCAAGTTCTGGAAATCAGGTGCCAACCTGAAGAACAAGGGAATACAATTCAAGTTTTGGCAATCAGGCGCCCACATGGAAAACAAGGGAACACAATTAAAGTTTCAAGTCAGTAGCAGGCACCCACCTAGAGAATAGGGAAAGTCAATTCAAAATTCAATTCAAGTTAGAAGTAGCAGAAGTTCGCGGCAAGAATGCAAGTCAACAGTCCGAGATGATCAAACAGAAGTTAGTCACAATCTAGAATTTAAAAAAAAAAGAAGTGAATTCAAAATGCAGAAGTAGAGAAAGATGTGAACTGCTCAAGACATGATGGCTGAAATCACGAGCATTGCATGTCCAGTTTTGATCCGAAGAAGAATGAACTAGCACATGCAGCTAGCAAGCATCGAGGTTCAAATCTAAAGTCTGCATGAAGAACCATTCAAGACTCAAGATCAAGCTTCAGAAGACTTATAGATATGAATCTTGTAATTTATAGTTGACATGCGTAATTAGTCTTTTTCATTTTTTGATTTTAATGTAATAACAGGACCGCAGACTGGAACCTCGACGGAATGACACCTCGATCGGCTCTGCCTCTCGGTATACTCTATCACCTCATTCACTTCTGAAATACACGTGGCCTGATTCCTTCATAGCCAAGGATATGTAGGCAGCTCAGATACCAGAGCTCAGTCATATTCCCCTTTCTCTTAGTGTTGGTCTTTCAAATAAGGATCGAGTAAAAAAACCTGTCTAGTCGTTCTTTGTCTGAAAATACTTTGTGTTCCCAGTCAAAGACGGGCAACTATAGGCATGTGATTCTTGACCCTCCCCAAGATTTTTTATATTTTTAGCATGTAAATATTTAATTTAGGCGTAATATAGCTATTTCAACTATTTTTGACTTCTTTACTTTATTTTCGTCATAAAATTGAAAAAATAAAAAATATTTTAGCTTACGTATCTTTCATAAATTTAAATAAAAAACATATAAAAAATAGTACCTTATTTTTATTTTTACATAATCTTGAAAATATAAAAATATATAATAGTTTCACGTTTTCATATAATTTAGTTTGATTAATTAGAAATTTTTTTTTGCATCATGTAATATAATTATCTTATATTAAATTAGCTATGATTTTAAATAATAATTTTATGATTTTTGGACCCAATTTTAAGGCCCAAATAACCTAAGCCCAACACCCGATACCTAGTACCCAATACCCAACTCTAAGACCTGGACCTAAAAACCTAGACGCAAAAATACACCAAAAATCGGAAGAAGAGAGGACATGCGTTTTAGAAAATCCGAACCCACCCCCTGAAATCCATCTTCTTCAACCGCCCCAGCCGCATGAACACCTTCAGCACCCCTCTCTTTAGCCAAAACAAGAGAACCGCTGACCCTTAAACACAAACAACCATTCCCATCACCGTGTGTTTCAGTTAGGTGGTAATTGTGGGATTAGATTGTCCAAATCTGGAGGAATTGATGCATTTCAAGTTTGTTCAGTTGGTTTGTTGATATAAATAGGTCACAATCGAACGGTTTTGGTTCCGTTAATTTTTACAGTTCGTCATCCTCGTATAAATCGTCTGCTAACTATTATAGGCAGATCTCGCAACTCGCTAAACCTAACGGCAAACATACTTTCTTCGTTGGTACTTTAGCTCTGATCCCTAGTATAGAGACACAAGATGTACCATCAAAGCAGTAAGAGGCAATAATATCTGCTATCAATGAGGTTTTGAACGACAGCTTGGAAAATGTAGCTCATTCCTTTGTTTCACGAGCTGAAATGCAGAAATTTGAGATGGTTCAAGACGACAACCTTTCTAAGTTCTAGTCTGAAGTACAAAGTTCGCAGGTGGTCCATTTTTGGATGGCAAAACGTTTTATTGCAGCACTTGAGGTTAGTTTGACTAAGTGCATTAAACAATTAAACCTTCTGATTCTCTAAGCTTAAATGTTTTCCCTTGCAATTTAAGAAAGCAATTTAGTGAAAGTAAAATTGGGAACTGAATTTGCAATTGTTTAGGCTGTTAATATTATGAACATCCTAGCTTGCTTTAGGCGCGAGCCAATTATCGTAATTATGTATACGTTTGCGTGATATAACTGCTATTTCTGAAAACGAACGCAACTTTGGCCAAGCTTCCTTATTAAAAATAAAATATTATTAACTGCGGACATGTTCGCATAATATGATTTTTGACGCGCCAAGCAAATGGTACACATACGTGTGGCCCATTTCAAGATAGTTTTGTTAATTAAAAGCGGTTAAGAGGTGAAAGCACATATTTCTAAGATGAGTAATTAAACAATTTTAATAAGCCAAGTATGATTAAAGCGATCGTGCTAGAACCACGGAACTCGGGAATGCCTAACACCTTCTCCCGCATTAAAGAATTTCTTACCCCGATTTCTGTGTTCGCAGGCTGTATAACAGAGTCAATCTTTTCCTCGATTCGGAATTTAAACCGGTGACTTGGGACACCATAAATTATCCCAAATGACGACTCTGTTTTTTTAATAAAATAATTTCGTTTCTTAAATTGAAAAAAATTCACTTATATCTTTTCCCATGGTGTAGTAAAAAAGGAGGTGTAACACCCTTTAGCAACCCGGTTAGTGTTTGAATTTTTTTAAAATAAAATTGGACCATTCCCAATGGTCAAATTGAGAAATGACCGTTGGGGAACGACCAAAAATTGAAGAAATGGCCAATTTTGCCCCATTAATAATATAGTCCTCCCACCCCGAAATCTATAAATAGCACCCCCTTCTTCTTCATTTTTTCTCACAAATTCACTATTCTCTTACTATGCTAATCCTCTCTCAAGTCTCAAACTCTCAATTCTCTCTTGATATTATAGTTCTTAAATTCTCAAATCTCAGTTCTATATTATTTATTATTTCAAGTTTCATCAATTATTTAGTTTAGCCATTACAAAATTATTATTATTATTATATCAAATATAAATTATTCAAGTGACATGTGGTATCAACTATCAAGTATTCAAGTATTATCAACTATCAAGTTTCGGTCTATCAATTGAAGTTTAAATTTTAATATCAAAAATTTAAAATTAGTGCATCATAAGGAATCTCGGTACGCTCGCTCCATCCCTTCTCTTATTTGATGTACACTTATTTTATTTTGAATATCCAATTTAGTTTCTTACTTTAATTTCTTACTTTAATTTCCTAATTTAATTTCTTACTTTAATTTCTTACTTTAATTTATATAATGAATTTAATTAGAGCGTCCAAAAAAGCATACACTAGTAGAGGTGGTAGTAAGAAAACTTTAAAAAGAACAAGAGGTGGTGTTGGTTCTTCTAGTAGCTTTACACATATTTCTGAAAGTTCACTTGAGAATTTAAATGTAGATTATGATCGAAGGCAACAAAATTATTGTATAGATGATGATTTACATGCTTCGTTAGATGATATCCAGTCACCCGATAATCGTGAAACACCACCACCTACACATGGTAATGCTAGTCAAACTCAAAATTTTAGGGGTGCAACAAGTAGGCCTCCTCTACCTATTAAAGGAATCAACGATTAAGAAGTAAGTGTTGGATATTTTTTGAAAGACTAGAAGATAAAAAAATTATGTAAAAGTGAACATTAAAAATATGAACCTGGTAAAGGAGAAGGAACGGGTCAACTTTGTACGCATATGGAAGAGAAAAACCCTCTTGATTGGGGAGTACATGAGGAATCTTGCCAACAAAAACTTAACCCGTGTACTGGAGGGTTATTGGTGAAATAATATATTAAGAAAGATCGGGAAGAATTAGCTAAAATGATTTTTTAGGTTTTTTACCTTTTAGTTTTGATTCTTCACCATATCTTATTACTTATATTCAAAGAATTTATAACCCTATGTTACCTAGAAGTACTTGTAGAGCTGATATCTTTATGCTTTTTGGACAATATCAAACATATATACGTTATTTGTTCGCAAGTATTCCTTGTAAAGTTTCTCTTACTTTTGATATTGGTAGTGCTGTGAATGAAAATGATTATATGGTTGTTACATACTATTGGATAGATGATAATTTTTGTATGCAAAAACGTACTATTGCTTTTAAATATGATGAAGATCAAAGTCATACTGGTGCACTATAAGTAATACTATACATGAAGTTGCTATATTTTATAATCTTGCAGAAAAAATTGTGTATGTCATTCGATAATGCTTCTAACAAAACTGCTGCTATTAAAATATTAAAATTATATCTACGCCCACCAATTCCCGAAATATTTCATGTTAGATGTGCATGCCATATTTATAACTTGATTGTGTGGCCTTGAATTATTTAGAGGTGAAATTACATTAGTTAGGAGAGTTGTTGGTGTAATTCAAGGAAATAATAGAAGTGCTAGATTAAATGCATTTAAGAAAAAATGTGTACACTATGGACTAAAACTAAGATTCATGCCTAAAGAAATAGTTACTAGGTGAAATTATACTTATCTGTTCTTAAGATGTTATCATAAATATATAATGCCTATCACTGAAGTTGCTAATTCTCATTGTACCGATCCTAACCGTTTGTTAACATCTAGAACTTGGGAAAGTCATTCATGATGTCATATAATTTTTACAAAAAATTTATGTGGCTACACTTTGAATTTTTGTGGAGCTTATTATCCTACTATTCAAATGGTTTAGTTCGTATTTCTGAAATTTCTCTTTAACTACATAATTTGAATTAGAAAGAAGGATATGCTACAGTTGTTGAATCTATGCTAGATAAGTTTAAAAAGTATTTCTACCCAATTCCCTATATTTACCTAATTGGTGCTATTTTAAACCCTACTGTCCAAATGATAAAGTTTCGCCAATTACTTAAAGCTTTATATACTTATATGGATATTGGCCCAATTGAAACTCCTAATACTGACACTTGTATTTCTGAGTTACACACATATTTACAAACTTTATATAATTATTATGCTAATATTATTGATGATTCTTCGGTTGTAGATGCAAATGTTCCTTCAACTAATCTTTCAACATCTAGAACAACAATGGATGATGATGATTGTGTTCAAGGTTATTAGATTTGGTCTACACTAGAAGAGCATCAACAAACCAATAGAAGGAATATTGATGAACTACAATTTTACTTGCAAAAGTCACCAGAGCCCCTCACAAAGGATTTTCTATTGTTGAGTTGGTGGAGGAGACACTCAAATTAATTTACCGTTCTTTCGGCCATGGCTCGAGACGTGCTAAATGTGCCGATTTCAACAGTCGCATCAGTAAGCATATTTAGCCAAGCAAAACAGCAGCTAGGAGATACTCGTCATTCACTGGGCAACAACGCTTTGGAAATTCTAGTGTGCTTCAAAGATTGGATAAGATAAGGACGGAGAAAGTAAGGCCGTGATGAGGTAAACGAAGAGGAGGACTAAGAAATTGGAGATATAATGGTTTATGGTTCCAATTTAACCAATGCCAGAAACCAAGTACCTCATGTTGACATGGAAGAACTTACAAAAATGATGCAAATCATGAGATGTACTATTTCTTATTTTTTATTGGCAAAATTCATAAGTAACCACCTGAATTTTACACCAAATCCCTGTTACACACTTTCTGAGGACGGATATCAATTTACACATGCAATCTTTTAAAATTGTATCTAGTACAAACTAATTTTTTCTTGACCAATTTCTCATAATATGTGTAGTACCACGCACCAATAACATCATGACACGTGTTAATAATTTTTTAAAATAAAAAAAATACTTAAATTTCTGTTGATCAATTTCTCTTTTATAGTCTTTTTCTCTTCCAGAAAAAACCAGAGGCACCACACCATACTTTAATTCTTCTCTTTATATCAAGACCAATTTTCTTTATCATCTTTATTCTTATTTACCACTATTTCTCCTTACTTAAAAAATTTATTACTATTTTTTAGTTTCTAGGTTTTGTTTGCTATAGAAATACCGTTTTTACGGATGGATATTGTCGCTGTAACAGTGGCCGGAAAATAGAGGTCGCCGTCGTTTGCAATTTTAACAAAACGAGACCAGATTTGAACGAAGAACCACAAACTTGTTGGAAAGATCTGAGGGCCGTCAGAGAAAATTTAATCTCGTCGGCCATGAAATGACAGCGATAGTAACGACCTAGCAACAGAGGTCTCGGCGTTGCTTGAGGTCGCCGCCGGAATTATTAGTTATGACAGAGATCTATTTTAAAGAGATAAAAGGGGAAGGAGATAGGAGGCGTGCAAGAAAAAATGGTGTTGTGGTTGTCGCCAGATGCCTAAGACGGTAGGGCTTTGAGCCTGACTTGGAAGTGTTTGAAAAGCCTGCCAAGTCTAACAGGGGAGCAAATATATCCCAACTTTGAACAAAAACATCCTTGAGCGTCTAAAATTATTTTTTAAGATGCAGGATGAAAGGCTTTTTATGAAGAAATTTAATCCTACCACCACCACAGTACCTATAGGACGAACCTGCAACATAGGTTGTGAAAGTAGTAGGGCGCATGGGGGGGTGTTTGGGCGTTACTCCTCAAATGATAAAAGAATAACTTCCATATAAAGAAAATTGGGTGGGAATCTCTTACAGAAGTGATAATCATCTTTTAACTAATAATTTAAGAAAAATAAAGAGAACAAATAAGATTTGGACACGTGTGTATATATAAGGATCTGGACATATAATTCATAGGTTTTACGCGCTCAGTATCTTTTGTTAAATACACGCGTGCCATCTGGCAAAAGTAGTGTGTACTCGACACAATTTTGAAAGGTTACGTGCGTAAATTAATATTCGTCCTCAGAAAGTGTGTAACGGGGATTTGGTGTATAGTTCAGGTGGCTACTTATGTATTTTGCCTTTTTTATAATTATTGTAAGTTTTAATTTGCAAGTTCAAAAATAAAAAAATAAAAAAAGAACTTGCAAACTAATTTGAAGTATTAAAAATATAAATGAAAGCCCTCGGAGTTTGTCCCCTAAATTTTCCTATTGGTCTTATACTCTTATTAAATAAATTTTTGTAGTCACTTACTTTCTAATTTTAATTTTATAATTTTAAAATACTAATTTTAAATTTAAAACATTAAACTTTAAACTTCAAAATTTTATTCTAGCCATTAAAAATTTGTAAATACTTAACTATCAATAATATTGAATAAGAAAAATAAAATTTAAATTAAAAAAAAAATGGAGCCCGGCCCCCTCGAGCTCGTGTGAGCCCTAACCCGTACGGGCCCACAAAAACCCAAAAAATCACAGCCCTATAACAGCCCGCTATCCCCAGCCCGCTAACCAAACGGGCTGGGGTTTTTTCCGTTCAGCCCGTCCCAGCCCGCGCAATAAACACCCATAGAGTATTACCATCGATTTTTAGAGAGTTTCTCATATATAGCAACACCTATGACCATGTTGACCCAGAAGGGTGCTCCATTCAGGTGGATAGATGAGTGTGATCAAGACAACTTTGACTGCAATACCAGTATTGGTATTGCCTATAGGTTCAGCTCTTATACTATATATTGTGATGCATCACGGATTGATCTCGACGCAATGTCGATGCAGGATAGTAGCATGATTGCCTACGTGTCCAGATAGCTAAAGGTGCACGAAAAGAACTATTATGTCTACGACCTTGAGTTAGTAGATAGTATTCATGCCTTGAAGATTTGGCAGCAGTATTTGTACGGTATCCCTTGTGAGATATACACCGGATCACCGGAGTCTGCAACATCTATTCAAGTAGAAGGATATCAACTTGCGTCAGCGGAGGTGGTTAGAGTTTCTTAAGGACTATGATATCACTATTCTATACCATCGTGGGAAGGCTAATATGGTGACCAATTCATTGAGTCGCAAGGCGAAGAGTTTGGGAAGCTTAGCATATCTACCATCTGTAGAGAGGCCACTGGCATTAGATGTTCAGTCCATGACCAACCAGTTTGTTAGATTGGATATTTCTGAGCCGGGTTGAGCTTTGGCTAGTGTGGTTTCTCAGTCTTCTCTTTATGATCGTATCAGGGAGCATAATATGATGACCCCTCATCTTCTTGTCATTAGGGACACGGTTAAGCACAATGATGCTAAGAGGTCACTATTGGAGATGATGGTTCATTGAGAATGCATGGTAGGCTATGTGTGCATGTAGATCATTTGCAAGAGTTAATTCTCCAGGAGGCTCATAGTTCGTGGTATTCCATTCACCCGAGTGCTGCGAAGATGTATCAGGACTTCAGGTAGCATTATTGGTGGTGGAGAATGAAGAAGGACATAATAGAGTATGTAGCTCGGTGTCTAAATTTTCAGCATGTGAAATATAAGCATCAGCGGCCAGGTGGATTGCTTCAGAAGCTAGAGATTCCGGAGTGGAAATAGGAGCGGATCAATGTGGATTTTGTTGTTGGGCTTCCACAGACTTAGCGGATGTTTGATGCAGTTTAGCTGATTGTGGATAGGTTGACCAGGTCGGATTCATTCTAGTGATGACTATTTATTTTTTCGAGTAGCTAGCAAGTTTATATCTGTGAGATTGTTAGGCTATATGGCGTGCTAGTATCTATCATCTCTGACTAGGGTACGCAGTTTACATCGTGTTTCTAGAAGGCCGTACAACATGAGTTAGGTACTCGAGTTGAGTTGAACACATTATTTCACCCTCAGATAGACGGATAGCCCGAATGCACTATTTAGATACTGGAGGATATGCTCTGTGCTTGTGTGATGCAGTTTGGGGGTCATGGGATCATTTGTTGCCACTTGCGGAGTTCGTCTACAACAACAATTATCAGCCGAGTATTCATATGGAATCTTAGGATATTTTGTATGGTAGACAGTGTCGGTCTCCAGTGGTTTGGTTCGAGCTGGGCTAGGATAGGCTATTGGGTACAGACTTAATTCAGGATGCTTTAGAGAAGGTTAAGGTGATTCACGATCAACTTGAATAGCGTAGTCCAGATAGAAGAGTTATGTGGATCAAAAAGTTTGCAATGATGCATTCATAGTTGGGGAGCTGGTCTTGCTCCGGGTTTTTCCCATGAAGGATATCATGAGGTTCGGGAAGAATGGAAAGTTGAGCCCAAGGTTTATTGGCTCATTTAAAGTGTTGAGGCGAGTTGGGGAGGTTTTTTATGAGCTTGCCTTGCCTCCCATCCTAGTAGGAGTTCATCCAGTATTCCATGTTTCTATTCTTCGGAAGTATCACATCGATCCATCTCATGTGTTAGATTTCAGCTCAGTCTAGTTGGACAAGGATTTATCTTATGTTGAGGATCCGATGGCTACTTTTGACAAGCAGGTTCAAAAGCTAAGTCAAAGAACATTGCTTCAGTGAAGGTTTTGTGTAGGGGTTAGTCGGTCGAGGAGAAAACTTGGGAGATCGAGCATGATATGCTCAACCCTTATCCTCATCTTTTCACCATTTAAGGTATGTCTCTATGCTCGTTCGAGGACGAATGATTGTTTTAAAAGGGGGATGATGTAACAACCCGGTCGATCATTTTGAGAGTATTAGCACTGATCCCCTACTTACTATTTCCCCTATATCATTTTATGCTTATTTGACTTGCGGGGAGGATTTGTTTTTGGTTTTGGATTGAAATAGGACTCTTAGTCCCTAAAATGGAAGATTAAGTTATAGAAATTCGATCGTAGTTGGGATTGTCTGAAGACGACTCTGGAATGGAGTTTCCTTGGATCTGTTAGCTCCTTTGGGTGATTTTGGACTTAGGAGCGTGTCCAGGTTATTATTTGGAGGTCCGTAGCTGAATTAGGGGTAAAAGTTGACTTTTTGAAAAGTTTGACTGGGAGTGGACTTTTTGATATCGGGGGCGGATTTTGATTCCAGAATTTGGAGTATGTCCGTAGTATCAATTATGATTTGTGTGAAAAATTTAGGGTCAATGGGACAAGTTTTGATAGGTTTTGGCTTCGGTTGTAGAAGTTAGAAGTTTCAAAGTTCATTAAGCTTGAATTGGGGTGTGATTAGTGTTTTTAGCATTGTTTGATGTGATTTGAAGCTCGACTAAGTTCCTATGATGTTTTAGGACTGGTCGGTATGTTTGGTTAAGGTCTCGAGGGCCTCAGGTTAGTTTTGGATGGTTAATAGATTGGAAATTGAATTTGGAAGATGGTTGAAGTTCTATAATCTAGTGCATCTTGTTTCTTTATATGCGATCACGTGGGATGGTCCTTGATCGTTTAGGCTAATATGGGCAGAGGAAGGATTTGTTCATCGCGTATGCGGGAAGGTGTATGCAAATGCATATTGGTGTCAAGTGGTGCTTTGCGAATGCATGGCTAGGGTCGCGTTCGAGTAGTGTTTATGAGGCTAAAGCTGGGCCACAGACTTTATTCATTGCCAACGAGTGAGGTTGTTTGTGATCGTGTGAGTATGAAGGCTAGTGTATCGCATTCGCGTGGATTATTATGCGTCCGCATTGGGTTGATTTCTGGGGCAACTAAATTGTGCTTTGCGATTATGTGGCTATTTCCGCGATCGCGGTTAAGGATTCATTAGATAAGATATAAATATTTCAAAATCGAGGGTTTTCCATTTTCTTCATAATTTAAGATATAGAGCTCAAATTTAGGCAAGATTTTGAGGGATTTGCAGAGGAAGATTTTGGGTATGAATTCTACACTCTTTTTGATTAATATCCGCTAATCTATCATTTGTTTTATCATTTAATTAAGGATTTGGGTTGAGAAATTTGGGAGAAAAGTTGGAAATTTCTTCAACCAAATTAAGGGACTTTGATTGAGATTTTTGAATCGGGTTTGAGTAATTGGTATGGATGGACTCATCGTTAAATGACTATTCATATTTTATTATTATACCCGATTTTGAACTTTTTGGCGTGAACTTCTAATTTCTTATTAAAGTCTTGATATTAGTAATTAAATTAGTTTTTTATAGCTATATTTATGGTATTTAATTACCTTTGGCTAGATTTGGGCCATTCGGAGTCGGAAAGTTGAGGAAAAGGCATCCTTATTGAATGATTAAGCTTAATTTGAGGTAACTGGCTTGCTTAAACTTGTGTGGAAAATATTACCTTAGGATTTGGCACTATTTTAAGACTTCGATTATACACGGTGTCATGTACGCGTGGTGATGAGTGTGTACACATGCTAGTTATTGTAAAATCCGGTTTTATATTGAACAACAACCTATTATATTTTAAATGGGTTATCCCAGCATGTGTAGTTATCCCGTTTAGCTTAATATCTCATGCCTACATGCCTTAAATTATTATTTGCAATATGTGCAGCATGCTTAGTTGATTTCCTACTTTTCCTTGACTTGTATTTAGTCTTAAACTATAGGATTTCTTGTTGTTAATTGTTGTTGCCACTGATTTCCAGCTGTGTGTTTACTTTTGGACTACGAGGCGGTAACTTGGGAGATCCCATGATGCATATTTATTTTGGGACTACGAGGCATTACATCAGGAGATCCCCCTTGCATATTTGATTTTGGAACTACAAGGTGGTACCTCAGGAGATCCCCCGCTGCATATTTACTTTTGGGACTACGAGACGGTACCTCGGGAGCACCCTTATTGTTTATCCCTATGATTTGTGCTGTTATCTTTCTGTAAATTTCTCCTTGTTAAATTTCCAACCCCTTATTAAATTGTTATGTCTTCTGCCTTAAATTATTATATTCCAGTAGGGCCCTGACCTTACCTCAACACTACTCTACCGAAGTTAGACTTGGCACTTACTGGGTACTATTGTAGTGTACTCATGCTACTCTTCTACACATGTTTTGTGTGCAAACTCAGATACCTCTTACCAGCCCCGCTATTAGTCGAGAGTATTTGTTGTTACTTCAGAGACTTCATGGTAGATTTTCCAACATTGGTAGACCTCGGAGTTGCCCTCTATCCTTTATGTTGTTCTTCCTTTATACTTTTTCCAGTTACTAATGTATAGAGACATTTAGAACAAACTCTTAGCGCTTGTGACTTGTGACTACTGAGTCTTTGGGGAGTTGTTTTTACTCAAAATTTTCGGTTTCGCTTGTACATGTCGAGCGGTATTTTTCAGCTATATAGCTATGTGTTGAAATTTAGTTGTCATATTTTGCAATTATTTCAATTATTATGCATTTGTTAGGCTTACCTAGTCGTAGAGACTAGGTGCCGACATGAAATCTTACAGAAGGAGATTTGGATCGTGACAATGGTTATTCAAGAAAGTCTATATCACATTATCAAAAAAAAAAAAAATATAGCGCTTAAAAACTTTATTACATGGTCCTATTTTTGCTACTAGTTTTTTATGAATGTCAATGTCTTTTAGATTAATATCGTCTAAACATTAAGTTGTAAATTAGCTTTGTTTCGTAAGTAGCGCCCACCCAAAAAGGGTGTCTATATTAGAACTAGCATTTTTGTCTCTTCTTGTTCAGGATCCTCTGGGATTACAAAATGGTTCGCATTGAATATGTCTTGTTAGATCATTTCACTTAACAAGTGTCCAACTTCCCTTTTGTTACATGTATTATTGAGAGTGGGCAACGCTCAATGGATACCGTTCTCGCACCCGAGCCTGCAGTTGGTAGGTAGGCAAATTAATTTTCTCACCCGCCTACAATTGATTGGAGACTTATTCAGCAGGTCCTCACTTATGGTATTTGACCCATCAATTCGACATTTTTGTAAACACTATCCCTATATGGAAAACCATCAATCGTTGTTTTGGTAGAAGAAAAAAATTCCTCTCCTCCTTCAATCACAACCTCTACACCATTATCATTGATTTACATTCAAATCATCTTGATCATATTTAACACGATTGGTATTGGAATAATCTACATATCATAAGTAATAGCCAATATTCTTTCTTCGCTTTCATTTTCTTTGTATATTTTTGTTACTTCTTGGTAAAATATTTCTCATTTCCGCACCCCCTTTTTCCTCCTCGAAAATTGGGTTTATGATATTTGGGGGGACAACTCGTTCCTTTTGGGAATTTTTTTTTGCATTTCAAAATTCACCACCTAATGAGTTAAGGTGCATTAGGACACCAATAGAGATTCAATTCTAAGTTTGTTTGGATAACCATAGATTGGGTAAGGGCTTAAAATTATCCCGTGCGGAAGGTGTTAGGTATCCCTCAGGATCCACTAGTGTGGTTTCCGACCAGACAGTTATTGTGAATTTAGCAAATAGACAAATATGGGCTCAAATATTAGGGGATTTAAACACACACTAGTTAGAAAGAAAATAAAGTTTGAAAGAGAAATTAAAAGAGCTGATTTTAAATAAGAAGTTGCGATACTTTTAAAACAAAAAGGAAATAAAGGAAGGGGATCCTAGGTTTATTAAAAATATGGATCATATTAACATAATACCCGGTAATCACTCCTCAGAAGAAGGGCTACACGTGGTATTAATGCATTAGTCATCATATCCATATCTACCCTTCCCACCTCGTCAAGGTACTTAAGCGCGGATTGGTATCGATTACTATTGCATTCTATTACCCATCCCATTCCTATAAATCACAGAGGCCCTTAGGACAACTAATCCTAATAAGGACGAATATTAGGCTAATTTGAAGTTTCAAAGATAAAAATCTAAGGTGTACAAAACATATTAAAGACTGCACACTAAAGGGGAAGCATATAAACACATAAGGCTAAAGTATACCTCCTTCAACAAAGCAATTAGATAGCATGACTCAAACAAAAGAAAAGTCTAAAATTTTGGGAAGTACTGAAGCAGGAGATTTTGAGTTTGAGCCAGATACCTCAGATAAGAAGTCCAAATCAGGCATGCCTACTGGTTGGAGAAGTTACTAATTAATAGAGGCAAATTCAGCTTTATTGTTATTACTCTTAGGCTTGCCTAGGTGTTTAAACGGGATCCTCTAGGCGTGATCTACTTAGTTCGGAGTGTGATGAAACAATAATAACTCATAATGAATTGTTTGAGATCCTTGGCATGCTTGCTAAACCTCATTAAATAAGTGAATTGGATCGTTTAAAATTGATTCAGAATAGACTGATTTTAAAATGGACCAGTTTCAGGTTCCGCAGGTGATGGTATCTATTATTGCTGATTTAAACCCTATGAACATGATATCTAACATTGAATGTTAGTAAAGCGAATTATATTTATTTAAGAACCTCTATAGGTATGATTTCTATGTTTTACTAATTTTCAACATTATGAGCATGACACTTATTTTAGCCGTTTAAAGCTTAAAGCATAATATCTAAGTGGCATGCAGAATTTAAAAATACGTCCTATAGGCAGGTTATCTAGGAGCAAAATTGACCATGAAGAAATTCAGACAAACCGTATAGACATGGTCTCTAAAATACAGGATTGAACAAAAAGAATTTAAACAGTCCTATAGGCAGGTTATCTAAGTGTGACATTGACCATGAAAAAATTGTGATAAACCCTATAGACACGGTGTCTAAAAATGCAGAATAGAACACAAAGAATTTAAACAGTCCTATAGGGCATGCTTTCTACCCTTGACAATACATGATCATCTAATCCTTTTCACTATCCATCTCCAAACGTTTATTATAGATTATTAAAAATCAGGAATACTGAATTACATAAAAAAGAACGAAAGAAAAAAAGCAACAACCATAGGAAAGCCTGATTTGACTTCCTATACGAGATATACAAGGAACCGTATCATTGCCAATGCTATTGATTTCAAAGATTTTTTTAGACCTGGGTGTGGTAGAGTTCTTTAAGGGCCTCAATAAGACCCCGGATAGTGCTCACACCCAAGTTACATAACCAGAATAGGGATGAGTGCAATATGGAAATGCTATCCCTTATGTGTCCAAGTTTAAAGGGAGCTCATGGGTCCCAAGGCAAGGCTCACATGAGGGGGGGGGGAGGGCATAACTTAATTCTAAGAAGAGAGTGAAAGTGCAGAAAAAGAGTTTTAAGAACTGAGGAAATAAAGGAAAGGTAAAGGGTGATGGGAAGAAAACCATTAGCATTTCAGGGAGTCAATAACTTTACACAAAGGAGCAGAGGATTGGGAATCCATTTCAAAGAGCCTATATTCTTGGGCATGGGTTAATTTTGGGCATGCATAGCAATAGGAAATACTGACACGCTTGTGAATCAACCAGAACATATAACATATAAGAATAACTTGGAGGTTATGATCCTAGGAGGATCAAGTTTGGGTCATGCACAACAATTTTCAATTCTAACATGCCCTAAACCAACCAAAAGTATTAAACAAATTAGGGCAGGGATATAGGATTCGCAGGTCATAATAGGTAATGGAAAAAACATTAATCTAGAATCAGAAGAGGACAGATTAAAGCACGCTTAATATTGGTACTGAACTAAATACACATAATTGACATGCAAGGATGCAAGAAATAGTAAATAAGCATATTGTTGTTGGTACAATAAACTTAATTAGAACATACCAGTAACAAATGCAAATGTAGAAACTAAGCAAGCTTCCCCACAGCCTAGACTTGGCTTTCAGTCGGCTAGGTAAGGCAACAATATAGTAGTAGCAGAGAAGGGAGAGAGTTTTAGTGTAGTGTGTGTTTGAACTCAAGTGTTATGCCTTATATTCGTGTCCTTGAAAGAAAAGAAGTACATGGTAATTATAGTTTTTGAAAACGAGTAAGAGAGAGGTAATAATCCACAAACATGGAAACAATCATGATTCGAAATTAATTATACTTTGAATCCCTTTAATTAAGGGATCACTAGTTTAGCGGGCATAGACAAGTTTAAAACAAGGAAAGAAATCAATTTGTCAGCAGGCTAATCGTTGCCATAATAGAAGTAGAAAATATTTATCTAGCAATCGAGTCTAGGTATAGGCATACTCTAATTTTGGAAAGGATTCAGTAAGACAAAACAGGAATATAAAATAGATAACTTTATCGGGCAAGTGAAATTAGACTTTCACAAAGGAAAAGTTTGAAATTAGTCATAAGTTTGAAAATCAGTCAAAGAAGGAGACTCAACATATAAATAGGGTGCATAAATATTATACATACGAGGCCAAGCCTATTGGCAAAAGGAAATAGCATACAATAGTAGCACAAAAAGAAAATTCAATAGATAGCAACACTCGAAGCATGATAGTCTGTTGAATCAGTAGTGAAGAAACACAAAATATCAAAAGCATGTGAAGATCTTATAGTAGCAGGTGAGGAGAACCCCTTTTGAAAAATTAGGGTTTCGAATATAATCAAGTTTTAAATGTGATAGAAACCAGAATAAGAAGAACCAGGAACAAGAGGTATCGAAATAAAGAGCTTCAAATCGAGTCATGCACATAAACTAACGGTCTTAGACTCAAAGCCATAGGGTTTTCAGCAAATAGAAGAATTTTAAAGATGGATAAACAAGTGAATCGGATAAACTCAAGCAAATAAACATTCGTCTAATAAACAGTCAAATGAAATTAGGGCTTTATCATGCAAACTCAGGCAGAAGGATAACATGAGCAAATATAGCAACATATGTCAACATCTGAGAAAAATTTCGAAATACCTTAACAACAAAACCCTAATCGGAAAAGATAAAGAGTTTTGAAATAAGAGTTTTAAAGAGATTTTGAGAAAAACGCTTAGAAGTTCAGAGCAAATATAGATCTGAAACAGATCTAAAAGAAATTAGAAGAACCTTAGAGGTTAGGGTTTCAAAAAAACCCCAAATGATGAGAAAGGCTTTCAAAACCATCGATCTAAGCATACGAGTCAAAAATCTGACTCGAATAGCCATTTCTAGTTGGAGAAAGGTTAGAGACGATAAGAGAATAGCCATAGATCAAAGACTGGACCAAACCCTTCATGATCTGATCATGAGACCACATAATCAAACACGTAGAAGCCATGGGGGTGGATATAGGTCTTTGATTACCTTGGTGTGAGGCCCCGCAAAATTTCCACTCAGAACTCGATCTCGTAGTGCCAAGTCAGGGTCAGGTGTTAGAAATTCATAAGGCCAAGAAATAATATTTTCTAGAAAAGTGCGATTCTGTGGTCGAGAATGCGATGGCATATCAGATATGCAGACCACATAGTTGCCTCAAAGCGAGTCAGTGTGTTGGCCAAATTTGAAGTAAAGTATGCAGTCAGTTATGTGATCACATAACCGAAATACGGACCGCATAGTTGTCGCGTAATTTCCTTAGGATTTTGTGAAGGATAGTTCTGCGGTACATTTTGCGGCTGCAGAACGTGAATACGGACCACATTTCTATTGCAAACTTAGTCAGTGTGTCCAATTTTGGGGGAGCATTTTGCGGTCCATTCTGTGGACCGCATGTCAAATTTGCGATCGCGATTTGACTCGGGGCTCCAATTTTCTAAATTTTAAACCTGACCCCCTATCATTATATTCGGTGTAACAGCTTATTTTGAGCATATTTCCTTATGCTTCTAGAGTAAGAGAGAGGGGTCTATGAGAAGGAGAGTATTCTCATCAAAATTTCTCCAAAACCTTACTAAAAAATTGAAGGTAATAAAGTGAAGGCAGCTAAATCTTCATCCCAATAGGTAAGACTTCATCACCTCAGCTCTAATTTTTATACTTAGCTATAAAGGGCCATTAGTGAGGTAATTCATGGGTATAAGATTAGATTTTTTTCATTCATATCAAACCATGGAGTATGGAGGTATTGAAATAACAAGGAAGGTATTGGGGTATAGAATGATAGAAATTTCTTTAAAAAAGGACCTAAGATCACAATGCACCCATAGTGTTTGCTAATATGCTCAAACAAGCTAGAATCTTAATCTCGTCTCTAATTCTCAGTTCAATTTTGTAATTCTTACACAATAGATCGAAGTGCTAAGAGTTCCAGAATTTTGTAAAGATTAAGGAGAGCTATATTGAGGTATGTATGGTTAAAACCCCATTTTATTAGAAATTGAGCTCCATTGGCATTTTCGTAGGTCAGGTAAGACTTGATATTTAGAGAAGTGTGAAGAATACGAATCATGTGTTGAAATGATTATTCTATAAGCCATGATTAAAACTGAGATTGTCATGCTAACTATGTGGAAACTTACCTGTACTTGCAACTTGAATTGCTTATGTGTGCCTATGACCATGAAATTGCAAGATGGATATTGAAAATGGTATGATGTGATAACTATAGCCCTAAGTGCCAATGAACTGATATGAGCTATGTGAAACAAAGATTCAAATGAGATGATCAATGAGAAAGGAACAACGTCTAGGTAAGGTAGCATAGCCGATCGGGCTGTGATCAGATACCATGCCACACACATGGTGGTGATGTGCTAACATTGAATTTAAAAAAAGGGAAATAAAATGGTGATTGAGATATATGCCTCAAATGAGGCGACCTAGCCGATAGGGTCGTGATTGGACTTCGCTCAAGGTAGCGCTGGTATTGAGAACAGTGATGAACATATGAAAGAAATGCCCCAAACCTAGTTATGGAAATTATGTGAAAGATTATATGGTTAATTTATTTGATGATGTGGTGTCCGGTTAAAACCCGTGATTTACTCTTGTGATTTCCTTGTTCATGCTTAAAACGGTGTTTAGTTATACAAACAGTACTATTCCATGGTACTAACATCCCTTTTGTCGGGCGCTACATTTATAAATGAATGTAGATGGATTCATTACAGATAGTGCTGATCGTGCATAGCGGATTACCTTTTTCTCAAGTATCAGTGAGTTCCTTCTCCTTCAAGGGGTTGTATTGTATATCTTTTGTTGCTGTAGACTTCCACCTTTGAGGTATAGCCAATGCCTTGTTGCCGACATCGTCATACTTATCTTTTGTATCCTTAGAGACTTTGTAGACACATGTATTAGTTATGTACGGGTGTTGAGGGATCCATGAACTATGTTATAATTATATACTCATGTTATCTATAATTGTAACTGTATGGGAATTTTGGAAACTAACTGTAACTACGGTTTAAGTTTGTAATTTAGAATGAACTATCACTATTGAATGTACTATCTTCACTTGTCTAAATAAAATAAAAGCATGGTTTCCCTGTTCATATTGAGTCGGGTAGGAATTGCTTGATAAGGCTTTCTTAGTGGGGTTCACTCGATTGAGCACCTGTCACGCCTCCCGAGGTTGAGACATGACGCTTGGAAGCCATAAATTTGGGAGATATTGGGGTTGTAGTTCGATGGTGGCAGCTAGGGTTTGAGAGGATTTGAGAGAGGATTAAGAGAGAAAGGGATTCAAGGGCGGCAGAGTTTTGAGAATGAAAAGGGTTTTGGGGGGGGGGGATCTTTGGGTTTAATTGGGAAAGGAGGTCTGGTGACTGTTGATTATTTTGATTAAAAGACTAGATTAAACGGGTAGGTGGGGCAATTTAAAGAATAGGGTTTGGGTCAATTTAGATTGTAATTGGGTCGGGGTAATTAGGTTTAAATTTGGGGGGGGGGGGGGGGGGCTCAATTCATGTTGTAATTGAAATGCAATTGGGGCTAGATTTTAAATAGCCACTTTTCTTATTTGTTTTATAAAAAATAGAAAATTAATTTCTAAGAACAAATTAAAAGCATTAAAAAGAATCATAATCTATAATTATCAATATAAAAACACTGAGCTTAATTTTTATAAATATCAACACCAGTTAAATCTTAAAAGAGGCTAATATTGCAATTATATGCAACTTAGCTTAAAAATAATAAATAAATTCGTAAAAATATGCAAAAATTATCTTTGCTATATTTTGGCATAAATTTGAGAATCCAATAAATGAATCATCAAAAGTAATAATTTTTGAAATTATTATTGAATTTTAGGGATAAAATAGGGCAATAAATTGGTTTAAAAATGTTTGAAAATTAAGGAAAAACAATAAAATATTTGGACATACTTATATATATATATATATATATATATATATATATATATATATATATATATATATATATATATGCATATGCTTTTTTGAAAGTATTTTACATATTAAAAATAAAAAAATTAAATATCAACAGCTACCCCTCTTTACCCAGGAAGGATGAAAGTGCTGTTGGGTAAAGATATGATGGCAAATTTTGACCGAGCAAGACGGTTCGAAGAAGTTTAGGCCTTGTCCTAGCTTTTGAGCTACCTGTATATCCCTGGTTTTATAGGAATCAAGCCAGGTGCAGTTTAGAATTCGTCGGTGGAGTATGCCGATGGATATTTCCCAAGAACGGACGCAATATTCAAGTTGGGATGAATGATTAAGGTCTAATAGGGATGCGAAAACTGGAGTGGGATCACTTCCTGCAGAGATGGCCGTTACTTACCGGTTTACCTACAAATAAGCAATACAAGCATATACTATGTGTAAATTTTAACATGATGTGAATTCCCGTCGGACCATGAATGTTGTCTCTAGAAGGTTGGGATGATGTCCTTTGACCATGATGTCCTGTGGCATAAAGCGTATGATAAAGGATTCATATGCCATGGGATGATGCTCTCGGGCTATGAGGATAATGCTTCCGAACCATGATGTCTTTGAATAATGATATGCAAAAGATTAAAAGGGATTCTCAGGACATGCCATGGTATTCTTGGGCTATGAAGATGATGCCTCCAAACAATGAGGCCTTTAGATGATTTGGCGATCTTTCAGCCCATGAGATGCATTATTTGGGGATCTTTCATCCTACGCAATGAAGTAGATGTCGATCTTTTAGCCATGTAAATGTGGATAAGGTGGTGACCTTTCAGCCATGCAAATCTAGCTAAGGCGGCGATCTTTCAGCCATGCAAATGGAGATAAGGTGGCGATCTTTCAGCCATGCAAATATAGATAATGTGGCAATCTTTTAGCCAAGCAAATATAGATAAGGTGGCGATATTTTAGCCAAGAAAATGTAGATAAGGTGGCGATCTTTCAATCATGCAAATATAGATAAGGCGGCCATCTTTCAGCCAAGCAAATGTAGATAAGGCGGCGATCTTTCAGCGATCCAAATGCATATGGTGGCGATCTTTCAGCCATGCAATGCAGATAAGATGGCAATTTTCATCCATGCAAAGTAGATAAGGTGGCGATCTTTCAGCCATGCAAATGTAGATATGGCAGCGATCATTCAGCTATACAAATGTAGATAATGGCGATCTTTTAGCCATGCAATGTAGATAAGGTGGCGATTTTTCAGCCATGGAAATGGAAATGGAAATAGAATTTAGTCTCGGAAGGAAGAATGGTAGCCTTATGTAATGCAGAAAAATATAAATGGAGACAGCATTTAGTCTTGGAAGGCAGAATGGTAGCTTATGCAATGTAGAAAAATGCAGATGAAGACAACGTTTAGTCCCGAAAAGAAGAATAGTAGCCTTATGCAAGGAATAAAAATGGAAAATGGTAATAGAGCTTTCTTAGCTGATAGTAGATTGCGATATTGTGACTGTTGGGGACATTATTGTGTGTTGATAGCAGACATGAATAAATGCAACGGTTCTGAGAGTTGTATTCGTAAACAATGTTCATCTCGTGAGTGTATAGTATGTTTGGATGGTTTTGCAATCAAAGTGCCTGCATCCAAAGAAAAATCGTGAGTTTCATAAAGGGGGGAAGATTACTTTATATCCCGGATGGCTCTGCTTGACTGCTCAGCTTTGATCTAGTTATACTGTATGTTTCATTGGTGTAGAGTTGCTAAACAAGGCAATTTCAACAATAAACATGAGTACATAATTAGTAAAAATATGTACGACGACTTAGTAAAAATACGACATAAGTACATAATTAGGAATAACTTTTAGATGAAACGATGACTGTGACATGGTTCAGGACATTGCAACCTATCTTGCTTCAGAATTTAAAGGGTCATCCTCAAAATTTTGCCCCAATTTATTGGGTTGATGCTTCTGACTGTTGCTTGCGATGATTGGCTGAAGTTACTTTGGAATTTTGGGTCCTCCTCAAAATTCTGCCCCAGTTTCCAATTGCGGGGAAAATGGAAATTTTATTCAATTGTGACCGAACCCATATGGCTGCCTATGTATCCCCTCTTAAACGGGAATCAGGTCAGGCATAGTTCAATTTACATCATATAAGGAAAACATAAAGATTACACATAGTAACACTTGACTGCATCTAAATTAATTGGCTTGGCTAGATTTCTCTGTCCATTTCTGCAAGTATGAGGGCTCGTCATGTCAAAACCTAGTGAACCATGCGGGAAATGATTCTTTAACATCAGCTGCCTCGGCGTGAATTATCTTGGCTTGACTCTTTTGTTGAAGGCTTTGGACATTCTATTCTGGTAAAGTTGACCATGGAAAACTGCGTTCATTCTCTTTCCTTCTATAAGATCTAGTTGCTCGTACCCACTCTTCACCCACTCTGCGTCATTGAGCTCGATTTTTTGTATGATCCTTAAGGAAGGAATTTCTACTTCGGCAGGAATGACAACATCTGTACCATAAACAGTATAAAGGGAGTTGCCTCGATTGATGTCCAAACTGTGGTGTGATACCCCAATAAAGCAAATGATAATTTCTCATGCCACTGTTTATGCTTCTCCACCATTTTCCTCAATATCTACTTGATATTCTTATTGGAGGCTTCTACGGCCCCATTCATTTGAGGTTTGTAGGCGGTAGAATTCTTATGTCTAATCTTGAAGGTTTCACAGATGGCTTTCATCAAGTCGTTATGAGATTGGATCCATTATCACTAATGATTGACTTTGGAATACCTAATTGGCAAACAATGCGATCGCGGACAATGTCTTCCATGACTTTCTTGGTGACTGCTTTTTATGATGCTGCTTTGACCCATTTGGTGAAATAGTCAATTGCTACTAGGATAAACCTGTGCCCGTTTGATGTGGCAGGTTCAATTAGTATAATAACAACCATTCCCCAAGTGGCAAACAACCATGGTGAGCTTGTTGCATTAAGATCTTTTGGAGGGACCTTTATCATGTCTGCATATATCTGACAGCGGTGGCACTTCCAAACATACTGGATGCAGTCCGTTTCCATGGTCATCCAAAAGTAACCTACTCGAAGTTTCTTTTTTTCTAAGACAAAACCGTTTATATGGGACCACAGGTCCCAACATGAATTTCCTCTAGTGAATTTCCTATACATGATTCCTCCGTTATGAAAGAAATTATTGGACAACCTCCGAAGAATGCATTTCTGAGTAGGATTTGCAAACTCGGGCTATTATCCTTTTGCCAAATATTCCTTGATATCATGAAACCAAGGCTTTCCGTCTGCTTCTCCTTAGACATATGGACAATAAGATGGTTGATCATGGATCTTTACTGGAATGGGATCGATGAAATTCCTGTCAAGATGTTGTATCATGGATGAGAGGGTGGCCAAGCATCGCCAAATTTATTCTAGACTCTAGGAATATGTTGGAACTCTGTCTTTGTGAACCTCTTTCTCAATTCCTACACATGATGCAGATACGAGAGTATCTTGGAGCTCTTGGTCACCCGTTCTCCTCGTACCTGATGTATAAGCAAGTCCGAATCTCCGATCACTAACAACTCCTGAATGTTCATGTCAATGGCCATTTTAAGCCCTAAGATGCAGGCTTTGTATTCGGCCATATTTTTAGTGCAGGGGAACCTGAGTTTTGCAGACATCGGATAATGCTGATCACATGAGAGATATACTAACTGACTAGTCTAAACAAATAGGAATTAAAAAAGTAAAGCCTATACTAATGGAACCAAGCACTGGCAACTCCTTTGAAATTTGCTGCTCCATCACAAAACAATCTCCAATATCCATAGGATTCTGCAATTTCTTCTCTTATGAATGATACTTCTTCGTCGCGAAAATATATTTTTAGGGGTTCGTATTCTCCATCTACAGGATTTTCAGCAAGGTGATCTGCCAATGCCTGTCCCTTGATGGCTTTTTGAGTTACGTAGACAATGTCAAATTAGCTCAACAGGATTTGCCACTTGGCTAGCTTGTCGGTGGGCATAGGCTTTTGGAAGATATACTTTAGAGGATCCATCATTGACATAAGATATGTAGTATAGGCACAGAAGTAATGCCTCAGCTTCTGAGCTACCCAAGTTGAAGCACATCAGGAGCGCTCTAACAGAGAATACCAGGCCTCGTACGGGGTGAATTTCTTAGTGAGGTAATATATGGACTGCTCTTTCCTCCCCGCTTGGTCATGCTACCCCAGAACGCAGTGGAAAGCTCCATCCAATACTGCAAGGTAGAGTAATAAGGGTCTACCCGGCTCAGGCGGGACTAAGTTTGGTGGTGATGATAGGTATTCCTTGATTTTGTCAAAAGCTTTTTGGCGTCATCATTCCATTTGGTAGTGGCGTCCTTCTTCAACATCTTAAAGATTGGCTCAGATAATTGTAGATTGTTCTATGAATGGGCTGATGTAGTTCAGCCTTCCCAGGAAACTCATCATGTCTTTCTTATTCTTTGGCAGTGGCAATTCTTGAATGGTTTTGACTTTTGATGGGTCCAATTCTATTCCACGATGACTCACAATAAACCCAAGTAGTTTCCCAGCAAGAATGCCAAATGCGCACTTTGTAGGATTTAATTTCAGGTTGTACCTTCGCAACCTATTGAAAAACTTTCTCAAATCTTCCATGTGATAAGTGGCCTTCTTGGACTTGATGATAACGTCATCTACGTACACCTCAATCTCTTTATGTATCATATCATGGAAAATGGTAGTCATGGCTCTCATATAGGTGGCCCTTGCATTCTTCAGGTCGAGCGACATCATCTTGTAGCAGTACATTCTCTACGACTAAGTGAAAGCTGTTTTCTCAGCATCTTCTTCATACATCTAGATCTGATGATAACCAATGAAACAATCCACAAATGATTGCAACTCGTTCTTGGTGCAATTGTCAATCAGGATATGTATGTTTGCTAAAGGGAAGTCATCTTTCAGACTGGCCCTGTTGAGATCCCGGTAGTCGACATAGACTCTGACCTTCCCGTCCTTCTTTGGTACTAGCATAATGTTGGCTAACCATGTCGGGTATTTTACTACTGTGAGAGCCTTATCTTTGACCGGCTTGGCGACTTCTTCCTTGATTTTCAAACTCATATCAAGCTTGAACTTTCTCAGCTTTTGCTTTACCGATGGACATGTTGGATCGTTTGGTAGTTTATGAGCCACAATAGATGTACTTAGACCAGTCCTGTCATTGTACGACTAGGCGAATATGTCCTCATATTCCTTTAGAAAATCTGTGTACTCCTTCTTTTCTGATGGCGATAAGTGGACGTTGATTTGTGTTTCTTTGACGTTTTTTGTGTCTGCCAGGTTAATAATCTCAGTTTTGTCCAAGTTGGACTTAAGTCTGTTCGGAAAGTTATCAACTTCTTTAACAAACTCTTCTGGTATGTCATCTTCCTCTAAATCTATGTTCCTTTATTGCGTTGTCTCATTGCATGTCATAGTCATCGGTTCATAAATATAAGTAATAGTAATGCTTTTTAAGTAAAGTAATGTGAGAAAAATAACAATGAGCATTGATTCATAAGAAAAGTCAAAATGCTTTGATAATCTGCATAATCGTTTTTGAAAAATGGAGATCTTATTGCGGAAATTGAAAATATACGAAAAATAAATCTTTTAGTAAATCAAAACAGTGCATGTGTTACCCTTGCTACCCAAGGCTTGTCGGGCTCTAGTTGTTCTGATGGTCCAATTATTGAGGCATGCTCCTCTGTTTATGGCCTGTATGGAAGGGCCTTCCTCCCCCTCCTCCTCGAGAATAACACAACAGTCCATGTCATTGTCTTTACGCAACATGTTCTTACCTGCTGTTAGTGCTTCTTCTTATTCTAACCCATAGATAGTATCGACTAGTTGAAGTCTGCTCCAAATGTGGTATTGGCTGCTCTAGTGGATAGTAAGGACCGCACCACAGTGGCAACTAGTTGTTAAATTCTTCCTAGGTGTACTCATATCCCAGACTGAAAGTGGTTCCATGTTTCTTGAGTCTTATGGGATTAGTGGTTCCTTGGAGGTTCTTTCCAAGCCCCTTGCCAGGATCGCACCCACTCCAGTTTAGTATACTCTCAATCTTGTTGTTCCATAATTTGTCTTTGTCAACAACATTTACCTATTAGATGTGATGGTAAGTCTCTCCACCTAGCTTCCTTCTTCCCTTGATTGACGGAATGGTCTGGCAACTGTATATATGGTTTCTAGCGCTGCCGTGAATGATCACCTCCTAGTGATTCCATTCAAATTTTACTGCTTGGTGCAGTATAGATGCTACGGCCCCAGCGGTATGGATCCATAGTCGTCCCAACAAAAGATTATAAGATGTCGGGATGTCTATCACTTGAAAATCAACATCGAACCAAGTTGGCCCCATTTGTAAACACAGGCTAATCTCCCCAATGGTGGACTTTTGGGAACAGTCGAAAGCTTTCATATTGATAGCTCCGTCTTTTATTTCATGCAGTCCTTTACCCAACTTCTTGAGTGTTACCAGCGAACAAATGTTGAGGTTGGACCCTTCAACAAACAGGATTCTGGTAATAAAACAATCTTCATATTGCACGGTGATGTGCATTGCCTTGTCTTGACCCAACCCTTCAGGTGGTACCTCATCCTCATGAAAAGTAATTTTATGACTTTCTAATACATGTCCTACCAAGTTAGCCATTTCCCGGCCAATTATTGTTGCTTGGCATGTATGCTTTATTCAGCACCCTCAATAGGGCATTCTTGTGTGCCTCAAAATTTTGTCGGCGAAGCAAGGATGGAAATTTTCGTTGGTGTTTTAATCAGCTGGTCGATGATCGAGAATTCCTTGGCATGTAGCTTTCTCCAGAGATCATCAAGCCCGATCTCGATGATGGATGGCTGGTTGCAGGCTTTCTTGCTTGACTTGGCTAGGCATTTAGGGGTATAGACTCTATAAGTTCTTGTCATACCCTATGCCGCAATCATCTTCTCGAACATGACCTTGCCTTTCCTCCTTGCCTCGGCTGTATAATCCCATGGGATAGCCTTTGTGTGGAAGTGCGCCGTGGTCGACATCTCCACTAGGATTGGCGTGGCTATCTTCGCTCCAAATGGAGCGTGGGCCTTAGGCGGCAAAATCGCAACTTCAAACAGTGTGGGTGTATTTGATGGAGACACGAATTCGACCTTAATTGGTGCCGGTGTCTTTGTAGGTGAATGTGAGTACGTGATTTTTTCCTCGCTCGAGATATTCCTGTAGAATTCTTAAAATTAGTATTTTTTTCTTTTATTATTTGGATTTTTAGGAATTAATTGCATGATTTATTTTTATTTGCATTTTTTGAGCATTTTTAATTAATTTAATTCATAAAAATACAAAAGTAGCATGTTCGCATTTAGGACTCAATTTTTATATTTTTTTAGGTTTATTTTTTAATTAATATTGTAAAATAAGGAAAAAATAACAAAAATGGTCATGTTTGTTATTTGTTTAGTTTTCTTTTAAATTGGAATTTAGGTTATTTTAGAAGTTAATTGGTATTGTTTGAAGAATCTAAATTTGGTTTTGTCTATTTTTATTTTGTACTTACTCAAAACAGGAAAATAAAAATAAAAAGAGAAATAATTAAAAATAAAAAAAAGAAAGAGGAAAAGAAAGAAGTGTAAATTTGGGCCACCCTTAAATTAAAACCAGCCCAAACCCTCCAGATCCATTCAAATAACTACTAGGCCCAATCTCACACCCGTTCCAGGACCCCCTCCCCCCCTCCCCCCCGTGCCAAACGACGTCGTTTCTTCATGATCAATCAAAGCTGTTGATGATGCTTGATCGAACGGATGAGAACTACCTAGGTTTACATCTATATAAATGTCGGATGCACCCCTCACCCTCCACACCATCTCTCAAACACCCTGATTTGCCAATGTAATGCCATCGTAAAATCACTGCTCATCGCCGTCCGCCGAGGGCCGAAAATCGCCTCTGCTAGCGGCCGGTCTCAATTTGATCCCAAATTAACACCAATTTCTCCTCTTCCCCTCCTCTTGCCAACACCCCAAAAACCAGCCCTCAAATCTATGCTCAACTCCTCGAATCTTCAAAAGTGTGGACGCCGCCTCCGCCGCCCACGGTGGCGCCACCATCCAAAATAACCCCAACTTTACATGACAATCCCGTCTCCACACTCCCAAGCCATATTTACCTTTATCTTCCACCAAAACTCAGCCAGTTATTTCGAATTTCAAATCGAAAGTCTGGCTCAAGCTTCAACTCATCCCAATTTCGACCAAAATCATACCATAGACTCTCCTGACCTTTCTCTTCCTATAGCCATAATAAGCTTCCCTCAAATCACCCTAATAGTCCTCAAATTTCGAGTTAATGCCAACCTTGGTTCCAGACCTTTTCAATTGAGAGACTCGCTGAAGTCCTGAGTCATTTTGAGGCCATGCATGAGTGATTCAAGATCTTCATTTCTGGTCCAAGAGGTTAGTTAACCCTCTTTTGCCCTAGGTTTTAAGTTTTCTTTGTTTATCCTTTCTTTAGTTTTCCAAAAATCCATGTTTGCATACTCAGTATTCTAGGTTTAGCTTAAAGTTTTAGATTGTTCGTCATCCTCTAGTTTGACTATTTCTTTGTTTTCAGTTGATCTTTATATTTGTTCATAATTGATCCTGTGTTTGCTTCTGATTTTTTTAGTTTAGTTCTGTTTGATTTTTATTGATTTGGTTTCTGCGATTTTTGATGTTAGTTTAATTTGGTTTCAAACCTGTTTATATCCATGTTTCATTGATTTAAATTTTCAGTAATTCCTTATTATTAATGTTAGTTATATGCCAGTTTTGGTTTTAGGATATTAGAATTAAACCCGGTTTACTTTGGTTCAATTGGTGGGATTTCTTTAATTTGAGAATTGGATATAGCTGACTAGTTTAAGTTTTGTTAGTTTTAAAGCTAATGATAAATAGTCTGAAACATTAATTTGGTAAAATGGTAAATTTAGTAGATTAGAAGGGTAGTATAGGTCTATGATGAAAGGAATCTTACACAAAACTGATTTGAAAACCCCTAGAACATTCTAAGTGGGGTTCTAATCAGATTTTTGAGATAACAATGTAGTAACTTGTCCAGCAGATTAGAAATTTAGGGACTAGCTGAGTAAAATCTGAGAGAATAAGATAAGGACTGATGGTTAAAACAAATTAAGAGGGTTTCCCTAAAGCTTTGGCTATAAAAAGGCACCAAAATGCCTTCATTCACAAGTTTTTGAGCAGCCTGAAATCCCTGAAAAATTTCCAAAGTTTTTGAAGTCTGAAAATATCCAAAAAAATCCCCTAGAATTTCCAGGAACTATGGAAATTCCCAGAAGCTACACAAAATCCTGAAAAATTCTCTATAATTTCGGCCTCTCATACTTCATTTAAACCTTAAGTCTTCATAAAAATCCAAAATATACTGTTTCATTGGAGTTTTTTTAGACTAGTTACAATTCTCAGCTATCAATTCGATTTTTAGTGTAGATGAGATGAAAAGGACTTGAAATACATATATTTAAGGGGTTGAATCTTCAGAAGCTATTGGGCTCAATTTTGAGTATGTTTTGAAGTTAAATTGATGCTGTGTTTGGTTTATTGGTGGTATTACTTCTTGAAATCATGTCCTAGTTTACAATGGTGTCGATTTGGGTTTCTAGTTGATTTAAGCATTGTGTGGCTGTTCGATTTCAACTGCTGATTTTCTGTGCTGCATTGTTGCTAAAATACTGTTAACTCCTTTCCTCTTTGATAATTGCAATTCCAGGTACACTTTAAAACTTCAGGTGTTCATATGTACATCTTTTTGGTTTTGAAGAAGAATATTGAAGAACCTTTTCTTGTCTCTATTTTGTTACACGAATCCGTTCTGATGGACGTTTTCTTAGATGTTTAATTTGATAGCATTAATTAGATGTTTCTTATTCTGCATAAATTGGACTATATAAACAATTGTTTTGGACTCTATGAGTAAGATACTAGTTGTAGCATAATTACCTTTAGGTGTTAGAGTAGTCAAAAGTACAATGGATATTGTAGTTCAAAAATAATATCATCATGGCATGGTTAAATTCTTGTGTTAGTGCTCATATCATTATTAAATTTAGGGTAAACGAGTATTTGTAACAGGTCCATTTAGAGTTAGTCTTGTAAGCCATAATAAAGCATAGAATTACTGATTACGTATGGACCTGAAAGTTGGTTTTAATTCTGCACGTCACTTTGTGTTATCTATCATTAACTTGTAAAGAAAAAATGAAGCTGAGTCCCGAGTATGGTGTAATATGGAAATGTGGATTTTAAGAGCAATTTGCATAATTGTTGGACCTTGCTAGTTTGGGCTGATTAGACAACGATGTTAAGTCCAGTTTTGACCCATTCACACAACAGTGAATTTAAGATGCCATCTCACTAAATCATTTGGATTAATTGTGTCATGAACCCTGTTTCGTGTGTCTTTCAGCTTTCGGTTTGCTTTAAGGCCGAAACATGAATAGTCATTACCGGTTAGTCTTAATTGAAGACACAACTGGGCTAAATTTGAACCTTTCGAACTAGGTAACACATTGGAATAAAGGGGATTTTCTTCTTATTTGAATATGGACTTGAGTTTCAAAGTCCGGACTCCAATGCTAATTAACTAAGTCTTTTAGGGACAAATCTTGTAGAATATCCTAGTTTGCTTTAGGTTGACCTTTAAATAATAAAATGAGGTGCGCCGCACCAAACACAATCCATAAATTGGCCCTATTTAAATGATTATATTTAAATACTTAGAAATTCGGGAGATGCCTTTTAGCGAACTTCACGGCTTCCCGCAAAGATAATAACACGTTTGTCGCTTTAGGCGTGTCTTTAATAATTTTACCTTTTTAAGTATGAGTGTGCATTTTATGTGACCAAAATCCAAATTCAAAAACATTGAATCAAATGTGTTTCGGATCCGGGTGCATTTCATGTGACGTGATCCACAGACATATTTTAAGCGACGTTCACCTTCTTAAAAATTCAATTAAAAGCGGTAAATAATTTAAAATCGTATTATAGGATGAACATGTATAAAAATTAGAATTTTAGCCAAGTATAACAGTTTAAGCGACCGTGACCACGGGATCCGGGGGTGCCTAACACCTTCCCTCAGGTCAACAGAATTCCTTACCTAGAATTTCAGGTTCGCTTACTCCATTTGGGCAGTTGAAAAATTTCCTCGATTTGGGATTCTAAATAAACCGGTGACTTGGGACACCAAAGGCCAAACCTATTCCAAGTGACGACTCTAAATAAATAAATAATCTCATTTCGAATAATGTCACTTTAATTAGAAAAACTCCCCTATGCGTTTTATCCTTCGGGGTAGTCGTGTAAAAAGGAGGTGTGACAACTCTGGCGACTCTGCTGGGGATCGAAGCCAGAATCTATGGTTCAGGGTTCAAGAATTCGAGCTTAGAATAACTGTCGTATTTGGCTTTTATGATTTTCCTACATGTTCCATGCTATAAATGCTAAATGCTTTACCGCTTTGATATTGGATGAATTGTATATATAAATTGTTACAAAAACCTTCTCTTCTTATCTTCGAGGATGTGCTCGCTGGTTGAGACTCCCTATTCTGTTAGTGTCGTACCTTGAAATAAGATAGAAGATCGGACAAGTTACTAAGTCGGGTGATATTGCGGGTCCCCGGTACGTAGCCCCTTCCTCGACTCGAGTTGTCCGTTCAGGTACACAGTCTAGAACAAATACCAAGGTCTGAACCTAGTATACCAAAACCTCATGCTTGATCCCTAGTAGGAACGATTGTTTGCATCACGTGCATTTGAGTTAGGGGACTCAACACAGGGGTTTCGTCCATCTAGGACAGGTGACCCAAAATGAAAAGGCCATCCTGATGCATATTATGTGCTACTTGCGCATTTATTTGCTTTGGATTTGCATGTTGATCGACTTGTGAATAAGGAGAGAAAATTGAGAAAATAGCAGTATTAGGGTTAAATGAGGGTAACCACTTGGTTCGCAAAACCAATGTTCAAATAGCACCGATATGCTGCCAGATTTTTGAAAAAGAAAAAAAAAAGAAAAAAAGAGACATGTTCAAAAATTTTTGGTTTTGACAAAATGATTTGCCCGAACTATGCAGGTTTGATTCTCACCAGGTGTGAGATACGTAGGCACCCCCCATCGGGTCCAACCTCCATTTTGCAAAAATAGTCCAAAACAAAAAACAAATGTCAAATTTTATTTGTTGTCCGGGATAAATCAGGTGATGCCGTTGTTGTCAAGAATAGCTGAATGTTCCCGAAAGAGACACCGGAAGACCAATTTTGCACAAACGGCCACCTTTGAGTTTTTATTGTTGGCTGGTTAGCGGGAACGACCTTAAAATCTTCCTCCGGAAGTGCTGAAAGCTCGTATTTGCAAAGCTGGGCTTTTGGCTTTAAAAAATAAAATTTATAAAAGAAGGGGGTCAATTTTGATTTTGATGTCAGACGGAATAAAGTCATAAATTAATTTGCCTTAATAAATGTGCAGGATGAGCACAATCCAAAACGAACCTTTTTCGTTTGTAAGCAGAATCCCTTTGTAGTTGCGACTGCGGTGGAATGATCTAGGTATAGAAGGGCAAGACGAGGTAAAGAAATATTTGGGAGGCATTCCCGGACTATTGGATATTGTACCCTGGGAGACATCATAAGAGCCTTGGTCACGTGCTGGGACCCGGCGCACAATGTGTTCCATTTCTCAGATTTTGAACTTACCCCGACTTTAGAGGAAATAGCCGGGTACATTGGAGATGCTGAGCTTCCTTTGAGACACAAGTATTTGGTTTCTACAAGAGTTGTAGCTGTGCATAAATTCCTAGACACCTTGAAAATAAGAAGAGTGGTACACGACTCGAACTTGGCAGCAGGGTTTTGGACCTTTTCATTCCTGTATAGCAGATATGGTCATATGGGGGGGGGGTCAACAAACTAGAGAACAAAATCTGCAGCAAAGGAAGCCGCATCAAATGGGAAGACCATAGACGTTTCTCTTTTATGATGGCTTTCCTAGGGCTCTTGATGTTTCCGAAGAAAGATGGGAACATCGACATAAAAATAATAGGGGTTGTCAGCACTCTACACAACCAAGCCAAGTGCACACTCGCACCTATGATAGTAGCTGAGATCTTTCGTGCTCTCACAGCCTGCAGAGCCGGGAAAGATTTCTTTGAGGGGTGCAATCTGTTATTTCAAATGTGGATAACTGAACATCTATGCCACCGTCCTCTGTTTATGAGCTATGGGTTGGCATAGAAAACTTGTATAGAAGAATTTTACACAAGAATTGAAGGGCTCAGTTTGCCCGAAGGAGTAGCAGGATGGATATCTTACTTTCGGTCCCTCACTGCCTGTCAAATAGAGTGGACGCTGGGATGGTTTTCTGTGGGCGAGATCAAATACATGCTGGCAATGAAGCCCCACTTCCTTCTGATGGGTCTTAGAAGCATCGAGCCTTATGCCCCGCAACGAGTCTTGAGTCAACTCGGGAGGTGTCAGATAGTACAAAAAGATGAAGATGTCAGTATCCGGGTAGTCGAGATTGGATCTGATGGTCAGTTCCCCGAAGCAACGGTCCGCAAAACTTGGAATGAATGTCAATACCTAACAGCAAACACTTGTGTACGAGGTCGGTCCAGAGGCGAAGTGTCGCCAGGATACCTTGCTTGGTACATGAGAAAAATTGAGTTCGAGAGGCCAGCCAAAAGGCTTTATCTCCAGGAATCGTTGAAGCATCGCAAGAGCAGTGGGAGTGGTTGGCTAAAGAACACGAGTACAAGGTTGTGATACGCAAACTAGAGAAGCAGGTCTGAATTTGCAATTCGAGAAAGATCTGCAGGCCATGTAGATGAGGCCGAAAAGAAGAAACTGGTCAAGGAAAATGAGGTCCTTCGGGCCCAAATTCAGAAAATGAAAGTAGCAGCGGAAAATCCCGTACGGAGTGCCAAGGATACAAAACTTATAGATTGTTTGAGATAGAAGGTGAATGTTTACAGTTTTGATTTGAACAAAACAGAAAGGGAACTAGCCATGGCTTGAAATCAATTGGCTGAAAATGCGGAAGAACGAGCACGTCTGGTTAAGCAATTAAAAGAAGATTTTGATGGTAAGACGGCATGATTTAAGAAAATGGTCATCATTGCGGAAACAAAATGATCAACAGGCAAAAGAGTTCAAAATTGAAAGGGAACATTGTTACACAACATTGGCACAATTAGAATTGGATTTTCAACAATTTCAAAAGCAGAATCAAGTAGCCGAACAAATTTTGGGAGCCAGAACTGAGTAGATTGGGCGGTTATTGCAGGAGAAAGGTGTCATACTAGAGAGAATCAAAAGAATCAACCACTACATTGAAATGAAGTGTAGCAGCTGTGATGACATGCCTATATCTATGTTCTTTGCCAGCACGATTCTTTTTGTTTGCCGCGTAATGGAAGATCTTCATCACCTCCAGGGGGATTTAGCTAATCGACCTGCAGCAAGGCCGAACGATGTCTCGCAGTTCCCAGGAGTGATTGAAGCCCTAATGTATTCGTGATTTCTTGAGATTGTATTTTTCTTACAGTCTGTCAGTTTGTATTTTCTTTTACGCATGGTTAGTTGTTCTTCGAGTCTGTAGTTCGTCTTTTACCAGAGTCTGTCAGTTTTCAAGTCTTTGTAACTACAGTTTGTTATTATGAAAATTGAAAATTCCAAAATATTTTATTCTTCACTTTTTATTTGCATGAACTACGTTTGGTCTGATTCATGCAGGACATGATACGTAGGCAATCTTCATAGGATTCGACCGTAATATTAAAAACAAAAGCAACAAAAGAGGAAAGGGAGAGGATTAAAAAAGAAAAAGAAAGAAAAGCCTATGAGAAAAAAAACCAAACAAAAGAAAAACCATAGAGGGAGAAAGACAAAAGAGGAGTGGAAATCAAAAGAAAGGAAATGGTGTAAAAGCCGGGACGACACATGCAACCATTTCAAACATGTAGACATCCGTTAGATGTATAGGTGCATCACAACCCAATGTGTGATTCCCTATCTATTATCTGTCTCAAACTAACCATTGTTGTATTACAAATTCCTATCTAGGTTTTAGAAACGATGGTTGGTTTGTGGTAAACTGGCATCACATCGGTATTTCACAAAATCAAAAGGAAGCACAGAAATGTCATCTGAAATGACTTTACCGGCAATTCCCATCTCAGAGGATAGCCCAACCACAGGCATCCCGACATTAGAATCTTCAGCATCCGAGGAAAACAGGATCCTACGTCTTAGGTTCATGGAGATGTGGGATGCATGGACAAATGGAATAGAGCCTCCGAGTGCCATCTCTGGATTTCCTGAGCTCTTCCCAAGATCGGGGGGGGGGGGGTACTTCCACTGTCCCCATTAGCCATCCAAGCATCCTATTAGGACAACCCACCATACCAGTCAATTTGTTGGGGCACCTTCTGAATCTCGAGCTCAGGTGTTCACATCCGACACAGTCCCCAATATCTTTATGGCTCCCCCATGTGCAGCCACCACATAGCCCGCAGTGCCAAGACCCATGTTTGATCTGACAGCTTTTACATTTCAAATCCCCAATTACAAAACTGAGCCTCCTCCATACCCTACCTACACTTATCCTCAACCACCATATGAGATTATGCCAATGTAGGATAAAACTCCTAAAGTGCCTGAACAAGATGAGATGGCAATAAGAATGATGAGCCTTGAGGAGAGCTTAAAGAATATGCGGGCTTGAGTGGGCAAAAGAGTTTTTCTTATACAGATCTGTGCATGTTCCCTCATGTACATCTTCCCACGGGATTCAAAATGCCAAAGTTCGAAAAGTATGACGGTCATGGCGACCCCATTGCTCACCTAAAAAAGTATTGCAACCAATTGCGTGGGGCGGGCGGAAAAGAAGAGTTGTTGATGGCATACTTCGGAGAAAGTCTGGTAGGCATTGCTTTGATGTGGTATATGCACCAAGACGTCTCACGATGGAACATTTGGGATGATCTTGGCAGAGATTTTGTATGGAAATTTCAATACAACATCGACATTGCGCCAGACAGGAATTCCTTGGCTAATTTGAAGAAGAAGCCTTCAGAGAGTTTCGGAGAATATGCTATTAAGTGGCGCGAACAGGCATCAAGGGTGAAGCCTCCCATGGATGAAATACAAATTGTCATTGTTTCCTCCAGGTCCAGGAAGCCGATTACTTTCAAAACATGATGTCGGCCATGGGCAAACCTTTTGCGGAAGCAATCAAATTGGCGTGATGGTAGAAAATAGTCTGAAAACGGGAAGAATTTTAAGTCAGTCAGCCATCAGAGCAACCTCCCAGGCTATCCAAGGCGGGGTGGGAGGAGTCACAAGGAACAAAAAGAAAGAAGAAGCCTCGATGGCAGCATCTGATATGAGAAGAAATCATGCTCATATGCCCATGTTCTCGAAAAGAACCCCTCAACACCATTATCCTCACCAAGACATGCATTATGCTCCCAACCTTATGCAGTTATAAAAACCCAACAATTTCACAACCGCAACAGCAGGCCAACAGGAACCAGCCTTCCCATCAAAACCACTATAATCCCCGCCCTTCTCAAAACAATTTCCATCCCAAGGAGCAACCCAGAAGGCAAAATTTTACGCCAATCGGGGAGTCCTATTCTAGCCTGTTCCCAAATCTTGTCCAGTTGGGTCTATTGCAACTTGTGCTTCTGAATAGACAAAACCCTAAATTGCCTTCTTACCAACGGAATGTCCGGTGTGCTTATCATTCAAGGGCTGAAAGATACGACACAGAGAATTGTTGGACTCTGAAGCGAGCCGTGGAAGATTTAATAGAGCAAAGGAAAATAGTGCTGATGGATGAAGATGTCCCGAATGTAGCTAACAACCCGTTGCCGGCCCACAAAAATGGACCGGTGATCGGGATGATATGTGAGGACAAAAAATTTGACCCGGCTTTGAAAGCCATAATTGTTTTTGCTGACGCAAATAAAAATCCAAAAGCAGCCTCCAAGAAAGATGAAGAGGAAAAGAAGAATAAAACCACGCACCCAGAAACAGAAAAGAAGGTTGAGGTTAAAATTGAGGCGACACCTTTCAAAGAAACTGTCCTTTACGTCCCACGGGGTCATCAGGAAAAGAAGTTGACTCTGAGTCCCCCGAACAGATTTGAGTTGAACAGGACTGTGTACATACCCAAACGAACCTATGTGGTGCGGAGACCAACTAATCTGCCAAGGCTGAATGTGCCCGTGGTGGTTGGTCGCGCACCTCAGAGGCCTATGACAGACCCCTCTGCAATGCCCTGGAACTATCAAGAAACGGTAGTGACGTACAAAGGCAAAGAAGTCACTGGAGAAACTCAAGAAAGCCACCCTGCAAAGAAATACTTTGACCTGGAGGAAGTGAACAGTGCTACCAAAAGACGATTCCCACCCAAGAAGCCAGTAAGTGCCGAAGAGGCGGAGGCTTTCTTTCGAAAGATGAAAATGCCTAACTATGAAGTATTGGACAAGCTTCGGAAGTCCCCTGAACAAGTTTTTTTTATTATCCTTGCTGATGGATTCTCTCGAGCACTAGAAGGTTTTATCCAAAACTCTCAATGAGGCTTATGTACTGGCTTAAATCTATGTGGCACAATTGGAGAGACTGGCGAAAAGGTTCTTCGTTGTTAATCATATCACATTCAGCAAGAATGATTTGCCTCAAAAGGGTAATGGTAGATGGAGTCTCTAGGGTGGACATATGCCCACTTTCAACATTATAGAGAACGAAAATCGGGACGGAGAGGATTCTCCCCAAAAATGTATGTGTTCGAGCTTTCGATGGAATTAAAAGAGACACTATCTGAGAGATTGATCTGGTCTTGACCATTGGCCCAGTTGATTTTGAGGTAACTTTTAAAGTGTTAGATATGGAAAAATCCTACAATTACATCCTGGGAAGACCATGGATTTACGCAGCGGGAGTTGTGCCTTCTACTATGCACCAGATGTTGAAATTTGAACATGAGAACAAAGCAATTGTGGTCCATGGTGAAGATGAACAGTCGATTTATCGCGAACCCTCCGTCCCTGCCTCGAAGCTAAAGAAGGAAGTGAGCATATAGTCTATCAGGCTTTCGAAATTGTGGCGGCCAATCAACATGAAGAGGGCAAACCCTGTCCCCAACCCTTCCTCTCCAATGCCTGAATCATGGTGGCTAGAGAGATGATACTTCAAGGATTCAAATCGGGGAAGGGGCTCGGAAGATCTTTACAAAGGAGAGCTGAGCCGATTGCCTTGACTACTACAGAGAAGTTTTTTGTGTTAGGCTTCCACCCAACATCGGTGGATATAACATGGGCGAATTGCAGAAAGCATAATGGATGGGCTTTAACTCAACCCTTACCCCACCTATATGAAACATTTGTAAAGCCCAAGTACAGTGAGGAAGAAGAAGATGAGACCTTCATAGCTGAAGAAATCGATGACATATGTGGGGCCATGAGAAAACTACTGTATGAAGCCAACATGGTTTAGCTTGGAGAAGGCTCGAGCACCGCTGAGGTGCTCTACAAGGGACCGGATGCCAAATTGCAAAATTGGAAGGATACGCCATTCCCAATCAAGCGGGAGGTCCGATAGTCCTGTCTTGCCATCTTTTCTGCATCACGAGTTATCTCAAGGTGTAACTCGGGTGTTTTTTTTCCTTTAGTGTTTTGTCCTCTTAATTTACCAATGTAAACCCTATTATCTTACAATTCCAAAGAAATGAAATCAATATTTCATCGTCTATATTTCTTTATTCTTTGTGATTTGGTTATTTTCTTTTTATTCATTTCTTTCAGTTCCAATAATGCAGCTTTAAATAACATGACATGCTCGCGGACTTCTTGCGCCGATCCAAACATGCTGCCTAATTGTGAAATAATGAACCAAGAACCGGAGTATGACGAAGAAGAGGCTTTTTGGGAAATCAATCAAGAACTGGAACATTTTGAAAATAAAACTAAGCCAAATCTAAATGATACCAAACCGGTTAACTTGGGTGGTCCCGGCAAAACCAGGGAAACCAAAATAAGCATCAATGTAAATGAGGAAATCCAAGAGTCACTGATCCAACTCTTGATTGAATTCAAAGACGTATTTGCTTGGTCATACAATGATATGCCAGGGCTGAGTGTTGATTTTGTGGTTCATAAGTTTATATATACCCCAAATGCCCTCCAGTCCAACAAAAACAGAAAAGTTGTAGCATGATGTGAGTGATAAGATCAAAGAAGAAATCACAAAACAGTAGGGTGCGGGAGTAATACGAGTGGTTCAATACATCACATGGCTGGCCAATGTAGTCCACGTGCCAAAGAAAGATAGGAAAACCCGAGTCTGTGTGGATTATAGAGATTTCAACAAAGCAAGTCCCAAAGATAACTTCCCTTTACCCAATATCCACATCCTTGTTGATAACTGCGCCAAACACGAGATACAATCTTTCGTGGACTGCTACGCAGGATATCACCAGGTGCTGATGGATTAGGAGGATGCCGAGAAAACTGCCTTCACCATACCTTGGGATACTTATTGCTACAGGGTTATGCCTTTTGGTTAAAGAATGTTGGGGCAACGTATATGAGGGCCGTGACCACTATCTTCCACGACATAATGCATCAGGAGATAGAAGTATATGTGGACGACGTGATTATCAAGTCCAAGACTCAAGGTGATCATGTACGAGACCTAAGAAAGTTCTTTGAAAGGCTTTTCAAGTATGACTTGAAATTAAACCCACCCAAGTGTGCATTCGGATCCTATCGGGCAAGCTCCTAGGGTTCATTGTCAGCCAGAGAGGTATTGAGCTGGATCCAACAAAGATAAAATCCATTTGAGAGCTACCTCCTCCAAAAACCAAGAAGGATGTAATAAGCCTTTTAGGAAGACTGAACTACATTATCCGATTCATCGCCTAGTCGACTTCTACGTGCGAGCCCATATTCAGGTTGTTAAAAAAGGATGCAGCAATCAAGTGGACGGACGAGTGTCAAGAGGCTTTTGACAAAATTAAAGACTACTTGTCCAATCCACCAGTCTTGGTTCCGCCAGAACCGGGAAGGCCATTGTTTCTATATCTGACGGTACTGGTGAAATATTTTGGTTTCATTCTCAGGCAGCATGATGTCACTGAAAAGAAGGAGCATGCCATCTATTACCTGAGCAAGACGTTTACTAGTTACGAGGCCAAATTCACCTTCTTAGAAAGAACCTGGTGTGCCTTAACTTGGGTGGCCCAGAAATTGAGGCATTACCTGCAAGCCCACACCACCTACCTTATAACCAGGCTGGATCCTTTGAAGTACATATTCCAAAAACCGATGCCCACAGGGAGATTGGCGAAATGGCAAATCCTGCTCACCGAGTTCGACATAGTCTATGTTACTCGTACAGCGATGAAAGCCCTAGCATTAGTGGATCATCTAGCCGAGAACCCAATTGATGATGAGTATCAACCCTTGAATACTTATTTCCCGGATGAAGAGGTGAATTCAGTGGAGGTAACGTCCGAGGACATCACTGATTGGAAAATGTTCTTCGATGGAGAGGTAAATGCGAAAGGAGTAGGAATTGGGGAAATTTTAATTTCACCAACCGGTCAACACTACCCAGCCACGGCTCGGCTCCGGTTCTTCTGCACAAACAACACACCTGGATATGAAGCCTGCATCATAGGCATGAATATTTCTATCGACCAAGACGTTGAAGAACTATTGATCATGGGAGATTGAGATCTAATTATCCGGCAAGCCCAAGGGGAGTGGGAAGCTCGGGATGTCAAACTCATCCCTTATCGATAGCATGTGGAGGATCTTAGCAAACGTTTTAAGTCGTTACAGTTCAGGTACATTCCTCACTGTCACAATGAGTTAGCAGACGCACTCGCTACTTTGGAATCCATGTTGCCTTACCCCGAACGTCTACATTGATCCATTGGAAATCCAAATCAAGAAAAGTCATGGGTATTGTAATGTGGCTGAGGCAGAACCCAACACTCAACCATGGTATTATGATATCAATAGATTTCTGAAAACACAAGAATATCCCGAACAGGCCACTGGGGTTCAAAAGAGAACCATAAGACGGCATGCGAGTGGTTTCTTCTTGAGCGGTGATATCTTGTATAAAAGGACCCCGGATCTCAATTTTCTAAGATATGCTGATACCTAGGAATCCGGAAGGATTATGCACGAAGTACACGTGGGAGTGTGCGGGCCGGGCCTCATATGAACGGGTATGTGTTGGCGAAGAAAATACTTTGGGCAGGGTACTATTGGATAACCATGGAGAAAGACTGCTTCAGCTTTGTTTGGAAATGTCATCAATGTCAGGTGCATAGTGACTTGATTCATGCACCGCCAACTGAACTGCATCCTATGTCAGCACCTTAGCCATTCACTGCCTGGGACATGGACGTCATTGGGCTAATCGAACCAAAAGCTTCCAATGGACATAGATTCATATTGGTTAATATTGACTACTTTACAAAGTGGGCATCACACTTAAGTCAGTCACCAAGAAAGCTATGGTAGACTTTGTGCATTCCAGCCTCATTTGCTACTTCGGTATTCCTGCAACCATCATCACAGACAATGCTGCCAATCCTGAATAGTCGTTTGATGGGAGAAATATGTGAACAATTCAAGATAACACATAAAAACTCCACTCTTTACCGGCCTAAAGCCAATGGTGCCGTCGAAGAAGCTAACAAGAACATCACGAAGATTCTGAGAAAAATGATTCAAAGCTCAAGACAATGGCATGAAAAGCTGCCTTTTGCATTGCTTGGATATTGTGCCACGGTGCACACATTGGTAGGGGCAACCCCATACTTATTGGTCAATGGAACTGAAGCTGTTATACCCGCAGAAGTAGAAATCCCTTCGCTCCGGATAATTGTCGAAGCAGAAATTGAGGATAGTGAGTGGGATAAGTCTCAGCTAGAGCAGTTTTTGCTAATCGATGAAAAACACAAGGCCGCAGTTTGTCACAAGAATTTGTAAATTTTTCTCCTAACCGGAAAGACCCATATATTATTAGAAAAATACTGTCCAAAGGATCATTGTACCTGGGCGACATCGAAGGAGACGATCCCGAAGCATCAGTGAATGCAAATATAGTAAAAAGATACTACGTTTAAACTCCCTATAGCAATGGTTCAGTCTGGTTGAAATGACGAAGGCTTTTATTTCCCGCGACCCCAAATACAGGCAACTCTTCGCAAACCCTTTGAGCTGAATACATTTCCTTGATCACCATCTTTGGAACGCGAAGTGCTATTCAAAAAAAATGAAAAAATAAAATAAAAGAAGAAAAGAAAAAAAGAAAATTTATAAAAAACAAAAATAAAATAAAAAAAATAAAAAAAATTACAAAACAAAACAAAATTAGTTTAGGAAACACTTCCTGAACTACGTCTCACTTGATTCCGACAGGATACGTAGGCAGCCTCACCCTGAGGTTCAATCACACCAAAAGAAAAACCCCAATTCCCCAAAGATCGAAAATTGGGGCAGATGATGTAATGGTTTGGCCATGAACCCGCCCAAACGATTCCAAAGTTGTAGTTCTATCCAGATCCCTTTACCTAAAACCTGACCCAAGTCTTTCTGATCAATTGGCAAAGGCAGGGAAACGACAAACGCCATTAGTGGGATTCACCGCCATTCAATCCAAGAGAAATAAAATGAGAGAGTCTTATTGATGAAAACCTTCGGGCACCATAAGGAGATGGTGAGTAGAGAAAATGAAAACAAGAGAGTCCGTTTAATGAAAACTCGTAACGAGAACTATCGGGCGATGGGAGAAGATAAATGAGAGAGGTCGATTGGCGAAAACCCAAAAAGGGCGATGTCGGCCGAAAAGAAGATATATCACCATCCAAATTCCGGGTAAGGTTCCCTGGTTCCGAAATGTTGAAGTACGATTCACGAGAAGCTAGAAATATTGTATGGGTCGTGCATCCAGTCCGAGAAGCATATCATGTCTATTTGAAGTCATCATGCACCCCCAGATAAGTCCTTCTCTTTTCCCCGAAAGGGACGCTTCTCTTTAATACTTATATGATTGCTTTTATATGCTGCTTCCTTGAATCCCTTTTGGTTTAACTTTGATTCAATGACTATTCCACAAGAAAAGGTGGTAAGACCGGTTTTACAAGGCTCGCCTGGCAAGGACAAAAGAAAATTCCCCGTCTCATCGGTCGCATCCAGCCGATCTTGGCTGCCCATGATGGTTGATGCTTCAGAAGCAAAAAGGTTGGAAAGAATGAAAATCAAAGTCAAATGCCCATGAAGGCAAAATGAAGATTAGAAAGGTTAAGGCCAGGTGGGCTAATTATGTCAACAAATTTTCAAAAGGCAATGTTCTAGAAATGGAAATTGGGGCAAAGAAATCGCAACCGAAAGGCCTACGAAGGTGAAATAGATCTGAAAGATGAGTTCTCCCGACCAACCAACAAGGCAAAGTCTGGAAAGCCAAAGGTCTTCTCAACAGAAGTGAGGCCGAGATCGAGCAATCAAGGCCACAAAACAGACCACCATTTCGAACTAACAATTGTGTTTTGTTTGAAAATCTGAAACAAGTGTAATCCAAAGCAATTGGATGAGTAGCAGATACAACCTAAGGAAATGCACAAGAACTGGGAATAGCCTTGCAGCAATGATCAACCAAAAGGGAATTTCTCTTTAAATCCTTTTCATTAGTTTTCATAAAAGAAAAGAAGAAAAGGAGAATCACGCAACTTCATTCCTCCCAAATCTAAGACCACATTCCCCATCTCTCCCCAGCACAACCTGTGGACATCCCCGGCATAACCCGAGGATCATTCTCCTTCATCCCCAGCATAACCTGTGGCTCTCCTCGGCATAACCCGAGGACCAGTTTCCTTCTATCCCCAGCATAACATGAGGGTCTTTCCTTTCTTTCATTCCCCAGTATAACCTGAGGATTTCCTTTCTTTCATTCCCCGGCATAACCCGAGGGTCTTTCCTTTCTTTCATTCCCCAGTATAACCTGAGGATTTCCTTTCTTTCATTCCCTGGCATAACCCGAGGGTTCCTTTTCTCTCTATCCCAGCATAACCTATGGACCTCCCCGACATAGCCCGAGGATCATTTTCCAGTCTCCCCGGCATAACCCGAGGGCCATTTCCCTTTTATCCCCAGCATAACCTGAGGATCTTTTTCTTTTCTCCCCTAGCACGAGTCTTTTCTTTCAATCCCGGCATAACCCGTGTATTCCCGTGGCATAACCTAGGAGAAATTTCTTTCAATATTGACATAACCCGCGGATTCCCCTGTCATAACCCAATAGTCTTTTCTTCTCAAATCCCGACATAACCCACAGATTCCCCTGGCATAACCCAGGATTCGTTTCTTCCCAAATCCCGGCATAACCTGCGGATCCCCCTGGCATAACTCATAAGGCTTTTCTTTTTATCCCGGCATAATGCGCGGATTCCCCTAGCATAACCCAGGAGTCTTTTCTTTCAATCCCGACATAATCTGTGGATTCCCCTGGCATAACCCAGGAGTCTTTTCTTTCAATCCCGGCATAACCCTCGGATTCCCCTGGTACAACCAAGGAGTCTTTTCCTCCCAAATTCTGGCATAACCCGCGGATTCCCTAACCCAGGAGTCTTTTATTCTCAAATCCCGGCATAAACCGCGGATTCCCCTAGCATAACCCATGAGTCTTTTCTTTCCATACTGACATAACCCACTGATTCCCTTGGCATAACCCAGGAGTCTTTTCTCCCCAAATCCTGGCATCACTCGCAGATTCCCCTGGCATAACCCAGAATTCTTTTTCCCCATCCCTGCATAACCCGTGAATTCTCCTGGCATAACCCAAGAGCCTTTTTCTTCCTATCCCGGCATAACCCATGGATCTCCCTAGCATAACCTAAGAATCTTTGTCGTATCATCCTAGCATAACACGTGGACTTTTATTCTTCATCCCCAGCAGGGACACTTTATGCCTATCCCGGCCTAACCCGTGGATCTTTCTCTTATCCCCAGCAGGCACCCATTTTCTTTCCCAACATAACCTGGAAATCCCTCCAAAAGATACATAATCTCTATTTTATTATTCTCAATAAGGAAATAGATTACATTTGTTTTGCAAATAACTTACGAAATTTTCCCAGTGAAATCTGGGGCAGAAAATTTCGTTTGTTTGTTTGTTTTGGCATCCAAACAGTTTTTACCTCAAGGCGCATGATTCGAGATGACTGGAAGAGCGAATCTCAATCCAGAATAAAGGAAAAGAAGAAAAGAACAAAAAGAAACAAAATCCAGAATGATTGAAAATAAAGATGAGGACTGCTCAAATTTGATTCAAAATCACAAGTCGCTCATGTCCTGCTTGGTTTCAATGCTGAAGAAAGAACCGGCACGTACAACTTACGAGCATCAAGATTTAGATCGGGGTCCACTGTGAATCCCACTAAGACTCAAGATCAAGCTCCAAGAGATTTATAGGTAGGAATCTTGTAACTCATAGTTGATAGGCATAACTAGCTTAGCTTTGATTTTCCTGTTGGTGTAATAAGGAGGTCAGCAAGCAGTCGCAGCAGCATCAGCAGTGAAATCACAGCTCCTGGTAGTCCCAGCTACCAAAACACTCCAGAACTACACTGACTTGATTCCTTTAAAGCCAAGGATATGCAGGCAACCATAGAAGCAGGATTTGGTCAGACAGTTTTCAAAAATGCTTCTCATGATTCGCCAAGCAGGCAAAATTCTATCAGTTTCTCATTTTTCTTTGCTTGGAAACCCTTCGTTTCTCCGAGCAAAGAGGGGCAGCTGTGAGCATGTGATTTTTGCCTCACTCAAAATTTCCTATAGAATTCTTAAATTAGGGTTTCTTTATTATTATTTGCATTTTTAGGAATTAATTGCATGATTTGGTGTTTATTAGCATTTTTTGTGCATTTTTATTAATATAATTCATAAAAATACAAAAATAGCATGTTTTCATTTAGGACTCAATTTTTATATTTTTTTAGGTTTATTAGTTAGTTAATATTGCAAAATAAGAAAAAAATAACAAAATGGTCATGTTTTTACATTTGTTTAGTTTTCTTTTAAATTAAGATTTAGGTTATTTTAGAAGTTAATTGGTTTTGTTTGAAGAATTAAAATTTGGTTTTGTCTATTTTTATTTTATACTTACTCAAATGTGGAAAATAAAAATAAAAAGAGAAATAATTAAAAACAAAAATAAAAGAGGAAAAGAAAGAAGTGTAAATTTGGGCCACCCTTCAATTAAAACCAGCCCAAACCCTCCAAATCCATTCAAATAACTACCAGGCCCAATCTCAAACCCGGTCTAGGAACCCCCCCACCCACCGTGCCAAACGACATCGTTTCTTCATGATCAATCGGAGCCGTTGATGATGCTGATCGAATGAACGAGAACTACCTAGGTTTACAGCTATATAAATGTCGGATGCACCCCCTACCCCTGCACACCATCTCGCAAACACCCCTGATTCGCCGATGTAACGCCACCATAAAATCACTACTCCCCGTCGGCGCCCGGTCTCCAAATGACCCCAAATTAACACCAATTTCTCCTCTCCTCCTCGTCTTTCCAACCCCCCAAAAACCAGTCCTCAAATCTAATCCCAACTCCTCGAATCTTCAAAATTACGGATGCCGCCTCCACCGCCCACGGCGACACCACCACCCAAAACAACCCCAACTTTACATCACAGCCCCGTCTCCACACTCCCAAGCCACATTTACCTTTATCTTCCTCCAAGCCTCAGCCAGTTCTTTCGAATTTCAAATCGAAAGTCTGGCTCAAGCTTAAAGTCATCCCAAATTCGACCAAAATTATACCACAGACTCTCCTGCCCTTCCTCTTCCTAAAACGTTAATAAGATTCCCTTAAATCACCCTAAAAGTCCTCAAATTTTGAGTTAATGCCAACCTTAGTTCCAGACCTTTTCAATTGAGAGACTCGCTGAAGTCCTAGGTCATTTTGAGGCCATGCATGAGTGAGCCAAGATCGTCATTTCTTGTCCAAAAGGTTAGGTTCCCCTCCTTTGCCCTAGGTTTTAAGTTTTCTTTGTTTATCCTTTCTTTACTTTTCCAAAAATCCATGTTTGCATACTCAGTATACTAGTTTAGCTAAAAGTTTCAAATTGTTCGTCATTCCTCTAGTTTTGCTATTTCTTTGTTTTCAGTTGATCTTTATATTTGTTCATAATTGATCCTATGTTTGCTTCTGATTTTTTTAGTTTAGTTCTGTTTGATTTTGATTGATTTGGTTTTTGCAATTTTTTATGTTAGTTTAATTTGGTTTCAAACCTATTTATATCCATGTCTCATTGATTTTAATTTTACAGTAATTCCCTATTATTATTGTTAGTTTAATGCCAGTTTTGGCTTTAGGATAATAAAATTAAACCTGGTTTACTTTGGTTCAATTGCTGGGATTTCTTTAGTTTGGAAATTGGTTATAGCTGACTAGTTTAATTTTGGTTAGTTTTAAAGCTAATGATAAAGAGTCTGAAAGATTAATTGTTAAAATGGTAATTTAAGTAGATTAGAAGGGTAGTATAGGATTTGGATGAAAGGAATCTTACATGAAACTGATTTAGAAACTCCTAAGACATTCTAGTTGGGGTTCCAATCAAATTTTTGAGATAACAATGCGGTAACTTGGCCAGCAAGTTAGAAATTTAGGGACTAGTTGAGTAAAATCTGAGAGAATAAGATAAGGACTGATGGTTAAGACAAAATAAGAGGGTTTTCCTAAAGCTTTGGCTATAAAAGGCACCTTAATGCCTTCATTCACAAGTTTTTGAGCAGCCTGAAAAACCCTGAAAAATTCCCAAAGATTTTGAAGTCTAAAATCCCAAAAAACCCCCTAGAATTTGTAGGAACTATGGAAATCCCCAGAAGCTAAACAAAATCCTGAATAATTCTCTAAAATTTCAAGCCTCTCATAGTTCATTTAAACCATAAGTCTTCAGAAAAATCCAAAATATACTGTTTCATTGGAGTTTTTGTTAGATTAGTTACAATTCTCAGCTATCAATTCCAATTTTAGTGTAAATGAGATGAAAAGGACTTGAAATACATGTGTTTAAGGGGTTGAATCTTCATAAGTTATTGGGATCAATTTTGAGTATGTTTTGAAGTTCAATCAAGGTTGTGTTTGGTTTATTTGTAGTATTACTGCTTGAAATCATGTCCTGGTTTACAATGGTGTCGATTTGAGTTTCTAATTGATTTTAACATCGTGTGGTTGTTCGATTGCAACTGCTGTTTCTTTTGTGTTGCGTTGTCGCTAAAATACTGCTGACTCATTTCCCCTTTGATAATTGCAATTCCAGGTACACTTTAAAACTTCAGGTGTTCATATGTACGACTCTTTAGTTTTGAAGAAGAATCTTGAAGAATCTTTTCTTGTCTCTATTTTGTTACACGAATCTTTTCTGATAGACGTTTTCTTAGATGTTTAATTTGATAGCATCAATTAGAAAGTTGCTTATTCTGTATAAATTGGACTGCATAAACAATTATTTTGGCTTCTATGAGTAAGGTACTAGTTGTAGCATAATTTCCTTTAGGTGGTAGAGTAGTTAGAAGTACAATGGATATAGTAGTTTAAACATAATATCAGCATGACATGGTTAAATTCTTATGTTAGTGATCATATCATTATTAAGTTCAAGGTAAACGAGTATTTGTAACAGGTCCATTTAGAGTTAGTTCTATAACCCATAATAAAGCATAGAATTACTGATTACGTATGAACCTAAAAGTTAGTTTTAGTTCTGCACGTCACTTTGTGTTATCTATCATTTACTTGTAAAGAAAAAATGAAGCTGAGTCTCGAGTATGGTGTAATATGGAAATCTCTGGATTTTAAGAGCTATTTGCATAATTGTTGGACCTCGCTAGTTTGGGCTGATTAGGCAACGATATTAAGTCCAGTTTTGACCCATTCACACATAAGTGAATTTAAGATGCCATCTCACTAAATCATTTGGATTAATTGCGTCATGAACCCCGTTTCGTGTGTCTTTCAACTTTAGGCTTGCTTTAAGGCTCAAACAAAAATAGTCATTACCGGTTAGTCTTAATTGAAGACACAGTTGGGCTAAATTTGAACTTTTCGAACTAGGTAACACATTAGAATAAAGGGGATTTCTTCTTATTTAAATATTGACTTGAGTTTGAAAGTCTGGAATCCAATGCTAATTAACTAAGTCTTTTAGGGACAAATCTTGTAAAATATCCTAGTTTGCTTTAGGTTGAGCTTTGAATAATAAAATGAGGTGTGCTGCACCAAATAAAATTCATAAACCGTGTGGCCCTCTTTAAATGCTTATATTTAAATACTTAGAAATTCAAGAAATGCCATTTAGCGAACTTCACGGCTTCCCGCAAAGATAATAACACGTTAGTCGCTTTAGGCGTGGCTTTAATAATTATACCTTCTTAAGTATGGGTGTGCATTTTATGTGACCCAAATCCAAATCCCAGAACGTCGAATAAAATGTGTTTCGAACCCGGGTGCATTTCATGTGACGTGATCCACAGAAATATTTTAAACGACGTTCACATTCTTAAAAATTCAATTAAAAGCGGTAAAATAATTTAAAATCGTATTATAGGAAGAACATGTATAAAAATCAGAATTTTAGCCAAGTATAATAGTTTAAGCGACCATGCTAGAACCACGGGATCCGGGGGTGCCAAACACCTTCCCTCGGGTCAACAGAATTCCTTACCTAGAATTTCTTGTTCGCAGACTCCATTTGGGCAGTCAAAAAATTTCCTCGATTTGGGATTCTAAATAAATCGGTGACTTGGGACACCAAAAGCCAAACCTATCCCAAGTGGCGACTCTAAATAAATAAATAATTCCATTTCGAATAATGTCACTTTAATTGGAAAAACTCCCTTATGCGTTTTATCCTTCAGGGTAGCCATGTAAAAAGGAGGTGTGACAGTGACGTTGTTTTAAACTCCAGTGGAACGGGCTTATTTACCTCGGCTCCCCGAGGGCTGAATATGGACCACGATTGGATTAAGAGTAACTATTGGCTTCTTTGGGTCATCACCTTATGCGACCAAACCGATCAATCCCTTGGGATCCCAATCATCCTCTATTTCAATCATGTTAACGCCTCCACGGTTGTGGCCTGGTAGGACATTTGGAGCAGGTTCCTTTGCCACAATAATATTATTATCAATTAAAGTCTGGATCTTGTCTTTCCGAGAATGACATTCGTCGATGATGTACCCTTTCATGCCGGAATGGTATGCACAGGATTTGTTTTGATTAACCCATTAAGAAGGGTTCTTAGGAGTTGGAGCAGTGATAAGGGTGACATAGCCAACAACTTTGAGTCTTTCTTACAACTGGTCAATAGGTTCAGCAGTGGCAGTATATTATTTCGGAGGTCTGCGGTCAAAATTTGGTCGAGGTCTGGGGAAGTTTTGGCATGCAGGAGGTGATTGATAGTGGGATGGTTAAGCATTGTAGGCTTGGTAAATATATGCTAGTTGGGAATATCTGGGTGAAGTAGGTTAGTATGTTGGAGGTAGAGGTGATTGATAAGTGGGTGGTAGAGTATGGTAGGAAGGTGCTTGGTTGTTTGGAATTGACTAATATGTGAGTGGAGGCATATGGTAGGTTTGGTATTTGAGGGGAGACTTGGTCCTTTGAACAACCATTACGGCCCCCATGTATCTCTTATTAGACACACCACCAGACTGCAAGGCCTTATTTGTGGCTTGCAAGGCCTCGAAGTTTGTAACCATGTTGCTTTTGATACCTTCTTCAATTCGCTCATCCAGCTTGCTAATGTCAAAAGACTTATGATTTTCAGTCAACATTAGCCGTTCATAATACTGTGAGTCCGGGGCCCGGACAAAGAATTTGTTCATCTGTTCCTCCTCTAAGGAAGGTCCGACCTTAGCGGCTTCCTACCTCCAGCGAGTAGCATACTCGCGAAATGTTTCTGTAGGCTTTTTTCTTCAAATTTTGAATGTAGAATACATCTGGCGCATTTTTGTGTTAAATCTGAACTTGTCCATGAAATCAGAAGCCATACCTACCCAATTTGACCATTCCATTGGATCCTGGCTGATGTACTAGGATAATGCATCTCCCTTCAGACTCCTCATGAATAGTTTCATGCAGATCCTTTCATCCTTTCCTACTCTGACCATCTTGTCGCAATATGTTCTTAGATTGACCCTCGGATCACCTATGCTGTCAAACCACTACTAGAAAATGGTCCTATGGGAACAGTTATTTTGGAAACGATTTGTGAACCGTTATCATAGATCAGATGTCACACCTCTTTTTTACCGCTTACACGAGGTTATCCCGAAAGGTGACACGTGTGTAGGAGTTTTTCCAATTAAAGTGACATTATTAGATACAGGATTAATTATTCATTTCAAAGGGTCCCCACTTGGGATAGGTTTGGCTTTTGGTGTCCCAAGTCACCAGTTTATTCAAAATCCCAAATCGCGGAAATTTCGACTATCCAATTGGAGTCTGCGAACCAGAAATTCTTGAGTAAGGAATTCTGTTGACCCGAGGGAAGGTGTTAGGCACCCTAGGATCCCGTGGTTCTAGCACGGTAACTTAAACTCATTATAAGTGGCTGAAACATGGTTTGCTATACGTGTTAACTCGTAATTTTAGATTATTAATCGCTTTTAACATCTGTTTTAAGGAAATTTGCAATGTTATTAAAACATGTCGCGAATCGCATCACATAAATGCACCCACGATTTTAGACATATTATAATTCCATTGAGAATAGGATTTGGGTCACATAAAAGCGCACTCGAATTTTAGGAAGGTATTTTATTAAACACGCGCCTATAGCAACTACGTCTTTGACATTTATGGCAAAGCCGTGAAATTTGCTAAACGGCACTTCCTGTTTTTCTATGGGTTTTAATGAAGTAAAGTGCCATCACATGGTTCACTTTATTTTAATAAGGATATTCTAACGTATGCTAAATTCTCTATTAAAACGGTGCTTAAGTACACTAGTTATTTATGTACGGCCTATGTATTTGAGAGAACAATACATGCCTCTTAGCCTCATTCATGGCTAATTGCATATATTGGACTCAAAACTTGAGCTGGCCCAGAACACATATTGTGTTTGGGCTATAGCTGGTAGCTATTGGGACTGGCCTGGGCATTTAATCTTTCAGCATAGAAAAAACGTGTCGAACTACGATGTTCTGGTGCTTACTAGGCCTCGCGGGTGAGCCTAATACTGATTTGAACGAAAGAGCCCAATTGTTAATAACCATCTTAACAACATTATTTATATTAATTTCTAACATTAGATTTGAATCAAATGATTCATATACTCATCAGTCAGAGTATATGAGTCTAATATCCAAAATTCAATTGTGCTTTAGGTTACCCTGTATTGAATAGGTCTGAAACCAATTATCACTAAACATATTGAGACTTAGATGAATTGGAATTATACACAGCGTTTTTGATCTTCACATGATTATCAAAACTACTACTTTCTAAATCTAGTGGCTCTAAGTGCACATGAACAACACCTGAACCAGCCGGACTAAAATTGAAAGTGACTATGAATTACACACATAAAAGAAGGAATTTAGTCGAATGTCCAGTTACTACATATCAAAACTGTCCCAAATGTCCCATTATTACAAAAATGGATTAGTCTAACATCCAATTACAACATGATGATCATCTTATTATTACGCATATATTCAAAACTAAATAGGGGAAAATAGGGGGTATAATCTAAAATACAAATAGCAGCTAGAGATCATCACTTTTGGGAATATATTTCATTTGAATTTCATAGATACATGAACATTGAAGCCGGGGGTCGATTGAAAACAGCCTCTCTGCCCTTTCGGGTAGGGGTAAGGCTTGTCTACATATTACCCTCCCCAGACCCCACCAGGTGGGAGTATACTGGGTAGTTGTTGTTGTTGTTGTTGTTGTTGTAGATACATGAACATTGAGTGTACTTGTAATGCAGCAGAAGAAACAAGAGCCTATGAGTAAATGTAGGACCAGATAAACAATCAACAGCCAATCAAAAACAGTGCAATCCAGGACTTCAGCAGAGGTTTTAGAGCATTAAATCTTCAGAACAATGACTCAAAAAGCAGTACTATTATTGTATTTTTGCATATATAGGAGAAACTAGTATGTATTTTAGCTCTAGAACTCAAAGAGAAGGTTTCCTGTTAGATAATACGCTTAACGCTAGAGGGGGGGGGGTGAATAGCGTTATAATAAAAATAGCGTAAACTTGCGGAATTTGAAAAATTGCAGGAAATAAATAAGTGCGATAAGTAAATAAACAAGAATGAACGCACCGATGTATCCTGGTTCACCACAACCCGTGGCTAGTCCAGTCCCCGAGAGACTCTCTCGAGATTTCCACTAACTTCGTTAAGCTTACGGGTGCTTAACAAGCCGTTACACTTGCTCAAGGATACCACACCTTAAGACTTCACTTGCTCGAGGATACCTCACCCCAAGACTTCACTGTTAAGCTTACGGGTGCCTAACAAACCTTTACAACCAGAGGACACAAGCCTCAACACCTTTGCTCGGAGATACAACACTCCAAGACTTCAACCAAGGAAACACAAGTTCCTTCTTACAACAAGAGAATAACAATTCTCTTCAAGTGTACAAAACACTAAGCACTCACTTAAACAAGACTCTCTTAATAGAGTGGATATGAGTAAACAAATACGCTCAAGAACACAACAATAAATTCAAGACCTTGGCTTTCAAAATATGATAAAAACGATCAATAAATGATATTGGAAATGTATGAAAGCTTAAGAATATTTTTGGTCAGAAGTTGTGTGTTTAATGAGTGATTTTGAGGTGTATTTATAGCTCCAAAATCACTCCTAGCCGTTGCTATGATCATAAATACAGATTCTGAAATCTGTTAGATAGTCGACTATCCGATATGGTTATTTGACTATCTTGGCAACGGTCACAAGGATAGTCGACTATCTGATATGGATATTCGACTATCTTGGCAACGGTCATCAGCATAGTCGACTATCCAATATCAGATATTCGACTATCTGACCCTGCGGAAATGGTCCGATTTTAAAACAACTAACTTATTGAAAATAAGTTATAAAATGTTTTTCAAAGCTTTGTTTGAAGATATAAAATATTATAAATATCTTAAACATGAAAAACAATTGTAATGACCATTCTGAATCAATAAAAATATTTAAAATCATTTTGTTTTAAATGTATTGAAAATATTTATTATATAACATTTAAAACCAATTTGTTTTAAATGCAATAAAAATATTTATGATATGCATATATTGTAAAACCATTTATGATAATTATTTATGATATGCATATATTGTAAAATCATTTATGATATGCATATATTGTAAAATCATTTATGATAATCATTTATGATATGCATATATTGTAAAATCATTTATGATATGCATATATTGTAAAATCATTTTATGATATGCATTGTAAAATCATTTTATGAGAGAAGCCAAGACTCAAACTTAAAGTCGGATCAAGATCACAATAAAGACAATATAAGACTCAACAAAAGGTCTTCATTTATTTTCATTGCTTCTCTCGATCTTGTCTTGAACTTCTTGGACTCCAATTCTTGTCCGCTCAAATAACGTTGCATAGCCTTTTCTTCCTCTATGCTCATTGTAATTTTGCATATCAATTCTTTATCTTCCTTTTGCATATCTACAAAATGAATAGCACTTTAGTTAAAATATAAATTAAAGTGTATTCAATAATAACTCACATTTATTTGGCATATATTATTTTCCATTAAATTGGTTTGTCAATTATCAAAACATATAAGTATGAACATATACATATGTTCCAACAATTTCCCCCTTTTTGATAATGGCAAACCTTAATGGGAATATGCATATACCCTTTATAAAAGACTATGCCAAATGTAAGACAAGTTATTATTGAGTTCCCCCTCAATTTATGCAATAAATATTTAAAACAAATAAATATGCATATAAATAAATAAGTATGCATATACCCTTATCTTTCCCAATGCATGGAAAATAAATATACCCTTAATCTTCCCAAAAGCATGATTATACCCTTAATATTCCCAAAAGCATGATTAAAGATAAATATGCATATACCGTTAATCTTCCCCCTTTTGACATTAACAAAAAGATAATTTCATTAATGAAGAAGGAAAATTACAATAAGAGTAATTGAATATATATTACAATAAATGAAAATACATTTCAAATAATGAAAGTACAAATCAAGAACTTTCATCGTCGTCAAAATCATCGTCATCGCTAGAAGTACTTGCGGAATAGACGTGAGAATACGAATAATTGACATGGTCAAAATATCCGTGGATTTCGTCACTAAGCCTACGCACATTTCTTTCCGTGCGAGACACATTACTATCGATTCGATTAATTGAGGTCGATAGAGAGGCAAGTTGATCCAAGATGGCTTGAGACACATCCGGTTGGGCACGAGGACGACGAGCTTGAATTGGAGGAGGAGGATTTGGAATTTGATCATGTGGTTGGTCATGGCCATGAAAAGAGGTCTCTTGAATTTTCCAATGTTTGGTGCGAGTTTTCTTGATACCAACATTGGTGTTGACTTGAGATGCTTCAAGAAGATGCATTATAAGTAATGCATAAGGAAGGGGTTTGTCACTTCCTATTGAGTCAAACATATGTGTAAGAACAAATTTACACCAATTTATGCGTGCTTTGGAAATAATAGCATGCATGATTTTTGCATCTTCACGGCCAATTGTCGTGTGATTGCTTTTTCTCGGTTTAAGAATCCGAGTGACAACATAGAGAATCAAACGAAATTCCGGAAAAATTCCTTTAATAGGAGCTCTCTTTTGCTCTTGAGAGAATTCAAATTGTCCAATTCCAATAAGGTTGAAGAGGACATTTTCATCATAGAGTATTCCTTCGACACCGGTATATTGTTCGATGTCTTGGCCATCACGAGGAAGATTTGTGATAGCTTGAATATTTTCTTCACTTAAAAGGATAGGAATGCCATTGACTTTGGTAGAGAGAACTCCATCTTCATCTTTCTTAAGGTTCGAATAGAAGGCTTGAATCAAAAGAGGATGAATGAAATCATACTTCAAATAAACAAAGTCAAGGATTGAACTTTGTTGAAGTATATTGGAATAATTAGAATCCGCTAGATATCTTGCGGTTGTGAATCGAGGTGGAAGAATATCTCGATTTTCAAATTTTCTAATAAATCGTTGAAGCTCATTTTCTTGTTCAAACCAAAGAACGGATCCATCGTCATAACAATGTAGAGATGGAGGAGGATTTGAAGAAGAAGGGATATTCTTTCCAGCACGAGAGCATTTAGAACTTCTATTTGCCATTGAAATTTGTAGGCAAGAAGAACTTTTGGAAGAATTTTTGGAATAGAATTTTTGAAGAGAATTTCTTGAACAAGAATGATTTTGGTGTGAAACAAAGAGTGCACACTAATCCTATTTATAGAGTTCAAGAAAACATAGCATTGAATGACAAAAATCAGATTTTTGGACTGATTGGAACGGCTATAAAACGGTCAGATTTTTGAAATTTGACTGAGGATAGTCGAATAACTTATTGAGTAGTCGACTATCTGGGAATGATATTCGAATATCTTCTGGGATAGTCGAATATCTGGAAACAGATATACTCGAATAACTTCTGGTTAGTCGAATACCTGGAGAAATAGCTTGATTTTCTGGATAATCAAGTTATTCGAATAACTTCTAGTTAGTCGATTAACTTCGACGACTTTGAAAAATCGTTTAAGCAGAAAATATTGGAAAAACAATTTTCATTTTATGGAATTCGTTTATTAAGAATAAACTATATTTTTGGTAAAAGTATATATTATAATTATGAACATAATTTTATCAAATCAAATATGCTATTTCTAAATTCACAGGTCAAGTAAGAAAAATAATATTGACTTGAATTGAAACTTTATCTTGGTTCCCCCTGAATTTAGGGCGATACCTGCAAAAGAAAATACGCGTCTTCCACGCTCAAGTCAGTAATATTCAAAATATAAATGTAGCAAAAAAAAATGTATGCAATTAGATCAACGTTTAACTGCATTAGGACGTGACTCCTTTGAACATGATTTATATCTAGCACTTCAATAAACGCTAAATATTATATCAATTTTGGTAGCAATAAGGTAAAGTGAGGAACGATCATACCTTTGTAATTCTTGGTATTGCTCTCCTTACCTTTCACATTTATGTCAAGACGGTCATATGAATTCATTGAAGTGGCCATTGCTTTGATGTTGCTTATTTTAAAGCAATTTAGTAACTCATTGCAATATTGAGCATGACAAATGAAAGTTCCCTCTTTCATTTGTTTTACTTGCAACTTCAAGTTGAAATTGAGCTCGTCCATCATGATATTTCAAAAATTTGCTAGTCATGAGTTTTAAAACTCCTTGCATACAAATTTATTAGTTACTCCATGCATAATATCACCAATAAGAATACAAGAAATATCATCAATGAAATTCATGCAATCTATTTTCCTTAAAAAAAATTCCCTTTCAAATAAGGCAAACTAGAATGTGAAGACATTTCCCCTTACTTGAAGCATATCACCTAAACACTTCTTCTTTTTGACATTTAGCAGGAAGAGAGTATATTAAGGAAAAACTATGAGGAGTATGCAGTATGAAGATTTATAGAAATTTATCAAGACATACCAACAAAACATAGATCTACCAATTGTTATAAAACAATGATAAAACCATTTGGTGAAAAACATACACAACAGTTGCCTAATTGCCAATTAAGAAATGCTGATTTTGCTCTGTGACAATCGATTGTCAAGTTACCACAATCGATTGTCTGCCAGTCATTCCAAAAATCATTCCCAGATTTTACGCTTAACAATCGATTATCTAAGATCAACAATCGATTACTGGCAACGTTCAAAAAATTGTTTCCAGATTTTAATTAAAACAATCGATTATAGAATATCAACAATCGATTACCTGACGGTATTTGAAAATATTTTGGCAACGGTTAGTTATACAATCGATTATACTAAGCTAACAATCGATTATATATCAGTCTTGAAAAATCAATTTAGACACTGCCTCGTGACAATCGATTGTTATATACTCACAATCGATTATTCAAAAATTTTGAAAAAGTCTGGAAGACACTGCCTCAACACAATCGATTGTCATATGTTCACAATCGATTATTTTGTGACTTTGAAAAATCTGATGGACACTGTCTCTTCACAATCGATTGTCATTAACTTCACAATCGATTATTTTGAGCGTTGAAAAACTTTGATGGACACTGCCTCATCACAATCGATTGTCATAAGGTTCACAATCGATTGTCATGCAGGTTTGAAAAACCTGATGCTCACTGCCTTAACACAATCGATTGTCATTAGTTCACAATCGATTGTCAAGCAGCTGACTTAAACATAATCGATTATCATAAGTGCATAATCGATTATCTTAGTCCAGATTTTAGAGGCGTGTTTAAAAATCATTTTGGCTAAAATAGATATGCATGATTTAAAATCAATTGTTATTGGAAAACATAACAGATGTATCAATTGTTATTTAAAAACTATTACGATTAAGCATATCAGAAATTTCAACAGTATAAGAACTAAATTAACAACAAATATGTTAACATCGGTTGCTTGCACATATCAACAATTCGGTTTTTATCGAAAAGGATAACTAACCGAAATTCCCCCTTGATGCAATGAGGATCCGTGCTTGGTGCATCTACTACAATATTGTAGTCTTCAAGCACACCTGCAAAAGTACCTAAACATAGGTTTTTGGTACCCAAACACTTTTGGGTCCTTGGGGGTTAGGCAAATAATAATTACAGCCACAAGATAAATCCCTATGTTTTGCAAAACATGTGGGTGCTATGTGTCCTACCCGGTTGCAGTAGTGACATACAACATTCAGGTTGTGCATATGCCTAGGTTGTGCCAAATACGTTCTAGGTAATCTAAAATCAACATTCCTAGGAGCGTTGAAATTCCTAGAGTTATTTCTAGGCGGTCTAGAATAATTCTTTCTAGATTCATTTGCACAATTCCTAGAATCGTTTCTAGGTGGTCTAAAATTGTTAATTCTAGACTCATTAAAAATCTTAGAATTATTTCTAGGTGGTGCATCACAATTTCTAGCATGATTCTTATTCTTTTTACGCCTTCTATTTTTCTTAGGCTTTTTCTTCTTAATCACTTCAATAGTTTTAGGAGCATCTACACTATATTTTTCTAGTGTGTTCCTAAGTTCAATGTTTTCTAGTTTCAAAGAATCACAAGATAAACAAATAGAACTTTTATCAATTAAAGAAGATTCATTCATTGCTTTAATCTTATTTCTAAGATCAAAAAAGTCATTTTTCAAGAAATCATTTTCTTTTTCTAAAACATCAATTTTATTTTTAAGAACACCATTTTCATTAGTTAATTTTTCAAAATCTATTTCTTTCAAAGAAGAGGATTTTCCAAAATTTTTTTCTTGTAAAGAAAGTGTTTTCTGAAAATCTGTTTCTTGCAAAGAAAGTGTTTTCTGCAAAGAAATGTTTTCTTCAAATCTTTTATCATTTTGGAGGCATTAACAAATTCACCATACAGTTCATTATAGGCACTTTGTAATTCTTCAAAAGAGTGAGAGTTAGATGTACTTACCTCTTCTCCTTCGTCGGCCATGAGGCATTTGGCAGTTGGTTCATCACATGAACTGTCTGCTTCTTGAGCCGCATTTTCATAAGTGTCCTCAAGCTTGTCCCACATCTCTTTAGCAGTTTTGTATTGGGAAATTTTCCGATAGTCCTCCTGTTTCAAGGAACTATACAACATATTGATAGCCTTAGTATTGTGTTCACTTACCATGGCTTTTCCAACTTGTTTCGTGAATTATTCACCATACTTGATGATTTGCCATAGACGAAAGTTGTTTGATTTGATGAAGATTGTCATCCGATCTTTCCAATGTGTGTAATTGCTTCCATCAAATATTGGAGGCAAAAAGATAGAGTGACATTCACCTATTCCTGCAAAAGCACTACTAGTAGAAGCCATAGAAGGATTCTCTCAAACTGTTAAGTCTTTCAGAGAGTTAGGCTCTGATACCAATTGTTAGATAATACGCTTAACGCTAGAGGGGGGGGGGGTGATTAGCGTTATAATAAAAATAGCGTAAACTTGCGGAATTTGAAAAATTGCAGGAAATAAATAAGTGCGATAAGTAAATAAACAAGAATGAACGCACCGATGTATCCTGGTTCACCACAACCCGTGGCTAGTCCAGTCCCCGAGAGACTCTCTCGAGATTTCCACTAACTTCGTTAAGCTTATGGGTGCTTAACAAACCGTTACACTTGCTCAAGGATACCACACCTTAAGACTTCACTTGCTCGAGGATACCTCACCCCAAGACTTCACTGTTAATCTTACGGGTGCCTAACAAACCTTTACAACCAGAGCACACAAGCCTCAACACCTTTGCTCGGAGATACAACACTCCAAGACTTCAACCAAGGAAACACAAGTTCCTTCATACAACAAGAGAATAACAATTCTCTTCAAGTGTACAAAACACTATGCACTCATTTAAACAGGAGTCTCTTAATAGAGTGGATATGAGTAAACAAATACGCTCAAGAACACAACAATAAATTCAAGACCTTGGCTTTCAAAATATGATAAAAACGATCAATAAATGATATTGGAAATGTATGAAAGCTTAAGAATATTTTTGGTCAGAAGTTGTGTGTTTAATGAGTGATTTTGAGGTGTATTTATAGCTCCAAAATCACTCCTAGCCGTTGCTATAATCATAAATACAGATTCTGAAAATCTGTTAGATAGTCGACTATCCGATATGGTTATTCGACTATCTTGGCAACGTTCACAAGGATAGTCGACTATCTGATATGGATATTCGACTATCTTGGCAACAGTCATCAGGATAGTCGGCTATCCAATATCAGATATTCGACTATCTGACCCTGCGGAAATGGTCCGATTTTAAAACAACTAACTTATTGAAAATAAGTTATAAAATATTTTTCAAAGCTTTGTTTGAAGATATAAAATATTATAAATATCTTAAACATGAAAAACAATTGTAATGACCATTCCGAATCAATAAAAACATTTAAAATCATTTTGTTTTAAATGTATTGAAATATTTATTATATAACATTTAAAACCAATTTGTTTTAAATGCAATAAAAATATTTATGATATGCATATATTGTAAAACCATTTATGATATGCATATATTGCAAAATCATTTATGATATGCATATATTGTAAAATCCTTTATGATAATCATTTATGATATGCATATATTGTAAAATCATTTATGATATGCATATATTGTAAAATCATTTTATGATATGCATTGTAAAATTATTTTATGAGAGAAGCCAAGACTCGGATCAAGATCACAATAAAGACAATATAAGACTCAACAAAAGGTCTTCATTTATTTTTATTGCTTCTCTCGATCTTGTCTTGAACTTCTTGGACTCCAATTCTTGTTCGCTCAAATAACGTTGCATAGCCTTTTCTTCCTCTATGCTCATTGTAATTTTGCATATCAATTCTTTATCTTCCTTTTGCATGTCTACAAAATGAATAGCACTTTAGTTAAAATATAAATTAAAGTGTATTCAATAATAACTCACATTTATTTGGCATATATTATTTTCCATTAAATTGGTTTGTCAATTATAATATTAGAATCCTCGGGTTATGCTGGGTCCTGCTAAGGGTGGGTTATGAAGCAATTCTTGGGTTATGCCAGGGGAATCTGCGGGTTATACCGGGATAAAATAAAAAAATCCTAGGTTATCCATGGGTTACGCCGGGATGAATGAAAAATCATAGGTTATGCTAGGGGAATCCACGAGTTATGCCGGGATGAATGAAATTCCTAGGTTATGCTAGGGGAATCCACGGGTTATGCTGGGATGAATGAAAAATCTTAGGTTATGCTAGGGGAATCCACGGGTTATGACGGAACGAATGTAAAATCCTAGGTTATGCTAGGGGAATCCACAGGTTATTCCGGGATGAAAAGAGATCCTGAGTTATGTTAGGGGAATCCACGGGTTATGCCGGGATGAGTGAGAAATCCTAGGTTATGATAGGGGAATCCACGGGTTATGCCGGGATGAGAATGAAGGGTCCCTGTTGGGGATGAAAGGAGACATCCATGGGTTATGTCGGGATGAAATAAAAAAGACTCCATGGTTATGCCAGGATGAAAAGAGATCCTAAGTTATGTTAGGGGAATCCTCGAGATATGCCGGGATGAGTGAAAAATCCTAGGTTATGCTAGGGAGATCCGCGGGTTATACCGGGATGAAGGAAAAATCCTAGGTTATGCAAGGGAAATACAAGGCAGCGGAGGATCACAGAGATCCTTTTGACTATGCTGGGGATAGAGAAGGAAAGGAATAATTCTTAGGTTATGCTAAGGGTAGGGTAGTATTAACTCCTACACTACGCTGGGGAGTGGGAAGTGTAGGTAGAAGATCCTCAGGTTATGCTGAGGATATGGAAGGAAACTTTCTGGTCTATGCGGGAGGGGGTAGAATGCAGTCCTTAGGAAATGCCTAGGAAGTCCCCAAGTTGTAGAAAGGGGAACTAGGGATTGGGATCTCGTGCTGTCATGCTCATTTACAAGTTTGCAGAAAAATGAAAAGAAAACTTCCCTTTGGTCATTGACACATCACCACCTTTCGTCCTTGTGCCTATCCTTTCGTTGTTTTTGCCTCATATTCCTTTTGTTTTTCTAAGTTGCACCTGCATCTATTTTAGTTCAGAAATAAAATAATCTATTAGTTTGAACAGTGATTGGTTTTGTGGTCTTGTGATGCTTGATTCTGACTTCCTTTGTATTCAAAAGCGAATCCTCGGCTTTCCATCCTTTCTTAGTCGGCCAGGGGGTCCTCATTTTGGCTTGGTTCTTTTGCTTCTTGGGCCTTGGGTTGTGAGTTTTGTCCTGCCTTTGATTTTGGGCTTGCTTTTGGGACCTTTTATAAGGATCAACATCCTTATCGGCATAAAAACCCTGATTTTGCTTCAACTCCATGCCTTTTGACTTTGAATTTCCTTCCTTTTATTTCTTTATTTTAGGACATTAACTGTCATGATCAACCGGGATTGGCCAAGCGTACTTGACGATGTCGGTCATTCCCCTAATTCTTGTCAGGAGAAAACCGCGAAGCCGGCCCTGCTACCCTTTTATTAAGGAATGGCAAGGAAGTTAATGTGGAAATGAGTGAAGTATGAATTTAGAGAGGTATTCACTTGGAAGGAAAAGAGGGAACTTATCTGGAAATACGAGCTTGCATTAAATGGTGACGACATGCTTCTTGGACTGGATACCCGTCCCAAATCCATTTCTATTTCTGATTTCCACTTTTCCGAACACCAAAGAAACTTTCTCAGGTCTGGGCAGCAATATTTCCTCTTTTCGGCTGACGGCGCCCTTTGCGGGTTTTTGCCAATTGGCATCTCTCATTTCTCTTCTCCCGTCGCCCGATAGCGCTCTTTGCGAGTTTTCGCTAAACGAACTCTCTCATTTTGCTTTTCTCAGCTCACCATCGCCTTATGGTGCCTGGAGGTTTTCACCGATGAGACTCTCTCATTTGTATTTATCACAAATTTGATTGGTGCCGAACCGCAACAAATGGTATTTTCTTCCCCGGGGATCCATGACTTTGCAACCATTCGGACGTGTTTGTAACTGAAGCGATACATTTCTGTACCAGTTTCAATTTTCTTGGGTAAATGGGGTTTTTATTTTGATGTGACTGAACCTCAAGGAGATGCTACCTACGTATCCTTTCGGAATCAAGTCAGACGTAGTTCAGGAAGTTTTTCCTAAGCTAATTTTGTTTTGTATTATCTTCTTCTTTAATTTTCTCTTTTTTTTAATTTTCTTTTCTCTTTTTTTTCTCTTTTTTTTTGAATTTTCTTTTTCTTTTTTTTTTGAATTTTCTTTTCCTTTCTTTCTGGGTTACAAAGAGGGTAGGGATAGCGGAAGAATAAAGCCTTCGTCCTTTCGATCCACCTAGGTAATTGCTGCATGTGATTTAAAATATAATACCTTTTTAATGCGTTGACGTTTACCGCTGCCTCCAGCTCATCTCCTTCAACGTCGCCCAAGTACAATGCTTCTCTAGGAAATATCTTTCTGATGATGTACGGGCCTTTCCAATTTGGGGCGAATGTTTCTTTGGCCTCTTGATGATGGGGAAGTATCCGTATCACAACCAGCTTCCCGACTTCAAAATTTCTAGGGCGCACTTTCTTGTTGTAGGCACGGGCCATTCTTTGTTGGTACAACTGCCCGTGGCACACAGCGGCCATTTGTTTCTCATCAATTAATGCCAGTTGTTCCAAACGGGTTTTGACCCATTCACTATCTTCGATTTATGCATCGACAATCACTCGCAGCGAAAGGATTTCCACATCGGCAGGTAGAACAACCTCAGTTCCACAGACCAGTAAGTAGGGAGTGACTCCTACAGATGTACGTACTGTGGTACGATAGCCCATCACTTCGAAAGGCAGCTTTTCACGCCATTGCCTCGAGCTTTGAATCATTTTCCTCAATATTTTCTTGTGGTTCTTGTTGGCTGCTTCGACCGCACCATTAGCTTTAGGTCGGTAGGGATTAGAGTTTAAATGTGTTATTTCGAATTGTTCACATATCTCACCCATCAGCCGACTGTTTAGATTAGCTGCATTATCAGTAATGATGGTAGTCGGGATCCCGAAGAAGCAAATGATGTTGGAATGCATAAAATCCACTACCGCTTTCTTGGTGACAGACTTGAGGGTGATGGCCTCAACCTATTTTGTGAAATAATCAATGGCTACCATATAAAGTTTTGCCCATTTGAGGCCTTTGGCTCGATCAGCCCAATGACGTCCATTCCCCAGGCGGCAAATGGCCAGGTGCCGACATAGGATGCAACTCATTTGGTGGTGCATGAATCAGGTCACCGTGCACCTGACATTGATGACATTTCGGCACAAAGCTGAAGCAGTCTTTTCCCATGGTCATCCAATAATTGCCAGCTCGGAGTATCTTCTTTGCCAATACATAGCCATGCATATGTGGCCCACATACACCCGCATGTACTTCGTGCATAATTCTCCCAGATTCTTCGGCATCCACACATCTCAACAGATTAAGATCCGAAGTCCTTTTATACAAAGTGTCATCCCTTAAGACAAAATTGCTCGCATGCCATCCGATGGTATTTTTTTGTTCTCCTGTGGCCTATTCAGGGTACTCCTGTGTCTTTAGGAATCTCAAGATGTCGTAATACCAAGGCTGTGGGCTAGGATCTGCTTCAGTTGCATTGCAATACCCATGTCTTTTTCTGATTTGGATTTGTAAAGGATCAACATAGGCATTCCTAGGGTATGGCAGCATGGAGGCTAAGGTTGCAAGTGCATCCGCTGACTCATTGTGACAATGAGGAATGTACCTGAACTGCACCAACCTGAACCGTTTGCTGAGGTCTTCGACATGATGTTTATATGGGAGGATCTTAATGTCCCTTGTCTCCTATTCTCCTTGAGCTTGTCGGATGATTAGATCAGAATCCCCCATGATTAGCAACTCTTCGACATCTTGGTTAATAGCCATGTGCGTGACCATAATGCAAGCCTTATATTCAGCTCTATTATTAGTGCAAAAGAACCGAAGTCTTGTTGTAGCTGGATAATGCTAACCTGTAGGTGAGATTAGGATTGCCCCGATCCCTACGCCCTTTGCGTTTGTTGCTCCGTCGGAAAACATTTTCCAGACGGTAGTGTCCTCAGCTGCTATTTCCAATGAGTTCACTTCTTCGTTAGGGAAGTAAGTGTTTAAAGGCTAATACTCATCATCAACGGGGTTTTCTGCCAGATGATCTGCCAGTGCTTGAGCTTTTATCGCCGTACGAGTGACATAGACGATGTCAAACTCGGTAAGCAGGATCTTCCATTTAGCCATCCTCCCTGTGGGCATCGGTTTTTGAAATATGTACCTAAAGGGATCCAGTATAGTTATGAGGTACGTAGTATGAGCTTGCAGATAGTGCCCAGCTTTTGAGCTACCCATGTCAAGGCACAACACGTTCTATCTAACAATGTGTACTTGGCCTCGTAGCCGGTAAACTTTTTGCTTAGATAATAAATGGCCTGCTCTTTGTTTCCCGTGGCATCATGCTACCCGAGAATACAACCGAAAGAGCCTTCCAAGACCGTCAGATAGAGAAACAGTAGCCTTCCTGGTTCTGGCGGAACTAAAACTGGTGGATTGGACAAGTATTGTTTGATTTTGTCAAAAGCTTCCTGACACTATATCTTCCACTTAATTTTTGCGTCCTTCTTCGACAGTTTGAATATAGGCTCACATGTTGAAGTCAATTGGGCGATTAACCAGCTGATGTAATTTAATTTCCCCAATAGACTGATCACATCCTTTTTGGTCCTCGACGGGGGCAACTCTCGAATGGATTTGATCTTGGTTGGATTTAATTCAATGCCTATCCGACTGATGATGAACCCCATAAGTTTGCCCATCGGAACTCCAAATGCGCATTTTGCCGGATTCAATTTCAAATTATATATATGGAGCCTTTCGAAGAATTTCCTCAAGTCCTTTACATGATCGCCCTGTGTCTTGGATTTGATAATCACGTCATCCACGTATACCTCTATTTCTCTATGCACCACGTCATGGAAGATGGTGGTCATAGCCCTCATGTAGGTTGCCCCAGCGTTTTTCATTCCAAAGGGCATAATTCTATAACAATATGTTCTCCAAGGTGTGGTGATGGTGGTTTTCTCCGCATCTTCCTCAACCATCAGCACTTGGTGATACCCTGCATAGAAGTCTACGAAGGATTGAATCTCATGCTTGGCACAATTATCAACAAGGATGTGGATGTTGGACAGAGGGAAATTATCCTTAGGACTCGCCTTGTTCAAATCTCTAATATCCACACACACTCGGGTTTTCCCATCCTTCTTCGGCACCAGGACCACATTAGCCACTCATGTGGTGTACTGCACTACCCGGATTACCCCTACTTCAAGTTGTTTTGTAATTTCCTCTTTGATTTTATCATTGCCATCGGGCTTGAACTTTTTTTGCTTTTGTTGTACTGGAGGACATCCAAGATATGTAGGCAATTTATGAACCACTAAATCCATACTCAGACCAGGCATGTCGTCATAGAACCATGCAAATACATCTTTGAATTCCAACTTGAGTTGAACCAATGAATCTCGTATCTCTTTATTTATGGGGATGCTTATTTTAGTTTCTTTGATTTCATCGAGATCGCCCAGGTTAACCGGTTCAGTATCATTTAAGTTAGGCTTAGGCTTGTTCTCAAAGTGTTCCAATTCTCGAGTAATTTCCTTAATAGCCTCTTCTTCATTGTATTCTGATTCCTGTTTCATTATTTCACATACAGGCAGCGGGTTTGGGTCGTGGCAAGAAGTCCGCAGGCATGTCGTTTTATTTAATGCCGCCTTACTGGGACTGAAAGAAAAGATGAAAAATAAAGAAAGACAAGAATCAGAGAAAGGCAGAGAAATGAAAAATATTGATTTTATTTCTTTGAACTTGAAAGATAAACAGGGTTCACAATTTGAGATTTAAAGTGCTAAAAGGGAAAACAAACAACCAAGCTACACCCTGAAATAGCTTGTGATATGGGAAGAGGTATCAAGGCGAGACTACCGGGTCTCCCGCTTGACCGGAAAGTGTGTGGACTTCCAATTTTAAATTTTAGCATCTCGCCCCATATACAGCAGTTCAGCGGTGCTTGACCCTTCTCCCGGCTGGATCATGTTTACATCATAGATAAACTCTCTCAGCCGCGCAGATCTCATTAATTTCTTCTGCCGTGAAGATATCTTATTCCTCCTCTTCACTGTACTTTGGTTTTATAAAGGTTTTGTACAAATGAGGCAGGGGTCGTGGTAAGGCCCATCCTTGGCACTTTCTGCGATTCGCCTAGGTGATATCTTCTGAGGTTGGATGAAATCCCAGTCCAAAGAACTTTTATGTGGTAGGAAAGGCGGACGGATCGGTTATGCCTTATAAGGAGCTTCCGAGTCCCTTTCCTGGCTTGAAGCCTTGGCGCGTCGTTTCCTTTGCGACCATAATTGAAGCATTTGACAGAAAAGGCTGAGGAAGCGGCTTGCCCTCTTTGTGCTGATCAGCTACTACGACTTCGAAAGCTTGATAAACTATGTGTTCACTACCTTCCTTGGACTCTAGATAAGGAACAGAGGGGTCTCGGTAAATCGATTGTTTGTCCTCTCCGTGAACTGCAATCTCCTAATTTTCATGCTCAAATTTCAGCATTTGGTGCAGGGTCGAAGGCACTGCCCCTGGTGCATGAATCCACGGCCTTCCCAGGAGGAAGTTGTAGGAGGTGTCCATGTCCAACACCTGGAATTTTACTTCGAAGTCGACCAGACCAATAGTGAGAACCAAATCAATTTCACCTATGGTATCCCTTTGTATTCCATCGAAGGCTCGGACACAGACGTTGTTAGGACGGATCCTCCCTGTCCCGGTCTCCATTCTCTGCAAGGTAGATAGTGGACATATGTCTAGTCCGGAACCTCCGTCGACCATCACTCTCTTGACATAGTATTCCTCACATTTGAGAGTAAGGTGCAAATTATGAGCAGCTCCCCCCGGGGGTAGGTCATTCTTACTGAACGATATCTGATTGATAGCGAAGAATCTCTCCACTATTTTCTCTAGCTGTTCTATAGAGGTCTCAGCTGGCACATAAGCTTCGTTTAAGGTCTTGGCCAATACCTGTTGATGCTCGGGAGATTTCATCAGGAGTGACAATAGAGAAATTTGCTGAGGGGATTCTCGGAGTTGATCTACCATTTTCGTTCTCCGACATTTTCATTTTTTGGCAAAAGGCTTCTACTTCCTCAACATTCACTGGCTTCTATGGTGGAAATCGCCATTTGGTAGCGGCATTCACCTCTTCCATGTCTAGGTATTTCTTGGTGGGACATCCCTTTTGAGCTTCTCCGAGAACTTCTTTGCCCTTATATGTAACAATGGTTTCCTGATAATTCCAAGGGACAGCTGAAGGGTTGGTTATGGGCTTCTGTGGCACACGACCAATAACCACGGGCTCATTTAGCACCGGTGGCTTAATTTATCCCCGTATCACATAGGCCTTCTTAGACACATTCAGGGCTTTGTTCAGCTAAAAACTTTTGGGAGGGCTTAAAGTGGGCCGCTTTTCTTTGCTTTTGCGGGGAATGTAGAGTGTTGTTTCTTTGGCAGGGGTTGTCTCAGCTTTGACCTCAACCCTCTTCTATGTTTCAGGGCATTATGCTTCATTTGTTTTCTTTTAATCCATCTTCTTTGGGGTGACTTTTGGCTTCCAATTGGCTTTGGTGATGCTATGATGGCTTTCAGAGCGGGATCAAATTCTTTGTCCTCGCATATCATTCCAATGGCCGGCCCATTGTTGTGGGCCAGTAACGGGTTATCAGTTACATTTGGGACTTCATCATCCCTTTGAACTATCTTCTTTTGATCAATCAAGTCTTCCACCGCTCGCTTTAAGGTCCAACAATTTTCAGTATCATGCCCCTCTGCCCCAGAGTGGTAGGCACAACGCATGCCCCTTTGGTAAGATGGTGATTCATGATTTTGTCTATTTGGGGATACAGGCTGGAGGAGACCCAGGTGAACTAGCTTTGGGAACAGGCTGGCGCAGAATTCTCGAATTGGGGTGAAGTTCTGTCTCGGGGGTGGCTCCCGGGGACGATAGTTGTTTTGCTGAGGGCGGGAATTGTGATGAGTCTGAGGGATTTGATTCCTCTTGATTTCTGTTATTCTGCTGTTGAGGTAGGGCAAATGGTTGAGCATTCATAACTGCATAGGGTTGAGGGACATAGTGCATGTCTCTGTGAGGATAGTAATGTTGAGGTGCTCTTTCAGAGAATGTATGCCTGTGAGTATGTTGCTTCTCATCACGGAGGCTGGCATGGATGCTTCCTCTTTTTTCTTGTTCCTTGGGATTCCTCCTGCCCCTCCTAGTATTGCTTGGGAGGTGGCTCTTATGGCAGATTGACTTAGAATCCTCCCTGTTTTGAGGCCATTCTCCACCATCTCCCCAATCTATATCGCTTCGGCGAATGGTTTGCCCATTGTTAACATCATCTTCTTAAAATAGTCTGCCTCTTGTGCCTGCAGAAAGATGGTGACCATTTCTGTTTCATCCATAGGAGGCTTGATCCTTGATGCTTGCTCTCGCCATTTAATAGCATACTCTCCGAAGCTTTCAGCGGGTTTCTTCTTCAAATTGTCTATGGAATTCCTATCTGGGGCGATGTCGATGTTGTACTGGAATTGTCGTACAAAGTCCCGGGCAAGGTCATCCCATATGTGCCATCAGGTAATGTCTTGATCTATGTCCCATTTGGATGCAATACCCACTAAACTTTCCCCAAAGTAGGCCATCGGGAGCTCTTCCTTACCGCTGGCTCCACGTAATTGATTACAATACTTTTTCAGATGGGCGATGAGATCACCATGACCATCGTATTTCTCAAATTTTGGCAATTTAAACCCCAAAGGAAATGTACATGAGGAAACATGCACAGGTCTGAATAGGCTACACTTTTCTGTCCGCTCAGTCCTTGCATATTCTTGAGGCTTTGCTCAAAACTCTTCATTCTCCTTGTGATCTCATCCTGCTCGGGTGCTTTGGAAGTTTTGTCTGGCACAGGGGTAAGTTCATATGTTGGCTGAGTGTAGCTGTATGTAGGGTATGGGGGAGGCTCATTTTGGTAATTAGGAGTTTGGAAGGTAAAGGCTGCGAGGTCAAACACAGGCCTTGGCACTGCCGGCCGTGTTGTAGCTGTACACGGAGGGGCTGTAAAGATGTTGGGAACTGGCCCAGATGCAAACATTGGAGGGTGAGTTTTGGAAGGCGCCCCAACAAAATTGGTTGAAATGGTGGGCTTCCCCAGGAGAATGCTCGGGTGACTGATAGGAATAGTAGAGGTACCCCCTGACCGTGGAAATAGCTCGGGAAATATAGGGATGGCGTTGGGAGGTTTCTTCCCATTGGTCCATGCGTCCTACATTTCCATGACCCGGAGCCGCAGAATCCTGTTCTCTTCGGCCGCTGCAGATTCAGAGGCCGGTACTCTTGTGATTGGACTGTCTTCTGGAATAGGGACGGCGGGTAGAGCCATTTCAGTCGACATCTCTGTATTTCCCTTTGAACGAGTGAAGTATCCATGTGAAGCCAGTTTACCGCAAAACCAACCACTATTCTAAACACCTGAATTGTAATTCTACAAAACATAGTTAGTTCAAGGTAGATGACAAAACAGGAGATCACACGTTGAGCATGATGCACCTATGTAGATAATGGGTTTCAATATGCTTGCCGCGGTCGCATGTGTCATCCCGGCACTTATTTCAATTTCCCTTTGCTTACGGCCTTTTATTTCCTCTCTTTTTGTTGTTTTTATTCTATATATATTTTTAGCTTTTTAAAGAATACGTTCGAATCCTATAGAGATTGCCTACGTATCATGAGTTTTCATGAATCAGAGCGAGCGTAGTTCAACGTTGAAGTACACAATAAAACATTTTTGGGATTTTTGATAAAGATCTCAAATTTTATTACAATAGCTAATATAACAAAATCACCTACCAGACTGGGACTTAGTACCCTTACAGACTCGAAAGGACAACAGTCAGACTCTTTTTTTCCAGCAAAATATAAATCTACGAGTACATTAATACTTCAAATGCTTTAGGAGCTTGCGAGGCATCATTCGGCCTTGTTGCGGGTTTGCACGCTAAAATTCCATGGAGATAGAGGAGATCTTTCATTATTTGTCGGACAAAGTTCATAGCAGTGGCGAAAAACATGGACTTTGTCACGTCCACACAGTGATTGCATTTAGTGGTAATATAGTCGGCAATTGCTCGTATCTATTCTCTGATAACCCTTTTTTCTTGCAGCATACGCCCTATTTGTTTAGCCCGTGCTTCCAAAGTCTGCTCAGCTGCGTGATTTAGCTTTTGAAATTACCGCAAATCTCTTTCCAACCCTGCTATTACCGTATAAAAATGTTCCCTCTCAGCTTTGAAAGCCTTGGCCTGCTTGGCCATTTTGCTTTCAGCTATGATAACTCTCTGTTTTAGACCAGTGCATTCATTGTCGTTTCCTTCTTTTAACTGCTCCAGTATACGGGCCCTTTCTTCAGCACTTTTAGCTAATTGTCTCCGTGCTCTAGACAATTCACCCTCTGCCTTATTCAGGTCAAAACCGTATTCAGTGACTTTTCGTCGCAGGTTCTCTATGAGCTTTTCATCCTTTATACTCCTTGGAGGGTTTTCTGTGGCTGTTTTTATTTTCTGAATCTGGGCTCGCAGGGCTTTGTTTTCTTTAACCAACACCTTCTTTTTTCCCTCGCTAGCAGCAATTTGCAGGCTGTTTTCGAATAGAAATTCCTGAATTTTCCTTTCCAGCCTTCATATGGTAGCACAGTATTCCTGTTCCTTTGCTAACCAATCCCACTGCTCTTGTGATGTTCCGACGAATTCTTGGAGGCAAGGCCTTTTGGATGGTCTTTCGTGCTCAATTTCTCTCTTATACCAAGCATGGTACCCCGGAGACACTTCAGCTCTGGAAGGATCCTGTACACAAGTGTCAGCGGTTAGGTATAGTCATTCATTCTAGATTTTGCGAACCATGTCTTCAGGAAACTGACTACCAGGCCCAATTTCGACTACCCGGATGCTGAGATCTTCGTCTTTTGGCACTATCTGCCATCTTCCAAGTTGTCTCAAGACCCGATTCGGGGCGTAAGGCTGGATGCTTCTAAGGCCCATTAAGAGAAAATGCGGTTATGTTGAGGGCATATGCACGACTTCGTTCGCGGAGAGCCAACTGAACGTCCATTGTATTTGATTTGTAGAAATAGACCGGATATGTGACACCCACTCTGCGACACCCTCTGGTAATTTGAACCCATTCACCTTGTGTTCAACTTCTTCTATGAAACCTTTTGTTGGCAGCCCACCATTCATGAACCGAGGCATGTGGCATAGATGCTCAATCATCCAGATTTGTAATAGCAATTTACAGCCTTCAAAGAAATCCCCTCCTGTTTTACAAATGGTAAGGGCTCGGAAGATATCAGACAGGATCATCGGAGCAAGAGTGCTCTTTGACTGAGTCATCAAAGTACTAACGACCCCCTTGATCCATATATCGATATTCTCGTCAATTCATGGGAATAGTAAAAGACCCAAAAACGACACCATAAACGCGAAGCATCGATGCTCCTCCCATTTGATCTGATTTCCCTTGCTACAGCAAGGTTTTCAGGGTTGTTGAATCCTACGATGTGGGCCATATCTTTGGTATATGAACTGGAGGGTGCAAAATCCAGCCGACAGGTCAGGGTTGTGAATTTTTCTGCTAATTTTCAAAACATCCAGAAATTTGTGCACAGCGAGGGCCCTGGGTGCTATCAAGTATCGATATCTCAGTGAGATCGTATGGGTCCCGATGTATCCGGTCATTTCCTCCAAATTCAAGGTTAGCTAGAAATCTGAGAAGTGGAAGACATTGTGGGCCGGGTCCCAGAAGTTGATTAAGGCCTTTATGATGTCCCCCCTAGGGTTGATTTTCAGCAAACTAGTGAGGCCCCCCAGATGTGCGTTGACCTTTTTCTGTCCGGCTTCTCCGAGGTCGTTCCACCACAGCCGCAGCTCCAAAGGAAGTTTTTTCATTATCGTGCTCATTCTACACATTTATTAGGGAGAATTAGTATACTTGAAACATAAAAACTGACATTTATGAAATTTATTTTAAAACAAGGACCGGCTTTGCGAATACGGCCTTTTGACACTTCAGCTAGAAGGTTCTTCAGGCTGTGCTTGCTTACCAGCCCGAATAAAATTCAGAGGTAGCCATTTGCATAAGGTCAGCCTTCCGGCGTCCCCTGTAGCGTAATTCAGCTATTATCACAATAATGGCACCATCCGACTCATTTTGTAGTAAAGAAAAATAAACTTGGGCATTTTGTGATATTTGAAAAGGGGCTAGGACCCGGCCAAAATGACTTATCAAAACCCACAGACTTTATTGAAAATCTTCAAAAATTTGGTGTCTTTGCTTGTTGTTTTTGTTTGTTGTTTTTGTTTTTGAAAAATCCGGCACCATTTCGGCACTATTTGAGCATTGGTGTTTAAAAGTGACTACCGTAGCACCGCTTATTTCTCTCAATTATTTCCTTTGTTTACAGGCCGGTCAACATGCGGATCCAAGTCAGATAAATGCACAAGTAGCACGTAAAAATGCACCTGGGTGGTCTTTTATTTCAGGGCACGTGTCCTAGACCAACCCAACCTCTATGTTGAGTCCTAAGTCAAAATGCATGATGTAAATAAATGTTCCTACAAGGGATTCGGCATGGAGTTTCGCTATACTAGGTTGAGAACCTCGGTATAGGGTCTAGACTGTGTACCCGAGTGGACAACTTGAGTCGAGGAGAGGGCGTACCGGGGACCCGCGAGATCATCCACCTTTGTAACTTGTCCGGCCTCTTTCTTATTTCAGAGTAAGACACTAATAGAATAGGGAGTATCAACCAGTAAGCACATCCCCGAAGATGAGAAAGGAAAGGGTTTCGTACCAGTTTATATTTACAGTTCAGATAATATCAAAGCGCTAAAACATGTAGCATTTAGCACATAACAGGTAAGCAACTCAGAAGAAGCCCAATATAACAGTTATTGCAAGCTCGAATTCTTTAACCCTGAACCAGAGATTTTGGGTCCTTCCTTGCCCAGCAGAGTCGCCAGAGCTGTCACACCTCCTTTTTACCGCTTACACGAGGTTACGCCAAAAGGTGACACGTGTATAGGAGTTTTTCCAATTAAAGTAACATTATTCGATATGGGATTAATTATTTATTTCAAGAGTCGCCATTGGTATAGGTTTGGCTTTTGGTGTCCCAACTCAACGGTTTATTCAAAATCCCAAATCGAGGGAATTTCGACTACACAATTGGAGTCTGCGAACAAGAAATTCTTGAGTAAGAAATTATGTTGACCCGAGGGAACGTGTTAGGCACCCTCGGATCCCGTGGTTCTAGCACAATCGCTTAAACTCATTATAAGTGGCTGAAACATGGTTTTCTATACCTATTAATTCGTAATTTTAGATTATTAATCGCTTTTAACATCTGTTTTAAGGAAATTTGCAATGTTATTAAAACATGTCGCTAATCGCGTCACATAAATGCATCCGCGATTTTAGACATATTATAATTCCATTGAGAATAGGATTTGGGTCACATAAATGCGCAGCCGAATTTTAGGAAGGTATTTTATTAAACACGCGCCTATAGTAACTACGTCATTTATGGGAAAGCCGTGAAATTTGCTAAATGACACTTCATGTTTTTCTATGGGTTTTAATGAAGTAAAGAGCCATCACATGGTATTTGTTTGAATTAACATTGCTCACTTTACTTTTATAAGGATATTCTAACGTATGCTAAATTCTCTATTAAAGCGGTGCTTAAGTTATTTATGTACGTCCTGTGTATTTGAAGGAACAATACATGCCTCTTAGCCTCATTCATGGCTAATTGCATATATTGGACTCAAAACTTGAGTGGTCCCAGAACACATATTGTGTTTGGGCTACAACTGGTAGCTATTGGGACTAGCCTGGGCTTTTAATCTTTTAGCCCAGAAAAACATGTTGAACTACGATGTTCTGGTGCTTACTGGGCCTCGCGGGTGAGCCCAATACTGATTTGAACGAAAGAGCCCAATTGTTAATAACCATCTTAGTTCAAAATTATATACAAAATCGAATCTCTACACATTCACGAAGGAAATATTAAATTCCATTTTTAATATTAATTTCTAACATTAGATTTGAATCAAATGATTCATATACTCATAAGTCAGAGTATATGAGTCTCATTTCCAAAATTCAATTGTGCTTTAGTTACCCTGTATTGAATAGGTCTGAAAAACAATTATCACTAAACATATTGAGACTTAGACGAATTGATCTTTTACATAGTGTTTTTGATCTTCACATGATTATCATACTGCTACTTTCTAAGTCCAGTGGCTCTAAGTGCACATGAACAACACCTGAACCAGCCAGACTAAAATGGAAACTGACTATGAATTACACACATAAAAGAAGGAATTGAGTCGAATATCCAGTTACTACATATCGAAACAGTCCCAAATGTCCCGTTATTACAAAAATGGATTAGTCTAACATTCAATTACAACATGATAATCATCTTATTATTACGCCTATATTCAAATTAAATATGGGAAAATGGGGGGTATATCCAAAATACAAATAGCAGCTAGAGATCTTCTCATTTGGGAATATATTTCATTTGTACTTCATAGATACATGAACATTGAGTGTACCTGTAATGCAGCAGAAGAAACAAGAGCCTATGAGTAAATGTAAGGACCAGCTAAACAATCAACAACCAATCAAAACAGTGCAATCCAGTACTTCAACAGAGGTTTTAGAGCACTAAATCTTTAGAAAAATGACTCAAAAAACAGTACTAATGGTGTATTTTGCAGATATAGGAGAAACTAGTATGTATTTTACCTCTAGAACTCAAAGAGAAGGTTTCGGATCCCTTGAAAAATACCCAGATGGTTTATTTTATAGTAAAGCCTTAGGGCATCAGATTTTCCTCTTGTTTTCCTTTTAGTCCTTAACTCAAATTTGCACTTTGCCTAGATAGTCCTTCAATTTCTTACTTGTGCCTCAAGTTTGAGCAGGAATTGTGTTTTAGCCCTTGCTAGAAGATTCTAAGGGATTCCTATCAGATTTTTAAAGGTTCAAATCCCTCTTATACCCGCACTTCCTTTCCTAAATTACCCCCTAAAGTTTTGATCTTAGTCAGTTCCTTGACCCTAGTTTAGTTACAATTGACCTTGGTCAATCAAATTTAGGTCACATTTTAACCTTTAGACTAACAGGGTCATGAAAGTTTTGAATCAGCCAGAAATTATCAAGGTTCAACACAAATGCCTCAATGTAGACTTTCATATCCAAACATTTTACAGGACTATCATCACAAAGGGCTAGAAGAACGAATACGTTTATCAACACTTAATCTTCAGAAGTTGGTCAATCAAAATGCTTCAAAAATACTTAACAACGAGAAACACACAGCAATGGGTGAGTATTCAGGAATCATCTTAGGAAGCAAGTAAAGGATAACAATGAACAATTAAGGTTCCAACCCCCAAATCAACTTAAAACAACGTCAACTCTGAAAAAAATCAAAGTCATTATGGCAATCAAATACTTAGGAGCGAACCAGAAATCGAAGAATCAGAAGATGGATGTTAATTAAGCCCTAAAAAATCACATCACTGAAGAATTAACTTATCTTTCAAGATCAAGGAACTGATATTAACAGGATATGCAATTATTCAATAGACGTAGAGACTTCCAGACTAGTGTCAAACAAAGCATATGAATATTGAAACCTATTTCAGATGAACTTGTGGACAAACAGACAAACAACCAAAAAGAACTTCAAACTATTAAGCATGTAACTAATGAACCTAATCAATTATTTAAAAAATCAAGCATTTAATCAGCTAAAGAAATGAACATAAACAGAAAACTTTGCTTCTTATTCTAGTTTCCATTTAAACCCTTTCAATCAACTCTTGATCTCTTCCACATGGTTTCGAACCTCCATATAACTGGTTTTAAGAGTTCAAGGAGATTTTCATGGTTTTGAGACTCAGTGTGGCCTCAGATTGGGGTTTACTCAGTGATTGAGGATGTTTGGGACTTCTGGGTGGTATGGTTGGTGACAAGAAGGACCAAGGACTGACTAGGAGGAGTTTGAGGCATTTCCGGCAGCTTTTATGATTTATGGTTAACCTTTGAATTGATATTTGAAAGGTTTCTGGTAGATTCGAGAGGGGTGATATACATGGTTGGAACGGGGAGATTGAGGTGCCTTAGGGGTGTAAATTTGGAGTGCTTTGGAACAAGGTCGCCGGAGATAAGATTTCCAATGACCTTTCGGAGAATATTTGAGATGATAGGGGGGATTCGAGTGGAGTGGAATGCAGTACGGGGAAGGGGGTGTCCTAGTTGTTCTAGGGTGTAATAGTGGAAGGGTTTGGAAGAAGGTCGCCGGAGACGGTGGTTCTGACGATCATGTTTTTGAAGATTCGAGACGGAGGGGGTATGTTCGATGGGAACTGACCATAGGACGGGGTAGGGGCTCTCATGACGGTTGAGTGGTGTAAATCTGGGGCGGTTTGGTTGCCGGCCCTCGGCGTGAGGCGATTTTCGGCGGCGGCATTAGGGTGGTAGGCCGGTGCTCAAGGGGTGGTAGTGGGGTGGTCAGCGGTGGCGTTACAGCCGGAGAAGACGGTACAAGGAGGGTGATGTTTGGTCTCTAATATGTATTAGAGACGTCTGGACATATATATATATATATATATATATATATATATATATATATATATATTTGGGAGAGGGTTTAATGGCCGTTGGATGAGATGGGGATGGACGGATGTGATGAGCCATTCTTGAAACGGTGTCTTTTGGTTCGCTGGGTGTGGACTGGAATCAGGGCTGGTTAATTGGGCTGGGTAGTGTATTGTTTTAATAGAGGAAGCAGGTTGGGCCACTCAGGTCTGTCCCAATTGTGGCCAGCCTGAGAGACTATATATATATATATATATATATATATGCCATTTTCTTTTAATTTAAATCAATTACTAACTTTATCATTAAAAAAAACACAAATTCCTAATTGTCACAAATAATAAAAAAACCAAACCAAGTTAAAAAGTTAAACAAAAAAAAACATAATTTCAAATGCTAGACATGTGTGTGTATATATATATATATATATATATATATATATATATATATATATATATATATATATATATATATTGTATTTTAATTTGTAAAACCAATTTATTAAATAATTAAATCTTAATTAATCTTAAACATGCAGTAATGAACATGCGCATGCAATTAAATCCTAAAAATTAAAATCCTAATATTTTAAAAGAAAAATCCTAAACTTTAAGAGTCTTATAGGAGCTTGTTTGGACCGGACAAAAATCATATGCTCACATCAGATATAGTAATGGTTGAAACTGTTACAATAGAATTTGGATGCTCTCAGCACACTATTGACATCAAACCATTGCAAATATAACAAAACCGTTGCCATAGAGTTTTGTTCCACAATAGATTTATAAACTGTCCCAATAGATTTGTATATGGCAACGGTTTTGTGAAAAAAATTGCTATGAGAACGATTATTTATTCCCCCTCGTTTTTTTGCTGAAAATTTACTGGTCCGCCAAGCTAATTAATTAAGTGAACTGTATTTTATATTTTTTAAAATAATTTTATACACAAACCTCTCTGCCCATAACTACTCCCCTCGTCGATACCAAACTCCCATCGTCGAACACCCAAAATCCCCTCCGTCTTCATCGACGAACTACTCCCTGATCTCTTTTCTTTTTGTATCTTTGCCGGGTTTAAGATTAATGGCTGAGTTTCATCAAATACCTCTTCATTAGACCTCCATAATCATCAAACCCTAGAGTTCCCAAACCCTAAAACTGAGGACAATCAGGGACTTCTATGGCACTTCTTCAGGGACTTCCGTCGGTTTTCCGGCACTTCTTCAAGGACAATTGCTTCACCGGCACTTCTTCCCCAAATTCTAAAATCAGATTTGAGCTTGTATCAGAGAAGCCCAAAATCACCATAGTCTGGTAATTTTCTTAATTCTTTTGGCCACTTTTACTGTTTTTTTTTACCAATTCGATACGTTTTTGCTGCATTTTTTAGTTCTTGGCAAAAAGGTTCTTAATTCATGTTGTAGTCTTTTGGGTTCTGTGTTTAATTCATGTTGTAGTCCTATGTTTTTAAAAGTGATTTTTGGTGCCGATTAGGTGATCATATTTTTGTTTTGATCCATTTTAATGGTCTGTATGGGCATGCTAGTCTACTGGAATATGTGATCCCGTATTTTCTTCTGTAGTGACTACTAAATTAGCACCGTTTGAAAGCAATAGCTCCTGATTATAAAATTAACCAAAGTAGCTTTTGTTACAAAGCAACTGAAATCAAAGTGATTTTGAGAATTTAGAACACTTAAAAGGCTTTTGAAATTCCTGGTAATGCTAGATTAGAACTCAGCTTGTAGGACTACTACTGAAGATATTGGTCTCTACTGCTGAAGGGGGGGTTATGATTACCAGAAATCTTTCTTCCTGATGTTCATGAATTACTTAAGTTCTTCTATAAATATGGATGTGTTTTTTCCAAGGAGAATTGGATCCTGGATAGGTTAGCAACTGCTTGAGTTGTGAGCCCTTTGCGGAACCGACTACAGATCTACTACATCTAATCTGCTCTGTCGACTTAACAAAGTACTCATGTCTAAGCAATTGAGTTTTCCCATATACTAGTCTTATACTTTGAGTTAATGTCCTAAAGTACAGTAATTATTGAAATCCTATGAACTAGACTGAGATACTAATCACGTGTTGATATTTGTAGTATTGCAGTTTATAAGGCATTATACAAGAGCTTTGGTGGCTTTGCTGCAGATGTCGTTGCCGCCATAGACCAGGTACTTTTTCATTTTTAGTTACGAGAGTAGAGAAGAAGGTTACAAAAGAAAGGAATGTATCTGTGTTTGAACTTCATACATACACATGGAGAAAGAAAAATAAGTTTACAAACGGATTTGCATTCATGTGGTGGAAAGTGAGTCTTATAAACTCTAATTCAAGGAATTACTGGGGGTTTTACTCTTGCTCAAAAGGAGCATTTTGAAGTGTCCATGATTGTAGGGGTTGTCTTGCTTCATGTTTGAACTGTATCCTGAATTTGGCGATTTCTTATGTAGTTTACCAATGGTGACATAGAAATTTCAGATTACATTTTCTGTTGCATCAAATAGCTTATTCTAACCAATCCACCTTTGTTTTTCGCTAGTTAATGCTTCATATAAGCCTATGATTGACATATCCATATTAGGTGTTGCCAAGCTATGAAACTAAGAAAATGTTTTCATCATTGGTGGAGTAGCACCTGGTTTTAGTGAGACTGTATAGACATGCCTTCTTTAAGGAGGCAGTAGTATCTCTAGTATCTCCCATGCTATACAGGCCAATCCTCATATCTCTTCTAGCAACTGTGTCATTTCAATGTCCCCGAAGCGGAATACGGACCTCTCACAATCCCAAAACAAAGTAGTAGCTTCTACGATCTTGTTGTTGGGTTGGATTTCCGGGAGAGAAGATAGGTTTCCCAAATATTTCCGGACAAGAGTTTGATCACTAGAGTGAAGATCTTTCCACTAGCTTAACAATTTTAGGTGGATGTGGGTGACTAGGGACTTCGTGCCTCATATTTCTGCAAGACAAATAAGGTTAGGCCCTTATCCCTACAAGGCTCTACTATTTAATATCAACAATTAGCATAAAGCATTTAGTTCTCCAAATAAATACACAAAATGAGGTAGTGTCAGTTTAGGTTTAGGGAAACCCGGTGGACTTTGGACAAGGCTATCTTAAAGAGCCATTATGCGGACAACATAACCAATTCGGCTAGGTTTGACTATGATGCATGCACAGTTTAAACAGAGTAAGGTTTCTATGGGGCCTTGAGGGACAACTCAAGAGGGAACTACACCGTTGATTGACTAGTTTTAACACAAATATGCCTTTTCCGAATTTAGGGGGTAATAATATTGGAAGATCGCAACCACTCATTACAAGCGTTACTATGGGATTTGTTTGGCAGAGTGGAATATGATGTTGAGCATGATGATTTCCGAATTTAGGGGTAATAATATTGGAAGATCGCAACCACTCATTATAAGTGTTACTATGGGATTTGTTTGGCAGAGTGGAATATGATGTTGAGCATGATGATGTAATAATTAAAAGCATGTTGTCATGTATGTGCATGTTAAGAAAGCAGAAAAATATAATAGTTCCATAATTTAAAGCAGCAGTAAAGGGAAGAAACAAAAGGACAAGTCAATTTTGTAATTGAAAGGAGAATTGAATGCTTAAAGAAATTAAATAAGTAATTGCACATAAAGAAGTTTAAATTCACAATAATAGTATGAAAGGGTAAAAGCCTAAATATCCCCGACAGAGTCGCCACGCTTTCTTGCCCTTTTTTCCTCCGCAAAAATCGAGTTTATGACATTTGGAGGGACAACTCGTTCCTTTTGGGAATTGGGTTTTGCATTTGAAGAGTCGCCACCTAATGAGTTAAGGTGCATTAGGACACCAATAGAGATTCAATTCTAAGTTTTTTTTTTGGATAACCTAAGATTGGGTAAGGGCTTGAAATTATCCCGAGGGGAAGGTTTTAGGCATCCCTCAGGATCCACTAATATGGTTCCCGGCCAGACAATCATTGTGAATTTAGCAAATAGACAAATATAGACTCAAATATTAGGGCTTTTAAACACATACTAGTTAGAAAGTAAACAAAGTTTGAAAGAGAAATTAAAAGAGCTAATTTTAAACAAGAAGTTGCGATGCTTTTAAAAGAAAAGATAAATTAAGGAAGGGGTCCCACCCCGTCAAGGTATTAAAGCGTGGATTGGTCTCGATTATTATTGCATGCTATTACCCATCCCGTTCCTATCAGTCCCGGAGGCACTAAGGACTACTAATCCCAATGGGGAGGGATATTAGGCTGACTTGATGTTTCAAAGGTAAAAATCTAAGGCGACATACTAAACATATAAGAGACTGCACATTAAAGGCGAAACACATAAACACATAAGACTCAAGTATACCTCCTTCACCAAAGCAATTAGATAGCATGACGTAAACAAAAGCAAAGTCTAAATTTATAGAAGTCCTAAAGCAGGGAATTTTGAGTCAGAGCCAGATTCATTAGATATCTCAGATAAGAAGTCCAAATCAGGCATGCATGCTGGTTGGAGCAGTTACTAATTAACCTAGGCAAATTCAATTTTATTGTTATTACTCTAAGGTTTGCCTAAGTGTTTAAATGGGGTCTTATAGGCATGATATCTACTTAATTCAGAATGCGGCACAATAGTAATATCTCGTAACGAATTGTTTGAGATCCTATGGGCATGCTTGTTAAACCTTGTTAAGTAAGTGAATTAGATCATTTAAAACTGATTCAGAATAAACTGATTTTAAAACGGACCAGTTTCAAGTTCTGCAGGTGATGGTATCTATTATTGCTGATTTAAACCCTATGAACATGATATCTAACATTGAATGTGAGTGAAGCGATCAGATTTATTTAAGAACCCCTATAGGCATGATTTCTATATGTTACTAATTTTCAACATTACGAACATGAAACTTATTTTAGCCATTTAAAACCTAAAGCATAATATCTAAATGGCATGCAAAATTTAAAAATACGTCCTATAGGCAGCTTATCTAGGTGTGATATTGACCATGAAGAAATTGAGATAAACTGTATAGACATGGTGTCTAAAAATGCAGAATTAAACACAAAGAATTAAACAGTCCTATAGGCACGTTATCTAGGTGTGACATTGACAATGAAGAAATTGAGATAAACCTTATAGACATAGTATTAAAAAATGCAAAATTGAACACAAAGGATTTAAACAGTTCTATAGGCATGCTTTCTACCCTTGAGCATATATGATCAGCCAACCCTTTTCACTAGTCATCCCTAAACGTTTATTACAGCTTATTACAAACCAAGAATATTGAATTACATCAAAAAGAATGAAAGAAAAATAGCTACAACCATAGGGAAGCTTGATTTGACTTCCTATCTGAGATATGCAAGGAACTGTATTATTGCCAATATCGTTGATTTCAAAGCCTTTCTCGATCATGGGTGTGTCAAAGTTCCCTAAGGGCCCCAATAGGACCCTGGGCAGTACTCACACCCAAGTTACATAACCAGAATAGAGATAAGTGCAGTGAAGAAATGCCAGCCCTCATGTGTCCAAGTTCAGAGGGAACTCATGGGTCCCAAGGCAAGGCTCATATGAAAGGTAGGGGGCAGAACTTAAGTCTAAGAAGAGGGCGAAAGTGCAGAAATAGAATTTTAATAACTGAGGAAATAAAAGAAAGGTAAAGGGTGATGGGAGATAACCATTAGCATTTCAGGGAGTCAATAACTTCACACAAAAGGGAAGAGGATTGGGAATCCATTGCAAGGAGCCTATATTATTAGGCATGGGTTAACTTTGGGCATGCATAGTAATAAGAAATGATGACAGGCCTGGAAATCAACCAGAACACATAACATATAAGAATAAAATGGAGGTTATGATCCTAGGTGGATCAAGTTTGGATTATGCACAGCAATTTTCAATGCTATCATGCCCCAAACCAACCGCAAGTATTAAACTCATTGGGGAAGGGATATAGGATTCGCAGGTCATAATAGGTAATGGCAAAAACATTAATCTAGAATTAGAAGAGGACAAATTAAAGCATGCTTAATATTGGTACTGAATTAAATACACACAGTAGACATGCAAGGATGCAAGAAATATTAAATAAGCATGTTGTTGTTGGTGCATAAAACTTAATTAGAACATACCATTAAGAAATGCAAATGTAGAAAATAAGCAAGCTTCCCCACAACCTAGACTTGGCTTTCAGCCGGCTAGGTAAGGCAACAATATAGTAGTAGCAGAGAAGAGAGAGATTTTTAGTGTAGTGTGTGTTTGAACTCAAGTATTATGCTTTGTGTTCGTGTCCTTCAAAGAAAAGAAGTATAGGGTAATGATAGTTTTTGAAAACGAGTAAGAGAGAGGTAATAAGACACAAACATGGAAACAATCATGATTCGGAATTAATTATACAAGTGACTCTTTTTAATTAAGGAATCACTGGCTTAACATGCATTGACAGGTTTAAAACAAGGAAAGAAATCAATTTGTCAGCAGGCTAATAGTTGCCATAAAAGAAATAGTAAAATATTTAGCTAGCAATCGAGTTTAGGTACAGAGATACTCTAATTTTTGAAAGGATTCGGTAAGACAAAGCAGGAATAGAAATCAGATAACTTCAATGGTCAAGTGAAATTAGAATTTCACAAAGGAAAAGTTTGGAATTAGTCACAAGTTTGAAAATCGGTCAAAGAAGGAGACTCAGCATATAAATAGGGTACATAAACATTATATATGCGAGGCGAAGCCTGTTGGCAAAAGGAAATAACATACAATAGTAGCACAGAAAGAATATTCAATAGATAGCAAACACTCGAAGCATGATAGTCTGTTGAATCAGTAGTGAAGAAACATAGAATATCAAAAGCATGTGAAGATCTCACGGTAGCAGGTGAGGAGAACCCCTTTTGAAAAATTAGGGTTTCGAACATAATCAAGTTTTAGAGGTGATATAAACCAGAATCAGCAGAATCACACAAAGGAACAAGAGGTTTCGAAATAAAGAGCTTCAAATCGAGTCATGCACTTAAACTAACAGTCTGAAACTCAAAGCCATAGGGTTTTCGGCAAATAGAAGAATTTTAAACTCAAGCAAGCAAACATTCGTCTAATAAACAGTTAAAAGAAAGTAGGGCTTTAACATGCAAACTCAGGTAGAAGGATAACACGAGCAAACATAGCAACATATGTCAAAATCAGAGAAAAGTTTTGAAATAACTTAATAAGAAAACCCTAATCGGAAAAGAGAAAGAATTTTGAAAGCAAAGTTTTAAAGAGAGTTTGAGAAAAACGCTCAGAAGTTTAGAGCAAACATTGATCTGAAATGGATCTAAAAGAAATCGGAAGAACCTTAAAGGTTAGAATTACAGAAGAATCCCAAATGATGAGAAAGGCTTTAGAAACCATCGATCTAAGCATACGAGTCAAAAGTCTGACTCGAATAGCCATGGATGACCGGAGAAAGGTTAGAGACGACCAGAGAATATCCATCGAGCAAAGACTGGAGAAAACTCTTCATGATCTGGTCATGAGACCACAACATTGAACACGTAGAAGCCATGGGAGGTGGTTACAGGTCTCCGATGACCTTAGAAGCCATAGATTTGGGAGATAATAGGGTTACAGTTCGATGGTGGCAGCTAGGATTTAAGAGGATTTAACAGAGGATTAAGTGAGAAGGGATTCAGGGGTGGTGGAGTTTTGAGAATAAAAAGGGTTTGGGGGATCTTTGGGTTTAATTAGGAAAGGAGGTCTAGTCGCCATTGATTATTTTGATCGACGGCCTAGATTGAATGAGTAGGTGGGCGATTTAAAGATTAGGGTTTGGGCTGGTTCATATTGTAATTTGGTCGGGGTAGTTAGGTTTAAATTGGGGGGTCCAATTCAGGTTGTAGCTGAAATGCAATTGGGGCTAGATTTTAAATAGCCACTTTTCCCTTATTTATATTATAATAATAACAAATTAATTTTTGAAAACAAATTAAAATCATTAAAAAGATTTATAATCTATTATTATCAATTTAAAAAGTTTGAGCTTAATTTTATAAATGTAAACGCAGTTAAATCTTAAAAGAGGCTAATATTGTAATTATATGCAATTTAGCTTATAAAATATTAAATAAATTTATATAAATATGCAAAAATTATCTTAGCTATATTTTGGCATAAATAGGTGAATCCAATAAATGAATCATCAAAATTAATAATTTTGGAAATTATTATTAGATTTTAGGGATAAAATAGGGTAATAAATTGGTTTTAAAATCTTTAAAAATTAAGAAAAAAATAATAAAATAACTGGACACACTTAAATATATATATTCATATGCTTTTTTGAAATTATTTTCATATTAAAAATATATAAAAATTGGGTATCAACAGTCATCCGTATATCGAGACTAGAAAAAGATTTTGGAGAAGCAATTGTTGAGATTTGTTATATAGTTCTTGATTTCCTCCATAAATTTGGGTATGTTATCAGTTTTATCCACTTTCTGGATTTTTGATTGGTCTTACTATTTATGTTATTTCCATAGCTAGCAATGGAGTTCTATTTTATGATGACTAAGTCTACTCAAATGACTGGCTCCATTATGCTATCCGGACAAAAATGTATATATGTGGCTCAAACTTCTTTATTCGAGTGGACTAAGGCTCGTCCTTATGATGATCCATATTTACTGGTTCTTAGAGAGATGGTACTATGAGGTAATGACAAGGAGGTGACTATTGCTGATGATGGTGTTTTACGACTCTAGGGTCGCTTTTGTGTTCCTAATGTCGATTGCATGAGAGAGTTAATTCTGGAGGAGGCTCACATTTCGTATTATGCGATTCATGTAGGTGCTACAAAGATGTATCGTGACATGAGGCACTACTACTGGTGGCCACGGATAAAAAAGGACATAATTGGGTATGTATTGGGGTATCTAAATTACCAACAGGTTAAGTACGAGCACCAGAGGTCGGGTAATTTACTTACCAGATTGTAAATAGGAGAGAATCACTATGATTTTGTAGTTGTTTTGCCGCCAATGTTGAGGAAATTTTATTCCATTTGGGTCATTCTCGATATATTGACCAAGTCTGTGTGCTTTATTCCGGTGATGACTATATATACTTCGGAGAGGTTAGCTAAAATTTACATGTAGGAGATTGTCAGGTTGCATGACATGCCTATTTCCATTATGTCGATTGAGGCACTTAGTCCACTTTGTATTTTTGAAGAACAGTACAAGGTGAGTTGGATACCTGTATAGAGCTCAACATGGACTTTTATCCACAAACAGATGAGAAGTTGGAGTAGACAGTTCAAATAATAGATGATAAGCTTATGGCATGTGTGATTGACTTTAGAGGATAGTGAGATCGATTCTTTCCATTGGTCGAGTTTGTTTATAAGAATTGCTATCAGTCCAGTATAGATATAGCTCCATTTGATGCTTTGTATGGTTAAATATGGCATTCCCCTATAGGTTGTTTTGAGATTGGCGAGGCTAGGCTACATGGTACTGATTTGGCAAAGGATGCCTTAGATAAGGTGAAGTTGATTTAGGAGTGACTTCGGACAACTCAGTCTAGACATAAGAGTTACACATATCACAAAGTGCGTGATTTGTTATTTGTAAAGGATTAGAAAGTACTGCTTAAGGTCTCGTCAATGAAGGGTATCGTGATATTCATGAGAATAGGCAAGTTGATTCCGAGGTTCATTGGCCCGCTCAAGGTTTTAGAGTGAGTTAGTTAGGTTGCATATAGTCTTTCTTTGCCTCCGAGCCTATCGGTATTTCATTGGGTATTCCACATGTCTATGCTCTAGAAGTACCATGATGACAAGTCCCATGTATTGGATTATAACACAATTTAGATGGATGAGGGTTTGAGTTACAAGGAGGAGGTAGTTGCAATTATTGATAGACAGGTCCGCAAGTTGAGGTCTAAGGATATTTCAACCGTGAAATAGCTAATGAAGTCTCCCTCAATGCTTTGAAACTCTAACTTAGGAGTAATGTGCCCATGATCTTTTAGTTGGGCTTATTGCGGTTGTTATTGGGTATAACTTGAAAGTTCCCATTAGCGTCTTTAAATCATATCCTAAGACGAATTCATAACTTGATGCTATTACATTTCTACAACAATCTCTAGTTAGAGTCATAATCGAATTTTCATGGATATTTGGTAAATTTCACACATCCTAACAAAAGATTTGGACAAAGTTAAACCGCACTAAGTGGTGTTCAAATTTGTTAGGACTGAAATAATCAAGTGTCATGCAGAAGCTAGTAAAATAGACCTTGAACGACAACAAATCAACCAACAAAAGAGGAATAGACCAAACGAGACACAAACATATAATGTGGTTTATTCAATTTGACCTACGTTCGCGAGCGGAGATGAGAAATCCACTATATAAAAGAGAAAAATATCGAGTGAACAAACTCACAAAGAGCAAAAACAAGTGGCACATGAACACTTGTCCCAAAAAGTTCACTTCCTAAACAAGACTCTCAAACCCTATATGGCTACATTATGGATAATACTGAATGTGAAAAAGATCCTTAATTTATAAAAGTCCAAAGTTCTTCATCAGAGAAAAAAATACTACCTAAATATGGAAGAATTATAATTCCCTTCTAAGAAAAGAAAAACTCAACTAATAAGTATGTCGTCATCTCCTTCAAGAGATAGAAAAATCTAATATGGTAAGAAAATCAGGACAAACACCTAACAATTATGAGCGAGATGGCATGTTTAAATGGGAGTAATTATCAAATTTGGAAAGGCAAGATGAACGATCTTCTATTTGTCATTAAAATATATTTACTTGTATTTTCTTATATTAAACTTGAATCTATGTTTGATGAGGATTGGGAATTTGAGCATTTATAGACAATAAGTTGAAGAAAATGTTTGAAATCATATTGTGAATGAGACAAGGGGTTGAAGACTGAAGATTTATTTATGACTAAATTTTCTGATTGTCATTTTGATGAATCGCTATACCCAACATTGGGGGGGAGAAAATTTGAAAAAGGAGATAGATTGGAATGCATTATCATTATCTCATTTAGATCCTCGAACAAATCAATGTGAATTGGAGGGTCAAAGATAATTCATTTGCAAAATCTTTCAAAGCAACTACCAGATGCGTTCATTAACCTACCAAGGGTGTTACGAAACTAACCTTGACCCCGGTCGTGATGGCGCCTCTCGTGAAGACAAGGGAAGCCAAATAAAATAGTTCTCAGTTTTAAACTGTTAAATAGCATAATAATAGTCTAAACATTGTTTAATAATATGAAATAGTGGAAATACATATAACAAAATGCGAAAATCCAACCGACATAGCCCTAACTGGAGTGTCAAGAGTCATGAGCATCTAAGGACTCTGATACAAGTCTTATAAATCCAATAACTAGTACAAATGTTTGAAAGACATAGAAATGATAAGATAATAGAGACACGGGTCTGTGGACGCCAATAGCTACCTCGTAGTCTCCGAATACCGCCTAGGACTTGAAGAATCAGCACTCAGGAGCTGAACCTGTGATGCCTGAATCTGCACACACGGTGTAGGGAGTAATGTGAGTACCCCGACCCAGTGAGTAACAAATATAAATAAAGACTGAAGGTAAGAAACCACATATAGCATAAGGCATTCTATAATGAAGTAGTAAAATAGCATTTCAAAATAGTAAATCAGTGAAAGTTCAAGTATGATCTCCTTTCAACAAGTAAAACAATTAAATAATGGAAAGTAAATAGGTAGACGTTCGCCTCTCCGGCTTAATATCCACAAATTCGCCCCTCAGGCAATATCTCATAACAGTACCAGCCCCTCGAGCTCAATCTCAGAACAATACCAGCCCCTCGGGCTCAATCTCACATCACAATAGGTACTCGCGCTCATTGGGGGTGTACAAACTTTGGGAGGGGCCCCTTACAGCCCAAGCGCAACAATAAGCCATCTTGTGGCATCAAATATAGGCCCTCAGCCTCATATTAATCAAGCCACATCGCGGCATATATATAACTCTGGCCCACGGCCCTAAATCAGTATTAGTGTATCCTCACAACTAGTCCATCGGCCTTAATCAGTCCGAAAATCATCACAAGCCCCTCGGGCATTAGTAAAACCATATTTTTCAGCCCAAAACATCATTTAAATAACCATTTAAGTCCCAAAACTGAGTAATAATGGCTGAGTAGTAAAACAGTGAAAAATAACATGATTGAGTTCAGATAGTAAGCCTAAAACAATGAGGACACAATGATAAAACCCCCAGAAGGGTTCAAATAGTTGGCACGAAGCCCAAATCTGGCAATCAGCCCAAATCATAATTATAACAAATACGTTTCAGTCAACTACGCGGTAAAATCATCAATCGGGACGGACCAAGTCACAATCCCCAATAGTGCACGACCCTACGCTCGTCACTGAGTGTGTGTTTCAACTCAACATAGCACTACGTTGTGCAATCCGGGGTTTCAAACCCTCAGAGCATCAGTTACAATCATTACTCACCTCGAACCGGCTAAAACTCTAGCTCGCGACACCTTTGTCCCTCGATCGACATCCACTCGCATCAAATCTATCCAAAATCAGAACGGATATGTCACAATATGCTAAGGGATCAAAGTCCAAGCAAAAACAATCAGAAAATATCAAAAATCCCAAAATTAGCAAAATTCGAGCCTTGAGCCCGCTTCTCGAAACTCAGTAATTTTTACATCCACGGGTTTCTTATCTCCCCATGAGTTTATTCATACCAAAAGTTCTCAAATCTGACCCCAGTTGGTCCTCCAAATCCCAAAATTTCAAGCCCTAGTGCTTTCATTTTAGCATAGGTTTCTATGATTTTCTAGGTAAATTTCACAATAGAATCGAGTTTTATGTTCAAAAATCTTACCTCCAATCAATTCCCCTTGAATCCCTCTTTAATCTCCACCAAGAAGCTCTCAAAATGATCAACAATGGAGTAAATGAACCCGAAAATCACGGAAGAAATGAATTATAACATTTTGCCCATGCCTGATTTTCCTTCTTCGCGAACGCGGTCAAACCCTTGTGTTCGTGATGCACAAGCTCGCATTGACCAACTTTTACTCTATGCGAACGCGACACACCCATTGCGAACGCGATTCTTTCTTCCCCTACACCTTCGCGATTGCGACATCCTATATGCGAACGTGAAGAACAAAATCACCTTGATCCCAAATTACTCTATGCGATCGCGAGTGCCCTCTCGCGAACGCGATTCTCAGCTTTCCAACCTCTGCGAACACGAAGCCCCTCTCGCGAACAAGAATGATTAATCCTGGCCTTCCTCAATTCCTTCTTCGCAAACGCAAGGCTCCTCTCTTGAACGTTAAGTGATAAATCTCTGCAACACTTGACCTGCATTTTCTGTAATTTTCCATACTCCAAAATGGTCCGATTGGCCATCTGAAACTCACTCAAGGCCTCTGGGGACCTCAACAAAAGGCACCAACATATCCTAAAACCTTATTCTAACTTTCTCCAATCATCAAAGCACCTCAAACAACATCAAATTACCCAAAACACATTTAATTCAAGCCTAAGTTTCTAAAAATCTTCCAAAATATGCTTTTGATCAAAAACCCAAACAAACCACGTCTGAATGACCTGAAATTTTGCACACACTTCCCAAATGACACAACGAAGCACTGCAACTCTTGGAATTCCATTCCGACCCTCGGATCAAAATCTTACCTACCAACCTAAAACTACCAAAATATCGACTTCGCCAATCATGCCTAATTCTCGTCCGGACCTCCAAAACCCATTTTGATAACACTCCTAGGTCACAAATCACTCCCAAAGTTAACCGAACCATCGGAACTCACATACAATCCCTCTAATACATAAGTCAACATCTGGTTAACTTTTCCAACTTAAGCCTTCTTTAAAAAGATTGATGTATCAAACCTTATCAAAAATCATTCCGGACTCAATCTGACCAACTCGATACCACAAAATATGGATACAAAGCATAAAGAAGCACAAATGAGGAAAATGGAGCGGTAACTCATGAGACAACTGGCCGGGTCGTCGCATCCTCTCTAACTTAAACAAACATTCATCCTCGAACGAGTTAAGAAACATACCTGAAGCCTCAAAGAGGTGAGGATATCTATTCCGCATCTCAAAATCGGTCTCCCAGGTAACCTCCTTCACGAGCCGACCTCTCTACTGCCCCTTCACTAAAGCTATATCCTTTGACCTCAACTTTTGAACCTGACGACCCAGAATAGCTGCTAGCTCCACACCATAAGTCAAATCATCCTCCAACTGAACCGTGCTGAAATCCAGAACATGAGACGGATCCCCAATATGCTTCCGGGCATAAAAACATGAAATACTGGATGCATACTAGACAAGCTAGGTGGCAAGAGAAGATCATAAGCCACCTCCCCAATCCTCCGAAGTACCTCAAATAGTCCGATGAACTGCGGACTCAACTTTTCTTTCTTCCCAAATCTCATAACACCCTTTCGTGGGTGACACCTTCAATAGAACCTTCTCGCCAACCATGTAAGAAACATCTCAAACCTTCTTGTCAGCATAACACTTTTTCCTCGACTGGTTGTACGAAGTCTCTCCTGAATCACCTTCACCTTCTCCAACACATCCTGCACCAAATCAGTTCCCAATAGCCTAGCCTCACCAGGCTCGAACCAACCAACGTGAGATCTACATCATCTCCCATACAAGGCCTCATATGGAGCCATATGAATACTCGACCGGCAGCTATTGTTCTGAGCAAACTCTGCGAGCAGTAGAAATTGATCCCATGACCCTCTGAAGTCAATAACACAAGCACGCAACATGTCCTCCAATATTTGAATAGTACGCTCGGACTGCCTGTCCTCTGAGGATGAAAAGGTGTGCTCAACTGCACTTGAGTACCTAACTCTCGCTAAACAGACTTCTAAAATTGGGAAGTAAACTGAGTGCCCCGATCTGAAATGATGGAAATTGGGACACCATGCAACCGAAAAATCTCCAAAATATATATCTCCACCAACCGCTATGAAGAATAAGTAGTACAAATAGGAATGACGTGCACAGACTTGGTCAGCCTATCCACAATCACCCAAATAGCATATAACTTCTTCAAAGTCCGAGGAAGTCCAACGACAAAATCCATAGTGATCCTCTCCCACTTCCACTCAGGAATAACCATCTGCTAAAGGAAGCCACCCGGTTCTGATGCTCATATTTCACCTACTGATAATTGAGACACCGAGCTACAAACCCCAAAATGTCTTTCTTCATTCTCCGCCACCAGTAATGTTGCCTAAGGTCCTGATACATCTTCATGGCTCCTAGGTGAATAGAACATCGCGAGCTAAGGGCCTCTTCCAGAATCAACTCCCGAATCCCCTCTACATTGGGCACACAAATTCGGCCCTACATCCTCAATGCTACATCATCACTAATGGTCACATCTCTAGAATCATCATGCTGAACTCTATCTCTAAGGACAAGCAAATGCGGATCATCATACTTGCGCTCTCTGATGCAATCATATAAAGAAGACTGAAATACCACAAAAGCCAATACCCGACTAAGCTCAAAAATATCCAACCTCACAAATCGATAGGCCTGTCCTGAACATCAACCACAAGAGGTCTCTCCCTAGCTGGAATATATGCCAAACTCCCCATACTCACTTCCTTTCGACTCAAAATATCGGCCACCACATAGGCCTTTCCCAGATGGTACAATATAGTCATATCATAATCCTTATGCAACTCCAACCATCTCCGATGTCTCAAATTGATATCCTTTTGCTTGAACAAATACTGAAGACCGCGATGACCAGTGAATACCGCGCAAGACACGCCATATAAGTAATGCCTTCAAATCTTCAATGCGTGAACTATGGCAGCCAACTCTAAATCATGAATGGGGTAGTTCTTCTCCTAGGGCTTCAACTGAAAAGAACCATATGCAATAACTCTACCCTCTTGCATCAACAGAAAATCAATCCCAACTCTCGAAGCATCACAATACACTATGGATGAACCTGATGCTGACGGCAAAACCAACACTGGAGTTGTGGCCAAAGTTGTCTTGAGCTTCTAAAAGCTCTCTCATACTTGTCTGATCATACAAATAAAGCACCCTTTTGACTCAACTTGGTCAAGGGCGATGCGATAGATGAGAATCCCTGAACAAACTGGCGATAATAGCCTGCCAAACCAAGAAAATTACAAATCCCAGTAGCAGAGGGCGGTCTAGGACAACTCTACACCGCCTCTATCTTCTTTGAGTCAACCTATGTACCCTCACAAGACACCACATATCCCAAGAATGCCTCTAAACCAAGCCAGAACACGCACTTGGAGAACTTCGCATAAATCTTCTCCTCCCTCCATATCTACTATACAACTCTCAAATGATCCACGTGCTCCTCCTGACTATGTGAAAATACCCGATTATCATCAATGAAGACTATGACAAACGAATCAAGGTAAGGCCGGAACACGCGGTTCATCAAATGTATGAACGCTGCTGGGGCATTGGTTAGCCCAAAATACATAACCAGGAACTCATAATGACATATATGGTCCTGAAAGCTGTCTAGAGAATATTCAAATCCCTTATCTTCAATAGGTAATAATCCCAATGGGGATCAATCTTGGAGAATACCCTCTCTCCCTGAAGGTGGTCGAATAAATCATCAATTCAAGGAAAAGGATACTTGTTCTTAACTGTTACTTTGTTCAATTGACTATATCCAATGCACATTCTCATTGTGCCATCCTTTTTCTTTACAAACACAACCGGCGCACACCAAGGTGACACACTAGGTCAGATGAACCCCTTTATCTAGGAGTTCCTGAAGTTTCCTGAATACATATTCCGGTTTCATTTTTAGAAATCACAATTATGCCACACGAACGTATAAATAATCACGATAATAGGCTAAGTCGCTCCTAAAGCAAGCTACGATGTTCGTAATATTAACGGCCTAAACAATTGCAACTTCAGTTCCTAGTTTTACTTTCACTAAATTGCTTTCTTAAATTGCAAGGGAAAACATTTAAGCTTAGAGAATCAGAAGGTTTAATTGTTTAATGCACTTAGTCAAACTAACCTCAAGTGCTGCAATATAACTTTTGCCATCCAGAAATGGACCACCTGTGAGCTTTGCACTTCATACTAGAACTTAGAAAGGTCGCAGTCTTGAACCATCTCAGATTATGCATTTCAGCTCGTGAAATAAAGGAATGAGCTACATTTTCCAAGCTGTCATTCAAAACCTCATTGATAGCAGATATTATTGCCTTTTCCTGCTTTGATGGTACATCTTGTGTCTCTAAACTCCAGACCAGAGCTAAGTATCGAAGAAGAAAGTACGCTTGCCGTTAGGTTTAGCGAGCTGCGAGATCTGCATATAATAGTTAGCAGACGATTTATACGATGATGTCAACAACAACAACAACAACAACAACAACCCAGTATAATCCCACTTAGTAGGGTCTGGGGAGGGTAGTGTGTACGCAGACCTTACCCCTACCCTTGGGTAGAGAGGCTGTTTCCAAATAGACCCCTGACATCCTTCCCTCTAAGAACTTCCCACCTTGCTCTTGGGAAGACTCGAACTCACAACCTCTCGGTTGGAAGTGGGGGTTTCTTACCATCAGAGAAACCCCTCTTGTCATAAAATCATTTGAACATTAATTATAATATTGTAACAACAACAACAACCCAGTATAATCTCACTTAGCGGGGTCTAGGGAGGGTAGTGTGTACGCAGACCTTACCCCTGCCCTTGGGTAGAGAGGTTGTTTCCAAATAGACCCTCGGCATATTTCCCTCCAAGAACTTCCCAACTTGCTCTTGGGGAGACTCGAACTCACAACTTCTCGGTTGGAAGTGGGGGTTGCTTACCATCAGAGCAACCCCTCTTGTCTAATTTATACGACGATATCAAACTGTAAAAATTAATGGAACCAAAACCGTTCGATTTTGACCTATATATATCAGCAAACTAACATAACAAACTTGAAATGCATCAATTCCTCCAGATTTGGACAATCTAATCCCACAATTAGCACCTAATTGAAACATACGTTTCGCAACAGCCATTAATTTCTAAAAAAACCACAATAAAACCTTTCAATATATATTAAAATCTTTCGACCAGTTTACAAAGAAGAAGACAACACTCAAATGAGCAAACAGTTGCCTTCAACATCATTGCCAAAGTTGAACAGCGAGTGCTCTCAAACAGATCCGGAAATGAACAAAGATCGATGAGCAGGACCTCAGTTGGAATCGACGGACTCGAATGACAGATGACGAACTAACCGGTTTCTGGTGAAGCTTGCCGGCGATAGAGTTGCGACAGAAAAGACGAGAGAGCGCGAGGGATTTGGAGGGCTGAGTTATTCTCCCTATTTGCGTCTTCTACTAATTTGTTTGTCCGCTAGGTAAGCTGGAGTGTGGTTGTGTTTTGTGTGTCGCGACTGAAGTAAGGTCGCCTGGTTCAAATGTGCCTAGGGTTTTGGCTGTGTTCTCTTCATAGAGAATATGAGCTTGGCTTCAATTAAACAGAAACAGTTGTTGTTGCTAAAGCTCAAGGACTAAGATGACGAAGCTCCAAGACTTTTCCAATGTGAAAGAGCCGAAAAAAACCTGATTGGGGGGGTCTGTATTTTTGTTCAGCGGCGCTCACTTCTCTTGTGCTAGCTCTCTAGGTTAGAAAACTAGGTTTTTGGGTGTGAAGTCGATGATGGGGAACGACTGGTTGTGTTTAAGAGTTTGGGGTTCTCTTGTTTTGGCTGAAGAGGGGTACTGAAGGTGTTCATGCGGCTAGGGTGGTGTGAAGAAGATGGATTTCAAGGGGGTGGGTTCTGATTTTCTGAAAACGGCACATGTCCTCTCTTCTTCTGATTTTTGGCGTATTTTTGTGTCTAGGTTTATAGGTCTAGGTCTTAGGGTTGGGTATTGGGTATTGGGTGTTGGGTGTTGGGCTTAGGTCATTTGGGCCTTCAAATTGGGTCCAATACTCCTTAAATTATTATTAAAAACCGTAGCTGAATTTCTGTAATATAAAATAACTATACTATATATGCAAAAATAAATCCTAATTAATTAAACTAAACTATATGAAACCGTGAAACTATTATATAGTTATTTATTTTCAAGATTATGTAAAGATAAAAATAAGGTACTATTTTTCGTATATTTTTATTTAAATTTATGAAAGATACGTATGCTAAAATATCTTTTGTAATTTTTCATTTTCATGACGAAAATAAAGTAAAGAAGTCAAAAATAGTTGAAATAGCTATATTATGATAAATTAAATATTTACATGCTAACATATAAAAAAATCTTGGGGAGGGTCAAAAATCACATGTTTACAAAGGGTTGCAGCTCGTGTTCAACCCATTAAAAGATTTCAGGTTCAATAGGTTTGGGGCACCGTCCCCCTAAATAACGCGTCCCAATATGAACAGTAGCAGGCTGAACCGGGCTGACCCGTGTTGAAGTGGGCTGAAAATGGGTCAGCCCGACCCGATTAACACCCTTATAATACCTTGCCAAGGCCAAGAAAACTCTGAATCTCCATCGATGAAGATGGTCTGGGCCACTTCTACACTGCTTCAACCTTCTTCGGATCTACCTTGATCCCCTCACTAAACACTACATGTCCCAAAAAGTCCACCGAATCTAAGAGTAACTCACACTTTGAAAATTTTGTATAAAACTCATTTTCTCTCAAGGTCTGAAGCATAGTCCTCAGGCGTTGTTCATGATCCTCCCGATTCTAGGAATACACCAGAATGTCATCAATAAACACAATGATGAATGAGTCAAGACGGGGTCGTAATACACTGTGCATCAAGTGCATGAATGTTGTTGGGGACGTTGTTCATCCCAAATGGCATCACAAGGAACTCGTAGTGACCATACCGAGTCCTAAAAGCGTACTTTGGGATATCTGGCTCCCGAATCTTCAACTAAAGATAGTCTAAACGCAAGTCAATCTTGGAAAATACTCTAGCATCCTGTAACTAATCAAATAGGTCATCAATACGAGGCAATGGATACTTGTTCTTTAATGTAACTTTGTTTAGTTGGTGATAATCAAATCACATACGCATAGAACCATCCTTCTTCTTCACAAACAAGACCGGAGCACCCCAAGGTGACACACCGAGCCGAATAAAGCCCTTATCAAGCAATTCCTATAACTGCTCCTTCACCTCCTTCAACTTAGGAGAAGCCATATGATATGGATGAATAGAGATGGGATGAGTTTCCGATAACAAATCAATACCAAAGTCAATATCCTTGTCGGGTGGAATGCCCGGAAGATCAGCTGGAAATACATCTATAATCCATCACTACTGGAAATAACTCAAATTTAGGAGTATCAATACTGACATCTCTCACATAAGCTAAATACATATCACACCCCTTCTCAATCATTCGTTGAGCCTTTAGAAATAAAATAACTCTACTAGGAGTGTAATCTAAGGTATCCCTCCACTCTAGCCTCAGTAATCTTGACATAGCCAGCGTCACAATCTTGATGTGACAAACAACATTAGCATAATAGGACGACAACTAGTCCATGCCTAAAATAATATCAAAATCTACCATTCTGAGCAATAATAAATTAGCTCGGGTCTTGAAACCACTAAGAACAACCAATAGAACAATAGAATCTCTCACAAATGTAGGCACATAAAAAAGAGAACTCAAAGAATTATGGGGTACGCCCAAATACGAGGCAAAATAAGATGACATATAGGCATAAGTGGAGCGTGGATCAAATAAGACTAGTGTATCTCTATGACATGCCAGAATAATACATGTAATGATAAAGTGTGATGCAACTGCCTTTGTACGAATAGGAAGGGCATAATATCTGGCCTAGACTCCCCCTATAGGGCAACCTCTACCTGCCTGACCTCCACCTAAAGCTGGCTGAGTAGGTGGAGTGGTAGTTTTTGCTGTAATCATAGCCTGAGGACTCAGTAGAGAAAGCGATGCCTGAGTAGTTTGTGGAGGTGCACCCTTCTTAAGTCTAGGGCAATCCCTCACCATATGGAGAGTTTTCCACACTCAAAACAAGCTCTCAGAAGGTGTGGTTGTTGTGGCTAGCCCGAGCCAGGTCCGTTGGACTTACTGCTAAAAGCACCCCATGCAGGAGGTACACTAGACAATGACGATGCATGATAAGGATTTTAGGCCCTAGGACTTGCCAGAATACCACTAGTGGCTAGAAGTTCTGAATGAATAGGGAGACTCACATAGTATGTACCATGACGAGCTGCTGCAGGGGCACAAGTACCACTATAAGTACCAGACTTTCGAGACCTCTTGGCCTCTCTCTCCTCCCTCTCCTAAATCAGCATACCATTTAATCTCCTAGAAATCCCCACAACCTATTGGTGTGCGATGTCCATCTCCAACTCTCGGGCTATGCTAATTTTGATTTTGGGTTGAGCCCCACGCTTAATCGACGAACCCTCTCTCGAACTGTAGCAACCAAGGTTAGTGCATGCCTAGCCAAATCAGTGAAGTGATCCGCATACTCTGAAATAGTCATAGAACCCTATCATAACTGCTCAGACTCTGTGCACCATGCATCTCTAAGACTTTGGGAACATACTCTCTCAAGAACATTTCTGAGAACTGAGTCCACATAAGTGAAGCTTCCTTAGTCGGACTACCCATCTCATAAGCACGTCACTATTGATAGGTCGCTCATTTGAGTTGGAACATAGTGAAAGAAACCCCACTCAACTCCGTTACACACATAGTATGGAGGATTCGGTGGCACTCCTCAATAAAACCTTGGACATCCTCTTATGATAGGCCCCTAAAAGTAGGAGGGTAGTACTTCTTGTACCTCTCGAGCCTGAGCTCCTCCTCCTAAAACTAGTGCCTTAACCTTGGATCGAACTGGGGCTATTGAATGCACTGGTATAACCTATGGTACTTGGTCGACCTAAATCCGTTGCTCTAGGGTATAGGCAGTAGGAGTCTATGCTCCTCCCCCAGCCTGAGATATGGTAGGAGTAAGTGGTATCAACTCTGCCTGAGCCAAAGTGCCAAACATTCTCAGAAATTGTGCAAGGGTCTCCTGAAGAGCTAGTGCAGTAACAGGAGTCTTAGGTTCTTGCGCTCTAACTGTAACTACTGCTGGCTCCTCTGTATCACCTCGTACAGGTGCTCTAGCTGCACCACGTGGACATCCTCGACCTCTACCCCGACCCGAACTTCTCACAGCTCCAACAGGGCATGGGTGTCTGGTCATCTGATCTGGTTGTATGTGACTTCACCTTCTGTGAGAGAATAGAAAGATAGAAGTTTAGAATTCCGAAGTCAACAATTTCACATTACAAGGAATCAAAGAAATGAATTTTTCCTAACAGTTCCATAGCCTTTCGAAGATAAGTACAGACGTCTCTGTACCGATCCGTGAGACTCTAATAAACCTGCTTGTGACTCATAACATTTATGACCTAGAGTTGTGATACTAACTTGTCACAACCTAAATATTCCTCCATAAGATTTCTTGACGCCACCTAGTCTCTATGACCAGGTAAGCCTAATTGCGGAATAACTAAAATAATAGCAATTTGATAACTAAACTTCAACAGATATCTATATAGCTGAAAATGATGTTCGGCATGTGCAAGTAAAACCAACAATTTTGATTAAAAATAACTCCCCAAAGACTCGGTAGTCACAAGCACTAAGAGTTTGTTCTAACTATTGCTATATATCACTAATTAGAAAAACATATAAAGGAGGAACAACATAAAGGATCGAGGGGGACTTTGAGGTCTGCGGATGCTCTGGCAGATTTACCTTGAAGTCTCTGAAGCACCATCAGTACTCTCAACTAACAGCGGGGCTGGTAGGAGGTACCTGGGTCTACACACAAAATATGTTCAGAAGAGTAGCATGAGTACACCATAACATACCTAGTAAGTGTCAAGCCTAACCTCGGTAGAGTAGTGACGAGGTAAGGTCAGGGCCCTACTGGAATATAATAATTTAAGGCAGAAGATATAGCAATATAATAAGAGGCTTGAAATTTAACAAGGGAAAAATTACAAAAAGATAACAGCACAACACATAGGGATAAACCATAGAGGCGCTCCCGAGATACCGTCTCGTAGTCCCAAAAGTAAATACTCAGTTGAGGATCTCCCGAGGTATCTCCTCATAAACTCAAAAGTAAATATGTAGCGGGAGATCTCTCGAGGTAGCACCTCGTAGTCCCAAACTAAATATGCAATAGAGTATTTCCCAAGATATCGCCTCGTAGTCCCAAAAGTAAACACACAGCTCGACAATGGCAACAACAATTGAAAGCAAGAAATCAAATAGTTTAAGACTAAGTACAAGTCAAGGAAAAATAGGAAATTAACTAAGAATGATGCACATATTGTAAATAAACACATAACACACATAGACATGCGATATTAAGCTAAACATGATAACTACACATGCTGAGATAACTCATTCAAAATATTACATATTACTGTTCAATATAAAATTGGTTTTTACAATATGTATGCACTCTTCACCCCGCGTACAAGACATTCACATATTATAGAAGTGTCACAACATTACTAAATCCTAAAGGAATTTCCCCCACACAAGGATAGACAATCCACTTACCTCAAACGAAGCTCAATCAGTCAATAAGGATGCCTTTTCCTCGACTTTCTACCTCCAAATAACCCAAATCTAGCCAAAAGCAATTACATAACATAAATATAGCAATAAGAAACTAATCTATTATAAATTCACCCCAAAAAGTTTAGAATCGGGTAAAAGTAATAGAATACAAACACCCATTGAACGACAAGTCCACCCATATCAATTACTCAAATCCGATTCAAAAATCTCAATCAAAGTCCCTTTTGGTTGAAGAACTTTCCAACTTTTTCCCAAATTTCTCAACCCAAATCCTTAATTAAATGATAAAATTAATGATGGATTAGTGGATATCAATCAAAAAAATTATTACTCAAAAGCTTCCCTACAAATACCTCAAAATCTCGACTAAATTTGAGCTCTCTATCTTAATTTACTAAGAAAATGGCAAACCCTCAATTTTGAAATCTTTATATCCGCCCTGGTGAGTCCTTAATCGCGATCGCGGAAATAGCCACACGATCGCGAAGCAAAACTTAGTTAACATGATATCAACCCTACGCAGCGCGGAATAATCCACGCGAATACGATATACTGTCTCTCATACTAACACAATCGTGATCGTGAATGACCTCACGCATTCGTGGAGAACAAAGCGCGTGGCTCAGCTTTAGCCTCATAAACACTACTCGAACGCAGCCCAAGCCACGTGTTTGCGAAGTACCACTTCACACCAATACGCGTTCGCATACACCTGCCCGTATATGAGAAGAACAAATCCTTCCTCTACCTGTATTAGCGATCACAGACCATCCCATGATATCGTGTATAAGGAGACTAGATGCACCAGATCCCAAAACATCAGCCATCTTCCAAATTCAATTCTCAATCCATTAACTATTCGAAACTCACTCGAGCCCCCTAGGATCTCAACCAAACATACCGACGGTCCTAAAATATCATACGAACTTAGTCGAGCCTTTAAATAATATCGAACAATTCTAACACAAATCACATCCCGATTCAAGATTAATGAACTTTGAAACTTCAACGTCTACAGCCGATGCAGAAACCTATCAAAACACGTCTGATTGACCCAAAATTTTGTATACAAGTCATAATTGACATTACATATCTACTTCAACTTCCGTCTGATTGACCCTAAATTTTGTATACAAGTCACCTTTTTTCAGATATCAAAAAGTCAACTCCTGGTCAAACTTCCTAAAAATTCAACTTTCGCCATTTCAAGCATATTTCAGCTACAGACCTCCAAATCACATTTCGGATATGCTTCTAAGTCCAAAATTATCCAACACAGCTAACGAAACTGACGAAACTCCATTCTAGAGCTTTCTTCATACAATTCCAACTACAATCAAATTCCTAGTACTTAAGCTTTCATTTTAGGGACCAAGTGTCCTATTTCACTCCAAAACCAAAAATAAATTATCCCGACAAGTCACATATGCATAAAATGATACGGGGGAAGTAGTAAATAAGGTATCGTGGCTTATACTCTCAAAAAATCCAGCCGAATCATTACAATCACCATGTTAAAGCAATTTTATAACGAAATTTTATTTTCACTCAACATCATTTCATGTTCGTATTGTACATGAATTTCAAACTAGCAAGTACAAAAGGATAACTAGTCTTCTCTTCTGTACATATTTTAAAACAAAGCATAAATTTTTCATATCATAAGACTTGGGTTATTAACACACCACTAAAATAGCAATACATGTCACCAAATTCAAGTCAGAAACATATGGTCTTGAGATCCAACAAGCCTCCATAATTTCTTACATAAGTGTGACATATGAATTATGTACAAGTCCGAAAATTATACAAAACATAGGTGCATATGCGAATTTGATATCCACAAATTTTTTTGAAAAGTCTACTCCAAAAAGCTCTCTTCAAATCTCTTTTCGCACAACCTACGGTAGAAAACAACAATCGCTAATCATAAAACTTAGTGGCATAAAAACTTTAGTCTTGGAGCCATTAGATTCTCCAATTCCCCTTTTTCAGTCATAGGTGGCTCAATGAAACATAAATTTAAATCAAGTAAGCAAACAAAGGTATCGAATATCAAACCTTTGAAGTGCTTCCAAATATCAGTACCAATGTTCAAGATTCAAGTATCAAGAAAGCTATCCAAGAGAGTTTTTCAAATATCCATTTTTGCCCAATATGTACGTCATGCCACCACACAAGCATAATCAGATATCAAAATGAACTGAAGCCCGAATCAAGTAGGATCAAAACCTAATAACCAAGAGAATTAGGAACCATATTAAAAATGGCTTCTTAGGACATACTTAACATGGACAAGTTCCATAATTTTAGACGAAGCACGAATTCAAAGACAAGATGAAAAAAGATCTGTATCAAGAGACATGCTGAGATAATTGAAAAAGTCACTTCCACAAGAAAGACAAAGTTCTCACGATAATTTAAAATGATTAAGCAATCTGTAAGAGTGGGCGAGTTGCGAATATCTTGCAATATTGAGATAAAACCAATATAACAATATAAAGTGAAGAGAAATGAAGTAAAGTATCAATTTATCTCCAAATATCCACTAAGTATAGATATTTCACGATCAAGTTTATAAACAAACCTTAATGTTTTACCACAAAACAATTCCACCATAATTTGAGGACGTACGAATCAGCTACGCCATAGACCAACCAAATCTGTCCACTTCCTCAACCACCTTCCCTTAGAGTTTATAACGGTATATATACATTAAATACATAATCAAATATATGTATAAGTTCAGTTCTTTTGACATATCGAATTAAACATGATATCTGTGAAAATCACCCTAAATGTTCAAACTAGAAATTTCGGACAGTACCACTGTCTTGTACTGTGACTCAATTCTAAAGATATAAACAAAAAAACTTAGTTGTGTGGTCTTCATCAAAGTTATAGATAAACGTCTTAGGGTTCAAATAAATTTTAAATCGCCCCCATATCATTTTAGTATAAAAATGTATGCTCAAAATACTGATAGTAATGCACAGAGGATTTGTAAACCAGAAAATATGGGTAGCACATGCCCCGTACTTTATCACTCTTTTTAGGGTAAACACAAGAAAAAATAGGTTTTGGAACCTGAACAAAAGAAGATATATGAAATGGCTTTCCAGAAAATCTTGGCTCACTTAAAACGGAACTATATATAAGGAGATATGATAAAACCACTAACAGTTGTCTAGTGTAAAAACAAAATTAGTAACTTACCATAAAAGAGAGGGCAACTTGTGATTTAACAAGAAAAATACTTGATTGTTGGCTTAGTTGAAGAACCTGGAGGTTTTGGTATAATATTTCTAAAGATAAAAATCGGAGAGGATTGTGGTTTTCTTTGTCATGAAGGAATGAAATGAGAGATACTTGTGAAAAGTTGTGTTCAAAAGAGATATATTACTTAGATACGAATCGAAAATTAGGGGGGACCAAATTACTTATTTCTTAACATATTTCTTACTAATTTAACATAAATTACAACGAGGGTGTTTTACATAAGAAAATCACGTCATCTTCTTATTAATATGATCACAATGTAAAATAAGCAATTTTAGAATATCATTAAATTCTAGTATATGAAGTCCCATGTAAACTCTATCCTCATTATATAGATGGTCAATTACGAATGCAAATAGTATCTAAAATTTTTGGGGTATTCATCCGGACAACGCTGCACGGGAAGAAATTTCTCAGGATGAATGTTTAGGTAATAAATCCTGGTAGTGCACTAGAAGGTGTGAGTGAACCATGAATTTATAAAGAATGAAGCTAAGATTTATGTGAGTTTTTCTTGTGGTATATATGGTTTGTATGTAACATATCTTTTTATTATGGAGCGAACAAATAAAGGAACAGACTTTCGAGTAAATTTTTTTTAAAAAATATTACTTAGCTAATAAGGATAGTTTAATAATCACATCAGCTAGCTAGTTATTCTGTTAAAATGATAGTTAGTAAGTTAGTTAGTTAGTCTTAATTAGTCTAAGCTATTTAGAAACTATAAATAACACTATATACATCATTATTAAGTAAAAAAATAAAGACATGGTTATTCTCTTTCTATACTCTCTCCATCGTATAACTCTTCTTCTTCTTCATATTCTCTGCTTTGTTTTCTTCTTCTTTCAGTCACTAAATCAGTGACATTCATCAATCCCCTTGTAATTAGAATCTGTTATCAAAGAAATCAAAGAAAGATTATCCAATTTTGATTTGATCCAATTCCTTAATTCAAATTCAATTTTTACAATTCTTGGTTGTATTAGAAAAATTCAAGATTTGCAAAATGGGTGATCAAAAAGACAATAGTTCTCATATGAATCAAACTTCTACTGGAGTATCAAATCAGCCAGCACGTATTGATTATAATCATCATTTGTTCCTTCATCCCTCATATGTGAGTGGTATATAAATTATTTCCTTTCAGCTAACAGGGATTGAGAAATTACTCAGTTTCGTATCGATCTATGCGTGTTGCTCTGTTAGGAAGGAACAAATTAGGGATAGTAGATGGTTCTTGTAGGAAAGAAAACTTTCCTCCAACTATGGGAAATCATTGGAAGAGAGTGAATGTTATAGTACTGTCATGGATCATGAATTCTATAAATAGAAGTCTTCTTGATGGAATAATGTATGCCTCTAATGCTTAGGTGGTTTGAGATTATACATATTAAAGGTTTTATAAGGTAGATGATACAAGAACGTTTAGTTTGCACAAAGAAATAGACATACTGACACAAGGCACTTCCTCGGTATCTATGTATTTATTCAAATTGAAGGATATGTGAGAAGAATTTGAAGCTTTAATAACAGTTCCTGGATGTGATTGTCCAAGATCTAGGGACTTTGTGGTGTATCTACAAAAGCTAAAAGTATCAGTTTCTTATGGGTCTTAATGAATCCTACTCACAAGCCAGGAGTCAAATTCTCATGAGAAGCCCTCTCCTAACCATTTATCAAGCATATTCAATGATCATAAATGATGAAAGTCAAAAGGCAATAGTTGCTACATCTGGAACCTTAGGTGAAAATAAAATAGGAAATTATGATTTAGGCATGTATACAAAAAACATGGGAAATCAGAGATATAAAAAGAATTACAATGTTCGATGTGATTTCTGTAAGCTCAAAGGTCATAGCAAGGAAAATTGCTTCAAGATTGTTGGTTAACCCCCATATTATAAATTTAAAAAGAAAGGTAACGGTGGAACAGGAGGACCAATAGCATATAATATGCTGCAGAAATACCAAATCAACAGTCTAATATGAACTCAATTGGAACTTATCAGCAGGCACAATCCCAGATGACTAACTCTTTTTAAAACTTGGGTCATGTACAATCAATGCCAATACCACATATAGGAGCTTTTACAAAAGATCAATATGAACAAATATTGCAAATTCTCAACAAAATAACACTGGAAGCAGCAACACTAGTTTTGCAGCAAATATAGCAGGTATGAGTACTGCTTTGTTAGTCTCAAATTATCCAAAAGAATGGATTATTAACACTGGTGCAATAAACCATATGGTGTCGGATATTGAAATGCTAAATCAGAACCCTGTTGTTGAAAATACTAATCCTAAAAGGGTATGTATATCTAATGGTGAAGTGTCTCATGTTACTCACACTAGAACTAGCTCAATATCATCTAGGAGTACACTTAAAAATGTTTTCCATCTGTTTTAGTTCAAGTTTAATCTAATGTATGTGTCAAAGATGACTAAAGAGCTAGCTTGTGCAGCAACCTTCTATCCTCATTTCTGTATTTTTCAGGATCTCATCAATGGGAGGGTGAAGGAGATTGGTAAAGAAAGAGATGGACTATACATTTTGCTAAGTCAGCTTGCTAACAAGGATATGAATTTTAGCCTTTTTGTCAAGGAAGTGTTTATAGCTGAAGATACAAGTCTATGGCATAGAAGATCTGGTCATGTGTCTGTAACTATTTTTAAGAAAATGCTTCTGAATAAAGCCGAGTCTATAGCAAGTAGTAAATAAATGTAATGTTTGTCCCTGTGCAAAACGAATCAGATTACCTTTTTTCAGCAAGTTGTATTAAAGTATTGAAGTTTTAAGCTGGTTCATATGGATATTTGGGGACCATACCTTTGATGGAAATAATGTTTTCTTAACTATAGTTGATGACTTCTCCAGAATGACATTGATCTACTTGTTAAATTTGAAATCTGATGTATGTGTTGTCATTCAGTATTTTTTGAGTTTTGTTCAAACACAATTCAACAAAACGGTTAAGACAATAAGAAGTGACAATGACACAGAATTTGTTAATTACCTTTTGCAGTGATTTGTTCAAGAAATTAGGCATAATACATCAGAGAACATGTGTCTATACACCTCAGCAAAATGGACTAGCTTAAAGAAAACATAGACACATTTTAGAAGTGACCAAAGCAACCATTTTTCAAGCTAATATCCCCATCAAATTCTGGGGCCACTATGTTCTAGTATGTATAATTAACAGATTGCAATCATCAGTCATAGGTGTTTCACCTTATGAAAGGTTATAAAAAAGGAAACCTTTTCTCAATCATATAAGAATACTAGGGTGTCAATGTTATGCTAATGTCATAAAAGAAACTGACAAATTTAAGTCAAGGGCCAAACCTGCAGTTTTAATAGGTTACTAAGAGGTGCAAAAGGGTTATGTTTTGTATGATCTATGTACACACTCATTCTTTGTAAACAGAGATGTTACCTTTAGAGAAGATGTTTTTCCCTTCAAGAAAACTACTGCACATCCACCTCATATATTTCTAACACAATATAGTCTAGATAACAGACAGTTGGAAGATTACAATCAGCTTGTGGTTCCTTATCAACCTTCAAACACTGAAATCTATGAAGCTGTTTATATGGATACAAATACTGAAGTTTTTCAAAACTCTGATATTCAAGAGATCATAGAAGAAGTGAATACTGCACCATCTACCACAATAGAATCAATCTTCAACTAATCTTCCTACTATCTCAATTGAAAATCAATAGATTCAGCTGATCAATACTACTAGAAGATCTGATAAAGATAAACATCCTCATATATGGATGAAGGATTTTGTCTCCTAGAATGTACATTATGATGTCACATATACTATATCTAAGTATATATCTTATGAGAATATTTAACCTAAATATCAAGCTTACATCTCTACTTTCTCTGAAACAACAGAACCTAACTCCTATGCAGAAGCAGTTAGAGATCCTAGATGGGCTAATGCAATAAAATCAGAAATTGAAGCCCTGGAAATCAATCAAACATGGGAAGTTATTTCTTTACCATAAGGAAAAACACCTATAGGGTGTAAATAGATATACAAAATCAAGTACAAAGCTATATGGGAGATAGAAAGATTCAAAGCTAGACGTATAGCCAAAGGCTACAGTGGAAGAGAAGGTATAGATTATCAGGAAACTTTCTCTCTTGTTGTTAAAATGGTAACAGTAAGGACTGTTCTAGCAATTGTAGTCTCCAAAAAATGGCATGTACATCAAATGGATGTATACAATGCATTTCTGCAAGGTGATATCCGTGATGAGAATTACATGGATCTACCACAAGGATTCAAGAGTCAGGGGTATAAACCTATATGCAGAATCAAGAAATCCTTGTATGGACTTAAGTAAGCACCAAGGCGATGGAACTCAAAGTTGATCGAAGCTTTGTTGAAGTTCCAGTTGAATCAAAGTCCATTTGAACATTCTTTATATATGAAGAAAACTGATAGTAGAACTATAGTTGTATTGGTATAGGTAGATGATATGCTTCTAGCAGGAGATAATCTAAAAGTGATACAAGACACTAAAGAAGATCTACAACAGACATTCAAAATGAAGGATCTAGGAGAACTAAAATATTTCCTTGGAATAGAGTTTGCAAGATCAAAGCAAGGGATTCTGATGCCTCGGAGAAAGTACTCTTTGGAACTTACATTAAAACTTGGATTAGCAGCATCTAAACTTATCAACACTCCTATGGACGCAAACATAAAACTCACAACAAGAGAGTTTGATGAACATTTCTGCAAAGATAGTCTAGCAGAAGATAAAGTACAAGCAGATCAAGGTAGCTATCAAAGACTCATAGGTAAACTTCTGTACTTAACTGTTAATAGGCCAGATATATCCTATAATGTTCATACACTCAGCCAATACCTACAACAACCAAAGAAATCTCACACAGAAGTTGTGTTACGAATTGTGAGATATATTAAAAGTCAACCAGGCCAAGGCATTCTTCTATCTAGCAATAATAATGAAACAGTTACAGCTTATTGTGATGCTGATTGAGGAGCTTGTCCACATACCACAAAACCAGTCACAGGATACCTTATCAAAATATGAGAGTCACTGATTTCATGGAAGTCGAAGAAGAAAACTACAATTTCCAGAAGTTCTGCTGAAGTGAAATATAGAAGCCTAGCATCTATTGTTGCTGAATTAACATGGCTACTGAGGTTAATGAAAGTGATTGATGTAAAAGTTGATCAGCAATTTACTATTTTTTGCGATAGCAAATATGCTATTCAAATAGCAGCCAACTGAGTCTATCATGAAAGAATAAAACATATAGAAATAGACTGTCATTTTATAAGAGAAAAGATTTAACAAGGTAGGGTCAAAACTGAGTATATTCCTACAAAAGAGCAACCTACAGACATGATCACAAAGGACTGAATAGAGTACAACATCAATATTTAAGCTCCAATCTTGGGACATTTAATGTTTTATGCCCTCTAGCTTGATGAGGAGTGTTAACGAAAATATTACGTACCTAATATGGATAGTTTAGTAATTACATCAACTAGTTAGTTATTCTGTTAAGATAGTAGTTAGTAAGTTAGTTAGTTAGTCTTATTTAGTCTAATCTAGTTAGCAACTATTAATAACATTGTATACATCATTATTTGGATTAAGTGAAATAATAAAGATTTAGTTATTCTATCTCTATACTCTCTCTATCATACAACTCTTCTTCTTCTTCTTCCTATTCTCTACTTTGTTTTCTTCTTCTTTCAGTCACTAAATCAGTGACATTCATCAACCCTTTTGTAATTAGAACACAATCACTTTTAAAATACTTGAAAAGAGTATTAAAGTCTCGCTTTGCTTCCTCTGCTCACAGTTGAAGAAACATCATCTACAGTGATCTTCTTAGGCTACCACAGTGGCGGACCTAGGATTTTGCACAAGCAGGTTTAGTCAAAGACGAGCAAAAGTAATAGTATAAATACTTCTCTTCTGAGGCTACCACAATGGTGGATCTAGGATTTTACATAAGCGGGTTAATGTTTTAAACGCCAATACCACACAAGAGGGGGGTAATTTGTGTGTTACCCAATTTTCGCTTAACTACTCTAAAGAAGAACCTGGTTCTTCTAGGTGTTCCAACTACTACTATTTGTGAAATAATAAATACTAAAAGTAAAGAACATGAATATTTTTATGTGGAAAATACCTGGCTCAAAAGGTGAAAAAATCACGATCTACTACTCAGTAGAATTTTCCCAAATTTTAATTAAAATAACTAAGCCAAAATAGTATTTACAAAGACTCTTTGTAAACCTAAGGATTAACTCTAATCCCATTATGGCTCACAGCCTCAACTGTTGCCACAACTTCAAGTTAACTCTAACTTGAAAACTCTAAGTACCTAATACAAATGCTTCTATGAAAGCTGAAAGGTACAACTTTAAACCACCTACTACAGTTGAACTAGAATAAAAGAAAGACACAATGGAACTGAATCTTCTATCTTGTTCAAGTAGCTTCAGGAGTGCACACTTAATCTCACATAAATTTCTTCCAAAATCGCCTTGCTCTTTTGCTCTCAATTTAGTTTAACTTATCCGTATGTGCAATACCTGTAAAAGAGAACAATCACTGTTATTTAATAGGCTAGGAATCAGAGTTTTATTGAGACTTAAATTCTATCGCATAAGAGTTCCTAATAATATCAAACTCTAACATTATCTTTATCCCGGATTGTCTTCTCTTCATACAAGGAGACTTTCTCGTCTTATCTAATATGCACCTTTTTTATCAGATCAGGAGATATTGATACTGGATTAGTACGACTTATCTCCTTCACGTGCACCTCACATGTATAGGTTGATCATAACTGTGCTTCACAACATGGACATGGTCTATGACTAAGTTTATTTGTCATTCTTCAAAACTTCACCTATTCTTAGGCCAATAAATTCCCTTTTTTGACGATGACAAACTCTGTGCTTTTTACTGATCTGGAACATCTAAGAACTCAATAGTAAACTATAAAATTCACTTATCATTAAGGACCAGGTTAACTAGGTTATAAATATCACAAATTTCAGAATAATGTGTAAAGCACAATATCACTTCCCCCTTTTGGCATCATTGAAAAGTTTCATACACGGTGTGAATCCCAGATTTTAATAAATTCTCATGGCCACTGGAGCAATTGTAGGTGCAATCATGGTGCAATCATCAGTATTCAAACAAACATATTTAAACTATCAAGGTCAGAAGAATCATTGATCAAGAGAAAATAGCAGTTGTCATTGATAGAGATATGTTGCCACCAACAATCCGCACAAAGAAAGAAAAAAATTCAAACCATGAGCAAAAAAATAGAGAAATCCCTAATCTAGGTCACTGGGGGTACTAAAACAAGTGCAGGAGACAGGATCTAGGAGTCCTAAGGCTTGGAGGAACTAGAGGGTTGGGATTGGGTTTGGAGAAGATTCAACATGTTCTGAAGAATTCCATCATTCTTCTCCTTTTCTTTTGCAAGATCAAATCTGAGATCGTCTCTCTCAGCTTCTACTTCAAGCACACGTGCCTTGAGCCTATCTATTTCAGTATCCTTGGTAGCACATTCCTGAACCAAGCTCCTAACCTTGCTCTTAGTGGGTGTCCTCTTGGATGAACCACGTTCATTTGGGATGGCATTGACTGGATAGTCACAAGGCAGTAGAGTATTGATGCCAAAGTGTTCCTTGCTTGAGTTCATTTCCCATTTCTTCAGAGGCACATTCAGCATGTCCAGAACTGTGGTTAGAATAAAGCCATATGGAATAGCATGAGCCTTGGAGCCATTTATGACCCTGCCTAGTAGCTTGACAATGAAAGCAGGCCAATTGATTTGCTTTCATCTCTCTAGGCACACCATAAGGACCTGATCTATGTAGTTAGTTGTGTGCCTTCTCTCCTGTCTGGAAATAAGCACTTGTTGAAAAATTCAAACAAAACCTTGTGCTCAGGCCACATCTCACTTTTCTGCACAGCTCTGGCTTCATTCACTTCTTCTGAATCACAAAACCTCTTGGTGATTTCAAGGGCCGTAGGGAAGGAGTCCAGGCATGGCCACCTTTGTCTTGTATAGTCATCAAACCATTCAGAGGGTATGTCCAGGATCTCTCCTAGTTTCTCTGCATCAAACTGCACTTGGACTCCTTTCACCAGGCTACTAATAACTCAACCCTTTACAGCAAAATTGGTCATAAATTCAATCAGCTCATTACCATCCATCTGAAGGACCATGTCCTTCCATCCCTGAGCAGCTAAATTATCAACATATCTCATCATCCCTAGTTCCATCAGGTCCTTCAACAGTCTACCTTTTAAAATCTTTCTTCTGCCAAAAATGGCAAGCTTGTCATGTTCCTTCTTAGAATCAATTTCTTCTTCTTCACCACTCCAGTCATCATCATCAGAAACTTTTGTTTGTTTGGTTTTTACTGCAGATCTTGTCCTCTTGGCTAGTGTGGGTTCAGCAGCTATAGACACAAAGGAAGACTTGTTGGAGAAAGTCTTGGGCTTTTTAGGCTTGGGTGTAGGAACCTCCACTGTTGTACCCCTTTCTTCATGGACCAGTTCCATCTCTGCTTCCTCAACTGCCTCTGAGGATTCTGCAATCTTTCCCTTTCTCTTATCCATTTTATTTTTCTTACTTTCTTCTAAAGCCTTTTGTAACTCTGTTTCACCCTGCTTCTGTGGTTCTTCCCTTTGGAAATGAAAAGGCAGCAAGTGTTGGGGATGAAGCCTTTCTTTTCTTGGATTGATAGGAACATTTGGGGATTTTGTTGTGGGATTTCTGTGTTTCCTTAGGTCATAGCTTGCTCCAACCTTCTTGAGTAGGTCTTCTAGGGTTTCTTCAGTAGATGAAACAGGTTCATCTCTTTGTGTGCTCAAATGAACCAATCCCGCAGCAGCTTCTCCAGAACCATTTCCTCTTGACTCTATTCCACTTTTTTCTACCCTTTCATGTTCAACACCACAAATATCAGGCACTACTCTTTTCCCAGTTCCCCTCTCTTCACCACTGTTGGAACACACTTTCAAAGACGTTGAACTAAATTTGTGTTCGTTTTTGTAGGTTTTGATGAATGACAAACCGACGTGGATGCAAAGTTTACAAATGCCAAATCGTGACAAACCGACGTGGATGCAAAGTTGACAAATACCAAATCGTCGTGAATACGAAGATATCATTGAACAAACAAGGCGAGAATTATGGCTAACGGACCAAGGAAGAGTCCAAGTAAAGAAGAGTCAAGAACAAGACCAAGAGATGCATTGAAGACATTATTGAGTTGTTTGCATTGTGATCTTGATCCGACAATGGATTCAAGTCTTGGCTTCTCTCTAAAATCATTTTATCAATCATGCATATCATAAATATTGTTGTTAACCAAAGTTTTGTGACCATGCCCAAACCAAAAATCTGACCGTCGGCTTCCGTCGACGAGACGTTGGCTAGACGTCGGCTAGACATCTTCATGGTTTTTGACATTTTCATTTTAGCCAAAATGGTTTTTGAAATATTATCATTGGTTTTCACTTCTGGGCATATATAAACATATTCCAAATCATTATTTCATAAAAACCACACTTGATTTATGGTCGTCGTCTAAACACGTGGAAAACGTCTTTTGACAAAGTGACGCGATGTTTATAACCTTGGAAACTTGTTTTTTAAGAACTAAGTCTTGGTTTTCACTTTTTATACCATAAACAAGCTTTTCCAACACTTGGCTTTTGATTTGGAACACTTTGGTTTGTGGGTTGGTTTTCAAGGTTAAATAATCGATTATCATGTTCCAATAATCGATTATCTTGCTAATGTAGCAAAACCCCAACTTACAGAAGGTTATGATAATCGATTATCATCTTCAGATAATCGATTATCACCTCAGATAATCGATTATCATTATCTGATAATCGATTATTCTGTGTATCCAGCCGAAACTTGAAATTACAGAGAGGTTAAATAATCGATTATCCTTTGGAGAATAATCGATTATCTAGTTACCGTTGCCATTCAACGACTAGTTTTTTGAACGTTGAAGTAAGATAATCGATTATGCAATTAAGATAATCGATTATTCTGCATTTTAATTCAAAATTCTTGTTTAACTATTGAGCGACGGTCACTTGATCCTTGACGGCTATAAATAGACCCCAAAACCTCTCATTTCAACAACAGTTCTTCAACAATCTGATATACTTTCATTGCATTCAATTTATTCATATTTCATAGCTTTTGAGAGCCAAAATCTTGAAGAAATTGTTGTGTTCTTGAGCGTTCTTAAGTCTACTCATATCTACTCTATAAGAGAGTCTTGTTCTTGAGTGCTAAGTGTTTGTATACACTTGAAGGGAAGTCTAATCCCTTGTTGTTGTAAGAAGGAAGGTTTCATTCCTTCGGTTGAAGTCTTGGAGTGCGGTATCTCCGAGCAAACGTTGTTGAGGCTTGTGTGACTCGAGTTCTCAAGTTGTATTGGTTTGTTGAGCACCTTTAAGCTTAACGGAGTTAGTTGCAGCTCGAGAGAATCTCTCGGGAGACTGGACGTAACCACACGTTGTGGCGAACCAGTATAAATTTGGTGTGCTCCCTCCTTACTCTTTTTATTTCCGCATTTACTTCGATTTTATTCCTGCGATTTTTGTTAAACGCTATTCACCCCCCCCCCCTTTAGCGTTGGGCACTTATTTTAACAATTGGTATTAGAGCCATACTCTTTGAAAGACTTAACAGTTTGAGAGAAACGATCTATCCTTCTACTCAGAATCTTTATGCAGGAATTGGTGAGGGACAATCAACCACGAGGCCACCACTCTTCGATGGCACAAATTACACCTATTGGAAGGAGTGGATGAGAATCTTCATCCAATCCAACAACTTTTTATTGTGGCAAATCATCAAAAAGGGTGAACAATTGCCCACTAAGGAAGTCGAGGATAAAGTCGTCCTAAAGACGGAGAACGAATATGATGCAGAGGACATCAAAAAGGTGGAGAACAATGCTAAGGCCATCAACATGCTGTACTGTGCAGTAAACCCCGATGATTATCGGAAGATTTCATGTTGCACCACGGCCAAGCAAATGTGGGAGAAGCTAGAGGTCACCTACGAAGGTACAGACCAAGTCCGAGAGGCTAAAATTTATTTTCTAACCCATGAATGTGAATTATTTCGTATGAAGGAGAACGAAAAAATCGAAGACATGTTTGAACGATTTTCAAAAATTGTCAACGACCTCCACGCACTCAAGAAGACGTACACGGACAAGGAGCTTGTAAGAAAAATCCTGCGGAGCCTCACTCCGGAGTGGCGTTCCAAAGCCGATTCATTTCAAGAGTCAATTGGCATCACCAACGTCACAATAGACGGACTTCGGGGGAATCTAAAGACGTACGAGTCCACCATTCTTAACCCTCCTTTGGAAGATCAAAGGAAAAGAAGCATTGCACTCAAGGCCTCCACATCACAACCTCAAGTCATTGAGGATTCAAGCGATGAGGATAACGAGTTTGGACTCGTTATTAAAAAGTTCCACAAGTTCATGCGTAAAGAGTATGAATGGAAGGGAAAGAGGCAAGGAGGACCACCCAAATGCTATTAGTGTGGAGAAGTTGAGCACATCAAAACTAAATGCCCAAACACAAAGACGGAAAAGAAGACCGTCAAGAAACAAAGAGCATACATCTCTTGGGGAATCGACTCCAGGGATGAGTCAAGCGATGGAGATGAAGATGAAACCGCCAATTTATGTCTCATGGCACATGAGGAAGCACAAAAAGAGGTATGTGAAACTTCTCCTAAAGATCCTTATACTTATGAAGATATGCAAGACGCCTTTGATGAGTTATTTGGCGAATTTGTTAGCGCTTCTAAAACCATTAAGGATTTAAAGAAACAACTCTCTTCAAAGGAGAAGGAGTTGGAAAAATTGAGCCAAGATAATGAAAAATTAAGAGAAGAAAATAAATTTTTTGGCAAAAGAAGCACCGACAAACCCGAAGGCTCAAACGAAAGTTGCAAGTCTTGCAAATCTCTCAAAGACCAAGTTGAAAAACTTAAGGGTACTTTGAACAAATTTAATACTTCTCATAAAAACCTCAATAAAGTACTTGGAAATTTGAAATCTACTAAACATGGCTTAGGTTTCGAAAATAATATTAATATGAATGAAAAAGTTGAGCCAAAACCTAAACAACCTAAGGCTCAACCTAGGAAAGATAAAATTAATATTAATAGACAACCTAGAAATGATAATTCTAGGAACACTAGACAACCTAGAACAAACACTAGGAGAAATGTTGAGCACTTTAGAACACCTAGAAACGGTTTTCAAAAAGTGCATCAAAACTACGCTTCTCAAAATAGGGTAAATAAATTTAGACCACCTAGAAGCTATTATCAACCTAGGAGGATGCATAATCCGAATGTCATTTGCCATTATTGTAATAGGATAGGTCATATAGCTCCGGTTTGCTTTACTAGGCATAGGCATATCACGATTAAACAATCACACTACCACTTTGCACCTAACATCCAAGGACCCAAAATGGCTTGGGTACCGAAATCTCATTGATTTGGTATGTAGGTATGCTTGAAGGCATCAAGTGTACTTTGGTACCTTGATAGCGGATGCTCCAAGCACATGAACAGAGATGCATCCAAATTTTTACAAATAAGACCCACCAAAGGAGGAAACATAGTCTTTGGAGACAATAGCAAAGGAAAAATAATCGCCATTGGTTCGGTTGGTAAGGATGAAACCTCCTCTATTGATAATGTTTTATTAGTTAAAGGTCTTAAGAACAATCTCTTGAGCATAAGTCAATTGTGTGACAAGGGAAATCGTGTGTTTTTCAATTCTAAATCATGTACGGTTGAACGCCTTACTGATAATAAGGTTATGTTACATGGTGATAGAATTGATAATATTTATATGGTTAACCTTGAAAACTCTTCATCAAACTTTGCTAAATGCCTCATAAGTAAAGAGGACGATATGTGGCTATGGCATCGAAGAGTAGCTCATGTTAACATGAACCTTTTGAATAAATTGGTTTCACAAGACTTAGTAGTTGGTCTCCCAAAACTCAAGTTTGAGAGGGACACCATTTGTGATTCATGTCAAAGAGGGAAGCAAGTAAAGGCCTCTTTTAAACCGAAAAATGTTGTCTCAACAACAAGGCCTTTACAACTTTTGCATATGGATCTCTTGGGACCATCAAGAACAAAAGGTTTTGATGGGAATTACTTTGCCTTTGTCATTGTTGATGACTACTCTAGGTACACATGGACATTATTTCTAACTCACAAAAGTGAGCCGTTTCTAGTTTTCAAAAGTTTCCTTAAACGTGTTCAAAATGAAAAGAGCACAACAATTACATCCATAAGAAGTGATCACGGTGGTGAGTTCGAACGAAATCTCCTTGCGGATTTTTGTGACGAACTTGGCATTGAGCATAACTTCTCCGCTCCACATACACCACAACAAAATGGAGTGGTGGAATGTAAAAATCGATGTCTCGAGGAGATGGCTAGAACAATGCTCGATGAAGCAAAAATTCCTAAGTATTTTTGGGCGGATGCCGTGAGTACCGCAAGTTATGGGTTAAACTGAGCCGTCATAAGACCGATACTCATAAAAATGCCATATGAACTTTACAAGGGAAGAAAGCCAAACCTCTCCCATCTTCGAGTTTTTGGTTGTAAATGTTTTATTCATAATAATGGAAAGGACAACTTGGGGAAATTTGATGCAAAATCCGATGAAGGCATCTTTCTCGGTTATTCATTGCGTAGTAAAGCCTATAGAGTCTTTAATAAATGCACTTTAACTATTGAGGAGTCCCCTCATGTTTTGTTTTCCGAGAATGATACTCGCTTGGTGAGAAAGGATATTTGTGATGATCTTGCAGATTCATTGGAGAAGATTAATCCTCAAGGCAATGTGGAAAAAGAGAGCCCAAAGGAAGTCCAAGACGAAGTCATGGAACAACCTTTAAAAGAGAAACAACCACAAGAGGAAGAGACGTTGATGCCTAGAGCTTGGACGACGTCTAGAAATCATCCTCTCGATAAGGTAATTGGTGACATCGAACAAGGGGTATGTACCCGAAACTCTCTTAAGGACACCGTAGGACACATGGCTTTTGTATCACAAATTGAACCTACAACCATTTCCGAAGCAATTGAGGATGAGCATTGGACCTTGGCAATGCAAGAGGAGCTTAACCAATTCAAACATAATGACGTTTAGGAATTGGGGCCAAGACCAAATGATCATACCGTAATTGGCACGAAATGGGTGTTCCGTAACAAACTTGATGAAAATGGTATTATAACTAGAAACAAAGCTAGGCTCGTAGCTAAAGGCTACAATCAAAAAGAAGGCATTGATTTTGAAGAAACTTATGCACCGGTAGCACGTTTAGAAGCTATTCGTTTATTACTTGCTTTTGCTTCATCTATGGATTTTAAACTATACCAAATGGATGTCAAGACTGCCTTCCTCAATGGGTTTATTCAAGAGGAAGTGTATGTTGAACAACCCCCGGGTTTCGAAGACTTTGAATCCCCCGATTATGTCTTCAAACTCAAGAAAGCACTCTACGGTCTTAAACAAGCTCCCGGAGCTTGGTACGAACGCTTGAGTAAATTTATTTTGGACAATGAGTTCAAAAGGGGGAAAGTTGATACAACACTCTTTATCAAGAGTAAAAACAAAGATATCCTCTTGGTTCAAGTTTACATAGATGACATTATTTTTCGGTGCTACTAACGAATTTTTGTACAAGGAATTTTCGAAAAATGATGACAAGTGAGTTCGAGATGTCAATGATGGGTGAGCTCAATTTCTTCTTGGGATTGCAGGTGAAACAAATGAAAGAAGGGACTTTCATTTGTCAATCTACGTATTGCAAGGAATTGCTCAAACGTTTTGAGATGAACAACGCCAAAGCAATGGCACTCCCATGAGCACATCCGATCACCTTGACAAAGACAAAATAGGTAACGAAGTAGATGTAAAGAAGTATCGAGATATGATTGAATCCCTTCTTTATCTTACCACAAGTAGGCCAGACATTATGTTTAGCGTTTGTTTATGCGCTCGGTATCAATCTTGTCCGAAGGAATCGCACTTAACTGCGGTAAAACGGATAATGAAATACCTTGTTGGCACTATGAATGTAGGACTTTGGTATCCCAAAGGTTCTTCATGCCAACTCATTGGCTATTCCGACTCTGATTTTGCGGGTTGCAAATTGGACCGCAAAAGCACAAGTGGAACATGCCACTTACTTGGCAGTTCCTAAGTATCATGGTTTAGTAAGAAGCAAGTAAGTGTTGTGTTATCCACCACCGAGGCCGAATATGTGGCTGCGGGGAGTTGTTGTGCTCAAATCCTTTGGATGAAGCAACAACTCTTGGATTATGGCCTTAGTATTGATCATATCCCTCTTCGGTGTGATAATACTAGCACCATAAGCTTGACAAAGAACCCCGTTCTTCATTCAAGGACGAAACACATTGAAATTAGGCATCATTTCATTAGAGATCATGTTCTCAAAGGTGATGTCGAGATTGAGTTTGTGGAAACAAAATATCAATTAGCCGACATTTTCACAAAACCTTTAGAGAAAGAGTCATTTTTCTGCATTCGTAGCGAACTCGGAATACTTGATTCCACGATGATCTAATGCGTGCATTTGTGAAATATTTTATTTGAACTATCACTAACTTGAGCGTCGGAGACGTCTAACTCTTTTTTGCAGGTCTCAAAATGGCCACAAAGTCAGGGGGAACAAATTCAAACCATTTTGAGTTGCATTGGAAATTTTCTGGAATTTTAGAAGCGCATTGTTCTGCAACTCCAGGAATTTAGCGCAAAGTACAGATATGGAAAATGTTGACGAGGTGCCGGAAACCGATGATGACGGTGACGGTGATGATGATGATGATGAAACAACGGCGAGTGACGGAGATGACGATAGCTCCTAAAAGCTTTTAGAGCTCAAGCTCGACTCTCTTTCTCTTTAGTTTATGTTTTGAATAATTCTTTAATTCTTCCATTAAGTACTCTATCTTTAATCCCTTAATCAATAAAATTTTTGCTAATGTCAAAAGGGGGAAGAAAAGGTCTATGCATAAATTGAGGGGGAACTCATTACGCATTTGGCACAAACGTTTGAACACCTATGCATATCCCCATATCGGTTTGCCATTATCAAAAAGGGGGAAATTGTTGGAACACACTTTCAAATATGTTGAACTAAAGTCGTGTTCGTTTTGTAGGTTTTGATGAATGACAAACCGACGTGGATGCAAAGTTGACAAATGCCAAATCGTGACAAACCGACGTGGATTCAAAGTTGACAAATACCAAATCGTCGTGAATACGAAGATATCATTGAACAAACAAGGCGAGAATTATGTCTAACGGACCAAAGAAGAGTCCAAGTAAAGAAGAGTCAAGAACAAGACCAAGAGATGCATTGAAGATATTATTGAGTTGTTTGCATTGTGATCTTGATCCGACAATGGATTCAAGTCTTTGCTTCTCTCTAAAATCATTTTATCAAATCATGCATATCATAAATATTTTTGTTGACCAAAGTTTTGTGACCATGCCCAAACCAAAAATCTGACCGTCGGCTTCCGTTGACGAGATGTTGGCTAGACTTCGGCTAGACATTGGCTAGACGCGGCTAGACATCGTCATGGTTTTTGACATTTTCATTTTAGCCAAAATGGTTTTTGAAATATTATCATTGGTTTTCACTTCTAGGCATATTTAAACATATTCCAAATCATTATTTCATAAAAACCACACTTGATTTATGGTCGTCGTCTAAACACGTGGAAAACGTCATTTGACAAAGTGACGCGACGTTTATGACCTTGGAAACTTGTTTTTTAAGAACTATGTCTTGGTTTTCACTTTTTATACCATAAACAAGCTTTTCCAACACTTGGTTTTTGATTTGGAACACTTTGATTTGTGGGTTGGTTTTCAAGGTTAAATAATCGATTATCATGTTCCAATAATCGATTATCTTGCTAATGTAGCAAAACCCCAACTTACAGAAGGTTCTGATAATCGATTATCATCTTCAGATTATTGATTATCACCTTAAATAATCGATTATCATTATCTGATAATCGATTATTCTGTGTATCCAGCCCAAACTTGAAATTACAGAGAGGTTAAATAATCGATTATACTTTGGAGAATAATCGATTATCTAGTTACCGTTGCCATCCAGCGACTAGTTTTTTGAACGTTGAAGTAAGATAATCGATTATGCAATTAAGATAATCTATTATTCTGCCTTTTAATTCAAAATTCTTGTCTAACTATTGAGCAACGGTCACTTGATCCTTGAGGGCTATAAATAGACCCCAAAACCTCTCATTTCAACAAAAATTCTTCCACAATCTGATATACTTTCATTGCATTCAATTCATTCATATTTCATAGCTTTTGAGAGCCAAAATCTTGAAGAAATTGTTGTGTTCTTGAGCGTTCTTAAGTCTACTCATAACTACTCTATGTGAGAGTCCTGTTCTTGAGTGCTAAGTGTTTGTATACACTTGAAGGGAAGTCTAATCCCTTGTTGTTGTAAAAAGGAAGGTTTCATTCCTTTGGTTGAAGTCTTGGAGTGCGGTATCCCCGAGCAAACGTTGTTGAGGCTCGTGTGTCTCGAGTTCTCAAGTTGTATTGGTTTGTTGAGCACCTTTTAGCTTAACGGAGTTAGTTGCAGCTCGAGAGAGTCTCTTGGGAGACTAGACGTAACCACACGTTGTGGCGAACCAGTATAAATTTGGTGTGCTCCCTCCTTACTCTTTTTATTTCCGCATTTACTTCGATTTTATTCTTGCGATTTTTGTTAAACGCTATTCACCCCCTTCTAGCGTTGGGCACTTATTCTAACAACCACATGCACCATCTCTCTCTTTTTATTATTCTAAATTCTTTTTACCTCCACTCCTATATATTTTAGGAAACTCAACATCCCTAATAGGTCCGACCAGAACAAACCTAGTCTCAAGGTTCTCAATTACAGATGAACTTACCTTGGAAGGAGATTCTTGAGTATTTTTAGAGTCAAAAGACCTATGTCCTTCCCCCTCAGTAGCAGATTGATAGGATTCAGACGTAGAGCTGGAATCGGACTTTTAAGCTTTGCTTGCTTTCACTTGGCTTGTTTTCAACCTTTCATTTAGAGCTTACTCAGAGCACCAGATGGTACAATCTTTCTAGCAAGCATTTACCCTGTGTAGTCTAGGTTTTCGAAATGCACTAGGTGGGGTGGTTGAGGATGAATTTGAGGGAGATAGTGGTGGAGGATATCCGGGGTTGTTTTGAGGGTTAGACATGATCATTGATTTCTTGAGAGAATTTGGAAATTTTGGAGAAGATGGTAAGTGAAAGTAAAGACGAGTTTTTGACAGTTGAGCGCTATGATGAAGCTGTAGAATTGAAGTGTATTAAAAGTGGTCAAATAGGAGTCTAATCAACCTGAAATTTCAGATTTTGAATGATCTATTTGGCTTCCCTAGATATTAGGCAAAAATTATGGTTTAGAGTTTTAGATGGATGGAACTGGTTCAATGCTAACGGGTAGAATTTTTCTAGGAATTTGACAAGTATAGGACTTCTGCTCATGATTGAATTATTAATCTTTCTAATTGTGCAGAGTATAGAAAACATACCTAAGCTTTCATATGAACTCATACTGATGAACCAGGTTCTTCATTTAAATATTACTTGAACATACCTCAAATGCCATAATAGAGAAAATTTTGTAAGAGATCAAAGAGTCATATAAACACATGTCACATGAGTGTACTAATTAAAGTATGAAGTTTAGTAATAATTAATCTAGATATTTACAAAAGTTCAAGATTCCTAGCAAAAAAATATTATTTTTTTTATTTTTCAATTTTTTCGTGCATTCTGAGCTGGGCCTATTAGGTGATCTTAATCATCCCTAATTCCAAGGTGTTCCTCTCAAAGATTTCTTTGCTCTGTGCTTTAGTGAAGATGTCAGCAATTTATTTATCAGTAGCACAAAATTCTATGGCGATCAATCCTTTCTCGTAGTTATCTCTCAAGAAGTGGTGTCTAATATCTATATGCTTAGTCCTCTTATGATGAACAGGATTCTTTGTCATACTTACAGCACTAGTGTTATCACAGAATGTAGGAATGCAATGAACTTCAATGCTAAAATCGACCAGTTGTTGTTTGATACGTAGTAATTGAGCACAACACGAGGCAGCAACAACATTCTCAACCTCACAATGGATAAGGCCACTGAATTTTGCTTTTTAGTAGCCCATGATACAAGACATGAACCAAGAAAATCAGCCACACCTGAGGTGCTTTTCCTATCCACTTGGAACCCTGCATAATCAGCATCAGCATATCCTACTAGATTGAAATTACTACCTTTGGGATACCAAAGACACATATTACTGGTGCCTTTCAAATATCTTAGTATCCTCTTGATAGCATGTAAGTGAGACTCTGTTGGATTAGCCTGAAAGCGAGCACAAAGTCTTGCACGAAAAACAATGTCAGGTCTGCGGGTACTAAGATACAAAAGTAAACCAATTATACCCCTATACAACTTTTGAACAACTGATGAACCAGGTTCACCAATATCTAATTTAGTGGCAGTTGCAATATGAGTGTCTATTTCCTTTAATTCATCCATTTTAAACTTTTTGATGAGCTCTTTTGCATACTTCTGTTGATGAATCATGGTTCCACGTGGGCTTTGTTTGATTTGTATCCCTAAGAAAAATTAAGCTCGCCCATCATACTTATTTCAAACTCACTCCCCGTTAGTTTTGCAAAATCCTTGCTTAGTTTATCAGTGGTGGCCCCAAAGATTATGTCATCAACATATATTTGAACTACGAGGAGGTCCTTACCTTTTTCTCATAAGAATTGGGTACTGTCAATTTTACCTCTTTTATAGCCATGTTCAAGCAAACATTTGGACAATCGTTCATATATGCTCTAGGAGCCCGCTTGAGTCCATAAAGAGCCTTGTCTAATTTGTATACATGCTCAGGACATTCCTTGCTTTCGAATCCTGGAGGTTATTTCATAATCACTTCTTCTTTCAGGTAGCCATTTAGGAAGGCACTTTTGACATCCATCTGATGGAAAGTGAATTTCATGCGTGATGCAAAGGCTATGAGGAGTCTTATTGCCTCTAGTATTGTAACTGGAGCAAAAGTCTCATCATAATTTATGCCATCCTCTTGACTGTAACCTTGGACCACCAGTCTTGCGTTACTTCTTGTAACTGTCCCATCTTCATCTAATTTGTTTCTAAAGACTCATTTTGTACCAATAATTGATCTATCCTTGGGTCTTGGAACTAGATGTGAAACTTGACTTCTTTCGAACTGATTGAGTTTATCTTGCATTGCATTCACCCAGTCTGCATCCTGCAAAGCCTCAACAATATTTTTAGGTTCAATAAGAGATAAAAAGGCATCAAAAGCACACAGATTCTTCAATTGTGATCTAGTATTGACTCCAGATGTTGGATCAGTGATAATGTTCTAAATAGGATGAGAAGTTTGATACTTGTGAGGTTTCACAACCAACTGGTTTCTATTAGATGTTTCTTCCATGTTCTGTTACCGAGGAACAAGGTCATAAAAATGGTGTTTTAGGGTATTTATTTCAATTCCTCTTTGATTAGTTCCCCCTGTTAGGTTGCCCTAAATGGAAGAACCTATTCCATCACCTGTTTCTTCTTTTGGTGCCACTTTAACGTATGTTGAGGCATCAGTCAAATCCTTTGCCAATCCAATGGCTTCATCTTCATGTTCATGTCTCTCAGAAACAATGTTAGTTTCATCAAACACTACATGCGCATTTTCTTCACACACAAAGTTCTTTTATTAAACACTTTATATGCTTTGCTATGTGAAGGATATCCCAAGAATACTCCCTCATCACTTGTGCACAAAGCACTTGCATCCAAATTCCCTAATATGGGATATATTTGGTTTTCTCCCTTTAATTAACTCATAGAGAGTCATCTCTATAACAGGTCTAGTCATACATCTATTGATAATGTAACATGCAGTGTTTACAGCCTCTGCCCAAAAGTTGTGGGGCAGTTTACTAGAAAGCATAGTCCTAGCCATGTTTTCAAGAGTCCTGTTCTTTCTTTCAACTACACCATTTTGTTGAGGAGTCCTAGGGACGAAAAAGTTATGATCTATACCATTTTCATCACAGAATTCAGCAAACTTAGCATTTTCAAATTCAGTTCCATGATCAGCCCTAATGGATGCAAGTTGATTTCCTAATTGTTTATGAGTTTTTCTAACAAAAGCAGTAAACATGTCAAATGCTTCATCTTTAGATGTTAAAAATAGTACCCATGTAAATCTAGAATAATCATCAACAAGTACCATTACATATTTCTTTCCACCTCTGCTCATGGTTCTGATTGGACCATAGAGATCCATATGGACCAATTTCAATGACTTGGTTGTGCTTATCATTTTCTTGCTTTTGAAGGATGATCTTACCCGCTTCCCCCTTGCGCAGGCCTCACAAACTTTGTCTTCCTTGAACTTGATGCTATGTAACCCTATCACCAAGTCCTTAGAGACTAATTTGTTTAATTGATTTAGACTGGCATAACCAAGTCATTTGTGCCACAAGATGGGGTCATTATCCAGCACTCTCAGGCATGTGAGTTCATTTTCTGAAAGAGTAGACAAATCTACAATGTAAATATGGTTAACTCTTTTTCCCTGCAAAAAAATCTTGTTAGTGATAAGGCTAATCACAAAGCATTTAGTAGAGGTGAATGCTACAAGGTTACCTCTGTACACAGTTGTGACACACTGATCAAGCAGTATTTCAAGTAGACATTTTCAGTGGAGTGATAGTCTGTCTTACCTACCTTTCTAACCCCAATAATCTCACCTTTCTTCCCATTTTCAAAGGAGACATTACCTCCCTTTAAGTCCTCAAGTAAAAAACATTGTTTCTTGCTTCCAGTCATATGTTTTGAGCAGGCACTATACATGTACCATATTTGGCTACTTCCCTCCACTTGGACTTGCAAAAAAAAATCAGGGGTTAGTATTAGGAACCCAAACTAGTTGGGGTCCCTTTCTATAGGCAAAGGGATAAATCAAATTCCTTCTGGCCCACCTAGGCAACCTATTTTTTTCTTGAACAAAAGCTTTGTTCTTTTAACTGGCCTTTTCTTTTGCATTACATTCATTTTTGTAATGGCCAGTCTTGCCTTAGTGTGTGCAGATTTTGTTCTCAGGAAGAGTGAGGTACTTGCTTTTAGGATCCCACTTAGGTGCTTGAGTCCCATAGCCAAGTCATCTTTTGTTGCTACTATAATGTTCTTATAGCCAGGAAAGTGCATTATAAGCCTTGTTCTATTTGCAAGTTCTGTCTAGTTCATATTTTACCTTCCCTGGATCTTCTTTTAATACTCTTATCTGCACATCCTTCATTTACACAACCCATCCTTCATTTTTCATAAGTTTTCTTCTAGGGTGAGATGTATGTGATTAGCTTTCTTCTTTCATGTTCCTAGTTTCAGTTTTGAGTTCTCAAACCTAAGTTCTAGGACACTCGTGTTAAGTTCAAGAACCTGGTTCTTACACTCAGCATTTTTAATTTCACTCTCATTAGCCCTAGACTCTAGATTTTTACACTTGGCTTTTTGGATCACACATTCCCTAGACAGATCTTTCTTCTCATAGTTAATTATCTTAGACTCATCAATGAAGTCTAGCAATAGCACAGACAACCTTTTTTTAAAAAGGAATTTAATCTTGTATTTAGGATGAAGAATACTTACCTCTTGTACATCATCTAATTCTCCGATGTACATAAGTGCTTGTTCATCTCTAGCTTCATGTTCTGAGTCATCATCAGATGTTTCTCCCCAGGCAACAACCATAGCCTTTGTTGACCCTTTATTACTTCTTGGTTGAACATGTTCCTTCGTTCAGCCCTTCCTTCTTCCACTCAATTTCTCATTGAGGACAATTCTTGATCATGTGATCAGTCTTACCACATTTGTAGCAACCCTCATCGGTCTGTTTCTCAAAAGCCCTTTAGTTTATTGAAGGTTGTACCTCTTGAAGAACACTTTCCTCTCCTGGGATCATAGTCATTTCATCATCCTCCATATCTAATCCTTCAGCTATTCTGAGAGCCAGACCTTTTTCCTTCTTGGATACATCCATTTTCGTTGTTTGCCGTCTCAGTTCATAGATAGTGAGGTTTTCAATTAATTCATCCAGCTTGAGGGTAGCAATAGTCTTTGATTTCTGAATAGCAGTGATTTTTCTTTTCCAAGAGACTGGAAAAACCCTTATCAAAATCTTCTCAATTTTGTCTTCTTCAAGAATAATCCTTCCAAGAGACTTAAGTTCATTTGTTAGTGTGGTGAACCTTGTATACATCTCTTGGATGGTTTCTCCTTCATTCATGGTGAAATTCTCATATTGAGAATACAAAGGTATTCCTCTGGACCTCTTCACTTGAGTTGTTCCTTCATGAGCCACTTGCAAAGTGTCGTAGATTTCTTTAGCAGTGGTATAGCTTTGAATTCTACTGTACACATCTGGACCTTGTCCACACACCATCCATTTCTTGGCCTTGTCATTCTTCTCCCATTTCTTCAGGTCTTCAACGGTGCCGTCAACTCTTCTCTTTGGCACATCCACTCCTTCAGCATTCTTCTTTATAGTTGCTAGAGCACCATTAGTGACTATGTCCCAGAGTTCATAGTCTTCTCCTATGATGTGATCCCTCATCCTGTTCTTCCACCAATAATAGTACTGACCATTGAAAATTGGAGGCCCAGCAGTGGATTGCCCTTCCAAGTTCCCAGGCAGTGCACTAATTTTGATATTTTCCTAAGGTGTTAGCCTCTTCAAGGATAACCCGCTCTGATTACAATTGATGTTTTAAGCGTCAATGCCGCGCAAGACGAGGGTGATTTGTATGGTACCCAATTTTCTCTTAAATACTCTAAAGAAGAACCCAGTTCTACTAGGTGTTCCAACTATTACTGTTTGCGGAATAATAAATATTGAAATTAAAGAACACATATATTTTTACGTAGAAAACATCTGGCTCAAAAGGTAAAAAACCACGACCTACTACTCAGTAGGATTTTTCCAAACTTCAACTAAAATCACTACGTCAAAACAGCATTTACAATAACTCTTTGAAAACCTAAGGATTAACTATAATTCTTTTGTGGCACACAGCCTCAACTGCTGCGACAACTTCAAGTTAACTCTAACTTGAAAACTCTAAGTACCTTTTACAAATACTTATGAAAGCTTAAAGGTACAACTTTAAACTACCTAATACAATTGAACTAGAATAAAAGAAAGACACAATGAAATTGATTCTTCTATCTTGTTCGAGTAGCTTCAAGAGCGTACACTCAATCTCACATAAATTACTTGCAAAATCGCCTAGCTCTTTTGCTCTCAATTTGGTTTAACTTATGCGTATGTGCAATACCTGTAAAAGAGAACAATCACTGTTATTTAATAGGTTAGGAAGCATAGTTTGATTGAGACTCAATTTCTATCGCAGAAGAGTTCCTAATGATATCAAACTCTAACACTATTTTTATCCCGGATTGTCATCTCTTTATATAAGGAGATTTTCTCTCCTTATCTAATATGCAATCTTTTCAATCAGATCAGGAGATATTGTTGCTGGATCAGTATGACTTATCTCCTTCCCGTGCAGCTCACATTTATAGCTTGATCATAACTGTGCTTCACAAGATGGACCTGGTCCATGACTGAGTTCATTTGTCATTCTTCACAACTTCACCTGCCCTTGGAGCAACACAGGTTCAGTCAAAGACGAGCACAAATAATAGTATAAATGGTGTCGGCTATGAAAACCAAGATTTGATAATTATTTATTTATAATTCTTAACAAAATGTCACAATGATATTATTCTAAAGTTGGCACTATAGCTCTAACAAAATTGAAAATATTTTTCAAAAGCTACAAACATAGATATCTCTGCTTGTAGATAGTAATTTAACAAATTTTACTTCCAGAAATTCAACAAAACAAATATTTGTTAACTCTAAAATATTTAAATAAATCTAGAGTTTTCCTTGTTAATAATAAGAAGTTTTTAACTGAAGAGTGGAGAGAATAAATCTATAAATACTAAACTAATTCAAGTAACAACCTTTTGGAGTTATATACCAAACTAGAAAATTATAAAACAAATAAACGTCACTAAATTAAATAATACTAACTAATTATAAATAATTTCAAGAAATATGTTTGCTTTTTTATCAAATTTTAAGAACTAACGAATCAATTTCACTTTGTAGGTAGGTTTGATTTTTTTGAGCAGATTAAAGTATAGAATAATTTTTATTGTGTTATGGTATGAAAGAAAGATAAAGTAACATAGTAAAATAATATATGAGTGGACATAAGAGTAATATTAGAAGGACTCTGTTTAAACTGAAACACAATCTTCGCCATTGGTTGCATACGTTCCTTCCCAGAATACATATTAAAAGAATTAACTGGAAGATGGATAAAATGGGATTCGAACATGGCAACCCCCAACCCTCAACCTCCAAGACATTTTGAACTCATTGTGTCACGACGCAATTTCCATTTCAAATTTTCATTTTAAATTCTGATAGCGCCCAACGCTATTATTAAGTAAACCAACATTAATCAATCTAGTGGTTGTTGGTTTTAAATAAGTTTTTAAATGAATATTATTTTTCTCATTTAGTCAAGTTTTAGGAGTTTGCAAATAAAACACAATTTAAGCGAAAGCAGTAAAGTCGAAATCACATAAACAAATCTAAAATCATAAGTCACTCGCGTGTGTATCAAGATCTGTTGTTACAAGTATGTGGGCATCTAATAGAATATACAAAAGAATAATAATTTACTGTCTGAAAAGAAATAGACATAAAATAGAATATAAAGAAGACTCCAGTTGCTGGAGGACGGCTCAAAAGGCAGCTCACCATGAAGTCTCGAAAGGGGAATACGATCTACGCGCCGGAATAGTAACCAGATGCACCTGCCTCAAATCCTATACAATCAATTACAAAAGTGTAGCATGAGTGCATAAAAAATATATCCAGCAACTATCTCGTCTAACCTCGAAGAAGTAGTGACGAGGGATCGATTCTGACACTTACTAGGACCAACGATATAATAATAAGAAATTTTAATTTTTAAATCATACAGTAAACTCAAAACAAGAATAATAACGAGAAAATCCTTCCATCATATTTAAGACTTCAAACCACTTTTTTCATTTAAAAACAAGTAACCTTTCAAGCAGCAAATTATACAAGCTATAAAGAGCTTCAGTTCTATTATCACACATAAATATCACCAAGAGAGTTCGTGCCTATCCAACATAAATGTAAATTTTGAACTACTGGAGGTTGAACGACGCAAATCATAAATGCATCTATTAACCTGCCATGGCAATCGACCAACTTTCATCAGAGTAGTGAAAATAATCACCCTGCTCGGGGAATATACTTGCGATGCGGTTAAATATAAATATTACGTAACCTTTCTCAATTCTTTTCAATATAGTAACTACTTGAAATCTTGAAATCCTCAACTTAGTTCCATTCAATGCAAATCAACAAATATATTCTGATAACGGTACCCACAAAGCATGGTGTAAGCCTAGAACAATTCGGACATAATAAGAATAGTAGCTATGTACGGTCCTCCGTCACTTCGTGCATACATAGCCCCCACAAATAATCATATATATTAATTAAGTTCACCTATGGGGAAAATTTTCCTCTTAAAATATTAGAAAATAGACTTACCTTGCTTCAAAGCTTACTTCCAAACTCAACAATCTAAAACTATTCAAATAGTGTAAAAACCAATAATAATAGGTTCAAAAGTTCATATTCTAACTATTAAAGTGATTACTCGACCTCAAAGGCAAGATTCCAACAATTCACCCATGGGCCAACGTGCCCGGATTTTGAAATTTTTTGAAGGAAGTTGTCACGATCTGGATTTTTTACCCCGTGGGAGTCGTGATAGCGCCCACTAATGTGAGCTAGGCAAGCCAATCCTTTGAACTAATGACTTCATGGTCCAATTATTTCCTTTTTAACAATTATAAAGCAATAATGTGTAAACAGTGCGATTTGATGGTGTCACATATGTGGAGGATTTGTTATGTCGAGAGATTGCCCTATTGATACATATGCGAGGCAGTAAACATAAGAAATGGCAAATTGGTCTTAGCAAGCTCAACTATTTTCCTTAGCCTATGATTTTACATACTATAGCACAGATTGTATATACATAGCAAATCGAGTAATGAGATTCTTGTATTAGCATAGTAGTTAGTCCAAAACTACTATCATGATCTTTGATGTACATATACGTTGTTATCAATGAAAGCTTAATTTTACTGTAAAAAAAATGTGTAAACAGTGAAAATTTAAAGTAAGCAGAAGAAAAGCAATAGAATATCTAAACATGTATCCAAAACAAGTGTCTGAGCCTCAACTAACCAGAACTAGTGTCACAGTACCACAGACGATCTAAGAATGCTACATACAAAGTCTGAAAATAAATGATACATTGTTTCTGAATTAAGGAAATGAAACATGAATAAAGGAAATATAGGAGGTGACGTAAAGGCCCGCGAACGTCTGCAGGGCTACCTCGGGTCACCTGTGTGGACTAAAGACAGCACCCTCACCGTGATCCAAGTGCTCCGGTATTGGTATCTGCACACAGTGCAGAATGTAGTATCAGCACAACTGACCCTATGTGTTGGTAAGTACCTAGCCTAACCTCGGCGAAGTAGTAAAGAGGCTAGGACAAGACTACCAAATAAACCTGTACAGTTAAATCATATACAGTGGAAAAATTAAAGCAGATAATTATAGTTAAATATGGGAGGGGAAAAACATGTTTCGGGAAAGAACAGGTAACAACAGAATATCATGAGGATTACAAAGAAACCAAAATCTGACTACTAATAAGGATAAGGAAAACAAAGCCAGAATTCAATTCCATTTCACATCTTGTTGCAGGCGTGCAACCCGATCTCATTTCATGTATCTCGTTGCAGGCATGCAACTCGATCCCATTTCACATATCTCGTTGCAGGCGCACAATCCGCTCCTATTTTATATATCTTCTTGTAGGCTTGCAACCCGCTCCCATTTCATATATCTTGTTGCAGGCGTGCGACCCGATCCCATTTCACATATCTCGTTGCAGGTGTACAACCCACTCCTATTTCATATATCTTGTTGCAATCGTGCAACCTGATCTCATTTGCATATCTTGTTGCAGGCGTGCAACCCGATCCCTTTTCACATATCTCGTTGCAGGTGTGCAACCCACTCCCATTTCATATATCTCGTTGCAATCATGTAACCTGATCTCATTTCGCATATCTTGTTGCAGGCATGCAACTCGCTCCTATTTCATATATCTTATTGCAAGCCTGCAACCCACTCCCATTTTATATATTTCCATGGCAGAATGCCACCCGATCCCAGTTACCAATCAACAATAATCACAAAGAATCCCGGCAAGGAAAAAGAACCATATAACAACATCCCGACAAGGAAACAATAATATTTCAACAACATTCCGGCAAGACGATAATATAACAATAACATCCCGGCAAGGGAACAATAATGATAATGACATATGAAGCACAATAAACTACAACCGAGTTATAATAGTTATAATAAAAGACTCACAAGTTTTCTTAACACCGACGTATAGATACTCGTCACCATGCCTATACATCGTACACCATAATTGAACTTAGCAAATAAGACACAACTCATAATCGCTCAATCTAAGATTAGACCTAACACTTACCTCGATGTCACGCACATAATTCACGTCTCAACTATCGCTTTACCCCTTGATTCCACCACCAATTCGCTCGTATCTAGCCACAAGTTAATTAATTACATCAATAAACGCTAAATGAATCAACTCTAATGCATGAAAATGAGTCTTTCAAAGTTTTACCCAAAAAGTCAAAGATAGCTCCCAGGCCCACATGGTCAAAACTCAATGTTTGAACCCAAAACCCGACTATACATTCCCCCACGAAGCCAAATATATAATTTATTTTGAAATCGGACCTTATATTGAGATTAAATCCCCTAATTTTTGAAAAAATATAGGTTCTACCTAAAACACCCAATTTCCCCACGAAAATCATTGATATTGAGTTGAAATCATGTTAAAAGATGTCAATGATTGAAGGAAACGAGTTAAAATTGACTACAATCGATTTGGAAGAAGATTTGTTCTTGAAAAATCACCCTAGGGAGTTTGTGTTTTGAAAGGATGTGAAAAATAGTTGATTTTTGGATAAGTATAAAAAAACTGCAAGTTGCAGTTATGGAAAATGCGAACAGGGTTCGCAATTGCGAACCCCCACCTCTACTATTTTTGCACTTGCGATAGTGGTGTCGCATTTTCGACAGAGGGTGATCTAGGTGGTTGACGCATTTGCGACAAAACTTCACGTTTGCGAAGAAGGCTGCCCAGGCCACCTCCCACATTTGCAATACATGGCTTGCATTTGCGTTCTCGTATTAGCGAGACAGGATTTGCAAATGTGAAGCTTGCAGGCCTGAAGCATACCAGCAATTCCCTAAGTTAAATTTTCATTATGTGGCCTATCCAAAACTCATCCGAGCCATCGGATCTCCAAACCAAACATGTACACCAACCTAAAAATATCATACGGACTCGCTCGTGCATTCAAATCACCAAAATAACATCAACAACTATGAATTTAGCATAAAAATCATGAAATTTTTTAAGAACGTCAAATTTCTAATTTTTATCAAAAACGATCCAATTCACGTCGTTTCAAGTCCGTTTCTTACAAAATTTCACAAACTTATCTTATATCACATATAAGACATGTACCGGGCGTCGAAACCAAAATACGGGCCCGATACCATCAGTTTCTAATCACAATGCATTATAGATCGCATAAACAATTTCAAAAAAAATTCCTTTAAATATTTATTTCTCGGGCTTGGGACCTCGAAATTCAATTCCAGGCATACGCCCAAGTCTCATATTTATCTACGGACCCTACGGGACCGTTAACTGATGGGTCCGGGTCCGTTTACCCTGAATATTGACCGAAGTCAAATTAATTCATTATAAAGTTAAAAATTTTCATTTTCTATAGATTTTCAAATATAGTTTTCCGGCTATGTGCCCGGACTGCACACGCAAATCGAGGTAAGACAAAAAGAGGTTTTTCTAAGGCATCGAAATGTAGAATTTACTTTTAAAACAAGTGATGACCTTTTGAGTCATCACATTCTCCACCTCTAAAACAATTGTTCGTCCTCGAACGGACATAAAAAGGAAGTACCTGAGTCGGGGAAAAGATTGGGATAACGGCTGCACATATCGGACTCGGACTTCCAGGTCGATGCCTCAGCAGGCTAATCTCTCCACTGAACACAAACAGAAGGAATACTCTTCGATCTCAACTAACGAACTAGGTGGTCTAGAATAGCTACTTGCTCCTCCTCATAAGACAAGTCCTTTTCCAACTGGACAGTGTTGAAATCTAACACGTGGGATGGATCGCCATGGTACTTTCGAAGCATGGACACATGAAACACTGAGTGCATGGCTGATAAGCTCGGCGCTGGCCCAAGTTTGTAAGACACCTCTCCCACTCGATCAAGAATCTCAAAAGGGCCAATGAACCTAGGGCAAAGCTTGCCTTTCTTCTGAAATCTCATCACGCCTTTTATGGGCGACACTCTAATCAATACCCGCTCATCGTCCATGAATGCCAAATCACGAGCCTTGCGGTCGGCATAACTCTTTTGCCTGGATTGAGCTGTACGAAGCCTATCCTGAATGATCCTGACCTTGTCCAAGGCATCCTATACTAGGTCTGTACCCAACAACCAATTGTCTTCTAGCTCAAACCATCCAACCGGCGATCGACACCGCCTACCATACAAATCCTCATAAGGAGCCATCTGGATACTCGACCGGTAGCTGTTGTTGTAGGAAACTCTACAAAAGGCAAAAACTGATTCCATGAGCCTCTAAAGTTAATGACACAAGCTTGGAGCATATCCTCTAAAATCTTAATGGTCCACTCGGACTGCCCGTCCGTTTGAGGATGAAATGTTATGCTCAACTCAACCCATGTGCCCAACTTTCGCTAACTGCTCTCTAAAAATGTGAGGTAAATTGTGTACCTCAGGCTGAAATGATAGACACAGGCACACCATGAAGGCAAATAATCTCCTAGATATAGATCCTCTCAGAAAAATAGGAGACTGCAATAGGAATGAAATGTGCTGACTTGGTCAGCCTATCAACAATAACCCACACTGTACCGAACTTCCTCTTAGTCCGTGGGAGTTTGACAACAAAGTCCATAGTGATACGCTCCAACTTCCACTTAGGAATCTCAATCTTCTCGAACAACCCATCGGGCTTCTGATGCTCGAACTATACCTACTGGCAATTCAAACACCGAGTCACATATGCAACGCTATCCTTCTTCATTCTTCTCCACCAATAAAACCTGTGTAAATTCGGATACATCTTCGTGGTTTCCGGATGAATAGAGTATCGGGAGATATGGGCCTCTTCTAAGATCAAATCTTGAATCATATCCACATTAGGAACACAAACTGGACCTTTCAATCTCAAAACTCCATCATCACTTAAGGTAACTTGTTTGGCACCTCCGCGCTGCACCATGACTCTAAGGACACATAAATAAGGATCATCATACTGTAGATCTCATAAAAGAACCTCTGCACTAGAACCACGAACATAGGCTAAATAGGCCATAAACCCTTTCTCAACCGTACGTCGAGCCTTCACATACGAGATAACACTGTGGGTAGAATGACCAGGAGTCCCTCTCCACTCTAAACAAGATAAATCCGGCAAGGTTAAGGTTATAGTCTTGGCATGACAGTCCAGGATAGCATGATAAGGTGATAACCAATCCATCTCCAATATGATATCGAAATCAACCATGTCCAGAAGAAGCAAATCTACACGAGTCTCAAGACCCCCAATCAAAATTATACAAGAATGATGGACTCGATCTACCATAATAGAATCACCCACCAGTGTAGACACATAAACAGGAGCACTCAAAGAATCACTAGGCATGACCAGATACGGTGCAAAATAAGATGGCACATAGGAGTATGTAGATCCTAGATCAAATAAAACTGAAGAATCTCTGCTACAAACCAGAATAATACATGTAATCACTACATCGAAAGCCTCATCCTCGGGCCTGGCTAGAAGAGCATAACATCGGGGTTGGACCCCACCTCCCTGTACCATATCTTTGGGACGGCCAGCTGCTGGTTGGCCTCCACCTCTAGCGGCCTGAGCTCCACCTCTAACACATCTACCTCCACCTCTAGCACCTTTATCCCTAACTCTAGCCGGTTGGGCGGGTTGTGGAACACTCGGTGCCTGAACTATGGCACGGGAACCCCAATGCTGAGAGCTACTCGGTGCTCGAGGGAAAAACCTAGCAATGTGACCCATATCACCACAAGTGTAACAAGCCCTCGGCTGCTGAGACTACTGACCCTGACGACCTGAATAACCACCCTGAAAACTCTGAAGCGACGGTGCACTGATAGGAGCTGGTGGTGCACTGTAGGACTTGTCATCATAATACTGCACATGAGAACCACGGCCACTTGAAACACCATGAGAAACCTAAAGTGCTAACTGATAAGGCCTAGGATGCTGGCCTCTACCATATGAATCCCTGCCTTACGACGAGGCACCACTAAATCTGCCTGAATGACGAGGCCTCTTGTCCGACCCATGACCACCTCCCTACGATAGGATCATCTCAACTCTCGGGGCCACATTGGCCACCTCCTGGAAAGTAATCTCACTCCTAGTATCCATTGCCATCTGAAGTCAGATCGGCTGAATAAGCCCATCAATGAACCTCTTTATGCTCTCTCTCTCTCTCTCTCTCTCTCTCTCTCTCTCTCTCTCTCTCTCTCTCTCTCTCTCTCTATCTATCTATCTCTCTCACTCTCTCGCTGGTAAGTATGATAAGAGCATGAAGAGCCAAGACAATGAATATGGTCTCATACTAAGTAATTATCATAAAACCATGTTGGAGATGCTCAAACTGCCTCTGATAGGCCTCACTCTGAGTGATAGGGAGAAACTTCTCCAGAAATAGTTGTGTAAACTTCTCCCAAGTCAAAGCTGGTGATCCGACTAGTCTAGCCAAACAATAGTCTTTCCACCAGTCTTGGCGGATCTAGACAAGCGAAAAGTAGCAAAGTCAACCCCATTGGTCTCCACAAACCCTATGTTCCTGAGAACCTCATGACAGCTGTCTAGATAATCCTGGGGATCCTCAGAAGATGCACCACTGAACGTAGTAGTGAAGAGCTTGGTAAACTTGTCCAATATCCACAAAGCATCGATAGACATGGTTGCTCCATCACTCGACTGGGCTACCACACCCTGCTAAACTGTTCTAACTGGCTGAATGCTAGATTCTGAAACTGGGGAGCTACCTACTCCAAAGTGCGAGTAGCAGGAGTATGGGATAATCCTCCAATCTGAGAGATGGTTGGTGCTACAGGGAAAAATCCTTCTCGGGTAATGCTCTTCATATGTCCTACTAGACGGACCCGAGCATCCGGGAGTACTAGAGTAGCAATAAACCCCTCTGGGACTTGAGCTGGGCCTACCAGAACTGTTTGGGTCGGAACCTCATCATCAAAGTAAACCTGAGGCTCTGTCGCTAGTGTTGTTGATCTAGCCTGAGCTCTGCCCCTACCTCGGCCTCTAGCACGGCCTCGGCCTCACCCTCTACCTCTCAGGGAGTTGTTGCTGGGGGATCAGGCTGCTGGTCGGCGAATGAGGAAGCGCGTCTTCTTAGCATCTGTGAGAGAATGAAATAGAAATCCAATCACCATTGAGAAACCAAACCGCACAACAGGAAAGAATAGATGTGAAATTTTCCTAACTCTGTAGCCTCTTGGGGGATAAATACAGACGCCTCTCTACCAATCTCTCAGACTCTACTAAGCTTGTCTGTGAATTATGAGACCCATATAGCCTAGAGTTCTGATATCAACTTGTCATGACCCAAATTTCCCACCCTCGGAAGTCGTGATAGTGTCTACTAATGTGAGATAGGGAAGCCAATCCTTTGAACTAATGACTTCATGATGGCGTCTACTAATGTGAGCTAGGAAAGCCAATCCTTTGAATTAGTTACTTCATGATCCAATTATTTTCTTTTTAACAATTATAAAGCAATAACGTGTAAATAGCAAAAATTCAAAGTAAGCGGAAGAAAAGCAATAGAATATCTGAACATGTATCCAAAACAACTGTTTGAGCCTCAACTACCCAGAACTGGTGCCACAGTATCACGGACGATCTAAGAAATCTACATACAAGGTCTGAAAATAAACGATACACTATTTCTGAAATAAGGAAATGAAACACGAATAATGGAAAGGTAGGAGGTAATGCCAAGGCTCGTGGACGTCTACAGGACTACCTCAGGTCGCCTGTGTGGACTGAAGACAGAACCCTCAATGCGGTCCAAGCGCTCCGATATCGGTATCTGCATATAGTGCAAAGTATATTATTAGCACAACCAACCCCATGTGCTGGTAAGTGTCTAGCCTAACCTCGGCGAAGTAGTGACGAAGCTAGGACCGGACTACCAAATAAACTTGTGCAGTTAAATTATATATAGCAGGAAAATAAAAGCAAATAATTACAATTAAAGATGGGAGGGGGAAAACATGCTTCGGGGAAGAACAGGTAACAACAGAATATCAAGAGGATTACAAAGAAACCAAAATCTGATTACTAATAAGGATAAGGAAAACAAAGGTAGAATTCACTTTCATTTCACATCTTGTTGCAGACATGCAACCCGGTCCCATTTCACATATCTCGTTGCAGGTGTGCAATCCGTTCCCATTTCATATATCTTGTTACAGTCGTGCAACCCGCTCCCATTTCATATATCTTATTGCAGGCATGCAACCCGATCACATGTTACGTATGCAACCCGCTCCCATTTTATATATCTTGTTGTAGGCGTGCAACTCGATCCCATTTCACATATCTCATTATAGGCGTGACCTTCTCCCAATTTCATATCTTGTTGTAGGCGTACAATCCGATTCCATTTTGCATATCATGTTGCAGGCGTGAAACCTGATCCTATTTTATATATCTTGTTGCAGGCGTGCAACTCGTTCCATTTCATATATTTCTATGGCCGCGTGCCACACGATCCCAGTTACCAATCAACAATAATCACAAAGAATCTCGGCAAGGGTACAAGAACTATATAACAACATCCCGGTAAGGGAACAATAATATTTTAACAACATCCCAGCAAGGGAACGATAATATGACAATAACATCCTGATAAGGGAACAATGATGATAATGATATATGAAGCGTGATAAACCACAACCGAGTCATAACAATTACAATAAAATATTCACGGGCTTGCTTGACATCGACGTATAGATACTCGTCACCATGCCTATACATCATACTCTATAACATAGCAAATAAGACACAACTGCTAATCCCTCAAGCTAAGGTTAGACCAAATACATAACTTAATGCCACGAACACAATTCATGTATCAACTATTACTTTACCCCTTGATTCCACCACCAATTCGCTTGAATCTAGCCACAAGTTACTTAATTACATCAATAAACACTAAATGAATCAACTCCAATGCATGAAAATGAGTTTTTCAAAGTTTTACCGAAAAAGTCAAAAATCCCCATGGGCCCACATGGTCAAAACCCCAGGTTCGAACCCAAAACACGACTACCCATTCCCCACGAACCCAAATATATAATTTGTAAATCTCCAATTCTTGAAAAAACCTAGGTTCTGCCCAAAATACCAAATTTTCCCATGAAAATTATTGATTTTGAGTTGACGTCATGTTAAAAGATGTTAATGATTGAAGAAAACGAGTTAAAATTGACTTACAATCGATTTGGAAGAAGATTTGTTCTGGAAAAATTGCCCTGGGGAATTTGTGTTTTCAAAGGATATGAAAAATTGTTGATTTTTGGCTAAATATAAAATTTACAGGTTGCAGTTATGGGAAATGCAAACGGGGTTCGCAATTGCAAACCCTGATCTTTGATATTTTCGCATTTGTGAAAGCAATGTCGCATTTTCGAAGTCGCATTTGTAACTAAGATCTTGCATTTGCGACTGAGAGGGATCTAGGTGGGTGTCACATTTGCGAAGAAAACTGCCTAGGCCACCTCCCGTATTTGCAATACATGGCTAACATTTGCGAGCTCGCATTTGTGAGACAAGCTTCGCAAATGTGAACCCTGCAGGCCTGAAGCATACCAACAATTCCCTAAGTTAAAGTTTCACTCCATGGTCTATCCAAAACTCATTCGAGAACTCGGGGCTCCAAATCAAACATGCACACGAACCTAAAAATATGATACGAAATCGGTCGTGCATTCAAATCACTAAAATAACATCAAAAACTATGAATTTAGCACAAAAATCATAAAATTTTCTTATGAACTTCAAATATTCAATTTTTCTCAAAAACGATCCGGTTCACGTCGTTTCAAGTCCGTTTCTTACCAAATTTCACATACTTATTTTAAAATACATATAAGACAGTACCAGATGCTAGAACTAAAATACGGGCCCAATACAATCAAGTTCTAATCACAATTCATTTCCAAATCTCATAAACAATCTCAAAAAAATAATCTCCTTTAAAAATTCATTTATCGGGCTTGGGACCTCGGAATTCGATTCTGGGCATACGCCCAAGTCCTATATTTTTCTACGGACACTCCGGAACGTCAACTCATGCGTCCGGGTCTGTTTACCTAAAATATTAATCAAAAGTAAATTAATTCATTTTAAAGTCAAAATTTATCATTTTTCAAGGATTTTCACATATAAGCTTTCTGGTTACGCGTCCGGATTGCACACGCAAATTGAGTTGAGACAGAAAGAGGTTTTTAAGGCCTTGAAATACAGAATTTACTTTTAAACAAGTGATGAACAGAAGTTTTTACCCATAACCTACGGAACATATTTATATGATTATAACTAATTTCATGGTCAATTTCGTGGTAAAAATCTCATTTTTGTCCAACCCTAGATTCTTCATCTAAACCCATAATTTTCGCAATTTATACATGTTAATCTATCCATAATCTAATGCCTTAACCACATATTGTAGAAGTTATTTACCTCCAAAAGCTAGATGAAAATACCTCTCAAGAAGCTCCAAAAATTACCCAACAATGGAGTGAAAATGAATAAAAAACTCCGAAGTCCATAATAAATGAAGTGCATTGTCTCCAAATTTTCCGCACCTGCGATCACTGCGCCTCATCCGTGCCCCTGGTTCTGCAAATCCGGGAGGTTCCTGCTTCCGCGAAAAAGGAGTCGCATCTACGGAACTTGGGCTCCTCTTCTTGGGCCGCATCTGCCAGGCTCTACCCGCACCCGCGGCAGACCAATCGTAGATGCGATTATGACAACAGCTGGAGCTTTAGCTCTTGATCCAACTTTCAAGTTGGTCCAGGCCTCGTCCAATTGACGCTCAGGTCCCCCGGGGCCTTGTCCGAACATACCAACAAGTTTGTAAGCATAAAACAGACTCGCTCGAACTCTCAAAATGCCCGAAATAACATTAAAACTAAGAATCACACCCTAAAACTAATTGAATCAAACTTATGAACTTCAAGTTGTTCAATTTACTTCCAAAGCGTCGAAATGTATTTATACTACTCGGTGTGACACCAAATCAAATTTAAAGAACTTCTAAAAACCATAATGAATCAACTTTCACTATTAGGCGCCAAAACACTCCCGGGTTTCCAAAACCCAAGCCAGACATACGGCTAAGTTTGAAATCATCATAAGAACCTATTGGAACTGTCAAATTCCGATTCCGAGGTCGTTTCATCAAACGTTGACCGAAGTCAAACTTGGCTTTTTAGGCCAACCTTAAGGAACTAAGTGTTCCGATTTCAATCCAAACTCTTCCAAATCTCGAACCAACCATCCCTATAAACATAAATCAGTAAAAGCAAGTACCGAAAATTTTATTTAGGGGAACAGAGTTCTACAAAGCAAAACAAACGGTCGGGTCGTTACACATTCGACCGCCTCGACAAAGAGTATTTTTGTTTAAAGAAGGTTTAATTTATTATTTTCTGTATAAATATTATCTGCTCAAATATTATATTTTAATATGCACGGTATAATTTTTCAACAAAGCGGGTTCAACTGAATACTCTTGACACCACGTGGGTCCATCCCTCGGCTGCCATGTGGGAAAAATGAGGTTGCAAATAGAGTTGGAGTGTTTATCATGGAGCTTGGTTTGGAACATGTAGCTAGTTCTACGGATCTGCTCTGGGAAGCTGTTAATACTCATGGCTAAAATACGGAGTTGGAGAATGTTTGTGGTAAAATAAGTACTATGTTTTTAAGTAATGTGTCTATTTTAATTCATGATGAACTGGAGCGGGGAGAAGATGAGCGTTCTTTCTTTGGACTTTGCCTTTTTGGCTATGTTGATATGGGATTTTGTTTAATTAAGCACCTCCTCAGTGCTTCAGAATATATTTATGCAACAAAATCGATTTGGTTCATATGTTTTTATTAGAAAGTTTATCTTGGTATAATAACATAGATATTAGAAGTCTCTATCTCTTCTGAGACTTGTTGGATCAGTTTATACAATTGTATCCTCAGTTTTCATTTTGAAGTTCCAATTTACCTTCAAATTATTTTAAGGTAATTTTAAAAAAGTAATATTAAGTGTATCTTCTCAAAAGTAAAATAAGATATATTTTTAAGTGTATTTTTGGATAAAAGCTGTTTTTTTAGTTTTTCAAAAATAACTTTTTTTTATTCAAAAAAAAATTTTAAAAGCTCTGCCTTTATCTTTGAAAAAAATATTTTTGGCCAAAAAAGTTGGCAATCAGGCTGTCACGATCCAAAATCCATTAAAGATTGTGATGGTGTAATAAATACTTAATTTAGCTCTCATATTAATATTTTTTAAATCATAACTTTCTTCAATTTAATAGTAAGAATTTACAGAGTAAATCATAAAGGTTTAACCATTTTAATACTGAATACCCCATAATCATCCCAAAACCCAATGTCACAAGTGTACGAGCATCAACTAGGAAATAAGATAGAATAAAGCATATGTCTGGGATACAAATTTGGACAGGAAAGAAAAATAAAATTACTCTAAAGGAGACTCTGCTGGTTGCAGAGCGTAGCATAGAATACGGCTCGCCTAAGTCCCCGCATCAGCTATGTTGTTATGCCCACAGGGCCACTAGATAAACATGTACATGTATAACAAAATATACAGCAAGTATAGTATGAGTACGAAAATAACGCGTACCCAGTAAATATCTAGGCTAGCCCCAGAGGAGTAATGACGATGGATCAATATCGACACTTATTAGTGGTCCAATAATATCAAATACAGTAAACATGTAAATAATTATGAGGTACAATAAATAAATGAATTAACCAAGCATAAAGAAGATCAAGTGATACAAATTCTCCTCTTTACAATGAATTCAAACTTCCCACTAGAAATTCCCTCCTTAACCGGAGCACACATATAGGTATAGTGGACCTCATCAAATAGATTATCATGATTCAAATCCGTAAAACTCACGGGTACACTGGATTATTGCTGAGTATTACACACAATTCCATGAGGATATGATATAGTAAATTCCAACGCGTACGTCCCTATCCAACATAATAATTAAACGATGCACTGCCGAGATCGAACTACACGAACCATAGATGTATCTATTAACTTGTCGAGCCGAACAACCCGCTACCATGAGAGTGTGGTACATAAATCCTAGTGAGGTGAACGGACCGATCTAATAAGAGTGAAATACATAATCCTATCGAGGCGAACGGCCGACCCCATAGGAATACGAAGCTTTAATGAATCCTTAACCTCACTTACGAATAAACGTGTGAGATATAATTTCTTTAACAAAACCTTTTAGTGAAAACATATATATATCGTAGGATCATTTCGTAAGAGGAGTACAATTACTCAATGACTAATCATGAACTCGTGAAGCCTCTACAATGGAGAGTCTAGTCTCAAGTAGTAATGTAAAACAGAGTAATTTAATAGGCAAGAGACTACACAAATAGTATAGCTATCGCATGATGTGAACCTAAGCCTACCTGGACAATAACATGTATGTAGATACACACAAGCTCTCGTCACCTCACGCGTATGTAGCCTCCACAAGAAGTAGCACACATCAGTTTATAGCACCTAGGGGTAATTTCCCCCTCACGAGGTTAGACACGAGATTTACCTCGCGTCGAAAAAATCCCAAACCTTTCCAACAAATCCAACCGATTCCTAATACTCCAAAACTAGTCAATAAATGTGCAAATCAATGAAAATATACTCTAATAATTATAACAATTATATTTACAATAATTTCCAACTCCGCTCAGAAAGTCGATAAAATCACCATCGGGCTCACGTGCTCGGATTCCAAAAATTATTGAAAATTAATATTACACATAACTCATATGGTCTATATCCATAAATTCATCCAATTTCGTCCATGAATTGACCCTCTAATCCCATTGTGGCACGCAACCTCAACTGCTGTGACAACTTCAAATTAACTCTAACTTGAAAATTTTAAGTACCTAATAAAATTATTTCTATGAAAGCTGAAGTAAATCACCTACTACGGTTGGACTAGAATAAAAGAAAGACACAATGGAACTTATTCTTCGATCTCGTTCAAGTAGCTTCAGGAGTGCACATTCAAATCCCACATAAATTGCTTGCAAAATCGTCTTGCTCTTTTGCTCTCAATTTAGTTTTACTTATGCATTTGTGCAACACCTGTAAAAGAGAACAATCACTGTTATTTAATAGGTAAGTAATCAAAGTTTGATTTGGACTCAGTTGATGCTCCTCTATCGTAGTTGAGTCCTTGAAGATCTCAAACTCCAACACTATCTTTATCCGGATTGTGTTCTCTTCATATAAGGGAACTTTCTCCCATTATCCAATATGCAACCTTTTCGATTAGATCAGGAGATATTGCTTCTTGATCGGTAGGACTTATCTCATTCATGTTCATCTCAGATGTATAGGTTGATCATGACTATGCTTCACACGATGGACCTGGTCTATGACTGAGTTTTTTTGTCATTCTTCAAAACTTCACATGTTCTTGGGCCAACTAGTTTCCCTTTTCTTATGATGACAAACTCTGTTGGTTTTACTGACATGAAACCTGTAAGAACTCAGCTTAACCATCAACACTAAACTTAGTAACTTAGAAAATTCACTTATCACCAAGGACTAGGTTAATTAGGTTATAAACATCACTTATTGCAGAATGTGAAAAGCACAATATCTCATTCCCCTTTTGGCATCATTGAAAAGTTGCATACATAATGTGAATCACAGATTTTAATAAATAATCATGGCCACTGAGGCAACGGTAAGTGCAATCATGGTGCAATCATCAGTAATCAAACAACCATATTTAAACTATCAAGGTCAGAATGATCATTGAACAAGAGAAAACAGCAGTTGTCATTGATAGAGATATGTTCCCACCAACAATTCACAAAAATAAAGAAAAACATTCAACCATGAGCAAGAAAAACAAAAATATAGAGACATCCTTAATCTGGGTCACTGGGGGTACTAAACAAGTGCAGGAGACGGGATCTAAGAGTCCTAAGGCTTGGAGGAACTGGAGGGTTGAAATTGAGATTGGAGAAAATTCTACATGTTCTGAAGAATTTCTTCATTCTTCTCCTTTTCTTTGACAAACTCATATTTGAGACCATCCCTCTAAGTTTCCACTTCAACCACACGTGCCTTGAGACTTTCTATTTCAGCAACCTTGGTTGCACATTCCTGAACCAGACTCCTAACCTTGTTGTTGATGGGTGTCCTTTGGGATGAACGAAGTTCGTTTGGGATGGCATTGACTAGACAGTCACAAGCAAGTAGAATATTAATGCCAAATTGTTCCTTGTTTGAGGCCTGTCACGACTCCAGTTCGCCCTCCGTGAACATGCGGTGATGTCACCTGGTTCTTATGACTAGGTAAACCTAACAATGCAGAAACACAACATAGCTTGCGGAATAATTATTTAAAAACTGAGCAACTAAAAGAAAATGCATATAAAGGTCGCTCGGCATATATAACTCAAAATGCGGAAGTCTTCAATATCATCCCAAAACTTAAAAACGCACGGGAACACAAGCTAACGAATAGTAATACATGGCTCTAACTCCAGAGCATCTAAAGCGAAAGTACGCAAGAAGTCTAAATACTACAAATAGAGTAAAAAATGAGACTTTTTGGTTTGCGGACGCTGCAGAAGTACCTCAAAGTCTCTATAGCTCTCCTGGCCTCAAGGATAGTGCACCTCAGATGACGTACATGGATTTTTCCATGAAAAACATGTGTAGAAGAGGCATGACTACACCATAGCGATACTTCGTAAGTTCCAAGCCTAACCTCGGTTGGGTAGTGACGAGGAAAGGTCAGGTCCCTACTGAGATACAACATAATAAATAATAAGATGAAGAAATAACAATGTAGTTAAAGTGTACAGCGAGAATCAAAACATGATAAATACGGATACCGTAATAGAAAGCAAAGAAACAGGACAATACTAGTAAATACTACTCACAACAGGAACCACAAGTGGGGGTCTCTTAGTATCCCGGGGATCTCTTGGTATCCTCAAATCTTACAACTTCATGTGCTAGGGATCTCTTGGTATCCCGAGTATCTATTGGTATCCTCAAATCTTACAATTTCCTGTGCCAGGGATCTCTTGTTATCCTAAGAATCTCTTAATATCCTCAAATCTTACAATTTCATGTGCCAAGGATCTCTTGGCATCCCGCACCCTCAGTCCAGAACATATCAAGTGCAGGGGGATCTCCCAGGAGGCCAACCCATAGTCTCAATTTAAAAACACAAATAGCAACCCAAACATTAGGAAATATACTAACTCAGGACAAGAAATAGAAAAACAAATACTAGCCAAACATACTACACAGAGTACAAAAATAATCAGTTTAAGCAATTAGGCAAGTCAATGAACATGCTTCTCTAATCTAGCATAGAATAAACTTACAATTTAAAATGAACAGGTAAGCAAGAAAACTCAATTTAAATACTTCAATTAAAAACGGATTTCCACCAATTTGCTCAAGTACGCGCTCGTAACCTCAAGGCATTCAATTACCAAATATCATATTCTAAAGGGAAAGTCCCCAACAAAAGGTTAGACAAGCCACTTACCTCAAGCCAGCTCCAATTCAACTTGAAACCACACTTTTGCCATGAATATCCGACTCCAAATGGCCAAATCTATTCATTTCAATTACATCTCGTAAATACCACCTCAAACAACTAATTCCACTAGTTAATTTAAAACTAAGACATAAATTTAGGTAAAATAACCAAAACGCCCCTCAGGTCAACGTGGTCAAAAGCCGAGGTTCGAATCAAAATCCAGTTACACATTCCCCCAAGAACCCAAATATATGATTTGTTTTGAAATCGAACCTCAAATTGAGATCCAAATCCCTAATTTTTGAAAAACCTAGGTTCTACCCAAAACCTCCGGTTTCACCCATGAAAGTCATTGATTTTAAGTTGAAAACATGTTAAATGATGTAAAAGATTGAAATAAATGAGTAAAAACCAACTTACAAATGATTTGGAAGAGGTCTTGTTCTTGGAAAATTGCCCAAAGGAGTTGTGTTTTGAAAATGGGGGGAAAATATCCAAAATTCGACTAAGTATAAAAATTGCAGGTTGCAGATATGGGAATTGCTAACAAGGGTTCACAATTGCGAACCCTGCAGATATGGGAAATGCGATATTTTTGTTCACATTTGCGAATACTAGCCAAAAATGGGGGCTTCGCATTTGCGACCAAAGGTGTCGCATTTGCAAAAAGCCAAGTTCCGCATTTGCGAACTGTAAGCACGTGATTTTTTTCCCTACATGAAGATAACTCCTAAAAATAAGTCAAAATAATTTTTAATTTTTTTAAGAATTTTTTCATTTGTAGTCGCATTTCATGCATTTTAATATTTTAAAATCACAATAATAAAATACAAAAATATGCATTTACATTTAGGATCTAATTTAATATTTTAGGATTAATTTAGGTTTAACTTATTTTAGAATAAAGTAGGAAGAAAATAACAAAAATAGTATCTTTTGCATTTGTAGTTTAAATTTATATTAGTCCGGGCGCGTAGCCGAAAAACATAGATATGAATTCTGTGAGAAAAATGCTAAATTTTGATATTAAATTGAATCAATTTGACTTATGTCAACATTTTGGGTAAACGGACCCGGATCAGTGATTTGACGATCCGGAGGGTCTGCAGGAAAATATGGGACTTGAGCGTGTGCACGGAATCGAATTTCGAGGTCCCAAGCCCGAGAAATAAATTTTTGCATGAAAATAATTAAGGAAATTGGACGTGAAATTTGATTAAAATATTATGGCATTGGGACTGTATTTTTTTTCCGGTGCCCAGTACAAGTCATATATATGGTTTAAGTGCTTTCTGTAAAGTTTGGTTGAAATCGAACGTCAGTTGACGTGTTTTGGACTTAAAGTGGAAATTTGATGTTTTATGAAAATTTGGAGGAAATCGTGAATTTTGAGGCTTAATTCGGTGTATATGATGTTATTTTGGCGATTAGATCACGCGAGTAAGTCCGTAAGATATTTTTGAGGTTGTGTGCATATTTGATTTGGAGCCCCGAGGGCTTGGGTGAGTAGGTGTCGGAGTGTATTTTTGAACTTAGAGAAAACCTAGCATTCTGGTTCTGCAATTTTCGCATTTGCAAAGCAGGCCTCGCAAATGCCAGGAAGGGGAGATTGTGCTGAGTTCGCAAATGCGACCAAGTGGTTCGTGTAGGCACGTGATAAGTCAAAATAATTTTTATTGATTTTTTAGGAATTTTTGCTTTTGTAGTCGTATTTCATGCATTTTAATATATTAAAATCACAATAATAAAATACAAAAATATGCATTTGCATTTAGAATCTAATTTCATATTTTAGGATTAATTTAGGGTTGATTTATTTTAGAATAAAAGAGGAAGAAAATAACAAAAATAGTACCTTTTTGCATTTTTTGTTTAAACTTATATTAGTTTGCATTTTAATTAGGAAATCTAAGCTTTAGTGTTCATTTGGTTTTGGTTTTTAATTTAGCATTTAACAAAATTAGAAAATAAAATACAAAATAAATAAATACAAAAAATACAAAAAAAAGGAAGATAAAAAGAAATTAGGAATAAAAATGGGACCTTCCCCCCAAAATATTTCCTCACCTAAAACCTTCTCCCAAAATATTACCTCACATAACACCTTCCCCAAATAAAACTCCCCCACATAACACCTTACCCATACACTCTATATAACCATTTTTATACAACAAAACAAAACAAAAAAGATCAGCCATTGAAAAAAAAAGAGAAAAAATTCAGACGAAAAGAGCTAAAAAAAAAAGACAAATGAAATAACGGACTAAAAAAATATATTCTTGGAACGCAAGAGCCCTGCTTCAGTACCAAAACCCTTACATACAAATCAGATCATCATCAATCATGATAATCATCTGTTCATCTGCAATTGATTAACGGTAAGGCTCAAGCAATTTCCGTGCTCTTGATTACTAGTGAAGAGTGACATCAAACAGTCTGCATCCATCATCAAGCGTAACGTCCATCAAATTGGCCATTGGCTCGAGGAAAAGTCTGCTTCCGCCGCTAATGTTCCTTGGTTTGAGTAGAGTTCGAGTTTATCAGCAAGGTTCGAATTGCTCCGGCAAAATTCGAAGGTTGTTTGAGGTTCCCTGTCAAAGTTCCGATCAAAGCACTTGACCAATGTCTCCGTCCGATTTTTTCAGTCCAAGTCTGGTGGTTGGTTTCCCTTTTTGCTTCCGAGAAACTATTTGAATCTACTGTACAAATCGATTTGGAGATCTGCTGTTAATCTAAATTTCAGAAGAATTTCGGCTCTACCTTGAGGTTTTATTCGTCCTTCTCCTTTGTTTTAATTTGATTACGCTGCTTGTCTCTGATGGTAGTCACGTTTTTGGAATGAACTGTGGCATGTTTCTTTTATTCAGTTGCTTCGATGAAGTGAGAGTCCCATTAGATGCATGAATTAGCTGGAATTTTCTCTTTTTGATGGTTTACTAAGGAAGGGATATAATTTTATTTTGTTTTGCTTGAAGTGTTGTGCCTCGGTAGGACAAGTCCTTGTCTTTTTAAACGTCTTTTTTTAAAAGCATATCCGAGGCACAACACTTCAAGCAAAACAAAATAAAATGATATCCCTTCCTTAGTAAACCATCAAAAAGAGAAAATTCCAGCTAATTCATGCATCTAATGGGACTCTCACTTCATCGAAGCAACTGAATAAAAGAAACATGCCACAGTTCATTCCAAAAACGTGACTACCATCAGAGACGAGCAGCGTAATCAAATTAAAACAAAGGACAAGGACGAATAAAACCTCAAGGTAGAGCCAAAATTCTTCTGAAATTTAGATTAACAGCAGATCTCCAAATCGATTTGTACAGTAGATTCAAATAGTTTCTCGGAAGCAAAAAGGGAAACCAACCACCAGACTTGGACTGAAAAAATCGGACGGACACATTGGTCAAGTGCTTTGATCGGAACTTTGACAGGGAACCTCAAACAACCTTCGAATTTTGCCGGAGCAATTCGAACCTTGCCGATAAACTCGAACTCTACTCAAACCAAGGAACATTAGCGGCGGAAGCAGACTCTTCCTCGAGCCAATGGCCAATTTGACGGACGTTGCGCTTGAAGATGGATGCAGACTGTTTGATGTCACTCTTCACCAGTAATCAATGAGCACGGAAATTGCTTGAGCCTTACCGTTAATCAATTGCAGATGAACAGATGATTATCATGATTGATGATGATCCAATTTGTATGTAAGGGTTTTGGTACTGAAGCAGGGCTCCTGCGTTCCAAGAATATATTTTTTTAGTCTCGTTATTTCGTTTGTCTTTTTTTTTAGCTCTTTTCGTCTGAATTTTTTCTCTTTTTTTTTCAATGGCTGATCTTTTTTGTTTTGTTTTGTTTTGTGTCGTATAAAAATGGTTATATATAGTGTATGGGTAAGGTGTTATATGGGGGAGTTTTATTTGGGGAAGGTGTTATGTGAGGTAATATTTTGGGGGAAGGTTTTAGGTGAGGAAATATTTTGGGGGGAAGGTCCCATTTTTATTCCTAATTTCTTTTTATCTTCCTTTTTTCGTATTTTATTTATTTATTTATTTTGTATTTTATTTTCTAATTTTGTGAAATGCTAAATTAAAAACCAAAACCAAATGAACACTAAAGCTTAGATTTCCTAATTAAAATGCAAACTAATATAAGTTTAAACTAAAAATGCAAAAGGTACTATTTTTGTTATTTTCTTCCTATTTTTTTCTAAAATAAATCAACCCTAAATTAATCCTAAAATATGAAATTAGATTCTAAATGCAAATGCGTATTTTTGTATTTTATTATTATGATTTTAAAATATTAAAATGCATGAAATACGACTACAAAAGCAAAAATTCCAAAAAAATCAATAAAAATTATTTTGACTTATTTTTAGGAGTTATCTTCATGTAGGGCAAAAATCACGTGCATACACGAACCACTTGGTCGCATTTGCGAACTCAGCACAATCTCCCCTTCCTGGCATTTGCGAGCTCGCATTTGCGAGGCCTGCTTTGCAAATGCAAAAATTGCAGAACTAGAATGCCAGGTTTTCTCTAAGTTCAAAAATACACTCCGACACCTATAAAAAACTCACCCAAGCCCTCGGGGCTCCAAATCAAATATGCATACAACCTCAAAAATAACTTACAGACTTACTCGCGTGATCAAATCGCCAAAATAACATCATATACATCGAATTAAGCCTCAAAACTCATGATTTCCTCCAAATTTTCTTAAAACATCAAATTTCCACTTTAAGTCCAAAACACATCAACTGACGTTCGATTTTCAACCAAACTTTACAGAAAGCGCTTAAGCCATATATAAGACTTGTATCGGGCACCGGAACCAAAACTACAGGCCCAATATCATAATATTTTAATCAAATTTCACTTCCAATTTCCTTAATTATTTCCAGTAAACAATTTCATGCAAAAATTCATTTCTCGGGCTCGGGACCACGGAATTCGATTCAGGGCATACGCCCAAGTCCCATATTTTCCTGCAGACCCTCCGGATCGTCAAATCACTGGTCCGGGTCCGTTTACCCAAAATGTTGACTGAAGTCAAATTGATTCAATTTAATATCAAAACTTAGCATTTTTCTCACAGAATTCATATCTAAGTTTTTCGGCTACGAGCCCGGACTGAGCGCGTAGACCGAGGAAACCCCAGATGAGTTTTCAACGCCCTGAAAGTACATAATAGGTAAGAAAATAAGTGATAACCCCTTTGGGTCATCACATCCTCCACCAGTAAAACAACCGTTCGTCCTCGAACGGACAAAAGAAAGAAGTACCTGAGTCAGGAAAAAGATGAGGATAACGGCTCCGCATATCAGATTCGGACTCCCAAGTCGATGCCTCAGGAGGCTGACCTTTCCATTGGACACGAACAGAAGGAAATCTCTCGGACCTCAACTGACGAACCTGCCGGTCTAGGATAGCTACCGGCTCCTCCTGATAGGACAAGTCCTTGTCCAACTGGACAGTGCTGAAATCTAACACGCGGGCTGGATTACCGTGATACCTCTTAAGCATGGATATATGGAAAACTGGATGCACAACTGATAAGCTAGGCGGCAATGCGAGTTTATAAGCCACCTCTCCCACTCGATCAAGAATCTCAAACGGACCAATGTACCTAGGGCTAAGCTTGCCCTTTTTCCCAAATCTCATCACGCCCTTCATAAGCGATACTCAGAGCAATACCCGCTCACCAACCATAAATGCTACATCTCGAACCTTGCGATCTGCATAATTCTTCTTCCTAGAGTGAGCTAAACGAAGCCTATCCTGAATGATCTTGACCTTGTCCATGGCCTCCTGAACCAAATCCGTACCTAACAATCGAGCCTCCCCCGGCTCAAACCATCCAACCGGAGATCGACATTGTCTACCATATAAGGCCTCATAAGGAACCATCTGGATGCTCGACTAGTAGCTGTTGTTGTAGGCAAACTACGCTAAGGGGAAGAATTGATCCCAAGACCCTCCAAACTCAATCACACACGCACGGAGCATATCCTCAAGAATCTTAATAGTGTGCTCGGATTGTCCATCCGTCTGGGGTGAAAAGTTGTGCTCAACTCCACCCGAGTACTAAATCCTGCTGCACGGCTCTCCAGAACCGCGACATAAACTAAGTGCCTCTGTTTGAAATAATGGAAATTGGAATACCGTGCAAATGGATGATCTCCCAGATATAAATCTCTGCCAACTGCTCCGAAGAATAAGTGGTACACACAGGAATTAAATGAGTGGACTTGGTCAGCCGATCCACAATAACCCAAATGGCATCAAACTTCTTCAGGGTCCGTGGGAGGCCACGTACAAAATCCATGGTGATCATCTCCCATATCCACTCCGCAATCTCTATCTGCTGGAGTAATCCACCCGGTCTCTGGTGCTCATTCACATGTTGACAGTTGAGACATCTAGCTACATATCCAACTATATCCTTCTTCATCCGCCTCCACCAATAGTGCTACCTCAAGTCCTAATACATCTTCGCGGCACCTAGATAGGTGGAATACTGCAAACTATGGGCCTCTACTAGAATCAACTCCCATAGCCCATCAACATTGGGCACACAAACACGGCCCTGCATCCTCAACACCTCGTCATCTCCAATGTTCACATCTCTGGCATCACCCCGTTCAACCTTGTCCTTGAGGACAAGAAAATGGGGGTCATCATACTGTCGCTCCCTAATACGATCAAATAAGGAAGACCGGGAAACCACAAAAGCTAGAACTCCACTAGGCTCTAAAAGATCCAATCTCACAAACTGACTAGCTAAGGCCTGAACATCCATCACCATGGGCCTCTCTGAAGCTGGTAAATATGCCAAACTCCCCAAACTCTCCACCCGGTGACTCAAGTCATCCTCTACCATATTAGCCTTGCCCAGGTGATATAGAATAGTAATATCATAATCTTTCAGCAACTTTAACCACCTCCTTTGGCGCAAATTTAGATCCTTTTGCTTGAACAAGTGCTGCAAACTTCGATGGTCAGTATAGATCTCACAAGTCACACCGCACAAATAATGACGCCAGATCTTCAAGGAATAAACAATAGCAGCTAACTCAAGGTCGTGGACATGGTAGTTCTTCTCATGTATCTTCAACTGTCTGGACGCGTAGGCAATCACCCTACCGTTCTGCATCAACACCACTCCAAGGCATACTCTCAAGGCATCAATATAGACAGTATAAGACCCCAAACCAGTAGGCAATATCAAAATTGGGGCTGTAGTCAAAGCTGTCTTGAGCTTCTGAAAGCTCGCCTCACACTCATTTGTCTACTGAAATGGGGCACCCTTCTAGGTCAATCTAGTCATAGGGGCCGCAATCGATGAAAACCCCTCCATGAAACGACGGTAGTAGCCCGCCAAACCAAGGAAACTACGAATCTTTGTAGCTGAGGATGGCATGGGCCAACTCGGCACGGCCTCTATCTTCCTCGGATCTACCTGAATGCCATTGCTCGAAATCACGTGGCCTAAGAATGCCACTGAATCAAACCAAAACTCACATTTTGAGAACTTTGGATATAACTTCATCTCTCTCAAGATCTGAAGAACGATCTTTAGGTGTTGCTCATGATATTCCCAACTCCTAGAATACACCAGAATATCATCAATAAAAACAATAACGAACGAGTCAAGATATGGCCTAAACACACTGTGCATCAAATGCATAAAAGCTGTTGGGGCATTGGTCAGCCCAAATGACATAACAAGGAACTCGTAATGACCATATCGAGTCCTGAAGGTAGTCTTCGAGATGTCGGGCTCCTGAATCTTCAACTGATGGTAACCTGAGCACAAGTCAATTGTAGAAAACACATGTGCGCCCTTAAGCTGGTCAAATAGATCATCAATATGAGGCAAAGGATAATGGTTCGTCACTTTAACCTTGTTCAACTAGCGATAATCAATGCACATACGCTTAGAACCATCCTTCTTCTTCACAAGCAAAATAGGAGCACCCCTTGATGAAACACTGGGTCGAATAAAACCCTTATCAAGCAATTCCTGCAACTGATCCTTCAATTCCTTCAACTCAGGAGGAGTAATACGATATAGAGGAATGGAAATGGGTCGAGTACCCGGCAACAGGTTAATGCCAAAATCAATGTCTCTATCAGGCAGCATGCTCGGAAGATCAGCTGGAAACACATCAAGATAATCTCGTACCTCTGGAACTGAATCAACAAAACGGGTATCAGCACTAACATCTCTCCCATAAGCTAAATACATGGCATACCCCTTTCTCAACCATATGCTGAGCTTTAAGAAAAGAGATAACTCCACTAGGAGTGTGATCTAAAGTTCCACACCACTCAACACGCGGAATACCTGGCATAGCCAGCGTCACGGTCTTGGCGTGACAATCAAGAATAGCAAGATGGGGAAACAACCAGTCCATGCCCAAAATAAAATCAAAATCAACCATACCAAGTAACAGAAAATCTGCTCTGGTCTCAAAACTACGAATAGTAACTAAACATGAACGATAGACGCGGTCCACAACAAGAGAATCTCCCATATGAGTAGAAACATAAACGGTGGCACTCAAAGTATCCCGAGGCACACCCAAATGCGGGCAAATCAAGAAGACACATAAGAATAAGTAGAGCCTAGATCGAATAGAACCGATGCCTCTCTGTGACAAACCAATATAATACCTGTGATAACATAATCGGAGGCAACAACCTCGGCACGAGCAGGAAGGGCATAATACCTGGCTTGGCCTCCCCTTCTAGGGTGACCTCTACCTCCCCGGCCTCTACCTCTAGCTGGCTGAGCGGGTGGGGCAGCAACTGGAGGTGTGATCATGGCCTGAGAACTCTGCTGAGCACGCTATGATTGAGAAGGCTGTGGGGGTGCACTCCTCCCAAGTCTAGGGCAATCCCTCACCACATGGAGGGTGTTGCCACACTCAAAACAAGCTCTGGGAGGGCGGCGTGGCTGTGACTAACTAGGGCTAGGTCTGCTAGACTAACCTATGGAAACACCCCGCACAGGAGGCGTGCTAGAAACTGGAGGTGCATAGTAAGGCTCCTGAGGTATAGGCGGAGCTGGAGCACTGCTGGCTGCTGGAAGAGCTGAATGAACGAGGCGACCCACAAAACCCCAACCATGTCGACCTGCTGCATGGGTACGGGCACTAGAGTACTGGCCCGACTCTAGAGACCTTTTGACCTCTCTCTCCACTCGCTCCCTGGCGAGCATACTCTCGATTCTCCTAGAAATGCTCACTACTTGTTGATCAGGAATAAATCCTTTCTTTGTGTAGTTTCCCTTTTGGATATAAATACTTTAATCAAGGCTTCGAACCTTTCATCCCTTCCTTCTCGGCTTTCTTACCCAGTCTCCAGTATAATATGGAGAATGATAGGAAGTCTATTTTCTAAGAGCTAAGTGGTCATCGGATTGATTGATAGGGTTGTTCTGTTCTATACCAAAGAGATAGCACGAAAGAAGCCACCACGTCATGTACACTCACTCTCCGAATCCTTATTTTTTTGACTACACATATTTTCCATCTCCAACTCTCGAGCCATGCTAGATCTGATGGGTGGGATAAGACCCTCGATGAACCTGCGAACTCTATCGCGGACTGTAGCAACCAAGGACGGTGCATGCCTAGCCAATCTAGTATAATGGATAGCATACTCCGAAACTGTTATAGCACCCTAGCGCAAATGCTCAAACTCTATGCGCCATGCGTCTTTGAGACTCTGGGGGACAAACTCTCTCATAAACATATCCGAGAACTGGGTCCAAGAAGTGAAGCAACCTCGACGGACTAGCTATCTCGTAAGTGTGCCACCAATAATAGGTGGCTCCCCAAAATCTTAAAAGTAGTAAAGGAAACCCAGTTGGACTCTACTAAGCCCATTATGCATAGAATACGGTAGCACTCCTCTAGAAATCCCAAGGCATCATCTGATGTTAATCCACTAAACACTGGGGGATCATACTTCTTGAACCTCTCAAGTCCCCATTGCTCATCCACTGAAGCAGCTGACCCGCCCTCGGGCTGAACTGGCGTTGTAGGTGGCGCAAAAGTAATCTCGAGAGCCTGCTCAACCTGCACAAAGTGCTCAGGAGTGCGGACGGCGAGAGTCTGTGCTCCTCCCCCGGCCTCGGATGTGGCTGCTGTAAGGGATAGCAACCCTGCCTAAGCCAAGGTGGTATACATACTCATGAACTGAGCCAAAGTCTCCTGAAGAGCTAGAGTAGTAGTGGCAGTAGTAGGCGTGCTAGGTGCCTGGGCTCCGGTTGGATCTACTGGTGGTGACTCTCACAGCCAAAGTCTCCTCTGGAAGCACCACATGCGCATCCTCGATCTCTACCCCGGCCCCGGCCTCTGATAGCTACAGTAGGGGCCGCGGGTGCCTGATCATCCCGAGTAGTGCATCTCCTTACCATCTGTGAGAGAATGGAAGGCAGAAGTTTAGAATTTTTGTGATGTCAAAATATCGCACGACAAGGAAATCAATTGAAGTGGAAATTTTCCTAACAGTTACATAGCCTCTCGTAGATAAGTACAGATGTCTCCGTAAAGATTAGCGAGACTCAAATAAACCAGCCTATATCTCGTGACTCCTATGAACCTAGAGCTCTGATACTAACTTGTCATGATCCCAATTCGCCCTCCGTGAACATGTCATGATGGCACCTAGTTTCTATGAGTAAGCCTAACAATGCGGAAAACCAACATAGCTTGCAGAATAATTAATTAAAAATTGAGCAACTAAAAGAAATTGTATATAAAGGCCGCTCGGCATATATAACTCAAAATGTGGAAGTCGACACTATCGTCCCAAAACCCAAGAACTCATGGGAACACAAGCTAACGAATAGTAATACATGGCTCTAACTCCAAAACATCTAAAGCAAAAGTACTGAAGAAGTCTAAATACAACAAATAGAGTAAAGAAGGAGACTCATTGGTCTGCGGACGTTGCAAAAGTACCTCAAACTCTTCGTAGCTCTACTGGCCTCAAGGATAGTGCGCCTGAGATGAAGTACCTGGATATGCACATGAAAACATGTGCAGAAGAGGCATGGGTACACCACAGCGGTACTTAGTATATGCCAAGCCTAACCTCGGTTGGGTAGTGACGAAGAAAGGTCCGGGCCCTACTAAGATACAACATAATAGATAATAAGATGAGAAAATAACAGTATAGATAAAGTATACAGCGAGAATCTAAACAAGATAAAATACGAAAATCGTAATAGAAAGCAGAGGAATAGGACAATACTAGTAAATACTACTCACAATAGGAACCACTATCGTGGATCTCTTAGTATCCCAAGGATCTCTTGGTACCCTCAAATCTTACAATTTCATGTGCCAGGGATCTCTTGGTATACCGAGGTTCTCTTGGTATCCTCAAATCTTACAATTCCATGTGCCAGGGATCTCTTGGTATCCTCAAATCTTACAATTTCATGTGTCATGGATCTCTTGGTATCTTGAGGATCTCTTGGTATCCTCAAATCTTACAATTTCATGTGCCATGGATCTCTTGGCATTCCGCACCCTCAGTCCAGAACATATCAAGTGCAGGGGGATCTCTCGGGAGGCCAACCCGTAGTCTCAATTTAAAAACACACCATAGCAACCCAAAAATTAGGAAGGATACTAACTCAGTACAAGAAATAGAAAAAAAATACTAGACAAACATACTACATGGAGTACAAAAAAACAGTTTATGCAGTTAGGCAAGTAAGTCAATGAACGTGCTTCTCTAATCTAGCATAGAATAATTTATAATTTAAAATGAACAGGTAAGCAAGAAAACTCAATTTAAATATTTCAAGTAAAAACGGATTTCCAAAAATTTGCTCAAGTACGCGCTCGTCACCTCACGCACGAGGTATTCAATTACCAAACATCATATCCTAAGGGGAAAGTCCCGAACACAAGGTTAGACAAGCCACTTATCTCAAACCAGCTCCAATTCTACTTGAAACCACACTTTTGGCACGAGTATCCGACTCCAAGTGGCCCAAATCTATTCATTTCAATTACATCTCGTAAATACCACTTCAAACGACTTATTCCACTAGTTAATTGAAAGTTAAGACGCAAATTTAGGTAAAATAACCAAAATGCCCCTCAGGTCAACGTGGTCAAAACTCGAGGTTCGAATCAAAATCCAATTACACATTCCACCACGAACCAAATATATGATTTGTTTGGAAATCGAACCTTAATTGAGGTCCAAACCCCCAATTTTTGAAAAACATAGAACCTCAAACCTCCAATTTCACCCATGAAATTCATTGATTTTAAGTTTAAAACATGTTATATGATGTTAAAGATTGAAACAAATGAGTAAAAACCAACTTACAAATGATTTGGAAGAGGTCTTGTTCTTGGAAAATTGCCCAAAGGAGTAGTGTTTTGAAAATGGGTGAAAAATATCCAAAATCTGACTAAGTATAAAAATTGCAGGTTGCAGATATGGGAATTGCTAACATGGGTTCGCAATTGCGAACCCTGTAGGTATGGGAAATGCGAGATTTTTGTTCACATTTGCGAACACTTGCCAAAAATGGGTGCTTCGCGTTTGCGACCAAAGGTGTCGCTTTTGCGAAAAGCCAAGTTCCGCATTTGCGAACCACTTGGTCGCATTTGTGAACTCAGCACAATCTCCCCTTCCTGGCATTTGCGAGGCCTGCTTCGCAAATGCGAAAATTGCAGAACTGAAATCCCAGGTTTTCTCTAAGTTTAAAAATACACTCTGACACCTATCCAAAACTAACCCAAGCCTTGGGGGCTCCAAATCAAATATGCACACAACCTCAAAAACATCCTACTGACTTACTTGCGCGATCAAATCGCCAAAATAACATCATATACATCGAATTAAGCCTCAAAACTCATGTTTCCTCCAAATTTTCATAAAATATCAAAATTTTATTTTAAGTCCAAAACACGTCAAACAACGTCCGATTTCAACCAAACTTTACTAGAAAACACTTAAACCATATATAAGACTTGTACCGGGCACCGGAATCAAAAATACGGGCCCAATACCATAATCTTTTAACCAAAATTCACTTCCAATTTCCTTAAATATTTCCAGAAAATAATTTCATGCAAAAATTCATTTCTTGGGCTTGGGATCTCGAAATTCAATTCCGGGCATACGCCAAGTCCAATATTTTCCTTCGGACCCTCCGGAACTATCAAATCACGGGTCCAGGTCCGTTTACCCAAAATATTGGGTCTGTGAATATGAATACAAGTATTGGTAAGAACAGCGGGAACCGGACTATGTTAGAAAATATGATATCGATTTTGCATCTTCTGTATATTGAAGTAAAGCAGAATATGATAATGGTTAAACAATAGCATGTTTAATTGTTTATTTCAAATAGAATAATTAAATTAGGGCAATTTTGATATTTTTTACAAGTTATAGGGTATAAATCATATTCTGTGGTTTTGCAAAAAAAGACCTTCTAATATATTACAACATCTTCAATTTAAATTTTAGTAAACTTCCAAATTTGAAAACCCATTTTGGAATTCATGTCCAAATGCCTACTTAATATGCGTTTGGACAAAAAATTATAATTTTTGAAGAAAAAATAGTAGCTGGAGTTAAGTTAAAAAATAATATTTAAAATATAAAATTATATTTAAACAAGTATTTCACTTGAAAAAATATTACAGTCTTATGAGTGCGGAAAATAGATTTTTCAAAATATTTTTAAATAGTTGTATTTGAAAAACCCATTTTTTTTAAAAATCTTCAAAAACTTATAAATTTTCATAGACAAAAATATATTATTTAAAGAATTTATACATAAACCAGTCCTAATTTTGAAAATAAATAAATAAAAAACTAAGTCCAAGTCCGTCGTATCAACTACAAAACGGTCAAATAGTGAGGCATAAAACTTTGGACAAAACTTGTTAAATAAATATATTTTTTATTTACTATCAGAACAACTTCTCTTGTCCTTATGAATAATAAACACAAAAATAAAAATTTATTACTCTATCTTTAGTCTAGTATTAGAAAACAGAAAGAAAAAAAAGTAATCGAAAGGTGTATGTATTTAACAAGTTTTGTCCAAAGTTTTATGCCTCTCTATTTGACCGTCTTGTAGTTGATACGACGGACTTGGACATAGTTTATTTGATTACTTTTTTTTCTTTTTTTCTGTTTTCTAATACTAGACTAGAGGTAGAGTAATAGATTTTCATTTTTGTGCTGATTACCCATAAGGGATAAAAGAGATTGCTTTGATGATAAGTAATTTACTTTCAACCAAAAAGTTATTATTGTATTTATTACCCATAAGTCCATTTTCTTTATTATATAAAAATTATTCAACTTTGTGGTTATTACTCAAAAGTTAATTTTTCTTCTTTTGTTAAACAAAAATTACTTTACTATGCTCTAGTTACCACAATAATCATTTTGACCAGATTTTACACGACTTTCACTTAAAAAATCTATTTATGCCCTTAATATTATAAATCATCTCATTTATGTAATACCTTCTATAATATATGGTATATATATATTATTTTCACCTAAATATTTTACTTATATTTATACTAAAATAATTTTCATATTATCTTATTTATTATTTTTATAATATATTCGTACATATTATTTTTTTAATTCTTTACCCCTCATTCTTCTTTTTACTCCCAAATATTCCACCAATTTAAAGTCAATCAATTACGGCTTATTTTTTATTACTATCATTTTATGATTATTGCATTACTGGAATAGGACATTATGGCACGTTAAATTTGTCAAGTTACCTTGTCATATTACAAGATTTCGAATAAAGGTTACTAGATTTCGAATAAAGGTTCATGCTTTGATTGAAGCATACAACATTAAGGGGCTGATGAAGAAAATGATAAATATAATATATGCAATGTAAGTAGTGGTAAGTGTAGTCCGTAAATCAAACAACTATTATAGGACGAAGAATTAAACAAGCTATAATAATTAGAATGCTATGAAGTAAAAACAATGTCAAACTAGTTGAAAAACTATCTTAATTTCTTGATTAAGATGCAAGTTTATTATTCAAATTAGCTTCTTATTCAGATTAGTAGTTAATCTGATGTATATTAAAGACTGATTTCACATTTCTAATCATTAACATATTCATCTATTATACTTTCCTAGCAATTAATATATGGCTCTATTGTATGCATTTTTTTAATAATTATATTGTCCGGCAAGAAATATATACTTCTTGAATAATTCTATGGAGTATATGCTATTTTCCACCAATATAAATACCAAATAATTTTATCCACCAATATAAAGTTCAAATTCGTGACGATGCTTAATCCACAGTCACAAGTTGGGTTTTACGACTAGGACAAATTCTTGGGGGCTAGATTAATTTAGATCTTAACATTTTAAAGTTTGTTCAGGCTTGTTACTACTTTCTGTAGTCTGTATTTGTAAAATAATTTAAAAGAAAATAAAATAACATAAATAGAAATGTAAACGAAATTAAAAAAAATACTAGCCCACTGAATTCACAATGTTTCCTTGAGAAATTTAATCATTTCCTAGTAACCAAGGTACTAGGAGAGGACCTCACAGGATAGAACGAATTACACACTGGTGTAGTAGTAATTCAAATCCCAGTGTTTCAGCCAACACAAAGTTCGGTAACAAATCACACTTACTGTTGCTTTCTTTGAAGTTAAAATATGCAGAAGAAAGGAGAATAACTCAAAAAATTCATATGGAAAATCTGAGAGAATGGACTTATATTTATAGTGAAAATTGGGCTGAAATTTGAAGAGGTGCAACTCTTCAAAATGGTTATTTTTGCAAAACAGCCAAAGAATAAATGTCATAATATAAATGGCTATTTACTCAACAATAAAGAGAGAAAATTGAAAGGTAGTTAATTTTCTTTAACAAAAATAGAAAACTAAAAATTGGATAATCGAATTGGATTTAATACTAATATTTTATTATTAAACCAAATATTTAATAATATTTTTGTTAATATTTACTATTAACAAATAAATTTGGTCCACAAATTAATTAATCAATCGATCATTTGACCAAATCCAAATCCAAATCCAAATTCGAATCCGAAGCCGGAGCCGGAGCCGAGCCGACCCAACAAGTGACGGCAAGGACTGCACGAGGCTTGCTTTCTTCTATACTCTTTACAAGCTAGAAGGAGAGCAATTGCTAATATACCCATCAAAAACCTTTTCATCTTCCCATATGGGACAATCAAGGAGGAAAACTCAAATATTACTCAAATATTTTACTTTTTTCTCCATTTTCCGTTCACCCTATTTTAAGCATTAATAGCTTAAAATCCCAACAATCCCCCACATGAATGGGGAGTGGCTATATCACGGAAGTATGCATGAAAGACTGTGTGATTCGCAAGCAAGGATTAATTGCATCTGGATAAGTAGGTTTCCTTTTGAATTTTTCATAGTGAACTTATATCGGATATACTCGGTCAATCGGTAGATTTGATATCTTTGAATTGACGAACTTTGGTGTATACCTAACCATAAGCACACAATCAACCCATAATCGTCTTTAGTTCTCACTTTTGTATTCCTTTCAGCCCTAGCCTTACAAAGTTCTTCTTGAAGTGGCTAACACTCCATACTTACATAGGTGATTCCTAAAAGTGTCATCCCGTAGTACAATATTTGATATACCTCGTATCAAATTTAGAAATCATTAAACAGCCTTAATGTTGTATCCTTCGTACTGAATATTGTCTCATCACGAGAATAGACCAAAAGTTTAGTTGACAATGTTGAACTATCATTAATGACTTTGTTTGATATCCTTGAACCAAGATCTTGGGATTTCCTATCTTCTAGGTAGAGTTACTACTACTATGACTTGTTCTCGGCCATAGTCCCATTCCCATGGATGATTTCTCAACTACTTCTCTAGTCATGCCTTTTGTAAGTGGATCTGACACATTGTCGCTTGACTTTACATAGTTAATCGTGATAATTCCTATAGAGAGTAATGGCCTAACGGTTTTATGTCTTCATCATATATGACGAGATTTACCATTTTACATAACGCTCCCAGCACTTTCAATGACTATCACAATATATGCATATTGGTGCCAACAGTTTCGGCCAAAATGGAATGTCTCCCAAGTTATCTAAGGCTATGAACTCAGCCTCCATTATAGAGCGGGCAATACAAGTTTGTTTGGATGACTTCTAAGATACTGCTTCTCCACCAATAGTGAATACATTCCACTTGTGGACTCCGAATCAGCTGAACCAGTGATCCAATTTGCATTACAATATACCTCAATCACCGCAGGATATTTACTATAATGCAAAGCAAAGTCCTGGTATGTTCTAAATATCCCAAACTCATTTTATTACCATTCAATGAGATTGACATGGATTGCTCGAGTATCAATTCAATTTACTTATAGAACAATATATATGTCTGATCGTGTACAATTCATGATGTACATTAAGCATCCTACACACGAGCATAATGTAATTGTGATATGTTTAGGCCTTTGTTCTTTATTAATTCAAGAGTCACGTCAATTGGAGTATTTGCAACTTTAAAGCCTAAGTTCTTGAATTTTTCAAGTACCGTATAATGAGATTGTGATAATGCCAGACCTTAAGGAGTCTTATGGATCTTAATCCCCAGAATTAAATCAGCAACTCCCAAGTCCTTCATATCAAACTTGCTAGTTATCATACATTTAGTAGCATTTATGTTAGCAATGTCATTACTCATTATCAACATATCATCCACATATAATATGTGATTTGGAACATTTTTAATGTACACACATTTATCACATTCATTTATCTTAAAACCATTTGACAACATTGTTTGGTCAAATTTTGCATGCCACTATTTGGGTGTTTGTTTTAGTCCATAAAAGGACTTAACATGTCTACATATTTTCTTTTCTTTACCCGGAACCACAAACCTTTCATGTTGTTCCATGTATATTTCTTCCTTCAACTCTCCATTTAAGAATACTGTTTTAACATCCATTTGATGAATTTCAAGACCACAAACTGCAGCTAACTCTACTAACGTTCGTATGGACATAATTCTTGTAAATGAAGAGTATGTATCAAAATAGTCAAGACCTTCTTGTTGTCCATACCCTTTGATCACAAGTCTTGACTTATATTTGTCAATAGTGCCATCATCTTTCATTTTTCTCTTAAAAATCCATTTAGAACCCAACGGTTTATTTCCAGGAGGAAGATCAACTAATTCTCATGTATGGTTGTTCAATATGGACTCTATTTCACTATTGACGGCCTCTTTCCAAAATAATGATTCCGAAGAAGACATAGCTTCTTTAAATATTTTGGGCTCATTTTCCAATAAGAAAGCTACAAAATCGTGTCCAAATGAAGTAGATGAACTTTGTTTACTATGTCTTGGATCCTCCTAATTAAGTGTACTTTCTTTTGTTTCTTCCCGGGGTCATTTAGATCCTTCACCAATCGACTCACATTCCTTTTTATGCGGATATATAGTTTTTAAGACGATTTTCTGATTTATGAACTAGAAATCGATATGCTTTACTATTAGTCGTATATCCTATGAAAACACGATCAATGATTTTTAGCCCTATTTTTACCTTTTTGGGTTTAGGAACTTACATTTTTGCCAAACACCTCCACACTTTAAAATAATTCAAGTTGGGCTTCCTTCCTTTCTATTTTCCATATGGAGTGGAGTGTGTTTTGCTATGGGACACTCGATTTAATTTTAGATTAGCCGTAAGAACAACTTCCTTCTACAAGTTCTGTGGCAAACCAGAACTTATCAACAATGAGTTCATCATCTCCTTTAATGTAATCCGCAATCTTATTGTATTGGGGCGTGTAAGGGACCGTTGTTTGATGAATAATTTCATATTCTAAACATGTTTCTTCAAAAGAAGATTCATATTCACCACCCCTATCACTTCTTATTATTTTGATTTTCTTATTAAGTTGTGTTTCAACTTTATTTTGTATTTCTTGAATGCGTCTATTACTTCATTTTTATTGTAAAGTAAGTAAACATAGCAATAACGAGTACTATTGTCAATAAAGATTGATAAATACTTCTTTTGACCGCGAGATGGTATTGACTTCATGTCGCAAATATCTGTGTGAATTAAGTCTAAAGGATTTGAATTCCTTTCAACTTACTTATAAGGATGTTTAACATTTCAACTAATGTATAAGGATGTTTAACATACTTAGATTTCACACATACTTGACATTTTGATTTGTCGCATTCAAACATAGGTAATACTTCCAAATTAATAATTTTTCGCAAGGTTTTATAATTGACATGACTCAAATGTATATGCCCTATTTTATTTGACTCAAGTAAGTAAGACGAAGCTGAAATTTTGTTATTATTTTCAATAATCATTACATTCAGCTTGAAAAGGCCCTTGGTGAGGTAACCTTTTGCTACAAACATCTCGTTCTTACTTATTTATAATGACCCAATCGGTCTTGATCCCTAGCATGTCGTTCATCAGTCTTAGACCATGAGCAGCTTCAGTTCAGCATTATAACTTGTACGCGTGGTCGGAATTGAATTTTGGGAAGTTCAGAGTTGATTCGGAAAGAGAATTCTCATTTCGAAAGCTTAAAGTTTAAAGAATTGGCTAGGATTAGATTTTCAAGTAAATGACCTTAAATTGGCATCTGAAGGTTCTAGCAGGTTTGTATGATGATTCCGGACTTGGGCGTATGCTCAATTCGGGTTTTGGATAACCGGGGAGCGTTTTGGCGCCAATTGTGGAAGTTAGAATTTTAGAAGAATTTTTATAAGTTTTGCTTGAAGTGAATTTCAGTGTTATTGATGTCTGTTTGGGATTATGAGTCTAGAGTAGCTCCGTATGGTGATTCTAGAGTTGGGGGCGCGATAGGAAGTGAATTCGGAGGTCCTTAGGTCATTTTGGAGTCAATTGGCTAAAGATAGAAAATTGAAGGTTTTTGAGAAGTTTGACCGAAAGTGAAATTTTTTATATCGGGTTTGGATTCCGATTCTGGAATGGAGTAGGTCAGTAATGTCAAATATGACTTGTGTGAAAAATTTGAAGACAATCGGACATATGTTTGATAGGTTTCAGCATCGAAAGTAGAAGTTTGAAGCTCTAAAGTTCATAAAGCTTGAATTAGAGGTTGATTCATGATTTTAGTGTTGTTTGGTATGATTTGAGGCCTTGAGGGGTCCGCTTGATGTTATGGAGTGGGTTGGTGTGATTGGACGGGATCCTAGGTGGCCTCGGGTGTGTTTCAGGTTATATTGCGCTTTTTTTTATGTTTCAACATTGTTTTTTTGGATATATAGTGGTATCATATTAAGCAAATGAGCTCCAAATTAAGTTTTTATTAAACTATTAGATCTGTATCGTAATTATGGAGCTATATCAAAAAGAATCGTCAAATTTAGACATCGTATGAGAGAGTTATGCTCATTTCCGTGTCGAAAAAAATTACTGGTTGCTATCATAATCGCAGACGCGGTCATTTTTCCGAAGATACGGGACCGCAGATGTGGTCATTTTTTCGCAGATGCGGAAACTGCTGGACGCAGTGGGGTTCTTTTAAAAATCGAAGTTTGGCTCATTTTCACTTCATTTCTTCCATGGGAGCCGGTTTTGGAACAACTTTGGAGTGTCATTTTCATCACCGAGCATGAGGTAAGTGATCTCTACTAGTTTTGAGTATATATGGATTTAGACATGAAAAAATTGTAGAAAACTTGGGGTTTGAGGGAAAACCTAGAAAGCTAGTATTCTTGGATTTTGACCACAATTTTGGGTATGGAATTTAGAGAAAATCATATATTTGAGTTCGTGAGGCTATGGGTGAACTTTATCTTCAAAAAATTTCGGAATCCGGGCACGTGGGCCCGAGAGCATTTTTTTCAACTTTTCGATCGGGGTTAGGAATTTTTATAAATCGGATTATAATGAATACCTTAGCATATATTAATGGGTTTACATAATTATTGGCTAGTTTTGGAGCGTAGTGCATCGATTCGAGTCTTCGGAAAAGCGTGGAATGCGAGTTATGGATCTTCGAAGCAAGGTGAGTCTCCTTTCTAACCTTGAAAGAGGGAATTTTCCCCATAGGTGAATTAATTGGTTATGTGCTCCTATTTGTGGGGGCTACGTATGCACAGGGTGACGAGAGTCCGTGCGTAGCGACTATTATGTTATTGTCTGGGTAGTCTAGGACCTAAAAGCATGCTATACTTGGAATATTTGTAATCTTATTGATAGCTCAGATTGCTTAAACCACATCAAACTAATAAGTACATTCCCCAAAGGATTTGACTTCTTTTCTTAAATTGTTAAAAGAGAAGTGGCTTCTAAATAATTATTCCCCGACAAATTCTTGATTAGCTAATTGAGCATGTATTTTTATGTGTACCTGCATCACATATATGATTCGCAAGCTGGGTAATTATTTATTTTGATTTTGACCGCGTCGCATGGATAGATTGCAAGTGGGTTAATAGATGCATCTATGGTTCGAGTCGTTTGATCCTCGGCAGTGCACAATTTACTTATATGTTGGATCGGGACGCACGTTCCACAGTGATTATTTGCGCACGTTTGTATTGCTTCCTTGAACTTATTAAAGTTTTTATTGCCTCTTCATGGCTTCAAAAGTTTTCTTTTTGATTATAAAAATTTAAGGAAAAGCTTAGTTTTTTCAAGATTGTTAAAAGAAGAACTTTAATTAAGTATTTCAGTTGTCTTGCCTGACAGCGGTGTCCGGCACCACCATGAGATTTTAGATCGTGACAACATGGTATCAGAGCACTAGGTTCCCGTAGGTCTCACGAGTCATGAGCAAGCCTAGTAGAGTCTCGCGGATCGGTACGGAGACGTTTGTACTTATCTTCGGGATGTTGTAGGGTTGTTAGGAGTACTTCCCTTCTTGATTCCTTATCGTGCGATTTAATTCCTGTGAGGCTTATGCCATTGTTTCTTTCCTACTCAATCTTATGCGACGCGAAGCGCTGGTTATAAATTGAGATTGAAGAATCATAATGGTACTATAGATGTGGTGCAGGATGTTTCTCCCGGTATAGTTGATTAAATTATTATCGTCGCCTTGTGGAAGGATATTCTATTGTTTCAACCCAGTAGCGGTACTTTTTAGGGCTCTAAGGCTAGGCACAAGTTATCATAATGCTTATGAACGATTTTTTCGCAGTATTGATATGATGGTAGGATGCTTGCCTACTTGTCGGGGCAGTGAGTGACTTGGAGGGATTTGGTATTTTATTCCCTGCAGGGGAAAAACAATCGGGCTAAGAATGTTTAGATGTGGGTTGATGGGGTAACGAGATGATAGCATTCATGGCAGCAAAACATCATTAAAGGAGAAGGATGAAGCTCTGGAAACTCCAAGAAGGCTCATGACAAAGTCTCAAACAAAGAAATTTCAAGACACGCTTAATGTTCTTCAATTGGCAATTAAAAAGTGTCTTAGAAGAAGAGCTCCAGCACAAGGGGGATCTTCGGGCCAAGTCGTACAACTATTTAGAGACCCAAATTAAAGTCCAAGAGGAGATGGAATGAGGCCCAAATATGCCCCAAAAGAGAGGAATTTTCAGGCCCAAATAAGCCCAAAAAATAGTTTCTAGAATATATATTTAATAGTTATTTTAATCTATGTTTCTTTCTTGTGATATCTTTGGTTTCTTTTGATATTCTTCGAAGACGACTAGTTTCTTTTACTAGTTGTTGTTGTAAGTTATTCAAAGTAGAAGTCAAGATCCAAATATAGTTCTTGATTAGCTTATCTCTAGTGAGGGCAATCGGTTTCATAACCAACTTGTTGTCATTAGGATCTTGTCAAAATCTAGATTAACATAATCTTAGAGTTCTTGTACCTTCCCTTGAATTTTGACATATCTACCTTCTTTTTCTTGCTTTTCTTAATCCGCTTGCATTTCGTTACTGCTTCCGCATTTCATCAACTTATTTTCTTTAAGTTCTTGGATCTCCTCACCTTTGTGTTATCAAGTGGTATCAGAGCGGTTGTATCAAGATTCCGTTCTTGATAAATCTTGGGATTTCTTGAACAAAGGAGAAAAAAAAGGTTACTGTAGCAGTGAATAGTATACTATAAAAAAAAAGAGAAGAAGAAGAAGGGAGAAACATATTTGCTCTTCAAAAAATCATATTTTATGTTTTGTTTCCAAAACCAAAAATCATTTTCTTTCTTCGAGGGTTGTTTCAATTAAATCTACTCATTCTAGGATTCGTTCTTTACTTTCTTTAGTGCCCCAAAATTCCTTATTTTACTACTAAGGGCTTTGATACGAGTTGGATTTAATTATAAATCTACAAGGTATTATCAAAGGTTAGTTGAGGGGAAAAAGGCAAGAGTGGGTGAGAACAATTGAGGGAAAGAGCCAAAGTTTGAGTGATAACTATTAGTATTATTTTTATTATTTTAAAACGATGTCTCATACAGGTGCTAGCGATGATGAACAGAGGGCTCTTCAAGAAGCCGAAATCCAAGCAAGAAATGATTTCACCCTACAAGCTATGCGTCAACAACTCAAGAGATGGAACTTGCAATTCCAGGAGATAAAGGATACTGTTGACGAACTAGCTGTACTTAGGAAGGGAAATCAACCTGATGTACAACCTCAAAATAATCCTAGGCCTCATAATAGAAGAAATGTACCCCATGTTGAAACACGTTCTCAAGTCGCTAAAACTAAAAGTGTGTTCATCTTTGTAGGTTTTGATAAATGACAAACCGACGCGCATGGAACATTGACATATGCCGAAGTCCAAGCACAAGAGAAACAAAGAACAAGATCAAGTAAAGCAACGAAGATATACATGAGTCGTTTTATATTGTGATCTTGATCCAACAAAAGATTCAAGTCTTGGCTTCTCTCGAAAAATCATTTTCATCAAACCATGCATCTTTGATTTAAAACAAAATGATGTTCAAACGTTTTCATTTTAGCCAAAATGATTTTTAAACGTCTTTCAAATCTGGACAGAACTGCCAGATAATCGAATATGTGATTTGATAATCGATTATGTCAAGTCAGCTAAAACCGGAATTTACAAAACAACAAAATAATCGATTATGTAATATGATAATCGATTATCCTTTTTATTCAGATTAAATTAGAATTTCCGCAGAGGTCAATAATCGATTATCCTATATAGCATAATCGATTATTCACTGACCGTTGCCAAAGTTTTTTTTAAACGCTGAAAGATAATCGATTTTGCACAAGGCAATAATCGATTATGCTAGCATAAAATCAGCGTCTGATTTTTGAACGTTAAGAGGTAATCGATTATGCAAATTGAATAATCGATTATTCTAGCTTAAAATAAGCATATGACTTTTGAACAATTTGCAGATAATCGATTATGCAAATCAGATAATCGATTATTCTAGCACAAAATCAGCAATTAGTGATTGGCAAATAAGCAACGGTCTTGGTGACTTTGAGGGCTATAAATACACCTATAAACCTCTCTTTTAAGTACAACAACTGAATACAATTCTTGCATAAGCTTACATACTCTCATCTCAATCATTTCATATTTATTTCATAGTTTTTGAGAGCCAAATTCTTGAAGAAGTTGTTGTGTTCTTGAGCGTATTAATTTTACTCACATCTACACTATAAGAGAGTCTTGTCTTGAGTGCTAAGTGTTTGCATACACTTGAAGGGAAGTTCTAATCCCTTGTTGTAAGAAGGAAAGTTTAGTTCCTTGACTTGAAGTCTTGAGGTGAGGTATCCTCGAGCAAGTTGAAGTCTTGTAGAGTGTATATCTACGAGCAAGTGTAACGGTTTGTTAGGCACCCGTAAGCTTAATGGAGCTAGTGTAAAACTCGAGAGAGTCTCTCAGGGACTGGACTAACCACACGTTGTGGTGAACCAGTATAAATTCGGTGTGTTCTCTCCTTACTACTTTAATTACTGCACTTACTTTATTCCTTCAATTTTAATTCCGCAAATTTATCTTGATTTTTATTGAAACGCTATACACCCCCCCTCTAGCGTTAAGCGTATATTCTAACAATTGGTATAAGAGCCTAACTCTCTGAAAGACTTAACAGTTTGAGAGAAACAATCCATGGCTTCTACTCGTAACGTTTATGCATGACTAGGTGAAGGACAATACTTCACAAGGCCACCACTCTTTGATGGCACCAATTACACTTATTGGAAGGAGAGGATGAGAATTTTCATCCAATCAAACAATTTCCAATTGTGGAAAATTATCAAAAATGGAGAACAACTACCCACCAAAAAGGTTGGAGAAGAACTCGTCCCAAAGTCGAAAGACGAATATGATGCGGACGACATCAAAAAGGTGGAAAATAATGCAAAGGCCATCAACATGATGTATTGTACTGTAAATCCCGATGATTATCGAAAAATATCATGTTGCACCACTGCCAAACAAATGTGGGACAAACTGGAGATCACTTACGAAGGTACGGACCAAGTCCGAGAAGCTAAAATTGATTTTCTAAACCATGAATATGAATTGTTTCATATGAAGGAGAATGAGAAAATAGATGATATGTTTGAGCGATTTTCAAAAATCGTAAATGACCTTCACGCTCTCAAAAAGACATTCACGGATAAGGAGCTTGTCCGAAAAATTCTACGAAGCCTCACTCCGGAATGGCGTTCCAAAGCCGATGCTATCCAATAATCAATCGGCATCACAAATGTCACCATAGACGGGCTTCGAGGTAATCTCAAAACCTATGAATCTACTATTCTTAACCCCCCTTTGGATGATCAAAGGGAAAGAAGGATTGCACTCAAAGCATCCACGACTCAACCTCAAAACGATGAGGAATCAAGTGATGAAGATGTCGAGCTCGGACTCGTAATTAAGAGATTCCAAAATTTCATGCGGAAAGAGTATAAAGGAAAGCGGCAAGGAGGCCAACTCAAATACTATGGATGTGGAGAAGCTGGGCACATCAAATCCAACTGTCCAAATATCAAAACAGAAAAGAAATTCGCCAAGAAACAAAGAGCCTACATCTCTTGGGGAGGTAACTCCGGGGATGAATCAAGTGACGGAGAAAAAGATGAAACCGCAAACTTATGTCTCATGGCACATGAGGAAACTCAAGAAGAGGTATGTGAAACTTCTTCCAATAAATTTTTCTCTCTTGAAGAAATGCAAAATGCCTTTGATGAATTATATGGTGAATTTATTGGAGCTTCCAAAACCATAAAAGTTTTAAAGAAACAACTCTCTTTGAAAGAAAATGATTTTGAAAAATTGACTCTTGATAATGAGAAGCTAAAAGATGAAAATAAATTTTATGGCAAAAGAAGCGCCGATAAACCCGAAAGTTCAAACAAAGGTTGTACATCTTGTCATGCTCTAAAAGATGAAGTAGAAAACCTTAGAGGTACCTTGAATAAATTCAATTCCTCTCACAAAAATCTCAATGAGGTTCTTGTAAACTTGAAATCTACTAAACATGGAATAGGCTTCAAAAATGAGTCTGACGAAAAAGTTGAGACCAATCCTAAACAACCTAGAAATAATAATCCTAGGACCACCATACATCCTAGAATGAGCACTAGAAGAAATGTAGAACAATTGAGAACACCTAGAAAAGATTTTCAAAAATTGCAACCTAGAAATATTCAACCTAGAAATAATAACCCTAGGATCGCTACACACCCTAGAATAAGCTCTAGAAGAAATTTTGAGCAATTTAGAGCACCTAGAAAGGATTTTCAAAAGTATACTTCTCCAAATAAAGTTAATGAATTTAGACCCTCCAATTATTATCATCCTAGAAGAATGCATGACCCCAACGTCATTTGCCATTATTGCAATAGAATAGGACATATATCTCCTGTTTGTTTCACTAGACATAGACATCTCACTACATATCAATCACACCACTATTTTGCACCTAACATACAAGGACCCAAAACAGCTTGGGTACCAAAATCTCATTAATTTGTTTTGTAGGTGTGTCTGAAGGGATCAAGTGTACTTTGGTACCTTGATAGCGGATGCTCCAAACATATGACTGGAGATGCATCAAAGTTCCTTCAAATAAAACCCACGAAAGGAGGAAACGTTATATTTGGAGACAACAATAAAGGAAAAATTATCGGCATCGGCTCCATCGGTAAGGACGAATCCTCCTCTATCAAGAATATCTTATTAGTAAAAGGGCTTAAACATAATCTCTTGAGCATAAGTCAATTATGTGACAAGGAGAATCTTGTATTATTCGATTCAGAAGAATGCTTAGTTATACGCCGTAGTGATTTTAAAGTTATTCTTCGTGGTCTTAGAATTGATAATATGGTTGATCTTGAAAATTCTTCATCAAGTTTTGTGAACTGCCTTCTGAGTAAAGAAGACGACATGTGGTTATGGCATCGTAGAGTAGCTCATGTAAACATGAATCTTTTAAACAAATTAGTTTTACAAAATTTAGTAATTGGCCTTCCAAATCTAAAATTTGAAAAAGACTCTATTTGTGATTCATGCCAAAAAGGGAAACAAATGAAAGCCTCCTTTAAATCTAAAAATGTTGTTTCGACCACTAGACCTTTACAACTTCTTCACATGGATCTTTTTGGACCATCTCGTACTGAAAGTCTTGGTGGAAATCTCTATGCTTTTGTAATTGTTGATGACTACTCTAGATTCACGTGGAAGTTATTTCTTGCTCATAAAGTGATGCCCTTCAAATGTTTAAAAGTTTTCTTAAACGTGTTCAAAATGAAAAGAACACAATTGTCACTTCCATAAGAAGTGATCATGGGGGAGAGTTCGATCACAATCGCTTCGCGGATTTTTGTAACGAACACGGCATCGAGCATACTTTCTCTGCTCTACGTACACCACAACAAAATGGAGTGGTGGAATGCAAAAATCGATGTCTCGAAGATATGGCTCGAACCATGCTCAATGAGGCAAAGATTCCCAAACATTTTTGGGCGGATGCCGTGAGTACCGCAAGCTATGTTTTAAACAGAGCTGTAATTAGACCGATACTCATGAAAACTCCCTATGAACTCTACAAGGGAAGGAAACCTAACCTCTCTCATCTTAGAGTTTTCGGTTGTAAATGTTTTATTCACAACAACGGAAAAGATAACTTAGGAAAATTTGACGCGAAGTCTGATGAAGGAATTTTTCTTGGTTACTCATTGCGTAGTAAAGCATATAGAGTTTTCAATAATCGAAGCAAAACTGTTGAGGAATCTCCTCATGTAGTATTTTGTGAAAATGATGCTCGCTTGGCGAGGAAGGATATTTGTGATGATCTTGCAGATGCTTTAAACAAAATCAATCTTCAAAACGAGGTGCAAAATGAGAACCCAAAGGAAGTTCAAGATGAAGTCGTGGAACAACCATTGGAAGAAGCACCACCACAAGAAGTAGAATCGATGATGCCCAAAGCATGGAGGACGTCTAAAGACCATCCTCTCGACAAGGTAATCGGCAACATCGAACAAGGGGTAAGTACTCGAAACCTTCTTAAAGACACTGTAGGACATATGGCTTTTGTTTCACAAATAGAACCTACAACCATTTCCGAACCAATTGGGGATGAGCATTGGACCTTGGCAATGCAAGAGGAGCTTAACCAATTCAAACGTAACGATGTTTGGGAATTGGTGCCAAGACCCGATAATCAAACCATAATTGGTACGAAATGGGTTTTTCGAAATAAATTAGATGAAAATGGTATAATCACTAGAAACAAAGCTAGGCTTGTTGCTAAAGGATATAATCAAGAAGAAGGAATTGATTATGAAGAAACTTATGCACCCGTTGCACGACTAGAGGCTATTCGTTTATTACTTGCTTTTTCATCATCTATGAACTTTAAATTATATCAAATGGATGTCAAGAGTGCCTTCTTCAATGGATTCATTCAAGAGGAAGTGTATGTTGAACAACCCCCGGGTTTTGAAGACTTTAAATCTCCCGATCATGTCTTCAAGCTTAAGAAAGCGCTATATGGACTTAAACAAGCTCCCCGAGCTTGGTACGAACGCTTAAGCAAATTTCTTTTGGACAATGAGTTCGAAAGGGGGAAAGTTGACACTACACTTTTTATCAAAAATAAAAACAATGACATCTTATTAGTTCAAATTTATGTAGATGACATTATTTTTGGTGCTACTAATGAGTCTTTGTGCAAGGAATTCTCTATGTTAATGACTAGAGAATTCGAAATGTCAATGATGGGTGAGCTAAATTTCTTCTTGGGGTTGCAAGTGAAACAAATGAAAGAAGGAACTTTCATTTGTCAATCTAAGTATTGCAAGGAGTTGCTAAATCGCTTTGAAATGAGCAACGCCAAAGCAATGGCTACTCCAATGAGCACATCCGACCATCTTGACAAGGATGAGAAAGGTAAGGAGGTAGACACCAAGAAATATCGAGGTATGATCGGATCCCTTCTTTACCTTACTGCAAGTAAACCGGACATTATGTTTAGCGTTTGTCTATGCGCTAGATATCAATCTTGTCCGAAGGAGTCACATCTTACTGCGGTAAAACGGATAATGAAGTACCTTGTTGGAACGATAAATGTGGGACTTTGGTATCCCAAAGGTTCTTCATGCCAACTTATTGGCTATTCCGATTTTGCGGGTTGCAAATTGGACCGCAAGAGCACTAGTGGCACTTGCCATTTGCTCGGTAGCTCCTTAGTTTCTTGGTTTAGCAAGAAACAAGTTAGTGTTGCGTTATCCACAACCGAGGCTGAATATATAGCCGCGGGGAGCTGTTGTGCACAAATCCTTTGGATGAAGCAACAACTCTCGGATTATGGTCTTAGTATTGATCATGTTCCTCTTCGATGTGACAATACTAGCGCCATAAGCTTGACGAAGAATCCTATTCTTCACTCAAGAACGAAACACATAGAAATTAGGCATCACTTAATAAGAGATCACGTTCTCAAAGGCGATGTCGAAATTGAATTTGTTGAAACCAAATTTCAATCGGCCGACATTTTCACAAAGCCTTTAGAGAAAGAGTCCTTTTTCCGCATTCGTAGTGAACTCGGAATACTTGACTCCACGATGATCTAATACATTCACTGCATTTTTCTTTGAACGATTACTGACTTGAGCGTCGGAGGCGCCTAATTCTTTTTTGCAGGTATCGCCCCAAAGTCAGGGGGAATACAGTCACATATTTGCTGACCAAATGCAATAATCGATTTTCACAATACAACAATCAATTATTTAACATTTCCGTTTTGCAGGATTTTGGCGACCATATGCAATAATCGATTATCAATATTTCATAATCGATTATATTTGTGTTCTGTTTTGCAGATTTAAGGGCAAACATATAACATAATTGATTATCCCAATAGCCATAATCGATTATCTTAACATTATGTTTGTCAAATGATTAGTGAACATATAGAATAATCGATTATCTATTTATCGCAATCGATTATTAACTAATTTTGTTTTGCAGGTCTAAGCCAAAGATTAAAATAATCGATTATCGGCACCCTCGTAATCGATTTTTCTTTACCGCTTCGACTTTCCTCAGTTAGTACATTCCCTGACATAATCGCTTATCTCAAAATGATAATCGATTATTCTCTGAATCTGTTTTCCAGACTGGGTCACCAAAATCGATTATCTGACCAACAAAATCGATTATCAATGTTCACTTTTTCAAACTTCTTACCGTTTTTTGATCGTTTGGCACTTAAAATCTGAAGTTATTGTACAATTAAATGCCTTCATCTCCTTCACCCTATAAATAGGTGCCTCCACCCTTCAAACTCTTCACTTCAACATCACTCTTAGCTCCAAATACTCTTCATAACTCTCCAAAAATCCTTGCAAAGGTTCAATTTTTTATTTTTTTTAAATGACGGGCAAGAATTCCAAATGAGCTCGCTCCGGCAAACATATTGCCTCCTCTTCCATTGCTCCTCCACCCGTTCACTGCTATAAAGACGGATCTTATTTACGGTTCGACAGTGAAGCCGAACTTCTTCGATTCGTCAAAAAATTTGAGAATCGAGAAATCCTTCCTCCTCGGTTCTCCACTGGTCGATACCTTAGCCACAGCGCCCCCCCCCCCCATCAACGGCAAATATTCTTATGCAAAGCCAACTCATTGACTTCATATATCTTCAATCTCCTTACATTCACCCTTCTCTAATTCGTTCCTTCTATTCCAATCTACGGAAAGACGAAGATGGTGAACTTGTCTCAAGCATCAATGGAGTTCCAATTCTTTTAAATGAGGAAAACATGCAAATCCTCACTAAACTTCCACGAAATGGGGAAGATATCTCACTCTACACTAGGGAAGAAGGAGCTTTATTTGATGAACAACTCCTTTTCAACCAAATTGGTATTGGCGAATTTATTTCAAGTCCGGAGCATCGTCGCCCAACCATTACGCACATGCTCCCAGAATATCGTCTAATCTTTTATTTCATAACTCGCGTTCTTAAACCGCGCAAATTCAATCACACCACTCTCTCTCATGAGGATTCAAAACTCATGCATGCAATTATCACCGGGGCTCGCATCAATTGGTGCAAGTTCGTCATGACTCACATGTATGATGCAGTTGGCAACGATAAGCCACTCCCCTATGATTTTGTCATAATGGCTCTTCTTGAAGCCTCCGGTATCGACGCCACCGTCGGTCCTCACAAAAAGACAACAAAACATTGGGAAATTCAAGAATCTTCATTTCCTAATATCGGTGAACAACCGGCTCCTCCTCCTACTCAAAAACGTCGTCCTCAGGCCCCTTCCGTTGCTACCCTCCAAACCATTTCTGAGCAACTTGCCTCTTTGTCCACGTCCATGACTCGTATTGATAGGAATGTCACTCGATTATCCCACGAGCTTCATGGATATTTTGACCACGTCCACTATCCCTATGCCCAAGTTGCCTTTCCGGAAGAAGTGCCGGATGCCGAGGCGGATGTTAATGTTGACAATGAATAATGTCTTGTCTATTTTTTCTTGCTTCCATATGTATCGTTTGAATAATATTTTGTCTATTTTTCTTGCTTTATTATGTATTTTCAATATTATTTCCTCAATAAAAGTTTATTAATTTTTGCTAATGTCAAAAGGGGGAAGAATAAGGGCTATGCACATTAATACATATTGGCATAAATTGAGGGGGAACTCATTCACATATTTATATAAGTGTCTTGGATTGTCATTATCAATTATTTAATATGCATATCCCCATATCGGTTTGCCATTATCAAAAAGGGGGAAATTGTTGAAACACGTTCTCAAGTCGCTAAAACTAAAAGTGTGTTCATCTTTGTAGGTTTTGATAAATGACAAACCGACGCGCATGGAACATTGACATATGCCGAAGTCCAAGCACAAGAGAAACAAAGAACAAGATCAAGTAAAGCAACGAAGATATACATGAGTCGTTTTATATTGTGATCTTGATCCAACAAAAGATTCAAGTCTTGGCTTCTCTCGAAAAATCATATTCATCAAACCATGCATCTTTGATTTAAAACAAAATGATTTTCAAACGTTTTCATTTTAGCCAAAATGATTTTTAAGCGTCTTTCAAATCTGGACAGAACTGCCAGATAATCGATTATGTGATTTGATAATCGATTATGTTAAGTCAGCTAAAACTGGAATTTACAAAATAGCAAAATAATCGATTATGTAATATGATAATCGATTATCCTTTTTATTCAAATTAAATTAGAATTTCCGCAGAGGTCAATAATCGATTATCCTATATAGCATGATCGATTATTCACTGACCGTTAACCAAAGTTTTTTTTTTAAACGCTGAAAGATAATCGATTATGCACAAGGCAATAATCGATTATGCTAGCATAAAATCAGCGTCTGATTTTTGAACGTTAATAGGTAATTGATTATGCAAATTGAATAATCGATTATTCTAGCTTAAAATCAGCATATGATTTTTGAACGATTTGCAGATAATCGATTATGCAAATCAGATAATCGATTATTCTAGCACAAAATCAGAAATTAGTGATTGGCAAATAAGCAACGGTCTTGGTGACTTTGAGGGCTATAAATACACCTATAAACCTCTCTTTTAAGTACAACAACTGAATACAATTCTTGCATAAGCTTACATACTCTCATCTCAATCATTTCATATGTATTTCATAGTTTTTGAGAGCCAAATTCTTGAAGAAGTTGTTGTGTTCTTGAGCGTATTAATTTTACTCACATCTACTCTATAAGAGAGTCTTGTCTTGAGTGCTAAGTGTTTGCATACACTTGAAGGGAAGTTCTAATCCCTTGTTGTAAGAAGGAAAGTTTAGTTCCTTGACTTGAAGTCTTGAGGTGAGGTATCCTCGAGCAAGTTGAAGTCTTGTAGAGTGTATATCTACGAGCAAGTGTAACGGTTTTTAGGCACCCGTAAGCTCAACAGAGCTAGTGTAAAACTTGAGAGAGTCTCTCGGGGACTGGACTAACCACACGTTGTGGTGAACCAGTATAAATTCGGTGTGTTCTCTCCTTACTACTTTAATTACTGCACTTACTTTATTTCTGCAATTTTAATTCCGCAAATTTATCTTGATTTTTATTGAAACGCTATTCACCCCCCCCCCCTAGCGTTAAGCGTATATTCTAACACCCCATGCCCCCATTTTAAATCAAGAAAACCCTATAGATGAACTTGTTGATTATCTTCATGTAAATATAGATAGGGTGGGAAGAGATAGGAGGGGACAACGAGATAGAGTAGAAGATGATAATATTACCAGCATAAAAATAAAGATGCCATCTTTCAAGGACACAAGAGATTCAGACTTGTACCTTGATTGGGAGCGGAAAGTTGAGGCCATCTTTGACTGTCACCACTACTCTGAAGGTAAGAAGGTTAAGCTTGTTGTTGTTGAATTTTTTTATTATGCTTCTATTTGGCGGAAAAAGCTTACAAGAGACAGACAACAAGATGGAGAACCACCCATTGCTACTTGGATCGAGATGAAGAGAGTCATGAGGAAGAGGTTTGTGCCTTCCCACTTTCAAACAGACTTGTAACTTCGTCTTTATACCTTGAAGCAAGGAACCATGACTGTTGATGAATACATTAAAGCTATGGATATGGCTATGATCAGGCTAACTGTATAGAAGAAAAAGAGGCCACTATGGCTATATTTCTTAATGGTTTAAATAGAGAAATAGCTGATGTAGTAGAGATACAACAATATGTAACTATAGATGAATTAGTAGATTTGGCTGTAAAAATAAAAAAGCAAAATAAAAGAAGGCAACAAGCTAGCTCATGGAGAAGTCGGCCAAACACCAATTCCAAGAAGCCACGGCCAAAACAAAAAGTGATTTCTAGACCTCAAGAAGACAAGGGGAAAGGTAAAGTTGATGAGAAAGAGGGAGGTAAAGCTTTCAATTATAGATCCTTTAAACCTTCTAGTTCTATTCAATGTCACAAATGTCATGGAAGAGGTCATATGATGTATGAATGTCCAAATAGAAGAAATATTCTTTTGAGAAAAGATGGAGGATATGAGAGTGAAAAAAATAAGGAAAAAGAGGGAGGAGTAAGTGAAGATGATGTAGAACTTCCTAATGATGGTTTGGTTGGGGTAATCAGGAGGATTGTAGATGGAGAATATGAGGGAGAAAAAAGTGAGGAAGAGGAAGAAGAGGAAGGTGTGAGTGAATATGATGCAAAGTTACCTTTCAATGATGGTTTGGTTAGGGTAGCTAAGAGGATTATGACTATTAATTTAGGAATCACTAGTGAAGAACAAAGAGAGAATATATTTCATACTAGGTGTGGAATAAAGGGGAAAACTCGTTCTATGATTATTGATAGTGGTAGTTGTGTTAATGTGGTGAATTCATACTTGGTGAACATGTTATAACTTGCATGCATGAAACACCGCCCTACAGACTCCAATGGTTGAATGATAGTGGTGAACTGAAAGTCAACAAACAATGCATGATTTCCTTCAATGTTGGTAGGTATGTGGATGATTTTCTTTGTGATGTAGTTCCCATGCAAGCTTGTCACATCTTGTTAGGTCATCCGTGGAAATATGATAGGAATATTTTTCATGATGGAAGAAAGAATATGTATTCTCTTGAGCTTAATGGCAAGAAGTATACTCCTGCACCTTTAAGTCCTTCTCAACTGTTTGAGGATCAAAAGAGATTGAGAGAAATAATGGGAAAACAAAGGAGAGGGAAAAAAGGTGAGCTTGAGGAAAAAGAAAAGAAAGAAGGCCAAGAGGTAGATAAAAAGAGAGATGGCCAAGAAAGAGAGGGGGGGCAGCAACTTGGGAAAAGTGGTAAAAGAGGGTTAGAGTAATAAAAAAGAAAGTTCTGATAAGCGGAAAGAGGCAGAGAAAAAGAAAAATGAGAGTTTGTACATAAAATCCAAAAAGTGTTTGAACGCAAGAGCAGAGAGGTTTTCCATTATACTACTTACTTACAAAGAAGTTTTGATTAATTCCGAATCACTAACTTCTTCTTTGCCAAGTAGTGTTTCTTATCTTTTGCAAGATTTTGATGATATCTTCCCTGAGGATATCTCTAACGGTCTACCACCTTTGCGTGGCATTGAGCACCAAATTGACTTTGTGCCTGGAGCACAAATTCCAAATAGGTATGCTTATAGGAGTAATCCAAAAGACACAAAAGAGCTTCAAAGGCAAGTTGAGGAGTTGCTTGAGAAAGGTTTTATGAGAGAGAGCATGAGCCATTGCTCCGTTCCCGTCCTATTGGTACCCAAAAAGGATGGAACTTGGAGGATGTGCGTGGATTGTAGAGCAATCAACAAGATAACGGTAAAGTATCGACATCCTATTCCTTGTCTTGATGACATGTTGTATCAATTGCATGGATCCAATCTTTTCTAAAACTAATCTAAAAAGTGGTTACCATCAAATTCGAATGAATCCTGGAGATGAATGGAAAACTGCTTTTAAGACCAAATATGGGCTTTATGAGTGGTTAATTATGCCTTTTGGCTTGACTACTGCACCCAACACTTCCATGAGATTGATGAATTATATTTTTAAGGATTTTTATGGGAAATTTGTGGTAGTTTATTTTGATGATATCTTGATTTATTCTAAAAATCTAGATGGGCATGTGGAACACTTAAAACAAGTTTTTGAAGTTCTCAGAAAGCAATATTTCTTTGCTAATCTTAACAAGTGTACTTTTTGTCTGGATTATGTGGTATTCTTGGGTTTTATGGTTAGTTCTAAGGGAGTTGAAGTTGATGAAGAGAAAATCAAGGCAATCAAAGAGTGGCCTAAACCTAACAGTGTAACTGAAGTTAGGAGTTTTCATGAGCTTGCTAGTTTTTATAGGAGATTCCTTAGAGACTTTAGCACCATTGTTGCTCCTTTAACTGAAGTCATTAATAAAGATAAGGTTTTTTCATTGGGAAAAGAACAAGATGATGCTTTTAACTTGTTGAAAGAAAAATTATGTTCTGCTCCTCTTTTGCAATTACCCGATTTTTCTAAATCTTTTGAGGTTGAATGCGATGCCTCTGGAAAAGGAATAGGTGTTGTTTTGGTGCAAGACTCAAAGCCCATTGCATACTTTAGTGAAAATCTGAGTAGAACTACACTGAACTACTCAACTTATGACAAAAAGCAATATGCTTTGGTAAGGGCTTTAGCTACATGGCAACATTATTTGTGGTCAAGAGAGTTTATGGTTAAGATTGATCGTGAATCCTTGAGATATTTGAAAATCCAAGGTAAGCTTAATCGTCGCCATGCAAAATGGGTTGAATTCATTGAAACTTTCGCATACGTGATTGCTTACAAGCAAGGAAAAGAGAATGTGGTTGCTGATGCGCTTTCAAGAAGGTATGTGTTGGTTTCTTCTCTTACTTCTAAATTGATGGGTTTTGATCAAATCAAGGAACTTTATTCTAATGATTCTAATTTTGGCAAGGCTTTTGCAGAATATAATTTGGGTCCTTATGAGAGGTTTAATCTTCAAGATGGGTTCCTTTTTAAGAAAAATAAATTGTGTATTCCTAATTGCTCTTTGAGTATATTGTTTGTTAGGGAAGCACATTATGGTAGACTCATGGGACACTTTGGTGTGCCCAAAACATTGGATATACTTGCCGAACATTTTTTTGGCCTGGCATGTGAAAGGATGTTGAAAAAGTGTGCTCTCAATGTCTTCAATGAACAAGCCAAATCAAAAGTGTTACCACATGGTCTTTATACTCCTTTACCTGTCCCTACTACTCTTTGGATTGACATTTCTATGGATTTTTTGTTAGGACTTCCTAAAATTAATTATGGTAAGGATAGTACATTTGTGGTGGTAGATAGGTATTCAAAAATGACTCGTTTTATTCCATATTTGATGACTAATGATGCATTACATGTAGCTGATTTATTTGTAAAAAAATTGGTTAAATTACATGGCATACCTAAAACTATTGTTAGTGATAAGGATGCTAAATTTTAAAGTCACTTTTGGAGAGTTCTTTGGGCGAAGTTGGGAACTAAATTGTTATTTTCTACATCTTGTCACCCACAAATTGATGGGAAAACAGAAGTAGTTAATAAGACCATAGGGAATATGTTGAGAGTTTTTTTAAAAGAAAAATTAATTTCTTGGGAAGAACATTTGCCCATGGTAGAGTTTGCCTATAATATAACTATCCACTCTTCTACTGGTAAGTCTCCTTTTAAAGTTGTTTATGGATTCAATCCCCTCACTCACCTTGATTTGTTTCCTTTGCCTACTAATGACATTGTTAATCTTGATGGTAGGAATAAGGCTGAAATGATGAAAAAGATTCATGAAAATACAAGGCTTGCAATTGAACGAAAGAGTGAACAAACTGCCTTAAGAAGAAAAAAGGGGAGAAAATCTATCATTTTTAAGCCGGGAGATTTAGTTTGGGTGCATTTTAGGAAGAAAAGATTTCCTGCCAAACGAAGATCCAAATTAGATCCAAGAGGAGATGGGCCATTTGAAGTCCTTGAAAGGATTGGAGGCAATGCTTACAAACTTGACCTTCCTAGTGAATATCAAGTTAGTGCTACCTTCAATGTTTCTGATCTTTCCTTGTTTGATGCAGGCTCAATTCAAGGACGAATTCTCTTCAAAAAGAAGGAAATTATAGCATTCATGTCAGATCAACATCATTAAAGGAGAAGCATGAAGTTCTGGAAACTCCAAGAAGGCCCATGATAAGGTCTCAAACAAAGAAATTTCAAGACAAGCTTAATGTTCTTCAATTGGCAATTAAAAAGTATCTTATAATACAAGAAGAGCTCCAGCATAAGGGGGATCTTTGGGCCAAGTCTTATAACTATTTGGAGGCCCAGATTAAATTCCAAGAGGAGATGGAATGAGGACCAAATATGCCCCAAAAGAGAGGAATTTTCAGCAGCCCAAATAAGCCCAAAAAAATAGTTTCTAGAATATATATTTAATAGTTGTTTTAATTTATGTTGACTTGTACTCGTCTATGTGTTTATTGACTATATTGGTCTTAGTGTGGGTAGTCTTCTATGCTTCTAGGGAATATAATTCTCATTTATTGAAGTCTTGACTATCCCCTTCATTACTACTATATAAAGGGGTGCTTGTCTTCCATTATAGGAATATTGGAGATTAATATTATTATTATTGTGAGTTCTTTTGAACCTTTGTGAACTTTACTTTGAGATTTATCTTGCAACCTTTCATAGCTTAAGGTAGTAAGATAATTTTCTTTCTTGTGATATCTTTGGTTTCGTTTGATATTCTTCGAAGGCGACTAGTTTCTTTTACTAGTTGTTGTCGTAAGTTATTCAAACTAGAAGTCAAGATCCGAATCTAGTTCTTGATTAGCTTATCTCTAGTGAAGGCAATTGGTTTCATAACCAACTTGTTGTCATTAGGATCTTGTCAAAAACTAGATTAACATAATCTTGGAGTTCTTGGACCTTTTCTTTAATTTCGACATATCTAGCTTATTTTTCTTGCTTTTCTTAATCCACTTGGATTTATTTACTACTTACGCATTTCATCTACTTATTTTCTTTAAGTTCTTGGATCTCCCATCCTTTGTGTTATCACGAGACTTAGCATTTGCGAGCGTGGTGGAATTTTCATCTGCGATGTAGTGCCGTCGTCCTCGATTGTATTTGTTAAGTTTGTTGGTGTTATGGTTTTCCACAATTCACCTTGGGATAAGGCAGTGTAAATAATATTGAAAAGACGATTGTTAAATGTCGTGGGGTGCAGTGGTTCAAACCGAATCGGTGTTTCTAATGTTGACGGCTCGAGAAAGGTGATCTTCATAAAGTTTTGAAGGTTAGTAGCGATTCATGGGTTCAAGTGCTACAAAGATGGAATTATTTAAGGCAACAGCTGAGCACCAAACGATGAGGAAGGACATGTGGGATGTGTCCGGTGGTGGCTAAAATTTCTAGAAGGCCAAGTATGAGAAGCAAAGTTCGAGTAGATGATTAATAGGATGAGTTCTGCCAAAGTTTGAGAGTGGCGGAGTTACATATGGGAATTGTGGTAGCATGGCCATGTACCTTAAGCAGAGTTCGGAGGGACTTGAGAATATTAGTGATTGGTGATTGGGGACTACGAATTTAATCTAAAGCATGGGCTATTATGCAGCGGGAGAATTGGAATAATGGAAAAGAGTTGCTTGAAATGAAGAAGGATACAACATAACTCGAATGGGAAGGATGTTGCCGCACATTTAATTGATGTCCACGAGGGGTGAAAGGACTTATACAGCTAGAGGGTTAGCTCATACTCAGAATGGATTATTGATGTCATGGTGATTGTACTATGTGCAGCAGCATTGGAAGATGTCAGAAAGTTATTTCCATATGTGGGTTATTCCCTGCGAGTATGTTAGCGGTCGCGTGGTTGATGAACAATTCTATGGGATATTCGGCAAGGAGATCGGTTGTGCAAATGTGTTAGGTGATTCAGAAAATAAAAAGGGGGTTTTACATAAAGATTTTGAGAATTTTTGATGATTGATTGCGCAAGGCTATGTCAATAAGAGATAAAGAGGTCAGGTGAATTCTAGATTTGTGAAATAATAGCTTCAAGCTAAGTGGGAGAGTCTTACCGCATATGATTGGGTTGCATGGTTAACTACTTGCGAGGTCTCTGGTTATTAGCGTATTGATGGGTTATCTCAGCTAGGGGAAAAACCATAAGTGGTAATTTGACCAAATAAATTGATGAGTGCGTGTTATGGTTGGCCTTATTGGCTCATGTTCAGACTTGGGGGAGGGATTCAGGATTACGTCTTGTATAGAAGCAATTTTCAACGGAAGTGATTCCGTCGGGTGCTTCGTTGAGAGGGTATTCATGTGTTATAAGATTTATGGAGTTGATTATATTCGAGACCAAGTCAGAATAGGCAGCTCTTAACAACAGTCCTAATGGATTAAAATGAGGTAAAGTGTGGTGCCTAATGATTTCGAGCCTATAGGTGTAGCTGAGAATCAAGCTTTTGCAGCAAGTTATGGGTGGAGACTCAAAAACGTTCTATGATGTTTTGACTTGTAGTGCTTTAGAGGAAAATAGAAGAGATTCCGGATTCGTAAAAGGATTAGCAGAGCTGAGGGTGCGAATGTGCGCATAAGGAAGGTATGAAATAGTTCGTGAGATTTGGGACATCATAGTCTCATGATTCAAGGTCACTCGCGATGAGTGCAGATAGAATATTTTATGTGTTGAATGGGGTTAGTATTATATCTAAGGCAATCAAGGATAAATTAGAAGAAGGTAGATCGATTAGCCATAGTTAAATTGGTATATTGGTGTAAGTGATCAGTTCCTTCAGCGTGATTAAGTTATGTTAGTGATTTGTGATGGTACGTGTGAGGCATGTCGGCCGTCGTAATTGATGTTATTCAGAAGTATTCTACCGTAATGGCATGTTATATATGGGTGGATCCTGGAAGGGTTGTGGTGGATTATACCACTACTTTAGGATTTGAATGTTCTACGGATGTAAGGATTCACCTGCGTATTGCTATGGTTCTCCTGAAGCGAGTTAAGTGGGAAGTTTTATATTATGAAGTGTTAGCCTAAAAGTGGTTCCGAAGCTATGATGAAAAGCGGGTTCTATCGTATGTTGGCATGATAGGCGCAGTGAGTGGTATGGAATTTGAAGTAAAGATCAAGGCAACAGCTCGGTATGGACAAGGATGTCACGAGCTCGGATGAGCAGGAAAGGAGTTTGGATGATTAAGGTAAATTGGAAGTGTATTTAGCGTCACCTGAGATCGGTGTTTTATAAAGAAGGCTTTGCATCCTGATTAATGATTCTTGATCGCTTTTCAGTGTTAGTACGGCCGGTGGTTTGGAGGTGCGACCCAGTTATTTGTTGTGGTAGGTTGTGGGAGTGGGTCCCACAAGAAGATTGTATAAGTGTGGAAGGTAGTCACTTGATTGATCAAAGACATAAACCAAGTTGAAGGTTGTGATAATATCATTGATTTGAGAATATATGCCTCGAGGGCACTCAGTCTATTGAGTGGTGGAGTGCGGATGATTTCTCTGACTATGATGGATGTTCTTATGTGTTATCAGCGGAAGAGGAGTTATTATGGGATTTGAAAGGTAATTATCCTAGTTCAGGGCGATCAAAATTAGATTGAGGTTTGTAGATGGATTCAAATGTGAATATAGGCTCTATATCAGGCCAGACGTGTTCATTTCAGTAACGCGCTCCTTATGGATGAGTAGTTAGGGTGTTTTTTCGTTTCAGATATTTCATGTAGTGACACATTGCACTGTGTGAATTGTGAAGATGGCTTGGTAAATCTCTTACGTGTTGAGGTTTCGCGTGGCGATGATGTTCTATGAGCAGGATGGCTCTTGAGATTCAGATCATGTATCGCACCTCAGTGGTGCTTGAGTTTTGTAGCCTATAGCGCTATATGTTCCCTCAGGGATGGTGTTATGCACTTAGCGTGATTACGACCTATATTCAGCATTTTGTAATAATGAGCAATTTAGCTCGATGTATATCTCCTTCTGTGAGTTCTATGTATGGATCGGGTGGCATGCCGCCAGGGTATGTTGTTTGGATCGGGTTGCGCGCCGCAACAGTGTGATGTTCAGCACAAATCCTTATATCTATTTTATGTTTTTCGTTTCTTATTTTATGCGGAAAGCTCATATTAGCTGTGAGCCTGCATCGCATGTATGATTCGCGAGCGGGGTAATTGAATTTCTTTTTCGGAGATTGTTTTCCTTTGGTATCGCATTCTAATTGGTAACCTATTGGCACTTTATAGTGTCATATGAGACTTTTGATTATGTCCGGGATGGCTTATTGCCTAAGCAGTTAGTACTGGTGAGACGAGATCATTGATTTAGAATCAATGCAAGTAGGTTATTTGAAGTGCATTAAGAAGTTAAGACCATTATTCGGTTCAGAACGAGGTGAGTGTTCTTATTAGGAGCATAGACCCAATGAATTGTTGATTTGTCAGTAGTTATGAATTTCTTCACATCTCATCCGTCGTGTCGGTATTGTAGGAGTTAGAGCAAGACCTATGTAGGTCATGAGGAGCAATGGGAGCATTAGATTCGTGGAATTTCGACTAAGTTGATCGGAAAGTGTTATTGTGGTTCGGTGATAAAGTAATGCAAGGAGTGAATTATGCTAAGGTATGAATTTGTGTTTTGGTACTGCGTGTGGTGGTTGATATAGTAAGAGTATGTTGAAAGCAAGTTTGACATAGAATTCTGAATGTTGGAATTGGGCTCTAAGGCATATTTACTTGAAGAAAAAGGGAATATATTCTTAATTAATCGAGCCGATGTGATCAACTAAATTGTAGTAGCACGGGAAGGCGCATGAGAGGTTACACAGTGATTTCAGACTACTTCAATGTACTTCTCAGCACGTTCGTGGACGAATGCATGTTTAAGTGGGAGAGAATGTAACGACCTGACCGGTCATTTTGAGATTGAGCCCTAGCGCATCGTTCGGCAGCCTGAGTCCATGAGCAGCTTCATTTCAAGAATTATAACTTGTACACTTGGTCGGAATTGAATTTCAGAAAGTTTAGAGTTGATTCAGAAAGAGAATTCTGATTTCGGAAGCTTAAAGTTGAAAGAATTGGTTAAGATTGGTTTTTTCAGTAAACGACCTCGGAATCGTGATCTGAAGGTTCCAACGGGTTTGTATGATGATTCCGGACTTGGCCGTATGCCCGGTTCGGGTTTTGGATAACCAAGGAGCATTTTGGCACCTATTGCGGAAGTTAGCATTTTGGAAGAAATTTCATAAGTTTGGCTTGAAGTGAATTTCAATGTTATCGATGTCCGTTTGGGATTCCAAGTCTGGGAATAGCTCTCTATGGTAATTTTGGAGTTGGGGGCGCGATCGGAAGTGAATTCGGAGTTTCGTAGGTCATTTTGGAATCAATTGGCTAAAGATAAAAAATTGAAGGTTTTTGAGAAGTTTGACCGGAAGTGTACTTTTTGATATTGGGGTTGGATTCTGATTCCGAAAGTTGGAGTAGGTCTATAATGTCAAATATGACTTGTGTGCAAAATTTGAAGTCAATCGGACCTGATTTCTCTGCGTTAGCTACTATTATGTTATTGTCCGGGTAGTCTATGAGCCAAAAGAATGCTATACTTGGAATATTTGTAATCTTATTGATAGCTCGGATTGCTTAAACCACACCGAATTAATAAATACATTCTCAAAAGGATTTGACTTATTTTCTTAAATGGTTAAAAGAGAAAGTGTCTTCTGTTTGAATAATTATTCCCCGATAAATTCTCAATTGGCTATTTGAGCATGTATTTTTATGTGTACCTACGTCGCATGTGTGATTCACGAGCAGGGTGATTGTTTATTTTGTGTTGACCGCGTCGCATGGATAATTCGTGAGCGGGGTAATAGATGCATCTATGGTCCGAGTCGTTCGACCTTCGGCAGTGCACAATTTACTTTTATGTTGGATCGTGTTGTACATCCCACAGTGATTATTGGTGCATGCTTGTATTGCTTCCTTTGAGCTTATTAAAGTTGTGATTGCCTTTTCATGGCTTGAGAAAACTTGGATAATAAATAAAAGAAATTTTTGTGGAAATTTCCTATAAACTAATTATTTATTTACTCATTTCCTTCTAATCGATTAAAATCATGTTTATAGAATTTCAAGATTTAATGTATTATTCACATCACATTATTGGACCCTTAGTAAGTGTCGAAGTTGACCTTTCATCTCTACTTCTTCGAGATTAGACGGGATACTCATTGGGTACACGTTGTTTTCGTATTCATACTACACTTCTGTATGTTTTTGGTGCACAAGTTCATGTATTATTAGTGGCCTATTGGGTGTAGCATCACGGATGATTCTAGGACTAGGTGAGTTGTATTGTTCGAGGCGACCCGCAGCTAGTATAATCCCTTTCCAGCATATATTTACTTTTTGTCCACTGTATTCCGGACGGATATTGTATTTGATTTTTGTTTTTGTAGATGCTCATGCACTTGTGACACTGGGTTATGAGATAATTTTGAAATATTTTATATTAATTGACTATTATTTAATTCGAATTGAACCGGTTATCTTTCTTATTATTTATAAAAATTGAAGGAAAAGCTTAATTTTTTCAAGATTGTTAAAAGGACAACTTTAATTAAGTATTTCAGTTGGCTTGCTTGACAGCGGTGTCTGGCACCATCACGACCCTTAGTAAATTTCGGGTTTTGACATTATTACAACTTTATCGAATACAAATACACATTTAAATCCATTTTTAACAAGAAGCCTGGCAGAGACTAAATTCTTCCTAATCTCGAGAACATGAAGGACGTTTAAAATCACCACTTTTTCGGAAGCTTTTTTGAGAAATATCTTCCCACATCCTTTAATCATGGCTTTGCAGCATTTCCCATAGAAAGCGTCTCAGGTCCAACAGGATTCTCTAATAGCACAAACTAGCAAGTGGCCCTAGAATCAATCCATCTTTAGGATTGCCCACCAAGTTGCATTCGGAAAGCATGGCACACAAGTCATCAACATCATCATGCATTTCAACCATGTTTGCTTGATTCTTCTTCTTATTTTTTTTTGGAGCACGACACTCCATAGATTTGTATCCCGCTTTTCTACAGTTATAGCAATTTCTACTGAACCGCTTCTTGCTTGGATTGTACTTTGATCCATAAGCCTTCTTCCTCTTTTTGTATTCTTCAACAATATTTGCTCTCATTATTGTTGAGTTTCCACGGCCTCTCTTATCAATAGCTTTATTATCATCTTCGATTCTCAACTGAACAATGAGATCTTCAAGGGACATCTCCTTGCATTTGTGTTTAAAATAATTTTTGAAGTCCTTCCACAACGGAGACAACTTCTCAATCATTGCTACTACTTTGAATGCTTCATTGATGACAAGTCCTTCAATGAAAAGTCTGCTAGTAAACAGTGTAAAATTAATACTACCTACACTAGTATTAATTCTAATTATACCTCCAGTAAGGAGATCGTGGATAATCACTCGCAATTCTTAGACTTGGGTAATAACAAATTTGCTATCTATCATTTATAGTCCAAAAGCTTTCAGCAACGAACTTTTTCAATTCGACATCTTCAGTTTTGTATTTCTTTTCAAGCGTAATCCACGTTCTTTGATGTTTCCACGCCTCTGTAGACGTTATACAAAGCATCATCCAGCCCGCTTAGAATATAATTCTTGTACAAAAAATCTGAATGCTTCCACGCATCAATCACGAGAAAGCGTTCAGTCTCTGGAGTTTCATCGGACAGCATAGAAACATCTTCCTTGATGAACTTCTTGAGACTTAGAGTAGTCAAGTAGAAGAGCATCTTTTGCTGCCACTACTTGAAATCAATCCAAAATAATTCTCTGGGTTTCTCCGCCAGTGCCAATGCGGCCGGTGTTGTTCGGCTCATTGAGACATTGGCAGTTACCATCTGAACAACTTGGTTTCCGTTGTCATTAGTTATTTCTATAAAAGAATGACACAAACGTTAAAATCGCGTAGATTTTAATCTCCAAGAGAGTATAAAACTACATATGTTTTACTCTCCAGAAACAGCGAGTATAGCACAAATACAGAAAATATATTAATATTCCTTAAGCTTGTTAGTAATCTGTATTTGTAAAATAATTATGGAGAAAATGAAATAACATAAACAATTTATAAATGAAATAAATAAAAAACCAATTCGAGGCCATTAAATTCACAATGTTTCCTTATGGATTATTTCCTACTAGGATAGAGCGAATTATACATTGGTGTAGTGGTACTTCAAACTCACTGTTTCAGCGAACATAAAGTTCAGTATTTATAAAACACTTATCGAATTCGAATTCGGATTCCGAAGCCGAGCCGAGCCGAGCCGAGCGACGACGATGACGACGCGAGCCTTGCCTTCTTCTTAACTCTTTATGAGTTAGAAGAAAAGCAATCGCTTATATGCTAATCAAAAACCTTTTCCTCTTTCCATATGGAACAATCAAGGAGAGAAACTCAAATATTTTATTTTTTCCTCCATTTCCAATTCACCCTATTTTAAGCATTAATAGCTTAAAAATCCAACAATTTCTATATACAACAATGAATTCATATATAACATAACCCATTGAGAATGTGATTTAAGCAAGTATAGACGAATCTTTTTTTTTTTCAACAGATTTCTGAATATCATTTGATTAAACATTAGAGAATTTAAAGCTCATGTATCTTTCTTTTTCTAATGAAATAAAGATATAATTTTTTTACCCTTAATTTTAGTAAGCGCTCATTCATCATTGGCTAGAAGTATTCTTGAGGAAAAGCGAGTCATATTAATGTAGGAAGCTTTTGCCCTCTAAAGTGAAACTCTCCGATATGAATATGAGTTAGCTAAATCCCAAAGCAAGCGCTGGGTACCGGGTAAAAAGAAGAAGTTATTTGTACCTATATTTAAAATCAAATAGATGCATAACATGTGTTTGAACGTAAAATTTTATACTTAGCTATTGTTTGGACATAGATTTGATTGAAACTTGAATATTATTTTTTTTGAAGTTGTAATAAATAATTTTTGGAAGTTAAAGTTGTGTTACAATATATATTTTATTTGAAAAAAATTGAACTTTTGTAAATGGAGAAAAAAATTCCCAAAAATTACCTGAAACCAATTTTTACTAAATATGATCATATTTCATGAACAAACACTCTTTTTAAAAAAGTAGAAACAAAGTAGCCAAATCTATGGCTAAATGAGATCTTAACTGTGTTAATTAATAGAATATATTTTGACCTTATTATATCAGTTAGTAATTGATAAGATCAGAGGGTCTAAATTAAGCAAAAAAATAATCACCGTTGATTCTCTACACCATTCCTAATATCCTCCCCTTTTACCAAAAAAAGGTTCAAAATCATTAGCATTAACACAACTACTCCAAATTTCCCTCGAAAAAAAATGTGCTACGGCAGTCAACAATTCCCGTCAAAAGGCGCCTTAACCAACCCGACCCGGACCCGAACTACGCCGCCGGCGAATGAGAATACCGTAGTAGTCAATAACCTCCGAGACCGGTTAGCCGAGACGGAGGCGCGACTTGAGCGAGCCAGGGCTCGAGAAGCCGAGTTGAGCCGCCAATTAGAGGAGATGAAGCGGTTCGTTTGCGTTATGGAGATCCTCGAATGTTACCTCAAGCGCCGTTACAGCGAACAACAAGTTCAAACCCTATCAGTGGTTAGCAGGAGTAAAATTGTATAGGAAAAAAGGTAATTTGAAAGTAAAGAAGGGTTAAATTTGAATTTAACTTCTTGCGATTAATAATTTAGGGTTTCATGTTTGGAATTTTTTCATGTAATCATGCGTTTTGTAATTTATGTTGCTCACTTCTCGAAAATGTCACCGAGTGCATGTTATACTCCAAAAGCAGTATAGTTTTGGTGGATCCGACATGGCTACTCCCAAAATGTTTATAATCGTAAATTAGTCAGTGTTACATAGAATAGTAAATCAATTAAACGTGGAATAAACTTCGGTTGTACTGTTGTATGTCTCTAGTTTGGTGTTAATGTGGATGTTAAATAGTTGAGCTAAATACTATAGTAAATAATTGAAAGTGAAGTCCCATGAGTAGCTGAAGGGAAGTTGTATGTGCAAGTCTTTCAGCTAAAAGTTGATTTTTTTATACTAGTTGATTTCTTCCTATCATTCTTGCCTAAGCCATGTTGGGTAGAGTTGTTCGGAGCTTTTTACCTTGGAAAACCATACAATTACCTCATAGGGTGTTAGCCGCACCCACGAATAATATAAAAACTACTGTTGCTTTGGCTTTACTCACATCGGTGGCATATTTCTATGCGGGTCTTACAAAAAATGTCTTGTCAGCAACCACTTGCCGATGACGGAACGCATCGCCAATTAAAGGGTCCTCTCCTTAGACTTAGTTGGAAAGGTAGGCGTTCGGCATGTCCCTTGCTTGCGAACTTCTTTAGTAGGACTGAGGTGCCATTCCTCACGTTTACCGATATTTGTACTGATGGAAGTTAACATATATATGTATATGCCGTGGTATAGTCGAGGTGTACAAGTAAACTCAGACAGTGCCTTCATAAAAAAAAGTTGATTTGTTTCCGCAGAAAACTATCTTGACCACAATGGTTTAGGATTCAACAAGAAATTGCTAAAATGCAAAAGCTGGTATTTAGATTGTCACTTATAATATCTTTGTTAGAAGATTATAGGTTTGAGTATTTTCCCAACAAGGTTTAGTAAATCAAACAGTGGAAAAGGATGTTTTTGTGTGCATTGGCCATTGATCAAATAATGTATATGCAGGCTTGGACAGTAATATATTCTGTGCAAAACAAGAAATGTTAAATTTACTTGTGATGTGCTCTGTTGTGGTCATTAAGGTGCCCTTTGTTTACATGTGCCTGTGATTTACAGAAATTGCAAACAAATGAAGCTGAAGTTAACCCCTCCCCCCCCCCCCCCACATATCCCCACCCCCAAAAAGAGAGGAAAAGAAAAATGAAGCAGAAACTGGAAACTAGATGCTTATTTATGGCCTACAACAGGATATCTTAGCAGTTGGTTAGTTCTTTCACTTTGGTCCTTCAGTTCTGTTGTTTAGTTCTTTCACTTTGATCCTTCAGTTCTGAAGGAGGATGTTTCTTCTAAACTTAATGTTTAAGGGCCAAAAACACGAGGATGGCTAACTGAATTCTTGTAGTATTTTTTAGAAATTTCTTAGCAAGAGTCCATTGCAAGCTTGTATTGGAGTGAGGTGATTAAGTAAGACATGATGCAGCTTCAAATTTCCAAGGACATGGTTCTTGATAGGAATGTTAGAGGTCGAGCATTAGGGTTGAAGGTTAGGAGGTAGTCGCGTTTTTCCTTACTTGTACAGGGGGTGGACTAGTCCGTTAGTGTTTTGTCTTGGAATGCTAGTAGTTTATATCCACATTATTTTTTCTTTTTTGTTATAGTACTGTGGCATTATTACTGGTTATGGTTATTGCTTGTCCATCAATTTTCTGTCTTGCGTTGCTGATTTTTCTGGCTTTTGTTGTTACGGATCTATTGTCTATTTTCGTTTCTTGATCCAACGGACATGTATATGTGTGTGTTTGGTATGAAGGAAAACATTTTTCGAAAAATATTTTTTAATTTTCCATGTTTGGTTGGTTTAAATATTTTGGAAAACATTTTTCTCATCAATCAATTTCCTCCAATTTGAGGAAAATGTTTTCGCTATTAAGAGAAGGGAAATCATTTTCCATAACTCTTATTCAACCTTCCTCACTCTATTCCCCTTCCCCACCAACCTAACCCCACACCCTACCTATCCATCCATCCAACCCCCACCCTTAGCCCCACCCTACTGACCACGCCCCCACCCTCGCCCCTCCTCCACCGCCACTCTAATAAAATTATTATTAATATTATTTTCTTTCCGTATATAGAAAGATTTTTTTTTCATTTCAACAAATGAGTATTTTTTTCTTCATAATATAAAAGAAGTGTTTTTTCCAATTTAACAAGAAAGTACTGTCTTTTGGTGATATAGAAAAAATATTTTCGTTCATTTCAACAAAATGAGTATTTTCTTTTTGTGATATAGAAAAATTATTTTCTTTCATTTCAACAAAAAAGTATTTTCTTTTCATGATGTAGAAAAATTATTCTCTTTTATTTCAATAAAATAACTACTTTATTTAATGTTATAGAAAGAGTACTTTCTTTTTCAACCAAAAAGGAGTATTTTTTTATAGTTATTGAGCATAAATTTCAACTGTGGGGGGTGGGGGGGGGGGAGGAGCAAGGAAACATGAGGACTTGGTGGAAAGATGTGAGGGGAGAGTAATATAAAATAATATTTTGTACTCTCTAAAAATATTTTCACTAACCAACCAAATAATAAGTGATAAAAGTACTCATTTTTGCATGAAAATATTTTTTAGGAAAACCAAACACACCCTATAACCTCATTAATTTTCTGATATGTAATAGGAAGTTCTATCCCATAAAAAGGTACATGTAATTTCTACATATCTACTACCATTGCTGGTCTCTTTGGCAGTTCCTTGTTCTAATACTTGATAAATGAAAGCTTACTTGATATCACACCAACTGTTGTAATTCGCGCTCTTGTTAGTTATTTTTTCCACTGGGATAATAACAATTATTCAACTTAAGTTTTCAAATAATTTATATGGAAAACAATTCTCAGGCAAATAACTAGGGAGAAATTAAAAAATAGCTAGATTTACTAGTGATCATTTAAAAGTAGTCGTAATTCCGAAAGTAATTGAATTCACTTTTTATGTAAAGATAAATCTGAATGAAAATATTGTTTAAAATTACGAAAGTACTTCAGTATAATATATTGGAATTTTAGTATATTATATTGTTCAAAATTAAGTATAATATATTGGTAATATACTAAAACTTTTCGCGTGTTGGAGTTCCAGCATAATATGCTGGAAGTTTATACACAAGTGCATCGATCTTCAGTATATTATGCTGGAATCCGTATTGCAGCAAAATAAAATAGTAATTATTTTTCAATAAATGCTGACTATTTTTTATTGACCGGTCCGAAAACTGGCTAGCTCGTACTATTTTTACAAATAACTAACCTCTTAGCGTTAGGCCTTAACTTGCGATTATGAGCTCTGATAGGCAAGGGTCTGTACAATGGATACAATTAAAATCAATATTGTTGATCGGGACATTTATGTATATGTATGCGTGTAAAAAAATAACTAAAATTTCAATAAGTACTAAATTTTAACGTTAAAATATCAAAAATACAATAAGTTCAGTGTAAGAACTTTAACTGTTCAACCTATCAAAAGTACAATAACAACAACAACTACTATCCAGTATAGTCCCATAAAGTGGGATTTGAGGAGGATAATATATATACGAGTCTTATGCCTACCCGAAAGGGCAGAAAGGCTATTTCCAATCGACCTTCGGCTCAGTGAAGGAAAGGAAAAACAAAAACAAAAACAAAAGAGCATTAGTGAATCCAGCAGAAATAGCGTGAATAAATATCTAAACGTAAGAACCGTAAATAAAATAGCAAAAAGGTACAATAAGTACGTCCGAATATTGTTTTTTTTTTTTTTACAGATCTTCAAAGATCATTTTATTAAACATTGGAGCATTTAAATCTCACTATTTCCTTTATCGATACTCAAATTCAGATAGATACATGGCATGCGTTTGAACATAAAATTTTCTTACTTAGCTAGTGTTTGGACATAAATTTAACTGAAACTTGAAACACAAAATTTTGAAAGTTTTATAAAAAAATAATTTTTGAAAATTAAAATTGTGTTTAGATATGTATTTTATTTGAAAAAAGTTGAAAGTTTGTGAGCGGAAGAAAAAAAATGCCAAAAATTGCCCCAAATCAGTTTTTGGGAACTTAAAAAAAAATATTTTCTTCCCAAAATCTGATTTTATGAACAAACACTGTTTTCAAATTTTTTATTTTTTTTTGTTGAAAAAAGTAGCCAAAAGCTATGGCCAAATGGGAGCTTAACTATGTTAATTAATACTCATCCGGTCCACTTTAATTGATTTTTGACCTTTTTTATGGTCCATAATATTTAATTTTTCAGATATTAAGAAGTAGCTAACTTCGTTTTTTCAAAGTTATCGTTCGAGTAAAGAGCCTAGAGTATTTATTATATTTTCAATAAACAAATTGAAGTTAATATGATCAATTTTATTGTTAATTAATGCTAAATAGTGAATTCTTTTTTATGTGTAAAAACAACAAAAAAATAACTAAAGTGGATCAAAGGGAGTAATCTGTACTTTCGCCTTATTATATCAGTTAACTTTTAGTGTCCGCACGTTGCACATATTTTTTGAGTTTGTCAATAAAAATGTGTTTAAAATTTAAAGAATATAATAGAATTATGTATAAGAGCGAGTGACTTTCAAGATAATATAATAATTATTTAACTTAAAAAAATAAATGTTTCGTTGACGAATAGTTGAATACGGGCGTTATTGAATATCTCCTGTTACAAAGATTAGGAGTTTGGGTAGGTGGATTATATAATTTATGATTTACACATATTTTATTGTATAAAGATAAATATCATATATTATGTTGTATATGACCTAATATCTTTTGATGTTCTTGGTGTAAAATACTAATTCAAGTATTAAGTGTTATATATATCATATAGGTATGTATGATTATCCTTAGTAAAAAATAATAATTATTATGTGATTTTTTGGATTTGGTTAAGGTTATTTGAATGAGTTAATAAATTATGATAAAATTTTCTTCTCTCTTATTAATTATTTAGAACATTTTTATCTCCTTCTTCATGTGTAATTTTTCCTCCTCTGCATATATTTTTTATTTTTATTCTTCTAAGTACTTAACTTTTTTCGAGGTCTCTTATTATAGTTTTGTTTTGGACCAACACTTTTATTGTGCCCCTATAATTAGCTATGAAATTTTATTTATTTAATTTTGTACTTACTTAAGGATGCTTGAGTATTTTCAATCTTAGTGATTACTCTTCTTGCAGGTCGAGTCAGTCCAATAAATTAACATTTAATATTCTCTAATTATCCATCATGTTACTCGATTTGATCCGTCAAAGAACACAAATTTATATTTTAAGGCATTTAATAAATATTATTTTCTTTTCTTCACTTGCTAAGCTCCTTAATTTTTTAAATTTTAATAAAATTCAGTGGCTTAGAATTGAAGATATTCTTCGTTAGACATGCATCATCATATATTCAAGTATTTTTTAAGTGAATTTTTGATCAATTGCTCGTAAAATATGACTAGTGGTGCATGATACCTACAAAAGGTGACAATTAGATCATACTCACACGATGGCCAGGTTGATTTACAAGGAGACCCCTAATGGGAGATCGTAAGTTCAAACCCCTACATGCTTTCTCGATTAAGCTCGTTGTACGAGGCTAGTCTAGAGCGATTTGCCTCTCTTGTGTGATTTGGGAACTATTGTAATGAACTGGTTCTACTATAGTACACTGGAAGGATATCTGTTGGGAATTTTCTAGTTCATAAATAATAATAAATTTAGGTCTAAAAATAATGTCCACACTATAAAAGCTTTCAAATCCACCAATATTAATAAAGCTATCACAATTTGTTTCATATTTGCTGGAATAATTCTTTTCAAAATTACTTTTGTACCGGATTGAGTAAATCTCTTACCAAAATTATCAAAATATATATTATTTAATTTTATTTACCAATAGGCTATAGAGTAGCTAACTTCGTATCCAACATATCTCCTCGAGTATTGTCACAATCCAAAATTTATTAAGGGTCATGATGGCACTGAACACGCTATCAGGCAAGGCGACACCAAGAAATTAATTAAATTCTCGTTTTATGACTTATTGAAATCATTCCTTTTATACATTAAACAATAAATAATGAAAATCACTGAATAAGATGATGCTTTTAATAATTTGATATTACACAATCCCATAATCATCCTAGAACCCGGTGTCATAAGTGCATGAGCTATCTCTAGGAAGCAATATAATACAACAATTGCCTGCAATACAAATTGGACAGAAGGTAAATACAGTAATCTGAAAGAGACTCTGGTGGCTGCGGATCGTCTCGAGAAGTGCAGTTCACCTAAGCCTCTGTATCAACCATACTGCTACGCCCACTGGGCCACTAGAGATGCATCTGTCTGTGCAATAAAATGCACAACAAATGTAGCATGAGTACGAAAACAACGTTTACTCGGTAAGTATCCCATCTAATCTCGAAAAAGTAGAGACGAGATATCGATGTAGATACTTACTAGTGGTCCAAGAATGGTACACAATAATATAATACAATTGAGGGTTTTTATAAAACATGGTTGTAACTCAACAAAATAAAGCAAGTAAACAATTCTTTTATTCATAGGGAAGTTTCCAAAGTTCGTTTTCAACAATTACACATTTATTCGCAAGCCAGAGAATGAAAATATCAACTTCAGTGTATTTAAAGGCAAACAATGCAAGCATGCGCAAATCATGCCGAGGTCGTACAGTCCGATCCAACAATATATAAACTATGCACTGCTAGAGGGCCGAATGGCGCGATCCATAGATGCATCTATTTAATCTACCGAGGCGTTCGGCCCGTTCCACAATAGATAACCCAATTCAAACAGTCAAATCAATAATTCATCGATGAGCAAATATTCAGGAAAAGACAAGTTTCTCTTTAAAAGTCCATTAATGATATCTAGCCTTCTAGAAAATCATCTACACGTTGAGATGTTTTAAGCGCTTTAAATTTGTCGACAAGGTTGCAAATATTGCAAGTAAAGCATGTTTTTGGGTCCTAAACTACCCGGACTTAAGCATAATAGTAGCTACGCACGGACTCTCATCACCTTGCGCGTACGTAGCCCCCACAAATAGGAGCACCTAACCAATTAACTCACGTATAGAAATAATTCCCTATTACAAGATTAGAAAGGAGACTCACTTTACTCCGATGTTCCAGAACCAGCATTCCACAACCCTTCCGAAGACTCAAATCGATGCACAATGCTCCAAAACTAGCCAATAATTATGCAAATCCATTAATACATGTTCAATCACTCCTAAAGATCCAATTATAAGAATTTCTAACCCCGATCGAAAAGTTAACAAAAACACCCTCAGGCCCACATGCCCGGATTCCAAAAATTTTCGAAGATAACGTTTACCCATAATCTCGCAAACTCAAATATATAATTTACTCTCAATTTAATACCTAAAATCGTGGTCAAAATCTAAAAATACAAATTCTAGGTCTTTTCACCAAAACCCCAAGTTTTTACCAATTTTCATACTTTAATCCGCAATAAAACCATGTATGTAACTTACAAGATGTGTGATTAACTTACCTCATGATTGATGATGAGGTTCCTCTCTTCAAATGCTCCAAAATTGCCCAACCCAAGTGAAAAATGTGTGAAAAAATGAGCTAAAACTCGTTCTTTAAAGAACACACTGCTCTGCATGACCTCTCGCACCTGCAGTCACTTAACCGCTTTTGCGGTCCTCCTCCAGCTGCCAGAAACTGCTTTGTGCTGCCCAAACCGCATCTACGACCTTGTAGGTAGGGGAAAGCCGTCGCACCTGCAGTTTCTGATCCTTCCACTTCCAGCCACTTCTGCGGGTAACCCTTCGCTCCTACGATGCTCCTCACACAGGTGCGGTTACACAAGAAGATCATGTGCTTCATCTCTTCCTTCAATTCCATTTTCGATGCGTTAACCATCCGGAATCCACTCGAATCCCCCTAGACCCCATCCAATCATACCAATCAGTCCCAAAACACATCATAGACTTGCTCGAGACCTCAAATAATATCAGATAATGCTAAAATCATGAATCGACCTCTATCCAAGCTTAATGAAATTTTAGAATTTCAAACTTCTACATTCGATGTCGAAACCTATCAAATCACGTTCGATTGACCTCAAAATTTTCAAACAAGTATTTGACATTATGGGCCTACTCCAACTTCTGAAAATCGGAATCCGATCCCGATATTAAAAAGTCCACTTCCGGTCAAACTTCTCAAAAAACTTCAATTTCTGTCTTTAGCCCAAATGACTCCAAAACGACCTACAGACCTCCAAATCCACTTTCGATCATGCTCCCAATACCAGAATCACCATACGGGGCTATTCCCTTAATCGGAATCCTAAACAGATATTGAACACTGAAATGCACTTCAACCCCAAACTTATGAAATTCCTCCAAAACTGCTAACTTCCACAATAGGTGTCGAAATATTCTTGGGTCTGCCAAAATATGATCCGGATATACGCCTAAGTCCGAAATTATCGTATGAACCAGTTGGAACCTTCAAATCCCGATTCCGTGGTTGTTTACTCAAAAATCAAATCTTAGTTAATTCTTTCAACTTAAAGCTTCCGAAATGAGAATTCTATTTCCAAATCAACTCCGAACTTCCCGGAATTCAGTTTCAACCATGCGTACAAGTCATAATATCTGAAATGAAGTTGTCCATGGCCTCAAACTGCCGAACCGTGCACTAGAGATCAAAATGACCGGTCGGGTCATTACATTCTCTCCCACTTAAACATACATTCGTCCTTGAACATGCTAAGAACTATGCTGGAGTTTTCTGAAATCACAGCTAAACACCTTGTGCTAGCATAACTCAGTTGAGCACATTAGCTCGAGCAAATCTGAAGATAAGGTTGCACAGTTGTCCGGTCCCAGCCCGGGACCGGCTCGGGTTAGTGGGCCAAGTGGGCCCAATGGGTCGGTCTTGGTGGGCCTGGGCTTAAACGTTGCAAAAGACCGCGGTGGGCCGGTTCAAGAGGTCAGGACCGCGAGCCCGGGACCTTTAGGACCGGGACCGCCAGGCGGTCCAAGGCCGGTCCCAACGGGCCCAACGGGCCTGAGCTTGTCCCAACGGTCAATTTTAAAATAAAATAAAATAATTAAAAATGTCCAGCGGTCAGATTTTTAAAATCTAGCCGTTGGCCTTCAAAATTTATCCGTCGGCCACTTTAAAAAATAGCCATTTGACCTCAAACTTTATTTTAACCCCAAACTTTATATAATTACACTTTTCTCATTTTTCAACTATAAATACTCCCTCATTCTTTCATTTTTACTCACCAATCAATCTCTATTTAATTTCTATTTTATTATTTACTTTATTATTGCAATTTCGTGAAAATTGTGAAGCTGGTGAATTGAAGTATTCAAGTCTTCAACAATTTGCAATATTCAAGAAGTAGATCGGTAATTTGGTACACTCGTTCCAACTCTTAATTTTTAAGAATATATTTTTGTGTGTTTTAGTTTGCATAATTGTAATTAATATGGCATTTTCTTTGAAAAGAATGTTTGGCGGTAAGGGAAAAGCTAAAATTGGTGAAAGTAGTGGACAACCTACTACCCCTCCCCCTCCCCCCCTCCCCCCGCGTCTCCCCTACCTTCTTCATTTACACATCCTACAACTCCTATTATTCTTGATAGTGATAACCCTTCTTTTCAATTTTTTGATAGTCAATTTTGCCATAATGTTGCACCGAGTGAACAATTAAATGAAGAAATTATGAATGATCTTTATCCTAATCAAACTATCTTAGAAAATGATGAGGAAAATGAGGATGTAGATGAAACCCAACCGAATTTAGATGATACACCTACTAGTCCTGTTAATAACCCAACTGATGCCCCGGCCGACCCACATGTAAAAACCCCTACGTTTAATAGACAACCTTCTAAACGCCCCGAAACATCAATTGTTTGCCATTTTTTTACTCAAGAAAGAGAACAAAGTAAGGCTAAGTGCAAAACTTGTAGGAAATTGCTAGTGCATAAATATACTGGAGACCGTAGCAGTACGGGTACTTTGACTAGGCACATAAAAACACACCCTAGAGATAAAGCTAAATATTTACAAATGAGAGCACAGCAATAGGGGACAAGTGTAGATATTGCGGCTAACCCTAGTACTGGTTCAAATCTAGTTCAACCAGGAATTAATACTATGACTAGTGGTATTTCATATTACGATCCTAACAGGGATCGTGAAGAATTAGCAAAGATGGTTACCGTTATGTGCTTACCCTTTAATTTTCCATAACCCTCATTTTGTGCAATATATTAGAAGAATTTTTAATCCTATTTACAAAGTTTGGCATCGCGCAATAGTTAAGAGCGATATTTATAAATATAAACACGACTATGAACAATATTTGCGTTATTTGTTTACTCATATAACTAATCGGATTTCTATTACTACTGATATTGGTGGAAGTAATAATGACTGTGATTATCTAACTGTTACTAGTCATTAGATAGATGATGAGTGGATAATGCAAAAACGCATTATTGCTTATAGAATAATAAATTCACGGCACACTGGTAAGTTTAGTTCCAACACTGTTACTGATATTCGTAGATATTTTGTATTAGAGATAATATAATGGCAATTTCAATATATAATGCTTCTAGTAACACTAGTGTTATAGGCATACTTACAACAACACTGAATCCTGCATTTAGTAATTGCTTCCATGTGATATGTATTTGTCATATTTACCATTAAATTATTGGTGATGGAATGAGAATTTTAAATTTAGAAATTGAAAAGGTTAGAATGGCTCTTAATTGGCTTTTTTTATTCAACCCGTAGAAGTAGAGTTAAAGAATATTTTAAAAAATGTGATGAATATGGCCTTAGAAAAAGAAAGGTCCGTAAACCTTGTCCAACTAGTTGGAATTATATGTACGAAAGTTTAGTCGTTGCATATGAGTATAGAAACCCAATCAATGCAACGTTTAATTCTCGTGTTGGTGGTGAGGATGATGATGAAATCCTTACAAACCAAGATTGGACAAATGTTAAAATTCTTAAAGATTTTTAGAACATTTTCAAATTGCTACTAATACATTTTCTGGGCAATATTATCCAACTATTTCAAACTGTTTAGTTTATATTGCAGCACTATCTGATTTGTTTGTTGATTTTTTGGAGGGTGGGGAATCCAGACGGCAGCTAAATGAGCTTCGAGTTTGTTGATTATCCAAGAATTATTTGTTTACTTAAATCTTGGACGGAGTTCAGGGGGTTCTCAAGGTGATAATTTTGATGACACTTCATATCTAAATGAGCTTCAAGTTTATTTGTCGCATGGATTTGAAAAGGAGAATCCAGATGGCATCTTTGATCTTTTGGAATGGTGGAAGGCAAGAGAAAAGCATTTTCTTGTTCTTGCAAGGATTGCTCGGGATATTTTATCTATTCAAGCTTCAACAGTTGCATCAGAAAGCCCTTTCAGTCAATCAAGACTTCAAATAGGCGATCATAGAGCATCTATGAGGGAGAGCTTGGAAAAAGCAGTACTATTCAGATATTGGATTCGCGCAGAAAGAAGAAACTTAGGACTTGCAGAATCACAACCAGATATAGACGACGCTTATGAAAAAATGATAGCGGAATTTCCAGAGAATGCTGCTTCGCCCGGAAGCGGTGATGAACAAGCTTCTTTTCCGCCACCACCAACGGAACCTCCTCCGAACCTTGAAGGGTTTATGAGATTTGTTAGATATACAATGTAGATTATGGTGTAACTTGTACTTTGGTACATCTTCTTTAGTTTTTTCCCTTTTAATGGTGGTATTAGCACCTTGTTGTGCTCATTCCATTGGGTGGGGGGGGGGGGGGGGAGGAAAGACTAAGAAAGATACGCCATTTTTGGGTAATAAAAATTATAAGACATTCCCTTGAATATCTCTTTGCAATATTTTTTTGGTCTTTAACTTACAATTCTTTATAAGCTATAATATATATACATAACATACTATATACCATATATATTAAATATATAACATACTATATATATAATATATATAACATCAAGTATACTATATATATTAAATATATAACATACTATATATACTATATATATAATATATATAACATACGATATACTATTTATATGTATATATATACACTAACATACTACATATACTATATAAATAATATATACTATCACACACACACACACACACAAATATATATATATATATATATATATATATATATATATATATATATATATAGTTTACAAGAAGGTTCCTTAGATAAAAAAAATTAAAAACTAGTCCTGAACGAAAAAGCTCGTTAGGCCCGTATAGGCCCGCGAGTCCGACCCATTTAGCCTGGGACCATGTGGGCTTAGGACCACCATGGGCCGGTTCCACCCATTGGGACCGTGAAGATCGGGACCGGCCCGCCTCAAGCCCGGGACCGCCAGGCCTGACACATTTAAGCCCGTTGGGCCTGGGACCGGCCCAAATTACGGCCTTATCTGAAGATATTCTCTTTTATTCAAACAAACCCAGTTTCAATATCCAAAATTCTCTGCCAGGCCTATTTCCAATATAAGAAAACCGTATCAATCACTATACGATGTACCAGAACATGATTGTATACCTTTGCCGAATTTTCACCATGCACCACCTCATCCACATGACCATAATAACATTTTATAACCATAATAACCAACCCTCCCCGAATATGATGCTCACAACGCACCTCAAGATATATATAAGTCTTGTCCCAACTCTCGCAATACCGCCACGACAGAAAAGATGTGTAGAAATTTCATAACCAACTACCAAGTCAATAATTCGTTGAGGCTACACTCCTGACAAGAACATTACCTCATTCTGGACCAAATAATGATCTTTGCTCTTTAATATACTTCATGCAATCCGATTACACTGATCCTAGATCCAATAACCTTATCTTACCCGATATGAATTGCTCAACATGGTCAAAAGTATCATATGATGACACAATGTGCCAATAGGCTACCAACTCGAACGTGATACATAAGAAAGACGAGCTCTGGAAGGGACTACTCTACTCACGCAGCTAATATGAACTTTCCTCATAAAATGGGAAACAAAACACACAGAATAATATATATATATATATATATATATATATATATATATATATATATATATATATATATATATATATATATAGGGGGTTGTAATTATAATCACATTGTCGGCGTACAACTTGATCCGAACATAGAACTTAAATAAGAAGATAAACATACCAAATATCGGTCACAAGCACGCTAAGTGCATAATACCATCCCTAAAGGGGACATATAGTGCCATAAACTAACAAACTCAAGCACAACTGAGGTGGGATATATGTTCTGAAACTAAAGAGCCATCATGCTCACATAACACCATCGCTACGCAAAACCTCAATACATAAGAAAATTATCGAGCCGTTCACAACTCTCATGGCACAATATAGCATTACATGAAATAGACGACAACAAAATAACACCCTACATCTGAATACTCCTCCATAAGGAGCGCTACGCCAAAACGAATACATTCGACATGATATAAGGCCCGTATTCATACTTAAATCCATTCACAAACCTCAAGCCGATTCTAATCGTATCGGACTAGGTCCATAATCTTTCATGGGTCCATAATAACCCCCTTCTTCCCATAACACACAAGAATAACCATCATAATCGGAGTAATCCTCCACAATCCACAACCCAATAAGTCAAGTGCCCTTCAAACATCAATTATCAAATTAACGATGTCCCCACAATCTTCATACTTAGTTTAATTCTTCAATCAATCAAGTGACTACATCCCACACATACAAATTTCTTGTGGGGCATACTCCCACGACCTTCTGTAATAGATAACATGTTTCAACATCCATACAACCAACTGCACTAACACTGAAAAGCGATTAAGAATTCTTAACCAGGATGCAAATCCTTATTCACAAAACATCAATCTCAGGTGATGTTGAAGATAATGCCAACTTACTTTAAATATTCAAATCCTTCCTTGGTCATCTGAGCTCATGACATCCTTGTCAACACCGAACAACAACCTTGATCCTCTCTTTCAAATCCCATACCATTCAGTGCGCCCAACATGCTAATATGCGATAGCACAAAATCTTCATCATAACACCTGAACCAATAATATGGTAAACACTTCTTCACATGTAAACTTTTTACTTAACTCATTCCAAAAGGACCATAGCAACACTTGAGTGAATTCTCATAACCGTAGAACATTCAAATCCTCAACTAGTGGCCTAAATCACCACAAGCCTTCCGGAATCCGCCTACACATCACATGCCATGATACTTGAATACATCCAAAGAAATCAATTACGGCAGTCGTCGAGCCTCACGCGCACCACTATCACTATGCCAATTCAACCGTGGCTAACCAGTCTATCTTCTTCTAATTCGTCTTTAACTTGCCTTAGAGATAATAATAGCTCCATTCCTTACATCACCAACCTGAATCCGCACCCACCTTGAGTGACCCCATTCCACAAGACCCCCTATCTCCAAACCTATGAATCGTTTCATACACTTTTTTCACGCACATTCGCATATTCAACTGATACACCCTTTTTGATAATTCCTTTACAAATCCAAAGTAAACATTCTGATCCTCTTATCATAAGCTACTATAAAAGCTTGATTCTTAACCATACTGTGGGCTTGAACCCTTAGGCACCACAATTTTTTACCTTTGAATTCACTAGTACCGTTGTTAAGTCATCCATTTCGGCTTGGTCCCAAATACAAACAGCTCTGAGGCTCTGCTAACACATGAACACCTATCTCAATGAAGCACCCGACTTAATCACTCCATTGTAAATCACCCCGTACGAAACAAAAATCCTGAGTCTTCCCAAAGCTTGAACATAAGCCAATCAGGCCAACTATAGCACACTTTTAACGATTCCTTTGCTTGAATTACCATTTATGTTCTTTTCCCTTAGCCGAAATAACTTACTAATACGCTGATAACATGAAACCTCGCAAGAAGATAATTATACAACCCAATCATAGGTGGTGGGACTCTCCCACTTAGTTTGAAGCCACCATTACACAACTCTGGAAGCCAACAAGGTTCTTTCTTCATTGTTGATATGATCTAGCACAACCAACCTGCCGAATTCCTCGAAATCTTTTTGTTAAACCATTTATGAATACTCTCAATCATTAACCATATTCACATGTCGACCTCTTTACAAGATAACCAGTAGGATTCTTCGCAGAAGATTCGCCAACCCCGCGACTATTGATTTTCTAACAAGAGATAACCCACTTGTGGAGATTACAAGCCGATATCTTTCAACGTTGTTGCATGAGGTACAATCACTACGTCATCCATAACTCGTCATGAGCCAGTGCTCATCCACCTACTGTACTAGTTCGTTCACTTCTTAGGGACATAAACTAAATGTGCAATGGTACCTCCAAATCCAAGGTCATATTGTATCCTTCTTCATATCGAGAAACTCCTTTCTGTTGTGTCAAATATCCCTCCATATAATAGCCGATATTTCAAATTAAGACCGTAGAGCCAGTCACTACCAACCCTAAAATCCCAAATCACTTTAGAATTTTCCTCCGGGTGTGTAGTTATCCTGCCACTGATCTCATACGCTACTCTGCCACTCTCCCACTTTCGAAAAACTTACTTCTTTAAGAAACTACTTGACTTCTACTTCTTACACCTGGCCTTCTAAAGTTTAACCACCGCATGGCACTTCCCACACGTCCTTCCTAATCCTTTCTTGCTTAGCTGATCATTAGATCAAAATCTATCTCGATAGCACTTGAACCAATAGACCGCTACTAACTTTTAAACTTTTCCGAAGATCATCTCACTCGAGCCATTAACATTAGAAATACCTATTCAATCATGAACCACCACACCCTGCAATCTGTAACAGTCGCTTCTCTGAAACTATCTTACAATATCCTGCCCCACAAACAAATTGTAGAAGGTCTTAACACCGGAGAACTTAGTACATTCAACAAGGATAACGACACATCATCACAGATGAAAAATTCCACCACGCTCGCAAATACCAAGTCTCGTTACTCCATCAACCCAAATTTGAACATTCTTAGCCCGATTCGCTTTCCCCCATTGGGAATAAAATACTGAATCTCTAAATCATACACTACGTAAACCTCCATTCAAGTTATTCACTGCCCCGATACATAGGCAAGTATCCTACCATCATATCAATACCGTGCGACAACTATTCATAAGCATCATGGCAACTTGTGCCTAGCCTTAGAGCTCTCAGAAGTATAGCTACTGAGCTGAAACAACATAATATCCTTCTACAAGGCAACAACAATAGTCAAATTAACTATGCAGGGAGAAACATCCCACGCTACTTCTATAGTACCTTTAAAATTTCTAAATTCATGATTTATAATAAGCACTTCACGTCGCATAAGATTTATTGGGAAGGAAACCAAGCATAAGCCTCAAAGAAATCATATCGCATGATGAGGAAATCAAGAAGGGAATTGCTCCTAACAGCCCTGTAGCCTCCCGACGATAACTATAGACGTTTCTATACCGATCCGCAAGACTCTACTAGACTTTCTCATGACTCGTGGACCTGAGGGAATCTAGTGTCTAATACTATGTTTTCACGACCCAAAATTCACTAAGGGTCGTAATGGCACCGGACACGCTGTCAGGCAAGCCAACATGAAGAAATTAATTAAATTCTCATTTTAGGACTTACTGAAATCATTCCTTATGTACATAAAACAAAAAAAATAATTAAATTCACTGAAATAAGATGATGTTTTTGACAAATTAATATTGAAAAATACCATAACTATCCTAGAACCCGGTGTCACAAGTGCATGAGCTATGTCTAGAAAAAAATATAATACAACAACCCCCCGAAATACAAATTGGACAAAAGGTAAATACAGTAATCTAAAAGAGACTCTGCTGGCTACGGAACATCTCGAGAAGTGCATCTCACCTAAGTCTTCACATCAACCATGATGCTACCCTCATTGGGCCACTAGAGATACATGTGCGTGTGCAGCAAAATGCACAACAAGTGTACCATGAGTACGAAAACAATGTATACTAAGCAAGTATCCGTCTAATCTTGAAGAAGTAAAGATGAGGGGTCGACTTCGATAATTACTAGTGTTCCAAATAATGGTACACAAAAATATAAAAAATCAAAGGTTTTTATAAAACATGGTTGTAATTGAAAAGAATGGAGCAAGTAAACAATTCTTTTATTCATAAAGAAGTTTCCAAACTTCGTTTTCATCAATTATACATTTATTCGCAAGCGAAGGAATGACATTATCAACTTCAGTAGATTTCAAGGCAACCAATGCAAGCATGCGCAACTCATGCCGAGGTCGTACGACCCGATCCAACAATATATAACCTATGCACTACCAGAGGGCAGAATGGCACGAACCATGGATGCATCTATAATAATCTACCGAGGCGTTCGACCCGTTCCACAATAGATAACCACATTCAAACAGTCAAATCAATGATTCATCAAGGAGCAAATATTCAGGAAAACGAAAGTTTCTCTGTTAAAAGTTCGGAAATTATATCTAGCCTGTTAGAAAATCATTTATATGTTCGATATGTCTTAAGTGTTTTAAATTTGTCAAAAAGGTTTCAAATATTTCAAGTAAAGCATGCTTTTGGGCCTAAACTACCCGTACTTAAGCATAATAGTAGCTACGCACGAACTCTCGTCACCTCGCGCGCACATAGGAGCACATAACCAATTAACTCATCTATGGGTACAATTCCCCCGTACAAGGTTAGAAAGGAAACTAACCTCATTCCAAAGTTCCATAACTGGCATTCCACGCCCTTTTGAAGACTCGAATTGATGCACAATGCTCCAAAACTAGCCAATAATTATGCAAATCCATTATTATATGTTCAATTACTCCTAATGATCCAATTTATAAGAATTCCTAACCCCAATCGAAAAGTTGACAAAAATATCCTCGGCCACATGCCCGGATTCTAAAATTTTTTGAAGATAAAGTTTACCCATAACCTCATAAACTCAAATATATAATCTACTCTCAATTTCATACCCAAAATCGTGGTCAAAATCAAAAAAATTAAATTCTAGGTCTTTTCACCCAAACCCCAAGTTTCTACCACTTTTCATACTTTAATCTGCAATAAAACAATGTATTTGACTTATAAAAGGTGGGATTAACTCACCTCATGATTGATGATGAAGTCTCTCTCTTCAAAGGCTCCAAAATTGCCCAACCTAAGTGAAAAATGAGCAAAAACTCGTTCTTTAAAAAACATACTACCCAACCCGACCTCTCACACCTATAGTCACTTGACCGCTCTTCTACGGTCCTCCTCCAACTACCCCAAACCGCTTCTCCGTTGCCCAAACCGCATCTACGACTTCACAAGTGTGGAAAATCCATCGCACCTGCGGTTTCTGACCCTTCCACTTCCAACTGCTTATGCATGTCATCCCCCACTTTTGTGGGCCTGCACCTACAATGCTCCTTACGCAGGTGCGGTTACACCAGAAGAGCAGTTGCTTCATCCCTTCCTCCAATTCCATTTTCGACCCATTGACCATCCGAAATCTACCCGAGGCCCCTATGACCCCGTCTAATCACACCAACCAGTCCTAAAATACATCATGAACTTGCTTGAGGCCTCAAATTATATCAAAAAATGCTAAAATCATGAATTGACCTCCAATCTAAGCTGAATGAACTTTTAAAATTTCAAACTTCTAAATTCAATTCCGAAACCTATCAAATCACATCCGATTGACCTCAAATTTTGCACACAAGTCATATGTGATATTAAAGACTTACTCCAACTTCCCAAAATCGGAATCCAATCCCAATATCAAAATGTCTACTTCTGGTCAAACTTCTCAAAAACCTTTCAAATTTCTATGTTTATCCCAAATGACTCCAAAATGACCTATAGACCTTTGAATCCACTTTTGATCGCGCTCCTAATACCGGAATCACCATACGAGGCTATTCCCAGACGCGGAATCCCAAACAGACATTGACAACAATGAAATTCACTTCAACCCCAAACTTATGAAATTCCTCCAAAAATGCTAACTTCCACAACAGGTGTCGAAATGTTCCCAGGTCTTTCAAAATCGATCTGGACATACGCCCAAGTCCGAAATCATCATATGAACCCGCTGGAACCTTTGAATCCTGATTTTGTTATTGTTTACTCAAAAATCCAATCTTAGCCAATTCTTTCAACTTAAAGGTTCTAAAATGAGAAATCTCTTTCCAAATTAACTTTGAATTTCCCGAAATTCAATTACGACCATGCGTATAATTCATTATACCTGAAGTGAAGCTGCTCGTGGCCTCAACTTCCGAACAACACACTAGAGTTCAAAACAATCAATCGAGTCGCTACACACATGGTCATCACCAAGAGTATCATTGAATTAAAAACAAGAATTGATGGGTTTTCAATGTCTTTGACCTATGTTTATTGTGTTTTCATGATCTAACAAACTTAATGTTAAAAACCATATAGGGAATCTAATTCACTTGGTACACATTTCAAATGAAGGAAGTTCAGCCTGAACTCGAGCTAATGAACTGCTACAAAGAAGAACACGTCAGGGAAATCCCTTGGTGTTCTCTGACATAGGTACAAGTCAACTATGCAGTTGGAAAGAAACTACAGAAAGTGACTGCCTGCAACTGTACATACGACGATACAACAGATAGTGCAATAGTCACTTCTTATTGAAGAGGCATGTACCAAGAATTGACATCATCCTTGTGATGTCTTCTGTAATATAACAACATGGTACAAGGAACCATACACTCACTTGAGCATTTAGTGTTATTCTCTCAAACATTAAAGAGTCAATCTATCATTGAAGTCACAAGTGTATCAAGAATAAGAAGACAACTCCACTAAAGAATCAGTTTTAGAGTGAGACTATATGTATCCGTAGTTGAGTTGTAATCTTGTTATTTGTTCTTCATTGTAACTCTTATCTTCCTTTCTTAGAAGCTGTGTTTTAGGAAATCCAAAATCACAAACCTTCTAAGTTTATATTGTGAGTAGAGATAGTCATAAGTTAACATCTTTGTAACTAGTAAGTGACAAAGTGGCTTGTGCTAAGTGTACCATGAGTTAGTTTAGTTGAAGTCTTTGTAATAAAGTCATTACAAGTGGCTAATAATAGTGTGATTACAAGTTAGTTAAGTTGAAATCCTATAAGTATAAGTCGTGGTTTATGTCCCCTTGAGTGGGATTTTTCCACGTAAAAATCCCGTATCTCTTTTACTTACTGCTTTTTTAGTATTTTTAGAGGAAAATCATAGAGGACTATGTACTCTACGGTTTGGTGGACTCATATGAACTATCAATTGGTATCAGTGCGCGTTCTTTCTAAAAGGTTAACACCTAGAAAGGATCATAATGGTTGCTCCACCCAACTTTGAGGAAGGACAATCAACCTACAGACCTCCTAGATTCAATGGTTAGTACTACGGCTGGTAGAGGACTCGTATGCATGATTTTATAATGGCTGAAGACTCAGAACAATAGAATATCATTTGTGATGGTTCATATGTTCCTATGAAGAAGCTTGGAGAAACTACACAAATGGTGCCAAAAGATAGAAAATAGTACAGTGATATTGATGGAAAAGCCGTAAAAAAGGACTATCTTGCGAAGAAAATCTTGATATGTGGTATAGGACCTGATGAGTACAACAGAGTCTCAACTTGTGATTATGCCAAGGAAATATGAGAAGCATTGCAAACTGCACATGAAGGAACTACTTAGGTTAAACAATCCAAGATTGACATGCTCACCACTGAGTATGAGCTCTTCAAAATGAGGGACGATGAGTCTATACAAGATATGCACATTAGATTTACATCCATCATAAATGAGCTTCATTCACTTGGAGATGTTATTCCAAAAACAAGCTTGTAAGGAAAATTCTCAGTGTTCTACATGGCTCTTGGGAGAGTAAGGTGAATGGCATCACTGAAGCTAATGTCTATAAACACTAACCATGGATGAGCTGATTGGCAATCTGAAGACTTACGAGATGAAAAGAAAGAAATACAGTGAAAGGAGAGAGCCAAAGAAGGAAAAGAACCTGGTCCTCAAGAACTCAAGTGAAGAAGATAGTGATATGGTCTATCTTACTAAATGGTTTCAAACGATGGTTCGAATAAATGGTGGTATACCAAAGAGGGGGAGTTTAAGTAAGGCAAGGAACAATGATCTCTATCACAAGTGCAAAAATCTAGGGCATTTTATCAAAGACTGTCCACTTCTAAAATAGGAGCAGTACAAACAAAACCCTGACAAAATAGCAAAAAGAAACCCAGTGCCAAACAAATGATTCAGTCGAAAAAGTGCAACTGACAATATTGTCAAGCAGGCTCTTGCTGCTTGGGGAGACTCTCACAATGAATAACAAAAGGAACCAGATGCAGAAAACATCTCCATGATGGCAGTGTAAACTGAAGCAACGAAATATGAATCGTTGTTTGCATTGATGGTCAGTATGACAATGATGAAGAGGATGAAAATGATGAGGTAATTTTCAGGAATGTTTAGAGAATGAAATCCTACTCTTCTAAAAGTTAAGGTCATTATAAAATGTTTCAATTGATGCATATGCCTTATTAATGATAAGGAGATCTTGACCATAAAGGTAGGAGATGCTAAAGAATCTAGAGATGATCTGGTGGTCTGTGTAATGGAATATTTGAATGAAAAAATAAATAGTATAGAAAATGAGAGAGAGATGACTTGATAGTAGTGGTTATTGATTTGGAGGAAGCCATAGAAGGGTTTAGCAATGAAAAGCACACTCTAGAAGAGAAAATTGTAGCTACTGAGCAAGGGAGGGATGACTTCTTAGTAATACTCGCTGACTTAGAGGAAACTATTGTGAGACTCAAATCAGAACCTAGGCTTGCAAGTATTGAGAAAGGGAAAGAAGTGACAGTGAGTCACACATCAAGCTTGAAAAGAAACTGAATAATGTTAAAACTAGTTTATGTGGTGAACTTGAGAAAAATAGGCAGTTTCAAGCTAAACTGAAGAAAGTAAAAATTGATCTTGAGAAATCTCTCAAGTGGACCCGGTCCTCAAATGATGTCACTGCCATGTACTTCAATAATAGTGGAAATAGGCAGGGAATAGGATTTCAAAAGGACAAAACTCCTCACAACCCTCATAACCCTCACAAAAAGTATATTACAGTTTCTGTTAACTGGCTTTGTACCTACTGTGGAACAATGGGCATTTCAAAGAAAATTGCTAGGTCAAGGTGCAATCTGTTTAGAAAAACAAATCTTTTACTGGAAAAGTGGCTACTAAGGAGGGACCAGGTACCTCTCCCGAGAAACGAATATTTCCTACATGGACTAGAAAAGCTCTTATCCATCTATTTTCTCATAACAATGGACCCAAACTTGTGTGGGTTCCTAAATATAACCTATAATTTATATGTACAGGGAATAGTGAAAGAAAGCGGACTCCAATGGTTCATGAAAAATGGATGCTAAAACGCAAAACTGTAATCACCATGGATTGTCTCTCACTGAAAGCCCTAAAAGAAAGGGAATACATCCTTTAGAAGTGATGAAAAAGGGAGGGGGTACATTCTCGGTGTTGGAAATGTTAGAAGTCTCCATCACACTCGATTGAGAACGTGTACTATGTGGATTGTCTGAAGTAAAATCTCTTGGGTGTTTCTCAAATCTTTTAAATGGAGCAAAGTAGAGTTCTTATCAATAAGGGTGCAGACAGTTACCAGTTTGGTAACTGGTGAAGTGGTCTTAGCAGCCAAAAGACACAAAATATCTACTTCGATGACCTTAAATCCCGACAAGCTGTTGATATGAGCTGTTTGAAGGTAGTTGATAATGATACAAAACTTTTGGCATAAAGATTGGGATATACAAGCTTCTCACTTCTGAATGAACTGATTCAGAAGGACTTGGTTCATAGGCTGCCAAATTTAATATCCATCAGGACACTATTTCTTAAAGCAAAGAATGATAGTTTTGAGGTATCTGCGTCATTTGTTAGGAAGATCAAAGTAGAGGTGGAATTAAAAGAAGCATGTATCAGATCTGACCACGGGATAGAATATGTCAACGCCAAATTTGATGAGTCTTGTAATGAAAATGGGATCACTCACAACTTCTCAGCACCAAGGTCTTCACGACTTAATGGTGTCATTGAAAGGAAGAATAGAACTCTGAAAGACATGGGATGGACAATGGTCATCGACAGGGGAATCGCCAAAATTGTAGGTAGAATCAACAAACACTGCTTCCTACTTGATAAACATGTGTATGATCAGGTCCCTCATAAACAAATCTCCCAAGATCTTCTAACGAAATAAAATCGAAGATAACTCATCTAAGAAACTTTGGATTCAAATGTTATGATCTCAACAACGGGAAGGACCAGCTTGGGAAGTCCAATGCAAAAGGTGATGAATGAATCCTTCTTAGATATTCCTATTAAAGCAAAGTATGCAACAAAAAGGCACAATGTGTGGAAGAAAGCGGTCATGAGCTATTCAACAAGGCTCATTCTTCTAACAAATGAGGAAACAATATGATCGAGATAATGAACCACTTTTGGTCTTGGGAGATATATGATGTTTCATATGGCAAGGGTAATGCGACGAGTCAGATGAAGGAGACAAGTAAAGACAATGCAACACTTTCTTTCATGTCTCTAAAGGAACCTGGTACTTCAAGTAGTATCAACTGAAGCTAAAGAAAGAGTTGGAGGTGTGGTGCAAGAGACTTCACACGTAGCAGAACAAGGAGTGCAAGGAAACCCACTCAGTTTCTCTACTAATCAAAATCTCAACTCCTATGAGGAAATGCATCATTTTGAAGGAAACAACGTTATCTGATGGTCAAGAAGAGCATCTCTGGAATGACTCATTCTATTGGATCATCTCATGGGGTATGAGGAAATACAACCCAATGATTCTCGGCAGGCGCTCCTAACATGGAAAAAAACTTGGTACATCAAGAGGAACAAACTCATTTATGTCTATATTTGTCCAAAAAATTTGTGAAAAAAGGGACTTATCTATATAAGATTTTGTAGCAAGATAACATCAAATACATATATCGTCTACAAGGCACTGAGAGAGGAACATTTTAAAAGAAACAGGGTAAAGCTGGGGATGTTGAAGCTTAATTGAGAACTTGATACCTCATTAATTGGCTACGAAAATCTTCTTCAGATAAAACTAGCTAAACTGTTTTATGGCCAAGAGTAAGTCACGTTGATACCATTGCAGGTAAACACACATGGCGATTATAGAAGCTAAATGTACAATGATGAATTGCGAAAGAATAGATAATAAAATATTTTTTTTTAAAATCGCTCGTGCATCAGGTTCATGTTCCACAAGTTAGTAGCAATGTGTTGTCTTGCATGCTTTCTCAAAAAGATTATCAAAATTAATTCAATTGTCACATCATTCTACTTTCCAAAGCTTACATGTCATCTCTTGTTTTTCAAATCCCTTCACCTCCTCTACACGATAACGTTTTTCCACAAACGTACTGTTATTTTCAAGACCCTTCAGAACACGTTTCTCTCTCTTCTAATCATTAGCCATTCTTTCCATAAACTCTCTTTCTCCATCACATCAAGTCATGAACCTTCTTCTCTTTGTATCTCTATGATCCTCTCTTCACTTCTCTTCCTACAACGACAATCGAACGATCACTTCCTTCCCCCACCATTAACACCACTCTCAATTCCTTATCATCCTTAAAGTCATTCCCAAAAATTCACTCCTCCACTTTTCCCAATGCTACTGCACCCTCACCTATTTCCCTGTCACTTCCTATTGTCTTTTCTTCTTTTTCAAACTCTGTTTTCCTTCCATGTGTTGAAAATCCCATGTCTTTTTATTCCTCTAGTTTCACCAAAGAACAATCAGAAACTGCTACCTCTCATGTGTCAGAGGTCTCCGAGGATGATCCTAATCAGTATTTGAAATCTTCCATTTTGGACACAGTGGCTCTCATCGAGTCACCAGAAAATAAAGTAGCATATAATATCATGGCTATTACTACTGAGATCATGTTAAATGAAGGATCCTATCTCTTGTATAAGTATTAGAGGGAAGAAACTCCATTCCTAGGCAAATAAATAACCACGGTACTCCTTGAGACTCTAGTCAATGAAACAGTCACAAAAAATCTATTTTAGGACCTGATTCTCTTCCAGATAAATCAACTCATAAACCTCTTGTTTATCTAAGCCCTTATAATCATCCTCCATGTCACCCACTACCATGTTACAGTAGAAATAAGCTTTTGAGTCTACCTTGCAGAAAGGTAAGAGGAGTGTCAAGACAAAGAAGAAAAGGTTGATGAAAGAAGGGGAATTTGTGACTAACAAAAGTATTCCAGTGGCTGAGGTTGACAAAGATGCTCTAGAGGAACCCATTTCCTTAGTAAAACGATCTATACAAATCTAAAATTCTATGGATGGAGCTTCCGATGAAGCTACTGAAAAATAAAGTGGAACATCCGTGAAGGGTAGTAGTAAGTATACGAAGAATTTAGTTGAGCAAGTTATATCTGGAGGAGATACTATTGGGTTTGTAAGTTGGAAAAGGAAATTTGTTGAAAGTTCTAGAGAGAGGAAATGGGAAACTATTGGGGAACCTGGTTCATGAAGACCGTACCTAGTGAAAATGGTCTTTGGCATGAGATATTGAGAACTCAGAAAGTCTTGTGTGGTCGTATGTTTGATTCGACAATCTCAGAGATGGCAGGTATAGGGCCAATTTTGGAGATAGTGGAATTTCAACAATGGGAGCACTTGTTTCAGGAGAACGTGCCTATGGTGTACAAAAATGCGATACAAAATTTCTACACATCTCTCTTCACTGTTGAAGGGGATCACATCTGTATGCTAGTAAATGGAGTAGACATTGTACTTGATGCTTCAATATTGGGGAAGGTTCTCCAGATTCTATGTGAAGGAATGCCCTCATTCAAAGGTGTTTGTGGTTTTAATTTTCGGAGAGGTATCACGAAATAGCAAGTTATTCAGTAGGGGAACATGTACATAAGATAGTGCTACATCCTGAGTATCAGCTTCTCTTTGAGCTGGTTAATAAGGTGCTTTTACCTCGCTCTGAGAGGCGGTTTAGTCTATAGCTACAAAGTCCTTTGTTCCGATCAATCTGCCAGCAATCGTGATAGATTATATGCAAAAGGTGGCAAATTTTAAAGGTAGGAAACATGAGCTTCCATATGTCTTTCTCCTCACTCACGTGTTTAAGCTAAACAAGGTTCCTTGGGTAATCCCAAAGTGGGCACACGCAAGCAAACCTTATCTAAAACTACTCTAGAAGAATGTGAGTGCATCGAAAAGGTTGGCGGAAACATCTCAACTATTTCTCAGCTGATCAATGCTCATCATGCTGCCTTTGAAGAGATAAGAAGGTTGGGGGCTCGGAATGCCATATTAGAAAATCAACTCAGTCAAGTTGTTAAAGGACCCCGTTCCGTAAATTCCACAAATGAAGAAGTTGATCGTTTGACCAAAAAAAATGATAAGCTTCACACAAAATTGCTTGAATAGAAGCTGTCTGCAAATGACCAACTGGACCTGGTTCTCAAGACAGTTGCCGCTTCCCTCTCCCAGTATTCCTCTTCTAGTGCCCCTTAGATACCTCATAATGACAAGGCTTCTGTTATGATGTTTTGTGGCTGTTGGTTCTATTTTTGTTTGTCTTTTTGTTGATAGCATGTTGGATTTCACCATTAATACTCCTATGTTGCTCAGTCCACTGTACATATCGATGAAATATCTCCTCTTTTGCTTGTACAATTTTGTTTTCCTTTGGCTTCTCTTTTATGTCAATATTGTGTGCACATATATGGCGCAATTTTACTGTGTTGGACTTCTTTATGTTATTTGCCTGCTTGTATATTTTTAATGATACCAAAAAGGGAAAGATAGTGTACTAAATAATTGAAATTAAGGGGGAATCAATAAGGGAGAATCAAAAGCAAAAGGTGATTGTGTACTAAATAATTGAAGGGGAATCAATTAAGGGGGAATCAAAAGCAAAAGGTCAGCGGAACTTGGTGACTTAAATATGGAACCTTGTGTAGTTCCTGGTACCTCATCTGGTTACTTATTCTCTAAATAAATATTATTAATACCTGAGTTTGTCATCATTGAAAAGGGGAAAATTGATGGGGTTTCAATGTCTTTGCCTTATGCTTCTTATGCTTTGATGATTAAACAAACTTACTATAAAGAACCAGATAGGGAACCTGATTCACTTGGTACATATTTCAAAAGAGCAAAGTTCAGTATGAACTCTAGCGATGAACTGCTACAAAGAGGAACACCTCAGGGAACTGATCCCTTTGTGTTCTTCGACATAAGTACAAGTCAATTATACAGCTGGAAAGCAATTGCAAAAAGTGACTGCATGCAACTGTACACATGATAGTGCATCAGATAGTGCAATAGTCACTTCCCATTGAAGAGGCATGTACCAGGAACTGACATCATCATTGTGATGTCTTTTGTAGTATAACAACATGGCGCAAGACACCAGATACTTACTTGAGCATTTAGTGATATTCTCTCGAGCATTAAAGAGTTGATCTAGTATTGAAGTTACAAGTGTGTCAAGAACAATAAGACAACTCCATCTAAATGATCAGTTTCACAATGAGTATATGTGTATCCGTAGTTGAGTTGTAATCTTATTATTTATTTTTTATTGTAACTCTTATCTTGCTTTCTTAGAAGCCGTGTTTTAGGAAACCCAAAATTGCAAACCTTCTATGTTTGTGTTATGAATAGAGTTAGTCATAAGTTAAAATCTTTGTAACTAGTAAGTGACAAAGTGGTTTGTGGTAAGTGTACCACGAGTTAGCTTGGTTGAACTCTTTGTAATAGAGTCGTTACAAAGTTATTTGTAATAGTGTGATTACACGTTAGTGAAGTTGAAAGCCTACACGTATAGATCGTGATTTTTATCACCTTGAGTGGGATTTTTCCACGTAAAAATCCGTGTCTCTTTTACTTACTACTTTCTTAATATTTTTAGTGAAAAATCATAGAGGACCAGGTACTCTATAGTTTAGTGGACTCATATAAACTATTAAGAATTATCAATATGGAAAAAAAGGGTTCAAATAAAGAACATAATTCAAACATTAACATGTTATATAAAATAAAAATTTAATCGATTTTAAAGTTCAAAATATTAGGTATTTCAATATAATTTAAATAATTAAGAAAAACTTAATAATTAAAATTTTAGTTGATCTTAAATCCATATATATATCAAAGAATAATTTAATCACAACTTTGTCAAATGAAATGCATTTATATAGGATAAAAAGAGGAATAACATTTCCCTAATCGCATTCATACTTTATATATAACAGTCTTATGGTACACGCTATGGGTGTATATGCTATACAATAAGTATAAAAAATTTAAAATATAATATATTCATTATTTAACTATTTATGCTTCGCGTGCAATTGTTAAGTATCCTCTCATGAGTATTTTTATAATTTAATGTTGAGTTAAAGGTATATGTATTAATACAATATACTTATGGTATTTGTTAGAATATATGTATTTATATTTATATAAGATTAAGAGAAGGGATGTTGGAATAAAAGTTAATGAACATACTATTATATGCCCAAACAATCGAACACAATATATATAAATCTTTCTTTATTTTTTTCTTTTATATTTATTATTTATCAATATATTATTAAAAAGAGAGAATAAAATTACCTCCTTAAGCCAAGTGACATCACAAAAAGAAGTCACATGGTATAATCAGTTACTGATGAGTTCTTTAGTTAATAATTAGTTATTAGTTATTATATTTGAATTTAAATAGCTATAGAAAATGAAAACAATAAAAAATAAAAAACTACAATATATATATATATATATATATATAATTGGTTACTTTATTTTAATTAATAAATATAAATATCTTATACTTAGTTGTAATAAAAAAAATCGAAAATATAAATATATAAAGATAACTATCCATTCAAATTGGTTCGGAGTAGTATCAAGTTAGAGTCTTAAAATTATTTTAAAAAATAAAAAATAAAAAAGAAAAATAAAATTAACTATAATAAAAAAATAAAAAAGAAGAAAAAAAAGTACCCATTCAAATCAGGGAGTAATTTTAAGTTGGAGTTTTAAAATGAAATATGAAATTAACAAAATAAAAAGTTACCATTTCAAATTGGGGAGTAGTTTGAAGTTGGAGTTTTATAATTGTTTTAAAATAAAAAACAAAAATGAAGCATATACGATTGCTAATAGACCAATGATTTTGAAACAATGGTCTGCAGATTTTGATTTTAAAGCAGCTTTTTCTACTGAGATTCCTTTATGGATAAAATTCCCTAACTTACCAATGTCTTGTTGGGATAGCAAGTCCTTGAGTAGGATAGCTAGTGTTCTTGGGAAACCAATATATGCTGATGAATGTACTACTAAACAGACTAGAATCTCTTATGCTAGAATGCTCATTGAGGTAAATGTATCAAAACATCTGCCTTGTGAAATAGAGATTCTAGACCCAAATGGAAGGAGTTTCATACAGGATGTACTCTATGAGTGGAAACCTCTATACTGTGAGAAATGCTTGGAGGTTGGACACAATTGTCTAACCAAAATTTCACAGCCTATGCAAAAAGCCAAGGTAACCCAAGAATGGAGAGTGAAAGCACCAATTACAACAAGCCAAAGCTGCCAGGAGCTTCACACCCAGAGTCAAGTGGCAAGTAAGGAGATCATTCAACCTCCTACTGTGATTGAGGAAAAACAGAAGCAAGTTGTCCATGACTCTCCAGTTTTCAATATAACCAACTTCCCTCCATTGTCCCCTCTTGTTTTGTCCAATAGGTATGAAATTGGGTCAGTTAGATGGTCTGATCATCCCCAAGATGAAGGGGGAACAAGTAAAACCCAATGAAGTGGATCTTTTGGAATATTAGAGGTGTAAATAAAAGGTTCAAACAAAAAGAAGCTCAGAATTATCTTAGGAATAATAAGTTTGACCTGGCTGGACTAGTTGAGACCAAGGTTAAACAACACAATGCAAATAGAATAGCTAGTTTTCTATTACCTAACTGGATTATGCTCACTAATTACAACAGTGCAGTAAATGGTAGAACTTGGATCTTGTGGGATCCTTCAAAACTTGTGGTGTCTGGTCATATAGAGGAGGCTCAGATCATTCATTGTAAAGTCCAACACATCACTGGGGAGATTATCTGCTGGCTCTCAGTAATCTATGGTTTCAATGACTGTGATCAAAGGAAGCTACTATGGAGTTCTATTGTGAATCTATCATCTGGTATTACTGATCCTTGGCTCATTGCAGGGGACTTCAATGCAATTCTATCCACTAAGGAGAGGCAATCCAGCCAACAAGTGAAGCAAAGGGAATTGGTGGACTTTAATAACTGCATACAGCAATCAGGGCTTATTGAACTACCTTGGAAGGGGAACTTTTTCACCTGGTCTAATCAACAAAGTGGTAATGATAGAGTATGCAGTAGATTGGATAGAGTGTTTAGCAATTTTGAGTGGCAGATGAAGTGGAATCATGTACATACTGTATATGGTCAGCCACTTATATCTGATCACAACCCTATGCTACTAACTCTTGCAACTGATACAGCAGTAAGGAAAACTCCATTCAGATTCTTCAATGCTTGGATCCAGCATAAAGAATATCATGGTATTCTCTCAAGGTATTGGAGCAGCAAGGAGAAACACAACCTTCAAGGAGTATGGAATAATCTTAAAGCACTTAAACAGCCTTTAAAATCTCTTAATGTTAGAGACTTTAAAAACATTTCCCAAAGGATTGAAAGCAGCAGGAAAGAATTGATAGATATGCAGCATCAACTGGATCTTTCTTATTCAGACAATCTCCAACAAAAAGCAAAGGAAATGGTGCAGCAACTGGAGAAATGGTCACTTGTAGAAGAGTCAGCCTTACAACAAAAATCAAGAGCTAAGTGGATCAAGCTAGGGGATTCCAACAATAAATATTTCTCAGCAGTTATGAAGGAGAGGAGCCAATATAAAAAGATCATTGAACTATCCACAGAAGGAGGTCAGAAGATAAATGATTCTGAAGAATTGAAGAAGGAGATCAGGGATTTTTATCAAGCTCAGATGGGAACAGCAGCCAACACACTTCCAGCAGTAAATAAGCTATATATGAGGAATGAACCAAAACTATCTCAAACTCAAAGGAAGGAGCTTATAGCTGATATATCTGAGAGGGAGATAGTTGATAGCTTGAAGGCTATTGGAAATGATAAAGCTCCAGGTATAGATGGTTTCAATGCCATGTTCTTCAAGCAGTCTTGGCATATCATTGGGAGGCAGGTGATGTTAGCAGTTACAAATTTTTTTCAAACTTCCAAAATGTACAGTCCAGTCAATTGTGCAACAATTACTTTGTTACCCAAGGTTCCCAATCCCCAAACTATGAAGGAGTTTAGGCCAATAGCTTGTTGTTCAGTCTTGTATAAGATCATATCCAAGCTGTTGGCTAATAGACTCCAAAAAGTGATGAGTAGTATTATATGCAACTCCCAGGCAGGATTTATACCAGGAAGAAGAGTAGCAGATAATGTGATATTAGCTCATGAGCTAATAAAACAGTACTCCAGACAACACATCTCTCCCAGATGCATGATCAAGATTGATCTCCAAAAAGCCTATGACTCTGTGGAATGGAGCAGTCTACAACAGATTATGGAAGAACTTGATTTCCCTAGCAGGTTTATTAAATGGATCATGGAATGTGTTCAAACTGTTAGCTACACTGTTGTAGTTAATGGTGAATTAACAAAGCCCTTTCAAGCTGCTAAAGGATTGAGACAAGGAGATCCAATATCTCCCTTCTTGTTTGCTATCATTATGGAATATCTTAGTAGAGCTCTGGCACAATTGCAGCATACTAAGAACTTCACATATCATCCAGGATGTAAGAAGCTGGGAATCACTCATTTGAGCTTTGCAGATGATTTGTTATTATTTGTCAAAGGGGAAACTCAATCAGTAAGTGCTATGTTTCATTTCTTCTCTCAATTTCCAGCTGCTGCTGGGCTGAAGGCTAACCTAAACAAAAGTGCAGTGTATTTTGGGGGGGTTGCAATTGAAAATCAACATCATATCCTCAATCTTCTTGGTTATGTTAAAGGTGATCTTCCTTTCAAATACTTGGGAGTCCCATTAACTACCAAGAAACTATCAGTTACTCAATGGCAACCTTTGGTTGATAAGATCACAGCAAAGATAACATCCTGGACAGCAAGATATCTATCCTATGCAGGCAGGTGTCAACTGGTTCAATCTGTTATTCTTGGAGTCCAAGCTTATTGGGCTCAGCTATTCATTATGCCTTCTAAAGTTGTCAAGCTATTGGAATCTATCTGCAGAACCTACATTTGGTCAGGGTCTGTGACCATCAACAAGAAAGCATATGTAGCCTGGGAGAAAATGTGTATGCCAAAATCTGTTGGGGGACTTAACTTAACTAACATCTCATTGTGGAACAAAGCTGCAATAGCTAAGCTAGGATGTGATTTAGCTCACAAGAAAGACTTGCTATGGGTCAAATGGATTCACAGTGTGTATGTTAAACAACAACAACTGGACAGCCTCACTATTCCAAATAATGCTAGCTGGATGGTAAGGAAGATTGTGGAAGGAGTAAAGCTACTGCAACTTCATAATTTGCTCAATGAAACTACCTGCACTATAAGGAAGGTGTACTTGCAGCTGCTTGGAGATTCAGCCAGAGTTCCATGGAAGAATTTGGTTATGCAAAATGCAGCTAGACCAAAGGCTATCTTTAGCGTATGGTTACTGCTGCAGGATCGACTGCCTACCAAAAATAGACTGCTGCAATGGAAATTGAATATCTCAGGGATGTGTGTTATGTGCCAGCAAGAAGAGGAAACTAGAGATCATGTCTTCCTACATTGTCTCTATGCTACACAACTGAGACACAAAGTACTACAATGGCTGAATATGGATGACTTCAATGGACATAACTGGATGCAATTCTGCAATTGGATCATTCTACAATCCAAAGGAAAATCTGTCCGAGCTCTCACATTCAAGATGACTATCACAGAAATGTTCTATAGTATATGGTTGGAAAGAAATGCAAGAATCTTTGAAAACACTTACTGTAATTGTGACAAACTCCTAAGTAGTATAGCCTATATTTGTAATGTTCGAGCTCATCCTAGGCTTAGTATACATATTCAGCAGTTCATGATATGAATACTGAATATTAGAGTAGCATAGATTTCGTGTTTTTACTAGATAGGCAGTTGAGTTTAAAACTGTCTTTGATATGTAAAGACCTTTTGGTGATTAATAAAAATTTTAATTACCAAAAAAATAAATAAAAAAAAATGAAGCAATAAAAAAACTTTCTATTCAAATTATGAAGTAGTTTCTTTCCAATATTCTCTCTCTATATATACACACACACACTTACAAGGAGAGGATAAAACCCTCTCATTAATCCATGTGGTGGCCTAGAAAAAAGTCACATGGAATAATTAGTTAATAAAAAAATTATTTATTAAAAATTAATAAAGAAATTAACTACCTAAATTAACTACTCAAACATGAGTGAGAGCTGGGTATATCGTATTGACAAATAAAATAGCAATACGGTCTAAGGATAAAACAAGCTCGATTATAATTTAATTAATATTTTTTAATATTAATCGCGCATCACGTGGGTACAACCACTAGTATAATTAAAATACATAGAGTTAATTAGTTTTAATTTGACGGCCACCTATAAATCTATAATTGACAATAAGGAAAATCTAAGGACTTGGGGACCGATATTATCGCCTTTAGTTATAGTTTCATATTTAATATTTCTCTATTTTATTTTTAATTATAATAAGAAAAAGTGTTATATAAAATTAATTAATTATAGTTCTATGGCAAAGAATATTCAAACCACCAACAAATAATAGCTACGTTTTTACTTGTTTTCTGTCAATTAGGATGAATTTGAAATCAACTAACTCCTGGAAAGAGATGCACATTGAGTTGCTTGTTCTCTTGATGGTTGAATGGATTTTTATTTAATTTTATAGCTATTTCGGTCAATGCTATGCTTAATCGTTCTCTATTTTTTATTTGCTTTTTAAAAATTTCTATTATATTAACTCAAATGAGGAATGAATTTAATACTCAAAATTTATTTGATTTAGAATTCCTTAAAAACTATTTTATTCAAATATATATATACTTAAAATAAGAGGATAAAGCCTTCTCATTAATCCATGTGGTAGCCTAAAAAAAGTCATATGACATAATTAGTTATTAACAAAAAAAATATTTATTAAAAATTAACAAAGAAATTAACTACCTAAATTAACTATTCAAGCATTGGTGAGAGTTGGGTGTATCGTATTGACAAATAAAATAGCAATACGGTCTAAGGATAGAGAACCGTAATTTATAGTTATATAAAAAAATTGTAACCAAAATAATTAATTTCAAACTATGTATTTTTATACTTTTAGATGCCTTAACTATTTATTTTAATTGTTTAAATCTTTATTTTCGGGTGAAATTCAAAAAAATAACTATAACTTTATTATTTTTGTCAGCTTTCACCAGCGGTTACAAACAGCAAGGATGAATTTAAAACAACAAAGAAGAAGATATGGTACACTTCTTATTCAGATACACTTCAGCAAAGAGCAAAAGATATGGTACAGCAGCTGGAGAAATGGTCACTAATTGAAGAGTCAGCTTTACAACAAAAGTCAAGAGCTAAGTGGATCAAGCTAGGGGATTCCAACAATAAGTATTTTTCAGCAGTCATGAAAGAGAGGAGCCAATATAAGAAGATTATTGAGCTCTCTACAGAAGGAGGCATGAAGATAAATGATCCTGCAGAGTTGAAGAAGGAGATTAGGGATTTCTATCAAGCTCTAATGGGAACTGCAGCCAACACACTTCCAGCAGTGAATAAGATATATATGAGGAATGGACCAAAACTATCTCAATCACAAAGGATGGATCTTGTAGCTGATATAACTGATATAGAGATAATTGACAGCTTGGAGGGTATTGGAAATGATAAAGCTCCAGGCATTGATGGTTTTAATGCCATGTTCTTCAAACGGTCTTGGCATATCATTGGTAATCAGGTGATGTTAGCAGTCAGGAATTTCTTTCATACTTCCAAAATGCATAGACCCGCTAATTGTGCAACTCTCACTTTGTTACCTAAGGTTCCTAATCCTCAAACAGTGAAGGAGTTTAGGCCTATAGCTTGTTGCTCAGTCTTATATAAGATTATTTCCAAGCTGTTGGCTAATAGACTCCAAAAAGTTATGAGTAGTATTATATGCAATTCTCAGGCTGGATTTATACCAGGAAGAAGAGTAGCAGATAATGTGATATTAGCTCATGAGCTAATAAAATAGTATTCCAGATCACATATTTCTCCCAGATGTATGATCAAGATTGATCTCCAAAAAGCTTATGATTCAGTGGAATGGTGCAGTCTACAACAGATTATGGAAGAGCTGGATTTCCCTAGCAGATTTATTAGATGGATCATGGAATGTGTTCAAACTGTTAGCTATACTGTTGTAGTTAATGGTGAAACAACAAAGCCTTTTCAAGCTGCCAAAGGATTGAGGCAAGGAGATCCAATATCTCCATTTTTATTTGCTATTATAATGGAATATCTTAGTAGATCTCTGGCAGAGTTGAAACATACTACAAGCTTCACATATCATCCAGGGTGTAAGAAGTTAGGAATCACTCATTTGAGTTTTGCAGATGACTTGCTATTATTTGTCAAAGGGGAGCCTCAATCAGCAAGTTCTATGTTCCTATTCTTTTCTCAATTTCTTGCTGCTACTGGGCTTAAGGCTAATCTACACAAAAGTGCTGTGTATTTTGGTGGGGTGTCAAATGAGAGTCAACAACAAATTCTTGATCTTCTTGGTTATGTTAAGGGGGATCTTCCTTTCAAATATCTGGGAGTCCCTTTAACTGCCAAAAAGTTATCAGTTGCTCAATGGCAACCTCTGGTTGATAAGATTACTGCAAAAGTTACTTCCTGGACAGCAAGGTATTTATCATATGCAGGCAGATGTCAATTGGTTCAATCAGTTATTCTTGGAGTTCAAGCTTACTGGGCTCAATTATTTATCATGCCATCTAAAGTTGTTAAGCTGCTGGAGACTATATGCAGAACATACATTTGGTCAGGGTCTGTTAACATCACTAAGAAAGCATATGTGGCTTGGGAGAAAGTTTGTATGCCTAAGTCTGTTGGAGGACTGAACTTAACAAATATATCAATGTGGAATAGAGCTGCAATAGCTAAACTTGGTTGGGACTTAGCTCATAAAAAAGACTTGTTATGGGTGAAATGGATTCACACTGTCTATGTCAAACAACACCAGTTGGAGAACCTTACTATCCCAGTTAATGCTAGCTGGATGGTAAGGAAAATTGTGGAAGGAGTTAAACTGCTGCAACAACAAAATCTGCTAGGTGACACTGTCTGCTCTATAAGGAAGGTATACTTGCAGCTGCTGGGAGATTCATCTAGAGTTTCATGGAAGAATATGGTAATGCAAAATGCAGCTAGACCTAAAGCTATCTTCAGCTTATGGTTGCTACTGCAGGATCGACTTCCCACCAAAAACAGGCTGTTACAATGGAAGCTGAACATCTCAGGAGTGTGTGTTATGTGCCAACAAGAATTGGAAACTAGAGATCATTTATTTCTGCATTGCTCCTTTGCTTCACAGTTGAGATATCAAACAATGCAATGGCTGAGAACTGATGATTTCACTGGACAAAATTGGATACAATTCTGTCAATGGATCATTATGCAGTCCAAAGGGAAATCTGTCCGAGCCCTCACCTTCAAGATGACTGTCACAGAAATGCTATATAGTATATGGTTAGAAAGAAATGCAAGAATTTTTGAAAACATTTATTGTAATAGTGATAAACTCTTAAGTAGTATAGCCTATATTTGTAATGTTCGAGCTCCTCCTAGGCTTAGTTCACATATTCAGCATTTCATGATATAAATGCTGAATAATAGAGTAGCATAGATACTTCATGTTCTAATTTGATAGGCAGTTGAGATTAAACTGTCCTATGATTTTGTAAGGCATCCTTTTGGTGATTAATAAAAAAAAAAAAGAAGAAACATATAGAAAACAATAAAATTTTCCAAATTCATCCATCGAAATCCTAGCTCGAGAAGTTTTTCTTCTGTGGGTTAATTAATTTAGTTTAAGAGTTTTGAGAGAGAAAATAAAAAAATTTGCACAAATCACAGGTACAAACACAACTCACATAGAATGGATTAAAAGTTAGAAACTAAGGAATAAAGCTGATACAGAGCAATAATCGAGCAAAATAACTTTGAATCAAATTCAAATATGAAATTCAAAAAGAAATTTTTACCTGATTTTGAACTCGTTTGGACTCTGAAACATTTCTCTCATAGTTTTTTTTTGTGTCTGCTTTGCTAAGGAATATATACATTAAAAGAGAAGAAAACATAAAAAAACGCACACGTATATGTGAGAAGAACACAAAAGAGTACGTATGTAACTACTGAGAAATAATTGAAATACCCTCATACTTTTTTAAAAAGAAATCCAAGCAGATATGTCTGAGAATTTTTCTCTTCTAAAGAAGGGAAACAAAAAAAGAAAAAGTGGTGTAAACTTAGGCGAGTAAAAAGTTTACCTTCATTTTTTTTAGTGTTTGCTAAGATCGGAGGGTCTAAATTAAACAAGAGATAATCACCGTTGATTCTCTACACCTCACCTCCCCAGTTAAATAGGGCAAGAGATTCACTTGCTCTTACCTTAGAGCCAGCCGCCCTTGTCTGCACCCATGCCGAAGCATTACAGGCCTGCCGTAAGTTTCTAGCATTTTCTTTCATTGTTGATTAGTTTATGTTTCGCCTTTTCAATTTTGATGCAATTTGCTCCTAGGGTTTTGGTCCTGCAGCTTGTGATGTCTGGGTTAGACCCACATCATAGCTTCGAGCTCTGCCGCTAAAAAAAATGGCGTGCTCATTCGAACCGTGACCCGCTGGCCTTGGGGATTTCTCGGTTGCTAAAAGTTTTTTGATGCAATTTGTTTAATTGTTTGCAGGGAAAGAAAAAGGAAGGAAATGCAGCAAGATATATTACAAAATCACAAGCTGTGAAATACCTTCAAGTCAGTTTATCACTGTTCAGGTTTTTCCTTTCTCTCTCTCTCTCTCTCTATATATATATATATATATATATATATGTGTGTGTGTGTGTGTGTGTGTGTGTGTGTGTGTGTGTGTGTGTGTGTGTATTTGGGTCTATTTTAATCCCTTTGTGGCAGTAGCTTATAATATTATTAACATGTAGAATAAGCAATGACAAGAAGCTTTTTTGTTTCTGTGCTAGAATGCTCTTGTATTAAAAGTATGATTTTGTGGTGTTAGAATGCTCTTGTACGGTAAACCCCTTGTGTTCCGGCCCTTCCCTAGACCACGCCCATAGCGGTATGCGGGGGAGCTTGGATAGCAAGGTAGTAAGGTGTGGTGTATCTGCTGTTTTTGGCTATTGGTTGTATTCAGTGGCGGAGCCCTTTTGTTGGAAAATTATACTGTGCAAATAGGGAAAACCAAATTTTTTTGGGTTATAATAAGCTGTTGAGTGGCAAAGGGGTTCAAGAATTGCAACCTTTTGTTTTTCTTTTGAGGTATAAGCTTTTTGGTGTCTCATTACTATGCAGTTAATGTCAAAATTTTCAGACTTTAATTTGCATGGTAGGGGTTTAAGGAAGACTAAATAAACTATGCTTCAATTCTGAACACATTGGAGTCTGTTGTATGAGTCTGCTCTATTAGGCCTAGCCTTCTTTGTGGAAGATCATTTACTAACTTTTGTTGTTCTCTTTGGACACAGGAAGCTATGCATTTTGAAAGGTATTTTCCCCCGTGAACCAAAGAAGAAGGTTAAGGGAAACCACCATACCTACTATCACACAAAAGATATTTTGTTCCTTAAACATGAGCCCTTACTCGAGAAGTTCAGAGAAATGCGAGCATACGAGAAGAAGATTAAAAAAGCAATCTCAAAGAAAAATCGGGATCTTGCTGAACGCCTGTTAACTCGAAAACCCACTTATACTCTTGACATGCTTATTCGAGAAAGGTTAGTTTATGCGATCATGGACATTATTGTTTTTCAAGTGAGTCAGGAGCATGTCGGATACTTAGCTACTCTTGTTTGTCATGACTGTTCTAGGTACCCTAAATTCATTGATGCACTTAGAGATTTGGATGACTGCCTTAGTATGGTGCACTTGTTTGCTTCATTGCCTGCTGTAGAAAGAGAGAAGATACCGGTAAACCTTGTCCATAACTGTCGAAGGTGAAAGGCTCTTTTGAGGTCTATTTGACAGTGTTATGTATTTACCTATATGCATGCTTATCAAACTTACTCTTCATGGATTAGGTTGAGCCATGAGTGGCAGGCTTACGTTTCTCGCACCCACAAACTACGAAAAACATTTATATCAGTGAAAGGAATATATTACCAGGTATTATGATTTTGTAGTTCGTGTAATTCCCAAAAACCTGGTGGTATATTTTGCTTAGATTGATTTACTAATGGATCTTTGCAGGCAGAAATAGATGGGCAAAAAATCACTTGGTTAACTCCACATGCATTGCAACAAGTACTTCCTGCTGACGTTGACTATAACATCATGCTGACTTTCTTGGAATTTTATGAGGTCAGTAACATTTGTATATACCATTATTTTGAATTGCTGTTTGAGGCATTTTTGTTGCTTGTAAGTTGTAAGAGTAATATAACTTAAAACCCTTTTTAGTAGAAGTCTTGATCAGTTTCTTAAGTCAGCAACTTGTACTGGAGAGCTAAGTAAAATGGCTTGGTGAATCATCTTTTTAACTGTGCACCTTCCCAAAGGCAAACTTGGCTAGGATCTTAGATTGAAACAGAAAGAGTAACCCGTGTGCCTACAATTATACCATGGTCTCTTGTCCATTCTCTTGCAATTGTGTTGTAAGCGTTAGTTAGTTGAAGTGGATTGTCTTGATGTAAGTCCATCTAAGATTTACATTAGTGAAGTTGTATGCCTCTTTGTTGAATTTGAAAAGGGAGAGAGTTTTGCTTGCTTCTGTCCTGTCTTTCATAGATTTACATTGGTAGCTTTTATGCATATTCTTAATACTTACCTTTTCAATGAGGAGTTGTATGCACATTTGTTGAATTTGAATGAGAGTATTTTCTTGCCTCTGTGTTGATTTCTCCATGACATGATTATATGATTATTGCCAAGTTTGACATGTTAAAATTTTCGAATGCAGACACTCCTAGCTTTTGTTAATTTCAAGCTTTACCACTCAATAAATGTGAAATATCCTCCCATTCTTGATTCCCGACTTGAAGCATTAGCTGCTGGTAAGATTTCATTTCTTTTTTACTTGATTTTTTTATCAGTCGGTTAACAAGATTATCGCAATTTTGCAGATCTCTATGCATTATCTAGGTTCTTCGATAGCAGAACCTCCATGACAGAGTCAAAAGCTGCTAGTATATCGGAATCTGATGCGAGTAAGGACCTGGGAGAGGGGACAAACTATGATGAATCCGAACTTAGACTGGCTCAACTTCAACAACAGCTTTCTTCCAATGAACCAGGTGCATTAATGCACCTTGTTCAAAATGCTGCAGAAAGTGATGAAGATGATTCTGAAACCAGGAAATGCAAAGAACTTTTCAAGGATGTCAAGTTCTTCTTGAGCCGTGAGGTTGGAGGTTTTCTTTAAAGTCGAATAATATAGTTAAAATGGTGTTTCTCTGATACTTGTGAAGAAACTTATATTTCCTTTTTTTATATAATACATATGAAGAATCTTATATTGCAAAGAAATTAATATTTTCTTTGCTTCCGTCTTTTTTTGCTATAATCTTTTATTTCCAACTGTAGCAGGGAAAAATGAGTATGGTGGTTCGTTGTTCTGTTATAGTATAGGAGCACTTTAGGAAAGGAAGTTCAAAGTAGAATTGTTACTGGGATGAAATTCATTAGGATAATAGTAGAGACATGCATTTAATCCCATAAAATGATGATACTTTATTTGTGTCATCAAGGAACTTATAACCTTTTACTGTCTGTGACATTATTTTCGGATTGGTTATGGTATCTTCATTTCTAACATAGCCCTATAATTTATTTTGAGGAGATGCTTGGCTGTGCCGGCATAGACCATGAAAGATCTGTGTAGCCATTTTGAGCAATGAATCTGGTCGCTATGCCTATTATATTGATTTTTCATCTCTTGTTTTGTGTTTAATTCCTCGTTATGTTGGTCTTCATCTTATTCATATTCATTTATTCTTTCAAGTTTTGGCATTTCATTCTTTCAAGGAAGAATAGACTTCAGAATCTGTAGCTTCTATGCGTCCCTTGCTTTTGCCCTTTTTCTCCCTTGTCATGATGTTTTTAACTCATGATTATTAGTAAAATAATATTGTTGTGACCTTGATGCCTTTGTGCATCCTTTTCCTTTTTGCTCCTCTTCTCATTTATCATGTTGCTTTTGTCTCTCATGCTTAGGTTCCGAGAGAGTCACTGTTGTTTGTTATCCCTGCTTTTGGTGGTATCGTTTCTTGGGATGGAGAAGGGGCACCATTTAGAGACACTGACCAGAGTATTACTCATCAGGTAAGGTTACAAATTGAAATTTAAATAGCAATAAACCTAGTCTCAAAACAGTTAGTTATCTTGCTTTAACATGTGTCTTTGAAACTGTATATGTGATATATACTTCTCCATGTGTTGGCAGCCATAATCTTTTCTGTTTTTAATTTCAAATCCTTGTATTAAATGATGTATTTTACTCATTTGTTCAAAGTCTTCCTTTTGTATTTTCATGTGTAGAAAAGTAACTTCACATTTTCTGGTTTCGTCTTCCATCTCTTCCTCGTATTGTAGAATTCATAAAAAAGAAAAACGTTACCATTTGATAATAACGTAGTTTGGACTTGTGCTTCCAAAGTCAGTGCTGTGGTCTTCTTGGCACACTTTATAGTAGGAAACATTGACTTAGCAAAAATTTATTAAGTTGCATTTTATGGTTATTCAAATGGGTCCAAAGTGAGATGATGATGATGAGCTTGTGTGTACACATGCATGTATATTATATCTGTATGAGGTGCTTCTTCTCTCTTGGAGAGTGAAGATGCCACTGGGACCTAGGTGGAATGGTGAAAGAAAGAGAAGGGAAAGTAACTAGTAGAGGAATAAGTCCACTCATTAGGCACACGACCTGCCTGCATCTTATGTCGTGGCCGCGACGCCTTGTAAAGCTCGCTAAGCCTCGCTTCCCTCTCCCCTTCACTTATTAAGTGAAAAGAAGTCGTCGGCATATACTATGTATGTATATTTGACATTTATTAGTAGTGCCCAAAATGGACATTGAAGAAGTGCTAGTGCAATAAACTTTTAACCTCTTCTGTTTAGGATAAATTCTGATAGTACCTCTAGTGTATACTGACTCAGTTTGCCATGTGCTGGTTTATCTGGCAGTGTAAATACAACAACAACAACAACAACAACCCAGTTTATAAGAAATAATTGTTCGTTACAGTATTAGTTAGTAAAGTTTATTGTATATTTAATATCGAGATCTAGTTGATTGATTTAAGTACTAGACTGAAATAAAACATTTGTGGTCATTTTTGAGATTTTAATTGTATATTGGACTTCCTATTTCACCTTCTTGCTGTATTTTGGTTTTATGTGAGAAAAATTAAACCCAGCATGTATCAAGCTCAATAACGTATTATTGCTGCTAATAGGTCACATGAAGCTGCACTATTACATGCTGCTTTTCTCATTGTATATTCTGCATCGTTTTTTAAAACAAAATTGATTGGTATTATTAACCATATGAAAAAAGTTGGTACGGAAACATTTTATTATTTATCACAGCTTCTTGAATAAAATGAGACAAGTTAGTGCAGTTAGGATGTCCTGATCAAAAGTGGGTTAGGAGGATGTCCAGCATCTAAATGTTAGGGGAAGGCATACAATTGCGTAATATGTAGTGTTAGTCATGTGAATCTTGTGCTTAGGGCAGGTGTTCTTTCAGATATAGTGAATCACTCTTTTAGTTTTACATTCCACGTGAAATATGTTCTTGCATTTATGTTCATATCATCGTATGCTTGTGCAGATTGTTGACCGTCCCACTCAGGGCCACAAATTCCTTTCCCGAGAATATGTCCAGCCACAGTGGATTTATGATTGTATTAATGCACGCATCCTTTTACCAGTAGATGAATATGTTGTGGGAAGGTAAGCTTTAAGATAGTGTGGATTTGCCATAGGTTTCTACTATTTATTTGCTAGCAATAAAAGTAAACTAAATATTGTAATGGATGTATAACATTGTCTACAGAATTCCTCCACCACACTTGTCACCTTTTGTTGATAATGAGGCCGAAGGATATGTTCCTGAATATGCAGAGACCATCAAGCGTCTACAGGCAGCTGCAAGACAAGAAGTGCTTCCAATGCCAGGGGTGGGCAAAGAGGATTTGGACGATCCTCAAAATTTACTTGTGGAAGGCGTCATTGACCGTGCTGAAGCTATTGAAGCTGCCGAGAAAAAGCGCAAGGTACAATTTTTGATGAGGGATGAAGAAGAAGATAAGTGGTTTGATTTGCCATTTAAAATAAAAAAGATTATCCCTGGTATTGTAATGAAAAACTCTGGAGCTGCATTTGCTTGAAATACGAACTATTTTCATGTTGCCTCACCTAGAAGAGCGGTGGCATTTTACATTTGCTTAGTGGTGTTTTAATTCTAGATACCTATACCTAATAGCTTTCAGCTGAATTTTCATTTCTCTTTAGTGCTACACATTTTCTCCAGCCTAACAGAATTTGGTTGGTGCAGATGTCAATTCTTCAGAAGCAGTATCATGATGAACTGAAAAAAGAACTTGGAAGTACCCAAATTTCTGCTGTTTCAGATGGGAATGAGGCTACAGAAGGAGATTCACTTCCAGATATAAGTCAAATTTCCAAGGACGCAGACAGCATGTCCGATATTCTCATGCCTCGTAAAAAGAGGAAGCTACTAGATGCTATGAAGGTAAGTGTTTCTTTGCTCCCATAGTTTCACGCACTGTTGTTATTTTTACTTTAGGATCTATTCAGGTACTGCAGTGTAGGTTTACTTAAAACATCAATGAATGAAGAAATGCCATGTGAAAAAATGGTATTTATGCCTCACTTAGGATACGGTTGTGTACAATATACCCTTGTGGTCCGGCTCTTCAACGGACCCCCCGCATAGCGGAAGTTTAGTGCACCGGGCTGCCCTTTTTAATGGAATAGTGTCTTACGTGTTAAGTGGTCCAAACAATGTTACCTCAACCACATCTTGTAACTTGCTGTTTGTACATTTTCTTCAACGGATCCCCCGCATAGCTACGTGTTAAGTGGTCCAAACAATGTTACCTCAACCACATCTTGTAACTTGCTATTTGTACATTTTATATTGCCACATCTTAGAATGTGCTCGCCGTCTTGTGCATTATGAAGGTTTCTTTGTCTTGATTCATGTATATAACGATCTTGCAGATGGGCAAGGAGAAGAAACAAGCAAATGTTGACCGTTTGAAGCAGAGGAACAGAATGATTAAAGAAGGAAAAATATCAGAGAAATAAGGAAGCAGCTAATTATGCCTGTCGTTTAAAGTTATGTTCACTGTGCTGTAGTCTTTCTTCTGCTGTTCTTTTGGGCTGGTAATTCTATAATCTTGTATATTAGTTTATGTACTGCCAATCGGCTAAAATTTTGCTGTTATGGGTATGTTTACTTTTAGTATTGTATGTCTTAATTGATTACCGTCACTCAGCTGATTAATACATACTTATTTCCCTGGACTTGCATACGTATTCTTTATTTTGGATAGTTTGATATTTCACTGCTTACTAATGTAGGCTTCTCTCTTGCCAAATTAGTGGTCTTCTATTCATATTTTCAACAATAAGGTTCAGTAAAAAACTTTTTAAACGAGATGGTAAGACAATTTAATTGACATTGAAATAGCAAAATTTTAGATTAGGTATGCATTGGGAAAGCTAATATATGATCTAGCTGCCAGTGGCAATGAAGTCATGAGTAAACATTATAGGAGATCATAGTTCAAATCTCAATAGAGCTAGAAAATATCAATGAAGCAAACTGAAACTATGGGGTTACAGTTCAAATTTCAATAGAGGTAAATAATACTAGGTGGTTTTTTCTTCATCTGCCTTGATGGTAACGTTACTCAGGAGTGGCAAACGAGTGGGTTGGATCAGTTAAATTGGTTGTATAAAATGGAAATGGGTTGACTAATTAATAATGACAGAATTTAATATTTAACTCGTTTTTAAAAAAGTTATTATTCAATCCATTTTATAATGAATGATATGTATGAACAATTGTTTTCTTTTAATCATGTTGCCATCACTATTCGATATTTATACTGATATGAGGTGGCGGGTACTTAACCCTGAAAAAATATGACATGATATTGATAAACACAAAATTTATCCATAAATAAATGTGATAAAAAGATTCTGAGGACATATGAGGATCTTGGAAATTAGAAACTTTTTTACAGGCATTAATATAAGTAATTAGAAACTTTTTTACAACTTTATGCTTATCTGATCTCTAAAAGCCAGTTAATTGCATTGGGAAAAGTCTAAAGGATATAGTATCTTTTTTTTAATTTAGTTTTTGTTGATAAAAAGTAAACTTTGTCTACCACGGGATACGTTAGAGCTTACGATTTTGCAATAATCTTAAGGAGAAAATGAAAATCCAAGCTTCAATATTTTTTAAGATAGATTTTGAAGGAAAACCATTAGAAATTTATTATTCAAAAATAGTTAAATTTACAAGTGATAATTGAATAATTGTTATAGTTTTAAAAGTAATCAAAATTTAGCAACTTTTCATGTAAAGATAAATCTGAACAAAAATACTATTCAAAATACGAAAAATATTCCAACATAATATACTGGACTTCCATCATAATATACTGGTCCAACATAATATGTTGGAGGTGTATACATAAGTGCTTCAATCTTTAGTGTATTATATTGAAAGTTCATGTGTGTTTTCCAACATTATATGCTGAAAGTAGGAGCGACAAACGGGCGGGACGAGTAGGATATGGTTCGGAGAAAAAACGAAGACTGAAGCGGAAGATCAAAAAATGCAACACAACAAAGGGGTCGTTAGACCGTAGCTTGCGCGAAGGAAGAAGCTAATCAATCAGAATTGAGACAGGGAGGAGAGGCGAAAGAGAGATTTTCGAGCCGGCAAGCAGCAAGCAATAACGGTTGTCGAAAATGGATAATGAAAAAATGGATCAATTATCCGACCCAATCCATATTTAATACGGATAAAAAATGGGTCAACCGGTGGATAATATGTGTTACCCATATTTTTTTTGAGTTAAAATTATAATCTACTGATACTCAAAAAAACTTTACAAGATTGAGCTCTAGTAGTAGCTTTGACTTGCTACTACTCCTTTACATCACAATTGGCCTCCACTAAGTACCTACCTATTCTTTCACTAATTACAGACTTAGTATATTAGCAACTCTATTACATTCTACAAACTATGTAAATCTGTCAAGTTATTGTAAAGCATCTTTCCATCTGCTACAGTTCTTGCCTCGAATCAGAATGTGTAGAACAATCTCCCTGCATAGCTGGTTTTCTTCATACTTCTTCTTTTCAAATATGATATTGTTCCTCTCCATCTAGATTAGTGCAATGATACTGGAAAATACACAGGCAGTTATAACATTGATCCCTACTCTGCCTTTTGCTTTCATGCAGATCCACTTCATTTCATTTTCCCAATCCCCAACATTCCTCTTATGCCCCAGCCATAAATAAAGTCTAGACCACAAACTTTTTGTGATTGAACATTCAAAAAATAAGTGATTAAAGGATTCTAGACTTTGTCAACAGAAAGCACATCCTGTAGGCACTTGAATGCCAATCTTCAGTAACCTGTCCACTGTTGATAGTCTCTGTTGTACAGCTAGCCAAACTGTGAATCTGTGTCTTAGATGAACATTGGCAAGCAACATTAAACTCTTCCATTCAATTTTGCTGAATTCAGGAGTCAGTGTCAAGTACAGCTGCTTGATCTGGAACTTATCTTTCTTGCACATTGTTTGCAATCTGCTGTGCAAACTACCTTGAAGCTGCTGATTCTCCATGATCACGTCCCTATTATCCAGTATTTTTCTCACTACCCAAGAGGCTAACTTAGGAGTGTGCATTGTTTCAATATCTCTCTTCTTAGTGTAATAACTATGTACCCATCTTATCCACAGGCAATCCTTCTTTCTGCTTAAATCCCAAAGTTGTTTACTAACTGCTGCTTTGTTCCATACCTTTATGTCCAAAATATTTAGTCCACCAGCTGCTATTGGCCTGCATACCCTCTCCCATGCAACTAATGCCTTTTTTTGAGATGCTAACATTCCCGGTCCAAAGAAATGTTCTACAAATGGCTTCAATGGATTTCATTACTTTCTTTGGCATGATGAATACTTGAGCCCAATAAGTTTGGATACCAAAGAGACAGATTTGATCAGTTGACATCTACCAGCATAAGATAGCAATTTTGCAGAGCAACATGTTATCTTTACTGTTATCCTCTCAATCAAAGGCAAATAATGACAAACAACAAGTTTCTTGGAATCTAAAGGGATCCCCAGATACTTAAATGGAAGCTTGCCTTTAGTAAACCCCAATGTTTCCAGTATTTCCTTTATAGTATTATGCTTTACCCCTGTCGTATATATTGCGCTCTTGGTTACATTAGCTTGCGTCCCAGAGGCTACTGAGAATCTATTAAAAGCCTCCTTTGAAATCTTGATTGATCCATAATCAGCTCTACTGTACATTAGTAAGTCATTAGCAAAGCATACATGAGTACTGTTAAGCTTCCTACACTTAGGATGGAAATTGAAGTCCCCATTCTTATGCAGCTGCCCAAGTTCTTTATTCAAATATTCCATTGCAATCACAAATAGATAAAGTGACATAGGGTCACCTTATCTAATACCTCTCTTAGCTTTGAAAGGTTTTGTTAAGTCACCATTTGGAACTAGAGAGTATGAGACAGTGGTGACACAAGTCATTATCCAGTGAACAAATTTAGCAGAGAATCCCAGATCAATGAGAACCTATTTAAGAAAGCTCCACTCCAGAGAATCATATGCCTTCCTCAGATCCACCTTTAATACAAATCTAGGAGATACTTCTTTCCTAGAATAGCCTTTGAAAATTTCATGGCTGAGTAGTATGTTATAAACTATACTTCTTCCTTCAATGAAAGCTGACTGAGCCTGCCCTATCACACCCCCAATCACATTTTTCAGTCTTCTTGTAATGACTTTGGAAATGATCTTATACAAAGTAGTGCAACATGCTATAGGCCTGTAGTCTTTAAATGTTGCTGGAGTTTTTACTTTGGGAACAAGTGCAATAGTTGTTGTATTTATCATTTGAGGCAGTCTATTTGTGGAGAAAAAGTCATTTGCAGCAGCAAGTATATCATCCTTAACTATCTCCCAGTTCCTGGTAAAGAATTCCACTGGGAACCCATCCACTCCTGGTGCTTTATCCTTGGGCATCTCCCTTATTGCTTCTGTGATCTCCTCCATTGTAATCTCCTGCATCAGCTGTCCTTGTTGTGATATAGTTAAGCAAGTTCCTTCTTTTATAATAGCTGTGTTAGCTCATGGTAACTCCTCAACACATTCTGCCATCAATGATTGGAAGACACTTATAAACTCCTGTTCAACTAATTTGAGATCTGTTAGCTTCATACCTGTATCAATATATATATATGGAAGTTATGCTGTTTTGGCTGGTTCAAATTTTCCATTGGGCATGGAAGTACTTTGTGTTAGAATCACCACATTCAGTTAAGCAAGCCTTAGATTTCTATCTCATTATTTGTTCCTCCACATTACTCCATTTCTCAATTTCTTCTAATGTTGCTTTCTCTTTATTAAACAGTGCATGTGATAGTAGATATTGCTGCAACTGGCTTTGTATAATACCCAGTTTCTCTTTAGCCTGCTCAAGCCTTTGTTTATATGAAGCCATATAAGCATTTATCTCCTTTAGCTGTTCTTTCATATTCTTTAATTTACTCCATATCTGCTGCATAGGTGCTCCCTCATAGCCTTGTTTCCAGACTTGCTGTATAGTTTTTTGAAGTTGAGGATTCTCCATAATATTTGTATACAATTTGAAAGGTTTAGGATGCAACAAGTACTGCCCACCACATTTGATAAGGATGGGAGAATGGTCGGATACTCATGGATTCATAAAATCAGCTTCTATATACCCATACTGGTGAATCCACTGGTAATTACTCAATGCCCAATCAATCTTGCTATACACCCTAGTAGTACCTTGCTTGTTTGTCCAAGTGAAATGCCAGCCTTTAACTCTGAGAGAAGTGATATGTAAATCATCAATGACATCATTAAACACTTTTACTTCAGCATCAGTTACTGGTGAGCCAATTCTATCTTCAGAACTTAGAACATTATTAAAATCACCACTAAGCAACCAAGTTTCCTGATTTGGTATATACACTTGTCTCAGTTCTCTCCACAACTGTTCCCTTTGGTTTCCATCATTTTGAGCATAAATGATACTTCGGTTTGTTTTGAATTGACTGTTAGTGTCTTCAATATAGCACTGAATAAACTGGTCAGTCATATGGGCGATTTGAACCTGAATATGAGCATTCCAAAGTAGACAAATCCTCCCATTCACAGCTTTTGAATAGTTGCAACATACATTCCATCCTTTTGCAATCTTTACTTGAATTTTATTTGCTTTATGCTCCTTTACTCTAGTCTCTATACAGCCCATAACATCTACTCTATTTATAGCAAGAAAGGTCTTCAACTCTTTCTGCTTATGGGCTAGGTTTAGCCCCCTAATATTCCAAGTAACAATAATCATATTAACTTGGAATTTAGGGGATGTGATGGCCCTGGATCTATCTGCGGGCCCCTTCTTCCAACATCTATCACATCAGAAACTGCCTTGCCCTTATTGCAATTACCTTCCATTTCCTCAATGCTGCAATTAGGTTCACTATTATCTGTTTCCTTCCTTTCCCGAATCTCAGCACCCTGCTTTGCATCCTGCTGAGTACTCACCATTCTATTTGTGGTCTTTTCCAAGCCACCATTCTTCCTGCTTTGTTCCATTTGTACTGGTAAACACTCCTGAGGATTTATTCCTGTACTTTCTTGAGTCTTCTTAACAAGCCACTCTTGCTTTACATTTTTGCCCTGTTTCTTTGATCTTTTCCTCTGCCTCTTTGGTCTTTCCCCTTCTTTCATCTCCCGTTCTTCTTCACAGTTTGTATTATACCAGCAATCAATAGAGTCATGCCCAAACTTCAGACACTCATTGTAGAAAACAGGCTTCCAGTCATATTCAATCAACTGAATCTTAGGCCCAAAAGGAGATTCTATCTCTATTTGGTCAGGTAGAGGGTATGCAGCATCTACCTCCACTAGCACTCTAGCATAGGAGATTTTCTCATAATGAGCTGTAAATTTATCCGCATTCAAAGGGTTTCCCCACTGAACTAGCCATTTTGCTCAAAGCTTCAGTTGACCAATAACCTACAGGTAGCCCAGGAAACCTAACCCATACAGGAACCGTACTTAGCATATCCTTATGAAAAGAAAAATCAATTTCCCATGGTTTCAACACCATCGGTTTGTTTCTGTAAGTATAAGGACCTGATTGGATTACTTGATCTCTATCCTCTATAGTGTTGAATTTGAAAATGCAGTAGCTCTCAGAATGAATCAGAATATGAGGCTTAGTAACAAAATTCCACATATTCATCACAAAATTTTTCATAGCTTTCTCATAAGGATTCTCTCCAATTATGTAACCAATTCCAGAAGTTTTCCAATATTCAACCTGTGATTTCAAGTCATCTTCACTTAATTTGACAATCTTCTTACCATCTCTATCAGTTGGAGGAACAAATGAAATTGGTTTACCCATTAGTGAGCTACGATTCCCTCGAACGATCTCAGCAGCAGTAGGAGTTGGTTTCTCTAATCCACTTGCTTCTGAAAACTGTAAGCGTCTCACAGCTAGGTTAGTTGTTTCTTCCACTTTAATCGATTGAATTAGTACTTCATCCTCAGAGCTGCCATCTTCATGAACCTCCTCAATCGATTGGAACTTATGTGGGAGAAAGCTTCCAAAAGTCATTGGTTGTAATTCCTTTGTAACACCATGAGCTGGAGTAATGAGCTGAGCATTAATAGTAGGCACGTTTTTCCTGCGACGAGCCATTATTTCCGGCCACAATTGCAATCCTTGCTATCATGCGCCGAGAGCAACGATTAACATGCGCCTTATTAAGTACATATTGTTTTCGTTTCTTTTAAGCATACAGTAATGTTTTATGCGTTGCCCATATTATTCATGACTTCTTGTATATAATACTTTTGGGAGATTTTTTAGTCTCCATAACTTGAGGAACCCCCAATTTGAGGTTTTACAAACGTAAAAGTTAGACCCATTGGCTATCTATTGATTACTCATTGGTTATCCATTTTCTAAATGAATAATATGGTTCTTATCCATATTTGACCCGTTTCTAAAAAGTTCCTTGTCCAACCCATTTTTAGTGGATAATATGGACAGTTAACTGTTTTCTTTAAACTATTTTGCCACTCCTAGCTGAAAGTTTATACACACGTGCACTAATCTCTAGTATATATACTGAAACTTTTCATGTTATAACAAAATAATAGCTATATTTTAATAACTTTACAAATGCCGATTATTTTTCAATTTCCATTCCGAAAACAAGGTAGCCGCTCTATTTTCACTAAGGCATCTAACATCCATACAAAATCCTGAAAAGGGTTCACCACCAAAAGGTAGATGTATTCGGCCTCTTCTTTTTGTAAAACAACTAAAATAATGTCTAAGATTGTTTCTTTTATTCAATATTATCTAAATGCAAAGTTGAAAATAACATACCAATTAGTACAATGTTAAAAAACAAAAAAATTGAATAACTTAAAATTAAAATAAATAGAAAAGACTCCACCCCTGCCCCAAAAGAAAGCTCGACGAAATGGGAAGTAGAGTGGTAGCAAAAACAAAATGATGAAGTCACGACCTTTTGTTTAGTTACGCATCATCAACAACAACTCCAAACTGGCAATCTTATCTTGTTTCTCAAGGGTGTCAATAAGTAATAAATTACAAGTTTGTAACTATTAAGTCCTAACTATTATCAAACTAGAGAAATCTGATTAGTTTAATTTCTTTTCAACCTATAAAGTAGGTAAATTTATTTCGTCACGGATTTAAGCAATAAAAACGATTATTAATATCAGAATATGTTGTCTATATTATACCTTTTTAAGTATATTCGTTTTACGACCTTACGTAAAATACGAGATGCTTTGTATATTGGACCATCACTAGTCCCTTTGATATTCACTCACTTTCCCTAGCTTTCTTGCCTTTCTTTCTCCAATTAGTATTTACAATAACCCTTTGTGTTTTCATCCACTAAATAACACTACTGTGTCTCGTTAAACATCGTTATCAACCATTCTAGCAAATCAAATTATGAAACTTGGCCTATGGCTTAAATACTTAAGGCTGTTTTGCACATGGCTTCTACCTAATATTTCTTTTGTTTTAGGACACATTACAGTTACTTAATCCATTTCAAGAAATAATTTTCAAAAGACAAGGTTTGGTACTGTTTAATCGAAAAATAAATTTTTGGGTCAAAGCTAAAATTTAGAAGAATTGAGTTACTGATAATCGAAAAAGTATATAAAGAAAGAGACCTGAGAATAATATTATTAGAAAATAAGTAATTTTGAAGTTTATTCCAGTAATAACTTGTCTTTCCAATTGTTTGTGACTTTCCCTTTTTATAGTCAATTTGGGAATACAGACTTTATCTTTACATAATAAGGCAATTATTGGGCAATAAATGACTTTAAATATTATGTTATGTAATCATATACATTAAATACATATTCTCTAACGTTACTCGTATTTAATGATCATGAAATGCTGTATCTGGGCTCTTATTTGTTGTCAGATTCATTCATTTGATTCTTCACGATCTTTGACCTTTAAATGCTTTGATCGGGTACGAGCATTGAATGTCTCGTATGACTGCTCGTGCCTCTTCTATTTAACTTCCTCGTGTTTGTTGCTGCTCGTACCTATTGAACAACTTTACTTCTTTGACTGTTTGACCAGTCTATGTGCCATGACACCTCATCTCCAATATGCAGAGTAAATTTTTTTCAATATAGAAAGTCCCCCCACTTTCTATTTATTTGTCAATTAAATATTTGGGAAGTTGGTTTCGTAAAGGAGAATTTTCATCATCATTAATGCTATGACATCATTACGCTTCAAGGGTCACATCGATTTAATGTTCTTCACACGTGTCATCTTCTTATCAATTCTGTAACTTGCATCTTTTGTTAAGGTCCTTTTTTACAGATCTACTATTCATGAAATACCAATTACCATTATTGTGGCTCTTCTATTCCTGCGCTATCACTTTTTGATGGTTGTTTATATATATAATTTTAGCCTTTACTTTTTTTCACACAAAACTATTTCGAACATTTGAACTAGGCAAATTTTTATTCACCTTATCTACTTCCTCATCATGTCTTCTTCGAACCCTAACCGTAGAAGAGCTCTTGCTTTAGAAAATTATCCCAATGGCCCTGTCAGACATTGAAGGGGTGGAAGAATTCGTAGTTTATGATCGTATCGTGGTGGTGGTTTTTCCATGCCTTCTTCTATCCCTGGTTCTTCTTCTAGAAGCAAGGGTTCTTTCACCCAAAAATTATTTTTTAAAGGCAAAGAAACCTCTGAATCGTTACAAGAGCCTTTGATAGAGGAGATAGTTCCTTGTAATTTTTCTTTTCACCACGATAGACAATCACTTCAAAGTCAAGTCGCAGGTTTATATCGCGCTGATGCCTTCCCCACTTTGATTACATAACTTTTAGCTCCCATAGTTCGTAAGGATTGCCACTTGAGTGACGATTTTCCCATTGTAATCCCAATTCAAATCAAAGGATTACTTCATATATGACTGGGCTCTTTTTCGTTTATACATACCTTTTTACTCTTGGGTTTAAACCAGCTACGAACCAATGATTCTCGATTTCTGTTGTTTATTCAAGGTTTGTCTAGCACAAATTGGCCCGATGGTATGGAGGGCTGTGGCTTGTTTAAGACATCTGGCTAACTTGGTAGATGTTAACTTTCCCTCCCTTACCTAATTCGCCTCTACTCCCCTAGGCTATTTCGTAATGGCGTTTTCACCTTAGTGGCTAGGAGTAAGAGGGTATTGGTGAGTCCGGAAGATGACAAAGATCGTGGCTGGTATGCTCGATTTGTTGCTGTCCCACAGTTGGTTTGGTGGGTAAAGAAACCCTTCCTTGAGAAGTGGAATTTTGCACGCAAGTTTCTTATCCTTTCTTGTACCTCTTTCTTTCGAGTTTATCAATTTTTTTAACTTTATTTATTTATTTATTTATTTTAGCATCCATGGAAATTGTGGAAAATATTTCCAATTTTCGTGGTTGGGCAGATAAATTGTTGAATCTGCACCTATGGAAGCTAGGTCTTGGAAATACATCTCTAGTATTTACGGTTGGAGTGTGAAGACTCACAGTAAGATTTTCTATCTCTCTCGTATATAAAAATTTATTATTTTAACTTTCACCATTCTTTTTGTCAGGATTTGCTATTCGAGGCGTTACTCCTGATAGAGTTGCAGCCTCTTGTTTAAGAACCCGTCTTTCTTTAAAATGTGCTTAGGATATTATTTTGAAAAGAAAAGTCGCAGATGATGACAGCTCCGACGAAGAAAATGAAGGTGGTTCGTTGATGACAAGTCCAAGAGTTAGGAGACGTATCGTTCCCGTCGAAACTAAAGCTTCCCCTCATCTTTTTCCCACCGAGTCTGTCAATCTTGTCTATGATGATGATGTTCTCACCCTTCATGACACTCATGAGTCGATTAACCAGCTTTTCATTAGTGGTTTTGAGAGTGGTGAGTTAGGACCTGTTTTAGATGAACTTCCTCTGTCTTCTTATTCAACTCCCGTATCTTCAATTCCTCCTCTTTCTTTTTCTGTCGTGCCTTTGATTCCTTCCGTACCTGCTCCATCCGATTCCACTCCTGTTACATTTGCTTTCATACCTCCCTCTGCTGTTTTTACTTCTTCTATCGCTCCTCCTTCTACTGTCTATAATATAGAAGTGGATTCAACAAGTAGAAATTTTGATATGAGGAGCGTGACCATCGAAGTTCCTGCCAACAAGAGCCTCTTGAGGAAATCTGGTCAGACAGATATTTGGCTTGAGCCCTTAATAGACCCAATTGAGAAAGAAAAAATGAATAGCCATATCTGTCTGACTCTGATGAACGACACAGTTCATTCCACCTTGAATGTATATTCCTCCTTTCTTTACTTTGTCAGAATCTTTTTTTTCTTTTTTAGAATTCTAATCTTATTCCCTTATCTTTTTTAGGCTAACATGATTGGTACAGAGCTGATGAGCAGAATTTCTCTATTAGAGAAGATGGCATGTGACTCTGAAAAGGCGGTTGTTGATTCAGAGAGGGCAACTCGTGAATCTAGTTAGAGGCAGCTACTTGGAAAGGTTCATTTGATAGCGCACAAATCACTATAGAAGATTTGCAAGAGAACAAGAATAACTTGGAAAAACACGTGAGAGCCTTATCCTTAGAGCTTGTAGTCGTCATGGCTTCTTCAAGTCAGGTAGAGCGAGAAAAAGAGCGTCTTGAAGCTTCTTTCTCAGAGCAATTGACTACGGCAAATGAGGAAATTAATCAGTTGAAAGCTTTATTGACTCAAACACGATAAGATCTGCAAACTTCTGAAAATAAGATGCATGTCTTTGAAAAATATCATGCCTCTCTCCAAGCCTCTTACAACTCAGTCCTGGATGAAAATAAAGGTCTCAATAATGAAACTGGTGCTTGGGAAAAAGACTATGAGTTTCTTGAAGACAAGATTGCAGTTGATGTAAGCTGGGCTTTTCTGAACTCCCGTCATGATGCCTTAATTGAAGCTAGCCAAGAAAATTTCAATCTGGAGTCAGAGTTAGCTAAGGTGATGGACACCATTGAGAAGGCTCAACAACCATTGGACTTCGCTTCACCCGCGATTGAAGTTTCTGAAGCTGAAGTTCCCAGAGTTGATGCTCCCGTACGTGAAGTTTCAGTAAGTGAGGCCTCCTTTGTTGAAACTTCTGCAGAAGTCCCCATGAACATAGAAATTATCTCGAGTGACATTCCTTATTTGAGCTCAGTTGTGCCTCTTGTTTTAAATCAAGTTGAGACTTCGTCTATTGATACTCAAATTGCTGTGGTTGAAGATCAACCCGCTTCTGTTGGTGATGCTGTTCCAGTTGAGCCCACTGATGACCCTTCTTCAAGACTTTCCTCTTAGTGAAAAATTTCACATTTACTTTAAACTTCCTTTTTGTAAGCACCTGTTTGAAAAACTAGGTTTAGAGTTCTTGGATTTTCTTGAGAGTGTTTGTACTCAAACCTTTGGCTATCACTTGAAGGTAGACTTTAGAAGTACTAGTCCCCAAGTCTTGTTATGAGGTATTTTTGTATGAACAATTCGATGACTGAGTTTATACTTAGTGTTTAGTTTTAAAATATGAAGAAGTTATCATTAACCTTCCATATGTTTTATTCGTGCCTTCTAATTTCAAGGACTTAAAGAATAGTTTGAATTTTTGTCCTTTGTAAATGCTTGTGTTAATCTCTTGACTAAATAACATGAGTTTTATAAAAGAGGGCCCTTTTATATTTTGACACTTAATGAAGAAGACGTCTCAACTTCATAATGGTGTTATCATACGATAACACGATAAAAGAAATAGGAACACACATGTTTTTGAAATAACTTTGACAAGTTTTTATTTCTGAACCTTGACAAGTTTTGAACAATACTTTATATATATTTGAATTACATCTATAACTTTCTCGTAACTGTTTTCCTTGTAACAAATTTATACAAAAGAAGAACAATAGATATAGGGGTTTTCCTTATAACCCGTTTTAGTACATGGTCTTTACCCTAACTGTTTTGAGGTACACTGGTTACCTTTAGCTTCAAAACATTAGGAAGGTTTTGAGAGGTAACTCCATTGTTCTCATGGGAAAGAAAACTATGACGGATGCCATGACTTCGTTATTTTCACTTTGCACTTGACTCTTCTAGGCTTGATTGATTTCCTCAATCCCCTTTGCCTTTTTATACACATAACTGTGTATACTATGTAGTCCCCCAAGTGTTTGAGTGTTGAAGTATGAAGCCTCGAACACTTGATAGTTTCTTTCACTTGGTCCTTTCCCTGAAAAGGAAATACATACAGGACTCGGGGATGTGATTATAGATGAAGACTGCTTAACCCGTGTATACTTCTATCAAAATAATTGTAACCATGGGCTAGGAATTTTAGTTTATTCCATTTTGCCTTGCAGGTCGTGACTCGTCATTTAGTACGGGTTAGCGTTTTGCCTATCATCTAAAATCGTTAGTAAAATTTTAATAATAATAAAATAATTTATCATGGTGATACTTGACCGTGATTTTTCTTTAGAAGTAGTATCTCTTCAAATGAACTGCATTCCAATGTGAAGGAAGCACCTTCCCATCCATTATTTATAATTTGTATGCTCCTTTTCCTGCAATATCTCGAACTCTGTAGGGTCCTTCACAGGTTGGACTTAGTTTTCCCGTGTTGGCTGCCCTTGTAGATTGAAAAACCTTTTTAAGCACGAAATCCCCAATTTTGAAGTATCTCATGCGTGCTTTCCTGTTGTAATATCGTTCGATCACTTGTTTTTGGGCTGCCATTCTTATTAATGCAACTTCTCTCATGCCTTCCAATAATCCAAATTAACTCTCATCCCTTCTTCATTTGATTCTTGTGTTGCTTGTGAGTATGTTATGCTGGGTTCACCTATTTCAACCGGAATTAACACCTCAGCTCCATAAACCAGAAAGAAGGGTGTTTCACTTGTGCTTTTTTTGTTGTTGTGCGATATGCCCATAATATTCCGGGTAACACTTCAGGCCAATTACCCTTTGACTCTTCTAATCGTTTCTTTAAATTGTTGATTATGACCTGTTTGTTGATTCTGCTTGCCCATTACCCACTGTGTGATATGGTGTAGATGTAATCCTTTTAATTTTCCAACTCTCATAAAACTCTGTGACTTGAGCTTCAATAAATTGAGGGTCATTGTCGCCTACGATTTCCTTTGGTACACCAAATCGGCAGATGATATTTTTCCAAATAAAATCTTTTACTTCCTTTTCTCGCACCTGTTTAAATGCTCCTTCCTCTACCCATTTAGTGAAATAATCAGTAAATACAAGAAGAAACTTTACATGTCCCTTTGCTTGAGGTAATGGTCCTGCTATATCCATTCCCTATTTCATAAACGGCCGCGGCGAAATGACTGGATGTAGTAATTCTATTGGCCTGTGCATATTGTTAGCATACTTCTGGATTTGTCATATTTAGCACAAAACTTTCCGCTTCTTCTTCCATTTTAGGACAATAATACCCTGCTCTAATTAGGGTTCTCCCCAGTGATCTTCCTCCTGCGTGATTCCCGCAATGCCCCTCATGTATTTCCCTCATTATATACTCCATTTGAGAAGGTCCGAGGCATCTTTATAAGGGAATACCGAACATTTTATGATAAAGGTTTCCTTGATTTAAAAAGTAACGAGCAGCCTTTTGCAAAGTGCATGTGCTTTTCTCTTGTTACATTATTAAAATTTACCTCATTCTTATCAGGTTTAAGAACTGAATGAAATAAATGTACAACTGAGGCGTTTTCATCATCTGCCACAACAGTTGCGAATGTGAGATTGGCTAAGGAATCTGCTTCACCATTTTCATCCGTTGATATTTGTATGACCTTCCAAGTTTGGAATTGCTTTATCAATTCTCGTACCTTTTCCAAGTACTATTGTATCCTTGCTTCCCTAGCCATGTAAGTCCTCGGCATTTGATTAACCACGAGTTACAAATCACTTTTAATCACCACTTGATTTATATCAAGTTCTCGTGCCAACTCTAGACCTGCAATTGTAGCTTCATACTCCGCTTCATTGTTAGTCATGGAGTGACACTTAATAGCTTGCCTAATAGTTTCACCCATAGGTGGTACTAATACAATTCCTAATCCTGCACCTTTTACATTAGATGAGCCATCAACGAATAAGGTCCATATCCCTGGATTAGCCCCATTAAGTATCTGTACTTCTTTTTCTGCTTCTAACTGCATCCCTTGGCTAAAGTCAGCCACGAAATCAGCTAATATCTGGGGTTTTATTACTGTTCTAGTTAGGTACATGATTTCATATTCACTTAGCTCTATGGCCCATTTTGCTAACCTTACTGACAATTCATGCTTATGCAATATACTACGTAAGGGGTATGCAATTACCACAACAATGGGATGACATTGAAAATATGGTCTTAAATTTCTAGATGCCATGATTAAAGCAAGTGTTTGTTTTTCCAGTTGTAGATACCGTGTCTCTGCATCTAATAAAGATTTACTAACATAGTACATATGAGATTATTTACCCTGTTCTTCTCGAACCAAAATCGCGCTTACCGCAACTTCCGAAACAACAAGGTAGATGAAAGGTTTCTCCTCAGCCTTTGATTTTGCTAGCAAAGGTGGATTTGATAAGTATGTTTTCAAATCTCTAAGTGCCTGTGACACTTTTTATCCCATTCAAAATGATCATGCTTCTTAAGGACTGAGAAGAATTTAAAATATTTTTCCGATGATTTAGAATGAATCTTCCCAAAGCTGCGATTCTTCCGGTCAGTTTTTGAACTTCTTTCTTGTTTGAAAGTATAACATGGATTTCTTCAATGGCCTTAATATGTGCTGGATTCACTTTAATACCATGGTTAGAAATAAGAAAACTTAAAAACTTACTTGATGCTACGCCAAATTCACATTTTTCTAGATTCAACTTCATATAATATTTTCGTAGAATTTTAAACGTATCAGACATGTGCGATATATGATCTTCTGAATGTTGAGTCTTAACTAGCATATCATCTATATATACCTCCGTGGTATTACCTAAATGTTCTTCAAACATTTGGGTTACTAACCTCTGATAAGTTGCACCTGCATTTTTAAGACCAAAGGGTTTTACCTTATAACTGTAAGTCCCCCTGTCTGTTATGAAAGAAGTTTTTTTCCTCATCTTCTGGATCCATCTTGATTTTATTATAGCCTGAATATGTATCTAAAAAACTTAGTAGCTCATGCTCGACAGTAGTATCAATTAATTGATCTATGTGCAGTAAAGGGAAAGAATCTTTTGGACATGCTTTATTAAAATCTGTGTAATCTACATAGACTCGCCACTTACCGTTCTTCTTAGGAACGACAACATTGTTAGCTAACCAATTAGGATAATTTACCTCAAGAATTGAACCAATTTTTAGCAATTTTTGCACTTTTTCTTGAATCACCTTATTCTTGAAAGTTCCTTGCTTTCTTTTCTTTTGCTTGACTGGAAGATATGATGGATCTTCATTCAATTTATTAGTCACGACCTCTGGTGGTACCTCCGTCATGTCAGAATGAGACCAAGCAAATCAATCTGCATTTAGCTTTTAAAAATTTAATTAACTTACGCTTTACCTCTAGCTGAGATTGGCTCCTATATACACTTTCCTCTCAGGCTAGTGTATAAATAAAGCCACAGCCTCTAACTCTTCCATCGTTGTTTTGATGTTCTCGTTCTCCTATGGTTCTTGAATGGTATCAGGTCTTGAATCCACATATTTTTTTCCTTGTTTAGTTAAAGTTGATAATATGCTACCCTCAGCTGAATTCTGTAATTGCTATTTGTCTTCACCCTAAATAGTTGAATCTGCAACTGAATTGATGCTCCTAGATGCTTGTTGGTCGCCTTTAATTTTACATATCCCCCATGGTGATGTAAATTTAATAACCTGATGTAAGGTTGATGGTACAATATCCATGTCATGGATCCATGACCTTCCAAGAATTATGTTGTAAGCCATTTCCATATCTACGACTTGAAATTTGGCATCTTTGACAACACCTGCTGTGAATGTAGTGAGGATTGCTTCTCCTTTTGATACAACAACAGAATTGTCAAATCCCGACAAAGTATGTGCTTTTGGAACCAATTTATCCTCAGTTTGCATCTCACGCAACACTCGTATCAAAATAATATTTACAGAACTACCTAGATCAATTAGAACTTGTTTGACGTTAGTATCATGTATGAGTAAAGATATTATCAGTGCGTCATTATGTGGGTGTTAATAAACCCTCAACATCTGCATCATCAAACATGATATTTTCTTCTTCTAACACGTGCCGCAGCCTCTTTCCGTGGGTAATTGTAACCCATGAATTTTTTTAGCTGCGGTATATGACACAACATTGATATCTTCACCCCCACTTATAACGTTAACTATTCTTTTGGGAGAAGGTGGTTTTGGTGGCTCCCGTCTGTTTTTCATATATGCACGTTTTCCTTTCTCACTGAATAATTCAGTGAGATATCCTTGTTTCAACATATGATTAACTCCCCCATGCAAAAACCTGCAATCTGCTATTTTGTGTCCATGATCGTTATGAAATTCACACCAATAATCAGGATTTTGTTTGTTTGGATTTGATCTCATCTCCTTCGGCCATCATACCTTATCTCTCATGCTTCTTATAACAGCTACGAGTTCAAAGGTGCTTACGTCAAAATTGTATCCACCGAACCTTGCCTTTAAACTTCCATCATATTCTCGTTCCCCGCGTGTGTTCCGATCGTTCCCAAATCTTGAAGTTGAACCTGATTCTCTAGTCCTTGATTTGTGATCGAACCTTTGACTATCTTGCTTTGATCATGAGTCTCTTTTCGCTGGTCCTATATATGGCTCGTACCTATTTTTACCAGATCCTTTTTATTTTCCATGCGCCTTGAACTTTCTTCTTTTTTATGTCGTAAAATAATATCCTCTTCAATTCTCATCTTTGTACTGTACCTTTTGTAGACGTCATTTCATGTGGTTGCTGGGAATTCTCGAAGGCTTTCGTTGATTCGTCTTGTAGCTTCTGAACTCTTCTCATTCAAATTACTGGTGAAGGCTATGGCTGCCCAATTGTCAGGTACTTGTGGCAATGTCATCCTTTCCCATTGAAATCTGTCCACGAATTCTCTAAGAAACTCTGAATCTCATTTCTTGATTTTGAAGATGTCTTCCATTCTCTTTTCCACTTTTTGAGCTCCCTAGTGTGCTTTGATAAATGAATCTGCAAGCTCAGCAAAAGAATTTATGGAATTTTCAGGTAAAAGAGAATACCATGTTAGTGCTCTTTGAGTGAGCGTTTCGTCGAATTTTTTAACCAAAGCTGATTCAATCTCCTGCTTGGTCAAATCATTGCCCTTGACACCTGTTGTAAATGCGATAACGTGATCTCTTGGTTCTGTTGTTCCATCATACTTTTGAATATCAGGCATCTTGAACTTCTTTGGAATTGGGAGAGAGGCGGCACTTGGCTTCTAGGGTTGTTGAGAATACTTATCCATATCTACCCTCTTGATCATGGGCGGTACCCCGGGTATTTGCTTAATGCGTTCATTTTGCTCCTTGAGCTGTTTCTGCAATGTTAGTACTAGATTTTACAAATTAGAATTAACTGGATTACCTAGGCCTCCCTCATGTGCTGAGGATTCTCTAAAGTATTATGATTTGGAGTAGCCGTGGGTGTAGAAGCAGGTAATTGACTAATAAAATCCTGTAAAGCCTTGTTGACCTGAGTAGCGATAAGTTTTTGTAAAGCTTAGTTCATAAGTTTCAACATTCTCAAATTGAACTTGACCGTCTGTGTGAGATCCTTCAGGAGTTTCTTCACGAGATTGTCGCGCCGAACCTTGTGGAGAAGGAACTAAAGCATTATTGTCTCGCGAATCTCTATGCAAATCTTCCTAGGGTTAGGTGTTGTCATTGTTGTTCGACATAGTTGTTATAATAAAGAAAATCAAATTGAGATATAATTGATTATCAGATTTGCGGTAATGGAACCAATTTGTTTAACCGAAAAATAGATTTTTGGGTCAAAGCTAAAATTTAGAAGAATTGAGTTACTGATAATCGAAAAAGTATATAAAGAAAGAGACTTGAGAATGATATTATCAGAAAGGAAGTAATTTTGAAGTTTATTCCAGTAGTAACTTGTCTTTCCATTTGTTTGTGACTTCCCCTTTTTATAGTCATTTTGGGAATACAGACTTTATCTTTGCATAACAAGGCAATTATTGGGCAATAAATGACTGTAAATGTTATGTTATGTAATCATATACATTAAATACATATTCTCTAACGTTTCTCGTATTTAATGCTCATTAAATGCTGTATCTGGGCTCTTATTTGTTGTCAGATTCATTCATTTGATTCTTCACGATCTTTGACCTTTAAATGCTTTGACCGGGTACGAGCATTGAATGTATCGTATGACTGCTCGTGCCTCTTCTATTTAACTTCCTCGTGTCTGTTGCTGCTCGTACCTATTGAACAACTTTACTTCTTTGACTGTTTGACCAGTCTATGTGTCATGACACGTCATCTCCAATATGCAGAGTAAATTCTTCCCAATACAGGTACGTATTCTGTAGGTTGTCAATATCAGTCACTATAGATTTATTGATTAGATAGTAACAATGTTGTTTAAGAAGACATGTATAGAAGAAAATCAAAATTTTAAAAATTTACTTGATTCTTCATAGCCAGTAAAACAATGCTAAGATAGTTCAATTTCTTTTGGAAATGTTATAGACAACAAGAACATGATATGATAAATGGATAAATTAAAACATAATCGAGTCAGCAAAGGCAAAAAATATAGGGTGATTTTTCTATTATTTGTTCGAAGCTTAATAAGTATCCAATATATATACTGATAAGAAATAAGAGATACCAATAAAATAGTCGAAGTGCTCACAAGCTAGTTCCGATGCCACACGAAAGGTAAATTTTTTGTAATTGCTTAAACCTTAACAACTAGAGTTACCAGATATATATGAAAAGGCAGCCCGGTCATTAAGCTTCTGCTATGGAGAAGTTTTATTTTGTATCTCATACAACTGATACTATTTGTGTGAGGCTTCTTCTTGTCTCACAAAATTATGGCACAGAAATCTGGGTCCACAAGACTGTGAGACAAAAAAGTTGTCTCATTTAACTAGTGTAAGTTGTATGAGACACAAAATAAAATTTTCCTCCGCTATGCACTGGGTCCGAAGAAGCCCCGTGAAAAGTGTAAAATACACACTTAAATTATGCTCGCAAATCAAAGAAAGCATAGCATAATATCGTATCCACGCGGATTGAATTTAAACATTATTATCGTAGTTTCTAGCTTGATTGATATCCAGTTGGATCAACAAATGATATTTATATAATTAATAATTAAAATTAACTAAGAACTAAAGCTCTTGACTAGTGACTGTCGAGGCAAGGAATAAGCAAATAAGGTTATCAATGGGAGAAGGTAGGATTTTGATAGGATATGTGCAAGATAATTGTTCGAGATCTGACTGTAGATAATTCACTTCTAATGTTCAAGTGACTATCTCGAATTTATTCAATTATTGGTTCAAATGTTTAGCAGAAACTCATCTCTGAATTATGCCTTAACCTCACGAGACGAACCAAATTAAGCAATATGAAGATATCCAAGAATTCATAGTGGATTGGTCTTTAGGAAAACCTCTTTCTATTATTCTCCTAACTAGGTTTCACCACTAATTCAACTAGCATCTTTCTATTACTTAGAAAAATCTATGAGCTCAACTAACAATATAATGCAAATATATCATAAGTTATGTCTCTTTCGATTACATAAACTAGTTAAGATACAACAATTAAATCTTCCAAACCGATTCAATACACAAAACTAGAGATTATAATCCACAAAAATCATCAATACACCAAATTCTAAAGGGAACTACTCCATAGACATGGAAAAATTCATCACAAATATAATTAAAGTATAGAAAAATATAGATTCATCCAACCTCGGGTCTTGAGTGAGGAAGAAATGAAGAAATCCTTGTGCTTGTATTCTTCCAACTCCTCCTTACCTTCCTTAGGTCGAAAGTATGTCCCAAAGTCCTCTCAAAAGTGTCTAGTGTATTTATACCAAGTAGGAACGAACCCGAGCCGAAGTGGAAAAACCTACAAACTTTTTACACTTCATGTGTTGCATTATGCTACACAAGGTGCGTAGTAGTAGTAGTGCAATTTGCTCGGCTGTAAACTCCCCGAACGTAGCTTATCTGACAAAATTTTGTACCGATGCTATGCATTATGCCTAGCATTAGTGCATTTTTATCAAACCCAAAAACTCCAAGTCTCTAAACTTGTCAAACTTATGACGGAATTTTGTACTAATGCGATGATTAATGCCAAGCCTTATACGACACACTAGTACTTTTTTGCTCTAGCCGTTGCTCTTTCTTCCAACTTTCGTATGCAACGCCGATCCACGAGCCTCAGATGCGTTCCCGATTTAATTCCTTGGCTTTTATTCAAACTTCAAAGCTCCAATTATTTGATTTAGCTCCAGCACATCTTCTTGTCTCGACATCATCTCCTACAAGCATAAAAACACACAATCAGTATAAAACACTACTAATTAAAGCTCAAACACACGTAAAGTGCAGTGAATCAGAGTGTAATAGGCGACTAAAATACGAGATTATAGCCTACCATCAGGACGGACCATAAGGGTCTATTGTACACAACCTTATCTTACAATTATGTAAGAGACTGTTTTCATAGTTCGAATTCGTAATCTTCTGATCCTATGATAATATCAATGTTATCGGTTATGCCAATACTTGTATGACAACAACTTTACAAAAAATATATACTGACAAATAAAATAGGAGAAACCCGCAAAAGTAATTGAAGTACTCCCAAGCTAGCTCGGACGCCAGAAAAAAGAATCATAACCGAGTCCCTGAATCACTCAAGAGAACCGACAATTTTCTTTCCTTGTGCAAGGTAAAGACACCAATAACTCAGTGAGTCCAAAAAATTAGTTAAGATATGGACAATGCTTGAAAACTAAGGGAGCCAAAGTACCTATTTGAAAAAGGGACATAATTACAGTGTCCCTCCAATCACAACATGCACTATTTCAACGGCAACTGACATAATAATAGTGGCATTCTTGTCTTTACACTTTCATCATCCCAAGAAGCTTCAGCTTGATATCAACAGCTGAGCGGCAATGCCAAAAAAAAAAAAAAACACAATATAGTACTCTGTAGTATAAGAAAGAAAATGCTACTTTTCACTAATATTTGAGCTCTTACTAGCTAAACAGCCACCATTAATGGTTTGAAAGAGCTCAAAAAACCATATTCACTTCACTCTGACACCTCCATTATAGAAACTTCAGTTCTTGGTTTGCTTAAAGTTTTGTTCTTTTCTTGTTTTTGTGTAGTGAGGGGTGAGTAAAGAATTGATTTTTTTGGTGTTTTCCTTGAAAAAATCTATACCCATTTGAGGAAAAGGTGAAATGGAAGGTGGGTCTAACTCAAAAATGAAAGAAAAAAGAGATAGACAAAAGGGTCAAAATCCAAATATTGAGCCTTTTGTACCAAAAAAGGGTCATGATCCTAGAGAGTTGAAATCTTGGGCTAAAAGAACTGGTTTTGTGTCAACAACTTTTTCTAGTGAGACAGAAAGAGCTAATACTTTAAGTAGGAGGGATTTTACTAGTGGGAGAGATCTGAATGTGAGGAATGATAATGCTGGATTTGATTTAGAAAGAGGGGTGGTTAATAAAACTGAAACTGTATCTCCAAAGATTGAGCTTGATCCCATTTTGGGAAGGGCTAGAAATAGAGTGGTTGAAATTGAGCCAGTTTTGGGTGAGGGTTTAGGAAATGGAACAAGAAGAGGAGAGAATCTTGGAAGGAGAATTGAAGTGGAGCCTATTTTGAGAGCTCATAACGAGGAGAGGAAAGATGGTTTGAATGAGAACGGCAATGGTAATAATAGTGCTAAAGGAGATGCAAATGGGAATGGTCACATAGAAACTAGGAAGGATGACGGCGATGTGGATGAAGAAGTGGGATATCTTGATGGTGAGGATCCTAGTCACGGAGGGTGGCATAAGTCTCCGCCGATAAAATGTGGACTAAGGGAAAATCCGGGACTTGGTAAGTACATATTCTGCTTCTAAGATTTTTGAATGTTGCTCTTGTCATTGATTTTGATGATGATATGAGTTGAGCTTACAGAAAGAAATGAGGATTCATATTGCCGACCACAACTTGCTTGGGACTGAGGCATAGTTGTTGTTGTTGTTTGCTCTTGTCATTGATTTGAACTAATCATTTTCCCCTTTTATTTGGTTGTGAATATCTTTATGTCGAATAAATTTGGAAGAAATTTAAAAATCTTTTTGAATAGCATTGCTAAGAGAGACAGTTCTATGACCATCTAAGTAGAAGTATAAAGCGGAGGGGGAAGAAATATTTTAGTCCTGAAGGGTATTCGAAGTAGAAGAGCCGATAAATTACTGTTGATGGGTCTCATGTCACATGTACTGTAAGGATGATGTGTCCAATCCTTGAAGTAAGGTAGTGTAGTTGAAATTGTAATATCTCTAATGAAGCCTTTTGTGGAAAGTAAATTCAAACATAAGAAGCATTTAAAATGCCACAACAGACAATGCAATAGATATAAACATGTTTGCGCAATGGAAAGTAATTCCCTTAATGGCGACAAAACTTTTGCCTTCATTATCAAAATGGACCTTGGCATGTTAGTTAGTAACTTAATATGTCTTTTGAATGAAAATGAAGGAATTTTCCTGAACTAGAGGAAAAGTCTATAAAGAAATTACAGTGCGTCTTAGTTCTGTTCATCAAAGGAGACAAGCACAGGTGTGCTCTTCATAGGAATGTGCACTTTTTATTTTCCAGTTCCTTTCACTTCTTTTCTTTCTGCAGTATATTGAATTAGATAAAAATATCTAGCATGATTCTGCGAAACTGCTGCTCGAATGCATTTGAGTCCTCATCCAATATGCATTGACAGTTCTCGACTGTAAAGAATTCATTGCTGAAGTCAAGATATTTGACCAAATAGACATCTCCGAAGCTTCCGTTGTATAATTTTGAATCAAACTTGTGCTATTTGATCACAAAATTGCCTTTCCTTGCAAAAAAGAACATACGCATTTTGAGATTTATTCTTGATGAAGTAATAGAGACATTTCATGGCGAAATTTATTAGCTATAGTATCTCCTTAGATTCTACCTTGATAACTAATTGTGACCATCTTTTGGTCTTTAAACTGCAGTGCCTCTTATGTACTATGGGTTGCAGCACTATTTATCATTGGCTGGTTCACTTATTTTTATCCCTCTGATTATTGTTCCCACCATGGGTGGAAGTGATGTGAGTAGTTTCCTTATGAACTTGCAATGTAAATTACAGTTGTATGGTAAGCAAATTTATTGTCACTCTCATCAATTTCGTTTTCCATATGGTGACAGAAAGATACAGCTAATGTGGTTTCCACGATGCTGCTAGTATCGGGCCTCACCACAATACTTCACTCATATTTTGGTACCCGTCTCCCTTTGGTTCAAGGGAGTTCATTTGTATATTTGGCGCCTGCATTAGTTATCATGAATTCCGAGGAGTACCGGAATCTTGCTGATCATGTAAGTTAAAAATAAGTTATCCTAGTGAGACTTTGTTTAGGTAAATGGTTCTTTTATGTATCTGTTTTCGTATGTGTACTGAATATGTTCAAATGATTAAGTAGCATCATAAAGAGATATAACAAAACCTCCATTGGCAGTTTGTAGCCAAGAGTTATTTAAATTTGTTGTTTCTATTACCTGAGGGGGGATACTATTAGCATTTTACCATGCGTGAATAAAGATGCAAAGTGAATGATCTTCATCTTTTACTCTTGTACTACTTGAAGGTGTTGATTATTTCCAGAACAAATTGCTTTTATAACTTTGATACCTAAATCAGTACCAATCTATAGTCTTTACACTGCACGACCCATGGAAAATTTCTAGAAAGACCGTGCTTATTCCTCATAATGTCGTGTCAATATTGATTGCACGTGAAATTTATTGTTATACTTTTTTCATGCTCTTATAGATGATGGATTTTTGCTGATGGAAACTTTTTCGGGTGTCCACAGAAATTTAGGTACATAATGAGGGAGTTACAAGGAGCTGTAATTGTTGGATCGATTTTCCAGAGCTTCTTGGGTTTCAGTGGCTTGATGTCCCTTTTACTACGGTAATATTTGATCCCTTTAACTCATTATCCATCTTGACCAGCCCCCTTTCGTGAATTTCCTTTCTAGGAAAACTTGGAAGAGCTGCATTTCTTTTTTTAAATGATATGGAGGTAAATTTCAGTTTATACAAATGGTGTTTGGGTTTTGCATGCTATCGAAAAGGAAATAAGTAACCTATTAATAATTTTTGAAATGTTGCGAGGAAGGTTATCCATCAATTGCAGTTATGTGCAGAATCCGGAAACCATTTTAGCCTTAAAGAATATACTTTTTTCTACAAATCTGTCTTGCTATAGACAGGAAGATATCAAAATAAACTTAAGCATCAAGAAAGATGGATTACAATGGATTTTGGGATCTATGTAACCTTTGTAAAAATTGTCTGTATAAGTTAAAGTTTTACCAAGACTAGCTTTGAATCATCATTGTATACATGGATCAGTCTTCTAGTTCTGTTTTTAAGACACTTCCAAGAATTAATTGACATGTTTTAAGAACATATCCTGCAGGTTCATAAATCCAGTCGTTGTTGCACCAACAGTGGCTGCAGTGGGTTTAACATTTTTTAGCTATGGTTTTCCACAAGCTGGTAGTTGTGTAGAAATCAGCCTTCCTCAGATACTGCTGGTCCTTATTTTTACCTTGGTAGGTAGCTCTGTGATTGTTTCATGATCATACTTTCTATTTTGGTATATTTCTTGTATAGATGAGTTTTTCCCTTTATTTAATGAAATCTTTTTCTTACTTGATTAAAGAAAGAACATTTTGTATCGGCATGGATATTCAGTGGCTCGCTCCTGAGCTCTAGTATATGTTTTTCTTTCACTAACTTAGTTCCATTATTTCTCTTTGCAGTACCTTCAAGGAGTATCCGTTTTTGGTCACCGAGTGTTTCGTATATATGCAGTGCGTATTTCTTCCTTGTAATACCTTTGTTATGAATAGTTCTGTTTGTGAGATCCATTATGATTTTTTAGCTACTGTGAAACTATCATCACATGATTCATCTGTGTACTAACAAACAAAAAGAATTGTTGCAGGTCCCTGTTAGTGTTATAATCATTTGGGCGTATGCGTTTTTCTTAACGGCTGGCGGTGCATATAACTTTAAGGGTTGTAGTGCTGACATACCAGCTTCCAACATCCTTATTGATGCTTGTCGAAAGCATGCAGATACAATGAGACACTGTAGGACTGATGTCTCCAATGCTATGAGAACTGCTGCCTGGGTCAGGATTCCTTACCCTTTCCAATGGGGTATACCTACCTTTCGGTTACGGACTTCAATCATTATGGTCATTGTGTCACTAGTTGCTTCTGTTGACTCGGTGAGTACCCAGTGACCTGTGTAGAAGGTTCATTTATGATACTATCTTTTGGAGCAACAACAGAGTTTGTTTTGACCTGTGTAGAAGGTTCATTTATGATACTATCTTTTGGAGCAACAACAGAGTTTGTTTGAGTTATAAACTGATCAAGATTTTGACATTGTAGATTGGAAGTTATCACTCCGCAGCAATACGAATAAATTTGAAACCTCCGACCCCGGGTATAGTCAGCAGGGGTATTGGTTTGGAAGGTTTCTGTAGTGTATTGGCTGGACTTTGGGGAACGGGTACTGGGTCAACAACTTTGACCGAGAATGTACACACTATCAATGCGACAAAGGTAGCAAGCCGAAGGGCTCTACAGCTTGGAGCAGCTTTCTTAATCCTGTTCTCCTTCGTAGGTATGATTCAGTGAAGACTTCACCATTAAGCTGGAAAAAGCTTATCTTATTCCTTCTTCTTTTTTTCTAATTAAAAAGTAATCTAGTCTTGTTGCAAAGGGGATGGTGTATTATGTGTTTGGATATTTTATAAAAGCTATCTGTCCTCTTTCCTGCGTACTGCATTTGGTTAATCAACCGATGTTTATGGCATTTCTATGCATCACTTCTGCACACCAAATTATAAGTTCTCATCATAAGATCTCTAATTTCAAAGCTTGGTGACTCAAAGTCTCCATTTATCAAAAGTGTGTATTTCTGCACGCATGAATGTAAAGTAAAAGAATTTTTGGTTTGGTTTTCTTCTTCTGCGGTTTCTAAGTGTTTTCATTAATCACATGTGAGCATAGATCTAGAAGCAAACACACTGCCGTCTTTGAGATACTGAACATTTGTTTTCTGGTTATGTGCTTCTTTAACAAATGAAAATTATCTCTGCAATGTTGACATGTAAGCTCTTAATCTTTTTACTTGTGTATGGTAGGTAAAATTGGTGCTATTCTTGCTTCTATACCTCAAGCATTGGCTGCCGCGGTACTATGCTTCATATGGGCTCTTATTGTGGCTCTTGGTCTATCAACATTGCAGTACACCCAAAATGCAAGTTCCCGAAACATTATAATTGTTGGTGTATCGTTGTTCTTTGGTTTGTCGATCCCTGCTTATTTTCAGCAGTATGCACCAGAGACTGGCCTAATTTTGCCTGGATATCTAATTCCTTATGCAGCAGCATCCAATGGACCAGTCCATACCGGCAATGCACAAGTGAGTTCCTCTTAAAGACTTATGTTATTGTCCTTTATCTCAACCTACATGCAATCTCATTTTTTTCCTTTATCTGTTTTGGATTTGATAAAATAAGCATATAGTAGATTTATAGGATGTTTGTATTTCAAATGAATTTACCAAAATTTTACTTTTTATAGTGTAAAGGTCTGAAGTTTGACAAAAATAATGTATCGTTAGTGCAGTATACAGCCAAAATTAATGACCACCAATTGAATACTTGTCCTGTAAACTCCTTAACATTTCACGCGATCTGATATAACATGGAAACTGTGTACAAGAATGTGTTATTAGCATAGAAGATGTACCTTTTAGTCCATTTTCTTTGTTAATTTCCATGAATTTGCGAAGAAATGACGTCTTGTTTCTTCCTAATGTTGTTGTTAGTTCAATTTTGCAATGAACGCTCTTCTGTCATTGAACATGGTGGTTACGCTATTGGTAGCATTCGTACTAGACAACACGGTCCCTGGTAGCAGACAAGAACGAGGTGTATACATTTGGTCAAAGGCTGAAGACATAATGACCGATACTTCGTCCCTTTTAGACTACTCTTTACCAAGTAGAGTAGCAAGATGTTTCCATTGGGCTAAATGTGTGGGCACATAACAAGATACAACAAAACTTGCTAGCCCCGTGCCAAACTTCAGGGAAGAAACTTATTGTGATTCAAGCATAACTTAGAAAGAGTGCAAGCTAAAATAGGTGAAAGGTACATATACATATTTTACCATCTTATTACACAAGGAGGTTAGAGATTTCACAAAAATATAGCATCATCTTTGTAATTGTGAAAGAGCACGGGAGCAATCCCACATTCAACAGCTAATTCATTATTATACAGGAATGTAAGTTGGTTTTGGTTAATGGAAGCACTATATTGAAATACTCTTGCAATGGTAACCTGCCTTTGGTATCTTTCCCTGTTTGGTTTGTGAAGAAACATTAGAAAAAATTAAGACAGAAGAAAATTGGTATGAGGTGAGCTTAAGTGGAGCGACATGGCCACTGGGATTCATGCGGCCGACCCCCACTTGCTTAGAATTGATGCATAGTTGTTGTAAGAAAGAAAATTTACTGGCACTGGATGCCCAAAACTCACCCTACTAGAACTTCTCCACTTCTCATTGTCTTCTTGAGCAGAGAGTTTATCAGAAACCGCCTCTCTATTCCCTTGAGGCGTACGCACTATCCTCCCCGGACCGCACTATTGAGATTTCATTAGGTTGTTGTTGTTCCACTTCAATTCTGTCCAATCAGCTAAAACTTGGATAAAGGAACTTCTTGTTAAGAAACTGATGCTTTGTTACAAAATCATCAAAAGGCTTAGATAAGCAAAATTGTTTAAGGAAAAACTGAAACTTCTTAAGATTACTGTTACTAACTCTATGGATAATTTCTTTGATACACTTTGTATTAACAGTGAAGGAACTTTTCAAAGATAGTTCTGACTTTGTTTACTCTAAAACCTAAGAGAATGAGTTACTTTGCTCCTCTCTACTACCTCTTTTTTTCCCCTGAATGTACAAAACCCTAAAGAACTTTGGCTCAACTCTCTCTATCTGATAGAAATTGATCTTTTCTTTTGCAAATCTTCGATTAGAGAACGTAAACTATGATTTGGTATGAAAAGCTTGTCGTTGAGCCTTAAATTTGTCATTGGTGACGTCTCTCTTCCAGTTTTTAGCCATTCTTCTATAGCTTCTAGCTCATATGAAAATCCATCAGCTGCAACATGTGGATTCTTCATCACTTCCTGCAACCGAAAAAAAGGAAGAAAAGAAAAGGAAAACATGTCAATAATCTTTAAGAGAACTCCTATTTTTATAATTGAGAAATCCTGAGAGTTGTCGCGCATGGCTCGAAATTCGGTGTATATTGCACTCTTACTACTAGATAACTCTTTAACAGTGAAGTGACATTTTTAACTCACATATCTCATATTGAAGATGATATAACTATGAAGATGATAGTCAAAAGTGAGACATGATAGTCAATTGCATTAGGTAGGCTGTCTATGTCATACTTTGGGAGCGGCCCCGACCCTACTTGAATATAGGATGCTTTGTGCACCAGGATGCCTACTTTGTACACCAGGATACCAAAAAAATATAAATAGTGGGATAGACCATGAACCTGCAAAATGGGGCAAAGGAAGAAATTAGGGAACTCAGTTAAGTCTTCATCATCTTGATTTCTGTCCTTTGCCACAACACATTCACCATTTGCTACTATTTCATCAGCTAATTTCTTCACTCTCTCTACTTCTCTTGCCAAACTAGTCATGTTTAACTCCTTATCTTCATGAATAGACAAACACTTTATTCCTATTCTTCCAAGCTCAAGTGCAATATCCAATGGCCATTCTCCGGCCATCGGATCAAGTACTTCAATAAGCTTAGTCTGGTCCATCATGATCGCCTCCTCAACAAGCCCGGCCCAGTTTCTTCCGGTAAGAATCTGTAAGACTAAATTCCCATAAGCCCGAATATCTGATCTTATATCCGATTTATCTGAAGACAAAGGCGTCTTAAAACCATGGATTTTCGCCATATTATTACGATCAAGAAGGATTTTGGAAGGGTTGAGGTTGCCATGAGCCACGGGCCTTGGCTTGGCCCGATGGACGAAGCATAGGCCCGTACATACATCGGCTGCAATACATATCCTAGCTTGCCAGTTTAGACACTTGTTTCTCCTTTTAGAACTTCTATTGCCTGAGAAGAGAATATCTCTTAAGCAGCCATTGTGCATATACTCAAACACAATGCACCTTAGCTCAGAACAAAATCCGATCATCGATAGTATATGAGGATGTCTCATGTGGCTGAAGAGCTTCACCTGCATCAGAAATTTTTCAGATTTCAGGCATGTCATGATATTATTTTCGTGATATTATACTAACTCTTAAAATTATTAACTTATAGGAAAAGCATCATTTCCCGTTGACCCTAACAAAACTCTAGGTCATTTTGAACCATGGTTAAAAGTACAACGGTAAAATTTTGACATGTGGAATCGCCCACTTGAACTCTACTAAAGCTAAGGGCAAATAAGAGACGATTTGTTGACAAGGGCAGAGCGGACCTACGCTCTACAAAGAGGAGTCACCGGAACCCTTAAAGTTCAACAAAAATTCCATGAATATATGTATGTCTTTAAAAAATAATGGTATATTAGTACTGGGCGCCCTACATACAAAACAGATTTTGGTTGAATTTAAAAGTACACCTTCGATCTTCAAATCTTGCATCCGCCTCTGATAAGGGTATGCATGATCCCAAAGTATAACAGAGTGTAAGGGGTATAATTTAAACCATTTCCCTTAATTTATAAAATGGAGTTGTTATTATTGTGCCAACTTTATATTGCAAATAAAAAGTGAGGGTAAGTACCTTAGCTCGGAAGGCATCTGCAGAATCTACATCTGCTGAACTATACAGTTTAATTGCAACAGATGTGTGATTAAGCCTAGCTTTATACACATCAGTCCAATCACCACCAGATTTCAACCTTATCCGATCCGAAAATCCATCTGTAGCTGCTCTAATTTCTGCAGCAGTGAACTCCTTGTACTCAAAACTCAGTTTCATCAGCATTGTAGCATTTCCTATCGCGTCTTTTTCCCTGCAAAACTCTATCCTTCGTCGTAGAACATCTCTTTGCTTTCTATACTCCTCAATCTCCTGAAATGTATCCGTTCTTTGCTTCATTACTTTTTCCACTTTGACCTCAGCACGCGATCTTGCCACAGACGATAGCTGCAGCTTGTTTGAGAGCTCGCGTTCTAGTTCAAGAATTGAGTTGAATCTACTCGTCGTAATCTCAACTTCAGTATGAAGTTCACTGAGCTCTTCTTTTGTGGCATCTAACTTCCTCTTTAGATCAGCCTTTCGCGCTATTTCATCATTTATGCAGCCATCAATTTCTTCAGCCTATATATAGCAAACTCTTCAGCATGTAAATTGCAAAATGAAACTACAATAACTACCCCGTAAGATCCCACAAGTGGGGTATGTGGAGGGTAGAGTGTACGCAAACCTTACCCCTACTCTAGAGGAATAAAGAGGCTGTTTCCGGGAGACCCTCGACTCAAAAAGACGAACAGAGACAAATTGCAAAATGAAACTAACTAAAATGTAAGACTTACCCTTCTAGTACATAAAGTGGTAGCCCATTGAGCCTTAGCATGTCCTCCAACATGGGCTTTTGCTTCTTCTCTGCTCAGTTGTATTGTTTGTTTGATCTCCAAAAACTTGATTTTCAAAGCTTCTCTCTTTTGTTGCACAGTCTAATATTATTTGATTATAAATCAGATTTCAATGAATAAGAAATCAGTTTCTAAAATTTTGAGGGAATTATGGGAAACAATCAAAAGAAAAAAATCATGGTAAAATATAATTGTTGTGGACCTAAGGATCAATGAAGTCGGTAAAAATCATGGTAACACCAGTTTATATTTTAGTGAAGACAAAAAAAGCTAGTGATTTCTTCCTATCTACCTAAGCTTTAGCGAGCAGAACTACTCGGTAGTTGTAGTGTTGAGTGATAGCACATATCTAATAAAATAGTCGAGATGCACTCAAACCGGCTCGACATAAAAACATCAAACTGTTGTACATTCTACCTTCACATACTTCCCAGATTTTAAGGAACTTGCTATTTCACTACCAACAAAAAAAAATAACTATGATGAAATTAGCACCAAAAAGGTCAATACTAGAGGGTTTCATATAATCAAGAATTATAAGCAAACAGCCTTGACTACTCCTATGTTTGTTGTTCTATCACTATCACATAAATTCCGATTCAAACTGAACAAAAAAAGTAAATTGTTAAATAGAAAAAGCAAATTAATATAAGGAAGCCAAAGTTGACTTGTTGAACATAAAAATCTTTTTCGTAACTACTCTAAACTTATTCTGGTCATATAATTTAGGGGTATATCATTTTTAGCACGTGCCATAAATTATTTATATTTGATAACTAAAAAAGTATATAAAATTTGTATAATTTTTGTCTCAATAACAATGTAAAAATATCCACAATCAGGTCATCTAAAAGATAAATACATGTCGTTTATAAAAAGTGAGACAAGTTACTTGGCAAAAAATACATGTTAAAATACACCGGAAGGTTAAAATTCTTTACACTGTAAATGTATATACGTTAAATCCTACTAATTTGAACGAAAATTATCACTGACTTACCATATTATCAGCCATAAGAAGTTCTGTAATGCTCTTCTGGAGACTTTCATTAGCAACAAAATCATCAATTTCCTCTGCATTTGAAGATAATATTTGACTCATATAATTCTCAATTTCATTTTTATACTTTTCCCATTGATCAAATGAGCCATTGCTTGCTGATGAATCACACTGATTTTTCATTTTGGCACTATTTTCAGGGAACATTTTTACAACCAAATCTCTAAAACTTTGCCTCTTTGATCTTGAATTTGCTACCATTTCTCCTTGATCATCTTCTATTAATCCTTCATTATTTCTTTCCCTTAGAAAAACCAACTTCCCTCCACATATTATAAATAATTCACAGAATTCTGGCTTCTGTCTATGCACAAAAAATGATCCACTTATTGCACTTCTTGATTTGCTATAAAAAAACATTTTTTGCAGAAAAATTAAAATATATTATCATGAACAACAAACAACAATAAACTCATTGTAATCCCATAAATAGGGTTTGGGGAGGATATTGACTAGTGAGTACACAATCTTATCCGGCGTTATCCCTACCTTATGCAGGTAGAGACAACAACAACAACAACTACCCAGTATAGTTCCACAAAGTGGGATCTGGGGAGGATAATATGTAGACGAGCCTTACCCTACCCGAAAGGGCAGAGAGCCTTATGCAGGTAGAGAGTCGTTAAAATTCATAAAAAAGTGCTAAAAGAGGGGTTGTACCATGATGAAGACTTCATGAAAGTCAATGACATGACCAATTTGGTAATCCTTAAACTAGCGATCAAATCCACCATAATTTCTTGAATGGATTCATCATATCCTTCAATCTTGATTGCTTCAACTTTAACCTATTTGAAAGAAAAAGAGATGAATTTTTGGTTAAAAGTGCAATTAAAACTTATTATAAGAAGTTATAAGGAATCAACAAAGCCTAAGAAAAAACATATACATTGCCACAAAAAACTTTGTATCTCCAAAGTATCTTTTGATTCTTTGCTTCTTCAAACTTCTCAAGATCTTTCAGTTTTTCTTCATTCACTGAACCTGCTGGTAGCTTTCCCACTATACCGACAAAAAAAGAAACAAAATAAAAGTTTGTATATATAAATAAATAAAAAAAGAAAAAGAAAACAATAAGATGACAATAACAACAACGACAACAAAAGATTTAATATAATCGCACAAGTAGAGTCTAGGGAGGGTATTGTTTACGTAAACCTTATAATTATCCCTATCGTATGAAGTAAAGATGATGTTTTCGACAGACTCTCCGCTCAAGAAAAGCAAAATTACAGTAGTACAGAAAATGATGAGATTTAGAGGGGGAAAGGGTTAATTATATAATACTTACTTGGTGTAATAACATAGTCTTTACATATGTTATTAACAGCATAAAGAATAACAATTGTGATTGATTGAGAAGACCATCTTTTGAGTGCCCATTGTAAAGTCAAAAAACCATCATGAAGATTTGAATTTATTGCTACATAAACCTTGTTTTCCACCTCCAACTCCATAGCTATGGCTAATAAAATGAATGTTTTGACTAAGAAAAAATTTGTTACATATAACTCATCACACATATAAAAAAGTTTGAAATGATTATAGTGTGAAGCACATGTAACAATAAAAATAAGTAAAAGTATAAAGTGAAGAAATTAAGCTATGGCTTTTTGAAAATCTTGTGTTTTTTTTAAAAGGGAAAGATACTTGAAAAGAAGAGAATATGACTATTTGGCTTTTATATTGTTGTATCAAGTTAACCAATAATTTTTTTTATTTTTTATTTTAGCGGTGATAACAAAGCTGGGGCCAAACTTGATTGATTTTGAAAATTTCTTGGATATTACTTGAGATTTGAGAGGATTTAATTTGTAGTTAACATTTAATGTGATTAGTTAATAAGGAGATTAGCTCTATGACGTTTTAGACATGTATATCCGAGGATATTCTTTGCTGGTAATTAACTCTACCCTATTATATTAATTGTTGAAAACTACTCTTTGGCGTGGGTATGAGGATAAGTCAACTTTTTGTGGCTAGTTAATTCTTTGGAAAAAAAATATTTTCGTAATTAATGAACCTGAGCTTCGTTACATTCTGCTGAAGTGTAAGACGTACGTGAAGGAAAATCAGCGTTAGCCGCTAATTAATTCAATTTCATGGAAAAATAATTTTTAGGAAACAATAAAATTGCATTTTAAACCGAAGAATAATTTTTGCGTAATGACATGTCGATCAATATCATTACATAAAAGACACTAGTCTTGTCAATAAACGAATCGCTCTTCAAATTTATAGTAGATTCCGATGAAAATTTTATTTTAAAGTGTATATTTTGCGTTTACTTTTAAGTCAAAAACATGATAAAGTTAAGTTCTTATCTGTAAGTAAATCTTTATTCAAATTTATAGTAGATTTTGATAAAAAATTGATTTTAAATTATATTTTTTTTTAATTTTAAAACAAAATCGCGACAAAGGTAAGAGATATTGGTCTTATCTATAAGTGAATCTTTATTCAAATTTTATAGTAGATTCTGATTAAATTTGATTTTAAAATCTATACCCCGTTGATTTTCAAGATAGAAACCCGACAAAGGTAAGAGATACTAGTTTTGTTTATAAGTGAATCTTTATTGAAATTTATAGTAGATCCCAATAAAATTTTTATTTTAAGATGTATATTTTTTGTTTACTTTTTAGACATAAACGCGATAAAGATAAGAGATACTGATCTGATTTGTAAGTGAATCTTTATTTAAATTTATAGTACATTCTAATAAAATTTTGGTTTTAAGGTATATATCCCGTTTACTTTTAAGATAGAAATACGACAAAAATAAGAGAATTGGTCTTATCTGTAAGTTAATCGCTATTTAAATTTAATATAGATTTCGATAAAATTTTGATTTTAAAGTGTATATTTCCCATTCACTTGTAAGACAGAAACAAAACAATGATAGGAGATACTAAGCTTATCTGTAAGTGAATTATTGTTCAAATTTATAGTAGATTTCGATAAACTTTTGATTTTAAAGTGTATATTTTTCCTTTGCTTTTAAGACAAAAATGCAATAAAGGTAAGAGATATTGGTCTTATCTATTAGTGAATCGCTATTTAAATTTTTTTTAGATTCCGGTAAAATTTTAAATTTAAAGTGTTTTTTCAAATTCGCTTTTAAGAGAGAAATGCAACAAAAATAAGATGCACTGATCTAATCTGTAAGTGAATCATTATTTAAATTAATAGTAGATTCAGATAAAAGATTGATTTTTAACTGTATATTTTCTTTTACTTTTAAAACAAAAACACGACAAAGGTAAGAGATATCGGGCTTATCTGTAAGTGAATCGTTATTCACATTTACAGTAGATTCGATAAAATTTTGATTTTAAAGTGTATATTTCAACATTCACTTTTAAGACAGAAACATAACAACGATAAGAGATACTTATTTATCTGTAAGTGAATCTTTATTTAATTTTATAGTAACTTTCGATAAAATTTTGATTTTAAAGTTTATATCCTGTTTACTTTTAAGAAAGAAATACGACAAAGGTAAGAGATATTGCTATTATATGCAAGTAATCGCTATTCAAATTTATAGAAGATTATTCTATTTATTCTATAGTATATATTTTTCATTTACTTTTAATATATGTTTACTAAGACATAAACGCAACAAAGATAAGAAATACTAGCTTAACTATAAGTACATCGTTATTCAAATTTGCATAGTAGTCCGATAAAATTTTAATTTTAAAGTATATATTTCCGATTTACTTTTAAGACAGAAACATAACAAAACTAAATTTTTTTTTCTTTGTGTTAGCTTATCAATGTTCATAATAGACGAGCCTACAGTTATCTATTTGTATATTTGTATCAATATAATTTATTTAACAGAAAATGGTTCAAAATGCTCCTAAACTATTAAAAAATATTTAAAAATATCACTCATTCACCTATTAGGCTAAAAATATCTCTTCATTCATATTTTTAATTCACTTATGCCCTTTGACCGTTAGGTCAATGTTGAATTAAAAATAATTATTATTCTTTTTGTAAAACTTAAAAACAATATTTTACAAAATATTTCATTTTTTAAAACTAATGCACTAGTTGTCCACTAATTTAGTAAAGTCATCTTTTTTTTTGTCTGTTTTTACAAAACAATTCAGTTATTACAAAAAATATTATTTTTTCAATTTTTTAAAGCACTTTTTTTTTTGTAATTAAACTTTATATTAATCACCAAAGTGGTTGTCATACAAAATCATAGAGCAGCTTTATACTCAGCTGTCTATCAAAAAAATGAACAAAAGCTGACTAACCTATACTGTCAAAAGTCAACATTACAGTAGGCAATGTCGAAGGTGTACTTGTAGCTTATGAGGTGCCCTAACATTACAAGTGTAAGCAATGAATCTAAGAAAGTTTTTCACAAGTACAGAAGGCGTTTTCAAATATTCTCGCATTCCTTTCCAGCCATAGGACATAGAACATTTCTGTCAAGGCCATTTTAATAGCTCGAGGAGATTTTCCTTTAGTCTGCTTGATGAACCAGTGGACAAACTGAGACCAGTCCTGTCGAGCAGGCTGTTGAACTTCAATCCATTGCAATGTGTGAGACTCCAGCTGAATAGCAAAGGTGCATTCCAAGAATAAATGATCTCTGATTTCCTTAGCTTGTTGGCACATAACACATGTGTCATCCACAGTTAAGTTCCACTTAATCAACCTGTCTTTGGTAGGGAGTCTGTCTTGCAACAACAGCCACAGATTGAAAAGAGCTTTCGGTCGAGCATGATTCTGCATTGTTAAATTCTTCCAAGGGACTCTAGGTACCTCTCCAATCTGTCGGAGATATAGCATTCTGATAGTACAAGCAGGCTCATGTAACAGTTGATGTTGTTGCAATAGCACAGTGACTTCAGTGATCTTCCGGACCATCCAACTAGCTTGTTTAGGCACAGTTATGTTCCCCAGCTGATTTTGTTTGATATAAAGTGCGTGAATCCATTTCACCCATAACATATCCTTCTTGTGTGCCAAATCCCAAGTTAATTTTGCAACAGCAGCCTTGTTCCACAGTAAGAGATTGGTCAAGTTTAAAGCACTTTTTATTTTGTAAAACTGCATTTATTTTGTAAAAACAGGAAAAAATGTTTTAATTGAATATTTTTGTTTTCTAAAAACTGGAAAAAGATATTTTCAACAAAATATTTTCGTTTTTGAAAAATAACTTTTTTTCAGTTTTTTAAAGCATTTCGTTTTATTTTTCGTTTCTCTGTTTGTTTTTAAAGAAGCAGGATTTTCGTTTTTTTAAAGACTGAAAAAAAATATTTTTCAAATACTAATATTTTGTTGAAAAGAAAAAAAAATATTTTCAAAAACGAAAATATTTCGTTGAAAATATTTTTTTTCAGCTTTTAAAAAACAAAAATATTTTATTGAAAATATTCTTTTTTCAGTTTTTACAAAAAAACTGAAAAAAATAAAAATATTTTGCAATTGTTTTAAGTTTTAAAAAAAGAATAATAATAATTATTAATTTAATATTGACCTAATAGTCAAAGGGCATAAGTGAACCAAAAAGTGGATGAAAGGATATGTTTACCCGATAGGTAGATAAAGTATTTTTTAGCCTTTTCCAATAATTTATGGGTATTTTGAACTCTTTTCCGTTCATTTAATCACAAATTTATGTGATAAAGAAATTGTGGAGCTTCTCATAAACCTTGTTAAAAATAAACCTTCTCATCAATTCTTTTGCCATAATTAATGTACTGCTTGACATTAACCACATCATTCACCTAGCTCAATCAAGAAAGATTGGATTATTGACACCTTTAAATCATATTTATTATGTTCTACTTTTTGGCACATTTACTATATATGAAGTCAAAGAAGTTTGTTCTTTTTAATCACATTTTTCTTAAATATTTTATTATTATTTGGACGTACAATACTTTTTATAGGAATAATTTTCAAATATGAAATTTTATTTCCAAAATCTTGAAGAAACTATTAGAATTCACACCCAAAATTAGTACTTAATCCCTCGTACTATGAATCATGCCAAACAAAGTGGAACGACGGAGTACTAGTTTTAGAGGCGAATCCAAAATTTAAATTTTATGAATTTAACCTTTATAATTTTTAAGATTAATCTTATTATATTATTAAAATTATTTTCCATGTTGAAAATAGTGAGTTCAGATGAACCCAATACCAAATAACCCCTGACTAGTCTAGTCCTTGAAACATAAGACAAGGAGAGGAAGAGAAAACTAATTATTAAATAAGAGCAATTGGTTAGCTACTGAAATGCGGGTGTAGCTCACATGGTGGAGCGCTCGCTTCGCATACGAGAGGCACGGGTTCGATTCCTGCACATCCACCTTTTTGTTGTTTTGCCAATTTGATATCATATTCAGCTGCATTTATTGTTATTTGCTGAAAATAATATTCGGCAACTTTCCGTTATTTTTACACAGTGTTTATCTTTTTGTGTTTACCTTTTTACTTTCTTCTTTAAACTGTAGCTCTCGATTGCCACGTTAAGAGTTTAATGTTTAACAAATTAATACATTTTTCCATTTTTTATAGTATACTCGGATTCATTTATTGTTACTTGCTAAAAAATATATTCGGCAACTTCATGCAATTAAAAGCAAAGGTTTGTCATTTTGTGTTACGTTTCTTCTTTAAACAATTGTAACCAAATTAACTGCTAAGTTAAGATATACTAATGTTTAGGCAATTATTGACGTACTAGTGCGCGAAATTGAAGTATGTTAAATTTTCTACTACTCCTACAAGATACTCCCTCCATCTCATTTTAAGTGATTTTTTTGGTTTTCTTTTTTCCCATTAAAGAATTCACACTTAAGTGTTAATTAACCTTAATCTGCTCATTGGACATGTAAAAAAATTACTCTTCGGCGAGGATATTTAAAATCGAATTGAAATCAAAAATTAAACTGTAAAAATGATTTAATAATTTATTAATATCGGGTTATTTGTTTAACGGACAAGGAACAAAGAGAGTAATGAATAAAGTAAGAACAGATTCATCATATTTAATTGCTTCATATATAACGAGCCTTGTACACTGTGTTTACTGCCATATCTTTTCCTGAAGTAAACATATCATATAACGTAATAAAACAATTAATTGACCATTAGAGATACAGACGGTTAGATTAGGACATTATAGAAATATTTTTTTTTTTTGGTAATTAAAATTTTTATTAATCACCAAAAGGTCTTTATATATCAAAGACAGTTTTAAACTCAACTGCCTATCTAATAAAAACACGAAATCTATGCTATTCTAATATTCAGTATTCATATCATGAACTGCTGAATATGTATACTAAGCCTAGGATGAGCTCGAACATTACAAATATATGCTATACTACTTAGGAGTTTGTCACAATTACAGTAAGTGTTTTCGAAGATTCTTGCATTTCTTTCCAACCATATACTATAGAACATTTCTGTGATAGTCATCTTGAATGTGAGAGCTCGGACAGATTTCCCTTTGGATTGTAGAATGATCCAATTGCAGAATTGCATCCAGTTATGTCCATTGAAGTCATCCATATTCAGCCATTGTAGAACTTTGTGTCTCAGTTGTGTAGCATAGAGACAATGTAGGAAGACATGATCTCTAGTTTCCTCTTCTTGCTGGAACATAACACACATCCCTGAGATATTCAATTTCCATTGCAGCAGTCTATTTTTGGTAGGCAGTCGATCCTGCAGCAGTAACCATACGTTAAAGATAGCCTTTGGTCTAGCTACATTTTGCATAACCAAATTCTTCCATGGAACTCTGGCTGAATCTCCAAGCAGCTGCAAGTACACCTTCCTTATAGTGCAGGCAGTTTCATTGAGCAAATTATGAAGTTGCAGTAGCTTTACTCCTTCCACAATCTTCCTTACCATCCAGCTAGCATTATTTGGAATAGTGAGGCTGTCCAGTTGCTGTTGTTTAACATACACACTGTGAATCCATTTGACCCATAGCAGGTCTTTCTTGTGAGCTAAATCCCATCCTAGCTTAGCTACTGCAGCTTTGTTCCACAATGAGATGTTAGTTAAGTTAAGTCCCCCAACAGATTTTGGCATACACATTTTCTCCCAGGCTACATATGCTTTCTTGTTGATGGTCACAGACCCTGACCAAATGTAGGTTCTGCAGATAGATTCCAATAGCTTGACAACTTTAGAAGGCATAATGAATAGCTGAGCCCAATAAGCTTGGACTCCAAGAATAACAGATTGAACCAGTTGACATCTGCCTGCATAGGATAGATATCTTGCTGTCCAGGATGTTATCTTTGCTGTGATCTTATCAACCAAAGGTTGCCATTGAGTAACTGATAGTTTCTTGGTAGTTAATGGGACTCCCAAGTATTTGAAAGGAAGATCACCTTTAACATAACCAACAAGATTGAGGATATGATGTTGATTTTCAATTGCAACCCCCCCAAAATACACTGCACTTTTGTTTAGGTTAGCCTTCAGCCCAGTAGCAGCTAGAAATTGAGAGAAGAAATGAAACATAGCACTTACTGATTGAGTTTCCCCTTTGACAAATAATAGCAAATCATCTGCAAAGCTCAAATGAGTGATTCCCAGCTTCTTACATCCTGGATGATATGTGAAGTTCTTAGTATGCTGCAATTGTGCCAGAGCTCTACTAAGATATTCCATAATGATAGCAAACAAGAAGGGAGATATTGGATCTCCTTGTCTCAATCCTTTAGCAGCTTGAAAGGGCTTTGTTGTTTCACCATTAACTACAACAGTGTAGCTAACAGTTTGAACACATTCCATGATCCATTTAATAAACCTGCTAGGGAAATCAAGTTCTTCCATAATCTGTTGTAGACTGCTCCATTCCACAGAGTCATAGGCTTTTTGGAGATCAATCTTGATCATGCATCTGGGAGAGATGTGTTGTCTGGAGTACTGTTTTATTAGCTCATGAGCTAATATCACATTATCTGCTACTCTTCTTCCTGGTATAAATCCTGCCTGGGAGTTGCATATAATACTACTCATCACTTTTTGGAGTCTATTAGCCAACAACTTGGATATGATCTTATACAAGACTGAACAACAAGCTATTGGCCTAAACTCCTTCACAGTTTGGGGATTGGGAACCTTGGGTAACAAAGTAATTGTTGCACAATTGACTGGACTATACATTTTGGAAGTTTGAAAAAAATTTGTAACTGCTAACATCACTTGCCTCCCAATGATATGCCAAGACTGCTTGAAGAACATGGCATTGAAACCATCTATACCTAGAGCTTTATCATTTCCAATAGCCTTCAAGCTATCAACTATCTCCCTTTCAGATATATCAGCTATAAGCTCCTTCCTTTGAATTTGAGATAGTTTTGGTCCATTCCTCATATATAGCTTATTTACTGCTGGAAGTGTGTTGGCTGCTGTTCCCATCAGAGCTTGATAAAAATCCCTGATCTCCTTCTTCAATTCTTCAGAATCATTTATCTTCTGACCTCCTTCTGTGGATAGTTCAATGATCTTTTTATATTGGTTCCTCTCCTTCATAACTGCTGAGAAATATTTATTGTTGGAATCCCCTAGCTTGATCCACTTAGCTCTTGATTTTTGTTGTAAGGCTGACTCTTCTACAAGTGACCATTTCTCCAGTTGCTGCACCATTTCCTTTGCTTTTTGTTGGAGATTGTCTGAATAAGAAAGATCCAGTTGATGCTGCATATCTATCAATTCTTTCCTGCTGCTTTCAATCCTTTGGGAAATGTTTTTAAAGTCTCTAACATTAAGAGATTTTAAAGGCTGTTTAAGTGCTTTAAGATTATTCCATACTCCTTGAAGGTTGTGTTTCTCCTTGCTGCTCCAATACCTTGAGAGAATACCATGATATTCTTTATGCTGGATCCAAGCATTGAAGAATCTGAATGGAGTTTTCCTTACTGCTGTATCAGTTACAAGAGTTAGTAGCATAGGGTTGTGATCAGATATAAATGGCTGACCATATACAGTATGTACATGATTCCACTTCATCTGCCACTCAAAATTGCTAAACACTCTATCCAATCTACTGCATACTCTATCATTACCACTTTGTTGATTAGACCAGGTGAAAAAGTTCCCTTTCCAAGGTAGTTCAATAAGCCCTGATTGCTGAATGCAGTTATTAAAGTCCACCAATTCCCTTTGCTTCACTTGTTGGCTGGATTGCCTCTCCTTAGTGGATAGAATTGCATTGAAGTCCCCTGAAATGAGCCAAGGATCAGTAATACCAGATGATAGATTCACAATAGAACTCCATAGTAGCTTCCTTTGATCACAGTCATTGAAACCATAGATTACTGAGAGCCAGCAGATAATCTCCCCAGTGATGTGTTGGACTTTACAATGAATGATCTGAGCCTCCTCTATATGACCAGACACCACAAGTTTTGAAGGATCCCACAAGATCCAAATTCTACCATTTACTGCACTGTTGTAATTAGTGAGCATACTCCAGTTAGGTAATAGAAAACTAGCTATTCTATTTGCATTGTGTTGTTTAACCTTGGTCTCAACTAGTCCAACCAGGTCAAACTTATTATTCCTAAGATAATTCTGAGCTTCTTTTTGTTTGAACCTTTTATTTACACCTCTAATATTCCAAAAGATCCACTTCATTGGGTTTTACTTGTTCCCCCTTCATCTTGGGGATGATCAGACCATCTAACTGACCCAATTTCATACCTATTGGACAAAACAAGAGGGGACAATGGAGGGAAGTTGGTTATATTGAAAACTGGAGAGTCATGGACAACTTGCTTCTGTTTTTCCTCAATCACAGTAGGAGGTTGAATGATCTCCTTACTTGCTACTTGACTCTGGGTGTGAAGCTCCTGGCAGCTTTGGCTTGTTGTAATTGGTGCTTTCACTCTCCATTCTTGGGTTACCTTGGCTTTTTGCATAGGCTGTGAAATTTTGGTTAGACAATTATGTCCAACCTCCAAGCATTTCTCACAGTATAGAGGTTTCCACTCATAGAGTACATCCTGTATGAAACTCCTTCCATTTGGGTCTAAAATCTCTATTTCACAAGGCAGCTGTTTTGATACATTTACCTCAATGAGCATTCTAGCATAAGAGATTCTAGTCTGTTTAGTAGTACATTCATCAGCATATATTGGTTTCCCAAGAACACTAGCTATCCTACTCAAGGACTTGCTACCCCAACAAGACATTGGTAAGTTAGGGAATTTTATCCATAAAGGAATCTCAGTAGGAAAAGCTGCTTTAAAATCAAAATCTGCAGACCATTGTTTCAAAATCATTGGTCTATTAGCAATTGTATATGGTCCTCCACACAATATTTCTTTAGCATCTTCAATGCAATTGAATTTGACAATATAATACCCCTCCTCATGATAAAACAATTCAGGATCAGGCACATGCGACCAATGGAGATTAATAAATCTCTTCATTCCATTGAACCCAGGGCTATTGCCTAACACAAATACCACCAGAGCACTTTTCCATTTCCCTTCTTCCTCCTCTACTTCTTCCTTTACCAATTGACCAACTGGTTTCCCATTGACTAGTATAGGAGGAATATATTCTAATGACATACCATTTGCAGCCAATCTGTTGCTTTGGAAGAGGCTATTCCACTGTTTAGGTGGATTTGAGATTTCCTCTGCTGCAGCTTTAGTAGAATCTGCAGTAGTTGGTTGTTGCATGCACGTCTTTTCCCCATTTTCCTTCTCCTTTGGGCCTTCCATAGGTATGACTGGATGTACAATACTTCTCGCAGGAGCTGTTTGTAACATAGAGACATTAGATGGTTGTGGATCTGGAGCTGATTGAGCCAATGGAACAGTAGTTGCTTGTAACATTGTGCCTTGTGAATCTGAGACTGGTTGAGTCAATGGAACAGTATTCACAGATGAAATCGATGGAACAGTGATGCCAACCGATGGAACAGTATTCACAGATGAAATCGATGGAACAGTGATGCCAACCGATGGAACAGTGTTAACTGTTTTTTGGAAGACTAAATCACTCGCATAAATTGGAACTAACTCTTTTCTTGGGCGACCTCTTCTCTTTGCCATGACTCAGTCTGCTAGGTTAACTCACCTTAGCAGTTGCAATGGAGGAAAGGCGATGAAACAGTAGTGTTAACTAACATACAATTACACATAAAGTAAATAAAGAAGAAAAATCAATATAAGATTTAACGAGGTTCGGCTGAGCCTAATCCTGGGGGCAAAAGCAGAAAGAATTTTCCACTATGAATGAGAAGAAAAGTAAAGTACAATTTCTAGTTAGTCTTTTTTCATGCAATGTTTGTTAATTAATATCTCATGCTTATATATAATTATTTAGAAGATTTAAATATTAAAGGTATTTATATATAATTCAAATGACTCAAATATTTAACATGGTTAATGTCAAATATCAAAATGAAGTAAAAAAATTCACTAGTTAACGATTTTTTTTTAAATTTTTAGATAGCCAACTACAATGAGTTTTAAATTAAGAATAATATTTTCAATTATATTATTATAAAAATAATTATTATTGAAAAATAATAATATTTTAGAAACTGAAATTTTTAGAAAGAAATATTTTTAAGAGATATCAACACACCAAATAAAAGTTCAAGTACTAAAAGAGTCAAGTCTTATCCAAAGAGTCATGTCTCAACATTTAATTATTTTGCCATAAATATGAATTATTATTTTGCTTCATGACTATTTTTAGGATCCAATGAACTAGCAAGAATGGTATCAAAAAAGAAAAATAGAAGAAATAGTTAATTTTTTTTCAAGTACTTTATATCCAATGATTATCTATATTTATCGAGAAAGTGTAAATTTTAAGATTATTTAAATACAATCCAAATAATTTAAATATTTGACATGATTGGTGTCCGCGCATCCGCATAGGTATCAATTCTAGTTATAGAAATATTACTAAACAGTAACTATAATCAGAGGTAGACGTTGTGGACCCATAATTTGAAAGATCAATTAATTTTTTGGCTCTTTACAAACTTACTTTTAGTTTTATGGCTCTTGCGGAATATCGTGGGTTAACTAGCACACAATCACAAACAAAGTAAATAAAGAAGAAAAATCAACACAAGATTTAACGAGGTTCGTAAGCCTAATCCTCGGGACAAAAGCAGAGAGTGTTTTTCACAATGAATGAGAAGAAAAGTACAGTACAATCTCTGGAATCCCCAACTACAAGCCATATATATATATATATATATATATATATATATATATCCCAAAAGGTCCGAAACAAATAAGAGAAATATTTTCCAATTTGACAAGGACTATAAGTTTTCCGTTCCCAAATCTATGTGGACAATGAGTTTTTCTAAACCTATAGGGACTATAGGTTTCCTAAAAATACAAGGAAATAATTCAAGCCACAAATAATAAATTTTCCCCTTGGCTTGAATTCTCTTTATCAATAAGAACAACGTCTCTCTACCTTGCCTTCAGCCCTCGCAAGGGCTCCATCCATTGCCTCACACATCAACCAAGTCTAGGCAATGCCTAAACTTGTTAATAGACTCAATTTCTTTAGACATAGCACTAATTCGTCGATTTGGTTATGTACTCTGAATAGCTATAACACTCAAATGCATCAACGGTTTCTGCCACTGCCGAAACAAATCCCACATGATTTATTTATCCAAAGAAGATTCCCATCAACTTCGTTTGTAAACCTTTGCGGTCGGTTGATCACTCCCTTCTCTCTGCATGTTGCAATACTATATGGTTGTTGTTGTGCAAATACATCAACATTATAATTTTGTTCAATATTTTTCACCTCCTCCACTTCCTCTACTTTAGAACTACTTGCTGAGCTAGTGAAGATTCAATTTCTAGCTCTATACGGTCATTGAAACCACGATCTGTTTCTGCTATTGCCTCCCCCCCTGACTGTCTATTGAGGCAGATTCATTGAATGTTACATCCCTACTGATAATTAGCCCTTGAGTCTTTTGATCTGTGCACCACAACCTATAACTTTTCACTCCAATTGCATATCCTAGAAATATGCACTTCTTTACCCTCAGCTCAAGTTTTCCATTCCTCACGTGAGCATAAGCAGGACAACCAAATATCCTTAATTTTGAATAATCAGCAGGCGAACCGGACCATACCTCAAAAGGAGTTTTGAAGTCAATAGCTGTGGATGGAGATCTGTTGACCAAATAACAATATGTATTGATTGTTTAAGCCCAAAAATCATTGCTAACACATGAGTGTGAAAGCATGTTCCGTGCCCTATCACAAAACATTCTGTTCATACATTCTGCAACATTATTTTGTTGTGGTGTTTCGATACAAGTGCGATATCTCACTATGCCCTCTCTGTAACAGAAATTGTTGAACTCAGAATTGCAAAATTCTAACCTATTGTCAATTAAAAGAAGCTTAGCTTTTCTTTCCGTCTGCCTCTCAATCATCGTCTTCCATTTTACAAATATAAAAAATGCCTCATCTTTTATTTTCATAAAATATACCATACCATTCTTGAGTAATCATCAATCAAAGTCATAAAATACTTGGCACCACTCTTGGAGGGAACTCTGTTTAGACCCCCCAAGTTAGAGTGTATATAATCTAACTTGTCTTTGGTCTTGTGCTCGGTCTTCTTGTTGTACTTTACCCTTATCTGTTTATCAAACACAAAATGCTCAAAAAATTCAAAACTTGATTTCTATACCCATTCAGTAAATTCTGCTTACTCAACCAAGACAATCATTATCGCTCATATGACCAAGTTATAAATGCCACAACCGAGACTGATTTAGATCACTTTTCCCAAAAGTTACAACAGCTTCCCCTCCAACTACACTGGCCTGAAGATGATATAATTTAGAATGCAGTTTACCCTTCATGAGTAGCATGGAGCCTTTACATAATTTGAATATTCCATTCTCAAAGTTAAATTTATATCCTTGATCATTCAAAGTCGAAAGAGAAATCGAATTTCTCTTTATCCGAGAAACATGCCAACACTTAATGTTTCTGATAATTCTATCGAACATTCTCAATTTAATATTGCCAATCCCCTCTACTAGTAATGTATTATCATCTCTCATGTAGACAGTCCTACTCATTTGCTTGTAAGTTGTAAACCAATTCTTGTGCGGACACATGCAGAAAGTAGCACTAGAATCAAGAACTCAAGAATTCAGTCCATGACTAGAACCCATAGCACATATTTTCCCTACATAGTCACTATCATTAGAATTATTGCCAGTGTCAATAATGTTTTCTGAATTTTTTATTTTTATTTCCCTCTTTTCCCCTTCAGCTTAGGACAATCTCTCTTGTAATGACCTTACTCCCCGCACTCATAACAATGTTGCTTTCTTACTCTAGACTTTAATCTGGTAGAAAGCTCTTTTTCAACTCTTTAAATTTTAGTGATTTACTAACATCTTCCAGGGAAATGCTATCTTTCCCATATAGCAACGTATCGGCAAAAGTATCATAAGACGGTGGTAAAAATATATCATAATTAAGGCTTGATCCTCACTCTTTATTTTGATATCCACATGTTGATACCCAATTTTTCTCTGTATATTTTTTATGAAAATTACTTTCAAAAATAACATATTTATGCATATATAAGTGTATCCAAATGTTTTAGTTTTTTTCCTAATTTTTAAAAGATTTTTAAATCAATTTATTGCCTATTTCAGCAATACGAAAACCAATAATTATTCCTCAAATTATTATTTTGGTGATTAATTTATTTTATTCCCATATTTATTCCAAAACATAGCTAGAATAATTTTTACAAGTTTATTTAGTATTTTTAAAGCTAAATTGCATATAATTACAATATTAGCCTATTTTAGAATTAATTGCATTTATAATTATAAATTTGATTCCGATGTTTTTAGTATAATATTTACATATTATTAATTAATTTAGCACCATTAATTTATTTTCAAAAATTATTTTACTATTTTATAAAATAAAAAGGGAAAAATGGCTATTTAAAATCTAGCCCTACATCATTTCAATTGTAGCCCAAATCAACCCCCAATTAAACCCAATTGCAATTTCAAATACCCGGTCCTATTTCTAAGTTACCCGACCCCTAACCCGTTCATTTTTTTACCCGTCCGACTCCCTTTGATCTAGGCCGTTGATCAAAATGATCAATGGCCACGATTTCACCTATCCCTTTTTAATCCTCCAGAACCCCAAACCTAAAACCATTTTCATTCACCCGCCGCCTCTGAAACCCCCCTCTCTCAAACTCTCTCGAACCTTCTCTGAATCCTAATCGTCTCCTACCACTTCTACCGTGAAACTCTTCGAAATCCATGGCTTCTCAGGCCATGAGAGTCTTATACTCACCTTGCCTTTCTCTTACACACATGATACCTGAAGATTCGAGGCCAGACTTCGAAGTTTTGCGCTCAGACCTTTGCCGATTCAAGGTTCCAGAGCCATCGCTGGCCTTTCTCTGGGGTACCATGGTGTTTGAGCCTGATTCTGACCTTCACGACTCAGATCGGTGACTTTTCAAAGCCTTTCTCATCTCTAGGGTTCTTCTGAAACTCTAACTCTTCGAGGTTTTCTCCGATTTCTTTAGATTTTTGTTGGGTATCTATTCTATCTTTGAGTTTTTAAACGACTTACCCTAACTTTTTTTTCAAAAATTACTTTAAAAAAACCTTTTTTTTTCGATCTAGGGTTTTCTGAAAATGTTTATGTATTTTTTAAAAGATTCTTTGTCATGCATGTGTATTTTCCTCTATTGTGCTCATGTGTTTTTATCTACCACATTCTTGTATGTGTTCTGTTCTTGTATACTCTTCTACTGAGCTTCTGTACTCCGTTCTTATATGTTTTCTTACTGTGTTTTATATGCTCTATGCATGTATGTTCTTCTACCATATTTTCTATACTATGTTCTCGTATTTTCTTCTACTACTGCTATGTTTCGCCTATTATACTTTTCCTACTGTGTTCTTAAGGTTTTGCTATTTCTATTCTACTGAATCTCGTTTGGATTTCTCCTGAAAAGATCCTCTTAAGCATGCTTCTTCTATTGTTCTTATCGGTATTTTCCATCATGTTCCTTGAATACTTCTACTGTGATTGCATGTTACTTTGCTCTTATGTTTCCTCATGAATTTTGTTGCTGAAGAGGCAGTTCCTTGAATACTTCTACTGTGATTGCCTTCCCTTTCATCTTTGCTTTATGGTTTGCTTGAACTAGGGTTTTATTTTTTAGAACCCCTGACTTTTTCAGACTAACTTCGAGTCTTTGAATTGAGTTTGGACTTCTTTGTTTTCATATGACTTTGACTTTGACCTTTTTCTAAACTCTATTACTGGATTTTCTATTGATTTTATAATGGCATGACAATTTTATTTCATACTTAACGTGTCTGTATGGTCTTTATATATGATGAATCGTTCTTTTAAAAAAGGCTTTCAACTTGTGATAAATTCAAAACTCCTTCTAAATAAGTCTAACTGATTGCTTGCTGATTTCCCTTAAGTTAAATCTTTTTCCATCTTTCTGGTTCTGCTCATTCATAACAAATCTCTAACCTCTGATTTCTTGGCTGTTTATTGTTTTTCTTTCCTTAATTGTACAAACATATATTTCAAAAACCCTGTCCTTAAATAGCCTTTATGTATTTTACCTCAATGGCATGCTTTACACAAAGGATTTATTCAATTCCCTTCCTTAAATGGTTTTACCCACTTGAATTTGAATCTCTTAATTAAGGGAAGCCTTGTGTAATTGATTGACAATCAGTTTTTGCACTATTTTTCTTACCTTATTTCTGCACTATAAAAGGCACGACCCTTTTTCACAAAGACACGCTTCAGACTTCACAATTTCACAATCTTTTCTGAACTCACACTTATAGTATTCTATCTTCCTATTTTCACTTTGGCTTTTACAAGACTACTGCTTTTTCTACTTATTTCTTTGAAACTGGTATGCCCTAATTTAAGTTTCAGCATCACCTCAATGTATTTACTTACAGTCTTTGTATCCATGTCTGCTTTATTGTTTTTCGTAGATTTTGACATTCAGCTTAATATGCCCATGTTCTACTGCTTGTTTGTGTTGTAAACCTTGGCTTCGTATTCCATTACCCCTTATGTGTTGCTGAGTGGTGACTTAGGGCATGGCAATATGAGTTGTTGTCCATGAGCCGAGTTTTGAACCAATAGGGTCTTAACCTCTAAACAGGCTAAAAGGTGTGCCAGCATATCCCATTGCTGAGTATGCCCATTAGTCTGCTTTTTTTGTTGCAAACTTCCCATTCTCTATATCCGTATGTGTACTGTTTTCCTTCCCCTTTTCTCCTTTCAGAATTCTGCACTTGCACTCTCTCTCTTATTTCCTAAGTTCTACCCCCCCTCTTGTGAGCCTTGCCTTGGGACTTTGAGTTCCCTCTAAACTCGGACACCTGAGGGCTGGACCTTCCACAATACACTATGGCTTAATATGGTGATACATAAGAACATCATGGAGTTCTTATAAATCTCTTAGGAAACTTTGATACACTCAGGTGAGAGAAAGACTTTGAAACATGATCTTTGGAGTTGGTTCACTTCATAATTCAGACATGAAGTCTGAATCATGCCCTCCTTGGTTTTAATTTTCAATTTCTGATGTATTTTCTTTTCTTTGGATTGTAATAACTTGTAATAAAACTTTTGGGGATGGCTAGTGAAAAGGGAGGAGTAACCATGCATGTAAAATGGTAGATAACTTGCCTATAGGAATCTCTACTTTCAGCATTTTTTCATATAACTACCCTGCCTATAGGATTTCTGCATTTTTCATGTAGTTACCATGCCTATAAGATTTCTGCATTTTTTATAGTTACCATGCCTACAAGCATTTCTGCATTCTCATTTAGCTACCATGTCTATAAGAACCTCAGCATTCTCACTTAGATGCTATGACTATAAGAACTTCAACATTCTCATTTAGATGCCATGACTATATGGATCTTGCACTTTCATGTAGATAATGTCTATAGCCTCTGCACATGCACGTAGAAAATATGCATATATGTCCTTTCTGATTCTTGCATATCCGCTTTTCACTAGGCAAACTTGTCTATAGGTCCAAATAACCAAAAAAAACGTAATTAGATATCACGCAATGCTTAGATATCATGTTGTAGGATTTCTGTACTCTTCTATGTCTATATCGATGTTTTAAGTTGGTTAACACATAGAAAGCATTCCTATAGGGTTTTTAATCAAATCTGAATCGCCTCATTCGTTGGTAAGTTTAAATTATCAGTAGTAATGCATTCCTAATTGCAGAACTAGTGCTCTTCTTCTAAAAACTTGCTTTTAGCTGACAACTTTTCTTAATCAGTCTGTATGCAATCTGTTATGAAATTAGTAGATATCATGCCTATAGAAGCTTCGTCCAACACTTAAGCATGCCTTAGGATAAGCTATAAACTGAATGGGATTTTATTCACTACAACCAGCATGCATGCCTGATTGAGGCTTCATATCTGAATTATGTAGTAAATAAGTCTGCCTCAACCTTTAAGTTCTTCCACGTTCAGTATTAAATCAGACCCTAAGCAGTACTTACAAGACATTATAAACTATGTGCTTTCTCTGGTTTAAAGGAGGCCTATCTGAGCCCTTGTTATTTGTTATATGCTAACCCCAAAAACTTGCTATATGTGTTTTGTTTGCCGCTTTAGAATTTTGCCTTTGTAACTACAACAAACCTAAAATCCTTCCCTGTTAGGATTAGTAGTCTTAATACCTCAGGGATTAATAGGATTAGGGGGGGGGGTAAAAACATGCAATAAGTAAACGAGACCATTCGTGCTTTAATACCTTAAACGGGATGGGAAAGGGTAGATATTGATATGATGATCGGTGCGTTAATGCCACATGTATCCCCTCTCTGAGGAGTGATTATCGGGTATTTCATTGACGTGATCCATATTATTGATAAACCTAGGACCCCTTCCCTTTGTTCTTTGTTTCTTTTAAATCTTTCAAAACCATTTCTTCTAAGAAACAAAAAATCAACTCTCTTTAGTTCTTGCTGATTTTGTTTATTCTTGATAGTTACATAAAAAACCCCTCCTATTTGAAAGTCTACTTGCTTGTGTGTTATTTGTACCTTAAGTCATAATAATAGCTTGGCCGGGAACCACACTAGTGGATTCTGAGGGGTGCCAAACACCTTCCCCGTAGAATAACTTCAAGCCTTAGCCAATCTCCGGTTATCCAAAGAAAACCATTATTAGGGTGCTAATGCACTTAAATCATTAGGTGACGACTCTTCAATTCTCTTAAACCCAATTTCCAAAAGGAAACGAGTTGTCCTTCCAAATGTCAAAAACACGATTTCGCAAGAAAAAGAGGGCGCCACCACATTCTTCAGGTCTATTATAATTGAATTAAACTCACATATATGAGTTTTAACAGTTGTACCTTCATTCATACGGAGATTTTATAATCTCTTTTTCAGGTAGAGGCGGTTTGTTAGCGATTTCTTAGAATACAGATCTTCCAGCTTTCCATGCCATTGTTGCAGAAGTTTCTTCAGCAATCTCGAAGAACACTATCTATAACGCTTATGAAGATCGCACTCAAAGCCCTCTCCGTCAGGTCTACCTTCTCTGTCTCTTTCATATCTTTAGGAAAATCCTCATCAATTGCGTTCCATAACCCTTGTAACACCATGGACGATTTCATCCTAATCTTCCATATAATGAAACTAGAACCCCCATCAAAGTTCTCTACTTCATACTTTGATGAAGACATCTTAACCCTAGATTATATGTAGAAACCCGAACCTGCTTTGATACCAATTATTGCGGAATATCGTGGGTTAACTAACACACAATCACACACAGAGAAAATAGAGAAGAAAAATCAACACGAGATTTAACAAGGTTCGTCTAAGCCTAATCCTCGGGGAAAAAGCATAAAGAGTTTTCCACTATGAATGAGAATAAAAACACAGTAAAATCTATGGAATTCCCAACTTCAAACCCTATATATAAATCCCAAAGGGTCATAAACATACAAGAGAAAAGTTTCCCAATTTGACCAAGACTATTGGTTTTCTTTCCCAAATCTATAAGGACAATGAGTTTTCCTAAATCTATAGGGACTTCGGGTTTCCTAAAAATACAAAACAATAATTCAAGCCACAAATAACAACGACCCTAGCTCTTTTATTTACACATGGGAGATGTACTTTTACACGTAAGAGATTTATCTTTTATACATAAGAGATCTAAAGAGGTCATTTTCTTAATTCAAAATTGTAAGGAGCATGATGTGCACATAATAATAATTTGAACATGGTAGAGGCATATGGGAATATTTCTCAGCCAATACCTCCATTGTAATTTTAATCTTAATGATTCCAATAAAAAAATATGATCATTTAAAATAGGCAAAATACATAAATGACCCCTTTAGGTTGTCCTCAACGATCAACTAAACACCTTAACAGAACCATTTTTCATTTTAACACTTCAGCATGGCTATTAAGTAGGTCAAGTAAACACCTGAGTATAGCAGACCATATGCGTGAGTTTCACTTTCCAATGACATGTCAAATGGACCAATCAAAAAATGACACGTGTAATTTTGCCATAAAATTTGACACATGTAATTAACAAAAAAAATACATTTAATGAGGTTTGGTATTTTTTTTGAATATTTTCCTCTTAATAAATCTTAAATTAGTTGTTTTAATGTATTTTCTCTTCTTATGAGCGGGTCAAATGCCTCGGTAGTAGATAAATGTATCTATGGTTCATGTCGTTCGACCCTTGGCAATTTACAATTTATATTTATATATTGGATCGGGCTGTACGACCTCAACATGATTTGCGCATGATAAATCTTTGGAACTAATAATGATTGGTATTGCTTCATAGGCTCGAGATATTAATTCTTAAATGACGAAAATAAATTTGGAAATTTCCTATTATAAAAGAATTGTTTGCTTACTTCTTGTTATTGAGCTTTCAACTGTTTATTATAATCCATGCTTAATTATAATATCGGTATTTTATAGTTAGCCCGTAGTAAGTGTCGGAGTTGACTCCTCGGCACTACTTCTTCGAGGTTAGACTAGATACTTACTAGGTATGTGTTGATTTATGTACTCATACTACACTTGCTGCACATTTTGTCCAGGTACATTTATTTCTAGTGGTCTTGTGGGTGCAGATGCATGGTTATTGCTTAGTTGAGTTGCATCCTATGTTGCAAGTCCGCAGTGCACAGAGTCTCCAGCAGCGTTAGTTACACTCTTCTGTCTAATTGTATTCCACACAATTACTGTATATTACTATCCTTCCTTGTGGATGTTTATACACTTGTGACACATGGTTTTGGGGGTGATTATGGGTTGATTAGTGTTTTAGTTTTGAACATATTATCCTTTACTCTGTAAATTCTATCTCTTACTATTAATTTAAGTAAACTATGATTTCAAAAATACTAAAATGAGTATATAAGTTAATAATTTAATATTGGCTTTCCTGACAATGGTGTTAGGTTCCATCACAACCTTTAATGGATTTTGGGTTGTGACAATATGGTATTAGAGCACTAGGTTCACTTAGAATCACGAGTCATGAGCAAGTCCAGTAGAGTCTTGCTGATTAGTATGGAGACGTCTATACTTATCTTCGAGAGGCTACAGGGCTGTTAGGAGCACTTTCTTTCTTGATTCCTCATCGTGCAATTTGACTCCTTTGAGGCTTATACCTTTGTTTCTTTCCTATTCAATCTTATTCGACGTGAAACACTTGTTATCAATTGGGAATCTAGGAACTATAATGGTACTGCAGATGTGGTACAGGATGTTTCTCCCTACTTATTCGATTGGTCTAATACCATGGCCTTGCGGAAGGATATTCTATCATTTCAGCTCAGTAGCAGTATTTCTGATGGTTTTGAGGCTATGCACATATTGCTATAATGTTCATGAGTTGTTATCGCTTAGTATTGATATAACAGTAGGGTGTTTATCTATTTGTCGGGGCGGTGAATGACTTGAAAAGGGGTTTCAATTGTTTATTTCCAGCGGAAGAAAGGCAACTGGACTAGAAAATTCATGTCTGGGTTGATAGAGTAACGAGACTTGGTGTTTTCGAGCGTGGTAGAATTTTTATTTGTGATATGGTGTCGCCGTCCTTGATTGATTGTGTTAAGTTCTACGATATTATGGTCTTCTTTAATTTGACTTTGTTGTGTAAATGATCCCGGAAGAGTTATGGCGGTTTAGATCACGACTTGAGGTTTGTATTTTTTACGGTTAGTGGAGTTCAACCGCGTGTTGCAATGGTTTTTCTGAAATGCGTTAAGGAAAATGTTTCTTTATGAAGAAGTATTTATTCTATTAGTGATTCAGGAGTTGTGATGAAGATTTTATACTACTGCGTAGTGGCATGTTAGGTGTAGTGAGCAACATGGGAATGTGAAGTTGAGGGTCAAGGTTACGGTTCAATGTTGTCAAGAATGTCACGAGCTCAGATGAGAAAGGATTCAGATATTTACAGTAAACTAGAGTTATCTTTAGTGTCACCTGAGATCAGTGTCCTATGTAAGAGGTTTGCTGTGCTGAATTGCGAATTCCCAATCCGCCTTACATCAGTGGTGTGGATGTGAAGACATGTAACCTGGTGCAGTAGGTCATGGGAGCGTATCCCATGAGGAGGTTGTATGAGTGTGATATGTAGTTACTTGGTTATGAAAGATTTAGACCAAATATGTAGATTGTGGTACCATCGCTAATGTGAGAATTTATGCTTGAACAACGCTTGGTTCATTTGGCCGGCTGTGGAAGTTTCTTTCAAATTTGATGGATGTTCTTGTGTGTCATGAGAAAAAGGGTTATTGTGGATCTTTGAAAGGCTATTAGACCAGTGCAGTTTTGTTAGAATCGGTTTGAAGTCCATGGATGGTTCTAAATGTGAATGTGTGCTCTATGTCAGACCGGGTGTATTTATTGCGGCATAGCATTGCCTATGGGGGAATATTGGGGCTTTAGATGTTATTTCTATCGTCACTATTCCATGTAATATTTTATTATGCCATGTGGGTTGTGAGACGACTTGATTATTCTCACATATGTTGTGGTCTTGTGTGGCTTACAGTGCTACATGAGCAAGATGGCTCTCGAGATATAGGTCATTTATTGCATCTTAGTCGTGCTTGGGTTTTGTCTTCTAAGGAATGGTATTATGCACTTGGCATGCTTTTGGTTGACATTCGGGTATTTCATAGGTATGAAAATTCTAGCTTGGTAAGTATATTCTTATAGATTATTATATGTGGATCAGGTGGAATCCCTCCATAAGTATGTTAATTTGATCGGGTGGCACGCTACCACGGGTATCATGGTTGGATTGGGTTGCACGCCACAATAAGGTAGTGTTGCATACAGTTTCCCCATATCTATTCTTGTGTGTGTGTTTATCATTTTCTGAGGAAGGTTCATAACATCCTTCGGTTGTTTAAATAGTTACATGGGTTGAGTAGTTCTTTCTAAAGTTCGTTTCTTTATACATCACATTCGAGTTTGTAGCTTGTTAGCACACTATGGCATCATAAGAGACTTCTGGTAGTTTATGAGATGGCTTATTATCTGAGTAGCTTTTACCGTGGGATACGAGAATATTAGACCTGGGGTCAGTGTGATAGGATTTATAGAAGGCAAATTAAAAAGAAAATATTGTTTTATAGTTCAGAATTAGGTAATAGTTCTTGTTAGGAGAAGAGACTCAAAAGTTTGTTGATTCAACAGGTGGTTATGAACTTCTACATATCTCTTCCATTGTGGAAGTATTGCAAGAGTTTAAATAGGACTTACATGCGTAATGAGGTGTGTTGTGGGCATTAGATTTGTTGGATTTTGGCTATGATTGCCAGGGGATATAATTATGGTTATGTGAATTATGCGGTGCATGGTGTAGATTTAGTAAAGATAGGCAAACATGTCTTGATACATCGTGTAGTGATTGATATGGTGTTCGTATGTTAGAAACATGCCTGATAGAGAATTTCAGATTTTGGGATTTGGTTCTAGGGCTTGTGATTAAATAAAGAGGGGGGGGGGGGGGAGATCTTTAGACTGGCTTGAGCTAATGTGCTCAACTATGTTATGGTAGTATGGATAGGTGCTCAAGGGGTTAAACAATGTTTTCAGGCAACTCCAAAGTAGTTCTTAGCACGTTCGAAGACGAATGTTGTCTAAGTGGGAGAGAATGTAAGTACTCGACCGGTCACTTTGAGCTCTAGTGCGTCGTTCAGCTGTTTCAGGCCATGAGCAACATTAGTTTAAGTATTATGACTTATACTGTGGTCGAAATTGAATCTCGGGGAGTTCAAAGTTGATTTGGAAAGAAAATTTTAATTTTTGAAGTTTTAAGTTAAAAAATTTGACTAAGGTTTGATTTTGAGTAAACGACCTTGAAATCGGGATTAGAAGGTTCTAACAGGTTTATATGATGATATTGGACTTGGGCGTATATCCAAATCGGGTTTTAGATGACCCAAGAGCGTTTCAGCGCCAATAATGGAAAGTTGGCATTTTTAGAAGAATTTCATACGTTTGGGTTGAAGTATATTTTAATGTCATCAATGTACGATTGGAATTTCGACTCCAGTAATAGCTTGGTATGGTGATTCAGGTTTTAGGAGCGCGTTTGGATGTGGATTTGGAGGTTCGTAGGTCATTTGGGGGCCATTTGGAAAAAGTTACAAATTTGAAGGTTTTTGGAAAGTTTGACTGGGAGTAGACCTTTTGATATTGGGTTCAAATTCTGATCCTCGCAGTTGGAGTAAGTCCTAATGTCGAATGTGATTTGTGTGCAAAATTTGAGGTCAATCGGACATGATTTGAAGGTTTCGGCATCTAATGTTGAAGTTCTAAAGTTTATTAAGCTTGAATTGGGGTGCAATTCATGATTTAGATGTGATTAGAGGCCTCGAGCAAGTTTGTGTGATTGGACTGAGTCCTGGGAGCCTCGGCTGTGTTTCGTGGTAGTTTCAAGCCAAATTGGAATGATTTGCGATTGTTGTTGCTGCTATCTGGTTTCCTTATTCGCGAACGGGAATGGATTCATGCGTTCGTGAACGCGAAGGGATTCATGCGTTCGCGAATGCGAAGGTATTCATGCATTCGCGAAGGAGACTTTTGGAGGCTGCTAGATTTAGTCATCGCGAACACGATATGAGAGATGCAAACGTGGTGAAGAGCTTGAGGGACCTAAGCGAATGCGACCGGGCAATCGCTAACGCATATAAGGAAGTGAGGAGCTGGGCATGAGGCTCTTTGGCCTATGCAAATGCGAGGCCAAGTTTATGAATAAGAAGCTATGCGGGCGGAAGGCTTCGCGACACGTCGTTAGGAACGCAAACGCGAAGAAGATTTTCTAGGCCCGGGATTGCTGAGCTTCGCGAACACGGGGGATTGCTGCATTCGTAAAGGAGATCGCCTAGTCAGTGTATAAGTTGCAAGAACGTGAGTTTTGGCCATTTTATCTCATTTTCTCCATGGGAATCGACCTATGAGATTTTGGAGCATCATTTTCATCATTAAGCATGGGTAAGAGATTTCTACTAGGTGTGAGTTACATACAAGGTTTATATATGGATTTAGGCGTGAAAATCTACAGAAATTTGGGATTTTGAAGAAAAACGTAGAAATTAGTATTTTTGGATTTTGACCGCAAAATTGGACATGAAATTTGGATAAACTATATATTTGAGTTTGTAGTGTTATGGGTAAAGTTTATCATCGAAAATTTCCAGAATCTGTGCATGTGGGCCTGGGGTGACTTTATCAACTTATCGGGTAGAGTAGGGAGTTGTTATAAATTGAACTCGAACAAGTATTAGAGTATATATTTATTAGATTAATACACGCTTGTATCATATCTTCATATGTAGGTGACCAGTAAGCAACCGTTATCCTAGCAAGAGTGACTTCACTCTAGTTCCTTCAACTATCTCAAATTTGACTGACCGCTCCTGCATCCATTCCAAAATCTCGTGTCTGTACTTGTAAATGCTTCATCAGCATATTCCGCTAATGAATATGGAACTACATATGACCTAATTCCTGTAAAACAAGAGATTTGTAAGTAGCTCAAAGACCAGAGTCCGGCTTCTATCTTTTAAAATATCACATCCATTCAAAATTGACCATCATTTCTTTACCCGAATACTCTTTCATCCTTCCTGGGTAAAAAGGGGAAGCTGTTGATACCCAATGTTTTCCAATAATATTTTTTGTGCATATATACCTTTGAAACCATGCATTAGCATCAATGGGTTTTTTTTCATGATTTTTATACCCTTAAAATAATTTATTTTAATAATTTCTTCATGTAAATAATTACAAAATTTCATCACAAATTAATTTAAAACATCTCTTGATTTACTTTTATTATTATAGGTCCTATTGAGTCCAAATTATTTCATAAATAGCCAAATTGGAACCTTTTGGCAATTATTACAATAACTTCGCAATTGTAACCCATGCATACATTTTTATATTATTTTATCAGAAATTAGTCATTTTGCATTTTTAAATATTTAATAACTATTTGTTTACAAAAAAACATCTCTATGCATGAAATTCATTTTTATAATTAGTAATTATTTAATAAATTTTTTAAATCAATTGTTTCGATAATTTAATAAATAGCCTTTTCATTTCAATTTTTTCCTAAAATTAACCAGTACTATACCCCTTCAATACCAGCCCAATCCAACCAAGCCCATTTGCACCTACTCGACCCAATACCTGAGCAAATCCTGACTGTTGATCATTTTGATCGACGGTTCATATTTTCCCTCACCTAAAATAGCCCTAATGATCTTCCCCCCAGACCTATTATTTTCTCCTCCTCTCACGCCGATATCTGATCCCCTCTTCTCTTAAAAGCTCGCAAGTTCTAACCCTAACTCACCCTCATCGTCGTTCATTTGCTGCCGTTCATGGTGTTTTCCCACCACCATCAGACCACTAATGGCCTCTCTTATGTTGGTATTGCCATCTCTAAGGTCCTCGAGGGACCAGGGTTTGTCCACTTGCATCTATGTCGCCTTAGATCTATGGATTTCTAAGCCTACTTCTTCCTCCCTATGTTTTTCTTCTCGAACCCCTAATTTCTTCCTTCTGAACTTCTTAGATCTATACGGATCTGAGATGTTTTGGACCTATTTCACATGAGTTTTATAAGAACCTTCTGATTTTCGAAAGATTTTCCATTTTTCTAAACTAGGGTTCTCAAAAATTTCTTTCTCCAAAAAGTTTGATAATTTTGTGTATTTAATATTCTATTTCTTACGTATTTTAATCGATTTCGTAAAGGTTTGCTTTAACTCTAACTAGTTTATGCTAAAAGACCCCCCAAAAAAATTCGATATCTTGTTTGGTTTCTGAGTTACTTGTGCACTGACTTTGTCCTATGCTTTGGCTCCTGTAATTTTTTCTTAGCTTAATCCGACATCTTGTGATTTTTTTATCCTAATATGCCTCTACTAAGGTTCTTGGTTCGACATTTCTACTGATTTTATATGCCTATATTCATTCTGGCTATTCATGGTAAACCTATATTTTTCTCCTTAAATTAGTGTTGTTTACCAATTTGTTTCATTAAAACTTATATGTTGAATCTTGACTATTCCTTTCTTGCCTCATTTTATCTGCGAACTTGATAACTCTTTACATGATTTTCCTTAATTAAACCCTTGCCTATTTTCATTCTGAAGTCTTTATTTTGGTTTGATTCGAACAACTTTCCTTAATAAAGCCTTTGCTTCTTACTTATTTACTCAGTCTGATTGAACTCCTTGCCTTAGTTAGCTCATGTCATTATCATGGATTGATTATCCCTTGATTATGGGGAAGACTTTATTGATTTCACGTGTATGACCGATTTTGTAAATTTTCCTAATTGCCACATAATTGATTCTTTACCTTATTTTGTTTAACTCTTGATTACTATATACGCCCTTACCTATTCTCACTTCTAGACATGGACAATAGTTCATAAACTACCATATTTACACTCTAAATAAGGCTCTTTCTGCTCTTTCTGCTACTTGTGATCTCTGCTATTCTAGCCGGCTGAAAGCAAGGTTGGAAATTGCACAATACATGTCTCATATCTTGTGTTTTCTTTCTTTAACTAGGTATGCTTCTGATTAATTTTTAAGAATCTAAACATGTGTTTATTTACTGCCTTTGTTCATATGACTTGAGTCCATTCTTGCTTCTGTTTACTGCTTACCTAGCATGCCAAATACTGCCTATTCAAATCCGTGATGAGCATGTTTTTGCTTTACTTGCTTGTTTGCTATCTTGTTTAACATGTCTACATATGTAACTAGCATGTTTGACTGACTACTGTTTATCTAGAATTTGTGTAATTAGCATGACTACACTTGTTAATACTTGCCTAGCATGTCCATTAAGTCCTTGCCTGTTCTGCCTTACTCCTGCTAGGTTAGCTAATCTCTCTAGAGTGACTCTAGCTGTGTTGTTTATATGTCCTCAACATGTTTCTTCTGTGATCTTTGTTGCATGACCTCCATTCTATCTAACCTACTAGTTCTGTAGAGCCCCTTAAGAAATCTTTGCATTCTGTTGTTTACGTGCTCCATTTAGGCATATTCTCTGTGTTCCCAACCCCTCTTTCCTTGTGTGAAAGTTGTTTGCCAAAGTACTTCCTAAAGCTGCTTGTTCTATGACATATGTTCTGACTGCAAATTGTTTTTCATACTTTTCTGGAATTGTTTTCTCACTAAATGAGTACTAGTTTTCTGAAATTCTTTCCACTCCTTAGACCTTTCTTTATACTATCTATTTAACTCTTTTTAACCGTTATGTACTTTCACTTACTGCTAGATTATTAAGTCCTACCCTTGTGGTATGTGTACTTCTTAGAGACCCTTGATATATCTCTGAACTCTGGCATATCAGGGCTGGTACTTCCACACTACACATAAATCAATTCTTATTGAGAAAGGTCTAGGTGTGAGCACTGCCCGGGGTCCTCGAGGTCCTTAGGGAACTCTAACACATGTAGACATGAAATTGGCTATGAACTTTTGGGGCATTTGAGACTACTGAAGGCTTGGAAATCTCTTTGGCCCTACTTCACGCTCCCTATAGCTTAATTTCTGTTCTATTTATGTAATTTTTATTCTAGCATCGGTTTGTAATAATTAATTGTAAACAGATATTGGGGTGACTAGTGAAAAGGGGTGGGTAGTTGTATATTGTAGGTAAAGTTTGGTAGATAACATGCCTATAGGGTCCATTTTGATTTAAATGTCTTTGTTAGATAACATGCCTATTGGGTCCATTTCGATTCAAATGTGTTTATTAGACAATATGCCTATAGGATCAACTTTGGTTTAAATAAGTTCTTATTGCTTTACTTTTTACATAATTAGAAGTCATGACTATAGGGTCTAAAATCTGCTTAATTGTAGAAATCATGCCTATAAGATCCAAAATCAATTAATAGAAATCATGCGTATAGGATCTAAAATCAGTTTTAGTTAGATCTAAAATCAGTTTAACTTTGACTCACACCTGTAAGTTTTGTAAATTAGATTAACTAACCTACTCGTTTCTTTAATAGTCCCCAACACTTCATTTAATAATATTATTAGCAAGCATGCCTATTGGATCCTACCCGTTTAAAATTGTTTACTGATTTACTGCATTTCTGATTAATGATTAGATACCATGCTAATAAGATATTGCTATTACAGACCTAGGCAGGCCTGTAGGGCGACTAAAACTATGCAAAATGTAAAACTACGCTCTATTATCTGTGATTGCTCATATTCAACAAGTCTAAAATTAGTACGTGAACTGAATATGTCTTTGATACTTTGGTCCTAACTTAATACTGCATATTCTCTGCTCACCTAGATATCTTGCTCTAAGGTTTCTTTTAAATACCTGGAACTATATTTAAGACGTGCACTTGCTTGCTCTGTTTGTGGAGGTAAAACTCGTGCCTTTAGTTTCTCTATTTAAGTCCAGTCCTAATTGTTTTGATTGTCTCCTATATTGTCTCCTTTATGTACCTTAGGATGGTCTAGACTATCCAAACTAGAGGTCCTAATTACTTCCAGGCCACAAGGAAGGGACAAGTGGTGCACACATATGATATCTTTTAAAGGTTGCTAGAATGCTTTAGGCTATGACCCGTGGGGGGGGGGGATTGGGTAGTAAGAATATGATGACTGCATACTAGTGTCACGTGTAGCCCCTAATCATGGAGTGATTACCGGGCATTGTATGGGTAAGATCCTGTAGGCTAACCAACCTAGGACCCCTCTTTCCCAGTTCCTACGTGTTTTAAATCAACTTTTTTTTCTTTATATATATATGCAAGATTGTTCAAACTTTTCCCTTGTTTCCGTTACTTAAATCATACATGTACTTAGTATGTCAAAACATGCCTTTATTTGTGAGTATGTGTTAAAACTATTTATTTGTTAAAAATGACTAAGTCACATAGTTTAATTTCGATCAGAACCCATCGTTGTGGTCAGGAGGGGTGCCTAACACCTTTTCCTCAAGGTTTTTTCGAGCCCTTGCCCTAATCTCTAGTAATGCAAAATATTTCATGAGTTAATTTCTCTAGGTGCTCTAATGCACCATAAATTTGTTAGGTGGTGACTCTCCAAATTCCTAAAGGGAAATAACTCATTTCCCCCATGAATGTCGAAGCCCGGACTTCCCCGTCAAAAAGGGAAAAAAGAGGCGCGACAGCATGACGACTCTGCTGGGGATATTTTTAGGCTCTTACCATAACGAACTTATCTTTTGTGAATTAGTCCAAGCATGCTATATCCCACTTACCCTTTCCCCTTATTTGAATCTAACTGTTCTATTTTCAAAGCATTTATGATTCTTTATTCCTAAAACTTACTTGTTTCTTTGTTTTCTTTTATATAACTATATATCAATTATTTAAATACTGCATTTATTATTTTCTTACGTGCAAATACTTGAAAACATGCTATTCGTTGTTGCATAAATCATGTTTAACATCATATTCCACACATGCATAATTAATCATATAGCAACGCTGATGAGTGTTTGCGATCTTCCTATATTTCAGACTTTAAATTCAAAAAGGCGTATTTGCGGTAAAACTAGTAGATCAACGGTTTGTTCGATGGTTCCGTGCCTTTCCCCCTCAAATTGTCCACTTGAGGGTCTCAGTATAAACCTCTATAGCAGCCTTACTCTGATTAACTGTACATGCATCATGGTCAAACCTAGCCGGGTTAATATGTTGTCCGCATAATAACTATCTAAGACAAGTCTTGTCCAAAAGTCCATCGGGTTTTCCATAATCCTAACGGACGTAACCATGAATATGTGAATTAATTTGGAGAAATAAGTGCCAAATATGCTAATCATTACTGTATAAATAGATGAACCTGGAGTAGGAAAGGGCCTAACTCTCTTTGTTTTGAAAAAAAATGAGGCACGAGGTTCCCAGATTCGGTATGGTTGGTAGCATTCTCTCACTCTTTCTAGATTGGTGGAGGGTTCTTCCTTCATGTGACCAAAACCATGTGAAATGAGTCTTAAGAAACTTTCCTTCTCTATTGGATCTTCAACCGAACAAAATGTTGATCGAGGCTGCAACAATGTTTTAGGACAAGGAAAGGGTTGTGTTCCATTTTGGAAACATAGAAATGACTCCCCTTCTAGCAGAAATAGGAGGATTTGCTGGGTTTCCTTGGGATAGCACTAATCTGTTAGCACCTGAAAATCGCATTGCTAGGGGATTTCTGAAGATGATGGGGCTGAAGAAGAATGATAACTTGAAATGACTAAAGGACTCCTACATGCCTTTTAAGTTCCTTTATGAAAGATACGGCCACAATAGCTCCTACTGTATTTTTGATGGTGAGTCCTCAATCAATTCTTTAGGTTGGATTCATTGTAGGGTCTTCATGTTTATTATGTGTTTCTTGGGCATGTTGGTATTCCCTATCCTAGGGGATATGATCCATACTAGGCTTGCCATGATGAACAAAACACCGATGGACGGAATCGAGGGAGAGACATACACTATCATACCTATGATCGTTGAAGACATGTATGGGATTTGGAGCGATGTCAGAAGGGGTTCAGATTCTTTGAGGGTTGCATCGTGCTGCTACATTTCTGGTTGTTGGAACATCTCCAAAAGGGACAATACCCTCAAGAATTTTCACAAAGGCCGTGGAATGATCACAAAGCCTTCCATCATCCTAAAATAATGAACTACATTCTAGACATGTTTGCTCTGCCAAAGAACTCTGTGGGATGGGTACAACATTTCAAAAATTTGACTGAGGATCAAGTCCAGTGGATGTTCGAGTGGTTCCCTACCAATGAATTCATCATCAGATCCAGAGAATTTTTACACTTGGTGTTGATTGAGTTAAGGTGCATATACCCTTACGCTCCTCTCAAGGTTTATGAGACAAGCAGGCAGGAGAATGATACCACGGGTCGCTAAAATGTGTCACTTCAGAGCCAATTTCCAAGGTGATGCTATCCTGTATAAGAATGAAGTGCAACACTTATGGACCTTAAAGATTATTGTGGAGAAGGATACTATTGAGCCCAATCGATGTCACGCGAGCCAATCATACCTTTACCTTTCGTGGTTGGAGGACAACATAATTGGGATCATTGAGCCAAGGGCTGGGCCAGAAAACAGGGTCATAGACGAGGTTGCTGAAGCAGGGATGAATTACAACAAGCTACGGAAAAGAGTTCGAGAGTCTAAAGCCGAACATACAACACTGCATAAGGCTAACATGGCGATGACTAATAAATGGAAAGAAAGAGCCATTCAACAAAGTGAGAGGCTAGAATATATAGAGTACAGTCTAATGGAGTTAGAAGGGAAGATGAGAAAAAGGGTCACTATCTACTAGGATGTTGAGGGAAATAAAGGAGGGCATCTGGCAAGGGCATTCCTGTTGCTAAACTTTCGCAAGTTGGGAGAATTGATCAACAAGTGCGTCCAATCTAGCGAGGGTCCTTCTATGACCAAGTAGATTAGATTTATTTTCTTAACTTTCAAATGTAATAAGGCCAAGAGCCATTAGTGAAATTATCCTATCTAGTTTCGTTTTGGTTTGTTTGCTTTTACATTAATGAAAGGAGGCAATATTGGCACTAAATTTCTCCAAATATATTTGTCGCTAAGCCTACCTCAGGCACAACGAGCTTCCCAAACTAGAATGCGAATTCACATTCCCGCAATATGTGCTTAAATACTGCAAACATTTCAGAATCCTTACTGACTTGTTTACCTTTTGTTTTTCTTTATTTCTTATTCCCATCCCCCATGGTTGGTTTGTTCATACTGGCATCATCAACATATCTAACCAGATCTAGAGGCCCTCCACCTCCTCCTCCTCCAAGTAATAGAAACAGGAAAGGAAAAACAAAAATGGATTACTTAAGTAGTATTCTAAAGGATAATGCTGAGAACGCAGAAACTTTAGATGGTCGGAGTACTCCGGCACCAAATGATCTAGTCTTGAGGTTGGAACAAAAGATACTAGAGCTATAGGGAGAGCTTGAGCAGGTTCGCAACTTGAAAACTTATCACTCACCCAGACTGTACCTGCCATCAACCAACAAAACACAAAGAACCTAGCACCTCCCTAACACACACTAAACCAAATCTGCAAAACCCTCATGCACCATATTAATACACAACCCCACCCCAAAATCTCAATCCCCTACCAATACCAACTCCGCTAAAACACCACCATCAACTAATTCAGTACCCACCAACCGCCACTAATCATACTCCTTAGAATACACCTCAACCCATTCCTGATCCTCAAAACTCTGCCAATGACCACCACTACACCCAGGCTCATGGCACTCACCAAAACAAACCTATATACATGGAAATCGTACCTCACTCTCTCCAACAAACTTCCTACACACTAGAATCCGCTGAGAAGGATCTGCTCATAAAAAACATGGCTGAGTAACTCAAGAAGTTGACAAGTCGAGTTCAGGGTGCCGAAAGAGGCAAAGGGATAGAAGGTTTGAACTATAAAGACCTATGCATACAACCAGCCGTAGAATTTCCAGGGGGTACAAACCTCCCAAGTTTGAGATGTTTGATGATACATGTAATCCCAGGGTTCACCTAAGGACCTATTATGACAAACTTGGCGGGGTTGGAAACGATGAAAATATTCGGATGAAGCTTTTTATGAGGAGTCTTACGAGAGATGCTTTGTCCTAGTACATCAGCCAGGATCCTAAGAAATGGTCCAACTGGGTGAGTATGACGTTTGATTTCATGGACCGATTCATGTTCAACATAGAAAATGCACCAGATGTTTTCTATATTCAGAACCTCAAGAAGAAGCCCACCGAGACTTTCTACGAATACGCTACTCGTTGGAGGTCAGAAGCAGCCAAAGTCCAGCCATCTTTGGATGAGGAATAGATGAACAAGTTCTTTGTTAGAGAACAAGATCCACAATACTATGAAAGGTTGATGGTTATTGAAAACCATAAGTTCTCTGACATTATCAAACCTGGTGAAGAATCCAAAAAGGCATCAAGAGCGGAATAGTAACAAACTTTGAGGCGTTTCAGGCCACTAATAAAGCCTTACAGTTAAGGGAAATATCTAAGAAGAAAGACGTGGGAGAAGTAATGGTTGCCCAAGAACCCAAAACACCATTCGTATACCGACCTCCCCGCTTGCATATCAATCACCTCCACCCACATATCAATCACCTCCACCCATATATCAACCGCCACTTCCACCTACATATCAACCTTCATCTCCTAGATATTCCCAACCGACCACTATTTATCACACCTATAATTCCCAACCATCTCATTTCCACTCACCTCCAACTCGCCAAAATTATCCAAGAGCACGACCTAATTTTGACCGCAAGCTATCTAGACAATACACCACTATTGCTGAACCCACCGACCAGTTGTATTAAAGGTTGGAAGTTGCTATTTACGTCACCCTTATTCTTGCCGTGGCATTAGAGAATCCATCCTAATGGGTAAACCAAAAAAAACATGTGCTACCATTCCGGTATGAAAGAGCACACCATTTACGAGTGCCGAACATTGAAAGATAAAATCCAGATACTGATTGACAACAAGGTCATAAAGGCAAAAGAAGCTGCACCTAATATCCGCAACAACCCTCTCTTGATTCATAGGGGTGGTGGGATACATTTGATAGAGATGGACGAATTATGGGATCCTCAGGGGTCAATTGGGCTTATTCGAGAAGGTGATGACTTTAAACCCTCAGTCAGACTTACTCCTATTATAGTACAGACGTCGTCACCAATTGAGGTTGTGGTAGCTACATCAGTTCCATTTGACGTAGAAGCGGCCAGACCTTTCACAGCAACGGTATCAATCACTTCTCTGTTCAATTAAAAAAACAATACCTTGGGATTATGTTGCCGAAGCTAGGCGGAAAGGAAAGGCAAAGATGGAGGAATCTGATACTGCACAAGGAATGACTAGGATCGGCAGAATCTATACACCTGAACACTTAGGAGGACCAAGTAAGGATGCCGCTACCAAGAAGCTTGTCACTGAAACAAGGCCAGATGACCTTTGGAGGAAAGTACAAGGAAGGGAATGCTCAATCATCAATCATTTGAACAAAACCCCATCTCAGATATCCATACTGTCACTATTGCACAATTCAGAGGCGCACAAGAATGCTCTGATGAAGGTGTTGAGTGAAGCTTATGTACCCAATAATATCACTTGTGGAGAGACGGCCAATATAGTAGGACAGGTGCTGGAAAGTCATAAAATAATTACGAGGATGAGCTACCTCCCGAAGGGTTGAATCACAATCGAGCATTGCATATCACAATACACCATGGTCTTGATTGATGAGGGCTCAAGCCTCAACATTTGTCTGTTGGATACTCTGAAAAAATTGGGCAAAGGTTTCCATGAAAAATGAGCAGGAAGTATGAACAGAAAAGCCTTTGATAGGTCTCAAAGGGCCATGACCGGAGAGATTAGTCTTTGTCTACAAATGGGGCCAACTTGGTTTGCCGTTGAATTTTGGGTGCTCGACATATCTGTTAGATAATACGCTTAACGCTAGAGGGGGGAGGGTGAATAGCGTTATAATAAAATTTAGCGTAAACTTGTGGAAATTAAAATTTGCAGGAAATAATTAAGTGCATTAAATAAACAAAAAGGAAAGAACGCACCGATGTATTCTGGTTCACCACAACACGTGGCTAGTCCAGTCCCCGAGAGACTCTCTCGAGATTTTCCACTAACTTGTCAAGCTTACGGGTGCTCAACAAACCTTTACAACTTAAGGACACAAGCCTTAACACCTTTGCTCGGAGATACAACACTCCAAGACTTCAACCAAGGAAACACAAGTTCCTTAATCACAATTCTCTTACAAGTGTACAAAACACTAAACACTCAAACAAAACACTCCTTAATGAGTAGATATGAGTAAAAGAAGTAAGCTCAAGATCACAACAACTATGGACAAGACTTTGGCTCTCAAAAGCTTTATGAAATGAATATAAAATGATAAACAATTGTATGCAAGCTTATAGCAATAGAATGATCAGTTGTTGTGTGTTGTTGTGTTTAAAACACTGAAATGAAGCTGTATTTATAGTTGAAAAACTTGGCATTACCGTTGTCTAATTGCCAATTAAGAGTTGCTAATTTTACTCTGTGACAATCGATTGTCAGGAAGCCACAATCGATTGTTTGCCAATCGTTCCAAAAATCAATCCCAGATTTTACGCTTAACAATCGATTGTCCAAGATCAACAATCGATTATTGGCAACGTTCAAAAAATCATTTCCAGATTTTACGTAAAACAATCGATTATACCAAATCAATAATCGATTATTCAGCAACGTTCAAAAAATCCTTTCCAGATTTTAATTTCAACAATCGATCAACAATCGATTATTCAGCAACGTTCAAAAAATCTTTTTCAGATTTTAATATCAACAATCGATTGTACAAAACCAACAATCGATTACCTGACGGTATTTGAAAACTTTACGACAACGGTCAGCTTCACAATCGATTGTGCAAAGTTAACAATCGATTATTTATCAGATTTTGAAAATCATTTTAGACACTGCCTTGTGACAATCGATTGTTATATACTTACAATCGATTATTTAATAACTTTGAAAAAGTCTGGAAGTCACTGCCTCAACACAATCGATTGTCATAAGTTCACAATCGATTATTTTGTGACTTTGAAAAATCTGAAGGACACTGTCGCTTCACAATAGATTGTCATTAGCTTCACAATCGATTATTCTGAGTTTTGAAAAACTTTGATGGACACTGCCTCATCACAATCGATTGTCATAAGGTTCACAATCGATTGTCATGCAGGTTTGAAAAACGTGATGCTCACTGCCTTAACACAATCGATTGTCATTAGGTCACAATCGATTTTCATGCAGTCTTGGCTTAACATAATCGATTATTATAAGTACATAATCGATTATCTTAGTCCAGTTTTTAGAGGCATGTTTAAAAATCATTTTGACTAATGAAAATATGCATGATTTAAAATCATTTAGCATTAAATTAAATATGCATGGTTTTGAAAAAATAATTTTACGAGAGAAGCCATGTCATGAGTCAAGTTGTCGGATCAAGAACACAATTAAGAACGACTCATTTAAACTATAAAACTTTGTCTTGTGCTTGAATCTCGTTATCCACCAATTGTGCGCTTGTACTTGAACTTCGTCATATATCAATTTGCGCTTCGTTTGTCATTCATCAAAACCTACACATAAGAACACACGTTTTAGTATAAAGCCTTGAGAACGTGTTTCCAACAATTTTCCCCTTTTTGATAATGGCAAACTTTAAGCGGGTTATGCAAATTAAACAGTTTATAAAGACGATTCAAGACAAGTAAAGATATGCAATAAGTATGCAATTAGTTCCCCCTCAATATATGAATTCCCCCTCAATTTAAGCTTATAAATATTGAGAGTGCATACCCCTTATCTTCCCCCTTTTGCCATTAGCAAAAATAATATTGGAAAATGCCAAAGATGTAAATAAAACTTGTTTATTTATTGGAAAGAGAAAAACGTGATTACTTAAAGAGAGCACCATAACTCATGTAATAGCATTACAATCGATTATTGATACGAGATAATCGATTATTAGACAACAGAAACCGATTTTTCTGAAGAAGACTTGATTATTGCGCGTCATGCTTTATAATTTCCCCTACCTTTAGGGCGATACCTGCAAAAATTCGTTAGATGTCTCCGACGCTCAAGTTAGAAATCATGTAAGATAAAAAGATGCAATGCATGACTTAGATCAACGTAGAGTCAAGAATCCCGAGTTCACTACGAATTCGGAAGAAGGACTCTTTCTCTAGGGGCTTTGTAAAGATGTCGGCCAATTGGTCTTTGGTTTCAACAAATTCGATTTCGACATCGCCCTTGAGAACGTGATCTCTTATAAAATGATGTCTAATTTCAATGTGTTTTGTTCGCGAATGAAGAACGGGGTTCTTCGTCAAGCATATGGCACTAGTGTTATCACATCTAAGAGGGATATGATCAAGACTTAGGCCATAGTCCAAGAGTTGTTGTTTCATCCATCGGATTTGAGCGCAACAACTCTCCGCGGCTACATATTCAGCCTCGGTTGTGGACAACGCAACACTTACTTGTTTCTTGCTAAACCAAGAAATGAGAGAGCTACCGAGCAAATGGCAAGTGCCACTAGTGCTCTTGCGGTCCAATTTGCATCCAACAAAATTGGAGTTGGAATAGCCAACGAGTTGGCATGAAGAACCTTTGGGGTACCATAGACCCACATTTGTAGTACCAACAAGGTACTTCAAAATCCGTTTTACCGCGGTAAGGTGAGACTCCTTCGGACACGATTGATAACGGGCGCATAAGCACACGCTAAACATGATGTCCGGACGACTAGCAGTAAGATAAAGAAGAGAGCCGATCATACCTCGATACTTCTTAGTGTCGACTTCCTTACCTTTCTCATCTTTGTCTAGATGATCGGATGTGCTCATGGGAGTCGCCATTGCTTTTGCATTGTTCATTTCAAATCTTTCAGCAATTCTTTGCAATATTTGGCTTGGCAAATGAACGTACCTTCTTTCATTTGCTTTACTTGTAATCCCAAAAAGAATGTTAACTCACCCATCATAGACATCTCAAATTCGCTTGTCATTAAATTGGAAAATTCCTTGCATAAGACATTGTTAGTAGCACCAAATATGATATCATCCACATATATTTGAACTAATAAAATTTCATTGTTTTTATGTTTAACGAAAAGGGTGGTGTCAACTTTCCCTCTAATGAAATCATTTTCCAATAGAAATTTACTCAATCTTTCATACCAAGCTCGGGGAGCTTGTTTTAAACCATAAAGAGCCTTTTTGAGTTTGAAAACATGATCTGGAGATTTAAAATCTTCAAAACCGGGGGGTTGTTCAACATAAACTTCTTCTTGAATAACACCATTTAGAAAAGCACTTTTCACATCCATTTGATATAAATTGAAATTCATAGAAGAGGCAAACGCGAGCAATAGACGAATAGCTTCTAATCTAGCTACGGGAACATATGTTTCTTCATAGTCAATACCCTCTTCTTGATTATAGCCTTTTGCTACAAGCCTAGCTTTGTTTCTAGTGATTACACCATTTTCATCTAGTTTGTTTCGAAAAACTCATTTCGTACCAATTATGGTATGATTTTCGGGTCTTGGCACCAAATCCCAAACGTCATTCCGTTTGAATTGGCTAAGCTCCTCTTGCATTGCCAAGGTCCAAAATTCATCCCCAATTGCTTCGGAGATGGTTGTTGGTTCAATTTGAGACACAAAAGCAGTATGTCCTAAGGTGTTCATAAGGGAGTTTCGGGTACTTACCTTTTCTCCGACGTCCCCAATTACCTGTTCGAGAGGGTGATCTTTGATTGTCCTCCACTCGTTAGGCATTTTCGTTTCATTCTCCAATTGTGGCGCTTCCTCCGTTGGTTGTTTCAAAGATTCGTTTTGATTTTCTTTAGGCGTTTCCTCTTGTATTTTGTCTTTCAAGCTATCTAAGATACCTGCAAGATCAAAACCAGTATCCTTTCTCGCCAAGCGAACATTATTTTCGGCAAATACAACATGAGGGGATTCCTCCACAGTTTCGGTTCTTTTATTAAAGACCCTATATGCTTTGCTACGTGAAGAATAACCAATAAAAATTCCCTCATCGGACTTAGCATCAAATTTTCCCAATTGATCTTTGCCATTGTTATGAATAAAACATTTACAACCGAATACTCTAGGATGGGAGATATTTGGTTTCCTTCCCTTATAGAGTTCATAGGGAGTTTTCATGAGTATAGGCCTTATGACTACTCTATTTAAGATGTAGCATGCGGTACTCACGGCATCCGCCCAAAAATGTTTGGGAATCTTAGCCTCTTCGAGCATGGTTCTAGCCATCTCTTCGAGACACCTATTTTTCCTTTCCACCACCCCATTTTGTTGTGGTGTTCGTGGAGCGGAAAAGGTATGCTCGATACCGAGTTCGTCACAAAAGTCCGCAAAGAGATTGTGATCAAACTCTCCCCCATGATCACTTCTACTTGAAGTGATGGTTGTTTCCTTCTCGTTTTGAACACGCTTAAGAAAATATTTAAAATTCTGAAAAGCATCACTTTTATTGGCAAGAAATAAAGTCCAAGTAAATCTAGAATAATCATCAACAATCACAAAAGCATAACGATTTCTTCCTAGACTTTCAATGCGAGATGGTCCAAATAAATCCATGTGAAGCAATTGCAATGGTCTAGAAGTTGAAACAAAGTTTTTGGATTTGTAAGATGCTTTTGTTTGCTTCCCTTTTTGACGAAAATCACAAATAGAGTCATTTTTCAAATTTCAAATTGGGAAGACCAATAACTAAGTTTTGTGAAATCAATTTGTTCAAAAGATGCATGTTTATATGAGCAACTCTACGATTCCATAGCCAAGTATCATCCTCTTTGCTCATAAGACAATCAACATATTCGGGTGAGGAATTAGCAAGATCAACCATATAAATATTATCCACTCTAAAACCACGAAGGATAATTTTAAAATCACTACGTCTAAACACTAAGCATTCATCCGAATCAAATAAGGCAAGATTTCCCTTGTCACATAATTGACTTATGCTCAAGAGATTATGCTTTAAACCTTTAACAAGTAATATATGCTTAATAGAGGAGTTTTCATCCTTACCGACCGATCCGATGCCAATAATCTTTCCTTTATTGTTATCCCCAAAAATCACACTTCCTCCTTCTTTGTGTTCTAGTTGAAGGAATTTGGATTCGTCTCCCGTCATATGTTTGGAGCATCCACTATCAAGGTACCATAGTACACTTGATCCCTTCAAACACACCTACAAAACAAATTAATGCGTTTTAGGTACCCATGCCATTTTGGGTCCTTGAGGGTTAGGCATATCATAATGATGCGATTGAGTGATATGTCTATGTCGTGTAAAACATGCAGGGGCAATATGACCAATGCGTCTACAATAATGACAAGTCACGTTGGGGTTATGCATCCTTCTAGGTTCATAGTAACTTGATGGACGAAGATGAATTACTCTATTTTCATTATGACTATTGCACATTTCATGAGAGCCATTTCTCCTACTATTAGTTCTAAAATGAGCAGCGTTTCTAGAGTAATGGTCATGTCTAGATGTTCTAGGAGGTTCAAAACTCCTTCTAGTGTTTGGCCTAGAATACGCATCATTTCTAGGGTAGTCATTTCTAGGTGGTAAGTCATTTCTAGGTCTTCTAAAATGTTCAACATTTGTTCTAGCATGCATATTTGTTCTAGGATTGCTATTTCTACGATAAGCATTTGTTTTATTAATCCTAGGTTGAGCCTTAGGTGGTTGGGGTTTGGCTTCAACCTTTTCTTTAGGCTCATTCTTAAAACCGATGCCATGCTTGGTTGACTTCAAATTAACAAGGACCTCATTCAAGTTTTTGTGGGAAGAATTAAACTTATCTAAGGTACCTTTAAGTCTATCTACCTCATTTTCGAGATGCATGCAAGAAGAGCAATTTTTAATAGAACTTTCGGGCTTGTCGACGCTTCTTTTTCCGAAAAACTTGTTTTCCTCTTTCAGCTTCTCATTTTCTAAAACCAGTTTTTCTAACTCCTTTTCTTTCAAAGAAAGCTGTTTTTGAAAATCTTTTTCTTTTAGAGAAGCATTTTCTTTTATGCTGTTGACAGTTTTTGAATCTTTAATAAATTCAGTATATAGCTCATCAAAAGCAGTTCGCATTTCTTCAAGAGTAAAAGTTTTTAGAAGAGATTTGACATACCTCATCTTGCTTGTCTTCTTGCGCCATAAGACAAAGGTTTGCGGCTTCGTCTTCTTCTTCTTCGCTTGACTCATCTCCGGAGTCTCCTCCCCAAGAAATGTATGCACGTTGCTTCTTAAAAGGTTTCTTCTCCTTTTTGATGTTTGGGCAATTTGATTTGATGTGCCCGGTTTCACCGCATTCATAGCACTTTATTTGCTCGCCTTACTTTTTGCCCTTTCGTTCATACTCCTTTCGCATGAACTTTTGAAATCTTTTGAAAACGAGTCCAAACTCGTTGTCTCCGTCCTCATCAACTTGAGGTTGACTTGTGCTTGCCTTAAGCGCTATTCTTTGCCTCCTTTGATCATCAACAAGAGGGTTAAGTATTGTAGATTCATAAGTCTTAAGGTTACCTCTTAATGCGTCGATTGTGACATTTGAGACGCCAATGGATTCTTGAATTGCGTCGGCCTTTGATCGCCATGCCGGAGTGAGACTTTTAAGAATTTTTCGAACAAGTTCTCTATCCGTGAATGTCTTCTTGAGGGCATGTAGGTCATTTATGATTATTGAAAATCGTTCGAACATTTCATCCACCTTTTCACCTTCCTTCATGTGAAATTATTCATAAGCATGGGTTAGGAAATCAATTTTAGCTTCCCTTACCTGGTCCGTACCTTCGTACGTAATTTCCAGCTTGTCCCACATTTCCTTTGCCGTTGTGCAACACGATATTTTCCTATAATCGTCAGCATTTACAGCACAATATAATAAATTAATTGCTTTAGCATTATTTTGAACCTTTCGGATATCATCCGCATCATATTCTTCTTCGGACTTGGGAACCCATTCGTTTTCAACCTTTTTGGTTGGAATTTGATTTCCCTTTGTTATCACCTTCCAGAGATGAAAATTGTTTGCTTGAACGAAGATTTTCATCCTCTCCTTCCAGTACGTATAGTTTGTACCGTTGAATAGTGGTGGTCGGGTGGAGCACTGTCCTTCCTCTATTCCTGCAAAAGAATCACGAGTAGAAGCCATGGAAGTTTCTCTCAAACTGTTAAGTCTTCAGAGAGTTGGGCTCTGATACCAATTGTTAGATAATACGCTTAACGCTAGAGGGGGGGGGGGGTGAATAGCGTTATAATAAAATTTAGCGTAAACTTGCGGAAATTAAAATTTGCAGGAAATAATTAAGTGCGTTAAAAAAACAAAAAGGAAAGAACGCACCGATGTATTCTGGTTCACCACAACACGTGGCTAGTCCAGTCCCCGAGAGACTCTCTCGAGATTTTCCACTAACTTGTCAAGCTTAAGGGTGCTCAACAAACCTTTACAACTTAAGGACACAAGCCTTAACACCTTTGCTCGGCGATACAACACTCCAAGACTTCAACCAAGGAAACACAAGTTCCTTAATCACAATTCTCTTACAAGTGTACAAAACACTAAACACTCAAACAAAACACTCCTTAATGAGTAGATATGAGTAAAAGAAGTAAGCTCAAGATCACAACAACTATGGACAAGACTTTGGCTCTCAAAAGCTTTATGAAATGAATATAAAATGATAAACAATAGTATGCAAGCTTATAGCAATAGAATGATCAGTTGTTGTGTGTTGTTGTGTTTAAAACACTGAAATGAAGCTGTATTTATAGTTGAAAAACTTGGCATTACCGTTGTCTAATTGCCAATTAAGAGTTGCTGATTTTACTCTGTGACAATCGATTGTCAGGAAGCCACAATCGATTGTTTGCCAATCATTCCAAAAATCAATCCCAGATTTTACGCTTAACAATCGATTGTCCAAGATCAACAATCGATTATTGGCAATGTTCAAAAAATCATTTCCAGATTTTACGTAAAACAATCGATTATACCAAATCAATAATCGATTATTCAGCAACGTTCAAAAAATCCTTTCCAGATTTTAATTTCAACAATCGATCAACAATCGATTATTCAGCAACGTTCAAAAAATCTTTTTCAGATTTTAATATCAACAATCGATTGTACAAAATCAACAATCGATTACCTGACGGTATTTGAAAACTTTACGACAACGGTCAGCTTCACAATCGATTGTGCAAAGTTAACAATCGATTATTTATCAGATTTTGAAAATCATTTTAGACACTGCCTCGTGACAATCGATTGTTATATACTCACAATCGATTATTTAATAACTTTGAAAAAGTCTGGAAGTCACTGCCTCAACACAATCGATTGTCATAAGTTCACAATCGATTATTTTGTGACTTTGAAAAATCTGAAGGACACTGTCGCTTCACAATAGATTGTCATTAGCTTCACAATCGATTATTCTGAGTTTTGAAAAACTTTGATGGACACTGCCTCATCACAATCGATTGTCATAAGGTTCACAATTGATTGTCATGCAGGTTTGAAAAACCTGATGCTCACTGCCTTATCACAATCGATTGTCATTAGGTCACAATCGATTTTCATGCAGTCTTGGCTTAACATAATCGATTATCATAAGTACATAATCGATTATCTTAGTCCAGTTTTTAGAGGCATGTTTAAAAATCATTTTGACTAATGAAAATATGCATGATTTAAAATCATTTAGCATTAAATTAAATATGCATGGTTTTGAAAAATAATTTTACGAGAGAAGCCATGTCATGAGTCAAGTTGTTGGATCAAGAACACAATTAAGAACGACTCATTTAAACTATAAAACTTTGTCTTGTGCTTGAATCTCGTTATCCACCAATTGTGCGCTTGTACTTGAACTTCGTCATATATCAATTTGCGCTTCGTTTGTCATTCATCAAAACCTACACATAAGAACACACATTTTAGTATAAAGCCTTGAGAACGTGTTTCCAACAATATCAGCCTCATGCAACCTTCTGTTGGGCCGACCATGGATACATGCCACTGGGGTCGTGGCTTCCACACTACATCAAGCTGCGAAATTTGAATGGACCCATCAGGAGGTGATCATTCACGAAGATGAGAGTAACCCCATTTATACCAGTCAAACCATCCTGGTTATTGGAAATAGAAGAAGGCTAGAAGGGGAAACTTATCATCATATAGAACGTGTAAATGCCATTAAGAAAGACAAATTGTGGAGTAGAAAAATAGAAAGCATACTTTCATGGTCTGGCTATGAACCCGACAAAGGGCTTGGAAAGAATCTCCAGGGTACTACTAAGCCGATACATCTGAAGCGTCATAGCACTACCTTCGAGATCGGATACCGGTATACATGGAAAGAGTTTGATGATTGGTCGCCTCCATAGCGCGGACCTTATTACCCTTTAGAGAAACCGTTGCTACATCTGGATTAGACTTTTCACCAAGCTGATACAATATGGGGAACTATAGAAGAAAAAACATTAGTTGGGCTGAGAAATCTATTTTTGGAAGATGAAGACAGGGACTGCAGTGCAATAATTGAGGAGGATGAAGAAGAAGGCCTCACTATTCTGACTGTGGAGAAGGGAGTTGTTCTCAGGAACTAGACCGCCACACTATCCCAGGCCCATCGAGTCCCTGGGTAGCTTGGCAGATTTTATTCCTATAGCCATTCTAGCATTTAAGATTTTCAGTAATTTTGTTTTTTAAAGACTAGCTTGTTTCAAAATAAATGCTCGATTTATCGAGTCATACTCGTTTAGATGTTTTTAGTATTAATCAAATGCAGCGCTCTTTATTGTCTCTTATTATCATTCATATTTTTCTTTTTACAATGCAATTGCTACTTTTCCTGATGAACCGATGACTGTGACATGTAACGAGGCAACACAACATGAGAATAGTGATTCGGATGAAGAAGATGAGATACATGAGAAAGTTTTCAGAGAAGTTTAAAATTTTGAGAATAAGCTAAGTCCAACCTGGATGAAACCGAAGCAGTAAATTTGGGGAACGCCAAGACTGTCAGGGAGACTCACATCAGCATTCACTTATCGCCTACAGAAAAAGAAGAATACATCTATTTTCTAAAGGAATATGAGGACATATTTTCAAGGTCATATGATGACTTGATCGGTTTGAGCACGTCGATAGTGGCTCACAAGTTGCCTACTAATCCCATGTGTCCGCCCATGAAAAAGAAACTAAGAAAATTCAAACCAGATATGAGCTTGAAAATCAAGGAGGAAGTTACTAAGCAGATCAAAGCCAAAGTTATCAAGGTGGTTGAGTACCCAACCTGATTAGCCAACATTGTGCCAGTTTCGAAGAAAGATGGGAAAGTCAAAGTATGTGTTGACTATCGGGATTTAAACAGAGCTAGTCCCAAGGACGACTTCCCACTGCGAAATATACATATCCTGATTGATAATTGCGCCAAGCATGAACTCCACTCCTTTGTATATTTCTTCATAGGTTATCACCATATCTGGATGGACGAAGAAGACGCGGAGAAAATTGCTTTTATTACACCATGGGAGGTATACTGCTGCAAGATGATACCACTCGGTCTAAAGAATGCTGGGATACTTACATGAGAGCCATGATAACCATATTCCATGATATAATACACAAAGAAATAGAGGTGTATGTGGACGACGTCATTATCAAATATAAGAGGGTCGCAGATCACGTAGCAGACTTGAGAAAGTTCTTTGACAGGTTACGGAGGTACAACTTGAAGCTGAATCTTGCAAACTGTGCATTTGGGGTCCCACTAGGAAAGTACTGGGATTCGTTGTCAGTCATCAAGGGATCGAGCTAGATCCATCGAAAGTCAAGGCTATTCAGGAGTTACTGCCACCTTGGAGCAAAAAGGACGTGATGAGCTTCGTAGGACGTCTTAACTATATCAGTTTTTTCATAGCTCAGTCCACAAGTATATGTGAACCCATCTTTAAAATGCTAAGGAAAGACGCCGAAACAAGCTGGACTAAAGATTGTCCGAAAGCTTTCGACAACATCAAGGAGTACTTGTCCACACCACCGTCTTGGTCCCACCAGATTTGGGACGACCTTTGCTACTCTATCTATCTGTATTAGACGGATCATTCGGATGTGTTCTGGGACAACATGATAAGACAAGGAGAAAATAGCAAGCCACATATTAGTTGAGTAAGAAGTTCACACTTTACGAAGCACAATACTCTCTTCTAGAGCGCACTTGCTGTGCTTTGACCTGCACGGCCTAGAAGTTGAGGCATTACTTCTGTGCCTATACTACATACCTCATATCCAGGATGGACCCTTTGAAGTACATATTTTAGAAACTATGCCAATTGGGAAGCTAGCCAAGTGGCAGATACTGTTGAGTAAGTTTGATATCGTCTACGTAACTCAAAAGGCGGTCAAAAGACAAGCATTGACAGATTATCTTGCTGGAAATTCAGTAGGAGGAGAATACGAACCCTTGAACACTATTTTCCTGATAAAGAAGTGTCATTTGTAGGAGAGGACATTATCGAAGCATACGACGGTTGGAGTATGTTCTTTGACGGAGCTGCAAACTTCAAAGGAGTGGGTATTGGAGTAGTTTTGGTATCAAAAATAGGTCAACATTATCTGGTATATGGTAAACTCAGATTTCCCTGCACCAACAACATGGCATAATATGAAGCCTGCATACTGGACGTAACATGGAAATCAATATGAATATTCAGGAGCTGTCGGTAATCGATGATTTAGATTTTCTCATTCACAAGGTATAAGGAGAATGGGCCACCAAGAATTCCAAGATATTTCCATATCTGCACCATGTGCAGGAATTGGGAAATAGGTTCACGAAGATAGAGTTTCGACATGTGCCCAGAATGAGTTTGCCAATGCATTTTCCACTTTGTCATCCATGATACAACATCCAGATAAGAATTTCATTGATCCCATCCCAGTGAGAATCCATAAGCAACCGGTTTACTATGCTCACGTCGAGGAAAAGACGGATGAAAAGACTTGGTTCCCTGATGTCAATGAATATTTGGCAAAAGGGGAGTATCCGGAGCATGCAAATCACACTCAGAAATGCACACTTCGGAGATTGTCCAATCACTTTTTCCACAGTAGAGGGAACTTGTATAGGAGAACTCCCGATTTGGGATTGCTAAGATGTGTCCACGCAAAAAAATCTTCTAAACTACTTGAGAACGTACATGTTGGTACCTGAGGCCCGCACATGAATGGTTTTGTCTTGGCTAAGAAGATACTTTGGGCCGGTTACTTTTGGATGACCATGGAGACAGATTGCATCCAGCATGTCCGCAAATACTACCAATGCCAAGTGCATGTCAATATGATAAAAGTGCCGCCAAATGAGCTCAATTCCACAAGCTCACCTTGGCCATTAGCCTCCTGGGGAATGGATGTTATCGGTCCTATCGAGATGACGGCTTCAAAAGGGAACAGATTTATTCTAGTAGCCATTGATTACTTCATAAAAGGGGTAGAGACTGCATTTTACAAAGCTGTAACCAAGAAAGTTATCATAGACTTTGTCAAAGATCGTTTTGTTTGTCGATTCAGAGTACCCGAGTTCATTGTTATCGATAATGCTGCCAATCTCAATAGTGATCTGATGAAAGCCATGTGTGAGACTTTCAAAATAAAGCACAAGAATTCTACAACATATAGACCTCAGATGAATGGAGCTGTAGAAGCCTCTAACAAAAACATCAAGAAGATACTAAGGAAGATGGTAGAAAACCATAAACATGGAACGAAAATCTACCTTTCTCTTTATTAGGATATCGCACCACAGTTCGCACATCAACCGGAGAAACTCCTTATATGTTGGTCTATGGTACTGAAACGGTCATCTCAGCAGAGGTAGAGATTCATTCCTTAAGGATTACACATGAAGCTGAATGGATAAGGAGAAGCTATGAAGAATTGGCCTTCATTGATGGAAAAAGGATGAACACAGTATGTCATGGTCAACTTTACCAACACATAATGTCTAGGGCTTTCAATAAAGGGTCAAACCAAGGCAATTTTCACCAGGACAACCAGTAATGAAGAAGATCTTCCAACATCAAGATAAAGTCAAAGGGAAATTCTCTCTCAACTAGCAAGGTCCCTATATGGTTCACAGGGTGCTAACAGATGGAGCACTCGTGCTTGCAGAGATGGATGGAGAAATCTGGCCAAAACCAATCAATTTAGACGTAGTAAAAAGATACTATGCTTAGACTATTTACATTTCCTCATCTGATGTAATTGAACTACGCTTAACCTGATTCCCCTTTAAGAGGGGATACGTATGCATCCTTATGGGTTTGGTCATATCATAATAAAATTTCCATTTCCCCCAAAATAAAAAACTGGGCAGAATTTTGAGGAGGACCTTTCACAACCCAGTCCACCCCCCGTGAACATGTCGTGATGGAACCTAGTCCCTATACCTAGGTAAGCCTAACAATGCGAAAAACAACATAACTTGCAGAATAATGAATAAAACTGAACAACTAAAGAGAAACTGTATATAAATGCCGCTTGGCATGTACAACTCAATAATCCGGAAGTCTACCATATCACAAAACCTATAACAATATCCCAAAACCCAAAAACTCACGGGCAACACGGGCTAATAGAAACATAAAATACTGCTCTAACTCCAAAATATGTAAGCAACTGAAAGAAGGGAAAAGCTATCTACTAAATTCTGGAATAGGATAAAGACTCCTGGTTTGCGGACGTGGAAGATGTACCTCGAAGTCTCTGCTAGACGTCTTCACCTCGGGAATAGTGCGACTGAGAAGAAGTACCTAGATTTGCACATGAAAAACATGAACAGAAGAGGCATGAGTACACCACAACGGTACTCAGTAAGTGCCAAGCCTAACCTCGGTCGGGTAGTGACAAGAAAGGTTAGGGTCGTACTGAGATTAAACAATATAATAAAAATGTACAGTATGTAATTAAATAAAAATAATGTGAACCAACAGTGAAATAAAACAGCGTTTGCGAGGCAATAACAATTAAGCAATGAACAGAGTAAACATAGGGATGTACAACTCAATACCATAATGCCAAATGAGGATCTCCCAGGATACCGTCCTGTAGTCCATTCCATCAACTTTCCGAGGAGCTCCAGGGATACCGTCCCGTAGTCCATCATATGAGTATAACCGAAGGATCTCTCGAGATACCGTCGCGTAGTCCAACTATCAATGTGCAGGGGGATCTACCAAGAATCTAACCTGTAGTCTTAGAGTAAAGTGTAGGGAGATATACCGGGAATCTAACCCATAGTCTCAAAGTAAATTTGCAGAGGGATCTACCAGGAATCTAACCCGTAGTCCCAAAGCAAATATACAGGGGGATCTACCGGGAATCTAACACATAGTCCCAAAGTAAACAAACAAGGGGAGGGGGCTCTGCCGGAATCCCACAGCTATAGTCCCAACGTAAATGCACAACCATAACCAGAGGATATTCAAAAAGGAAGTACAAAATACAAGCAACAGGTAGTACTAGCATAACATGCTTCATGTAATACTAACAAAGTAACTTAAGCAATAGGCAATTTAGATCAATTAAGCATGCTTTTCTAAACTAACACAGGCTAAAATTTGCAAATAGAATAAAGCATTTATGAAAGAAACTCAATCTAAATATGTAATTAAAATCGAATTTTTCAACAATTAGCTCAACTACACGCTCGTCACCTCACATACAGGGCATTCAATCACCAAACATCATATCCTATGGGGAAAGTCCCCCACACAAGGTTAGACAAGCCACTTACCTCGAATCGGTTCTGAAATCAACTCGAAAACACACTTTTACCATGAGTATCCAACTTTAAATGGCCCAAATCTATTCAATTCGATTACATATAATAAATAACATGTCAAGCAATTGATTCTACTATTTAATTCAAAGATAAACGCAAATTAGGTAAAATGACCAAAACATCCTCCAGGCCAACGTCTCGGAATTGGATAAATTTTACATTTTTAGAAATCTCATACTCTCATGAGTCTAAACATAAAAAAATCTCCCAAATCAGAGGTCAATCACTCACTCAAAACTCAATAGTTTAGCCTATGAAGTCTTACCTAATTTTTCCAAATTTTGATCCTCATCCGAATTTTAATGATAGATTTAACTACATAATGATGAAATATTACTAGAATGGATTAAAGAAACGTTACCCAATAATATCCTCTTCAAAACCCTCTAAAAATCGCCCTCTCCCGAGCTCAAATTTGTTTTGTTCAACTTTTGAAATTAAACCCTCGATTTCACTATTTCGAAACATGGATTTCCGCTTCTGCGGAAAAAGAGCTGCTTATGTGGAAACTAAGGAAGCAATGGATCCTGCGATGCCTGAGCCGATTCTGCGACTTTGCTTCTGCGGGAATAGTACCGCTTATGCGGTTTCTGAGGGAAAGGAGCAAAGCCGCTTCTGCAGTTCCCAAGCTGCAGATGCGAAAATACCAGAAGCAGCAATGGTTCAGCTGCTGCAGGAGATCTCCAATCTTCCCGCTAACCACCCAAAATCATCTCGAGGTCTCCGAGACCTCAACAAAAAGCACCAATAACACCAATACCTCATTCAAACTTGTACCAATCCATAAACCACCTAAAACAACGTCAGAAGCTCGATTAATTAGAGGGTTCGAGCCTAAGAACTTCCAGTTCCATCAAAATACACTGTTGATAAAAACCCCAACCAAAACACTAACCTAAAATTTTGCGCACACATCCCAAATGACATGACGGAGCTACTGCAACTTTCGGGGTTCTATTCCGACCCTCGGATCAAAAACTCGCTATCAGACCGAAAACTTCAAAAAATTCCAACTTCGGCATTTCACGCCTAAATGAGCTACGGACTTCCAAAATGCATTTCGAACACGCTCCCAACCCCGAAATCACCTAACGGAGCTAACAGAACCATCTTCATTCCGAGGTCATCTTCACTCTGTTTTGACTACAGACCGCTTCCCAACACTTAAGCTCCCATTTAGGGACTAAGTCTCCCAAAACTCTCCGAAAACCAACCCCGTACATCCCGGCAAACCAAAATAGCAAAAATAAACTTAAGGGAAGCAGTTAATGGGGGATCGGGGCGTAAATTCAAAAAATTACCGGTCGGGTCGTCACAGGACCCTCAAAGTTCTAGAGCAAGTCCAGCTAATGTCAACATATACCAGATGGTTAGAAATCGATTAAGAAACTAGGGCAGAATTTTGAGAAGGATTCTCAAAATTCCAAGGAAGGTTCAACAAGTTAGCAAACGACCGAAGGATCATCTACCAAGCTGGGGCAGAATTTTGAGGAGGACCTTCAAAATTCTAACAAGAGGATGCTGCAATGTCTCTTAAATGTGTTGCAGTCACTAGTTCATCTAAAACTTCTTAATACTCCAATATGTTTTTCAAACAACTCTATTTTTTTTTAATAATTGATTATTTTTGAAAATTCTATTTCCGTAACAATTAGGTGTTACCCAGGGAAACTCAAATAAGGCCTCTAGAACGGAATAAAGCACGTCTATCGGATAAAGGCACGAACCAACCTTCCCCTCACAAAACTTACAATTTTTCTTTGAGCGCAGGCACATCTAACACAACGATAACATTAACAAATATATACACGTAACACGATCACTATCAATCGAGCCATTGGACACCGAATATTCTCCAGCTAAGAAATATGCTACTCGTTCTTTGCATGGGACTAAGCCTTGTTAATCCTTGCCTCCCTATATGTATGAGACTAATGCTTGCCTCCATATCTGCATGAGGCTAATCCTTGCCTCTATATTTGCATAAAGCTCATCCTTGCCTCTATATCTGCATGAGGCTAATACCTGCCTCCATATCTACAAGAGGCTAATCCTTGCCTCCATATTTGCATAAGGCTAATCCCTACCTCCATATCTGTAGGAGGCTAATCCCTGCCTCCATATCTGCATGAGGCTAATTGATGCATCTATGTTTGCAAGAGGCTAACCCTTGCCTCCCTGTATGCATGAGGCTAATCCATGTCTCCATATCTGCATAAGGCTAATCCCTGCCTTCATATATGCATAAGGCTAATCCATGCCTTTATATCTGCATGAGGCTAATCCCTTCCTCCGTATCCACCTGAGGCTAATGCTTGCCTTCACATTCATACGGAACTAAGCATTGTCCCTCCATGCACAAATGTCGTTCTATTTTAGTACTATCTATTTGCTTTTGAACAGGCTAAGCTCTGCCCTTCATTTCACAAGACTAAACCTTGTCTTGTTAACATTATATTATTGCACCTCATGGGCTAAAATATCGCCAACCTATCCAAAGGCGTCATAGTATAGAAGGCATCATCCTCACAGCCGGAAGGCACCATGCCATGGGCTGAGGATCTCTCGAAATTGCATATCATTATTCAAAGGTGTCATGGTTCGGAGGCACTATTATCATGTCCCGAGAACATCATTCATAGCCTATTGTCTCTCACTAAACAATTCATGGCCCAGGAAATCATGGTCCGAGGACGTCATTCTTAACTGTCTGAAGACAATTATCATGGTCCAATGGAAATCTGTATCATGTTTAAATTTTAACACAAATACACGTCTGTAGCATCTCTTCATATGCAGGTGACCAGTCAACAGCCGCTATCCTAGCAGGAGAGACCTCGCTCCAGTTCCTTCAACTTTCTCAAACATGACTGACCACTCTTGCATCCATTCCAAAATCTCGTGTCGTCCTTGTAATTGCTTTATTAGTATATTATGCTAATGAATCTAGAACTACACATGGCATGGTTCTTGTAAAATAAGAGATATGTAGGCAGCTCAAAGACCGGAATCTAGCTTCTATCTTTTAAAACACCCCATCCGGTCAAAATTGGCCATCATTTCTTTACCCGAAAATTCTTTCATCGTTCCCACGTAAAGAGGGGCAGCTGTTGATACCCAATGTTTTCCTATTATATTTTCTAAATGCATATATATCTTAAAAACCATGCACTATCATCAATGGTTATTTTTCCATAATTTTTATACCCCTTAAAATAATTTATTTTAATATTTTCTTCATGTAAATAATTAAAAATTACATCACAAATGAATTTAGAACATGTCTTGATTTAATATTACTATTATAGGTCCTATTGAGTCCAAATTATTTTATAACTAGTCAAATTGACACCTTTGGTAATAATTGCAATAACTTTGCAATTATAGCCCATACATATATTTTTGTATTATTTTACGAGAAATTAGTCATTTACATTTTTAAATATTGAATAACTATTTTTAAAAAAACATCTCTATGCATGAAATTCATTTTTAGTAATTATTTTATTAATTTTTTTAATCAGTTGTTTGGGTTATTCAATAAATAGCCTTTTTATTTCAATTTATTCCTAAAATTAACCAGTCCAATACCCCTTCAATACTAGCCCACTCCACCCAAGCCCAATTCGTACCTACCCGATCCAATACCCAAGCAAATCCTGATCGTTGATCATTTTGATCAATGGTCCAGATATTCCCTTACCTAAAATAAACCTAATGACCCCCGTCCCGCCAGACCTCTTATTTTCTCCTCCTCTCATGCCGACATTTGATCCCCTCTTCTCTCAAAAGCTCTTAAGTCCTAACCCTAACTTCCCCTCATCGTAATTTGTCTATTGTCGTTCATGGTGTTTCCCCACCACCATCAGGCCTTAAATACCCTATCTTATATTGGTATTGCCATCTCTAAGGTCCTCAGGGGAACATGTTGTGTCCACTTGCATCTATGGCCCATTCTCGCCTGTTTCAGGTTGTTCTGGTTCGATTTTGAGTAAAATCTTCCTATGTCGCCTTAGATCTATGGATTTCTAGGCCTACTTCATCTTTGTGTTGTTCTTCTCGAAATCCTAATTTCTTCCTTCTGAACTTCTTAGATTAGAAAGATTTGAGATGGTTTGAACCTATTTCACATGAGTTTTACAAGAACCTTTTGATTTTTGACAGATTTTCCATTTTTCTGAACTAGGGTTCCTGAAAATTTCTTTGTCTAAAAAGTTTGATAATTTTGAGTGTTTGATCTTCTATTTCTTGTGCGTTATAACTGATTTCGTAGAGGTTTGCTTTAACCCTAATTAGTTTATGCTAAAACCCAAAAAAAATCAACATCTTATTTGGTTTCTGAGTTACTTGTGCACTGACTTTCTCCTACGCTTTGGCTCTTGTGATTTTTCTTTAGCTTAATTCGATGTCTTGTGATTTTTTATCCTAATGTGCCTCTATTAAGGTTCTTGGTTCGATTTTTCTACTAATTATATATGTCTATATTCAATCTGGCTATTCATGGTAAAACTATATTTTTCTCCATAAATCAATGTTGCTTTCTTCGTTTACCAATTTGTTTTATTAAAACTTATGTATTGAATCCTGACTATTCCATTTTTGCCTTATTTTTTCTGCGAAACTTGCTAACTCTTTACATGATATTCTCCTAATTTAACCCTCGCCTATTTTCATTCTAAAGTCTTTATTTTGGTTAATTCAAACGACTTTCCTTAATAAGACATTTGCTTCTTACTTCTTTACTCAATCAGATTAAACTCCTTGCCTTAATTAACTCACGTAATTATCATTGATTGATTATCCCTTATCACATAATTGATTATTTACCTTACTTTGGTTAAATATTTATTACTATATATGCCCTTACCTATATAGTTCATAAACTACCACTTTTACACTTTAGAAAAGGCTCGTTCTGCTCTCTCTCCTACATGTGATCTTTGTTATTCTAGTCGGCTGCAAGCCAAGGCTGGAAATTGCACAATACTTGTCTTACATCTTGTGCTTTCTTTCTTTAACTAGGTATTCTTCTGATTAATTATTAAGAATCTAAACCTATATGTTTATTTACTGCATTAGTTCATACGACCTGAGTCCATTCTTGCTTCTGTTTACTGCTTACCTTGCATGCCAAATACTGCCTATTCAAATATGTGATTAGCATATTTCCACGTTACTTGCTTGATTGCTATCTTGTTTAACATGTCTACATATGTAACTAGCCTATTTAACTGACTACTGTTTTTCTAGCATGCCTAATCTTTGGTTTTGTGTAATTAGCATGCCTACACTTGTTAATACTTGCCTAGCATGTCTATTTAAGTCATTGCATGTTCTGCCTTACTCTTACTAAGTTGGCTAATCTCCCTAGAGTGACTCTAGCTGTGTTGTTTATATGTCCTCGCCATGTTTCTGCTATGATCTTTGCTGCATAACCTGTATTCTATCTAACCTACTGGTTATATAGATCCCCTTAAGAACTCTATGAATCATGGTTTTTATGTTCTCCATTAAGGCGTATTCTCTGTGTTCCAACCCCTCTTTCCTTGTGTAAAAGTTGTTTGTACTTCTTAAAGCTGCTTGTTCTCTGACTTGTGTTTTGATTGCAAATTGTTTTCCATACTTTCCTCAAACTGTTTTATCACTAAATCAGCACTGATTTTTGAGAACAAGCAGCTTTAAGAAGTATGTGTACTGCTTAGAGACCCTTGAGATCTTTCAGAACTCTAGCATATCAGGGTTGGCACTTCCACAATGCCCATAAATTAGTTCTTATTTGAGAAAGTTCTAGGTATGAGCACTACCCCTGATCCTCGAGGTTCTTAGGGAAATTTGACGCACCTAGACATGAAATTGACTAAGAAACTTTGGGGCATTTGAGACTACTGAAGTCTTGGAAATCACTTTAGGCCTACTTCATGCTCCATATAGCTTAATTTATGTTCTATTTATGTAATTTTTATTCAATCATTGGTCTGCAATAGTTAATTGTAAATATATATTGGCATGACTATTGAAAAAAAAGGTAGTTGTATATCGTGGGTAAAGTTGGGTAGATAACATACCTATTGGTTCCATTTCGATTCAAATGTGTTTGTTAGATAACATGCCTATATGGTCCATTTCGATTCGAATGTGTTTTTAGACAATATGCCTTTAGGATCTGCTTTGGTTTAAATAAATTCTGATTGTTTTACTTTTACATAATTAGAAGCCATGCCAATAGGGTCTAAAATCATCTTAATTGTAGAAATCATGCCTATAGGATCTAAAATCAATTTATAGAATCATGCCTATAGGATCTATAATCAGTTTTAGTTAGATCTAAAATCAGTTTAACTTTGACTCACACTTGTAAGTTCTGAATCAGATTAACTAACCTACTCGTTTCTTTAATAGTCCTTAACACTTTGTTAAATAATATTACTAGAAAGCATGCATATAGGATCCAAATTACCCGTTTAAATTTTTTACTGATTTACTGCATTCCTCATTAATGATTAGATACCATGCTTATAGGATATCACTATTACATGCCAGCAAGCCAGTAGGGCGACTAACACTATGCAAACTGTATAACTACGCTATGTTATATGTGATTGCTCATATTCAATAGGTCTAAAATCAGTAGGCGAACTGAATAGGTCTTCGACACTTTGGTCCTAACTTAATACTGCATATTCTCTGCTCATCTAGATACCATGCTCTAGGATTTCGTTTAAATACCTGAAACTGTGTTTAAGACGTGCACTTGCTTGCTCTGTTTGTGGAGGTAAAACTTGAGCCTTTAATTGCTCTTTTTTAGTCCAGTCCTAATTGTTTTGATTGTCGCCTAGATACCTCCAGGCCACAAGGAAGGGACAGGTAGTACACGCATAGATATCTTTTAAAGGTTTCTAGAATGCTTTGCGCTATAACGGGAATTGGGTAGTAAGGATATTATGACTGCGCATTAATGTCACGTGTAGCCCCTCATTGAGGAGTGATTACCGTGCATTGCATGGGTATGATCCTGCAGGCTAACCAACCTAAGACCTCTCTTTCCTAATTCCTATGTGTTTTAAATGAACTTCCTTATCTTTACGTGTGTGTGTGTGTGTGTGTGTGTGTGTATATATATATAAGATTGTTCAAATTTTTCCCTTGTTTCCGTTGTTTGAATTATACATGTACTTAGAATGTCAAAACATGCCTTTATTTGAGAGTATGTGTTAAAATTGTTTATTTGTTAAAATGACTAATTCACATAATTTAATTTCGACTGGGACCCACCATTGTGGACCGCGAGGGATGCCTAACACCTTTCCCTCAAGGTTATTTCGAGCCCTTACCCTAATCTTCGGTAGTGCAAACTAGTTCATGAGTTAATTGATCTAGGTGCCCTAACACACCATAATCCGTTAGGTGGCGACTCTCTAAATACCCAAAATCTCAAAAGGAAATGGGTTATTTCCATCATGAATGTTGAAACCCGTACTGTCCCGTCAAAAAGGAAAAAAGAAGGTCGCGACAGCACCTAACCCAACCCGCTAGGTAAGCCAATTGACAATAACCCAATTTCCTACAAAATTTAATAAGATAATAAATAAAAGAAAATATCTGAATCTTATACATTTCTCAAGAATTGGTAATACAAATCATGAGCTTCTAAGATTATAATATACAGCGCTGATGTGAATTTAAAATACATCATATGTCCGAAGAATACATAAACAGATTGTTCATAAGTCTAGAGTTACCATGAACAAGAGGCAGCTATCACCGGAATACAGGTACATCTTCAAATCCAGCTCCTATCGAACACAACAACATCAGCAATCAACATATGCACACTAGATACAGAAGTATAATATGAGTACAATCGACCCCATGTACTCAATAAGCAACAAACCTAATTTTAGGTTGAAAGTAGTGACGAGCGGGAACAAAGGTCGAGTCCAACACCAATAGCCAACAACAGTTCATAACAACATAAAGCAAGTAACTCAGAGAATTAAATTCACAGCTTATTCATAGTTCCCGAAAATAGTTCTGCTTTTCAAGTATATCAGTAAAAACACAAATCATTTACCGAAATAATCAAAAATATGAGTAAGTTTGAAAACTATAATTTTTCCCAAAAATCCTTTCAACGGTAAATAAGATGTTTCATTTTATTTCTAGATAGTAAGTGTAAAATACATCTCTATGCACATATGTCATTATGTGTGAGAATTCATGAATGCCATGATACCGTACATCATGAGAAAAATGTGTCTTTATGCATACATGTTAAGTGTGCATGCCAAATGAGATGCGACTCAGTGATAAAACCATATGCATACTCTTAAGGCATCAATTCACTCAGTCCTCCCAGTCACTTCGTCCTCATAGCCACCCAGTCGTCACAATCACTCAGTCGGTAAGTCGTCACAGCCACTCAATCCTACCAATCACTCGGCACTCGCACTCAGTAGGTACTTACACTCACTTAGGGTGTGTACAGACTCCGGAGGAGCTCCTTTAGCCATAGAGCTATAACAAGCCAATCATGGTATAAATCAGTAAAAACATGTTGTGGCGTGCAACTCAATCCCATAAAAACCCTCACGATCAAGCCCTCAGCCTCACTCATTCATCAATCTCTCCAGTCTCTCGAGCTCTCAATGTCATAAAAAATCCGCCCAAAAATAATGATGTGATGTATCAATAAATGGTAACAAACACTGAGATATTATATGCATATGAATGCGGATGATTAAGTATACATGCATTGAAAGCAGATAGCACAACAACAGAAATGACCTCAGTGGGTCCCAACAGGATAAGCATGTAGCCTAGACATAGATTCTAACATGGATCACAACTCAATAGCTTTAGTACATAGAGAATTCATGGTTTCAGATAAGTTCAAGTAACTACATAGTACCACAGAAACAACAGAGTCAAAGTTCACATGTTGCACGCTCGTCACCTAGCATGTGCGTCGCCTCAACACCAAACACATAACATGTAATTCAGGGTTTCATACCTTCAGCACCAAGTTTAGAAGTGTTACTTACTTCGAACAAGCCACTTCCAATACCCAACAAGCTAAACGATGCTCCAAAAATACCATCTCATGCGTACTGATCCTCGAACGACTCAAAACTAGCCAAAACAGATTAAATATATCAAATAATGCCTAAGGAAACAAACCAATCAATAAATGTTGTATCTTTAATAAAAATCTAAAATCATCTAAAAATTCCAACCCCAGCATGCACGTCTAAACCCAACAAACTCACAAAATATGACAACTCATTAAATTACGAGTCCAACCATATTAGTTTCACTCAAATACGACTCCAAATCAATGTTTAAAACTCAAAATTTCACGTTATGAAACTTTAAGCTAAAATCCCCAAATTCTTTTTCTTAAATTCATCAACCAATTGCCAAATATAGATAGATTCATGGAAAAGATCAAAACCAAGTTTAGAATACTTACCCCAATCCTTGTGATGCATATTGCTTCAAAAATCGCCTCAATCTGAGTCCCACATCTCTCATACACGATCATCCCATGAGGAACACTTCTCTAATTCTTCCATCCCACAAAGCAATATTTGGAAATCATCATTCGATCAACCAAGATAGTGTTGCAATACATTTGAAGTATCCACAAGCCATAGCATAGTGCGCCTTCTAAAATGTACACTCTTCTCATACCACACCAACTAGAAACATCATTCCCCAAGTCACCTGAAACCCTCCATATTGTCTAATAATTCATGGCCTTCCTTTCAAAACTGAACTGTGACGTTGCACACGCAGATTCTAACCCCACACAACACATGGAACCAATCATGACATCATATGAAAAGTACGAGAACCTCATATTCCTCTCCGAGTCACAAGAAAATTACATACTCAATTCGCTAGGAACCTTCTATTTGATCTCATCCAGGAGAAAATCACAATACGCAATTTGTTCCTCCAACTAGTAGGAAATATGCACCTCGAGCCGTGATAGAAATCATCGAGAACTCTTCAAAACCCATTTTCACATACCCAAACCATCAGAACTGAACACCTCTAACTCATCCAAGACACGCAAAGCCAAAGGTTATTGCCACAAAACACCTAATGATACTGACCGCATCATAAGTACTAAAGAACCGATCATATCCATTACCCTACTGATCCAACCTACTACCAAGATGTCCTATTTCTCCGAGTTTTTTCCAAATAAACCTCAAGTTCACACTTCTCCTTACCAGAACACCATGATCCTTAACCAAAACTCACCCTACGAGATTGTAGGATAAATCACACTACCCAATGGCTTATAAGCCGCTGAATCCCCTCCTAAGCACCCCAAGGCACCGCAACTGATACACCCACTCTGAAGAGGTCTTATGTGAACCTAAAACTATTTCCTTTACCCCCTTTGATACCGAAGTGTATAATCCAAATAATATAGGGATACCGCGAGTCTCGACACCATCCAATGTAAATATCTGTTTCTAGCCGTATACAAATCCTGAAAATTCCCAATTGCTACATGTAAATCTTGAATCCATTATAATCATTCTCGAGAGTCTTCCACTCTGCTCAAAGTAATTAAACTGACCAAACGACTTGTTCCCCATTTGCACACCAACATGCTAAGAAGTAATCCACACCTCTAAGAAATTGAGTGAATCCCTACTCCATGCACACTACATCCTATACGAATAGCAACTCAATCATTCAATGTTTCCAATATACTCATAAAGTGTAATACATCGTGCATCCATAAATCCTCTTGCTTAATTCATCCTCAATGCCAACATCTACAAGTCATAACCGATCCACAAGTATGCCTCAGACTGAGATCAATATGACACACAAACATGCAATAAAATCGCCGATAGCAGAGTTCCCCATTTGGCTCAAAGCCATAGATCAAAACACACATTAACTCCAATGTACATACTCTTTTACTGCCATAATATCGCAATGAGATTCAACTAAATCCTTCATGGTCTCCTATAATACAAACTATCCAATACCTTAAATCATCTATAAATCTCACATTCACCTTAGTAACAGTCAAGCCAACTCCCATAAGCGATCCAAACTCAAATTGCAACACATATTATTCATTGGTAAAATATAACTCTCGAAACAACATAGGGATCAGACAACCTTGGGACACCCCTAGAGGAGATAACCCAACAGCTTTGCCTCAAACCGACATCTCTCTATACCCTTCCACAGTCACAACTACTATGCAATCACTTAATACTGATTTTGAACTCATCAACAAGACATGAGAATCTAATTTATTCCACAATTAAGCATCATGAAAGATCCTTCTACACACTCATAACCGAGATTGTACATCAAATCAAGAAATAAATCAAGCATCTAATATTCCTTTTACATCTCAAGCAAACTTTTCTCGTCACATCCAATCCATCTGAACACTTCCTGCAGTCACATTATAATCATCATAGCCATCCAACCACTCATCAAGCCACGAATTCCACTCACAGGACACTACCGAAAGTATAAGTCCAAAAGTACGTGCTCACACAACCAAAATCTCCATGCTCAAGCTACCGTTAAAAACCCGGCCTTAAGTCCTCAATATTGGCCCTTCATCAGCACACAGAAATCACATCTCGCACCTCATCCATAAAATCACAAGCCGTCGATGCAGAGCTAATACCGAGCGCTCACATGCACATATGAATACGTGGAAGGAATTCAAAGAGTTATACTTCAAGCTGAATCAATGTCGCATGATAAGGAAAAAAGATGGTATGTATATACTAAATGTCTTGTAGCCTCTCGAAGATAGTTATGGGTGGGAAAAAAGATAGTTATGGGTGTCATCATACCGATCCGCAAAACTCAACTAGACACTTGCTCATCACACATAGAACCTATAAACCTAGAGCTCTGATACCAATATGTCACGACCCAAAAATCCAACTAGTTGTGATGGCACCTAACCCGACCCTCTAGGTTAGCCAATTGAAAACAACCGGATTTCTTACGAAATTTCAGGAGATAATAAATAAAAGAAAATATTTGAATCTTATATATTTTCCAAGAACTGATAGTACAAATCATGAGCTTCTAAGATTAGAAGTTACAAAGCTGGTGTGAAATAAAAATACATCATATGTTCGAATAATACATAAATATATTCTTTAGAAGTTTAGAGCTACCATGAATAAACGGAAACTATAATCGAAACGCAGATACATCTTCAAATCTAGCTCCTATTGAACACAGTAATATCAGCAATCAACATCCGCACGCAAGGTGCAAAAGTATTGTATGAGTACAACGACTCCATGTACTTAATAAGTAATAAACCTAATCTTAGGTTGGAAGTACTGACGAGCGGGAATTAAGTCAGGTCTAACACCAATAGCCAACAACAATTATAACAACGTAAAATAAGTAATAAAAGAAGTAAATTGGAGTTAAAATGCTCAGATTACTCATAGTTCCCAAAAATAGTTCTGCTTTTCAAGTATGTCAGTGAAAACCCAAATCCTTCGCCAAAATCATCATAAATATGAGTTAGTTTGAAAATTGTAATTTTTCCCAAAAATCCTTTCAATAGTAAATAAGATGTTTCATTTTCTTTCCACATGGCAAGTGTAAAATACATCTCTAAGCCAATATGTCAATATGTGTGAGAAGTCATGAATGACATGATACCGTACAACATGAGAAAATATGTGTCTCTATGCATGTATGTCAAGTGTACATATCAAATGAGATACGACTCAGAGAAAAATCATATGCATACTTTCAGAGTATCAATATATTCAGTCCTCAAAGCCGCTAATTCCTCCAAATCTATCGGCACTCACACTCGTAAGTACTTGCGCTCATGGGAGGGTGTACAGACTTCGGAGGGGCTCCTTCAGACCAAGCGCTATAACACGCCAATCATGGCATAAATCAGTAAAAATATGTTACGGCGTGCAAGCCGATCTCATAAACATCTTCACCATTAGGCTATCGGCTTCACTCAGTCGTCAATCTTTCCAGTCTCCCAGGCTCTTAATGTCATGAAACATCAGCCCAAAAATAATTATGTGATGTATCAATAAATAGTAACAGAGACTGAGATATGATATGCATATGAATGCATATGACTAAATATGTATGCAGTGAAATCAGATGGCTCAATAACAGAAATGGCCTCAGTGGGTCCCAACAGGATAAACATGTAACCTTGACATGGATTCTAACATGGATCACTGCTAAATAGCTTTAGTACATAGAGATTTCATGGTTTCATATAAGGTCAAGTAAGTACATAGTACCACAGAAATAGCGGAGTCACAATTCACACGGTGCATGCCCGTCACTTCAACACGAAACACATAACACGTAATTCAGGGATTTATACCCTCAACACCAAGTTTAGAAGTGTTACTTACCTCGAACAAGCCAATTCCAATCGAGCAAGCCAAGCGATTCTCCACAAATGTCATCTCGCGTGTACCAATCTTCGAACATCTCAAAACTAGTCAAAACAAACTCAAATACATTAATTAATGCCAAAGGAAACAAACTCATCGATAAATGTTGGATCTTTAATTAAAAGTCCAAAATCATCCAAAAAGTCCAACCCGAGCTTGCACGCTAGAACCCAAAAAGACTCACAAAATTCGACAACCCATACAATTACGAGTCCAACCATACTAGTTTAACTCAAATCCAGCCCTGAACTAATGTTCAAAACTCAAAAAAATCACATTATAAAACTTTAGTCTAAAACCCCAGTTTCTTCTTTAAAATTTATCAACCAATTGGAAAAATAAAGATAGATTCATAAAATAAGATCAAAACCAAGTGTATAATAATGACCCCAATCCTTTGCTTCAACAGTCTCAATCCGAGTCCCACATCTTAAAATATGAAGAAAGAACCAAAACCCTCGATTTTTATATAGCTTCTACTTGGCGATTTTTGTTTTTGCGAACGAAGGGCCATTTCTGCAGCGTCGCTTTTGCGACAAAATTCCCGTTTCTGCGGAAGACACTAGACGTCTGCTCTTCCGCCATTTCAAGCCAAATTCAACTACGGACCTGTAGTTCACAATCCGGACATACTCCTAAGTCCAAAATTACCTAATGGAGCTAACAGAACCATCAAAACTCCAATCCGATGTCAAATACTAAAAAGCCAAACTTGGTCATCTCTTCCAATTTAAAGCTTCTTAGTTGAGAATCATTCTTCCAAATTAACTTTGAATAGCCTGAAAGTCAAAACTGACAATTCATACAAGTCATAATGCATCATATGGAGCTACTCATGCCCGAAAACTACCGAGCAAAGTATAAGTACTCAAAATGACCGATGGAATATTACACAAATATGGCATATTCTATACTTCGAGAACGACATCAATATGCAACATTTACATACTAAGTCTCATCTAGGTAAAAATAGGAATGTCAACGTGCAAAGTTTTTCCAATATCTAAAATTGAAAAACATGTGCAATAACCAAGAAATTTGAGGCGCATACCTTCAAACATAGTTATTGTTATTGTGAAAATAGCACGGGTTAGTCAGTTTTTGGACTGATAATTGAATAATATCCAATATTGTAAAGTCATTAAAAATAATCACTATTTTGCTGGAACTTGAACTTCCGCATATAAACTTCCAGCATATTATGCTGGAACTTCAACATACAACAGTTCCAGCATAATATCCTGAATTATGGAGCTCCTGCAAATAAACTTCCACTATATTATGCTGGAATTCGAGCACATTATGATTTTGTTGGAATATTATATGTAAAAAAAATTCAAACTCCAGTATATTATGCTGATATTTTTTTGAATTATTAAAGGTGCTTTTGTTCATACTTTATATTTACATAAGAAAATGACTAAATTTATATTACTTTCGAAACTGTAGCTTTTTTCGATTACTAATAGTGAATCTGACTATTTATGATATTGTTTTTCCTATTGTTCATTTGATACATACCCAACAAAACAAAACCAAATGGAGGCCCATGAAATACTGAGTCGTGGGTTTCAACTAAGGCTGCACAGTGGTCCGGTCCCGGCCCGAGACAAGCTAGGGACCGCGGTTTTAGTGGGCCTAGCGAGCCCAATTGGCCGGTCTTGGTGGGCCTGGGCTTAAACGGTTCAAAAGACCGTGGTGGGCCGGTTCAAGAGGTCAGGATCGCGAGCCCGAGATCGTTAGGATCAGGACCGCCAGGCGGTCCTGGACCAGTCTGGCGAATTGTAAGTATTCAAGTCTTCAACAATTTGCAATATTCAAGAAGTTGTTCGGCAATTCGGTACACTCGTTCCAACACTTAATTTTTAAGAATATATTTTTCTGTGTTTTAGTTTGCATAATTGAAATTAATATGACATTTTCTTTGAAAAAAATATTTGGCGGTAAGGGGAAAGCTAAAATTGGTGAAAGTAGTGGCCAACCTACTATCCTCCCCCCTCCCCCCGGCTCCCCGACCTTCTTCATTTACCCGTCCTGCATCTCCTATTATTCTTGATAGTGATAACCCTTATTTTCAATTTTTTGATAGTCAATGATGCCATAATGTTGCACCGGGTGAACAATTAAATGAAGAAATTATGAATGCTCTTTATCCTAATCAAACTATCTTAGAAAATGATGAGGAAAATGAGGATGTAGATGAAACCCAACCAGATTTAGATGATATACCTACTAGTCCTGTTAATAACCCAACTGATGCCCCTGCCGAACCACATGTAGAAACCCATACATTTAATAGACAACCTTCTAAACGCCCCGAAACATCAATTGTTTGGCTTTTTTTTTACTCAAGAAAGAGAACAAAGTAAGGCTAAGTGTATAACTTGTGGGAAATTGCTAGTGCATAAATATACTGGAGACCGTAGCGGTACAGGTTCTTTGGCTAGGCACATAAAAAGACACCCTAGAGATAAAGCTAAATATTTACAGATGAGAGCGCATCAAGAGGGGACAAGTGTAAATACTACGGCTAACCCCAGTACCGGTTCAAATCTAGTTCAACCATGAATTATCACTGTGAATGGTGGTATTTTATATTACGATCCTAACAGAGATCGTGAAGAATTAGCAAAGATGGTTACTGTTATGTGCTTATCATTTAGTTTTCCATCAAACCCTCATTTTGTGCAATATATTAGAAGAATTTTAATCCTACTTACAAATGTTGGCCTCGCGCAACAGTTAAGAGAGATATCTATAAATATAAACACGAATATGAACAATATTTGCGTTGTTTGTTTACTCATATAACTAATCGGATTTCTATTACTACTGATATTGGTAGAAGTAATAATGACTGTGCTATCTAACCGTTACTATTCATTGGATAGATGAGGAGTGGATAATGCAAAAACTCATTATTGCTTATAGAATAATAAATTTACGGCACACAGGTAAGTTTATTGCCAACACTGTTACTGATATTTGTAGATATTTTTGCATTAGAGATAAAAATAATGGCAATTTCTATGGATAATGCTTCTAGTAACACTAGTGCTATAGTCATACTTACAACAACACCGAATCCTGCATTTAGTAATTGCTTCCATGTGAGATGTATTTTTCATATTTATCATTTAATTGTTGGTGATGGAATGCGAATTTTTAATTTAGAAATTGAAAAAGGTTAGAATGGCTCTTAATTGACTTTTTTATTCAAACCGTAGAAGTAGAGTTAAAGAATATTTTAAAAAATTTGATGAATATGACCTTAGAGAAAGAAAGGTCCCTAAACCTTGTCCAACTAGATGGAATTATATGTGCGAAAGTTTAGTCGTTGCATATGAGTATAGAAACTCAATTAATGCAACGTCTAATTCTCGTGTTGGTGGTGAGGATGATGATGAAATCCTTACAAACCAAGATTGGACGAATGTTAAAACTCTTATAGATTTTTTAGAACATTTTCAAATTGCTACTAATGCATTTTCTGGGCAATATTATCCAACTATTTCAAACTGTTTAGTTTATATTGCAGCACTATCTGATTTGTTTGTTGATTTTTCAGAGGGTGGGGAGATTTATCAACTTTCTATAAATACCATGAAAGAAAAGTTTAAAAAATATTTTTTCCCTATCCCCCTATTTATGGTGTTGCTGCAATGTTAAACCCTACAATGAAATTAGGAGGTCCTCACTTTAGGTACTCAAATATTTATAAGAGTTTAGATCTTTCACATGAGGAATTTGCTACACTAGGAGATGCAAAAGCATCAATTAAAATAAATGCACAAACAATCTATAATGCTTATCAACTTGCCTTAGATCGTGCTAGGCCAAATGTTCCAACCCTACTTCGTCCAGTAAACAATCGTCTAAAAGGGCTGCGGGCCTAAAAGCACTTAAATCTTGGACGGAGTTCAGGGGTTCTCAAGGTGATAATTTTGATGACACTTCACATCTAAATGAGCTTCAAGTTTATTTGTCGCAAGGACTTGAAAAGGAGAATCCAGACGACATCTTTGATCTTTTGGAATGGTGGAAGACAAGGGAAAAGCATTTTCCTGTTCTTGCAAGGATGGCTCAGGATATTTTATCTATTCAAGCTTCAACAGTTACATCAGAGAGCGTTTTCAGTCAAGCAAGACTTCAAATATGCGATCATAGAGCATCTATGAGGGAGAGCTTGGAAAAATCAGTACTATTCAGAGATTGGATCCGCGCAGAAAGAAGAAACTTTGGACTTGAAGAATCACAACCAGAGATAGACGACGCTTATGAAGAAATGATAGCGGAACTTGCGGAGAATGCTGCTTCGCCCGGAAGCGGTGATGAACAAGCTTCTTTTCCGCCACCACCAACGGAACCTCCTCCGAACATTGAAGGATTTATAAGATTTGCGAGAGATACAATGTAGATTATGGTGTAACTTGTACTTTGGCACATCTTCTTTAGTTTTTTTTCCTTTTAATGGTGGTATTAGCATCTTGTTGTGCTCATTCTATTGGGGGCAAGAAGACGAAGAAAGATATGTCATTTTTGGGTACTAAAAATTATAAGACATTCCCTTGAATATCTCTTTGCAATATTTTTTTGGTCTTTAACTTGCAATTTTTTATAAGCTATAATACATATATATAACATACCATATATATATATAATATATAACATACTATATACCATATATATACTATATATATTAAATATATAACATATTATATATATATAATATATATAACATCAAGTATACTATATACTATTTATATATATACACTAACATACTATATATATATATATATATATATATATATATATATATATATATATATAAAACATACTATACACCATATATATACTATATATATTAAATATATAACATATTATATATATAATATATATAACATCAAGTATACTATATACTATTTATACATATACACAAACATACTATATATATATATATATATATATATATATATAAATATACACATAACGTACTATATACTATATATATTAAATATATAACATACTAACATACTATATATATATATATATATATATATATATATATATATATATATATATATATATATATATTATAGAGTATATATACACATAACGTACTATATACTATATATATTAAATATATAACATACTAACATACTATATATATATATATATATATATATATATATATAACACACTATATACTACATAAACTATATATATACACTAATATACTATATATATACTAATACACTACATATACTCTATATATATACATAACATGAAGAAATATACTATATAAACAATATATACTATCACACACACATAAAATACACCCTTATATAATATATATACATATATATAACGCAATATATAATAATATATACACATAATACCCTTATATATATATATATACTCTACGTATATATATTATATATATAGTTTACAAGAAAGTGCCTTAGATAAAAAAAAAATTACAAAAATAGTCCGGAACGAAAAAGCCTGTTAGGCCGTATAGGCCCACGAGCCCGGCCCATTTAGCCCGGGACCATGTGGGCTTAGGACCACCATAGACCGGTTCCACCCATTGGGACCGTGAAGACCGGGATCGTTTGGTCCGGGACCGGCCCGCCTCAAGCCCTGGACCGCCAGGCTTGGCCATTTAGGCCCGTTGGCCCGGTACTGGCCCAAATTACAGCCTTAGTTTCAACTTTTGTTGCGTTTCAATGAAGACTCCAATTGGGCTTGGTAATGCGAACGTAATTTGTGACTGTCTGACAGATATGATAACTCGTATCTGGCCCAATAACTCAATTTCATAAGATGATGGAGTAAATCATTGAGGGTTGTTTGGTATCAGGTATAAGAATGATAATCTTGGGATTGAATATGAGATTGTATTTATTTCATAATTAATTATGTTAACTAATTTCAAGATAAGTAGTTTATACTAAAATAGTAAGATTAGTTATCCCATATAGGTGGAATAGCTAATCACATGAATAATCTATACCTCGGGATATCCTAATTCATCTTACAATTGTACCAAACGATCTATGTGGGTTTATAAGAAGTAGGGTTATGAACGGCGGAATGACAACCATAGTCTTCGATAGAGCTCAATACTTCAGGATCGTATCCACATCGTTAGCATCTTTTACTTGATGAATCACACATTTTTAAAGGTATTATTACTATTCATGAATGCAAATTTGATGATTTATGCCATGTCTGATGCACGAGATATGCGCAAATATCTCAAATAGGAATGTAGAAGTAGTAGTAGACTTACAATCTTCCACCCCCTCCCCCAAACCAACCGAAAAAATGTAGTAGCTTTTTCAAAATGAGACGTAAAAGCTTCATCAATAGGGTAACTAATTAGCAAAAATAAAAGGACAACTAATTTTGAAACAGAGCTATTTAAATTCTTAATACTATCATAATATTCTTTTTTAAAAATGTTATTATTAAATGAACAATTGCGTTACAATTCCATATTTATATTCAATAATTAAAACGTAACCCAAGATTAGTTATATGATACTACTAGAAAATTTATGAAATTCCATGTCCCTTACAAAGTGGGGCCAGTAATAATATGATGAGTAAAAATTCTGTGTTGTCTACCAAGTGTCTGAAAACAATAAAAACAATGATATAAGCCAAATAATAACAAAGTTAGTAATAATTAGGGGCGGTATAATATTGTACTAAGCACCTAAAGTAAAGGTCTTAATTTAAATATAATATATTAATTAGTTGTTCCAAAAGGAAGAAAGTGCACGTGCGTGTCTCCTACCGGAATTATCGAGATATTTGAGTCAAAAGATGCCGCGCACGTGCCCGGTCAATGGTCAAAAGCCAGTGTGATCACATTGCACGAGTTTAGGGCCGTAAAGTTATTAATTACTCTATAAAACTATATTATTTAATACTTTCTCCATTTTATGATGTAAATAACGAATATTTATTTATCTATTTTTATTGTAGCTCTAACAATAATGATCATCCTCCGTAGTTAAAGATTTCGAATTCAGTATCTGAGAATTTTCTTCGTAAAGAGAGCTAAAAATTTCGTAGTAGACTTTTTATTATTACAAAAATTCATATTAGTCGAGCAATAAGATTTTGAACCGAATAATTAAGAGAGAGAAAAAAAGGAGAGAATATGATTTACCTTGATAACTTATTCTCAGTTTTCCGAGAATATGGCGTTATATTATTATAAGTTTTTTATTCTAAATATTTTTGAATTAAGTACATCACCAGCAAATCGGTATTTTTCTACTGTAAATCCAACTATAAAATAGTAGTCGGAATCTTTTGACTACAGTCGAAAAAATATAATTAATATTTTTATTTACAACTTTTATTAAAGTAGTCGTAAAATTGAAAGAAATCTTAAATGGCGTATTTCCGATCTTCTTTGATTTAATTAAGACGATCCTCTGTTCAAGTACTCCCTAATTCTTCTACTTTAGGTTCGTTAAATCATTTGTTATCTCATTCATTTAAGTTTTGCTCAATAAATAAACAAGCTTACTCGGTAAATTAATCGAAATGCTCACAAACTAATGACATATTATTGATCTAAGAAAAATAAATTAAAATAGACCCAATCATTTCGAAATCCTGAAAAAGAAGGAAGTTGAAGAGAAAGATAAGAACAATGAGTAAGAGAGGATCCCAGAATCAAATCGTGATCGTTGATCTTGATAATTTTTTTTAATTAATAATAAAGTTAGGGTGATAATTGTGATGAACATAGGTCATGGTTTGCATGTTACTGACTCTGTTATTTATTTCTACCTTTTGCTAGATTTCTTCCACATGGAATAAATGGCAACCGCTAATTAAATACTTTGAATAATATTTTTTACAGCTGTTTTAATTTTTTATTTTCTTTTTCATTTTAATGATCTGGCCATTTGAGTTTGAGGATAACCTTCAAGTTGAATATTTTTTTGGATTCGTAGCTTTCTGTTCAGACATTCTCAGATTAAATTAATAGTCTGAATGAGATTTGGTTTCTATTTGTACCTACTTTTAACTAATATCCACCATCTTTTTAGAAATAAAGAAAAATAAAATTATTTTTATTGTTTTTGTTTTCATGTCTATGTTTATCTTGATCAAATATTTATCTGTCTTACCGCACAAAGTTTCGTCACTTTGTAGATATGATCGAAATATATTTTCTTTTTTGTGTAAATTAGAAATTTTTGGAAATCATTTTTTTTTTTGAAGAATTTTACTTTTGGATTGGTTTAAATTACCCATTATACATTTTTTTTGTTGGAGTTTCTGATAACCAAGATTGTTTTTTGTAAAGATAAATGTTTTGTACCAAATGCAAGGACTTTTTCTTTTCCTTTAGGATATGACTCTCGAATTAAAAATTACAAGAAAAAAAAAAGAAAAAAAAAAGAGAATATCGAAAAGATACTTTAAAATAACTAGAAAAGAGAGAGATAAAGGGAGTACTAATTATTTCCTAACAAAGAAGTAATATTTTTCTCTTTTTAATCTCAAAAAGCCCTTAAAATAATCAAAAAAGAAGAGAAATAAAGCAATATTTGACAATAATGCTCTTGAGCATGTTACACTTTATTTATTTATTTATTTACTTTGTCTTTAGAATTTTATTAAAAGATGTTTTTTTTCTTCTTACCCTTTAGATTTTTGGAGACCACTACGTTGATACCTTTTGTTTTGTTTCTTTAGAATAATCATACATACAAATCTGCATATTTACTTGCATGTAATTCCTTTGCTACTATTTTTTAATTTTATTTGGCATTAGTAGAGATAGTGTATAACATAATAATCTTAGATTTTCTTTCTTAATGGTCAAGTGCTAACAAAATAATGGATCTTCTTGATTTATTTTAATTATTTTAATAGAATTATCAAGGACAACAAATACTTCATTGTGGAGAAAAAACTCGTCCTTTAATTTTTATAATTCCAAACGTTCTCATTATTTATCATCCTTTATCTCAAAATATTTTCCAGATAAGTTGGCTTCCGAAGCCTTAAAACTATTCTGCGCTACATTTCCAATTTGTTAGGGAAAAAGAATCAGGGACGGATCCACAGTGTGAGCTATGGGTTCAACAGAAAATAATAATTTAGGCCTAGATACGATATATGTACTAAGGAATTCATTAAAATTTTAATAAGTTTTAAATTTTGAGAAAATTTATACGTTTTGAAGTTGGCATTGAACCAATAGCATATTTTAGTTACTGAGTTCGCATATATATATATATATATATATAATACAAATTTAATAGATCTTCTAACACAAATACTGAGTTTACATAAAAAGCTAGTGGGTTCAGCTAAACCCGTAAAAAATACCCTACCTTCGCCCCTGCTTTAGGTTAATGTCCTAGAATCACGAACTCATTCAAAACCTAGATTCGTCTTTAAAAATAAATAAATAACCACATCAAAATATTATTATGAACAAGGGTTTAGAATAATCACAAAATTTTTAGGAAGAATAACTCGTTGCAGTCTCTATTTCTATTTTGGCTAAAAATGGAAAGTTTCTATTACATTTTCAGAGACTGTAGAAGAAAATTTTAAAAATAAGTTTAATATAGTAGTAGGTTTTTTTTCTTTTTTTTTTGCAAGTGGCTTTTTCAATGAATGAGGACAAAGAAAAATGATGCATGAACCGTACGTCCAATGAAGGCGTGTGCTTATTATAAAGTTCGAATCCCCTATATATTATCTTTTGTTTATAATATTAATTAATTATTATCCCCTATATTTTTCTTTATTTTAGCAATAATTCTTTTTGTATAGTACAAACCACGTGTGATGTCACATGCCGTTTAACCAGGCCTTTATAAAGGAATAGCCAATGACTTGTATCATTAGTCACCTAAAGTTGAAACCAACAACTTGGATTATGAAAATTCAATTCCTGCGACATAAGTGTTTATTGTACGATACAAAGAATTCATATCAATTATGAGTTACTATTTATTTAAAAATTATTCACAGCACGTAAATCTGAATAACTATAAACTAGTGATAATATACAGTTCATGTACCCAATTTAATTTAAATTTATAATCTTATATGATGAATCACGGCGACGTTACTTTGCCAATTAGGTGATCTCCTCTTCCAAACTCATCAACAAATAAAAGTAAAAGATTATACTGGCAAATATTGTTCCACATTAGCTGAAGATTGGAGATTTTTATTTATTTATCATTGTACAGTCTAATTCTCATTTTATGAGTTAGTTTTCAGATTAAATTTGATGCCACATTCATTTTCTTAACACACACTTAGGAGCGGATCTAAGGGGCGGAAGAGGTTCACCCGAGCCCCATTCACCGAAATATATATATATATATATATATATATATATATATATATATATATATATATATATATATATATAAAACTTCTTGATCAGAATAAATTTTGAAAGGGGTAGGAAAACAGAGGTTCTATCGTTGGGAATACGGAAGACCTTAAAGTTCACCTTTCAGCCTCTAGCTTTTGTGATATCTGAATTAACCTTTCCTATAAAACTGAAATAGTATAAAGAGCTTGATAAATGTAAGTTAGCATGTCCATACAGTTTTGTTAACATCAAGATTGAACGAAAGAATCATACAAATTATAGAGAGAGAAAGTAGATAAAAGGAGGAGAGTAGGAGAGAAGTCTCTCGAATGTCAGAGAGAGAATTGTATTAACCGAGAAGAAAAATAAACGAAATGAAGTCCGGGGGTCACTAATGTCGGTGACCCCAAAATATATAATTACACACGTGGGTCGGGTCAATGACCCAGCTAGAATAAAGAATGGACGGGTCACATATCTGGGCTCAGATATGACTCTCAGCTATTGGGCTAGGGGAAAGGCACAATCTTACACATTATCATCACTGCCCATATTGTATACCAAATATATACACTACATATACATTGTGTATACACTAGTACATTATGGTACATCATATATCTCAACACCCCCCCTCAAGTTGGAAGGGGGGAACCACTTGCAACTTGCAAAGCAGCGGAGCCAGCACAGTACCCGGGAGCGGCTTAGTGAGCAAATCAGCCAGCTGACGAGAAGTTGGCACATGGAACAACCGCAAGAAACCAGAGAGCAACAAATCCCTGACAAAATGACAATCCACCTCAATGTGTTTCGTGCTTTCATGAAAAACAGAAACAGGATTTGGAACAAGGACCCCAAGATCACCCAATTCAGCCGCAACCTTGCTCAGGGCGCGATATTCTGCCTCAGCAGAGGAAAGAGAAACAACAGGCTGTTTCTTCGATTTCCAGCTTACCAAACAACCACCCAAAAGCACACAAAAACCAGTAACAGAACGTCTGGTGTCGGGGCAGGCAGCCCAATCACTATCAGAATAACCAGTAACAGAAAAGTCAGCATGATCAGAAAAGAATAAACCCAAGGAGGGAGTGCCTTTGAGATATCTCAACACATGCAAGGCAGCATTCATATGGGGAAGTCTGGGGGATTTAAGAAATTGACTCAGATGTTGAACTGCATAACAAATATCAGGCCTGGTATGAGTCAAGAAGAGCAACTTGCCAACAAGGCTCCTGTACTGATCAGGAGAGGGCAAGATATCACCAGAATCAGCATGTAGTTTGACATTGACGTCCAAAGGAGACACAACAGATGACACATCTACACAGTCAAACTGATGCAACAAATCAGAGATATACTTGTGCTGATTAAGGTGCATCCCACCTGGGACAGCAGACACTTCAAGACCCAAAAAATAATGCAAGGACCCTAAATCCTTGATTTTAAACTGAGCATACAGAAATTGCTTCAGAGCAGTCAATTCATCATTGTCATCCCCAGTTATAATGATATCATCCACATACACAGCAACTACCACAAAAGAACCAGGTTTAACCTTGAGAAACAGAGAGTAATCATTGAGAGAATGATGGTAACCTCTGGAATAAAGAGCAGAAGATAGCTTGGCATACCACTTCCTGGAGGCTTGCCTTAACCCATACAAAGATTTTTTGAGTTTGCAAACCAAAGGAGGAGAAGGAGAAGAAGGAGAACCAGAATCAGCAGAAATAGTCAAACCAGGAGGGAGTTTCATATAAACATCCTCATCCAAATCACCATGAAGAAAAGCATTATTCACATCCAACTGAAAAAGGGGCCAGTGGTTTTTGACAGCCACAGCAATGAGACACTTGACAGAAGTCATTTTTATCACAGGGAAAAAAGTTTCAGTAAAGTCAATCCCCTCAACTTGAGTGTCACCCCATATGACCAACCTGGCCTTATACCTTTCAACAGAGCCATCTGCCTTATATTTGATTTTGTAAACCCATTTGCAACCAATGGGTTTCTTACCAGGAGGAAGAGGAACAACATCCCAAGTCTGGTTTGTGTCCAAGGCTTCAAACTCCTGTCTCATGGCAGCTTGCCAAGCTGGAACAGATGCTGCCTGAGAATAGTATTGAGGTTCAACTTCCAAAGAGGAGGAAGAAGAGCCAGAGAAGGCAGTAAGTTGGCACACATAATCCTTAAGGTAGGAAGGAGGATTATGAAGTCTGGTAGATTTTCTAGGAGCTGGAACAGAAGTAGTATCCAAGACAGGAAGGGAGACAGGAGGACTGAGTGGAGCAGAAGAAGGTAGCTGGACAGGTGAATCAGAATCAGAAGGAGAGGGAGGAAGAGGAGAATCAGAATTATTAGAATTATCATCATGCTCTCCAGAATAAATGAAAGGAAAAGTAGGAGTGGATGGAGGAACAGAGAGAGAGGCATTTTTGAAAGGAAAAACTGACTCATGAAATTGGACATCCCTAGAGACTAAATACTTCTTGGAAGTATAATCATAAAGCCTGTAACCCTTTTTACCAAAAGGATATCCCAGAAAAACACAAGGAATAGCCCTAGGCTTCAATTTGTCCCTTTGAGGAATGGGAACAGTGGCATAAGCTAGGCAACCAAAGACCCTCAAATGAGCATAGGAAGGAATGTGGCCATACAGAATCTCATGAGGAGACTTGTTATTTAGTAATCTGGTTGGGACCCTGTTAAGGAGGTAAGTGGCAGTCAATAAGCAATCCCCCCATAAGGATACTGGCAAGCCAGATTGAAAGAGCAAAGCTCTACAAGCCTCAAGAAGGGTCCTATGTTTCCTCTCAACTACACCATTTTGTTGAGGGGTGTGAGGACAAGAGGTTTGATAAATGATACCCTGACTGCTAAAGAAAGAAATGCCCACATTGCTAGAGCCCAGCTCTAAAGCATTATCACTTCTAACTGTCTGAACTACAACATTAAATTGAGTTCTGACCATGGCAATAAAAGACTTAAGCATAGAAAAGGCATTACTTTTGGAGCCTAATAAGTGTGTCCAGGTTGCACTTGAATAATAATCAACAATTGTAAGAAAGTATTTGCAACCAGAAGAGGTTGAAGTATGGTAAGGTCCCCAAGTGTCCACATGAATCAGTTGGAAAGGTTTAGAAGTTCTAATGGAGCTATCAGAGAAAGGGAGCCTGGTTTGTCTGGCCATAGGGCAGACAGAGCAAGGAAATGACTGTTTGGAAGCAAATTGGAAAGGAAGACCAGAAATGCATTTCATGTTAGCAAATGGAATGTGTGCAAGTCTTAAGTGCCAAGTGTAATTCATATCAGAATTAAAATCATTATTACAAGTGGAACTATTAACATGAGAATGCATAGAAACTGTCTTGTTGTCAGATAAAAGATCATCATTACAAGAAGGCACAGAAACAACTTGTTTATTACTAGCATTACAAGAAACAGAAACAGGATTACAAGGAGTAGGGGAAGAAGGAGACCAAGCTAGTTTATACAGCCCAACAGATTGTCTACCAAGATCCAGTGGCCTCCTCAGAGAAGGGTCCTGTATCATGTGTAGAAAGCAGGAATGTTCAGTGAACATAACAATACAATGTAACTGCTTCACTAACTTGTGAACAGATATCAAGTTGTGTTTAAAAGAGGGGACAAGCAGCACATTGTGAAGAGTAATGAAGGGAGTTAAGGCAAAAGAACCAGTGCAGGTTACTTTCACTTTATAACCATTTGGAAGACTAACAAGGTAAGGCAGAGGTAAAGGGAAAATATTAAAGAGTAAATTCTTATCATGAGTCATATGATTAGAAGCACCTGAATCAATTATCTAGGTGACAGAATTAATGTGAGTGAGCAAACAAAATGTGGAATCAGATACAGGATTCTCAGTCAACAAAGTGTGCATATGAGTGAGAAGGAGCTTGAGCAGTGGATTCACCCAGCTTGGACTGGTGTATCATCAAGATGGTCATAATCATGCTTGCTCAACCCAGGGATCACAGAGCTTGGACCATCTAAGCTTGCAGCAGAATGATGGTCAACAGAAGCATTCCCTTGAGGAACAGACAGTATACCATCAGAAATATTAGAATCCAAATTACTACTCAGATGGGCAGCAGCAGACCTCCTTCCCTTGTTAAATGTAGGACTTTGTGGATACCCATGCAGTTTGAAACACTTATCAATTAAGTGCCCAGACTTTTTACAGTATCGACAAAATAAAGTCCCCTTGGTTTGATCCAAATTAACCCTCTGTCTGAAAGGAGGAGGGGCAACAGGCACTGTGGCCTTGTTGAATGCAACAGGCTGCTTATTAGTGTGCACATTAAAGGAGACAGAGGTAGGATCAAATTGAGATGGAGACTGTACTTGTCTTTGCATCTCATCATTCAGTACAATATTGTATACACTATCAAGGGAAGGAGGAGGCTGCATCATCAAGATATTGCTCCTAACTCCCATATACACCTCATTTAGACCCATCAAAAACAGAAACACCTTGTTACCATCACATTCCTTAATTATACCCTCTTTGGCAGCACATGCACATCGCATACCATGATTGACACACATAAAATCAAGCTCATCCACACACTTTTCAATTTGTTAAAATAGGAAGCAACATCAGAGGATCCTTGAGAGATACGGGACAGCTCTCTCTTCAATTCATATATTTTGGACCTATTTGCAGTCCCATACCTGGTTTGAAGTTGGGTCCATATACCCTGTGCAGTATCAGTATACTGCACAGATTCAGCAATAGAAGGAGAAAGGGAAGCAATCAACCAGGAAATGACCATACTGTTGCACCTATCCCACAGCCTCTGTTGAGGAACATTGGTAGTAGGACGGGCATAGGTGCCATCAACAAAGCTGATTTTATTTTTAGCCGACAAGGCAACAAGAACTTTTCGTCTCCAGCCCCCATAACCAGTACCCGAGAATGGGATGGGAACGAGTGGAACTCCAGGGAGATCGGACGAGTACAGAAAGAGTGGACTAGAGGAATCTACAGGAGTAGAAGCACCAGTACTTGTGCTAGAAGCCATAATAGACCGGCTTAGACAAATAACTTGTCAACAAACAAGATACTACCAGAACAAATGTACAAACACAGTAACCAACAAACAAACAACAACTAGGTCAAGTATTCAAAAGTATTCATAGATACCACCAGATGCTCACAATTACAAAGTCAAATAAGCACACATAAAATCAAGGAGAAGGACACAGAGTTACCCTCCTCCTTCGCAACCCGAGAAGATCGGCCTTCAAACACAGAGAAACCCTAGGTATCAAACCCTAGGTGTAATTTTTGAAAAGACAAACTTTACCGGAGATCAGATGAAGAACGTCGGAAACACACCCAAAACGTTCAGAAAATGACAATCAGGCCACCGGAATGCGGTAAAACCGTAGGTTAAACCATCAGAAACCCTAGAAGCCGATAGGTCATCAAAATCAACCGTCCAAAATCATCACAAAGTCTTTCTAGAGTGTTGAATAGAGGAAAATACACACGGATACACTCAGAAAAGTCTCTGATGGACTAAAAACATCATCGATGGAGCGGTCTCAGAAATCACCCCCAAAAACCTCGATACAGACTTCATCAAGGACCACGAACACACAGAAACATGATCGGATCGTCTTCGAGGCTCTGGTACCATGTTAACATCAAGATTGAACGAAAGAATCATACAAATTATAGAGAGAGAAAGTAGAGAGAAGGAGGAGAGTAGGTGAGAAGTCTCTCGAATGTCAGAGAGAGAATTGTATTAACCGAGAAGAAAAATAAACGAAATAAAGTCCGGGGGTCACTAATGTTGGTGACCCCAAAATATATAATTACACACGTGGGTCGGGTCAATGACCCAGCTAGAATAAAGAATGGACGGGTCACATATCTGGGCTCAGATATGACTCTCAGCTATTGGGCTAGGGGAAAGGCCCAATCTTAGACATTATCATCACTGCCCATATTGTATACCAAATATATACACTACATATACATTGTGTATACACTAGTACGTTATGGTACATCATGTATCTCAACAAGTTTTAGTTCTACTTGAAGGTAGGTTTGCTATTTTATTTATGGTTCTTATGTTTAGATAATTATTTACGCTATTTCTGTTGGAGTTACTAATGCTCTTTTGTTTTTGTTTTTGGTTTTTCCTTTCCTTCACTGAGCCGAGGGTCGATTGGAAACAGCCTCTCTGCCCTTTCGGGTAGGGGTAAGGCCCGTCTACATATTACCCTTACCCCACTTTGTGGGACTATGCTGGGTAGTTGTTGTTGTTGTTGTGTGTGTGTGTGTGTGTGTGTATATATATATATATATATATATATATATATATTCTCACCGGCCATAATTTCTTTTAATTTTTTAATTTTTTTAAAACCCATTTAGTAGAAATTCTGCCTCCGCCACTGTACTCAGATCCTATCTCATGTTTTTAATTTTTTATATATTGACATTCCTCAGCGAAATTCCTAGTTTCACCAATGTAAGAGTGCTATTTTCATAAAATTATATATAATTGACTTTGAATTTAATATCACTTGTCTGATGGAATGTTTAAACTATATTATTAATATTTAATACTTAAATTTTTTAGTTAAAGCTCCATTCCATTTTCTAATATTATAAATTAATTTTAACTTATATTTTTATTGAAATATACTTTTTGCAACCTCTCATAAGCATTTTAGAAAATTATATTGTTTGACCAAAAGATATTTAAACATTTTTTATTAACACAATTAGTGATAATGATGAGGTAAATCTTAGCCAAGGTTAATAAACTTTAAATCTAAAAATGAATCGGAAAGTGATGAATAAGATAAAATAAGGGCGATCAATCTTTTTCGATGTTTGATATTTCTTCTTTCATGATACAGTCAGAATGATGAATTTACATCATTTCTTCAATGAAAAAATTACAGGAGGGAGGAAAGAGAGAAAAGAGCCTCCCTTTCTTTGAGGATTCCTTCATTATATATAGTCTTGGAGCCTTTGCTATATTCTTTAGTTGATGTGCCTCCACATTACGACCGTTTTTGTTGTTACTCAAGTATTATTTTTCACTTGATGTGCACTGTAGGTGCTTGGACTGAAGTAGGTCGTAGTATCTCTTTCTATCCTGCCAATTAGCCGGAATCCCAGTTGGATCAACCATGATCAGATTTTAACCAATACAGTTGGTCTCTCCGTCTGTCGGGGTCGTCTCTTGTTGGATGGATTATAGATTCAAACACATAGGAGAAATATGACTGTTCATGCCTTGGGCATAGTTTTTAGATTGAGACAACGGCACAACGCTCCAACGATACCTTTGGACCGTCGTGACCATTTTGGAATCGAAGTATTCTTTGATTTGAAACATAATTCGTGGCTGCTGCCATTAGCACATGTTTTCTAGAGATTGAACTGTTTCATGCCCTCTCTGTTTTGATTGGCGCTCTTGGGTTTCCTGGTTGGGAATTTATGTCACTATACATAGAAGGAAAACATCATTCGATTGATACACATGCTTGCCTTTTCTGAAAGATTTTTGTGGATCTTCTTCTCTTCTGATACTTTGAATTTTTGATTTTTTCTAGTTAGCCAGAAACTTCCGTTTTAGTCTCTTCTATTTTTCTCCATCCCTTTGTTCTATTAGTTCTTCCCGTGCCAACAGTCCTATCGCAACTCCAACGCCGAAAAGTGATGTTCCTACTCTTGGAGGAGTAGAAGTGATAGAGGATGAGGGGGTTCCATTGGCGGCCGAAATTTCGCCTCACCCCAGAAAGCCGTGGAACGATTTCCACAGTCCTGCCGGAGAAGAGCCGGAACCCTCTTCCTCTGTTATGACTGAGGAAGGGATTGCAGAGCTGAAGGTCAGATGGGGGATCCCTCACCACGTCGAAATGTTACCGGCGGTAGGGGATGACATAATACATTCCGAACGCCCATGGTATTGTGCGATCTACGCCTATCCCTTTATTGCCGGGTATACGCTTTCTCTCCCCCTCTTGGTGGTGGATTTTTGCTATTTCTACGAGGTTTGCCCGGCACAACTTTCATTATACTTGTATAAGTTGTTCCTTATACTGCTCAAGTTTGCAGAACTTGCCAGTCGGGAGATTATTTTGAGACATATGCTCAATATCTTTGCTCCTTAACTGAATCGTGGCACGGTGATACACATACGCCACCAAGGGATGAAGAGATTGGTGGTGAAGATGGAAGACAGATCCAATCATCGCTTCTATGAGAACTACTTTTATGTATGGACTGAGAACCTTGTGGTAGATCCTGCAGGATTCCCTAAGAGATGGAACTTCGCACGTAAGGTTTTATATCTTTAAGTTGGAATGATAATCGATCACTTTTCTTTGGAGAGTATTGAACAATTTTTACTTTTGCAGCCACGAGACTACCCCCTATGCCTGTTGACAATATCCGTGAATGGGTAAATGTCATTCTTCCTCATACGGCGAGAGTTCTCAAATGGTCGTCCTCTTACGAAAAATATGGATGCAAGCCCTTACTGGTAAGTATTTTTACTACAATCTCCATTTTCCACCTTTTGGACTCATTGCTTATATGAAATTTATCGTTAGCAGGGAGAGTGCAAAGGGAGAGCACTCCTCCACTTGTATTTTGTAAGCCGAAGTCCTCTGCCCGATCCGTATTGAGGTCTATTGCCCTTCCTACGACAAAGGCCGCTCGAGCTGAACCTGCGGCTGTAGCCGTATACACAGAAACTACCCCCTATTTGGGACTCCGACTTCTATCCGCTCGATAGGGGAGTATTCCCGTGCTGAGGATGGTGAGGGGTTGTCAAAGAGACGATGAATGGATTTTGAAATGGCCCCATCAGCCGTGGTAAGCTAAGAGGGCAGCATCTCCTTGATGGAGTCTGAGATGGGGAATGATGTTAACCCGTCTGCAGAGGTAGAGACGATCACCTTGACCAACCTGTTGACAGAGATTCCGGTCATTGTAAGTGACCCATAGACTACTGTGATGGAAAGTCAGAGTCCCGAGGCCAATGTTGTTACTTTGGGCGGACTTCCATCTTCTAGGGCGGGTCGTGTCTCTTTTTCTACCGTAAAAGGGGAAAAAGTGTCATAGTTGATGAGTACGAATCTGAGTCTAATCTTGATATTGATGACGCATGATGTTTGAAAAGTGCTTGACAACATGGTGGAGGTACATCCTGTATACTTGAAATCTCAACGGATATTAACCTCCTGGGGGATACGAAAGACCTGGTTTCGCAGTTTGATCTTTTGTGTTCTGCAACCGAGAGCGAGGCTCTCCGAGACGTCGATAATGTCAATTTGATGCACGAAGTGGCCGCCATGGGCCTGAGGGTAAGTTCCTCATTTCTCTTTTGTTCTTCATTTTTGGAAAACTTGGCCTTAACCAAATTCTCTTTTGTCTTTCTGATGTATATGATGGAGATTGAGAGTGCTCGAAGGGCCGACACTCGGGCCAAAAACTTTCTGACAATTTTGGAGAAGTATCGATGCTACCGCCAAAAGTGTCGTGAGATGAACGAGCGGCTAAGGGAGAATGCCAGTGATCGATCTCTTGGTGAGTAACTGGAGAAGAACTTGAGTTGGGTAAAGGGGTTGCCGTAGAGTGTGAGCATCTTCAGGGGAAGGTGTGGTCGATGCAATACGAGATGAGTGAGGAGAAGGTGCGCAAGTTAGCCGAGGTCATTCGAACGAGGTCAAACTCTTTTTGGCGATGACCCTTGGACTTAAAGGTGTTATTTTGAGCTTTCGCCAAAATGTTAACCCGTCGTTGTTCGAGCGAGGTCATACTCTTTTTTGGATATGGTCATTGGCCTTAAGGGTGTTATTTTGAGCTTTCGTCAAAATGTTAACCCGATGTCGTTCGAGCAAGATCGAACTCCTCTTTTTGGCGATGGCCCTTGGCCTTAAGGGTGTTATTTTGAGCTTTCGTCGAAATTTTAACCCGCTGTCGTTCGAGCGAGGTTGAACTCCTCTTTTTAGCGATGGCCCTTGGCCTTAAGGGTGTTATTTCGAGCTTTCGTCGAAGTGTTAACCCGTCGTCATTTGATCAAGGTTGAACTCTTCTTTTTGGCGATAACCCTTGGCCTTAAGGGTGTTATTTTGAGCTTTCATCGAAATGTTAACCCATCATCGATTAACCGAGGTTGAACTCTTCTTTTTGGAGATGGCCCTTGGTCTTAAGGGTATTGTTTTGAGCTTTCGTCGAAATGTTAACCCCTCTGAGTTTTAGCGATGGCCCCTATCCTTAGGGGTGTTGTTTAGAGCTTTCGTCAAAATGTTAACATGTCTTCGTTCAAGCAAGGTCGAGTTCTTCTTTCTAGGGATGGACCTTGGCCTTAAGGGTGTTATTTTGAGCTTTCTTCGAAATATTAACCCGTCGTTATTCACATTTTTTTTGGAGAGTTTTGGGTGTCTTTTGGGTGAGTCCTAGTTTGCTTAACTTGTAAGTTTCCTGGGTGATTCCCAGTTTGTTTAACTTGTGCATTTCCTAGGTGTATCCTAGTTTGATTAGTTTTGTATGTATTGAAGAGTGTGATTTTAGAGAATGTAGAACGTTGGTATCTTGCAAATGTCTGTTTTATGCATATATTGGAATTTTCGTGTTTAATCCCCTCATCGTTCGGTCTGGAGAGCTCGTCGATTGAGGGGGGACGATGTATTATCCCTTGAATTTGGTGATGTTTCCTTCATCGCCTCATTTAAAACCTCCCCAGGAGAACTCAATCGGGACAACTCCTGGGTAAAGGAAGGGAGTACGACTTTGGAAACGCCATCTTCAAGAAGAAATGTCTGAGGTGGGCGATATTCAATTTGTTTTGCAATAGTTCTTACGATCTTCAGTTGGAATGCTTCTTTGTCGATTTCTCATGCTGCGCTTGTGTTCCTGGTCAAGCAAACGACAGAAGGTGAGCCAAGATGAGATTTTCATTACCTTGATTCAATGAGTCGATGAACTAGGGTAGCCTTATTGCATTGTTCGCCCTGCCTGGCGTTTAAGTGGTTGGTGGAATGATGGTTTTTAGTTTGGCAGTAGGTGTCGTCTTATATTGTGGACTTTACATGGATATTGGTTGTAACTGTTTGCTTTCATGTAGCATCAAGATTCAGATTAGCATGTGGGGTTTACTTACCATTCTTTCTTGTGGGTGATTGCGTTTCACTGGCTTTACATCTAAAAGAGACTAGGAAATTAGCTAAGAAATCCCCACAGACGGCGTCAAATTATTTGACCGAAAGATATCAAAACCTTTTTTATTAACACAATAAATGATAATGACGAGGTAAATCTTAGCCAAACGCAATAAACTTCATATCTAAAAATGAATTGGAAAGTGATGAATAAAATAAAATAAGGGCAATCAATCTTTATCGATGTTTGATGTTTCTTCTTTCAAGATACAGTCAGAATGATCAATTTGCATCCTTTCTTCAATGAAAAAACTACAGGAGATAGGAAAGAGAGAAATGAGCCTCCCTTTCTTTAAGGATTCCTCTCTTATATATAGTCTTGGAGCCTTTGCTATATTCTTTGGTCGTTGTGTCTTCATGCTACGACCATTTTTGTTGTTATTCGAGTAAAAATTTTAACTTGATGTGCACTGTAGGCGCTTGGACTGAAGTAGGTCGTGGTGTCTCTTTCTATCGCGCCAATTTGGCAGGATCTCAGTTGGGTTGACCACAATGGTAATATTTTGACCAATACATTAGAACAGTTGGGCTCGATACTTTTCAATTTTATAGCCGATATTCCAATTTACAACCAACTAGCTCATAAATAATAGGCTAAGATTCAACATCCAACTCCAATAGGTTCTCAAAATTACTATTTAATTTTTAAAAATTAATCCTCAAGCTTTTAAATTCATTTTCAAATCAGTAGTTTTCACTCAAATATTAATTCAACAAATTAAATTTATTTGGGTAGTGAAAATTAAATATTTAACAAGCTTAAATATGTGGGTTTAAATTTTGAATTTGATTTTTTGAGAATTTAAAGCGGGTGTTGACTTGTTAGAAATAGTATAAGGAGGTTATATATATAACTTAATGTCATTTAATGGAGATTTGGACTGGTTTTGAACAAGAATTGCAACTGAAAATCGTGGAAGAAGTTCGTCTACAGACGCTTGTATGTATAAATATGTATAATAGTGTATAAGGTGTGTTTCCACACTCATATACAATAATATTATACAAGATTATACAAAAAGTTGACTTCGTCTTCTTCCTCGCGTCTTTTCTGAAATTTAACTCAAATCTACTCCAAAGCACTTAAATTTAGATTTTAAACTCCTTTGGATATTTTCAATCAAACACTACCCAATGCAAACAACTAACAAATTCAAAAAAATCCATTTTCAAAAGCAAAGCTTTGAATGATATTCAATGGTGGACTTCTACTCTTCATTTTTCTTTCATTGCAAGCAGGTGACACAAGAGGAGAAGCAGAAAATACACGGCCCTTTGAAACATATGTAAAAGATGTGAGAAGAAAAGAGAGTGAAAGCAATAGTTGTGAGAACAAAAAATTAACTCCATAGATTTTAGAAGCAATGGTGGTAAAAACACATATTTTGAATTTGCAAGTGCTTTCAAAATATGTACAATATTAGCTAGGTAAGATAAAACTTAAAAACATGAATTATTTTTTATTATAATATAAAATCATATATATTTTCTTGTAATACTTTCGTACAAATATCATAAACATTATTTTATTTGATAAATGCCTTCGGTCAAACCAAATTACAACTACACTTGCGAACATGTTTTTGTTTGATTCAAAATAAAGGCGCTTTTAAATATTTAATTTTACTTTTTTGTTTTGGTTCAAGACCATGGGAACGGAAAAAGTGCAAATTGGTCCAAGTGGGTCGGCCCGATGGTAAACCCTAGGAGAACCCATATACTATGGCATTGGGGGAAACCCATTTTTCCCAATTCCAAGTTCTCTCATTGTTGTAAAAATAAAATAATAAAAGAGTCTTCTCAATTTTCATTGGATCCATCTCCTCCATCAAATTAGGCAATGCTGTTTTCACTAAATTACTATTCTAATCAGCATCTCAGATTTACTCTCTTAAAAGTTGAGCCCCTTCGTTTCTCTTCTACCAAAAAAATTAATTAAAGAATTAGATCTCAATAACTTCCTTATGTAATAATCATTCTTATTTATTATAAAAATCATTTTTTTAAAATTAATTTTTTAAATTATATTTTACATTTCTATAATATTTTTTTATTATAACAACAATAATAATATATTATAATCTCTTTGAAAATTAGCTATGTACAACAATTATATAGAATCATTAAAATTATCAATAATAATTTTGAAAATATGCACACAATCTTTTTTTCATTAAAAAAGGTTTATATCTTGCATAAGATATAAGACTTGAAGATTTACACATGCTATCTTTTCCGTTGAATAAATTCAAAAAACATTTAAATTGAAATTTAATTGTTAAGTTATTCGATTGACTTTAAGGGAAAGCTATTAGATATATTTTGCTGAAAATTTGAATAGTAATTTTCACCAATTCAAGCATTACAATGTTAGTGAGAGAATGAAATCTACAAAACAAACTACAATTACAAAAGTTCTTCCATGAATCTTAAAATAATTGAATTTTTTAGGTAACTTTAAAATATTTGTCTTAGTGTTTAATTCTTTATACATTATTTATGAAATTATGAATAATGTACTAGTTTTTTTTTTAATAGTTAACTAGTGAAATATACATATCTTTTAAGACTTTAAAAGCCAATAAATATTGAAACAAACGAAATTGTCATAGAACAAATTGACCGCGTATGAGAGTAAATTAAGATAATGGTAAGATAAATGTAAATTTTTTTGAAGTTTTGTTGTATATTCTCTAGAAATTGTTGTGTCCATTAACTATTGATGAGCATTTAAATTAAGTTGAAACTTTTCAGCTACATAGCATGTGGAAATGACAATTTGCTGCGAATGCAAGCAATAATCCTTTGTGTTAAATCCATTCTTATAGTATTTGATAGTACGAGTTTCACTTGCTTGCTTAAAAAGGCATGCCTTTTTTAATTTAAAAGAATTTCTATTTATTTATTGTAGTTGAAGTGGTAAGATATGTTCTTTGCAACCATCGTCTTTTAGCTGATTAATGAGTTTTTGTTTTCCTAATCTCATGTATTTATACGTATACTTTATCGTTCAAATCTTCCTCAAACTTTGTAAAATAAAGATTTTATGACTTTATGGTTTTAAATTATAAGTCTTGAAAGTTTAGACGAAAAAGGGTCAGAATTGCCTCTAACGTTGACGCCAGGTTAAAAATAACATGCGTTAACCTATTTTGAAGAAAATGCCCCTACCGTTAAAATTCTGGCATATTTGTGCCCCTAATTTATTGACTCCAGTTTAAAAATACCCCTACAGTTAACCTATTTTGAAAAAAATGTCTCTGCCGTTTTAAATATAAGTACAGTCAGTTGTTAAACTTAGGGGCACAAATATGCCACATTTAACGGAGGGCATTTTTAACCTGGAGTCAATACGTTAGGGACAGTTCTAACCCTTTTCCAAGTTTAAAATATAAGACTTTGAAGGGGAACAGTAACTTGGGAAAATGTTCGGGAACTTTTAAGACGTTATGCGCAATAATCAATTTACGGAGTAATAGTATTGTTGTTTTTCTATGACTTATAGTTCACAACATAGAAGGATCCAGCATTTTAAAAGAATAGGTGGCACTATTACAAAGAGATGTATATAGAATTAATTATATTTTTATGTGTTTAACTTTAGTCTTTTACCATTAATTTAGTATACGTTTAAAATTATAAGTTTAAAATTATATTCTTTTTAAACGTTTAGCGATTTTCACGTATATAGCTATATTTCGTGTCGTAAGCAAGATCGTCCGAAGTGGGATTTGAACTGTCAATTTTATTCGTAGAGGTACACGCAATAACTATTACACCATAGGAGGCTTTGAACATGAGTCCACGCACATATATTTAAGTAATTTTGAAGAAATATAATATTATTATACATGGTCTAGGGAGATGAGTATGTGTTCGAGTGAACCCATATCATAAGACCTAAATTTGTTACTGGGTCACGAGTTCGAGCTTTACAAACAACTATTAATACTTGCATTAGGGCAAAGTAGATGCAACACACCCTTTCACTACTAGAACTCCGGACAAAACTGTCCAAAATAACCAATCAAAGTTAGTCGGTAATGGCCAATAACCGTCCAAAACGTGAACATTTATGCGTGGCCTTTATTTTGAAGGTCGAAAAGGCATACCGACAAAAGTTGGTTGAAAATTACCGACAAACTTTGGTCGGTCAACAAAATTTAAAAAAAAAATTTTAACGATAAACCGACCAAAGTTGGTCAATTTTTTAATTATGTAGTTAAAAAAATGCACGATCTGGGAATCGAATCGGTTTCGTACTATGGCAGGATACTATTCTACCACTAGACCATTGGTGCATTTTGTTTTTAAAACTGTCTTTTATTTCATTATACTCTTAATTATATTCGCATGAAAATAACCGGTCAAAGTTGGTTGTTTTTTTTTAAATGACCGGCCGAATTAACCGATCAATTTTGGTCAATTTTTTATATTAATTTTAATTTATTTTAAATAAAAATTGACCAAAGTTGGTCGATTTCTTAAATTTTGCTGGACTTAGAAATAGTTTTATGTATTTTTGCATCAAAAAAATTTAAAAAATACTTTGAAAAACCGATCAACTTTGGTCGATTTTTTGGCCGAGTTTTTGACCGATCAAAATCTGTCGGTCGACCGTGATCGGTTTTTGTCGAATTTTTAGTAGTGTTTGGGGTCCGGTCCTCACCGAATCCTATGTGAGCGTAAAATATTTTTTGCATTAGACTACCTCTTTTTATAAATGAAAATATAATGAGACCCAAAATGTAAAGACCAATTAGCAATAAATAATAATTTTTTTCTTTGGTAAGTAAAGTTTTTGTTTCAAAAAACAATATAACATTACAACACTTGTTTTACTAGGTGCTTGGACATCATGTCCCAAGTCCTATACTCATCAGACATTATCATTGAGTACAAGAATGAAAACAACTAAGGTTGCCCTCAATCTCTAGGGTACCACTTTATAGCTTGCAACTTCCTAGTTAGCTTCTTATACTTATTTCCTCGACTATGGACTTCTTGTGCTATCAATTGTAAAATGATCTCCTTTGTCCTGGACTTGCCTTGAAATATCCTCAAATTCCTTTTCATCCATATATGGTAGACACACGCTGCCATGCATCGTCTATACATATTAGCCATTGCTGATTGCCCTTTTGCATGAACCTTTGCCAATTTGACTTCTTCAGACCATCCTTGAGCTCTCTTTTTGATTCCTCGCCATTCCAATAATCTCTTCCATATTTGCGATGTCATTTCACAGTTAAAGAATAGTTGTTCAGTTATTTCTGGTTCTCTTGCACACAGTGGGCATGTCAAGTCTTCAATCTGACTCCATTTAGCTATTCTATCATTTATTTGCAATCTCCATTGTAAGTTTAGATATAGTATAAATACCCATCTAGAAGCCCCATGGTTGTTTCATATCAGTCTTCTCCAAGAGAATTTAGGGAACTCACCTCGAATCTTCCTGTATATTCTTTGAATAGAAAAGTTCCCTATCATTATAAATTCCCTCTCTTGTAGTCACACTTCTTCCAGGCATTTTGCTGCTTTTAGGATCTTCTGGATAATCCAAGATGCTTGCTTAGGTTGACTCATCCACAATGTGGTTCTTCTCCTATAGTAGTAATGTATCTACTTCACCCGTAACTTATCCTTTTTGGTACAAACATTCCAAAGTAGTTTGCATATGGCAGCCTTGTTCCAAGCTTGAATATCCATGATATTTAGCCCCCCTGCAACTTTTGAAACACAAGTTTTATCCCATGATTAGTGCCCTTTTTGAATTATCTACTCCTCCTATCCATAAGAATCTTTTGCATACACTTTTTACTAGTTGAATTAGCTTCTTTGATATGGTAAATATTTGGAACCAGAATGTTTGGATTGAAAAGCGGACACTCTTGATTAGCTGAAGTTTCCCTGCATAAGACAGTAGTTTAGATGTCCAGCTTGTAACTCTGACTATTATCTTATCAATTAGAGGTTTACATTGAGCCAATGAGAGTTTTTTTTTTGGGCTAAGAGACACCCCTAAGTATCTTATAGGATGTTCTCCTTTTAAGAAACCTAGGTGTTAATTTCACTAAAGTAATCACTGCTTTTTTCCGCATTTGCCTCCAAAACTGACACTCTTTAGAACATCTGAAACATGTATACAATGCTTTCATAGAAGCCATATCACCTCTACTAAACAGTAGAAGGTCATACACAAAACCAAGTTGTACTATATTCAATTTTGCACATTTTGGATGGAATATGAACTTCTTATTCTCCTTCAGCCCTTTAGAAATCTTGTGAAATATTCCATGGCTAGTACAAATATGAAAGAGGACACAGGGTTACCCTGTCTGAGTCCTTTTTTTGGCTGGGAATAGCTTCATAGGATTCCCATTAATGAGAATGGAATAAGATATTGTAGTGACACACTTCATGACCCACCGAATGAAGATCTCTGGGAAATTCAGTTAAATTAAAATCTATTCTAGAAAGTACCACTTCACAGAATCATATGCCTTTCTCATATCAATATTCATACATCATCTTGGAGAGATGGACTTCCTGTTATACCCTTTAACTAGATCATGACTTAGTATAATATTATCTGATATTACCCTTCCAGGAACAAATGTTGACTAACTATCATCTACCAGATAATCCATTACCTCTTATTGTTTGCTAGTGATGAGTTTGGAAATGATCTTATATGTGGTGGTGCGGCAGGATATTGGTCTGAACTCAGCTATTCTGGATGAATTATGCACTTTTGGTATCAAAATTACCGTCATGCAATTAATTGGCTTGTAATTCTCAACTGTTTTGAAGAACTCTTGGACTGTCTCAACTAATTCATCACCAATAATGTCCCATGACTTATTAAAAAATACATCATTATATCCATAAAACCCTGAGGTTTTGGAATCTTCTATACTTTGTAAATCCTAGTAGATCTGTTCCTTACTCACATGAGCTATTATATTGAATTGTTGATCTCTTGTCAACACATTCCCTATCTTCATTACTTCAGGTTTAATAGCTGGAATTTCCACTGCAGCTAATCCTAAAAGCCATTTGTAGTATTGAATGATCTCCTATTGCACCTCCTCTTGATTTTGGGTATGCATCTATGTCTGAGTGAGAAGCCTAGTGATTTTCTTTTGGGCATTTCTATTCTCGATACTAGAGTGGAAGAAAGCAAAATTTGAATCACCAAGTTTTAGCCATTAAATTTTAGACTTCTTCTTGAGTATACTTTTCTCTACTATAATCCACTTCTCTAGTTTCTCTTTCATATCTTTTTCACTGCTCTTCACTCCCTCTGAGTGATTAGGATTTCTAATCTACAAATGGTCTTGTTGCAGATTCTCTCAAATAAACTCGGATCTTTTCAAGAATTCTACTATACTACTCAACATTAAACTACTTCCGTCCTTTTTTCAGCCTCTTTTACTTCATCCAAATTCTTTGCATAGTAGGGATCTACATGTTAACTTTCCAAGTATCTTTGACTAGCCTTTGAAACTCCTTATGCTTAGCTAGGTAATTGAAGAACTTGAATGGTTTAGACATAGGTTGGTGATCATGTTCAAAGTAAACACAAATAGAGGTATGGTCAGAGACGAGAGGATCCTGCAGCACCACCTATAGTTGTGTCATATTCAACCTCCAACTAGCATTAACTAAAGTTCTATCTATTATGCTATATACATTATTGTTTGTCCACGTAAATTCTCTGCCAATTGCTTTAAGTTCAGTCATTCCTGTGTTCTCTAGAAATTCTAAGGATTCTCTAGTTTCTGCCTCCATAACAAGGTTACCATTATACCTATCTTCAAAACTTTGAATGGCAAGTCTCCCATAGAAATCCAAGGTCCCTATTGCTCCTTATGCAATTGTTCCAACTCTTCCCACATAGTCTTTCTATGTTCAATAGTATGCAAACCATATATTACTATCATCTTATGACTTTGGTGTATGATAATCTTCCTAGTGATTAATTGTTCAGAAAAACTATGAATGATAAAGTCTGGTACTTTAGGATCCCACAAGATCCATATTCTCCCTCTATTACTAGCCACATAATTATTTGTCCTTCCACTTCCTAGATATTTTTTGGATAGTTTTCCGTGCCATAGGTTGTTTCATCTTGTGCTCAATTATTGCTATAAAAAATACTTCATTCTCTTTAAGACTGCTTTATTCCTCTTTGTTTATAGACTTTATGCAAACCTCTAATATTCCATGACACTATATTCATCTTGGTATAAAATCATCTGTCTCATGCATCAATTCCCGCCAATTCATACTTCTAAGCCCCAAGATTACTTGTGCAGGCACCTGAGAACTTGAAGGATCAAGGTTATTGAAACCATTTGATGTAATCACCCCAATGTTCTTTTCCATATTTTTGGAGCCCTTTGACATATACTTGTTCTCAGCAGTCTTCCAACCTTCATCATCTATATTTTTTGCCAGACTTTTTGAAAAGTTCTGTGGTTGTACATTTTCAATTTCCTTCTACTTCTCATCCTGTATTTGAGTTTATGGAATATCATCCTTTTGTATGTCCCTATTCTTTGTATATTCCCTTCCTCATACCCTATTCTCCTCCAGAATTGTTGAGACTTCTGGTTTCTCCCCTTTTGTTTTGCTAGAGCTTCTTTCTGTGGTTCTTGGCACACATGTCCTAGTTGCAAGCATTTATTAAAATACATAGGCATCTAATAATACCAAACTTCCTGTTTGAATTCCCTTCCGTTTGGATCTTCCACCATGATCTATCTTAGGAGGTCTAGTAACATCCACCTCGACCAAAATTCTGGAATATGATATACATTCAACCTTTGTGATACAAGCATCGGCATATATAGGAACTTCGAATGTACTACCAATTCTACTTAGCGAGTTATCCTCCCAGCAATTCAGCGGCAAGTTAGGAAATTGAATCCATATTGGGATGGTCTTTAGTACTTCATTTGCAAAATCAAAAGCAGCAGTTCACATTTTAACTACAACTGGTTTGCTATTTATCATATAAAGTCTTGAATACAACACAACAACTCTATCCTCCATAGCAGCAAATGTTGCCACAAAATACCCATCATTATGAAGGTATATTGAATATTTAGCAACAAACCTCTATTGGAATGTGTGTTGATACCTAATTTTTCCCTATATATTTTTAATATGCAAATACCTTTCAAAATAGCATGTAGATGCATATAGGTATGTCCCAAAGTCCTATTATTTTTTTCCTAATTTTTCAAGGATTTTGAAATCAATTTACTGCCCTATTTTATCAAGAAAAATCCAATAATCATCCCCAAAATTATCATTTGGTTATTCATTTATTTATTTAATTTTTAGCAAAATCCACTAGGCAGTGCCTAGGGTTAATTTTCATTTATCTAAATTAAAAAAACAATAAAAAACAATGTCGGGAGGTCTTGCACAATGAAAGAAATTAACTTTGGTACATATGTCTTATTATCAATATTGAGAAAAGAACTCAACATTAATATCACATTGTTCAACCTAAGCATATAACCCAAATAATACGTAAAAGTTAGCCATGCACTGTCTAAAAAAATGTATGATTTACGACTTGTTTGTTTTTCAACTCTTTGACCAGCTTCCCATTGATGAATCAATTATGAGCATAAGGTATTCATTGTAGTTGTTTTCTGTTCTACATCTGTTTAAAAAATGGGAATATGAAATCCAAACTCCTTCATGATTAGGGCTGCACCTCCCTTCTTAATATGACATGTGGTTGTAGACCATTGATTGCCCAGGATCCAGCCACGTGTTTCCTCTTTCCTCGCATTCCAGTTCCCGGCAAATGAATTCCAGCCTTCTTGATGTTGAGTGAGCATATATAGCTGTAGAAGTACCTCACATAGTTCTCTGGTTTCCTGGGTTGTCTCTAGTGTTTGAATCCATTTCTGTGGTTTCCCATTAAACAATTGCACAAGCATGTACCTCCATACTTTGACCAATATTAGATGTGGAACAAGATGCCTCCAGTATCCCTTCTTGTAAAACTTACCACTAGCCCCTAAGATTGCATTATTTGATTCCCAATTGTCCAGATGTTTGGGCATTAAAGTCCTTCTATCCATGCTTGTGCCTCCTATTGTTACTCCACCAAAGGAATGAGCAACTACTGCTAATACCACCCTTTGAATTTGTAACATATAAGAGGGCATGTGTAAAGTAATTTTCCCTGCAAAAAAGAACACAGAATTAATATAACGATAGACCATCATTTCCTTCTCCTCTAGGATTTGGATCTGGTATTCTGCAGCAGTATGATGTGCTGCATAATTCATTGACTCTCCTTGTATGAGGACCTGAACGTGATTTGAGTATTGCACTAATCCACCAGTTGGTTTGACTAGTGTACGAGCTGTAAACATTCTTGAATCTGCTCCTTTTGATGTCCTTCTTGTGTGCTTTCTTTTGTTTGCAAGCATGTAGATACATGAAGCATGTGTCTGTTGTGTTTTGGAGTGTTGATTTGTACTTGAGTAGCTCCCAGACACAACCCAACATTTATTGCTTTTTCATGCCAAAAGTACCTTCCAACAACAGAATTTTGTAGCAGGGTACTATTCCTTGTCCCTATGCTTTTGTCTATCGCTAATTTCCTTCAATTGGGCTGAGCGCAATACACTAATACCACCTATTGGATATCCATTAGAGAATAGAGCATATATGTAGACTCCTCACCGACAAAAAATAACAATATGTTAGTAAAAAGGAACTCACCATGTTCTCCTCCAGCTGGATTTGAGCATGATGGGTATAAGTGATTTCTCTTGTCAACTGTTTCTGCATTGTCTGCTCCTCTCCTTCCTTCCCTAGCTCCTTGCAACTGTAATTATGATGTATGGACATTTATTGGAGTCCTATGTTTACACTAAAATATAGCTAAGATATTTTATATATATTTTTCACAAATTTATTTGGTATTCTTAAGGATAAAATTGCATAATTTCAATATTAGCCATTTTAGGTATAAATTCGTCTCATGTTTATATAATAGGATCTTATATTTTTAAATTGTTATTTATATATTATAAATCATTTTAGCACTTTCAATTTGTTTTCAGAAATTCATTTACTATTTTTTATAAATTAAATAGGGAAAAGAGCTATTTAACTTATAGCCAGTTTTTGCTTTATAATCTAGGCCAAATCAAACCAAACCCTAAACCACATTAAACCAACCAAAATACCCAAGCCCAAATCCTAAATCTACCCAACCTAAGCTGGATTAAATCTTGGTCGTTGATCAAAATTGATCAATGGCCCAGATTCACTGTTACCAAATTAAACCCAAACGACCCCCCTCCCACCAAAACCCTCTCATTCCTCACTCAACCGACTCTCTATATCTCTATCTCTCTGGTTCTATCTAGAACATTCCCCCTCCCTCTCCGCTCCGATAGGTTTTCACTCACCTTCCCCGGCCACCTCTTGGCCTGGATACATGGTGGTTTCACCACCCACTAGCCTTTTATGGCTCCTCCACGCTTGGTTAATGAAGTCTTATGACCTGACCACGAAAGAGCAGGGTCCAGATCTTTGTATGTTTCAAGTTCTAGGGCCATCTCCGGCGTCATTTCTGTTCGAGCCCAGCCTCGACTCCTGTTGTTTAGATCACCAATGATATATTGGGTTCCTCTGAAACTGTAACTTTCGAGGTTATTCTGATTTTCTTTAGATCTATTCCAGATCCATGTTTTCCCTAAACTCTTTAAACGATTTCTTGATATTTCCTTCAAAGCTATTTTTCAAAACCTTTATTTTTTTGATTTAGGGTTTCTGAGTTATTTGGATGTTTCTATGATTTTTCTTTATGTGCTTCTTCTACTATGTTTCTCCTACTGTGTCTATGTTTCTCCTATTGTGTTCTTGGTATGTTATTCTACCATGTTCTTATCAATTTCTTCAATTGTGTTCTTTGTGTGTTTCTTTATTTGTTTCTCCTACTGTGTTCTTATTAGTATCTTCTACTAGGTTTCTTATTAAGTTTTCCTACTATGTTTCTTTGAGTTCTGTTACTGTGTTTCGCATGTTGTTCTTTTACTATGCTTCTCATGAGTTCCTGCTAAAAAAAGAGAGCAAGTTAAAGGTCTCAGTTCCTTTATGAGACCTCTGAACCTGTCTCGATTAGTATCTTTTCCCTTAATCACTTGCCCTTTCGTCTCTGCACTTGATTAATGAAAAGAAATCTAAATATTGGGGTTCATCCGAGTTTTGAGACCCTTGGCTATGTGATTTGCTTGTTCTTCTTCTTTGAACTTGTTTGATTTCGGAAACCCTAACTCTTTTGGATATATTCCGAGTTTCTGAATTTGTTTCATCTACTGCTCAACTGATTCTTGAAATCCTTGTTTCAACCTTTGTTTCTTTAAGAAATTCTGATTCTCTACTAAACCTTTCTAAGGTCTTTATGTTGGTTGATACTATCTTCTCGACAATGCTGATCTATGTGACTACCTACTGGTTTTTACCATTGCATGACACTTCTTCTTTATGTCCTAAACTTAGTATCTTATGCCAAGTATTTGAGTGCTCTTTATATGTTTTGAAATTCCTCTAAAAAAGGATTTCAATTTTGATTGATTTTAGAGTTGATTGATTTCTTTCCTTGTTTGTTGATTTCCCTGTTACTTTATTTTGAGTCGAAAGCTTTCCTTAGCCAATTCATGAGCCAGTAATTTCAAACCTCTGACCCCTCGATTTACTACATACTGATTAACCCTTACCTTATTTGTTTTTGTCGTGTATTTCATAATTCTTCCCTTAATTAAAACTCCTATGTACTTACCCCCTAATTGCCTACATTGCACAAGATGTTTACTTGATTCCTTCCTTAAATAGTTCTACTGTTTGAATCTGAATTCCTTAATTAAAGGATATCTTGTATAGATTGATTTTGAATTGATATCTAATCCCTTAATTGTTTTCTTACCTTATTCCTACCTGTTTTTCACACTATATATATCGAATTTTTCATTAAAACAAAAACCGCATCACTCATAGTCTTTCTGAACTTATACTTACACTCAAAGTATTCTCTCTTGTTGCTTGTACTGTGGCCTGTTTTGCAAGACATACTGCCTACTATTCTTTACTTGCTTCTTTGAAACTGGTTATGTCCCGATTTAAGGCTTCTAGCACCACAACAATATGTTTATTTATTGCTTTTTGTATCTCTATCTGCTTACTGCTTCTATATAGTTTAACTCTAGCATATTGATTTCTTTCTACATATTCTATTACGAATCCCAAAACCCTACCCCCTATGTGTTTAAGCTATGGTTTGAGGCATGGCAATACTGCAAGTTATTGTCGATGAATCAAACTCGATCCCCTGGGCCTTTAAATAGTATGGCTTCTAGCGCCACAGCAATGTGTTTTATTTATTGCTTTTTGTATCCCTGTCTGTTTGCTACTTCTTTATAGTTCAACTCTACCATATTGATTTCTTCCTACATGTTGTATTATCAATCCTAAACCCCTGCCCTCTATGTGTTTTACTATGGTTTGAGGCATGGCAATACTGCAAGTTATTGTCGATGAATCAAACTCGATCCCTTGGGATTCTAGCCTTTAAATAGTGTGTTTGGAAGGTTTGAGAGTATGCTAGCATCCTCCATTGCTGAGAGTGCTTGAAACCTGCCCTTACATAGGCTCTTTAAAATCGCCTTATTCCCTATTCTCCTATGTGTACTTATTTGTAGATATTTCCCTCTCCCTTTCCCCTTTCAGAATTCTGTTTCTGCACTTGAACCCTCTCTTAGTCTTTAAGTTCTGCCCCCCTCTTGTGAGCCTTGCCTTGGGACACTTAGAGCTCCCTCTGAACTTGGACACTTGAGGGTTGGCCTTTCCACACTACACTTGTCGTAATCTGATTATACATTTGGGTGTGAGCATTGCCTGGAGTCTTATTAAGACTCTTAGGGAACTTTGACACACTCAAATGGGAGAAAGGCTTTGGATCATGATCTCTTGGGGTTGGTTTACCACATAACTCAGTGAGGAAGTCAGAATCAGGCTTCCTCTAGTTGTACTTTTATTTATATTTTTCTGATGTACTTTTATTTTATTTCGGGCTGTAATAATTTGTAATAACTCTTGGGGATGGTTAATGAAAAAGGGTGGGTAACTGTGTATGCAAAGGGCAGATACCATGTCTATAGGTATTTCTGAATTTTCTCTATAGGTATCTATTGAATCTGCATATCCAATTTTAATATAGATACCACGTCCATAGGTATTTCGAATTTTGTATATTCAAATGCATACAGAAACATGCCCTTAGCTCATTCTGAATTTTGCATGCATGTGGAAGTCATGCCTATAAGGTTGTTCAAATCTGCATATTCAATTACACCTAGATACCATGCTCATCGGCCTTAAACAAATTGTGCAAACTAGATATCATGTTGTAGGTTTAAAACTAGTCTTATGCATTTAAGGTTTTCTGTATTTTTATACCATGTCTACAAGGTTCAAAATCAACAACGCGTAGAAAGCATGCATATAGTAACTTTTAATCGAATTTGAGCCGCTTCGTTCATATATAGAGCTAAAATTAGTAATAATGGATACTATCAGTTGTAGAACTTGTAACCAATTCATTAAAACATGCCTCTCTTTTGACAATCTAATTACCCTTACCTAACGAGTCTACTCTGCATGTTTCAGACCTTGCTATTTCCTTGCTTTTCTAAACCCAGTAGATTCCATGCCTATAGGATCCTTGTCCAACACCTAGGCAAGCCTTAGGGTAAAGTCATAAACTGAATCTACTTCTGTTAGTTATTATAACCAGCAGGCAAGTATGATTTGGACTTCTTATCTGAGTTATGTAATTAACTAAAACTGCCTCGGCATTCATCCTTCTTCGCCTATAATAATCAGACCTAAACAAAATGTGTAAGTCATGCTAATTACGTGCTTCTTTGTTTAAGGGGTATATTTGAGCCTCTGCTAGTTATGTGCTTTCCCAAACTTGAAATACGTGTTTTTTATGTCGCCTTAGAATTTTTACTTTTAAAACTACAAATAAGCCTAATATCCATCTTCTTTAGGATTAGTAGTCCTAAATGCCGCCGAGATTGATAGGATTGGGACGAGTAATAGCATGCAATAAGTAAACGAGACCATTTTGGGCTTTAATACCTTAACAGGGTGGGAAGGGTAGAAATGGATATGATGACCACCGATAACGTCATGTGTAGCCCCTCATCGAGGAGTGATTACCGGACGTTATGTGGGGTGATCCATATTTTTGGTAAACCTAGGACCCCCTCCCTCCTTTTATTCTTATTTCTTTTCTTTAACATTTTTATCTTTCTAAATCAGCTTCCCTAAATTTCTCTTTTAAACTTTGTCTATTTTTAGACCCTTATATATGAAATCCCCTCTTATTTGAGCCTTATTTGTCTATATGTTATTTGCACCTAAATTCACAATAATTGTCTGGCCAGGAACCATTCTAGTGGATTCTGAAGGGTGCCTAACACCTTTCCCTTAGAATAATTTCAAGACCTTACCCAATCTCCGGTTACTCAAATTAAACCTACTTAGTGTCCTAATGTATCCTGATAATTAAGTGGTAACTCTTCAAATTAAGCCCAATTCCCAAAAGGAATGAGTTGTCCTCCCAAATGTCATGAACCCGATTTCGGAGAAAAAGGGGCGCGACAGCATGACGACTCTGCTGGGGATATTTCTTAGGCTTTTAGCATTTCAGACTATTATTGTGTCTTTACACTTCTTTATTAGTTTTATTTGCTAAATGACTTTAAGTATCTAATTCCCTTTTTGAACTACAAAACTGACTTGACTTTTTGTTTCTTTCCTTTACTGCTTTCCTCTACTACTGCTTTAAGTTTAAAAAACTATTGTATTTACTTCTTTCATTACGTGAAAATACGTGACAACCTACTTTGGTTATTGCATAAGCATGTTTTCAACATCATATTCCACTCGTGCCTAACCCTTTTGTCTTGCAGAAATATGAGGCACAAATTCCCCAGATTCGGCATGCTCACCAACATCCACCCAAAATTGCTAAGCTAGTGGAAGGATCTTCATCCCAGTAACCTCTTGTCCGGAAATACCTAGGAAATCTACATTCCCTCCTGGAAGTCCAACCCAACAACAAATCGCAAGGGCATAGGTTGTCTCAAAATGATGGGTCTATAGAAGAATCCAGACTTGACGTGTTCGAAGGAATCTTATATCCCTTTTGATTATTTGTATGAGAGGTACGATCACAAAATAATCCTACCGTACTTATCCTAATGAGTTCGCCCTCACATCATTGGGGCATATTCACCGAAAGGTCTTTATCTTCATGTTACTCTTCATGTTTTTCTTCCTTGGGATGATAGTGTTTCCATGAAGAAAGCAAAGATTGAGGGCCGAAATTTGCTACTCCAGCTCTGGTTCATGGAGCATCTCAAAAGGGATGAATATCACCAAGAGATTCAGCGTAGAGACTGGGATGATCACATAGCCTTCCATCAGCCAAGAAGAATGAACTACATGCCTAATATGTTTGCCCAGCCGGAAGACGCCAAGAGGTAGCTAGAGCTGTTTGAAAATCTAATTGAGAGTCAAATATAATGGATGGTCGAGTGGTTCTCTATCGAGGAGTTCATCGCCCGATCCAGAGACACGCCATTTCTGATTCTGATTGGTTTGAGAGGAACCTATCCTTATGTCCCTCTTCGAGTTATAAGACAAGCTGGTAGGTAGCGGGTTATACCAAGGGTCGACAAGATGAGTAACTTCCAGTCCGACTTCTAGGACGATGATAGCACTTACAAGTGCCAAGCTTAGCATATGTGGAACTACAAGATCATCATAGGAAGGGATACCATCGAGCTAGATAGATACCACGTCGGTTATTCTTCATACTGGTCAGGCTAGTTGGAGGATAATCATAACGGTCTGGGTCATCCCCGGTTTGTTCGAGGTCACAGGATCATATATGAAAGGGCCAAGGCGCAAGTAAAATACAATAAACTATGTAAGAGGATTCGATAATGTGAAAGCCAGTGCTGTAAGATACAAGAAGCCAACAAAAAGCTAATTTAAGAGTGGAAAGACATGGACGTCAGTGCCAATGAGCGACTGGGATACTTCAAGCATGGTTTAGCGGAGCAGGAAAGGAAATTTCTAAAAAGAATTGAGGATTGCCAAAATGCTAAAGGAAATGAGGGCGGGCACCTAGCCAGAACCTACCTATTGTTGGGACTGCGCGAGTTAGGGAAGCTATTCGATGGATTCAAGGACGCCGAATCTGGGGAAGGCACTTCTGGGACAATAGAAAAGATTTTTCATTTCTGCTTTATGAAATGTAATAAGGCCAATAGCCACTAGTGACTTTTATTTCTAGTTATTTAGTATTGATTTGGGATTCGTCTACTTTTTATCAATGAAATAAGGCATTTAGCATTCCAAGTTCTCTATATCAACTTGCCTCTAGGCCTACCTCGGGCATAAAGAGGTCCCCAAGTTAGGACACGCTTTACGTTCCTGCACTGTATGTTTAAATATTGCATTATTTATATATATAATCCTCATTGATTTGTTACCTTTTGTTTTTTTGTTTTATTCCCCTCCTCGAAAGTTAGTTCGTGCACTTTGGCATCATCATCTTATCCTACGAGATCCAGGGGGCCCTCCACCCACTCCTTCTCTTAATCCAGTCAGAAACAAGAACAATGGGAAGATGGAAGATCTGAACAACACTAGAAAGGAGAATTCAACTAAATGGGTAGAGGGCACGTACGCCCATGGTACTTAGGTTTCCTAAGAAAATGCATCCCAATTGGAACAAAAGCTGCTGAAATTCCAAGAGGAACTTGGCCAGGTTTGGGATCTAGAGAATTTGTCATTTTCCCTCACCACTCCAGACGTCAACTTCCCAAATGCTAAGAACCCCGCACCTCCACAAAATATCCCAAAACCACAATACCATCCCGCTCCTCACCACTATTGCAATACTTGCCACACTTACAACACTATTCCATTGCTCATCCCAGAACCTTTGAACTCCACAAATGCCGTTTCCACACTCATCATAACACCCCCATCTATGTAGAGACCATATCACACTCCACCCGCCCATATCAAGCACACCCGAGTCTATTGATAAAGACTCACTCATCAGGAACCTGGCTGAAGAGCTAAAAAATTGACTAGCCAAATTTAGGGTGTCAAAGGAAGTAAGGGGATTGAAGGACTGAACTATAAAGATCTTTGCATACAACTGGATGTCGAACTGCCCGAGCGGTACAAACCTCCAAAATTCGAGATGTTTGATGGTACAGGGGATCCGAGAGTTCATTTGAGAACATACTGCGACAAGCTGGTTGGAGTAGGGAATCATGAAAGGATCCGCATGAAATATTTCATGAGGAGTCTGAAGAGATGCTCTGTCTTGGTACATTAGCCAAGACCCAAAGAAATGGTCGAATTGGTGAGTATGGCATCCGACTTTATATAACAGGTTTAGGTTCAACACATAAAATGTGCCAGGTGTGTCCTACATTCAAATTCTAAAGAAGAAGCCCATGGGAACATTCTGCGAGTATGCTACTCGCTGGAGATCGCTAAGGTCAGACCTGCCTTAGAGAAAGAAAAAATGAACAAATGTTTCATCCAAGCTCAGGACCCACAATACTATGAAAGGCTGGTGCTGATTGAAAGCCATAAATTCTCCGACGTCATCAAGTTTGGTGAAAGGATCGAAGAAGGCGTCAAAAGTATGGTTACAAACTTTTCAGCCTTGCAAACTACCAATAAGGCCTTACAATCTGGTGGTACGTCTAAGAAAAGGGACGTAGCTGTCGTAATGGTTGCACAGAGAAACAAATCTCCAATCAAATACCAAACCTACCCAATGCCTCCACTCACATATTAGCCTACTCCAAACTACCAAGAACCTTCACCCTCTTACCAAGCTCCACCACCCACTTATCAATCACCTCTACCTCCCACATATCAGTCTACTTCACCCAAATATTCCCAACCAGCACATGTTTTCCAAGCATATAACACTCAACCATCCCACTATCAAATCTCCTCTTCCATGCCAAAACTTCCCTAGACCTCGACCAACTTTTACCGAAGGCCTCCGAAACAATATACGGTTGTTGTTGAACCTATTGACCAGTTGTATGAAAGACTCAAAGCTGTTGGTAATGTCACCCCTATCCCTGCTGCTCCTAAGAACCCTTCTCAATGGGTTAATCAAATAAATCTTGTGTATACCATTCCGGCATGAAAGGACACACCACCGATGAACGTCGCTCTCTAAAAGATAAGATCCAGACTTTAATTGATAACAAGATTATTATGGATAAGGAACCTGCTCTAAATGTCCGTAGTAACCTCTGCCAGACCACAAGGGTGGAGGTGTTCACATGATTGAAATAGAGGATGATTGGGATCCCAAGGGATCGATCGGTTTGATCACATAAGGTGACGACCCAAAAAATCCAATAGTCACCTTTAACCCGATCGTAGTACAAATTCAACCCTCTAGGGACGCTGAGGTAAATATGTCGATACCACTTGAGTTTGAAGCACCATCCTATACAAAGACGTCGGCACCGATTGAGGCCACATTCATGTTGCCAGCAAATGCACCAAGACTCTTCGAAGTTGCAGTTCTACCGCCCAAGGTGCATGCTCTGTTCGGAGTATAGATAGCCACGCCAATTCCAGTGGCAATGTCGGCCGTAACACCATTCCAAACAAATGTTATACCTTGGGAATACAGAGCCAAGACAAGAAGAAAAGGCAAGGGTAGGTCCGAGAAAACTATTTCCACACAGGGTATGACAAGAACTGGTAGAGTCTATACCCCAGAACACCTGGCTGAGTCAAACAACCAGGCCTCTAGTTGGCCAACTCACTGATAGAGGGCTTGATGATCTTTGAAGAAAGATACTAGCCAAGGAATACTTTATCATCAACCAGTTGAATAAGACACCAGCGCAGATCTCCATCCTGGCTTTGCTACAAAATGCTGAAGCACACAAGAATGCTTTGTTGAAGGTGTTGAGTGAAGCATACATGCCAAGCAACATTAACGGTGGAGAAATTGCCAATGTGGTTGGGCAGGTATTGGAAAGTCATAAGATCAATTTTCATAAAGATGATCTACCACCGGAAGGGTTGAGTCACAACAAGGCGTTGCACATTACCGTGCAATGCGAAGATTATTTTATCGCTAGAATCCTGATTGATGAAGGGTCCAGCCTTAACATTTGTCTGTTGGTAACACTCAGGACCTTAGGAAAGGGGTTGCATGAGATCAAGGAAGGTGCCACAAACGTCAAAGCTTTCGACAGTTCCCAAAGATCCACCATTGGGGAAATTAGCCTATGTTTGTGAATGGGGCCTACTTGGTTCGATATTGATTTTCAAGTGATAGATGTGCCGACATCTTATTATTTGTTGTTGGGACGACCATGGATTCTTACCGCCGGGGCCGTAGCATCAACACTACATCAGGCACTGAAGTTTGAGTGGAACCACCAAGAGGTGATCATTCACGATGATGAGAGCAATCCCATATACAGTACCCAGACCATCCCGGCAATTGGAGGCAGAAGAAAGATGGGCGAGGAAGCCTATCACCATATCGGGCGAGTCAACGCCGTTGACAAGGACAAATGGTGGGACAACAAAATTGAAAGCATATTGAACTAGAGCAGATACGAACCTGGCATCCAAGGAATCGCTAAGCCTAACAAACTAAAGAAGCACGACACCACCTTTGGTCTGGGATATGAGTATACGTGGGAGGAATTTAATAGTTTGTGTCACACCTCCTTTTTTGGCTATCCACAACCCGATGAAGGGCATCGATAAGGGAGTTTTTCCAATTAAAGGACAATTGAGACGGGATTCATTTATTAAAAAAAATTCAGAGTCTCCACTTGGGAGATTTATGGTGTCCCAAGTCACTGGTTAGAATCTCGAATCGAAGAAATAATGACTCTGTTATTAGTCCATGAACCAGAAATCCGAGTAAGGAATTCTGTTAACCCGGGAGAAGATGTTAGGCACTCCCGGGCTCTGTCTCTTTTCTATACCAGGCAGTGTATCTTGGTGCAACCTCACCTTTAGATATGTCATGTACCAGGGTATCCGCTGTCAAGTATTGATACTCGCTCCAGATTTGGCGCAGGATAGCTTCAGGAAATTGGCCATTGGGGCTAATTTCAACAACATGGCAGCTAATATCCTCATCCCGGGGAATTATTTGGCATCTACCCAATTGTCTTAACACTTGGTATGGTGCATAGAGTTGAATACTTGGGAGACCCATCAAAAGGAAATGAGGCCCGGTGGATGGTATATAAACAATTTCATCTACTGGGAGCCACCCGAAGGTCCATTCTATTTGATTTGCAAAGAAATCCCGAAGATGCGACACCCATTCTGTGACACCCTCAGGTAACCTAAATCCATCGACCCTTTTGTAGAACTCTTCTATGCGACTCTTTGTTGGTGACCCATAATTCATAAACCGAGGCCGGTAGCATAGGTGCTCAATCATCCATATATGTAACAATAGGTTACACCCCTCAAAGAAATCCCCTCATTTTTTACATGTGGTAAGAGCCCGAAAGATTTCAGACAAGATCATAGGAGCCAGGGTGCTCTTGGCCTGAGTCATTAAAGTGTTGACGACCCCTGCTATCCGTATGTCGATATTTCCGTCCTTCCGTGGAAACACCAGAAGACCCAAGAAAAATACCATAAATGCAAAACATCGGTGCTCTTCCCATTTGAGTTGGTTCCCTTTGCTACAAATATAATTGCCCGGGTTATTGAATCCCCCAATATGCCTGTACCTCTGATATATGAACTGCGGAGTGCAGAAGCCAACTGCTGAGTCTGGGTTGTGAACCTTCCTACTGATTTTTACAGAGTCCAGGAACTTGTGCACGGCGAGGGCTCTTGAAGCAATAAGGTATTGGTGTCTCAAAGGAGTTGTAGGGATCCCAATGTATCCAGTCATTTCTTCCAACATCGGTGTGAGTTCAAAATCCGAAAAATGGAAGACATTATGAGCCGGGTCCCAAAATGTGATCAATGCCTTCAGGATGTCTCCTCTTGGGTTAATTTTTAGCAGCCCGGTAAGTCCTCCTAAATGCGTGTTAACTATGCTTTGTCCTGCATCCCCCAGGTCATTCCACCACAGGTGCAGCTCCAAGAGAATTTTGTTCAAGAACGTTATCGTGCTCATTCTGCACATTTGTTAAGGTGAATTAGCATCACAAAATTTGTTTACCTGAATCTATAAGATATCAAGACTGTCCTCTTACTTTTATGAAATTTATTTTCTACGACCAGGGCCCGGCTTTGCAAATACGACCATTCAGAACTTCTGAAAGAAGTTTTTAAGGTTGTGCTCGCTCGCCGGCCAAAATAAGATTCATAGGTGGCCATTTGTGTGGAATCAGCCTTCTGTCGTCCCTTGCAGTAACGTTCATCTATTTCTAGCGGTAATGGCATTACCGGGTTTATTTCAAAAGAAAAATGAATAAAATCGGACACTTGTTTTCCTTGTTTTGGCTATTTTGCAAAAGGGAGGTTGGACCCGATGGGGGTTGCCTACGTATCTCTCTCCCGGCGAGAATCAAACCGGCATAGTTCGGGCAAAATCAGAACTTTAAAAAGCCTCATTTTTGTCTTTTTCTTTTTCCTTTCAAAAATCTAGCAGCATTTCGGCATTATTTGAGCATTAGTTTTCCCAAGAAGATGACTAATCTTAAAAAACCCTAATTGCTACTATTTTCTTAATTTCTTTCCTTGTTCTCAAGCCGGTCAACATGCAAATCCCAAGCAATTAAATGCATACATAATCATGTATCAGGATGGTCTTTTCGGGTTACCTATCCTAGACGGACCCAACCGCTGTGTTGAGTCCCCTAAGTCAAATACATGATGCAAATAAGCGTTCCTACTAGGGATCTGGCATGAGGCTAAGCTCTTCTAAGTTAAAAACCTTGGTATAGGGTCTACACTATGTACCCGAGCGAACAACTCGAGTCGAGGAGGGGGCTACGTACCGGGAACCAAACGGCCATCCAGCTTTGTAACTTGTCCGGCCTCTTTCTTGTTTCAGGGTATGACACTAACAGAATGGGGAGTCTCAACTAGTTAGAAAATCCCCGGAGGTGAGAAGCGAAGGGTTTCACAGCAGTTTATATGTACAGTTCAGATAATATCAAAGTGGTAAAAACATCATTTTGAACATTAAGCCAACATGTAAAATCAGATAAAAAGCTAAATACAATAATTATTCTAAGCTTGAATTCTTGAACCCTCAAGCTTTTTAGTTCGATCCCCAGCAGAGTAATGGTAATCAAAACACTCCAGATAATCCCTGCTCCCAGGCAATTAGAGATAAATGATAGGATAGTTTTCAACTCTAAGAAATGAAGTATAAAGAACCAAAAATGGCTTCAAATCATCATGTATCCAAACTCAAATCAAATAATGATAAATTGCTCAAAATTTTCAGAATGAGAAGCTCCTTTTAGAAGATTATGGATTGATCCAATGTAACAGTGAAATTTTAGTAATATGCATATATTTCTAGAAGTTTTTTTTCCCAGCCCCCCTTCAGTGATTTTCAATCTCTTTTTATAGCCAAAAGCTAGGGCAACATTATTACTGTGTTTTTACTGAAGGTCCTCCCCTCAATTTCATATCTCACCTATTTGGACCTTCATTTTTTGCCTTGTTGCCCAAGTTATTTCAACAAATCTACTGATTTTGTACTAAAGACCCCTTCTAGAAGGGTCTAAACACTTCGACCATCATCTATCCTTCATAGACTACCTATATTACCCTTATTTTGTTCCTAATATTACCAAAGCTAAGTTGAAAATTCTATATTACCCTTATTTGTCTTAAAATTATCAGAAATGGGTAGGACGATCCTACACTACCCTTAAGCTACTTACTTGGTATCAAAACTAACTCCTAAAATTAATTCTCTTGATCTTAACAACTATAACCAATTTCAATCGATACTAATCAAAGGCAAGTGCTAATCAGCCTTCAGCAAATAAGTCCAATACCCATCTTGAGAAGAAAAACAAAAGGAGGCTACCACTACCAAAATTTCAACTCAGAAACCATTACCTCAAATTATTAACTGATATTCATTCTCAGAAAATTAAGAAATTATGGAAACTAGGAGCAAACAAGGGAATTGCAAGGAATCAAGACCATTTTCTAGGTGAACTCAGACTAACCCTCAGATAACCATACAAGGACTAAAGAAAGCATGCCAAACTTCAAATTTAAACTAAAAACGGGTATGGCAAACAAAACAAGCACGACTAATTTGGCTCACAAAACGGACATGTTCAAGATTAGTAACATAGCTATTAGTCCTAGAAAATCTAATAACATGTTTTTCAATCAAAAAGAAATGAACCCAGATTTAAAAATAGAAACACAAAATAAAATCAAGGTGAAATTACTGATTCTTTCATTAACCTTGTTGAAACAAATTCGAACCAACACTCAAAGGTCTCTGAAATTTGGCTTGAACGCTGCCATGGCCATTGCCGACATTGGAGGGGTATGGGTTGCTTGAAAGGGCTTGGGGGTGTGTATTGGATGAAGGAGACAAAGTAATTCTAGGGTGTGGCTCTATAATGATTGGTGGTATTTTGATAGTGTTGGATGGCAGCGGACGGTGTTGGATGGCGGTGGATGGCAGTCACCGCTGCACATGGCGGTGCTGCCATCTTCAGGTGGGTATTTGAGGCGTTGGGGCTATGTTCGAGAGTAAATACTGGCAAGGCGGGGGTGAGGGTGGTGGGGGGAATAATTGGTGTTGATTTGAGGGCGGTTTGCCACTGGTTGCCGCCGTAGACGGCGGATCCGCCATGCTTTGATTGGATATTTGAGCATATTGGCGGTGATTCGCGATATGATTCATATAGTAATGGGAAGAGGAGAGCGAGACGCTTCTATGGTGTAATTTTGGTAGGTATTGGGATTATGCCGCCACCGGCGGCACACAGTGGGTTTATGGTGGTTCATGGGTGGTGTTACACCGGCGATGGTTTGTACGAGGATGGAATAGTTTGGTCTCTGAGTATGTTACACGCGTTTGGACACTTATATTTGGTTTTGGGGGGGAGTTTTAGGACCGTTGGATGGGTTGTGATCAAGGGCTGAGATGAAGGGTAGCCAAACGACGTCGTTTGGCACCTTGGGGCTAGACCAGGTTGGAGATAAATGGACTGGGTGTTTTGGGCCCAAATTTCAATTGCAGATGGCCCAGCTTGAATACTTTGGACTCATAGTTTAGCACTCTTTAAATCCTTCCTTTATTTTAACAAAATTCTAATTATTCCATAAGGCTTAATTAACCTATGATTTTCGTAAAATAAAAAATTAACAAAATACTAAAAATCAAACTTATATACATATTAAGCCATTTTTTGAATTTTGTTTTTCTGATTACCAATTAATGTCTAAAAATGCAAAATTGCTTCTAAATGCACATACCTCACGTATTTTGTATTTTGTTGTTCAGAAATGTAAGTTAATTAACAGAATAATGCCATAAACAAACGAAATTATTATATATATTTGAATTTATGGAAGTAATTCGTATAGGGCAAAAATCACATGCTCACAGCTGGTCTCCACCATGACGCGACCCTTACTATCTGCTGGAGCAGCCAGTACCATGCTTGGAGAAAACTTTCGAACTAGCCGATGTTATCTATGGTTCAGAAGAAGAGGAAACACTTGCAGCAGTAAGGAATTTGTTCCTAGAAGATGATGATATGGACTTTTGTGTCGTTTTAGAGGATGAGGGGATGAAGGCCCTTCCATACAGGCAGTAAGCAGAGGAGTCCGCCTCAATAATTGCACCATCAGGACAATCAGAGCCTGACGAGCCTCTGGGTAGCAAGGCTAAAGCAAGCACTATTTTTATTTACTAAATTTTTTTTTATTTTCTCGTATGTTTTTTGTTCAAGCAATAAGATCTACAATGTTTAAAATAATTATGCAATTTATCAAAGCATTTTGACTTTCCTTATGAATCAAAGCTTATTACCATTATCTTTCTCTCATTACTTTACTTATACAACATTGCTATTACTTGTCTTGATGAACCAATGACTGTGACGTGCAATGAGACAATGCAACAAACAGACATAGATTCAGAGAAATATGACATACCAGAAGAGATTATTAAAGAAGTCGAGAATATCGAGAACAGACCTAAGTCCAATCTGGACGAGACTGATATTGTTAACTTGGGAGATGCAGAAATGTCAAAGAAACACGAATCAATGTCCATTTGTCACCGTCAGAAAAGAAAGAGTACACAGAATTTCTAAGAGAATATGAGGATATATTTGCCTGGTCGTATGATGATATGACTGGTCTAGTACATCTATTGTGGCCCACAAACTTCCAACTGATCCTACATGTTGGCCGGTAAAGCAAAAGCTTAGAAAGTTCAAGCCTGATATGAGTCTGAAAATCAAGGAAGAAGTCAACAAGTAAGTCAAAGCATAAGTTCTCAGGGTAGTGGAATATCCAACATGGTTAGCCAACATTGTGTCGGTACCAAAGAAGGACAGGAAGGTCAGAGTTCGTGTCGACTACCGGGATCTCAATTGGGCCAGTCCGAAATACGACTTTCCTTTGCCAAATATACACATCCTGATCGACAATTGTGCCAAGCATGAGTTGCAGTCATTTGCAGATTGTTTCACTGGGAATCATTAGATCTAGATGGATGAAGAAGATGTTGAGAAAACGGCTTTCACTACACAATGGGGAATGTACTGTTACAAGATGATGCCATTGGAGCTAAAGAATGCTGGGGCTACCTACATGAGGGCCATGACTACCATTTTCCATGATATGATACACAAGGATATGATACACAAGGATATTGGGGTTCCTGTCGGAAAACTACTTGGAGGTTTATTGTGAGTTGTTGAGGGATAGAGCTGGATCCATCAAAGGTCAAAGCTATTCAAGAGTTGCCACCGCCAAAGAATAAGAAGGACGTAATGAGTTTCTTAGGGAGACTTAACTACATCAGCTGGTTAATTGCACAATCCAATGTCATATGTGAGCCAATCTTTAAGATGTTGAAGAAAGACGTTACTACCAAATGGACAGATGACTGCCAAAAAGCTGTCGACAGAATCAAGGAGTACCTATCAACACCACCGGCTCTGGTCCCGCCCGACTCGGGTAGACCTTATTACTCTACCTTGCAGTATTGGAGGGAGCTTTTGGTTGCGTTCTAGGGCAACATGATAAAATGGGGAGTAAGGAGCTGGTCATCTATTACCTCAGTAAGAAGTTCACCCCGTACGAGGCCTAGTATGTTCTGTTAGAATGCACTTCTTGTGCTATGACTTGGGTAGCTTAGAAGTTGAGGCATTACTTCTGTGCCTATACCAGGTATCTCATATCAAGGATGGATCCTCTGAAATACATCTTCTAGAAGCCCATGCCCACTAGAAAGTTAGCTAAGTGGAAAATCATGCTGAGTGAATTTAACATTGTTTACGTGACTCAGAAGGCAATCAAAGGACAGGCACTAGAAGATCACCTTGCTGAAAATCCCGTGGATGGAGAATATGAACCCCTAAAAATAAATTTTTTTGGTGAAGAGGTATCATTTATAGGGGAAGATGTCGCTGAACCCTATGACGGTGGGAGAATGTATTTTGATGGAGCAGTAAATTTCAAAGGAGTTGGTATAGGAGCAGTCCTAGTATTAGAAACTGGTCAGCATTATCCAGTGTCTGCCAAACTCATATTTTCCTGCACCAACAATATGGTCGAATACGAAGCATGCATGATAGGGCTTAAAATGGTCATTGACATGAACATTTAGGAATTACTAGTGATTGGAGATTCAGACTTGCTCTTACATCAGGCCTCCAATGGACACATGTTCATCTTGGTAGCAACTGATTATTTCTTTAAATGGGTTGAAGCGGCATCTTACATAGTAGTAACTAAGAAACTCGTGGCAGACTTCATCTGTGACCATATCGTTTGTCGATTCAGGATTCAAAAAACAATCTTACTGATACTGGCTCCAACCTCAATAGTGACCCGATAAAAGCCATGTGTGAAACCTTCAAGATCAAACGCAAGAATTCTATAGCCCACATAGCTCAGATGAACGGAGCCGTAGAAGCTGCCATTAAGAATATCAAGAAGATACTAAGGAAGACGATAGAGAAGCATAAGCAGTGGCACGAGAAGCTATCATTTGCTTTGTTGGGGTATCGCACCACAGCCCGCACATCGACCGGGGCAACCCCCTATATGCTAGTTTATGGTACAAAAGTCGTCATTCTTGCCGAAGTGGAAATTCCTTCCTTAAAAATCATACAGGAAGCATAGCTCGATAATGTAGAATGGGTAAAAGGTCGCTATGAGCAATTAGCCCATATAGATGGGAAAAGAATGAATGCAGTTTTCCATGGTCAACTTATCAGAACAGAATGTCCAGAGCCTTCAACAAAAGACAGTTCGTGCCAGCGCAACTGGTGTTAAAGAAAATCTTTCCACATCAAGATGAAGCCAAGGGGAAATTCTCTCCCAACTGGCAGGGTCCGTACATGGTTCACCGGGTTCTAAAAGGAGGAGACCTCATACTTGTAGAAATGGATGGAGAAGTTTGGCCAAAGCCGATTAATTCAAATGTAGTCAAACGTTACTATGTGTAATATATATGTCTTCCTACATGATGTATTTGAACTAGGCCTGACCTGATTCCCATTTATAGGGGATACGTAGGCAGCCGTATGGGTGCAGTCACAATTCAATAAAATTTTCATTTTCCACTGCGATTGGAAACTGGGGCATAATTTTGAGGAGGACCTTCAAAATTGCGAAGTTAATTTTAGCCAATCACCGCAAGCATCAGTCGGAAGCAGCAACTAGTAAACTAGGGCAGAATTTTGCGGAGTACCCTCAAAGTTTTATAGCAAGAAGGGTTGCAATATCTTGAACCATATCGCGTCGTCGATTCATCTAAAGAAAACACTCTTTATTATGTATTTATATTATAGTTTTACTAAATCATGCATGCCTATCTCTGAAATCGCTTTGTTTAGCAATTCTACCCCCAAAGATACGTACAATGGCACCAGATCAAAGCCAAGCAGGTCAAGCAGAGCCAGCATTGATACGAACTAACCCCCCCCCCCCCTCTACAAAATTCACGATTTTTCTTTGGATGCAGGCACTTAAGTCGAAAAATCATCGAATATACCCCTACACTCATATTGTTCAGGAATACAACTCTTAGTATTGTTGCACTTACTCGCAGTTGCTATCCGCACACAGTGTCCCCGGCAGCCACAATATCACAATCCGCTATCAGCTAAGAAAAGAGTTTTCATTTTTGCTTTATAAAATGTAATAAGGCCAATGGCCACTAGTGACTTTTATTTCCAGTTATTCAGTGTCGATTTGGGATTCATCTACTTTTTATCAACAAAATGAGGCATTTAGATTCTAAGTTCTCCAAATCAACTTGTCGCTAGGCCTATCTCGGGCATAAAGAGGTCCCCAAATTAGGACACGGTTTACGTTCCTACACTGTATGTTTAAATATTGCATTCTTTTTTACATATATAATCTGTTACCTTTTGTTTTTATACTTTTTGTTTTATTCCCCCCACCCCCACCCCCACCCCCCGAAGTTTAGTTCCTGCACTCTACCATCATTATCTTATCTCACGAGAAACAGGGGTCCTCCACCCACTCCTACTCTTAGTCCAGTAAGAAACAAGAACAAGGGGAAGATGGAAGATCTGAACAACGTCAAAAAGGAGAATTCAACTGAACGAGTAGAGGGAAATCACGCCCATGGTACTTAGGTTTCCAAAGATAATACAACCCAATTAGATCCAAAGCTGTTGAAATTCCAAGAGGAACATGACCAGGTTCGGAATCTGCAGAATTTGTCATTTTCCGTCACCACTCTAGACGTCAACTTCCTAAATGCTCAAAAACCCGCACCTCCACAAAATATCCCAAAACCGCAATACCATCCCGCTCCTCACCACTACTGTAATACTTGCCACACTTCTAACATACTCCACTGCTCATCCCAGAACCTTTGACTTCACAAATAACCATTACCATACTCATCATAATACCCCCATCTATGTGGAGACCATCCCACACTCCACCCAACCCATCTCAAGCACACCTGAATCTAATGATAAAAACTTACTCATCAGGAACCTGGCGGAAGAGCTTAAGAAATTGACTAGCCAAATTCAGGGCGTCGAAGGAAGTAAGGGTATTGAAGGATTGAACTACAAATATCTTTGCCAACCGGAGATCGAACTGCCCAAGGGGTACAAACCTCCAAAGTTCGAGATATTTGATAGTACAGGGGATCCGAGAGTTCATTTGAGAACATAGTGCGACAAGCTGGTCGGAGTAGGTAAAGACGAAAGGATCCGCATGAAACTTTTCATGAGGAGTTTGAAAGGAGATGATCTTTCTTGGTACATTAGCCAAGACCCAAAGAAATGGTCGAGTAAGTATGGCATCCGACTTTATGGACAGGTTTAGGTTCAACACAAAAAATGCACTAGATATGTTCTACATTCAGAATCTAAAAAAGAAGCCCACAGAAACATTTCGCGAGTATGCTACTCGCAAGAGATCAGAAGCCGCTACGGTCAGAACTGTCATAGAGGAAGAACAAATGAACAAATTTTTTGTCCGAGCTCAGGACTCGCAATACTATGTAAGGCTGATGCTAATTGAAAGCCATAAATTCTCTGACATCATCAAGTTTGGTGAAAAGATCGATGAAGGCAGTATAGTTACAAACTTCGGAGCCTTGCAAGATACCAATAAGGCCTTAAAATCTGGTCGTACGTCCAAGAAAAGGGACATAGGTGCCGTAGTGGTTGCCAGAGAAACAAATCTCCAGTCAAATACCAAACCCACCCAATGTCTCCACTAACATATCAGCCTACTACAAACTACCAAGTACCTTCACCCTCTTACCAAGCTCCACCACCCACTTATCAGTCACATCCACCTCCGATATATCAACCTACTTCACCCAAATATTCCCAACAACACATGTTTTCCAAGCATAAAACACTTAACCATCCCACTATCAATCTCCTCCTCCACGCCAAAACTTCCCTAGACCTCGACCCTTTGACCGAAGGCCTCCAAAACAATATACGGCAATTGTTAAACCTATTGACCAGTTGTATGAAAGACTCAAAGTTGTTGGTTATGTAACCCCTATCCCTACTACTCCTGAGAACCCTTCCAAATGGGTTAATCTAATAAATCTTATGCATACCATTTCGACATGAAAAGACATACCATCAATTAATGCTGCTCTCTGGAAGATGAGATCCAAACTTCAATTGGTAACAAGATTATTGTGGTGAAGGAACCTGCTCCGAATGTCCATAATATCCCTCTGTAAGACCACAACGGTGGATGCGTTCACATAATTAGAGGATGATTGGGATCCCAAGGGATCGACCGGTTTGATCACAGAAGGTGAAGACCCAAAAAATCAAATAGTGACCCTTAACTCGATCGTAGTTTAGATTCAGTCCTCTAGGGATGCCGAGGTAAATATGTCTATGCCACTTGGGTTTGAAGAACCATCCTTTGCAAAGACGCTAGCTCCGATTGAGGCCGAATTCATGTCGCCAGCAAATGCACCTACACCCTTCAAAGTTGTAGTTCTACCGCCCAAGGTGCATGCTCCGTTTGAAGCAAAGACAGCCACGCCAATTCCAATGTCGGCCGTAACACCATTCCAAATAGATTCCATACCTTGGTAATACACAACTGAGTCAAAAAGAAAAGGCAAGGGTAGGTTCAAGGAAACTATTGCCGCAAAGGGTATGACAAGAACTGGTAGAGCCTATACCCCATAACACCTAGCTGAGTCAAGCAAGCAGGCCTCTAGTTGGCCAACCATAACTGAAACTGGGCCTGATGATCTTTGGAGAAAGATACAAGCCAAGGAATACTTGCTCACTGACCATTTGAACAAGACACCAACGCAAATATCCATCTCGGCTTTGCTACAAGACTCTGAAGCACACAAGAATGCTTTGTTGAAAGTGCTGAGTAAAGCATACTGTGCCAGGCAACATTACTGGCGGAGAAATAATCAACATGGTCGTGCAGGTATTGGAATATCACAAGATTACTTTTCATGAAGATGAGCTACCATCGGAAGGGTTGAGTCACAACAAGGCGTCGCACATCACCGTGCAATGCGAAGATTATTTTATCTCTAGAATCCTGATTGATAGATGGTCCAGCCTCAACATTTGTCCATTGGTAACACTCAAGACCTTGGGAAAGGGGCTAAATGAGATCAAGGACGGGGCCATTAACGTTAAAGCTTTCGACGGTTCCCAAAGATCCACCATTGGGTAAATTAGCCTATGTTTGCGAATGGGGCCTACTTGGTTTGATGTTGATTTTCAAGTGATAGACGTGCCGGCATCTTACAATTTGCCATTGGGACGACCATGGATTCATGCCGTTGGGGCCATAGAATAAACACTACATCAGGTAGTAAAGTTTGAGTGGAACAAATAAGGGGTGATCATTCACGATGACAGTAGCAATCCCACATATAGTAGCCAGACCATCCCGGCAATCGGCAAAAGAAAGATAGGCGAGGAGACCTATCACCACATCGGGTGAGTCAACGTTGTTAACAAGGATAAATGGTGGGACAACAAAATTGAAAGCATATTGAACTGGAGCGCATACGACAAGGGACTTGGCAAGAACCTCCAAGGAATCGCTAAGCCTATCAAACTAAAGAAGCACGATACCACCTTTGGTTTGGGATATGAGTATACTTGGGAGGAATTAAACAACTGGTCGCCACCATGGCGCAGTCCTTACTATCTACTGGAGCATCCAATACCATGCTTGGAGCAGACATTCCAACCATCCAGTGTTATCTATGAGTCAGAAGAAGAGGAAGCACTGAGGAATTTGTTCCTAGAAGACGATGATATGGATTATTGTGTCGTTTTCGAGGAGGAGGGGGAGGAAGGCCCTTCCATACAGGCAGTAAGCAGAGGAGCCCGCCTCAATAATTGGACAATCAGGACACCAGAGCCCGACGACACTCGGGGTAGCAATGCTAAAACAAGCAATATTTTTGATTTACTAAGAGATTTTATTTCTCGCATGTTTTTTATTTCTGCAATAAGATCTATAATTTTCAAAACAATTATACAATTTATCAAATCATTTTGACTTTTTTTTTATGAATCAACACTTATTATTATTGTTATTATTATTGTCCCATTACTTCAATTATACAGCATTTCTATTACTAGTCTTAATGAACCACTTACTATGACGTGCAATGAGACAACGCAATAAACGGGCATAGATTCAGAGGAAGATGACATACCATAAGAGATTATCAAAGAAGTCGAGAATTTCGAGAACATACCTAAGTTCAACCTGGACGAAACTGAGATTGTTAACTTGGGAGATGCAGAAAATTTCAAAGAAACACGAATCAACGTCCATTTGTCACCGTCTGTAAAGGAAGACTACACAGAATTTCTAAGAGGTAATCTGAATACATCTATTGTCGCATACAAACTATCAACCGATCAAATATGTTCGCCGGTAAAGCAAAAACTCAAAAAGTTTAAGCCTGATGAGTTTGAAAATCAAGAAAGAAGTTACTAAGCAAGTCAAATTCAAGGTTCTCAGGGTAGTGGAATACCGAACATGGTTAGCCAACATTGTGCCAGTACCAAAAAAGGACGGAAAGTTAGAATATGTGTCGACTACCCGGATCTTAACTGAGCTAGTCCAAAAGACGACTTTCCTTTGCCAAATATACACATCATGATCCACAATTGCGCCAAGCATGAGTTGTAGTCATTTGTAAACTGTTTCGCTGGGTATCATCAGATATAAATGAACGAAGAAAATGCCGAGAAAACGGCTTTCATTATGCCGTGGGGAATCTACTGTCACAAGATGATGTTGTTCGGATTAAAGAATGCTGGGGCTACCTATATAAGGGCCATGACTACCATTTTCCATGATATGATAAACAAGGTGATTGAAGTATATGTAGATGATATCATCATCAATTCCAATAAAGCCACTGATCACATGAAAGAGTTGAGAAAGTTCTTCAATAGACTGAGAAGGTACAACCTGAAATTGAATCCCGCAAAATGTGCATTTGGGGTTCCTGCTGGAAAACTACTTAGGTTTATTATGACTCGCCGAGGGATAGAGCTGGATCCATCAAAGGTCAAAGTTATTCAAGAGTTGGCACCGCCAAAGAACAAGAAGGACATAATGAGTTTCTTAAGGAGACTTAACTACATCAGCCGGTTCATAGCACAATCCACTGTCATCTGTGAGCCAATCTTTAAGATGTTGAAGAAGCATGCCGCTACCAAATAAACTGATGACTGCCTAAAGGCCTTTGACAGAATTAAGGAGTACTTGTCACCACCACAGGTTCTGGTCCCACCCGATCTAGGTAGACCTCTATTACTCTACCTTGCAGTATTAGATGGAGCTTTCGGTTGTGTTCTGTGGCAACATGATGGAACAAGGAGGAAGTAGCAGGCCCTCTATTGCCTCTGCAAGCAGTTCCCCCCTATAAGGCCTGGTATTCTCTGTTAGGACGCACTTGCTATACTTTGACTTGGGTATCTCAGAAGCTGAGGCATTACTTCTGTGCATATACCACGTATCTCATATCAAGGATGGATCCTTTGAAGTACATCTTCCAGAAGCCAATCAAGGGATAGGCACTAGCAGATCACCTTGCTAAAAATCCCGTGGACGGAGAATACGAACACCTAAAAGCGTATTTTCCTAACGAAGAGGTATCATTCGTAGGAGAAGATATTGTGGAACCCTATGACGGTTAGAGAATGTTTTTTGATGGAGCAGCAAATTTTAAAGGAGTTGGTATATGAGTGGTCGTAGTATCAAAACCCGGTCAGCATTATCTAGTGTCTGCACTCAGGTTTTCCTGCACTAACAACATGGCCGAATACGAAGACTGCATCCTACAGCTTAAAATGGTCATTGACATGAACATTCAAGAGTTGCTAGTGATTGAAGATTCAGAATTGCTCATACATCAGATCCGAGAATAATGGGCAACCGAGAAGTCAAAGATACTCCTGTATCTACATTGTGTACAGGAATTGAGAAAGAGGTTCACAAAGATAGAGTTCCAGCATATTCCCAGGGTCCAGAATGAGTTCGTTGATGCATTGGCTACCCTATCATTCACGATACAACATCCAGACAAGAACTTCATTAATCCCATTCCGGTGAAGATCCATGATCACCAAGCTTACTGTGCTCATGTTGAAGAAGAAGCAGACGGAAAGCCCTGGTTTCATGATATCAAGGAATACTTAGCAAAAGGAGAATACCCAGAGCTCGCAAATCCTACTCAGAAACATACCCTGCGGAGATCGTCAAACAATTTCTTTCACAGCGGAAAAATACTAAATAGGAGGACTCCTGATTTGGGATTGCTAAGGTGGTCAATGCAAAATAAGCATCCAAGGCTATTAGAGGAGATTCACGCTGGGACCTACGGTCCACATATGAACGGTTTTGTCTTTGCAAAGAAGACCAGGCTTGTTACTTTTGGATGACTATGGAGACGGACTGCATCTAGTATGTCCGGAAGTGACACCACCGTCAGATACATGCATATATAATCAAGGTACCCCAAATGAGCTTACTGCAGTAAGCTCACCGTGGTCGTTCGTCGCCTGGGGAATGGATGTTATTGAACCAATCGAGCTTGCTGCCTCCAATGGACAAAGGTTTATCTTGGTAGCAATTGATTATTTCACTAAATGGGTTGAAGCGGCATCTTACAAAGCAGTGATTAAGAAACCCATGGCAAACTTCATCCTCGACCGTATCGTTTGTTGGTTCGGAATTCCAGAGTCAATCATTACTGATAATGGCTCCAACGTCAACATTGGCCTGATAAAAGCCATATGTGAATACTTCAAGATCAAACACAAGAATTCTACAGCCAATAGATCTCAGATGAACAGAGCCGTAGAAGCCGCCAATAAGAATATCAAGAAGAGGCTAAGGAAGATGATAAAGAAGCATAAGCAGTGTCACGAGAAGTTATCATTTGCTTTATGGTGTAGAAGCCGTCATTTCTGCCGAAGTTGAAATTCTTTCCTTAAAAATCATACAGGAAGCAGAGCTTGATGATGCAGAATGGGTAAAAAGTCGTTATGAGCAATTAGCCATTATAGATGGGAAAAGAATGAATGTAGTTTTGCCATGGTCAACTTTATCTGAACAGAATGTCCAAAGCCTTCAATGAAAGACAGTTCACACCAGGGTTTCTTGTGTTAAAGAAAATATTTCCATATCAAGATGAAGCCAAGGGAAAATTATCTCCCAACTAGCAGGGTCCGTACATGGTTCACCGGGTTCTAACAAGAAGAGCCCTCATACTTGAAGAGGTGGACAAAGAAGTTTGGCCAAAGACGATTAATTCAGATACAGTCAAATGTTACTATGTGTAATCGATATGTCTTTCGTACATGATGTATTTGAACTATGCCTGACCTGATTCCTGTTTAAGAAGGGATACGTAGGCAGCCTATGGGTTCGGTCCCAATTCAGTAAAATTTCATTTCCCCTGCAATTGGAAATTGGGGAAGAATTTTAAGGAGGACTCTCAAAATTTTGAAGTTAATTTTAGCCAATCACCACAAGCATCAGACGGAAGCAGCAACCCAGTAAACTACGGTAGAATTTTGAGGATGACCCTCAAAATTCCGTAGCAAGAAGGGCTGAAATGTCTTGAACCACATCGCAGTCGTCGGTTCATCTAAAGAAAATACTCTTTATTATGTATTTATATTATAATTTTTACTAAATCATGCATGCCTTCTCTCAAATTGCTTTGTTTAGCAACACTACCACAACGATACGTACATCGGCACCAGATCTAAGACGAGCAGGTCAAGCAGAGCCAGCATGGATACGAACTAACCTCCCCTCCCCTCTCCCCCCTCCCCCCTCCTCGCGCAAAACTCACAAATTTTCTTTGGATGCAAGCACTTGAGTCGCAAAAATCATAATATATACTATACACTCATATTGTTTAGGAATACAACTCTCAGTACTGTTGCACTTACTCGCAGTTGCTATAACACACATTGTCCCCAGTAGGCACAAGGGCCCCAACAACCACAATATTGCAATCTGCTATCAGCTAAAAAAATTCTATTATCATTTGCCTTCTTACTTCTTGCATAAGGCTACCATTCTGCATTTTGAGACTAAGCTCTGTCTCCATCTGTGTTTCTGCATTGCATAAGACTACTATTCTGCCTTCCGAGGTTAAGCTCTATTTCCATATGCATTCTTGCACTGCATAAGGCTATTATTCTGCCTTCCGAGGTTAAGCTCTACCTCCATCTGCATTTCTGCATTGCATAAGACTACCATTATACCTTCCAACACTAAATATTGTCTTCGTCTGCATTCTTGATTGCATAAGGCTACTATTCTGCCTTCCGATACTAAGCTCTATCTCCATCTGCATTTCTGCATTATATAAGGCTACTATTCTGCTTTCCGAGGTTAAGCTCTACCTCCATCTTCATTCTTCCATTGCATAAGGCTACTATTCTGCCTTCCGAGATTAAGCTATACCTCTATCTGCATGGTTGACAGATCACCACCTTATTTACATTTGCATCGGCTGAAAGATCGCCACCTATACACTTGCATGGCAGAAAGATCGCCACCTTTACATTGCATCTGCATGGCTGAAAGTATCGGCTGAAAGATCGCTACCTCTACACTTGCGTGGCTGAAATTTCGTTGGTTTATTTACATTTTGCATGGCTGAAAGATCGCCACATTTACATTCTGCATGCCTGAAAGATCACCACATTTACATTTTGCATGGCTGAAAGATCGCCACTTTTACACTGCATCTGCATGGCTGAAAGTATCGGCTAAAAGATCGCTACCTCTACACTTGTATGGCTGAAATTTCACCGTTTTATTTACATTTTGCATGGCTGAAAGATCGCCACCTTTAAATTTTGCATGGCTGAAAGATCGCCACCTTTACACTGTGTTTCATAGGCTGAAAGATCGCCAAACACTGCATTTCATGGGCTGAAAAACCGCCAAATTGTCCAAAGATGTCATTGTTTGGAGGCCCCATTTTCATAGCCCGAGAATGCCATGCCATGGTTAATCTTTTGTATACCATTATTCAAAGGCATCATAGTTCGGAGGCAACATTCTCATTGTCCGGAAGCATCATTTCATGGCCTATGAATCCTTTGTCATACGCTTCATGGTGCAGGATGTCATGGTTTGAAGACGTCATCCTAACCGTCCAAAGACAACTTTCATGGTCCGATGGGAACTTGCATCATGTTTAAATTTACGCACAATATAAGCTTGTACTAATTATTTGCAGGTAAAATAGCAAGAAACTGCTATCTCAGCAGGAGTGATCATGCTCTAGTTCCAACGGCCCTATTAGACCTTAATCATTCATCCCAACCTGAATATTGCGTCTGTTCCTGAAAGGTCTCCATCGGCATACTCCGCCGACAGATCCTGAACTACATATGGCCTGATTCCTGTTATACCAGGGATATGTAGGAAGCTATGGCACGACCCAACCTCCTCAAACCATTTTGTTCGGTCAAAATTGGCCATCATATCTTTACCCGACAACTCTTTCATCCTTCCCGGATAAAGAGGGGCAGCTGTTGATACCCAATTTTTTTCTATATGTTTTAAATATGCGAATACCTTCCAAAATAGCATGTATATGCATATATAGGTATGTCCCAAGGTCCTATTATTTTTTTCCCTAATTTTTCAAGAATTTTTAAATCAATTTACTGCCCTATTTTATCAAAGAAACCCCAATAATTATCCCCAAAATTATCATTTAGTGATTCATTTATTGGAGTCTCATGTTTACACAAATATAGCTAAGATAATTTTTTTATATATTTTTCATACATTTATTTGGTATTTTTAAGGATAAAATTGCATAATTCCAATATTAGTCATTTTAGGTTTAAATTCGTCTCATATTTATAAAATAGGATCTTATATTCTTAAATTGTTACTTATATATTATAAATCATTTTAGCACTTTCAATTTATTTTCAGAAATTCATTTATTATTTTTTATAAATTAAACGGGGAAAAGGGGCTATTGAACTTATAGCCAGATTTGGCTTTATAATCTAGCATAAATCAAACCAGACCCCAATCCAAATAAAAACATCCCAAAGACTCAATCCCAAACCCTAAATCTACCCCGCCCAACTCGGATTAAATCTTTGTCATTGATCAAAATTGATCAACGGCCCAGATTCACTCTTACCAAATTAAACCCAAACGACCCACTCCCCCAAAACCCCTATTATTCCTCTCTCAACCGACTCTATCTCTATCTCTATGGTTCTCTCTAGAACCTTCCCCACATCTCTCTGCTCCGATGTGTTTTCATTCACCTCCTCCGGCTACCTCCTCCTGGCCTGGATCCATGTTGGTTTCACCAACCACCAGCCTTCTATGGCTCCTCCACGCTTAGTTAATGAAGTCTCATGACCTGACCATGAAAGAGCAGGGTCCATATCTTTGTGTATTTCAAGTTCTAGGGCCATCTCCGGCAAGCCATGTCTGCTCAAGTCTGGCCTTGTCTTCTCCTGTTTTGATCAACAATGATCCAAGTCTTTCTCACTGTATGGATTCCTCTAAAACCCTAGTTTTCGAGGTTCTTTTGATTTTCTTTAGATATTCTCCAGATCCATGTTTTCCCTAAACTCTTTAAACAATTTCTTGATATTTCCTTCAAAGCTATGCTTTCAAAACCTTTATTTTTCCAATTTAGTGTTTCTGAGTTATTTAGATGTTTCTCCGATTTTTCTTTATGTGTTTATTCTACTATGTTTATCCTACTATGTTCTTTATGTGCTTCTTCTGCTATGTTTTTCCTACTGTATTATTGGTAAGTTTCTTCTACCATGTCCTTATAAGTTTCTTCTACTGTGTTCTTCGTGTGTTTCTTTATATGTTTCTCCTATTGTGTTCTTTTTAATTTCTTCTACTAGGTTTCTTTTTAGTTTTTCCTACTATGTTTCTTTGAGTTCTGCTACTGTGTTTCGCTGTTGTTGTTTTACTATGCTTCTCATGAGTTCCTGCTAAAAAAAAGAGAGCATGTTAAAGGTCTCAGTTCCTTTATGAGATCGCTAAACCTGTCTCGATTCGTATCTTTTTCCTTAATCACTTGCCATTTCGTCTCCGCACTTGATTAATGGAAAGAACACTAAATTTTGGGGTTCATCCGAGTTTTGAGACCCTTGGCTATGTGATTTGCTTATTCTTCATCTTTGAACTTATTTGATTCGGAAACCCTAACTCTTTTGGATATATTTCGAGATTCTGAATTTGTTTCATCTACTGCTCAATTGAGTCTTGAATTCCTTGTTTCAACCTTTGTTTCTTTAAGTAATTATGATTCTCTACTAAACCTTTCTAAGGTCTTTATGTTGGTTGATATTATCTTCTCTACAATGCTGACCTATGGGACTACCTACTGTTTTTACCATTGCATGACACTTCTTTTTTGTATGCTAAACTTAGTTTCATATGTCTAGTATTTGAGTGCTCTCTGTATGTGTTGAACTGCCCTCTAAAAATGGCTTTCAATTTGGATTGATTTCAAACTTCCTTTGTATAAGTTTGATTAATTTCTTTCCTAGTTTGTTGATTTCCCTGTTACTTGATTTTGAGTGGAAAGCTTTCCTTAGCCTAATCATGAGCCAGTAATTCAAACCTCTAATCCCTCAATTTACTGTATACTGATTGATTTTATCTTATTTATTTTAGTTGTGTATTTCAAAATTCTTCCCTTAATTAAAACTCATATGTACTTACCCCTAATTGCCTACTTTGCACAAGATGTTTACTTGCTTTCCTTCCTTTAATGGTTCTACCGTTTGAATCTAAATTCCTTAATTAAAGGAAGTCTTGTATTGATTGAGTTTTAATTGATCTCCAGTTCCTATTGTTTTCTTACCTTATTTATGCAAATTTTTCACACTATAAATATGGACTCTTTCATTGACACAAAAACCCCATCACTCATAGTTTTCTGAACTTATACTTACACTCAAAGTATTCTTTCTTGTTGCTTATATTATGGACTGTTTACAAGACCTACTGCCTGCTTTTCTTTACTTGTTTCTTTGAAACTGGTATGTCCTGATTTAAGGCTTCTAGCACCACAACAATGTATTTATTTATTGCTTTTTGTATCCCCGTCTGCTTACGGCTTCTGTATAGTTCAAGTCTAGCATATTGATTTCTTTCTGCCTGTTCTATTTTGAATCCCAAACCCCTACTTCCTATGTGTTTATGTTATGGTCTGTGTCATGGAAATACTGCAAGTTATTGTCCATGAATCAAACCCGATTCCTTGGAAGACATAATCAAATAAATAGTTGCTATAGTATGAGTTTCACTCACTACGTACACTATTACAACCATTTTCCATCGCTCAGTAGCTCTCTCAACCACCTCTTTATCTAATTTGGTTACTTTAACTCCATTCTTAATCGTAGGAGCTATGTAATGTAGATTCATACCTTTAGTATCCATCTTGTTCTCAACAAATAGACTATTCCATTTTGTCGCTACAGTTGGCTGAACTCCAATTTCCTCTGAGCTTTAGAATCACCCATTCCCCTTTCACTTCCTGGTTGTTTTGTTCCTTCAATTATGATAGTTGCACTCTTACTCTGCACTGATTGTACTAAATTTGAGCTTCCAGCTATTATCGGCGGGGTCTTTAGCCCTTTTGTTAGGGCTGACTACTGTTTCATTATTTTTTTCTCAGCTTTAATCGTAATTGCCTCATCTAATTCCTCTACTGGCTTCCTGATTGAACCCTTCACTGGTAATTCCGTCAATTGCACACATTGCATGTCTCGGAGGTCGACCTCGCGATCCGATAAAGATGACGCACAGTAGCACTAGTACGCTATCATACGCCGAGAGCTTTTTCAATTATTCGCTCATATCCATCAGGAATTTCTTTTACAATACAGCAATGTTAAACGTGTGCAATTAATTCCTTAATCTGATTAGTTACTTTACTTCGATACTAGTTTAATCTCCATAATTATTTAATATCTATGACTTGAAAAAGTGTTAACGGAAAGAAAAGGGAAAAAGAGGAGAAAAATGACGGAAATAAATAGGGGCCTACTTTGCAAATTATAAGCGGAAGAGTCAAAGAGAATCTTTTACAAAAATAGCAAGAATGATGTCCTTCTTAAATGGTGCACAACGAGACGCCACGTCCCAACTGCGAAATCCATGGGACCCACTCTTAAGTCTTTGTTTTTATTTTTTAATTAATGCGGTCCGTTATTCTTATTTCAGTTTCAACTACGTAGTAGGCGTTTGGACATAAGAATAATAAAAAATAATATTTAAAAATAAAAGTTGTGTTTAAATATAAATATCATTTTGAATTTTTTTTTAAGTTTTGTGAGTGATATGAGTGAAAATTTTGAAATAACTTTTTAGAGTTTTTAAAATTTTCGAAAAATTCTAAAATTCATCTTCAAGTGAAAATTAAAAATTCTATGGCAAAGCATTGATTTCGAAAAAAAATGACTTTTTTTTATGTTCAAACGGGCTCTTAGTGAGCGTTTGGACATAAGAATTGTCAAATTTCAGAAAAAAGTAAAAAAAAAATTCAAGTAAATATGGTATCTATAAACATCTGGAGGACATGAATATTCCTGCACAAGCAAGTTGGATAGTCCGGAAGATCATTGAAAGTGCTAGGCTTCTACAACAACACCAGCTGCTGTATACCAATACATGTTCTATCAAACTAATCTATCTTCAACAAATTGGCCAATTGCCTAGAGTTCCATGGAAAAATCGAATCATGCAGAATGCTGCCCGACCTAAAGCTATTTTCAACTTCTGGTTACTGCTCCAAGACAGACTCCCTACCAAAGAGAGGTTGATCAAATGGCACTTGAGAGTTGATGGTAGCTGTGTTATGTGTCAACACACAATGGAGACAAGAGAACATTTGTTCATGTACTGTCCTTTTGCTGAACAATTGAGACATCTCATTTTGCAATGGCTTGGCATGTCTCAACCTCCCGGACAGTCTTAGCTGCAATATGTTAGCTGGATCACAGAGAAATCTAAAGGCAAATCTCCCCAAGCTCAAGTGTTCAAAATGGTATTTGCAGAGATGTTCTATGCCATTTGGTTGGAGAGGAATGCACGTATCTTCAGAAGCACTTATTGTCCCAGTGAAGTTCTAGTTAGGAGCATTGTTTATATTTGCAATGTTAGAGCAACCCCTAGAGTTAGGACATATCTTCAACAACTCTTTCTGTAAATAGAGAACTCTAGTTATAGTCTAGATAGTTAGCTTACCTGAAATTTTGATAGGCAGTTTGAGTATAAAATTGACCTATGAGATTGTACGCGGAACAATTTGGTGATTAATAAAATCTTTAATTACCAAAAAAAAATTAGAGAATTTGAAGTTGAATATAATTTTAGGCTGTATTTGAATTTTTTTGAGTGATTTAAAGTAAAAAATTTAGAAAAATAATTTTTTAGAATATCTTAAAAATTTTGAAAAAGTTTAAAATTTATCTTTAAATAATTTTAAAATTTTCATGATCAAACGCGAATTTCAAAATGCGCCCCAAGATTCTCGCCACCTATAATGTCTATTAAAGGTGAACCTAAAATTTTAATTTATGAGAAAGAAACATAACGATTGTGCTACAATCATTCATGACATTTTTCTATAAGTGAATATAATATAATTTTTATACTTTTGTAATTCATAATAATACGGAATATTATTTTATGAATAATGAATTATGTAACAAAAAAGCAGGAGCCTACATTTTCTGACTATCGACCCCTTCGGCTGAGGCTGAGGCTGAGGTACTGAGAAGATTTACATTAGCACCGCGCGTTCTAACGAATCAATGGGTATTTAGTGTTGTTTACTAATTTACACATTATCTTATGTAATTTGGAGATATTGGCAATCAGCACCACTTGTGTCCAAATATCTCATTCAACTCACCTTTACCTAAACGACAAAATTTGGTTGAGAATTTTTGGTTCATTCACTCTCATGCCGTGTGCCATTGGACCTTTTCTATGATTTTTTATTCTTCGTATTATCCAATAAAAGTTAAATTTAAAGCAAAATATCTTATATTTAAAGATAAATATTTCTATTAAAGACAATTCTATATATAAAATTCAATTTGGAATCTTGTAAGAATGAATAAGTACTTATAATTTTGTTATAATTGCTTTGGCGAAAGGAAGATTTTCACTAATGAAAATAAAAATATTATTACACCAAAAAAGTCAAAGGGTGAAACGATCATATGTATATTTAATTTTTTACTGATAATTTTCGAAGGAAGATGTGTCATCCTAATTTTGTCCGTACCCGTTATTAGTCGTGTATCATTGCGCATTTTGAAACGTAATCTTGGACACTCAAAATTTTTGGGGTTGGTAGCTATAAGATCCTTGGAGTTGGAGGCGTTTTATTGGTTTTATGGTCCATTACAATGTCTCACTATTAATTATTATAAATCAGGAGAATATAACATATAAGCTCGAGTAATTCTATTCAAATATAATTATACATGATCATAAAAGATTAGTGTTTTGAAGCATGCATTAATATGGAAAGGGAAAAAACTTACTCACATCATATATTTATATCAAATTATATTAATTTATTATGAGTAATAAATTTAATTAAATAAGAATGTATATAATTTACTATGGTTAAATAATTGAAGTTCATATGTAAAATACATGTTATATATATACATATTAATTTAGTGTAAACACCCGATGCAAGTTTTTTCCACGTGAAGAGGGATTGTATTGTTATAATTTGGAGGGAAAAAAATTTACACATACAAGATCGCACAGATTACAGACCATCTTAGTTTTTTATTTATTTTTGCAATAGATCTTTGCTTTTCTCAAGTAATAGACCAAAAAGTGATTTTTTTTTCTGGTACTCGACTATATGTTTCCTTCAAGTAAAGAAATATATCAATTACAGATTATATTTTTCATCAGAAAATTACGAAGTTTTCGTATGTTTGTAGTGTATTTTGTTTTGAATATTCCGTGGGACCACTTTACTAAATTGAGATTGTATTACAATATTTTCTATATCTGATTAAATCTTAACTCCTCACCTTTCTAAGCAAAATCCTAATTTCTTTTTTTTCTTGTTTCTAATCTAGTATTTGGTATTTATATTAAAGTACGATTATATTCGAATTCGTATCGTGTGTGATACTATTCGAAAGAAGACATTTCCTATCAAAATTTTTTATACCCATAACTCAAATTCGAAACCTCTATATTTTGATAGTTCCCCAATGTATATATGTTGCAGCAATAGGTCAACACTCCTCAACTTCCTTAGAATCTGACCCTACGATTCTATACCTATAATTTAGCTTTCTTCCCAAAACCACACTACTCGCACATAGGTATTTGGTACATACGCTTTATGTTTATATTGAGGGGAATCTAATAACAATAATAAAGTTATTTTTACGTGATTTATAAATTATAAATACGAGCCATATATAAAATCAGTCACTAATACTTACCGTAGAATAAGCTGTCAATATAATATCTTCTTAGAATGTTGTCCTTTCCAGACTTATAAATACGAAATGCTTAATGCATGTGGCTACTATTATTTACCGGCTGCTATTATGGGACCCTTTTAAAGTAGGTTTATCTTGTTACTCCCTTCAAACCCTTATGTATTTTTTATTGGTCTTTGAACAATTATAATATTATCACCATAATTGAGGTGTTTGTAGTTTTCAAGAATAATTACAACTAAGAGTAAAATAGAAAAAAATAATTAAGTTTATCTTGAACGTTTAAAATAATAAATAATTTCAGACAATTATATTTAAAAATCACTTTAGATAATTTGAAACTGATGGGGTATTATATAGCAACTAACTTGCTTTTTCTACAAGTTACTAATCTATCTTTTTTATATGGACGATTATATATTGTGAATTTTTTATAAAATTCTTTTATCACGAGAACGTGTAAAGGTGCAACTTCTATTCTCTCTATTTTAATTTTTGTACTATACATTTCTTTATAACTTGATTCGAAAAGAATATTCTTGTTTTATAATTTAACCGTAAATTTTTGTTTTATTCTTAATGTAATGATTAACTACATAAATATCTAAAAATTTATTTAAGACCATAGGTTGCAAAATATTTTAATTATTTCTTAAAATTCTGCCGTATAAATTAGAACACATAGAGAGTATTCTACATGTATAGAGAGGGAATATTTATTCAGGGGAGAGACAGAAGATTTTAGCAGGCTCGAGATGTGGCAGTATAAAAAGATGTACAAATGTACGTATAATAATAATGGGGATTTGTGGTCTCAGTAATATTGCACGAATGCCATTAATGGTACCTCCTTAAAAGCTGGGCGACCTAAGAAGACCAAATTTCTGATAAATTTTTTTCAATTACTAAACAAAAAGTAAGACAAATTTGAAGAGAGAAAAATTTCCCAGATGATTAGCCTACTGTTTCCTTGCTGTTTTCTCGGCCATTGGTCTACGCACCCATAGCATTTTTCACCTTGACACTAAATTTGGACTAGTAATAGAGGCAATGCAATATTAGGAATAGTTTTGACTAAGGGACGGAAGTAACGGTCTAGTTATCTTCGCGTGATCTTTAGGTTATAGGTTCGAGTTGTGAAAACAGTTACTAACGTAGGCTGTTTATATCACACCAAGTAGTAGGGTCAAAATTTTTATTAAGAGAAGTCAAAATATAAAGAAACAAACTCACCAAGAAGTCGAAGGATATCATTAAATACCGAGCTAAACCGTGTAAGTTTTTTCGATGAAAGAGCGTCAATTAAAATCCCTTGGGTGCATATGGCTCTGCTGCTGATCACAACGCTTGGGAAGCGACTTTTTTTCGGATCCTACGAATACTTTTTGCATTAGGCTAATTTTCTTGAATAACTAACCCAACTAGTTGCCCACCTCAATTGGTCATCTCTTCATATATTAACCAATATTTTCTATATAAATAATATATATATATATATAGTTCGAGTTAAATGTAAATGTTATCGAGTCACTTATCTCTAGTCTTGATTCACCATTGAATAGTATTTGACCAAAAAGTATTAAATTTTTTGCTAAACTAGTTATTGAAGAAAATAAAGGATAAATCTTAGCCATGAGATATAGAAGATATCAAATGTAAGTGATAGACTTACATTTTTGATGTACTGTTCGGTAGTTATAATAAAGACAGAAAAGAGGGAATGTCATTGACAACTACGGGATCTATCTTTATTGATTCAATAATAACGATTACATTGATTTGCATCCAAGATCTAAACCTTTACTTGCTTTTCTTCAGCCTCCTTCTCCGATTCTTTCGCCTCTTCTTTCTGAAAGACAGGAAGCCTCCATTTCTTGTTCTCTTCCTTCCTATATATAATAAGTATTTCCTTTTGTCCAACAGTACTTAGCCAGGATACCCTAATCTGTTGATTGTATTTAGGTTGTTCTCCTGAAGTGTCATGACATATACTTCGGGTAAGATTTCTGATAGTTCGATCTCGGCAATGTCCGAGATACTCGTTGTTATGGTGCCTTGTGGACACGACCACGGCTTAATCAACCCCTTGCCATTGTTTTAGCATCAATCCACGTATGATCAGATTTCAACTCATACAGTTTTTCCATTCGCATGTTGTAGTCGCTTCTAAGCAAGCTTGATGGGCGAATTCTCTTGATCTGAAAATTAGGAGAAATCTGAACGCTTTATGTGAGGAACGATCACCTCATGGCGAGGTAGTGACATTACATTTTAAGAGTCGCGCCAGACTGTCACGTTAGTTCAAAATGTCATTAACATTTCTCATGCGTCATCTTGGTGCACGTTTTTTATGCATTGCGTTGTTTCTCGTACCCTTTATGTTTTTTGACTGGCGAAGTTTGGTTTTCTCGCTCAGGGCATTTATATCCCTATAAATAAGGGAGACCCTCTCATTTGAAGGTTACGTTTCTTAATTTCTCAAGAGAAAACTTCACAACTCTTCTTCTTCTCATTTATTTTCTCACATTTTTGCTTTTGTTAGGACTCGTTGTGACCATTATCTTATCTTTATCATTTCTTTTAATTAATGAATAGAAGGCTAGTGCTTCTTCTAACTACGATAGAGATATTGGTGCTTTGACGCCGGGAAGTAACATACCATTGCTCGAAGAGGGGGTGGAAATGGCTAAAGACGAGGGTTTTCCGACGGTAGATAAGGTGGTCCCCTGCCCAGGGAAAGCTAGGACTGACTTTAAGAGCCCTGCTGGAGATGATCTTGAACCCATTTTTTCTACGATGGATGATGCGACGCTTACGACGTCCAAATCCAAATGGGGGATTCCTGACCGAATCGGGACATAGTGCATATACATTGTCCGAGCTACTGTATGTTTTATGTGTATCCCGTTGTCATTGGGTACACGCTTACCCTACCTTCCTTGGTGGTAGATTTCTACCGCTTCTATAAGGTGTTTCTGGCTCAACTCTCTCCGTACACGTACAAGCTTTTCCTTATACTCATCAAGTACACGGAGCTGGCCGACCGAGGGATTTCTCTACGACACCTGCTTCACCTCTTCGCCCCCATTTTCTTAGGGGTACGATGATTCATATGCGCCACCGAGGAGCCAAGAGCTTGGTGGTTGTAATAGCCCAACCTGCTAGCGATATTATCCGCTCTAAGCCTAGGCCCTCACGGGTTTAAAACATTTCACGAGGGTCTAAGGCTTGTTAACTTATATACCCAACATCACTCTTGTGTTTTGCCGATGTGGGGCTCTGTCTGAAGCCTGGGGTGTTACATATACCCCCTCTTATGGACTCAGCGTCCTCGTCGAGGTTTGCCCCACCGCATGGATTTGCCTAGACCTAACACTGAGCTTTGCCCCGCCTAACCGAGATTTGCCTAAACTCAGTTGAACTCTGACCCAGCATCAATATGGTTGGCACAAGAGTGGCTCTAATACCATCTGTAATAGCCCAGCTAGTGATATTGTTCGTTTTGGGCCTAGGCCCTCACGGGTTTAAAACGTGTCACTCGGGTATAAGGCTTGTTAACTTATATACAACATCTCTCTTGTGTTTTTCCGATGTAGGACTCTGTCTAAAGCCTGGGGTGTTACATATACCCCCTTTTATGGTTCAACGTCCTCGCTGAGGTTTGCCCCATCGCATGGGATTTGCCTAGACTCAGCACTGATGTTTGCTCCGCCTAACCGGGATTTGCCTAAACTCATTTGAACTCTGATCCCAGCATCGACATGGCTGACACAACCTGGCTCTGATACCATCTGTAATAGCACACCTGCTAGTGATATTGTCCGCTCTGGGCCTAGGCCCTCACGGGTTTAAAACGCGTCACTAAGGTCTACATCTTGTTAACTTATATGCACAACACCCCTCTTGTGTTTTACTGATGTAAGACTCTGTTTAAAGCCTGGGGTGTTACAGTGGTGAAGATGGACGACAAGGCAAATTGCCACTTTTAGGAGAGCTTCTTCTACGTCTGAGTAGAGCACATTGTGTCAAACCCGGTCGAGTTTCCTGAGATGTGAAATTTCGATCGTAAGTCTTTCTTTCTATTTACTCTATACAATTTTTCTTAAGGTAGTCGTTGATCGTCTCTCTTTAATGACCTCGTTGAGAGTTTGATTTTGTTTTTGTAGCTGAGAGGGTACCTCCACCGCTAGTTGCTGATATGTGCGAGTTGGTAAGCGCGATTCTCCCCCAAATAATGGGGATTCGCGAATAGGCAGCTTTCCATGAGAAGTTTGGGCAAAAGCCTTTTGTTGGTAAGTTGGCTTCATTGTGGTACTTCTTTGTTCTTAGTTTCGTAGTATCTTTGACCTTATCTTTGTTCTGAATGAATCTCTTCTCATTTGCAGGTCGAAGAGGAGTAAGAAGGGCAAGGTCTCCTTGGCTTGCATTCTACCAATCGGCTCCCTCCACCCGGCTCACAACAAGAGACATTACAGACGAAGGTGTACAAAATTTGGTTTCTTGGCGGATCGTACTTGCGGCCGAAACCGTGCGCTCGGAGGTTGCTCATATGTTAGAGATTCCTATCACTACAGTCCACTCAACGGGCAAATCTTTTTGCATCAGTAGCGGAGAGGCCTCGTCGAGGACGCGAAGGATAGTGTTGGAAGGGGCTTCTTTAGCTGAAACGCCCTCGAGAAGTGATCTCATTCGATAGTGCCTAAAACTAGTGGTGGTGCTAGCCTGAGAATAGAATCGATGCCTCTTGCGGGAGTTCAAGAGGCTACTGTGGTGGAGAAATGGAGTTACGAGGCTGCCGCTACTATTACGAGCGGCCCATCGATGTCCCGAGTGGTCCGTACCCCATCTTCGGCCAGTGAGAGGTTGAAAGGCGTGGTTGGTGGAGGTCTACAAATGTGATTCTGACGTCGACCTTGAGGACATAAGGATGTTCGAAGAGGGCTTCATTAGGGTCAATGTAAGGGCAAAAGGCCCTTCTTGCATACTTGAAATACCGTAGGATTTTAACTTGTTGGAGGATACGATGAATTTGGAGCCTCAGTTCGACCTTCTATGCTCCATCGTCAAAAACAAATCTCTTCGGGAGATCAATGATTCTAGTTTGTCACGTAGCGTGGCGGGGATGGCCCTAAGGGTGAGTTCTCTTTCGTTGTTTATTCTTTGGCTTTGTGCCCTTTGCTTTTATTGATTCTCTTTTTTTTAGACTTACATGATGGAGATTGAGAAACCTTGTAGGAATGAGATGCGAGCTGAAATTTTTCTAAAAATATCCGAGAAATATTGGTGGTACCACAACAAGTGCCACAAGATGCATGAGCATCTTAGGGCGGACGCTAGTACCCAATATGTTGGGGGAGGAGTTGGAGAAAAGAGAAGAGGAACTGAAGCTTCCATCCGTAGATGCAACGATCTTGAGAAGTTACTTCATTCCAAAGACGAGGAGCTCGAAGTGGGCAAAGGGGTTACCGCGGAGAGCGATGACCTTCAGGCGAAGGTGCTGTCTTTACAAGTCGAGCTTGAGCAGAATGCTACTAGAGTCGCCTATCTGAGTGCAGAATGGATGAAGAAGGTGGCGAAGCTAGAAAAACAGGTGATCGAGTTGGAGAGAGCTGGGGGGAGGGGGTAGAGTGTGGGTTTTAGCAAGGGCGGCAGCACTAGAAAACACTATCCGCATTCTCAGGTCCGAGCAAGAATCTGAGAGGGCGAAGACCACACTAACGGAGGTGCGACTCGAGGAGCGAATTGGTGAAATTTATCGGGATGCTTTGAACCTGGGAGACCGAGTTGCTGCCCTAGAGGCCGAGAAAGCAAAGTTGTTGGCTTAGGTTCCCCCTCAAGAATTTGCCTCTATTGCTGTTCCCCACTGCCTGTATGAGCTATGGGTCCATCCTGAGGCCCAAAGAGACATACACAAGGGTTTGTAGGAGGTGGGGATCATTTATGAGGCCGATTTTGAAGATGCTTCGGCAAAGGCACGCGAGGCTCGTCTTCCCTGCGGTTATGGCCCTGCACCACCGGAGGACAGTAGGGTGCTGAGATTGAAGATGGGCTTCCTTCTGATGACGATGATGCTTGGGAGGACGACAGTGGAGATGAAGGCGAGTGAAACTTTTTGCAGCTCTTATACTTTTTTTTGTTCTTTTTTTTTTGTTTTCATTTTTTTCTTCGGGGCCCTGCTTTTGGCCTTTGGTAAGGCATAGATGTTGCGCAAATACATCTGAATAAAATAGTTGTTATGCTTTTGGTTTCATATCTTTTGACCCTTTTCTTTTTTAAAAAGATCTCGTGATTTCCCCGCGATGAGTCACTGACTTTTAATTGGGAACTCGAATGAATTTCTATTTTTCTTGATTGGAGCAAAATCAGAGTCAGACTTTCCAACTTGGGCGAAGTCAGTTTTGACTTGTAAATTCGAAGTCAGTTATGACTTGTAAATTCAAGCAAGGTCGAAGTTTGACTTGTTAACTTGGAAGAAGTCAATTTTGACTTGTAAATTCGTATATTGCTTCCGCTTGACGATGGCCAGAGGCCGTAGGGACATTAATTCAAGTGAAGTTTAGTCATGACCTGTCATGAGTTCGATTAGGTCGAATTTTACTTACTCATCTTACAACCGGGGGCCGTGAGAGTGTAAATTCGAGCGAGGTCGAATCTCACTTTCTCTTGGCGACGTCCGGGGGCCGTTAGGGTGTGAATTCGAGCGAGGTCAAAATCATATCCCATTGTGAGTTCGAGTGATGTGGAATTTCACTTTCACTTAGCGATGGCCGGGGTCCGTAAGGATGTGAATTCGAGCGAGGTCAAAATCATAACCTGTTTCTGAGTTCGAGCAATGTATAATTTCACTTTTACTTGGAAACGGTCGAGTTTGGAGGGATGGTGAGATTTTTCTTTTGCATTACTTATATTGGAGAACATTACTCGTTGATGCATTGTTTATGTGTGCGTCGGGGTGAGTCCCACTTTAATTATTCTTGCTTTCATTAGAGAATATTGTGCATCGTTGCATAGTTCGTATGCACTGGTGGAGTCCCAGTCTGTCTATTTCTGCGTTCGTTGGAGAATATTGTGCAACGTTGCATAGTTCATATGTGTTGCTGGAGTTTCATTTATCTAGTCCCTTCATTGCCCGACCAGTAGAGGTTGTTGACGAGACGGACGATGAGATTATTGCTTGGGCTACTGGGAATCCTAAGACCATCAATTCAAATTCAGTTCGGACGTGATTTGTAATATTTAGTTGGCTGAATTGGTGGCAAGCATACGTTCAAGTTTTTCGAGTCCATGTTCTGTCTGTGTTGGAGGGACAATACATTTCATGGACTTATTGCTCAGTTCCTGATTATGGAGATTGTTTCTTAATTATAACATTTTGTTTTGAGTCTTTTTTGTTATTTGTAATGTGGTACGGCGCAGAGGGTTTTGCTTGATCATTTCCCGCGAGTTGATACGGTGCAGAACATTTTCCTGGTGTGTTCGTTTGCATTTTTTCCTTGTTCGCGCACCTGTGAGAATGTTTGTGTTCCTATTCCGAACCAAAAAGAAAGAAAGTATGTATGATAAGTTAAACTGAAATGAAATTGCTTGTTACCTTGACCAGGTAAGTCGGTGAAAGGGAAGGGTGTTTTAGGGCTACTTGCTTCGTCCCGTACTCGAATGGTAATTTTAGATTTGGCAGTCTTGTGTTTGGCTTCATTGTTAGTCGCACCTAGACTTCTCGTGGGCTGCACTTACTTTGCCCGTTGGGATCTCGAGCTTGAGTCTTGATCCAATCTCATATGATGTGCACAAAAAATAAAGGAAACATGTCATACTCTAGTACATAAATTACATAGTGCATACGAGTACAAAAATACAACAGCATATGCGGGTTATTTCAAAGAAAAAGTAGGCTATCGTCATTTCCTAAGATGTGGAGATATATATCGACATATAACGTAAACACGACAAGTAGGATAGTAGTCGTGCTAAGTACGTAGTGACAGGTATTCTACTTCAAATACGCATATGATGTGTCAAACCTATCGCTATAGATGGGGTGTGGTTTTTTTATTTATAGATATCGGATATGATTTCGGTTTCATGTAAAGATCTAACCCTGATTGGTTTGATTATTTCAAGAGCTTGCCTACAACTTTCTCAAGTTGGTGTTTACACAGAGGGTGGGGCTATGGCCACTGGGAAGTGAAACTCTGACTGGCTTTAGATTTACGGGAACTAAAATTTTGGCTAAGAAATCCCCACAGATGGCACTAAATTATTTGATCAAAAAGTGTTAAGCTTTTTGCTAAACTAATTAATGAAGAAAATAGAAGATAATCTTAGCGAAATATAAATAGCTCTAGACCAAAACACATTGAATAAAAGAATAAGATATAATCAAGCTTATAAACTTTTTGAGATCATAGAAGATATCAAATGTAAATGATAGGCTTACATTCCTGATGTACTATCCCATTATGCAATAATAAAGATGCAAAATAGGAAATGTCATTGACAGCTACGAGATCTATCTTTATTGATTCACTATTCACGATTACAAAGATTTGCATCCAAGATCTAAACTTTCACTTGCTTTTCTTCGGGCTCCTTCTCCGGTTCTTTCGCCTCTTCCTTCTAAAGGAGAGGAAGCCCCGTTTTCTTGTTCTCTTCCTTCCTATATATATAGTAGTATTCCCTTTTGTCCAGCGGTCCTTAGCCAGGATATCCTAATCTGCTGATTGTATTTTTAGGTCGTTCTCCTTTAAGTGTCATGACATATATTACTGATAGTTCGATCTCAGTAACGATCCAAATACTCGTTGTTATGATGTCCAGTGGACACGACTATAGTTTAATCGATCTTTTATTATTTTTTTAGCGTCAATCCATGTATTTCGACCATACAAGCAGTAATTAAAAATGTGTAGCAACATGCACACTTTGTTTGATGTGTGTTTTGTGCCTTCGATGTGTCGAATTTGCGCTTCTTTCAAAATTCAAAATTTGGAATTTTTGACACAAGGTTAACAAAATAAGCAAATGCATTTAGGTCTATTTGTGAACTAACGGCAGCAGGTAATCAAAAATTTAAAAGCACCAATTTTTGGACTCATTTGTAGTGTCCTCCAGTTGTTTATTCTCGAAAAAGAGGTTGGTACTAATTAGAACATGAGGTGGGATTCTTATTCTTGGATAAAAATATAAAATGTTTGAGAAAGCCAAATAAGAACTATTCTCAAAATATAATTAAATACGAACTTGTTGCTTAAACTTTCACAATCAAAGAAATTCTCTCTCTATATTTTTCCTCAAGTGTTGGCCACTACAGATTTGGTCTTGTTGAGTTTTTGTTCCCTTTTAATGTAACATTTCTGATATATCAGACCCTACCAATATAATCATTTATACGACCAGTTTATTCTCTCTTATGATTATATTGCAAACCAAAGAGAAAAAGGAATGATGGTCCAATTATGTACTCTTAGAGAAGAACCAAAGTCGTCGTTATCAATTCAAGGAGATGTTAGAGGTGTAGCGATACTTCTAAACATATGGGTTAGAAATTATAATCTTTTTAAGTTATTAAGTTTTAAATTAATATTTTGTTCATATTAATAAATTTTTTAAAATAAATATAAAATTTGGATCAAAGTTACATAAGAAACAATTCCTCGGAAAAAAGAAATTACACGGGAAGTTTTTATATTTGTTGGGAAAAAAAATTGACCCTTCCCCGTAAACCCAGAGATCTCCGCCTCTTTTGTAAAGAGAAAAATTAAGAAATAAAAACAACACAAGAATTTAACGTGGAAACCCAAAATCGGGAAAAAACCACAACCGTTGTCAAAAGACAACACCGACCACTATGTGAAAAATTCTTACAATCACATAAACCTCAGTACATTCTCCTAACAAACATGGTTAGAAATGCATTCAGTTTGGTGCATTTGAAAACATAACTTAAGCCCCCTCAAGCCTCCAAGCTACTCTTCAACATTTTTTCAATGTGAGATAATGACCCTTCTCATTTTTAAGCAAAATCCCAACAACATTTGCATTAAACAAATCAATACACGATTACTATATTCTCACATTAATTAATAACTCTCAAAATAAATTACTTTTCTTAATATAAATTTTCTGTGTGAATAAATATTTTCTCTCTTTTTATGATTCCGCAATTTGTATTATCAGACGTTTATTTTTCTTTTAGGGATATCAGCCTTTCATTTATTCTTCTTCGAGATATGATATTAGTCATGTTGTCACATGTTTAATTTTTAGCAAAGATAATTATTAAATAAATTTTTTATCTGTCTGGATAGGCAGGTCTACTCTTTGAGCAGGAGGGTCATTAACTCATTGTAACTTTGAGAAAAAATATATGTATATATGTGTATGCAGTTTAATGACAAGTATATGTATTTGTTGGCATCCCAAAATTCAAATCTTAGGCAATTATATTAGGCAACATTAGTCGATTTAGGGGGCTACAACTTGACATTTTGTGCACTGCCTGGGCTTGATTTCAACTCTTGTATTTGCTTAAATTTTTATTTGATAATAATGTCTCGGTCACTTTTAAAGTTTAAGTTCGTCTGTATCTTCCTTAATTTTGGTGGATAGACTTTATTTAGTACTGTGTTGATAAAAAGTACTAATATATACCCTATAAAATTAGTTGAAGTAGACATAAATTGATTCGAAAATAACGATATAAGAAAGATATGTGCCTTTAGCAAGTGTTGTTTCATATACAGTTTGACCATAGTAACATTAATGAGTTTTGCTGGCAACAACAATGGGCATGTTGGACAAGTGTGAAGAGAAAGATGACACTGTAATAAAAATAAATAACCTTCAGAATGACATTAATTCATACTTCTACACACTGCTTGGGTTCAAAATAACGTCAACTCAAATTTACATGTTACTTGAAACTTTTAAAAGAATGTGGTATTACTGTAATCTGAAGTTGTAATAAAAATAAAATAAAAAATTATTATGGTAAAAGAGGCTGCAAACCTTTTGGCCAAATCCATGTACCATAGATCAACTATTGGACAGGGGAATATATACATATGTATATGTTGTGTTGATTCGAATTTTTCAAGATTTGTTTGGTTATAGATTCTGTCAAAATAAATTTGGATTTTATTTAACAAACACATGTTTGAATGTTATTTTGCTTATATTTTGACAAAGTTTCAAATCTCAAAACCAGTTTAATTGCTGGTTTTGGACCAAAATATTTACAAAAGCTAATAATGTATATGTTTTTTCAAAATAAATTTGAAAAATATGTTTTGAAAACGTATGTCCTAACACTTCAAACCAAACTTCACCCAAATTAATTTTTTCAAAACAAATTTGAAAATCTATGACCAAATGCTAGCTTAATTACCAAACTAAATTAATAGTGTCAACTTTTTAAATGAATAAACCTAATCAAACTAACAAAGTCTGGTTTTTTGAAATTCAGATTTTTTCGAATTGTTAAATTATTTTCCGCAAAGTCTTCTAGCACAGAATATGTAATTTAATTATTTCATATTTGAATGAAAGTTATTTAATTTGCAAGCGTTAAGACTAATCCAAACATATAAATTAATGGTAGTTAGCTCATATTTGTCCAAAAGTTAAATTAAGACAGCAATTACTCAGCTTGGATGTCTTAACTTTAAACATGATTTACGTTTTCAGAAACATAAGATCACGTTTTTTTACATGGAGAACTTGATTAGTGACAAACTTGAGGCTTTAAATTTTATCCTTAATAAAAGAACTTTTTCTGTTATGTAATTTATTTAATTTGTATTAGATTTTTAATTAGTTCATAAAACTCATAGTATCTCATTATTATTTACTTAAATTTAAAACTCCTCCATTGTAGCTGATTTTCCTTTTTCTAAAAAAATATTTTTATGACTTTCATTTTTGAAAAAATAGCGTTAGTCAATTGGGTAATACATTACAAACAAATCAATATTAAGCATAAAATCTTGCAATTAGATTATAGTAGTAAGTAGATCATCAGAGGATTTCAACTCATTCTGATAATTGCACTGGCATGTATGAAATTTTTATACCACCAGGTCAATTTATCCGCTATAGCATATACTTTAATCAATAATTATATTGTTATGTACAAAAATTTTATACTATCAAATCATAGCATATAATCTAATCATGATAACAAATTTTATTTTAGGAAAAAATAATGCTAAAATAGTTTAATTGAAAGTGTAAAAAAATCATAGTTTTAGGCACAAAATATCTCATACTCACATAGCATGGGAAAGGACTGTATGTAAAACATACAGATATTTAATAAATTTTACGACTCAAACCTATAACTTGTAAATCACGTAAAAGTAAATATCGAATATACAAAACTTACGACTCTTACAACATATTATAGTGAAATATCAGCTTAATTCTAACATATTATAGTGAAAGATCAACTGAATTTCAACATACATTTAAATAATATTCAAATAGTTAGTCTCTTAACAAAAGAAATTGTCCGGCAGCCCGGATTCTTCGCGGCTTTGTTTCAGACATATTTTCTTCTGCGCTGTGCCAAAAAAGTCACTGTTCACCCCACCCCCCAAAATATTTCTCCTTAATTTTTAATAGCCCCCCAATATTTTATTAAAATTACTTTCCACCCCCTTAACTTTTACTACTCTTTTTTCCCCGTAGTTTCTTCAAATGTGTCGCTCTGATTTTACGCCGAATGGCAGCTGAAACCGCTCTTTGCTCCCATTATATTACACCACATGCTCTTCTTTCGTCTCTTCTTCTTTTTCTCCTCTTCATTTTACTTCACATTTACTCTCTTCTTCTTTAATTACAAGCTCTTAGCTCTACTTTCAGAATCTTGTTCTCGTTTTAAGTTTTGCATGCTTTTCTCTTCTTTTTAGTCTTTTTTTTCAAGAAGCCCTTTTTTCCTTCTAGTAAAAAAAACAAGTACCAAAAAAAGGATCCTACTTACATATATAGAGATAAACCAAAAGACTCTTATTTTCTTATAGCTTGATCTATAATGAGTTCTTCTTTATCTTCATCTAATGGTTAATGATAAGTCTGAGGTAATAACCAAATAGTTCTTCTTTTGTCTAAGTCGGTTTTGGGTTTTTTTGGTTTTTAAGTTTTTTTTTTTCATTCAATGGCTCCAGACAGCAACAACTGGTTATCATTTTCTTTATCTTCTATGGAAATGTTGAGCTCTTCAGCTTCTCAATCTAATTCTATGCTTCAATCCAACATGAAACTTGCACCACCTTTTGATGGCTCCTCTTCTGCTGATTCTCATCATTACTATTTTGCTGATAACTTCTTTCCCCATGGTAAGTTTTCATTTTTATTCCAAGATAGTAGTTAGGCAGAGGGTAACTACTATTTTACCTCAGTGCCTAGGGTAAGATTTGCCTTCGCAAATGAGATTATACTGTGTTCTTCTTGTTACAAGATAGTAGTGAAATCAGACCTTGGGTCGGTAAGGTTGCATACAGACTATCCTCAAGATCATACTGGGTTGTTGTTCCAAGATAGTAGTGAAAATATATCGAGCTCAGTACCATGATACGATGAGCTCAATACCATGATACGGTAATTCAGATTAGTCGAGCCACATAATACTTGATGCAAATAATAAGAAAACTTTGTACAATAAATGTAAAAATGCAAGTAGAGTTTTTGAATGAAGTCCTCCACTAAACATCCATTTGGTTGTAGAGCAAAATAAAACTTAAAAAGATAAAAACAAATAAAATGCAACCGTGTGTGTTATATGCTAGCTGTTTCAGTTACTGCTAAATAATTTTTCATTCATTTAACAGAATGGTTTTTATTTTTTTCAAATACTAATTTCTAGCTCAGCAATGATGTATATCTCTATAGGTACAAAGTTTTGGATTTTCTTTAGCAACAAAACAAACTTTTAACTTGGCCACTAAGTTTTAGTACTATTGTTTTTTGGTTGTGACCAATTTTTTGCAGGTTGGTCTAATCCAAAATCTCAAGGGATGTATACAGAAGGTGAGAAAGAAGTTTTAGGTCTGAATATCAATGGAAATGACTCATCAATTTTTCAAAACTTTTTGGACACACAAATCCATCAACAAACACCACCAAAACTTGAAGATTTCTTAGGTTGTGATTCATCATCTTTGACTCAAGATTCATCATCATTGACTCATCAAATCTACGAACAACAACAAAATAATGGATCAGCTGTTTATCATCAAGATTTCAAAAATTTAGCTCATGGGTTTCAATATCAGGCTACTACTGCTGCTGCTTTTTCGAATAACTCGGGTTCTGAAGTTGATAACTCAGTTGGTACTGAGTTTGTTAGTGAGTCATGCAACGAGTTGGCTTATTCTCAGTGTCCTCCAGCTCTTTCTACTGGTGCTTTATCATTGGCTGTTAATACTACCAATAATACTCAGTGCTTGGAAAAAGAAAAAGCCATTGTTGCTGTTGTTGATTCAGAGAGTTGTAAGAAAATTACTGATACCTTTGGCCAAAGAACTTCCATTTACAGAGGAGTAACAAGGTAAAAAATAATTTTTTTTGAGTTAAATCAGTTTTTTGCATATGGGTGTTTGATAAAACAAGTTGGGTTTCATTTTCTTGAAATTATCTACAGAGGTGTAACAAGGTAAACATTATTCTTTTTTTGAGTTAAATCAGTTTTCTGCATATGGGTCTTTGAAAAAAATAGGTGGGCTTTAATTTTCTTGAAATTATTTACAGAGGTGTAACAAGGTAAAAATATCATTTTCTCACTACAAATCATTTTTTTTAGCAAAAGGGTGTGTGAGATTTTAGTAGTTTAGAGGAAAAAATTAAGTGGGGTTTAATTTTCTTGTATTTTTTACAAAGGTGTACCTAAGTAAAAATATTAGTAATTTTTTTCAGTACAAATCAGTTTTTATCAAAAGGGCGTGTGAGATTTTAGTAGATTAGATGAAAAAAATAAGTGGGGTTTAATGTTCTTGAATTTTTTTCTGCAGACATAGATGGACAGGAAGATATGAAGCGCATCTTTGGGATAACAGCTGTAGAAGAGAAGGCCAAGCTAGAAAAGGGCGTCAAGGTACAAATATTTTTACTATTTGTTTTTTTATTTTTTTCTAATAATTAAGGTACGTAATAAAGTATGTTAATTAGACTGTGGAGTATGAAAAGAAAGTTGCATGCAATTAATGGGATTCAGATAATTTGCATCAGAAGGGGTATTTTCTTGCTTTCTAATCAGTAAGCTTTTAGGATGATTGATTGAGTGATGTAATACACAAATGTTACAGTTTTCTGTACTTTTTGTGTTGGTATTGTGTCCTCACTGTAACAATTTTTTCTGCTGCTGCTCTGTATAATATTAGTACTGGTGCTGCTTCTGCAGCCAGCATTGTTGTGGTTGTAGGGAGTATTTTTCTTCTTTGCTTTCATTATTCTTTCAATTGATTTGATCAGATAGGCCGTCATTTTGTTCTTGTTTTTGGTGTTTTGTCTTTGTTGTATCCTGCAATATATCTGATATTCATTTCATGCTTTGATGTTTATTGTACACGACTAAAGAGTATCTTTTACCAGTGTATTAATTAATGTGGAAAGAATTGGAAAAAATTCAAGATAGAGCTAAAGACTTTTTACACTATCGTCTCGCCTTAATGACAATTATAGGTAATCATCCATACTAATTGAGTCAAATAAAAAAATAAGTCAGTATACCTGCTATAGCGTCTATAGTCCCAAAGGCTTTGTTTAGTGGTGAGCATAATCGTAGAGGAGGAGAGAGGAGCGGATCATATCTATCAAGTTTCGAACCGAGCACCATTAACTTTTGTAGATTTCTCATTTATCAAAAATAATATGTTTAGACAACTAAAAGAATAGCTCGGTGCATTAAGCTTTTGCTATCCGCGAGATCCGGAAAGAGTCGGACTACTATCGTCTATTATGCGCAGTCTTATCCTGCATTTTTTCGAGAAGCTGTTATCAACACTCAAACTAGTGACCTTTTAGTCATGTGGTAACAACTTTACCATTTAGACCAAGACTCTCTCAATATGTGATAATGCAAAATTCTTCCCTCTATGTCAATATATTTTTATATATACTATTAATATGTTAAGTTAAAACTATCTGGGAAGACCAGAGTCTTCAAGATTTTGTCCAGAAGTTATTCTGCTTTGTTATCCATAGATTTTTGCCTGGATTGCAGCATTTAAAATGACCAGACCTTCTCCTCTTTTCCCTTTCCACCCTGAAGAGTACACATACCTCAGCTAGTCTATACACTAGCTTGTTTCTGGCACTCTGATTTTTTCACAGATTGCTTTTAACTTTTGCTTTTTTTCCTCTTTCATTTCATGGGCCAGTCCCTCTCATTTAGTTTGACCAAAAGGATGTCCATTTCATTCCCCACTTGAAATTTTAAATGAACTGTCCACCAAATTCTTTATACACAAATCTTTAATGTAGTATATACATTAGCCAACTTTTGACCTTAGGAAGTGAAAATAATAGATTTGACAGCTCAAAGAATTGTTTATTTATAGATCTTCAACATAAAATAAGTCTTTTGACACTTTCACATTATTGTAATGAAATCTTAATAACTTTTAATTTATAACTCCATGATATGTAAAAGCATACAGAGAACAAAAACATGTTTAACTTTTTCCTAGTCTGGGTAAGACATAAGTCACTATCTTGCCAACCTACAAAAAGGATGTACCAAATGTGTAAAAAGCTTATGCATGCCATTTGCTTTTCGGTTTTGTTTATCTTTTTCTTTTTCCCGTTAAATTCTTTTATGCTAGAGCCTTGACTAAATTGTTTAATTTTTCTTCTAATTGTTTAACTCATTTTTTTCATGAAATCGCGGGGATCGCTTCCTTATATGAAATGGCTAAATTCGATTTGCAGTGTACTTAGGTAAGTAGTTCTTACCAGTCTCATAAATACTTTTCAAAGTTGATCAAAAAGTTGGAGATTTTTATGTTGGAAAATTTTTCAATGAATATAGGTGGATATGATAAGGAAGAAAAAGCAGCAAGAGCATATGACTTGGCAGCTCTAAAATATTGGGGTCCCACAGCTACCACCAACTTCCCTGTAATATATACTTTTGTCAATTTTGCCTGTTATTATGGGCATTTCAATTATTGCATGGAAAGCTACGTAACAATGAAAACAACTTGAATCTAAACATAGACATACTTTCTTTTCAGGTTTCCAATTATACCAAAGAACTGGAGGAAATGAAACACATGACTAAGCAAGAATTCATTGCCTCTCTTAGAAGGTTTGCTTTGCCTACTATTGTTTCCATTTCTATGGTAATAATGGCCTTTTCCTTGTTATATCAATTATATTCATGGTAATTTCGTTTGATAATATCAGGAAAAGTAGTGGTTTCTCGAGAGGAGCTTCGATATACCGAGGTGTTACAAGGTACGAGTTTTGTTGCGAGCAATTAACTTCATCAATTATTATCATAAACCAAACTCGGTACTTGTTGAAGTTTCTCTAATTTCTCTACGACCAATAACTTTTTATTTTAAAAACTTGTTCGGTCAATGAGCCATGAAAAAGCACAAGACCAAAATGTGTGTTGGGACATAATATAATTATGTGATTAACCGTCACATTTTAGATGAGTTTGGACAACATTTCAACAATATGAAATGTTGTCCTAAATGATGTACGATGGGTATTCTTTTATTCCAAGTTTCGTTGAAGGTGACTAACTTCTTATGAACCATTGCAGGCATCATCAACAAGGCCGTTGGCAAGCAAGAATTGGCCGTGTTGCAGGGAACAAGGATCTCTACCTAGGGACATTTGGTAACAATTATTTTCTTGATTCGAATTGGACTAAGAACTGAATGAATTAACCATGTTTTAATAATGTTAATAATCCAAATTTGTATTAAATTGTCGACAGCTACTGAGGAGGAAGCAGCAGAAGCGTATGACATAGCAGCAATAAAGTTCAGGGGAGTGAATGCAGTGACCAATTTTGAGATGAACCGATATGATGTTGAGGCTATCATGAAAAGTTCCCTCCCCGTTGGGGGTACAGCGAAGCGTTTGAAGCTCTCCCTTGAAGCGGAGCAAAAATCATTGCCGAGTATTAACCAGCAGCAAACGACTCAAAGCAGCAACAGCAGCAGCAGTAACATCAATTTCGGGGCAATGCCACCGGTGTCTGCAATCCCATGTGGAGTGCCATTTGATGCAACTGCTCCTTTTTATCATCACAACTTCTTCCACCACTCTGGAAATGCTGGTGCGTCTGATACTTCCGGAGCTGTTACTACTATGGCTGCTGCAATGCCATTACTGCCCTCAGGAGCCGAGTTCTTCATATGGCCTCACCAATCTTATTGACCTAAACAAAGATAGCTGTAGTTAGCTAGTTTGACTTAGCTAATCCGACTCTGCTAATATTAACCTTGTCGTTATGGTTAATCGTTTAGTATTTTCATGCTGACCCTTTTATGTTCTGACCCGCGAAAGAATTAGCGTAGCGTTTAACCGGTATGGGCCAGGTTCAGATGTCCTAAAGTGCCTTCACTTTTTCAATGGCTTATGAAGTAGTAGGTGCATGTTTACAGGTACTGAGAGAGCACTCATTGTGGAAAAATTTTGTTTTTTTTTTCTAGTTTCCTCATCTTTTTGAGTTGCTCCCAAGTAGTACCATATGAACTTGGTGAACATTTTGCTGGTCGAATTGACATACCAAAAACAAAGAAAATGATATGAAGCTCTTTACATTTTGCAGTTAGTCTCTATGTTTTTGGTACATCTGAGCTTCTAAAGCTTACCATACTTCAATTTTTTTCCATTTTCTTGGCCTTTACTAATCAAGATTAATTGCTTGTATGGTCATTATGGTAGTTGTTGAAATATTTTTTTCAATAATTAAAATGCTTTTTGAACCGTTAGATGAGGAAGGGTAAAAAGACATTAGTGAAGTGGCATCACTAAGTTAAGAACGACAAGTGGCATCACTACGTTAGGTTGGATGTACATTACACTTTTTGGGTGCAGATCTTTTTTCGGATTCTTTGTGAATACGAGATGACTTATGTATTGGGCCGTCATTTTATAACGATTTTGTTTAGAAGACGAACTAGTCCAAAATGTGTAATGGCCATCGAGTGCGGGAAAAAAAGTAAAGTAGTGTGCGCAAAGATGCAGTAATCAAAAAATGTGTGCCAAAAAAAGGGAAAGTAGGGAAATGATAACAATAATAAATTCAGTATATTTTTACAAGTGAAGTCTTGGAAAAGATAGTTTGAATAAAAATCTTACCCTACTTCTAGAAAAGCAGAGTGAATGTTTTTGACAGACTCTAAAGTATTGAAATGGCAGATAGTGAAGAAAAGATAGGCAGATCTTAATTGAGATTGCATTTTGAATTTCTCAGCATGGAAATGATGGATTTTATCTACTTCAACAGGCTAAAAAGTCATAACAGAATCAGATTAAGATTGAAAAATGGCCGTTTGGAAGATATACTAGTTAAATCATAAGGTTTGATATTTTGTCAGTTTGAGACCATACCTTGGCCCATTTTGTCGTATGGTTCTGCACATAATGAAATTATGAAACTAACACTTATCATATTTGAAAGTTGTGCACATAAACACAGGGGTAAATGATGGTCACTCTCAAAATAACAATTGAAAAGTATACATCGTATACACACACATTATGTATATTATACACAAACAAACAAAAACAACAACAAAGTAAAATCTTACAAGTGAGATTTGGGAAGGGTTAAATGTATGCAGACCCTACCCCTACCCCGAAAGAATAGACAGGCTATTTTTGAGAGACTCTCAGCTCAAGAAAATTATCCGACTAGTGGGGTCTCCGTATATTATATACAAAAATTATATATATATATATATATATATATATATAACTAGCAAATATAAATAGTTTATAGCGCTAGCTAAAAATAAATAAAACTCGAACCAAGTGGTCAAAAAACTTTTGCTCAAGTCGTCGGACCAACATTTTGCTAGGATTCAAATTTATATATAATGTATTTTTCGAAAACCAATTTAAAGTGTTCTCTTTAGTTGTATATGTGTTCCAATTTATGTGATCGTATTTGATTTAGCACAAAATTTAAGAAAAGAAACTTTTGAAACTCATGGTCTATAATAAGACATAGATATTTGAGTGCCTATAATTATTTCATTAAAGTTATAATAAGCATTTTAAAGTTAAATTGATACTAAATATTAAAATAAATGAACCGAATAAAAAGGAAAGAGTGTTACGTAAATTGGGACGAAAACTATATGATATAACGAATCCTATTTTATTAATTATCACATAAACAATTGCTTCATCAACTCTAGTGTGCATATATGGAATGTGCCAATCTAATCGCTTTATCAATTAGAACCATTATATAAAATTATACTGGGTATAGACTTCTTGTTCCTAAACTTCAATAAGCAGAGATATTTAGGACTAGGAATTTTATAAACTAGTTTTAATGTACGTACTTCATCCCAATGAGTATAAATTTTTTAAAATCACATGAATATTATATTAATAGTCGTTTTTGAGTTATAAAATAAAAAACTAAGGACAAACTGCAAGTTAAATGCCAAATGTTGATCTTATTTACTTAAACGAACATTAATTTAACTCTTAATACTATATTATAATCGATTTCCTCTATTTTATTATTTGTTCAACGCTGATTCTCTCCGCACATTTTTGTAAACTATTGCGTTAATTTGAAAGATGATTCTCTTATATAATTATTTTGTAACAGAACTGTGTTGAATTCTTTTGTTAATCAATTAATTCAAATACTCTGAATTCTTTATGTTAGCTCATTTTAACTTTAAAATTTTTAACTGTGAGAAAGAATGAAGTATAGTCACTTTCACTTTTATTCTTAATTTCATATATACCAAATCAATATTTCATTTTTGGATATTTGTGTATGAAAAACCATTAGTGAAAACCCATCTCTCTCTCTTTCTCTCTCTTTTATACATATTCTTAACTAGTTTTTTAGTTATTTTTTCTAATTATTGAGCGTAGTCTTTAAATATTATATAAAAATCAATCAAGAAAATATTGATTGAGTGGAAAGGAGTTTAAATTAATATGAAAATAAATTATAGTTTATACACATAATACTTCGTATTTTAAACTATAGATGAACTAAATATTTAAGATTTTAAATTATAATGCATATTGTTTGCACTTAAACTTTCGTAGATTTTTTTAGCTTTTCAATTATAAATATAAGAACTTTATCTCCTTTTGGAAAAAGAAGTCCTTTGGAGTTAAAGATTGCCCACACAATCTAATTCTTCAGGAGGTAGAGGTTTATAATTATATATTTTGAAACGTTGTTCTTTTGATTCTTGTGATGGAAAAGATGAAGTCTTTTTTTTTTCGAAGGAAGAAACTACAACGTTAGATCTTTGACTGATTAACTTGTACGTTTGAAGGGATAACTTTTAAAATTTGATTCCAAGAGAAGGAAATAGGACTGGAATCTAGAGTTATTTCTATGAAGTAATACTTTTATAAGTTAATTTATTGAACTTAAAAGTCCTAAATAGTAGGAATTTCTATCTAGTTCAAACTAGGAATCATTTAATAATTCTTTAATTTAATTTTACAGTCCTAAATATTAAAAAGGTAATTTAATTACAAATTTATCCAATGTGAAATTAATTTATAAAGGATAAAAGGATGAATGACATTTCTGTTTGACACAAAAACATAAATCTTGGTTCGAATAATTAATTTCAATTAAAAGTTGGTTAATATTAGAGAAGCAAAAGTATATTGATAGTATAGCTAGAGAAATAGCCTACATATATAATGTGAGAGCTACCAACGAAATTAGTAGTTTAGTTCAACATTTTATGTTTCATTAGACATAAATTTATGATATATATAACTGCGGAGTTATAAAGCAGGCTATAAATTGTAAAGATTATTGATGATTAATAAAAATATTAATTACCTAAGAAAAAAATAGTGTCCTCAGATACTATAAATCAAAAAAGGAGGCCGAATAGCATTTACGAGGGTACCAATAATTCTATGTAATAAATGCATTTATATCTACCAAGAACACCAACATTGTGCATATGATTTTCAATAAATGACAATATGATGGCACTCACGTAATTAAGAAAAATAATTTAATAAGCAAAAGGTGGAACAAAAGAACCTTCCACCTAAAAATGATTAAATAATAGATCCTCAAATATTTGATGATTCCTCGAATCTGATGAGAATCTTAGTGAGAAGTGAAGTCTTGTATTGAGTATATAATGAACCTTTTTTAAAGTGTTGTTCTTACAATTGAATCTCATGTGTCTACATTCTCACTCTTTTTCCTATTTATATGAGGCACACTCCAAGTAAACCCTAATAGTACATGCACAGAGAATATTCCTTTTAATATTCTATTTTAAAATCTAGCCGTTGCAACTTTATTAACGGTGCTCGAGCTCGATCATGACTGACACCTCGACCTCAACCCAAGTTGACTCTTCGATTATGAGCTATACTGCTTCCTGACCCACTTCAACCAACAGCGGCTTGAAAACCCTTTCCTTAGTATTATCTTATTTTGAATATTCCAGAGTGGATTTTGACCCATAATATTAATCCCTCCGCTTATTAAAGTCGGCCTCGGGCGGGCTTAATAAGCGGATTATGTTCATTATGGTCGAAACATTTGCACGATTTGAGTGAATCGTCAGGATTGGGGCGAATAGGCAACACAACTTTTCGTGAGCTGCAAATTATAAGGTTGTGTTGTCCATGAATTCACGTGACATCACGATATCACGCATCATCTCAAAGCGTCATTTTGCTTCGCATGAGACTCTTGGTTGGTATTGCCGCTTCGATTCGATGCCATGCAATGATGAGGCAATTTTTGATTTTTACACCCAAGCTTTTATAAATAAGGGTGTGAGAATGCAATTTCGAATTTTATAAACTTCCCGTATTGAAACACTAAATTTCCTCCTCCTCCCCTCCTCTTTCTTTTTCTTCTTCTTCTTTCTTCTTCTTCTTCTTCTTCTTATTCTTCTTCTTTTTCTTCTTCTTCTTCTTCTTCTTCTTCTTCTTCTTCTTCTTCTTCTTCTTCTTCTTCTTCTTTAACACCCAATCTTTTATAAATAAGGGCGTGAGACTGCAATTTCAAAATTTACAAACTTCCCATATTGAAACCATAAATCATCATCTTTTTTATCATCATCATCATCTTCATCTTCTTCTATTGTTGTTGCACATTTGTCCCCTTCGACCTAGTAATCCTTATTGCTTTTAATCCTCTGTTGTAATTACATTCCCCTATTTCATCAAAAAATATGTCTAATATACATTCTGGTCTAGCGAGGGGAGCTACGCGGTCTCGTTACTATTGTGCTCATGCATCGGCTCCATCTATCGATACATCTCGATCTGCTCCTCCTTCGACTACTTCATTGTTCCGCCTCATAGATGAAGATGAGGAGGAGCCTGCAACCGGTGAGAAAGACTTTATGCCCTTCGAGAGAAGGAATATGGGTACTAATGACGAGGGTGCCCGTGCCATTGACGTAGAGGGAGATGATATTTTATTGCGCGACATGGCGACTATCGTCATTGGATATGAGGGTGAACCAACATTGGAGATTTCAGGGTTAGGAGGAAGTCGATGCCGATGTGCTTTCCTTCGTAATAATGGATACGGAAGACCGCCCACCGGGGTCCTAGACAGTTTGCAGCAAGATAGGCCAACAACTTTAAACCAACTGACGATGCTTCTTTGTCGACCGTTGAAAGGGGAAAAGGCATTGCCGAGGAAGGCTACGAGACCATCTCAGATATTGATACTGGCAATCTCCGAATAATGGAGGACGATTCACCCAACTTGAGGTAAGGTTGGTTTGGTCCACGAGGACCATCACGAACCCTGTGGATCACAACCTATTAAAGAATTGGACGAAGATACCCTGTCGAGAAGTATTGCTGTCCTCACCCTTAGAGTGAGTTTCTGGTATTTTTGTTTTCTGTTTTATCATTCTTCTTTTTTTCTGACTCATTTCCTTTTCTTTTTCTGATCGCAGACGATGATACTGTAGATCGAGAGTGCTTGAAGGGCGGAGAAGCATAGGGCAATCTTCATGAAATTTCCAAACAAATACTCTAAGTACTAACACAAGCATTGGAAACTTTGTCGTCGGCTTGATGAGGAGGGATACATGCAGGCCCTTCGAGACGAGTTAAAGGATAAGGATTATGAATTTTTAAGTTCCATCGAGAAGTGCAGCGTTCTTGAGGGCACATTGCAAAGTAAGGAGGATGGGCTAGAAATCAACAAGGGTGTGGAGGTCTAGTGTAGCGATCTTCAAGCGTAAGTAGTTGCGATGCATATGCAATTGGAAGATTGTCATCTTTAGTTTTGGGGCCTTATGGGTGAGTTTGTTGAGAAACAAAGTGAGCTCGAGAAGGCAAAACATCTCGTGTAGACGCTCAGAGGAGATTGGAGATACTTGAGCTAGTGAAAAACACCCTTTCGAGCTGAGTGGGAGAATGATCGGTCCACAATGAAAGCTATAGAGGAGAGACTAGAGGGGAGGCGGAGAGTTGGAGAAATATAAGGCCTCCCTTCGTGATCAAGTGGTCGCATTGGAGGCTGAGAAGGCTCAACTATTTGTACAACCCCTTTTTGCCATACTATGAAATTTCCCAACATTTCTCGGGCATCGTATGAGGAGTGGATTCACGCCGAAGCTCAATTAGATGTATATAGAGATTTGTACAAGGAGGGATCCATTTCTGAGACCGCTCTCGAGGATATCCGTGTTAAATCCCGTGAAGCTCGAGTCACTTGCAGGTAGATCCCGCTACTCCTAAGGGCGTTGAACGGGGAGATAAAGAATTTTTCAACCGTCTTGAAGATGATGCTTAGAATGATACCACTTATCTTGATGGTATAGGTAGAGTAAGTGGGCGTGATCAAGCTAGCGAGGATGTCATAGCCAGGAAGGTTGAGATGCGAAAGACCCTGATAGTGGTGACCATTAGTTTTTCATTTTTTCTCATTTTGTGACTTTGGTCGAGTAGTTGGTGGCGTCTTCACGAGCCTTCGTATAGAATGTTTCAAGTATAGAATGCCAACTTCATTTTTTGCATCCGCTTCTCTTCATATGGTTTGTTGTTGTGTTTGTGTGTTTTATTAATTTTGTCGCTTAATTGACTTGGTTTTTTTATTGGTCGTGATCACTTGATGATGAGTTACAACCAAAGGTTGATAGGCATTTATTCGAGTGAGGTTGAACATGGGCTTTTTTCAAGACTGCGCCTGAGGGCCGGTACATGCTAGTTCTAACTAGGTCGGCTAAATCCCAAGTTATAGCCGAGGGCCAGTAGGTGTTATTTCGAATAGGGTGGAGCATAACCTATGTTTAACTATCGCCAAGGGCCAGCGGGTTATTATTCGAACAAGGTTAAACATGACCTATATTTTAGAAAGATATGATGATAACTGTGAAGTTTATTACCTAAGCTTGTTGCTTTTGTTACATACTTGGAGAAATTTACAAGTTTTTCTAGAGTAGGCTGGCGTTCCAGTCCTAGTCCCCGTCTGTCTAGTCCCTTTATTGTTTTACCTAGAGCGTACTTGAGAGGCCGAGCAATAAATAAGTAGTCATGGCTTCGTCATCGCGTACTTTGACTTAAAGTGTCCCCTTTGTTGTTTCGTTAAGAACCTCCTTGAGAAACCCCAATTGGGACAAAACTCAAGTGTGGGAACACTACAAAAAAGAAACAGCGTTTAGCGACGGCCGCATTGCGTCGCTAAATCAATGTTTTTGGTCGCTAAGGTTGTTTACAGATGAAATAGCGACGGATTCAAGTCGGTCCCTAAAATCCTTGTTGAAAGGTCTATAGCGACGGAAAATACTAAAACCGTCACAGAATTAGCGACGGAGTAGCGACGCCATATTTTTGTAGCAAAGTTTAGCGAGAGAAATATCCGTCGCTATATAGCTTGTTTCTGTCGCTATATTGATGCCTTTCGTCGCTGAAGTACATAATAAAATTCGTCGTTTGTTCTGTCGCTAGCCGTGTTATAGCAAATTATCCCTGCTATTTTCAACAAAAACCTTTTGTTGCTAATTCTTCGCAAGATTTTATTTTACAAGATAATTTTTGCTACGGAATGTATCTGTCGCTGATTCATTTTTACTATATTGTTGATTTTTTAAAATTCTTTTTATTTATTATTTTAAATTTACTCTGTTCAAACATATTACATAAACTATTAAATACACTTAATAAAATGTCACTCATATTAATATAAATTTAATAAGGTCCAAAATATATAGAATAATGCATATTACAATATCATTACATACAAAAATTCTCAAGGACCAATAATAATGTCCAAACAAAATAAGCTAACTATGGTAGGCTGGAGAGTTACGATCATCATTAGAACCTAATGCATGAACCTCATCAATGTTAACAGCAGTAGAAGATTTTGGAACTGTAGGAGCCATATCAATATTTGGCTGATGCGAGGGTAAGGAAACTAATTCCCGTACCCGCTCAACAATTACATGAACTATATGATCTGTTAATGCAGGAATCAATCGCATCACTAACTCATCCATATTCCCTGTTGATTGAAAATTTGAATGTGTTGTTGACGATGTAGCATCAGATCCAAAAGAGCCCTGAAGATTTGGCCCGTAGTAGCATTTTACTTGTGATCCAAGACCATATACTCTTCTTTCTTTTCTCTTCCTGCATCATGATAATATGCTTGACACTGATCAATTTCAGATTGAGTTTGTGTTTGTTGTTATAATATCTCCTTATATGTTTCATGTAGAAGAGTTAATAAGAACATTCAATTTACAAAATGAAAAAAATATATGAAAGCAAATTCAATTAAAAAGTTATCTTACATGTATGATTCGAGATTTCTCATCAACAAAAGATTTTCCATCATTACCATGTGTATGGACGTGCAAATGTAACTCACTTGGTGTTGGATCTCGACTCTTTTTAACAGCCTATACAAAAATTATTCAATTAAGAAGATAGAGAAACAAAAGGGTATAGTTGGGCAATTAGGAACTAAAAGCTCTTCCCTTTATACCTCTCTACACAATGCATACTGAAAGAAGTAAGACAAATCATAAACATTTTTCAATTCTTGATATACATTTAATTCACAACACTCTGCTAATTCCAATCTTACCTTCTGTCTTTGAACAACAATCTGCAAATTTTTATGAGGCGCAAGAGTTTATAGGACTGTAGATACAATTGATGATGCGCATAATGCCTTTGCAACAAGGTGTTGAGACACTGTCTTTATCACAAATTCTGGCAGGAATTATTTTCATTAAATGAAGTTACATTGAGCAACCCTTCAGCTTATCATCACAATCAGATGGCCGAGCTGAGCTGTTGAATAGAAGTGTGGAGACCTATCTAAGGTGTTATTGCTCAAACAAACAACAACATTATCATCAAATACATTCTTACAAGCAGTTCACAGTCAAAACAGAATTTTTTTAAGATGTCTACTAAATATTATGGTTCTTATCAGGTTTTGTAGAAGGTGGGAGCAGTGGCCTATAAGTCATCAATACCCTCTCATATTACTGTCCATCCTACATTTCATGAATTCCAATTCAAACTTTTCTATAAGGCGCCAAAACCTTTTAATCAGGTTTTAGGCTCATAAAATCAGAATTTGTCCTTATTTTTTGGTCTAAACAGCTTGTACTCATTTGAATAAAAGGGGAAGTATAGAAAGAAGAGTTCAAGTAAGAGTTCATATAGAAGAATACTTGCAAAGCTTTGCACTCTAATTTGCAAAAGAAAAAACATTAGCACAAGACATTATGTGCAATATAAACCAGTGACCATATAGAAAGAATACTTGCAAAGGTATGCACTCTAATTTGGAAAAGAAAAAACAACAGCACAAGACATTATGTGCAATATAAATCAGTGACCAGCAATGCAATTCTTGAAGAACAGCTGTTGTTCAGGATTCGGGTTATTGGCATTGGCAGATTGAGCTGAAGCAGAATAGACATACACTCACAACCAGCTTTTACTAACAAGACATCAGAATTACCCATCACATATGCACTATTGCCTGCACCAAGCTTAGTATACAGCTTTACGGATTATAGAACCTTTATTGACTGTGACATAAACTCACAACCAGCTTATACTAACAACCAGCTTCATTACTAACCAGCTTTTACTAACACTCACAACCAACTTTTACTAACAATTGTTTTTACTGCACGTACATTTCAAAACCAGCTTCATTACTAACATTGACATCATGCATCTTTACAGATCCACAACAGATAAGAGCATTAACATATGATGAAGAAGAGTTTTGCATTGACATCATGCATCAAGTTATCATTACTAACATTGACATCATGCATTTCTGCATTAACATATGATGAAGAAGAAAAGATGAGGAGAAAATTGATAGGGTAATAAAAGTAAAATAACTATAACCAATGTCATTGATCCACAACAGAGAAGAGCCACATACACTCAGTATTACAGATCGAGACTAAACAAGAACAATCCTAAAAAGAAACTGTTTTAACTGAAACTGTTTTCTTGATTTTCAACTATCAACAGAAACCGAAGCCATCATTATTGCATCTCATAAAAGTGTAAAAACATCACTAGAAGATAGAATCAGTTGTCAAAACAAGGAGGGCAATTCTACTGTGGTAAGTAAATAATCACACATAATCGTTTATTCTAATGATAATTTTTAGAGCGATGAAACTGTTAACTTTCATTGCGTTTGTGATTTAAAATGAAAACTAGAACAAAAGGAAAACATTGAAACCAAGAAGAAGTCCTTAGCCTAAAAGGTCATTGGTTTTCAGGTATTTCTCTTTTCTAAATTTACTATTCTCAGGCTGTAATCTTGAGTTGCAGGAGATCTATCTAAAAGTTGAACTTGTTCATGTCCAGTTTTCTCCAGGGAGTTCAACAGAAATGCTTGTAACTTCAGCTGGTTCAACATAAGTGCTCCAATTTTGATGAATTACATTTGTTCATTTCATAAAATGTGGATCTATTTGTCGAACCTCAGGTTTTCGGAACACAAGCAGTCAAATAATAGTTGGAGAAGCCTCTATTCTCTAAAGGGCATGGCAGATTCCTAATTCTAATATCAATGAGAGGGAAAAGTTATATATACACTTACAAGTCTCTTGAGATGCTCCCCAACACTGATAGAGCCACCTGTATGAGTCCTAGTGGCAACTCCCATCACAACGATGTTTTGCATTTATTTCTGATTTTTCAACACACTTAGGATCTTTCCAAAGTCTCAACCAACTTTCCCACACATTATTTTGGAATAGTGTCCGGTCGCACCATATTTGCTTTTAGTTTTCTAACAAAATCACTGTATCTTCTTGCTGCCCTACGTTCCATTGGAACTGCACCCCACTATCAATTGAAGAATCCCAGTAAAAAGCCTTCTTAAATAATTTTATAAAGTAATAACATTAATAAGTTACATATAAAAGTTAATATACTTTCAAAATCTAATTGTGATGGATTATACCTTGAATTATCCAAATAATTTTTTTTAGCTCATTTGAGACGTTTTTCCAGTTGAATCCATTAGGATCAAGTTCATTCTTGAAAGACTTAGTTATAAACTCAAAGCATACATATGAAGGCTCCAACGTGAACAAATTAGAAGACATTATTTATAGGAATACCATATACCAAAAGTAATAGTACAAGTATGGACTAACCTTGTAGGAGAAACAGTAAGACGCATCTGCGGTCGGTGGGTACTGCTACATTCAGTTTCGCATGGTATGTTGCTTTGAGAAGATGTACCCTCACCTATTGTGTTGCTCTGATTATGGGTATTTGGAGGTGGTTCCAACTTAATATTTGGGGTACTACCATGATCTGATGTTTGAATATGTGGTGTACTACCAGGAGATAATGTTTGAACTTGATTGATGTGAACCGGTCCACCTAAGGAACTCGTACCACCTTGTTGAGGATTGATTGTAGGAATGTGAACAATAGGCACATTTTCACGAGTAGAGAAATTACCCCTAACTGAAGACTTACCTACACGACCTGCGTTACCTCGACACATATTTCCAATTGCTCATTTTTTTGTCCTGCAATGGGCTGCTCCAACTTAACCTGAGCAGTATAGTCTTTGAAAATTCAAACAAGCAGAAGCTAATGAAAATTCAAACAAGCAAAAGCTAAGTTATAGAAGCTAAGTTACTGAAAATTCAAACAAGCAGAAGCTAAGTTAGTATGAAAGCTTATAAAATTCAAACAAGCAGAATCTAATGAAAATTCAAACAAGCAAAAGCTAAGTTACAAAAGCTAAGTTACAGAAGCTAAGTCACTTCTCATATAAGGTTTCTGGGAAGATATTAACTCACTAGAAGTCATACTAGTGGCTGCAGTTGCATGAATACTAACCAATATCGTCATTTGTGTCGAAGAAATTGTTGATTCTGTTAATGAGCTTGCTTCTTTAGCTCATTTTAGCAGCAAAGAAACAAAGGTAGATTCATCAAAAGAATCCAATATTGAAGCAACACAAAATAGAAAAATACATGCTACAAACGTGGTATTCGATTCACAACACAATAAGCTAGAAGAATACTATACCATTTAGATTACTAAAAATGTGGTATTTGATTCGATTCTCTATAAATCATACTACAAAATAGCTATATGACTTATAACATACCACACAGATTACTAGAAAAATAAAATTCAATAAAAATATAGTAGTGCATTAGCAACACACTAGTCATCATCTTTTTCTTCTTCAAACCTTCCTCATCATCCTACTCATTTTCATCCTCAGTTTCATACTCATCTTCTGAAGATTCTTCTTCGAACTCTTGATTCTCTATCAATAGTCCATAATTAATGGGTTCAACCATTTCAATTACATCCCCATTTGGATCATGTAAGATTATATTCTCATCAGTGGTGAAATTCATATCTATCGAATGGACTTCAACTTCTTCAACTTGGAATGGAAGAGTCGGTTCTGGAGTTGATATTATTGCCTCATCAGGAAGTTCAATAACATCCCAAGGCTTAACTTTCAAAACAGCTACCCAATCATCCTTGTCCTTTTTCGTGCTAGGATAGGGCACATAACACAGTTGAGTTGCTTGCATCGCAAGAATAAAAGGTTCCTACTTGTTAAAATGACGAGATGGTTCACGTCGACTAGTTTGTATTAGTTATGCTCTTTGACAGCAACATTCACAGTTGGATCATACCATTCACACTTGAAGAACACCGTTTTCTTTAAAGGTTCTTCCCGGTATTCCAATTGTATAATCTCTTGTATCCGTTCGTAATAGTCACCAACTTTTGGATCTGAGATACAAACTCCACTATTAATTGTTGATCTTGCACTACCATGACATTCCGTGTGAAAATTGTATCCGTTAACAAAATACACCGGATAACATTTTGCGCTTATTAATGGTCCATGAGCAAGACTACGCAAGAATTGGTTCTCAATGTGGTTGCATCGAACCTATTTCAAAAAAATGACAAGACTTGGTTAAATATAACAAGCCAATTTAAGTACATAATTGCTTAAAAGATAATTATTTTTATATTACATATTCCTTGAACCATATAGCAAAACATGTTTCGAGACTCTCATTTATTTGATCTTCAGATAGGTTGGGAAATTCTTCTTGCAACCGTTGTATGTACATACTTCATTGCAACAAAATAAGTTAAATTCATACTCAAAATATATGGATATATTTATTATTATTAATAAATGATACCTTACAAACGGTTCAACCTCTACACAATTTAGTAGAATATAAGTTTGGGTTGCGTTGATTTCTTCAAGGGACAACTTCTCTTTATTCCTTCTCCCCATAGTCAGCCTGGATGGGTGAATATTGATAAATTTCATTCCAAAATCTTCCATAACACCACCATCATCATTACGGGCCACATTATGATTACGTGTCATGACATGAGGTTCAAAATAATGAGAAAATAATTGTGTTGATTCCATCATCAAGTATGCTTCGCAAATTGAACCCTCGACACTAGCTTTATTCCCTATCATTTGTTTAAGAGTTCGAAGGTACCTATACAAGTAAATTGATAGACCATTAAATTCATGAAGTCATGTGTATAATATTTGTTATAATAAGAGCATAAGAAGTTCATAACTTCTCAAAAGCATATATCCATCTATATTGTACAGGTCCAGCAACCCTTGCTTCATATGGCAGGTATACATGCACATGTTCCATTGAGTTAAAGAATCCAGGAGAAAATATACGCTCCAACTTACACAAGATATGTGGGATGTCTGCCTCTAATCTCTCCATATCCACCACTCGAAGAACAGTTGAGCTGAGATCCTTAAAAAATAAGCTCAATTCCGTAACTTCTTGCCACACGTTACTAGGAAGTAGCTCACGAAAGAAAATAGGCATTAATCGTTGCATGAACACATGGCTATCATGACTTTTTATACCAAATAATTTATACTTGTCTGTGTTTAGGCACCGACTCAAATTCAAAATATACCCATATGGAAACTTCACATTTTCCAACCAATTGAACAAGGAAATTTTCTGATTCTTCTCTATTGTGTATGTACCTTTGGGATAGCTTCCATCAATAGGATTCTTTGCCAATTGTGGTCGATCGCAATAGTTTACCATATCTTCACGGTGCCTTTGGATTGTCTTTTGTTTTGCCATCAACATTAAGAATTGTGTACATTATCAAAGACGTTCTTCTCAATATGCATGACATCGAGATTATGGCGGATCATGTTAGAGCTCCAATAAGGAAAATCCCAAAAGATGCTTCTCTTTTTCTATCCACAACACCGAGAAATTCTCTCATTAACTTCTTCTGCATCTAGCTCAGTTACTTTTCTCAGTCCCAACTCATATCCTCTCCTGTTCTAAGAGGTGGTGGTAGCCTTCTGACAGTCTGACCTTTACGAAAGTTTTTACGATCTCTCCTAAACGGATGATTTTGGTCAAGAAAGATTCTATGACGTCAAACCAAGTTGTTTTCCCACCATGACGTAATATGAAGGATTGTGCTTCCTCTATACAATAAGGACATGCTAAGTTACCGGCAGTACTCCATCCAGATAACATAGAATATGCTGGAAAGTCATTGATTGTCCACATCAAAGTAATCCTTAATTGAAAATTTTATTTTTTTGAGATGTCAAATGCTTCTACACCCGTATTCCACAACAAGGTCAATTCCTTTATTAAAGGTTGGAGATAAACATCAATTTTTTGTTTAGGGTTGTTTGTCCATGGAACAATGACAGTTAAGAACATGTACGCCTCTTTCATATACATCCCTGGAGGCAAATTTTATGGAGTGACTATCACTGGCCATGAAGAGTATTTTATCCCTGGATGACCAAAGGGCTTAAAACCATCAGTACATAATCCCAACCTCACATTTCTTGGTTCAGCAGCAAAAAAGGGATGAGTTTCAGTGAAGTGCTTCCAAGACTTAGAGTCTGATGGATGACGCATGACACCCTCCTATTGTATGTGCTCATGATGCCATCTCATATCAGCAGCTGTAGCATGAGATGTATATAATCTCCTCAATCTAGGAATCAAAGGAAAATAATACATTTTTTTGTAAGGGATTAATTTCCTCTTACGAAAACCAAAACGACGTTTGTACCTCTGGTGGCCACAAAACTTGCAAGATGCGAGGTCCTCATCTTCACCCCAATACAACATACATCCAGAATTACAACAATCAATCTTTTCAACTGGCAAACCCAACCTACGCACTAGCTTCTTGGTCTCGTAATAGTTATCAAGAATTGTGTTATCTTCTGGTAAAGACTCTTTCTACGATTGAATCATTTGGTTATAATCTCTTTGTGATGAATTATTCTCTATTTTAATATTTAGCATCCTGGAAACTACTGCGAGTTGAGAGAGAGAAGAACCAGGGTATAATTTTGCGTCAGTGGCCTGTAGCAAATCATAAAACCTTTGGCACTCAAGATTTGGCTCCTCTTCCATTGAAGGATTAGGCTCCGCCTCCATTGAAGGTTCATAAGAATGAGACGACTCAGGTTAGTGTTATTATAAGACTGCCCGTTCAAACCATGGCCAAAATTGGGTTTAGCTGCATCAAAGACCATTTGTCGATATGGATTCTCATATCCTGATTCAGGTTGAGTGCCACCATGCAAATCACCACTAGAAGACACCTCATCGGTCACATTTTTTTCTCCTTGATACTTCCAAAGAAAATATTTCTTCACAAATCCATACCGATAAAGGTGCAATTTAATAATTTCAACATCCATGTATTTAATGTTGTGATATTTTTTACATGGACATCTAACATTGTCACCACTCATGCGATTGTGCTGAGAACAAGCAAACTAGAGAAACGTGTTCACACCAGTTATGAAACTTGAATAAATACCCCCTCGGCCATCCAACCTATTGTACATCCAATCATGCTCTAAATTGTCCATGTTCCTATTTAATATTAAGATAAATACGACCTTAGAGTTCTTTATTAATAAGACATCAAAATGCTTTCTAAAATGAATAACAAGTTGACATCAGTATAAGCTGAGAATTATTAACACCCTAATTTTGGAGTGAAAACAAATCTTAGAATGCTCAGTTCCTTTCTTTGACCAAAATAAGAATCTTAAAGATAAATGAAATACTATATATTGAGGAACATAGCCTTTATTAAAGGAAAATAATGAACAGAAAGAAAAAACCAACTTTGTATGACTAAAGCAAAAAAAGATAGAAACCAACTTTTTATTTTGTTTATAAACCACTTGTGTTTGATGCACACCACCAAAGATAGAAAGAGAGAAATTATTATTATTATGTTACTACTTTGAGAGGGAAAAGAAATGCAATTTGAGAAGCAACTACTCTATTCCTGTTGGAAATAACAAAGTGAAGTGCATACCAAACCAAACCTTCCTTAAAGACATTGAAGAGTGAGAAAGTACACTACTTCTGCTTCTCCTGACTATTAAACAAACAACAGATCAATTGCCTCTTTACTCTTATATATATAGACTACAGAGAGACCAATTAATTTCTCACATAGAGAAAATCAAGAATTTCAAGAAGATGTTTGTAGCTGAAAATGGACTCAAAGGAGATTCCAGGCTTTAGGGCATTTCTCAAGCTATTAGAGTTGTTCCTGATTTTCCAAAACCAGGTAGTTTTTATTTTTCTACCTGCATTCCCCCCCCCCCCCCCTCTTTTATTTTCCCTTTTTCCTTGTTACGGAAAATTAAGCTTTGACGCAATGGTAAAATTATTTTTTATGATCTATAAGTCATGTGTTATTACTTTCGAGCCATAAGTCTAGCTACTGCTAACTATGGGTTCGCTCAACGGCGAAGCTACATGGTCATAAGAGTGTCCTTTAGTTAAAAAATTATAATTTAGAGGTATATGACATATACTTAATGACCCAGTCGATCATGCCAAAGTACAAATGTATTGGACTCAGTATTCTTTAGATTTACTGTTGAATGTGCCTCAATTGCACTAATTCTTGTCCAATACAGGCCACAAGATAAAGACGGGAATTTCTCAATAACCCTCTTTTGGCCGGAGACATTCTTTGAAGTGAGGACGAGATATTCGAGATTATCTTCATCCATTGTCTCAATATTGTAGCCATTCCGGCATACATCTTTAAAACTCAACAAGTTTCTCATAGACTTGGAGGAGAACATTGCATTCTCTAAGATAAACATCATGCCTTTGGGCAGAGTTACAGTTGCTCTTCCGGAGCCTTCAATCAATTTACTTCCCATGGTTTGACATATAAAAGAAAATATACGAACATGAGAATAAACAACTTTAATTCGTTTGTTTCGCGTTTAAACAGCGTTTTGGGAAGCAGTTATTTAGGATATTCGAATATTGTATTCTAATATTCGAATATAATGCCTTGCGGAAAAAATAATACGTTAATGCGAAAAATATTAGATATTCGAATATTTAAGCACATATTCTAATATCTTGCCAGATATTCGAATATAGGAATTCTGATATTCGAATATCTGGCCTGGCGGAAAAAAGTTCGTTTTATTGCTAAATATTAGACGACCGACTAGTTTTTAGGTTAGTCGATTACCTCTACTGTACAATAAAAATATTTGAGCATATTGAAACATTCTAAAGGGCTAATACTAACATCATATCATGAATTAACTAATACGAGCTAATGCTAATGACTATTAATTTATTCATTGACTAATACAAGTAGAATCAAACAGCTCCATCTTCTTTCATCATGGTTCCATCACCGATTAGGTGGTCTATCTTTCCCTCGTGTTGCTCAAAGAAGTCTGCCACATCCAGGTGGGTGATATCCTCATTGTCGTCATAGACAAAATTTGTTTCAGGGCCTTTTCTCTTTCGAGATGCTTGATAAAGGTCAACCAAGTGTCTTGGTATACGGCAAGTCCGAGACCAGTGCCCATTTCCACCGCAACGATAACATATAGTTTCTGAACTATTTGCCTTAGGATCTTCTGGACCCCGTTTCTGCTTTCGGTGGTTATCTCTCTTTGGGGGGTGACGGACTTCTTTGGAATTTCTTCCTTGTCCACGTCCTTGGCTTTGACCCCGTTTATGACCGTGATCATGGTCCCTTTTATGTTTGGCATAATGCGAGTGCACCATATCTGCTTCAGGCAGTGGTGTAGACCCAGTTGGTCTATTTTCGTGATTTCTCATGAGCAGATCATTATTTCGCTCAGCCACTAGTAAGAGAGAAATCAGTTCAGAGTACTTCGTAAAGCCTTTCTCTCGGTACTGTTGCTGCAGTACCATATTGGAGGCATGAAACGTTGTAAACGTTTTCTCAAGCATATCGTAATCGGAGATGTTATCTCCACATAGCTTCAGTTTAGAAGTAATTCTGAACATAGCAGAATTATATTCAGAAACGGACTTAAAGTCCTGTAGCCTCAGATGGGCCCAATCATATCGTGCTTGTGGCAGAGTGACCAACTTCAGGTTGTCATATCTCTCCTTTAAGCTGTTCCACAAAACGAGTGGATCCTTGACGGTGAGATATTCAATCTTCAAACCTTCGTCAAGGTGGTGGCGCAAGAAAATCAAGGGCTTCGCACAATCTTGGGTGGATGCTTTTTCTTTATCTTTGAGGGTGTCTCCGAGACCCATAGCATCTAGGTGGATTTCAGCATCCAACACCCATGTCATATAGTTCTTGCCCGAAATTTCAAGGGCAACGAACTTTCTTTTCATAATGTCAGACATACTCGAAAATTAAATTAGGAAGAGGGAAAATACCTTGGATTTTCGAGAATGATACTTGAGACGGTAGAGTCTCGTGCTGATAACGTGTTATAAACTAAAGCAAAAGACAAGAACAATAGAACAAGAACAATAGCAATAGAGAGAAGAGTAGAGAGAGTTCTTCTTATTGAGTTGAGAGGGGTGAATTACAATGGTAGAGAGCACCTCTATTTATAGGGAGGAGGAAGATCTTGCTACCAATAATAGGACTCTAAAATCTCTCTAATTAAATACATTAAAGACATTCACCTTAAATAGAAGTGTAAGAATCTTCTATTTCATAACACTCCCCCTTGAATGTCTATTCAATGATGTGCCTCGTTAAAACCTTAAAACAAAACCCAGTGGGAAAAATTAAAGTAAGGAAAGAGTACACATGTTTGAATATGCGCCTATTGGTTGCCTCGTTAAAAACCTCGCAAGGAAAACCCAGTGGGACAAAACCTTGTAAGGGAAAAAGAGTGCAACGCGCATTGACTCCCCCTAATGAGTACATCGATTTATATCCTTGAGCATTTGCATTCCAATCTTGTGCATCATCTTCAAAACGATCTTTGGTAGATATTTGATAAATAAATCAACCATGTTGACTTGAATAAATATTCCGCACCTTGAAATCATCATTCTTGATAGATATGAACATCTTCATATAATGTCGTGGAATAGCTCTTCAATATCTCCATAGATGCATTCTCAAATCCATCATGCTTATAGTTATGGCAAGATTCATATGTACACAAATTGTACTTAGGATGCGGTACTTCAGGACCAAGAATTGCATATGCTTCAAGCAACTTAAATCTTTCAAGTTAAGTCATATAAGTCGCATAATAGACTTTAGCTGCATATCAATCTTTCATTAGTGATACTAAACAAATAAGATATCGAAAACTGACTATACATACCTTTGACTTTTATCTTTCAAGCATTTGAACTATAGGTTCAAAACTTCATGTCTTTCATATGGAATCAATTCTTCTTGAATTGTATCTCTTCCATTTAGTTACTTTCTTTGAGTCAGCAAATGCGTATAGCATGCTTTGCAATATGTTGCAATTGCATTTCCCTTTTATGAACTACAGGTTCATATCATGATATTCGAGGATATACATATACAAAAGAAAATTCATCCCATGTAACACTTTCTCAAGTGTTTATCATGTCTCCCCCTCATGTTAGTAAAACTAACATGTTTCCTCAACTTTGGAAAATCATCTTTGTGCATTATGTCAATATACACAGCACCTTAATAATAAGATGAAATTATTTGGTTCCTTACCCTGAACCACTTGTGAGGGGAGGATATACTCTCGTATACAACTTATATCAAACTGATATATACAACTTCGTTCTCATAAGGAACAGTTTAGCTATTAAGTGGAAGCACTCAATAATTATCTTGCTAAACCAACTTTGATATAAACCAACTTATCAAGATGAACTGTCTTGAGTAGAGAATCTGGAAACTATGCTCGAAGTTAGATTACTGAGCGATTTACCTCGCAAGCACTGCCAGGCTGCGGGTTAATAACAATGGCGCATGTAACCATATCATAGATGCATCATATGTGGTATACATGGCAGGTGAATGGGCCCATATTCACCTTTGATATTTCCAGAATTTAGGGGCTTCAACCCGAACTCTTTAGTTGGTCAGTTCATTACTGAGAACAAGAACTTCTAGTTCTTTGATATTCACCTATGTGAATTTGCACATCATACTTCAAATGAGATGGCTAACACGAATGTCAAATGAATAAATTATCAATATTGGTAAACTTCAAATTTACACCATGACATGTGCACTTATCAATAAACTTCGGGTTTATTATGACATGGGTTTTATACCAATAGATATCTACTTTATTGTGGCATTCTTTCGTTTGTGTAGTACAAACTGGAGAACAAAGCGGGTAGCTTTTCATATACAAATTACCCCGCTACAAGTTGTAGTAATAGGAGAATCAAAGCCTTCCTTTATTTATAGTCTCAATATAATCAATCGCTTTCGCGTGTACTTTGGAAACTGAATAAGTTTCTTTGAGACTTACTACAGCACAATACTCAATTGTGTTTCTCCAACATAGTAATAATTGGCTCTTCGAGAGCTCTCAATTAATTTTGTACTACCACAGACTGAGGTTCGAGATCCTCACATTCTTGCATTCCGTATTTTCAAGAGTCTCAGGCTCAATAGATTCTTCGTGAATCTCGGAATTAATCAAATCATGAGCGTCCTCATGTGATTCTTTCATAGTGTCATTTAGATCGTTCTTTTTCCTCTTTCTAGGATTTCGATCTTTGGAACCTAATGGTCTGCCACGCTTCTGGCGTGCATTTGACTCATTGGATATGACACTAGATATTTGTCCAATAGGGACTTCAATACGGATCGGAACATTTTCCGCGTGAATGTGGGATTTCGTTATCCTCTTCAAGTCCGTAAATGCGTCAGGCATTTGATTTGCTATTCTTTGCAAATGGATAGTCTTTTGTACCTCTTTCTTTCAAATAGAGGTATGTGGATCAAGATGAGATAATGATACATTTTTCCACAAAATTTCCCATTTGGTTTCACCGACTTCTCCCCCTAATTTTGGGAAAAGTGTCTCATCAAATTGACAGTCTGCAAATAGTGCAGTGAACAAATCTCCTGTCAATGTTTCGAGGTAGCGAATAATGGAAGACGATTCATACTCAACATATATTCCTAACCTTCTTTGCAAACCCATTTTGGTGCGGGATGGCGGTGCTACAGGCACCTATACTGCGCATCCAAAGCTTCTTAAATGGGATATATTGGGTTCATGACCCAAAACCAATTGCAATAAGGAATATTTGTGATAATTCGTCAGTCAGAGACGAACTAGCATTGCTGCATGCGAAATGGCGTGACCCTAAGCCGAAGCGGGCAGCCGACAAAGTAGCATTGCTGCATGCAAAATGGCGTGAACCCAAACCGAAATGGGCAGCCTCGTTTTCATGAAGAATTCAAGATTATTCTCATCTATTATCCATTAACTTTGCAAACGCAAGGTTGCGTGATGGCAACAAGCACACATTAGACCATCTACAGGATGCGTCTATCAAGACCATGAAATACCTAAACTACCCACTAGGTGGGTGAATAGGTCCACAAATGTCCCCTTGTATACGTTCCAGAAACTGGGGTGACTCAGTCCCAACCTTTGTTGGGGATGGTCTGATAATCAGCTTGCCTTGATAACACGAAGTGCAAGGATATTCATTACTTGAAAGAATTTTGAAATTCTTTAACGGATGCCCATATGAGCTTTCTATAATCCGTCTCATCATGGTTGATCCTGGGTGACCCAGTCGATCATGCCAAAGTACAAATGTATTGGACTCAGTATTCTTTAGATTTACTGTTGAATGTGCCTCAATTGCACTAATTCTTGTCCAATACAGGCCACAAGATAAAGACGGGAATTTCTCAATAACCCTCTTTTGGCCGGAGACATTCTTTGAAGTGAGGACGAGATATTCGAGATTATCTTCATCCATTGTCTCAATATTGTAGCCATTCCGGCATACATCTTTAAAACTCAACAAGTTTCTCATAGACTTGGAGGAGAACATTGCATTCTCTAAGATAAACGTCATGCCTTTGGGCAGAGTTACAGTTGCTCTTCCGGAGCCTTCAATCAATTTACTTCCCATGGTTTGACATATAAAAGAAAATATACGAACATGAGAATAAACAACTTTAATTCGTTTGTTTCGCGTTTAAACAGCGTTTTGGGAAGCAGTTATTTAGGATATTCGAATATTGTATTCTAATATTCGAATATAATGCCTTGCGGAAAAAATAATACGTTAATGCGAAAAATATTAGATATTCGAATATTTAAGCACATATTCTAATATCTTGCCAGATATTCGAATATAGGAATTCTGATATTCGAATATCTGGCCTGGCGGAAAAAAGTTCGTTTTATTGCTAAATATTAGACGACCGACTAGTTTTTAGGTTAGTCGATTACCTCTACTGTACAATAAAAATATTTGAGCATATTGAAACATTCTAAAGGGCTAATACTAACATCATATCATGAATTAACTAATACGAGCTAATGCTAATGACTATTAATTTATTCATTGACTAATACAAGTAGAATCAAACAGCTCCATCTTCTTTCATCATGGTTCCATCACCGATTAGGTGGTCTATCTTTCCCTCGGGTTGCTCAAAGAAGTCTGCCACATCCAGGTGGGTGATATCCTCATTGTCGTCATAGACAAAATTTGTTTCAGGGCCTTTTCTCTTTCGAGATGCTTGATAAAGGTCAACCAAGTGTCTTGGTATACGGCAAGTCCGAGACCAGTGCCCATTTCCACCGCAACGATAACATATAGTTTCTGAACTATTTGCCTTAGGATCTTCTGGACCCCGTTTCTGCTTTCGGTGGTTATCTCTCTTTGGGGGGTGACGGACTTCTTTGGAATTTCTTCCTTGTCCACGTCCTTGGCTTTGACCCCGTTTATGACCGTGATCATGGTCCCTTTTATGTTTGGCATAATGCGAGTGCACCATATCTGCTTCAGGCAGTGGTGTAGACCCAGTTGGTCTATTTTCGTGATTTCTCATGAGCAGATCATTATTTCGCTCAGCCACTAGTAAGAGAGAAATCAGTTCAGAGTACTTCGTAAAGCCTTTCTCTCGGTACTGTTGCTGCAGTACCATATTGGAGGCATGAAACGTTGTAAACGTTTTCTCAAGCATATCGTAATCGGAGATGTTATCTCCACATAGCTTCAGTTTAGAAGTAATTCTGAACATAGCAGAATTATATTCAGAAACGGACTTAAAGTCCTGTAGCCTCAGATGGGCCCAATCATATCGTGCTTGTGGCAGAGTGACCAACTTCAGGTTGTCATATCTCTCCTTTAAGCTGTTCCACAAAACGAGTGGATCCTTGACGGTGAGATATTCAATCTTCAAACCTTCGTCAAGGTGGTGGCGCAAGAAAATCAAGGGCTTCGCACAATCTTGGGTGGATGCTTTTTCTTTATCTTTGAGGGTGTCTCCGAGACCCATAGCATCTAGGTGGATTTCAGCATCCAACACCCATGTCATATAGTTCTTGCCCGAAATTTCAAGGGCAACGAACTTTCTTTTCATAATGTCAGACATACTCGAAAATTAAATTAGGAAGAGGGAAAATACCTTGGATTTTCGAGAATGATACTTGAGACGGTAGAGTCTCGTGCTGATAACGTGTTATAAACTAAAGCAAAAGACAAGAACAATAGAACAAGAACAATAGCAATAGAGAGAAGAGTAGAGAGAGTTCTTCTTATTGAGTTGAGAGGGGTGAATTACAATGGTAGAGAGCACCTCTATTTATAGGGAGGAGGAAGATCTTGCTACCAATAATAGGACTCTAAAATCTCTCTAATTAAATACATTAAAGACATTCACCTTAAATAGAAGTGTAAGAATCTTCTATTTCATAACAGTAAATGGCTTTTCGAGTCACAAAATTGTTATGACAAATAATATGAGCACATATTTCAGTAAAATGAGAACTCTTGGAATCATAAATAGTACTACAATTGCTATAAAAACGGTTACACTTCCCTAGAACTTTTGGAACATATTAATGTATTATGTATACTACTTCATCTCTAGCCAAACATCTTTAGCCCATCCAAAGGTGAAATATCTTCAAACCAAATATGGATTCTACAGTGACATAACAAATATGCCACAAAAGAATACCATCGAGATCCATAAAAACCAAATCTGAAGCAGAAGGTAAAGTACATATATTTTCGATTAAAGAATAACTAAAAAGGTGCAGCAAAATTTGTATCAAAGCAGCGATTAACTCATATCACTTAGAGCAGGTTGACGGACTTGCTTTGACGATTCAAAATAATCTAGCATTGGCCTTACAACTGCATGAAGGAAAAGCCCTGAAAGTTGGCAATACAAGAAATGTAAGACCAGCTAATTCACAAACAAAGTCAAAGCAAAATTCAGGCAGCTAAATTGATGAATTAGTTTACCCATTCATCATCCCTATTGATCAAATTGATAAATATGTCAACAGGAATCAACCCATCACTAAGAATGTTAGATTCCAGTGCAACAAGGCCATATGCATTGGAATGATGTAAACTAAAATATTATGAAAAAAGATCCTAAGTGATAAATTTTTCAACTGCAGATTAATTTTATGCATAACAAGTTAATGGATTTAAAGGTCAATTTGCCGAAACCCTAAACTTATATGGGAGAGGAATCTAAACAAGCCCAAGCTCGATATTGGTTCGGATGCATTGAGAACTCTCCAAAGCTCCCATGAAAGCCTTGACCTAATAGCATCTGCCACACAAGAAAATAATACACTAAGCACTACCGAAACCAACTGTTGAAATGGATTTGGCTTAAATGGAGTGACATAGTTAGTGAGAATATAATTCATATTGAAGATTATAATTATTTGGGATTGAGACATAACTGTTGTGTATTTACTAAAAATTTTATTTTGAATCTCATATGCCATGTAATACTTGTGTGAAGCTCTTATTTAATGACATTTGTAATTTGTGGACCCATTTGTTCAACTTTTCTCCTTCAATGTCGTTTCTTCAGTTCTTTTATTCTTCTTTCTTAGTTCTTTTCTTTTTTCATAGTATTGCTTCTTCCTCCTAACAGATCTATTCGAGGGATGTATGAGTCTTAGCTTCAGATTCAATGGACTGCTGTGTATATATCTTTTTTTTAAAAACTGGGACATTGTGAGTCTCTTTCGCTCACTCCTTGAAGTTTTGAACTTAACCCAGAAAGAGAATACTCATTAGAATATAAGCATTCATAATAATTAGCCACATATACCAGCAGTATAAGCAAAGTTTCCATTAGCATACCATTTTTATTAAGATAAATATGCAAATTAACCAATAAGAATCAGCCAACCAGAACTAGATCCAACTATTACTAAAAAGCTCCATTATACTAACTCCGAACAATTGAATGCAAAACAACAAAAAGGTAAGACCTTTCACATTCAACTAATCACATACAATAAATTAAGCTAAACCCAGATGACAAATTACCTCAAACACTACAAGATTTTGAATGAAAATACTGGAGCACAAGTTCCAAAAGAAAGCACAATAATAATGTGCAGCCTCAGTGCTAAAAGGACAAGAGATGTATATAATTTTCAAAGTTCTGCTGCAAAAATAATACACTATTTCGAAAGTTTTCTTCTATTTTTCAGATATTAACCCTTGATTCACGCCCAATTTTTTGTATTTGAAGTAAAAAACTCACATTGTTGAAGAATATTGAGAATGAGAGTCTGTCTGATAGAGAGTTAAGAGAGGAGAGAAAATGGGTGTGTTACCCTAATTGTATTGAGTGTGGGAGTCTGATAGAGAGGAGTGAGTGTGTATTCCTAAGTTTAATTTTAGCGACGAAATTGGCGACAGATCGAGTTTCTGTCACTTTAATAGCTAATGAAATTATATTTTAGTGGAACTATATTTTTAGCAACGACAATAGCGACGACCTAATTGTTTTTGCTAAAACTAGCGACGAAATATTTTATCGCAATAAATTGTGGAATATCTTGATATGTAAAATGCCTTCAGCGACGGATTTTTTGACGTTAAATCCGTCGCTATATTTTAGTAAGTTTTGTCTCGTCACTTTCATCGCTAAATTTGTAGGTAATATAAAGGCGCTAACATTTGGCGCCAATGTTAGCGACAAATATGCATTTTTTTCGCCATTTCATCGCTATATTTTATACCAATTCTTTTTGTAGCTTATTTGGCGACAAACTACAAAATGCATTGCTAATTCGTCGCTAAGTAGCTACAGAATATCTCTTGTCGCTAAATTCCGTCGCTAAACGCTATTTTTTTGTAGTGAAAAAAAGAGTACGACTTGGGGGACACTTTATCTTTTAGAAGTTGAAGTATTTGAGATGACTAATATTCTTCTGGTTTGGTGCTAACTTTGATTCCATTGTTTCTAGTTCGACTGATCATTTATTTGCCTTTGTTGTGATCTTGTATGGACCGCCCCAATTCATTCCTAGTTTGCCTTCCCGTGGGTCTTTGTTCGCTTGTGTTTTAGCTTTAAGCATGTAGTCCCCGACTTTGAGCGGCCTGACCTTTGATTTCTTGTTATAATATCGTTTTTCTTTTTGTTTCTGTGCGATTATTCTTATATAAGCCATATCTTTTGCTCTTCGACTTTGTTGAGATATTACCTTATACTTTCGTCATTGGTCGTACCGCTTTTATAGGAGTACCTTAGGCTGGGTTCTGCGACCTCAACTGGTATTACTGCATCGATCCTATAGACCGATCAGTTGGGTGTTTCTCTTTTGCATATTTTCGGAGTTGTTCAAGAAGTCCACAATACTTCTCGTAATACATTTGTCCACAGTACATTGGCGTCCTCCAGTTTTTTTTAGTGATGTTCAGTAACGACTTGTTGGAGGATTCTGCTTGCTCGTTGCCTGGGGGATGATATGGTGTCGAGAGTCCTTTTGATGTGCCATTTCTCAAAAAACTTGATAGTTTTCTTTCCCTTAAATTGGGGTCTGTTATCGAAGTTGATCTCTTTCGGTAGGCCGAACCGGCATATGATATTTCTCCATATGAATGTGATTATTTCCGGTTCCCGTATTCGGGCTAATGCTCATGCGTCCACCTACTTAGACAAGTAGTCAGTTAAAACCAAAAAGAATCATACATTACTTCGGCCTACCGGGAGGTGGGCCATGGTGTCCATTCCTCATTTGATCAATAATCAAGATAAGGTGATCGAATGGAGGTGATCATCTGCCCCGTGGATCATTGGGGCGTACTTTTGGTGTTTCTCGCATCATTTTACAAAGTTTACGACCTTCTTTATCATGGTGGGCCAGTGGTATCCTACATGTATGAGGCATCTGAACCGGGTATGATTGCTGAAGTGAGCTCCAAAATGGATCTCGTGGACCTTTTCAAAGATGCATCGAGTTTTGTTTAGGCCCAAGCATTTTGCGTGAGGGCCATCGTAAGTTCTCTTACATAGGTGTTTGTGGATGATACTGTACGTGGCCGCTTGCATTTTCAATTTCTTGGCCTACTTTTTATCATCTGGGAGTATGTTGTCTTGCAAGTATGTATCAATACGATTGCGGTAGTCCCAAGTTAAGTTTATGGTTCTTACCTTTACTTAGTCTAGTGGCGAGTTGGGGAGTGGACCACACTTCTATCTTTAGTTGTAATGTTTTTGGTAGCTACGACTATCTTTGCAGGGCCATCTAGCATTCTATGCTCGTGAAATTTGGTCGAGTTGACATTCGTCGAAGTTGAGCAGCAACTTGCAAATTTCGATATGATATTTTTGTAACATTTGTTCCTTGATTTGGAAAGTTCCTCTGACTTGGTTAACTACGAGTTGGAATCACAGGGTAGTTTTAACTGTTTCACTCTATACTTGAGTGCCAGCCTCAAACCTACAATTACGGCCTTATACTCGGTATTGTTGTTAGTCATTTTGGGGCACCTTATGGACTGGATAATTACTTCTCCAGTTAGGACTTTGGGTACAAGTCCCAGTACTGACCCTGACACGTTGGACACACTATCGTTTACAGGACCTAGATGTCTTATGTTTGGATGGTAGTGCAGGTGGTTTCTCTTTCAACCTGGGGAATTACTTTTATGTTGATGTTGGCGATGAAGTCAACGAGCACTTGTGACATTATCGTTGTTCGCGGCTAGTATGTGGTATCTGTATGGGTCAAAATCATGCTTAGGAAGTTAGGCGTGGGAAATCGTTAATTGAGAATACTGTATTTCAATTTGGGTGGATAAATCGAGGTTGACCAAATCCCAACAACGACTAGTCTTGAGCAAGTCGTAAAGGCCGAGGTCGGGTAGTGAAAAGTAATAATGTCTAGAATAGTCTTGGAACTAGTGATGGGAATATTCTCCTAAATATTTCCCTTGTTGTACTTTTATGATTTTTAGAGAATATCTCATATCAATAGAAAGGGAAGGAGAAGAAAGGGGGCACGTGAGATTCATTTGAGAAAAACTATTATTAGAAGTTGATTCTTGAGAGAAAATACAAAAGATTTACCTTTCCAAAGCAATTGATTATATTGATTATTCTCCCTTTCCACTCACACGATATAAGAAAGCATTGTTCTATTCCTCACTTATTGCCATATTCTATTGTGAGGAGGAAGAATCTTCTACATCAATCAATATTTGGGTGAATCGTTACCCCTATTTACATTTACTTCTATCTCTCATATTTATTGCTCATCATTCATTCTTCATTTATTCTCAAAAGCATGAACTTGATAACTTGATAAGCGACTCTACTCATTAAATAGACGATGCCATCTAACACTTAGCTAGATCTAAGAATTATTATGCTTGACTAGGACTCACCTTTCACCGTATTTTTCTTTTAATTAGTTTGTCAAAGAGTGATATAGTTTTTATCAAACAAATTGGCGCCGTCTGTGTGGACTTTCTAGTCAAAATTATAGTCTTTCTAAATCTACATAAACATACTAATAGCAAAAGACATAACTTTCTTTCCCCTGCTTGCATTATCTAACATGACAGAAAATGGAGAAGAAAGACTAAAAGTAGTGGCTGGCCTTACTACTAATCTCCTAAACACCATCAAAGAAACTCACAGAGAGGACGAGGAGAACGTGATACCAAATGTCTCACCCAGGCAAAGTGATTCACCGCCCTCACGGAAGCATTACCACTTCTCATGGGAATGGAGCCTCTACGTCCACTATGGAAGAACCACCAGCAGCTGTAAAAGAAGTTACTAAAGGAATGGCTAATGGATTTGCTGAACAATATACTTGACAAACCCGCACAGAGGGTGAGCAGAGAGGATATACGAGTCACATTGCCACAACAACCAATGAGCAACAAACTCAGCCTCCCTCGACATGTGTCACTCACTTTGTTAATGATGCAGGTAACAACACCCTCACTGCCATCCATAGAAAGATGGAGGAGATGGAGAACGAGAACAAAGCACTCCGCGACCAAATGAGAGAGCATCAAGAAAGGGTAGATAAGATACCAGGCACCCAAAAACTCCTACCAAAGAGGGACGCCGGCCAGTTTATGGAACAACCGTATAGCGACGAGGCCACGCTACATGCTATACCAAAAACTTTCAATCTGCCATACTTGAAAATATGACGGCATGACAGACCTTGAGGATCATATCATCCACTACGTCACCACATTGAAAGGCAATGACCTCGCTAAAGAGCAAGTGCCATCTATATTACTAAAAAAGTTTGGTATATCCTTAACCGGGGGATGGTTAACATGGGACTCGAAACTGGCCGCACGATTTGAAAATACATCTAAGAAATGGTCGACAAGTTCGTCACCCTCTATGCAGGGGCCAAGAAAGAGGAAACTATAGGGTGAATGACATATTCTCCATCAAACAGTCACCTAGTGAAGGACTCAGGGACTTCCGCGCCTGGTTCAACACGGTAAGAATGACCCTTCCAAATATATCAGAGTGGATGGTAGTAGCTACTTTCCAAAACGGGATGAACAGGAGTGGGCCGAGGGCAAACAAAAAACTTTTGAGTAGACTCATATCCTCCCACCATGTAGGAATAAATACATAATGACTTATTGTGCCGAGGTAAGAGAGGACGAGAACGACCTTAATGGGCCAAACCAACGGTTGACATCAGTCTAAATATACTCTAGGAAAGACTAATGAAACGACAATAGAAGAGATCTAGTAGGGTCACGACCTAATCGAGAAAGACATCAGCCTTATGTTGGAGGCACTCTCATGCCGCCTCCACGCTATGATGAAGGTCCATCCAGGCCGTGAACGAGAATCTATTGAAATGAAAAAGGTATGACCCCTTATTATCAGTTCACAATTTTTGTGTTCTCAGAAATAGTCTACACATTTGAAAAGCTCGGCCCAAAGGTAAAATGGCCAAAAAATATGAAGTCCGACCCAAGCACCAGAAGTCAAATGCCCTCTGCGAATTTAACCAGGAACAGGGTCACAAGACCGATGAGTGTATCACCCTTAGATAGGAGGTCGTGAATATGCTTCATCAAGGGAAGCTAAAAGAGTTGATGAGAGATCGAGGGAGGACCAACTTCGACCGAGGGAGAGAACAACATCAAGGGTTGCCCAAACCACCTTCCTCAGTTTGGACCATTCAAATGATCATTGAGGGAGGAGACGATGAATCTATCAATAGCATGAAGTTCACCACCACTCAAAAGCTCAAGCGGTCAATCACCCACGAAATGTATGACGAACTCGAAGAAAGTATAAATCTTCGATAAGTCGGATACCCATGGTTTGGGCCTTCCTCACTATGACGCCCTTGTTATTACTTTACATGTTTTTGATAGTGATGTAAGATGTATCATAGTCGATGATAGAAGTGGTAGATGCATCATCTATCCTCGATTCTCACCCAAATAAAGCTCGAGTATAGCATAGTGCCACATAGCATCATGCTATCAGGTTTTAACAATGCAGTTCAACGGACACCTGGAGAAATCACACTGCTCGTCCTCGCCGGTGGCGTCACTTCAGTAACCATGTTCCACATCATGGACCAGGATACAACGTACAATGCCATCATAGGCCAAGCATGGATACACGCCATGAAAGCAGTTCCCTCGTGTTTGTACAAAGTTATTAAATTTCCCACCCCCTAGGGAGTATTCTGCATCCGAGGAGAGCAACACATGGCCCGAGAATGCTATCGCATTGCCCAAGACTGCACGTACACCCAATAATTGAAGGGAAAAGTCGAGGAAGCATAGAAATAAACAAAGTCGAGGGTCAGATGGTGAGGAAAAGAAAAACGTCATCAGCGGCCCTGAAATCATAGAAGCCACGGGGTCAATCGTAGAGGACTTCGACCCCATACAACTAAATGACAATGATCACAACAAGAAAGCTTTCATCGGCCATAAACTCCAAGAGCTAGCTAAATTTCATCAATTCTTAAAAAATAACATAGACCTATTTGCCTTTTCCTATACAGATATGCCAGGTATCCCCAAGGAGATAGCAACTCACAAGTTGAACATCGACCTATTTTACCCCCATAGTAAGGCTAATAAGACAATAGTTCAACTCTACAATAAAAGAGGCAGTTCGTGAAGAGGTCGAGAAATTGTTAGTGAACGATTCTATTAGAGAATTGAAGTACCCTCAATGGGTCGCTAATGTGGTTATGGTGAAAAAGAAAAATTTTAAGTGGAGAATGTGCATGGACTTCACAAATCTGAACAAAGCCTTCCCAAAAGGCTTGTTTTTATTTCCCTCGATCGACCAATTCATCGATGCTGCAGCCGATCACCAACTATTGAGTTTCTTGTATGCCTGGTCTAGCAACATTAAAATCCTCATGGAGGATGATGACCATGAAAAAACCACCTTCATTACACATCAGAGGATGTACTGCTACAGAGTGATGCCGTTCGGGTTAAACAGGGGCAATGTACCGGAGTCTAGTGACAAAAATGTTCAAATTATCAACTCGTCAAGACCATGGAAGTGTATATAAATAGATGACATGTTGGTCAAGTCAAAGAGAAAAAAAGACCATATCGACCACCTGAGGGAAGCCTTCGACATACTCAGTAGGTACAATATGAAATTAAACCCCGAAAAATGTGCTTTCGATGTGATATCTGGAATATTCCTCGGCTTCTTGGTATCAGAACGAGGCATCGAGGTCAATCTTGATGAAACAAAGACCATAGAAGGAATCCCAAAAAATCTAACCAAAAAAAAGCAAGTGCAAAAGCTAAACAACCGGATAACCGCCCTATCAACATTCATCTTGCGGTCCTGCTGCCACAAATTTTTTGGCATGGTAAAAAAGGATAACGGACTCCAATGGAATTCCGAGTGCATCAATGCCTTAAAGGAACTAAAGGCCTATCTGTTACTGCTCGGTAAGGCTAAACCCGAAGAATGCCTCCTCGTTTACCTGGCCATGTGTAGCATTGTAGTAAGTGCTATCTTGGTATGAGAGAATAAGTTACGCAGTCTCCGATCTACTACTATAGCAAAACTTTGGCGAGGTACCCCCACCTCGAGAAGTTAACTCTGGCCCTAGTCATAGCTTCACGGAAGCTTAGACCTTATTTCCAGTGCCACTCTATCTCAGTGGCCACAAATTTTCCTTTAAGGAGTATCTTGCACACACCCGAATTGTCGGGAAGATTGGCCAAATGGGCTATAGAGCTAAGGGAACATGATAAAACCTATCAATTGCAAACAGTGATAAAGTAGCTAGTTTTTGCCGACTTCGTCGCGGACATAAGTGCAAAGATAAAGTCCAAAGGCAAAAGGGAAACCACCATTACTTCCACCAACATACACGATCAATGGGGTTCTTTTACATTGGTGGTGCTTCTAACACATCATGATCTAGACTGGACCCGTGCTCGAGGTCCCAAGATGAGAAATGGTTAGATAATCCATACGATTCCCTAAAAGGACTAAAAACAAGGCTAAGTATGAGTCCGTGATTGCAAGGTTAAAATTAGCACTCAAGTACGGAGCATTGTGAGTCATCCTTCGGTGGGACTTGCAACTCGTGGTCAATAAAGTCACATGGACTTTTTAGATTAAGAAGCAAGGGATATAGAAATATCAGGCCGAAATTTGCAGAATAATACCGGAGTTTGACTAAGGACAACTCGACCAAATACCCGGAGCGCATAACATCGAAGTGGACGACCTCGCCAAGTTGGCAACGACCACAAAAATCATACCCGGAGAAAGGGAAGTGGTCACCCTCATCCATTCATCACTAGACCAAATCGAGGTATGAATTATAAACCTAACTTAAGACTGACATAATCGTATTATCACATACTTGCAGGAGTGAGTGATCCCACCAGACAATTAAGAAGCTAAGATACTTAGAATATTGGTGGATAGGTATAACATTGTCAATAACGACTTGTACAAAAGAACATTTTGTGGTCCCCTAGAAAAGTTCTTAGGACCAAATCAAACACTAGCGCATCCTAGAAGTACACGAGTGCCATTGCGGAGCTCACACTAGTAACCAAAATCTTGTCAAATGCCTCATACGAGCAGGATACTATTTGCTCGATATGAAAAAGAAAGCTACCGACTTTATCAAAAGGTATGAGCAATGCCAAAGATACGCCCCCATGGTTCACTAAGAGAGCAACCACCTTCATTCGGTCACCTCGTCCTGGCCTTTCATCAAATGAGGAATGAATATCGTCGGGGCCCTCCCTACGGGACGAGGTAATGTACGATCTCTTTTAGTTTTAACTGACTATTTATCCAAAAAGGTAAAAAAAAAGTGTATTCCCCAATTACGCAAGTAGAAAGTAATCACATTTATATGGAGAAACATCATATGCCGCTTCGTCATCCCCAAAGAAATCAGCTGCAACAACGGTCCCTAGTTGACTGGAAAAAAGACCGTCGAGTTCTTCAAAAAATGGCACATTAAAAAAATACTCTCCACGTAATATCATCTCGCAAGCAACAGTCAGGCGGAATTCTCCAAAAATCAATATCGAATATCATGAAAAAATTCTAAAATGCCAAGGGGCAGTGGCCAGAAGTGCTGCCAAAAGTTCTATGGGCATATCGCACCATGCCAAAGATGAGCACAGGGGATATGCCATACTCACTAGTCTATGGGACTGATGCAATGATACGTTGAGGTCGAGGAACCAAGCCTAAGATACTCAAATGAAAGCAGGCCAAGCAGCGGCAAGAACAGAAGGCAAGACCTTGACGAAGTCGAAGAGCGAAGAGACATGGACTACATAATAATGATAGCTCAAAAACAACAAACAAAGCGATACTACAATAGAAAATCCAAGGTCAAGCCACTCAAAGTCAGGGACTACGTACTCAAAGCCATAAGCGGCAGAAAGAAATGCACCACAACCAAAGCGAAGTAGTTGAGAGGGATAAACCCAACTTACCGGTCAAAGGCTTGATCCCGAACCTCTTGTTGAAGGACACCAAATCACGGATCCCACTGTGTGAGGCAAGATACGAGCACCCAATCACTAGTATCGATGACTAAAGAAGGGGGTGTGTGCTTCTCAGCTTTAAAAAGAAAAACAATGTAACAAGTCAGAAGGGTTCGCAGCCGCATGCTCGATTTTGATGTAGAAGTAATGAGCCAAAAACCGGTAGTTCGTCCATTCATCCATCCCCGCCACCAACCTTTTTGTTCCACGGTGGCAGAGGTAAATTATTGTGACCCTATGGAAGCTCAGTCTAAAGAGGTGCAATAGATGAAAGATAGAGACTTTGCAGCCGTCTAGCTATACAAACTTCGCCAACATAAAGAAAATCTTGTAAAGGTAGGGAGAAAGTACTGCCGGGCAAGTGCTAAGAAGCGGCAGAACGCCCTTATCAACGGAGGAAGATGAAGAGGAAGAGAATAACTAATCTGGAATGGGTAGGCATAAAATGTCGGTGAACTTGGACCGCATCATCTCCAGCCGGAACCAGACCGACGTGGGCAGGAATTCCATATTTAGTCCTAAGGGCGACAAGGTGCTTCACCTCTATATTTTATTTCACAGATTACGGTTCAAGGGTAGGTTCCTTATAAAAGTTGAACCTGGAAGTAGGGTTATGAGGAATGATCTTTTCCACATTATGAAAGCTCTCATCCTCTATAACCGGTGATTCTCCTCCACTAGAAGGCATCGCTACGGATAATAGAGTAGGGCCATAGATCACCTCAGCATTGGGGGTCACGTTAGACATTTTCCGCTAATATGAGTGCGGTGGAGAAGAAAAAGAATAAAGGGTGGCAACGATTGCAATTGCAGAGAGCAAGAACGCAAGAAGAAGAAAGAGAAGCAAGTGCAAGTTTTGAAGAAATCAGAGAATGCAAAAGTTCCATTGAGAATTTTCCCCCTCTTTATTTATAGACCTTAGGGGCATTCGAATCGATGCAAGTAACTACCTGCGGCCCACGAATTTAAAAGACAAGGACTAGAGGAACGAGGCAATGCATCGAGAAGATGCGCAATGATGATGCATACGTCGTGATGTCATCCTGCACCAAACCCATGACCCACGAATCTTAGACCGACACGTCATTATTTCGGCAATGGACACCTCTACTTGATCACTACGCCATAAATTTATTCATATATCACCGACTAAAAGGTTTAGCTCATCAAGGACAACTAGAAGGCGACCCCGGCAAGCGGAAGGACTAATTGTATGGGTCAAAATCGTGCTTAGGAAGTTGGGCGTGGGAAGATCATTAATTGAGAAGATTGTACTTTTATTTGGGTGGATAACCCGAGGTTGAACAAAGCCTAACAACGAGCAGTCGTTGAGCAAGTCACAAGGCCGAGGTTGAGTAGTGAAGAGTAACAATAACGACTAGTATAGTCTTGGAATTAGTGATGGTAATATTCTCCTGAATATTCCCCTTGTTTTAATTTCTAGGAGTTTTAAAGAATATCCTATACAAATACAAAGGGAAGGAGAAGAAAGGCGGCACGTGAGATTCATCTGAGAATAACTATTGTGAGAAGTTGACCATATAGAAATACGTCCTCTGATGGGTGATGAATGTGGTTTTCTCCTGATCCTCTTCTTCCATAAGGATTTGATTATAACCTAAATAAGCGTTCAAGAAGCTTATTAATTTCAGCCAGGCCATTGCGTCGGTGAGTCGATATGGGGTAATGAAAATGAATCCTTGGGGCATGCCTTGTTCAAATGTGTGAAATCCACGCACATCTTCCATTTTTCCATTCTTCTATTTCACCATGACCACGTTGGTGACCCGCTGGGGGTACTTTGACCAGCAGTTTTTCCACCTCTTCCCGTACCGCATCATTAGTCACGAGGTTGAACTTACGCCTAACCTATTTTATTGAAGGGTGGAATAGGTCGAGGTTCAGTTTTTGCATGGTGATTTCCTTTGAGATAGGGCATATTTGTATGGCTTAAAGCAAACAAATGTGCGTTAACTGCTAAGAATTGACAGAATTTTCATGGTTCCTAAAACTTGCAGCCAATATCACTACTACAAAAAAGATTTTTGACGATAATTATTTAGCGACAATAAAGTAATTATCGCTAATGAAGCATTTAAGCTGAAATATTAGCGACACATGACTATTAGCCAGTAAAAAGATATTATTTTACCAACAATAGAAATAATTACCTCTAAAAATCACTAATTGAAATTAATTTTTATTATTATAACTTTCCCTCCATCCAAACAAAATAAAATCTTTTCCTCTAATTTTTTTGGACAAGAAATTACTTTCCCTATAATTAGAAAACAATAGAAAAACATACTCCCTTTATTCTGAATGTCGCACACCATAGGAAAATAATTTGAAAGGGATACTGAACAATGTACGCTGTAGGAAAACCTAGGTGCTTAACAATATCGTTGTCACAGTCTCCACCTTGCCATAGTCCCGGGCCATCTCCAGGTAAATTCTCTTCTTACCCAGGAGGTTGCTTGCAATCTTTTTATAATTTATTTTGGGGTAATGCTGCTCGATTATGCTCAATCTTCATTTTCAATCTTCTGCTTCTCATCTGTATCCAGATAATCCTTTTGTGTAGGTTTCAAGATTGCTGCAGAAATCATTTTTCTCCTTCAATTTCCTGTCTTTATCGGGAAAAAGCTCTGCTTACCGCGTACCCATTTCTGATTTTTGATATCCAACTATGGCGTTTTGTATTTGTGAAAGTATATTGTTTTCTATGTTTGCTAAGTTGTTTGTGATATTTGGCTGCTAATATTAATAGTCGATCAATTGAATTGATTCGTCCTTTGTTAATCTATTATTTTTGAATTGATTCCTCAATATGTTTTCTAAGGTTCTTCTGTTAATCTAATATCTTCCAATGTGTTCACTATTTTGACGTAATAATATTGTTTAATTAACTCTATAGCTGCTTTAGGCATAGTTTCTACTAATTATATTGGCCATAAAGGAGCATCAGCTTCATTTTAAGTGAGCTCTACTGTATTTGTATATAGAACTACCTACACTTGGAAAGGTGGATGTTTACTCATGTAGAATATGTCTACAACGAGCAGATCATTCCAATAGTTATTGTAGAATATCAAAGGAAATTCAGCAAAGAAGTTCAGCTCCTTCTGCCTTCAGATATTGAGTTTGTGAATCATATTTAACATCATAAAGTTACTTGAAAGAAAATCGTTAAGATCATAGTCCTACTCATCCGAATTATTTTGGTCAGTGGACATAATTCTTTGTAAGAATTTTTCTCTGTTCTTAGTTTTGGCTTGAAAGAGGAATATGCATGTCAGGAGTAAATGAGTATAATTTGCAAGAATGTGTTTATTCTAGTATTTCTTCTATAGATTGGAGGAGGATTAAATTTTGAATCCCCAACTTTAGGAAATCACAGGAAGGATATTACATATGTTAGATATTAGATCAACTTTATATATCCATGAAATGCTTGCCTTTCAATGTGAGGAGTCTCTAGTTTGACAAGTATCAAGAACTGGTATTATTTTAAAATTTCAAGCTTTATCCGAAATATGAAATTAATATTGAAAATAAATCTCACTATTATTGAAGATTCTAAAAGCAATATTCATTTTCATCAGTGCGAGACAAATTTCTCTCTCCCTTTTCAGTAGTGTGGAACGAGTACCACATACATCAAGAATGCCTAATGTTGATGAAAATACTTTATTTTATCATGGTACTAGTTATCTTTATCCTTGGGCGCACTACTGTTTGAATTTTTCTCATTTAATTTATTTTATCATTTGAATTTGATGTCATTTTTGTTGCTGATTTCTTAAAAATATCTTTTTCACTCTTTTTCTTAAAATTTAGTTGGATTCGGCTATTGGTGAAGAAGTAACTCTGAAGTTTATAAATTTGAAGCACCAATTTTGTAAGTGTTTGCACTTTATATAATTTGAGAAGGCTTTTTGTTTTTGCCACTGATGGAACCTTTGAGCGATGCTACTGACCAGCAAATATAATTGAATGTGTGTGTGTTTATAAACAAACACATATATAAGTTTTGTCAATAACTTTATAAATGGTATTGCATTTGATCCGGGCCATGGGCCTATGCAACTAAACTATGGGCCTGGGTATATCTTGTGGATGTAATGTTAGACAAAGAATCAAACTACACTGCTAAATGAGTACTCACTGTTAAATCATGTCCTTATTATTTTTTAGGTTATTTTTGTATTTAATAAAATTAGTAATTAATAAATAAAAAGAAATAAAAGGAATTAAAGGAATTAAAGGAAATGTGGTCTTATTAAGATGACCTAGTTTTGGGACAATTGACCTCAACCCAAGCCAAATCCCACCAAACCCGGACTCAACCCAGCCCAAACCCATAGCCAACCCGGTCCAGCCTCGTTAGCTCCATAAGCGACGTCGTTTTTATGAATTCAATTAGGGCCATTGATTTAGTTTTATCAAACGGTTAGGAATATATATATATATATATATATATATATATATATATATATATATATATATATATATATATATATATATATATATATATAACTGCACCCCACCCCTAAAATAAACCTTGTACCCTGTCTCTAACACCCATATACACACCACCGCTCCTCCACTGTCTCCCACCGTCCGCCACCGGCCGAAAATCGCCTCCGCCGGCAGCGATACTCCGATGACCCCCAAAATTACATTACCCCACCTCTTCGACCTCTTCTTTCCAGATCTACCATTGTTGTCTCTTGAATATCAACCAGTCTTCTCGAATATTGGTTTGAACGGAGGCTGCTCCACCGCACATGGCGGCAACGACTCCAAAAGAATACCAAATAATCCCCTCACTTTCCTTATCCCAAACTTGTAAACTCCGTCCCTCGAATGTCGACCAAGCTCCTCGAATATCCATTTGAAATGGCGACTGCTCCACCATACACGGCGATGCCTCCAAATCCCACCCAAATTACACCCTAGGGTCTCCTCATCTCCTTCTTCCAAAACCCCTAACTAATTTCCTTCAAATTATCACTGATTTTCTCGAATTTCAAATCTAAGAATGTCAGAAGCCTAGAAGTTCAAATGGCTCGATTTCTTTCAGATTTCTTGGGCCCAGTATTGGATTTGAGTTACGAAATAATGGTATTCGTTTGTTCTTGGTGAAGAACAAACATTTAATATTATTCCGAGGCTCGAATCGGAGCCCAGCCTGTTCAATCCTTGCATAGGTGAGTTTTCTTTTCTTCTTATTTATTTATTTATTTATTTAATTTTAAAATTAAGTTAACAGGGATGGGGTTCGGTTTAACTAGGTTAGTAATTCATAGTAGAATTAAGGGTAGTATAGATAATTCAATAAATGGAATCCTAAAAGTAACTGAAATTGGAACATTTGAGATGGGGTTTCATTCGAATTCAGAAAGTTTAGCATTGTCACTTAGCCAACACGACATAAATTGAGGGGTCTAAATAGCGAAAATCTGAATTTAAAAGAGGGACCTAAGGTGTAAATAAAAATCTAAAGTTGCCCTAATTTTGCCTATTAAAGGCATATCCCTTGGTTTGTTTATAGAGAGGTTTTTTTTGGAGATTTAAAAAAAAAGAGAAAAAAGTCTGTAAGGCTTGGAGTGAAAATTTCAAACAAAAAATGTTCAGATCTGAAGCTTAGAGAAATCAGAAAATTCAAAAACTCAAATTCGAAAGTCACTAAAAACTACTGAAATTTCAAACGAGAAGGGGTTCCATATCTGTATCTACTCAGTTGCATTGGGACATAGAGCTGGGTTTCCAAAACACTCAGCTGGTTTTGGTTAATTGGTAATTTGGAAATCTACTGCATTTTGTCCTTATTTTTTTTTCTGGGTTCTGGATTCAAAATTGCTGTTTTTCTGTTGAAGTTATTGTTGTTGTTCATTGCTGCTAGCTGACTTCTATTTTTTCATATTTTTGCTTCAATTTCCAGGTACAAGTCATGAACCTTTGATGATGTAGTGTTTGATTTAAGCAGTGAAATTCCAACCTTGTTACTCCTTGCATGCTGCTCCTGTTTTCCTACAGTTATTCATAGTCTAGCTTTGTTAAATTTTATTAGAGTAGTTAAATGTTGTAATTAAACATGGACTGCGGACTTTGACACATTTGGATCCATGTTTATATGCTGTATGCATTAAAAGTGTTGTATATTCAAGTAGCCAGTAACATAAATGCTTTGTTGAATAACTGTTAAATACACCAATTGCCAGTAGTAGTATTCAGTTAGCTAGTAGTATTATTCAGGTAGCCAGTGGCATTATTCGGGTATCTAGTAGTGTTGATACACATTAGTTCATTAAACTTGCAATTGACTTTTAGCTGTTTAAATGCCTTAGTCATTTCGAAACTCGATCATGAGCATTAGTAGCTGTTTTAGTTGTTTAAAATGTTTAGTTATGATTCAAATGCCATAGTTACTTTGTATACTCTTAAAACGCATTAGTATCCTGGGAGTCAGATTAAGTAATAGTTTAGTTGTTTACATGCTTCAGTGATTTTAAATCATTTAGCTACTGTATTTGTTGAATTGTTAGTTTAAATTATTTCAACCCCTGAAATAGTAGTCTACTGCAATTATTTAGAACTCAAAAGATACCAAAAATTCAAAGTCCAGTCAGTACATCTAGGCCAAAATTCAAATTCAATTTGGGTTTGTGCAGAGTCCCACGTTTGGACAGATTAAACTCATTTTAGGGGTCCATTTCAGGGCCCAAGATGCTGGAAGACTTAATTGAGGCTAGAGGTTTAAATTTGAATATAAGTTTATGGCCTTCCAAGTTAAGTAGCATATTTGATTTAAGAGGTTTTCCTCTTGCTTAAGTATGGACTTCGGTTTAAGGCCCGAATTCTTTGAATGTTTTTAATAATAGTAATTAATAATGCTAATTAATTAGGCATTTTAGAGACAATCCTTAATAGAGAATAATAGTTCCTTTTAGGATAGCTTATAAAATAAATTGAGGTGCTTCGCGCCAAACAAAATTCATAAATTGCGTGGCCCTTTTAAAATATTTACCTTAAAATATTTAGAAAACAGGCAAGCTATTTAGGGAATTTTCATGCCCCCCCCTGCAAAGTTAATAATGTGTTAGTCGCTTTATGCACGCTCCTTAATAATTTTACCTTCTTAAATTCGGATGAATATTCATGTGACTCAAATCCATATCTCAACGGTGTTAAAGTATGTCAAAAATTACGGGTGCATTTATGTGACGTGATTCAAGAGCATTTCAATATTGTTGTAATTTTCCTCAAAAATTAAATTAAAAGCGGTAAGTAATTTTAAAATTGCACTATAGGACAACACATGTTGTGAAATCATGAATTAAGCCATTTATAATAGTTTAAGAGACCTTGCTAGAACCACGGAATCCGAGGGTGCCTAACACCTTCCCCCGGGTTAATAGAATTCCTTACTCAAGAATTTCTAGTTCACAGACTTCAATCGAAAAGTTGCAAATTTTCTCGATTTGGGATTCAAGATAAATCGGTGACTTGGGACACCAAAAGACAAATCTATCTCAAGTGGCGACTCTGAAATAAATAAATAATCTCAATTTGAATAATGTCACTTTAAATAGAAAAACTCCCCTTAAACATTTATCCTTCGGGGTAGGTATGTAAAAAAAGGAGGTGTGACAGCCTGGCGACTCTGCTTGGGATACAAACCCAAAACGTTTGTTCAGGGTTTAAGAATTCGAGCTTAGAATAGCGATTATAATTGGCTTTATTTATTTCCTGAGTTTCCTACATGTTTTATCCTAACGTGCTAAGTGCTTTACCGCTTTGATATTGCCTGAATTGTATTTATAAAATTGGCACGAAACCCTTCTCTTCTTATCTTCGGGATGTGCTCGCTGGTCAAGACTCTCTATTCTGTTAGTGTCATACCTTATACTAAGAAAATGGCCGGACAAGTTAATAAGCCGGATGGCCTTTTGGTTTCCGATACGTAGCTCCCTCCCCGACTTGAGTTGTCCGCTCGGGTACACAGTCTAGAACATATATCCAGGTTTTAATCATAGAATAACTTAACCTCATGCCGGATCCCTAGTAGGAACACTTCTTTGCATCATGCATTTGACTTAGGGGACTCAACACAGGGGTTAAGTCGGTCTAGGATATGTGCACCCAACAAAATGGACCATCATGATGCATTTTGCGTGCTACTTGTGTATTTATTCCGGATTTTGCATGCCGACCGGCTCATGAATATTGGGGAAAGGTTGAGGAGCACCGTAAGGCTGTTTTGCAAGAACAACCACTTTGCGTCATTTTCAACAGTTAGCGGGCACAACATTAAAATCTTCTTTCTCGAAGTGCTAAAAGGCCATATCTGCAAAGCCGAGCTTTTGTTTTTGAAATTTTCAATGAAATAAAATGGAGTCACTTTTTCTTCAAAATAAGTGATTAAATCACCTTAATAAATGTGTAGGATGAGCACGATTCAAAATAAACCTTTCTCAATCATGAACAAAATCCCTTTGGAGTTGCTTCTGTGGTGGAATGATCCAGGCGAAGAAGGCCAAGACGAGGTCAAAAAATATTTGAAAGGTCGTACTGGCTTGTTGGGTTAAGCCTCGGGGAGACAACATAAGGGAATTGGTCACATGCTGGGACCCGGCACACAACGTGTTCCATATTTTAAATTTTAATAGCTGGATACATTGGGAGTGCTGAGGTTCCTTTAAGGCACAAGTATTTGATTGCCCCAAGAACTGTAGTTGTCCATAGATTCTTAGACTCACTGAAGATAATTAGGACAGTCCACAACCCAGATTTTGCAGCTGGATTCTGTACTCCACACTTTATACACCAGAGATATGGTCACCTAGGAGGGTTCAATAATCCAAAAATCAAAATATGTAGCAAAGTAAACCGCCAAACATGGGAGGAACATAGACGTTTTGCTTTTATGGTGGTCTTCGTAGGACTTTTGGTGTTCCCAAGGAAAGATGGAAATATTGACATAAAAATAACAGGGGTCGTCAGCACTTTAATCACCAAGCCAAGGGCACCTTTGCGCCCATGATAGTAGCTGAAATCTTCCGCACTCTCACAGCCTACAAAGCCGGAGGAGACTTTTTTGTGGGGTGCAATTTGTTATTGCAAATATGGATGATCGAACATTTGTGCCATCATCCTCAATTCTTGAGTTAACATAGAAAACCTGCGTAGAGGAATTTTATACGAGGATTAGCGGGATCAGCTTGCCTGAAGGGGTCAAGGAATGGACATCATACTTTCGGTCTATCACCGCCAGTCAGATAGAGTGGACGTTTGGATGGTTACCTGTGGATGAAATCATATATATGCCAGCAATTGGGCCTCATTTCCTCTTGATGGGTCTCACGAGCATTCAACCTTATGCTCCGTATCGGGTATTAAGACAACTCGGGAGGTGCCAAATAGTGCCAAAAGATGAAGATCTCAGTATCCAAGTAGTTGAGATTGGTCCTGATGGCCAGTTTCCTGAAGCAATAGTCCGCCAGGTCTGGAGCGAATGTAAATACTTAGTGGCAAATACATGTGTACGAGATCGAGCTAAAGGAGAAGTTTCACCTAGGTATCATGCTTGGTATATAAGGGAAATTGTAGCTGGGAGGCCCGCCAAAAGACCTCATCTCCAGGATTTTGTCGAATTATCACAAGAACAGTGGGACAACTTAGCTAAGGAGAATGAATATAGGTCCAAAATAGGAGAGTTGGAAAAGCAAGTCCGAGACCTTCAGTTTGAAAACAACTTACAAGCCGCAATCGATAAGGGTGAAAAGAAAAAATTAGCCAAAGAAAATAAAGCCATCGCAAATTCAAAAGATAAGGATAGCAATCGAAAATCCCGTCAGGAGTGCCAAAGACGCCAAGCTTATAGATAATCTGAGGCAAAAAGTGAATGCAATAGTTTTGACCTTAACAAAGTAGAAAGAGAATTAGCCAGAGTTCGAAGGCAATTGGCTAAAAACGCATAGGAACGAGCAAGCCTGATTAAGCAGTTGAAGAAAGAGTACGATAATGAGGTCACATGATTAAAGAAAAGGGTCATCGTCATAGAAAACAAAATGACCAAACAGGCAAAAGAATTCAAGGTTGAAAGAGAGCATTGCTACATTGCATTGGCGCAATTAGAAATGGACTTGCAGCGACTTCAGTAACAAAACCAAATAGTCAAGCAGAATTTGGGGGCCAGGGCCCAACAGATAGGACGACTTCTTCAAGAAAAGGGTAGAATTAGAGACAGGGTCTTGACCATTGCTCACTACATTACTAGGAAATGCCAAGCGTGCGAGAACATGACTCGCACTACCTTTTTGTGGCGGTAATGATATTTGTTAAATAGATAATGAGTGACTTGGATATGCTTCAAAGGGATCTTGCATGTAGGCTCGCGGTGAGATAGAATGATGTCCCGCATGCATAGGGAGCATTAATATATTCATGATTTTCATATTGAGTCTGTATTTCCTTTTCCACCAGAGTCTGTCAGTTGCTAGATTCTGTATTTCCTCTCGAGTCTGTCGAGTTGTTCGAGTATATATTTTCTTTTGAAGTAGTGTGAGCATATGATTTTTACCCTGTTTAAGACGACTCATACATGATTGGATTATTCTTTTTAATATTTATTTTTAGGATTTAATATTAGGATTTAATTGTGCGTGTCAGTGCGTTTTCATTAATGCATGCTTAAAATCATAAAAATATACAAATTGCATATGTATTTAGGATTTAATTTCATATTTTTTCTAGTTTAATTGGTAATTATGGTTATTTTTGCATATAAAAAATTAAAAAAATTAATTAGTATTTCCGGCATTTTAATTGTGTTGCATTTTTGTTTGTGTATTTTAATTTGTTGCATTTTGTTTTTGTTTTTTGTGTTGCATAAATAGGTAGTTATTGGATTGATTTAAGTTAATTAGGAGTTTTAGAATATAATTTTATCTTGTAAAGTGTCAGATGCCAAGCCCAAATGTGGGTCTCCGAACCAGTTTATTAGAGGTTCCCCAAAACGATACCATTTTGGGTCCATTCATCTCAAGCGTTGATCACAGGACATCCAACGGCCCTGAAACCTTGCCCAAAATTGGATATATATATATATATATATATATATATATATATATATATATATATATATATATATATATATATATATCTCCAAACGCCTCTATAGATTCAGAGACAAACCCTTCTTCTTCCTCGTACATACACCTCCGATGTATCTCCTACCCGTCTCCGCCATATGACCAGTATATACCACCCATCAACCACCATAATGCCGCTGCCGGAAATCGCCTCACGGTGGCAGCCGGTCACCAAACCGCCTCAAAGATACACCACCAGAACACCACGACTCCCTCTTTCCTTTCTAATGGTCGGCTTCCTTCAAACAAGCGCCGATCATCTCGAATATTCGAAAGAAGGATCGCCGGCACCACAGCCTCCGGCGACCCAACCCCAAACCAACCCAAAATTACACCCCTGAACCGCCTCCCATCCCCTTTCCAACCGTCCAAACCATATCCCACAAATCCCAACAGACCGGCTCGAATATTGAACCTAAACTAGCCCTAATTCCTTAAAATCACCGGAATCCAGCCAAATTGGCCTCAGATGACCTTCTTCTGTCCCTCTCTCCAACCATACCACCCACAACCCTCAAACCCAACTGACCACAAAGGAAAGCCAGATCTGAGACTTCACTTGGTCCCAGAATCAATTAACCCCATTTTGAACCCTTTGGCCCTCTCCGATACTCAAGGAATATGCTTTAGAAGAGTAAAATACCTCTCAAAGGGGGTTAGAGAGTCATGGAGCTGGAAAATTCCAAGCTAGGTTTGCATGCGCGACATGTTTTCTGATTTTTTGTCAATGCTTGTATTTTGCACATATTTCTTGCCTCAATTACTTTGTTTTCCTCTAAATTTTACGTGTCTTCTGTATTTTCATCTTAAAATAGTCATTCCTGCTTGTTATTGTTCTGGCTACCTTTAGTCTTATTAATCTTCTGAGTGGTATGATCTTGAGCTCATCCGTGTTCTCCTGAGTTTTGTTTTTTCATCTCTGAAAGTCCTGGAATACTCATCTTAGTTGTTCTTATGTGCTTTATACCATGCTTGAAATTCTGGGTTGGTTTCATTTAGAATCTTATACCTATCATGGTTCTTGCCTAATTTGCATTTGTTAAGGCTACGTTTGTGTGAATATTTTAACTTCTGATATTAGTCTCGTTCCCGTATAGCCTGAGTATTTAATCTCTTTTCTTGCTTCTAAGTTTTACTGAGTGTTGTAATTTGGTCTTTTTTATAAGTCTTGCATTAGTCGATTGGTTTCCTTCCTTGATTGTTTTGATTCATTGGTTCTGATATAAAAACATGCATGGATATTCATATGATCCTGAAGTTGTGATAATTGTTTCCACCATTTGTTACTGAATAGTCACATTAAGATGCTTTCTTGAAACCTTAGTTGCATTGATTAATTCTTAAATTCTTTGATTTGGTCTTACATAATGGAGTCTGTAGTAGTTCAGACCTTGATTTTCACTTGAATGTAACTAACTAGGGTTATATTTGACCAAACAAATGGAAACCAAGGGTAAAAAAATAAATAAAAAACAATAGGTCAGTAATTAGGAAAAGGGACAGGGGTACAAAGGGTATTTGAATATAAAGAATCATGTAACAACTCTTAGAACATTCTAGTGAGGGGTTTAAGCATAATTTCTGCCTCAAACTTGAGGCACAAGCCAGAAAACTAATGACTATTTGGGTACTGAAAATTGGGTAAGAGACTAAAAGGAAAACAAAGAAGTTGGCGTTGCCCTAAGGCTTCAATTATAAAAGAGGGCAATCTGAACATAAAAAAGGGCTGGACTTTTCAGATTTTCGAGCAGATTTTTCCTTTAAAGCTTTTAGTGAATTAGAATATAAAAAAACATATTTGCTTCTCGTACATTCTTCAGAAATTTTTTTGGTGTTGTTCTTTTCCAATTGAATTGGGTTGCTTTAGAGATTTAGTGCTATTATTTACCCTCTCAAACTTCCTGAGTTGTTTTCTGGGATTTTATTAGCTGATTGCCTGCTGTTTTTGGCTTGCTACTCTTTTAACCTTACTCATAGGCTCATTTTTGCTGAATTCCAGGTATTCATCTTCACTCAAAAGCTGAAAAATAATGCTTATGTGTATTCGAGATTGTGGCTGATAATGAGAAGATAGTACTTTTGTTTCAATTCCCTGTTGTAACTGTATTTATTTCTTAGAATTTTCTGGTGTTTGTACTAAACATGAACATGTATTAACAATGGACCGTATCAGGACTAATTTTATTCGTTTAAGTTTTAGTAGATTTTGCAATGGTCGCTCCAAAGTTAGTTTTGTATTTGCAATTTGAGTTATATATTAGGAATTTGACCACTGAACATATGCATACTCTGAATGGTGAGTATTTTAAGTTGTTTCTCTAGGTATTAATATTCAAATCTGATATGAAATTATTCTCATCGTCTTCCTCTTTAAAATACTCTTGGCATATTTTATAATGATCCTGTGTATGGTTTTTGATGATTACGGTATAGCTGAAAAAAGGGATGACTGTTATTCTCTCATAATGGACTCATTGGTCCAACACTTCTAGGCCCAATTGGGAAGTCCAATAGCCGTTAGTTGTGGTATAACCACATATTCCTGGGCTGGCTGAAAATAAAGCCCAAATCAGCCACGAATGAGGCTAAAATGCCAGTACAGAATTTCCAAAATGTATTACCATGTATAAATGATTAGGACATTTTAGATACAAGCATGATAGAAAACCTTGTGTGCTTTAGGATGCCCCTATAAAAAATAAAGTGAGCCACATTAATCTAATCAAACACCATGCGAGGCTCCTTAACTTATTAAAATACATAGAAAAATTGAAAGTGTCGTTTAGCAAATTTCACGATGTTCCTTGAATTGCTAAAGGCGTAGTTGCTATAGGTGCGAATTTATTAATAAAATACCTCCCTAATCTCGGGTGCGAATTTATGTGACCATATATCAATGGAGTTGAAATTGCGTGCGCATTTATGTGACGTGATTCGCGATGTGTTTTAATGACAGTGCAACTTCCTAAAAAAATATATTTTAAAAGAGGTTAATATTTAAAATCGTATTATTAGTTAAAACATGTTCCAAATCAGATAATTTAAGCCAAATATAATAGTTGAGCGACTGTGCTAGAACCACGGAACTCGGGAATGCCTAATACCTTCTCCTGGGTTAACAAAATTTCTCACTCGAATTTCTGGTTCGCGGACTGTTAAACAGAGTCATTCTTCCTTGATTCGGGATTCTAAATGGTGACTTGGGACACCATAAATCCCCAAGTGGCAACTCTGAACTTCTTTTAAATAATTGAATCCCATTTCGATTGTCCTTAAATTGGAAAAACTCCCTTATCTATGCCCTTCACCGGGTTGTAGTAGCCGAAAAGGAGGTGTGACAGCTCTGGCGACTCTCCTGGGGAAGGAACCCTGAATACTAGTTCAGGGTTCAAGAATTCGAGCTTAGAATAATTATTGTATTTGGCTAGGTTTATTATTTGATTTTACAGGTTGACTTAATTTGCAAAATGATGATTTTACCGCTTTGATATTATTTGAATTGTATGTAAACTGTTAAGAAACCCTTCTCTCTTTATCTTCGGGGATGTGCTCGCTGGTCGAGGCTCCCTATTCTGTTAGTGTCATACCTTAAAATAAGAAAGGGGCTCGGACAAGTTGCAAAGCTGGACGATCTTGCGGGTCCCCGTTACATAGCCCCCTCCTCGACTCGAGTTGTCCGCTTGGGTACACTGTTAAAAACAAATACCCAGGCTTAAACTTAGAATAACAAATCCTCATGTCAGATCCCTAGTAGGAACGCTTATCTGCCTCATGCATTTGACTTAGGGGACTCAACATAGTGGTTGGGTCCGTCTAGGACAGGTGTACCTAATTTAAAAGACCATTCTGATGCATTTTATATGCCACATGTTGCATTTTTTCAAAGGTGAAAGGGTCATTTGGCGGACCAATGATAGTTGAGGGTAAATGAAAAATGAGAACAAAAAATGAAAAACATGAAAAAGAGAGGGTGAAGTGTGGAAATAATACAAGTAGAGTTTAGTTATGTTTTTGTTATATTTTTATTAATAAGAGACAAAGGGTATGTGAAAAATTCAAAAAAAAAAGAATATTTTGCAATTTTTATTATTTCCAGAAAAAAAAGAAGGGAAAATCCAAAAATAGTTTACATATTTCATCAATTTTTAAAAAGAGACAAAAGAAAATGTTTTCTTTAAAGATTAGCTGTTTTTTTATTTTTTGCCCGTATCCAATTTACCCGAACTACGCGAACCTGATTCTCGTCTTTCGGGACGTGATACGTAGGCAACCCACATAGGGTCTGGGTTTCCTTGTAAATCTTAGATTCTTGGCTTTGTCTCAGATTTTGCATTTCTAGCTACTTTTTAGCCAAATAGGTTAGTTTTAGAATTGTTGCTTGCTGGAAATTGTGTGAATTGAGTTGTGTTAGTGGACTCTACTATTGAAATTCTTAGTGTTCAAGTTGGAATTATCTTGTCAAACTTCTTTTATGCTAGCGAAAGTTCTGTTGAGATCAGTCTTTGTTTGTTGGAGTATTGTTTGGTGATTTTAATTAAATCTATGAATTTTTTGTGGGCCAATGTTTGAAAGAAAATCCTGCATTAAATACCCATTATCTTTGTGCCAAGACTATGGAGTTTTGAAGCTTGTCTTGTTTAAGTTCTCCATTTTTGTGAAGATTTTGGAGTAAATTGATAAAAAATTTGGACTTGTTACCACTGGTTTCTAATAGTTGTTATTATTGTTGAGTTTAATAGAGGCGATTCAGTTGGACTAGAGAATGAGTAGCTTGAATTGTGATTTGGTTGAGCATACAGTAAGCTTACTCTGCCGAAATTTTGTATCCATTGAGATTTGTGCGCAAGTTTAGCAGTGATAGTTTGAAATCTTATTTTTGCTTCTAAAAAGTTCTCTTTGTTGAATTGAATGCTCTTGTTACATAAAATATTGCCCAGTTGGTTACAACCTACTGACAAAAGTTGCATGTTTGTTGGAAAATAATTTGCTGCTTGTTTTCTGTTGCTGTAAAGGATTTCATACTTGTTGTTCACAGCCCTGCATTGTTCATTTTTCACTCAACAATGAAGATCTCCACATTACTTTAATTGATTCTTGTTACTATAGTTTTTCTTAACAGTTGAGGGAACTTTGCAAAAGTTTTAGCTTCAGTTAACTCAACTGTGTTTCTTCAGTTTATATGCCAACAATACACTATTGACATTCAAGTTTTGAGCTGTTATTTTTTTGAAAAGTAGATCCCGTACTATTCAGCTGTATTTTATGGTTATTCTGACTTAATATTGCTGTGATTCTAATGCTTTATTTCTACAGTTGAGGTCGTCATTCTGGGCTAAAAATTTTTGTGCCTATTGCTGCAGAATTTAGTGCTCAAGGTGTTGCTGAAGTTTGAGTTTTGAGAAGCAATTGAATAGCAAACCTGCCATCTTATTTGAATTCTAGAGTTTTGCATTTAAATGAAAGTTGTTGATGTAATACAAGTTTTCTAATCATTATTCGTATTTTTCTACAACATTTTCTAAACCTGAAACTGAGTGTGGACATTAGAACTTGTTTGAAGAATTTTAAACTCAAATAAGAGTGTTTTGGACTGTTATTGAAAGTTGTTGAAACAACCTTGCAAATTTGCACTTTTTGCACTAGTTGTGTAGTGGGTGCAAGCTGATTTTTCTGCACAGTTGATTTCAGTTGAATACAAATATTTTGGTGATTGTGTTAGCGGGGAATTACACGCTGAAAAATATTGCTTAAAGTTACTTTGTTTGTTGTTGCTAGTTTAGTTTGGTGTTAGTTGGTCCAACATGCTATAAATGTGAATCAATAGAGTTGTCTGTAGCATAATTTTTTGCTTGGTTCTAAATTTTAACTTCATTTTGAGTTTGATCCTGCACAGTTGCTGAGTTTCAATTAGCAGTCAAGTTACAATCGTGTTATTTGGATTTTCACTCACGTTTTAGCATGTAAATATATTTATTAAGTTTAATCTCGATATTTTAGGCTTTGTTTCACTTTGTAGTTGGTTTATTTAACAAATTCTAAAAAAAAAACAAGAAAACAAAACTACAAAAGAGTTACATTTTTTGGCGTATTAATTTTATTTTCATTTATAAAGAAAGTAGAGTTTCCAAAATATAGTTTTACCTAGTATATTGATTTTTATTAGTTGTAGGCCTTAGGCAATACTTAGTAATAGTAGTAGTTAATTTCTTTAAATATAGTTACTATAGTTTTTTGTCCGATTTTTGCTATTTTAATTTAGTAGTATTTAAATTTAGTTTTGTTACTTTGGATTGTCCTTAAAACAAATTAAAAATGATGAAAAAGAAGAAGAGAAAGTAGAAAGTAGAAAATGAAAAGAATATTTTTTTGTTGGGATTAATACTTTTGGATGATTTGTTGAGATTTACTAATATTTATGGAAATTGCTTGAAGTGTATTGGAGCTGCAAAGTTGTTTGGTTGAATTACCATTGCTTCAATTGTTCAAGAACATTGCTCGGAAGATTACTATTAGGCTGCAACTTTGTCAATTATTGTAAGGATGTCCAGAATTGCAGAATTTACCAGTTTTTGAATATGTGACCATCTTTTGTAAATAATTTGGCCGTCGGTTTTGGTGGTATTGAAATGGTTTCAAGTTTATTTATTTATTATTATTTTTTAAAAAAAAGATAAATAAAAAAATGTTTTTTTGTTTGTTTCTTAGAGAATTTCGTAGTTTGAGTTGTGTAAAAATAAACAAAAAAAATGAGATAGTTTATTCGCTCCATTTTCAATCTTCCAGAACTACGCAAAGATCTTATTCATGCAGGGTCATGATACGTAGGCAACCTACATAGGGTTCGATCGAATTATTTTGTTTTGTTATTAAAAAAGGGATAAAGATAAAAATCGATTAAAAGAAAGAGAAAGGAAAAGAAAAAAAGGAAAAAAAAGGGGTGTAATTATAGGACATGAAAATTAGAGGAAAGAAAGAGTGATAAATAGAAAAAGAGGAAGGAAAATGATCAAGCAAGTGCCAGAAAAAAAAGAGAGGTTGAAATGAACAAATTGGGATGATGCCATATGACCTTCATACCCTCGAAGTCATGTTAGAGCCGGTAACTTTGACTAGGTGCATTGCACGCAGTGTGATATTTTAGCTGTTTAATGCCTTAACGCTAACATGATGGCTTCATTTTTTTATACTCATAGCGGAAGGGTGGTTGGTTTGTGGTTTTTAAAGTAGTAACTCTCCTCTACAACACAAAGTCAAAGGCAATATCGGATAACGATAGAACTGGGTTGGTCAACATCGGGGCCCTAAAGCAGTTGGTTGACCAGGACAATGGGTTAATTAAAGAGGTAGAAATGCTGAGACAACATATGACAGAAATGTATGAGGCTTGGATGACTTGGAAAGCACCACCCCCGCCCCCAATTAGCTTCCTAGATGCTACCATTCTCCAAACTTGGGCCATTGTTCCGAATGATCCTCCATACTCTCCAGATGCCCCTGCTTATTGCAGTTTTCCCAACCACCCCAGTAGCTCCGTCACTTGCCCTCCAACTATCCCCAACAATGAATATTTACTCAGAGCTCATGATATCCAATAATATCCCGCAGAGGTGGCCCCCAAGGTTTCTGACTCGTACAAGCAGAGCCTGCAGGATGAGCCTCATGTTGAGAATGAAAAGTTCACATGGAAAGAAGGGTGGAACAGAGTACCCCAGAGGCTAGAAGGTATAAGACAGTACTTCAAGAACAAGCAAGTAATATGAGACCAGGGTAACATGGCTTGCAAAGAACTATTTGTATTCCCTGACGTTCGCCTACCCGCAGGGTTCAAAGTGCTAAAATTAAACTTATACGATGGGTATGGAGATCCGGTAGCCAACCTGAGGGTTTATTGCAGTGAAATGAGAGGCATTTGAGAGAAAGATGACCTGTTGATAGAATATTTCACCAGGAGCCTGACTGGGGCAGCTTTGGACTGGTATACTCATCAAGATATCGGTAAATGGCCTACATTGGGTGACAAGGATCAAGATTTTGTTCGACACTTTTAATGCAAATCCAGTGTTACCCTAGACCGGGCTTCCCTATCTAAAATGAAAAAGAGGCCGGAGGAAAGCTTTAGGGAGTTTGGGCTCAGATGGAGAGCACAAGCTACTCGAGTCAGTACCCCGATTGGTGAAAAGGAAATGGTTGAGCTTTTCCTACAAGCCCAGGAGCCCACCTACTTCAGTTATTTTATCCCGGCTTTTTAAAAACCTTTCAATGATGTGGTAAAAATGGGGGAACAAGTAGAAGAATGAATCAAGTCAGGAAAAATCATGAGTGGTTCGAAAGATATTTAGAACATCCAAGAAAGCTTTGGCGGAAGTCGGCATCGTCTTCGTGGATATCCTTGCGTACCGGATGATCCTCCCCAATGTTGCGTCTCCCTACAGAACTCAAAAAACCGTACATAAGTTTCCCCACACTCAGCTCCACAAAATGCTTATCCACCCCCACGAGCATACCGAAAACCTCCTGGATCCGGTTCCAGCCCAGCCAAGAATGTAAGAATGAGAGGCTATTGAAAACAGAAAAGGCTTTCACCCCTATCGAAGTATCATTTGCCAGTTTAGTCCAAAGGTTGAAGCAATTGGACACGTTGAAGCCAATTCAGATAAAAATGCCAAACCATTTGTCAAAGAAGCTTGATGTTTCTCAAAGGGGCGCATATTGCTTAGATGCCCCGGGGCATGACACTGAGAAGTGCTGGAGTCTAAAGAAAGCAATTTAGAAGCTTATCGAACCTGGTGACATTGTCATGCAAAATCCGGATGCAACATACAGTATCCAAAGTCCATCGCCTGTGCATAATGAGATGCACATGTTGGAGTGAGAGAATTCTTCGGGAAGCCTCGGAAGCATGAGTGCTGCAAAGCTTTTAGCACTATAAGAGGTTGATCTTCAGAACGAGCCGGCGAAAGGAACCCAAAAGCAATTTGTTAAGAATAACGTCACGAAGGTTGGTGAAGTGCCTAGTGTTATTGATGTGGAACCCAATGGCTAATATGTCGTGATGGGTAATTGGGAAGACGCTCCATTTCTTGGTCAGCTAGAGAGGAGTTTTGGTGGTTTATTTTGTTGTCATTTATGTTTTTCGGGTTATTTTCAGGGTTGTAATCCGGATATTGTCTTGTGATTCAAACCCTTCTATCCTTTTATTTTTTTTCCAGCTTTGTTTAATGTCGTCTAGGTTCATTCCAGGGTTTTAACCCTAGTATTTTTACTTGTTTTGTTGTCTAAGTTCTTTCACTATCTGTCTAATGCAATTTTCTACTTTTCGTTATTTCTAGTCATCTAGTTTAGTTATCTTTCCTTTTTACAATTCTTTTCCCGGTTGGCTGTAGTGACATGACATGCATGCATAACCCCAGGCCTGGTCTTCAAAGATTAATTGTAAGGAAATAGAGACACTTGAGGGAAATAAGAACATATTTTGACCCTTTGAGATCTTTTGAAGCCCGAATCATGTGAAATAGGGGCAGACAAAACATGAAGAAATCCTGAAAGCAAGTTTACCAAACTGGCAGGGACCATTTGTTGTAGCTGGAGTGTTGTCTAGTGGTGCATTATTATTGACAGATGATGAAGGGAAATGCGTAGAAATGACTGTTAGTTCTTACGTAGTCATGAGATATTATGTTTGATTCCTTTAACTGATTGTACTTTCTTGTCTTGGCATATTTTGAAAATTCGAATGACAAAGGCATATTATTCTTCTATCTAAACACTTTACCCTTTGCTAACCCTTTTGAGGTTTATTTATTCTCTTTCATACCCCTCTTTCGGAATTAGTAACAAAAGTCAGAAATGCAAGTGTGAGAAGGCAGTGAAAGGAAAAGAATGGAATGAATGAAAAGAATGAAAACAAAAGAAAAGAAAAAGAAAAGTAAAACAAGAAAAGAAAAGAGAAAAGAGAAAAGAGGAAAGGAAAAAGAAAAGAGACAGGAAACAAAAAAAAAAGAAAAGAAGAGGAAGAAAAGAACAACATAAAGAAAAACAAGAAGAAAAACAAGAACAAAAACAAGGAATTGGTATGAACTACGTTTGACCTGATTCCTTTTAAAAGGATACGTAGGCAGCCTCACGGTTTGGTCTCATCAAAATATAAATCCAAACATCTCCAAGCAAGAAACTAGGGCAGAAATGGTGGTTGTTGTAAGAAATCTGATTCCGAAAGTTGCAGTTTTGAACCCATTTGAATTGTTTTGAGCCCTTGATACCCTTTCTTTCTAACCCTATCCAAAAGCCCACACTACGGTCTGAAGAAAGACCTTCTGATCAGTATTCAAGAGATGTCAAGTTGAGCAAGTAGAGGTGATTTATGTCAAGGGCAACACTCCGGTCCAAGCATGAAATATAATAAAATGAGAGAGTCTTATTGGTGAAAACCCTCACGGGCACCGTAAGGCGACGAGAGCTGAGAGAAATAAAGAAAAAAAATGAAAAATGAAAAAAGAGAGAGTCTTATTGGTGAAAACCATCACGGGCACCTTGAGGCGACGGTAAGTTAAGAGAAAATAGCAAAATGAGAGAGGCTTGATGGTGAAAACCCTCTCGGGAGCTACAAGTCAAATAAGGATTGTGTGATTGGATAATCGGAGCATTGAAGCCCACCTTCATGGTCTGGGGGGGTGGTGTAACGAGAGTTGAATATCATATTTTCTTAACAGAATAGGCCGCAGGCGCATGTCATGGTCATTAGAGTTGGTACCGCATTTTATAGGTTGCTACTTTCTAGGTTTTTTGTTAGGAATCATCTCCTTTCCTTGTCCTCCACTCTGTTCCTTATATTTTGTTTATTCCCTCCTGTTGAGTCTGTCGGGTCAAAACAAGTGAGATATGACTTCAAAATCTGCCACCAACTTTCCAATAGCACAAAATGAGACCTTTTTGTCACATCAAAGCAGCATAAGTCAGGAAAGAACAACAGACACACTGAGCTGGTAACAATCGACATGCTTTTGGCATTTGTTTGAAATACAAAGACTTGGTATATATCAATTCATGGACAATGCAACAGAATGAGGGCTAGGGTGAACGGATCAAAAGTGTTGTCTGCGACAAGATTGACAAAAAGCATGGTAAACCAGTGATATCCAAGATCTTCCTAGGAGAAATCAAAGTTATCATGACTAGCGATGGAGAAGTAGACCTCAAGGCCATAGCCAGTGATTTGGGTCAAGAAAGAACATCATGTACAGTGTGGTTGGTAACAACTAATATGCTTTGGGTATTAGGTGAAACACAAGCGTTTGGCAGATGCCGGTTCAGGAGCAATGCACCAGACGTATTTTCTGGGTTAAGGTTTACAAAACAAAGCGGTTGGTCAAGGGGCACATAGGGTCTTCAAATGAAAATTAACCATCATGACAAGTGAAGGAGCAACAAACCTCAAGGTCAAGGCTAGTGGTTTAAATAAATAGAAACAACATACACAAAGAGTGGGGGAAACAGACGTGCTTTGGGATTCATATAAGACACAAAGGTTTGGTAGATGTCAGTTCATGAGCAATGGAACAAAATTGAGGATATGGGGCCCAAATAGAGAAACGGTATTTTCTATGATAAGGGTAACAGAGAAATTGGTTAGCCAATTAGCAAGCAATGTCTTTCAAGGTGAAATCAGAGTTATCGTGGCAAGTGAAGGAGCGTAACACAAAGATGGGAAAAGACACAAGCCAAGCATAGTAAACTAATTGAGCAATCTTAGGAAAGATGTAAGAGTTCTAGCGAGAGGGTCGAAAGTGCAACACAAGGATGGGGGAATAGAGTAAAGATACAAGGGTAAGAGGGTCTGCCAAGCATAATACATTGACTTGGTAATCTGGGGAAAGGTGCAAGGATTATGGCAAAAGGGTTAGAAAAGTAACACAATAATGGGGAGCAAAGTAAAGCCATAAAGGTTCGGGGGTCAGCCAACCAACTCAGGCAACTCATCATCAACATGGAAATTTGAACACAACGAAACATGACAATAAGGAGGCTGCTTCCAACAAGAATGCCGCAAGCCATCCAACACTTTTCAAACTAACAAGTTTTCTTTGATTGACACAGGGGCAGAAAATTTCGGAAGAGCCTAAGGGAGGCCGTCCACAGGAGAGGGCAAGCACAAGACATGTATGATCAAATCTCAGGGCCCGCCTGGGAGTGGGAATCAGTTAAAACTCAAAAGGGACATAGTCCATCATAAACACCCTGCCCAACAAAAAGCAAGGGGACAAACGTTTACTAGCAAAACCCAATAGAAACAACTAAAGGTAAAAAGAGGCATGGAAGTTGAGATGGAATGCAATTTAAAACTCAAACAGGTGTGGGTAACATAGGAAAGCACCAACACCTTCCTCAGTAAGAGTCGCAAAAACAACCAGAAATTAGAACCGGCATCTAAGTGGGAGTCTTCAGGACCCACCTGGATAATGGGATGTAATCATAGGAGTTGTCAGGACCATCCTAGAAAATATGACTTAGCTTAGAACAGAAAAAGTTGGGTGGCATGGTCAAAGCCAAAATCTCCCCAGCTGGAGTCAACAAGAGTCAATAAGAATCATCAGGATCCTCCTGAAAAATGGGACTTAGATTAGATATTTCCCCAATAAAAGTCAATAAGAGTCATCAGGTCCCTCCTGAAAAATGGAACTTAGATTAGATATTTCCCTAACAAAAGTCAATAAGAGTCATCAGGACCCTCCTGAAAAATCGGACTTAGAGCCAAAATCTCCCCAGTCAGAGCCAACAAGAGTCGATAAGAGTCATCAGGACCCTCCTGAAAAATGGGACTTAGAGCCAGAATCTCCCAAGATAAAGTCAATAAGAGCCAAGAAAAGCCATCAGGACCCTCCTAAAAAATGGGATTTAGAGGGAAAATTGCAAATTTCCCCGGCTAGAGTCAATAAGAGTCAAGAAGAGTCATCAGGAACCTCCTGAAAAATGGGACTTGGATTAGATACTGCCCCAGCAAGAGTCAACAATAGTTGTCAGGACCCCTGGATAATAGGATGTAGCCCTGAATACTAACCCCCAACTGTCACCTTTTTTCATCAAATTAAAAGTTGTCAGGACCCGTCTGGATAATGGGAAGTAATTTTAATCACTAGTCACTAGTAGATCCCCAGCAGATATAACTCATAGCAAGACATGGTGGAAAATAATACCTTTTCAGAAACACAGCATACCTTCAAATTGTCAGCAGTTGAGAATGGTCAGGACCAGTTTTAACAATCTGGCGCCCACCTTTAGAACAAGGGAATATTTTTCAAAATGTTAAGTTTTTGCAATCAGGAGCCCACCTGTACAACAAGGGAATAGTTTTCAAAATTTCAAGTTTTAGTAATCAGGCGCCCACCATTAGAACAAGGGAATATTTTTCAAAATCCAAGTTTCTGTTATTAGGCGCCCACATGTAGAACAAGGGAATATTTTTCAAATCTTAAGTTTTAGTAATCAGGCGTCCACCTGTAGAACAAGGGGAATATTTTTCAAAATTTTAAGTTTTTGTAATCAGGCGCCCACCTGTAGAACAATGGAATACTATTCAAAATTCCAAGTTTTTGTAATCAGGCGCCCACCAGTAGAACAAGGGAATAATTTTCAAAATTCCAAGTTTTTGTAATCAGGCGTCCACCTGTAGAACAAGGGAATATTTTCCAAAATTTCAAGTTTTAGTAATCATGCGCCCACCTGTAGAACAAGGGAATATTTTTCAAAAAGTCAAATTTTAGCAATCAGGCGCCCACCTGTAGAACAAGGGAATATTTTTCAAGTGTTAAGTTTTGATAATCAGGCGCCCACTTGTAGAACAAGGGAATGTTTTTCAAAATTTCAAGTATTAGTAATCAGGCGGCCACCTATAGAACAAGGGAATATTTTTCAAAATTTCAAGTTTTAGTAATCAGGCGCCCATGTGTAGAACATAGAATGTTTTTCAAAAAGTGAAATTTTAGCAATCAGGCGCCCACCTGTTTTTCAAAAATTTAAGTTGTTGCAATCAGGCGCCCACCTAGAAGACAAGGGAATATTTTTTAAAATTTCAAGTTTTAGTAATCAGGCGCCCACATGTAGAACAATGGAATACTATTAAAAAGTTAAATCTTAGCAATCAGGCGACCACCTGTAGAACATGGAAATATTTTTCAAGTGCTAAGGTTTGATAATCAGGCGCGCACCTGTAGAACAAGGGAATGTTTTTCAAAATTTTAAGTTTTGGCAGTCAGACGCCCACATGTAGAACAAGGGAATATTTTTCAAAAATTTAAATTTCAAGCTTCAGGCACTCACCTGCAAAACAAGGGAATACTTTTAAAAATTCCAAGTTTTTGCAATCAGACACCCACCTGTAAAACAAGGGAATATTTGTCAAATTTCAAGGGAATATTTTTCAAGTGTCAAGTGTTGATAATCGGGGACCCACCTTGAAAACAAGGGAACGCAATTCGAGTTTAGTAATCAGGAACCCACTTGGAGAACAAGGGGATATTTCTCAGAAATCAAGTTTTGATCGGGTGCCGACCTGCAAAACAAGGGATGATCTTTCAAATTACGAGTTCAGGCAACCAGGCGCCCACCTGTAGAACGAGGGAATGCTTTTGAAAGAGTACATCTTAAGAACAACAATTCAGCATCAAACATAGAGGAAGAGAAATGCCAGACAACAAGGCGACAAGAAGTTCCACAGCAAGAAATGCGAGACAACAAGGCAGCAAGGACGTAGAGCAAGTTGGAAGATATAGATAGGTTTCTTTCCATAGTTCATCGTTTAGTCTAGCTTCTTTACTTTTCACAATGGTGTAATAAGGGGGTCTAGCAGCAGTAACGGCAAAAGCAACAGTAAACTCACAGCCGCGGCAGTCCCAGCTACCAAACACTTCAGAACTACACTGACCTGATTCCTTTATCGCCAAGGATATGTAGGAAACCTTTGAAGCAAGGTTCAGTCAGAAAATTTTCAAAATCCTTCACATGGAGTATTCAGTCGGACGAAAATCGCTCATGCTTGCTCATTTGTCTTTGCACGAAAACTCTTCGTGTTTCCGCACAAAGAGGGGCAGCTGTGAGCATATGATTTTTACCCTGTTTAAGACGACTCCTACAGGATTCTCAGGTTTAGTATTTTTCTTTTTAATATTTATTTTTAGGATTTAATTGTGCGTATCAGTTCGTTTTCATTAATGCATGCTTAAAATCATAAAATATATAAATTGCATAAGCATTTAGGATTTAATTTCATATTTTTGCTAGTTTAATTGGTAATTAGGGTAATTTTTGTAAATACAAAATCAAAAAAATTAATTAGTATTTCCAGCATTTTATTTGTGTCGCATTTTTGTTTGTGTATTTTAATTTTTGCATTTTTTTTTGTTTTTTGTGTTGCATAAATAGGCAGTTATTGGTTTGATTTAAGTCAATTAAGAGTTTTAAAATATAATTAGGAATTAAATTAAAAACAAAACAAGAAAAGAAAACAATAAAACAAAACAAAAATATATAACCACCCAGGCTGGCCAATCTTTTTTATCTTGTAAAGTGTTAGATGCCCAGCCCAAATGTGGGTCTCCGACCCAGTCCATCAGAGGTGCCCCAAAACTACACCGCTTTGGGGCCATTCATCCCTACCATTGATCACAGGCCATCCAACGGCCCTGAAACCTTGCCCAAAATTAGATATATATATGTCCAAACATCTCTATCGAGTTAGAGACAAACCCTTCTTCTTCCTCGTACATACACCGCCAATGTATCACCTACCCGTCTCCGCCATATGACCACCATTGACCACCCATCAACCACCCTAACGCCGCCACCGGAAATCGCCTCACAGCGACGTCCGATCACCAAGCCACCTCAAATTTACCCCACCGTACCGCCACGACCCCCTCTTTCCCTTCTCCTGGTCGGCTTCCTTCAAACAAGCGCCGATCTTCTCGAATATTCGAAAGAAGGATCGCTGGTACCACTGCCTCCGGCGACCCAACCCCAAACCAACCCAAAACTACACCCCTGAACCATCTCCCCTCCCCATTTCCAACCGTCCAAACCATATCCCTCAAATCCCAACAGACTGGCTCGAATATTGAACCTAAACTAACCCTAATTCCTTAAAATCATCAGAATCCGGCCAAATTGGCCTTAGATGACCTTCTTCTATCCCTATCCCCAATCATACCACCAACAACCCTTAAACCCAACTGACCACAAAGGAAAACCAGATCTAAGACTTCACTTTGTCTCAGAATCAATTAACCCCATTTTGAACCCTTTGGCCCTCTTCGATACTCAAGGCAAATGCTTTAGAAGAGTAAAAGACCTCTCAAAGGGGGTTAGAGAGTCATGGAACTGTAAAATTCCAAGCTAGGTTTGCATGCACGAAAAACTAAGTGACATGTTTTCAGATTATTTTTGTCAATGCTTGTGTTTTGCACATATTTCTTGCCTTAATTACTTTGTTTTCCACTAAATTTTACTTGTCTTATGTAATCTCATCTTAAAATAGTCATTCCTGCTTGTTATTCTTCGGGCTACCTTTAGTCTTATTAATCTTCTGAGTCGTCTGATCTTGGGCTCATCTGCGTTCTCCTGAGTTTTGTTTGTTCATCTCTGAAAGTCCTGGAATTCTTATCTTTGTTGTTCTTATCTGCTTTATACCATGCTTGAAATTCTGGGTAGGTTTCTTTTAGAATCTTATACCTATCATGGTTCTTGTCTAATTTACATTTGTTAAGGCTAAGTTTGTGTGAATATGTTAATTTCTTATATTAGTCTTGTTCCCGTATAGCCTGAGTATTTAATCTCCTTTCTTGCATCTAAGTTTTACTGAGTGTTATAATTTGGTCATTTTTATAAGTCCTGTATTAGTCAATTGGTTTTTTCCATGATTGTTTTGATTCATTGGTTTGATATAAAAACATGCATGGATATTCATATCCTGAAGTTGTGATAATCTTTTCCACCCTTTGTTACTGAATAGTCCACATTAAGATGCTTGCTTGAAACCTGAGTTGTATTGATTAATTCTTAAATTCTTTGATTTGTTTTTACATAATTGAGTATGTAGTAGTTCAGACCTTGATTTTGACTTGAATGTAACTAAGTAAGGTCAGATTTGACAAAACAAATGGAAACCAATAGTAAAAATAAAAAATAAAAAAACCTTAGGTCAGTAATTCGGAAAAGGGACAGGGGTAAAGGGTATTTGAATATAAAGAATCCTGTAGCAACTCCTAGAACATTCTAGTGAGGGGTTTAAGCATAATTTCTGCCTCAAACTTGAGGCACAAGCCAGAAAACTAAAGACTATTTGGGTAAAACTGAAAATTGGGTAAGGGATTAAAAGGAAAATAAAGAAATTGTTGTTGCCCTAAGGCTTCAATAGAGGGCAATCTGAACATTAAAAGGGGCTGATCTTTTGAGATTTTCGAGCAGATTTTTCCTTTAAAGCTTTTAGTGAATAAGAATATAAAAAAAACATATTAGCTTCTCGTACATTCTTCAGAAATATTTTTAGTGTTGTTCTCTTCCGATTGAATTGAGCTGCTTTAGAGATTTAGTGTTATTATTTACCCTCTCAAACTTCCTGAGTTATTTTCTGGGATTTTATTAGCTGATTGGCTGTTGTTTTTGGCTTGCTACTCTTTTAACCTTACTCATAGGCTCATTTTTGCTGAATTCTAGGTATCCATCTTCACTCAAAAGTTGATAAATAATGCATATGTGTATTCGAGATTGTGGCTGATAATGAGAAGATAGTACTTTTGTTTCAATTCTCTGTTGTAACTGTATTTATTTCTTAGAATTTTCTGGTGTTTGTATTAAACATGAACATGTATTAACAATGGTCTGTATCAGGACTATTTTTATTCGTTTAAGTTCCAGTAGATTTTGCAATAGTCGATCCAAAGTTAGCTTGGTATTTGCAATTTGAGTTATATATTAGAAATTTGACCACTGAACATATGTATACTCTGAATGATGAGTATTTTAAGTTGTTTCTCCATGTATTAAGATTCAAATCTGATATGAAATTATTCTCAGCGTCTTCCTTATTAAAATGCTCTTGGCATATTTTATAATGATCCTGTATATAGTTTTTGATGATTATGGTATAGCTGAAAGAAGGGCTGACTGTTATTCTCATAATGTACTCATTGGTCCAACGCTTCTGGGCCCAATTGGGAAGCCCAATAGCTGTTAGTTATGGTACAACAGTACACATTCTTGAGCTGGCTGAAAATAAAGCCCAAACCAGCCACGAATTAGGCTAAATTGCCAATATTGAATTTCCAAAATGTATTATCCATGTATAAATGATTAGGACATTTTAGATACAAGCAGGATAGAAAACCTAGTGTACTTTATGATGCCCTTATAGAAACTAAAGTGAGCCATGTTAATCTAATGAAATATCATGCGAGGCTCCTTCACTTATTAAAATACATAGAAAAATTGAAAGTGTCGTTTGATAAATTTCACAGCCTTCCATGAATTTCTAAAGGTGTAGTTGCTATAGGTGCGAATTTATTAATAAAAATACCTCCCCTAAACACGGTTGCGCATTTATGTGACCCAAATTCAAATCTCAATGGAGTTGAAATATGTCTAAAATTGCGTGCGCATTTATGTGACGTGATTCGCTATATGTTTTAATGACATTGCAACTTCCTAATAACATATATTAAAAGCGATTAATATTTTAAATCGTACTATAAGTTAAAAAATATTGTAAGATCAGATAATTTAAGCCAAATATAGTAGTTGAGCGTCCGTGCTAGAACCACGGAAATCACGAATTCCTAACACCTTCTCCCGGGTTAATAGAATTCCTTACTCGGATTCTGGTTTGCGGACTATTGAACAGAGTCATTCTTTCCTCGATTTGGGATTCTAAACAGTGACTTGGGACACCATAAATCTCCCAAGTGGCGACTCTGAAATTCTCTTAAATAATTAAATCCCATTTCGATTGTCTTTAAATTGGAATAACTCCCTAATCTACGCCCTCCGCCGGGTTGTTGAAGCCGAAAAGGAGGTGTGACAAGTAGGATAGTTGATTTTGGAATATGTATTTCTTCTTTTCATCATAGCCTGCTAGCTGTTTTAATCTATCAGCATTGAGTCTTTGTAATCAAAGTATTTGCCATCTATGAAAATCGAAATTCTCAAAGCTTTTTGTTTCTATTCACATTTAATTTTTACGAACTATGCTTGGTCTGATTCATGCGGGGTCATGATGCGTAGACAATCTCCATAGGATTCGACCGTAACCCTAAGAGAAAAGAAAAAAAGAGGAAAGAAAATAAAAGAAAACAAGCGTGGAAAGGAAACGAAAGAGAGAAAATAAGAAGATCGAGAGAGAGAGAGATGATCGCAAAAGCAAAAGAAAAGAAAAGAAAAGAAACGAGAGAGAAAATCAAGTGGATGAGGAAAGCCGGGATGACGCATACAATCAGTGCAAAACATGTAGAAACCCATTTAACTGTATAGGTGCATCACACCCCAACGTGCGATTACCTATCTATTATTTGCCTCGAACTAATCATTTGCTGATGTCAATTTCCAGTGCAGGATTTATAGAAATGATGGTTAGTTCTTGGTACACTTGGCTTCACATCCCTACTTCACCAGATCAAAGGGTAGCACAGAAATGTCTTCAGAAATCACTTTGCCAGCAATTCCCATCACGGACGAAAGCCCAATCTCGGGCATCCCGGCATTAGAATCAGCAACCATCGAGGAAATCGACTATTGCATCTCCGCATGATAGAGACGTGGGAGACCTAGTCAAATGGAAAAGAGCCACCTAGTGCAATTCCTGGATTTCCCGAGCTTTTCCCAAAAATGGGGGAAATGTCCACTGTCCCAATCAGCCATCCCAGTATCCCACTAGGACAACCAACCATCTCAGCTCATTTTGCGGGAGAACCTTCGGAGGTTCGACCCCAGATGGCTATACCCAATGCAATCCCAAACATCTTTACTGCTCCACCATGCGCAACTATAACACAGCCTGCACTGCCAAGACCTGCCTTTGATCCTTCAACCTTCACATTCCAAACACTCACTCCCCAAATGGAGCCTCTTCAGTATCCCACCTATAATTATTCGCAGCCACATCCATTTGAGTTTGCAACGGGACAGGAAAATACCTCGAAAACTCCGGAACATGAAGAAATGTTAAAGAGGATGAGAAGCCTGGAGCAAAGCCTCAGAAACATGCAGGGGCTAAGTGGATAGAAAAGCGTGTCATATACCAATTAGTGCATGTTGCCTCACGTGAATTTTCCTATGGGTTTCAAAACTCCAAAGTTTGAAAAGTACAATGGGCATGCTGACCTTATTGCCTATCTTAAGAAATACTGTAATCAATTACGCGGAGCTGGAGCGAAAGAAGAATTGCTCATGGCTTACTTCGGGGAAAGCTTGGTGGGCATCGCCTCCAAATGATACATGGATCAGGATATTTCTCGGTGGCACATCTGAGATGATCTGGCAAGAGACTTCATTCGACAGTTCCAGTACAATATCGATATTGCTACAGACCGGAACTCGCTCGCAAATCAAAAGAAGAAGCCCTTAGAAAATTTTCGTGAGTATGCGATAAAATGGAGTGAACAGGCGTCGAGTGTAAAACATCCAATGGATGAAGTGGAAATGGTCACTATATTTATTCAGGCCCAAGAGGCTGATTATTTACAGAATATGATGTCCGCCATGGGCAAACCATTCGCGGAGGCCATTAAAATTGGTGAAATGGTAGAGAATGGACTGAACACGGGTAAAATTTTGAGTCAATCAGCTACTAAGGCGACCTCCCAAGCAATCCAAAGCGTGCCTGGAGTAATGGATAAAGGTAAGAAGAAAGAAGACACAGCCATGTCGGCCTCAGGTGCAAGGACACACCGCGCTCCTAGACCCATGTTCTCAGACAGATCCCCCCAACATTATTACCCTCATCAAGACATGGCATATGCCCCTCAACCGTATGCGGTTATGAATGCCCAACCTTTTGTACGACCGCATCAGCATGCCAACAGAAACCAAGTCCCATATCCAAGAAATCAACCTCCTCCACAAAATCGCTTAATCCCCATCCTCCAGAGAATAATCATCCTCCTCGTGAGCCACCCAGGAGGCAAAATTTTACTCCAATTGGTGAGTCTTACTCCAATCTATTTCCAAAAATTGTCAAAATGGGCTTGTTGCAACCAGTTCCCCAAACAAGACAAAACCCAGCATCACCCGCTTACAAAGCCGGTGTCAGGTGTGCCTATCATTCGGGAGTAGAAGGGCACAATACAGATGATTGCAGAAGGGCACAATACTGATAGTGCTAAGGGATGAGGATGTCGATAACGTGACTAATAATCCATTGCTAGCCCACAACAACGGACCAGTGATTGGGATGATTTGTTAAGATAAGAATTTGATCCGGCACTAAAGTCCATAATTGCCATCACAGATGCAGAGAAAAAGCCAAAAAATGCCACAAAGCAAGATAAAGAGGAAAATAAGAACAAAGTCACCAAGACAGAACCTGAATAGAAAGTTGAAACAAGCATAGAGGTGACGCCTCCCAAAGATGGGATTCTTTATGTCTCACGAGGTCAAAAAGAGAAGCAACAAAATTGAGCACTCCAAAGAGGCTTGAACTGAAGAAGGCAACCGAAATGTACATACCCAAGGGGGCTTATGTGGTATGGGGGATAATTAAGCCATCGTGGCGACGCGCACCACAGCAGGCTATGACGGATCCTACTGCAGTACCGTGGAATTATCATAAAATAATAGTTATGTACAAAGGAAAAGAGATCTCAGGAGAACCTCAAGAAAACCATCCCGTTGAGAAGTGCTCCAACGTAGAAGAAGTAAACAATGCCACTAGAAAGCTTTTCCCGACTAAGAAACCTGTAAGTCCTGAAGAGGTAGAAACTTTCTTCTAGAAAATGAAGATGACAGACTATGAAATGGTTGATCAACTGCACAAGTGTCCTGAACGAGTGTCATTGCTATCATTGCTGATGAAGTCTCCTAAACACCAAAAGGTTTTAATGAAGACCCTGAATGAAGCCTATGTGCCAGCTGAAACTTCGGTGGAACAGTTAGAAAGAATGGCAAAAAGATTCTTTGCCATCAATCAAATTTCATTCAGCAAAGCTGACTTGCCCCCGGAAGGGACTGCTCACAACAAAGCATTGCATTTAACTGTAAAATGTGATGGATATTATGTGAAGAGGGTCATGGTAGACGGAGGCTCGGGGGTAGATATTTGCCCACTTTCTACACTACTGCGGATGGAAATTGGGACTGAAAGGATTCATCCCAACAATGTCTGTGTGTGAGCTTTTGACGGTATTAGGAGGGACACAATTGGGGAAATTGATTTGATTCTGACCATTGGCCCGGTGTATTTTGAAGTAACCTTCCATGTGCTGGACATGGACACATCTTACAACTACCTTCTGGGAAGGCCTTGGATCCATGCAGCAGGAGCTGTACCCTCTACTCTCCATCAAATGGTGAAATTTGAGCATGAAGATCAGGAAATCGTAGTCCACGGAAAGGATGAACAATCAATCTATAGGGACCCGTCTGTCACATGTCTTGAAGCGAGGGAAGGTAGTGAACACATAGTGTATCAGCCTTTGGAGGTTGTGGTAGCCGATCAGTATGAAGAGGGAAAACCCTGCCCCCAACCCTTCCTTTCCAATGCATCCATTATGGTAGTCAAAGAGATAATAAAACATGGATATAAGACAGGAAAAGGGTTGGGAAAGTCTCTGCAAGGGGTGTATGATCCAATTACTTTGCCTACCTCCGAGAAGTTCTTCGGGTTAGGTTTCCATCCGACACTGAATGATAGGAAATGGGCAAAATACAGACATCGTAGTGGGTGGGTTCTACCTCAACCACTGCCACATTTGTATGAAACGTTTATAAAGACAAAGTACAGTGAAGAAGAAGACGAAGATGAAGATGAGGCCTTCACAGCCAAAGAAATTGAAGAAATATGTAGGGCGATGCGAGAAATGCTATATGAAGCCCACATGGATCAGCCAGGAGAGGGCATGAGCACCGTTGAGGTGCTTTATATGGGACCAAGCGCTAAGCTCCAAAATTGGAAGGCTACGTCGTTTCTGATCAGGCAGGAGTCCCGGTAGACTTGTCTTGCTACTTTTTCTGCATCCCAAGTTGTTCCACGGTGTAACTTGGATGTTTTCCTTAGTTTCTTGTCTTAAAAATTCTAAATATAAACCCTGTTATTTTCAAGAAGTGAAATTAATATTTCATCGTTTATCCTTCTTCATTCCTTCTGATTTTGTTGTTTTTCTCTCTCATTTCTTCTTTTTAGTTCTAATAATACGGCTATAAATAACATGACATGTTTGCGGACTTTGCGCCCAGATCCAGACACGCTATCTAATTGCGAAATAATGAACCAAAAATCGGAATATGATGAGGAAGAGGATTTTAGGGAAAGAAATCGAGAATTAGAACAATTTGAGAATAAACCTAAGCCAAACTTGAACGATATCGAGCGGGTTAACTTGGGAACCTCTGAAGAAATCCATGAAACAAAGATAAGCATCCACACAGACGAAAAAACCCGGGATTCCATAATCCAACTTCTGTTTGAGTTTAAAGATGTGTTTTCCTGGTCGTATGACGACATGCCAAGACCGAATGTTGATCTGGTATTAAACAAATTGCCAACTTATCCTGAGTGCCCCGATCCGACAAAAGCGGAGAAAATTCAAAACTGATGTTAGTTATAAAATCAAAGAAGAGATCTCGAAACAGTTGGGAGCAGGAGTGATCCGCTTGGTCCGATACACCACATGGCTAGCCAATGTAGTTCCAGTGCCAAAAAAGGATAGAAAAACCCGACTATGCATGGACTACAGAGATTTGAACAAAGCAAAAGACAACTTCTCATTGCCCAATATCCACATCCTTGTTGATTATTATGGCAAACATGAGATACAATCTTTTGTGGATTTTTACATAGGATATCACTAGGTGTTGATGGATGAAGAGGACGCAAAGAATACCGACTATAACACAACTTGGGGAACCTATTACTACAGGTTCATGCCTTTCGGACTGAAGAACGCTGGGGAAACCTATATGAGAGCCGTGACTACATTCTTCCATGATATGATGCATCAGGAAATAGAGATGCATGTGGATGACGTGATCACCAAGTCCAAAACTCAGGATGACCATGCGCGAGAGTTAAGGAAGTTCTTCGAACGGCTGTGCATATATGATTTAAAATTGAACCCATCCAAATACGCGTTGGGGGTCCTGACAGGCAATCTTTTGGGATTCATAGTCAGCCGGAGGGTATTGAGTTAGATCCAACAAAGATAAAGTCTAATTCGAGATTCGCCTCCTCCGAAGACCAAAAAGGACGTAATGAGCTTGGTGGGAAGATATAATTGTATTAGTCGATTCATCGCTCAGCTGAATTGCACATGTGAGCCCATAGTCAAATTTCTATAGAAAGATGCAATAGTCAAATGGACAGATGACTGTCAAAAGACTTTCGATAAGATTAAAGACTACTTGTCCAACCCACCGGTTTTGGTTCCATCTGAGCCAGGGAAGCCATTGTTTCTGTACCTAACCGTCTTGGAATGTTCCATCGGTTGCGTTCTGGGGAAACACGACATCACTGGAAAGAAATAGCATGCCATATACTACCTGAGTAAGAAATTCACCAACTATAAGGACAAGTATACTCTGCTGGAAAGAACTTGCTGCGCTATGACTTGGGTTGCTTAGAAATTGAGGCATTACCTGCAGGCCTACACCAGCTACCTTATAACTAGGTTGGATCCTCTGAAGTACATACTTCAAAATCCAATGCCCACAGGGAGGTTAGCAAAATGGTAGATCTTGCTCACCGAGTTTGACATAGTCTATGTCACTCATACAGCAATGAAGGCCTAGGCCTTAGCGGACCATTTAGCCAAAAACCCAGTTGATGATGAGTACCAACCCCTAAACACTTATTTCCCAGACAAAGAGGTGAACTCGGTGGAGGCAATATCTAAAGATACCGCTGCCTGGAAATTGTTCTTTGATGGAGCGGTTAACTCAAAAGGTATGGTAACTGGGGCAGTTTTAGTTTCACCCACTGGTCCGCACTATCCAGCCACTGCTCGACTTCGGTTCTTCTGCACGAACAATACGACTGAGCACGAAGCTTGCATCATGGGAATGAACATGGCAGTTGACCAAAATGTCGAAGAGTTGTTAATCATAGGGGATTCAGAATTAATCATCCAGCAAGCCTATGGAGAATGGGAAACTCGGCCTGTCAAACTTCCCTTTTCGGCAGCATGTGGAAGATCTTAGCAGGCGGTTTAAGACAATAGAGTTCAGGTACATCCCTCGCTGTCACAATGAACTAGCCGACGCACTTGCCACTTTGGCCTCGATGTTTCCCTATCCAGGAAATGCCCACATCGATCCCTTGGAACCAAACATCCAGCCATGGTACCATGATATCAAGATGTTTCTAAAAAACCAAGAATATCCCGAGCAAGCCACTGGAGACCAAAAGAGAACTATCAGACGGCAAGAAAGTGGTTTCTTCTTAAGCGGTGAGGTTTTGTACAAAAGGACCTCGAACCTCAATTTGTTAAGATGTGTTGACGCCGAAGAGGCTGGAAGGATCATGCATGAAGTACACACAGGAGTTTGCGGACAACACATGAATGGGTATGTTCTAGCAAAGAAGATCATCTGAGTGGGCTATTATTGGATAACCATGGAAAGGGATTGTTTTAGTTTTGTCCAGAATGGCCATCAGTGTCAGGTGCACAGTGATTTGATTCATGCACCTCCCACAGAACTGCATCCCATGTCAGCACCTTGGCCATTCGTAGCTTGGGGTATGAATGTCATTGGGTCGATCGAGCCGAAAGCCTCAAATGGGCAGATATTCCTACTTGTTTCCATTGATTACTTCACAAAATGGGTTGAAGCCATCACTTTTAAATAGGTTACCAAGAAATCCGTGGTGGATTTTGTGCATTCCAATCTCATTTGCCGTTTTGGCATCCCAGCAACTATTATCACAGCGGATAATGCTGCAAATTTGAAAAGTTGATTAATGGGAGAGATGTGCGAACAATTCAAAATAACGCATCGGAACTTTACCCCCTACCGGCCCAAAGCCAATGGTGCTGTCGAAGCAGCAAACAAAAACATCAAGAAGATTTTAATAAAGATGATTCAAAGCTCCGGGGCAATGGCATGAAAAGTTACCTTTCACATTATTGGGGTGTCGCACAACAGTGTGCACATCAATAGGAGAAACTCCCTACCTTTTGGTCTACGGAACTGAGGTAGTAAGACCTGCGAAAGTGGAAATCCCGTAGCTCCAGATCATCGTTGAAGCTGAGATTGAAGACACTGAGTGGGTCAGGACTCGATAAGAACAATTGACCTTAATTGATGAAAAATGAATGGCTGCGGTTTACCACAGGCAGTTGTACCAACAAAGAATGGCCCGTGCTTATAACAAGAAAGTACACCCCAGGAATTTTTAGGTGGGACAACTTGTACTAAGGCACATTCTTCCTCACCATAAGGAAGCAAAAGGAAAATTTGCTCCATATTGGAAAGGCTCGTACTTCATCGGAAAGATAATTATGAAAAAAGCATTGTATCTGGGCGACATCGAAAGGGATGATCTCGAAGCAGCAGTAAACGCAGACGCAGTAAAAAGGTACTATGTCTAGGCCCCCTGTTGCAATGATTCTGCCCCGTTGAGATGATGAAGGTTTTCATTACCGCTACCCAAGCACAATCAACCCCTTGGTAAACCCATTTGAGCCGGTTACTCTTCTTTGACCACCCTCTTTGGAACCTGGAAATGTTATTCAAAAAAAAAAGAGAAGAAAAGAAAAACATAAGAAAAAAATGAGGAAAAAATGAAAAATGATAAATAAACAAAAAATAGTTTAGGAAACATGCCTGAACTACGTCTGACTTGATTCTGAAAAGATACATAGGCAGCCTTTTTCTGGGGTTTAGACACACCAAAATAAAAATCCGAAGTTCCCCAATAAGTAAAGCTGGGGCAGATGATATAATGGCTCAGCCATGAGCCCACCCAATGTGGTTCCAAATTTGTAATACAGTCCAAAATTCTTGTTACCCAAAAAACATCCTTCCAATCAATTGGTAAAGGTGTGGGATTTGAAAAACATCATTGTTGGAATCTGATGTAGTCCAAATTGAGAGAAATAAAATAAGAGAGTCTTATCAGTGAAAACCTACATGCACCATAAAGCGATAGTGCGTAGAGAAATTGAAAGTGAGAGAGTCAGATTGGTGAAAACTCGTAAAGAGAACCATTGGGCGACAGTGAGAAGAGAAATGAGAGAGGTCGATTGGCGAAAACCCGCAAAGGGTGCCCTTGGTCGAAAAGAGGACACCTCCCATCACTGAAAGAGTTCTGACAAGGTTCCCTGGTTTTGAAACATGGGTCACTGAGCATACGAGAAGTTGAGAAAGTTTGTGTGGGTCGGGAATCCAGTCCAAGAAGCATGTCATGTCTATTTGAAGCTTGCATGCATCCCCAGATAAGTCCTTCTTTTTCCCCGAAAGGGACGCTTCTATTTAAATTCATCCTCTTGCTCTCTATTTACTTTTTCCTTGAATCCCTTTCGTTCCAACTCTGATTCTGAAACTATTACAAAGAAAAGGTAGCAGGACTGGTATACAAGGCCCTACCCAGCAAGAGCTAAAGAAAGGTACCCAGCCTCAGCGAGTGCATTAAGCCAATCCCGAATGGCCATGATGGTTGATGCTTTTGAAGAAATATATGGAAAAGGAAAGAATGCTTAAAGACAAAGGTCATAATAGCAGAATAAAGTGAAAGATGGAGCCCTACGCGGGTGAATTATCATGAAATCCTAAAGGTTGAGGCCCTTGGCTCGAACGAGAGAATGATCTTCAAAACCAGCAAGCAACAGAGGCTCTCAACAGAAGTTGGGTCGGGATCAAACAATCAAGGCCGCAGAACCAGCCACCATTTCAAACTAACAATTGTTTTTTGTTGAAAATTGAAACAGGTGCGATACGAGCAACTGTATAAAAAGCAGGTGTAGTCAAAAGGAAAATGTGCAAGTGTTGAAACAGCTTGTAGCAAATAATCAATGCAAAAGGGAAGTTTCCCCCAGTTTCCTGCATCTTAAAAAATAAAAAGGGAGAAAGAAGATAACAAAAGAGGAAAACCCGAAAAATGATAGTTTAGAATTCCCAATACCAACCTTTAGCCAACATTAAGGCTCCAATACCTGAGTTGAGAGTTTTTCTCCTTAGCCAACATTAGGGCTCCAGTCCCTGAGTTGAGCGTTTTCCCTTTAACCAACATTAGGGCTCCAATCCCTGAGTTGAGCGTTTTTCTCCTTAGCTAACATTAGGGCTCCAATTCATGAGTTGAGTGTTTTTCCTTTAGCCAACATTAGGGCTCCAATCCCTGAGTTGAGTGTTTTTCCTCTAGCCAACATTAGGGCTCCAATCCCCGAGTTGAGCATTTTTCCTTAGCCGACATTAGGTATCTAATCCCTGAGTTGAGCGTTTTTCCATTGCCGACATTAGGGCTCCAATTCTTGAATTGAGCGTTTTTTCTTAGCCGACATTAGGGCTCAAATCCTTGAGTTTAGAGTTTTTCCTTAGCCAACATTAGGGCTCCAATCCCTGAGTTGATCGTTTTTCCTTAGCCGACATTAGGGCTCCAATACCTGAGTTTAGCTTTTTTTCCATAGCCAACATCAGGGCTCCAATCCCTGAGCTGAGAGTTTTTCCTTAGCCAACATTAGGGATCCAACCCCTGAGTTGAGCATTTTTCCTTAGCCAATATTAGGGCTCAAATCCATGAGTTCAGCGTTTTTTCTTAGCCAACATTAGGGCTCCAATCCCTAAGTTGAGCGTTTTCCTTAGCCAACATTAATGCTCCAATTCTTGAGTTGAGCAATTTTCCTTACCCGACATTAAGGCTCAAATCCCAAAGTTAAGAGTTTTTTCTTAGCCAACATCAGGGCTCGAATACCTGAGTTGAGCATTTTTTCCTTTAGCCAACATTAGGGAACCAATCCATAAGTTGAGCGTTTTCCTTAGCCTACATTAGGGCTCCAATCCCTGAGTTGAGCGTTTTTCCCCTTAGCCAACATTAGGGCTCCAATCCCTGAGTTGAGCGTTTTTGCTTAGCCAACATTAGGGCTCCAATCCCTGAGTTGAGCATTTTTCCTTAGCCAACATTAGGGTTCCAATCCCTGAGTTCGGCGTTTTTCTTTAGCCAACAATAGGGCTTCAATCCCTGAGTTGCGCCTTTTTAGATATAGGGCCTCCACTCCCTAGTCTCCTTTGGCCAATTTTTGCGACAGGACTCTGCCCCAATTTATCCTATTATAGACAAATACAATTCTTGAGAACCAATAAAAAGAAAAGAGAAAAAGAAAACTTTAGATTTTTGTCACAAATAACTCACGAAATTTTCCTAATACAAAACTGGGGCAGAAAATTTTGCTCGTTTGTTTGCTATTTGAGCAGGTTTGACCTCAAAGCAACGGTTCGGAGTATCTGAAAGAATAGGTCTCAATCCAGGGTATAGGAAAGAAGAAAAAGAACAAAAGAAATTCAAATGCTGAAGCGAACATGGATGCGAGCTGATCAAAACTTGATTGAAATCACAAGCTCCGCTGGTCCCGCTCTGATTCAATGCTGAAGAAAGAACCAACACCTACAGCTTGCGAGCACCAAGATTCAGATCGCAGTCCACAACAAAAGCAGCTAAGACTCACTATCAAGCTCCAAGATATTTATGGACAGGAATCTTGTAACTCATAGTTGATAGGCATAGCTAGCTTAGCCTTGATTTTCCTTTTGGTGTAATAAGGAGGTTAGCAAGCAGTAGCAGCAGCATCAGCAGTGAAAATACAGTTTCGGTAGTCCCAGCAACAAAACATTCCTGAACTATGCTGACCTGATTCCTCTTTAGCCGGGGATATGTAGGCAACCTCTGAAGTAGGGTGCGATCAAGCTTTTCAAAATGCTTCTCATGGAGTGTCAAGAAGGCAAAACTCTCTCATGATTGCTCATTTATCTTTGTCCGAAAACCCTTCGTATCTCCAAGCAAAGAGGGGTAGCTGTGAGCACGTGATTTTTTCATAGTATAAATTACTCCTATTAAATTCTTAAATGTAGGATTTTTTCCTTTATTTATGTGATTTTTAGAATTCAATTGCATAGTTGTGCGTTTGTTTGTATTTTGTACGCATTTTTATTGATACAATTCAAAAAAATACAAAATAGCCCAGTTGCATTTAGGACACCATTTTTCAATATTATTAGCGTCATTAATTGGTTAACATTGCAAAAACTGAAGAAAATAAAAAAAAATTAGTTCTTTTGCATTTTTCACTTTTAATTGCTTGATGTTTTCCTTAATTTCCTTTTAAATTAGGATTTAGTTAATCTGAAAATTAATTAGTTTAATTTTTGTGTTAAACCAGGTCCTTATTATTTTTAGGTTAATTTTGTATTTAATAAAATCAAAGCTAGTAATTAATAAATAAAAAAATGAAAAGAATTAAAGGAAATGTGACTATATTAAGAAGACCCAGTGTTGGGCCAATTTGGCCTCAGCCCAAGCCAAATCCCACCAAACCTTGACTCAACCCAGCCAAAACCCATAGCCAAGACGGTCCAGCCCTGTTAGCTCCATAAACGACGTCATTTTTAGGAATTCAATCAGGGCCATTGATTTAGTTTGATCAAGCGGCCAGGAATTGCGGAGGAATATATATATATATATATATATATATATATATATATATATATTTCACCCCCACCCCCAAATAAACCTCGTACCCTGTCTCTAACACCCCTACACATACCACCGCTCCTCTGCCGTCTCCCACCGTCCGCTGCCGGCCGAAAATCGCCTCCGCCGGCGGTCATGCTCTGATGACCCCCAAAATTACATCACCCCACCTCTTCGACCTCCTATTCAAGATCTTTCATTGTTGTCTCTTGAATATCAACTAGTCTTCTCGAATATTGGTTTGAAGCGGAGGCTGCTCTGCCGCACGCGACGGCGCCGACTCCAATTGACTCCAAAAGAACACCATAACACTCCCCTCACTTTCCTTATCCCAAAAATGTAAGCCCCGTCCCTCGAATGTCGACCAAGCTCCTTGAATATCCATTTGAAATGGCGACTGCTCCACCATACACAGCGGCGCTGCCTCCAAATCCCACCTAAATTACACCCTAGGGTCTCCTCATCTCCCTCTTCCAAAACCCTTGACTATTTTCCTTCAAATCATCACCGATTTTCTCGAATTTCAAATATATAGATGACAGAACCCTACAAGTTCAAATGGCTCGATTTCTTCCCAATTGTCTTGGGCCCAGCATCGGATTCGAGTCATTAAATAATGGATTTTGTTTGTTCTTGGTGAAGAACAAACGTTTAACATTATTCTGAGGCTCGAATCAGAGTCCAGCCCTGTTCAAGCCTTGCATAGGTGAGTTTTCTTTTCTTCTTTTTTTTTTATTTATTTCATTTTAAAATTAATTTCTGATTAGTTCCATGCTTTATTTTATTTTATTGGCAGTAACTAATATTCTAGGTTTTGTATTTTAGATTAGTTTAAACTTCTGATTTTATTTTCTCCGATTCGTGTTGATGCTAATTCATGACCAATGTGGTTGAATGGATTAATTTAAATTGTTGAGGTTTGATTTAGGATTAAAATAGGTTTAGTATAATTTGATTAGTCATAGACTGTTTGAGTATTACTGTTTCTATATGGCATTTTACCTTGTTTTGAATTGCTTCAATTAATACTTTACTGTTTTTCAATGATATATTTAGCTTTAGAATTCATATTAGTTAGATTAAAATTAGGTTCAACATAGGAAACAGGATTATTGATTCAATTTCAGGAATTGTTGGATATACCTGAATATTCTCAACCCTTAATTAATTAACTATGCTTAGTTTTGACCAAGTTAATAGGGCTGTAGTTAGGTTTAACTAGGTTAGTAATTCAGAGTTGGGTAGTATAGGTAATTCAATAAATGGAATCCAGTAAGTAATTGAAATTGGAACCTTTTAGATGGGGTTTCATTCGAATTCAGAAAGTTTAGCATTGTTACTAAGCCAACAAGGCATAAAATGAGGGGTCTAAGTAACGAAAATCTGAATTTAAAAGATGGACCTAAGGTGAAAATAAAAATCTTAAGTTGCCCTAATTTTGCCTATAAAAGGCATATCCCTTGGTTTGTTTCAAGGGAGGTTTTTTTTGGGATTTTTGAAAAAAAAAGAGAAAAATCTGAAAGTCTTGGAGTGAAAATTTCGAACAAAAAATGTTCAGATCTGAAGCTTAGAGAAATCAGAAAATTCAAAAACTCAAATTCGAAAGTCACTAAAAATTACTAAAATTTCAAACGAAAAAGGGTTCCAGATATGTATCTACTCAGTTGCATTGGGTCATAGAGCTGGATTTTAAAAACACTCACCATGTTTTGGTTAATTGGAGCTTAGTTTGGAAATCTACTGCGTATTGTCCTTTTTCTTTTCTGGGTTCTGGATTCGAAACTGTTGTTTTTCTATTGAAGTTATTGTTATTGTTCATTGCTGCTAGCTGACTTCTATTTCTTCACATTTTTGCTTCAATTTTCAGGTATAAGTCCTGAACCTTTGATGATGTAGTGTTTGATTTAAGCAGTGAAATACCAACCTTGTTACTCCTTGCCCATTGCTCCTGTTTTCCTACTGTTATTAATAGTCTAGCTTAGTTAAAATTTATTTGAGTCGTTAAATATTGTAATTAAACATGGACCGCGGACTTTGATACATTTGGATCCCCATTTGTTCATGATTTATGCATTAAAAGTGTTATATATTCAAGTAGCCAGTAACTTAAATGCTTTATGGAATAACTGTTAAATACACCAATAGCCAGTAGTATTATTCAATTAGCTAGTAGTATTATTCAGGTAGCCAGTGGCATTATTCGGGTATTCTGTAGTGTTGATACACATTAGTTCATTAAACTTGCAATTGACTTTTAGCTGTTTAAATGCCTTAGTCATTTCGAAACTCGACCATGAACATTAGTAGCTGTTTTAGTTGTTTAAAATGTTTAGTTATGATTCAAATGCCATAGTTACTTTGTATAATCTTAAAATACATTAGTTATCCTGGGAGTCAGGTTAAGAGTCGGTTAATAGTTTAGTTGTTTACATGCTTCAGTGATTTTAAATCATTTAGCTACTGTATTTGTTGAATTGTTAGTTTAAATTGTTTCAACTCCTGAAATAGTCGTCTACTACGATAATTTAGAACTCAAAAGATTCCAAAAATTCAAAGTACAGTCACTAAATCTGGGCAAAAATTCATATTCAATTTGGGTTTGTGCAGGGTTTGTATAGATTTTCATAATCTGGCTGAACTCATTTTGCGGGTCCATTTTAGGGCCCAAGATGCTGGAAGTCTTAATTGAGGCTATAGGTTTAAATTTGAATATAAGTTTTGGGCCTTCCAAGTTAAATAGCATATCTGAATTAAGAAGTTTTCCTCTTGTTTAAGTATGGACTTGAGTTTAAGGCCCGAATTCTTTGAATGCTTTTAATAGTAGTAATTAGTAATGCTAATTAATTAGGCCTTTTAGAGACAATCCTTAATAGAGAATAATAGTTCCTTTTAGGATAGCCTTTAAAATAAATTGAGGTGCTCCATGCCAAACAATATTCATAAATTGTGTGGTCCTTATAAAATATTTACCTTAAAATACTTAAATCCAAATCTCAACAGTGTTAAAGTATGTCAAAATCACGGGTGCATTTACTTTGATTAGCTTAAGTCACTTCTATGGCGTTGTATTGCCATTGAGGGTTGTTGTAAGCTGAATATAACTTGGATTTCGACTTGAAGTTACTATAGGAGCTAGTTATATTGTGTTCTTGCATGTGCCTAAGATTATATTGACGTTGATTAAGTTAAATGGATGGAGTATACATGAACTAGTGAATAAAGTTACTAATTGAAGATAGTTGGAGTTATGGATTGTTTCCTTTATTATAAAATTTGGTATAAGGATAGAATCATTAATGAATGACTTCATTACCATGTCAATGATAATTGTAATTTAATGTAAGAAGTCTATACGGGGTATATGGGTTATACGGATTCCAATTAGAGCTTACTGCTTGTCGTGAAGTAGTTGTGACTTGTTGTTGTTGTATGGTGTCTTGTTATTGATAGTTATATGTTGATGGATTTCTCTAGTTATTATTGTTGGTATATGGTATTGGTGGAGGCCCTTGTTATAAGGGAGCTGCTGCCCAAATTTACGTAAGCGATCTACTAGCTTAAGTTATAGACTTAGTCTATGCTCAGCACTGATATTGAATCTCCTTATGCTATCATATATCGAGTTGACTTGTTTGAAGAGTTCCTTGGAAGGTATTAAGGACTCAACATGTATAAGTTATGTTAGGGCACTTACTTCTTTCTTTTGGCATGCTCTATGTGAGCACATGATTTTTGCCTCATTAAAATTACTCATACAGAATTCTCAGACTTAGGATTTTCCTTTTTATTATTCAATTTTAGGATTTAATTGCGCATATTTATGTATATTTTTCATTGGTGCATGCATGAAAAGTTATAAATAATACAAAAAGTTACATAAGCATGTAGGATTTGATTTCACATATTTTTGTTAGAATTAATTGGTAATTAGAGTTTTGTTTTGCGAAATGTAAAAAAAAACAAAAATAAGTAGTTTATTTTGGCGATATTTAATTTGTAGTCTCAAAATTGTTAATTTTCATTTTTGATTAGTTTAGGTGATTAATAGTCTAATCTAGTTGAATTTAGTATTTAGTTTAATAAGAAATTTTAAAAATGAAAATGAAAGAAAGAAGAGATAATTGAAAAGAATTAGATCAGGCTGGCTACAATTTGGCCAAATCTGGGTGGCCCAAATACCCTACCCGTCCCAAAAGTATCCAAAAAACCGACCTAACCCGTCTCTGACCTAAGCTGCTATGAGAGACGCCCCAAAACTAAGTCGTTTCGGGGCCATCAATCTCAGTCGTTCATCAACAATAATCCAACAGCCTGAGTTCGATAAGGATGCTACATAAAAGTGTCTGAATAGACCAAACCCCAGAGACAAACAGCCTCTTCCTCGTACCCTCTATCTCTGTCGATACACCGCCCTATAGCCGCCGGTCGAAAATCCTCTCCGCCGGCGGCAGAGCTCCGATGTTTCCCAAAAATACAACCCTGACTCATTGTGCCCTCCTCTTCCGATGCCCTAAGAATAAAGTCTCAACTGTGAGCCGATCTCTTCGAATATTGAAATCTTTGGGCACCACTTCCGCCGCCCACGGCGGTGCTACTGCCGGAACCTTTCCAAAATAACACCCTATGTCCCTTACCCCATGCCCATAACGGATCCATGGTCAAATTCCTCAGAACCCCTACCCATTGCTTCGAATATTAGTTCAAAGCACTGACCAAATCTCTAACCTCCCCGGAATCCCTTGAAAATGATACCAGGTAACCTCATCACCTTCCCCTCCACAAATTCACAACCAACAGCCTTCGAATACAACTGAACCTGGCCAAAAATCAAATAGAAAAATGATCTGAAACACAAACCCATCCCAAACTAACTGACCTTACACTCGATACCCTTCCCCCTCTCAAATGATTGCACAAAGTTCCCAAAAGGCCCAAGACATTCCCAGATTTGAAACCAGAAATGATTGGAAACCATGAGACATGAAGGTCAAAGGTCTTAGGGCTGCGGTGTTAAGCTAAGTTACCTGTTTTCCTTTTGATTGCTTCTAATTTTTCTTTGTTTTTGTTTTGTGTGAGTACATGAATGTTCTATTTGCTCATCTATGAAAATATTCTGATTAGTTGTTTTGTTTTCATCCAGAATCATGTGCCTTTTGTAGTAAGTTTTTGATTACCCTTTCTGAATGGTCCATTTACCAATTGAATTCATAGATGTTCCTTGACTAATTTGAATTATTCTGTTAGCTCAAATTGTTCATCTCTTCCCTGGTTTAACTTTCCCTTTTCGTTTCAATTTGGTCAATGTTCATTTGTGATAAACTTTGTGTTTGTTTCTGAAGTTTGTGCTGGTTAGCTTTGCTTTTGCCTCTGAGTAATTTAGTCCTATATTTTGGTACCTGTATAAATCCACTTGTATATATGTGTTTCATTGACCTGTTACTTATCAATTTTGACCATTATTTTGTTTGCCTTTTAATAGTATAGTGTAGTCTTCAATTTAATAGTTAAGTCATGCCCAGTTTTCTTAAAATTCGACCCCAACTGATAATGAGACCATGGTTTATGGCCTTGAGTAATTGACCATAGTCAACTCCTGACCAAATGGATAGGCACCAGGGTAGAAGATATTTAGGCTAGTAATTAAGAAGGAAAGGGGTAACAGGGGTATTTGGGCATAAGAATCTTGTAACAAATCCCTAGAACCTTCTAGTTGGAGGTTCAAAATACAATTTCTGGTAAATTTTCTCTTATAACTTGAGTCACAAGTTAAATAATAAGGGACCAATTAAGCAATTCTAGAAATTGGGGAAGGGACTAATAAGAAAACAAGAAGAAAATGTTGCCCTAAGGCGTTGGCGATAAAAGGGTATCTTGTTGTTTTTAAAAGGAGGGGAGGAAGTTGAGAAAACCATCTGAAAAATTCCCTGAAAATCCCAAGATTTTCTAGCCAAAAACCTCTTAAAATTTCAAAAAATAATCAGATTTATATTCATTGTAAGGTGACGATGACTCGAAGCATATGCATTTAGGGTGTTAGAGTTTTCAGCAGCTAATTTAGGCATTGATCCCAGGCTGGTTTGCTTTGTTCAAGCTATAGGATTGGAACTTGTGCTATGTTGGCCTTTCAATATCTTCCTGAGTTCCAAATACTACTCCTGGATTTTAATTGGTTGATCTTGTGTTATTTGTTGCTTCTCGCTTACTTTACTCATAGATGTGTTTCCTCTTTGCTATAATTCCAAGTACTCATTCTCACTCAGGGAATATGAAAATGCATAGATGTGTATATGCATGGTCGCATTTGATAATGAAAATATTTGTATTTTTCATGTTAATGTCATAGCTGCAAATGTTACTATTTTAGTGGTATTTAGAACATTCATCTGATTTAGTTGGTGCTGTAATATGTATAAACATTTGGACTATACTGGAATGTTATTTAGATTGTTATCTTTAAGTTATTTAAATTTCAGTAGGGTGAAAACATGGTAGTCAACAATTTGCCTAAATTTCCTATTTGATTCAATAATAGGAACATCATGTATACGTATATGTTAACCCATAGTGATAGGTTTCTCAGATTGCCTATGTCAATTTTAAACTTGCGTTTTGGTATAGTAACTCACAAGTAGGAACGTGTCGCATTATTTGGAGTTTTACCTCATCAGACGTCTTTAATATGTTAAAATGATCAACTATGAATAATCTTAACAGTTATAGTGTAACGATTTGGGAAATGTTATCCTTATGATTAATTTGTAGTTCCAAATTTCTGGGCTCAATTGAAGGCCCGGATTGTTGTAATTGTGAAGTATAAAAATATACCCCTGGGCTAACGGCGTCGCTAATAAGGCCCAATGGCAGAAATTAGCCATGAAAGTGCTGAAGATATACACTGTTGAATGTTTCTTTTGGACAAACCATTAATATACAAGTTGATTAGGACTTCTCTTTTATTTAGAGACACGAATAATAGAGAATCATAGTTCCTTTAGGCTGCCTTTCTAAAAATAAACATGAGTGTGCCCTCTAATTGTAATAAAATGCTTATAAATTTAGGAAATGTCGTTTAGTGAATTTCGCGATTTTTCCACGAAGTTAGAAATGCGTAGTTGCATTAGGCGCGTTGTTTTAATAATGTATCTTCCTAAATTCGGGTGCGCATTTATGTGACCCAAATCCAAATCTCAACGATGTTCAAATGTGTTGATAACCCGTGTGTATTTATGTGACGTGGTTCGAGACGTGTTTTAATAACGTTGCAAATATTCCAAAAAATAAATAAAGCGGTTAATAATGTTAAAATTGCACTATATGACTAACATGTATAAAAATTAGAGTTTTAACGAATTGTAATAGTTTGAGCGAACGTTCTAGAACTACGGGATCCGAGGGTGCCTAACACCTTCCCTCAGGTCAACAGAATTCCTACTTAGAATTTCTGGTTCGCAGACTCCAATTGGGCAGTCGAATAATTTCCTCGATTTGGGATCCTAAATAAATCGGTGACTTGGGACACCAATAGCCAAACCTATCCCAAGTGGCGACTCTAAATAAATAAATAATCTCATTTCGAATAATGTCAATTTAATTGGAAAAACTCCCTTATACGTTTATCCTTCGGGGTAGTCGTGTAAAAAAGGAGGTGTGACAGCTCTGGCGACTCCGCTGGGGAAATGAACCCAGAATCTCTGGTTCAGGGTTCAAGAATTTGAGATTAGAATAATTGTTATATTTGGCTTCGCCTGATTTGCCTTCATGTTCTATGCTAAGTGCTAAATGCTTTTACCGCTTTCATATTATCAGAACTGTACATATAAACTGCTACGAAACCCTTCTCTTCTCACCTCCGGGGATGTGCTTACTGGTTGAGAATCCCTATTTTGTTAGTGTCATACCGGAAAATAATAAAGAGTCTAAACAAGTTACTAAGCCGGATGGCCTTTTGGTTCCCGGTACGTAGCCCCCTCCTCGACTCGAGTTGTCTGCTCGGGTGCACAGCCTAGACCCTATACCAAGGTTTTTAACTTAGAATAACTTGACCTCATGCTAGATCCCTAGTAGGAACGCCTATTTGCATCATGCATTTGACTTAGGCGACTCAACACAGGAGTTGGGTCCGTCTAGGACAGGTGACCCGAAATAAAAGACTATCCTAATGCATATTACGTGCTACTTGTCCATTCATTTGCATTGGATTCGCATGTTGACCGGCTTGTGGATATAGAGGAAATTTGAAAGGTACTGAGATTAATCATTTGTAAAACCAATGCTCAAATAGCACCGAAGTGCTACCGGATTTTTCAAAACAAAGAAAAATACAAAACAAAGGGAAAAGAAAATGGGAAGTTTTTCAATAATATTTTTGGTTTTGATAAATTGTTTTGACCGAACTACGCCGGTTTGATTCTCGTCAGGAGCGAGATACATAGGCAAACCCCATCGGGTCCAACCTCCCTTTTTCAAAAAAAATAACCAAAACAATTGGCAGTTTTAATTATTTTCTTAAAAAAACCCAGGTGATTCTGTTATTGCCATAAGCAGCCGAATGTTATCGCAAGGGGCCTGAAGGCTTATTTTGCGCTAATGGCCACCCATGAATCTCATTTTTGACCAGCAAGCGAACACAACCTTTAAAATCTTCCTTCGGAAGTGTTGCAAGGCCGTATTCGCAAAGCTGGGCCCTGATTTTAAGAAATAAAATTCATAAAGTACCGGTTTTTATATTTTGTGGAGTCAAATAGTCAAATCTTGGAGATACTAATTCACCTTATTAAATGTGCAGAATGAGCACGATAATGTTCATGAACAAAATTCCCTTGGAGTTGCGACTGTGGTGGAATAACCCGGGGGAAATCAGCTCAAATGGAAGGAACATCGATGTTTTGTGTTCATGGTATTTTTCTTGGGTCTTCTGGTGTTTCCACGAAAGGATGGGAATATTGACATACGGATAGCAGGGGTTGTCAGCACTTTAATGACTCAGGCCAAAAGCACCCTCGCCCAATGATCTTATCCGAAATTTTCCGTGCTCTCACCGCCTGTAAAGCAGGAGGAGACTTCTTCGAAGGATGTAACCTGTTGTTACAAATATGGATAATCGAGCATATATGCCACCGGCCTCGGTTCATGAATTATGGGTCATCGACAAAGAGCTGCATAGAAGAATTCTGCAATAGGTTTGATGGGTTTAGAGTACCTGAGGGTGTCACAGAATCGGTGTTGCATCTCCGGGTTATCACTGCAAATCAGATATAGTGGACTTTGGGTGGCTCCCTGTGGATGAAGTTATGTATATGCCAGCCACCGGACCTCATTTCCTTCTGATGGATCTCCGAAGTATCCAGCCTTATGCGCCATACAGAGTACTAAGACAATTAGGTAGATGCCAAATGATCCCCAGGGATGAGGATATTAGTCGTCACGCGGTTGGGATAAGCCCAAATGGTCAATTCCCTGAAGTCGTCGTACGTCAGATCTGGAGTGAATGTCAATACTTGGCAGCAGGTACTCGAGTACGCAACATATCTAAAGGCGAGGTTGCACCGGGGTATGGTTCTTGGTACAAAAGAGAAATAGAGCCTGGAAGGCCGGCTAAGAGACCGCATCTCCAAGAATTTGCAAAAACATCGCAAGAGCAATGGGATTGGCTAGCCAAGGAAAATAAATATAGGAAGATTGGAAAAGCAAATCAAAGAGCTGCAATTTGAAGATAGTTTGCAAGCTGCAGCCAGTGAGGGAGAAAATAAGAAATTAACTAAAGAAAATGAAGCATTACGAGCCCAAATCCAGAAAATGAAAGCAGCCACATAAAATCCCCCTAGAAGCACAATAGATGAGAAACTCATAGAAAATTTGCGGCAGAAAGTAACCGAGTATGGGTTTGACTTGAATAAGGTGGAAGGAGAGTTATTCAGGGTTCGGAAACAATTGGCTAAAAGTGCGGAGGAACGAGCACGCATCCTTGAGCGATTAAAAGAAGGGCATAACAATTAGATTGTTGATTTAAAGCGGAGGATCATCATGGCTGAGAATAGAATGACCAAGCAAGTCGGGGATTTCAAAGCCGAAAGAGAACATTGTTATACAGTAATAGCAAAGTTGGAGATGGATTTGCGACAATTCCACGAGCTAAATCAGGTAGCAGAGTGAAAGCTAGAGGCAAGGGCCCAGCAAATTGGGCGTTTGTTGCAAGAAAAAGGTACTATTAGGGAAAAGATACGGGTAATCGCAGATTACATTACCACAAAGTGCAACCATTGCGAGGATATAATAAAATCCATGTTCTTTGCCACCGCCATGAATTTTGTTCGGCAAGTGATGGAAGACCTCCACCATCTCCAAGGTAGTTTAGCACGCAAGCCTGAGGCAAGGCCGAGTGATTCCCCACAATCTCCAAAAGCAGTTGAAGTCTTAACGTATTCATGATTTCTGAAAAATTGTATTTTTCTTAAAAGAGTCTGTCAGTTTGTATTTTCTTTTACACACCATTCGAGTCTGTAAATTTATTGTGTCCAAGTCTGTTAGTTGCCTTTAACTTTGTTAGTTTTTGCAACCAAAATTTTCCTTTATAAGAATTGAAAATCCCAAAATATCATTTTATTTCCATCACATTTTTCTTATGAACTACGCTCGGTCTGATTCATGCGGGGCATGATACATAGGTAATCTTCATAGGATTCGACTATATTCTTAAAAGAGGAAAACCAAAGCAAGGAAAGCTAAAAAGGAAAAAAGAATTGGAAACCAAAAGGAAGTCCGGAATAAATGTCGGGACGACGCATGCGACCATTGAAAACATATGGAAACCCGTTAACTATGTAGGTGCATCATACCCAACATGTGATTCTCTGTTTGCTATCTATCCCAGCCTAACCATTTGTAATTCTAGATTCCAGTCACAGGTTATTAGAACACTGTTTGGTTTGTGGTAAACTGGCATCGCATCGATATTTCACCAGATCAAAAGGAAGCGCTGAAATGTCATCTGAAATGACTTTACCAGCAGTTCCCATCTCAGAGGATAGCCCAATTGAAGGGATCCCGGCCTCAAAATCTGCGGCAGCTGAAGAAAATAGGATCCTTCGACTCAGAGTTATGGAGATGTGGGATGCATGAAAAAATGGAAGAGAGCCACCAAGCATCATCCCTGGATTTCCTGAGCTCTTCCCAAGGTCGGGGGGTACCTCCACTGTTCCCATGAGCCACCCAAACATCCTTTTGGGACAGCCTACCATACCAGCCAACTTTTTCGGAGCACCTTCTGAAGTCCGCCCTTAGATGCTCACATCTGGCCCAGTTCCTAATATTTTTACGGCTCCTCCATATGCAGCCACCACATAGCCTGCAGCCCCAAGACCCATGTTTGATCCTACAGCTGTCACATTTCAAACTCTCAACTACCAAACCGAGCCTCCCCCATACCCCACATATACTTATCCTCAACCAGCATATGAACTCACACCGGTGCAGGATAAAACTCCTAAAACACCTGAACAAGATGAGATAGCAAGAAGGATGAAAAGCGTTAAGCAGAGTTTGAAAAACATGCAAGACTTGAGTTGGCAAAAGAACGTGTCTTACACAGATCTTTGCATGTTCCCGCATATACATCTTCCCCTAGGATTCAAAACACCAAAGTTCGAAAAGTACGATGGTCATGTGCGACCCCATTGCTTATTTGAAAATACACTGCAACCAATTGCATGGGGAAGGTGGAAAAGAAGAACTATTGATGGCGTACTTCAGGAAAGGCTTGGTAGGCATCGTCTCTGAATGGTACATGGACCAGGATATCACTCGATGGCATATTTGTGATGATCTCGCCCGGGATTTCGTAAGGCAATTCCAGTATAACGTTGACATTGCCCCGAACAGGAACTCTTTGGCCAACTTGAAAAAGAAACCGTTCGAAAATTTTAGAGAATATGCTGTCAAGTGGCGCAAACAAGCGTCAAGAGTAAAACCGCCCATGGATGAGACAGAGATGGTCAGTGTTTTTCTCCAGCCACAGGAGGCGGATTATTTTCAAAATATGATGTCCACAATGGGAAAACCTTTCGCGGAAGCAATCAAGATCGGCGAGATGCTAGAAAATGGCTTGAAAACAGGAAGAATTCTAAGCCAGTCAGCCATAAGGACGACCTCCCAGGCCATACAAAGCGGGGAAGGAGGAGTCGCAAGAAACAAAAAGAAAGAAGAAGCTTCAATGGCAGCCTCCGGCATGAGAAGGCACCAATTCCCCAGGCCCATGTTCTCAGAAAAGACCTCTCAACACTACTATCCCCATCAAGGCATGCATTATGTTCCCCAACCTTATGCAGTTATGAATGCTCAGCCATTCGCTCAACCACAACAACAGGGCAACAGAAACCAGGCCCCGAGAAATCAGCCTCCCCAAAACCATTAATATCCCCACCCTCCACAAAACAATTTTTCGTCCCAGGGAGCCGCCCAGAAGACAAAACTTTACAATGATAGGGGAGTATTATTCCACCTTATTCTCAAAAAAGATCCAGATAGGTCTCTTGCAGCCCGTGCCCCCAAAAAGGCAGAACCCTGAGTCGCCGTCCTATCAACGGGGTGTACGCTATGCATATCATTCAGGGGCCGAAGGGCACAACACTGAAAACTGTTGGACTCTGAAGTGAGCAGTGGAGGATCTAATAGAACAAAATAAAATAGTGCTGAGAGATGAAGATGTCCCGAACGTAACCAATAACCCGTTACCGGCTCACAACAATGGGCCAGTGATCGGGATTATTTGTGAGGACAAAGAGTTCGACCCTGATTTAAAATCCATAATAGCCATTGCTGATGCAGATAAAAACCAAAGGTTACCCCCAAGAAGGTTGAAGAAAAGGAAATGAGTGAAGTCAAGCACCTGGAAACAGAGAAGAAGGTTGAAATTAAAACTGAGACGGCACCCGCCGAGGAAGCCATACTTTATATCCCACGGGGGCGTCAAGAAAAATAGACCACTCTGAGTCCCCCAAAAAGATTTGAATTGAACAAGACGGTGTATGTACCCAAGGGAGCTTATGTGGTACGGGGACCGATTAAACCACCAAGGGTGAATGAGCCCGTGGTAATCGGTCGCGTGCCTCAGAAGCCAATGACTGACCCTTCTGCAGTCCCATGGAACTACCAAGAAACCATAGTAACACACAAAGGCAAAGAGATCACTGGGGAAACTCAAAAGGGCCACCCCGCAAAGATATATTCGGACATGGAAGAAGTGAGCACTGCCACCAAAAGGCGATTTCCACCCAAAAAGCCCGTAAATGCTGAAGAGGCAGAGGCCTTCTTTCGAAAGATGAAATGCCATATTATGAGGTAGTGGACCAGCTCCGGAAGTCTCCCGAGCAAGTCTCTTTGTTATCATTGCTGATGAATTCTCCAGAGCACCAGAAAGTGTTGGCTAAAACCATGAATGAAGCTTACGTGCCGGTTCAAACATCCATGGAAAAATTGGAGAAAATGGCGGAAAGATTCTTCGCTATTAAATCAGGTTACATTTAGCAAGAATGATTTGCCTCTAGAGGGAGCTGCCCACAACAAAGCTTTGCATCTCACCATAAAATGTGAAGGCTATTACGTCAAAAGAGTAATGATAGATGGAGGTTCTGGGGTAGATATATGCCCACTGTCAACATTGCAAAGAATGGCAATTGGAACAGAGAGGATCCGTCCTAACAATGTGTGTGTCCGAGCTTTTGTCGGAATTAAAAGAGACACCATAGGGGAAATTGACTTAGTATTGACCATTGGTCCGATCGATTTTAAAGTGACATTTCAAGTATTAGATATGGACACATCCTACAACTATCTCCTACGAAGACCATGAATTCAAGCGGCAGGAGCGATGCCTTCTACTCTGCGCCAAATGTTGAAATTTGAACATGAGAACCAAGAGATTGTGGTCCACGGAGAAGATGAACAGTCAATTTACCATGATCCCTTTGTTCCCTGACTTGAAGCTAAAGAGGGAAGTGAGCATATAGTTTACCAGGATTTTGAAATTGTGGTAACTGATCAGCACAAAGAAAGCAAACCATTTCACTAGCCTTTAATCTCCAATACCTCAATTATGGTGGCGAGAGAGATGATACGCCTAGGGTTTAAACCAGGCAAGGGACTTGGAAGTTCTCTACAAGGAATAACTGAGCCGAACATTTTGCCTACCACAGAGAAGTTTTTTGGGCTAGGTTTCCATCCAACCAGAGGATAACACCTTGGCCAACTGTAGGAAATGTCATGGATGGGCTTTTCCACAACCCCTACCCCATTTGTATAAAACATTTGTGAAACCAAAGTACTGTGAGGAAGAAGACGAGACCTTCATAGCGGAGGAAATCGAAGAGATATGTAGGGCCATGAGGAAATTATTGTATGAAGCCAACATGGTCCAGCTGGGAGAAGGCTCAAGCACCGCTGAGGCGCTTTACATGGGACCGGATGCCAAATTGCAAAATTGGAAGGCCACACCTTTTCCAGTCAGGTTGGACGCCCGGTAGTCCTTCCTTGCCACCTTTTCTTGCATCACGAGTTATTTCAGGGTGTAGCTCAGATGTTTTTCTTTAGTATTTTGTCCTTTAAATTCCAAATGTAAAACTTGTTATCTTACAATTTCAAGAAATGAAATCAATATTTCATCGTCTGCACTCCTCTATTTTTCTGATTTTGTTTTTCTTCTATTTTTATTTCTTTTCTTTCAGTTCCAATAATGCGGCTTTAAATAATATGACATGCTCACGGACTTCATGCCACGGCCCAAACATGCGGCCTATTTGTGAAATAATGAACCAAGAACCATAGTGTAATGAAGAAGAGGCTTTTAGGTAAATCAGCCGAGAGTTGGAACATTGTGAAAATAAACCTATGCCGAAACTTAAACGATACTGAACCAGTTACTTGGGTGGTCTCGGCGAAATCAAGGAAACTAAAATAAGCATCCATGTAAAAAATCACTGGTTCAACTTCTTTTGGAATTCAAAGATGTATTTTCTTGGTCTTACTATGATATGCGTCGGTTGAGTGTTAATTTGGTGGTTCAAAAGTTGCCCACATACCCCGAATGCCCTCCAGTCCAATAAAAAGAAAGAAAGTTCAAACTTGATATCAGCGATAAGACCAAAGAAGAGATCACAAAACAGCTAGAGGTGGAGGTAATCCGAGTGGTTCGATACACCACATGGTTGGCCAATGTGGTCCCTATACCGAAGAAAGATGGGAAAACCCGAGTATGTGTACATTACAAAGATTTAAACAAGGCAAGTCCCAAAGAAAACTTGTCGTTGCCTAACATCACACTCTTGTTGACAACTGTGCCAAACATAAGATACAATCCTTCGTAGATTGTTACGCAGGATACCACCAAGTATTGATGGATGAGGAAGACGCCGAGAAAACAGCCTTTACCACACCTTGGGGGACCTACTGTTACAGAGTCGTGCCTTTTGGTTTAAAGAACATTGTGGAAACATATATGAGGGCTATGACTACCATTTTCCATGACATGATGCATCAGGAAATAGAAGTATATGTGGACGATGTGATTATCAAGTCCAAGACTCACGGTGATCATGTAAGGGACTTAAGAAAGTTCTTCGAAAGGCTTCGAAAGTATGATTTGAAATTGAATACAGCTAAGTGTGCATTTGGAGTCCCGTCAGGAAAACTTCTGGGATACTGACCAAGATAAAATCCATTCGAGAGCTACCTCCTCCAAAAACCAAGAAGGATGGAATGAGCCTGCTGGGAAGGCTGAATTACATCAGCCGATTCATCACCCAATTGACTTCCACATGCGAACCTATATTCAAGCTATTGAAAAAGGACGCAACAATTAAATGGACTGGTGAGTGCCAAGAGGCTTTCGACATAATCAAACACTACCTGTCCAACCCACCAGTCTTGGTTCCGCCGGAATCGGGAAGGCCGTTGTTTCTTTATCTAACAGTCCTAGAGAGCTCTTTTGGTTGAATTCTCAGGCAGCATGACGCCACGGGAAATATGGAGCAAGCCATCTATTATTTGAGCAAGAAGTTTACCAGTTACAAGGCAAATACACGCTACTAGAAAGAACCTGTTATGCCTTGACATGGGTGGCCTACATGTTGAGACATTACCTGCAAGCCCACACCACCTACCTCATACCCAAGCTGGACCCATTGAGGTATATATTCAAAAAATCGATACCCACAGGGCGATTGGAAAAATGGCAAATCCTGCTCACCGAGTTTGACATAGTTTATGTCACTCGTACCGCAATTAAGGCTCAAGCATTAGCAGATCATCTGGCCGAGAATCCATTTGACGATGAATATCAGCCTTTGAAAACTATTTCCCTTATGAAGAAGTAAATTCGGTGGAAGTAACATCTGAAGACATCCCCGCTTGGAAAATGTTCTTTGACGGAGCAGTAAACGCAAAAGGCGTAGGGATTGGGGCAATTTTAATCTCACCCATTGGACAACATTACCCAGCTACAGCAAGGCTCCGGTTTTTCTGCACCAATAATATAGCTGAATACGAGGCTTGCATCATGGGCATCAACATGGCCATTGACCAAGATGTTGAGGAATTGTTGATCATGGGGGATTCAGATTTGATCATCCGAGAGGCTCAAGGAGAGTGGAAAACAAGAGACGTTAAGCTCATCCCCTATCGATGGCATGTGGAGGATATCAGCAAACAGTTCAAGTCGGTACAATTCAGGTACATTCCTCGTTGTCAAAATGAGCTAGCAAACACACTCGCAACTCTTGCTTTCACGTTGCCTTACCCTAGAAACGCTTACGTTGATCCTTTGGAAATCCAAATCAAAGAAAGGAACGAGTAGTGTACTGTGACTGAGGCAGAGTCAAGCACCCAGCCCTGGTATTATGACATAAAGAGATTTCTGAAAACACAAGATTATCCCGAGCAAGCTACCGGGGAGCAAAAGAAACCATCCGACGGTAGGCGAGTAATTTCTTCTTGAGTGGTGATACTTTATACAAGAGGACCCCGGATCTCTACTTACTAAGATGTGTTGACACCAAGGAAGCTGGGAGAATTATGCATGAAGTACACGCAGGAGTGTGTAGACCTCATATGAATGTATATGAACTAGCAAAGAAAATATTTCGCTTTCTTCGAGCAGGGTACTATTGGATGACCATGGAGAATGATTGCTTCAGTTTCGTTCGGAAATGTCATCAATGTCAGGTGCACGGAGATTTGATTAATGCACCGCCAACCGAATTGCATCCTATGTCGGCACCCTGGTCATTCGCTGCCTGGGGCATGGATGTCACTGGGCTGATTGAGCCAAAAGCCTCAAATGGACATAGATTCATATTGGTTGCTATTGACTACTTCACAAAATGGGTTGAAGCCATCACACTTAAGTTTGTTACCAAGAAAGTTGTGGTAGATTTTGTGCATTCCAATATCATTTGTCGTTTCGGTATCCCCACAACCATCAGTATAGACAACGCAGCAAATCTGAACAGTCGTCTGATGGGAGAAATATGTGAACAATTTAAGATAACACAAAGAAACTCCACCCCTTACCGGCCCAAAGCTAATGGTGTCGTCGAAGCAGCTAACAAGAACATCAAGAAGATTTTGATAAAAATGATTCAAAGCTCAAGACAGTGGCATGAAAATTTGCCTTTTGCATTGTTGGGATATCGCACCACAGTGCGCACATCGATAGGGGCAACTTCGTACTTACAGGTCTATCGGACTGAAGCTATCATACCTACAGAAGTAGAAATCCCTTCGCTCCGGGTATTTTCAAGCAGAAATTGAAGATAGCGAATGGGTTAAAACTCGGTTGGAGCATTTGCCACTAATTGAGGAAACACGAATGGCTGCAGTTTGTCACGGGCAGTTATACCAACAACGAATGGCCCGCGCTTATAACAAGAAGGTGTGCCCTAGGAATTTCGAAGTTGGGCAGCTGGTATTGAGGCGTATACTCCCTCACCATCAGGAAGACAAAGGAAAGTTCGCTCCAAACTGGAAAGGTCCGTACAATATCAGAAACATATTACCCAAAGGAGCATTGTACTTGGGTGACGTTGAAGGAGACGAACCTGAGACAGCAGTGAACGCAGATGCAGTAAAAACGTATTACGTTTAACCCTCTGATGCAATGATTCCAGCCGGTTGAAATGACGAATGCTTTCTTTCACACTACCCTAAAATGCTACTAATCCTTCAAAAACCCCTCGAGAATTTTTGTTTACCCTCCTTGGAACTCAGAATTGCTATTAAAACAAATGAATGAAAAAAGAGAGAGGAGAGAAGAAAAATGAATGATTGAAAATAAAAGAAACAGCAAACAATTTAGTTTAGAAAACACCTCCTGAAATACGTCTGACTTGATTCCGAAAGGATACGTAGGCAGCCTCTCCCCGAGATTCAGTCATATCAAAATAAAACCCCAGTTCCCCAAGAAAAAAAACTGGGGAAGGAATGTAATAGTTCTGCCATGAACCCTCCAGAATGGTTCCAAAGTTGTAATTTTCCATCCGATTTCCTTTGCTCAAGAGCCTTGTCCATGTCTTTCCAATCAATTTGCCAAAACAGGGACGTGGCAAATACCATTATCGGGGTTCGGTACAATTCAAATTGAGAGAAATAAAATGAGAAAGTCTTATCGGTGGAAACCTTTGGGCACCATAAGGCGACGGTGAGTAGAGAAAAAATGAGAGAGTACGTTTAGTGAAAACTCACAAAGAGCACTATCGGGCGACGGGAGAAGAAAAATCAGAGAGGCCGATTGGCGAAAACCCGCAAAGGGCATCGTCGGCTGAAATGATAAAATATTACCACCCAAGCCTAAAAAAGTTTCCATGGTTTTGAAAGATTGAAATGAAAAGGCAGAAATGGATCTAGGCCGGGCATCTAGTCCAAAAGCATGTCGTTTCAATTTAAAGTCGGCACGCACTCCCAGATAAGTCCTCCCCTTTTCTCCAAAAGAGACATGCCTGTCTAAATCCATGTGTTTGCTTTCATTGTTCTCCCACTCCTTTTCTATTTAACTTTGATTTCCTGACCATTCCGCAATAGAAGGTAGTAAGATTGGTCTCATGAGTTTTCTCCGGGCAAGAACTAAAAGGAATATCCGGTATCAGCGAGCGCATTTAGCCAATCCCGGCTAACCATGACGGCTGAAGCTTCAAAAGCAGGAAAGTAGAAAGAAACGAAATGCAAATCAAGAGCCCACGAAGGCGAATGAAGATTGGAAAGGTTAAGCCCAAGCGGGCTAATTGTTCCCACAAAGTTCTCAAAAGGCAAGCCACGAAGGGGAAACCGGGACAAAAATTATAGCTATGGACCTGTAATAGAAAAACCAATCTGAAAAATAAGGACCCCCGACCAACCTACGAGGCGCAATTCGGAAGTCAAGGGTTTCCTCTAACAGGAATGAGGCTGAAATCAAGTAAAACAAGGCCACAAACCAATCACTGTTCAAACTAACAAATTGCTCTATTTTTAAATTAAAATTTGAAACAGGTGTAATCCAAAAACAATGGGGACACGTGGCAAATGCAATCAAAGGAATGGCACAAGGTCTAAGAATAGTGTTGCATCAATGACCAATAAAAGGGGAAGTTTTCTTTACATCTTTTCCTGCAATTTCATAAATAAACGTGATAGCATGGGACTCCGGTCCTTGACTCCTTCCCCAGATTTAGGGCCACATCCCTAGCCTTCCCCAGCACAACTTGTGGACCTCCTCGGCATAACCCAAGGATCACACCTACTCTTCCTAGCATGGACCGAGAAATTTCTTTCTTTCGTTCCCCGGCATAACCTGGGGGTTTCTCTTTTTATCCCCAGCATAACCTGGGGAACCATTTCCTCTTCCCGTCCCCAACATAACCTGAGAGCCCCTCCTTCGCCTTTATTCCCCAGCATAGTTTGAGGGCCAAATCCCTTCTGTCCTTAGCACAACCTAAGGGTCTTTCATTTCCTTCTCTATCCCCGATATAGTCAAAAGGATCTCTGTGGCCTTTCACTCCCTACCATCCCCTGGCATAACCCAGGAATTTTCCATTCAATCCCAGCATACCCGCGGATTTCCCTAGCATAACCTAGGAGTTTATCTTTCAATCCCGGCATAACCCCGTGGATCTCCCTAGCATAACCTAGGAAATTCCCATTCAATCCCGGCATAACCCGTGGATTCCGCTGGCATAACCCAAGAATTTCCCATTCAATCCTAGCATAACCGGTGGATCCCCCTGAGTTTATCTTTCAATCCCGGCATAACCCGCGGATCTCCCTAGCATAACCTAGGAGTTTATCTTTCAATCACGTCATAACCTGTGGATCTCCCTAGCATAACCTAAGAATTTCCCATTCAATTCCGGCATAACCCGTGGATCCCCCGGCATAACCCAGGAATTTCCATTCAATACCGGCATAACATGTGGATCCCCCTAGCATAACTTATGAGTTTATCTTTCAACCACGGCATAACCCGTGGATCTCCCTAGCATAACCTAGGAGTTTATTCTTCAATCCCGGCATAATCCACGGATCGCCCTAGCATAACCTAGGATTTTATCTTTCAATCCCGGAATAACCCATGGATCTCCCTGGCATAACCCATGAATTTTCCATTCAATCCTGGCATAACCCGTGGATCTCCCTAGCATAACCTAGGAGTTTATCTTCAATCCCGGCATAACCCGCGGATCTCCCTAGCATAACTTAGGAGTTTATCTTTCAATCCCGGTATAACTCGCGGATCTCCCTAGCATAACCTACGAAATTTTTTTTCAATTCCGACATAACCCGCGAATTCCCCTGGCATAACCCAGGAATTTTCCATTCAATCCCGGCAAAACCCGCGAATTTTTCCTAGCATAACCTAGGAGTTTATTTTTTTTCGAACCCCGGCATAACCCGTGGATCCTCCTCTTATCCCCAGCAGGAACCTTTTCTCCTTCCCAGCATAACCCGGCAATCATTCCAAAGGATACACAATCCTGACTTTCATTGTTTTCGATAAAGAAATAGCTCATATTTGTGTTGAAAATAACTCACGAAAATTTCCAGTGAAAACTGGGGCAGAAATTTCATTCGTTTGTTTTTTATGTCAGAACAGGTTGCAACTCAAGGCACAAGACTCGAGGTAACCAAGAGCGTAAAGTCTCAATCAAAGAAAAGAAGAGAGCAAAAGGTGCAAACTCAGAATGTTCAAAAAGGAAAGGATGCGGACCACTCAAAGTGTGATTGAAGTCACAAGTCTCGTATGCCCTGCACCAGTCCAAATGCTGAAACAAGACCAACATCTATAACGTGCGAGCGTCAAGATTCAGATCGAGGTCTACAGTGAAATTAGCTAAGACTCGAGATCAAGCTTCAATAGATGTATATAGGAATCTTGTAACCCGTAGTTGATAGGCCTAGCTAGCTTAGCTGTTGATTTTTCCTTTGGTGTAATAAGGAGTCAGTAAGCAGTAGCAGCAGCATCAGCAGTGAAATCACATCCCATGGTAGTCCCAGCTACCAAACACTCCAGAACTACACTGACCTGATTCCTTTATCGCCAAGGATATGTAGGAAACCTTTGAAGCAAGGATCGGTCAGACATCTTTTCAAAATGCTCATCGTGGAATTTTGAGTAGGAAAAAATCCCGCATAGCGCTCATTTGTCTTTGACTGAAAACCCTTCGTGTTTCCGGGCAAAGAGGAGTAGCTGTGAGCACGTGATTTTCGCCTCATTAAAATTACTCCTACAGAATTCTCAGGCTTAGGATTTTCCTTTTTATTATTCAATTTTAGGATTTAATTGTGCATATTTGTGTGTACTTTTCATTGGTGCATGCATGACAAGTTATAAATAATACAAAAAATTACATATGCATGTAGGATTTGATTTCACATATATTTGTTAGAATTAATTGGTAATAAGAGTTTTGTTTTGCGAAATATAAAAATCACAAAAATAAGTAGTTTATTTTGGCGATATTTAATTTGTAGTTTCAAAATTGTTAATTTTCATATTTGATTAGTTTAGGTGATTAGTAGTCTAATCTAGTTGAATTTAGTATTTAGTTTAATAAGAAATTTTAAAATAAATTAGGAAGTTTTAAAAATGAAAATGAAAGAAAGAAGAGAGAATGGAAAAGAATCAGAACGGGGTGGCAACAATTGGGCCAAATATGGGTGGCCCAAATACCCTATCCGTCCCAAAAGTACCAAAAACCAGCCCAACCCGTCTCTGACCCAAGCTACTACGAGAGACGCCCCAAAACAACGTCATTTTGGGGCCATCAATCTCAGCCGTTCATCAACAATAATCCAACGGCCTGGGTTCGATAATGATGCTACATAAAAGTGTCTGAATCAGACCAAACCCTAGAGACAAAGAGCCTCTTCCTCGTACCCTCCATCTCCGTCGATACACCGCCCTATAGCCGCCGGCCGGAAATCGTCTCCGCCGCAGAGCTCCGATGCTTCACAAAAATACACCCTTGACTCACCGTGACCTCCTTTTTTTGATGCCCTAAGAATCAAGTCTCAATTGTGCGCCGATCTCTTCGAATATTGAAATCTTTGGGCACCGCTTTCGTCGCCCAAGGCGGCGCCACCGCCGGAACCTTTCCAAAATAACACCCCATCCCTATAACGGATCCATGATAAAATTCCTCCAAACCCCTACCCATTGCTTCGAATATTAGTTCAAAGCACTGCCCAAATTTCTAACCTCCCCGGAATCCCCTAAAAATGATAGCAGGTGACCTCCTCATATTCCCCTCCACAAATTCACAACCAACAACCTTCGAATACAACTGAACCTGGCAAAAATCAAATCAAAAGATGATCTGAAACACAAACCCATCCCAAGCTAACCGACCTTACACTTGATACCCTTCCCCCTCTCAAATGATTGCACAAAGTTCCCAGAAGGCCCAAGACATTCCCAGATTTGAAACCAGAAATGATTGGAAACTACGAGACATGAATGTCAAAGGTCTTAGGGTTGTGGTGTTAAGCTAAGTTCCCTGTTTTCCTTTTGATTGCTTCTAATTTTTCTTTTTTTTCGTTTTGTGTGAGTACATGAATGTTCTATCTGCTCATCTATGAAACTATTCTGATTAGTTGTTTTGTTTTCATCCAGAATCATGTGCCTTTTGTAGTAAGTTTTTGATAACCCTTTCTGAATGGTCCCTTTACCAATTGAATTCATAGATGTTCCTTGACTAATTTGAATTATTCTGTTAGCTCAAATTGTTCATCTCTTCCCTGGTTTAACATTCCCTTTTCGTTTCAACTTGGTCAATGTTCATTTGTGATAAACTTTGTGTGTGTTTCTGAAGTTTGTGCTGGTTAGCTTTGTTTTTGCATCTGAGTAATTTAGTCCCATATTTTGGTACCTCTATAAATCCACCTGTATATATGTGTTTCATTGACCTGCTACTTATCAATTTTGACCATTATTTTGTTTGCCTTTTAATAGTATAGTGTAGTCTTCAATTTAATAGTTAAGTCATGCCCAGCTTTCTAAAAACTCGACCCCAACTGATAATGAGACCATGGTTTATGGCCTTGAGTAATTCACCATAGTCAACTCCTGACCAAATGGATAGGCACCAGGGTAGAAGACATTTAGGCTAGTAATTAAGAAGGAAAGATAGGGGTAACAGGGGTATTTGGGCATAAGAATCTTGTAACAAATCCCTAGAACCTTCTAGTTGGAGGTTCAAAATACAATTTCTGGTAAATTTTCTCTTAAAACTTGAGGCACAAGTAAAAAAACAAGGGACCAACTAAGCAATTCTAGAAATTGGGGAATGGACTAATAAGAAAACAAGAAGAAAATGTTGCCCTAAGGCTTTGGCGATAAAAGGGTATCTTGTTGTTTTTAAAAGGAGGGGAGGAAGTTGAGAAAACCATCTGAAAAATTCCCTGAAAATCCCAAGCTTTTCTAGCCAAAGACCTCTTAAAATTTCCAAAAATAATCAGAATTATATTCATTGTAAGGTGAAGATGACTCGAAGCATATGCATTTAGGGTGTTAGAGTTTTCAGCAGCTAATTTAGGCATTGATCCCAGGCTGGTTTGCTTTGTTCAAGCTATAGGATTGGAACTTGTGCTATTGTTGGCCTTTCAATATCTTCCTGAGTTCCAAATACTACTCCTGGGTTTTAATTGGTTGATCTGCTGTTATTTGTTGCTTCTCGCTTACTTTACTCATAGATGTGTTTCCTCTTTGCTATAATTCCAAGTACTCATTCTCACTCAGGGAATCTGAAAATGCACAGCTGTGTATATGCATGGTCGCATTTGATAATGAAAATATTTGTATTTTCATGTTAATGTCATAGCTGCAAATGTTACTATTTTAGTGGTATTTAGAACATTCATCTCACTTAGTTGGTGCTGTAATATGTATAAACATTTGGACTATACTGGAATGTTATTTAGATTGTTATCTTTAAGTTATTTAAATTTCAGTAGAGTGAAAACATGGTAGTCAACAATTTGCCTAGATTTCCTATTTGATTCAATAATAGGAACATCATGTATACGTATATGTTAACCCATAGTGATAGGTTTATCAGATTGCCTATGTCAATTTTAAACTTAGGTTTTGGTATAGTAACTCACGAGTAGGAAAGTGTCGCATTATTTGGAGTTTTACCTCATCAGACGTCTTTAATATGTTAAAATGATCAACTATGAATAATCTTAACAGTTATAGAGTAACGATTTGGGAAATGCTATCCTTATGATTAATTTGTAGTTCCAAATTTCTGGGCTCAATTGAAGGCCCGGATTGTTGTAATTGTGAAGTATAAAAATATACCCCTGGGTTAACTGCCTCGCTAATAAGGCCAAATGGAAGAAATTAGCCATCAAAGTGCTGAAGATATACACTGTTGAATGTTTCTTTTGGACAAACCATTAATATACAAGTTAATTAGGACTTCTCTTTTATTTAGAGACACGAATAATTAGAGAATCATAGTTCCTTTAGGCTGCCTTTCTAAAAATAAACATGAGCGTTCCATGCTAAACAAAATCATACGTTGTGTGGCCCTCTAATTGTAATAAAATGCTTAGAAATCTGGGAAATGTCGTTTAGTGACTTTCGCGGTTTTTCCACGAAGTTAGAAACGCGTAGTTGCTTTATGTGTGTTGTTTTAATAATGTATCTTCCTAAATTCGGGTGCGCATTTATGTGACCCAAATCCAAATCTCAACGATGTTAAAATGTGTCGAGAACCCGGGTGCATCTATGTGACGTGGTTCGAGACGTATTTTAATAACATTGCAAATATTCCAAAAAATAAATAAAGCGGTTAATAATGTTAAAATTGCACTATAGAACTAACATGTATAAAAATCAGAAGTTTAGCCAATTGTAATAGTTTGAACGACCGTGCTAGAACCACGGGATTTGAGGGTTCCTAAAACCTTCCCTCAGGTATACAGAATTCCTTACTTAGAATTTCTAGTTTGCAGACTCCAATTGGGCAGTCGAAAAATTTCCTCGATTTGGGATCCTAAATAAATCGGTGACTTGGGACACCAAAAGCTAAACCTATCCCAAGTGGAGACTCTAAATAAATAAATAATCTCATTTCGAATAATATCACTTTTATTGGAAAAATTTCCTTAGACGTTTATCCTTTGGGGTAGTCGTGTAAAAAAGGAGGTGTGACAATCTAAAGTGATATGAACATAAAACAGTACGCTAATTCAAAACGGGTCTACTCTTAGAAACTAAGATTGTCCACGTTCTTCTTTCCTTATAAATTTATTCTAAACAAGTGTGTATGATATTTAAATCCTACTAAGCTTCATATTGATGATAGGGATGTCCATAATGTTAATCGAAGATGCAATGACCTTACATCTTTTCGAAAGGTTTAGAACGTGATTCTCTAAGCCGAGCATGCATTATATATATGTATCTATTTTACTCTACCGAGCCGCGCTATAGTCGGCCGGGTACGACGCCTAATGTGAAACCACTGATCAGTTGGGTTTACCGAGCTCCATGTGGCTGGTACAATTCTACTGAGCCTTATGATGGTCGGGTATGTTTTTACTGAGTCCTCTTTGAGGACGAGTACGATATGATGATGATGATGATGATTCCCACATGCGCGAATGTTTTTAAATTTTTTATGTATATATGTATTATGCATTTCATATCAGTATCCCCCAGAGGTACTTAGCTGTTACAGGTTGTATATCCTATATCTCTATTTACATTACTGCTCTTGTTTATGCTTTCCTGCCTTACATACTCGGTACTTTATTCGTACTGACGTCCCTTTTGCTTGGGGATGTTACGTTTCATGCCCGCAGGTCTCGATTGATAGGTTGACAGTCTTCCTAGTAGGTTATCAGCTCACTGAAGGTGTTGGTCACCCACTTGCTCCGGAGTTTCCTATTTGGTCAGAATGCTTTGGATATGTATTGATTGGTATGGCGGGGCCCTGTCCTGACCTTTATGATTTTATGTACTCTTAGAGGCTTGTAGATGGATTTTATGTGTATGGATACATGTATGGAATTTTTGGCCTATGTTTTGAGTTACAAAAGGCTATGTCAGCCTTATAGGCCCGAATATCACATATATACGTTTGTATATCATGTTGGGTCTTCATATGTTGAGTATTCCCTTATTTTCTTTATTCTTGTTATCTCATGACGGGTTTTATGGCTCATTTACTTATGATAGTATGATTAGAAAGATATGTTATGTTGGTAATCGGCTGAGTAAGGCATCGGGTGCCCGTCGCAGCCCTTCTGTTTGGGTCGTGACACTAATATGTTTTAAGAAGAAATATTATAGCAATTCTAATTGCAATAAAACAATTACTACCAAAAGTATGTTGTTTTAACAGCAATCGTTTTGAATTTAGTGGTTATAAAAATGGATGCTAAAAGTGCATTATTAGTTGTCTTAGATTGGATGCAATCATAATTCCAGCAAATAACTGCCATTAAAACAAATGATATTTAGTGGCAATAAGTCATACCTTTTACCAGCTATTGTGAGAAATGCCGCTAAAGGCTTTGCCGACCCTGACTTTAGCGGTAAAACATCAATTGCCGGTAAATAATACATCAGCTACTGTTATTGATGCCAATTCCCTTTTTTATTGCCGCTAAAGCCCATTTTTATTGCAGTGTATAAGCCTTCTTGATGTGGTCATTGGGGTCTAATTGAATGGGGTCGGGGTCTTCTATGGCTGATCCTGCAGCGTCGGCCATATCTGGGTCCCTTATGTCGTCCATGTTGTCGTCGTGTGCCTATATCGACCCTGCTGATTGCTATACCTCATTTTATTGATCCTTCTTTTATTGGGTTGTCGAGTTATATAGGGCGATGGGATAGCATTCTGAGAATGTGCGTTGTTCCCCTTGTTTGCTGACTATTCCATATGGGGTTGAGAACTTGATGATATGTTATAAAATAGAAAGGACGACTCTAATTATGTGTATCCACGGTCTCCCTACTATGGCGTTGTACGATATGTCTTAGTCCATGATATGGAATGTGGTTTCAAGAGTGACACCATCGGCCAAAACATGGAGTGTGATTTCTCCAGATGTTCGCTCAACTGCTTTGTTAAAACCAGTTAGCGTGATGCAGTACATCACTATCTTATGTTCAAGTTTTATTTGTGCAAGTACTTGAAAATGGATAATGCATGCACCGCTCCGGTCATCTACCATAATGTGTCTCACATCGATATCTAAAATTTGTAAGGTAATAATGGGGGCATCATTATGTGTAAAGGTCAAATCGTTGGTGTCTGACTTTTCGAAAACGATACTTTCTTCGAGTCTTCATACCGTTCGTGGGTTATTGATTGCTTGTGCTTGTGGGTAGTGATAAATTTTACGCTAATGACGGATGAGTCATTGCTGTCCGATGGTCATGTGGATGGTCCGGGCTGGTGAGGGTGGCTTTGGTAGTCCTTGGTATTGCTCGTGTCCTCTAGCGAAGTTTGTTCTTCCCTGGTGGCTTAGCAACTCTTTGAGGTGTCCTTGTCACAATATGTTCACGACCTCCTTTCTCAGGGCGATATATCCTCAATTTTGTGCCCTCGTTCTTGATAAAACTTGCAAAGGGCATCCAAATTTTTGGTACTCAGGTCATCTTCTGTTTCCACTATACATTCGATTCGAGTTTCTCCGAAGCATAGACTATTTCTAGAGACGACACACAAAAACTATGAGCTGATAGTAAATGGGGCATACCTCTTTCGTTCCATTAAGCCCATGTCCTAAGTTTAGACACACCTTCTTCGTAGCGGGGGGAAGTTGCAACGGTCATTATGAAATAAGGTTGATGTTGTTTCCCATTAGGTCGCAGAGCTGCAAGATCTCTTTTGGCGTTTTTCCTTCAATCTTTTCTGGATTCATTATGTACTGAGGTCAGGCGACAATGGGTCAATTGAGTCCGTCCTCATCTGCTTGGACCTCGGCACAATAAAAGTTGTGTATTTAGTCACAAGAAATTGGGGATACTTCATAGGTCGACTCAATAATTACTTTGTTTCTCTCAAACCATCCCTGCTCAACTCATTTTGAAAGATTGCAACTGACATTCCATTACGAACGATTTAATATGTTGTTCACTCATTCTTCGGCCTTCTTGGCCCCGGCATGGGCCATTACAAACTTGTCAGCCATCTCTTCGAAGGTTTCTGTGGAACGTGCTAGCAACTGTGAATACCATGTTAATGCTCCTCCCATGAGGGTCTTGCCAAATTTTTTCAGCAAGGTGTAAGACACTTGTTCTTTGGTAAGGTCGTTGCCTTTCATGTCGGTGACATAATGAATCTCATGATCCTCTGGGTTGGTCATGCCATAGTATATTCTAAGGTAGGACGGCATTTTGAAGGTTTTCGGTATGGCATAGGGAGTTATATTATCACTATACGGCTGTTCTATGAAACAGTCGACGTCTCTTTTCGGTAGCAGTAGGACAGCCTGGTATTTTAAAGACTCGCTCCTGATGTTCTTAGATCTAATCTCGGAGCACCTTATTTTCATTCCCTGTTTCTTCCATCCTCTTTAGGATGGCTGTAAGATTATCATCACCCGCTTTGTCAATGACATTGTGAGTGGTGCCTATCGTTGGACGGGGTGGCTAATTACCCTATTCATTCGTTTGCTGGATCGTAGCAGTCCCTTCAGTTTTTGCAGTTGAGCCTGGGTTGGTTTTGTTAAGAATACTCGTCACCTTGTCGGTCAACCAAGCCTCGAGAAGTTTTTTGACATCTAGGTGCTCTTTACCCCGCAGAAGTAGTGGCTCCTTTGCCATTGGGTTTTGTTGTGCTACAGTATGGAGGTGGCGACCCATTTCGCTTAGGGGGGACGCACTCGACGTCTCATATCCTCACCAACTATCTCGCAACTCTCGTCGAGGACAATTATATGGTTGGTAGGTTTGTTATCGTCACCCTTTCTTCTCAATTACCTGCCATGCTAGATTTTGCACAAGGAAAAAGAAAAGATCTTGGGCTTTGTGACGTTACTGATCGGCATTAGTTATAGATCTAGAGGAGACTAAAAGATTAGGTAAGAAAATCTACATACGACGTCAAATTGTTTGATCCAAAAACATAAATCTTAATTCAAATAATTAATTTTAATTAAATATTGGTTGAACTTAATTAAGAATAATGTCCTCGGATCCTGTAAATCAGAAAAGGAGGTTGAGTAGTATTTTTGAGGGTGCCAATAGTTCTATGTAATAAATGCCTTTATATCTACCAAAACATCAATAGTGTGCATAAGATTTTTAATAAATGACAGATAGCATTTATCTAATTAAGAGGAACAATTTAATAAGCAAATGGTGGAACAAAATAACCTCCCACTTGACAATGATTGAACAATAGATCCTCGAACGAATGAGGATTCCTCGGCTTTGACGAGAATCTTAGTGAAAAGTAGAGTCTTGTATTGAGTGCAAAATGAACCTTTTTCAAAGTTTTGTTCTTACAATTGAATGTCATAGGTCTCCATTCTCACTCTTTTTCCTATTTATTTGAGACACATTCCAATTAAATCTTAATAGTGTATGTACAGAGAATATTCACAGAATACTCCCTTTAATATTCTATTTTGAAATCTAGCCGTTACAACTTTATTAACGGTGCTCGAGCTTGATCATGACTGACACCTCAACCTCAGCCCAAGTTGACTATTCGGTTATGCCCTTCACTGCTTTCTGATCCACACCTCGGCCAATAGCGGTTCAAAAACCCTTTTCCTACTATTATCTTATTTTAAATATTCTAGATCAGATTTTGACACATACAATTTCTCTAAGGAGTTTAGTGATTTTGATATAGTATACCAACTAAACACATAAAGACGATGAATATTTCCTTTGTTATAATCATTATTGTATTTGTTTGTATTTAGCTTGAACGCATATTTTCAACAATTAACGATTTGTTATGAAATAATATAAAAGACAAGAACAATAACTCAAGAACAAGAACAAATAGAGAGAGAATAGGGAGAGAGAGAAGTATTCTTATTAATACTTGGGGTGATTTACAATGGTAGAGAGCACCTCTATTTATAGGGAGGGGGATGATTTATCTACCAAGAATAGAACTCTAGAATCTCTCTAATTATAGACATTCACCTTAAATAGGAGATTTCATAACACTCCCCCTTGAATGTCTATTCAACAGTGTGCCTCGTTAAAACCTTAAAACCAAAACCCAATGGGAAAAATTAAAGAAAGGAAAAAGAGTACACATGTTTGAATATGCGCCTATTGGTTGCCTCGTTAAAAACCTTGCAAGGAAAACCCAGTGGGACAAAACCTTGAAAGGGAAAAAGAGTGCAACGCGCATTAACTCCCCCTAATGAGTACATCAATTTATATCCTTGAGCATTTGCATTCCAATCTTGTGCATCATCTTCAAAACGATCTTTGATAGAGATTTGATAAATAAATCAACCATATTGACTTGAATAAATATTCCGCACCTTGAAATCATCATTCTTGATAGATATGAACATCTTCATATAATGTCGTGGAATAACTCTTCAATATCTCCATAGATGCATTCTCAATGCCATCATGCTTATATTTATAGCAAGATACATATGTACACAAATTGTACTAAGGATGTGGTACTTCAGGACCAAGAATTGCATATGCTTCAAGCAACTTAAATCTTTCAAGTTAAGTCATATAAGCCATATAATAGACTTTAGATGCATATCAAGTTTTCCATGTCATGCTAGACAAATAAGATATCGAAAACTGACTATACATACCTTTGACTTTATACTTTCAAGCATTTGAACTATAGGTTCAAAACTACATGTCTTTCATATGGAATTAATTCTTCTTGAATTGTATCTCTTCCATTTAGTTACTTTCTTTGGGTCAGCAAATGCGTATAGCATGCTTTGCAATATGTTGCAATTGAATTATCCCTTTTATGAACTTCAGGTTCATATCATGATATTCGGGGATATACATATACAAATGATAATTCATCCCATGTAACCTTTTCTCAAGTGTTTATCATGTCTCCCCCTCATGTTAGAAAAGCTAACTTGTTTCCTCAACTTTGGGAAATCATCTTTATGCATTATCATGTCAATATACATGGCACATTAATAATAAGGTGAAATTATTTGGTTCCTGACCTTGAACCACTTGTGAGGGGAGAATATACTCTCGTATACAAATTATATCAAACTGATATATATAACTTTGTTCTCATAAGAAACAGTTTAGCTATTAAGTGGAAGCACTCAATAATTATCTTGCTAAACCAACTTTGATATAAACCAACTTATCAAGATGAACTATCTTGAGTAGAGAATCTGGAAATTATGCTCGAAGTTAGATTACTGAGCAATTTACCTGGCAAGCACCGGCCAGGCTGCGGGTCAATAACAATTGCGCATGTAACCATATCATAGATGCATCATATGTGGTATACATGGCAGGTGAATGGGCCAATATTCACCTTTGATATTTCCAGAATTTATGGGCATCAACCCGAATTCTTTAGTTGGTCAGTTCATTAATGAGAACAAGTGATACAAGAGAATTCGTAAAGAACTTTCTAGTTCTTTATTATTCACCTATGTGAATTTGCACATCATACATAAAATGAGATGGCTAACACGAATGTCAACTGAATAAATTATCAATATTGGTAAACTTCAAATTTACACCATGACATGTGCACTTATCAATAAACTTCGGGTTTATTATGACATGGGTTTTATACCAATAGATATCCACTTTATTGTGGCATTTTTTTCGTTTGTGTAGTACAAACTGGAGAACAAAGTGGGTAGCTTTTCATATGCAAATTACCCCGCTACAAGTTGTAGTAATAGGAGATATCAAAGCCTTCCTTTATTTATAGTCTCAATATAATCAATCGCTTTCGCGTGTACTTTGGAAACTGAATAAGTTTCTTTGAGACTTACTACAGCACAATACTCAATTGTGTTTCTCCAACATAGTAATAATTGGCTCTTCTAGAGCTCTCAATTAATTTTGTACTACCACAGATTCATCAACATCCATGTGGTGAATATCTTTCTTAAAGAGAAAGTTATACCATTATGGTCATGTCAAACTTATATGCAAGATATGTTTCTTGCATTATCGTTGTCCTTTAATAGTCATATTTCCAAAATTCTTTTGGCGTACAATAGGTACGTGACCAACGATCATTCATGCCATATATCATCTCAAACCTCCTTCTAGGGGTGAGTGTGGTATCATCTCAAACCTCCTTCTAGGGGTGAGTATGGTATATTTAATACCAATTTCATGTTCATATTCTTCCAATAATGAATATGTATTCGTGAATCAAATGTTGTCACATTCACTTCGAGGATATGTGATTTTGTTATCCTTTTCAAATCTATAAATGCGTCAGGCATTTGATTTGCTATTCTTTGCAAATGGATAATCTTTTGTGCCTCTTTCTCACAAATAGAGGTGTGTGGATCAAGATGAGATAATGATGCATTTTTCCACAAAATTTCCCGTTTGGTTTCACCAACTTCTCCCCCTAATTTTGGGAAAAGTGTCTCATCAAATCGACAGTCTGCAAATCGTGCAGTAAACAAGTCGCCTGTCAATGTTTCGAGGTAGCGAATGATGGAGGGCGATTCAAACCCAACATATATTCCTAACCTTCTTTGCAGACCCATTTTGGTGCGGGATGGCGGTGCTAAAGGCACATATACTGCGCATCCAAAAATTCTTAAATGGGATATATTGGGTCCATGACCCAAAACCAATTGCAACGGGGAATATTTGTGTCAATTCGTCAGTCAGAGACGAACTAGCTTTGCTTTATGCAAAATGGCGTGAACCCAAACCAAAGTGGGCAGCCGACGAACTAGTATTGCTGCATGCAAAATGGTGTGAACCCAAACCAAAGTGGGCAGCCGACAAACTAGCATTGCTGCATGCAAAATGGCGTGAACCCAAACCGAAATGGGCAGCCTCGTTTTCATGAAGAATTCAAGATTATTCTCATCTATTGTCTCAATATGATATCCATTTTGAATGATATCTTTAAAACTCAACAAGTTCTTCTTAGACTTGGAGGAGAATATTGCATTCTCTAAGATAAACGTCATGCCTTTTGGGCAGAGTTACAGTTGCTCTTCCGGAGCCTTCAATCAATTTACTTCCCATGGTTTGACATATAAAAGAAAATATACGAACATGAGAATAAACAACTTCAATTCGTTTGTGTCACATAATATTTTCAAAATCTGCTGCTAACAGTTGACTAACAAAATCAGATATGTTATCCATAATTGATTACTTTGCAGTTTGAAAATTCAGCGTTTTTCATAAGACAATCGATTATTAAACACACACAATCGATTGTTAGAACATCGACAATCGATTGTTAAACACACACAATCGATTATTTGCTATTTTTGAAAAACTTCAGATCACACTGTCTTAAGACAATCGATTGTTATGCATAGACAATCGATTGTTGGCTATTTTTGAAAAATTCCAGAGCACACTGTTTCAAGACAATCGATTGTTATGCATAGACAATCGATTGTTGACAATTTTTGAAAAATTCGACCTCTGTTTCAAGACAATCGATTGTTAGACAAAGACAATCGATTGTGGATGATTTTTGAAAAATTCCAGACCTCACTGTTTCAAGACAATCGATTGTTAGATAAAGACAATCGATTGTGGATGATTTTTAAAAAATTCCAGATTAGTCTTAATGACAATCGATTGTTAGTCAACGACAATCGATTGTTGATCAATTGTTTTTCAACTTTAATGCGAAAATAGTTGATAATCGACTAGTTTTTCAGGCTAGTCGATTACCCCCACTGGAAAATAAAAGTTTTATTGATATTTGAGCATATTGAAGATATTCTAAAGAACTACTGCTAACATTGCATCATGAACTAACTAATACGAGCTAATACTAATGACTATTAGTTTATTCACTAACTAATACAAATAAGTAAAACAAAATCAAATAACTCCATCTTCTTTCATCACGGATCCATCGCCGATTAGGTGGTCTATTTTCCCATCGGGTTGCTCAAAGAAGTCTGCCACATCCAGGTGGGTGATGTCCCCATTGTCGTCATAGACAAAATTTGTTTCAGGGCCTTTTCTCTTTCGAGATGCTTGATAAAGGTCAACCAAGTGTCTTGGTATACGGCAAGTCTTTGACCAGTGCCCTTTCCCACCGCAACGATAACATATCGTTTCTGAACCATTTGCCTTAGGATCTTCATGACCCCGTTTCTGCTTTCGGCGGTTATCTCTCTTCGGGGAGTGACGGACTTCATTGGAATTTCTTCCTTGTCTACGTCCCTGGCTATGACCCCGTTTACGACCATGACCATGGTCCTTTTCATGTTTGGCATAATGAGAGTGCACCTTATCTGCTTCAGGCAGTGGTGTAGACCCAGTGGGTCGATTTTCATGATTTCTCATGAGCAGGTCATTATTTCGCTCAGCCACTAGTAGAAGAGAGATCAGTTCAGAGTACTTTGTAAGGCCTTTCTCTCTGTACTGTTGTTGCAGTACTATATTGGAGGCATGAAACGTTGTAAACGTTTTCTCAAGCATATCATAATCGGGGATATTATCCCCGCATAGCTTCAATTTGAAAGTAATTCTGAACATAGCAGAATTATATTCAGAAACGGACTTAAAGTCCTGGAGCCTCAGATGAGCCCAATCATATCGTGCTTGTGGCAGAGTGACCAACTTCAGGTTGTCATATCTCTCCTTTAAGCCGTTCCACAAGACGAGTGGATCCTTGACGGTGAGATATTCAATCTTCAAACCATCATCAAGGTGGTGGTGCAAGAAAATCAAGGCCTTCGCACATTCTTGGGTGGATGCTTTTTCTCTATCTTTGATGGTGTCTCCGAGACCCATAGCATCTAAGTGGATTTCAGCATCCAACACCCATGTCATATAGTTCTTGCCCGAAATTTCAAGGGCAACGAACTTTCTTTTTGTAATGTCAGACATAATCGAAAATTAAATTAGGAAGAGAGAAATACCTTAGATTTCTCGAGAATGGTTCTTGAGACGGTAGAGTCTCGTGCTGATAACGTGTTATGAAATAATATAAAAGACAAGAACAATAACTCAAGAATAAGAACAAATAGAGAGAGAATAGGGAGAGAGAGAAGTATTCTTATTAATACTTGGGGTGATTTACAATGGTAGAGAGCACCTCTATTTATAGGGAGGGGGATGATTTATCTACCAAGAATAAAACTCTAGAATCTCTCTAATTATAGACATTCACCTTAAATAGGAGATTTCATAACACGATTCACATTTCCCGCAAATAATTAGTTTTAGAGTGTTTAAAGTAGTGCGTAAACCATTACACTTTTCTACTATTGTTCCTCTTGGTCGACATGCTTGGTTGCCAGAGGGCAATTTCGTCTTCACAATGTTATTGTGCTATCAAAAATTCCTGTGATATCCCTGCACCCGTGTACCGGCGCCGTATTTGAGCTGTTTAGAGAAAGACTAAGCAAACCTATCACCGCTTAATTCTCTGCATTACCAAGATTTTCCTCCGCATCTCTCTCTTGGCTTCTCCGCTGATTTTTGTCTTTTTTGCATATTGTGCATCAATTTCTGCTATATAATACCAAAGTTTTTATCAAGTTTTATGTTTGCTTAAGATAATCACACGAGTTTTACTGTTATGTTTCTTCTCTTGTGTTTTGTTTCATTAAAAGAGAAAAAAACACCTACGGCGAATACTATTTCTGAACTAGGTAAATTGTGCTAAGTCTAATATTTATTTGTGGTCTGGCGGAGACGACAAAATCCGTCCAGTTGAAGACTTATAATGCATAATGCATGATGTTATAAATTTTATTTTGTTACATCTAGAGCAAGAGATTTATTGAACAATACTCACCTTTTTAGTCTTTATTAGTGAGATTGATGCAGTGGAATTGGTGAAAGAGAGTACACACTTAATGAAAGTGATACTAGACTCGTTGTGGTTGCTGCTACTAATAGATCTCAAATTCTTCATCAAACTTTACTTAGACCTGGAAGATTTGATAGGCAGGTAAAGAAATGAGATTTTGAATATTTAAGTAAAAAGATCATGGTTTCCAGGATATATTTCACACATTTATTTCATAAAACCACTAAGTAACACTTGGACTGCCTGATATAAGAGGAAGGGAAAAATTATTGAAGGTTCATACTTCATAGTGACAATAAGAAGTTTGATAAATATGTCTTCTTCTACGCTTGGAGGTACTGATATTTTTGCTTTTAGAGCAAGAATTAGAGTTATTGGTATAATTACACTTGCGATAAAAAAGTCACTTCTACAACCGAAAGAGAGATTACGTTTTTTATTTTACATAAACAATACCTTTGGAAATATGTAATGAATTTTATTTTATTCTATCCGGATACTGTTAAAGATTCTCAAAGCTTGCACCAATTACTTCCTGAAATTTTTTGTTTGGATTTACTATCCGAGTAGTGACCGTGTACGTATGATTAATCTGCATTTTTAAAGTTGCTTAGTTATGTATATATAATTATTTTCTCTATGTGTTGTTGAAATTGGAGTGGCTCAATAAATTGCTTGAGCACGTGCCCTTATTCATTTCTTTAAACTATCTTGTATTTCCTTCTCATAGTATCTTTGGTAACTTAGCTTGTGCTAAGCTATTTTTTATAAACAATCTATTTACAGGACTGCAAAAAATATTCTGCATAAGTCGCATGATTAGTGCAAGTTATGGATAAATTTGACTGCATTGAAAAAGTTCATAATCTTCCAGTAAAATGGTAAACTAAGAGTTCTCTCATTGTAATTTGAATTTTTTAAAAAGGTCTTCTAATTGAATAAGTTGGCTAACTTATTCATTAATAGTCTTACCATCATGATGGAGTTTTTGTGTTCGTATATGCTCTAGGTACTGTGAGTTCTTTACGAGATACAATTCCATGTTTTTTCTGAGAAAAAATGGTTTATATCTGAAATATTAATGAAAGTGGCGTGTACTTAAGTTTATCAAATGTATATTGGTATGCTCCTTCAGTCATTAGCAATACGTGCATGTTATGCTATTCATCTACCAATAATATTTTTAGAAAGTTTCACATAATTTTGTTTCAACAGTATATGATGTTGGAAACTGAAATTCAGAAAGACAGAATAAAAAACTTTTTACTTTTTGCTCTTGGGTCTTTGCAGATATTATCACCTATACCTTTATTTACAGTAGTAGTATTATTTATATCTCTCTTTAGTAATACTAGCAAAAATAATGACAAAATATTCAAAAAATTTGTCAAGTGAAAGCCCAAATTATTACAGTAAGAATGAGAAGTACACAATATATAAGGAATTAATGTAGGTTTTGTTTTCGCCCGAGCTACCCTATGACAAGGTAAAGAGTTTTTTGATATACCATCACAATATTATCGAATAAACCATGAAAAGGAAGCAGTAACACGAAGTAGTACAAGCAATAATAAGATAACAAGTAAAATGATTTTAATACTGTCAATTACTATGGTCAATTCTTAAAGGAACAAACAAAGAGTTCATATGAAAACAAACTATACAACATCGGGCCGATCAACAACAAGGACCAATAAACAATAAAATGGTTCACTAGGTTAAGCGGCCCAAACCCTCACGGGCCGCAACTAAATCAGGCTCAATCTTTAAAGCTTCTTCAAAAGAATTTTGGGCCTCCATTTTCAATCTCTTCATTTCATAACACTTGCCCAACAAACAAAAGGCCTTAGCTTGATCCGAACAGCCCAATTCACAGCCTCTAAAACGTCCAATAAAGCCGAGTCAACTCGTCTCTTCCGATTCAACGCCACCTGCAACTCGGCCCGTTTCAATAAAGCATCGCCTCTCTCTCCGTCGGACAACGCTTTCACTGCCGGCGGTGATAGGGCCAAATCCAAATACCTCAAAGCAGCAATTTTATGGCCCATGAGATCGAGTGATAGGGCTTTCAGAATATGGGCCGCTGGATCTTTGGGCTCGAGAGCTAAAGCCTTATCAGCTTCGGCGGCGGCGGATTCTGCGAGGTTGAAGGAAGTTGATTCGTTCCCATTGGATTTTGCTCGGGAGAGGAGTTGTGCTCCTTTGAGGAAATGGATATGGGCTTGGTTTGTGGATCGGTTTTTTGATCGAAGTCGGGTTAGAGCTTGTTTGGGGAAATTGTACATGGCGTAGAAAATTCCGAGTGTGAAAAGGAGGATAACTAGTTGAATCAGTATGTCTGTCTCCATTTCATGAGTTCTCAGCCAAACAAAGACTTAGTTTCGAGCTCCACTAATCCTTGTAGAATATCATTAATGGAGGACTGCGAATCCAATGGTGTACTTGTTCTTTTCTGAATGGGATTTTTACATATATATATATCCTATATAGCAAACATTATAACCATTCATGTTTAAGGTTTGTGTTTATTACATTTAAGTATACCATCTTTCAATTTATGTACCAAAATTATATTTAAGGTTAATGATCAACTCATTAATTATTTGCTTAATTTGTGGAACAAAATCTTTTCAAACTATTAATTAGATGTAGGCTAACTGTTTGATCAATTGTCTTATCCATAAAATTGTGCTGAATTTCATATATAACAATTTTGTTAAGATCTCTTTAATAGTTGGGATTTTTCTATTTGAATCGGATAGAGAGTGTAACATGATACAGAATGTATTGTTAAATGGTTAATATCATATTTTCATGAGATTTAGTTTCGTTAGTAACCATTAGCGACTAAAATTATTTTTTTGGTCAATATAGATGATTTGAATTTCATTAGAATTGAGGATCCTAAAATATGATATATTGATTAATTAAAAAGAGATCAGAAATTTAACAATTCAAAGAAAGAGAGTTCTTATTATGATAAATACCAAAATTATATTTAAGGTTAATGATCAACTCATTAATTATTTGCTTGATTTGTGGAACAAAATCTTTTCAAACTATTAATTAGAGACTTGATTTGTGGAACAAAATTTTTTCATATTTGTTGTTTTACATGTTCACATTTGACTACATTGCTCCTTCTTCTTCTCAGATCTACGGTCTCTAACGTTCTTTATTTTTTTCCCCTCGTACAAGTTTTGAAGTTTTGGCTGAGATAGATCACAAAATTTAGAACAAATTTACTATTATAACTAATCCTTTTTTAGAAAACTATACACCTTTCGTCCATGGTAGTTTAGTTCGTGAGCGTTATTATATGCAGATTATGAGATAAGCGGTGTAACACTATGTATAATAATCAATGGATTATGTCAGTCAGGGACGGATCTATATTGAGTGAAACGGCGTCAGGGAACACCGTTTCATTGGAAAATTAACTAAATAGATGTGTCAAAATGATGTCAAAGTCCCAAACCCTCTACAAAACCATTTTCTCTCTCTCACTGCTTCAATTTCATCCGCCATTTCCGAACCCTCTGCAACCATCTAACACAGTATGTGTATGCTTATTTGTAGTTTAATGTAGTTTAATCTAATGTTTTTTTGGAACTGTCACAGTTGACTCAAATTTGATTGGCAAATTATACTGTTGAATTAAATTTGTAGTTAATTATAGTTTTTTGTATTTTAATGTAGTTTAATGTAATATTTATTTGGAACTGTCACTGTTGACTCAAATTTGATTGGCAAATTATAATATTGAATCAAATTTGTAGTTAATTGTAGTTTTTTTGTAGCTTCTTGTCTTGAACAATGAAGAATAATGAATTGACGTTGCATAGAAATGCCATTTGTAGTTTTCAGCAACTCATAACATCCAGTAGATACAAAAAAATATGTTATTCAGATATATTTTTCAACTGACGACGATTAACTACAAGTAACTACAAAGTCCATATAGCTACAAAAATTTAACTACATTTTAAAAACACACTGGAAACACTGCATATAACCTTAACTACATTTACCTACATTTGACTACATTTTAAAAACTCACTGAAAACACTTCATATAACCTTAACTGCATTTACCTACATTTGACAACATTTTAAAAACTCACTGGAAACACTTCATATAACCTTAACTACATTTACCTACATTTGACTACATTTTAAAAACACACTGGAAACAGTGCATATAATAATCACTTTTTAACTATAAAATTTTACTGGATTTGTTATTGATGTTGATTACAAAATATTAATAATTAATCACTAACTTCCTATAGGTTTGTTTTTTCGGTTGGAGATGACTTAAGACATGATTAAAAAAATAGAAAAGCCAAATCTTGATCAAACTCACCGACTTTCGTTAAATAACTTATCTTGTCATGCGATTATTAAATAAAAAGTGTTAGACTTTGATGACGAAATTGAAATCTTTGATTTGTATATATTTTAACAGTACAATTATTTTATATTTTCTTTGTCTAATTCTTTTGGGTTTTTCTATGTAGAGAATGCTTCATTTTCGTACTATGTAGCATTCTCCAATGCAACAGTCATACGAACTGAATAATAAAATCATCATTAAGAAACTAAACGACACTAACCCAATTTTATTTTTTTTGGAAAAAACCTATGTGGCTCCGAAGAAATTCGAACTGATTAAAGCTATGCTTTTTCAATTTCCCAAGAATGATCAAGCATAAACATACTAAAATGATCAACCTTTCACATATACTAATCATACAAAGTGAACAAAAACAAACCCAAATATGGATTAATAAAAACTTACACGACAGAGAAAAATCAAGACTTGCTAAAGCACCAGCTTTTCAATTCTTGTGGATATATTTGATATAAAAAAAGTTATAGCACTGAAGAGACGAGTGAGGTTGTGGCGAGATTAGGAGCATTTAATATGTTACCTTAACTGATTTAGCATTTATTTGGTAGAAAATCAAAGATTAATTAGAAGCCATAAAGATAGGCGTTATTTTAGGCTACAATTTATTTCACATAGATTTGAGCCTTAATTATCTGGCGTTAATTTAGGATGGAAAATCAGCAAATATTCCGTTTGGTATATATTATGTAACAAAAACATGGGATATGAGGGTAATAACCAAACAAAGCACAATAATGGTAATAAGGTTTGTTATATGGGATGTATAGGTAAAAATCCCTTTCCGAATTCTCTTCGTTGTGTATCATTATTTTTCTGAAGGCCCATGTCCATTGAAAGCCCAATAGTGAAGGCTTAATGGATGGCCTATTATGGGACTCTTGAGGTAGAAATTCAAAAATAGCCAGATTTATAATTGGTCGTTCAGAAATTGCCCAATTTTATAAGTAATCGAAATTTAGTCACTTTTTATGTAAAAATAAATTTGAACGAAAAAACTGTTCAAAATTTAAAAACTTAAACTCTAGCATATTATACTAGAGTTCCAAGATAAGTATGCTAGATCTCCAGCATAATATGATGGAATTCTAGTATAAGTATACTAGAACTCCTGCATAATATACTGGAGTTCCAGCAAGTATACTGGTGCAGCATAATATACTAGAGTTTGGAGCACCTGTGCTCCAGTCTCCAGTATATTATATTGGAGCTAGCAAGGTGTACCGATCCAGCATAATATGTTGGAGTTCATATACATGTGCACCGATGTCCAGTATATTATGCCGGGCCGGTCTCTATTACAGCAAAATAATGATTATTTTTCATTGACTTGATAAACATTGGCTATTTTTGAATGGGCAGTCCGAAATTGGCTATACCATGCTATTTTTATGACTCTTGATAATAGTTTCTGTGACTCATCTTACTAATATTCTAATTACTATAAGTGTCTTTATTTTTTCGAGGAGCTAACGTGGCACAGTAAACAATAAACATAAATACTGTATTTATTATCCGTAACTATACTTTCAGGAAATTACCATTCGTTACTATATTTGAAATTTATTACAAATCCACCCGCTTAATAAGTGTAGGTCCTGAGTTACACTCTCAGCGAGAGCATTTGTTTCTCTGTATTTCTGTAATTCATTTTGACTGTATTACCATCGATATAGGTTATATCTTTTGTATACACCCTTATATTTTACTTTGGTTGTATACATTGCACGTCTAAATACAGTAACTACGTCCGGTAATTAGGCCATAAATTGTAGTACTTTATGAAAATTTCTCTTTTTTATTTTTATTTTATTTGAGTTTTAACTTTGTTTTGCAAATGACTTTTCAATGTGAAAAATTTATGATTTTTAGTACTTTTTATATATTTTTTCAGTGCTACGTGATTATTATTTGACAAGTAAGGATATTATTTTTAATTTGTTGTAAAGGCAAGGGACGTGTAGAAGTATAATTTTAGTGAATAATGCAGCTCGTTGGCGCTCAATTTTGGAGATGTAACGTTGTACATTCATATCCTAACGTCCTACACAAAATGAAATTTTGCATAATGAATGAGATGTTTTTAAGCATAACGTGAATAATTAGAGATGCAAAACTAAAAAAAAGTATCTTTTGTAGAGAGTTTTGGGAGAATTAATTTTCTCGTATTGCTCACAAAAGTATATATAGAGTACAGGGGTATCAAATCCTACCAACTATAGGACTGTACAATAATGAAGGAAATCAAATCCTACCAACTATAGGACTGTACAATAATGAGAGAATATTCTACCAATAATAAAAAGATACACACAATTATATTCTAATACGCCCCCTCAAGATGGAGGGCCAGAGGATACGCCAATCTTGGACATCAGCAGAAGAAGCCGAGGACGAGATAAGTGCTTTGTGAGAACATCAGCAAGCTGATCAGCAGAGGATACGTGAGCAACACGGAGAGACCCATTCTGAACAAATTGACGAACAAAGTGATAATCAATGGAGATGTATTTAATGCGCAAATGAAACACAGGGTTGGCACAGAGGTAAGTGGCGCCAATGTTGTCGCTGTAAATGACAGGAGCAGCCGGAAGAGGGACATGAAGCTCGCGCAGCAGGGAATGAAGCCAACGAACTTCGGCGGCAGCAGAAGCAATGGCACGATATTCAGCCTCAGTAGAAGACCGTGCACCGGAACATTGCTTTTTTGAGCTCCAGGAAATAAGATTAGGCCCCAGAAAGACAACATAGGCACCAGTTGAGGAGCGGTCATCACAGTTTCCACCCCAATCAGCATCAGATAAACAATGCAGAGGTATAGCAGATGAAGGACGCAGCCAAACTCCGAAGTCACGCGTCCCATTCAGATACCGGAAGAGGCGCTTAACTGCACCCCAATGAGTGACAGTAGGCGCATGCATGAACTGTGAGAGTTTATTCACAGCAAAGGAGATATCAGGACGAGTGAAGGAGAGATACTGGAGGCCCCCAAGGGCCTGTCGATAGGCGGATTCATCAGCAGGAGCCGAGCCGTCGGCCAGATGAAGGTGGGTGGACACCGCTGTTGGCGTCTGAACAGGATTGGATTCCAGCATATTATGACGAGTCAAAAGATCAACAACATACTTACGCTGAGAAAGAAAACACCCCTTGGAGCTGCGCAGAACCTCAACACCAAGAAAGTAGCTTAGATCACCCATGTCTTTAAGAGAAAATTTAGTCCTAAGAGAGTCAATCACACGGTTTAAGAAGGTAGAGTCATTATCAGTCAATATGAGATCATCAACATATACCAAAAAATAGGCTGTAATACCATAATGTTGAAAGACGAAGAGCGAAGTGTCAGAGCTAGTGTTGACGAAACCCATGGCCAAAAGGCATTGGCGGAGCTCACTGTACCATGCCCGGGGTGCCTGTTTGAGACCATAAATAGCTTTCTGTAACTTACAGACATAAGATGGATAGGCTTTGTCAACAAAACCCGGTGGTTGTGCCACATAGACATCCTCTCTAAGCCTCTCGTGAAGAAAGGCATTGTTCACATCCATTTGACGAAGTGGCCAGCCCTTGGATACAGCTAAACTGAGAACCAAACGCACATTGCCGGCTTAATAACCGAACTAAAAGTCTCCTGGAAGTCGACACCTGGTCGCTGATGAAAGCCTTTCGCAACAAGTCGAGCTTTGAGCTTATCCACAGTACCGTCAGGCTTTCGTTTGATACGATAAACCCACTTACAGCCCACAACATTCTGTGAAGAATCAGGTGGAACAAGATCCCAGGTGCCATTCCGTAGCAGAGCATCAAACTCCAATGACATAGCAGCGCGCCAGCGCTCATCAGACATAGCACTAGACAAAGTCTGAGGTTCAGTAACAGCTGGAGAGGTAACAGCAGACATACCAAACTTCTTCTTGGGCGTAAAGACGTTATTTTTACTGCGAGTTTGCATATGATGACCACCCTGAGAGAATGTAGGAGGCGGCATAATGGGTGTAGCAGTGGCAGGGGCCGCTGGCGGTGTCGTAAGGAGCACTGGTGGCGCGGGCGGTGGCGCCGGAAGTGCGTCCGGTGAAGGATCGCTAGTGGGAGCGGCGGCAGGTACTGGTGGCGGCAGCGGAAGGACTTCTAGGGAAACCGGAATGGGTACAGGAGGAGACACGGGGTTAGAAAATTTGGAGAACGGGAAGACATCTTCATGGAAGGTGACATGACGCGAGATGAAGATTTTAGACGTTGAGGGATCAAACCATAGATAGGCGCTTTGAGTAGTAGAGTAGCCGAAGAGGACACAGGCACGAGATCTGGGTTTCATTTTGTGTGAGGTGTAGGGCCAAAGCCAAGGGAAGCATTGACAGCCGAAGACTCGTAGTTTGGCAAGGTTGGGGCGCTTATGGAAGAGAGACTCAAAGGAGGAGAGCATCGAGATATTTGTCTTGGGAAGACGATTAATGAGATAGACTGTTGTAGCAAAGGCATAAGGCCAGTAAATGAGAGGTACAGAGGCATGATGAAGGAGAGTGAGACCAGTATCGACAATATGACGATGACGGCGTTCAGCATAGCCATTGCTCTGAGGTGTATGAGGAGGTGAACTGAGATGTGAGATGCCATTGGAGGCAAGAAAAGAGCGTAAAGCGAGGAATTCGCCCCCATTGTCAGTATACAGAGTAATGATTTTAGCAGAGAAATATTTTTCGATAATGGATTTAAAGATGGGGAAGGTTTGTAAGACATCCGATTTACGACGTAAAGGAAAAAACCAAACATACTTAGAAAAATGATATAAAAAGATGACATAATATTTAAATCCTTCATTAGAAATAATTGGAGAGGTCCATACATCGGAGAAAGTAAGCTCCAGCAGAGCAGTAGAAGATAAACTTGACTCAGAAAAAGGTAACTTATGACACTTATGAAGTTTGCAAGAGACACAAGCAAGATCAGACACATTACTGGACGCTATACTGCTAGAAGACACTAAATGACGCAGGATTTTAGCTGACGGGTGACCAAACCGAGAATGCCACAATGACGCAGAGAGCTTTTGAGTCGTGAGGGCGGACGGGGGACTGGAAGCCGCCGGCCAGTAGTAGGTGTTGCCCCTAAGTGGGCCGCGAACGAGTGTTGCCCACGTGCGACGATCCTTCACCTGAAAATCAGTATCAGAAAGAACAACATTAACATTATTGTGACAACATAATTGGGCAACAGAGATCAAATTTTTACGCATATGTGGAACACAGAGAGACCCAGGTAATAAAAGAGAGGAATAACTGTTAAGTTGTCCAGTATGTGTAATTGTCAAACCTTCACCGTTACCAATAACCACATTGTCGAAACCAGTGTAAGGACTGTGAAGAGACATGTTGGCAATATCAGAGGTTATGTGATGGGAGGCACCAGAGTCCAGGATCCAATCGGATTTAGATGGAATCGTCGGAGAGTGATGGGCTGTGTGAGCAGCCGGATAAGGCGGCGAAGCATAAGCTGGCCCCGGCAGTGGTCCACCGTAAGGGGGCTGATTGGCGCCGGAGATGGGATAGGACGGACAGCAGCGCGCGGAGTGGCCAAATTCACTGCAGAGCTGGCACTTCCCATTGTACCCGCGAGATTGGCCATTGCTGGAGTAACCACCGCGACCAGAGACTGAACCGTGGCTGCCACGGCCGCGCCCGCAGCTACCGAAGCGGTTACGGCCTAACTGCTGGCTGGCGACGAAGGCAGCCGACGGAGCCAAATCAGAGGCGGCGGAGGTGGCCGGCACACGAGCAGTAATCTGAGCCTCCATGATTAACCACTTGTCATGTATTTCAGCAAAAGAGATGGGAGATTCGCGTGCTTGGATGGCATGAGAGAGTTCCATATACGGATCATCAAGACCATTTAGAACCTTAATGACAAGTCCTCAGAATCAACAATAACACCCAGGAGAGATAATTCATCCACAATCACGCGAAATCGTGCATAAAATCAGTAACAGATTTAGAACCTTTTACCGGATTATGGAGCTGCTGTTTGAGAGCCATGATACGACCGCGAGAAGCAGTGTCGTATGTGCGCGCGAGGATGTCCCAGGCCTCTTTAGAGGTTTCCGCAGCGGCAATAAAGGAGATGATCGTCGGTGTGATTGACGAGATGATGGCACTGAGAATAAGATTGTCCTGGCGAATCCAGTAGGGATATGCTGGATTGGGGGAAGTCACCTCCTTGTCGACGATAGTGGCTGGTAGGCACGGCTTCGATCCGTCCAAGAAGTCGAAGAGGTCGTAACCCGTAAGAAGGGTTCGAAATTGGAATTTCCACGCCAGGTAATTAGTGGAATTCAATTTGAGTGGGATCTGAGCCGATGCATTGATGGCAATCGGCTGGAGAAGCTCGTTTGACGTCGTAGCGGCCATGGAGCGCGAGGCCAAGGAGAGGAGGAGCTGATCGACATCGAGAGAGAGGGCTGCCGATTAGTGCAGCGGCGGCGGCGGCGGCGCGGGTAGGGTAGTTTTAGGGTTTCTTTGGCGATAAGCCACTGGCGTATGATACCATGTACAGAGTTTTGGGAGAATTAATTTTCTCGTATTGCTCACAAAAGTATATATAGAGTACAGGGGTATCAACCCTACCAACTATAGGACTGTACAATAACGAAGGAAATCAAATCCTACCAACTATAGGACTGTACAATAATGAGAGAATATTCTACCAATAATAAAAAGATACACACAATTATATCCTAATATCTTTTACGTAGTAATTTTCATATGATTAGTACTTTCAAAACGAATTATAGCTTTCTCTGTGACTTTATTGCAAGTGTTGAAGGGAGGTAAAATCAAGCTCAAATAAGTTAGTTTTGCTCTTGAAGTTCCGTGCAAATTGATTTGAGTAAATATTAAAATGAATCAATTTCTCCCCTTTTTTATCTTGTGCCTTTTCATTTGAGAGAGTGTGTGCGCGCCTCTGAAAACATCTTTTGCATACCTTTTAATGGAGTAATTGCTAACATAAGTTTAGTAGGACAACTGCATAATTTACATTACAGTTGGATCACTGCAACCAAATCCAATGATAATGCAGAAACCAATATGAAATAAGCTCTTTCAATCATTTTGATGAGTGAAAACTGACTTAATGCAGTATAATCACTTGCTTTTTTCTGCATCAGTTTACATCTAAATATGGAGACACATAAGAGTATAAACTTAGATGTTTGCGACGCTGCTTCTCAGTGTTAAGATGGACAGCATATCAAAACCTTTCACTCCAAAAAACAGCTAGTGGAATATGTGATTTGATTGAACTCTTGATTTTGCAAGATATATGTACAAACGGAGAACAAGTGCGTACAGCTAACAGCAGCAGATGCAGAACAAGGATCAATGAGACTTGATGATAAGATCAAAACATTACTCCATAACGAGCTGCATATGACGATTCAGATCTTTGAGATAAGTTGTGTTACTGTAATCGTCTAAATCACATGCATCCAGCATCAATGATCTTCCTCCCGTTGATTTCTGCTTCATGTCTATTGGTTCATTCTCTCCTTTCAACAGCTGAACAGCCTGCATAGTCCAAGAATTTACAAGCATTCAGGTAAAGCTCATCTTGTACTCATACATGGTTGTATTGCATGCATTCAGTAACCTCATGCACCAAATCCTATTGTTTGCATAATGCTAAAGCAATTAGATATGAAGTTGGAAGTGAGGTTTCGTTTCACATCCTCGGTAGTATTTCTAGTCATTTCAGTTGTCATTTTAAGTTTGGACAATAGGATAAGTAATTCTAGTTGTCTAAGAATTTCCAAACTGATTGTCCAAGGACAATAGGATAGGTTTTTTCAACTTGCAAACAGAGTGTAAAAGATAAAGACGTACCCGTTTCATATTAGGACGCATGTTTGGTAACTGGTGAATGCATGTAGAAGCTGCAAACGTAGCTCGTTTCATGTCAACAACATCATAGGCATCGCCTAGTCGAGGATCTGCTAATTCCTTGATATTGTTCTTTTCCAGCCTTGGTTTTGCCTATGCAAAATAGCAGCATATATGAATATTTCTTCCAGAAAGACAAAAACTAGAGGCAAATCCAAGATACAGAGTCTCTGAGTTCAAAATGTGGTAATCTTCTTATATGTATACTCTTTGAACATTTTTAGCACATGTATATATTTTTCGAGTCAAACGCAATGAGTTTAGTTGAACCCCCTGCATCAAACAAGTTACACCGAAGAAAGTGTCGATTTAACAAGACCATACCCACATCACAAGACTCTGTCTGGATGAATCAACAGCACGGCGACCAGTAATAAGCTCCAACAGCAGAACTCCAAAGGCAAAAACATCGGTCTTCTCATGAACGATTCCATGCATAAAGTACTCTGGTGCCATATATCTGAGAACAAATTTATGTCATATTTTCATCAAATCAACAATTTGTAATGAATGAACTCATTGAAAATGTAATGGAGCTGAAATTTACATACCCGAAAGTTCCTTCAATTGGGGAAACAATATGATGAGCCCATTTTTCTGGCAACCACTTTGCAAGTCCATAATCAGATATCTGCAGCAACATGAAAATATGTTATCGATTGTCCGTGTTCAAAGCAACGAGAAACTGGAAACCAGTAAGAAGAAGAGACACAAACAGAACGTATGTAACGTTAAAAAAAAAATTCACAGAAATGAAGAAATCCGAGACCACAGAATTCACTGTGTGTCCTTAAGGAATTTAACCCCCTCACTGTACCCGAGGTTGTGGATTATTTCCTCCCAGGATATAACGGATATACCTGTCGTAGGAGTGGCGGTACCTCAAACGCCTACGACTTCGACGAACTCAAATTCGGGAACGAAATCACACTATGACTCGATATGTTTCAGTTTGCAGAAAAAAATGCAGAATTTTTAATGCTTCCAGTATTCAAAAATGAGGCATTGCCTCAGTATATATAGCCTCGAATTGTGATTGTTCGGAAAGGCTTGGTGCCTGTTCGGGAAAGGCCATGCCTTTTCCTGAAAAATAAGAACGTTGGGAAGTTTACAGTTAACAAATTAATATTTTTTCCCGCGGGAATTAAAATTAATTTCAGAAAATGAAGATTGAATTTTAAATAAATTTGGTCCAAAAAGATTATCAATCAATCAGATCATTTGACCAAATCCAAATCCAAATCCAAATCCAAAGCCAAAGCCAAAGCCAAAGCCGAAGCCGAGCGACGACGACGGCGCGAGGGGAGTCCCTCTTCTTAACCCTTTAAGAGCTAGAAGAAGTGCTTTCTAATATAAGCACATAACTTTCCCTTTCTACCACCAATGTGGTACAAAGCTCCTTTTCAAAGGAACTTTGCTTTGAAACTTCATTTTCCTTCTATTGTCTTCTTCCCTCCATTTCTCATTCACACCAACTTAGCTAGCTTTAATCATTAACTAGCTTTAACAATCCCCCACATGAATGGGGAATGGCTATATGATGAAAAACATGCATGAAAAAAAAACTGTGTGATTCGTAAGCAAGGATTAATTGCATCTGGATAAGTAGATTTCTCTTTGAACTTTCCGTAGTGAGCATATGTCGGATATACTCGGTCATCGGTAGATTTGATATCTTTGAACCGTCGAGCTTTGGTGTATACCTAGACAACCACATGTCACACAATTAACCCTTTAACCGTTTTTGGTTCTCATTGTTTTGTTCGTTTCAGCCATGAACACTTCCTGGTTCATAAGTGCGTAGAGAGCTGGCCTTACAGAGTTCTCCTTGAAGCGGCTTACACTTCACACTTACATAGGTGATTCCTAAATGTGTCATCCCGTAGATACACTATTTGATATACCCCGTATCAAACTTAGAAACCATTAAAAAACCTTAATGCTTTATCCTGGTACTGAACATTGTCTCATCACGAGAATGGACCAAAAAGTTATTGTGACAATGTTGAACCGTCATCAATGACTTTGTTTGATCTCTTTGAACCTAGATCTTGGGATCTCATGTCTTCTAGGTAGAGTTACCGCCACGATGACTTGTCCTCGGCCATAGTCCCATTCTCCTCGATGATCTTTCAACCACTTCTCTAGTTAGGCCTTTAGTTAGTGGATCCGACACATTATCTCTTGACTTAACATAGTCAATTGTGATAATTCCACTAGAGAGTAGTTGTCTAACGGTATTATGTCTTCGTCGTATGTGACGAGACTTTCCGTTGTACATAACGCTCCCGGCTCTTCCTATTGCCGCTTGGCTATCGCAATGTATGCATATAGGAGCCAACGGTTTGGGCCAAAATGGAATATCTTCTAAGAAATTCCGGAGCCATTCAGCTTCTTCACCGGCTTTGTCTAGAGCTATGAACTCAGATTCCATTGTAGAGCAGGCGATACATGTCTGTTTGGATGACTTCCAAGACACTGCTCCTCCACCTATAGTAAAAACGTATCCACTTGTGGATTTAGTTTCAGTTGAACCGGTGATCCAATTTGCATCATTGTATCCTTCAATAACTGCAGGATACCTGTTATAATGCAAAACAAAGTTTTGAGTATGTTTCAAATATCCCAAAACTCGTTTCATTGCCAGCCAATGATTTTGGTCGGGATTACTCGTGTAGCGACTTAGTTTACTTATAGCACACGCAATATCAGGTCGCGTACAGTTCATAATATACATCAAACTTCCCAACACTCTGGCATAATCCAATTGAGAATGACTTTCACAATATATATTAATTACCAAACACAATATATACTATACTAATAACATAGTACACCATATAAAATATATTTTACAATATACTAATGACTACTATACAAAATATTGATTTTAAAAATAAAAAAAAATTTCAGAACCGCCGGAACCGCCAGAACCGGAACCGCATGGTACCTGGAGCCGTCACGGGCCGGTTCCACCTTCAGAACCGCCAGAACCGGAACCGCCATAATCGAAACTGCCAGAACCGGAACCGCAGACCCAAATAAGCCGAAAACCGAAACCAAATACAGCCTTATTTTCATCCACGAGCTTGTGGAATTCTTGGACAATTGGACCATTCATTTACTTCTTTTTCTTTTGAGTCAATAATAATGGCAAGAAGCTGCAGGCATGTGCAGATGAGTACACCTGCAGCTGCTCAGCTGCATCAACATGGCCTTGCAGCAGAAATTTGAAACTTGAGGGGATAAATTGAAACATCAAGGCCCATAGACAGTAATAGAAAAATGAAATACTCCCCCTTTTTTCAATTTAGAGGATACACTTTTATTGTTAGCTGTTTTATAAAAAATAACATCTTTCTACAACTGAAAATTATTTAATTTTAAATTCTTTATTTTTCTCATTCTACTCTTAATGAAAATTTTTTCTCACCACACAAATATCATGGCCCCACAAAGCTCCCCTTGAGCTTTCAAGAATTTAAATTCGGAATTCCGACCAAGATTACCAAATTTCCACCTTCCTAATGTACAATAAAATTAGTCAAGTCTTTACTAATTTGCCACCTTCCTTGATATATAATATTCCTAAATTGTTGAATACAATGAGGTTTCAGGTCTAAATTTCAGTGGTAGCAAAAATATTAGTAGGTGATTTCTTCTTATTAGTTCAAACTTTGATGAACAGTGTTACTCGAATCTTGTATAGATGGGAAGTAGTAGACAGTGTTACTCGAATCTTGTATATACAAACTGATCAGATACTATGATTATTTTTAAAAAAAAAAATACTCCTAAAATAAGAAAAGACATTTAAGCATTTTTGTGTTGGTAGTGAAGCTAAAGGTTAGACTGTGTAAATAAGCAAGTCACTATCACTTTGCTTATTGTAATAAAAATCTTGAGCAGTCCATGTTTACTTTTCTGTTATGGCTAAAGAAACGTAAGAAGATCAAGTACAAGGCTGCTTTGACTACTGAGAAGTGGGGTAGTTGAATTCCCTGAACCCGACATTATTAAAAAAATCTAAAACTTAAATGTGAAATTATTATAAAGCATGCGGCCTTAAAATGCACAAAAAGTACTCTGCATAATGTCCCATACCTGTCTAGGCTCCTGTTTCTAAATTCATTGGAGTAATATAAAAACAGTGCCAATATTGTCTTTTATGTATTCGAAATTTAAATGAAGAGTGAGACTTATTATTATTAAAGCTTAAGGAATAAAATTTTTGTGAAATTTTATAAAATCATAACATTTTAAAAATTTATTCTCAAAGCGGAACCTTGGAGAGAAACGTATGCATTTTTACAAGTGATGCCAATTACAGAAAGCGAGATAATGAAAACAAATATGAATCAAGAAAAAAACGGGAGCAGATATGCTTCAATAAGGTTTGGTGAAGAAGGTGAACATGATATCTTAAGCAAATTTCGCATTGAAAAAAAGAAGAAAAGATAAGTGCTATATAAAACAAGACACAAGTTCATATGGTTTGCCTTCTTTCTGAATTTGGTGTGATGTAACTCAAAGGATAAATCTGTGAGATTGTAAGATCAAAACGATTAACACTATTACGGGTTATGAGAGGTGGATTCATGTGTATGGGTTACTGGATCCCGTAAACTCGATATGTATATATATTAAAAATAATTAATTACAATTAGTACTCGAAACACTAAAAAGCCTTTAGGAGGAATTTGTTGACCAGAATAATGTCCCCGTCAGATAAAATTTTTGGATCTGCCTTTAATGACAAATAAACAAAGTTTTAATCCTAGACCAATTTCTTAACGAGAGAAGTATTGTAAAATTTTCTTTATAATGTATTTAAATCTTTAACATTTATGATTGTCGATTTTATGGTTTAGAATAAGGATAAGGATTTTAATGAGGAGCTTTTTAGGTTTCTAGTAACCCCACAGCTGAAAGTTTTGTATTAATTAAAATTTTCTTTGACTCAATTAGCATTTGCCACCGTACAACACTTCAACAGTTGTAACATTCCTTCCCAAAATAGACCTCAATCTTTTCAAATTTCAAATAAAAATTACTACTAGTATGTATTTTATTTGGGCAATAAATTAACCAGTGTAGTTCTTTGAAAGAACATGAATGAGTATTCGAAATAAGGCTGGAAGAATAACGGTTCCGAACCGGAACCGTGATCGGAATCGCGGTTCTGGCGGTTCCGCGGTTCTAAACGGTTCCGGTTGTACGGTTCCGGTTCCGCGGTTCCGGGCCGGTTCCACCCTTTAGAACTGTGGAACCGGAACCGCCAGAACCGGAACCGGACCGGTTCAGGCAGTTCTAAACGGTTCCGATATTAAAAAAAAAAAATTTTTTTTTAAATTCGGAACCGTTTAGAACCGCCGGAACCGGTCCGGTTCCAGTTCCGGTTCTATCCGGTTCCCAACAGCCATTTTTTTTTTAAAAAAAAAATTTTTTTTTTAAATTCTGAAAATCAGAACGTTGGTATTGCAGAAATAGCCGTTTGGCATTTTTAAAATTTAGCCATTTGACCCCTCAAATTTATATACTACTTATATACAAAATATACACTACTTATTTTGAATATATACTAATTTCTAAACACAATATATGCTATAGTAACAACATAGTACACCATATAAAAATATATTCTACAATATACTAATCACTACTATATAAGATATTTAATTTAAAAAAAAAAAAAAAAAAAAGGTCGGAACCGCCTGGAACCGCCAGACCCGCGGTTCCGGAACCGGATGGTTCCGGAATCGTATGGTTCCGGTTCCGGCTCCGGAACCGCCAGAACCGGGAACCGCCAGAACCGGAACCGTTTACCCAAATCGACTCAGAACCGGAACCGGATACAGCCTTAATTCGAAACAAGTAAAATAAGTAAAAAGATAAAAATCTGCAAATTTTCAACTTCAATAACTCAAACAAAAATGTCTTTGTAAAAAAAATACTAGTATAGTTCTTTCTTTTAAAAAAGTAGAAAAAGGTCCATATTTTTATAACTCCCAATTGTTTTAGCATCCCAAGAATAAGTGGGAACATAAAGCAAATTTTCAGCGAAAGGTACTACCAATACCTATAAGCATAAATAATTTTGAATAAACCAACAAATTACATTTAAAACTTAAAATTATGTAACACTAATGTGTATGGTCCAAAAGTCAATAAAACTAAGAAAAATTAACACATACAAAAAATTAATTTGAAAGGCACATAGGAGCAACGATAAGATTATTTTTATCTGTATTACTTTTATTACAAGTTCGAACCATAAAAACTGTCAATAATAATAGATTCTCTACATTATCCCTTCAAATTCCGGCTTATTTTCGGACCCAGCATCAGTTGGGATGCTTTGAGAGACGAATTGTCCTTTATAAGAAAATAAAAATAAAAATGACAGAAAAGAAGTAATGTGTTTTTTATCATCTATTATCTTAATTTTACTCAAACGAGTTATTCCATGCTTAAGCTGAGAGACGGTAAATAAAAGGGAAGCCTCATATACAAAGCTCTTGTTATGTACGAGATCAGAAAAAAGTTAAGTTATAATTATTTATTGTACACAATCTTATTATATATTTATGTTAGAAGTTATTTTTATGATTGAAACCGATAACCTCCTGATCACATGATAATAGTTTTAAAAAATTATTTCAAGACTCAATCCGCTAAGAGACTGTAAATAGCTAATAAAATAATTAAGCCGCGTGCAGGTTGACGTAGACATCAAAATATTTTCAAAAAATTACTAAAATTGTTTTAAATTTACCTGGAGTGAAATTATCAGTAGCTTGAGCAAGTTCATCAAAGCTAAAATTCCTCCAAGAAGGCTTAGGCACAACAAAATCATGACAATCAATTCTATCTTCTTCTGCACTTCGAATTCTAGCCAGCAATTTCCTCTTAATATATTTCTTTGGTAGTAAATTTTCATATCCTCCAAATAATTGTATAGAATATAATCTTCTTATAGACTTTTTCTTCATTTGATCAAAAAAATTCTTAAAACTCAATCCTTGCTCCGCCTCCTCTCCTCCTCCACCTCCGCCATCTCCGCCGCCGGTAACTGCCGTTTTCTCGCCGCCGGGAGACGGAGATGACCCGAACTACTGCTCCTTTCCCCGCTGCTAATGCTGCTGTTGTCGGAATCTGATAGTACCTGAAATATGGATTTCCAGAACTGCCCTTGGTGATGACTGCTCTTCTTTTGTTTTTTTGTCCTTTTCACCATTTTCTTCTTTGCCCTCCAAAATTTCTATTTCTACTTTTACTTCTACTTCTTCTTGTTCCTTTTCTGCTTCTTGTCTCTTCATTTCTTCTTTTTCTCTATTTTCTTGAACTTGTACGACGCTTTCACCTACAAAAAAATTCATATTAGAGGGAAAAAAATCAATTTTGCTCCCATTTTTTTGCACTGCGTGACGAATGTAATATACGTAAAAATTACTAAAATTAACGATTAACCCATAATTGTAAACGTATAACGAGTTGAGTGATGTAAACATAAAAATAGAAAGACAGAACCCCTCATGTTTAAATTCTGAATCGACCTTTGGTTATATGCGTAAAAGGTTCAAAATTTAGAAAAAAGGTTTAATATATATACTCATAAAAAGGAAGAAAAAGGGAAAGGAAAAAACCTTCCATGGTATATTTGGAGATGTTGTGTTAAACACAAATGAATATATTTGAAGAATTTGCTATGAAGCAAATGAAAAGGAATTTAGAAGAATTAGAACATATTCTATGAAGGTTTACATTTGAGGTTCAATAATAATTCATAATTCTTCTCCCCTAAGAAGAAGAGAAAATGGTATATCTTAGGGAAGTCGTTATTCTTATTTGAAGAAAAGAGAGGTAGAAGAAGAAACAGAGGAGAGAAAACCGGCTATGTTATACTTGGAATAATATTATGTGTGCTTACATTTATTTATACGCTAATTGAATGCAAATATCATAATTAATGTATAATTATAAAATTTGTGGGAGCATGAAATCTTAGCCGTTTGATTTCAACATAATTGATTTGTTGTGTTTGATGAAATCTTAGCCGTTGGAGTTGGACATTCTTGATTTTTGGCGCAACTAACGCTATGTGTATTGTCGGGAAAAAAATCAAATAACGAACCCAACTAACTTTGATGTAAATTTTAGAGAGTTTAAAGGGTATTTTAGGTAGAAATATTATTGAATGGTGGAGTACGTATATTATTCTTTGGTAAATTTTTAAAAGATTATGTGTTTGTGGACGTATAATAGTGATACTTATCTCATCTGCTTAAACAAAGGTGGATGCGGAGGCGGACTATAATAGTGATATATTTGATGAATTTTTAAAGTAAATATATAGTTCAAAATAGATTCAACTGAACTCATTCCTGACACTCTAACTTTACCACTGGATAGATGTGCTGTGTATGTCATCATAGTCTAGTAGTTTTAGGTTATGTTTATTAAAAAGTTCACCAAATAAGTATAAATTGTTGGTGTCGAATTTCAAAATACGGTTAATCAAAGGAGTTGTGGTAGAATCTCAAATTCACAACATGAAATTCAAATTCTGAATAGGTCACTCATACTAAATTATTTATAATAAACTCGATCTAATTATTTAAAATAGACAAATTATTTAATATAACAAATTAAACTATATTGATAGCGTAACAAAGTTTATATTGTCTGAATAGGTAAATATAAGCAAATCTTAAAATTAGGTCTTATAAGTTTGAAAACAAATCTCGAGACATGTCAAAATAAGTCAACATCTTGGATAGCAGTAATATTACTTTTGGATCTTCGTAGGTATGTTGGGACAACATCATAGGGATGTCAAAGAGATCTTGTCTCCTTGTGAACATTTCCAATGAATGGCTAATTTTCTAGTAATAAAATTGAATAAAGTATATTGGTACATGAACGAGATTAATTAAGATAAAAAGTGTTGGTTTCTTAATTAAATTTCTAAAACTGTGAATCTCGTGTACGTTGCATTTAGCTCTTAATTAGGATTAATTAAGACCATGTACATTCACATGAAACTACATGTGATACGCTTCTAACTTAACTACATAACAATTCAGCAGTTTAGACATGAAACAAATGTGTTTATACATACATAATATAGATACATGGGCGGAGCCAAAGGGTGTAGTCCTAAACCTCATTTTATATATATATATATATATATATATATATATATATATATAAGAGTGTAGCTCTAGAACCTCATTCCTCGAAAATTATATATATATACGTGCAAGATTAAAGTTATTTTTTATATGTATATACAATTACAACAACAATTTAGTAAAATTCCACAAGTGAAATCTAGAAAGGGTAGAGTATGCACAGACTTTATTCCTACCCCAAGGGAATAGAGAGGTTGATTCCAATAAACCATTGGCTCTTGAAGACGAAAAGAGATAATATATCAGTAGCATCAACATAAACCATAAAAATAATAACAATATCATAAGGACCAGACAATAGATGAAAAACAATAACAAGTAAATAACGTCCGGTAATATGAAAAACGAAAAAATTGTGTGGATCCAATATTAACCGATAGCCGTCTAAAACACAACATTGTTTTTTATATGTATATAATGATGTTGAATTCCGTTAGCTTTTTCATGTGTTTAAGTTTAATGATGCAAATTTGTAAATAGAAGCAATTTAAAGTAAAATAAGAGCTATCTGTAAAAGGGGAAAAAGAAGAAGAATAATTCATTTTATAAACAAATTTTATACTATGTTCATTCTGGTAGTTGTACCACATTAATGATAAAACTCATACTGTGAACTAGTATTAATTTAACAATCTCTTCCAAGCTAAGATCTCGTTTAAAGCAACTATGCATACATCATTTTTCACATAGACAATCTCAAAGTGAAGGGGTGAGGAGTGTTAATTAAGTTAGTAGTTAATTACCTAATTTAAATATTTTGATAGTGTAAAAGAATATTTTTATATTCAGTGTATATGAGTTAAATCTATTTAGAATTTACCTAAATATTAATCATTAACGGAATTGACTCAATGATACACAGATACAGTCATAATCAATATAATTGGATGCTCTTGACTGCGTACTTATTTGGTAATTAAGACCCTAATCTTGAACATACTCTTGTTTGGATTCTTGAAAACAAAACGTAACCAAGTCAACCTTTTGGTGTATAATTTTGATTCGAACACTGACGTTTTTAACTTTTTTGTTGATTTTTATTTTCCTTCTAGTTTAAGTGCCATTCCGTTCAACTATTCCTATTTAAGGCTGTATCCGGTTCCCGTTCTGGGTCTATTTAGGTCTGTGGTTCCGGTTCTGGCGGTTCCCGGTTCTGGCGGTTCCGGAACCGCCCGGTTCCGGTTCTGGCGGTTCCGAAACCGCGGGTCTGGCGGTTCCAGGCGGTTCCCGGCGGTTCCGACCTTTTTTTTTTTTTTTAAATTAATATCTTGTATAGTAGTGATTAGTATATTGTAGAATATATTTTTATATGGTGTACTATGTTCTTACTATAGCATATATTGTGCTTGGAAATTAGTATATATTCGAAATAAGTAGTGTATATTTTGTATATAAGTAGTATATGTTGTAGTGAAGTAGTATATATTGTATATAAATAGTGTATATTGTGTAGTAGTTAGTATAAATAGTATCATGTGTTGTATGTTATATATTATATATTATATAAATATTTTATATTCAAGGATTGATATAGAAGTAAAGACAAAGAAATATTGAGACAAATATATTCAAGTATATGATAAAAAGCATATTTATTGACCAAAATGGCATATCTTTCTTAGTCTTCCTTCCCCCAATGGAATGAGCACAACATGGTACTAATACCACCATTAAAAGGAAAAAAAACTAAAAGAAGACATGCCAATGTACAAGTTACATCATAATTTATGTATTATTTCTAACAAATCTCATAAAACCTTCAAGGTTTGGAGGTGGTTGTGTTGGCGGTGGTGGAAATGAAGCTTGTTCATCACCACTTCCAGGTGAAGATGATTCTTGAGCAAGTTCTGCTAGCATTTCTTCATAGCACTCATCTATTTCGGGTTGAGATTCAGCTAGCCCAAAGTTCCTTCTTTCAGAGCAGATCCAATCTCGGAAGAGCACTGATTTTTCCAAGCTGTCCCGCATCGACGCTCTATGATCTCCTATTTGTAGTCTGGCTTGACTAAATACGCTCTCCGATGCAACAGTTGACGCTTGAATGGACAGAACATCCCGAGCCATCCTTGCAAGAACGGGAAAATGCTTTTCCCTTGTCTTCCACCAATCCAAAAGGTCGAAAGATCCGTCTGGATTATCATTCTCTAGCCCCTGCGACAAATAAACTTGAAGTTCGTTTAGATGGGAAATATCATCTAAATTCTCACCTTGAGTACCCCTGAACTCCGTCCACGATTTAAGAGCTGTTAAGCCAGCAACTCTTTTAGACGATTGTGAATGGACGAAGTAGGAGTTGGAATATTAGGCCTAGCATGCTCTAAGGCCTGTTTATAAGCACTATAAACAGTTTGAGCATTCACTGTAATTGATGCTTTCGCATCAGATAGTGTAGCCATTTCTTCTGGTGAAAGATCTAAAGATTGATAAATACTATTATACCAAAAGTTAGGACCTCCTGCTTTCATAGTAGGGTTTAACATAGCAGCCACACCAAAAATAGGAGGGATTGGAAAAAAATATTTTTTAAATTTCTTTTTCATTTCAAATATTGCATGTTCATAAATTTCCCCTCCATCGTTAAAATCGGCAAATAAATTAGCAAGTGCGGCAATATATACTAAACAGTTTGAAATTGTAGGATAATATTGGCCAGATAAAGCAGTTGTAGCCACACTAATATGTTCTAAAAAATCTAAAAGAATCTTAACGTTATTCCAATCTTGATTAGTTAGCATATCATTATCTTCATCCTCACAATCCCTAGAATTATAAGTAGCGGTTATTGGGTTTCTATATTCGTACGCCACTACTAAGCTTTCATACATGTAGTTCCACCTAGTCGGGCAAGGTTTAGGAACCTTTCTTTCTCTAAGGCCACTTTCGTCACATTTTTTATAATATTCTCTAAGTCTACTTCTACGGTTTGAATAAAAAAGCCAATTAAGAGCGAATTTAACTTTTTCAATTTCTATGTTTAAAATTCTCATACCATCTCCAACAATTAAATGATAAATATGGCATATACATCTAACATGGAAAATATTTGTAAAAGCAGGATTAAGTTTCCTAGTTAAAATACCTATTGCAGTTGTGTTGCTACTAGCGTTATCCATGGAAATTGACATAATTTTATCACTAAAACAAAAATATCTACAAACATCAGAAACAGTGCTAGCAATAAACTTACCTGTGTGCCGTGAATTAATTATTCTATATGCTATAATGCGTTTTTGCATGGCCCAGTCTTCGTCTATCCAATGACTGGTCACAGTTAGATAATCACAGTCATTTCCACTTCTACCAATATCAGTTGTAATAGACATACGATTACTTATATGAGTAAATAAATAGCGCAAGTACTGTTCATATTCATGCTTATATTTATAAATGTCGGCCTTAACTGTGGCGCGAGGCCAACCTTTATATGAAGGATTAAATACTCGTCTAATATAATGAATCCAAGCAGGATTAGAAGCAAAAGAATAAGGTAAACACATAACGGTAATCATTGTAGCTAATTCTTCACGATCCTTATTAGGATCGTAGTACAATATACCTCTGGTGACTGTGTTTACTCCTGGTTGAACCATGTTAGAACCAGTACTTTGGTTAATTGCGTTATCTTTATCTCTTATTTGAATAAAAAAATGTTAAACTAATGAAGTTTCTGAACGTTTCCGAGGTTGTCTACTAAAAGTGGGAGTTTGTACGGGTGGGTGTTCTGGGTCATTAGGAGCAGGACTAGTAGGTGTATCATCTAAGTCTACCGGAGGTTGGGTTTCGTCATCATCATCACCATCATTTCCCTCTGATATTGGTGCATTAGGATAAAGCAAATTCATAATATCATCATCTATTCTATCACCGACTGCTATATCATGTAGAAAATTAACATCGCTAAATTGAAAACACGGGTGATCACTATCAAGTATTCCTAAGTTTTCATTAGTATTTCTAGGTTGGCTACTAATTTGAACTTGTTTATCTTTTCTAAGGCGGGGAGCCGGGGGAGGGGTAGGATTTTGGCGACTACTTTCACCGGATTTAGATGTACCTTTTTCGAACATTTTTTTCAATGAAAATGCCATACTAATTATAATTAAGCAAAATAACAACACACAACAAATATTCTTAGCACGTAAGAGTTGAAACGAGTTTACCGGATTGACGAACAACTTCTTGAAAATTGAAAATCGTTGTAATTGAACACTTGAAAACTTCAATTCAACAACTTCACAATGTTTCACGAATTTGCAACAAAAATTAAGCACTTGCACTAGAAAGATTGAAAGAGAGCTTGAGAGAGCTTGAGAGAGATTGAGAGAGATTGATGAATTGGTGAATTAAAATGAAAGAATGAGGGGGTATTTATAGTTGAGAAAAGGGAAATTGTGTAATTATATAAAGTTTGGGGTTAAATTAAGTTTGAGGGGTCAAATGGCTAAATTTTAAAAATGCCAAATGGCTATTTCTGCAAAACCAACGTTCTGATTTCAGAATTTAAAAAAAAAAAATTTTTTTTTTTTAAAAATCTGTCCGTTGGGAACCGGATAGAACCGGAACCGGACCGGTTCCGGCGGTTCTATACGGTTCCAAACGGTTCCGCCAATGGTCCGAATTTAAATTTTTTTTTTAAAAATATCGAACCGTTGGCGGAACCGTTTGGAACCGTATAGAACCGCCGGAACCGGTCCGGTTCCGGTTCCGGTTACGGTTCTGGCGGTTCCGATTCCACGGTTCTAATGGGTGGAACCGGACCGGAACCGCGGAACCGGAACCGCGGGAACCGGAACGGAACCGCGGAACCGGAACCGCGGGAACCGGAACCGCGGAACCGGAACCGCGGAACCGCCAGAACCGCGGTTCCGGTCCCGGTTCCGGTTCGGAACCGTTACATGGTACAGCCTTATTCCTATTTCTACATTTTGTTAGGAAGAAGTCAAAAGAATACAAAAGTGGATGTACATTTTAGTGGCTTTCTGGCCAATTAAATTTGTAGGGCTTTTAAAAATCAATACATAAACTTTTATTTTTTTCATTTAAACACTCAAACTCCTAAAATTTATAACTAATAAATATAATTGACCGTTGATCCATCACATGTGACGTCAGTTGGTCCTAGTCAGCTCCCTGCGTGAATGTCACGACTTTTAAGAGTGTGAGAGACCCTTTCCCAATACCCAATAGTAAAAAATAGGGCCTATTTAAATGAGGTCTTATTCTTTCAATTGGATACACATTATCCCTCTATTATATGCATTTGAAGCTTCATTTTATTTCTTAAAATCTGAAGCTTTCTTTAATTTTTTTTTCTTTTTTCAGATTGTGATAATGAATCAAAGTCCTGTAGTTTATCATTGTGGAGTTGAAGCTCATATTTGCATCATTTGGAAGCCAACAAATCCATGAAGGAGGTTTTATGGGTGCTCAAACCATGGTCGAGCCAATTCTTGTAATTCTTTTAGGTGGTTTGACCCACCTCTTTCAGATTAATAAACAGGTGATTTTAGGGCTGTTATCAAGAATTAAAGAGAAAGATCGAATACATCGTAGGAAGAGGGTGAAGATAATTATAACTTTAGTTGTTGTAGTAGCACTAATAAATGTAATTTTCTTCTTAGTGTAGTTAGCACTAATTTCATAAGCCTATGGACAATGATAATGACAGAATGAATTATATTTTTTTGTGGAATGAAAAACAATTTTAACATAAACAAGCACACATTATAAACAACCAAGTTCGATCAGCCTTCTTAGTTGACAAAATTAGCACTGATGTCTAGTAGCAGAAATAGTTTAAACATTGTTTCAAAAGAGAAGTCATAGTTATACAGACTTAAGTTAACCTACAAATTAAGTTCTGCAACTAACATACTTAAGCTACCACAAAAACAAACATTCGGCCAGCTTCAAGGTTGAGATTGGTTGATGTTTTGCTAAGATTGGCTCAAGTTTGGACATAGAGACTGGCTTGGTTGAGAAGAAGAATGGACTAGAGGTTGGCTAAGGCTTGCTTGAGTTTATCTTCTCCTCAACTGTTGTTGAAGTTGCCTTTGTGATATAACATTTCTTCCTTGTCACCTTAGTACAGGTGCACTATATCCAAGATCAATATTGGTTCGCCCAGCATCCACTACTTTTGTAGGAGTAGAATGTACCCTATCTCTTGCTCCATACTGTATAGGAAGCCAAATTAGTGCCCAAACTATTAATATATAAATAAAAATTCAAATTCTTAATGATCTTACATTTTCTATCATTGTTCCTGTATCACTAAACAATATACCAAATCCAGTAGTTATTGGTCTTCATCGTAGTCCACTACCTTTTGGCCTTCTTTTAACACTAGCTATAATATCCTCAAAAGTTCTTGATCTCATACTTCCAGTATCCTGATGTAAGATAATTACTATCTAGTAATTTAAAATTTTTGGTCCTAATATAGATTAACTAAATTAACTAAAATGAATACTTACATGTGCACTTGCAACAACTGATGGTTAAGTATTTGTGGCCTTGGCAGTTCCAGAATCACTTGTAGGACTCGATTGTTGAGTTGTTGTTTGAGAAGCCTGTGATAGTTGAGTAGCACTAGCATTACTGGTTCTTGTTGTTCCAGATCCTTGTCCTTTCTAAAATTTTCAAAATAAAAAAAATGAGATATAGAAACAACCAAAGTACAAGATACAATCAGACACAAATTGAATACATTACCAGGACAGGACACCCTTTCTTGTTATGACCTACTGTCTTACAATTAAAGCATGTCATTGGTATCACTTTCCTTGATCTCTTACTAAACCTCTTCTTAGGTTCATCTCGAGCTCCTTTTCTGTTTTTCTTAGGTCTACCAGGCATCTTGGTAATCACAGGAGGCTCAACAGTTTGATTCTGTGTTGATGGCCACATCTCCATGTTGATTACTGGATGTGTGTAACAACTAAAAACCTTCAGGTATGTTTCTTTCTTGTACCTATGGGTTACATAGTCAGCAGGCTCAAATCTCTTAAAAAACATTGCATATATTATATGGGAACATGGTATTCCTTTTAGCTGCCATGATCTACATGTGCATGTATTGTTGGAGAAGTCAACAATATTTTTTGTAAATCCCATATTGTATCTCATATCCAGTGTCCCTATTCTATTTTAAATTCATGCTTAACAGCATATGGAGATTGTTCCTCTATGTGCCCCATTGCCATAGGAGATAAATCAGAAATCCACCTTGTTGAAAATTCTCTCATGGTAGTCATCCTCTCCATCACATTCACTCTAATCTCTTCTAACATGGTTATGATAGACTTGTGCCTAGTAGACAAGATCCAATTTTTAAAGGTCTCATATATGTTGTTTTCCATAAAATCACATTTACTCTAATCTTTGAAGAATGCTATATACCAACATTGTTTTGGGTATCTCATTAAGTCTTCAATGATCTTACTATCACCTAATTCTGCCAGCTTATATATCTTAGCCTTCAAATATGCTTCAAATGAAGCCCTTGAACAGGCCCAAAACTTCTTCCTTCTTTTCTCTCCTTTTCATTTTTGTTTCAAGTTGCTCTATATGTGTCTCGCACATATTCTATGCTCAGCATTTGGTAACAACTCAGAAACAGATGAAACAAGTCCCTTGAGCAACAAAAAAAAACAATTAGAATATCAAAAACATATATAAAGTATCCAAGTAATTAAAGGAAGAAAATGGGTGTAGTATATACCTTTTGCATATCAGAAAAGATGGTCAGCCCTTCACCTTGGGATTCAGTGAGCTGCAGCTCATGTATCAGGCACCTTAAAACCATGACCATGTGTGCTTTGTCTCCTTTTCCACCACTTCCCAGGAAACATGGTACAATTGGTTGTTACCATTTTTACCAATGCATGATAGTAGCTCACCCTTACACACACCCTTGAGAAATGCTCAATCAAAGCCAATAACATTTCTACGCCCTTCCAACCAACCAACTTTGCAAGCATGTAGACAAGTATAGATACCCACAAATACCTCCTTACTAGGTATTGTCTCCTTGGAGGTCTTCACAACAACAATGCTGCCAGGATTTGTAGAACTTAACATGTCAGCATAATCATATATTCTAGCAAACTCCTTCTTATAATCACCAAGATATTGACCCATGATCTGATGTTTAGCCCTAGCACATATGGATTTTCTCACATACACACCATACTTCATCCTAATCAAATCTTGCAACTTCCTAAGCTTAATGTCAGGTTGGTTGGTAATCTTGTCCTTGAAATGTTTATCTATCCATGATATATTAGCCATCTCGTTTCTGGTTGCTCTAAAACACTTATGAACAAGATAGTAGCTATTGAAAATGAAATTCCTTGTGTGTCCCTCCAGACTTCCCAAAATATGCCATCTACATCTTGTTGAGTTTACACATTTTGCTATAACCCTATATTTCTCATTAGGCCTCAACTTAATTTGAACTCTTCTTTGTACAGCATAATCTTGCAAAAGCATATCTGAACCGTTTCACATTTTCAAACACCATTTCCAACTGGAAATAAATTTTCTTACATACATGATCAATACTGATGTATCTTCTTGGTTGAGGGATATACATCTGATCTTCTTCATCTACTTCATCATCTGTATCCTCACTACCTGGATCTGAACTGTCCAAATATTGCTCATCCCCTCCCAACTTTCCAGCATATTTGGATCCCATGTCTTTATACATGTCTTCAAAACCAGGGTCTATACCTACAGGTCCACTAGGTATCTCATCAGTATTAACGTCATAAAATCTTAATTTACTACTCTTTGCTTTCACTTTAGCCTGTCTAGCATCAACAACTTCAGGTTCTATGTCACTTGTCTCTCCAACAATATCCTCATCAGAACTTTATAATGACTCATCTGTATCATCGCCATCATCTTCAGAAATAGCCTCATAATCTTTATCACTGTCAGTACTTAGCTCATCACCCTCAGCATCACCCTCAGAATCAGTTGCTAAATGAAAGGTATAGAAGTCACTTCATCTTCACTAGACTATTTTGTTTCAAAAGAACTTTCAACAACCCTCTTTTTCCCCTTCCAAAGAGTGTTATCACCCCTATTTATATCATTGTTTACCCAAATGGAATTTCATTAAAGCCAAATGGCTGAACATTATTGGGGTCCACATTTAAACCACCACTACTTAACATTTCATCTAGGTCCAAATCAATACATGGTGTATTAATTCTGTGACATATATATACATCGATAAAATCCTCATCCTTAAGGTCTTGACAGAAAGCTAACACATCAGCATCATATTTTAGAAATCTAAATTATCCTTTTTGGTTAATTTTACATGCATGTTTATCTACTGTTAAGTACCCCATATCCTTAGCCTAATCATGAAATTGAATTATATGCAATTAATCAATGTCATCTTGAAGAACAACTGGCCATGTTTGACCATTTACATACCTCATAATTAGGTCAGCTACTAACCACCCAAGATGATGAAACTGTAATTTCACATAGACAACCATTGAAACCTATAAAAAAGGGGGAACAAGTCAGATATACTTTAACCCTAAAAAGCTATAAAATTCAACAAAATGGGAGAAGAATATTTTGATATTCAAAAAAGACCTAATTTTTTAACCCTAAATGTCATATCACGCATGAAAAAGACAAACCCCCAAAATAAAGTGGACATACGATTGTTTTCCCAAAAAACCTAATATAAAATCCCATAATTTATGCATGCAGATAAATGCCCTAATTTTTTAACCCCAAAATGCCATATCAGTCATGAAAAAGACAAAAAAAACTAAAAGAGTGAATGTTCGAGTGTTTCCCCAAATATAAAATCCCAAAAGGCAAAATGGCTTTCACTATATCAGATGAAAAAATCATACATCCAGACATAGATAGCTTTCACTATCAAAAGTTACTCACATTATTTTACAAGAAATTAGAAGACAAAGACTGCGGACCAACAATCCAGCAAAAGAACGACATCAAAAGAAACAAACTAACCTTCAGAGACTAACATGACTAAAATCGAAAGCTTGGATGAATCTCGATCAACTTTTCATTAAAAGAGAAGGGACCCTAATAATTTGGTTTTAGAGTTAAGATTATTTTGGAAGGAGATGACCAGGTTAATCAGCCATTGCTTAACCTAGGTTTAAGATAGGAGGGATGGTTAGAGAGAGGAAAAGAGATGAAAAGTGGGGGAAAGTTTGTCGGTGTACTGATTAAAAGTGGGGGACCCTAATCGGTTGGGTTTAATTTCGATCCATTGATGTGTACCTGTGTCATTGGTCATTTGCTGACTGGATGGACACGTTAGCAAATGTGTAATACACGCACCTAGGATCAACAGTTAATTGTGTTTATTAGTTATAAGTTTTAGTAATTTGAGTGTTTAAATGGGAAAGACAAAAGTTTATGTATCGGCTTTTAAAATTCCTACAAGTTTAATTGGTCAGGAAGCCATTTTACTGCCTTTTAGTAAGTGTCATCTAAGATTTTATAGGGGGGAAAATCCATTTTGATGTGGAAATGCATCAACCCAATTCTTCGTGCAAGTGGAAATAAAAATGTGCCACTTGTATGCCCATTAGTCTTTTAAGAGGCCAGACCATTTAAAAGAAGTAAAACTTATCTTAATTTACTAATGTGTTTCTCAAGTTAAATAGAAAATTACTTATATATTTGAACATATAGTCTGTTAATATCCCGTATTTGTAAAAATAATTTTGAAGAATATAAAATAACGTATTAACATAAACAAAATTTTATTCGAGATCATTGAATTTACAGTGTTTTCTTAAGGAATTTAATCCCCTCATATGCCTAATGTTGTGGATTATTTCCTCCTGAATAGAATGAATTACACATTTGTGTAGCGGTACTTCAAACTCAGTGTTTCAGCGAACACAAAGATCAGTAGCAAATCACACTTACTATTGCTTTTTTTAGTAGTTAAAACAATGCAGAAGAAAGGAAGAGAAGTCAGAAATTAGTACAAAAAATCTGAGAGAATGGACTACCATTTATAGCTCCAATCTGTTGAGTTCAAATGAAGAATTGTAACTTTTCAGAGATCAGTTACATAAAATGGCCATAACATAAATGGCCATTTACGCAAATTCAAATGGGCAGAGGAAACATTTCCATCACAAAAAGTGGACTTGTAGAGTCAATGAAACGGATAATTTGGATTATTAATTTCTGTTACAAATACGGATAATATTATATTAATATTTACTATTAACAAATAAATTTGGTTCAAACAATTAATCAATCAATTGACCAAATCTGAATTCAAATCCGAAGCTGAAGCCGAGCTGAGCAAGCGAAGACGACGACGGTGCGGGACTTGCCTTCTTCTTAACTTAAAAGCTACAAGAAGAGAAATTCCATATACCAATAAAAATTATTTTCCTCTTCCAATATGGGACAATGTCCCATTGTCAATGAGGATATCTCAAATATTTGATTTTCCTTCTATTTCCCATTCACCCTCTTTTAAGATACATTAAGTTTAAAACCCAAACAATCCCCCACATGAATCGAAAACGCCTATATCATGGAAATATGTTTGAAAAACTAACCCAATAATCCCCCACATGAACCGAATAGGCCTATATCACGGAAATATGTTTGAAAAACTGTGCGATTTGCAAGTATGGATTAATCACATCTGGATAAGTAGGTTTCCCTTTGAACTTTCTGTAGTGAACTTATGTCAGATATACTCGGTCAATCGGTAGATTTAATAACTTTGAACTATCGAACTTTGGTATATACCACAACTATAAGTCATATAATCAACCCTTAGTCATCTTTGGTTCTCATTATTGTGTTCGTTTCAACCATGAACACAATCTAGTTTCATAAGTGCGTAGAGAACCAGCTTTACAAAACTCTCCTTGAAGAGGCTAGCAATTCACACTTACATAGGTTATTCCTAAACAAGTTATCTCATAAATACACTATTTTATATGCCCCATATAAAATTTAGAAATAATTAAAAAAATCCTTTAATGCTTTATCCTTGATACTGAACAGTGCCGCATCACGAGAATGGACCAAAATTGTAGTTGGCAATGTTGAATCATCATTAATGACTTTGTTTAATCTCCTTGAACCTAGATCTTGGGATCTCAAGTCTTCTAGGTAGAGTTACCTCCACAATGACTTGTTCTCGACCATAGTCTCATTTCCCTCAATGATTTCTCAACTAGCTCTCTAGTTAGGCCTTTTGTAAGTGGATCTGACATATTATCACTTGATTTTACATAGTCAATAGTGATAATTCCTCTAGAGAGTAGTTGGATAATGGTTTTATGTCTTCGTCGTATATGACAAGATTTATCATTATTCATAACGCACCCAGCCCTTCCAATTGTTGCTTGACTGTTTCCATGTATGCATATTGGCGCCAACGATTTAGTGCTAAAATGGAATGTCTTCTAAGAAATTCTAGAGCCATTCATCTTATTCACCGGCTTTATCTAAGGCTATGAACTTAGTCTGTATTATAGAACAGGCAATACAAGATTGTTGGATGACTTCCAAGATACCGCTCCTCCACCAATAGTGAATACATAACCTCTTGTCGGCTTTATAATCAGTTGAACCGATGATCTAATTTGTATTATTGTATCCCTCAATCACCGCAGGATATGCTGTAGTTCAAAGCAAAGTCTTGGTTATGTTCTAAATATCCCTAAACTAGTTTCATTTTCATCCAATAAGATTGACCTGGATTGTTCATGTATCAACTCAATTTAGTTATAGCACAAGATATATCTGGTCGTTTACAATTCATGATATATGTTAAGCGTCCCATCACACGAGCATAATCCAATTGTGATATTCTTTGGCCTTTGTTCTTTGCTAATGCAATATTCACGTCAATTGGAGTCTTTACAACTTTAAACCCGAAGTGCTTGAATTTTTCAAGTGCTGTCTTAATATAATGAGATTGTGACAATACCAGACCTTGAGGAGTCTTATGGATCTTAATCCCTAGAATTAAATCAGCAATTCCCGAGTCCTTCATATCAAACTTGCTAATTAGCATATGCTTATTATGGACATAATTCTTGTAACTGGAGAGTATGTATCAAAGTAGTCAAGATCTTCTCGTTGTTTACCCTTTGACTATAAGTCTTTCTTTAAATTTATCAATAAAACGTCATCATCTTTCATTTTCCTCTTAAAAAACATTTAGAATCCAAAGGTTTATTTCCAGGAAGAAGATCAACCAATTCTCATGTATGGTTGTTCAATATCGATTCTATTTCACTATTGACTGCCTCTTTCCAAAATAATGGTTCCGAAGACGTATAACTTCTTTAAATGATCGAGGCTCATTTTCCAATAAAAAAGTTATAAAATCTTGTCCAAATGAAGTAAATGTTCTTTGACGTTTACTACATCTTGATCCTCCTGATCAAATGTACTTTCTTTTGTTTCTTCCCGAGGTCATTTAGATCCTTCACCATCCACTCACATTCCTTTTTATATGAATATATATTTTCAAAGAACTCATTATTAACTTATTCTATAACCGTATTATTATGAATTTCCCTTCGTTCAGGAGTCTTTTCCTTTGAGAAGAACATCCCCTTATTCGGCTTCATCAGATGAAAAAGAAATGACTCACCAATTGTCGGTGTGTTCCAAACCTTGATGTCGAGCAACTCTCGTCCTGGGATTTTTTGATAAGAACTAGAAGTCAATATACTTTACTATTGGTCGCATATCCTATGAAAACACAATCAACAGTTTTTGGTCCTATTTTTTATCCTTTTGGGTTTAGGAACTTGCACTTTTTTCAAACACTCCCTCACTTTAAAATAATTCGAGTTGGGTTTCCTACTTTACCGTTTTTCATATAGAATGTATTGTGTTTTACTATGGGGTACTCGATTTAGTATACAGTTAGCCGTAAGAACAGCTTCCCCTTACAAGTTCTGTGGCAAACAAGAACTTATCAATAATGCGTTCATCATCTCATTTAATGAACGATTCTTTTTTTTTCTTCGCAATCTCGTTGGAATGAGGCGCTTAAGGGGCCTTTTTTTTATATGAAAAATTCCATATTCTAAACATATTTCTTCAAAAAGAGATTTATATTCACTACCCCTATCACTTCTTATCATTTTGATTTTCTTGAAGTTGCATTTCAAATTTATTTTTATATTGCTTGAATGCGTCTAATGCTTCATATTTACTACTCCATCCATTTCATATTGTTTGAGCTAGTTTGACTCAGCATGAAGTTTAAGAAAAAAGAAGAAGACTTTTGAAACTTGTGGTCTTAAAATTTTAAGGGGTAAAAAGTTTGTGGGGCCATACCATTTATGTGGCTATAAAAGCTTCTCAATAAGGGTAAAATGAAGAGTTTAAAGTTGAATTATTTCTAAATTTAGAAACATGTCATTTATTTTGGAACAGACTAAAAAGGAAAGTAGCTCATTAAAAATGAAATGGATGGAGTATTAAATAAGTAAACATAGCAATATCGAGTACCGTCGTCAATAAAAGTTATAAAATACTTCTTTCCATCGCGAGTTGGTATTGACTTCATGTCATAAATATCTATGTGAATTAAGTCTAAAGGATTTGAATTCCTTTCAACCGACTTATAAAGATGTTTAACATACTTAGATTTCGCACATATTTGAAATTTTCATTTGTCGGATTCAAACTTAGGGAATACCTCTAAGTTAATCAGTTTTCGCAAGGTTTTATAATTGACATGACCCATACGCATATGCCATAAATTATTTGACTCAAGTAAGTAAGAAGAAGCTGAAATTTTATTATTATTCTCAACAACCATTACATTCAGCTTGAAAAGGCCCTCAGTGAGGTAACATTTTCTTACAAACATCTCATTCTTACTTATTACAACCTTATCTGATACAAAGACACATTTAAACCCATTCTTAATAAGAAGTCCAATATAGACTAAGTTCTTTCTAATATTAGAAATATGAAGGATGTTGTTCAGAATACACCTTGCCAGAAGTCATTTTCAGAAATATCTTCCCACATTCTTCAATTTTGGCCATTGCAGAATTTCCCATAGAAAGCGTATCTTCGGGTCGAATAGGAGCATATGTAGCAAACATTTTTCTAATGGAACAAACTTGGAGAGTGGCTCCAGAATCATTCCACCACTCCTTAGGATTTTTCACCAGGTTGCATTTAGAAAGCATAACACATAAGTCATCAACATTTTCGTGCTTTTCAACCATGTTTGCTTGATCTTTCTTCTTGTCTTTCTTCGGTTCATGACAATCTATAGATTTGTGTCCAGCTTTTTCACAGTTGTATCAATTCACATTGAACCGCTTCTTTCTTGGGTTGCTTTTCGATCTAGAAGTCCGCTTCCTATTTCTCTTATTTTGAGGAGTATCCTCAACAATGCTTACTCCTATTATTGTTGAGTTTCCACAGCCTCTCTTTTCAGTAGCTTTTTTGTCCTCTTTGATTCTCAACCGAACAATGAGATCTTCAAGCAATAGCTCCTTGCGTTTGTGTTTCAAGTAGTTTTTGAAGTCATTCCACAAAGGAGGAAACTTTTCAATAATCGCTGCAACTTAGAATGATTCATTGATGACAAGACCTTCAATGAAAATTCTGTTAGTAAACATATAAAATAAATACTTTCAACATATGTATTAATTATTCCTTCAGCAAGGAGATCGTGAATACTTACTTGCAATTTCTGGACTTGGGTAATAACAGACTTGCTATCTACCATTTTGTAATCTAAAAATTTAGCGGCAACAAATTTCTTTAACCTGACATCTTCAGTTTTGTATTTCCTTTCAAGCGCAATCCATATTTCTTTTGACGTCTCCGTATTACTATAGATGTTATACAAATTGTCCTTCAGTCCGCTAAGAATATAATTCTTGCACAGAAAATCATAATGCTTCCACGCCTCAACCACGAGAAAGCATTCATTCTCTAGAGTTTCATCGCGCAGAAAAGGAACATCTTTCTTAATGAACTTCTGTAGACTTAAAGTAGTCAAGTAGAAGAACAACTTCTACTTTCATCGTTTGAAATCAATCCCGAAAAATTTTCCGGGTGTTCCTGCTGGTGTTGTTCGGCTAGTCGATCCATTCGCGGTCACTATAGATCATTCTAATTCCCATTCTCATTTGTCATTCTTGTAAAGAATGACACAAACAAACGTTAAAATCATGTAGATTTTAATCTCCGTAAAAAAACCACAAAGGTTCTATTCTCCAAAAACAGTAAGTATAACACAAATACAGAAAATAAATTAAATTCCTTAAGATTGTGAGTATCACGTATTTGTAAAAATAATTAAGGAGAATATAAAATAACGTATAAACAAAAATAGAATTTTATCCGAGCCCACTGAATTCACAGTGTTTCCTTAAGAAAATTAATCACATCCTAGTCCCCAAGGATAGAACGAATTATATACTCGTATAGCTGTACTTCAAACCCTATTGTTTCAGCGAACACAAAGACCAGTAGCAAATCACACTTACTGTTTTTTTAGTAGTTAAAACAATGCAGAAGAAAGGATGAGAAGTCAGAAATTCGTATGAAAAATCTGAGAGAATGGACTGTAATTTATAGCCTTAACCTGTTGAGTTCAAATGAAGAATTGTAACTCTTCAGAGGTCAGTTACATAAAACGGCCACTTGAGCAATTAAAACGGGCAAAGGAAACGTTTTCCCAAATCAGAAATCGAAACCGAGCAAGCGACGATGGCGACGACGGCGCGAGGCTTGCCTTCTCCTTAACTCTTTAAGAGCTACAAGAAAAGCAATTGTATATATACCCATTAAAAATATTTTCCTCTTCCAATAAGGAACAATGTCCCATTATCAATGTGAGAATCTCAAATATTTTATTTTCCCTCTATTTTTCATTCACCCTCTTTTAAGCTACATTAACCTTAAAAGCCCAACAAACTCTTCCTATTTATTTGTCATATTAGTCTTTTACTCACTTTTCAAGAAAATATTATTCACAGTTTGATGGTTCACCACATTAAATTTTTTTTCGAATAAATTCTCACTCTATTAATGCTTAAGGTAAAATTAGATAAATATCATTATTTCTTTCTTGAGTATTCTGGAGAAATATCTTCCCGAATATGACAAGTAAATAAGACTGGAGGAATTTAGAGTATTTAGATTTTAGTGAGTATTCCCGCTAGATTTAACTCTTGAAAATGGAATTTAGGTTATCAAGCGGAAGCACATGATTATTATTTTAGCATAACGTATGAAAACGAGGCATTTACTGGAAAACTTCATTAATTAAAGTGAAAAACAAATTGAGTGTCTTAGAATTCAAAATTCATGATTTTGTTTCACTTTGATAAATCAACTTTAAAACATGTGCATTAACCGATGATAATGGCGCATAATGCCCGCATGCTTAGGTGCTTCTTTATCTTTTGCTTCCTTTAGAAACCAGAGTCAACCCTTTATGGCAAAATCTAGAAAAAGAATAAAAATAAAATAAAAACGGCACAACAATATAATTAGAAATGCGTGTGAATCGTGAAAGCAAAACTAGTGAATTGTTTTGTTATGAATCCAACAAATTAGGTAATTACCATATGATTATTGAAAGTAACTCTAAATAAAATGTATTCCCTCCACCGCATTTTATATAACATAAATTCAACCCAACACAAAATTTAAGATGTTAGTAACACCTGAGAGGAAATTAAAATTTCTTGAAAAACCTGGCCAATGAAGAGACATTACATTAAATTAATTTTGCTTCATTTTCTCATTTACATCTTCTCATTGCCACTCTTGTTCAGATAGATATGCATTAATCCACGTGAAATAAGGTAAAAGTCTTCGTTTAGACTTTTTATAAGAGCCTTCTTTTCTTATTAAATACTCGTATGTAAAAAAGTCCATTTATTTTTCTATCCGCCGGATAAACTAGTATTTAGCTTGTGTCCCCGTGTGTGAAACCCTTTCTAAAAAGAGGTCATATCCAAAAATTTGCAAATATTCAAATTTTTTAGATTTGTGAAAATATGTACATAATAACTCAAAGAAGTCCTGAGTTAACTTTTCTGATTTACGAACGAACAAGTCCATTTATCAATATCTTCTCTTTATTCGACTGTAAGATATATGTTTTCTATTCTCTTTTTATTCGACTTCCAACCTAAGAATAAATATTCTTTAAGATTTTTGATATCATGGATTGTCATTTGAGAAAAGCTTTTTTTTAAAATGAAAATTAGTGATATCTATAACAGTTACAACGAATTTTTATTTTCTAAGTTTGGTTATTTGAAAAGGATATTAGTCAAAAGACCTTTAATTGATGATGAATCAGCATAAAATAATTGGAAATTATGAAATTGATGTTCAATTGAGCCCGTTAATTATGAACAATCTCTTGTTCGGTTTTTGTTTTGACTCCTTATATTGAGTCATCAATTGAGACCCTAATGCTTTGACTTGTCTTTCCAATTTTCATGAGTTTATATGGCTAGTAAATTGTATTAAAAAATAATTCTGAAAATATAAATGAAAATAAACAGAATGAACAACGAAGTAACAGAAACTAATTCGAACCCTTTGAATTTTACAGTGTTTGCTTAAGGAATTTAACCCCCTCCTAGTACCCAGGGTTCTGGATTATTTCGTCGCAGGATAGAACGAATTACACACTGGTGTAGTGGTACTTCAAACCCCAGTGTTCCAGCGAACACAAAGTTCGGTAGCAAAACATACTTACTGTTGCTTTGTTTGATGTTTAAACTATGCAGAAGAATGAGAAGAAACTCAGAAAATCGAATGAAAATTCTAAGAAGAAGGACTGTAATTTATTGTCAACGTTGAGTTCTTACTGAAGAGGAGATCGTCAAGGCAATATTCTGTGTCCTTTTTTCTAACAGTTGCTATGCAGTGAGCTATTAAGAGACTGACCCGCTATCACTCGTTTGCCCATAGTGGAGCATGCAATAGGCTGTTATGGAGCAAGCACTTAGTCATGGTGGGAGGACCACTAGGTTATTATTGGAAGTAGTGGGACAAATACACGGATTGGAGTATATTTGTTACAAGCGCGGATAATATTACGTCAATATTTACTAATAACAAGTAAATTTGGTCCAAAATATTAATCAATCAATCGATCATTTGACCATATACAAATCCAAATTCGAATCCGAATCCGAATTCGAGTCCCAATTCGAATCCGAATCCGAATCCGAAGCTGAAGCCGAAGCCGAGCGAGCGAGCGACGACTACGGTGCGAGGCTTGCCTTCTTCTAAATTCTTTAAAATCTACAAGAAAAGTAATTGTATATATACCCACCAAAAACCTTTTCCTCTTCTAATATAGGACAATGTCTCATTGTCAAGAGGGGGAAAACTTACAAATTTTACTCAAAAATTTTTATTTTCCATCCATTTTCCATTCACCCTCCTTTTAAGACTTTTATCTTAAAAACCTCAAAAATCCCCCACATGAATGGGGAATGGCTATATCACGGTTGTAAGCATGAAAAATTGTGTGATTCACAAGCAAGGATTTATTGCATCTGGATAAGTAGGTTTCCCTTTGAAATTTCCGTAGTGAACTTATGTCAGATATATTCGGTCAATCAATCAATTTTGTATTTTGAACCGTCGATCTTTAGTGTATACCTAAGCAACCATAAGTCACACAATCAACCCTTAACCATCTTTTGTTCTTATTGTTATGTTCGTTTCAGCTATGAACACTGCCTGGTTTCATAAGTGCGTAGAGAGCTAGCCTTAAAAAATTCTCCTTGAAGAGGCTAACCCTTCACACTTACATATGTGATTCCTAAACGTGTCATCCTGATACACTATTTGATATACCCCGTATCAAATTTAGAAATCATTAAAAAGCTTAATGTTTTATCCTTGGTACTGAACATTGTCTCATCACGAGAATGGACAAAAATTTAGTTGACAATGTTGAACCATCATTAATGACTTTTTTTGATCTCCTTGAACCTAGATCTTGAGATCTCTAGTCTTCTAGGTAGAGTTACCGCCACAATGACTTGTTCTCAGCTATTGTCTCATTCCCCTTGATGATTTCTCAATTATCTCTGTAGTTAGGCCTTTTGTAAGTGGATCTGATACATTATCACTTGACTTTACATAATCAATTGTGATGTTTTATGTCTTCGTCGTATATGATGAGATTTACCATTATACATAACGCACCCAGCCCTTTCAATTGCCGCCTGACTATCACAATGTATGCATATTGGTGCCAACGGTTTCTCCCAAAATAGCATATGTTTCAAGAAATTTCAGAGCCATTTAGCTTTTTCACCGGCTTTATATAAGGCTATGAATTCAGCCTCCATTGTAGAGCAGGAAATACCAGTTTGTTTGGACGACTTCCAAAATACCGCTCATCCACCAATAGTAAATACATATCCACTTGTGGACTTAGAATCAGTTGATATGGTGATCCAATTTGCATCATAGTATTCCTTAATGATCGCAGGATATTTACTATAGTGCAAATCAAGATCCTTGGTATGTACTAAATACCCCAAAACTCGTTTCAAGGCCATCCAATGAGATTGACCTAGATTACTCAAATTTTGACTCAATTTACTTATAGCACAAGCTATGTCGGGTCGTGTACAATTCATGATATACATTAATCAACCCAACACACGAGCATAATGCTAATTGTTATATTGCTTTGGCATTTGTTCTTTGCTAATGCATGATTCACGTCAATTGAAGTCTTTGAAACTTTAAAGCCCACGTGCTTGAATTTTTCAAGTAGTGTCTTAATATAATAAGATTGTGACAATGACAGACCATCAAAAGTCTTATGGATCTCAATTTCCAGAATTAAATCAGCAACTCCCAAGTCTTTCATATCAAACTTGTCAGTTAGCATGCACCTAGTCACATTTATGTTGGCAATGTCATTACTCATTATCAACTATATCGTCCACATATAAGCAAATAATGACTATGTAATGTGGAATATTTTTAATGTACACACATTTATCACATTCATTTATTTTAAAACCTTTTGACAACATTGTTTGGTCAAATTTCGCTTGCCATTGTTTAGGTGCTTGTTTTAGTTTGTAAAGGGACTTAACAAGTCTACATACCTTCTTTTCTTTATCTGGAATCATAAACCCTTCAGGTTGTTCCATATAAATTTCTTCTTCCAACTCTCCATTTAAGAAGCTGTCTTAACATCCATTTGATGAATTTCAAGACCATAAATTGCAGTTAACACTACTAACATTCGTATGGACGTAATTCTTATAACTGGAGATTATTTATCGAAATAGTCAAGGCCTTATGTTTATACTCTTTGACCGTAAGTCTTGACTTAAATTTGTCAATACTTCCATCATCTTTCATCTTCCTCTTAAAGATCTATTTAGAACCCAACGGTTTATTTCCAAGAGGAAGATCAACCAATTCCCATATATGGTTGCTCCATATGGATTCTATTTTACTATTGACTACCTCTTTCCAAAACAATAATTCTAAAGAAGACATAGCTTCTTTAAATGTTTATGGCTCATTTTCCAATTAAAAAGTCACAAAATCTGGTCAAAATGAAGTGGACGTTCTTTGACGTTTACTACGTCTTGGATTGTTCTGATTAAGTGTAGTTTCTTTTGTTTCTTCCCGAGGCCGTTTAGATCCTTCACCAATCGCCTCACATTCCTTTTTATACGGATATATATTTTAGAACTCAGTATTATATAATTCTATAACCATATTATTATGAATGTCGGAATTTTCTGATTTATGAACTAGAAATTGATATGCTTTACTATTAGTCGCATATCCTATGAAAATACAATCAACGTTTTTCGGTCCTGTTTTTACCCTTTTGGATTTAGACACTTGTCCTTTTTCCAAAATACCCCCACACTTTAAAATAATTCAAGTTGAGCTTCCTTCCTTTCCATTTTTCATATGGAATAGATTATATTTTGCTATGGAGTACTGGATTTAGTATTGACTAGCCGTAAGAATGTCTTCCCCCTACAAGTTATATGGCAAACTAGAACTTATCAATAATGAGTTCATCATCTCCTTCAATGAACGATTCTTTCTTTCTGCAATACCATTGGATTGAGGCGTGTAAGGACCGTTGTTTGGTGAATAATTCCATATTCTATACATATTTGTTCAAAAGGAGATTCATATTCACCACCTTATCACTTCTTATCATTTTGATTTTCTTGTTAAGTTGCTTTTCTACTTCATTTTTGTATTTCTTGAATAAGTCTATTGTTTTATCTTTACTATTAAGTAAGTAATCATAGCAATATCGAGTACTATCGTCAATAAAAGTTATGAAATACTTCTTTTCACCGCGAGATGATATTGACTTCATGTCACAAATATCTATGTAAATTAAGTCTAAAGCATTTGAATTCCTTTTAACTTGACTTATAAGGATGTTTAACATACTTAATTTTCATACATACTTGACATTTTCATTTGTCACATTCAAACTTAGCAATACTTCCAAATTAATTATTTTTCGCAATATTTTATAATTGACATGACCCAAACGTATATGCCATAATTTATTTAACTCAAGTAAGTAAGACAAAGCTGAAATTATATTATTATTTTTAACAACTATTACATTCAGCTTGAAAAAGCCCTAAATGAGGTAATATTTTTCGACAAATATTTCGTTCTTACTTATTACAACCTTATCGAAAATAAAAATACATTTAAAACCATTCTTAACAAGAAGTCTAGCAGAGACTAAATTCTTCCTAATCTCGGGAACATGAAGGACGTTGTTCAAAGTCACCACTTAGCCGGAAGTCATTTTGAGAAATATTTTTCCACATCCTTCAATCTTTGGCCTTTGAAGCATTTCCCATAGAAATCGTCTCATCGGGTCCAATAGGAGCATAAGTAGCAAAAGCTTCTCTAACAGTATAAACATGGCGAATGGCTCCAGAATCAATCCGCTACTATTTAAGATTGCCCACTAAGTTACATTCGGAAAGCATGGCACATAAGTCATCAACATCATCATGCTTTTCAACTAAGTTTGCTTGACCCTTCTTCTTTTCTTTCTTCGAAGCACGACACTCTGTAGATTTGTGTTCGATTTTTCCAGAGTTATAGCAGTTTCCACTAAACTGCTTCTTGCTTGGGTTGTATTTTGGTCCAGAAGTCTTCTTCCTCGTTTTGTTCTCTTCAACAATATGTGTTCCCATTATTGTTGAGTTTCCACGGCCTATCTTTTCAACAGCTTTGTTTTCTTCTTCGATTCTCAACCGGACAATGAGATCTTCAAGGGACATCTCCTTGCATTTGTGTTTCAAGTAGTTTTTGAAGTCCTTCCACAAAGGAGGCAACTCCTCAGTCATCGTTGCTACTCGGAATGCTTCATTGATGACAAGACCTTCAGCAAGGAGATCGTGAATAATCACTTGCGATTTTTAGACTTGGATAATAACAGACTTGCTATCTACTATTTTGTAGTCCAAAAACTTTGCAGCAATGAACTTCCATAACCCAACATCTTTGATTTTGTATTTCTTTTCAAGTGCAGTCCACACTTTTGACGTTTCTACACTACTGTCGACATTATACAAAGTTTCCTCCAGCCTGCTTAGAATATAATTCTTGCACAAAAAATCTGAATACTTTCACACCTCAATCACGAGAAAGTGTTCAGTTTTAGGAATTTTATCGGACGGCATAGGAACATCTTCCTTGATGAACTTCTGGAGACTTAGAGTAGTCAAATAGAAGAACGTCTTTTGCTGCCAGCACTTGAAATCAATCTCAATTTTTTTTTAAAATTTCTCCGCCGGTGCCAATGTTGCCAGTGTCGTTCGGCTTGTTGAGGCATTGACAGTCATTATTGGAACAGTTTGGTTCACATTATCATTAGTCATTTTATAAAAGGATGACACAAATGTTGAAATCATGTAGATTTTAATAGAGCATTACAAAGGTTTTACTCTATAAAAACAGTGAGTACCAATATAGAAAATATTTTAAATTCCTTAAGCTTGTTAGTAAAATTTATTTGTAAAATAATTCTAGAAATATAAATGAAAAACGAAGTAACGGAAAACTAATTCGAGCCCACTAAATTCACAGTGTTTCTTTAAGAAATTTAATTCCCTCCTAGTACCCCAAGGTTATGGATTATTTCCTCCCAAGATAGAACGGATTACACACTGGTGTAATAATACTTCAAATCCCAGTGTTTCAGTGAACAAAAAGTTCGTAACAAATCACATTTACTGTTGTTTTGTTTGAAGTTTAAACTATGCAGAAGAAGGAGAAAATACTTAGAAAATCCTATGAAAATTTTGAGAGGAAGAACTGCAATTTATAGCCAACATTGAGTTCTTACTGAAGAGAAGATCGCCAAGGCAAATTTCTGTGTCCCTTCTCTAACAAATGTTGTGCAGTGAGCTATTAAGAGATTGACCTAACACCACGCATTTCCGCATGGTGGAGCATGCACTAGGCTGTTTTGGAGCAAGCACTACGGTGCGAGGCTTGCCTTCTTCTTAACTATTTAAGAGTTACAAGAAGAGTAATTGTATATATAACCACCAAAAATCTTTTCCTCTTCCAATATGCGACAATGTCTCATTGTCAAGAGGGGGAAAACATAAAATTTTACTCAAAAATTTTCATTTTTCCTCCATTTTCCATTCACCCTCTTTTAAAAAGAGACTTTTATCTTAAAAACCTTAACATATATTTTGTGCACTAGTAGTAAAAATCTTCTTATATTATAAGGTTACATAATTTGACTTATAATAATAATAGATAGTTATGTACACTAAACCATACATAATCAATACCTGAAAAATAAATCTATGATATGCTATAATCGATAAAATTGCATTAATATAGTAAAATATTTTTACACTATTAATGTAAAACTAAATTCACAGTGCCCCTTTTCGAAAGAGCTGGACCTACCCACAGGGTAGTGGAAAGGTCAGCGGTTCCCGTTAATTTTAGAATATATATATATATATATATATATATATATATATATATATATATATATATATATATATATATATATATATATATATATATATATATATATATATATATATATATATATATATATATATATATATATATTATATGAAATATATATTTTGACCGGCACATCCTAAGATTCAAAACTTAAGCAGCTGTATTGGTCGATTTTAGGAGGAGGGAAAGGGGAGGGACAAAACTTGAATTTTACTGCACTGTTATCGACTCCATTTTAGTATTTGCTTAAATTTTTATTCGATAGTAGTGCCTCCACTGCTTTAAAATTTTAGGTGTCTCTGCTCCTTACCTCAGCCACCCCAATAACTACTTGTTTGATATAGCTCATTTAATAATTAATGTTGAACTATATATAAGTAAACCATCATTTTCACACTTATTAGTCATAAAATTCTGCATATATCTTGTATGAGTATATGTTAATATGTATGTTTTAACTTGATGAGTTCAGTCGTGTTCTTTCGCATGTTGAATGCTGATTAACGAATGCTTCGACCTTCCTAATCCATGATTAGTAAATGACCACATTCAACTTTCTTAATGGTATTAGTGAGTTGGCGGCTAAGCTTCCTAAATTTACTTATTTGAAACTCTAACGGGTCGTTTGGTATGCGGACATAATAGTACCGAGATTATAATCCTAGGATTATCCTCGTATTAATTTATACCACTTGAGATATGGTATAAAATAATATCACATTTGATAGCATAAGATGGGATAATAGGTAGGATTAAATTTATATCTTGTTTGATTAGAGATATAAATTTATTTTTAAATTAATTTATACTGTTAACCAAATAATGTATAAATTTAATCCACCTCTTATCCCACATAATCCCTCTTACCAAAAGACCACTAAGTCTAGAGTAACCATTTAAAAAAAACGGCTTCCCAAATATTTGGCTACACATGCTATAGTCTATGAAATTGGATACAGGAAAATTCAATAATCTAAGGCCTCATTTGGTCATGAATTTCGTCAAAATAAATTTGAAATTTATTTTCAAAATTTATGTTTGGCCATATATTTTGCTCCCATTTTGATAAATCTTAAATCCCAAATCCCAAAATCACCCTAATTGTTGATTTTGAGCTAAAATCTCAAAACTTGGGAATTATATACATGTTTTGCCAAAATAAAATTGGAAAATATGTTTTGAAAACGTATGTCCAAACATATTTTCATCTTCAAACGAAACTTTATCTAAATCAAATTTTTTTAAAATAAATTTAAAATTTATGGCCAAACGCTAGCTAAATTTTGTTATTTCTCTTGATATGGACAGCATATTTATTATTAATAGTTACTTGCAGTAACTGATCTTTATATTAAACTATTTGATGAATATTGTAGATATTTCTTAGGGATTTTTACCTATACATCCCATATAGCAAACCTTATAATCATTATTGTGCCTTGTTTGGTTATTACCCTCATATCCCATGTTTTTGTTACAAAATATATACCAAACGGATATTTGCTGATGTTCCATCCTTAATTAACGCCAGATAATTAAGGCTAAAATCTATTTTAAATAAATTGTAGCCTAAAATAACGCCTATATTTATGGCTTCTAATTAATCTTTGATTTTCTACCAAATAAATGCTAAATCAGTTAAGGTAAAATCTTAAATGCTCCTAGTCTCTCCTCTAAACTAACCGAATCTCTCTCCCTCCTCTCAAAAACCATTCACCAAGCGACCACCCTTCACTAACCTAGCCACAGAAGCCACCATGGTCGCCGCTCCACCCACCACCAGAAAACAACCACCACAACACCCCTCTCAAGCCAGAAGCAGTAGCCGCCCTAGCCGTCCACCCTCTTCCACCAACAACAACTATCCTACGCCTCCTCCGTCTCTAACGCGGACGACAATCTTCAGTCCAAAAATGAGGGAAATAGGAGCCGAAAACAGTCAGAAAAAAAAAAGAACAGAAAAAAAACAAACAGAAGACAAGAGGAAACGAAAACAGAAAGATGAACTAAGGTTTGGTTTTGGTTTATGATTGTATGTTTTCTGACGTCTTTATTAAATTTCTTTTATATAAAAAGAATTGAGTCCAATCTAATTTCAAACTGAGAAATACAAAAAATATGTATATATTTTCGTTTTTCTTTTCACTTTCGGTTATGGAAATTGACTAGAGAAGAGTTGTTAATTATCGAGTGGTTAAATATAGTCAATTGTAGTTAAATGTAGTTAAGATTATATGAAGTGTTTCCAGTGAATTTTTAAAATGTAGTCAAATGTAGGTAAATGTAGTTAAGGTTATATGCATTGTTCCAGTGAGTTTTAATAATGTAGTCAAATGTAGTCAAATGTAGTTAAGGTTATATGAAGTGTTTCCAGTGAATTTTTAAAATGTAGTCAAATGTTAGTAGGGATATTTTTTGCATTTCTCGGACAAGATTATTAGTACTACTAACTTACATCCAATAGAGGTTGCTCTTTGTCTATCTGTGATCTATTTTATAAGCTTTCTCTATTTTAATGTCAGTTGGATCCGAGGTTCTTGGCTTCACAAAGAGCCTAAAAAAAAAATTCAATGCAGTGCTTTTGTGGTTGCTAACCTCTGCCTGTATTAAGACGGGACGACCACAAATTGCAAGACGGGCAATCGATCTTGCTGAGAGCCGCTTATCTAAGGACGTGTGGCCTGAATATTATGATGGAAAAGTAGGAAGATATATTGGTAAACAAGCAAGCAAGAAAGTATCAGACGTGGTCAATCGCAGGATATCTTGTAGCAAAGATGTTGCTGGAGGATCCTTCACACTTGGGAATGATCGCATTGGAAGAGGACAAGCAAATGAAGCCTGTAATGAAGCAAAATGTAGTCAAATGTAGTTAAGGTTATATGCACTGTTTCCAGTGTGTTTTTAAAATGTAGTCAAATGTAGGTAAATGTAGTTAAGGTTATATGAAGTGTTTCCAGTGAGTTTTTAAAATGTAGCCAAATGTAGGTAACTGTAGTTAAGGTTATATGCAGTGTTTCCAGTGTGTTATTAAAATGTAGTCAAATTTTTGTAGTTATATGAACTTTGTAGTTAATTGTAGTTACTTGTAGTTAATCGTAGTCAACTGAAAAATATGTCTGAATAGCGTATTTTTTTGTATCTACTGGATGGTATGAGTTGCTGAAAACTACTAATGACATTTCTATGCAATGTCAATTCATTATTCTTCATTGTTCAAGACAAGAAGTTTAATCCGAAAATATAACAGCGCAAAATGTACTGCAACAGTACATGTAGCATTGGACTTCCAACAATTTATAGTTATGCATTTGTAGTTATATGTAGTATAGATGTGTAGTTATATGCAATTGTAGGTAATTGTAGTCACTACATTAGTACAATTAACTACAAATTTGATTCAACAGTACATTTTGCCAATTAACTACAAAATAACTCCAAAAAAATACAATTAACTACAATTTGTATTTTTGATGAAACAATTTTCAAAAAGTATTTTTGATGAAAATTCTTTGTGTTTAATTAATTAATTTAAAATATACTTTTGAGCAACAATCAGTATTTGGCCAAACTTTTAAAAATTGTTTCTAAATGTATTTTTCATAAAAATAAAATTTTTAAAAGTTAAGTTTTTCTGCTCTAAAAAATTATTTTTATTTCTATTCAAAATCAGTTTTTCCCTTCTAAAAGTTTTGGCCAAATATTATAATGGTAAGAAAAATAATGGAAAAATGCATTCCACAAAGAATGCATTTTTGAAACCTGACGTCGAACTTTGAGTATATACACTCCATCTTCAAAAGTTCAAAATCTTATTTCGACTTATTTTTTATTTTTTGAATTATTAAAATCAATGTTTTCTATTTTACTTTCTAAAATTATTTAAAAAAATTATTGTGAATAACTGGAATAAACTAATTAAAAAGAAATTATGAAAAGTGAGAGGCTTAACCCTCACTGGAAGAGCATTAACCGACAGATGACAAGATCTTCCATTATAAATGTGTAAAAAAAATATATGAAAAGATCTTGTTCCACAAATCAAGCCTCTAATTGTTCCACAAATCAAGCCTCTAATTAATAGTTGATCCTTAAACCTTAAAGATAAATTTTGGTATGTAAACTGAAAGGTGGTATACTTAAATGTAATAAACACTAACCTTAAACATATGTGGTTATAAGGTTTGCTATATGGGATGTATATGTAAAAATCCCTATTTCTTAACTCAAATGGTTCAGTTCGACTTGGTCAACCATAGGACCAAGTGAGCTCAAACTTTTCAATCTTTTTATGTTTTCGCCATATTGCTTTCTGCATAAAGAAGTCGATGGAGGCCATAGTTTATTAATCCCCTCCTAGAAAATCGAAAAACAAAAATAATGAGTTTAGGCCATGCATGTTTTGCCCAACAACATATTTAATTAACTTTATATTATATGTATTGAGATGGTAGGATTTTCTATCGGTTAAATTGATTATAACATCGGATAATTTTTCATGTCAAACATCATATATTTTGCTTTCTGACAGCAACAACAAAAACAAACGTAGTGTAATTCTACTGGTGAAGTTTGAGAATAATATCATAATTTTTTAATTGAATAATAATCGGTTGTCGTTGTTGATGAATTAGTTATGTACCATAAGCATTATCGATCACAAAATCTAATTAATTTCAAGGCACAAAGAAAGACCTAATGGCTGAAAATAGATTTTATCGTTTAGTTGGTGATAAGAGGGGTTGCTTTGATGGTAAGCAACTTCCACTTCGAACCGAGAAGTTGTGAGTTCGAGTATCCCCAAGAGCAAGGTGGGAAGTTCTTGGAGGGAAGGATGACGGGGATCTATTTGAAAACAGCCTCTCTACCAAAGTGTAGGGGTAAGATCTGCGTACAAACTATCCTCCCCAGACCCCACTAAATGAAATTATACTGGGTTGTTGTTGTTGGTGAACTAAACTTGCTAATCTACTATTTTATCAAATACCACAACTCCACCAGCCTCACCAATGTCACTTCAGTTAGGGAAGTGCGTTTAACTGAATTCTTCCCCACAAACTATAAGTCCTTTAAAGTCAAAAGCTTTAAAAAAATATTAAGAAAAAAGAAAATTTCTTTTATTGATATTCCAATGCTAGTTTGATTTCAATTTGCTTTTCTGAGGTGATTTGTCCGAGTCGAATTTTCTTGAAAATAATCTCTACATGCATAAACAATAGCGTAGCAATATTTGGTGGTGCTGAAATTTTTATTAAAAGGAATCAAAATATAAAGAGATAAACTCATCAAAAGTTAAGAGGCGTCATTATATAATATATATACATTTTTTTAAAAATTATCGAGCTAAACAGTGTAATTTTTCAACAAAGGGGCGTCAACACCCCTTGGATACATATGGCTCCGCCCCTAGCCACACTATGCCAATAGTGGTCAAACGAACACCGTTAACTAGAAAATGATATTATATATATATAAGTCAAATATTATTTTATATGGTTATATATTATATTTTGAACACCTTTAATATAATTGAGTGAAGCAGCTCAACGGGTCTAGGGTGTTTAGTTCAACGGTCTAGGGTGTTCAAAGTAATGGGTTGTTCCTGAGTTCAAAGTTATCTGCCTATTTTGTTAACCAAAACTAAACGCAAACTATGGTGTGTGGTTTATTTAACTCTTTTTCGAATAGTTTATACTATTCATTGACAAAAGAATTTATTGTCATGTTTAAAGATTGAATATCTTTGGCGGAATTTCTCGCTACGTCACTGTGCATAAGGTTGGATTAAAGTCTACGTACACACTATTTTATCTAAACCCCACAAAGGAGAATATACTGGATATATGATTGTTGTTTTTCCATGCTAGTTTAATGTATGAACCGAGAAAAGACTTGCATGATTTTTCTTATGCTGTCTGAAATAAGAATTTTTCTGATTGAACGAACTAATTTTTTTAATATAAAATAATTGAATAGTGTATTTGATATTATATAGTAAATAATATTAATTCATATAGTCAGATCTCAACTTGAGTTTGGAACTGAAGCTTAGTTATCGTACTCCATTTCTTAGTGCTTCATGTGTCAATTCTTAAAGAAATTTTTTTAAGAGAAAGTAGATAGGTTTGATATACCTTTGACTGATCAACTGCTTAGGGCAACATTTGTTTCTTTCTAAAAGGTCCCTTTAATTTCAACTATTACACACTTTTAGTGGCATGACATCCTCATCTATTACAAGTTCCTAGTTGAATTTGGTAGTCCAATATTCAAGGTGGGACACCAAACTATGAAAGCTACAATTAAATGATATAAGCTGATGACAAAAACTATGTTTTTGGATTGGTTATTCGTACAATAGATCTAATGGTTCAGCTAATATCACTATAATGACTATAGTATGATTAAAATTAGTTTAAGTTACTTAGTTTAAATTAATAATTTTATACATAGTTATTGGATTTCTTTATACAAATACAAAATTTAAACAAAAGTTATTGAGTACGATACTGTGACTCCGCCTCTGATTGATGACCTCCCATTTGAGCTCAGGGGTAATAAACAAATTGGGTATTAGTAAAAAAATAGTATTAGTACTTTTTTGAAGATTAGTTGAAAATGTGATGCAATCTTTCTTTACACATCCATGAGATTTATATTGTGCTTTAGATGAAAATTGTAAATCTATGTTATGGTGATGATGAATAACTGAACAAAACCAATGTGACGTTGCAAGTTTTTTTTTTTTAAAGTGTAGTAGCTCAAAACAAAATCGAAAAAATTATTATGATTTGAAATTTTTTAATTTTTGTCATTTTTACATCTTAACATAATATAAGATGTAAACAAAGCTTTATAAACAATTTTAAAATATTGAATTAATTTATTCTGATTTAGATTTGATTATTTGCCAAATTAGCTCTCGAAAAACGAAACATGACAATTAGTTTGAGCAGAAGGAGTATTTACAGTCAAATCATTCTATAATATTCATCATTTATAATTTTACAATACTAATCAAGTGTTTTTTGGAATCGATTTTTCATATTTTCTTATATTATATATTTTTTATAACAACATTTTGTGTTATAGCGACATAACAAAGTATCGAAACAAACAAAATTATTATAGAGTTATTCGACCGTGGCTTACAAGCAGAGACAAGTTTGTAACTCTATATTATGGTGATGAAGGTTAACTGAACAGAACCAATGTGACGTTGCAGGTTTTTAGTGTAGTAGCTTAAAACAAAAACGAAAAAGTTATTATGGTTTGAAAAAAATTTTATTTTATTTTTGGCAGAGATAAGAAACAAGCAAAAACATTTTATACAAGTGGAACAAAATTTTGAACTGTGAATTAATTTACAACATTATCGTCTGTACGAAGGGACAATAACATGTTTGAACACAAATTTGAGTCGAGTTTGACTTTTATGAAGTTATGCTTTAAAAAATAGACAGACAGGCTTTGTTATGTGTGAAAATGTTGGATTTTTGGCAACTTGAATTTTCACTTTTTATATGATTCTTGATACACTATATTGAAGGATGTGCTATGGTGTATGTTATTTACTGATAATATAGTTTTAATTAAGGAGAGGAGGGCTGGTGTTAACAAGAAATTGGAGGTTTGGAGACAGATCCTCGAGTCTAAGGGTTTCAACTTGAGCAGGTCTAAGACATAGTACCTGGAGTGCAAGTTTAGCATTGAGTCGAGGGAAGTAGGCAGTGACGTGAGGCTTGGACCACAGGTCATCCCGAAGAGAGATAACTTCAAATACGCTGGATCGATGATTCAGGGGGACGGAGAGATCGACGAGGACGTCACTCGCCATATAGGGGCGGGCTGGATGAAAAGAAGGCTTGCATATGGAGTTTTGTGTGACAAGAAAGTGCCACTGGCACTCAAAGGTAAGTTTTATAGTGATGTGGTTAGACCGACCATGTTATACGGGACAAAGTGTTGGCCGGTTAAGAACTCACTTGTCCATAGGATGAAGGTAGCAGAGATGAGGATGCTGAGTTGGATGTGCGGGCACACTAGGATAGACAAGATTAGGAATGAAGATATTTGGAAGAAGGTGGGCGTGACCCCTATGGATGACAAGATGCGGGAAGCGAGACTTAGATGGTTCGGGCAAGTGCAAAGGAGAAGCGTCGATGCGCCAGTAAGGAGGCATGAGCGGTTGGCCGTGGTGCGTACGAGAAAAGGTACAAGGAGGCCTGGAAGTATTGGGGAGAGGTAATCAGGCAGGACATGGTACGACTGCAGATTTCCGAGGACATGACCCTTGATATGAAGGTCTGGAGGTCAAGCATTAGGGTTGTAGGTTAGGGGGTAGTAGAATTTCCTTACTTCATACCGGGAGTGAGGCGGGTTGACCTTAGATGGCTTATAGTTTATGTTGAACCCACACTATACTTGCTGTTTATCTTAGCCACGGGCCTTAGATATTGGCTACTGTTATTGCATGCCATTCATCTTTTGGTTGTTATGCTTATGTTATTATTACGTTTTCTACTGGAGTTACTGATGAATTGTCTTCTTCTTGTTTTTTTTATTTCTGTCTTTCTGAGCCGAGGGTCTATAAGAAATAATCTATCTGCCCTATTAGGATAGAGGTAAGGTTTGCATACACATTATCCTTCTTAAGTCTCACTTGGTAGAATTTTATTAAATAATTATTGTTGTTGTTATATATGATTCTTGAAATAAGCAAGGATATTTTTCTTCATTTGAAAATTTTAATACTAATAAATTAAGAAGTAAACTCATTCGAGAAAAAGGTTGAAACAATATTTGTACATTCAATAAGACTTTTTCAATTAAATTATTTGAAAAAAAAAAAGATGTAAAAAAAGCATCACGATAAGTAGAGCCTGAATGCTAAACAAGGCAGGACAAGGCAGGAAATGCACGGGCAAGATTTAGAGTCCGTTTGGATGGACTTAATTTAAGTTGTTTTTAAGCTAAAGTATCTTTTAAGTCATAAGTTAGAAATTTTAATTTTTAGCTTTTGGTTTGTTTTGTCATTTTAGCTTAAACATAAGTGTTTAAAAGCACTTTTTACTCTATCCAAATACTACAAAATGATATAAAAGTTATTTTGGCCTAAAATTACTTAAAAGAAGCCAATCCAAACGGGCACTTAACCCGCCATGCCTTAAAAGTTGAACCTTTTATTTGTAGCCCATACACTCTGTCCTGTTCCACCTCATTAACATTTGCCCTACTCTGCCTTGTTAAATTGTAGGGGTTGAGCTAATTTTGGGCGAGTCAAAATGGATTGAGTTAATAAATAAATGATTCATTGACCCGTTCAAAAGTAACTTGGTCTGAAATGAGTTGGATTAAGTTGGACTAAAATTTTGGTCATAACTCAAACCCATATCTCTTACCAAATTTTAACTATTGTGTATTGTTTTTTATGAATTGTTCAGTTATCCAATTTCTTTTGTTATGGTCATATATAATATATCAAATAAAAAAATAAATTATTTTAAGATATTTTAGCAAATTAATTCATAAATCAATTTGGGTTAAAGTTAGACTAAAATGAATATGATTAAGATGGATTAAGTTCAACGAATAAACGGGTCAATAAACAATCTAACCTTGAATGGTTGAGCAAATCAAACAGGCTTTGGCTTAGACTGCTAGCCCTATTAAATTGTTATCTCGTCTCGCCCAGCCTTATCCAGTCCCTGTCCTGCACATATCGCCATAGGTAGTTGCCAATTATATATCTAATTTTAGTGCAATTATGGTAATAAAATTTAACTGGCGGTAAAACAATTTACAAAACGTTAAAGTTTTAGCAGATGATCAAATTTAGTGGAAACAAATGAGCAAGTAGCTATATTTCGTACCATTAATCGAAGTTTTGTGTCTTATCTAGGGTTTTTTTGGTCCAACTATTATTTTTGCCTTAAAAAAGTCGCTATTTATAAAATTATATTTTAAACTGTTGCTACATACCAACATAAGTGATCCAGAAACTTGCATTCGGGGCTAATTTTTACAATTTAGTGGTCTATGGGGCGGAGAGGATTGCAGCAAATCTCAAATGAGACTGGCCCAAGATCTCAAATGAGAGGATTGAAGTTGTGCCATGTCTTGCCTAATTATCTTTCTCTACCTATTCTTTGGCTTACCTTTACTTTTCCATAGGTTCTCCAATATCAAGCTCTCACACCTTCTCATTGGTGCGTCTGTGCTCCTCCTTCTCACATGACTAAACCATCTAAGCCGCGCTTCCCGCATCTTGTCCTCAATAGAGGCCACACCCACCTTGTCGCGAAATACCTCATTTCTGATCCTATCTAATCTGGTATGCCCGTACATCCATCTCAACATCCCCATCTCTGCTACCTTCATTTTCTGGATATGAGCAATCTTGACTGGCCAACACTCAGCCCCACAAAATATCGTTGGTCTGACCACCATGTTGTAGAAGTTACCCTTAAGTTTTGTTGGCTCTTTCTTGTCAAACAAAATACCGGAAGCGATTCTCTATTTCTTCTATCCCGCCCCAATACGATGTGTGAAATCTTCATCAATATCCCTATTCCCCTGAATAATAGACCGAAAGTACTTAATACTCCCTCTCATAGGGATGACCTGCGAGTCCAGCCTCACATTCCCTTCCCCTCCTTGAGTCTCGCCACTAAACTTACACTCCAATTATTCTATCTTGATCCTGCTCAACTTGAAACCTTTAGATTTCAGGGTCTTCCTCCATACCTCTAATTGCGTGTACACACCATCTCGTAATTCATCTATCAACAGAATATCATCTCTAAATAGTATGAACTACGGCCTTGAATGTGGAGCATCAGTACGTCAATCACAAGAGCAAACAAAAAAGGGTTGTGCCGACCCCTGATGTAACCCCATCATAATTGAAAAATGGTCCGAGTCCCCATTCACCATCCTCAATCGGGTATTTACTCTATCATACATGTCCTTAATCAACTAATATGTACACATATAGCCTCCAAATATCTCCACAAAAACTCTCTCGAACCTTTATTATACGTCTTTTCTAAGTCGATGAATACCACATGCAAGTCCTTCTTTCTCTCCCTACGCTTCTCCATGAATCTCCTAATAAGGTGGATGGCTTCTGCAGTCAAACTCCCAGGCATACACCCAAAATTGTTCTTGAAAATAGACACACTCCTCCACACCATTAGCTCTACCACTCTCTCCCAGACTTTCATAGTATGGCTAAGCATCTTGATACCCAGATAGTTCCTGCAATTTGGATATCACCCTCATTCTTATATAAGGGAACCATCGTGCTGCATCTCCACTCTTGGGACATCTTCTTCGTTCTAAAAATGGCATTAAATAACCTAGTGAGCCACTCGTAGCCTTCCTTGCCCGCACCTTTCCAAAACTCCCCCAAAATTTCATCTGGCCCAGTCGCTTTGCCTATGCTCATCTTATGCATAGCCCTCTCAACTTCATCAAATCTAATCCGCCTACAATACCCACAGTCATAATGACTCCTAAAGAGTTCCAAATCACTTAGTACAATGCGCATGTCTCCCTCCTTCTTCAAGAGACTATGGAAGTAGGTCTGCCATCTCCGACTGATAAGACCGTCATCTAACAAAACTCTACCTTCTTCGTCCTTGATGCACTTCACTTGGTCCAAGTCAGATGCCTTCTTTACTCGTGCCTTGCTAACCTGAACAACCTCTTATTTCTACATCGGCCCTCGAGTTCCCCATGCAAACGATTAAAAGCTGCAGTCTTAGTTGTCGTAACTACTCGCTTCGCCTCTTTCTTATTCAACTTATAATGCTCCATATCGCCATCTTCTCCTCCTCGTCTACACTTTCTACTAGCTTTAGATACATTACTTTCTTGGTTTTCACTTTTCCTTGCACCTATCTATTCCACCACTAGTCTCCCTTGTGACCACCAGGGTAACCCTTTGATACCCGTAATATCTCTCTCACGGCTTCCTTAATACACTGCTCAGTCATAGTCCACATAGCGCTTACGTCGCCACTACTCCGCCAAGACCCTATAATCACTAACTTGACCCCCAAATCCTGTGCTTTATCTTCCATCAAGGCTCCCCACTTGATCCTATGTTGGATATACGTCGCCCTCTTCCTCGTGATCTCAAGGTCCAATGCCAGGAGCCTATGAAGATCGAGAGGTACTCACTCGGGGTGACCTTGAAATCCATGCAAAGACCTATATCACACTTCTTGTAGAGTAAATAATCAATCTAACTCTCGGCCACCAAACTCCGAAAGGTGACAAAATTCTCTGTCTTCTTCGGGTAACTCGAGTCTGCTATCACCAAATCAAATGCTCTAACAAAGTCCAGTAGAGACGTTCCTCCTTCATTTCTATATCCAAAATCAAAGCCACCATACACATCATCATACCCCTTAAATGTCCCTCCAATGTGGCCGTTGAAATCTCCTCATATGAAAAGCTTCTTGGTATGCGGGATATCATGCACCATATCATACAAATACTTCTAGAAACGCCTTTTGACTTCCTCATCCAAGCCTGCTTGGGGTGCGTACGCACTTATTATATTTAAAGTAAAACCTCTAACAACTCGCTTAATAGTCATCAGCCTGTCATTCACCTTCCTAACATCCACTAATAGTTCGAGAAGGTCCTTATCCACCAAGATACCTACACCGTTCCTGGACCCACCCTCCCAGAATACCAAAGTTTGAATTTATCCATGTCCCTCGCCTTATTTTTTGATCAACAGGATGCATTGTATTAAAATAAACTACCCGTTAGGGCATACGAACAGCTTGTTTATGGAGGGATATACCAAATCTCCCACTGCCTGACCATCGTTGTCAATATTACATTCCATAATTTGTCTTGAGAAAGAAATTCATGTGATGTCTACTCAGAATACATGTGTAACAAACACTGGAGGAACTACTGTTACAAAATTATTTTAAAACAATTTCTTGTTAGTGCCCTCCGTTGCCAGTAGATCACCAACTCTGTTGGTCTTCATGTAGTTGTGCTTCAAAACCACGACGCCTAACCTTTGGATGATTGACCTGCATTCAGAAATAACTGAGTCAAAAATAAGATTTCCATTGAGTAGCATTATAATTACCTCAGTCGAATCAGTTTTATTTCCAGCGGTGTTACCTACCTTTGTTATACAATTTGCAACCCTCTTAGAAGCGCTAGCAATTCAGCCTGAGTGTTAGTGGTGCGCTGGATGGATCACATATAGCCAAGTACCCAGTTTCCACTTGCATTTCTGAAGACTTCTCCCAATCCTTCCCTTCCAGGATTTTCCATAGCAGCTCCATCAATGTTGAGTTTTTAAGTGTTAATTTGTGGGGGCTCCCATTTAACCCAGATATTTTTATGTTTTGTTGGGGCTTTGCTGATCAGTATGGTTACATATTCAGTTGCCTTTGCAATTGCAACTTTGGCGTTAACCATCTCTTTTCTATTGTAGAATAAATAGTTATTTCTTGCTAGCTAGATCTGCCAAAAACAGAAAGGTAGGAGTTCTTCCAAGGTGATGATACTTTTATAGGGTTCTTTCTTGAGTTATGCCCATGTCTTTCGCCAATCCCTAGCTGTGAATAATGTTAGATTAGTGTGGATGTTGGTGCTTTTTGAGAGGATTTCTGACCAGAAAAGCTTTGAATTTAGGCATAGATGTGTGTTGATGTTTCAATAGCCTGATTGCAAAAGCTGCACGTGGGATCTTGATGAATATAATTTCTTCATATATTTTTATGTATAAATATAAATTATTTTAAATAAAACATGAATAAATATATCATATTCTCCCATATTTTTCAATGTACTTTGCAGGAGAAAGAGCATATGAAAATCAAAGAAAAGAAACAAAAAAAGTGAAAATTGAGTAGTCAACCGTGAATGAAGAAGCAAATACTAAAGTACCATAGTTGGGACGATAGCAATTGGGAATCATGAAGGAAATCATCTTAGTTTCAACTAGAGAACTATAGTTGAAACTATAGCCTTTCTCTATAAAAGGAAGTCCAATTGATAAGACCCTAGTTGCAACTACAATTTCCATAGTTGCATCTATAATTTTCATAGTTGCAACTATAGAAAATGCATGTTGGAAAGAAGACATTGAGTCTTGTTGGATGAAGCCACTCTTTGGTCTCTTTTTTCTTTAGTATTTTCTACTAGTTGTATTTCTTTTAGCAGAATAATATTTCTTCACAAGTACTTTGTTCCTAAATTAATTTTTTTCTTACTTCATAATGGAGTAATTTTTTTTGTTGAGATAGTTGATGAAGCTTGATATATATATATATATATATATATATATATATATATATATATATATATATATATATATATATATATATATATATATAATACTATAATACTATCTCAGTTTTAATACATTCTTGGTTTGGAACTTTCCATTTATATTTTATATTGTGCTATAATAATAGTTTTTAACTAATCATTGTTATCATTTCTTTATATTTTATCTTTAAGTTACTCACATATTAATTTTGTAATTCTCACGGAGAAAAAGTAATATATAGTAACTATTGAATTAAATAGTGAAGTGAGAGTAATTATTAGTAAGATATTAATAAAAGTCGATAGTCTTGCTTGCCTCAATTTTAATTCCAATGAAGAATTGTAGTCGTAGGAGTATTGATTTAGTGAAAATATTCTCACGAAGTTTTTACTATCTTTTAGCACAATTCAAGCAAGAAAAATATTTCGGTTTAACCGTCACTAGTTTTAACTCAATTAGTTACATAACCTCACAGAGTGTTATTAATCGACTACTTCTTAGTGAGCTAAATATAATTGTATTAGCAATAAGTAATTATTCCTTAGAGAAATACATGTAAAAATTGATATTTTATTACAATATATTATTAAGTGAATTCAATAATTCCCAACTATTTTTAAAATTACAAATCTTTCGAAATTTATTTAATTTTGTTAAGTGTTTAACAAGTTTTCATTCCACGAACTTTTCATCAATCCGATTCTATCAAATAGTAGCAAAAATATTATACGTCTGTAGAATAGATTTTCCATTCTTGATGATATCATAAACTATACTAAAATTTGACAAAGCATGAGTAGGAAAATCCTATATACATTGGCCACGTGAGATCTAAGTGTACCCCAACATGATGGAGAAAAGCTTCAGTGGGTAGCATATCATGGAAGAGTAGCCAAAAGAATGATCGAATATTCTTTGGAACTTTCAATTTTCAGATCCATAAGTAATTGTTACTTATGTTTTTAGCTTTTTGATGTTGAAGGTTATCCAGGAGGGAGTATGCTGATTTTGTGGTATAGATTCCATTTGTGATGATTCCCCAGATCATCTTCTCTTTCTTAATTGGGTTGGATGAGATTAAGGTGTTGTGAATGGAGTCTATGATATTTTGAGGTATGCTAAAAGAGATGTTGGAGAGATCCCAATTTCCATTATTATAAGTAGAAGCTACAGTATTAACCATATCCTCTCTGGTCAAAGGTCCTTCTGCTATGGACCTGATTGTAGGGAGGTTGTATAGCCAAGGTTCATTGAAGAAGCTTACTATGTTCCCTAAATGCACTACCCATATTTTTTGCTTTCATGCATGTTTCCCACCCCTTCAGAATGCATTTCCATGTGCTTGACTTAGATTTCTTAGGGGGGTTCCTCCAATTGCAGTGTTTTGCAATGAGAGTTTTTTCTCAAAGGGATGATGGATTCTGGTATAGCCTATAACCGAGCCCTAAGTGAATGGATCTTTTTTTCAATTCAACTTTCTGAATTCCTAGTCCACCCTGAGCATTAGTCCTTGTGACTGTGTCCCAGGAAACGAGGTGCATCTTTTTTTAATAGGTGTGGTACCTTGGATGAAATTCCTTTGAATTTTATCAATCTCTTTGGTTGTTTTAGCAGGGAATTTAATGTATTGCATTATATGATTGGGGATAGTGTTAAGTGAAGCTTTTGCTAAAGTGGTTCTCCCAGTCATATTGAGCATGTTTATTTTCCACCTTGCCATTTTAGTATGGAGATTATCAATGATGAACTAAAAATTATTGTGAGAATTGGCCTTTGTTGAAGATTGGGAAGCCAAGGTATTTACCAAAGCTGGCCGAATCTTTTATGGCAAGAGTGTTGGAGATAGATTCCATTTGGTACGGTTGGTAATTGACACTGAAACAAACTTTGGGCTTGGTAAATTTAATTTTTTGCCCAGATTCGAAGCTGAAGGAGGTGAGAGTACTAATAATTGTGTTGCAGTTGGCCTGGTTAGCTGTGGCAAACAAGGTTAGATCATCAACAAAAAAGAGATGAGATATATTAGGACCACTTCTGCTAATGCTAATGGGGTGCCACTCTCCTTGAAGAATATTTTTTTTTCAATGTCCCTGGAGCTCTTCTTTTTGAATATTTCCTAATATACTAAAGGAATTATAAAAATAATTTTTTAAATTTCTTGATACTAATTTCTTAAAATAAAACCACCTCAAATTTTTATTTTATATTTTTTTCTTTTGATTTCTAGGAGTAGTATTTCTAAAGAAAATTTTAACGAAAATATAAAAACACAAAATATCTTTTTTGGATTTTTGAGTTACACCACATCTTTCAAATACAAAAGTTTTCTCATATATGTGTGGATCTACTTACCAGATTTTGAGCATGACAGATACCCCTGGATCACTTCATTCAGGAGTTGCTTAATGAGATTTATTTTTATTTTTATTTTATTTTTTGAGTATATCTATGTCGTCCTTTGCTTTCTAGTTTTGTACAATAATGTCAAGTTTTTAGTTATTGTACTAAAAACACTTGAACTCTCATATTTTCACTACAAACTTAAGCTCTCTCTTGCTCTTGTTCTAACTTATGTGCTAAGTGATTATTATTTGGTCGGCTGAAAGCCAAGGCCAAATTATTCTGGAACCTATCTATTTCTTCATATTTACTTTCTCTTCTCCACTGGTATGTGCTAACTCTTGTTATCTTGTTCTATTCTATATGTTTATGTAGTCAATTGTATCACAGACCTCAACATGCTTCTGTTTGATACATGATTCCTAACCATCTCTTTCTCAATTGTTATGCCTTAGTTTTTGTTGTCTTGTTTTATTCCATGTGATTATATTATTAGTTTACTTCAAACTTTGATATGCTTCTATTTGCCATATGTTTTCTGTTTGCTCTCTTCCTAACTAGTGTGCATTAATTCCTGTTAACCTACTTTGTTCTATGTGCTTCTGCGATTAGTTTACCTTAGCATGTCTGGCCCATGATTTCTGTTTACTTCTTTTAGACTAGTATGCTTTAGTTCCTGCTACCTTGTGATATGTGTTTGTTTGGTTAGTTATTTCAAACTTCGGCATGTTTCTATTTTATACATGCCTATATGGTCCCACCTAATGATAATTAATAAAGTAAGTTAATCTTTAGTAATGCGAAACTTGGATAGATTTAGCTTATGCTCCCTATTTAGAATAGGTTTAGGTATTGCCAATAATGTGTGGTTAGTTCTTTTTATAATTAAAGTATCCTTGCTCTTGTTGTGATTGCTTTAGTTACTAGTGTATCATCCATGTCTAAACTAATACAAATTTGATAAATAGGGACTTCGTTCTGTTTGTAGTCTTGTAATTTGAAGTTTGTTCCTAAAAGATCAAACTATTTTTTAGAAATGTCCCATATCCCTTATATATACTATTTTTTCAAATTTCTACTCTTAGCTATCTAGGTTCCTACCACCTCCAGTGTGAGAACTGCCTAGGGTCCCTGAGACTCCTTTGAACTCTAACACATTAGAGCTGGCTTTCCAATCCCTTATGAATTATGTGTTGAATGTGTTGATCCAGTGTGACCATTGCCCGGGTCCTTGAGGCTCTTTGAGAACTTTGACACGTTGGAAGCCTGACTTAAGGTGTTTTGATCCCTGCTACTGTTTCAAGGCTGTTGTGTTGAAGGCCTGGCTCTCAGGTTTATATTGGTCATGATAAGGCTCCCCATAGTATAATAGATATTGTTATATAGTTTATTCATTCTGGACTGTAATAATTTCTGTAATAAACGGATTTGGGGTCTTAAGTAAAAGCTGGGGGGGGGGGGGTCATGTATCCTTGCTTGAAACTCGGGTAGAAAATCCTACCTATAGGTTTATTGGTGATTATGTAAGTGTTACTACTTGTTTAGAGATCATGTCTATAGGACTTTCTGATCGCTTTGTTATGTACTTTATTTCCATGCTAAAAATCATGTTCATATACTCTTTGCGTTAGAAATCTTGTCCATAGGATCTATGCAATTTTTACATGCATTAGTAACCATGTTTATAGGATCCTATCTGTTTGAATAATAATTTCCTTGCAATGTGCTTAAAGAATTCTTCCCATATGGGATTAATAAATATCATGCCAATAGGAACTAAAAGTTAGTTAGATACCATTCTTATAGGAAATAAAGGAATCAGTTTCAAACCTAGAAATCATGACTATAAGATTTAATCTAATAGATATCATGCCTATAGGGTGAAATCAGTTTATAAACTTAGGAACCCTGCTAATAGAAGTTCAAATCAAGTCAACACTTATAGATCTTTCCTATAGGAGTTTAAATATATACAACAATTAGAAAGCATGCCTCTAGGATTTAAAGAGTTAAAACCCGCCTTTACGAAGTGATTGGCTTTGAAACCATGCTATAGGTTTACAATTGTAGATATCACGCCTATAGGATTATGTTAATCACTTAGGAAAATGTGTTGAGTATTAATGATTCTGGGGTTTTAAATATTGATATTTACTTCCTAAGGACGCCTAGATTCAAGGCTTAATAAAATAAGTAGGCAAAAGTGATAGGTCAAAATGCACGCCTTAGTAAACTGTTATTTTTGTATTCTGTTCTACTCATCTAGATATCATGCTTATAGGATACCTAATTAAAAAACTCTGCTGATTGAATTGCATGCATTTGTTGTCTACTTGTGGAGGTCAACGGGGGCCCCTATTTATTCTTTATATGAAGCCCTATCTAAATTTTGTTTGTCACCCAGATGTTTCTCATTTTTATGCAATATCGGTCGGTCTAGAACCACCCTAAGTAGAGGTCCTAAATACCTCCCGTCACACCTCCTTTTTGGCTACTACAACCCCGCGAAGGGCGTAGTTAAGGAAGTTTTTCCAATTAAAGGACAATCGAAATGGGATTCAATTATTTAAGAGACTTCAGAGTCGCCACTTGGGAGATTTATGGTGTCCCAAGTCACCGGTTAGAATCCCAAATTGAGGAAAAGAATGACTTTGTTTATAGTCCCGCGAACCTGAAATCCGAGTAAGAAATTCTGTTAACCCGGGAGAAGGTGTTAGGCATTTCCGGGTTCCGTGGTTCTAGAACGGTCGCTCAACTGTTATATTTGGCGTAAATTATCTGATTTTAGAACATGCTTTAACTTATGTGCCTTTTAACTTTAAACCTCTTTTATTATTATTTTTAAAGAGAATTGCAACTTCATCAGAACACGCCTCAAACCACTTCACATAAATGCACCCGTGGATTTTGACACATTCCAATTTCGTTGAGATTTGGATTTGGGTCACATAAATATGCACCCAAATTTTAAGAAGGTATTTTACTAAACACGCGCCTATAGTAACTAAGTCTTTGACATTTACGGGAAGGCCGTGAAATTTGCTAAACGACACCTCCTATTCTTTCTATGTGTTCTAATGGATTAAGGTGCCTACACATGGTATTTGTTTGAATTAACATGGCTCAATTTATTTTTATAAGGGCCTTCTAATATGTGCTAAATTTTCTACTCTTACCGGTGCTTGAATACACTAATTATTTTATGAATAAACTTGGTGCTTGGGAAAAATTATATGTTCCTTAGCCTCGTTCATGGTCAATGGACACATAAATAAATCGAACTTTTGGACAGCCCTGGAGCACTTGTTGCTCAGGCTGCATTTGGCAACCATTTTGACTGGTTTGGGCTGTGAATCACTTAGCCCAGAGAACGTATTAGATTTCAGCAGTTGGGTGCTTACTGGGCCTCACACATGAGCCTAGTACTGATTTGAACCTAAGAGTCCAATAGCTAACAACAATTGGTCTGCAATTATGTACATAGAATCGAATCTCTACCCATTCATGAAGAAAATAATAACAACTATTTTTGTACTACTTTTCTAACATCATAGTTGAATCAGTCGATTCATATACTCATCAGTCAGAGTATATGAGTCTAATTTCCAAAATTCGAGTACGCTTCAGGTTGTACTACAGGAAACAAGTCTAGAAAACAAGCAATTACGAAGCATTTTGGGAATTTAAATGAACTAAAATACTTCATAACATTCTGATCTTCACATGACTATCGAATATACTACTTTCTAGGTCTGGTAGCTTTAAGTGCACAAATTCAGCACTTGAACCCACCAGACTGAAATTGAAATTGATTATTACCTAAGCATATACAAAACTTGAGCTGAAAGTCCAATTATTACACATGAAAAACAGTCCCAAACGTTCAAATTATTACAGACATGGATCAATCTAACACTTAACTACAACATGAGGATCATTATATTACTACACTCATATTCAGGATTAAATAGGGAAATGGGGGAAATAAAAATAACAAGAAAAATGTAAATGACAACGAGATCTTCACATTTGAGAGTGTATTGCACTTTGAACTTCACATATACATGAGCTTTAAATGGTACCTATAATGCAGCAAAAGAAACAGCCTGTGAGTAAAATAGAAGGGATCAGCTAAACAATCAACAGCCAAATGCCAAGTGCACCCAGGACTTCCACATAGTATTTAGAGAATTCAGCTTTCAAAAATTGATTCAAACAGCACTAATAGTGTTTTCAGTTATGGAACAAGTATTTCATCTCTAATATTGAAGAGAAAGGTTCCGGATCTAGTATTTCCAGCTCAATTATTAAGGAGAAAGGTTTCTCCTCTCTCTCTAATGACCCAAATGATTCAATTTATAGCAAAACTATTAGGGCATCAGATTTTTATTAGTTTTCTTTTTAGTCCTCAACTCAAATTGTATTTTTGCCTAAGTAGTCCTTCAGTTTTTGACTTATGCCTCAAGTTTGAGGCTGGAATTATATATTAGTGCCTGCTAGAAAGTTCCACAGGATTCTCATCAGATTTTTATAAGTGCAAAACCCTTTTATACCCTCACTAGCTTTCCTAAATTACCCTACCCCTGAATTTGACCCCAGTCAGTTCTTTTGGCCTTAGTTCAATCACAATTAACCTTGGTTAGTTCTTTGACTCCAATTACATAACAACTGACCTTGGTCGACCAAACTTGGCCAAATTTATATTAATAGACTTAGCTTCTATTCTTGTTTGCATTTGAACTGATTCAATTGGACCTTGTTCTTCCACAGGGGTTCTGAAACTCCCATGATGGTGTTTAATCAGTTTCAAAGTTGAGGGGAGGGTTCTTGACGTCCCGGGACCTCAGTGAGGTCTCATATTTGAAATTATTCAATGTCAGGGTTATTTGGGACTCTAGGGTGGCATGGTTGGGGTTAAGGGGAGTTAGGGACTGTCTAGAAGGGTTTTGAACCATTTCTGGGAAGTTTGGGATTTAGGGTTAAGCTTCGGCTTAATATTCGAGGGGTTCATGGTGATTTGAGAGTGGTGATGTGAATGGTTGGAACGGGGAGGTCAAGGTGCCTTGGTGGTGTAGTTTGGGAGGCTTTGGGATGAGGGTCATTGGAGGTAGGGTTTTCGGCCACTGTTAAAGAGATATGCGAGACGGAGGGGTGGTATTTAAAGAGAACCGGTCATGGGACAGGGTAGAGGAGGTCGTGCTGATTAAAGGGTGTAATTTTGGGTCTATTTGGTTGCCGGCCGCCGTCGTGAGGCAATTTCCGGCGGCGGCAGTAGGGTGGTCAGCAGGTGGCAATGGGGGGTCAATGGAGGTGTTATGACCGGCGGTGGAGATACAAGGAGGGTGAGTTTGGTCGTGTATATTACTGAAGGTGTTTGGACATATGTATACATAAGTGGAGAAGCTTCCGTGGTCGTTGGATCATGTGGGGATCGACGGTTGTGATAGAAGGAGTCCTAAACAGTGTCGTTTGGTGGATGTGGATGTGGGCATGGGTCAATTGGTCGTTTGGGCTGGGTTCGGGACTTAATGAGGAAGAATTGATTGGGCCACTCAGGTTTGGCCCAATTGCAGCCAGTTTGAGTGGCCGCCCATATACGTATTCTTTTTTTTTTGTCTCTTTTTTCTTTTAATTACTTATTTACTAATTTTATTTAAAAAAACACAGATCAAAAATAAAATTAAAACAAGTCAAAATTAGACAAATATAATTTCAAGTGCTGGACACACATACACACACACAACAGACACACACACACACACACACACACACACACATATATATATATATAATATATATATATATATATATATATATATATATTATATATATATATTATATATATATATATATTGTATTTTTAAATTCTTTTAATTTGTAAAGCCAATTTATTTAATAAATAAATCTTAATTATCCTAATCACGCAGTAATGAACATGCACATGCAGTCGGATCCTAAAAATTAAAATCCTAACATTTACAAGAAAAATCCTACACTTAGAATTCTATAGGAGCTTATTTCGACCTGTCAAAAGTCATATGCTCACAGCTGCCCCTCTTTGCGCGGGAACACGAAGGATTTTCGTGCAAAGAACAGTGAGCAAATATGAGCGATTTCGTCCGATTCAATACTCCATGTGAAGCATTTTGAAAAATTCCTGACCGAACCTTACTTCAATGGTTGCTTACATATCCTCGACAACAGAGGAATCAAGTCAGTGTAGTTCTGGAAGTTTTGGTAGCTGGGGGTACCGAGAGACTGTGATTGGCTGTTGTTACTGCTTGCTGACCTCCTTATTACTCCTAATGAAAAATAAAAGAAAACTATGCTAAGCAATAGGCTATGGGTTACAAAGAAAAGCCTATCTACGTCTTCAATCTTGATCCTCGTTGCTTCGTCGCCTTGTATTTCTTTCTGCGAACTCCTTGTGGCCTCGTTGACTATTTGCCTTTTCCTTCATCCATGTATTATGCCATACTGTTTGACATGTATTCCATTGAAAGCATTTCCCCATTCTATAGGTGGGCGCCTGCTGAACTCGAATTGCGTTGAAAATATTCCCTCGTTCTCCAGGAGGGCGCCTGATTGCAAAAACTTAAACTTGTGAAAAATATTCCCTTGTTCTACAGGTGGGAGTCTGATTGGAAAAACTTAAAATTTTGAAAAATATTCCCTTGTTCTCTAGGTGGGCGCCTGATTACAAAACTTAAAAATTTGAAAAATATTCCCTTGTTCTCTTGGTGGGGCGCCTGATTGCAAAACTTAAAATTTAAAATATATTCCCTTGTTCTCCAGGTGGGCGCTTGATTGCAAAAAAATAAAATTGAAAAATATTCCTTTATTCTCCAGGTGAGCGCCTGATTGAAAAACTTAAAATTTAAAAAATACTCCCTTGTTCTCCAGGTGGGCACCTGATTGCAAAAACTAAAAATTGAAAAATATTCCCTTGTTCTCCAGGTGGGCGCCTGATTGCAAAAACTTAAAATTTGAAAAATATTCGCTTGTTCTCCAGGTGGACGCCTGATTACAAAAACTTAAAATTGAAAAATATTCCCTTGTTCTCCAGGTAGGCGCCTGACTGCAAAAACTTAAAATTGAAAAATAATCCTTTGTTCCCCAGGTGGATGCCTAATTACAAAAACTTAAAATCGAAAAATATTCCCTTGTTCTCCAGGTGGGAGCCTGATTGCAAAAACTTATAATTTGAAAAATATTCCCTTGTTCTCCAGGTGGGCGCCTGATAGATAAAACTTAAAATTGAAAAAAGTATTCCCTTGTTCTCCAGGTGGGCGCCTGATTGCAAAAACTTAAAATTGAAAAATATCTCCAGGTGGGCGCCTGATTGCAAAAACTAAAAATTTGAAAAATATTCCCTTGTTCTCCAGGTGGGAGCCTGATTGCAAAAAACTTAAAATTTGAAAAATATTCCCTTGTTCCTAGGTAGGCGCCTGATTACAAAAACTTAAAATCGAAAAATATTCCCTTGTTCTCCAGGTGGGAGCCTGATTGCAAAAACTTAAAATTTGAAAAATATTCCCTTGTTCTCCAGGTGGGCGCCTGATTGCAAAAACTTAAAATTGGAAAAACATATTCCCTTGTTCTCCAGGTGGGCGCCTGATTGCAAAAATTTAAAATTTGAAAAATATTCCTTTGTTCTCCAGGTGGGTGCATGATTACAAAAACTTAAAATTTAAAAATCTTCCCTTGTTCTTCAGGTGGGCGCCAGATTACAAAAACTTAAAATTTGAAAAATATTCCCTTGTTCTCCAGGTGGGCGCTGATTGCAAAAACTTAAAATTTGAAAATTATTCCCTTGTTTTTCCAGGTGGGCGCCTGATTGCAAAAACTTAAAATTTTGAAACATATTCCCTTGTTCTCCAGGTGGGCGCCTGATTATAAAACTTAAAATTTTGAAAAATATTCCCTTGTTTTCCTGGTGGGGAGCCTGATTGCAAAACTTAAAATTTGAAAAATATTCCCTTGTTCTCCAGGTGGGCGCCTGATTGCAAAAACTTAAAATTGAAAAAAAATATCCCCTTATTCTCCAGGTGGACGCCTGATTGCAAAAACTTAAAATTTAAAAAATATTCCCTTGTTCTCCTGGTGGGTACCTGATTACAAAAGACTGAAAATTTTGAAAAAATATTCCCTTGTTCTCCAGGTGGGCGCCTGATTGCAAAAACTTAAAATTGAAAAATATTCCCTTGTTCTCTAGGTGGGAACCTGATTACAAAACTGGTCCCGACAATCCTCAACTGCTGACAATTCAAGATTAGCTGTATTTCTGAAAAGGTATTATTTTCCACCATGTCTTGCTACAAGATATCTGCTGGGGATCTACTGGGGATTGGTGGTTAAAATTATTTCCCATTATCCAGGCGGGTCCTGACAATTCTTGTTGACTCTTGCTGGGCTAATATCTAATCTAAGTCCCATTTTTCAGGAGGTTCCTGATGACTTTTATTGACTCTTGTTGGGGAAATATTTAAGTCCCATCTTTTAGGTATGTTTTGATAACTCTTGCTGACTCAGCTGGGGAGATTTGAAATTTTCCTTCTAAATCCCATTCTTCAGGAGGGTCCTGGTGACATTTCTTGACTATCGACTCTAGATAGGGGAATATTTGCTCTAAGTCCCATTTTTCAGGAGGGTCTTGATGGCTCTATCGGCTCTTCTCGGCTCTGGATGGGGAGATTTTGGCTCTAATTCCCATTTCTCAGGAGGGTCCTGAAGGTTCCAACTTAAACGCCAATTCTAATTTCTGGTTGTTTTTGCGACTGTTCCTGGAGACGGTGTTGGTTCTTGCCCATATTACCTATACCTGTTTGAGCTTTAAACTGCATTCCATCTCAACTTCCATGCCTTTTTATCCCTCGGTTGTTTTATTGGGGATTTCTAGCTAAAGTTTGTCCCATTGTGCTTTTTGCTGGAGAGGGTGTTTATAACGGACTATGTCTCTTTTTAGTTTTAACAGAGTCCCACTTCCAGACGGGCCCTGAGATTTCGATCATACCTGTCGTGTGTCTGCATTCTCCTGTGGACGGCCTCCCTTTGGCTCTTCCGAAATTTTCTGCCCCTGTGTCAATCAAAGAAAACTTGTTAGTTTGAAAAGTGGTGGTTGGCTCGCAGCATTCTTGTTGGAAGCGACCTCCTCGTTCTCATGTTCCGTTGTGTTCAGATTTCCGTGTTGATAATGAGTTGACTAAGTTGGTTGGCTGACCCTCGAACCTTTATGGATTTACTTTGCTCGCCCATTACTGTGTTACATTCTTAACCCTTTTGCCATATTCTTGCACCTTTCCCGAGATTAACAAGTCAATGTATTATGCTTGACTGCCTCTCTACCTTTGTGGCTTTACATTTACTTCCCATCTTATGATACACTTCCGCCCCCTTTCCAGAATTCTCGACGCCCTTCCCCGATGGTTGATGAGTTGAGGTGCCATGCTAGGTTAACCCTTGACCTTTCCCATATTTGTGTTGGGCCAACTTTACGTTCCATCTGAATCTTTGTGGTTTCATTTGCATGCCCTTTCCTGTGTGGTATTCCTTCAACTTTGCCAATGCTTGTCTCTTCCATGCAATACAATTTTTACGAATCCTTCCCTTTGCTGTTCCACGGTTGTTATCTTTGTTACGTTTTTGGGGCGTCATGTGCTTTGTTCCTTTGGGAATTTGATAACCGGCTTTGACATTACTTTCGTTTAAACACAAGAATTTAGACTTGAAAGAAGAATGAAACGCGAAGACTCCGAACGGTATTTAGAACGAAGAATTCCAGACTTGCTGTTGAAGAAAACAAAGAAGAAGACTTATCTGAAAAGTAGTCGCTGGTTCTTGCAATCATGACATGCACTTCGGCCTATTCGACCCAATCGATTTTGTTCACCGGCCTTATGCTGCCCCGCTTTTGCTATTTTGGCCTTTCCAAACCAATTCCTGACTCGTCTTGCCCTGCAGTATTCATCCGTCAATAGCCCTTTTTTGAGTTTTGCTTTATCCTACCTTCGCCTTCCGGTGCCTGTGAAGGTTTTAACCGATAATACTCTCTCATTTTGTTCTCTCTCAAACTTTCATCGCCTTATGGTGCCCGTGAGGGTTTTCACCGATAAGAATCTCTCATTTCATCATCTCTTGTCTTGCTCAAAGTGTTGTCCTTGACATGAGTACCCTCCACCTGCTCGACTCGACATCTTTTGAAGACTGATCAGAAGGTCTTCCTTTGGACTGTAATGTGGGCCTTTGGATAGGGTTAGAAAGAAAGGGCATCAAAGGCTCGAAATAATTTAATTGGGTTCAAAATTACAACTTTCGGAATCAAATTCTTACAACGACCACAACTTCTGCCCCAGTTTCTTACTTGGGGACTTTTGGATTTTTATTTTAATGAGACCGAACCGTGAGGCTGCCTACGTACCCTTTTAAAAGGAATCAAGTCAAACGTAGTTTATACCGATTCCTTGTTTTTGTTGTTGTTTTTTTTTCTCCACTTTTTTTTCTCTCTTTTCTTTGTATTGATTTATTTTTCTTTTTCCTTTCTCTTTTCTCTTTTCTCTTTTCTTTTCTTGTTTTCCCTTTTCTCCTTTCCTCTTATTTTTTTTTATTTTATTACTATCATTTTTCATTCTTTTCATTCTTCCCTTTCTTTTCCTTTTACTGCCTTTTCACACTCGTGTTTCTAACTTTTGTTATTGATTCCGAAAGAGGGGTATGAAAGAAAGTAATTAAAGCTCAAAAGGGTTAGCAAAAGATAAAGTGTTTGGATAGCAGAACAAAATGCCTTCGTCATTCCAATCTTCAAAATATGCCCAGTACAATCAAGTGTCAAGAATAGACAATGATCTGAAGAAAATAATACATAATATCTTTTGACAGCATCCGTGTTGACGGCCAATTCCGCACACTTTCCTCACACGCCCGTCAGATACAATGCTCTGTTGGACAACACTCTTGATACGATTAATGGTCCTTGCCAGTTTGGAGCGAACTTGACTTTCGCCTCGGCCTGGTGAGGGTGGATGCGCTTTAGCACCAGCTGACCTACTTCAGACTTTCTAGGGCGTACCGTTTTATTATATGCCCTAGCCATTCTCTGTTGATAAACCTGGCCATGATAGACTGCTGCCAATCTTTTCTCGTCAACCAAGCTCAATTGTTCTAGATGGGCTTTGACCCATTCTTCGTCGTCAATTCCTATTTTGACCACAATCCGTAGAGAGGGGATTTCAACCTCGGCGGGGATCACCGCCTCTATGCCATATACCAATAAGTATGGAGTAGAAGCGCAGACAATGGTGCGATAGCCTAATAATGCAAAAGGCAGCTTCTCATGCCACTGCCTGGATCCTTACACCATTTTCCGAAGTATCTTCTTTATGTTCTTATTTGCTGCCTCAGCTGCTCCATTCGCCTTGGGGCAGTACGGAGTAGAGTTTTGATGTGCGATCCTGAACTGCTGACATACTTCTCTCATAAGGTGACTGTTGAGATTTGCCCCCATTATCAGTGATGCGTGTTTTGGGGATCCCGAACCCACAAATAATGTTTGTGTGCACGAAATCGACCACGTCCTTCTTGTTCACCGCTTTGAAGGTTTTGGCTTCAACCTACTTGGTGAAATAGTCAATAGCAACTAGGATAAATCGGTGTCCATTAGAAGCTGCTGGCTTGATGGGTCAGATGATGTCCATGCCCCAAGCAACGAAAGGGCAAGGTGCAGACATCGTGTGCAATTCAGACGGAGGAGAGTGAATCAGGTCCCCGTGTACCTGACGCTAGTGGCATTTGCTCACAAAGCTGATACAATCCCGTTTCATAGTGAGCCAATAATACCCTGCCCAGAGAATCTTCTTTTCCAAAACATATCCGCTCATGTGCGGCCCACAAATGCCAGCATGCACTTCATTCATGATGATTGTTTCCTACTTAGCATCTACGCATCTTAACAAACCCAGATCTGGCATTTTCTTGTATAGTACCCCTCCACTGCTGAAGAAACACTTGACAAACGACGGATTGTTCTCTTCTGGTCACTCGTGGCTTGCATTGGGTACACACCTTTACTGATGTTTTCTTTGATGTCGTGGAACCAAGTCTTGCAGTCAAGCTCCTCTTCCACCGTGTTGCAATAGGCATGTTGATTATGGGCTCGAATATGTATCGGGTCAACATAAGCCTTGTCCGGGTGATGTAACATTGATGCCAAAGTAGCCCGCGCATCGGCAAATTCATTGTGAATTCTGGGAATGTGCCTGAACTCTATTGACCGGAATCGCTGACAAAGATTATGCAAGCATTGCCGATTAGGTATGAGTTTTAAATCTCTTGTCTCCCACTTTCCTGAGGGGACCACAAATGCACAATCTTCCAGGTTGAGTTTGAGATCATACATGCGGAGCCTCTGGAAGAATTTCCTCAGATCTTTGACATGATCGGATTGCTTTCTGGACTTCACAATCACATTTTCCACATAGACCTCGATTTACTTGTGCATCATATCATGGAAAATAGTTGTCATCGTCCTCATGTATGTCGCCCCGGTGTTTTTCAAACCAAAAGGCATGACCCTGTAGCAGTATGTCCCCCACGGTGTGATAAATGTTGTTTTCTCGGCATCCTCTTCATCCATTAAAATTTGATGATAGCCTGCATAACAGTCCACAATGATTCGATCTCATGCTTCGCACAATTGTCAATCAATATATGGATGTTCGGCAGGGGAAAGTTGTCTTTTGGACTTGCTTTGTTGAGGTCACGGTAATCAACTCACACTCTGGTTTTTCCATCCTTCTTTGGTATAGGCACGACATTGGCTAACCAGGTGGGATATCGTGTGACTCGGATAACTTTTGCCTCAAACCGCTTGGTCACCTCTTCTTTGATTTCACGCTTACATCAGTTTTATACTTCCTTAGCTTTTGTTCGACGGGAATGCAGGCTGGGTCAGTAGGTAATTTGTGGACTACCAAATCAGTGCTCAATCTGGGCATGTCGTCATAAGACCATGCAAGGACATCCTTATACTCCAGCAATACTTCGATTATTTCCTCCCTAAGTTGTGGCTCCAGATAGAAACTTATTTTTGTTTCTCTGATATTGTTCAGGCTTCCTATGCCTCTGTGTCATTCAGGTTTGGTTTGGGTTTCTCTTCGAATTGGATCATCTCTTTTCTAATCTCATCCCATGCCCCTTCCTCATCGTACCCTGGTTCGTCCTCGTGTTCTATTTCCTGACTTATTATTTCTGGACTAGGCTTGTTGCAAAGATTGCGTCGAGGAGTCCTTATGCATGTCATATCACTGGAACATGCATGAAAATAACTGTATATAAGAGAAAAAGGAAGAAAAGTAAAGCAAAAAATGGAAACTATCAGCATTGCTGAAAGGGAAATTGCATTTCATTAGAATCAAAGATAACAGAGTTTGCGCATCCAAATGGACGAAAATATCAACTGAATGACACTAATACAAACTAGAGTGAAAAGAAAATCAAAGCCAGCTACTAAGACTCGCTCCAAGTGGGAAGAGGAGTGGCTTCCCAGTTATTGACACTTGCGCGTGCCCCCACAAACTGCACATCTGCCCTGCTCGATCCTTCTCCCGCTTTTACCATATTCACCTCATTGAACCGCCTTTCTAGCCCCTTATCAACATCTTCGTCCGCGTCGATCTGCGGGTTGAAAATCCTAGGTCTGAGACCATTACTGCGTTTGACAAATGATTTGGATAAACTTGGGATAGGCTTCGTGAGAACCCAGCCTTTCTGTCTCAGCCTTCTGGCTCGCTTTATGTCTGTGGTCGTGGGTTTGAACCCTAGATCAAAGGTGTCTGGATTCTTGGGAAGGAACAGTGGTTTTGCAATGCCTTGCAGAGAAGCTCCATACCCTTTGTCGGGTATAAAGCCATTTCACAACATTTCTGAAGCTACCATGATAGATGCGGTTGTCATCCTTGGGGTTACAACAATCTCACCTTCTGGAATATTCCGTACTGACACCGTATCAAACACCTGGTAAATCCATGGCCCTTTATTGTCCTCAGATTCAATGAAAGGCACGATCGCATCACCCGGGGTACACTGGCTATCCTCTCCATGCACGACAATCTCTTGCCTGTCCCACTCAAATTTGACCATCTGGTGCAGTGTAGATGGTACTGCTTTGGCTGCATGAATCCATGGTCTGCCTAATAACAGATTATAGGAGACCGATGCATCCAACACTTGGAATTCCATAATGAACTCGACGGGCCCTATAGTTACTTCCAGCACTATATCCCCTACGGTGTCTTTACCTCCGCCGTCGAACCCTCGAACACAGATGTTATTCTTGCAGACCTTTTCCATTTCCACCTTCAACATGGCCAATGTGGACAGTGGACAATGTTTGCACGGGGCCCATTCTCGACCAAAACTCGAGTGACCACGACATCTTCACGCTTCACTGTCAGATAGAGAGCCCGGTTGTCCTCTGTGCCCTCCATAGGCAATTCATCGCCAGAGAATGTGACCCGGTTTACCTCGAATATCTTGTTTGTAATCTTTTTCAAATGATTCACTGTTATCTTGTCTGGAACATGAGCTTCATTCAAAATCTTCATCAACACTCGGCGGTGCTCATCTGAGTGGATTAGTAAGGATAATAAAGAGATCTGGGCCGGTGTTTTCCTCAACTGTTCTATGATGGAGTAGTCCTGCATTTTCATTTTCTTTGAGAATTCTTCTTCCTCTTCTTCTGATATGGCTTTCTTTACTGGTTCCGGGTTATCTTTAAAGATTTTACCCTTTCTCAACTCTTCTGGAGCAAAGTACCTTCCTGATCGAGTTAAGCCTTCATCCTCGCATTCTTCTTCTCTAACTTCCTTCCCTTTGTACGTCACTATTGTTTGTTCATACCTCCAGGGTATGGCCCGGTTGCTGATGATTGGTGGCTGGATTACTGGCGTCACAATAACTGGCTCTATGCGGACACCTTCCACAGCCATGACATGCTCTCTAGCTGCCCCATGTATTGTTACCATCGCCTGTTCAAGCTTTGGCCCGACCGTACATTCTGAACATCCCTGCACTACGACAGTTTTACTGCTTTCTTTTGCCCTAGTTTCCAGGTTCTTGCTGCTTAAAACCATTGTGGGCTCACTAGCTTTGATCATCTTTACTGTTTGTGAAGGCCTTCTAGACTCCCCCATTCTTTCCTCAATTTCGATCATGTTGGTTTTTGATGGGTTGGCAGCGGGTTCTGATTGATATTGGGCACCTCCGACGTCTGCACCTCGATCCTATGAGAGTCAATACGTTCTTGGATGGCGTTCTTTAAATGCCAACAATTTTCTGTGTCATGTCCTAGTGCACCAGAACAATATTCACAGCTGACCGAATAATCTAAATTCTTTGGGGGGATTTGGCAGCTTCGCCGCAATTGGTCTTAACATATCCAGTTGTCGCAGCCGGTGGAATAGACTAGTGTAAGACTCTCCCAGCGGAGTGAAAGTTTTCTTTTTCTGCACCCTCTCATTTCTCATGGTCGGATTGCCTCGGGGGGCGGGCCTCGGGATTTGGTGGTAAGCTCTTGGAGGCGGGTATTGATATTGTTGATTTGGATTGGTGTTTTGAGGGGGTGCCGCATGCCATTGTGTGTGAGTGGGAGGTTGGGTATATGCATGTGCGTGATGGACTGAGAAACGGGATTCTGGTGGTGGATAGTAATGTTGTAGTGGGCTATATGGGGTGTGTGAGTATGTCTGGCGGTGAGGACGGGGCTGACCGTACTGAGATGGTGCTCGAGGCCCGAACCAGGTTCCCGATTCCACTGTTGGTACTTCCTCTTTCTTCTTCTTCCCAAAACCTCCTGCAGCTCCACCCTGGATGGCTTGAGTAGTTGCCTTTATTGCAGAGTGGCTCATGATTTTATTGGATTTGAGGCCTTCCTCAACCATACTTCCCATCTTGACCACTTCATTAAAAGATTTCCCTACCGCTGATACGAGATGCCCAAAGTAGGTAGGTTCCAAAGCTTGCAAAAAATAGTCCACCATTTCACTCTCCTTAACGGGAGAATCAACTCTGGCTGTTTGTTCCCTCCAGTGGACGCCATAATCCTGAAAATCTCGTTGTGTTTCTTCTCCAGCTTTTTATGAGATAGGCGATCCGGGACAATGTCGAGATTATATTGAAAGTGGCATGCAAATGCTTGCGCTAAGTCATCCCAGATATACCACCGATTGGGATCGTGTCGAGTATAACACTCTAATGCTGATCCAATCAAGCTCTGGCTAAAGTACGCCATTAGAAATTCGTCCTTTCCTCCTGCTCCCCTCATTTTACTGTAAAACCCTCTCAAATGTGCGACAGGATCGCCGTGACAATCATATAGGTCAAATTTAGGCATATGAAACCTGGAGGCAATTGTATGTCCAGGAATAAGCAAAGATCTTTAAAGGCCACGCTCACCTGGCCACCTAATTCACGCATGTCCGTGAATGGTTGTTCCAGACTCCGGACTTTTCTGAGCATTTCTTCCTGTTCGGAATCTTTGATCGGCTTCTCAACTCTCTTTGGAATTTCAGGACGAGGAGCATAAGAGTAAGGCTCATGGGCTTTGTAGGCGGGTTCTGGAGGATAGTATTGAGGGTCATAGGCTTGAAGCAGTGGTTCGCTGGATGACCTATGCAGTGCAGGGGGCGGAGGTGCCACATAGATAGGAGCAATTGGCGGGGGAGGGTGAGGAGTGACTTTGGGTAGTTGGGCTGGTGGCTAGGAGGCAGCACCGTGATGCTGTGAGTATATAGGAAAACCTGGAGGTGGATCAGTAACGTACTGGTCAGATGCCTGGGCCAGTGGCGGGATGAAAGGTGGGTTATCAGGATAGGTCGGGGCAGCTGTCCTCTCGCCCATGCCTGGTACATCTCAGTCATTTGGTGTTTAAGTTTATACATTTCCTCCTTCATAGCATTCACGTCCAATTCCTCTACCGTCTTTCGAGGGGTCCATGATGCTGGCATCAGCTTCTTGGTTGGCCATAACTTGTTTGCTTTTTGATCGTGTGTTGTACGAGTGAGTTGCCAGGGTGCCACGAATATTAGTCACCTGTCTAATTTGGAACTGTAATTCACAACACCCAAGACCCGTTAGTGGTTAGGTTTCAACATGTAAGCGGCCACATATGCATGCACATAAATGACAATTGGTCCCTATATGCATTGACTGCTTGCGTCATCCCGGCTTTTATTCGCGAAACTCCCTTTGTTTTAGCCCTATCCTCTCCCTTTCATATTTATTAGATTTCCAATTTATTCAATTATGGTCGAATCCTATGTAGATTGCCTACGTATCATGACTGTGCATGAATCAGACCAAGCGTAGTTCATGAAAAACAAAGGTTAAGTATGCAGCCAATTTTTGGGATTTTTAATTTGATAACGATACAAACTTTAATTACAAAGGCTAATAGCAACTACTAGACAGGGATCCAACACCCTTAAAGACTTGAAAGGACAACAAATAGACTTTTTTTCTTTTTTAACAAAAATATAAATCTATGAGTACATCAACATTTCAAATGCTTTTGGAGCATGCGGGGCATCATTCGGCCTTGTGGGTTTGCGCGCTAAACTTCGTTGGAGATAATGGAGATCTTCCATTACTTGTCGGACAAAGGTCATAGCATCGGCACAAAACATAGACTTTGTCATGTCTTCACAGTGATTGCATTTGGTGGTAATGTAGTCTGCAATTGTCCGCACCTTCTCCCTGATAATCCCTTTTTCTTGTAGAAGACGCCCTATTTATTCAGCCCGTGTTTCCAAAGTCTGCTCAGCTGCTTGATTTAGCTTTTGAAACTTCCATAAATCTCTTTCCTACCCCGCTATTACCGCATAGCAGTGCTCCCTCTCAGCTTTGTAATCCTTCGCCTGCTTGGCCATTTTGCTCTCAAATATGATAACTCTTTGTTTTAGACCATCGTTTTCGTTGCCGCTCCCATCTTTCAATTATCCAGTATGCGGGCCTTTTCTTCAGCACTTATAGCTAATTGTCTCCGAGCTCTAGACAATTCACCCTCTGCCTTATTCAGGTCAAAAACGTATTCGGTTACCTTCCGTCGTAGGTTCTCTATAAGCTTTTCATCCTTTATACTCCTTGGAGGGTTTTCTATGGTTGTTTTCATTTTCTGAATCTGAGCTCGCAGGGTTTCGTTTTCTTTAATTTTCCCCTTCTCTAGCAGCAGTTTGCAGGCTATTTTCGAATTGCAACTCCTGAATTTTCTTTTCCAGCCTTCCTATAGTAGCATGGTATTCATGTTCCTTCGCTTAGCAATCCCACTGTTCTTGCGATGTCCCGACGAACTCTTGGAGGTGAGGCCTTTTGGATGGTGTTCGTGCTCGATTTCTCTCTTATACCAAGCAAGTTACCCCAGAGACACTTCACCTCTGGCAAGATCTTGTACACAAGTGTCAGCGGTTACATGGCTTTAGGGAACGGACTACCAGGCCCAATTTTGACTACCCGGATGCTGAGTCTTCTTCTTTTGGCACTATCTGGCATCTTCTGAGTTGTCTCAAGACCCGATGGGGGGCACAAGGCTGGATGCTTCTAAGGCCCATTAGGAGAAAATGTGATTCTGTTGCGGGCATATGCACAACTTCATCCACGGAGAGCCAACTGAGCGTCCATTGTATTTGATTTGCCGAAATAGACCGGAGATGTGACACCCACTCGGCAACACCCTTTGGTAATTTAAATCCATTTTCCATGTTGTCCACTTCTTCTATGCAACCTTTCATTGGAAACCCACCATTCATGAACCGAGGCTTGGGACATAGATGCTCAATCATCCAGATTTGTAAGAGCAACTTGCAGCCTTCAAATAAATCCCCTCCTGCTTTGCAAGTGGTAAGGGCTCGGAAGATATCAGACATGATCATCGGAGCAAGTGTGCTCTTTTACTGAGTCATCAAGGTACTAACGACCCCCGCATTCCGTATATCGATGTTTTCGTCTTTTTGTGGGAATAGTAACACACCCAAAAAGGATACCATAAACGTGAAGCATCGATGCTCCTCCCATTTGATCCGATTGCCCCTGCTACAGATGAGGTTTTCAGGGTTGTTGAATCCTCCAATGTGGCCATATCTTTGGTATTAACTGAAGGCTGCAAAATCCAGCCGACAGATCGGGGTTGTGAATTTTTCTGCTGATTTTCAGAACATCTAGAAACTTGTGCACAGCGAGGGCCCTGGGTGCTATCAAATATTGATGCCTCAGATGGATGGTATGAGTCCCAATATATCCATTCATTTCCTCCAAAGTTGGGGTCAGCTCAAAATCGGAGAAGTGGAAGACGTTGTGCGCAGGGTCCTAGAAGGTAATTAAGGCTCTTATGATGTCCCCTCTAGGGTAGTAAGGCCCCCCGATGCGCATTGACCTTTTTTAGTCTGGCTTCTCCGAGGTCATTCCACCACATCCGCAGCTCCAAAGGAATTTGTTGATTATCGTGCTCATTCTGCACATTTATTAGGGCGAATGAGTATTCTCAAAACATAAAACTGACATTTATTTTAAAACAGGGACCGACTTTGCGAATACGGCCTTTCAACACTTCGTCTAGAAGGATTTTTAGGCTGTGCTTTCTTACCGACCCTAATAAAATCCAGAGGCAGCTATTTGCGTAAAGTCAGCCTTCCAGCGTTCCTTGTAGCATCATTCAGCTATTATTGCAATAACGGTACCATCCGACTCATTTTGCAGTGAGAAAAACTAAACTTGGGCATTTTGTTAAAAAAAGGTTGGACCTGGCCAAAAATAATTTATCAAAACCCGCGGACATTATTTTCAAAAACTTGGTGCCTTTTATTTGTGCTTTTGTGCCTTTTTTTTTTGAAAAATCCGGCAGCATTTCGACGCTATTTGAGCATTGATTTTTAAAACCGATTACTTTCACTTCCTCCTTTTACTATATTTTGACTTGAATTCCCCCTGAAAGCGAGAACGCATTATATGCCTTTAAAATAAAAAGAAGGCTGGAAAAAAGAGAGCTCCTTTCTTTTCTAGCTTTGGCGGGAGGACATTCAAAAGGATCTGCTATGCTATCTTACATGTCCAAGAAAGCAAGCAAAGGGGATCCTTTCCTTCACCATGTGGAAGAAGTGTACACACAGGGGGCCTACAACCTCGACCTCAGTATGAAAAGCATGACGGAATCGACGGTGGTCAATCTTCCTTCTTCTTTGGACTCTCAACTGGGGAGCATGAAAACAAGACTGGAAGAGGGCTCAGGTATCAACGTCCTTAGCCCAGCACTGCTTATTCCTCTCAATTGAATCCCTTTGTTTACAGGCCGGTCAACATGCGAATCCAAGGAAAGTAAATGTGTAAGTAGCACGTAAAAATGCATCAGGATGGTCTTTTATTTCAGGGCACCTCTCCTAGACGGACCCAACCCCTGTATTGAGTCCCCTAATTCAAAATGCATGATGCAAATAAATGTTCCTACTAGGGATCCGGCATGAAGTTTTGTTATACTAAGTTGAAAACCTTTGCATAGGGCCTAGACTGTGTACCTGAGCGGACAACTCGAGTCGAGGAGGGGGCTACGTACCGGAGATCCGCGAGATCATCCGAATTTGTAACTTGTCCGGCCTCTTTCTTATTTCAGGGTAAGACACTAACAGAATAGGGAGTCTCAACCAGTAAGCACATCCCCGGAGGTGAGAAGTGAAGGGTTGTCGTAACAGATTATATATACAGTTCAGATAATATCAAAGCGGTAAAACATGCGGCACTTAGCACAGAGCAAGTAAGCAAATCAGAAGAAGCCAAATATAACAGTTATTGTAAGCTCGAATTCTTGAACCCCAAACCAGAGATTCTGGATTCAGTTTCCCCTGCAGAGTTGCCAGAGCTGTCACACCTCCTTTTTGGCTACTACAACCCCGCGAAGGGCGTAGTTAAGGGAGTTTTTCCAATTAAAGGACAACCGAAACGGGATTCAATTATTTAAGAGATTTCAGAGTCGCCACTTGGGAGATTTTTGGTGTCCCAAGTCACCGATTAGAATCCCGAATCGAGGAAAATAATGACTTTGTTTACTGTCCGCAAAGCAGAAATCCAGGTAAGGAATTATGTTAACCCGGGAGAAGGTGTTAGGCATTTCCGGGTTCCGTGGTTCTAGCACAGTCGCTCAACTGTTATATTTGGCATAAATTATCAGATATTAGAACATTCTTTAACTTATGTGCTTTTCAACTTTAAACCGCTTTTATTATTATCTTTAAAGAGAATTGCAACGTCATCAGAATACGCCTCAAACCACGTCACATAAATGCACCCGTGGATTTTGACACATTCCAATTTTGTTGAGATTTGGATTTGGGTCACATAAATGTGCACCCGAATTTTTAAGAAGGTATTTTATTAAACACGCACCTATAGTAACTAGGTTTTTGACATTTACGGGAAGGCCGTGAAATTTGCTAAACGTCACCTCCTATTATTTCTATGTGTTCTAATGGATTAAGGTGCCAACGCATGGTATTTATTTGAATTAACATGGCTCAATTTTTTTTAAAAGGGCCTTCTAATGTGGGCTAAATTTTCTACTCTTACGGGTGATTGAATACACTAATTATTTTATGTATAAACTTGGTGCTTAGGAAACAATATGTGTGCCTTAGCCTTGTTCATGGACAATTGACACATAAATAAATCGAACTTTTGGACAGCTCTGGAGCACTTGTTGCTCAAGCTGCAATTGGCAACCATTTTGACTGGTTCGGGCTGTGAATCACTTAGCCCAGAAAACGTATTAGACTTCAGCAGTTGGGTGCTTACTGGGCCTCACACATGAGCCCAGTACTGATTTGAACCTAAGAGTCCAATGGCTAACAAAAATTGGTCAGAAATTATGTACATATAATCGAATCTTTATCCATTCATGAAGGAAATAATAACAACTACTTTTGTAGTACTTTTCTAACATCATATTTGAATCAGTCGATTCATATACTCATCAATCAGAGTATATGAGTCTAATTTCAAAAATTCTAGTACGCTTCAGGTTGTACTACAGGAAACAAGTCTAATAAAAAGCTATTACGAGGCGTTCTGGGATTTAAATGAACTAAAATACTTCATAACATTTTGATCTTCACATGACTATCGAATATACTACTTACGAGGTCTGGTAGCTCTAAGTTCACAAATTCAGCACTTGAACCCACCAGACTGAAATTGAAATTGACTATTACTTAAGCATATACAAAACCTGAGCTGAAAGTCCAACTATTACGCATGAAAAACAGTCCCAAACGTTAAAATTATCATAGACAGGGATCAATCTAACACTTAACTACAACATGAGGATCATTCTATTACTACACTCATATTCAGGATTAAATAAGGAAATGGGGGAAATAAAAATAGCAAGAAAAATATAAATGACAACGAGATCTTCACATGTGAGAGTATATTAGACTTTGAACTTCAAATATACATGAGCTTTAAATGGTACCTGTAATGCATCAAATGAAACAGCCTATGAGTAAAATTGAACAAATCAGCTAAGCAATCAACAGCCAAATGCCAAGTGCACCCAAGACTTCAACAGAGTATTTAGAGAATTCAGCTTTCAGAAATTGATTCAAACAGCACTAATATTGAAGAGAAAGGTTTCGGATCCTGTATTTCCAGCTCAAGTATTAAGGAGGAAGGTTTCTCCTCTCCCTCTAATGCCCCTAATAATTCAATTTATAGCAAAACTGTTAGGCCATCAGATTTTTATTAGTTTTCTATTTAGTCCTCAACTCAAATTGTATTTTTGCCTAAGTAGTCCTTCAGTTTATACTTGTTCCTCAAGTTTGAGGCTGAAATTATATATTTGTCCCTGCTAGAAAGTTCAACAGGATTCTCGTTAGATTTTTATAATTTCTAAACCCCTTTATACCCTCACTAGATTTCCTAAATTACCCTACCCCTAAATCTGACCCCAGTCAGTTCTTTTAGCCTTAGTTTAATAACAATTAACCTTGGTTATTTCTTTGACTCCAATTCAATCACAATTTACCTTGGTCGACCAAACTTGGTCCCAATTTATATTAACGGACTCATGAAGATCAGACTTAACTAAGATTTAACCAAGGCTTAATCCTGATACAGACTTCAATAGACTATATACAGGATTAACATAATAACCAGGAGAGTGAATACATCTATCACACTTAACTTTCAGAAATAATTCCAATCAAAATTCTTCAGAAATACTTAACGCGCAGCAATTCTAATTCAGGGATCACCTTTGGAAGCATCAGAAGTTATAGAACCAGAAGGTATATGTCAATTAAGCCAAAAAATCACATTACAGTAGAATTAACTAACTTTCAAAATCAAAGACTGATATTAGCAGGAAATTATTCAAAAGATAAAAGACTTCCAAACCAAGCATATGAACACTGAATAACTTGTGGGTCACCAGACAAACAATAAAAAAAAAAATCTCATAAAATCAATTCAAATTATTAAACATGCAATTATTAATCAGTCATTTACTGAGATCCAGCATTCCTAGCTAAAGAAAATGGAAAAGAGGCAAGAAAATTTTGCTTCTATTCTTGTTTGCATTTGAACTGACTCAATTGGACCTTGTTCTTCCACAGGGGTTCTGAAACTCCCAGGATGGTGTTTAATCAGTTTCAAAGTTTAGGGGAGGGTTCTTGAGGTCCTGGCTCAGTGAGGTCTCTGATTTGAAATTATTCAATGGTCGGAGTTATTTGGGATTCTAGGGTGGCATGGTTGGGGTTAAGGGGAGTTAGGGACTGTCTATAAGGGTTTTGAACCATTTTTGGCAAGTTTGGGATTTAGGTTTAAGCTTCGGCTTATGATTCGAGGGGTTCCATGGCGATTTAAGAGTGGTGATGTGTATGGTTGGAACGGGGAGGTCAAGGTGCCTTGGTGGTGTAGATTTGGGAGGCTTTGGGATAGGGGCCACCGGAGGTAGGGTTTCCGGCCACTTTTAAAGAGATATTCGAGACGGAGGGGTGGTATTTGAAGGGAACTAGTTATGGGATAGGGTAGAGGAAGTCGTGCTGATGAAGGGGTGTAATTTTGGGGCCGTTTGGTTACCGGCCACCGCCGTGAGGCGATTTACGGCTGCGACAGTAGGGTGCTCAGCCGGTGGCGATGGGGGGGGGGGGGGGGGTAAATGGAGATGTTATGACCGGCGGTGGGGCTACGAGGAGGGTGAGTATGGTCGTGCATATTACTGAAGGTGTTTGGACATATGTATACATAAGTGGAGAAGCTTCTGTGGCCGTTGGATCATGTGGGGATCGACGGTTGTGATGGAAGGAGTTCTAAACGGTGTCGTTTGGTGGATGTGGATGTGGGCATGGGTCAACTGGTCGTTTGGGATGGGTTATGGCCTTAAATGGGAAGAAGAGATTGGGCCACACAGGTCTGGCCCAATTGCAGCCAGCCTGAGTGGCTGCCCATATACATGTATTGTATTTTTTGTCTCTTTTTTTGTTTTACTTACTTAATTACTAATTTTATTTAATAAAAAACACAGATCACAAATAAAATTAAAACAAGTCAAAATTAGAAAAACATAATTTCAAGTGTTGGACACACACACACACACACACACACACACACACACACACACACACACACACACACACATATATATATATATATATATATATATATATATATATATATATATATATATATATATATATATATATATATATATATATATATATATATATATATTCAAATTCTTTTTAATTTGTAAAACCAATTTATTTAATAATAAAATCTTAATTATCCTAATCACGTAGTAATGAACATGCACATGCAGTCAGGTCCTAAAAATTAAAATACTAACATTTACAAGAAAAATCCTACACTTAGAATTCTATAGGAGCTTATTTCGACCGGTCAAAAATCATATGCTCACACCTCCGGGACTATAGGTAAGGGATGGGTAGTGTTGGAACACACTCTCAAGTCGTTAAACTAAAGTTGTGTTCATCTCTATAGGTTTTGATAAATGACAAACCGACGTAGATGCAAAACTAACATATGCCAAATCATCATGAGTTATTATTGAAACGCACTTTCATTTCCATTAAACTAAGGTGTGTTCGCTCTTGTAGGTTTGCTGAATGACGTGAGAGCAAGGTTATCAAATATCAAGTCATATCATTAAACAAGCAACGCAAGATTGACTAGTGGACCAAAGTCGAAGTCCAACCACAAAAGAAATAAGAACAAGATCAAGAGAAGTAACGAAGATATAAATGAGTCATTTTTACATTGTGATCTTGATCCGACAATAGATTCAAGTCTTGGCTTCTCTGAAAATCATTTTATCAAATCATGCATATCATAAACATTTTTGATATACTTCAAACAAAATGATCTTTAACGTTTACATTTTAACCAAAATGGTTTTTGAAGTAAGTTTTCACTTCTGGAGATTGGCCAGATAATCGATTATCCTAAACTGATAATCGATTATCCTGGAATTTCCAGCGAAACTGGAAATTCCAGAAGGCCAAGATAATCGATTATCAGGAAGTGATAATCGATTATCCGGCAATTCCAGCTTAAAACTGGAAAATCCAGATAGGTAAGATAACCGATTATGCTATTGTGATAATCGATTATCCTACAAAGATAATCGATTATCACTTTATAATAATCGATTATCTTGCTATCCGTTGCTATCCAACGACTAGTTTTTTGAACGTTTGGAATACAATAATCGATTATACATATAGGATAATTGATTATTCTGCCAGATTTCAAAAATATTGATTAATTATTGAGCAACGGCTACTTGACTTTTGGGGGCTCTAAATACACCCCAAAACCTCTCATTTAACACAACACAACTGAGAAAAAAATCTGATACAAGCTTTCATATCTTCATTACGTTCATTTCATTATTTTTAATATCTTTTGAGAGCCAAAATATTGAAGAAATTGTTGTGTTCTTGAGCGTATTCATTTTACTCATATCCACTCTAGAAGAGAGTCTTGTTTAAGTGAGTGATAAGTGTTTGCATACACTTGAAGGGAATTTTAATCCCTTGTTGTTGTAAGAAGGAAAGATTCATTCCTTCACTTGAAGTCTTGAAGTGTGGTATCTTCGAGCAAACGTGTTGAGGCTTGTGTGATTCAAGTTCTCAGGTTGTATCGGTTTGTTGAGCACCCGTAAGCTTAACGGAGTTAGTTGAACCTCGAGAGAGTGTCTCGGGAGACTGGACTAACCACACGTTGTGGCGAACCAGTATAAATTTGGTGTGCTTCTTCCTTACTCTTTTATTTCCGCATTTACTTTGATTTTTATTCCTGCGATTTTTTTTAAACGCTATTCACCCCCCCTCTAGCGTTGAGCATATATTCTAACAGGTAGTACATGCCTAAGGTATGAATTAGAAGCTACTAGAACGCTTAGGTAACAACTGAAAGATAGTAAATGCGTAGTAAAGGATATGATGACATGTGCGTTAATTCTATATGTAGCACCTCTATTTGGGGAAAGTTACCAAGTATTGCATGAAAATGATCCTATAGGTTAAAAAACCTAGCACCTCTTTAGTTCCTACTTTAAAGTAATGTCTATTTGTCTAAATTATTTATTTTCACATTCTATTAATTCGCTTAATTTAATTTCGGCCATGACCCACTATTGTGAACCTTGAGGGCTGCCTAACACCTTTCGCTCAAGGTGATTTCGATCCCTTACCCGATCTATGGTGACATAACTAGTTATATGAGTTAATTGTTCTAGGCGATCTAATGCACCTTAATTCGTTAGGTGTCGACTCTTCAAATCCCTTACCCAATCTCAAAAGGAAAGGAGTTGTCCAAAAATGTCGAAACCTGAATTTGCAAGAAAAAGGGGGCGTATGCCAACTCACTGACAAACCTCTATTTCCACACCTTCGAATTTCCTGTTCTTTCCAAACCTCCGGTCTAGGTATCACCCCATCTCCCGTCATCCAATGCCTCGTCATCTACATCTATGGGATCCTTTCCAAGTGACGAAACTGTAGGTGAGGTTGAAGAAAAGGTCTCACTACTCTCTGTTGAGCCATCAGACGACTCATAAGAAGTAGGAGAAGTAGGAGAGGCTGGGGGTGTAGGCTCATCTGTCAAATGAAATCTCCTCGGTAAGTCTGGTACATGTGTGGGCACCGAGTCACCCTTTAAGGCCTCCCGGGAGGGGACATAGTCACTTCCCTATGAGTGGGATGCAGCTTTATCTGCACCTATACTATTTTTTCTCATTTTTCCAATTGATTTCCGTATTTCTGGGGTTAACTTAATTTGTCCTCGTACCCTACCCCGAGAGGACTCTTCTTTCCCCTTTTGTTTCTCACCGCCACCTCTAGATTTAACCATTTTCTGCAAACATAATTAGTGGAAGATTGTTAGTACTGGTGCTAAAAGAAGCCGTGAAAAATAGCATATGAACAATGATAATGGTGTAATATGGTGTAGCAACTTGTAGAACGACTGACAGCGGATAAAGATCGCGGCCGCAGAATGAGCATCGCTGATCGTGAAAAATGCAACGTGGTCGTGAAGGTATGGGGATCAGACTACACGCCCTCTAATTCTATGGTACCACTGAGCACGTAAAATTGGGCACGGCCGCGGAGGTTGCACCCCTACCCTCAAAAAATTGTCATGGTTGTGAAGCCTTATTATTTACTTCTCTGAACATGTGATGTTGACCGCAAGAAATACAGCGCGACCACGGAGGTTAGGCTGCTATCAGCAGAATTTTTCACCTCTGCCAATGATGATCAACACTTCCAAATTCAGATTTATCTCATTAATACTGACCGTGAAAAAACAAAATTGCGATCACAAAATTCAAAAACGTTCTTAGTAATCCTAGGGTTTCAATTTTTCATGAATTTAGTGGTTATTATATATGTTATTAACCCCAAATATCTATTAATTCATAAACCCTAACTATTTAAGACTAATTTAATTAACACTAATGAACCCTAAGTCAAAACTAAAAGAAAAGAAGAAGAAGGAGTAAATACTAACAAATAAAAGAAAAATAAGTACAAATCAAAGAACAATTAGGAAGTGAGATTACTAGATGCGTAATGAGTAACTAGAATAGACTTTAATCTTGTGCTTGTGCAGATTAGGGCTCAGATGAACAGTAAAATTTCAGCTTGAGTGTGAAAAGATCAAAAAGGGTAAAAGGTCTCATGACCTCCTATTTATAGAAAACATCTTGGGCCCCGCACAACTCACCTCGCTCAGCAACAGAAAATCACTGCGGTCCGTGCTTTTGACGAATAGAAGGGCTGCTTAATTGAAACTACCACTGAGAGTATAAAATGGTATACGACCGCAAAAAGGCATTGCATACCGCGAAAAATACACTGTGGATGCGGATGAAACTTCAGAGAAGTCTCATTTCGGAATTTTCAATCTCACGTCTTCCGCCAATTTCTGCCTCTGCGATATGGACACCGCTGAATACAGAAAATGGAGCACTCTCAGTGGTCCAACTTCACATTGTGCCAATTTTTTCCAGCTTTGTCCTGCACTGCATCAAATATTCCTCACACATCTCACAAGTCAAAAATAAATCCTACACTAAGATGAAAATCAAAAAGAAGAAAAACATATGGGTTGCCTCCCAAGAAGCGCTTGATTTAACATTGACGCATGATGTAGGTTACCATTAATCATTTGAGATGGATCATACCATGTGGTTGTCATCAAAATTTCCAAGATAGTGCTTCACTCTGTGCCCATTAACTCTGAAGATTTCATCATTTTTGTTTTTCAAATCAAGAGCACCAAACAGAGTTACAAGCACCACGTCAAAAGGTCCACTCTATTTTGACTTGAGTTTTTCCAGAAACAATTGTAACCGAGAGTTGAATAAGAGAACCAAGTCACTTCCTTGAATTCCTTTCTATGGGCATACTTATCATATATGTACTTCATCTTGTCCCTATATAAGGATGAGCTCGAATAGGCATGAAACTGGAACTCATCAAGCTCATTGAGTTGCTCCACCCAGAGATTTTCTGTGACATCCCATTCAAGATTTAACTTTCTCAAAGCCCAAATATCTTTGTTCTCTAACTCAACCAGGAGATGGCAAGCTTTCCCAAACACTAACCAGTACGCAGGCATACAAATTGGAGTCTTGTAAGCCCACAAAGAATCATCCAGTTTCTTTGACCAGTCAGTCCTATTTGCATTAACCATCTTTGAGAATATGCTCTTTATCTCCCAGTTGGAGACCTCAACTTGTCCACTAGCCTAAGGATGATAAGGGGTTGAAACCTTACGATTGACGCCATACTTTGCAAGCATAGTGTCAAATGCCTTATTGTAGAGAAATGAGAACCCCCATCACTGATAATTTCTCTAGGAGTTCCAAACCGAGTAAAGATATTCTTCTAGAGATATCCACCACACTCTCGGCCTCATTGTTGGGTAAAGCCACTACCTCAACCCACTTGGAAACATAATCAACGACCACCATAATATACGTGTTGCCACAAGAACTCACAAAGGGTCCTATGAAGTCAATGCCCCACACATCAAATATGTCAACATCGAGAATAGTGGTGAGAGGCATTTCATCCTTATTTGAAATTCACCTGCTCTCTGACACCCATCACATCTCTTCACAAGCTCACCCGCATCCTTGTACAATGTAGGCCAATAATAACCACAGCTAAGCACCTTTGAAGTTGTCCTTTCCCCACCATGATGACCACCGTAGGGAGAGGAATGGTAAGCATCTAGAATACTCATTTGCTCCTCTTCCAGAACACATATCCAGATCACACCATCATTACAGATTTTAAACAAGTAAGGCTCATCGCAGTCATAGTCTAAACTATTCCGTTTAACCTTCTTTCATTGGTTAGAAGAGATCTCACACAGGACAATGTCAATCACAAGAAATTTGGCAGCATCTGCAAACAAATGCATGCTATTCACAGATACAGGTAGGAGTTGCTCATTAGGGAATGAATCATTAATTTTTAGGCTATCACGGGGCCTCCCCTCCTTCTCCAATCTTAGTGTTCTGTCACTTAGTATTCACACCATTTTCGATCAACAATCTCAAGGTCAAACTCTTGAAGTAATAGAACCCATATCATCAACCGAGCTTTAGATTCCTTCTTTCTAATCAAGTAGCGGAGTGTTGCATGGTCGGTATGAACAATCACCTTGGCACCCATGAGATAAGGCCTAATTGCAAACACACTTGCTAGCACCTCTTTTTCCATCACCGTGTAATTCACTTGAACATCATTCATTATATTGCTTGCATAATACACTGGGTAAAATATCTTATTTACTCTTTGACCCAAGATTGCTCCTACTGCAACATCACTGGCATCACATATGATTTCAAAAGGTAAGCAGGTAAAACATCTTATTTACTCTTTGACGCAAGACCGCTCCTACTGCAAAATCACTTGCATAATATATGATCTCAAAAGGTAAGCTCCAATAAGGTGCGGTAATAATGGGAGTGGTTGACAATTTGTTCTTGAGAAGTTCAAACGCTTACATGCATTCCTCATTAAACACAAACTTTGCATCGTTTTCCAATAATTTGCACAAAGGATTCACTATCTTAGGAAATTCCTTGATGAACCTTCTGTAGAACCTTGCATGCCCAAGAAAACTCCTAACCTCCTTGGCTAAAGTAGGACGAGGAATCTTAGAATCACTTCAATCTTAGCCTTATCCACCTATATTCTGTTCTTTGAGATCTTATGGACAAGGACAATGCCCTCCTCGACCATAAAGTGGCAGTTTTCCCGATTAAACACAAGATTTGTCTATTCACACCGGACTAACACTTCTCAAGATTCTTCGAACACTCATCAAATGAGTCACCCACAATAGTGAAATCATCTATGAACACTTCCAAGAAATCCTCCACCATTTCGGTAAATATAGTTATCATACACCACTGAAATGTAGTCGGTGCATTACACAAACTAAATGGCATCCTAGAAAATGCAAAGGTGTCATACGGACGCGTGAAGGTGGTTTTCTCCTGATCTTCTAGAGCAATTAAAATTTGGTTGTAACCTGAGTACGCATCCAAAAAGCAGTAACAGTCACGCCCAACAATTCTATCTAACATTTGATCAAGAAAGGGAACTGGAAAATGATCCTTGCTGTTCACTTTATTAAGATATCGGACACCCTCCATTCGGTGATAGTCCTGGTGGGAATCAACTCATTTCGCTCATTGATGACCATAGGTGTACCGCCCTTCTTTTGCACACATTGAACTGGTGAAGTCCAAGAACTATTCGAGATGGGGTACACGACCCATGCACCAAGCCACTTGATCACCTCCTTTTTGACAACCTTTTGCATACCCTCGCTTAACCTCATTTGATGTTCCACGGAGGTCTTGGAATCATTTTCAAGTATAATCTTGTGCATGCACAAGGCGGGGCTTATTTCCTGAATATCATCTAGAGTCCATCCAATTTCCTTCTTCCATATTTGGAGAGCCACCAATATGGCATATACCTGCATGTTAGTAAGACAAAAGGAAAGAATAACATGTAAAGTTGAACTAGGGCCCAAGAATTTATACCTGAGTTGTGACGGCCAGGGTGTCAACTCCAAAATGATAGGTTCCTCAATTGAGGTTTTGTTGGTAGAGTCTTTATGTTCTCAAGATCCAAAGAGAGCTTACGGGGCTCATAAGAGTAAGAACCCATTCCATGCAAAGTATTGACACTCTCCACCCTACCTTCATCCTCATTCACATCAAGGTTAATCAATACCGCTTCAAAAGGATCCTCTACATTGATCATGGCACTAGTATCATCAACTATCACTTTCATTACAAGATCCCCAAAAGAGCACACTTTAGTACTATTTGGCTGCCTCATTAATTTGCATACATGAAAGACCACCTTTTCATCACCCACCCGGAAGGTGAGATCCCCTGCTTCCACATCAACCAATGCCTTCCTAGTTTCTAGGAAAGGTCTTCCCAAAATTATAGGCACCTCATAGTCCACTTGACAATTGATAATCACAAAATCAGGCGGTAAGATAAATTTGTCCACCCGAACAAGAACATCACCAATAATACCAAGCGACCTCTTCATAGTTCTATATGCCATTTGTAGTCTAATTGAAGTAGTTCTCAGTTTACCAATACCTAATGTTTTGAACACGGAGTAAGGCATCAAATTGATACTTGCTCCCAAATCACACAATGCCTTTGCAAAATCTGCACTCCCAATGGTACATGGAATGGTGAAAGCGTTGGGATCTTCAAGCTTTGGAGACTTCAAGTGCACAATTGCACTTACTAGATGAGTAATTTTGATGGTCTCACAATCCATAGATCTCTTCTTTGTCACCAAGTCTTTCATAAACTTGACTTAACCCGGTATTTTCTCAAGAGCTTCCACTAATGGAACATTAATTGACAAGATTTTCATCATCTCAATAGAATTATTAAATTGGTTTACATTCTTTTTCTTCGCAATTCATTAAGGGTAAGATGGAGGAGGCCTTGGAAAAGGAGCTTTGGCTTTAGGCACAACCATTTCAGGCATGTCTGTTATGTGTTCGCTAGACGGGTTCATGTCATTTTGAGTCTCTATCTCATTGTCATTAATGTCAATTCTCACTTCAACATTCAAATTCTCTTCACTCACTTGCTCATCAAATATATGAACATTATCATGTTGCATTTCAACCTCATCACTCACTACTTCCTTTTGTTTGGAGGTATTCACATCACCACCTCGACCACTTCTTGTGATCACTGCCATTGCATGATTTTTCCCATCCTTGGTTTACTACCATATCACTAGATAGAGCTCTCTTAGGGCGAGTATTCAAAGATTACAAAATCTGGCCAAGTTGAACCTCCAAGTTTTGGATTGAAGTATTGTGTGATGCCAATTGGGCATCAAAGTCGATGCTCTTTTTCATCATTTGTTCAAACATCATCTCGATCCTCCTCATCTCATTGTATAAATAGTTAGGACCTTGGTATAGAAATAGAGGCGGGTTGTTTGGTTGTTGACAATCGGAGGCCTTTGCAAGTCTTGCCTCTGATTCCCTTAATTGCCATTATTCCAACCCCCATGGTTGTTGTTTCATCCCCAGTTGTTGTTTTTGACACTACAGTTGCCCTGGTTGTTCTAGTTGCCCCTATTTTGATTGTTGTTCCCCCAGTTGTCGTTTCCTTGTTGGTTTTTATTCCCCTAATTTCCTTGGGATATCCATTGTTGTTGTTGGTTAGGAGCATTGCCCCTTTGTCATTGATAATTTTTCACGTACTACACTTCTTCACTTTGCTCATCATACCTATCATTTTGGTTGAAACCACCACTACCTTGCTCATATTGATCCGAACTTACTTGACTTTTTTTACCTCTTTGTCGCCTCTTATTTTCCAACATGTTTACACCTTCCATAGAATTTACTTGTCTTGGCGCTTGAACTTGCTGAAGTTGAGCGTTTGCCAACTAGTTCATTATTGTAGTTAACTCTGCTATTGCTAGCCGTGGTCGTTGAGCTCTTTGTGCAGGTGAATAACAATGGGCTTACCCTATGGTGCATTAGCTCGGCTTTGCCAAGATGAGGAAGTATCTGCCGGCTCATCCAATATCTCACATGCCTCAGCATAAGGTGTGTTCATAAAATTCATCCCTACTAGCTAGTTCACTATACACTGATTGGTCGTGTTAACGCCACGATAGAATGTTTATTGGATCATTGCTTCGGTTACGTCATTGTTTGTACATTCTTTCACCATTGTCCAATACCTCTCCCAGATCTCATGAATCGGTTCATTATATTCCTATTTGAAGGCCAAGATCTCATCTCTCAAACTCGCCATATGCCCCGGTGCGAAAACCTTAGCAATAAACTTGTTCCCCAACTCATCCCACGTAGTGATGAATGGTTGGGAAGTATTTCGATCCAGTCCAAAGCTTGGCCTCTAGTGAAAAAGGGAACAATCTCAATCTCAATTTATCCTCCGACACATTCGTCTGTTTGCTTTTCCAGCAGGTATCCACAAAGCATTAAGATTTTTTTATGCATTCTGATGGGGAGCGCCTGTGAGATACCCTCGATGCTCCAATAAACTCAACATCACATTTGCAATTTGGAAATTGCATGCTCGGATCGAGGGTGGGACAATTGCACTTGTATATCCTTCATTTGGAAGCACCCAAAGGAGCAACTCTTGGAGGAAGGGGGGAGGTTCTGGAATATTGTCACTGTACTGGAAGCCTTTTCTTCGAACTTAACGTATTAGAGGCACCTCATCTTTCACCATTATCATCTACCTGCTCCCCTGGAAGAACATTTCCAAGAGGATCATTGTTTGCCATTTTGTAGCTGAATTGATGACTCACACAAGTTAGTAACATAGAAGGAAAGAAAAATAAGACACAAAACTAGTCAGATAAATAGCCAAAACTGTTTAGCTCCTCGAAAACGACACCAAAAAGTGATCAGCTCCAACCCTATACCACTACAGAATGGCAAGCCCGAAAGATCGGGATCGAATCCATTGAGATCTAATATTGGTTTGGAATTGGGTATCTATCTAATGTAGCTATCTGTGATGTTCTTAATTGCACTTCCAATCATTCTTTTTTTGGTTACTATTCTACTTTTAATACTAATGACGTATGAAAATAAGCTAAGCATTAGGGGTAGGCATATATCAGGTAAAACCAATAACCCGAACCATTAATTGTTTATTGGGTTATTGGGGTAACGGTTCGGTAGCGGGGTAAAAAACATTTTATTGGGTTATCGATTCGGGCTCGATTTGCAATTCTATTATTGGGTAAAAACCGATAACCCAATAAGAATTTACTAATTTACTAGTTTACCCTTAAGTATATATATATACTATACTAGGGTTTCATAATTGGTTTTTCCTATTCTTTCTCAATTCTTAGTAAGTCAGTTTCTCTTTCCAAATTTCTCAATTTTTCTGCCGCACCCCTACGGCCCAACCTCAAAAGTTCTCCCCTCATGGCTCAAGCCTTCACCAGTCACTAGTCATCTCGTCAAGACTCAAGTTGGCGTCACTTGTCAGTCGCATAATGCCCTCACCCGTCAGCTATTCAAGACTCCGACTGGCGTGTAAGTTTTTAGTTGCTTCATCTTCATCTTTTTCTTAGTTTGTTTGAAAGCATTCCGGCTCTGGATTCTTTTTTTTTTGGGGGGGGGGGGGGGAGGGGTTGTGTTGTGTGTGTGCGCACTGGTATTGTTTGAGATCTTGTTCTAATCGTTTGTTTAGTTTTTAAACGTTTTTGGAGATTCTGTTTATGAGAAATGAAATGGGATTTAACAAGAAATGTATAAATTTGGTGTTTTTGCATTATCGACTTATAATTTTAACAAGTGTTTCTCTTTTTGGAATATTAAGAATCCTAAGCAATAAACTTCTATTTAACCGTTCTTAAGGATACAAGACCTTGTCTTTTTAACAATACAATCATAGTTCATTCCACCTTTGTAATACTATATTCATGCATCAGAAAGTTGTCAAAGACAACGGAAATCTGATCTATTTCTTAACTTCTGGCTCAAGATAATTAAGAACTCTACAGTTTTATATATTGCGAAATTATTTTAGTTGTCTTATCTTATCGGGTAAACCGAAAAGCGAACCGATAATGATCGATAACCGATCAACCAATAACCAATAATTAATATCGTATCGGTTTGGTTATCGGGTTATGATATTTGTAAACTGATAACCGATAAGCAAAACCGATAATATTCAAAACCAAACCAAACTGACCGACGCCCACCCCTACTAAGCATGATATTTTTGTAAGGGTTTTCTTAATTAGTAAAAATGCATTAGGGGAGTGGCTTATACCTAGGTGAGTATCTAACCGGATTTAAAACTTAGGACAATTTTTTTATAATCGGGATCAAGATATAGCCATTGCACATATCTAATCACTCTATACCTCTCGGCAATTTGAGTGACTTTGCCTTAATTGGCTTTCTCAAGCCCAATTGAGTGTTCAAACAATGCAAGCAAAAATTGGCTCAAGTCGCATATTACTATCTCTAGGTTTAAGCCTTTAACTGAGGCTATCAATCTTTTGAATGTACCCAAATTCCTTGTTGGCCTGAATTTTCTAGAGTTAGTCTCTCTTTCTCAAGAAGAGCCTAAGTTAAAAAGGCACAAATCAGTGTTTGCAATCACCAATTCAACAATTAAAGCATAAATCAAGCCAAATATAATTCATCAATAAATATTTAAGCCCTAAAATTGAAGAACCATTAAATACTCACACTAGGGTTGAGCCACAACCCTACCTAATGGGTTTAACTACTCATAATCAAAAAAATAAATCAAATATTTAGATGAAATATAACCCGTAAAAAGTAATTACAAGAGAATAATGTAAGATTAATGGTTAACCGAGCTCTAAAATTACTCAAAAGAGCAAAAAGTTGTTGTTCATGTATTCCTCTAACAACAGATTACCTAAAAATATAAACAAGAACTATTTATACATAGCTAAATTTTTCGGATAAAATTTCCCCAATGGGGATTCTGCTGATAGCACAAAATGGACCGCCTCAGCACTTGGACTATCACGGCCGCATAAAAGCAAGTTCGAACATCAACTCTTCTCATATTAGCTGGTTCTGAACTCTGATTCCGCTGAGCGAAAAAACACCCACCTCAGCACTCCATTAATTGCGGCCGCAAAATATGATCGGAGGCTGCAGTCTTCAATTTTGAGCTCCAACTTAGTTCTCTGATTCTCACTTCCGCTGAGGTCGACAACTAGATCGCAACTGTGTCAGAAGATACCGTTTTCATGCAATTTCACAGCGGACAACGGTAACTTTCAAGCCCAAAATATAACTCTCTGAACATTGCCACCACTAGAGCGTAATCAGGATCGCCTCAGGAGTGGACCCTCCAGCGTCAGCATCTGTTTCTTCGTTGTCAATGCCCTTTTGACTTAGCTTTGAACTTGTGCAGGTTTCACTCTTTTATGAGTTGGTTTTGACTTTTTTGTCTCTTTTTTACAAATATTGCAAATAAGTACAATAAGTTAGCTCTCAGGATACTTGTACACACTTTTAAACCAAAACCTAAGCAAAAAGGAGCAAAAATAGGCTAGAATTCCTAATTATCACATATTCATCCTTATTTTATTTTACCCAATAGAGCATTTCTTTTTAGGCGCGTGGCACAGGTGATATAGTAAACACAACGTATGGAAAGCCGAGAGCATTAAATGCTTTAATCTTTACCAGAATTTCCAGAAAAGAAATATGCACTAATTAACTACTTTCCAAACAAGCAAAATAATTTTATTGGGTGGCCACAAAATATATTTAAATTTGATCAATTATTTTTATGAACGAAGAACAGTAGAATATCTTCAGGTTAAAAAATTATTAAATGTATATAAATATTGAATTTAAAATTCAAATTTCTAGCATATGAGGTTGTTTTTGAAAATTTTAAAAATTGATAAAGTTTATGTCATGACCCAAAAATTTTCTGAAGGAGTCGTGATGGCACCTAGTTTCTAAAACTAGATAAGCCTAATATTAACAAAAATAACGATAATATTGGCTAACATTGAATAATTTCGAAATAGAAAACTCTGAACAATTTACAATCCGAAAACTGGTAGTACAAGTCATAAGTATTTTTAGGAGTAGTTATACATAATGAATACATCACTATTCTAGAACAAAAGGAAATAATGGAAATAAACGCAATAGAAGGTGATTTTGGAGTCTGAAAACACCCAGCAGGTATACCTTGAAGTCTCCATCCACACCAAGCATAAGTCTCAAAACCAACTCGATCTGAAGCACCTGATTCTGTACAAAAAGATGTACCGAAGTGTTGAATGAGTACACCACGGTGGTACCCAGTAAGTATCAAGCCTAACTTTGATAGAGTAGTGACGAGGCAAGGTGAAGACACATACCAAATATGAAAAATCTGAGCAGGATATGACATAAAGCTAACAAGGTAGGGATATCAATAATACCAAAAACGGGAGTAAATCAAATTACAAATAGTAATGACGATAAGGGCAACACACGAATGGCAACGAAAACTAACCAAGTAATTAAACAACATTGCAGTTGGGATACAGACAAGTGTAAATGTGCTCAGGTAGGAAAAAGAAGATGTCTACTCAACCAAACCAATCATTTCTAATACACGATTCTACTAATTCCATTTCTTGCAATCCCATACCATAAACCTCTACTTCCTACCTTTTCATACCTGGCACCATGTACTCACATCTTTCTATCTCACTTTGCACGGCAAAAACACGTGCTACTCAGTACATAGTATCCGTATCAAGTGCTAATTAAGATGATCAAAGAAGTCTATTTATATATGTGAGAAAGCACGGGAGAAACTATGATTGATTGATATTATCCTGATATAATGAGCCCTATATATATACATAGTCTATCCTACTCCTAATACATATAGGATTAGGGTTATTTTCCTACTATTTACATATTCTAACACTCCCCCTCAAGCTGGTGCATATAAATCATATGTACCGAGCTTGTTGTATATGTAGTTAATACGAGGACCAGTGAGAGACTTGGTGAAAATGTCTACAGGCTGATCATTTGACTTCACAAACTTTGTAGCAATATTTCCCGAGAGTATCTTTTCTCTGACAAAGTGATAGTTAATCTCAATGTGTTTAGTTCTCTCATGGAACACTGGACTTGACGCAATATGAAGAGCAGCTTGATTACCACACACAAGTTCCATCTGACTAACATCACCAAACTTTAACTCTTTGAGCAACTGTTTGATCCAAATTAGCTCACATGTCGCCATATCCATTGCTCGATATTCTGCTTTTGCACTAGACCGAGCAACCACATTTTTTTTGTTGCTTTTTCAAGACACTAAATTTCCTACTAATAAGACACAATATCCAGAAGTAGAACGTCTGTCAGAAGGTGATGCTACCCAATCAGCATCAAAGTATCCAACGATCTGCTCATGTCCTCTACTCTCAAACAATAAACTTTTACCCGGAGTTGATTTTATATATCTAAGAATGCGAACAACTACATCCAAATGACTATCACACGGAGAACCCATAAACTGGCTCACAACTCTCACATGAAAGGAAATGTTAGGTCTTGTCACTGTAAGGTAATTTAATTTACCAACCAACCGCCTATATCTTGCAGGATCATTAAGAGGCTTCCCCTGTCCTGGCAGAAGTTTAGAATATCTAAGGCATATTTCCGTTGTGAGATCATAATACCTGAGCTAGACTGAGCGACCTCAATACTCAGAAAATACTTTAATTTGCCCAGATCCTTAGTCTGAACGTGTTGAAAGAGATGTTGCTTTAATTTAGTAATATCATCCTGGTCATTGTCGGTAATAACAATGTCGTCAACATAGACCACCAGATAAATACAGAGACTCGAATCAGAATGCTGATAGAATACAGAATGATCAGCTTCACTCCGAGTCATTCCAAATTCCTGGATAACAGTGCTAAACTTACCAAACCAGGCTCGAGGAGACTGCTTCAGACCATCAAGTGACCGGCGCAAGCGACATACAAGGCCACGGGTCTCCCCCTGAGCAACAAATCCAGGTGGTTGCTCCATATAAACTTCATCCTCAAGGTCACCGTGTAAAAAATTATTCTTAATGTCCAGCTGATAGAGGGGCCAATGGCGAACAACAGCCATTGATAGAAAAAGTCAGACTGATGCTATCGTAGCCACGGGAGAGAAGGTGTCACTGTAATAAAGACCAAATATCTGAGTATATCCCTTGGCAACAAGACGAGCCTTAAGATGATCAACCTTACCATCTGGACCAACCTTTACTGCATACACCCAGCGACAACCAACATTAGATTTAACTGAAGGAAGAGGGACGAGCACCCAAGTACCACTCGTATGTAAAGCAGACATCTAGTCAGTCATAGCCTGTCGCCACCCTGGATGAGACAATGCTTCACCTGTAGACTTAGGGATGAAAACAGAGAAAAAGAAGATAGAAAAGCATAATAGGGTGATGACAAACGATGATAATGTAAATGATATAATGGGGATTAGGATTAAGGGTGGTCCGTATACCTTTTCGAAGTGTAATCGGAAGAGACAAGTCCGCAGTAGGAGCAGGGTCAAGTGCAGGACGTGAATCAGCCGGGCTGGATACTGGGCGAGGACGACGATGATATGTCAAGAGTGGAGTTTCTGTGGCAGGGAGTCTAGGAGAAGCCACACTAGACTCTCCAACGGTTGGAATGGGTAAGACTTCTGTGGCGGAAGGTGAAGGAGGAGCAATAGTAGACTCCCTAAAGGCTGGTATAGGTAAAACCTCAGATATATCAAGATGGCCAGAATGGTCATAAGAGGTAAAGAAAGGTTTAGACTCAAAAATATGCCATCAGCTGACATAAGGTACCTATGAAGATCAGGTGAATAACAACGATAGCCCTTCTGAACACGAGAATAACCAAGGAAGACACACTTGAGAGCACGAGGAGCTAACATATCTTTCCCAGGGGGTAAGTTATGAACGAAACAAGTGCTCCCAAAAACACAGGGGGAACAGAGTATAAGGGTGACTGGGGAAACAATACCTCATACGGAATCTGATTCTGGATGGGAGATGAAGGCATCTGATTAACCAAATAACAAGATGTGAGAACTGCATCGCCCCAAAAACGCAGCGGAACATGAGATTCAATGAGAAGTGTGAGAGTAGTCTCAATAATCTGCCTATTTTTTCTCTCTTCAACCCCATTTTGCTGAGGGGTATAAGGACAAGAGGTCAGATGAATAATTTCTTGAGAAGTCATAAACTACTGAAATTGAGAGGATAAATATTCTAAGGCATTATCACTGCGAAAAGTGCGAAGAAACACCAAATTGATTTTTAATTACAGCACAAAAATTCTGGAATATAGAAAACAACTCAGAACGGTCTTTCATTAAGAAAATCCAAGTACATCTTGAATGATCATCAATGAAACTAACAAAATAATGAAATCCCAAGGTTGAACTGACTCTACTAGGACCCCATATATCTGAATGAACTAAATAAAAAACAGACTCTGCACGACTCACAATACTACGAGGAAAGGAGGCTCGGGTATATTTCCCAAGCTGACATGACTCACAGTCTAATGTGGATAAACTAGAGAAACTAGGCACCATCTTCTAAAGCTTGGACAAGCTAGGATGTCCTAAACGACTGTGAAGTAGGTCTGGAGGATCTGCAACTAGACAGGCGTTGGATGATTTTAGTGAGTTAAGGTAGTAGAGTCCTTCTGATTCAAGTCCTGTTCTAATCGTCTGTCCCGTACTGTGGTCCTGCATAATAAACGAATCATCAATAAAATATATACCACAATGAAGGGCTCGAGTCAAACGACTAATAGATGCAAGATTAAAAGGACAGCCAGTGACATAAAGAACAGAATCTAGAGTGACAGAGGGTAGGGGATTCGCTTCTCCAACTCCTTTTACTTTAGTTTGAGACCTGTTGGCTAAAGTAACATTGGGAAGAGACTGTGAATATGCAATATTTGACAAAAGGGATTTATTACCAGGGATATGATCAGAAGCAACTGAGTCCACAACCCATTGTTCAAGAGGACTAGACTGGGAAACACAAGCAAAAGAATTACTAGCAACAAATGGATCAGTCTGAGCAAAGAGGCTACTTGTGGAGATGTCTGCTTACCTGCTCGATATTTAAGGAACTCATTATACTCCCCTTCAGATACAGAAAATCCCTAGTTACCTGTAGTCTCGGTCTGAGCAACATAAGCATTTTTCAGCGGTTGACCATGTAAAGAATAGCACACGTCACGAGTGTGACAAAGTTTATGACAATAAGAATACTTGGGTCTAGATCTTCCAAAACGACCTCCTCCTCGTCTATTCTCCATAGTATGAGATGCCTGATTGTCTACTGATTGGGATACGAGGACAGATGAATCAAGTGTCTGTGATGAGCTCACTGGGTGACTTGGTGCTGCAGCAAGGCGAAGTAACCGAGAGAATAATTCATCAACTGTGGGGATAGTCGGACTAGCCAAAATCTGATCGTGTACTGAGTCGAGATCATTAAGAAGCCCAGAAGAGTAAGGACTAGAAACAGCTTTTGTCGTTGCTCTTGATGCTTTGCTACGCTAGCAGAAACTGGCATCAACATCTCAAATTCCTCCATAACTGCCTGTACTTTTCCCAAGTAAGTAGACATATCTAATTCCTGTTTCTTTAAATTTTTCATCCGCGATATCACATCATAGAAACGAGATATGTCATTAGTGCATAAAGTACGAGCCTTTTCCCAAACCAAATAACATGTCTGGAATGGACAAAACAAGGGCATCAACTTGGAATCAATAGAATGCCACAGAATACTGCATAATTGAGCATCGATCTTCTCCCAATGTGCTTTGGCTTTTTCATCTCCTTCACTAAACTCCTTGATTAGATGATCTTGAACACATTGATCATTACACCACAACTCGACAGACAAAGCCCAAGCTAAGTAGTTGGAACCTCCCATTAAAGGTTCTGAGGTAATCATAACAGAGGAATTGCCAGAGGCCGGGTTTTTAGGCCCGAAAGTAATTTATGGTTTCTAGATCAAATAAAAAATTAGCGAGAAAGATGAGTTTTGTTTTAAAATCATTTGAGTGAAGAAAATAACATTTTTGAATAAAATTCAACATCGAATAGCTATTGCATTTAATATAGAATTTATTAAGTTAAAACATAATAGTAATTCCTTTTTAAATAAACTAAAAGAAAACCTCAGGCAAGTGAAGATGATTAAGCCGGAGAATCAATTGAAATAAAATATAATGATCATTAGAGATAGTAGATGCTAAATATATGGCGAGTTCTAACTTAAAGTCACACACGAAAGCATGATATTAATTTTTTTATTTTAAATCACTATATTACTAACAGCTAAGCAGGGTAGGAGGTAATAACTAAATGTGGTAAATACACTTTGAAAATCAATGCACCAGAATAATAGTTTTAGGAAAAGAGCTCAGGAAATGACGGAAATACAGTAAGTCAATGATAATAACTCGATTCTCAAAACACAATTGAAAACCAAAAATATAGATTATTAGAGTATCGTATGAAGAAACTGAAGCCATTACATTAAAATAGGGGATACCAAAATACAAGATAGCAATAACAAAAAATAATATATATGCATATATATATATATATATATATATATATATATATGTGTGTGTGTGTGTGTGTGTGTGTGTGTGTGTGTGTGTTGCGGCGCATAACCCTATCCTACCATATATCAATATCAATATCATTATTCGCCCTTATTCCTCTCAATATATCACTCTTATTCCTCATGTTGCAGCGTACAACACGATCCCATCATACAATATCAATATCATAACAATAAACATAACATGTTGCGGCGCAACCCAATCCCACCATAGAATATCAATATCATAATTCATCCTTATTCCTCCTCAATATATCATCCTCATTCCTCCTGCTACAGTGTGCAACCCGATTCCGCCGTATAATAGAAATATCATAACAATAAAAATAATATATTGTGGCACGCAACCCGAACCTACCACATAATATCAATATCATAATTCACCCTTATTCCTCCTCAATATATCACCCTTATTCCTCCTGTTGCGGCATCCAACCCGATCATACGTATAATAACTTAATTCAACAACAACAATTTGATAACTAAATTTACCAGAATCTCTACAATTAAGGGTATGATTACACGACAACAAGAGAACCACGTAAAAATTAATGGAATACAATGACCTTTACAAAACAACAAGACAAGTAAGCACGTGATACCTACTTAGGCAATCACAACAATTTTGACATGTAGCATATATGCATAAAGTCATAGAGAAACTCACAATTAAGAAGTAACAAGATAATAAGGAAGGAAATAACTTCAGCTAAGGCAAATAAGGCCAAACAATTATCAGAAGGTAAATTAATGCTAACAACATCATATAGAGCATGTAAGTGTAGCCTAACAACAAGATACCACATATTATGATAATTTGATTAAAGGCGTGGAAGAAGACTAGACAGTCCAACCGGTCAACATTACATATAAACTATGTGTCCACTCGTCACCTTTCATACATGGCTTTCACATATCAAAATAGCACACTTCACTCAATTCCTAAGGGTGGTTTCCCCCACACAAGGTTAGACAAGGTACTTACCTCAATTCGGCCAACTCAACACTCAAGTTAGCGTTTCCTTTACCAATTCATCATTGCTTGGCCCAGTCTATCCAAAGAAGACTTAAATTCATCAAATAATGCAAGAGAAAAAATTGAATTAACAAAGCTATGATCCATATACAATTTACAAAAGTCAACACCCCGGGTCCGCATACTAGTTTCACTCAAATCTAACTCCGAATCAATATTCATAACTCAAAAATTTACTTTATAAAATTTTAGACAAAACCTCCCAAATTTCACATTAAAATCATCATTCAAATGCCTAAAACGAAGATGGGTTTATGAAATATAACCAAACTTGAGTATAGAACACTTACCCTAGTCCATATAGTGAAAGTCACCTCCAAAAATTGTCCAAATCCGAGCTCCCCAACTCAAAATATGACCAAATGAACAAACTTTCGATATTAAGTATTTTTGACCGGTAGTTCTACCTCATTTTGCATGTCTAGCGATCCCAAAACTCGATTTTGATGCCACCGATTCATTTCTTGTGAAATTTCAGTCAAGTTAGGCTTTATAATCACTCCATTTGACCTTATAATGAAGGAGTATGTTGGTTTCAATACTTAAATATAGTGTAGATTTTTAAATACGAAGTCTGTGGTAATTTCGTAATTAATCTAAAAATCTGGCAGCCCAATTCTTAGTAAGTTGACTATAAAATCCTCATATAATGTCCAAATTTGACGATTCTTTTTCCTATAGCTCCTTAATAAGGGTGACAAGTGCGCCGGTTAGGCCTGGGACTAGACTAGGCCCGCGAGCCCATATGGAGCCCGTTAGGACCCAAATTAGCCTGCCACAAAGGAGATATACAGGCCAATGTGGGCCCGTTCATAGTAAGGGCCCATTATAACCGGGATCGTTTGGGACAGGGACCAGCTCCTAAGTAGGCAAGTTCTACTTGTCCTAACCGGTCTCAAACGGTCCCCAACGACTATTATTTTTTTTTTAAATCTCATTTAAATTTCTGACCATTGCCCATTTAGAATTTAGCCGTTATTGCTGCCAACATAACCATTGACTTTTTATAAAATAGTCATTTAACCCCCTTTCTCCTCCCCCTCCCAACTTTGTTTTAACCCCAAATTTTTTATAATTACGCTTTTTTCCTATTTTCAACTATAAGTACGCCCTTATTCTTTTATTTTCTTCAACAAATCTTCAATCTCTCTCAAACTTTCTCTAATTTTCTTCTAAAATTGGTTATTTTGTTGTTGCAACTTGTGTGAAAAATTGTGAAGTTGGTGAATTGAAGTATTCAAGTTTTCAGCGATAATTAATTTTCAACAAGTTGTTCGTCAATTCGGTAAACTTGTTCCAACTCTTTAATTTTAATATTATAATTTTGTTTGTTTTATTTAATTACTTTGTATAATTATAATGAATATGGCCTATTTCTTTAAAAAAATTAGTAGAAATAATAAAGAAATCCAAGAGTGTTGACTCTAGTGACCAATCTATTCCTCCTATAATTCCCCGAGCTCCCCTACACATACCCCATACCCGCATCCATATGCTCATATTCTTGATAGTAATAATACTTTATTGTAATTTACGGAGAATCAATATGTGCATAATGTTGGAGGTGGTGAAAACTTAAATCATGAATATATGAATTCTCTTTGCGGTAATCTAATTATTGATGAAGAAGATGAGCATAAAATAGATTTAGGTGAAATGCAACCATGATACGCCCACTAGTCATGTTGCTCAAGTTAACCCAACTAATCAAATGATACCCCGGTTGACCCCCTTATTACTACCCCTACTTTTTCTAGACAACCTTCTAAACGGGTCGAAACATCTCTTGTTTGGCCATTTTTTTATTTAAATAAGATAAATAAAAAAAGCTAAGTGTAAAACGTGTGGCAAAGAGATGGTTTTTAACTGTGTTGATATGTGTGGGGGTAGGGGGAGGGAACGAGATGTTTGAGGAGAAACATAATGATACACCCTCAAGATAAAGCTAAGTATTATCAAATGAAGTTGCGGCCAAGGACAAGTCCAACTAGTCAGTCTGACCGTAATACCGGGTCAAATTAATTTCAACCGGAAATTAACACTGTTACAGTGGTATTTTATATTATGACCCAAGAAAAGATAGGGAAGAATTGGCAAAAATGGTTACTATTATGTGCTTACCTTATAGTATTCCGTCTAACCACCACTTTATGCATTATATTAGAAGAGTGTTTAATCCTACTTATAAAGGATGGCCTCGCACGAGTATAAAGAGCGATATTTATAAATATAAGCAACAACAACAACAACAACTACCCAGTATATTCCCACCAGGTGGGGTCTGGGGAGGCTAATATGTAGACGAGCCTTACCCCTGCCCGAAAGGGCAGAGAGGCTGTTTCCAATCGTCCCTCGGCGCATAGGATAAAATGAAAAGCTGCATTAAAACAAAGACAAAATTAGAAACAAAGGAAAGACAAAAGAAAATAATAAAGCATAAGTAATCCCGCAGAAATAACGTAAATAATTATGTAAGCATAAGAAACATAAATACAATCGCATGCAATAATAACAAGCAGAAACTACCATACTAACAGCCATAAGAGGACATAAGCTAAAACACTAATCATCTATGAGTGTCCCTACTATCCCACACCCAACCCCGGAAGAGGCGTACGAAGAACTCTATGAATATGAATAATATTGCGCTATCTATATACTCATATTAATTATCGTATTTCTATTACTACTGATATTGGTAGAAATTGTAATGAGTGTGATTATCTTACTGTTATAAATTAATGGATTGATGAGGAGTGGATAATGCAAAAGTGCATTATTGCTTATAATTAATTCGTGCGACACATGACAGTTTATTTCTAACACGGTTACGGATATTTGTAGATATTTTTGCATATGTGATAAAATAATATCAATTTTAATGGATAATGCTACTAGTAACACTAATGATGTAGCCTTGCTTACCACTACAGTAAATCTTGCATTTAGTAATATTTTTTATATTAGATGTATTTTTTATATTTATCATTTAATTGTGGGTGATGGTATGATAATTTTAAATACTGAAATTGAAAAGGTTAAAATGGCCCTTCATTGGCTTTTTTATTCAAACCGTAGAAATAGACTTAGAGAATATTTTAAAAAATGTGATGAATTTGGCCTAAGAGAAAGAAAGATTCCTAAACCTTGTCCAACTAGATGGAATTACATGTATGAAAGTTTAATTATCGCATATGAATATAGAAACCTCATAAACGCAACATTTAATGCTCATGTAAGTGATGATGATGAGCACCTTACAAATACAGATTGGCTAATGTTAAATTGCTTGTAATTTTTTAAGAAAGATTTCATGTTGCTATAAATGAATTTTCTGACAAATATTATCCTACTATTTTGAACTGTTTAGTTTATCTTGCAGATCTGGCAAATTTGTATGCTTATTTTTCAAAGGGTCAAAAAAATTATGAAGTAGCTGTAGATTCTATGAGAAACAAATTTATAAAATATTTTTACCCTATTCTCCCTATTTATGGTATTGCTACCTTGTTAAATCCTACTATGAAATTAGGTGGTCATCAATATTGGTATCGATATATTTATAATGATTAAACAGTTGAACCTGAGGATTTGTCTACACTTTCAGACGCACAAGCCTTAATTAAAAATGTTTTAACTATTTATAATTGTAATGACCAGGTCGGTCGTTTCATGAGTTAGCACTCTATTTCCCCCATTTATGGTTCTTATTGTCTTTTTCAACTATATTATATATTATCGGGTGGATTGGTTTGGGTTTGGTGAGGTTGTGGTAAAGTTTGAGACACTTAGTCTCTTTTGAGTAAGCTTAAGTTCGAAAAGTCAACCAGATGTTGACTTATGTGAAAAACGGATTATATGTCAATTTTTATGGTTCGAATAGCTTTGGGGAATGATTTAGGACATAGGAGTATGATCAGAACATGTTTTGGAGGTCCGTAGTAGATTTAGGCTTGAATTCGCGAAATTAGAATTTTGGCATTTTCTAGTTGATAGGTGAGATTTTTATGTAGGGGTCAGAATGAAATTTTGGAAGATACAGTAGGTTCATTATGTCAAATGTGATGTGTATGTAAAGTTTCAAGTCATTCGGATAAGGTTTGATAGACTTTTTGATCAAAAATGAAATTCGGAAGACTTTTGGAGCCTTAGGCTTGAATCCGATGTAATTTAGTGGATTCAATATTGTTTGAGGTGTTTTGAATATTGATATAAGTTTGGATAGTAGTATATGACGTGTTCATTCTTTTGGTTGAGGTCTCGGGGTCCTCGAGGTAATTTCGAATGGTTGACGGGAGATTTTGGAGTTGAGTTTGGCAGTTGAAATTTTTGTTTTTGTCATAACTCCACTTGCGGCTGGGAGGATGTAGGTGTGATACCCTCAGAAGTGGAAGCAAGCTGCAAATGTGGCCAAGAGGTAAGTCAGGCGGAGCCGCAAAAGTGTAAATTTTGGTGCACGTGCAGTGGCGCAGGTGCGAGAGAGTGACTGCAGGTGCAGCCTTGAGGATTTTAATCACTTTCACAGGTGCGCACCTGGGACCGCAGGAGCATGTCCAAAAGTGCGACCATTTAATCGCAGGTGCGGTTTTGCTGGGTCAGAGAGTATAAATTCCACCCTTTGCGATTTTGGCCATTTTTCTCAATATTTCATTCGGGGTGAAGCTTTTGGGGGCAATTTCAAAGGAGATTTTCAAAGGGATTCATTAAGGTGTAAGGTCATTGGTTCCTAAGCTCGTTATTATGGTGAATTTTTATCGTTGTTAGCATGAAAATTAAGGGAAAATCGATGGTAAAATTGGGGGTTTGGGCTTGGTTAATTAGAGAGCTTTGAGTGGTGATTCATTTGAGGTCAGATTTTGGTACATTTGGTATGAATGAACTCGTGGCGAAATAAGGGTTCTATAATCGAATTCCGAGACATGGTCACCAAGTTTGGTCAATTTTGGATTTCGTGTTGTAATTTGATTGTTTTCAAGTGGGCTTTGTACCCTTAACATATTTTAATGGTTACATACTAATTTTGGTTAGATTCGGGGCATTTGGAGGCTGAATCGAGTGGAAAAGGCATCGTGGGCTAGGATTTGGCTTGGCTTGAGGTAAGTAACGCTTCCAAATTTGGTTCTGAGGGTTCAAAACCCCAAACTATGTGTTCTGCGATTACTATTAAGGTGACATAATACCAAGTGATGGGCGTGTGGCCGTGCCCTATGAGAAATACCGCCTGGATCATTCTATAGCACCGCTTAGCTACTCTTTTATGTTGATATTGTGTTGTAATCATGTGATTAAGTTGATAAGCTACAAATAATGCTAAATGTCATATTAAGGCTTCATGTCGATATTGTTCAGACCCGAGAGGTCATTTCTTGTTGTCATATCATTAGTTTTATATTCTATACTCAGTCCTATTCATGCATATTATACATGCCTCAATCTCGATTATTGCTATTTGACATATCATATCATTTGTTTGGGCTTGTATATCTTAGCCCATGATATTGATTGACAGTATGGGATCGTACTGCACGCCGCAACAATGATATTGATCATACCTTCATTGGTATTGATATAGCGCTTGGGCTCAAAGAAGCCCTTCCGGAGTCTTTACACCCCCAATGAGCGCAGTAGTTGTTGATATTGAGGGTTGGATCTTGTCCGAAGTATTGGCATATAGATGGATCTTCTTTATGAGACTGGATTGGCATGTCTTTCCTTGGTACTGGGTGACTTAAAGTCTATTATGTATGTATATTCCGAGATAGATCTTCCATGGGCCGAGTGGGCTGTATACAGTACAGAGTAGTTGAGCACTATAAGTGGAGGTATCATACGTGAAATTGATCATGCTATATGTGCATTGGTACTTAGCATTTTTTGAGCTTTATACTATGTATTGTTCATATTGTGTTGGGTTATTTCTGAGAAAATACTTCAATTGTAAGCATGTCTACTTTTTTGTATAATAATCTGTTGCAACCGTATGGGGTTTGGTTCGTCACTACCATCTGTCCATAGTTTGAATTTGTTACTTACTGAGATGGTGTACTCACGTTACGCCCTGCACCTTGTGTGCAGATCCAGGTATATCTGATCACGGTAGCGGTTGCTGATCTTGCTAGTTGAGGACTTCTATGGAGATTGCCAGATAGCTGCTTGGAGACTGCAGTTCCACCTTCTCCTTCCCTATCCTCCTCTAGCTTTATATTTGGATGTTCCCAGACTATTCTAGATTTGTAATTCAGACAATTGTATTAGTTTGCTCATGACTAGTGACACTCGAGGTCGGGATTGTGTTTCTTTCCACTGTATTTGACACTTTTATCTTTTATTATTCAATTTCTGTTTAAAAATTGATATTTTCTGAATTTAATAATTTGGGTAAATTGAGGAATTCGAAATAAGTGGTTGGCCTAGTTCCACGATAGGCGCCATCACGATCGGGTCGGATTTTGGGTCGTGATAATAGTTCTTATCAAATTGCAATAGATAATACTAGATTATATATTCCAACTCCTTTTTCTTCTAATTCTCAATCATCTAAAAGAATTGCAGGAGTAAGAGCATTTACTGCTTGGACTGAGCTTAAGGGTTCTCAAGGTTGAACCACTAGTGATTGTTCACAACTAAATGGACTTGAAGTTTATTTGTCACAGGGACTTGAGAAAGTGAATCGCAATGGCTCATTTAATCTTTTGGAAGGGTGTAAGGATAAAGAAAAATACTTACCAATCCTATGGCCCGAGACATTTTAACCATTCAAGCTTCAACAGTCGTATCAGAGAGCACTTTCAGTCAAGCAAGACTTCAAATCGGTGATTATAGAGTATCTATAAGGGAGAGCTTGAAAAAATCAGTATTTTTCGAAGATTGGATCCACTCGGAACGAAAAAATTTTGGACTTGCAGAAACACAACCCAGAGGTAGACGAAGCTTACAAAGAAATGCTAGCTGAACTTGCGGAAGATGTAGCTTCACCCGGAAGCGGTGATGAACAAGCTTCGTTTTTGCCACCACGAATGAAAATTCCTCCGAACCTTGAAGGATTTATGAAATTTGTTAGAGATACCATGTAATTAATATTTAATATTTATTTTGGCACATCTTGATTAGTTTCTTTTTCTTCTCAATGGTGGTATTAGCATCTTGTTGTGCTGATTCAATTTGGGGAAGGGGAGGGGGAGGGAGAAGCTAAGAAAGTTTGGGCCATGTTTTCTTAATGTCATAATAATAAAAATTACAACGCATTCATTTGAATATCTTTTACAATATTTTGTGTTTTAAATTTGAATTTAAAATTTTTAAGTCAAAACTATATAAATATAATTTACTAGAAAATACCTTAGATAAAAAATTTAAATAAATAAATAGGCCCACTTAGCCCCCCACCCCCCACCACACACACACACACACACACATATATATTATTTACAAGAAATTATCAAAATTTTAAAAAAAATAGTCAAGGCCCACTTTGGCTCGTTTAGGACCGGGCCCGCCCCACATGTCTCGGTATGGATACACCCAAAGCCAACGATGCCATGGATCGTTTAAGCCCGCCCACGAAGCTCGAGCCCACATAGAACCGGACCGTTTAGGACCAGCCCGCGAGGCCCGTTTGGGATCGGGCGCGGGCCGTTGCTACCCTTACTCCTTAATTACGATAAGGATCTAATGCTTCAATTAAAATAGAAATCGGATCTCATTCGTTTAATGTGGTACCATTTATTTTTGAAAAATAACGTCGAAACGTAAGAAAAGCGAGCGCAACAAATCTAAACCTATAAGAACTCACCTGTGCCCTTCGGGACCCCATACGAATATAACAACAAGTTTCATAACAAAACACAGAACTACTCGAGGCCTTAATTCACGCATAACAACATCGAAGCGACAAAAAGCACCTCAAAAAATCTAACTTAATGAACTTTCGAACTCAACTTTCAAAGACTCGCGCCGAAATATATCAAATCAACTCGGAATAAACTCAAATTTTATACATAAGTCCTAATACATCATACGGAGTTTACTTGTGCTCCCAATCTCTCGAGCGAAGTGCAAATTTTCAAAACGATCGATCTGTTCGTATAATTTAAATCATAACCAGTATTCAATTTATGGTTAAAACAACTTGACTAACTATAAAGAAATTTTACTATATATGTTAGCACTCGCGAATTGTATTGGATAATACTACTAGTATGAGTTTGCATTGTAAATGGAGAATGGGATTGAAATGCGCACATCTTTTTGCAATTAGATATAGAATAAATGAATAATCCAATATATGTCATTAATTAGTTTAAGTTGATTTTGAAATTAAATTGGTATACAATATGCAATTTAGTGGTGTATTTTATTTGCAGAATTATGCTATTGTTAATAAAGGTTAATTTATGAAATTGGTTGAATCTAAAATAACAGATATATATATATATATATATATATATATATATATATATATATATATATATATATATATATATATATATATATATAGCGAGATTCGCCAACTATATTTCAACTGTTCAGCTATATACAGTCAAAACTCTCTATTACATCCTCGTTTGTTCTAGATACTTTTAGATGTTATAGCGAATTGTTATTATATAAAACATATATTGTAACAAAACATGAAGTTTGGTTCCGGAAAATTTGAATTTTACAGTGAAGTGTTATTATATAAGAATACAGTTATAGAAAGGTCTGATTGTATCATATTTTTACAGGTATCAGAGTTTTTTCCTTTGTATTCCCTGAGAGCTATTAGAGCGAGATCTACTTTCTAAAGAAATGGATTAAAACAATAACAAAATATTACTAGTAGGACTTTCATAATTCCTTGAAGAGATGGTTTACTTATAGCTCGAAGGATAATTAAGTCATTTGATTCAATAGAAGAAAGTATTATGGTCGATCCAACAACAACAATAACGTATGCAATAGAAATAAGCGGAATAAAGAAAATTAATGATAAAATTTACGGATAATTTCAGAAACCTCCCTTCAAGTTTTGCTCAGTCACCTTGACCTCTCTTGTGGTTCACGACATTATGTCTACCTTATTTTGATTTTCTTGTAACCATTCTTTAAACCAATTTCAAATAAATATAAATAAAATACAATTTGATAGATTTGCCCTTTTTTAATATTAATTTCTCTCAATTAATTTCTTTAAAATCATTTTCCTTATCATCATTCTAAACTCTGTAAATTCGATTGCCATGAAAAACCAGTAGTTTCCTCCCCTATTGACCATTAATTGAAGCTTAGATCTAATCTTGGTTCTCCTTTTCCAAAATCCCACTAGATTTCGATGTCCAATAGTTGAAAAAAATCACATACACGTCTTTCATGAATGAGAAGCATATAAGATTCAAATTTAACGTCGTTAACAACCAATTTTGGAAGATTTATCTCTATTTGTTGAATCCTTTTTCTTCCCAAGTTCGTGGATATTCTTACTAAGATATTTTTCGATCGTTCTCATCAGCTTTGTAACGACCTGACCGGTCATCTTGAGTTCTAGCGAATTAATCAGCGGTTTGAGGCCATGAGTAGCTTCACTTCAGATATTATGACTTGTACGCATAATCGGAATAAATTTTGGGAAGCTCCAAGATGATTTGGAAAGGAAATTCTCATTTCAAAAGCTTTAAGTTAAAAGAATTGGCTAAGATTATATTTTTGAATAAACAACCTCGGAATCGGGATTTAAAGGTTCCGGCAGGTTCGTATGGTGATTTTGGACTTGGGCGTATATCCGAATTAGGTTTTGGATGACTCGGTTTCGGCGCCTATTGTGGAAGCTAGCCTTTTTAGAAGAATTTCATAAATTTGGTTTGAAGTGCATTTCAATATTATCGATGTTCGTTTGGGATTAGGAGTACGAAAATAGCTCTGTATGGTGATTCTGGCATTGGGAGCGCGATCGGAAGTAGATTTGGAGGTATGTAGGTCATTTTGGAGTCATTTGGCTAAAGTTGGGAATTTGAAGGTTTTTGAGAAGTTTGACCGGAGATGGACTTTTTGATATCGGGGTCGAATTTCGATTCAGGAAGTTGGAATAGGTGAATTGATAGGTTTCGGCGTTGAATGTTGAAGTTTCAAGTTCTGAAGTTCATCAAGCTTGAATTGGATTGTGACCCGTGATTTCGATGTTGTTTGATGGAATTTGAAGGCTCAACTAAGTTCGTAATGTGTATTGGGACGTGTTGGTGTGATCAGATGAGGTCCCGGGGGCCTCGGGTAGATTTCGAGTAATTAACGGATCAAAATTTGGAGTTGAAGAAGAATTGAGGTTGATGGCATTGTGGTGTAACCGCACCTGGGAGCTTTCGGCCGCAGGTGCGGAGCCGTAGAAATGGCCTAAAAGTCGCATAACCGGAGCACGACCACCAGGTAAAGGACCGCAGGTGCGGAGTCTTGATCGCATCAGCGCAAGCGCAAAAACGAAAAGGAAGGCTGCAGAAGTGGCAATGGGCACATGTGCGAAGGAGTATCCGCAGAAGCGAATGCACAGAAGCGGCAACGAGTCCGCTGGTGCGGAACTCGCTGGCAGAACGTATTAAATAGCGTGGTTTGGCTATTTTTGCTCATTCTCTCCATTCTTGGGCGATTTTTTGGAGCTTCTTGAGAAGGGCTTCCACCTAGAAACTTGGAGGTAAGTTAATCCCACCTATTGTGAGTTAACTATATTGCGTACGTATAGATTGTAACATGGAAATTAATGGGGATTGGGATTTTGAGGAAAAATCTAGAAAATTGTAGTTATGGATTTTGACCACTATTTTGGACATGGAATTTGGGATAGGTTATATATTTTAGTTCGTGGTGTCTTGGGTAAACTTTACAAAATCTCGACATGTGGGTCCGAGGACAATTTTGTCAACTTTTCGATGAGGATTAGGAATTTGTTATAAATCGGATCATAATAAGCATTGAGCATGCATTAAAGGGTTTGCATAATTATTGCTAGTTTTGGAGTGTTGGCATCGGTTTGAGTCGTCGAAAGGGCTTGGAAACCAATTTTGGAACTTCAGAGTGAGGTGAGTCTTCTTTCTAACCTTGTAAGAGGGAATTAATCCCATAGGTGAAATAATTAGATATGTGCTCCTATTGGTGGGGGATACATACGCACGAGGTGACGAGAGTTCGTGCATAGCTACTAATATGCTTAAATTTGGATAGTTTAGAACCCAAAAGCATATTTTATTTGTAATACTTGAAACCTTGTTGTCAATTTAAAATGCCTAAATCATATCAAATTGGTAAAAGAATTTCAAAAGGAATTAAATGTCATTTTCTAGACCGTTAAAGAGACTTATCATTTCTTTGGTAATTATTTCCCTGATAAATTCTTGATTGGCTGTTTGGTATGTTTATTTATATTTGACCGCGTCATATGTATGATTCGCGAGCGGGGAACTAAATGCATCTATGGTTCGTGCCATTCAACCTCTGCTAGTGCACATTTTATTATATTATATCGGGTCGTACGACCTCGATATGATTTTGCATGCTTGTATTGCTTGACATGTAAATTTATAAATAAAGATATTGCCTCCCTTGCTTGAGATAAATGTGTAAATGATAAAAAATGAACTTGAAAATTCTATATTAATAAAAAAAATTATTTACTTGCTTAATGCTATTGAGTTACAACTGTTTTTATATAAATCCTCGATTCACACTTACAATGGCTCGTATTACCACGATGTCAACTTCTATACATCAATATTAATTGGAAAAAAAATACCCCTTTCCTTAAACCAACTATTAGAATTTGAAAGTACTTAGGCTTCTCTATTTTTCACAAAAGACGATTAAAATTGGATTTTAATTCATCTTCGACAATATGAACTCCCGATTGGCAAGGAAGAAAAGACCAAATTTATAAACATGGCTGGAAGAACTATTCTTGCTAAGTCCACCCTAATTATGTCCAATTTTTCCTTTCTATTACAAATTCTATAATTGATATAATTCCAGCTATTCCCCTCTTAGAAAAGAGAGTGAGTGCCTGTCGGATGTTATTTTTGAGGTTTTAATTTGCAACAAAAGCAAAGAGTGTATAATTTATGAAACATCATTAGATCTAGTTCATGCATTAATCTTATTATTTTACTAAGAAATTAACCTTCTTGGAGTTTTCTGCCTCCTCCTTAAAAGGGTAAGCTTTGTATTTGATTGCTTATCTTTGTTTTCCCCTTGCATTATCTTACCTTCAGAGAATGAAGGTTGCGGAGATGAGGATGCTCAGGTGGATGTGCGGCCTCACAAGGTTAGATAAGACTAAGAATGAAGTTGTTCGAGAAGGTGGGGGTGGCCCCGGTTGATGAGAAGATGCGAGAAGCGACGCTGAGGTGGTTCGGGCATGTACGGAGGAGAAGTCTAGATGCCTCGGTGAGGAGTTGTGAGCGGCTGGCGATGGTCGGCGGCTGGCGATGGTCGACGCACGGCGAGGCAGAGGGAGGCCTAAGAGGTATTGGAGAGAGGTGACTAGGTATGACATGGCTAGAATGCGGGTTTCTGAGGACATGGCCCTTGATAGGAAAGTCTGGAGGTCTAGTATTAGGGTTGTAGGATAGGGGCCCCTAAGTTTTTCGTACTCCTCACCCGGGTGGGGTGAGGCTTGGCAGGGCTATCCATAGAGGATTTGTGTATTTGATTGTGTCTCCCTTATGTTAGTTATTTATGGTAGTTACTGTCTGATATTATTGCATGTTATTTTATTTATGGTTCTTATGTTTAGATAATTATTTATGCTATTTCTGCTGGACTCACTAATGCTCTTTTGTTTTTGTTTTTATTTTTGTTTTTATTTTTGTTTTTCCTCTCCTTCACTGAGCCGAGGGTCGACTGGAAACAGCCTCTCTACCCTTTCGGGTAGGGGTAAGGCTCATCTATATATTACCCTCCCTAGACCCCATCTTGTGAGACATTACTGGGTAGTTGTTATTGTTGTTGTATCTTACCTGGTGTTGTTTATATTTAATAAAAGTGAGCCATTTTGCCGTATGCAATAATCGTGTTTACTGATACAATTATGTGGTATGGGGATGCAATTTGAACATACAATTTGTTGTTGGAATGCATACATTTTAGTTTGACAAATTACATTAATAGAAAAAAGGTTGGAAAGATATCGACTGAGCTCATAATTGATGTCGATAAAACTTGACAATAATGACTGACACTCTAAGTTTAAGCAGGCAACATCCTTTATATTCAACTTAACTTCATATATATCCCACAAACTAAAAAAAAAATTTATAACCATTTACTCATTAACCTCTTTCTCACTTATTTTCGTAGTTGTTCAGTCACATCTATCAACCGAACAACCTTATTTACCATAGCACTATTACGCCACTTCATAGTTTAGTGATTCAAACATTTTTTTCTTTTTGCGTATATAAATCATCAATTACTGATTTGAAATGAAGACATCTTATACCATTTGTTTTTCTCTGCTTGTACAATATTGGTCTTTTTTTGAGTATTGGAATAAATATATATATATATATATATATATATATATATATATATATATATATATATATGAAGCATATATAATTTGCTGGCTATTATTTTTGGGAGCATCAGTAAAACTGTATAAAGTGTTTTTTTTTCCTTTTACACTCTGGACGAAACTGGTCCCAATAAAATGCAGCAACTCCTTGAACTTTTCAAACTACTTTTTCCCTTCAATAATTTCTTCTTCCACATTTTCGCTATTACTTTTTCTTTTTCCTTTTTTGGGTTTAACTATCACGAGATTATAAGGCCAGCTTTTGCCGGTAAAAGTTGTTTTGTTAAATACAGAGATGTCACGAGAGAAATATTTGAAGTTGCTAACTTCAACAGGAACTAAACTCTAGCGTCTAATTTCTACACTAATATATCAATGGACAAACGATTGGTCTTATCATTAGTTTGGATATGTTCAATCTACCTTCTCTAAGTAGGGGTACAGTCTAAATATACTGGGATTGTTGTTTTTGTAGTAGTTTGGATCTGTTTACCAGTTAATGGCCAAATTGGTGAAGTGGAGAAATGTCTAATTGCAAATCTTAATTATAGGACTTCAATTGGTACTGAAGAACGCGTTTTTAGTAATCTTCTAAGACAATGTACGACTTTTGCTTGGTTTCGATATTACACGTTGGGAGCATCGATGCTGGTTTAATTTAGCTAATCATTGGTCCATTGATATCAGTTTCTTAATTTGTGTATATGAATTTGATTGTGTAAACTTACAATTGAAGAGCTTATGTTCCCTGGTGTTACATTGTGAATCAAATTATTATATATGCTTTGCTTTGCTTTGCTATTTATTTTCTTTTTAATTTTTCCTTCGTTAATTGGTTTTAAGACAAGAACTAGAATGAGGGCAAGTGCATATTTTTCTCTTCCCTTCCTAATTTCCCCATGGGGTTATTTTTCTCCTGACCACCAGTGTCCTGGGCTCCTCCCCTGAGTACTGTTAGTTCAAACGACGAACAATATCAAAAAAGAGTAAGTCTTATACAACTCTACCTGGTGATTAAGTTCGGCTTTAGTTGATGCGAAATAAGCAGATTATGTGATAGGTCTTGCCGGTATGGACCCTACCCTTCCAGAGTGAATTTTTGTCATCCTATTGGTTTGATTTTTAATTTGGTAAAGAGTCAAGTGATAAGCACATGATTCTGCCATTAGTGAGAAAGCAAAAGGCAAGTAAACTCTATAACCCTAAACTAAAAAGACCATGTAAAGTTCGTTCAGCTTGCGGGATAAATTACACGAGGAAATGGATGGCGCTACCTAAACTAATTTGCAAATACTATTGGCGTGTAATAGACACTAAAATGTGCTGGAAATAGAAAAACACTCATAAAGCTCCTCGCCATGCTAGGGAACAAGGAAACAATTGAAATCACAAGGCAAATCACAAGCAACAATATTTGTATATTGTAGCTTATTCTCCTTAATAAAAGAAAAAAGGAATTGCCCCCAATGCTGTTAGAGCTAAAGCTACTAACGTAGAAAGCATCAACACTTGAATAGGTAACTTCCTCACCTGATTGAAATCCTCACGAGTGATGAATACCTCGAACAAGAAAGTTTGAGATGGCATTGTATAACAAGTATTTGGTGAAGCCACCAAGCAAACACAAGACAAAAAACTGCACTGTGGCACAACAGCAAAACTATACTATGATCATTTCTATAGCTTAAACCCCTCACAAATATCTTTGGTTCTAACGGAAGTAACATCTCCTAGAGAACCGTACAACTAGTATATATCTGCACATGTAAAAATATAACTTTGAATGCAACACAAAAGAAATAATCCAAAAATTTGCTCATAAAAAAGAGTGTGTTCAAGGATTATTCTGCAGATTGTGTCCACTTCTTTTTCAATCCCACCAAAGGAAAAACAAAAAACACAAGCTGTAGCTTTCTGATAAAAATTAAGCAAAAGCTCCAACATTCCTAAATTTAACGAAAATAAGTCCTTGATTGTTAGTTAATAATTAGTCCTTACCACTCAATGGTCTAAGGGAGTAAACTAGTGGTCTTACATATTCAATCCATTTCTCTTCCATAAAAGTCAACTTTTTCCCTCCACGTAAAAATGGTATATATATCCCGAAGCACCTTTCATTTAGCCATTCACATATGCCATAAGTCAGTAAAATACATGAATCTAATCAATTTGCACAAAAAGGACCTATGGTAAGGATAAACGTACTATACCCCAAGACTGAAATGAAGCTGTTACTTTGGTCATAGTCGGGAGAACAGATGAAGTACTACCTGTACAAAATTTAGAGTCATTGTAGAGCTAGAATGAACTAGTTAGTCATAACCAGAGTAAAGAAAATAAAACAGCATAGCCAGAGTAAAGCAAATAAAACAGCTAACTTGCCCTAAGGCTGGGACCTATTGCAAAGCAAATTTGTGTTACTTCTCCAAAGGCTACCATGATAATATCATCTTGATTCCCATGTTAACCATTACTTTGCTCTTAGTGATTAAAAGGCATGAACTAGCCTAATCGCTCCAAAATTGATCAATATGACTATATCGGCCTCAAATTACAGGATCTCTCACATTGATGTAGATGATCTATTCACTCTCACTCTAGCAATTCTCTCTAAAAGACATTCTTAAGTATTTGCTTATAAAGTCGTTAGTTACATCAGCAATAAAATTCTTCCTTATCATTGCGTTAGCTTCTACCTTATTTAGAGGTATAATCTCTTTGATCATAAAAAGATAAGTACAATCTCCATCTTTCATGCTCTTTTCAGACAGCTGAACCTATAACCATTGCACCTCTACTTGATCGCAACTCAGCTATATTTAATAAGCATTCTACAGATCAAAAATCCAAACAAGCTTAATGTATCAATATGTAGAAGCACCAAGTTACTGCATCACAGAGTAGAAGCTAGGCATATAACAAAAGAAACAGGGACATCTGAAATTTTAAGCCTTCACAAAATAGATGGAACAGGAAAGGATAACAACCTCAGAATTTGAGTTCAAAAGTAAATATCCCAACATTACCATACAACTGATGAAACAAAAGGCACAATTTCGCAGCTTTCTAAAAGAGAAATGTCCTTGTTTATTCCTCCTGATTCAGCACGTTTTAACTGTAACTATCGAAGCAAAATAAACTGTCAGATATTAACTTCACATAACACAACATAAAGCAAGTAACAAAACCTAATTAGTTACCTACTCAACGTGAGGCATTGAGACCGAGAAGCATGTTGCCTTGCTTAGGCAAGTAAGCCACGTTCGGAGTCTTAGCCATGGTAGCAGCAACCTCCCTAGACGCCTCAATCCTCCTAAGCTCAATTAATCCCATACCAGCAGCAGCAGTAGCATCCGAAATCAACTTAGCCGACTCGCTCTCTCCTTCAGCCCTAATAATCGCTGCCCTCCTCTCTTGCTCAGCCTTCATCACAACGAACTTCGACCGCTCCGCTTCCTGCTGAGCAACCTGCTTCTGCTCCACAGCTTTAGAGAACTCCGCACCGTATGACAAGTGTGTAATTGCCACGTCATCGAGCACGATGTTGAAATCCTTAGCACGTCGGATCAAACTCTCGCGAACTAAAGCTGATACTTGCGGACGCTCCGTGAGTAACTGGTCCGCGTTGAATTGAGCTACGACGGCTTTCAAAACCTCGTTGCCGATCGAAGGGAGAACTTTCTCGTCGTATTCTAGACCTAGGGTTTTGAAAATGGCGGGAAGGCGCGAAACTTCAGGGCGTGAGAGGACCCGGAGTGTGAGGTGGACCATCTGAAGATCCTTTGTGCCTGAAACGGAGGAAAATGTGTGGGGCCTCGTACGGATGTCGAAGATGAAAGGCTTTTGAAGCCATGGGACGAGGAAATGAGTTCCTTCGCCGACAGTATCGTCGATGACTCCACGGAATCTATCGAAGAGGACGGCGCGTTGTCCACCGTCGACGGTGTACAGGGAGGAGTTGAGAACCGTGGCGCTGATGCCTAGACCGAAGGCGGCGCGTGCAACGTTCGTGAGGAACGATACTGCTGCTTGGCTGCTACCCATTTTTTGGTTTTTCACTGTGCGATTTTGGGGAGTTCTTTGGGAAGATGTGAAGGGTTTTTGCTGAAAATGGATTAAAACCCTAAACCCTCGATAATAACGGGTAGGGTCCGGAACCAATGGGTCGGAGGCCCAGCACATAAGTTCCGTCTGTATTTTGGTTATTACAAAGAATATCCACTAATTGTTCACAAAAAAAAAAGTAAAAATTACACTAGGCGACCTTATTTGGTCGCCCAGTGTAATTTTTACTGTTGTTGGTGTTGCTATGGAACTTCAATTCATGAGACGATTGCCATAAATATATTTATCAGATTATTTGAAAATAAATTATAAATAATTATGTAAGTTAGTAGACAATAATTTATGAATATTTCAACATACGTAAGTTAGTAGACAATGATAATTTTGTTCTTTTCACGTTATTGTTTTCAAAATTTATGATTTAGATACTGTTGGCAATCTGATAAATATCTAGTATGTTAGAAAGCTTTTTCAAAAGCTTCAGCTTATATAGTGCTGGAGTTTTTTACAAATGAAGTAAAGAGCTAAAGTTTGGCAGTTACATTACAAAACAAGAACTTTACATAATAGAAACTTCAGCTCTAAAGCTAAAGTTCGCAGTTACATTACAGAATAAAACTTCAGCTATAGAGCTGAAGTTCTCCAGTTACAAAGCAAAAACTTTAGTTCTAGAGCTGAAGTTCGCCAGTTACAAAACAAAAACTTCAGCTCTTGAGCTAATGTTCACCAGTTACAAAAACAAAAACTTCATCTTAAGAGCTGAAGTTCGCCAGCTACAAAAATAAAAACTTCAGCAATTAGCAACTAGAGAATAAACTTCAGCTACTATGCTTAAGTTCAGCAATTACAAACAAAACTTCAACACACTTAGTTCAGTACACTTGCTACTTCAGGCCCTTCTACTAGAATGCTGAAGTTTTATGTGATTGCATTTGCTATTTCAGCCTTGTACGCTGAAGTTGTGCGAAAAAACGGGTACACTTGCAATTTTTTTGCAAAGCAGGCACAAGTTAAAACGTGACACAAAAAACGGATATAAATACAAATGCCCCAATAAAAATAACAATCATTTGTGCCTTCTATACTTATTTTAGCATGATTACTAGTCAGAAACTTTGTTTTATAATCTAAAAGTTCTTTTCATTAAGTAAAGGGATATGGATTTTAAGATGATTTGAAATGAAGAAAATGACCACTGAAGATTCATATAGATCACAATTTGCTTGAGATTGAAAAATAGTTATTGTTATAAACAAAGGGATCAAAATAGGAAATCATGAAAAACAAATTAATGATGTATGGAAGACCCTACTAATATCACTAGGGTATAAACCCTCATTTACCCGTGAGCATACATAAATAAGGGGAGAAGTACACAAATAGCTCTCAAAGCAGATGCTCTTGAATTTTTATCCTCGCTTGACCATGGACACAATTTCATGTTTAATAAATGTTATATCTCGCTTTTCTATGGACAACAATTTTAACTTTTGACCTTAAAGTTCTGCACATGGAACGAGCGAGAATGAAAAGTTAAAGATCAACCCAAAAATCTCATATTTATGCAACTTTCTAAGAGATACAAAGAAAAATAGGAGAAGCCTCTAACAAAATTGACATTATGTAACCATATGAGTATTTTGCACTATGTAATAAGTATTTGTTTAAGAGAAAAACTTTGCGAGAAAATAAAAAAAGAAAGAAATCATATCATACTATATTATAAGCACGAAGATTTAAAGTAGAAGATAAAAGACTAAATTACCCATAAAACTAATGAAATTTTATGCCCTTTAAGTAATTTAATTCCCTCAATAATTGGTTAACTTAGTTAATCTATATCTATATTATTATAAAAGTATGAGTACAATGTTGGTTTATAAAAATAACCTTATAATATTAAGCATAATAACTCAAAATGAAAGGATAAAACTGGAATTCTAGATGTTAGCCTTGCGATTCTATTGGCTTAAGGACATACTGAATACTACACATTAGTATGTAAACCTAATACCCCTAGAAACATGTTAGGTTTCATATTTGTAACGATCCGACTTGTCGTTTTGAGACTCAACACTATTTCAGTGGCTTAAGGTTTCGAGCAGATTCGTAATATGTGTTATGAATTGCATACAATTTCAAGTTCGATTTTCAGGTGATTCGAGATCAATTTGGAAAGAACAAATTCTTATTTTAGAAGCTTAAGTTAAAGGAGTTGACCGGAGTTTTGACTGTTTTGTAGACTACTCTGGAATGGCGTTTTGAAGATATCAATAGCTTTTTATGGTGATTTTGGACTTAGGCGTACGTCCGGATTGGGATCTGGAAGTCTGTAGGATGATTCAGAGCATTTTGGCAAAAACTAGAAAGTTGAATATTACGACCCTTAACTCGAACCCGGTCGTGATGGCACCTCTCGTGAAGACAAGGCCAACCGACACTTCCTATTTTCCAATAATTAACAATTAAGCATTTAAAAATAGTCTAAACATGATCAAATAAATTCAAAATAGTAGATAATATCATAAATACGCGGAAGAACACCCATATACAGCTCGATACTCGGGTGTCACTAGTCATAAGCATATATAAGTCATAATACAAGTTTTTTAAGTCTGTAAACTACTACAACTGTCTGAAACAAGATAGAAATGATAAAGGAGGAGAGACACGGGACTGCGGACGCCAAACAGCTATCTCGTGAACTCTGAATGTCCTCCTGAAGCTGAAAGGATTAGCATTATGAGGTGGGACCAGATACGCCTGAATCAGCACACATGGTGCAAGGAGTAAAGTGAGTACTCCAATTCAATGAATAACAAATGTAAATAACGACCGAAAGCAAGAAAATACAAAATGCACAAAGTATTCTATAACGAAGCAGTAAAACCATTTAAAAACAGTAAACCAGTGCAAAGATAAGTAAAATCCTTTTTCAACAAGTGGGCAGGTAATTGATGGGCAATTAAAGAAAAGTAAACACATAGATGTTTGCCCCTCGGGCGCATTATCAACAAATCCGCTCCTCGGGCAACATCTCAGAACAATACCTACCACTCTAGCTCAATCTCACATCAAAATAGGCACCCCCGCTCACTAAGAGTGTGCAGACTCCTGGAGGGGTCCCTTACGACCTAAGTGCACTATCAAGCCATCTCGTGGCATCATCACTTGGCTTTCGGCCTCATATATATAAAGTCATCTCGCGGCGTACATACCTCGGCCTCAAATCAATATCAGTGTTTCCTAATAACATAGGCTATCGGGCTTACTCAGTCAAAAATCCTTACAAACCACTCGAGCAATAGTGAAACAATGTTTCTCAGCCCAAACATCATTTAAACTATCATTTAAGTATTAAAATAGAGTAAACATGGCTGACTATGAAAATAGTGGAAAATAACATGACTGAGTTTATGTATAAAGCCAAAACAGTGAGGACCTATCAATACCCCCCCCCCCACTCCCCCGAAGTGTTCAAATAGTTGGTACGAAGCCCAAATATGGCATTCAACCCAAATAATGATGATAGCAAATAGATTTCAATCAAATACGCGATAAAATCATGAATCGGGATGGACCAAGTTACAATCCTCAATAGTGCACGATCCTATGCTCGTCATCAAGCGTGTGCCTCACCTCAATATAGCACTACGATGTGCAATCCGGGATTCCAAAACCTCAGAACATCATTTACAATCATTACTTACCTAAAACACATCAAATCTCTTGCTCGCGATGTCTTTGCCCCTCGAATCAGCCTTCACTCGCATCGAATCTATCTCAATCAGAACGAGGACGTCAAAATAGGCTAAGGGAACGAAGCCCAAGCAAAAATAATCAATAATAGATAGAAATCCCGAAATTACCAAAACCTGACCCTCGGTTCCACGTCTCGGAATTCAATAATTTTACACCAATAGATTCTTATCTCCCCAAGAGTTCATACATATCAAAAGTTCCGAAATCCGACCTTAGATGGTCCATTAAATACTCAAACAAAGGTCTCCAATACTAAGCCCTAGTTTCCCAAAATTTCACCCTTAATTTCCATAATTTTTAGCTCTAATCCGTGAAATAATAGCATAGGAATGAGTTGCAAGTCCAAATTCCTTACCTCAATGTCGTTCCCTTGAAATACCTCTTTCAAATCGAACAAAAAGCTCCAAAACCGAAGTAAAATGGTGAAAATAGCTCAAAATCGCGAATGAACTTATATGATCCGACCAAACATTTTCGCATTTTCGGAACAATACATGCTTCTACGGTACTGCATATACAGCAAAATAACTACTTTTGCGGTTCTTCACTCAAAAGGCCCAATCCGCATCTGTGGTCAACTCTCCGCACCTGCGCATTCACATGGGAGGTCACGCTACTGCATCTTCGGTTCCTGATGATTCTTCCAAAGTATGCTTCTGCAGCTCCTCTTCCGCACGTGCAACATCACACTTGTGAGAAATACCATAAGCAACTGAGATTCTGCAACTTCACAAGTCTTAAACCTTTTCGTCAGCCATCCGAAATCACCCGGCGGCCCCTTGGGACCTTAACCAAAAGCACAAACATATGCTTATACCTTATTCAAACTTGTTCCAATCATCAAAACACCTCAAACAACATCAAATCACCCAAAACATATAGGATTCAAGCCAAACTGTCTAAATTCTTCTGAATTCCGCTTTTGGTAGAAAACCCAACCAAACCACGTCCGAATGACCTGAAACATTTTACATACATCCTAAATGAACCAGTGAAAATAGTACAACTCTCGGAATTCCAGATGTACACTCGACAAGCTGGAAGGAAAGCAAGCTCATAAGCTACCTCCCCAATCCTCTGATGTACCTCAAAAGGCTCAATGAACCGAGGACTTAACTTCCCTTTCTTCCCAAATCTCATAACACCTTTCATGGGAAAAACCTTCAATATGACCTTCTCACCAACCATATAGTACACATCTCGAAACTTCACGTCAGCGTAACCCTTTTACCTCGACTGCATTGTACGGAGCCTCTCGTGAATCACTTTCACCTTCTCCAAAGCATCCTGCACTAAATCTGTCCCCAATAGCCTAGCCTCACTAGGCTTGAACCAATTAACTTAAGATCTACACCGCCTCCCATACAAAGCCTCACATGGATCCATCTGAATACTCGACTGGTAGTTGTTGTTATAAGCAAACTCTGAAGCGGTAGAAACAGATCCCATGACCCTCCGAAATCAATGACGAAATCACGTAACATGTCCTCTAATATTTGAATAGTACGATCAGACCACCTATTCGTCTGAGGATGAAAAGATGCGCTCAACTCAACCTGAGTACCCAACTCTCGCTGCACAGACCTCCAAACCTATGATGTAAACTGAGTGCCCCTATCTGAAATGGTGGAAACGAGGAAACCATGCAAATGAACAATCTCCCGGATATAGATCTCTACCAATCGCTATGAAGAATAGTTAATACACACATGAATGAAGTGCGCAGACTTGGTTAGCCGATCCACAATCACCCAAATAGCATCAAACTTTCTCTAAGTTCGTGGAAGTCCTACAACAAAGTCTATAGTGATCCCCTCCAATTTCTATTCTGGAATATCCATCCGCTGGAGCAAGCCACCCGGTCTTTGATGCTCATATTTCACATGCTGACAATTGAGATACCGAGCTATAAATTCCACAATGTCTTTCTTCATTCTTCTCCATGATTAGTGTTGCCTCAAATCCTGATACATCTTTGTGACACCCGGATGAATGGAATACCGCGAGTTATGGGCCTCCTATAGAATCAACTCCCGAAGGCCATCTACATTGGGCACACAAATTCATCCATGAATCCTCAACACCCCATGATCGCCAATAGTCACCTCTCTAGCATCATCATGATGAAATATATCCCTAAGGACAAGCAAATGTGGATCATCATACTGACGCTCTCTGATGCGATTATATAAAGAAGACCTAGAAACCACACAAGCCAATACCCGGCTGGGCTCCGAAATATCCAACCTCACAAACCGATTGGCTAAGGCCTTAACATCAACAGCAAGAGGTCTCTCCCCAACTGGAATATATGCCAATACTCACTTCCTTTCGGCTCAAAGCATCAGCCACCACAGTGGCCTTTCCTGGATGGTACAATATAGTGATATCATAATCCTTAAGCAGATCCAACCATCTTCGATGCCTCAAATTAAGATCCTTTTACTTGAACAAATGCTGAAGACTGGGATGATCAGTGAACACCTAACAAGATATGCCATACAAGTAATGCCTCCAAATCTTTAATGCATGAACTATCACAGCCAACTCCAAATCATAAACGGGGCAGTTCTTCTCATGGGGCTTCAACGGCGAGAATCATAAGTAATAACTCTACCCTCCTTCATCAACACACAACCAACCCCTACTCTCGAAGAATTATAATACACAGTATATGAACCTGAACCTGATGGCAAAACCAACACTAGAGATGTGGTTAAGGTTGTCTTGAGATTCTGGAAGCTCTCCTCACACTCGCCCGACCATACAAATGAAGCACCCTTACAAGTCAACTTGGTCAAGGGCGATGCGATAGATGAGATTCCCTAAACAAACTGATGATAATAGCCTGTCAAACTAAGAAAGCTGCGAATCTCCGGTCTGGGCTTAATCTAAACTGCCGTTATCTTCTTCAAATCAACATGAATGCCCTCGTTGAACTAAGCCAAAACTTACACTTGGAGAACTTTTCATAAAGCTTCTCCTCTCTCAATCTCTGCAACGGAGCCCTCAAATGCCTCTCCTCATGACTACGCGAATATACCAAAATATCATCGATGAAGACTATGAAAAATAAGTCAAGATAAGGCCGGAACACGTTGTTCAACAAATGCATGAACGTTGTTGGGGCACTGGTCAGCCCAAAATACATAACCAGGAACTCATAATGACTATCTGGTCCTGAAGGCCGTCTTTAGAATACCTGAATCCCTGATATTCAACTGGTGATAACCTGAACAGAGATCAATCTTGGATAACACTCTTGCTCCTTGAAGTTGGTCAAATAAATCATCAATACAAGGCAATGGATACTTGTTCTTAATTGTTACCATGTTCTTTCCTATATTCAATGCACATTCTCATAGTGCCATCCTTCTTCTTCACAAATAGAACCAGCACACCACAAGGTGATACACTAGGCCGAATGAACCCCTTATCAAGGAGTTCCTGTAGCTGCTCATTCAACTCCTTCAACTCCACTGGTGCCGTATGATACGATGAAATAGAAATGAGCTGAGTGCCTAGCACCAGATCAATACCAAAATTAATATCCCTGCCTGGTGGCATGCTTAGGGGGTCTGCAGGAAACATGTCACGGAAATCCTTCACAACTGGAACAGAATCAATACTAGGAGTCTCTACTCTGACATCCCGCACAACGGCTTGATACGAAAGACAACCTTTCCCAACCATACGTCGGGCCTTCAAGAAAGAGATCACTCTATTAGGAACATAATCAGTCACACCTCACCACTCGATCCATGGCACACCCAGTATAGCCAATATAACTGTCTTAGCATGACAGCCCAGAATAGCACAACACAGAGATAATCAATCCATGCCCAAAATGACATCGAAATCCCCCATGCTCAATAATAGTAGATCCACCCAGGTCTCCAAATCCCCAATAGTCACCATACATGACCGGTACACACGGTCCACAATAGTAGTATCACCCACCGAGGTGGAAACACGAATAGGTAAAGCAAGAAACTCACAATGCATACCCAAATAACGAGCAAAGTATGATGACACATAAGAAAAGGTGGAACCAAGATCAAATAATACAAAGGAATCTCTGTGGCATACTGAATCAATACATGTAACGACAATATCTGAAGCAATAACATCGAGTCTATCCAGAAATGCATAGAAATGGGCCTGATCGCCCCTTGATCAACCTTCTCCTCCGGGGAGACCCCTGGGACTGACCTCTACCCCTAGCTAGCTAGGCGGGTGGTGGTGAAGCAATTGGAACTGAAGCCAATGACTGACCCCTCTTCTGGGATGAACTAGCAAAATGATGAGGATGTTGTCTCCATATGTGAACCATCTCTCCACACTAATAACAACTCCAGATGCTGGAGAAGGAGACTGAAGGGAACCTCTCGCACCGGAGTGACTAGCAGATGCACTCGACATAGAAGAGCCATGAACTAATGGAGCACGGGATGAACTCTAAGCTGGAAGGGCACTAAGTGATGACCGGCCCTGATGAGAACTGTGAGAACCCTAACCCAATGGCACCCCACGGCAACCTAGGCGAGTTGGCTGAGCCTGCCTAAATGGATGGCCTCTACTGTGTTGAAACTGACCCCTCAAAGGAGCACCATTATAACTACCAGATCCTCAAGGCCTCTTAGCCTTCCTCTCCTCTCGCTCCTAGTGACGAACAGACTCAATCTCATAGGAAATATCCACAACCTCATCAAAAGTATCACAAATCAACCTCTCCACGATCATAAGAATACGAAGCTGATAAGTAAGACTATCAAGAAATCTCCTGATCCTCTCTCTATCTGTCGGAACCAACCATATGACATGATGATCCAACTCGGAGAACCTCAACACATAATGCAACATGGCCATGTCCCCCTGATGCAACCACTCAAACTGCCTACGCAGCTCCTCTTTGCGAGGTTGCGGTACATACTTCTCCAGAAAGAGAATGGAGAACTGCTGTTAGGTAAGGGGTGCTGCACTTATAGGCATACACCTCCCAAAATATCCCCACCAAGTGAAATCAGCTCCTAAAAACTAATTATCGTGAAAGGGACCCCACTGGTCTCCAAAATACCGGCTGCATGAAGAATCCTCTAACACTCATCCAAAAAGCCCTGGGCATTCTCGCCCTCTGCACCACTAAAGTTCGGAGGCTGAAGTCCACCAAATCTCTCTAACCTACGCTGCTCATCCTCTGGCATGGAAGGAACTACATAGTCCTGAGGAGCTGCAACCGGCTGGGCTGGATGTGCCCCCGGCATCTGAGGTCCCTGCACGACCTGCTCAGGTGTAGTAGTGGGGGGAGTATGAATGCCTCCCTCGGCCTGAGAAGTAGCTGCGGCTGTAGTGGTTGAAACCGTCTGAGCTAGGCCAGTGCAAACTGATAAGATCTAAGCCAAGGCCTTCTGAAGACCCGAAATCACAATGGGCACAGTTGGTGCTGCTGGAACGTTCACAACTGGGACCTAATCCTGATCTGTGGCAATTGGTGGATCTGTAGGTGCTGCCCTAGCTGCCCTGCCTCTACCACGATCACGACCACATCCTCAGCCTATGGCGGCCACAGCTTGTGGTAGTGGTGGTCGTCCATCGTGACCGGTAGCGCATGTACTCACCATCTGTGAGAGAATAGAATAATAGAAGTTTAGTACTTGAATAACCAAATTCGCACAATAAGAATTTCAAGAATGTGAAATTTTTCCTAAAGGTTCTACAACCTCTCAAGGATAAAACAGACATCTCCTACTGATCCTCAAGACTCTAATAAACCTTCTCATGACTTATGAGACCTATGTAACCTACGCTCTGATACTAACTTGTCACGATCCTAAACCCGAATCCGATTGTCATGGTGCTTCTCATGAAGATAAGGCTATCCAACACTTCCCATTTTCTAATTATTAATAGTAAAGCATTTAGAAACAATCTAAACATGATTAAATATATCCGAATTAGCAGATAATATCATAAATACACGAAAGAACACCCATACTCAGCCCAATACTGGGGTGTCACTAGGCATGAGCATGTATAAGTCATAATACAAGTCTGCTAAGTTTATAAACTAGTACAACTATCTGAAACAAGATAGAAATGATAAAGAAGGAGAGACACGGAACTGCAGATGCCAGGCAACTACCTCTTGAACTCCGAATATTTTCCTGAAGCTGGAAGGATTAACATTCGGGGGGCGGGATTAGATATACCTGAATTTGCACACAGGGTACATGGAGTAAAGTGAGTACTCCAACTCAATGAGTAACAAATGTATATAACGACTGAAAGTAAGAAAACATGAAATGCACAAAGCATTCTACAATGAAGTAGTAAAACCATTTAAAAATAGTAAACCAGTGCAAAGATAAGTAAAATCCTTTTTCAACAAGTGCATAGGTAAGTGACAGACAATTAAGGAAATGTAAACACATAAGTTCACCCTTCGGGCACAGTATTAACAAATCCGCCCCTCAAGCAACATCTTAGAACAATACCAACCCACCAGGCTCAATCTCACATCAAAATGGGTACTCGCGCTCACTGAAGTGCGTAGACTCTTGGAGGGGCCCCATACGGCCCAAGCGCAATATCAAGCTATCTCATGGCATCATCACTAGGCTCTCGGCCTTATATTAATCAAGCCACCTTGTGGCGTACATATTTAAGGCCATCGGCCTCAAATTAATTAATATTAGTGTTTCTTCATAACAAAGGCACTCAGCCTTACTCAGTCAAAAATCCTCACAAGCCACTCAGGCAATAGTATAATAGTATTTATTAGCCTAAACATCATTTAAAATATCATTTAAGTATTAAAATGGAGTAAACATGGCTAAGTATGAAAACATTGGAAAATAACATGACCGAGTTCAAAGATAAATTCAAAACAGTGAGAAAATATAAATAACCCCCTAATAAGCAGTAAAATCATCAATTGGGACGGACCAAGTCACAATCCTCAATAGTGCACGACCTTGCGCTCGTCATCAAGCATGTGCCTAACCTCAATATAGCACTACGATGTGCAATCCGGGGTTTAAAACCCTCAAAACATTATTTACAATCATTACTCACCTCGAACCCATCAAATTTCTAGCTCGCAATGCCTTTGCCCCTTGAATTGTCCTCCACTCGCATCGAATCTACCCAAAATCAGAACGAGGACGTCAAAATAGGCTAAAGGAACGAAGCCCAAGCAAAAATAATCATAATAGACACAAATCTCGAAATTACCAAAACCCGGCCCCCGGTCCCACGTCTAGGAATTTAATAATTTTATACTAATAGATTCCTTGTCTCCCCACGAGTTCATACATATCAAAAGTTGTGAAATCCGACCTCAAATGGTCCATTAAATCCTCAAACAAAGGCCTGCAATACTAAGCTCTAGTTTCCCCAAATTTCACCCTTATTTTCAATAATTTTTAGCTCTAATCCATGAAATAATAGTATAGGAATGAGTTTTAAGTCCAAATACCTTACCTCAAAGATGTTTCCTTGAAATCCCTCTTTCAAATCGCTCAAAAAGCTCCAAAGCCGAAGTAGAGATGGTGAAAATAGCTCAAAACTGCGAATGAAATAAATTATATGATCTGACCATACATTTTCACATTTTCGGAACAATACCCGCTTCTGCGGTACCGCATATGCAGCCAAATAACTGCTTCTGCGGTTCTTCACTTAAAAGGCCCAATCTGCATTTGCGGCCAACTCCTTGCACCTGCGCCTTCGCACTTGCGGTCACACTAACGCATCTGCAGTTCCTGATTATTCCTCCAAAATTCGCTTCTGCAAATGCTCTTCCACACGTGTGGCGTCGCACCTATGGTCCCCTATCCGGGGGTGCGGAAATACCATAAGCAGCTGAGATTCTGCAACTTCACAAGTCTCAAACCTTTCTATCAACCATCCGCAATCACCTGGAGGCCCTTGGAACCTCAACCAAAAGCACAAAAATATCCTAATACCTTATTCAAACTTGTACCAATCATCAAAATACCTCAAACAACATCAAATCATCCAAAACACATCGGATTCAAGCCAAACTTTCTAAACTCTTCCGAATTCCGCTTTTGATAAAAAACCCAACCAAACCACACCCGAATGACTTGAAACTTTGCACACACATCCCAGATGATCCAACGGAACTAATTCAAATCACAAAATTCCATTCTGACCCCTATATCAAAATCTTGCCTACCAATCAAAAATTGACAAAATATCAACTTTGCCAATGCAAGCCTAGATCTACTCCGAATCTCCAAAACCCATTCTGATCACACTCCTAAGTCACGAGTCACCTCCTGAAGATAACCGGACCACCAAAACTCACATCCGAACCCTCTAACACATAAGTCAACATCCGATTGTCTTTTCCAACTTAAACTTCCTCAAAAGAGACTAAGTATCTCAAACCTTACCAAAACCATTTTGGATTCGATCCGACCAACTTGATACCACATAACACGGATAAACAAAGCATAAGAAAGCATAAATAGGGAAATGGAGTGATAACTCATGAGACAACTGGCCGGGTTATCGCATTGAAATTTGGAAGATTTAGAGGTTTGACTGGGAGGTGACTTTGTTGATATCGAGTTTGGATTTTGATTCTAGAAAGTAGAATAGGTTCGTTATTTATGAATTGTATACAAAACATACGGTCAATTAGAATTTATTTGATATGTTTCAGCATGGGTTTTGCAAGTTGGAAGATTTGAAAATTCATAAGTTCGATTCAAGATGCGATTCCTAGTTTCGATATTGTTTGATGTGATTTAAGGCTTCACCTAAGTTTGTATCATGTTTTAGGAAAATTTGATATATTTGGTTGGGATCCTGAGTGGCTCGGGTGATTTCGGATGAGGTTCGGATCGTTTTAGAAATTTTGGCTAAGGCTGTTGGGTAGAGTTCTGGTGTATCCACAATCTATGGAGGGTACATCGCAGATGCAGTGTAATGACTCGAATGGTTGTTTTGAGCTCTAGAATGTCATTCAGCAGTTTGAGGCTATGAGCAGCTTCACTTCAAGTATTATGATTTGTACGCTTGGTCGGAATTGAATTCCAGGAAGTTCGGAGTTGATTTGAAAGTGAATTCTCATTTGGGATGCTTTATAACGACCTTAGACTTGATATTTGAAGGTTCCAATAGGTTTGTATGATTATTTTAGACTTGGACGTATGTTCGGGCCAGGATTTAGATTAAGCAGGAGTGTTTCAGTGCTTATGGTGGAAGTTAGCATTTAAGAAGAATTTCATAATTTTGGGTTAAAGTGCATTTTAATGCTATCAATGTCCGTTGGGGATGCTGAGTCTGGGAATAGATCCATGTGGTGATTCTGGTATTGGGAGTGCGATTGGAAATGGATTTTAAGGTCCGTAGGTCATTTTGGAGTCATTTGGCGAAAGTTAGAAAATTGAAGGTTTTCGAGAAGTGTGACCGTAAATGGCTTTTTGATATGGGGGTTAATTCCAATTCCAGAAGTTGGAATAGGTCTGTAATGTCGAATATGACTTTTGTGCATAATTTGAAGTCATTCCAAATTGATTTAGTATACTTCATCGCAAAATATTAAAGTTGAAAGATTTGAAAACTCATAATTCGATTCGATGCGCGATTCACAGTTTTGACATTGTTTGACGTGTTATGAAGCCTTGATTTAAGTTTTTATTGTATTTTGAGACATGTTGGTATAATTGTTTAAGGTCTCGAGGGCCTCAGGTGATTTCGGAAGGTTAACGGGATGGATTTCGGACAATAGGAGCTGCTGCATTTTTATGTTGCAGAAGCTGTTTTTGGCAATCACAGAGCTGACTTTAGGAGCTTATATCTCGCAATCTATAAGAAATCTTAAATTTTCAAAACAAATAAGTTGTAACCCTTGCATTCTAGTTTTCAGAAAGATAAAGCATTCATCATTGGATATTTGTACATAAAGTTATGATCGATTAAATAAAGGTAAGTAAAGCAGTTTCGCCAGAAATTTCTGATGGATGGAGCCAACTTTGAAAGTTGATATCTCAAAATTTATATGGATTATATAGTGTACAACCTATCAAATAAAAGATCTTTGAGTCTAGTTTCTAGTTCTTTAAACCATACATTATTTGTATATTTCTACAAGGAGTTATGGACGCTTTAGTAAAAGATGTCCAGCAGGGAAAAACTTGTAATATGCGGTACAAACTGCACATTGTAAGGTAGAACTCACTGAAGCACCTGTGCTTATCTAAGCAGTCGGGTAGCAGCCCTTTTTGGGGGCTTTCTTGAGCTAGTGAATGGTTCTTTCATGGTAGATTCGACCTTGGGACTTGTTAAGAATATAAGGTGAGTTTTTTGTGTGTGGATATTTTAAGTTAATAACATCCTATTAACACTAGTATTAACATCATTCAATCTTTGAAGTCCTTAGAAGTCTTCCAAGTGTAACAACACCAAATTTTCCAAACAGTGGATATTTAAGAAAAAGCTTCAAGAAGGTAATTCTAAATGCTACAAGTTCATTTATTATGAGTCGGTGAGAGTAATTCTAATATTTGTTTCAACTTGATATGGTCGGATAATTGGTTTCATAATCCCTAGTTCATAGCATGAATAATGTTCTTGAGAAAATGAGGGAAAGATAAATAGTGTCTTTAGAAATAAAATTAAAGGATGCAATGAACCTATGGAATCAGTTTTTAGCTTAGTTGGACGTGTTCAACTAAGTAATCACCAAATTGAATATTTTAGAAATGTTGGTTAAGAAAAATGATTACTATTAATTTTAGTGATGTAGAGAATTAATGTAGTATCATTGATGACTTCAAATGAGTATTAAAAGATAAGACTAGAATTGAATATGCTAGTGAGTGAACCTATTAGACGATTTGAGCCGGAGGCTTGTAGCCAACTTGTGAGCCATAGATGAATATTGATAAATATTTTTGAGTCATATTTCGATTGTAATTGGGATTGTAAATGTAGATATCAATTTGTTGGTGGCGTATGAGAATATTACTCAATGTTACGACTTCGGAGGAGGATTAAAAGCTTGTGAATATCAATAAAGCAAAAGTGAGTTTTGGAGAGTTGGGCATCGGTCGAGTTGTTTGAAAGGCTTGGGAGCCGGCTATGGAACTCCGAAGTGAGTTAAGTCTCCTTTCTAACCTTGTAAGAGGGAATTGTCCCCATAAGTGAAATAATTGGTTATATGCTTCTATTTGTGGGGCCTACGTACGCACGACATGATGAGAGTTCGTGCGTAGCTACTATTGTGCTTAAGTCCGAGTAGTCTAGGACCCCAAAGCATGTTATAACCAGACTATTTGTAATCTTATTGACAACTTAAATTGCTTAAAGCATATCAAATTAATAAACGAATTTTTAAAAAAGGATTAAACTTTATTTTTTTTAAATCGTTAAAAGAGAATTGGCTTTAGCTTGGATAAATGTTTTCAGATGAATTCTTAATTGACTGTTTGAAAGTGTCTATCTATAAGTACTTGCATCGCATGTATGATTCACGAGCATGGTAACTCTATCATTTATATTTGACCACGTTGCACGTATGATTCGTGAGTGGGGTAATAGATGCAGATATAGTTCGTGTCGTTCGGCCCTCGGCATTGCAGATATAGATTCACGAGCGTGGTAACTCTATCATTTACATTTATCTCGACATGGTTTGCGCATGCTTGTAATTCTTACTTGAGATTTACAAAAATCGATATTGCTTGGTCCGAGATAAATTGATAAATAATGGAATATGATTTTGGAGACTTCCTAATATAAAAAGGATTGTTTACTTGTTTTCTTGAGTTGCTTGAGTTTACTGCCATTTCTAATAATCCATGATTATTCACATTATTAATACATTATTATTAGAGCACTAGTAAGTGGCGAAGTCGACCTCTCGTCTCTACTTCTTCAAGTTTAGACGGGATAATTACTGGGTACACATTGTTTTTGTACTCATACTACATTTGTTGTGCATTTTTGTTGCACATGCATATGTATGTCTAGTGTCCTAGTTGGGTGTAGCGGCATGGATGATACAGAAACTTAGGAGAGCTGCACCTCTTGAGACGACCCGCAGCCAGCATAGTCTCCTTCAGAGTACTGTACTGATTGTCTTCTCCATCCAATTTGTATTATGGACAGTCATTGTTTTACATTATTTCTTAGAAACTGCTCATGCACTAGTGGAACCAAGTTCTGGGATGATTATGGGTTATTCAGTATTGAAATTGTTAAAAATATTATTATTTATTATATAAAGTCAATTTTTTACTCTTAAATTCAAGAAAAATCATGATTTCAAAATTTTCAAAACAAGAATTTAATTAAGTATAGATGGCTGGCTTGCCTGACAGCGGTGTCCGGCGCCATCACGACCCTTAGTGAATTTTGGGTCGTGACATGCAGAGTCGCTTGTGCGAGAATCTGGTCGCTTTTGTGATGATAGAGTCCTAAGAAAAGAACCACTTATGCGGGTGAGGAACTGCAGGTGCAAAGTCGCACCCGCGTGTCAAAGGTCGCGGGTGCGAGAAAGACCACTTCTGCTGTTGTCTGTGCGCTTCTTCGGAGTCATAGGTGTCACACCTTCTTTTTAACACTACAACCCCGGTGAAGGGCGAAGATAATGAGTTTTTTCAATTAAAGGACAATCGAAATAGATTTATTTATTTATTTAGAGATTTCAGAGTCGCCACTTGGGATGATTAATGGTGTCCCAAGTCACCATTTTAAATCCCGAGTCGAGGAAAGCTTGACTCTGCATAGTGTCTGCGAGTTTCGTGGTTCTAGCACAGTCACTCAACTGTTATTTTAGCCATAATTATATGATATTAATATATTTTTTGTACCTATGCTCCAATTTTAACTTTTAACCCATTTATTTAATTTTAAGAGGATAGCAACATTGTTAAAACGTGTCTCGAACCACATCACATAAATGCACCCGTAGTCTTTGACGTATTTTAACATCGTTGGGATTTGGATTTGGGCCACATAAATGTGCACCCAAATATAGGAATGTAAATTATTTAACTAGCGCGCCTAAGGCAATTGTGTATTTTCAAATTTGCGAAGGCTACAGAAAATTTGCTAAGCAGCGCACATCGAATTCTAAGGATTCAAAATTAATTAAGCGAGACCCATGCCATTATTCAATTTTATTTGGAATTGGCACACCTCAATTCTAAATTAAAAATATTAATTTAACTAGGACTCGGAGGGCTATTATTTTCTATATGGCTTGCCTTAATTACTGAGAAATCGACTCTATTTGTCAGTTGATCCTACGTCAAAGGACCAAGATATTAAACGAGAATTGCCAACGAAATTAGTTCTTTATGGTTTAGAAAAATTAAACAAATTCAAGCCCAGGATGTCCACAAGTCTTTCATGAATGCTTGCTGAGACTTAGCCTCGGATGAGCCCATTTTAAATGGACAAGTTGATCCAAAACAGACGACAGCCTACTGAATCTATCGTGAACTTCTCCCATTGAGCCAACGCGAGGTCCAGTTCTATGCATCCCCACATCCGCTTGACCAAAGGAAACACAATTAATTAAACTATAAGAGGTCAAGGAATTAAACTAATGAAGTTATTTATGAACTTCACTAATTAAACAAGTTCAACAATTAAGAGATTACCAAGTGAACAGTATCAAGTGAGACCTAAGACAATGCTTAATAGTTCAAAACAAGACAAGCATCAAGACCATTCCTTTGTTCTTGTGACCCAAACATAGCAGCATGCCTTACTAATTGGAAATCAACACAATAACACCTGCAGTCCAAGTACTAGTCTCTAGTACTGTCCAGAACAGAAATGAATACAGAGATAACTTATGAGCATTTAGGAGTTATGACACCATCCAAACAAACAACTGCAGCTAGCTTACAAACCCAGACTTGAAAAATTATGACACCATGCCATATTACAAGTGGAATTCTAACTAGAATATAAATGAACAAGAAGAACGTTTGAAGATAAAAAATTAAAAATAAAAGCATAATCTACATATCAATCGCATGATCCTTGAAGAATAAAAATTGAATCTAAGCATTCATCATTAATCTTCCACGTTGAGCGTATAATTTGTACTTCACATGTGATTCAAAGTGCAAGAAATACCTGGATATTGAAAGAACAAGTACAAGGGTAAGGAAGCAGGCAGTAGAGGCAACAGAATCCGGTAAGAAGGTATCAACACCAATTTAAACCCAGAAAATGTTGTGCTATTGTCTAGAAACCAGTTTCAATCAAATAAAACCCAACAAACTTCATATTATACTCGATCCCCAATCCATTGTAATCTCAGCTAACCAAAGATTGCTTTGGAATCAGAAAGGAGTTCAAAAATCTCTGAAGAGATCCAATGGAATAGTAGAAAGTTCAGCTGCTTGTATTTCAGTATTTTTTTATCTCTAAAATCACTTCATTTCTTTCAGATCCTCGATGGAATAGTAGCGGTTTTTTTTGTATTTGTTTTTTGTATTTTTCTGATTTTTATCACTGAAGTCTCTTAATCTCTCTCAACTTTTTTTTTCAAAAAAAAAATCTCTTCAAGTCTTCTTAAAATTTCATCGCTCAAAATCTCTCCCAGTTTTTAAGCTCTCAAATCTCTTTTTCAGAATTTCATTCTTGCCTTCTAAGGCAAGCAAAAATGCCTTTATCGGCAAAGATTAGGGTAACCCTTAGGTTTGCTATTTCACTTTTAGTCCTTTAGTTTTTAACTTATGGACCAAGTTTTATTACCAAAATTAATAGGAAACCCCCTACTAGAAACTTGAAATGTATTCTCTTATTCTCCAGGTGGGAGCATGATTACCAAAACTTGAAACCTGAAATGTATTCTCTTGTTCTCCAGATGGGCGACTGATTGCAAAAACTAACACTAAAATGTATTCCCTTATTCTCCAGGTGGGCGCCTGATTACCAAAAACTAAAACTTGAAATGTATTCCGTTGTTCTCCAGGTGGGCGTCTGATTACCAAAAACTAGAACTTGAAATGTATTCCCTTATTCTCCAGGTGGGCGCCAGATTACCAAACCTAAAACTTCAAATGTATTCCCTTGTTCTCAAAGTGGGCGCCTGATTACCAAAACTTGAAACTTGAAATGTATTCCCTTGTTCTCCAGGTGGGCGCCTGATTACCAAAAACTAAAACTTGAAATGTATTCCCTTATTCTCCAGGTGGGCGCCTGATTGCAAAAACTTGAAACTTGAAATGTATTCCCTTGTTCTCCAGGTGGGCGCCTGATTACCAAAAACTAAAACTTGAAATTTATTCAATTGTTCTTCAAGTGAGAACCTGATTACCAAAACTTGAAACTTGAAATATATTCCCTCATTCTCCAGGTGGGCGCCTAATTACCAAAACTTGAATAACACTGAAATGTATTCCCTTGTTCTCTAGGTGGGCGCCTGATTACTAAGAACTAGAACTTGAAATGTATTCCCTTGTTCTCCAGGTACGTGCCTGATTACCAAAACTTGAATAAAAATTAAATGTATTCCCTTGTTCTCTAGGTGGGTGCCTGATTGCAAAAACTTGATTAAAATTCAAAAGTATTCCCTTGTTCTCCAGGTGGGCGCCTGATTACCAAAACTTGAAATGTATTCGCTTACAATGCTACCTTTGTACCTAATTACAACAAAACAAAAGAAAGTTTTTCTCCCCCAATTTGATGCTGGGTGCATTTGTGAGTGCTCATCAAATCCCGTTACCAAATATCTTTGAAAGCTAAATCCCATTATCTAGGAGGGTCCTGACAACTAATGATAACTTTAAGACGAGGCTATGTTCTCCAAAGGTATTCCTTCCACTATGTCTTGTTTTCTAAGTCATATATGTTGGGGAACAGTAATTAAAGCTACATCCCATTATCCAGGAGGGTCCTGGAAATTCTTAACTGACAACAACCCTAAAACTAGGCTACGCCTCTAGAAGTATTACTTCTCCTATGTCCTGTTATCTAAGAGAATGTTAAAGCTGCGTCCCATTATCCAGGAGGGTCCCAACAACTCTTAATTAAGGCCAATTTTAAACCCAAATCATGTTTGTTGGGGATTAGTATTTAAAGCTACGTCCCATTATCCAGGAGGGTCCTGAAAGCTTCTACAATTAAATCCTATTATCTAGCCGGGTCCTGAAAACTGTTAAAACTAAATCTCATTATCCAAGAGGGTCCTGAAAATTTCAAATTAAATGCCAATTTTAACTCTCGGTTGTCTCTGCTGGAGATTACCAACTAAAATTACATCCCATTATCCAAGAGAGTCCTGACACCTCCTAGTAGAATCATATTCCAACTCGCAAACCTTTAAGTCTGTTTATGTTCCTTTGCCATACATGATTATTTACAACCTTTAAATAGGTCCCATATTCCAGGAGGGTCCTAAGAATTTCAAGTTAAATGCCAATTTTACTCTCGGTTGTCTCTGCTGGGATTGCTAGTTAAAGTTACGTCCCATTATTCAGGAGGGTCCTGACGACTCCTATTGGGGAATAATTGAGCCACATCATATTTTCCGTGCCTGTTTGAGTTTTAAATTGAGTCCTATTTTCCAGGAGGGTCTCAAAGTTCACAGTCATACCTATCGGGTGCTTGCTTTCCCCTATGGAGGGCTTCCACGAGATCTCCGAAATTTCTTGCCCCTGTTTCAATCAAAGAATATCTTGTCAGTTTGAAATTTGGTGGTTAGCTTGCGGCATTATTTATTTAAAAATGGCCCTTCTGCTATCATGCTCCGTTATGGTCAACTTTCTTGAACTGACTGTGAGTCACCTGGTTTGTCGGCTGGCCCCCAAACCCTGTGGCCTTAGATGAACTGAGTGTTATGTACCCATCATTGCATTACCTTCCTGACTCTCTTGCCAAAATCTTTACATCCTTCCCGAAATTACCGAGTCAGTTTACTGACGAAACTTTCATTGATTCTTCCCTTTGCCACTTTAACTTTTACTACCTTTGTTATGTTTTGGCCGGCAAGTGCTTTGCCATTTGGGAGCTAGTAGTAAGCTTTGAAATTTCTCTCATGCTTGCTTAAACAAAATGACTTTGGAGACATCTTAGAAGAAATGGAGACCCGAAAGAAAATGAGATGCAATGACTCTGAGTTGTTTTGTTTTAGAATAAAAGAATTCTGAATTTGGTGACTACTGAAGAGAAAAGAGGAGAAACTTATCTGTGGAGGAACAACTGGTTCCCATGATCATGACTTGCACCTTCGGCTTAGTCGACCCAGTCTATCCAAACGATCCGCTTCCAGTTGCCATGCTTTGTTATTGTGACCTTTTTAAACCCAATTCTTTAACCTACCCTTGACCTCGCTTATCTTGCGGTGTTCTGAACAGATTTCCGCCAACAACCCTTTTCTAGCTATTCATTTCCTACCTTGCCTTCGCCTTAAGGTGCCCGTGAGGGTATTCACCAATAAGACTCTCTCATTTTGATTTTCTCTCAACTCTCGTCGTCTTATGATGCCCGTGAGGGGTTTTGCAAATAAGACCCTCTGATTTACATCCTTTCTCGATCGAACTAGAGTGTTGCCCTGAGTATGAATCACCTTTTCTTGCTTGTCTTGGCATTTCATAAAGACTGGCCAGAAGGTCTTTCTTTGGACCGTAATGCATGCTTTCGGATAGGGTTAGAAACAAAGGGTATTAAAGGTTCAAAATAATTCAAATGGGTTCAAAAATTACAACTTTTGGTATCAAAATTTTCTTACAACAACCACAACTTCTGCCCCAGTTTCTTGCTTGGGGACCTTTGGATTTTTATTTTAATGTGACCGAACCGTGAGGCTGCCTACGTATCCTTTAAAAGGAATCAGGTCAAACGTAGTTCATCCGATTCCTTTATTGTTGTGGTTTTCTTTTTTTTCTTCGTTTCCTGTTACAACCCATATCCACACACGTTAGTTCACGCCATACGTTATTTAATATAAATCCAGAAAGGAATTATCCTTGAGATGACAAGAAGTTAAACATATTGATCTAAAGTGATATAAGGGTGTATAAGGGTGATTAACAAGTATTAAAAGTTAAACGAATCAAGGGTGTTGTAACTCGTTTTTTCGGGTAAAGTTATAGGTGCTTAATACACTAAAGAGGTCATGTTATAAGGTATTTTAATCATATAATAGCCATTTCATAGTGTTGAAATCAAACGAGTTATGAAACAAAAGTTGTCACAACTTAGGTTCAAAATTTTACTTAAACATTAGGTAAAAATGTTTCTAAGATTTTCTCCCAATTTACAAGGAATTATGGGGTGATCTACCAACCAAATTAAAGATATATGGGTCTAGTTTCCAACTAATTAAACCGTTTATAAATATAACATTGGAGAAGAGAGATACAACTATTTACGTGAGACTGCGCAAGCTGCTAGGTGACAAGTAGGTGTGTCACCCACTTGTTAAAATGATAGCCCAAAAAAGGGAAATTCGGGTCGGATATTGAGCCCATTTAAAGGGTTATCTCCTGAAATATAACCCTCAATATATCTCACAAATACTCAGACCAAAACCCCTGCAAACTTCCTCCCAAAAATCCCACACAAACCCTAATCTATTTTCCCTCTCTTTCAAGTTCTAATTGAGGGTAAAATGAAGAGTTTGAAGAATCAAGGGAAGGGCTTAGTTATCCATTGAGTAAGATAAGTTTACTGAACTATCTCATGCATTTTTTCTGCTGTGAACTCAGGGTAATTCGTTATATACATGTAAGAACTCACGGGATGGTGATCAGAAGTCGTGAGTTCGAGTTATTCACTTGTAACGGACTATTTTCTGGACTGTTTCGTGGTACTGTTGGGCTGTGTGTTTTACTACTGTTTTGTGGAGTTTTGGAGGTGGAAGGGTGTGGAGAAAAAGCATATATATGTAGGGTTTTTGGCTGATATTTCTTCGTAACATTTCCGGGTCGTTTGACACGACTACGGTGGTCATCGTATGTATGAAGTAATTAGATTGTGCGTGGACTGTTTTGGGAGGCTCAATATGATTATTATTGATGTTGTTTAGGCTGTTTGGTGATTTTTTTGAATGGTGTGAAGTCATATATATCGGGGAGGTGCTGTCCGTTTCATCGTAAAATAGGTTGTGATTGATATATAATAGTTATGTCGCTTAAATGATAACGATAGTATCATTTCTCTTATTATAGACTAAGGAGTTGTGACAATTGCATAGCTTGAGATTGGGGCAGTATATACAAGGTATGTAAGGCCATCCTTTTCCTTCTTTTGCACAACTCCGATTGTACATAATGTAATAAACGAGCTTCCAAAGGTACTCTACTCTTAGAAGCTAGCGGTACTTACATTGTTTCCCCTCTTATGGAACAGTTGATGTTAATGTTGCTTCTCTTATTCTTAATTTTATCAATGTTGTTGGTACTTCCTGATTCTTATAAGGTTCATAGTGAAGATTTAGTCCTAATAACGTGTACAAAGGATACCGACCTTAAGTCACTCCGAACGGTCTAGAACGTGTTCCCATGAGTCGAGCATGCATTATATATGTATCTATTTTACTCTACTGAGCTGCGCTATAGTTGGCTGGGTACGACACCTATTGTGCAACCACTAATCAGTTGGGGTTTATCGAGCTCCACATGACCGGGTACGATTCTACCGAGCCTTATGATGGCCGGGTATGTTTTTCTTACCGAGCCTATTACAGCCGAGTGCGATATGATGATGATGATGCGCACAGAGGCGTATGTTTTAAAAGTTTAAGTATTAATACTTATGTATCATGCATTTCATGTCAGTAGCCCTCAGAGGTACTCAGATGTTACAGTTGTATATTCTCTATCGCTGCCTACATTACTGTTCGTATTTATTGTTCCCTGCCTTACATACTCAGTACTTTATTCTTACTACGTCCTTTTGTTTGTGGACGTTGTATATCATGTTGCAGGTCCTAATAGACAGGCAGGTGTAGCTCCCCCACCACAGTTGGTTGACCAGTTCAGCGTGATTGGCGAGATCCCTTCTCCGGACTTGCCGTGGTCTTGGTATGCATTTTTTTTATAGATATTATGGGTACGTTGGGGCCTTGTTTCAACTATGTTGTAGAACATATGTTCCATTAGAGTCTCATGACAGGTGTCGACTCATGTATAGTTTGGTATGCCTTGTCATCTCGTTTTTGTTGTATAGTCTCTCATGGTATTGTTGTAGGTCTATAGTTTCTTGATTGTCTGGCCACCCCATTTTATGTATGTTTATGCCATCATCATTTATCGTTGGTTGTCCGTGATCCATGGATACCATTTCTTTTGATCATGTTAGCCCTAACATATAATAAAGAAAGTTAGGTAAAATGTATCATGGTGCGTGGAAAGTATGGCCGGGTGCTAGTCATGACCCCCCAGTTTGGGTCGTGACAAACTTGGTGTCAGAGCCGGTCTGTCCTTGGGATTGTCAATGAGCTGTGTCTAGTAGTTTCTTGATTATGGATGTGTAGCGCGCCATATTTATAATCAGGAGGCTACAGGAAATTTAGGGTTGTTACCTTCTTCCTGAATCTAGATCGTGCTTAGAGTTGAGTCCTAAGTGTTTGTTTCTAATATTTACCTTGTTTTCTTTCAGTAATGCCTTCGACTAGGAAGCAAACAATTAGTAGACGGCTTGATATAGCTGCGGGAGAGGGTACGAGTCAGGTGCCCCAAGCTAGAGTAGGCCAAAGTGAAGCTCAGAGTGAGATGACGTCTCATACCTCATCTACTTCGTCTCCTCTAGAGGATATTAGGAGGAACCTAACACCTCCAGTTCATCCGTCTGGCACTACAGACCATGATATGCGGAGTGCTTTTCAGTTATTCACTAGCTTGGTAGATGCTCAGGCTCCGAGGTAGAATACAAGTGCTGTTGATAAACCAGTTAGTACGAGAGTTCATGATTTTATTAATTTAGACCCTTCAGTGTTCATCGGATCGGACCCCAAGGAGTACCCACAGACTTTTATTGACCAGGTTCATCGTACATTGCGGGTTATGCATGTTAGTGATATAGAGGTAGTAGAGTTGGCTTCTTATCGGCTACGAGATTTAGCGGTTCTCTGGTATGATAGTTGGGAGAGATCCACGGGTCCGAATGCTCCTCCAACTGTGTGGAAGGAATTTTCTAAGGCCTTTCTTCGTCACTACTTGCCAGTTGAGATACGACGAGCTAGAGCTGATAAGTTCTTGAACCTTAGACAAGGTAATATGAGTGTGCGAGAGTACTGTTTGCAGTTCGACTCTTTATCAAGGTATGCTCCCCATATGGTAGCCGAGATGAGTGATAGGGTGCATTTGTTAGTGAGCGGGTTGGGACCACATCTGATAAATGAGTGCACGACAGCCTTCTTGATGGAGCGCATGGATATTTTCCGTATTCAGGCTTATGCCCATGGCCTAGAGGATCGTAAGCACCAACAGAGGTTGATGTTCTAATATGTGTTATTCTTGCAGACAGCCTGGCCATATGATGCAGGATTGCACTAACAGAGGAGGTGATGGTATGGCTTAGCCAACAGGATCTGTGTTGGGTTCTTCGTCATCAGTTCGACCTCCAGCACGGGGTTTTCAGCAGTCGAAAGGTCGTGGTAGAGGTAGAGGTGCAGGGCCGATTTTGAGTGGTGCTCAAAGTCGAACCCATGCTCTAGTAGGTCGACAGGATCTCGAGTCATCTCCAGATGTTGTTACAGGTATATTGTCTGTGTTTTTTATGATGTATACGCGTTGATTGATCCAGGATCCACATTATCATATGTTACACCCTTTGTGGCTAATAAGTTTGGTGTTGAACCTGAATTGATAAGTAAACCCTTTGCGTTATCTACTACAATAGAAAATCCTATGATTGCTAGAAGAGTATATAGCGATTGCAGTATGATGATTTTTAGTCATCAAACCTCGGCAAATTTATTTGAGTTAGAAATGGTTGATTTCGATGTGATAATGGGGATGGAGTGGTTGTCCTCATGCTATGCAAATGTTGATTGTCGTACGTAGAATGTTAGGTTTCAATTTCCTAGTGAACCCGTCATTGAAGAGGGAACATTGCTACACCGAAAGGTAGGTTTATTTCCTAGCATAAGCCAAGGAAAATGATCTCAAAAAGTTACATTTATCATCTCGTTCGCGTTAGGGATGTGGAGGCGAAGCCGCCTACTCTACAATAAATCCCTGTGGTCAATGAGTTTCCAGATATTTTACCAGATGAACTCCCAGGACTTCCTCCAAAAAGGGAAATTGAGTTTAGAATTGATGTGTTGCTTGACACTCAACCGATCTCTATCCCTCCATACACAATGAACCAGGCAGAGTTATGAGAGTTGAAGGCGTAGTTGAAGGACTTGCTGGATAAGGCCTTCATTAGGCCTAGAACTTCACCTTGGGGTGCGCCAGTTCTATTCGTGCGGAAGAAATACGAGTTGTTACGGATGTGTATCGACTATTGACAGTTGAATAAGTTTACTATAAAGAACAAGTATCCACTTCCAAGAACTGACGACTTGTTTGACCAACTCTAGGGTGCCAAGTATTTCTCCAAGATTGACTTACGTTCAGGGTATCATCAGGTGAGGGTTAAGGAGAAAGATATTCCAAAGATGGCCTTCCGGATAAGATATGGGCACTTTGAGTTCTTGGTGATGTCGTTCGGGCTAACAAATGCCCCATCAGCTTTAATGGATCTCATGAATACAATATTCAGGCCCTATCTTGATGTGTTCATGATTGTATTCATTGATGACATTCATGTGTATTCTCGTTCAGAGGCATAACATGTGGGCCACTTGCGGATAGTATTACAGATGCTTCAGGATCGTAAGTTAAATGCTATGCTCTCCAAATGTGGATTCTGGCTGAACTCAGTGGCATTCCTTGGCATGCGATATTTGACGAGGGTATTAGTGTCGACACTCAGAAGATTGATGCAGTAAAGAATTGGCCGAGACCTACAACACCATCAGAAGTCCGTAGCTTCCTAGGGCTAGCAGGATATTATAGGCAACTTGTAGAAGGGTTTTCCTCCATATAAGCACCATTGACTAAGTTAACATAAAAAGTTACTAAGTTCCAGTGGTCTGAGACTTGTGAGAGTAGTTTTCAGGAACTGAAGAATCGATTAAAATCTGCACCAGTGCTCACTCTCCCTGAAGGAACAGAAGGATATGTGGTATATTGTGATGCCTCAGCTATAGGTTTGGGGTGCGTATTAATGCAACGTGTAAAGGTGATTGCTTATGCATCAAGACAATTGAAGAAGCATGAAGAGAATTACCCGACCTATGATTTGGAATTGCCTACAGTAATAATGCTTTGAAGACATGGCGGCACTACTTATACGGCATCCATGTTGACATCTACAGAGATCATAAGAGTTTACAATACATCTTCAAGCAGAAAGAGTTGAAGTTGAGGCAGCGTAGGTGGCTTGAATTACTGAAAGACTACGACGTCGAGATATTGTATCATCCCGGTAAAGCCAATGTTGTGGCAGACGCTCTCAGTCGTAAGTCAATGGGAAGCTTAGTTCAAATTGAGGCAGGTAGATGGGGTTGACTAAAGACCTTCATCAGCTAGCCAATATGAGAATCAAATTATTAGAATCTGATGACAGAGGTGTTACTGTACATAATACATCATAATAATCTTTGGTAGCTGGGGTAAAAGCACGACAATATGAAGATCCTATCTTAGTAAGATTGAGAGAGAGCATTAAGTAGTGTAAAATTACGGCTTTTGAGATCGGAGAAGATGGGGCACTGAGATACTAGGGTCGATTATATGTGCCAAATGTGGCAGGATTGCGAGAAAAGATTATGAATGAGATTCATCAATCCCGATATTCCATCCATCCCGGCTCGACAAAGATGTATCATGATGTCAAAGAGCAGTATTGGTGAGATAACATGAAGAAGTCTATTGCAGAATTTGTAGCCCAGTGTCCTAATTATCAACAAGTAAAGATAGAACATCAGAAACCCGGTGGATAGCTTCAGAATATAGAGATTCCGACCTGGAAATGGGAGGTGATTAATATGGAATTCGTTATTGGATTACCTCGCTCTTATCATAAGTTTGATTCTATCTGGGTGATAGTTGATCGACCTACAAAATGTGCCCATTTTCTGCCAATTAAGACAACTTACACGGCTGAAGATTATGCAAAGTTGTATATCAAGGAAATTGTTAGGCTTCATGGTGTGCCGGTATCTATTAAATCAGATCGAAGAGCTCAATTTATGGCTAAATTTTAGAGGTCTTTTCAGAGGGGTTTAGGCACACAAGTGAATCTCAGCACTGTGTTTCATCCGCAGACAGATGGACAGGCTGAACGTACCATTCAGACACTAGAAGATATGCTACGAGCATATGTTCTAGGTTTTAAGGGGAACTGGGATGACCATCTTCCACTCATATAATTCGCCTACAATAATAGCTACCATTCCAGTATTAAAATGGCCCCATATGAGGCACTATACGGGAGAAGATGTAGATCACCAGTTGGATGGTTCGTAGTCGTGAAACAGAATTATATGATCTAGATTTGATTCACCAAGCCATTGAGAAGGTGAAGCTGATACAGGAACGATTGAGGACGACACAAAGAAGGCAAAAGTCTTATTCTGATGTCTGACGTCGTGAGTTGGAATTTGAGGTTGGTGATTGGGTTTTCCTGAGGATCTCACCAATGAAGGGTGATATGCATTTTGGGAAGAAAGGTAAACTGAGTCCAAGATATATCGGTATGTATAAGATTCTTCAATGAATTGGACAAGTTTCTTATTAGTTGGAATTGCCATCCGAAATGGAAATTGTCCACCCGATATTCCATGTATCTATGTTGAGAAAATGTATTGGAGACCCTTCTCACGTTGTCCCTATCAAAGATGTGCAAGTTACAAAGGATTTATCATATGAAGAAGTGCCAGTGGCTATATTAGATCGACAAGTTCTCAAGCTGAGAAAAAAAGATGTAGCTTCCGTCAAAGTATTGTGGAGGAACAAGAATATGGAAGAAATGAAATGGGAAGCGGAAGAAGAGATGAAGTCTAAATACCCTTACCTATTCCAGAATGATGATAACAAGGATGTTGGTGGAACGCAAGATACCTTGGAAAGGTGAAACGGCATTATAAGGTAAGCAATAACTTGAAAACACTCTTCCTTAATACATAATGGTGATATGCAAATAATGTACATTTCCATAATGCTTTGTGTAGCCTTTTGAGGCCATACGTTGGGCTTAACTGCTTGCAAATTTTTCTAATGACCATTTTCCGTTGGAATCCACGATGATTTGGACTACCAATAAACCCTTACATTCGAGGATGAATGTTCCTAAGGGGGGAGGGTGTTACAACCCATATCCACACGTGTTAGTTCATTCCATACGTTAGTTAACATAAATCCAAGAAGGAATTATCCTTGAGATGATAAGAAGTTAATCCTATTGATCTTATGTGATACAAGGGTGTATAAGGGTGATTCACAATTATTAGAAGTTAAACGATTCAAGGGTGTTGTAACTCGTATTTTCGGGTAAACTTATAGGTGCTTAATACACTAAAGAGGTCATGTTTTAAGGTATTTGAATCATATAATATCGTTTCATAGTCTTGAAATCAAATGAGTTATGAAACAAAAGTCGACAAAAGTTATCACAACTTAGGTTCAAAATGTTACTTAAACATTAGGTCAAATGTTTCTAATCTTTTCTCCCAATTTACAAGGAATTATGGGGTGATCTACCCACCAAATTAAATATCTATCAGTTTAATTTCCAACTCATTCAACTGTTTATCAATATGACATTGGAGTAGAGAGATATAGCTATTTTCATGAGACTGCACAAGCTGCTAGGTGACAAGTAGGTGTGTCACCTACTTGTTAAAATGATACCCCAAAAAGGGAAATTTTGGGTCGGATATTGAGCCCATCTAAAGGGTTATATTCTTAAATATAACCCTAAATATATTTCACAAATACTCAGACCAAAGACCCTGCAAACCTCCTCCCAAAAATCCCACACAAACCCTAATCGATTTTCCCTCTCTTTCAAGTTCTAATTGAGGGTAAAATCAATAGTTTGAAGAACCAAGGGAAGGGCTTAGCTATCCAACGAGTAAGGTAAGTTTACTGCACTATTTCATACATTTTGTCTACTGTGGACTCATGGTAATTCGTTCTATGCATATAAGAACTCACGGGATGGTGATCGGAAGTCGTGAGTTCGAGTTATTCACTTGTAGCGGACTGTTTTGTGGACTGTTTTGTGTTGCTGTTGGTCTGTGTGTTTTACTATTGTTTTGTGGAGTTTTGGAGGTGGAAGGGTGTGGAGAAACACCATATATATATATAGGGTTTTCGGCTGATAGTTCTTCATAACATTTCCGAGTCGTTTGACACGCCTACGGTGGTCGTCGTAGGTATGAAGTAATTAGATTGTGCGTGGACTATTTTGGGAGGCTCAATATGATTATTATTGATGTTGTTTAGGCTGTTTGGTGATTTGTTTGAATGGTTTGAAGTCATAGATATAGGGGAGGTGTTGTCCGTTTCACCGTAAAATAGGTTGTGATTGATACATAATAGTTATGTCGCTTAAATGATAACGATAGAGTCGTTTCTCTTATTGTAGACTAAGGAGTTGTGACAATTGCATAGCTTAAGATTGGGGCAGTATATACAAGGTATGTGAGGCTATCCTTTTCCTTCTTTTGCATAACTCCGATTGTACATAATGTAATGAACGAACTTCCAAAGGTACTCTACTCTTAGAAGCTGGCGGTACTTACATTGTTTCCCCTCTTATGGAACGATTGATGTTAATCTCGCTTCTATTATTCTTAATTTTATCAATGTTGTTGGTACTTTCTGATTTTTATAAGGTTCATAGTGAAGGGTTAGTCCTAATAAATTGTACAAAGGATACCGACCTTACGTCACTCCGAGAGGTCTAGAACGTGTTCCCATGAGTCGAGCATGCATTACTGTTCGTATTTATTGTTCCCTGCCTTACTTACTCAGTACTTTATTCGTACTGACGTCCTTTTATTTGTGGACTCGGCATGTCGTGCTGCAGGTCCTGATAGACAGGCAGGTGTAGCTCCCCCACCACAGTAGGCTATCTAGTTCAGCGGTGATTGACGAGATCCCTTCTCCGGACTTGCCGTGGTCTTGGTATGTATTTTTATTATAGATATTATGGGCATGTCAGGGCCTTGTTCTGGCTATGTTACAGAACTTATGTTCCTTTGGAGGCTTATAGACATGTGTCGTCTCATGTATAGTTTGGTATGCCTTGTCGGCTCGTTTTTGTTGTATAGTCTCTCATGGTATTGTTGTAGCTGATACCGTATATATAGTTTCTTGATTGTCTAGCCACCCCATGTTATATATGTTTATGCCATCATCTTTTATCGTTGGTTGTCTGTGATCCATGGATACCATTTATATTGATCTCGTTGGCTCTAAAAGATAATAAATAAGGTTAGGTAAAATGTATGATGGTGCGCGGCAAGTATGGCCGGGTGCTAGTCATGCCCCCCCCCCCCAATTTGGGTCGTGACATTTCCTTATTATATTTCTTCCTTTTTCTTTTGTTGTTTGCTATGTTGTTGTTGTTGTGTTTTTTCTCTTTTTTTTCTTCTTCTTTTCTTCTCTTTTTCTTTCCTTTTTTTTCTTCTTCTTTTCTTCTCTTTCTTTTTTTTCTTTTTCCATTCTTTCCCTTTCTTTTCCTTTTTCTGATTTCTTACACTTGCATTTTTTACTTTCGTCACTGAATGCGAAAGAGGGGTATGAAAGAAAGTAATTAAAGCTCAAAAAGGGTTAACAAGGGATAAAGTATTTAGATAGCAGAGTAAAATGCCTTCGTCATTCCAATCTCTAAAATATGCCAAGTACAAACAAACATGCCAAGTACAGACAAATATGATTTAATCAAAGATAATCATACATAGTGTCTCTTAACTGCATCAGAATTGATGGTCATTTCTACGCATTTGCCTTCCACGTCTGTTAGATATAATGCTCTGTTGGACAACACTCTTGATACGATGAATAGCCCTTGCCAATTTGGGGTGAAATTGCCCTTTACCTCTGCCTGGTGAGGGAGGATGTGCTTCAATACCAGCTGACCCGCTTTAAACTTTCTTGGGCGAACCATCTTATTATAAGCTCTGGACTTTCTCTATTGATGCAACTGGCCGTGACACACTGCTGCTAATCTTTTCTCATCAATCAAACATAATTGCTCCAGCCGGGCTTTGACCCACTCATCATCATCGATTTCTGCTTCGACGACAATTCGAAGGGACAGGATTTCAATTTCAGTTGGTACTACTCCTTCTATGACATACACCAACAAGTACGGAGTTACCCCTACTGAGGTGCGAACAATAGTGCGATAGCCTAATAATGCAAAGGGTAGCTTCTCATACCATTGCATTGACCCTTCCACCATATTTCGAAGTATCTTCGTTATATTCTTATTGGCTACCTCAACTGCTCCATTCACCTTGGGGCGTTATAGGGTGGAATTGCGATGTGTAATCTTAAACTGCTGACATTCCTCTTTCATCAAATGACTATTGAGATTTTCTCCATTGCTAGTGATGATTATCTTCGGGATTCCGAACCGACAAATGATATTTGAATGCACAAAGTCGACCAAGGCTTTCTTGGTTACTGCCTTGAAAGGTTTAGCTATGACCCACTTATTGAAATAATCAATAGCAACCAGGATGAACCTGTGTCCACTAGAAGTTGCTGGATCGATGGGCCCGATGACATCCATGCCCCAGGCAATGAAGAGCCATAGTGCAGACATTGTATGTAATTCAGACGGTGGGGAATGAATCAAGTCTCCATGCACCTGACATTGATGACATTTATGCATGAAACTGATACAATCTTGCCCCATGGTGAGCCAATAATACCCTGACCAGAGGATCTTCTTCGCCAATGTTGGAAACACGTTCTCAATGCAATATACTAAAACGTGTGTTCTTTTGTATAGGTTTTGATGAATGACAAACGAAGCGAAAATTGATATATGACGAAGTTCAAGAAACAAGCGCACAATTGATATACAACGAGATTCAAGCTCAAGACAAAGTTTTATAGTTTAAATTGAGTCATTCTTAATTGTGATCTTGATCCTACAACTTGACTCGTAACATGGCTTCTCTCGTAAAACTATTTTCCAAAATCATGCATATTTAATTTAATGTCAAATGATTTTAAATCATGCATATTTACAGTAGTCAAAATAATTTTTAGACATGCCTTAAAAATCTGGACTAAGATAATCAATTATGTACTTATGATAATCGATTGTTTTAAGCCAAGACTGCATGACAATCGATTGTGAGTAAGACAGTGAGCATCAGGTTTCTCAAACCTGCATGACAATCGATTGTGAACTAATGACAATCGATTGTGACTGAGGCAGTGTCCATCAAAGTTTTTCAAAACTCAGAATAATCGATTATGAACTAATGGTAATTGATTATGTTGAGACAGTGTCTTCCAGTGATTTTCAAATTTATTAAATAATCGATTGTTACATTGGACAATCGATTGTCAAAGAGACAGTGTCTAAAATGTTTTTCAAAAACTGATAAGTAATCGATTATTGACTTTGTGCAATAGATTGTGAAGCTGACCGTTGTCGTAAAGTTTTCAAATACCGTCAGGTAATCGATCATTGATTCTTTATAATCGATTGTTTTGATTAAAATCCAGAAAAGATTTTTTGAACGTTATTGGGTAATCGATTATTGATTTTGTATAATCGATTGTTTTGATTAAAATCCGGAAAAGATTTTTTGAACGTTGCTGAGTAATCGATTGTTGATTCTGGATAATCGATTGTTTGTGGTAAAATCTGGAAAGGATTTTTTGAACGTTGCCAGTAATCGATTATAAATTGTAAGTAATCGATTATCAAGCGTAAAATCTGGGATTGAATTTTGGTCTGACTGGCAGACAATCGATTGTTGGGGTTTGACAATCGATTGTCAGTGAGTAAAATCAGCAACTCTTAATTGGCAATTAGGCAACGGTAATGCCAAGTTTTTCAACTATAAATACAGCTTCATTTCAGTGTTTTAAACACAACAACATACTACAACTAATCATTACATTGCTATAAGCTTGCATACTTTTGTTTATCATTTTATATTCAATTTCATAAAGCTTTTGAGAGCCATATTCTTGTCCAAAGTTGTTGTGATCTAGAGCTTATTTCTTTTTACTCATACCTACTCACAAAGGAGTATATTATTTGAGTGTTTTAGTGTTTGTACACTTGGAAGAGAATTGTGATTCTCTTGTTGTAAGGAACTTATGTTTCCTTGGTTGAAGTCTTGGAGTGTTGTAACTCCGAGCAAAGGTGTTGAGGCTTGCGTCCTCAAGTTGTAAAGGTTTGTTAAGCACCCGGAAGCTTGACAAGTTAGTGGAAAATCTCGAGAGAGTCTCTCGGGGACTGGACTAGCCACACGTTGTGGTAAACCAGGATATATCTGTGTGTAAGTTATTCTTTATCGCACTTATTTACTTCCTGCAAATTTTAATTTCCGCAAGTTTACGCTAAATTTTATTATAACGCTATTCACCCCCCCCTCTAGCGTTAAGCGTATTTTCTAACAATTGGTATCAGAGCCATACTCTCTGAAGACTTAACAGTTTGAGAGAACCATCCATGGCTTCTACTCGTGACTCTTTTGCAAGAATTGATGAAGGAAAGTGCTCCACACTACCACCTCTATTCAATGGTACAAATTACACGTACCGGAAGGAGAGGATGATGATCTTCGTTCAATCCAACAGTTTTCACCTTTGGAAGGTGTTTACAAAGGGAAATCAAATTCCAACCAAGAAGGTGGAAAATGAATGGGTTCCCAAGTCCGAGGATGAGTATGACGCGGATGACATCCGAAAGGTCCAAAATAATGCTAAGGCAATAAACTTATTATATTGTGCTGTTAATGCTGACGATTACAGGAAAATATCGTGTTGCACAACAGCAAAGGAGATGTGGGACAAGCTAGAAGTTACATACGAAGGAACGGATCAGGTAAGGGAAGCAAAAATTGATTTCCTAACCCATGCTTATGAATTATTTCACATGAAGGAAGGAGAAAAGGTGGACGAAATGTTTGAACAATTTTCAATAATCGTAAATGATCTACATGCCCTCAAAAAGACATTCACGGATAGAGAACTTGTACGGAAGATCCTTAGAAGTCTCACTCCGGCATGGCGATCAAAGGCCGACGCAATCCAAGAATCCATCGGCGTCTCAAATGTCACAATTGACGCATTAAGAGGTAATCTCAAGACCTATGAATCTACTATTCTTAACCCTCTTGTTGATGATCAAAGGAGGCAAAGAATAGCTCTAAAGGCGAGCACAAGTCAACTGCAAATTGATGAGGAAGGAGACAACGAGTTTGGACTCGTTATCAAAAGATTTCAAAAGTTCATGCGCAAGGAGTATGAACGCAAAGGGAAAAAGCAAGAAGAAATAAAATGCTACGAATGCGGAGAAACCGGGCACATCAAGCAAATTGCCCAAACCTCAAAATGGAAAAGAAACCTTTTAAAAAGCAACGCGCATATATTTCTTGGGGAGGTGACTTCGGAGATGAGTCAAGCGAAGGAGAAGAAGACGAAGCAGCAAATCTTTGCCTCATGGCACAAGAAGATAACAAAGACGAGGTATGTCAAATTTCGTCTCAAAACTTCTTTACTCTTGATGAAATGCGAACTACTTTTGATGAATTATATACTGAATTTATTAAAGCTTCAAAAACAGTCAAAAGCGTAAAAGAAAATGCTTCTCTAAAAGAAAAAGATTTTCAAAAACAGCTTTCTTTAAAAGAAAAGGATTTAGAAAAACTGGTTTTAGAAAATGAGAAGCTGAAAGAGGAAAACAAGTTTTTTGGAAAAAGAAGTTCCGATAAGCCCGAAAGCTCTACTAGAAATTGCACTTCTTGTTTGCATCTTAAGAATGAAGTAAGTAGGCTTAAAGGCACATTAGATAAGTTTAATTCTTCGCACAAAAACTTGAATGATGTTCTTGTTAACTTGAAATCAACCAAGCATGGAATAGGCTTTAGGAATGAAGAAAAGGTTGACGCTAAACCCCAACAACCTAAAGCTCAACCTAGGATTAACAATAGAAATGCTTATCCTAGAAACAACAACTCTAGAGCCAATATGCATGCTAGACAAAATGCTGAACACCTTAGAAGACCTAGCAATGGCCCTCAACCGAGAAACAATCACTCTAGAAATGCTGCCCATCCTAGAGCTCATAGTAGGAGAAAAAACTCTCATGAAATGTGAAATAGTCATAGTGTTCAAAATAGAGTAAGAAATTTTCATCCGTCTAGTTACTATGAACCTAGAAGGATGCATAACCCAAATGTGACTTGTCATTATTGTAGACGTATTGGTCATATTGCTCCTGCATGCTTTACACGTCATAGACATATTACTCAATCGCATCATTATAATATGCCTAACCCCCAAGGACCCAAGATGGCATGGTACCTAAAGAACATTAATTTGTTTTGTAGGTGTGCTTGAAAGGATCAAGTGTACTATGGTACCTTGATAGTGGATGCTCCAAGCATATGACGGGAGATGAATCCAAATTCCTTCAATTAGAGCACAAAGAAGGAGGAAGTCTTATCTTCGGTGATAACAATAAAGGAAAGATCATCGGCATCGGCTCGGTCGGTAAGGATGAAAAATCATCTATTAAGCATATATTACTTGTTAAAGGATTAAAGCATAATCTCTTGAGTATAAGCCAATTGTGTGACAAGGGAAATCTTGCTTTATTTGATTCGGATGAATGCTTAGTGTTCAGACGTAGTGATTTCAAAATTATCCTCCGTAGTTTTAGAGTGGATAATATTTATATGGTTGATCTTGCTAAATCCTCACCCGATTATGTTGATTGTCTAATGAGTAAAGAGGATGATACTTGGCTATGGCATCGTAGAGTAGCACATATCAATATGCATCTTTTGAACAAATTGATTTCTCAAACCTTAGTTGTTGGTCTTCCCAATATAAAATTTGAAAATGACTCTATTTGTGACTCGTGTCAAAAGGGGAAGCAAACAAAAGCATCTTTCAAATCTAAAAACATTATTTCAACTTCTAGACCATTACAATTGCTTCATATGGATTTATTTGGTCCTTCTCGCATTGAAAGTCTAGGAAGAAATAGATATGCTTTTGTGATTGTTGATGATTACTCGAGATTTACTTGGACTTTATTTCTTGCCAATAAAAGTGATGCTTTTCAAAATTTTAAATATTTTCTTAAGCGTGTTCAAAATGAGAAAGAAACAACCGTCACTTCAATTAGAAGTGATCATGGGGGAGAGTTTGATCACAATCTCTTTGCGGACTTTTGTGACGAACTCGGAATCGAGCATACCTTTTCCGCTCCACGTACACCACAACAAAATGGGGTGGTGGAAAGGAAAAATAGGTGTCTCGAAGAGATGGCTAGAACCATGCTCGACGAAGCTAAGATACCCAAACATTTTTGGGTGAACGCCGTGAGTACCGCTTGCTATGTTCTAAATAGAGTAGTAATTCGGCCGATACTCATGAAAACCCCCTATGAACTTTATAAGGGTAGAAAACTAAATATTTCCCGTTTTAGAGTTTTTTGTTGCAAATGTTTTGTTCATAACAATGGCAAAGACCAATTGGGTAAATTTGATGCTAGGTCGGATGAAGGTATTTTCATTGGATATTCCTCACGTAGTAAAGCATATAGGGTCTTTAATAAAAGAACCCAAATTGTGGAGGAATCCCCTCATGTTGTATTTTCCGAAAATAATGCTCGCTTGGCGAGAAAGGATTCCGGTTTTGATCTTGCAGGTATCTTAGATAGCTTGAAAGACAAAATACAAGAGGAACCACCCAAGGAAAATAAAGATGAAACTGAGGAACAACCAACGGAAGAAGCGCCACAATTGGAAAAAGAAATGAATATGCCTAATGAGTGGAGGACGATCAAAGATCACCCTCTTGAACAGGTAATTGGAGACGTCGGAGGAAAGGTAAGTACCCGAAACTCTCTTATGAACACTTTAGGACACACTTCTTAAGAGCTCACGTTCTCACTTGGCAACACTAGTTTAAGTTATTACTTCTTTACAAATTACTGACTTGAGCGTCGGAGACGTTTAATTCTATTTTGCAGGTATCGCCCTAAAAGATAGGGGGAATTATAAAGTTTTGGCACAGAACAATCGATTGTTCCAAGCAAATAATCGATTATTTTACTGTGCTGAAAATCGATTAGCAGTATCACTAATCGATTGTTTATGGTTTATGCTCATTATGCAGCTTTGTTTAATAATTGATTCCTTAAATTGCATAATCGATTTCTGTCTCAGCCATTCAGCAGTGCTTGTCCAAAACAATCGATTATTTCACATATATAATCGATTATTTCATGTCAGTAACTCAAAAGTTTGTTACCGTTTGGTCCCGTAATCGATTACCACATTTGACATGCCAGAAATTTAAACTCTTGTTATAGTTTGGCTCCTCAATCGATTTGTGTCAGTTCCAAGTCAGGTCATAACTCTTCAACAATCGATTATTGCATCTCAACAATCGATTGTCTAACGGTTAGTGAATTTATTTTACCGTTTCTGACTGATTTGGCTTTAAATTCTCAGCAGAATTCTTCCATAAATGATAAGCCACTCTCCCCTCTATAAAAAGGCTTCATATATGTTCATATTCATTCAGTCAAGCATCAATTTTAGCTTTCAAAATATCAAATTCTCTCTAATCTTTTGCAAAATCCAGCAGCTTTCATTAAAAATGTCGGGCCGTCACTCAAAACGTTCCCGTTCTGCTAGGCACGGCGCATCCGCCTCTGCTGCCCCTCCTCGTCCGAACTATCCCTATCAAGATGGTTCCGTTCTATATTTTAATTCCGACATCGAGCTTACTCGATTCTTAACCAAATTTGAAAAGCGCGACATTCTTCCACCCCGCTTTTCAACCCACAAGTATCTTGAATCATTTGGCCCTGCTGCAAATATGCTCAAAAATTCTCAACTTCTTGACTTTTTACTCCTTACCCATCCTTACATCAATACTACATTGGTTCAAGCATTTTATTCCAACCTCCATGAGGATGATGATGGTGAGCTTGTCACCAACATTAATGGTGTTCAAATTCTTCTTTCCGATGAAAATCTTCATACCATTGCCCGTCTTCCTCATAATGGTGAAGACATTTTTTGGTACACCGGAGAGGCCGGAGCCCTTTTTGATGAAACAGCCCTCTTACACCAAATCGGTCTTACTTCCTATGATCCAAATCTCTCCTCCCGTCGTCCTACAATTATGGGAATGGATCCAAATTACCGGTTAATTTTCTATTTCGTCACCCGAGTCCTCAAGCCTCGTAAGCACAACCATACCACCATTTCCCAAGAGGACACCAAGCTCATGCATGCCATAGTTACCGGAGCTAACATCAATTGGTGTCGGCTTATCAAAATTCACATGCGTGACGCTATCGGAGATGATAGGCCTCTTCCTTATGCTCTCCTCATCATGAACTTTCTTGAAGCCACCGGATTTGTCACTGGAAATGGTCCTCTCAAAAAGAGTACCAAAAAGTGGGAAATTTCGGAATCCTCATTTCATCATGACGGTGATCATGTAGCGCCTGCTCCTCCAACCCGTCGTGCTCCTCCGCCTCAAGAGCCTTCCCTCCAATTCATTTCCGACCAAATTGCTTCATTGACCTCTTCTTTCGGTCAATTAACTCACGAGATCCATGGATATTTTGACCACGTTCATTATCCATAAGCGGGTCTTGTTCCATATGAAGCAGCGCCGGATGATGAGGCGGAAGATGATGAATGAATAATTGTAGTTTTTAAAGTTGTTTTTATATGTTGTATTGTCTTCCCTAATTTTTTCTTTTAATAAATAAACAAGGTTTAATTCATCTTTGGCATCTTATTATTATGTTATTTTTGCTAATGGCAAAAGGGGGAAGATAACGGGTATGATGCACTCTCAATTATAAGCTTAAATTGAGGGGGAATTCTCAAATTGAGGGGGAACAAATTACATACTTGTTGCATGTATATACTTGTCTTGCATATCCCGCTTAATGTTTGCCATTATCAAAAAGGGGGAAATTGTTGGAAACACGTTCTCAATGCAATATACTAAAACATGTGTTCTTTTGTATAGGTTTTGATGAATGACAAACGAAGCGAAAATTGATATATGACGAAGTTCAAGAAACAAGCGCACAATTGATATACAACGAGATTCAAGCTCAAGACAAAGTTTTATAGTTTAAATTGAGTCATTCTTAATTGTGATCTTGATCCTACAACTTGACTCGTAACATGGCTTCTCTCATAAAACTATTTTCCAAAAGCATGCATATTTAATTTAATGTCAAATGATTTAAAATCATGCATATTTACAGTAGTCAAAATAATTTTTAGACATGCCTCAAAAATCTGGACTAAGATAATCAATTATGTACTTATGATAATCGATTGTTTTAAGCCAAGACTGCATGACAATCGATTGTGAACTAATGACAATCGATTGTGAGTAAGACAGTGAGCATCAGGTTTCTCAAACCTGCATGACAATCGATTGTGAACTAATGACAATCGATTGTGACTGAGGCAGTGTCCATCAAAGTTTTTCAAAACTCAGAATAATCGATTATGAACTAATGGTAATCGATTATGTTGAGACAGTGTCTTCTAGTGATTTTCAAATTTATTAAATAATCGATTGTTACATTGGACAATCGATTGTCAAAGAGACAGTGTCTAAAATGCTTTTCAAAAACTGATAAGTAATCGATTGTTGAATTTGTGCAATCGATTGTGAAGCTGACCGTTGTCGTAAAATTTTCAAATACCGTCAGGTAATCGATTATTGATTCTGTATAATCGATTGTTTTGATTAAAATCCGGAAAAGATTTTTTGAACGTTATTGGGTAATCAATTATTGATTTTGTATAATCGATTGTTTTGATTAAAATCCGGAAAATATTTTTTGAACGTTGCTGAGTAATCGATTGTTGATTCTGGACAATCGATTGTTTGTGGTAAAATCTGGAAAGGATTTTTTGAACGTTGCCAGTAATCGATTATGGATTGTAAGTAATCGATTATCAAGCGTAAAATCTGGGATTGAATTTTGGTCTGACTGGCAGACAATCGATTGTTGGGGTTTGACAATCGATTCTCAGTGAGTAAAATCAGCAACTCTTAATTGGCAATTAGGCAACGGTAATGCCAAGTTTTTCAACTATAAATACAGTTTCATTTCAGTGTTTTAAACACAACAACATACTACAACTAATCATTACATTGCTATAAGCTTGCATACTTTTGTTTATCATTTTATATTCAATTTCATAAAGCTTTTGAGAGCCATATTCTTGTCCAAAGTTGTTGTGATCTAGAGCTTATTTCTTTTTACTCATACCTACTCATAAAGGAGTATATTGTTTGAGTGTTTTAGTGTTTGTACACTTGGAAGAGAATTGTGATTCTCTTGTTGTAAGGAATTTGTGTTTCCTTGGTTGAAGTCTTGGAGTGTTGTAACTCCGAGCAAAGGTGTTGAGGCTTGCGTCCTCAAGTTGTAAAGGTTTGTTAAGCACCCAGAAGCTTGACAAGTTAGTGGAAAATCTCGAGAGAGTCTCTCGGGGACTGGACTAGCCACACGTTGTGGTAAACCAGGATATATCTATGTGTAAGTTATTATTTATCGCACTTATTTACTTCCTGCAAATTTTAATTTCCGCAAGTTTACGCTAAATTTTATTATAACGCTATTCACCCCCCTCTAGCGTTAAGCGTATTTTCTAACAGCCAAAACATACCCACTCATATGAGGTCCGAAAACTCCAGAATGTACCTCGGTCATGATGGTTGTGGCCTATCTAGCATCTATGCATCTCAGCAACCCGAGATCTGGCGTTCTTTTGTATAACACCCCTCCATTGAATAAAAACCCACTTGATAAGCGACTAATTGTTCTCTTTTGGTCACTTGTGGCTTGTATCGGGTATACACCCTCCTGATATATTCTTTGATGTCGTGAAACCAGGGCGCACCATCAATATCCTCTTCTACCATATTACAGTAAGCATGTTGGTCGTGGACTTCAATATGCAGCGGGTCAACATAAGCCTTATCTGGATGATGCAACATTGACGCCAAAGTATCCAAGGCATCAACAACCTCATTGTGGATTCTTAGTATATGCCTGAACTTACTTACCGAGATCATTGACAAAGATCATGCAAGAATTGCCGATATGGTATGAGCTTCAAATCTCGTGTTTCCCATTCCCCTTGAATTTGGTGTACCAGAAGATACGAGTCCCCCAAAACCAAGACTTCCTGGACACCCATGTCTGCAGCTAACCTTAGGCCCAAAATCCATGCCTCATATTCTGCCATGTTGTTAGTGCAATAGAAGCGGAGCTGAGCTATAGCGAGGTAATGGTGTCGTGTATTAGAAATGAGTACTGCTCCTACCCCAGCGCCTTTCATGTTGGCGGCCCCATCGAAGAATAATTTCCATCCTGGCTTCTCACTCAGTTCCCCTTCATCAATATGTATCACTTCTTCATCGGGGAAGTATGTCTTTAAAGGTTCATATTCTTCTTCTACCAGATTCTCAGCCAGATGATTAGCCAATGCCTGTGCTTTCATTACAGTCCTAGTCACGTAGACAATGTCGAATTCGGTGAGCAGGATTTGCCATTTTGCAAGCCTCCCCATAGGCATAGGCCTCTGGAAGATGTATTTTAATGGGTCCAGGTGGAGATGAGGTACTGTGGTATATGATGATAGGTAATGTTCAACTTTTGTGCTACCCAATTTAGGGCACAACATGTCTTTTCAAGATGAGTGTACTGAACCTCATAAGCTGTAGATTTCTTGCTAAGGTAGTATATGGCCTGCCCCTTCCTCCCTGTGACATCGTGTTTACCCAGCACACATCCAAATGAGTTGTCCAAGACTGTCAGATATAAGATCAAAGGCCTCCCTGGTTCTGGTGGGACCAATACTGATGGGTTCGATAGGTACCCATTTATTTTATCAAAAGCCTCCTGGCATTCCTCCGTCCATTTGACCAAAACATCTTGTTCAACAGCTTAAAGATGGGTTCACCAGTGGTCCTGAGCTGAGCGATAAATCTACTGATGTAATTCAATCTTCCCAACAGACTCATCACCTCTGTTTTGTTCCTGGGATGCGAAAATTCTTGTATGGATTTGATTTTGATGGATCTAGTTCAATGCCTCGGTGGCTAACTATGAATCCTAGCAACTTTACCGATGGCACACGCGCAGGAATGAGTTTGAGATTATACCTGCGGAGCCTCTGGAAGAACTTTCTCAGATCTCTGACATAGTGGGACTGCTTCCTAGATTTCAAAATTACATCATCCACATCGACCTCAATCTCCTTATGTATCATATCGTGGAATATGGTTGTCATTGCCCTTATATAGGTTGCCTCAGCATTCTTCAGACCAAAAGGCATGACCCTATAGCATTATATTCCCCATGGTGTCATGAAGGCTGTCTTCTCTGCATCCTCCTCATCCATTAGAATCTGGTGATAGCTTGCATAACAATCCACAAAAGAGCCAATCTCATGTTTTGCACAATTGTCAATCAATATGTGGATGTTCGAAAGTGAAAAGTTGTCTTTTGGAATTGCTTTGTTGAGGTCACGATAATCGACACACACCCTAGTTTTACTATTCTTCTTTGGCACAGGCACGACATTGGCTAACCAAAAGAGGTATCTTGTGACTCAGATGACCTTTGCCTCAAACTGCTTGGTAACTTCCTCTTTGATCTTTACGCTCACATCAGTTTTAAACTTTCTTAATTTTTGTTTGACAGAAGGGCAAGTCGGGTCAGTGGGCATTTGTGAACCACCAAGTCAGTGCTCAGCCCTGGCATATCATCATACGACCACGCAAAAATATCTTTATATTCAAACAACGCTTCGATTATTTCTTCCCTAAGTTGTGGCTCAAGATGGACACTTATTTTGGTTTCTCTGATATTATCTGGGTCCCTTAGATTTACTGGTTTTGTATCGCTCATGTTTGTCTAGGGTTTTCATCTAAATAACACAACTCTTTACTAATTTTCTCAAATACCTCCTCATCATATTCTGGTTCATCTTCATATTCTATTTCTTGAATTATTACTTCTGAATTAGACCGACTTTCAAGACTGGGATGAAGAGTCCATATGCATGACATATCATTAGAGCAATCATAAAAATAACTATACAAGAAGGAAAAGAAAAGCAAAAAAAAATGAAAACTATCAGCACTGACAAAAAGGGAATTGCATTTCATTGAAATTGAAAGATAACAAGGTTTTACACATCCAGATGGACGGAACATAGACTTTGAATTAAAACCCTGGAATAATTCAGAGAAATTGAAAGAAAAATCAAAGCAAACGACCAAAACTCCTTCCTGATCAGGAGAGGAGTGGCTTCCCAATTGTTGACTTTTGCACAGGGTCCAATGAATTTCCCATTTGCTTTGCTAGAGCCTTCTCCGCCTTCTACCATATTCACATCCTCAAACAACCTTTCAAACATTTCAAGCAATTTCTTATCAGGATCAACCACAGAACTGGACCTTGTTGTTGTTAGGCGCTTCTTGGTCCGGCCCTAACAAATGATCTGGAGAGACACGACACAGTCTTGGGGAGGACCCACGCTTTCTTCCTCATCCTTCTAGCTCTCTTGATGTCTGCACTTGTAGGATTAAATCCTAAACCAATTTTTATATTCTTAGGGAGAGATATTGGTTGTATGATACCCTGAAATGATGCCCCCAAACCTTTTCCTGGAACAAACTCGTTCTTTAACATCTCAACAGCCACTAGAGTGACGTAGCGGCTAGCTTTAGCATTGGAACACACTCTCCTTCTAAAATCCACCTCAATTAATGGTACAATAACATCATTGTGAGCATACATGTGTCCTTGTCGTGCACAACTATTTCTTGTCGATCCCATTCAGATTTCACCATTTGATGTAAAGTATATGGGACTGCTCTAGCAGCATGGATCCAAGGTCATCCCAATAGCAGGTTGTAAGAAATAGCCACATCCAGCACTTGGAATTTCATGGTAAAATCAACTGGTCCGATTGTCAATTCGAGCACTATGTCACCTACCGAGTCTTTTCCCCCACCATCGAACCCTCGCGCACAAATGATGTTCTTGTGAATTCTTTCATCGTCCACATTCAACTTGTTCAATGTGAAAAGAGGGCAAATATTTGCGCTTGAACCATTATCGACCAACATTCGAGTGACCATAGACTCCTCGCATATTACCGTGAGATAAAGTGCTCTATTATGCTCGGTGCCCTCTATTGGTAATTCATCATCAGAAAAATTGACTCTGTTCACCTCAAAAATCTTGTTGGCTATCTTCTCCAATTGATTAATTATGACTTTATCAGCAACGTGGGCCTTGTTCAGGATCTTCATCAACACCCGATGGTTCTCGTCCGAATGAATCAACAATGATAACAACGAGATTTGAGCAGATATTTTCATCTTCTTCAGAAACTCTTCTGCTTCCTCTTCACTCACAGTTTTCTTCAACAGCAATTCTTCGGGGGAAAAGCACCTCCCCAATCAGGTCAATCCATAGATCTCACAATCTTCTTCTCTAACCTCCTTCCCTTTGTAAGTCACTGTTACTCGGTCATAGTTCCAAGGTACTGCCTTGATGCTGATCATTGGTAGCTGAGTTACAGGTTCGATAATAACATGCTCTGTGCGAGCGCCTTCCACAACAACCACGGGCTTGCTAGCCACCCTTGGTACAACCACTTTTACGTTTTCTTGTTTTATCATCCCGTCTTTCGGGGATTGCTTCTTGACTACAAAAAAGGCTCACTGCTTGTTCCACTCAATTTAAGAGTCGACATCTCGCTTGTTAAATTCTCAACCATATTTCGCTCAGTGGCTCGGATCATCATGATAGTTTGTGAAGGATTTTTGGGCTCTCCCTCTTTGTGCACTATCTCAATCATCTTTGTCTCTTGGTGAGCAAGCAGCGGGTTTTGATTAATATTGGGTGCTTCCGGTGCTTGCACCTCAATCCGGTATAAATCAATGAGTTCCTGAATAGCGCATTTCAGATGCCAATATTTCTCAGTGTCACACCCCGGGGCACCAGAACAATACTCACAACTGACAGAGTAGTCCATATTTCTCGGAGGAAGATTTGGCAATTTTTCTTCAATCGACCTCAACATATCTAACTATCTCAACCTGTGGAATAAGCTGGTGTATGACTCTCCCAATGGAGTGAAAGTTTTCTTCTTCTACATCCTCTCAATTTTTAAAGCTTAGTTGGCCCGGAAAGTTGGTCTTAGGGGTTGTTGGTAGGCTCTTGGAGGGTAGTTATTTTATGGAGCTGGGTAATTACTTTGCGGGGTTGGCGTATGCCATTGTGCGTGGGCGGGAGGTTGAGTATATGTTTGTGCAGGATGGACGGAGAAATGGGGATTAGGAGGTGGATAGTAATGTTATGGTAGGCTATATGGAGTGTATGGTAGATTTGGTGGTGAGGTCTGGGTTGGTTGTAATGGGATGGACCCCGGGGCCCGAACCAAGTTCCTGAGTCAATGGTTGCTACCTCTTCCTTCTTCTTCTTTCCAATTTCTCCCCCACTCCCACTTTGGATAGCCTGTGTGGTTGCTTTGATTGCAGAATAACTCATGATCTTGTTGGAATTGAGTCCCTCTTCGACAATACTCCCCATTTTCACTACCTCATTGAAGGATTTACCCACTGCCAATACCATGTGACCAAAATATGTAGGCTTCAAAGCTTGCAAGAAGTAATTTACCATTTTGCTTTCCTTCATTGGCGGGTCGACCCTTGCTGCTTGTTCCCTCCAACGGAAGCCGTATTCTCTGAAGCTCTCATTGTGCTTCTTTTCCAGTTTCGTTAAAGACTAGTGATCCGGAATAATTTCAAGGTTATACTGAAAATGATAGGCAAATGCTTGTGCTATATCGTCCCATGTGTACCACCGAGCATGATCCTATCGGGTGTACCACTCCCACGCTGAACCCCTCAAACTTTAACTGAAGTATGCCATTAGCAATTCATCCTTTCTGCCTGCCCCTCTCATCTTGCTGCAGAAACCCCTTGGATATGCCATCGGATCGCCATGTTCATCGTATAAGTCGAACTTGGGCATCTTAAAGCCTGGAGGCAATTGTACATCTGGGAACAAACAGAGGTCCTTGTATGCCACACTCACTTGACCACCTAATCCTTGCATATCTCTAAATGATTTATCTAGACTTTTGACTTTCCTGAGCACCTCTTGCTCGGGATTTTTGACCGGTTTTTCAGCCTCCACAGGGATTTCAAAACGAGGAGCGTAAGAGTAAGTTTCATAGGCTTTGAAAGCGGGTTTTGGTGGGTAATACTGATTATCATGAGCTTGGAGCAAAGGTTGACTGGATGATCTGTGGAGTGTGGCGGGAGGAGGTTCCACATAGATAGGAGCAACTGGTGGATGGGGAAGGTGAACAGCTTTGGGTGGTGAAGCTGGGGGTGCCTGAGAAGTTGTACCCTAGTATTGTGGGCAGATGGGGAAGCTTGGGGGTGGATTAGTGGTAGGGTGGTCATGTGACTGGGCTAATAGTGGAATTAAAGTCGGGTTAGCAGGATAAGTTGGTGGTGGCTGCCCTCTCATCCATGCCTGATACACTTCAGCCATCTGATGCTTCAAGTTGTACATCTCCTCTTTCATTGCGTTAACATCCAACTCTTCCACCTCTTTCGAGGGATCAATGATACTTGCATCGGTTTCTAGGTTGGCCATAGTTAGCTTGCTTTTTGACCGAGTGTTATAGGATTGGGTTGCCAGAATGACGCAAAAATTAACCACCTGTCTGAACTGGATAAGACAACACAAAAATTTGTTAGCGGTTAGGCTTCAACACATAGGTAGCCATATATTCAAGGATGAATGCATCTAAATAGTTACTGATTTCTATTATGCACATGGATTGGCTGTATTCGTCATCCCGTCTTTTTATCTTATGCCCCTTTCCTCTCTTGTTTTCTTTTCTTCTTCCCTTTTTTTTTGCTCAACTTTTTATGCCTACCTTCTTTTGTGATTTATTATTCTCTCCTTTATTTTACCGTTGCTCCTCTGATGAATCTCTCTTTTCCTCTCTTTTTTCTTATTTTGGTTATGGTCGAATGCTATGGAGATTGCCTACGTATCATGATCCCGCATGAATCAGACCGAGCGTAGTTCTGGCAAATAAATGCAGAAAATATTTTGGAAATTTTTGATTTCAAAAAGTAAAAACATTTGATTACAACTACTAATCAACCTTAAGAAAAGAAAGAACCATACTGTGACTCAAATGGAAACAACAGACTCTAATGTAAAGATGAAAACAACTGACTCGACAACCTACTATAGACTCGAATAAAAGAAAATACAGACTTCACAAATGGACAAACAGATTTGAAAATTATGACTACATTAAGGCCTCTAATGCTCCTGGGGCCTATGGGATATCATTCGGTCTCGCCACATGTCTGTGTGCTAAATCCCCTTGGAGGTGGTGGAGCTCTTCCATCACTTGACGAACAAAGGTCATGGCGGTGGCAAAGAATATAGATCTTTTCATATCTTCATAGTGGGCCACACTTTATGGTGATGAAATTGACGATCATCCGTACCCTCTATCTTATAGCCCCCTTTTCTTGTAACAATCTCCAATCTAATGGGCCTTTGCCTCAAAAGTTTGTTCAGCTACATGATTCAGCTCTTGGAATTGTTGCAAATCTCTCTCCAACCGTGCTATTGCTATGTAACAATGCTCTCTTTCAGCCTTGAAGTCCTTCGCTTGCTTGACCATTTTGTTTTCAACCATGATGACCCTCTTCTTCAACCCCGCAACGTGGTTGTCATACCTTTCTCTCAATGTTCAATCATGTGTGCCCATTCTTCTGCATTTTTGGCCAATTGTTTTCGGGACCTGAACAGTTCACCCTCTACTTTGTTCAAGTCAAAACCATAATCTCCTACTTTCCGCCTTAGATTGTCTATGAGCTTTTCATCCTTCGCACTTCTGGCAGGATTCTCTACGACTATATTCATTTTTTGAATATGAGCTAGCAAAGCATCATTTTCGTTGGCCAGTCTTTGCTTTTCCCCCTCGTCTGCCGTAGCTTGCAAAACATTCTTGAATTGAAGGTCTTTGACTTGTTTTTCCAATTTCCCTATTGGGGCCATGTATTCGTTTTCCTTGGCTAACCAATTTCATTATTCTTGTGACACCTCGACAAACTCCTGAAGATGTAGTCTCTTAGCCGGTCTTTCAAACTCCACTTCCCTTTGATACCAAGCCAGGTACCCTGGTGCAACCTCGCATTTAGACAAGTCTCGTACTCGAGTGTCCGCCGTCAAGTTCTGACATTTGCTCCAAATCTGGCAGAATGATGCTTCGTGAAACTGACCATTAGGACCAATTTCAACCACATGCCGACTAATGTCTTCATCCGTGGGAACATTTTGGCACCTCCCTAACTGTCTTAGCACCCTGTACGGAGCATAAGGTTGGATAAATCGGAGGCCCATTAGAAAGAAATGAGGCCCGGTAGCTGGCATATATATAATTTCATCAATAGGGAGCCACACAAATGTCCACTCTATTTGACTTGCGCTTATGGTCTGTAGATATGGTACCTATTTTGTAACCCTCTTTGGTAATCTGAACCCATCAACTTTGGTATAAAATTCCTCTATGCAGCTCTTTTACGAGGACCGATAACTCATGAATTGAGCTCGATGGCACAGGATTTCAATCATCCATATCTGTAACAACAAATTGCATCCTTCAAAGAAATCTCCTCTGGGTTTACAGGCTGTGAGGGCACAGAAGATTTCAGATAATATCATGGGTATGAGAGTGCTTTTGGCCTGAGTGAGCAAGGTGGTGACAACCCCTGCTATCCGTATGTTCATATTTTTGTCTTTCCGTGGGAACACCAAAAGGCCCAAGAAAAATACCATAAATGCAAAACACTGGTGTTGTTCCTATTTGAGTCGGTTTCCCTTACTGTAAATTTTATTTCTTGGGTCGTTAAACCCCCCTATATGCCTGTATCTTTGGTATATAAACTATGGAATGCAAAACCCACTGACAGATCTGGATTGTGAACCCCCTGCTTATCTTTAGTGAGTCCAAGAATTTGTGCACAACGACAGCCCTTGGCGAAATTAGATACTAATGTCTTAGAGAAATTTTAGGAACCCCAATATATCCAATTATTTCTTCCAGGGTTGGGGTGAGTTCAAAGTCTGAAAAATGAAATAATGTTGTGGGCTGGGTCCCAAAATGTAACCAATGCCTTTATAATATCTCCTCTAGGATTAATTTTTAATAACCCGGTGAGTCCTCCCAAGTGAGCATTGACCTTGTTTTGTCCCGATTCACCTAAATCATTCCACCACATGTGCACCTTCAAATGGATCTTGTTTATGACTGTTATCGGCAAATTTTATTTCGTTCTCATTCTGCACATTTATTAAGTTGGTTAAGCAAAAACCATGATTTATTGGACTCAAAAAAAAGTTAATTTTTTTAAATTTTCATTTAAAAATAAAATCCTGGATTTGCAAATACGGCCTTTCAACACTTCCGGAGGAAGGTTTTAAGGCTGTGCCTGCCACCGGCCACAATTTGGAAAATATCCAGAGCGGTCCTTCTTGCAAAAACAGCCTTCCGTCGGGCTTTTGGGGACATTCGGCTAATTTGACAAGAACGGCTTTATTTATTTATCACAAACAAAAATTTGGTTTTTTGGCTATATTTGCAAAAATAAAGTTGGGCCCGATGGGGGTTGCCTACGTGCCTCACGCCCTATGAGAATTAAACTGGCGAAGTTCGGGCAATTTTGACAGAATTAAAAACCAACTTTTATTTTTCTTTTTCTTACTTTTTTTTTATTTTTTTCGAAAACAAACTCCTTTCTTTTTTTCTTTTTTTTTTCAAAATTTCGGCAGCATTTCAATATCGGTTTTTAAAATAGGTAAATCCCTTCCTCATCCCACACACTCGTTATCTTCTTTTGCCAAATTCTCCTCTTTTTTCCTTTTTCTCTCTTTTTCTCTTTTTCTTTCAAAATCCGGTCGGCATGCAAATCCGGAATAAATGAACAAATAGCACGCAAAATGCATCAGGATGGTCCATTATTTTGGGTGCACTTGTCCTAGTCGGACACAACCCCTGGGTTGAGTCCCCGAAGTCAAATGCATGATGCAAATAAGCGTTCCTACTAGGGATCTGGCATGAGGTTAAGTTATTCTAGGTTCAAAACCTAGGTATATGTTCTAGACTGTGTACCCGAGCGGACAACTCTAGTCGAGGAGGGGGCTACATACCGGAAACCAAAAGGTCATCCAGCTTTGTAACTTGTCCGAGCCTCTTTCTTATATAAAGGTATGAAACTAACAGAATAGGGAGTCTCGGCCAACGACCACATCCCCGAAGATGAGAAGAGAACGATTTCACAGCAGTTTATATAAAATTCAAATAATACTAAAGCGGTAAAACAACATTTAGCACATTGGGAAAAGCCATATAATAAAATCAGATAATAAACAAATCCAAATACACAACTATTTTAAGCTCGAATTCTGAACCCTGAACTAGAGATTCTAGATTCGATCCCCAGCAGAGTCGTCAGAGCTGTCACACCTCCTTTTTTAACACTACAACCCCGATGAAGAGCGTAGATCAAGGAGTTTATTCAATTAAAGGACAATCGAAATGGGATTTATTTATTTAGAGATTTCAGAGTCGCCACTTAGGATGATTAATGGTGTCTCAAGTCACCGATTTAAATCCCGAGTCGATGAAAATTTGAATCTGTTTACAGTCTGCAAGCCAGAAATCCGGGTAAGAAATTCTGTTAACCCCGGAGAAGGTGTTAGGCATTCCCGAGTTCCGTGGTTCTAGAACGACCACTCAACTATTATATTCGGCTTTAATTATCTGATTTTAATATAGTTTTTGTACATATGCACCAATTTTAACTTTTAACCGCTTTTATTTAATTTTAAAAGGATTGCAACGTTGTTAAAATGCGTCTCGAATCACATCACATAAATGCACCTGTAGTCTTTGACATATTTCAACATCGTAGGGATTTTGATTTGGGTCACATAAATGCGCATTCGAATTCAGGAAAGTAAATTATTTAACTAGCGTGCCTAAAGCAATTGAATATTTTGAAATTTGCGAGTGCCACGAAAAATTCTCTAGGCGGTGCACCCGAATTCTATGGATTAATAATAAATTAAGCGAGACCCATGTCATTATTCAATTTTATTTGGCATTGGCACACCCCAATTCAAAATTAAAAAGATTAATTTAACTAGGACTCGGAGGGCTATTATTTTCTATACGGCTTGCCTTAATTACTGAGAAATCGAGTCTATTTGTCGGTTGATCCTACGTCAAAGAACCAAGATATTAAACGAGAATTGCCAACGAAGTTAGTCCTTTATGGTTTAGCGAAATTAAACAAATTCAAGCCCAGGATGTCCACAAGTCTTTCATGAATGCTTGCTAAGACTTGGCCTGGGAGGAGCCCATTTGAAATGGACAAGTTGATTCAAAACAGACGACAGCCTATTGAATCTGTTGTGAACTTCTCCCATTTGGCAAACGAGAGGCCCAGTTCTATACATCCCCACATCCGCTTGACCAAAGTAAACCCAATTAATTAAACTATAAGAGGTCAAGGAATTAAACTAATGAAGTTATTTATGACTTCACTAATTAAACAAGTTCAACAATTAAGAGATTACCAAGTGAACAGTATCAAGTGATACCTAAGACATTGCTTAATAGTTCAAAACAAGACAAGCATCAAGACCATCCCTGACTTTGTTCTTGTGACCCAAACACAGCAGCATGCCTTACTAATTGAAAATCAACACAATACTACCTGTAGTCCAAGGACTGGTCTCTAGTACTGTCCAGCACAGAAAATGAATACAGAGATAACTTGTGAGCATTTTGGAGTTATGGCACCATCCAAACAAACAACTACAGCTAGCTTATAAACCCAGACTTGCAAAAATATGACATCATGCCATCTTACAAGTGAAATTCTAACTAGAATATAAATGAACAAGAAGAACATTTGAAAATAAAAAATAAAAAATAAAAGCATAATCTACATATCAATCGCATGATCCTTGAAGAATAAAAACTGAATCTCAGCATTCATCATTAATCTTCCATGTTAAGCATATAATTTTCACTTCACATGTGATTCAAAGTGCAAAAAATACCTGGATATTGAAAGAACAAGTACAAGGGTAAAGAAGCAGGGAGCAGAGGCAACAGAACCCAGTAAGAAGGTATCAACACCAATTTAAACCCAGAAAATGTTGTGCTATTGTCTAGAAACTCGTTTCAATCAAATAAAACACAGCAAACTTCAAATTATACTCGATCCCCAAACCATTGTAATCTCAGCTAACCAAAGATTGCTTCGGAATTAGAAAGGAGTTCAAAAATCTCTGAAGAGTTCCAATGGAACAGTTGAAAGTTCAGCTCCTTGTATTTCTCTATGTTTTTTTATCTCTAGAATCTCTTCATTTCTTTCAGATCCTCAATGGAATAGTAGCAGTTTCTTTGTATTTTTTTTGTTTTTCTCTGATTTTTTTCATTGAAGTCTCTTAATAACTCTCAACTTTTTTTAAAAAAAAAGTCTCCAAGTTTTCTCAGAACTTCATCGCTCGAAATCTCTCCTTGTTTTTAAGCTCTCAAATCTCTTTTTTCAGAATTTCATCCTTGCCTTCTAAGGCAAGCAAGAATACCTTTATGGGCAAGGATTAGAGCAACCCTTAGGTTTTCTATTTCACTTTTAGTCCTTTAGTTTTTAACTTGTGGGCCAAGTTTTATTACCAAAATTAACAGAAAACTCCATACTAGAAGTTTCTATGATTGTCATTAAAAGATTCCCTAGCTAACTTACCTAAACTACCTTGCTTACCCACCCTGAATTACCCAAGAGATATAGAGCTGAGTCCAAATATTTTAAAACTAACAAAACACTGAACTGAACGACTCCATTTTGATGTAGAATTAAAGAACAACTAATAAATTAAACACAATTGATATGAAATCAAATCACGCAATTCTGATGAAGGGAAGATTAACAGGCATAAAATTATCAAAAAATAGGAGGAAAATAAACAAATTAAGAAAAAACTTAACGAACTAAACACAATTCAAATAAAATCATGCAACAAAAAGGTAAAAATCATAATAGTGCAAATTTCCAAAATCTAATGTCCTAGAAGAAATTAGAAGAAGAAAGAAAAGGGAAGGACAACCAAAACTAGCATTTTAAACTCAGGAACTAATGAAGATAGAACGAGATTCAAAACTCACAGGACCAAAGCCTAAAATCTTCATGCACCGGTCAGATTTTCAAACTAAAATTCGAGTCATTTGAGGTATATTCGAAGAAAACCATTTATGGATTTGCCATGAGGGAGGTGAGGGGTTCTTTTGGTGTTAATTTGTGGTGATTTGGTGGCGCCGCCGCCATGTCCGACGAAGGAACCAGATTGTCTGGCTAATATTCAAGATGTTTTGGTAGGATTCAAGGGATAGTAATGGTGGATTTAGACAGAGGATAAGGAGGGGAAGGGATGGTGTAAATTTGACGGCCATTGGAGTTCCGCCACTGCCGTAGGCGATTTTCGGTCGGCGGCGGACGGCAGTGCCGGCGGTGGTCGGCGGAGATGGGGTGGTTCTAGGGTTCGATGTGTGAGAGGTTAGAGAGTGGAGGGGTAAGGTTTGGACACACACACACACACACACACACATATATATATATATATATATATATATATATATTAAGACATGCAAGTTCTCAACCGTTGGATCTTGAATCCTCGACGGTTGAGATTAATTTGGGCAAAATGATGTCGTTTCGATTTATTAGGGGCTGGACCGGGTTATGGGGTATTGAACCAGTCTGGGATGAGTTACGCTTAGTCTAGGGTGCATTTGGGCTGGTTAATTGTCCCAATTATTTTTATTCTCTTTTTCCTTTTTCAGATTTTTCATATTTTTTTCTTTTTTTTTTCTTTTTCATTTTCCAAAATTACTAAAATCCAATTATAAATACCAAATTAAAGTATAAAATGCTAATTAATCCTACATAATCATTATCACAAATATATTAAATAATATTTAAAGAAAAATCACCTAAAAATCAAAATTTAAACTAAAAGAGCAAATTAAACTATTTTTTTGATTTTCCTTTTATAAAATGACTAATTGTTAATTAATTCTTGAAAAATGATCAAATCAACTTCTAAATTCACATGATTAATTAAAATGCATAAAAACAATTAACGAAAAATGCCACAATAATTGATAAATCGCAAATAAATAAAAAAAATGATTTTGTTTGAATTTATGGGAGTAATTCGCATTGGGCAAAAATCACATGCTCACAATAGGTACGAATCATTCTTACGCATGTGCGGCCGCTGGGCTAGCAATTTGAAACCGCAAAATACGAGATTGCGGGTGCGAAATACTCGTCTGCAGATGTGATACTGGGAAAAAACATTAAGGTCGGAATTGGTTAATTCTTCCTTTGGTTTTGGGGTTTGAAGCTTGAGTTTTGGGTGATTCTAAGGAGTTCTTCACGAGTTTGATTTGGGTAAGTGTTCTATATCCAAAAATGATAATATTTCATAATTTCATTGTTATATTCATCAATTATTTGTGAATTTAATGGAAGAATATGTGAAAAATTTCGAAATCTTTCAAAAATGTAAAATGGAGATTTGGGGGACGATTAGTTATCAGAATTTGATAATTTTGGTATGGTTAGACTTATATCGAAATGTGTGTTCGAATTTCACTAAGTTTTATCGGGTTCTGAGGTGGGAGCCCGGGGTTGACTTTATAGTGTAAAAGAAACGTCATAGTTTTATATCCGGAATTATTTTCTATGGAATTTAATTAAGTTATGAAATTATTTTGGCTATATTGAGCCGTCCCAAGGTCGTTTCATGAGAGAAGGCCATTTTTAGAGTATTTGCCTAACTTCTTTAATGTAAGTACCTTGCCTAACCTTGTGTGGGGGAATTATCCCTTAGGCATTGAATTGTATGTACAATTTGTGTAATGTAAAAGCCCTGTATGCGAGGTGACAAGTACGTACTCGGGCTTATATGTGCAAATTCTATCGATATAAACTCTACGTCAATCCTTATATATTTAATTGAAAATTGTTGGCACTTGTTATATCATATATTCACCATGCTTTATTGAAAGTTGTGGTTACTTGTTACATTCTTTATTTGACGAGTTTCTCTCATACACTTATTGGAATTATTACCACTTTGACCATTTCGGAGATTCTCTTATAGTTATGTTGTCAGTACGTGGAGACACTTTTATTTTTGGTATTATCTTAAAATATTTAAATGGAAATCTAATTTATCAAGAAGCATTGATTTACTTTATTTGAAGTTATGTTTAAAAGAGATGTTGTAGGGATTTTATGCGCATTATGATGAGCCATGGGCTATCTATTATGGAACTATTTGATATTGTTGAACCTTTGCAAAGGTTGTGGCGTATGGGCATTTGTGATATCGGTTGATTTTGATGTGAATTATTGTGATGATAGCACTTGTAAATTGTTGTGCGATTTGGTTATTGGTATCTAGAGTATATGTAACGACTCGAATGGTATTTTGGGAATTTTCACTTCGCTCTATAGTTTGGGGGAACGAATAGCTCTGTATGATGTATTAGAACTTCTGTAAAAAAATTGAGTTCATTCCGAGTTGATTTGATATGTTTCGGCGTGAGTTTTTAGAAGTCGAAAGTTCATTAAGTTGGATTTGAGGCGTGTTTTGTCGTTTCGATATTGTTATGTGTATTTTGAGGCCTCGAGTACGTCTGTATTATGATATGGAGCTTGTTGGTACGTTTGGATGGGGTACCAAGGAGCTCAGGTGAGTTTCGAATGAGTTTGGATTATGTTGCATTTTTCTTATGTTTTAACGTCGTTTCTTCAAGCATAAATGGTACCACATTGAACAAATGGCCTTTGATTTTTGTTTTGATTGAAACGATCTGTATCCTAAATACGGAGCCATAACAAAAAGAATCATCAAATCTGGCCATTGTATTGAGGATTTTATGGTCATCTTACTAAGAATTGGGTTGCTACATTTTTAGATTAATTACGAAATTACCACTGATTGCATATTTAAAAATCTACACTATTTCCAAATATAGAAATCAACATATCTCTTTCAATATAAGGCCAGATAGAATGATTCAAGAACCTAACTTGACTAACATTTCACAAGAAATCTATTGAAGGCATCAAAAGCGAGTTTCGGGATCACTTGGCATGAGAAGTGAGGCACAATAATTGGTAGAAAAATACATAAAATAAGGGTTTATTCATTTGGTTATATTTTGAGTTGGGGAAATTTGATTTGGGTGATTTTGGAGGTGATTTTTACCATATGAATTGGGGTAAGTGTTCTCTACTCGGTTTTGATTATATTCCATGAATCCATCTTCATTTTTGGCATTTGACTGATGATTTCAAAGTAATTTTTGGGAGATTTTACCTAAAGTTTCATAAAGTGAATTTTTAAGTTTTGAATAATGATTCAAAGTCTAAATTGGATGAAATTAGTATGGTTGGACACATAATTGAATGAGTTATTAGATGAGTTTTGTCGGGTTCCAAGATGCGGGACCAAGTTGGGCTTTTTGGCCAATTTGGGACTTTTGATTAAGATTGGCCCTTTTCGATTGGGATTGGTTCCTTTAGCATTTTTAATGTATTTGAGTTGTTTTTGGTTAGTTTTGAGTCATTTGAAGGTCGTAACGCGCGAAATGACATTTTTAGAGCATCGCTTGGCTTGCTCAATATTAGAATTGGCTAGTTCGAGATAAGTAACTCTTCTAAACTTAGTGCTAAGGGTACGAAACCCCAAACTACATGTTATATGATTGATGATAAGGTGACGCACATGCTAGGTGGTAGGCATGTGGACTTTCACCCTGTGAATTGTGACTCTGTCATTTTCATGGCACTATTTAGTGGTTCTATTTTGTTGATATCGGTGTTTTTACCATGTGATAAAGCAACTGAGTTCATAATCATGCTAGATATTGTGGTTAGGATATATGCAGATATTGTTAGGGCCTAGAGTGGTCGTTGCTTGTTGTCATCTTACTGATTCCATTGATATTTCGTACTCAGTCATATTCATACATTCATATCATATCTCAGTCTTAGTTGTTACTTATTTACATCATATCATTTTTCCAGGTTGACTTCCATGACATTGTGAGCTCACGGGTGATATTGGAGAGATTGATGACTGAGTGAGGCCGAGAGCCTGATTATGAGTGACAGTTATGGGACCGGGCTGCATACTGCAATAGTTATATTGATTTATGATAGCACTTGGGCTGAAGGAGCCCCTCCATAGTCTGTAACACACCCCAAGTGAGTGCGGATGATATTATTGAGGGATGGATTTCCCTGGATATGGATTTGTTTGAAGTACTTGATAGCTGGATATAGATTTCTCCAAGGGGATGGATTGCCCTTTTTCTTCGATACTGGGTGACTTACATTCAGTGTTGTATATGTTTTGGGATGGATTTTCCTAGGTCATATGGACCATATACAGTACCGAATGGTTGATCATGATGAGTTGAAAGCGTGAGGTAGTGAGATTGAGAATTCTGAGAGTATGAGTACATGATTTACCTCTGAGATACATTGTATTGGCATGCACACATGACATATAGGCATAGAGATGCATTTCTTCTCATGTTATACGGTATCACATCATTCACAATTATACACACATCTATATGTGGGCTTAGAGGGATATTTCATACTTGCTATCGGGAAAGAAAATGAAACATCTTATCTATTGTGAAAAGAATTTTGTAAAAATTATAGTTTCAAACTATCTCGTATATTTCAAAAATTTTGGTAAAAGATTTGGTGTTTTCACTGTTATTCTTGAAAAGCATAACTACTTTCGAAAAATTATGAAAAAGCTAAGCATTTTACTTCTGAAGTGCTTCCTTATCTATATGTTATACATTATTATAAATTGTTGCTTGGCTACTGGAGTTGGACTCGACCATATTCTAACTCGTCACTACTTTCAACCTAAGATTAGGTTTGTTACTTATTAAATACATGGGGTCGGTTGTACTCATACTACACTTCCTGCACATTGCGTGCAGATTTCGAATGTCGTTGTTTCTGTGTTCGATGGGAGCTAGATTAGAAAATGCATGCGTCCATATTGTATCTACCTCTTGTTCGTGGTAGCATTAGATTATAAAACTCTGTTTATGTACTTTTCAAACAGATATGCATTTATTTCTTATCTGCTTTGTAATCTCTACTCTTAGAAGCTCATGATTTGTACTACCAGTACTTGAGAAATGTATAAGATTTAGATAAATCTCTTGTTTAAATTGTATGATTGAATATTATTATCGGATAGCATAGTTGGCCTACGTAGTGGATTGGGTTAGGTGACATCATAACTAGTAGATTTTGGGTCGTGACAGATTGGTATCAGATCTCTAGGTTCACAGGTTACAAGTCATGAGCAAGTGTCTTGTATCTTGTCGATCGGTATGATGATGTCCATACCTATCTTCGAGAATCTACAAGACATTTAGGATATGAGCAACTCATGAGCAAGTGTCTTGTATCTTGTCAATCGGTATGGTGATGTCCATACCTATCTTCGAGAGGTTACAAGACATTTAGGATATGCTACCCATATTTTCTTCCTTATCGTGCAATATTGATTCAGCTTGAAACGTAACTCTTTGAATTCCTTCCACATATTCGTATGTGTATGTGAGCGCTCGTAATCGGTTGTGTATCAACAACTTGTGATCTTATGGATGAGGTGCGAGATGTGATTTTAGTATGCTGATGATGGTCCAGTCTGGAAAACTTGAGGCCGGGTTTTGACTGCAGTTTGAGCAAAGAGATGTTGGTTTTGTGAGCATGTGCTTTTGAAATTAAATGTCCGTTAGTGTCCCTATTGGTGGAATTTGTGGCTGGATGGATATGTGATGAGTATGATGTGACTGCGAGATGTGTTCATATGGTTTGAATGTGACGAGAAGGGTTTACTTAAGGTATAGAAAGAACTATTAGGTGCTTGATTTCCATCTTGATTTGACTTATAGTATTGAATTATGGGTGTGTTGAAGGATCTTTTCATGTTTTTTAGTTGATGGGTGAAGTAGATTTTCATGTCGCGATATGAGTTCAGAATCAGGAAGATTAAGTGATTGCATAATAGTTATGACAGTGGAAGGGTATAAAGAAATATTAGTTGAGGAGAAGCAGGTGGGTTATCTCCTGCGGGGTGTCTTGAGGTTGTGTGATCCCTATGTTGTTTTGTAAGGGGTTTTCTTTTACTAGTGAGTTATATCTGTTAAAATTTGAGTTTGGATCGTGTATGAGGGCTGGCTTGACCGCTATAAGGGTGAATGCAAGATTTGTAGATAATATGAGATATTAGATGGTTTGCGTTACATAAGCTTATGAAGGATTTAGTTGAATTTTAGTGCGGGATTTTGGGCAGAAACAGAGTATGGGTATTATAAATTATCAATTGCTTTATTCTTTGGCTTTGAACCAAGTGAGGGAGTTTGCCATCAATGGGTTGATTGCGCGGTTATGTGTTGTATTAGTTTCAGTTTGAGGTATACTGGTGAATCAATTATAGCTTATAGAGGTTTGGATCGAGGATGACTTGAGTAAGGGTATTTTGGATATGGTTTGTATTACAAACTCTGGGTATATGGAAATCATAGAAATGATTGAGTGGTTATTCATGAAGGATGCAATGTTCAGGGAGTAGAAATTTACTCGGTTTCTTAGAGGTGTGAATTACTTCTTAGGGTGTTGGGTGCAAATGGGGCAAATGTCTTTCGGTCCGTTTGGGTGGTGCTATTTAGATTCAAGTAGAGTCGATGACTCTCAAGAATGGTTTTAATGAATTCAAGATTTATACGTGGCAAATGAGAATGTTGCGGATTTGTATATCGCTAGAAGCTGAGAGTTACATTAGATGGTGTCGAGACTAAAAGTGATTCTATATTATTATGGATTCTACATTCAGTATCAGAAAGGTAAAATGAACAACTTTAAATTCATAGAAGGTCTCTTCAGTGTGGGTATCTTAGTTGTTGTACTTCTGGGGTGCTTAAGAGAGCATTCATCGGCTTATGAGCCTTAGAGAGGTATGGTTTTATGCTTGGGTCTTGTGTGGTGAGTTTTGGTTAAGTATTGTGGTATTATGGCGAGGAGAAGTATCAATATGAAGGCGATTCGAGAGGAACTCGGAGAGTTAGGATAGTTTGGTAGCGGGTTGGATCAGCATGGTAACAAATGCAATATGCTCTTATGGTCCTTATGTTGTAGTGAGTTTCTACATGTGTTTTGTGGCAATACTCTTGGGTTTTGACAACCTGCACAGCTTGGTTGAGTTAGAGGGATTCAGTCCTGAAGGTGGTTTCATACAAATAGAATTCAGAGCGTTCTTGATGGCTTCTACCACAGTTAGAGATGTATGTTTCCTACTAGCGTGTGAAGCATGTTATGTATAGTGTTTCTCTTGGATGGAATGAAATGGAATGTTCTTGGCTAATTAAGTATGCAGTTTCCTGTGGCTCAAAATTGATTACGATATTCTCTTATTTTTCGTATGATGGCATAGTATGTGCGGTGTGTTGTGTATGGTTGAGATTGTATGTGTAAGGTCACGGTTCAATTTTGAAGGGAAGTACATAAATTCTTAAGCATGGACGGTTTTAGATGACTAGGTAAACGACGTTACTATTTTGTATGGCTTGCTAAGAGTATATGTTTTAGAAGGGACAATGTGTTTTGGTATATGGATACTTCATTGGTATTATGGCACTCTCTTGTTTGATCGACTGTTGATGTTCAAATTTTGCTTTGTGGCACAGAAGTATCATTGAAGTATTTCTCGTGGCATGATCGTATATTGGAGGAGTGTTAGACATTCAGGCGGTGGAGTTGAGAAAAGATATGGTAATGCGCGTGTTCTATGGATTTGGACACTGAGAATTCTCATGAGTTGATTATTTCATGGTCGTGGACCTTAAAAAAAAGTAACCAAGGTTAGTCAAAGGATAGTATATGTTGTGATTCAGTCATTTTGGACTTTCAGAGGGTTATTTATTTATTGTGAGTGAACATAGTTGACTTGGATCCATTGGTACGCCCAATTTGGGCGTGTATTCGACACCAAGTCGAATTGGTTGGCTCCATATCGATATTGATAAGATGTTCCATTCAGTTGATGTTGACCTTATTCGTGTTTTGAAATGATCCATGAGTTACTCTTCTACTCTACGAGGAGTTGTGATTCGTTGGTAATATGCACATATGGTGTGGTTCTATTTGAGCTCTATAGTGAAATTTGAGCAAGATGAGTATTTGGGTACTGCAGGATTGATTGTCTATCGGCTATGTTCTTTTCGGATTATGGTATTGTGTAATTTCTCTCTATGGTTACGGTAATGCACTTTGGGTACCCGATGTCGAATTTCACATAGTTATTGATTATAAGCGAGGCGGCTTGAGGTTTACAATATGGACTAGCATTTGGATGGGTTACGTATTGTAGCAGAGTTATATAGAGGTATGATCCTTTATGTTAGATTCGTGCATTTTGGTTTTGCGGTGTGTGATAGGTTCTTAGCATTCCATTGTGGCAGTAATTGGTGAGCTTGCGAGATAGTTCTCTCGTCTGAGTCATTTTCCATGAAGTGAGACAGTTCTCTTGTCTGAGTGATTTTCTATGATTGATTACATTTGGAATGTTGCTTATGGGTGCACGAGTTATGGCTTTAGATTGTATTTATATGTCATGTCACTAGACTGGTCGTGTTGGATGAGATGGGGTCATTGGACCTAGAATGAATAATATCGGAATTGATTACAGAATGGTTGGAAGAACAATATCAAAAGTCGGCTTAGAAATTTGTTGTAGTCCTTATTGAAGGAGAAGGAGCTCGATGACTTATTGATCTGGAAAATAGTTATGAGTTTCTGCATGTTTATTTCATCATTAGAAGTATATAAAGGTGTTAAAATGAGGCTATCTTTGATAAGAGGTTTATTACCAGCAATGGATTATTTTGAGCAGCTATAGTTATTAGAAATTATCGCTATGAGTGTTTGAATTATGTGGTATATCATGTGATTTCATCTTGGGTTATGACTATGGCTTGATACATTTTGTTCAGAATTATACAGTGTATAGATGAGAAGTTCAAGTCTTGTAGTAAATTCCAGATATTGGAAATTGGATACTTTGTTTTACAAACTAAGGATGGAGTGATGATACTCAGTTGTATGGTGTTGTCGGGCCTAGTTGAAATAGGGTGATGTGGGATCACCCCCAGGTATATTCATGGTAAGGTTACACGACGGTTTGATTCCTTAGGAACAACTCTTGACACGTTCCAGGATAAGCGTATGTTTAAGGGGGGAGAATGTAACGACCCGACTAGTCGTTTTGAGCATTTGCACTTCACTCGGTGGTTTGAGGGAGCGAGTAGCTCCGTATGATGTATTAGGACTTGTGTGCAAAATTTGATTTAATTCCAAGTTGATTTAATATGTTTCATCGTGAATTTTTGGAAGTGGAAAGTTTGAAAGTTCATTAAGTTTGATTTGAAGTGCATTTCATCGTTTCTATATTGTTATGTGTATTTTGAGGAATTGAGAAGGTTAATATTATGATATAGAACTCGTTGGTATGTTGTCACATATAGAACTCGTTGGTATGTTTGTACAGGGTCCCGAGGGGCTCGAGTGAGTTTCGAATAGGTTTGGGTTATATTGCGCTCATTTTTTTGTATGTTTCGACATTGTATATTTAAGAATAAATGGTACCACATTAAACAAATGGGCTCCGGTTTCTGTTTGATTGAAGCATTAGATACGTATCGTAATCATGGAGCCATAACAAAAATAATCGTCAAATTTGGATATCGTATGAGGATTTTATGGTCATTTTACTAAGAATAAGGTTGCCAAATTTTTAAGATTAATTATGAAATTGCCACTGATTGCGTATTGAAAAATATCCAATATTCCCAACTATTATAACCAACATCTCCTTTAATATAAGGTCAAATGGAATGATTCAAGAGCCTAACTTGACTAAAATTCCACAAAGAATCCATTGGAGGCAACAAAAGTGAGTTTTTAGATCGTTTGGCATGAGAAGCGAGGTAGAATAGATGGAAGAAAAACTTATAAAATAAAGGTTTTTTCATTTGATCATATTTTAAGTTGGGGAGCTCCGATTTGGGAAATTTTAGAGGTGATTTTCACCATATGGATTGGGGTAAGTGATCTCTACTCGGTTTTGGTTATATTTCATGAATCCATCTTCGTTTTTGGTATTTGATTGATAATTTTAAAGTGAAATTTGGTAGTTTTTGCCTAAAGTTTCATAAAGTTATTTTTTAAGTTTTGAACATCGATTCGAAGTCGGAATTGGATGAAATTTGTATGGTGGGGCTCATAATTGAATGGGTAGTCGGATGTTATGAGTTTTGTTGAGTTCCGAGATGTGGGTCCGGGTTAGGCTTTTTGGCCAATTTTGTGAGTTTGATTAAAGATTCGACCTTTTTTATTGAAATTGGTTCCTTTAGCATTGTTTGATGTATTTGAGTTATTTTTGGTTAATTTTGAGCCGTTCGGAGGTCGAAATGATCGAGATGGCATTTTTGGAGAATCACTTGGCTTGTTCGGTATTAGAATTGAATTGTTCGAGATAAGTAACTCTTCTAAACTTAGTGCTGAGGGTATGAAAGCCCAAATTACATGTTATGTGATTGATGATGAGGTGAGCACATGCTAGGTGACGGGTGTGTTGTGACGACGCGGCCGATCGCTTTAAGAATTAATGCTCTGATCCCCTATTAACTGCTTTTCCCAAGTTTATTTCTGCATATTTGATTTCCCGGGACATTTGGTTTTGAGTTTCGAAGAGTTTTAGGACACTTAGTCCCTAATTGAGAGCATAAGTGTTGGAAATTTATCCCTAGTTGGAACAGTGGGAAGAAGGCCTCAGAATGGAAATCCGATGGTTTCGTTAGCTTTGCTAGGTGATATCGAGGTTGGGAGCATGTGCAGAATGTGTTTTGGAGGTCCGGTATAGAACTAGGCTTGAATTGGCGAAGTTGGCATTTAAGCAATTTCTGGTTGATTGGTGAGATTTTGATCCAGGGGTCGGAATGGAATTCTGAGAGTTATTGTAGCTTCGTTAAGTCATTTGGGATGTGTGTACAAAATTTCAGGTCATTCGGACGTAGTTTGGTTAGGTTTTTGATCGAAAGCGTTTTTTGAGAGAATTTAAAGTTCGCAGGCTTAAATCCTCGATTAATTCGAGTTTCCAACGTTGTTTTAGGTGGTTTAGGGATTGGAACAAGTTTGAGTGATGCTATTGGATATGTCCGTAGGTTTGGTTGAGGTCCGGGGGGCCTCAGATGTGTTTCGGATGCTCAACGAGGCATTTTTGTGTTGTAAATAGTTGCATATCTTTCTTCAGTTTTGCTGCAGGTTTTCCTTCTCTATGATCGCAGCTTTCCCTCCGCGATCGCATAGTGTAATTTGGTAGGGTGATGATTTTGTTCTACGCGATCGCATTAACTGGTCCATGATCGTGGAAGTCAACCTTTCCTTTCTTCACGTTTGCAATTGTTCTCCCGCATTCGCATAATAGAAATTAGGAGCTGGTACTTTGTTGCAATTTCCTCTTCGCGATCGCGTGCACTATTTGCGCTCGCATAGGTCTGTCTCTTTCTCTTCTACGATCACATGGCTTGGACTGCGTTTGGGTAGGCTATTTTCTGGAGCCTTTATGATTTACTCTTCACGATCATAGACGTCTTCCAGCAATCGCATTAAACAAAATACCTAGGCAGTGAAGTTATAAAACATTTCATCCGCGAATTGAGCCTTATTTTCCACCATAGATACGCATTTGAGAGCTTCTTTGAGGGAAATTGAAGAGGGATTCAAGGAGAAGTGATTAGAGATAAGTTCTATGAATAAAAAATGTGATATTTTTGTGAAATTAGCCTAGAAACTCGTGGAATTTAACTAAAATGGAAGAACTAGGTCTTGGGATTTTTAAATTTTAATCTAGGATTTGAGGGGTCATTTGAACTCTAATTTTAATGTTCTTATTATTCATAGACTCATGAGAGTATGAGGCTTCCGAAAATGTAAGTTTCACTTGATTTCAAGACGCTGGCTTGAGGGGCATTTTGGTTATTTTACCTAATTTCGCGTCTTAACTTTGAATTTAATCGTGGAATAAGTTGTTTGAGAAGTTATTTACAATATATAATTGAATTGATTTGATTTGGGCCATTTGGAGTCGGATACTCGTGGCAAAGGCATGATTTCTAGTTGACTTTGGGCTAATTCGAGCTAAGTGGCTTGTCTAACCTTATGTGGGGGACTTTCCCCTTAGGATATGATATTTGGTAATTAAATGCCCTCTACATGAGGTGACGTGCGCGTACTTGAGCTAATTGTTGAAAATCTGATTTTACTTAAATATTTAGATTGAGTTCCTTTCTTACCTTCTTTATTCTATTTCCAATTATAGCCTGTGTTAGTGTAGAAAAGCATGCTTAGTTGGTCTAAATTGCCTATTTGCTTAAGTTGCTTTGTTTGTACTACATGAAGCATGTTAGGCTAGAACTACTTGTTTCCTTGTATTTCTTTGAACTTCATAGTTGAATATCTTCTTGTTGTGGTTGCATATTTACGTTGGGACTACGGAAGTTGGATTCCGATAGCTCCCCCTTGTTTGTTTACTTTGGGACTGCGGGTTAGATTCCCGGTAGATCCCTCGGCACATTTACTTTGGTACTACATGTTAGATTCCAGGTAGATCCCCCTGCACATTTACTTTGGAACTGCGGGTTTGATTTCCTATAGATCCCCCTGCATATTTACTTTGGAACTGCGGGTTTGATTCCCGATAGATCCCCCTACACGTTGATAGTTGGACTACGAGACGGTATCCCGGAAGATATTTTAGATATACACATGTGATGGACTACGGGATGGCATCCCAATATATCCTTGGACAATTGTTGAAATGGACTACAGGACGGTATCCTGGGAGATCCTCGTTGTTAGTACTAGTATTGAGTTGTTTACTCCGTATTATCTTGTTTTTTGTGTGTTATTTGTTGCCTTGTATAACCTGTCTTACTTCCTAGTGTTACTCATTGTTCCTATTTATTTCATACTATTACAAGATTTATTATTATGTTTATTCTTATTAAGGCCCTGACTTTCCTCGTCACTACCCGACCGAGGTTAGGCGTGACACTTACTGAGTACCGCTGTGGTGTACTCATGCCCTTTCTCCGCATGTTTTCATGTGCAGATCCAGGTACCTCCACCCAGGCGTATTATCCTCGAGGCGGAGAGAATTAGCAGAGACTTCGAGGTACATCTGCTGCGTCTGCAGACCAGGAGTCTCTATCTTATTCTAGCTTTAGCAATTAGCTTTCCATCTTTTGGTAAATCTTGATTTCAGTTATAATTTCCGCAAGTTATTTATTTCCGTATTGTTTGGCTTACCTAGTCGTAGGGACTAGGTGTCTCACGACATGTTTACAGAGGGCGAACTAGGGTTGCGATAAGTTGATATCAGAGCTCTAGGCTCATAGGAGTCACGAAACACAGGCCGATTTATTAGAGTCTCGCTAATCGGTATGGAGATATATGTACTTATCTACGAAAGGCAATGTAACTATTAGGAAAATTCCACTTCATTTTATTTCCTTGTCGTGTGAGGTTTTTGATATCACAACTAAAATTTTGTCTTTCTATTCTTTCACAAATAGTGAGGACACGTGCTACTCGAGATGATCAAACACCCGTGCCCCTTACTACAGCCGTCAGAGGAGGGGGGCAGGGTAGAGGTCGAGGACGCGCACATGGTGCAGCTAGAGCACCTGTGCAATCTGCCACAAAGGTACCACCAGTAGGTCCAGCCGGAGTCCAGGCACCTGACAAGCCTACTACTACTACTGCTGCTGCTGCTGCTGCTACCACTACTCCATCTCTCCAGGAGACTCTGGCACATTTCATGAGCATGTACACCACCTTGGCTCAGGCAGGGTTGCTTCCCTTTACTGCAGCCACATCCCAGGCCGGGGGAGGAGCATAGATTCTCGCCGCCCGCACTCCTAAGCAGCGAGTGCATCTTGAGCAGGTCCAAGAGATTATACCTGTGCCGCCTACAGTACTAGATCAACCCCGGGATAGGGAAGCGGCTTCCAATGATGAGCAGTTGAGGCTTGAGAGGTTCAAGAAGTACAAGCCTCTTGTATTCAATGGTCTAGCATCGAATGATGCTATGGTTATTCTTGATGAGTGTTACCGCATTCTCCGTACCATGGGTATTTCAGGATCCACCGGGGTTTCTTTCACCACCTTCCAGCTTCGAGGCGCTTCCTATGAGTGTGGCGCACCTATGAGTTAGATAGTTCAGATGATGCTGCTTCACTAACTTGGACTCAGTTTTTAGATCTGTATTTGTGATAGCATGTTCCTCAGAGCCTCATGGATGCATGGCGTGAAGAGTTTGAGTATTTCCGCTAGGGTACTATGACTGTTTCAGAATATGTTATCTGTTACACCAGTTTGGCTAGGCATGCACCAACCTTGGTTGCTACTGTTCGCGAGAGGGTTCGCTAGTTGATTGAGGTTCTTATCCCTAGCATCAGATCTAGCATGGCTCGTGAGTTGGAGATGGATGTTTCTTATCGGCAGGTAGCGAGCATTTCTAGGAGGATTTAGAGTAGGCATTCTAGGGAGAGAAATGAGAGAGAGGCCAAGAGGTCTCGAGAGTCGGGCCACAATTCTGGTGCCCGCAAAGATCGTCATGGTAGGGGCTATATGGGTCGCCCCATTCATTCAGCTCTTCCAGCACCTATCAGTGTTCCAGCTCCAGCTCTTCCTAGACCTCAGGAGCCTTATTATGCACCTCTAGTTTCTAGCGCGCTTCCTATGCGGTGTGCTTCCTAAGGTCAGTCCAGCAGACATGGACCTAGCCAGTTGCACCCACCACGTCCTCCCAGAGCTTGACTTGAGTGTACTGACACATGCCACATTGTTGGGGATTGCCCCAAACTTGGTAGGGGTGCATCTTCAGAGACTTCTCAGCCACAGCGTGCCCCACAGAGTTCCCAAACTATGGTTACATCTCCAGTTGTTGCCCCACCCGCTCAGCCAGCTAGAGGTGGAGGCCGGGGGTAGAGGTCGACCTCGAAGGGGAGGCTAGGCCAGATACTATGCCTTTCCCGCTCGTGCCGAGGTTGTTGCCTCCGATTCTATCATCACAGGTATTATATTAGTATGCCACAGAGATGCATCAGTTCTATTCGATCCAGCTCTACTTACTCTTATGTGTCCTCTTATTTTGCTTCGCATTTGGGTGTATCTCGGGATTATTTGAGTTGTCATGTTTATATTTCTACTCCTATGGGGGATTCACTTGTTGTGGATCGCATTTATCGGTCATGTTTGGTTACTATTCGTGATTTTGATATCAGAGTAGACTAATTGCTACTCAGCATGGTTGATTTTAATATTATTTTAGGCATGGACTGGTTGTCGACCCATTTTTCTATTCTTAATTATCACACCAAATCTGTGACGCTGGCTATGCCAGGTGTACCGTGTGTTGAGTGTAGTGGGACTTTAGAACACACTCCCAAAAGAGTTATCTCTTTTCTTAAAGCTCAATGTATGGTTGATAAGGGATGTGTCACATATTTAGCTTCTGTAAGAGATGTCACTGTTGATTTCCCTTCTGTTGATTCAGTCCTAGTGGTGTGGGATTATCCCAATGTATTTCCATCTCATCTTCTGGGCATGCCACCTGATAGAGATATTGATTTTAGCGTTGGCTTGATTTTAGCGTTGGCTTGTTGCCGAGCACTCAGCTCATTTCTATCCCTCCATATCGTATTTCTCCTCCTGAGTTGAAGGATCAATTACAGGAAGTGCTTGATAAGGGTTTTATTTGGCCTAGTTGGCCCAGGTCATACTCAACTACAGAGATTCGTAGTTTCCTTGGCTTGGCAGGATACTACTGTCGTTTTGTGGAGGGATTTTCATCGATTGTAGCCCTATGACTAGATTGGCCAGAAGGGTGCTCCATTTCAGTGGATAGAGGAGTGTGAGGCGAGCTTTCAAAAGCTCAAGACAGCTTTGACTACTATTGGTATTACCTACGGGTTCAGGCTCTTATGCCATATATTGTGATGCCTCAAGAATTGGTCTTGGAGCAGTATTGATGCAGGACAGTAGGGTGATTGCCTACACGTCCAGAAAGTTGAAGATACACGAGAAGAATTATCCTGTCCATGATCTTGAGTTAGATGACATTGTTCACGCCCTGAAGATTTAGCGCCATTATCTATACGGTGTGCCTTATAAGATTTATACTTATCATAGGAGTTTGCAGCATTTGTTCAAACAAAAGGGTCTAAATTTGTTCTAGAGGAGGTTGTTAGAGTTGCAGAAGGATTATGATAGCACTATTTTATATCAACCGGGCAAGGCCAATGTAGTGGCTGATGCCTGAGTCGTCGGGTAAAGAGTTTGGAGAGTTTGGCATATCTACCAGTATTGGAGAGGCCTATGGCGATGGATATTCAGGCCTTAGCCAGACAGCTTGTGAGATTGGATCTTTCAGAGCCCAGATGGGTTCTAGCTTGCACGGTTTCTCAGTCTTCATTATTTGATTGTATCAGGGAGCGGCAACATGATGACCCTCATTTGCTTGTCCTTAAGGACATGCTCCAGCATGGTGATGCCAGGGATGTCACCATAGGCGAGGACAGAGTATTGATGATGCAGTGGAGGGTTTGTGTACCCAATATCGATGGGCTATAAGAGCTGATTATAGAGGAGGCCCAGAGTTTGCGATATTCCATCCATACGGATGGCGCAAAAATTTACCTGGATTTGAGGCAGCACTATTGCTGGAGGTGGAAGAAGAAAGATATATTTGGATATGTATCGAGATGCCTCAACTACCAGTAGGTGAAGTACGAGCACCAGAGATCGGGTGGGTTGCTTCAGCAGATAGAGATTCCGGAGTGAAAGTGGGAGCAGATCACCATAGACTTTGTAGTTGGACTCCCACGGACCTTGAAGAAGATTGATGCTATCTGGGTTATTGTGGATCGGTTGACCAAGTCCACTCATTTCATAGTGTGTACCACTTATTCTTTGGAGCGGTTGGCGGAGATTTATATCTGGGAGATTGTCTGTCTGCATGGTATTCCAGTTTCTATTATTTCAGACAGAGGTACTTGGTTCACATCATGATTCTGGAGGGTCGTTCAGCAAGAATTGGGTACTCAGGTGGAGTTGAGCACAACATTCCATCCCCAGACGGACAGACAATCCAATCGCACCATTCAGATTCTTGAAGATATACTCTGCGCGTGCATGATTGAGTTTGGAGGGTCTTGGGATTATTTCTTGCCATTGGCGGAGTTTGCTTACTACAGCAACTATCAGTCCAGCATTCAGATGGAACCATATGAGGCCTTGTATGTCAGGCGGTGTAGATCTCCGGTGGGTTGGTTTGAGCCCAGTGATGCCAAGCTATTGGGCACAGATTTGGTTCAGGATGCTTTGGAGAAGGTTAAGGTAATTCAGGATAGACTCCGTACAACCCAGTCCAGACAGATGAGCTACGCGGACCTGAAGGTTTGTGATGTTTCCTTTATGGTTGGAGAGCGGGTTCTGCTCCAAGTTTCGCCTGTGAAGGGCTTCATAAGATTTGGGAAGAAAGGCAAGTTGAGTCCAAGGTTCATTGTTTCATGTTTTGATGCTCCAGAGATATCATGGTGATCTATCGCACGTGTTGGATTTCAGTTCAGTCCAGCTGGACAAGGAGCTATGTTATTTTGAGGAGCCAGTTTCTATATTGGACATGCAGATTAGGAAGATGAGGTCAAAGAACATTGCTTCAGCAAAGGTTTAGTGGCGGGGTCAACCGGCCGTGCAGGCGACCTTGGAGACCGAGAAGGAAATGCACAGCTATTACCCTTATCTTTTCACTACTTCAGGTATGTCTTTATGCTCGTTCGAGGACGAACGAATGTTTAAGTATAGGAGGATGTGACGACTCGGACGGACATCTTAAGAATTAATGCCTGATTCCCTATTAACTGCTTTTCCCAAGTTTATTTCTGCTTATTTGATTTTCCGGGGAGTTCGGTTTTGAGTTTCGGGGAGTTTTGGACACTTAGTCCCTAATTGAGAGCTTAAGTATTGAAAAGTTATCCCTAGTCAGAAAAGTGTGAAGACAGCCTCAGAATGGAAATTTAATGGTTATATTAGCTTCATTAGTTGATTTCGGGATTGGAAGCATATTCGAAATGTGTTTTGGAGGTCCGGTGTAGAATAAGGCTTGAATTGGCGGAGTTGGCATTTTGGCTATTTCCGGTTGATAGGTGAAATTATGATCTGGGTGTATGAACGGAATTACTAGAGTTGTAGTAGCTTCACTACGTCATTTGGGATGTGTGTGCAAAATTTCAAGTAATTCGGATGTGGTTTAGTTAGGTTTTTTATCGAAAGCGTATTTTGAGAGAATTTAAAGTTGTTAGGCTTAAATCCTCGACTAATTCGAGTTTTTGATGTTGTTTTAGGTGGCTTAAGGATTGGAACAAGTTTGAATGATGTTATGGGATATGTCCACAGGTTTGGTTGAGGTCCCGAGGGCCTCGGGTGTGTTTCGGATGCTCAATGGGGCATTTTTGTGTTGTAAAACGTTGCAGATCTTTCTTCAGTTCTGCTGCAGGTTTTACTTCTAAACGATCGCAACTTTCCATCCACGATCGCATAGTGTAATTTGGTAGGATGATGATTTTGTTCTACGCGATCGCATTAATTGGTCTACGATCACGAAAGTTAGCTTTCCCTTCTTCGCGTTCGCAATTGTTCTCCCGCGGTCGCATAGTAGAAATTAGGAGTTGGTACTTCGTTGCAATTTCCTCTTTGCGATCGCGTGTCACTGTTCGCGATCGCATAGGTCTGTCTCTTTCTCTTATGCGATCGCATGGATTGGGCTGCGTTCGCGTAGGCTATTTTCTGGAGCCTTTAAGTTTTACTCTTCGCGATCGCAGACATCTTCCTGCGATTGTATTAAACAAAATACATGGGCAGTGAAGTTATAAAACATTTCCTCCGCGAATTGAGCCTTATTTTCCACCATAGCTATGCATTTGAGAGCTTCTTTGAGGGAAATTGAAGAGGGATTCAAGGACAAGTGATTGGAGGTAAGTTCTATGAACCAAAAACGTGATTTTATTGTGAAATTAGCCTACAAATTCATGGAATTTAACTGAAAAGGGAAGAACTAGGGCTTGGGATTTTTAAATTTTAATTTGGGATTTGAGGGGTCATTTGAACTCTGATTTTTGTGTTCTTTTTATGTATAGACTCGTGAGAGTATGAGGTTTCCGAAAATCTACATTTCACCCGATTTTGAGATGCTGGCCTAAGGAGGATTTTTGTTATTTTACCTAATTTTGCGTCTTAGCTTTGAATTTAATCGTGTAATTAGTTGTTTGAGATGTTATCTACGATATGAAATTGAATAGAATAGATGTGGGCCATTTGAAGTCAGATACTCGTGGCAAAGGTGTGATTTCTAGTTGACTTTGAGCTGATTCGAGGTAAGTGGCTTGTCTAACCTTGTTTGGGGGACATTCCCCATAGGATATGATGTTTGATAATTGAATGCACTGTACATGAGGTGACAAGCGCGTACTCGAGCTAATTGTTGAAAACCCATTTTACTTAAATATTTTAATTGAGCTCCTTTCTTACATGCTTTGTTCTATTTGCAAATATAGTCTGTGTTAGTTTAGAAAAGCATGCTTAGTTGATCTAAATTGCCTATTTACTTAAATTGCTTTGTTTGTACTACGTGAAGCATGTTAGGCTAGAACTACATGTTTCCTTGTATTTCTTTGAACTTCATTGCTAAATATCTTCTTGTTGTGGCTGTGTATTTACATTGGGACTATGGATGTGGGATTCTGGTTGCCCTCCCCCCCCCTTGTTTGTTAACTTTTGGACTACGGGTTAGATTCCCGGTAGATCCCCCTGCACATTTACTTTGTGACTACAGGTTAGATCCCGATAGATTCCCCTGCATATTTACTTTGGGACTGGGGGTTCGATTCCCGATAGATCCCCTTGCATATTTACTTTGGGACTGCGGGTTCGATTCCCGATAGATCCCCCTACACGTTGATAGTTGGACTACTGGACGGTATTTCGAAAGATCTTTCAGATATACACATATGATGGACTATGGGACGGTATCCCAGTAGATCTTTGGATAGTTGATGAAATGGACTACAGGACGGTATCCTGGGAGATCCTCATTGTTGGTACTGGTATTGAGCTGTTTACCCCGTGTTACCTTATTTTCTATGTGTTATTTGTTGCCTTGCATAACTTGTCTTACTTCATAGTTGTACTCATTATTCCTGTTTATTTCATACTGTTGCAAGATTTATTATTATGTTTATTCTCAGTAGGGCCCTGACCTTCCTCGTCACTACCTGACCGAGGTTAGGCTTGGCACTACTGAGTACCGTTGTGGTGTACTCATGCCCCTGTGCATGTTTTTCATGTGCGAATCTAGGTACCTCCACCTAAGCGTATTATTCTCGAGGTGGAGAGATTTAGAAGAGTTCGAGATACATGTGCCGCGTCCGCAGACCAGAGTCTATATTGTATTCTTGCTTTAGCAGTTAGCTTTCTGTTTTTGAAAAATCTTGATTTGGGTTATAATTTCCGCAAGTTATATGTTTCTGCATTATTAGTCATACCTAGTCGGAGGGACTAGGTGTCGTCACGACATGTTCACGGAGGGCTAACTGGGGTCGTGACATGTGTGGGCATGCACACTGTGAATTGTGACTCTGTTGTTTTTATGCCACTGCTTAGTGGTCCTATTTTGTTGATATCTGTGTTTTCACCATGTGATAAAGTAACTGAATTGTCAATCATGCTAGATATCATGTTAAGGATTTATGTTGATATTGTTAGGGCCCAGAGTGGTCATTGCTTGCTGCATTTCACTAATTTTACTGATATTTCGTACTCACTCATATTCATTCATTCATGTCATATCTCAGTCTTAGATATTATTTAACGATACATTGTATCATTGTTCTGGGTTAGCTTTCAGGACATTGTGAGCAAGCGGGAGAGACTAGAGAGATTGATGACTGAGTGAGGCCGAGAGCCTGATTATGAGCGGAAGTTATGGGATCGGGCTGCACGCCGCAACGGTTATATTTATTTATGATAGCGCTTGGGCTTAAGGAGCCTCTTCGGAGTCTGTAACACACATCCAGTGAGCGCAGATGATATTAGTAAGGGATGGATTTCCCTGGACATGGATTTGTTCGGAGTACTTGATGCCTGGAGATAGATTTCTCCATAGGGTTGGATTGCCCTTTTTCCTCCATACTGTGTGACTTATAGTCAGTGTTGTATATGTTTCAGAATGTATTTTCCTGGCATTATGGGCCGTATATAGTACCGAATGGTTGAGCATAATGAGTGGAAAGTGTGAGGCAGTGTGATTGAGTACTTTGAGAGTGTGAGTACGTGATTCATCTCTGAGATACATACCATTGGCATGCACACATGACACACAGGCATAGAGATGCATTTTTCCTCGTATTGTACGGTATCACGTCATTCATGACTTTTAACACACATGATATGTGGGCGTAGAGGGATATTTCACACTTGTTATCTAGAAAGAAAATGAAACATTTTATCTATTGTGTAAAGGATTTTTGAAAAATTACAATTTTCAAACTATCTCATATTTTTTGACGATTTCAGTAAATGATTTGGGGTTTTCACTGTTATTCTTGTGAATAAGCTGAGCATTTCACTTTGAATTGTTTCCTTATCTATATGATGTACATTGTTATAAATTGTTGATTGGCTATTGGTGTTGGACCCGGCCATGTTCCAGCTCATCACTACTTTCAACCTAAGGTTAGATTTGTTACTTATTGAGTATATGTGGTTGGTTGCTCATACTACACTTACTGAACATTGCATGCAAATTTCAGATGTCGATGTTGCTGTGTTCGATGAGAGCTGGATTGGAAGATGTTTGCGTCCCTGTTGTAGCTACCTCTTGTTCATGGTAGCCTTAGATTATAAAACTCTATTTATGTACTTTTCAAATAGAAGATTTATTTATTTCCAGCTGTGTAATCTCTACTCTTAGAAGCTCATGATTTGTACTATCAGTCATTGAGAAATGTATAAGATTTTGATAATTCTCTTGTTTAAACTATCTTATTGAATATTATTGAAATTGGATAGTATAGTTAGCTTACCTAGCGGGTTGGGTTAGATGTCATCACAACTAGTGTATATTAGGTTGTGACAGTATAATAGTGGCATTTTACTAGTGGTATTACGTGGAGCATGCGTGTAGCATATATATATATATATATATATATATATATATATATATATATTGTCAGGGCGGAGTGATAAGAGTAGCTATTATACTGAGTGATATGGGTGGATATAGGAGAGATAAGGGTGGCTAATGATATTATCAGGGCGGAATAATAAGGGTGGATATTATACGAAGTGATACTGGTGGATATATGATAGATAAGGGTGGCTATTAATATTGTCTCGGCGGAGTGATATGGGTAGCTAAAGGAGAGATAAGTTTGAAAATATCAGGGATGATATGTGTGATATAGGGTTATTGTGTTGGTTATTTTTGTGTGATGGTGTGATTCTCCTAGTGTTTATTTTACACTTTGTGTAAATTTTCTTGTGTTTTGATGATCTAATTGATATCCTTGATATTCTTGTAGATTTAGGTTGTAGTAGTACACTTGCACATGCATATACTGTATTATGTTACTTATACTAGCTCACGAGTACGAAACTTGAGAATTATCAATTATGTCCATGTGTCCTGGTGTTATCCGATTCATGTTGAGGTTGTGAGCCTAACTATGCTGAGTAGGTTATGTTATTGGCACGTGAGTTGTTAGTGCAGTTGTGGTATGAGATGTGGGCACGATGTGTCGTGAGCATATAATGATTATGTTATTGGCACGTGAGTCGTCGTCTGTGCTGGTTGTCATATGAGATGTGGGCACGAGGTGTCGTGAGAATACAATTATTTTATTCTTGGCACATGAGTTATCCATGGGGAATTGGCACACGAGTTATCTGTGCAATTGTGATTGAGATATGGGCATGAGGTGCCTTAAGAATATGATAGTAGGTTGAGACTTGTGATTTGTGGTTACGATATGAGATACCACGGAGAGACTTGTTACGAAGAACTTGTGCTAGACAACTTGATTAATTGGTTGTCCTTTATGTTCTTTATCTGGTTTAAATAATTTTTTCCCGGTATTCTCATTTCTTTACTGCCTATATGCAGATGTTGGATTTGTTGCAATTTACTAACTCTTGATTTCCATTATTAGTTGAGTATTGTTATATTGCATAGATTATTTGACTAGTGAGTGTCTTGAATGTACCTCACCGCTGCTCCATTGAGGTTAGTCTTGATACTTACTGGGTACTGACTGTGGTATACTCATAATATACTTCTACCTATTTTTGTGCAGAGCCGGGAATTGGAGCTACAAGACTTGAACAGAGTTAGCATGTTGATCATAAGGATTCAAGGTAGAGTTGTTTGGTCTCCGCAGTCCCTTTGAATTCTTTCCTTTCTTGTACTATCAGTTGTATATGAACAATATTGTATTTCAATTTTTGAGGTTTTTCCATATATTCAGTTAGAGTTCGTGACTCTATATTATCAGTCTTGGGAAATTGTTATGATTGTTTCCATTTTAGGTTTTGTCACTTGTATTAAACTACTGTTTCAAAAAAATGGCTTGAATTGTTATTGTAATCGGCTTTCCTAGTCTTAGAGAGTAAATGTCGTCACGACGTCTGTGGTGGAATTTTGAATCGTGACATTATTAGTATAATTACTTTCGGAACAGAGATATACATATAATCCTATTACATTTAGGATATTCTTAAAAAAAACCTATTACTAATTTAAATTGATAGCGAATTATATAGATAAAATTGTGTCTACAGATAATAACGATTTTAGTTGTCTAATATATAGATAAAATTTTGTCTATATATGATACTTATTTTATAATAATAGATAAAATTTTGTCTATTGAATTATTTCTGTTTAAAAATATGTAGAAAGATTTTGATAAAATCAATTTCATATGAATTCTTTGTATTGGTAATACATTACCACTTCATGATGTTCAATATCAAGAAAATATAAAAGAAATATTAAATGGACTGCATAAAGCATTGAAATTGAGAAAACAAATTCCCTGATAATATATTTTAATTATCAATGTTCATGTAATATTGAAAAATATACCCAATTATTTTTATTAAAAACACTAAGAAAATATTTAAGAATATAATGAGAAAGAGAAGAAAAATAATCGGTAAGATTCAATACTACTAATAATTCTCCAAACATAAAGACTAGAAAATGAAATGTTAGATATATCTTTTTACTCTTTTAAAATAAAATTTATGGTGGAGAAATAATTACGATTAAATATTCAAAACATGAGATGAACCAATATTAAAACTCTAAATCAATATTAAATAAATTATTTTTTATATTAAGATCAAATAATTTATTATATTTATCATACGGCTAGAATTATTTTTTAAGTTAAAAACTCTTAGGGTAAATAAATTTATTTCATGAAAGGAGCGTTAGATATTCAAAAAAATATTAAAAGCACGTAAAAAGGTTAGTGTAGTATTAAAAATCAAAAGGCCATACAAATGTCTGAGGAAGCGCAATCAAAGAAAAATCCTGAACTAGAAAAACTTTCAAGACTATATTATACATAATCGACTTTGGTATAGTGTGATTATGCTTTGTAGATGTCTCTAGCCGAATCAAAATAATGTTCATATGCCATGCATTGCTTGTAAATATCAAATCAAGAGGTATGGTATTGTTAGTGTAACGACTCGGCCGGTCGTTTCATGAGTTATAGTCCCGTTTTCTTCATTTTTGCTTCCTTATGTGTTCCTTAACTGTATGTCATCATATCGTGTTGGTTGGTTCGGGTCAGGAGTAGTTTCGGTGTTGAATTGGACACTTAGTCTCCTATTTAGAAGTTTATATTGGAAAAGTCAAAGGATGTTGACTTATGTGTGAACGATCTCGGATGTGATTTTGATGGTTCGGTTTGCTCCATTAGGTAATTTTGGACTTAGAATCGCATCCGAAATAGGATTTGGAGGTCTGTGGTAGAATTAGTCTCGATATTAAAAATTTGGCGATTTTCAATCGGCAGCGGAAATTTTGATATCAGAACCAAAATGGAATTCCGGAAGTTGAAGTAGGTTCGTAGTGTCATTTGTGATGTGTTTGCAAAAATTTCAGGCTATTCGGATGAGCTTTGGTAGGTTTTGGCATTGTTTGAAGAATTCGGAAGTTTAGAAGTTATTAGGCTTGAATTCGAGGGTAATTTGGTATTTTGATGTTATTTTGATGTTATTTTGAGTTTTCCAAAGGTTTGACTAAGTTTGCATGTTGATATATGACTTGTTGGTATATTTAGTAGAGGTCTTGAGGACCTCGGGTTAATTTCAGGTCATTTATGGAAAAAGGATGGATTTTGAGGAATGCTGAATATTTCACTCAACTGTCATAACTACACCTATGGAGTGGGGATCGCAGGTGCGGGCCCGCAGAAGTAGAAAAGCAGCCGCAAAATCGGGCAAGTCTAAGGATGGCAGGAACCGCAGGTACGACGTGTGGAGTACACCTGCGAGGCCGCAGGTGCAAGGATTGGTCCATAGAAGTGGATTCTGAAATTTAGGTGAGACCCCACCTACGATCGACTTTCCGCAGGTCCGGCATTGTAGAAGTGACATGGGGGGACCGCAGATGCGGTAGTTCAGGGTATAATGTATAAAAGGCAGTCTTTAAAAAATTAGGTTTATTTTCCACCATTTTTGGTCGGCCTTGGAGCTTTTAAGAGTGATTTTACGGAAGAATTCATGGGTTTATCATCAAGGTAAGTGGCTTGAGCCCTAAAACTCGTATATGAGAGGATTTTTCGTTGATTAATCATGTGATTTGTGAAGATTTGCAGTAAAAATAAGGGGTTAGGGTTTGAGAGTTGGAGATTTTGATTTGGGGATTTGAGGGACCAATTGATATTGGATTTTGATGAATTTGGTATGGATAGACTCGTGATTGAAATGGCTTTCTAGTTTTGCGATTTTTATCAGATTCTGAGATGTGGGTCTGAGGCTCGAGTTTCAATAAATTTCATGATTTTGGTTTAAATTGATAATTTTTCGTATGGAATTGGTTCCTTGTCCTATATTAATTGCACTGTATTGCTTTTGGTTAGATTATATTCGGGATGTTTAGAGGCCGATTCCAGAGGCAAATGCATCGCGAAGTAGGGATTTGACCAGTTTGAGTTAAGCAATGATTGTAAATCTAGTCCTGAGTGTATGAAACCCCGAATTTTGCGTTGTTTAACTACTTTAAGGTGAAACACATACTAGATGACAGGTGTGCGGGCATCCACCGTTGGAAATTGTGACTTGGTCCATCACGTAGTAACTATAAAGTTGCGTATTTGACTAAACACTATATGATACTTATGTGTTTTAGCAAGAATTCCTATAAATTGGGTTTAATGATATATTTGGAGCTTGTGCTAGAGCTGTTTTGACCCTTAGGGGCCTTTTCTTATTGTCGTATCACAATTTTAATTGAAAATCTATACTCAGTCCTACTATGTTTACTATTTTCACAACTCAGTCTTTATTACCCCATTTTGATGCATATAAAATGTTATTTTTGGCAGACCACTCTGTTTTTTCCACTGATAGCCCAAGTGGCTTGAGAGTTTTATGACTAAATGGGTTCGAGTGCCTGTTTTTGTGAGTGTATTATGGGATCGAGCTGCACAACGCAACATGTTGTTAGATTTATGATTTGTGAGGCCAAGGGTCTGAATGATTTATGCCAGGTGGCTTGTTATTGAGCTTGGTCTATTGGAGCCCCTTCGGAGTCTGTACACCCCCAGTGAGCGTATGTACCCTGAATGAGTGATATGAGGTATGACCGAGGGGCTGTATACGAGTGATTATGAGGTTTTCCAGAGGGGATGTATATGACTGATGTTCTGCCTGAAGGGCTGCGATAAGAGATGTTTTGCTCGAAGGATTGTTCAGGATTTTCATCACTTTTACTCTCTTTTGCATTGAGCCTTTGTTGGAACTATTGAAAATATCTTCAAATAATTTTTACCGAAAACTGGATTTTTAAACAAGATGAATTGACTCACATACCGATTTGAAAGCATTTTGTACTTACTGAGATTTCATGATGTGAACTTTATGTGTTTTACTGCTCCTCACTACTACATAATCTTAATTTACTTTTATTACTTACTAAGTTGGTGTACTCACATTACTCCCTTCACTTTGTGTACAGATACAGGGGTTGCTGGACGTGATAGCGAGTGTTGATTTCATCCGTCGCGGATTCTGTTGGAGTTAGTAAGGTAGCTGCATGACGATCGCAACCCTGCTCTTCTCCCTTCTATCTTCCTATAGATGCTATTAGTTGTTTTTCAAACTGTATTATTCTTAGTAGTATTTGACAGTTCTTAGTAGATGCTCATGACTAGTGACACCCCGATGTCGGGATTTTTTCTTTCCACACTTTGTTATTCAGATTTATCTTATGAAGTTTTACTAAATAATAGCTGGAAGTAATCTTTAAATTAAAATATCAGGTTGTTTTGGTAAAAGAGTCGGCTTGCCTAGTTCCTAGATAGGTGCTATTATGACATGGCAGTTTTGGGTCATGACAAGGTTCTATCAGAGCCTAGGTTACATAGGTATTACGGGTCATAAGCAAGTTTAGTAGAGTCTTGCAGACATCTGTACTTATATTCGAGAGGCTGCAGAACCATTAGAAAAACTTCACATTCTTGAATTCTTGTCGAGCGAATCTGTTGATTCTGGAAACTAAACTTCTGTTATTCTAAATCTCTCACAAATGGCGAGAACACGTGCTATTGGTCAGGTCAGACAACCACTAATACCATCAGTTAGGGACGCAAGAGGCCAAGGTTGCGGTTGAGGCCGTGGTAGGGACAGGGGAGTATCTCGCACAACAGCTAGGGCAGCATCTGCAGATCCACCATCTGCCCCAGTTAATAATCAAGCCCCAAAAGTGGATGCTAAAGTTGGACCAGCCCAAGCACCGGCTGTGCCTATTGTTATCCCTGGTCTTCAGGAGACCTTAGCTCAAATTCTGACCATGTGCACTACTCTTGCTTAGGCGGTGCTATTTCTTCGACAACGGCTACTTCTTAAGGCACTTAGACTCCCACCACCCATACATCCGAGCAGGTTGTTCAGGGATTACAGATGTCGAGGCACCACCAGCCTAGGAAGTTGTACTTGCTCAGGATTTTGTTTTTCCAGTCATGCCTGATGACGAGCAACATTGGTTAGAGAGATTTGGTAAACTTCAGCCTTCGACTTTCAATTGTTCAAAGGGCGAATATGACCAGGGTTTCTTGGACAAATATTAGAGTATTCTATATACGGCAGGTATTCTAGAGACTAGTAGGGTACTTTTCACTACCTTTCAGTTTTCTGGAGTTATCTTTACTCAGTGGGAGGCGTAGGCTAGTTGGTGTAGTGCCTTCACCTAGCAGCAATTCTCTGTTCTCTTTCTGGAGAAGAATATGCCGAAGACCCGTAGAGAGGAGTTGTGCAGGCAATTCGACCAGTTGCGTCGGGATGATATGACTGTCATATAGTATGAGATGAGGTTCTTTAAGTTAGCCAGTCATGCTAACTGGTTGGTTCCCACAGACAAAGAGAGGATCATGAGTTTGTTGATGGCCACTCATATCAGTTTTAGATTCTTACGACCAGAGACAGGGTGTCCGGTGATTCGTTTGAGGAGGTTGTTGATATTTCTCAGGATATAGAGTTGATTCACCATCAAAAGCGAGTAGAGAGGGAGGCCAAGAGGCCTCGTGGATTCGATAGTTTTGGGGGTGCTCCTCATGGGGGTCATTTTCAGCATGGCAGAGGCCGTCTATTCAGACATGCTCAAGCAGCTTGCCCAGTTCACCGTGGGGCACAACGGGCCATGGTTCTCACATTTCTCATCAGGTCCATTCATCACTTATTTCCCTCTTAGCCCAGAGTTCATCTCGTGCTCCATCAGTTCAGGGATCCTCCATGCTAGGTCTTTCTACCAGCCATCCTGGTGTTAGGGGTTCCCTTCTGTCCCGGGAATTTGTGGAGGCAGTGTCCTCATCATCATGGGGGTCCGTCTTAGCAGATGAGTCAGCCATTGACTTCAGCACCAGTTACTTTGCTACCCGCAGTTAGCTAGAGATGGAGGCCAGTCAGCTAGGGGTCACCCTAGAGGGGTAGGTCAATCAGATGGTGGTCATGCCCATTTCTATGCAGTCCCAACAAGACTAGATACTATTACTTCAGATGTTGCGATCACAGTTACTGTCTCATTTTTCCATATGGATGCCTTTATATTATTTGATTCTAGTTCCATTTTTTCATATGTGTCATCATATTTTGCTCATTATTTCGATATGCCCCGTGAGTCTCTTGTTTCATCTGTTCATGTATCTACTTTAGTGACCGATACTATTATTTTAGACCGCATATATCGGTCTTTTGTGGTGACTATTAGGGGTTTGGAGACCCGAGTGGACCATTTGCTACTTAAAATAGTTTATTTTGATGTGATACTAGGCATGCATTGGTTGTCTCATGTCGTGTTATGTTGGACTGTCACACTAAGATTGTGATGTTGGCTATGTTGGGGGTGCCACGGATTGAGTGGCGAGGTTCAATGATTTATATTCGCAGTATAGTGATTTCAATCTTGAAAGCCTAGCAGATGGTTGGTGTGAGCACGTGATTTTCGCCCTACATGAAAATAACTCCTAAAAATAGACCAAAATTGTTTTTTATTAATTTTAGGAATTTTTCCTTATTTAAATGCATTTCATACATTTTTAATATTTTTAAAATCATAGATAAGCAATAAAAAGTGTCACATTTTTAATTTATGCCACCTTAGGTTCAATCTTTTAGGAATTAATTACATTGAGTTAATTGTATTATTAATCAAAACTCGCAAAAAATGATTATTTTTTTACATAGTTAGGTAATTAGCTTAATTTTACAATTTGAATTGATTTAGGAATTTAGCTTAGGTTTTTTAATTAATTAAACAAAAACAAAAAATAGAAAGAAATTGAAAAGCAAATTCGGAATTGGGTCATGTAATAAGTGAGCACAAATTTTTCAATACCCATTCTTCATTTAAACCCAACCCAAATTAACCCCTACCCAACCCCAAACCGGTCGACCCAACCCAACCCAATACCCAAATCCACCCTAACCTAAAACCTATACACACAATACACGCGTAAAAGAAAATTCTGGAGATGAGAGAGGCCTGGAAGCTGCGCAGCCTTGCTTTTTGACAAAAGTTGAGCTCCCGATTTATTAGGCCTTTTGAAGTGCTTCAAAGGATTGGGGAGGGAGCTTATGAGCTTGCTTTTCCACCTAGCTTATCGGGTGTGCATCTGTTATTTCATGTTTCTATGCTCTAGAAGTATATCGCTGATCTGTCTCATGTTCTGGATTTCAGCACGGTTCACTTAGATGGTGATTTGACTTATGATGTGCAGCCAATGGCTATTTTGGAGCGATAGGTCCGAAAGATGAGATCAAAGGATATAACTTTAGTGAAAGTAAAGTGGAGAGGTCGGCCCATAGAGGAGGCTACTTGGGAGATCGAGCGGGAGGTGCGAGCAGATATCCATACCAATTTGAGGCTTCAGGTATGTTTCTAGACTCGCTCGAGGACGAACATTTGTTTAAGAGGGGGAGGATGTAACGACCCGACCAGTCGTTTCATTAGTTATAGCCACGTTTTTGCTTCTTTATGTGTTCCTCAACTATATGTCTCCGTATCGTGTTGGTTGGTTCGGGTCCGGAGTGGTCTCAATATGGAATAAAATCATTGTTTTTGAAGAACCCGCTAGGCATTGGGCCTAGGGCTGATTTTCATACATAGAAAGTAAAGTACAACAAAGGAGGGAGGGGGGTATAGACGTGACCTCCAGAAATATGGTACATGAACACCTAGTTATCAAAACATGATAGCCAGATGAATCCAGAATGCTATGGTGAGTTAGGCCTATAATGATATTCCAATTGACTAGAAAATAATGATAGCCAATTGGATATACAAAATGAGAGTGAATTAAACCTAGGTCAACTATACAAAAAGTCACAAAAGGTCCTAAATCTACTGAGGAGGTGAGTTGGAAAGTCATTTTCCATATATAACAAAATCTGCACTTAGAATTGTGCAGAAAATCCCTAAGGAGTGTGACAAATAACATGAGGTTATGGTCGGAACTGTCTTCAATATTGCTTTGACATTGGTGCCAAAGAAATCCAAGTTGAAGATAGTTAACAAAGAAAGCCCATTTTTTTAAAAATTTTTTTTTTTTTAAAAAAAAAAAGAAAGCCCAAGCTACTAGGCTTATATACTGATTCTGCCTGGCATTCTTACGCAAAAAGGAGTGGGCATTGTCCTGCTTTTATTTCCTTCAAATTTGTAGGTTATGGAGTTGACTTGTGACTTCTGAAAGAGCTACTGCAATGAGTGATCTTTTGTTGTTGGCGCATGGGAGTTGGGCCTTGCAATGTGGCTAAGTTTGTGACTTTAGCCTTATTTTGCCCAGATTCAGCACATATATGATCATGTGCTCGTGGGAAAGTGCTTGCATAACTGGATAGCTAAACTAGGTCTGGACCCCTGGAGTTGATTATCTGGAAGTCTATGTAGGTGATAATTCTCTTGGCCTGCGTCATTGAGGTTGAAAGCAGAAGTAGCAACTGTTGATAGCTTGGACTGTTGTTGCCTGCTTTCAGAGGTGATTCGTATGGAGCTTTCATTGCATGTGGACCGGTGTGTTTGAGGCTGAAGGTGAACTTTTGATAGTTCCTGGAAATTCTAGCAAGTTTGGTTTGACATGTCCAAAAAGACTGACATAATTGCAGGAGGTTGAGCATATGAAATGCTAATACCACTCCTGGAAATTGCCTTAGTATTTTGAACTTATCCTTAATACCTGCAAAATAAGCAAACTGGTTAGTAAAAAAGTTGTTGCTTCCAGCAGGCTCTTGTGTGTACTGGGCGCATTGGTGTAAAGCAATTGAAAACTGGGTTTTTGAGAATAGGAAGGGTGAAGTGTGATAATTTTGTGGGAATTCTGCTCCCAGGTTCTTGTGTTTTTTAGGAGCATCTTGGGAACAAGGGTTGTGGAAAAAGGGATTTAGGTTGTGACTGATGGGGTTTTATGGAAGTGCTATGTTTGGAGTACATCATTTGTTGGGATTTTGTGTGGGTTGAAACACTGATGGTTGATATTAGGTGGGTGGTTGCATCTGAGCAGAGAATTGCAGTAGTTAAAAGTCCTTCCATGGTGATATTATAGGGACAGTTGCACTTGAAACTGATGTTTCCTTTGTTATCTTGATGGTATGTTTTTTGAGCCCTTGTATGTGATTGTGACGTGCTTGATAAGTAGAAGATTATGCGGCCCATAAACAATATTTAGAACTACTGAAAGTGTAGAGTTGTGCAGCTGGAACTGTTGATGCATTCAATTGATATACTTTTAGAACAATGAGCACTGTCGATGCTAATACCACACTATGTGAGTACATCAATTGACTGAGCACCAACGAATAAATGAAACTCTGCATTAAATAAAACAAAGTTATAGGAAAAAAGGACATTTCTACCCAGATTTCTATTTTGTTATTTGCAAGCAGGTTTTTGTGTTGTATGAGGGAGGGGTTTGCTTTTGTTTCTTCTCCTAGGTTCTTGTGGGTTCTAGTATCATGTGTAAGAAAGAAGTAGGAGATGTGTGATGCATTTCTGAATTGCATCTCTTTTTTGATTTTTCTGGTTTTTTGCCTGTAGATATGGAAAGTAGTATTGGGCTTTTTTGGTTCATAGCTGAGAGGGGTGTGTATGTGTTAAGATATGCTCCAGATCATAGGTCAATCCTTAGGAGATTGAACAGCGGTGCTGTTAATACCACACTCTAACGATATGCCTGTGCTTTGCAGTCCCTTAGTGATGATACCTACAAAAAAGAAAAGGAGGTTAGCATAGGCAAGAATTGCCCCCAATTGATGCCTTATGTTCTTTATTTGGACTAACATTTGGGCCCCTATTTATAAGGCAATATCAACCACATCTATGATATAAGGCAGAAGAGCTTGTATGTGTGAAGGTACCAGGATTCTGCTGGTTTTCTTGTGCCTAAAAGTAGAGGTACCTAGGTAGTCTTGCATGATTTGGCCTCTGATGATAGGAGTGCAAAAGCAGTATGGAATTCAGTCAATATGGTGAATTCATGACTGAGCTTTGAAAGTGAATTAGCAGGACAGTTTGCTTCTCAATACATATGAGAAGCTCTGAAGTCTACACAATGGGTGAACATGTCCTTCAATTGTGATACCTTCATTTTCAATGTCCAGGGTGGTCTTTATCTTCAGTCAACCATTTGATCAAAATTGCTGAATCTGCTTCTAGGTAAATTCTGGTGAATCCATTAGCCAAACACCATTGAATACCCATTCTTGTTGCTTCAGTTTCTGCATAGTTGTTGGTGCCTTCCCCTAATGAAATTCCCTGGTGATTTCTGATTATAACTCCAGCTCCTATCTTTCTAGGATTGGACAGTGCACTACCATACGAATTAACCTTGACAAATTCATTATCAAGTTTGTTCCAGCAAACTTGGGTAGAAATAGTTTGTTGCTTGGAGGTTTTCAATGAAAGGATAGAGATCCCCTAGTTGAGGGGCCAGTTGTCATAAGGGAAGTTGGGTCTTAGGAGCAGGTTGATGTCTGAGTTGATTGGATATAGGACCCTGGTTAAGGAAGAATATTTTGTCCGATACTTGGCACTGTATCTATTTTCCACAAGTTCCAGCTAATAATGGTAGGGGTGGTGTCCAATATGAGATTTTGAATCATATTATGACTCTTCTGAAGCCACCATTTCATCAGAAGCATTTTAGAAGGCAAGTTCTTAGTGTGGACACCTACATAATATCCCTACTTCCTCCAAACGATTTCTGCAAAGTTTCCAGAGTTAAAGAGGTGATCTACTATTTCATGAGCATGTATGGAGCAACAAACGCATCTTGAAACGTGGGACTGCTAAAGGGTAGCACTCTATCATCAGTGGGTAATATGTTTCTTAGGGATCTCTAAATGCAAAATGACAACTTCAAAGGGATCTTTGGGTGCCATGTCATCTTGTTAGTGAAGTTGGGTGGTTTTTTGTTCCATATGAGATCCCAAGTAGTAGCACAAGTGAATTTACTATTCACAGTCAGGGAGATCTGCATTGAAGTGGATGGCTATCTGCATGATCTCATTAGTATTATGAGTTGGGGTTGTTTCACTAAGCTTTTAAAGATCCCAATTCCCTCCTTCAAAAATGAGACAGAGATTATGCCTGATCTTTCTCCTCCTGTTTTGCTATTGGCCAAAGGACCTGATCCCAACTAATTATCCCGCCAGAAGTTTCAACTTCCAATATGTAATCTCCACTAAATTGTAGTTTCAGCATCTCGTTGTTGAAACTCAACCTTTTCCAAGCTTGATATTAGCCAGTGTCCCATTTCTTTGTATAGGGTGAGATCTCTGACTGTATTTGGCTTTCAAAAAGGAACTCCAAACTACGTCCCCAGTTTTAAAATGCCACCACTGTTTGAATTCCATGACCTTGCAGGTATCCTTGATTGTTTTGAAACCAACTCCACCTTCATTGCGAGGATAAGAAAGATTTTACCATGATGCCCAATGAATTTGTGTTTGTATTTGTCCATACTCCAAAAGAAGTTTGCAGCCAGTCTTTCAATCTGCTTTATGACTATCTTAGGAGGGGACACAACTGGAAGCAAGTGAATTGTTAGGGCTTGCAGTACATGCTTGATCAAAGTTGCCCTTCCTCCATAGGATAACATTTTACCATGCCAGCCTTTGATTCTTCTCACAACCTTAGAGATTAGCCCATTGAAATACATGATTCTGCTTCTACCAGTGTACAGAGGACACTCCAGGTATGTGAGAGGTGAATCATTTCTGGTGAAACCTATCACTTCATGAATTCTTCTAATAGTAGCTGGCAGAGTAGAGGATGTAGTCATGAAGTGGCTCTTCTGTCTGTTAAAATGAGCTGCCTTGAGATGTTCTCATAATTGTTAAAGACCCACATGATCTTTTTAATGTTCTTTTACCATAGGTAAAGTGATGACATAATCTGAAAAACTCAAGTAATTGATCTTTGGCCCTCTATTTCCATGTAGAAAACATTGAATAGTTTATCATGGTTTAAATTGTTGAGCATTCTGGAGAGGAGCTCTGCACCTATGATGAATAAAGATGGGGCTAGTGGATCCCCATGTTTGAGGCCCTTTGAGGATTGGAAGAAACCACATCTTTTACCATTAAAAACTACAGATTACCAGTTGTTAGACATTGTCCTCCATATCATGTCAATGATAATTTCATAGATTCCCATTCTTCTGAGCATTAGGCACGTGAAGCTCCAAGAAACTCTCTCATAGCTTTTTCCACGTCAAGCTTGATGACTATATTTGAACCCACATTCGTCTTCTTAATACCATGAACAATTTCCTGAGCAAGCATGATATTTTAGAGATGTTCCTACCTTTGACAAAGCCTTATTGGTTTGCTGAGATAATCCTGGGGAGAATAAGACCAAGCCTTGTACCAATGACCTTGGTGATATTCTTGTTGACAAAGTTGCTAATTGGTCTAGATTCTGTGAAACTATTAGGGAATTCAACCTTTGGTAAAAGAACTAGGCATGTACTAGTCATGAACCTGGGCATATCACTACCTATGAAGAAGGCCAAAACAACATTGAATAGGTCTTCTTTGATCACTTCCCAACATGATTGGTAAAATTTTCCATTCATACCATCTGGTCCTGATGCTCTATAGGATTCATGGAGAAGACATTCTCCTTTATTTCAGCAATAGATGGATCCCTAGTGAGGGTATCATTGTCTTCATTCTGATCATAGTTGGAATGATAGACAGAAGGTCTTCTCTAGTTACTGTGCCAGGATCTGAGAAAAGGTTTTGGAAATAATCACAAGTAGCCTCTTAAATTTTTTCATCTCCTTGATCCATTCACCTTCCTCGTTCTTGATTTTGTGAATAAATAATTTTCTTCTTTTTCCTCTGATTAAACTGTGAAAATAGTTGAATTTTACATCACCTTCCTTGAACAATTGTGTTAGAATATACGCTTAACGCTAGAGGGGGGATGAATAGCGTTTTAATAAAAATCAATGTAAATTTGCGGAATTAAAATTGCAGGAATAAGTAAGTGCAGTAATTAAAATTGTAAGGAGAGAAACACCGAATTTATCCTGGTTCACCACAACGTGTGGTTAGTCCAGTCCCCGAGAGACTCTCTCGAGTTTTACACTAACTTCGTTAAGCTTACGGGTTCCAAACAAACCGTTACACTTGCTCGTAGATATACACTCTACAAGACTTCAACCTGCTCGAAGATACCGCACCTCAAGACTTCAAACCAAGGAACTATCTTTCCTTCTTACAACAAGAGATTAGACTATCCCTTCAAGTGTGTACAAACACTTAGCACTCAAGACAAGACTCTCTTAATAGAGTAGATATGAGTAAAAACAATACGCTCAAGAACACAACAACTTATTCAAGAATTTGGCTCTCAAAAATTATGAAATAGATATGAAATGATGAGAGAAGAGTATGTAAGCTTTATGCAAGAATTATAATCAGTTGTTGTGTTTAAAAACGTGAATTAGAGGTGTATTTATAGTGCTCAAAGTCACCAAGACCGTTGCTTAATTGCCAATCACTAACTGCTGATTTTGTGCTTGCATAATCGATAATATGATCTGCATAATCGATCATCTACAGATCATTCAAAAATCATATGCAGATTTTAAGCAGAATAATCGATTATTCAAGTTGCATAATCGATTATCTGTTAACGTTAAAAAATCGGATGCAGATTCTGTGCAAGCATAATCGATTATTGCCTTGTGTATAATCGATTATATTTCAGCATTTTAAAAATACTTTGGCAACGGTCAGTGAATAATCGATTATGCTATCTCGTATAATCGATTATTTTGTTGTTTTGAAAATCCGGTTTTACACTGTCTTAACATAATCGATTACAAGTGAGACATAATCGATTATATTGCTGTCTTGAAAAATTTTGGTTAACACTGTCTTAACATAATCGATTATAAGTAAGACATAATCGATTATATTGCTGTCTTGAAAATTTTCGGTTAACATTGTCTTAACATAATCGATTATAAGAAATACATAATCGATTATTTATGTCCAGATTTGAAAAACATGTTTGAAAATCATTTTGGCTAAAATGAAAATGTTTGAAAATCATTTTGATTTAACTCAACGATGCATGAAAATGATTTTACGAGAGAAGCCAAGACTTGAATAAGTTGTCGGATCAAGATCACACTATAAAGTGACTCATTTATAACTTTGTTGTTATTCTAGATCTTGCTCTTTGTTTCTCATGTTCTTGGTTTTTGGCATATGTCAATGTTCCATGCGCGTCGGTTTGTCATTTATCAAAACCTACAGAAATGAACACACATTTAGTTTTAGCGACTTGAGAACGTGTTTCAACAATTTCCCCCTTTTTGATAATGGCAAACCAATATCGGGATATGCATAAGATAAGTATAAAACCCCCATAAGTATAAGTTCCCCCTCAAGTTATGTCAATATGTATTAGTGTGCATAGCCCTTCTTCCCCCTTTTGACATTAGCAAAAATAATGAACTTTCATTAAAAATATTAAACATACATGAGAAAGCAAGAAAAATAGACAGAATATAATTCAAACGATACATAAAAAAAATTTATTATTCATTGTCATCATTAACATCCGGCTCGGCATCCGTCAATCCATCCGGAAGAACAATTTGGGCATATGGATAGTTGACATGATCAAAGTACCCATGAAGCTCATAAGTCAAACGAGTGACGTTTTGATCAATACGAGTCACTGAGGTTGACAAAGAAGCAAGTTGGTCCGAAATGGTTTGAAGAGTAGGAGCTTGAGGACGACGTATTTGAGTAGGAGGAGGAGGAGGAGGAGGAGGATGTTCACCAATATTGGGAAATGAAGATTCTTGAATTTTCCAATGCTTTGTAGACTATTTGTGAGGACCGACGGAGGTGTCGATACCGGAGGCTTCAAAAATAGCCATTATAACAAAATCATATGGGAGTGGCTTATCGTCCCCAATTGCATCATCCATGTGAGTCATGACGAACTGGCACCAATTGATGCGAGCCCCGGTGATAATTGCATGCAAGAGTTTTGAATCCTCATGAGAGAGAGTGGTATGATTGAATTTGCGGGGTTTGAGAACTCGGGTGATGAAATAAAATATTAGATGGGAGCATGTGCGTAATGGTTGGGCGACGATTCTCCGGACAGTCGCAAATATCAATTTGGTGGAAAAGAAGTTGTTCATCAAATAAAGCGCCTTCTTCTCTAGTGTAGAGAGAGATGTCTTCACCATTTCGTGGAAGGTTAGTGAGGAGTTGCAAGTTTTCCTCATTTACAAAAATTGGAACTCCATTGACGCTAGAGACAAGGTCACCATCTTCGTCCTTCTGTAGATTTGAATAGAAGGCACGGATTAGAGCAGGGTGAATGTAAGGAGTTTGAAGATATAGAAAGTCAATGAATTGGCTTTGTATAAGAATATTTTCTGTTGATGGGGGTGCGCTATTTCGAAGATACCGAGTAGTTGAGAAACGAGGCGGAAGGATTTCTCGATTCTCAAATTTTTCAATGAATCGAAGAAGTTCGGGTTGAGTATCAAAACGCAAATAAGAGCCGTCTTAATAGTGGAAAACGGGTGGAGGAGCGGCGGAAGAGGAGGCAATTTGTTTGCCGGAACGAGAGCGTTTAGAGTGCTTGCTTGCCATTAGTATGAAGAAATAGGAGCTGTTTCAAAAGTTTGAAGGCTTTGGAAGATTGTTTGGAGCTAAGAGTGAGATTGAAGTTAAAAAAATTTGAAGGATGGATACCCTTATTTATAGACTTGAAGATTTGAGGGCATTTATGGAGTAAAAGCTGCAGATTTGCCAAGCCAAACGTTCAAAAAACGGTAACAAAATTTTAAACACGGACTGTTGCTAATCGATTATGGAGGCTGAATAATCGATTATTGCCAATATTTTGAATTGTAGTCAGAGAAGAAATCGATTATGCGATAGGAGATAATCGATTATTTGAAGACAGAAGTATTATGAGGGTCCGGGCTCGAGGAATAATCGATTTTGGTTAATATGATAATCGATTATTTCAGTCCAGTGATATGACGAACAGTCGAGACGATAAAAGGTAATCGGTTATGAAGTACTAAATAATCGATTATTATAAAACCTGTAACACTGAATCTCAACTTAATCGATTAGTAATCTATGATAATCGATTATTGCCAAATTCCTGCAAACCGAGATGTTAGAAATAATCGATTGTTCTTAGTCAATAATCGATTATTTATTACCAGTGCCCGAAAATTCCCCCTGTCTTTGGGGCGATACCTGCAAAAAGGAATTAGGCGCCTCCGACGCTCAAGTTAGTAATTATTTAAAGAAAAATGCAATGCATGAATTAGATCATCGTGGAGTCAAGAATTCCGAGTTCACTACGAATGCGAAAAAAGGACTCTTTCTCTAAGGGCTTTGTGAAGATGTCGGCCAATTGATTTTTGGTTTCAACAAATTCAATTTCGACATCGCCCTTGAGAACGTGATCTCCTATAAAGTGATGTCTAATTTCTATGTGTTTCGTTCTTGAGTGAAGAATAGGATTCTTCGTCAAGCTTATGGCACTAGTATTGTCACATCGAAGAGGAACATGATCAATACTAAGACCATAATCCGAGAGTTGTTGCTTCATCCAAAGGATTTGTGCACAACAACTCCCCGCGGCTATATATTCAGCCTCGGTTGTGGATAACGCAACACTAACTTGTTTCTTGCTAAACCAAGAAACTAAGGAGCTACCAAGCAAATGGCAAGTGCCACTAGTGCTCTTGCGGTCCAATTTGCAACCCGCAAAATCGGAATCGGAATAGCCAACAATTTGGCATGAAGAACCTTTGGGATACCATGGTCCCACATTTATTGTTCCAACAAGATACTTCATAATCCGTTTTACCGCAGTTAAGTGTGACTCCTTCGGACATGATTGATATCGAGCGCATAAACACACGCTAAACATGATGTCCGGTCTACTAGCAGTAAGATAGAGAAGGGATCCGATCATACCTCGATACTTCTTGGTGTCTACTTCCTTACCTTTCTCATCTTTGTCAAGATGGTCGAATGTACTCATTGGAGTGGCCATTGCTTTGGCGTTGCTCATTTCAAAACGATTTAGCAACTCCTTGCAATATTTAGATTGGCAAATAAAAGTTCCCTCTTTCATTTGTTTCACTTGCAACCCCAAGAAGAAGTTTAGCTCACCCATCATTGACATCTCGAATTCGCTAGTCATTAACTTAGAGAATTCCTCGCATAAAAAATCATTAGTAGCACCAAAAATAATATCATCGAGATAAATTTGAACTAATAGAATGTCATTGTTTTTATTTTTGATGAACAATGTAGTGTCAACTTTCCCCCTTTCGAACTCATTGTCCAAAAGAAATTTACTTAAGCGCTCGTACCAAGCCCGAGGAGCTTGTTTTAGTCCATATAGCGCTTTCTTAAGCTTGAAGACATGATCGGGAGATTTAAAGTCTTCAAAGCCCGGGGATTGTTCAACGTACACTTCCTCTTGAATAAACCCATTGAGGAAGGCACTTTTGACATCCATTTGAAATAATTTGAAATTCATAGATGATGAAAAAGCAAGTAATAAATGAATGGCTTCTAGGCGTGCAACGGGTGCATAGGTTTCTTCATAATCAATTCCTTCTTCTTGATTATAACCCTTAGCAACTAGCCTAGCTTTGTTTCTAGTGATTATGCCATTTTCATCTAATTTATTTCGAAAAACCCATTTCGTACCAATTATGGTGTGATTATCGGGTCTTGGCACCAATTCCCAAACATCATTACGTTTGAATTGGTTAAGCTCCTTGCATTGCCAAGGTCCAATGCTCATCCCCAATTGCTTCGGAAATGGTTGAGGGTTCGATCTGAGAAACAAAAGCCATATGTCCTACAGTGTCTTTAAGAAGGTTTCGAGTACTTACCCCTTTCTCGATATTGCCAATTACCTTGTCGAGAGGATGGTCTTTAGACGTCCTCCAAGCCTTAGGCATCATCGAATCTTCTTCTTGTGGAGGTACTTCTTCCGAAAGTTGTTCCATGACTTCATCTTGAACTTCCTTTGGATTCTCCTTTTGCACATCGTCTTGAAGATTGATTTTGTTTAAAGCATCTGCAAGACCAACACAAGAATCCTTTCTTGCCAAGCGAGCATCATTTTCAAAAAATACAACATGAGGAGATTCCTCAACAGTTTTGGTTCGATTATTAAAAACTCTATATGCTTTACTACGCGATGAATAACCAAGAAAAATTCCTTCATCAGATTTTGCGTCAAATTTTCCCCAAGTTATCTTTTCCGTTGTTGTGAATAAAACATTTACAACCGAAGACTCTAAGATGAGAAAGATTTGGTTTCCTTCCCTTGTAGAGTTCATAGGGAGTTTTTATGAGTATCGGTCTTATGACAGCTCTGTTTAAAACATAGCATGCGGTACTCACGGCATCCGCCCAAAATTATTTGGGAATCTTAGCCTCATCAAGCATGGTTCTCGCCATCTCTTCGAGACATCAATTTTTGCGTTCCACTACTCCATTTTGTTGTGGTGTACGTGGAGCCGAAAAGGTATGTTCAATACCGAGTTCGTCACAAAAATCCGCGAAGAGATTGTGATCGAACTCTCCCCCATGATCACTTCTTATGGAAGTGATGGTTGTGTTCTTTTCATTTTGAACACGTTTAAGAAAACTTTTAAAAGCTTGAAAGGCATCACTTTTATGAGCAAGAAATAACGTCCATGTGAATCTAGAGTAGTCATCCACAATTACAAAAGCATAAAGATTTCCACCGAGACTTTCAACACGAGATGGTCCAAAAAGATCCATGTGAAGAAGTTGTAAAGGTCTAGTGGTTGAAACAACATTTTTGGATTTAAAAGAGGCTTTTGTTTGTTTCCCTTTTTGACATGAGTCACGAATAGAATCTTTTTCAAATTTCATGTTTGGAAGACCAATTACTAAATCTTGTGAAACTAATTTATTTAAAAGATTCATATTTACATGAGCTACTCTACGATGCCATAACCACAAGTCGTCTTCTTTACTCATAAGGCAATTTACAAAACTTGATAAAGAATTTTCAAGATCAACCATATAGATATTATCCATTCTAATACCACGAAGAATAACTTTAAAATCACTACGACGGATAACTAAGCATTCTTCGGAGTCAAACAATACAAGATTTCCCTTGTCACATAATTGACTTATGCTCAAGAGATTATGTTTAAGACCTTTAACTAGCAAAATATGCTTAATGGAGGAGGATTCGTCCTTACCGACCGATCCAATACCGATAATCTTTCCTTTGTTATTGTCTCCAAAAATAACATTTCCTCCTTCCGTGGGTTTTAGTTGAAGGAATTTTGATGCATCCCCGGTCATATGTTTGGAGCATCCGCTATCAAGGTACCAAAGTACACTTGATCCCTTCAAACATACCTACAAAACAAATTAATGAGATTTTGGTACCCAAGCCATTTTGGGTCCTTGTGTGTTAGGTACAACATAGTGGTGTGATTGATCTGCAGTGAAATGTCTATGTCTAGTGAAGCATGCAGGAGCAATATGTCCAATTTTATTGCAATAATGACAAATGACATTCGGATTGTGCATTCTTCTAGGATGATAATAATTTGGGGGTCTAAATTTATTCACTCTATTTTTAGGAATATAATTTTGATGTAGTTTTCGAAAATCTTGTCTAGGTGGTCTATACATGCCAATATTTCTTCTAGCATTCACTCTATTTTTAGGAATATAGTTTTGATGTAGTTTTCGAAAATCTTGTCTAGGTTGTCTATACATGCCAATATTTCTTCTAGCATTTGTTCTAGGATGAGTTGCAATTCTAGGATTAGAATTTCTAGGTTGAGTGTTGACATTTATTTTGTTTTGCCTAAGTTAAGTCTTAGGTGGTTTAGGAATGGACTCAACTTTTTCTTTTGGCTCGAGTTTGAAGCCTATACCGTGCTTAGTGGATTTCAAATTTACAAGCACTTCATTGAGATTTTTGTGTGAAGAATTGAATTTGTGCAAAGTGCTTCTAAGACTTTCTACTTCTTCCTTTAGAGATTTGCAAGAAGTACAATCCTTATTTGAGCTTTCGGGTTTATCGGCGCTTCTTTTGCCATAAAACTTGTTTTCCTCTAATTTCTCATTTTCAAGAGTTAGTTTTTCAAAATCCTTTTCTTTTGAAGAAATGAGTTTTCTTAAATCTTTTATAGATTTAGAAGCGCTAATAAACTCTTTATACAACTCATCAAATGCATCTTGCATTTCTTCTAAAGTGAAATAGTTCTTAGAAGTAGTACATACCTCATTTTGAGTTTCTTCGTGTGCCATAAGACACAAGTTTGCGGTCTCGTTTCCTTCTCCATCACTTGATTCGTCTCCGGAGTCGCCTCCCCAAGAGATGTATGCTCTTTGTTTCTTGACGGGTTTCTTCTCCTTTTTGATATTTGGACAATTTGATTTGATATGCCCGATTTCTCCGCATCCATAGCACTTTAATTAGTCTCCTTGTTGCTTACCTTTTCGTTCATACTTCTTTTGCATGAACTTGTGAAATTTCTTAATAACGAGTCCGAACTCGTTATCTTCGTCGCTTGAATCCTCATCATTTTGAGGTTGAGCCGTGCTTGCTTTAAGGGCGATTCTTCGTTTCCTTTGATCATCCAAATGAGGGTTAAGAATAGTAGATTCATAGGTTTTGAGATTACCTCTAAGCCCGTCGATTGTGACATTTGTAATGCCGATTGATTCTTGAATAGCGTCGGCTTTGGAGCGCCATTCCGGAGTGAGACTTCGAAGAATTTTACGGACAAGTTCCCTATCCGTGAATGTCTTCTTAAGAGCATGAAGATCATTAACGATTTTTGAAAATCGTTCGAACATATCATCTATCTTCTCGTTTTCCTTCTTATGAAAAAGTTCATATTCATGGGTTAGAAAAATCTATTTTAGCTTCTCTTACCTGGTCCGTACCTTCGTAGGTGATTTCCAATTTATCCCACATTTGCTTAGCCGTGGTGCAACATGATATTTTCCTATAATTATCAGGATTTACAGCACAGTACATCATGTTGATGGCTTTTGCGTTGTTCTCCACCTTTCTAATATCGTCTGCGTCATACTCATCTTCTGATTTTGGCACCATTTCATTTTCTACCTTTTTGGTTGGAATTTGCTCTCCATTCTTGATAATTTTCCACAGTAGAAAATTATTTGATTGGATAAATATTCTCATCCTTTCCTTCCAATACGTATAGTTTGTGCCATGGAATAGTGGTGGCCTTGTGAAGCATTGTCCTTCACCTAGTCCTGCATAAACGTTACGAGTAGAAGCCATGGATTGTTTCTCTCAAACTGTTAAGTCTTTCAGAGAGTTAGGCTCTGATACCAATTGTTAGAATATACGCTTAATGCTAGAGGGGGGGGTGAATAGCGTTTTAATAAAAATCAATGTAAATTTGCGGAATTAAAATTGCAGGAATAACGTAAATGCAGTAATTAAAATAGTAAGGAGAGAACACACCGAATTTATCCTGGTTCACCACAACGTGTAGTTAGTCCAGTCCCCGAGAGACTCTCTCGAGTTTTACACTAACTTCGTTAAGCTTACGGGTGCCTAACAAACCGTTACACTTGCTCGTAGATATACACTCTACAAGACTTCAACCGCACCTCAAGACTTCAAACCAAGGAACTATCTTTCCTTCTTACAACAAGGGATTAGACTATCCCTTCAAGTGTGTACAAACACTTAGCACTCAAGACAAGACTCTCTTTATAGAGTAGATATGAGTAAAAACAATACGCTCAAGAACACAACAACTTATTCAAGAATTTGGCTTTCAAAAATTATGAAATAGATATGAAATGATGAGAGAAGAGTATGTAAGCTTTACGCAAGGATTATAATCAGTTGTTGTGTTTAAAAACGTAAATTAGAGGTGTATTTATAGTGCTCAAAGTCACCAAGACCGTTGCTTAATTGCCAATCACTAATTGCTGATTTTGTGCTTGCATAATCGATTATATGATCTGCATAATCGATTATCTACAGATCGTTCAAAAATCATATGCGGATTTTAAGCAGAATAATCAATTATTCAAGTTGCATAATCGATTATCTGTTAACGTTAAAAAATCGGATGCAGATTCTGTGCAAGCATAATCGATTATTGTCTTGTGTATAATCGATTATATTTCAGCGTTTTAAAAATACTTTGGCAACGGTCAGTGAATAATCGATTATGCTATCTCGTATAATCGACTATTTTGTTGTTTTGAAAATCCGAATTTACACTATCTTAACATAATCGATTACAAGTGAGACATAATCGATTATATTGCTGTCTTGAAAATTTTCGGTTAACACTATCTTAACATAATCGATTATAAGTAAGACATAATCGATTATATTGTTGTCTTGAAAATTTTCGGTTAACACTGTCTTAACATAATCGATTATAAGAAATACATAATCGATTATTTATGTCCAGATTTGAAAAACATGTTTGAAAATCATTTTGGCTAAAATGAAAATGTTTGAAAATCATTTTGGTTTAACTCAACGATGCATGAAAATAATTTTACGAGAGAAGCCAAGACTTGAATAAGTTGTCGGATCAAGATCACACTATAAAGTGACTCATTTATAACTTTGTTGTTATTCTTGATCTTGCTCTTTGTTTCTCATGTTCTTGGTTTTTGGCATATGTCAATGTTCCATGCGCGTCGGTTTGTCATTTATCAAAACCTACAGAAATGAACACACGTTTAGTTTTAACGACTTGAGAACGTGTTTCAACAAATTGAAGATGAGTTTTTTTCTTCAAGAAATCTTGTTCAATCTTCAGATATCTAACATATTGGGCCTTCAGTTCATTAAGTGTTGTTATGTCAGGATCTGCATTAGTTTGAGCCCAGGTAATTTCTGCATTTTTTACACTTAGTCTCCTATTTAGAAGTTTAAGTTGGAAAAGTCAATCGGATGTTGACTTATGTGTAAACGATGTCGGATGTGAATTTTGATGGATTGGTTAGCTCTGTTACATAATTTTAGACTTGGGAGCGCATCCGGAATATGATTTGGAAATTTGTGGTAGAATTAGGCTTAAATTAGCGAAATTAGAAATTTGACGATTTTCGATTGGCAGTGAAAATTTTGATATCGGGGTCGGAATAGAATTTCGAAAGTTGGAGTAGGTTCATAATGAAATTTTTGATGTGTGCGCAAAAATTTCAGGTCATTCGGACAAGGATTGATAGGTTTCGGCATCGTTTGTGGAATTCGGAAGTTTAGAAGTTCTTAGGCTTGAATCCGAGGGTAATTTTGGTATTTTGATGTTTGTTTTAAGTGTTTCGAAGGCTCAACTAAGTTTGTATGTTAATATATGACTTGTTGGTATGTTTGGTACAGGTCCCTAAGGCCTCGTATTTATTTTGGGTGATTGACAGAACAAGGATAGAATTTGAGGAATGCTGAAGATTTCACTCAACTATCATATCTGCACCTGCGGAGTGGGGACCGCATGTGCAGTCGCATAGAAGCAGAAAAGCAGCCGCAGAAGTGCAAGGCTAAGGAGGGCAGAAACAGTAGGTGCGATGCGTGGAGCACACCTGCGAGGGTGCATGTGCGAGGATTAGTCCGTAAAAGCGAATTTTGGGACTTAGGTGAGAACCGAACCTATGGTGGACTTTCCGCAAGTGCGGCGTTGCAAAAGGGACATAGGGACCGCATATATAGAAGTTTTGGGAAGAATGTATAAAAGGTGGACTTCGCGAAATTTGGGTTATTTTCCACCATTTTTAGTCGACCTTGGAGCTCTTGAGAGCGATTTTGAGGAGGAATTCAAGAGTTTATCAGCAAGGCAAGGGTCTTGAGCCCTAAAACTCGTATATGAGATGATTTTTTGTTGATTAATCATGTAATTTGTGAACATTTGGGGTAAAAATAAGGGGTTAGGGCTTGAGAGTTGGAGAGTTCGATTTGGGGATTTAAGGGACCAATTGATGTCGGATTTTGATAAATTTGGTATGGATAGAATCGTGATTAAAAGGGCTTTCTAGTTTTGAAATTTTTGTCAGATTTCGATACGTGGGCCCGGGGGGTTTGGGTAATTTCGGGATTTTGGTCTAAATTGATAGTCTTTCGTGTGGAATTGGTTCCTTGGCCTATATTGATTACATTGTATTGCTTTAGGTTAGATTAGATTCAGGATGTTTGGAGGCCGATTCCAGGGGTAAGGGCGTCGCACAGTAGGGATTTGACCAGTTTGAGGTAAGTAATGATTGTAAATCTAGTCCTGAGGGTATGAAACCCCGAATTTTGCATTATTTTACTACTTTGAGGTGACGCACATGCTAGGTGACGGGCGCGCACGTTGGGGATTATGACTTGGTCCATCTCGTAGCAACTATTAAGTTGCGTATTTGACTGAAAATTATATGATACTTATGTGTTTTAGCAAAAATTTCTATAAATTGGGCTAAATGCCATATTTGGGCCTTGTGCCAGAGCTGTTTGGATCTTTAGGGGTCTTTTCTTGTTATCATCTCACCGGTTTGATTGAAAATCTATACTTAGCCACGCTATGTTTACCGATTTCATAATTCAGTCTTTATTACCCCATTTTGATGCATATAAAATATTATTTTGGGCTGAGCACCTTCTTTTTTTCACTGATAGCCCGAGTAGCTTGAGAGATTTATGACTGAGTGGGGTCGAGGGCCTATTTTTGTGAGGATATTATGGGATCAGACTGCGCGCTGCAGCATGTTGTTATGATTTATGAGCCCGAGGGCCTAAACGATTATGCCACGGGGTGGCTTGTTATTGCGTTTGAGCTGTAGGAGCCCTTTTGCAATCTGCACACCTCCGGTGAGTGCATGTACCCTAAGTAGGTGGTATAAGATATGTCCAAGGGGCTGTATACGCGTGACTGTGAGGTTTGCCTGAGGGGTCGTGTATGAGTGATGTTCTATCCGAGGGTCCGCTATGAGAAATGTTTCGCTGAGGGGTTGTTCATGATTTTCATCACTTTTATTCTCTTTTGCATTGAGCCTTTGTTGAAATAGTTGAAAAATATATTTCACCGAAAACTGGATTTTTAAACGAGATGAATTGACGCACATACTAATTTGAAAGCATGTTGTACTTACTGAGATTTAATGATGTGGACTTTATGTGTTTTACTGTTTGTCACTACTGCTGAGTCTTTATTTTCCTTTATTACTTACTGAGTTAGCGTACTCACATTACTTCATACACCTTGTGTACTACAAGGGTAGATGGACGTGCTAGTGAGTGTTGATTTCATCCGTCGATTATGTTGGAGTTAGCAAGATAGTTGCATGACGATCGCATCCCTGCTCTTCTATTTTTATTTTTCTATCTATGTTACTTATATATATATACAGTAGGAGTAGTAGTTTGTATCTCCATTAGTAGGCTTCTCATATTAAAATATGCTCTATTTTCTTTTTCTTCTTGCCAACGACGTCTTATGTGGCTTTGAAGTATCTTCCTTCTTTTCCTTTTTTGTGCTTCCCTACTTCCATGCATATAAGATGAAACTAATATTATACCATAAAAGTAAACTATTTCTCCAATCAATTTCTTTTGAAACTCTAAATAAAATATCGTTATATTTTGCTTCAAACTCCATATCTGTGTTGAAATATTTGGTTATTAGTTAGAAATTACTCTTACTAAATAAATAAAGAAAATGGTTGATGGTTAAAGTAATTATGACAAATTATAATATGTCTCTGTGCCATTTTATGATAACAATGTTTGATTACACACAGATTTTAAGAAAAGAAATTTTTAAAATTTATAATCTAAAATATATCATAGAGTTTGTGTGCCTATAAAATCATTGCTTTATAAATTGTTTCATACGTCATTTTATGGTATTGTGTTGTAACCATTACTTTGTATATATTATATGCATGGTATTGTATTGCAAATACAACAACTTTAATTATGAAGATGCAACCTGCATCAAATACAGCAGTACTAAACATATACAACAAAATCTTAATATAGCAGTACCAAACAGCTAACAAATACGTCAATCTTCTCACAAGATAGACCTGATCTATGGTACATTCCCAGTAACGGGACTAAAGCCTCCATATGGATTTTTTTTTTTTTTTTTTAAAAAGAAAAAAAGAACTTTTAAATTTATAATCTAAAATTATACCACAAATATTTGTGTGCTATAAAACGTGCAATTATTTTGGACAAACTGAAAAGAAAAAAACGTATGCCACATAAAATGAGATAGATGAAATATTAATTTTAATAGTTGATTTCCTATTTTACTTTATAAAGTTTATGGTACTCCTCTAAGCATTAGCTAACTATAGCTTAAATATAGTTATCTTCTCTTTTCTGAAAGTATGTTCAAAAATTACCCTTAGCAGAGGTGAAGAGCTAACATGTAACATTTTTATTTGAACCCACAACTTTCGATATAGTATAGAATATATGTAAAAAGTTATTAAAATTTCAAAAAATATTAGATCTGAACCCACAATTTTAACAGTACAATAAATTAAATACTGAAAATCTTAAAAGTTAAATTTATTAAATTTAAATTTTGGATTTGTCTCTAAGATACTTGAGCATTTGCACAGCACAGACGTTACTCCACTAGTATTAATTAAATTGCTAGAAGTAATCTTTAAATTAAAGTATCGGGTTAGTTTGGTAAAAGAGTTAGCTTGCCTAGTTCCACGATAGGTGTCATCACGACATGGCAGTTTTTGGTCTTGATAGTTAGCAATAACAAGTGGTGTACCAATAACAATTTCATTATAAGGTCGTCGTACAACTCACTTTAGATTTGATATACCTCTTCAAACAACTGAAATAACTATCACAAATATAGCAAAGCATAGTAGTGGTGCTAAAATTTATAAGGAAAGCAAAATTAATATTATGGGATGAAGCGCTTATGGCTAAGCATCAAATGATCGAAATAATTGATTGGAGTTTTAAATATACATTAGATATCAATGTACCATTTGGTGAAAAGTAATGGTTTGAAAGGTGATTTATGTCAAGTACTACCCGTAGTTCCAATATTGAGGAAAGCAGAGGCAGTAAAAGCTAATTTGCCAAAATTATACTTATAGTCTGAAATGGAAAAAATTCAACTTGATAAGAAATATAAAAGTAAGAACATATCTAGCATTCAGTGACTTGTTGCTTCGTATCGGAAACGAAGAACAGCATACGGTAAAAGATAATTTAGTTCTTCGAGAACACTTGGTTATAAATCTCGATGGTAATAGTAGTGCATTTAATAAGAAAAATAGTTTTCATCGTTAGATTAAAATATAATTTGTGCAAATTACATTATAGAAACTAAAGATCTATCTTAGTTAGCATAAATGAATATGTTGATCAACTAATAAAAGGTTGATTGCTAAGTTTTATGGTAAAACAAAATAACTTCTCAGTTTTTGACTTAGCGGAAGATGATACCACCAATTACTACCAAGAAGAATATTTAAATACTTTAATACCAAATGGACGTCTACCACACATGTTTGTCGTCAAGTTTATTATTTTTTACGTATACTAGTATCATTGTATATATAATAGACTAAGCTAAAATTGATCTTCCGTTACATATAGGATGATTTTGAAGAAAAATATGCTCGTCATGATACGGAAGCTTGTATAATAGCACACAAATGGTATATATAAGTTTTGACAATAACGTTATGCATGCAGAAATTACGATACGAGCCAATGTACTTCTAAGTATGTATTTATCCACGAATTAAACTTTCATCTCCCCAAACTAAAAGATATCCTTTTAAATTTATGTAAAAATAATTTTTAGTATGTTTATGTTTTGCAATTATAAATAAAGCACAGTGACAAATGTCATAAAAATTTGACTATATTAATCATAACATATTTTTTGCATGAACAAAAATATATTGCAAGAGGGCTATCAATATCGTCAACAAGTGTCTGGTTATGACACAACCAAAACATAAGAAGAAAATATACACAAAAAACACAGTATATAAAAAATGTTCGATAAGTTACTATCACATTAAACTATAACATATAAATTATCTGACTAATATGACCAAATTGACCACTTGGGCAAGTTATGATGATATCCTCTCATTTTGAATTCACGTATTATGTTAATGTATTATTATTTTTGTGCATTTAGATAATTGTTGTATTATTAAACACAAAATCTTTCTCGTTAATTAAGTTCTATTAGTTTTTCATATAAATGAATATTTAAATCATCACGTGATATTACTGACGTGCAACACATATTCATAGATACTAGTGTAGTTAAAATAGAAAAAAAACTATATATTAGAAACTGACAGCTCGGTTCGGTGACTCTTTGAATTCTGAAGAATACTTATCAGTTTTGGAGTTAACGTGTGATCTTCTAAAGCGTTATTGTTTAAGAAGACAGTCAAATAAGTTTAGTAATTGAAGGCAAAGCTAAAAATTGCAATAGTAGTTTGACGCAAAGCGATAATTAAGTCATTTGAGGACTTTCATGAAACTTGATGTTTTCTTTATTGCACAAGCTTTATAGAATTATCATTCATAATTTTCAGAAATTTACACTAACTCTTTTATTTTATAACTCAAATTTAGACTACAAGATGAAAGTTACTCTTATAAATAGCGAAAATCAACCAATAATATTCGAATACGGAATATCTCTCGCCTTTCATCTTCCCAGGATTTCATTCTTGAAAATACATTACGTTCAACTTTTTCCTTCCTCGAGAACTTCATCAAAGAATTCTTGAAAATAAACAGGTTTATGTCGACTTCTTAAACTTGTAAAATCAATTTTATAATTAAAAATATTTTTTACTTTAAAGAATGTATCGACTCCATCAGGATGCTTTAAGTTGCTCCAAAGAAATTTGCGATGGGACACCCACCACAAAGCATGATTTAGTATTTAATAATATTTACGTGATTGTTTAAAGTACTTATTAATATAAATACACACATAAAGTGCGTGCCCACGAACTACAGTAAGAAAAAGACACTTGGAGCTTGGTGATGGAAGTTTGAGCCCTATGTGTCAAAAACCTACCGAGCGATAAGTGAGGCTGGCTCAGTTGGTAAAAGCACCTTCACCTACGATTGTTAGGTCTTGGATTCGAACCAATATGAAGGGAAAGTGTGAAAACACTATATATCCTCCTAATTTGGGAGGGGGAGAAAAACCTACCGAGCTCAAAGAATTTCAGCCCAATTTCGAATCACTCTTTTGGTTCTCTGTTGAAGCAACTGAGTTCATTTTTGCTCTCTAAGGAGGGCTTTAATAAATTAGCGGCCAAAAGTCAAATTTTTAAGAAAAGAATTTATACTTTATTTTATTAGTACATATACATATGCTAAAGAGTTAATATTGTCATTTATTCATAATTATTTTTTATAATATAACATTTTTAAATAATATGAAAATTTTCACTTCACATAGTAATATTCTTATTTGTATTAGTAGAGGATAATTTAAATAGTTAATATGTTATACATGTATACGCAGTATGTTACTTTTGATATTGTCGTAAAAATATGTTTACTAATATGAGATTTAAGTAGTTTAATTCAAAATTCTAAAATATATTTACTTTTGAAGAGTAGACCATCTTTCTTTCTTTTTTTCTTTTTCACGAAATTTTTGTACATTTTAATTTTTCTCTGCAAACTTTAATATCGTCTAATTTTAAATAAAATCATAAAGTTTATTATTAAAATGTTTCGAGTACCTAAATCAAGTCTATATTATTCTTCTACTAAAGTCATATGTCTAACCCAACATTCTCAATCAATTTTCGTAGAGCCACAATTAAGATAGCATAATAATAGCAAGAACATTAAAGGAAATGCATGTATAATTCAATTAAAATGTGAATAAAACTGATTGAATAGCATGTTCACGGGGCAGTGATCTGCAAATAATTGCTAATTAACTATCAGAGGTGACTTAACGGAGCAAGTGGCCTAAAATCAAATTATATTTAAAGACCCTAAAATGTCTTTCATAAAATTTATATAATATTAAGACAAAAAGAAAATCCTACATGGCTTTAATCTAGTAGTGGGAGAGCTTCATATAATGTTCAAGTTAGGTGCATATCATATAGTGTTGAAGTTTCACTTATACAAAAATACGGATGGTAGAGGGGCGATCTCATTAACCTTGCGACACTTGTTTCGGGAATTTCATAGTTAAAACCAAATGAGACACAAAAGAAGTTGCTTTTTGATGTGTGGATCAATCAAATAGGACAAAAGTAATAGTTTATTTAAAGAATTTGAGTTGAAATTAGAAAGTAAAATTGTTAGAAATTTTTTTTTTGGTCAAAAAGATAACATATATTAATAATTAGTGAGTGAGTACAGAGGGTAGGGGCCTAGCTGGCTCCCTTGAACAAACCGTTGTCCTGGTATAAAGCCCTAAGTTACTACTACTATAAACATTTGTCATGGTCATCCTATTGGAATTATCATCATGACAACTAATTATATCATAGGATAGTTGATCCATATTGCCAATATGATTTTGTCAAGTAGTGTGCTGGCCTGATTGATTTCGTTCCATGCAGGCCTTGTCTTTTTTCAAAATTTGGTGCAACAAAAATGGGAACAGCTTCAAACATTCTCGGCGAATATTTATTTTCAAAATTGTGGCTTGTTTTTGCTAGTTGATCTGCTATCATATTTTGCTCTTTGTACGCATGTTTGACTGCTGGATTACCTAGTTGGCCCAGATAGTACCTGTAATCAATAATTATGTTAGAGAGAGCAATATTTTCAGTATGTAGTAATAAGATAATATCCTTTGCATCCACCTCCAACTCCATAGGTGTGATATTTTTTCCATATGCACATTTCAAATCATGTGCCAAAGCGTAAAGCTATGCAATGATGGATGATTCATGTGGTGCAGCTCCCGTAAAATCCAAAATTCATTCAACATTGGAGTTCCTAATGATTCCTTCTATGCATGCCTTGTTTTGTGAATAAGCCCCATCAGTACTAAGTTTGTAGAAATGTGCATTCGGAAGATTCCACTTAATATTCTTGGTCAGATTTGTCTTGCAATTAGTCTTATGAGTATAGGCTGCCAAATAAGTATATTCATGTGACGATTTGGCTAGTCGTCTCATGAGTTACCACTCCGTTTCCCCCATTTCTGCTTCTCTATGCTTCATTATCCATGTTTTATATGGTCAAGTTAAATAGTTTGCGTTCGGAATGGTTTTGGTAAGAAATGAGACACTTAGTCTCTTTTAAGAAGGTTTAAGTTGGAAAAGTCAACTGAATATTGACCTATATGTTAGAGGACTTAGATGTGAGTTCTCATGGATCGACTATCTTCGGGAGGTGATTTGTGACTTGGGGGTGTGATCAAAATTAGTTTTGGAGGTCCAGTATTGGCGAAGTTAGTATTTTGGCGATTTTCGGCTGTTAGGTGAGAATTTTATCTGAGGGTTATAATGGGATTCTGAGAGTGTCTATAGCTTCGTTATTTCATTTGATATGTGTGTGCAAATTTTTAGGTCATTCGGATGTGGTTTGGTTGAGTTTTTTATCAATAGCGTGTTTCGGAAGTTTTTAGAAAACTTAGGCTTGAATTCGATGTGAATTAATGGTTTTGGTGTTATTTGAGGCGTTTTGATAATTGGAACAAGTTATAATAAGGTTTTAGGATGTGTTTGTGCTTTTGGTTGAGGTCTCGGAGGCCTCGGGTGAGTTTCGGGTGGCCAATCGGGCTAGTTTTGGTGTTGGATTAATGCAGAATTTGTACAACCGTTGCAAACGAAATTGGTCTTCACAATCGTGTAGATCCAGCCGCAATTGCCTAGAAGATTTTCGAAGTGGTCTAAGTTTTTCCTTTGCATTCGCGTATGAGGCATCGCGTTCGCGGAAGGCTGAGGGTTAGTGCTTCACGTTCGCGCGCGGACAGGTCGCGTTCGCGTAGGTTGAGGAGTCTAAAGCATCGCGTTCGCGAGACCTTGGTCGCGAACACATAAAAGGAAATCTATTCAAGTCTAATTTGTGCATCGCGAACGCGAGGGTTTAACCGCGTTCGCGAAGAAAGAATATCAGACTGGGCAGAAAGTTTATAAAATATTCCATCAGCGATTTTGAGCCACTTTTTCATCCATAGCTAAGTATTTTGAGAGATTTTTGAGAGGTATTCAAGAGGGAATCAAGGAGAAGTGATTGGAGGTAAGATTTTTGAACGTAAGACGTGATTCTATTGTGAAATTTTGCTAAAATTTCATGAAAACCTGAACAAAAATAGAAGAATTAGGGCTTGAAATTTTGGGATTTTAATTTGGAATTTTGAGGGGTCGTTTGGACTCCGATTTTGGTGTTCTTTATATGCATAGACTCGTGGAGTGATAAGGACCCATTAATGTGAAAATTTCTTTGTTTCGAGAAATGGGCTCGATGCTCGAGTTTTGCTAATTTCGAGATTTTTGATATTTTTTTGACTGTTTTCGCTTGGGCCCCGTTCCCTTAACATATTGTGATGTATTTATTTTGGTTTTGGATATATTCAATGCGCGTAGAGGTCGATTCGAGGGGCAAGAGCGTCGTGAGCTAGAGTTGTAGCCTGTTCGAGATGAGTAATGAACGTAAATGATGTCCTGAGACTTTGAAACCCTGAATTTGCACATCGTAGTACTATATTGAGGTGAGACACGCGCTTGAGGATGAGCGTGGGGTCGTTTACTTTTGGGGATTGTGACTTGGTCTATCCCGATTGACGATTTTACCGTGTATTTGACTGTCACTTAATTGTTATCGTTATGATTTGGATTGATTGACATATTTGGGCTTCGTGCTAACTAGTTGAACCCTCTTGTGGTTTTCATCACTATTTCCTCACTGTTTTGACTTGCTACTTGAACTCAGTCGTACCATTTTTCTACTATTTTACAAATCAGCCACTTTTACTTGATTTCGAAACTAAGATGATATATAAAATAATGCTTTAGGCTGAGAACTACTATTTTACTAATGCCCAAGGGGCTTATGTGATTGTTGGACTGAGTATGGCCGAGGGCTTGAATGTGAGGATGATATAGGATCGGGCTGCGTGCCGCCGCAGTATTATATTGATACTGATATGAGGCCGAGGGCCTACATTTGATGCCATGAGATGGTTTGATATCGCGCTTGGGCCGTATGGGGTCTCTCCCGGAGTCTGCACACCCCTAGTAAGCGCCATCAACGAGATATATGGATCGGGCTGCACGCCGCATTGATATACGGATCGGGTGGCACGCCGCAGCGGGAACTATATGGTGTTGTTATATGTGTTGACTTTCTTTAACTGCCTGTCACTTAACTGCTTATCTGTTGAAGAATTATAATATTTCGCTTTTCATTGGTTTATTGCTTTCGTATTACTTGTTTTTTTTACTACATCATAGATTACTCTGTGTTTTCCGTGATTTATTATTCTCGGTCATTATTTATGCTTATTACTCACTAGGTCGGATTACTCACATTACTCCCTGCACCTTGCGTGCAGATTCAGGTGTTCCAGAGGCAGAGTGAGTCTTTTCCAGTTGATCAACATTTACCGGAGTTGTTGAGGTTGCTGCACATCGTCTGCGGACCCAATTTCTCCTTCTATCTTATTATTTTTCTGCATTCCTATACAATTTATGTATTAGTTTGTCCAGACCTGTATTAGAGGCTCTTGACTTGTTACACCTGATCGGTAGGCTATGTAGTGGTATTATCTTTGATTTCTGAATATTTAACTTACTATTGCAGATCTTTATTATGTTAAATTGATATTTAAACTGCGTTTTCTGGTAATGAACATTTGTTTAATAAGAAGATGGGTTGTGGTCGATAGTTTGCCAGGTTTGCCTAGCAATATGTTAGGCGCCATCACGACCGGGGTTGGGTCATGCAAAGTTGGTATCAGAGATTATGCTACGTAGGTCTCGTGAGTCATGAGCCGATTTAGTAGAGTCTCTCTAATCAGTACGGAGACTTCTGTACCTATCCTCGAGAGTCTCTCTCACATTTTTGAAATTCTTATCGTGTGAGTTTGTTGATCTATGTACTAAACTTCCGTTATTCTATTTTCTTATAGATGGTGCAGACACGCGCTACCGGATAGGGTGGACGACCACCAGTGCCACCAGCTCCGGCCACCAGAGGCCGAGGATGCGGTCGTGGTTGCAGTAGGGCAAGGGCAACAGGAGTAGCACCTGCAGATCCTCCAGCTGCCCCGCTCCAGGACCAAGCCCCCATCGTGGATGCGGCAATAGCACCAGCTCAGGCACTGGTTGTGCCTATTATGATCCCAGGCCTTCAAGAGGCTCTAGCGTAGATATTATCAGTATTTACCATTTAGGCTCAGGCGGTCTCAACTACTATGGCTGCAAGTACTTCACAGACGGGGGGAGGTGTTCAGACCCCCGTTGCTCGCATACCTGATCAGGTCGTGAAGAGGCTTCAGACATTGGGGGCACCTCCAGAACAGCCGATTGCTCTAGCTTAGGAGTTTGTAGTACTAGTTATGACGGATGATGAGCAACGTCCTCTTGAGAGGTTTGTTAGGCTCCGGCTTCCGTCATTCAATGGTGCTGAGAGCGAGATGCCTAGGGGTTTTCTAGACAAGTGTTAGTGGATGCTTCGTACATCAGGGATTCTTGAGTCTAATGGTGTGGCATTTACCACTTTTTAGTTCTCAAGGGTTGCCTACACTTGGTGGGAGGATTTTGAGAGGCGTAGGCCTGTCAGCGCAGCACCCCTTTCCTAGCAACAGTTCTCTGCTATCTTCTTGGAGAAGTATGTACTGTAGTCCCACAGAGAGGAGCTATGTAGGCAGTTCGAGTGGTTGACACAAGGGGATATAATCGTGACCTAATGTGAGATGAGGTTTTCTGAGTTAGCTCATCATGCCATTTGGATGATTCTGTCCGATCGTGAGAGGATTAGGAGATTTGTGGATGGCCTTAACTACCATCTGCGTATTCTAATGACTAGAGAGAGAGTACTGAGTTCTATGTTCGAGGAGGTAGTGGATATCACTCGTGAGATTGAGGCAGTTTACTACCGGGAGCGAAAGGAGAGGGAGGCCAAGAGGCCTCGTGGATAGGGCAGTTATAGTGGTGCTTCTTCAAGGTGCCAATTCCAGCATGGTAGAGGTCGATCTTTCAAACCTGGTCAGTCGGCACGTCCAGAGTTCGGCGGGGTATCTTCAGGTCGTGGTCATTATGGGTCTCAGCAGGGCCAACCTTTACTTAGTGCTATCCCATCTCAGAGCTCATCCCATACTCCATCTGTTTAGGGCTCTTCTACGCCGAGTTCATCTGTCGGTCACTTCGGTGCGAGGGGTTCCTTTCAACCCTCATCTCCAGCACGGGGGAGTTGCTATGAGTGCGGGGAGTTTGGTCATATGAGGAGGCAGTGTCCCTACCGTATTGCTAGTTTATCCCTGCAGATGGGCCAAACATCAGCTCCAGCTCTAGTTGCTTCACCACCACCCGCCCAGCTATCTAGGGGCGGGGATCATCCAGTCAGGGGTTGCCTCAGAGGGCGAGGTCTATCAGGGGGCGGTCAGACCCATTTTTATCCTATGCCAGGTAAATCTGATGCCATTACTTCAGATCCTGTCATTACAGGTATTGTTTTAGTCTGCCACAGAGATACCTCTATACTTTTTGATCTTGATTTCGCCTATTCTTATGTGTCCTCGTATTTTACTCATCATTTGGGTATGTTCTGAGAGTTTTTTGCTTCACTTGTTCATGTATCTACCCCAGTAGGCGATACTATTATTGTACACCGTGTGTACCAGTCATGTGTGGTGACTATTGGGGGTTTGGATACCCGTGTGGATCTATTGATATTGAGCATGGTGGATTTTGATGTTATTTTAGGCATGAATTGGTTATCTCCGTGTCATGCTATTCTAGACTGTGATGCTAAGACAGTCACTTTGGCTATGCGGGTGTACTGCAGATCGAGTGGCATGGTGTAACTGATTATGTTCCTAGTATAGTGATGTCTTTCTTGAAGGCCTAGCGTATAGTTGGGAAGGGTTGCCTTTCATATATAGCGTTTGTGAGATATGTGGGAGCTGAGACTCCTAGCATTGATTCTTTCCCAGTTGTGAGGGATTTCTCTGATGTATTTCCTGCATACCCGTCGGGCATGCGTTCAGACAAGGATATTGATTTTGGTATTGACTTGGTGTCAGGCACTCAGCCCATTTCTATTCCGACATATCGTATGGCACCAGTAGAGTTGAAAGAATTGAAGGAGCAGCTTCAGGAACTCCTAGATAAGGGGTTCATTCGGCCTAGTGTGTCACCTTGGGGTACGCCGGTTCTATTTATGAAGAATAAGGATCGCACTATGAGGATGTGCATCGATTATAGGTAATTGAACAAGGTAACAATTAAGAACAAGAATCCTCTGCCTCGCATTGATGGTTTATTCGACCAGCTTCAGGGAGCGAGGGTGTTCTCTAAGATTGATCTCCGTTCAGGGCTATCACCAGTTGAAGATTGGGGATTCAGATATTCTCAAGACAGCCTTCAGGACCAGATACAGTCATTATGAGTTTCTTGTTATGTCTTTCGGGCTGACCAATGCCCCGACAGTGTTCATGCATTTGATGAACAATATATTCTGTCCTTATCTAGATTCGTTTGTTATTGTATTCATTGATGATATTCTGGTGTACTCGCGTAGTCAAGGGGCACGCATAGCATTTGCGAGTTGTATTGCAGAGATTGAGGGAGGAGAAACTTTATGCAAAATTATCCAAGTGTGAGTTTTGGCTCAGTTCAATGGCTTTCTTGGGGCATGTGGCGTCAAGCGAGGGTATTCAGGTCGATCTAAAGAAGATAGAGGCAGTTCAAAATTGACCTAGACCGTCTTCATCCACAGAGATTCATAGCTTTCTTGGGTTGGTAGGCTATTACTACCGGGTTTTTCAGGGAATTTCATATATTTCATCTCCCTAAACCAGGTTAACTCAGAAGGGCATTCCATTTGTATGGTCGAATGAGTGTGAGGAGAACTTTCAGAAGCTCAAGACAGCTTTGACCACAACTCTAGTATTGCTTTTTCCATCAGCTTCAGGTTCATATACAATGTATTGTGATGCTTCGAGAGTAGGGATCGGTTGTGTATTGATGTAGGGGGTAGAGTTATTGCTTATGCTTCTCGTCAGTTGAAGCCCCACGAGAAGAACTATCCCGTTCATGACTTGGAGTTGGCTGCTATTGTTCATGTATTGAAGATCTAAAGGCATTACATGTATGGCGTGTCCTATGAGGTATTCACTAATCACCGCATTCTTTAGCATTTGTTCAAACAAAAGGATCTTAATTTGAGGCAGCGGAGATGGTTAGAGTTGCTGAAAGATTATGATATCATTATATTGTACCATCCGGGGAAGGTCAATGTGGTGGCCGATACTTTGAGCCGAAAGGCAGTGAGTATGGGGAGTTTGGCATACATCCCAGTTGGGGAGAGACCTCTTGCAGTTGATGTTCAGGCTTCGGCCAGTCGGTTCATGAGGTTACATATTTCTAAGCCCAGTCGGGTATTGGCTTGCGTGGTATCTCGATCTTCTTTATATGTTTGCATCAGAGAGCTCCTGTATGATTATCTGCACTTGCTTGTTCTTAGGGACAAAGTTCAGCATGATGATGATAGAGATGTAACTGTTGGTGATGATAGAGTGTTGAGGATGCAGGGCCGTATTTGCGTACCCAATATGGATGGGCTTCGGGAGTTGATTCTAGAGAAGGCCCATAGCTCGCGGTATTCTATTCATCCAGGAGCCGCGAAGATGTATTAGGATCTTAGAAAATACTATGGGTGGAGAAGAATGAAGAAAGATATTGTGGCTTGCTTCAGCTGATGGTTATTCCCAAGTGGAAATGGGAGAGGATCACTACGGACTTTGTTACTGGACTCCCTCAGACTTTGAAGAAGTTCGATGCTATTTGTGTGATTGTGGATAGGCTGACCAAGTCCGCGCACTTCATTCCTATTTGTATTACTTATTCATCAGAGCGACTGGCAGAGATATATATTCGGGATATTGTTCGGTTGCATGTTGTCCCAATTTCCATCATTTCATATTGGGCACTCGGTTTACTTCCCATTTTTGGCAGTCTGTTCAGGAAGAGTTGGGTACTCAGGTACAGCTGAGCACGATGTTTCACCCTAAGACGAACGGGCAGTCCGAGCGCACCATTCAGATATTGGAGGATATGATACACGCCTGTGTTATTGATTTTCGAGGGTCATGGGATCGGTTCTTACCTCTTGCAGAGTTTGCCTACAACAACATCTACCAGTCGAGTATTCAGATGGCTCCATATGACGCTTTGTACAGGAGGCGGTGTAGATCTCCAGTTGATTGGTTCGAGCCCGATGAAGCTAGGCTATTGGGAACAAATTGGTACATGATGCTTTAAATAAGGTTAAGGTAATTCAGGAGAGACTTTGTACGGTGTAGACGAGGCAGAAGAGTTATGCTGACCGAAAGGTTCAAGATGTGTCCTATATGGTGGGTGAGAAGGTCTTGCTGAAGGTTTTTCCCACGAAGGGTGTTATGAGATTTGGAAAAAAAGGGAAGTTGAGTCCGCGGTTCATTGCCCTTTTGAGGTACTTCAGAGGATTGGAGAGGTGGCTTATGAGCTTGCCTTTCCACCCAGCATGTCGAGCGTGCATCCAGGTTTCCATGTTTCTATGCTCCGAAAGTATATTGGAGACCCGTCCCATGTTCTAGATTTTAGCACGGTTCAGTTGGAGGGTAATTTTACGTATGATGTAGAGCCAACAGCCTTTTTGGAGCGTCAGGTTTGAAAGTCGAGGTCAAAGGACGTAGCTTCAGTGAAGGTGCAGTGGAGAGGTCGGCCCGTGGAGGAGGCTACCTGGGAGACTGAGCGGGAGGTGCGGAGCAGATATCCTCACCTATTTGAGGCTTCAGGTATGTTTCTTGACTCATTCGAGGACAAACGTTTATTTAAGTTGGGGAGGTTGTGACGACCCGGCCAGTCGTCTCACGAGTTACCGCTCAGTTTCCCCCATTTTTGCTTCTCTATGCTTCATTACCCGTGTTTTATGTGGTCAAGTTTAATAGTTTGCGTTCGGAGTGGTTTTGGTAAGAAATGAGACACTTAGTCTCTTTTAAGAAGGTTTAAGTTGGAAAAGTTAACCAGATATTGACTTATGTGTTAGGGGGCTCGGATATGAGTTCCGATAGTCGGTTAGCTTCGGGAGGTGATTTGTGACTTAGGGGCATGATCGGAATTGGTTTTGGAGGTCCAGTGTAGAATTAGGCTTGAATTGGCGAAATTTGTATATTAGTGATTTCCGGTTGTTTGGTGAGAATTTTATCCAGAAGTCGAAATGGGATTCCGAGAGTTTCTGTAGCTACATTATGTCATTTGGTTGGTTTTTTTTTTTTATCAAAAGCGTGTTTCGAAAGCTTTTAGAAAACTTAGGCTTGAATTTGATGTGAATTGATGGTTTTGGTGTTAATTGAGGTTGTTTGTTGATTAGAACAAGTTTGAATGAGGTTTTAGTATGTGTTGGTGCTTTTGGTTGAGGTCCTGGGGGTCTCGGCTGAGTTTCGCGCGGCCAATCGGGCTAGTTTTGGTGTTGGATTAATGCAGAAACTGTTCACCTGTTGCAGACGAAATTGGTCTTCGCGATCGTGTGGGTCCAGTAGCGATCGCGTAGAAGGTTTTCTCAGTGGCCTGAGTTTGTCTTTCCGGTTCGCGTATGAGGCATTGATTCGTGGAAGGCTGGGGGTTAGTGCTTCGTGTTCGAGTGCGGGCAGGTCGCGTTCGTGTAGGTTGAGGAGTCTAAAGCATCGCGTTCGCGAGCCCTTGGTCCGATCGCGTAGAAGGAAATCTGGTCAAGTCTAATTTGTGCATATCGGATGCGAGGGTTTGACCGCGTTCGCAAAGAAGGAATATCCAAACTGGGCAGAAAGTTTATAAAATATTTCATCCGCTATTTTGAGCCACTTTTCATCCATAGCTGAGTATTTTGAGAGCTTTTTTTAGAGAGATTCAAGAGAGAATCAAGGAGAAGCGATTGGAGGTAAGATTTTTTAACCTAAAATGTGATTCTATTGTGAAATCTAGCTAAAAATTCATGAAAACCTGAACAGAAATGGAAGAACTAGGGCTTGGAATTTTGGGATTTGAGGGGTCGTTTGGACTCTGATTTTGGTGTTCTTTATATGCATAGATTCGTGGAGTGATAAGGAATCCATTGAAGTAAAAATTTTGAGTTTCGAGAAGTGGGCCCGAGGCTCGAGTTTTGATAATTTCGGAATTTTTGATATTTTTTGACTATTTTTGCTTGGGCTCTGTTACCTTAGCATATTGTGACGTATTCGTTCTGGTTTTGGATTGATTCGACGTGCATGGAGCCGATTCGAGGGGCAAGGGCATCGTGAGCTAGAGTTGTAGCCGGTTCTAGTTGAGTAATGAATGTAAATGATGTCATGAGAGTTTGAAGCCCCAGATTTGCACATCGTAGTGCTATATTGAGGTGAGACATGCGCTTGAGGATGAGCGTGGGATCGTTTACTATTGGGGATTGTGACTCGGTCCGTCCCAATTGATGATTTTACCGCGTATTTGATTGTCACTTAATTGTTATCATCATGATTTAGATTGATTGTCATATTTGGGCTTCGTGCCAACTAGTTGAACCTCCGGAGATTTTTATCACTATTTCCTTACTATTTTGACTTACTACTTGAACTCAGTCATACTGTTTTTCCATTGTTTTACAACTCATCCACTTTTACTCGATTTCAAAACTAAGATGATATATTAAATGATGTTTTGGGTTGAGAACTACTATTTTACTAATGCATGATGGGCTTATGTGACTGATGGACTGAGTATGACTGAGGGCCAGATGTGAGGATACTATAGGATCGGGCTGCGGGCCGTAGCGGTGTTATACTGATACTAATATAAGGCCGAGGGCCTAGATTTGATGCCACAAGATGACTTGATATCGTGCTTGGGCGTAAGGGCCCCTCTCGGAGTCTGCCCACCCCAGTAAGCGCCGTCGATGAGATATATGGATCGGGCTGCACACCGTATCGTTATACGAATCGTGATGCACGCTGTAGTGGGAACTATATGGTGCTGTTATACGTGTTGACTTTCTTTAGATGCCCGTCACTTAAGTGCTTATCAGTTGTAGAATTATCATATTGCACTTTTCATTGATTTATTGCTTTCGTATTACTTGTTTTATTTGCCAATTCATTGATTACTCTGTGTTTTTCGTGATTTCTTATTCTCAGTCATTATTTATTCTTATTACTCACTAGGTCGGAGTACTCACGTTACTCCTTGCACCTTGCATGCAGATTCAGGTGTTTCAGAGGCTGAGTGAGAGTCTTTTCCCGTTGATCAGCATTTACCGGAGTTGTCGAGGTAGCTGCAACGTCTCCGCAGACCCGATTTCTCCTTCTATCTTATTATTTTTCCGTATTCCTATACTATCTATGTATTAGTTTGTTCAGACTTGTATTAGAGGCTCTTGACTTGTGACACTGGATCGGTGGGCTTTGTAGTGGTATTATCTTTTGACTTCCGCATATTTAACTTACTGTCTTGCAGATCTTTATTATGCTAAATTGGTATGTAAATTGCTTTATCTGGTAATGAACATTTTTTTATAAGAAGATGGGTCGTGGTCGATAGTTGGTCAGGCTTGCCTAGCAATGCGTTGGGCGCCACCATGACCGGAATTAGGATCGTGACAATTCAGCTGCTTGTTGAGTAATTGATTTAAGAAGGATACTATCCCTACTTTTAATCCAAATATTCCATAAGCTAATTGGCAAGTAGGTGTTAGGGTTAATATTAAAAGGAAGGTTGAAATTCTTGTAATTAATGAGATTACGAACCCAAGTATGTGTGCATGTTGAGTTTGTAATATGATTGATAATTTGTGCAACGCCTAGATCGTTCGAAAATTTCCTTGCAAAAGACTATATATAAAGGAGGAAAAATAAAATGATGAGAATATAAATTTATTATTTAATTTAGTAAGAGAAAAAATTATCTTATCAATTCAATCAATCTGCCAAAATAAAAAAAATTAAAATCTGAAATCTCTTATTAATAACTATATCAAAATAAACTATATATCTAAAATATTATAATATACTAGTGCTTGTCCTAGAGCCGCCATTGCTGCTCTACATTTCTTCTCCCGGCGAAATCTGATTTGTAAGTTCCCCTTTTCATCTGTCTTTATATTTCCTATTAATCTCTTATCCTCACTTTGAATTGTCAATTTCAGAAACTGTGAAATGGGTTGTAATTTTCTGTGTGTTTGCTCTCACTGCATAAATGAAACATGAACTCCAAAACTTGATACTATCTTGTGAATTTTACAATCTAATATGCTCTGTTGTTCGCTTTCTCGTGATAATGGCTGGCAGTTATGATCTCTCTTCTTTCTTTTTCCGGAAATTAGTAATATTTTCTACATATATTCTCTTAGAAGAAGGAAAAGAGAGAAAAGAAAAGCCGCAAATATGACTTTTTCTTACAATGGCGTGCCCCGGCCAGCTTGCGTTAGCACAGAGGCAAAGCCAGGATTTCAAACTTATGAATTCTAAATAAATTATTTTTACATATTCGGTAGATTTTTGTAAGACAAATACAGAGTTCGAACCAAAGCAACTGGTTTCAGTCGAACCCGCTCCCTGCAATCTAGCCCCGCCCCTGGTCACACATAGACTATTACACTGCTATCTCCGACAAGAATAGGCGCTGATAAAATATGAAATACTTAAGTAAAATATGAAATACTTAAGACTTAGTTTTGAGTTTTCGGCTCTTCTGTGAGAGTCATAAATTTTATTATTAGAGTAATTATTCAGCTACAAAGATGAATAGATACTATATTACATTGATGAATATCTAATATAGATATGTGTACTTTTCTTTTAGCAAATTTTGGGGTACTTTGAAGAATCTGAACAAAGTACATATGCACGACGTTTTGACACGGTAAATGATCCATGTAATATAACTAGTTATTGGAGTGTGATTGGATCGTCTGTCCAGTGTTATAAAGGATAAACATATCACTGTAGAACATCATCCTTATTTCCCTACTCAATAAGTTAAATGGGGTACTGCATCTGAAACTACTAATTTGGTGGAGAGTGCATCATCTTTTGCTCGTCATAGACTTGATATTCGGAGAACCAGGAGATATTTGGATCTATATTTTGAAGAGTTAATCCTTATATGTGCCCATGTCAATTAAAAAACCTTGATTTTGTTTATTCATCTATTAACTGCTTCTCAATTAAGGGAATATTTTGTCAAGACATAAGTGTGAAAGTGAATTTATTTCCTAAATTTCGAACCATTATGTACTCGTTAGATTGTTTGGATACAACTATACATCACACACATGATTTTTTATATTCACATGTCATTCCTCTGTGAAGAGCTAGTTGGATCTGGTGTCTGCGCCAAGAACTACAGAAAGACTATTCAGTTCTAGGAATTATAAGAAAAACGGATGCTGATTAAATTGATCCAAGAATAGATCTCATTATCGGTATCCTTCTTTATATGATGAATCCTCAATAGAGCTACTTCCATCTTTTACTTCGGAACTTTTGATTCTCCACAAATCTGAAAGCAACAATATAGGTGGAAGACCTCATTCTTCGTTATGCTTGTTGCTATCCTTCTAGTTTCTCATCTTCAATTTCTCACATCTTAATCACATATTCGGTTCTTGAGGGTTGTTACCTAGTAGTCGATGAAGTGGGAGGACAATCGTGAAGTCTCAAGTTCAAATCTCTAGAGAAGCAAAGAACACACCAGGTGATTTCTTCATATATGCCTAACCCTTGGTGGGAAGAGTTACTTGTGCTGGTGGGAAGTAGCAGATACCTGGTGAAATAGTCGATTTGCGCATAAGCTGGACCGGGCAACATTGTCATCAAAAAAGAAAAGTTTCCAACTTATAGTCTTGTAGCCCCTTTCTCTATGTTCCAGAAACTTTTCCTTTAGCTACTTTTATTTGGCAGGTAATGGCAGTATTTGGTTAGCGAAGTATTTTATTTTGCATCTTTTGTGAACATGCTCATTCTTTACCACAACTTGAAGAGATTAAAGTGAGTATTGTATGATTTTTTTGTCTTTGTTTTTCCCAAGATTATTTTGTAAATGACATGGAAGCATAAAAAAATGTGTACATTCAAAAGAGAAGATAGTGGAGAGAAGGAAGGTGTTGCATCAACTCTCTCACCAACACTAGATCTTGCAAACAATTTTCCTCCTAGAAAGCCAGAGCAGATTAACTTACTTTAAGTTTGCAAACAATGTTCGCTCTCACTGCATGAATGAACCATAGACTCCAAAATTTGACACTATTTTGTGAATATCACAATCTAATATGCTCTATTATGTGCTTTCTCATGATAATAGCTGCAAGGTAGTAAATTTTTTCCCAGGAAAGTATTTATCTTTCTACATATATTTCTTTTAGAAGAAGGAAAAAGTAGAAAAAGGCCACAATTATGACTTTTAAATAATGGTGTGTCCCGGACAGCTTGCACCACACATAACTATTACACTGCTAGCTCCCACAAGTGTAGGTGTCGAAAATATGAAAATTTTCTGACTTTGTTACAATTTTTCAGTTCTTTTATGAGAGTCTTAGAATTTGTTATTAGGGTAATCATTCAGCTACAAAGATGAATAGTTACTATATTACATTGATGGGTATCCATAGAGGTATGTGTACTTTTACTTTTGCCAATTTTGGGGTACTTTAAAGATTCTGAACAAAGTACCTATACATGCCTCTTTGACACAGTAAACGATCCATGTAACGTAACTAGTTACAGAAGTCTGATTGGATCGTATGTCCAGTTCTTCAAAGGATAATTATTTCATGATAGAACATAATGGATATTTCCATTAGTCAATAAGTTAAATTGGTCACTGGATCTGAATCTACTAATTTACTGGAGAGTGTCATATTTTGTTCTTCATAGACTTGATTTTCAGAAAAGCAGAAGATATTTGGATTTATATTTTCAAGAGTCCTTATATGTGCCAATGTCAATTAAAAACCTTGATTTTGTTTTTCATCTATCAACCTTAATTGTTAGATTTCGATACAACTATATATGCCACATGATGTTTTGTAGTCATGTGGTTCATATACGAATAACTAGTTGGATCTGGTGTCAATGCCAAGAACGACAGAAACACTATTCGGTTCTGGGAATTTTAAGAAAAAAATGGATGTGGAATAAATTGATCCGAGAATACATCCATTTATCGGTATCCTTCTTTATATGATGAATCCTCAATAGAGCTACTGCCATCTTTTACTCCGGAACTTTTGATTCTTCACTATTCTGAAAGCAATTATATAGGTGGAAGACCTCATTCTTAGTTATGCTCATTGCTCTCCTTCTAGTTTCACATGTTCTTCTGTTTTTCACATCTTAAACTCACATTCAGTTTTTGAGGGTTCCACCATGCACCCAAGGGTATTACCTAGTGGTCAATGACGGGGGAGGACAATCGTGAGGTCTCAAGTTCAAAACCCAGTAGAAGCAAAGAAACACTAGGTGATTCCTTCACATCAGCCTAACCCTTGGTGGGAAGAGTTACCCAATATTTGGAGGGCTGCATTAACTCTTTATTCATATTAGTATTTTCCACTCTCTCTCTCCTCTCTCTCACGCAACAGTAACATCCACCAAGCCCTCCCCAGCCCCCCTCTCCCCCTCTCCCCCTCCCCCCTCCGGCGACCCCTCCCTCCTGCGACCCCCCCGACCCCCTAAGTAAGTTCTCTCTCTTCTGTCTCTCTCCTCTCTCTCTCCTCTATCTTCATTACCCAGCCCTCACCCCCTACCCCCTGCCAACCCTAACTCCGGCGACCCGCCAGTACGGTACCTCTCCCCTCTTTCTCCTCTCTCCACACATTCTCTTCTCTATTCCCCTTCTCTCACGCCCTTGCCCCCTACCCCACCCCTTTTTTTGTGACTTTCAGGCAACCCCTCTCCTTTCCCGAGCTAGGTATCCCCCCTCACCTTTTTTGGGGTTTGTTGTGCGCTTGATTTTCAGGTACAAGCCGCGGCAGACAAGGCGAGCTTGCGGCATTTTGACGCGAAGAGCAAAGCAACACCGGACGAAATGTGCAAAAGCTAGCGGTAGTTGATATCGGGCGAATCAAAGCATACTTCCAGGTTTTTCCATCAGTAGTTGGTACCTCCCGACCTCCTTTTTTACTCTGTACACTCTTTACATTTTCTATCTAAGCACCATGTGTGTGGTTTACTTTGTTGATTCCTAGCTTGCATCCTTTTGCATATTCCGCTGTAGTACGCGTGTGCGTCACTGTTTTCCGTAATCGGTTGGGTATAGTGGCCGCGGTAGGGGATGGTAGAGTAAGGTCATGTCCTTGAGGGGCGGGGATGGGGGAAGGGGCGAGCAGGGGGCTGGGAGCGGTTCTGCGGGTAGGGCCGGAGGCAAAGGTGAGAAGAGGGTAGCGGATGCTCATAGATTAAGGATCAGGTCGTGGAACGTAGGAACTCTGACGGGTAAGTTCATTGAGTTGGCGAAGGTTCTTCGGAAGAGGGGGGTTAACATAGCCTGTGTCCAGGAGACTAGCTGGAAAGGGTCGAAGGCGAGGAATGCAGACGGGTTTAAGCTGTGGTATTCCGGGATCGTGAGAGGTAAGAATAGAGTGGGCATCTTGGTAGATAGGGATCTAAGGGAGTCCTTGGTCGAGGTTAGGCGAGTGAATGATAGGTTAATGTCTATTAAGTTGGTTATTGGGGGTTGCGTCCTCAACGTCATCAGCGCTTACGCGCCGCAAGCGGGCTTAGACGAGGAGGTTAAGAGGCGCTTTTGGGAAGGCTTGGATGATCTGGTGAGTAGTATTCCCCAATCTGAGAAGTTAGTTATTGGAGGCGACTTTAGTGGTCATATTAGGGCTGATGCTGGTGGTTATGGTGAGGTGCACGGTGGCTTCGGCTTTGGGTTAGGAACGGAGGAGGCACGTTACTGCTTGATTTCGCCAGGGCTTCCGAGCTTCTGATTGCGAACTCGACATTTCAGAAGAGGGAGGAGCATTTGGTCACCTTCAAGAGTTCGGCGGCGTGGACTCAGATTGATTACCTCCTCCTCAGAAGGAGCGATAAGGGTATGTGCAAGGACTGCAAGGTTATTCCGGGAGAGTCCCTTTCGACTCTTCATAGACTCCTAGTGATGGATGTCGGTCTATGGGTGAAGAGGAAGATGAGGGGTGCTCGGGGACAACCGCGGATTAGATGGGGTGTTTTGACTAAGGAGAAAGCACAGGAGTTGGAGAGGAGGTTAGCTGAGGGCGAAACTTGGAGAAGTTCTGGGGAAGCGGACGCTATGTGGTCAGAGACGGCGAACTTGGTTAGGGAGGTAGCACGGGGTGTGCTCGGGGTAGCCAAGGGCTATTCAGGCAGACATCAGGGTGACTGGTGGTGGAACGATGTAGTCCAAGGAAAAGTGGAGGTGAAGAAGGCGGCGTTTGCTAAGTTGGCAGGGAGCACAAGCGAGGAAGAACGGAGAGCGAACAGGGAGATCTACAAGGTGGCGAGGAAGAAGCAAAGCTGGCGGTTACGGAAGCTAAAAACGCGGCGTTTGGTTGCATGTACGAGGAATTAGGGGAGAAAGGCGTGGACAGGAAGTTATTCCGGTTAGCTAAAGCAAGGAAAGGAAGGCGCGTGATCTTGACCAAGTTAGGTGCATCAAGAGCGAGGATGGTAGAGTTCTGATGGGGGAGTCTCAAGTCAAGCAGAGGTGGCGGACGTACTTTCGAGACTTACTTAATGAGAAGGGGGATCGTAACATAGAGCTAGGGGAGTTGGGGCATTCAGAGCAACATAGAGACCTTGGGTACTGCAGGCGCATTAGGGCGGAGGAGGTCATGGGGGCTTTGCGTATGATGAGTAGGGGTCGAGCGACCAGGCCTGACGAGATCCCGGTGGAGTTCTGAAAATGCATGGGTAGGTCAGGAGTGGAGTGGCTCTCCAGGTTGTTCAATGCGATCTTCAAGACCAAAAGGATGCGGGAGAAGTGGAGGTGGAGTACAGTGGTGCCCTTGTACAAGAACAAATGGGACATCCAGTGCTGCAACAACTATAGGGGTATCAAATTAATAAGTCACACCATAAAGGTCTAGGAGCGGGTAATCGAGGCGAGGGTGAGGGAGATGACATCTATATCTGTGAACCAGTTCGGTTTCATGCCGGGTCGCTCCACTACAGAAGCTATTCACCTTGTCAGGAGGCTGGTGGAGCAGTTCAGGGATAAGAAGAAGGACCTGCACATGGTGCTTATCGACTTGGAGAAGGCCTATGACAAGGTCCCAAGGGAGGTGCTTGGAGGCGAAGAGCGTGCCGGAAGCCTACATCAGAGTAATCAAGGACATGTACGATGGAGCTAAGACTAGGGTTAGGACGGTGGGTGGCGACTCGGATCACTTTCCAATGGTTATGGGGCTCCATCAAGGATCGACGCTTAGCCCTCTCTTGTTTGCCTTGGTGATGGATGCTCTAACCCGACATATTCAAGGGGATGTGCCTTGGTGTAAGCTATTTGCTGATGACATAGTCTTGATAGACGAGACGAGGGTCGGTGTTAATGGGAGGTTAGAGGTATGGAGACAGACTCTCGAGTCTAAAGGTTTCAAAATAAGCAGATCTAAGACAAAATACCTGGAGTGCAAGTTTAGCGCCGAGCCGAGCGAAGTAGGCAGGGACGTGATGATTGGATCTCAGGTCATCGCCAAGAGGGACAGTGTCAGATATCTTGGGTCGGTGATTCAGGGGGGCGGAGAGATTGACGGGGACGTCACTCATCGTATAGGAGCGGGGTGGTCAAAGTGGAGGCTTGCATCAGGAGTCCTGTGTGACAAGAAAGTTCCACAGAAACTCAAGGGGAAATTTTATAGAGATGTGGTTAGACCTGCCATGTTGTATGGGGCGGAGTGCTGGCCAGTGAAGAACTCTCATGTTCAGAGAATGAAGGTTGCGGAGATGAGGATGCTCAGGTGGATGTGAGGGCTCACCAGGTTAGATAAGATTAAGAATGAAGTTATTCGAGAGAAGGTGGGGGTGGCCTCGATGGATGAGAAGATGCGAGATGTGAGGCTAAGGTGGTTCGGACATGTGCGGATGAGAAGTCCTGATGCGCCGGTGAGAAGTTGTGAGCGGCTGGCGATGGTCGGTGTACGACGAGGCAAAGGGAGGCCTAAGAGGGTATTGGGGAGAGGTGATTAGGCATGACATGGCTAGAATGCGGGTTTCCAAGGACATGACCCTTGATAGGAAAGTCTGGAGGTCTAGTATCAGGGTTGTAGAATATGGGCTCCTAGAGTTTTTCGTACTCCTCACCCGGGGTTGGGTGAGGCTTGGCAGGGCTATCCATAGATGATTTGTGTATTGGATTGTGTCTCCCTTATGGTAGTTATTTATGGTAGTTACTGTCTGATATTATTGCATGCTATTTTATTTATGGTTCTTATGTTTAGATAATTATTTACGCTATTTCTGCTGGATTTACTAATGCTCTTTTCTTTTTGTTCTTGTTTTTCCTTTCCTTCACTGAGCCGATGATCGATTGGAAACACCCTCTTTGCCCTTTCGGGTAAGGGTAAGGCCCGTCTACATGTTACCCTCCCCAGACCCCACTTTGTGGGACTATACTGGGTAGTTATTGTAAAGTAGCAGGTAGCCGGTGGAATAGTCGATGTGCACATAAGCTGGTCTGAGCACCATTATCATTAATGTTGTATTTTGTCCCGGGCCCGGGCCTAAACGAGCTTCGCGGGCCGGGCTTCGTGGGCCTGGGCTTTGTGGGCTCAATGGGTGAGACCAGCCCGTGACGGGCCTAAGCCCATGTGGTCATGGGCTTAGTGGGCCGGGCTTCGTGGGCCTGGCGGGCTTTTTTGTATTTTTTTTGTTTAAGGCAATATCTTGTATAGTAGTTATTAGTATAGTATATAATATACTGGTATAGAATATATTTATAGTATACTAGTTATTAGTATAATATATAACAACAACAACAACTACCCAGTATAGTCCCACAAAGTGGGGTCTGGAGAGGGTAATATGTAGACGAGCCTTACCCCTACCCGAAAGGGCAGAGAGGCTGTTTCCAATCGACCCTCGGCTCAGTGAAGGAAAGGAAAAACAAAAACAAAAACAAAAGAGCATTAGTAAGTCCAGCAGAAATAGCGTAAATAATTATCTAAACATAAAAACCGTAAATAAAGTAGCATGCAATAATATCATACAGTAACTACCATAAATAACTAGCATAAGGGAGACACAGTCCAAAACACAAATTATCTATGGATAACATTGCCAAGCCTCACCCAACCCCGGGTGAGGAGTACGAAAAACTCTAGGGGCCCTACCCTACAACCCTGATATTAGACCTCCAGACTTTCCTATCAAGGGTCATGTCCTCAGAAACCCGCATTCTAGCCATGTCATGCCTAATCACCTCTCCCCAATACCTCTTAGGCCTCCCTCTGCCTCGCCGTGCTCCGACCATCGCCAGCCGCTCAGAACTCCTCAACGGGGCATAAGGACTTCTCCTTCGTACATGCCCGAACCACCTCAGGCTCGCTTCTCGCATCTTCTCATCCACCGGGGCCACTCCCACCTTCTCTCGAATAACTTCATTCCTAATCTTATCTAACCTGGTGAGGCCGCACATCCACCTGAGCATCCTCATCTCCGCAACCTTCATCCTCTGAACATGAGAGTTCTTCACTGGCCAACACTCCGCCCCATACAACATGGCCGGTCTAACCACAGCTCTATAAAATTTCCCCTAGAGTTTCTGTGGAACTTTCTTGTCACACAGGACTCCCGATGCAAGCCTCCACTTTGACCACCCCGCTCCTATACGATGAGTGACGTCCCCGTCAATCTCTCCGCCCCCCCTGAATAACCGACCCAAGATATCTGACACTGTCCCTCTTGGCGATGACCTGAGATCCAATCATCATGTCCCTGCCTACTTCGCTCGGCTCGGCGCTAAACTTGCACTCCAGGTATTCTGTCTTAGATCTGCTTATTTTGAAACCCTTTGACTCGAGAGCCTGTCTCCATACCTCTAAGCTCTCATTAACACCGACCCTCGTCTCGTCTATCAAGACTATGTCATCAGCAAATAGCATACACCAAGGCACATTCCCTTGAATATGTCGGGTAAGAGCATCCATCACCAAGGCAAATAAGAGAGGGCTAAGCGCCAATCCTTGATGGAGCCCCATAACCACTGGAAAATGGTCTGAGTCGCCACCCACCGTCCTAACCCTAGTCTTAGCTCCATCGTACATGTCCTTAATTACTCTGATGTAGGCTTCTGGCACGCTCTTCGCCTCCATAGCACCTGCCTTGGGACCTTGTCATACGCCTTCTCCAAGTCGAACGCCTTCTCCAAGTCGATTAGTATAGTATATATAATATATATTTCATTGTATATTGTATTGTAGGAATTAGTATATATTGTATGTTATGTATATATATATTCCCTTATATATTTTCTTGTAATATATATTGTATGTTACAACAACAACAACAACTACCCAGTATATTCCCACCAGGTGGGTCTGGGGAGGGTAATATGTAGACGAGTCTTACCCCTACCCGAACGGGTAGAGAGGCTGTTTCCATTCGACCCTCGGCGCATAGGATAAAATGAAAAGCTGCATTAAAACAAAAACAAAAACAAAAACAAAGACAAAATTAGAAACAAAAACAAGACAAGACAAAACAAAACAATAGAGCATTAGTAAATCCCGCAGAAATAACGTAAATAATTATGTAAATATAAGAAACATAAATACAGTCGCATGCAATAATAACAAACCGTAACTACCATACTAACAACCATAAGGGGACATAAGCTAAAACACTAATCATCTATGGGTGACCCTACTATCCCACACCCAACCCCGGGTGAGGCGTACGAAGAACTCTATGAGCCCCTAGCCTACAACCCTGATTCTAGACCTCCAGACTCCCCTATCAAGGGTCATGTTCTCGGAAACCTGCATTCTAGTAGTATATTGTATGTTATGTATATATATTCACTTATATATTTTCTTGTAGTATATATATTGTGTCTTATGTATATATATTATAACTTATATAGTTATATTTTTTGTTGTAGTATATATATTGTATCTCTTATGTATATATATTCTCTTATATATATATTGTATCTTATGTATATATATTATTACTTATATATTTTCTTGTAGTTTAGGTTGTATGTTATGTATATATATTCTCGTATATATTTTCTTGTAGTATATATTGTATGTTATATATATATATATTTATATTGTAGCTTATAAATAATTCGAAGTAAAGACAAAGAAATATTGAGAAAAAAGATATTCAAGGGTATGTCTTATAATTTTTATTACCAAAAATGGAATATCTTTCTTAGTCTTCCTTCCCCCAATGGAATGAGCACAACAAAGTACTAACACCAACATTAAAAGTAAAAAAACTAAAAGAAGATGTGCCAAAGTACGAGTTACATCATAATCTACATTGTATCTCTAACAAATCTCATAAATCCGTCAAGGTTGGGAGGAGGTTGTGTTGGTGGTGGTGGAAAAGAAGCTTGTTCATCACCACTTCCGGGCGAAGACGAATCCTCCGCAAGTTCCGCTATCATTTCTTCATAAGCTTCATCTATCGCCGATTATGATTCTGCAATTCCAAAATTTCTTCTTTCCGCGCGAATCCAATCTCTAAAAATACCGATTTTTTCAAGCTATCCCTCATCGACGCTCTATGATCACCTATTTGCAGTCTTGCTTGACTGAAAGCGCTCTCCGATGCAACAGTTGAAGCTTGAATTTGATAAAATATCCCGAGCCATCCTTGCAAGAACCGGAAAATATTTTTCCCTTGACTTCCACCATTCCAAAAGATCAAAAAAGCCGTCTGGATTCTCCTTTTCAAGTCCCTGAGACAAATAAACTTGAAGCTCATTTAGATGTGAAGTTTCATCATAATTATCACCTTGAGAACCCCGGAACTCCGTCCAAGATTTAAGAGCTGTTAAGCCCGCATCTCTTTTAGACGATTGTGAGCTAGACGAAGTAGGGGTTGGAATATTTGGCCTAGCATGCTCTAAGGCAAGTTGATAAGCATTATAAACTGTTTGAGCATTAATTTTAATTGATGCTTTCGGGTAGGGGTAAGGCTCGTCTACATATTACCCTCCCCAGACCCCACTTTGTGGGACTATACTGGGTATTTGTTGTTGTTGTTGTTGTTGTTGTTGTTGTTGCATCTGCAAGTGTAGCAACTTCCTCGTTTGAAAGATTTAAAGCCTTATAAATATTTGAATACCAAAAATGAGGACATCCCAATTTCATTGCAGGATTTAACATTGCAGCAACACCAAAAATAGTAGGGATAAAAAAAAATATTTTTTAAATTTTTTGTTTCATTTCATTTATAGCAAGTTCATAAATATCCCCACCCTCGCCAAATTCAACAAACAAATCAGCTAGTGCGGCAATATAAACTAAACAGTTTGAAATAGTAGGATAATATTGCCCAGAAAATGCATTTGTAGCAACTTGAAAATGTTCTAAAAAATCTAAAAGAATTTAACATTCGTCCAATCTTGGGTAGTAAGCATTTCATCATCATCCTCACCACCTACCCGAGAATTAGACGTTGCATTAATTGGGTTTCTATATTCATATGCAACTGTTAAACTTTCGTACATACAATTCCATCTAGTCGGGCAAGGTTTAGGCACCTTTCTTTTTCTAAGGCCATATTCATCACATTTTTTAAAGTACTCTCTAAGTCTAGTTCTACGGTTTGAATAAAAAAGCCAATTAAGAGCCATTCGAACCTTTTCAATTTCTATGTTTAAAATTCGCATACCATCACCAACAATTAAATGATAAATATGACAAATACATCTAACATGGAAAATATTAGTAAATGCAAGATTTAGTGTTTTTGTAAGCATGCCTATAGCACTAGTGTTACTAAACATTATCCATAGAAATTGCCATTATTTTATCGCTAAAGCAAAAATATCTACAAATATCTGAAACAGTGTTAGCTATAAACTTACCTGTGTGACGTGAATTAATTATTCTATACGCAATTATACGTTTTTGCATTGTCCAGTCCTCATCTATCCAATGACTTGTAACAGTTAGATAATCACAATCATTACCACATCTACTAATATCAGTAGTAATAGAAATCCGATTAGGTATATGAGTAAATAAATAGTGCAAATATTATTCATATTCATGTTTGAATTTATAAATATCGGCCTTAACTGTTGCGCGAGGCCAACCTTTATAAATAGGATTAAAAACTCTTCTAATATAATTAACCCAATTAGGATTAGAAGTAAAAGTATAATGTAAGCACATAACAATAATTATCTTTGCTAATTCTTCACGATCTCTATTTGGATCGTAATATAAAATACCTCCGGTGACAGTGCTAATTCCTGGTTGAACTAGATTTGAACCTGTACTAGGGTTAACCGTAGAATCTACACTTGTCCCCTCTTGCTGCGCTTGCATTTGCAAAAATCTAGCCTTATCTCTAGGGTGTGTTTTTATGTGCCTAGTCAAACTACCCGTGCCGCTACGGTCTCCAGTAAATTTATGAACCAGTAATTTCCCACAAGTTTTACACTTAGCCTTATTTAGTTCTCTTACTTGAGTAAAAAAATTCCAAACTAATCATGTTTCTTGACGTTTAGCAGGTTGTCTATTAAAAGTTGGAGTTTCTATAGGTGGGTCGGCCGGTGCATTACTTGAGTTATTAACAGGACTAGTAGGTGTATCATCTAAATCTGGTGCTTGGGTTTCTTCTTCATCATCATTATCATCATCATCATTATCCTCATTTTCCTCTAAGATAGGTTTATTAGGATAAAGAACATTCATAATTTCATCATCTAATCTATCACCTACTGCAACATCATGTAGAAATTCACTATTGGTAAATTAAAAACAAGGGTGATCACTATCAAGAATTACGGGAGGAGGAGGAGGACGTCTAGGTTGACGGCTACTTTCAACTTGCTTATCTTTTCTAGGTCGGGGAGCCGGGGGAAGGGTAGTATTATGGCCACTACTTTCACCAGTTTTACCTTTTCCTTTACCAAATATTTTTTTCAAAAAAAGGCCATATTAATTATAATTATGCAAACTAAACCACACAAGAATATATTCTTAAAACGTATGAGTTGAAACGAGTTTACCGGATTGCCGAACAACTTCTTGATAATTAAAAATTGTTGAACACTTGAAAACTTCAATTCAACTTCATAATTTTTCCCGAATTTTCAACAATAAATAAGCAATTGTAGTAGAAATATTGAGAGAGATTGATAAATTGGTGAATAAAAATGAAAGAATGAGGGGGTATTTATAGTTGAGAAATGGGTAAAAGTGTAACTATATAAAGTTTGGGGTTAAATTAAAATTTGGGTGCCAAATGGCCATTTTTTAAACCTTCAAACGGTCAAATTCTAGCCCAAACGGCTACTTTGAGAAATCTGCCCTTTGGTTTTTTTAAATTTAGCCGTTGGGCTCGCCAGGCCCGCCAGGCCCGGCCCAGGCCCGGCTGACGGTCCCGGGCCACCAGGACCGGCCCACCAGGCTCGTTAGGCCCGCCAGGACCGCGGGCGGTCCGATTTAGGCCCGGGCCAGAATACAGCACTAATTATCATCGAAAAACAAAAATGTTCCAACTTATACTCTTGTAGCCCCTTTCTCTATGTTCCAGAAACTATTCCTTTAGCCACTTTTATTTGGGAGGTTATGGTAGCATTTTGTTAGCAAAGTTTTCTTCATTTGGCTTCTTTTGTGACACTGCTCATATTGTTGGAATTAGGGCTCATACATACTACCCTCCCCAGATCCCACTAAGTGGGATTATACTGGGTTGTTGTTGTTGTTGTTGTTGTAGGGCTCATTGTTTACCACAGGTTGAAGAGAAGTGAGTATTTTATGATTTTTTGTTCTTAGTTTGCCCCAAAATTACGGTAATGACTCAGAAGCATATAAAAACATATACATATAAGAGAGAAGATAATGGAGATATAGAAAGGAAGAAAGGTGTTGCATCAACTCTCTCACCAAGTCTACATCTTGCAAACTATGTTCTTCCTAGAAAACCAGAGCAGATATCTTTCTTACATATGCAATTTTCTATTTTCAGATTAACTTACTTTAGTTTTTGAAGAAAGTTTCCTCAAAATCTAATTGCTCATGGTTCTTAAGTTCATTCATGAAGTCTTAGCTTAAGGTCTTGTTGATTACTATATTCCTTTCTCCCCTCACCTTTTAAGGTTTAATTATGTCATCCATTTTGTAAGTGGAAGAGTGGGTGGGTGGGTGGGTGCGGTGGGGGCTGTTGTTGCTACATTCCCCTTTCCCACTTAAATTGTGCCACTGATACTCTTTGTTCATGTTGCTGTTTGGCTAATCTGTTGCTTGCCCTTTTCTAATGACACTTGTCCTTGTGTATGCTTCTTGCTCTTAACTTTTCTATTCACTTCATTCCAATTCATATCTTTGTTGCAAAACAAGTGCAAAAATATATAACAGGCATCTTCTTTTTGCATTTCATTTATGTTTTCTTTACGAGAAAAGCAAAAACAGTTCATGACAACCACGCCCTCTCTAATTCTGTGAACACGCGATTTTGCAGCTTAACACACCTAAGGTTACTGTGAGTTTTTTTTTTTTTTTTTTTTTTTTGCATTTGGTCCAATATTCTCTAAAGAGTCTTTTACTCTTGTTAGAGATTTATACGCCAGCAACATGTAGAGAACCTGTCATGCTAGAGAAGTTAAATTTTTTTAATATAGAATTGACATAGCATCAAATGGAACTACATGAGTATTGAAATATATACTATATAGTCGTGCCCACCTAGATTAGAATAGAGACATTGTTGTTTTGTTGTGTTCTCAAGAAGGATTCCTGGTGACATCATTAACATGAAAACGGAAAGGTCTTCGATGCATGAGCAATTTGCTCCTAACAGCTTAGTACAATCAAGGTCCTTACGAAGGCCTTATAACACATCAGGCTACCACTGATTCATTTGGTGCAACAGTGTATATAGTTACAGTCAAGAAAATTTTTGGCGCTATGGACTGAATGGGGACGTTGTTGAGTATTAGAAGTTGTCCATGGAAGATACTCCAGATTTTTTAGGAGCAAAGACTAGGCAAGGTTTTGGGAGTTCTCCCGTGCTTTTTATCGTTTGTTTTCTGTGTTAGTAACTCATGGATATATTTAATATAAAGACATTCCGCTGCCTGTGTTTTTAGCTACATTAAACTGTCAAGTGGTAATTCTTGTCAGTGTTTTGGCCCCTTCTAACTTGCAAAGGTTCTGTTGAGTGTTGAGCTTTACTATTGAGTCAGTTTTTGTCCTTTTTATATGTTATTAGGGCATTATGTTGAATTTGGCAAATGTTGATTTAGAAACTCCGCACGTGATATTTCGTTTTGAAACGATTTATTCTGGTTGATGCTGCAGGTGGATAAGGACTATGGCATTAACTTATATCAAATCATTGCGAAATGTTAACTTTCCCAAGGAAGTTATTCAAATAGGAGGCTGCAGAACATTTGCTGTTGGGGGTGGTAAGAAGAAGGGTGGAAAAGGTGGTGGAGCTTCAGATGCTCCAAAGGCATCATCGATTAGCAAAGAAGTCAAGGCCAGTACAGTAGTCGGGGCAAATATTCTCAAGGATGGAGCAGATCCAAAAGTGTTGGCTGACTCAGAATACCCAGATTGGCTGTGGCACCTACTGGATAAACGCCCGGCACTTAGTGAACTGAGGAGGAAGAATCTCGAGTCTCTCCCGTACGATGACCTCAAACGTTTTGTCAAGCTGGATACCCGAGCTAGGATCAAGGAAAATAACTCTATTAGGGCCAAGAACTGAAATTTCTGCTGGAAGTGGTGTATGTTTTGTAGAATCCAATGCTTTGTAATAGGCTTTATTACCTGGAACTATAAGTTGGTGTTTTCTTATAGAACACATTATTTAAGATTGAGTAGCAGCTTTTTATCTGCTTTATTCATGATTTTCTTAAGTTCCTGCTACCGTTTTGAACATGAATGAAATTGATATATTTTTCGTGTCTTTGTAGCGAAGTTCCTGCTTCACTGTAGCAAAGTTCCTGTTTCAATGCTTTGTAGCAAAGTTCCTGGCTCAATATGTTGTAGCCTGCAAATGAATGAGTCAATGAATAAAGTGAGTTAGACATTTTATTATCTGTAATTGCAAAGACAGCACAATTAAAATTTTATGCATTGGGTCCTGAATTGAAGTAGGGCTGTCAAATGTAGCCCAGCCCAAATGATCCGCCCAAGGTTGTATTGATTATTGACCCGCTTATTTATTAAAAGAGAAATTTTCATAAAACACTATCTTTTAGTAGTAATTAGCCATTTATAGATACCATTTGCTATATTATGGATTATAGATACCTTTTCTGTGGTTATAAGATGTATTTGATGTGTTTAAGTTATTGTATTCATGAATACAGTAGCAAAAATAGGCGTGATTCAGGGAAGGCCAGCTAATCAGTTGTTGTATTCGACTGTATTCATAGAGTGAAACGTGAGATTATAGTTGGACAGATTATTGTATTCGACTGTATTCACGGCGTGAAATAAGGTATTACACTGTTTTTAAAACGGAAAGTGAATCAATTAATATAATAGGCTCCTAATATAACTCAACAAACTCAATTATAACACACAAATTTTGTATTTTCAGTTATAAAAAACATTCTCAACCGAAAAATACACCAAAAATATAGCAATCTTCAGATAAATTATATTAATTAAAAAATATATGAATACATTTATGACGTATAACGAGACAGTGAATACAATGAAATACATATAATGCAATGAGATACATTGAAATACAATGAAAAAAAGACAGTGAATAAAACAAAATCCATAGAATATAACGAAATACATTGAATTACACTGAGAAAAAAGATAATAAATACAATGAAATATATGAAAATACAGCGTGATGCTTTGAAAATACATTGTCTTTGTTCAAGAACCCACTACTTAGTTCAAGAACAAATCCTGATTTTGTCGAATCCGTCGCCGAGCAAAAACTATGAATCTCATTGTTCCCAGTATTTTCTTTTGACACATCAGTACCATCTTAGCTTTTGTAAAATTTTCATAATTTTACCTTCTTTTGTTCAAGAGTAGGGTATAGAAGAAAAGGCCGTTGATTTTGAATAGAGAAACAAATTTGAGCCTGGGAATCACTGTTCCTTCGCGTGCTTTTTGCATTCAATCCATTTGTATATTCGTTGCCGCCATGACTGGGGTATGACTACGTAGTCAAACCAGAAAAGAAATCTCTGATATAACCATTAGGGCAACGAACAGAGGCAATAATTGTGATTTTGTGGGAGAAGAGAGTAAAATGTAAGTAAAAAGAGAGAATGTGGTTTGTGTTATAAACTAAAGCAAAAGACAAGAACAATAGAGCAAGAACAATAGCAATAGAGAGAAGAGTAGAGAGAGTTCTTCTTATTGTGTTGAGAGGGGTGAATTACAATGGTAGAGAGCACCTCTATTTATAGGGAGGAGGAAGATCTTGCTACCAATAATAGGACTCTAAAATCTCTCTAATTAAGTACATTAAAGACATTCACCTTAAATAGAAGTGTAAGAATCTTCTATTTCATAACACTCCCCCTTGAATGTCTATTCAATGATGTGCCTCGTTAAAACCTTAAAACAAAACCCAATGGGAAAAATTAAAGTAAGGAAAGAGTACACATGTTTGAATATGCGCCTATTGGTTGCCTCGTTAAAAACCTTGCAAGGAAAACCCAGTGGGACAAAACCTTGTAAGGAAAAAAGAGTGCAACGCGCATTGACTCCCCCTAAAGAGTACATCGATTTATATCCTTGAGCATTTGCATTCCAATCTTGTGCATCATCTTGAAATCATCATTATTGATAGATATAAACATCTTCATATAATGTCGTGGAATAGCTCTTCAATATCTCCATAGATGCATTCTCAAATCCATCATGCTTATAGTTATGGCAAGATACATATGTACACAAATTGTACTTGGGATGCGGTACTTCAGGACCAAGAATTGCATATGCTTCAAGCAACTTAAATCTTTCAAGTTAAGTCATGTAAGTCACATAATAGACTTTAGCTGCATATCAAAGTTTCATGTCATGCTAAACAAATAAGATATCGAAAATTGACTATACATACCTTTGCCTTTATACTTTCAAGCATATGAACTATAGGTTCAAAGCTACATGTCTTTCATATGGAATCAATTCTTCTTGAATTGTATCTCTTCCATTTAGTTACTTTCTTTGAGTCAGCAAATGCGTATAGCATGCTTTGCAATATGTTGCAATTGCATTTCCCTTTTATGAACTACAGGTTCATATCATGATATTCGGGGATATACATATACAAATGAAAATTCATCCCATGTAACACTTTCTCAAGTGTTTATCATGTCTCCCCCTCATGTTAGTAAAGCTAACATGTTTCCTCAACTTTGGAAAATCATCTTTGTGCATTATGTCAATATACACAGCACCTTAATAATAAGATGAAATTATTTGGTTCCTGACCCTGAACCACTTGTGAGGGGAGAATATACTCTCGTATACAACTTATATCAAACTGATATATATATAACTTAGTTCTCATAAGAAACAGTTTAGCTATTAAGTGGCAGCACTCAATAATTATCTTGCTAAACCAACTTTAATATAAACCAACTTATCAAGATGAACTGTCTTGAGTAGAGAATCTGGAAACTATGCTCGAAGTTAGATTACTGAGCGATTTACCTCGCAAGCACTGCCAGGCTGCGGGTTAATAACAATGGCGCATGTAACCATATCATAGATGCATCATATGTGGTATACATGGCAGGTGAATGGGCCCATATTCACCTTTGATATTTTCAGAATTTAGGGGCTTCAACCCGAACTCTTTAGTTGGTCAGTTCATTAATGAGAACAAGTGATACAAGAGTATTCGTAAAGAACTTTCTAGTTCTTTAATATTCACCTATGTGAATTTGCACATCATACTTAAAATGAGATGGCTAACATAAATTATCAATATTGGTAAACTTCAATTTACACCATGACATGTGCACTTATCAATAAACTTCGAGTTTATTATGACATGGCTTTATATACCAATAGATATCCACTTTATTGTGGCATTCTTTCGTTTGTGTAGTACAAACTGGAGAACAAAGCGGGTAGCTTTTCATATACAAATTACCCCGCTACAAGTTGTAGTAATAGGAGAATCAAAGCCTTCCTTTATTTATAGTCTCAATATAATCAATCGCTTTCGCGTGTACTTTGGAAACTGAATAAGTTTCTTTGAGACTTACTACAGCACAATACTCAATTGTGTTTCTCCAACATAGTAATAATTGGCTCTTCGAGAGCTCTCAATTAATTTTGTACTACCACAGACTGAGGTTCGAGATCCTCACATTCTTGCATTCCGTATTTTCAAGAGTCTCAGGCTCAATAGATTCTTCGTGAATCTCGGAATTAATCAAATCATGAGCGTCCTCATGTGATTCTTTCATAGTGTCATTTAGATCGTTCTTTTTCCTCTTTCTAGGATTTCGATCTTTGGAACCTAATGGTCTGCCACGCTTCTGGCGTGCATTTGACTCATTGGATATGACACTAGATATTTGTCCAATAGGGACTTCAATACGGATCGGAACATTTTCCCGCGTGAATGTGTGATTTCGTTATCCTCTTCAAGTTCGTAAATGCGTCAGGCATTTGATTTGCTATTCTTTGCAAATGGATAATCTTTTGTACCTCTTTCTTTCAAATAGAGGTATGTGGATCAAGATGAGATAATGATACATTTTTCCATAAAATTTCCCGTTTGGTTTCACCAACTTCTCCCCCTAATTTTGGGAAAAGTGTCTCATCAAATTGACAGTCTGCAAATAGTGCAGTGAACAAATCTCCTGTCAATGTTTCGAGGTAGCGAATAATGGAGGACGCGTCAAACTCAACATATATTCCTAACCTCCTTTGCAAACCCATTTTGGTGCGGGATGGCGGTGCTACAGGCACCTATACTGCGCATCCAAAGCTTCTTAAATGGGATATATTGGGTTCATGACCCAAAACCAATTGCAATAGGGAATATTTGTGTCAATTCGTCAGTCAGAGACGAACTAGCATTGCTGCATGCAACATGGCGTGACCCCAAACCGAAGTGGGCAGCCGACGAACTAGCATTGCTTCATGCAAAATGGCGTGACCCCAAACCGAAGTGGGCAGCCGACAAACTAGTATTGTTGCATGCAAAATGGCGTGAACCCAAACCGAAATGGGCAGCCTCGTTTTCATGAAGAATTCAAGATTATTCTCATCTATTGTCTCAATATGATATCTATTTTGAATGATATCTTTAAAACTCAACAAGTTCCTTTTAGACTTGGAGGAGAACACTTTGATTGATATCATTAAAACTCAACAAGTCCTTCTTAGACTTGGGGGAGAACATTGCATTCTCTATGATTAACGTCATGCCTTTGGGCAAAGTTACAATTGCTCTTCCGGAGCCTTCAATCAATTTACTACTTCCATAGATTGTAGTAATGTTTGCCTTACACAATTACTCTTCTTTTCTTTGAGTATTGTATGTGTAGTACATGAATCAACTAGGCAAATACTTTTACACTTGGACGTTGGTCCAAGTTCGCTTTGTGAGATATCCATATTTGCTATCCCATAGTTTAACATACAAAAGAAACACACGAACATAAGAATAAACAAGTTCAATTCTTTTGTGTCACATAATATTTTCAAAATCTGCTACTAACAGTTGGCTAACAAAATCAGATATGTTATCCATAATCAATTCCTTTGCAGTTTGAAAATTTCAGCGTTTTTCATAAGACAATCGATTATTAAACACACACAATCGCTTGTTGGAACATAGACAATCGATTATTAAACATACACAATCGATTATTTGTTATTTTTGAAAAACCAGATCACACTGTTTTAAGACAATCGATTGTTAGACATAGACAATCGATTGTGGATGATTTTTGAAAAATTCCGGATTACACTGCCTAACGACAATCGATTGTTAGATATAGACAATCGATTGTGGGTGATTTTTGAAAAATTCCAGACCTCACTGTTTCAAGACAATCGATTGTTAGACAAAGACAATCGATTGTTGGCTATTTTTGAAAAATTCCAGAACTGTTTCAAGACAATCGATTGTTGGCCAAAGACAATCGATTGTTGATCAATTGTTTTTCAACTTTAATGCGAAAATAGTTGATAATCGACTAGTTTTTCAGGCTAGTCGATTACCCCCACTGGAAAATAAAAGTTTTATTGATATTTGATCATATTGAAGATATTCTAAAGAACTACTGCTAACATTGCTTTATGAATTAACTAATACGAGCTAATGCTAATGACTATTAGTTTATTCACTAACTAATACAAATAAGTAGAACAAAATCAAATAACTCCATCTTCTTTCATCACGGATCCATCGCCGATTAGGTGGTCTATTTTTCCATCGGGTTGCTCAAAGAAGTCTGCCACATCCAGGTGGGTGATATCCTCATTGTCGTCATAGACAAAATTTGTTTCAGGGCCTTTTCTCTTTCGAGATGCTTGATAAAGGTCAACCAAGTGTCTTGGTATACGGCAAATCCTAGACCAGTGCCCATTTCCACCGCAACGATAACATATAGTTTCTGAACTATTTGCCTTAGGATCTTCTGGATCCCGTTTCTGCTTTCGGTGGTTATCTCTCTTTGGGGGGTGACGGACTTCTTTGGAATTTCTTCCTTGTCCACGTCCTTGGCTTTAACCCCGTTTATGACCGTGATCATGGTCCCTTTTATGTTTGGCATAATGCGAGTGCACCATATCTGCTTCAGGCAGTGGTGTAGACCCAGTTGGTCTATTTTCGTGATTTCTCATGAGCAGATCATTATTTCGCTCAGCCACTAGTAAGAGAGAAATCAGTTCAGAGTACTTCGTAAAGCCTTTCTCTCGGTACTGTTGCTGCAGTACCATATTGGAGGCATGAAACGTTGTAAACGTTTTCTCAAGCATATCGTAATCGGAGATGTTATCTCCACATAGCTTCAGTTTAGAAGTAATTCTGAACATAGCAGAATTATATTCAGAAACGGACTTAAAGTCCTGTAGCCTCAGATGGGCCCAATCATATCGTGCTTGTGGCAGAGTGACCAACTTCAGGTTGTCATATCTCTCCTTTAAGCTGTTCCACAAAACGAGTGGATTCTTGACGGTGAGATATTCAATCTTCAAACCTTCGTCAAGGTGGTGGCGCAAGAAAATCAAGGCCTTCGCACAATCTTGGGTGGATGCTTTTTCTTTATCTTTGAGGGTGTCTCCGAGACCCATAGCATCTAGGTGGATTTCAGCATCCAACACCCATGTCATATAGTTCTTGCCCGAAATTTCAAGGGCAACGAACTTTCTTTTCATAATGTCAGACATACTCGAAAATTAAATTAGGAAGAGGGAAAATACCTTGGATTTTCGAGAATGGTACTTGAGACGGTAGAGTCTCGTGCTGATAACGTGTTATAAACTAAAGCAAAAGACAAGAACAATAGAGCAAGAACAATAGCAATAGAGAGAAGAGTAGAGAGAGTTCTTCTTATTGTGTTGAGAGGGGTGAATTACAATGGTAGAGAGCACCTCTATTTATAGGGAGGAGGAAGATCTTGCTACCAATAATAGGACTCTAAAATCTCTCTAATTAAGTACATTAAAGACATTCACCTTAAATAGAAGTGTAAGAATCTTCTATTTCATAACAGTTTGTGAAATTTACTGTAATTATGTGAGAGAAAATATGAAAAAGGAGAGAGTTATATGGTGCTTTAAGGGTAGGATATAACTATAATTAGATATTTTGCTATAAAGGATAAAAGGTAACTATATAATATAATTTTTTAAAATGATATTTATTTAAAATAAATAGGGTACTAAGCTTTTCAATAGGGTGTAAAATTTTCAATGGAATTTTTACCTCCTACAGCAAAGTTTAACACCTTATTTATTTTAAATAAATATTATTTAAAAAATTATATTCTACAGATATCTTTTAAGGTTTATAGCAAACTATTTAATTTTGGTTAACTCGTAGCTCTAAGTCACTAAATACGCTAATCAGTTACACTATTTTCTTTTCTCTCTACTTTGATACATCTCATTCTCTTCCCCCATCCCATTAAAATTTCCGATCTCCTCCTTTCACCAAATTTGTGCAAAATCCACTTCAGAAATTGCTCCGACTCCCCCATCCAATGACTGCAACAACTTGAACTTGGTCCAATTGAACAACCTTGCTCCAATTGGCTATTTGGGAACAAAAATAATCCTGCTCATGTTGATTTTAAATTTGATTTATTGATACAAGATGTGTACCAATTCGATATCTTCTCACTGTTAGCCCCGGAACATGGGCATACTACATAGGCTAATTCTTATGATTTTTTTATTTTTATTTTTTGTAAAAAAATAGGGTCAATTTAATATTTTAACAATTAACGTTGATATAGCTTTGGCAACATAGCATGAATATACTAGATTGGCTAATTCTTCTGATATTTTTGAAATTTTTGGGTCAATAATATATCGACAATTAGCTACAACGTTCAATAAGATTTGTTATGATTTTGCTCTTTTGTGTAGAGAATTTTAATGTATCTTGCTGTATTTCTATATATTTCATTGTATTCACTATCCTTATTTCATTGTAATTCATATATCTCGTTGTATTTCATGTATTTCATTGTATTCAGTGTCCTTTTTTCTCATTGTATTTCAATATATCCCTTTGTATTCTATCTATTTCATTGTATCCATTGACTCACATGCCATGAATGTATTGATATGTTTTCTTAATTAATATAATTTATGTGTTCAGATGTTTTATATAATTTCTCTAAAGATTGCTATGTTTTTGGGGTATTTTGCGGTTGAGAATTTTTTTAATAACTAAAAATTACAAAATTTATTATAATTGAGTTATATTAGGAGTTTATTATGTTAATTGATTCACTTTGTTTAAAAACAGTGTAATTTCTTATTTCACGCGCGTGAATACAGTCGAATATAATAATCTGTCCAGCTGTAATCCCATGTTTCACTCCATGAATACAGTCGAATACAAACTGATTAGCTGGACTTCCCTGATTCACGCCTATTTTTGCAACTATATTCATGAATACAATAGCTTAAATACATCTCAAAACCACATAAAAGGTATCTATATTCCGTAATATAGCAAATGGTATCTATAAGTGGCTAATTACTACCAAAAGATAGAGCTTGTGAAAATTTATCTTTAAAGTTAGGTTGATTTTTAGCCCAAATTGATACATGAGTAACTTTGCCAAATTTTTTAAAAATATCTTCTTCTTTTTTATATAACATATATGACCATAGAAAAAAAGGTCTTATTTAGTAATTATACAATTCATAAGAAAATAATACATATTAAGTAAAACTTCATAACAATTAGGTTAAGTTATGATTCAAATTTTAGTTTATTTTAACCCAATTAATCTTAGCTCGAATAACTTTTAGGCGGATCATTTGACCCGCCAAATCATTGATTCAACCAGTTGACTTGGGCAAAATCGACCTTATCAGCCTATTTGACACCCATAGTGACAACTTTAAGGGGTTGTTCATATATTTTGCCTTTTTATTCTTTGTTAATTTTAGGCTTTTGGGAAACGAGCACATTTTCCGAAGAATAAGTTTCTCGAGAATCTGGAATAAATTACTCTGATCTTAGTAGACTAACGGTCCACATGAGATCTTTAATCTAAATTAAAGTTCGATTTTACAACTATCAAAAAGAAAAAAGATAATATATATTACCTTCGTTTTAGAAAGATGACAATATTTCCTCATTAGTTCATTTCAAAAAGATACACCTTTAAATATTTTTTTTATTAAAATTATTATAGCTACACAAATGTTATAATAAATTTAAAATTACAAGTCTTAAAAATATTATAACGACACAAATATTATGATGTATTTGAGATCACATATATCAAACGTTTTTTAATTCTTTAACGTTCGTGCCAAATTAAACTAGAACAGAATAAATATTATATTGTGCATAGGTTGCTCAATGTCGTATATTATTATCGTAAGCCCAGGAGAAGGAAGGAAGAAAGAACACACAGATTTTTAATACTGACTATATTATTTTTAATTTGGTGTGCAAAGGACATGTGTAAAACATGTTTAATGTTTAAAGATCATGTTTACTTCGAGACTAAGAATTTTCCACGTGATTTAGTGCCCGTAATTCTTTATTGTTTATTTGCTAAAGTATAAAATAATTAGTGATATAGGGTCTGTACATACACTATATGCACTTTTCAAGACAATAAAAATTCTTGCATCTACAAAAATTTGTATTCTTTAGCTACCAAAATCTGAAAAGCTTTAAAATAAGTTTTTTTTTGTACGTTGATTTATCATATATTTTTACTAGTTGATTTTTCCAACATAAGTAGTATTTTTTTTTGCATTAACTTCAACGTATATTTTCACCTTTAAATCATTGTCCTTAAGATCCTAATAAGGACTGTTCTTGTCTTTTCCCGAAAGCTATCGCATACAAATATAAGTTTTGTAGTTTAGAAGGAAAGTCTTTGACATAATTAATAAAATTATTGCTATGTGATTAGAAGGTTACGAGTTTGAGTAGTATAAATATTCTTTTTGAGAAATGTAATGTAACACTAGAGTTGTTAATATGGGTGGGGCTGAATTAGCCAACCTAGCCCAAATGGACTTAAACAATTGACGGACTGGGCTGTGCTAGCATACCATTTCAATGGACCTTATATGGGCCGCGGGCCCCTATTTAAAATATAATTTTATATTTTTTCTATAAGTTCTAACATAAATAAAGATAAATAAAAAGTTAAAAAAAATCTTAATGATCTTGTTTTGCAAAATTTAATAACTTTATATTGTTCCAATATATCACAAAAAACAAAAAATAAGATTATATTTCAATCATTAAAAGTCAAAACTCAAAATAAATTATTTAAGAGAACGTTCATGACGCTTATGGAATATCCGACACATCATCTTCCTCAAACACATACGAACCCATTGACGGCTCTAATAATATTGTATACAATTAATTTTTATAATCCGATATTTCATGCATATCAAAAACTAAGTGCGCCGAAATTTTCTTTAGCTATAAATTTTGTAGTTTAACTTTCCAATTTCATCACATGAATTGCATGATGTAACGTGCCAATTTGACACCTCAAAACCGAAACATTATCCAAACAGAATCATTTGTATGAGCTGGCCATTTTATAAATATCCCACCCACCGATCACCTGACTTCTCACGTGCTTATTTCAGAATGGTATCCTCACTGGCTTTTCGATATTACACCATTTTATAAGTAGCCCCACACGCCCAAAGTAATAGTCCAAAATTGAAATGATGAATTTTTGGACACAAAATATGTTTATATAGTTAAAAAAAGAAGTTATATTTTTATATACAATATAGTATAATATTATATTTGTTTTAACTGAAAGTTAATCGTTAAAGTAAAATATAATATTATATTATATTTTATTGAAAATTATTTTTTTAATAAAAAAACGTAGTATAGTGCTATGTTTAAGTAAAAACGTAATATTATACTGTATTTTTTTATAGAAAATTATAATCCTTCCTTCCCCACGACAGAACCAGTCAACATTTAAAAAAAATCCCAGCATTTTTGCTGCCACCCCCCCCCCCCCCCCAATAAAATTAAAAAAAATTCTGGGGCTCCATCCATCACATAAAAAGTGAACAGTGTAGGTCCGCATACAACTCAAGCCTTGAATTCCTTATTTCGGGGTCAAAATACCAAGTTTTTGATATTTCAAAAAATATAAACTGAGGTATTTTGATTTAGTTTATGTAAAAATTCATAGAGCATATATATTTATTTTCTTAAATATGTTCCCATGTTGATTTGTCTTATGTTTTTGATTAAATTTGTATGTTATTTTTACCTGGATTAAATTATTATATTTTTAAAAAATAGTTAAAATTTAAAAAATTATTTTTATTGTTAATGAAATTGTTAACAAATATCTTTTAATGCTCCGGAATAATCACTCGATAACTGGGGATTATCCCTATTGTACACCCTTATTATTGGGAACGTCTTCAGCTTTGACGTAAATTTTCAATAAGTTTATTATAATAAATTCCGTGTATTCATCCAGGATCCGCAAAAAATCTTTAAGAGCTTCACCATCTTCGATATTAAACTCAAAAAAATAAGCAAACCCGTGCGAAGTCACAGAATACGAAAATCTACTAGTTACTTTAAGGTTCACTAAACATTTCCTCACACTCATTTTTTTGCGTAACAATGATACTAATTTATCGTACTCCATTACAAGTGACAATTTAACATGACACTGTGGAGGTGAGCTATACCTCACAGAGTTATTCTCCATTACAATCTCATCTCCCTTTACCCCCCTCCCCCTCATATAATAAAACCCTTATTTTTGGCTCTTCAGACATTATAAAAAATAGTTGGTAAGATAAAAAGAAGTATGAATAGAAGTTTGAAGGAAAGTTTTGAATGGATTTTCATAAAATTCTAATGTATTTAAATAAGGCAAGTCCTAGCTTAGGGTGCAGATTTTTTATATTATATAAAATGTAGTATAATACCACGTTTTATGTATTTGAATTATTGTTAAGTCACTTATCCGCTGATCACTTATTGGTGGACCCAAATTGAAGTGTAAAATACAGTATAATACTATATTTTCAGTACAACGTAGTATTATAATATGTTTTACACTTAAAATAAATTATTTATGTCAGTCCTGTAGAACACTTATTTGATGGGCCTAAATTGATGTAAAACGCAGTATTATAATGCATTTTTGGTTAATAGTTAACTTTCTGTTAAAGTAAAACACAAAATTATACTGCATTTTATGTAAAAATATAACCTTTTTGTTAACTATATAAATGTATTTTATGTTAAAAAGCCATTATTTCAGTTTCAGACTCCAAAATTATGTTTATATATATATATCTTTACGACCATGAAATATGAATAATTTTCATTGCGAGCTAAATAAAAGATCCTTACCCTTAATAAATCCGCATCAGCAAAAGTTATTGGTTTCCTAGAGGGGCAAGGACCAGTTTAATCTTAATTAAAAATTTCAGGTTCAGACATTAGGAATTGAATTGCCTATAATAAGGAGCATTTTTCTGTCTCCATATTTTTCTATGTTGTATATCTTAACTCTCTTTTATCATAAATTAAGGAATTTGTTGCGCTTCGCATGATTATGGTAAAATATATATATATATATATATAAAGAGAATCAGATAAAATAAAATTTTCGAATAAGAAAATTAAGTGTACATACAAATAAAATCAATATATGGAGAATTAGATCTTAAATGAACGATATATTTGTGTGGGGGGACGATTTACCCACATTAGTCTAGTATAATTGAAATATATGTATCTAAGAACTTCTTTTGTTGTTGCATTCATTAGATAGTAAATTTTTTATTTGATGAACTTTCTTCCATTCAATTAAAATTAAAAGAAACAAAGTAAAAATAAACCAAAATAGGGGGATAAGTTTTTTGTGCTCGCTCTCCCTTTTTACATTAATTTTCCTTCATTATTCTTCTTTTTCTATTCATTAATCTCCCTCTATCATCTAAATGAACCCTATTATTGCCGACATCCTCCTTTACCCTGTTTCTTATCCTACTTTGGTATTGCATTTATTTTAATCTTTTTTTTCTTTCCTCTACCCTGTATGATTAATTCAAAAGATAATAAAGATAATGGAGTAAAGAGACACAACCAATTTATAGGCAAAAAGAAGATACATAATTATTGACTTCTATACTATAAATATGCGTTATTTCATCTACTACAATTTTGAATTGTACAATAATGGAACAAAAAGCATATAAAACAAAATAAAATATTATTTAATTCATTTTTCGGGAGAGATATCAAAATAAAGTACCTGCCGTTGGATTTCACAGTTTTTATAAAGGGAAGAAGACTTGTTCAGCCCTTGTATAAGATAATGACACCAAAAATATGTAAATTATCTGATAAAGCTTATGTTAAAATAAATCTAGACTTACTATTATTGATATAGTCCTTAACATTACCAACTAATTAGCAAATATGCTTACATAACAATTCATAGAGAATTTATTATCTTTCTTTGATTCCAAATCAAAGATTAATTTCATCTGTATTATATATTAATTTTTATTTAGATTATATATCTATATTATATTAAGTAGATTGTAGATCTCGAATATTTATCAGATCGTGATTGTTGGGGTATGTGGATCGACTGGGCGTTGGTAAACACAAATTTGAGAGAAAAACAACCTCTATTACTCACAAGAATAGATTACACGAGTATTTACAAAACTCATAAAAAAAACTCTCAAAAAACTCACAAACGAGGATCACTCTCTAGGATCACTCTTGTTCTCACTCTTCTTGGTGATGAACACTCTAATTTTGTGATGATTTACAATGAAGGCAAGCACCTCTATTTATAGCAAAAATGGTGAGGGTTTTTTGTGGAAAATTCCCGTGTGAATAAGGAAGCTTCTCATGGCGGCTATGGTTGGCTTGTTCAACCATTGTGGGATGCCCGTGTGAATAAGGAAGCTTCTCATGGCGGCTATGGTTGGCTTGTTCAACCATTGTGGGCTGCCCGTGTGAATAAGGAAGCTTCCCATGGCGGCTATGGTTTGAACATCTAGAAGTACGGCTGGAAGTCATCAATTCTCCCTCTCCAGGCGTATCTGAAATAAACATCCCGGCTATGTCTCTGCATAACTCTAGCTTTTCTCGAGTTACTACCTTTGTTAACATATCAGCTGGATTCTCCTTTGTATGGATCTTCACCAGTCTCAACAGTTGTCGATCCATCACCTCGCGTATCCAATGATAGCGAATATCAATATGTTTTGTACGGGAATGGTACATGGAGTTCTTGCTCAAATCTAAAGCACTCTGACTGTCACAATGTACCTTGTGCTCCTTTTGTTTGATTCCAAAATCTTAGAGATAACGCTTTAGCCACAACATCTCTTTTCCAGCTTCAGCGGCAGCAATGTATTCTGCTTCGGTTGTGGATAAAGCAACACACTTCTGTAGCCTAGACTGCCATGAAACAGCTCCCCCTGCAAAAGTGTAAATGAATCCTAAAGTAGATTTTCTACTATCAAGATCCCTGGCCATATCTGCATCTGTATAGCCTTCCAAGATTGGATCAGCTCCCCCGTAACAAAGACATAATTTCATTGTACCTTTAAGATACCTAAGAATCCACTTTACTGCCTCCCAATGCTCTTTCCCGGGGTTGGAGAGAAAACGACTCACTGTTCCCACTGCATGAGCAATATCGGGCCTCGTACACACCATAGCATACATCAAACTTCCAACTGCTGAAGAATATGGTACTGACGACATCTCCCCAATCTCTTCCTTGGATGAGGGACAGGAACTCTTGCTCAGCTTGAAATGGTTGGCTAATGGAATGCTAATTGGTTTGGCATTGTTCATATTGAACCGTGCAAGCACTCGTTCAATGTACTTCTCCTGAGATAGCCATAACCTCTGGTTCTTCCTGTCTCAGGTGATCTGCATTCCCAATATTTGTTGAGCCGGTCCTAAGTCTTTCATGTCAAAAAACTTAGAGAGTTCATTCTTCAGCTGGTTGATTTTCGTTGCGTCTTTCCCCGCGATCAAAATGTCGTCTCCATATAGTAGAAGAACAATGAAATTCCCATCTGAAAATTTCTGAATGTATACACATTCATCTGCGGCAGTTTTCTTGTACCCTTTACTCACCATGCACGAGTCAAACTTCTTGTACCACTGTCTTGGTGCCTGCTTTAAACCGTACAAACTCTTCTTTAGCTTGCACACGATGTTATCTCCTGAAACCTCAAAACCTTCGGGCTGCTGCATATAGATTTCTTCTTTTAAATCTCCATGAAGAAACACTGTCTTCACATCCATCTGTTCAAGCTCCAAGTTCATACTTGCGACCAATCCAAGTATGGTTCTGATTGAAGTCATCTTGACTACGGGTGAAAAAATCTCATCAAAGTCGATTCCCTTCTTCTGCTGGAATCCTTTGACTACCAACTGTGCTTTGTATTTCACCACTTTTCCACTGCCATCTTTCTTCAGCTTGAACACCCATTTATTTTTCAGTGCCTTCTTCCCTTTTGGAAGTTCTACGATCTCATAAGTCTGATTTTTCTGCAGAGATTCCATCTCGTCTTGCATTGTGAGCAACCACTATTCTTTGTCCTTATGGGATACTGCTTCATGGAAACTCTCTGGTTCTCCATCGTCAGTAAGTAGAAGATATTCGGATTCTGGATATCTTCTCGATGGAATCTGACCTCGTTCAGATCTACGACTTCTGGAATATGAGGAGATCCACCATCATCTGAGTCTTGTGATGGTTCTGGAACATCTGGCGGAGCGGGTTGTGGCTCCCCCTGCTCAACACCGTTTTCTTCCTCATTGTCTTCTACTTCTGGAATATCTCCTGGCACCGTCTCTTCATTTCTCATGAATGATTCTGTTGTTGCCTCTGGCACCTGAGGAGCAACATTTGGCTTCTGAGATATTGTGGGCTTTTCAATATCTTCTATTGTCTGGTTTTCATGGAACATTACGTCCCTACTTCTGATCACCTTTTTCTCCTTTGGATTCCATAATCTGTATCCAAATTCTTCATCTCCATAGCCTATGAATATGCATGGAGAGGTCCTTGCATCTAGCTTCTGCCTGAGCTCCTTGGATACGTGTACGTACGCCAAACATCCAAATATTCTCAAGTGAGAATATGATGGATCCTTTCCAGACCAAAGTTTCTCCGGAACTTCAAAATTCAATGGTACTGACGGAGATCGGTTGATCAAGTAACAGGCGGCTCTGACTACTTCTCCCCAGAATGGCTTTGGCAGCTTAGCCATACTAAGCAGCTCCGAACACGTTCCATGATTGTTCGGTTCATTCTTTCAGCTACACCGTTGTGTTGAGGGGTGCGTGGGACCGTCTTCTCATGTCGAATGCCATATGATCTGCAATAGGCATTGAACTGCCTGGAAGAGTATTCACCTTCATTGTCGGATCGAAGACACTTCAACTTTTTTTCTGTCTCACGTTCTACCATGACATGGAACAGTTTGAAGTAATCGAACACCTGGTCCTTCGTCCGTAAGAAATACACCCACACCTTTTGAGAAGCATCATCAATGAACGTTAGAAAGTATCGATTTCCGCCGAGTGATTCAACCTCTAAGGGACCGCAAACATCAGAATGTACCAGACTGAGTAACTCTGATCTTCTAGTTGAAGAGGAATTAAACGAGACTCTATGCTGCTTACCAAACAGACAATGATTGCAAGGATTTGGTACAGCATCCTTGTCCACATTGATGAACTCCTTTTTTATTAGGGTAGACAAACCTTTCTCACTCATGTGGCCGAGTCTCTGGTGCCATAAATTTTGAGAAGCCTCCTTTTCTGCAATGTTGAGGCTGTCTGTACATATCTTCACATGAGTCTTGTATAGCGTGCCACAAATATGTCCTCGAGCGACTGTCATAGCGCCTCTTGTTAACTTCCATGTGCCTTTACTGAAGTGACTATCATAGCCCTGTTTGTCAAGAGCTATTCCTGACAATAGATTTAGCCGAAGATCTGGCACATGACAGACATCCTTCAAAGTGATTGTGCTCCCGGAACTTGTCTTTATCTGGACATCACCAATTCCGACAATTTCAGCGGAACTGGAATTTCCCATTTTCACAGCTCCAAAGTCACCGACTTTGTATGTTGTGAAGTATTCCTTGTATGGAGTCACGTGGCAGGATGCTGCAGTATCTACCACCCATTCCGTGTCTTCTCTTGGGACGTGAAGGCATGTCTCATCTTGGGTTGAACAATAAGCTACATCACCAGAGATAGTAACTAACGTTTCTCCACCCTTGTTCTTCTGCTGTGAACTGCTCTGGCCTTGCTCCTCTTTCCATTTGTAGCAGTTCTTCTTCATATGTACCTCTATTCCACAATGATGGCACTTATATGTTGGTTTTCTGCCATCAGTGGACCTACCCCTGCTCTTGCTTCTGCCTCTCCATTTGCTTTTGCTACTCTTTTGTTTCCTCCCCCGGTTCTCTGTGACAAAGGCATGGGTCTGATCTGTGCCCATCTCCTTTCTCCTTGCCTCTTCACTGAATAGGGCATCCTTGACCATTGACATGGTAAGTTTGCCATTAGGGGCTGAGTTGCTGAGTGATACGACCAGCATTTCCCAATTATCGGGAAGGGAACTGAGTAGTAACAGCGCCTGAACTTCATCGCTAAGTGGCATCTCTACAGACGACAACTGGTTGACCAAGTTTTGGAACTCACTGGTATGCTCGGCAACTGAAGTTTCATTTTTTAGCTTCCTGTTGACTAAGTGCCTCATCAATAGGGCCTTATTCCGAGCGGTCTTGGCCTGGTACATGTCTTCCAACTTCTTCCAGATGGTATATGCGTCTGTTTCTTGTGCAACATGGTGGAAGATACTATGATCAATCCATTGATGGATTGACCAATAGTTTTTCGATTTGATTTCTTCCACTCTAACTCCTTGGCGGAGTCAGGATTTTTACCCATCAGTTCTATGGGATCAAACAAATCTTTACAGCTTAGGAGATCTTCCATCCGAGGTCTCCATAGCGTGTAATTTGTGGCAGTAAGCGTAATCATGGCTCCGAAAGATGATGTTGACTCTTCTGTGGACATTATTATCTAACAAAATAATTTTTCAACACGATCGGGGTTGAATTTTTAAACACGGAGTTCACCGTTGCGTCCGGAACGGTTGAAAATGGTGGAATTGACACTTCGTAGCTGAAATTTCACTATAGGGGTAAAACTATAATTTTTAAAAGTTGAGCAACCAATATGAAATTTCAGAGAGTTGACTGGTTCGCTACAGTTGACCGTCGTCTTCTCCGGCGAGTTCTCGGCGAACCTCCGGCAAAGTTAACCAAACTTTGACCGCGATTTCTGGGCTCGTTTGAACTCCGATTAGGTCGCCGTTTGGTGCGTTGGACTCCGTTCGACGAGACGAATCCAATGGTGCCGTTAGAATTGCATTTCGAGCAAAGCTCCGAAAAAATCAAATTTGGCCCGTCACCTAAAAATCGACCAACGCCTCTAACCTCGCTCTGATACCACTTGTTGGGGTATGTGGATCGATTGGGCGTTGGTAAACACAAATTTGAGAGAAAAACAACCTCTATTACTCACAAGAATAGATTACACGAGTATTTACAAAACTCATAAAAAAACTCTCAAAAAACTCACAAACGAGGATCACTCTCTAGGATCACTCTTGTTCTCACTCTTCTTGGTGATGAACACTCTAATTTTGTGATGATTTACAATGAAGGCAAGCACCTCTATTTATAGCAAAAATGGTGAGGGTTTTTTGTGGAAAATTCCCGTGTGAATAAGGAAGCTTCTCATGGCGGCTATGGTTGGCTTGTTCAACCATTGTGGGCTGCCCGTGTGAATAAGGAAGCTTCTCATGGCGGCTATGGTTGGCTTGTTCAACCATTGTGGGCTGCCCGTGTGAATAAGGAAGCTTCCCATGGCGGCTATGATTTGAACATCTAGAAGTACGGCTGGAAGTCATCAGTGATTTCATGTACCAAATATTTTAATGTCATTGCATTCGGAATTTTTGTTTTGTTCCAACACTGTGAGGAAGAATAGAAAATTTATATTGAGATCAAAATAAGAAGTTACACTTCTAGGTCCCAAAGCAGAATGAAACAAAAAAGAAGAGAGCAATACCAGTTAAAAACCATAATAATCAGCCAAAATAATACATCAATGAATCACCAAAAAATAGAATTGGGTAAATAAAATTACATCCACTAAATCAGAGAAATATATAAAAGAGAACAACAATAAATTTCTACCAATTTAAAAGAAAAAAAACGCAATATAATAGGAAGATTGGATGGTAACTGTTGTGTTTATATATTTCTCTCTCGAGAAATGATAGTTGGAGAATCGAAAAATAAGACATCTTTGCTCTTCAGTCAATAATTTGCTTCACGGACCCATGAATCTTTTTCCATTTACTTGACTGCCAAAGCCCGTGGAATACATAATTCTCAAGTAATATATAAAGATGTATTGAAAAAAATGTATTTTGTTATGAAATATTAGATTATGATAGATGTCCATAACTCCTATAACACCCACTACTTTTATCCATTATCTCCATAACTCCCACTACTCCAATACTTATGGTTGTAACTCCCACACCTCCATGATCTCCCCCATGATCTTCCTCCATGATCTCAAAAGCTTAATGACATATTTATGGAATTCTTTTAGTATACCTCTATGTAGTACTATAAATAGAGGATGAGAAATCATTTTGTAACACACTTGGATATATAGAAGAAATATATTCTCTTCTCTATTTCTCTCTACTTTGTTGTCTATCTTTTTGTTTATTACTTTGAGCTAAGTTTTGTAACATATTTAAATATAAAGGAGACGTGCCAAGATTCTTAAATCAATTAAATAGTCAAAGAATTACAACTAGTTAAGAGGCACGAGTTGCAACATGTACGAGTAAATAGCAGAGGAAGAGGCACGAGCAGTTATTCAAATAACCTAGTGTCCGTACCTATTTAAGTCATTTATATACGAGGATCAAAATGAATGAATCTGACAATAGAAAAGAGTGCAGATACGGCATTTAATAGGCATTAAATGTGAAATACGTGAGGAAATTTGTATTGAATGTAATGATTATGTAATGTAGCATTCAATGTGTTTATTTACTCATAATATCCTCATTATGATTTGCGCAAAACGTATATCTCCAAGATATCTATAATAGGTAATCCTCATTATGATTTGGGCAAAACATATATCTCCAAGATATCTATAAAAAGGACACATCTGATCAATTGTAGGGACACAAAAAAACGACTATTGGAATATACTTAGGTTTACTTGTTTTTCTCTTGAATTCTCTCTTGCTACCTAAATTATTTCCTTTTAAATATTCTTTTGATTATCAGTTGCCTGTGTTCTTCTAAATTCTAGCTTTGACTAAAATTCTATTTTTTGGCTAAACAAATTGGTTCCGTTACTGGGAATCTGATAATCTATTTTCTTTTCGCCTAACCTTTTCTATTGCATTAACTATGTCGAACAACAATGACAACACTCGAGGAAATCAAGAAAAATAACGAAATCAGGGAGATCCCCAAAATATTAATACTCTGATTCCTACTCCAAAAGGCTCTCCCCGACAATATCGTGGGGGTACTCCTAATGGATCTCAAATAAACAAGCTTACTCAATTGGAGAATGCTGAAGCTGTCGATGACGCTTTGCAGAAATTAATTGCTGCTCAGGTCAATAAAGCTATTGAGACACTTGTTAACCGGTTACGTGTTGCAACACCTACACCAACTCCAAATAATAACACTTTGAAAAATCCTCGTTCCAGACTTATTAACTCAGACAACAGTGGAACTCTCAGTGAATCACAAGAGAGAGAACTAGGTAATATAGTTAATTTTGATATACAAAACTTAGTACTAACCTTGCAGAAACAGCTCAAGGAGCAAAGTGAGCGCATAGAGCAGATACCCGGAGTGCCACCTATAATTAAAAGGGTAGATATGGATCGGTATTCGTAACAACCCTGGAAGCCAAGTGCTGCTCCTTTTCCAATTCCAAAAAAGTTCAAAATGCCTGATATTCCAAAATATGATGGAATGACAGACCTACAAGACCACGCGACTGCATTCGCAACGGGTGTAAAAGGAAACGATTTGACTAAGCAGGAGAGTGAATCTGTATTAATCAAGAAATTTGGTGAAACACTCACTAAAGGAGCGCTAACATGGTATTCTTTTTTATCCAAAAATTCTATTAGTTCTTTTGGTGAGCTTTCGGATTCTTTCATCAAAGCACACTCAGGAGCTTAAAAAGTGGAAAAAAAAATGGAAGATATTTTCAAGATCAAGCAAGGGAACTCAGAATTGCTTAGAGAATTCGTGGACAGATTTCAACTTGAAAGAATGACATTGTCGTGTGTACCTGACAACTGGGCAGCTATAGCTTTCAGGAACAATTTGAATGAAAAAATCTTGGAAGCTACGAGGAGACTCATGGAAAGAATTCAAGAATTCCCAGCTACAACGTGGAATGATATTTATAACAGGCATATCATGAAGCTGAGGATTGAGAAAGATACCGTTCCACGATTTCAAAAATAAGAAAAGGTAAGTTCGAGATGTGCAGAGACTGAAAAAAGATCCGGTAAAAATAGATACAAGCATTACATGGGACCTGCAGGAAAAGACTCATGGTCAAAGCAGGATAATCAAAGGTACAATCACAGATCAAGAAACAGAGTATCATGTTCTTCATCAAGATTCAGGAACGAGCGAAACAACTATGAGTCACGAGATGATGATAGAAATTTAAAAGCATGATTCGGTGGTTATAACTTCAACGAAAGTACCTCCGAGCTCGTAGCTGTTTTGAGAAGCATGGGGGATAAGGTTCGATGGCCAAGGGAAATGAGATCGAATACAAACAGGCGCAATCCTGATCATTGGTGCGAGTTTCATAATGACCAGGGACATAAAACAGTAGACTGTAGATTTTTACAAAGCGAAGTTGATCATTTATTAAAATAAGGATATCTTACTGAGTTGTTCAGTGAGAAAGGCAAGCAAGCTGACATGAAGAATATGCAGGAGCCTCCAAAACCACCTTCCCTCAAAATAACTGTTAACGTTATAAGTGGGGGTGAAAACATCAATGGTATATCATGTACGACAACTAACAAGATTTCCAAAATAACAATTACCCAAGAGAAACTGGTGCCACACGTCTTAGAGGAAGACAATATTAAATTCAACGATGTAGATGCAGATGGCATATTAATACCTCATAACAATGCACTAGTAATACCTTTAATTGTATATGATACTAATGTGAAACGAGTTTTGATTGATCCAGGTAGCTCCGTGAACATTATTTTGCTAAGAGTATTACGTGAGATGCAAGCTGAAAATAAAGTAATACCAAAGGCCCATACTCTATCTGGATTTGATAATTCTAGCGTTGTCACTAAAGGAGAGATGATACTCACCACATTCGCTAAAGGTGTCGTCGAAGATACAAAATTCTACGTAGTAGATATGGAGATGGCTCATAACATGATTCTTGGGAGATCATGGATCCACGAAATAGATGTTGTTCCTTCAACTTTGATCAAGTTATTAAATTTTCATCGCCATGGGGAATATGTCAAATTCGTGGAGATCAACACACATCCAGGGTGATCAACTTCGTTGCAGATACAAGCACAAGAAATAAAGGTAAATAGCAACCATAGAAGGCAATCGAGGTCACCACCAGACAAACCCCAACTGAGCAAGGGCAAACAGATATAGATTCAAGGTCTGATACCATTCAAGAACTAGAAGAGAATGAACATATCAAAACAACAATAGAGGAACTAGAGCCTGTCGTGTTATTTGCTTAATGGCCTGGTCAGAAAGTCTACGTTAGGGTCAATCTTACCCAAGGTATGAGAGGTAAATTAATTGAATTTTTGAAAACTAACGTGGACTGCATTGCTTGGTCTCATTCTGACATGACAAGGATACCACCGAAGATGATGTCTTATAAACTAAATGAAAATACATCATACCCTTCTTTCAAGCAAAAGAAAAAAAAGCAAGGAACTTTCACGAATCAAGTGATTCAAGAAGAAGTTCAAAAATTGCTAAAAATTTGTTCCATTCGTGAGGTAAAGTCTCCTAACTGGTTAGCTAATACTGTTGTAGTTCCAAATAAGAACGGTAAGTGGCGAGTTTGTGTAGATTACACTGATCTTAATAAAGCTTGCCCTAAAGATTCTTTTACACTACTACACATAGATCAATTGATTGATGTGATTGCAGGTCATGAGCTATTAAGTTTTTAGATGCATATTCAAGTTATAATCAGATTAAAATGGATCTAGGAGAAGAGAAAACTTCATTCATTACAGACAGAGGGACTTATTGTTATAAAGTAATGCCCTTTGGTCTAAAGAATGCAGGTGCAACGTATCAGAGGTTAGTTACCAAAATGTTTCAAGAGCATTTAGGAAAAACCATGGAAGTATATATAGATGATATGCTTGTTAAAACTCAGTATTTAAAGGATCACGTATCACATTTATCTGACATATTTTCAATTTTACGCAAATTTAATATGAAGTTAAATCCCGAGAAATGTGTATTTGGCGTTGCATCAGGTAATTTTTTAGGTTTTCTTGTTTCTAAGCGTGGTATTAAAGTAATTCCTGCACAGATTAAGGCCGTTGAAGAAATCCCTGATATACTTCCAAACAAGAAAGATGTTCAAAGATTAACTGGGAGAGTTGCAGCCGTGGGGAGATTCATTTCTAAGTCATCAGAGAAATGCTTTAAATTCTTCTCGGCCCTTAAAAAGCAGGATCACTTCGAATGGAATGAAGAATTCAACAGGCACTTAGGAATTTGAAAACGTACATATCAAATCCACCTCTACTAGCAAAATCAAAGGGTGGGGAAAGACTACTTATTTACCTTGCTGTTTCGGAAGTAGCGGTAAGTTCTGTTTTAGTCAGGGAGGAACAAGGTAAAAAAATCCCCATCTATTATGTTAGTAAATCTTTTTTAGATGCGGAGACGCATTATCCTCAGCTTGAAAAACTTGCGCGTGCATTAATCATGGCATCTAGGAAGTTAAGACCTTACTTTCAGTGTCATCCTATTGTTGTAGTAACTGTCTACCCTTTGCGCAATATATTACATAAACATGAGTTATTAGGTAGATTGGCTAAGTGGGCTATAGAGTTAAGTGAATATGAAATCACATACCAACCTAGGACTCCTATAAAATCACAGGTATTAGCTGATTTCGTGGCTAATTTTATCCAAGGCATGCAATTAGAAGCAGAGAAAGAATTACAGGTGTTCAATGGAGCTAACCCAGGAACTTGGACTTTATTCGTTGATGGTTCATCTAACATAAAAAGTGCTGGTTTAGGGATTATTTTGGTACCACCTACGGGTAAAACCATTCGACAGGCTATTAAATGTAACTTTATAACTAACAATGAAGCGGAGTATCAGGCTGTGATTGCAGGTCTAGAATTGGTACGAGAACTTGGCATAAATTAGATTATAATCAAGAGTGATTCGCAACTCGTGGTTAATAAAATAATGGGGACTTATACAGCCAGGGAAGCGAGGATGCATCAGTATTTAGAAAAGGTAAGGGAATTGATAAAGCAATTTCAAACATGGAAAGTTACATAAATACAAAGGGATGAAAATGTTGAAGCAGACTCTTTAGCTAACCCCGTATCTGCGGCTGATGTGGCAAGTGATGCAAACGCCTTAGTTATACATTTATTTAATTTAGTTCTCGACTCCTCCAATAAGAATGAGGTAAATTTTAATAATTTAACTTGGGATTGGAGGAACGAAATTGTTGCTCTTTTGTAGTATGGTACCGTCGCTGGTGATAAGGGAAAAGCTTATGTGCTTCAAAAAAGGCTGCCCGGAATTGCTTAATGAAAGGCAATCTATATCGTAAAATGTTCAGTGGTCCCTTAGCAAGGTGCCTCAGACTTTCTCAACGGAGTATGTAATGAGAGAGATTCATGAGGGGCATTGTGGGAATCACGCAGGATGAAGATCACTGGTAAGAACCCTTATTAGAGCAGGCTATTATTGGCCTAAAATGGAAGAAAAAGCAGAAAGTTTCATGGTTAAATGTGATAAATGCCAAAAGTATGGCAACAATATGCATAGACATGCAGAATTATTACATCCAGTAATTGCACCGTGGCCATTTATGAAATGGGAAATGGATATCGTGGGTCCATTACCACAAGCAAAAGGACAGATAAAATTTCTACTCATACTTAATGATTATTTTACTAAATGGGTAGAGGTAGGTGCATTTAAACAGGTACAATAAAAGGAAGTCAAGGATTTCATTTGGAGGAATGTCATATGCCGATTCGGTGTATTAAAAGAGATCGTGTGTGATAATGACCCCCAATTTATAGGAGCTCAAATCATTGAATTCTTTCGAAGTTGGCAAATTAAAAGGCTTACGTCTACGCCTTATCACCCAATGGGTAATGGAAAAGCAGAATCAACAAACAAGGTTACTATCAACAATTTAAAGAAACATTAGAGGAATCAAAAAGTAACTGGCCTGAAGTGTTACCTTTTATCGGCATATCGCACAACTGTAAGAACAAGTACAAGAGAAACATCGTTTTCATTGGTTTATGAAGCTGAGGCTTTAATTCCAGTTGAGATAGGAGAACCGAGTACACGGTTCACACATGTGACACAAGAATCTAATGATGAGGAGATACGGGTCAATCTTGATTTACTCTAAGGGAGGAGAGAAGCCGTACTAATAATAATGGCAACTTAAAAACAAGTCATAGAACGATATTAAAACCAAAAAGCACACCTCAGATTCTTCAAAGTTGGGTACTTCGTGCTTAAAAAGGTTTTTTCAATCTACAAAGGCAGCTTACGCGGGTAAATTAAGTCCAACATGGGAAAGACCCTCTAGAGTTCGTGATATTGCAGGAAATATAGCATACGAACTGGAGATAATGGATAGCAAGATACTACCTTCACATTAGAATCCTGTTCATTTGAAGAAATATTATTTCTAAGGAATTCCCACGATCAGATATCATTATTTTAAATTTAATTTTTGAACTGTTAAAATTTTACTAACGATTTTAGATGATAGGCAAAAAGCTAACCCGTATTAAATGATGAGTCACGACCTATAAGGCACATGGAATAATCTAAAATTCTTGGCCTAAGGTTACAATTATTCTGATAGATACTCAAATGGGTTAAGCAGTCTTCATCTATAATCGCACCTCCGATTCCCGTATATTTTTTCTTTTCAGGAAAAGGACTAAATGAGAGAAACTATCAAGTGCCCGAGGCTTCATACTTCAACACTCAAACACTTGGGGGACTACATAATATACACACACATATGTATAAAGAAGTCACAAAGTCACAAGATGGAGCCATGAGCTACGGCCAAAGAAAAACCTCAGTATAGTTAGGGTAAAGGCTATGTACTAAAACGGGTTATAAGGAAAAACCCTGTGTCTATTGTTCTTCTTTTGTAAAAATCTTTTGTAAGAAAAACAGTTACGAGAAAGTTATAGATTTAATTCAAGTATATGTAAGGTATTATCCAAAACTTGTCAAGTATTATTCAAAACTTGTCAAAGTTATTTAAAAGAAACACGTGTGTTCCTATTTCATTTATCATATGATAACACCATTATGAAGTTGAGACGTATCCTTCATTAAGTGTCAAAATATAAAAGGCCCTCTTTTATAAAACTCATATTTAAATTAATTAGTCATGAGATTAACAGAATCATTTTCAAAGAACAAAAATACAAAGTTATTCTGTAAGTTCTTAAAAAATAAAGGCAAGAATAACCATAACAGAAGTTTGAAATAATAACGTAAAAAACTTTTTAATATATAAAAGAGAACTTAAGACTAAGCACGAATCTTAGTCATAAAACTACGAAATTGTTTATACAAATCACCCCATAAAAGACTTGGGGACTTGCATTTCCAAAATCAACTCTCAAATGAAGGTAAGCGTTTGATTACAAATTTCCAAAATAAAAACAAAATCAAAGTCGTTAAAGATGATCACTGAAAAGTTTGTGGAACAAAAGCTGAAGCATCAATAGCAACGAGGTCAATTTGGGCAGGTACATCGACAGTTACGGGTTCAACTTGGCTTTCAGCAATAGGCTCGATTGGGCTTGAAAGAGTCACGATACCAGAATCAACTTCAACTTTCAAAGAAGCTTCAGCCACGGGAGAGGGGAAGTCCTCAGGTTGCTGAGCTTTTTCAATGGTTTCATTGATCTTAACTAACTCTGACTTCAGGTTGAAGTTTTCTTGGCCAGCTTCAATTAGGGAATCACGACGTGAATTCAAAAGTTCCCAACTTATCTCAAGCAGATTTTTCTTCAAGGATCTTGTAATCCTTTTCCCAATCAGCAATCTCTTTCTTTAGCTCTTAATTTTCAGCCAAGGCAGAGTTATAAGAAGCTTGAAGAGAGGCATGGGAGCTCTCTAAAGCGCGCACCTTATCAGCGGAGACTTGAAGGTCTTCTTATGCTTGAGTTATGCTTGGCATGAGCTCCCCTGCATAAACTTCTTTTTGACTCAAGAGATACTTCAACTCTCTGTTCTCTTTACTAGCCTTAGATAGTTGCTCAGAGAAAAGAGGATGCGAGACGTTCTTTCTCTTTCTCTGCTTGGCTTGAGGAAGCTTTTGCAATCATTAACTCTGAAGTTAAAGCTCGCACCTGCTGCTCTAAGATACTCTTGCTCTTTTGTAAATATTCTATATCAATTTGTGCACTCTCAAATTGTTCCTTCCAATTGATCGCCTCTAACTGAGAATCACGTGCTATCTTCTCAGAGTCACGAGCTACCTTCTCCAAGCGTGGGATTCTATTCATCATTTCTGTGCCGATAAGATTGGCCTTAAAAAAGAGGAAAGAAAATAAGAACCCCAAAGATAAAAAAATTTTACAAAGTAAAGAAGGGAAATGAGGAAAATGCCTTCAAGTTGGCATGCACGATATCATTTATTAGAGTCAGGGAACTATGGCTCTCCAGCTTTGCATTTTCAATTGGGCCAATTAAAGGCTCTAGCACTACATCTGTCTAATCTGACTTCCTCAAAAGGCTGCTATTAGCAGAAACTTCAATAGTTATCCTCCTCATAGCGGCACTTCTACTTGAAGAGCCCCCTTCCGTATGATGAATGATAGGAGGGGAAATGCCAAAGGTGGAGCGGTGGAAGGAGTGAAAATAGTAGAAGAAGGAACAGAAACAGATGGGGATGGTAAGGAAAGAATCACAAGCACGAGATTTGAAAAAGAAGATAAGGGTATTTCATCTAAAATAGGCCCTAAATTTCCACTACCAAAACCACTGACGAAAAGATGATCAATAGACTCACGAGTATCATGAGGAGGGACGTCATAGTCAGGAATTATTACTGGAGTTTTAGCAGGTTCGGTAAGAGAAACAAAAAAATGAGGGGAAACTTCATCTTCGTCATTAGAGACGATGCGTCTCCTAACTCGTGACTTCATCACCAGGGAGCCCTTATCTTCATCTTCTTTAGATTCTTCCTCTTCAACGGCTTTCCTTTTCGTAGAAGAAGATCCCAAGAATATTTCTCGAGCTCTTTCTAAAGAGATATGGGTCCCCAAAGAAGTACGAGTTCCCGAAGAGACACGAGAGCCCGCAACTACTTCAGCAGTAACTCCTCGAATAGAAAATCCTGATAAAAAGAAGGATAAGAGTTAGAGCAATAAAGAAATATATACATAAGCGTGAAAGATGAAATAAAAACTCTTACCATGAGTCTTTACTTTCCAACCATAACGATTAGGCAGTGTTTTCCAAGACCTACCATCCATTGGTGCAGTCTTTAGCAGTGTATCTATCCAACCACAAAAATTGGGAACATCCTCTACAACTCCCATGGTTGCTGAAAAAGAAAGAGGCAAAATTAGAAAGGGCGATTAACTTAAAGGAAAAGAGCATGAGAAAGATAAAAGACTTACGTGCAAAATCTCACTTCTCATGAAAGGAAACGTTATATGCACCGACTAAACCTATAGTGGGGTTAGCAAAAAACCGGACATACCATCCACAGTCCTTGTCATCTTTAGGGATTACCAAAACCCTCTTACTCCCCGCTACTAAAGTAAAACCACCATTGCGGAAAAGCCTCGGGGAGTAAAGGTGAATCAGGTAAGGGAAGGTAAAAAGAACACCATCTGTGTTGGCTAAATGCCTCAAATATGCAATTGCTCTCCATAGGATTGGGCCAATTTGACCCAAACAAGACATTAAAGAAACGGCAAAATTCAAGAATAAGTGCGTCAATTGCTGGTCTGAACCCTAAGGTGAAAGGGTATGTATACACAAAAGAGAACCTAGTCAAATAAGAGGTAATTCTCTGATTTGGATTAGGAATAATAATAGGAAAATCATTACTCCAATGGCAATCTTTACGAACTATAGGAATCAAATTTTCTGTAATTTGAGTGGGATAAGCATCAGCACGAGCATATTAGAAACCTGATTCCTAAGAGATTGCCTATCATGGTAAAAAAAGTTCAGTAGGGACTATCTCCTCCACTAAGGGCTCACGCAATGGTTCAAAAGGTTCTTTACCCCTAGAAGAAGATTTCTGAGAAAGGGAACCTCTGGTTCTAGAAGAAGGACCGGAGCTAGAAGCAGGCACTGAAGAACCACCACGAGTAGATTCTAAGCTACGAAGCCTACTTCTCCTTCTACTCTTAAAAGGGGCATTAGGGAAAGGACCAACAACGAGAACTCTCCTAGGGTTAGGGTTTGGTGAAGACATGACGAAGAGGAATGCTATGAGGAAGAGAGAAGTAAACAAAGATTTGAGTTATTAAGTGTTCAGTAAAGTTTTATGTGGTAAAAGACAATAAAAGAGGTAATATTTATATTGATAAGCAACCGCTAAAGGTAAAAGTGCAGTGATGGAAGAACCATAATAATGGTAACTGGCACTTCGTGAATAGTGGAGCCGAAAAAAGCCTTGAAAAGGGCTGTAAAACTGCAGTACTAATGGAAAAATGACATACGTACGGAGCATGAAATGAAAACGATTGAAGCGTCAATTTTGTCATAGCATTGATGGTGACAAAAATTCTCTTGTAATGAAATCCACTTCCCAAATAATCAACTGATGAATAAATGAAAAGTGGGGGGACTATCTGTATTGAAAAAAATTATATTTAAATATAAAATAGACGTGTCAAGACATGTAAACTGATCAAATGGTCAAAGAATTACAACTAGACAAGAGGCACGAGTTGCAACAAGTACGAGCAAATGACAGAGGAAGAGGCACGAGCAGTTATTCAAATAACCTAGCGCCCGTACCTATTTAAGTCAGTTATATGCGAGGATTAAAAGGATTGAATCTGACAATAGAAAAGAGTGCAGTTACGACATTTAATAGGCATTAAATATGGAATACATTAGGGAATTTGTATTGAATGTAATGATTATGTAGCATTTAATGTCTTTAATTACTCATAATAGCCTTATTATGATTTGGGCAAAACGTATATCTCCAAGATATCTATAAAAGAGAGATATCTGATCAATTGTAGGGACACAAAAAAGACTATTGGAATATACTTGGATTTACTTGTTTTTCTTTTGAATACTCTCTTGCTACCTAAATTATTATTTTTTAAATATTCTTTTGATTATTAGTAATTCGTATTCTTTTAAATTCTAACTTGAACTAAAATTCTATTTTTTGGTTAAGCAAAATAGTACTACCATTCATGAATTATAGTAATGTACATTAAATACTGTAAAACAGAACGAATGGAAATAATAATCAGAAATTACATTTATGGATCATAATGATGTATTATTCAGCAAAACGGAAAGAACGAACAAACTTTAAGGTACGAAAGAGAAAAAGTAAGATCAAAACATGTAAAAGGAGGTAAACTTAACGGCTTCTCCATTATCAAGATGGACGAAGAAACTGTTAGACTTCTGTTATAAGTGAGATGGTGCTTTTTCAACGTAAACGTTTTTCTTACTTAATTATTATTAAGGTAATGGTTAAAATAGGAGAGAAATCTCAAAAAATTGTGAAAAACAATAAATGGCTTTTCAAGCAAAGAGATGCGCTGCACCAGCTTTTTCATTCCCTACTCTATCTATATATATATATATATATATATATATATATATATATAAATATACTTTTACGACCATCAAATATAAATAATTTTCGTTGTGAGCTAAAAGATCTTTGCCCCTAATAAATCCGCACCAACAAAGGTTATTGGTTTCCTAGAGGGGCAAGAACCAGTTTAATCTTAATTAAAAATTTCAGGTTCAGACATTCGGAGTTGAATTACCTATAGTAAGGAGCGTTTTTCTCTCTTTCCATATTTTTCTATGTTGTGTACCCTAACTCTCTTTATCATATATGTTGTTTTACCTAAATTATTGAATATTCAAAGAATTCAAATTTATAGTGCATAATATTAACTAAAAAGGAAAAATATTTCCTCTAGTGAATTTCTTAATTTCTAAGCTCAAATTTGAAACTTCTATATAAGAACAGAATTATCTAATTCATCCCATGCCAGGAGAAAAGTCGTATTTTATCAAATATCATTACCTTAAGCAACACAATAAGCGTCATTTATTTTTTATTAAGACTAAGATATCCAAATTTAAGTATATATCTTAAGATGTTTGACTTTGAACACTCATTTGAATCGTAATTTTTTAGCTATCACAACTTGAAAATCTTTAATATAAGTATTGTATTTGTGTGTTAAGTTTATCATATATTTTCCCTGTTTTATTATTTTCAACATATGTAGTATTTCTTTGTGCCATGACTTTATCGTATATTTTGTTCTTTAAATCATTGTCCTTTTAAGATCAACTAATAAGAGCACTTCTTGCCTTTTTTCGAAAATTATTTCATACCACAATAAATTTTGTAGTTTACGTTTCCAATTTCATCACGTGAAATGCATGATGTAACGTTACTAATTTGACACCTCAAAACCAAAACACAGAATCAATTGCTTTATAAAGTATCCCACCCACCGTACTTCCTCACGTGCCTATTTCAAAATGGTACCCTCATTCGGTTATTCCTCACTTGCCTTTTTTAAAAAATAGCCCCGCACACCTACAACTTTATCATATTATATAATACGGAAAAATGATTTAGAATACCCTTAAATTATTAGAAAAGTTTTAAAATATTTTTTATTCACTTATTGAGCTAAAAACTCCCCCATTCATCTTTTTGATTTACTTATACCCTTTGATCATTAGGTCAATACCGAACTAAAAAATAATTACTTAAAAAATATTTTACAAAATATTTTTATTTTTTAAAACTAATCACCAGTGGTCCACTAAATTAGTAAAGTCTTCTTCTTATTTTTTTTTATTTTTTACAAAAAACAATTCAGTTTTTACAAAAACAAAAAAAAATCATTTTTTCAGTTTTTAAAGCATTTTTTTTGTAAAAACTGAATTTTTTTTGTAAAAACAGAAAAAAATATTTTCAACAAATATTTTCGTTTCTGAAAAATATTTTATCTTTCAATTTTTTAAAACACAAAATATTTTGTAAAGAAAAACGAAAGTTTGTTTCTTCAGTTTTTACAAAATTATTTTTTCAGTTTTTACATAAAAATGCTTTAATAAAACTGAAAAAAGTATATTTCAAAAACGAAAATATTTTTTTCAGTTTTTAAAAAACAAAAAAAATTTTATTAAAAACATTTTTTTGCTGTTTTTACAATTATTTATCATTTTTTACAAAAAAAATGCGTCAAAAAACTGAAAAAAATGAATAGAAATAGTTTTTTGTAAAAACTGAATTGCTTTTTGTGAAAATTGAAAAAAGAAGAAGAAGATTTTACTAAATTAGGTGCATTAGTTTAAAAAAGCAAAATATTTTGTAAAAATATGTTTTTAAGTAATTCTTCTTAATTCAAAATTAACCTAACAATTAAAAGGTGTAAGTGAACCAAAAAGGTGAATGTAGGGTATTTTTAATCTAATAAATGAATAGGGTATTTTTAAATTTTTTCCTATAATTTAAGAGTATTTTAAACAATTTTCTCGTATATCATATCCAACAGATTAATTAATGCGTCTTAATAATATCCTAGTAGGGTGCAAGTACCACTTTCTTTTTTTCTTTTTGCGAGTAACAGTGAGATTTATTAAAGCAAGAATTTATTATAATATGAAACCGATCTTAGGTCTTCATGTTCAATATTCCCTTCCACGACTTTTTAGTAAAAGCAAGCTCCAATTCCTTAATTAGGGCTGTAATTTCAGCGTAGCTACCACTATACGGCTGCAAAACCCTGCTATCATAATTCCTCCTGCTCCTTCATAGTTGCAAATTTTTTCTCTGCGGCACACTATATTTAAAAACATAGAATTTTTTAGTAAATAACGTTACTATTTTTATCCTTTAAATATATAAAGTTCATAATAAATAAAATAGATATAAAATTATTTTTGTAATATATAAGACTTAGAAATCTATTAAAATTTTATTTAATACTTAAGTCTTTTCTTATTTGAAATACTCAATTAAATTTTATTTAATCATTAAGTCTTTTCTTATTTGAAATATATATAGAAATTCCTAATAAAATTAATAAAGATTTATCTTATAGAACTTTTTTGTTTCCTTTCTTCTATAATTAGCGTATTAGCGCTTAAATTTTATAAGGCAGCAATAGGCAATTTACTAACCCAATTGAATATTTTACAATCCTAATTTTATGACGTAGAGAGAGAAGCTCCGCCTTCTCTCTACTTTTCTTCATCTTCTACACTGTTCATCGTCTTCTTCTTCTCCATTGCAGCTGCTAAGGTAAGTAAACCTAGCAGAATTAGTTATGGCAAAGAGGAGAGGTCGCCCAAGAAAGGAACTAGTTCCAATTTATGCGAGTGATTTAGTCTTCCAAAATGCTGTTAATACTGTGCAGATGGTAGGTACTACTGTTCCATCGAATCCTCCTGTGGTTACTGTTCCATTGCCTCAAGTTATACCAGATCCACAACCATCTAGTGTTCCAATGTTACCAGTAGCAACAGTGAAGAGTATAGAGCCTCCAATCAAGGCAGTAGCTGGTCCGAAGGAGCAGGAAAATGGAGTCCAGACCAGCACGCAACAACCAACAACATCAGATCCACCAAAGGCTGTAACAGAGGAAGGTGCAAACCCACCCAAACAGTGGAATAGTCTCTTCCAGAGTAACAGACTTGCTGCAAATGGTATGTCCTTAGAATATATTCCCCCTACGATTGTTAATGGCAAACCAGTTGGTCAATTGGTAAAGGAAGAAGTGGAGGAGGAAGAAGTGAAATGGAAATGTGCTTTGGTAGTATTTGTGTTAGGCAATAGCCCTGGGTATAATGGAATGAAGAGATTTATTAATCTCCACTGGTCACATGTTCCTGATCCTGAACTGTTCTATCATGATGAGGGTTACTATATTGTTAAATTCAATTCCATTGAAGATGCTAAGGAAATACTGTGTGGAGGACCATATACTATTGCCAATAGACCAATGATTTTGAAGCAATGGTCTGTGGATTTTGACTTCAAAGCAGCTTTTTCCACTGAAATTCCTTTATGGATAAAGTTTCCTAACTTACCTATGTCTTGTTGGGGCAGCAAGTCCTTAAGCAGGATTGCCAGTGTCCTTGGCAAACCTATATATGCTGATGAGTGCACTACTAAACAGTCTAGAATCTCTTATTCTCGTATGCTCATTGAGGTAAATGTGTCCAAAAATTTACCTAGTGAAATAGAGATTTTAGATCCAAATGGAAAGAGTTTCATACAGGATGTGATCTATGAGTGGAAACCTTTGTACTGTGAGAAATGTTTGGAGGTTGGACACAATTGTCTAACCAAAGCTACCCAACCTACACAGAAAGGTAAAGTAACACAAGAATGGAGAGTGAAAGCACCAGTTGAAACAAGAAAAAACAACCAGATGCCTCACAGCCAGAGTCTAGAGATAATTAAGGAGACAATTACCAAACCTACAACTGATGTTGGGGATAGACAGAAGCAAGTTGTTCAAGACTCACCAGTCTTTAACATAACCAATTTCCCTCCCTTATCTCCTCTTGTTATGTCTAATAGATTTGAAATTGGGTCAGTTAGGTGGGCTGATCATCCCCTAGATGAAGGGGGAACAAGTAAAACTCAATGAAGTGGATCATTTGGAATATTAGAGGTGTAAATAAAAGGTTCAAACAAAAAGAAGCTCAAAATTACTTTAGGAATAATAAGTTTGACCTGGTGGGACTAGTAGAGACCAAGGTTAAACAACATAATGCTAGTAGAATAGCTAGTTTTTTATTGCCTAACTGGAACATGATAACTAATTATAGTGGTGCAGTAAATGGTAAATTTGGATCCTATGGGATCCTACAAAAATTGTGGTTTCTGGTTATCTTGAGGAGGCTCAGATAATCCATTGTCAAGTTCAACACATCACTGGTGAGGTTATCTGCTGGCTCTCAGTAGTGTATGGATTCAATGATTGTGATCAGAGGAGGATGCTATGGAATTCTATCTTGAACTTATCAACTGGTATTACTGATCCATGGCTCATTGCAGGGGATTTCAATGCAATTTTATCCACCAAAGAGAGACAATCCTGCCAACAAGTGAAGCAACGGGACCTTGTGGATTTCAATAATTGCATTCAGCAATCAGGACTAGTGGAGCTGCCTTGGGAAGGAAACTATTTTACCTGGTCTAATCAACAAAGTGGTAATGATAGAGTATGTAGTAGACTGGATAGAGTGTTTGGTAATTTTGAATGGCAGATGAAGTGGAACCATGTACACACTATATATGGTCATCCCCTTATATCTGATCATAACCCTATGCTACTAACTCTTACAACTGATACAGCTACAAGGATAACACCATTCAGATTCTTCAATGCTTGGATCCAGCATAAGGAATTTCATGTTATTCTCTCAAAGTACTGGAGTGTCAAGGAGCAGAATACTCTTCAAGGAGTATAGAATAATCTTAAGTCCCTCAAACATCCCTTAAAATCTCTTAATGTTAGAGATTTTAAGAATATTTCTCAAAAGATTGAAAGTAGCAGGAAAGAACTGGAAGATGTGCAGCATCAACTGGCTACTTCTTATTCAGATACACTTCAGCAAAGAGCAAAAGATATGGTACATCAGCTGGAGAAATGGTCACTAATTGAAGAGTCAGCTTTACAACAAAAGTCAAGAGCTAAGTGGATCAAGCTAGGGGATTCCAACAATAAGTATTTTTCAGCAGTCATGAAAGAGAGGAGCCAATATAAGAAGATTATTGAACTCTCTACAGAAGGAGGCAGGAAGATAAATGATCCTGCAGAGTTGAAGAAGGAGATTAGGGATTTCTATCAAGCTCTAATGGGAACTGCAGCCAACACACTTCCAGCAGTGAATAAGATATTATGAGGAATGGACCAAAATTATCTCAATCACAAAAGATGGATCTTGTAGCTGATATAACTGATACAGAGATAATTGACAGCTTGAAGGGTATTGGAAATGATAAAGCTTCAGGCATTGATGGTTTTAATGCCATGTTCTTCAAACAGTCTTGGCATATCATTGGTAATCAGGTGATGTTAGCAGTCAGGAATTTCTTTCATACTTCCAAAATGCATAGACCAGCTAATTGTGCAACTCTCACTTTGTTACCTAAGGTTCCTAATCCTCAAACAGTGAAGGAGTTTAGGCCTATAGCTTGTTGCTCAGTCTTATATAAGATTATTTCCAAGCTGTTGGTTAATAGACTCCAAAAAGTTATGAGTAGTATTATATGCAATTCTCAGGCTGGATTTATACCAGGAAGAAGAGTAGCAGATAATGTGATATTAGCTCATGAGCTAATAAAACAGTATTCCAGATCACATATTTCTCCCAGATGTATGATTAAGATTGATCTCCAAAAAGCTTATGATTCAGTGAAATGGTGCAGTCTACAACAGATTATGGAAGAGCTGGATTTCCCTAGCAGATTTATTAGATGGATCATGAAATGTGTTCAAACTGTTAGCTATACTGTTGTAGTTAATGGTGAAACAACAAAGCCTTTTCAAGCTGCCAAAGGATTGAGGCAAGGAGATCCAATATCTCCATTTTTATTTGCTATTATAATGGAATATCTTAGTAGATCTCTGGCAGAGTTGAAACATACTACAAGCTTCACATATCATCCAGGGTGTAAGAAGTTAGGAATCACTCATTTGAGTTTTGCAGATGACTTGCTATTATTTGTCAAAGGGGAGCCTCAATTAGTAAGTTCTATGTTCCTATTCTTTTCTCAATTTCTTGCTGCTACTGGGCTTAAGGCTAATCTACACAAAAGTGCTGTGTATTTTGGTGGGGTGTCAAATGAGAGTCAACAACAAATTCTTGATCTTCTTGGTTATGTTAAGGGGGATCTTCCTTTCAAATATCTGGGAGTCCCTTTAACTACCAAAAAGCTATCAGTTGCTCAATGGCAATCTCTGGTTGATAAGATTACTGCAAAAGTTACTTCCTGGACAACAAGGTACTTATCATATGCAGGCAGATGTCAATTGGTTCAATCAGTTATTCTTGGAGTTCAAGCTTACTGGGCTTAATTATTTATCATGCCATCTAAAGTTGTTAAGCTGCTGGAGACTATATGCAGAACATACATTTGGTCAGGGTCTGTTAACATCCCTAAGAAAGCATATGTGGCTTGGGAGAAAGTTTGTATGCCTAAGTCTGTTGGAGGTCTGAACTTAACAAATATATCAATGTGGAATAGAGCTGCAATAGCTAAACTTGGTTGGGACTTAGCTCATAAAAAAGACTTGTTATGGGTGAAATGGATTCACACTGTCTATGTCAAACAACACCAGTTGGAGAACCATACTATCCCAGTTAATGCTAGCTAGATGGTAAGGAAAATTGTGGAAGGAGTTAAACTGCTGCAACAACAAAATCTGCTAGGTGACACTGTCTGCTCTATAAGGAAGGTATACTTGCAGCTGCTGGGAGATTCATCTAGAGTTTCATGGAAGAATATGGTAATGCAAAATGCAGCTAGACCTAAAGCTATCTTCAGCTTATGGTTGCTACTGCAGGATCGACTTCCCACCAAAAACAGACTGTTACAATGGAAGCTGAACATCTCAGGAGTGTGTGTTGTGTGCCAACAAGAATTGGAAACTAGAGATCATTTATTTCTGCATTGCTCCTTTGCTTCACAGTTGAGATATCAAACAATGCAATGGCTGAGAACTGATGATTTCACTGGACAAAATTGGATACGATTCTGTCAATGGATCATTATGCAGTCCAAAGGGAAATATGTCCGAGCTCTCACCTTCAAGATGACTGTCACAGAAATGCTATATAGTATATGGTTAGAAAGAAATGCAAGAATTTTTGAAAACATTTATTGTAATAGTGATAAACTCTTAAGTAGTATAGCCTATATTTGTAATGTTCGAGCTTCTCCTAGGCTTAGTTCACATATTCAGCATTTCATGATATAAATGTTGAATATTAGAGTAGCATAGATACTTCATGTTCTAATTTGATAGGCAGTTGAGATTAAACTATCCTATGATTTTGTAAGGCATCCTTTTGGTGATTAATAAAAATTTTAATTATCAAAAAAAAAAATAGGCAATTTACTTGAAGACCTATCCGTTATATCCACATACATTGTTCCAACTGTTTTTAATTATAAACTTAAACTTAGATAGTGATATTTTGCCTATAATTTTTTTTGACATTAAAAGGAAGCTTATATTACTTAAACAAAAACATTCCATAATTGTCACATAGTTCCGAAGGACATTACTATGGTTATAGCAAGCTAGGCTATTACAGACATTGATAGGTAACATCTTAGTAGCAAAACATATTCCTTGCTTATCCTTTTCCAATGCAGCTTCAACAAAAAAGGGTGGACGAGCAAAGTGTACACATCTTGTAGGCTTGAAGTGGTTTAGAGCTTCCTTTGCTAGTTGATGTACTACACATTTCTTTCCCTGAAACTACACTTGATCGCTGGTATTTTCAATTGATGCATTAATGACCTGCAATCGAGCAATGTATTGTTAGTTAGGGCATTGTCCCCATTTAGTAATTTTATCATTTTTTAGGAGTCCGATTCTATTCCAGATGAGGGAATATCATAGCCAAAGCAATTTTAAGACCTTGCTCAAGTGCTAGTAGTTCTGCTTGCAAAGAAGATGATGCAAAACATGATTTATAAAAGCCCATGATCCAGTCACTATTGTTATTTCTAAAGGCTCCTCATATCCCTGCATGCAAGTTGCTTTTGAAAAAGCACCATCTATATTAAGCTTAACTATATCGTAAAGGGGCTTAGACCAACCAATCTCTATTCTGATTTTGGTTTTCTGGAGGGGATTTCCTTCTGTGAAGAAATTGTATTCCGTGATTGATGGAGAACTTGTGTTACACAAAGATCAAGGTCCAGGTTATTAAAATTGTTGTTATTCCTATTTTCCAAAGGTTCCAAATGAAAAACGGGAGAATATTTGCCAATTGGTAAGTTGGTTTCTGCCTTACAAAGAGGAAAAGTTTTAAGATAACTAACTAGTGAGAGTTATTAAGAGAAGGATCCAGAGTTAATCCAAGATTTTTTCAAAAGTAAGTTGCTATAGGACATTTAAGGAAGATGTGTAGAGCATCTTCTGGACCTTGTTTGCAAACGGGGCATTTGACCTCGATGTTCATTCCAATATGATGGAGGAAAGCTCTACATGAAATACGTGTATGCATGCATTTCCAGACAAAAAAATTAATTTTATTCGGGCAATGTAATTCCCATATCTAATTGATATCAAGCTTTGATGTAGGATTAGTGGAAGGGTTATTGTTGAGAAACATGTAGCAAGATTTAGTAGTAAAAATTCCACTACTACTTGGATCCCAAGTCGAATGATCCCTCCCAAGAAACTTACTAAGAATAAGAGTGGCTTTAATTTATTAATTAAAGAGTTTGGCAGCACAAATTATTTTTCGGATATGTTCCAGCTATTACCATTCATGGGGTCTTGTAAAGAGAGATCATAATCTATTCTATGTAAAGGACCTTATATATGCTTCTAGACTAAGGTTATTATGGATCCATCTAGAGTTCCAAATATAAATATTAGAGGTTTTGCAAGGGAGCCAGATAATACCTTGATTGCAAATCTTCCAACCTTTCACAAGAGCGAACCAAATAAACGAAGTATTAATAAAAGATTTTTTCATGGCGTACTTACAGGTAATTAGTTGAGCCCAAAGGTTTTTAGGATAATTAAGGAGTTTCCAAGTCAGACTTGACAGCATGACTATATTTTTTTGTAGTCCGTACGAACCCCTAGACTCCCTTCTGATTTGTTTTGAGTTAACATCTTACAATCTACTAGATGAAGTTTTTTCCTCAAATAGTAATTCCCCATATAAAGTCCATTTGAATCTTGTCTATCTAGTTTAGGATTTTAGTAGGGAGGATAGTATATTGTATGAGATAAGTCAGGATAGAACTATGGGTAGAGGTTGCTAATGTTGTTCTATAACGACCAGGCTGGCCGTTTCATGAGTTACTGCTCCATTTTTTCCATTTCTACTTTTTTATGTATTGTTCAGCTATATTTTATCGTATCGTATTGGTTAGTTCGGACTTGGAGTAGTTTTGGAGTGTTATGAGACACTTAGTCTCTTAAATTGGCTATTTAGTTGAAAAAGTCAACCGGAAGTTAACTTGTGAGTAACCGATCTCAGAATTTAGTTTTTATGGCTCGGATAGCTTCTCTAAGTGATTTGGAACTGAGGAGCATGTTCGAAATGTAATTTGGAGGCCCGTGGTAGATTTAGGCTTGAATTGGCAAAATTAAAAGTTTGGCGTTTTCCGGTTGGTAGTGAAAATCTTGATATCAATATCGGAATGGAATTATGGAAACTGAAATAGGCCTGTTGTGTTATTTGTGACGTGTGTGCAAATTTTCAGGTCATTCGGAGGTGATTTGATAGGCTTTTTGGTCGTCTGCGAAATTCGGTAGTTTTGAAAATCATAGGCTTGAATCCGAGGGTGTTATAATGATTCGGTATTATTTTGAGCTTTAGCTGCCGCCTTTGTCATAACCGAACCTACGGATTGAGGATCGCAGTTGAGAAATAGCATAAGCACTAGAGTAGCCGCAAGTACGGAAGATGGAACACACATGCGAGATCGCAGGTGCGGGTAGAGAGGCGCATGTGCGGTTCAAGTAAAATAAGTGAAAATCGCATATGCGGTGGGTTAGATTGCAGAAGCAAGAAAAGGACCGCATGTGTGGAATCCCTAGGTCAGAAAGTATGTAAGTTCTCCTTCGCGAAATTTGGATTGTTTTCCACCATTTTTATCCGTAGTTGAAGCTTTTTGGAGGGTTTGGAAGAGGGAATCAAGAGGGTTTTTATTGAGGTGAGTTTCTTGAACTTAACACTCGATTCTATGTTGATTTTCAGTTATTTAAGCATGAAATTTATGAGATTAAGGGTGAAAAATTAGAAAGCTAGATCTTGAAATTTAGAGAGGTAAAATTGGGGAATTAAGACGCCATTGAGATCCGATTTTGATGTTCTTGGTATGTATGGACTCGTGGGAGGATATGGATTCTATTGATGTAATTTTTATCGGATTCCAAGACGTGGGCCAGGTGGAAGGTTTGTCCAATTTCGGGATTTTGATGTAATTTGATTATTTTTGCGTGAGCTTTGTTCCCTTAGCATATATTAGTGTTATGATTCTGATTTTTAGATAGATTCGAGGCGAGTTGTGACCGAGTCGAGAGGCAAGGGCGATGTGGAGTAGGATTTCATCTGGTTTAAGGTAAGTAATGACTGTAAATCTAGACCTGAGGGTATGAAACCCTAGAATTTCATATTGCTTGATAAATGAGGTGACACACATACTAGGTGACGGACATGCGGGCGTGCACCCGTAGGAATTCTGACTTGGTCCGTCTGGTGGCAATAGTATAGTTGCATATTTTGATAATATGTATATGATATCCATGTGTTTTAGAAATGAATCTGCTAACTTGGGTTGAATGCCATTTTTGGGGCCTTGTGCTGAACTGTTTAGACCCTTAGGGTGTTTTACTACTTTCCTCACGTTGTTTTGATTTCAAATCATATCCTCAGTCATGTTTTTACCTATTTATTGATTAATATGATTTCCTTACTCTACTTCTTATTATATGAAAAGTGTATGGGCTGAGTTTCCCTAATTTTAAATGAAATACCCGAATTGTCGTAAGATTAATGATTGAGAGAGGTTGGGGACCTAATGGTGAGGATTATATGTATATGTTATGGATCAGGCTGTACCCCGCAACGATATATATATATATATATATATATATATACATATACATGGATCGGGCTGCACATCACAGAGATATGCATTGGATAGGGCTGTGCACCGCAACGATATGACGCTTAGGCTGTTGGAGCCCCTCCGAAGTCTATGTACGCCCAATACGCGTAAGCATAGTCGACTATGTATTATGGATCGAACTGCATGCCACAAGTGTTATTATTATGAGATATTTATTGAGCTGGAATTATGAGTGTGAGTACTGATTGACGAGAACCGAGTCACGAGTGACTGAGAGGCTTGCCTGAGAGGCTACACTTATGAGTGATACCTTGCTTGATGGGCTTGTTTATGAGGATTCTATTTTCACTCTTCTTTGATACCGAGCCTCTATTGAAAAATATTGAATAAATGGTTTAAAGGATATTCATTGAAACTGGAGTTTTTATGAGGTATTTGGTTATTGAACTGTAGATTTTGACTTTGATATTTCTGTTGAGATTCTTGATAAAGTATGCTTATGATTTTAAATTCTCGTCACTGCGCTCAGACTTTACTTTCTTTAGTTACTTACTGAGTTGGCATACTCACGTTACTCCTTTCGCCTTGTGTGCAGATCCAGGTGCCGATCATCTAAGTGAGAGCTTTCAACACCTTCAGAGTCTTATCCGGAGATTGCAAGGTAGTTGCACGACGTTCGCAACCCTGCCTATCTTCTTTCTATCCTAATACTTTGTATTTTAGACTTATTTTTTATCAAGCAGACAATGTTGAGTTGTACTTAATTGCTCATGACCAGTGACACCAAATTCGGGCGGTGTTGATGTGTTTACATACTTGTTTCTGTGTATTTCTGTTGATATATTAAAAGATTTGAGACTTAATCTGTGTAGAAAAATGAATTTACAAAAGATCTTTATATTGTTTGTATTATTTGGGCTGGCTAGAGGTGTTCAAAACCGCTCCGAAACTGAAAACCGATTCGAGCCGAAGCTTAACGGCTTACTGGTAATGGCTTAACGGCTTAACGGACGGGGAATGGATTGAATTTTTTTATTAACGGCTTATCGATTTGGGGACGGATTATTCAATTTTCTTAACGGGTTATAAGGAAAAACCCTGTGTCTATTGTTCTTCTTTTGTAAAAATCTTTTATAAGAAAAACAGTTACGAGAAAGTTATAGATTTAATTCAAGTACATGTAAGGTATTATCCAAAACTTGTCAAGTATTATTCAAAACTTGTCAAAGTTATTTTAAAGAAACATGTGTGTTCCTATTTCTTTTATCATATGATAACACCGTTATGAAGTTGAGACGTATTCTTCATTAAGTGTCAAAATATAAAAGGCCCTCTTTTATAAAACTCATGTTTAAATTAATTAGTCATGAGATTAACAGAATCATTTTCAAAGAACAAAAATACAAAGTTATTCTATAAGTTCTTAAAAAATAAAGGCAAGAATAACCATAACAGAAGTTTGAAATAATAACATAAAAAACTTTTTAATATATAATAGAAAACTTAAGACTAAGCACGAATCTTAGTCATAAAGCTATGAAATTGTTTATACAAATCACCCCATAAAAAACTTGGGGACTTGCATTTCCAAAATCAACTCTCAAATGAAGATAAGGTTTTGATTACAAATTTCCAAAATAGAAACAAAATCAAAGTCGTTAAAGATGATCACTGAAAAGTTTGTGGAACTAAAGCAGAAGCATCACTAGCAACAAGCTCAATTTGGGCAGGTACATCGAAGTTACGGGTTCAACTTGGCTTTCAGCAATAGGCTCGATTGGGCTTGAAAGAGTCGCGATACCAGAATCAACTTCAACGTTCAAAGAAGCTTCAGCCACGGGAGAGGGGAAGTCCTGAGGTTGCTGAGCTTTTTCAATGGTTTTATTGATCTTAGCTAACTCTGACTTCAGGTTGAAGTTTTCTTGGCCAGCTTCAATTAGGGTATCACGACGTGAATTCAAAAGTTCCCAACTTATCTCAAGCAGATTTTTCTTCAAGGATCTTGTAATCCTTTTCCCAATCAGCAATCTCTTTCTTTAGCTCTTTATTTTCAGCAAAGGCAGAGTTATAAGAAGCTTGAAGAGAGGCATGGGAGCTCTCTAATGCGCGCACCTTATCAGCGGAGACTTGAAGGTCTTCTTATGCTCGAGTTAAGCTTGGCACGAGCTCCCCTGCATAAACATCTTTTTGACTCAAGAGATACTTCAACTTTCTATTCTCTTTACTAGCCTTAGATAATTGCTCAGAGAAAGAGGATGCGAGACGTTCTTTCTCTTTCTCTGCTTGGCTTGAGGAAGCTTTTGCAATCATTAACTCTGAAGTTAAAGCTCGCACCTGCTGCTCTAAGATACTCTTGCTCTTTTGTAAATATTCTATATCAATTTGTGCAGTCTCAAATTGTTCCTTCCAATTGATCACCTCTAACTGAGAATCACGTGCTATCTTCTCAGAGTCACGAGCTACCTTCTCCAAGCGGGGGACTCTATTCATCATTTCTGTGCCGATAAGATTGGCCTAAAAAAAGAGGAAAGAAAATAAGAACCCCAAAGATAAAAAAATTTTACAAAGTAAAGAAGGGAGATGAGGAAAATGCCTTCAAGTTGGCATGCACGATATCATTTATTAGAGTCAGGGAACTATGGCTCTCCAGCTTTGCATTTTCAATTGGGCCAATTAAAGGCTCTAGCCATACATCTGTCTAATCTGACTTCCTCAAAAGGCTGCTATCAGCAGGAACTTCAATAGTTACCCTCCTCATAGCGGCACTTCTACTTGAAGAGCCCCCTTACGTATGATGAATGATAGGAGGGGGAAATGTCAAAGGTGGAGCGGTGGAAGGAGTGAAAATAGTAGAAGAAGGAACAGAAACAACTGGGGAGGGTAGTGAAAATCTTGATATCAATATCGGAATGGAATTATGGAAACTGAAATAGGCCTGTTGTGTTATTTGTGACGTGTGTGCAAATTTTCAGGTCATTCAGAGGTGATTTGATAGGCTTTTTGGTTGTCTGCGAAATTCGGTAGTTTTGAAAATCATAGGCTTGAATCCGAGGGTGTTATGATGATTCGGTATTATTTTGAATATTCCAAAAGTTGATATAAGTTTAAATAGTGATACATGACTTTTTCATATTTTTGGTTGAGGTCTCGGGGGTCTTGGGATAAATTCGGAAGATTTTCGAAAAGTTTTGTCATGAAAGTGAGCAGCTTTAGCCGCTGTCTTTGTCATAACCGAACCTACGGATTGAGGATCGCAGTTGCGAAATAGCATAAGCACTAGAGTAGCCGCAAGTACGGAAGACGGAACACACATGCGAGACCGCAGGTGCGGGTAGAGAGGCGCATGTGCAGTTCAAGTAAAATAAGTGAAAATTGCATATGCGGTGGGTTAGATCGTAGAAGCAAGAAAAGGACCGCATGTGTGGAATCCCTAGGTCAGAAAGTATATAAGTTCTCCTTTGCGAAATTTGGATTTTTTTCCACCATTTTTATCCGGAGTTGAAGCTTTTTGGAGGGTTTGGAAGAGGGAATCAAGAGGGTTTTTATTGAGGTGAGTTTCTTTAACCTAACACTCAATTCTATGTTGATTTTCAGTTATTTAAGCATGAAATTTATGAGATTAAGGATGAAAATTAGAAAGCTAGAGCTTGAAATTTGAGAGGTAAAATTGGGGAATTAAGGCGCCATTGAGATCCGATTTTGATGTTCTTGGTATGTATGGACTCGTGGGAGGATATGGATTCTATTGATGTAATTTTTATCGGATTCCAAGATGTGGGCCAGGGGGCAGGTTTGTCCAATTTCGGGATTTTGATGTAATTTGATTATTTTTGCGTGAGCTTTGTTCCGTTAGCATATATTAATGTGATGATTCTGATTTTTGGATAGATTCGAGGCGAGTTGTGACCGAGTCGAGAGGCAAGGGCGATGCGGAGTAGGATTTCATCTGGTTTAAAGTAAGTAATGACTGTAAATCTAGACCTGAGGGTATGAAACCCTAGAATTTCATATTGCTTAATAAATGAGGTGACACACATACTAGGTAACGGACATTCGGGCGTGCACCCGTAGAAATTCTGACTTGGTCCGTCCCGTGGCAATTGAATAGTTGCATATTTTGATAATATGTATATGATATCCATGTGTTTTAGAAATGAATCTGCTAACTTGGGTTGAATGCCATTTTTGGGGCCTTGTGCTGAACTGTTTAGACCCTTAGGGTGTTTTACTACTTTCCTCACGTTGTTTTGATTTCAAATCATATCCTCAGTCATGTTTTTACCTATTTATTGATTAATATGATTTCCTTACTCTACTTCTTATTATATGAAAATTGTATGGGCTGAGTTTCCCTAATTTTAAATGAAATACCCGAATTGTCGTAAGATTAATGATTGAGAGAGGTTGGGGACCTAATGGTGAGGATTATATGTATATGTTATGGACCAGGCTGCACCCTGCAACGATATATATATATATATATATATATATATATATATATATATATATATATATGTATGTATATATACATGGATCGGGCTGCACATCACAGAGATATGTATTGGATAGGGCTGTGCACCGCAACGATATGACGCTTAGGCTGTTGGAGCCCCTCCGAAGTCTATATACCCCCAGTACGCGTAAGCATAGTCGACTATGTATTATGGATCGAACTGCACACCACAAGTGTTATTATTATGAGATATTTATTGAGCTGGAATTATGAGTGTGAGTACTGATTGACGAGAACCGAGTCACGAGTGACTGGAGGCTTGCCTGAGAGGCTATACTTATGAGTGATACCTTGCTTGATGGGCTTGTTTATGAGGATTCTATTTTCACTCTTCTTTGATACCGAGCCTCTATTGAAAAATATTGAATAAATGGTTTAAAGGATATTCATTGAAACTGGAGTTTTTATGAGGTATTTGGTTATTGAACTGTAGATTTTGACTTTGATATTTCTGTTGAGATTCTTGATAAAGTATGCTTATGATTTTAAATTCTCGTCACTGCGCTTAGACTTTATTTTCTTTAGTTACTTACTGAGTTGGCATACTCACATTACTCCTTTCACCTTGTGTGCAGATCCAGGTGCCGATCATCTTAGTGAGAGTTTTCAACACCTTCAGAGTCTTATCCGTAGATTGCAAGGTAGTTGCACGACGTTCGCAACCCTGCCTATCTCCTTTCTATCCTAATACTTTGTATTTCAGACTTATTTTGTATCAAGCAGACAATGTTGAGTTGTACTTAATTGCTCATGACCAGTGACACCAAATTTGGGCGGTGTTGATGTGTTTACATACTTGTTTCTGTGTATTTCTGTTGATATATTAAAAATGAAAGATTTGAGACTTAATCTGTGTAGAAAAATGAATATACAAAAGATCTTTATATTGTTTGTATTATTTGGCCTGGCTAGAGGTGTTCAAAACCGATCCGAAACCGAAAATCGACCCGAGCCGAAGCTTAACGGCTTATTGGTAATGGCTTAACGGCTTAACGGACGGGGAACAGATTGAATTTTTTCATTAACGGCTTATCGATTTGGGGCCGCATTATTCAATTTTTCTTAACGGCTAATCCGTTAACCCGTTAAGAATATAAATAAATAAATATATATATATATATAATTTATTTTTAATTATATATATTAAATATAAAAAAACTAAAACCCTTGAAAATGATTAACAAAAATTTATTTCTACTTCTAAGCATTTTTAATCTCGGGATCTAAAAAATTTTTGATTCTATTTTTATTTTATTTTTGGTTGTAATCCTCCTATTCGGCAACATGCCGGAGATGGTAAGGCTAATTTTCTAATCATGGGAATAAAATTGAATGACTCTGGCAAAGAAAATTGAATGCATCATGTTGCCTCTGAAATGTAATTTTTTATGGCAATTCATTGTTTCTAAGATGGGGAGAATGAGAGATATTTAGTGAATATGTATGTTAGGCCGATAAACCGCCCAATAACCACCCGATAAGAGCTAATCCGATACCAAGCCACCCGATATCTTATCGGGTGGCTCACGGATTAATACATTTAAAAGCCGATAACCGTTAAGCCAAACCGTTAAGAGTAAAAAGCTGTCCAATCCGCCCGATAAGTAGGCTGGTCTAGTACTGTGATAGGCTTCATTACGACCGGGATGTTTGTGGTCGTGACAAGTTGGTACTAGAGCCTAGGTTACATAGGTCTTACGGGTCATGAGCCAATTTAGTAGAGTCTCACGGATCAGTATGGAGACGTATGTACTTATCCTCGGGAGGCTGCAAAACCTTTAGGAAAACTTCACATTCTTGAAATTACTGTCATGCGACTCTGTTAATTTGGTGGTAGGGGTTCCCTTTAGTCCCCGTCTATAGCTCCAATGAGTTGTTATGAGTGTGGAGAGTTTGGGCATATGAGGAGGCAGTGTCCTCGTCTTCTTGGGGGTCCAGCTCAGTAGAGGAGTCAGCCTACGACTTCAGCTCCAGTAACTTCACCACCCACTCAAGCAGCCAGGGGTGGGGGTCAGTCAGTTAAGGGTCGCCCTAGAGGGAAGGTCGAACAGGTGGTGGTCAGGCCCATTTCTATGCAATCCCAACTAGACCATATATTGTTGCTTCAGATGTCGTGATTACAGGTATTGCCTCGGTTGCCACAGAGATGCTTTTGTGTTATTTGATCCTGGTTCCACCTTTTCAAATGTGTCATCATATTTTTCTCGTTATTTGGATATGCCTCACGAGTCTCTTGTTTCATTTGTTCGTGTATCTACTCTGGTGGGTGATACTATTGTTGTGGACCATGTATACCGGTAATGTGTTGTGACTATTGGGGGTTTGGAGACCCTAGTAGATATTTTGTTGCATTGTATGATGGACTTTAATGTGATATTAGGAATGGATTGGCTATCTCTGTGTCATGCTATTTTGGACTATCATGCTAAGACGGTGACGTTGGCTATGCTGCGTATGCCACAGATTGAGTGGCGATGTTCGATTGATTTTGTCCCTAGTAGAGTGATTTCCTTTCTGAAGGCCCAGCGGATGGTTAGGAAATGTTGTCTTGCATACTTAGCGTCTATGAAGGATGTTAGTGTAAAGACTCCTAGTATTGATTCTGTCCCAGTAGTGAGAGACTTTCCCGATGTGTTTCTTGAAGACCTACCGAGCACGTCACCGGACGTGGATTTGACTTTGGTATTGATTTGGTGTCGGGCATTCATCCCATTTCTATTCCACTGTATCGTATGGCACCAACAGAGTTGAAAGAGCAACTTCAGGAACTCTTTGATAAGGAACTCTAGGGTTGGCAGGTTATTACCGTCAGTTCGTTCGGGGATCTTCATCTATTGCATCACCATTGACCAAATTGACTCAAAAAGGGTGCTCCATTCAAGTGGTCGGATAAGCGTGAGGTGAGCATTCAGAAGCTCAAGACTGCCTTGACCACAACTCCAGTGTTAGTTTAGCCATCAACTTTAGGTTCATATACAGTGCATTGTGATGCTTTGAGAGTTGGTATAGGGTGTGTTTTGATGCATGAGGGTAGAGTGATTGCTTATGCTTCTCGTTAGTTGAAGCCCCATGAAATGAACTACCCTGCTCATGATTTAGAGTTGGCTGGCATTGTTCACGCGTTGAATATTTGGAGCCATTATCTCTATGGAGTGTCTTGTGAGGTGTTTACTAATCATCGTAGTCTCCAACACTTGTTTAAACAAAAGGATCTCAATTTGAGGCAGCAGAGATGGTTGGAGCTGGTAAAGGACTATGATATTACTATCTTGTACCATCCGAGAAAGGCCACTATAGTGGTCGATGCCTTGAGTAGGAAGGTAGTGAGTATGGGCAGTTAGGGAGAGACCTCTTGTAGTTAATGTTCAGGCCTTGGCCAATCAGTTTGTGAGGTTGGATATTTCGAAGCCCAGTCGGGTTTTATCTTGTGTGGTTTCTCGGTCTTCCTTTTTTGATTGCATCAGAGAGCACCAGTATGGTGATCCTCATTTTCTTGTCCTCAAGGACAGAGATTAGCACGACGATGCCAGATATGTGACTATTGGTAATGACGGAGTATTGAGGATGCATGGCCGGATATGTGTGCCCAATACAGATGGGCTTCGGGAGTTGATTCTATAGAAGGCTCATAGCTCGCAGTATTCCATCCATACAGTTGCCGCAAAAATGTGTCAGGATTTGAGACAGCACCATTGGTGGAGGAGAATGAAGAAGCATATTGTGGGATTTTTAGCTCGTGTCTCAGTTGTCAGCAGGTGAAATATGAGCATCATAGACCGGGTGGCTTGCTTTAGCAGTTAGATATTCTAGAGGGGAAGTGGGAGTGGATCACCATGGATTTCGTAGTTGGGCTCCCATGAGATTTGAAAAAGCTTGATGCTATTTGGGCGATTGTGGATCGGCTGACCAAGTCCACATACTTAATTCCAGTATGTACTACCTATTCTTCGGAGCGGTTAGTTGGAATTTATATCCGACAGATTATTCGCCTACATAGGGTTCTGTTTCCTATCATTTCAAATAGAGGTACTCAGTTCACTTTGCTGTTTTGGAGAGCTATGCAGAGAGAGTTGGGTACTCAGGTTGAGTTGAGCAGAACGTTTCACCTCAGACGGATGGGCAGTCCGAGCGGTACTATTAAGACATTAGAGGACATGTTGCGCGCTTGTGTCATTGATTTTGGTGGTTCATGGGATCAGTTTCTACCGCTCACGGAGTTTGCATATAACAATAGTTATCACTCGAGCATTTAGATGGCTCTATATGAGGCTTTATATGGGAGACGGTGTAGATATCCAGTTGGTTGGTTTAAGCCTAGCGAGGCTAGTCATTTGGGTACAGACTTGGTGCAGGATGCTTTAGATAAGGTGAAGGTGATTCAGGAGCGACATTGTATAGTGCGATCAAGACAAAATAGTTATGACGACAGGAAGGTTCGTGATGTGTCCTACATGGTTGGAAGAAGGTTCTATTGAATGTTTCACCCATTAAGGGTGTTATGAGATTTGGAGAGAAGGGTAAATTGAGTCCTCAGTTCATTGGGCCTCTTCAGGTGCTTCGGAGGATTTGGGAGGTGGCTTATGAGCTTGCTTTGCCACCTATCTTGTTGAGTGTGCATCCGATATCTCATGTTTCTATGCTTTAGAAGTATATTGGCGATCCATCTCATGTTTTGGATTTCAACACCGTTCAGTTAGACGATGATTTGACTTACGATATGGAGCCGGTGGCGATATTAGAGCAACAAGTTCGAAAGTTAAGATCAAAGGACATAACTTCAGTAAAAGTGCAGTAGATAGGCCGACCCATGGAGGAGGCTACTTGGGAGACCGAGCAGGAGACGCAGAGTAGATATCCTCACCTATTTGAGGCTACAGGTATGTTTCTTGACTCGTTCAAGGACGAACGTTTATTTAAGAGGGGGAGGATGTAACAAACCGGACGGTCATTTCATTAGTTACTGATCGGTTTTCCCATTTCTGCTTTCTTATGTGTTGTTCAACTGCATTCATCATATCGTGTTGGTTCGTTCAGGCTTAGAGCAGTATTGGAGTGTTATGAGACACTTAGTCTCTTAAGCTGTCCATTTAGTTGGAAAAGTCAACCGAAAGTTGACTTGTGAGTAAATGGTCTTAGGAATTTCGTTTTTATGGATCAGATAGCTTTGTTAGGTGATTTGAGACTTAGGAGCAAGTTCGAAATGTAATTTGGAGGTTTGTGGTAGGTTAAGGCTTGAATTGGCGAAATTGGAAATTTGGCATTTTCCATTTTGTAGTGAAAATCTTGATATCGGGGTCGGAGTGGAATTCCGAAAGTTAGAATAGCCCCGTTGTGTCATTTGTGATGTATGTGCAAATTTTTAGGTCATGCGGAGGTGATTTAATAGGCTTTTTGGTCGTTTGCGAAATTCGGTAGTTTTGGAAACCTTAGGCTTGAATCAGATGGCGTGTTGATGATTCGATGTTGTTTTGAGTGTTCCAAAATTTGGTATAAGTTTGAAAAGTGATATGAGACTTGTTCGTATTTTTGTTGAGGTCCTGGGGGGCCTCTGGATGAATTCATAAGATTTTCGAAAAGTTTGGTTTTGAAAGTGAGCAGCTTCAGCTTCTTCCTTTGTCATAACCGCTCCTGCAGATTGGAGACTGCAGGTGCGAGATCGCATAAGCGCTAGAGCAGTCGCAGATACGGCCATTAGCAATAAGGTCATAAGTCGCATGTGTGGAAGATGGAACACACCTCCGAGACCGCAGGTGCCGGTAGAGAGGTACATGTGTGGTTCAAGGGAAATAAGTGAAAACCGCAGAAACGGTACCACAGGAGCGAGAAAAGGACAGTAGGTGCGAAATCCTAGGTCAGAAAGTATATAAGTTCCGTTTCGTGAATTTTTGGTTGTTTTCCACATTTTTTATTCGGAGTTGAAGCTTTTTGGAGGGTTTTGAAGAGGGAATCAAGGGGGTTTTCATTGAGGTGAGTTTCTTGAACCTAAAACTTGATTCTATGGTGATTTTCAGTTGTTTAAGCAAGAAATTTATGAGATTAAGGGTGAAAAATAGGGAAGTTAGGGATTGAAATCTAGAGATGTAAAATTGGGTATTTGAGGAGCTATTGAGGTCCGATTTCTATGTTCTTGGTATGTATGGACTCATGGGGGGATAATGATTCTATTGATGTGATTTTTATTGGATTCCAAGACGTGGGCCGGGAGGGGGGGGGGTTTGACCAGTTTCGAGATTTTTGATGTAATTTGATTATTTTCGCATGGGCTTTGTTCCCTTAGCGTATATTGATATTATGATTCTAATTTTTGGATATATTCGAGGTGAGTTGAGGCCGAATCGAGAGGCAAGGGCGTTGCGGAGTAGGATTTCATTTGGTTTGAGGTAAGTAATAATTTTAAATCTAGACTTGAGGGTATGAAACCCTGAAATTTCATAATGTTTGATAAATGAGGTGATGCACATGCTAGGTGACGGGTGTGTGGGCGTGCACCCATAGAGATTGTGACTTGGTCCATCGCATGGCAACTGTATAGTTGCATATTTTGACAATATGTATATGATATCCATGTATTTTAGAAATGAATCTATTAACTTGGGATGAATGCCATGTTTGGGGCCCTGTGCCGAACTGTTTAGACCCATAGGGGTATTTACTACTTCTCTAACATTGTTTTAATTTGAAAGCATACCCTCAGTCATGATTTTTACCTATTTATTTTTTAATTTTGTTTCAATACTCTACCTTTTAATATATGAAAACTTTATGGGCTAACTTTCCCTGATTTCGCTGAAATGTCCGAGTGGCCATGAGGTTAACGATTGAGAGAAGTTGAGGACCTAATGGTGAGGATTATATGTATATGTTATGGATCTGGTTGCACACCACAATGATATATATATATATATATATATATATATATATATATATATATATATATATATATATATATATATATATATATATATATATATATATAGATCGGGATGCATGCCATGGTAATATGTATTTGAGCAGGCTGCGTGCCGCAACAATATGACGCTTGGGCTGTAGGAGCCCCTCTGGAGTCTTTACACCCCCAGTGAGTGTAGTCGACTATGTATTATGGACCAGGCTGCACACTGTAATGGTTATTATAATGAGATATCTATTGAGCTGAAGTTCTGAGTGTCAATACTGATTGACGAGAGTTGAGTCACGACTGGCTGAGAGGCTTGTCCGAAAGGCTATATTTATGAGTGATACCTTGTCCGAGGGGCTTGTTTATAAGATTTTCTATTTTCATTCTTCTTTTATGCTGAGTATCTATTGAAAAATATTGAATAAATGGTTTATATTATTTTAATTGAGATTGGAGTTTTACGAGGTATTTGGTTATTGAACTGCATATTTTGACTTTGATATTTCTGTTGAGATTCTTGATAAAGTATGCTTATGATTTTAAATGCTTGTCACTGCACGCAAATTTTATTTACTTTATTTACTTACTCAGTTGATATACTCACGTTACTCCTTGCACTTTGTGTGCTTATCCAGGTGCTAGAGCATCAGAGTAAGAGCTTTCAGTACCTTCAGAGTCTTATCCGGAGATTCCAAGGTAGCTGCACGACGTTCGCAGCCCTGCCTTTCTTTTTCCTATCCTAGTACTTTGTATTTCAGACATATTTTATATTAAGCAGACAATGTTGAGTTGTACTTAGTGGCCCCTGACTAGTGACACCAGATTCGGGCGGTGTTGATGTATATACGTACTTGTTTCCGCGTATTTCTGTTTATATATTAAAAATAAAAGATTTGAGACATAATATGTTTGGAAAATAAGATTACAAGATATATTCATATTGTTTGTGTTATTTTGATTGGCCTAGTACTGTGATAGGCGCCATCACGACCAGGGTGTTTGGGGTCGTGACATGTTCTACCCGGTATATTTAGGAGGTTTGATTTCCAATGAGATAGTCTCATATGCATTTTGTCAATGACAAACTGAAAATATTTAGGCCTTTGGCTTATGGTTTAAAATGTGAAATCCAAGGTACTTACCTAATACAAAAGCTAATTTTATGTTGAACAAATTGACAAAATAGGAAGTAATACTTCGTGGTCATCTTTTAGAGAATATTAGCCTAGATTTCACATAATTTACAGATAAGCTAACTTCTTCTGAAAATAGGTTTAAGCATCGCTTGATATAGTCACACATTTTGTGATTTGCCTATCCAATCAGAGTAAGATCATCAGCAAAGAAAATATGGGATAAACTAGGACATTTAGGACTAAATTTAACTGGATCCAAGAAGATGGTATCAATTTGATTGTCAATAAGCCATGAAAGAAGCTCCATATGTTTTTTCTATTATATAGAAAAGGAAAGATGGTCAACCAATGGCATATATATTATTTTAGAAAAATTCCTTCATTGTTTGCATTTCTTAAATGCAAAGTGTCATTTATTGTCACGACCCCAGCTCGTCCTCCATGAACATGTCGTGACGGAACCTAGACCCCACGACTAGCTAAGCCTAACAATGCAGAAACAAATAACTTGTGGAAATTTTAACTCAAACCAAGATTTAACAAAATGGAAAGAGGAATGTAGAATGCCACTTGGCACATACAACACAAGTTCTCAACTACTACAATACTATCCCAAAACCTGGAAACTCACGAGAACACAAGCTAGAAGAAAAATACAATAAAGTTGTCTAATCTCCAGAGTATCTAAATCAACAGTACGATAGAAGGGCTAACACTGCAAGACAAAATAAAGATGGAGACTCATTGGTCTGCAGACACGGCAGAAGTACCTCGAAGTCTCCAAATACTCCCCCTACCCTCAAGGGTGATATAACTGAATAGCCGTACCTAGATCTGCACATGAAAAACATGCGCAGGAAGGGTATGATTGCACCATAGCGGTACTGAGTAAGTACCAAGCCTAACCTCAGTCGGGTAGTGATGAGGAAGGTCAGGGCCCTACTGAGGTTAACATAATAATAAGCTTCAATAATATGAAATAAACGATATAAATGAGAACGACAATGAAATAAGACATGTTATACCAGGCAGCAACAATTATACAATTAATAGAGTAAAACCGGAAAGCAGAGTAGCTCAATACCAATGGTAACACAAGGATCTCCCAGGATACCATCCTGTAGTCCCATTCATCAACTGTCTAGTGGATCTCTTGGGATGCCGTCCCGTAGTCCATCATATGTATATATCCAAAGGATCTCCCGAGATATTGTCCCGTCGTCCAACTATCAATACGTCGGGTTCTACCGGAACCCCGGTCCGTAGTCCAAAATGTAAATACATAGGGGGGTCTATTAGGAATTGAACCCGCAGTCCCAAAGTAAATGTACAGAGAAGGGGGGATCTATCAGGAATCAAACCCGTAGTCCTAAAGTAAATGTGCAGGGGGGTCTATCGGGAATCTAACCCGTAGTCTAAAAGTAAACAGACAGGGGGGGGGGCTACCGAATTCCACATCCACAGTGCCAATATAAAAACACAGCAATAGCAAGGAGATGTTCAGAAATGAAGTTTCATACCAAGGCAACAAGTAATTATAGACTAACATGCTTCATGTAATGAAACTGAGGCAATTTAACAAATAGGCAATTACAAATCAACTAAACATGCTTCTCTAGCTAACATCAGGCTAAACTTTTGCAAATATATAATAAAGCAGGTAAGAAAGGAACTCAGTCTTAGATACTTAAGCAAAATCGAATTTTCAAAAATTTGCTCAAGTACACACTAATCACCTCATGTACAAGGGATTCAATTACCAAATATCTTATCCTAAGGGAAAGATCCCCCACACAAGGTTAGACAAGCTACTTACCTCAAATCGTCTCAAAGTCAACTAGAAATGACGCCTTTGCCACGAGTGTCCGACTCCAAATGTCCCAAATCTATTCAATTCAATTACACGTCATAAATAACATCTCAAATAATTGATTCTATGATTAAATTCAAAGCTAAAATGCAAAATAAGGGAAAATAACCAAAATGCCCCTCAGGCCAACATCTCGGAATCAGATGAAACTGATATTTTCGGAAACCTCATACTCCCACGATTCTATACATAATAACAACACAAAAATCGAAGTCCAAGTGACCCCCCAAATCCCAGATTAAAATTCAAAATCTCAAGCTCTAGTTCTTCCATTTTTGTCCAAGTTTCCATGAATTTCTAGGTTAATTTCACAATAAAAACATGTTTTTGGTTCAAAAATCTTACCTCCAATCGGTTTTCCTTGATTCCCTCTTGAATCTCCCTCAAAAGGCTTTCAAATACTCAGCTATGGTGGGAAATATGGTTCAAAATCGCAGATGAAATGTTTTATAACTTTCTGTCCAGCCCTGATATTCCTTTATCGCGATCGCGACCTCAGCCTCGTGATTGCGAAGCACATATTTATTTTTCTCAAAATTAAACCTATGTGAATGCGACACTCTCCCCGTGAACGCGATGCTTTAAACTCTTATGCCTACGCGAACGCAAAGAACAAATATACTGAACCCCAGAACTTCATTCGCAAATGCGAACATTACCATGCTAACGCGAAGCACCAGATCGAGACCTTCCGCGAATGCGGAACCTCAACCACAAACGTGAAGAGCAAAACAACTGCCTTCAAAAATCCTTCTACGCGATCGCGAGGGACCTCACGCGATAGCTAAGGCCAAAATTCCTCTACAACTGCTGATGCAATTTTTGCAATCTTCCAAGACTCAAAACTTCCCGTTAGCCATCCGAAATTACTTGGATGCCATCGGGACCTCAACCAAAAGCACCAACACATCCTAAAACGTCATTTAAACTTGTTCCAATCATCATAACACCTCAAATAACACCAAATCCATCAATTCACATCGAATTTAAGCCTAGGTTTTCTAAAAACTTCCTAAATATGCTTTCGATCAAAAACCAAACAAAACCACGTCTGAATGACCTGAAATTTTGCACGCACATCCCAAATGATATAACAAAGCTACAAAAACTTTCGGAATTCCATTCCGACCCTCGGATCAAAATATCACTATCGAACTGGAAACTTCCAAAATTCAAACTTTGGCATTTCAAGCCTAAATTAGCTACGGACCTCCAAAACATAATCCGAACACGATCTTAACCTCAAAATCACCTAATGAAGTTAATGTAACCATTAGATTTCCATTCCGAGGCCGTCTTCACACTGTTTCGACTATGGATAACTTTCCAACACTTAAGCTCTCAATTAGGGACTAAGTGTCCTAAAACTCTCCGACACTCAAAACCGAACGTCCCGGCAAATGAAATTAGCAAAAATAAACTTGGGCAAAGCAGTTAATAGTGGAGCGGGGCGTTACATCTTAAGACGACCGACCAGGTCTTCACATCCTCTAACACTTGAACATTCATTCGTCCTCGAACAAGTATACAGACATACCTGAAGTAGTGAAAAGATAAGGGTAACGGCTGCCCATATCCCGCTCGGTCTCCCAGGTCGCCTCCTCGGCCGACTGACCCCGCCATTGAACCTTTACTGAAGCAACGTTCTTTGACCTCAACTTTCTAATCTGCCTATCCAATATAGTAACTGGATCCTCAAAATAAGATATATCCTTGTCCAGCTGGACTGAACTGAAATCCAACATGTGTGATGGATCATCGTGATATCTCCAAAGCATCGAAACATGAATCACTGGATGAACCCCTGCCAGGCTGGGAGGTAAGGAAAGCTTATAAGCAACTTCCCCAACACGCCTCAATATCTCAAAAAGTGCCAATGAACCTCAGACTCAACTTCCCTTTCTTCCCAAATCTCATAACGCCCTTCATAGGCGAAACTCGAAGTAGAACCCACTCTCCAGTAATAAAGGAAACATCACGAACCTCCGGTCCGTGTAGCTTTTCTATTTGGACTGGGTTGTATGAAGTCTATCCTGAATTACCTTAACCTTCTCCAAAGCATCCTGAACCAAATTTGTACCCAATAGTCTGGCCTCACCAAGCTCAAAGAAACCCACCGAAGATCTGCACCGACTAACATACAAGGCCTCATACGGTGCCATCTGAATGCTGGACTGATAGTTGTTGTTGTTGTAAGAGATCTCCGCCAATGGCAATAAACTGATCCCAAGAACCTCCAAGCTCAATCACACATGTGCTGAGCATGTCCTCAAGAATCTAAATAGTGCATTTGGACTATCCGTCCGTCTAGAGGTGAAATGCTATGCTCAACTCCACCTGAGTACCCAACTCCTGCTGAACGACCCTCTAGAACCGTGATGTGAACTGAGTTCTCTATTTGAAATAATAGAAACTGGAATACCATGCAGACGAACAATCTCCCAGATATAAATCTCCGCCAACCACTCCGAAAAATAAGTGGTACACACAAGAATGAAATGACCGGACTTGGTCAGCTGATCCACAATAACCCAGATAACATCAAACTTCTTTAAGGTTCGTGGGAGTCCAGATACAAAGTCCATTGTGATACGCTCCCACTTCCACTCTGGAATCTCTATCTGCTGAAGTAACCTACTCGGTCTCTGGTTCTCAGACTTCACCTGCTGGCAGTTGAGGCATCTAGCTACAAATCCAACTATATCCTTCTTCATCCGCCTCCACCAATAGTGTTGCCTCAAGTCCTAATACATTTTTGGGGCATCCGGATAGATGGAATACCGTTAACTGTGGGCCTCCTCTAGAATCATCTCTCCTTGCCCATCGACATTGGGTACACAAACCCGAACATGCATCCTCAATACTCCGTCATTGCTAATGGTCACATCTATGGCATCACCATGATGAACCATGTCCGTAAGGACAAGCAAATGAGGGTCATCATATTGTCTCACCCTGATACGATCAAATAATGAAGACTGAGAAACCACGTAAGCTAGAACTCGACTGGGCTCCGAAAGATCCAATCTCAAAAACTAGCTAGCTAAGGCCTGAACATCCATCGCCATCGGCCTTTCAGATACTGGTAAATATGCCAAACTCCCCAAACTCTCTGCCAGTGACTTAAGCCATCAGCTACTACATTGGCCTTGCCCGCGTGATGCAAAATAGTGATGTCATAATCCTTCAGCAACTCTAACCACATTTAGATCCTTCTATTTGAACAAATGTTACAAATTCCTATGATCAGTATAAATCTCACTAGGCACACCATATAAATAATGGCGCCAAATCTTCAAGGCGTGAACAGTGGCATCTAACTCAAGATCACGGACAAGATAATTCTTCTCGTGTATCTTTCTGCCAACTCTCGAGGCATAACAATAGATGGTATAAGACCTTGAACCTGTAGGCAATACAAAAACTAGGGTTGTAGTCAAAGCTGTCTTGAGCTTTTGAAAGCTTGCTTCACACTCCTCTGTCCACTGAAATGGAGCACCCTTTGGGTTAATCTAGTCATAGGGGACGGTAGTAGCCCGCCCAAGCCAAGAAAACTACAAATCTCTATAGCTGAGAACGGCTTGGGCCAACTCTGCATAGCCTCTACCTTCTTCAGATCTACCTGAATGCCCACACTCGATAACATGTGGCCTAAGAATGCCACTGAATCCAATCAAAACTCACATTTTGAGAACTTTGCATATAACTTCTTCTCTCTCAGAGTCTAGAGCACTGTCCTCAGATGATGCTCATGATCTTCTCGACTCTGGGAATACACCAGAATGTCATCAATAAAGACAATGAAAAAAGAGTCGATATATGGCTGAAATAAATAGTGCATCAAATGTATGAAGGCTGTCGGGGAATTGGTCAGCCCAAATGACATAGCAAGAAACTCGTAATGACCGTACCGAGTCTTGAAAGCAGTCTTTGGGATATATGGCTCCCGAATCTTCAATTGATGGTAAGCTGAGTGTAAATCAATCTTAGGAAACACCATGAGCCCTGAAGCTGGTCAAACAGATCATCAATACGAGGAAAAGGATAACGGTTCTTCATTGTGACCTTATTTACCTGGCGATACTCAATAAACATACGCATAGAACCATCATTTTTCTTCACAAACAAGACAAGAGCACCCCAAGGTGAAACATAGGCTGGATAAAGCCCTTATCAAGCAATTCCTATAACTGGTCCTTCAAATCCTTCAACTCAGGAGGAGCTATACGATATAGAGGAATATAAATGGGCTAAGTTCCCGACAACAAATCAATGCCAAAATCATTTTGTCTATTAGGTGGCATGCCCGGAAGATCAGTTGGAAATACATCGGGATAATCCCATACCAATGGGACTGAATCAACAGAAGGGGTATCAACACTGAGATCACTCACATAAGCTAAATACGTAACACACCCCTTCTCAACTATACGCCGAGCCTTAAGAAAAGAGATTACTCTACTGGGAGTGTGATCTGAAGTACCACTCCACTCAACATGCGGTACACCTGGAATAGCCAGTGTCACAATTTTGGCGTGACAATCAAGAATAACATAATAGGGCGATAACCAGTCCATGCCCAAAATAATATCAAAATCAATCATGATGAGTATCAGTAAGTCTGCTCTAGTCTCAAAACAACAAATAGTAACCAAACATGATCGATAAATGCAGTCCACAACAAGTGAATCCCCCACAGGAGTAGAACATAAACAGGGGAACTCAAAGAATCCTGAGATACACCCAAATGCGGAGCAAAACAAGAGGACACATAAGAGTAAGTAGAGCCTGGATCGAATAGAACAGATGCATCTCTGTGGCAAACTATTATAATACTTGTGATAACAAAATCGGAGGCAACAACCTCGGCACGAGTGGGAAAGGCATAGTATCTGGCCTAGCCTCCCTCTCGAGGGTGACCTTTGCCTCCCCGGCCTCTACCTCTAGCTGGCTGAGCGGGTGGGGAGGGGGGCGGCTGGAGCTGTAACCATAGCATGGGAACTCTGCGGGGCATGTTGTGGCTGAGAAGTCTATGAAGATGCACCCCTTCCAAGTCTGAGGCATTCCCTAACCATGTGGCGCGTGTCACCACACTCAAAAAAAGCTCTGGGAGGACGTGGTGGCTGCGAATGGCTAGGGCCAGGTCTGCTGGACTAACCTCTAGAAGCACCCCGCGTAGGAGGCGCGCTAGAAATTGGAGGTGCATAATAAGGCTCTTGAGGCCTAGGAGCTGGAACTAGAGCACTGCTAGCTGCTGGAAGAGCTGAATGAATAGGCAACTCAAATAACCCCTACCATGATGACCTGTACCTAGGTTACGGGCACCAGAATAGTGGCCCGACTCTCGAGACCTCTTGGCCTCTCTCTCCTCTCTCCCCCTAGCGTGCATACACTTAATTCTCCTAGCAATGCTCATCACCTGGTGATAAGAAACATCCATCTCCAACTCACGAGCCATGCTAGATCTGATACTAGGAATAAGCCCCTCAATAAACCGGCGAGCCCTCTTGCGAACAGTAGCAACCAAGGCTGGTGCATGCGTAGCCAAACTGGTGTAACGGATAACGTAGTCTAAAACAGTCATTGTACTCAGGCACAAATGCTTAAATCTAGGCACCATTCATCCCTCAGGCTCTGAGGAACATACTCTCGCAAAAATAGATCTGAAAACTGAGTCCAAGTCAGTGAAGCAATCTCATCTGGACTATCTAATCATAGGTGTGCCACCACTCATAGGCGGCCCCTCGAAGATGGAAGGTGGTGAAAGAAACCCCATTGGATCCTGAAATACCCATGGTACAGAGAATGCAGTAACACTCATCAAGAAAACCCATCCTCCGATGCTAGACCATTGAATACATGGGTCTTGTACTTCTTGAACCTCTCAAGCCTTAGCTGCTCATCCTCGGAAGTCGCTGCCCTGTCCCGGAGCTGATCTAGTACTGCAAGAGGCACAAGTATAACCTCTGGGACCTGCTCAATATGCATACACTACATATGAGTGCAGGGGGCGGGATTCTGTGCTCCTCCGCCGGCCTGGGATGTGATTGCAGCAAGGGAAACCTTTCCTGAGCCAAGGTGGTGTACTTGTTCATGAACTTTGCCAGAGTCTCCTAGAGAGTTAGAGTAATGGTAGCAGTAGTAGTAGCAGGCATGTCAAGTGCCTGGACTTCGGCTGGACCTGCTGGTAGTACCTCGGCGGCAGATTGCGTAGGTGCTCTGGATGCACCACGTGCGCATCCTCGACCTCTACCCCGACCCCGACCTCTGACGGCTGCAGTAGGGGGCGTGGGTGCCTGATCATCTCGAGTAACAAGTGTCTTCACCATCTGTGAGACAAAAGAAAGATAGAAGTTTAGTTGTGATATCAAAAATCTCGTACGACAAAGAAATCAAATGAAGTGGAATTTTCCTAATAGTTACATATCCTCTCGTAGATAAGTACAGATGTCTCCGTACTGATCAACGAGACTCTAATAAACCGGCATGTGTTATGTGACTCCTATGAACATAGAGCTTTGATACCAACTTTTCACGATCCCAGTTTGCCTTCCGTGAACATGTCGTGACAGTACCTAGTCCCTATGACTAGGTAAGTGTAACAATGCGGAAACAAATAACTTGAAAATTTTTTAACTAAAACCAAGATTTAACAAAATGGAAAGCAGAATGTAGAATTCACTAGGCACATACAACACAATATCTTAACACTACAAAACTATCCCAAAACCTGAAAACTCACGGGAACACAAGCTAGAAGAAAAAATACAGTAAAATGCTCTAATCTCCTGAGTATTTAAATCAAAAGTATGATAGAAGGGGTAACACTATAAGATAGAATAAAGATGGAGACTCTTCGGTCTGTGGGTGCAGCAGAAGTACCTCGAAGTCTCCAAATACTCTCCCTGCCTCAAGGGTAATATGCCTGAGTAGCGGTACCTGGATCTGCACATGAAAAACATGTGCAGGAAGGGCATGAGTACACGACAACAGTACTTAGTAAGTGCCAAGTCTAACCTCGGTGGGGTAGTGACAAGGAAGGTCAGGGCCCTACTGAGGTTAACGTAAAAACATAATAATAAGATTCAACAATATGAAATAAATGAGAACGATAATGAAATAAGATAGGTAATACCAGGCAGCATCAATTATACAAGTAACAGAGTAAAACCAAAAAGCAGAGCAACTAAATACCAATGGTAACACGAGGATCTCCCAGGATACCATCCTGTAGTCCCTTTCATCAACTGTCTAGTGGATCTCCCGGGATACATTCCCATAGTCCAACTATCAATGCGCAGGGATCTATCAGAACCCCGGTCCGTAGTCCTAAATGTAAATATGCAGGGGGATCTATCAGAACCCCGATCCGCAGTCCCAAAGTGAATGTGCAGGGGGATGGGATATATGGGAAATCGAACCCCAATCCCAAAGTAAATGTGCAGGGGGATATACCAGGAATCTAACCCGTAGTCCCAAAGTAAATAGGCAAGGGGTGGGGGAGCTACCGAAATCCTACATTCGTAGTCCCAACGTAAATACATAGCAACAACAAGGAGATGTTCAGAAATGAAGTTTCATAGCAAGGGGTGGGGGAGCTACCGAAATCCTACATTCGTAGTCCCAACGTAAATACATAGCAACAACAAGGAGATGTTCAGAAATGAAGTTTCATACCAAGGAACCAAGTAATTCTAGCCTAACATGCTTCACGTAATGAAACAGAGGCAATTTAACAAATAGGCAATTATAAATCAACTAAACATGCTTTCCTAGCTAACATCAGGCTAAAATTTTGCATATATATAATAAAGTAGGTAAGAAAAGAACTCAGTCCTAGATACTTTAGCAAAACAGGATTTTCAACAATTAGCTCAAGTACACGCTCGTCACCGCACGTACAAGGAATTCAATTACCAAATATCATATCCTAAGGGGAAGATCCCCCACAAAAGGTTAGACAAGCCACTTACCTCGAATCGGCTCAAAGTCAACAAGAAATCACACCTTTTCCACGAGTGTCCCACTCCAAATGGCTCAAATCTATTCAATTCAATTACATATCATAAATAACATCTCAAACAACTGATTCTACGATTAAATACAAAGCTAAGACATGAAATTAGGTAAAATAACCAAATTTCCCTCAAGCCAACGTCTCGAAATTGGATGAAACATATATTTTTGGAAACCACATACTCTCACCATTCTATACATAACAAGAACACAAAATCGGAGTCCAAATAGCCCCTCAAATCCCTGATTAAAATTCAAAATCCCAAGTCCTAGTTCTTCCATTTTTGCCCAAGTTTTCATGAATTTCTAGGTTAATTTCACAATAGAATCACGTTTTAGGTTCAAAAATCTTACCTCCAATCGATTCTCCTTGATTCCCTCTTGAATCTCCCTAAAAGAGCTCTCAAATACTCAACTATGGTGGAAAATATGGTTCAAAATCGCAGATGAAATGTTTTATAATTTCCTGTCCAACCCTGATATTCCTTCATCGCGACCTCAGCCTCGCGAAGCACATTTTTACTTTTCTCAAAATTAACCCTATGCGAATGCGACACTCTCCTCTCGAATGCGATGCTTTAGACTCTTATATCTATGCAAACGCGGTCACACCTACGCGAACACGAAGAACAAATATACTGGACCCCAGATCCTCATACGCGAACACAAACATTACAATGCGAAAGCGAAGCACCAGATCGAGACCTTCCGCGAACGCAAAGAGCAAACACCTGCCTTTAAAAATTATTCTACGCGATCGCGAAGGCCAAAATTCCTCTGCAACTGGTGCTGCAATTTTTGCAATCTTCCAAGCTCAAAACTTCCCGTTAGCCATCCGAAATCACCCCAAGGCCCTCAGGACCTCAACCAAAAGCACCAACACATCCTAAAACCTCATTCAAACTTGTTACAATCATCACAACACCTCAAACAACACCAAATCCATCAATTCACATAGAATTCAAGCCTAAGTTTTCTAAAAACTTCCGAAATACGCTTTCGATCAAAAACCCAACCAAACCACGTCCGAATGACATGAAATTTTGCAGGAACATCCAAAATGACATAATGAAGCTACAAAACCTTTCAGAATTTCATTCTGACCCTCGGATCCAAATCTCACTATCGAACCGAAAACTTCAAAAATTCAAATTTCGGCATTTCAAGACTAAATTAGCTATGGACCTCCAAAACACAATCTGAATACGTTCCTAACTCCGAAATCACCTAACGAAGCTAACGAAACTATCTCATTTCCATTCTAAGGTCATCTTCATGCTGTTCCCACTATGGACAACTTTATAACACTTAAGCTCTTAATTAGAGTCTAAGTGTCTCAAAACTCACTGAAACTCAAAACCGAACGTCCCGACATATCAAATTAGCAGAAATAATCTTGGGGAAAGCAGATAATAAGGTATCGGGGCATTAATTCTTAAAACAACCAGCCGGTTTGTCACATTGATACACGTGGACCCCATATTTTCTTAACCACAATGCATTTTTTAAATGCAAAGTGTCATTGATACACGTGGACCCCATGTTTTCTTAACGACAATACTCCTTTAAATATACTGTTAATTAGACTACTTTTCAGAGAGTACTACATGTAAATAGTCATTTGGAATGTTCTTTCTCTCGTTTCGTAAATTAATTAAATTTGGTTTAGTCAACTAGAAGTTTCCACAAAAAAATTAAAAATAATTTTTAAATAATAAATATTTAAAAGATTTTCGTATTTATCCATAGTGTTTTGAAGAAATTTAAAATTTAAAATTAAAAGTTTTCATCTATCCACACTATTTAAAGGCAATTTCAAATTATAATAAATTTTCATATTCAAAAGTAATTTTAAAAAGTATAGTATATTATCAGAAGTTAATTTAAGTAATGGGTTTTGTTCATCCTATTAGAAGACTATCTCTTATATACTTAATTGATGTGAAATTTAATCTATATGAACTCATCTTTTAAGTTTTCATCTATCAATAATGTTAAGTTTTTTTAATTTTTTTTTTAAAAAAACTATCAATAAATTATCTCAATCTATTATTTGTTATAATTTTTATATTATTTCATTATGAAAATTAGCATATGATAAATCTAGAGAAAAATAAAACCAATTCTCTTATCTCTTTAATTAGGAAAAAAAGTAAAATTCCTATAATTTATATAGACTTGTATCAAATGTTTATTATTTTATCACCAGTTGTAATTTGAACTACTATATTGAATTACTACAATTTATATCATGTTAATATTTATTTAATATCTTTGGTTCCCTTTGTTTGAAGTAGTAAATTGCCTCTTTAGGAATGTAAGTCTACTTAGAAGTTCTTTTTATTTATTGTACTAAAACTTTCTCTTGATTTTGTTGTATAATACAAGACATGAAGTATTATTATAGTAAATTTTTTTCATCTTTTATTGTATTTTAAAGAATGATATTGTTCATTTTAACTTTCATCAAGTAGTTGAATGTTCCCATTATTGAAACTCTTGGGAATCCAATTAGGATAGCATAATTTACACATAGATTGGTACGTTTTTTATTCTAGAAAATTTGTTAATATAAATGACACTTGTAGCTTTAATATATTCTCTTGTAACATATTCAAATACAGTGAAAAATTAATACAATTGACATCAAATTTTCAATTTGATATCTATGTTTGACATGAATGTTAAAAATGGGTATTATGGGACATAGTCTTTTTATGTTAATCGGAGAAACTTAAATATGTTTTAATTTATAGTTTAATTTTATGTGAATTATTAAAATAAATTAATTATAAATTGAGATTCCAATATCATTCTTTATCCATAATTAAATGAATATAACAAAGATCGATTTATTTATCAAATATTAATTGAGCCACGACAAACCTGTATACGGGCCTTTCCTCATCTAGTAAGATAAGTATATGATGGGATACTGGATTTCCTTGACAAATTCCTCTATTGGGACTAAAATAATTAGTCTTAGTAACTTTAACAAGGATATTAATATTGCTAGTACTTATACAATGCATAATGAGTTTGGATATTTTAGAAGGGACATTAAAGAAGTTAAAGGTTTTATGAATAAATTTCATTTCAATTTGTCAAACGCCTTTTCGAGATCTATTTTTAAAAGTATCTCGAACTTAGAACTATTAGAGGTGCACACATTATTAAGAAATTCTTGTATAATAATATCATTATCACAAGGTTCCCTATTTTTTTATAAAGTTAGTTTGAGTAGGACTAATAAAGTTAAGATGCGAAGATCTAATTCTATTGGCTATAATTTTAGTAATAATTTTATAAGCGGTGTTACAAAAGATAATAACTTTAAAGTTTTTTGGTGATTGACATTATTAATTTTGGGAATAATCCAAAGCTAGGTATCATTAGTGCCTACTGGAAGGGGCTGAGTCTCAAAGTTTTTGTAGCTAAAGTTTTTCACTAAGTTATCAATTATATTTCAATATTTTTATAAAAGAAAGGATGAAGCCTATCCGAATTAGGTGCCTTAAAAAGATTTTTAAAAAAATAGCATTAATAATTTCCTCATGTGCTAGGAGTCTATCAAGGATTTCTAAGTTGATTTTTTTTGTAAATTAGTTGCATGATTCTGAAAGCGGTCCTCTTTATAATATTCTTAGACGTTGTGTAGGTTTTTCCAAAATAAATAAAAGGGTGTTCAAGAAATCAGTCATTGCCATTTTTAAAATACATTATAGAAATGTGACATTTTCTATTAAAAACCATAATATAGAAGAATTTAGTATTATCATTATTTTCATTACATCAACTAATACGCGATCGAAGCTTCCAGAAATCTTCTTCGATTTTAAGAATTGCATTATACTTTTGTTGGAGTTGTATTTCAAGATTCATTAAAAAAGAATTGTTATGTAGTTCGGGAAGGTTTTTATACCGTGTAAGCGAGCAAAGATCTTTTTTTTTTTTTTCTTTTTAGAAATATCACCAAAAATATTATTCTTCCAAAAAATGAGATTTTCCTTAAGAACAATGTGAGACCTATTTAGGTCGTTCGTCCACTTGCCTATAGATGTTCTGCCAATATAGAATTCTTTGGGTTTCTAGTCCATATTTTTTAAAGTTTAATTTTTTAATTATAACATTGGATATATTTAACACTTACTTGATATACATTGAATTTTGATATTAATATAATTTTAGCTATTAAATCTCTCTATTTGAACTATACAGAAATTCCTAATATTTAGAAAGTTAATATAAAGTAAGATTTTAATTATATAAATTTTGTTCTTATTTATTCTCATTTGAGAATTACTTATTAAAAAACCGTGAAAATAAATAGATTATATTCAGATAGCAGAAAACAAAATAAACCAATATATTCAGTTGATTTTTTTTTCGTGTTCTCACAAATGACTAATCTCCTTTTCTATAGTTATCTCTAAGATACACATTTTGCATTTGTCATAATTGAGTTATTATAACGTTACATAATCATTGTAATTTAATACAGATTCTCTAACGTTTTCAATATTTAATGCTCATTAAATACCGTATCCGTACTTCCTTATACTTATTATCAGGTTCATTCTATAAATTTTTGGATTTAAATAGATACCAGCGTCGAGTCTACTCGTGCATATGCTCGTGCCCGTGCTCATGCTTATGCTCGTATCTATTGCAACTCAGGCCTCTTTGCTAATCATCATTCTTTGACCAGCCTTCATGTCGTGACGTATCATCCTTCAATCACTTTGATATGTGTAAACTCAATTTTTCCAATATAGATAGTCCCCCCCCCCCCCCCCACTTACCATTTATTCATCATTTGAATATTTGGGAAGCGGATGTTATTAAAGTGGAATTTTTGCCACCATTAATGCGTATTATAGAATCGATGCTTCAATCGTCACTTTCTATCACGACCTAAACTCGACTAAGGGTCGTGATGGAGCTGGACATCGCTGTCAGGCAAGCCAACCAATAGTACATAATTAAATTCTCATTTTAAATATTTCTAAAACTACTTCTTTTATGCATTTAAACAATACGTGAAAATTCTACAGAATAAATGATAAAATATTTAACGACTTTAAACTTTTGAATAAACCCATAGACATCCCAGAACCAGGTGTGACGAGTGCATAAGCTATTTCTAAGAAACAATACAATACAACATCCGTTCAGAATACAAATGGATAGAAAGTAAGTATAGTATACTAGAAGGGACAATACTAGCCGCGTGCCGCGTCGAGCAATGCAACTCACTCAGTCCCAGTATCATCCATGCTGCTACGCCCCGTAGGCCACTGGGGGTACATATGCTTGTGCAACAAAAATGCACATAACTGTAGTATGAACATGAAAATAACATGTACCCAATGAGTATCCTGTTTAATCTCGAATAAATAGAGACGAGATGGTCGACTTCGGCACTTACTAAATGTCGAAAATAATATATTATTAATGCGACGATTCACTGATCTATTAACAACAGTAAATTCAGATAATTCATGAAACAGGTAAAAGTTCCTTTTTATTTTAAGCCTCCAGATTCGTAATCCATTACACAACAATTATCTCAAGTCGGGGAGAGCAAATAACAATCTCAAATAATCTCAAGGCAAGCAATACAAGCATGCCAAAATTATCATCGTGGGACGTACGATCCGATCTAACATAAAAATAAATTGTGTACTGCCGAGGGTCGAACGGGTCGAACCATAGATGCATCTATTACCCTGCTTGAGAATTATCCATGTGATGCAATCAAATATGTATGTATGTATATATATATATATATATATATATATATATATATATATATATATATATATATATATATATATATATATATATATATATATATATATATATATATATATATATATATATATAAACACACACACAGAGTCAAACAACTATTTAAGAGTTTATCGGGAAATGTTCATTTCAATAAAAGCCAATTTTCCTTTAACGATTTAGGAAAATGATGTTTAATCCTTTTTGAAATTCATTTATTAATTCGATGTGATTTAAGCAATTCAAGCTATCAATATGTTTACAAATAATTCAAGTACAACATGCTTTTGGATCCTAGAATACCCATACGATAGAATATAGTAGCTACACACGTACTCTCGTCACCGCGTGCGTACGTAGCTCCCACAAATAGGAGCACATACATATTAACTCACCTATGAGGACAATTCCCTCTTACAAGGATAGAAAGGAGACTCACCTCGCTCCGAAGATCCATAATCGGCTTCCAAGCCCCTTCCGACGACTCCAATTGATGTAAAATGCCCCAAAACTATTCAAATAACGGGCAAACTAATAAAAATTTACTCTAATACTTGTAACAATTCAAATTATATAAGTTCTCAACTCCACCCGAAAATTTGACCAAAATACCCTCGGGTCCACGTTCCCGGATTCCGAAACTTTTCAAAGATAAAGTTTATCCATGAACTCACGAACTCAAATATATGATTTTCTCTTAAATCCATGCCCAAAATCATGGTCAAAATCCAAGAATACTAAATTTGTAGGTTTTTCCTTAAACCCTCAAATTTCTACCATTTTACATGCTAAAATCCATACAAAATCAATGTATTTAACTCAAGATAGGTTGGGTTAGCTTACCTCGTCGGTGATGATGAAAATCCTCTCTTGAAAACCCTCAAAGAATCGCCCAAGCCAAGAAAATATGAGAGGAAATAACCAAAACCCGACTTTAAAACACCTCTCTGCCTCTAGCACTTTCTGCACCTGTGGTCCTTGGACCACTTCTTCGGTTCTGCTAGTGCGGTTAAAATACCGCTTCTGTGGTTCCTGACTGAGTTGCCCTTTTCATTTTGGCGTCTTCTCCACTGCAGGTGCGGTCCAGCATCTGCGAAACAATGACCGCATCCGCGGTCCCTTCACTTCCTGCCCAAAACCGCATCTGCGCCCTCCTAGCTGCTTCTGCGGCTCCACACCTGCGGCCAAACCCTCGAAGGTGCGGTCACACCAGATACCAACAACTTCAGTTTTTTCAAAAGTTCCATTTTTGATCCGTTAACCACCCGGAATCCACCCGAGGCCCTCTGGACCCCAACCAATCATAACAACCAGTCCCAAAACACATTACGAACTTGCTTGTGGACTCAAATTATATTAAACAATGCAAAAACCACGAATCAACCTCCAATACAAACTTTATGAATTTTAGAATTTCAAACTTCTACTTTCGATATTTAAACCTATCAAATCACTTCAGATTGATCTCAAATTTTGCACGCAAGTCATTGTCACACACCTTTTTAACACTACAACCCCGCGAAGGGCATAGCTAAGGCAGTTTTTTCAATTTAGGGAAAATTAAAACGGGCTCTAATTATTAAAGATATTTTCAGAGTCGCCACTTGGAATAATTAATGGTGTCCCAAGTCACCGATTTAGATCCCGAATCGAGGAAGATTTGACTCTATGTAATAGCGAACCAGAAATCCGTGTAAGGAATTTTGTTAACCCGGGAAAAGATGTTAGGCACTCTCGAGTTTCGAGGTTCTAGCACAGTCGCTCAAATATTATTTTCGGCTTACTTACCTGATTTTAAAGCACGTTATCCTATAGTGCAATTTTAAAATTATTTACCGCTTTTGATTAAAGTTTAAAAGAAATATGAACGTCGCTTAAAAAATGTGTTTGGATCACGTCACATGAAATGCACCCGGATCCGAGACACATTTTACTCAACATTTTGGAATTTAGACTGGGGTCACATGAAATGCACACTCGAGTTTAGGAAGATAAAATTATTAAATAACGCACCTGAAGTAACTAACTTGTTGTTAACTTTGCGGGACGCCATGAAACTTCGCTAAATGGCTCACCCAATTTCTAAATATTTTATAAAGTTATTAAAAGGGCCACACAATTTGTGATTTTATTTGGTGCGGCGCACCTCGTTTCATTTAAAGGCCATCCTAAGGAGACTTTCGTTCTCTATTTAATATTATCCCTGCAAGCCTAGTTAATTAATGCCATAAAACTCGGGCCTCAAGTTCAAGCCTGAATTTAAACAAGAGGAAAACCTCTTAATTTAAAATCACAACTTAACTTGGAAGGCCTGAAATTCCCACACAAAAACAAATCGCAGCTACGAAACCAACCTCTATCATTTGGGCCTTGCACTGATTCCCAAATTCGATCAGGGAACCAATGGCCTTTGAAGGAAGAAAAAAATGATGGGCCAAAGTTGATAGCTCAAAGCACGTTTCATCACAAGCTAGCATTCAAGAAAATTGGAGCTGTACAAATACTATTATCCTTTTCTACAATCTGCCGTTTTGTGACCATGATCGATATGGAATTCGCATCAATGATCAGGATTGCGTCTGTTTGGATTTGATCTCATTTATTTTGCCTACCATACCTTATCTCCCATGCTTCTTAAAACAGCTACGAGCTCCGAAGTGTTTACATTAAAATTATAACCAACAAATCATGCCTTTAGGTTCCTATCTGTTGAATCACGTTCTCAATCTAAACGTGTGTTGATTCAAGTAGGTTTTGATAAATGACAAACCAACGAGGATGGAACAATAACAGTCCAAGTACAAGAGAAACAGTACAAGGTCGAGAATTGCAAATGAAGTTAACTGTTGAGTCGTCCTATTTTGTAATCTTGACTCAACGACATATTCTAATATTGGCTCTCACATAAAATCATTTTTCATCAAATCATGCATCTTTATGTTCAAACAAATAAGTTGCATTTTAGCCAAAATGATTTTCAAACTTGTATTTTGAATCTGGACTAACAACAATCGATTGTCATAGATCAACAATCGATTGTCATAAAGACTGCTTAAATGAATTTTTGGAAATAGCTAACAATCGATTGTCAATGGTAAACAATCGATTGTCATGAGACAATGAATTTTTCAAAGTAGCAAAACAATCGATTGTCATAACTAAACAATCGATTGTCTTGAGGCAGTGAAATTTTTCCAAAATGCAAAACAATCGATTATCATGGTTTAACAATCGATTGTCACGAGGCAGTGCAAAATCTTCTATAATTCACAACAATCGATTGTCATAGTCTAACAATCGATTGTCGTAGTACCGTTGTCATGCTTTTGAAATTCAAATTGACAATCGATTTTCCTCATGCAACAATCGATTGTTGAAGCTGCAAAATCCCAAACAGATTTTTACAATCATTTTTGTTCTTAAAAGTCAAGATCTGTTAGTTGAGAATTTATTACACAATCTGGTTTATTCAAAACGTTGTCAGAAATATTTTGAATTTGTAAACCACAATCGATTGTCAAGGTGTAACAATCGATTGTTGAATTTCCGAATCTATCTTTTACAATTGATTTTCAAAGATCTGTTGAAATATTGGTCTAACAATCGATTGTTAAGGTCTGACAATCGATTGTCATAGCACAAATTCAGGGATTTTGTTTGACAATAAGGCAACGGTCAGAAACTCTTTAATTCTATAAAACACTCCTCAGAAACACGTTTTTACTTAACACAACTGATCCAAAATCTGTGAAAGTTTACAATCTACATTTGCATATCATATCATTCAAATACATTATTTTTTTTAGAGCCAATCTTGATTAAGTTGTTGTGTTCTTGAGCTGATTATTTGTACTCATATCCACTCTGTAAGAGAGTATTGTTTAAGTGAGTAGAAAGTGTTTTGTATACACTTGTTGCAAGAGGGAATATTGTATTTCTTCTTGAGAAGTCTTGGAGTGAGGTATCTCCAAGCAAGGTTGTTTGAGGCTTGTGTGATTCAAGTTCTCAGGTTGTAACGGTTCGTTAGGCACCCGTAAGCTTAACAGAGAAGTCTTGGGGTGAGGAATCTCCGAGCAGGTTGTTTGAGGCTTATGCGACTTAAGCTCTCAAGTGTAAAGGTTTGTTAGGTACCCGTAAACTTAACGATTTGCTGAGGCTTGTGTGACTCAAGCTCTCTGGTTGTAACGGTTTGTTGAGCACCCGTAAGCTTAACGAAGTTAGTGGAAATCTCGAGAGAGCCTCTCGGGGACTGGACTAACCACAAGGTGTGGCGAACCAGTATACATCGGTGTGTTCTTTCCTTACTCATTTAATTTCCGCACTTATTTAATTCCTGCAGTTTTCAATTCCGCAAATCGTATTTAATTTCGCAAAATTTTTATAAACGCTATTCACCCCCCCTCTAGCGTTAAGCACTCGTTCTAACACTATCATCATCCCGTGACTCTCATGCGTTACAATCATTCTCATACCTTGATAATGAGCCCAATTCTCTATTTCTAGATCGTAATCTACGATCATACCTCGAATGATCATGCTTGACCGTGAATCTTTTCCACCTGGGCCCATATATGGTTCGTACCTATTTTTCCCGGACCTTTTTTCTGTTTTCACCCGTCTTGAACTCTCATTTTCTTATTTTTGAGGTCGTGAGATAATATCTTCCTTGATCCTTAACTTCGTGCTATACCTGTTGTAAATGTCATTCCATGTCGTTGTTGGGAATTCATGGACTTTCCTCGTGGCTTCTGAGCTTTATTTCATTCAAATTACTAGTGAAAGCTATAGCTGCCCAATTAACTGATACATGTAGTAGCATCATTCTTTCACGCTGGAACTTATCCATGAATTCTTTGAGCAACTCAGAATCCCCCTGTTTGATTTTGAAAATATCCTCCATTCTCTTTTTGACTGTTTGAGCTCCCCCGAATATGCTTTGATAAATAAATCTGCAAGCTCAGCAAAAGAATTTACGGAATTTTCTAGTAAAAGAGAATACTATGTTAATGCTCCCTTTGTGAGTGTTCCACCATTTTTTTTTGATCAATACTGATTCAATTTCTTGTTTGGGGTCAAGTCGTTGCCTTTTACGCCAGTTGTGAATGCAGTCACGTGGTCTCATGGATCATTTGTTCCATCGTATTTTAGAATATCAGACATTTTGAATTTCTTTGGGATTCGTAGAGGAGCAACGCTTGACTTCCAAGGTTGTTGTGAATATTTGTCCAGATCTATTCCTTTGATTACATGCGGTACTGCAGGTATTTGCTTTATGCGGTCACTTTGATCCTTGAGCTATTTCTGCAATGTTAGAACTAAATTTTGTAAATTAGACTTGACTAAGTTACCTGGTTCTCCATCTCGTTATTTACTGGGATTTCACCACTAGTTGAATTAACAAGTCCTGAACGAGGGTTTTCTAAAGTGTTAGTATTTGAAATTGGTGTTGATGGTGGCATAGGTAACTTGGCTAGCAATGGACTCAAGAGCTTTATTGACCTGTTGAGCGATCAACTTCTACAAAGCTTTATTGATAGCTTTATCGTTGATAAATTGAGCATTTGTATTTGAATGAGATATCAGGAGTTCCTTCTCGAGACCGCTGAGGCGAGCTTTATGGAGAAGGGATCGGAGTGTGAACATCTTGTGGGTCCCCTTGGAGTTGATTTCCTTGTGTGTTATTGTTAACATTTGAACGGAACCAATCTGTTTAACCAAAAAGAAGAATTTCGGTCAAAGCTTTACTTTTAGTCGAACTCGAGTTATTGATAATCGAATAGCAGAGAACAAAGTAAAGTAGTATATTTAGTTGATTTTTTTTGTGTCCTTACAAATGATCAATCTCCTTCTTTTTATAGTTATCTCTAAGATATAAGTGTTGTCTTCGTCATAATTGGGTTATTATAGACAATTAAATGCATTAATGCTACGTTACATAATTATTGTAATTTAATACAAATTCTCTAACATTTTCAATCTTTAATGCTCATCAAATATTGTATCTGTACTTCCTTATACTGTCAGATTCATTCTCCTAAATTCTTGGATTTAAATAGATACGAGCGTAGAGTCTACTCGTGCCCGTGCTTATGCTTATGCTCGTATATGTAGCAATTCGTGCTTCTTTGTTGATCATCATTCTTTGATCAACTTTTATGTCGTGACGTGTCATCCTTCAATTATTTCGATATGTGTAAATTCAATTTTTTCCAATACAATATTATTGATAGGGATGAGTGCATGAATTTGGTAACTAAAAAGGAAGCCTAGTTTTTTGTGAAATCATAGTGATGAAATTATACACTTGATTTTTTTAGTTCAATCTAATAATTAAAGATTTAGGAGTTCCATTTTACATTTTTTTTTCCATTTTTTAGTTAGCTATAAGGATCAGTACTCACCATCTTCGTGAATTTATACTTCCATTTTAGAACTTAAGTACGATTTTAATATAATAGTTGCTTGCTTTTTCAAAAAGTTTATACTCACTGGGAAAAGGTAATGCGCAATGTGCTGAGACTAATGTTAATTAAAAACTTAAGGATCGAACTTTGGGAATTGACTCATCTATAGTAAGGAGGAGTGTTTTCTCTTCATATTATTCTATGTTATGTTAACTCTCTTTATCATAAGTGTCATTTTTTCTTAAATCATTAGATAAGATTAATTCAAATTTGTAGTACATAATATTAACTAAAAAAGAAAAATATTTTCTGTCATGAATTTTTCAATTTCTAAGACTCAAATTTGAAACATCTAAGTAAGAACAAAATGATCTAATCCATCCCATGCGGGGATAAGTCGTATTAGATGAAATATCATTATATTTTGTTGGGCTTCAGCACATTAAGCATAAGCATCAGCCCAATGATGTTGATACAGGCCCAGTCTAGCAGCAGCTCAAGGGCATTCTTTATTTAGTCTGTATATACAATTTTGTATAAGTTACAGGGGTACACATGTAATTACACACACAAAATTATAGATATTTTTGATATAGCTGTACATGGACAGAAGGTTCGAGATATAGATTCATAATTGCATTTTTTCATTTCTTCAGTTCATCTTTTTCTCTCTTCTCTCTCTACTTCACTGTTCTTCTTCTTCCTCATTTTCTTTCAATCGGAGCTCATAGAATGTTGTCATGGTATCAGAGCCAGGCCCATCGCAATTATTGTTACCGATGTTGGGCCCCCATTTATGTTGTCCACGCTCCAGAGATCTGGGTGTGAGGGGGGTGTTGAGTTTTCCCACATCGGAGGGATTTGAGGTCCTTGGTCTCCTTATATGGCTTGAGCAATCCTCACCTCATAAGCTAGCTTTTGGGGTTGAGTTAGGCCCAATGTCCATTCTTATCACATTTAGAAATACAATGAGCCTCATTTGTTTTTATTAATATTAAGACGTCTGAATTTAAAATATATATAAAGATAATTGAATTTGAATATCTATCAAAATATTAAAATTCAAATTTTAAATAATTGAGATTATTTACGTTTTTAATATTCAGATGTGTAAAACTTATCTTTATTTAAAAATTTAGAAAATAAAAAGCTAAAGAATCTAATACTATATAATTAGTGATGATAATAGTTGATAATGGTAGCTAATAATTGTGGTGGATAATAGTATAATCAATGATGGTAGCTTCACTAATAGCAGTGATGGGTGATATATAATAATTGCTGATCATCGAGACTATACAGTTATTATTGGTTGCAAGGTAATAATCGTCAGTTATAGCACATAATGATTAGTGATGCTGACTATTGATCACAGGAACGGATCTGTGTTAGGAGGTTATCGGAACCCGTTAAATATATATATATATACTTATTAAATATTTTAGTGATGCCCCTAAATTCACAGAAACCTTTATGGTGAAGTTGGATGAGTGTATTTTTGAAGACTAGTCTCGCACGTCGTATTGGGAACGAAATCCAACTCACCCTGATTTAGGTCCTTTTACTTTTCTTTCAATGATTCTTATACTTAGTAGTATGTGATTTTTTAAAAATCTTTTTAAATACAATTATCATTTAGTATTTGTACGTAATTATTAACTTAATTTAATTAATATTATTCTTTTTCCAAGCCCCGCCCTTAATATCAAAAGCTTCTTTCTCCTTCCACAATTACTATGACAAAGCAGCAGCTTCTATCGATATGGCCATGATGATTGAGAATTTGTATGTTTGTTGATAAGGTCATGATCGTTAAGTTTTTAAATAGCTGCATATCGAAATTTATAGTGATTGATATATCTAAAAATAATATACTCCTATTGCACTTAAATTCTGGGCCGCCTCTAGTTGGTCGTAGTGATTGGCGTTAATCCTGGTGCTTGATAACGATCGCTCCACGACAAATAATAACTTCTGATATTATCCCTTCTTGTTTATATTTTTATTAATATGGTGCTTATGCTTTTCTAAGTCGAGAGTCTATTAAAAATAATTTATATCCTCACAAGGTAAAGATAAGGTTTATGTATATACTATTCTTCTCAGACCCTATAATATGGGATATTACTGGATATGTTGTTATTGTTATTGTTAATTATGTATAGAATAAATATACTTAATAATTAATTGAGATTCGAATATAAAAAATCAAACGCATAATGATTAGAATGTGAATGATTTTAAAAAAAAGTGAATGATTTAAAATTAAGAAACCCCATCGAATGTCACACAGGTGGCATGGTGTCACCTCTACCTCCTGTCCTTCAAGTAGGACCCGCTGCAAACTCTTGTAAGCCTCTAATAGCCGTCCATCTACACTATACCAACGCTCTGATTTTGATTACTCATTAGCATTACCGCTGATTACGTGACACGTGTCCACCGCATCACCGTGCTCCGTTTTCACTTTTCCCCTGCAACAAAACGTTTATAAAACCGTCCAGGTAAGAGATAATTAGAAGAGCAAAATTTCTCAGTGCCATAGCTTTGTTCTATTATTATTATTTTTTGTTAAGAGAAAGAGAGAATATGTCGTCTTCGGCAGTGCAGTTTGCTTCCCAGGAAAACAATAGTAATAGTAGTAATCATCAACATGAAGATGGAAATGAACGGCTTGATTCTGATCACCATAACCATCCTACGGCTCACAATATTTCCCTTCCTTCTGAAACTTTTCTCCAAGCTGCCATCTCTGTTAAAGACCAGGTGCTGTAATCAGAGGTCGAGTTTTATGAGTTCGGAGTTTTAGTCATTTTAAGTTATTGGATTCTAAGTTAACTATTTTTCACATATTAGATTTGAGCTACTGTAACGAAAACGAAAATAAACCAAAATCAGGGAAAACGAAAACGCTTTTCATGTTTGTTTTGCTGAAAAAGAATGTTTTGTTTTGCCGGAAAGTTCCTGGAAAGTTTCAAGGAATTTGCTGTATTTTTTAGTGTACACGGCGTATTTTAGTACTGTAATGCTAAATTTGGTGTGAATTCAGGTAGTAGATATGACATGGAAAGGAAATGGAAGGAGTGCTGGTGGCGTTACGGATCCGACGATGTATACAGGTTTGCTAGGAACGGCGTTTACCTGCCTGAGGTCGTACGAGGCTACCGGTGATCGGAAAGACTTGGAATTGTGCTCTGAGATAGTCGACGCTTGTGCAGAACTTGCACGTACTGTCACGAGGTTGTTACTTTTCCCACTTTTCAATTTGTTAGTTAATGCAATCCTAATACGGAATTAAATGTGTAATTAATGGATGTAAATTGGGCTTACCAACGTTTAAAATTGCTCTGGAATATCTTTTTTTTTTAAATTTTAAAAAAGAAACAAAGATTACTTGAAGAGTTGGTGTAGGGTCTCTCTGAGCAAATAATGCTAGGGATGTACGGAAAGGCTGACGAAGCATGCTAGGAAAAAATGTACTACTCTGTTTGTCCTGTTTTTTTTTTTTAAATTAAAAGCAATAAATATTTGTTCAACGGCTAAGCCAAAAAAGAATTAAATAGTGGAACATTTCTGATCTAGTAGAAAATATTATATGTCCTGGTTTTTTTTTTTAATTTTCGTGTTACTCATGTCTAGTTGCTGGTCCAAAATGTAACAGACTAGACTGGAAACAACATCAAAGATGTTTTTCTCCAAACAAAGTCAGAAGAGAATTTAGTTGAAGTGAAATAATGCTCTTTGTCAAGAATTGATTGAATATAAGTACGGTTTATTTTTGTGGTAAAGAAAAAATGAACAACTGGCTATATATGATTTTGTACAGAGTCTACTCTTTTTCCCAATTAAGGACAGAAGAATCACATCTAGGATAATACTCTAGTTTTGTCTTGCAAGAATTGTCTCCATCACTAGAGCTTGAAATACAGATGCCCTTTGTACAGAAGAATCGACTTAAAGATTTCTTAAAAAAACATGTGCTAAAAAACGGAAGTAGGGGTACTTGTGTAACGTGGAGTAATCAAGTCTATGTCTTTGTGGAATAGTACAATCTTTGGTACATCAGTCATACGTGGGCTTGATCTTATAATCTTTGGGAGCCCACAGTGGATTCTGTTTGTGAGTTTGAAGCTATATTAGTCACTAGAATTCTTTTACCAAGTCTTTATTATGGGGTCATTAAATATCTTATAGTAGTTCAAATATTCTATTTCTTATCTTTATACTTTTTTTGGGACCAGGCATGTGACTTTTCTGTGTGGAAGAGGAGGGGTATATGCTCTTGGAGCTGTTGCTGCTAGCTATAGTGGGGACCAACACAAGAGAGAGTTGTATTTGAACCATTTCTTTGAGGTACCAGCACCCCTATTGTGCTTTCCTTGAGGCAACCATACTTGTTTATATGAAATACTGTACTTCTTCAACTATAGTGGGGATTCATATGAGTTGTTTCACTAAATATGGGTATCTGCATACATAGAGTAATACCATGTGATTGTAGGTGCCTTCCCTTGATCCACTACCAGGAAAAAGAGGTGTGATCTGTCTATTTCAACAACTAAGCACGTGAAGCTAATGCTAGGGACCTCTAATTCAAATTATGGGTGCTCAATTATTTTTTAATCTAAAAATTACTACTGAGACTAGGTGCTTAATTAACATATTTGTATAATGTACTAGTTTTTTCTATATAACTATAAAGTTTGGCTCCAAAAGCTATGGGTGCTCAAACACCCATAATCCATAATGTACCTCCGCCACTGCTCTAATTTGATACAAATTGTTTTTAGACGCGTTGGGCCAGAATATGGGTAGCTAATGTCTAATTTATCTAAAAGACCAAAGGTTTGTGAACGGTGTCATGTCTTACTTGTTGAGGAGTGTTTCTGTTGAATTTTTTCTTAGCCTATGATGAGGATTTAGCTTAGCAACCCGTTAATTGTTGCTTAGGGTCATTTGCTTTTACCTATAAAGCAAAGATACTATTTTGTTTCATGAAATTTGTCAAAAGGAGTTTGTCTCCACCATTTATCTACTCTGAAAATTTTCATCGAACTATCAAATGACAACCTCACTGGCCTATAGTGGAAAATTTAATGTAAAGATCCATTGAAGTGGTTGTCATTGAACTGTAAATCAACAACACAGTGATATAACCAACATCAGCAATATAGCTCATTGTTGATGAATCTTGTTTAACTTTAGGGATAACAACTTCATAGGGGAGATGCATAAATTATTAGTTTTAAGAGCTTGTACATTCCTTCAAGTCATCATTTATTTGTAAGTTCAAGAAGTTATTCCCATAATAACAACTATGGCTCAATACCAAACAAGTTAAACTAGTTGGGTTGGCTATATGAATTCTCACGACTCTTCATTTAATCTCATCTCAGGAGGTAAAACATTTGACCTGGTGATGAGGAAAGAAAATTTGCTAAATTCATGCTCGCGATATTCTATATATGCTTGGGCAGTCGGTTAATAAAATATGCTAGCAAAGTAAACATACTGTAACTGCTTCAGCATCTAACGCGGTGGTGAATTTCGTAATGTTATTTTATTGTTTTAGCCTCTGTGTCATGTAAGTCCAGATGCCCCTCTGTTACTGCAGTAGTTTAGCTCAGCCCTGCTTGGAGAAACATTTAGATCTTTCTCCAATTTGTCAATTTCAGGTGGCACAGGAGAGAGCCCTTCCTGTTGGACCTGAAGATGGAGGTTTTGGAATGTCATATGACCTCCTTTACGGACGAGCTGGCTTCTTGTGGGCAGCATTGTTTATCAGGAAGTACATAGGGGCGGAGACAGTGCCAGATGAATACGTTATGCCTGTTGTTGAAGCTATATTAGCAGGAGGGAGAGCAGGGGCAACTGATAACCCAGCCTGCCCGCTGATGTATAGATGGCACGGGACAAGATATTGGGGCGCAGCGCACGGGCTTGCTGGTATTCTGCATGTATTACTTCATTTTCCGCTCCCTCAAGAAGATATCAAAGATGTTAAGGAGACCTTAAGGTACATGATGAGCAACAGGTTTCTCCACAGTGGTAATTATCCTGTCAGTGAAGGGAATCCAAGAGACAAGCTGGTCCAATGGTCCCATGGTGCTACTGGCATCGCCATTACAATGTGCAAAGCATCTGAGGTTAGTACCTATTAGACATTTAGACCCAGGCAATAAGTCTTCTACTGTTGTACCCCCGAGCTTATAAACACTTATGGGATTAAACTGGGTTTGTTATTGTTGATGTTGTTACCCGAGCTTATAATAAGTGATATATTCAAAGAAAACATTTAAGAAACTAAGTTAACAGTGACAAGCAAGTTTACATTCCATATTTTTTCAACTCGGATCTCTCATTAGGTTCTCATGTTGTAAAAGAGGGGAAGCACCTCGTCTCTTGGGATCCTCCGACCCCAAGTGTGGAGGTAGGTGGATGCAAGGAGGTCTATATGAATTCTTTTTGTCAAAAAGTAATACTGTGTAAATAGGGTAATAAACCTCTTTTTGCGTACATAATTTTGTGGATTCCTTTGACATAATGAACAGTGTCGCCTTGCTGTAAAAATGTTTTTCAAAAAATGTTTTGATTGTATGTTCATATTTTAGGTGCGGCGTTCTTGTATTTTTAAAGGTGGCTCAAAAATTGCTTTAAATCACGTGTTCGAATTCTAGGTGTGGCATTGTATTTTTTCGAAGTCATTTTGTTAGAATTCCCAACTCCACAGCTGCACTGACCCCTATCGGAAACACACAAAAAAGTACCTACTGTCACAATCTTGTTGAATCGAGTTGTGAGAATGAATAATGACCTCAACTTTACTGTTCTGCTGCAGGTACTGTCAAATGATCGGGAGTTTCGTGATGCTGCCGTAGAAGGTGGAGAGGTAGTGTGGAAAAACGGCTTGGTGAAGAAAGTAGGACTGGCTGATGGTGCATCTGGAAATGCTTACGCCTTCCTTTCACTCTTCCGTCTAACCGGTGAAAGCATATATGAAGAAAGAGCAAGAGCTTTTGCAAGTTGCTTATATCATAATGCAAGGACGATCGTGAATGCAAGGCATCATAATGAAGCAGATCATTCCTACTCTCTTTTCCAAGGATTAGGCGGCGTCGCTTGCTTCTTGTTCGATTTGCTTACGCCTGTAAATTCAAGGTTCCCAGGCTTTGAGCTCTAATCTGTGGCTTGTTTGAGTTTCAAGAGATGGGTTTACAGGAAAAAAAACATGTACTCTGGTAGGTTAATAGTGCAAGTTTACAGGGTCAATTAAGAGGTGGGAAATTGAGTTTCTTGCTTGCTTCCTGGTGTGAGCAAATACTAGTAAGCTATGTGATAGGATGATGTATGTATTTGCCTTTCATTTAGCACTTTTTAATAACTCTAATGTAATGGCAACCATGCTTCATTGTCCATGACCACTTTCTACATACTCTTACCTGCCCTCCTGCTCCTCCTTTGATTTAGTGGTTTGTTTTCTCAATAATAGCTTGAAATTACACTAACTTTTGAATAGCAGGACCAGAATTAACATGAATTATTATATGGTAACGCGAATAAGGCTGTAAAGTGGCCCGGTTCTGGGTCTATTTGTGCCTGATGGGCCGGGTCTTACGGTCCCGGTTCTGGCGGTTCTGGGTCTGGCGGTTCTCCAGGTTGGGACCGGCCCGTGACGGGTCTAAGCACCATGCGGTCCCGGTTCTGGCGGGTCTGCGGGTCTGACGGGCTTTTTTTTAAGTCAATATCTTGTATAGTAGTCATTAGTATAGTGTAGAATATATTTTATATGGTGCACTAAGTTATTAGTATATTATATATTGTGTTGTAGTAATTAGTATATATTGTATATTATGTATATATTGTGTTGTAGTAATTAGTATATATTGTATGTTATGTATATATGGATATAGTTATGTATATAATGTGTTGTAGTAAATTAGTAATTAGTATATATTGTATGTTATGTATAATATTGTGTTGTAGTAATTAGTATATATTGTATATTATGTATATAGTGTGTTGGTAAGTAGTATATATTGTATATAATGTATCTAAAAAAATGTTGTAATTAATATATTGTGTTGTATGTTATACATTGTATGTTATATAAATATTCAAGGATTGATATCAAAAGATATTCAAGGATATGATAAAGAGCATATTTATTGACCAAAATGGCATATCTTTCTTAGTCTTTCTTCCCCCGATGGAATGAGCACAGCAAGGTACTAATACCACCATTAAAAGGAAAAAAAACTAAAAGAAGACGTGCAAATGTACAAGTTACATCATAATTTATGTTGTATTTCTAACAAATCTCATAAATTCGTCAAGGTTGGGAGGAGGTTGTGTTGGCGGTGGTGGAAATGAAGTTTGTTCATCACCACTTCTGGGTGAAGTCGCTTCCTCAGCAAGTTCTGCTATCATTTCTTCATATGCCTCATCTATTGCCGGTTGTGATTCTGCTATGCCAAAGTTCTGTCTTTCTGCGGGGATCCAATCTCTAAAAAGCACTGATTTTTCCAAGCTCTCCCGCATCGAAGCTCTGTGATCACCGATTTGTAGTCTTGCTTGACTGAAAGCGTTCTCCGATGAAACAGTTGACGCTTGAATTGATAGAACATCCCGAGCCATCATTGCAAGAACGGGAAAATGCTTTTCCCTTGACTTCCACCATTCCAAAAGGTCGAAAGAGCCGTCTGGATTCTCCTTTTCTAGTCCCTATGACAAGTGAACTTGAAGCTCATTTAGATGGGAAATTTCATCAAAATTATCACCTTGAGAACCCCTGAACTCCGTCCACGATTTAAGAGCTGTTAAGCCAGCGGCTCTTTTAGACGATTAAAGTAGGGGTTGGAATATTTGGCCTAGCATGCTCTAACGCCTGTTTATAAGCATTATAAACAGTTTGAGCATTAATTTTAATTGATGCTTTCGCATCAGCTAGTGTAGCAATTTCGTCTTCTGAAAGATCTAAAGCTCTATAAATATTAGAATACCAAAAGTGAGGACCTCCTAATTTTATTGTTGGATTTAACATAGCAGCTACACCAAAAATATGAGGGATTGGAAAAAAATATTTTTTAAACTTTTGTTTCATTTCATTTATTTCAAGTTCATAAATATCCCCACCCTTGCTAAAATCAACAAACAAATCAGCTAGTGCGGCTATATAAACTAAACAGTTAGAAATGAGAGGAAGAAGTTTTCCTTTGATCCAACGGAGGAAAATTTGGCTGCCTATCCAAGCCATGTGAAAACTGCAGATATATGGTACAAGAGACTCGGGAATTTCCCTCAGAGGCACTCTTTTACATGTCAAAGAAAGATATGGTTCAGGAACTACCACCTATGGAGGAGGAACTCGCAAGCTGCAACACATGTCAATTGGGAAAACAAAGCAGGATGCCTTTTCCCGAGGCAACCTGGAGAGCATCAATGAAACTTCAATTAGTCCATACCGATTTGTGTGAACCACATGAGACAGCTTCTCTCAAAGGAAGTAAATATTTCATAGCATTCATTGATGATATGACAAGAATGTGTTGGATTTATTTTCTCAGGTTCAAATCTGAAGTACCTGAAGTGTTCTGGAAATTCAAAGCTTGGTAGAAAATCAAAGTGGTTGCAGGATACAAATGCTGAGATCAGATAATGGTACTGAGTGCACATCAGATCAAGTTGAAAAGTTCTGTGAAAATGCAGGAATTGAGCATGAACTCACTACCCCATATACTCCGCAACAGAATGGGGTTAGTGAAAGGAAGAATAGGACGATAATGGAGACGTCGAGGTGCTTGTTACATGAGAAGGGCCTACCAAATAATTTATGGGCAGAAGCAGCTAACACTGCTATTTTTTTTGCTGAACAGGTTACCTACAAAAGCAGTGGAGGGAAAGACACCTTTTGAGGCATGGCATGGGTACAAACCTTACTTAAAAAACATAAAGATCTTTGGTTGTTTGTGTTTCTCTTATATTCCACAGGTTAAGAGAGACAAGTTAGATAAGAAAGCTGTGTTAAAATTATAAAGTGTAACTTTTGGAAAATTATAGAATAGTGTAGAATATTATAGAAGTTAGGAGATATTTGTAAGAGATATTTTTAGATTAGTGTAGGTGATAAAAATATCTAGATATTTTGTAAGAAAAGTGTGGAGTATTCTAGAAGACGAATCTCCACCGTAGGATTAAATAGATCATGACCGTCCATTGAGGAGGTGGAAAGCCTATATATACCACCCCCTCCTCCACATTTGTATCATCCAAATCAAAAAAAGAAAATCCAAGTCTTCTTGAGTTAATAAAGTATTCTCCAAGTTATTCAAGTAAGTCCTCCACTTTCTTAGTTCTAGTATTTTTGGAGCTATATTTTCTTCTTCGTTCTTCATCAATTATGGTTGTGAGTCTTGGGCTAGTGAAGCATAATTCACTACTCTAAGAAAGCAATTTCCGGAATTTGGGAAGTTGTTTTTCTTCACATGGTATCAGAGCTACAAGGGTGTTAGCTTGGAATCTTGTCAAGTCACTCTTGGTGAAGAAGTTCGTTGGCGTTCCAAAAATGGATTCAAGTGGAAGAGTTGCCGGCCTTGGAATTGAGGTGCTTAATCAATCCAATTACAAGGTATGGAAGTCTTGCATGGAATCTTATATTCTTGGAGAAGATATATGGGAGGTTGTTGGTGGAGACAACAAGGTTGCCCCTACACCCACCGATACTAATGCCGATGCCGTAAAGAAGTGGAGGACTTCAAACGCAAAGGCGGAATTCGTGTTGAAGAGATCAATCTCTCACGATCTATTTGATCACATTGTTAGGTGTAAGTGTGCATCTCAGATTTGGGATACTCTAAGTGCATTGCTTAACAAGAAGAACGTTGTTCGGCTGCAATACTTAGAGAATGAGTTGACACGAACTACTCAAGGTGAGCTCTCAATCTCCGAATTTTTCTTAAAAATTAAAAATATTTGTTCGGAAATTTCTGCTCTTGATCCGGAGGAACCTATTTCGGAGGCTCGAATGAAAAGGAATATTATTCGAGGATTAAACAAAGAATATATTCCTTTTGTCACTTCTATTCAGGGGTGGGCTAATCAACCCTCCCTTGTTGAGTTTGAGAATCTTCTCTCTTCTTAAGAGTCTCTAGCAAAACAAATGGCTGGAGTCTCCTTATCCTTTCAAGGTGACGCCTTATTCTCTGGAAAGAAGAAAGTCTATAGACCAGAGAAGAAGAATGAAAGAGAGAGAAGAAAAGATGAAGGGGGAGAGCCACCAAAGAGTGCCAACGGGAAAAGAAGCACTATTCGATGCTATCGGTGTAACTTGCCTGGACACATCAAGAAGAATTGTAAGGTGAAGCTAAAGGGAGGAAATGTTGCTGCTAAAGCAGAACAAACCGAAGAGAATTGAGGTGGTTGCTTCTCAACGGAAACTACCTCGGTAAATGCTTACGCTAGCATCAACTTCAAGGATGACTGGATCGTGGATTCTGGTTGCGGTCATCACCTTACCGGAGATGACTCAAAGTTCACATCTCTTCAGAAACATGAAGGTAACAAAGCTATTCTCACCGCGGATAATACTGTTTATCCGGTAGAAAAGGAGGGTACTATCATTCTCAACAATGGCGGAGATCCTATCACTATGAAGAGTGTGTATCATGTACCTGGGATGAGGAAGAATCTCTTCTCGGTGGCTAACGCTATGGATGCTGGGCACTATGTTCTGTTCGAGCCAAATGGAGTGAAGTTCTTCCAAAATATCACTAAGGTGGAAGGAGATGTCGTTCACACCGGTAAGCGAGTTAAGGATTTATGTCAGCATCTACACCTTATGTTGACAAGATGAGCACGAATGATAATGCATCATTTTGGCATGCTAGACTGGGGCACCTTAATATGGATAAGTTAAAAGTCATGGTAAACAAAAATTTGGTTGATAGTTTGCCTCATATTACTACTTTTGGTAGTGGAACATTATGCGAAGGGTGTCAATATGGTAAGGCGCATCGTCTTCCATTTGATAGATCCCAAACAAGATACGAGGCACCACTAGAACTCATTCACAGTGATGTGATGGGTCCTACACGCACACCTACCTTCTCTGGTTATCGTTATATGGTGGTATTTGTTGATGATTACACACGATATACTTGGGTATATTTCGTGGTGCAAAAATCTGAAGTATTTTCCAGATTTTTGGAGTTCAAGGAGAAGGCCGAAGGTGAGTTTCAGAGGAAGATAAAACGGCTGAGGACTGATAATGGGGGAGAATATACTTCCCGGGAGTTTAATCAATTCTGCTCGAGGCAGGGAATACGAAGGCAGCTCACATGTGCAGACACTTCTCTGCAAAATGGCATTGCAGAGAGGAAGATTCGACATCTTATTAAGACATGTAAGAGCTGGTTATATGCTAAACATTTGACCAAAGTTCTTTGAGCCGAAGGTATGGCTTGTGCGGCATATGTGATTAATCGAGTACCACTCAGTCCGATTAATATAAAGTCCCCGTACGAAATGCTCTACAACGAGAAGCCAAATGTGAAAGACTTTAAGGTCTTTGGATCGATCTGCTACGTCCATATTCCAGATTCACAGAGAACTAAACTAGATGCTAAGGCAAGGAAGTGCATCTTCATTGGTTATGATGAAAGGAAGAAAGGCTGGAAATGCATGGATCCCGAGACAGGCAAGTGTAAAGTATCTCGGGATGTCGTATTTGATGAAATCTCTTCCTACTACAGTCCCGGTAGTGTTCCTGGAGATGCTCCTTCACCAGCTATAGAACATGAAGAGATGCCCGGAAGTCTTCCAGTGACTTCTTCAGCTCCTTGCTCCAATATTTCATCATCGCCATCATCACCAATGACGTATAATAGTACGTCATCTTCAGAAGCAAGAGATTCTGGTGATAGGGGGAGTAAGGTTACTTCTCGCGTGGATGAACAAAGGGAAAATATCAACCTGGAGGAGACAAATGGTCAAAGAACAACTCAATATGGAAGGCAAGTCATCAGACCTATTCGCTACCGAGATGGCAACATGGTAAGCATCTATCATTGCTTCAGTGCCGGTCCTATTTATGAAAATGAGCCTTCTTCCTATAATGAAGCAAAAGTTGTTAAGGAATGGGAAGAAGCTATGAATGAGGAGATGCACGCACTTGTGAAAAATGAAACTTGGGATCTTGTTCCAAAGCCCAAGGATGTGAAACCGGTATCTTGCAAGTGGGTGTATAAACTAAAGAAGAAGGCAGATGGGAGCATTGATAGATATAAAGCAAGGCTGGTTGCACGAGGATTCTCTCAAGTTTATGGAGAAGACTATGAGGAGACTTTTAGCCCAGTGGCGAAGATGACATCAGTTCGAGTTGTGATCTCCTTGGCGGCATCACTTGGGTGGAAGCTATGTCAGCTTGACGTGAAGAATGCTTTCCTGTATGGCGAGATTGATAAGGAGATCTACATGGAACAACCTTTGGGCTACATTTCTCCTACTCATCCAGACTATGTATGCAAGCTGAAAAAAGCGCTTTATGGACTCAAGCAAGCTCCCAGAGCATGGTACGGAAAGATTGCTGAATACTTGCAATTTTGTGGCTATCTTGCATCAGACTCAGATTCTAGCCTGTTCGTGAAGAAGCAAGGTACGCTCCACATGATTGTGCTACTATATGTGGATGATATGATTATTACAGGTAATAACGAATAGGAGGTTGCAAAACTGTGAGCTGAACTCTCGATCAGATTTGAAATGAAAGATTTGGGAAAGCTTAGTCACTTTCTTGGTTTGGAAGTGAAATATGTGAAAGATGGAATATTTCTTTCACAAGAAAGCTATGCGAGGAAGCTTGTGGACAGGTTTGGAATAAACACAAGTAAGCATTGCTCTACTCCTCTTGAGCCTAACATAAAAATTAGGCGTGATGAAGGAAAGCTTTTACCAGATCCACGTCCTTATCGGGCTCTTGTTGGTAGCTTGATCTACTTGACTATTACAAGGCCAGACATTTCATTTTCTGTTGGACTTGTTAGTCGCTATATGCAAGAGCCATGGAAACCTCACTTTGAAGCGGCGAAGCACATATTGAAATACGTGAACTCAACATATGACATGGGACTTCTTTACAAGAAAGGAGCTGATTTTTCACTACTTGGGTTCACTGATGCTGATCTAAGAGGTGACTTAGATGATAGAAGATCAACTTCCGGTTATGTATTCTCCTGTGGTTCAGCATGTGTTTCTTGGTGCAGTAAAAAGCAAGACTCGGTCTCACTCTCTACTACTGAAGCGGAATACAAGGCTTCTACTCTTGCTGCTCAGGAATGCACGTGGCTTCGTCGGCTTGTTGGGGATGTATTCTCACCAATTCATAAGCCTACAAAACTTCTTGGTGACAATCAAAGCGCAATAAAGTTGGCTACTAATCCGGTGTATCACGCAAGAACAAAATATATTGAGATTGCGCATCATTTCATCCGAGAGAAAGTTCTAGATGGTACCATTGAAGCATTGGAGGTTCGGAGTAATGATAACGTTGCAGACATCTTTACAAAGTCTCTTTCCAAAGGACCATTCGAGGATCTCCGTGGCGAGCTTGGACTTGTCTCCAAACGTTCACTTTAAGGGGGAGTGTTAAAATTATAAAGTGTAACTTTTGGAAAATTATAGAATAGTGTAGAATATTATAGAAGTTAGGAGATATTTGTAAGAGATATTTCTAGATTAGTGTAGGTGATAAAAATATCTAGATATTTTGTAAGAAAAGTGTGGAGTATTCTAGAAGACGAATCTCCACCGTAGGATTAAATAGATCATGACCGTCCATTGAGGAGGTGGAAAGCCTATATATACCCACCCCCTCCTCCACATTTGTATCATCCAAATCCAAAAAAGAAAATCCAAGTCTTCTTGAGTTAATAAAGTATTCTCCAAGTTATTCAAGTAAGTCTTCCACTTTCTTAGTTCTAGTATTTTTGGAGCTATATTTTCTTCTTCGTTCTTCTTCAATTGTGGTTGTGAGTCTTGGGCTAGTGAAGCATAATTCACTACTCTAAGAAAGCAATTTCCGGAATTTGGAAAGTTGTTTTTCTTCACAAGCTGAACCTGGAGCGTTTATTGGTTATAGCACGGTCTCTAAAGCTTACAGAATTTTGCAGCCTCATACAGACAAAATTATGATAAACAGAGATGTATCTTTTATGAAAAATAAGCAATGAGACTGGGAAGAAGGTAAGAAGAAGCAGATTACAAACAATCTACCGAAATCCGATGAAATCATTAATCATCAACTTGTAAGTGGAACGAGGTTTCTCTATGACATATACCAGAGATGCAATGTGGCTATTTTAGAGCCGTCTGGATTCGAGGAAGCCATTTCATATCCTCAGTGGAAAGCTGCAATGCAGGAGGAGCTTGCAATGATTGAGAAAAACGAGACCTGACAGCTTGTGGAAAAACCTCAAGATAGGAAAATCATTGGTGTGAAGTGGGTTTACTGCACTAAATTAAATGCTAATGGTTCTGTTAACAAGCTCAAGGCTAGGCTTGTTGTGAAAGGTTACTCACAGATTTTTGGAGTTGATTATTCGGAAACATTTGCTCCACTTGCTAGACTTGATTCAATAAGATTGTTACTAGCTATTGCTGCTTAAAAAAGTTGAAGAATCTTTCAGTTAGATGTCAAGTCTGCTCTTTTAAATGGTTTTCTGCAGGAGCAAATTTATGTGGAGCAGCCTCAAGGTTTTTCTGTAAGGGGACATGAAGATAAAGTTTATCTATTGAAGAAAGCCCTTTATGGTTTAAAACAAGCTCCAAGGGCTTGGTACAGTCAAATTGATGAGTATTTGCAAGGCCTAGGTTTTAAGGCCTAAGTGAATCAACTCTCTTTATTAAAAAAAGAGATTCTGATGTTGTGATTATATCACTTAATGTTGATGATCTTCTTGTAACAGGCAACAACCTTGAAATGATCAAGGACTTCAAGGCAGAGATGAAGAAAGTATTCGAAATGACAAACTTGGGAGAAATGTCTTTCTTGGAATGCAGATTCATCAAGCTCAAAATAAAGTGTTCATTTGCCAAAAAAAGTATGCAAGAGAGATTATGAAGAAGTTCAAAATGGAAGATTGCAAGCCTATGAACACTCCAATAAATCGGAAAGAGAAGCTGGTCAAGGATGATGGTAGTAACAAGGTTGACGAGGCTAGTTACAGAAGTATGATTGGATATCTTATGTACCTCACTGCCACTAGACCTGATATTCTTCAGGCACTAAGTGTATTGTCCAGATTTCTAAATTGTGCGAGTGAAACGCACATGAAAGCAGCCAAAAGAGTGATAAGGTATGGCAAGGGAACTTTAGACTATGGTGTTAAGTTCTCTAAGTGTCAGACTTTCAAGTTGCAAGGTTATTTTGATAGTGATTGGGCAGGTTCAGTTGATGATATGAAAAACACTTCAAGTAGCTCAATCAACTGCAGAAGCTGAATTCATTGCTGTAACTGCAGTAGTTAATCAAGCTCTCTGGCTAAGGAAAATCCTGTTAGATCTTGATCTGGGGCAACAAGCAAGCACATAAGTGTTTGTGGATAATCAGGCAGCCATAGCAATTTCTGATAATCCAGTTTTTCATGGTAAAACCACGCATTTTAATATGAAATTGTACTTTCTTAGGGAAGTGCACGAAGGAGGAGAGGTGAAATTGATGTATTGCAGTTCAGAAGATCAAATTGCTGATCTGTTTACAAAGCCATTTCATGTTAATAGATTTGAGTTTCTTAGAAGCAAACTTAGAGTCTGCAATTCTTGAGGCAGGAGGAGTGTTGCAGTTATCTAAAAAATTGCAATGTTATTGCAGTCAATGAAATCAGGAGCTTGGTTAGGCTGCAGAAATTGAGGAATACACACCAGATTGTGTTGACTCTCTTGCAGATATTTAGGATTCTATTTTTCTTTTGAAAGTTTATTAGGTATCTTCAAGTTCTGTTCCTCCTTTTTAGTTAGTAGTAGAGTTGTTTTAGCATATTTTAATAGTATTTATTGATAGTCAGTTACTGACTTGATGTATTTAAGCAAGCTTTCGTGATCAATAAAAATACAAATTTTTCAAGTCACTTTACTGCTCTTTGTTGTCAATAATATTAACAAAAACGCGATATGATGATATCCCTGCTGCCACGCCTTTTACTAGGAAATAAATATTTGAGAGTCCTCCATGTGTCAATATCAGGGACATCATCAAGGACAACAAAGTACCTCAATGTCTCAAAGGTTTGTTGAAGGTGCTGTGCCAACATGTTACCATTCATGGTTCAAGTGCTTGACGGGTACAGGTCATCGTTTAGATTAACCATGCTCAACAACATATCTGTAACAACAGAAAACCTTGGAATCTCAATCCATAATGTTCGATTGAAATTCTTACTCGCTGCTACATCATCAAAGATTTTCTTGACTAGGGTAGTTTTCCCTATACCTCTAGTTCCAACTATAGAAAGCAATTTCCATTCTTGATCCTCAGAAAGTAACCAATCATAAGCATTGATTTATGATTTTCAACACCTACAAGATCTGCATCATCATCAAGAATTACTTCTTCATGGTTATTACGCCATGTGATGTTGCTACATTCAGGACTTATTGTAACACCATATCTCTGAAGAAATATTTTATGTCCTTCAGAAATGACGATGATTCGGGCCCTAACATCTTCCAACATCACTTGAAGATTATCATTCTGAGCTTCAAATAACTTCTTAGGCATTAATGAATGATGGGGTTTTTTCCATGGCCATGATACCTTTTCTTGAAAATTGTTGCACATAACAACATGTTTTTCAAGAATATCTTGGACATCATTTGCAAGATCTTGTACTTGTTTGATCCATACTTGTAATTCAACATCTTCTTCTTCGTTTGCATCAGCTACTCTTGAGAAAGCCCTCATATGTTCAAATGCATCCCTGATATGAACAATTTCTTGTTCAATTCCTTCAAAATATTTTTGTTACTACTGATATTTGATTTATCAGAATTATAAGTAGTTCAGTCGAAAGAGGAGTCTTTGTTTAAATTTAAATTTAATAGGATAAGTTAGTTAAGATAGTTTAGGTTTTTTGAATTTGAATATTTATTCTCTTGATTTTTGTAGATTCTGTTTTTAAATTGGTTATTTAAAGCTTTGTTATGCTTAATAAAGTTATTGAGATACATTTTCAATCAGTACTTTTAATCTTTTTGCTGCCCCATCTTTTAAGAGACCAACAGTGCAATCAAGAGCCTCATTGATCTTACATGATCCGTGAGTTCTTCCAAAAAATCATTTTCAAATTATTTTTAACTAATATTAACTTTTAAACCCATTTTCAAACATGGCAAGCGACAGTCTCTCATTCAACGCCCCACAAACTTTCACCAACGAAAATTATTAGATTTGGTCGGTGAAAATAAAATCTTATTTTGAAACCTATGATTATGGAATGTTATAATAGAAGAAAGATCTTTACAACCACTTCCGGCAAAATCATTACCCAAATTAAAACTCCTTTAGAAGAACCTTCAGATAAGACAAAGTTGTTGAGATTGTTTTCTATGCGCAAAATCAAAAAGAAAAAAAGAAAATTTTTTTTTTAAGAGCAAGTCATATTTTAGATGGATGCAAGCTCAAAAACAGTTGAAAGAGTGCCAGTACAAATTGCCAAAGCAGAAAATGAGGAGGATCAACCTATTGCAGCAACAAAAGCAAGGAGGAGTGTTGAATGCACTGAACATGGTAAGCAATTAAGCACTTAATTCGGTCAATTACTTGCTGTCTAAAGTACCCATTGTAACCTGGAGTGTTCATTGTGTTGAATTATTCCTTAGCCATGTTGATGATTTTTTGCTTGTAGATCCGTTAATGAAAGCTGACTGGTAGTTGTAAAAGTGGTATCATGTAGAGATATGACAGCCAGAGGTATATATTTTGGAAATATATATGTATATATGCGTATAATATCTTAAATAATAGGTACTCCATATGTTTCAGTTTATGTGAACCTATTTACTTTTTGGTTCGTTCCAAAAGAATGAACCCTTTCTAAATTTGGTAACAATTTAGCTTGAACTTGCAACTCTACCTTTAATGGGAAGCTTTTATAATCACACAAATATTCTAGACCCCATTTGAACTTGTTTAGGACACAAAATCCAAAAATCTTCATCTTTTTTCTTTTAAACTCCATGCCCAGTCAAACAGTTTCACATAAATTGGAACGGAGGGAGTATGTATTTTGCTTGGCACCCTAAGATTCAAATCTTAGGCAGCTGCATTGGTCGATTTGGGTGCTTGACTTTCAATGCACTGTCTGCGTTCGATTCTGACTCTAGCATTTGCTCAAATTTCTATTTGACTGTGGCGCCCTTGCCGCTATCAAATCCTTTGTCCGCCTCTAATGACAATAGTATGTTTATTTGATTAATGAAAATCATGAGAAACGACATTCATGATACAACTGAAAGTCCAGAATGAGAAAATGAGGAGTAAACAGTAACATTTAGAACTACTTATTACCTTACAAAGTTATAATCTGGATTAACCAACTTTGTTTCTCTTTTCTTGCATCATCCTGTTCTTATCTACCCTACAACATTTTTACATGAACTCTAGGAATATGAGCAATTTTCCAGTAATCCCCAATTTGACTGTCCTTAAGCTGCACAGTCATTAACAGCTTTTCAGAAATTTCTTCCAGCAAAAGATAACCAAGCTTCCTCAAATGCTCAATTCCAAGGGGCAAATTCTCCATTAATCCACAGTTGCACAGTTGAAGCTCTTCAAGAAAAGGCATTGCTCCCTCTTCCAATTTCATCTGTCTCAACTTTGTAGGGTGCCAAATGCAAAATATCTTCAGCTTCTTGAATCTACCTGCCCCCAACCTCAATACTTATCCTTCAAAGGCTCGGTCAAGCAAGAGTTTCACAAGGTTGGGCAAATCTTGAAGAGTTTCTAGTGCATTGTCCATTAACTTGCTTCCTCTTAAAACAACAATGGCTAAGGCTTGAAGAGATGTTACCCATTGTGGAAACCTCTCCAAACGCCCTTCGAAGACTAATGTTCGAAGGGATGAGTGTGTAGAATGAAGGGGATAGTGCAAGTCAATTATGTCACCTACCCCAAAAGATGAGATAGTTAGTTGTTGAAGATTTATCAACTTGTCAAGGGAAGAACAAAGATCCCTTCCATGTTTTCTTCTCAGCTTCGCGATGTATAACATTCTTAGTCTTGTTAACTTTCCCATTTCAATCACCGTGCTTGTAGTGGCATTTATACGATTCACCATTTCTAAAGACACAAGAGTCCCTATCTTCTTAGGAGCTTCAAAACCATGTATATAGCCAGCAGCAAAGTGATTAATGAAGATATGGCGAAGATGTTGAAGCTTTAGTATCTCGACTGGCAATTTGCTTACCAATGTCTCCCTTAGATCCATGAACTCAAGGTTCTCAAGCTTCCCTATTGATCCTGGCATATGTGTTATCTTAGTGCTCCTCAAGTTTAGACACTTGAGATGAAACAATTCAAAGACTTCTTCTAGGATTTTCACTAATGGGGCTCCTTTTATGTCTAAAACCTTGAGTAGCTTAAAACTTCCAGATAACAGCTTCAACAATAATGAACTAGAGACAGAAGCTGATGAACCGAGCGTTATTAGAGTGTGAAGATGCTTAAACTGATCAATGTCTTGTATATCATTAGACAAATGATCATGGATTACTAGATGTCTGACCTTGTGACTCCTTTCTCTTGACTTGGAAAGAATGAATTCATACCACAAGTTATGGATTCTGAATGACTCTAACCTTCCATCAGGATGCTTTCTAGCAACTTGGATCAAGCTTCTGTTTGCAAGTTCATTGAGATAGCTTTCAGCAACTTGTGCAATTGCCTTTCCTTCTCTTTCAAGGACAAGCCCTTCTGCTGTCCACATCGAATCAGTCTCATCTTATCGATGACATGATCTTTTGGAATTATGCTCAGATATGTGAAACAAGACTTGAGATAGAAAGGCAAGTCTTGATAAGATAGATTGAGTATCCTTTTCATGTGCTCAGCTTCACTATAACTGCCTTGTAGCTTAGCAACAAGGCTGCCGTGAAACAACTTCCATGCCTCTGTGTTGTTCCCTTTGGTAGCCAGTGCACCAGCAATCACCAAAATTGCCAGTGGAAAACCGTTGCATTTATCTACGATGTCTTTGGAGATTTGCGTCAAGGGTGGAGGACATACCAGGCTACCTGAAAATACCTTTCTGCAGAAAAGAATCCAAGATTCTTCTTCAGACAAATCCAAACTATAAACGTGTCTATCACCGCCAGTTTCCACGCAAATGCTATTGCATAGTTCAGCAAAACGCGATATGATGATGACTCTGCTGCCACAGTTTTCAATAGGAAATGTACATTTGAGAGCCCTCCATATACCAATGTCAGGGACATCATCAAGGACAATAAAGTACCTTGATGACTCAATGAGTTGTCGTATGAACTGTGCCAACATGTTAGTATCCATGGCTTCAATGACTCGACGAGAATGGTCATTGTTTATAGTAATCATGTTCTTCATTAGCTCCTTAACATCAGAAACCCTTGGAATCTCAAGCCACAGTGTATGATTGAAATGCTTTTTCACTGCTGCATCATCATAGACTTTCTTGACTAGGGTAGTTTTCCCTAAACCTCTACTTCCAACTATACAATGCAATTTCCATTCTGGATCATCAGAAAGAACCCAATCAAGCAGCATTGACTTATGATTTTCAATGCCTAAAAGATCTGCATCATCATGAAGAACTACTTCTTCATGGTTATCACACCATTTATTAATGTTGCTACTCTCAGCACTTACCGTAACACCATATTTCTGAAGAAATGTTATATGTCCTTCAGAAATGATGACGATACGGACGTTGATGCCTTCCAATAACATTGAAAGATTATCATGCTGAGCTTCAAATAACTTCTCCGACAATGAAAGATGGGATTTTTTTCCATGGCCATGATCCCATTTCTTGAAAATTGTTGCACATAACAACATGCTTTTCAAGAATGTCTTGGAGATCATGTGCAAGTTCTTGTACTTGTTTGATCCATACTTGTAATTCAGCATCTTCTTCTTCTTTAGCATCAGCTACTCTTGAGAAAGTCCTCATCTTTACAAATTCATCCCTGATATGAACAATTTCTTGTTGAATTCCTTCAAGAAATTTTTGTCCGCCACGCAGCCAAGCTGAAAGCTGATGAACCAAATAAGTTATAGCACTCTCTGCCATCTTTTTCACTCAGTATAAAGTTTCTTCAGCAAGTTTATGCAAGGTGTTGGTATAACTTATGGTGGACCTTGGTGATCAATTTATATAGATCAAACTTTGAACTGTTTTATGCTCCAGAATCGCGTTATGTAAATGATTATTGCAAATTGCAAGGTTAAGAAGTATTATCCTGTTTACTGATACTAGTTGGAGTATCTCTCTTATTATATATTAATGCTATATGAGCTGACTTTGAACACACTTACTGTGGCCAGCTATTTGGAGGTTACTTCATTGACTATTGGCTGTCCAGAAACACTGATTTTCAACTTGAATGTTTACACAAGAATCTCCAATATTTATTCCTGTAAAATAATTAACATAAACATTTGTGCAAACTTTGCTACTGTATCCTAGCAACATTTTTCTCATCTCGAATTGAAGTCGTATGATCTATATTTGCTAATCTCCAAGCTCGTAGATTAACCACTCAGTACATATGTGTTAAATGTTGTTGAGTGATGAAAAACAAATTATTAGCTAAATCTTTGCCCGTAATAAGGTATTCCATACCTGCTTGTGTGGTCAGTCACCATCGACATGGCTGATTTCCATTTGTAACAACCCTGCCCGCTAATGATATTGTCTCCTCTGGACCTAGGTCCGCACAGGTTTAAAACACGTCACTAGGTTCTAACGCTTGTTAACTCATATACCCAACATCCCTCTTGTGTTTTGCCGAGGTGGAACACTGTCTAAAGTCATGGTGTTACATGGGCAACAACAATGCCGGATAAATACTAGTAAGCTATGCAACGCGAAGTAACAACTGTCAATATTATTACATTACCAGCCAACATGAACATCAATACACCTAAAGAGCACCTAAACACACATCTACCTTCGAGGAAGCTTGATGTGTGGAATATTTAGGCCTCCAAAATAACACGAAGTACACAGAATTCTTTGTAAAACAGCATTCCTACTTCTAGCTTTTCTCGACACACTAAGGAATTCTACTCTATCTACTAATTCTTTTTTTATCTGATCTATATCTGTTTCAATATGTACACTTTGACTCCTGAAAATGATCCATTCCTCGCCCTCCAAGTATGGTAAATTATTTCTCTCTATACTGCTGCTATTAACTCCTTTGTGACCTTATGCCAATGCTTCTTCCTGATTGTTTCCATCACCAATTTCACCCCTCCGGCTTGGAGTTGGATGTCCAACTAGTCTCCCGATGCACATATTGTATATATGATTGCTCAATCTACCAAAGTTGTTGCTTTGATATTTTCTGGAAGCATTTGTTTCCTCCATTTGAACTTAGGAATTGTACAAAATCCAGAGGAAGAAGAGAAAAATGGTGGAAACTATACAAGCTCAATTCAATTGTATATGCTGAGATATCTGTAAAACAAATGTAGATAGCTGAATTCTACATGACTGTCAAGTTGTAAAAATGATACTATTTACGGTTAAAGAAAATCATATGGGAAAAGGCGTTCATGGTCCAAGAGGAAGTTCAGAATGTGATACCTAAAAATGAGAAAATGAGGAGTAAAGAGTAATATTTAGAACTATTAATAACCTGAGAAAGTTATAAGCTTAATTATCAAAGATAAAATGGTACATTTCAATGAGACTTCTTTTTTCTTTTCGTGCATCATCCCATTTCTATCTACATTCCAGCTTATTAACTGGAAATAGCCTCTTGCAGAAATGCAAAGTAAGGCTGAGTACAATAGGCTATTGTGGTCCGATCCTTCGCTAGACCCCGCGCATAGCGGGAGCTTAGTGTACCGGGCTGCCATTTATTCTAGCTTATTAACTACTCTTCTATGTGAAGTCCAGGAATATGAGCAATTTTCCAGTAATCCCCACTTTGACTGTCCTTAAGCTGCACTGTCATTAACAACTTTTCAGAAATTTGTTCCAGCGACAGATACTGAAGCTTGCTCAAATTCTCAATCCCCAAGGGCAACTGCTCCATTAATCTACAGTTGCGCAGTTGAAATTCTTCAAGTAAAGGCATTGCACCCTCTTCCACTTTGATATGTCTCAGTTTTTCAGAGTGCCAAATACATAATTCCTTCAGTTTCTTGAATCCAACTGCGTTGAACCTCAGTTGTTCGCCTTCATAGGCCCGGTCTAGCACCAGTTTTACAAGATTTGGCAATTCTTGAAGAGTGTCTAGTGCATTGTCCATTAATTTGCTCCATTTTAAATGAACTGAGGTCAAGGCTTGAAGAGATGTTACCGATTGTGGAAACCTCTCTAAACGCCCTTCGAAGACTAATGTTCGAAGGGATGAGTGTGTAGAAGAAAGGGGATAGTGCAAATCAATAATGTCACTCACCCCATAAGATGAGATACATAGTTGTTGAAGATTTATCAACTTGTTAAGGGAAGAACAAAGATCCCTTCCATGTTTTCTTCTCAGCTTCGTGATGTATAACATTCTTAGTCTTGTTAACTTTCCCAATTCAATCAACGTACTTGAAGTAGCAATTATACAATTCACCATTTCCAAAGACACAAGAGTTCCTATCTTCTTAGGAGCTTTAAAACCATGCAAAAATCCATCACCACGTCGATGAATGAAGATATGGCGAAGATGTTGAAGCTTTAGTATCTCACCAGGTAATCTTTTTACCAATGTCTCTCTTAGGTCCAAGAACTCGAGGTTCTCAAGCTTTCCTATTGATCCTGGCAGATGTTTTATCTTAGTTTTCCTCAAGTTTAGAAACTTGAGATAAAACATTTCGAAGACTTCTTCTGGTATTTTCACCAATGGGGCTCCTGTTAGGTCTAAGACCTTGAGTAGCTTAAAACTTCCAGTTAACAGCTTCAACAAGAATGAATTAGAGACAGAATCTGATGACCTGAGCATTATTAGAGAGTGAAGATGCTTAAACCGATCAATATCTTGTATATCGCTAGCCAATGGATCAGCGATTACTAGATGTCTGACATTGTGAGGCCTTCTTGTATTTCTTCACTATTAGTTGTAGTTGCAGTTACCCTTTCTGCTGACTTGGAAAGAATGATTTCATACCACAAGTTATGAATGGTGAATGAATCTAATCTTCCATCACAGTACCTTTCAGCAACTTGGATCAAACTTCGGTTTGCAAGTTCATTGAGATAGCTTTCAGCAACTTGTGCAATTGCCTTTCCTTCTCTTTCAAGGACAAGTCCTGCTGCTGCCCACAGTCGAATCAGTCTCATCTTACCGATGACATGATCTTTTGGAATTATGCTCAGATATGTGAAACAAGACTTCAGATAGAAAGGCAAGTCTTGATAACATAGACCGAGAATCCTTTTCATGTGCTCGACTTCACTATAACTACCTTGTAGCTTGGTAACAAGGCATCCGTGAAACGACTCCCATGCCTCTTTTCTTTTCCCTTTATCAGCCAAAGCACCAGCAATCGCCAAAATCGCCAGTGGCAGGCCTCTGCATGTCCGTATAATGTCTTTGGAGATTTGCATTAGAGATGAAGGGCATAATAGGCTGCCTGAAAATGCCTTTCTGCAGAAAAGAATCCAAGATTCTTCTTCAGATAAAGGCTTCAAACTATAAACATGACTATCACCACCAGTTTCTGCACAAATGGTATGGCATATCTCAGCAAAACACGATATGATGATTACCCTGCTGCCACAGTTTTCGATAGGAAAGACACATTTTAGAGCCCTCCATGTGGCAATATCAGGGACATCATCAAGGACAAAAAAGTACTTTGATGACTCAAAGATTTGTCGGATGAACTCTGCCAACATGTTAGCATCCATTGCTTCAACTGCTCGACGGCTATGTTCATTTTTTGGAGCAATCATGCTCTTCATTAGCTCCTTAACATCAGAAAACCTTGGAATCTCAATCCACTGTGTATGATTGAAATGCTTTTTCACTGCTGCATCATCATATACTTTCTTGATTAGGGTGGTTTTCCCTATACCTCTGGTTCCAACTACACAATGCAAATTCCACTCTTGATCATCAGAAAGTAACCAATCAAGAATCACTGGTTTGTGATTTTCAATTCCTACAAGATCTGATTCATCAACCAGAACTACTTCTTCATAGTTATTACCCAATGTAGTAATGTTACTACTCTCAGCACTTATTGTAACACCATATTTCTGAAGAAATATTTTATGTCCTTCCGAAATGACGACGATTCGGGCTTTGATCCCTTCCAATAACATTGATAGATTATCATTCTGAGCTTCAAAGAACTTCTCAGATATTAATGAGTGATGGGGTTTTTTCCATGGCCATGATCCTTTTTCTTGAAAATTGTTGCACATAACATGTTTTTCAAGAATGTCTTGGACATCATGTGCAAGTTCTTGTACTTGTTTGATCCATACTTGTAATTCACCATCTTCTTCTTCGTTTGCATCAGCTACTCTTGAGAAAGTCCTCATCTTTTCAAATTCATCCCTGATATGAACAATTTCTTGTTGAATTCCTTCAAGAAATTTTTGTCCACCATTGACCAAGGTTGAGAGCTGATGTACCAAAAATGATATAGCACTCTCTGCCATTTTCACTCAGTATATAATTTCTTAAGCAAATTTAATGCAAGATGTTGGTGTACTCATGGTGGAATTTGGTGATCAGTTTATATGGATCAAACTTTGAACTGGTTTATGCTCCAGAATCGCTTTATGTAAATGATTATTGCAAATTGCAAGGTTAAGAAATATTATCCAAGTTATTACTAGTTTACTACTACTAGTTGGAGTATCTCTCTTATTTTGTATTCATGTTATATGAGCTGACTTTGAACAAACCTAACGTGGCCGGCAATTTGGAGGCTGCTTTGTTGATTACTAGCTGTCTAAAATTTTGATATTGTCAACTTGAACGTTTACACAGAGATCTCTAATATTTCTTTCTATAATTTGTCAATTTTGGACAATGCGAGTAACATAAGCTATTTCTATAGGGATGGACAATATTAACCATATTTTAATTAAAAATTCATATGGTAAAGTCTTACTATTAATTATCTTTATGTATTTGGGATTTCGTTTAACTTTCTTGCATATATACATGGGGCAGAAGTATTAAATGTATCTAGTGATTTTTTAGCTAACTTGACAAGGATTTGCTTAATAAGGAACTTGTGCGTATACTATTAGTGTAGTGTTGTCCGTCAAGTTTTTCTGTTAAGTGGACTAAGGATGCTCAAACATAGTAAATGTTTAATTCAAAAATAGATTTTTCTGTCAAAGTCAATATCTAAAAAATATCGGATTACTGATAACCAAAATTAATTCATCTCTCTGATCGATAATTTGTAGAATAAATTAAGGAATAAAAATACATGACATAGAAAATATGGAACATGTTGAAAATTACTCCCAAAATTATGGTCTACAACTTTGAGAATAAATTAAAGAATGATTGCATACATTTTAATAATTATTCGATGCCATTACAAATGAGATTTCAATCTTTATATAGGAGCATACAACTATAAAGGTTCCCCTACTTAATTCGGACTCACTAATGGTATTAATTGTCTTGATTGTTTGTTTCTATATACAACTGTAATGGTAATGTTTATGGCTAAAGATTCCTTGTAACCGTATCGATTTTCATTTCTTATTTATGTCGTGTTCGTATATATTCCCTTCTTTACAACTTTTATTCATTTAATTTATGTTCTCTTTTTACAGCTGTAAGGTTCGGTTTTTTTCTCAATATAACCCCGTAGGTGTTTCTCCCGTGCCTTTTTTGTATTCTTGAACTCATCTAATTAAGAACGCCATTTTTCACCGTATTAATGATCCACATATCATGCTTTTTTTCCACCAGCACAATAAAATTAAAGGGTGATTAGTTCTCAAGGTAATATATGAAGGACAAAATTAAATCTACCAATCTCCAGATTTCATCAAAACTTGCATTTGTTTTCTAAGGGGAGGAATTCAAGATCACGTTACTGGAGGGAGGATTGCAAGATCAGTTGCTGATGCTGATGTCCAAACTCAGGGTGCTGCTGGAGACGAGGGTAGAGCGAAGCCTGGATGAAAGTTCGGTCGAACACAATAGCTTTTGTTCAAATAATGTATTTGTTAAGATATTCATTAAATATGTACACATATTAAATTTAGAACACAATTATTAACACTTGAAGTCGTTGTTTCCAATATTAAAACTCACATAATCGAAATTCTAGCTCCGTCTCTGGCTGGAGGAGTGCATTGAGCAATATTGAGTTTATATATAAAGATAACGTGTCAGGACACGTAGATTGGTCAAAGAGTTACAACTGGCAAATAGGCACGAGTAGCAACAGATACGAGCAAGGGCAAATGAAGAGGCACGGAAAGTTATTTAAAAGACTCGTCACTTGTACCTATTTAAATAATTTAGATCCGAGAATGAAGGAGAATGAATATGACAATATATGAGAGTGCATATAAAATATTTAATGAGTATTAAATGTTGAATACGTTGGAGAATCTGTAATAAATATAATAATTGTAACGTAGCATTTAATATCTTTAGTTACTCATAATAGCCTTATTATGACAAAGGCAAAACGTATGCCTCTCAAATAGCTATAAAAGGGAGATAACTGGTCAACTATAGGGACACGAAACACTATCTGAATATACTTGGGTTTACTTGTTTCTCTTGATTATATTCTTGCTATCCCAATTGCTTTCTTTTATACGCTCTTTCAATTATCAGTAATCCGCGTTCTTTTAAATTATAACTTTCATCGAAATTCTATTTTTTTGGTTAAATAAATTGGTTGCGTTACCAGAAAATTGGTAATCTATTCACTTTAAGCTTAACTTATCTTGTTGCATTGACCATATCGACTAAAAATGGCAACATTCGAGGAAACCAAGAGAACCAACAACATCAGGTAGAAGAGAAAGAAAAATTAGCTTAATCCTTCAAATCGAACCCTGAACTTTGAGTGGAACTCTTCATGCACTGTTTGGGAAAATTTTGAAAAACCCTAGATTTGGATTTTGAGCAGTTGTTGAGACGTTTGGGTGAGGTTGAGTGCGGATTTGAGATGAGAGGGTTAAGAAGGTTATAGAGTGTTGGTTTGGGGCTGGTTGGTGGTGGTAGGGTTTTGCCAAAATATTTTATTCATATTTGAGACGTTCGGCATGGATTCGAAGGAAGCTATGTGGGTATTGATGATGAGGAAGTTTAGGAGGACCTATCGTGTGATTTTGGTGGGAAGCGGAGGGTGCCGCCGGTCGCGGCGGAGGGTGAGAACTTCTGAGTGATATTTGAGAAGTTCAGGTGAGATTCGAGGGACGGGGTTTGGGTATTTGGAAAGAGGGGAAGGAGAGAAATACATGGCATTAATTTGGTTGCCATTGGAGCTCCGATGTCGCGTAGGTGATTTCCGGCCGACGGCGGACGATGGTGGACGGCAGAGGCGGAAGGGGTTCTCTAGGGTTTGTGGGGTGTGAGAGAGGAGGTGGGCTTGGGGGTGGGGTGTCATTTGGACATATATATACTTAAGGGTCTAAGCTTCTCGACCGTTAGATCAAAAAACCTAGACGGCTAGGATCCATTTTGATGAAACGGCATCGTTTGGGTTCATAGGGGTGATGGACCGAGTTAGGGCATGGGTGTTGGGCCGGTTCTGGGTAAATTTTGACCGAGTTTGAGGGGTTTATAGATTGGGCTGGGGTATTTTTGGCCCACATTGGACATTTTTAAGGGACTCAATTTTGTAGATTTTCTTTTCTTTTTCTTTTCAAAAATTGAAATTAAAATAATACTGAATTAAATCCTAAAAAATTAAATTAGTCTACCTAATTATATTAAACCCTAATTAACTCAAATAGTTAAATATCAATTTAAAGTAAATCAACAAAATTCAAAGTTAAAACTAATCAAGGCAAAAAATAAATTAGAAGTTTTTTATTTTTGTATTTTTTGTAATATCCTAATTACCAATTAATTCAAACTTATGTAAAATCAAATCCTAAACACAAATGCAATATTTTGTATTTTTATGACTTATCTAAATTAAAAACGCACAAGAAAAATGCAAACAAACATGAAAATTATGCAATTAAATTCTAAAAATCAAATAATTAAAAGAAAAATCCTAAATTTAAAAAATTTTATAAGAGTAATTCGCGTGGGGCAAAATTCACATGCTCACACTCAGTTCTTTCTTGCCTCCTGGTTTAAGCAAATACTAGTAAGGTATGCACCAAGGTTTTGTATATATTTAATGTTTATGTCACCACCTTTTAAAGAACTGCCTCTCTACAGGTAAGGTAGATTTGCGTACACAATCTTTCACCACTTTTTAGAACTAGCCATCCATTTCTATGGCCCTTTTTACCTAACAATCACGTGAGTTCCGTTTCCATTTTGGTTTACTGGTTTATTTTTGCCAATAATTGCATGCAACTATTCTTATATTTTGAACTAAAGAGTACTTATATTTTGAACTACTAATAATGTTAAAAGTTTGAATATGAATATGTTACTAATCTCTTCTCTTGCATTATCTCATTCCTAATAACCTTTCAGCTTTTCTGCAAATCTTCTAGTCTATATGAAGTCCGTGAATATGAGCAATTTTCCAGTCATCCCCACTTTGATGTCCTTAAACTGCACAGTCGTGAACAACTTCTCAGACATTTGTTGCAGCGAAAGATACTGAAGGGTGCTCAAATGTTCAATTCCAAAGGGCAACTCCTCCACTAATCCGCAGTTGCGCATATGACGCTCATAAAGAGAAGTCATTGCGCCCTCTTCCACTTTAATCTGTCTCAGTTTTGTAGAGTGCAGAATACGCAAGTCTTTCAGTTTCTTGAATCCACCTGCCCTGGACCTCAATTCCTCGCCTTCATAGGCCTGGTCTAGCACTAGTTTTACAAGGTTGGGCAAATCTTGAAGACTGTCTAGTGCATTGTCCACTAACTTGCTTCATTTTAGATGAATTGTGGCTAAGGCTTCAAGAGATGTTATGTTGAAAAATAAACTTGATTTTGGGTTATGTGTTTGGGATTTGGGCTTGCATGTATCCAAGTATATTAGATCAAGATTGTAGTCCATTATCTAGAAACTTGTTGCAATATGTAGTAGTCAAAGTGTGTAGAATAATCTTGTAAAATATCTAAGTCTAGAACTATCATGAGAATACTTAGGAATTATCTAGATACTAGTAAATGATGAAGTGTTCTAGACTATTCCATTGTGTAGTATAAATAGAGGTATCACCCCTCATTTGTAATCAAGCAATAAGCAATGCATTCAAGATCAATCAAGCTTCTAAAATCATCAATCATCTCTTCCACAAACAATATATATATATATATATATATATATATATATATATATATATATATATATATATATATATATATATATATATATATATATATATAGCCTCATATTTCCAACAAATTGGTATCAGAGCTTGGTTTGACAAGATGATGGCCAACAATGTCATCACGTTTCCTCGCCTCACAAAGGATAATTATGATCGATGGAGCACCCAAATGAAGACCTTCCTAGGTGGAAAAGACCTATGGGATATTGTGGAGCAAGGTTATGAGGAGCCTAAAGACAATGGCTCACTCACGAAAGAAGAAAAGCGAGACAAGATCAATGATCAAAAGGCTCTTTCCATCATCCAACAAAGTGTAGATGATGGAGCTTTTGAGAAAATCGCAAGTGCAACCACCGCCAAGAAAGCATGGGATATCTTAGAGAATTCTCACAAGGGAGTTGATAAGGTGAAAAAGGTTCGACTACAAACCCTACGAAGTGAGTTCGAATCCTTAAATAAGAAAATCTTTGAATCAATTTTCGATTATTTTACAAGAGTCTAGGCGATTGTCAATCAATTAAAGAGGAATGGTGAAACTCTAAGCGATGAAAGAGTCATTGAGAAAATTCTTAGATCATTAGATTCAAAATTCGACTATATAGTCGTAGCCATCGAAGAATCTAAAGATCTAGATACAATGACTATCGATGAACTCATGGGTTCACTACAAGCCCATGAAGAGAGGTTCAATAAGAAAAATAAGGAGCCTTTGGAGCAAGCTTTACAAGCAAAACTCTCTTTCAAGGAAGAGAGTAGTGAAAAGACTCATCAAACGAGTCAACGAGGTCGTGGTCAAGTACGTGGCTGAGGACGAGGGGGAGGATATATCAAACGTGGAGGCAATAGTTCTTACAAAAATGAAGAAAGAAGCCAAGATTTTCACTCGACAAGAGGTCGCGGGAGAGGCTACACAAGTAGAAGGCCAAGGTATGACAACTCTCAAACTAAATGCTATAATTGTCATAAATTTGGCCACTATGCTTCGGAATGCGAGAAGTCAAACAATTACGTGCAAGAAAGAGCAAATTTTGCACAAGAAGATACAGAAGTCGTGGAAAACACTTTGTTACTAGCATGCAAAGGTGGAGACAACGGAGGATCGAATTTGTGGTATCTCGACACGGGTGCAAGAAACCATATGTGCGGTGACAAAAGCATGTTTGTGGAGTTAAACGAGGAAATAAGTGGAAATATCACCTTCGGAGATTCCTCTAAAGTCCCGGTTAAAGGCAAAGGTAAGATCCTTATCCACTTGAAAAATGGAAGGCATCAATTTATCCCTAGCGTGTATTATGTGCCTAATAGGAAGTCTAATATACTGAGTGTTGGACAACTCTTAGAGAAAGGCTATGATATTCACATGATAAATCGTACTCTTTCTATAAGAGACCAAAGAGGAGGTTTGATTGCTCAAGTGCCAATGTCAACGAATAGGATGTTTTTGCTAAATATTCAGCATGACATTCCAAGATGTTTAAAAGCATGTTTCAAAGATAATTCTTGGCTTTGGCACATGAGACACGGGCACTTAAATTTTGGAGGGCTAAAGTTATTATCAAGTAAAGGAATGGTTAAGGGTTTGCCTCCAATTAATCATCCGGATCAAATATGTGAGGGATGCCTTCTAGGAAAGCACTTTCGAAACAGTTTTCCAGTAGAAGCTTCTAGTAGAGCGAAGAAACCTCTAGAAATTATTTGCACGGATGTGTGTGGACCCATCCATCCACCATCTTTCGGTAAAAATAGATATTTTCTTCTATTCGTTGATGATTTTAGTCGAAAGACATGGGTCTATTTTCTAAAAGGGAAGTTGGAAGTCTTTGGAATGTTCAAGAGTTCAAAGCATTTGTGGAGAATCAAAGCGGTCTCACCATAAAGGCGATGAGATCCGATCGTGGAGGAGAGTTCACATCCAAGAAATTCAAGGAATTTTGCGACAACAATGGCTTACGACGTCCTCTAACTCTTCCGTATTCACCTCAGCAAAATGGTGTTGCAGAAAGAAAGAATAGGACCATCCTTGATATGGCCCAGAGTATGTTAAAAAGCAAAAGGATGCCTAAGGATTTTTGGGCCGAGGCAGTGCACTGTGAGATCTATCTAGCAAATTGCTCGCCCACTAAAAGCGTCAAGAACAAAACGCGCATTGAAGCTTGGAGTGGAAGGAAGCCCGGCATCTCACACCTACGAGTGTTCGGAAGTGTGGCATATGCTCATGTGCCAGATCAAAAGAGGACGAAGCTCGATGATAAAAGCGAGAAGCTCATATTCGTGGGCTATGACTCAAGTTCGAAGGGTTACAAGCTATACAATCCCAAGACCGGTAAAATAATCTCAAGTCGAGACGTGGTGTTTGATGAAGAAGCAACATGGGATTGGAATGTTCCCGAAGAGGAGAACTACGATTTTCTCCCTTATCCGTTCGAGAGTACTATAAGGAACGAAGAATATCTAGAGGTTCAAGAACCTTCTAGTACACCATCTGCACACTCTCCACATATTCTAACCACACCAAATGAAGTGACACCAACATCAGGAGGAGAATCAAGTAGGCTACAACATCCCACAAGGAGCATTGAGGAGTTGTACGAGGCAACTGAGCCTATGGAGGAAAAAGCGAGAAGTGGAAACGTGCCATGGACGAGGAGATTCAAACAATCAATAGGAATGATACGTGGGATCTCGCTACTCTACCAAAGGGGCATAAGGCTATTGGGGTAAAGTAGGTATACAAGGCCAAGAAGAATTCCAAAGGTGAAGTTGAAAGATACAAGGCAAGGTTGGTGGCGAAGGGATATAGTCAACGAGCCGGCATAGACTATGACGAGGTATTTGCTCCTGTCGCTCATCTAGAAACTATAAGATTGATGATCTCACTTTCGGCTCAGCATAATTGGAAGATTTATCAAATGGATGTCATATCCGCGTTCCTTAATGGCCACTTAGAAGAAGAAGTCTATATAGAACAACCTTCGAGATACAACGTGAAAGGCCAAGAGATTAAGGTGCTGAGATTGAAAAAGGCCTTATACGGGTTGAAGCAAGCGCCTCGGGCATGGAATAGCAGGATAGACAAGTATTTCCAGTAGAATGACTATACAAAATGCCCACATGAGCATGCCTTCTACACCAAAGTAAGCAAGGATGGAGATGTTATGCTTGTTTGCCTATACGTGGATGATTTGATATTCACCGGTAGTAATCCCAAAATGTTCGAGGAGTTCAAGAAAGCAATGGTTCAGGAGTTCGAGATGACCGACATTGGACTTATGGCTTACTATCTTGGGATCGAGGTGAAACAAAAGAAAGAAGGAATATTCATATCCCAAGAAGGTTATGCGAAGGAGGTACTGAAGAAGTTTAAGATGAATGACTGCAAGTCGATGAACTCACGGGTGGATTGCAATCTCAAGTTGTCAAAAGATGATGAAGGATACTTGGTGGACCCAACACAATACAAGAGTTTGGTTGGAAGTCTGAGGTACCTAACCTGCATGAGGCCAGATATTATCTACGGAGTTGGACTAGTAAGTCGATATATGGAAGCACCTACAATAAATCACTTGAAGGAAGCAAAGAGGATACTTCGCTACATCAAAGGTACGATTGACTATGGTCTGTTTTATTCGCCTTCTGATCACTTCAAGCTAGTTGGATACAGTGATAGTGACTGGGCTGGAGATAAGAGTACGAGTGGTTTCGTGTTCTATATGGTAGATACGGTGTTCACATGGAGTTCGAAGAAGCAACCCATTGTGACTCTGTCAACGTGTGAAGCCGAGTATGTAGCAGCAACATCGTGCACCTGTCATGCAGTGTGGCTCAGGAAGTTACTAAATGAGCTTAAGTTTTCTCAAAAGGAAGTTACAGAGATATATGTGGATAACAAGTCTGCTATTGCTCTAGCAAAGAATCCAGTCTTCCATGATCGAAGCAAGCACGTCGATACGGAATACCATTACATCAGGGAGTGTGTTACAAATAAAGAGGTGCAGATAAAGTACGCGAAGTACTTTGACCAAGTTGCTGATATTTTCACAAAGCCTCTAAAACACGAGACATTTCAGAGATTACGGAATATGGTCGGAGTGACGAAATCAAGTTTATGTGGGGCTATTGAAAAATAAACTTGATTTTGGGTTATGTGTTTCGGATTTGGGCTTCCAAGTATCCAAGTATATTAGATCAAGATTGTAGTCCATTATCTAGAAACTTCTTGTAATATTTAGTAGTCAAAGTGTGTAGAATAATCTTGTAAAATATCTAAGTCTAGAATTATCATGAGAATACTTAGGAATTATCTAGATACTAGTAGATGATGAAGTGTTCTAGACTATTCCATTGTGTAGTATAAATAGAGGTATCACCCCTCATTTGTAATCAAGCAATAAGAAAAGCAGTCAAGATCAATCAAGCTTCTAAATCATCAATCCTCTCTTCCACAAACAATATATGTATATATAGCCTCCTATTTCCAACATGTTACCCATCGTGGAAACCTCTCCAAACGCCCTTCGAAGAGTAATATGCGGAGGGATGTGTGTGTAGAAGAAAGGGGATAGTGCAAATCAATAATGTCACTTACCCCACAAGATGAGATTGATAATTGTTGAAGATTTATCAACTTGTCAAGGGAAGAACAAAGATCCCTTCCATGTTTTCTTCTCAGTTCCACGATTTCTAATATTTGTAGTCTTGTTAACTTTCCCAGTTCAATCACTGTACTTGCAGTAGCATTTATAAGATTCACCATTTCTAAGGACACAAGGGTCCCTATGTTCTTAGGAGTTTTGAAACTAAGCAAAAAATCAGCACCCCGCCGATAAATGAAAACATGGCGAAGATGTTGAAGCTGTTAGAAATATGCTTTAGAAGCTGAGAGTAGTGAAATTATTTTACTTTGTCGGTATGAGTTGTTTACTGCAGTAATTTAGTTTGAATTTGAAATAATTTTGAACTAATCTTTATGAGTGAACTAGTCTCTAGGAGTTAGTTATTTTCAGCAGATTTTGTGCTCATTTTTAGGTCTTTTAAGTTAGTATTTTTCTTATAAATTGTAGTCCAAATGCAGTACAATTATATAGAATTTTCAGCTTCAGTTCCTTTTACATCTATTCCAGTATACTCCTTTTATGTTCTTGTCACTTCCCCAGTTATTTCCCTTAATTTCTTTTATCAAAAACCATCAATTGATATCAAGAGCCGTCTTCTTAAGGGACCTAAGTAAAATCTTTTTCTTGAGTGAGATGGAGACTGAAATAAGTTTTTCTCAATTGGCTCCTCCAGTCTTTGATGGTGAAAATTACCAACTGTGGGCAGTGAGAATGGAGACTTAATTAGAGGCTTAAGATCTTTGGGAGGCCGTGGAAGAGGATTATGATGTTCTTCCACTGCCTAACAATCCCACAGTGGCCCAGATCAAGAGTCACAAGGAAAAAAAAACAAGGAAATCAAAGGCGAAAGCAACTTTGTTTGCTGGTGTTTCAGCAACAATTTTCGTGAGTGTTATGGCTCTCAAATCAGCAAAAGAAATATGGGATTATCTGAAGGGAGAATATACAGGAGATGAAAAAATTCGAGGTATGAAGGTGCTGAATTTAATAAGGGAATTCAAGTTGCAGAAAATGAAAGAATTTGAGACCGTCAAAAAATGCTCAGATCGGTTACTTGACATTGTTAATAAGGTAATGTTGCTTGGCACTAAATTTAAAGATTTAAGAATTGTTAGAAAAATTCGTGTTACAGTACCTGAAAAATTATGAAGTATCCATAACTACCTTAGAAAATACAAAGGATCTATCCAAGATTACCTTGGCAAAATTGTTAAATTACATTGCAGGCACAATAGAAAAGGAGGCTTATGAGGCAAGATGATATGGCTGAAGGAGCCTTGGCAACCAACCATAAAACTCAAAGCAATGGTAATAATTCCAAGAAAAATTACCCACTTTGTCAGCACTGTGGCAAAAAAGGTCATCCACCGTTCAAATGTTGGAAGAGGCTAGATGCGAAGTGTAAATTTACAACCAACTTTGTCATGAAGCTGTTATTTGTAAAGGTAAATATCAAAAGCATGAAGTAGATGCTCAAGTCGCCAATGAAGAAGAAGATGATGATCACTTGTTTGTGCCAACTATTCTTTCAATAAAAAAAATCTGATTTTTGGTTGATTGATAGTGGTTGTACAAACCACATGACATATGACATAAATCTTTTCAAAGAGTTCACGTCTATGGGAAATAAGAAAGTCAGAATTGTGAATGGTGATCGAAAAGGAACTATTACAATCCCAACAAAGTCAGGTATTAAGAAAATTTCATATGTTCTCTATGTTCCTGATATTGATCAAAATTTATTAAGTGTTGGACTTATGATGCAACTGGACTTGAGATTTTAAGGGTTAAAATGAGAGGTAAAAACTTCTCATTTTATCCAACCGAAGATGAAGAATGGAGCCCAAAGAATCTATAAAGTGCAAATAATCCTCCAAAAGAGAACATATGTGAAAATGAGACAAAGAAGTTGTCAATATTTCAGAAAAATAAAATTTGGAATAAAGTTGACAAGCCTCAAGTCAAAATGAAGCCAAAAAAAGAATCAACTTATTTCATTGACAATCATGAGATGCAACAAAATAGAAAATTGAATTCAATTTATTGCTAGTCCAAAGATCAGTTGGCAGATTTACATACAAAGTCGCTTCCAGTTACAAGACATAAATTTAGAATTTGCAGCTTCAAAAGCAAGGAGGAATATTAGAAATATGTTTTAGAAGTTGAGAATAATAAAATTATTTTACAATTTCAGTAAGAGTTATTTACTGCAGTAATTTAGTTTGAATTTGAAATAATTTTGAACTAGTCTTTAGGAGTGAACTAGTCTCTAGAAGTTAATTATTTTAAGCAGATTTTGTACTGATTTTTAGGCCTTTCAAGTTAGTATTTCTCTTATAAATTGTAGTCCAAATGCAGTAAAATTACATAGAATTTTGAGCTTCAGTTCCTTTTACATCTATTCGAGTATACTCTTTTTATTTTCTTGTCATCTTTCCCACTTATTTCTCTTAATTTCTTTTATCAAAAATCAACAGAAGCCTTAGAATCTCATCAAGCAATTTGTTTACCAATGTGTCCCTTAGGTCCAAGAACTCGAGATTCTCAAGCTTCCATATTGATCCTGGAAGATATATTTATCTTAGTGTTCCTCAAGTTCAAAAACTTGAGATGTACTAATTCAAAGACTTCTTCTGGTATGTTCACCAATGAGGCTCTTGTTAAGTCTAAGACCTTGAGTAGCTTGAAACTGCCACATAACAGCTTCAACAAGAATGAATTAGTGACAGAATCTGATGACCTGAATGTTATCAGAGAGTGAAGATGCGTAAACCGATCAACGTCTTGGATATCATTAGCCAATTCATCAGTGATTACTAGATGTCTGACTTTGTGAGGTCTTTTTGTTCCTTCCCCATTAGCGACCCTTTCCCCTGACTTAGAAATAATGGCTGTGTACCACATGTTATGGATGTTGAATGATTGTAACCATCCATCAGGGTACTTTTTAGCAACTTGGATCAAGCTTTTATTTGCAAGTTCATTGAGATAGCTTTCAGCAACTTGTGCAATTCCCTTTCCTTCTCTTTCAAGGGCAAGTCCTTTTGCTGCCCATAGTCGAATCAGCCTCTTCTTATTAATGACATAATCTTGTGGAATTATGCTCAGATATGTGAAACAAGACTTGAGATAGAAAGACAAGTCTTGATAACATAGATTATCCTTTTCATGTGCTTGAATTCACTATAACTACCTTGTAACTTGTCAACAAGGTTGCCATGAAACAACTCGCACGCCTCTGTTTTGTTCCCTTTAGTAGCCAGTGTACCAGCAATCGACAAAATTGCCAGTGGCAAACCGTTGCACTTTTCTACAATGTCTTTGGACATTTGCATCAAGATGGAGGAAATAACAGGCTGCCTGAGAATGCCTTTCTACAGAAAAGAATCCAAGATTCTTCTTCAGACAAAGGCTTCCAACTATAAACATGACTATCACCACCAGTTTTTGCCCAAATGGTATGACATATTTCAGCAAAACTGTTGCAGTTACCTCAAAAATTGCAATGTTATTGCAGTCAATGAAATCAGGAGCTTAGTTCGGCTGCATAAATTGAGGAATATACACCAGATTGTGTTGATTCTCTTGCAGATATTTAGGATTCTGTTTTTCTTTTGAAAGTTTGTTAGCTATCTTCAAGTTCTGTTCCTCCTTTTTAGTTAGTAGTAGATTTGTTTCAGCATATTTTTAGCAGTATTTATTGATAGTCAGTTATTGACTTTATTTGTTTAAGCAAGCTTTCGTGATCAATAAAAATACAGATTTTCCAAGTCACTTTACTGCTCTTTGCTGTCAATAGTATTAACAGTGGTATCTTTTTCTTTTTTTTTTTTGTCTTCAGGGACTTGTGAGAGTGTGAGTTATCAACTGAGTGAAAAACCAAACACATAATCAGACCATCCATAAAATCGCCTTAAAGAATTATGGAAGTTGAGAGTGTTTTCTCATCAATTTCTCCACCAGTTTTTGATGGAGAAAACTATCAAGTTTGGGCTGTCAGAACAGAAGCCTACACGGATGCATATGATCTCTGGGAGGCGGTAGAGGAAGATTATGAAGTTTCTCCTTTACCAAGCAATCCTACCATGACTCAGATCAAAACTCACAAAGAGAAGAAGAAGACCAGGAAGTCGAAGGTTAAGACGTGTCTCTATGGTGCAGTATCTCCTACTATTTTTTCCAGAATCATGACTCTTAGTTCCGCTAAGGCAATCTGGGACTTTATGAAAAAAGAATATTATGGAGATGAAAGAATTCGAGGCATGAAGGTCTTAAACCTGGTGAGGGAATTTGAAATGCAAAAAATGAAGGAATCTGAGACTATTAAGGAGTACTCAGATAGGCTTATCAATCTGGCAAATAAGTTAAAGTTACTTGGCGTCGAACTTTCTGACAAAGGAATTATGCAGAAAATTCTTGTTGCTTTACCTAAGAAGTTTGAAGCAACAATTGCTTCGCTGGAAAATACAAAAGAACTGTCAAACATTAGTTTGGTGGAACTTTTAAACTCTTTGCAAGCACAGGAACAAAGAAGATTGATGAGGAACGAGGGAGCGGTTGAAGGAGGTTTGCAAGCAAGGCAACTATTCAACCCTGGCAGCAAAGGCAAGAAGCAAAAGGGAAAGAAGAGCTATTCTACGTCAACAGAAGTTGTAGTTGCTGCAACTGATAATAGCAACAACAACAAAGGTGGAAAATATCCACCTTGCCAGCATTGCAGGAAGAGAAACCATCCACACTTCAAATGTTGGAGAAACCCTGATATGAGATGCAGAAAGTGTCATAAACTTGGGCATGCTGAGATTATTTGCAAAAAGAAAGGACCACAACATTCAAATGAAGCACAAATTGCAGAACAACAAGAAGAAGAACAATTGTTTGTGGCGACATGATTTGCACGCTTAAGTTCAAGTGAAAGTTGGTTAATTGACAGTGGTTGTACAAATCATATGACTCATGATGAGGAAATTTTCAAAGTGGTAGACAAATCGGTAACCTCTAAAGTCAAAATTGGTAATGGTGATTATCTTCCTGCCAAAAGGAAAGGCACCGTAGCTATTGAAAGTTACTCAGTACAAAGTTAATTACGGATGTGCTCTTTGTTCCTGAAATTGATCAAAATTTGTTAAGCGTAGGGCAATTTTTGAAGAATGGTTTCAAGCTTATTTTTGAGGACAGGATGTGGGTGATCGTTGATCCAAAGGGTCAAGAAGTCTGTCGAGTTAAAATGAGAGGAAGAAGTTTTTCCTTTGATCCAATGGAGGAAAATTTGGCTGCCTATCCAAGCCATGTGAAAACTGCAGATATATGGTACAAGAGACTCGAGAATTTCCCTCAGAGGCACTCTTTTACATGTCAAAGAAAGATATGGTTCAGGAACTACCACCTATGGAGGAGGAACTCGCAAGCTGCAACACATGTCAATTGGGAAAGCAAAGCAGGATGCCTTTTCCCGAGGCAACCTGGAGAGCATCAATGAAACTTCAATTAGTCCATACCGATTTGTCTGGACCACATGAGACAGCTTCTCTCAAAGGAAGTAAATATTTCATAGCATTCATTGATGATATGACAAGAATGTGTTGGATTTATTTTCTCAGGTTCAAATCTGAAGTACCTGAAGTGTTCTGGAAATTCAAAGCTTCGGTAGAAAATCAAAGGGGTTGCAGGATACAAATGCTGAGATCAGATAATGGTACTGAGTACACATCAGATCAAGTTGAAAAGTTCTGTGAAAATGCAGGAATTGAGCATGAATTCACTACCCCATATACTCCGCAACAGAATGGGGTTAGTGAAAGGAAGAATAGGACGATAATGGAGATGTCGAGGTGCTTGTTACATGAGAAGGGCCTACCAAATAATTTATGGGCAGAAGCAGCTAACACTGCTATTTTTTTTGCTGAACAGGTTGCCTACAAAAGCAGTGGAGGGAAAGACACCTTTTGAGGCATGGCATGGGTACAAACCTTACTTAAAAAAACATAAAGATCTTCGGTTGTTTGTGTTCCTATTATATTCCATAGGTTAAGAGAGACAAATTAGATAAGAAAGCTGAACCTGGAGCGTTTATTGGTTATAGCACGGTCTCTAAAGCTTACAGAATTTTGCAGCCTCATACAGAAAAAATTATGATAAAAAGAGATGTATCTTTTATGGAAAATAAGCAATGGGACTGGGAAGAAGGTAAGAAGAAGCAGATTACAAACAATCTACCGAAATCCGATGAAATCATTAATCATCAACTTGTAAGTGGAACGAGGTTGCTCTATGACATGTACCAGAGATGCAATGTGGCTATTTTAGAGCCGTCTGGATTCGAGGAAGCCATTTCATATCCTAAGTGGCAAGCTGCAATGCAGGAGGAGCTTGCAATGATTGAGAAAAACGAGACCTGACAGCTTGTGGAAAAACCTCAAGATAGGAAGATCATTGGTGTGAAGTGGGTTTACCGCACTAAATTAAATGCTAATGGTTCTGTTAACAAGCTCAAGGCTAGGCTTGTTGTGAAAGGTTACACACAGATTTTTGGAGTTGATTATTCGGAAGCATTTGCTCCAGTTGCTAGACTTGATTCAATAAGATTGTTACTAGCTATTGCTGCTCAAAAAAGTTGATGAATCTTTCAGTTAGATGTCAAGTCTGCTTTTTTAAATGGTTTTCTGCAGGAGCAAATTTATGTGGAGCAGCCTCAAGGTTTTTCTGTAAGGGGACATGAAGATAAAGTTTATCTATTGAAGAAAGCCCTTTATGGTTTAAAACAAGCTCCAAGGGCTTGGTACAGTCGAATTGATGAGTATTTGCAAGGCCTAGGTTTTAAGGCCTAAGTGAATCAACTCTCTTTATTAGAAAAAGAGATTCTGATGTTGTGATTATATCGCTTTATGTTGATGATCTTGTAACAGGCAACAAACTTGAAATGATCAAGGACTTCAAGGCAGAGATGAAGAAAGTATTCGAAATGACAAACTTGGGAGAAATGTCTTTCTTGGAATGCAGATTCATCAAGCTCAAAATAAAGTGTTCATTTGCCAAAAAAAGTATGCAAGAGAGATTATGAAGAAGTTCAAAATGGAAGATTGCAAGCCTATGAACACTCCAATAAATCGGAAAGAGAAGCTGGTCAAGGATGATGGTAGTAACAAGGTTGACGAGGCTAGTTACAGAAGTATGATTGGATATCTTATGTACCTCACTGCCACTAGACCTGATATTCTTCAGGCACTAAGTGTATTGTCTAGATTTCTAAATTGTGCGAGTGAAACGCACATGAAAGCAGCCAAAAGAGTGATAAGGTATGCCAAGGGAACTTTAGACTATGGTGTTAAGTTCTCTAAGGATCAGACTTTCAAGTTGCAAGGTTATTTTGATAGTGATTGGGCAGGTTCAGTTGATGATATGAAAAACACTTCAGGTTATTATTTTTGCCTTGGTTCAGGATGTTTTTCACGGTGCTCAAAGAAGCAGGAAATCGTAGCACAATCAACTGCAGAAGCTGAATTCATTGCTGTAACTGCAGCAGTTAATTAAGCTCTCTGGCTAAAGAAAATCCTGTTAGATCTTGATCTGGGGCAACAAGCAAGCACATAAGTGTTTGTGGATAATCAGGCAGCCATAGCAATTTCTCATAATCCAGTTTTTCATGGTAAAACCACGCCTTTTAATGTGAAATTGTACAGAGAGGTGAAATTGATGTATTGCAGTTCAGAAGATCAAATTGCTGATCTGTTTACAAAGCCATTTCATGTTAACAGATTTGAGTTTCTTAGAAGCAAACTTAGAGTCTGCAATTCTTGAGGCAGGAGGAGTGTTGCAGTTATCTAAAAAATTGCAATGTTATTGCAGTCAATGAAATCAGGAGCTTAGTTAGGCTGCAGAAATTGAGGAATACACACCAGATTGTGTTGACTCTCTTGCAGATATTTAGGATTCTATTTTTCTTTTGAAAGTTTATTAGCTATCTTCAAGTTCTGTTCCTCCGTTTTAGTTAGTAGTAGAGTTGTTTTAGCATATTTTAATAGTATTTATTGGTAGTCAGTTACTGGCTTGATGTATTTAAGCAAGCTTTCGTGATCAATAAAAATACAAATTTTTCAAGTCACTTTACTGCTCTTTGTTGTCAATAATATTAACAAAAACGCGATACAACTGAAAGTCCAGAATGAGAAAATGAGGAGTAAAGAGTAACATTTAGAACTACTTATTATCTTACAAAGTTATAATCTGGATTAACCAACTTTGTTTCTCTTTTCTTGCATCATCCTATTCTTATCTACCCTACAACATTTTTACATGAACTCTAGAATATGAGCAATTTTCCAGTAATCCCCAGTTTGACTGTCCTTAAGCTGCACAGTCATTAAAAGCTTTTCAGAAATTGCTTCCAGCAAAAGATAACCAAGCTTCCTCAAATGCTCAATTCCAAAGGGCAAATTCTCCATTAATCCACAGTTGCACAGTTGAAGCTCTTCAAGAAAAGGCATTGCTCCCTCTTCCACTTTCATCTGTCTCAACTTTGTAGGGTGCCAAATGCATAATATCTTCAGCTTCTTGAATCTACCTGCCCCCAACCTCAATACTTCTCCTTCGAAGGCTCGGTCTAGCAAGAGTTTGACAAGGTTGGGCAAATCTTGAAGAGTTTCTAGTGCATTGTCCATTAACTTGCTTCCTCTTAAAACAACAATGGCTAAGGCTTGAAGAGATGTTACCCATTGTGGAAACCTCTCCAAACGCCCTTCGAATACTAATGTTCGAAGGGATGAGTGTGTAGGATGAAGGGGATAGTGCAAGTCAATTATGTCACCTACCCCAAAAGATGAGATAGTTAGTTGTTGAAGATTTATCAACTTGTCAAGGGAAGAACAAACATCCCTTCCATGTTTTCTTCTCAGCTTCGCGATATATAACATTCTTAGTCTTGTTAACTTTCCCATTTCAATCACCGTGCTTGTAGTGGCATTTATACGATTCACCATTTCTAAATACACAAGAGTCCCTATCTTCTTAGGAGCTTCAAAACCATGTATATAGCCAGCAGCAAAGTGATTAATGAAGATATGGCGAAGATGTTGAAGCTTTAGTATCTCGACTGGCAATTTGCTTACCAATGTCTCCCTTAGATCCATGAACTCAAGGTTCTCAAGCTTCCCTATTGATCCTGACATATGTGTTATCTTAGTGCTCCTCAAGTTTAGACACTTGAGATGAAACAATTCAAAGACTTCTTCTGGGATTTTCACTAATGGGGCTCCTTTTATGTCTAAAACCTTGAGTAGCTTAAAACTTCCAGATAACAGCTTCAACAACAATGAACTAGAGACAGAAGCTGATGACCCGAGCGTTATTAGAGTGTGAAGATGCTTAAACTGATCAATGTCTTGTATATCATTAGACAAATGATCATGGATTACTAGATGTCTGACCTTGTGACTCCTTTCTCTTGACTTGGAAAGAATGAATTCATACCACAAGTTCTGGATTCTGAATGACTCTAACCTTCCATCAGGATGCTTTCTAGCAACTTGGATCAAGCTTCTGTTTGCAAGTTCATTGAGATAGCTTTCCGCAACTTGTGCAATTGCCTTTCCTTCTCTTTCAAGGACAAGCCCTTCTGCTGTCCACAGTCGAATCAGTCTCATCTTATCGATGACATGATCTTTTGGAATTATGCTCAGATATGTGAAACAAGACTTGAGATAGAAAGGCAAGTCTTGATAAGATAGATTGAGTATCCTTTTCATGTGCTCAGCTTCACTATAACTGCCTTGTAGCTTGGCAACAAGGCTGCCGTGAAACAACTTCCATGCCTCTGTGTTGTTCCCTTTGGTAGCCAGTGCACCAGCAATCACCAAAATTGCCAGTGGAAAACCGTTGCATTTATCTACGATGTCTTTGGAGATTTGCGTCAAGGGTGGAGGACATACCAGGCTTCCTGAAAATACCTTTGTGCAGAAAAGAATCCAAGAATCTTCTTCAGACAAATCCAAACTATAAACGTGTCTATCACCGCCAGTTTCCACGCAAATGCTATTGCATAGTTCAGCAAAACGCGATATGATGATGACTCTGCTGCCACAGTTTTCAATAGGAAATGTACATTTGAGAGCCCTCCATATACCAATGTCAGGGACATCATCAAAGACAATAAAGTACCTTGATGACTCAATGAGTTGTCGTATGAACTGTGCCAACATGTTAGTATCCATGGCTTCAATGACTCGACGAGAATGGTCATTGTTTATAGTAATCATGTTCTTCATTAGCTCCTTAACATCAGAAACCCTTGGAATCTCAAGCCACAGTGTATGATTGAAATGCTTTTTCACTGCTGCATCATCATAGACTTTCTTGACTAGGGTAGTTTTCCCTAAACCTCTACTTCCAACTATACAATGCAATTTCCATTCTGGATCATCAGAAAGAACCCAATCAAGCAGCATTGACTTATGATTTTCAATGCCTAAAAGATCTGCATCATCATGAAGAACTACTTCTTCATGGTTATCACACCATTTATTAATGTTGCTACTCTCAGCACTTACCGTAACACCATATTTCTGAAGAAATGTTATATGTCCTTCAGAAATGATGACGATACGGACGTTGATGCCTTCCAATAACATTGAAAGATTATCATGCTGAGCTTCAAATAACTTCTCCGACAATGAAAGATGGGATTTTTTCCATGGCCATGATCCCATTTCTTGAAAATTGTTGCACATAACAACATGCTTTTCAAGAATGTCTTGGACATCATGTGCAAGTTCTTGTACTTGTTTGATCCATACTTGTAATTCAGCATCTTCTTCTTCTTTAGCATCAGCTACTCTTGAGAAAGTCCTCATCTTTTCAAATTCATCCCTGATATGAACAATTTCTTGTTGAATTCCTTCAAGAAATTTTTGTCCGCCACGCAGCCAAGCTGAAAGCTGATGAACCAAATAAGTTATAGCACTCTCTGCCATCTTTTTCACTCAGTATAAAGTTTCTTCAGCAAGTTTATGCAAGGTGTTGGTATAACTTATGGTGGACCTTGGTGATCAATTTATATAGATCAAACTTTGAACTGTTTTATGCTCCAGAATCGCGTTATGTAAATGATTATTGCAAATTGCAAGGTTAAGAAGTATTATCCTGTTTACTAATACTAGTTGGAGTATCTCTCTTATTATATATTAATGCTATATGAGCTGACTTTGAACACACTTAATGTGGCCAGCTATTTGGAGGTTACTTCATTGACTATTGGCTGTCTAGAAACACTGATTTTCAACTTGAATGTTTACACAAGAATCTCCAATATTTATTCCTGTAAAATAATTAACATAAACATTTGTGCAAACTTTGCTACTGTATCCTAGCAACATTTTTCTCATCTCGAATTGAAGTCGTATGATCTATATTTGCTAATCTCCAAGCTCGTAGATTAACCACTCAGTACATATGTGTTAAATGTTGTTGAGTGATGAAAAACAAATTATTAGCTAAATCTTTGCCCGTAATAAGGTATTCCGTACCTGCTCGTGTGGTCAGTCACCATCGACATGGCTGATTTCCATTTGTAACAACCCTGCCCGCTAATGATATTGTCTCCTCTGGACCTAGGTCCGCACAGGTTTAAAACACGTCACTAGGTTCTAACGCTTGTTAACTCATATACCCAACATCCCTCTTGTGTTTTGCCGAGGTGGAACACTGTCTAAAGTCATGGTGTTACATGGGCAACAACAATGCCGGATAAATACTAGTAAGCTATGCAACGCGAAGTAACAACTGTCAATATTATTACATTACCAGCCAACATGAACATCAATACACCTAAAGAGCACCTAAACACACATCTACCTTCGAGGAAGCTTGATGTGTGGAAAATTTAGGACTCCAAAATAACACGAAGTACACAGAATTCTTTGTAAAACAGCATTCCTACTTCTAGCTTTTCTCGACACACTAAGGAATTCTACTCTATCTACTAATTCTTTTTGTATCTGATCTATATCTGTTTCAATATGTACATTTTGACTCCTGAAAATGATCCATTCCTCGCCCTCCAAGTATGGTAAATTATTTCTCTCTAGACTGCTGCTATTAACTCCTTTGTGACCTTATGCCAATGCTTCTTCCTGATTGTTTCCATCACCAATTTCACCCCTCCGGCTTGGAGTTGGATGCCCAATCAGTCTCCCGATGCACATATTGTATATATGATTGCTCAATCTACCAAAGTTGTTGCTTTGATATTTTCTGATTCCTCCATTTGAACTTAGGAATTGTACAAAAATCCAGTGGAAGAAGAGAAAAATGGTGGAAACTATTCAAGCTCAATTCAATTGTATATGCTGAGATATCTGTAAAACAAATGTAGATAGCTGAATTCTACATGACTGTCAAGTTGTAAAAATGATACTATTTACGGTTAAAGAAAATCGTATGGGAAAAGGCGTTCATGGTCCAAGAGGAAGTTCAGAATGTGATACCTAAAAATGAGAAAAGGAGGAGTAAAGAGTAATATTTAGAACTATCAATAACCTGAGAAAGTTATAAGCTTAATTATCAAAGATAAAAAGGTACATTTCAATGAGACTTCTTTTTTCTTTTCGTGCATCATCCCATTTCTATCTACATTCCAGCTTATTAACTGGAAACAGCCTCTTGCAGAAATGCAAAGTAAGGCTGCGTACAATAGGCTATTGTGGTCCGATCCTTCGCTAGACCCCGCGCATAGCGGGAGCTTAGTGTACCGGGCTGAGATTTATTCCAGCTTATTAACTACTCTTCTATGTGAAGTCCAGGAATATGAGCAATTTTCCAGTAATCCCCACTTTGACTGTCCTTAAGCTGCACTGTCATTAACAATTTTTCAGAAATTTGTTCCAGCAACAGATACTGAAGCTTGCTCAAATTCTCAATCCCCAAGGGCAACTGCTCCATTAATCTACAGTTGCGCAGTTGAAATTCTTCAAGTAAAGGCATTGCACCCTCTTCCACTTTGATATGTCTCAGTTTTTCAGAGTGCCAAATACATAATTCCTTCAGTTTCTTGAATCCAACTGCGTTGAACCTCAGTTGTTCGCCTTCATAGGCCCGGTCTAGAACCAGTTTTACAAGATTTGGCAAATCTTGAAGAGTGTCTAGTGCATTGTCCATTAATTTGCTCCATTTTAAATGAACTGAGGTCAAGGCTTGAAGAGATGTTACCGATTGTGGAAACCTCTCTAAACGCCCTTCGAAGACTAATGTTCGAAGGGATGAGTGTGTAGAAGAAAGGGGATAGTGCAAATCAATAATGTCACTCACCCCATAAGATGAGATACATAGTTGTTGAAGATTTATCAACTTGTTAAGGGAAGAACAAAGATCCCTTCCATGTTTTCTTCTCAGCTTCGTGATGTATAACATTCTTAGTCTTGTTAACTTTCCCAATTCAATCAACGTACTTGAAGTAGCAATTATACAATTCACCATTTCCAAAGACACAAGAGTTCCTATCTTCTTAGGAGCTTTAAAACCATGCAAAAATCCATCACCACGTCGATGAATGAAGATATGGCGAAGATGTTGAAGCTTTAGTATCTCACCAGGTAATCTTTTTACCAATGTCTCTCTTAGGTCCAAGAACTCGAGGTTCTCAAGCTTTCCTATTGATCCTGGCAGATGTTTTATCTTAGTTTTCCTCAAGTTTAGAAACTTGAGATAAAACATTTCGAAGACTTCTTCTGGTATTTTCACCAATGGGGCTCCTGTTAGGTCTAAGACCTTGAGAAGCTTAAAACTTCCAGTTAACAGCTTCAACAAGAATGAACTAGAGACAGAATCTGATAACCTGAGCATTATTAGAGAGTGAAGATGCTTAAACCGATCAATATCTTGTATATCGCTAGCCAATGGATCAGCGATTACTAGATGTCTGACATTGTGAGGCCTTCTTGTAATTTCTTCACTATTAGTTATAGTTGCAGTTACCCTTTCTGCTGACTTGGAAAGAATGATTTCATACCACAAGTTATGAATGGTGAATGAATCTAATCTTCCATCACAGTACCTTTCAGCAACTTGGATCAAACTTCGGTTTGCAAGTTCATTGAGATAGCTTTCAGCAACTTGTGCAATTGCCTTTCCTTCTCTTTCAAGGACAACTCCTGCTGCTGCCCACAGTCGAATCAGTCTCATCTTACCGATGACATGATCTTTTGGAATTATGCTCAGATATGTGAAACAAGACTTGAGATAGAAAGGCAAGTCTTGATAACATAGACCGAGAATCCTTTTCATGTGCTCGACTTCACTATAACTACCTTGTAGCTTGGTAACAAGGCATCCGTGAAACGACTCCCATGCCTCTTTTCTTTTCCCTTTATCAGCCAAAGCACCAGCAATCGCCAAAATCGCCAGTGGCAGGCCTCTGCATGTCCGTATAATGTCTTTGGAGATTTGCATTAGAGATGAAGGGCATAATAGGCTGCCTGAAAATGCCTTTCTGCAGAAAAGAATCCAAGATTCTTCTTCAGACAAAGGCTTCAAACTATAAACATGACTATCACCACCAATTTCTGCACAAATGGTATGGCATATCTCAGCAAAACGCGATATGATGATTACCCTGCTGCCACAGTTTTCGATAGGAAAGACACATTTTAGAGCCCTCCATGTGGCAATATCAGGGACATCATCAAGGACAAAAAAGTACTTTGATGACTCAAAGATTTGTCGGATGAACTCTGCCAACATGTTAGCATCCATTGCTTCAACTGCTCGACGGCTATGTTCATTTTTTGGAGCAATCATGCTCTTCATTAGCTCCTTAACATCAGAAAACCTTGGAATCTCAATCCACTGTGTATGATTGAAATGCTTTTTCACTGCTGCATCATCATATACTTTCTTGATTAGGGTGGTTTTCCCTATACCTCTGGTTCCAACTACACAATGCAAATTCCATTCTTGATCATCAGAAAGTAACCAATCAAGAATCACTGGTTTGTGATTTTCAATTCCTACAAGATTTGATTCATCAACCAGAACTACTTCTTCATAGTTATTACCCAATGTAGTAATGTTACTACTCTCAGCACTTATTGTAACACCATATTTCTGAAGAAATATTTTATGTCCTTCCGAAATGACGACGATTCGGGCTTTGATCCCTTCCAATAACATTGAAAGATTATCATTCTGAGCTTCAAAGAACTTCTCAGACATTATTGAATGATGGGGTTTTTTCCATGGCCATGATCCTTTTTCTTGAAAATTGTTGCACATAACAACATGTTTTTCAAGAATGTCTTGGACATCATGTGCAAGTTCTTGTACTTGTTTGATCCATACTTCTAATTCACCATCTTCTTCTTCGTTTGCATCAGCTACTCTTGAGAAAGTCCTCATCTTTTCAAATTCATCCCTGATATGAACAATTTCTTGTTGAATTCCTTCAAGAAATGAGATTTCAATCTTTATATAGGAGCATACAACTATAAAGGTTTCCCTACTTAATTCGGACTCACTAATGGTATTAATTGTCTTGATTGTTCGTTTCTATATACAACTGTAATGGTAATGTTTAGGCTAAAGATTCCTTGTAACCGTATCGATTTTCATTTCTTATTTATGTCGTGTTCGTATATATTCCCTTCTTTACAACTTTTATTCATTTAATTTATGTTCTCTTTTTACAGCTGTAAGGTTCGGTTTTTTTCTCAATGTAACCCCGTAGGTGTTTCTCCCGTGCCTTTTTTGCATTCTTGAACTCATCTAATTAAGAACGCCACTTGTCACCGTATTAATGATCCACATATCATGCTTTTTTTCCACCAACACAGTAAAATTAAAGGGTGATTAGTTCTCAAGGTAATATATGAAGGACAAAATTAAATCTACCAATCTCCAGATTTCATCAAAACTTGCATTTATTTTCTAAGGGGAGGAATTCAAGATCACGTTACTGGAGGGAGGATTGCAAGATCAGTTGCTGATGCTGATGTCCAAATTCAGGGTGCTGCTGGAGACGAGGGTAGAGCGAAGCCTGGATGAAAGTTCGATCGAACACAATAACTTTTGTTCAAATAATGTATTTGTTAAGATATTCATTAAATATGTACACATATTAAATTTAGAACACAATTATTAACACTTGAAGTCGTTGTTTCCAATATTAAAACTCACATAATCAAAATTCTAGCTCCGTCTCTGGCTGGAGGAGTGTATTGAGCGATATTGAGTTTATATATAAAGATAACGTGTCAAGATACGTAGATTGGTCAAAGAGTTACAACTGGCAAAGAGGCACGAGTAGCAACAGATACGAGCAAGGCCAAAGGAAGAGGCACGGACAGTTATTTAAAAGACTCGTCACCCGTACCTATTTAAGTCATTTAGATCCGAGAATGAAGGAGAATGAATATGACAATATATGAGAGTGCATATAAAATATTTAATGAGCATTAAATGTTGAATACGTTAGAGAACCTGTAATAAATATAATAATTGTAACGTAGCATTTAATATCTTTAATTACTCATAATAGCCTTATTATGACAAAGGCAAAACGTATGCCTCTCAAATAGCTATAAAAGGGAGATAACTGCTCAACTATAGGACACGAAACACTATCTGAATATACTTGGGTTTACTTGTTTCTCTTGATTATATTCTTGCTATCCCAATTGCTTTCTTTTATACACTCTTTCGATTATCAGTAATCCGCGTTCTTCTAAATTATAACTTTAATCGAAATTTTATTTTTTTGGTTAAATAAATTGGTTCTGTTACCGGGAAATTGGTAATCTATTCACTTTTAGCTTAACTTATCTTGTTGCATTAACCATATCGACTAAAATGGCAACATTCGAGGAAACCAAGAGAACCAACAACATCAGGTAGATCCATAGAATACTAACACTCCGGCCCCTTCAGCACGAGGCTCTCCACGACGATCTTGTGAGGCTCTCCTGATGGATCTCATATAAATGAACATGCTCAATTTGAAAATGCTAACGCTATCGATGAAGCTTTGTAAAAATTAATTGCTGCACAAGTCAATAAGGCTCTTGAAGCATTTGTTAACCAATTATCAGCTGCAACACCCACAGCCACTACAAATAATAACACTTTGGAGAATCCTCGTTCCGGGCTTGTTAACTCAGGTAGCAGTAGAACTCCCGGTGAATCACATGAGGGAGAACCCGGTAATATAATTAATTCTGATTTTTCAAAATTTAGTGCTAACATTGCAAAAATTATCTCAAGGAGCAAAGTAAACGCAAAGAACAAATTACCGGGGTGCCACCCGTGATCAAAGGGGTAGATATGGATAAATATTCACAACAACCCTGGAAGCCAAGTGCTGCTCCCTTTCCAATTTCAAAGAAATTCAAAATGTCTGACATTCCAAAATACGATGGAACAATAGACCCACACGACCACGTGACTGTATTCATAACAGACGTAAAAGGCAATAATTTGACTAAGCAGGAGATTGGATCAGTATTAGTCAAAAAATTCGGTGAAACACTCACCATGGAGCACTAACATGATATTCTCTTTTACCCAAAAATTCTATAAATTCTTTTGCTGAGCTTACAGATTCTTTCATCAAAGCACACTCGGAAGCTCAAAAAGTAGAAAAAAGAATGGAACATATTTTCAAGATCAAGCAAGGGGACTCAGAATTGCTTAGGGAATTCGTGGAAAAATTCCAACGTGAAAGAATGACATTACTGTGTGTACCTGATAATTGGGCAGCTATAGCTTTCATGAGAAATTTGAATGAAAAAAGCTCAGAAGCTACGAGGCGACTCAAGGAAAGACTTCGTGAATTCCCAGCCACTACGTGGAATGACGTTTACAACAGGTATAGCACGAAGCTGAGGATTGAAGAAGATATTGTTCCACAATTTCAAAAAGAAGAAAAGGTAAGTTTGAGACGTGCGGAGACCGAAAAAAGATCCGATAAAAATAGGTACGAGCCATACATGGTACCTGCAGGAAAAGACTCACGGTCAAAGCAGGACAATCAAAGGTATGATCACAGATCAAGGAATAGAGAATTAGGTTCTTCATCAAGATTTAGGAACGATCGAAATAACTATGAGTCACGAGATGATGATAGAAATTTGAAAGCAAGATTTGGTGGTTATAATTTCAACATGAGCACATTCAAACTCGTAGTTGTTCTGAGAAGCATGGGAGATAAGGAACAATGGCCAAAAGAGATAATATCAAATCCAAACAAACGCAATCCTGATCTTTGGTTCGAGTTTCATAATGACCCCGGGCATAAAACGGCATACTGCAGGTTTTACAAAGTGAAGTTGATCATATACTAAAACAAGGATATCTCACTGAGTTGTTCAGTGAGAAAGCTAAGCAAGCTTACATGAAAACCAGGAAGGAGCCCCCAAAACCACCTTCCCGCAAAAGAATTATCAATGTTATAAGTGGGGGTGAGAATATCAATGGTGTATCGTATATTGTAGCTAACAAAATTTCCAAAATTATAATTACCCAAGGGAAATGGGTGCGGCATGTCTTAGAAGAAGACAACATTATGTTCAATGATGCTGATGCTGATGGCATATTAACTCCCCGTAACGACGCACTGGTATATCTCTAATTGTATATGATACTAATGTAAAACAAGTTTTGATTGATCCAGGTAGTTCCGTGAACATTATTTTGCTAAGAGTATTACGTGAGATGCAAGCTGAAGATAGAATAATACCAAAGGTGCATACTCTATCGGGATTTAACAATTGCAGTGTTGCGACGAAAAGAGAGGTAACTCTCACCACATTCACAGAAGAAGTCATCAAGGATACAAAGTTTCATGTAGTAGATTTGGAGATGGCTTACAACATGATCCTTGGGAGACCATGGATCCACGAAATGGATATTTTTCCTTCAACCTTGCATCAAGTTATTAAATTCCCGTCGTCATAGGGAGTTTGTCAAATTCGTAGAGATCAACATACATCTAGGAGCATCAACTCCATAGCAGATACAAGTACAAAAAATGAAGGAGAATAGCAATCACAGAAGACAGTTGAGGGCGCCACAACACAAACCTCAGCTCAACAGGGACAAATAGATATGGATTCAAGGCCTAATACTATTCAAGAAATAGAAGAGAATGAAAACATCAAAAAGACAATTGAGGAATTGGAGCCTGTTGTGTTATTTGCTCAATGGCCCGATAAGAAAGTCTACGTAGGGGACAATCTTAGCCAGGGCATGAGAGGTAAATTAATTATACTTTTGAAAATTAACATGGACTGCTTTGCTTGGTCCCATTCTAACTTGATAAGGATATCGCCGAAGGTGATGACTCATAAATTAAATGAGGATCCATCATACCCTCCTGTCAAATTAAAAAAAATAAGGAACTTTCAAGAATTAGGTGATTCAAGAAGAGGTTCAAGAATTGATAAAGATTGAAACCATTCGCGAGGTAAAGTATCCTAACTAGTTGGCTAATACTGTTGTAGTTCCAAAGAAGAATGGTAAGTGGCGGGTTTGTGTAGATCACACATATCTTAATAAAGCTTGTCCTAAAGATTCTTTTCCACTACCATAGATAGATCAACTGATTGATGCAACTGCAGGTCATGAACTATTAAGTTTTTTAGATGCATATTCAGGTTATAATTAGATCAAAATGGATCCGGAAGATGAAGAAAAGACTTCATTTATAACAGACAAGGGGACTTACTGTTATAAAGCAATGCTCTTTGGTCTAAAGCATGTTGGTGCAACATATTAGAGGTTGGTTTCTAAAATATTTCAAGAACATTTAGGAAAAACCATGGAGGTGTATATAGATGATATGCTCGTTAAAACTCAACATTCAAAAGATCGCATATCACATTTGTCTGATATATTTCAAATTCTGTGCAAATTTAATATGAAGTTAAATCCCGAGAAATGTGCATTTGGTATTGCATCAGATAAGTTTTTAGGTTTTCTTGTTTCTAACTATGGTATTGAAGTGAATCCCGCACAGATTAAGGCCATTGAATAAATCCCTAATATGCTTTCAAGTAAAAAAGAAGTTCAGAGGTTAACAGGAAGAATTGTAGCCTTGGGAAGCTTCATTTCTAAGTTATCAGAAAAATGCTTTAAATTCTTCTCGACTCTTAAAAAGCAGGATCATTTTGAATGGAATGAGCAATGTCAGCAAGCACTCAGAAATTTGAAAACATACTTATCAAATCCACCTTTTCTTGCAAAACCAAAGGCTGGGGAAATACTACTCATTTACCTTGTTGTTTAAGAAGTAGCAGTAAGTGCATTTTTGGTTCGAGAAAACCAAGGTAAACAATCTCCCATCTATTATGTTAGTAAATCTTTGTTATATGCGGAGACACGGTATCCTCAATTAGAAAATCTTGCACTTGCATTAATCATGGAATCTAGAAAATTAAGACCTTACTTTCAGTGTCATCCTATTGTTTTAGTAATTGCTTATCCCTTGCGTAATATACTACATAAGCATGAGTTATCATGTAGGTTGGCTAAATGGGCTATAGAATTGAGCGAGTAGGCAATCACATACCAACCTAGAAGTGCTATTAATTCTCAAGTGTTACATGATTTTGTGGTTAATTTTAGCCAAGGGATGCAATTAGAAGCAGAAAAAGAATTACAGGTATTCAATGGAGCTAACCTAAGAACTTGGACTTTATATATTGACGGTCCATCTAACGTAAAAGGTGCAGGTTTAGGATTTATTTTGGTACCACCTACGGGTGAAACCAGTCGACAATGTATCAAATGTCATTCTATAACTAACAATGAGGCAGAGTATAAGGCTATGACTGCAAGTTTAGAACTGGCACGAGAACTTGGCATAAATCAGATTATAATCAAGAGCAATTCACCACTCGTGGTTAATCAAATGTTGGGGACTTATACAGCCAGGGAATCAAGGATGCAACAATGTTTAGAAAAGGTACGGGAATTAATAAAGCAAATTCAAACCTGGAAGGTTATACAAATACCAAGGGATGAAAATGTTGAACCGGACGCCCTAGCTAATCTCGTATCTGCGGCTGACGTGGCAAGTGATACAAACGCCTGAGTTATTCATTTATTCCATTTAGTTCTCTACCCCGATAAGAATGAGGTAAACTTTAATAACTTGACTTGGGGTTAGAGGAATGAGATCGTTGCTTTTTTGCAGCATGGAACCGTCCCTGATGATAAAAAAAAAGCTCGTGCACTTCGAAAAAAAAGCTATTCGGTACTGCTTAAAACAAGGCAATCTATATCGTAAAATGTTCGATGGACCCTTAGGAAGATGCCTCAGACCTTCTCAAACGGAGTACATAATGAGAGAAATACACGAGTGGTATTATAGGAATCACACAGGAGGAAGATCATTGGTGAGAATCTAATTAGGGCAGGCTATTATTGGCCTAAAATGGAAAAAGAAGCATAAAGTTTCATGGCTAAATGCAATAAATGCCAAAGGTACGGTAATAATATGCACAGACCTGCAGAGTTACTACATCCGGTAATTGCAACGTGGCCATTTATGAAATGGGGAATGGATATCGTGGGTCTATTATCACAAGCAAAAGGACAGGTAAAATGTTTGCTCATAGTTACTGATTATTTTACTAAATGGGTAGAGGCATGAGCATTCATACAACTATGAGAAAAGGAAGTGAAAGATTTCATTTGACGGAATATCATATGCCGATTCGGTGTAGCAAAGGAGATCGTATGTGATAATGGCCCTCAGTTTATAGGAGCTCAAATCACAGATTTTTTTTCAAAGTTGGCAAATTAAAAGGATTACGTCTACACCTTCTCATCCGGCGGGTATTGGGCCGGCAGAAACAACAAATAAAGTCATTATCAACAATTTAAAGAAGTGATTGGAAGATTCAAAAGGAAATTAGCCAGAAGTACTACCTGGTGTTTTATGGGCATATCATACAACAACAAAAACGAGTACATGAGAAACACCATTTTCATTGGTTTATGGTGCAGAAGCTCTAATTTCCGTTGAGATAGGAAAGCCAAGTACAATGTTTACTCAGGCAACAGAAGAGTCTAATGACGAGGAAATGCGTATAAATCTAGATTTTCTTGAAGGAAGGAGAAAAGCTACACTAATAAGAATTGCAACACAGAAGCAGGTCGTAGAACGGTATTACAACCGGAAAGCACGCCTCAGATTCTTTAAAATTGGGGACGTCATGCTTAAAAAGGTTTTTCAATCTACGAAGGCAGCTACCACATGTAAATTAAGTCCAATATGGAAAGGATCCTATAAAATTCATGGTATTGCAAGTAAAGGAGCATATGAATAGGAAAAAAATGGATGGCAAAATACTACCTTCACATCTAAATGTTGTTCATTTCAAGAGATATTACTTCTAAGGAATACCCACGGTCAGGCATCTTTGTTTTAAAATTCTATTTTTAAATTGAAAAAATTTTACTAACGATTTTAGATGATAGACAAAAAGCTAGCCCGTACTAAATGATGAGTCACGACCCACAAGGCACGTGGAATACATTAAACTTCTTGGCCTAGGGTTACAAATATTCTGATAGAAATTCAAAGGGGTTAAGCAGTCTTCATCTATAATCGCACCTTTGAGTCACGTATGATTTTCCTTTTTCAGGGAAAGGACCAAATGAGAGGAATAATCAAGTGCTCGAGGCTTCATACATCAACACTCAAACATTTGGGGAATTACATAATATACATAGGCGTGTGTATAAAGAAGGCAAAGAAAGAAGATTGAGAAAAATTGAAGATCAAGCTTCAAAAAGTCAAGTGCGGAGTAAAATTCACGAAGTCACGAGCTAAGGCCAAAGAAACCCTTATAGTTAGGATAAAGGCTATGTAATAAAACGGGTTATAAATAAAAACCTTGTGTTAACCAAGTCACGAGCTAAGGCCAAACAAAACCTTTTAGTTAGGGTAAAGGCTATGTAATGAAACGGGTGGTTATTAATAAAAACCTTGTGTTTATTATTTTTCTTTTTTAAATATGTTACAAGAAAAATAGTTACGAGAAAGTTATAAATAACTTCAAATACAAGTAAAATATCATTCAAAACTAGACTAGGTTCAAATAAAAACTTGTCAAAGTTATTTCAAAGAAACTTGTGTGTTTCTATTTCTTTTATCGTAGGTTAAACGCCATTATGAAGTTGAGACGTCTTCTTCATTAAGTGTCGAATATAAAAGGGCCCTCTTTTATAAAATTCATATTTAAATTGGTTATTCATGAAGTTAACAGAAAAAATTTCTAAGAATAAAAATGCAGATTATTCTATAAGCCCTTAGAAATAAAGGAAAGAATAAATTAAATAGAAGTTCAAGATAATAAGAAAACTTCTAAAATATTAAAAAGATTAAGACTAAGTAAGAAATTAGTCATAAAACTGCAAATTGTTTATACAAATTACCCCATAAAAGGTCTGGAGACTTGCGTTTCCAAAATAAACCCTCAAATGAAACCAAGGATTTGATCACACTTTTCCTAATAAATCAAAAACAAAAAACAAAGACATTCAAACAACTAAAACTGGTCACTGAGAAGTCGGAGGTACTAAAGCAAGTGCATCAGCAACAGGGGGCTCAACTTTGGCAGGTGCATCAACAATTACAGGTTGAACTTGACCTGTAGCAACAGGCTCGAATGGGCTTGAAAGAGTTGGTATAGACGTATCAACTTCAACATTCATGGAAGCTTCGGTCTCGGAAGAAGGAAAATCTTGAGTTTGATGAGCTTTCTCAATAGTTTCATTGATCTTAGCCAACTCAGACTCTTAAGTTGAAATTTTCTTGGCCAGCTTCAATTAGGGTATCATGACGTGAATTCAAAAATGCCTAACTCACCTCAAAAGCAGATTCTTTCTCAAGGATCTTGTAATCCTTTTCCCAATCAGCAATCGCATTCCTTAACTTCTCATTTTTCGCCAAGGCAATGGTGTAAGAAGTTTGAAGACAGGCATGGGAGCTTTTTAAGGCACGCACCTTATCAGAAGAAGCTCGAAGGACTTCTCGTGCTTGAGTCAAATGTTGCACGAGCTCCCCAACGTAAATTTCTTTTTCACTCAAGAGAACCTTCAACTCTCTAATTTCCTCACTAGCCTTGGATAGCTGTTCTGAGAGGGAAGTTTCAAAAGGCGAGTTTTTTCTTTATCTTCTTGGATCGAGGAACCCTTTTCAACTGCCAGTTCCAAAGTCAAAACCCGTACCTTCTGCTCCAAGGAACTCTTGCTTTCTTCTAAAAAATCCATATAAATTTGCAAGCTTCCGTACTGTTCCTTCCAATTGAATGCCTCTAGTTGATAATCACGTGCAATCTACTATGAGGAGGTGACTCTTTGCATCATCGTTTTATGACAATAATATTGGCCTAAAAAGAAGGGAAATAAGAATCCCAAAGATAGAAAAACCATAAAGTAAAGAAAAGAAAAAAGAGAAGGTGAATACCTTCAAAGTGGCATACACAATATCATTCATCAACGTCAAAGAACTGTGGCTTTGAAGCTTGCCTTTTTCGATTGGACCAATTAAAGGCTCTAGCCATGCATTCGATTGACATGATTTCCTCAAAAGACTGCTCTCAGCAAGAACTTCAATAACCACCCTCCTCGTAGCAGCGCTTCTACTTGAAGAGCCAACTTCAGTATGATGAACGATTGGAGAAGGAATTGTCAAAGGAGGAGCAATAGAAGAGGTAAAGACGCTTGAGGAAGGAATAGAAACAACTGGGATTGACAAGGAAGGTAATGAAGGATTCACATATACGGGTGTTGAAAAAGAGGCTAAGGGTGTTTCATCTAAAACGGGCCTTAAGCCTTAACTACCAAATCCGATGTTAAAAATTTGTTCAATGGATTCATGAGTATCAATGGGATCAACGTCGTCATCGGGAGTTACAACCAAGGCTTCAATAGACTCGGTAAGAGGAACAAAAGGACGGGGAGATGCCTCTGCTTCGTCATCAGAAATGATGTGCCTTTGAGTTCGTGGCCTTGTCACCAAAGAGGCCCATGTCTTCTTCTTCTTCAGAGTCTTCTTCAACGGCTTTTCTCTTTGATGGGCAACCCAAAACTATTTGTTGATCCTTTTCTAAAGAGATACGGGTTCTCGAAGAGACACGGGAATCCGCTGTCATGCCTCCTTTTTTACTACACCCCCGGAAGGGGTACATAAGGGAGTGTTTTCCAACTTAAAGTGAATCGAGACGACAGTATTTATTTAAAATTTAGAGTTGCCACTTAGGATAATTTATAATTTTGCAAGCCACCGGTTTAAATCCTGAATCGAGGAAAAATTAACTCTACTTACGGTCTGCGGATACAAAAATTTGGGTAAGGAATTCTGTTAACCCGGGAGAAGGTGTTAGGCACTCCCGAGTTCCGTGGTTCTAGCATGGCCACTTTGATCATACTTGGCTTATTAAATTGTTTAATGACTAATTTTTAGAACTTATGTGCATTTTTCGCTTTTAATTAGAAAATTATCTTGAAACGAATCACTTTTACGTGTACCTGTTTTTTTGGCGCGTCAAAAATTATGTCATGCGAACGTGTCCAAAATTAATAACGTTAATTTTATTACGAAAGTTTGGATGAAGTTGTGCGAACACATACTCCGGTTTTTGTTTTTAAAAATCGTGATCATGTCATGCAAACGTGTCCACAACCACATTAGTATATCAAAGCGGGTCTAGAGCAACTACGAGCATTTGTCATTTTTACATCTAGGTTATGAAATCAGTATGAGGGCCATTCATGATTAAATTGTGGATGGAACACTCCAGGCTATATGAACTAAATTTAATTAACGGCCCATTAGCACCACACTAATATTAAAGTTTAAAGACTTGATAGACCCAAGGCCCCTTGTCATCCTCAACCTCAATGAACAGTAAAATATAATGACTGTGGGCACATAAATTATCCTCACAGTGCACAACGATTTTATGTCTATCCCGTTCAAACTTGACCATCTGGTGCAGGGTGGATGGGACTGCTTTGGCAGCATGAATCCAAGGTCGACCCAACAATAGATTGTAGGAAATAGCTACATCCAGCACCTGGAACTCCACAGTGAATTCAAGTGGTCCTATCCTCAACTCGAGCACTATATCCCCCACTAAATCTTTTCCTCCTCAATCAAATCCCAGAGCGCAGATACTGTTCTTGTGAATTCTTTCATCATCCACTTTCAACTTGTTTAAAGTAGAGAGAGGGAAAATATTCACACTGGAACCATTATCGACCAATACCCGAGTAACCACAAAATCTTCGCATTTCACTGTAAGATAGAGGGCTCTATTGTGCTCAGTACCCTCCACGGGCAACTCATCATCAGAAAAAGTGACTCTATTTACCTCAAATATCTTGTTGGCTATCTTTTCCAAATGGTTTACTGAGATTTTGTCGGGAATGCGTGCCTTATTCAAGATTTTCATCAAGGCCCGACGGTGCTCGTCTGAATGGATTTACAATGACAACAGTGAAATCTGTGCAAGCGTCCTCCTCAACTGCTCCACAGTGGAATAGTCTTGCATCTTTATCTTTCTCAAAAACTCTTCAGCCTCTTCTTCAATCACAGCTTTATTCTCCAAAACCGGGTTATCTTTGGAGGTTTTAGCTTTTCTTAACTCTTCAGGGGCAAAGCATCTCCCCGCCCGAGTTAATCCATGGGTCTCATAGACTTCTTCTTTAACTTCTTTTCCTTTGTAAGTCATTGTCACTTGCTCATAACTCTAAGGGATAGCCTTACTGTTGACTATCGGTAACTGGGTTACAAGTTTGATAATGACAGGATTTGTGCGGGACCCCTCCATAATTACGACAGGTCTATTTGCCACTCCTGGCACAACCACTTTTGCCCTTTCTTGACTACCGCAGATGGTTCACTGTTTATCCCACCCAACCTGATCACTTATTTCTCACTTGTTGACTTTTCCACCGGCCTAACTTTACTGGTCCTAATCATCATGATGGTCTGTGAAGGCTTCTTAGACTCCCCTCCCTTATGCACTATCTCGGTCATATTTGTCTCCTGATGGGTCGGCAAAGGGTTCTGATTGATATTAGGCGCCTTCGGAGCTTGGACTTCAATCCAGTTTGTATCAATGAGCTCCTTGATAACACTCTTCAAATGCCAGCATTTCTCTGTGTCATGCCCCGGAGCACCAGAACAAAATTTGCAGCTTACAGAATAATTCAAGTTTTTTCTTTTTTTCATGAAACAAATGTTTTGATTACAAAGACCTATACTATGTCAATGCTCGATAAATATCCACCAGCACTATCGGGACAAGTGTGGGATCTTCCTTTGTAGTGAGGACTTGTGCAATTCTAACTATACGAGTATCCACTGTCCCTTCCTCATTTGGAAAAACCATGATCCCCAAGAATGCCACAATAAATGCAAACCAACGATGAATTTGCCAAAGGCGCTTATCTTGTTTGTTGCTCAAACCTTTTTCACGCGTTTCGAGCCCAGCTGAGTGCCTGAACCTGAAGTACAAGAAATGGAAAGAACAATATCCTTTGCTTACATGGATTTCTTCATCTATTTATTGATATTCAAGAGGTCAAAGAACTGGTGCACTGACGGAGCCCTTGGAAATATAAGTTGCCGCTTCCTTGAATCCCAGCCAAACTCAATGTACCCGGCCATCTCCTCCAAGGTAGGGGTGATCTCAAAGTCCAATAAACGAAAAACATTGTGGACAAGGTCCTAGAAAGTTACCAAAACCCTGATTAGATCTTTCTGTGGTGTTATCTCAAAAATGTTTATAAGGGCACCCAACTGGTTTTTTCACCCATTTCTGACTGTCTTCATCTAGATCATTCCACCACATACACAGGTGCAATCGAGCCTGCTTCCTAACCACTTCTGGTAGATCCTGGATAATATTCATTTGTTCCTGTGAAAGGTTAATAGTCAGGGTTGACTCCAGCGGACCTTTTTGTAAAACAAGTTCCCAATTTTACACGAAAAATCAAAGAACCAATGATTCATTACCTTATATGCCAATTTTAACCAAATGTGTATTTTTGCAAATGTGGCCCCTCCCAATTCCACATGAATTTGAGGACATGGAGGACTATTTCATGACACTTCACTAACTTGTCCATTCTTTTACGAAAATAGCCCTTCGACAACTGAAAATACTCCAAAGCTATCTCGGCAAGAACGGTTTATGACATTACCGAAGCTGAATCGGCTTATTTTGACAAAACTTCAAACTGTATTTTTCTCTCTTTTTTTTCAAAAGAAAGGCTGGACCTTATGTAGAATGCCTATGTATCCCACGTCTGGTGAGAATTAGACATGCGTAGTTCGGTAAACTTTGACACAATTTATAAAGGACACAGTTTTTGACTCTTTTGTTTTTTTTTTTTTTTGAAAAAATTTGGCAGAGTTTCGGGATGTTCTCAGATATCGGGTTTTTATCTTAGAACCTGGCTTTATTTCTTCCCTACATCACTCGTGATTTTTCCTTTTATTTTGTTTTTCTTAGCTAGTCATCATGCAAGTCGAAACAAACAAGTGTTCACGTAGCACATAGAATGCATCAAGATGGTCTGTTATTTTGGGATACACCTGCCCTAGAAGAACCCAACCCCTTTTTTGAGTCCCCTGAGTCAAATGCACATGATGCAAACAAGCGTTCCTGCTAGGTATCTGGCATGATTTTTTGTTCTTCTAGGTTTAAATCCTGGGGATTAGGTCTAGACTTGGGGTACCCGAGGGGACAACTAGGGCCGAAAAGGGGCCGACGTACCGGGAGCACTGAAGTCTACCCGGCTTTTTCGCTTTCCCAGCATTGTTCTATTTGGTATGACTTCTAACAGAAAGTGAGCCACGCGTACGTGTGCGCCAAATTTTAGATTACTCAGATGGGTGGCGTAAGAAGACAGTTATATACAATTCAAATAATATTAAAGTGATGAACGCGTAGCATTTAGCACAAATGGATTACATAATACAGTAACATTAACAATAAGCAAAGCCAAGTAAAAATTATTAAAAGCTCTAACTCTTGAACTCAGAATCAGATATTCTGGGTTCTATCCCCAGCAAATTCGCCAGAGCTATCACACTTTCTTTTCTACTATACCCCCAAAAGGGGTATATAAGGGAGTTTTTTCTAACTTAAAGTGACAATTGAGACAAGATTATTTATTTATAATGCAGAATCGCCACTTGGGATAATTTATGGTGTCCCAAATCACCGATTTAAATCCCAAATCACGGAAAAATTGACTCTATCTATGGTATGCGAACACAAAAATTCGGATAAGGAATTCTATTAACCCGAGAGAAGGTTTTAGGCACTCCCGAGTTCCATGGTTCTAGCATGGCCGCTTTGATCATACTTGGCTTATTAAATTGTTTAATGACTAATTTTTAAAACCTATGTGCATTTTCCGCTTTTAATTAGAAAATTATCTTGAAACGGATCACGCGTACGTGTACCCATATGTTTGGCGCATAAAAAATCATATCATGCAAACGTGTACACAATTAATAATGCTTTATTTTATTACAAAAAATCGGATGAAGTGCGAATGCATACTCTGGTTTTGTTTTTAGAAATCGTGACCATGTCATGCGAACGTGTCCACAACCACAATAATATATTAAGCAGGATTAAAGCAACTACGAGCATTTGTCATTTTTACATCTAGGTTATGAAATTAGTACGAGGGCCACGCATGATTAAATCGTGGGTGGCACACTTCGAGCTATATGAACTAAATTTAATTAACGGCCCATTAGCACCACACTAATATTAAAGGGAAGTTTTACATTCCTATCCCACCTATGAATCCTTTTTACACTACATGTTTAAGGTTTGACTTGATTACATTTAGTATACCAAGTTACCATTCATATACCATATCTAATTAAGGTTATAATTAATATGATATTTTATACTCCTTAATTTAAGCCTTTTCATATTTTTTAATTACTAATCCTCATTTTCTTTTCATAACCCCTCATCCCCATACCCCCACGTTCTTTTTACCCTCCCACGCTTCTTTCTCCATTTTCCTGCTTCTGAAACCACCCACTTTCTCTCTAAGTTCAAACAAAGTTCAATAAACCCTTTAAAAAAATTCCTATCCACATTTTTATTTAGTTGAAGTTCATCAATGAAGATCAAGGAAGGTTGGAAAAAGAGTCCAAAAAAACAGTAGTAGATGATTTACCGTCCTTTAATTTGGGTATTTTATCCCCCAAATCACCCAAAAACCTAGGTAAATCAACACACGCAATTACAAATATTAGTCATACTCGAGCTAAAATGAGAACAAAAAAAACTTGATCTAGATGTTGGAGAATGTTCTACAGCAGTCAAATAAGTCAAAGAAATGGAAAGACATTGCTCAGGATGACGGCTTTGTAAATGAGTTCTCTACTCCTCGAACAAGAAAGAAATCAAAGGTGTCTCTTGGTTCTAAAAATGTAAATATGAAGAAACATTCAAAAAATACCCTCAACTTGTTCGGAACCAATCATTGGCGAAGGTATACATTTATTAGTTTATTTACTAATTTTTAGTTTATTTTCTAATTTTTAGTTCGGTTATGAGGTTAAAATCTGTGTTATTCATGTTTTTGACAAATGTAGTTTAATTGGCTTAATTTTGAAGATTATTGTAGTTGTGATGTTGTCATTCAGAATATATAATTTTCATTGAACATTTTTACATTCCTGTTAAGTAATATATGTTTTATGTAAACATATATTGATAATGCCAATGTGTGCTCCCCAATTCAAGGAGTGAGTGTAGCAGCTCAAACAGAACAAGTCATTGAGAAGCAACTAAATGAAGGTGAAGATGCACTTCATGTGGATGAAGTTGTTTCTGAAGGATCAGACATTGATAAGAAGGGTGTGACATTGGATGACTTTGAGTTGCTAGACAACTTAACACAATCAGTTATGTTTGGAGAGCCCATACCACATGAAGCAACCCCTATTCATCCAGGGAGAACCAGGCAACTGGGGAAACATGCACGGTCATCTTTTATACCTCTATATAGTTCTGGAGGCAGTAGCTCTATTGCACCTAAATTTTTCTACCTCAAGCACCCCTTCATAACTCTTATAAGTGAAAATGTAGATTCCGATGTGTTAGATAAGTTCAACAAGTGGTTATACCACTATGGTGACAAAGTATCTAAGAGGTATGAATGTGTAGTTTGATACTTTCATTTTAGCATTTTAAAGTATAAATATGTAATTCATTGTGTAATTTTTTATAGGAGAGGGTCTCCCTTTTCAACAAAGGATAACCAAATCAAGCATTGATTAGACCTTGGAGTTGAAAAGGTGCATAAGAAAGGATGGTTTTATTCCCTTGCTCACCCCGGAGTAGTTCTCAGTAACTCTGTAAGTATCAAAGAATAAATTCACAGGATATAGTTTGATTTCTGCTTTGTAGTGTAATTGTAATTAATATGTAGTTATAGTGTAGTTCAATCTAAATACTTACAAATATGTGCTATAGTTTGAATGTTAATATTATTGAGACCTTATGGTAATTTTTGTGTTCCATGTGTTGTTGTATATAGCAGCTAAAGTGTAGCTATTTGTTAGAATATTTGAATTTTGGCTTTGTAGTTTAATATGTATCTGCTTTGTTGAAAATTGTAGTTACAGTGTAGCTTATAGTAGATTTTATTTTATTTTGCAACACATTGATATTATTATGTATTACTTGAGAAAAAGAGGCAAATATGGCCCCAACAACAACAACACTAGGTTTACAACAACTGGTTGCTTTTTCAAGTCAAAGATTGAACAAATCTATGTGAAGTTCATAAGTGCTCCACCAGAACAAAAGTATTCGGATGTTAAACCCGATGATGATGTTGTGGAATATATTCTTGGGTATAGAATTCTTGCTAATATTGCCTGGGATGAAGTTGACTATGTCATCATGCCCCTGAACATTGTAGAGAATTTCAATTGGTTGTTGGTCGTTTTTGACATAGCGAACAGGAAACTTTATGTGTACAATTCCATGGTGTCTTCACACAATCTAATGTTGTTGAAGCATGTGTTGATAAGTTTTCAATCATTATCCCTCTGTATTTGTCTTGCACTGGTTTCTACGGTGAGCGTAAAGACATTGACTTCAAGACCACAAAGGCATATATTGAGAAACCAGTTATATACCCTCTCAACATACAGTGGTTGGTTGCGGAGATTTCACAACAGAAGGAAGGATCACTGTACAAAAACTATTTTCTCTTTCTAGATGTTTAATTATTTTTTTTATAATCATTTGTTGAATAATTCAATTTTTGTGTCTTATGCAGCGATTGTGGTGTATTTATGGCTGCTTTTGCAGAGTATGTTAGCCTTGGAGATTTGTGAATCCCTTCAGAAGATCTTTCGGATATCGACCAACACCGTACGCGCTATGGAGCTCTACTATGGGACTATGCTACAAAGAAGTAAGAAGATGAGTCTAACAGTGAAAGTGAGGTTATAGGAAGGCTAGCAAGGAGGAAGGTGCTCATGCTTTGAATGAGAAGACTAGAGTCCCGAGAAAGAAGAAATTGTGTCCTGCTTTCCTAGTTTGCTTGATACCAATTTGTAGTTGAAGGAGAATACACTACTTTATGGATATAATTATTATGTTTTATTGCAGCATACCTTATTGTTTTATTTATCTTTCATTATTAGTTCTTCATTTGAATATAAATTGGCTTGTTTACAGCACTATATCTTCATTATATTAAACATGAGTATTTTGCTGTTAAGATACGATTTGCCTACCAATAATCTTCAAACTATCTACATTGTTGAAAAGACTCAATGTAGCTATTGTATATAAATTTTGTAGTTGTTTATCATAACTTTTAGTTGTTTACCTCCAAGTTCTATTTTAATATTTGTATATAACTGTCAGTTGAATTTAAATTACACAACAACAAGAAGAAATGAGTACTCCAATCATAAAAATGTGTTATCCACCATTAATCTGCAAATTATCTATAAAATTTTACAAATACTACAATTTAACTACACTTAACCTACATTATAACTATAATCTGAAAACACTTTAGATGAAGTTACTTTTTAATATCAGTTGTATTGTACATAATAAATACTAAAATATAATTACACTAATTCAAAGACAAATTTAGATGTGTGACAAGATACATAAAAGCATATTTAACACACATAAATAAATTGTAGTATAATTCATAATGATCTTTAACAACTTAAACGATTACTCTGCCAAAATCTCCTAACTTTAACCCACTAACAGTTAGTTTGAATAACCATTCTAACTACATGATATTCATTTCTCTTTGGGAGCATTCTTGCAAGATTTCTTGCTATGCCATTCACCTCCACAATTTCCGCATGAAGCCTTGTACTTCTTAGACTTCATTTCATCATGTGTTTTATATCTTTCCTTTTGAGGTTCCTTGGATTCCTTTTATCTCCCGTCGGTGGATAGACTACCTCATCCAAAATATGTTGTGGCACATTCTATTTGCTTTCATCGGGAAGAGGATTTACTGGTATTTCATACGTACTCGGAAGGTTATCCCTTGTATAATACGGAGAGAAATAGTTTTCATATGTTTCATGTATGTGCCTTAATGCAGCCAAAGCATGCGCACATGGAAGTTCTTCAAGTTGGAATTGGCCACCGCTACATTTCTTGTTTTCTAGACACACAATGTACCGCTTCACATGATCCAACACAATATGTATATGATCTGTTGAAGCCCTCACCTATATTTTCAGAACAAACACAAAGAAAAAATATTTACAAAATTAAAAATATAGTATATATATTTTATCTACAATTTATGTACAAAATAACTACAATCTACAAATAAACTACAATTTTCCTACAATTATCTACAATCTGGAGACATTGTATGTTAAAATATTTTTTTCCGCACCAAATAATCAGATCTTACCCTAAGTTTCTGAGATAATATACTATTGTTCTCCAATTCTTTATTGAATTTGTACCCAAGGTATGTGAAGGTACCCTTAGCCTTCAATAACTTCTCTTTCATCCAAGTTTCAAGAAGCGTCCTCATATACTCCAATAGGTCAAATATTGGCAGCTCTCTTGCATATTTTGTTACAACATTCAATGACTCTACAATGTTTGCTGTTATAGTCTAAGTTCTATTTACGGTTACATGTATTCTTGACAATCTATGATAGCCAATATCATAGAGGTATGATTTAATACGAGGGTCTATATCTTCAATCTTCGACCTCCTTTCATTAAATTCATCCAAAGTGTATACCCCTGCTGTAGAAAAGTACAATTCGTGTAATTGTAGATGACCCTTCTTGAATTTTGACCTTATATTTGTCCAAATATGCCACATACTAGAGTAGTGTGGCATGCCCAGATAGACAATTGATGTTGCCTTCATTATACTCTCATTTCTATCTGAAACAACACACATTGAAGGTCTTTCACCATATGCCTGATTGAATTGCTCAAAGAACCACTTCCAAGATGCGTCATTTTCAGAATCAACCACAGCATATGCCAAGGGCAATATTGTACCTACATTATCAATTAATAAAATTTTAATTGGCAGGCTATAGACTGCCTACAAAATAACTACAATATTTTAACACTTTTTTCCTGATGCATCCATGGTGCTTGTTGTCAGCATAATCCCCTTGTATGTTGACTTTAAGAATGTCACATCAACAATTACTACTGGCTTACAATGTTGCCAACCACTTATTGATGTACAAAGAGTAACAAATGAGTATAAGAAGCATTCATCGGTTATCTTCTTCAATTTAACATGGGAACCAGGATAAGTCTCCTCAAGAATATAAAAATATTTGGGTAATTTGATGTAGGAGTCAGTCGGATTCCCTCTCAAAACCTACAAAGCCTTTTCCTTTGCTCTCCATGCTTGCATGTAGCTTAGGTTCACTTCGTGTTCTTCTAAAATGTCAGTTTGTATGTCCTTTGGTGTGTATACAGTCTTTGGATCACAATAATTTGGAATGACCATGCTACCAACTAGAGCTGCAGTATGTTTGCGTTGCATAAATGTTTCGTCCATTAAGGATCATGTGTGTTGTCGGTTAAAGCTCCTTATCTTGAACATTGCAAAATCATTAATTGACGTTTCCCTGAAGTGTCATTTACAGTTTTTACCAACGCATACAAGCCAGTAGCTACAAAAAATAATATTTAACACAAATTATAATTTTAGGTGCAACAAAAGGATTATTTTAAGGGAAAGTAACATAAACTACAATTTCACTACATTCTAACTACAATTCATCTACAATGTTATAAAAGATATTACTTGAATAAAACCCTGGTTAAAATCATCTTTTCTCCATACCTTCTATGACTAGATCTTTTAACTCTGAACTGGAACTTGTGCACCACAGAAAAGTGCTTCATTGCAGCAGCTACAGTTTGCTTGTCCTTATACACCTGTCCTTCTTCAATATCAGTTTGCGCATATTCTTTTACTATTTCACTTTGATATTTCACTATATCTTTAGAGGATGGCATATCAAGTAACTTTAGCGATCCAGACGAACCTGCATAAAAATAGAGATAAACAGTGTCATTATAAATTTGTAGAATCTTTGTACATAATTTGTAGATATCTACAAAAGATGTAGTCATCTATTTTAAGATGTCAGACATTGTAGTTACATTGTAGTAAAATTATTGCAATTTGTAGATTTATCTGAAACCAATACTGCTTAACTCTTTCTTTAAGAGAAATTGTAGTCAAATTGTATATAAACATAGTAAATTTGTAGATAATATCCTAAAACTATAATTTTAAGCATTTTCGAACTACACAAACCTGCACTTGTTTATCGTTGGTGATTGTCAATTCCATATTGAAATCTCGTACACTTATACATAGCGGATATGAACCTAAATTTTTATTCTCTTTTTTGGTCTCCATATACACGCGAACCCCCATATCATTTTAATCTCCATTGGGGGACAAGTATCGTTCACGGTGTATTTGATTTCAACAATTTGTTCAGTAGTATCAATTGATAGTTGTTCTGCAATTGTGAAATCATAATACTGTAGCTTGCATTCTCATCTACCACAATGACATCAACTTCAAAATCTCTAAATATGCTATAGTTATCCCAATTCCCAATAAATTGTAGTATGGTTGCGATTTTGGACATGATTTCTTGTTGTTGTTGTTGTTGTTTTAGATTTCTATATTGAAATAAGAAAAGATGAAGAACAGATATATATATATATGAGCGACAATTTGAGAGAAGAAACGATGGAGAACAGATTTTATCATCTTTGAGTTGTTGAAACTCGAAAACTTGAATTCAAATCGTCGAAACTTTTAGTAGTTGAATCTGTTTGTAGTTTTTGTAGTTGTTCATTCTTTTTTTTCGAGAATTTGAATTGTAGTTCTGGAGAAAAATACGCAGATGAGAAATCTCGTTTCCCTTTTTAAAATTGAATTTAATGTAGAATCAATTAACACAAAAATTCTCTCCTTAATTTTAGCGCGTTTTTTAGGGAATATTTGCCCTTTTAATACATAATAGTCGAGTGGTACAAAATTTGTAAGTAAAACATAAACTGAATAGGTAATTTACATAATATACACAATTTTTAATAATAAAGTTTCATATAATCTCATATTAAAGTTTAAACCAAACAAACAAAAACAAAAAGCTGAACCTCCAACCATGCTACCATCGTAGGGTCCAATGAAAAGGATATTGAATTGCTAATTAAATTTGAAGGTCGTTATCAAGCCCCATCAACAGTAAGGCTGGAAATAAGTCATATCGGCATAGAAATAATACAAACAATGTTTCAATGCATGACAGTTAACTGGATATGAGTAATGACAAACAAATAATTAGAACAAACATGTGTTCAACCGTAGTGATTTGAGGCAATGATTTAAATTGTAACGACTTAAAATGTTATCACTTATTTTTAACTAACTTTATATTTCTGAGGCCTTGAAAACCTTTTCTAAAGTTACTTCGATTTGCGTGTACAGTCCGGGCGCGTAGCCGGAAAGCTCAAATATGAAATTTTATGAAAAATGCTAAGTTTTGAATTTAAAATGAATAAATTTGACATTGGTCAACTTTTTGGGTAAGCAGACCCAGACCCGTGATTTGACGATCGCGGAAGGTTCTAGAAAAATATGGGACTCGGATGTATGCACGAAATCAAATTTCGAGGCCTTGAGACCGAGAAATAAATTTTTAAAGAAAATTATTTTTCTGAAATTGTTAAGGAAAATTGAAATAAAAATTGATTAGAATGTGTTGGTATCATGCCCGTATTTTGGTTCCGGCGCCCGGTACAGGTCTTATATGTGATTTAAGATGTCTAAAGTTTGGTTGAAATCGGACGTCATTTGACGTGTTTCGGGCTTAAACTTCTAAATTTGAAACTTTATGAGGTTTGAAGAAAAAACTCTTGATTTTGAGGTTTGATTCATTGTTTTGATGTTAGTTAAGTTCGTAGGATGTCGTTGAGTAAGTGCATGTGTTTTGTTAGGAGCCCCGAGGTCTCGGGAGTATTTCGGAGGTGTTTCAGAGTGGTTTTGGACTTATGGAAATAGCAGATTTTTCTTCAGCTGTTGCAGGCCCCATTTTTTCTTCGCGTTCGCGATGCACCCTCCGCATTCGCGAAGCCTTGATTCTTCTTTCATCGCGTTCGCATGATGGCCCACGCGTTCGCATAGGTCAATTTCTGGGTCACAACCTTTTTATTCTCCACGTTCGTGTTCGTGTTCCCTTTCCCGCGATCGTGATGGTCTCCCCAGTGTTACTCATCGTGAACGCGACCAGCCTGTCGTGAACGCGATGAGTTATTTCGTCCAGTTATTTTAATTCTTCAAAACAGAACCAGTGACGGGATTTTCATAACACTTCACGAACTCCTTCTTCTCTAACGTTCTAGGGCGACTTTTGGAATATTTCTTCACCAAAGTTTCTTGGGTAAGCATTGTTTAACTTGATTCCTTCATTTTCCATCATCATCTATTGAAATCCTAGGCCTAAAAAATGTAATTAAGGGTAGAAACTGGAGATTTGATTAGAGTTAGACTTTTTTATTTTTCTTGACTGAGACCTCGTTTTGAGGTTGAATTTGAAAAAAAAAGTATATATTCGAGCTCGTGGGTGAATGGGTGATTTGATTTTGGTTCGAACCTCTTGTTTTGACCAAGCGGGCCCAGGGTCGATTTTTGAGTTTTTGAGAAAAATGACGGAAAAGTTATAATTAAGCTTTCGGTTCGTATTGTTTAGCATTTATTGATATATTGAAGTCATTATTGTATAGATACGATTAATTTGGAGCGAAATTCGAAAGAAAAGGTGGTTATTGAGGATTGAGTTGGCCGTGAAAGTTTGAGGTAAGTGTTCGGTCTAACCTTAGCTTGAGTGATTAGGAGTTGAGTCATATTTGCTACTTATTTTTTGATGAGTACGACGTATAGGCATGGTAACGAGTATCTATACATTGGTGTCTAGCATGTCCGCGAGTCTTAAATTAATGCTTGATGAATTCTTGAATAATCGTTATCGAATGAATTGAGTCGTCAACATGAAAGCGTAAGAACTCGACGGGATTCCCTTCTTTGTTTGTTTGATTCGAAGGGGAAGGGCCCGTTGAGTTCTTAAGAATCATAATATTTTTTTCGTCTAAATGATAAAATGGATTTCTTTTTCTTTTCAAAAACTCCATTTTTCTCATTTTGCTGATCATGTTTTTGAAAAATTCACTATTCGGACCACCTCTTCTTTTTCTATGATAGTATCTATCGGTACTTTCAAAGTTGGAAGAAAGAAGGAATCACTCAATTTCTTGGCTGCTGCTATAATATATTAGATATCGTGCAAATCCTTTCTATACTAATCTAATGTAGAACCTTACTCTCTCTATTACATTACTCTATTTTTTTTTATTGTTTTCATATTTCATCATATGGTTGAAATTATGAGAAAATCTGTGGTATTGAGCAAAGGCTTAGATTAGTTTCGTGACGGTTAATTATGAGCTAGAAGTAATGGTAAAAAAGATGATACAAGTTGAATTGTGATTGGTTATAGCTGATTCTCCCTTATCAAGATAGCGTAATTTGATAGTTAATCCCTTGTTGGGACTGTTGTCGTGATCACTATGAGTTATACATTTGGAACGGGTTGCATGCCGCAACAAATTAATTAATTTTATATAAATATATATATATATATATATATATATATATATATATATATATATATATATATATATATATATATTGGATCGGGTTGCACGTCACAAAAGATATATTATATATATTAGATCGGATTGCACGCCGTAACAGATATATTTATTGGATCGGGTTGCACGCCGCAACAGATATATTATATATTGGATCGGGTTGCACGCTTGCAATAGATATATTATATTTATTGGATCGGGTAGCACGTCGCAACAGTTATATATATATATATATATATATATATATATATATATATATATATATATACATGCATACATACATACATACATACATACATACATACATACATACATACATACATACATACATACATACATACATACATACATACATACATACATATACATACATACACATATGGATCGGGTTGCGCGCCGCAACAATAGTATGATTATGTTGTTTTAGATACTGTGCTGGTCCTTCCTATTCATTATTTTCTGCTAAGTTAAATTGTTCCCCGACGCATGTACCCTCCTTCCTTCTTGTCGCACCTCCTTTTTTACACACCTATCCCGAACGATAGTGTATAAGGGAGTTTTTCCATTTTAAGTGACATTATTTGAAATGGGATTATTTAATTATTAGAGTCTCCACTTGGGATAGGTTTGGTTTTTGGTGTCCCAAGTCACCGATTTATCTTGAATCCCAAATCAAGGAAATTCTCGACTTTCCAAATGAAGTCTGCGCACCAGAAATTCTTGAGTAAGGAATTATATTAATCCGAGGGAAGGTGTTAGGCACCCTCGGATTCCGTGGCTTAGTACATGATTTCACAACATGTTTATCCTTTAGTGCAATTTTAAAATTACTTACCACTTTTAATTAAATATTTGAGGAAGATTGCAACAGTATTAAAATGCGTCTCAAACCATGTCACATAAATGCACCTGTGATTTTTGACATACTTTAATACCGTTGAAATTTAGATTTGGGTCACATAAATGCGCACCCGAGTTTAAGAGAGGTAAAATAATTAAATGACGAGCCTAAAGCAACTAGCGTGTTATTACTTTGTGGGAGTCAATGGAAATTTACTAAATGGGACATCCTAATTGCTAAGTATTTTTAATGAAGTAATTAAAGAGGGCCACACAATTTGTGATTTTATTTGTCACGTCATACCTTTTATAAGGATCATCCTAGAATTGTAGGAAATCATTCTATCCATGATATGTGTACTTTGGTTGTATTAGCATGATTTCCAGGTATAGGTTTTGATGAATGACAAACAATAAAGTCAAGTGTCAAAGAACGTTATTATATGACAAACAATCAAGATTGAATGCCGAGAAGCATATTGATGAAGGGATTGCATGGAAAAGCCAAGACGAGCTCAAAAGTTCAAGACCAAAGACCCAAGGCGTAGGTCGTTAGGTAGAACCAATGTAAGAGCAACGTTTAAGTTATCTCGTCTTTTGGCTCAACATAGGTCATCATAAATATGCATAAAATCATTTTATCAAATCATATTTATCATAAACATATTTCAAATACTTCATACAAAATGATTTTAACGTTTTCATTTTAACCAAAATGGTTTTTTGAAGTAAGTTTTTGATTCTGGACAGAACAGCCAGATAATCGATTATCCTTAAGCTCTGAGTTTCCAGCAAAACTGGAAATTCCAGCAAGGCTGCATAATCGATTATCACCTAGAGGATAATCGATTATCTGCCAATTTCCAACTTAAACTGGAAATTCCGCAAGGGTTAATAATCGATTATCCCCTAGAGAATAATCGATTATTCACTGACCGTTGCCTTCCCAACGTTCCGTTTTATGAGCGTTGAGAAGATAATCGATTATGTAAAGTGAATAATAGATTATCTTGGCATAAAATTAGCATGATTGATTGCCTATTAAGCAACGGACATACAACCTCTACCACCTATAAATAGAGGTCTTTTTGACTCATTTCACATGAACAATATCTCTCATTATTCTTGAACATATTGATAACATTTCTACATCATATTTAGAGCTTTTGTTGAGCCATTTGAGAGACAATTTTGTGTTGTTCATAGAGCTTATATTGTATCTCTTTATCTACTCTTCTTAGAGAGTTCTTGTTGTAGAAGAGAAAGGTTCTTGAGAAGACCACATCTTCTCATTGATTGTCGGGTTTGCTAAGTACCTTTAATCTTAGTGTGTGAAGTCTTGTGGTGCGGTATCCACGAGCAAGGTGAAGTCTTGAGGTGAGGTATCCTCGAGCAAGTTGAAGTCATGTAGAGTGTACATCTACGAGCAAGTGTAACGGTTTGTTAGGCACCCGTAAGCTTAACGGAGTTAGTGTAATCTCGAGAGAGTCTCTCGGGGACTGGACTAACCACACGTTGTGGTGAACCAGTATAAATTCGGTGTGTCCTCTCCTTACTCTTTTAATTACTGCACTTACTTTACTCCTGCAATTTTAATTCCGCAAAATTTATCGACAATCTCGTGCCGCACTATTCACCCCCCCCCCCTAGTGACGGGCATAAATCCTAACAAGAATGAACTATTATTTTCTTTCATGATTGTCTCTAAAACAATTTAATCAATTACCACCATACCCTAATTATTATTGCGGGTATTGAAAGGTTTGGGCTTCAGGATCAAGTCCAAATTAAAACAAGAGGCTCTCAATATGGTAGAATTAGTTTAAAGGGGCTAATGTCATTTTGGACTGCTGATAGGTAACTGGGCCATATCAGGCCCGTTCCCTATGGTCCCAAATGGTCCAGGTTGTATTAGATCTCTTTCTCAATATGTTATTCATACCAAAGACAAGCCTATTTTACTTCAGTAGATAGTGAACAATTATTATAGTCGAATTTGGCATTAACTGGGTTCAAGTTTATGAAAGTCCGAATGAAGAACTCTGAGCTTGGAATTATTGCCAACTACCTATTGTAATAAGCTTCAAATCAAAATGAAGGAGGCAACTTATATAAAAGTAATCATGACTAAACAGTTTAACTTAGAACAAATCAAATATGGCCTTCAAAATAGCATCAAATATCATATGCAACCTCTATGGTTCAGAACACATGGATAAACACTCAGTCGTACCACATTACTAACATGATCAACGTGGAGCTTAATTCTCGCTGATTTGGCCCAGGAACAACCCAGTCCATAAGCGGAAGCCACCACTTAGTAAAACAAAAACCTCAAATAAGCATAACTTATATATGATCACTGACTTTTATGAACAAGCCCATTAAAACTGGTCCAGGCTAGTCATGAACCAGATTTAACACATAATACTCAAGAAATGGACCTAATACATTATATATCTATCGAATAAACTCATCAAACATGACGGAAATCAAAGAAACAGACTAACCTTCAGCACATGAAGCTCAGGCAATTGCTACCAATTACAAACCATTCACCTTAGCTAACTTAGACAGAAAAAAACTGCAATAAATTAAATCAGAAGAAGAAATAGACTAATGCTCATGCTTCAACTCTTCAGTTTGATTTATTCTCCAAATTTTCACTTCACATTTAGTACGGCTACAAAGTTGTGTACCTGGAAAGCAAATAAGGTATGAAGAGGGAGGGATTAGCAGTAGTAAAACAACAGTCAGCAGCAGTAACAACTTTGAAAACCCAGGAAGTGATATCCGATGGTTCAATAAGCAACACTTAGACAAGATAGAGATTTGATTTAGAATTTAGGGCTTCAAGATCACCCTAAGGATTTTAGTGGAATTGTGACCTTTTGGAGTTTTGATTACCTGAAGTTTTTCAGAAATTTTCAGTGTTTTAATGCCTTTTAATCCCTAAAATCTCTGAAATCTCTCTTCTGCCAGAACCCCCCCCCCCCTCAAAAATACTTTTCAGATTTTTTCAACCTCTCCAACTTTTAGACCACCCAAAACTTGTTCAACAAGGTAAGGGGTATGTCTTTTTATAGCCAAAGCCTAGTGCAACCTTCAGATTTTCATTTGCACCCCAGGTCCCTCTTTTAATTTCAGATTTAGCTAGTTAGTCCCTTAGTTATTGACTTGTCAGCCAAGTAAGACTATTTAAATCCCGAATTTCAAATTAAAACCCCATCTAGAAGGTTCTAGTGGGTTCCAAATTGGTTATTTCAAGATTCTCAATTTTAATGTACCCAAAGCACCCTTGAATTACCTTAGTATTCACTATTCTAGGTCAGTCAACCCCAAGCCCTTTAAACTGGGTCAGAACTGACCATGATTAAGCAAACCAAGGCTAGAGTATTCAGCTATATCAAACCATTCCTAAAAATAATAGAAAACCTAACAATTAAACTAACCAATAAAGACTGGAAAATAACTCTAATTAACACCAAAGTCTTGAGGCTAACAATAAATGACCAAATCAATAATTCAAAATGAAGTTATATTGTAACAACATAAACATGAATAATCTAAAGAAAATCAACAGCAAACATGGAATCATTCGAGAACACATTAAAACTATAAATCTAAAAGAAAACCTAAAAAATTAATAGCAAACCATACAACCAGTTCGAATCAGGAATTAAACATGAAAGATTAACACTATTTGAATTGAAGCTAATTAAACTTAAGGATTTTACAAGGATATCAATTCAATTGTAAGAGCCTATCACCACTTGAATCCAAATCAATTAAAACTCATGAAGAACTTGAACTAACAGATTGAAACTAACTTAACTAAAACCAATGGAATCCAGTTTGCAATTTCAAACGTAACCTTATCTAGACTCAAATTAACTAAAAAAATGGTGAGACAAAGAAAAATTAACAAAGGCAATTAGGTAACTTAGCTTTAATACTTTGGTTCGAACCCTAGGGGTCTTCATGCATCACTCCTGAACCCTAGCTTCAGATTTGAGGAGTTGTACAGACAATTGAGGGATTCTGACGGTAGTTTCAAGGTGGGAGAGGACCAGGAGGTGTTATGTTTTGGGCGGTTTGGTGGTGGTGACACTCGGCCAGAGTATTTAAATTTAATATTCGAGGAACTCGGCATGTATTCGAGGCATGAGACTAACAGATCTGGGATGAAGGAGATAAGGAGAGCCTATGATGTTCTTTTGAGGTCGTTCGGCGTTGGCCACGGCGGAGCAGCCGCTGCTTCAAACAAATATTCGACGAGATTGGTTGATATTCCAAGGATGGGATTTACATATTTGCATACACGAGGTCGAGGAGGTGGGGTGGAGGTGATTTCTGGCCGGCGGCGGACGGCGGAGGGACGGTGGGATTAGGGTTTGCAGTGAGACAATATACCAGGTCTCTTTTAGGGGTGGGAGGGGTGTTTGAGACCGTTATATATGAAGCTCACCCGGCTTCATCACCGTGTGATCAAAAGGAATCGACGGTCCTGATCAGAGTTTTCCCAAACGACGTCATTTTGAGAGGTGGGGATGGACTATGTGTGGTGATATTGGGCCGGATTTGAGTGGTTTTGAACGGGTTTTATTTGAAATTGGCCCAAAACTGGCCTGCTTTATTTCTTTTCATTTCCTATTATATATATATATATATATATATATATATATATATATACATATATTGCTAAATACAAAAAAATAAATATCCGATTTACTCTAAAAATTAAAGTAATTAACTTTCAAAATTAACTAACTCCTAATTTAAAAGGAATTAAGAAAAAACTGAAAACTCAAAAATAAAAATGCAAAAAGAAACATTTTTTTTATTTTCTTCCGTTTTTTGTGATATTAACTAGTTAATAAACCTATAATATAAAAATGGTATCCTAAATGCAAATGTGCTATTTTTGGTATTTTCATGAATTACATCGATTAGAATGCACTCGAAATGCAAATAAACACACAATTATGCAATTAAATGTTAAAAAATCACTTAAATAAAGAAAAATCCTAACTTTAAGAATTTTATAGGAGTAATTTAAGCTAGGCAAAAATCACGTGCTCACAGCTGCCCCTCTTTGCTCGGAGACTTGAAGGGTTTTTGGGCAAAGATAAATGAGAAATCATGAGAGATTTTTTGCCTGCTTGACACTCCATGAGAAACATTTTGAAAAGCTTGACCGCACCCTGCTTCAGAGATTGCCTACATATCCTCGACTAAAGAGAAATTAGGTCAGTATAGTTCGGGAGTGTTTGGTAGCTGGGACTACCAAAGTTGTGTTTTCACTGCTGATGCTGCTGATGCTGCTTGCTGACCTCCTTATTACACCAAAAGAAAAAGAAAAATCTAAGCTACCATGCTTATCTACTATGAGTTACAAGATTCTTATCTATAAATCTCTTGGAGCTTGATCTTCAGTCTTAGCTGCTTTTGCTATGAACTCCAATCTAAATCTTGATGCTCGCAAGCTGTAGGTGTTAGATCTTCCTTCAGCATTGGATCGGAGCGGGACTGGCGGAGCTTGTGATTTCAATCAAGTTTTGATCAGCTCGCATCCATGTTCGCTTCAGCATTTGAATTAACACATTAAGAGGGCACATGATAATTTTATTAGCTATATTATTTTATTACATAATATTAACACGTTAATATTACTCAAACTATTTTTTTGTGCCTTAAAACAAGTATGATAGCTAAAATTTGCTAAACAACCTACATTAATTGCGAGCAAGAGTAAATATTATAAGGTATTAAAATAAATACTACTATTTAATAAAATAAAGGGAAATGATATACTTCTTTGGAAAGCACAATAATAGTGATAAATTAATAAAAATAATAATAATAATAATAGCAATCTTAGGATATTAAAAATAATATTAATAATGATACTAATTAGGTCTATTTTGGGATAGCTACTGTAAAATAATTATTCTTAAATTATTAGTAATATTAGAAGCTTAAAGGAATAGTTTAGGAGAAAATAGGGACAAAATTGGACGTCAACAGCTTCCCCTCTTTGACCGAAGATGATGAAAGAGTTTTCGGGCAAAGAATATTGACTTAGTAGCCAATTTTTTCCTAACCATCAAGGTTGAAATGGGACAAAGGGGACAAAAAATTGCGGACGAACTCCGATTTCGAGTTGCCTACATATCTCGGGTTTAACGAGAATCAGACCATATGTAGTTCAAGACATAGGGTACCTTGGAGTACTTAACTATTTTTGCAAATCTTAAAATGCTGCCCCAGTGTTGAATTATAGAGACACTTGGTACCATGATTGAAAGAAAGATATTTGAAATAAGGATTTGGTTAGGAATCTTGAGAGTTGAGTCAAGCGGAGTTCGAAATAGATCCTTGAACTTTGTTGGAGAGTTTAGTATTCCTCCCCAACAAACTGCCCCAGTTCATGGCTAAGATATGGTTCCACACTGCGCTAAATTTCCTACAAAGCTTAACAATGCTAAAATATTCGTTAGGATATAAGATGCAATATTTCATAAAAAATAATCTTATGAAAATGATATTTAGGCATTGCTTCATAAGAAAAGTGAATTTAAAAAATATGTAAATATATAATTTTACGGTGGTATATTTCATGGTCGACAATGGCACATGAAAATTACTTTATAAATATAAATACATTTGGCAATGATTTATGAAATATATATTTATGCAAGCGGGACCACTTGGGTCGAAATAAATTAAATGTCCTTTTGAGAAATGATTAACTTCAATATCCTATTTGAGGGTGGATTGACCCGATATATCCTATTTGAGGGCGGATAGACCCTATATATCTTATTTGAGGGCGAATAGACCCGGCATATCTTATTTGAGGCCGATGAATCCAAAATATCCTAATTGGGGGCGGATAGGCCCGATATATCCTATTTGAGGACGGATAGACCCGATATATCCTATTTGAGAGCGGATTGGCCCAATATATCATATTTGAGGGTGGATAGACCCGATATATCCTATTTGAGGGTACATTGACCCTATATATCCTATTAGCAGGTAGACAACCTTGTGTCCAATTAATCAGGCGGACAACCTAATGTCCTATTAATCAAATGGACTACCTCATGTCCTATTATTAGGTGGACGACCTCATGTCCTATTAATTAGGCAGACAACCTTATGTCATATTATCGGGTGGATGACCTCATGTCTTATTAATTAAGCGGACAACCTTATGTCTTATTTTCAGGCGGACAACCGCATGTCCTATTATCAGACAGACGGCCTCATGTCCTATTAATCAGGCGGACTACCTCATGTCCTATTAATCAGGTGGACGACCTTATGTCCTATTAATAGGTGGACGACCTCATGTCCTATTAATCAGGCGGACTACCTTATGACCTATTATCAGGTGGACAACCTCATATCCTATTATCACTCGGACGACCTTTTTGTCCTTTTATTAGGTGGACGACCTTTGGTCCTATTATTAGGTGGACAACCCCTAGATGCATGGCGCTTGATTTACCATTTATGACATTGGCTTGGTGCGATGCTTGATTTGTAGTTGTATAATGCAGTGCAAAGAGCTTGGCATAATTCCTTCGAAGTAACACATTGATGGTGCAATGCAGAGAGCTCGATGCAATGATTTCGTAATAGAAAATGGTGCAGTGCAAAGAGCTTGATGAAATGACTTTGTGTTAACGAATATTCCAGGTGCAATGCGAACAATCGTTGGATCTTCATACTGAAGTTTTGCTATTAATAAATTCCTGCACTCAAAGAAAAATTATAAGTTTCAAAGTTTGATTTGCGTTGGCTTGGGTTCATCTTTTGCTTTGCATGAATCTTGTAACTTCCAACTTTGACGCTAAGCTTTGCGATAGCATGTAATGTTCGAGAATAGCTAAAATACGCCCCTGCATTACTCAAAAAAAAATTGTTAGTATAAAATAAAATGGTTGCCTTGCATTGAACGTCAAAGTTTGGCTTTGGATCTGCAACTTGTTGCCATGGCATTCTGGAATTTGCTGTTGTGCTTGTAATAAATATGTAGCTCGAGATTTCATTATCTGCTTTGCCTTAAAATGAGGATCCTTCTGCAAAATCTGCCCCGGTTTTGACTTTTGGGGTAAATAGGATTTTTATTATGATAAGACTGAACCCATAAGGCTACCTGTGTATCCACTCTTAAACGGGAATCAGGTCAAAATGTAGTTCGTTACAAAAGCAAGGCAAGATTACAAAAAATAGCTACTCATATAATGATAGTTGCAAAATGGTATTGCCGGCAATGCAAAGTGAACTAGTCCAAACGACGTTTCTTCTTCGGACGCCCAACCACGCTCGATACGTTGCTTGTGCAACTGCTATTTGTGTTTGAGATATTTGTTCCAACTGGTAGGTTCACTCGCAATTTTTTAGCATCAATCAAATTCTGAATCTTATGTTTTAATGCTAGGCATTCTTCTGTATCATGGCCTTGAGCGTTTGAATGATTGGCACAATACTTTGACACGTCGAATAAGGATGCAAAGGGTTTAAAATCCTTCCTTTTCTTGGTTGCATAATTCCTGAGGCATTCAATCGAGCGAATATACTAGGGATTGATTCAGTCAAAGGTGTGAAGTTGCGGGGCTTCCTCTTCTTTGATGGGAGAGTAGAAACTTGTGTTTGCGGATGTTGATGTCGAATTCCTTGTTAGCAAGGAGGCTGGAGATGCATGTTGCGGGCGTTAGAGATGGCATGATTTTGCAAGAGCTGGTGATCATGATGGCATTGTGGTTGATGCATAGTCATGGCAATCGAGGTATTTTCCTTCTCTTTACATTTCCAATTTTCCGGCATCTCTGGTTGTAAAGCATGATTAATAGTCTGCATGCTAACCTTTCCTTCTTTGATGCCGCTTTCTAGGAATTCCTCGACTCTAATCAAGTCTAAGAAATTACGCACGTTCACAATAGCCAGCTTTTCATAATATATGCCATTTTGAATGTCAGTGAAGATTGAGATCAACTCTTTCTCGGCTAGCGGAGGGTGCACCTTCGAAGATTTAACTCTCCATTGGATTGCATAATCCTGAAAAGATTCATGTGGCATTTTATCTATTTTGTACAGGCTATGCATATCTAGATCAGCTCCAAGGTTGAACTCATATTGCTTTACAAAATCGTTAGCCATATCATCCCACGTATGCCATTTGCTAAAATCTTGTTTTGTGTACCAAACAAGCACAAGTCCCGATAAACATTGAATAAATAATTTCATCCGAATGGATTCGTTGTGTACTATGCCAATTAACCTGCTACAATAGTCCTTTAAATGAGCAATGGGATTTCCTTTCCCGTTGAAAGTATTGAACTTTGGCATCTGGTACCCTGGTGGGAGTTCTACATCTGGTTGCAAGCTTAAGTCTTCATATCGTAGACTTTGGTAATTTCTTGATTGCAATCCATCTCCAATGGATTTCTTCAAATCACACAGTTCTTTATCCAAATCTTTACTACAAATTTGCTGGGTTTCCTTTTCAAGTCTCTTATACGGCTATACTTCAAGTTAGTTGTACTTGTCATCCTCAAATGGAGTTATGGTTATAGGAAGTTGGGTATCATGCATTATCATGACTCGATTGGGATTGCAGGTTGTTGGCAATTGTAGAGAGATTGTATAAGTAGGATTTGGGCAAGGAGATATGGTTAAGTAAACATTTTGGGTAGAGCTGAAAGTGGAGGTTGTATTTGGAAGAAGGTTGAAAGTGCTTCCCAAATTGACCAACACTTTCCTTTGCACCACATTCGCCTTGGTGCCATCATTTTGTGATTACAATAGCCCTATGCTGGTATTGAATTCTTCAAAACAGTCTGTCATTGTAGCCGTCCTTTATGCAGATTCGCAGCCAAAATAGTGTTCAAGTACTAGGCAACCTTTAAAGAAACAATAAAACTCTACAAACAAAAAATAAATAAATAAATAAAGCGGTAGCATAGTCATCATAATAAATGCACGAAATAATAGATTAATTCATGATATGGTTAAGAAGGAGCCCTAAACTAGAAACAATAACCTAAGATGCAAAATGGATGGACGAGAATAACTTGTTATCTAAGGGCTTTAACGCTCGAGACTTGTTGACATGATAATAATTGATTTGAAGTTTTGTGAAATGTCGAACATCAAAGCTTTAGCTCCAGCACAATTTTATTTTTTTCCTTGCATGACTCTAGAATTTTTTTTAAAAAAAAAAACAATGTTCCAATATTTAGGAAGTTTTTTTATTATTACTCCATAGGATGACATGTCCCTTTCGAGCATACTCATCATGGGTGCTAAAAATCTGCCCCAACTTTTTTCATGAAAATTTTGCTATAATGAGACCGAACCTTATATGAATTGTGTTTCAAAAAGGTGAGAGACGAATAATTTTGAGGTTGAAAATAATTTTTGGCTGTTTAAATATCGACATGCTCAGAATCAAGATACTTGATTAGGATACATGAGTTAACTCGACATGCAATGACTCTATTATTATTTTATTTTCTTAGCATTGACGAATCATAAAGTTGTCGAGGCCTGGAATACGGTATCAATCGTTTTGAGACATATGGGATAGTACCTCGATTCACATGCCAAGACTTAGAATTAACGGGTGCATAGAGATTAGTCTTGACGACCCGAAATAAGACGATACAAACACTTGAATTGAATAGGTAAAAACATTAGAATAATTTGACGATGCAAATTGACCAAAATAATGACCTTCTATTGCTCGATAGATTGCGTAAGTTTGGACATTTACCAATTTGTAAATAAGAATTGGCAAGAAGGTTGAAATAGGTGATAGTAAGTAAATTTTATGAAAAGCTACGAGAAGAATCGAAGGTGTGAATATTCCGTGAGGCACGAGTAGCAATATTTAAAAATATGTAACTGTATTTTAATAAAATAACGAGAATAAATTAGCTCATGGATTAGATAGGAAAAATATTTTCTAATTTTAAAATATTACGCCAATTTTTCTTTCTTTTTTTTTTAAAGAAGGTAGTAATGATATCTTGCTATAGGGAGTGAGATGCCCATTTTTTGTTTAAAGAAAATTCTAAATGTTAGTCTACGACAAGAGTCGATGAATTTTCATGACCCGAGCTTATTGAAGAGTTTATGGGAAAGACGATGTACTGTATAAAAATAAAAGATACCGAAAAACTAAAGATATCTTAATTAGATTCTAAGAATTGGAGCAGACCTAAAAAAATTTGAGCCTGAGTAAATACAAAAATGGAGCTTCTAGAGTCGTTAAAGAGCGCTAAGAGCGGAACTATTGGAGATTGTTGTTATTATTAATTCGGAAAAAATGATATAAAGAATAAATAACAAAAATATATAAACAAATAAAGTATAAATATTAGCAAGTTGGATAGTCTTTTCTTTTTCATTCTGAAAAACGACAGATGATGTTAGTTTAATAAAGTCAAGTAAGCATATATGCAAGCAAGCATGTTACAAATTTTAAAGTATAACAAATAATTACGCGTCCTAATATGTAGAGGAGGCCTCTTTGTGCTAGAGGTAGACCTAAGGTATATTTGAAAGATAAATATGCCATTATGTATCATCCCCTTTCTATAAATTAATAATTCTATTTTGAAAAAAAAAAATAGAAAAATATAACTGCTTAAATATCTTTCCCCCTTTTTTTGTAAAAAAGGAGTGTATTTTCATCAAAAGAACAAAAGAAAGTATAATAAAATATATTTATAATAATTAATTATAATAAATAAATTAAGTAATTATATTTTTCAAAAGCAAATAAATTACATGAATTGCTTAAGCTATTTTATTTATTTAAAGTAAATGGTCCATATAATAGGCATGTTCATCCTTCAGATAGTGCACATATACGTGATAAGGTGTTACTTGGGGTTAAAAGTCAACTTGGACATTTAGGTAAGGTTAACTAATGGATTTAATACACCTCGGATATTAAATCACCAAAGGTTAGAATGATGCATGCTCAAAAGATTTTGTTATCTAAGGCTGACTAAGAGTGGGTTTTCTAGACTGGTCTTCTCCCAAGCGGACAACTTGAGAGTGGAAAGTTTATGATTGTCGACTGCACCGTTGATCGACTTACCCGCGAACTTTCCCCCTAAAAGGTATTTTAAAAGTGCACGGCCGCTAACCACGTAACCACTAGGTGTGTGCTTTATGTGAATTTTTCAGAAGTGGAGGAAGTGAACCGAAATAACAAATTATATAAAGTAATAAGAATAGATGAACAATTCATATAAAGCAGTTTATTATATAAAGGCAATTCAAATAAGCATCATAACAATCAAAAACACACAAATTAAATTTTATTATTAACCTAAGTTTGTTATGGTTTAGAACCTAGTATCCCCAGCAAAATCGTCATATAAAGTTATACCCCATTTTAACACGGGTCAAATTAGAGTATAACATCATTTTTAAAGAAAACGGATTTCAAATTCTTGCATCTGAGGTCTATCTTATATGATTAAAATAGTAGTAAATCGATTATAAGAAACAAAGATAACTAAATACAATCATCCTAATATGAATTTAAAATATAATCTCAAAATAAAAATGAAGTCTAATCACACTAAGTGAAGTTAAATAGCAAGAATGGTAATGAAAATAAAAGAAAGAAGCCATATGCGTCCCCAAGCGTTTCGCTTGTTTTCTTGCTATCCGGTGAATTTATTGGAATATTAGATATGACTCCGTGCTCGAGGTGTGTTGGCGAGTCTTGCATTAAGACTCCATATGTTTCTCCAAGTGCATATGCAAAAAGAAAAGAGGAAAAAGATTAGAGAGGATAAAAATCCTAAACAAATATTAAAATGAAGGAGAAAACAGTGGCATCAATCAAGTGATTAACTTGTACTAAATCATAAGCTCACAAAGGGATAAGGAATTTATTACTTCGAGCAACATTATACTAATAAATTTGGAGAATTTCTTATTATTAATATATCTCCTACATACACCATCAAATGGACTTTCTGTGTTTATTGAAATCTAAAGGTTGAAATCATTAAGTTGTCCTACAGTCGTTCCTTCTTGATCAGTGAAATATGGAACTTAGTTAACTCCTTTAAAGTGAACTAAACATATGCTATCTAATCCTTCCCAGAACATATATTTCATGAAGAGAATACTGGAAGTAAACCTGTAGGCATAATTACTAGGCGTGAAAGGTCTCATATATGGTAAGTTTAATTCTATAGATCAGTCTCCACAGTTTTGGCACAGATCTCAAAGATTTGGATTAGTAAGAATGTTAACAACATGCTTCTTCCGTCTTATGCATAAAAATTAAAGTGAGTGAACAGTGATAAATTCTAATATACTCCAATGATCAGTGAATCGTATTTTATTACATAGTCCACAAAATCAGATCCTTAACATGGCACCTCTTACTCCTAATTAGCTTTAAAAATAATAGCATTTTGTGAACGTGCTTCCTGGAGTGGAGAATAGCAGGTAGCAGACACTAGAAAACGGGAGAACGGTCTTGTTACACGGTTTAACAATTTTTCTTCTATGAATAGGAAAGTCTTAAGTATACTCTGCTAAATCGAATTTCTTTTATTTTATTAGAGTCCTAATGTTTAGATTTTACTATTCCTAAAGTCTTGACAGAGAGAGTTCAAAGAAATCACAGCAATTTCCAAGTTGTTCCATTGCTTAAAGGCAAGGTAGCACACTTGACATGGTGAATACCTATAGTCATCGTAACCAAGTGTTGAAAGAATGTCTCTTTACTAAATAAGAGGATCCTCTAATCTAGACACATAGTAGCTAATTACTCTTTCAGTCATTATGCTTCCTGCAACATTGGAACTAGGAAATAATAACTTATAATCATGTCATGAATACATGAACAAAGGTAATCAAAGCAAAGACCTAATATCAGTAAACTAATTTATTCACATAGGCAAGCAATTGACTTCTTATTTTCTTCAAGCTTTACGCAAACATACCACATAACTTCACAGCTTTTATGCATATAAAACCTCTTAATAATGACTTCTATGGTAATAAACTGACTCGTGTTTCGAACAAATAGACGATCATTTCAGATTTTCAAAAAAATGAGATAAAGATTTCAGAGTTACCGACTTTTTGTGGTGCAGGAACCAGGGTCGCGTCAAGGTCTGCTATACTGGCCTGTGCTCCGCAACCTCGAATGACTTTCAAACTCCAAGACGAGCACGACGATGCCTCTGTTATGGCGAAACAAAACCAATAGAGGTTGGACAAAAAGGAGCTCTTAGAGTGGTTCTAAAATGAATAAAAATGAGAGAAGCATGTCGAGGAAAAGAATATAAAGCGGCGGGTCCGCAGGTCGTTGAAAATAGCCATAAGTCTGGTATTTTATAGGTGTAAAATTAGGTTTCTATGGCTTCTCTAGACGGGATCTTTGAGCGGGATTTTGTGCTTCAAAAACCGAGTCTACAACGGCTTAAAAATTGAGCGTTTGAAGACCAAGAAATGGTTCACATGATCTTTGTTAGAAAAGACAAAGAAGAGAGAAGCAATAGGGATTTTTAATAAAAGGATTTAATTTCCCTACCATTTTTATGCATTTCGTCCTGTCGAAACAGAGATTGCACGAAAATGGAGCGAACATTTCTTGTCCAAACTCTGTAAAGGCTGAAACATGGCCAAAAATGCGTATGAAAACAAAGAGAGGCGCTAGAGAGGTTATAGTTAGGGTTAACTAGGGCTTGTAGAGGATTCTCTATGGATATGGGCCTGGTGGGTCAGTCTACTTAATGTTAGTAGACTTAGGCAAACTGAGCTGGTTTGGAGGCTTAATTAGTGGGCTAGATTGACGAAGTTTGGGCCTAGAGTGCTGAACATTTTCCTTCTTCCTTGCATATTTCTTTAGGCTTTTATTTTGATTTAAAATTGCGAGAAAGCACGGGAGAAAAATATATTATTGATTTATTAACAATAATACATAAATCATATATATATATATATATATATATATATATATATATATATATATATATATATATATATATATATATATATATATATATATATATATATATATATATATATATATATATATATATATATATATATATATATTTATAATATCCTACTCCTAATACATATGGGATTAGGGTTATTCACTCATATTCCAATTTACATAACTATTCTAACACTCCCCCTCAAGCTGGTGCATATAAATCATATGTACAAAGCTTGTTACATATGTAGTTAATACGAGGACCAGTGAGTGACTTGGTGAAAATATCTGCAAGCTGATCATTCGACTTCACAAACTTTATAGCAATATCTCCTAAGAGTATCTTTTCTCTAACAAAGTGACAGTCAATCTCAATGTGTTTAGTTCTCTCATGGAACACTGGATTTGACGCAATATGAAAAGGAACTTGATTATCACACATAAGCCACATCTGACTAATTTCATCAAATTTCAACTCCTTGAGCAACTGTTTCATCCAGATTAGCTCACATGTCGCCATAGCCATCGCTCGATATTCTGCTTCTACACTAAACCAAGCAACCATATTCTGTTTCTTACTCTTACAGGATACCAAATTTTCTCCTACTAAAACACAAGATCCAGATGTAGAACGTCTATCAGAAGGTGATCATGCCGAATCAGCATCTGAGTATCCAATGATCTGCTCATGGCCTAGATCCTCAAACAATAAACCTTTTCCTGGAGCTGATTTTATATATCGAAGAATGCGAACAATTGCATCCCACTGACTATCACATGGAGAATCCATAAACTGACTCACAACACTCACATAAAAGGAAATGTTAGGTCTTGTCACTGTAAAGTAATTTAATTTACCAACTAACAGTCTATATCTTGCATGATCGCTAAGAGGCTCCCCCTGTCCTGCCATAAAATGACCGGCGCAAGCGACATACAAGGCCACGAGACTTCCCCTGAGCAACAAACCCAGGTGGTTGCTCCATATAAACTTCATCCTCAAGATCACTGTGTAAAAAAGCATTCTAAATGTCCAGTTGATGGAGTGGCCAATGGCGAACATCAGCCATGGATAGAAAAAGGGGTATCGATGCTATCTTAGCCACGGGAGAGAAGGTATTACTGTAATCGAGCCCAAAGATCTGAGTATACCCCTTGGAAACAAGACGATCAACCTTACCATCCGGACCAACCTTGACTGCATACACCCAACGACAATCAACAGTAGATTTACCTGAAGGAAGGGGGACGAGCTCCCAAGTACCACTCATATGTAAAGCAGACATTTCGTCAACCATAGCTCGTCGCCACCCTGGATGAGACAATGCTTCACCTGTCAACTTAGGGATGGAAATAGATGACATAAAAGATAGAAAAGCATAATATGGTGATGACAAATGATGATAACTCAAACCGACATAATGGGGATTAGGATTAAGAGTGGTTGGTATACCTTCCCGAAGTGCAATCGGTGTACTAGGAAGAGACAAGTCCACAGCAGGAGCAGGGTCAGGTGCAGGATATGAATCAGCTGGGCCTAATGCGGGGTGCGGACAACGACGATAAGTCAAGAGGAGTGTTCCTGTGGCAGGGAGTCGAGGAGGAGCCACACTAGACTCCCCAACGGTTGGAATGGGTAAGATGTCTGTAGCGAAAGGTGAAGAATGAGCTATAGTAGGCCCTGGTAAGACTTCTGTGGCGGAAGGTGAATGAGGAGCCATAGTGGACTCCTTAAAGGTCGATATAACTAACATCTCAGATATATGAAGGTGGTTAGAATGGTCAGAAGAGGTAAAGAAAGGTTTAGACTCAAAAAATATAACGTCAGTGGACATAAAGTACCTACAAAGATCAATTGAGTAACAACGATATCCCTTCTGAACACAAGAATAACCAAGTAAGACACACTTGAGACCACGAGGAGCTAACTTATCTTTCCCAGGGGCTAAGTTATTAACAAAACAAGTGCTCCCAAAAACACAAGGGGGAACAGAGTATAAGGGTGATTGAGGAGACAATATTGCATATGGTATCTAATTCTAGATAGGAGAGGAAGGCATCCGATTAACTAAATAATAAGCTGTGAGAACTGCATCGCCCCAAAAATACAATGGAACATGAGATTCAATGAGAAGTGTGCGAGCAGTCTCAATGATGTGCCTATTCTCTCTCTGCAACCCCATTTTGTTGAGGGGTATAAGGACAAGAAGTCTGATGAATAATTTCTGAGAAGTCATAAACTGCTGAAATTGAGAAGATAAATATTCTAAGGCATTATCATTACGAAAAGTGCGAATAGAAACACCAAACTGATTTTTAATTTCAGCACAAAAATTTTGAAATATAGAAACAACTCAGAACTATCTTTCATTAAGAAAACCCAAGTGCATCTTGAATGATCATAAATGAAACTAACAAAATAACGAAATCCCGAGGGTGAACTGACTCTACTAGGACCACATATATCAAAATAAACAAAAGAAAAAACAAACTCTGCATGACTCTCAATACTACAAGAAAAGGAGGCTCGGGTATGTGTCCCGAGCTGACATGACTCACACTCTTATGTAGATAAACTAGACAAACTAGGCACCATTTTCTGAAGTTTGGATATGCTTGGATGTCCTAAACGTTTGTGAATTAAGTCAGGAGGATCTGTAACGAGACAAGCCTTGGAGGAATTGAGTGAGTTGAGGTAGTAAAGGCCTTCTGATTCAAGTCATGTTCCAATCGTCTGCCCCGTACTGCGGTCCTGCATAATAAAGGAATCATCAATAGAATATATACCACAATGGAGGGAACGAGTCAAACGACTAACAGATGCAAGATTAAAAGAACAGCCAGGGACATAAAGAATGAAATCTAGAGTGACAGAGGGTAGGGGATTCGCTTGTCCAACTCCTTTTGTTTTGGTTTGAGAATTATTGGCTAAAGTAACAGTGGAAGAGACTGTGAATACGCAATATTTGATAAAAGTGATTTATTACCGGAGATATGATTAGAAGCGGCTGAGTCCACAAACTATTGTCCAAGAGTACTAGACTGGGAAACACAAGCAAAAGAATTATCCGCAACAGAAGTATCAGTCTAAGCAACAGAGGCTACTTGTGGAGATGTTTGCTTACTTGCTCGATACTGAAGGAACTCATTATACTCCCTTCAGATAAAAAAATCCCCGGTCACCTGTAGTCTAAGTCTGAGCAACATAAGCATTTTTGGGCGGGTGGCCATGTAAAGAATGGCACACGTCACGAGTGTGATCAAGTTTATGACAATAAGAGCACTTGGATCTAGATATGCTAAAACGACCTCCTCCTCGTCTATTCCCCTAGTATAAGATGCCCGATTGTCCACTAACTGGGATACGAGGACAGATGAGTCAAGTGTCTGTGATGAGATAACTAGGTGACTTGGTGCTGCAGCAAGACGAAGTAATCGAAACAATAATTCATCAACTGCGGGTACAGCCGGACTAGCTAAAAACTAATCACGTACGAAATCAAGGTCATTAAGGAGTCCAGCTAGTGTAAGAACTAGAAACATCTTCTGTAGTTGCTCTTGTTGCTTTTCAATACTAGGAGAAACTGGCATCAATATCTCAAATTCTTCCATGACTGCCTGTAATTGTCCTATGTAAGTAGACATATCCAATTCCTATTTTTGCAAGATTGTCATTCGCGATATTACATCATAGAAACGAGATATGTCACTAGTGTATAAATTACGGGCTTTTTCCAAACTAAATAACATTTCTGGAATGGACGGAACAAGGGCATCAACTTGGGATCAATAGATCGCCACATGATACTGCATAACTGTGCATCGACCTTCTCCCATAGTGTTTTGGCCTTTTCATCACCTTCGCTAGCTTTTTTGTTAAATTTTGAACTCCTTGACCTTTACACCATAACTCGATAGAAGAAACCCAAGCTAAATAATTTGAACCTCCCATTAAAGGTTCTGAGGTGATCATAACACCGGAACTGCAAGAACCCGGGTTTCTAGACCCGAAAGTATCGACTCCCAAAGACATCGTTGGATTATCACCAAATAACAGAAAGAATACATTGTTTTTACCGAAAATATTGTAGCTACCGAAAAAAGTCAGTGTAGTCGCGAAAAAATTACTGTAGCTACCGGAAAAAATTCAAACTTGTCGGAATTGAAAAATAAAATTATGGGTAGGCTCGAAATTTGAGGGCGATCCAACTGCGCTGAAGGAACTTCGTCAAAAAATACCCGAAAAGAGCCTCACGCGCCGGCGCATGGGCGACGGATCTTTGCCGGAGAAAATCTTCCAGCGGCGCGTGAGGGCGCAAGCAAGGTGTTCTACCGGAGATTTTTTACTGGGTTGGTCGCGCAGCTCTGATTTACTTTCTGGTGGTGTTGGTTTTTGCACAACACCGACGAATAGTATTATTCTGGCGGACAAATTGTTTTGCCGGAAAAAAAGGGCTTTCGGTTGACTTTTTTTTCCACTTCCCAGAGTCAATGGAATTTGCGCATAGCGATAAAATTCTCACGGTTGCTCTAATACCATGTAAGAAAGCACCGGAGAATATATGATTAGGGTTATATACTCCTATTCCTATTTACATAACAATTTTTAAAAAAATAATTTATTAGCTATTTTATGTTATTACATAATATTAACACGTTAATATTACTCAAACTATATTTTTGCCTTAAAACAAGTATGATAGCTAACATTTGCTAAACAACCTACATTAATTGCGAGCAAGAGTAACTATTATAAAGTATAAAAATAAATTCTACTATTTAATAAAGTAAAGGGAAATGATATACTCTTTTTCAAAAGACGATAATAATGATAAATTAATAATAATAATAATAATAATAATAACAATAACAATAATAGCAATTTTAGGATATTAATAATGATACTAATTAGGTCTATTTTGGATAGCAACTGTAAAATAATTATTCTTAAATTATTAGTAATATTAGAAGCTGAAAGGAATAGTTTAGAAGAAATGCGGGACAAAGTTGGATGTCAACAGACGGAATCTTTCAACTAATGAAAATTACATTTTCTCTTCTCTTTTTTTTAACAACGCAGTAATGTTAAATCACACAAAGAAGAACGTGACTCCAATTTTCGGCTCTTGCATGGATAATTTCGATTACTCTTTGTGCGGATGCAACCCAAATTAAATTTTTGACCAAATATGAAAATAATGACACAAGTGTTGGCCTAGGACGAACTAGTGGCTAACACTTCGTGTCACCAAACTCCATTCTTGCCCAAAAAACGTTGCAGATCTAAAAATAGTGAGGCGCGGTTGCTTATTCGGACAGAGAGACGAGGGATTAGGGGTGAATAAGGACTGGTGGTTATAGGGTAGAGATTTTAGCAAGTTTGGAAGCCTTTGGCAGTGGCACCGCCGTCTGGAGGAGTGAAAGTTTGGGAGGCGGCTAGGGTTTGGCTCTAAAGGGAGATAGAGAAGAATGAGGGGTGGTCTCTAGGTTTGGGGGCTCTTAGGACAATTATATGGGAATTGGGAGGGGTGTTCAGAGCCATTGGATTAGATTGGACGAAGGGATGAGATTAAAGGAGACAAAACGAGGTCGTTTTGGTCATTTGACCATTTAGACCGGATTTGGGCTAGCTGGGGCGGTTTTAGGCATCTGAAATTGATTGAGCCAATTTTAAAGATTGGCCCAATTTTAAAGGGAAAAGACCAACACATTCCTCCTATTTCTTTTCTTTGTATTCTTTTATTTATTTTCTATAATTAATTAAGATCTTAAATGAAATCCATAATTGATCTAATTTGTAAAATTAAACTAATTATCTACTAAGATATTTATGAACGCTATTACTCCTGCATTAAAAGAAGAAATTACTAATTTAATACCAAAAGGTTAAAAATGTAAAAGCAAGTCAATTTTTGTGATTTTTATTTTTTCAATAAAATAACTAATTTACTAATTAACTTTAAAATGTAAAAATAAATCCAAAATACAATGCAGAATATTTTTGTATATTTTTGATTTAAAATAAAATAGACATACACAGATAAATGCAATCAATTAACAAAAATTCTATGAAAAATCTACAAAAATTGCAAATAACGGGAAAACATTGTTTTCTTAGAATTTGTGGGAGTAATTTACAAGGGCAAAAATCATGTGCTTACAGCCACAACTGCCTAGACAGTAACTTCTCGAATAGCAAATCCTGATAAAAAAAGGGATTGAAATTAGTAAAAACTATATGAAAAATGGAATAAAAAAAGCTCTTACCATGAGTTTTTATTTTCCAACCAAAACGGTTAGAAAGTGTCTTCCAAGGCCTGTTCCATTGGTGCGGTATTCAATAACGGGTCTATCCAATCATGGAAATTGGTAACACTTTCCACAACTCCCATGGTTGTTAAAAAAAGCAAAATTAGAAAAGTTGAAAAACTTGAAGAAAAAAAGGCACAAGAAAGTTAAAAAGACTTAAGTGCAAAATTTCACTTCTCAGGAAAGGAAAAATTATCTTCACCCACTAAACTAACACTGGGGCAGCAACAAACCTAACATATCAGCCACGGTCTCTGTCATCCTCGGGACTCACCAAAACTCACTTGCTCATGGCTACTAGTGTGAAAACACCATTGTGGAATAGTCTAGGGGAATAAACGCGAATCAAATGTGGGAAAGTAAAAGGAACACCGACTATGTTGGTCAAATGCCTCAAACAGGAAACAACCCTCCATATGATTGGTCCAATTTGACCCAGACAGACATCGAAGAAACAATAAAACTCAAGAATGACCGGGTCAATAGCTGGTTTGAACCCTATGGTGAAAGAGTATGTATAAACAAAAAAAACCCGGTTAAATAGGAGGTGATTCTTTGATTTGGATTAGGTAATAACAGAAAAATCACTACGCCAATTACAGTCTCTATGAACTACATGAGTCAAAACTTCTGTAATCTGAGTAGGATAGATGTCAGCACGATCTAAACCAGAGACTTGATTCCTAAGGGATTCTCTGCCATGATAAAGATAGTTCCATATGAACTATCTCTTCTACTATGAGTTCACGAAGAGGTTCAGAAGGTTCTTTACATCTTGAAGAAAACCTTTGTGAAAGCGAACCCTTGGTTCTAGAAAAAGAACCAGAACTAGGTGACGGCATAGAAGAACCACCACGAGCAGACCGTAAACTACGAAGTCTTCCTCCCTCTCTTCTCCTGATGGGGGCATTAGAGAAGGTATCAACTATGGGAACTTGCCTAGGGTTAGGGTTTGATGAAGACATAGTAAAGAAGGGAGATACGATGAAGAGGTAAACAAGGATTCGAGAAATTGAATATTCGGTAAACTTTGTGTGATAAATACAAAGAAAGAAGCCATATTTATGTTGATAAGCAACCGCCGAAGGAAAAAGTGTAATGAGGAAGTAGTATAATAATGATAACTGACGCTTCGTGAATAGTGGAGCCGTGAAAAGCCTTGAAAAGGGCTACAAAACTACAAAGTTAATGAAAAGGCGACACGTGTGAAGAGCATTAAATGGAAATGACAATTGAAGCATCAATTTTGTCACAGCATTAATGGTGATAAAAAATTCTCGTTTTAATGAAATCCACTTTCCAAATATTCAATTGATGAATAAATGGTAAGCGATGGAACTATCTGTATTGGGAGATATTGAGTTTATATATAAGATGACGCGTCAAGACACATAGATTGGCCAAAGAGTTACAACTGGCAATGAGGCACGAGTAGCAACAGATAAGAGCAAGGGCAAAAGAAGAGGCACAGACAGTTATTTAAAAGACTCGTTACCCGTACCTATTTAAGTCATTTAGATCCGAGAATCAATGAGAATGAATCTGACAATATATGAGAGTGCAGATACAATATTTAATAAGCATTAAATGTTGAATACGTTAGAGAATCCGTATTAAATATAATGAATGTAACGTAGCATTTAATGTCTTTAATTACTCATATTAGCTTTATTATGACAAAGGCAAAATGCATGCCTATCAAATAGATATAAAAGGGAGATAACTGATCAATTCTAGGGACACAAAATACTATCTGAATATACTTGGTTTTACTTGTTTCTCTTGATTATATTTTTGTTATACCAATTACTTTCTTTTATATATTCTTTCGATTATCAGTAACCTGTATTCTTCTAAATTATAGCTTTTAATAGAAATTTTATTTTTTTAGTTAAACAAGGAGGATAACATCTTTCAAGAGGTTCTTACAGTTGGTATTAATAGTAACCATCTTTTAAGACTATAGTTTCCTTAGAAATATCAATTTAAGAAACAATTTCTATTTAGCGAAAAAGTAAAGATTCTTGATTTTTAATCTTAGGAAGGGATATATTTTTAGGGAAATGAAGCTATGCCAAAAACACTCTCGTTTGGACTTTCAAAAGTGAAAAATGTCATTTTCTTATCTTGTTGCAATGTATATATGTAAGTTGTACTCATGTGTAATTCTTTCTTCTCTTAATGATGCGTTGCTGAACTTGGGGTCGCTTCTTTAGTCTCGCCAAGAAGCAATTTTAGACCTACTATTTACGACAATTTATGAATTGTTATGTATAAATTATACTCTAAGTTAAAAATATTAGATTCAGATAAACTCTACTCGCTGCTCTACAACTGCCCATGTCGATCGAGCAACATACTTCTGAGAATTGGACAGTTTTGTTTTACATGGGAAGGAAAAGTCAAATTATTATCTCAAAATAGACAAACATGCGTGTGGCAAACGCCAAAATGTTTCATTAAATACTAGGATACTATCTTGAATGGTTAGCATCGCCCATATAATTATGGTTATTTGTCCTTTGAAAATTGGTTCGTATAATTTGATGGAAGCTTACTATCAATTGTCAATCTCTCATGATTTCATTATCACCTTAGCATGCCAGTTGCTTATTGATAATTCTAGATTTGCCTTTTTGTCTTCTTGTTACTTGGTAAATATCTCTCCGCATATGGTGTTAAAAAAATATAATTTTAATATCTCAAAAAAATTTAAATTAATGTTTAAATTCATTTTTAGTGATTTTTTATTAGACAAATCAATTTAAATATATTTTATATGTGTAAAAGTAATACAGAATAACTTTGAATATAAAACTAGGGTAAATAACATAGAAAAAGCATCTACTTCTGTACCGATTACGGAAGAGCGAAAAAAACCCCAGGCAGAAAAAGGCTTATACTGCTCGTTTAAAATATTGAATGGGTATCAAAATTTATGTTTTTGTAACTTTGAAATTGACTAAAGATTGGTCTTGTATAACCGTTTCAATTCTTAATGCATTTTAACGTTTCAATTGTTAATGCTTTTCAACGTTTCTTTTTTTAAGATTGTCTTCTTTGGACGTTACGTATCAGATTGTCCTTTTCTCTTTGGACTATATATATATTTGTGTTTTCATTTTCTAAGGCGGTTTAAAGAATTAAGTTATAATTTTTCTTTTCTTTTTTTGTGTTGTAATTTATTCTCTAATTTTTTGTTGTTTTTGCTCTTAGTTATACTAAAAAAATTTGTTGAATCTTGATGAATATGTCTAGTATTATTCATTTTGGTCGGGCAAAATATTTGTAAGGATATTATCCTTGACATACCTCGAGCTAAATATTATTCTCCATAATCCAATATATTTCTAACAGTTTTAAGGATATTTATGCGTTGTTAGAGAATAACGTTGCTAATATTGTTATTGTTGCTACTATGCCCGTTGCGCCTACTATTTCTGTTGTTATTCCATCGCTAATTACATATGCCAAATCTTTTTCCGATATTTTGAAAATTATAGTTTTGGTGGAGATAATTTTACTAGCAAGTATGATGTTGTTATCAAAGTAAAAGAAATTGCTATTAGAATCAGCCTTGTGGAGGACAACATCCGTCAGAGAAAATCAAGTAACCAGTATGACAAAAGAAATAGTTATAATTCCAAAACCAAGAATCAAATCTTCAAGAAAAAAGGCAACTGCTTTGTGTGTGGCAAACCTGGTTACTGTGTCCCGAAAAGGGATTGAGAATGACAATTTCACTAAAGCTAAAGTAAATTTGACTGAAGCCAAAGTGGATGATATAATTATTGCGGTTGTTTCTCAAGTGAACCTTGTGGCCAGTGAAAGATAGGGTGTCAGATTCTGGTACCACTAGGCATATATGTGCTAACAAAAAAGACTTCGTGTGTTACATCCAAGTTGGGGAGGGAGAAGAAGTTGTTTATCTTGGTGACTCAAGAACTGCCCAAGTTCTTGGAAAAGGCAAAGTTCTTCTCAAATTAAATGACGTATTGCATGTTTCTAGTATCCGAGCGAATTTGGTCTCTATGGAATTATTAGGAGAAGTGCGGGTGAAGGTTTTTTTTGAATATGATAAGGTCATGTTGACCAAATAATAATTTTGTTGGCAGGGGGTTATAATAACCATGGATTGTTTATACTCAATGTTATGAATGAAAATGCTAGTACTTCTGCTTAGTTGATTTATTCTTTTAATTTATCGCATGCTAGATTAGGACATGTTAGTTTATCTTATATTAAGAAAATACTTTTCGAAGGTCTCATTTCAAATATTCATTATTCAAATATTGATAAGTGTGAAGTTTGTGCGAAGTTAAACAAACTAAGAAATCACGTGCTTCAGTATTTAGAGAATCTGATCTATTAGGTTTAATCCATACTGATTTAGGAGACATGAAACAAACTATGACTAGAGGAGAGAAAAAAATGTAATACTTTTATAGATGATTTTTCTAGCTATACAAAAGTTTATTTGTTGAGAAATAAAGATGAAGCATTTGATAAGTTTTTAATTTATAAATCTGAAGTAGAAAATCAATTGGATAAGAAAATCAAAACAGTTAGATCCAATAGAGGCGGTAAATTTATTTTGTTAAATAATTATCGTGAGAAATAAGGCATAATTCACGAGATAGCTCTGTCATATTCTTTATAATCAAATGATGTAGCAAAAAGAAAAATAGGACCTTAAAGGAAATGATGTATAGCATACTTATTAGTTCTGGTGCCCCGAATAATCTTTAGGGTGAGGACATTTTATCCAAAATAGAATTTCCTACAAGTAAACAGGTAAAACTCCTTATAAGTTATGGAAAGAATATTTTTCCAATTTAAAATATTTTAAAAGTGTGGAGGTAGCTTGCTAAAGTTATGTTACCCGATCGAAAGAAAAAAGATATACTATCTAAGACATCTCAATGTATGTTTATTGGGTATGCTGAAAATAGAGCAACATATAAATTTTTTAATAGTTAAAAATGATGTGCTTGAACACAATACTATTGTTGAAACAAAAAATGCTGATTTTAAAAAAAATATTTTTCCTAATAAAATTTGAGAAAATTTATGATACTCTTATTATTCCAAGTGATAATATTTCACATGTTCCAATTATTCAAAATGATTTTGAAAGCGAGGACTTAAGAAAAAGCAAAATACTAAGGAAAGAAAAATCTTAGTAATGTTACAAAACTTAGCTCAAAGTAATAAACAAAAAGATAGACAACAAAGTAGAGAGAAATAGAGAAGAGAATATATTTCTTCTATGTATTCAAGTGTATTACAAAATGATTTCTCATCCTCTATTTATAGTACTACATAGAGGTATACTAAAAGAATTCCATAAATATGTCATTAAGCTTTTGAGATCATGGAGGAAGATCATGTGGGAGATCATGGAGGTGTAGGAGTTACAACCATAAGTATTGGAGTAGTTGGAGTTATGGAGATAATGGATAAAAGTAGTGGGTGTTATAGGAGTTATGGATATCCACCATAATCTAATATTTCATAACACTCCCCCTTGGATGTCCAAAGATAATGTGCCTCGTTAAAACCTTAACTAAAATAAAACCCAATGGGAAAAAAAAATTCTAGAAAAGGAAAAAGAGTACACATATCTAACAAAATGCATTTTTGTTGCCTCGTTAACAACCTTGCAAGGAAAACCCAGTGGGACAAAACTTTGTAAGGGAAAAAGAGTGCAACGCGCATTAACTCCCCCTGAAAAGAGCATCAATTCACATCCTTGAGCCTTCGCATTCCAATCTTGTGTACCAGCTTCTTGGAGGTTGACGTTGGTAGAGATTTTGTGAATAAATCAGCCATATTATCACTTGAACGAATCTGTTGCACATTGATATCACCATTCTTTTGAAGATCATGTGTGAAAAATAACTTTGGTGAAATATGCTTTGTTCTATCTCCTTTTATGAATCCTCCCTTCAATTGGGCTATGCATGCTGCATTGTCTTCATACAAAATCGTGGGTAGTTTGTCACATTTCAAACCACGTTTGTCTTGAATATGATGTATTATAGACCTCAACCACACACACTCTCGACTTGCTTCATGAATAGCGATTATCTCAGCATGATTAGATGAAGTAGCCACAATTGATTGCTTAGTCGATCGCCAAGATATGGCAGTGCCTCCACAGATAAACACATAACCTGTTTGAGATCGAGCCTTGTGTGGGTCAGATAAATATCCAGCATCAGCATAACCAACAAGATCAGGACTGCAATTATTGCTATAAAATAAGCCCATATCGGTAGTCCCTTTTAGATACCGCAATATATGTTTGATTCCATTCCAATGTCTCCTTGTGGGAGCAGAGCTATATCTTGCTAAGACATTAACTGAAAAAGTTATGTCAGGCCTTGTAGTATTTGCAAGATACATTAGTGCGCCAATTGCACTAAGATATGGCACTTCAGGACCAAGTAGCTCTTGATTCTTTTCTTGCGGTCGGAATGGATCCTTATTCACATCAAGTGATCGAACAACCATCGGAGTACTTAAAGGATATGCTCCATCCATGTAAAACCGTTTCAATACCTTTTCTATATAGGCAGATTGATGAACAAAAATTCCGTTTGCCAAATATTCAATTTAAATACAAGACATAATTTTGTCTTTCCGAGATCTTTCATCTCGAATTCCTTCTTTAAATAATCAATTGCCTTTTGGAGTTGTATGGGAGTTCCAATAAGGTTTATGTCATCGACATATACGGCAAGTACAACAAATTCCGATGTTGTTTTCTTTATAAAAACACATGGGCAAATGGCATCATTTATATAGCCCTCCTTTAATAAATACTCACTAAGACGATTATACCACATTCGTCTTGATTGCTTTAGACCATACAAAGATCTTTGCAATTTGATTGAAAACATATCCCGGGACTTTAAATTATGAGTGTTTGGCATTTTGAATCCATCGGGAATTTTCATGTATATCTCATTATCAAGTGAGCCATAAAGATAGGCAGTAACCACATCCATTCAATGCATGTCAAGCTTTTCAAGGACAGCAAAACTAATGAGATAACGGAAAGTTATAGCATCCATTACGGGTGAATATGTCTCTTCATAATCGACACCAGGCCTTTGAGAAAATCCTTGTGCAACAAGGCGTGCCTTATATCTTTGTACCTTGTTTTTCTCATTTCTCTTGCATACAAAGACCCATCTATAGCCAACAGGCTTAACACCATTAGGTGTTTCAACTATAGGTCCAAAAACTTCACGTTTTGCAAGTGAATTCAATTCTGATTGGATTGCTTCTTGCCATTTTGGCCAATCAAGTCTTTGTCGACATTCTCCAACAGATTGAGGTTCAAGATCCTCACTTTCTTGCATAATGCTAGATGCAACATTATATGCAAAGACATAATCCACCACTATATCCACTCGATTAAAATTTGTCTCAATATCGATTGGATTTATTGATAGTTCCTTATTTTCCTGAGTCTCGGGCTCGATGGATTCTTCATGAATCTCAGAATTTAAGATTCTTTCGTAGTGTCATTTTGATCATTTGCTTTCCTTTTTCTAGGATTTCGATCTTTGGAACCTAATGGCCTGCCACGTTTTAGGCGTGCTTTCGACTCATTAGATATGACACTAGAAGATTGTCCAATAGGGACATCAATACGGATTGGAACATTCTCTGCGGGGATGTGAGATTTTGTTATCCTTTTCAAGTCCGTGAATGCGTCAGGCATTTGATTTGCTATTCTTTGCAAATGGATAATATTTTGCACCTCTTTTTCACAAATAGAGGTATGTGGATCAAGATGAGATAATGATGGATTTTTCCACAAAATTTCCCGTTTGGTTTCACCAACTTCTCCCCCTAATTTTGGGAAAAGTGTCTCATTGAATCGACAGTCTGCAAATCGTGCAGTGAACAAATCCCCTGTCAATGTTTCGAGGTAGCGAATAATGGAGGGCGATTCAAACCCAACATATATTTCTAACCTTCTTTGCGGACCCATTTTGGTGCGATATGGCTGTGCTACAGGCACATATACTGTGCATCCAAAAATTCTTAAATGGGATATATTAGGTTCATGACCCAAAACTAATTGCAACGGGGAATATTTGTGATAATTCGTCGGTCTGAGACGAACTAGCATTGCTGCATGCAAAATGGCGTGACCCCAAACCGAAGTGGGCAGCCTCGTTTCATGAGTACTGGTCTTGCAATCAACTGCAGACGTTTAATTAAAGATTCTGCAAGACCATTTTGAGTGTGAACATGAGCTACAGGATGTTCCACTTTTATCCCAATTGATAAGCAATAATCATTAAATGTTTGGGATGAAAACTCAGCAGCATTATCTAGTCTAATAGACTTAATTGGATTATCAGGAAATTCTGCTCGTAATCGAATTATTTATGCCATTAATTTTGCAAACGCAAGGTTGCGTGATGACAATAGGCACACATGAGACCATTTAGAGGATGCGTCTATTAAGACCATAAAATATCTAAAGGACCCACTAGGTGGGTGAATAGGTCCACAAATATCCCCTTGTATACGTTCCAAAAACGTAGCTGACTCAGTTCCAACCTTTGTTGGTGATGGTCTAATAATTAACTTGCCTTGATAACAAGAAGTGCAAGAAAATTCATTTTTTAAAAGAATCTTAAATTCTTTAATGGATGCCCATATGGGTTTTCTATAATCTGTCTCATCATAATTGATCCAGGATGTCCCAATCGATCATGCCAAAGTACAAAAGTATTGGAATCAGTAACCTTTTGGTTTACTGTGGAATGTGCCTCAATTGCACTAATTTTTGTCCAATACAGGCCACAAGATAAAGATGGGAACTTCTCAATAACCCTCTTTTTGCCAGAGACATTCTTTGTAATGATGAGGTATTCAAGATTATTCTCATCTATTGTCTCAATATGATATCCATTTTGACGGATATCTTTAAAACTCAACAAGTTCCTCTTGGACTTGGAAGAGAACATTGCATTCTCTATGATAAATATTGTTCCTTTAGGCAGAGTTATAGTTGCTCTTCCGGAGCCTTCAATCAATTTACTACTACCAGAAATTGTAGTAACATCTGCCTTACACATACTTAAATGAGAGAAATATTTCTTCTCTTTGAATATCGTATGTGTGGTACATGAATCAATTAAACAAATATTTTTACAATTGGACGTTGATCCAAGTTTGCTTTGTGAGATATCCATATTTGCTTCCCATGGTTTGACATACAAAAGAAATATACGAAAATATTAGTATTTTTTTTATATATGAGAATAAAGAAATTTAAGTCTATGATTCAACATAATAGTTTCAGTGCGGTCATTATGAAAAAAAAAATCTTTTATCATAGTTATTCTCCTTTTAATTCAAAGTATTAACAATTAGTGGTGGCATAAAGAGTCTTCACAATATTTCTTTTATTACTATATTGTATGTGCTACAAATAAAGCATAAGATGAATGTGTAATCTAAAGTTATATATTTTAAAACCATAATACAGATTATTTGTCAAGTTGATAAAACTCTTAAGGTACATATCGATATTTGATCATTGATTGAATTGTTTTGAACTGAATGTTTCACCTAGAATGATTCAACTAATTGAGTTAATTGCTGTTGGCAGTGAATCTGTTAATAGCACCTTTAATGTGCTAACACATTAACACCGAGCAAATTAGAAAGGATTACAAAAATGAAACTGATCATTCTGTTTAATATATTTTTATTTTATTTTAATTTATTTCAAGCATATTATAATTTTAACGAATACTTGCTTGATACTTAGCTTTACTAGCTTAAAGCAGAAAATATAAAATTTGAACCATATCACAATAATAGATAACTTATGTAAACTATGATAATTGTTTATTCATTAACTACTACGAATAAGTAAAAATAAAAATATCAAACTGCTCAATCTTCTTTAACCATGGATCCATCACCGATCAAGTGATCTATTTTCCCCTCAGGGTGCTCAAAGAAGTCTGCCACATCCAAGTGGGTGATGTCAAAATTATTGTCAGAGACAAAATTGGTTTCAGGGCCTTTACTCTTTAGAGATGCTTGATAAAGCTCAACCAAATGTCTTGGTACACGGCAAATTTTTGCCAGTGCCCTTTTCCACCGCAACGATAACATATAGTTTCTGAACTATTTGCTTTTGGATTCTCATAATTCCATTTCCGCTTTTGGTGGTTATATCTCTTTTTTGGGGGTGACTAACACCAGGAAAATTTCTTCCTTGTCCACGTCCACGGCCATGACCCCGACCACGACCACGACCATGGTTAAAGCCATAGCCTTTTCCACGCTTAGCATAATGGGAATACACCTTATCTACTTCAGGCAATGGTGTAGACCCAGTTGGTCAATTTTCGTGATTTCTCATGAGCAGGTCATTGTTTCGCTCAGCCACAAGGAGAAGAGAAATCAGCTCAGAGTACTTTTTGAAACCTTTCTCTCTGTACTGTTGTTGCAGAACCATATTGGAGGCATGAAACGTTGTAAATATTTTTTCAAGCATATCATAATCAGTAATAGTATCTCCACCGAGTTTCAATTTAGAAGTAATTCTAAACATTGCAGAATTATATTCAGAAACAGACTTAAAGTCTTGGAGCCTCAGATGAGCCCAATCATATCGTGCTTGTGGCAGAGTGACCAACTTTAAGTTGTCATATCTCTCCTTTAAGCCATTCCACAAGATAAGTGATCTTTGACTGTGAGATATTCAATTTTCAAACCTTCATCAAGGTGATGGCGCAAGAAAATCAAGGCCTTAGCACAGTCTTGGGTGGATGCATTATTTCTGTCTTTAATGGCGTCTCCAAGACCCATTGCATCCAAATAGATTTCAGCATCCAACACCCATGTCATGTAGTTCTTGCCCGATATTTCAAGGGCAACAAACTTTCTTTTCATAATGTCAGACATAATTAAAACAAAATTAGGAGGAGAAAAAATACCTTAATTTTCTCAAAGAGATTCTTCAGATTGTAGAGCTTCGTGCTGATAACGTGTTACAAAACTTAGCTCAAAGTAATAAACAAAAAGATAGACAACAAAGTAGAGAGAAATAGAGAAGAGAATATATTTCTTCTATGTATTTAAGTGTATTACAAAATGATTTCTCATCCTCTATTTATAGTACTACATAGAGGTATACTAAAAGAATTTCATAAATATGTCATTAAGCTTTTGAGATCATGGAGGAAGATCATGGGGGAGATCATGGAGGTGTGGGAGTTACAACCATAAGTATTGGAGTAGTGGGAGTTATGGAGATAATGGATAAAAGTAGTGGGTGTTATAGGAGTTATGGACATCCACCATAATCTAATATTTCATAACAAAGTAATGATTTTTATACTTATCTTGTGGATAATGATCTTTTAACATATTCTGAAGCTATTTCTTCGTCTGATGCCTCATTTTGGAAAGAAGCTATTGATGTAGAATTAAATTCAAACTTAGATTTTAGTTGATTCACCTTCAGGAGCTAAACTCATTGGTTGCAAGTAGATTTTTAAGAAGGAACTCAATTCGAATGGTTCCATTGATAAATACAAAGCTAGACTTGTTGCAAAAGGTTTTACCCAAAAGCAAAATGTTGATTATTTTGATACTTATGCTCATCTAACTGGAATCTCCTCAATTCGTATGTTACTTGCCTTGGCTTTAATTTATATACTTTTTATTCACCAGATGGATGTTAAAACTGCATTTTTAAATGGTGATTTGGAAGAGAAAATTTACATGGAGCAACCTAAGGGTTGTATGGTATCTGGCCAAGAAAACAAAGAAGGTAAAATTGCTAAAAGCTTTATATAATCTAAAGCAAGCATCTAAATAGTGGCATAAAAAATTTGATCAAGTATTAATTAAGGATGATTTTTCATCAATAAAAGTAGAGAAATGTGTTTATACAAAATGTATAGATAGTACATGTGTTATTATTTGCCTTTATGTACATGACATGCTTATTTTTAGTTCTAGCCTTGATTTGGAACATAAAAATAATTTTTTTTTTGTTTTCTAATTTTTAGATGAAAGACTTGAGAGATCTAGTGTTATTTTAGACATGAAAATTTTAAGAGATGGCAATAGTCTGCTGTTAACGCAAGAACAATATGTTCAAAGAATTCTTAAAAAATTTGATGAGTTTGATGTGGTACCTGTAAGCACTCCTTATGATGTTGGTAGTCAATTAAAAAAGAATAAGGAAGATGTTGCAAATCAAAATAAATATTCTCAAGTTATTGGTAGTCTAATGCATTTGATAAATTTTATTGGACCTAATATTACATATGTTGTGTGTAGATTGAGTAGATATACTAAAAACCCAAGTCATGATCATTGGAATGCATTAGTAAGAGTAATGAAATATTTGAGAGGTACCATGAACTATCGTATTAAATATAGTGAATTTCTCGTTATATTAGAAAGATACAGTGATGCTAACTATATCTCTTATTCATATGAGACAAAATCTATTGATGGTTATGTGTTCACCCTCGGTGGGAGTGATGTGGCATGAAAATCAACTAAACAAGATAATAGCTAGATCTACAATGAAATATGAGTTTGTGGCATTGAAATTAGCTGGCAATGAGTATAAGGGATTAAAGAACCTTTTGGTGAGATTTCACTAGGAATTAAATCGATACCTTATGTGTAGATACATTGTGATTGCCAAACTGCAATAACCATTTCCAAAAATAAATCTTTTAATAGGAAGAGTAGACATATCCTATTGAGACATAATGCGATAAAGTAGCTGCTGAGAGATGGAATTATTTTTATAGATTATGCAAAGTCAGAAGTGAATTTAGCCGATCCTCTGTCTAAATCTTTGGAAAAAAAACTAATCTCTAAAACTCCGAGGGGTATGAGACTGTCCAATTTAAGTTATATCAACAATGATGGTAACCCAACCTATGTGATTGGAGATCCCATGAAGTATGTTCATATGAGAAGTAACAAGTCATTAGTTGATCAAATGTGCACTATTAAATTATGTCCCTTCCTATGGTGTATATATATAATGCGAGACTGCAAGAAATGAGAAGTTGGGTTATTAAACTCTTAATACAATAATACATAGCCTTTTTATAGGTGGTGTATTGTGCTGCATGATACACTTGATGGGTGTACCTACATGAGTGTGGAGTGGGTCGCTCCTATGAAATTTGTGGCAAAAATTTTCTAGAGCGCTCATGAAAACCAGGCGCGCACATGGCCTATTAGTGAATCGCGACAAACAATAAAGTGTGTGCGAGTATAATGTGATAGATAAGGCACTAAACTTACAAAATAATTCTTGATTTATAGAAGTTCTCAACTTCACCAATTGTTCTGTAAGTTTAATCTTATTTTATCTAGGTCTAATTCATAGTCCAAGAGATACCGGATTCGACGCATTATCCTCATTTGTGAAGACCCAACGAATTTTTTTATTTCATTATAATCTTCTTTTTGAGCTATGTGGGGATTGTTAAAAAAATAATTTTAATATCTCAAAAATAATATTTAAATTGATATCTAGAATCATTTTTAATGGATCTTTATGAAACAAATCAATTTGAATAAATTTTAATATATGTAGAAGTAATTTAGAATAACTTTAGATATAATATTTTATTAACATTGAATAAGTATCAAAATCAGTTAGGTTTTTGTAACTTTAAAATTGACCAAGAATTGGTCTTGTATAACCGTTTCAATTCTTAATTTATTTTAACGTTTCAATCGTTAATGATTTTTAGCGTTTGTGTTTTTAAGATTATCTTTTTTGGACGTTACCTATCACATAGTCCTTATGTTTTGGATTATATATATTTTTGTGTTTTTATCTTCTAAGGTAGGAGTGGCAAATAGGCGAGGCGGGTCGGATATAATTCGGGTTAAAATGAGTAATGAAAAAACGGATCAATTATTTGATCCGACCCATATTTAATATGAATAAAAAATATGTTAATCGTCGGATAATATGGATTATCTATATTATCTATGACTTCTTGTATATAATCACTTTTTGGGAGAATTTTTAATCTCCACCCCTAATTTGAGGCTTTAAAAAAAAATATAAACTTAGACCCATTGGTTACTCATTGATTATCCATTTTCTAAATAAATAATATGGTTCTTATCCATATTTGACCTATTTTTAGAAAGTTCATTATCCAACCAATTTTTGAGTGAATAATATAGGTGGTTAACTATTTTCTTTGAACCATTTTGCTGCCCCTATTCTAAGATAGTGCAGAGAACAAAGTTAAAATTTTTCTTTCCTTTTCTTTTGTACTGTGTTTTTTTCTCATAAATTTTGTTGTTTTTGCTCCTAATTATACTAGAAAAGCTTGTTGAATTTTGAAGGATACCCCTAATATTGTTCATCTTAGAGCGGACAAAATATCTTTAGAAAATAGTATTCTTGTCATACCTCAAGCTAAATATTATTCTTCATAATTCAATATATTTCCGACATATGATATTTATATCTAACTAAATAATTAACCTTAAGAATTGATAAATCGAAGCGAAAGTTCATATCACTTGACCATGATTAAGTGTAAAAAAAGTGTGCATGCAAAACATGTCTTACACTCACTAGCTTAGTGTAAGACTCAGTTTTGTACGTTGCTTTCCAGTTTTTAGGTTTTCCGTTAGTAGTAATTGTTTCTTTGTTTTTTGTCTTTTTGACAAATGGAGTATTACTTTCGATATTATTATCCATCCTTGAGTAATAAGATAAGCATTTCAGTACTAGGATAGTGTGAATCTTGTTTCTAGTACGAATTTTGTTTTTGCGTCTTTCATTATATATCAACCCTTTTTAATTTGTTTGTGTAACGTGCATTTTAGATATTAGAACATCTGTAATTTAATTTTGCATTCCTTCCTTCTACCACCTCCACACATAGTGATTGACTAGCCCCTTTACCACCTATTCAACTACAACAACAATAATGATATATCAAGTGAAATTTTACAAATAAGATCTAAAAAGATACTGTAAATAGTATATACGTAGGCTTTATCCTATCTTATGAATATTATTTTTAATGGATTTTTGGTTCAAAAAATACATAATTGCATAAGTATTTAAACACAAAAACGGTGGCGAAAAAGCCATGAAAAGACAAGCAGTAATTAAAACCATAATGTTTCTGCACTTATGACTAGTAGAGTACTATATCACCGACAAAGTTTATGTGTGTAACTAACTTTTTTCCAAACAATTTGAAGGGTTAGAAAGGAGATAATTATATATATATATATAGAATAAGGTTCTATAAGAATAAAAATATTTGGATACCCTTTAGGTTAAAGCAAAATAGATAATTTAAAAATTTAGAATATTTAGACTTGAAAATTCATCCAAAAAGAAATATAGAATATTAAAAAATAATACGATAATAAAATATAATTTTAATAATGGAGAAAATATATATATATATATATATATATATATATATATATATATATATATATATATATATATATATATATATCCGCATTTGTTTGACGTTATCTTGAAAACTACACAACTTTTGTCCTTTGCTATCAACAATTAATTCTCTGTCTATTACTCTATATTTTGTGAATAGACGTGATATAAAAGATGCTCAGATAAATAAATGTGATGACCAAAAGTAACTTTTATATTTTGAAACCTTAAAAATTTCTTTCAACATCATCTCGACTTGTGTGTACAGTCCGAGCGTATAATCGAAAAGTCTATACATAAAAATTTGTGAAAAATAATAAAATTTGGCTTTAAAATAAATTAAGTTGACTTCGGTCAATATATTGGATAATATTCGGACCCACGATTTAATGGTCCCGGAGGATCCGTAGGAAAATATGGGACTTGGACGCAGGCCCGGAATTGAATTCTGAGGTTCCAAGCCCGAGAAATAATTTTTTAAAGAAAATTATTTTCTGAAATTGTTTATAAAGTTTGGAAATGAATTGTGATTAGAACTTGATGGTATCGAGCACATATTTTGGTTCCGGCACCCAGTACAGGTCTTATAGGTGATTTAAGATAAGTCTGTGAAATTAGAATTTGGTAAGAAACAGACTTGAAACGACGTGAATTGGATCGTTTTTTAGAAAAATTAAAAATTTGAAGTTCTTAAGAAAATTTCATGATTTTGATGCTAATTCACAGTTGTTGATATTATTTTAGTGATTCTAATGCACAAACAAGTCCGTATGATATTTTTAGGTTGGTGTGCATATTTGGTTTGGAGCCCCAAGGGCTCGGGTGGGTTTTGGATAGACAACGGGGTGGATTTTAGACTTGGAAATTTCAGGTTTTATTATTGGTGTAATTAGGCCTGCAGGGTTGGCTCGCAAATGCGAGGGCTTGGTTCCAAATGCGAACTAGCCCAGGCATGCTCTTCATCACAAATGCGAGATGTTTCCTCGCAATTTCGATCTCGCAAATGCGAGGGTCCCTTCGCAAATGCGAAAACATAAATGCGACATTTTGTTCGCAAATGCGGAAGTCCAAATTCTCTGAAGGGTTCGCAATTGTGAACCATGTTCGCAATTTCTATAACTGCAACCTGCAAAATTTTTATACTTAGCCAAAAATCTATCATCTTTCATATCTATTCAAAACATAAACTCCCTAGGGCGATTTTTCAAGAATAACTTTTTTTCCAAATCGATTGTAAGTCAATTTAACTAGTTTTTCTTCAATCATTAAGATCTTTTAATATGATTTCAACTCAAAATCAATGGTTTTCATGGGGAAATTCGGTGTTCTCGGTAGAACCTAAGTTTTCCAAAAATTGGGGATTTAGACCTTGATTTGAGGTCCGATTTTAAAATAAATTATATATTTGGGTTCGTGGAGGAATAGGTAATCGCGTTTTGGTTATAACCTCGAGTTTTGACCATGTGGGACCGGGAGCAATTTTGAATTTTTGGGTAACACTTTAGAAAACTCATTTTCATGCACTAGAATTGATTCACTTAGCATTTATTGATATAATTAAGTAACTTGTGACTAGATACGAGCGAATTAGTGGTGAATCAAGGGGTAAAGCGATAATTAAGACGTGAATTGTGTTCATGTCATCGAGGTAAGTGTTTTGGTCTAACCTTAGCTTGAGGGATTAGGAGTCGAGTCCTATTTGCTATGTGGTAATTGTTGAGTATGACGTATAGGTATGGTGACGAGTATCTATACGTTGAACTTACTTTTGACCCTTTCTTTGCCCCTTGGTTCGCTAGCTGACTTGCCAGCGCTTGGATTCTCGAATTCTAAGAGCGAATTTCAGGAATTTGTTCATGGTGTCTAGCATGCCCGTGAGTATCTAAATGTGATTTTTATGACTTCGTCGTATTATTCATATCGCGGTGATGATATTAATTTGTTGGGCAAAGTTCGTGGAAGTAATTGTGATGTTTGATCATTGAGGAGCGTTGGCTCAAATTATATAACGAATTGTGAAAGTATGAACGGTAATTGAAATTTTTTGGAGCATTGGTTCGAGTTGTGAAGTGAATTGTGAAAGAAAGGTGAAAAAGAGAAAAGAATTATTATATTGACTCTGTTGCCGGGATATTGTTGTTGTTTTGAGGTTGTCCCTTGCCAGGACTTGTTGTTGAATTATTGTTTCCTTGTCGGGATTCTTATTGCAAATTTCATTCATTTCCTTGCCTTATTATTTGTGATTTTTATTTGTGTGAGGAAGAGAATTAAAGCATGAAGGGTGATGCCGTGCATTGTTTTGGTAAGAGAGTGTTAAAGCATGAAGGGTGATACCGTGTATGATTTGTGAGAAAAGAGTGTAAAGCACGAAGGGTGATGTCGTGCCACATGATATACTATTCCATGCCGATTATATTAACTATATGGTGAGAAGGAGAGTAAAAGTACAAAGGATGATGCTTTCATTACTTGATTGTTTTGGTGAGGATGAGAGTAAAAGCATGAAGGGAGATACCGTGCAGATTTTCATTACTTGATTGTTTTGGCGAGGACGAGAATAAAAGCACGAAGTGTGATGCCATACACTTATTATTTTCTGGTCCTCTGTTGATATCCGAGTTCCATTTACTTGTTGTCTTTCTATTCTGAATTGATATTTCCCCGCAACATGCTACCCCTCCTATACTTGATTGTTTATTTATGTATTTTTTTTTGTTGTATATAGTTGAATTACACATGTTTAATTGATCGTCTAGTCCTAGCCTCGTCACTAACTTGCCGAGGTTAGGCTAGGCACTTACCAGCACATGGGGCCGGTTGTGCTGATATTACTCTCTGCACCCTTTTGTGCAGATCCCAGTGCTGTAAACTTTGGACCGTAGATTGGGTGGCTATCTTCAGTCCACACGGAAATCTAAGATAGACCTGCAGGCGTCCGCAAGCCCTGGAGTCTCCCTCTATTCCTTTATTCATGTTTTATTTCCTTAATTCAGAGATAATGTATCGTTTATTTTCAGACTTTGTATGTAGTATTCGTAGATCGTCAGTGGTACTGTGACACCAGTTCTGGAAGGTTGAGGTTCAAGCTGTTGTACTAGATATATATTCAGATATTTTATTATTTTTCTTCCGCTTATTTTAAATTTTCGTTGTTTACACATTATTGCTTTATAATTGTTAAAAAGGAAATAAATAGATAATAAAGTAATTAATTTAAAAAATTAGCTTGCCTAACTTATATTAGTAGACGCCATCATAACCTCAAAAGTGAAATTCGTATCGTAACAATAAACCTACGTAAAAAATAACAGCATTTTGCTAGTTGTATTTCATGATGTACGAAGTTGATGGATAAGCACATTGAAGAGTACCTCTAAAATTGTGCATAACATAAAAGGTCTAAATTTAAGAAATTAATATATTAGCAGCTAAGGTGATCTGGTTTCTTGTAGTTGCTAAATCGATTTTAAACTTCAATTTGATTCATGATATAGCTGTCCCCATTCCTTTATCTAAAAATAGTCGATAGATATAAAATATATGAAAACTCCATGGATAAAATGTGCATAATTACATATTTTTTCCAGTCCATTTTAATTAATTTTTTGATTCTTTTTATGGTCCACAATATTTAATATTTTCAAATATTAAGGACGAACTAACTTTTTTTTAAAAATTGTTCTTAGAATAAAGAGCCTAAAAGCATTTGTTATACTTTAAATGAATAAATTAAGATTAATATAATTAATTTTATTATTACATAAACTAAAACCCTAACCTTCATCTCTCTCGGCGCACGTTAGCAGAACGTACGCCGAGCGTGTGGCGATGGAGAAAGGCGGGAGCAGAGGAAGGGGAAGACCACGTAAAATCCCAATTGATACCTTTGACAAGCTCAATCAACTGATTATGGAGAAGAACACCGAGAAGGAGACGCAGAAACTGACCTCGGAGGAAACCCTAGACGCCATGGCGTCGCTACCGGTGGAGATAGTCACTGAACAAGCAGATGTTCCAGAAAGAATGAGTACAGAAACAACAATGACACCAGAGGTTGAAGGTACTCCAACCTCTCCGACTATAGTCGAAGCAGGTCCCGTGACAGAGACGACCATGCAACCCGAAATACCAACTGAAGAACAACCAGAGATTGCCAAAAACAAAGCAGAAGAACCTAAGAAGGCCTGGTCAACACTATTTCAGAAGAATCGCTTTGCGACTCATGGTATGTCACTCGACTACATAGCCCCAACTTTAGTTGAAGGAAAGCCCATAATACAACTGGAAAGACCAGAGGTGGAAGAGGAAGAAGCCAAGTGGATGTGTGCCTTAGTGGTATACATTCTAGGAGATGGTCCTGGATTCAATGCAATGAGAAGATTCATAAACCACCACTGGTCCCTTGTTCCTGAACCTGATTTGTTCTACCATGAAGAGGGATATTACATTGTAAAATTCAAGATAGTGGCTGATGCCAAAGAGGTACTCTGTGCTGGCCCTTACTCAATAGCTAATAGGCCTATGATTCTTAAACAATGGACACCGGAGTATGATTTTTCAGAAGAGTTTCCGCGTGGGTTAAATTCCAAAACTACCAATGTCTTGCTGGGGTATGAGATCTCTCAGTAGAATAGCTAGTGTACTAGGCAAGCCAATCTTTGCTGATGAATGTACTACAAAACAGACAAGGATATCCTATGCCAGAATGCTCATTGAGGTGACTGTGACCAAAGCACTACCAACAGAAATAACGGTTATGGATCCAAATGGGAAGAGTTTTATTCAAGATGGGGAATATGAATGGAAGCCTTCATTCTTTGAGAAATGTCAAACAATAGGACACAATTGTGCAAGCCTACAAAAACAGTTACATAAACAGCCTACACAAGTGTGGAAGCCCAAACCAGTCCAGGAGTGGAGAACCAAGGGACCTGTTATGACATTACAGAGACAGTCCCCAACAAGGGAGCCTAGTGGACCTTAGCAGGAATCCAGATCAAGTCAGAACCAGAGGAGTGATAAGATCAATGACAAAGGAAAGCAAACTCAGAGCCCAACACTCAACAGATCAACTTTCCCCCTTTGTCGCCCATAACTGTGAGTAACAGATTTGCAGCAGTTTCTAGTAGTAAAGATGAACCTCCAAGGGAGGTTGGGAACACTACATCAATATCTTGTCAATGAAGTGGTTAGTGTGGAACATAAGGGGTGTAAATAAGAGGTACAAGCAGAAAGAATTTAGGGAATACATTAGGAAACACAACATTAACCTCGTAGGACTAGTAGAAACAAAAGTTAAGCAAGCACATGCTAATAGAATTGCTAACCTATTAGCACCAGGTTGGGGTGTCTTAACTAATTATGTCTCAGGGGAAAAAGGCAGAGTATGGATCCTATGGAATCCAAAAATTTTCACAGTCACTAGTGTTCTGGAGGAATGCCAGTTGATCCATAGCAGGGTTTCCAGCAGAACAGGGGACCTGAAATGTTTCCTCACTGTAGTCTATGGATTCAATGGACTGGAGCAGTTTACAAAATTTGGCAAAAGGAATCAAAGAACCATGGGTTGTTGCAGGGGATTTCAACTTATGTGACAGAGATAGACAATCATGTAAGTCAGTCAGATTACCAGAAACAGTGGATTTCAACAATTGCCTACAACTTACTGGACTGACAGAATTACCCTGGAGAGGTGACTACTACACATGGACTAATAAGCAAACTGGTGTGGACAGAGTATGCAGCAGGCTTGACAGAGTGTTTGGCAATTATGAATGGAGGATCAACTGGAACCAGGTGGTCACTGAGTATGATGTTTCATTAATTTCAGACCATAACCTAATGATACTAACACTGAAAGCATCCTCCTAGCAAGGAAAGAGGAACTTCAAATTCTTTAATGTATGGGCTGAACACAAAGATTTCCAACACATTGTGACAACAGTATGGCAGGAGGGGAAGACAGATACCATGAGAACAATATGGGACAAACTCAAAGCCCTGAAGACTCCTTTGAAGACACTGAATAACAAGGAGTTCAAAACAATTACACTTAGAATAGAGCAGAGTTGATAGGAACTGGGAATCATACAAACCTAATTGAGTCAAGCCTACAATGATGCACTACAACAGAAGGAGAAGGAACTGATATTGCAACTGGAAAAATGGTCACTGATTGAGGAGAGTGTCCTCCAACAGAAGGCAAGAACAAAGTGGATACAACTTAGGGACTCCAACACCAAATACTTTACTGCAGTAACTAAGAAAGCATACATCTCCTGAGACAAAATGTGCACTCCAAAGCCAGTAGGTGGAATGAACCTAACCAACCTCAAACTATGGAACAAGGCTGCCATTACAAAGACCTGCTGGGACATAGCACATAAGAAGGATAAGATGTGGATAAGGTGGATCACAGTGTATTATATCAAAGACAGGCCATTAGAATCCATGCCAATCCCTGCCCAAGCTAGCTGGATGGTTAAGAAGATCATCTAATCCAGGGATACCCTACAAAGGATCCAGAACTGGAAACATCAGAAATGCACTACTAAACAGTTGTACCAGTTGCAGTTGCAAGAAGTGCCAACAGTCCCATGGAAGAACTTAATCTTACAAAACCAAGCCAGATCAAAAGCAGTGTTCAACCTGTGGCTATTCCTACAGGACAGACTACCAACCAAGGATAGATTACATAGCTGTGGAATGAGTATTGATCAACAATGCCCTCTATGCCAAATCCAACCTGAAACAAGGGATCATCTGCTCACGGAATGTCCTGTTACTGTGGATCTATGGGGAAGAGTAATGAATTGGCTACAGGAACAATACTTACCTAGTATCAGTTGGAACCAGAAAGTGCAATGGTTGATTACCAAAGCCAAGGGACGAACATGTCGTGCAACCATTTTTAAAATGGTCACAGCTGAAGTTGCATATGCTATCTGGCTGGAAAGGAATGCAAGAGTATTCAACAAGACTTTTCGATGTAATACTGCTCTACTGAGAGACATAGAGGCACCCCTAGAATTAGGCAACAATTGCAACACCTTAGTATATAGTAGAAGCTAGATAGTTAGGACATTAAGTGTTTTTATTATGTTAGCTTTCAGACAGTCGGCCGAGTTGAAGCTTGACTGTGGTTTTGTAATGCAACTTCATTGGTGATTAATGAAAAACTTTAATTACCAAATTTTTTTTATTATTAATTAATATTAAAAGGTAATTTTTTTAATATTTGTAAAAATAACCAAAAAAAATTACTTAAAATGGATGGAAGAAAGTATAATAGGTGTGTAATCACTTTACCGATTCGGGACCAATTATCCAAAAGACTTAAATGCAGATGGGAGAAATACCAAGAACGATTACAAATCAAATAAAGGTGAAATTGTAAATCAAATATCGATATGGCTACTTAAAAGGCAAAATCAATAGAACTCTCTAACGAAAAGCTAAAATGAGAGATAAATGATATGGATAGTTGCGTGTTGTTTTATCTATATTGTATGGGTAAACACCTGACTAAGGGAACCTGTTATGAGGATAGATTATCACGACGCGATTACTACACAAAATCAAAGAAACCTGTTAGCGAGCTGTTAATCGGGACCAAAATTGAGTGTTCAAACCAGCAAATAAAGACTAGTTTTGTTCTAAGATATTTAGGAGACTATTTCATTAAATATTCTTTGTACCTGTACTTTAGATTTTGTTAGAGACATGTCTTATATAAAGAGAAAGATAGAGAGAAGAAAATGGACATGTAATATGCTATATGATAAGAACCCCTTTGAAAAATTGACTCTCTAAAAAAATACAAATATTACCTTTCCAAATTGATTCGATTTGTAGTTTATTCCACAATTCTCGTATCAGATCCGAGAAAGTAGTTTTCTGTATTCTCATATATTACATTATTATTAGAAAGAAGAATCATTCAGCTCATTCAATATTGGGTGAATCATTCTCTCTATCTACATTCAATATCATTTAATATATTTATTGCTAGTTGTTATTCTTCTCTCATTCAAGACCATATCATTTAACATACATCACATTAAATGTGTTTAATGCAACCCCAACGTTATCCGCATAAATACGTTACAGATCTAGAAATTATTATCTTTAACTAGGATTTACCCGTTATCTTCTTATCTAATTACTTTAACAAAAGGTTTTATGTTTTTTGGTCAAATAATTTGACGTTTTCTGTGGAAATTTTGTAGTTAAAGTTTTAGTTTCTTCTAGATTTAAAAAAATAATGCAAAAACCATGTACTTACTTGTGTGCACAAATCTAACATGGCTAACAACGGAGAGGAAAAGAAGAAAGCAATAGCCAACCTCACCGCCAATCTCCTCCACACCATCAATGAAGTCGATGAAACGAAGGGTGAAGATGTGACACCAAATACCTCTCCTAGGCGAAACAGCTTGCCCCCTCCTCACAACAGCATCACGACCCCATATGGTAAAGGGGCCTCTACATCCACAACGGAAGAGGCACAACCGGTAGTGAAAAAGTTGCTCTAGGCGTGGTTGAAAACATGCCAACCGTTTTTCTCGACAAGCCCGCTCAAAGGCTGAACAGAGAAGATGCAAGGGCTTGCATTGCATCAGAAGTAGACAAACAACACGCATCTCCCGCATGGATGTTACTTGATATTGAAGATAGACGGACTCGGTCGCAACCCCCCTACTCACCTCGAGCTCGTCATCCTTGGATCTAAGCACTCCTGCGATCTCGCTACATCTGCCGATGACTCTCACAAGATCTTCGCCTTTCTGCTTCAGCTCATCCTTAAAAGACTGGAAGTTACCATCCGCGCCGAATCGGCGACACAACTCACGATGCTTGGCACGCTACTCTTTATACTTAGACTCCATCATTTTGAATAAAGCCATCTTAGTCTCTTCTCGGTAGGCACACTCAATCTCCAAAACAAGGGTCTGATGAACATGCAAAAAGAAAAAGTAATCAGCAAAAATAAACATAAAAAAGGACAGGAGAAAAGGGTACCAAAACTCAAAAAGTCAAAAACTTTCCCTCAAAGCCATTCTGGATATTCCTAACAACATAACGACATCCTTAAATGTGTGTAAGGTCCTGCTCTTAGCGCTAGTGAAAAGAGGAAGCAAAGAAGCAACTACATTATTCTCAGTGTTTGTCAACAAGTTGCAGTCCAGGGGAATGACGATAGAATGAGTAGATCCTTCCGTTCTCACCTCTAGCCGAGTCAAACCCTCATCAAACATCCATATCTCTTCGGGGTCGATGTTGAAACCAGACTTGTCACCATCTATGGCCATATTGTTTCCCCTCTCTTCGGCAGACGAAGGTACGCCGACCCGCTCTGATGTTGACGGATCACTCCTCGAAATGACCTCAGATGCCTCTAGTCGCCCTCCTCTTTCCATGATGACCCATGGCAAGGAAACAATCTCCATATTGAAGGGGGCGCAACTTCTGCATCTAAAGCCATGCCGCTCTCTGATACGGTCTTGTACCTCTCGGGATCGCTCCCCTTGGCTCTTCGTTCTCTGTTGTCTCATCGTCAACCTCTATTCTTCGCCTATTTAACGCAATCGCTTTCTCCTCACCATGTGACGACTCGTCTCCTAAATGCAATTATAGAGAAGTTAGAGTCTCTGCTGATGGGGTAGCCGACCGACGGTTTGTCCTATATAGAACCGGGGTTCGAGAAGAAATGACAATCTGAACAGACTTGCCTACAGATCCAGCAGGCAGAGATCTAGTGGAGGCACTCGACTGATGAAAAATTGGAGTAGGAGCCCTCGCCCTCATCGGAGCCCTCCGAACTATCAACAAAGAAAGATGGTGAAATAAAAAAGAAAATGGTATGAAGGTCGAAGCAATTAAGATCAAAAAAGTTGACTCATCGGTCAGAGAAGGTCTATGTCCAAACTTCTTATTAAACTGTGACCACTCACGGAGCCCTACCGTGTGTGGTAAAATTTGGCTCACCCAGTCGCGAATGTCGGCGACCAACATATGAGGATCCTTCTTGGCTGCATGGAAAAGGAAGAATGATTAAGTCACTGAAGAGAAAAAACAAACAACCAGTTAGCAAAGACATTTAAGAGCGAAGTTCCACTCCTCAGGGAATCCATTGGGGTTCGCTACCAGGTGTTCCGTCTTCGCGTAGAATAAATTAACCCAAAATCGACAATTTATCTTATCATCCACCTTCACCACCAATCCCTTTGTCTCGTGGTGGCAGAGGTGTATCATCGTACTCCTGTGAAAACTGGGGACGAAAAGGTGTAGCAGATGGCAAAGGGAGATCCCACTGTTGGCCAGATCCACGTACTTTATCAGGATAAGCAAAAGTTTGTAGATATACGAGGAAATCTAGGCGTGGCAGATGCTATAATAGCGACAGAAGTCCTCCGCCAATGTAGCAAGAGGAAATGTACAACTCACGACGAATGGATACTCATAGAATGCGCAGTATCTAGGGCGATGAATTTGTACCACATCATTACTAGCCGTAATAAGGTCAATATGGTCTAGGATTCAAAATTTGGCCCTAAATTCAACAAGAGCAGCCACATCTATCTCAGAGAAGCTCAGGATCATCTTCAGGCCACTTTGAGAAGTCCGACCTGGCTCTCTCTGAGCGTGGAATAATTTCATCCACGGTAGGGGAACTCTCTTCTTCTATAGCAATGGCTTCTTCTCCATTGTGAGAAAGCATGTCCACCATCAAGGGAACCGGATCAGAAGTTCCCTTAAAGTTAGAAGATGCAATAGCCATCCTTTGTCACGTATATGGGAAGAAATTACAGATACGAAATGGGAACTAATAGTAGAGAATGTTAAAAGAAGGGAGAAATAAGGATGCAAAAGCTCTAAGAAGAAGAAGGGAAAACTTAAAGATTCAAATGCTTCGAAATGAAACGACCCAAATGGGGAATTCCCATCCTTATTTATAAGTATACATGCACCCTAATCGAGGATGCAAAGCACTGCCAGATTAATTTCAAAACGGAAGCACCGCGGGAAATAATGTTGTTAGAAAATACGCTTAACGCTAGAGGGGGGGTGAATAGCGTTATAATAAAATTTAGCGTAAACTTGCTGAAATTAAAATTTGCAGGAAATAAATAAGTGCATTAAATAAACAAAAAGGAAAGAACGCATCGATATATTCTGGTTCACCACAACACGTGGCTAGTCCAGTCCCCGAGAGACTCTCTCGAGATTTTCCACTAACTTGTTAAGCTTACGGGTGCTCAACAAACCTTTACAACTTAAGGACACAAGCCTTAACACCTTTGCTCGGAGATACAACACTCCAAGACTTCAACCAAGGAAACACAAGTTCCTTACAACAAGAGAATCACAATTCTCTTACAAGTGTATAAAACACTAAACACTCAAACAAAATACTCCTTAATGAGTAGATATGAGTAAAAGAAGTAAGCTCTAGATCACAACAACTTTGGACAAGAATATGGCTCTCAAAAGCTTTATGAAATTGAATATAAAATGATAAACAAAAGTATGCAAGCTTATAGCAATGTAATGATCAGTTGTAGTATGTTGTTGTGTTTAAAACACTGAAATGAAGCTGTATTTATAGTTGAAAAGCTTGGCATTACCGTTGCCTAATTGCCAATTAAGAGTTGCTGATTTTACTCACTGACAATCGATTGTCAAACCCCAACAATCGATTGTCTGCCAGTCAGATCAAAATTCAATCCCAGATTTTACGCTTGATAATCGATTACTTACAATCCATAATCGATTACTGGCAACGTTCAAAAAATCCTTTCCAGATTTTACCACAAACAATCGATTGTCCAGAATCAACAATCGATTACTCAGCAACGTTCAAAAAATCTTTTCCGGATTTTAATCAAAACAATCGATTATACAAAATCAATAATCGATTACCCAATAACGTTCAAAAAATCTTTTCCGGATTTTAATCAAAACAATCGATTATACAGAATCAATAATCGATTACCTGACGGTATTTGAAAACTTTACGACAACGGTCAGCTTCACAATCGATTGCACAAAGTCAACAATCGATTACTTATCAGTTTTTGAAAAACATTTTAGACACTGTCTCTTTGACAATCGATTGTCCAATGTAACAATCGATTATTTAATAAATTTGAAAATCACTGGAAGACACTGTCTCAACATAATCGATTACCATTAGTTCATAATCGATTATTCTGAGTTTTGAAAAACTTTGATGGACACTGCCTCAGTTACAATCCATTGTCATTAGTTCACAATCGATTGTCATGCAGGTTTGAAAAACCTGATGCTCACTGTCTTACTCACAATCGATTGTCATTAGTTCACAATCGATTGTCATGCAGTCTTGGCTTAAAACAATCGATTATCATAAGTACATAATCGATTATCTTAGTCCAGATTTTTAAGGCATGTCTAAAAATTATTTTGACTACTGTAAATATGCATGATTTAAAATCATTTGACATTAAATTTAATATGCATGATTTTGGAAAATAGTTTTATGAGAGAAGCCATGTTACGAGTCAAGTTGTACAATCAAGATCACAATTAAGAATGACTCAATTAAACTATAAAACTTTGTCTTGAGCTTGAATCTCGTTGTATATCAATTGTGCGCTTGTTTCTTGAACTTCGTCATATATCAATTTTCGCTTCATTTGTCATTCATCAAAACCTATACAAAAGAACACACGTTTTAGTATATTGCATTGAGAACGTGTTTCCAACAATTTCCCCCTTTTTGATAATGGCAAACATTAAGCGGGATATGCAAGACAAGCAAGTTATAATGACGATTCAAGACAAGTATATACATGCAACAAGTATGTAATTTGTTCCCCCTCAATTTGAGAATTCCCCCTCAATTTAAGCTTATAACTTGAGAGTGCATCATACCCGTTATCTTCCCCCTTTTGCCATTAGCAAAAATAATAATGCCAAAGATGAAATAAACCTTGTTTATTAATTGGAAAGAAGGTGTGATTATTTAAAGAGAGTATAATAGCTCAAATGATAGCATTACAATCAATTATTGATACGAGATAATCGATTATTAGATGAGGGAAACAGATTTTTCTGAAGAAGACTCGATTCTTGCGCGTCATGCTTTATAATTCCCCCTACTTTTAGGGCGATACCTGCAAAAAAGAATTAGACGTCTCCGACTCTCAAGTTAGAAATCATGTAAAAAAAATGCAATGCATGACTTAGATCAACGTGGAGTCAAGGATCCCGAGTTCACTGCGAATTCGAAGAGGGACTCTTTCTCTAAAGGCTTTGTAAAGATGTCTGCCAATTGGTTTTTGGTTTCAACAAATTCAATTTCGACATCGCCTTTGAGAACGTGATCTCTAATAAAATGATGTCTAATTTCAATGTGTTTCGTTCGCGAATGAAGAACGGGGTTCTTCGTCAAGCATATGGCACTAGTATTATCACATCTAAGAGGGATATGATTAAGACTTAGGCCATAGTCCAAGAGTTGTTGTTTCATCCATAGGATTTGAGCGCAACAACTCCCCGCGGCTACATATTCAGCCTCGGTTATGGACAACGCAACACTTACTTGTTTCTTGCTAAACCAAGAAACGAGAGAGCTACCGAGCAAATGGCAAGTGCCACTAGTGCTCTTGCGGTCCAATTTGCATCCAGCAAAATCGGAATCGGAATAGCCAACAAGTTGGCATGAAGAGCCTTTGGGGTACCGTAGACCCACATTTGTAGTACCAACAAGATACCTTAAAATCCGTTTTACCGCAGTAAGGTAAGACTCCTTCGGACACGATTGATAACGAGTGCATAAGCACACGCTAAACATGATGTCCGGACGACTAGCAGTAAGATAAAGAAGAGAGCCAATCATACCTCGATACTTTTTGGTGTCGACTTCCTTACCTTTCTCATCTTTGTCTAGATGATCGGATGTGCTCATGGGAGTTGCCATTTCTTTTGCATTGTTCATCTCAAATCGTTTCAGCAATTCTTTGCAATATTTGGTTTGACAAATGAATTTACCTTCTTTCATTTGCTTTACTTGTAATCCCAAAAAGAATGTTAACTCACCCATCATAGACATCTCAAATTCGCTTGTCATTAAATCGGAAAATTCCTTGCATAAAACATTGTTAGTAGCACCAAATATAATATCATCTACATATATTTGAACTAACAAAATATCATTGTTTTTATACTTAACAAAGAGAGTTGTGTCAACTTTCCCCCTAATGAAATCATTTTCCAAAAGAAACTTACTCAATCTTTCATACCAAGCTCGGGGAGCTTGTTTTAAACCATAAAGAGCCTTTTTGAGTTTGAAAACATGATCGGGAGATTTAAAATCTTCAAAACCGGGGGGTTGTTCAACATAAACTTCTTCTTGAATAAAACCGTTTAGAAAAGCACTTTTCACATCCATTTGATATAAATTGAAATTCATAGAAGAGGCAAAAGCAAGCAATAAGCGAATAGCTTCTAATCTAGCTACGGGAGCATATGTTTCCTCATAGTCAATACCCTCTTCTTGATTATAGCCTTTTGCTACAAGCCTAGCTTTGTTTCTAGTGATTATACCAATTTCATCTAGTTTATTGCGAAAAACCCATTTCGTACCAATTATGGTATGACCTTCGGGTCTTGGCACCAAATCCCAAACGTCATTGCGTTCGAATTGGTTAAGCTCCTCCTGCATTGCCAAGGTCCAAAATTCATCCCCAATTGCTTCTGAGATGGTTTTGGGTTCAATTTAAGAAACAAAAGCAGTATGTTCTAAGGTATTTTTGAGAGAGTTTCGGGTACTTACCTTGTCTCCAACGTTGCCAATTACCTGTTCAAGAGGGTGTTCTTTGATCGTCCTCCACTCATTTGGCACTTTTGTTTTTTTCCAATTGTGGCGCTTCTTCCGTTGGTTGTTCCTCAGTTTCATCTTTATTTTCCTTGGGTGGTTCCTCTTGTATTTTGTCTTTCAAGCTATCTAAGATACCTGCAAGATCAAAACCGGAATCCTTTCTCGCCAAGCGAGCATTATTTTCGGAAAATACAACATGAGGGGATTCCTCCACAATTTGGGTTCTTTTATTAAAGACCCTATATGCTTTACTACGTGAGGAATATCCAATGATAATACCTTCATCCGACTTAGCATCAAATTTACCCAATTGGTCTTTGCCATTGTTATGAACAAAACATTTGCAACCAAAAACTCTAAAATAGGAAATATTTGGTTTACTACCCTTATAAAGTTCATAGGGGGTTTTCATGAGTATCGGCCGAATTACTACTCTATTTAGAACATAGCAAGCGGTACTCACGGCGTCCGCCCAAAAATGTTTGGGTATCTTAGCTTCGTCGAGCATGGTTCTAGCCATCTCTTCGAGACACCTATTTTTCCTTTCCACCACCCCATTTTGTTGTGGTGTACGTGGAGCGGAGAAGGTACGCTCGATTCCGAGTTCGTCACAAAAGTCCGCAAAGAGATTGTGATCAAACTCTCCCCCATGATCACTTCTAATTGAAGTGACGGTTGTTTCTTTCTCATTTTGAACACGCTTAAGAAAATATTTAAAATTTTTGAAAAGCATCACTTTTATTGGCAAGAAATAAAGTCCAAGTAAATCTCGAGTAATCATCAACAATCACAAAAGCATATTTATTTCTTCCTAGACTTTCAATGCGAGAGGGACCAAATAAATCCATATGAAGCAATTGCAATGATCTAGAAGTTGAAACAATGTTTTTAGATTTGAAAGATGCTTTTGTTTGCTTCCCCTTTTGACACGAGTCACAAATAGAGTCATTTTCAAATTTTAAATTGGGAAGACCAACAACTAAGTTTTGAGAAATCAATTTGTTCAAAAGATGCATATTGATATGTGCTACTCTACGATACCATAGCCAAGTATCATCCTCTTTACTCATTAGACAATCAACATAATCGGGTGAGGATTTAGCAAGATCAACCATATAAATATTATCCACTCTAAAACCACGGAGGATAATTTTGAAATTACTACGTCTGAACACTAAGCATTCATCCGAATCAAATAAAGCAAGATTTTCCTTGTCACACAATTGGCTTATGCTCAAGAGATTATGCTTTAATCCTTTAACAAGTAATATATGCTTAATAGAGGAATTTTCATCCTTACCGACCGAGCTGATGCCGATGATCTTTCCTTTATTGTTATCACCGAAGATAACACTTCCTCCTTATTTGTGCTCTAATTGAAGGAATTTGGATTCATCTCCCGTCATATGCTTGGGGCATCCACTATCAAGGTACCATAGTACACTTGATCCCTTCAAGCACACCTACAAAACAAATTAATGTTCTTTAGGTACCCATGCCATCTTGGGTCCTTGGGGGTTAGGCATATTATAATGATGCGATTGAGTAATATGTCTATGACGTGTAAAGCATGCAGGAGCAATATGACCAATACGTCTACAATAATGACAAGTCACATTTGGGTTATGCATCCTTCTAGGTTCATAGTAACTAGACGGATGAAAACTTCTTACTCTATTTTGAACACTATGACTATTTCGCATTTCATGAGAATTATTTCTCCTACTATGAGCTCTAGGATGGGCAGCATTTCTAGAGTGATTGTTTCTCGGTTGAAGGCCATTTCTAGGTCTTCTCAAAGGTTCAACATTTGGCCTAAAATATGCATCATTTCTAGGGTAACTATTTCTAGGTGGTAAGTCATTTCTAGGTCTCCTAAAATGTTCAACATTTTGTCTAGCATGCATATTGGTTCTAGGATTGCTATTTCTAGGATAAGCATTTGTTTTATTAGTCCTAGGTTGAGCCTTAGGTGGTTGGGGTTTGGCTTCAACCTTTTCTTTAACCTCATTCTTAAATCCTATGCCATGCTTGGTTGATTTCAAATTTACAAGGACCTCATTCAAATTCTTGTGGGAAGAATTAAACTTATCTAAGGTACCTTTGAGTCTATCTACCTCATTTTTGAGATGCAAGCAAGAAGAACAATTTTTAGTAGAATTTTCGGGCTTATCGGCGCTTCTTTTTCCAAAAAACTTATTTTCCTCTTTCAGCTTTTCATTTTCTAAAACCAGTTTTTCTAAATCCTTTTCTTTCAAAGAAAGCTGTTTTTGAAAATCCTTTTCTTTTAATGAAGCATTTTCTTTTATGCCCTTAACAGTTTTTGAAGCCTTAATAAACTCAGCATATAATTCATCAAAAGCAGTTCGCATTTCTTCAAGAGTAAAGAAGTTTTTAGACGAGATTTGACATACCTCATCTTTGTTGTCTTCTTGTGCCATAAGGCAAAGATTTGCTGCTTCGTCTTCTTCTCCTTCGCTTGACTGATCTCCGGAGTCGCCTCCCCAAGAAATGTATGCACGTTGCTTTTTAAAAGGTTTCTTCTCCTTTTTGATGTTTGGGCAATTTGATTTGATGTGCCCGGTTTCACCACATTCATAGCCCTTGATTTGTTCGCCTTGCTTTTTGCCCTTGCGTTCATACTACTTGCGCATGAACTTTTGAAATCTTTTGATAACGAGTCCAAACTCATTGTCTCTTTCCTCATCAATTTGCGGTTGGCTTGTGCTCGCCTTTAGAGCTATTCTTTGCCTCCTTTTATCATCAACAAAAGGGTTAAGAATAGTAGATTCATAGGTCTTAAGGTTACCTCTTAGTACGTCGATGGTGACGTTTGAAACGCCAATGGATTCTTGAATTGCATCGGCCTTTGATCTCCATGCCGGTGTGAGACTTCTAAGAATTTTCGAACGAGCTCTCTATCCGTTAATGTTTTCTTTAGAGCATGTAGGTCATTTACGATTATTGAAAATCGCTCAAACATTTCGTCCACCTTTTCACCTTCCTTCATGTGAAATAATTCATAAGAATGGGTTAGGAAATCAATTTTTGCTTCCCTTACCTGGTCCGTACCTTCGTATGTAACTTCTAGCTTGTCCCACATCTCCTTTGCCGTTGTGCAACACGATATTTTCCTGTAATCGTCAGCATTAACAGCACAATATAATAAATTGATTGCTTTAGCATTATTTTGAACCTTTCGGATGTCATCTGCGTCATACTCATCCTCGGACTTGGGAACCCATTCATTTTCCACCTTCTTTGTTGGAATTTGGTTTCCCTTCATTATCACCTTCCAAAGGTGAAAGCTGTTGGACTGAACGAAGATCTTCATCCTCTCCTTCCAGTACGTGTAATTTGTACCGTTGAATAGAGGTGGTCGTGTGGAGCACTGTCCTTCATCAATTCCTGCAAAAGAGTCACGAGTAGAAGCCATGGATGGTTTTCTCAAACTGTTAAGTCTTCAGAGAGTATGGCTCTGATACCAATTGTTAGAAAATACGCTTAACGCTAGAGGGGGGGGTTGAATAGCGTTATAATAAAATTTAGCGTAAACTTGCGGAAATTAAAATTTGCAGGAAAAATATAAGTGCGTTAAATAAACAAAAAGGAAAGAACGCACCGATATATTCTGGTTCACCACAACACGTGGCTAGTCCAGTCCCCGAGAGACTCTCTCGAGATTTTCCACTAACTTGTTAAGCTTACGGGTGCTCAACAAACCTTTACAACTTAAGGACACAAGCCTTAACACCTTTGCTTGGAGATACAACACTCCAAGACTTCAACCAAGGAAACACAAGTTCCTTACAACAAGAGAATCACAATTCTCTTACAAGTGTATAAAACACTAAACACTCAAACAAAATACTCCTTAATGAGTAGATATGAGTAAAAGAAGTAAGCTCTAGATCACAACAACTTTGGACAAGAATATGGCTCTCAAAAGCTTTATGAAATTGAATATAAAATGATAAACAAAAGTATGCAAGCTTATAGCAATGTAATGATCAGTTGTAGTATGTTGTTGTGTTTAAAACACTGAAATGAAGCTGTATTTATAGTTGAAAAGCTTGGCATTACCGTTGCCTAATTGCCAATTAAGAGTTGCTGATTTTACTCACTGACAATCGATTGTCAAACCCCAACAATCGATTGTCTGCCAGTCAGATCAAAATTCAATCCCAGATTTTACGCTTGATAATCGATTACTTACAATCCATAATCGATTACTGGCAACGTTCAAAAAATCCTTTCCAGATTTTACCACAAACAATCGATTGTCCAGAATCAACAATCGATTACTCAGCAACGTTCAAAAAATCTTTTCCGGATTTTAATCAAAACAATCGATTATACAAAATCAATAATCGATTACCCAATAACGTTCAAAAAATCTTTTCCGGATTTTAATCAAAACAATCGATTATACAGAATCAATAATCGATTACCTGACGGTATTTGAAAACTTTACGACAACGGTCAGCTTCACAATCGATTGCACAAAGTCAACAATCGATTACTTATCAGTTTTTGAAAAACATTTTAGACACTGTCTCTTTGACAATCGATTGTCCAATGTAACAATCGATTATTTAATAAATTTGAAAATCACTGGAAGACACTGTCTCAACATAATCGATTACCATTAGTTCATAATCGATTATTCTGAGTTTTGAAAAACTTTGATGGACACTGCCTCAGTTACAATCCATTGTCATTAGTTCACAATCGATTGTCATGCAGGTTTGAAAAACCTGATGCTCACTGTCTTACTCACAATCGATTGTCATTAGTTCACAATCGATTGTCATGCAGTCTTGGCTTAAAACAATCGATTATCATAAGTACATAATCGATTATCTTAGTCCAGATTTTTAAGGCATGTCTAAAAATTATTTTGACTACTGTAAATATGCATGATTTAAAATCATTTGACATTAAATTTAATATGCATGATTTTGGAAAATAGTTTTATGAGAGAAGCCATGTTACGAGTCAAGTTGTACGATCAAGATCACAATTAAGAATGACTCAATTAAACTATAAAACTTTGTCTTGAGCTTGAATCTCGTTGTATATCAATTGTGCGCTTGTTTCTTGAACTTCGTCATATATCAATTTTCGCTTCATTTGTCATTCATCAAAACCTATACAAAAGAACACACGTCTTAGTATATTGCATTGAGAACGTGTTTCCAACAAATGTAACATATAGGGAACATGCGACATAACACTACAAAAAAAAACTGAAAATTTCTATGAACGTCATTGCTAATCTGTCTCTAGATCGCCCGTAACTAGCATTTTTTTGATAATCTATCAGTAATTCATTGCTAAATGAGATTAGTGACGGATTTGTCTGTATAGCTACATAATTTGTCCGTCGCTAAAACTAGATTTTCTAGTAGTGTAATGACGCATGATGTTATGACATAATTTCAAACTGACGTAATGGTCGGATGTGGATCTCAAAGCACTATGTCGTCACCTCGCCATAAAAACATTACTACTCGACCTACACGCCCCAAATTTCTCAAGTTGTAACTAGCGAAGTCCGCCCACTGAGCTCATCCAAAAACAACCTCGACAGGTGGAGGGACTAACTGTATGGGTCAAACTATAACTAAGGGAACCTGGCACAAGTATAGATTACTAAGAGGAGATTAAGATGAGGTCATACACATGACAAAGGAACTCGTTGGTGAGCTATTAACCAGGCCGAGGTCAAGTATTCAGACCAGTAAATAACGAGTAGTTTTTTACTAATATATTTAGGAGAATATTCTATTGGATATTCTTTGTACCCGTACTTTAGGTTAGGTTAGAGGAATATCTCATATAAAGAGAAAGGTCGAGAGAGAAAAGGGACATGTAATATTATATATAATAAGAACTCTCTTGAAAAGTTGACTCTTTAGAAAAATACAAGCATCACCTTTCCAAATAGATTTGATTTGTTGTTATTCCACATTTCTCGCATTCAGATATGAGAAAGTTTTCTATAATCTCATGTTCATTTGTCTTACATCATTGTCAGAAAATAGAATCATTCACCTCATTCAATATTGGATGAATAATTCTCTCTATTTATATTCAATGCCATTTTAATATATTTATTACTAATCATTATTCTTCTCACGTTCAAGACCATATCATTTAACATACATTGCATTAAATTTGTTTAGCGCAACCCCCACATTATCCGCATAAATACGTTTCAGATCTAAAAATTATTATCTTTAAATAGGATTTATCCGTTATCTTCTTATCTAATTAGCTTAACAAAAAGGTTTCATACTTTTTTGTCAAACAATGATAAGGTAAAAAGTTTTAACTTATGTACACTAATGACGTAAAATAACTTCACTATCACTTCATTTTTGGTAGACACACTATCACTATAATTTAATGCTTATATTATAGCAAATTGTCTATTTAATATTTGTCACGACCCAGATTTCTCACTCTCGGGAGTCGTGATAGTGCTTACTAATGTGAGCTAAGCAAGCCAGTCCTTTGAACTAATTACTTCATCATCCAATTATTTTCTTTTAACAATTATAAAGCAATAACGTATAACCAATAAGAAATTCAACTAAGCGGAAGAAAGCAATAAAATATCTGAATATGCAACTGTTACAAATGATTAAGCCTTAATCACCCTGAACTGGTATTACAGTACCACAGATGATCTAAGACTGCTAAATACAAGGTCTAAAAATAAAAGACACACTATTTATGAAGCAAAGAGATGAAACGGGAAATAAATGATAGAGGAGACGTCAGGGCATGCGAACGCCTACAGGTATACCTTGGATCTCTGCGTGGACTGAAGGTAGCCATACAAAACTATGGTCTAAAGTCTACAAAACTGGGATCTGCACAAAAGAGTGCAGAGTGTAGTATCAGCACAACCAACCCCATGTACTGGTAAGTGCCTAGCCTAACCTCGACGAAGTAGTGATGATGCTAGGACTAGACTACCAAATAAACATGTGCAGTTATATAATATACACTAAAAGGCAAAACAGAAATAAACAAGTAAAGATGGGAGGGGGAAAGCATGCTTTGGGGACTAACGGGTAAAACAAAATATCAAGAGAATTATAAAAGAACCAAAATCAAAGTACTAACAAGGAATTGGGAAACAAAGGAAAAATTCACTTTCATTTTACTTCTTGTTGCAAAAGTGCAACCCGCTCCCACTTCAAGTTTCTCGTTGCAGGCGTGCAACCTTCTCCCATTTCATATATCTAATGGCAGGTGTGCCACCAGCTCCCATTTCAATTATCTCGTGGCTGACGTGCCACCCGCTCCCATTTCATTTATCTTGTGGCAAACGTGCCACCCGCTCACATTTCAATCATTTCGTGAAGGTGTGCCACCCGCTCCCATTTCATTTATCTTGTGGCATGCATGCACCCGCTCCCATTTCAATTATCTCGTGGCAGGCGTGCCACCCGATCCTATTTTATTTATCTTGTGGCAGGCGTGCCACCTAATCCCAGTTACAAATCAACAAAAATCACAAAGAATCCCGGCAAGGGAACATGAGCAATATAGCAACATCCCGACAAGGGAACAAGAGCAATATAACGACATCCCTGCAAGGGAACAATAATATAAAGACAAACATGCCGGTAAGGGAACAATGATGATAGTAGCATATGAGGCACAATAAACCACAATGGAGTCATAACAATTACGCGGGCATGCTTGACACCAACGTATAGATACGTGTCACCATGCCTATATGTCGTACTCCACAATTAACACATAGCAAATAAGACATGACTCCTAATCTCTCAAGCTAAGGTAAGATCAAACACTTACCTCGATGCCACAAACACAATTCACATCTCAATTATCGCTTTATCCCTTGATTCCACCACCAATTCGCTCGTATCTATTCATAAGTTACTTAATTACATCAATAAATGCTAAAGAATCAACTTCAATGCATGAAAATATGTTTTCCAAAGTATTACCCAAAAAGACAAAAATTGCTTCCGGGCCCACAGAGTCAAACCCGAGTTCAAACCAAAATCCGATTACTCATTCCCCTACAAACCCAGATATATAATTTATTTTGAAATCGGATCACAAATCGAGGTCCAAATCCCCAAAATTTTTAAAAACCTAGGTTCTACCCAAAAATACCCAATTTCCTCCATGAAAATCACTGATTTAGAGTTGAAATCATGTTAAAAGATGTTAATGGTTGAAGAAAATGAGTTAAAATTGTTTTACAATCGACTTGGAAGAAGAGTTGTTCTTGAAAAATCACCCTAGGGAGTTTCTATTTTGAAAAGATGTGAAAATGGATTAAAATTCGTCTAAGTATAAAAGTTGCAGGTCTCAGATGTGGGAATGGCGAACAGGGGTTTGCAATTGCTAACAGGGGTTTGCAATTGCGAACCCCAACCTCTGCTAGCTTGGCAATTGCAAAAGGACTCTCGCATTTACGAGTTGGGAATTGCGAGAGGGGCATCGCATTTGCGACTACAAGCTAGGAAAAGGGGCATCACATTTGCGATGAGTTTCCTCGCATTGGAGCTGGCATGGGCTTCCTTCGCAATTGCAATTAGCCGCTCGCATTTACGATATCATATATGTAAGCTAGGCTTCGCCAATGCGAAGTCTGCAGGCCTGCTATGCACAACTAAAAAATCTCTAATTTTCTAAGTCCAAAATACACTCCTTGGCCTATCCAAAACTCACCTAAGCCTTCTGGGCTCCAAACTAAACATACCTACAACCTCAAAAACATCCTACGGACTTATTCGTGTAATATAATCACCAAAATAACATCATGAACATCGAATTAAACCTCAAGATCCATGAAATTTCTCAAAACTTCTTAGACATTTCAAATTTTGAATTTGAGGTCTGAATAACATCAAATTGATTCTGTTTCTTACCAAACTTTATCGACAACAGATATAAATCATGTAGGACGTGTACCGGGCTTTGGAACCATAATACGGGACCGATACCACATGTTTCACATAATATTTCACTTTCAAAAACCTTTATATTTTTTAGAAAATAATTTCTTTCAAAAATTCATTTCTCGGGCTTAGGACCTTGGAGTTCGATTCCGGGCATACGCCTAAGTCCCGTATTTTCCTACGGACCATCTGAGACCGTCAAACCACGTGTCCGAGTCCATTTACCCAAAATATTGACCATAATCAAATTAATTTATTTATAATCAAAATTTATCATTTTTCATAGATTTTCACATATAGGCTTCTTGGCCACGTGTCCGGACGCACGCAAATCAAGGTGATGCTAAAAGAGGTTTTTAAGGCATCAAACGTAGAATTCATTTTAAAATAAATAATGACCTTTTGGGTCATCACATTCTCCGCCTCTAAAATAATTGTTCGTCCTCGAACGGACAGAAGAAGGAAATACTTGATTTGGGGAAAAGATAGGTATAACGGCTCCGCATATCGGAATTGGACTCCCAAGTCAATGCCACAGCAGGCTGAACTCGCCTTTGAACACGAACAGAAGGAAAACTCTTCTATCTAAACTGACGAACCTGGCAGTCTAGAATAGCTAATGGCTCCTCCTCATAACCAAGTTCTTGTCCAACTAGACAGTGCTGGAATCTAACATGTGGGATGGATCGCCGTGATACTTTTGAAGTATGGACATATTAAACAGTGGATGCACGGCTGATATGCTCGGCGGCAACGCAAGTTATAAGCCACCTCTTGCACTCGACCAAGAATCTCAAACGGGCCAATAAACCTTGGGCTAAGATTGTCCTTCTTCCTATACGGACGCACTCAAAGTAATACCCGCTCACCGACCATGAATGCCAAATCATGAACCATACGGTCAGCATAACTCTTTTTCCTGGACTGAGTTGTACAAAGCCTATCCTGAATCATCCTGACCTTATCCAGGGCATCCTGAACCAGATCCATACGCAATAATCGAGCCTCTCCCGGTTCAAACCATCCAATCGGTGACCGACACCACCTACCATAAAAGCCCCGTAAGGAGCCATCTGGATACTTGACTGTAGCTATTGTTGTAGGCAAACTCCGCTAAAGGAAAAAATGGTCACACGAGCCTCCAAAGTCAATAACATAAGCTCGGAGCATATCCTCCAAAATATGAATGGTCCGATCGAACTACCCGTCTGTTTGAGGATGAAACGCTGTGCTCAACTCGACCCATGTGCTAAACTCTCGGTGAATTAATCTCCAAAAATGTAAGGTAAACCGAGTACCTCGATCCGAAATAATAGATACAGGCACACCATGAAGGCGAACAATCTCCCTGATATAGATCTCAGCTAACCTCTCGGAAGAATACGAGACTGCCACATGAATGAAATCTGCTGACCTGGTCATCCTATCAACAATAATCTACACTGCATCGAACTTCCTATGAGTCCATGGGAGTCGAACAACAAAGTCCATAGGGATACACTCCCACTTCCACTCAGGAATCTCAATCTTCTGGAACAAACCACCAGGCCTCTAATGCCCATACTTAACCTGCTGATAATTCAAACACCAAGCCAATAATACAACGATATCCTTCTTCATTTTTTGTCACCAATAATGCTGCCGCAAATCCTGATACATCTTCATGGTGCCCGGAAGAATAGAGTACCAGGAGCTATGGGCCTCTTCTAAGATCAAATCTCAAAGCCCATCTATATTAGGCATACAAACTCGACCCTGCAATCTCAAAACTCCATCATCACCTAATGTAACCTGCTTGGCACCTCTGCGCTGCATCGTGTCTCTAAAGACACACAAATGAGGATCATCATACTACCAATCTCGGATACACTCTAATAATGAAGAATGAGCAACTTTGCAAGCTAACACACGGCTGGCTTAGAAACATCCAACCTCAAAAATTGATTGGCCAAAGCCTAAATATCAAAAGCAAGCGGTCTCTCACTGATCAGAATATAAGCAAGACTTACCATATTGGTTGACTTCCTACTCAAGGCATCAGCCACCACATTGGCTTTTCCCAGATGATATAAGATGGTGATATCATAGTCGTTCAACAACTCCAACCACCTCATCTGTCTCAAATTCAACTCCTTTTGCTTGAACAAATACTCCAGACTCTTGTGATCCGTGAACATCTCACATGCCACGCCATATGATAATGCCTCCAAATCTTCAACGCGTGAACAATGGCTGCTAACTCCAAATCATGAACCTGATTGTTCTTCATATGAATCTTCAACTACCGTGAAGCGTAGGCAATGACCTTACCATCCTATATCAATATCATACCAAGTCCAATATGAGATGCATCACAATAAACAGTATATAGCCCTGAACCTATAGGCAAAGCCAACACTGGTGTCGTAGTTAAAGATGTCTTGAGATTCTGAAAGATCGCCTCACACTGATCCGACCATTTGAACTGGTCTCCCTTTTGGATCAACCTGGTCATCGAGGCTGCAATAGATGAAAACCCCTCTACAAATCGAAGATAGTAGCCTGCCAAACCCAAGAATTTCCGAATCTTTGTAGCTGATACTGGTCTAGGCTAGTTCTTGACTGCCTCAATCATCTTCAGATCAACCTGAACACCCCGTGTTGACACAACATGACCCAGGAATACAACCGAAATCAACTGGAACTCACACTTCAAAAACTTAGCATACAACTGACTATCCCTCAAAATTTGAAAAACCACAGTAAGATGTTGCTCGTGCTCTTCCCGGCTACGAGAATATATCAAGATATTATCAATAAAGACTATCACAAATGAATATGAGCAAGGCCTGAACACTCGGTTCATCAAATCCATAAAAACTGCTGGGACATTTTTCAACCCGAATAACATCACTAAGAACTCATAATGCCCGTACCAAGTGCAAAAAGCTGTCTTAGGGACATCGGATGCCCTAATCCTCAACTAATGGTAGCTATATCTCAAGTCAGTCTTTGAAAATACCTTGGCACCCTGAAACAGATCGAACAAATAATCAATCCTCAGCAACGTATACTTATTCTTGATTGTAACCTTGTTCAGTTGCCGGTAATCTATGCACATTCGCATCAATCCATACTTCTTTTTAAGAAACAACACCGGTGCACCCCAAGGCGACATACTGGGTCTAATGAAACCCTTTTAAAGCAAGTCTTGCAACTTCTCCTTCAACACTTTCAACTCAGGTGGGGCCATACAATATGGCAGAACAGAAATAGGCTGAGTGCCCAAAGCCAAATCAATGCAAAAGTCAATATCCCTATCAGGTGACATACCCGGCAGGTCTGAAGGGAATACCTCAGAACCTTTTGAACAATGGGCACAAAATCAACAGAAGGAACCTCAGCACTAGAATCACGAACATATGCGAAATAGGCCAAACAGCCTTTCTCGACCATACGTCGAGCCTTTACATAAGACATAACACTACGGGTTGAATAACCAAGAGTCCCTGTACACTCTAAACTAGGTACACCCGGTAAGGTAAATGTTACAGTCTTGGCATGACAGTCCAAGATAACATGATAAGGTGATAATCTGTCCATCCCCAATATGATGTCGAAATCACCCATGTCCAGGATAAGCAAATCTACGCGAGTCTCAAGACCTCCAATCACAACTATACATGAATAATAGCCTCGATCTACCATAATAGAATCACCCAACGGTGTAGACACAAAAACATGAACAATCAAAGAATCACTAGGCATGACCAGATATGGTGAAAAATAAGATGACATATAGGAGTTTGTAGACCCTAGATCAAATAACACTGAATAATCTCTATCACAAACCAGAACCGTACCTGTGATAACTACATCGGAAGCCTCAGCCTCGGGCATGGCTGGAAGAGCATAACATCGGGGCTGAGCCCCACCACCCTAAAATACATCTCTTGGATGTCCTGCTTCTAGATGGCATCAACCCCTAGCGGCGTGAGCTCTAACTCTAATACCTCTACCTCCACCTTTAGCACCTCTACCCTACCTCTAGCTGGCTGGGCGGGATGTAGAACACCCACTGCCTAAACCATGGCACGGGAACCCTGCTGTTGAGAACTGCTCGGTGCTCGAGGTAAATACCTAGCAATATGCCTCGTGTCACCACAAGTAAAACAAGCTCTAGGATGCTGGGGCTGATGACATTGGAATCTTTGAAGAGACAGTGCACTGATAGTAGCTGGTGGTGCACTATAGGACAGATGGTGGTGCACTGCAGGACTGCTGATCAGAATATTATACATAGGAACCACGGCCACCTGAATCTCCGTGAGAAACCTAAAGTGCTGACTGAAAGGCCTGGAAGGACGACCCCAACTATATGAATCCTTACCTCCAAACGAGGTACCACTAAATCTACCTGAATGACGAGGCCTCTTGTCAGAAACCTGACCACCTCCTTGCGACAGAACCATATCCACCTTCCGGACCATATTGGCCGCCTTCTGGAAGTAAATCTCACTCCTTTTATCCCTATCCATCTAAAGATGAATCGGCTGAATAAGTCCCATAATGAATCTCCTTACCCGCTCTCTCTCTATCAACAGGAAATATGACAAGCGTATGACGAGCCAAGTCGATGAATTTGATCTCATACTGAGTAACGGTCATAGAACCCTGCTAGAGACGTTCAAACTGCCTCTGATAGGCCTCTCCCTAAGTGATAGGGAGAAACTTCTCCAGAAATAACTGAGAAACTACTCCCAAGTCAAAGATGGTGATCCGGCTAGTCTAGCCAAGCAATAATCTCTCCACTAAGTGTTGGCGGGTCTAGACAAGCAAAAAGTAGCAAAATCGACCTCATTGGTCTCTACTATCCCCATGTTCCTGAGAACCTCATGACATCTGTCTAGATAATTTTGGGGATCCTCAGAAGATACCGCTGAACGTAGTAGTGAAGAGCTTGGTGAACCTGTCCAATCTCCAAAAAGCATCGGCAGACATATCTGCTCCATCATTGGCCTGGGCTACCACACCCGGCTGAACTGATCCAACTAGCTGAACTGTTGGAGTTTGAAACTTGGGAGCTACTTTCTCCGGAGTGCGAGTAGCAGGAGTCTGGTCTCCTCCTCCAGCCTGAGAGATGGCCGGTGCTACAGGGAGTAAACCTGCCCAAGTGACACTCTCCATAAGGCCTACAGGACCAAAACATCCTGGAGTATTAGGGTAGCAATAAACCCCTCTAGGACCTGAGGTGGGCCCACTGGAGCTGCTAGGGTCGGAACCTCATCATCAAACCTGAGGCTCCGCTGCTGGTGCTGCTACTCTAGGCTAAGCATTATCCCTACCTTGCCCTCTGCCCTTCGTGGGAGCTGCTGTTGGGGGCTCGGGCTGCTGGTCAGCGGATGAGGAGGTGCGCGTTCTCGGCATCTGCGAGAGAACAGAATGTCACAACACATATCCACACGCGTTAGTTCATGCCATATGTTAGTTAACATAAATCCAAGAAGGAATTAGTCTTGATATGATAAGAAGTTAATCATATTGATCTTAAGTGATACAAGGGTGTATAAGGGTGATTAACAAGTATTAGAAGTTAAACGAATAAAGGATGTTGTAACTCGTATTTTCGGGTAAACCTATAGGTTCTTAATACACTCAAGAGGTCATGTTTTAAGGTATTTGAATCATATTATATCTTTTTCATAGTCTTGAAGTCAAAAGAGTTATGAAACAAAGTCGACAAAAGTTGTCGCAACATAGGTTCATGTTTTTACTTAAATTTTAGGTCAAATGTAATTAAGCTTTTCTCCCAATCTACTTAGAATTACGGGTTGATAAACCCACAACATTTAAGATCTATAAGTCTAGTTTCCAAACATTAAACCGCTTATCAATACGACATTGGAGTGGAGATATATAGGCATTTTCGTGAGACTACGCAAGCTGCTAGGTGACAAGTAGGCGTGTCACCTACTTGGTAAAATGATGGCCCAAAAAAGGGAAATTTTGGGTCTGCTATTGATATCATTTAATAGGCTATCTACTGAAATATAACCCTCAATATATCTCACAAAAAATCAGACCAGAAACCCTGCAAACCTCCTCCCAAAAATCCCACACAAACCCTAATCGATTTTCCCTCTCTTTCAAGTTCTAATTGAGGTTAAAATCAAGAGTTTGAAGAACCAAGGGAAGGGATGAGTAATCCAACGAGTAAGGTAGGTTTACTGCACTATTTCATACATTTTTTCTGCCGTGAACTCATGGTAATTCGTTCAATACATGTAAGAACTCACGGGATGGTGATCGGAAGCCGTGAGTTCGAGTTATTCACTTGTAGCATACTTTTTTATGTTGCTATTGGGATGCGTATTTTACTAATGCTCTGAGGAGTTTTGGATGTGGAAGGGTGTGGAGAAACACCATATATATGAAGGGTTGTGGGCTGAAGTTATTCGTGATATTCCCGGGTCGTTTGACACGACTACAGTGGTCGTCGTATATATGAAGTAATCAGATTGTGCGTGGACTATTTTGGGAGGCTCAATATGTTTATTATTGATGTTTTTTGTGTTGTTTGGTGAATGTATTAAATGGTTTGAAGTCATATTAATAGGGGAGGTGCTGTCCGTTTCATCGTAAAATAGGTTGTGATCGATACATAATAGTTATGACACTTAAATGATAACGATAGTATCGTTTCTCTTATTGTAGATAAGGAGTTGTGACAATTGCATAGATTGAGATTGGGGCAGTTATTCAAGGTACGTGAGGCTATCCCTTTCCTTCTTTTGCACGACTCCAGTCGTACATAATCTAATGAACGAGCTTCCAAAGATACTCTACTCTTAGAAGCTAGCATTACTTACATTGTTTCCACACTTATGGAACGATCGACGTGATGTTGCTTCTCTCGTTCCACGTGATGTTGCTTCTCTTATTATTATGTTATCAATGTTGTTGGTACTTCCTGATTCTTATAAGTTTCATAGTGAAGAGTTAGTCCTAATAACCTGTACAAAGGATACCGATCTTACGTCACTTCGAAAGGTCTAGAACATGTTTCCATGAGTCGAGCATGCATTATATATATGTATCTATTTTAGTCTATTGAACCACACTATAGTCGACCGGGTAAGGAACCTGTTGTGCAACCACTGATCAGTTGGATTTTACCGAGCTCCACGTGGCCGGGTACGATTCTACCGAGCCTTATGATGGCCGGGTACATTTTTTTACCGAGCCTATTATGGCGGTGTACGATATGGTGATGATGATGCCCACAGAGGCGTATGTTTTAACAGTTTATGTATTTATACATATGTATCATGCATTTCATCTTAGTAGCCCTCAGAGGTACTCAGATGTTACATGTTGTATATTCTTTATCCTTGCCTACATTACTGTTTGTATTTGTTGTTCCCTGCCTTAAATACTTAGTCCTTAATTCGTACTGACGTCCTATTGTTTGTGGATGCTGCATGTCGTGCTGCAGGTCCTGATAGACAGGTAGGTGCAACTCCCTCACCACAGTAAGCTGTCCAGTTCAGTGGTGATTGGCGAGATCCCTTCTCCGGACTTGCCGTGGTCTTGGTATGCATTTTTGTTATAGACATTACGGGTATGTCGGGACCCTGTTCTGACAATGTTGCAGAACTTATGTTCCTTTAGAGGCTCATAGACACGTGTCAACTCATGTATAGTTTGGTATGCCTTGTCGGCTGGTTTTTGTTGTATAGTCTTTCATGGTATCGTGGTAGCTCGTACCTTATATATAGTTTCTTGATTGTCTGGACACCCCATGTTATGTATGTTTATGCCATCATCTTTTATGGATGGTTGTCCATGATCCATGGATACTATTTATATTGATCTCGTCGGCCCCATAAGATAATAAAGAAGGTTAGGTAAAATGTATGTTGGTGCGCGGCAAGTATGGCGGGGTGCTAGTCATGGCCCTCCAGGTTGGGTCGTGACAAACTTGGTATCAGAGTGGGTCTGTCATAGGGATTGTCTATGAGCCGTGTCTAGTAGAGTCTTGATTATGGATGTGCAGCGCGCCACATTTATAATCAGGAGGCTACAGGACATCTAGGGTTATTACCTTCTTCCTGAATCTAGATCGTGCGTAGAGTTGAGTCCTATGTGTTCGTCTCTAATATTTACCTTATTTTCTTTCAGCAATGCCTTCGACTAGAAAGCAAACAATTAGTGGACAGCTTGATACAGCTGCGGGAGAGGGTACCAGTCAAGTGCCCCAAGCGAGAGTAGGCCAAAGTGAGGCTCAGAGTGAGATGTTGTCTCATACCTCATCTACTCTGTCTCCTCCAGAGGATATTAGGAGGAACCCAACACCTTTAGTTCCTCCGTCTGGCACTATAGACCAGAATATGTGGAGTGTTTTGCAGTTATTGACTAGCTTGGTAGCTGCTCAGGCTCAGAGGCAGAATACAGGTGCTGCTGATAAACCAGTTAGTACGAGAGTTCATAATTTTAATAATTTAGACCCTCAAGTGTTTACCGGATCGGACCCCAAGGAGGACCCCCAGACTTTTGTTGACCAGGTTCATCGTACATTACGGGTTATGCATGCTAGTGATACAGAGGTAGTATAGTTGACTTCTTATCGGCTACGGGATTGAGTGATTCTCTGGTATGATAGTTGGGAGAGATCCAGGGGTCCGAACGCTTCTCTAGCTGTGTGGAAGGAATTTTCTGAGGCCTTCTTTCTCACTACTTGCCAGTTGAATACGACGAGCTAGAGTTGATAAGTTCTTGAACCTTAGACAAGGTAATATGAGTGTGTGAGAGTACAGTATGCAGTTTGATTCTTTAGAAAGGTATGCCCCCCATATGGTGGCTGAGATGAGTGATAGGGTGATTTGTTCGTGAACGGGTTGGGACCACATTTGATAAATGAGTGCACGACAACCTCCTTGGTGGAGGGAATGGATATTTCTTGTATTCAGGCTTATGCCCAGACCCTAGAGGATCGTAAGCGCCAGCAGATGGCAGATAGGGAGCAGGATAGGGGCCAACATAAGAGGGCGAGATTTGCAAAGTATCCTGATGACTTCAGAGGCAGCGTCAGGCCCCGTTCTTCAAGGAGTTCGGTGCCACCTGTAGATAGTGCTCCGCCACAGTTTCAGAGGCCTCAATATGATCGATCCTATTCTGGTCTAAGTAAGAATTTGCGGGCATCTAGCTCGCAACATCACCGTGGTACTAGTCAGACAAGACCCCCAACACCACGTTGTGATCATTACGGTAAGGCCCACTTTGGACTGTGCCGTCGAGGTTCTGATGCATGTTATTTTTGTGGACAGCCTGTCCATATAATGTGGGATTGTCCTAACAGAGGAGGTGATAGTATGGCTCAGCCGACAGGAACTGTGTCTGGTTCTTCCTCATCAGTTCGACCTCCAGCACAGGGTTTTCAGCAATCGACAGGTCGTAGTAGAAGTAGAGGTAGAAGGTTGAGTTCGAGTGGTGCTCGAGGTCGAACCTATGCTCTAGTAGGTCGACAGGATCTCGAGTCATCTCCAGATGTTATTATTGGTATATTGTCTGTGTTTTCTTATGATGTATACGCGTTGATTGATCCGGGATCCACATTATCATATGTTACAACCTTTGTGGCTAATAAGTTTGGCGTTGAACCTGAATTGATAAGTAAACCCCTTGCGGTATTTACTCCAATAGGAGATTATGTGATTGCTAGAACAGTATATAGAGGTTGCACTGTGATGATTTTTATTCGTCAAACCTCGGCAAAATTATTTGAGTTAGAAATGGTTAATTTCGATGTGATAATGGGGATGGACTGGTTGTCCACATGCTATGAAAATGTTAATTGTCGTACGAAGATTGTTAGGTTTCAATTTCCTGGTGAACCCATCATTGAAAGGCAAGGAAAATGATCTCAAAAGGTTACATTTATAATCTCGTTCGCGTTAGGGATGTGGAGGTGAAGCCGCCTACTCTACAATCAATCCCCATGGTCAATGAATTTCCAGATATTTTCCCAGATAAACTCCCAGGCCTTCCTCCTGAAAGGGAGATTCAGTTTAGCATTGATGTGTTGCTTGAAACTCAACCGATCTCTATCCTTCCATACAAAATGGCCCCAGCAGAGTTGCAAGAGTTGAAGGCGCAGTTGAAGGACATGATGGATAAGGGATTCATTAGGCCTGGCACTTCACCTTGGACTGCGCCAATTCTATTTGTGTGGAAGAAAGATGGGTCTCTACAGATGTGTATCGACTATCAACAGTTGAATAAGTTTACTATAAAAAAAGGTATCCACTTTTAAGAATTGATGACTTGTTTGACCAACTCAAGGGTGCCAGGTATTTCTCCAAGATTGACTTACGTTCAGGGTATTATCAGGTGAGGGTTAAGGAGAAGGATATTCCAAAGACAGCCTTCAGGACAAGATATGGGCACTTTGAGTTCTTGGTGATGTCATTCGGGCTAACAAATGGCCCAACAACTTTTATGGATCTCATGAATATAGTATTCAGGCCCTATCTTGATGTGTTCGTGATTGTATTCATTGATGACATTCTGGTGTATTCTCGTTCATAGGCGGAAAATGCGGGCCACTTGCGGATAGTATTATAGACGCTTCAGGATCGTAAGTTATATGCTAAGCTCTCCAAATGTGAATTCTGGCTGAACTCAGTGGCATTCCTCGGCCATGTGATATCTGACGAGGGTATTAGTGTCGACACTCAGAAGATCGAAGCAGTAAAGATTTGGCCGAGACCTACAACACCATCAGAAGTTCGCAGCTTCCTAGGGATAGCAGGATATTATAGGCGATTTGTAGAAGGGTTTTCCTCCATATCAACACCATTGACTAAGTTAACACAAAAAGCTACCAAGTTCCAGTGGTCTGACACTTGTGAGCTTAGTTTTCAGGAACTTAAGAATCGATTAACATCCGCACCAGTGCTCATTTTCCCTGAAGGAACAGAAGGATATGTGGTATATTGTGATGCCTCAGGTATAGATTTGGGGTGCGTATTAATGCAACATGGAAAGGTGATTGCTTATGCATCAAAACAATTGAAGAAGTATGAAAAGAGTTACCCGACCCATGATTTAGAATTGGCTACAGTAATATAAGCTTCGTAGATATGGCGGCACTACCTATATGACATCCATGTTGACATCTACACATATCATAAGAGTTTACAATACATCTTCAAGCAGAAAGAGTTAAATTTGAGGCAGCGTAGGTGGCTTGAATTACTGAAAGACTATGACGCCAAGATATTGTATCATCCCGCTAAAGCCAATGTTATGGCAGACGCTCTTAATCGTAAGTCAATGGGAAGCTTAGTACACATTGAGGCAGGTAGATGGGGGTTGACTAAAAAGCTTCATCAGCTAGCCAATATGAGAATAAGATTATTAGACTCTAATGACGGAGGTGTTACTGTACATAATACATCATAATCATCTTTGGTAGCCGAGGTAAAAGCACAGCAATATGAAGATCCTATCTTAGTACGATTGAAAGAGAGCATTAAGGGAGTGTAAAATTACGTCTTTTGAGATCGAAGGACATAGGACACTGAAATACCGGGTTCAAATATGTATGCCTAATGTGGAAAGATTGCAAGAAAAGATTATGAATAAGATTCATCAATCCCGATATTCCATCCATCCTGGCCCGACAAAGATGTATCACGATGTCAAGGACTGTTTGACATTTCCGGGTTGTTTGACACGACTACGGTGGTCGTCGTATATATAAAGTTATTAGATTGTGCGTGGTCTGTTTTGGGAGGCTCAATATATTTATTACTGATGTTGTTTGGGTTGTTTGGTGATTGTTTTGAAAGGTGTGAAGTCATATATATAGGGGAAGTGTCGTTTGTTTCATCGTAAAATAGGTTATGATCGATACATAATAGTTATGATGCCTAAATGATAATGATAGTATCGTTTCTCTTATTGTAGACTAAGGAGTTGTGACAATTTCATAGCTTGAGATTGGGGCAGTATATACAAGGTATGTGAGGCTATCCCTTTCCTTCTTTTGCACGACTCCGGTCGTACATAATGTAATGAACGAGCTTCCAAAGATACTCTACCCTTAGAAGCTAGTAGTACTTACATTGTTTCCCCTCTTATGGAACGATTGACGTGATCTTGCTTCTCTTATTCTTATGTTATCAATGTTGTTGGTACTTTCTGATTCTTATAAGGTTCATAGTGAAGAGTTAGTCCTAATAACCTGTACTGAGGATACCGATCTTACGTCACTCCGAAAGGTCTAGAACGTATTTCCATGAGTCGAGCATGCATATTATATATATATATATATATATATATATATATATATATATATGTATGTATCTAATTTACTCTACCGAGTCGTGTTATAGTCGGCTGGGTACGACACCTATTGTGAAACCACTGATCAGTTGGGTTTTACCGAGCTTCATGTGGCCAGGTACGATGCTACCTAGCCTTATGATGGCCGGGTATGTTTTTTTACCGAGCCTATTACGGTCGTGTACGATATGATGATGATAATGCCCACAAAGATGTATGTTTTAATAGTTTATGTATTTATACATATGTATCATGCATTTCATGTTAGTAGCCCTCAGAGGTACTTAGATGTTACAGGTTGTATATTCTCTATCCTTGCTTACATTACTGTTCATATTTATTGTTCCATGCCTTACATACTCAGTACTTTATTCGTACTGACGTCCTATTGTTTGTGGACGCTGCATGTCATGCTGTAGGTCCTGAGAGACAGGCAGGTGCAGCTCCCCTACTACAGTAGGCTGTCCAGTTCAGCGGTGATTGGCGAGATCCCTTCTCCGGACTTGCCGTGGTCTTGGTATGTATTTTTGTTATCGACATTATGGGTATGTCGGGGCCCTGTTCCGGCAATGTTGCAGAACTTATGTTCCTTTAGAGCTCATAGACAGGTGTAGACTCATGTATAGTTTGGTATGCCTTGTCGGCTAGTTTTTGTTGTACAGTCTTTCATGGTATCGTGGTAGCTTGTACCTTATATATAGTTTCTTGATTGTCTGGCCACCCTATGTTATGTATGTTTATGCCATCATCTTTTATGGTTGGTTGTCTGTGATCCATGGATACCATTTATATTGATCTCGTTGGCCCCAAAAGATAATAAAAAAGGTTAGGTAATGTACGTTGGTGCGCAACAAGTATGGCCGGGTGCTAGTCATAGCCCTCTAGGTTGGGTCGTGACATAGAATAGAAATTTAATCAGCATTGAGAAACCAAACCGCACGATAGGAAAGAATAGATGTGAAATTTTCCTAACTCTGTAGCCTCTTGGGGATAAATTCAGACGTCTCTGTACCGATCCCGCAGACTCTACTAAGCTTGTTTGTGAATTGTGAGACATATGTAACCTATAGCTCTCGTACCAACTTATCACGAGCCGGATTTTTTACCCTCGGGAGTCGTGATGGCGCCTACTAATGTGAGTTAGTCAAGCTATTCCTTTGAACTAATTACTTTATTATCCAATTATTTTCTTTTAACAATTATAAAGCAATAAAGTGTAAACAATAGAAAATTTAGAATAAGCGGAAGAAAGCAATAAAATATCTGAACATGTTACTGTTACAAACGATTAAGCGTTAACCACTCAGAATTGGTGTCCCAGTACCACAGAAGATCTAAGACTGCTAAATATAAGGTCTAAAAATAAAAGACACATTTTTTTTTGAAGCAAATGGATGAAACAGGAAATAAAGGATAAAGGAGATATCATGGTCTGCGGACGCCTGCATGTCTACCTTGGATCTCTACGTGGACTGAAAGTAGCCACTCAAATCAATGGTCTAAAGTCTACAACACTGGGATCTACACAAATGAGTGCAGAGTGTAGTATCAGCACAACCGACCCCATGTACTGCTAAGTACCTAGCCTAATCTCGGCGAAGTAATGACGAGGCTAGGACCAGACTACCAAATAAACATATCCAGTTATATAATATACAACAGAAGGTAAAGCAGAAGTAAACAAATAAAGATGGGAGGGGAAAAGCATGCTTTTGGGACTAACGAGTAAAACAAAATATCAAGATAATTATAAAGGAACCAAAATCAAACTACTAACAAGGATAAGGGAAACAAAGGAAAAATTAACTTTCATTTCACATCTTGTTGCAGGTGTGCAACCCGCTCCAATTTTACGTATCTCGTTGCAGTCGTGCAACCCGCTCCCATTTCATTTTTCTCGTGGTAGGCGTGCCACCCGCTCCCATTTTATTTATCTTGTGGCAGGCGTTCCACCCGCTCCCATTTCAATTATCTCGTGGTAGACGTGCCACCCACTCCCATTTCATTTATCTTGTTGCAGGCGTGCCACATGTTCCCATTTTAATTATCTCGTGGCCGGCGTGCTACCCCCTCCCATTTTATTTATCTTGTGGCAGTCGTGCCATACGTTCCTATTTCAATTATCTCGTGGCAGGCGTGCCAACTGATCCCATTTCATTTATCTTGTGGTAGACGTGCCACCCAATCCCAGTTACAAATCAACAACAAACACAAAGAATTTAGTAAGGGAACATGAGCAATATAGCAACATCCCCGCAAGGGAACAAGAGCATTATAATAATATCCCGACAAGGGAACAATAATATCAAGACAAACATCCCGGCAAGGGAACAATGATGATAGTAACATGTGAGGCACAATAAACCATAATAGAGTCATAACAATTATAATACAAGACCCATTGGAATGCTTGACACCGGCGTGTAGATACTCATCACTATACTTATAAGTCGTACTCCACAATTAATACGTAGCAAATAAGACACGACTCCTAATCCCTAAAGCTAAGGTTAGACCAAACACTTACATCGGTACCACGAACACAATTCACGTCTCAATTATCGCTTTACCCTTTGATTCCACCACCAATTCACTCGTATCTAGTCACAAGTTACTTAATTACATTAATAAAAGCTAAATGAATCAATTCCAATGCATGAAAATATATTTTTCAAAGTTTTACCCAAAAAGTCAAAAATCTCCCCCGGGCCCACATGGTCAAAACTCGAGGTTTGAACCAAAACTCGACTAACCATTTCCCCACTAACCTAAGTATATAATTTATTTTGAAATCGGACTATACTGGGTAATAGTTGTTGTTGTTGTTGTATTTTGAAATCGGACCTCAAATTGAGGTCCAATTTTTTATTTTTTTGAAAAACCTAGGTTCTACCCAAAATACGCAATTTCTCCCATGAAAATCATTAATTTTGAGTCGAAATCATGTAAAAATATATTAATGATCGAAGGAAACGAGTTAAACTTGACTAACAATCTATTTGGAAGAAGAGTTGTTCTTGAAAAATCGCTCTAGGGAGTTTGTATTTTGAGAAGATATGAAAATAGGTTAAAATTCGTCTAAGTATAAAAGTTACGGGTCTCAGAATTGGGAATTGCGAACCCCGACCTTTGCTAGCTTGGGAATTGCGAAAGGACTCTCGCATTTGCGAATTGGGAATTGCGAAAGGACTCTCGCATTTGCGATTACAGGCTGGGAAAAAGGGGCATCGCATTTGCGATGGGTTTCCTTGCATTTGCGAGATGGAGATGGCTTGGGATTCCTCCGCAATGCATAGCCAGCTGGCCTGCTATGCACAGCTGAAAAATATGCAATTTGCTAAGTCCAAAATAGTGGCCTATGCAAAACTCACCCTAGCCCCCGGGGCTCCAAACCAAATATACCCACAACCTTAAAAATATCCTAGTGACTTATTTATGTAATCAAAATCACCAAAATAATGTCATGAACATCGAATTAAACTTCAAGATCCATGAAACTTCTCAAAACTTCTTAAACATTAAATTTTGCATTTAAGGTCCGAATCACGTCAAATAGATTCCGTTTCTTACCAAACTTTACCGACAATAAATATAAATCATATTTGGACCTATACCTAGCTCCGAAACCATAATACGAGCCGATACCACAAGTTTCAAATAACATATCACTTTTAAATTTTTTTATATTTTTCAGAAAATAATTTCTTTCAAAAATTTATTTCTCTGGCTTGGAACCTCAGAATTCGATTCCGGGCATACATCCAAGTCCCATATTTTTTTACGGATCCTTCGGGACCGTCAAATTACTGGTCTAGGCCCGTTACCCAAAACATTAATCGAAGTCAAATTAATTTATTTCATAGTCAAAATTTATCATTTTTCACATAGTTTCACATATAGACTTTCTGACCACGTGTTCGGACTGAGCACGCAAATCGAAATGATGCTAAAAGAGATTTTAAGGCCTCGAAATGGAAAATTTATTTTAAGAATAAATGATGACCTTTCTGCTCATCATAATATTTCAAGTAGTTTTACCTTATTAGAGGCAATTATATGTAGTTACCTTATAAATGACATCACAATATAAAAACTTCTCACACAATCGTTTTATAGAAATTAAACTCACCTAAAAAATTCTTAGTTTACTCAATAGATTTTTAAAAGTCAAACTCAACCAAAAATAGTACTCCAGTAGTAGAGATAGTGGATGACAGAACCAAAGGATAATTCTTCCCCAACCCCAGAAATTCAGAGGATATGGTTACTCTAACTTGCCAACTTTTATGCACTAAAACTTGTTCCTCAAAATCCCAACTCCTCAAATTTCTAACAACTTAATAAAAAGAGTCGGTCAATGAATTGTCAAAAACCTTTTTAGAAGGGGGTGGTGGATCTAAGACCCACGAAGTAGCACGAGGACAAGGCTAATAATTATAAGTCTTTTTATACAATATTTGTTGCCTTTGTTACAGTGGAATCAGGATTTTCATTAAAAGAAGTTAAAATAATAAAAAAAATAAATTTACCAAAAATCAAGTGGTATCATTATATAGTACATTTATATATATGTATTTAAAAAATATTATCAAATTATACAATATCATTTTACGACAAAGAGGTATCAGTTGACACTCCTTTGATGCATATAGCTCCGCCACTGCTTACCCATCGTTCACTTTGCATTCAACATTCATTCACAATCTTGAATTTGATTTTCCTGATGGCAACTATTTTTCTCAAGATGGTTGGTTTCCATTTTGGGACCCTCCAAAATATAGGAACTCTTTTTTCAGTTTATGTACACTCGACTATTTCATTAGGTTTAGCGGTTATTTTCCACTATAATAAAGTTGCTTAATTTTGATTATCAACACTTAAATAAATGGAAAATTTATTTTGTCTCGGTGATTTATTTTCATTCACTAATGAAGATTAGGTCGCAACTTTAAGTGCAAAGAGAAGTAGGAATTCTCTCTGCTTTACAGCTCAGAATTTCAAATTCTCTTCCTTCTCTTGTAGACTTAATGCTGAAGGTCAAGGTGTTTGTGGACTGTGGTCCAATTTGATTAAGACAATTTGCTAGAAATATAAACTAAGTAAAAACCGTGCCTACAACAAGTTTTATCATTTTTCGTTACGTGTGAGTTTTAAAAGAAAGTTGAATTACAACGATTTATTTTATGCAATTTTATCCTGTATTTCTATAAACAACTACTTCTACATCTTTATCCTGCATTTCTGTGTTATTTTCTCTGTTTATTCAAGATTTTCTATAGACTAAGGAACTTGGTGCTCTTATTTATTGGTCGTAATAGCTATCTTACATAATCTTAGGAAAATGTGTTGGTGTTAATTCAAGATTTTATTTAACAATTGCAAAGAATATATCTAAACTACTACATTCATATATTTCTCTGTTTTTTCTTTCCAATTTAACCATTCGCTACTTGTAGATATAGGCATATTAGTTTGACTTCATATCGTGTCAACCTACTAAAAATATAAAATGCTTTATTCCTATAATTCGATTCGAATCAAGATATCTGACAAATAGCAGAGGAATCTCAATTATTCCGCCACACCTTCTATCTTTTTATATTGCTTTCTTGGTTTTGGGAATGACTATACCACGATGATGGGTTCAACATATATTATTAATTTGACATTCAAAATTCAAACCATTGGAATGGTGCCACGTGTTTACCATTCTCACTGTTCCTGTCAAATATATAGGACACATATGTTAATCTAGGAAGACTTAACCCCACAATTGAGTTTTCCTTCTTTCCAGTTAGCATAGACTTGGACACTTCATTCAGTTACAGCTCTTCCTTTTGCTAGCTTCATCTTTGAGAACCTTCAATATATAAACACACTCTCAAATCTTGAATAGCCCCCTCTTCATGTAGCTGTGTTGTTCAAATACTCATGCATTTGAGTTGTTCAAGCTAAAATAGAATGGAAAGGTACGAAATTTTGAAAGAAATTGGTTCTGGTAATTTTGGTGTAGCAAAGCTAGTGAAAGATAAGTTGACAGGTGAACTTTATGCTGTCAAGTTTATTGAGAGATGTAAAAAGGTTTGATTCATCTCTTCTCTTTCTCATGTATGTCTTCCCACCAACAACAACAATAATATATCCAACAACAATAACATATCCAGTGTAATCGCACAAAATAGGGTCTGAGGAGGCTAAAACGTTCTGTTCTCCTTGGCATATATTCATGTATATGGCTTTTAACGAATACTTGTTTTATGTTCATTTACAAGATCCATTTTCTACAACTTTTTCTGTTTTATTTTGGTTGTCTGTGCAGATTGATGAGCATGTCCAGAGAGAAATCATGAATCATAGGTCTTTGAGGCATCCCAATATCATTAAATTCAAGGAGGTAATGCATCATTCTAAGAGTAGTTACTCCTGTTGAATTGTGCCGATAACTCATCTAAAATTTTAGACGGTTAGAGAGTACACACTTTATTCTCTTAATTATATTTTCAACACATTCTCTCATGTGCGATCCTGATTCATTTTCATGGTCCAAAAACATAAAGTTCTTATTTGGTAATGGGCAATCTTAAGAGCCATGGAAACAAGACTCTTGCAGATATGCAGATTAATTTTGCATATAATAGACCCATGTGCTCCGACCCTTTCTCGGACCTCCCATATAGCAGGAGTTTAAATTCCCTTTTATCCGGTTTAAGTTACTAGCTTTTTCAATATTGCCTCTTTGAATCAGATTCCATCTATATTTTTGACAAGCAAACCCCACATGTGTTTCTTGGCAATAATTGAAAGCTGAACTATCACAAATTCATAGAATCTTCTAGTTCTCTCCAAACTAGGAAAAAACTTAGACTCTGAGTTTAACTAGTTTGATAGAGCTATTTACCAAAAAAACTAAAGTAGGTTTTTCAAATATTATGCAGGTATTTCTTACCCCAACTCATTTAGCCATAGTGATGGAATATGCTGCAGGAGGAGAGCTTTTTGAAAGAATATGTAATGCTGGTAGATTCAGTGAAGATGAGGTAACATAAAAATATTAGATTTTTGTTCACATTTTAATAGCTGTAATTGTCAAAGTTGCTTGGACTCTTCACTTTAGGTTGTGGTTGTTGGATCCCTATGGAGGTTGTAAATCGATTTTGAGTACTATGAGCAAAATAAAAATTCGGGACAAAAATATAACAATTTCTGAAATAAAAAAAAAGCGAAATTGAAGAAAATAAAATGCCGTGTATATATAAAATTCTATGTCAGTCCTTTGCTTTATCTCCTTCTCGGATCTCCTCTAGATCAATATTTTCACCTTCTAGGAATTTAAGTTTTTCACATACAACAACAACAACAACCCAGTATAATCCCACTTAGTGGGGTCTGAGGAGGGTAGTGTGTACGCAGACCTTATCCCTACCCTTGGGTAGAGAGGCTGTTTCCAAATAGACCCCAGCATCCTTCCCTCCAAGAACTTCCCACCTTGCTCTTGGAGAGACTCGAACTCACAACCTCTTGGTTGGAAGTGGGGTTTGCTTACCATCAGAGCAACCCCTCGTGTCTCATAATGTCTCATAATATAGACACAGTTTTATAAATCTATTTTTATATATTTGAATTATTTTTAGCCAAATCCCGATAATCGTATTCGTACTTGGATCTATAAAACGTAAAATTACGATCATAAAGAATCCGACCTCTAGATTCCCACCCATATCAAACACTTCTGAGTCCGAGCAACTTATGTAACTGTAATAAGTAATCAAATTAGTTCCTCTTCTCATTGGAAGTTTGAATAATCTGTCATGTTAGTAATTAGCATTTGTAAAGTAATGCTGGAAATAGAAAATAAGGTAATAACATAAATGCAGGTGAAGCAAATATTTATCCGATTCCATTAAATTCGCAATATTTCCTTAAGAAATTTAATTCTCTCCTAGTACATGATGTTATAAATTATTTTTACTCTCAAGATAGAACATATTACACACTGATATAGCAATACTTCAAACCCATTGTTTTAAGAACACAAATAGCAGCGTAAATCACACTTCGTTTGTTTTGTAAGAAAACAATACAGAAAAGAAGAAGAGATTTAAGAATTTTCATAAGGAAAATCTGAGGGGACCTTCTAGATGATTGTTCGCGTAGAACGACTAATACGTATATTGCAATTTATGCAAAATAAAATCAGAGGGGAACTTTAAATTACCATACAAAAGCGGCCGTGGATTAAATATTACTCCACCTGTTCCAGATTATGTGAACCTATTTTCTTTTTGGTCTGTTCCAAAAAGAATGAGCCATTTCTAAATTTGATAACAATTTAGCTTAAAATTATAACTCTACCCGTGATGAGAAGTTTTTATAACCATATAAATACTTTGGGTCCCATTTGGACTTGTTTAGGACCACAAATTCAAAAATTCTTCATTTTTTTAAAAACTTCGTGTCAGTCAAACATTCACATAAATTGAAACAGAGGGAGTAACATTTAACAAATTAATTTGATCCAAAAATTAATCAATCAGATCATTTCACTGAAGCCGCAGTCGAGGCGAGGCGTGCGAGAACGACGACGACGCGAGGCTTGCCTTTATTCTCGATCCTTTAAGAGTTAGAAGAAGTGTAAACATATATATACTCAACAAATAAGTTTTCTTTTTCCAAAATAGGACAATGTTCCTTTTGAAAAAGAAGGAAAATCAAAATTTTATTTTTTTCTCCATTTTCCGTTCACCTCAATTTTAACTAAAAACCCAACATGTCCTACTTGTGTTTATTTTTTCAGGCAAGGTTTTTCTTTCAACAGCTTATATCGGGAGTCAGTTACTGTCACTCACTGGTAAACTGAAACGTCTATTTAGTTTATTTGAATTGGTTTACTCTGGAGTATGGTTGTACTATGACCTTGTAACGTACGAATATTTTCTTGAAATGCAGCAAATTTGTCATAGAGATCTCAAACTTGAAAATGCGCTCTTAGATGGGAGCTCAAATCCGCGTCTTAAAATATGTGATTTTGGCTACTCCAAGGCAAAAATATGAACTCTATTCTATGTTGGAATTCAATTATTTTTCAAAATAGCTTCTTACTGTGCATAATTCACTGTTTAGTCATCAGTCTTGCATTCTCAACCCAAATCTACAGTAGGAACTCCAGCTTATATCGCACCAGAAGTCTTATCAAGAAAAGAGTATGATGGGAAGGTACCATACTGATCTTTATGAGTTTAATAGGCCTTAAGCTTCTTTTTTATCAAAAATGTTTTTTTTTTGCCAAAAGCACTTTTGACCAAAAATTGAGTTGTTTGGCCAAACTTTTGGAAGGAAAAAAGTACTTTTGAGGAGAAGCAGAAGCAGTTTTGAAGAAGCAGAAAAAAAAAAATAGCTTCTCTCCAAAAGCACTTTATTGAGAAACGCTTTTGAAAAAAATACATTTAGAAGCAGTTTTTTAAATTTTGGCCAAACACTAATTTCTGGTCATAAGTGTTTTTCAAACTAATTAGCCAAACACAAACTGATTCTCCCAAAAGTACTTTTGAAAAATAATATTTTTCAAAATAAGCTGGTTTTTGCAGCTTCATAGGCTATAAGTTCTGTGCACGGGCAATGTACAATAATTTTACAAGATCAGGCTAAATTACCTGTTATATGTAAATATTCTTACTGTCAATAATATAACTTAAATTTTTTAGCTATTGCTTCAATTAATTCATTGATTTGCAATCTAAAACATCATGTTACATATCATTTGGAAGTAAAGAAAGCAGATGTTTGGTCTTGTGGGGTTACATTATATGTGATGCTGGTTGGTGCTTATCCCTTTGAAGATCCTGATGATCCAAGAAATTTCAGGAAAACATTAACTGTAAGTTATGGTTTACTTTTAAAAAATACGCTATTTTCACGTATGATTAGTGGAATTAGCTGTTGATGTTTGCATCAGAGTTAGTTGTCTACATCATATTCTTCGGTGTGCGGACCTTCCTTCATGGGATACTTCGTGCACCAGTTGTCCTTTTCGATCATTTATCTTTACTCACTATAACTGAATTCTTGTGCAATATTGGTTTGTAGCAGAGGATATTGAGTGTTCAATATTCAATCCCTTATTACGTTCGAGTTTCGAAGGAGTGTAAACATCTTTTATCTCAAATTTTTGTAGCTGACCCTGAGAAGGTTTGTAGTTTCATTTTCACTTCAAATTTGTAAATCCCTATGTTTGCAGACTTTTTAAGATATTGTCGCACCCGTGTTAGATCCTCCAAAAATACACTACTTTTAGAGAATCCGACACGCACCTAACGATACTTTTTGAAGAGTCCGAGCAACATAGGTAAATCCTTTTTTTAGGTTAAAAATCAGCTAATTGTATAATATTGTGTATGTAGAGAATAACTATGGAAGAGATTAAAAAGCATCCTTGGTTTCTAAAGAAGTTGCCTGTAGAATTTATAGAAGGAGAGGAAGCTAGTTTACAAACAAATGAAGAAAATGAACCATCTCAAAGTATTGAAGAAGTGTTGGCTATAATTGAAGAGGCAAGAAAAGCAGGAGAGGCGGCCAAAGCTGGTAATCTGTTTGTTAAGGGAAGTAGTAGCATTGATCTTGATGAGGACTTAGATATTGATGATGAGATAGAGACAAGTGGAGATTTTGTTTGCGCATTATGAGTACTACTTTGCTACAATATATAGATTCAATGTCTTTTCATAATTTTTCTTAAAGCACGAGCTTAATATATCGAATTACTTCTGTTTAAGGCGACATTGCTGAAATATGAGAGGATCCATCCTCAGCAATGAAAATGAAAATGATCATTTCTCCTCTGTATCATATATGTATTCTCACTTTAATCTGTAACTGCTAATGTTAAATTTCTTGAATAGTGAAAGTGCCGGTTGGGTCTAACTATTTGCCCTTTTTAGCATAGTGATTTTACAACAACAACTACCCAGTATACTCCCATCAGGTGGGGTCTGGCAGCATAGTAATTTTACTTCCTGGCTTTTTCCTTTGTAATGACATGCATTTTGTGATTCTAGCTAATTCTTTGAAGTATATAGATAGCTTTTGTATGTTCTACTATATTAACACTGTTATGTTAAAATAATATAAGTATATTGTTATAATCTTTAAAAGGTTTTTCCTCAAAACAAGAGATAGTAATGACATTTTAAAAATTCAACAAAAAATTTCCTCAAGTTTTGTTTGACTTTTCGGTCAAAAGGCTTCCCTTTCCTATTTTACTTTATAAATTTGATGATCGAGAAAATAGGAAGGTTTTTAGTGTGTTTATTTATTTATATTTACTACTATTATTAATATTAATAAGGGAAAACATGTGATTTTACAAAAAAACCATAAAACTTCAGTTATCCCTGTTTTGCCCATAATAATCTTTGCCTTAAATATTTTAAAACCAAACTTGGGCCTCATGCGCCTACAGTAATTAGACACGAGCTATTTTGGGTTTGTTCTAATATCCACAACATGTCTACAGTATTTATTTTCATTCTTTGCGTAAGAACATGTTAATCTAAATACATTAGATAGTGCGTAAATCATAAAATTAGAATTTACTTATTCTTCGTGAAGTGGAAGCAAAAACGGATGAACCGTGGCTAGAATTACTGGTCATCGGTGGTTGTCACGGCATGTTGGAGCAAACCCTAATTCCACAGTCTAAACCCCAACCGAAATTGAGAGGGAAGAGCGTAGAAAAATACTGTTAGAGTCTATTTATTTAATGTACACACTAAGTGTACTTATACAGGAAATATTAAGTTTAACTAATAACCTTATTGGGCCTTAAAACACCCCTTATGGGTGGACCCAATTTTCCTACATCTCTTACTCACACATAATGGGAGTGCTCATCTAATATGAGAAATATATTCTCATCTCCTCAATCATTTATACAGGGAAGTAGACCGTGCGACCAGCATACTGTGAGACCTAAGTGCTATGTATTTGTTAGGAGTATATAGTCTCTCGTCGAGTGCAAACCTACAAGTAGATCATAATGTATGCAGTACCCTAGATCATGTAAATCACATTTGATATAGTCTCAAAATTTTATATATCATTATTTCTTGTATTCACAATTATAACTCATAAGTCATAATTGATGCACCAGTAAATACAAATAAATGAGATTCCATTAATGATCTTCCTCTTCTCACGATTCCCTTAACATTAGTATGAATGCTTTTCTAGTTATGCTCCACTAGACTGTATCTGTGTTCATGGTCTTTTGGAAACACACTAAGATAGCTAACATCACACTAAGTCTCAAGTATCTGATCAAAGTCTCTAAGGATACAAAATTTTGAACTATCATAAAAGCTTTGGGTCTCACACAACAATAAGTTGAGAATGGACTTATGTTAACCCAATTGATCGACATTAGCACACATCGTATGAAACATGTGCTACAACATTTTCTCCATTTTCTCAAGGAGCATATGTCTTTATCCCATAAAGAATGTTGTACAAATGATATTTAGACACCATAAGTATCATCTAAATTTGAGTTTTTTTATCTACAATATCATTTTTAACTCGCATCTGGCTCACAAAGTAGACTAGGTGTACGTTTAATACCCTAATGATCTTATGTCATTGTTTAAGCGACATTCTGATTTTAAGCAAATAGCTCTCAAATTATCCTTATAATAATTTCGCTTAAAATCATGTCTCATCTCCTTATGTCACTAAGATAAATAGGTGGTTTCCTATGTGAGAAGGCCAACCTCATGTCTACTCGACATATTTATATAAAAAATGAACGAAGAGTGTACATAATATTCAACAATAAAAATATGTATGTATGTAAATCAACTTTATTGATAATCAAAGAACATCAGTTTGAGAACACGAACAATAAATAATAAAATAAAGTATCTCATAGTCTACGCAAGTCTTGAGACCTACGTATCTCACAAATGCATCTTTAGACAAAGGCTTGGTCAATGGATTTGCTAGCATATCTTTTGTAGACACATACCTTACATTTACTACCTTGCTTGTAACCATGTCTCTCGCATAGTTATACTTGATATCTATATGTTTGGTTTTACAATGAAACTTTGGATCCGTGGTGGAGGATATTGCAACCTCACAATCACAGTAAACTAATACTGGTTTAGTATTTTCAGCAATATCAAACAAGTACTCCAAGAACTTTTTCAACCAAATAGCTTCTTGTGTTGCAGATGCGAGAGCCACGTATTCGGCTTCCATCGTAGATAGTGATACACATTATTGTTTCTCACTACTCCATGATATGTCCCCATCACAGAGTATGAATACATATCCTGAGGTAGACTTCCTCTCGTCTAGATCTCCTCCATGGTCAGCATCACTGTATCCAACTAATCGTAGATCTCCGCCGCCTTGATAACAAAGGGTATAATCAGCAATTCCCTTGAGATATCTCATGATCATCTTTACTGCTTGCCAATGTGCTGAACCTGGGCCGATCTGATATCTACTTACCAAGACAATTGCTTGACATATATCATGTCTAGTACTTACTATAACATACATTATACTTCCCACTGCGCTCTTATAAGGAACTCGGCTCATTCTTTCTATCTCTTCAGGAGTCTTAAGACACATCTAACTTCCCAAGGTATGGCCTTCACTGATAGGAGTTTCAACTGGGCTGCTACTTTGCATATTAAATCGTTCAAGAACTTATCTAATGTAATTCTCTTATGAGAGATACAATAGTTTTTTGGACGATCTCTTGAAATCTTAAATCCAAGAATATATGCAACTTTACCTATATCTTTCATCTCAAATTGGGATAATAACCATGACTTTATCTCGGTTATAAACTCTTAATCATTTTCAATTATAAGCATGTCATCTACAGACAATGTTAGAATCACAAGCTTGTTTCTTGATATCTTGGTATAAACGCAATGGTCTTCATCCATCATGGTAAAATCATTAGATACAAGAATATTTTGAAAGCGTATATACCACTGCCTTGAAGATTGTTTGAGGTCATAAATAGACTTCAAAAGTCTACAAACCTTTTGTTCATGGTCTTTTTCAATGTAACACTCAGGTTGTTTTATATAGATTTCTTCATCTAGTTCTCCAATGAGAAAGGCATTCTTTACATTCATCTGATGTAGTTCAAGATCCAGGCTTGTAACTATTGCTAGAACCAGGCGAACCGAGGTAAATCGTACAACTAAAGAGAAAGTCTCTTTGTAGTCTATTTCTTTATGCTGTGTATACCCTTTTCGCCACCAGTTGAGCTTTGTATGTCTCAACTGTGCCATCAGCCTTGCGCTTAATTTTGAGAATCCATTTGCTCCCAATTGCTTTGCGTCCTTCAGGGAGGTCAACTAGTTTCCAAACTTTGTTGACTCTTATAGACTCTAATTCATCTTCCGTTGATTTAATCCATTTATCCTTAGAAGGGAATGATAGAGCCTCTTTTACATTTTTAGGCTCGTTTTCTTCTTGTTGGAGCATCATAAATGGTTCTTTGCCTTCAACATCAAATCATCGGCAAGGAATCTTTTTACAAGAACCACGTCTTAATTATGATTCATCATTTTTCCCATTTGGATCAATATTGCTCCCACTCGGATCAAGATCATTCATACTGCTCCTACTTGGAACAAGATCTGTGACCATCTCGCTCCCACTAGGAACAAGATCCATTTGGCCACTTCTACTAAAAGTAGAAGGATTACTTTCATTCGCATTTGATGATTAAGGAGGTCTTTGATGAGAAACTAATTCATCATCTGCTAAAATTCCCCCAGTCAAATGAAGTGATCATTGTACTTCTTGACCCATTATCTCAAATAAGATTAGGTCTTGACCTACCTCTCCCTTCTTATGGAACTCATCCTCTAAAAATGTGACATCCCGTGATTCAAACTCTGTTAAACTCCCACTATCTTGCTGGCCTATAAACACATAAACTTTTGAGGTTTTAGAGTATCTTATAAAGATACTTTTCTTTTCCCTTGGGCCCAATTTTCAATATTTGTGAGAGGAATCATGTGTATAGGCAGTACAACCCCAAGGTCTTAATACACTTAGGTCGGGTTGTTTTCGGGTCCATAACTCATTTGGAGTGGTAGTAATTGATTTTGCAGGTACTCTATTAAGTAAAAAGGTAGCAGTTAGCAACGCATCACCCCAGTAACTAATTGGGAGGTTAGTTTGTGCCATCATTGACCTAACCATTTCTAGGAGTGTTATGTTTCTTCTCTCCGCAACACCATTTTATTGTGGACTATTTAGGATAGTCAACTGATGAACTATTCCCTTTTAATCACATAAATTATTAATCTGAGTTGATAAATATTCACGACCATGATCAGTTCGAAGAGCTTTTATCTTCTTGTCTAATTGATTTTCCACTAAGCTCATATAGCTTTTGAAGCAACTTATTGCTTATGATTTGTGGGAAATCAAATAGACATAACTGAAATGGGTAAAGTCATCAAAAAATGTGATAAAATAACTTGCTCCATACTAGCCTTAACATTCATAGGCCCACAAATGTCCGAATTGACTAATTGCAAAGGATATTCGGCTCTAGTAGCCTGAACAAAAGGTTTTTTTACAGATTTTCCAGCTAGACAATTTTCACAAGTGTATTCTACGTGTTCTTTGTTGTCCAATATGACCAATCTGTTTCTGCACTTAATTCTACTGAATTGTAACTTATGTACTTCCTTCGTGTCAATTTAAAAGTTATGACATCCTTAAATTATGATCATTTTCTTGCTCCGCTTTCTCTTTCTGGCTCAACTTGTTGTAATTTTGACCATCCCAGGCCTTACATTTGCAGTATCGAAGAAACTAGAGTTGACAAAGTGGACATTTTCAATAGGCATGTATTTAGTTCTGCCAGATTAAAAATTCTGCAACTAGATAAGAACTGATTGTACGTACCACGTCATATTTCTACTTGTCTCATTGTACAACTCAATAATGATTACATGCTATCTAAATACTTTCTTGCATTACATTTGAGAATTCTTAACTAACCACGACTATTTTATTGCAATTCTCTTAACTTGAATTTTACAAATGGCAAGCTGTTCGTTAGAGCAACAGAATAGATTGGCAGCATTGGTTTCTTTAGAGATATTTGTGGTGTAAATATTAGATGCTTGATGTTCAATAATGGTATTATTCATAATCCTACGTGTTCATGATGAAATAAATAAAGCCAAATTTTATGGTCAGTATCTCCTACTATTTTATGGAAAAACTGTATTTCTAGCATTGCATAATGAATAGTTGTACCAAAATCAGATGAATGGATATTTGACAATCAAAAAATTCTCGCTCGATAAGAGAAGAGCATGTTAAGAATATCAAACACTGTAAAATAGATGATTCTGTAGCAATGACCTTGAAAGAAGAAAAATTGTCGCCTCTGATTGAGAAATTGTGAAATACAAAAAAATTATATTTTTCACTAATAAAAAGACTTGGCACAAACATATTCTTTTTAAATGTGCTTTTTTAGTATGAAGAGCTTTTAAGAATAATATAACCTACATGTTACTGAATCCAAATCTTTTTGACCATTCTCCACTTTGTATCAAAATAGACTAGGAGAATTTTAGGGGCCAAGAACTTTTAGGTTTCTAAACTGCATCGCTGAGCATCACAAATTCCTGGAAGTGATAAATAAAGCATGGCAACTACCTATGAGAGGAAGCTGGATGAATAGAGTATGGATAAGGCTGAAAGGTGTGAAAGAAGGGTTGAAGCGGATTAATACACATGAATTTAAAGGAATAGATGAGAGAATAAAGATCATGAGGAAGCAACTTGCTGAGGTTCAAGCACAAATGAGGAATCATGACCACCACCACCACCACCAACAACAACCCAGTATAATCCCACTTAGTGGGGTCTGGGGAGGGTAGTGGGTACGCAGATCTTACCCCTACCCTTGGGTAGATAGGCTGTTTCCAAATAGACCCCCGACATCCTTCCCTCCAAGAACTTCCCACCTTGATCTTGGGGAGACTCGAACTCACAACCTCTCGGTTGGAAGTGATGGTTGCTTACCATCAGAGCAACCCCTCTTGTCATTAACTTAATTTGCACAGAAAAAAGACACAAAAAATAGCTGGAGAAATGGGATACCATAGAGGAAAATATATTGCGACAGAAATCACGTGTTCAGGGGTTAAATTTGGGGGACTCAAATAATGCTTTCTTCTTTGCAAACATGAAGAATAGGATGACCCAAAACAAGATCAGGAATTTGATTAATGTAGATGGTATTCTATTGCAGACTCAAGAAGCCATTAATGGGGAGATTATAAATTTCTACAAGAATCTATTGGGATCCGCAACCCCTCAACTTCTTGCTATAAATCCTAGTGTTATGAAGGAAGGTAGCACCTTAGACAGACAACATCAACTACACCTTATAGCACCAATCGCCAAGGATGAAGTAGTGCAAGCTCTAAAGGATATAAATGACTTAAAGGCTCCGGGATGTGATGGCTACAATATTGTATTCTTCAAAAAAGCTTGATCTGTTATTGGAGATGATACTACAAAAGCTGTCTTGGAATTCTTCGATTCAGGATACATGCATGAACCAGTAAATTGCACCACTATTACCCTCATACCTAATGAAAAGAGCCCTTCAAGAGTGGCAGAGTTCAGGCCTATTTCATGCTGCACTATACTCTACAAACTGATTTTAAAGATTCTAACACAAAGACTACAACAAGTCATGATATGCTAGTGGATTCTAGCCAATCTACATTTATGCCAGGAAGAGTGATTACTGATAATATTATCACGAGTCACTAATTGGTAAAAGGTTATTGAAGGAAAGTAATATTTCCTAGATGTATGATAAAGATCGATATGAAGAAGGCATATGACTCAGTGGAATGACCGTTTTTGGAGCAGATTCTTATTAGCTTAAACTTTCGACAATGTTTTTAAGATGGATAATGGTATGACTGAGCACTGTATCGTCTTCAGTTATCTCAATGGAGTACCAACTGCCCCTTTCAAAGCAAAGAAAGGGCTAAGGCAAATGGACCCTCTATCCCCATTTCTATTTGTGCTGGCAATGGAGTATTTGAATAGGAAACTCAAGACTCTTAAAAGATAACCTAATTTTAATTTCCATCCAAAATATAAGAAGCTGAATATTACCTACCTTGGGTTTGTAGATGCTTTGTTATTCTTTTGTAGAGGGGACCTTATTTCAGTTAGAATGATGTATGGCTGCTTTCAAAAATTCTCCATAACATTTGGTCTGTGTGCAAATGCGGAGAAAAGCTCCATTTATTTTGGAGGGGTATGTAGAGAAAATCAAAATGCCATCTTGCAGGAATTGAGATTCTCACAAGGGGAGCTGCCTTTTAGGTATCTGCGGATTCCTTTGAGTACCAAAAAAGATTACTGTGATACAATTCAAACCATTATTGGACAGAATGCTGAACAAAATCACATCACGGACTGCAAAATTTTTATTATATGCTGGGCGAGTTCAGCTGATAAAGTCTGTATTATATATACAAACCTTTTGGCCTCAAGTCTTTATTCCACGAAAGGAATTTATGCAACCGATTGAGTCAATATGTAGAAGATTTCTATGGACTAGTGGGGCAGACACATCAAATAAAGCACTAATTGCTTGGGATGGACTATGCTACCCAAAGTCTACTGGGGGTGTTGGTCTACTTGATGTATATATCTGGAATAGAGCTTCCATATGTAAATATTGGATGTCTGTGGGAAAAAGGACAAGTTGTGGGTTCGATGGGTTCATGCCTACTATATCAAGTAAGGTGGAATATGGAATGCCAAGGTTGATAAAGCTTCATGGGTGGTCAAAAAGATCCTAAATGGAAAAGGAACATTCGAACAAGCAAGATATATAGAGGAGCAGGTAAATCAAATGACTAGGTTCTCCACAAAAGAAGTGTATTGCAAATTTAGAGGGGACTTCCAAAAAGTTGAGTGGAGAAGATTAATTTGTTACAATCATGGATCACCAAGGTGGCTTTTCATCTCTATATTGCTGTCCATAGAAGGCTTCTCACCAAAGATAGGGTCGTAAAGTGGAGGCATGTAGATGACTCGAAGAGTCCATTGTGTAATAACGAAGACGAGTCTATTGAGCACCCATTCTTTCTTTGCCAGTATTCTGCAACCACATGGGATGGGATATTGTCACACCTTCTTTTTTACATTATACCCCACGAAGGATATAAAAAGGGAGTTTTTCCAATTAAAGGACAATCGAAACGGGATTTGTTTATTAAGAAATTCAGAGTAGCCACTTGGAATAATTAACGGTGTCCCAAGTCACCGGTTTAAATCTCGAGAGGAGGAAAAGGTTGACTCTGTAATACAGTTTGCGAATCAAAAATTCGGGTAAGGAATTCTGTTAACCCGGAAGAAGGTGTTAGGCACTCCCGAGATTCGTGGTTCTAGCACGGTCACTTTGATCATACTTGGCTATTAAAATTATTTAATTACTGATTTGGAACCTATGTGCATTTACTTCTTACCGTTTTTAAATAAAAAAGATTATCTTGAAACGGGTTACGTGTACGTATACCCATTTGTTTGGTGCATAAAAAATCATGTCAGAAAAACGTGTCCACAATTAATAACACTTTATTTACTATTAAGAAATGTTTGGCCGAAATAGTGCGAACACATGTCACACCTCCCTTTTAACACTACAACCCCGGCGAAGGGCGTAGAAAACGAAGTTTTTCCAATTAAAGGACAATCGAGACGGGATTTATTTATTTAAGAGATTTCAGAGTCGCCACTTGGGATAGTATATGGTGTACCAAGTCATTGGTTTAAATCCCAAATCGAGGAAGGTTTCACTCTATATACAATTTGCGAGCCAGAAATCGGGGTAAGGAATTATGTTAACCCGGGAGAAGGTGTTAGGCACTCCCGAGTTCCGTGGTTCTAGCACGGTCGCTCAATTGTTATACTTGACTTAATTATCTTATTTTAATGCGCTTTAATGCCTATGTGCATATTTAAACCTTTAACCATTTTTATTTAATTTTAAGAAGATTGCAACGTTATTAAAACGTGTCTCGAACTACGTCACATAAATACACACTGACTTTTGACATATTTTAACATCGTTGAGATTTGGATTTGGGTCACATAAATGTACACCCGTATTTACGAAAGTAAATTATTAAAGACATGCCTAAAGCAATTTCGTATTTTTAAATTTGCGAGGGCCACGAAAATTCACTAAGTGGTGCACTTCGATTCTAATTTGAAAGGGTGTTTGAACTAAACCCTTGAGGGCCATAAATTGCACAATTTGGTTATATATGGCACGCCTCGATTCATTTTCTCAAAATGAATTATATTCGAATAGAAGCAACCTTGAGCATTCTTGACTTCCCTGCAATTGTCATGAAGTCCAAATTTAAAATGGGCTCAGTAATTTTGGGGTGTTACAACCGTGAATCATACAAACCAATAGCATCAGGAATTCGTCCCATTCGAAACCGTAATTCTACATAGGCATTATACACTGTACGCATCTCCTTTTAAATTAACTAAACCAAAATCAAATTCGTGTGGACATGCCTTATTGAATCAAGTTTTTTATGACAGGGCCAAGTTACGTTATACCGGTTGTTCGATAAAAGCTGCCTTGAATAACGCGTTGAACTTACAATTTGAAGCACAAGCTAATTAAACCAAGGTTTAAATTTCATACAAACAAACTACATGATTAACCCAATAGCCAATAACTATGCAAGCCGGATCCAAACTAGAGCTGTGTATCGAGTGCAACACAAAACTTCAAACGAATTCACTCATTTTTAGCCATAAAACTGTGTCGAAACCTGGGAAACCAATCAGTCCTTGGCCCTTTAGAGAATTACAATCCCTCAGTGGGAAGGAAAGATTAACTATAAAATCAACCCAATTAACATGCCTACCAGGCTCTTAAAAGGATTCAAAATTAAGCAACAAAGCTAAATGTTCAATTATACAGCACCAAAATTTAATTGGACACAACTTCGTAACCCATAAGCCCTATACAAATACCCTAAAAAAATCTCACATATGCAGATCTAATCTCAACCAAATTAGATAACAACATCTAATTTCGTATGAAAACTAAAGCATATAATTAACTCAATGAAAACAATGCCCTTTTTGAAACTAAGCTTACCATTTCACATTTAACTCAAACATTCATATGGGATATAATATAGAAGTGTACCTGAAAATGAGAGTAAAAAAGGGGTAAGATTAAGCAGCAGTAACAGGACAACAGAATCAGTAGTTTAAAACAAAATTTCAAACCCAGAAACTAAGGTAAAACAACCCAGAACATAGCTTCAGTCCAAACAATGGACCAAGACACTTCCATCAAGCTTGATTTACTTCAGTTTTCAAATGTCAGCTAATCAAAACTTGTTTCAGCCCCAAGAGAAGTTCAAAAATTACTAGAAGAACTCAATGAAATAGTGTTTTTCTAAAGTTTTTAGCCGACTAGAATTTCAGTTCTTCAGTCCTTGCCCTCTAAGACAAGAATTAATGCCTTTATAGGCAAGGCAAGTATGGCAACCCTTGGGGTTTAGTTATTTCATTGTAATCCCTACTTTTATGACTTGTTGACCAGTTAAACTACCATACATTCAGAAGTTCAACAACAACCCTTACTAGAAGCTTCCTTTTTTTGTTGTGAAAGATTGTCTAACCTAGTCATACCCAAATTACCCTTTAAGGTCTTATTAATTACCCTGAAAAAACCACCCATAACCTGGGTGCAATTGACCTGAGCTAATGGGTCCAAACAAGCCCAATTTAGTTCCTTCCCAGGTTGTTCAATCTATAGGAACCCAAACGAATTTAACGAGGTTTGTCAATTTGGAAGTTATCTTAAATTTGCCCAAATGAAGAAATCCGGCAGATTTAATCCAAAACCCAAAGAAAAATAAGCCACACTGATCAACCAATGGAATAAAAGTACTACTAAACGGGATCGTGCATGAACAAACTAACCCTAATACAAACAATCAAAGAATCACAAAAAGAAGAAGTGATAGAAGACATGTGAAAATGGCATGAGAAAAAACTCAAAACCTTGATGAAGGCTTTAATTGGAAAGGTTTGGATTTCCAGGGTTAAACCAAATTCAAGATTCGAGGGGTTTTGGAGTTCCTACACTCCTTTCTTCTAAGTCTGGTGGAGCTATTCCAAGACAGTCTGAGAGCTGAGTGAGGACCTTATTTGAGATGATTATTTGAAGGAAACCAACGTGGGATTTGGGATCGGGGGGGGGGGGGGTGGGGACTGGTGGTCAGTGGATATAGACTTGGTGGGAAAAACGGTCGGTGCCGCCGTACACGGCGGCAGAGCCCATTTTTCTGGCTCAAATTTGAGAGGTTGGGGTGGGTTTTGAGGGGTGGTGATTGTAGATTTGGGTAAAGGAGAGGGAGGCGGATCAACGGTGTAATGTTGATTAGGATTGGACAATCGCCGCTGGCGGAGGCGATTTTCGGTTAGCGGTTTATGGGGGTGGATGGTATGGTCTGAGAGAGAGATGGGTAGGGGGGTCGAAGTACAAGGTATGAGGTTTAGTCATTGATATGGGAGATGGGAAGGTGAGGGCAGCAGATAGATTGAGAGGGATCAACGGCTCAAATTGACTCAACCCAAACGATGTCGTTTGTCCTTGAGCGGGATTTGACCGGGTTGGAGACGATTTTTTGGCCGGGTTTTGGGTATTTTAAATGTTTTTTGGGTCTTTTGGGCTGAGATTTTATTTAAAAACGGCCCAAATTTAGTTCTTCAAGTTTTTAGCTTTCTTCTATTTTCTTTTTTCATTTTTTCTTCAATTTTTATTTTCAAAAATTATAAAAATTCTAAATTAATTGCAAAATTTCAATTTTACCTATAAAATGTAAATCAATCTTATAATATTATTATTTAAATAGAATTAAAGGAAAAAAATTTAAAAATTAAAACTAAAAGAGAAATTTGAACCTATTTTTGTTTTATTTAATAAAATGATTAATTGCTAATTAATGCTTGAAAATGTCAAATCTACTTTAAAATGCGCATGCGACATATTTTTGTGTTTTGTATCTAAATAAAAAATGCAAACAAACACGAAAGTTATGCAACTAATCCTAAAAAATTAAATAATTAAAAGGAAAATTCCTAAATAAGAATTTGGTGGGATTAATTCACGCGGGACAAAAATCACATGCTCACAGCTGCCCCACTTTACAGGAAATACGAAGAGTTTTCGTGCAGAGATAAGTGAGCAGACACGACCGATTTTTTCCTGTTTGAGTACTCCATGAGAAGCATTTTGAAAAGCTTGACCGCACCCTACTTCAGAGGTTGCCTACATATCCTCGGCTAAAACGGAATTAGGTCAGTGTAGTTCAGGAGTGTTTGGTAGCTGGGACTACAGAAGTTGTGCTTTCACTGCTGATGCTGCTGCTGCTACTGCTTGCTAGACCCCCTTATTACACCATGTAAAAATAAAAAGAAGCTAGACTAAGCTATGAACTATAGATTACAAAAGAACCTATCTATGTCTTCAAACTTGCTCTCGATCCTTGTTGCCTTGTTGACTTGTATTTCTTTCTGTGAAACTCCTTGTTGCCTTGTTGACTTGCATTCTCCCAGTGAAACTCCTTGTTGCCTTGTTGACTTGTATTCTCCTGGTGAGACTCTTTTGTTGCCACTTTGAATTGTAATCTAAGATGTTTTCCCTTGTTCTCCAAGTGGGAGCCTGATTTCCAAACACTTGAATAATATTCCCTTGTTCTCCAGGTGGACGCCTGATTACCAAATACTTGAAATATATTCCCTTGTTCTCGAGGTGGGCGTCTGATTACCAAATACTTGAAATGTATTCCCTTATTATTCATGTGGGCGCTTAATTACCAAAACTTGAAATGTATTTCCTTATTCTCGAGGTGGGCGCCTGATTACCAAAACTCTAAATGTACTCCCTTGTTCTCTAGGTGGGCGCCTGATTAGCAAAACATGAATTATATTCCCTTGTTCTCAAGATGGGCGCCTGATTACCAAAACTCTAAATTTACTCCCTTCTTCTCCAGGTGGGCGCCTGATTACCAAAACATGAATTATATTCCCTTGTTCTCTAGATGGGCGCCTGATTACCAAAAACTTGAAATGTATTCCGTTGTTCTCTAGCTTGGCACCTGATTACCAAAACATAAAATGTATTCCCTTATTCTCCAGGTGGGCACCTGATTACCAAAACCTGAAATGTATTCCCTTGTTATCCAGGTGGGCGTTTATTTACTAAAACTTGAATAAAGTTAAATGTATTCCCCTGTTCTCCAAGTGGGTACCCGATTGCCGAAACTTGAAATGTATTCCCTTATTATCCAGGTTGGCGCTTGATTACCAATACTTGAATAAAATTGAAATGTATTCCCCTATTATCCAGGTGGGCACCTGACTACCAAAACTCGAAATGTATTCCCTTGTTCTCCAGGTGGGTGCCTGATTATCAAAACTTCAATTGTATTCCCTTGTTCTCCAAGTGGGCGCCTGATTACCAAAAACTTGAAATGTATTTCCTTGTTCTCCAGATGGGCGCCTGATTACCAAAACTTGAAATGTATTCCCTTGTTATCTAGGTGGGCGCCTGATTACCAAAACTTTGAAATGTATTCCCTTATTCTCCAGGTGGGCGCCTGATTACCAAACTTGAAATGTATTCCCTTGTTATCCAAGTGGGCACTTAATTACCAAAACTTGTATAAATATTGAACTGTATCCCCTTATTCTCCAGGTGGGCGCCTGATTGCTGAAACTTGAAATGTATTCCCTTTTTATCCAAGTGGGCGCATGATTACCAAAATTTGAATAGAATTGAAATGTATTCCCTTGTATCCAGGTGGGCGCTTGATTACCAACACTTGAATAAAATTGAAATGTATTCCCTTGTCATCCAGGTGGGCACCTTATTACCAAAACTTGAATAAAGATTGAAGTGTATTCCCTTATTCTCCAGGTGGGCGCTTGATTACCAAAACTTGAATAAAATTGAAATGTATTCCTTGTTATCCAGGTAAACGCCTTATTACCAAAACTTGAATAAAGATTGAAATGTATTCCCTTATTCTCCAGGTGGGCTCCCGATTGCCGGATCTTCAAATGTATTCCCTTGTTATCCAGGTGGGCGCCTAATTACCAAAACTCAAAATGTATTCCCTTGTTCTCCAGGTGGGTGCCTGATTACCAAAACTTCAATTGTATTCCCTTGTTCTCCAGGTGGGCGCCTGATTACCAAAAACTTGAAATGTATTTCCTTGTTCTCCAGGCGGCGCCTGATTACCAAAACATGAAATGCATTCCCTTATTATCCAGGTGGACGCCTGATTACCAAAACTTGAAACTTGAAAAGTATTCCCTTGTTCTCCAGGTGGGCGCCTGATTACAAAAACTTGAAACTTGAAAAGTATTCCCTTGTTCTCCAGGTGGACGCTTGATTACCAAAACTTGAACCTTGAAAAATATTCCCTTGTTCTCCAGGTCACCTGATTACAAAAACTTGAAATGAAAAGTATTCCTTTGTTCTCCAGGTGGACGCCTGATTACCAAAACTTGAAAACTTGAAAAGTATTCCCTTGTTCTCCAGGTGGGCGCCTGATTACCCACTTGAAGCTTGAAAAGTATTCCCTTTTTTTCCATATGGGCGCCTAATTACCAAAACTTGAAAACTTGAAAAGTATTTTCTTGTTCTCTAGGTGGGTGCCTGATTACCAAAACTTGAAATTTGAAAAGTATTCTCTTGTTCTCCAGGTGGGCGCCTGATTACCAAAACTTGAAAAGTATTCCCTTGTTCTCCAAGTGGGCGCCTAATTACCAAAAATTGGAACTTGAAAAGTATTGCCTTGTTCTCCAGGTGGGCGCCTGATTACCAAAACTTGAAACTTGAAAAGTATTACCTTGTTCTCCAGGTGGGGGATGATTATCAAAAGTTGAAAATTGACAAGTAATCCGTTGTTCTCCAGTGGGCGCCTGATTACCAAAACTTCAAACTTTGGTTGTGTTCCCTTGTTCTCCATGTGGGCGCCTGATTACCAAAACTTATATCTTGAAAAGTATTCCCTTGTTCTCCAGGTGGGCGCCTGATTACCAAAACTTGAAAATTGAAACGTATTCTCTGCCTTTAAACTTGATTACAATAAACAAACAAAACAAAAGAATTTTTTTCTGCCACAGTTTGGTGCTGGGCGAAAATATGAGTGTTACTCAAATCCCATTACCAAAGATCTCTAAAATTTGTAAGATAATTCCCATTATTCAGAAGGGTCCTGGCAACTCTTAATTAATGACAACCTTTAAGATCAGGTTATGTTTTCCAAAGTTATTATTTTCCCCTATGCCTTGCCATGAGTTTTATATGCTGAGGATCTACTAGGGACAGGTAATTAAAGCTACATCCCATTATCCTTGGGGGGTCCTGACAGCTCTTAATTTGATAAAATGTGTTTGCTGGGGATTAGTATTTAGAGCTACATCCCATTATCCCAGAGGGTCTTGAAAGCTTCTACAATTCACTCCTATTATCCAGGCGGATCCTGACGACTCTTGTTGGGGCAATATTTGTGCCTGACCATGTTATCCGTGGTTGTTTGAGTTTTAACTGAGTCCCATTTTCCAGGAGGGTCTTGACAACTCTTAACTGAATCATGTTTCAATCATGCAAACCATTTTATGCTCTTGCTATTCATGATTATCTCCCACCTTTAAATAAGTCACATTCTCCAGGAGGGTCATGAGGACTCGAAATTAAACACCAATTCTAGCTCTCGGTTGTCTCTGCCGGGGTTTGCTAGTTAATGTTACGTCCCATTGTTCAAAAGGGTCCTGACGACTCTTATTGGGGAAGATATTTGTACCAGATTAGGTTTCCTGTTGAATTTTAAACTGCGTCCCATTTTCCAAGAGGGTCTCGAGGTTCACATCCATACCTACCATATGCTTGCCTTCCCCTGTGGAGGGCTTCCCACGGATCTTCCAAAATTTTCCGCCCTTGTTTCAATCAAAGAAAATCTTGTTAGTTTGAAAAGTGGTGGTTAGCCTGCAGCTTTCTTGCTGAAAATGGCCTTCCCACTATCGTGTTCTATTGTGTTTAATGGCCTTCCTACTGATGATGAGCTGCTCGAGTAGCTCGGGCGACCCTATGACTTCACCCTTCTCTCCCCCCATTGTGTTACACTCTTGACCCTTTGCTAGAATCCTTACATCCTTCCTAAAATTATAGAGTCAGTTTATTAACAAAACTTTCATTGATCCTTCCCCTTGCTATTTCAATATTTGTTGCCTTTGTTACGTTTTGACCGGTATGTGCTTTGCCATTTGGGAACTGGTAGTAAGCTTTGAAATTTCTCTCTTATCTGTTTAAACAAAATGACTCTGGAGACATCTTAGAAGAACGGAAACTCGAAAGGAAATGAAATGCAATGACTTTGAATTGTTTGGTCTTAGAATAAAAGAATTCCAAATTCGGCGACTATAGAGGGGAAGAGAAAAGAAACTTATCTATGGAGGGACAACTGATTTCCATGATCATGAAATGCACTTCGGCTTAGTCGACCCAGTCTGCCCAAATGATCGGCCTTCTGTTGTATGCTTTGTTGTTGCGACCTTCTTTAAACCCAAACTCTTTAACCAAAACCTGACCTTGCTTAACTTATGGTGTCCTGGATAGATTTCCACCGACAGCCCTTTTCCAGTCACTTGTTTCTTGCCTTGCCTTTGCCATATGGTGCCCGTGAGGGTTTTAACTGATAAGACTCTCTCATTTTTATTTCTCTCAACTCCCCTCGCCTTACGGTGCCCGTGAGGGTTTTCACCAATAAGACTCTCTCATTTTATTATTTTCCTACTTGAACTAGATTGTTGCCCTGGGGTATGAATCACATCTTCTTTCTTGGATCAGAATTTCTTAGGGAATTGTCAGAAGGTCTTTCTTTGGATGGTAATGCAGGCTTTTGGATAAGGTTAGAAAGAAAGGGGTGTTAAAGACTCAAAATAATTCAAATGGGTTCAAAAATTATAACTTTTGGAATCAAATTTCTTACAATAACCATAACTTCTGCCCCCATTTCTTTTTTTTAAGAAAATACTCCACTAGGCATGCTGCCTAGTGGCTAATATATAAATAAATCCCAAAATGGTTCCAAAATTACAAGCTGTCCAAGAAAGACCTATAATGTGCATGAAGCTAACAAAAATAGCTACTACAAAGTAAAATAAGACGAACTCCAGAGAACTAGCTATTACAATAGAAATTACTACATGAAGAAATCTCCTGCATGTGTATGTGGATCCAATTGGCCAAGGCAAATACCAAGTAGCACCCATCAAGCTCTCACCAGGCACCAAAGTATGCATTCGTAAAGCCAAAATGAATTCCAAGCAAATACACCACAGGATAGAATCGAGAAAAGTCCTCCAATCATGTGAACACCATATCAAAGCTTAAATGAGGGAATAGTAGCAAAAATATCAAATGATTACTCCACTGTGAAACTGCAGCTTCATATAGATACAAAGAGAGCACATTAAATGCCACTGTAATCCAGAATTGCTCTCTTAATTTATTCAGAACCAAGATCCTAATAGCCATTTTCAAAAAGTGAATTCGATCCTTATGACATCCTTCAGACTTTCGCAAGTGATGCAGAACTAGAGCCAAACTGACTGGGATATACAAATTAACTGTGCAATGCACAGCTCTACTGTTCATCAAACTATAAAACCTCTCTTGTGATCTCCTTCCATGTAATCTTAGAGCATCCTCAGATTGAGCATGGAACCATGTTAATACCATTGAGTGACACTCTACTATCACACAGAAAGAAACCACAAACTGTGACATTATACACAAAACATTAAATAAACTGTAATGTTTTAGCTACCATCACCTATAAAAAGGCTTAGGTAGAACCAATAATTTCGTGCATCAATCTAGGGCTATCCTTTTTGCAACTTTAAATTTGAGATTTGGAACTTGAGCTTTATCCATGTTGATAAAAGCTTTTCCTCTTGATGGAAGTTCTTGAAAGGAACAAAAAGTAGTTCCTGCAAAAGAGAAAACAACGTTAGCTAAAAAATTTGCAACTGAGTCCTCTCTGAACACATGCTGAAAGAGTACATTGAATGTACTCTTTATCTCCTTGATCCTCTTCATCTCTACTCCTATACACCATGGTGTCTCCAATTCCCCTTCAATAATCTTCCTCATCACCAATGAATCTGTCTCTATGATCAAAGGATGCACCTGCCTTTCCACACAATATGATAACCCCGCAACAATTACTTTAGCTTCAGCTATAATATTAGTTTCCTCGCCTATTTCCTTAGCTTTAGCAAACACCAGATCCACTTCATGATTTCTTACATAAAATCCATAAGAACTAGGACCCAGACTACCCCTAGAAGCTCCATCTATATTACACTTATACCGTCCTTCATAAGGGAGCTGCCATGTGACTCTCTTTGTGACGACATATGGTTTGTATCCCTCAAAATATCTAATCATATCTTGCCACAAGGGTGGAATGGTAGTAAACCAAGGATATCTGACCCTTGAAAGATAGTGTAAAGTTTTATTCGCCTCATGAACTACTCTACTACATGACACTGCCCCTCCATGCTTCATTTTATTTCTCATTTTCCATAGCTCCCACAAAATCACCGCCGGAGCTGCTTGGTGTAATGGCTTCAATTTAGTACAACATTTTGCATTCCACCACAATATTATATCTTGATGCACCTATATCAGATTAGTCCCCGGACCTGTAGCTTGTAGAAAAGTCCTCCACATCTTGCCTGCAGTTTCACTTGATAAACATAAATGTTTAAAAGAATCTTCATGTGGTGGAATGCAACACCAACACTTAGACACTACCATGTGTCCCCACCTTCTCCATAGATCATTAGTAGGTAATTCCCCTTCCAAATTCTCCACAAGAAGAAAGAGATTTTGAAAGGCAAGCCCTTTGTCCATATTTTAGCAAACTCGGGATTAGTTGGTTCTCTATGCCTCAAAAGCCTCCAAGCACTACTTACAGTAAATCTACCAGATGGTGTAGGCATCCATCTTGGTTTATCCCAATACTCCTCATCACTACAAAGTGAACCTCTTATCTAATGTGATTAGCTATGTCTCGAGAGAAGTTTTGGTCTAAGAGTTGATAATTCCATTGCTCCTCCTCTCTCAAATCAGCTACATCTTGTAAGTCTTAATTGATAGGGAATCTGGTGGCAAGACATGGTATAAATCCCCCAATCCTGTCCAATTTTCATGCCATACATTGGTAGACCCACTATTCATCTCCCATAGGATTTCATGCTACACTTTCTCTCTTACCTCCAACATCTTCCTCCATACATGTGATCCTCCTCTGAATTGAACTACAGTTGGTAGTTCCTTTTTGCAGTATTTGTTCCACATAAAGTTCGACCATAGGGATTTTGTAGTTCTAAACCTCCACCACAACTTAGCAATTAATTCCTTTGACACATCAATCAGAGATCTAAATCCTACTCCTCCCTCCTCCTTAGGCAGACATAGATTTTGTCATTTTGTCCAATGTCTACTCCTTCCTTCTTCGTTGTTTCTCCAGAAAAACCTAGCAAAAGTTATATGAAGATGTTCCAGTACATTATCTGGTGAATCCAGAACTGAGAGAATGTGTGTAGGCATACTTTGTAATACACTGGAAATCACTGTTGCCTTCCCACCATAAGATAGCAGCTTCCCCTTCCAAGAATGCAACTTTGCATTCACTTTCTGGATTCATGATAATATTTCTTTCTCCTCCTCGCATAGAATATTGGACACCCAAGATAAGTGAAGGGAAGGGATCACTTTGAGAATCTTGTGATATTAGCTACTGTACTTGTCAAATCTCCAGCTACATTTGCATGCATATAGAAAGAACTCTTTGACTTGTTAATCAACTGTTCTGAAGTATATTCATACTGTGCCAAAACACGAACAATCTTCTGTAAAGAATAGTGATCAGAAGATGCAAAAATGATTGTATCATCAGCATGGGCAAGATGATTCAATGGATCAGACCACTTTGGCATCCCAAAACCTCCAAACTGTTTGTCTTCAAATAATCTATTCAGTGATCTTGACAGTACCTCAGTAGATAAGATGAACAAGGCTGGAGATAAAGGGTCCCCTTGCTTCACACCCCCTGTGAATGAAAGAAACCAGATACTTGCCCATTAACCTTGATTAAGTGCTAATTGTTTGCAATAAGGTTCCAAACCATATTGTTGAAGCATTCAACAAATTCCATTCTTCTCAAAACATGCATAAAAAATTTCCATGAAACTCTGGTGTATGCCTTAGCCATGTCCAATTTTATAATCACATTAGCAGGCATACCCCTCAACCTTATGTCAATTACAATCTCTTGAGTTAGCAAAATGCTCTCAAAAATACTTCTCCCCTTAACAAAACCTGATTGATTCAGAGAGATCAATGCAGGCAAAATCTTTGCCAACCTATCATAGACCACTCTTGAAAACACCTTGTTAATGAAATTATTTAGACTTATAGGTCTAAGATTAGAGAAGGTTTGGACTCTACCTTTTTAGGGTAACAATACAAGATTAGTATGGGTTATTGATTTGGGTAAAGGACTACCATCAAAGAACATAATCAACAATCTATGAATGTCATCCCCTACTATGTCCCAACAAGATTGAAAATATAGACCTGAGAAGCTATTAGGACCACTTGCACTCTCACTGTTCAATGCAAAGACAACTAATTTAACCTCTCTTCTAGTTGGCAATCTACACAACTCCATGTCTTGCTCTCCTGTGACCATTGAAGGGAAATTACTCAAAAGATCAACATTTGTAGGATCATCTTCCTTAGTGAATTTCTTTTAAAAGAATTCTGCTGCAGCATTAGACATCAACTCTTGAGATTCAATCCAGCCTCCCTCATCATTTTGTATCCTTTTCAGCTGAAGCTTCTGCCTCTTTCCATTTACATGATTATGGAAAAATCTAGTATTCCTGTCCCCTTCTTCAAACCATGCCATCCCAGCCTTCTATTTCCAGTACTGCTCTTCTATGTTCAAGTACTTCTTTAGCTCAGCTTGAGCTTGTTGAAGTACTACCCTATTCTCCATAGAAGGATCTTCTTCAAATAGCATCTCCTTGATTCATACCACATCCTCCCTAGTAGCAAATTGCTTGAATGTATCTCTAAACGATAATTTGCTCCACTTAGATAGAGCAATTTTAACCCTCTTCAATTTCTACTTGAACATAAAAAATGGATCTCCCATAAAGTCAACTGTCCAATTCTGCTTCACCACCTACATAAATGTCTCATGTTTTGTCCAAAAACTCAGGAATTTAAAAGGTTTGACAAACTTTATTGGCTCTTCCCCACCGCTCATCAGAAGTGGAGCATGATCTCAGGCAGTTCTAATAAGATGCTCCACGTCTATATTAGGAAAAAGATTTTCAAAAGGCTAATTCACCCAGATCCTATCTAACCTCTTTAAAATACATTCGTTATTTGATCTTCCATTCCACCAAGTAAACGGGCTTCCCTTATATCCCAAATCAAACAGTCCACAAGAATTCACACAAAAAGTAAAATCTTCATATTCAGATGGGTACACAGGCAATCCCCCTATCTTCTCCTCCTCATTCAAAATAACATTGGAATCCCCTCCAACAAGCCAAGGCAATTCCATATCACTAGCCAAATAATACAGATTATCCCAAAGTTCTAATCTTTCTAAGGCACAACACTTAGCATAAACAAAAGTCATCATGATGTACTTACCTAGCTCTTGATGATACACTCTAGTTGTCATTTGTTGCTAAGTGTCAATCAACAAGTCCTATTCAACCACAGCATAAAAAAACAACCAAATCTTCCCATTAACATTGGAAATTGATGCCTCCATTCCTAGCCTTATTCTATATTTGTCAATAAACTTCTTCCTCTGTTTAGGCTCCATTAGTGCTACAATGAAAAAACCATGTTCTTTCTGCATGTTAATCGCTCTTTGAAAGGCCTGTTGAGTTTTAACAGACCTTATATTCCAAATAAGTGTTTTAATCATCATCTTGAGACTCCAGAAGCTGCCCTTCTAGGCAGTATTCTTGTAGTTTGCAGTGGTTCTTTAGGTTGGTTTTTCTTTCCTTTGTTCCCACTTCTAGTAACTGTAGTAGGAGATACATCCCCTTCCCTCATCACACCCTTGAGATTTTCAGTTTTAGACTCCTCATCATCTTCCTTCTCAAATTGATTTTTGCCGCTGCTCCACCAATGAAGTCTGAATCTCTAATGGCATCTACTGGTGAGTTATAAGGTCATGTAATACCCGAGTTGGAGTCTTCAATGGAACATTAACTTTGATTTGCAATGGGGAGCCAATTCCAGATGAATAAGTCATTGGCAATGCTTCACTCTCCTTTACAACTATGGCTTGTTCACCTGGCTCATAAGGTATCAATGCTGCTTGTAGTTGCTTTGACTCAGTGGCCATTTCCCCTAATTTCTCCTACATCATTTTAAATTGAAGTTCATAAACAGAACTTAAGTTAGGGTTTACTTTAGCAAAACTGGCAGAAATTGCCTGAGTTACTGTTTCATTAGGATCACCCCCTCCCTTTGGTCAGTTTGTTGATTTGAACACACTATATCCTTCCTAATATCAATAGGAAACTCTTCATCATGTCCTTTCTCCACAACATATACAGGAACCCCATCAACAAAAGCCAAAATCTCCCCAATTTTTCCAAAAGTTACTGTTCCATTGCCTTTCTCAATGCTCAATGGTGTAGCAATTGAACCATCTTGATTTCCAGCTTCCTTTGATGCTCGTGAACCTCCTCCAATAGAATTTCCTGATTGCAACTCCATAGGACTCCAATTACAATCAACCCTAGTTTTTCTAGGGTTTAATGTAGCAGCTACATTATTTCCAATTTTTCCTTTTGTTGATCATTTCTTCTTTGTCTATTAGTGCCTTTGCTAAGCCATGTTGTTCCTGAATACCCTCTACTTCTTCACTATATGATACTTTTCTTGAACTCACCTCATCATCATCTTCCTTTTGCCCAGCATCCTCATAAGTTTGGGAAGGAATGTCTTGATAAGAGTAGTTACTAGTCACATTACACTGCCTGAGCTCTTCTTTATCTGTTCCAAACCTTTTGTGCACCCAGTCAATAGTAGACTCTTTATTAGCCACTCTATGACTCCCAACATCAATAGGATTAGGGGCAGTCGATGGATGTTCAACTAGGGCTCCCTTTAAAGTAGTCAACTGATACCCTAACAAAATAGGATTTAAACTTTCCTTATATAAAGCTGCTTCCCTTTCTTTATTTGCATTAATCACAGCATCCTTCTTTACCTTTATCGCATCAAATTCCTCTTTATCTAAAGAAGAATTCCCATTTATCTTTTCTATGACCTTATTTTCTCCTCCCTTAATCCCTTTTGAATTAGCATTGGTAGGTTGATCTCCACCTTTATTCTTCTTTTCCTTTTGCTTCAGTTTGTTTGTCTCATCAGCCTCCTGTTCCTTTCCTTTGTTCTTGTTATTATTCTCCACCTTTCCATCCATAGTAATTAAAATTAGTCGAGCAGTTTCTTCAACTTCCAATGCTTCAAACTTGTTTCTTGACATCACTGCCTCCTCTTTGTTCTTTACCTTACCCTTGTTGTCTTCTTCCAGCTTCGAATCATAATATAACCCCTCTTGTCTCTTTAATCTTTGTTCTTTCTAGCTTGCATCAACTCTTGCCTTGCTGGATTAGTAATAGGTTTCACTATCACTTTTCCACTCGTTAAAACCTTTGTGGTATTAGCAGCTGTACCAACTATATTCTGATCATTCTTGACATCATTAGTTGGTTCTTCAAACTTCCTCAATTCCGGATTAATCACCCAACATTCCTCTTCCTTATGACCTTGTTTTTTTACAAGTTTTACAACACTTAGGCATCTAATCATACCTAATTTTGATCCACTTGAATTCTTCTGGTCCAGTTTCGTCTTCTTCTTCAACAATCTTGATCCTTTGAGGTAAATTAGCTAGCAAATTCACCTCCACCTTCACCTTGGCACAACTTGGTCTTGTACCATTTTGAGTAGCTAAATCAACATGAAGAGGCCTCAATACTGCCCTAGCTAATAAAAAAACAAACTCCCTCCTAAAGAAGTTAGGAGGTAGGTCTTGAAACGAAATCCAAGCTATAGAAATTGGTGTTTCTTCATCCACCTTCCACCATGGATTCCACTTGGTGCACCTCATCTGCCACATCTCATTCTGAACTTTCAAATAATACACAGGCTTTGACAAACGATGAACATAATCATCCATTAATGAAAGCTTGATCAAAACATGATTGTCTTCAATCAATCCAACTGAACATAGACCTTTTAACTCACATTGAATTGGCAAAATCCTACGTAAATCATGAATACTTGGCTTCCCATATGAAAACTTACCCAAGTATGCTAGATTGAATCCTTATTGAATGATGGATTGCCTTAATTCTTGTTTTTTCCAACAAACAATTGGTTCTCCATGAAGATACTCGACTGGTTTTAGGGCAACAGTGTTTGTAGGCTGCATCGGGGTATTTAATACACTAGGTATTAACATATTTGTATAGTTTTGGGTAGTAGTTTGGATTTTAGTTGGTTGTGGAATAGTTCCTGATAGGGGAGACGACTGCCCAACCTCCATTGAAGGTTGGCTTCTAGCCATCGCTGTGTTTCTCTATCCAGTCGCCTGCAAATCGCCTCAGAATCGCCGAGAGGTAGCTAGTCTCTGCCCAGTTTCTTGTTTGGGGACCTTTAAGTTTTTATTAGAATATGACCGAGCCTTAAGGTTGCCTACGTATCTTTAAGAAGGAATCAGGTCAAATGTAGTTCATATCGATTCCTTGTTTTTGTGATCTTCTCTTTTTTCTTTTTCTTTTTGTTTTTGTTTTCTTTTCTTTTTCTTCTCTTTTTTTCTCTTTTTTTTTCTTCTTCTTCTTCTTCCTTATCTTTTCTCTTTTTCTTTATTTTCATTCTTTACTTGTCTTTTCCTTTCTCTGACTTTTACGCTTGCATTTCTAACTTTTGTTACTGATTCCAAAAGAGGTGTATGACAAAAAATAATTAAAACTCAAAAGGGTTAGCAAAGGATAGAGTATTTAAATAGCCGAATAAAATGCCTTTTTCATTTAGATCTTTGAAACATGTCAAGTACAAACAAACATGTGAAGTATAGATAATGATTTGAACAAAGAAAGTCATACATAGTATCTTTTAACTACATCTGAATTGATGGCCATTTCTACACACTTGACTTCCCATCTGTTAGATATAATGCCCCGTTGGACAACACTCTTGATACGACGAAAGACCCTTGCCAATTTGGGACGAACTTGACATTTGCCTCTGCCTGATGAGGGAGGATGTGTTTCAATAGCATCTGATCCACTTCAAACCTTCTTGGATGCTCTTTATTGTTATATGCTCTGGCCATCCTCTATTGATACAACTGGCCGTGACACTCGGCTGCCAATCTTTTTTCACCAATCAAACTCAATTGCTCCAGACGGGCTTTGACCCATTCCTCATCATCAATTTCTATCCCGGCGACAATCCAAAGGGACATGATTTCAATTTCAGCTGGGATTACTGCTTCTATGCCATATACTAACAAATATGGAGTTGCCCCTACTGAGGTGCGACCAGTAGTGTGATAGCCTAATAGTGCGAAGGGAAACTTCTCATGCCATTGCCTGGACCCTTCCACCATTTTTCGAAGTATCTTATTTATATTTTTATTGGCTGCCTCAACTGCTGCATTCTCCTTGGGACGGTATGGGGTGGAATTGCGATGTGTAATCTTATACTACTGACATACTTCTTTCATCAAATGACTGTTGAGATTCGCTCCATTATCAGTGATGAGTGTCCTTAGGATGCCAAAATGTCAAATGATATTTGAATGCACAAGTTGACCATGACTTTCTTTTTCAGTTCCTTGAAAGTTTTAGCTTCGACCCACTCGGTAAAATAATCAATAGCAACTAGGATGAACCTATGTCCGTTGGAAGCTGCTGGCTCGATAGGCCTGATGACATCTATTCCCCCGGCAACGAAGGGCCATGGTGCAAACATTGTATGCAATGCAGATGGCAGTGAGTGAATCAAGTCTCCATGCACCTGACATTGATGATATTTACGCATAAAACTGATACAATCTCGCTCCATGGTGAGCCAATAATACCCCGCCTGAAGAATCTTCTTTGCCGAAACATATCCGCTCATGTGCGATCCGCAGACTCCAAAATGTACCTCATTCATGATGGTTGTGGCCTGCCCAACATCTATGCACCTTAACAACCCAAGATCTGGCGTTCTTTTATATAGCGCCCCACCATTGAGGAAAAACCCCGCTTGATAGACTATGGATTGTTCTCTTCTGGTCACTTGTGGCATGTACTGGGTACACACCCATCCTGATATATTCTTTGATATCGTGAAACCAACGCTCACCGTCAAGCTCTTCCTCCACCACATTACAGTAGGCATGTTGGTCATAGACTTGGATATACAATGGATCAACATAGGCCTTATCTGGATGATGTAACATTGATGCCAAGTAGCCAAGGCATCAGCAACCTCGTTGTGAATTCTTGGGATATGCTTGAGCTCTACTGACCGGAATCGTTGAATAAGATTGTGCAAGCATTTCCGGTACGGTATGAGCTTCAGGTCTCGTGTTTCCTACTCCCCTTGAGTCTGGTCTACCAGAAAGTCTGAGTCTCCTAAGACCAAGACTTCCTGGACGCCCATGTCTGCAGCTAACCTCAAACCCAAAATGCATGCCTTATATTCTGCCATGTTGTTGGTGCAATAGAATCGGAGCTGAGCTGTAAGAGGGTAATGGTGCCCCGTTTCAGAAATGAGTACCGCTCCTATCCCGGTGCCTTTCATGATGGCGGCCCTAACAAAAGATAATGTCCATTCTAGCTTCTCGCCCTGTTCCATTTTATCAATATGCATTACCTCCATCTGCGAAGTATGTCTTTAAAGGTTCATATTCTTTGTCTACCGGATTCTCAGCCAAATGATCAGCCAATGGTTGCGCTTACATTGCAGTCCTGGTCACGTAGACAATGTCGAACTCGGTGAGCAAGATATGCCATTTTGCAAGCCTCCCATGGGCATAGGCTTCTGGAAGATGTATTTCAACGGGTCCAAGCGTGAGATAAGGTACGTTGTATATGACAAGAAGTAATGTTTCAACTTCAGAGCTACCCAAGTTAGGGCACAACAGGGCCTCTCAATATGAGTATACTTAACCTCATAAGCTATAAATTTCTTGCAAAGGTAATGTATGGCCTGTTCTTTCCTCCCGGAGATATCGTGCTAACCCAGCACGTTTTCAAATGAGTTGTCCAAGACTGTTAGGTATAGGATCAAGGGCCTTCTTGGTTCCGGTGGGACCAATATCGGTGGGTTCGACAAGTATTCTTTTATTTTATCAAAAGCCTCCTTGAACTCTCCCATCCATTTAACCGCAATATCCTTGTTCAATAGCTTAAAGATGGGCTCGCAGGTTGTCATGAGCTGAGCAATAAATCGACTGATGTAATTCAATCTCCCCAACAGACTTATCACCTCTGTTTTGTTCCTCAGAGGTGGTATTTCTTATATGGCTTTTATCTTTGATGGATCTAGTTCAATGCCTCGGCGGCTAACTATGAACCCTACCAACTTGTCTGAGGGGATGCCAAATGCGCATTTCGCAGGATTGAGTTTGAGATTATAACTGCGGAGCCTCTAGAAGAATTTCCTTAACTCTCTGACATGGTCGGATTGCTTCCTGAATTTCATAATTACGTTATCCACATAGAACTCAATCTCCCTATATATCATATCGTGGAAGATGTTTCTCATCGCCCTCATATAGGTTGCCCCAACATTCATCAGGCCGAAGGGCATGACCCTGTAGCAATATGTTCCCTATGGCGTGATGAATGTTGTCTTCTGTGCATCCTCCTTATACATTAGAATCTGGTGGTAGCCTGCGTAACAATCTATGAAGGACCCAATCTCATGCTTTGCACAATTGTCAATCAATATGTGGATGCTTAGCAGTTGGAAGTTGTCTTTTGGACTTGCTTTATTAAGGTCATGACAATCGACGCATACCCTATTTTTACCATCCTTCTTCGGCACATACATGACATTGGCTAACCATGTAGGATATCGTGTGACTCGGATGACCATGGCCTCAAACTGCTTGGTAACTTCCTCTTTGATTTCACGCTCACATCAGTTTTAAACTTCCTCAAATTTAATTTAATAGGAGGGCAGGCCGGGTCGGTGGGCAATTTGTGAACCACCAAGTCAGTTCTCAATCCTGGCATAACATTGTAAGACCATGCAAAAAACATCTTTGTATTCAATCAACGCTTTGATTATTTCTTCTCTCGGATGTGGCTCAAGATGGACACTTATTTTGGTTTCTCTAATGTTATATGGGTCCCCTAAATTGACTGCTTTTGTATTGCTCATGTTTGGCTTGGGCTTTTCCTCAAAATGGCTCAACTCTTTACTAATTTCATCCAACGCCATTTCCTTATCATATTCCGATTCATCTTCATATTCTATCTCTTGGATTATTACTTCTGAATTAGACCGATTTCTAAGACTGGGCCGAAGAGTCCTTATGCATGTCAGATTATTGGAGCCAGCATAAAAATAACTGTACAAGAAGGAAAAGAAAAGCAAAGATTGAACTGAAAGAAAAATCAAAGCCGACTACCACGACTCCTTCTAAGTAGGAAGAGAAATAGCTTTCGAGTAATTCTTTGTCAGGATCAACCGCAACACTGCACTTGTTGTTGTCAGGCACTTCTTGGTGCCATGTTTCACAAATGATTTTAAGAGATGAGGCACAGGCTTGGGGAGGGCCCATGCCTTCTTTCTCATCTTTTTGGCTCTCTTGATGTCACCACTTGTAGTCTTGAACCTAGAAACTCCCAAACAAAAAGTTTCTAGGTTCGTGGGAAGAGACATCGGCTGTATGATACCCTGAAGTGAGGCCCCCAAACCCTTTCCGAAAACAAACCCATTCTTTAGCATTTCAACTGCCACCATGACTGTTGCGATAGCCAATCTTAGTATTGGAACACGCTCCCCTTTTGGGACCTTCTCCACTGATACCAAGTCACCTGATACACCCAGGTCCCCTTATCATCATCTGCTTCAACAAAGGGTACGATAACATCACTGTGAACATACAGATTGTCTTTGCCGTGCACCACTATTTCTTATCGATCCCATTCAAATTTTACCATTTGTTGCAAAGTAGAGGGAACTGCTCTAGCAGCATGGATCCAAGGTCGTCCCAACAGCAGGTTGTAAGAGACAGCCACATCAAGCACCTGGAACTCCATGGTAAAATCAACGGGCCCGATTGTCAACTCGAGCACTATGTCACCGATCGAATTTTTTCCCACACCATCAAACCCTCGTACACAAATATTGTTCTTGTGAATTCTTCCATTTTCCACCTTCAACTTATTTAGCATGGAGAGAGGGAAAATATCCGCGCTTGAACCATTATCGACAAAAACTCAAGTCACCACATAATCTTCATATTTTACCGTGAGGTAGAGTGCCCTATTATGCTCGGTGCCTTCAATTGGTAGTTCATCATTGGAAAAGGTGACTCTGTTCACCTCAAAAATCTTATTGGCTATCTTCTCCAAATGGTTAATAGTGATTTTATCAGGAACTTAGGCCTCGTTCAGGATCTTCATTAAAGCCCGACGGTGCTTGTCTGAATGAATCAACAATGATAACAACGAGATTTGAGCAGGCATCTTTCTCAATTGTTCCGCAATAGAATAATCCTACATTTTCATCTTCTTTAGAAACTCTTCCACCTCTTCTTCATTCACAATTTTCTTTACCAGCGCCGAATTATCCTTGGTTGGTTTTGATTTTCTCAATTCCTCTGGGGCAAAGCACCTCCCCGATCGGGTCAATCCATGAGTCTCACAAACTTCTTCTCTAACCTCCTTCCCTTTGTAAGTCAATGTTATTAGATCATAATTCCAAGGTACTGCCTCGCTGCTGATAACTGGTAGCTGAACTATATGTTTGATAATGACAGGCTCTGAACGAGTGCCTTTTACGACAATCACATATTTACTAGCCATCCCTGGTACAACCACTTTTGCATTCTCTTGTTTTACCATCCCGTCTTTCGAGGATTCCTTCTTGACTGTAACAACAAGCTCACTACTTGCTGCGCTTGACTTGAGCGTCCATATCTCGTTTGTCAAATTCTCACTCATCTCACGTTCACTGGCTCGGATAATCATGATAGTTTGCGAAGGCTCTTTGGGCTCTCCTTCTTTGTGAACTATCTCAATCATATTTGTCTCTATATGAGTAGACAAGGGGTTTTGATTAATGTTGGGTACTTCCGGGGCTTGCACTTCAATCTAATAGGAATCAATGAGTTCTTGAATAGCACACTTCAGAATTCCTTGTCATGCCCTGGGGCACCGGGACAATACTCACAACTGATAGAATAATCTAGATTTCTTGGGGAAGGGTTTGGCAATTTTGCTTCGATCAGCCTCAACTTGTCCTGTGGAATAAGATGGTATATGATTCTCCCAACATAGTGAAAGCTTCCTTCTTCTGCATCGTCTCAATTTTTTGATCTTGGTTGGCCCGGAAAGATGGTCTCGAGTGTTGTTGGTAAGCTCTTGGAGGGTAGTTAGTTTGTGGAGCTGGGTAATTATTTTGTAGAGCTGGTGCATGCCATTGTGCGTGGGTGGGAGGTTGGGTATATGTTTTTGCATTATGGACTGAGAAACGACGGTCAGGAGGTGGGTAGTAATGTTATGGTGGGCTATATGGAGTGTGTGGGTAGATTTTGTGGTAAGGACGGGGTTGGTTGTAATGGTATGGAACCCGGGGCCCGAACCAAGTCCCTGAGTCAATGGTTGCTACCTCCTCCTTCTTCTTCTTTCCAAATGTTCCCCCGGTCTTGCTTTGGATAGCTCGAGTGGTTGCTTTGATTGCAGAGTAACTCATGATCTTGTTGGATTTGAGTCCTTTTCGACCATACTTCCCGTTTTCACTACCTCATTGAAGGATTTACCTACCGCCGACACCAGGTGACCAAAATATGTAGGCTCGAAAGCTTGAAAGAAATAATCTACCATTTGACTTTCCTTCATTGGGGGGTCAAACTTTGCTACTTTTTCCCTCCAACGGAAGCTATATTCTTTGAAGCTCTCACTGTGCTTCTTTTCTAATTTTGTCAAAGATAGACAATCCGGGATAATTTCAAGATTATATTGAAAACGATGGGCGAATACTTGTGATAGATCATCCTAAGTGTACCACCGAGCATGATCCGGTCGGGTGTACCATTCCAACGCTGACCCACATAAACATTGACTGAATTATGCCATTAGCAGTTCATCATTTCCTCCTGCTCCTCTCATTTTTCTACAAAACCCTATAGATGTGTGACTGGATCGCCGTGTCAATCATACAAGTCAAAATTAGGCATCTTAGAGCCTAGAGGTAATTGCACATCTGGGAACAAGCAAAGGTCATTGAATGCCACACTCACCTGACCACTTAACCCTCACATATCTCTGAATGATTGTTCTAAGCTTCTAACCTTCCTGAGCACCTTCTCTTGCTTGAAACTTTTGACTGGTTTTCAGCCTCCATCGGGATTTCAAAATGGGGGGCACAGGAATAAGGTTCATGGCCTTTGTAAGCGGGTTCTGGTGGGTAATACTAATTGTCATGAGCTTGAGCAAAGGCTCACTGGATGATCTATGGAGCGCGGAAGGAGGAGGTTCCACATAGATGAGATCAACTGGTGGAGGGTGGTGAAGAACAACTTTGGGTGGTGGAGCTAGGGGTGCTTGAGAAGTCGTACCCTGTTATTGTGGGTAGACGGGGAAACTTGAGGGTGGATCAGTGGTGGGATGGTCATGTGACTGGGCTAGCGGTAGGACGAAGGTTGGATTAGCAGGATAAGTTGTTGGTGGCTGCCCTCTCACCCATGCTTGATACATCTCAGCCATCTAATATTTCAGTTTATACGTTTCCTCTTTCATTGCATTAACGTCCAACTCCTCTACCTCATTCAAGGTATCAATGATACTGGCATCGGTTTCTTGATTGGCCATAATCAGCTTGCTTTTGGACCGAGTGTTGCAGGTGTGGGTCACCAGAATGCCGCAAAAAACTAACCACCTCTCTCTATTAGGAAAGACAACACCAAAACTTGTTAATGGTTAGGTTTCAACATATAGGTAGCCACATGTTCGGGGATGAATGCTCCTAAGCAGTTATCCGTTTCTATTATGCACATGAAGTGATCGCTTGCGTCATCCCGACTTTTATCCTATGCCACCTTTCTTTTATCTCTTGTTTTTTTCCTCTTCCCTCTCTCACTCAATTTGTTTCGCCTACACCTTTCGTTTCGTTATTCTCTCCTTTATTTTACCACCGTTTCTCTCATTTTTCTTCCCCTTTTCTTCCTTTTCTTTATTTGGTTATGGTCGAATTCTATAGAGATTACCTACGTATCATGACCCCACATGAATCAGACCGAGCGTAGTTTTGGAAAATAAATACAGAAAATATTTGGAAATTTTCAATTTTCATTAAAGCAAAGCATTTGGTTACAACTACTAAAAAGAAATCAACAGACTCCGACTCAACTAAGAACAACAGACTCTGACTTAAAATGAAAATAACCGACTCGATAACCTATTACAAACTCAAGTAAAAGAAGATACAGACTCTCGAATGGACCAACAAATTTGAAAATCATGAATATATTAAAGCCTCTAATACTCCTGGGGCCTGTGGGACATCATTCAGTCTCGCTGTAGACTTGCGTGCTAAATCCCTTGGAGGTCTTCCATCACTTGACGAACAAAGGTCATGGCGGTGGAAAAAACATAGATCTTGTCTTATCTTCACACTGGCTACACTTTACGGTGATGTAATTAGTGATCATCCGTACCTTTTCTCTTATAGCACCCCTTTCTTGCAACAATCGCCCAATTTGCTGGCCCTTCGCCTCCAAAGTTCGTTCGGCTACACGATTCAGATCTTGGAAGTGCTGCAAATCTATTTCTAATCATTCTATTGTTGTGTAGCAATACTCTCTCTCAGCCTTTAAGTCACTGGCTTTCTTGACCATTTTGTTTTCAACCACGAGGACCCTCTTTTTCAACCCAACAACCTCGTTGTCATACCTTTCTTTTAATTGTTCAATAATGCGTGCTCGTTCCTCCACATTTTTTACCAATTGTTTTCGGGCCCTAGGTAGTTCACACTCTGCTTTGTTCAAGTCAAAACCATATTCTCCTACTTTTCACCTCAAATTTTCTTTGATCTTTTCCACCATCGCACTTCTGGCGGGATTCTCCTTGGCTATTTTCATTTTCTAAATTTGGGCTCGCAAAGATTCGTTTTTTTTTTTGGCTAGTCTTTTCTTTTCCCCCTGTTTTTCGTAGCTTGCAAACCATTTTTGAACTGAAGGTCTTTGACTTGATTTACCCATTTCCCTATCGTGGCCCTGTATTCATTTTCCTTGGCTAACCAATTCCATTGTTCTTGTGACACCTCAGCAAATTCCTGGAGATGTGGCCTCTTAGCCGGCATTCTGAACTCTATTTCCTTTTAATACCAAGCAAGGTACCATGGTTAAACCTCGCCTTTAGATAGGTCTCGTATTCAAGTGTTCGGCGTCAAGTACTGATATTCGCTCCATATTTGATAGACTACTGCTTCGGGAAACTGACCATTGGGACCGATCTCGACCACATGACGACTAATGTCTTCGTCCCTGGGAATCATTTGGCACCTCCCTAACTGCCTCAAAACCCTGTGTGGAGCATAGGGTTGGATACTCCGGAGACCCATCAGAAGGAAATAAGGCCCGATAGCTGGCATATATATGATTTCATCAACGGGAAGCCACCCGAACGTCCACTCTATTGGCTTGCACATATAACACGGAGATGTGATACCCATTCTACAGCACCCTCTGGTAATCTAAGCCCATCAACCCTGTTATAAAATTCCTCTATGCAACTTTTTGTTGACGACTCAAAACTCATGAATTGAGGTCGATGGCACAAGTGTTCAATCATCTATATATGTAACAACAAGTTGCATCGTTTGAAGAAATATCCCCTGCTTTACAGGCTGTGAGGGCACAGAAAATTTCAGATAATACCATGGGTGCGAGGGTGCTCTTGGCTTGAGTGATCAAAGTGATGACGGCCCCGGCTATCCATATGTCAATATTTTCTTCCTTCCGTGGAAACATCAAAAGTCCTAAGAAGAATACTATAAATGTGAAATACTGGCGTTCCTGCCATTTTAGACGGTTTCCCTTGCTACAAAGTTTGTTTTCTCGGTCATTGAACCCCCTTATATGCCCATATCTTTGGTATATAACTGTGGAGTACAAAAACCCGCTGACAGATTTGGATTGTGAACCCCTCTGCTTATTTTCAATGAGTCCAGGAATTTGTGCACCGCGACGGCCCTTGGCGCAATCAAATACTTATGTCTTAGAGGAATTTTGGGAACACCAATATATCTAGTTATTTCTTCCAGGTCGGAGTGAGTTCAAAGTCGGGAAAATGAAATACGTTATGGGCCGGGTCCCAAAATGTAACTAATGATTTTATGATGTCTCCTCTAGGATTAATTTTCAACAACCCGTTAAGTCCTCCCAAGTGCGTTTTGACCCTGTTTTGCCCCGATTCACCAAGATCATTCCATCACATGTGTACCTCCAAAGGGATTTTGTTCATGACTTAGATTGGCAAATTTTGATTTGTGCTCATTCTGCACATTTATTAGGGTGATTAAGCAAAAACTCGTAATTTATCGGACTCAAAACAAAATTTAATTTTTTTTCTTTTTTTTTGAAATCTTCATTTCAAAAATAAAATCTCAGCCTTGTATATGGCCTTTCAACACTTCCGGGGGGAGATTTTAAGGTTGTGCCTACTACCGACCAAAATTTAAAAAATAATCCAATGTGGCTATTTTTGCAAAAACAGTAAAAACAGCCTTCCGGCGCCCCTCTAGGGACACTCGACTTATTTTGACAAAAACCGCTTTATTTATTAATCACCAACAAAATCTGGTTCTTTTTTTTTGGCTATTTTCATAAAATTGAAGTTGGGCATGATGGGGGTTGCCTACGTATATCCCACACCCTGTGAGAATCAACTAGCGTAGTTCGGGCAATTTTGGCAAAATTAAAAATCAACTTCTATTTCCTTTTCTTGCTCTTTTTTTTTGTTTTTGAAAATAAGACTCCTTTTTGGTTTTTTTCAAAAATTCGGCAGCACATCAGTGTCGTTTATGAAACATGTAAGTTCCTTCCTCATCCCTCACATGTTATCACTTGTCAAATTCCCCTCTCCTTTTCTTTCTCTCTTTTTCTTTTTCTCTTTTTCTTTTTCTCTTTTTCAAAAGCCGATCGGCATGCAAATCCAGAATAAATTCACAAGTAACACGCAAAATGCATCAGGATGGTCCATTATGTTGGGTACACCGGTCCTAGACGGATGCAACCCCTGTGTTGAGTTCCCTAAGTGAAATGCATGATGCAAATAATCATACCTACTAGGGATACGGCATGAGGTTAAGTTATTCTAGGTTCAAAACCTTCGTATAGGGTCTAGACTGTGTACCCGAGCAGACAACTCGAGTCGAGGAGGGGGCTACATACCGGGAACCAAAAGGCCATCCGGCTTTGTAACTTGTCTGAGCATCTTTCTTATTTGAAGGTATGACACTAACAGAATAAGGAGTCTCGACCAGTGAGCGCATCCCCGATGAGAAGAAACGGGTTTCGCAACAGTTTATATACACTCCAAATAATATTAAAGCGGTAAAACAACATTTAACACATTGGGCACAATTACGCAATAAAATTAGATAATAATAAAGCCAGATACAACAATTATTTAACGCTCGAATTCTTGAACCCTGAACCATATATTCTGGGTTCGATCCTCAACAGAGTCGCCAGAGCTGTCACACCTCCTTTTGTAACACTACAATTCCGGCGAAGGGCGTAAAAAGGGAGTTTTTCCAGTTAAAGGACAATCAAGAAGGGATTTATTTAATTAAGAGATTCCAGAGTCTCCACTTGGGATAATTCATAGTGTCCCAAGTCAGCGTTTAAATCCCAAATTGAGGAAGGTTAGACTCTGTATACAATCTGCGAGCCATAAGTACAAGTAAGTAATTCTGGTAACCTGGGAGAAGGTGTTAGGCACTCCCGAGTTCCGTGATTCTAGCACGGTTGCTCAATTGTTATACTTGGCTTAATTATCTTATTTTAATGAGCTTTAATGCGTATGTGCATATTTTAACCTTTAACCACTTTTATTTAATTTTAAGAAGATTGCAACGTTATTAAAACATGTCTCGAACCACGTCTTATAAATGCACCCCTGACTTTTGACATATTTCAACATCATTGAGATTTGGATTTGGGTCGCATAAATACGCACCTGTATTTAGGAAAGTAATTTATTTAAGACGTGCCTAAAGCAATTTCGTATTTTTAAATTTGCGAATACCACGAAAATTCACTATGTGGTGCACCTCGGATTCTAATTTGAAAAGGTGTTTGAACTAACCTCTGAGGGCCATAAATTGCATAATTTTGTAATATATGGCACGCCGATTTATTTTCCAAAAAGGAATTATATTCAAATGGAAGCAACCTTGAGCATTCTTGATTTCCCTGCAACTGTCACAAAGTCCAGATTTGAAATGGGCTCGGTAATTCTGGGGTGTTACAACTGTGAATCATACAAACCAATAGCATCAGGAATTTGTTCCATTCGCAACTGTAATTCTACATAGGCATGTTTATACACTCTCCGCATCTCCTTTTAAATTAATTAAACCAAAATCAAATTCGTGTTGACATGCCTTAATGAATCAAGTTTGTTATGACAGAGTCAGGTTACGTTATACTAGTTGTTCGATAAAGGTTGCCCAGAATAATGTGCTGAACTTACAACTTGAAGCACAAGCTAATTAAACCAAGGTTCAAATTTCGTACAAACAAACTACATGATTAACCTAATAGCCAATAACTACGAAAGCAAGATCCAAACTAGAGTTATGTATCAAGTGCAGCACAAAACTTCAAACCAATTCACTCGTTTTTAGCCACAAAACAGTGTCGAAACCTGGGAAACCAATCAGTCATTGGCCATTTAGAGAGTTTACAATCCCTCAGTGGAAGGCCAGATTAACTACAAAATAACCCAATATACCTACTAGGCTCTTAATAGGATTCAGAATTAAGCAACAAGGCTAAATGTTCAATTATACAGCACCAAAATTTAATTGGACACAGCTTTGTAACCAATGAGCCCTATGCAAATACCCTAAGCAAATCGCACATATGCAGATGTAATCTCAACCAAATCAGATAACTACATCAAATTCCGGATGAAAATCAAAGCATATAATTAACTCAATGAAAACAACGCCGTATTTGAAACTAAGCTTTCCATTTCACCTTTTAGCTCAAACATTCACATGGGGTAGAATATAGAAGTGTACCTGGAAATGAGAGTAAACAAGGGGTAAGATTCAGCAGCAGTCACAAAATAGCAGAATAAGCAGTTTAAAACAAAATTTCAAACAGGTAAAACAACCCAGAACATAGCTTCAGTCCAAACAATGGACCAAGACACTCTAATCAAGCTTCATTTAATTCAGTTTTCTAATTTCAGCTAATCAAAACTTGTTTCAGCCCCAAGAGAAGTTCAAAAATTACTAGAAGAACTCAATGAAACAGTGTTTTTCTGAAGTTTTTAGCCGTCTAGAATTTCAATTCTTCAACCCTTGCCCTCTAAGGCAAGAATTAATTCCTTTATAGGCAAGGCAAGTAGGGCAACCCTTAGGTTTAGTTATTTCATTTTAATCCCTACTTAAATGACTTGTTGACCAAGTTAAACTACCATACATTCTGAAATTCAACAACAACCCTTACTAGAAGCTTCCTATTTTTGTTGTGAAAGATTCTCTAACCTAGTTATACCCAAATAACACTTTAAGGTCTTATTAGTTACCCTGAAAAAAACACCCAGAACCTGGGTCCAATTGACCTGAGCTAATGGGTCCAAATAAGCCCAATTTAGTTCCCTCCCGGGTTGTTCAATCCATTGGAACCCAAACGAATTTAAAAGGGTTTGTCTATTGTTATCTTAAATTTTCCCAAATGAAGAAATCCGGAAGATTTAATCCAAAACCCAAAGAGAAAAATAAACCACACTGATCAACCAATGGAATAACAATACTACTAAATGGAGTCGTGCATGAACAAACTAACCCTGATACAAACAATCAAAGAATCAAAAAAAAGAAGAAGGGATGGAAGACGGGTGCAATATAGAAATTACACTAAGTATAACAAGATAGAAGAAATACCTAATGAAATGCTCGGACAGAAAACTTGAATCAATTCTGAGGTTATTCATGTGCTTTTCCATCAAATATACGTAAATAGCCTGAGAATGAACTCAAAACCTTGATGGATGCTTTAATTGGAAAGATTTGGATTTCCAGGGTTAAACCAGCTTCAAGATTCGAGGGTTTTTGGAGTTATTCGAATGAAACAACGTGGGATTTGGGATGGGGGAGAGTCTGGTGGTCATTGGATATAGACTTGGTGGGAAAAGGGTCGGCGCCGCCGTACACGGCGGCGGAGTCCATGTTTCTCGCTCAAATTCGAGAGGCTGGGGTGGGGTTTGAGCGATGGTGGTTGCATATTTGGGTAGAGGAGAGGGAGGCAGATCAACGGTGTAATTTTGGATAGGATTGGATGATCGCCGCCAGTGGAGGCGATTTCCTGTCGGCGGTTTATGGTGGTGGATGTTCTGGTCTAAGAGAGAGACGGGTAGGGGGTCGAAGTACAGGGTACGAGGTTTAGACATTGATATGGGAGATGGGAAGGTGAGGGTAGCCGTTAGATTGAGGGGGATCAACGGCTCAGATCGATCAACCCAAACGACGTCGTTTGGCATTGAGCGAGATTGAACCGGGTTGGGGACAATTTTTGGACCAGGTTTTGGATATTTTAAATGGGTATGGGGTCTTTTGGGTTGGGATTTTATTTAAAAAGGCCCAAATTTGGGTCTTCAAGTTTTCAGCTTTCTTCTATTTTCTTTTTTTATTTTTTCTTTCATTTTTATTTTCAAAAATTATAAAAATCCTAAATTAATTGCAAAATTTCAATTTTATCTATAAAATGTAAACTAGTCTTATATAATTATTATCAACACAAAATTAAAGGGAAAATTTCTAAAATGAAAACTAAAAGAGCAATTTGAACCTATTTTTTGTTTTGTATTTTATAAAATAATTAATTGCTAATTAATGCTTGAAAATGTCAAATCTACTTTAAAATGTGCTTGCGACATATTTTTTTATATTTTTTATCTAAATCAAAAATGCAAACAAATTGATTTTCATATCTAAATCAACACGAGCGCCATGTATGATTAAATGGTGAATGGCGCACCCACCCATCACGCTGGTATTTTTAATTTATATTAAGACAAGAACACGAACTTAACCCCGATTTTGCTTTACTTCATCTAAAATTCAAGCCGTATTTTTGAAGCCTAAAATATATTCTAACATCCCAATTAACTACATATTCCCACCCTACTGTAAATCAATTAATTTATGCAACAAAATGAAACTAGAGCGTACAGATGACAAAGGAAGATTAAGCGAACAAATATGTATCGAAAACACAACTGCTACAAAAAATCAATTAAGTACATGTTGATTGCTATTCCGCGAAGCAGAAATCGATTACAATTATTCCTTGCGCGTCTGTCCATAACAAGCTTTCAAGTGGCAATGTAAGATTTTAGCTCGTAGAAAAACTATAAGTTGTTTAAGAATTATTCAGCAAGAACAAACAACAAGGTAGTTCATCTGTTTATTTGAGAGATGAAATTAATAATAACTGTCATCAATATTACGATCAATCTATTCAATCTATGAACCAAATTACACATACTTTACATTCTTAAATATAATTCAACTCCTAACAATTGCACCATTATTTCTGGATCCAAGTAATTAGAAAGAGAACGAAAACAAGCAAACATAAATTTCCTTAAGCTCGAATAGTTACCATTATTAATCAAATTTTAGATCCAACTTTAAACCAATCACGCCTAATTTCAAATCCTCTACTAACACTACTTTAAGCTAATGATTTAGCCAGAATCAAATATACAAGAAATCCAGCACTACCTAACAGAATCTAGCCATCAAAATAAGAAGGAAAAGCATTATACTAAACTAACATGATTTCATTCTCAATTACAACCCATGTTAAACAAACACATTAATTAAAACTCCAAGATCTACATAGTGATGCTATAACTGAAAGGAGAAGAGGTGAAGTCTGCCAAACAACATCCCATTTATCTCATTTTCAACTCATGATTCAAATTACACATCAAGTGAGATCCATAAGGATCAAAAAACACCTGGGAAAAGAGGATACAAAAAAGAAATGAGATTCAGTAGGCTTAGTAGTTGGCAGCGAGTAACACAGCTCCCAGATTCACGAAAAAATAAGCAAAAGAACCAACTCAAACCAAGTGGTGCAATACAAACCCCAAAACCCAACTTCGTAGCTATTTTTAAACCTGAAATCAATTCATATCAATCTCAAATAAACTAGAAGGTATTTTCAGGACAGGAAACTATCAAAAATCAATAAAGAAATCAATAAAATAGTAGAATATGGTCGTCTGTGTATATTTGAAATTCTAGCACTCAAGCCTTTCCTTGAAAGCAAGAATAGATGCCTTTATAAGAAAGGCAAGTAGGGCAACCCTTAGGTTTTGATTTTTTGCAATTCTGCCCTTTTTTCAATTCTTGTTTTAGCTTAGGAACCCCTCAAATTTTGACTTGCTGGCCAAGCTAACCAACTACAGGTTTGAAATTCAATTAAAACCCCCACCCAAGCTTCCTGCAAGCTTCTAAATTTGTTACACTAAGATTTCCTAATCTGAATTGCACAACTTAACCTTTTACCCTTTGAAAATTACCCTAAAACCATCTTGGGTCAAATTGACCAGGCTAATGGGTCCACAGACCCTAAATTTGATCCCTATTTGGGCATGTTGCTATTTGCAAACCAATTACACCACTTATGGGCCCAAATTAGAGCTAAACAAAAATTTCCCAAACATACAAACCTGGAACCATTATTTAAAAACAACCGAAACAAGAAGCAAAATTAAATGAGCTAACCAATCTGATTTCATAACAACAGATTAACTCAATTATGGACCTAATTTTACTGGTTAGGTGATTACACTGATAATAAAATGAAAAACAATAATTATGCCGTTAACACCAAGGAATCAAGAAAAACAGGATCGAGGGAAAACAAAAGAAATCAGAGGCCAAGTGTTTCTCAAAGAAGAAGAATAAGAAGAAAAAGCTAACAAGGCCAGTGACAAAAAACTCGGGTTCCAACGAATTTCAATCCTTATGAAATAAGTGATGGATGAGGATACAAGAACAACACAAAAGGGAAGAAACAAAACTTACCGGATCAAAGCCTGAAACCTATGGCGACTCAAACCTCTGATTTCGTCCTCCAATAACATTAGTCGTTTGCTCTTAGCAAAACAAACAAATAGTGTTATCAAAGGACAGAATCAAACCAAACTGAAAAAGATCGAGACAGAAAAGCCTTCATGCATAGGTTTAGGTGTTTAGGTTGGACCTTCAAACTAATATTCGAACCGTTGAAACTTAATTCGAGGGAAAATGAGTTATGAATGAGGAAGAGGGAACCATGGGGATTTCGGGGTATTAGTTTGGTGGTGAACAGAGGTGGCGCCGCCACCGGAGGAACGAGGGCGGTGCTAGGGCTTCTAAAATTTTAGGCACTCCAGGGAGATTTGAAAAAAATAATGGTTGGAGATTTGGGATGAGGTGGAAGAAAGGAGGTTGTGGTGAATATTTGGTGGTGATTAGAGCTGAAACGTCATAACAATGGCGGTTTGAAGCTCAGGAAGGGAGACTTCAAAGTGAAAGGGTGTTTGGAAGGGACTGAACTGGTCACTGAAGAATTTGGACAGTTTTATGTGAGATTGTAGAAGTATTTACACCCGTTGGATGATGGATGATGGATGATGGACGATTCAGATCAATTCAAGCGTTGGGAACTCCATACTACGTCGTTTAGAGGCTGGCGAGGTAATGGTGGTTTGGGCCATGGTTTAATGGGTTTGCGATGAAATTTTTTGGTCCTGGGCATTTGATTTTAAAGAACAGTCCCAAACTTGATCTCAAATTTTTCTTCTTTTATTTCAAAACAAGTTGTCCTAAAATTCTTATTTTTTCCAAAATTAGAATAATTCTTAAATTAATTCTTAGAAACTAATTAACTAAAATAAAATCACTAATTAAACCTAAATGATAATTAATACAATTAATTACAAACAAATTAAAAGAGGAGCTAGTTAAAATAAAAGCTAAATTTAAAAATGCAGATTGCACTATTTTTTTATTTTCTTTTTGTAAAATAACTTGATTAATAATTATTGCAAAATTAACTCCTAAATGCACATGCAACACCTTTTTTTGATTTTTCATTAATTAAAATGCATTGACGAAAATGAAAATATTTAACAGAAAATGCCAGAAAAATCTACAAAATTGCAAACACTGGAAGAAATTATTTTGTTTTGAATTTATGGGAGTAATTCATATAGGAAAAAAATCACGTGCTCGCAGCTGCCTCTCTTTGCTCAGAAACACGAAGAGTTTTTGTGCAAAGACACAATGAGCGGATACGAGTGATTTTTGCCCGTTTGAATACATCGTGCAAAGACTTTTTTGAAAGATTTGACTGCACCCTGCTTCTAAGGCTGCCTACATATCCTTGGCTATAAAGGAATCAGGTTAGTGTAGTTTGGGAGTGTTTGTAACTGGGACTACCACGAAGCTGTGATTTCACTATTGTTGTTGCCGCTACTACTTACGGAACCCCTTATTATACCATGTCAAAAAAAAAAAGGTAGACTAAGCTATGACTTATGGATTACAAAATAACCTATCTATGTCTTAAAACTTACTCTCAATCCTTGTTGCCTTGTTGATTTGCATTTCTTCTTATGAAACTCCTTGTTGCATGGTTTCTATGTTTCCCTTTCTCAAGGTGGATGCCTGATTGCTGAACTCAAATTGTGTTCCCTTATTCTTCGGGTGGGTGCATGATTACCAAGACTTGAATTGTATTTCCTTGTTCTCCAGATGGGTGCCTGGTTTCCAAAAACTCGAATTGTATTCTCTTGTTCTCCAGGTGAGCGCTTGATTGCCAAAACTGAATTGTATTCCCTTGTTCTCCAAGTAAGTGCTTGATTGCCAAAACTCGGATTGTATTCCCTTGTTCTCCAGGTGGGCAACTAAATACCAAAAACTTGAATTGTATTCCCATGTTCTCTAGGTGGGCGCTAATTGCCAAAACTCGAATTGTATTCCATTGTTCTCCAGGTGGGCGCCTGACTGCCAAAAACTTGAACTGTATTCCCTTGCTCTCCAGGTGGACGCTTGCTTACCAAAAACTTGAATTGTATTCCCTTGTTCTCCAGGTGGGTGTCTGATTACAAAAACTTGAATTGTATTCCCTTATTCTCCAGGTGGGTGCCTGATTACGAAAAACTTGAATTGTATTCCCTTGTTCTCCAGGTGGGCGCCTGATTACCAAAAACCTGATATGTTTTCCCTTGTCCTCCGTGTGGGTGCCTGCTCGGATTGTATTCCTTTGTTCTCCAGGTGGATACCTGATTGCCAAAACTCGGATTGTATTCCCTTGTTCTCCAGGTGGGTGCCTGACTGCCAAAAACTTGAATTGTATTCCCTTATTCTCCAGGTGGGTGCCTGATTACCAAAAACTTGAATTATATTCCCTTGTTCTCCAGGTGGGCGCCTGATTACCAAAAACTTGAATTGTATTCCCTTGTTCTCGAGGTGGGCGCTTGATTGCCGAAACTTGAAATGTATTCCCTTGTTATCCCGGTGGGCACCTGATTTCCAAAACATGAAATGTATTCCCTTGTTATCCAGATAGGTGCCTGATTGCCAAAACGTGAAATATATTCCCTGCTAATCCAGGGCGCCTGATTGCTAAAACATGAAATGTATTCCCTTGTTATCCAGGTGGGCGCCTGATTACCACAACTTGAATGTATTCCATTGTTATCCAGATTGACGCCTACTTTCCAAAATATGAAATGTATTCCCTTGTTATCCAAGTAGGCGCCTGATTGTCAAAACTTGAAATGTATTCTTTTTATCCAGGTGGGTGCGTGATTGCCAAAACTTGAAATGTATTCCCTTTTTATCCAGGGAGGCGCCTGATTGCCAAAACTTGAAATGTATCCCTTGCTATCCAGGTGGGCGCCTGATTTCCAAAACTAGAAATGTATTCCATTGTTCTCCAGGTGGGCACCTGATTACCAAAACTTGCATTGTATTCCCTTTTTCTCCGGATGGGCTCCTGATTACCAAAACTTGAATTCTATTCTCTTGTTTTCTAGGTGGGCGCCTAATTACCAAAATTTGAATTTTATTCCATTGTTCTCCAGGTGGACGCCTGATTACCAGAACTTGAATTGTATTCATTTATTCTCCAGGTGGGTGCATGATTTCAACAAAATAGAAAAAATAAAGAAAATTTTATGCCCCCGCTAGGTAGCTGAGCATATTTGTGAGTATTAACCGAATCATGTTACCAAATATTCTAAGAATTTTAAAGCTAGATCACATTATCCAGGAGGTCCCTGACAACTCCTAGCTAAATGAAAGTTTTTAAATCTAAATTATATCTTCTAAAGGTATGATTTCCGCTAAATATTATTATCTAAGAAAGTATTCAAACTACATCCCATTATCCAGGAGGGTCCGGAAAATCAAGTACTATCTTAAAAGTGATAATTTTTACTGTTGAATTACGCCTCCCTACAACATAGCTTACGTTAAATCTTATTATCTAGTGGAAGTCTTAAAAGTAAGTCTCATTATGCAAGAGGGTCCTGAGAACTCCTAATTGAATCTTATCTTAATCATGCAAACTTTGAAACCAACTTATATTCCTTGGGGTACATTTATGCTAGAGTTTGCTACTTATGATTATTTCTATTTTTAAACTAGGTCCCATATTTCAGGACGGTCCTGACAATTTCTAATTGAATACTATCTTAAACATGCAAACTTTGAAACCAACTTATATTCCTTGGGTTACATTTATGCTAGATTCTCTACTTATGATTATTTTGATTTTTAAACTAGGTCCCATTTTACAGGAGGGTCCGGAAAACTTACCATCAAACCTGTCTGGTGCCTGCCTTTCCTTGCGGTGGGTTTCTCCGAACAAATAAAATTTATGCCCTTGTTTCAATCAAATAAAAAACTTGTCAGTTTAAATGTGGTGGTTGGTTTGTGGCCTTGACTTTGAGGGTGATTGCTCTTTCACTTCCCACGATAACTTATTTCCACTTGAAGACCTTGTTGTTTATTGACTAACCATTTTCTATGTCATCCTTATCACTGAAAATACCTTTTCTCCATTCAGATCCAATATCCTCTATTGTTCCATTGCTCATGAACTGGCATCTACCAAACCTTTGTGTCTCATATGAATCCCAAAGTACATCCATTGCCCCCGCTCCGTGTGTATGTTGTTCTTTCTTGACTTAAACCATTTGCCTTAGCCTTGAGGTCTGTTGCTTTTTCACTTGCTATGATAACTGATTTCCATTCGAGGATCTTTTTTGTTCATTGCCTAACCACTTCCTTTGTCACCCTTAACACAGAAAGTACCTCTTCGCCGTTCAAACCCAAGACCTTCTATATGTTACATTGCTCTTGAACTGGCATTTACCAATATTTGTGTCTCACATGAACCCCAAAGCACGAAACTTGTCGCCTCTTCATTGCGTATGCTGTTCTTTTTTGACTTAAGACACTGGTCCTATCCTTGAGGTCTACGGCTGCCTCATTTGCCGAGATAACTTTGATTTCTACTTGGAAGGTCTTGCTTATCATTGGTTAACCACCCTTTTGTCAATCTTATCACAAAAAATAACTTTGATCTGTTCACCCTAGCCCTCATTCTGTTGCAATGTCCATGAATTGATATATACCAAAGCTTGTGTAATTGACACGAATCCCAAAGCATGTTGATTGTTACACGCTCAGTGCGCTTGTTGTTCTTTTTGGACATATGACACTTTGATGTTCTAACCAAATCCCTCTTTGTGCAATTGAAAATCTGGTGGCAAATTTTGAAGTCATTTCTCACATGTTCTAACCAAACTAACTCAGGAAGAGGAAGTAAACAAGACAAAAGGAACAGAGCAGAGGAAAATGAAAAGAGGTGATTCCTAACAAGAAAACTACAAAGTAGAAACCTATCGGATGTGGATACCCACATTAATGACCATGACATGCGCATGCGGGCCTATTCTATTAAGAAAGTATGATGTTCAACTCTTGTTGTACCCCTAACACGTGAAACTAGGCTTCAATGCTCTGATTATCCCATCTGAATCACGATCCTTATTCGACTTGTGTTGCCCGAAGGGTTTTTGCCATCAAGCCTCTCTTATTTTGTTCTTTCTCTCAACTTACAATCGCCTCAAGGTTCTTGTGAAGGCTTTCACAAATAAGACTCTCATTTTCATTATTTTTTCTGCTTGGACCGCAATGTTGCCCCTAACATGAATCACCTCTACTTGCTCGACGTGGCATCTCTCGAAGACAGGTTAGAAGGTCTTTTTTCAGACCGTAACGTGGGATTTTGAATAGGGTTAGAAATAAATGGTATCAAAGGCTTGAAAAAATTCAAATGGGTTCAAAATCACAACTTTTGGAATCAAATTTCTTACCACAACCACAACTCTGCCCCGGTTTCTTTGTTTGGGACTTTTTGGGATTTTTATTTTGATGGGAACAAACCGTGAGGCTGACTACATATCCTTAAAAGAAATCAGGTCGAACGTAGTTCATGTAATAGAAATTTCTTTGTTGTTGTGATTTTTCTTTCTTTTTTCTTCCTCTTTCTCTTTTTTCTTTTCTTTCTTCATTTTCCCTTTTGTTGTTTTGTTGTTTTTTTCTTTTTCTTTTTCTTCTTTTTTTCTTCTTCTTTTTCTTCTCTCTCTTTTCATTTTCCTTTACTAATCTTCTACTATACATATCTGATCTTTGCTACCGATACCAAAGGAGGGGTACGAAAGAAAATAAATACGGTTCATAGGGGGTAACAAAGGATAAAGTGTTTAGATAGCAGAACAAAATGCCTTCGTCTTTCCAATCTCCAAAACATGCCAAGTGCAAACTACACAATTAAACAAACCAAGGAAAATATTTGTAACATCTTTTTATTGTACCATATTTGATAACCAAATCCACATATTCGCCTTCTACATCTGTTGAGTACAAAGCACCATTGGACAACACTCTCACTCTCCTTACCATGAATGGCCCTTGTCAATTTGGCAAACTTGCCTTTAGGATTTCTTTGTGTTCTATCTGCCCCAGTTTCACATGGTTTAGGCTTACAAATTATCTCAAAGTGTCCAAATCTGTTCCTATTTCCCTCGAGTGCCCCTATCATCTTCAAAATTATTTCAATGCTTCATGACTAACTTTTTTAGCCTAGGCCGCGAATTACGCATGCATCTCATGTCACTAGAGCCAACGGGGAAAGAACTGTGGAAAGAAAAGAGAACTAAGCAAAAGAAAATGACTAGAAATAACAGAAACAAGGAAATTGTATTAGACAGACGGTGAAACGGTTCGAACAACAAGACAACAAAACTAGGCTGGGGTTACAACCTTGGAAAAAACCTAGACAACACTAAACGAGCTACTACGACTAAACAAACCAGGCAAAATGAAATGATTGAAGGGTTTGAGTCACAAGACAATATCCGGATTACAACCCGGAAATAACCCGGACAACAGAAATGACAACAAAATAAACCAGCAAAACTCCACTCCGGCTGATTAAGAAATGGAGCGCCTCCCCAATTACCAAGCATGGAATCTTACCCACTGAGTTCCGCATCAATATTACCAAGACCATTATCAACTTTAATCAACAAGTTCCCAAGAGGATTCGCATGCTCCCTGCCACTATCATTGACCACAAATACCCCTTCTAGTATCATTCTTTCTATTTTCCTTTTCAAAGAGCGATAGTCTTCAATGCTATGTTCTTGGACATTGGAGTGGTACATACATCGCACAGCAGGATCAAAGCCTTTCACATATGGATCTGGAGTATAGCCGAGGAGCGACTCAACCAGGCCAAAATGCTTTAACTTTTCAAACAAACTTGTGTAGGATTCTCCGATGTGCATGAAATTATCTTTTTTGCTTTGTTTCCCTCCATGCCTCAGTTTTCTAGGATTATTGGATTCTTGAAAATGTTGTGAAGGCACACGTGAATTTTGGGATATTGGTGCCTGCCCTAGGGAGTGACCAAGTGATTGGGCAGATGGCCGGATATTGTTCGGTGGATAATATTGAGGTGGATTATGTGGAACTCGGGATAGGATTGGGGTTGGGGTTGAGGCTGAACATGTCTAGCAAGAACGCCCACTGGACCCTATCGTCGGGGGGGCTTAGCAACACCTTTTCTATTAATGGGATGACTATCCCAAGTGACTTGTTCATTCCATCTGAGCCAAAATTCCCTAAAACTTCCCTTGGGTTTCTTTTCCATCTGAGATAGGGAGGAGCGGTCTGGGACAATATCTATATTGTTTTGAAAGTGTCGCACAAAATCTTTAGCCATGTCATCCCGGGTATGCCACTTACCGACATCTTGACGAGTATGTCATTCCAAAGCTGCCCCAGTCAGGCTCTCACTAAAATACGTCACCAGCGATACTTGCCAACTTTTCTCATTTCACTGCAGTAACCCCTCTGGTGGGCTACTAGATCTTCCCGCGCATCATTCAAATTAAACTTCAGCATCTCATCTTGCTCCACTATCTTAGCAAGCTTTGTAGTCTCACCGGGAGGCTCAAAATGAGGAGCGTGTAAAGTATGGACTTGAGATCTTAAAAATTGGTTCTGGAGCACAGTTTTGAGCATCGGGGACTGATGGTGGAGAGCGCCCACTAATCCAAGCTTGGTATATTTCGGACATCTGTTTTTTCAACCTTAAGAACTCTTCTTTCAACTCAGATTCTGATTCAACAATTCCCTTAAACGGATCAACCACCCCGGTGTCAGTGTTTTTGCTAGCCATAGCTACCTTGCTCTTTGACCTTGTGTTTTATGGATGAGTTACTTTAAAACCATAAATCAACCACCTTTGTGCTATGAAGATATCAAAAGGAACAAAATGGGGTCATTCCGCTAGCGTTAGGGAATTTAACAACAAAAATATCACATTGCTTGCAATGCATCTAGCAACAATTAATGGTTCTAGAATGACTTCGAGGGTCATAAGATCACTTGGCATCATCCCAATTTGTTCGTTTGAATCTTCTCTTTTCTTTTCTTTCCTCGCACTTCTTAGCTCCCTCATTTTTCCTCTTTTTTTTTCTTTTTTGATTATTGCTCTTTTATTCCCTCTCATTTCTCACATCCCATAATTTCACCATCTTGTTCTTCATTTCTTTTTTCCTCTTTTTTCTTTCTTTTTTTCCTTTCTTTCTTTTTCTTTTTGAAAAATGATTCGATCAGATCTTTGCGTAGTTCTAAAACATCGAGAGTAAAGCAAACAAACTGACGTTCTCCTTTTTTTTCTTTTTTAGGAAGAAAATCTAAAGAATAAACCACTGAAAAATATTTTGAATTTTCATTTGATATCCTGACGTAAGATTTTGAAACAAGCAATAAAGGATATTAAAAAAATATTTTTAAATTTCAATTTTGATTGCCTAAAGGAAAACTTGTAATGATAAACGAAAGATAAAGTGTGTTTTTATACAATGTCCTAAAGTTGTAGTAAAAATAATTTAAAATTTTTTTGTATTTATTTCTCATTAATTTCGCAAAGAAAAAAACAGAACATAATTCTGTTGGGATTTTTCACAGATGTTTGCGAAATAGAACACAATTTTGTTGTTTTTTCTTCGGCAACATGAAGAGAGAACTTCTGCTTGCATGCACTATGAAAAGGAGAACTATGAATGACACCAAATCTCTTTATGCCAATATCCATGCCACCATTGCACATGTCAAAAAGAATCTTAACCGTCTCTTTTGGAGCTTCTACTAGCTCAATAGTCTTGCTTTCTTTGTCCTTAAGCTGCTTAGCATAAATTTTCCTAATAGTTTCTTTCCTCTGTGATCTTTTGCAATCAACTATTTCACATTTCTCTTTGGTTCTTTATATTCAACGTGGAACTGCTTTAAAGCTCTTGTATCTTGTTTATACATTCTAACTTCCTTTGTTTCGAGATCCTTCTCAAGCATAACTATCTTACTCATTGTAGCTTCTTGCTCAGTATTAGTATGCCTTTTGAAATCCACAAACTTGGTTCTTATATGTCCAAACATATATTCCTTTATTTTTAGCTCCTTCTCGAGCAAAGCAATCTTCCTGGCTGCATATTATTACTCCTTCTCATGTTTCTCAATCTTACTTGTTTCTCCTTCAAAGAACTTTTTTTATTGCTAGAATTTGTATTATTAAGGAAATTTTTAACAGAAATGTAAAAACGTAATTTTTGGATTTTTGATCTATAACACATTTTCCAGATGCAAAATAGGAAATCATTGAATCTACAACTTGATCCTCAATGGCTATGTTGAAGTCATTTGCATCTACAACTTGATCCTTCTTGTCCTAAAGGCCTTCAACTCGCAAGTATTCACAATATATAGCCAAAGGGCATCCACATGTAGCACGATAAAAAGCAGATAGCCAACTTTTGAAGACAGCAAACTCAAGTATGTTGGAATTAGAAATTGTTTGTGTATAATGTTTTAGAACTTTAAATATTCCAGCAGGTTCATGCTGAGAAAGTAGGAGTCTAACAGTTTCTCCTTCAGGCACTCGAACTCCCTTTTTAATTCCAGCATTCACTGCCAATGGCCAAGTGAGTCCACCACGACTCTCTTCAGAGATGCGTTGGCAAGTCATACCGAATTCCACAAGCACGCTAATTTCATCCAAGGCCTTTTCAATAGCATATACGAAGCTCCTAGAAGTACTATGCTTCGACATTTTTCAATGTGGTCCACTAAAGGTTCCAACTGTGCAGGGGGCACCAAGAAAATGAGCCATCTCCAAAGTATGCAACTAGCAATCGACCTGTTTGACTAAACTTCAAAGCAAAGCCCGACAATGAACCATGGATGACTTTTAATCTTGCCCCGAACAAAATCACCCACAATATACACATGTTTTACACTCCTTGAATCTTCCCCAGAATTATCATCTTCTGTTTCCCCATCAACCACCTCATTTTTCCATTTTGTCAGTTTCATTCTCCTTTACATTCATTCCCTTAAACAAATGCCCCGATCTTTGCTCTTCTTCTGTTCTGGGAGTTTGATATACACTAAACCACAATAACAACAAAATAAATAAATTAAAAAAAATTCGACAAACTTACTAAACTATGACATACTTCAATATCCTTTAAAAGATTTGATATTACTGTACAAAACTAGAAGGTAAAAAGATTACATTAAAAGAAAAACAGAAAATCTTCTTTTAATCCAATCTTGAATGAGTGATCCTGACTAGATGGTCCTAGGTATCTATCATGCTCAAACTCCGGTAAGTAGATCCACACCTGTATAAGAAAACTTAAACCTTAAACCAACACTATATGAGACAAAAATATTTTTGCAAAATGACTTATTCAGCCAAAAGGTGGCTAGAAGTGCAAAATTTAGCGAAGACCCCGCAAAACCAAGAACCTAAGGTTTACTAGGAATACCAGACCCTATGTGGGTTGCCTATGTCTCATGCCCCAAAAGACGAGAATCAGGTATGCGTAGTTTGGGCAGATTAGATACAGGCGAAAATTTAAAAAAAAACAGCTAAATTAGAGAAAATATATTTTGTCTTTTCCTTGAAAATGATGAAACATGCAAAATCTTTTTGGATTTTCTTTTTCCCCTTTTTATTTTTGATTTTCGAAAAACGATGACAACAATGCAAAATCTTTTTTTTTATAGAATTTTCAGGCTCTTTTCTTTCCTTGACAAAAATGTGACACAAAACATAATTGGACCCCACTAGCTTTATCTTCACACTTCACCCTCTCTTTTTCCTTTTTCCTTTTCTTTTTTTTCCATTTTTTCATTTTCTCTCAACTATCATTTGTCCGTCAAATGACCCATTTACCCTTGAATAAATGCAACATATAGCACATAGAATGCATCAAGATTGTCTGTTATTTTGGGTACACCTGTCCTAGACGGACCCAACCCCTGTGTTGAGTTCCCTAAGTTGAATGCGCATGATTCAAAGAAACGTTCCTACCAGGGATCCGGCATGAAGCTGTGTTTTTCTAGGTTTAAATCCTAGGGTTTTGTCCTAGACTTAAGGTACCCAAGCGGACAACTGGAGCCGAGGAGGGAACGACGTACCGGGAGCACTAATGTTTGTCCGGCCTTGTCGCCTGCCCAACCTCGCTCTATTTGGTATAATATCTAAATAAAAACGGGCTACGCAAACGTATGCACCATTTTCAGAAGACTCAGAGGGGTGGTAAGAGATAATTATATACAATTCAACAATACTAAAGCGATAAACATATAGCATTTAGCACGAAAAGGTTCTCATAATACAGTAATATCAACAATAAATAAAGCCAAGCAAAAATCATAAAACAAGCTCGAATTCCTGAACCCTGAACTAGAAATTTTGGGTTCTTGTCCCCAACAGAGTTGTCAGAGCTGTCACACCTCCTTTTTTACACTGCACCCGTGAAGAGCATAGAAAGGGAGTTTTTCCAATTGAAAAACAATTGAAACGGGATTTATTTATTAAGAAATCCAGAGTCGCCACTTGGGATAATTAATGGTGTCCCAAGTTATCGGTTTAAATCCCGAGTCGAGGAAAAGGTTGACCATGTAGTACAGTCTGCGAATCATAAATCCGGGTAAGGAATTTTGTTAAACCGGGAGAAGGTGCTAGGCACTCCCGTGTTCCGTGGTTCTAGCACGGTCACTTTGATCGTACTTGGCATATTAAAATTATTTAATTACTGATTTAAAACCTATGTGCCTTTACCTCTTACCGTCTTTAAATAAAAAAGATTATCTTGAAACGGGTTACGCATACGTATGCCCATTTGTTTGGTGCGTCAAAAATCATGTTACGCGAATGTGTCCACAACTAATAATGCTTTATTTAGTATTAAGAAAAGTTTAGCCGAAATTGCGCGAACTCATACTCCGGTATTGTTTTTAGAGATCGTGGTCATGTCACCGAAATTATCCACGACCACGATAGTATATTAAATGTGCCGAAAGCATACTACAAAAATCTTTCATTTTCTATCTAAATCAACACGAGGGCCATGTATGATTAAATGGTGAATGGCGCACCTCGAACTATTAGTAGCCTATGAAAACCAATTTTATTATTAAGAAAAGTTTGACCGAAGTTGCGCGAATGCATACTTCGAATTTGTTTTAGAATCGTAATTATGTTACGCGGACGTATACACAATCACGATGGTATTTTTAATTTATGTTAAGACAAGAACACGAATTTAACTTTGATTCTGCTTTACTTCATCTAAAATCCGAACCCTATTTTTAAAGCCTAAAATATATTCTAACATCCCAATTAACTACATATTCCCACCCTACTATAAATCACATTAATTTATGCAACAAAATGAAACCAGAACGTACAGATGATAAAGGAAGATTAAGTGAACAGATATGGATCGAATACACAACTACTACAGAAAATCAATTAAGTACATATTGATTGCTATTCCGTGAAACAGTCCATAATAAGCTTTAGTGTAAGATTTTAGCTCGTAGAAAAACTATAAGTTGTTTTAAGAATTATTCAGTAAGAACAAACAACGAGGTAGTTCATCTGTTTACTTTAGAGATGAAATCAAGAATAACTGCAATCAATATTATGATCAATCTATTCAATCTATAATTAGGAACAAGTCCTCATTGCCTAAACAAAATCGCACATACTTTACATTCTTAAATACAATTCAACTCCTAACAATTGCACCATTATTTCTGGATCCAAGTAATTAGATAGAGAACGAAAACAAGCAAACATAAATTTGCTTAAGCTTGAATCCTTACCATTATTAATCAAATTTTAGATCCAACTTTATACCAATCACGCCTAATTTCAAATCCTCTACTAATACTAATTTAAGCTAATGATTTTGCCAGAATAATATATACAAGAAATCCAGCACTACTCAACAAAATCAAGCCATCAAAATAAGAACGAAAACCATTATACTAAACTAACGTGATTTCCTTCTCAATTATAAACCGTGTTCAACAAACACATTAATTAAAACTTCAAGATCTACATAGTGATGGTAGAACTGAAAGGAGAAGAGGTGAAATCTGCCAAACAACATCCCATTTATCTCATTTTCAACTCATGATTCAAATTACACATCAAGTGAGACCCATAAGGATCAAAATATACCTGGGAAAAGAGGAAAAAAGAAGACGTGAGATTCAGTGGGCTTAGCAGTTGGCAGCGAGTGACACAACTCCCAAATTCAAGAAAAATCAGCAAAAGAACCAACTCAAACCAACTGGTGCAAAACAAACCCCAGAACCCAACTTCGTAGCAATTTTTAAACCTCAAATCAATTCATATCAATCTCAAATAAACTAGAAGGTATTTCAGAACGGGAAACTTTCAAAAAATAATAAAGAAATCAATGAAACAGTAGAAATTTAGCCGTCTATGTATATTTGGAGTTCTAGCACTAAAGCCTTGCCTTGAAAGGCAATAATAGATGCCTTTATAGGCATGGCAAGTATGGCAGCTCTTAAGTTTTGATTTTTTGCAATTCAGCCCTTTTTCAATTCTTTTTTTAGCTTAGGAACCCCTCAAATTTTGACTTGCTGGCCAAGCTAACCAACTACAGGTTTGAAATTCAATTAAAGACCCCCACCCAAGCTTCCTGGAAGCTTTTAAATCTGTTAGACTAAGACTCCCTAACCTGAATTGCACAACTTAACCTTTTACCCTCTGAAAATTACCCTAAAAACCATCTTGGGACAAATTGACTAGGCTAATAGGTCTACAGACCCTAAATTGGATCCTTATTTGGGCATGTTGTTATTTGCAAACCAATTACAACACTTATGGGCCTAAATTAGATATAAACCAATATTTCCCAAACATACAAACCTAGAACCATTGTCTAAAATCCAACGAAACAAGAATCAAAATTAAATGAGTTAACCAATCTGATTTCATAACAACAAATTAACTCAATTATGGACCTAATTTTGCTGGCTACGCGATTACACTGATAATAAAATGAAAAACAATAAGTATTCTGTTGGCACCAAAGAATCAAGCAAAATAAGATCGAGGGACGAACTAAAGAAATAAGTGGGCAAGTGTGTCTCAAAGAAGAAGAACAAGAAGAAAAAGCTAACAATGCCAGTGACCAAACAAACTCGGGTTCCAACGAATTTCAATCCGTATGAAAGAAGTAATGGGTGAGGATAAAAGAACAACACAAAAGGGAAGAAACAAAACTTACCAGATCAAAGCCTAAAACCTATGGCGACTCGAACCTCTGATTTCGCCCTCCAATAACATTAGTCGGTTGCTCTTAGAAAAACAAACAAATAGCGTTATCAAAGGACAGAATCAAACCAAATTTGAAAAGATCGAGACAGAAAAGACTCCATGCACAGGTTTAGGGGTTTAGGTCAGACCTTCAAACTAAGATTCGAACCGTTGAAACTTGATTCGAGGGAAATTGAGTTAAGATTGAGGAAGAAGGAACCATGGGGATTCTGGGTTGTTAGTTTGGTAGTGAACAAAGGTGGCTCCGCCACTGGAGGGAACGAGGGAGGCGCTAGGGTTTCTAAAATTCGAGGCACTCCAGCGAGATTTGAGAAAAAATGGTTAGAGATTTGGGATGAGGTGGAAGAGAGGAGGTTGTAGTGAAGATTTGATGGTGGTTAGAGCTGAAACGCCATAACAATGGTGGATAAAAGCTCAGGTAGGGAGACATCGAAGGTAAAGGATGTTTGGAAAGGACTGAACTGATCTCTAAAGAATTTTGACAGTTCTATGTGATATTGAGAAGTGTTTACAGCCGCTGGATGATGGATGATGGACGATTCCGATCAATTCGAGTGATGGGAACTCGATATTAGATCGTTTAGGGGCTGGCGGGGTAATGGTGGTTTGGGCCATGGTTTAATGGGTTTGAGACGAAAATTTTTGGGCCTGGGCATTTGATTTTAAATGAACAGCCTCAAACTTGATCTCTCATTTTTCTTCCTTATTTTCCCAAAATTAGAATAATTCCTAATTAATTCTTAGAAACTAATTAACTAAAATAAAATAACTAATTAAACCTAAATAATAGTTAACACAATTAATTACAAATAAACTAAAACAGGAGCTACTAAAAATAAAAGCTAAATTTAGAAGTGCAAATTACACTAATTTTCTTTTTGTAAAATAACTTGATTACTAATTAATGCAAAATTAACTCCTAAATGCACATGCAATATATTTTTTTATATTTTTCATTAATTAAAATGCACAGACAAAAATACAAATAATAAACAAAAAATGCCACAAAAATCTATAAAATTACAAACACTGGAAGAAATTATTTTATTTTAAATTTATGGGAGTAATTCATATATGACAAAAATCATGTGCTCACGGATATTAAGCTGGCAAGAGATTGATAGGAAATCTAAAAGGGTGGCAGGAGGAAGTTGGTTGGGCTGTGAGGCACGGACATGGGAAGTCTTCAGCTGCAATTACATATAGAATGACTTTGGCCTGTTGTGTGTACTGTATTTGTCACGAGAGGAATACGAGATTGTTTCAACACAAAGGAAGAACTACAGCGATGTTGAAGAGGCAAATTATCCAAGATATTCATAGTAGAAGTGCGAGGTTTACTAGAATACATAAAAGGTTGGAAAGTTTGAATTTTTATACTTAATAGTGAGTAATAGATGTTTTTTTACAGTAATAGAGGAAGTGTAGAATACTGACTTGGGGCTATATGTCAAAGTCTGCTGGAAGCTATCATTTTCTTTTGTCTTGAGCGGTACATATTATACTTGGTAAATAAAATGTTAAGTTACCAAAAAAAAAAGGAGCATCAAAGTTTGAAGAATCTTTTATTATCTATTAAGACTCGGATTATGTTTGAGACATTCAAAGTAACATTCTGCCCATATGTGAGTGATATTTTACTATACTTATTTTATTTGACTATATTCAATTTTGTGACAATTGATAATCATCAGATATGCGGAGAAAACATGTGGAATTCAGCTAGATCCTTATTTATGATTTTACTCTCTTATGTTACCTGTGTGTGTTAGAGCATATAGTACTTCAATGTTTTCATTAGTTTGGTATTTATGAGATGTTGAAGTTTGATAAACTAAGTGAATGAATCAACTACACCACCTTCAGGTATTGCGAATAAATCTCTGCATTGCTTTACCTCTCTAAATTTCAGGCTAACTGCATTTACTCTGAGTAAATACTGTTATCGTTAAATCTTTTACCACTCTTGATGTATTCTGAAAGATTAGCATTGATCCTAGGACTCTTTCTCGTGAACTAGATTCAGTCAAATAAATAGATGGATCGCCCTTTTCTGTCATGGAAATTGATTTCCGTTTCCCAAAATTTAACCAATAAAGGTTCTAAGAGTCAAGTAAATGGTGGGACCTCCTACCCAGAAACTCTGATTAACTTATCTTATTGAGCCTCACTCCTAGGGTTGATTTTCTCGTATGATCATAAATCATTCAACAACCTGAGTATTGTAGCTCTCTTGTTCGTGGCTGCTAGATGAGGAGCTGGGTAGAGAGATAAAAGTAAGTGCCACATAGATCCTATATCTATCTATATGAATAAGAAATCATGTAACAAAAGGGATTCTTATTTCTACAAATGGTACTTCGAACTTGGAACGAGCATGAAGAGATTAACGATACTTCTTTATCTTTTGAGTAATAATCAAGTTTCATATAATTATTATAATTCATATAAAACTACATTACGGACTACTAAGTTTTGTGTGAAAATAGCACGAGCCACCCAGTTTTCGGACTAGAAATTAAAAAATAGCCGGCATTTGCAAAATTATTAAAAAAATAGATATCACTTTGCTTAAACACAGAAAGTTCCAACACAATATGTTGGATTATGAAGCTTCTGTGTATAAACTTCTAACATATTATATTAGAACTCCAGCACATAGAAAGTTCCAGCATAATATGTTGGACATTGGAGCTCTTGTGTATAAACTTCCAGCATATTACGTTGGAAGTCAAGCATCTTATACTGGAATCTCATATGTAAAAAATTCAAACTACAGCATATTATGCTAGAATTTTTTTAAATTTTTAAAGGTATTTTTGTTCAAAATTTATCTTTAAATAAAAAATGGTTAAATTTCGATTAATTTTAAAACAATAATTATTTTTCAATTACCAATCATAAGTCTGGCTATTTTTTTCAACTTTTATACTTTCTCTATTCCAGTTTATGTGAACTTATTTACTTTTTGGTCCGTTCCAAAAAGAATGATCCATTTCTAAATTTAATGTCAATTTAGTTTAAACTTATAATTCTACCTTAATAAGAAACTTTTATAACCACACAAATATTTTGGGATCTTTTTTTGATTTATTTAGGGTAATAAATTTTAAAAGTATTCATTTTCTTAAACTTCGTGCTCAGTCAAATAGATTCGTGTAAATTGGAAGGGAGGTCGTATCTCTTTTTACCTTTTTTGGACCGATCGACCCAATCCAACTTTAAAAGCGTTTAGCTTCATCACTAACCCATAAATATTGGGTTATTGGGTTTGGTTGATATATCGAATTAACGAAAGGGATTTTTACCTATACATTCCATATACCAAACCTTATAACCACTCATGTTTAAGGTTTGGGTTTATTACATTTAAGTATACCACCTTTCAATTTATGTACCAAAATTATATTTAAGGTTAATAATCAACTCATTAATGTTTTGCTTGATTTGTGGAACAAAATCTTTTCAAACTAATTAATTAGAGGCTTGATTTTCAAACCATGCCCCTTCCCTGTCATCTTCTTCAGCACACCCATCGTCCTCCCCTTCGTCCAAACTCACCGTCAAGTCCAGCAGCGAACACCACCATCCATCATCGTTGGTGCTTCGTCGTCTTCTCCAGCCACCCTTGAACCAGTCGCTTCTTCAGTTAATTTTGGATTCTTGTTCCGAAAATAGAGTTTGGTTGAAGATGTATAGATCACACATGAAGATTGAGCAACAATCCCATTTTATTTTTATTAAGGATGGGAAGCTGCTTATCACTTCATAGTAGACTTCTGTTGTACATATAAAATATTTCTAGTTTCCTTCGTTTCACAATAAGAGTTATTGTATTATCATTTTTTGTATATAACACAAAAGTTAGACTTTATTTTGTAAAAATATACTTAATAGTTTCATGAAAACTCTCATTGAAGTATTTCTCGTAATATTACTACTTTTAAGGAATAATTTTTTTCCTGATTTTGAAAGTTTTAATTTTTTATTCAAAACAATTAGATTTTATTTTCCTAAAAGCATGCTATTGATGTTCAACTCAAATTTTAATTATATAACTACTAATATATTCATTATCTAGGAACGGATCATCATAGTTTGTATTCAGTTTTTTTTGGATAATTTAGAGCTCAATTCACGTTTGTCTTGGTTTAAAGTGTCGGTTGTAATCTTGTTTTGTTCATTCTATTTTTCAGATTATCAGTTCTTTGTTTAAAAGTGTTGTTTGTAATCTTGTCTTGTTCATTAGTCCTTCCTCACACTGGAAAGTACCGCATTCTTGCTTGAAGAAGTTGTAAACTTGTCAAACAGTCTCAAAGCCCAAACATTATCATGCAATCACATATAAATTCAGAACTATGTTCGCGAACACTGTAAAACTAGATACCAAGCATCAAGAAGTTTGAGACTGGATCAAATGCAAGTTCATGAATGCCATGAACGTCGATGAGAAACGAGAATGTTGTAGATAAAGAAAAAACATTGTAGTTAATTTCAATGAAATTAATTGTCACACAGTGTGTATATAATCTGTTGAAGCTCTCACCTACAATTCAAGATCAAAAAGAAAATAATAAGGTGTCAATAAGTTAACTATGTTAGCAACAATCAGTTAACTACAAATCAGCTATAAACAAACGGCATATAAACGTTAACTACATTTAACTACATTTGACTACATTGTTAAAACTCTCTGGAAATACTTCATAACTACATTTAACTACAATTATCTACATTTTTAAAACTTTCTGGAAATACTTCATAACTACATTTAACTACATTTAACTACAATTATCTACATTTTTAAAACTCTCTGGAAATACTTCATAACTACATTTAACTACAATTATCTACATTTTTAAAACTCTCTGGAAATACTTCATAACTACATTTAACTACAATTGTCTACATTTTTAAAACTCTCTGGAAACAACTTCAACATCTACTACTTTTTTTGTTTTTTTTTCCCTGCACCAAACAAGAATATATTACCTTTAGTTTCTGGGATAATGTATTGTTATCTTCCAATTCTTTGTTGAATTTGTGCCCAATTGTAGACTGGGATATCTACATTTGACTACATTGTTAAAACTCTCTGGAAATACTTCATAACTACATTGCTAATTAATATTAAAAGATAAATTTTTTAAATCGTATGAAAATAATTAAAAATTACGTATTTGAAACTGAGGGACTACTAACTAAACATATCAAACTCTCAAAAGATTCTGCAAAGCCAACCAACGTTGACTAAATGACCAGATTACTTTGACACTATTCCACACTTTCTCGTAGTTTTCGGTGCCATATTTTATTCTAAAGAAAATGCCAAACAGTATGTTACAAAAGGAGTGTGATATAGAAACTGAAGAAAAGATAAAGAAAGATTGATCATATAATAATTAAATAATAACACCAACACATAGGATTGTATCCTTCGCCCGACACCGCAAATATTACAATTAGCGCAAATTTAAGTTTGTTTTTCAGATTAGTTATAAGGTTATGGTTCCTTTAATATATTTGGAGCATTTAATATGTTACCTTACCTGATTTAGAATTTAAATGGTAGAAAATCAAACATTAATTATCAACCATAATGATAGGCGTTATTTTTTGTGTCAATTTATTAAGATTCTATTTTAGCCTTAATTGTCTAGTGTTAATTTAGGATGGAAAATCAGCAAATATCTTGTTTGGTACATATTATGTAACAAAACCATGAGATATGAGGGTAATTAACAAACAATGCACAATAATGATAGTAAGGTTTGGTATATAGGATGTATATGTAAAAATCCCTTAACGAAATGGCAGAATCATCAGTTCAAATTAGTTATTTTACACCACCGGAGGAGGTGGAGAAGCAAAGGAAAAAAGAGCAAGAAAGGGCAGAACATATGATAGAAGTATTCCTTGGAGACAATTCAGAAAGCATCAACGAGCATGTTGTCTTGCAAATTTAACTGGGTCTCAGAAAAGGCAAATACAAATCAATTATCCCAAACCAGAAGAAGAACTTCTTTTAGATAAGAAATTATGGGAAATAGAGCATTATTCGTTCGAGAAGATGAGGGTAAAATCACTTTTACTGAGAATAAGTGGAAAAAATACTTGGAATCAAAGAAACAGAGAGCGAGAGATTTGTTTCGTACTGGACAGAGAAATTCGTTTCGAATTGGGAGATGAGGTAGTGAAGAGAGTAATTGATAGATTCAACAAGACGATAAGAGAATTTTGTTTGAGGCCAGTAACTGAGGAGGAGAAGAAATTGAAACAGTCACAGCTGGAGCACCGAGAAAAACTTGCAGCACAAGGAAAATGCCTTACGAGAGAATATCTAACCACTATTCGCTTGAACCCTCACATTTGTCACACCCATGTAAGTTTTTCTTTTGCTATTTCAAATTGCTAAATTGTTTCTCCGTTTAAATTTAGATGATTTAATTTGATTTGGTACTAAATTTAAGGGGGGAAAGAAAGACTATTGACACTTGTGATAAACTTTTAAACTTGTTTGGCTAAGCTGCAAAAATATTATTTTGACAAGTAGTTTTTTCAAAGGTACTTTTGTCCGAATTACTTTTGACGAGAAACAGTTTGTGTTTGGCTAATTGATTTAAAAAATATTTCTGACAAAAAATAACAATTAGTGTTTGGTCAAGCTTTTTTAATAATGCTTTTGGAGAGAAGTTACTTTTTTCTACTTCTCCAAAACTACTTGTGCTTCTTCTCAAAATTACTTTTTTTTTTCAAAATCTTGGCCAAACACTTCCAACTTTGGAGAAAAAAAATTCAAAAAAAAGTGTTTCTAGGATTGGAGAAGCTTAGCCAAATAAACTAATAAAATGTAAGGGTTTTGTGGGATCATGATATTTGTGTGGTTATAAAAGGTTATCATTAAATATAAAATAGGTTAAAAAAATTAAAGTTGAATTATTTTCAATTATAGAAATGTATTATTCTTTTTGGAACGAGCTAATAACGAAAGTGTGTCATCTAAATTGAAAAAAGGGGAGTAATAATTTCATGTTGTTAGTTCAAATTTCTTAAACAAACTTATTTAAACCCGTTTCCCTTAGATGTTTATCTGATAGCTTATTTGGATGGTTATTACCTATTGTATTGTATCGTATTGTTACTTTAAATACAATATTTGTTTTGATTGTTACTTAAATTTTATTGTACCATATTGCTAAATCCATCGTTACAACAACAACAAGAACAAGAACAACAACCCAGTATAATCCCACAAGGGGTGTCTGGGGAGGTTAGGTTGTATGCAGCCTTACCCTTACCCTGAAAGGGCAGAGAGACTGTTTCTGGTAAATACTCGGCTATTAAATCTATCGTTACGTAGCAACAAAAAATGGCACATTGTAGAACAATAGATTTGGTGTGGTCATGTCGTTATCTTATTATATTTTTCTCATACATTTTTATCCTTTACCCTAACTTTTTATATAATAATAACATTATCTCATAACTTTGTTTTTCTTTATTGTATTATAATTTTATTTTTTATATTGTTATTGCGTGACATTATGAAACGACGGCAAGCTATCTTAATATTGTATATATTAAAACAATATAAACCGATAAACACAATCCAATACAAGTATGATACATAACAACCATCCAAACAAGTTGTGAGTCTATCTGGGAATTATCTTCTGGCATTAAATCTGTGTTGTCAAAGTATTTTAGCTTCTTGTGCTTGAATTTTCTTATTATATATTCGTCCTATGATTTGGATTAGTTTTCATCACTCACTCTAGTGTTGGCTTGTTTGATGCAGTATTTTGACATTGATATCTATCTCTCTTTGGGGTTTTTTGGTGCGCCTACTTTTGGAGGATCGTCACTAGGATTTCAATGACAAGGCTATGTCACTAATGGAACTGGCTATCCAGGAATATAATGAGAAAGACTGCAATGTATGCAACCATAAATTTCTTTCCAGACTATCCTTCCTTCATTTTCAACTAATGGTGCCTCTCCTGGAAGGCTTTCAAGATTGAGAAAGTGAATTATTCGTTGTCGGGAACCTTCGATATGTGATGACGGTCAAAGTCTTAAATCTCACTCTTGCTAGTACTCCTGTCCAATCTTTTCAAATCCATGGTGGATCAATCGTTTTGATAAACAGATCTTTTGTTGCCGGTCTAAAGAAGAGGTAAATAAAAACCTAATGAATTTACTTTTTTTTTTTTTTGCGTGTTAGGTAAAATATATATTTTTCTTAAAATGAATCTTATATTTGATTTTTGTGTTTCCATGGCAACTGGTCTTTTAGTTGCTCATTTGTGAGTTTTGGTATTTTGAGATAATTGACCTGTGGATTGGTTGGGATAACTATGTGCTAACACTATATGTTGGATTTTGGGAGAAGCCCAAACAAAATACTATGCTTTAACCTTGAATTGGGGAGCATGTTTCCTCCCCAACAATAATAACAGCCCGCTATAATTTCACAAGTCGAAGGTGGGTAGAATAGTATATACGCAGACTTGACTCCTACTCTGAGGAGTAGAAAGGATGTTTCCAATAGATCATCTGCTCAAGAAGACGAAATTAAAAAAGACAATAGATTAGTAATAGCAAGTAACAGAAAGATAATACCATAATGAACTACCTTAAGTGGAAATCCCAAATTCTCAATTAAATGCTTGCATAAAATACAAAGTTGAAGTTCGGATTAGGATTTCGTGATAACTTATGGAATAAAAGAGTCTGGAAATTGTAATCATATAAGCATTTGTTATCTGTGGACAATGCACTCGTACTTCTTACTTTGGTTTGTTTCTCTGAACTTATTTACAGACCATTGCTGCTGGTTTTGTTTCCGCTTTCTGTCGGAGAGGCATGCCACGGGAGGAACAAAAGAGGCATTTGAACTATGGCTATATAAATTTGGTCTGTTTGAGATTTCATCATTATAGATTTAACGGTTAGGAATTAATTAGGAAGTGATATGTACAGTGAGGATTCATATTACTGACACTAACTTACTTGGAATTGAGACTGATCTAGCTTGTAAGTGTGGTTCACTTGAATTGGCTTTTGCCCAGAGCCTATATATGTATTAAGAAACCTGCTTTAAATTATTACGTTGTAGCTCCTTGTTTCGCTGATGACAAATAATGGATGGAATATATTTATTCCAGAACTGGATAATGATTCTGATGTGTCTTCCCAATAGCTTCAATAATTCATACTGGGGGCGGAGCTAGAGTGTCAGATGCGTGTTCGGCCAAACTCAGTAGTTTTGGTTCGAACCTTTTATTAAATTTTGGTTCAAACTCTTTATTTATCTTTAAAAAATTTATTTTATATATATATAAAAACAAATACCCTACTGTATAATGTACCTAAAAAGTAAACAAACTTTGATATAATAGTTGGTTTCGTTATAGATTCTCTGCCTTCCTGGATCATAAAGTTTCTCTAATAAATTTATGAAAAACAATAGTGTTATAAACAATAAAAGAAGAACAAGAACAATATTGCAGAGAAAGAGAAAGGAAATTTTTGTTGAATTTTGGGATAAATTACAGTGGAATAGAATAAAGATAGTGACTTAGCAACAAGTAATAAAACTCTAGAATCTCTCTAAATATAGACATTCATCATAAAGAATTCTATTTATAATACTCCTCCTTAAATGTTTATTCATCGGATAATGTGCCTCGTTAAAATTTTAACTAAAATAAAATCCAATAGGAAAAAAATTCTAAAGAAGGAAAAAGAGTACACATATATAACAATACGCCTTTTGGTTGCCTCGTTAAAAACCTTGCAAGGAAAACCCTCTGGAACAAAACCTTGTGACAAAAAAGAGTACAATGCGCATTAACTCCCCCTGATAAGAGCATCAATTCACATCTTTGAGTATTTGCATTCCATTTTTGTGCATCATTTTCAAAAGATCTCTTGAACGAATTTGTTTCACCTTGAAATCATCATTCCTAATAGTGTATTGTCTTCATATGATCTTGTTGGAATCGACAGTTCAATATCTTCAAATAGAGGCGAAAACTCTTGCTATCATATTATCATGCTTATAGTTATAGCAAGATACACGTTTGCACAAATTGCACGGAGGAAGCGGTACTTAAAGATCAAGAATTGTATATGCTTCAAGCAACTTAAATCCTTCATGGATTATCATATAAGCCATATAATAAATTTTAGATGCATATCAAGTTTTCATGTCATGCTAGACAAATAAAATATCAAAAAATGATTGCACATACCATTGACTTTATACTTTCAAGTTTTTGAACTAAATGTCCAAAACTACATGTCTTTCATATTAAACCAATTCTATTTGAATTGTGTAGCATCTATTTGGCCAATATTTTGTGTCTGTCTCGACAGTCTTAAGATCCACATATATACTTAGCGCTATGATAAATGTCGTCGACAGATATTTTATATTGGTTCTAATAATTTTTCATAAAGACATAACATCGAGATCTCTTCATTCATATATTCAGGTACCTGAATCTCTCGTGAAATTTTATGAAGTATTTTGTCATGTGATTTTCTAGATCACTTGCCTCCTTATTATGATTAGTTTAATCATTTGCTCATCTTCTTTATCAAGAAGTTTTATTTGAAACCGATTTGTCTATATGCTTTAAGCGTACAATAGTCTTGTCCATTTAAGACTTAGTATGAGCATTTGCAATGAGAATATAATTACTTTTTTTTTGCCAGCAAATGCGTATGGCATGCTTTGCAATATATTGCAAATAAATTATCTTTTTATGAACATCAAGTTCATATTATGATATTCGAGGATCTATACATTCAAATGATAATCCGTTCCACGTAACCTTTTCTCAACTGTTTATCATGTCTCCCCCTCATGTTAGAAAAACTAACTTGTTTTCTCAACTTTGAGAACCCATCTTTGTGCGTTATTATGTTAATCAATATACACCGCACATCAATAATAATAAGATGGAAGTATTTAATTTCCGACCCTGAACTAATTGTGAGGGGAGAAAATAATATACTTTCGAATATAATATATATATATATATATATATATATATATATGGTTTATATAAAACTTTATTCTCATAAGCAATAGTTTAGCTATTAAGTGGAGGCACTCAATAAATTATTTTGCTAAACCAGTTATGATGTAAACCAACTTATCAAGATGAGCCTCTTGAATAGAAAATCTGGAAATTATGCTCGAAATTAAATTATTGAGCAAGTTACCTCGCAAACTCCATGTTGCGGTTTAATAATAATCACACATGTAACCATCTCATAGAAGCATCTTATGTGGTATACATGGCGGGATGAATGGGCTCATATTCACTTTTGATATTTCCAGCATTCATGGGATTCAATCCCAATTTCAGTGTGCCTATTAATTACTAAAAACAAGCAATGTAAGAGAATTCGTAAAGAACTTTCTAGTTCTTTAACATTTGTCCATGTGAATTCTCTTTTATTTTTGCACATCATTCTTAAATTAATATAGCTAAACTGATTATGCCAACTGAATAAATTATCAATATTGATAAACTTCAGATTTACACCATGACGTGTGCAATTATCAATAAACTTCAAGTTTATTATGATATGGGTTTCTAAATCAATAAACATCCACTTCGGTGTGGTGTTCTTTTATTTGTGTAGTACAAACTGAAAAATAAAGCGGGTAGCTTTTCACATACATATTTAGTAATAGTAAGATATTAAATCTTTCCTTTAACAAGTTGTAGTAATAGAAGATATTAAATCTTTCCTTTATTTATAGTCTCAATATAATCAACCGCTTTCGCGTATACTTTGGAAACTGAATAAGTTTCTTTGAGACTTACTACAACACAATACCTTATTGGAAATCAATTGTGTTTCTTCAAAATAGTATAATTGGTCCTTGCAGAGTTCTCAATTAATTTGGTACTACCACATATTCATTAACATCTATATGGTGAATATCTCTTTTAAAGAGAAAGTAATACCATTATTGTTATGATCAAAATTATATGCAAGATATGTTACCTGCATTATTATTGTCCTTTAATAATCACATTGCCAAAGTATTGGCGTACAATAGGTACATGACCAATGAACATTCATGCTATAATAATGACAATATTTTCTTATATCATCTCAAACCTTCTTCTAGATGTGAGTGTGGTATATTCACTACCACTAGCACGTTCATGTTCTTCCAACAATGAATATGTATTCAGAAATTAGATATTTTCACATTCACATCATGAATGGACCATAATCATCTATACGTGCTTTATTAAATCTCATGTCAAATCGATGATATAATACTTTCACAAAGTGAAGAATTATTTAGAGAATCCTTATTCTTCTCATTACCACAATGGTAACGATTATAATTTCGTCTATTACCACGTCCACATCCATTAATACGTTCATTATAATAATTTTATCTTCTTTGAGACTTATCGCATACTGCTATCACATTCTCTTAAGGTAATGAGAATGGAGCAAATTCAATGGGACGAGTTTTCAATTCTTTGCCCACAATCATACATGAATTTGATCATAGCAATGTATAGAAATTTTACCACTTTAGGTGGTTATAATTTCTTTCAAACTCCATTGGAGTTATAATCAAATTTTGTTGTCTTTGCTTTTATATAAAATCAAAGTATAGAATAAAAGAGAAAAATACAGTAAAATACTTACCTTAAATCCAAAATTTAATCATGAAGGAAGTTTATAGAACAATTAACTATCATTATGCTCAATCCTAAAACTTCTACTTAATTGGTTAGAGTCTCGTGCTGATAACGTGTTATAAACAATAAAAGAAGAACAAAAGCAATATTACAGAGAAAGAGAGAGAATTCTTATTGAATTTTGGGATGAATTACAATGGAATAGAACCCTTTATTTATATAAAAATTGTGACTTAGCCACTAAGTAATAAACCCTAAAATCTCTCTAAATATAAATATTTATCATAAATAAAATTTTATTTATAAAGAGAATTCAGATCGTGCAAAAGCAGAATAAAGAACATAATGGGTGCGTGATGTCTTTTACAACAGAATAAAGACATTATAGAATATAATATTGTAATTCCTAGAAAATCATAATAATCAAGTTCCTGTTAGTGTTCTTAAACAGTTAAAACCGTGTCGTTCTTAAATTTTACGCATCGCATTAAGCTGCAGTATATTTTAAGTACTTATTTGATTTGGTAATATAGTTCTTAACTTTGCGCTTTTCCATACATATTCACAATTAATCTTGTAAGTGAACTGAATTTAACTTTTATGCACCGATAATATATATTTTTTTACACTATCAATTAAATGTGATATGTAATGATTCTATAATAAACCTAATCAGCTAATCTAATTAATAACTTGTTATAACAAATTAAAGTATGTTGATAGATCAATAGATGCAGGACATGGTGCACATCTCAGTAAATCATTCAAACACTGTTAGTTGCTATCATTTGGTGGAAACACGGGATCTAGGCAAGCATTTATCATTCGTATTTAGCAATTTGAAATTTCCATTGAACATATCATGATTATCTACAAGTTAAACCCTTTGTCGCTACACATTAATCTAAATTCTTATAAGAGCACGAAACTCCAATATAAAATATTAATAAACATTTTTAATACGAAATGTTAATCGATAATTTTAAACATGTAAGTGAGTTTAACCAAAAAATAAAATTTTAGTCAAAGCTAGAATTTAGAAGAACATGGGTTACTGAAAATCAAAAGAATGTATAAAAGGAAATGATTTAGATAGCAATAGAGTATTCAAAAGAAAAACAAGTAAACCCAAGTATATTTCAATAGTATTTCATGTTCCTATAATTGAATGTCTCCTTTTTAGAGATATACATTTTGTCCAAATCATAATGAGGCTATTATATATAATTAAAGACATTGAATACTACGTTACATAATCATTACGTTCAATACAAATTCCCTAACGTATTCCACATTTAATGCCTATTAAATGCCGTATCTGCACTCTTTTCTAATGTCAGATTCATTCCTTTTGATCATCGGATATAAATGACTTAAATAGGTAGGGGCACTGAGTTATTTGAATAACTGCTCGTGCCTCTTCCTCTGACATTTGCTCGTACCTGTTGCAACTCGTTCCTCTTGGCTAGTTGTAATTCTTTGACCATTTGATCAGTCTATGTGTCTTGACACATCTCCTTTATATTTAAATATAATTTTTTCAAATACAGATAGTTCCCCCCCCCCCTCCACTTTCTATTTATTCATCAGTTGAATAATTGGGAAGAGGATTTCATTAAAAGAGAATTTTTGTCATCAATTAATGCTATGACAAAATTGACGCTTCAATTATCACTTCCATTAAATGCTCCGTACACGTGTCATTTTTCCATTGGTTCTGCAGTTTTGCATCCTTTTTCAAGGCTTTTCTACGGCTCCACTATTCATGATGTGACAATTATCATTATTATGGTTCTTCCATCACTGCACTTTTACCTTTGGCGGTTGCTTATTAATATAAATATTACCTTTTTCATTATCTTTTACCACACAAAGCTTTGCTGAATACTTAATACCTCAAATCTTTGTTTACTTCTCTTTTCCTCATACCATTTCTCTTCGCCATGTCTTCACCAAACCCTAACTCTAGGAGAGTTCCCATTGTTGATTCTTTCCCTAATATCCACATTAGGAGTAGAAGGGGAGGTAGGCTTCGTAGCTTAGGATATACTCGTGGTGGTTTTTCAATACCTTCTTCTAGCTCTGGTCCTTCTTCTAGAACCAGAGGTTACCTTTCTAAGAAATCTTCTTCTAGGGGTAAAGAACCTTCTGAACCAATTCGTAAGCCCTTAGTGGAGGAGATAGTCCCTACTGAACTATTATTTTACCATGATAATGAATCTCTTAGGAATCATATTTCTACTTTAGATCGTGTTGATGCTTATCCCACTCAAATTACAGAAATTTTGATTCCTATAGTTCGTAAAGATTGCATTGGAGTAATGATTTTCCATTATTATTCCTAATCCAAATCAGAGAATTACCTCTTATTTGACTAGGTTCTTTTTTGTTTATACATACCCTTTCACCTTAGGGTTCAGACCAGCTATTGACCCAGTTATTCTTGAATTTTGCCATTTCTTTAATGTATGTTTGGGTCAAATTGTCCCAATCGTATGAAGGGTTGTTTCCTGTTTAAGGCATTTAGCCATTACAGTTGGTGTTCCTTTTACCTTTCCTCGCGGAATTCACCTTTACTCCCCGAGGCTTTTTCATAATGGCGTTTTCACTTTAGTAGCGGGGAGTAAGAGGGTTTTAGTGAGTCATGAAGATGACAAGGACTGTGGCTGGTATGCCCGATTTGTTGTTGCCCCCACTGTAGGTTTAATGGGTGAAGATAATGTTCCCTTCCCTGAGAAGTGGAATTTTGCATGTAGTCTTTTATCTTTCTCGTGCCTTTTCCTTCAAGACAACCAGCTTTTCTAATTTTGCCTCTTTCTCGTGCCTCTTTTCTTAGCAAATATGGGAGTTGTGGAGGATGTCCTCAATTTTCGTGATTGGGTAGATAAATTGTTGAAGACCACACCGTTGGATGGTAGGTCTTGGAAAACATTTTATAACTGTTAGGTTGGAAAGTAAAGACTCATGGTAAGAGTTTTTATTCCATATTTCACGTATATGTGTGTATATATATATATATATATATATATATATATATATATATATATATATATATATATATATATATATATATATATATATATATATATATATATATATATATTGCTCTAACTCTCATCCTTCTTTTTATCAAGATTTGCTATTCGAGGAGTTACTGCTGAAGCAGTTGCGGCCTCTTGTGTCTCGTCGGGAACCCATACTCCTTCGGGGACCCATATCTCTTTAGAAAGAGCCCGAGAAATAGTCTTGGGTTCTTCTTCTACGAAAAGGAAAGTCGTTGAAGAGAAAGAATCTGAAGAAGAGGAAGATGAGGGCTCCTTGGTGACGAGGCCACGAGCTAGGAGACGCATCCTCTATGATGACGAAGCTGAAGTTCCCTTCATTTTTCTGTTTCTCTTACCGAACCTGCTGAAACTCCAGTAATAATTCCTGACGATGACGTCCCTCCTCATGATACTCGTGAGTCTATTGATCATCTTTTTGTCAGTGGTTTTGGTTGTGGAAATTTAAGGCCTGTTTTAGATGGAATACCTTTATCTGCTTTTTCAACTCTCGTGCCTGTGATACCTTCCTTACCAGCCCCAGCTGTTTCTGTTCCTTCTTCTACTGTTTTCAATTCTTCTATCGCTCCTCCTTCGACAATTCCCCCTCATACTATTCATCATACGGAAGGGGGCTCTTCAAGTAGTAGTACCACTATGAGGAGGGTAACTATTGAAGTTCATGTTGATAACAGCCTTTTGAGGAAGTCAGGTCAGGCAGATATATGGTTGGAGCCTTTAATTGGCCCAATTGAAAAAGCAAAGTTGGAGAGTTGTCGTTCCCTGACTCTAATGAATGATATCGTGCATGCCACCTTGAAGGTATTTTCCTCCTCTCCTTCTTTACTTTGTAAAAAATTTTATCTTTGGGATTCTTATTTTCCTTCTTCTCTTTTTTTTAAGCCAATCTTATCGGCACAGATATAATGAACAGAATCCCCCTCTTGTAGAAGGTAGTACACTCAGAGAAGATAGCACGTGATTCTCAGTTGGAGGCAATGAATTGGAAGGAACAATTTGAGACTGCACAAATTGACATGGAAGATTTACAAGAGAGCACGGGTATCTTAGAGCAGCAGGTGCGGGATTTAACTTCAGAGTTAGCGATTGCAAAAGCTTCCTCAAGCCAAGAAGAGAAAGAGCAGTTATCTAATGCCAGTCAAGAGAACAAAGAGTTGAAGTCTCTCTTGAGTCAAAAAGAAGTTTACGTTGGGGAGCTCGTGCAAAGCTTAACTCAAGCACAAGAAAACTTTCGAGTTTCCGCTGATAAGGTGCATGCTTTAGAGAGCTCCCATGCTCTCTTCATGCTTCTTATAACTCTACCTTGTCTAAAAATGAAGAGCTAAAGAATGAGATTGCTGATTGGGAAAAGGATTATGAGATCCTTAAAGAGAAATCTGATGTTGACCAAGTTAGGCAATTTTTGAATTCACATCGTGATACCTTAATTGAAGCTGGAAAAGAAAACTCCAACCTGGAGTCAGAGTTAGCTAAGATCCTATTGAAAGAGCTCAGCAACCTCAGGACTTCCCTTCTCTCGTGGCTGAAGCTTCCGTGAACGTTGAAGTTGATTCTGGTATCGTGACTCTTTCAAGCCCAACCAAGCCTATTGCTGAAAGCCAAGTTGAAGCCGTAACTGCTGATGCACTTGCACAAATTGAGCCCGTTGCTATTGATGCTTCTGCTTCAGTTCCACAAACTTCTCAGTGACCAGCTTTAACGACTTTGTTTTTGTTTTTATTTTGGAAAATTATAATCAAACCCTCAGCTTCATTTGAAGGTTGATTTTGGAAATGCAAGTCCCCAAGTCTTTTATGGGCGACTTGTGTAAACAATTTTATAGTTTCATGACTAAGTTCATGCCTAGTCTTAAGTTTTCTTTTATATATTTAGAAGTTTTTCATGTTATTATTTCAAACTTCTATTATGTTTATTCTTGCCTTTATTTTTAAGGACTTACAAAATAATTTTGCATTTTTATTCTTTGAAAATGCTTCTGTTAATCTCATGACTAATTAATTTAAACATGAGTTTTATAAAAGAGGGCCCTTTTATATGTCGACATTTATTGAAGAAGACGTCTCAACTTCATAATGGTGTTACCATACGATAAAAGGAATAGGAACACACATGTTTCTTTGAAATAACTGTGACAAATTTTGAATAATACTTGACAAGTTTTGGATAGTAATTTACATGTATTTGAATTACATCTATAACTTTATCGTAATTGTTTTTCTTATAACAGATTTTTACAAAAGAAGAATAATAGACACGAGGTTTTTCCTTATAACCTGTTTTAGTACATAGCCTTTACCCTAACTATAGTGAGGTTTTTCTTTGGACTTAGCTCATGGCTCCATCCTATGAATTTATGACTTCTTTGTACACATGTATGTGTATATTATGTAGTCCCCCAAGTGTTTGAATGTTGAAGTATGAAGCCTCGAGTACTTGATAGTTTTTCTCATTTGGTCCTTTCCCTGAAAAGGAAAAACATAGGAGGTGCGATTATAGACAAAGACTGCTTAACCCATTTGAGTTTCTATCAGAATAATTGTAACCCTAGGCCAAGAATTTTAGGTTATTCCATGTGCCATACTGGTCGTGACTTATCATTTAGTATGGGTTAGCTTTTTGCCTATCATCTAAAACTGTTAGTAAAATTTTAACAATTCAAAAATAAATTTAAAATAATGATACCTGACCGTGGGTATTATTTAGAAATAGTATCTCTTCAAATGAACAGCATTCCAATGTGAAGCTAGTATCTTGTCATCCATTGTCTCCAGTTCATATGCTCACTTTCCTGCAATATCACGAACTCTATAGGGTCCTTCCCATGTTGGAATTAATTTATCCGTGTTAGCTGTCTTTGTAGATTAAAAAACTTTTTTAAGCACGAAGTCCCCAACTTTGAAGAATCTGAGGCGTTCTTTTCGATTTTAATTTTGTTGTATAACTTGTTTTTGTGCTGCCAATCTTATTAGTGCAGCTTCTCTCCGCCCTTCGAGTAAATCAAGATTGACTTGCATCTCCTCGTTATTAGATTCTTATGTCTCATGTGTGAACCGTATACTCATCTCTCCTATCTCAATTGGAATTAAAGCCTCATCTCCACAAACCAATGAAAATGGTGTTTCTCTTGTGCTTGTTTTTGCAGTTGTGCGATATTCCCATAAAACTTCAGGTAACACTTCGGGACAGTTACCTTTTGATTCCTATAATCACTTCTTTAAATTGTTGATAATAACCTTGTTTATTGATTATGTTTGCCCATTACCCACTGAGTGATAAGGTGTAGACATAATCCTTTTAATTTTCTATCTTTGAATGAATTCAGTGATTGGAGCTCCTATAAATTGAGGGCATTATCACACATGATATCCTTTGGTACACCAAATCGGCATATGATATTCCTCCAGATGAAATCCTTGACTTCCTTTTCTCGTATCTGTTTAAATGCACCTGTCTCTACCCTTTTAGTAAAATAATCAGTAAGTATGAGCAGAAATTTTACCTGTCTTTTTGCTTTTGTCAATGGACCCAGGATGTCCATTCCCCATTTCATAAATGGCAATGGTGCGATTACTGGATGTAATAATTCCACAGGTCTATGCATATTGTTGCCGTACTTTTGACATTTATCACATTTAGCCACGAAACTTTCTGCTTCTTCTTCCATTTTAGGCCAATAATAACCTACCCTAATAAGGGTTCTTACCAATGACTTTCCTTCTGCGTGATTCCCATAATGCTCATCATCAATCTCTCTCATTTACATACTCCATTTGAGAAGGTCTGACGCATCTTGCTAAGGGACCACCGAACATATTACGATATAGGTTGCCTTGCTTTAAGCAATACCGAGCAGCCTTTTCTCGAAGCGCATGAGCTTTTTTATTATCATCAGGGACGGTGCCGTACTGCAAAAAACAAAAATCTCGTTACTCCAATCCGAAGTTAAATTATTAAAATTTACCTCATTCTTATCAGGGTCGAGAATTGAATGAAATAAATGTATAACTAAGGTGTTTGCATCACTTGCCACATCAGCCGCAGATGTGAGATTAGCAAAAGAGTCTGTTTCAACATTTTCATCCCTTGGTATTTGTGTAACTTTCCAGGTTTGAAGTTGCTTTATAAATTCTAATACCTTTTCTAAATACTACTGCATCCTCGCTTCCCTGGCTATATAAGTCCCCAGCATTTGATTAACCACGAATTGCGAATCACTCTTGATTATAATCTGATTTATGCCAAGTTCTCTTGCCAATTCTAGACCTGCAATCACAACCTCATACTTCGCGTCATTGTTAGTTGTAGAGTTACATTTAATGGCTTGTCAAATGGTTTCACCTGTAGATGGTACCAAAACAATCCCTAAACCTACACCTTTTACATTAGATGAACCATTAGCGAATAAAGTCCAAGTTCATGGGTTAGCTCCATTAAACACCTGTAATTCTTTATCTGGTTCTAATTGCATGCCTTGGCTAAAATCAACTACGAAATCAGCTAATACTTGTGATTTTATAGCAGTCCTAGGTTGGTATGTGATTTCGTATTCACTTAACTCTATAGCCCACTCAGACAATCTACCTGATAACTCATGTTTAAGTAATATATTACGTAAAAGGGAAGCAGCTACTATAGCAATAGGATGACACTTAACGTAAGGTCTTAACTTCCTAGATGCCATGATTAATGCAAGTGCAAGTTTTTCTAATTGAGGTTACCGCATCTCCGCATATAACAAAAATTTACTAACATAATAGATGGGGAATTGTTTACCCTGTTCCTCCCAGACCAAAACAGCGCTTACCGCTACTTCTGAAATAGCAAGGTAGATAAGTAGTCTTTCCCCAGCCTTTGGTTTTTCCAGTATAGGTGGATTTGATGAGTATGTTTTCAAATTCCTGAGTGTCTATTGACATTCTTCATTCCATTTAAAATGATCCTGCTTTTGAAGGGCTTTAAGAATTTAATGCACTTCTCTGATGACATAGAAATGAATCTCCCCAAGGCTGCAATTCTCCCTGTTAATCTTTGAACTTCTTTCTTGTTTGGAAGTATGTCAGAGATTTCTTCAATGGCCTTAATCTATGCAGGATTTACTTCAATAACACGGTTAGAAACAAGAAAACCCAAAAACTTACTTGATGCAACACCAGATGCATATTTCTCGGGATTTAACTTCATATTAAATTTGCATACAATTAAAAATGTGTCAGATAAATGTGATGCGTCGTTATGAGGTATTAATACGCCATCTGTATCTGCATCGTTGAATGCAATGTTATCTTCCCCTAAGACGTGTTGCACCCGTTTAACATGGGTAGTTGTTATATTGGAAATCTTATTAGCTGTCGTATATGATATACCATTGATGTCTTTATCCCCACTTATAACATTGACAGTTCTTTTGTGGGAAGGTGGTTTTGGAGGCTCCTGCCTGTTCTTCATGTAAGCTTGTTTTCTTTTCTCACTAAACAACTCAGTAAGATATCCTTGTTTTAATAAATGATCAACTTCACTTTGTAAAAATCTGCAGTCTATTATTCTATGTCCATGGCCATTATCAAACTCACATCAATGATCAGGGTTGGGCCTGGTTGGATTCGATCTCATTTCCTTTAGCCATCGAACTTTATCCCCCATGCTATTTAGCTACGTGTTCGGAGGAGCTGACATTGAAATTATAACCACCGAATCCTGCTTTTAAATTTCTATCATCATCTCGTGACTCGTAGTTGTTTCGCCCGTTCCTGAATCTTGATGAAGAACTGGATTCTCTGTTTCTTCATTTGTGATCGTACATTTGATTATCTTGCTTTGACTATGAGTCCTTTCTTTCAAGTCCAATGTAAGGTTCATATCTATTTTTATCGGATCTTTTTTCTATTTCTGCAAGTCTCGAACTTGTCTTTTCTTCTTTTTGAAATCATGTAACAGTATCTTCCTCAATCCCCAGCTTCGTGCTATACCTGTTATAAACTTCCACGTTGTAGCTGGGAATTCTCGAAGGCTTTTCTTGAGTCTCCTTGTAGCTTCCGAGCTTTTTTCATTCAATTTGTTCGTAAAAGCTATAGTTTCGCAGTTGTCAGGTACACGTGGCAATGTCATTCTTTCGCGTTAAAATCTGTCCATGAATTCACTAAGCAATTCTGAGTTCCCTTGCTTGATCTTGAAAATATCTTCCATCATTTTTTTCACTTTTTGAGCTCCCGAGTGTTCTCTTATAAAAGAATCTGCAAGCTCAGCAAAAGAATTTATAGATTTTTTGTGTAAAAGAGAATACCATGTTAGCGCTCCTTTAGTGAGTGCTTCGCCAAATTTCTTGACTAACACAGATTCAATCTCCTGCTTAGTCAAATCGTTGCCTTTTACGCCCATCATGAATGCAGTCGTGTGGTCTCGTGGGTCTGTCGTTCCATCATATTTTGGAATATCATGCATTTTGAACTTTTCTGTAATCGGAAGAGGAGCAGCACTTGGCTTCCAGGGTTGTTGCGAATACCGGTTCATATCTACCCCTTTGATTATGGGTGGTACCCCAAGTATATGCTTTATGCGCTCACTTTGCTCTTTGAGTTGTTTCTGCAAGGTTAGTACTAAATTTTATTAATAAGAATTAACTGCATTGCCTGGTTTTCTCTCTTGTGATTCACTGGGAGTTCCACTGCTGCCTGAGTTAACAAGTCCGGAGTGAGGGTTTTTCAAAGTGTTATTATTTGCAGTCGGTATGGGTGTCGCAACAGGTAACCGGTTAACAACTGCCTCAACAGCTTTATTGACTTGAGCAGCAATTAATTTCTGAAACGCGTCATCGACAGCTTCAGCATTATCCAATTGAGCATGCTCGTTTATTTAAGATCCATCAAGAGTACCCTCACGAGATTGTCGGGGAGAGTCTTGTGGAATAGGAATCGAAGTGTTAATATATTTTGTGGATCTCCATGATTTTATTGATTTTCTTGGTTTCCTCGAGTGTTGTCTTTGTTGTTCGACATAGTCAACAAGAAAATTTAGGCGAAAGAAAATAGATTATCCGATTCCCGGTAACGGAACCAATCTGTTTAACCAAAAAATAGAATTTTAGTCAAAGCTAGAATTTAGAAGAACACGGGTTACTAATAATCAAAAGAATATATAAAAGAAAATAATTTAGGTAGTAATAGAGTATTCAAGAGAAAAATAAGTAAACCCAGGTATATTCTAATAATATTTTGTGTCCCTACAATTGATCAGATGTCTCCCTTTGATATATATCTTGGAGATATACGGACAAATCATAATGAGGCTATTATGAGTAATTAAAGACATTGAATACTACGTTACATAATCATTACATTCAATACAAATTCCCTAACATATTCCACATTTAATGTCTATTAAACGCCATATCTGCACTATTTTCTATTGTCAGATTCATTCATTTTGATCCTCGGATATAAATGACTTAAATAGGTACGAGCATTGAGTTATTTGAATTAATGTTCGTGCCTCTTCATCTGCCATTTGCTCGTACCTATTGCAACTCGTGCCTCTTGACTAGTTATAATTCTTTGACCATTTGATCAGTCTACGTGTCTTGACACGTCTCTTTTATATTTAAATACATTTTTTTCCAGTACAAAGTGTATTCCATTTCATATAACATTATAATCAAATTTAATTATTATTTTTATATAGAACTAAGCTTTAAAACTTTAAAATTACCTATGAACTTGCTACTTTACTGAAATAAGAATTTGCATGGACTTCTAGTACCAATACTATGCAGTTCATAACTAATTCGATCAGGGTATTAAGGGCCCGTTCGGTCATAAGAATTTTTTCCTTTTTTGAAAATATATTTTACTTTTTTTCGTAATCAGTGTTTGGTCATGAAAGTTTCAAATTTCGCTTAAAGTTGAATTTCGAAATTTTCGAAAATATAAAAAAAAACCAAAAGGCTATTCTTCAAAATTCATCCAAATCACTTACAAAAAATCAAAAATTACTCCAAATTATATTTATATCCAAATATAACTTTAATTTTTGAATATCATTTTCCCTTAAGAAGAAATTTACTTTTTTCGGAGTTTCACAATTCTTATGTTGCCCACTAAGTATTTTGTTTAGAAATATAAGGAATATATCTATAACTGTTATAAAACAATAAAAGAAGAAGAGCAATATTGCAGAGAAAGAGAGAGAAAATTCTTATTTAATTTTGTGGTGGTTTACAATGGGGTAAGACCCCTCTATTTATAGGAGGAAAAATAACTTAGCCTCAAAGTAAAACTCTCTGCAAGATAGACATTCACTCTAATTAGAATTCTATTCTTAACACTCCCCCTTGAATATCTACTCAATAAGTAATGTGCCTCATTAAAAACCATAACTAAAATAAAACCCAATGAGAAAAAAATTCTAGAAAAGGAAAAAGAGTACACATATTTAGTAATGCGCCTATTGGTTGCCTCGTTAAAAACCTTGCAAGGAAAACCCAGTGGGACAAAACCTTGTAAGGGAAAAAGAGTGCAACGCGCATTAACTCCCCCTGAAGAGAGCATCAATTCACATCCTTGAGCATTTGCATTTCAATCTTGTGCACTATTTTCAAGATATCGTTGGTAGAGATTTGATAAATAAATCAGCCATATTAACTATAATAAATATTTGCAACTTGAAATCATAACTCGTGATAGATATATAATGTCTTCACAAATATCGTGGAATGACTCTTCAATTTCTCCATAAAGGTATCCTCGCTATCACATTATCATACTTATAGTTATAGCAAGATACATTTGTGCATAAATTGCACTGAGGAAGTGGTACCTCAAGATCAAGAATTGTAGATGCTTCAAGCAACTTAAATCCTTCATGGATTGTCATATAAGTTAAGTCAGATAAGCCATATTATGGACTTTAGATACATATCAAGTTTTCAGGTCATGCTAGACAAATAAGACTTCGAAAACTAATTGCACATACCATTGACTTTATACTTTTAAGTATTTGAACTACATGTCCAAAACTACATGTCTTTAATATGGAATCAATTCTACTTGAATTGAATCTCTTCCATTTGGCTAATACTTTTGTGTCTATATTCGATAGACTTAAGATCCTCATCTAAACTTAGCGCTATGATAGATGTCGTCGACAAACATGTTATATCAGTTCCAATAAATTTTCATAAAGACATAACATAGACATCTCTTCATTCATATATTCAGGTACCTAAATCTCTCATGAGATTTTATGAAGTGTTATGTCACGTGACCTTCAAGATCACTTGCCTCATTTATTATAATCACTTTGATCATTTGCTCATCTTCTTTATCAAGAAGTTCTATTTGAAACTGATTTGTCTATACGCTTTAAGCGTACCATAGATTTTGTCCTTCGAGGACTTAATATGAGCATTTGCAATGAGAATATAGTTGCTTTATTTGGGTCAGCAAATGCGTATGGCATGCTTTGCAATATGTTGCAACTGAATTATCTTTTTATGAACTTCAAGTTCATATTATCCTATTCGAGGATCTATATATACAAATGATAATTCATTCTACATAACGTTTTCTCAACTGTTTATCATGTCTCCCCCTCATGTTAGAAAAACTAACTTGTTTCCTCAACTTTGAGAATCTATCTTTGTGCATTATGGTGTTAATGAAAATATACACCGCACATCAATAATAATAAGATGGAGTTATTTGGTTCCTGACCCTGAACCACTTGTGAGGGGAGAATGTAATATACTTTCGTATATAACATATATCAAACGGATATAGATAACTATGTTCTCATAAGAAATAGTTTAGCTATTAAGTGGAGACACTCAATAAATTATCTTGCTAAACCCGCTGTGATGTAAACTAACTTGTCAAGATAAACTATCTTGAATAGAAAATATGGAAATTGTGCTCTAAGTTGAATTATTGAGCAAGTTACCTCGCAAAACACCATGTTGCGGGTTAATAATAATCGCACATGTAACTATCTCATAGATGCATCTTATATGGTATACATGGCAGATGAATGGGCCCATATTCACCTTTGATATTTCCAGCATTCATGGGATTCAATCCCAATTTTAATTGGTCTATCAATTAATGAGAACAAGCAACCTAAGAGAATTTGTAAAGATCTTTCTAGTTCTTTAATATTTACCCATATAGATTCTCGTTTATTTTTGCACATCACACTTTAAATTGATATGGCTAAAATGATTATGCCAACTGAATAATTTATCAATATGATAAGTTCATGTTTACACCATGACATGTGCATTTCTCAATAAACTCCATGTTTATTATGATATGGTTTTTATATCAATAAACATCCACTTTATTGTGGTATTCTTTTGTTTGTGTAGTACAAACTGGAGAATAAAGCAATAGCTTTTCACATAAATATTATCCCGCTACAAGTTGTAGTAATAGAAGATATCAAATCTTTCCTTTATTTATAGTCTCAATACAATCAATCGCTTTCGCATATACTTTGGAAACTGAATAAGTTTCTTTGAGACTTACTACAACACAATACCTTATTGGTAATCAATTGTGTTTCTTCAAAATAGTATAATTGGCTCTTGAAGAGTTCTCAATTAATTTGGTACTACCACATATTCATCAATATCCATATGGTGAATATCTTTTTCAAAGAGAAAGTTATACCATTATGGTCATGGTCAAAATTATATGCAAGATATGTTTCTTGTATTATCGTTGTCCTTTAATAATCATATTTCCAAAATATTTTGGCGTACAATAGGTACGTGACCAATAATCATTCATGCCATAATAATGACATTATTTTCATATATCATCTCAAACCTTCTTCTGGAGGTGATGTGGTATATTCACTACCACTAGCACGTTCATATTCTTCCAAGAATGAATATGTGTTCATAAATTAGATGTTATCACACTCACATCTTGAATGGACCATAATCATCTATATGTGCTTTATAAAATCTCATATTGTCAAATTTATGACAAATATTACTTTCACAGAGTGAATGATTATTTTGAGAATCCTTATTATCTTCATTATCACAATGATGACGATTATAATTTCGTCTATTGCCACGTCCACATCCATTGATACCTTCATGGTATTAATTTTTGTCTTCTTTCAACTTATCACATACTGCTATCACATTCTCTAAAGGGAATGAGAATGGAGCAAATTCAATTGGACGGGTTTTCAATTCTTTTCCCACAATCATACATGAATTTAATCATGCAAAGCATAGAAGTTTTACCATTTTGGATGGTTATAATATCTTTCAAACTCCATCAGAGTTGGAATAAAAATTTATCATCATTACTTGTATGTAAAATCAATTTTTAGAATGTCAAGAATTTGAAAGAGAAAAGTAAAATACTTACCTTAAATCCAGAATTTAATCATGAAGGAAGATCATCGAATATTTGACGATATTCCTACAATAAAACATCAACATAGATTCCACTGTTAATTCAGTATATTATATAGTACCATTAATCAAATTTTGAAACAACTCGAGATAACCTTGTAAACCCAAATCTATTCATGCTTATTAGAACTTATGTGAGATAAGTCGAGAAATTTTTTTTTTTTAAAGAAATCATTCAATAGCATCTTCTGCAACCAAACGATAAATTAAGAACTTTAAATTCGATCAGCAGCCAAAAGGAGAAAATTAAAATAAAAGCCAGATGCTTAAAGAGCATGTTGTGCTCAATCCCAAAGGTTATAAAACAATTGACAATCATTATGCTCAATCCCAAAGGTTCTACTCAATTGATTAGAGTCTTGTGCTGATAACGTGTTATAAACAATAATAAAAGAAGAAGAATATTGCAGAGCAAAGTATAGAGAGAGGGAATTCTTATTGATATTTTTGGGGTTATTTACAATGGGGTAAGACCCCTCTATTTATAGGAGGAAAAATAACTTAGCCTCAAAGTAAAACTCTCTGCAAGATAGACATTCACTCTAATTAGAATTTTATTCTTAACAATAACTAAGTTATTTTATTTATTTTGGAGTGGTGTGCCATGTGTTTTAACTAGGTAAGGTTTTTGGCGTTGACCAGTGTAACTGTCACAAAATAGAGCAGAAGTTGAAGTCAACAACAATTAAGTATAATATAGGGAAGTTAGTGTATACACAGATCTTATTATTATTATGAGGTAAATAGATTTTTGGTATTCTTTCTCTAAGAACTTTTTATCTTGCTCTTGGGGAAGTTCGAACTTACGATCTCTTAATCGTAAGTGCAGTTGTTTACCGTCAGAGCAGTCTTTCTTATCTAGAGCAGAAGCTGAAATCAAGAACCAACAAAGTACACGAAGAAAAGAGGTCAACGATGGATGGAACATGCTTATCAGCTCAATCCTCAAAGCTAAACGAGCTTAATATTCAAACTTTGAATAGAATTCAACAGCTTGCTGAAACTCGTCAATTCAAGCTATTGTGCTCTTTAGTTTTAGCACATGATATTGCAAACATCTACTCATTTGTGGGTTTTCACCATTTCTATTTTCTTGATACTCTTTATGTTTGAGAACAAGAACCTTGATATAACTAGTAAAGTATTGCCATATGATCAGGTGGTCATGGACAGGGCGAAATCACACTTTGGTAAGGGTGTCAATTGATCATATTTTATCAAAAAATTATACTGCATATATAGGTAAAATATCATATTTTAGAGGTACATAATATATATTGGACACCCTTTATCGGAATTTTTTTTAACTTCTTTTAAGTTTGAACACCCTTGAGGAAATTTTTGGCTTTGCCGGTGTTCACGAGTTCAAGCCGTGGAAACAGCCTCATACAGAAATATTAGATAAGGCTGTTGTTTAACCGAAAAGTGAAATTTCGATCAAAGCTTTATTTTAAAAGAAATCGAGTTATTGATAATTAAAAAAAATGAAAAAAAATTGATTTTGCTAATAATAAGATGAACAGAAGAAAGCACAGTAAATCAGTATATTACGATGATCTGCTGTGTGTCCTTACAAATTATCAATCTTCTCATTTTTATAGTTATCTCTAAGATATACGTTTTATTTTTGTCATAATAAGGCCATTATAGACAATTAAAGGCATTTAATGCTACGTTATAAATGATAATCATTGTAATTCAATACAGATTCTCTAACATTTTTGTATTTAATGCTTATTAAATATTGTATCTGTATTCTCTTTTATTATCAGGTGCATTCCCTTATCTTGATTCTTAACCATAAATAGGTATGATCATCGAGTCTGTAAAGAGGCACGAGCATTGAGATTGTAAAAAGGTGCGAGCATCGAGTGAATCTTTGCTCGTGTCTGTTGTAATTCCTGCCTTTTTATTCCTTGCTAGCCTTCATTCTTTGACTAATCTATGTGCCATGACACATCACCTTAAAATTAAATCGAATATACATGAACTTAATTTTCTCAATACAGATAGTTCTCTCACTTGCCATTTATTCATCAATAGAATATTTGGGAAGTGGATTTTATTAAAGTGGGAATATTTACCGCCATTAATTCACTCGACGCTTCATTTGTCACTTTCATTTAATGTCCATTACACGTGGCATATTCTGATTGATTCTGCGATTTATCAGCGCCTTGTTAAGTTTTTTACGGCTTCACCAATTACGGGATGTCAGTTCTCATCATGACATTTCCATCATTGTACCTTTTCCTTTAAAGGTTGCTTCTAAGTATAAATGTAGTTTTCATCTTTGTCTTTCTCACATAAAGTTCAAAATTTTCAGAATATTAAATTCTTGTTCCCATCTTCCTTGTACTATTCGTCAAACCCTAACCCAAGAAGAGTATTGTTGATGACCTTCGTATTGCTCTTGCTAAGAGCAGGAAAGGAGGTAGACTTCATAATCTAGGGTCTTAAGCCGCACGAGGTTCTTTTCTACCTTCTTCTTGTTCTACTTTTCTACCTTCGTCTAGAACTAGAGGTTCTCTTTCTCAAAGTTCTTCTTCTAGAGGTAAAGAACCCTCTGAACTTCTTTGTAAACCTTTAGTGGAGGAAATAGTTCCTGTGGAACTCTCTTTCTATAATGATAGAGAATCCCTTAGAAACTAATTGTCCTCTTTAGATCGTGCTAATATCTACCCAACTCAGATTACTGAAGATCTAATTTCTTTAGTTCGTAAAGATTGCCATTTGAGTCATGACTTCTTTATTATAATTACCAATGCGAACCAAAGAATCACCTCTTATTTAATTGGTTTTTCTTTTTCTTATACAAACCCTATCACGTTAGGTTTCAAACTTGATATTGACCCTGCTATCCTCGAATTCTGTCATCTTTTTGACATCTGTTTAGGTCAAATTGGCCTCATAGTATGGAGGGTTGTTGCTGTTTGAGACACTTAACCAAGATAGTTGGTGTGCCTTTTACTTTATCTCGTTTAATTCACCTGTACTCTCCAAGACTCTTTTGCCAAGGAGTTTTTACTTTAGTGGCAAGAAGCAAAAGAGTTTTGGTTAGTCCAAAAGATGACAAAGACCGTAGCTGCTATGCCAGATTTGTTGCCGCCCCCACTGTTGGTTTAGTGGATGATGAAAATATTCCTTTTTCTGAGAAGTGAAATTTTGCACGTGAGTTTTATTTTTAATAACTTTCTCGTACTTTTTTTCCTCAATTTTGATGATCATTATTTTAATTTTCTTTTCTTTTCCAGCAACCATGAGAGTTGTTGATGAAATTTCCAATTTCCGTAGTTGTGTAGGAAAGCTGTTAAATACTGCCCCAATAGAGGGTAGATCTTGGAAAATTCTATCTCAACGATTTGGTTGGAAAGCGAAGACTCACGATAAGCGTCCTTTTTATAACTTTTCTTATTGCTTCTTTCAGGAGTTATTTTTAATCCTTCTTTTTATCAAGATTTACAATTCAAGGTATTAGTGATGAGGGTGTCGTAGCTTCCCGAATTTCTTTGGAAAGGGCCCAAGAAATAACTTTGGGCTCTTCATCGAAAAGGAAAGCTACTGCCGATCAAGAATCTAAGGAGGAGGAAGACAAGACGGGGGTTCTTTGATAAAAAGGTCATAGGTTAGAAGACGGATTATTTCAGATGATGAAGCATCCCCCCCCCCTTCGTTCTACTCCTCTCACCAAGCCTGTTGAAGCCTCGTTGGTGATTTCTAATTACGATACCCCTTCTGCTGCCCATGATTTTGTTGAGCAGCTTTTTATCTACGGGTTTGATAGTGAAAGTTTAGGACCAATTTTCGATAAGGCACCCGTTGCTTCTTTTTCTATACTCGTTCTTGTGATACCTCATTTGCCAGTCATGGCTGTTACCGTTGCTACTCCTCCTCCCTCTGTTTTGACTCCTTCTACTGTTTCTTCTTCGGCTGTTATGACTCCTTCTACAGTTCCTCCTACAATTGTTCAACAAACTGAGGTTGGTTCCTAAAGTAGAAGTGGAGCCATGAAATAGGTTATCATCGAGTTCCCTGTCGATGGCAATGTTTTGAAAAAATCAAGTAGGGTCGATGTGTGGTTGAAATTCTTAATTGGTCTAACAGGGAAAGCCAAGCTTGAGAGCCACAATTCCTTAACTTTGATGAACGACATAATACAACCATCATTGAAGTTATTCATGTTTAATGATTTGTTATTCCTTTATATAAAGCTATTACCTTTTCTCTTCCTCTCTTTATGTTTAGATCAACCTCGTTGGTGCAGAAATGATGAAAAGGGTTTCTCACACGGAGCAGTCGATGCATGAGTGCCAAGTTGAAACAGATAACTGGAGAGAGCAAAATGAGGGTTTTCAAATTGATAAGCATGCATTAGAAGAGAACAAACGCACTTTAGAGCAACAGCTGCGAGTTGTAACTTCGAAATTAGTGATTAAAAGAGCTTCATCAAATCAAGCTAACAAAGATAGAAATCTTCTTGAAGTTTTCTTTTTGGAGCAACTCTCCAAGGCTAGTGAAGAAATCATAGAGCTGAAAGCTATCTTAAGTAAGAAGGAAGATTATGCTGGTGAACTCGTGCAAACTTTGACTGAGACTCAAGAAGACCTTCGGGAATCTCCTGACAAGGTTCGTTCCTTAGAAAGTTCACATGTTTCTCTTCAAATTTCTATAACTCTACCTTGGTTGAGAATGTGATTGCTAAATGGGAAAGAAAATATGAGATTCTCGAAGATAAAACCGCAATTGAAGTGACTTGGGCATTTTTAAATTCTCGCCATGATACCTTGTTGAAGTTAGCCAGGGAAATTTTAACTTGGAATCCGAGTTAGCCAAAATCAAAGAGACTATTGAAAAGACTCAGCAGAGCCAAGACTTTCCTTCTCCCATGACTAAAACTTCCGAACATATTGAAAATGATATGGTTATGGTAAATGCTCCAATTCCTTCAAGTATTCAGTTCCTTCAACTTCTCATTGAAAAGTTTATGATGTTTGACTCCCTTTGTTTTTTTTCCTTTTTGGTGGTATGTGGTTGAAACCCTTAGTCTTTTTTAAGGGTTTGTTGAAAATGTTATGTCACGACTCCAGCTCGCCCTCTGTGAATATGTCGTGATGGCACCTAGTTCCTGTAACTAGGTAAGCCTAACAATGCAGAAAACAACACAACTTGCGGAATAATTAACTAAAACTGAACAACTAAAAGAAATATGTATATAACTGTCGTTCGGCATATACAACTCAAAATAAATGCGGAAGTCTACTATAAAACCCCAAAACCCAGGAACTCACGGGAACACAAGCTAACAAAAAGTAAAACATGGCTCTAACTCCAAAAATCTAAAGCAAAAGTGCGGAAGAAGTCTAAATACTATAGATAGAGTAAAGAAGGAGACTCCTTGGTCTGCGAACATTGTAGAAGTACCTCAAAGTCTCCGTAGCTCTCCTGGCCTCAAGGATAGTGCGTCTGAGATGAAGTACCTGGGTCTACACATTGAAACATGCGCTGAAGAGGCGTGAGTACACCATAACGGTACTCAGTAAGTGCCAAACCTAACCTCGGTTGGGTAGTGAAGAGGAAAGGTTCAGGCCCTACTGAGATATAACATAATTGAGAAGAAGATGAGAAAAAATAGTATAGATAAAGTGTACAGCGAGAATCTAAACAAGATAAATACGAAAATCGTAATAGGAAGCAGAAAAACAGGACAATACTAGTAAATACTAATCACAACATGAACCACAACCAGGGATCTCTTGGTATCCCAAGGATCTCTTGGTATCCTCACCACATACATGAGGGATCTCTTGGTACCTCGAGAATCTCTTGGTATCCTCAAAACTTATAATTTCAAGTGCCAGGGATCTCTTGGTATCCCTAGGATCTTTTGGTATCCTGAGGATCTCTTGGTATTCTCAAACTTACAATTTCATGTGTCAGGGATCTCTTAGTATCCCGAGGATCTCTTGGTATCCCGAGGATCTCTTGGTATCCTCAAACTTACAATTTCATGTGCCAGGGATCTCTTCGTATCCTCAAACTTATAATTTCATGTGCCAGGGATCTTTTGGTATCCCGCACCCTCAGTTAAAAACATATTAAGTCCAGGGGGATCTCCCGGGAGGCCAACTTGTAGTCCAAATTTAAAAACACATAATAGCAACCCAAAAATTAGGACAGATACTAAACTCAGGACAAGGAATAGAATATCATAGCCAAACATACTACACGGAGCACAAACAAGACAGTTTGGGCACTTAGGCAAGTAAGTCAAATGAACATGCTTCTCTAAACTAGCATAAAATAAACTTGCAATTTAAAATGAACAGGTAAGCAAGAAAACTCAATTTAATTACTTCAAGTAAAAACGGAATTCCAACAATTTTCTCAAGTACACACTCGTCACCTCACGTACAGAGCATTCAATTACCAACACCATATCCTAAGGGGAAAGTTCTCCACAAGCCACTTACCTCAAACCTGCCCCAAATTCAACTTGAAACCATACTTTTACCACGAGTATCCGACTCCAAATGGCCCAAATCTATTCATTTCAATTACATCTCAAACAACTGATTCTACTATTTAATTTAAAGCTAAGATGCAAATTTAGGTAAAATAACCGGAATGCCCCTCATGCCAACGTGATCAAAACTTGGGGTTCGAACAAAAATCTGATTACCCATTCCCTCACAAACCCAAATATATGAGTTGTTTTGAAATCGGACCTCAAATTGAGGTCCAAATCCCCAATTTTAGAAACACCTAGGTTCTTCCCAAAACCCTCAATTTCACCTATGAAAATCTTTGATTTTAAGTGGAAGACATGTTAAATGATGTTAAAGATTAAAATAAATGAGTAAAAACCAACTTACAAACGATTTGAAAGAAGTCTTGTTCTTGCACAATCGCCCAAAGAGGTTTGGGTTTTGAAAATGGGGTGAATAAATCTTAAAATCGACATAAGTATAAAAAATACAGGTTGCAGATGTCACAATTGCGAACTGGGGTTTGCAATTATGAATCCCGACCTCTACTAACATGGAAAATGCGAAACAGGGTTTGCATTTGGGAAACCTTCCTATTTTCGGGACCTTCGCATTTGCAAAGTGAGGGTCGCATTTGCGACAATACGATCGCATTTGTGATCACTAGCAGCCTGGGCATTTTTCACATTTGCGAAGACGTGCTCGCATTTGCGAGAAGGGCTGGACTAGGCTTACTTCGCAATTGCAAAGGGCCACTCGCATTTGCGATATCGCATTTGCGAGACAGGCTTCGCAAATGCGAAGCCTGCAGGCCAGTTCATACCAGCAACTTTCAAGGTCTAAAAATGCATTCTGACGCCTATCCAAAACTCACCCGATCCCTTGGGGCTCCAACCCAAGTATGCACACAACCTTAAAAACTTCCTATGGACTTATCTGTGCAATCAAATCGCCAAAATAACATCATATAAATCTAATCGAGCCTCAATACTCATGATTTCCTCCAAATTTTCATAAAACATCAAATTTCCATTCTATGTCTGAAACACGTCAAACGGCATCTGTTTTCAATCAAACTTTATAGAAAGCGCTTAAACCATATAAAAGACTTGTACCAGGCATCGGAACCAAAATACGGGCCTGACACCATAATCTTTTAATCAAATTTTATTTCCAATTTCCTTAATTATTTTCAAAAAACAATTTCACACAAAAATTTATTACTCGGGCTTGGGACCTTGGAATTCTATTCCAGGCATACGCCCTAGTCCCACATTTTCCTGCGGACCCTCTGAAACCAAAATCATGGGTCCGGATCCGTTTACTCAAAATATTGACCGAAGTCAAATTTATTTAATTTAATATCCTAATTACCCTATTTCCTTTATGGGGAAGAAAGAAAATTAAGGAACTCGCAAATATTGGAAAAACTACAATTATTGTTAACCAAGGAAAGTAATTCGTATTAAAGACAAGATACACTTGGACCAATTTAGCATTTTTCTCACAGAATCCATATCTAAGTTTTCTGGCTATGAGCCCGAACTGTGCATGCAAATCTTTGCAACCCCAGATGAGGTTTTCAAGGTCTTGAAAGTACAGAATAGGTAAGAAAATAAGTGATGACCCCTTTAGATCGTCACATGTTAAGTCTCCAGACCTTTCATGGGGGCTTTGTACAAACAACTTTTGGTTTATGACTAAGTTCATACTTTGTCTAAACTTTTTTTAGTATTAAGAAGTTTCACGTTGTTGTTTGAACTTCTGTTTCGTTTATTCTTGTCTTTATCTTTAACGACTTACTAAATAGCTTGCATTTTTATTTTTCAAAATGCTTTTTTTAACTTCATGAATACTTGAATCAATCATAAATTTTATAGAAGAGGCCCTTTTTATATTCGGCACTTAATGAAGAAGACGTCTCAACTTCATGATGGTGTTAACGTACGATAAAAGAAATAGGAATATACATGTTTTTTAGAATAACTTCAACAAGTTTTTATTTGAACTTTGTCCATTTCTATCTTACATGTATTTTAAGTAACTTCTATAATTGTTTTGTAATTGTTTTTCTTACAACAGACTTCAAAAAAGTAAACAAAACACAAAGTTTTTATTTGTAACATATTTTAGTATATTAAATAATACACAAGGTTTTTATTCATTACTTTGTTTCACTTGAATAATACACATGGTTTTCATTATATTGCCTCTTAACCTAACTATGATAAGGTTTTTCTTCTACTTTGGCTCGTACCTTTGCTCTGTACTTGACTCTTTGCTCTGCACTTGACTCTTTCAATGATTAAACTTTTTAGGCTTGAACTTTGATTATTTCTCAATCTTCTTTTCCTTCTTTATACATTTGTCTATGTATATCATACAGTCCCCTATGTGTTTGAGCTTTGAAATATGAAGTCTCGAGCACTTGATTAATCCTCCTATTTGGTCCTTTTCATGTAAAGGAATAAATATATGGGACTCGGAGGTACGATAATAGATGAAGACTGTTTAATTCGTATCAATTTCTATCATAATAGATGTAACCATAGACTAGGAATTTTAATTTATTTCACGTGACTTGCAGGTCGTGTTTCATTGTTTAGTACAAGCTAGATTTTTGCCTATCATCTAAAATCAGTAGTAAAATTGTATCAATTCAACAATAGAATTTTAAAATTAGGATACCTGATTATGGGTACTCCTTAGAAATATCTTGCCATTTTGTTCAGGTGAACGGAATTCCAATGTGAAGGTAATATCTTGTCATCCATTGTTTTTGGCTCGTATGCTCCTTTCTCTGTGATTCCATGAATCCTGTAAGGTCTTTCCCAAGTTGGACTTAATTACCCCCCATTAGCTGTCGTCGTGGATTGAAAACTTTCTTGAGTACGAAGTCCCCAATATTGAAGTATCTTAGTGGCACCTTTCGATTGTAATATCATTCTATAACTTGATTTTGTGTTAACATTCTTATTAATGCAGCTTCCCTTCTTCCTTCAAGTAAGTCAAGGTTAATACGCATTTCTTCTTTATTAGATTCTTCTTACGCTTGCGTATACCTTGTGTTTGGCTCCCCTATCTTAACCGAAATTTAGGCTTCAGCTCCGTACACCAATGAGAATGGTGTTTCACCCGTGCTTGTTTTTGTTGTGGTGTGACATGACCATAAAACATCATGTAGCAATTCTGGCCAATTGCCTTTGCATTCTTCCAATTGTTTATTTAAATTGTTGATAACAACTTTATTTGTTGAATCAGCTTGTCCATTACCTACCGGATGATAAGGTGTTGAGGTAATCCTTTTGATCTGCCAACTTTGAAAAAATTCTATAATTTGTGTGCCTATAAATTGTGGACTATTATCACACACGATTTCTTTTGGCACATCAAATCCACATATGATCCAAATAAAATCTCTAACTTCTTTCTCCCGTACATGTTTAAATACTCACGCTTCTACCCATTTAGTAAAGTAATCAGTGAGTACAAGTAGGAATTTTACCTTACCTTTTACCTATGGTAGAGGACCTACGATATCCATCCCCCACTTCATAAAAGGCCACGTTGCAACAGCTAGATGTAACAACTCTACAGGTCTATACATGTTATTACCGTATCTTTGGCATTTATCACATTTAGCCACAAAATGTTCAGCTTCTTCATCCATTTTAGGCCAATAATAACCTGCTCTAATCATGGTTCTTACCATTGATCTCCCTCTTGCGTGATTTCCACAATGCCCCTCATATATCTCTCTCATTACATATTCCGTTTGAGAATTCCCGAGGCATCTTGCTAAGGGGCCTCCGAACATTTTTCAATAAAGATTGCCTTGCTTTAAACAATATCGAGCAGCCTTTTTTCGAAGTGACGGTACCATACTGCAAAAAAGCGACAATCTCGTTTCTCCAATCCCATGTTAAGTTATTGAAATTTACCTCATTTTTGTCTGAATCGAGTACTGGATGAAACAAATGAATTATAAAAGCATTTTCCCTGCTCGCCACATCTTTCGCAGATGCGAGATTAGCTAGGCATCTGCCTCGATATTTTAGTCTCTTGGTATCTGCATGACTTTCCAGGTTTGAAATTGTCTAATCAAATCACGTACCTTTTCTAATTATTTTTGCATTCGTGCATCCCTGGCTGTATAAGTCCCTAGCATTTGATTAACCATGAGTTGTGAATCGCTTTTGATGACAATCTAATCAAATGCAAGCTCTCGTGCTAGTTCTGAATCTGAAATTACTATTTCATACTCTGCCTCATTGTTAGTTATAGGATGACATTTAATGTCTTATGGAATGATTTCACCCGTAAGTAGTACCAAAATAATACCGAAACTTGCTCCTTTCACATTAGACGAACCATCAGTAAATAAGGTCCAAACTCCTGGATTAGACCTGTTGAACACCTGTAATTTTTTTTTGCTTTTAACTGCATTCATGGGCTAAAAACTGGTAACACCCGAGATTTTATTGTGGTTCTGGATTGGTATGTGATGTCATAGTCATTTAATTCTATACCCCATTTGGCTAATCTACCTTATAACCCATGCTTGTGTAATGTATTGCGCAATGGATAAGAAGTTATTACTGAAATAGGGTGGCATTAAAAATAAGGCATTAGTTTTCTAGATGCTATGATTAGTGCAAGTGCAAGCTTTTCTAATTGAGGCCACCGTGTCTCCGCATCTAATAATGATTTGCTAACTTAATAAAAATTGAAGATTGCTTACCCTGGTCTTCATGAACTAAAACAGCACTCACCACTACTTCTGATACAGCCAGATAGATGAGCAATCTTTCCCCAACCTTTGGTTTTGTGAGCAACGGCGGATTTGAAAGGTATATCTTCAGGTTTCTAAGTGCTTGTTGACACTCCTAGGTTCATTCAAACTGATCTTACTTTTTAAGAGCTGAAAAAAAATTAAAACATTTTTCGATGACTTGGAAATAAATCTCCCCAAAGCTGCAATTCTTCCTGTCAGTCTCTGTACTTCTTTTTTACTTGTAAGCATATCAGGAATTTTTTTCAATGGCTTTAATATATGCGGGATTTACTTCAATACCACAATTAGAAACAAGAAAACCTAAAACTTACTTGATGAAACTCTGAATGCACATTTCTCGTGATTTAGCTTCATATTGGATTTTTGCAAAATTTGAAATGTATCAGACAAGTATGATATATGATCCCCTAATTGTTGATATTTAACAAGCATATCATCTATGTAGACCTCCATAGTTTTTCCTAAATGTTCTTGGAAAATTTTGGTTACTAGTCTTTGATAAGTTGCACCAGCATTTTTGAGACCAAAAGGCATTACTTTATAACAATAAGTCCACCTGTCTATTATAAATGAAGTTTTCTCTTCATCTAGGTAATCTATTTTGATCTGGCTATATCCTCAATATGCACTAAAAAGCTTAACAGTTCATGTCCTGCAATGGCATCGATTAATTCATCTATATGAGGTAATGGGAAAGAATCTTTAGGACAAGCCTTGTTAAGGTCTGTGTAATCTACACAAACTCGCCATTTGCCATTCTTTTTCGGTACTACAACAGTATTAGCTAACCAATTAGGATACCTTACCTCAAGGATAGACCCAATTTTTAATAGTTTCTTAACCTCATCTTGGATTACCTAATTCTTGAAAGTCTCATGCTTTCTCTTCTTTTGTTTGATGGGTGGATACGATGGATCTTTATTTAACTTGTGAGTCATTACTTCCGGTAGCATTCCTGTCATATCAGAATGGGACCATGCAAAAAAGTCCACATTAGTTTTTAAAAATTTAATCAAATTACCTTTTATATCGTGGCTTAGGTTAGACCCAACGTAGATTTTCCTTTCTAGCCATTGTGTTAATAATTCCACAACCTTTAGTTCTTCAATTATTATTTTGATATTTTCATTTTCCTCTGATTCTTGAACGGAATCGGGCGATGAGTCCACATTTTGTCCATCCTTGTTCAGTTGAGGTTTGTGTTATGGTATCCTCAACTAGATTCTGTAATTGCTATTTTTCTACATTTCCTGAATTTGAATCTGCTGCAGAGTTGATGCTCCTGGATGTCTGTTGATGTCCACGGATTTGACGTACTCTGCATGGTGATGGTAATTTGATAACTTGATGCAAGGTAGATGGAACTGCATCCATCTCGTGGATCCACGATCTCCCAAGAATTGTATTGTATGCCATTTTCATCTCTACCACCTAAAATTTCACATCTTTAACCACACCTTCAACGAACATTGCAAGTATTACCTCCCATTTTGTGACAATGCTTGAATTGTCGAAGCTAGACAATGTATGTGCCTTAGGTACTAATTTATCTTCATCTTGCATCTCGTGTAATACTCTTAGCAGAATAATGTTCGTGGAACTTCCTAGATCAATCAAAACTCGTTTCACATTAGTATCATAGACAAGTAGATATATTACTAGTGCATCGTTATGTGGAGTTAACACGCCATCCGCATCCGCATCATCAAATGTAGTGTTTTATTCTTCTAAGACATGTCGACCCGCTTCTTGTGGGTAATTGTGACTTTGGAACTTTATTGGTTGTTGTGTACGTTACACCATTGATTTCTTCACCTCCACTTATGACATTAATGGTCCTTTTGGGAGAAGGAGGTTTTGGGGGCTCCTACATATTATTTATGTATGTTTTCTTACCTTTATCACTGAATAATTTAGTGAGATACCCCTGCTTCAATAAATGATCAATTTCACCTTGTAGCAATCTACAATCTGCCATTTTATGACCATGATCGTAGTGAAATTTGCACCAGTGATCAGGATTGCGCCTGTTTGGATTTGATCTCATTTCTTTGGTCACCGCACTTTATTTCCCATGCTTTTTAAAATAGCTACGAGCTCGAAAGTGCTTACATTAAAATTTTAACCGCAAAATCTTGCCTTCAAGTTTCTATCATCATCATGCATCTCTCGCATGTTTCGATCGTTCCCAAACCTTGATGATGAACCCGACTCTCTATTCCTCTATATATGATCATACCTTGAATTGTCCTTCTTTGATCGTGAACCTTTTCTCGTTGGGCCCATATATCTATTTTTACCAGACCTTTTTTCAGTTTACGTGCATCTAGAACTCACTTGTTCCTCTTCTTGAGATCGTGAGATAATATCTTCTTCTATCCTTAGCTTCGTGCTATGCCTGTTGCAAACATCATTCAAGTCGTTGTTGGGAACTCATGAAGACTTTCCTTGAGCTGCCTCATAGCTTCTGAGCTTTTCTCATTTAAATTACTGGTGAAGCCTATAGTTGTCCAATTGTCTGGTGCACGTTGTAGTGTCATTCTTTCACGTTGGAGCCTATCCACGAACTCTCTAAGCAACTCTGAGTTCCCTTGATTGATCTTGAAAATATCTTTCATCATTTTCTCAACTTTTTAAGCTCCTGAATGTGCTTTGATAAACGAATCTGCAACTCAGCAAAAACAATTATGGAATTTTTGGGTAAAAGAGAATACCATGTCAATGTTCCCTTGGTAAGCGTTTCCCCGAATTTCTTGACCAATACTGATTCGATTTATTGTTTGGTTAAATCGTTGCCTTTCATGCCAGTTGTAAATGCAATCACGTTATCTCGTGGATTAGTAGTGCCGTCATATTTTGGAATGTCAAGCATTTTAAACTTCTTTGGAATAGGTACCCGACAGCACTAGGCTTCCATGGTTGTTGTGAGTATTTGTCCATGTCTATTCCTTTGATAACAGGTGGTACTCCAGGTATTTGCTCTTTGCGGTCACTTTGTTCCTTGAGCTGCTTCTGTAGGGTTAGAACTAAATTTTGTAAATCGGAATTAACTATGTTACCTGGCTCGCCATCACGAGACTCGCTTGGAGTTCCAACAGTGCCTGAATGCACGAGCCCAGAACGTGGATTTTCTTATGTATTCTGATTCGGGGTTGGTATTGGCGGTGCAAGTGGCAATTGACTAGTAAAAGCACGGAGTGCAATACTGACTTGTAGAGCAATCAGATTTTTTAAGTCGTCATCGAGTGCTTGTTTATTCACCACTCGAGTATCTTAAATTGCTTCGACTTCATTTTGATTTGCATCTCCATTGTTAGTCTCAGAGCCATCTGGAGTTCCTTCTCGCGATTGACGTTATGAATCACGTGGTAAAGGATGTGGAGTCCGGTCTCGTTCATTATTTTCTTGTTGTTGAAGACCTTGTTGACCATCGTCCTTGATATTCGACATAGTCAATTCTTTGATAAAAGAATTGACTTAAGAAAGCAAAATGATTATCAAATTCCCGATAACGGAATCAATTTGTTTAATCAAAAAGTAGAATTTCGGTCAAAGCTTCGGTCAAAGCTTTATTTTGTAAGAACTCGGGTTACTAATAATCAAAAAAATGAATAAAGAAAATTGATTTTGCTAATAATAAGATGAACAGAAGAAAGCAAAATAAACCAGTATGTTCCAATGATATGTTGCGTGTCCTTACAAATAATCAGTCTTCTCCTTTTTATAGTTATCTCTAAGATATACATTTTGCATTTGTCATAATAAGTCTATTATAGACAATTAAAGGTTTTAATCATTGTAATTCAATACAGATTGTCTACGTTTTTGGTAGTTAATGCCTAAATACTGTATCAATACCCTCTTTTGTTATCGGGTGCATTTCTTTATCTTGATTCTTGACCATAAAGAGGTACGAGCATTGAGTCTGTAAAGAAGTACGAGCATCGAGTCTGTAAAGAAGTGCGAGCATCGAGTCTCTTGAATCTTTGCTCGTGTCTGTTGTAATTCGTGCCTCTTTATTCCTTGCTAGTCTTCGTTCTTTTACAAATCACGTGTCATGACACGTCACCTTAAAATTTAATCCAATATACATGAACTTATTTTTTCCTAATATAGCTTCAAACAATAGACCCTTGTGGTCCGGCCCTTCTCTGAACCCTGTGTATAGCGGGAGCTTAGTAAACTGAATTGCTTTTTTTTAACTCTTTTATGTTTGAAAACATATTTGCATTCGATGTTTATATCATACCAGTAGATGCATATCGTGTTTGTACATTGGTTTCTATTACTTAATCATAGATAATTAGTGGGGCATTATATATATACTCTCACTCTCATCAAACACTAAATGATCGTAAGTTGATATAGTTGATAATTAAAGTATGTGAGGTGCAGTTATATATTAATAAGAATATAATTCTTCTCAAACTGATTATAATGTAGTAAAATTGCATGTTATTACCCATTGAGATTTTAGTATTCATATACCGTATAGTAAACTATATTACCCTATATACTTAACTTTTAATATAATTATCTTTTATATTCCTAGTTATTATTTATGTACATTTTTGGGATTTTAATGGTATTAATTAATCTCCTAATTTAACTCTACCGTATATTTTCACTTCCCCCGAGTTTCCCTCTCTAAATCCCACCCACTCACTCATGTATCAAACCACACCCCACGATTTTCTCTTAAATCACCCACTATTTTCTCTTCTAAAATCAGTGAAAATTTGTAACCCCTCCGCCATTGACAACCATTAGAAAACTTTGAATTTTTGCATTCGAATTTGGGTTTTTAAATAACATTATTTGTTTGGATTGGATATTATTGCAAGAATTGAGAATTATGTCTATGTGTCTCTCTATCTCTCAATCCCAAATTTCAGTAATATAAAGCAAAGAAAAAGAGAGCAGCAATTCCTCCATTAACAACCATTAAAAAGCTTTGAAACTTTGAATTCGAATTTGGATTTTCAAAAATCATTATTTGTTTGGATTTGGTGGTGTTGCAAATAATTGGGAATATGGTAAGAAGAAGAAGAAGAAGAAGGAAGAGGAGGAGGAGGAGGAGGCATGACATACATTATATTGCAGAAATTGTAGAAAAAACGTAAAAAAATTGTATTCCGTTGTTTATTTATTTTTATTTTATTCATTTTACTATTGTACAAAAGTTGAACAACAATGTGTAAAAATTATATTTAAGTGGTATTATATAGTAGTTGTGTATAACTGAGTAGAAATAATGTACCGAAATTTTAGATAAGTTGTATAATATATAATTAGTTGTATCAAATAATAATTTACTATGTATAAATCAGATACAAAATATACAAAAGACATTGTTTAAAAATTGTATTAAGTTGTATGTTATTGTAGTTGTATTTAAATGGGTAGAAATAATGTATGAAAGTTGTAGATAAGTTGTATAATATGAAAATTGTTTTTGCTATGTATAAATTAGATATAAAATATACAAAAGATAATTTGTATAAAAACTATATTTAAGTGGTATTATATTATAGTTATATATAATTAAATAGAATAATATATTAAAGTTGTTGAGGAGTTGTAGGTAAGTTATAATTAAGTCTTGAGTGCAGTAAACCCCAAAGGGTTTTGATTATTGCTGCACTAAGTGCAACTTCCTTTTTTTGTGTCGTCAACTTAGCTTGTGTCACTTGGTATAATCTTGGAATAGGATTCTGAAATGGCGATGTCGCACTTTATGAGCATGAAGGTGAAAGTGGCAAAGTTTCCAAAGCCAATTTCTGTGACCTCTACTTATAATGAGACCTGGGAAACAGGTTGGTTACTCGTGACGTCTTACCTTTAAATAAAATCCATTCTATATCTGATATTCTCATTACTCTGCTTAATCGATAACAGAATACATCATATCCTACCACAAGTAAACACCAACATTTCCATTAAAACTGCACGCGATGTTCCCACTCTAGTAGAACCTTCGAATGTCTGAACCATTCTTCTTTCAAAATTTTGGGGATCGTCTATCAGATATTTAATTCAACCCTAGCAATCACTTCATTACAAATAACTTTACTGAAATGTGAGAATTTATCATGAAACTAAGTTTACGATTGTTGAAAAATATGGAAATAGAAGGAGAAAAAAAAAAAGGAAAATGGTGTACTTTAATTGAAGGCATTAATAATGAATTTCGAGCCTTTTAAGGTGAAATGTATATATTTTGTAAACAAAACTTGTCTAGATAGGGTAATTTACTAAATATGAACATTTAGGGTAATATTGTTTATTATATGACATAGGAATGAAAAAATCCCAAAATTTCTATGTATCTTTCAAATTCCAACTCATTAAGGGTGAGCCCACCGGTTCCCAAACTGGACCGGGCTTCTCTTAATTGGGTTTTTGTTCCAAAGGAGACAACCCAGCCAAGCTCGAAGAATTTTGTTCTTGTAGTGAGGAGGGAAAAAATCAAAATGGAGATGGAAGGAAAAAAGGATCATGTGAAAAACTTATTGTAAACATATTACAATACCCACATTTTGAGGAATATGAGTCGAAGCAATAACAAGAATATTAGTCGAACATCTTTCACAGGAAAGATGGTTCACCTATAGACCGGGAAATAAGTCATTCGACTCATTCACATTCAGATCATGAATATTTGGAATCCATATTATGCAAGGAGACACGTGGTTTGTCCCACCATCGTTTCAAAAATGTCAGATTTTTCTAAACTCAATTGAACACTGAGATTTGCCTTGTGTCATACAATTATAAAAGGTCGGATGTAAAGTGGTTATAATTGTTTTTTATGATTTAAATATTATTGGAATTCCTGAAGAGTTTCCAAAATTGTCTTCAGGCATGGTTTCTTGATCAGTTTGGAGTACTTCATAATGGGAAACAACCTTATCCTGGCGCCATTTCGACGTGTAAGTTTTCGTCTCTTAGCTTTAATATTTTGGTAATTACGCTTGTATATACACACCTTTCAGTGGTACAGTTCCTTATTGTTTTAATTAGTTTCCTAATGTCTAACTAATGATGTTAATTAAGCAGTGGGAAAGTTGGCAAATTACAGTGCAAAAATGGTTATCATTAGTAATTCCTCAAGAAGAGCATCTACAACCTTGGAAAAATCGAAGAGCCTTGGATTTGATCCATCACTCTTGGTGTTATTACCAGTGAAGAATTAACACATCAGTATCTTCTAAGGTTACATATTTTACATTTAAAGTAGATACTGAGGATATTATATAATGATTTATATTTTCATTAACCAAACCCCGCTACTGGGATTAGACTGGATCTGTTATTGTTGTATTTATATCTTCGCTAACTTTCTGTTGATTATCAAATTAAGATGCAACAACTGTCACTGCTAACTTCTCTCGTTCATCCCTCGCATTATGTCATTCTTATTTTACAATGCTACTTTTAGGCCTGTCACTTCGAGCCAAAAAACATAATAAAATCACATCCAATGTCTATCAGATATGTGAGTGAATGTGTTACATTACATTTGATTATGATCAGGACAGACGACGAACGGTTTGCTTCTTTAGGAAGATCATGCATTCACATGACTTGGGGCGACAAGGGTAGCTCTCTCGAGGTAAATAAAGTTTTGCAAGTTCCTTAGAATAATATCCACAGGTTTTCTTTACTGTTTGAACTGAAAGAAAATGCTAGTCTTTCTCAACTATAAGTGGTTAGTGGCTCTAGCTTTTTACTTCACGGCCTCGGACTAGAAGTTGTGGAAAATTTTTGGGAAGCCGATTTTATTTTGGTTCTGGGACTTTCTTCTGGTGACACACTCCCAATGAATCTTTATGAGCTTGAGAAGATACTGGATTAAGGTGCTTCTAAGATAATTCCGATGGTGGTAGCAAATCCTGATTACGTAACAATAGAGCCCGGAAATCCACGTGCGATGCCCGGTAAGAATGTTTTTCCTGCACTCATGCTTTTGCTGGTTGTGTTACTTTACAATTCAGGGCATGTGTCCTCAAAGGCGGATTCAGAATTTGTTAATTTGTACTTATATAGTGAATCTTTTAATACATGTAGAGTGAAATATGGGTTCGGAGTATGTTATAGATTGCCACTTTGTACCTTTATTTTGGGCAGCTTGGTGCACGAAACATCCCGCTTTCACATAGAATCTGGGAAAGGTATGTAGGCAGCCTACCCTGATGCAAGCATCAATGGTTGATTCTACGAAGATAACTTGACCATTACTTTAAGGCTCCCCTTCACCTTATACCTTTTCTTTATACCTGAGAAATTTCCGAACTAGTGGATAATGGAGGCACTTTTATCCTTCTTTTTTTAAATACTAGGCTTTTGTTTATGATAAGGTTCGAACCCCTTAGGTGTAGCCCACATATGACTAAATGCGCATTTACTGTTACCACTAGACCAAAGCCCTGCAGGCACCTTGTCACATTGTACCTTGTCTTTGTCCATCTTTAGATTCAAGACTGAGATTCTTCTCTTGGGACTTATTTTTCAGGAGCATTGGCAGCCACATATGAAAAACTTGGAGGTGAAGTAAAATAGATGGGTAAACCACATAAGGTAAGTTATATTCAAGATATGTCTTGTAGAAGGTAGTAACATTAGTTTCATATCCTTAAATTGGTGGCGGAGGTGGGTCCAGGATTTTAACTTTATAAGTTCGACTTCAAAACCACAATACATTTGATATTGATCTGAGTCATAGCTACTGAATGAACCACAATTAATACTCTATGTCCGCCCCTGATTGGTGGAATAACAGGGTTAATTTCACTGATGGTCACTCAACTATGTTTCAATTTCACTAAAGTCACTTAATTATTTTTTGTCACTTAAAAGTAACTAAATTTTCACATTGTCACTTAAAAGTCATTTTGGCTCAAACATTTACCATAAATATGACATGGCATAAAATATAATGAGAAAAATCCAAAAATATATGCCACATAAACATAAATGGATTATACTCACTTTAGATGTATTTCTTCCTTAATATGATTTGACCCATAACTCAAATGCTTTCAATAAAAAACAAATTAATTTCACATTAGTTTAAAATGATTATAATATACTACAAAATTCTCGCCTTTTCTGTTACAAAACGCCTATTTATAATTATTCTATACTAAAAAAAAATCTTATCTTATTTGTAAGCCCCATCTGAGTCGTTTTGTAAATCTACTGAATTTAAAATACGACTGTAATTTTCTAGTGAAAGTAAAATGGTATTATATTCATCTTACATAACATATTAATGTATCGTAAGCATACAAGAATAATAATAATGCTAGTAAGAGTTTATTTTCACAATGAACATGCAATTACATACAACCGATTGCAATTCTTTAGACAAAAAGAATATTGTATTTGTACGATTAAAACCCCAAAAAAATTAAAAAACCTAATTTTATTAGGAGTGTGTGTTTTCCCCCATTGAAATGCATTTGGGTTATAGGTCAAATCACATAAAGGAATAAATAGATATAAAGTGAGTATGGTACATTTAAGCTTATGTGACATTTATTTTTGAAATTTTTCATTAAATTTAATGGCATGTCATATTTATGGTATGGTTTTGAGCCAAAATGACTTTTAAGTGACAATGTGAAAGTTTACTTACTTTTAAGTGACAAACAATAGTTGAGTGACTTTAGTAAAATTGAAGCATAGTTGAATGACCATCAATGAAATTAACCCGGAATAACATCAATGTTGTGCTTCTACACATGTCATTATTTGTCTGATGTTGTGCTTCTTTGTCTCAATTGATATATTCTGAACATCGTTGAACTATCTCATGACGAGCTTGTTGCAGATAATATACAAGTCAGCGATGGAAATGGCTGCTGCTGTGGATGCCTCTGATTGTATTGGCATGGGAGATTCCTTGCACCATGATATCAAAGGCGCGAATGCAGCTGGAATTGTATCAAATCCCCTTCAAGTCTTTCAGGCTGTTTGGATGGTTGTTATCTATGTATTGTATTGTTAATTCAAATTCAATATTTGTTTGACTGCTACATATATTTTATTGTATTGTATAATCAAGTCTTTTGTTATACAAGAGCAGCCACGGTCAGCCAGAAAGTAAGGGCAGCCCGATACACTAAGCTCTCGCCATGTATAGTATCTGGAGAAGGGCTAGACCACAAGGGTCTGTTGTACGCAGTCTTACTTTGCATTTCAGCAAAAAAAGTTGTTTACACAGCTCGAACATATGACCTCCTGGTCACATGACAACAACTTTACCAGTTACTACTGAATTAAAATCCAAACAAAGCTACCCATAAAATATCAGAAGAAAACAATCTGATTGATACTATTCTGATCATAAAACTACAATAGACCTTTTCAAACTTTTCTCCAATTCACTTGGGTTACTCTCCTCCATTTGAAGTCTCAAACAAGACTTCAACACGAGGCCGGTGGCTATTAACCACTCTGCAATCCCGTCTAATCTCACCTGGCCGGCCAGATTGCAAGTCACCCATCGTTATCATCCCTTCAACAAAAGCCTTAAAGAATTTCTCTTGACTTACACTAAATTCTCTTACATATTCCCTAGTTAAAGGATTAGTAAAAAGTGTTTGATCTGAATTCAAGAACCCTCTACCATTTACCAAGTCTTTGAAATATTGATTGTCAAATACTTCAGGTGTTGCATCCAAATCTCCTGTTACATTCCCATCTCCACCAAGTGGACAAAGCTTGTCTAACTTCTCTCTGAATCTTGGTTCAATGGTAGGATCAGGCCGACCCGAGCCGGATTGATTATATAGCCTAAAGACAATAGAAAAACACCTTCCTTTGCCAATGGAATGAGAACCAGAAAGTGCAACAAGATCTTTGATTGAGAGATTATATCTGCTGAAAAGATCAATGAGATATGTTGCATTTGATCTTGGACTTGGCATGATTTGGTTTGAATCTTCTTGACTTGCTGTTAAACTGTCTAGCCTTCCCAATTTCACTTCCCAGTTTGGACCTCCAGTCTGAGTAAAAGTTTAAAACAAATCAGATTCTCTGTTTTACCAAGTAACTCAAAAGACAACATAGAAAAAAAGAAAATGAATAAGAGATTTTTCATCATAATTACTAGTACAAAACTTGAGGTTCTTTTTCCCTTTATTTTCTTTTATCCTATTCACTCAACAATTGCAATCATAAATAACAAAAAAGCAGTCAGTTGCACTAAGCTTTTGCTATGTGCGCAGTTCGGAGAAGGACCGAATTATAAGAGTCTATTACATATAATTTTGCCCTGCATTTCTGCAAGATAGTGTTTTCACGGCACGATAAATATCATGATAAAAAAATTTGTATACTAATGAATTAATTGATTCCTCATATTCCAGCTGAGACAAAACAAATACACATGATATCTCTCTTATTTGTCTAACTTTTGATGGGCAGTGTTACCTGTCATAGGTGCTGGTGGGAGATAACAAATACGAAGTGGAATATAGTAAAGGTATGCACAATCGTCCCAAACACTACCATAAAAAAATCAATTATTTGAGTTCATCCTGTTTTCATTAAGCATACGTTGATCTTATCAAATTTATATAATATATACTTCCTCTATTTCAAAAAGAATGATAATATTTCCTAATTAGTTTGTTTGAAAAAGATTGACATATTTCATTATTTCTTTGATAAGAAGCAGTTATTATTACAACCACAAATGTTATGACTTATTTAAAATTATTTATCTCAAAAATCTTCTATTATTTATCAAAGTTCATGTCAAGTCAAAGCAAAACAATCTTTTTGAAAAGGACTGAATAATTTAAAATAAAAAGAAAATAAAAAAATAAAAACTTAAGGTTACTATGAGATACATACTTCATCCGTTCCAGTTTCTGTGAACCTATTTACTTTTTGGCTCGTTCCAAAAAAAATGACCACTTTCTAAATTTGAAAATAATTTAGTTTAAACTTATAATTCTACCCTTAATGAGAATCTTTTATAACCACACAAATACTTTTTAACTTGTTTAGGACCACAACTTTCAAAATATTCATTTTTTTTAAACTTCGTTTTCAGTCAAATAAGTTCACAAAAATTGAAACAAATGGATTATATTTTATATCCTTTCTTCCCTTCCTAGCAGGTAGACAAAAGCACATAGAAGAAGAGCAAACACCCCACCCCCCCACCCCCCCACCACCCACCCACACACACCACAAAAAGATGATTTTTTTTCCTTTTTTAGAAATGGAAGTTGAAAAGATGAGAATATAAAGTTACCAGAACAACAGCATCTCTGGCAGCCATGATTAAAAGATCAGCACAAGAAACAACATCAGGACAGGCTCTTTCCAGTTCCTCTTTAACTTCATCTACAACTTCATAAGACCTCAGTGAATTTATATTTGATAAAGCCATTTTTTCTCCAAGCATATTTGGTGTATCATCCAACAACAAAGAAGCATCACATCCCTAAAAATAATAATACAAAAATTAACCCAAAAACAAGAATTTTCAAATACAGCAAAAAATAAAAAGGATTCTTTAAATTTTTACTATTACATTAACAAAGCAATCATGAAACTGCAATCTCATCACTGAGGCTAAGCTTCTGGCCTCTCTTTTCATTGCTTTTTTCATCACATCTTTGACTATAAATTCAGCTTGTGGACATGTTTCTGAGTAATAACCAGGCATAAGTGTAGCAGCAGCCATGGCTGCAAAGGTCAAGTTTATAAGGATGAAGAAGAAAAGAAGAGTATAAGACATTCTTGATTCTTGAATACTTTACTAATGTTTAATTTTTGTATTGGTTCTTGAAAAGGGAGATGAATGGTACAGGGAAGAATTCCTGATTTGCATGTGTTGTCAGATTATATAGGGGGGACAAATAGGCCAATTGTGAAGAGTTTGTTTTGGTTGGGTGATAAATAGGGTGGGTAGGGTATAGTCATGACCTATGCATAAATTTAGAAAATCACTTTTGTCATTTATTTTCTGATTTTTCAACTAACTGAACCCCACTTGGTGTGTACTGTTGGATTAATTCACATTCATATCACGCAAAATTAATTAAAAAGCAAAGTGTTCCTGGTCAATTAATCTAGACTCATATCGTATACAACAACGACAATAACAATCCAGTATAATCCCACTTAGTGGTGTATGGAGAGGGTAGTCTGTACATAGACCTTAACCATAACCTTGGGTAGAGAGACTGTTTCCCAGCATACTTCCCTCCAAGAATTTCTCACCTTGCTCTTGGAGAGACTCGAACTCACAATCTCTGGGAGTTGCTTACCATCAGAACAACTCTCTTGTGGCTAAGAGGAGAAGCACTAGTTATCAATTTTTCTTTTTCATTTTCAAGAGCTCGAATCCAATATTTCTGGATTAGAGAACGATTATGCACTCCTGCCTAATTTTTGTTCTATATTTGAAAGATTCTCCTTTCCATGTCGGTCGCATTAGTAATACTGTCGTATATTCGTATTTTTATATTTTGCAGATTTCTTTTACTATATGTTGTTTTCTTCTCTTCGATTAATCTATCAACTTATCACATTTGCTTGTTGTATTATTATTTGTCGTTTTTGCTTCTTTTTTATTTTTTTTTTAACCGACGATCTATCGAAAATAATATTTACTTTCATAAAGTAGGGGTAAGATTTGCGTACACTTCATTCTTTTCATACTCTACTTTGTGAGATTATATTGAGTATATTATTATTATTATTATTATTATTATTATTATTATTATTATTATTATTATTATTATTATTATTATTATTATTATTATTATTATTATTAGATGTAATATCTGCATACACATTATCTTCCTCAAATTCTACTTGGTTGAATTTTACTGGGTTATTGTTGTTGTTGTTGTTGTTATTGTTGTTTATTATTATCCTTACTCAAAGTACAAATTGAATGCTACGCCGGACTTATAGAAGTAGCAATCAAAAGTGATTCACGGCTGAAAATTCTTTTATTACATTTAAATCTAAATCCAAAATAAATGTGAACAACGCAAGTTAAACGTAAGTTTAGATTAGTTACTTGATTAATATTAAGAAATGGTTAAGGATATTTCAAGTAATGTCAATGAACTAAACAAGGGCGTAACAAAGTTTATTTGTACAAAAGTATTTGATTTATTAAACAAAGGAATCAAATAAAAAAAGTTACTAATTAACAACCAAAAACCAACAGTAATTAAAGTTAAGTCACAAAAGTTAAAAAATAATAATTAAAAATAAACAGATATTCACGTCACGTGGAACACAATAGGCGAGTTGATAATTGTGAGCAACCAGCCAAACTAAGAAATGAACCCAACTTATTCAAATTCTAAGGAAAAATAATAATAATTTAGTCAATAGTATCCCTTAATGTTATTAAATAATTTTTTAAATAAACATAACAAAATAAAAGATAAAATGAAATTTAGGCACATGGTCAATTCTTGGTTTTGACACAAAATAAAAAATAAAAAGATTCTCAAATGTCGAAATATTCACCAACCAATGAAAATTAACTCAATGTCCCTGACCTTATTAAAACAATGAAAAATTAGTAACTGAAAGTTTTAATACTTATTTTAACTAATCAGATTAGTATTGCTGATGCAAGCAAAAGCTCGTTTTAGGCATTTTTCTGCCTCTTAAAACTAATTCAAAACATGCTATACATGACCAAACCTACAGCAAAATTGAGCCGAATTAAATGGTGGTGTTTAGTTTAATAGAGAAATTTTGATATTCTTCCACAACAAAGGATTAGAAATTAATAAATAAAATTTTGAGTAAGATATTATATATATCAAACATATCGTCTTCACATATTTTCTTTCCCTTTTTGCACTTTAATTTATTTTTGATAACTCTGGTGTCCTGTCAGATGCATGTATCTTAACTAATACATCTCACATATACATATACTGAATAACTCCATCCTTTTCTTCACTTAAATTTATTTTTAATAACTCTAGTGTTCTGTCAAACTTGAATATACCTTGAATGAAATCAAATACTTTTAGCATATTTGAGGATCTATTTACCTCACATATTATGTAGTTTTACCAAATTCACGTTTATAAATCATAAAAAGTTAAAAGATAAAATGGTATTTCATCTTCATTGATTTAAAATCTTAAGTGGAGAAAATAGAGGGATTTGCATCTATACTTGCGTTTTGGGTCACGTTTTAGCTTATGCCCGTTATTTAACCAAAAATTAGAATTTCGGCCAAAGTTTATTTAGAAGAACTTGGGTTAATGATAATCAAATAGGAATAAGAATAATTGAGATGAATAACAGTTGAATATAAGGCAAAGTAAATCATATATTTCAATGATCTTCTCTTTTTGTATATTTCAATGATCTTCTCTTTCTTCCCCTTTTTACAAATGTTCAGTATTCTCCTTTTATAGCTATCTCTAGGTAATACGTTTTGCTTCTCTCATAATAGAGTTATTATGGATAATTAATGACATTTAATGTAACGTTATAATTGGTAATCATATTTGATTCAATACAGATTCCCTAACGTTTTCCGTATTTAATGTCTACTAATTACTGACAACACGTATTTATAACCCTTTTTGCTAACCAAATTCATTCTCTTAGTACGACCTTCGAATATTAATAGGTTCTAGCATCTATCCCTCATGTTTTTTTGAACCTTTGCCCGTGCCTATTTGAAGCTTGTGTCTCTTTAATTATTGTTTGACAACTGTCATCCTTTGACAAGTCCACGTGTCATGGCGTATCACCTTACGGTTAATTCTACATATGAACTTGATTTTTCCCAATACAGATAGTTCCCCATCTTGTCATTTATTTATCAATAAAATATTTAAAAAGTGGATCTCATACTTTCATTTAATGTTCCTGACACGTGGCATCCCTTGTTTGGTTCTGCAACTTTTCAGCGCCTTTTAGGGATTTTCTATGACTTCACCTATTATGAAACGACAGTTTCCATCATGATGTTTCTATCATTGCACATTTTCCTTTGATGATTGATGCTAAGTATAAAGATAACCTTTCATCTTTGTCTTTCTCATAAAAGGTTTAGAATATTTAATTCTTGTGTTCGTCTTCCTCATACTACTATGTCTTCTTCGCTCTAACCCTCGGAGAGTCCTCATCGTTGATAATCTTCATCTTGCTCTTCTTAGAAATAGAAGAGGAGGAAGACTTCATAGTTTAGGATCTTTATCATCACGAGGCTCGTCTCTTCCTTCAACGAGTTCTACTCCACCTTCTAGAACCAGAGGTTATCTTTCTCAGAGGTCTTCATCTAGAAATAAGGAACACAATGAACCTCTTCGTGAACCTCTAGTAGATGAAATTGTTCATGTTGAACTATCTTTTTTATAATGATAGAGAGTCAATCAGAAACCAAGTTTCCTCTATGTCCTCATTAGATCCTGCTGACATTTTTCTAACTCAAATCACTGAAAGTTTGATTTCTGTGGTTTGTAGAGATTGACATTGGAGTCATGATTTCCCTATTATAATTTCCAATGCAAACCAAAGAATCATTTTTTACTTGATTGGGTTTTCTTTCGTATATACATACCCTTTCATCTTGAATTTCAAGCCTCCTATTGACCATGTATCATCGAATTCTGTCGCTTTTTCGATGTTTGCTTAGGACAAATTGGCTCCATCGTGTGGAAGGATGTTGCTTGTTTGAGGCATTTAGCTAACATGGTTGGCTTGCCTTTTACTTTCTTCTATTTAATCCACCTTTATTCTCCTAAACTCTTCTGTCAAGGGATTTTCACTTTAGTAGCGAGAAGCAAGAGAGTTCTGGTCAACCCAGAGGACAATAAAGACTGTGGCTGGTATGCCAAATCTGTTGTTGTCCCCACTTTTGGTTTAGCGGGTGAAGAAAATATTCCATTTCCTGAGAAATAGAATTTTTCACGTGAGTTTTCTTTTTATAACTTTTATATAATTTTTTCTTAATTTTGATGGTTGTCACTTTAACTTCCTCTTCTTTTTCAGCAATCATGGGAACTGTTGATGAGATTCTCAATTTCCGTGGTTGGGTAGAAAAGTTATTAAATGTCACTCCGATGGAAGGTGGATCCTGGAAAAACCTTTTCTCATCGGTTTGGTTGGAAAGTGAAAACTCACGGTAAGTGCTTTTTTCCTTTATATCCTTCGTATTTCCATTAACTTCTTTCCTTAAAACTTACTTTGATCCTTATTTTTATCAGGATTTTGCATTTGAGGCATAAGTGTTGAGGTCGTCATAGCTTCCATAGTTTCTTTGAAAAGAGCCCCATATATAATTTTGGGTTCTTCATCGAAAAGGAAGGCTTCAACTTATTAAGATTATGAAGAAGAGAAGAACAAGATGGGGTTTCTTTGATAAAAAGGCCACGAGCTAGAAGACGCATTATATCAGATGATGAAGTATCTCCTCCTCATTGTGTTCCTTTAACCGAGCATGTTGAAGCCACCTTGGTGATTTCCAATGATGACACTCCTACGGCTGTTCGTGATTCTGTTGATCAACTTTTTGCTCATAGGTTTGATAGTGAAAGTTTGGGTCCAGTTTCTGATGAAGTGTCCCTTACCTCTTTTTCCATGCCTACTCCTGTGACATCTTCTTTACCAGTTGTGACCGTTGTTGTTGCTGCTCCGCCCCAGCCTGTTTTGACTCCTTCTACAGTTCCTCCTATAATTGTCCATCATACTGAGGTTGGTTCTTCAAGTGGAAGTGAAGCTATGAAGCAAGTTATCATCAAGGTTCTTGCCGATGGTAATCTTTTGAGAAAGTTAGGTCGGGCTGATGTGTGGTTGAAACCTCTGATTGGTCTAGTTGAGAGATTTAAGCTTGAGAGCCACAACTCTTTAACTTGGATGAATGACATAGTGTAGTCATCACTAAAGGCATTCCTCTTTATGCTTTATTATTTCTTTCTTCTATTTAAGGTTCTTACTCTTCCTCTCTCTTTTCTTTAGATCAAACTTGTTGGTACAGAGATGATGAAGAGGGTTTTCCACACGAAGAAATTAATGCACGACTATCAAGTTGAAGCGAACAACTGGAGAGAACAGTATGAAAGTCTTCAAATTGACATGGAAGTGTTAGAAGAGAGCAAGTATACCTTGGAGCAACAATTGAAGGTTTTAACTTCAGATTTAGCAGTCGAGAATGATTCCTCGAATCAAGCTAGCAAAGATAAGAATCTCCTCGAAACATCTTTTTCTGAGCAGCACTCCAAGGCCGGTGAAGAGATCAAAGAATTGAAGGATTTGTTAAGTGAGAAAGAAGTTTATGCTGGTGAACTTGTTCAAACTTTAACACAGACTCAAGAATATCTCTGTGAGTCTTCTGATAAGGTCTATTCTTTAGAAAGTTCACATGCTTCTCTTCAAACTTCTTATGATTCTGCCTTGGCTAAGAATGAAAAGCTCAAAAGCGAAATTGATCAATGGGAGAAAGATTACGAGATTCTTGAGGACAAGACTGTAATTGAAGTGAGTTGGGCAATTTGAAACACTCTCATGACACCCTTGTGGAAGCTAGCCAGGTAAATTAAATCAGTATATTCCAATGATCTTCTATTTCTCCCTCTTTTACAAATGTTCAGTCTTCTCATTTTATAGTCATCTCTTGGTAATATGTTTTGCTTCACTCATAATAGAGCCATTATAGATAATTAATGACATTTAATGTAATGTTATAATGGGTAATCATATTTGATCCAATACAAATTCCATAACATTTTTCGTATTTAACGCCTATTAATTACTGATAATACGTATCTACACCCTTTTTTGCTAACCAAATTCATTTTCTTAGTACGACCTTCGAATATTAATAGGTTTGAGCATCTGTCCCTCCTGTTTTTCTTGAACCTTTGCTCATGCCATTTTGAAGCTCGTGTCTCTTTAACTATTTTTTGTCCATTGTCTTCCTTTGACCAGTCCACGTGTCATGACGTGTCACCTTACGATTAATTCTACATATGAACTTGACTTTTCCCAATACACCCGCTTTGTAAAAAAAAATTCAAGTGTACCTGCTTTTTCATGTAAGCATACGGGGCTCAAGTAGAAAAGGCAATCACGCAAAACTTCACCATTCTAGTAGACGGTCCTGAAGTAGCAAAGGCAGTGCTGAAGTGTTTTTGTCCTGGATAAGATGCTGAAGTTATTTAGTTTATTTGTAAAAACTTAAGCACTAAAATAGTTGGAATTTTTTTTTTCCTAATTCATTAGTTTTGTCATAAAGCTTTTTCTAAAAATTCAGCAGAAGATGTTGAAGTTATTTAATTTATTTGTAAAACTTAAGCACTAAATATGCTGAAGTCTTTTTGTCTTGGATAATATTTTTCAAAAACTTCAGCAGAAGATGTTGAAGTTATTCAGTTTATTTTTAAAAAAAGTTCAGCACTATATAAGCTAAAGTAACATTTTTGCAGGAAAAGTGAAATATAAATGGTAAAGCCTAAGTTCTATATGTAAAATTCGAATCAGCACTAAAACATTTCGTAAATTTCAAGTCAACAATCAATTATCCCATAGATGTTATACAAAACACTAATAATCCAAAGATGTTCGTTCTGACACTGCAGCACAATAAGAACTTTATCATTCAGACAAGTACAAAGGCAAGAGAACCGTGATCCTCCTCCTCAGTCCTCTCCTTAAATAAAAAATTAATATTATTCTCCTGATCTGTTAGTACTACTATTTTACAGAAACAAATTCCAAATCTACTGCTGCAACCATTGATCACCTAATGTAAAAATTCTACCAATACAATGTTAAAAATAGAATGAAAATTTCTCTTAAGATGATGATAGTATTAGAGAATTAATCATAGTGCCTTTCAGTTGTTAATAGAAGAAGAAAAAGGAAATGAAGGAGGAGAATGATGAGGAGAAAAGGGCTGAAATTGTTTAAAAATTTGGCACAAGGTAATTTTTTTTTAAGAAATGAATATAGGTTAAATGGGGGCGACCAAATAGGACGCTCCATACAATTTTTACGAGAAAATAGGAGGGAGAGGAAAGGTGGATTATTGTCCCCCAAATTCCCATTTCTTTTATGGCTTGCTGGTTGGACCTGATCAATGGATTTCCCTTTTTTTTACTTCTGGTGTATAGGGCTTTTCTTGTGTGTCTTGTCCTTGAGTCCTCTCTATGCCTCTCATGTCCTTCTTTCCTTTGCTTGGGACTCACTAGCACACTCCTTGATGCTTTCACATGCTATTTATGCTGAAGATAGCCTTTCATAAATCTCTACGACCTACTTCTAGTGATAGTAAGATACCTAAGTTTTTCCACAAACCTCTGATGCCTACATCATCCAAGGTGCTATCACCGTATTATAATATTTATTCCGACGTTAAAGAAGACGGGACTACCAATCCCAGATTGAATTAACCTTGTCTACGGGCACCTTCCACATTGCATAATCTATATTATATTAAAAGGAGAGTAGTATGCACTGTGGTTAAGCTAAGTGTCAAGCTAAAATGAAGCCACTTGGAAATTATAGGATAGCATTAATTATTAGAAATTATAAATGGAAACATAATTAAGGGAAGTAGTTTAATGAAACTTATACACAATATAAATATATCTTAGATAAATCTAATCTCTCTCTATATATATATATAGCTATATTATATTAAAAGCACGAAGGCCCTTAGAGAAATATCGTTCACTTTTTTATACCCACTAAAAATTAATTTTACACTAGACAAAATAGTCATTTAATTATTTTCCTAATTTTACGATTTTGAAATCACCTAATAGTTTTGGTTACTAAATCTTTTTTTATTTGAACTATATTGGAAGTCCAATATTTATGGCCTTCAAATCGATGAGAATTTTACCTTTAAATCTTTTTCCTTATTTGAATTTTGTATCATAACTATAATACTTTATATATTATTTTTTCTAATATTTGATATTTTACAGATTATTATGTGCTTAGACAATGCGATATATACAACCTTGTTATAAAATATTCTATTTTAGGTGAATGTCCATATTTAGAGAGATTATAGGGTTTACTTCTTGGTGGCTAAGTCACCACCTCCCTATAAATAAAGGGGTTCTATTCCATTGTAAACCATCCCAAAGTATCAATAAGAATACTCCTCTCTCTACTTTTCTCTCTATTGTTCTTGTTCTTGTATTATTGTTCTTTTTCTTATATTATTTCATAACACGTTATCAGCACGAGACTCTACCGTCTCAAGAATCCTCTTGAGAAAAATTAAGGTATTTCCCTTTTTCCAAATTTGATTTTAATTATGTCTGATATTATGAAAAGAAAGTTCGTTGCCCTTGAAATTTCGGGCAAGAACTATATGACATGGGTGTTGGATGCTGAAATCCACTTAGATGCTATGGGTCTTGGAGACGCCATTAAAGACAGAGATAAAGCATCCACCCAAGACTGTGCTAAGGACTTGATTTTCTTGCGCCATCACCTTGATGAAGGTTTGAAAATTGAATATCTCAGAGTCAAAGATCCACTCATCTTGTGGAAAGGCTTAAAGGAGAGATATGACAACCTGAAGTTGGTCACTCTGCCACAAGCACGATATGATTGGGCTCATCTGAGGCTCCAAGACTTTAAGTCTGTTTCTGAATATGATTCTGCAATGTTCAGAATTACTTCTAAATTGAAACTCTGTGGAGATAATATCTCTGATTATGATATGCTTGAAAAAACGTTTACAACGTTTCATGCCTCCAATATGGTACTGCAACAACAGTACAGAGAGAAAGGTTTCAAAAAGTACTCTGAACTGATTTCTCTTCTCCTTGTGGTTGAGCGAAACAATGACCTGCTCATGAGAAATCACGAAAATCGACTCACTGGGTCTACACCATTGCCTGAAGCAGATAAGGTGTATTCTCATTATGCCAAGCATGGAAAAGGCTATGGCTTTAATCATGGTCGTGGTCGTAATCGGGGTCATGGCCGTGGACGTAGACAAGAAGAAATTTCCCTGATGTCCGTCACCCCCCAAAGAGATATAACCACGAAAAGCAGAAATGGGATTATGAGGATCCAAAAGCAAATAGTTCAGAAACTATATGTTATCGTTGCGGTGGAAAAGGGCACTGGTCAAAAGTGTTGGAAATCATTGATGCCGTTGATATGTGTTCTTTGGTTGTATTAGAATGATTTCCAAGTACAGGTTTTGATGAATGACAAACAATGAAGTCGATTGACAATCAATGAAGATTGGATGCCTAGAAGCATATTGATGACGGGATTGCATAGACAAGCCAAGACGAGCTCAAGAGTTCAAGACCAAAGACCCAAGGCGTAGGTCGTTAGGTAGAACCAATGTAAGAATAACATTTAAGTTATCTCGTCTTTTGGCTCAACATTAGGTCATCATAAATATGCATTAAATCATTTTATTAAATTATATATATATACATCATAAATACTTTAATATACTTCAAACAAAATGATTTTAACGATTTCATTTTAACCAAAATGGGTTTGAAGTAAGTTTTCAATTCTGGTATACTCTGGTATACTCCAGTGTATATTAATGATATGTCAAAGGTATATTTCAACTAGAATGAATCTGTTTTTTGAACGTTGGTCATACAATCGATTGAATGCTTGTGACAATCGATTGTATGCTTCTCACAATCGATTGTATGCTTTCCACAATCGATTGTGTTGAGACAGTGTCTAACTGAATTTTTCAAAATAGCACACAATCGATTGTATGCTTTTCACAATCGATTGTATGCTTTCCACAATCGATTGTTGTATTCCACAATCGATTGTACTGAGACCGTTGTCAGATATTTTGAAACTTTGAACCACAATCGATTGTACTCCTTTGACAATCGATTGTTGAAGCACAGAATCCTGGAATGATTTTTAAACGTTAGTTTTTCCTTAAAATCAGGGATCTGTCTTTTGAAAATTGGTCACACAATCGATTGTAGAGACTAGACAATCGATTGTCTGAGCACAGAATCAGTATAATTTTCTATCAATTAAGCAACGGCCATAACTCTTTTAACCCCTATAAATAGAGGTCTTTTGAGCTGATTTTAAACACACAACTCCTCCATATATTGATATACATATTGATCATATTCAAGCATCATTTTAGAGCTTTTGTTGAGCCAATTGAAAGACAACTTTGTGTTGTTCATAGAGCTAAATTTGTATCTCTTTATCCACTCTATTGAGAGAGTACTTATTGTAAAAGAGAGGTGTTGGAGAAGCACATATCTTCTCATTTGTCGGGTTTGCTAAGTACACTGAGTCTTAGTGGTTGAAGTCTTGTGGTGCGGTATCCACGAGCAATCGAAGTCTTGTAGAGTGTACATCTACGAGCAACTGTAACGGTTTGTTAAGCACCCGGAAGCTTAACGAAGTTAGTGGAATCTCGAGAGAGTCTCTCGGGGACTGGACTAGCCACGGGTTGTGGTGAACCAGGATAAATTCGGTGTGTTCTTTCCTTGCTCTTTTACTTTCCGCACTTACTTAATTCCTGCAAGTTTTTAATTCCGCAATATTTATCAAAATTCTCGTGCCGCACTATTCACCCCCCCCCCTCTAGTGACGGGCATAAATCCTAACAAAAAGCTTGCCGTGTACCAAGACATTTGGTTGATCTTTATCAAGCATCTCTAAAGAATAAAGGCCCTGAAACAAATTTTGTCTCTGACGACAATTTTGACATCACCCACCTGGATGTGGCAGACTTCTTTGAGCAACCCGAGGGGAAAATAGACCACTTAATACGATAGAATGTTAGTATTAGTTCTTTTGAATGTTTCAATATGCTTAAATTTCAAAGATATTTTTATTTTCCAGTAGAGTTAATCGATTAACCTAACAGTTAGTCGATTATCTAATATTTCGCATTAAAACTGGACTTTTCCGCAAGCTAAGTTAGTCGACTATCTGATTTAGTTAGTCGACTAACCTGATGACTGTTTACTAAGTTAGTCGACTATCAACTTAGTTAGTCGACTAACTAATATTTCGCATTAAAACTGGACTTTTCCGCAAGCTAAGTTAGTCGACTATCTGATTTAGTTAGTCGACTAACCTAATGACTGCTTCCCAAGATAGTCGACTATCAACTAAGTTAATCGACTAACCTCAGCAGATTTTGAAAATATTGTTTAAATGTGAAACAAACGGTTGAATTTGTTTATTCTCATGTTCGTGTATTCCTTTTGTATGTCAAACCATGGGAAAGCAAATATGGATATCTCACAAAGCAAGCTTGGATCAACGTCCAACTGTAAAAATATTTGTTTAGTTCATTCATGTACTACACATACGATACTCAAAGAAAAGAAATATTTCTCTCAACTAAGTATGTGTAAGGCAGATGTTACTACAATCTCTGGAAGTAGTAAATTGATTGAAGGCTCCGGAAGAGCAACTATAACTCTGCCTAGAGGAACAATGTTTATCATAGAGAATGCAATGTTCTCCTCCAAGTCTAAGAGAAACTTGTTGAGTTTTAAAGATATACGCCGGAATGGCTATCATATTGAGACAATAGATTAGAATAATCTTGAATATCTCATCATTACAAAGAATGTCTCTGGCCAAAAGAGGGTTATTGAGAAATTCCCGTCTTTATCTTGTGGCCTGTTTTGGACAAAAATTAGTGCAATTGAGGCACATTCAACAGTAAACCAAAAGGTTACTGATTCCAATACTTTTGTACTTTGGCATGATCGATTGGGACACCCTGGATCAATCATGATGAGACGGATTATAGAAAGCTCATATGGGCATCTGTTAAAGAATTTCAAGATTCTTTTAAATAATGAATTTTCTTGCACTTCTTGTTATCAAGGCAAGTAAATTATTAGACCATCACCAACAAAGGTTGGGACTGAGTCACCTACGTTTTTGGAACGTATACAAGGGGACATTTGTGGACCTATTCACCCACCTAGTGGGTCCTTTAGATATTTTATGGTCTTAATAGACGCATCCTGTAGATGGTCTCATGTGTGCCTGTTGTCATCACGCAACCTTGCGTTTGCAAAACTAATGGCACAAATAATTCGACTACGAGCACAATTTCCTGATAATCCAATCAAGTCTATTAAACTGGATAATGCTGCTGAGTTTTCATCCCAAGCATTTAATGATTATTGCTTATCAATTGGGATAAAAGTGGAACATTCTGTAGCTCATGTTCACACTCAAAACGGTCTTGCAGAATCTTTAATTAAACGCCTGCAGTTGATTGCAAGACCATTACTCATGAAAACGAGGCTGCCCACTTCGGTATGGGGTCACGCCATTTTGCATGCAGCAATGCTAATTCGTCTCAGACCGACGAATTATCATAAATATTCCCCGTTGCAATTGGTTTTGGGTCATGAACCCAATATATCCCATTTAAGAATCTTTGGATGCGCAGTATATGTGCCTATAGCACCGCCATACCGCACCAAAATGGGTCCGCAAAGAAGGTTAGGAATATATGTTGGGTTTGAATTGCCCTCCATTATTCGCTACCTCGAAACATTGACATGGGATTTGTTCACTGCACGATTTGCAGACTGTCAATTTGATGAGACACTTTTCCCAAAATTAGGGGGAGAAGTTGGTGAAACCAAACGGGAAATTTTGTGGAAAATGCATCATTATCTCATCTTGATCCACATACCTCTATTTGTGAAAAAGAGGTGCAAAAGATTATCCATTTGCAAAGAATAACAAATCAAATGCCTGACGCATTTACGGACTTGAAAAGGATAACAAAATCCCACATCCCCGCAGAGAATGTTCCAATCCGTATTGATGTCCCTGTTGGACAATCATCTAGTGTCATATCCAATGAGTCGAATGCACGCCTGAAGCGTGGTAGGCCATTAGGTTCCAAAGATCGAAATCCTAGAAAGAGGAAAGCAAACGATCAAAATGACACTACGAAAGAATCTCATGAGGAAATTCATGATTTAATAAATTCTGAGATTCATGAAGAATCCATTGAGCCCGAGACTCAAGAAAATAAGGAACTATCAATAAATCCAATCGATATTGAGGCAAATTTTAATCGAGTGGATATAGTGGTGGATTATGAATTTGCTTTTAATGTTGCATCTAGCATTATGCAAGAAAGTGAGGATCTTGAACCTCAATCTGTTGGAGAATGTCGAAAAAAACATGATTGGCCAAAATGGCAAGAAGCAATCCAATCAAAATTGAATTCACTGGCAAAACGTGAAGTTTTTGGCCCTATAGTTGAAACACCTAATGGTGTTAAGCCTGTTGGCCATAAATGGTTCTTTGTACGCAAGAGAAATGAGAAAAACGAGGTACAAAGATATAAGGCACGCCTTGTTGCTCATGGATTTTCTCAAAGGCCTGGTGTCGATTATGAAGAGACATATTCGCCTGTAATGGATGCCATAACTTTTCGTTATCTCATTAGTTTTGCTGTCCTTGAAAAGCTTGACATGCATTTAATGGATGTGATTACTGCCTATCTTTATGGCTCACTGGATAATGAGATATACATGAAAATTCCCGATGGACTCAAAATGCCAAATGCTCATAATTCAAAGTCCTGGAAAATGTTTTCAATCAAATTGCAAAGATCCTTGTATGGTCTAAAGCAATCAGGACGAATGTGGTATAATCGTCTTAGTGAGTATTTATTAAAAGAAGGCTATATAAATGATGCCATTTGCCCGTGTGTTTTTATAAAGAAAACAACATCGGAATTTGTTGTACTTGCCGTATATGTCGATGACATAAACCTTATTGGAACCCCCATAGAACTCCAAAAGGCAATTGATTATCTAAAGAATGAATTCGAGATGAAAGATCTCGGAAAGACAAAATTATGTCTTGGTTTGCAAATTGAATATTTGGCAAACGGAATTTTTGTTCATCAATCTACCTATATAGAAAAGGTACTGAAACGGTTTTACATGGATGGAGCATATCCTTTAAGTACTCCGATGGTTGTTCGATCACTTGATATGAATAAAGATCCATTCCGACCGCAAGAAAGGAATGAAGAGCAACTTGGTCCTGAAGTACCATATCTTATTGCAATTGGCGCACTAATGTATCTTGCAAATACTACAAGGCCTGACATAACCTTTTCAGTTAATGTCTTAGCAAGGTATAGCTCGGCTCCCACAAGGAGACATTGGAATGGGATCAAACATATATTGCGGTACCTAAAAGGGACTACCGATATGGGCTTATTTTATAGCAATAATTGCAGTCCTGATCTTGTTGGTTATGCTGATGCTGGATATTTATACGACCCACACAAGGCTCGATCTCAAACGGGTTATGTGTTTACATGTGGAGGCACCGCCATATCTTGGCGATCGACTAAGCAATCAATTGTGGCTACTTCATCTAATCATGCCGAGATAATCGCTATTCATGAAGTAAGTCGGGAGTGTGTGTGGTTGAGGTCTATAATACATCATATTCAAGACAAATGTGGTTTGAAGTGTAACAAACTACCCACGACTTTGTATGCAGACAATGCAGCATGTATAGCTCAATTGAAGGGAGGATTCATAAAAGGAGATAGAACAAAGCATATTTCACCAAAGTTATTTTTCACACATGATCTTCAAAAGAATGGTGATATCAATGTGCAACAGATTCGTTCAAGCGATAATATGGCTGATTTGTTCACAAAATCTCTACCAACGTCAACCTTCAAGAAGATGGTTCACAAGATCGGAACGCGAAGACTCAAGGATATGAATTGATGCTCTTTTCAGGGGAGTTAATGCGCGTTGCACTCTTTTTCCTTTACAAGGTTTTGTCCCAATGGGTTTTCCTTGCAAGGTTTTTAACGAGGCAACCAATAGGCGCATATTCAAACATGTGTACTCTTTTTTCTTTTCTTTAATTTTTTCCCATTGGGTTTTGTTTTAGTTAAGGTTTTAACGAGGCACATTATTGAATAGACATTCAAGGGGGAGTGTTATAAAATATTCTATTTTAGGTGAATGTCCATATTTAGAGAGATTCTAGGGTTTACTTCTTGGTGGCTAAGTCACCACCTCCCTATAAATAAAGGGGTTCTATTCCATTGTAAACCATCCCAAAGTATCAATAAGAATACTCCTCTATCTACTTTTCTCTCTATTGTTCTTGTATCTTGTATTATTGTTCTTGTTCTTATATTATTTCATAACAAACCTTATATATAAATCTTCGTTCTTTCTATTTTTTAAATTGTTTTTTATTAATTTATTGCTTTTACTTTTTTACCCTATAAAAAATAGTTGTCACACCGGACAAGTTATTAAGTTATTTTTATAATATTTAGAACTTTAGAATAAACTAAAATTGTACTCATTAAATTTTATTAAACTAGGTTCGAGTCCTAATATTTAAAACTTTAAAATCAACTAATATTTTACTTTATATAAATTTTACCAATTGAAAATAAATTCAAATACGTAGTATTTAGGATGCTGATCGTGATGAGCAATAGTTTTCATGAGATCAACACTAAAGAGAAGACATAAAAGTTCATTCAATGAAAGTACACGGGCATGTAAAATATTCAAATGCCGAACATTTAAATATGAATCTTAATATATTTTTTTTTCTTTATTAAGTTAGCTATATAGGATTTACAATTTAGTAATTTCAGGAGCTTAATATTTTTATTTTATAATGAACACAAAATTTTTAAAATATTATTAATGTAATTTTCTTGCAACAATCATACCACGAGACGGAAATACGCGTAACGTGTGTATCTATCTATTTATATCTATACTATATTAAAAGCACAAAGACTTTTAGTGAAATCTTGTTCTTATTTATTACCCTTCTTAAGTATGTAATATGACGGATAAAACTGTAACTATAGACACAAAAAATTTGGAAAATCAAAATTTCAGCAATTAATATCACATTAGGTTTTACTATTATATTTATCAAAGGTCGATTTTTCAAAGAATTAGTGTTATTTTAGGTTTATAATTCTTTTACCAAACTTGCTCAGCAAGTAATGTTAGTTTATGTTTAATATCTTTTTTTTTTTTGTTATAACTGTCGTAGGATACAAATTAAAGCTAATTTTTGGTTTTTCAAAATTTTCAAATCAGAATCCAATAAGGAGAAGCAATTAATGTCACAAGGTTTAATACTCTTCTACTATAATTGTCGTAAAATACGTAGTCAATTTTTGGTGAAGTAATTGATGTCAGTTTAGGTTTAAAATTCTTTTAACAAACTTAGTCAATTTTATTTTCTAGATTTGTAAAATGAAAACCATTTAAAATAAGGAGGAACACTTCTACAAAATGAAGCCAGCTTTTCATTGTTTATCAACATCTGAAAGGTAAATTTGTTTGTGCTTGTCAGTTTTGATTTTTGACTGTAATATTTCATGTACGATACCAGTTTAAAATTACTTATTTATAAATTTTACATAGATTTTTAGATCATTGTATATTATGCAACATCTGTATTGTAACAAAATGAAGATTATAAATGTAAAATTTATAAATGAAGGTAATTACAGGAGTAGTCTAAGTTCCTATTTTTTCTTTAACCTGCATTTTATGTTTATTCATTTGTTTCTAATGCACTTAGAATCAAAATGAGCAGTGTTGGTGTATTTTTTATTCTGAAATGTATTTGTGAGATTTTTGGTTATAAAGTTATTTTTTGTTATAAATACATGTCAAATATCAATCTACTGTTCCAATTTTTTCATGTTGTAAGTTAGATAAATAGTTGATTGGGTCAATCTAAAATAGTAATTATGATAATAATTTTGTTCTCCACTCTTATATAAGACGAGACTGCATTGGATTTTAAACTATGGTATTTGGTCTTATTTTAATTTTATCGTATTTGATTTTACTATAAACTTTGTTGTATTTGGTTATGTATGACTGTATAGGCTTTGTACAAAAGGCATTTTGTAACATTTAGTAGCTTATATTAGTAAGAAATATAGTTTAATACTTTTGAGATGACATCGTCTACTAATCTTCTTAGATTCAAGAGGTTTTACATTTTAATGAACATATAGGTAAGAAGAATTGAAGTAAGATTCCCTCTTTATATTTGATTCGAAGAATTCAAAAGGAAGTAACAAAAAAAATTATCATAGGTGACTAACGCTTGAATATAAATAGAATAATTTAAATAAATTTTTAACTCATAGTTTATAACGATTGAGTTCATCTCAAGGGTGATAGCCCTTCATCACAATATAATAAAGATACTTATCTAATTGTTATTTAAAAAATTGTTAATATCATCATTTTTCTAAAAAAATATATTTTTTAAAAATTTAGTTTATAAACTCAAACACATTATAACTTTTTAAAATTTTTGCATTACACACGCAACGCTCGTACAAAAAAATTAGTATGTATATGTATGTGTGTGTGTATATATATATATATCCACTCATAGATTTTTTCTAAATTAGCTAGAAATATGGACGTAAAAAATTAATTAAAAACTATAATAGAAAAAAAAGACGTAGATTGAGATAATCTATGACTATCTATACTTTGAAATAAGTTAAAATATAAAATAAAACTAAAATTTAGTTAAGATATTAAAGATTTATTGACTTCAAAAATTAAGAAATTCACGAAGTAAAATAATCTTACGTAAATTATACGATTATTTATAGGATAAAAAACTTAAATATTTATATCTTCTCTCTTTATACACACAAACATACACACAAACACACACACACACACATATATATATACCAAAATAAATTAAAAAAACAACTAAAACTTGGTATTTCTGAATTGAAAAACAACTAAAACTAAATAAACTTATTGTCTTTTTTCTAAGTGGTAATATCTAGAAAGACTAGATAAATGAATTTCTAGTATTCTAATTATAAGATATAATTATTTATTATATATATATATATCTACGCAGATTCTATAATTTTCTGCTACATAAATAAAATGTATAGCGTAGTTTACTATTGAGTAAAATCCGGTGTCTACATCTAATATAAATTCTCCTAGACTTGAGGTAAGGCTTCTAGCAAAACTTTCTGGGTGGGTGTAGTTGTTACGATTACCAGACATTAACAGTGTAGTAAAAATATTTTAAACTTTTTATGTTGTAAAATCCTACTCGGTACTCTCCCTCTCTTTTTCTGTAAACTTATAACATTACACTGTAATCATAATTATGTACTGAGATTACCCCTTCCATACTTTTTTTAATCTCTTCTCTCCAATTCTTTATACATTTAAATCCATTCTTAACTCTCTTTTTTTAACCTCACCCTGGTCATGGTTGAGCACACATACCACTTGATTTATCTTAACCAGTTTTTTCCTAGGAATTTACGTGTTAATCCATCAAAAATATCAAGAAATTAGAAAGATAACCATATACTAAGAGTGATATTTAATTATTTACAGAATGATAAAAACTATGCATAATATCATAAGCATATAAAAAAACATGGGTAATATCTTAAAACATAACTTAGATAAATATAAGTAACTTACATATTTACAAGAGATGGGATTTCCCTTTCGGAAAACCCGAAAAAGAGTTTGCTGAACTTCAAGATTTAAAAACGATCATACATAAGCATACAATCTTTATTTATTTTACAAGCTTAGAGGAGGAACTACTAGGATATTCATAAGGGAAATATTTTACAAAGTAGTTTGGGAAAGATTTTTTTTGGAGGGGTTTATGGAAATGTTGGTTGAATAGGCTTTTTTTTTCTTTTCATAGTGTTTTTCTTTTCTTCCTTCGAAGTAGTAATATCTAGAAAGACTAGATAAATGAATTTATAGTATTCTAAATGGAAGGGGTAATCTCAGTACATAACTATGATTACAGTGTAACGTTATAAGTTTACAGAAAAAGAGAATGAGAGTACCGAATAGGATTTTACAACATAAATAGTTTAAAATATTTTTACTACACTGTTAATGTCTGATAACCGTAACAACTATACTCACCCAAAAAGTTTTGCTAGAAGTCTTACCTCAAGTCTAGGAGAATTTATATTAGAAGTAGACACCAGATTTTACTCAATAGTACACTACGCTATACATTTTATTTATATAACAGAAAATCAAAGAATCTGCGTAGATATATATAATAAGCAATTATATCTTATAATTAGAATACTAGAAATTCATTTATCTAGTCTTTCTAGATATTACTACTTAGAAAGAAGACAATAAGTTTATTTAGTTTTAGTTGTTTTTCAATTCAGAAATACCAAGTTTTAGTTGTTTTTTCAATTTATTTTGGTATCAGAGCTAGAAGATTTTCGGACCTCAGCGTTTATGAAACAACATTATTTTGCTAAATATTAAGCTGTTATCATCATATAATCTATATTACTATAGAAAATATAAAGAATCACATAGAATATAAAAAAACATTAGAACTACAACAAAGTATTTTTAATAAACCTGAACTAAGTGATTTAAACACTGATAATTTTAAGAATTTTCTTCTTTTTGAAATACAAAGAATTAATTCAGAAATAAGAAAAGAACTATCTTAGAATAATTAAGAATAAAATAAAATATATCCCATTAGGGTGATACATATGTTAAAACAACATTTGTTAACTAAAGAAATCGCATTTCACTATTGGATTTTAAGAAGGGATATAAAAAGAAAGCAGGACTTAAAGAAAGTATTAAAAAAGACTAATACTCTACTAACATCAATTTTAGGATTAGCTAAACAAATAGAAGAATTAGAATTAAAAATAGATAGAGAAAGTTAAATAGTAAAGTGTATTATTAGTCCAAAAACTATATCAGCTCTAGGGTGGGAAATACAATATACAGAAGGACAAATATATTTCGAAAATCAAAGAATAAAGTTCTATAAGAATAAAAAAATTTGGATACCCTTAGGTTAAAACAAAATAGCTAATTTAAAAAACTTAGAATATTTAGACTTGAAAATCCATCCAGAAAAGAAATATAGAATATTAAAAATAATACGGTAATAAAGTGTAATTTTAGTAGTGGAGAACATATATTACATACTGAAGATAAACAATACAATACTTTAATTGATTTAATAATAAACTTTGGAGAAAAAACCTAAGACAACAATAAAAACATAATAAGAACATTAGAGTTAGTAGAGGCTGGGCACATTAAACAAAGAAGGATTTTAGAAAAACAAATTTTAGACTTTATAAAATCAGAAGAACTAGAAATAGACAGGAAAATACAACTCTTGAATAATAAATTTAAAATAGAAAAATACCTACTAAAAACGAAATAGAAAAGTTAATCAAGACTATTATAGAAAAGCCTAAAGAGGTAAAAATACAAACAACCAGATTCTTAGAAAAATTAACTGAACAGGTAGAAGTATTAAAAGGTGAGATAAGCACACTTAAAGAAAAGATAGATACAATAAAAGAAATCGCTCTTTCATGAGTGATATACAACTAGAATTAGATCCAATATATGAAGAAGTATTAAAATTAACAGCAAGAATTCAACTCAATCCATAAGGACTAAGTAATTATATTCCTCAGGGAAAAGCTGATCAAACAATAATAAAATAAAATAATACACTAATAATATTATTATTAGAGGTTAATAAAAAGCTAGATAAAATTATTAAAGAAAAAGAAATAAAGACTGAGATCCCAAAGGTAGACGATTTAGTAGAACAATTAAAAAGAGACGAAATAACACCAAAAAAAGAAAAATTAAAAATAAGAAAAGCCACAAAAATGGACCTTTTTCCAAGTGGATCAAGAAGAACAAATCAAGAAAGGTCAAAGATAAGTTTTTCAGAAAATAGAATAGGAAACAATATGCTAACAAGAATTCTAACTAGAAAAAGACAAGAGGAAGACCAAAACTTAGATGAAATAGTAGATATAGATAAAGATATATAATTTTTTCAGCAAAATTAATTAAAATTATTAGATCCAAAATACTATATAATACAGGATATTTCTCGACAAATTCTCAACTATATAAACATTATAGAAAAGAACAATTGTCAACAATAGGAAATAAAGTTGCGACAATAAACTTAATCAATCCAGAATAATAAAATAAATAAAAAATTATAAAAAGAATTTAATACATATGGGATTAATAATTGGATTAAAAGGATTAACAAGAAAAAAATTAGGAACTAAAGGATCAAAAGAAATCTATAATAGGTCTAACAGAAGTAGACATGACAAATAATGGATGAATATTTTATATTAGCCCAGATTTTATGATAAATCTTGCAGAACTTGGAAAAAATATAAAAATAGGGATACAGACTAAAGGATATGTAGAAATGAATAATGAAAATAATTTATTAATATGTGTAGGTTTTATAGGAAAAATGACAACAAATAGCAATACAAAATTCAAAACTAAAGTAGACGGTGTAGTTGAAGTAATGGGAAATAAAGGGATAAAATTATTAAAACATATTAAGATAGACCTAGAAGAATACGCGGGATTAGAATGGAACTTAGAAGATTTTTCAAAACAAAAAATACTTAAACCAGAATCTCATTTGATGTACACAAATTCTAAAGAGAAATGTCCATTAGGTTTACTGATTATAATTATTCTACTCATAAAGAAACAGATGATGAAGATGAAAATAAGGTAGAAGAAACTGAATGTATGAATATTGAAATAATACAAGAAGAATTCGACGTAGATATAGCATTAGAAGAAGCAAGAAAATTAGTTAAAGAAAACAAAAATAACACTTTCCAATGCAAAAGATGTAAACTAGAAAAATTAACTTTAAGAAATATAGAAGAGCATTTTAGAAAATGCAAATTAAGAACAGATAATTTGGGATATAGAATAGAAGATAGGTTACAAGAAAAAACAGATAAATTCGATCAAATTTTTGAAGAAATACAAGATAGCTATGAAACAAAAATAGATTCAGTAATAAGCATAAAAGAATTAATGGAATCGGTTAGTGCTAGCCCAAGCCCATTTCAGAGAACAACGTATCAAAGTACAGTAAATACTAGTACAGGAAATGTACCTAGAAGAAGAGTATACAAAATAGACCAGGAAACAAAAATAGAAAATGTAAGACCATCAGGAAAAATGATGTCAATAAAAGAACCTATAAGATTACAAGAAGGAGGAAGTAAAGGTAAAATATTAAATATAACAGCCCATGATCCACAAATGGAACTCTGTAATATACCTATGGAAAGGAATAGCAGTAGCAGACTTCATAAAAACCTATAATGACACAGATGTAGAAACAATGTATAAATATATGGAAACATTCCTAGGAGAATCAACAAAGGGCTTATGGGAAGCCTATAAATCAAAATTTCCTTAAGATTTTCAAAATTTAATAGCAATGGGAGAAAATCCTTATAATTTTACAAATAAAATACGTAATCTGATCACAGGAGAAGATCCAAATAGTGGATTAGTAGTACTACAAAAGAATGCTTTAATAAAATTAAAACAACTAAATATAAGTTGTTGGTTTCATATAAAAAACTTTTTAAACAATTACTTTTATTATTGTACTATTAGTGGAAATGCTTTTGATCAAGATTTAGGTAAAAATTATTCAATAAATTACCAGGAGTCTTAGGAAGAGAAATAGAAGAACGATAGTATAAAAGAGTTGGTGTAATACAAAATGGTCTATATGGCACAAAGTACAACATATTATAGAAATATTACAAGAAAAATGTACAAACTTACAAATACAAAAACAGCTAAAACATAACAATATGAGTTTATGTAAATCAACGCTATATACAACACAAAGTTATGACAAAAATGAATACAAAAAAAAAGAAATATAAAAGATATAAACCCCAATACAATAAAGAATATAATAAGAAAAATTATTATCTTAGAAAGTCATCAGCTAGAAAACCCTATTTAGATAGAAATAGGCATGTTAGAAAATATAGAACAGATAGAAACTATAAAAACAAACTAGAATGTTTTACTTGTGGGAGTGTAGAACATTTAGCCAACACCTGCCCAAAAAGAATCAATAGTAAAACAAGAAATTCACAGTTAATAGAAGATTTTCAAGAAACGCTAATAAATGTAGATGAATACATATCAGACAACGAAAGTATATATTCTATAGTGAGTGTAGGTATAGAGGAAACCCAAATAGAAACCTCAGAGTCAGAAGAGGAAGAGTTAATAAATGAGATAGGACTAGAAAAACTAGACATAGAAGAAAATAACTTTGTAAATATATTAGAAGAATATACCCATAAGTTTGAAAAAAAAAGGATTAGATATCAACCAGTGTTTTAAATGTAAATGGTATCCTAGTAGAAATAAAAGAGCTAAATGTAAATTATGCTATCTAGAAGGATCTATTTCATGTATAGAAAAAGATTTTGAGACAAAAATAAATAAAGAAGAAATATATCAAGAGACAAATAATTCTATTATAAATCAAAGAATAATTACATTAGAAAATAGAATAAATGAATTAGAAAAAAGAATACAAAAAATGGAAAAAGGAAAAGAAAAATTAGAAGATATAAGAGGAAATATAGCAATCGAAGAAGATAAAGAACTAATGAGTATAGAAAATTACGACGCCTTAATATGTAATGAAGATAAAAAATTAACTACGATAAACTTTTTAGCAAGAATTAGAATAGAAGACTACGAAATAGAAACATTAGCTCTAGTAGACTCAGGATGCACAAGATGTATAATAAATAAGAGGATAGTTCCACCTAATTTAACAAAAACATTAGACAGCCAGTAGCATCCATGCAAATGGATGGAACCCATAACATTTATAAATATTATATAGATAAATCACAAATTAATTTTGTTACATGCTTAGATATTTACAAACCTAGCTATAAGGTAGATAAAATTTGGGTAAGAGATTTAAATAAAAATGTAGATTTTATATTAGGATTGAGCTTTATATTACACAAAAATGGTAGTTGTTTGCTTAGTAGAGATGGGGTAATATTCTTTAAAAATATTACACAAACACCCGTACAAACAATAGAAGCCGCAACTAGGATAAGGACAAGATTGAAAGAAAACCAGAAAACCTGCAAGAAAGTGAGAAAGAATGTTGTAAAAAATGTAAAAATAACAAAACATGCTGTAGGACTAAAGAAGAAACTAAAAATTTAATATTAGAAGAAAACGAAGATAGAGATATACTAGAAAAGGACTATACATTAATAGACATCGAAACAGAATTATACAATTTCAAAACAGGATTACAAAGAATAGGAATAATAAAGAATGAAAAAGATCTAGATAATATACTAAAAATTCTAGATGAGATAGAGATAATCGGAGAAAAACCTTTAAAGCACTGGGAAAATAATAAAGTGATGTGTAAATTAGTCATAATAAACCCAGAATATATAATTAAAACGGCTTCAATAGAAGCTACAAATGAAGACCTTTAAGACTTTAAAACTCAAATTTAAAAACTTATGGACTTATGTGTAAAAAGGAGATCTACTTCTAAATATAGGTCAGCAACTTTTATGGTTAGAAATCACAGTGAAATAATAAGAGGAAAAGTGAGAACGGTCATGAACTATAAAAGACTCAATGATAACACCAGAACAGATGGATATAAGCTACCTGATAAAACTGAACTAATAAATAGAATACAAGGGAAAAAAATATCTAGTAAATTTGATTGTAAATCAGGATATTGGCAAGTAAAACTGCATGAAGAAAGTATCGAATGGACAATATTTACTTGTCCAGAAGGGCATTTTGAATGGCTAGTAATGCCGTTCGGATTGAAAACAGCTCCACCAATTTTCCAACGAAAAATGGGTAATATATTTGGAGAATATAAAAGGTTTGTCCTAATATATGTAGATAAGACAAGAGGGGTTGCTCTGATGGTAAGCAACCTCCACTTCCAACCGAGAGGTTGTGAGTTCGAGTCTCCCTAAGAGCAAGGTGGGAAGTTCTTGGAGGGAAGGATGCCCGGTCTATTTGGAAACTGCCTCTCTACCCAAGGGTAGGGGTAAGGTTTGCGTACACACTAACCTCCCCATACCCCACTAAGTGAGATTATATTGGGTTGTGGTTGTTAGTATATGTAGATGATATATTAGTATTCAGTAAAGATATTAATGAACAATTAGGACATCTACAAATAATTTTTAGATTATTTGTAGATAATGGAATAATCATTAGTAAAAAAATAGAATTATGTAAAAATTATATAAACTTTTTAGGAGTAGTTTTAGGGGATGGGAAGATTAAGCTACAACCCTATATAGCTAAAAAAGTTTTAGAAATACCAGATAAACTAGACAATATTAAAGAACTACAAAAGTTTCTAGGAATAGTAAATTATGCAAGAAATTTTATAAAAGACTTGGAAAAAATAGCAGGACCATTATATGATAAGACAGGATCTACAGATAAAAATATTTTAATACATAAGATATTAAATTAGTACAAAAAATTAAAGATAAAATAAAGAATATTTCTGATCTAACTATGCCATTAAAAACTGACTATTTAATTATAGAAACAGATGGAAGTTTTGAGGGATGGGGAGCAGTTTTAAAAGCAAAACCAAATAAATATAGTGATAAGAATACAGAAAAAATATGTGCATACCAAAGTGGCAAATATAAAAAGAAAGGAAATATGAGCAGTATACACACAGAAATGTTAGCCGTAATCTATGGATTAAGCAATTTTAAATTATATATATTAAACAAACAAGAAGTAATAATTAGAACTGATTGTGAAGCTATTGTCAAATTTCATTAAAAGATAAATGCAAAAAATAGTAGTAGAAGAAGATGGTTAAATTTTATTGATACAATATCAATATATAATTTAGTTTCTGAACATTTTAAAGGAAAATATAATAATTTAGCAGACCGTTTAAGTAGGTTAAAATTTATTGTTAATTAATAAGAATATTTTATATGTACAGAATGAGACCAACAGTTCCCAAGAATGAAGACAAGGGAAAAGGCGTTCAAGCCTCACCCATCATATAAATACTTGCAGACAGCATAAGGTGAAATTCATTTTAAGCCACAACCCATTATAGAAAAAAATAATATAGAAAGGATAATTTTTGGGAAGCATAATTTAATATTTTTTCCACAATCAAATATGTCGTTTAAGGTTTTACCATAATGTGTTATAGATAGACCCCAGAGATGTTTAATTGATATCATATGGACATATAATAAGAAATAGACTAAATATTTTATAGCAGCTCTTAATGCCTTGGGTCAATATTTTACTGACAAAATCAAGAAAAAAGGTTTAAATACTATGTGGTTGTACACGGTAAGACAAATGGTATTTTTCAAATGTGGATAGAAGTATTAGGTTCTATTAAAGACATACAAAAATCACTTTTTAAAGGTTTTAATGATTTTACTGAAGCACTAGATTACACAAGAGGAATACTAGGACCAAATTACTATATTTTCCCAGCACTCAGACAAAACCCAGAAAAAATCCAATACAACATCCAAAAAGATACATATAAAATAATATTTTTGCGACCACTGTTCATCAATGACTGAAGCTTTCAGAAGTTTAAACCAGAAGAATGGAATCTTAGAGAAAGAAAAAACCAGACTTATGGAGTAGGTAAAGGTATTAGAACAACGGGTGCATGCTTTAAAATTTGAAATAATGTAATCGTAAACTCAAGTGGTTCATCAACAAGATATAGAGATGAATAGTCCGAATACGAGTTCTCCATCTCAAGAAAAAAATGGATGAGAAGGGTGTGCATTCTCCAATGAATGCAGAAAAATCCAATGTATCGGATGATGATACAGCTAGTGCGGTTCAAATGGTGACCGGTAAAGACAAATCAAATCCGTTTATGGATGTCACTTTGCCAAAAAGTGAAGAAGAAGGCTCATCAAGGCGAAGGCTACCCAGAACACTAACACATGGATAAACATTAAAGAAAAAGAGTAAAATTGTTAAAAAGAAAAAAAAATGAGAAAATTGAAGATGTAATTAAACAGACACTAGAGAATTTCTTTCAAAAAAAGAAATAACAAGACAAACATATGATAAAAAATCCTAGTCCCAGTACAGAAAGGTCAAGGTTCAGTCCAGAAAGGTCTCAAAGCCCAAGAGGAGACGATAATGAAGACCACCTGAATTATCAGGATGCTCAAGATCCATATGAAGACTACGATTCAGGGATGAGTTTTGATTCCATAGCACTACATAACTTAGACACATGAAAAAGGGTTATTCCTCATAAACAATGAATCTAGAAAAGACAAAGAATAATAATGGTGGAGACAACAGGTAGGGACCAGAAACGACATAAAGAAAGATGTGATAGAAAGTAAAAATGTAATTGGAAAGAAAAACGTGGACGACTAAATGGAATCCCTGCACAAGCCATGTGAAGATGGGGCCCAATGAAGTACCCTACAAGGCTAGAAGACAAGGATTTCTAAAAATGTTTGAAGTCTATATTTCAAATCCGCTCCAAAGTTCAACTATAAAAGCAAGACAAAGTAGAAGAAAGTATCATCGAGAAAAAGAAGAAAAAAAAAACACTCTAAAAAAAAAGCCTACTCAACCAACCTTTCCATAAACCCAAAAAAAAAAAATCTTTCCCAAACCACTTTGTAAAATATTTCCCTTATGAATATCCTAGTAGTTCCTACTCTAAGCTTGTAAAATAAATAAAGATTGTATGCTTATGTGTGCTCGTTTTAAATCTCGAAGTTCAGCAAACTCTTTTCAGGTTTCCCGAAAGGGAAATCCCATCTCTTGTAAACATGTAAGTTACTTAGTTTTATCTAAGTTATGTTCTAAGATATTACCCTTGTTTTTTTTTACATGCTTATGATATCATGCAAAATTTTTATCATTCTGTAAATAATTAACTATCACTCTTAGTATATGGTTATCTTTCCGATTTCTTAACAATTTTGATGAATTAACCTGTAAATTCCTAGGAAAAAACTGGTTAAGATAAACCAAGTGGTATGTGTGCTTAACCATGACCAAGGTGAGGTTAAAGAAAAAAGAGTTAAGAATGGATTTAAATCTATAAAGAATTGAAGAGAAGAAATGAACAGAGTAAAAAAAGTATGGAAGGGGTAATCTCAGTAAATAATTATGATTATAGTGTAACATTATAAGTTTACAGAAAAAGAAAGGGAGAGTACCGAGTAGGATTTTACAACATAAAAAGTTTAAAATATTTTTACTACACTGTTAATGTCTGGTAACCGTAACAACTACACCCACCCATAACGTTTTACTAGAAGCCTTACCTCAAGTCTAGGAGAATTTATATTAGACGTAGACACTGGATTTTACTCGATAGTAGACTACGCTATACATTTTATTTATATAACAGAAAATCATAAATCTGCGTAGATATATATAATAAGCAATTATATCTTATAATTAGAATACTAGAAATTCATTTATCTAGTCTTTCTAGATATTACTACTTAAAAAGAAGACAATAAATTTATTTAGTTTTACTTGTTTTTTCAATTTATTAGTTTATATATATATATATATATATATATATATATATATATATATATATATATATATATATAGGTATGACATTAAGTCTAGTGGCATATTAAAAATTTGTCACCTAGCGTTTTCAAGACATAGTCTAAATAGATTTTTAGACAAATTTAATAATTATTAAAACAACTTGGATTTGATCAATTTTAATTTATGGTAGAAATAAAGTAAAATTGACTCACATTCTTATAGTAAATAAATTCTGATAGCTAATTATTCACTAACCACTTGATATGTTTACTTTCATTTCATAATTTTATTATTTTTATAAAAAGTACATAGAAAAATAAAGTGATAGTGAAAATATTATTATTAGAAGATATAATGCATTCAAACAAATAAGAAATTAACTTTTATGATTAATACTAAAATGAGTGTAGTAGAAATAAATATTAAATTAAACAAGCTAATGAAAGCCACATAATAATGTAATAATATTACTTATTGAATAATGGAATAGCAAAATAAGGAATTGATAGAGAGAAATTAATCAAAGCTTTCATCATAAAGAAAAATGATAAAAATTAATTAATTTTAAGATGATAAAGTTGTTATTTATCTATTATGATAAGAAACATGATATTGTGGATAATATCATAAAACTATGTCTAACAGATAATATAAGAACTTAAAAGTATTAATAGTAAATTAGAATTTATGCTAAGAATTAGTTTAGAAAATAAAATACTTAAAAACACTATTGATAAATTTAAAGAACTTAAGAATTGAAAAGATATTTTTAAAATAAAATAGATATTTATTTAACGATTAAAAAATTTCTAGATTTATCTATATTATATAAAGGATAGTAATGGATAATAATAATAAATAAAGTGGCACCAAAAATTAATGTCTTACTAGATATAGAATTAAAATTTAAAAAATAAAATAAAATAACTATCTAATATAAGTAATTTTATTAACTAAAATTGAAAGTCAAATTTTGTATCTTGAAACTAAAAGAGATTTTTTTTTAGTTGCATGTACAAAAAAATATATAACAGAACTTAATAGATTTGGAACATAATAATCAAAGAACTTATATATTAATATTTTATACTAATCAGAGTTACAACTTAAAAGTCAAATATGATATTATTTTGACTATAGATAAAATATTAATTAAAAATTTTGTAGTAGGGAAGAGAATGTATAAAGAATAAATAAATATAATGTGATAATATTTATACTTTAAATATATTAAATTTCAAGAATAAAAAAAATATTTATCGATAATTATTACAAGGATAATAAGCAAGATATTAAGTCAATTAGTAAGTCGAAAAAATTACATGAAAGTATAATACTATTGAATAATAATAATATAATAATTATAAGTAAAGAACAAAAAAAAATTGTGTAAAATTTAAAAGAATAAGACTTATTTAAGCTTGTGATAAAAAAACTCATACCGACAATTTTTGAAAATAATATAATTTAATATGTTCAAACGAGGCAAATCACCACATGACATAGTTAGTACTGTAATTTACTAAAATTAACCTATTGGATTATATATATAAAAATATAGATAAATAAAGCAGGTTATCCACTATGAGATTTGCAAAATGATTTCATGTCTTCCTTCTTAATTTAATATCTAATAATTATTTATAAATTTTATCTGGAAGGTTTATATTTTAAAGTTATTTATACATAATTCAAATAATTCAAATCACAATTTCACGTGATTTGTGTTCGCACATCGCGCAAGTACTAATATTAGTAATAGATGAGAAAGCAGATATCCTAGTTACTACTTTTGATTAACAAAAGAATGACTTTTTAACTTCAGATAATCTTGGAGATTTGGTCTTACTCTTATATAATCTGCTTTCATGATAACGTTATCTCCACTTATATGATAATTGATTGGATTCAATAAATAAATATATATATATATATATATATATATATATATATATATTTATTTATTTATATATATATATATTATGTGTGCTTTTAATTCGTTATAGAAGGTAGTTTTTTATCCCTTCAAATGACTAGTTTCACATATTATGATCATTTACTTGTAATTATCATACATCAGTCGGTAACAAAAAAGAGTCGGCAACTGTATCATATTATATGTATAATTCAAATATAATATATATAACTTTATATAATTAATCTTAGAATATTCAGAAATTTAGGTGTAGTGGTCCAAATTGTAAGGTCCTTGGTTGTCAATGAAGTGTAGCTTAAGAAGAGAAAAGCCAAACAATAGCCAGGTCCCCTCTATGTCATTTTACACAAATAAGTGTATTGTGACACATCCTTATGTACGAAAACAATTGACAAAAAGCTAACTATAGTCTATATGTATGTCATTTTTCAACATTACTTTAATACAAAATGGGCAAAAAAAGAAAGTTACATTTCAAAAGTTCTATTTGGAAGAATTATTCGAACATTCTTCGTACGTAGCATAATTTCTTTCTCCTATTTATCGATGAAAATTATTGAGAGAATAATTGCATCAAGGGAAAAAATGAGACATTTTTCTCTAACGAGTGGGTGGTAAACAAATATTTCCTTAAATTTTGGTAATTATTCTGTAAGCAGCTAATAATATAATCAAGTATTGAATAATTTACCTAAATTGGTGCGCATTAACGGGTGACATAAGATTTGATTTTAGTTAGTACTTAAAGGCAGGGCTTAGCGGTCAATAAAATATATAGGCGAAAACCATAACAAGTTAAGGAAGAAATTAAATAATAGCCAGATTTATAGTTGGTTGTTCAAAAATAGTCAAATTTTAAAAGTAATCGAAATTTAATCATTTTTTATGTAAAGATAAATCTCAGCAAAAACATTGTTCAAAATCTGGAAATACTCCAGTATATTATGCTGGTACTTGAACTCCAGCATATCATAGTGGACCACCATTGACCATACTTGCTGGAAGGTCTAGTATATTATGCTAGAGTTTTTGTGTAGTTGTGTTGGAACTCTATCATATTATGCTGGAGTTCTAGCATACTTATCCGGGAACTCCAGTATAATATGTTGGAGTTCAAGTATACTTATGCTGGAACTCCATCATAATATACTGGAGTATTTTTCTGATTTTGAATATGTTTTCGCTCATATTTATCTTTATATAAAAAACGACTAAATTTTGATAATTTCTAAAATTGGACTATTTTTAAAGATCAATTGTAAATTTAATTATTTTTGAATTTCTCCCCTATAATATACACACAATAATTATTAAATGATGTTTTTCCATAGGCCTAAGCTTTGGTAGATAATGGATAGAGTTACTTATATTTAACGGTGGTAGAAAATAAATATCTAGTGAAATAATTAGGTCAACTTGTCATTCTATCATTTTCTTACATACTGAACCCCGCCACTATACCTAAAAGAATGAAAACCACGATAATCAACTTATGTATAAATTTTACCTATTATTTAAAATTGGTAAAATTTAGTAGCGGAGTGACGTATTTAAGAGTTGTCAATCGATATCTCTTTATCTATAAGTTATTTTACATAATTTTTTTCTTAAGTATATATATATATATATATATATATATATATATATATATATATATATATATATATATATATATATATATACAACTTCTTTGAAGGTGTACTTTTTTATATCTTGATCTCACTAGTAAAAATTTGACTCCGCCATTATTAAAACCTAAGCTACAAGAATTTGATTGCTTAACACAGCATTAAACTTATATTAACGATATCCTTCATACTAATGTATCATACGTGTCCGTCACTTTATGGTCAGTGGAGAATTGTGGAAATGTAACCCACTTATTGAATGACAAATCCAATATTTTAGCCTATGTAAGACTGATATTTATCCTAGCTAGGGGACTGGTAATTGGATCAGATTGTTGGGAAAATGGGGAACAAATGAGAAGCATAATTGGCATCCACAAAAGTGTCTGTGGGAAGGAGGATAGACTATGTTCCCATTTGGAATATCAAACATGATTGTGATGGCTGCACTAATACCAAACAAAAGCAGTTTGTTTTATAACGTTTTATAATGTATTATATTATATTATATTATTTTAGTGTACATAAAATTTTAATTAATCATAATATTATTTTTATTAAATGTTATCACATATCAACAATAGAAAAAATAATTTGTAATATTTTTTTTTTAAAAAAAAGAATATATTGTAAAATTATTCTATAAAAGAGGTTGGGAAAAAATAAAATCAAATTATTTAATAATAACGAATGTCGATGAGAGAAAAAGTAAGGTAACAAGGTGACGATACCAAATCGATGTCCTTATGTTTTGCCTACCAAAAGTTGATACAACATTATCTATTAATCCATATGAAATTAAGTAATATAAAAAAAAGGTAGTCCAGTGCACAAAGGATTTCGCACTCACGCATAATTTGGGAAAAGGTTGCACCTACAAAAATATGATGTTGACAACCTAAGAATTAAGTAATATCAAAAATAAAAATAAAATTTGACTCACAACAATACGATTTTGAGAAAATTTCATTTGCAACCGGCTGATGGAAACTATTATTACTTGCTAGCCGTGAATTGATCCATACAATTTATAGCCCCAAACAAATTATAATTGTTAGCCTAAGTTGATCTTCTCCGCATATCGTGTATAGCCTAAATCGTTCACCCACCTTCTCATTAAAACTGACACATGTTGTTTAAGCTACTGTTGATGTACATTAACTTCATCATCCATCTATTTCTTTTTTTATTTTTCTGTTTTTGAACAAACATCTCCTGATGGTTCTCATTAAGCCATTGCAAATCCTAAATTGTTCATCCACTAATAAAAAATATGTGACTTAGCCATGATTAATTTTTGTCCTAACCTCATCATGTTTGATGTTTGTATATGTGCACGCTAAAGCCAATAAGAAGCAAGTTTAAGGGCCGGAAATATTATGTATTCTTCACTTTATTTGAGGGCTTTATATAAAAAACTACTTGTAATTAATTGATTTCATTGATGCTACTTACGAAGTTTCTGTCTTTTTCTAGTTGATGGATAAGGACTCAAAGCCTCATGTATTGTAGACCAGAATAACGCGTGGAAATACTTAATACTCTATGCGTTTTATCTAACTATTTTAACACGAAATTCAATAAAGAAATAAGTATATTCAAAACTTGTAGTCTTAAATATGTCATTTTTTTTGGATAACGACGTTCGAAAACGCACGATACACTTTATATATATAAAATTTATAGATCGTGGAACAGTCTATACACTCTGTGACCACAAAAGCGCTCAAAGTACATTAATGATATCTATTATGGATACATTGAAAAATGCATGATACATTCTATATATAAATTTTATGCAATGTATCTACTAAATAGATTACCACTATACAAAAATATACTAAAATAGACTGTCACTATACAAAAATATACTAAATAGACTACCACTATACAATTTATATACAATAGACTGTCACTATACAAAAAGAGCAGCCTGGTGCACTAAGCTCTCGCTATGCGCGGGGTTTGGGGAAAGGCCGGACCACAAGGGTCTATTGCAGAAAATAGATTGTTACTATACAATATATATCTAAAATAGATTGTCACTATAAAAAAATATATAAAATAAACTGTCACTATACAAAAAAATATACCAAACAAATATTTTCGGCTATTAGATGTAATATGTTTAGGCCGAAGGCCCATTTCGTGTGGAAACAAATATGGGCTATTCCACATAAAAAAAAAGGGATTTTTACATATATATACCATATAGCAAACCTTATTACCTCCCATGTTTAAGGTATGTGTTTATTACATTTAAGCATACCAAATTTCAATTTATGTATCATAATTCAAATTAAGAGTATAATTATTGCTTCATTTATTCTAGGCATGATTTTAGGAGCATATATTCCTTTTTCCTTTTTTTTCATCTTCTCTTTCCTAGTGTTTTGTTTGATTGCATATCTTTCACCAAGTTCCTATCAAATCTTTTATTTCTTTCACAACTTTCGTCAGTTAGGAATTTGGCAGAGCATGTGCCCAAGTGTATTACTTCCTTTCCACCACTTATTGATCCATGTACATATCAACCAAGGGAAAACTTTTTTGCACTAACAAAGTTGGTGTCCCAAAACAGATAACACTGCCGCATTTATTCCCATCGTAGTAAAGACATTCCTATTTGTTTAATGCATGACTTGGACAAATATGTCTACAGTTTAAGTTCAATATACATTAACCAATATACGTTAATTATGGTTGATACGTTTGTTTAGATTACGAGGACTTCATTTTCTTTCTCTTAATTATTTTGTATTGAAAATGTGTGCTTCAATTGTATATTCTGGTTCGCACCATTTTAATTATCTACATTTTATCTACAATTCTACAATTTAACTACAATTTCTGGAAAAATATGTCTTCTTCTTCGACGAGTTTCAATCTGAAATTCAGTCAAAACCAAGTCTAATATTCACCAAAACCCCTCAAAATTGAGATATAAACTCCTAAACATATCTTCTCAATCTACAATTTATCTACAAATTATCTATATTTTATCTACAATTTATCTACAATTCTACAATTTAACTACAATTGAACTACAATTTAACTACAATTTCTGGAAAAATATGTCTTCTTCTTCTTCTTCGACGAGTTTCAATCTGAAAATCAGTCAAAACCAAGTCTAATCTTCACCAAAACCCCTCAAAATTGAGATATAAACTCCTAAATATATCTTCCCAGTCTATAATTTATCTACAACTTATCTACAATTTATCTATATTTTATCTACAATTCTACAATTTAACTACAATTGAACTACAATTTCTGAAAAAATATGACTTCTTCTTCTTCGACGAGTTTCAATCTGAAAATCAGTCAAAACCAAGTCTAATCTTCACCAAAACCCCTCAAAATTGAGATATAAACTCTGAAACATATCTTCCCAATCTACAATTTATCTACAACTTATCTACAATTTATCTACATTTTATCTACAATTCTACAATTTAACTATAATTGAACTACAATTTCTGAAAAAAAAATATGTCTTCTTCTTCTTCAACGAGTTTCAATCTGAAAATCAGTCAAAACCAAGTCTAATCTTCACTAAGACCCCTCAAAATTGAGATATAAACTCCTAAACATATTTTAAATTATTTACAACAACACCCAATCCAAACAAATAATAATTTTTGAAAATCCAAATTTGAATTAGCTTTCAAGCTTTTTAATGGCTATCAATGGTGGAAAATATATGGAGAAGGAGAGAATTACGCTCCAATAGGTTTTCTTCCGTTTTAAATTTCGAAATTAATGGTGATAGAATCTTATTATACTGTACTGGAATTGAAGTATACTCACAACTTTTTTGTGATAATGGATGAGCACTACATATATAATTGAACGTGCTGACAAATTTGGATATCCAACCTCCCTTGTTATTGGTTAAATATTTTTAGTAGACTAATTAATTAGACAGGAAGGTCCTTGCACGACTATATTAATATTTCGAGTTATCTAGAAGTAAACATTGACTTAGTCTTTTTGGTATTTGTACTTCGGTACTGTGATGGAAGTTTTCATCGTCGAAAATTTATATGCTAATAAAATGATATCACCATTAAATGTGATTCCTACAAATTTGGAGCCTTTTTAGGGTAGAATCTATCAACTTTTGGTTTGGTACAATCTTTGTAAACAAAACATGGTATAAGCGGGTAAATACTAAATCATACACAATTTTGGTAATAAGGTTTGCTATATGGTATATATAGGCAAAAATCCCTAAAATAAACTCAATTAAACACACATATAATACAATTTAGCACAAAAACATCCAAATATGATATAAATAATGTACTAAAAATATATAATTATAGCCAAACATAGGTATGCTAACTAGAAATATAAATATTAAATCTCATAGACTATTTATAGAAAGATCCGTTTTATAAAAACGACATATTCCTCGTTCTCTTCCGTCCCCGATAACATTGGCCCAAGTACAAATTGGGCTGAGGGTCCAAAACAAATGAGCCTTAACATTTTAAAGCCCAGTAAATTAGCAGCCCAAATTTCTTCAATTCAGCTAAATAAACCCCAGAAAAAAAAAAGATCTTCAGTTTCCCCCTTTTCTGCCCCCTTCAGCCAAAAGATTCGAATTTGCAGCAGCCATTAAAGATGGGTGGGAGAGGAAGGTCTCGAACTCAAAGAAAACACTTTCGACAGAACAGAGAAAATGTTTGGAAACGCAGCAAACATGATGAAGACAACAATGTTACTACTACCAACGATGACAACAACAAAGAACAACAACCTAGTAATAAAACCCATTGGGAACCATTTGCCACTCAAAATCTTGCCTTTGATGAGTATTATAAAGTAATTAGATTTTATCTTTTTGGTATTTGGGATGTGTGGCAATGGAATCAATGCATACTTAGCTAAACATAAGGCAAAAAGATCCATAATTTCTACTAATTGATTTTTTATTATTATTATTATTATTATTATTATTATTATTACAATTATTTATATATATTGAATTTATTTGTCAGCTTTATTTTTGTTTGGTATGGTGACGGCATGAGTTGAGCTTAAATGGAGAAGTGAGGATTCATTAGCCGACCCCAACTTGTCTGGGGTTGAGGCCTAGTTGTTGTTGTTGCTGTTTTCATTGATCAAGAAGGAAATCCAAAAGGAACTCCAACTTTTGGTGCAATGAAATTGAGAGAATTAAATTTTACTAAAATAGTTTCATTAGCTCCCGAGGAATTATGAAATGAAATTGTTATTTGCTTGTAGTGGGGTATTTGAAAGAAATAGATTAATTAATAGATTGTTTCTCACACATATATTTTTAATAATTCATATCATATTCAAAAATGAAAAATAAGTAAAAAACACGTTGATAATATCAAATATGGAGGCCCCAATAATTTTAGTTCATCATGGGTAGGGACCCTATTGCTGAGATAATAACTTCTATATGAAATGCTGATATAGATCGAAAAAGGGTGGTTCGAATAACTTCTACTAATATTACCGAAAATGTCTTTTGTGGTTGTTGGTATTTGGGATGTGGGTATGTGCTTATATGTTTAGTTGGATTATGGGGTTTGAATATTTCTTACCTTCGATGAGTATTATAAGGTAAAAAGTTTCTATCTTTATGGTATTTGGGATGTATTGACGTGCTTAATGTTTAGTCGGATTATGGGGTTTGAATATTTCTTGCCTTTGATGAGTATTATAAGGTAAAAGAGTTTCCCTTTTATTAGTTATTTGCGATGTGGGTATGTGCCTAAATGTTTATTTGGGTAATGGGGTTTGAGTATTTTTTTGTTGTAGGAGCAAGGAATAGTACCAACTGAAGAGTGGGATGCTTTTGTTGGCTGTCTTAGAACTCCTCTGCCTGCAGCATTCAGGATCAACTCCAGGTTTATGTGTATCCTTTCTTTGAGTTTTAGATTGTTTCTTGATATATTTGTTTTGATGGAACTGTAATGTCTGTAGTTGGAGTATAGTTTAATGAATGCTTGCTCTTTCCTTATTGTTGTCTTTCTGGCTTTATAGTTAGTTGGATTTGAACAAGATTAGATTTTTATGCCTTTTATTTTGGCTTGAAAATAAGCTACGTGTGCTATGTGTTAAAAAGTTGACAGAAAAGTGCAGTTAAAGTTGTGAACTTCTCAGTATTTCCCTTACAAAGTTTTCACAAGCGCTAGTGGCACAAAATGTAAAGCTTCATTTCATGTACTTCTTATGGTATAATGGCTTTTACTACGTTAGACCCAAATTTGGCAGTGGATATACATGTTTCCCCTTATCACAATTGCATGAGCATGACAAATGCACCTTGTTCAAAGTGGCTATATGCTGCTATTAGCATATACCTATAATATCGTTATTTCATTGTTTCTTAGTATTATTTGAGGTGCTTCTTTTTGAAATTTTAAAGTTTGATTTTAGGAGAAAGCGCATTGCTCTAATATAAGGGGTTAAATATAGCAAATTCTCCTGCTTAGTTCCCAGTAGTATGTGAGATTGAATGAACTTGTTTGTGGTAGCCTACTACTATCAGAAGTTTTTAGAACTCTAAGACCAAAGCAACTTCTGCTAAAATATATTCTATTGAACTTCCCATCTTGTTAATGTTGCAGTAGCCAGTGCTATATGGATATTCGGACCAAGTTGGAGAATGATTTTATGAAAACTCTTCAGGCAGAGGTTGATCAGCTGAATTATGTTCACCTTTCATTTATGAGCTTCCTGCATTACATATGCAGTTTTTAGAGGATAATCACTCTATTGCTTACTGTTCCTATATTTTTATTTATGATTCAGGGCATAGATGGGAGTGAGGTCGAGGGAATAAAACCATTACCTTGGTACCCAGAGAATCTTGCTTGGCAGTCTAATTTTTCACGCAACCAGTTGAGGAAAAACCAAATACTTGAGAGGTTAGTAATGCAGTGTCTGTTTATGTGTTATAATGTAGACTCAATTGATAATTTTTTAGTGAGAGATCATTCAAAGGTATATGACAAAAAGTAGCAGGTGGCTTTCTCAAAATGATTGTTACATGGTGAAAACTTTGCTCCCAGGGCTTTAGTCTAGTAGTAAGAGTGTAGTTTGTGATGTGTGGGTTAGGCGCGCGTCACAAATTTGAACTTTGCTTTAGACAAGAGCATGGTATTTAAGTGGAGAAGGGTTGAGGGGCGAGCCCATCATCCCCCGAGTTTTGAATCGCGAGCCAATGACCTTAGGGGATTTTCTCTGTTTTGGATACCCAGTTAATGAGGTGCCAGGTATCCAAAACTTGGCTAACATTCTGGGGGGTGGGGGGACAGTAGGGGAGCTTCTAACTGTTTATTTGGGGATGCCTTTGGGTGCAAAAAGTAAGGCAAAAGGCATATGGAACAATGTATTAGAGAAATGTGAGAGGAAATTAGCAAATTGGAAGAATCAGTATCAATCCATGGGGGAAGACTAACTCTGATCAACTCTGTGCTTGATGGCATGCCTACATACATGATGTCCTTATTTCCAGATCCAATCTATGTGATAAAGAGAATTAATGCTATGAGAAGAAACTTACTCTGGGAAGGCAATAGTGAAGAAAAGAAATTTCACCTGGTGAAGTGGGATGTCCTGACTTCCAGCAAAAGGGTAGGGGGTCTAGTAATAAAGAATTTGAAAGTGTAGAACCAGTGCCTAATGATGAAGTGGCTATGGAAACTGGCGGCAGATGATCAAACCTTGTGGATAGAGGTCATCAGGGAGAAATATGGTAATGAAGGAAACTGGATAACCAAGTCAGTGAGAAGTCCATATGGTGTCAAATTGTGGAGATCAATTAGAAACCTTTGGCCAAAATTGATCAACAAATCAAAGTTCAAAGTAGGAAGTGGAAGAAAAGTTTCTCTGTTGAATGGAAATTGGTTAGGACAAGGATCTTTGAAGGATCTCTTCCCTGACATTCATGAACGGAATTAGCAACAACAAGCAGAGTTTTAGCGGATGTTTGGACAGCCCAAGGATGGAACCTCACTTTCAGGAGAAGTTTGAACGATTGGGAGATCGACATGCTGGCTGAGCTTTATAGGTTCTTGGAACATTTCACTGGAATCAACTCAAGCCAAGACACCATCATGTGGCAAGGGAATGGGCAAGGAAAGTTCTCAATAAGGAGTGCATACAAAGAATACAGCCTTGCAAACAATCAAATTGGATGTTGGCCATGGAAGATGATATGGAAAGTCAAAATTCCATATAAGGTCACCTACTTCACCTGGTTGTTACCAAAAGATGCTATTCTAACACAAGATAACTTAACACAAAGGGGATTCCAACTGTGTTCTAGGTCAGTGTTTTGGATAGCGCGCGACGACAAATAGCGACGAGGGCTCGCTTCAGTGACGCGAGAGGTGCGCAGCGAAGCGCTCCCCTTATTGATGTGAGGCGACAATTTATAAAAAAAACAATATATATATATATATATATATATATATATATATATATATACGAGAGGTGCGCAGCGAAGCGCTCCCCTTATTGATGTGAGGCGACAATTTATAAAAAAAATAATATATATATATATATATATATATAAAACTAAAAACTCAATAACAATAATATGTTGATAAATATATCAATTTAAAAATTAAAAACTCAATGGATAGTCATGAACTCATAATAGATTCATAAATTAAAGACTAATAGTCTAAACTCTAAAATAATAATGTAATTTTTGGCTCTAGAAAACCAGTAAATAAAGAAGAAGACAAAACAGAGCAAAAAAACCTCAATTTCTGTCGACAAAAAAAATAGAAAGAAGAAGAGAAAAAGAAAAGTAAAAAGAAGCAGAGAAACAGAACCTATTTGGCATTGTTCTGTCGACAAAAACCAGAAGAAAAAAGATAGAAAGAAGAAGAGAAGAAGATAAGAAGAAGAAAGAAGCAGAAATACAGAACCTGCTCTGTTTCTGATATCAAAACAGAAGAAAAAAAATAGAAGAGAAGAAAAAAGAAGCAGAGAAACAGAATATGCGCATGCTCTGTTTTGTTGACAAAAAACAGAAGAAAAAAGATAGAAAGAAGAAGAGAATAAGAGATTGAAGAAATATGCTGCTCTGTTTCTGCGAACAAAAGAAGAAAGAAGAAAGAAGAAAGAAGAAAGAAGAAAGAAGAAAGAAGAAAGAAGAAAGAAGAAAGAAGAAAGAAGAAAGAAGAAGCATACCTGTGTTTTGTTGAGAAAAAACAGAAGAAAAAAGATAGAAAGAAGAAGAGAAGAAGAGAATAAGAGAGAAGAAGTATGCTGCTCTGTTTCTGCGAACAAAACTAGAAGAAGAAAGAAGAAAGAAGAAAGAAGAAAGAAGAAAGAAGAAAGAAGAAAGAAGAAAGAAGAAGCATACCTGTGTTTTTCCTTGAAGCTTGAAGAAGATGAAGAAGAACTTTGGTTCATAGGTGAAAAGCCCTAAACTTTGAAGTTTTTCTGTTCGCAGGTGAAAACCCTATTTTTTTCACGACTTAGTCAGACGTAGACCTTTCTCTTTTTTCTTTTTACAAATAGCGACGCCTCACTCGCTACACGCCACCAGGTCGTCTCACGCAACACAGCCTGAAGCGAGCGCCATTTCAAAGCGCAACGCCACAGTCACTCTGAAGCGACACACTCTCGCCTCGCCTCACGCTATTAGCGCTGAGGCGAGCGCTATTTACAACACTGCTAGGTATTACTTATGTGGGGAGCAACAGAGACAATCAACCATCTTTTTTTTGCATTGCAAATACACTATCCAGATATGGAGGGTCTTCTTTAGTTTAATGGGAGTTCCATGGGCAATGCCGGGAAGAGTCCTTGATATTCTAGCTAGCTGGAATAAAGAGGGAACAATCTCGAGAGATAAAGAGAGATGGAGAACTGTCCCAGCTTGTATATGGTGGTTAGTGTAGGAAGAGAGAAATCAAAGATGCTTTGAAGGAAAATTCAACAACATCCAGAAGATAAAGATGAAATGTGTAGCTCTTTTTTATTTTTGGTGTGAAGGAAAGAAGAAGATAGTGGGTGAACAGTGTCTTTTTTTTTGTTTATTTTATATGGACACTCACAGTGTAACTATGGGTGACTTCACAATTTTAATGAAGTCTTTATATTAGTATATAATTGTTACCGTCTCAAAGAAAAGAAAAGTATAGAGGTCAATATTTTGGGGCGGACTTTAACATAAAGGAGATTGAACAAAGTAGGATGGAGGGGGTGTAAATTTTTCATTGTGGCTTATCCCAAAGAAAAAAACTCACTGTTGACAGCGCATATGGTATCTTACATTACAATCGAGATAAAATTTTCTAATTATTTCATAGATATTGTTGAAGAAGAATCACATGCAAAATAATAAAGTTTACAATTTTATTTATTTATTTATTTTTTCATCTAGAAAAATAAAGTTGCACATTTTTCTTTTATTTAGTGCACAGTGTGAACTGTTTTGGAGAGAAAGTTAAAGAGAAAATTTGTATAGCTAAGATGACTATCAGAAATTAATGAATCCCGTTATTTCATCAGAATCTGTATGTAGTCAAGAAGCGGTTGGACCTATTATTGAAGACAACTTGTGATTGTTTCTGCTCAACAATTTGAGGTCATTGCTATTAACTTTCAGGTTCCATGAGTTCTTGAAGCTACAAAATGAAATTGGAAACATTACAAGACAGGAGGCCGTTAGCATGGTTGGTCAAGTTGACCTTCATCTCTCTGTGTTTCCATGTTGGAGAATACCATTGAGGATTTGTTTGATATATCTCCTTTTATTGACTTCAACTTGTGACTGCTTTGATTCAGGTTCCTCCTCTGTTCTTGGATGTCCGTCCAGAACATTTTGCTCTTGACAGTAAGTAATTTCGTATGGATTTTAAGTTATATTTGCATGTTATGTTCTATTTGGGCAGGTTATGCAAAATTTCACATATTCGTTCTAAATGCTTTCTGTATCTTGACTATTCCTATAATCATGCAGTGTGTGCAGCTCCCGGTTCGAAAACATTTCAGTTGCTTGAGATGATACACCACTTTGCTGACCCAGGGACATTACCTAGTGGAATGGTCTTCTTCCTTCTTTAGCTCTATTTTCAAGTCACGCATTCCTATGCACTTCTGTGTTTGCCTTTTTCAAATGTCCAATCTTTCTTGTTTTCATGTGAATTCTCTGCACCTTTATAACGTTGTCTTGGTTCTTTTTGGAATGGCTCTTATATATAGGTCTTAGCAAATGATGTTGATGTCCAAAGGTGTAACCTTCTTATTCACCAAACAAAGAGAATGTCTACTGCCAACTTGATCGTCACAAACCATGAAGCGCAGAACTTCCCGAGCTGTCATTTAAATAGAAATTTTGCAAATGGTTCTGAGACACAAAAGAGGGAATTAGATATTAATCAGCTTCAATTTGATCGTGTCTTGTGCGATGTTCCATGTAGTGGTGATGGCACTTTGCGCAAGGCTCCTGATATATGGAGGAAATGGTAGTTATTACGTACTATTGTAGTCCGTATCACTCTTGTTTTACTGCATATGATGGTTTCTAATGCCCACCTTCTCCCTCCCTGTATGTTTGCATCATACAGGAATACTGGAAATGGTAATGGTCTGCACGGGCTACAGATTCAGATAGCAATGCGAGGTTCCTTGCTCTCTCTCTCTCTCTCTCCCCCCTCTCCCCCCCCCCCCCCTCCTCTTTGTTACAGTCATTCAGAGACAAGTTTACGTCATTGTGCATTTCTCAATCTCTTCTTGTTTCTCTTCTCACAGTTTTTACTGATTAATAGTTTTCTGAATGTAATAATAATACTTTTTTTGTATAGTATTATTTCTAGTACTTTTACATTTATTTCATATATTGTTGGCCTGAAATGAATTTAAATAGAGAAACAAGATATGTGAGGATTCATACAGCAGACTGACCCCAACATGTTTGGGGTTGGTATAAGCCTTATACAATGCTATTTGATGTCTTTTTACTTTACTGAGCCGCCTTCCATAGATTGTGATTGGTTAAATACATATATTGCAGGATTGTCTTTGCTTAAAGCAGGTGGAAGGATGGTTTATTCAACTTGCTCGATGAATCCCATTGAGAATGAGGCCGTGGTTGCTGAGGTAACTCATTAGGAAGAATTGCTGGCATATCAATTAGCATTTCACTGCTTATATTTCTTTTTTATTCAACATTACCAACTATGCCTCAATCCCAAGCTAGATGGACTCTGTTCTATAAATCTCATGATCCATGTCTTCATCAGTCCATCGAGGCCCTTCTCGGTCCCAATGTTCAATAATTTAGGTTCTCTAACACTAGGAGCTCTCTACATGTTCTACTGGCACACAATTTTTTTTAACAAGATTAAAAGACTCAACATTGGACCTGTAGTCGAGTATGGAGCATTCCAAAAGACAGGCAACCTGATACAATAAGCTCTTATAGAACCTATCATGAAAATACGCCTAGAGGGGGGGGTAAGGCTACGCGGAGCTGAAGGGTTTCCCACAAGATAAGAAGTTTATCATGTGACTGATTTTGGTTGACTGTGGTAGGGATCTAGGGGAGACCTAGAAAAAAGGAACCTCTAACGGAGCTTTAGGTCCTTGCATTTGCTGCACTATTTTAGTTGTTGGATGCCATGCTGGATTTTCTTCTTTCCATTTCTACTATCCCACCTTCGGGTTATTTGAATTCATTTATTGCATGTATTGTTTTCATGTGGACTGTTGATATGAAGCTAAATACACTTTCTGTTTGATTAGTTAGTATGGTTATCTGGCTTGTTGCATCAGCTTCAATCCTTTAATAGCCCTTTTTTGTCCATATCGGTTAATTTAAACTGGCAGGAGAAGTGCTTGGTATTGTTGACCGATATGAGGTTCAACTTTGAAATCTTGGTTTATTCTTGCTTGGTGTACAACTTTATCAAAAGTTTGACAAACCTTCTTCTGACACTGTAGATGGCTGATGATTAATCAATATAATTTTCATCAGAAGCCAAGATTCTACTTTTTTTTTCCGGTGGTGTGTCAGTGTGTGTGTTTCCTTGGAAGTACTTTAAAACTTGCTTTCGCTCCTCCCAAGCTGTCTTTTGATATTGCAGGTCTTGCGGAGATGTGGGGGGTCCGTTGATCTCGTTGATGTGTCCAGTGAGCTTCCTCAGCTTGTTCGCAGGCCAGGTCTTAAAAAATGGAAGGTATGGTAATTCTTTTTCATCCTTAACTTCCATGTCTTCTCTCCATGTTATGTGATGTCTATATTAGAGATTGGGATCTATATGCAACCCCACCCCACCCCCCGGCACGGTACCAGAGGGTCCCGGTCGTTATAATCCGAGGTACAGAAGGAGAGAACATTGTGCTTGGAGATGCATTCTGCATCCACAGAATGATCTCCTTTTTCAGCTAATGTCACATGATTGTGGGATTTTGTGCGTATCAAGCTCATGATGCTATTAGTCTATATCGGAAGGTGGAGCGACCTAAATGTTCTCACATAATAGTCTATATATGTGGTGAACAAGAGGAAATAAATATGATTACAGGAACTTTGATATAATAAGGTTGGAATATATGCCTTCTCTGATATGAAACTGAAATTGGTTCATGATATTTTGGTGAAGGCTGAGTATTCCTTTTGCTACTACTTTCTAATGGTTCGCATGTGTGGAGCTTTAACCATGTTGAGGGACGTAAGGATTGGGAATTTTGTGTTCACGAGCATGAGAATGCATTCCTTTTCCAAGTGTTTCCCACAGCTTTCTGTGTTATTATTTTCTTCTGTGTGGCATATAAAATTTAATAGCCCTGCCATCCCAACTTTTTTGACGGTGTTTGATTGGACATGGAGTTTAAGAAAAAATACAAAGATGTTTGACGCATTGGCTGAATATGCATAAAATACCAAAAGTATCCTAGTGCCAAACTATTTGCTAGTGGACCCCGGAACAGGTCATGTCAATGTAACAGTGGAAATGTAAAAGTTACTAATTATTTTATAAATATAGAAATACGTCAATCTTTTGGAAGGACAAAAAAGTAAAGAGTGGCAAACAAATTGGGATGAAGCTTGTATTCCGCTGTATGATTCTTGTACTGCTCTAAACAACCACTTCTCTGGCAATTCTTTGGCAAGCAACTTAGTTTCTCCTTAATCATTCAGCGGTGATTGCTCAGAAACTTGGTGTAAATTCAACATGGGGGAAGAAAAATTTATTTTAACTCAGGTTTCCAATCTTATGAGATCACGAGAACCTATTCAAGATCTGAAATCTGGTATGACTGGGGGGAATGCAGCAGGAACATGTTTCGGAGATTACGTTTCAGTCATAAAATCATGAAGTGGATTGTCTATGTTCTTGAAATGGCATCTAAGGTTCAGACTATGTCCATCGTACGCTGGAAAACAAATGAGTTCTTCTCAGTTTTATGGCATATTGAAGTATAACAAAAACGGTAGATATATCAGCATTATTGCTATACAAGGGGACATCAGATCAGTTACAATAATTCCAGAAGTTACATTTAAAGAAGGATGGGGGAAGATAGCATTAGAGATGGATAGATTCATTAATGATGCAGTCATAGTGGAAGAAAAAGCCCTCAACCCAGTCATTGCCTCCTCTTATGCTGAACAACTCTGGTCCAGCAAATGGACGACAACAGAGACCAAAACTTCGCCGATCAAGACTCAAAATTCCAGAATTATTATGTCTGGTAGCCATAAGGCTTCAGATAATGATCTTCTAGGAAGATGTATTGTTGGAAAATTTCCTGATTCTTTGCAGGAAGTACCAACACTCAACGATGTCCGGAGATGGGTCACTTCAGTTTGGGAATCTGCTCATGGAGTAAATGTTTATGAGATGAATGAATCATTCTTCTTGTTTGAAACGCCGACAAGAAAAGCTGCTGAACATGTGCTGACAGGGGAATGGAGATGGAAAAAGGTAAAGCTGATACTTGATTGGTGGTCTCCCACGGTTGGCTGCTGGCCAAAAATGCAGAAAGGAACTGGGTCTGGATCCGACTTTTAGGGCTTCCTCTGAATTTATGGTCCCAAAAGGTCTTTAGCGAAATCGGTAATTTTTGAGGGGGATGGATTGAAACAGAAGAAGAAACTAGTCTGAAGAATCACTTGCGCTGGACCAGAATTAAAGTGAAGGGAGATGGTACCAATGTACTGAAAGAAGTGGAAATTGAAAGTGATGGTTTTATTTACACCATTCCTATATGTTGTGAAATTCCGGCGAGGGTGGCGGCCGGAAATCTTTCTGGCGGTGATTCTTTTGACCTAGCCGAGGAGAATCAGACCTGTGAGGAAGGTGATGGGACTTTTCTTCCGCATAATACGCTTGAGCATGTGGGTAGGAGTAATCAATTCAAATCTGTTGACACGTGACAAGGCACGTGCTAGGGACAACAGGTTGCCTTGGTCCCAATAGTTGTTATTAGTAAGGTTTTGCGTTATAGGCCCATTAACTCTTATGGGCCAACAGATCCTTTGCTTTTAAATAGATTCCAAGAGTCACCAGCTATTTTAAAAGACCTAGACCCAATGCTCCTGGAATTAGAAGTCAATTACAGTCAGTCCACATCGGAAGGTTAGAGTATTTCTAGCTTTAAAGTTATCGAAAACTCTGCTCAACAGGATGGCTTTCTCAATTGCCTGGAGAATGGAGCAGTGCAGAACGAAGGGGTGATTATGCTGGAACAGAACAATACAGAAGGAATTCACACCCAACAAAGAGGACAACAATCATCTAATATGCAGATAATTGAAGCTTCTGAAGAGCAACCATGGGTGTTAGAGAATGCAGAACCAATCGATGTTCAACCTTTTGACGAAAGAGATGAATGCAACATTGTGGGTGCACAGCAATATAATTCGCCTGAGCAACAAATTTGGAGTAGATTTTCAGGGATGCGAAAAACAGGCCCTTGCTCTCTTTATCAAAATCGATAGCCAGAGAAAGATTCACAGAGCAGATTCAATCACAACAATTCCTTCAACTCCAAGATGGAAAGGTACTTAGGAACTCAAAGGTTTAGTTAATTTTGATGTCAAGTTCAAAAGCTTAGGAGACAAAAGTCTGGGGAAATTCCAGTCAATTGTTGATCCATGAAGATAAACATAATCTCATGGAATGTTAGGGGGATAAATAAAAGGAGGAAAAGGAGCACTTTAATGAGTTTAATACATAAGTGGAGAGCTGATATTTACTATCTTCAAGAAACCAAAGTAGATGGGGATATAGATGAGTATGTAAAGCAACTATGGGCAAATAGAGGGTGAAATATGGTTGTCTGCAAGCTAGTGAGACCAGAGGGGGATATTAATGATGTGGGATAGTAGAATTCGGAAGGGTGATGGTACATGTACAGGAGTGCACTCCTTGACTTGTTCATGGCCCTGCCTAGGACTTTTCCTGGCATCTAACAGGGGTATATGGCGCAACCAGTAGAAGGGAAAAACAAGGAATGTGGGAAGAAATTGTGGCTGTCAGGGGTCTCCGTGGAGATCTTTGGGTGGTATGTGGTGACTTCAACACCCTCGGGTTTATCTCAGAACAGAAGAATTGTGCCGCCCTAACAAGATATGATTGAGTTTTCTGATTTCATAAATGATATGGAGCTTGTAGATCTTCCTTTAAATGGAGGCTTATATACAAGGAATTGGGGAGGGACTCAGGACTCTTCTTCCAGAATTGATAGATTCCTCGTCTCAACACATTGGAATGAGGAATTAGGATTATCAAACAGTCTATCCATCCAACAGAGAGTAGCCTCAAATCATTTTCCTCTAGCATTACAATGTGGGGACTGGGGCTACAACAAATCCTACTTCAAATTTGAAAACTGGTGGTTAGGAGTAGAGGGGTTCAATTAACAAGTGAAGATTTGGTGGGACTCATTTGTGTTTGCAGGCAGACCAGACTACATAGCTTTGATTCCAAAGAAAATTGGGCAAAAAAATTAAAGGATAACAGACCTATTAATCTGATAGGTAATGTGTATGAAATTATCTCTAAACTTTTGACTGAAAGACTTAAATTAGTATTCTCTAAGCTGATTGGCAAACACCAAATGACTTTTATTAAAGGAAGGGAAATCATGGATGCTGCTCTTATTGCCAATGAATGTGTTAACTCTAGATTGAAGGAGAAGAAGTCAGGAATCTTGTGCAAGTTAGATATAGAAAAAGCCTTTGACCATGTTAATTGGAACTTCTTATTAAACATGCCGGGACAGATGGGTTTTGTTACAAAATGGACCAGTTGGATCAAATTTTGTATTAGCGCTGCTAGATTTTCAGTTTTGGTTGATGGCTCGCCTGAAGGTTTCTTTCCCTCACACAAGGGATTGAGGCAAGGGGATCCTCTGTCTCCTTTTTTGTTGATTATAGCTATGGAGGGATCGAACAACATGCTCCACACAACGCAACAAAATAATTGGATTGGGGGTTTCAGGCTAAACAACAGACAAGGTGGAAGTCTGGAGATATCACATCTCCTCTACGCAGATGATGCCATTATTCTTTGTGATGCAGAGATAGATCAGATAAGGATTCTGAGAGTTATTCTTACAATCTTTGAAGGCATATCAGGGCTTCATATTAACCGAGGGAAAAGCCTAATTTTTCCGGTTAATGAACCTCGGCAGATTCATAAACTTGCGGGGATTCTTGGTGGTGAAATTGGTGTTTTTCCAAGTATTTATCTTGGTATGCCTTTGGGGGTTAAGTGTAGATCTACTGATATATGGAATGAGGTCTTGGAGAAATGCGAAAAGAAACTAGCAAGGTGGAAAAGTCAATATCTCTCTTTAGGAGGCAGGCTAGTACTTATCAATAGTGTACTGGATGCCCTTCCTACTTATATGATGTCTTTGTTTCCTATCCCTCCAAATGTTAGAACAGAGAATGGATGCTTTAAGGAGAAATTTCTATGGCAAGGCAACAAAAAAAGAAGAGTGTTTCATTTAGTTAAGTGGAAGACAGTCACACTTAGCAAGAGGGAAGGAGGCATGTGAATAAAAAATTTGAGGAAACAAAACCAAAGGTTACTCATGAAATGGCTGTGGAGATTCACAACAGAAGAACAATCATTATGGAGAATGGTAATAAAAGACAAGTATGGAGAGGCAGGGCCCTGGAAAACAAAGATAGTAAACACTACCTATGGGGTTAGTGTCCGGAAGACAATCAGAAATCTTTGGCAAATGTTCAGTAACAAAATCAGCTATAAAGTGGGTAGTGGACGAAACATTTCTTTTTGGGAAGACAATTGGTTGGAATTGGAGCCTCTTAAGACAATTACCCAGACATTTTCTCAATAAATCAGCAGCAGAAGGCCACTATGAACGAGGTTTTGTCAGCTCAAGGGTGGGACCTCACTTATAGAAGACTCTTAAATGGTTGGGAAATCACTAGAATTGCAGATTTTTACAACAATCTCAATTAATTTACTGGGGTCAATCCGGACGTAGACTAGGTGTGGTGGTTGGGACACAGCTCAGGAAGGTTCTCAGTCAAGTCTTCCTACCGGATACTTAATCAAACTAATATTGTGATTGATCTTTGGCCCTGGAAACACATGGAAAGTAAGAATACCCTACAAAGTGGCATGTTTTGTTTGGTTGATCGCTAGAAAGGCTTGTTTAAAACAGGATAATTTGAGGAGAAGGGGAATATCTTTGTGCTCTAGATGTCACTTATGCAGAAGGGAGGAAGAAACCAACAGTCACCTTTTTCTCCACTGTTCGGTGACTGTTCAGGTTTGGAACATATTTATAGCACTAACAGGGATTCAATGGGTCATTCCCAACAGCACCATGTAAATGATGTCATGTTGGAACAAGGGGAGAAGATCTGTAAGTGAGAAGAAGAGATGGGGTATGATTCCTGGATGCATATGGTGGACGCTTTGGAATGAGAGGAATTCAAGATGTTTTGAAGACAATGCTCACTCAATTCAGAAGATTAAAATGAATTGCCTACTGCTTTTTCATTTTTGGTGTAAACTTGAATACATAGAGGACTCAGAAGCTATAATAGTGTCCTTGGGTCGTTGTAAGAAGATAGATAAATTGATGTATATGTTTGGTTATTCCCTATGTAATTATGACATGCACAGCCTTTGTGATTTTGAATATAGCAAACTGTTATCATCTCCAAAAAAAAAAAAAAAGAATGATAGGAAGTGATCACATGAATTGCTTTTAGTCATCTGGACGGCTTTTTAATAATCTTGTCTGTATTTACAAGTTCTATTGATCTTTTAGTAACGTGGCCGCCAGGAGCATGAACAAAGATTAAAATAACTTTTTAAAGAGTTTTAATTCCATATGCCTTAGACAGATTCCATTACTTGTACTGCATGATTTTATCTGATGTTTGTTCATTTGTACGTGCAGGTTCGAGATAAAGGAATGTGGTATGCTTCTTACAAAGATGTTCCGGATAATCGCAGAGGTGGTGTTGTTCCTGGGATGTTCCCATCTGGCAAAACCTATGTGGATGCATCTGAGCAAAATGATGATGCAACTAGAGCTCAATTGTCTGATAATGGAAATAATGATACTTCTGAAAATGACATGCCGGTGTTGGAGGATTCTGCAGCTGCAGCTACAATCTTGGATGATGAGGAAGTTTCAACTCTACCGCTCGAACGTTGTATGAGGATAGTGCCGCATGATCAGAATAGTGGAGCCTTTTTTATTGCCGCATTTCACAAGCTTTCTCCTATGCCAGGTGAGCTTAAAGTTCAAACACCCATAGTCTCATTAGTACATTAATCAGAAAATTGTATCACTTGTCATTTGATTTCTTTCTGTATTTACGTAACTGTTAAGGTACATTTTTCCTTTTCTGGCAGCTTCAGCCTTTCAGCAAAAGAAACCTGTCTCTCTGCAGGAGAAGTTGAATTCCAGTAATATTCAAGCTGAAAGTTTAACAACTAAGGTTAAAGAAGATGAGAATATTGAGGATGTTAAGCCAGTGGATTCTGTTGCTAATGAAGATGTGACTATGGATGATACTGATATTCAAGCTGAAAGTTTGACGACCGAGGTTAAAGAATATGTAAATGTTGCGGATGTTAAGCCAGTGGATTCTGTTGGTAGCGAAGAGACGACTACGGTTGATGCCGGTAATGGGACAGATGAAACTATTTTGGATGCTGAGCCCAGTGAAACGTTGGAGAAAAAAGAGAAAGACGAAACTCAGTCCTCTACTTATACAAGAGCTGAGCCTGAGAGTAATAGAGGGAAAAGAAAGTTACAAATGCAAGGCAAGTGGAGAGGGGTTGACCCAGTTATATTCTATAAAGAGGAGGCAGTTGTGGGTAAGATAAAGGATTTCTATGGAATCAAGGATTCTTTTCCATTCGAAGGACATCTAATTACTAGGAATAGCGATATGAACCATGTGAAGAGGGTTTATTATGTGTCGAAGTCTGTAAAGGAAGTTCTGCATCTAAATTTTCTAGCTGGTCAGCAGCTTAAAATTGCTTCAGTTGGGCTCAAGATGTTTGTAAGTCTATCCGAATTTGACACTTGATTTCTCTTTGTGGGATTTTTTCCCAAATTTGACACAAATTTCTCTTCATGGGGATTTTGTTACACTTGACACCTAACTTCTCTTCATAGGGTTTGTGTCATAATAGAAAAAATTGCACCAGCAATAATTATGTCACGATCCGAAACTAGTCCCCCTTTTTTGTGTTTTTCCTTAAAAGGATAAAGCAAGATTAAGGAGCGAGAAGAGAGATGGTCTTTCTTTCTCATATCTTCTTTCCTATTGAACCTTTTAGATGACCTTTTTGCTTTGATTCTTTCCTTATTGCAGGAGCGCCAAACATCAAAAGACGGTGCATCTGCACCATGTATATTCCGGATATCATCTGAAGCACTGCCATTAATGCTGCCGTATTTAACCAAACAAATATTATACGCATCTCCTGCGGACTTCAAGCATCTTTTACAGTACAAGAGCATTAAATTTGGTGATTTTGTTGATGCTGGATTTGGTGAAAGAGCCTCACAGCTGTTGATGGGTTGTTGTGTCGTGGTTCTGAACAAAGGTTAGATGTGATGTAGTGTTTGGCCGTGACCTTACTTGCAAATGCTGAAATCATTATTTGCATGTTGAAGTTTGGCATCAGTTTTGCAAATACTAAATTTATACTGGTTAAATATCGAAAAACTTGTTTGTGAAACTCATGTCCAACACAACTTTAACTTCCAAATACACTTTATAAACGTCAACTTCGAATACTCTTTTTTCAACTTCAACCAAATGTTGTCCAAACGCCTACACATTATGCCTCGTTTCCTAGCAAAAAATTCTCATTGCTTTGCTTCTGATTAAGTTAGGTTGATTGTTTCGTGCAGACAATAAGACACTGTCAGAAGCTCAAGCGGATCCATCAACCATCGCTATAGGATGCTGGAGAGGCAGATCTAACATCTCAGTGATGGTCACTGCTCTTGATTGCCAAGAGCTCCTCGAAAGGATGTCAATGGGTGTGGAAGAGGAAACAAATTCGTCCTTGCCGGAAACCAATGCATCAGCTGCAGAGGCAGATGAAATAGTTGAAGCAGTGGAAGATGAAGTTAAAGAAGACACTAAACAACCATGAGAATACTCCTATATAAAACTAACAATTTTGAAGGCTGTTATAGATGTATCATGATTGTGAATTTAGTAATTACTTGTTTGTAGCTTTATTTAAGGGGTTTTCAGTATATCCACAACAATCATTTTCATATTGTACTGAAATCAATATGTTGAAGAATTAAGTACCATATTTAAGAGCCTTGAGCTTAAACTTTGTTTCCACTTTCTGCAGCCAATTGCTGGCTAATGCATAGCTGCATTATGACATTTGGAGAAGATATATTGTATTTTTGCAATAGGATAGCTTCACTTTAGCACTAGCTGTTTGTTTTTATTTTTGTTTATATCTACCCAAAAATGTAAAATTCTAGCAAAATAGAAAGAATAATTTTACCTGATTTCAAAGAAATAAAAATTCCGATGCATTACTAGATAAAAATGGATAATATTTAATTTAGATAACTTAAATGGGATGATATGGTTAGTGAAGATTCATATGACTGATTTTAATTTGCTTGGATTGAGATGTAGTAATTACAACTGTATTATGTGTTTTGAGATAAATAGTTGAGTTGTGTGATAAAATAATAGTGATCATTTTGGATTTTATTTATGATCCTTTAGGAAAAAATCATTCTCGAGGACTGTCACATCTCCCTTTTATCCGTCCGAGGGATATAAAGTTTAATTATTCGATATAAGATTATTTTATTTATCAGAGTCGCCATTTGAAATAGTTTATTTTTTGGTATCCCAAGTCACCGGTTTATTTTAAAAATCTCAATTCGAGGAATTTTTGACTTTATTTAAAAGTCTAGGACCAAAATTCTAGATAAGGAATTCTGTTAATCCGGGAGAAGGTGTTAGGCATTTTCAGGTTCCGTGGTTCTAGCACGGTCGATTAAACTATTAATGATTGGCTTATTATCTGATTTATTACACGTTTTAAACCTATTGTGCATTTGTAGCTTTATAACCGCTTTTAATAAATTTAAAACCGTTTTTGGGATTCATGGAATTATTTCATGAACAAATTGTTTTGAAACACGCCGCAAACCATGCTACATGAAATGCACCCGCGATTCACGACATGTTTATTTTATTAAAATTCGAAGTTGTTATAATTGGATTAGGTACCACAACTACATCACGGAAACCGTATCCGTAAATATGATGATTTTGTTATAAACGCACCTAAAGCAAGCTACGAGTGTTTAAAAAGATGTTTTCTATGCTAAGTCAATATTAATGTGAGGACCATAGGTTATGGATTTTGTTTGTGTGTGGCATACCTTAATTTTATTTTTAAAAGGATTGTATTTAATTTAAGCAAAACATAAGGATACTCATATTTTTACTCCTAATTTGGAGTTCACCAAGAATATATTAAATCAAGGATATGCTTAAAAGGTGGAGGGCTAAGCTTTTAAATTGTTGCTGAAAAGGGATTTGGGCCAGCAATGGCCCATTACTAATTTATTGAAGGGGAATCAACAATCTTCAACTGTATTAGGCTGGAGTTTGGCCTAGAAGGAAGGGACTCAAAGACCTCATGCTGAGTCCGAATGGAACGATCCATATTGGACTTATATTTAGGCGGACTCAGTTACTATATGTTTTCTAGCTGGGCTACTATCTCTATAATTAACCATACTTGTACATTTATAACAATTATATTTCAAATCACTGTTTAAGTAATAAAAAATCAGAATTTAAAGATCAAAGTGCAATTCTAGTTTGAAAATTGATCACGTGACTTGCAAGATAAAAAAGGAATACATTTATACAATAATTTATAAGAAAAGAAAAAGAAAGTTTTTAAAACTGGATTTTAGGCTTAGGGCCCAGGCCTAGTGGCCTTGGCCCAGATTCATTTGTGGTTAGTTTTTCGTCTGGGCTTCAAGTTCAGCCCCGCTTTAATGAAAGGATAACTCCTTTTACCCGTACCGATTGGGCTCATAACCTGGCCCATTGTACTATTATACTTATGAAAGTATTGTTACACTCTTAACAGTAGTTAAACAAAAGTGGAATCTCACTCATTACAACACTTCATATAAAATACAACTTTCTAAAAATCCAGAAAAAAATACATGATAACCCATTAAATACATAAATTACTACTCTATCCACTAATCTATTACAACTCCCATATGATTGATGGACCAGTGAACACCTGCCTCTTTTAGACATGATTTATCCATCAAAATTGGGCCTCTCACATGAACAACACTAGATTTCAGCATGTTAAACAGTAAAAGTTTAGATTCTTAGCATTTGGACCTGCTGATTTGGCCAACTAGTGACCAAATCTGCAGGTACTGGCTCATGATTTGCAAACAAACCCTAAATGACCTCAAACTAACCATCGGTCCACTTATTAACAGGAGGAAAAAGGGGCAGAAATGACGAAAAAACAGTTGTTGTTAGAAAAAGAAAAAGAAGAATATTAAAGAATCATCTTTAAAACCAAACTATTTTCAGGAGAGAATTCAAGCATCAGCGTGTGGATCAAAACTACTCAAGCCATATTATTTCATACTTAAAATTCAGAGCAATAGAAGAAGAAACTAATCAACTTCATCTCAACACAATCAAACAGTTAAAATGTAATTTCCGCAACCTTAATTTATATTATCTTGTAACAAAAGATACAAGGAGAGTGGTTGAATTTAGTACCTTGAACAACAACAACAAAAACCAGCTAATTTTAGATGAACAAAACTGGCTGAAAGACTCAAAAGAACATAGCAACAACATAAACCAAACAGGCCAGCAACCAAGAATCAAAACTAGATTTCAAGATAAGCTATCCAACAGTAAAATCCCAAAGAGAAAACCAAGAAAACCTTCACTTTAAACCATGTTTCTCAGCTTATGAAGACCAGAAATAAGAAGTTTTTGAATGTTTTTCGTCGAAATAAAAAACTAAGGAAATAAACTCTTTTTCAAAATATTAGCTGAACTTGAGAGAGTATTTTCTAGGGTTTCTAAAACCTACCTTTACTTTCAGAGGAATGGTCTCTATATATAGGCTATCTAGGATAGGTATTCTTTAAGAATATTCCTTATCATATAACTGAAAATAGTGTCGTTATTTTTCACAGCTCTGGTACAACTGTCCCTTTTATCTTATTTTCAACATCTTTTACAACAGCTAGGACATTTGTAAACTTTCTAAAAACTTCTCTTCCTAGTTATTTTTTGAAAAATTATCCTAAGTCTCTTTTAATTCAATTAAGTCCCTATGAGTTCTAATGATTTACAAATCAAAGACAATAGTCATCAAAGGATTAGAATCCAAATCAAAAGGGTAAACACAGCCAAAAGGATGCAATTTAAACTTAAGACTAAACCTAATTAGTAGACACAAGTGATTATCTACTTAAATCTAAACATGGCTAAACTTAAACGACTAAATGCATTTACACAGTAAATAAACCAAAAATTTTCAGGGAAAATAAAACCTCAAAGAAATCCTAGAAGTTAAATTATTCAATTCATGAATTAATATTCTGGGATTTAATTACAGAATATGGGAGGGGAGAAAAAAAGATGGAAACAAAGACATCATCAACAATTCAACACCAATTCTGGTTAACCATGCAAATTAAAATAAAGTCTTAGCATGCTTGGACTAATCTATTAAACAAACAATAAACAGTTTAAAAAGGAGAAAACCTCTAAAATCATGCGGTTTAACAGAAACACTTAAACATGAGGAGGAATCAACAAAAAGACAAAGAAAACTAAAGAAAAGGTAGAATACGTTACATATTGCTCCTTTTTTCAAAAATAAAAATGGACTATCTTCAAATTCTGACCCAATTTTTCGGGGTAAAAAAAACTTTAGACGACCATCAATTGATTGCTTTTATCAAGAGCAATTGATTCACGGAAGTCTTGGGTTCAAAGGACCCAAAATCTGCTAGAAATTGGAAGTGGAAAAAAGTTAGGTATCCTTGGTTTGAAATTCAAGATTCGAGGAGATTGGGGCTGATTCAAAGGATATTGATGATAGTTTAGGATTCAGAGGGGTGCGAGGACTATAAGGTGTGATTTTGAGGCCGTTTGGGTGACTTAGGGTTTTGGGGTTCCAAATTTAGATCTAAAATTCGAAGTGTTTGGTTATGATTTGAAGGAAACATGTTAGAGATTTGGAAAGGGGAGGGCAGGGAGGTCATAGGGTGTTAATTTGATGGTGTTTAGAGGTGGTCCACAGCCGTGAGGCGATTTTCGATCAGCGGACCACAACGGAGACGGTGAAGTATATGAAGACGGATAAAATTTCGAGTTTCTGAGTTTGAGAGAGGAAGTGATAAGGGTTTTAGGGGTTGGGTGTGGATTCAGATAGTTTTATACAAAACAACAAGATCAATTTCCAGCCATTAGATCCATGATGATCAACGACTGGAATTTGCGAGGGGTTAATACGGGGTCATTTTGCTTTAGATGGGGCCAGACCGGATTTTTGGGCTTGGACCTGGGTTAATTTTGGAACAGGTTTGAGCCTAAAATCAGTCCAAATTTTGAATTTAATCATTTTTTTCAATTTCCTTTTTCTTTTAATTTTGTTTTTTTGTTTTTTAATTAAAATCCTAAATTAATCTAACTTGTTAAACTAAACAATTATCTAATATTAGTAATTATAATACTTGATCCTAAATTAAAAAAGAAAAATCAATAATCGAAAAGGTAAAAAATATAAAATGAGCCATTTTTTGTGATTTCTATTTTAATAAAATAATTCATTAAATAACTAATCCCAAAACTATAAAAACAAAATTTAAATGTAATGCATGGTATTTTAAACAATTTTTGTGATTTTTAAACAAAATTAAACGTGCACAAAAAAGCAAATAATCAATAAAAATCCAATAAAATCATATAAAATGGCAAATGATTAGAAAAAAAATCTATTTTCTTTGATTTTATAGGAGTGATTTGTATAGGGCAAAAATCACATGCTCACAACTGTCCCTCTTTGCTCGGAAACGCGAAGGATTTTCGGGCAAAGATAAAATGATCAATATTGCCCGTTTGAAACTCCATGAGAAACATCTTTTGGAAAAGTTTAACCGAACCTTGCTTTGGAGGTTGCCTACATATCCTTGGCTATAAAGGAATCATGTCAGTGTAGTTCTAGAAGTTTTGGTAGTTGAAATAACTGAAAAACTGTGATTTCACTGCTGTTGCTGCTGTTTCTGCTTGCCGAGCTCCTTATTACACCAAAATGAAAAATAAAAGCTAAACTAGCTTAGCCTATCAACTACGAGTTACAACATTCCTATCTATAAAGCTTCGAAAGCTTGATCTTGAGTCTTGGGTGGTTCTTTCTGCAAACTTTGATCTGAATCTTGATGCTCATTAGCTGCAAAAGCCGGTTCCTTCTTCTTTAGCTTTTCGGATCAAGGCAGGACATGCAAAGCTTGTGACTTCAATCATATCTTGAGCAGTCTGCATCTTTTCTCCGCTTCTACACTTAGAGTTAAACTTCTTTTCTTTTATTTGGGTTGAGACTTCTTCTTTTGGTCATCTCAAACCTTTTGCCTCACGGTAAAAACCTGTTCGGCACCTAAGCAAACAAACAAGCAAAATTTTTCTGCCCCAGTTTTCACGAGAAAAATTTCGTGAGTTATTGTAAAAAAAATCTAGACTACCTCTTTATTGAAAGCAATAAAATCAGGATTATGTATCCCTGGAAAAAAGAGATTAGGGAGTGGAGCCCCATATCTATAATGAAATCAACTAAGAATCGGGGTCTCTAAGTCGGGAAGATTACCAGGTTATGCAAGAAAAAATGGCCAGGTTATGACAGAAAAGTCCTCGAGTTATGCCGGAAAAAAGGTCTTCGGGTTATGCCGGGGGCTATGCCAGGAAAAATCATCGGGTATGCTGAAAAAAGGTCCTTGGGTTATGTCGGGGAGGTCCACGGGTTATGCCGGCAGATGTCATCGGGTTATGTCGGAAAAAGGTCCTCAGGTTATGCGGGGAGGTCCACGGGTTATGCCGAGGAGTTCCACTAGTTATGCCGAGAAAGGTTATTGGGTTATGCCGGAAAAAGGTCCTCGGGTTATTCCAGGGAGGTCCACGGGTTATGCCGGGAAAGGTTATCGGGTTATGCCAAAAAAGGTCCACGGGTTATGCCAAAAAAGGTCCACGGGTTATGCCAGGAAAGGTCATCGGGTTATGCTGGAAAAAGTTCCTCGGGTTATGTCGGGGAGGTCCTTGGGTTATACCGGAAAAGGTCATCGGGTTATGCCAGAAAAAGGTCCTTGGGTAATGCTGGGGAGGTCCACGGGTTATGCCGGAAAAGTCATGGGGTTGTGCGGGGGAGGTCCACAGATTATGTCGGAGATCAACTAAGAGTCGAACCTTATAATGAAAAAGACTAACAGGTTATGCTGGGAGTGACTAGGGAATGAGACCCCATGTTGGGAAAAACACAGCTAGAGATTGGGGACCCTAGGCTACCATGAATTTGAATTTTTATTCTTTTCTTCTTCCTCCTTTTTTACTTCACTTTTCATTTTATTTAGGAGAATGAATGAAGAGTTTAAAAGTACTTCCCTTTTTTGGGTCAAGTTTTTGCTATAGAACCGTTTTGGTGTCTGCATGCCTTGCTTTTATTGCACCTGCTTCTTGCAAGGTTGTTTTGGACTGCACCTGTTTTCCTGTTTTCCAAATCAAAGTACAAATTTTCAGTTAAAACGATAGTTAGTTTTTTGGCCTTGACTTGTTTGATCACTTGATCTCGGCCCAACTCTGTTCATGAAAATTTTCATTGCTTGCTGGCTTTCTGGAGATCGGTTTCCTTTCTAAACCTAAGGATCTCGACTTTCAAAAATTTTGCGTGACGGTTAGCCAGTGTGGGTCTTTGGTATTTTCTCCTTATTTTGCCTTTTGGGCACTTTACTTTGTATTTTTTTCCTTTTCAATAATTTTGACCCTGGAGCATCGGCCATCATGGTCAGTCGAGATCGACTTGATGCACCTGTTGAGGTTGAGTATTTTCCTTGAATTTTGGATTTTATTAAGTAGAACCGTGTAAAACCAATTTTTCCATCTTTTCTTTGTATTAGTTTCAGAGGAGGATTAAACCAAAAATGATTCGAAGAAAAGTATACAAAGGACAAGATAATAAATTTAACAAAAAGGTTCCCTTTCGAGGAAAGGAAAGGAGGACTTATCTGGAGTACATGCAGACTTCAATAGACATGACATGCTTCTTGGACTGGAGACCCGATCTGCGCAACCGTCCAATCTCTCATAAACCCATCATAATCATATCTCAAAACTGAGAAACCTTGCCAGGACTCTATCAGTGCCGATGGTTGTAAGGAATTCTTTTTTTCGATCAACGGTATCCTTTGCGAGTTTTCACCAACTGATTTCTCTCATTTATATTCTCACCGTTGCTTTATAATGCTCTTTGTGGGTTTTTGGATTGAATTAAAACTTTGGATCCTTTCAAGCGAAACATCGCCGAACCATTATAAATTATGCCCTAGTTTCAAATTCTTGGGAAATGTGATTTTTTTGGGTGTGACTGAACCCTAGAGAGAGGCTGCCTACATATTCTTTTAGAATAAGGTTGAACATAATTTATGTGACTTTGTTTTTGAGTTTTTTTTAACATCTTCGGGTTCCAAAGAGGGTAATCAAAGAAAGATACTTGATCAAAGGGTTAACAAAGGGTTGAAGTGCTTGGGGTAGCAAGAATGAAAGCGTTCGTTATTCCAATCAGATAATATCAATACTATTGAAGGGTTAAATGTAATACCTTTTGACCTTGTCTACATTGACAGCTGTTTGAGGTTCATTTTCTTTAATGTTTCCCAAGTACAATGCTCCGTTAGGCAATAATTTCCTTATAATGTACATACCCTTCCAGTTTGGAGAGTACTTTCCTTTTTCTTCCTTGTAATGCGAGAGAATACGTCTCAAAACGAGTTGCCCCACTTGAAAGTTCCTAGGCCACTCTTTCTTGTTGTAGGCACGGGTCATTCTTTGTTGATACAACTGCCTGTGAAAAACTGCGGCCATCCCCTTTTCATCAATCAGAGTTAACTGTTCTAGACAGGTCTTGACCCACTCATTATCCTCAATCTCAGCTTCAATAATGGTTCAGATAGATGTAATTTCAGCTTCTGCGGGTATCACGACTTCAACACCATAAATTAATAGATAGGGTGTTGCTCTAGCTGAAGTGCACACAGTTGTGCGATATCCCAAAATGCAAATGACAACTTTTCATATCATTGTCTCGAACTTTGAATCATTTTTCTAAGAATCTTCTTGATGTTCTTATTTGCTGCTTCAACAACACCATTAGCTTTGGACCGATACACATACCTCCCTCATCAAATGACTATTCTAATTTGTAGCATTGTCTGTAATGATAGTTTTAGAAATACCAAAATGACAGATGATGTTGGAGTGCATGAAGTCTACCACTACTTTCTTAGTGACGACTTTGAGAGTGACTGCTTCAACCCACTTTGTGAAAAGTCAATGGCAACTAATATAAATTTGTCCCCATTTGAAGCTTTGACTCGATTGGATCAATGACATCCATGCCCCAAGCAATGAACGCCATAGTGTTGATATAGGATGCAATCTGAAGGTAGTGCATGAATCAGGTCACCGTGTACCTGGCACTTATGACACTCTCGGACAAAACTAAAGAAATATTTTTCCATAGTCATCCAGTAATAGCCTGTCCGAAGGATTTTCTTTAGAAGGACGTACCCCGTTCATATGGGGACCACACACTCCTGCGTGTACTTCATTCACAATTCTTCCCACCTCTTAGGCATTCAAAAATCTTAAAAGGTTCAGATCTGGAGTCCTTTTGTACGAAACCTCTCCGCTCAAGAAGAAGCCACTAGCAAGCCTTCTAACGGTTCTATTTTGGTCTCCACTAGCTTGATCGGATATTATTTTATTTTCAAGAATATTTTGATATAATGATACAATGGCTGAACATCAGGCTCTATTTCAACTGCGCTGCAATAACCATGTCTTTCTCGAATTTTGATTTCCAATAGGCCAATGCGGACATTTCCTGGATTTGGCAGTATCAAGGCCAAAGTAGCTAGTACATTAGCTAACTCATTGTGAAATCAAGGAATGTACCTGTACTCGACAGAATTGAACCGCTTGCTAAGATCTTCTACATGTTGCTTGTACGGAATAAGATTGACATCTCGAGTTTCCCATCCTCCCTGAGCTTGTTTGATAATCAAGTCCGAATCTCCTATAATTACAAATTCTTCCACATCTTGGTCGATTGCCACGTTCATGTCCATAATGCAGGCTTCATACTCGGAAGTGTTGTTCGTGCAGAAAAACCAAAGCCGGGATGTGGCTGGATATTGCTGACTGGTGGTTGTTGATGCCCCCTTTTTCTTACGAAATCGGGTTTATGACATTTAGGAAGACAACTCATTCCCCTTTGGGTATTGGGTTTTGGATTGAAGAGTCGCCACTTAATGATTAAAGTGCATTAGGACACTAAAGAAGGGTTTGAGTTGGAAAACCGGAGTTTGGGTAAAGGCTAGAAATTATCCCGAGGGGAAAGTGTTAGACAACTCTCAGGATCCACTAATGTGGTTCCCAACCATACTATAATTGGGACTTTGAATGACAAATAAGCAAATAGAAATCTCAAATAGAAGGAGGTTTTCACATGATAAACATTTAAAGTAAACAAAGTTAGATAAGCTGAAACTTGAGCAATTTTCTTTATTCTAAAAGATAAACAAGTAAGGGAAAAGGGGGTCCTAGATTTATGAATAATACGCAATACTCGGCAATCACTCCTCAGAAGAGGGGCTACACGTGGCATTAGCCCACCGGTCATCATATCCATATCTACCTTTCCCACCTTGTTAAGGTATTAAAACGCGGAATAGTATCGTTAGTTGTTGCATGCTATTACCCGTCCCCATCTTATCAGTCCCGGAGGCATTTGGGACTACTAGTCCTAGAAGGGAAGGAAATTGGGCTTTTAAGAGTCTAAAAGGACAAAATCTAATGCGTCAAACAAAACACGCAAAATAGTTAAGGGGAAAAAATATAGCAGTTTGAAGGCTCAAACAAGTGTCCTTACTTAAAGAAGTAAATTGTCTTGTATGAATTCAAATATAACGCATTAGGATAGGCTGATTTATCACATATTTCTCAGATGAGAAGTCTGAATTAGGTCTACCCTTGGTTGTAGTTATCAAGGACTGATGCAGTTAATCAATTACCTACTGGTTTGCCTAGTTGAAACCTATAAGCATGCTATCTAACGATGAGTATACTGATTTTAAAGAAAGGTTACTGATTTTAAAAACAAATAAATTCTGCTAATATTGGCGACATTATTACTGATTTTAGACTGGTAAATGAAAGAGATAAACCAAATTCAATTGGTTAGTCCTATTGGCATGATTTCTAAACTTTGTTGATTTTAAAACGATTATCAGGATGCGAATCTTATAGACATTGTATCTAGGATGCAATTCAACCTATAGACTGTTTGCCTAATGACATTTGTATATGTAGAAGTGCGCAAACCCGTGATCATGATTTCTATATGCAGAAGTGCAGAAACTTATAGGGATGGTTTCTAATGTATGAGTGCAAAAACTTATAGACATGATTCCTAATGCAATGCATAACTTATAGGCAGGATTTTAATACAGTATTTAATAGGCAGGATTTCTATATATGACGATGCAGAAGTGGAAAATAGGTTGTGGTTGTAGAAATAAATACCTAAAGCATAATGTCTACCCACATGCATTACATGAGTGACCCTCCCCTTTCACTATATACCCCATAAGTTATTACAAATTATTACAACTCAGATGAATCAAGAAAATAAAAATACATAAAAAATTAAACTACAACCAAGGAGCCTAATTTAGACTCAAGCTCTAACAATATGGGATAAACCAACTTCCAGGATCTGATTTCCAAATCCTTTCTCTTTTTTGGGATGTGCCAAAGTTCCCAAGAGCCTCAAGTGGACTCCGGACAGTGCTTACACCCTAAATATATGACAGAATTAGATTATAGTGCAGTGTGGAAGGGCCAACCTTCAAATGTCCAAGTTCAGAGGGAACTCAAGGTCCCAAAGCAAGGCTCATAGGAGGGGGGCAGAACTTGAAGTCTAAGAGTAAGTGTAAGCGCATAGAGTGGAGTTAGGGAAGGCCATGGTAGGATGGTGGTCATGCCCAGCAATTAAGACTGCTGGCACACCTGTGACCTGTTAGCCAAATCTTAGGAGTTAGGATCCATTGAGGAACATGTTAAGACCTGGGGAGTAATTTGAATACTGTCAGGCCATGAACCTCAACTCAAAAACATAGAAGGGAGTAGGGGTATGGATTCACAATAGAAACAGACTCAAGAAAAGAACATGCATAGTCAATACTACACATAAACAACAAAGTAGACTAGAGTAAGGCAACTGTAAAGTAAACAATTAGAGAGAAAGCTGAAATCAAAATTGAGACATACCAGTTTGTGGGAAACAAATAAGTAAAACAGTAGTCCTGAAAAGCCATGTTGCAAGCAAACAGTCCAAAGACCTCGGAAGAGAGTAGAATATTGAAAGAGTATTGTAATTGAGAGTGAGAATATTGAATATGAGATGTTCAATAATCAATGCGTGTCCAAGTATAGAAGGTCGTGCCCTTTTTATAGTGCAACAAGAAAGTAAGAAAAGGTAAAGGGAATAACATTGAAATCAACCCCCTTTTAATTAAGGGACTCTGATTTAAAACGGGTAAAGACAATTATGTAAAGAATTAATCAAAATATTTTGTCATGCAGTGCAATAAAAGGTAAATACATAGGACTTATTTAAGGAAAAAGTCCAGTGGTACTAGGTTTGTGAAAAATAAGGGAAGAGAATTAATCAAATAGCTAGGTAAATCAAAGTTATAGGTTTTTACTCGAATGAATACAAGTCAGGAAAAGGTAAAGAAGCTCTAATTTAAAGAAAATTAGTAAACAATTAATCAAACCCCATTAGAGGATTTCAGAATCAATTAGTATTTGGAAAAACCTTCTTGAAAGAAGAAGTTCTCATATATAAAGCAGACAAATCAAACAAAGGGGTCGTCACGTTACATAAAAAAGAGTCTAATATTGAAAGGTTCAGAATCATAAGTAAAGGGATACAAGTCCAATTTGTAGACTCAAAATAAGTCTGACTGTCCATCGTCTGATGCAGAACCTTAGTCCAAACACCAAATCAAACTTGTCAAAGAAAACCCCCCAAATCCTTGGGTTTCAAATCGAATCAGACATAGAGATGAGAAGGCGAACCATAGAAATAGACTTCAAAGGTCTATTTTAGAGCCTCTTGAGAAATAAAGCAAATATAATAGCAGGTTTGAAACAACAAAGAAAGAAAGTTGATTTAAGAGCATAGAAGAGCATGTTTTTGAAAAGTCGGATCTTAAGCAAGTGGTGCAACCTTAAGCCACAGTCGACGGAACATGCTTAGCAAGAACACAAACGGACTCCAGTAGAGCAAACAAAAAAAAATCAATAGAATAACACATAGAGTAGAATAATACCGAAAACTATGGTGAAGAGCATGTAGAAAAACATAGTAAAGATTACATACAAATCTAGTATTAGAGGCACAGTAGAACACAAAGCAACATGAGTATCATATATGGTAAGAAAATGAAAAGTAGAAGAACAACATACACGTAGTCAAAGGGAAACACATGAGCATGATATAGACAAACACATATGGAGAAAAGAAGAAGAAGAATCAGAAAAGATGTTTTTAGCAAAACCTTTCAGAAACCCTAAATCGACGACAAGTGATTTTAAAAGGGAAATTTTTGGGAAAATACTTTGAATGTCCAGTAGAACACAAATACATAATAGATCTAAAAAAACAAACTGAGAAACAACTTCGAATAGCTTAGGGTTTCAGAGAAAACCCTAGAAATGAGAATGGTTTGGAAAAGTCAGATCCTGGGTCGAAGAGGTCAAGAATCGGGCTTCTTGTGCTTGAATGTACAAGAGCATGGCCAGAGAAGCCATGAAATCCAAAGATCTGAAAGAGAACCATCGAAGTCGAGCTTCAAAAACCTTGAACACCCAAGGTCCAATGGTGGAGAGGAGGAAGTATAGACCATCCATGGCCTGAGAACCCATGGATCCCAGTGAAGGTACGGTTGATAAGGGTAGGAGGTGGCTACAGTTCTGAAGAACCTTCGAGAGAGTTTGGGAGAGGAGAGTGTTTGAAGGCGGCAGACCAGATGAGAATGAGGGGATTATGGTGTAGTTGGTGGGTTAAAAAAGGCAAGGAACAATGCTGGCCGTTGATCAAAACGATCAACGACCTGGATTAAAGAAGGGGTCAGGCGGGTTAAATTGACGGCTTAATGGGTTGGGTCAAAATTAGATTGGGTCGGTCCAATTTGGTGTTAGGATAGGTCAATTGAGGGCTAAAATTGAAATGTAAATAGGCTAGTATTTAAATAGCCAACTTTCCCCTTTTTATTTTATATAAATAGTAAATGATTTTTGAAATAAATTAAAGGTGCTAAATTAAATAATAGTATATAAATATTATATTAAAAGTACTAGAATCAAATTTGTAATTATAAACACAATTAATTCTTAAAATAGGCTAATATTGCAATTAAGTAAAATTTAGTCTTAAAATACTAAACAAATTTGTAAAAAATGCGTAAAAAATTACATTAGCTATGTTTTAGTAAAAAATCTAAGGAAAAAATAAATTAATCACCAAAAATGATAATTTGATTCATAATTATTGGTTTTTGTACTCTTAAAATAAAGCAATAAATCGATTTAAAATTCTTTTAAAAATTAAAAAAATAATAAAATACTTGGACATGCTTATATATATGCATATATATACTATTTGAAAGTATTTTACATATAAAAATATACAGGAAAAAATTTGGTATGAACAGCTGCCCCTCTTTACTCGGAAAGGATGAAAGAGTTATCGAGTAAAACTATGATAGCCAATTTGACTGAATGAAACAATTTGAAGAATTTTGACCGAGCTCTAGTTCATGAGCTGCCTACATATCCCTAGTCTTACAGGAATCAGGTCGTTTATAGTTCGGGATCCATCGGCGGAACATACTGATGGGGAACTTTTAAAAAACGGACGTGATATTAAGGTTAGGGTGGTGGTTATGAGCTCGGTAGGGCTGCAAAAAACTGGAGGGGGATTTCTCCTGCTGGGACGGCCGTTGCTCGCCGGTTTTACCTGTAAATAAACAATACGAGCACATATATTGTGCATAAATTTAAACGTGATGCAAGTTCCCGTTGGACCATGAATGCTGTCTTTGGATGATTAAGATTACGTCCTCGGACCGTGATGTCCTGGGCCATGAAGCATGCAATATAGGATTCGCAGGCCATGAAATGATGTTCTCGAGCTGTGAGAATAATGCCTCTAAACTATGATGCTTTTGAATAATGATATGCAGAAGATAAAATGGGGTCTTCAGGCCATGGCATGACGTTCTAGGGCTATGAAAATGGTGCCTCCGAATAATGACGCCTTCAGACAATTTGGCGATCTTCCAGCCCATGAAATGCAGAATGTGGTGATCTTTCAGCCGATACAAGACGTAAATAAAAGGTGGCGATATTTCACTCATGTAAGAAATGTAAGTAAAATGGCAATATTTTAGCCGATGAAATGCAGAAGGTGGAGATCTTTCAGCCGATGAAAGACATAAATAAAAGGGTGGCGATCTTTCATCCCATGAAAGTGCAAAAAAAGGTGGCGATATTTCAGCCGATGCAATGAGATGCCGATCTTTCAGCCGGTGCAGGATTTAAATGAAGTGGAGATATTTCAGCCATGCAAGAAATGTAAATAAAAGGCCAATCTTTCAGCCGATACGGGATTAAAATGAAGTGGCGATATTTCACCCGTGCACGAAATGTATATAAATGGCAATCTTTCAGCCGATGCGGGATTTAAATGAAATGGCAATATTTTAGCCGTGCAAGAAATGTAACTAAAATGGGGATCTTTCAGCCAATGCAGATGGAGATATAGCTTAACCTTGGAAGGCAGAAAGGTAGCCTTATGCAGTGCAGAAAATACAGATGGAGGTAGAGCTTAAACTCGGAAGGCAGAAAGGTAGCCTTATGCAATGTAGAAAATGCAGATGGGGGTAGAGCTTAACCTCGGAAGGCAGGAAGGTAGCCTTATGCAATGCAGAAAATGCAGATGGAGGTAGAGGTTAACCTCGGAAGGCAGAAAGGTAGCCTTATGCAATGCAGAAAATGCAGAAGGAGGTAGAGCTTCACCTCGGAAGGCGGAAAGGTAACCTTATGCAATGTAGAAAAATTTAGGATGGAGGTGGAGCTTAACCTCGGAAGGCAGAAAGGTAGCCATATGCAATGCAAAAGATGCAGGATGGGGTAGAGCTTAACCTCGGAAGGCAGAAAGGTAACCTTATGCAATGCAGGAAAGAAAAAGGTGAATAGTAGCAAAATTCTTAGCTGATATCTGATTGTGACATTGCAGTTGTTGGGATGCCGTGTATGGGTAGAAAATCCGAATATGTGATGGTTTTGAGGATCGTATTGTGTAAATGCATTTGGTGATTTGCAACTTGGGTGCCTACATCCAAAGAAAGTCGTGAGTTTTGTAGAGGGGGAAAGGCTAGTTCGTATCCCCGTGAACTTTACTTGTCCTGCTTGGCTCTATTTTCAGTAGTGTTATGTACCCTCGGGGTAGCGCTGCTAAAACAAAGCAATATTGATAATAGACATGCATGGTTTACTAAAAGTGCAACATAAATACATAATTGAAAAATAGTTTTCTTTAGATGAACCGGCGACTGTGACGCAGTTCAGGACATTGCAACCTCTCTTGCTCCGGAATATTGAGGGTCCTCCTCAAGGTTTTGCCCTAGTTTACTGGGTTGATACTTCTGATGGCTACTTGCGATGATAGGCTGAAGTTAATTTGGAATTTTATGGTCCTCATCAAAATTCTGCCCCTGTTTCCAATTGCGGAGGAAATTAAGATTTTATTGAGTTGTGACCGAACCCACAGGGTTTCTTACATATCCCTTCTTAAATAGGAATCGGGTCATACGTAGTTCAAATTACATAAGGAAATCACAAATGGTTACACATTGTATTGTTTGACCGCATCTGAATTGTTCGACTTCGGCCAAACTTCTCCATCCATTTATGCAAGTATAAGGGCCCCTCCTGTTAGAAACCGATGAACCATATACAGGCCTTGACAATTGGGAGAGAACTTCCCTTTGGCTTCTTTTTGATGTGGAAACATCTTCTTTAACACCAGCTGCCCCGATGTGAATCGTCTCGGTTGAACTCTCTTGTTGAAGGCTCTGGCCATTCTATTATGGTAAAGCTGACCATGGTAAACTGCATTCATTCTCTTACCATCTTTGAGGGCTAACTGTTTGCAATGGCTCTTTACCCATTTTGTATTGTCGAGTTCTGCTTCTTGTACGCTCCTCAAGGAGGGAATTTCTACTTCTAGGGGAATGACCGCTTCTGTACGATAAACCAAAATATAGGGAGTTGCACCAGTTGATGCGCGGATTGTGTTGCGATACCCTAATAAAGCAAATGATAGCTTCTCATGCTAGTGTTTATGCTTCTCTACCATCTTCATCAGTATTTTCTTGACGTTCTTGTTAGCAGCTTTTACAACTCCATTCATCTGAAGCCTTTAGGTCTGTGAAATTCTTGTGTTTGATCTTGAAGATTTCGCATGTGGCTTTCATTAGATTGCTGTTGAAGTTTGAACCATTGTCAATAATGATTGATTCTGGAATCCCGAATCGACAAATGATACGGTCACGGATAAAGTCTACCACGACTTTCTTGGTTACTGCTCTGTAAGATGCTGCTTCAATTCATTTGGTGAAATAATCAATTGCCACTAGAATGAACCTATTCCCATTCGATGTGGCAGGTTCGATAGGTTCGATAGGTCCGATAACATCCATTCCCCAAGCGAGGAACGACCATGACGAGCTTGTTGCCTTAAGCTCATTCAGAGGCACTTTATCATATATGCATGAATCTGACAATAGTGGCACTTTCGGGCATACTCGATGCAGTCCGTCTCCATAGTCATCCAAAAATAACCAGCCCGGAGTATCTTCCTGGCTAAGACAAAACCGTTAATATGTAGGCCGCATATCCCAGCATGAATTTCTTCAAGCAGTTTAGATGCTTCCTTTGCGTTGACATATCTTAGCAATCCCAAATTAGGATTTCTTCTGTACTGGATTCTCCCACTGTGGAAGAAGTTGTTGGATAACCTCTAAAGTGTACCCTTTTGAGTGGGATTCGCAAGCTCCGGGTATTCCCCTTTTACCATGTATTCCTTGATATCGTAAAATCACGGCTTTCTGCCTGCTTCCTCTTCAACATGAGCACAATAAGTTGGCTAATCATGAATCTTCAATGGAATAAGATCTATGAAGTTATTATCTGGATGCTGAATCATAGATGATTGAGTTTCTAATGCATAAGCAAACTCATTCTGGACCTGTGAACATGTCGGAACTCTGTCTTTGTGAATATCTTCCTCAACTATTGTACATGATGCAAATATGGGAGTATATTGGAGTTCTTAGCTGCCCATTCTTCTCGAACCTGATGCATAAGCAAGTCTGAATCCCCAATTACCAGCAATGCTAGGATGTTCATGTCGATAGCCATCTTAAGCCCTAAGATGCAGGCTTCGTACTCGGCCATATTTTGGTGCATGGGAACCTGAGTTTGACGGATACTGAGTGCTAGCCGATTTTTGATACTAGAACTGCCCCCATGCCAACTCATTTGAAATTTGTTGCTTCGTCAAATAACATCCTCCAACCATCATAGGATTCTGCAATGTCTTCTCCAACAAACGATACCTCCTCATAAGGAAAATACATCTTTAACGGTTCGTATTCTCTGTCCACAAGATTTTCGGCGAGATGATCTGCTAGTGCTTGTCCTTGACTGCTTTCTGGGTCATATAGACAATGTCGAATTCACTCAGCAGGATTTTCCATTTGACTAGCTTGCCAGTGGGTATGGGCTTCCGAAAGATGTACTTCAATGGATCCATCCTAGATATGAGATACATAGTGTAAGAACAGAAATAATGCCTCAATTTCTGAGCTACCCAAGCCAGGGCAAAACAGCTGCGTTCCAACAGAGAATCTCGTGCCTCCTATGCGGTGAACTTATTGCTAAGAAAATAGATGGCCTGCTCTTTTCTCCCTGTTTCATCATGCCGCCCTAGAACATAACCAAGTGCTCTATCTAGCACCGCAAGGTAGAGTAAGAGAGGTTTACCCAGCTCGGGCAGAACCAAAACTGTCAATATTGACAAGTACTCCTTGATTCTGTCGAAGGCCTTTTGGCAGTCTTTCTTCAACATCTTAAAGATTGGATTACAGATGGCAGTAGACTGTGCTATGAATCGGCTGATGTAGTTAAGTATCCCCAAGAAACTTATAACTTATTTCTTGTTTTTTGGCGCTAGAAATTCTTGAATAGCTTTGACTTTTGATGGATTCAATTGTATCCCTCGGTGGCTCACAATGAACCCAAGCAATTTCCAAGCTGGAACCCCGAATGCACATTTTGCGGGTTTCAATTTCACATTGTATCTTCTCAGTCTATTGAAAAATTTCCTTAAATCTTCCATGTGATCAACGACTTGCTTGGACTTAATGATGACATCGTCTACATACACTTCGATCTCCTTGTGTATCATGTCATAGAAAATGGTAGTCATGGCCCTCATGTAGGTGGCCCCATCATTCTTTAACCCAAATGACATCTTCTTGTAACAATACATCCCCCATGGTGTAATGAAGGCCGTTTTCTTAGTATTTTCTTCATCCATCCATTATGATGGTACCTTGCAAAACAATCGACGAATGACTGCAGCTCATGCTTGGCGCAGTTCTCAATAAGTATATTTATATTTGGAAAGGGGAAGCCGTCTTTGGGACTAGCCCGGTTGAGGTCCCGGTAGTCAACATAGACTCTAACCTTCCCATCCTTTTTCGGTACTGGCACGATGTTGGCTAACCACGTCGGATACTCTACTATCATGAGAACCTTAGATTTGAATTGCTTAGTGAATTCTTTCTTGATTTTCAGACTCATATCTGGCTTGAACTTTCTGAGCTTCTGCTTTACTGGCAGACAGGCCGGATATGTCGGCAATTTGTTAGCCACAATGGATGTACTTAGACTGGTCATGTCATCGTATGACCAGGCAAATACGTCTCAATACTCTTTTAGGAACTCTGTATATTCTTTCTTTTCTGACGGTGACAAATGGACACTGGTTCATATTTCTTTGATGTTTTCTGCACCTCCCAGGTTGACAATCTTAGTCTCGTCCAAGATGGACTTAAGCCTATTTTCGAGATTATCAACTTCCTCAACAATCTCTTCTGGTATATCGTCTTCCTCTGAATCTATGTCCATTTGTTGCATTGTCTTATTGTATGTCACAGTCATTGGTTCATCGAGTAAAGTAATGGTAATGCTGTTTGAGTAAAGTAATGAAATAAATAAGCATAAGATTTATAGGAAACTGAAATACTTTAATAAATTCCATGAATGTTTGAACATCGGAGCTCTTTCTTGCGAAAAATAAAAAATGCAAAAGGAAAATAAACTAGTAAAACAAAATAGTGCGTGGTGCTTTGTTTAGCCTTGCTCCCCCGAGGCACGTCGGGCTCTGACTTCTAACGGTCCAATTATCGAGGTGTGCTTCTTTGTATACGGCCTGTATGGAAGGGACTTCTTCTCAAAAATAACACAGAAATCCACGTCATTATCTCCTAGGAACAAATTCTTCAGTTATGCTAGTAGTTCCTCTTCTTGTGACCCATAGATGATTTCAGCCAGTTGGAAGGTCCACTCTAGAAGGGGTATTGGCTGCTCCAATAGATAGCAAGGACCACATCAGGGTGGCGACCAGTGGTTGAATTCATCCCAAGTGTACTCATACCCTAATTCGAAGGTGGTGCCATGCTTCTTGAGCTTGATGGGCTTAACGATTCCCTGGATATTCTTGCCGAGTCCTTTGCCGGTTCATACCTGCACTAGTTCAGTATGCTTTCAATTTTGTTACCATACCATTTATCCTTGTCGACCGCGTTGACTCGCTCGATGTGGTGTTATGTTTCCCCACCCATCTTTCTTCTTCCTCCAATTGCTGGGATGGTCTGGCAGCTGTATATAGGATTTCTACCGTCACCGTGAATAATCACCTCCTTGCGGTTCCACTTGAGTTTCACTGCCTGATGTAGCATTGATGCCACGGCCCCAGCGGCATGAATCCATGGTTGTCCCAATAATAGATTGTAAGACGCCGGCACGTCTATCATTTGAAAGTTGACATCAAACCAAGTGGGACCCATTTGCAAACGCAAGCTAATTTCCCCAATAGTGGACCTTTGAGAATCGTCGAAATCCTTAATGTTGATGGCCCCATCCTTGATTTTATGCAGGATCCCCAATCGACCAGGATCCTGGTAATAAAATAATCTTCGCACTGCATAGTGATGTGCAATGCCTTATTGTGACTCAATCCTTCTGATGGCAACTCATCTTCGTGGAAAGTGATTTGTGACTTTCCAATACTTGACCAACCATGTTCGCCATTTCTCCTCAAGTGATGTTGCTCGGTACATATGCTTCACTCTATACCTTAAACAAGGCATTTTTGTGTGCATCTGGGCTTTGTAGCAAAGCCAGGATAGAGATCTGAGCTGGTGTTTTGTTTAGCTGGTCAATGACTGAGTATTACTTTGCTTGTATCTTTCTCCAGAGATTATTGGGCTCGGTTTCAATGATGGCTTGTCGACCAGAGGTCTGCTTACTCGACTCAGCCAAGTTTTTCGGGGTATAAACCTTATCGATTCTTGTCACACCTATGCCGTAACTATTTCCCTGAACTTGGCTTTCCCCTTCCTTCTCTCTTAAGCTGTGCAGTTATGGATTTTATGTGGAATGGAGTTATGGCCGTCATTGCTACTAGAATAGGTACCCTTGCTTTGGCAGGTAATACAACAACTTCAAATGGATCAGGCGCCTTTAGGGACCCAAACTCGACCTCAATTGGTGTTGGCATCTTTACAGAGGCTGGCATTTCAAACTCAAGTGGTATGGACATGTTCACTTCAGCATCCTCAGAAGGCTGAATTTGAACTACAATCGGATTAAGGGTAATTGTTGGTTTCTTCAAATCGCCCCCTTTTGTGATCAACCCGATTGTTCCTTTGGGATCCCAGTTGTCCTCTATTTCAGTTAATTACAGAGCAGGCTCCTTTGCTACGATAATCTTGTGGTCAATCAAAGCCTGGATCTTGTCCGTCAAAGAGCAGCATTTATCGAGGGTATGCCCCTTCATGCCAGAATGGTATGCATATGGTTTATTTGGGTTGACCCATTGGGAAGGGTTTTCTGGGGTTATAGTAGGGATAAGGGTGACGTAACTAGTATCTTTAACTCTTTCATACAACTGGTCGATTGGTTCGATAATGGAGGTGTACTATTTGGGAGATTTGCGATCAATATTTGGTCGAGGTCTAGGAAACTTTTGACGAGTGGGAGGTGATTTATAGTGGGATGGTTGAGTATTGTAAGCTTGGTAGACGTGTGCGGGTTGGGAATATTTGGGTGAAACAGGTGGGTATATAGGAGGTGGAGGTGATTGATAGGTAGGTGGCGGAGTTTGGTAGGAAGGTGCGGGTGTTTGGAAATTTGGAGTGGGCTGATATGTAAGTGGAGATATTGGGTAGGTTTGGTATTAGACAGCTGCTTTGGTTCTCTGTGAAACCATTACAACACTTACGTCCCTCTTTTCAGATGTACCATTGGACTCCAGAGCCTTGTTGGTGGCTTGCAAAGCTTCAAAGTTAGCAACCATGCCAATCTTGATGCCTTCTTCAATCCTTTCTCCTAGCTTGATGATATCAGAAAATTTATAGTTCTCGATCAGCATCAATCTTTCATAGTATTGTGGATCCTAAGCCCAGACAAAAAATTTGTTCATTTGTTCTTCCCCTAACGTAGGTCGAACCTTAGCAGCCTCTGATCTCTAACGAGTGACATACTTGCGGAACATTTTTGTTGGCTTCTTCTTCAAATTCTGAATGTAGAACACGTCCGGTGCATTTTCCATGTTGAACCTGAACCTATTCATGAAGTCGGATGCCATACTAACCCAGTTTGTCCACTTCTTTGGGTCCTGGCCCAAGACAGAGCATCTCCTTTCAGGCTCCTCATGAAAAGTTACATTCGGATCTTCTCATCTTTTCCTACTCCAACCAGCTTGTCGCAGTATGTCCTCAAAATGAACCCTGGGATCCCCCGCACCATAAAAAATTTTGAATTCGGGAGGTTTGTACCCCTCAGGCAGTTTGACATCGGGCTGAATGCATAAATCTTCATAGTTTAGCCCCTCAATTCCTTTATTACCTTCAACGCCTTAGATCCTGGTGGTCAGCTTCGTAAGTTCTTCAGCCAAATTTCTGATGAGAGAGTCTTTGTTATCGGACTCAGGTGTGCTTGAGATGGGTTGAGTAGGATGCGACATAGTTTCCACATAGATGGGGGTATTGTGTTAGTTGTGGCAGTGGTCATTTGTGGAGTTCAATAGTTCCGGGATGAGCAATGGAGTGTTGTTAGGAGTGTGGAAAGTATTGCAATGATGGTGAGGAGTGGGATGGTTTGGGACATTTTGTGGAGGTATAGAATTCTGAGTAGCTTCTGGGGTGGCAAAGGAAAATGACAGACTTTTCAAGTTTCGGACTTGGTCCAGTTTTTCCTGAAATTTCAATAGTTTCTGCTTGAGTTGGGTTGCACTTCTGTGGTGCTCTGAGTACCCTGAGTACCTTGAGTGATTTCTACTTGTTTAACCGAATTTTCCTTTCTGATGTTGCTCAAATCTTCCATCTTTCCCTTGTTCCTGCTTCTGATAGGACTAGGAGGAGGAGTGGATGGAGGGCCCTTGGATCTTGTGAATACGATGATGATGCCAGAGTTCACGAACTAACCTTTGGGGAGGGGAATAAACATAAAGGAAAAACAAAAAGGTAGCAAGTTAGAAAGGATTATAAGAAAAGATGTTGCAATATTTAAACACATAGTGCAGAAAAATATAAAGCGTGTCATAATCTTAGGGACCTCGCTGTGCCCGAGGCATGCCTAGCGACAAGTAAATTTGGAGAACTTAGAATGCTAAATGCCTTATTTTATTGATAAGAAAATAAGACGACACTAAATAACATGGAATAAAATGGCCTTATTACATTTGTAAAGGAAAGGAAACTTCTATCTATTTGGTCCCAGAAGAACCTTCCCCAAATTCGGCAGTGTTGGCTCTCTCGTATAGCTCTCCCAGCTCGTGTAGTCCTAGCAGCAAGTAGGCCCTGGCTAGATGTCCACTTTCATTTCCTTTAGCAACTCGGCAATATTTGACCCTATTTAGAAATTTCTTTTCCAGCTCTACTATGCCTTGCTCCAAGCGGTCAGTTGTCTGTTGGTGCTGACAGCCATATCCCTCCGCTCTCTAATTAGCTTTTGATTGGCTTCTTGTATTTCATGGTGCTCATTTTCACATTCCCTCAAAATCTTGTGCAGTTGCTTGTATTTTACATCTACTTCAACCCTTTCATCAATGATCCTGTGACCTCGAACAAACCTGGGCTAACCAAATTGGTTGTGATTGTCTTCTAGCCAGCCTAAATAGTGTGGGTACAACCAGCATGGTAACGATCTGGTTCGATGGTGTCTCTTTCTAAGACAATTTTTCAATGCCACATGTGCTAAGCCTGGCACCTATATTTACTATCGTCATCCTGGAAGTCGGCTCGAAAGTGACTCAATTTGTTGACCTTTGGTATAACCTGCTTCCTACCCGCCTATCTCATAACCCGGATAGGGACATATGGATAGGTCCCTCTCAAGCCAATTAGTATCAGAAATGGCACATCCCTAGATCGAATAATTAATTCTTCAGTAGGGAACCACTCGAACATCCATTGCACATAGTCCTCAGTAAGATTGTCAAAACGTTCAGCCCGTTCTCTAGGATTGTCTGGTTGGGCGAACATGTTGGGCATGTAATTCATTCGTTTTGGGTGATAAAAGGTGATACGATCGTCCCAGTCTCTAAGATGGATTTCGTACCAGTACTCACCCTTTTGGAGGTGTTCCATGAGCCATAATTGGGAGTAGCAGATTACAACCCTCGAAATATTTGTCTCCCCGTTGACATCTTTCCCGGGCTTGGTGTATTTCTGCAACTATCATTGGCACAAGATTTATCGACTGTTCGTTAATTTCTTCCATTAAGGATTTGGTGACCATGGCTAGCCTGGTGTGGATTCTTGTTTTCTTCATTGGAAACACTGTCATCCCGAAGAAACAGAACATGAATACAAATACCCTTCGATGGATGTTCCTAATGAAGTGAGGGAAAGGTCGTTAGGATAAGTACGGTAAGATTTGCTGTGACCATACCTTTCATGCAATAAGTCAAAGGGAATGTAAGTCTCCTTCTGACATGTCAAATCGGGATTCTTCTTCAGACCCATCAGTTTGAGAAAACCCCTACCCTTGCGATTTTCCGGCATTAGCAAACTCGGAGCTTCCCATGGTATCCCAGCTACTCCTCCTATTTCCTCAAGCAAAGGTGTTATTTCAAGGTCGTCGAAGTAGAATACAGACCTATATCTCCATCCCAGAACAGTGTAGCTGCCTCTATGATTTTGTTGTTGGGTTGGATTTCCAAAAGAGAAGGCAAATTTCCCAAATGTTTGCGGACAAGAGTCTGATCACTGGAGTGAAGATCTTCCCACCAGCTCAGTAACCTTGTGTTGTGTTGGTTACCATGCCGAATCTGGGGATTTCGTGTCTCATTTTATGCAAAACAAAAGTATTAGGCCCTTACCCCCACCAGAATCGACTATACAAATATCAATAATTAGCATAGGAAGCATTTAGTTCTCCAAATAAATGCACAGAATGTGGTAGCGTCCGTTTGGGTTTCAGGGAAACCCCATGGACTTTGGACAAGGTTGTCTTAATGAGTCATTATGTGGACAACATAACTGACTCAGCTAGGTTTGAAAGTGATGCATGCATAACTGAACAAAGTAAGGTTTCTATGGAGTTTTAGACCGGTACACTTGATCGGACAACTCAAGAGGGAAAGGCACGGAACCGTCGACTACACTGTTGATCGACTGGTTTTGCCACAAATACGCCTTTGCCAAATTTAGGGGGTAATAACATCGGAAGGGCGCAACCACTCATTATAAGTGTTGCTATGGTATTTTGTTGGCACAAGTGGAATATAATGTTGAATATGCAGTTACAAGAATTTAAACAAGTTGTCATGTATTTGCATGTTCATAAAGTAATGATTACAATAATTGCTTATAATTACAACAACATTAAAGGAAGGTGGTAAAAGAAACTATTAAAGCAAAGAAACAAAGAGCCTCATAATATAAAAGAGATAAAGACATTAAGTAAAGGCAAATAAGAAGCAGTAAAGTCACAAGTAACATGAAATGGTAAAAGCCTAAAGAAATTCTCCAGCAGAGTCGCCATGCTGTCGACGCCCCATTTTTCTCGCGAAATCAGGTTTATGACATTTAGGAAGAGAGCTTGTTCCCCTTTGGGAATGAGATTTGTATTGAAGAGTCGACACCTAATGATTAAAGTGCTTTAGGACACTAAAGAAGGGTTTGAGTTGGAAAACAAGAGTTTGGGTAAGGGCTAGAAATAATCCCCAGGGGAAGGTGTTAGGTACCCCTCAAGATCCACTAGTGTGGTTCCCGGTCATGCTACAATTGTAACTTCGAATGTCAAATAAGCAAATAGAAGTCTTAAATAGAAGGAGGTTTTCACATGATAAGCAATTAAAGTAAAAGAAGTTAGAGAAGCTGAAAGTTGAGCAATTTTCTTTATTCTAAAAGATAAACAAGTAAGGGAGGGGGGGGGAGGGGGGTCCTAGGTTTATGAATAATATGGATCATGTCAATGCAATACCCGGTAATCACTCCTCAGAAGAGGGACTACACGTGATATTAGCGCACCGATCATCATATCCATATCTACCATTCCCCCCTCGTTAAGGTACTAAAATGCAGTATAGTATCATTACTTATTGCATTGCTATTACCCATCCCTATCCTATCAGTCCTGGAGGCATTTGGCACTACTAGTCCTAGACGGGTAGGAAATTGGGCTTTTCAAAGTTTAATAGGACAAAATTCTAATGTAACAAACAAAACATGCAAAATAGTTAAGGGGGAAAAACATAACAGTTTGAAGCCTCAAACATGCCTCCTTACTTAAAGAACCAAATTGTCTAACATGACTTCAACAACTAGTTATAGTCTGAATTAAATTTAATGGGTTAGGATAGTCTTTATCACATATTTCTCAGATGAGAAGTCCGAGTTAGGCCTATCCTTGGTTGTAATTATCAAGGACTGATGCAGTTAATAAATTACCTACTGGTTTGCCTAGGTGAAACCTATAAGCATGCTATCTAAAGATGAGTATACTGATTTTAAAGAAAGGTTACTGATTTTAGAAACAAATAAATTATGTTGATATTAGCGACATTATTACTAATTTTAGACTGGTAGATGAAAGAGACGAACCAAATTTGATTGGTTAGTCCTATAAGCATGATTTCTAAGCATTGTTGATTTTAAAGCGATTATCAGGATGCAGGAATCCTATAGACATGGTATCTATGATGCAAATTGTCATTAATTCAACCTATAGACTGTTTGCCTAATAACGTTTGTATATGTAGAAGTGCGAAAACCTGTGATCATGATTTCTATATGCAGAAGTGCAGAAACTTATAGGGATGGTTTCTAATTTATGAGTGCAAAAACTAATAGACATGATTCATAATACAATGCATAATTTATAGGCATGATTTTAATGCAGTAATGAAACAAATTATAGGCACAACTTATAGGCATGATTTCTATATGCAGATGCGTAAACTTATAGGCAGGATTTCTATATGCGGATGTAGAAGTGGAAAACAAGCTGTGATTGCAGAAATAAATACCTAAAGCATGATGTCTACCACATGCATAAAATGAGTGACCCTCCCCTTTTCACTATATACCCCATAAGTTATTACAAACTATTAAATCTCGGATGAATCAAGAAAAGTAAAAATACATTAGAAACTATACTATAACCAAGGAGCCTAATTTAGACTCAAGGTCTAACAATATGAGTGAACCAACTTCCAGATTAGATTTCCAAAGCCTTTCTCTTTTTTGGGATGTTTCAAAGTTCCCAAGAGCATTAAGTGGACTTTGGGCAATGCTTACACCCTCAATATATTGCAGAATTAGATAATAGTGCAGTGTGGAAGGGCCAGCCCTCAAATGTCCAAGTTCAAATAGAACTCAAGGTCCTAAAAAGGCTCATAGGAGGGGGGAGGGAGGGGTGGAACATAGAGTCTAAGAGTAAGTGTAAGTGCATAGAGGGGAGTTAGGGAAGGCCATGGCAAGATGGTGGTCATGCCCAGCAATTAAGAGTGCTGGCATACCCCTGACCAGCCTGTTAGCCAAATCTTAGGAGTTAGGATCCATTGAGGATCAGGTTCAGACCTGGGCAGTAATTTGAATACTGTCAGGCCATGAACCTCAACTCAAACACATATAAGGGATCGGAGATAGGGATTTACAATAGAAACAAATGCAAGAAAAAAACATGCATAGTCAATTCTGCAGATAAACAACAAAGTAGATTAGAGTAAGGCAAATGTAAAGTAAACACTTTGGGAGAAAGCTGAAATCAAAACTGAGACATACCAGTATCAGGGAAACAAATAAGTAAAACAGTAGTCCTGAAAAGCCAAGTTGCAAGAGAACATTATAAAGACCTCGGAAGAGAGTAGAGTATTGAAAGAGGATTGTAATTGAGAGTGTGAGAATATTGAATATGAGGTGTTCAATAATCAATGTGTGTCCAAGTATAGAAGGGTCGAGCCTCTTTTATAATGCAAAAAGAAAGTAAGAAAAGGTAAGGGAATAACATTGAAATCAATTTCCCATTAATTAAGGACTCTGATTTCAAACGGGTAAAGACAATTCAGGAAAGAATTAATCAGAATATTTTCTCAAGCAATGCAATAAAGGGTAAATACATAGGATCTATTTAAGGCAAAAGTCTAGTGGTACTTGGTTTGTGAAAATAAGGAAAGGGAATCAATCAAACTACTAGTAAAATCAAAGTTATAGGTTTTTCTCGAATGAACCAAGTTAGGAAAAGGTAAATAAGGTCTAATTTAAAAGAAATAAGTAACAATTAATCAAACCTTATTAAAGAAATTCAGAATCAATTAGTACTTGGCAAAATCTTTTTGTAAGAAGAATTTCTCATATATAAAGCAGACAAATAAAACAAAGGGGCCGTCATGTTACATAGAAAATAGTCTAATATTGAAAGGTTCAGAATCATAAGTAAAGGGATACAAGTCCAGTTTGTAGACTCAAAGTAAGTCTGAGAGTCCGGGGTTCCAACGCAGAACCCTAGTCCAAACACCAACTCAAACTTGCCAAAGAAAAAACCCCAAATTCTAGGGTTTCAAATCGAACCAGACATAGAGATGAGAAGGCGAGTCATTGAAACAGACTTCAAAGGTCTGTTTCAGAGCCTTATGAGAAACAAAAGAAATATAATAGCAGGTTTAAAACAACAGAGAAAGAAAGCTGATTTAAGAGTGTAGAAGAGCATGTTTCAGAGAAGTCGAATCTTAAGCAAGTGGTGCAAACATAAGCCATAGTAGACGAAACAGGCTTAGCAAGAACACAAACGGACTCTAGTAGAGCAAACAAAAATAAAAAAACTCAACAGAAAAACACATAGAGTAGAATAATACCGGAAAGTAGCGAAGAACATGTAGGAAAACATAGTACAAATTAACATACAGATCTAGTCTTAGAGGCACAATAGAACACAAAGCAACATGAGTATCATGTATGGTAAAAAAATGAAAAGCAGAAGAACAACATACACATAGTAAAAGGGAAACACATGATCATGATATATACAAACACATATGAAGAAAAGAAGAAGAAGAATCAGAAAAGATGTTTTTTTGCAAAATCTTTCAGAAACCCTAAATCGACGACAAGTGATTTTGAAAAGGGAAAATTTGGGTAAAATACTTTGAATGTCCAGTAAAACAAAAATACATTATAGATCTAAGAAAACAAACAGAGAAATAACCTCGACTATCTTAGGGTTTCAGAGAAAACCATAAAAATGAGAAAGGCTTGGAAAAGCCAGATCCTGGATCGAAGAGGTCAGGAATTGGTCTTCTTGTGCTTGAATGTGCTGGAGCATGGCCGTAAAAGCCATGGAATCCAAAGATCTTAGAAGATATGAAAGCGAACCATCGAAAAGTCGAGCTTCAAAAACCTTAAACACCCAAGGTCTAATGGTGGTGAGGAGGAAGTATAGTCCATCCATGGCCTGAGAAGTCATGGATTCCGGTGAAGGTGTTGAAAAGGGTAGGAGGTGGATAGGGTTCCGAAGAACCTTCGAGAGAGTTTGGGAGAGGAGAGTGTTTGAAGGCAACAGACCAGATGATAATGAGGGGATTAGGGTGTAGTTGGTGGGTTAAAAAAGGCAAGGAACAATCCTGGCCGTTGATCAAAACGATCAAGGCCTGGATTAAAGAAGAGTTCAGGGGGGTTAAATACACGGGTTACGGGGTTGGGTCAAAATTAAATTGGGCCAGTCCAATTTGGGGTTAGGATTTAGTCAATTTAGGGCTAAAATTGAAATGTAAATAAGCTAGAATTTGAATAGCCGCTTTTCACCTTTTTATTTTATAAAAATAGTAAATGATTTCTGAAAATAAATTGAAGGCGCTAAATTATTTAATAGTATATAAATATTAGACTAAAAATACTTGAATCAAATTTGTAATCATAAACATAATTAGTTCTTAAAATAGGCTAATATTGCAATTAGTGAAATTTAGTCTTAAAAATACTAAACAAATTTGTAAACAATGCGTAAAAAATTACATTAGCCATGTTTTGGTATAAATATGAGGATAAACTAAATTAATCACCATAAATGATAACTTGAGAAATAATTATTGGTTTTTGTACTGTTAAAATAAGGCAATAAATCGATTTAAAAATCTTTTAGAAATTGAAAAAAATAATAAAAAACTTGGACATTCTTATATATGTGCATATATATACTAAATTGAAATTATTTTGGATATGAAAATATAAAGGGAAAAATTAGGTATCAACATGAGTGAGATCAAAATTGACCCAATCCCGACACCTTTTGCTTTCAAAGCTCCATCGAAGAACATTTTCCAAGCGCTGGCGTCTTCTGAGATTACCTCAACTGAATTTACTTCCTCGTTGAGAAAGTAAGCATTCAAAGGCTGATACTCATCATCAACATGATTTTTAGCTAGGCGATCCGCTAAAAATTGAGCTTTCTTTGCCGTGCGGGTGACATAGACTATGTCAAGCTCGGTGAGCAGGATTTTCCATTTCGCGTACCTTCCTGTGGGCGTACGCTTTTGGAATACGTACTTCAAAGGGTCCAACCTGGTTATGAGGTAGGTGGTATAAGCCAGGAGTTTCTAAGCGATCCAAGTCAGGGCACAAAAATTTCTTTCCAACAAAGTGTATTTGGCTTCATAACTAGTGAATTTCTTGCTCAAATAGTATATGGCATGTTCTTTCTTCCCGATCACATCATATTGCCCGAGAACACATCCAAAGGTATTCTCTAAGACTGTCAAATACAAAAACAAAGGCTTTCTAGGTTCGGTGGGACCAAGACTGGAGGATTTGACATATATTCCACTACTAGAAAATAGCTGTTTTGCGACTGCCGGAACGATCATAATATGGTCAGAAAATGCTAATTTCCAATCATATTCTGACCGAAATAGCATAGTCGCAAAATGGCTGGTCTGAAAAGTTTAGCGCCCGAATCGGTCAGTAATTTGCTACTACAACAATCGCAAAATAAAAAAATAAAACGACTAATAAATGACGCCAATTGTCCGACTGTCACAATCACAAACTTTCCGACTGACGCAGTCGTAACTAATTTAATTTAAAGTTTAATTTTAAATTAACTTTTCCACTATTTCAATCGCAAATGATATATATAATTATAATAATATTTAATTTTCCTTGATTTTTCCCACTACTGTGGTCGCAAATCTAGGAATTTTTGACCAAATTGCAGCTCTTTTAAAGCAATACCACCTACCAATTCAAATATACAACAACCAATTAATCTACCATGCTAACTCATCAATCCACCATTGCAACTAATCAAATCCATAAAATACAAAACATAAATATTTGTAACTAAAACATCCAAAAAGAGTTAAACATTCTGGTACCATTCAATCTAGTCTAAAATATTACAATCATAGTCAAGTGTAAATATTACCATGTCTTAACATCCATCTACAACAAATAATAATGTCTCAAACATCAATAACCACAACAAACTAAAACTCATTTTCCTCGCCATCGTTGCCATTCAAAGGAGCAAATGGACGTCCACTCATAAATTTCTCCATTAGACTCTGCAGTTTGTTAAAATTTGTGCGATCTTCTTTTCGTTCCTCCTTTAGTTCTTCAACTTCTTTTCATAAGGCTTCCACCTCTTCGTGGTCTTGCGAATAACTCGCATCACCAGACAACAATGTCGTAGAACGACCTACAGAATATTGTGATCCAAGACCGTAGGTTCTACCTTTCTTTACGCCACCAACCACCTGCATCCATATTGAAGCTACATCATTGAGTGACACTTGGGTTGAGCTACCTTTCTCTGAATCGGGTTGACTTTGATGTCATTCATCAAAAAGTTGCTGATAGGCTTCCTGAAATTTAAATAGAGTCAAAGCGATACTTGAAGAAATTAAAATGTACGTTTAACAGTTTTTTGATGAAGCATGTATCTATAAAAATACAAACACACACAAAAACAAGGAAATGGTGCGAGGTAAAAACTGGGTAGAGACTCTAGAGAAACTGAGCAGAATATCCCCAACAAAAGAAGAAGATTAAGAAATTCTTGCACTTGAAGGAGACCCTACAAGGCTAGCTGATGCTGAATTTTTCCTCTTCCATATCCTCAAAGTTGTTCCATCTGCTTTTACTCGTTTCAATGCCATGCTTTTTAGAGCAAATTATGGCGCTGAAATTCTATACCAGAAAGAGTACTTAAAACTAAAAGATTATTCTTGAAACTTTTGAAAGCCATTCTGAAAGCTGGGAATTGAATGAATGCTGGAACTTCTAGAGGAAATGTACAAGCATTTAAGCTTACTGCACTAAGGAAGTTCTCTGATGTGAAAAGTATGAATAGTAAGACAACATTGCTTCACTTTGTTGTACAACAAGTAGTCAGAGCAGAGGGCAAACGTTGTGTGATTAAGATTTGTTTTCAGAAGAGGGGGTTCAACAGTCTCTCATTTAACCAACATATACATTTTATCATTATATTAGCAAAAAAAAAAAAAAAAAAAATCAAAAACAAAGAGCACACAAACTTAAACATAAATACGATATATGAACATACCCAACTTCATGACAACTGAACACAATGAAAAACCAATACAATTCTAAGACTTTAAAATGCTTCTGAGGTACAACTTTACATACTTATAAACTGCTTGTTCTAGGTATAATTTGGCATATTATAGTTGCAACACTTGAAATTATATTACAAGACAAGCTAAGGATGGACTCTTTCTTTAAAATTTTAAAAAATAGACTTAGTTGAAGCTCACTGTATCAGAATCTAACAATATAATTAACCTATTGCAAAAATCAAAATCCAAATTTAAAGAGCCACCATGTAACCCTTCATCAATTTGCCTGCTCTCTATATAACATAGAAATTAAGAAGAAAATGAGAAAAGTACTTTCAGTAAAGCAAAAAAGTAGAGGAAGACAGGCTTTTATACTTTTTTACTTTCAGTAAAGCAAAGAAAATCACAGTCAGATAAGCTTTTATTTAAATCATTAACAATGTACAAAGTAGAAGCATAATTACTTCTTTGCTGGTAATTTTCACGATGCAGCAAACAGAAGAATTAAAAGCTACTGTATTGTCAATACATTAATAAACAACCGAAACAGGAATACATAGATTAGCAGGTCATTACTGCTTACAGTGACAAAACACAAACGACCCCATCTAGGACATGATAAGCTCCGAACAAAGCGATTGATTTAACTTCTTTACACCCTAAACAATAACAACATACCTGGTATAATCCCACAAGTGAGGTTAGGAGGACAGTGCGTACAACATCTGGCTGTAATAACTTTGCACCCTTGCATTTGACATAAGGTCACCTAATCATCTCTTCACTGAGAAATTCATGAAGTGTTTTTACTTTAGTTACAAATTCAGCAACTCCTTCTATAAATTCCTCCCCCAATCTACTACGATTAGGATAAGTCCGATTATACATCCATCTACGATATGCAAGCTCTATCTACACAAATAAATCCAAGATGCTTGGTTCTCAGGCCATCGCCAAGAGGGACAGTGTCCGATATCTTGGGTCTGTGATTCAGGGGGACGGAGAGATTGACGGGGACGTCACCCATCGAATAGGAGCGGGGTGGTCAAAGTGGAGGCTTGCTTCAGGGGTCCTGTGTGACAAGAAAATTCCACACAAACTCAAGGGGAAATTCTACAGAGCCGTGGTTAGACCTGCGATGCTGTATGGGGCGGAGTGCTGGCCCGTGAAGAACTCTCATGTTCAGAGAATGAAGGTTGCGGAGATGAGGATGATTAGGTGGATGTGTGGGCACACCAGGCTAGATAAGTTTAAGAATGAAGTTATTCGACAGAAGGTAGGGGTGGCCCCGGTGGATGAGAAGATGCGGGAAGCGAGGCTGAGGTGGTTCGGGCAAGTTCGAAGGAGGGGTCCCGATGCCCCGGTGAGGAGCTGTGAGCGGTTGGAGATTGTTGGCGGTCGGCGAGGAAGAGGGAGGCCTAAGAAGCATTGGGGAGAGGTGATTAGGCAGGACATGACTAGAATGCAGGTTTCCGAGGACATGACCCTTGATAGGGGAGTTTGGAGGTCTAGAATCAGGGTTGTAGGCTAGGGGCTCATAGAGTTCTTCGCTCATAGAGTTCTTCGTTCGCCTCATCCGGGGTTGGGTGTGGGACAGCAGGGTTACCCATAGAGGATTCGTGTTTTAGCTTATGTCCCCCTTATGGTTGTTAGTGGGGTAGTTACTGTTTGTTATTATTGCATGCGATGGTATTTATGTTTCCTATGTTTACATAATTATTTACGTTATTTCTGCAAGATTTACTAATGCTTTATTGTTTTGTTTTGTCTTGTTTTTGTTTCTAATTTTGTCTTTGTTTTTGTTTTTGTTTTTGTTCTAACGATGCTTTTCATTTTATCCTATGCGCGGAGGGTCGATTGGAAACAGCCTCTCTGCCCTTTCGGGTAGGGGTAAGGCTCGTCTACATATTACCCTCCCCAGACCCCACCTGGTGGGAATACACTGGGTAGTAGTTGTTGTTGTTATATTACTTAGTATGATGCCAAAAAATTTACTTATAAAAAAAATTGGTTCTTTCAACAACATAAATATATTTTGTGGCCATCCTATAATATTCAAGACTTCAACAACAACAACAACAACCCAGTATAACCCCACTTAGTGGGGTCTGGGGAGGGTAGTATGTACGCAGACCTTACCCCTGCCATGGGGTAGAGAGGCTGTTTCCAAATGGACCCCCGGCATCCTTCCCTCCAAGAACTTCCCACCTTGCTCTTGGGGAGACTCGAACTCACAACCTCTCGGTTGGAAGTGGGGGTTGCTTACCATCAGAGCAACCCCTCTTGTCTTAATAATATTCAAGACTTCAACAGTATGTGCCCTATGCAAATGAATTATCAAAAATTATTTGTGGAGATATAGATCATGACTTATGGTATTTGAGTCAGGTTGCGCACATCTCAACTTTTCTCCACAAAAGTTGAGATGTGCGCAAGCTGACTCAAATACCATAATTATCAAAACAATAAAAGGATACTTCACGTACTTGCCGATTTTCTACATTATGATGGAGAAATATCTTTATAAAGCCTAATAATTTTCTGTAACAATAATTAAGCTCGTGAGTATTATGTCAGAGTTTTCCTTGTCACTCTTTTTCCTTTATGAATATTAAGAAACTGACGTTCTAGGATGGAGTACCTTTCTGTTACAGCATGCCTATCTCTCGGATTTGATGTATTTTCCAATACAACTTCAATTTTCACGCAATGCTGTTTCAATACGGATTTGTCTATGAACATCCGTGGTCTCTACTAATAAGGCCTATATTCTTGAATTGTCTAGCTAGACGCTATAGAGTTGTGGAGGGAAAGTGTAGAAATGGCAAAATGTTTGAAGATACTCGAAAGAGCTGCAGAACCAAAACTTCTTCAGACCAAGTTTAGTTATAGTTAATACATAGGAAATCTTTTTGTCCATTAGGTAATCCCTATAAACATGCATCTAACGATTTTAAAAGAAAAAAGATAAATTATTTACGCATGCCCAAATATGAAGACAAGTAATGAACCGCACAAATAGCAATAAGCACATAACCCCTCTTCACTACTACAGGGTCAGGGTGTCCATACATTATTACAAACCAAAGAACTACAAAGTAAGACTAAAATAAACTAAGCTTGGTCAGAAGAACTAAACTTTAGCCAAAACTTAAATCTTCAATTCGCTTGGTTTGAAATATGAGGTTTTTGAGGAACTGGTGAAACAATGGTGGAATTACTTTCACATTTATGGCAGCGTGGACTTCATTTTTGCTAAAAAACTGCAGCAACTAAAAGCAAAGCTAAAGGAGCGGAATCGTCACATCTTTGGAAGGTTGGAACATAGGAAATCTAAAATTTTGAGAAAAGTGCAGTGATTTGGCGAATAAGCAGAAACCAGGAAACTCACTGAAGATGAAAAACTCCTCAAAGATGAATTTTCCATGGAGTTGGAGGAAAGTGGAAGATTAGAGGAAATGTCATGGAGACAAATGTCCGCGTACTTATGTGCTTATGCCTTGAATTAGGAGACAAAAATACAGTTTTTTCCACAAAATGGTGTGTTCTCATTGGAGATACAATCACATTGATAGATTAGAATCAAATGGGATGTTAGTGGAAGATGAAGAGCACATAAGCAGTGAAATATTAAATTTCTATGAGTCTCTATACCAATCCTCGATCCATTGAGGGCTTTCATTGTACAAGACAACACTCCAACCATTTTAGATAGAAAAAATCAGCTGATGCAAAGACCCTTTGATGAAGAGATGCGAGGGTTATTAAGACTGCAGTAAGGACAAGGCACCTGCCCGGATGGAATTTTACAAGAAATGCTGGGGCATCATTGCTAATGAGTGCCTCGACTCCAGAATGAGGAAGGAAGTTGGAATTGTTTGTAAAGTGGACTTGGAAAAGATGTAATGTGAACTACCAGGTTTTACTAGAGGCACTAAAATTATGGGGATTGACATTAAATGAATGAACTGGATAAAAGCTTATATTTCCATAGCCTACTTTTCAGTCCATAGTGATTCTTTCCAATCCCTAGAGGAATGAGGTGTCGATCTATTCAGTAGAGGTGGTTTGAGGCAGGGAAATCCTCTTTCTCCTTTTCTCTTTCGTATAGTTATGTAAGCTTTCAATTGAATGCTAAATAATGCCATGGACAAGGGATAGTTAAAAGGGTTCACTGTGCTAGAAGAGACCAATTAGAAGGTGAAGATATCTCATATTTTCTACGCAGATAACACATTGCCTCTATATTGGTGTCCATATATTGTCTTTCATTTAACTTAGAAAATATACCTAATGACATGATATCTATGTGATATGTCCAAACATGTGCAAATAATAAAGATCGAGAGACACAAAAATATCGCTTAAAGCCCTTTAGGAATAATTAATTAACTGATTCCTATAGCCTTATACATCTGTTGGTATTGCATATATTAATGCGATCCCTTAGTCCTAAACATGAGAGCTGCTAGTTCTCCAGGAAATCACAAAAGAGCTACATGCAAACATGACTCACATATGGATTCTTGGTTATTAGTTCCTACGGACATATTTTAATTAGAGCAAAGAACTCAAACAGGATGGAGATTGCAGCACATATGAAGATTAGAGGCACCTACTATACTCTTTTTCTCGATTGAAACGAATTTCAAGCACATGTATGGTGGAAGCTTTGGTTTTTCTAGGTTTGCCTCTGTCCGCCTTTGCCTCGTCTGCCCGTTTGCCTCTGTCAGCTGCTGAGATGGAATTGAAGATATCGAAAGAGAGAGAGGAGGGAAATTGGGGAAATAGGGTGCGCACAAATTGGGAAAATAGGTTTTGGCCTGAAATATTAAATTTAGATTTATAATTACCGTGGTCGAAAATCCGTATTACGTATTTTTTACCGTTTTAATTTTAACTTAGTGACCGATGCAATAGCTTTTTTGGTCAACTGATATTTTGACTTTTTATTCTCTGACCGAATCGGTCGCAAAAGTGAAGGCGGGAAATTTGCTCGCTATTTTCACACTTCTTTCGTCGGAATAATAGTCTAATTTCTTTTTTAGAAAAGATAATAAAAATTCAGATCTGTTTCCGACTACAGTAGTCACAAAATAGTCCCATTAGCGACTACTTTGTTTTCAGTTAAAATATTCAGTCACTAATTAATGTTTTTCTAGTACTGTTCTTTGATTTTGTCGAAAGCTTCCTGACACTCATCTATCCATCTAATCGCCGCATCTTTCTTCAACAACTTAAAGTTCACATGTCGAAGTCAACTGAGCAACGAATCTGCTGATGTAATTCAACCTTCCCAATAGACTCATAACATCTTTCTTGGTTCTCGGAGGAGGCGAATCCCCAATAGGCTTTATCTTTGTTGGATCTAGCTCGATGACCCTCCGACAGATTATAAACCCTAAACGTGTCCCAGACTCTAAATGCACATTTAGCTAGATTTAACTTCAAGTCATACCTACACTGACACTCAAAGAACTTTCTCAGATCCCGATTATGGTCGTCTTGCGTTCTTGACTTAATGATCACATCGTCCACATACACCTCGATTTCTTAGTGCATCATGTCATGAAAGATGGCAGTCATACCTCTTATGTAAGTTACCTCGGGGTTCTTCAAACCAACAGGCATGACCTTGTAACAGTAAGTACCCCAAGGGGTGGTGACAGCCGTATTTTCTGCATTGTCTTCATCCATCAAGACCTGATGATATCCGGCATAACAATCTACAAAAGATTGCATCTCATGTTTGGCACAGTTATCAACAAGGATGTGGATGTTTGGTAACGGGAAGTTGTCCTTGGGGCTCACTTTGTTCAGATCCTGATAGTCAACACACACTCGGGTTTTCCTATCTTTCTTTGGCATTGGGACTATATTAGCCAACCATGTGGTGTATCAGACCACTCGAATCACACCTACTTTCAACTGTTTGGCGGCTTCTTCTTTAATCTTGTCACTGATATCTGTTTTAAACTTTCTTAGCTTTTGTTGGATAGAGGGATAATGGGGGTAAGTTGGCTATTTATGTACCACTAAATAAACACTCAGCCCTGGAATATCATTATAGGACCAGGCAAACACGTCTTTGAACTCAAAAAAAGTTGGATCAATGTATCCCTAATTCTTTCATTAGTGTGAATGCTTATCATGGTTTCCTGGACCTCTTCTGAAATACACAGATTAACTGGCTTAGTTTCATTTATGGCTTAGGCTTATCCTCAAATTATTCCTATTCTCGATTTATTTCCCTAAAAGCCTCATCTTTATAGTATTCTGGTTCTTGATTCATTATTTCACAATTAGACATCGTGTTAAGATCTGAGCATGAAGTTCGCAAGCATTTCATGTTATTTAAGTCTGCATTATTAAAACTGAAAGAAGAAATAACAAAGTAACAAAAAGCAGAAAGAATAAAGAAAGAGATTCATAGACAATGAAATATTTATTTCACTTCATTGAATTTGAAGTTAAAGGAACATTGGAATTTTAAACACAATAAACTAAAATAAACATTTGAGTTACACCCTCGAATAACTCAGAATGTAGAAAAGGTGGCAAGACTTACCAAGATTCCCGCCTAACTGGGAATGGAATAGCCATCCAATTTTGAAGTTTGGCATCGGGCCCCATATATTGCACCTCAACAGTGCTCGATCCTTCTCTCGATTGGATCATGTGAGCCGCATACAAAATTTGCCTTATGGCTCCATGTATGTCCTCAATTTCTTCGACCGTGAAGGCCTCATTTTTTTTTTCTTCTTCTTCTTCTTCTTCTTCTTCTTCTTCTTCTTTTGTGTACCTTGGCTTAGCAAATATTCTAGCAAGATGCGGGACCGGTTGGGTAGAATCCATTGTTCTTGCAGTCTTTATCCTATTTCACGTCGGCTTCTTAGCTGGGAAACCGACACCAAAGAAGTTCTCACTAGAAATAAAGGCGATGGGCTCCATAATGCCTTACAAAGATACCCCGAGCCCCTTCCCAAACTTATACCAGTGCTTGATCATTTTAGTGGCGACCATGATTGACGCATTTGATAAAAAGGGTTAGGGACACGGGCATCCTTCCTCAAACTAATATGCGACCACAATTTCAAAAGCTTGATAGACTATGTGTTTGCTACCTTCCTAAGCCTCGAGACATGGGATTGATGGGTCCTTGTAAATTGATTGCTCGTCTTTTCCGTGTACCACGATTTCTCGATCTTCGTGTTCAAGCTTTACCATTTGGTGGAGAGTACAAGGTACGACCCCTGCAACATGGATCCAAGGCCTTCCTAGGAGAAAATTATAAGAGGTATCCATGTCCAAAACCTAAAACATCACTTCGCAATCCACATGACAGATAGTTAAGATCAGATCAATTTCCCCTATTGTGTCTCTCTTGATGTCATTAAAAGCACGTAAAAAAACATTGTTAGGCCTGATTCCCTCAGTCCTAATTTCCATTCTTTACAAAGTTGAGAGAGGGGAGATGTCAATCCCCGATCCACCATCCAACATAACTCTTTTTACGTAGTACCATTCATACTAAACAGTCAGAGGGAGAGCTTTGTTATGGGCAGCCCCTTTTGGTGGCAAGTTATTTTGACTAAAGGAGATCCGATTCACCACCGCTTTGTTGTAGTTCTAGGGGCGGTAGTGGTAACCTTCATGGGCTTCTATGTTGCGCTATTGGTAACCACTGGCTCATTCCGTCTTGATGAAATTACCGGCCCCCCGCGCCACCTAAGTCCCTTTTGGTACGTGCATATTAGGTCCCTTGTTTAGCTCAAACCTCTGGGGGGACTGAACACAAATTGTTCTTTCCTGGGGCCCCGGGGAACATAAAGAATGGCATCTTTAGGAGGTACTTCCCCTGCTTTGGCTTCCACCATCTTTTCTACAATTTGAGGGGTGGAGTTTCGTTTCTTCTTCCCCTTATCTTGCTTTGCATCCGCCCTTGGCTTCTTTTCAACATCGCCGATAGCAGTGATAGCTTTCATAGTTGGGTCAAACTCTTTATCTTCATAAATCATCCGAATAATTGGCCCGTTGTTGTGAGCCGATAATGGGTTATTGGTCACATTGGTGACCTCTTCATCTCTAAGAACTATCTGCTTTTGCTCTATTAGTTTTCAATTACCCTTTTAAGAGTCAAACAATCCTCAGTGTCGTTCCCTTCTGCCTAAATGATAAGCACATCGGATACCGGTTCGGTACGAGGGTGATTCAAAGGTACGTGATTGCAACAAACCCATTTGGACCAACTTAGGGAAGAGGCTAGAGTATGATTCACTGATGGGCATGAAATTGGTTCTTCTGGGTGGCTTATGGGCACAGGCATTGTGTGGAAAATTATTTTGTGGGGGATGGGGATTATATGGAGCTCGGGGAGGAGGGTTATTTCTAGGAGGTGGAGCTCGATTTTAATTAAATTGTTTTTGTGGTCAAGCGTAGGGCTCAACATTCGTAACCTCACAAAGCTGATGAGTTATGTCATAAGCTACATCCTGCTGAGGATAATAATGTTGAGGGGTGTTTAAAGGGAAGTAACCGCGAGGTTGACTGGGGTTTCTCAGACTTGAAGCTACAATTTCCACTTCTTCTTTCTTCTTTCGATTTGCTATACCCCCTGACTCACTCTGGATTGCTTGGGACATAGCTCTTATAGCAGACTGGCCCAATATGCGACCTCTTTTCAAACCATTCTCGACCATCTCCCCAATTTTGATAGCCTCGGAAAATGACTTTCCCATTGAGATATCATGTTATGGAAGTAATAAGCCTCTTGGGCTTATTGGAAGATACTGGCCATTTCGGTCTCACCCATTGGGGGTTTTCACCCTGGCAGCTTGTTCGTGCCACTTGACAGCATATTCTCGGAAGCTCCCCAAAGACTTCTTTTTGAAATTAGACAGAGAATTTTTGTCTGGAGCTATGTCTATGTTGTACTGGAATTGTCTGACAAAATCTCGAGCCAAATCATCCTACATGTGCCAGCAAGACATGTCTTGATCCATATACCACTCAGATGACATTCTGACTAGAGACTCTCCGAAATAAGCCATTAGGAGTTCTTCTTTTCCGCCTGCCCTTCTTAATTGATTGCAATACCTCTTGAAGTGGGCTATGGGGTATGTGTGTCTGTCATACTTTTTGAACTTGGGATTCTTGAAACCGATGGGCAAATGAACATGTGGGAACATACATAAATTAGCGTAGGATACACTCTTCTGGCCACTTACAGCTTGGATATTCTTGAGGCTTTGTTCCATGCTTTTCATTTTCAGAGTGATTTCCTCTTGCTTAGTATTCTTTGTGGTCTGATAACTAGGGATTTTAATGCATTTTATACTCCTTATTGCTTATGCTTTGATTAAATATTCATACAAAATAGTCCCAAAAGGCTCACAAGTTATGCTTGATTGCAGGTTTGATCAACAAAGTGACAAAATGTCAAATATCGGCTCAGAAGGAGTGAAACTTGCACAAGTGCCAAAAACAAGGCAAGCTCAAGTAGAACACCACTTTTTGCAATCCGCACTAGGAGATTCAGAGAAGTGGAATTTCAGGCTTAAAAGCAATGCAACTGCACTAGGTTTTGTGCGGTCCGCACTGAAGGCAATGCGGCAGAGCCAAGAATCAGAGAAAATATAAGATGGAGTTTTGAAGCCTGTGCGGTCTGCTATCAACTTTGTGTGGACCGCACTAGAAGCCTTCACGGCCACAATCCATTCTAACGGTCCGCGGAGCCCAAGGTCAGAGAGCTATTTTTAGGGCCAAAGCCCCAGAGCGGACCACGGTCCATTTTGTTTGGTCTGCACTAAGCCCGCATGGGCATTTTTATCCATATTTTTCAGCTTAGTATAAATAGATTCTTTTTCAATTATAAGGGTACCAGATATTGTAATACATCAGCTGCGCTCGTGGATCGACTTTTCTTAGCCATTTTGGGCATTTTTACTTTTCATTGTTGAACTTTGAATTTAGCTTAGTAATTAATTAATATGAGTTTATCTTTATCTATTTCTTTGTTTTACTCTTTGAATATGAGTAGCTAGACCCATTAGCTATGGTTGTGGCTCAACCCTAGTGTGGTTAATTGATGGGTGTTGTATTTTAGGGCTAGATTGACTATGGGTGTTTTGTATTTGGATCAATTTTATGGTTTATTTCTGAATTAGTGGTTGCAAATACTAGTTTTTGCTTAGTTAACTTCGGCTCTTCTTGAGAAAGAGAGCCCAGGTCTCCGAGGTTAATCCAATAAGGAATTGGGATGTACTCAAGAGATTGATAGTCCCAATTAAAGGGTTAAACCTCGAGAAAGTAATACCCGACTTGAACCCTAGTTTCTTGTACAAATTTGCATACCCAATTGGTCTTGAGAAAGCCAATTGGGTAAAATCACTCTTTCTACCGAGAGGCGTAGAGTGGATAATATCATGCAACAGTTATATCATATTCCCCAATCATGTCAATCGTACCTTAGATGCAATTACCCGTCAATTGGCCACCTAGGCGGAAGTCACTACCATAATGCCCTTTTTAAACCTATTTGAACAACTTGTAGCATTTTAACTCTTGGCATTATTTACAATGTCACACCTCCTTTTGGATACTATAACCCTGCGACGGGTGTAGATAAGGGAGTTTTTTTTCCAAATTAAGGACAATCGAAACGGGATCTAATTATTTGAGAGATTTTCAGAGTCGCCACTTCAGATACTTATGGTGTCCCAAGTCACCGGTTTAGAATTCCGAATCGAGGAAAAGAGTGACTCTGTTTAACAGTCCGCGAACCAGAAATCCGAGTAAGGAATTCTGTTAACCCGGAAAAGGTGTTAGGCATTCCCGAGTTCCCTGGTTCTAGCACGGTCGCTCAACTGTCATATTCGGCTTAATTATCTGATTTTAAACAATCATGAACCTAGTGGAAATTGTAACTTTAAGCCGCTTTTATTATTAATTTTAGAGAAAATTGCAAACGTCGTTAAAACATGCCTCGAACCACGTCACATAAATGCACCAATGGTTTTTGACATATTTCAACTTCGTTGAGATTCAGATTTGGGTCACATAAATGCACACCCGAGTTTAAGAAGGTCATATTATTAAATGTCGATCCTAAAGCAACTAGTGTATTATTAGCTTTGCGAGAGGCCATGAAATTTGATGAATGGCACGTCCCAAAGTCTAGATATTTAATACACATTTAAAGAGGGCCAAGATATCCTAAAAGGACTATGTTTTTTATTAAGCATTGTTTCCACAAAGCCTTTTTAATCTGCTACTATCTAATGCAAATGCAAATCAAATAACAGACTTGAAATAAGTCCAAGCCATTGGGCTTCAAGATAAGCCCAAAGAAATGGAATCCCTGTTCAGCTTTACAAAACTGGCCAGCCCTGAGCCTTCGCCCAGGCCCAAACGGGAAGTGGATTAGAACCAGACCTTGGCTAGATCTGAAGCCTAGCTTAGTCGAAAACGGGCTGTTGAGCCCTGATCCTTCAATGCATCCAATCTAAACGGGACCTCAATTCAATTATAATCCTGCATAACTTTACTTCCAATAACTTTGGTAAATAAAATGTACATTTGTTTAGTCAAAACAGGCTACTGATTATTTGATTTCATCTAATGCTTAAAGAATTCAAGGAAATATAAAACAACTAACATTTACATTAAGGCCTAAAACTCAAATGCATGTCTTCTAATTTTGAAACAAAATCAACACTAAAATGCTTTCAAACCTAGGCTGAGCATAGATATGAACTTACATACGGATTTTTCAAACGCGATTCCAAATTTATGTCACTTTTGATTTCAAAGCAAAACTACCACGAGAGCTCAAAATATACTACACTAAGGCTACTATCTTTAGATGAATCAACACAAATCCAAAGTCCAACAGTCCAACACATGTTGGAAATCATGTATATCTATGATATGTGCGCTTTGGTTGTATGAGCATGATTTTAAGGTATAGGTTTTGATGAATGACAAACAATGAAGTCAAGTGTCAAACAACGATATAATATGTCAATCAATCAAATGGCGAGAAGCATACTGATGACGGAATTGCATGAACAAGCCAAAGACGAGCCAAAGAGTTCAAGACCGAAGACCCAAGACGTAGGTCGTTTGGTAGAACCAATGTAAGGACAACGTTTAAGTTATCTTATCCTTTGCCTCAACATTAGGTCATCATAAACATGCATAAAATATTTCATTAAATCATATTTATCATAAACATGCATCTTTGTGTTAAACCAAAATGATTTGTATTTTAGTCAAAATGGTTTTTTAAACACGTCTTTTAAATCTGGACCTAAACAATCGATTATATGCTCCTTACAATCGATTGTGTTTTTCAAAATAGCAAACAATCGATTGTCTACTTTTAACAATCGATTATTTTGAGACAGTGTGCAACCGAAGATTTTAATATCAAACAATCGATTGTCTTTGGCACACAATCGATTATAAACAATCGATTGTCTCTTCATACAATCGATCATATTTTGACCGTTTCCACAGAATCCTAAATTGATTTTTGAACGTTGAAGAACAATCGATTATTCAGGGTTAACAATCGATTGTTTAGCCTAAAATCAGGAATCTGTTTTTTGAACATTGGTCAAACAATCGATTGTCTACTCCAAACAATCGATTGTCTGAGCACAGAATCAGGGATTTTATTTGTCAATTAAGCAACGGTCAGCACCACTTTTCACCTATAAAAAGAGGTCTTTTGAGCTGATTTTAAACACACAACTCCTGCATATATTGATATACATATTGATCATTTTCAAGCATTATTTTAGAGCTTTTTTTGAGCCATTTGATAGACAACTTTGTGTTGTTCATAGAGCTTATTTTGTATCTCTTTATCCACTCTATTGAGAGAGTATTTGTTGTAAAAGAGAGTTGTTTGAGAAGAACATATCTTCTCATTTGTCGGGTTTGCTAAGTACCCAAAGTCTTAGTGGTTGAAGTCTTGGGGTGAGGTATCCTCAAGCAAGTGAAGTCTTAAGGTGTGGTATCCTTGCGCAACTGTAACGGTTTGTTAAGCACCCGTAAGCTTGACGAAGATAGTGGAAATCTCGAGAGAGTCTCTCGGGGACTGGACTAGCCACGGGTTGTGGTGAACCAGGATACATCGGTGCGTTCGTTCTTATTTATTTACTTATCGCACTTATTTCTTTCCTGCAATTTTTAAATTCCGCAAGTTTACGCTAATTTTTATTATAACGCTATTCACCCCCCCTCTAGCGTTAAGCGTATTTTCTAACAATTGGTATCAGAGCCTAACTCTCTGAAAGCCTTAACCGGTTGAGAGCAATATATATTTTTTCTGTTGAGATTATTGAACGCAGGAACGATGAATGAAGGACAATCCACCACTTGCCCTCCATTTTTCGATGGAACGAATTACTCATATTGGAAGGAGCGAATGATAATCTTCATCAAATCAAACAACTTCCGTATGTGGCAAATCATCATGCATGGTGAACAAATGACGACAAAAGTTGGGAAAGCCATGGTAAGTGAATACAACACCAAGGAAATCAATATGTTGTACAGAGCTTTGAATCAGGAAGACTATCGGAAAATTTCCCACTGCAAAACTGCCAAAGAGATGTGGGATAAGCTAGAGGTAACGTATGAAAGCACGTCTCAAAAAGCGGACAGCCCATGTGATGAATCGACTGCCCGATGCCTCATGGCCAACAAAGAAGAAGAGGTAAGTACATCCAACTCTCACTCATTTGAAGAAATGCAAAATGCTTATAATGAATTATACAGTGCGTTTGTTAATGTTTCCAAAACTATTAAAGATTTGCAGAAAACACTTTCTTGCAAGAAACAGATTTTCAGAAAACACTTTCTTTGCAAGAAAAAGAGTTTGAAAAATTGACTTGTGAAAATGAGAAGCTGAAAGAAGAAAATAAGTGTTTTAAAAATGACAATGGTTTTCTGAAAAATAAGATTGAAGTTTTGGAAAAAGAAAATAAATTTTTGAAAAATGACATTGTTGATTTCAAAATTAAAATCAAGGAATTGAATGAAGTCTCTTCAATTGATAAATGTTCCAGTTGTTCTTCTTGTAGTTCTTTAAAATTAGAGAACATAGAAATTAGGAACGTACTAGAAAAACGTAGTGTTGATAGTCCTAAAATTGAAGTTATCAAAAAGGATGATAGTAATGAGGTCGGACCACCTAGAAAGAATTCTAGGAACCTCGCTAATGAGTCTAAGATTAATTGTTTTAGACCACCTAGAAACGACTCTAGGAATTTTGTTAATAAGTCTAAAACTAATCATTTTAGACCACCTAGACACAATTCTAGGATTTTTCTAAATGAGTCTAGAATGAAAAATTTTAGACCACCTAGACATGACTCTAGGAAATTCAACGCTTCTAGGGGGAACAACTTTAGATCACCTAGAACGCATTTGGCTCAACCTAGACATATGCACAATCCTAATGTTATATGTCACTATTGTAATCGGGTAGGACACATTCCACCCGTTTGTTTTGCTAAACATAGAGATTTATGTGTTGATTATGACTATTGTTATCCTAACCCCCAAGGACCCAAAAGAAGTTGGGTACCAAAAACCTATTTTTAGGTTCTTTTTGCAGGTGTGCTTGAAGACTACAATATTGTAGTGGATGCACCAAGCACGAAACCTTAATGCATTAAGGGGGAACGTCGGTTAGTTATCGTATTTTGAATAAAAACGCAATGAGTTGATATGTGCAAATAATCTATATCAGTTTTGGTTGATACTTGCTTTAACAAGTTTTATTTTTGAATAACAATTAGTATCAATTGGTTTTATAATAAATGATTGATTCATGTTTTGATGAATATTGGCATAGTTGAGAAAAATGGTCGGTATTATTAGTATGCCATTTACTAACTTTTTATATGATCTTGTCTATAACGATTGGTATCGTCAATGGTTTAAATAACTTTTGGTATACTCTTTTTGCTAATGCCAAAAGGGGGAAGAATATGGGCGATATGCATGCTTTAATTGAGGGGGAATATTCAATTAAGGGGGAATTATATTGAATTGGTTGCATAAATTGTATGTTGAGATATAGCATGAATTTAGGGGGAATTCAATATGCATATCTTCCGTTGTTTGTCATTATCAAAAAGGGGGAAATTGTTGGAAATCATGTATATCTATGATATGTGCGCTTTGGTTGTATGAGCATGATTTTAAGGTATAGGTTTTGATGAATGACAAACAATGAAGTCAAGTGTCAAACAACGATATAATATGACAATCAATCAAATGGCGAGAAGCATACTGATGACGGAATTGCATGAACAAGCCAAAGATGAGCCAAAGAGTTCAAGACCGAAGACCCAAGACGTAGGTCGTTTGGTAGAACCAATGTAAGGACAACGTTTAAGTTATCTTATCCTTTGGCTCAACATTAGGTCATCATAAACATGCATAAAATATTTCATTAAATCATATTTATCATAAACATGCATCTTTGTGTTAAACCAAAATGATTTGTATTTTAGTCAAAATGGTTTTTTAAACACGTCTTTTAAATCTGGACCTAAACAATCGATTATATGCTCCTTACAATCGATTGTGTTTTTCAAAATAGCAAACAATCGATTGTCTACTTTTAACAATCGATTATTTTGAGACAGTGTGCAACTGAAGTTTTTAATATCAAACAATCGATTGTCTTTGGCACACAATCGATTATAAACAATCGATTGTCTCTTCATACAATCGATTATATTTTGACAGTTTCCACAATCCTAAATTGATTTTTGAACGTTGAAGAACAATCGATTATTCAGGGTTAACAATCAATTGTTTAGCCTAAAATCAGGAATCTGTTTTTTGAATGTTGGTCAAACAATCGATTGTCTACTCCAAACAATCGATTGTCTGAGCACAGAATCAGGGTTTTTATTTGTCAATTAAGCTACGGTCAGCACCACTTTTCACCTATAAAAAGAGGTCTTTTGAGCTGATTTTAAAAACACAACTCCTGCATATATTGATATACATATTGATCATTTTCAAGCATTATTTTAGAGCTTTTGTTGAGCCATTTGATAGACAACTTTGTGTTGTTCATAGAGCTTATTTTGTATCTCTTTATCCACTCTATTGAGAGAGTATTTGTTGTAAAAGAGAGTTGTTTGAGAAGAACATATCTTCTCATTTGTCGGGTTTGCTAAGTACCCAAAGTCTTAGTGGTTGAAGTCTTGGGGTGATGTATCCTCAAGCAAGTGAAGTCTTAAGGTGTGGTATCCTTGAGCAACTGTAACGGTTTGTTAAGCACCTGTAAGCTTGACGAAGATAGTGGAAATCTCGAGAGAGTCTCTCGGGGACTGGACTAGCCACGGGTTGTGGTGAACCAGGATACATCGGTGCGTTCGTTCTTATTTATTTACTTATCGCACTTATTTCTTTCCTGCAATTTTTAAATTCCGCAAGTTTACGCTAATTTTTATTATAACGCTATTCACCCCCCCTCTAGCGTTAAGCGTATTTTCTAACAACACAGTCCTATTACGATACATAATATGATGTTTAAATGAATATAAAGGTGAAATGGTGGTAAAATACTGAACATAAAAAATGGCCTGCTTTTCATTATATTCTTCCAGTTAAATCATATTTTGGGCTTAAATTGCATAAGTCATTTGAGGCAGGATGAATACCTGTAATTTGAAGAACAACAAAAGAAGAAAGAGTCAGCAATTGAGTAGTAGCAATAGTAGTTGTTTCAGCAATAGTTAACCAAGAAATACTCAAGGAAATAGACCATTTGAACTAAATAACATCCACAATTGCACCACCACCGCTCAGGATCAGAATACCATCAAATTTGAACCCCAAACCCTTGGACAACCAAAGAACTCAACTCATTTAGGTTTCAGGCATTCGAGAATTCTATTGGAAGATCAAAACTAATGAATTTTAAAAATTTTAAGGGATTTTTCCAGAGGTTTTAGACTTCCCAACCTCTGGGAATCTCTGCAGAATTCTAGCCTTTAGAATTTTTTTATTAATTTATAACACTGAAACATTTTTCAGACTTTCTGGAATTAGTTTAGGAATTTTTTAGGATTTTTCAGACCTCCAAAAAACTTGTTGAAGGCATTAGGATGCCCCTATTTTATATCCAAAGCTTTAGGGCAACCCCTTTTCTTTGTGTTTACCCCTTAGTCCTCTTTTTATTTTCAGATTTACCCAACTAGTCCCAAAATTCCTAACTTGTTACCCAAGTCTTAACAATTAAGGTCAGAATTTCAACTTTGACCCCTATTCTAGAAGCTTCCTAAATCAGCCGATAAAGATTCCCCAATGAACTACCCAAACCACTCTTGAAATGCTTCTACAATTACCAACTTATGTTAACTATTCTAAGCTTTCTAATTTACTGCACTTAACCCAATAATTTGAATATAATCAGCTAACAGATGCCAAGCCAAAATTTCAACACTAAATGACTACTGATTTTGGATTGCAAACTACTTATCAGAACCATTAAAGAATAATTATCCTTAAAACAGAAATGAAAATCAAGCACCCTAAATTAAGTCAAAAAGGAAATAAAAACATTGCGACAAACAAGATCAAATCAAATCAGACAGCTAATATGCACAAAGGAAAATTAGTTCTAAAAACAAAAATCCATGCGCAGGCAAAAATGCTATCCTATATAACTAAATTGATTGATGAAACTTAAACAAGATTAATAATCTTACAAAAAATGATTGAACCTATTTACAGGAAGCGTAATTCAAAACAAAAACAAAAATAAGAAAAGAACTTATCTGAGGTAAGTGTGGAATAGAATTTCGAGCTTTGACATTCAAGGGAAGGCTTCCGTTCTGAACCATCTAGGGTTTTGCCAGTCCTTGACTCGAGCGCTTCCGGCGATGTTTGAAGGGAACCAATCAGGGGTTCGAGAAGAGAGTGGTGAGGAGGGCCAGAGATGTTATTTTGGGCGGGGTTGGATGAAACACCACCCTACATGGCGGACCTATTTTAACTTATTCGACAGGTTCAAGGGTGATTCAAGGAAAGCGGGGTTCAGATCTGGGTAGAGGATTGAAAGGAGAACCTGTGGTGTATTATTGGTGTCCGTCTGAGCCGACGCTGCCGTTGACGGTGGACCAGTCAGACCTTTGAACGAATATTCGAGATGATAGGTTAAGATTCGAGGGCTGGGGTTTAGGGTGTTGGAAAGTGGAGGAAGAGGAGATTCATGGGTATTAATTTGGGCGCCGTTGAAGAGTCGGCGGCGGCGGCAACGATTTCCGGCCAGCGGAGAAGTGGTGGTTATACGACAGTGATACACCGGTATAATCAGGGATGTTTGAGAGATGGTTTGGAGGGGCGGGGGGGGGGGGGTATCGGCATATATATATATTAAAACCTAGTCAGTTCTCGTCCATTGATCAAATATCAACTGCCCAGATTAAGACACCCTTAAACGGCACCGTTTTGAATTTCTGAGGCTGGATCAGGTTTGGGTAAGGGGTATGGACTAGTTTGAATGAGTTTTGGGTCTGGGCCTTGGTGATGTTAATTGTTTTAGCCCAAATACTTGCTCATGTATTTTTCAGCTTTTATTTTCTTTCTTTCTTTTTCATTTTTCAAAAATTAAAACTTAAAAAAAAATCCTAAATAAAAATATGAGTTCATAATTGACCTATAAAAATCCTAATTAATCCTACATAGTCATTATCTAAATACAAATATGAAATCACCTAAGGAAAACAAAAATTTAAAGTAGAAGTAAAAATATAAATTATTTTTGATTTTTGATTTTATAAAATAACTAATTACTAATTAATCATTAAAAATGCCGCGTTAAATCCTAAAATGTAGATGCCCATATTTTTTATATTTTTATTTAATTAACGCACGGACAAATGCAAACACTTGATAGAGAATGCCACAAAAATCAACAAAAATCAAAATAATTAAAAATAGCGAAAACAAATTATTTTATTTGGAATTATGAAAGTAATTCATATAGGGCAAAAATCACGTGCTCACATACAATTTATAGTTTGATAAAAGTACAATTATAAAGAAAATCCCTAAAATGATGAGAAGTGTAATTAAGAGCACATATGCAATCCTAAACTAGATAGATACTCAATTCTAATTCTATATTTCTATGGATTTGGTCCCGACCTAAAATCAGGTAAAAGATATATCGACCTTAAAATACTTAATAGTAGTGCGGAGTTGGTAGCGATCACATTTTGGCGCCATTGCTGGGGAGCTAACAGTTTTGGCTATCTATTTAGTTAGTTTTATGTGTTGTTCTTTGTTACTAGTTTTTGTGTGTCAATTATTCAGGTAGAAAATGGCTTTATATGCTAATGGCCCTTTTGGAAACGTGCTTGAGGGGGAGGAGGTTGATGATATTGGAGAGGATGAGGTGCCTCTTGTACCTCCCGGACAACGATGAGGCCGCCAGGCCAATGCTAATGAAAATCTCCCAGACCCTCCTCCTCCACCTCCAAGAGTGGATCCTTGGGTGCTACCAAACCAAGGCTATGCAAGTTCTATTGTCCCACCCAGAACTCGGGTGGGCAATTTTTAGATAACCAATGTGATGCTGACCTTACTTTACAAGCGTGGGTATTTCATGAGCGTTGCAGATCAAAATGCCTCCAAACATCTCAAGGGGTTTGTAGATACAAGTAAGGGGAGCAAGAAGACGAATGTGTCAGAGGATGCTCTTAGGTTGAGGCTTTTCCCATTCTCACTTTGGGGGAAAGCATTGGATTGGATCGAGAAACTTCCCAACTATTCTATCACAAATTGGGATGAGTTGACGGATAATTTTATTGCTACATTTTTCTAACTCGGGCACATGGTAGCACTTCGAGACGAGATATTGGCCTTCAAGCAAGAGCCCACAGGACTTCGTATGATATTTGGGAGCAATATAAATGACGGTGAAGGAATGCCCCAATAATAACATGACAAAGAATATGTTGCAATAAACTTTCTACCGGGGCATAAATACTACAAATCAATGCATAGTGAATCAACTTGCTGCAGAAGTTTTATGAAGTTGACGTACGATAAAGCTTGTACCTTACTTGATGCGATGACTGACACTTCTTCTACATGGAAAGGTAGAGCGAATAATCCTTAAGGTGACACTACAATTATTCATATGCTTAAGGAATTACATGAGAATGGGCAAGCTATAGCGGAGTTGACAACTACTACAAACCAATTGGCTAAGGCACAATTGCAACAAGTCCAAAATCCTCACCAAGCGGATGCCATGGATGGTGTTAATATGCTTTTCAACAAGAGAAGGAAAAGAAGGCAACAAAACCAAGAGAATTTTGAGCAATTTGAGGATGCATGTGATAGGTTTCAAAATGATGATTATGATGACCGAAGTGAAGAGGTTCAATATGTAAAAAAACTATCAAGGCCACGAGGCAACTCTTCCAACCAACAATAGTGGCGACCTCAGGGCAATTGGGGCAATCAACAACAAAACAGTGGTATTGGGGGAACAACAACCAAAATAATAGTTGGGGAAATCACAGCAACAATCAAGGCAACCAAGGGAATTGGAATGCTAATAATAATAATTCGGGAAACAATAACAATCAAGGTGGATAGAACAATGGAAACCAAGAAAACCGGGGACAAGGCTTTCAAAGGCCCACAATGTACCAACAACCGACAATCCACCTCCATTTCCTTCTCAAGGTCCTATTTCTTCCCATATGAAGAAGAATGTGGATTCGTATGCACAATTGGCTTCTTACAATACATCTATCAGAAACTTAGAGGTGCAATTAGGCCAAATCTCTCAATCATTGAATACTCGCCCGAAGGGTGCTCTACCAAGTGATATAGTAGTGAACCCAAAAGGTGGGAACAATCATGTCATGGCGGTTACAACAAGAAGTGGGAGAGGCTGTGATGTGAATGCCTCGAAACAAAAGCAAGTTGTGGATGATGATGTTGAGTTGCAAGAAGATGAAGTTCCTTTGGTAGTTGAAGATGTGGTTGATGAAAAATATGAACAATGAAGTGAGGATTGATATTTAAGATGTCGAGGTGGAAACTCAAAATGATGTGAACCCGTTTAGGGAATACATAGTTGACATGCCGAAGCCGGTTGTGCCAAAAGTCAAAGCACACTTGCCTAGACCACCTCCACCTTATCCTCAAAGGCTCGCAAGGCAGAAAAATGATAATCAGTTTAAAAAGTTCATTGATATGATGAAGAGCTTGTCCATTAATGTTCCTTTGGTGGAGGCCAGGCTATGCAAAGTTCATAAAAGACTTGGTCACAAAGAAGCGTTCTAATGATTGTGAAACTATAAAGATGACTAACCAAGTGAGTTCTATAGTGCATTCAATGGCCCCGAAGCTTGAGGATCCCGGTGCTTTCACCATTCCTTGAACCATTGGGAGTGCGGATTTTTCCAAAGCTTTATATGACTTGGGAGCTAGTATCAATGTGATGTCTTACTTAGTTTTCAGAACTTTGGGTATTGGGCAACCTAGACCAACTTCCATGAGGTTACAAATGGCGGATAGATCGATGAAGAGATCTTTGGGTATTATTTATGATATGTTTCTCCGGGTGGACAAATTTATCTTGCTAGCTGACTTTATGATCTTGGATTGTGAGGTGGAGTACGAAGTTCCTATTATCTTGAGCAGACCTTTCCTAGCTATGGGGAAGGCATTGGTAGATGTGGAAGCATGGGAACTCACCTTCTGAGTGCGTGATCAAAAGGTTGTCTTTCATGTGTACAAGTCTATGAAGCAGCCCAACAGTACTGAGGTTTGCTCTTTTGTTGACCCCGTCACAGCTGTGATAACTGATGACACCAGTGCAATAATCAATGTGGAGGACCTATTGGAGGCTGTATTGTTGAATTTTAGTGTCAATGAGGATGCAAGCCGAGTGAAGTGTGTGAATGCTTTACATGGAATGGGCTCTTATTCTTTTGAGCCTAGGAAATTGTCTTTGGATCTCGAGAATAGAAAGATTCTACCAACCAAACCTTCAATTGAGGAGTCTCTGGTGTTGGAGTTGAAGCCATTGCCTCCATACCTCAGGTATAAATTCTTAGGCTCTAGTTCTACATTACCAATTATTCTTTCCTCGTGTCTTACTAACTTGCAGGTAGATGCCACTTTTGCGGTGCTCAAAAAGAGGAAGAGGGAAATTGGATGGACTTTGGCTGACATTCGAGGAATAAGCCCTGCATTCTATATGCACAAAATTATTTTGGAGGATGATGCAAAACCCTTCTTTGAAAATCAAAGGAGGTTGAATAAAGCATGCAAGAAGTGGTGAAGAAAGAAATGATAAAGTGGTTAAATGCCGAGGTTATGTACCCTATTTTTGATAGCTCATGGACTTTCCAGTGCAATGTGTGCCGAAGAAGGGTGGTATAACTATGGTGACAAACAACAACAATGAACTTATTCCCACTCGGACAGTTACCGGATGGAGGGTATGTATGGAGTACCGGAAGCTGAACAAGGTGACTTGCAAGGATCACTTCCCACTGTCATTCCTTCACTAAATGCTTGATCGCCTTGCGGGGCATTCCTTTTATTGCCTTTTGGATTAATATTCAGGATATAATCAAATCTTAATCGCTCTAGAGGACTAGGAGAAAACCACTTTTACTTTTCCATATGGCACCTTTGCTTTCTTTATGATGTCGTTCGGGTTGTGCAATGCACTAAAGACATTCCAACGATGCATGATGGCTTGTTTCACCGACATGGTGAAAGAAATTTTGGAGGTCTTCAGGGACGATTTTAGTATTGTTGGTGATTCATTTGAAGAGTGTTTGGGAAATCTGAATAGAGTTTTGTCCCGATGTGAAGACACAAATCTCCTACTTAATTGGGAAAAATGCCACTTCATGGTTGAGGAGAGCATAGTGTTGGACCACAAAATTTCAAAACATGGGATGAAGTTGACAAAGTCAAGATAGATATGATTTCAAGGCTTCCTCCCCCCACTTCTGTAAAAAGGGTGAGGATTTTTCTTAAGCACGCGTACTAGAGGTTTATAAAAAAAATTTCAAAAGTGGTAAAACCTTTGTGCAAGCTACTAGAAAAGGATGCCAATTTTGTGTTCAATGAGGGATGTATAAAAGCATTTGAGCTTCTCAAGTTTATGTTGACCACTACCCCTATCATTGCTGCACCAAATTGGAGCTTGCATTTCGAGCTCATGTGCGATGCAAGTGATGTTGCAATTAGGGCTATTTTGGGTCAAAAAGTTAACAAAATATTTCATCTGGTGTACTACTCAAGCAAGACCATGAATGAGGCTTAAAGGAACTACACGGTTACCAAGAAAGAGTTGTTGTATATATTGTTTGCAATGGAAAAGTTTTGGCCGTATCTTGTAAGGGCCAAGTTACAGAGCATACCGATCATGCCGCCCTTAGGTACTTGGTGACAAAGAAAGACTCCAACAAAAGATTGATGCGATAGGTGTTACTACTTCAAGAGTTTGATCTAGAAAATTTGGGCCGGAAGGGTAGTGAAAACCAAGTTTCGGACCATTTGTCCCACTTAGAGGAAGGAAGGCAGTGTGATGGCCTAATGATCAATGATTCATTTATCGATGAGAAACTATTTTTTGTGTCCATGATGAAATGCCATGGTTTGCGGATATTGCTAATTACCTTGTGACTAGCATTGTTCCGTGTGAGCTCTCTTCTAACCAAAAGAAGAAGCTCAAATGAGATAGTTTGGATTTCTATTGGGATGAGCTGCATTTGTTCAAGATTTGCACGTATAATGTGATCCGAAGGTGTGTCCCAGAGGAAGAGCAATTGAGTATTTTGGAGGCTTGTCATTCCTCTCCCTATGGTGTCCATCATGGTGGGGCGAGGACCGCTTCCAAAGTTCTTAGTTGTTGATTCTATTGGCCAACCTTGTACAAGGATGCTAGTGATCTTGTGAAGAGGTGTGATGAGTGCCAAAGAGCGGGTGGAATTTCGAAGAAGGATGAGATGCCTCTCAATACCATCCTTGAGGTTGATATATTTGATGTATGGGGCATTGATTTCATGGGACCATTTGTTAGCTCTTGTGGGAGCAGTTACATTCTTGTGGTGGTGGATTATGTTTCAAAGTGGGTTGAAGCCGTGGCTTTTGCCAACAATGAGGCCCGAAGTGTTGTTGCATTTCCTAACAAAAGCATCTTTACAAGATTTGGTACTCCCTAGAGCAATCATAAGTGATAGGGGGTCTCATTTCTGCAATAAAGCTTTTGACACTTTGCTTTCAAAGTATGGTGTCAATCACAAAGTTTCTACCCCTTATCAACCTCAAGCAAGTGGACAAGTTGAAGTCTCCAACAGGGAAATCAAAAGCATATTGTCAAAGACAGTCAATGCAAATAGAACCGATTGGTCAAAGAAGTTGGATGATGTTGTATGGTCTTATAGGAATTCTTACAAAACTCCGATGTGTATGTCTCCATATCGGTTGGTGTTTGTGAAAGCTTTCCATCTACCGGTTGAGTTAGAACACAAAGCCATGTGGGCCTTGAGGAAGTTGAACCTTGAGTGGGATGTGGCTGCTAATCTTCGGGTGGAGAAATTCAATGAGCTTGACGAATTTAGATTTCATACCTACTCTACTTTGTCCTTGTATAAGGATAAAATGAAATACCTTCACGAAAAGTATACTTGGGGCAAATAGTTCAAGGTGGGGGATTTGGTGCTCTTATTCAACACTCGGGTAAGGTTGTTCACGAGAAAGCTCAAGTCAAAATGGAGCGAACCATTTGAAGTAGCGTGTGTGACCCCGTTTGGTATTATTGATTTAAAGAACAAAAATGGTGAAGTTTTTAGAGTAAAAGGGCATCGGGTCAAGTATTATCTTTGGAAAATTGATGGCCGCCACGTGGTGGCACTTCTTCATTTCAAATGATATGATGGTAACATGCGTCGTGCCACAACGTTAAATCAGGCGCTTCTAGGGAGGCAACCCATATGTTTTTATTTTTGTTTTTCTTTGACTTTTCTTTGTAGTATAGGATTTATTTTTGGGCTAACTGGTTGTGAGATGTTACACGGTCATGTTGATGCAGTGCAAGACATAGTGGAAAAAAATGCACACGTCTTTGAAGTTGCTAGCGGGCCACACTACATTTTGTGTGGACCGCTCTAGTGAGGGTTAATTGCAGCTCTCTGAAGTTAGCAGTTGCAGACGCACTACATTTTGTGTGGACAGCATAGCGTTGCCTTCTCAAAGTTGGAAAATAGTATAGTGCGGACCGCGGTTCATTTTGTGCTGTCTGCACTGGTTGGTGAGAATGGGCCCCGGGGACATTTCTATAAATAATCCCTGAGGGTCTATTTTTACTATTTTTGCAATTTTAGCTCTCATAGCCTTAGAAAATACTGTTCATCTTGCATGGTTCTCGTAATTAATTGTTGGACTCGTTATTCTTTAGTATATCTCGTATCTGGTACCATTTCATTTCCTTTAATTGTTTTCTTCTGTTAATTTCTTTTAAGTCTCCTACTTTCCCTTCTTTGCTTTCCATAATTTTTCTTCAATTAATAAGGTTAGGTTAGTTGAAATTTTGATTCATGTGGACTTAGTTAGTTTAATAAACTGGGCAATCACTTAGAGACACTAATTAGGTAAAAAAATGAGCCTAAAATTAAAAACCCATTAACCCTAACTTACTGTCATTTCTGGGCACTCAGTGCGGATTGCAATCGATTTTGTAAGATCCGCGATGCCTTTGGGCGGTCCGCACTACCATTTTGTGCGGACTGCACTGATGAAGTCTAGAAAGTTGAACTTTGGCAGTGTGGTCGCACTATATTTTGTGAAGTCTATACTGGCCCTTGTGCGGCCGCACTATCAAGATACAGAGGGTGGGTATTCTGAAACCCACCCCAGTGCGGACCGCATGACCATTTTATGCGGTCCGTATTGACCCATGTGCGGTCGTACTCCATTTTGTGCGGCTCGCACTGGGTTATTTTCGGAAACTTTCTGAAACCTTCTGCTTTCTTGCTGCAATAATATTTTTATTTGAGGCTACTGATACTAACAAAGTCATTTCAATTGTGTTGTAGACAATGGTTAAGCAACGTGGAAAAGGCTCAGAACAACCAGGCCGAGGTGAATCTTCCCGAGGAGGGAAGCAAAAAAATGATCAAACTCACTCCCCAAGTTTGGGAAAACATAAAAGAATAAGAAAGTTACTAAAAGCTACTGACAGAGCATGTGATTAGTTGGAGAATGCGTATGAGCCCTCCCGAGAAATCTCCTTAGACTCCGTGATAGAGTTTGTCCCTGACTGGCCGAAAAAGGCATAGACTGACAAACACCACTCCTCCACCATCACCCACTGCCCAAGCACCAACACATGTGATTTCTGAGTCGTCTGAGGGCTCAACAACAGGTAGTAGGGAATACTGCACCTCTCCTATAACTTATTTATCCGTAGAGGGTGGAGGAGGAAATGAGGAGGAAGTAGAGGGAGATTAGAAAGTGGCAGAAAGACGAGAACAAAGGGTTGGGGGTGTTGATAGAACAAGTAAGCTGGAGGTTTGGCGAAATAGATTTTTGAGGGAGGGGCATACCACAAATTTTGGGAGTGGTGGCCGGTTAGAAAGTTGATTCCGGAAAATAGCTTCATTGATAGAAACCTACTACCCCACAACCCCAACGCGCAGAGACAGTTTCGGACTAGAGCGGGCTGGGATCACTTCCTAGATGAGTGTGTGGATGCCAACGAACACTTGGTCAAGGAATTTTATTGCAATGTATCCCACATCAAAAAGGTCTCAAAAGTGACCAAGGTTCGGAATTTAAAAATGTTGTTTGGTGGGAAGTCGATCAATCAATACCTGCGCTTCAATGAGATGACAAGACCTTATACATGGCAAAAATGGAAATGGGTGAAGAGGTTCATCCATGGTTGGCACAATACTCAGCAATCCCAGGTACCACCCCAGACTGGTTGACTGCTTGAGTCCGTATTCTAAGACGGAGTCTGAACTTTGAGGCATGAGGGTGGGAGACTTTTGTTTGCAGCCGATTGGAACCTACCACTTATTACAACTTCCTACCTCTCCACCAAGTTGTGTTGGTTGCTTTTATTATGGAGGGGTGCCCCATAAATATGGGGAATGTGATGTACCAGATTATCACTATAGTAGGTGCACCATGATCGGAACTATCCTTTCCCCAACACCCTTACTATGTACTTCAAGGACTTGAAGGTGGAAAAGAGACCCTTCGATGTCAAAGTCAAAGAGAAGGCCCCTTTCTCTTGGTACAACATGCAGGGGGATGATAACCCCAAGGGCAAGAACTTCAAGGGTACAACTACGTCTACAATTGGCTAGTATGAAGAGCCATTTGTGGTAGTGGCTCCTGCTGAGCCAACCTCCACTTCCACTGATGTCCCTCCTGGTCCTTTCACTTCTATAGCCACTTCTGCTGGTCCATCCACATTAGCAGGTGCGAATATCCCATCTTCCCGGGCCCATCCTATTACTGCTTACCGGCTGAGCCAGGTGCTTCTTAGCATAAACAGCTAGATGCAGAATGCCTCATCCAAGTTGTCCACACTCACTATAGTGGTTGAGGCTCACCTGGCTCCTCCAGCCGTACAGGTGCCCCAGTCAATAGAGGACGTGCTCAAGGAGATACTTGACAACCAGAAGAAGATCCTCGACACTCAGGCTGTGCTCTCAAAGGCATTTGATTCACATAGCAAGGCTCTCAAGGATCTTGCTCAGGAGCACAAGAAGCTAAGGAAGACACGAGCCTCCAAAGAGTTCGTGAAGGGGCTGCATGCATATGTTGACAGATTGAAGGTAGATCACCTACACCAGGAACCAGTCTGAGGTTCCCAAGCACACAGAGGACCTTGGGACCACACATGACCCTATGCAGATAGAGGGGCCTTAGGGAGTCTTCTATATATTCTTTCCTTATTATCTTTTTGGTGCTTTATTTAGACTAGTTGGCATTGGGGAATGCCAGATTTCATTTGAGGGGGTAGGCCCAACTATTCATTTGGATAATTGTGTATATATATATATATATATATATATATATATATATATATATATATATATATATATATATATATATATATATATATATGATAAATTTTTATGCTTTATTAATCTTTTTATCGTAGGTATGTATATAATTTTTATATTTTGTTACATTTATCATACTTTTATTTTACTTTGGGTCTATATATAAAGTTATGTTACATTATAGATATTCATCCCCATCTATTGTATATTCGACAAATCCCCTCTTGTATATATTCATTCTATTTTTTGCAAAAAAATTTCGTTTTAGCTCTTATTTGTGATTAGTAACTTTTTGTTTTCGAAATTTGCAATAAGCCTTTGGTTTTATTAATGCCACAATTCTTTCCAAAGGTGGAGTGTTGTGTGAACCGTGTGGCTCTTCCCAATGATCCCAATGATGGATGGCGTGACAAACTTCTTAAGGGTTTGAGTCAGTTTCTTTTTTGGTTTTATTAGTTAGTAGTTAAGGGTACCTAAAGCAAAGGTTCACTTGGGCCTAGCACATTTGCATTTGATCATATGGTAAAAAACAATTGGTTGTGTTTATGATGGTGAAAGACCCTGAGACTCTTATGTTGATTGATAATTATTAAGTAGTTTTTCGGGAGCATTGTCTGATCAGATCGTATCTAAGGTCGTTGTGGGCCCCCAACTCTATGTCTTTAGCAATCCCTTGGCTTGTATGGTGTGTAATTGAATAGCAAGTCCAAGTCCACAACCACTGGTCTAGAACTTGCCTTGAATTTTTGTTGAGGCGAAATCCTAAGTGAATTTTGACTTGAGACATGACTATAGGCTCTCCTTGAACCAAATGATAGCTTGAGAAATTCCATAGCCTACCAATGATAAGATCCCAAATCAACCCTTTTGAGCCTTAGACCTTTTTCTTTCAAGAACCATGATACAAGCCTATACCTGTTCTAAAAGATACCCTCTCTTGGCACCCGATCTTTCCTTTAGTACATGGTAAAAGTATACGTTTGGGGGGAGATATGAGGATTTCAACGAAGTGGTAAAAAGGAACAAAAATGAAGAAAAGGAAAGGCAATGAAAAAGAAAGAAAAGCAAAAAGACAAAAAGAAAGTCAAAATGAAAAAGAATAAAAAGGGATTCAACAAAATCAAAGAATGAAAGGTGTGGAAAGTTGAAAAAGGAGAAAATGTTTGAAATGCATGAGAAAGTGTAACATTGTGTCTCTCTAACCCCTTAGAAAGAAGTGAAATGACTCAAAGAGTCAAGCGAATGTGTGCCAAATGAATCAAAAGATGTGCTTAAGGGAAGATAGAACCTATTTAGACCAAAATATTTCCTACCTTTAACCAAAAGCCTTCACAATGTCTCCACAAAAGCTCTATATAATCTTGAGTTGATGAAGCTTTCATTAGTGGATACTCACATAAGAGGCAATCATATGATACCTAGAGCCGGACTTGTGACTTTTTCTCGAGAGAGATGAGTGAATTTCGATTAACCTCATTCTGAGTGCCACTATTTTAAAGGTGAGGTTTACCTAGGGAGAGTTGAGGATGTTTGAGTTTGGGTTCCACAATGAGCAAAGTAATTGAAAGAGTTCTTTGATGTGTTAAATCAACTATTGATACTCTTGTGTCGCACTTGATCCAAGGTTTTTCAAAGAGTAATTGTTGTTAATGATTCATTTGCATAGAGGGCAATTGTTAGTGCCAATTGATTCTAGTTGAGATTGCTTTAGGGCAGCTGAAAATTTCTTGGATTTTCCCTTAACGGATGGGTCTTGTTTTGTTTGCTTGAGGACAAACAATAGCTTAAGTTTGGGGGAGTTGATAACTAGGGATTTTGATGCATTTTATACTCCTTCTTGCTCATTCTTTGATTAAATATTCATACAAAAAATAGTCCCAAAAGGCTCACAAGTTATGCTTGATTGCATTTTTTATCAGCAAAGTGATAAAATGTCAAAGATCGGCTCAAAAGGAGTGAAACTTGCACAAGTGTCAAAGACATTGCAAGCTCAGGAAAAACAGGCCCAATGCGGCCGCACACCACTTTGTGCAGTCCGCAGTAGGAGATCCAGAGAAGTAGAATTTTAGGCTTAAAGGCAGTGCAACCGCACTAGATTTTGTGCGGTCCGCACTGAAGGCAATGCGGCCACACTACCATTCTGTGCGGTTTGCAAAGCCAAGAATCAAAGAAGATTGCAGATGGAGTTTTGAAGCCTGTGCGGTCTGCGGTCAACTTTGTGTGGACCGCACTAGAAGCCTCCGCGGCCGCAGTCCATTATGTACGGTCCGCAAAGCCAAAGTTCAGAGAGCTGTTTTTAGGGCCAAAGCCCAGTGTAGACCCTCAATTGGGTATGATCACTCTTTCTATCGAGAGGTGTAGAGTGGGTAGTATCTAGCAACGGTTATATCATATTTCCCATTCATGTCAATTGTACCTTAGATGCAATTAGCCGTCAATTGGCCACATAGGCGGAAGTCACTACTCTAATGCCCTTTTTAAACCTATTTGGACAACTTGTAGCATTTTAACTCTTAGCTTAATTTACAATTTGTATTTTGGTAAAAGTAGAAATCTCAAAAATGATGAGAAGTGTAATTAAGAGAACATACGCATCCTAAACTAGATAGATACTCGATTCTAATTCGAGATCTCTGTGAATTTGATCCCGACCTAATATTGGATAAAAGCTATTGCGACCCTCTCTGAGGTTCTCTCTTGTCCCACAGTAAACTCATGCCGTGGTTGTTGAGGGTAAGAATTGGTGGTGAAACTAGCCGTGTCCGATGGAAAAAGGTGGTACTTGGAAAGTAAAGGATGATGGCTCAAAGCTTGGCCTGGGTAAAGCTGGTTGTGCCGTAGCCGAGGTTGGTGGTGTGGTGAATATGTTAGAAGTCACTCCCGAAATCAATACCTAGAGACGAACCTAAAAAGCGTTCCGACAAAATGGGCAGAGATGGTGGCATATCTGAGCAGGGTGTCGGGTAAATTATTAGGATGTTGGAGGTTCCACTTGTTTTGGAAAGTAACTAGGGGAAACCAGGTATTGCACTAGATGGCTCTCTACCGTTGGACCAAGCGTCCCGCATTTCCAACATGTGGAGGCGCAATGCCCTATTCTCTTCAGTAGCCGCTGACTCTGATGTTGGGATAACCGATATCGGGATATTCTTTGGGATAAGGATTGTTGTTAGATGACTTTGTGATGACATTTCGACACTTCCCTTGGATCTTTAAAGTAAGGGTGCGAAGCCAGGTCACTACAAAACCAACCACCTTAAAAACAGAACCTTAAATGAATAACAAACACATCAAACCAGTTAGTTTGAGGCAAGCAACACATAAGGAATCGTACATTGGGAGATGTTATGCAGCTATTTAGTTAAATGTGTTTCTACACGCTTTTCAATGGTTACGTTTCTCATTCTGACTTTTGTTTGTCTCCTCGATCTTTCTTTTCTTTTGGCCCTTTTCATTTTTTTGCTCTTGTTTGCACTTTCTCATTGTTCTCTCTCTCTCTCTCTTATTCTTATTCTCATTTTCCCTCTTTTCCTTGTTTGCTCTCAAATTTTATTTTCTCTCTTTTTCATGTTTTCTATTTGTTTCTTTTTTTGTGGTTTTCTCTTTTTGTCATCCTCTCTTTGAATTATTTAAACCCATGACAAAATCTGATGGGAATTACCTACGTATCACGATGCCGCGTGAATCAGATCATCACGTAGTTCATGGAATAAATGGGAATAAAATAAATAAACATTTTTGGTTTTTTCTAAATAAAAACTTCTAATTTTTATATTACAATGACTCCATCATACCTTTCTAAGATTTGAAAAACTAAAAACAAACTTGAAATAGACTGTAGAACTGAAAACTATAATACAGACTAGAAACCTAAATCAAGAATACATAAATGCTTCCAAAACTACTCCAAGGGCTTGCGGGACATCCGTCGGTCTCTCCACGGGTCTATGTGCAAGATCTCCTTGGAGGCAATCCAGGTTATTCATTATTGGGCGAACAAAGGTCATCACTGTGGCGAAGAAGGTGGTTCTAGTCAGGTCCTCACATTCATGGCATTTCATGACGATGTAGTCGAAAATTTCACTAACCCTTTCCCTAATGATGCCTTTCTGTAGAACTTAAGTGGCATGATGACTTTGACATTGCAACTATTGCATATCCTCTTCTAGCTGAGACATTAGCACATAGAAATGTTCCCTCTCTGCTTTAAATTTCTTTGTTTGTTTGACCATTTTTTTCTCGAGAGTAGTTAGCTTTTTCTTCAGCTTCCTGACTTCTCAATCATATTTCCCTTTCAATTGCCGAAAATAACTCTGTTCGTCCCTCTGCGTTCTTGCCAACTGTGTCTGAGCTCTTGCCAGACTACCTTCAGATTTTTTTATCCCTATACTCACATATTTTCTTCCTAAGACCATTTATGAGTCTTTCATCCGTTCGTATCCTTTCCTGATTCTCAGCAGCTATTTTTATTTTTCGGATCTAGGCTCGAAAGGCTTTATTTTCTTGGGCCAACTTTTTCTTCTCCCCTTCATCAGTAGCAGCTTGTACACTACTATTTAATTTAAGATCTCTTATTTGCCCCTCCAATTTGCTTATCGTGGCCCTGTAGCTTGTCTCTTTTTCCAACTAACCCCATTGCTCTTGCGCTCTATCAGTGAACTTGAACATGAGGCATTTTGGCGGTCCATTCGGGCTCTTGATGGATTTGAACCCTTTTACCATACCAGTCCGTGTAACTAGGATCTAACTCGCCTTTGGACAAATCCGTACTCGAGTTTGTGGCTCCAGGAACCTATACTAATGCCAAATCTGGCAAACCTCTTCTTTTGGGAGTGCAACTTTTGGACCTAGTTCAATGACTTGTCAACTTAAATCTTCGTCATAAGTGATAGTTTGGTATCGGCCTAGCTGGTGTAAAATCCTGTGTGGAGAATATGGCTGAATACTTCGAAGACCCATCAATAGAAGAAAACATACTTCGGTTGACATATAAATGATTTCAGTGAATGAGAGCCAACCAAATGTCCATTCAATTCTGCTTGCAATCAAAAAACTCAAATATGTGTACCATGCCTTCGTACCTTCCGAAAACTCATCACCCTCCACCCGGTTTTCATGTTCTTCAATGCAGTTAAGATTGGTCATACCATAGCTCATGTTACCCGAACAATCTCAAAGGTGTTCTTCCATCCAAAGTTGTAAAAGCATATTGCAACCCTCAAAGTATTTTCCCCCTGCACGGCAAATAGTTAGAGCTTGATTAATCTCTGCTAGGATCATCAGTACAATGGTGACATTAGCCTTTTTAATCATGAAGTAGGCCATTCCTACGAGCCCTAACTCTATATGTCCATCCTTCCTCGGGAATATTAAGGTGCCTAAGAATGCCACTATAAAGGCCAGTTCCCAATGTGCTTCCTATTTACCTTTGTTCCATGAATGAGTTATACCAGTATCTGGAGCCTGAAAACCGTGGGGATCCCCATAATGATGGTACAGGAAGTAGAATGTGCAAAATCACTCAACCAAATTTCCATCTTTGACTTCCCAATTGATACTTAGAAGGTCAAGAAACTTGGGAGGAGTCACCGCTCTTGGTGCTATTGTGTACCGGTTTTTTAGATTCCCACTAAGACCTACATAGCCCACTATTTCCTTAAGTGTAGGGGTTATCTCAAAACTAGAGAAATGGAACACATTATGCGCCGGGTCCCAAAAAGGTATTAGAGCTTCAATTATATCCAACCTCGGTTTAATCTTCAGAAGACCAATGAGACCGCCTAAAGCTTTTATCGCAGTACCTCTGTTGACTTCTCCTAGGTCATTCCACTTGGAGTTCTAGCGGGATTTTCTCTAGAACTTTGAAGGGTTCATTTTCAATAGTGCTCATCCTGCACATTTATTTAATGTGATCGGTTAAAAAAGATCATGATTTATTTTGAATCAAGAAAATATTATCAATTTTTTTAAAAAATGCAATTCAAAACAAACACGCCTTTGTAAATATGGACCTTCATCACCTCTGGAAAGAATATTTTACAACGGTGTTCGCTAATTGGCCAAAATTTTTAAAAAGGACCATAGGTGGCTGTTCTTGCAAAAACAGCCTTTCGACGCCCTTTTGGGAACAGTTCAGCTATTTAGACAAAAATGACATCGCCTAATTTTATTTATGAAAAAATAAAAACATTTTATATTTTGGGGTTTGTTTTTGCAAAAATGGAGTTGGACCGAGTGAGGGTTGCCTACATATCCCATATCCAGTGAGAATCAAACTAATGTAGTTCGGGAAATTTTGACGCAAAGGAAAAACATGAAATACTTTTTGAATTAATTTTCTTTTTTCTTTTCTTCCCCCCCCCCCCCCCCTAAAAATTTCGGTAGAGTTGCGGTATATTTTGGACAACAGATTTTTCAAGGTCAGGTAATTGTGACACCTCCTTTTGGACACTACACTCCAGGAAAGGCGTAGATAAGGGAGTTTTTCCAATATATGGACAATCGAAACAGGATTTAGTTATTTAAGAGATTTCAGAGTCTCCACTAGGAATAATTAATGGTGTCCCAAGTTACCGATTTAAATCTCAAATCGAGGAAGATTTGACTCTGTTTAATAGTCAGCAAACCAGAAATTGGGGTAAGAAATTCTTTTAACCCAGGAGAAGGTGTTAGGCACTCTCGAATTCCGTGGTTCTAGCACGGTTGCTCAACTATTATATCTGGCTTACTTACTTGATTTTTAAACATGTCATCCTATAGTACAATTTCAAAATTATTCACCGCTTTTGATTAAATTTTTAAAGAAATGTGAACGTCGTTTAAAATGTGTGTTTGGATCACGTCACATGAAATGCACCCGGATCCAAGACACATTTTATTCAACATTTGGGATTTGGATTTTGGTCATATGAAATGCGCACCCGAATTTAAGAAGGTAAAATTATTAAATAACGCGCCTAAAGCGGCTAACGTGTTATTAACTTTGCAGGAGGCCATGAAAATTCGCTAAATGGCTCGTCCCGAGTTCTAAGTATTTTAATGAAGTAATTAAGGAGGGCCACGCAATTTGTGATTTTATTTGGTACGGCGCACCTCGTGTTTATTTTAAAGGCTATCCTAAAAGAACTATTATTTTCTATTAAAATTATCTCTAAAGCAACTTAATCAATTAACATTATTAGTAAAATATTCAAGAAATTTGGGCCCCGAGATTAAATCCAAACTTCGAACAAAAGTGATCTCTATTACTGAAGAAACTCTTAGCTCGAGTCTACCACTTAACTCGAACGGGCTAAAGCCTGACATTAATTGCCAAAGAACTACTCGCTATTTTAAGCCTGGGCCCAAAAGGAGCTTAGTCCTCATGAGGTATCTACGAGTAACCTTATGACCACTGAAATGGTTACACCAGGCTAGAAGAGATTGGTCTCGAAACAAGCCCAACTTCAATGGGGAATCCAAATAAAGAAAGAAAATGAGGAGTCATATTTAAGCAATTTCAAAGAAGAAATAATCAATCCAAAAAGGGCATTGGCAACTCATTGTAAATTTGCAAATTTATAATTTGGGTCAAATGACTACAGAACCAAATTGCGAGAAAACCAAAATACTAATATATAGGTTTGAACTATCTGGAACCATGTTAAACACCCAGATCTTACTTAATATAGATATACTTAGGTGAACTAACACGTTAATCTTGTAGTCATTTTTATGCTTACCCAATATTAAAATTCAAACTATTGTTCGAGCTAAACTCTAAATGGATTCCGCGCCTCATCAACAAGCAGAAACTCAATTGAATACTAGATCTATACACATCGGATCATAGTAGAATCTGGGAATTCCTTCAACTATCATGAATTAATAACCAAAATATACTACAGAAACTAACAGCTTTACAATTTTTTAGTGCTTCCATCTCGAGCAATGACTACAAACCAAATTACCTAAATGTCCAGTTATACATATCGGATTAGCACACCATAGATAATAAACCCTACAAATAATTCATACTGTAGGATTAATTACAACTTGATTCTTAGCTATTTGAAAGAGAAGTCAAATAAATTACTGCTAAAAATATAACAGGTATAATATCATTACAGAAATGACATTTCTAATGCGAGAAAAATCTTAAGAGGTAAAATAAAACTGCTCCATTCCATCTTCGGAACTCGATTTACCTTTGGAGGTTTATAGTGGTACTTGATACATCAGATGTTCAATAGGTGATGAGCTTAAAACAAAAAAAAAACCAACAACAAAGATTAACAATAGCCATTCCAGCAGCAAGAAACCAAGAAATTCACAAAGATAACCAATAGAACAGTGATCTGACCACGAAATTACCCATAAATAAGACTCAGACTCAAACCATTGCTAATACTCACACAAAAGCTTATTATTTTCAGGGGTGAGGAATTCTAAAAAATCTGAAGTGGTACTAGAAAAGTGGAATTCTTTAATCTTAAACCGTGTGTGATCTTCTTTTATTTCAGGCCCCCCTTTTTTCTAATCCCTCCTAGCCTCTCTAAAACTATAAAACAAGGCAAGAATGTGACTTTATATAGGTAAAGCTTAGGGATTCTTTTCAGATCTTACTTTGCACCATTAGTCCCTTATTTACTGACTTTCTACCTAAGTCACACAATTATGATCCTACAATATCCATTGTAACCCCTTCTAGGTGCTTCTAGTGGCTTCTAATTTCAGTTACTACAGATTCCCTAGATTGAATTCCCTAGATTACCCTTTTCAGTTCTGAAAGTTACTAAGCCAAAGCAACCCCTTTACTCTAATAACCTGGTCAAGAAGTTACCATAATTGACAAAATCTAGCCTATTCAGCTATAACCAAACAGATCTAAAACTTGAACAAATTAAACGATTCAACTAATCATGAGATTAAAACTAAGAATTAGTGGACTAACAATTATTGGCAACTGAAACTAAGAACAAGTGGTCAGCATCAATCATGGATTATTCAACCAAAATAAAACACTAAATCAAAACAAAACAAAATTAAACCAAACTAAGTCGGAAGTAGAATAAATTAAAACCTTATATTTCTTTATCAAGCCTAAACAAAGAAGATCAGTCGAATCCAATTAATCAATCCAAGAATCAAATATATCAAGTAACCGGCTCATGCTATCAGTGTGAGTCAGAGGAAAGAAAACAAGACGAGGCACCAATCGAACAAACAAAACTAGACCAATTCCAAAACCTGATAATCATATTCAAACATGCATTTTTACACCAAACTAATTTCCACCTATTAGGCAGAATCCCGACTGACCCTACTCAAAATGAACACAAGCGATGAACTACCAAACAAGGCTACCAGATTTTGATTAAATTAAAGCCTAAACAGTAAGACTAATTAAAGTGAAGATTTAGCTGAAGTCCAGCTTGGACGTTAGCTTCAAAGGAGACTTCCATGCATACTCGTAAAGCCCTAAGTTTGGGATTTTGAGCACTTACAAAGATGTTTGAGGGCGGTTGAACATGGATTTGAGGCGAGGGAGATGAGGGGGTCGTCCGGTGTGATTTTGAGGTCATTTAATGGGTTAGGGTTTTGAGTCACGATTTTTTATCCAGGATTCGAGGAATCCGACGGGGATTTGAAGGAACCTAAACCTGGATCCAGAAAGGGGAAGTGGAGGAGGATCTATGGTGTACTTTTGGAGGCGTTTTGCACTGGCGCCGCTGTGGGCGACGGAGACAGTTGTCACTTATTCAAATATTCGACGAGTTTGAGGGGGCTTTGAGGGAAACTGATAGTGGGTATGAAAAGAGGAGATTGAGAGGGTGGTGTGGTGTAATTTTTGGGTTGTTCGGAGCATCGCTGCCGGCGGAGGCGATTTTCGGCCGCCAGCGTTAGGCGGAGGGTGGTGGGATTAGGGTCGGGTGATTTGGACAAGGTACGAGGTCTAATTTTTGGGGTAGGGGAGGGTTCGAAACATATATGTATGTGCTACACCCGGGTTCATTACCGTCAGATTAAAGAGAGATAGGCATCCGTGATCAATTAGGTACCAAACGTCGTCATTTTGAGGGGTGGAGGGTTTGGACTGGGTTATCTGTGGGTTGGGTCAGGCTAGGGATGGGTTTGGGCTGCCTTACCTTTATAAAAATGGCCCAAATCTGGTCTTTTAATCAAGACCACATTTCAAATCATTTTCTTCTTCTTCTTTTTTTATTTCTAAATGATTTTATTAAAACCATGTTAATATTAAACTTGATTTAAATCTAAAATTGGGATAATTAATTTCCAAATAAAATAAACCCTAATTTAAAAGGAAATTAAGACAAATTTGAGACATTAAGAAATGCGAAAGGAACCGATGTTATTACTATTATTTTTATTCTTCCATTGTATTAATTAATTACTGTACCTAGAAATGTGAAAACTGGTATCCTAAATGCAAAGCAAATGCTATTTTTTTGTATTTTTTTTATAAATTAAAATGCACTCAATATGCAAACAAACACACAATTTATGCAATAAAATTCAAGAAATCACACAGATAAAGAAAAATTCTAATTTTACGAATTTCTAGGAGTAATCTAAGTTAGGAACAAATCACATGCTCACAGTAATTATCTCTCTCATACCTCAATTTAATTTTTTCCAAATTTTCTCTCTTATTCTAGAAGCTGATCAACATGCAATCCGAAGTAAATAAATGTACCGGTAGAAAGTTAAATGCATCAAGATAGTCTTTTGATTTCGGGTACACCTGTCCTAGATGGATCCAACCCCTTTGTTGAGTCCCCAAAGTCAAATGCACGTGATGCAAACAAGCGTTTCTTCTAGGGATCCGGTATTAGGTTATGTTATACTAGGTTTAAAAACCTGGGTATATTGTTCTAGACCTGTCTTACCCGAGCGGACAACTCGAGCGGGGGGGGGGGGGGTAGCGTACCGGAAATACATAAGCTTCATCTGCTTTGCAACTTCTCCGAACCTCGTTCTAAAATTGGGATATTACTCTAACAGAAAGAAGTAATACGAAGTGCATACTTCCTAGATGATTTAGACGACTCAGAGAGAAGAGGGTTTCGGAACAATTCACCCATAGTCCAATCTCAAAGCGGTAAAAAGCGGCATTCAGCATATTAGGCTAAAACATGTAAAAATCAGATAGTAAAAACAAGCCAACTATAACAGTTATTCTAAACTCGAATTCTTGAACCCTGAACCAGAGATTTTGGGTTTGGTCCCCAGCAGAGTCGCCAGAGCTGCCACACCTCCTTTTTATCCGCCCGAGGGGGATATAAGAAAGTTTTCCAATTAAGGTGACATTATTCAAAATGAGATCATTTTATTTACCACAGCTACCACTTGCAATAGTTTATTTTATGGTGTCCCAAGTCACCGATTTATTTTAAAATCCTAATTCGAGGAAATTTTCTACTTTATTTATAAGTATGCGAACTAGAAATTATAGATAAGGAATTCTGTTAACCCTGGAGAAGTTATTAGGCATTCCTGGGTTTCGTGGTTCTAGCACTGTAACTTAAACTATTAATAATTGTCCTATTATCTGATTTACTGCACGTTTTAAACCTATTGTACATTTTTCGCTTTATAACCGCTTTTAATTAATTTAAAACTGCTTTTAGAATTCATGGAATTATTTCTTGAAAAGATTGTTTTGGAATACTCCGTGAACCATGCTACATGAAATGCACCTGTGATTCACAATATGTTTATTTTATAAAAATTTGAAGTTGTTATAATCGGGTTACATGAATGCACCCCCGATTTGGGAATTACGTATCACAACTACGTCGCAAGAACCATACCCGTGACTATGATAATTTAGCGTTGAGTGTTTAAAAAGATGTTTTCTAAGGGGAATCAACAATCTTTACCTGTATTGGGCTGGAGTTTGGCTCGGAAAGGTATACATTGTGAGTAGGGTCCTAGAAAGGTATCAAAGCCTCGACTATGTCCAACCTTGGCTTGACTTTTAATAAACCGACGAGGCCTCCCAGAACCTTTTTCACTGTTTCTTTGCTGCCCGACCCAAGATCATTCCACCACATATGGAGCTTCAAGGGGATCTCATTAAGGATAATGAAGGGTTCAATTTCATTCGTAATCATCCTGCACATTTATTAAAGTGATTTAAAGACTGGTTGAAAGAAGGAAACAACATCATTTCTTTTTTTTTTTTCACAATTTCTCAAGTTTTATTTCAAGATAAGACTTCTGTTTTGCGGATAAGGCCTTTTAGCACCTCGAGGGAGAAGATTTTAAGGTTGTGTCTGTTAACCGTTGAAAATGACTCAAGGTGGCTGTTCTTGCAAAAATAGCCTTCTGACGCCCTTTTGGGACATTCGGCTTATTTTTGACAAGAATGGCATCATTTGGCTTATTTATTGCTAAAATCAACATTTTTGTTATCTTGTTTTGACTATTTTAGCAAAAGGGAAGTTGAGCCCGATAGGGGTTGCCTACGTATCTCACATCCGGTGAGAATCAAACTGGCGTAGTTCTGTCAAATTGGATATGAGCAAAAATAGCTAATTTTTAGAGAAAACATTTTCTTTGGTTTTGTTTTTTTTAAAAAAAAATATGATGAAACTCGTAAACTCTTTTGGATTTTCTTTTTCCTTTAATTTTCGAAAAATGATGAAAAAGCGCAAATTTTGTTTTTGAATTTTTCATATATTTTTTGTCCCCCCCCCCCCCACTTTTAATAAAAATGTAATAAAAACTATTTTTGAAAACAACTCTTTTCTTCTTTTTCAATTCATAGGCCAATAAAAACAATTTCATTGACAAATTGGACAAACTACTTTTGAAAACAGAAAAATTATTTTTCTTTTTCTTTTTCTTTGTTTTTTATTGGAAAACAAACCTTCCCTAATATTCATAATGCGCCCAACATGCAAAATCCGGAATAAATAAACAAGTAGCATGTAAAATGCATCAGGATGGTCCAGTATTTTGGGTGCATCTGTCCTAGACGGACCCAACCCATGTGTTGAGTCCCCTAAGTCAAATGCACGTGATGCAAACAAATGTTCCTACTAGGGATCCGGCATGAGGTTTTGTTATATGTTTGAACATTGGGTTTATTGTTCTAGACCTGGCTTACCCGAGCAGACAACTCGAGCCAGGGGGAGGGGGCAGTGTACCGGGGATACAGAAGCTCTGTCGGCTTAGCAGCTTGTCCAAACATCGTTCTAAATTGGGATAAGACTCTAAATAGAAGAGAAGTCATACGAAGTGCACCCTTCTCCATGATTTAGAAGACTCAAAGAGAGGAAGGGTTTCGTAGCAGTTTATATATATACAATCCAACAACTATCAAAACGATAAAGCATTTAGCATATATGACATGAAACATGTAGGAAAATCAGAAAAGTCAAATATAACAGTTATACTAAGCTCGAATTCTTGAACCTTGAATGAGAGATTCTGGGTTCCATCCGTAGCAGAGTTGCCAGAACTGTCATATCTCCTTTTGGACACTACACTCCGCGAAGGGCGTAGATAAGGGAGTTTTTCTAATTTAAGGACAATCGAAACGGGATTTAATTATTTAAGAGATTTTAGAGTCGACACTTGGAATAATTAATGGCATCCCAAGTCACCGATTCAAATCCCGAATTGAGGAAGATTGACGCTGTTTAACAATCAACGAACCAGAAATTCGGGTAAGAAATTCTGTTAACCCCGGAGAAGGTGTTAGGCACTCCCAAATTCTATGCTTCTAGCACGACCGCTCAACTATTATATCTGGCTTACTTACTTGATTTTTAAACATGTTATCCTATAGTGCAATTTTAAAATTATTCACCGCTTTTGATTAAATTTTTAAAGAAATGTGAACGTCATTTAAAATGTGTGTTTGGATCACGTCACATGAAATTTGCCCGGATCCGAGACATATTTTATTCAATGTTTTGGATTTGGATTTGGGTCACATGAAATGCGCACCCGAATTTAAGAAGGTAAAATTATTAAAGAACGCGCCTAAAGCGGCTAACGTGTTATTAACTTTGTGGAAGGCCATGAAAATTTTCTAAATGGCTCGTCTCGAGTTCTAAGTATCTTAATGAAGTAATTAAGGAGCAAAAGGCAATTTGTGATTTTATTTGGCGCGGCGCACTTCATGTTTAGTTTAAAGTCTATCCTAAAAGAATTATTATTTTCTATTAAAATTATCTCTAAAGCAACTTAATCAATTAACATTATTAGAAAGATATTCATGAAAGATGGGCCCTGGGATTAAATCCAAACTTCGAACAAAATTGATCTGAAGAAACTCTTAGCTTGAGCCTACCACTTAACTCGAAATGCCCAAAGCCTGACATTAATTGCCAAAGAACTAATCGCTATTTAAAGCCTGGTCCCAAAATGATCCTAGTCCTCATGAGCTATCTACGAGTAACCTTATGACCACTGAAATGGTCGCACCAGGCTGGAAATAGCTTGGGCTCGAAACAAGCCCAACTTCAATGGGGAATCCAAATCAAAAAAGAAACCGAGGAGTCATATTTAAGCAATCTGAAAGAAGACAGTCAATCCAAAAAGGGCATTGGCAACTGATTGTATATTTGCAGATTTGTACTTTGGGTCAAATGACAACAGAACCAAATTATGAGAAAACCAAAATGCTAATATATAGGTTTTAAACTCTTTGGAAACCATATTAAGTACCTAGCTCTTACTGAATATAGATAAACTTAGGTGAACCAACATGTTAATCTTGTAGTCATTTTTATGCTTACCCAATATTAAAATTCAAACTAATATTCAGGATAAATTCTAAATGGATTCCGTGCCTCATGAACAAGCAGAAACTCAATTGGATACTAGATCTATACATATCAAATCATAGTAGGATCTGAGAATTCCTTCAACTATCATGAATTACAAACCAAAATATACTACTAAAACTAACAACTTTACAGTTCTTTAGTGGGCTTAAGCTCTCATTACTTGAGAAGATTAAAACCATCTTGAGCAATGACTATTAAAAAAATTACCCAAATGTCCAGTTATACATATCCAATTAGCACACCATAAATAATAAACCATACTGCTAATTCATAGTCTCCGATTAATTACAACTTGATTCTTAGCTATTCGAAGGAGAAGTCAAATAAATTACTGCTGAAAATATAACATACATAGCATCATTACTGAAAATGGCATTTCTAATGCAAGAAAAATCTTAAGAGGTAAAACAAAACTGCTCCATTCCATCTTCAGAACTCGATTTACATTTGGAGGTTTATAGTGATATCTGATACAACATATGAACAAGAGGCGATGAGCTTAAAATAAAAACAACAATAGCAGAGATCAGCAACAACAATTCCAGCAGCCAGAACCCAAGAAATTAATAAAGATAACCAATTGATCACTGATCTGACCACAAAATTACCCAGAAACAGGACTCGAACTCAAACTATTGCTAATACTCACACAAAAGCTTATTATTTTCAGAGATGAGGAATTCTAATAAATTCAAAGTGGTAATAGAACGGTGGAATTCTTTAATCTTAAACCGTCTGTGATTCTCTTTTATTTCAGCCCCCTTTTTTTATAATCCCTACTAGCCTCTCTACAACTGTAAAACAAGGCAGGAATGTGCCTTTATATAGGCAAAACATAGGGTTTCTTTTTAGATCTTACTGTGCACCATTAGTCCTTTATTTACTGACTTGCTCCCCAAGTCACACCATTGTGATCCTACAATACCCATTGTAATTCATTCTAGGTGCTTCTAGTGGCTTCTAATTTCATTTACTATAGATTAGCTAGATTGAATTTCCTAGATTACCCTTTTCAGTTCTAAAAGTTACTAAGCCAAACCAACGCCTTTACCCTGATAACCTGGTGAAGAAGTGACCATGGTTAACAAAATCTAGCCTATTCAGCTATAACCAAACAGATCTAAAACTTGAGCAATGAACTAATTCCTATCATGAATTAAAACCAAAATATACTACTAAAACTAACAGCTTTACAATTCTTTAGTGCTTCCATCTCGAGCAATGACTACAAACCAAATTACCCAAATGTCCAGTTATACATATCGGATTAGCACACCATAGATAATAAACCCTACAGCTAATTCATAGTCTAGGATTAATTATAAGTTGATTCTTAGCTATTCGAAGGAGAAGTCAAATAAATTACTGCTAAAAATATAACATGCATAATATCATTACAGAAATAGCATTTCGAGAAAAATCTTAAGAGGTAAAATAAAATTGCTCCATTCCATCATCGGAACTCGATTTACATTTGGAGGTTTATAGTGGTACCTGATACAACAGATGAACAAGAGGTGATAAGCTTAAAATAAAAAAAACCAACAACAGAGATCATCAATAGCAATTCCAGCAGCAAGAATCCAAGAAATTCACAAAGATAACAAATAGAACAGTGGCCTGACCGCAAAATTACCCGTAAATAAGACTCAAACTCAAACCATTGATAATACTCACACAAAAGCTGATTATTTTCAGAGGTGAGGAATTCTAAAAAATTCAAAGTGGTACTAGAATAGTGGAATTCTTTCATCTTAAACCATGTGTGATCTTCTTTCATTTCAGCCCCCCCTTTTTTCTAATCCCTCCTAGCCTCTCTAAAACTGTAAAACAAGGCAGGAATGTGCCTTTACATAGACAAAGCTTAGGGCTTCTTTTTAGATCTTACTTTGCACCATTAGTCCCTTATTTACTGACTTTCTACCCAAGTCACACAATTATGATCATACAATACCAAATGTAACCCCTTCTAGGTGCTTCTAGTGGCTTCTAATTTCAGCTACTACAGATTCCCTAGATTGAATTCCCTAGATTACCCTTTTCAGTTATGAAAGTTACTAATCCAAAGCAACCCCTTTACTCTGATAACTTGGTCAAGAAGTGACCATGGTTGACAAAATCTAGCCTATTCATCTATAACCAAACAGATCTAAAACTTGAACTAATTAAATGATTCAACTAATCATGAGATTAAAACTAAGAATCAGTGGACTAACAATTTATGGCAACTGAAACTAAGAAGAAGTGGTCAGCAGCAATCATGGGTTACTCAACCAAAATAAAACACTAAATCAAAACAGAACAAAATTAAACCAAGCTAAGTTGGAAGTAGAATCAATTAAAACCTTAGATTTCTTTAATCAAGCCTGAACAAAGAAGATCACTCGAATCCAATTAATCAATCCAAGAATCAAATATATCAAGTAACGGGCTCATGCTATCAGTGTGAGTCAGAGGAAAGAAAACAAGACGATTCACTAATCGAACAAACAAAACTAGACCAATTCCAAAACTGATAATCATATTCAAACATGCATTTATAGACCAAACTAATTTCCACCTATTAGGCAGAATCCCGACTGACCCTACTCAAAACGAACACATGCGATGAACTACCAAACAAGGCTACCGCATTTTGATTAAATTAAAGCCTAAAAAATGAGATTAATTAAAGTGAAGACTTAGATTAAGTCCGGCTTGGATGTTAGCTTCAAAGGAGACTTCCATGCATACTCCGAAAGCCCCAGGTTTGGGGTTTTGAGAACTTATAAAGATGTTTGAGGGCGGTTGAACATGGATTTGAGGTGAGGAGATGTGGGGGTCGTCCGGTGTGATTTTGAGGACATTTAATGGGTTAGGGTTTTGAGTCAGGATTTTTTATCCAAGATTCGAGGAATCTGATAGGGATTTGAAGGAACCTAAACCTGGATCCAGAAAGGGGAAGTGGAGGAGCATCTATGGTGTAATTTTGGAGGCGTTTTGCACCGGCGACGCCGTGGGCGGCGGAGATGGTGGTTACTTATTCAAATATTCGACGAGTTTGGGGGGGGGGGGGTTTGAGGGAAACTTATAGTAGGTGAAAAGAGGAGGTTGAGAGGGAGGTGTGGTGTAATTTTGGGGTTGTTTGGAGCGTAGTCGCCGACGAAGACGATTTTCGGCCGACAGCGTTAGGCGGAGGGCGGTGGGATTAGGGTCAGGTGATTTGGACAAGGTACAAGGTCTAATTTTTGGGGTAGGGGAGGGTTCGAAACATATATGTATGTGCTACACCCTGGGTTCATTACCGTCAGATTAAAGAGATATGGACGAATGTGATCAACGGGGTACCAAACGACGTCGTTTTGAGGGGTGAGGGTTTGGACAAGGTTATCTGTGGGTTGGATCAGGCTAGAGACGGGTTTGGGCTGGCTTACCTTTACAAAAATGGCCCAAATCTGGTTTTTTAATCAAGACCGCATTTCAAACCTTTTTCTTCTTTCCTTAATTTCTAAATGATTTTATTAAAAATCAAATTAATATTAAACCTGATTTAAATCAAAATTTGGGCTAATTAATTTTCAAATTAACTAAACCCTAATTTAAAAGGGAATTAAGCAAAATTTGAGACTTTAAAAAACAAAAATGCCAAAGGAACCGATTTTACTATTGTTTTTGCTTTTCCATGCTATTAATTAATTACTGAACCTAGAAATGTGAAAACTGGTATCCTAAATGCAAAAAATGCTATTTTTTGTATTATTTTTTTTATAAATTAAAATGCACTCAATATGCAAGAAAACAAACAATGTATGCAATAAAATTCTAGAAATCACACAAATAAAGAAAAATCTTAATTTTACGAATTTATAGGAGTAATCTAAGCTAGGAAAAAATCACATGCTCACAGCTGCCCCTCTTTGCTCGGAGACACGAAGGGTTTTCGGGCAAAGATAAGTGAGCAATCATGAGAGATTTTTATCTGCTTCATACTCCATGAGAAGCATTTTTGAAAAGTTTGGCCGCACCCTGCTTCAGAGGTTGCCTACATATCCTCGGCTAAAGAGGAATCAGGTCAATGTAGTTCAGGAGTGTTTGGTAGCTCTGTGATCTCACTGCTGCTGCTGCTATTGCTGCTAGATCCCCTTATTACATCCTGTGAAAAATAAAGAAGCAAAACTAAGCTATGAACTATGGATTACAAAAGAACCTATATACGTCTTCAATCTTACTCTTGATCTTTGTTGCTTTGTTGCCTTGTACTTCTCCTGTAAAACTTCTTGTTACCTTGTTGACTTGTATTTATTCATGTAAAACTTCTTGTTGCCTTGTTGACTTCTTGTATTCTCTTCTTCTATGTTTGATGCTGAATTATTGGACTCGATATGTATTCTCTCATTTTACAGGTGGGCGCTTGATTACCAAAACTTGTAACTTGAAAAATATTCCCTTATTCTCCAAGTGGGCGCCTGATTACCAAAACTTGAAATTCGAAAAATATTTCCTTATTCTCCATATTGGCACCTGATTACCAAAAACTTGAAATTTGGAAAGTATTCCCTTGTTCTTCAGGTGAACGCCTGATTACCGAAACTTGAAATTTGAAAAGTATTCCCTTGTTCTACAAGTGGGCGCCTGATTACCAAAACTTGCAACTTAAAAAGTATTCCCTTGTTCTCCAGGTGGGCGTCTTATTACCAAAATTTGAAATTTGAAAAGTATTCCCTTGTTCTCCAGGTGGGCGCCTGATTACCGAAAACTTGAAATTTGAAAAGTATTTCCTTGTTCTACAGGTGGGCGCCGGCAACTTGAAAAGTATTCCTTTGTTCTCCAGGTGGGCGCCTGATTACCAAAACTTGCAATTTGAAAAGTATTCCCTTGTTCTCCAGGTGGGCGCCTGATTACCGAAAACTTGAAATTTGAAAAGTATTTCCTTGCTCTACAGGTGGGCGCCTGATTACCAAAACTTGCAACTTGAAAAGTATTCCCTTGTTCTCCAGGTGGGTGCCTGATTACCAAAACTTGCAATTTGAAAAATATTCCCTTGTTCTCCAGGTGGGGGCCTGATTACCCAAAACTTGAAATTTGAAAAGTATTTCCTTGTTCTATAGGTGGGCGCCTGATTAATGAAACTTGAAATTTGAAATATGTTTCCTTGTTCCCCATGTAGGCGCCAAATTACCAAAACTTGAAATTTGAAAGTATTCTCTTGTTCTCCTGGTGGGCGCCTGATCATCGAAAAGTAGAAATTTGAAAAGTATTCCCTTGTTCTACAGGTAGGCGCCTGATTACCCAAACTTGCAACTTGAAAAGTATTCCCTTGTTCTACAGGTGGGAGCCTGATTAACAAAGCTTGCAATTTGAAAAATACTCCTTTGTTCTTTAGGTGGACGCCTGATTACTAAAACTTGCAACTTGAAAAATATTCCCTTGTTCTCGAGGTGGTGGGCACCTAATTACCGAAACTTGAAACTTGAAAAATATTCCCTTATTCTCCAGGTGGGCGCCTGATTGCCAAAACTTAAAATTTGAAAAGTATTCCCTTGTTCTCTAGGTTGGCGCCTGATTACTGAAAACATAAAATTTGAAAAGTATTCCGTTGTTCTATAGGTGGGCGCCTGATTACCAAAATTTGCAACTTGAAAAGTATTCCGTTGTTCTACATGTGGGCGCCTGATTACCATAAACTTGAAATTAGAAAAGTATTCCCTGAGACTGTTGCATGTGTACTTGATCACAAATAAAACAAAGGAAATTCTTTCTACCCCAGTTTGGTGCTGGGTGTGTCTGTCAGTGTCAATAAAATCCCATTTTCAGATATCTTTAAATTTGAAGGCTAGGTCCCATTATCCAGGAAGGTCCTGACAACTCTTAACTGATGAAAACTTTAAGATTAAGCTATGTTTTCCAAAAGGCTTTACTTTTCACTATGTCTTGTTATCCGAGTTATGCCTGCTGGGGATCTAACGGGGACTGGTGGTTAACGCTACTTCCCATTATCCAGGAGGGTCCTGGCAACTTCTAATTAGATGAAAAATAATGTCTACTTCTAATTAGAGCTACGTCCCATTATCCAGGAGGGTCCTAAAGGCTTCTACAATTAAATCCTATTATCCAGGCGGGTCTTGATGACTTTTGTTGGGGAAATATTTGGGTTTGACCAGGTCATCCGACTGTTTGTATTTTAGGCTAAGTCCTATGTTTCAGGAGGGTCCTGACAACTTTTAACTGAATCCCTTTACAACATGCAAGTCACTTTATGCTCTTTGCTATCCATGATTACCCCTAACCTTTAAATAAGTCCCATTTTCCAGGAAGGTCCTGAGGGTTCCAGATTAAATGTCAATTCTAACTTCTGTTTGTTTCTGCTAGTGATCATTGTTCAGGAGGGTTCCGGCGACTCTTACTTGGGAAGGTGTTTGTGCCTGCCCATGCTACCCGCACCTGTTTGAGTTTTAAACTAAGTCCCATTTCCAAGAGGGTCTTGAGAATTTCAACTTGGATGCCCCTTTAGCTCTCAGTTGTCTCTGCTAGGGGTTGCTAGTAAAGTTTCGTCCCATTATACTCTTGCTGGGGGGAATCTCTATGTCGGATTATGTTCCTTATTGAATTTTAACTAACAAGTTCCCATTTTCCAGGTGGGTCTTAAGATATTCGATCATACCTGCCATTTTCTTGCCTTCCCCTGTAGATGGCCTCGCTTAGGATCTTCCGGAATTTTTTTGCCCCTGTGTCAATCAAAGAAAAACTAGTTAGTTGGAAAAATGGTGGTTAGCTTGCGGCATTCTTGTTGAAAGTGGCCTCCTCACTATCGTGTTCCCTTGTGTTTAACTTTCCGTGCTGATGATGAGTTTCTTGAGTTGCTCAGCTGACCCCCGAACCCTTATAGCTTTACTTTTGCTTGCCCCCTATTGTGTTATACTCCTATCCCTTTTTCCAGAGAATTATTACATATTTCCTGAGATTACACAGTCAATGTACTATGCTCGGTTGACCCCCTGACCCTTGTGGCTTTATTCGCTTCCCCATCTTTGTGTTACACTTTCGACCCTCTTGCTAATCCTTGTGTCCTTTCCTATTTTTTTGTGTTGCGCCCCTGACTCTTTCATCAGACCCTTACACCATTTCTAATAATACTCGGTCAGTATGCTGTACTTGGTTGACCCTTGAGCCCTTATGGCTGTACTCTGCTTCCCCATTTTTGAGTTGCGCTTTTGTCCCTCTTGCAAAACTCTTGCCTCTCGAGTCAGTTTTACCATCGAGGATTTCATGGATCCTTCCCCTTGCTATTTCAACCTTTGCCGCCTTTGTTACGTTTTTGGCCGGCATGTGATTTGTCCCTTTGGGAACTTGGTAGTATGCTTTGAAATTGCTCTCCTACTTGCTTAAACAAAATGACTTTGGAGACGCGAAAGAAATGATAAAATTCAATGACTCTGAACCGTTTTAGAATAAAAGAATTCCAAATTTGGCGACTATTGAGGGGAAAAGAAAAGAAACTTATCTGCGGAGGGACAACTGGTTTTCCATGATCATGACATGCACTTCGACTTAGTCGACCCAGTCCGTCCAGATGATCGGCCTTCGGTTGCCATGCTTTTGTTAGTGTGATTATTTTTAACCCAATTCCTTTAACCAACTCCTAACTTTGCTTGACTTATGGTGTTCTGAATAGATTTCCACCAACGGCCCGTTTTCCAATTGTTTGTTTCTTGCCTTCGCTTTATGGTGCTCGTGAGGATTTTCACACTCTCTCATTTTTATTTTCGGCTCTCATCGCCTTACGGTGCCCGTGAGGGTTTTCACCAATAAGACTCTCTCATTTTTCTTATTTTCCTGTTTGAACTAGAGTGTTGTCCTGGGGTATGGCCCACCTCTTCTTGCTTGCCTCAACATTTCTTAAAGACTGATCAGCATGTCTTTCTTTGGACTGTAACGTAGGCTTTTAGAAAGAAAGGGGTATAAAAGGCTCAAAATAATTCTTGTGGATTCAAAATATATAACTTCAGAATTCAATTATTATAACAAATACAATTTCTGCCCCCAGCTTCTTGCTTGGGGCCTTTGGATTTTATTCGAATATCACCGAGCTGTGAGGCTGCCTATATTTCCTTAAAACGAATTAGGTCAAACGTAATTCCTGCCGATTCCTTGTTTTTTGTTGTTGCTTGTCTGTTCTTTTTTTCTTCTCTTTCTACTTATCTTTTTTTCCTCTCTTTTCTTTGTTTTGTTTTCGTTTTTTTTCTTTCTTCTTTCTTTTTTTTTATTTTTTTTTATTTTTACTTTTTTTGGTTTTTTTTCTTTTCTTTCTTTTTTTTTCATTCTTTTCACTCATTCCTTTCCTTTCAATGTCTTCTCACAATTACGTTTCTGACTTTCATTACTGATTCCGAAAGAGGGATATGAAAAGAAAGTAATTGAAGCTCAAAAAGGGTTAGCAAAGGGTAAAGTGTTTAGATAACTGGATAAAATGCCTTCGTCATTCCAAACTTTAAAACATGCCAAGTACAAGCAAACATGCCAATTTTAGACAATAATTTAGGCAAAGGAAAATCATACATAGTATCTTCTGACTGCATCTGACTTAATGGCCATTTCCACACATTTTCCTTCCACTTCTGTTAGATACAATGCCCCGTTGGACAACGCTCTTGACACGACAAACGGTCCTTGCCTGTTTGGGGCGAACTTGCCCTTTGCCTCCGCCTGGTGAGGGAGGATGCATTTCAGTACCAGCTGGCCCACTTAAAATTTTCTGGGATGCACTTTCTTGTTATATACTCTAGCCATTCTCTGCTTATATAACTGGCCATGACAAACCGCTGCCAATATTTTCTCATAAATCAAACTCAACTGCTCCAGACGGGTTTAGACCCATTTTTCATCGTCAGTTCCTGCTTCGGCCATAATCCAAAGGGATGGGACTTCAACTTCAACCGAGATTACTGCTTCTGTGCCATATACCAACAAATATGGAGTTGCCCCTACCGAAGTGCGGACAGTAGTGCGAGCCTAGAAATGCAATAGGTAATTTCTCATGCAACTGCCTGGACCCTTCCACCATTTTGCGAAGTATCTTCTTTATGTTCTTATTGACTGCCTCAACTGCTCCATTCTCATTGGGGCGGTATGGGTGGAATTGTGATGTGTAATCTTGAACTGCTGACATACCTCTTTCATCAAATGACTATTGAGATTTGCTCCATTATAGGCAATGAGGGTCTTCGGGATTCCAAACCGACAAATGATATTTGCATGTACGAATTGGACCACAACTTTCTTGGTCACTGCCTTGAAGGTCTTAACTTCAACCCACTTGGTGAAATAATCAATAGCAACCAGGATGAACATGTGTCCGTTAGAAGCTGCTGGCTCGATAGGCCCGATGACATCCATGCCCCAAGCAATGAAAGGCCATGGTGCAGACATTGTATCCAATTCAGATGGCGGGGAGTGAATCAAATCTTCATGCACCTAACATTGATGACATTTGTGCACGAAACTGATGCAATCCCACTCTATGGTGAACCAATAATATCCTATCCGGAGAATCTTCTTTTCCAAAACATATCAGCTCATGTGTGGCCCGCAGACTCCACCATGCACCTCATTCATGATGGTTGTATCATGCCTAGCATCTACGCACCATAACGGCCCAAGATCCGGTGTTCTTTTGTATAGCACCCCTCCACCTTGATAGATGACAGATTGTTCTCTTCTGATCACTTGTGGCCTGTACTGGATACACACCCATCCTGATATATTCTTTGATGTCGTGAAACCAAAGTTTACCGTCAAGCTCTTTTTCCACCATATTACAGTAAGCATGTTGATCATGGACCTGGATATGTATTAGGTTAACATAAGCCTTACCTGGATGATGTAACATTGATGCTAGAGTAGCCAAGGCATCAGTAACCTCATTGTGAATTCTGCGGATGTGCCTGAACTCTATTAACCGGAATCGTTGAAAAGATCGTGCAAGCATTGGCGGTATGGTAAGAGATTTAAATCTCTTGTTTCCCACTCCCCTTGAATTTGGTGTACCAGAAGATCTGAGTCTCCCAAAACCAAGACTTCCTGAACACCCATGTGCTGCTAACCTCAAACCCAAAATACATGCCTCATATTCTGCCATATTGTTGGTGCAATAGAAGCGACGTTGAGCTGTGACTGAGTAATGGTGCCATGTTTTAGAAATGAGTACTACTCCTATCCTGACGCCTTTCATGATACAGGCCCCATCGAGAAATAATTTCCATCCCGGCTTCTCGCCCTGTTACATTTCATCAATATGTATTACTTCCTTATCCAGGAAGTATGTTTTTAAAGGTTCATATTCTTCTTCTATTGGATTCTCGGCCAAATGGTCAGCCAATGCCCGTGCTTTCATTGCAGTCCTATTCACATAGACAATGTCGAACTCAGTGAGCAAGATTTGCCATTTTGCAACCCTCCCCGTGGGCATGGGAGTAGAATATGTACTTCAACGGGTCCAAACGTGAGATGAGATAAGTGGTATATGATGACAAGTAATTTTTTAACTTCTGGTCTACCCACGTCAAGGCACAACATATCCTTTCGAGATGAGTATACTTGACCTTGTAGGCTGTAAATTTCTTGCTTAGGTAGTATATGGCTTACTCTTTTCTTCCAGTGACATCATGCTGAGCCAACATGCATCTGAATGAGTTATCCAAGACTGTCAAATATAAGATTAAGGGCCTTCCTAGTTCCGGCGGGACCAACACCGGTGGATTCAAATATTCCTTCATTTTATCATAAGCCTCCTGGCACTCTCCCGTCCATTTCACAACAATATCCTTTTTGTATAACTTAAAGATGGGCTCGCAAGTTGTCGTGAGCTGAGAAATGAATCGACTGATGTAGTTTAGTCTTCCCAACAGACTCATCATCTCTATCTTGTTCCCCGGAGGTGGCGATTCCTGTATGGCTATGATCTTCGATGGATCAAGTTCAACACCTCGGTGACTGACCATAAGCCCTAGCAACTTCCCCCGAGGGGTACCCAAATGCGCATTTTGCCTGGTTGAGTTTGAGATTATACCTGCAGAGCCTCTGGAAGAATTTCCTCAGATCTCTGACATGATCGGACTACTTCCTAGATTTTACAATTACATCGTCCACATAGACCTCAATCTCTTTATATATCATATCGTGAAAGATGGTTGTCATCGCCCCCATATATGTTGCCCCAACATTATTTAGACCAAAGGGCTTGACCCTATAGCAATATGTCCCCCAGGGTGTGATGAACGCTGTTTTCTCGGCATCCTTTTCATCCATCAAGATCTGGTGGTAACCTGCGTAACAATCCACGAATGACCCGATATCATGTTTTGCACAATTGTCAATTAGTATGTGGATGTTTGGCAGTGGGAAGTTGTCTTTTGGACTAGCTTTGTTTAGGTCATGATAATAAACATATACCCTAGTTTTACCATCCTTCTTTGGCACGGGCACCACACTGGCTAACCAGGTGAGATATCGTGTGACTCGGATAACTTTTGCCTCAAACTGCTTGGTCACTTCCACTTTGATTTTCATGCTCACATCAGTTTTAAACTTCCTCAACTATTGTTTGACAGGAGGGTAGGCTGGGTCAATGGATAATTTATGAACCACCAAGTCAGTGCTCAATCCGAGGATATCATCATAAGACTATGCAAAGACATCTTTGTATTCAAGCAGCACTTCAATTATTTTTTTCCTAAGCTATGGCTCCAGATAGACACTTATTTTGGTTTCTCTAACATTATCTGGGTCCCCTAAATTGACTGCCTCTGTATCTCTCTTGTTTGGTTTGGGTTTGTCCTCAAAATGGATCAACTCTTTACTAATTCATCCCATGATATTTCCTCGTCATACTCAGATTCATCCTTATGTTTTATTTCTTGAATTATTATTTCTGAATTAGACCAATTTTTAAGAATGGGCCAAAGAGTCCGTATGCATGTTGGATCATATAAGCCAACATAAAAATAACTGTACAAAAGACAATAGAAAAGCAAAGAAAAAATGAAAGCTATTAGCGCCAAGGAAAAGGGAAATTGCATTTCATTAAAATTGGAAAGAAAACAGGTTTACACATCCAAACGGACATAACATAACATCTGAATTACAATCCTGGAGATAATCCAGGTTACACTAAAAGAAAAATCAAAGCCGACTACCAAGACTCCCTCCGAGTGGGAAGAGGAGTAGCTTCCCAGTTGTTGACTCTTGCAAGGGGTCCCACAAACTGCACATCTATCTTGCTTGATCCTTCTCCGACCTCCACCATGTTAACATTTTAAAAAAACTTTTCAAACTTCTCGAGTAACTCTTTGTCGGGGTCAACCGCACCATTGGCACTCGCTGTTCTTAAACACTTCTTGGCGTCAGGTTCTACAAATGACTAGCAGAGGCGAGGCACATGCTTAGGGAGGGCCCATGATTTCGTTCTCATCTTTCTGGCTCTCTTGATATCTGCGCTTGTAGGCTTGAACCCTAAACCAAAAGTCTCTAGGTTCGTGGGAAGATACACCAACTGTGTGATACCTTGAAGTGATGCTCCCACACTTTTTCAAGGAACAAACCCGTTCTTTAGCATTTCAACCGCTACTATAACTGCTGCAGTAGCTAACCTTGGTGTTGGAACATGCTCCCCTACTGGGACCTTCTTCACTATTACCGAGTCATGAACTTGATACACCCAAGGCCCTTTATCATCATCTGCTTCAGTGACGGGCACAATAGCATCCGTGTGGATATGCAGATGGTCTTCGCTATGCACCACTATTTCTTATCAATCCCATTCGAATTTCACCGTCTGGTGCAAGGTAGAAGGAACTACCTTGGCCGTGTGAATCCAGGGTCTACCCGGCAATAGGTTATAAAAAACTACCATGTCAAACACTTGAAACTCCATGGCAAACTCAACGGGACCTATTGTCAGCTCCACCACTATATCCCCTACTGAATCTTTGCCTCCGCCAACGAACCCCTGAATGCAGATGTTATTCTTGTGGATCCTTTCATCGTCCACCTTCAGCTTGTTCAATGTGGAGAGCGGGAAAATATTTGCACTAGAGCCATTGTCAACTAGAACCCGAGTGACCACAACATCTTCACACTTCACAGTCAAGTAAAGAGCCCTATTGTGCTCGGTGCCCTCCGTGGGCACCTCATTGTCAGAGAAAGTAACCCGATTTACCTCAAATATCCTATTTGTAAACTTCTCCAAGTGATGTACTGTTATCTTTTCAAGAAAATGGGCCTCGTTCAAAACTTTCATCAATTCCCGGTGGTGTTCATCTGAATGGATTAGCAAGGAAAGCAAGGAGATCTGAGTCGGTGTTTTCCTCAACTGCAGTCCTGCATTTTTATTTTCTTTAGGAATTCTTCCGCCTCCTCTTCTGATATAGCTTTTTTCATCGGTTCTGGGTTATCCTTGGGGATCCTGCTCTTCCTCAACTCCTCAGGGGCGAAGTATCTCCCTGACCGGGTCAAACCCCGGGCTTCACAAACTTTTTATTTAACTTCCTTCCCTTTTTACATCAATATTGCTTGTTCATATCTTTAAGGAACAGATTTGCTGTTGACGATTGGCGGCTGGATTACTAGTTTTACAATGACAGGCTCTATGGAGCACATTCCATGACTATGACGGGTTCCTTAGCCACCCCGTGTATCACCTTTGCCTTTTCCTGCTTTGGTGCAACCATGCCTGATGACCTCCCTTGAACCACAATAGGTTTGTTGTCTATTTCCTTTATCTTGATTGCTGACTTTACTGCTCATACTTTCAGTTGGCTTGATTTTAATGGATTTGATCATCATTACAGTTTGTGAGGGCCTTTTGTGCTCTCCTCCCTTGTCCACTATCTCAATCATATTTATCTCACGATAAGCCGGCAATGGGTTTTGGTTAATGTTGGGTGCTTCCGGATCTTGCACTTCAATCCGGTGGGAATCGATAAGCTCCTAGATAGCGTTCTTCAGATGCCAATGCTTTTCGGTATGATGCCCCGGGGCACCAGAACAATATTCATGGCTGACAGAATAGTCTAGATTTCTCGGGGGAGGGTTTGGCAATTTTGCTTCGATTGGCCTCAACATGTCTAGCTGCCTCGATCTATAGAACAAGCTTGTATATGACTCTCCCAATGGCGTGAAATTTTTCTTCTTCTGCACTCTCTCAGTTATTAGAACTTGGTTAGCCCCGAAAGCTAGTATGGGGGTTGTTGGTAGGCTCTTGGAGGGTAGTTATTTTGTGGAGCTGGGTAATTCTTTTGTGGAGCAGGCGCATACCATTGTGTGTGGGCGGGAGGTTAGGTATATGCTTGTGCATGATGGACTGAGAAACGAGGTTCTAATGGTTGATAGTAATATTTTGGTGGGCCATATGGAGTGTGTGGGTATGTTTGGTGGTAAGGGCGGGCTTGGCTATAATGGGATGGAGCCCGGGGCCTGAACCAAGTTCCCGACTCAATCGTCGCTACTTCTTCCTTCTTCTTCTTTCCAAATGTTCACTCAGTCCCACTTTGGATAGCCAGGGTTATTGCTTTGATTGCATAGTAACTCATCTGGTTGGATTTGAGTCCTTCCTCGACCATGCTTCCATTTTGACTACCTCATTGAAGGAGTTACCCACTGCCGACACCAGATGACAAAAACATGTGGGCTCCAGAGCTTGCAAGAAATAATCTACCATCTCACTCTCCTTCATTGGGGGTCAACACTCGCCACCTGTTCCCTCCAATAAAAACTGTATTCTCTGAAGCTCTCATTGTATTTCCTTTCCAATTTTGTCAAAGACAGACGTTTTGGGACAATTTCAAGATTATACTGAAAGTGACAGGCGATTGCTTGTGCTAGGTCATCCCAAGTGTACCGTCGAGTATGATGCTGCCGGATGTACCATTCTAGTGCTGACCCACTTAAACTTTGACTGAAGCAGGTCATTAGCAATTCATTTTTTCCCCTACTCCTCTCATTTTACTACAAAAACCATTTAGATGCGCAACTGGATTGCCATGTCCAACATATAAGTCAAACTTAGGCATCTTAAAACCTGGAGGCAACTGCACAGCTGGGAATAAATAAAGGTCTTTTAACACCACACTCACCTGGCCACCTAACCCTCACATATCTCGGACCGATTTTTCTAAACTTCTGACCTTCTTGAGCACCTCCTCTTGCTCGGGATTTTTGATTGTTTTTCAACCCCCGCCGGGATTTCGAAACGGGGAGCATAGGAGTAAGGTTCATGGGCTTTGTAAGCGGGTTCTAGTGGGTATTATTGATTGTCGTAAGCTTGAAGCAAACACTTGATGATCTGTGGAGTGTGGGAGGAGGAGGTGCCACATAAATGAGAGCAATTGGTGGAGGGGGTAATGAATGGCTTTGGGTAGTGGAGCTGGGGGTGCTTGAGAGGTCGTACCCTGGTATTGCACGTAGACGAGGAATCTTGGGAGTGTATCAGTGGTGGAATGGTCATGAGATTGGGCTAGTGGTGGAATGAAGGTCGGATTAGTAGGATAGGTCGGTGGTGGCTGTCCTCTCACCCATGCCCGATACATCTCAATCATTTGGTGTTTTAGTTTATACATTTCCTCCTTCATTGCACTAACGTCCAATTCCTCTACCTCTTTCGATGGGTCAATGATGCTGACATCGGTTTCCTCATTGGCCATGATTTGCATGCTCTTAGACCACGTGTTATAGGAGTGGGTTTCCAGAATGCCGCAAGATCTAACCACTTATCTGGATATGGAAAGACAACACCAACACTGGTTAGTGCTTAGGTTTCAACACATAGGTGGCCTCATGTTTGGGGATGAATACACCTAAGCAGTTATCTGTGTCTATGATACATGTACGTGATTGCTTGTATCATCCCGTCTCTTATCTTGTGTCATCTTTCTCTTCACTATTGTTTTTTCTTTATTTTTCTTCTTTCCTCTCAATTTGTTTTGCCTACATCTCTCGTTTCTTTATTTTACCATCCTTTCTCTCAAGTTCCTCCCCTTTTCTTCCTTTTCTTGTTTATGGTCGAATCCTATGTAGATTGCCTACGTATCATGACCCTGTATAAATCAGACCGAGCGTAGTTCTTGCAAAGGAATACAGGAAACAATTTTTTTTTTGGAATTTTCAATTTTCATAAAGAACTTCTGATAAAGAAATATTTTGACTTTTCTATTTTCATTATTTAAAGCATTTGATGACAACTGCTAAAAGGAAATGAACAGACTCCAACTCAACCGATGACCAATTTTGACTTAAAATGGCAAACGACTGACCCAACACACTACTACAACTCAAATAAAGGAAACTACGGACTCTCAAACTAGAAAATCATGAATACATTAAAGCCTGTAATAGTCCTAGGGCTTGTATGACATCATTCGGTCTTGTCGCATGCCTATTTGCTAAATCCCCTTGAAGGTGGTGGACGTCTTCCATTACCTGTCGAAAAAACAATCATCACTGCAGCAAAGAAGGTGCTACGAGCCATGTCCTCACATACGTGGCACTTCGTGGGAATGTAGCCAGCAATGGCTTTGATCCGCTCTCTAATCCTGCCCTTTTCTTGAAGCAGCCGTCCTATCTGATCACTCCTTGCTTCCAAAACTTGGGAGTCATGAAGGTGCTGATTTTGTAGCTGTTGTATTTCCTCCTCCATTTGGCCATCAAGTCATAGCAATGTTCCCTATCAGTTTTGAAATCTTTGGCTAGCCTAATTGCCTCATCCTTAAGGGTAGTTACTTTTATTCTCTGATTAGTGATAGTGGCTTCCTAGTTTCTTTTCATTTGTTGCACAAATTGGGCCCCTCTTTTGCTTTCTTTGCCCACTGTTCCTGGATTTTTGCTATATCTTTTCGAATTTTTCTAGGTCTTCTTGGCATTCCATTACTTGCCTTTTCAGCCCACTTATCAGCCTTTCATCAGCCCAACTCATTTCTTGGTTGTTGGCTGCTACTTTCATATGTTGGCTCTGAGCCTTAAGAGTCTCATTTTCCTGAGTCAATTTCTTTTTATCACCTTTATCGGCTGCGGCTTGCAAGCTGTTTTCAAACTGAAGATCCTAAACCTGCTTTTCCAATGCTCCTATCCTGGTCCTATATTATTTTCTTTGGATGCCCAATCCTATTACGCCTGGGCGTCAGTAAATTGTTGGACATGTGGCCTCTTTACGAGTCTCTCAGGGATGTGGAATCTTTTTCCAAACCAAATCAAATATTTAGGCTCCACTTCACCTCTAAGTTGATCACGTACTATGGTCTTAGGCTCAAGAAACCTACATTCATTCCATATTTGGCGGATCTTTCCTTCTGGAAATGCAGCCTTTGGGCCTAGTTCGATGACTTGTTTTTTTATCTTCGTCACTATGGACGGTTTGAAATCTTCCCTATTGGCGCAAAACCCTGTAGGGAGCATAGGGTTGGATGCTCCGGATGCCCATCAAGAGAATATAAGGTACTTCAGCTGATGTGTACACTGCCTCAGTAGCGGGAAGCCGTCCGAAAGCCAACTCAATTTTGTTACCGGTCAAGGATCTAAAACATGATAGCCCAGCCTCGGCACCCTCAGGGAATTCAGTACATGTTACCCGGGACTTAAATTATTCAATGCAGCTCAAACCAGTCAAACCATAGTTCATGTACCCAATTTGGTGACAGAGGTGCTCTTGCATCCACAGATATAGCAACAGATTGCAACCCTGGAAGAACTTTCCACCTTCTCGCCATATAGTCAAGGCCCGATAGATTTCAGACACGATAAGCGGCACCACCGTGCTGTTGGCCTTTTGATTGCCATATCTAGCATTCCTACAAGGCCGATTTCTATATGACCATCTTTTTGGGGACAGACTACAACTACCAAGAAAGCTGTCATGAAAGCTAAGGCCCGCCTTGCCTCCCACTTGTCTCTGTTTCCGGCATGGGTTAGCCCAGTGTTTGGCTCTTCAAAATCTCGGGGGTTGCCATATCGATGATACAAGAAATGGAGTGTGCAGTACCCTTCTGATATATTTCCATCCTGAATATCCCGAATAATACTTAGCAAGTCTAGGAACCTGTGGGGACTTATTGGTCTCGGTGCCAACGAATACCTGCTTCTAAGATTTCCATTGAGCCCTGCATAACCCGCAACGTTTTCCAATAAAGGTATGAGCTCAAGGTCAGAGAAACGGAATACATTGTGAATAGGGTCGCAGAAAGGTATCAAAGCCTCAACTATGTCCAACCTTGGCTTGACTTCTAATAAACCGACGAGGCCTCCCAGAACCTTTTCCACTAATTCTTTGCTACCCGACCCTAGATCATCCTACCATATATGGAGCTTCAAGGGGATCTCATTAAGGACTGTGAAGGGTTCAATTTCATTCGTGCTCATCATGCACATTTATTAAAGTGATTTAAAGACTGGTTGAAAGAAGGAAAACAACATCATTTCTTTCTTTTTTTTCACAATTTCTCAAGTTTTATTTCAAGATAAGACTCCGGTTTTGTGGATACGGCCTTTTAGCACCTCGAGAGTGAAGATTTTAAGGCTGTGTCCGTTAACCGTTGAAAATGACTCAAGGTGGTTGTTCGGGCAAAAACAGCTTTTCGACGCCCTTTTGGGACATTCGGCTTATTTTTTATAAGAATGGCATCACTTGGCTTATTTATAGCTAAAATCAATATTTATTTTTATCTTTTTTTGGCTATTTTTGCAAAAGAGAGGTTGGGCCCGAAGGGGGTTGCCTACGTATCTCATATCCGGTGAGAATCAAACTGGCATAGTTCGGGCAAATTGGATATGAGCAAAAATAAAATTTTTAGAGAAAAAATTTTCTTGGTTTTTTTTTTATAAAAAAAAAGATGATAAAACTCGTAAATTCTTTTGGATTTTCTTTTTACTTTGATTTTCATAAAATGATGAAAAAGCACAAATATTTTTTTTTTGAATTTTTCATATATTTTTTATCCCCCCCCCCCTTCCCCCTTTTAATAAAAATATTGCTTTATTTTCACACTTCATACTTCAGATAAAACTATTTTTGAAAACAACTCTTTTCTTTTTTTCAATTCATAGGCCAATAAAAACAATTTCATTGACAAATTGGACAAACTACTTTTGAAAACAAAATAATTATTTTTCTTTTTCTTTTTCTTTTTTGTTTTTTTTGTTTTTGTTTTTTTATTGGAAAACAAACCTTTCCCTAATATTCATAAGCCGGTCGGCATGCAAAATTCAGAATAAATGCACAAGTAGCATGCAAAATGCATCAGGATGGTCCATTATTTTGGGTGCACCTATCCTAGACGGACCCAACCCTTGTGTTGAGTCCCCTAAGTTAAATGCACGTGATGAAAACAAACGTTACTACTAGGGATCCGGCATGAGGATTTATTATACTAGGTTTGAACCTTGGGTTTATTGTTCTAGACCTAGCTTACCCGAGCGGACAACTCGAGCCGGGGCGAGGGGGCAGTGTATCGAGGATACAGAAGCTCTGTCGGCTTAGCAACTTGTCCAAAACTCGTTCTAAATTGCGATAAGACTCTAAACAGAAGAGAACTCACACAAATTGCACCCGTCTCCATGATTTAGAAAACTCAGAGAGAGGAAGGGTTTCGTAGTAGTTTATATATACAGTCCAACAACTATCAAAACGGTAAAGCATTTAGCATATATGGCATGGAACATGTAGGAAAATCAGAAAAGCCAAATATAACAATTATTCTAAGCTCGAATTCTTGAACCCTGAACCAGAGATTCTGGGTTCCATCCCTAGCAGAGTCGCCAGAGCTGTCATACCTCTTTTTGGACACTACACTCCACGAAGGGCGTAGATAAGGGAGTTTTTCCAATTTAAGGACAATCAAAACGGGGTTTAATTATTTAAGAGATTTCAGAGTCTCCACTGGGAATAATTAATGGTGTCCCAAGTCACCAATTTAAATCCCAAATCGAGGAAGATTTGACTCTGTTTAACAGTCAACGAACCAGAAATCCGGGTAAGAAATTCTGTTAACCTGGGAGAAGGTGATAGGCACTCCAGAATTTTGTGGTTCTAGCACGATCACTCAACTATTATATCTGGCTTACTTACTTTATTTTTAAACATGTTATCCTATAGTGAAATTTTAAAATTATTCACCGCTTTTGATTAAATTTTAAAGAAATATGAACGCCATTTAAAATGTGTGTTTGGATCATGTCACATGAAATGCACCCAGACCCGAGACAAATTTTATTCAACGTTTAGGATTTGGATTTAGGTCACATGAAATGCGCACCCGAACTTAAGAAGGTAAAATTATTAAAGAACGCGCCTAAAGCAGCTAACGTGTTATTAACTTTGCGGGAGGCCATGAAAATTTGCTAAATGGCTCGTCCCGAGTTCTAAGTATTTTAATGAAGTAATTTAGGAACGCCAAGTAATTTGTGATTTTATTTGGCGCTGCGCACCTCGTGTTTATTTTAAAGGCTATTCTAAAAGAACTATTATTTTCTATTAAAATTATCTCTAAAGCAACTTAATCAATTAAGATTATTAGTAAGATATTCATGAATGAAGGGCCCCGAGATTAAATCCAAACTTCGAACAAAAGTGATCTCTATTACTGAAGAAACTCATAGCTTGAGTCTACCACTTAACTCGAAAGACCCAAAGCCTGATATTAATTACCAAAGAACTAATCACTATTTTAAGCCTGGGCCCAAAAGGATACTAGTCCTCATGAGGTATCTATGAGTAACCTTATGACCACTGAAATGGTCACACCAGGTTGGAAATAGCTTGGGCTCGAAACAAGCCCAACTTCAATGGGGAATCCAAGTCAAGAAAGAAACTGAGGATCACATTTAAGCAATTTCAAAGAAGAAATAGTCAATCCAAAAAGGGCATTGGCAACTGATTGTATATTTACAGATTTTTAATTTGGGTCAAATGACAACAGAACCAATTTGTGAGAAAACCAAAATGCTAATATACAGGTTTTCCACTCTTTGGAAACCAGATTAAATACCTAGCTCTTACTGAATATAGATATACTTATGTGGACCAACATGTTAATCCCGTAGTTATTTTTATGCTTACCCAATGTTAAAATTCAAACTAATATTCAGGCTAAACTCTAATGGGATTTCGTGCCTCATGAACAAGCAGAAACTCAATTGAATAATAGATACATACATATCAAATCATAGTAGGATCTGAGAATTCCTTCAACTATCATGAATTACAAACCAAAATATACTACTAAAACTAACAGCTTTACAGTTCTTTACTGGTCTTAAGCACTCATTACTTGAGAAGATTAAAACCATCTCGAGCAATGACTATAAACCAAGTTACACAAATGTCCAGTTATACATGCCCCATTAGCACACCAGAAATAATAAACCCTACTGCTAATTCATAGTCTACGATTAATTACAACTTGATTCTTAGCAATTCGAAGGAGAAGTCAAATAAATTACTACTGAAAATATAACATGCATAGTATCATTACAGAAATGGCATTTCTAATGCGAGAAAAATCTTAAGAGGTAAAATAAAACTTCTCCATTCCATCTTCAGAAATCGATTTACATTTGGAGGTATACAGTGATACCTGATACAACAGATAAACAAAAGGCGATGAGCTTAAAACAAAAAAAACCAACAACAGAGATCAGCAACATCAATTCCAGCAGCCAGAACCCAAGAAATTCACAAAGATAACCAATAGATCAGTGATCTGACCATAAAATTACCTAGAAACAGGACTCAAACTCAAATTATTACTAATACTCACGCAAAAGCTTATTATTTTTATAGGTGGGGAATTCTAAAAAATTCATAGTGGTAATAGAATAGTGAAATTCTTTAATCTTAAACCGTTTATGATTCTCTTTTATTTCAGCCCCCTTTTTTTCTAATCCCTCCTAGCCTCTCTAAAACTGTAAAACAAGACAGGAATGTGCCTTTATATAGGCAAAACATAGGGCTTCTTTTCAGATCTTACTGTGCACCATTAGTCCCTTATTTACTGTCTTGCTACCAAGTCACACCATTATGATCCTACAATACTCGTTGTAACTCCTTCTAGGTGCTTTTGGTGGCTTCTAATTTCAGTTACTCCAGATTCCCTAGATTACCCTTTTTCAATTCTGAAAGTTACTAAGCCAAACCAACCCCATTACCTTGATAACCTGGTCAAGAAGTGACCACGGTTAACAAAATCTAGCCTATTCAACTATAACCAAACAGATCTAAAACTTGAACCAATTAAACGATTCAACTAATCATGAGATTAAATCTAAGAATTAATGGATTAAAAATTAATGGAAACTGAAACTAAGAACAAGTGGTCAGCAACAATTATGGGTTATTCAACAATAAAAAACACTAAATTAAAACAGAACAAAATTAAACCAAACTAATTCAGAAGTAGAATCACTTAAAACCTTAGATTTCTTTAATCAAGCCTGAACCAAAAAGATTAGTCGAGTCCAATTAACCAACCCAAGAATCAAATATATCAAGTAACAAGCTCATGCATCAGCGTGAGTCAAAGGAAAGAAAACAAGACGAGGCACCAATCGAACAAACAAAACTAGACCAATTCCAAAACTTGATAATCGCATTCAAACATGCATTTGTTCACCAAACTAATTTCCACCTATTAGGCAGAATCTCGACACCCTACTCAAAATGAACACAGGCGATGAACTACCAAACAAGGCTACCACATTTTGATTAAATTAAAGCCTAAACAGTAAGATAAATTAAAGTGAAGACTTAGCTTAAGTCCGGCTTGGACGTTAGCTTCAAAGGAGACTTCCATGCATACTCCAAAAGCCCTAGGTTTGGGGTTTTGAGCACTTACAAAGATGTTTGAGGGAGGTTGAACATGGATTTGCCGTGAGGGAGATGAGGGGGTCATCCGGTGTGATTTTGAGGCCATTTAATGGGTTAGGGTATTGAGTCAGGATTTTTATCCAGGATTCGAGAAATTCGACGGGGATTAGAAGGAACCTTAACCTGGATCCAGAAAGGAGAAGTGTAGGAGCATCTATGGTGTAATTTTGGAGGCGTTTTGCACCGGCACCGCCGTGGGCGGCGGATACGGTGGTCACTTATTCAAATTTTCAACGCATTTGAGGGGGCTTTGAGGGAAACTGATAGTGGGTATGAAAAGAGGAGGTTGAGAGGGTGGTGTGGTGTAATTTTGGGGTTGTTTGGAGTACCGCCGGCGGCGGAGGCAACTTTCGGCCGGCAACGTTAGGCGGAGGGCGGTGGGATTAGGGTCTGATGATTTGGACAAGGTACGACGTCTAATTTTTGGGGCAGGGGAGGGTTCGAAACTTATATGTATATGCTACACCCTGGGTTCATTACCATCAGATCAAAGAGAGATGAACATCCGTGATCAACTGGGTACCAAACTGCATCATTTTGAGGGGTTAGGGGTTTGGACCGGGTTATTTGTGGGTTGGGTCAGGCTAGAGATGGGTTTGGGCTGGCTTACCTTTTCTAAAATGGCCCAAATCTGGTCTTTTAATCAAGACCACATTTCAAATCATTTTCTTCTTCTTCTTTTATTTCTAAATGATTTTATTAAAACCAAATTAATATTAAACTTGATTTAAATCTAAAATTGGGATAATTAGTTTCCAAAAAAACTAAACCCTAATTTAAAAGGAAATTAAGACAAATTTGATACTTTAAAAGAAATGCGAGAGGAACCTATTTTATTATTATTTTTATTTTTCTATGCTATTAATTAATTACTGAACCTAGAAATGTGAAAACTGGTATCCTAAATGCAAAAAAATGCTATTTTTTGTTTTATTTTCTTATAAATTAAAATGCACTCAATATGCAAGCAAACACACAATTTATGCAATAAAATTCTAGAAATCACACAGATAAACAAAAATTCTAATTTTACGAATGTTTAGGAGTAATCTAAGTTAGGCAAAAATCACATGCTCACAGTAATTATCTCTCTCATACCTCAATTTGATTTTTTCCAAATTTTCTCTCTTATTCTAGAAACCGATGAATATGCAATCCGAAGTAAATAAATGTACAGGTAGCCAGTAAAATGCATCAAGATAGCCTTTTAATTTCGAGTAAACCTGTCTTAGATGGACCCAACCCATGTGTTGAGTCCCCAAAGTCAAATGCATGTGATGCAAACAAGGGTTCCTTCTACGGATTCGGTATAAGGTTGTGTTATACTAGGTTTAAAAACCTGGGTGTATTGTCCTAGACCTGGCTTACCCGAGTGGACAGCTCGAGCCGGGGGGGGGGGGGGAGCAGCATACCGAAAATACAGAAGCTTCATCGGCTTTACTTGTCCGAACCTCGTTCTAAAATTGGGATATTACTCTAACATAAAAGAAGTTACACGAAGTCCACACTTCCCAGATGATTTAGACGACTCAGAGAGAAGAGGGTTTTGTAACAATTTACATATAGTCCAATCAATATCAAAGCGGTAAAAAGCGGCATTTAGCACATTAGGCTCAAACATGTAAAAATCATATAATAAAAACAAGCCAACTATAACAGTTATTCTAAACTCGAATTCTTGAACCCTGAACCAGAGATTTTGGGTTCGGTCCCCAGCAGAGTCGCCAGAGCTTCCACACCTCCTTTTTATCCTACCCGAGGGGGATATAAGAGAGTTTTTTCAATTAAAGTGACATTATTCAAAATGAGATCATTTTATTTACCACAGCTACCACTTGCAATAGTTTATTTTATGGTGTCCCAAGTCACTCATTTATTTTAAAAATCCCAATTCAAGGAAATTTTTGAATTTATTTAAAATTCTGCGAACTAGAAATTTTAGATAAGGAATTCTATTAACCCAAGAGAATGTATTAGGCCTTTTCGGGTTTCGTGGTTCTAGCACTATCACATAAACTATTAATAATTATCCTATTATATGATTTACTACACGTTTTAAACCTATTGTACATTTTTGGCTTTATAACCACTTTTAATTAATTTAAAACCGCTTTTAGAATTCATGGAATTATTTCTTGAAAAGATTGTTTTGGAATACTCCACGAACCATGCTACATGAAATTCACCTGTGATTCACGATATGTTTATTTTATAAGAATTTGAAGTTGTTATAATCGGGTTACATGAAATGCACCCCCGATTTAGTAATTAGGTATCACAACTACGTCGCAGGAACCATATAATTTTGCGATGAGTGTTTAAAAATATTTTTTCTAAGGGGAATCAGCAATCATAAGTTGTATTGGGCTGGAGTTTGGCCCAGGAGGAAGGGACTCAAAAGCGTCTTTTTGAGTCCGAATAGACGGGCCCATATTGGGCTTATATTTAGGTGGGTCCAGTTACTACATATTTTCTAGCTAGGACTATCCACCTCAACAATTAACCCTACTTGCACATTTATAACAATTATATTTCGATCTGCTATTTAAGTAAAAAAAATCAAAATTTAAAGATCAAAGCACAGTTCTAGTTTGAAAATTGATCACATGACCTGCAAGATAAAAGAAGCATACATTTATATCATGATCTATAAGGAAAAATAAAAGAAAGCTTTTTAAAAGTGGATTTTAGGCTTAGGGCCGAGGCCTAATGGCATTGACCCATATTCATTTACGGTTAGTTTTTCGTCTGGGCCTCAAGTTCAGCCCTACTTTAATCAAATGATAGCCCTTTTACCCTTACAAATTGGGCTCACAACCTGACCCATTATACTACTATACTTATGAAAGTATTGTTACACTCTTAACAGTAGTTAAAAAAAATTAGAATCTCACTCGTTACAACACTTCATACAAAATATAGCTTTCTAAAAATCTAGAAAGAAAAAACATTACATGATAACCTATTAAGTACATAAATTACTACACTATCCACTAATCTATTACAACTCACATATGATTGATGGACCAGTGAACACATACCTCTGTTGGACATGATTTATTAATCAAAGTTGGTCCTCTCACATGAACCACATTAGATTTCAGCATGTTATACAGTAAAAGTTTAGATTCTTAGCCTTTGGACCTGCTGATTTGACCAACTAGTGACCAAATCTGCAGGTTTTGGCTCATGATTTGCAAACAAACCCCAAATGACCTCAAACTAACCATCACTCCAATTATTAACAGGAGGACAAAGGGGCATAAATGACCAAAAAAAATTGTTACTCAGAAAAAGAAAAAAAAGAATACTAAAGAATCATCTTTAAACCAAATTATATTCAGGAGGGAATTCAAGCATCAATGTGTGGATCAAAACTACTCAAGCCAGATTATTTCATACTTAAAATTCAGAGCAATAGAAGAAGAAACTAATCAACTTCATCTCAACACAATCAAATAGCTAACATGTAATTTATGCAACCTTTATTTGTATTATCTTGTAACAAAATATATAGGGAGAGTGGTTGAATTCAGTACCTTGAACAACAACAACCAAAAACTAGCCAATAAAAGATGAATAAAACTGGCAGAAGGACTTATAAGAAACAGAGCTACAAAAGAAACCAGACAGGCCAGCAACCAAGAATCAAAACCAGATTTCAACATTAGGTATTCAACAGTAAAACCCCAAAGAGAAAACCAAGAAAACCTTCACTTCAAAGCATTCTTATCAGCTTATGAAGATCAGAAATAAGAACTTTTTGAATGTTTTTCGTTAAATAAAAAAATCGAGGAAATCAACTCTTTTTCAAAACAGTAGCTGAACTTGAGAGTGTATTTTCTAGGGTTTCTAAAATCTGCCTTTATTTTCAGAGGAATGGTGTCAGGCTGTCTAGGATAGGTATTCTTTAAGAATATTCATTATCATATAACTAAAACTGGTATTATCCTTTTTCACATCCCGGGTACAGTTGTCCCTTTTATCCTATTTTCATCATCTTTTACAACAGCTAGGATAGTTGTACACTTTTTAGAAACTTCTCTTCCTAGGTATTTTCTGAAAAATTGTCCTAACTCTCGTTTAATTCAAGTAAGTCCCCATGAGTTCTAATAATCTACAAATCAAGGACAATAGTCATCAAAGTATCAGAATCCAAATCAAAAGGGCAGACAAAGCCAAAAGGATGCAATTTAAGCTTAAGATTAAACCTAATGAGTAGACAAAAGTGATTATCTAATTAAATCTAAACAAGACTAAACTTAAACGGCTAAATGCATTTACACAGTAAGTAACTCAAAAATTACCATATAAACAAAACCTCAAAGAAATCTTAGAAGTTAAACTATTCAAGTGATGAATTAATATGCTGGGATTTTAATTACAGAATATGGGAGGGGAGCAACAAGAGATAGAAACAAAGACAACATCAACAATTCAACACCAATCTTAGTTAATTAAAACCATGAAAATTAAAATGAAGTCTCAACATGCTTGGACTAATCTAGTAAACTAACAATTAACAATTTAAAAGCGAGAAAACCCCTGAAATCATGTGGTTTAACATAAATGCTTAAACATGAAGAGGAATCAACAAAAAATACAAAGAAAACTAAAGAAAAGGTAGAAGAAATTACCTATTGCTTATTTTTTTCAAAAATAAAACTGGACCATCTTCGAACTCTGACCCAATTTTTTGGGGGTAAAATTGAACTTTAGATGGCCATGAGTCGATTGCTCTTATCAAGAGCAATTGATTCATGGAATTCTTGGGTTCAAAGGACCCAAAAACTACTAGAAATTGGAAGTGGAAAAAGTTAGGGTTCCTGGGGTTTCAAATTCAAGTTTCGAGAAGATTAGGGCTGATTCGAAGAGGATTGATGGTAGTTTAGGTTCATAGGGGTGCAGGGATAGTAGGGTGTGATTTTGGGGCCGTTTGGGTGATTTGGGGTTTTGGGGTTTCGAATATAGATCTAAAACTCTAAGTGTTTGGTGATGATTTGAAGGAAACGGGTTAGAGATCGAAAACGGTAGGGCAGGGAGGTCATAAGGTGTTAATTTGGTGGTGTTTGGAGGTGTTTCGCAGCCGTGAGGTGATTTCTGGTCGGCGGACCACAGTGGAGACGACGAAGTATATGAGGGCAGCTAGGGTTTCGAGTTTATGAGTTTGAGGGATAAAGTGAGAAAGAGTTTCTAGGTTTGGGGGTGGGTTCAGACAGTCTTATACTTTTTTTAATCCTTTTTTTAATTTCCTTTTTTTAAATTAAAACCCAAAATTAATCTAAATTGTAAAACAAACTAATTATCTAATTTTAATAATTATAAAAATTATTTGATCCTAAATTAAATGAGAAAAATCAATAATTTAAAAGGTAAAACATGTAAAATAAGCCATTTTGTGATTTTTAATTTTAATAAATAATTAATTAACTATTAATTTTAAAAGTATAGAAACAAATCTAAATGCAATGCATGGTATTTTTGATATTTTTTGTGGTTTTTATACAAAATTAAACGTGCACAAAAATGCAAACAATTAATAAAATCCTACAAAATCCTATAAAATAGCAAATGCTTGGAAAAATGTCTATTTTCTTTTATTTTTTAGGAGTAATTCATATAGGACAAAAATCACATGCTCACAAGGTCCAACAAAATAAAAGAATTACATAATATCCAATTAAATACTAATCTAGTGAAAAAAGGGTAGAAAGTTGTGTTGAATGTTATAAACAAGGTATCAACGAGGTTACAAGAGCCATCGACTAGTTTAGTGTAAAAATAGCACGGCTTAGTCAGTTTTCGGACTGGTCATTCAAAAATAGTCAGCATTTGCTAAGTCATTAAAAAATAACCATTATTTTCTTGCAAGAGAGACCGGTCCTGCATAATATACTGGAGTTCGGTGCACCTGTGCATGAACTTCCAGCATATTATACTGGACCGATATGTTTTGCTGGCTCCAGTATAATATACTGGAACTTCAGTATATTTTGCTGGAACTTCAGTATATTTATATTGGAGTTCAAGCAAAGTATACTGGAGTTCCAGTATACTTTGTTGTAACTCCAGTATAATATATTGGAGTATTTTCCGGATTTTAAATAGTGTTTTCGTTCAGATTTATTTATACATGAAAAGTGGTTAAATTTTGATGATTTTCCAAACTATGACTATTTTTGAATGATCACTTATTAATCTAATTATTTTTTGAATTTCTCCCTAGTTTAGTTCTTATGTGAGTGGACTCATAATAAATAATAGAGAATGTCCTAACTCTTGGAATTGGACCTGTCCATCCTTGTGGTCGACCTTCTGGCGTTGTTGGTCAACTACGGAATGTTTAGATCTGGTTCTATTCACTATCGCATCACATGAAAACATTGTGGGATGTTTGTATAATTTTCACATGTATGGATGGATCTATGTCTTTGTTGTCCTTTTTGTATGTAATCTCTGTTAAGTGTTTTAGAGATCTGTATAGTTTGGTGTGACTATTTGATACGGTTAAGTTTTTATCAAATTTCACTATGTTAGAAGAATTTATTCTCTACGTAACTTACACAATACAATTTGATTTGAATATAGGGAAATGGGTTAGTGCTAATCAACTTTCGTGATGTAAAATTAATTTGAGCTAATTGTTATAGATCAATCACATTTTTTATCACGAAATCAATCTCATATGCAATCTTTCATGTGCCAAACGTGAAATACAACTATTAAATTAACATTTATAATCCCCCTACACATGCCAATGATATTGGATATTTTTGTATTTTGTCCACAATCAAAGAATATTAGAAACATTAGAAATAATTCTACATTTTTACAAAGTAAAGAAACAGGGCCATGAAAATGCAAACATTTACCGTTCCAAGGCTTTGATTTAATGGTAAAAATGTAGCGCGTGATATATATATTAGAAGTACGTCATGGTATCAACCCTACCATAAACAAAATCTTGACGATCTTTTGAACTGTTCAAAACTACTTCAAATCCAACGAAAAAATTGATCATGAAGCTAAAGAACCACAAAATATAATTAAGATTTAACTAACATTTCACACCGTCTACATGTAGTTTAACATGTTTTGATATTTACCCTAATTTATTTTTCCGGTACAACAACAATAATGACCCAGTAAAATCTTGTAAATGAGGCATGGGAAAGCTAGTGTGTACGCCGACCTTATTTCTACCCCAATAGAGTAAAAATGTTATTTCCGATAAACCTTCAGCTCAAGAAGACGAAAGAGATATCAATACCATTAACAAAAATCAGAGAAATAATAACATCACATGAACCAGTAAATAGATGAAAAGCAAAAATCATAACTCTAATTTATTTTTCCCGTGATTACATAAATTACTTTTTAAATGACCTGATAGCGTAAAAAATTCACTCTTTAGACATTCAATGTGCAAAAGTTAATGACAATATAATATAACTAGTAAAAAGCCTGTGTAATTAGTTGTTGTAACCTTCCATTAACTCACAATAACCATTTCTTTTAATTAACAGTACAAAAAGTAACAATATAAATATGTAACCAAAAAAGACTCAAGAATCAATATGAGATGACTTTGAAATCTAACAAACCACTGAGTGGTATTGTACTGGGTCGTACTTTTTTTTTTTTTTGAAATCTAACAAACCCAAGAAATTGACACCCAAAAAAAATGAAAGAACAATCCCAAATTGTAATATTTCAAGATCTACAACAAGCTTTCTTTTCTGGGATAACCTGTGCAGGACCAGGTACAAGAATTTTCTTTCCAGTTAAAGATGCCGTATTATCATTTGCTGAATCATCACCCGCAGCAAGATTCTTCTTATTCACAATGTTGAAGATCTCTGTCAAAACGGTAAAGAAGGCATCCTCGACATTTGTGGCTTCCATTGCAGAAGTCTCTAAGAAGAATAATACCTCTTTCTGCGCGAATTCTTTAGCATCCTCGGTTGGAACAGCTCGTTGATCTTCAAGATCGGTTTTGTTTCCGATCAGCATAATCACGATGTTCTTGTCAGCATGCGCACGTAACTCTTCAAGCCAGCGTGGAATGTGATCAAATGTTTGGCGTTTTGTGATGTCGTATACCAACAAAGCTCCAACAGCTCCTCTGTAGTAAGCACTCGTGACAGCTCTATATCTGATCATAACAACAAAACAATAACCAAGTTAATAAAAGCTGTCAAGACTCTGAACCTTCAATTATATCCAGTCCGAGCAGGGGCGAAGCTACATTGTCCTAAGGGTGGTTGAAAACCCTTTGTCGAAAATTACACTGTGTACATACCGGGGAATTATTTTTACTTTTGTCAAGTTTGAACACCTTTGGGGAAATTCTTGGCTTCGCCGCTGAGTCCGAAAGCAGTCATAGACAATCAAAACAATGAGGCAAAATGGATATCTCTGACTATCTAAGTTCAATATGCCTAAGAAAGAGCTAATTCCAAGCATCATATAATAGATAAAAAGGAATTAGTATTAGCGGCGATCATATAACTGCAGTAAGTTGTAACAGCCCAGCACGCTAGTGATATTGCTCGCTCTGGGCCTGGGCACGGGTTTAAAACGCGTCACTAGGATCTACGGCTTGCCAACTTATATACCCAGCATCCCTCTTGTGTTTTGTTGATGTAAGACTCTGTAGAGAGTTTTGGGAGAAGTAATTTTCTTGTATTGCTCGCAAAAGTATATATAGAGTACAAGAGGTATCAAATCCTACCAACTATAGGACTGTACAATAATGGAAGAAATCAAATCCTACCAACTATAGGACTGTACAATAATGAAAGAATATTCTACCAATAATAAAAAGATACACACAATATATTCTAATACGCCCCCTCAAGATGGAGGGCCGGAGGACACGCCAATCTTGGACATCAGCAGAAGAAGCCGAGGATGAGATAAGTGCTTGGTGAGAGCATCAGCAAGCTGATCAGCAGAGGATACGTGAGCAACACGAAGAGACTCATTCTGAACCAATTGACGAACAAAGTGATAATCAATGGAGATGTGTTTCATGCGCGAATGGAACACAGGGTTGGCACAGAGGTAAGTGGCGACAATGTTGTCGCTGTAAATGACAGGAGCAGCCGAAAGAGGGACATGAAGCTCGCGCAGCAGTGAATGAAGCCAACGGACTTCAGCGGCAGCAGAAGCAATGGCACGATATTCAGCCTCAGTAGAAGATCGTGCAACGGAACGCTGCTTTTTGGAGCTCCAGGAAATAGGATTAGGCCCCAGAAAGACAACATAGGCACCAGTTGAGGAGCGGTCATCACAGTTTCCACCCTAATCAGCATCAGAGAAACAATGCAGAGGTATAGCAGATGAAGGACGCAACCAGACTCCGAAGTCACGCGTCCAATTCAAATATCGGAAGAGGCGCTTAACTGCACCCCAATGAGTGACAATAGGAGCGTGCATGAACTGTGAGAGTTTATTCACAGCAAAGGAGATATCAGGACGAGTGAAGGAGAGATACTGGAGGCCCCCAAGGGCCTGTCGATAGGCGGATGCGTCGGCAGGAGCCGAGCCATCGGCCAGATGAAGGCGGGTGGACGCCGCTGTTGGCGTCTGAACAGGGTTGGATTCCAGCATATTATGACGAGTCAAAAGATCAACAACATACTTACGCTGAGAAAGAAAACACCCCTTGGAGCTGCGCAGAACCTCAACACCAAGAAAGTAGCTTAGATCACCCATGTCTTTAAGAGAAAATTTAGTCCCAAGAGAGTCATTCACACGGTTCAAGAAGGCAGAGTCATTACCAGTCAATATGAGATCATCAACATATACCAAAAAATAGGCTGTAATACCAGAATGCTGAAAGACGAAGAGCGAAGTGTCAGAGGTAGTGTTGACGAAACCCATGGCCAAAAGGCATTGGCGGAGCTCACTGTACCATGCCCGGGGTGCCTGTTTGAGACCATAAATAGCTTTCTGTAACTTACAGGCATAAGATGGATAGGCTTTGTCAACAAAACCCGGCGGTTGTGCCATATAGACATCCTCTATAAGCCTCCCGTGGAGAAAAGCATTATTCACATCCATTTGACGAAGAGGCCAGCCCTTGGATACAGCTATACTGAGAACCAAACGCACAGTTGCTGGCTTAATAACCGGACTGAAAGTCTCCTGGAAGTCGACACCTGATCGCTGATGAAAGCCTTTCATAACAAGTCGGGCTTTAAACTTATCCACATTACCGTCAGGCTTTCGTTTGATACGATAAACCCACTTGCAGCCCACAACATTCTGTGAAGAATCAGGTGGAACAAGATCTCAGGTGCCATTCCGTAGCAGACCATCAAACACCAATGACATAGCAGCGCGCCAGCGCTCATCAGACATAGCACTAGACAAAGTCTTAGGTTCTGTAACAGCTGGAGAGGATACAGCAGACATACCAAACTTCTTGTTGGGCGTAAAGATGTCATTTTTGCTGCGAGTTTGCATGTGATGACCACCCTGAGAGGATGAAGGTGGCGGCATAGTGGGTGTAGCAGCGGCGGGGGCCGCTGGCGGTGCCGTAAGAGGCGCTGGTGGCTCGGGCGATGGCGCCGGCAGTGCGTCCGGTGAAGGATCGCTAGTGGGAGCGGCGGCAGGTACTGGCGGAGGCAGCGGAAGGACTTCTAGGGTGACCGGAATGGGTACGGGTGGAGACTCGGGGTTAGACAATTTGGAGAACGGGAAGATATCTCCATGAAAGGTGACATGACGCGAGACGAAGATTTTAGACGTTGAGGGATCAAAGCATAGATATGCGCTTTGAGTAGATGAGTAGCCGAAGAGAACACAGGCACGAGATCTGGGTTCCATTATATGTGAGGTGTAGGGCCGAATCGGAGGGAAGCATTGACAGCCGAAGACACGCAGTTTGGCAAGGTTGGGGCGCCTATGGAAGAGAGACTCAAAGGAGGAGATCATCGAGAGATTTGTCTTGGGAAGACGATTAATGAGATAGACTGCTGTGGCAAAGGTATAAGGCCAGTAAATGAGAGGGACAGAGGCATAATGAAGGAGAGTGAGACCACTATCGACAATATGACGGTGATGGCGTTCAGCATAGCCATTGTGTTGAGGTGTATGAGGAGATGAAGTGAGATGTGAGATGCCATGGGAAGCAAGAAAAGAGCGTAAAGTTAGGAATTCACCCCCATTATCAGTATACAGAGTAATGATTTTAGTAGAGAAGTATTTTTCGACAATGGACTTAAAAGTGTGGAAGGTTTGTAAGACATCAGATTTACGGCGTAAAGGGAAAAACCAAACGTACTTAGAAAAATGATCAACAAAAATGACATAATATTTAAATCCTTCATTAGAAATAATTGGAGAGGTCCATACATCAGAAAAAATAAGCTCCAGCGGAGTAGTAGAAGATAAACTTGACTCAGAGAAAGGTAACTTATGACACTTATGAAGCTTGCAAGAGACACAAGCAGAATCAGACACACTACTGGACGCTATACTGCTACAACAACAACAACTACCCAGTATAGTCCCACAAAGTGGGGTCTGGGGAGGGTAATATGTAGATGTGCCTTACCCCTACCCGAAAGGGCAGAGAGGCTGTTTCCAATCGACCCTCGGCTCAGTGAAGGAAATGAACAACAAAAACAAAAACAACAAAAGAGCATTAGTAACTTCAACATAAATAGCGTAAATAATTATCTAAACATAAAAACCTAAAAATAAAAAACATAAAAACTATAAATAAAATAGCATGCGATAATATCAGACAGTAACTAGCATAAGACAAAATCCAATACACAAATCATCTATGAATAGCCCTGCCAAGCCTCACCCAGCCCCGGGTGAGGAGTATGAAAAACTCTAGGGGCCCCTATCCCACAATCCTGATACTAGACCTCCATACTTTCCTATCCAGGGTCATGTCCTCAGAAACCCGCATTCTAGCCATGTCATGCCTAATCACCTCTCCCCAATACCTCTTAGGCCTCCCTCTGCCTCGCCGTAAGCCGACCATCGCCAGCCGCTAGACGCTATACTGCTAGAAGACACTAAATGACGTAGGATTTTAGCTGACGGATGACCAAACCGAGAATGCCATAATGACGCAGGGAGCTTTTGTGCCGTGACGGCGGACGGGAGACGGGAAGCCGCCGGCCAGTAGTAGGCGTCGTTCCTACGTGGGCCGCTGACGAGTGTTGCCTACGTGCGACGATCCTTCACCTGAAAATAAGTATCAGAAAAAACAACATTAACATTATTGTGACGACATAATTGAGCAACAGAGATCAAATTTTTACGAATATGTGGAACACAGAGAGCCCCAGGCAATAAAAGAGATGAATAACTGAAAAGTTGGCCAGTATGTGTAATTTTTAAACCTTCACCGTTACCAATAACCACATCATCGAAACCAGTGTAAGGACTGTGAAGAGACATGTTGGCAAGATCATTGGTCATGTGATGAGTGGCACCAGAGTCCAGGATCCAATCAGATGGAGAGTGGTGGGCAGTGTGAGCAGCCGGATAAGATGACGCAGCGTATGCTGGTCGCGGCAGTGGTCCACCGTGAGGGGGCTGATTTGCGCCGGAAATAGGATAGGACAGACAGCGGCGCGCGGAGTGGCCAAATTCACTGGAGAGCTGGCACTTCCCATTGTACCCGCGAGATTGGTCATTGTTGGAGTAAGCACCGCAGCCGGAGGATAAACCACGGCCGCGCCCGCGGCCACCGAAGCGGCTACGGCCGGACTGCTGTCCGGCAACGAAGGCAGCCGACGGAGCCAAATCAGATGCGGCGGAGGTGGCCGGCGCACGGGCAGTAATCTGAGCCTCCATGCTTAACAGCTTGTCATGTAATTCAGCAAAAAAGCGATTGGAGATTCACGGGCTTGGATAGCATGAGAGAGCTCCATATACGGATCATCAAGACCATTTAGAACCTTAATGACAAGATCCTCATAATCAACAGTAACACCCAGGAGAGATAATTCATCCACAATCACGCGAATACCGTGCATAAAATCAGTAACAGATTTAGAACCTTTTACCGGATTATGGAGCTGTTGTTTGAGAGCCATGATACGACCACGAGAAGCAGTGTCGTATGTGCGCACAAGGAATGTCCCAGGCCTCTTTAGAGGTTTCCGCGGTGGCAATAAAGGAGATGATCATCGGTGTGATCGACGAGATGATGGCACTGAGAATAAGATTGTCCTGGCGAATCCAGTAAGGATATGCTGGATTGGGGGAAGTTACCTCCTTGTCGACGACAGTGGCTGGTGGGCACGGCTTCGATCCGTCCAAGAAGCCGAGGAGGTCGTAACCCGTAAGAAGGGTTCGGAATTGGAATTTCCACGCCAGGTAATTAGTGGAATCCAATTTAAGTGGGATCTGAGCCGATGCATTGACGGCAATCGGCAGGAGAAGATCGTTGGATGTCGTAGCGGCCATGAAGCGCGAGGCAGAGGAGGCGCAGATCGACGCCGAGAGAGAGAGGGCTGCCGGTTAGTGCAGCGGTGACGCGGCAAGATGCCGGAGAGAGGCGGTGGACCGAGAAGGTCGGCGGCGGCGGCGCGGGTAGGGAGGAATTAGGTTTCTTTGGCGATAAGCCACTGGCGTATGATACCATGTAGAGAGGTTTGGGAGAAGTAATTTTCTTGTATTGCTCACAAAAGTATATATAGAGTACAAGAGGTATCAAATCCTACCCTATAGGACTGTACGATAATGGAAGAAATCAAATCCTACCAACTATAGGACTGTACAATAATGAAAGAATATTCTACCAATAATAAAAAGATACACACAATATATTTTAATAGACTCTGTCTTAAGTCTGGGGTGTTACGTAAGTCATATCGCATGTATTTGCTTGCTAAGGCAATTAGATAATTTGAGATTTTTCTTCCAAATAAAAACAAGATCTAGTTCAGAGCATGCATATTTTGCACATGATAAGTGAGAACCCAAAAGTACCATATTAAGGCAAGATTCAAGTTTGCATGGATGTATTCAAAAATGTTATTTATGATCCCCTCCAAGATAGCACTTTTTTCTATGACGTAAGTTAACACATTAAAAGGCATCAAGCAGATGCAAAGGTTACAAAGAGAGATTAGGTTCCCTACCATAGCACCTTATCCAATATTAGGGAACATTAGAAGAACCTGATCTAAAAGAGATACTTCGAATGTCTTAGTTAATCCAAGGACCACAGAATAGCTGATAAAGAAAACTGGACATGACCAATCCCCACTCCCACCTCCAAAAAATAAAAGGAAAGAAAGAAACGTCTGATAGCCAAGAGCTGAAGTAACTGGAAGCGAATAATTAAATAAATTGCTGCCTGCAGGGATTTAGTCTAGTGGCAAGAGCGCAGGGGGTGATGTGCACATTAGGTGCGCGCCATGGATTCGGACCCTGCCGTAGCCAATATTTAAGTGGAGAAGAATAGAGGGGCGAACCCATCGAACCATGCACCAGTCTGCACTCGAGGATGTCTCAGTTATTAAAAAAAACTTAACATGAACTGCTTGGAACCTGTATTTCAGCTTAAGTAAAGTAATAGTCATTGCTAATTTCCCCTCTAAGAAACGATTGCTAGATTAATTTGGAAGAAATTGCAGCCCTGTGTCAATGATGGTGACTATCAAAGTGGCACAAGTCATTTAGTATGAGGGGTAAAATTGACACAATCCTACAGTAAGAGTGATTCTATAGACATCTATAGGGGATACTGTAACATTTTAAGGTCTGTAGTGCTATACTTAAGTTTTATCGTCTATCCACTCTTGATATGATAGAGAGTGCAGGAAGCCTAAGAAACTATTACTCATTAAGAAGAAAAAGAAAAACTAACAACCTGGATCTCTTAGTAGGAGTAGCATTTATATGAGTTTATTTACAAATTCACCAATATCAAACTTTTCCGCAGGTGATGTTAGAAAACTAAACAGTCGATAAAACTGATAGCAAAAGCAAAGCTCACTTCACAGTTTTGTAAAATAGCAATCAGATGAAAGATGGAGTATCTAAAAGGCATCTGAGAACTTGATGTAATACTAATGTGCACCAAGTTGCAAGTCAAAGTTTCTTCAAAAAACATTATTGTATGTGAGGCTTGAATCTTCACTTTATCGAGTCTGACCTGATTCACCTCTTTTACTAATCAAGTTAACTTCAAGTTTCTAAACTCAAATTTGTACATTATCCACGATCCAAAGTCAGCGTCAAGTCTCAAATCTCAAGTGATCTCTCTCCACATAACAGACTAACGTGCCAAATTACCAAAATCGTAAATTTAAGCATGAGGAATACAACTAGCATACCATGGTTTTACTAGTTGGGCTACTAAAAACATTTCTACCTCCCCAAGGTAGGGGTAACGTCTGCTTGCGTACACGCTACCCTCCCAAGACCTCACTTGTGAGATTTCACTGGGTTTGTTGTTGACTACCAAAAAACATTTCCTTTTCAGAGAGATCTACTTGAAAAGGAAGTGAAGTTCTCAAAACTCAAAATTCAAGAATGTACAGTTCAAACCCAAATAATCAATCAAACATAGCAAATACAAAAATCTAGTCCGCAAATTACAGCTCTGAATAACCTAAAATGAAAACATTACTAACTAAATCTCTTATAAGATTCCAGCAGCTTCAAACACAGAGCAAAAGAAAGAGAAAGGGGGAGATCAAAGTGAAAAAGACAGCACTAAATAACAAAAAAACACAATTCAGTAAACTTCTCTACTTAAAACTCCCACAAAAAGTACACCCTCTCTTGCATTTTATATGGCATTACATTTAAAGGACTCCAAAAAACTTTTTTTTTATTCTTTGAAAGCCATTTACTCATACATTTTTAGTCATTAAAAGACATTAAAAGGGGGTGTTGTTGAGCTACAAGATTATTTAGCCTCTAAGCCTAAACATAGACATTGATATTGGTGGATATTGGGTTGTATATACATTGTATATTTTGTATATCGTAGACTTAGATAGCTATTTTGGGCCTTGGTGTATTCTGAGCGCAATTCTTTATACTTGGGCCGTCTGACCCGACCCAAGTTATATTATTTTGTGTATATCTATATAGGGACAGATATTTTGGGGTTAAGCGATTCATTTTCACTCTCGGTTATTCCAGAGAGTTCTACCAACTTCTCTCTCAACTTCTCTCTTTCTCTCACCGTGTTCTTCATTATTTTGCCTTCAATCTATACGTTTTCAGGTGTATGTGACAACCTTGGCGAATCCCCCACCGACAAAACACGAGAGAGATGCAGGGTATATAAGTAACAGACCTTAGACTATAGTGACACGTTTTAAGGCGTGCGGCCTAAGCCCAAAGCACAATATCACTACGGGACTGAGCTGTTACAATTACTTAACTTTACTATTTATGTAATCAGTCAGTTCAAAAACAATGGAAAAACCAGAGAAAGCAAACATTGACAACTACAGCAACAAGCTTATAACAAAACAAGAAGAACTAAAAAAAGATTCAATTTTTCAGAGTCTCCCCAAGAGCAAAAGGGGAAGTTATTGGAGGGAAGGACGCCGGGGTCTATTTGAAAACAGCCTCTCTACTCTGCCGGAGACCCCAGTGGGACTGGGTTGTACTTTTTTTTTTATATAACTAAAAGAGCAAAATCCTGATTGTATTGTACTTTTTTTTTATATAACTAAAAGAGCAAAATCCTGATTGTACCTTTCTTGACCAGCAGTGTCCCAGATCTGAGCTTTAACAGACTTATGTTGAATAACAAGAGTCCTTGTCTGAAACTCAACACCAATAGTAGGTTTGGAATCAAGACTAAACTCATTTCTTGCAAAACGAGCCAGTATTTGAGACTTTCCTACTGCTGAATCACCTATTAATACCACCTTAAAAACATAGTCTATTTTTTGACTTGCATCACCATAGCCTCCCCCACTTGCCATTTCTTTAGGCCTAGAAATTCTGTCTTAATCAGCAGAAAAATGGAAGAAGATGGTGAGCAGAGACCAGAAGAGAGAGGGAACAAATGTTGGTTGTGTCTTAACTAGGATCTTGCTGTCACTTGTTGTAGTGGTGTGTGGGAATGAAATCTGCAACTATTATCATTAATTTAATATTTTAAGTATTACTCAAACCGTTCCCTTATTATCTTAGCCTATTTCCTTTTTTGTCAATTTAAAAAGAAGACCTCTATTTAAATTTAAAAATAATTTAATTTAGACTTATAATTTTAAATTTAATAAAAAACTTTTGTAATTACAAAAAATACTCTGAACCCTTTTTTAACTTATTTATGACCATAAATTTTAAAAATTTTTTATCTTTTTTTAAATTCCGTACCCAATCAATCGAATTCACATAAACTAATCCCCAATTAGATTTAATAACTCACTATATCTTAATTTATGCGGCGGAGCTCGGTTTTTGAAAGTTAAATTTGGACATAAATTGTTTAAATAAAATTTATATATTTAAAACCTATGTAAAAAATACTATAAATCACAGAAGTTAACTATTTTAAAATATCTAAACAATCATCAAAAAAACTTGGTTAACTCTCAAAATCCAACATCACAAGTAGGGAGAAGGGGCCTGTTTGGCCATAAAAAATTCACTTTCTGGGAATTTTTTTCACTTTTTTTTTAAATAAGTATTTGGCCATGAAATTTTAAATTTTCACTTGAAGATGAGTTTCAGAATTATTCGAAAATTTGAAAAACTCTAAAAAGTTATTTTTCAAAATTCCTACTTTATATCACTTAAAAAAAATTCAAAAACAATTTAAAAATATATTCATGTTGAAACATAATTCTAATTTTCAAATATCATTTTCACTTAACAACAAAATTTCCGCTTTTCCTTAGGAATTCTACCATTCTTTATGTCCAAATGCTCACTAACTGTTTTGAGCTTCGAAAATGAAGTCACCTTCAGTGTGAAGGATTCTTAGAGACAATTGACAACATTCACAGTACCGAAAAACGACTTTATTTTATGCAACCTCAAAATTCGTTTTAATATCTGTTCTTTGGTCTATAAAGGTGAAAATCAATTATATCATTCAACTTTGCTCTAAAAAATAAACTTCACCATTAACTTTAAGCAATAATTATTCTTCCCCCTCTTATTTTATATAATATCAATTTGCCCTTAACATTTTTAATCCTCCATTTATATAATACCTTTTTATATTATATAGAATAATATATTTTTTTTAACCTAGGCATTTTACCTATAATTTAAATAATTTTCTACCTTAGTGTAGGTTTTTATTTAAGTTCATTAACATTATAAGTAAAATAATATTTTCATAATTTTACTACAAAATCTAATGCTATATTTTTATGATTTTTATTTAAAATATTACGTGTGTTATGTATGTATATATGTGAATGTGGGTGTACACGTATATTTATGTTTCACCCTCTCTTATTCTCTATTATCTATATATATAGATAAATGAGTTTTGATCATTATTAACGAAAAAATATTTAAATTATATTAGAATGCATTTACAATATAAATAGATTTTAGAATTCAGTAATAAATTTGTCTCTATTTTTATTAATTATTTTATATTACTTGCATTGAAATATATTTATCAGAACATTACTCACTTTTATTGTCACTTTATAAATATTAATATTTATTAGATCTTCGATTGCTATAAATAAAATTAAATTATTTTTATTCTGCTTATTTATTTCATTAGAACATATTATTTAATTGCTATTTCTCACTCTTCTTTTTTCGTTTTAGAAATAGTTTTTCTTCTTTCTGCATGTACTTTTATTATATAAATTAAAAAAATAAAAGAAAAATATCCTGATTTAAAAAAAAAAGAGAATGTTGATACCTAAGGGAAAAATAGGTATTTGAAAAAGTTAATGGCATAAAAGAGGGAAGAATGACTATTGTTCAATATTGAGGAGGGAATTTGATTTTTAAAAAATAGTTGAGGGGTGTAATTAATTTTTCTCCCGTTTATAAGGGTAGGAAAATAATAAGATTTTTTTAAAAACATTTAATAGGTGGTCATGTATTTCTTCTTTAAGACAAAATGTTAAGGGACCATGTTTGTTGTTTTAGGATGGAGTGAGATGAAGGTTAAACAAATAAATAAATAAATAATTCGTGAAGAAGAATAGCGGCAAGTGAATTTGGTACTACAATTGACATGTATATCGACTATCTTATTATGAACTAAAATTATAATCATTTTATGTTGTTTAGTCAAGAAGAGTTTAAAAATGTTGCGGTAAAATCAAATTGTTATATTTTCAAGTTTCTTTCTTTATTTCCATTGCCAGGATAAGATTTTTCACAATCCTTAAGAAAAAATTTGATTATGTGTGCAATATGACTAATTTCATTACATGTATTAATTAATTTATTGTGCGTATGAATGATAATATAGAAATGATAGGCCTAACCAAGAACAACAACAATAAACTAGTGTGTGGGATTTGGAGGGATAGAATAAACGCAAATCTTATTCATATTTTATGAAAATAAAATATTATTCCCGATATTCTCAATTTAAGAAAAAAAATATATAATAACAAGAAACGGTAACAAAAATACGATAATAGATTAACCTAAGAGAAAAAGAATAGGTCGAACCAATCAAACTATATATCTTGAACATTAAGCATAAAATCACGTACGCGATAGATACATACAAAATAATATTGAGGCATATTTACTTCTGGAATTACTTGATGTGAGATTGCTGTTGGAGCATGTGCACCAGTTTTGGAGTATAAGCAGTTAAATCAAAGAGGGACATACTATATAATTGATTGGTTGAATCATAAATATACATGAAAATTTTTATTATTCGTTGGCAAGTAAGTTGGTTTTAAAGATTGACTGAGGAACTCAAGCATGAACCAGGTTTATCTATAATGTACACAGATACAAGCAGGTTCAAGCATAAGGAATGTATGTGACAGAGATAAGCTTAACTTATAATATCTTATATCTCCTGATCGAAAAGGTTGCATAATTGATAAGGAGAATGACTCCTTACTCAAAGAGAACAATATCCAAGATAAGAAAGAAGTTAGAAATTGAGGTTAACTAGAACTCTTCCACCAAGGAAGAGTATAACATTGGAACTCTAGTTAATTCCTATTCTACTAACACTATATATTATAATATGTTCTCACTTTATAGGGATGCACAAACGGCGGGAGTTAAACGTGAGTTGAGAACAAAATAGCAACGCATTTTGCAAGCAATTCGTGTGCGATTCAAGTGTGCAAACCTGAAGCTACATAAACTAGACAGAATAACCAGTTCCAAGTGTTTGTTTTTTATTCTAGTTTCATTTTGTTGGTCTTTTCATATTGTAACTTTCAACTTTATCTAGAAGCAATTGTAATAGGTACTCTAAGTATTAAAATTAGAGTTAACTTGATGTTGTCGCAACAGTTAGAGGCTCCACAATGGGATTAGAGGTAATCCTTAGGTTTACAAAGAGTTTTTTGTAAATGATATTTTGGCTCAGTGATTTAGTGGAGCATTGGAGAAAAAACCTATTGAATAGTAGGTCATACTTTTTTTCACCGTTTAAGTAGGGTATTTTCCACGTAAAAAATATTTGTGTTCCTATAGTAGTTTAAGGAACATATAGAAGAAACAAGTCCTCCTATAATCTATGCACACGAAAATTGGACACCATACAAATCACCCACCCCCTCTTGTGTGGAATTGAAGTATAAAACAACAATTGGTATCAGAGCGGGTTCTCCTTGAAAAGGTTACCATAGGAGAAGATCAACATGAGTGAAAAGGTTACCATAGGAGAAGATCAACATGAGTGCACCACCTGAAAACTTGGAAGAGCAATCCACTACTAGGCCACCACTCTTTAGTGGCCATTGCTACTCATGATGGAAAAACAGGATGAGAGACCACATTATAGGAGAAGGCTACGAGCTATGGGACATTGTCACCGATGGTTCGTTTGCTATCTTGAAGAAAAATGCTGAAGGAGAAGATATGCCAAAGACAAGAGTTGATTACACTGTTGAAGATTTGAGGAAATGGGAGAAGAATGCTAAAGCTAAAAAATGGCTTGTTTGTGGACTTGGTCCAGATGAGTACAAAAGAATTCAACATTACACTACTATTAAGCATATATGGGACACACTACAAGTGCCTCATGAAGGAACACCTCGGGTGAAGAGATCCATCGGAACTCTACTATACTCTCAGTATGAGAGTTTTTCTATGAAGAAAGGAGAAACCATTCAAGAGATGTACATAAGGCTTACTATACTTACAAATGAACTAAAATCTCTTGGAAGGATTATTCCTGAAAAAGAAAGAGTCGAAAAGATATTAACTAGAGTATTGCCTATCATTTGGGAGTGCAAAATCACTACCATCCAGGAATCAAAGAATATTGTCACTCTCCCTCTAGATGAACTGATTGAAAATCTTACTGCCTAAGAACTCAGGAGACAGACAATGAAGATGGATATACCTAAAAAAGAAAGAAGTTTGGCTCTCAGAAACACTGAACGTTCTGATCAGGAAGATGATGAAATAGCCATGATCACCAAAGATTTCAAGAAGTACCTAAGAAGAGGAAATGGTTCTTCAAGAAGTGGTAGCTACAACAAATCAAAAGCTCATGAGAAACAAACCAATGATGGCTACTACAAGTGCGGAAAGACTGATCACTAAATCAAGAACTGTCCTCATTGGGAAATTGAGTGGAAGAAGGAAAGAGTTGAACCAAGGAACAGCAAGAAGGAACAAGTTCAACCCAAGAAAAGAAACAACAAAGGATCAAAAAAGGCTACGGTCGCTGCTTGGGGGGGATAGCTAAGATGAAATCTCATATGGTGGATGATGATGAACGAACACTTATTGCTATTGAAGAAGCTGAGGTAAGCGCTTCACATCTCATATACAAGATTAAATTTCTGTCTAAGGAAAGGCTATATGAGTTGCTCATTGAGCTAATTGATGAATCTGAGGATGTAAACAATGAAAAGGAACATTTGTCAAAAGAGTGTAGTTTTAACAGCTAAGTGCAAAAACTTGGAACTTAAGGCTAGTGAAACTGAAAGTGAAAATATTGTGTTGAAGAACCAAGTTCATGAACTTGACACTATTGTCCTAGACCTTAGATCAGAAAATCTAAAATTGAAGTTAGGAATATGTACGAAGACAGCTGATCACACACAACTCACCTTAGAAGAAAATTTAGAAAAAATAAAAGATGAGTAGTACAAAAGAGATTAGCAGATAAAAATTATAAAGAAGGATATGAGCAAGGTCAATCATGAGCTTAGACAGAATCTGTAAAAGGAACAGGTCCTTTGATGCACTTTCATGGCAAGAATACCATAGTAGCAACAAAAGAGGACTTGAATTTGGGAACCCTACACCTAAGTGGGATCCCGAAAGCAAGAACCCCACACTTTCTGAGAACAAAATTTGCACATTAGGGAAAACGGGTCACAATAAAAGTGAATACACTGCAAAAGAAAGGGCAAGTAAAAAGAACAACAAATTTGTTCATGGGTAAAATAGGCTGCCAAGCTGGACTAAAAAGAATTTGATTCATCCTTTTTCCTATAGAAAGGGACCCAAACTAGTTTCGGTTCCTAAGACTAACCCCTGATTTCTTTTTGTAGGTCCAAGTGAAGGGAAGCAGTCAAATATGATATATAGATAGTGGTTTCTCAAAGCATATAACAGGAAGCAAGAATCAGTTCCTTTCACTTGTGGACCTTAAAGTAGGTAATGTCTCATTTGGAAATGTGAAGTAAGGTGAGATCATTGGGGTTGGAAAGGTAGGTAAGACTGGCTCTCACTCATTAGAGAATGTCTACCTGATTGATGGAATGAATTACAGTCTAATAAGTGTATCACAATAATGGAGGTAACATGGTCGCATTAACCTCTAAAAAATGGTTTGTGATTAACCTTATCACTAACAAGATAGAAGATAGTTTTGCAGGAAAAAAGAGTGAACTATATATATATATATATATATATATATATATATATATATATATATATATATTGTGGATCTGTCCAAACTCTCAGATAATGAACTCACTTGTTTAAGTGTACTGGATAATGATCTCCTCCTTTGGCACAAAAGACTTGGACATTCCAGTTTAAGTCAACTCAACAAACTAATCTCCAAGGACTTGGTGATAGGACTGCTTAACATTAAGTTCAAGGAAGATAAAGTTTGTGAGGCTTGTGCAAGGGGAAGTAATTAAAATTTTCTTTGAAAGGAAAGAAAGTGGTAAGTACCACCAGAACGATATAATTGGTCCCTATAGATCTTTATTGACCAATAAGAACCTTGAGCAGATGTGGTAAGAGATATATTATGGTGCTTGTTGATGATTATTCTAAGTTTTCTTAGACACTCTTTCTAACATATGAAGATGAAGTATTTGACATGTTCACTTCTTTTGTTTGAAAACTCAAAAATAACTATGTGATTAATTCAATTAGGTCTCATCATGGTATAGAATTTGAAAATGCTAAATTTGCTGAATTTTGTGACGAGCATGGCATAGATCATAATGTTTTTGGTCCTAGGACTCTACAACAAAATGGAGTAGTTAAAAGAAAGAATAAGACATCAGAAGAAATGGCTCGGACTATGTTTCTTTCTAGTAAACTGCCCCATAGTTTTTGGGCAGAAGTTGTGAACACTGCACGTTACATCATAAATATAAGCATGACCAAGCCTCTTGTTGAGAAGATTCCATATGAGTTATGTAAAGAAAGAAAACCAAATATATCCCATCTTAGGACATTTGGATGCAAGTGCTTTGTGCACAACAATGAAAAAGACTCCCTAGGTAAGTTTAATATCAGAAGTGATGAGGGAATATTTTTGGGATATTCTTCACATAGAAAAACTTATTTGATCTATAACAAAATAACTATGTGTGTAGAAGAAACTGTACATGTGGTTTTTGATGAAACTAACATTCTTTCTGAGAGGCAGGAACTTGAAGATGGAGTAATTGGGCTGGTAATAAATTCAAATGAAATCACAGCCCAGATTGAAGCTGCACCAGAGGAAGAAACATACGATTGAACAGGTCCTTCTACCCAGGGTAACCTGATAGGGGGAACTGAACAAAGAAGAACTGATCCTCAAATCTTGAGGGAACATGTCCATGAACTTTTTCCTCAACAACAAAATACTGAAGGAACACCTAAGGGATCGGTTGGTTGTGAATCCTTATAAGTACCAAAGTTCTCATCCACATTGAGAACTTAATTACTAACAAACTTTAGAATCAAAAATGCTTTTCTATCTTTTATTTAACCTAAAAATGTTGTTAAGGCTTTGCAGGATGCAGACTGGCCGAATGCAATGCAGGATGAACTCAACCAATTTGAGAGAAGTCAAGTTTGGCATCTGGTACCAAGACCCAAGGACATATCAGTAATTGACACTAAATGGGTCTTCAGAAACAAACTTGGTGAAGATTGAACGGTTACAAGGAACAAGGCAAGATTGGTGGTTCAAGGATATTATCAAGAGGAAGGCATTGGCTATGATGAGACTTTTGCTCCAGTTGCAAGATTGGAAGCAATTAGACTCTTGACAGCCTTTGCTGCTTACATGGAATTCACTCTCCATTAGATGGATCTCAAGAGTAACTTCCTCAATGGCTATCTAAGGAAGAAGTGTTTGTCAAGCAACCTCCAGAATTTGAACGCAAGGAATGTCCTGATCATATGTACAAGCTTGACAAGGCACTTTATGGGCTCAAGCAGGCTCCAAGAGCATGGTATGAAAGACTATCAAAATACTTGCTTGAGCATGAATAGAAGAGAGGTAAAATTGACACTACTTTATTCTTGAAAGAAAAAAGGTAAAGATCTCTTGGTGGTTAAGATATATATTGATGATATAAGCTTTGTAGCAACTACTGATAAGTTAAGTAAATAATTTTCTAAACTAATGTAGAGTGAATTTAAAATGAGTATGATGGGTGAGCTTAAATTCTTTTTAGGCTTAAAAATTAAACAAAACTCAAATGGAACTATGATCTATTAGCAGAATTATGTGAAAGAGTCTCTTAACAGGTTTAAAATGGAAGATTCCAAAGAAATCGACACTCATATAGCAACAACCGCTAAATTGGATATAGATGAACCTGATTCATCTGTTGAACAGAAGTTGTACAGGGGAATGATTGGCTATGTGTTATATCACTGCCAGTAGACCTAACATTATTTTTAGTGTAGGACTTTGTGCACGATTTCAGGCAAATCCAAAGGAGTCTCACTTGACTGCTGCCAAGAGAATCTTGAACTACTTGAAAGGCACCACTAACCTTTGTCTATGATATCCAAAAGGTAGTTATTTTCAACTTAGTGGGATATGCAGATGCTGATTATGCAGGTTTTCTTGTAGATACAAATAGCACCTTAGGTATGGAACAGTTTCTTGGCTCATGTCTTATGTCTTGGACTACCAAAAAAATAAAATTCTATAGCCCTATCTACTGCTGAAATTGAGTATGTTGATGCTGCCTCATGTTGTGCTCAATTGTGGTGGATCAAACAACAATTAATGTCTTTTAGAATTGATGTAGGTTGTATCCCTATATTCTGTGATGACACTAGTGTAATTAGTATGATCAAGAACTCAGTTCATTATGAGAGAACTAAGAACATAGAAGTGAGGTATCACTTTTTGAGGGATAACTATGAAAAGGATTTGATCACTATGGAACTTTGTGCTACTGACAAGCAAATAGTTGATATCTTCACAAAAGCTCTAAGTAGATATCACTTTGAAAGGAACATGTTAGAATTAGGTATAATTAAGATCACCTAAAAAGAACCAATTCTAACTCAAAAATTGGTTAGAAAATTATTAATTTTTGCACATAATTAGATTAGATTTTTCTCAGTCTCATACTTTTATATGTTTTTGTTCCATGTGTTAATAGGACTCGTTAATCTCTAATGATATTATCTCTATTTTCTTGGCAAAATTCAGCCTTACATGAGAGATTTTCAGTAAAGAACCTAGTTCATCAAGATTACTTGGTACGTATTCTCCACTCTGCCTTGTTCGAAATAACTATATTTAGATCAGGATTAAGAGAAGAGTCCCATTGAATCCAAAACCCCTTTGAACTTATCCATTACCAAATAAACCAATTTCGTTCAAAAGGAGTTCAAGACTGCATTAAGTGACTAGATTCTAGGGACTCTCTCCGATGTCTTTTCAAATAGAAATTCAGTTTGATTAGACTTCTAAAAGACTGTCGTTACCCAATTAAACACCCCCTTTTTAAATTGATTAGGCCTAGTATCTTCTTTGCTTAAAGTATTCAATCCGTCAAAATACTATCCATATTCTCTCATCTTCCAAACACATTCAAACTCTTCTTTTCTTATACCCAAGCACAGAAATGGCTAACATCTCTTAGAATCCTTCATCACCACCCAAGGAAATCTCACACACACCATCTGATACACCCTCAAATACTCCCACACCTAAGAAAGGTAGGGTAAAAATGATGGCTCGCAAGGTTTTTGCTGGTGGAGAGCAAATTAAGAAAATAAATGAAAAATTGAAAGCGAGTAAGGAAGAAGAACCCTAGAAATCTGATGAGTCATTCAAGTCTGCAACTTAGTAGGAAGAAACTGTTTCTTCTGAGACAGAGTAGGTAATGACTGGCCCTAAAGTTGCTCCTAAAACTATTTCTGAGTTTGCTATGAATTTGGAGAATAGGTTTTGTTACACCCCATATTTTCATACGTAAAGGTATGTCATAAGTAAATTAATATAATCTCGATGAGATATTATATTTCGTATTTTTGCACGTTAAAGCTTCGTCGTAAGTTAATCGACATAAGTAAGGGAATGAGATTTATTTTGGGATTGTAAGTATTACGCTATTTCAAACAAGTGACAAATTAATTTATGAAGATGAGAGGGTAAGCGAATTAAAGAAAATGAGTTTCGTCGAAGTTTGACAGTGTGGAATAAAATACGACCCAAGCTAAAATACCTGGTATTTATGAACTAGTACCACACAAGATACCACATTACTATGATAGTATGATACATAAAGTGTGTCAAGTGAAAAATATTATAAATAATTTAGGATAATTCTTAATTATATAGGTAGTTGGTTAAATATTGAATTAGTGGAGAATTAATAAATTTATTAGGGGATTTATTAGGGAGTTGGTAGATGCTTAATTAAAGTGTTTTTGATAAAGACCAAAGGATCTCACGTGGCAGCAAGGGCTTGTCCGACTTATGACTCTTACGTTGTGAAAAGGTGGTATATTTAATCCATACACGGATTAGTCATAACATAAAAGCCTAGCACCTTTCTAATTCAAGAGAAATATTATTTGAGTAGGCAACGGATATTCATATTCATGCAAAGATTCAAGAATTCAAGTGACAAAATTCCTTAAGTGACTCTAAAGAAGCCCAGTATAATCTTTTTCAAGAATATTATATGAATTTTTTTCTATTCCTATCTTGTCGTCACTAGTTTTGCCGCAATTGTCGTATGTTAGAAGGATTGTCTAGAAAACCGGCTCAGGTATGTTAAGGCTATCTCTTATTTTCTTTTGGTATGATACATACGATACAAACGAAACGAGCTAATGCACAACTTCTATAAATGACTCTATTCATAGAAATGCTAGAGATGCTTATGATCTTGATTCCCCTTGTGTCCTGTAATTCTATCATTTGTTTATGGGTCTCAAAAAATACGTGATTTGATAAAATTTACTTCATGATATTAATCAAAGGCACAATGGTCACATTCCAAGATTTTATTGACTTGTTTCTCATGTATTACATTCATTTATACATGTACATTGACCTATAACCAGATGGTGTTATATACGTGTATGTATGTATGTATGTATGTATGCATGTATGTATGTATGTATGTATATGGGATATGGAAAATGACTACGACATTATATACGCACCACCACCTAATCAGGTGATATATGTTGATGATTTTGCCCACAGTGTACGTGATGATGTGATGAGATGCCCTCAGAGGCTTGATAATGTTATGAATACATGTACTTGCAGACATGTGATATTTAATCCTCCCCGAAATTTCACTCATTTTTGCATAAAGTATTTAGTTTAGGCCTATTGGCGATATTTCAATTAGTTTTGACTCTTTTATTTTATTTTATTAAAAAAATAAAAATTACAAAATATCTCTTCTTTTTAGTTGTTGTTAGTTTATATACCATTCATAAAACTAAAAAAAAAACCAAAAAATAGTACCGTGTTATGAATAGAATTCTATTTAGAGTGAATATCTATCTTGTAGAGAGTTTTACTTTGTGGCTAAGTCATTCCCCACTATAAATAGAGGGGTCTTACCCCATTGTAAATCATCCCAAAAATTCAATAAGAATTTTATCTCTCTCTTTCTATGCAATACTCTTTTTTTTTATTGTTTCACAACACATTATCAGTACGAAACTCTAACCAATTGAATAGACGCTTTGAGATTGAGCATAATGATTGTCAGTTGTTCCATGAACTTTCTTCATGATTAAATTCTGGATTTAAGGTAAGTATCTTACTTTACTTTTTTCTTTTACATTCTTGACAGTCTATAATTTGATTTTAAATACTAGCAAAGAAAATAAATTTTGATTATAACTCTAATGGAGTTAGTAAGAAATTATAACCACTCGAAGTGTTAAAATTTCTATATCTTGCCATGATCAAACTCATGTATGATTGTGTGTACAAGAAGTGAAAACTCGTCCTATTGAATTTTCTTCATTCTTATTCCCTTAAGAGAATGTGATAGCAATATGTGATAAGTCTGAAAGAAGACAAAATTATTACCTTGAAGGTATCAATGACCGTGGATGTGGCAATAGACGAAATAATAATCGTCATCATTGTGATAATGAGAATGATAAGGATTCTCAAAATAATCCTTCAATATGTGAAAGTAATATTTTGTCGTCGATTTGACATGAAATTTTATTAAGCACATACAGATGATTTGGTTCATTCATGATGTGAATGTGACAACATCTGACTTATGAATACATATTTATTTTATTTGAAAGATATGAACGTGTTAGTGGTAGTAAATATATCACACTCACCTCTAGAAGGAGGTTTGAGATGATATAAGAAAATAATATCATTATTATGGCATGAATGGTCATTGGCCACGTACCTATTGTATGTCATAATGTGGCAATGTGATTATTAAAGGACAACAATTATGCAAGAAACATATCTTGCATATAATTTTGACCATAACCATAATGGTATAACTTTCTCTTTAAAAGAGATATTCACTATATAGATGTTGATGAACATGTGGTAGTACCAAATTAATTGAGAACTCTACAAGAGTCAATTATACTATTTTGGAAAAACACAATTGATTATCAATAAAGTATTGTATTGTAGTAAGTCTTAAAGAAACTTATTCAGTTTCCAAAGTATATGCGAAAGCGCTTGAGTATATTAAGACTATAAATAAAGGAAAGGTTTAATATCTTCTATTACTACAGCTTGTACCTGGACAATATGTATGTGAAAAGCTACCCGCTTTGTTCTCCAGTATGTACTACACAAATAAAAGAATAGCACAATAAAGTGGACGTTTATTGATATAAAACGCATATCATAATAAACTTGGAGTTTATTGATAATTGCACACGTCATGGTGTAAATATGAAGTTTATCAATATTCATAATTTATTCAGTTGGCATAATTGGTTTAGCCATATCAATTTAAGTATGATGTGCAAAATTAATAGAGAATTCACATGGATAAATATTATAGAACTAGAAAGTTTTTTACGAATTCTCTTATATTGAATGTGCTCATTAATTAATAGATCAACTAAAATTGGGATTGAATTCCATGAATGTTGAAAGTATTAAAGGTGAATATCGCCTCATTCACCTGCCATGTACACCACATAAGATGCATCTATGAGATTGTTACATGTGCGATTGTTATTAACACGTGTCATGGTATTTGCGAGGTAACTTGCTCAATAATTTGATTTAGAGCATAATTTCTAGATTTTTTATTCAAGATAGTTCATCTTGATAAGTTGGTTTACATTACAATTGGTTTACAAAAATAATTTATTGAGTCCCTCTACTTAATAGCTAAACAATTGCTTATGAGAACAAAATTTTATATATTAGTTTGATATACGTTATACACAAAAGTATATTATTTTCTCCCCTCACAAATGGTTCGGGATCAGGAACCAAATAATTTCATCTTATTATTATTGATGCGCGGTGTATATTTTGATTAACACCACAATACACAAATATGAATTCCTAAAATTGAGGAAGCATGTTAGTTTTCCTAACATGAGGGGGAGACATGATAAACAGTTGAGAAAAAAAATATGTGGAATGAATTATTATGTGTACATCTAGATCCTCGAATAAAATAATATGAACTTGAAGTTCATAAAAGGATAATTCGTTTGCAATATATTGCAAAGCATGTCGAACGCATTTGCTGACCCAAAGAAAGTTACTATATTCTCACTGCAAATACTCCTATTAAATCCTAGAAGGAAAAAGTCTATGGTACTCCTAAAACATATAGATAAATTGGTCTCAAATAAAACTCCTTGATAAAGAAGATGAGCAAATGATCAAATGATCATAATAAAGGAGGCAAGCGATCTAAAAGATCACATGACATAGCACTTCATAATATCTCATGAGAGATTCAGGTACTTGAATATATGAATGAAGAGATCTCTATGTTATGTGTATATGAAAATAAAGAGGTTGGAACTGATATAAAATATTCGTCGACGACATATATGATAACACTAAATATATATGAGGATCTTAAGTCTGGATAAATTCAAGTGGAATTTGGTTTCATATGAAAGATAAGTAATTTTGGACATGTAGTTCAAATACTTAAAAGTATAAAGATAATGGTGTGTGCTATCACATTTATGTATCTTATATGTCTGGCATGACATAAAAACTTGATACAAATCTAAAGTCTATTTATATGGCTTATATGACATCTTAACTTATATGACCATCCATGAAGGATTTAAGTTGCTTGAAGCATATACAATTCTTGATCTTGAAGTACCACTTTCTCAATGCAATTTGTGCACAAATGTATCTTGCTATAACTATAAGCATGATAATATGATAGCAAGAGTTTTCACCTCTATGTGAAGATATTGAACCGACGATTCCAACAAGATTATATGAAGACATTACATCTATTAGAAATGATGATTTCAAGGTGAAACAAATTCGTTCAAGAGATATTTTGAAGATGGTGCACAAGATTGGAATCCAAATGCTTAAAGATGTGAATTGATGCTCTGAGCATGACAGTTAATGCGCGTTGCACTCTGTTTCTCTTACAAGATTTTGTCCCACTGGGTTTTCCTTGCAAGGTTTTTAATGAGACAACCAAAAGCATATTATTAAACATGTGTACTCTTTTTCTTTTTCTAGAATTTTTTCCCATTGGGTTTATTTTAGTTAAGGTTTTAACAAGGCACATTATTTATCGAATAGATATTCAAGAGGGAGTGTAATGAATAAAATTTATTTAGAGTGAATATTTATCTTGTAAAGAGCTTTACTTTGTGGCTAAGTCATTTTCCCCCTTTAAATAGAGGGGTCTCATCCCTTTGTAAATCATCCTAAAAATTCAATAAGAATTTCATCTCTCTCTTTCTCTGCAATATTCTTCTTCTTATTTTATTGTTTCATAACATACCTTATTTGTATTTTAATATAATATTTAAAAATATAAAAAAGGGTTTGTTTTAACGATTCGTCATATCTTAAAAGTTATTTTACTTAAGTAGGATTAACTGATAAATGAAGTCGTATTTCTAGTCTTATTCACTAAGAAAGAATAAAATCTAGGCTCAAACAACCCATTTTTAATCTTAACTTTCGGACATAACCTATAATTCCTAAGTCCATAATTTCTAGGCACATATCCCTTAATCTAAAAAGAACTTACAAAACTAACGAAACCAGATCTGACCGGAAACATGTAGCTCCGGCAACATTTGATTGAATCTGGCGAAATAGAGTTCGAACCAGTGTTTAGGTGAATCGAGGTTTGGTTGCCGATGGAGGTTCCATTTGGGTCGCTCGTTCCTGCTCGTAGCCGTTGTATTTTTAAGTATATTACGGATTTGAGGCTTGTAGACGATTTCCATTATTCTCTACTATTGAGAAGAAATTCTCATCTATCAGGTTCATCCCTTCCCGTCTTCTATTTACTTGTTGCTTATGGTGAAGAAATCTTGAAAGAGCCATTTAAAGTGAGATTACTTTTGCACTTAGTTGCTTAACTTGGTAGGTCAGTTCACGAGATTTTTAAGACAATGGAAAATCGAATTTAACTTGTTCGTGTTACGTGTGGTTTATTTTAATCTTACTATCGTACTGAAGAGTTGTTAGCCTCACTGCTTCGAGTATTGATTGCTCTCGATGTACTTTTTGATGAAACAAACGTCCGAATATCGAATGCTTAGCCTCACTAACTCGTTACGCGTTCATGAACTTGAGGCTATAAGTTCGTTTTTAGATTGTTTAGCCTTTATGTATTTGTATATCTTTCCTTCGATTTTGATGCCCCGAGATGTTTGCTGGTATTTCGTTGGCAGTAGTTTTCAATTTTATGCATATCAGAAAGATTCAAATGATCCAATCTGCATTGGATTGATTTCGTTGATATTAAGTATGGATTGATTCAAATAATTTCATTGGCAGTAGTTAATTTTCTCATTGGATATTAAGTTTGGATGATTTTTTAAGTGTAATGGGCAGTAAGAACATTTACAACTCCATCTCCATATATTCATGACTTTGTAGTAAAATCAAACTTTGAGAATTAATTGATGAACATCGTAGATATTTTCAAAATAAATCCAAGTTTGCGTAAGTTTGGCCAAACAATCTTGATAAAGTGTTATAAGTAGTGTGCACGTTCGTGTGACATAATTACGGTTTAATAAATATTAGTAGAAAATGATTTAGGTGCGATTTAATATATCATCGTGATTGTAGACACGTTCGTGTGACACAATGACGATTTTAAAAACCAAATCGAAGTATGCGTTCGCGCAACTTCGACTAAACTTTTTAAATAATAATAAAGCATGATTAATTGTGGATACGTACGTGTTACATAATTTTTTATGCGCCAAATGGAATGAGTACACTTATGCGTAACTTGTTTTAGGATAATTTCTTAATTAAAAAAGGTAAATGTACATAGGTTCTAAAATGAGTAGTTAAAATTTGACTAAGACAAGTATGATCAAAGCAACCGTACTAAAACCACGAACTCGGGAATTCTTAACACCTTCTCCCGGGTTAACAAAGTTCCTTACCCGGATTTCTGTGTTCGCAGACTGTAAATAGAGTCAATTTCCTCGAATTGGGATTTTAAACTGGTGACTTAGGACACCATAAATTATCCCAAGTGACGACTTTGATTTTAAATAAATAATCCTGTTTCGATTGTCACTTAAATTGGAAAAAAAAATCTCATATGCCCTTCCTGGGGTAGAAAAAGGAGGTGTGACAGTACATATACATGACATGACATTCATATGCATGACATTATAACTATTTCATGATTTACTGAGTTGTCCATACTTATAGGTTGAGTCATTTACTCTATATTTCTTCTATGTCTTTTATGTACTTATTTATGTGCCTTACATACTTGGTACATTATTTGTACTGACGTCCCTTTTTTATGGGGTATTTTAGGCCCGCAGGTCCTGATAGACAGGTCGAGAGTCCTCCAAGTAGGCTATCAACTCGGCGGAAGATGTCGGTGCGCTCCATTTGCTCCGGGGTTGCTTGTTTGGTTAGTATGATTTAGACGCATATTGTTTTAGTATGAAGATGCCCTATCTCATCCTATATGTTAAGTATGTACTCTTAGAGGCATGTAGACATATGTTATGTATACGAATGATTTTATGGCCTTGCCGGCCTATATTTTGAGTTTACAAATGATCATGTTGGCCTTATAGGTCCGTATATCACATGTATAAGTTTTATATCTTGTTAGGTCATCCTATATTGAGTATTCCCCTATGTTTATTCTGGTTAGCCATGACGGTGCATTTGGCCCATTTTCCAATGGAAGTACAATAAGAAATATATGTTATGTTGGTATCGATTAAGTAAGGTAATGGTGCTCGTCGTGGGCTATCGATTTGGGTCGTGACAAGTTTGTTCTTGTAGAAACTATGATATGTGTTGAAACTACTGAGTCAGGAAAGGTGGTGGTAAAAATAAAAAGAGAAAATAAAATGAGAGAGAGGGTGCTTAAAGTACTGTGAGGGGAACTAGAAAAGGAGTGGCTGAATCTCCACCCACTCCTGGAGGCTTAACTAAAGAATCAAGTGTTATAGTAGTTTGGGGTGAGGAATCTGATAGAGAAAATGAGAGTGTTAGAGAAACAAGGGGAAATGGTTCTGGAGAAGTTGTTGAGGGGTTGGTTAAAGTAAGGAAGAATGTTGAAGAACTTGTTCCATCTGAATAGGAAATCACCGCAGACCTATTGAAAAAGGTGACTAACAGTTACAATCCCAAGAAGAAAGGAAGTTCAGAAGTTAAGATCTCTGGCACTGCTAGAGCAAATAAGAAGAGAAGGTTGTCTCTTCTATACTTGTAGATACTCCCACAAGAGAAAGATCTAAAAGTAGTCAAAAGAAGTAGATTGAGGTTGAAATGAAAAATGCCTTAGAAGAAAGTAAGAGAAAGTCAATTGTAATTGATGGAGTGACATGGCCCTTTGAGATTAAGAGGAGACAAAGGAACTGGAGGTTATGACTCCAAAAGCTAAGAAAGTCAAAACTTCCACAAATAATTCTGTTTCAAAAACAAAGTCTACTCAGCCATCTACTTTGGCTAAAAGAATCAAGTCTGCATTGAAATTAAAGAAAGTGAATATTATGTAGGAAGAAAATGGAGTAGAGAAGAAGAATAAAAATATGATGTTGAGAAGGGTAAGATGGTTAAGTTTGGGAAGAGAACCATCTTGAAAGGAAGACTCCTCAGAGACATAGAGGAGGAAGGATATTAATGCTGGTAGAGAAGTTATTGCAATATTGGAAAGACATGGTCCTTCAAATGGATAGAAGGCTGACTAGAACTGAGATTGTGGAGTTCATGGCAAACTGTGAGATCAAAGATGGTACGGTCACCAGTGTGGTCAAGAGGGTGACAGTGAACTTTGATGATAATGAACTATGAGAAATCTTAGGTGTACCTGCTGAATGGTACAATTAGAGGTTGTGATCCAAAAGCTAAGAAAGTCAAGACTTCCATAAAGAAGTCTATTTCAAAAACAAAGTCTGCTAGGCCATCTACTTTGGCTAAAAGAATCAAGTCTGCATTGAAATCAAGAAAGTTAAAATTTATGGAGGAAGAATAATGGAGTGGAGAAGAAGAAGAAGAATCTGATGTTGAGAAGGACAAGATGGTTAAGTTTGGGAAGAGAACCATCTTGAAAGGAAGACTCCTCAGAGATTTTGAGGAGGAAGGGATGTTAATGTTATTGGAGAAGTTACAGTTGCAATGTTGGAATGACATGATTCTTCAGAGGGATAGAAGGCTGGCCAGAACTGAGATTGTGGAGTTCAAGGCAAACTTTGATATCTAAGATGGTAGGATCACCAGTGTGGTCAAGGGGTGGCAATGAAATTTGATGATAAAGAACCGGGAGAGATCTTAGGTGTACCTGTTGAAGGGTACAATGATTATAAGAAGCTCAAATGGCTAAGTCTAGAGAATCTCCCTACTGCCCTTGCTATTACTAGGAAGTATGGTGACAATGAAGAGGAACTTGAACCCAAGGCTATGTTACAAAAGTGAGATGAAGCCATCCTATAAAGTGTTGTTCGAATTTGTTAACAAATGTGTACTGCCAAGGCAAGAAAGAAGGCACATTTTCACATTCATAGACATGGTCCTTATGGAATGTTTGGATAGGGGGAAGCAAATCAATTGGCCTGGATAATCTAGCTTCTTGACAGGGTTCTAAATGGCACCAAGACTCACGCTATATCCTATAGTTTTATTCTCACAACTATACTTGCATATTTTAAGCTACCCATAAAGAAATGAAAAGTTGGTCCAAGCAAGGATTATTTTTGGGGCAAATACTCTAACTACTTGTGACTATGAAGTTCAAACCACTCCCAAAGAACCTGGTTCATCTAAAGAGGTACCAGTGAACAGCAAAGCGAGAGCTTTGGTACAAAAAAGTAGGGCTAAGGATGGTGAGATTGATAGGCTGTAGAAGAGGTTGACTGAAATGGAAACTGAGAGAGATGCTCTCAGAGTTAGATCTGAGTTGGAAAAAGAGAATGAGATTAATGATGTCATTCTTCAGGATATGCTGAAACTGCTCCAAACCAAAAACTAAAGTACCTGGTTTTTCCTAGCCTTAAGCCTCATAGTCTAGTGTAGATCTACCAGTGACCAAGTTCGAATTTTTTTGTTTCTTTTTCTCATAATTCAGTGTTTTTATTTCTTTTTATGCTTTGTGGTAGGATCTTATCAATCAACAAAATTCACCGCCTTTTCCTCTAGTTGTTTGTTGATATTTCTGATATGGCTACTATTCTTAGATTGGTAGATGATGCTTAAATCCATGATTGCATTTGATGTAGCCCCATTGGCCATGAGTAATTTCTATTAATATCTGGTTATCGCACATAATTATACAACTTTCCGATGATGACAAAAGGGGGAATTAGATTGTGCTTTTACTTTGGATTGTGATGTTTATAACCTAATAAACCTGGTTCTTGACGATTAATGACTTTAAAAAGGTAAAATATTCTAACTTTGTGTTGATGTCGAGCTGAGTTGAAATAGAGCCTACGCTTATGAAAAGCACATAGTTTGTCGTTATAAAAAAAGGGGGAATTTCTTGGCACAGTGAAGTTGGTTTTGAAGACTGACAAAGGAACTCAAGCATGAACCAGGTCTATTTGTAGTGTATATAGACACGAGTAGATTCTAGCATAAGGGATGCACGTGAGAGAGATAAGCTTAACTTGGTATATCTGATATCTCGTGATAAAAAATGTTGCATAATTATTACGGAGAAGGACTCCTTACTCAAAGAGAATATTATCCAAGATAAGGAAGGAGTTAGAAGTTGAGGTTAACAAGAACACTTCCACCAAGGAAGAGAATAACTTTGGAACTCTAGTTATTTCCTGTGACGATTCAAAGGGTCATCACCTGTTTCTTTCTCATTCTGTGTCTCCGAGGCCTTGAAAACCTGGAGGGTTTACTCGATCTACGTGCACAGTCCGGGCGAGTAACCGGAAAAGCTTAAATATGAATTTTGTGAGAAAATAATGAATTTTGATATTCATTTGACTAATATTGACTTCGGTCAACATTTTAGGTAAACGGACCTGGACCCATGATTTGACGGTCTAGAGGGTCCTTAGGAAAATATGGAATTTGGGCGTATGCCCGAAATCGAGTTCCGAGGCCCCAAGTCCGAGAAATGAATTTTTATGTGAAATTGTTTTCTGAAAATAACTAAAGAAATTGATTAAAAGACTGTGGTATCGGGCTCGTATTTTGGTTCCGACGAAAGGTACAAGTTTCATATGTGATTTAAGCGCTTTTGGTAAAGTTTGGTTGAAAATGGAGGTCATTTGATGTATTTTAGACTTAAAATGGAAAATTGGTGTTTCATGAAAGAACTGAAAGAAATCTTAAGCTTTGGGGCTTGATTCTATGTATGTGATGTTATTTTGGCACGAGTAAGTCCGTGGAATGTTTTAGAGGTGGTGTGTATGTTTGGTTTGGAGCTCCGAGGGCTCGGGTGAGTTTTGAATAGGTTCCAGGAGGTTTTTGACTTAAAAATAGCAGCGTCCCAGGTTAGCCAGCACGGCCGCGCTCCCTATCAGTGTCGTCCACGCTGGAAGAATTAGAGAGTTGTAATATTTCATATCTCGGAACCCTCTGGCACGGCCCGCGTGAAGACGTGTGCGGTCGCGGTCCATTTGGCGCGGTCCGTGGTGGAAGCCGTGCGGCCGCGGTCGTTCATGCGTGGTCCACGTAGGCAGTCTTAGAGGACCAGCAGCCTCCAGATCTACCAGAGTGGCCTTGGTCCTCCTTGTGTAGTTCGCCTTGGGACTTCTGGGAGGGTATAAAAAGACGTGAGTTTCAGTCATTTTACACTTTTTAAAAACCCCAAAACATAAGAGGCAATGTTTCAAACAACTTTTCTTCTTAAAAACGATTGGTAAGTGATTTCTAAACTATTTTCCCCTCTCCTTAAAATCTTTAAACATGATTTCAACTTCAAATAAAAGATTTTAATGGAAAAAATTGGAAATTTCGGGTAGAACCTAGGTTTTCTAAAATTGGGGTTTTTGGACCTCATTTTGAGGTCTGACTCCAAAATAAATCATATATTTGAGTTCATGGGGGAATGGGTAACCGAATTTGGTTCAAACCTCGGGTTTTGACCATGCAGGCCGGGGGTAGTTTTGGAATTTTTGGGCAAAAACTTTTGGAAACCCATTTTTATGCATTCAAATTGTTTCACTAAGCATTTGTTGATGTATTTATGTAATTTGTGACTAGATTCAAGCGGATTGGTGGTGAAATTGAGGGGTAAAGTTTTAATTGAGGCTTGAGTGAGTTCAGAACATTGAGGTAAGCTTTCGGTTTAGCCCTAGCTTGAGGGATTAGGAGTCGAGACGTATATGCTACGTGCTTGTGTTGTATACGACGTATGGGCATGGCAATGTGTATCCATATGTTGGTGTCGAACATGACCGTAGGTCTTAAATTGATAGTTGTGAATCCTTTATTGATCCTATAAAAGCCTCGATTTGATGATCCTTCATATTGAGTATTGGTTTTAACTATGCCAAGTAGAAATTGAATAGAATTGGATAGAGCTGACTCTCCCTTGCTGGGACATTTGAATTATTGTTATTGTATTCCCTTGCTGGGAAGTTATTACTTTGTCTTGTTCCCTTGCCGGGATTTATTTTGTGTAATGTGTTGGACGTAATGGGATCGGGTGGTACGCCTACCACAAGATATTGATTGAAATGGGATCGGGTGGTATGCCTAACACGAGATATTGATTGAAATGGGATCGGGTGGTACGCCTACCACAAGATATTGATGAAATGGGATCGGGTGGTACGCCTACCACAAGATATTGATTGAAATTGGATCGGGTAGTTCACCTACCATGAGATATTGATTGAAAAGGATTAGATGGTATGCCTACCACAAGATATTGATGAAATGGGATTGGGTGGTACGCTTACCACGGGATATTGATTGAATTGGGATTGAGTGGTACGCCTACCACGAGATATTGATAAAAATGAGACCAAATGGTACGCCTACCACAAGATATTGAGGAATGAAATCGGGTTGCACGCCTGCAACGAGATGAGCATTTAAATGAAAGTTGTTTTTATATATTCTTATTCGTGATAGTAACTTTACAGTGGGTTCTTTGTCAGTTTTGAAATTTTGTTCATCTTGCCATCCCCAGAGCATGCTTTGCCTTCCCCAGTTATACATGTTATTTCCCTGTCGTATATTATATAACTGCACAGGTTTATTTGGAGTCTAGTCCTAGCCTCGTCACTACTTCGCCGGGGTTAGGCCAGACATTTACCAGCACATGGGGTCAGTTGTGCTTATATTACACTCTGCACTTATGTGCAAATACCGGAGCAGTTTTGAGCTGCAGCAGTAGCCTGGGAGCAAGCCTTCATTTCAGTGAGACACTGAGGTATCCTTGCAGGCATCCGCAGGCATTGGTGTCTCCTCTATCTTTATCTTCGTCTGTATCTCATGCATCTCGAGACAAACAATTTACACCTTCTTTCAGACATTTTATTTAGTGAATCTTAGTAGTTCGTGAGTTATGTGACACCAGATTTTGGGTAGAGACTATGTTGAACTTCTGTATTATTATTCGTTTTCATCAATATTAAGTCTTCCGCTTGTTTAGTTAAATCGTTTGCTTTCATCTTATTGTTGATAAATATTAAAAATGATTATGTGGTTAAGGAGTTGTAATTAATAATTGGCTTGCCTAGCTCCCATTAGTAGGCTTCCATCACGATCCCCGAAGGTTGGGAAAATCCGTGTCATGACAAGTTCGTATCCGATCCCTAGGCTACATAGGTCTCATAACTCACGAACAAACTTTGTAGAGTCTGAGGGATCGGTACAGAGATGTCTGTACTTATCCCAGAGGCTACCAAGTTAGGAAAATTCCACATTTGTTCTTTCTTGTCATGAAGTTCTATTACTCAAATAATGATTGACTTTCTACTCTGTTCTTCGCAGATGGCAAGAACATGCGCTTCCTTATCTTCCAATTAGCAGTCCAAACCCCAAGCAGCCCCTGTTAGGGGCAGAGGGCAAGGCCGAGGCCAAGGCCGTGCCAAAGGATGAGGTAGGGGGAGAGCTCAGCCCCGAGCAGCAGAACCAATGGTGGAGCCTCAGGTTGATTTCGACGAGGAGGTTTCAGCCCCAGCTCCAGCAGTTCCGGTGGCCCAGCTCAGGTCCCAGAGGGGTTCATAGTCACCCACTTCTTCAGGATGCTTTGGTCAAATTAGTAGGCCTTATGGAGAGCGTCACTCGAGCAGGTTAACTTTCAGTAGCACCAGCCACCTCCCAGGCTGGAGCAGGAGTTCAAACTTCTGCTACACGTACTCCGGAGCAGGTAGCTCCCCAGGTTAAGATTCCAGTGGTTCAGTCAGCTATGGCACTTCGAGGGGAGTGGTTGCTCAAACCGACAGTGGAGCGGCTATGTCTGCAGATTCTTTTGTGGAGGTTGGATAGGTTCACCAAGTTCTTCCCTACTACGTTCAGCTGTGCTTCTTCTAAGGATCCCCAGGATTTATTAGATAGCTGCCATGAGGTTCTTGGGAACATGTGCATTGTTGAGTACAACAGAGTGAATTTTGCTGCATTTCGCCAATTTGGATCCGCCAAGACTTGTTTCTATTTAGCGAGACCAGCAAGGTCGCCGTCTTTGACTTGGGATCAGTTTTCAGAGTTATTCCTGGAGAAGTTTCTCCCTGTTACTCATAGGGATGCTTATCGGAGGCAGTTTGAGCGCCTCCAGCAGGGTTCTATGACGGTCACTCAGTATGAGACCAGGTTTATCGATCTATCCCTCCATGCTCTTGTCATACTTCCCACAGAGAGGGAGAGGGTGAGGATGTTTATTGATGGTTTGATTCAACGATTCGTCTCCATATGGGTAAGGAGACTGGTAGTGAGATCAGCTTTCAGGTGTAGCCAATGTGGCCCTCAGAGCTGAGATGGTTCTGTCATAGGGGGTAGTCACAGGGCAGACAAGAGACCCCATCAATCAGGCTGATTTAGTGGTCCTCATCTAGAGGCAGAGATTTATTCGATAGGGGTCATCCCGCTAGACCCTTCTAGTCAGCACTCTAGGTTTCTCAGGGTACTTCAGGTGGTCGTGGTTCTTAGTCTCATTATTCTGATCAGCAGCCTTATAGTGCACCATCAACACCTATTAATGCACCACCGCTTCAGAGTTTCCAGGGTCGCTAGTCCTAGTAGTCGAGAGCTTGTTTTACTTGTGGCGACACGAGGCACATTGCTAGGTATTGTCCTCGAGCTTCGAGCAGTTCTTCGCAGCAGGGTTCCCGTGCCATGGTACAAGCACCAGATGTTCCACGGCCTACCCAGCCGGCTAGAGGCGGGGGTAGAGGTGCTAGAGGTGGAGGTAGAGGTCATAGAGGTGGAGCTCAAACCGCCAGGGTGGAGGCCAACTACCAGCAGATCGACCTAGGGATTCAGTTCAGGGTGGTGGGGCTCAGCCCCGTTGTTATGATCTACTAGCCAGGCCAGAGGCTGAGTCTTTTGATGCAGTCATCACAGGTACTATTCTGGTTTGTGACGGAGATGCTTCGGTGCTATTTGATCCAGGGTCTATGTGAATACGTTTCTTCTTATTTCGCACCATGCTTAGTTATGCTAAGTGATGCCTTGGGTGTCCCTGTATAGGTTTGTACACCGGTGAGTGACTCTATCGTGGTCGACCGAGTCCATTGTTCGTGTATTATAGTGATTGGGGGTCTTGAGACCCGTGTTGACTTGTTTCTCTTAGATATGGTTGACTTTGATATCATATTGCATATGGACCAGTTATCACCCTATCGCGCTATTTTGGACTGCAATGCCAAAAATGTGACCTTAGCTTTACTGGGTATGCCTCGTTTAGAGTGGAGAGGCACGCCAAGTCACTCTACCCGCAACGTCATTTCATACGTATAGGCTCGACGCATGTTCGAGAAGGGGTGTCTTGCCTATTTGGCCTATGTTCGTGATTCCAACGCTGAGGTCCCTCCTATTTATTTGGTGCCTATTGTACGGGAGTTTCCCGAGGTTTTCCCTTCAGACCAGCCGGGTATGACACCCGACAGGGATATCGAATTTTGTATCGATCTGGCTCGGGGCACTCAACCCATTTCCATTTTGCCGTATCGCATGGCCTCGCTAGAATTAAAGGAGTTAAAGGACCAGTTGCAGGATTTGTTGGTGAAGGGTTTCATTAGACTTAGTGTTTTGCCGTGGGGCTCGCCAATATCGTTTATCAAGAAGAAGGATGGGTCGATGAGGATGTGCATAGATTACAGGCAATTGAACAAGGTAGTGATCAAGAATAAGTATCCACTGCCGAGGATTGATGATTTGTTCGACCAGCTTCAGGGTGCCAGGGTGTTTTCCAAGATTGACTTGAGATATGGCTACCATCAGTTGAGTATTAGGGCATACGATGTCCCTAAGACAGCTTTCCGCACTCGGTATGGGCATTATGAGTTCTTGGTCATGTCATTTGGGTTGACCAATGCCCCATCAACATTCATGGAGTTGATGAACTGAGTGTTCAGGCCATATTTGGACATGTTCGTGATAGTCTTTATTGATGATATTTTGGTGCACTCCCGCAGCCAGGAGGAGCATGAGCAGAACCTCAGAGTGGTTTTTCAGACTCGGAAGGATAGCCTAAGTTCTCGAAGTGTGAGTTCTGGTTGAGTTCAGTTGCATTTCTAGGTCACGTTGTTTCGGCAAAGGGTATTTAGGTGGACCCGAAGAAGATTGAGCAGTCAAAAACTGGCCTCGACCAGCTTTAGCTATAGAGATTTAGAGTTTCTTAGGGTTATCAGGCTACTACCGTCGGTTCGTGGAGGGGTTATCGTATATTGCAGCCCCTATGACTAGGTTGACCCAGAAGGGTGCTCAGTTCAGATGGTTAGATGAGTGCGAGGCGAGCTTTTAGAAGCTCAAGACAACTCTAACTATAGCACCGATATTGGTTTCGCCCACAGGTTCAGGGCCTTATACAATTTATTATGATGCTTCCCGTATTGAGCTTGGTGCTGTATTGATGCAGGATGCCAGAGTCATTGCCTATGCTTTGAGACAGTTGAAGATCCACGAGAAGAATTATCCAGTTCATGATCTGGAGTTGGCAGTCATTGTTCATGCATTGAAAATTTGGGGGCATTATCTGTATGGTGTGACGTGTGAGGTATACACTGATCACAAGAGTTTTCAGTATCTATTCAAGCAAAAGGAGTGGAATAGGAGGCAGAGAAGGTGGTTGTAGTTGTTGAAAGATTATGATGTTACTATCTTGTATCACCCGGGGAAGGCCAATGTAGTGGCCGATGCGTTGACTAGGAAGTCAGCCAGCATAGGTAGTCTTGTTTATATTCCGCTTTGTTAGAGACCGCTTGCTTTGGATATTCAAGCCTTGGCCAATCGATTCGTGAGATTGGATATTTCTGAGCCTAGCCAAGTGTTAGCTTGAACAGTCGCTCGCTCTTCATTGTTGGAGCGTTTCTGTGAGCGGCAGTTTGATGATCCCCATATGTGTGTCCTAAGAGACACGGTACAACATGGAGGTGCAAAGAAGGTGACCTTAGGTGTCGATGGTATCTTGAGATTGCAAAGGAGAGTTTGTGCGCCCAATGTTGATTGGATTCAGGAGTTGATCTTAGCGGAGACCCACAGTTCTCGGTATTCTATTCACCGGGGCTCCATGAAGATGTATCAGGATCTGAGGCAACACTATTCGTGGCATAGAATAAAGAAAGATAATGTTGCATATGTGGCTCGATGTTTGAACTGTCAGCATGTTAAGTATGAGCATCAAAGGTCTAGTAGACTGTTTCAGAGGATTGAGCTTCCCGAGTGGAAGTGGGAGAGTATTACTATGGATTTTTTACTGGACTCCCGTTGACCCGGAAGAAGTTTGATGCGATCTGGGTCATTGCTATTAGACTGACCAAGTCAGCGCATTTTGTTCCTGTTGCAGCCACTTATTTATCTGAGAATTTTTTGCCTTCATGGGGTGCCGGTATCTATCATTTCGGACCGGGTTATGCAGTTTACCTCGCGCTTCAGGAGAGTCGTTCAGCGAGAGTTGGGCACCCAAGTTGAGTTGAGAACAACATTTCATCCTCAGCCGGACGGGCAGTCCGAGTGGAACATTCAGATATTGGAGGATATGCTCTGAGCCCGTGTCATTTATTTTGGAGGCTTGTGGGGCCATTTTTTACTGTTAGCAGAGTTCGCCTACAACAACAGCTACCAATCCAACATTCAGATGGCTCCTTATGAGGTGTTGTATGGTAGGTAATGTCGGTCTCCAGTCGGATGGTTTAAGCCGGGAGAGGCTCGATTATTGGGTACAAATTTAGTTCTCGAGGCCTTGGATAAGGTCAAGATCATTCAGGATAGGCTTTGGACGGCTCAGTCCAGGTAGAAGAGTTATGCAGATCGCAAGGTTCGAGACATGGCTTTCATGGTTGGTGAGCGAGTATTGCTCCGAGTGTCGCATATGAAGGGCGTGATGAGATTTAGGAATAAGATCAAGCTTAGCCCTAGATTCATTGGTCCATTTGAGATTCTCGATCATGTGGGAGATGTGGCTTATAGACTTGCCCTGCCGCATAGCTTGCCAGTCGTGCATCCAGTGTTTCGTGTTTCATGTTTCTATGCTCCGGAAGTATCATGGCGATCCATCCCACGTGTTGGATTTTAGTACTGTCCAGTTGGACAAGGACCTGTCTTATGCGGAGGACTCGGTGGCTATTTTTGATCAGCAGGTTCGACAGTTGAGGTCGAAGAATTTTCCTTCTGTGAGTGTTCAATGGAGAGGTCAGCCTTCTGAGGCGTCGACCTAGGAGTCTGAGTCCGATATGCGGAGCTGTTATCCTCATCTATTTCCTGACTCAGGTACTTCTTTCTTTTGTCCGTTCGAGGACGAAAGGTTGTTTTAGAGGCGGAGAATATGATGATCCAAAGGGTCATCACTTGTTTCTTTACTCATTCTGTGTCTCCGAGGCCTTGAATACCTCATGCAGGGTTACCTCGATCTGAGTGCACAGTCCGAGCGAGTAACCGAAAAGTTTAAATATGAAATATGTGAGAAAATTATAAATTTTGATATTAATATGAGTAATATTGACTTCGTTCAATATTTGGGTAAACGAACCATCCGTGATTTGACGGTCCCGGAGGGTCCATAGGAAATATGGGATTTTGGCGTATGCCCGGAATTGAATTCCGAGGCCTCAAGTCCGAGAAATGAATTTATGTGAAATTGTTTTCTGAAAATAACTAAAGAATTAGAAAATGAAATTATTTGGTTTCGACGCCCGGTACAAGATGCATATGTGATTTAAGCGCTTTCGATAAAGTTTGGTTGAAAACGGAAGTCATTTACGTATTTCAGACTTAAAATGGATAATTGGTGTTTCATGAAAGAACCGGAAGAAATCTTAAGCTTTGGGGCTTGATTCTATGTATATGACGTTATTTTTTGGTGAGTTAATCGCACGAGTAAGTCCATAGGATATTTTTGAGGTGGTGTGTATGTTGGTTTAGAGCCCCGAGGGATTGGGTGAGTTTTGAATAGGTTCCGGGAGGTTTTAGACTTAAAAATAGCAGTGTCCCAGGTTAGCCAGCGAAGCCGCACTCCCAATCAGTACTGTCTGCGCTAGAAGAATTAGAGAGTTGTAATATTGCATATCTCGGAACCCTCTGGCGCAGCCCGCGTGAAAACGTGTGCATCCGCGGAGGGTCCAGCGCGGTCGTGGTCCATTTGGTGTGTCCGTGGTGGAAGTCGTGGGGTCGTGGTTGTTCATGCGTGGTCCGTGCAGGCAGTCTTAGAGAACTAGCAGCCTCCAGATCTACTAGAGCGCTCGTGGTCCTCCTTGCGTGGTTCGCGTTGGGACTTCTGGGAGGGTATAAAAAGACGGAATATTCAGTCATTTTACACTTTTCAAAAACCCCAAAACATAAGAGAGGAGTTTTCAAACAACTTTTCTTCTCCAAAACGATTGGTAAATGATTTCTAAACTATTTTCCCCACTCCTTAAAATCTTTAAACATGATTTCAACTTCAAATCAAAGATTTTAATGGAGAAATTTGGGAATTTCGGGTAGAACCTAGGTTTTCTAAGATTGGGGGTTTTGCACCTCAATTTGAGGTTTGATTCCAAAATAAATCATACATTTGAGTTCATGGGGGAATGGGTAATCGACTTTGGTTCGAACCTTGGGTTTTGACCACGCGGGCCTGGGGGCATTTTTGGAATTTTTGGGCAAAAACTTTTGGAAACCCATTTTTATGCATTCAAATTATTTCACTTAGCATTTGTTGATGCATTTAAGTAATTTGTGACTAGATTCGAGTGGATTGGTAGTGAAATTGAGGGATAAACCTATAATTGAGGCTTGGGTGAGTTCAGAGCATTGAAGTAAGAGTTCGGTTTGACCCTAGCTTAAGGGATTAGGAGTTGAGACGTATTTGCTACTTGTTTGTGTTGTGTACGATGTATGGGCATGGTGACGAGTATCTTTATGTTGGTGTCGAGCATGACCGTGGGTCTTAAATTGATAGTTATGAATCCTTAATTGATCCTATGAAAGCCTCGATTTGATGATCCTTGATACTGAGTATTTGTTTTAACTGTGCCGAGTAGAAATTGAATAGAATTTGTTAGAGTTGACTCTCCCTTGCCGGGACATTTGAATTGTTGTTATTGTATTCCCTTGACGGGATATTATTACTTTGTCGTGTTCCCTTGCCAGGATTTATTTTGTGTAATATGTTGGAAGTAATGGGATCGGGTGGTATGCCTACCATAAGATATTGATTAAAATGGGATCGGGCGGTACGCCTACCACTAGATATTGATTGACATGGGATCGGGTGGTACGCCTACCACAAAATATTGATGAAATGGGATCGGGTGGTACGCCTACCTCAAGATATTGATTGAAATGGGATCGGGTGGGTACGCCTACCATGAGATATTGATTGAAATGGGATCGGATGGCATGCCTACCACAAGTTATTGTTGAAATGGGATTGGGTCGTGTGCCTACCACAGGATATTGATTGAAATGGGATTGAGTGGTACGCCTACCATGAGATATTGATTAAAATGGGATCAGGTGGTACATCTACCACGAGATATTGAGAAATGAGATCGGGTTGCACGCCTGCAACGAGATGAGCATTTAAATGAAAGTTGTTTTTATATATTCTTTTTCGTGATAGTAGATTTATAGTGGGTTCTTTGGAAGTTTTTAGAATTTTGTTCATCTTGCTATCCCCAGAGCATGTTTTTCCTTCCCCAGTTTTACTTGTTATTTCCCTGCCGTATATTATATAACTGCACAGGTTTATTTGGAGTCTGGTCCTAGCCTCGTCATTACTTCGCCGGGGTTAGGTCAGGCACTTACCTGCACATGGGGTCGGTTGTGCTGATGCTACACTCTGCACTTATGTGCAGATACTAGAGCAGTTTTTGAGCAGCAGCAGTTGCCTGGAGAGAGCCTTCATTCCAGCGAGACACCGAGGAAACCTTGTAGGCGTCCGCAGGCATCAGCATCTCCTCTATCTTTATTTCCGTATGTATCTCATGTATTTCGAGACAAACAGTTTACAATTTCTTTCATACGTTGTATTTAGTGAATCTTAGTAGTTCGTGAGTTATGTGACACCAGATTTTGGGTAAAGGCTATGTTGAACTTCCGTATTGTTATTCGTTTTCATTAATATTAAGTCTTTCGCTTGTTTAGTTAAATCATTTGCTTTTATCTTATTGTTGGTAAATATTAAAAATGATTATGTGGTTAAGGAGTTGTAATTAATAATTGGCATTCCAAGCTCCCATTAGTAGGCACCATCACAATCCCCGAAGGTTGAAAAAATCGGGGTCGTGACATTTCCTATTCTACTAACTCTATATATTGCAGGATGTTCTCGCTTTACAGGGATGCACAAATGCAGAAGTTATACGTGAGTTGAAAGCAAAATATCAAGGAATTTTGCAAGAAATTCATATGTGATTTAAGTGTGCAAACCTGAAGCTACATGAACCAGATAGAAGAACCAGTTCGAAGTGTTTGTCTTTTATTCTAGTTTTATTATAGTAGGTGTTTTCATATTTTACCTTTCAGTTTTATCTAGAAGCAATTATAATAGGTACTTTGTGTAGTGAAGTTAGAGTTAACTTGAAGTTGTCGCAACAATTAGAGGTTGGTTTCCACAACAAGATTAGAGTAATCCTTAGGTTTACAAAGAGTTTTTCGTAAATGCTATTTTGTCTTAGTGATTTAGTGAAGCATTGAGAAAATCCTACTGAGTAGTAGGTCGTATTTTTTTTACCTTTTGAGTTGGGTGTTTTCCACGTAAAAATACTTGTGTGCTTTACTTTTCGTATTTATTATTCTACAATAGTAGTTTAAGGAACACATAGAAGCACCAAGTCCTCCTATAATCTAGGCTCGTGAAAATTGGACTCTGCATAATTCATCCCTCTTGTGTGGCATTGAAGTATAATAGCCTGTTTGGCCAAGTTTCTTTTTGGCCAAAACTGTTCTTTTTTTCTAAAAGCACTTTTGGCCAAAAATTGAGGTGTTTGGTCAAGCTTTTTGAAGGTAAAAAAGTGCTTTTGAGGAGAAGCAGAAACAGTTTTGAAGAAGCAGAAAAAAATGGCTTCACTCCAAAAGCATTTTTTTGAGAAGCACTTTTGAGAAAAATACATTTAAAAGCAGTTTTTTAAAGCTTGGCCAAATACTAATTGTTTCTCAAAAGTACGCAAATATAAACTGCTTCTCATCAAAAGTAGTTTTGAGAAATATACTTTTGAAAAAACGTATTTCTCAAAATAAACTGATTTTTTCAACTTGGTCAAACGGGCTATAGAACTATCAATCAAAATATCATCAAATATGGAAATTTAAACGTAGTTTAAAAGTACAATATGAAAATCTTAAAAGTACTGCAGCAAGCATTTTCTTGAAAGGGCTTTTCAAATTAATGTTTAACTGAGAAAAAGAAGAAAAAATACAATTCATAAATTTTGAGAAAAGAAATAAGGTTAAAAAGATGACATTAATTCCAGATAAACTCGAATTTTAATAATGAATTATCATTGCGCTTTTTTTTTTACTTTTCTAGTTAGTTTTCATATAAAAAGAATACATAATTGAATAAATCAAATTTTTACCATGGAAACAAAACAAAAAAAAGTTGTACGAAAAATAAGTAATGATACGTGTAAGCATACAAATTTTATTGGAATTAAATTCATAAAATAATTTGGACTATAAATTCAAGATATATTAGTTCAAATAAATTTATTGGGCTAATATAATTGGATTAATTATATAAGTCTAACGTATATGGATTAAATAAATAAGTCTTAATCTATTGGGCTAGCCTATTTAATTGGGCTAAAGTGATGAGCCCACTTAATTAAGCCCAAAATGACATCTTCCTAGAGGTCCAGTTTGGTGCCACATGTCAAATGACGTGGCACGCCAAGTCAAGTGGAAGAGCCAATATGATCATGCCACGTGTCAAAATGAAAAGGCATGCCAAGTCACACTAAAAAGCCAATGAAATCGTGCCACGTGTGCTAGTGACATGTTCTGGCCAATCAAATGCGGCCATGTCACACTTCAATTTGATTGGTCAGAAAGAGTTTGTTCTTATCACAACTCCTGCCTTTCACAACTATAAATAGGGGTCTTCATAACTCAGAAAAGACACCAAAAGTTATAACAAGAAGCAAGAAAGAGCTCGTGGATCAAACGCTGCAAATTTCTCCACAAGTTTCAAACTTCAAGCAATCAAGTTCAAGTTCAAACAATCAAGTTCAAGCTCAAGAACGAAGAACAAACAATTTCAAGCTCAAGAACGAAGACCAAATCAAGTTCAAATCTAAACAATCAAGCTCAAGCTCAAGAACAAAATCATCGTTCCTGGCAACAAATATAGATTCAAAATCAAGCTCCAAGTCCCTTAAATTTATTTACCATTGGAAAGAAGAATCAGAGGATTCATAGAGATTGTACACTCAAATATTCAAAATAAAATTCTACGATTGTTGCGATATTTTTCGGTCTAGATTTTATTTTCTCGACCAAAATTTATTGTCTACAAATTCTGGCATGCCCAGTGGGACAATCTCTACCTCTCATCTCAAATTTTCAATCACCAATGTTGAAGAACAACGAAATGGATCCAAAGAAAATCAACTCGATTCAACTTCCACCAAGGCTACTAATTCCAGGTTTTACACTGATGTGGAAAGCATCCTCGATATCACTGTTGGAAGTTTCGGCCCAGTTACGATGAGCAAAGCATGCTTTTTAGGACAACAAGCACCCACAGCGTTGTTTGCATCAACCCTTGTTTTCGGATCTTCATCCTCAAAAGGAGCAAGATCTGCCACAAACACATCTGAAGGAGGAAGCGATGTTGCTGAAAAGATCAAGAAAACGCTGGCTCTGCTTGACCTCTCTGGCTCCAAGCACTCTGATGTGAAGGAAGATGATGATGCTTCAAGTGATGGATCCTCCCCACTTACACCACATAGCGTGAGCCAATCAAGGATCAATCTGTGTGAAAATCCATACTACTCCCCGTCATCCACGACAATCATGCAAACCATGGTGACAAACACTTCATCCATGGAGGAGCAGTTGGAAAATTTGACGGAAGCAATCGCAAATGCATGCAAAATCAAAAGGCTAGAATTGTCAAGTTAACAGACATGGTGGGGATCTTGATGGAGGAAGAATCTACCCATGTACCCGGCAAGCTCCCAGAAGTTCTAGAGAGCGACTCTCCCCCGAGACAAGCAACATCCACTAAGGCTATCCCTGTCTTATATGAAGGGATGATTCCAATAGATCAATTGAAGAAGTTCATTGAAGGAACCATCATGAACAAATATGAAGTTTCCCTTACATATGAAAAGCGGTACACTGCGAGGGTCGATATGTTGAAGATGCCTGCTGGCTATCAACCTCCAAAGTTTCAACAGTTTAATGGTAAAGGTAACCCAAAGCAACATGTGGCGCACTTTGTTGAGACATGCAACAATGCTGGAACTTATGGAGACTACCTCGTCACACAATTTGTCCGCTCGTTAAAAGGAATGCTTTTGATTGGTACACGCAACTCGAGGTTGGATCTATCGATAGTTGGGATCAATTAGAGCAAGAGTTCCTCAATCACTTTTATAGCACGAGACGCACTGTGAGTATGATAGAGCTCACAAATACTCGTCAAAGAAAAGGGGAACCAGTTATCAACTTTATCAATCGTTGGAGGAATGTAAGCCTCAACTGCAAAGACATGCTTAGTGAAGCTTCGGGCATAGAGATGTGCATCCAAGGCATGCATTGGGGATTGCGCTACATCTTGCAAGGTATCAAACCTAACACATTTGAAGAACTTGCAACTTTTGCCCATGACATGGAATTGAGCATGGCCTCCGCTGGAAATGAAAAGCTACCCATCTATGAACCTCGCAAAGCAAATGACAAACAAGAAGTTAGGAAGTGGGTCAAGTTCGTAACCAAGTCTGAAAGCAAAGAAGCTATGAATGTCAAAACATCACCTATGAAGTTCAAGGCGAAGGAGAGCAAGAAGCAGAGTATGAAATCCACTTCTTTTCAAGACAAGCCAAGTGAAAAGTTGACTCTAAAAGAAATGCAGGATAAACAGTACCCCTTCCTGGATTCTGATGTGCCAGCCATTTTTGAAGAGCTCCTCGAGTTAAATCTTATTGAGCTTCCGGAGATGAAGCGACCAAATGAAGCTGGGAAAAAAACTGACCTAAATTACTGCAAATATCACCGACTTATAAGCCACCCTCTGGAGAAGTGATTTGTCTTCAAGGATAAAGTCATGGACTTGGCTAGCAAAAAGAAGATCGTGTTTGAAGATGAGAAAGCAAGCGCAAACCAAGTCTCTTTCACCTTTGGCCCATTCCGTCTGAGTGAATTATGTGGTTTTGAGGAAATCAAAGGTAATGAATTACTGGAGAGCGACAAAGCTGAAGTCAACAAACCTAATGATAATGAAGGTTGGACGTTGGTGACTCATCGTAGGCACCACAATAGGAGCTCACGAAAAGAATAAGTGGAACAACCAACAAGGAAGATGATAGTAAAAAGACCAATAAAAAAGAATCCAGTTAGGCATTTGAAGAAAGAAAAAGTGGAGATGCACCACCCTCAAAAGCTACAAAATCCAGTGACCTTGGAGGAGTTTTTACCAAGTTGGTCCCGCACAAAGACTTCCCATGAGGGCATTGATGCCTCTTGTTGCCATGCTGACAAAGGAGAAGAAAAGAGGGATGTTCTATCGTTGGCACCATCTTCGGAAAAGCCCATCGAGACCACTCCTCAAGAAGTTAATGCTTGTGAGGGGAAGGTCACGTTCACAAATGATGATCTTTTTCTAGGTAACACTCCTCATAACTGCCTATTGTACTTGGTTGGCTATATGCGCGATGAAAGGGTAAACTGAATTTTGGTCGATGGAGGATCCTCAATGAACATTTTGCCAATCCATACTGTGAAGGAACTTGATATTCCTATGAACGAACTCTCAAAAAGTCGTGTGATGATCCAAGGATTCAACCAAGGGGGGTAAAGAGCCATAGGAGTGATCAGGCTAGGAATCACTATTGAAGATATGCAATCAAGTTCATGGCTGCATGTGATCAACACGAAGACTCCATACAAGGATTCAATGTTTAAAATACTATGAAGGTGAAGTTGAGAAGATGATAATTGCTGATGATGAGCCATTCACCGAGGCTGAGTCACACTTCGCCGATGCAAAGTTCTACTTAAAGAACCGCATTATGAAGGAACTGAAAGCTGATGATGTTATGAAAAGCAAGAATAAAGAGCCCTAAACTAAAGGAGAAGAGGCGACTACTAATGAATTTAAAGCTGTTAGTAAGGATGTACAACCCAACGTGAATAAATCTTATGGAGGGTATATTACTCCCTATGGTAACAAAGTAAGTCCAGCGCTCCAATATGCCCCTAAAAGGAAGAAAAATGAAGGTGAACCATCTAATTGCCAAGCTAGCATGCTAAAGGAGTTAACTATCCCGGTCAATCAAATTGAGGCAGTAAAGTCGTCCTCAAAGCCTCTTGCAATTCTAGCCCAAAATCGTTTGCAGAATGTGGTACTCCCTACAAAACGAACTGATGAAGGTTTTGACCCTAACACTTACAAGATATTTGCAAAAGTTGGATACAATCCCAATGAGCTGTCAAAATTAGGAAAGCTCCCTTCAGAAGCTGTAACGAGTGGGATACAAGCAACCGTCACCAGTGCGCATCTCAATAAGAAGGGAGAGTGGCAGTTATATCAATGTAGAAGATGAATCTGCCACTTCTAGCAGGTGGAAAATCAACTATGAGAACTTCCGTATTTGAGAGACTAGGTCCATTAAAGAAGGGGAATAAGTTCCAGAGAAATTGTCGAAATACAAAAACAACCGCTTCACCCAAATTCAGAAGATCTCTAAGGATTTCCAAAGTTTGGTTCCTTCTAGAATGAGGCGACAAACAAAACTTGTGGTCTGATGTGAAGAAGTGTTGAAGGTAAAGCCATATATTGTGGTCTGCACTAAGGAACTTGATGAAGATGGAGAAAGTGTAGGTTCTTCATATCATGTCACTGTACAAAGCGATAATGGTGTTCCGCCTTCGATGGAGGATAACACAGAATTGGAGCATGTTTCACCATGTTATCACATATCCTTCAATGATGGGGATCCTCAAGAAGATGAAGATGCGAAATATGCTCCACCTGAACTTGAAGAAGGAGTGAAGACGACAGTTGATGCCTTAAAAGAAGTTAACCTTGGCACCGATGAAGAACCAAAACCCATCTACCTAAGTGCTTTACTCGAAGCTAATGAAGAGAGCACTTATATTGAGTTACTCAAAGAGTTCAGGGATGTCTTCGCTTGGAGTTACAAAGAAATCCTTGGCTTGGACCCAAAAGTAGCAGTCCATCACCTTGCAGTCAAAAAGGGTGCTCGCCCTGTTAAACAATCTCAAAGGCGCTTCAGGCCAGACTTGGTTCCCCTAATTGAAGTTGAAGTTAACAAACTCGTTGTAGCTGGATTTACTCGGGAAGTTAAATACCCAACATAGGTTTCAAGTATTGTCCCTGTAAGGAAGAAGAATGGCCAGATTCGAGTATGCGTTGTCTTTAGGGACCTCAATAATGTATGTCCCAAAGATGAATTCCCGCTTCCTATTCTAGAGCTGATGATCGATGCCACTACTGGTTACGAGGCAATGTTTTTCATGGACTGTTCGTCGGGCTATAACCAAATCCGCATGGCACCAAAAGATGAAGAGCTTACTGCATTCTGCACTCCCAAGGGTATTTATTGCTACAAGGTGATTCCTTTTGTCTTAAAGAATGCTGGTGCTACTTACCAAAGGGCTATGCAAAATATTTTCGACGATCTTCTCCACAAGAATGTCGAATGCTATATTGAAGACTTGGTGGTGAAATCAAGAGAGAAGGGCGATCACATGAAAGACTTGAGGATGGTATTTGAATTGCTCCGCAGATACCAACTCAGGATGAATCCATTGAAATGTGCCTTTGGAGTTACTTCTGGAAAGTTCCTTGGTTTCATTGTCCGACATCGAGGGATCGAAATCGATCAAGCCAAAGTGGATGCCATTTTGAAAATGCTTGAGCCTCTAGATATCCATGAATTGAAAAGTCTGCGGGGAAATCTAGCGTTCCTTAGGAGGTTCATCTCGAACCTAGCTGAGAGGTGTCAACCATTCAGTCGCCTTATGAAGAAAGGTGTCCCTTTCAGATGGGACCAATCATGCAGTAATGCCTTTGAAAGCATTAAATCCTACTTGATGAAGCCTCCAGTTTTAGAAGCCCCTGTACCTGGAAAGCTATTGATACTATACATCGCGACATAAGAAAGGTCTGTTGGAGCATTGTTGGCACAAGAAAATAATGAGGGGAAAGAAAACTCTCTTTACTACTTGAGCAGGATGATGACACCAAACTAGTTGAATTATTCTCCAATTGAGAAGTTGTGCCTGGCGCTATTCTTCTCAATTCAAAAGTTGAAGCACTACTTTCAAGCTCATGTTGTCCGTCTTATTTCTAAAGCAAATCCCATCAAGTTCGTGATGTCAAAACCCGTTCTTAGTGATAGACTAGCAAGATGGTACCTCCAATTTCAACAATTTGAGATTTTGTACATCCCTCAAAAGGCTGTAAAAGGACAAGCATTGGAAGATTTCTTGGCAGATCATCGGATACGTGATGATTGGGAGCTTACTGATGAATTGCTTGATGAGGACGTAATGGTCGTCAAAGTTTAACCTCCATAGAAGATGTACTTTGATGGTGCCGCGCATCGTGGGGGAGCTGGGGCCGGCGTAGTATTTGTCACTCCCCAATGTGAAGTCTTGCCCTACTACTTTACCTTGACACAACTCTGTTCCAACAATGTTGCTGAATATCAAGCATTAATACTTGGGCTTGAAATGGCCGTTGATATGAAGCAGTTGCAATTGCAAGTCTTTGGTGACTCCCAGTTAGTGGTCAATCAGCTTTTGGGTAGTTATGAGGTTAAGAAGCATGAACTACACCCATATCATGATTACACAAAAAATTGATGGGATGGCTCGGTGATGTGACTATTCACCATGTGCCAAGGAAAGAAAACAAGAAGGCTGATGCTTTAGCTGCCCTAGCTTCATCTTTAACCCTGCTTGATCAAGCGCAAGTTACTATTTGCCAAAAATGGGTAGTACCGCCGCCAAATGAGGCTGAAGGTGAAGAAAACGAACTCAAGCATCTTGTTGCTGTTTCTGAAGTTGAGAAAGAAGAATGGTGCCAACCCATTATCGACTACTTATGCTATGGGATACTTCCAGAAAATCGAAGGAGAAGGACTGAAATCCGTCATCGTGCGCCATGCTTCTTTTACTACAAGGATACTCTATACAGAAGGTCGTTCGAGGGAGTACTCTTGCGATGCCTAGGGGAAGAAGAAGCTCTCCAAGCTTTGCAAGAGCTTCTGGGGTATGTGGGTCACACTAGTCTGGACCAAAGATCCACTTCCATATAAAAAGGATGGGATATTATTGGCCAACGATGGTAAAAGATTGCTTGGACTATGCTCGAAGGTACAAGGCTTGTCAATTCTATGCGAATTTTATTCATCAACCTCCTGAAGTGTTGCACCCGACTGCTTCATCCTTTTCATTTGACGCTTGGGGATTGGATGTTGTTGGACCGCTGCCAAAGTCCTTTGGTGGCCACCTATACATCTTGGCTGCAACTGACTACTTCTCAAAATGGGCTGAAGCTGTTGCTCTTAAGGAGGTAAAGAAGGAAAATGTTGCAAGTTTCATCCGAGTGAACATCATCTATCACTTTGGCATTCCCCGTTACATAATAACGGATAATGGCAAGCCGTACGCCAATAGGTTGATGAACGATATTTGTGAGCTCTTTGGCTTCAAGCAACATAACTCTTTGATGTACAATGCTGCCGCCAATGGTCTAGCCGAGGCATTCAACAAGACTCCATGTAACTTGTTAAAGAAAGTCGTCTCCAAATCCAAACGAGATTGGAATGACCGTATGGAAGAAGCTCTATGGGCATATAGGACGACTCACCGCGCGCCAACACAGGCGACTCCTTATTTACTCATTTATGGGGTCGAAGCCGTCTTTCCACTTGAGCGTCAAATACCTTCTTATGACTGGCTATTCAAAAAGGGATCACTGATGAAGAAAATGCTCGACTTCGGTTAGCAGAGTTGGAAGCTCTTGATGAAAAGAGATTGGAAGCTCAACAGAGTCTTAAATGTTATCAAGATCGATTATCTCGCGCCTTCAATAAAATAGTTTGCCCGAGATCCTTTCAAGTGGGAGATCAAGTCCTTGCCGTACGAAGACCTATAATTACTTCCCATAAAAATGTAGGGAAGTTCACTTCAAAGTGGGATGGGCCATATGTCGTGCAAGAAGCTTACTCAAGTGGGGCGTACAAGCTGGTTGATGCAGATGCTATGCGAATTAGCCCTATGAATGGCAAGTTTTTGAAGACGTATTATCCTTAAAGTCATGACGCTCCTTGATGCACGAGCCTAAACTGCATGTTGCTACACTCCTGGCCCGCAAGAGTATAAACTGCGTACGGCCCAAAAAAAAAAGAGTCCTCTAGGTTGAGAACCTCGAAAGAGGCGGCCTAGGCAAAAGTTAGGACGTTAAAAAAAAGTCCGCCAGGCTGAAAACCTTAAAAGAGGTGGCCCAGGAAAAAGTTAGGAAATTAAAAAAAAAAGAATCACCCAGTCGGAACTACGGTATGACTTGATCCTCTTCACCGGGGTACGTTTGCAGCTTAGAGTTTCATTTTAAGTTCATTCGCATAAGTTCAAAAGATACATATCGCCCCAATTGTTGTTCGAATGAAGTATTGAGGAACGCAAGATCAAGCTGAAATGTCATCCTCCTGTTGAACTTTAATCTCATTTGATTTAAAGGGGGCAACCCTTCTGGGTAAATTGATATCTTTAATAGGCCGAGTTTAGAAGGATGTCAATTATTTGCATTGAAGTCCAGGGATTCTCTATGTCTTCAGGTTCGCCAAACCTTCAAGTTTGTTGGTCTCCAAGTCCGCCCTCTGCATAAGCAAAGGGGGAAGAGAAGCGAGTCTCAAAAGGAAACACAAGTATAAGTAAATGATTGCTTGGCGCAACGTTTCAAATTTAGTGAGATTTGAACCCCAAGATATTTGTGAATATGGATCTTAAATTTTGATTTATGGAAAGTAAGACGTCTTCTGTTCTCGAGGCTTCCATAATAAGATACAAAAATATTTGGTGAAGTCGCGCAAATCTGAAATTGTCGGTGTATTAGAACTTAGTATTGACTTCGAAATATTATCTGTATGTATCCGTAAGGCATTAAATCTTGAATTTTGGATATGTTATATATTTGGAAGTTAGGTTTTCAGTAGATCAAACGGTTCATGATCTTGACGTTCCTACTTCAAGATACAAAGCTTTTGGTGAAATTGCGCAGATCTGAAATTTTCAACGTGGTGGAACCTAAAGTTGGTTTCAAAATATTATCTGGGACAATTCTGAAGTTATTTGATTGCTAATTTTTGATATGTCCTAGATATTTAAGTCTAATTTTCAAAAAATTAAACGTCTAGTAATTTCAACGTTCCTATACCAAGATATGATTTTTTTAGTGAGAGTGCGCAAATATATAATTGATAGCGAGGTGCAATATAAAGTTGGTTTCAAAATATGATTCTGAAGGTGTTTGATTATGAATTTTGGATATATTTTATATATTGAAGTCTAATTTTTGAATAATCAAATGGTTCATTATCTGAACTCTCCCACGACAAGATATGAATCATTTTATACAAGCACGTAAAGCTGAAACTTATGCGACTAAGATAAAAGTCGAACAATGTAAAGCAAAAAAGAGGCTGAAACATTTAAGCCCTCGAAGTCTCCAAGTTGAAGTCTTCAAGTGTATTCAAGTTGAAGTCTCCAAGTTGAAATCTTCAACCCCGTCGGCCTTCAAGTTGAAGTCTTCAAATCCACTAATCTTCAAGTTGAAATATTTAGACCCTCCAAGTCTCAACGTTGAAGTCTTCAAATCGGCTGATCTTTAAGTTGAAATATTTAAGCCCTCCGAATCTTCAAGTTGAAGTATGCAAAGTCCGCCAAATCTTCAAAGTTTTCCAAGTGTTCAAGTTGATGTCATCTTCGAGTTGAAGCTTTATAACTTTCCAATCTTAAGGTGGACATATAAGTCCCTTTTCACCTTAAGTTGGCCTCTTCGTGGGTTTGTCCTTAAAATGAATATAACTTTCCAATCTTAAGGTGGACATATGAGTCCTTTTGCACCTTATGCTGGTCTCTCCGGTAGTCGGGCCATTTTGAGAGTAGTCTCTCCAAGAATCGGGTCATTTTGAGAGTAATCTCTCCAAGAATCAAGCCATTTTGAGAGTAATCTCTCCAAGAATTGGGCCATTTTTAGAGTAATCTCTCCAAGAATTGGGTCATTTTGAGAGTAATCTCTCCAAGAATCGGGCCATTTTAAGAGTAATCTCTGCAAGAATCGGGCTATTTTGAGAGTAATCTCTCCAAGAATCGGGCCATTTTGAGAGTAATCTCTCCAAGGGCTATTTTGAGAGTAATCTCTCAAGAATTGAGCATAGATGAGTACTCATCCCCTCACACCCTAAGATTGTCTTCTTCGTGCGTGGATCTCGCTTGACCTACAAAACAAATGACAAAAAAAGAAAAACACAAGAAAAAAGAAGAAATTACCTTCACGATAGGACTTCCAAGTCGTCAAAAGTAGACTCAAAGTGATTTACAAACGCTGAAAGTGATGCTAATAGAATAAAGAGTATACCGTATGTATAGATATCAAAAGGCAGAGGCTAAAAAAGAAGAGCCGATGTGAGATGCAGCAGAAATTGCAATGCAAGTTGAAGTCGAATTACAATTCGAGTTGTGATCAAATTATAATTCCAGATAACCTGCCACCGACGGTTTGATCTTAGTGAGATTCAACATTCAAGGAAATACTAAGACTCCCAAATAAAGTCATCCTTGGCAGTAATGTTCCAAGAAAGCTATTTGATTATGAGTGTAATTCGTTAGAGTTCAATTTGACCATCTGGAATTGAAAACTAATTCTATTATTTATTACGGATTTTAAAAAAAACACATGTCCAATAAGCTCATTGAAAATTAATTCTATAAAATAAGCCTATAAGTTGGTAAATTATCCAACATCAAGTCCATTCTATATAATTGAATGGAGGAGACGAAAAAATATATATAATGTTGTCTCCAATTATACTTCAAGCCCAGTCTTTGAAGTTCGATGCTTCTATACCCCAACAAGTCTTGAAGTAGGGTCATTTGTAAGCATACAAATTTTATTAGAATTAAATTCATAAAATAATTTGCACTATATTTTAAGCTCAAGATATATTAGTTCAAATAAATTTATTGGGCTAATATAATTGGATTAATTATATAAGTCTAACGTATATGGATTAAATAAATAAGTCTTAATCTATTGGGCTAGCCTATTTAATTGGGCTAAAGTGAAGAGCCCACTTCATTAAGCCCAAAATGACATCTTCTTAGAGGCTCAGTTTGGTGCCACGTGTCAAATGACGTGGTACGCCAAGCCAAGTGGAAGAGCCAATAGGATCGTGCCACGTGTCAAAATGACAAGGCATGCCAAGTCACACTAAAAGGCCAATGAAATCGTGCCACGTGTGCCAGTGACATGTTCTGGCCAATCAAATGCGGCCATGTCACACTTTAATTTGATTGGCCTGAAAGAGTTTGTTCTTATCACAACTCCTCCCTTCCACAACTAGAAATAGGGGTCTTCACTCTTCATAACTCAGAAAAGACACCAAAAGTTATAACAAGAAGCATGAAAGAGCTCGTGGATCAAACGCTGCAAATTTCTCCACAAGTTTCAAACTTCAAGCAATCAAGTTCAAGCTCACGAACGAAGAACAAATAACTTCAAGCTCAAGAACGAAGACCAAATCAAGTTCAAATCAAAATAATCAAGCTCAAGCTCAAGAACAAGATCATCGTTCGTGGCAACAGATATAGATTCAAGATCAAGCTCCAAGGCCCTTAAATTTATTTACCATTGGAAAGAAGAATCAGAGGATTCATAGAGATTGTACATTCAAAAATTCGAAATAAAATACTACAATTGTTGCGATATTTTTCGGTCTTGATTTTATTTTCTCGATCCAAATTTATTGTCTACAATACGTTCGATCAGCTGTTTCATGATTTGAATTGTTTCATTTTTATGTAGCTATCTTTAGGTTCGACCAATAAAAGTATGAATTTTATTTGAGAATAGGGAATAGTCTTTTTCCTTTTTGATGACCTAATAATAATGAAATCTAACGACTATACGTTATTATTTTGATAATTCAAGAAGTTACTTGAGCTTTACAAATAACCACTACTTTTAATCAAGCGGGTCAAGGAATTATAACCTATGATATCAAATCAAACGAAGCTCAAACTGATAATACCATTAGGAGTTGTTTGGCAGGGTACAGAAGAATATTATTGAAAAAGGTATATTAGTAATATTTGGGTTAATAATGCTAAATTTTATTATGTTAGGATTATTTCTTATTTAATATTTGGTTTGGTGTATTAAAAGCTTTAAAAGGACAATTTTATCTTTATATATGCATATTCATGTATTAAAAATAATAGTATTGTTGAAGCCATGATTGCTATGTACAAGAATAGTATGGAATAGGATAAATAACAAAAATAAGTATGGAAAAGTGTTAAAAATACTCCTAAACTATTGAAAAAGGTTTTAAAATATCCTTCATCTACCTATTGGGCTAAAAATGCCACTTTATCCATCTTTTTTGTTCACTTATGCCCTTTGACTGTTAGGCCAAAACTGATTTAAAAATAATTATTAATTATTATTTAAATTGCACGCGGCCACTTCTTATTGGTCGAAATTAAAACATCTAACCTATTAGAAATACTAACTCATATCTAACAATTTTTTAAAAAAATGAAATTTGTTAAAAAACGAAAATATTTCAGTTTTTACTAATTTATTTTTTCAGCTTTTACAAAAAAAATGCTTTAAAATATTTTGTTGAAAGTATTTTTTCGGTTTTGAAAAACAAAAATACTTTTAAAAACAAATTTTTTCAAGTTTTCATAAAAAACAGCTTTTAAAAAACTTTAAAAAATGAAAAAAAGTAATAGTTTTTTGTAAAAACTAGAAAAGATAAAAGAAGACTTTAGGAAATTAGTAGACTACTGGTTTATTAGTTTTAGAAAATAAAATATATTGAAAATAATTATTTTATACTTAGCAAAAAACTAATTATTATTTTTAATTCAGCATTGACCTAACGGTCAAAGGGCATAAGTGAACTAAAAAAGTGGATGGAAGAGTGTTTTTAGTCCAATAAATAGATGAAGAGTATTTTTAAAACTTTTCAATAATTTAGGATATTTTTAACCCTTTTTTAAAATAAGAATTAGTTATACATAAATTAAAAAATATTATCAAACAAAAATTTAATAGTACTAAAATTAATACATATATTACTTTTCCTAATATATTCTATCAGATGACCCCTTTAGGTAAGAGTGCAACCAAGAAGCGTGAAGTACAAGTCCAGGAAAATGATTGTTAATGAGACTGATTTGGCTATGAGCGACAGTAGTGTTTATATTTTTGTAAAATCTAACCAAATGCAAATAAATAAGAATATGTTATAAATAGAACTCTAATTAGAGTGAATATCTATCTTATAGAAGAGTTTTACTTTGAGGCTAAGTCTTTTTTATGCCTATAAATAGAGGGGTCTTACCCCATTGTAAATCATCCCAAAGTATCAATAAGAATACTCCTCTCTCTACTTTTCTCTCTATTGTTCTTGTTCTTATATTATTTCATAACACGTTATCAGCACGAGACTCTACCGTCTCAAGAAGCACTTTGAGAAGATTAAGGAGTAATTCGCCCACACGAATTTCGCTAATTCCGGGCATTATCCGGGTCACGCTTCAAGAGATAAGTATCGATTTTATGTTCGATTAAAATCTATAATTATGTGTTGTCTATATTACATACAAGTGATCCTAGCTATTTACTTCCGCTATTCCTTTCTTTGTTACAATTGAATTGATGACTGGTTTAATTTAGTTGTATAGTGGAACGTTTCTGTTCAATTATGCAAACAATGAGTTTTTGGATTTTTAAAGTTTGCTGATAGTTTGGAGCTCCAATGGCATTCTTGAATTTCTATACGGAATATATGTCGCGTTCTCCGGCATCAAATTGGCCGCGGGAGTTGATCAAAGTTGCCGGAATTTGTTGCCACGGGATGGAAACTCAAGTGGTATATGTGATATCACAACATTGATTGGTATACCTTAAAGGTAAGTAATTTACTTTTCCCTTTCAAATTCTTGAAATTCTACGATTTGATTTCATATACAAACATAGACAACAAAGTTTGATTATAACTCTAATGGAGTTTGTAAGAAATTATAAACACGTGAAGTGGTAAAATTTCTATGTCCTGCCATGATCAAATTCATGTATGATTGTGGGCATAGAATTGAAAATCCGTCCCATTGAATTTGCTCCATTCCCTTTAGAGAATGTGGTAGCAGTATGTGATAAGTTTGAAAGAAGACAAAATTATTACCATGAAGGTATCAATGAATGTGGACGTAGCAATAGACGGAATTATAATCGTCATTATGATCCATTCCCTGAAGTGAATGTGATAATTGTAATAAACCCAGTAAGTATGAACACGCTCTTGATGTAATTGTGTTTTATGTCTAACATTATGAAAAGAAAGTTCATTGCCCTTGAAATTTCGGGCAAGAATTATATGACATGGGTGTTGGATGCTGAAATCCACTTAGATGCTAGGGGTCTTGGAGACGCCATTAAAGACAGAAATAACGCATCCACCCAAGACTATGCTAAGGCCTTGATTTTCTTGCGCCATCGCCTTGATGAAGGTTTGAAACTGTGCTAAGGCCTTGATTTACTTGCGCCATCGCCTTGATGAAGGTTTGAAACTGTGCTAAGGCCTTGATTTACTTGCGCCATCACCTTGATGAAGGTTTGAAAATTGAATATATCACAGTCAAAGATCCACCTATCTTGTGGAATGGCTTAAAGGAGAGATATGACAACCTGAAGTTGGTCACTCTGCCACAAGCACGATATGATGAGAATCCAAAAGCAAATAGTTCATAAACTATATGTTATCGTTGCGGTGGAAAAGGGCACTGGGCGAAAATTTGCCGTGTACCAAGACATTTGGTTGAGCCTTGTCAAGCATCTCTAAAGAGTAAATGCCCTGAAACAAATTTTGTCTCTGACGACAATTTTGACATCACCCACTTGGATGTGGCAGACTTCTTTGAGCACTCTAAGGGGAAAATTGACCACCTAAATTGTGATGGATCTGTGATGAAGGAAGATGAAATTGTTTGATTTTATTTCACTTATTTGTAATAGTTAGTGAATAAACTAATAGTCATTAGTATCAGCTCGTATTAGTTAGTTTATGATATAATGTTAGTATTAGTTCTTTAGAATGTTTCAATATGCTTAAATTTCGAAGAAATTTTTATTTTCCAGCAAAGTTAGTCGATTAACTAATAAGTTAGTCGACTATCTAATATTTTGTATTAAAAACTGGAATTTCCGCAAGCTAAGTTATTCGAATATCTGATTTAGTTATTCGAATAGCCTGATGACTGTTTACTAAGTTATTCGACTATCAACTTAGTTATTCGACTATCTAATATTTCGCATTAAAACTGGACTTTTCCGCAAGGCATGATAGTCGACTATCTGATTTAGTTAGTCGAATAACCTCAGCAGATTTTGAAAATATTGTTTAAATATGAAGCAAACAGATTTGTATATTCTCATGTTCATATATTTTCTTTTGTATGTCAAACCATGGGAATTAAATTGATTGAAGGCTCCTGGAGAGCAACTATAACTCTGCCTAAAGGAACAATATTTTAGAGAATGCAATGTTCTCCTCCAAGTCTAAGAGGAACTTGTTGAGTTTTAATGATATCAGTCAAAATGTTCTCCTCCAAGTCTAAAAGGAACTTGTTGAGTTTTAGAGATATCATTCGAAATGGATATCAGATTGAGACAATACATGAGTATAATCTTGAATACCTCATTTACTCATGAAAACGAGGCTGCCCACTTCGGTTTGGGGTCACGCCATTTTGCATGCAGCAATGCTAGTTCGTCGGCTGCCCACTTCGGTTTGGGGTCACGCCATTTTGCATGCAGCAATGCTAGTTCGTCTCTGACTGACGAATGTCACAAATATTCCCCGTTGCAGTTAGTTTTGGGTCATGAACCTAATATATCCCATTTAAGAATTGTTGGATGCGCAGTATATGTGCCTGTAGCACCGCCATACCGCACCAAAATGGGTCTGCAAAGAAGGTTAGGAATATATGTTGAGTTTGAATCGCCCTCCATTATTCGCTACCTCGAAACATGACAGGGGATTTGTTCACTGCACGATTTGCAGACTGTCAATTCGATGAGACACTTTTCCCAAAATTAGGGGGAGAAGTTGGTGAAACCAAACGGGAAATTTTGTGGAAAAATGCATCATTATCTCATCTTGATCCACATACCTCCATTTGTAAAAATGAGGTGCAAAAGGTTACCCATTTGCAAAGAATAGCAAATCAAATGCCTGACGCATTTACGGACTTGAAAAGGATAACAAAATCACATATCCCCGAAGTGAATGTGATAAAATCTGATTCACGAATACATATTTATTATTGGAAGAATATGAACTTGAAATTGGTATTGAATATACCACACTCACCCCTAGAAGGAGGTTTGAGATAATACCACACTCACCCCTAGAAGGAGGTTTGAGATGATGTCATTATTATGGCATGAATAGTCATTGGTCACGTACCTATTGTACGCCAAAATAATTTGTCAATGTGATTATCAAAGGACAAAAATAATGCAAGAAACATATCTTGCATATAAGTTTGACATGACCATAATGGTATAACTTTCTCTTTAAGAAAGATATTCACCACATGGATGTTGATGAATTTGTGGTAGTACAAAATTAATTGAGAGCTCTAGAAGAGCCAATTATTACTATGCTGGAGAAACACAATTGAGTATTGTGCTGTAGTAAGTCTCAAAGAAACTTATTCAGTTTCCAAAGTACACGCGAAAGCGCTGATTATATTGAGACTATAAATAAAGGAAAGATTTGATATCTTCTATTACTACAACTTGTAGCGGGATAATTTGTATATGAAAAGCTACCCGCTTCGTTCTCCAGTTTGTACTACACAAACAAAAGAATGCCACAATAAAATGGATATGTATTGGTATAAAAACACATACCATAATAAACCTGAAGTTTATTAAGAATTACACATGTCATGGTGTAAACATGAACTTATCAATATTGATAATTTATTTAGTTGGCGTTCGGGTTAGCCATCTCATTTTAAGTATGATGTGCAATAATAGAGAATTCACATGGGTGAATATTAAAGAACTAGAAAGTTCTTTACGAATTCTCTTGTATTACTTGTTCTCATTAATGAACTGACCAACTAAAGAGTTCGGGTTGAAGCCCATAAATTCTGGAAATATCAAAGGTGAATATGGGCCCATTCACCTGCCATGTATACCACATATGATGCATCTATGAAATGGTTACATGCGCAATTGTTATTGACCCGCAGCCTGGCTGGTGCTTGCGAGGTAAATCGCTCAGTAATATAACTTCGAGCATAATTTCCAGATTTTCTACTCAAGATAGTTCATCTTGATAAGTTGGTTTATATCATAGTTGGTTTAGCAAGATAATTATTGAGTGCCTCCACTTAATAGCTAAACTGTTTCTTATGAGAACAAAGTTATATATATCAGTTTGATATACGTTGTATACGAGAGTATATTCTCCCCTCACAAGTGGTTCAGGGTCAGGAACCAAATAATTTCATCTTATTATTAATGTACTGTGTATATTGACATGATAATGCACAAAGATGATTTCTTAAAGTTGAGGAAACAAGTTAGCTTTTCTAACATGAGGGGGAGACATGATAAACACTTGAGAAAAGGTTACATGAGATGAATTATCATTTGTATATATAGATCCTCGAATATCATGATATGAACCTGAAGTTCATAAAAAGGATAATTCAATTACAACATATTGCAAAGCATGCCATGCGCATTTGCTGACCCAAAGAAAGTAAATATATTCTCACTGCAAATGGTCATATTAAGTCCTAGAAGGATAAAGTCTTGGATACGCTTGAAGCGTATAGACAAATCGGTTTCAAAAGGAACTTCTTAATAAAGAAGATGAGCAAATGATCAAAGTGATCATAATAAGGAGGCAAGTGATCCAGAAGATCACATGACATAACACTTCATAAAATCTCATGAGAGATTCAGGTACCTGAATATATGAATGAAGAGATCTCCATGTTATGTCTTTATGAAAATTGACTGAAACCGATATAAAATGATTGTCGACGACATCTATGATAGCGCTAAATATCGATGAGGATCTTATGTTTGTCGAATACAAACAAAACTATTGGCCAAATGGAAGAGATACAATTCAAGAAGAATTGATTCCATATGAAAGACATGTAGTTTTGGACATGTAGTTCAAATACTTGAAAGTGTAAAGTCAAAGGTATGTGTAATCAGTTTTCGATATCTATTTGTCTGGCATGACATGAAAACTTGATATGCATCTAAAGTCTATTATATGGCTTATATGACTTAACTTGAAAGATTTAAGTTGCTTGAAGCATATACAGTTCTTGGTCCTGAAGTACCACATCCTAAGTACAATTTGTGTACATATGTATCTTGCTATAACTATAAGCATGATGGCATCGAGAATACATCTATGGAGATATTGAAGAGTCATTTCACGGCATTATATGAAGATGTTCATATCTATCAAGAATGATAATTTCAAGGTGCGGAATATTTATCCAAATCAATATGGCTGATTTATTTATCAAATCTCTACAAAAGATCGTTTTGAAGATGGTGCACAAGATTGGAATTCAAATGCTCAAGGATGTGAATTGATGCTCTATTCAGGGGGAGTTAATGCGCGTTGCACTCTTTTTCCCTTACAAGGTTTTGTCCCACTGGGTTTTCCTTGCAAGGTTTTTAACGGGCAACCAATAGGCGCATATTCAAACATGTGTACTCTTTTTCCTTTTCTATAATTTTTTCCCATTGGGTTTTGTTTTAGTTAAGGTTTTAACGAGTCACATTATTGAATAGACATTCAAGGGGGAGTGTTATAAATAGAACTCTAATTAGAGTGAATGTCTATCTTATAGAAGAGTTTTACTTTGAGGCTAAGTCTTTTCTATGCCTATAAATAGAGGGGTCTTACCCCATTGTAAATCATCCCAAAGTATCAATAAGAATACTCCTCTCTTTACTTTTCTCTCTATTGTTCTTGTTCTTATATTATTTCATAACAGAATATAAAATTTTATCAAAAAATAATGAAACATTGAGAAAAGCAACAATAATGTCGTAACGCCATTGATAGTGATGACACTAAACTTAATGAATGTTCACAGGATCTGCTCTCTACTTATCTCCTCGGAGACTGCTTCTCTTCCGTTCGACACACATAAAGTTAACACGATTTTATATTTAAATATTTAAATTAAAAGCTGATTCTATTAAGTACTTATATTATATTAAAATTTTTTAATTAAATATTTTTTTTAAGTTGGTATATAAAATAAGATTCACCCAAAATAAGCACGTAAAGAGCCCAAATAATATATTTTATCTTTTTTTTCTTCTTCTTTTCTCTCCACCATCACTTTCACAATTGTCTCCTCCACTTTCATCATTGGTATGGAGTCCAAAAAATAGATTTTATCTTCTTTTTCTCTTCACCATCACTTCCACTACTGTCTTCTTCACTTTCATCATTGGTGTGCCTCCAACATAAATCTAGCTCGAAAGTTTGAACCAACAATCGTCTCACTTGATTAAAACCGAAGTAGGACCATATTCTTTATTTGAAGTCAAACATCATTAATGTAGTCTTTAAGAAGGCTTGAAGGTTTAAAATAGGTTACTTGATTTGATGAAAAATTGAGAAACTAATATTGGGATTGTTACACCTTTTTTTTCTACTCCGAAGGGAGATATAAGAAAGTTTTTCCAATTAAAGTAATATAATTTGAAATGGAATTATTTAATTCATCAGAGTTGCCAAATTGAGGAAAATTTTATTTTTAAATCTGCGAACCAGAAATTCTAGAAGGTGCTAGACATTCCTAGGTTCCATGATTCTAGCACGATCGCTTGGTGATTATTACTTAGCTTAAGTTGTCTAATTACTTATTTTAGGGCCTATATACATTCACCTTTTAACCGCTTTTAATCACTTGATTTATTTGTAACTAAAGAATTGAGTTACGCGTACGTATACTCTTTTTTTTGGCGCGTCAAAAATCATATCACGCAAACGTGTCCACAATTAATATCGCTTTGTCAATTTTACTAAGAAAAGTTTATTTAAAGTTACGTGAACGCATACCTCGATTTATTTTTAGGAAAAAGAATCATAATTATGTTATGCAAACGTTTACATAATCCCGCTGATAGATTTTATGTGTGCCTAAACCATTGTAGGGCTATTCAAAAGTCGTTTATGCTACCATGCTTTGAGATGAATGTGCAAGTAGGGGTGTACAAAGAAAACCGATAAACCGCACCAACCCGATAATCCGAGTCAAACCGAGAAAAAAACCCGACTATGGTTTGGTTTGACTTGGTTTGGTGTTGGAAAAAAAAATCCGACCATAATTGGTTTGGTTTGGTTTTAACTAAAGAAAGTCAAACCGAAACCAAACCAACCCGACATTACATATATAACAATTTTAGATATATTTAATATATAAATATACTTATTGTAATGTAATTTATAATTATTTCTTAAAACATTTCATAAATTTTATCTTTTATGGTATTATTTCAAGGTTTGATTTAGAACTTTTGAATGCTCCAATAAGTTTTATTGCAATTAATATTAGTAAATTAAATAATGCTAGCAATCAATACTAATGCTAACAAAAGGCATTCAATTCAGTATTACGAACGGGAATGTATTAAATGTCTATTTTGTATTTTGCAATAATTTAGATAAAAATATATAACCTATTTTTATTTTTCTTTAGCTTTTAGGCATATAATTAATACTCCCTTATTAGTCTATCTAGTTTAGCATGAATTAGTGCTTTTAGATTATGTTTATTTATTATGATTTTTTAATTAGCAACATTTATAGTACATAATTTTATTATTTTTTTATTGTTGAATATTTTAGGATAATGTCATGAGTCATGACATGTCTCATAATTTGTATTATTTTCTTAAAAAATACTTTATATAGTTGTATCTTACTAGGATTAAAGAAATATTTTGAGCATACATTATATATTTTGTTCTACGAAGATTTTACCGGGAAAATAATCCGAAAACCCGAATAACCCGAAAATCCGAAAAAACCCGAGAAAAACCGATATTGAAAAACCCAAATTTATTTGGTCTTTAGATTTAATAACCCGACACAATTGGTTTGGTTTGGTAATTGTAAAATCCGAACCAACCCGGTCTATGTACACCCCTATGGATAAGGCTATTAAAATATGGAATTCTTTTGGAAAAATCAGTATATTTGTGCCTAAACTCATGAATGATGGACATTTGAACCTTTGATAGGAAAGGACAAAGCTTGGAATCGCTCTGGTTCGTTGTATTTGCTAATTAAAAGAATTTGGATTAAGGATGATGGTTAGAAAAGTTATGGGCTGAACTCATTTAAGTGTTCACACTATATCCGCAACGATTTAAATGAGCATACAATGAGGCCCAATAACGTTGCAAATTACAGGTTGAGACTGAAATTGAGCAATGAAACGAGCCTTTCCACATGATTTTATGAGAGCACATAAAACAGAAGAAACAAATGTGAAAACTTTCTAAAACATCAATACATGACTGTTCCAAACTTATAAATAAGATCATCTGGGAATCATTCTTGATACATTTGATCGTTCAAATTACAGAACAATATCAAATTGATACAGAATCTAAATAGCAGATCACGACCCTTCATACTGTGATACTCAAGCAATTCAAAAGCATCAGTAATGGCTAGCTTTAATTCAAATTCTTTTTTTAAAAATCAACTCACATGTTCAATTTCACAAACACTAGAGTCCAGAACTTAAATAGGGAGTAGATTGCAAACTTACACCAGCACATGCATGTAATAAATCCCAAAGATTTGAACAAACTTGGAACATAATAATTTCAAAAGTTATCAGATAAGTGAATTTGAACATCTCACCAATTAAAACAGGTGACAAATCCGTGCAGCTCAACGGAATCAGAACATGTAGCACATTAAATTTTATGTAAAACCCCAGAAGAGAGTAACATGGATATACAAACGTACCTAAGCAACAAACAAAGATGAACCAAGAGTCTCAAAAGAAGATGATGAAATCCAGCCACAAAGTGGAAATAAAACAAGCAAGGAAACAACCACAGCTTTCCCTTCAACTTTTAAACAAACTGAGAAACTCTAGACTTAAGAACAAAAAATAAAAAATAGAAGAAGATGGTTCAAACAATTTTTTTTCCTTTTCTTTTTTGTTCGCTGGTAAAAAAAAAAAAAAAAATTAGTCCCAAAAATCTGAGGATTCTCCAAGCCCTCCAACTTTTCTCTCTGCCAAAATAGCAAGACGTCCCCCAATATATAGAAAAATCTATCTCATGAAAAAATCTTACCCACTTTAGAAAAATCTGAAATTCTAATTCTTGAAATGAGTAAAAGACAAATGGAGGGAGTAGATCGAGTGAGACTCAATCCTACGCCTCCCGTTCATTCTGATCACGTCTTTAAATTTATTTCAGATAAGATGAGCGCGTGAGGAAAAAGGAGTAAGATTTGATTTGTACAAAATCCTTTATTTGTCAGGCCACGCGGAAGGGAATGTGAGGAGAGACCATGTGATAGTTAGAGGGGAATTTTCCGATGAATACATGGTATTTTGGTATTTTTCATGATCTTAATAAGAATTAAACGTGCACGAAAATGCAAACAGCTAACTAAAAAATCCTATAAAATCCTATAAAATGGCAAATAATTGAAAAAAATCTTTTTTCTTTGATTTTTATAGGAGAAATTCATATAGTGTAAAAACCACATGCTTACAATTGGCCCTCTTTGCTCGGAAACACGAAGGATTTTTCAGGCAAAGATAAAATGAGCAATTATGAGTGATTTTTGCCCGTTTGAAACTCCATGAGAAGCATCTTTTGAAAAAAATCTGACCGAACCTTGCTTCGGAGGTTTCCTACATATACTTGGCTATAAAGGAATAAGGTCAGTGTAGTTCTGAAAGTTTTGGTAGCTGGGGTTACCGGAAAATTGTGATTTCAGTGTTGCTGCTGCTGTTGCTGCTTGCTAAGCTCCTTATTACACCAAAATAAAAAAAATAAAAAGCTAAACTTGCTAAGACTATCAGCTATGAGTTAAAAAATACGTATCTATAAATCTTCTGGAGCTTGATCTTGAGTGTTGACTGGATGTGAAGTCTGATATGAATTTGACGCTCCTTAGCTGCAGGTGCTAGTTCATTGTTCTTCACTTTTTGAAACAAGAGGGGACTTGCAAGGCTTGGATCTTCAATCATGCCTTGAGCAGTCCACATATTTTTGGCCTCTGCGCTTTGTTTTGCTTATTTTTTTTTCTTCTTTTCCTTTTATTCTGGATTGAGACTTCTTCTTTTGGTCGTCTCGAAACTTGTGTCTTGAGGTGTAACCTGCTCAGACATCAAAACAAATAAATAAACGAAATTTTTTTGCCCTGGCTTTCACCATAAAGATTTCATGAGTTATTGTAACAATATCTAAACTATTTCTTTATTGAAAGCAATAAAATCGGGATTGTGTATCCTTAGGAAAAGAGATTAAAGAGTAGAGACCCTATTACTAAAATGAACTCAAATGGGGATCGGAGGCTCCAAGATGGGAAAATTACCAGGTTATGCTGGAAAATAACTAGGTTATGCTGGAAAGGCCCTCGGGTTATGTCAGGGAAAGTCATCGGGTTATGCCGGAAAAGGTCATCGGTTTATGCTAGGAAGGTCAGCAGGTTATGCCGGAAAAAGGTCTTCGGGTTATACCGAGGAGATTATAGAGTAATGCCGGAAAAAGGACCTCGGGTTATGCCGGGGAGGTCTACGGGTTATGTCAGGGAGGTCTACAGGTTATGCTGGGGAGGTCCACGGGTTATGCCGGGAAAGTCATCGGGTTATGCTAGAAAAGGGTCCTCGGATTATACCGCACGGGTTATGCCTGGAAAGTCATCGGGTTATGCCAAAAAAGGTCATCAGGTTATGCTAGGGAGGTCATCGGGTTATGCCGGAAAAAGGTCTTCGGGTTATGCCGGATAGGTCCACGAGTTATGCCGGAAAAAGGTCCTCGGGTTATGTGAAGAGGTCCATGGGTTATGCCGGGAAATCATTGGGTTATGCTAGAAAAAGGGTCCTTGGGTTATGCCGGGCAGGTCCACGGGTTATGCCGGGAAAGTCATTGGGCTATGCCAGAAAAAGGTCCTGTCACGACCCGAAACACATACCCGGTCGTGATGGCGCCTCTCGTGAAGACAAGGCCAACCGACACTTCCCCAATATTAACTCAAAATACTAAACAACAATAAAGTAGGCTAGAACATGATTTAATAATTTCTAAACAATAGGTAGTACCATAACAATGCGGAAGTACAACCCAAACACATCCCTAATCGTGGTGTAACAAGTCACGAGCATCTATTAGAGTGTAAATACAACTACAAGGTCTGAAATATATAAAATAGGAATGATGAACAAAGGGAGAAAAGCGGTGCTGCGAACGCTGACAGTCACCTCACTAACTCCGATTACTTTGCCTTCAATCAGCCAAACCCGCTACTGGGTGAACAAATACCTGTATCTGTACACGAGGTGTAGGAAGTAAAGTGAGTACTCCAACTCAGTGAGTAATAAAGGTAAAGAACAACTGAGCAGCAAAAAATCACGTAAAACAAACCAACATGTTGTATAAAAATAATGTAAAACCCTTTGAGAAAAGTAGTGAAGCTGTGAAATCTTTAGAAATATCTTAGCTCAGCTTAAACCTTTTCTGAAAATGACTTTTTCAACGGTTACGCAAATGAATACAAAATAGCTAGTGCTGATAAGCATAGAAAATTTCCCCCCCGGGCTCAAATACCACAATATATTAGGTAAAGTGACAAGAATATATGAAAGATGAACACATAAAGGTTCTCCCCTCGGGCTCACTCTCAGAATAGTATCAGCCCCTCGGGCTACCTCACAATCACTCGTATCAGCCCCTTGGGCTCACTCTCAGAATGGTATCAGCCCCTCGGGCTCACTCTAAGAATAATGGGTACCCGCGCTCACTGTGGGTGTGCAGACTCCGGAGGGGGCCCTTACAGCCCAAGTGCTATATCAAGCCACCTCGTGGCATCATCACTCGGCACTTGGCCTCACATCACTCTAGCCACCTCGTGGCATATAAATGTATCTCAGGCCCTCGGCCTCATATCACTCAGCATATCCTCACATATGGACCTCGGCCTCACTTAGTCAGAAAATCATCACAAGCCTAAAACATCACTTAGAAATACCATTTAAGTTTCAAATCTGAGTAAAAGTGGTCGAGTTTGTAAAAAAGTAGATATCAATCGGACTGAGTTCAAGTAATAAATCAAAACAGTAAGGAAATAGTGATAAAAATCCCCGAAGGGTTCAAATAATTGGCACGAAGCCCAAATTTGGAAAACAACCCAAATCATGGTAATAAAAAATAAGTTTCAGTCAAATATATGGTAAAATCACCAATCGGGATGGACCAAGTCACAATCCCCAGTAGAAAACGACCCCGCGCTTATCATCTAGCGCGTGTCTCACCTCAATATAGCACTACAATGTGCAATCCGGGGTTTCAAACTCTCAGGATATCATTTACAATCATTACTCACCTCGAACTGACAAAATCTCTAGCTCGCGATGCCTTTGCCTCTCTAATCGTCCTCCATGCGCGTCAAATATATCCAAGATCAAAATGAATACATCACAATATGCTAAGGGAAAAACACCCAAGCGAAAACAATAAATAACGTGCATAAATCCCGAAATTACTAAAACCCTAGCCCTGGGCCCACTTCTCAAAACTTAGAATTTTTTACATCATCAGATTCCTCATCACCCCACGAGTTCATACATATCAAAAGTTCTCAAATCCGACCTTAATTGGCCTTTCAAATACCAAATCAAAAGTTAAATTTCTCAAGCCCTAGTTCTTCAATTTTTGGCTTAGTTTCCATGAATTTCTAGGTGGATTTCACAATAAAATCGAGTTTTAAGACCAATATTCTTACCTCAAGTCGATTCCTCTTGAATCCCTCTTTCATTTCCTCCAAAAATCTCCAAAAACGAGCAGCCATGGTGAAAAATGACCCAAAATCGCGGTTAAAATAAAATTATAACATTCTGCCCAACACTGACCTTTCCTCTATGCGATCGCGAAGAACAAATCTTCAGCTCTCACCATTCCTCTTATGCAATCGCATAAAATCCTCTGTGAATGCAATGCATAGATTTACCACACTACGCAAACGCGAGCCAGATAACGCGAACACGATGAACAAATACACCAGGCCCCTAGATCCTCTTATACGAATGCAAACTTATCACTGAGAATGCGAAGCACCAAAAGCTCATCTTCCGCGAGTTGCGAACGCGAAGAACAGAAATTCGGCTATGCCAAAATCCTTCTATGCGATCGCGACCCAAGGCTCGCGATTGCGAAGACCACATATCTTCTACAATAACTGCTGCATTTTCTGCAACTCGCCAAGTCTCAAACTTCCTGTTTAGCTAGGACTTAATCCAGATTCTGTTATAACAAGTATGTTTCCATGCCTGCAAGTCCTTACAATCAGTAACAACCATAGATATCATGCCTATAGGGAACAACACTCGCAATTCTGCCAATCAGTCTAAGCTAGTCTAAATAAATCAACTTAGTCCACGCCTAGTTCAATCCTAAACTGGTTTAACTAAGTGTTTATATTTCCTGAAACGACTTCTTTAAAACTACCTCAACTTCATCAGATATCATGCATATAAGTATTACAGAAATCCATTTGAAATCTGCTTCATTTCTGTATTAATATAGACATTAGTACTCTGCATATAGGAAAGCCTTTAGGGCATTTTCAAAACTACATTTCTGAAAACTATTTTTATTGCTTAGTGTTTTCTTATCCTAACTAGGTTTAAAAATCAGTAGGCAACTGCTAGGGTCACTACTCCTGAGTTTCTAAGAAAATAAGCTGCTTATTTCAGCATATTCACCTAGATATCTTGCCTTTGGACACTGTCTAATCAAAGCCCTTAATTGTGCTCGAGTCGTGCTGTTTATATGCTTTTTTAGGAAGAAACTTTGAGCCTCTAATTGCTCCTTTTATGTGCTGAAAGCCCTAAGTGTTTTTATTGTCGCCTTAGAATTTTCACCTTTAAAACCTTTGGGCTCTGTCTAGAACTACCTATAGGTAGAGGTCCTAACTCTCTCTACGACCATTAACATAGAACAGGTAGTAGCATGCAATAGAAATCGTTGACCAAACACTCACTTTGCATGACCACTAAGGGGATGGGAAGGCTAGATATGGGATATGATGACTACACGCTAATGTCACATGTAGACCCTCATTGAGTAGTGTTTACTGGACATTTTGTGGGGTGATCCTATAGGATAACTGTGAGCATATGATTTTTGACCGGTCGAAATAAACTCCTACAGAACTCTTAAAGATTAGGAATTTTCTTTTAAATATTAGGATTTTAATTTTTAGGATCTGCCTGCATGTGCATGTTCATTACTGCATGTTTAAAATGGTTTAAGATTTAATTGTTAAATAAATTGGTTTTACAAATTAAAAATACCAAAAATATATATGTGTCCAGCACTTGAAATTATGTTTGTTTAATTTTGACTTGTTTTAATTTTATTTGTGATTTTTGGTTTTTAAATAAAATTAGTAATTAATTTCAATTAAAAGAAAGACAAAAAAATACAATACATGTATATATATAGGAAGCCACTCAGGTTGGCCACAATTAGGCCAGACCTGATGGCCCAACCTGTTTCCTCCTCTAATAAACAATATACAAACCCAGCGCAAACTGCCTGATCCAGTCCACACCCACCAAACCCAAGCGACACATTTCAATTAGGCATCACCTCAACCGTTGATCCCCACCTCATCCAACGTCCACGGAAGCTTCCCCATTTTTGTATACATATGTCCAACCACCTTCAATACATACACGACCAAACATTATCCTCCTCGTACCATCCACCGTCGAACTAAAAACACCCATTAACCAGCCTGTCACAACCCTTGACCACCGGCTTACCACTCTACTACCGCCGCCGGAAATCGCCTCACGGCGGCGGCCGACAACCAAACTGTCCCAAATTAACACCACTTAACCAGCGTGACCTCCTCTACCCTGTCCCATGGCCAGTTTCCTTCGAATATTACCCCTCAGCCTCGAATATCCCCCGAACGTTTGCCGGAAACCCTACTTTCGGAGACCCCATCCCAAAGCCTTCCAAATTTACGCCCGTAAGACACATTGACCCCCTATTTCCAACCATGCATGTCATCACTCTCGAATCATCCTAAAACTCCTCGAATTTTAATTTGAAGGTTAACCTAAAATCCCAAACCTGCCAGAAATGGTTCAAACCTCTCCCAGGAAGTCATTGGTCCCTATTGACTCTAACCATGCCACCCATGAGTCTCAAAAAACCACAACCACTCAAAAATTCCAAATCTGAGACCTATTGAGGTCTCAGAACTTTGAAAAACCCTCCCCTGAGCTTGTAAACTGATTGTCCTCCTAAGAGTGTTCAAACCCCTATGGAAGAATCAAGGTCCAGCTGAAATGGTTTGAATGGGAACAAAATGGAAAGCTAAATTTTCTTGCACAATTTTCATTTCTTTAACCTTTGAATGCTTGAGTTCTTTGATAAATGATTAGGTTCAGTAATTACACGTTTTAAAGTTTGAATTTCTTTTATTTGATTTTGGGTGTTTATCTGGTTGTCCACAAAGTTCACCTAAGATAGGTTAGAATGCTCATATGTTCTGTTTGTCACCAATTTGAAATCCTTCTTGGGTAATATTGATATCTTGCTAAGTATTGGTTCCCTGAATTTAGAAAGCTCAATTTTGTTTAGTCTTCAGTAATATGATTTTAGGGCTCAATTGACTTCCTTCTGCTGATTTTTCTTTGATTTCTGGTATGCTTAGTTGATTCATGTTCCTAAGGGTTTGATGTCTAGCTTAGGCTGATAGATTGGATAGACCTTCAGTTACAAGGGTTAGCTTTTGTTCTTCCGATTTGACTCATAAGCTGATTGTTCATTTTGCTTCTTGTTCTTAAGTATTTTTGAATATCCTTGATTGAATCATTTTTGAGAGTCAAGTATTGATAGATATATGCATTCTTCTAGATATTTGATCTTTTGTTTTGTTAATCCTGTATAGAAGTCTGTTAATGTTGGCTAATTCTTATCTTCATGAGTATGTTAATCTAAATGTGACCCAAGTTTGATCGACCAAGGTCAATTGTGACTGAATTAAGGTCAAAGAACTAACCAAGGTTAATTGTAACTGAACTAGGGTTAAAAGAACTGACTGGGGTCAAAATTCTGGGGTAGGGTGATTTAGGAAAGCTAGTGATGGTACAAGAGGGATTTAAACCTGTAAAAATCTGATAGGAATCCTTTAGAACCTTCTAGCAAGGACTAAAGCATAAATTCTTGCCTCAAACTTGAGGCAAAAGTCAGAAATTGAAGGATCACTTAGGCAAAAATGCAAGTTGAGTTAAGGACTAAAAAGAAAACTAGTTAAATCTGATGCCCTGACAGTTTTGCTATAAAATGAACCATTTGGGGGCATTGGAAGGGGATCCGAAAACCTTCTTTTGAATTCCAGAACTAAAATACATACTAATTGCTTCTATATCTGCAAAAGTACACCATTACTGCTGTTGGATTCAATTTTTGAAAGCTTTGATCCTCTAAAAATTCTGTTGAACTTTGGATACACTATTTGATTGGCTGTTGATTGCTAAGCTGGTCTCCTATAATTACTCATAGGCTCGTTTTCTCTTGCTGCATTACAGGTATATTCAAAGCTCATGTATATATGAAGTTCAAAGTGAAATATATTCTCCAAATGTGAAGACCCTCACCTGTCGTATGTATTTTGTATCATACCCATGTTTCCCTTACTTAGTTTGAATATAGGAATATAGTAAGATGATCATGATATTATAGTTAACATAAGACTGATCCGTTTGTAAAAATTTTGACATTTGGGATTGTTTTTCATGTGTAATAATTGGACATTCAGCTTAAATTTTTGTATGTGTTTAAGTAATAATCAGTTTCAATTCTAGTCCAGCTGGTTCAAGTGCTGATCCTGTGCACTTAGAACTACTGGACTTAGGAAGAAGTAGTTCTGATAATCATGTAAAATAAATCAAATAGTGTTGTGAAGTATTTATGTTCATTTAAATCTCGGCATGCTCAGTAACAATTTGTTTTCGAATTTGTCCCCTGTAGTGTAGCTTGAATCACATTTGAATTTTAGAATTGGATTCATATACTCTGACTGATGAGTATATGAATCATTCAAATCGAATCTAAGGTTAGAAATTGATATAGAAATGGTTGTTAGTATTTCCTTCGTGAATGTGTGGAGATTCGATTTTGTAAATATTTTTGAACCAAAATGGTTGCAAAGAATTGGACTCTTTTGTCCAAACCAACACTTGGCTCATTCGTATGGCCCAGTAAGCACCAAATGTTGTTGTCCAATACGTTTTTTTGGGCTAAGTGATTATCAGGCCAAACCAGTCAAAATAGTTATCAATTACAGCCTGAGCAATATGCGCTCCAGGGCTGGCCCAAAACGCGATTTATTTATGTGTTAATTGGCCACGAACGAGGCTAAGGCACATATAATGTTTCCCAAGCACCTAGTTCATACATGAAATAGTTAGTGTATTTAAGCACAACCTTAATTGAGAATTTAACATGTGTTAGAATAGCCTTATAAAAATAAGTTGAGCCATGGTAATTCAAACAAATACCATGTGATGGCTCTTTACTTCATTAAAACCCATAAAAAATAGGAAGTATCATTTAGCAAATTTCACGGTCTTCCCACGAATGTCAAAGATGTAGTTGCTATAGGCACGCGTGTTTAGTTAAAATACCTTCCTAAATTCGGGTGCACATTTATGTGACCCAAATCCTATTCAAAATGGAATTAAAATATGTCTGAAATTGCAGGTGCATTTATGTGACGCAATTCGTGACACGTTTTAATAACATTGCAAATTTCCCTAAAACAGATGTTAAAAGCGGTTAATAATCTAAAACTACGAGTTAACAGGTGTAGCAAATCATGTTTTAGCCACTTATAATAAGTTTAAGCGACCGTGCTAGAACCACGGGATCCGAGGGTGCCTAACACCTTTCCTCGGGTCAACAGAATTCCTTACTCACGAATTTCATTCGCAGACTCCAATTGGGTAGTCAAAATTTCCTCGATTTGGGATTTTTAAATAAATCGGTGACTTGGGACACAAAAATCCAAGCCTATGCCAAGTGGCGACTCTTGAAATAAACAATTAATCCCATTTCGAATAATGTCACTTTAATTTGAAAAACTCATATACATGTGTCGCCTTTCGGGGTAACCACGTGTAAGCGGTAGAAAGGAGGTGTGCCAATAACCAATCTAGGACTCCTCATTTATAAATTTTTTTACAACTTGTCCAAATCTTACTACTTGAGTTATCTAACGTGCTTTACTTGCGGCCTATTTGATTTAATTGTTAACTTGTAACAAACTAATTTATGAATATAAGCTTGGCCATGGCCCACAATTGTGGACCAAGAGGGGTGCCTAACACCTTCTCCTCGAGGTTACTTAGAGCCCTTACCCTAATCTCTGATAATGCAGACCAACACAAGAGTTAATCACTCTAGGTGCCCTAACGCACCGTATAATCCGTTAGGTAGCGACTCTTCCAATATCCAATTCCCAAAAAGAAATGAGTTATTACCCCCATGAATGTCGAAACTCGGACATCCCTATCATAAGGGAAAAAAGGAGGCTTGACACTCTTGTCTCTACTTTTTCGAGATTAAATGGGATACTTATTAAGTGCACATTATTTTCGTACTCATGCTACACTTGTTGTGTATTTTTGTTGCACAAGCACACGTATCTCTAGTGGCCTAGTGGGCATAGTAGCATGGATGATATCGAGACTTAGGTGAGCTGCACTTCTCGAGATAACCCGTAGCTAGCGAGTCTCTTTTAGATTACTGTAGTTACTTTCAAGTCCAATTTGTATTCTGGATAGTTTTTGTATTGTGTTGCTTCCTAGAGATAGCTCATCCACTTGTGACACTAGGTTCTAGGATGATTATGGGATTATGAAAAATTAAGTTTGTTAAAGACTTCATGGTTATTTCTGTCAATTTCATTATTTATTGTTTAATGTATAAAGAAAGTGGTTTAAACAAATACTAAAATGATAATTTAATTAACTTCTTAGTGTGGGCTTGCGCCATCACGACCCTTAGTGAGTTTTGGGACATGACAGTATGGTATCAGAGCACTAGGATCTCTTTAGGTCTCACGAGTCATGAGAAAGTCTATTAGAGTACAGATCGGTACATAGATGTTTGTACTTATCTTCGAGAGGCTACAAGGCTGTAGGAGCACTTCCCTTCTTGATTCCTCATCGTGCTGTTTGATTCCTTTAAGGCTTATGCCTTCATTTCCTTTCCACTCTATCTTACACGATGTGAAGCGCTTATTGTAAATCGAGAATCGAGGAACTTTAATAGTACTACTGATGTGGTGCATAGTTAGTTGGGCTATTATCGTTGCCTTGCGGTAGGATATTCTGTCATTTTAGCTGGGTAGCTGCACTTCTGAGAGCTTGAGGTTGTGCGCGGATTGCTATGATTGCTCTTGATTGGTTAGCGCACAATATTGATGTGATGATATGATAATTTTCTATCTGTTGGGGAAGTGAATGACTTTAAAGGAGGTATACTCAATGTGTGATTCAGAGGTTCGGTATTTCATTTCTGGAAGAGAAAAGAAATTTCACCGTGAATGTCCAGATTTGGATTGATGGAGTAACGAGACTTGGTGTTTTCAAGTGTGCTGGAACTTTCATTCGCGACGTGGTATCGTTGTCCTCGATTGGATGTAGTTCTTCTATAATTCACCTCCAGGCAGGATTTTATGAAATAGTATTAGAGGAGCGACTGTCAGAGGTCACATAGTATGGTGGTTCAGGATTCAATCGGTGTTTCTAATGTTGATGGTTCGAGTAAGGTGACCTTTCGAAAGGTTTAGAGTTAGTAGTGATCTATCAGTTTAAGTGCTACAGGGATGGATTTGATATAAGGCAGAAGATGGGCAATGAAGGATGAGGAAGGACATGGGTCAAGTGTCGTACGGTGGTTAAATTTATAGAAGGCCATGTGTAAGAAGCAAAAGTCGAGTAGTGGATTGAAGAAGTGAGTTTGACCAAAGTGGGAGAGTGGCAGAATAGTGTATGGGTTTAATAGCAGGGTAACTACACACCTTGACGAAAAGGTAGAGTGATTTGGGAATTTAATGGATGGGGATTGGGTCCACGGGCTTAATTTGAAATATTGGCTATTATACAGCGGGAGATCGGATGCAACAAAAAGAGGGTTGCTTGATACGAAGAAGGATGCAATATAACTTTGAATTGGATGATATAATCGCACATTTGGTCGATGTCCATAAGAAGTGAATGGACTAGTATAGTTGGTGGATGAGCACGTGCTCAAGGTGGGTTATTGAGGTCATATTGATTGTACCCCATGCAGAAGCGTTGGACGATGTAATTTTCACATATGGGTTATCTCCTGTGAGTAGATCAGTGATCGCGTGGTTGGCGAAGCTTCTCTGAAGAATCCCACTAGCTATCTAGTATGGAGTCGAATATGTAAATGTTGTGAGAGAATTAGAGTGTTCATGAAATACTAATGGGATGATTTTGAGGAATTTTGCGATTGATTGCGCAAGGTTATGTCAATGAGAGATAACGAATATTGGTGGGTTCCAGAGTTGTGTAATTGTAGCTACAAGCTAAGTGGGAGAGTCCCATCCCCTATGATTTGGTTGTACGGTTAACTATTTGTGAGGTTTCTGGCTATCGGCATAAGTGTGAGTTATTTCGGCTAAGGGAAAAAAATATAAGTGGTAATTTGAGCAAATGGTTCGAGAGATATGTGCCCTAATAAGCCTTATCAATTATTTTCAGGCTTGGGGAAGGTTCAAGATTTACACTTCGTATAGATGCAAGTGCTTCATTGAGAGGGTGTTCATGTGCTAGAAGAGTCTTGGAATTGATTATATTCAGGACTAAGTTAGAGTGGGTGACTCTTAATAACGGTCCAAGTGGATTCAAGGTTAAGGCATGACGCCTAAGGATTTTGAGTCCATAAGTATGGTCAAGAATTGAGCTTTGTAGCAGATTATGAAAAGAGGCTCAGAAGGTTCTATGATATCTTCCACTTGTAGTATAGCTTTGAATGAAATGGAATGACTTCAGATTCGCAAAGGGATATTCAGAATGGTTATATCAGATAAAGATGCGAATATGCACACAAGGAGGGCATGAGATAGTTTGTGGGATTTGAGACATCATATTCACGTGATACAAGGCCACTCAGAAGGAGTGCAGATTGAGTTCGTTATGTGTTGAATGGAGTTATTATTGTTTCTGAGGTGATTAAAGATAAATTAGAAGAAGTTAGATTGCTTAGCCATGGTTGAATTATTGGTGGTAGTGGTCGACCTCCTCCAGCGTGATTGAGTTATGCTGGTGATTTGTAACAATACGTGCGAGGCTTGAAAGCTGCCGCAATTGATTTTATTCGGAAGTATTCTAGTGTTGAGGCCCTATTATGTGTAGGCCGATCCCGGAAGGGCTATGGTGGTGTAGACCACTATTTGGAGATTTGCATATTCTACGGTTATGAGAATTCGCTTGTGTGTGGCTATGGTTATCCTGAAATGAGTTAAGTGAAAAGTTTCAATAGGATGAAGTATTAATCTGTTAGGGTTTCGGAGTCATGATGAAAATCTTTTGCTATCGCATATTGGCATGTTGGGTGCAGTGAGTGGTATGGAATTTGAAAGTGAGGATCAAGGTTGCGATTCAGTGTTAACAAAGATGTCACGAGCTCGGGATGAGCAGGAAAGGGATTTGGATGTTTAAAGTAAGCTGGTATTGTCATCACCTTCACCTGAGATCATTGTTTGTGTAGGAGGATATGCATCCTGGTTACGGATTCATGATTTGCTTTACAACATTTGTATGGCCGGTGGTATGGAAGTGCATACTTGTTTTCTGGGGCATGAGATCATGGAAGCGTATCTCACAAGAAGATTGTTTAAGTTTGACATGCAGTCACTTGTTTGGATAAAAATTTAAACCAAGTACGAAGTTTTTGGTAATATCATTAATTTGAGAATTTATGCATGGTGGGCACTCGGTTTATTGGGCTATGAACGGTGGAGGTTGCTCCGGCTATGATAGTTTTTCTTGTGTATTATGAGAAAAAGGAGGTTATTAGCCTAGTGCAGGCGATTAGGATTGGCTTGAGGTCTATGGGTGGACTCAAATATGAATATGGGATTTATATTCGGCTGAATGCGTTTGTTTCAACATAGCACTCTTTATGGAGCATTATTTGAACATGGGATGTTATTTTGTCTTTGGCTATTTCATGTAATACTATATAGTGCCATGTGAGTTGTGAATCGATTTGATAAATTTCTTATATGTGAGGTTCCGCGTAGTGATGGTGTTATATGAGCAGGATGGTTCCTATGACTCAGGTTATATATCGCACCTCAGTTGTTCTTGAGTTTTGTAACTTATGGAACTGTCTGTTTCCCCAGGGATGGTGTTATGAACTTAGCATGCTTTTGACCGATATTCAGTATTTTGTAAGTAATGAGCAATTTAGCTCGCTGTGTATCTTCTGATGTGAATTTTTATGTGTGGATCGAGTGGCACGACGCAACGGGTATGTTGTTTGGATCGGATTGCACTCCGCGACAGTGTGATATTGAGAACAATTCCTTATATCTATTTTGTGTTTTTTTTCCCCATTTTATGAGGAAAGTTCATATTAGTTGCATGAGTTGAGAAGTCCCTTCCTAGGTTCGTTTTCTTTATGTGTCACGTTCGAGCTTGCAGCCTATTGGCACATTGTGGCATCATATGACTTTTGGTCATGTTAGAGGTAGCTTGTTGCCTGAGCAATTTGTACTGGTTAAGACAAGACTATGGATCTAGGATCAGTGCGTTGCGGATTATATGAAGTATATTAAAGAGCAAATACCATTAGGTGGTTCAGAATGAGGTAATGATTCTTTTTAGGAGTATAGCCTCAATGATTCAGTTGGATATGAATTTCTGCACGTCTCTTCCATCGTGGCAGTATTGTAAGAGTTGGAACATGACTTATGCATGTCATGAGGTGCATTGTAAGCATCAGATTCGAGGAATGTCGGTTAATATGATAAAAATGTATTACATTATGGTCCTGTGGATGATGTGGTACATGGTGAGAATTTGGCAAATGTATGCAGTCACGTTCTAGTACATCGTGCAGTGATTGATACGGTGTTCATATATTAGAAGTAGGCCTTGCAGAGAATTTCGAATGTTGAAACTGGTCTCCAAGGCTCATTTTTTTGAATAAAAGAGTATATCTTCAAATTTGCTCGAGTTAATGTGCTAAACTGAGTTGTGGTAGCACGGGTACGTGCACGAGGTGTTTAACTGTGATTTCAGAAAACTCCAGCACAATTCTTAGCATGTTCGAGGATGAACATATGTTTAAGTGGAAGAGAATATAACGACCCGGCCAACAATTTGAGCTCTAGTGCGTCATTCGGTAGTTTGAGACCATAAACATCTTCAATTAAGGTATTATGACTTGTACGCATGGTCGAAATTGAATTTCGAGAAGTTTAGAATTGATTTGGAAAGAAAATTTCCATTTCGGAAGCTTTAAGTTGGAAGAATTGACTAGGATTGGATTTTTAAGTAAACGACCTTGGAATCAGAATTTAAATGTTCCAGTAAGTTCATATGATGATTTCGGACTTGGGCGTATTCTCGGATCGATTTTTGGCGACTCAGGAGCATTTTGGCGCCTATTGTGATAGTTAGCTGTTTTGGAAGAATTTCATATAGAACTCCCTTGAGCATGCCTCAAATGTCATAATAGAAAAAACCTTTGTAAGAGATTAGTGAATCATATATACACAAGTCACAGGAGTATACTAATTAAAGTATGAAGTTGAGTAAGAATTAACCTAGTTATTTACACAAAGAATAGAACTCCTAGCCAAATAATTTTTTTTTATTTTTTTTATTGTGCATTCTGAACTGGACCTATTAGTCGATATTAATCATCCCTATTTCCAACCTGTTCCTCTCAAAGTTTTCTATACTCAGTGCTTTAGTGAATATGTCAGCAATTTGCTTATCAGTAGCACAAAAATCTATGGAGATCAGTCCTTTCTCATAGTTATCTTTTAAGAACTGATGTATAACATCTATGTGCTTAGTCCTCTTATGATGAACAAGGTTCTTTGTCATACTTATGGCGCAAGTGTTATCACAAAATACTGGAATACAACCAACTTCAATACCAAAATCTACTAGCTGCTGTTTGATCCACAACAATTGAGCACAACAAGATGCAACTGAAACATACTCAACTTCAGTAGTAGATAAGGCCAGTGAATTTTGCTATTTAGTAGCCCATGACACTAGACATGAACCAAGGAAGTGTCCCACACATGAGGTGCTCTTTCTATCCACTAGAAAACCTGGATAATCAGCATCAGCATATCCCACTAGATCGAAATTGCTACCTTTGGGATACCAAAGACACAGATTAGTGGTGCCTTTCAAGTATCTTAGTATCCTTTGACAGTAGATAGGTGAGACTCTTTAGGAATTTCCTGAAAGCGAGCATATAGTACTACACTGAAAAATGCCAGGTCTACAGGCAATAAGATATAGAAGTGAGCCAATCATACCCCTATATAACTTTTGGTCAACAGATGAATCGGGTGCATCAAAAACTAATTTAGTAGCAGTTGCAATGGGTGTGTCTATTTCCTTTGATTCTTCCATTTTAAACTTTTTGATTAGCTACTTTGCATACTTTTGCTGGTTGATCATGGTTCCATCTAGACTTTGTTTGATTTGTAAGCATAAGAAGAAGTTAAGCTCACCCATCATGCTCATTTAAAACTCACTCCCCATTAATTTTACAAAGTCCTTACTTAGTTTATCAGTAGTGTCCTCGAAGATTATGTCATCGACATATATTTGCACAACAAGAAAATCCTTACCTTTTTCCCTTAAGAATAAGGTATTATGGATTTCACCTCTATTATAACCATGCTCCAGCAGGAATTTAGACAATCTTTCGTACCATGCTCTTGGTACTTGCTTGAGCCCATAGAGAGCCTTGTCTCAAGACATTCCTTGCTCTCAAACCCTGGAGGTTGTTTTACAAAAACTTCTTCTTCCAGGTAGCCATTTAGGAAGGCATTGTTGATATTCATTTGTTGCAGTGTGAATTCCATGTTTGCTGCAAAGGCTATAAGGAGTCTAATTGCCTCTAGTCTTGCAACAAGAGCAAAAGTCTCATCATAGTCTATGCCCCTCTCTTGGCTGTAACCTTGGACCACCAGTCTTTCCTTGTTTTTTGTAACTGTTCCATCCTCATCTAGTTTGTTCCTAAATACCCACTTTGTGCCAATGAATGATCTTAGGTCTTGGAAGTAGATGCCAAGCTTGACTTCTTTTAAATTGATTGAGTTCATCCTGCATAGCAATCACCCAATTTGCATCCTGCAAGGCCTCAGTAATATTTTTAGGTTCAATAAAAGCACAAAGGCATCAAAAGCACACAAATTCTTTAATTGTGATCTAGTTTTAACTCCAGATGTTGGATCAGTGAGAATGTTCTTAATGGGATGAGAACTTTGATACTTGTGAGATTTCACAACCAACTGGTTTCTGTTAGATGTTTCTCCCATGTTCTGTTGCTGAAGAATAGGGTCATGAACATGTTCCTTCAATTTATTTATTTCAATTCCCCTTTGATGATTTCCCCTGTCAGGTTGCCCTGGATGGAAGAACCTATTCCATCACCTGTTCCTTCTGTTGGTGCCACTTTGACCTAAGGTGAGGCCTCAATCAAGTCCTTTACCAATCCAATGGCTTCATCTTCATGTTCATGTCTCTCAGAGAGAATGTTAGTTTCATCAAATACTACATGTACACTTTCTTCTACACACAAAGTTCTTTTATTAAACACTTTATATGCTTTGCCATGTGAAGAATATCCTAAGCATACTCCCTCATCACTTCTGGGATCAAACTTACGTAGGGAGTCTTTTCTATTATTGTGCACAGAGCACTTACAACCAAATGCCCTAAGATGGGATATATTTGGTTTTCTCCCATTAAGTAACTCATAGGAAGTCTTCTTTACAAGAGGTCTAGTTATGCATATATTGATTATGTAACATGCAGTGTTTACAGCCTCTGCCCAAAAGCTATGAGGGAGTTTACTAGAAAGCAACATGGTTCTAGCCATGTCCTCAAGAAACCTAATTTTTCTTTCAACTAATCCATTTTGTTGAGGAGTCCTATGGGCAGAGAAATTATGATCTATACCATTTTCATCATAGAATTCAACAAAGTTGGAGTTTTCAAATTCAGTTACATGATCAGACCTAATGGATGCAAGTTGATTTCCTAATTGATTTTGAGTTTTTTTTTAACAAATGCAGTAAATCTGTCAAATGCTTCTTCTTTAGAAGTTAGAAATAGAACCTAGGTAAATCTAGAATAATCATCAACAAGCACCATTAAATATTTCTCTCCACCTCTACTCATGGTTCTCATTGGACCACAGAGATCCATATGGACCAGTTCTAACGACTTGGTTATGCTTACCATTTTCTTGCTTTTAAAGGATGATCTTACATGCTTCCCCCAAGCACATGCCTTACAAACTTTATCATCCTTGAACTTGATGTTGGGTAACCCTATCACCAATTCCTTAAAGACTAATTTGTTTAGCTTATTTAGACTGGCATGACCATGTCTTTTGTGCCACATGAGGGGATCATTATCTAGCACACCTAGACAAGTTAGTTCATTTTCCGAGAGAGTGGACAAATCTACAATGTAAATATTATTAACTCTCTTACCCTGAAAATAATCTTATTAGTGGTAAGATTAATTACAAAGCATTTAGTATAGGTGAATGCTACAAGGTTATCTCTGTCACACAATTGTGACACACTGATCGGGCTATATTTCAAGCCATCTATCAAGTAGACATTCTTAATGGAGTAGAAGCCTGTCTTACCTAACTTTCCAACCCAATGATCTCACCTTTCTTTCCATTACCAAAGGAGACATTACCCCCTTTTTAGTCCTCAAGTGAAAATAATTGTCCTTGCTCCCAGTCATATGTTTTGAGCAGCCACTATCCATGTACCATATTTGGCTACTTCCTTTCACTTGGAACTGTAAAACGAAATTAGGGGGTTAGTCTTAGGGACCCAAACAAGTTTGGGTCCCTTTCTATGGGTAAAGGGAAAAATAAGATTTCTTCTAGCCCACCTAGGTAGCTTGTTCTTTTCTTGAACAAATTTTTTGTTCTTTTGACTAACCTTTTCTTTTGCATTACATTTATATTTGTAATGACCAGTTTTGCCACAGTAGGTGCATACCTTTCTCAGGAAGTGTGAGGTACTTGCTTTTAGGGTCCCATTTTGGTGCTTGAGTCCCATAGACAAGTCATTTTTTATTGCTATTGTGATGCTCTTGCAACCAAGAAAGTGCATCAGAAGCCTTGTTCCACTTGCAAGTTCTGTCTAGCTCATGTTTCACCTTTCCTAGATCTTCTCTTAGGACTTTACTCAATTCATCCTTCTTATACAATTCATCCTTCATTTTTCCTAAGTTTTCCTCTAGAGTGAGATAAGTGAGATCAACTTTCTTCTTTCCTGTTCCTAGATTCAGTAAGATTTTTAGACCTAAGTTCTAGAACACTAGTGTTAAGTTCAAGAACCTGGTTCTATAACTCAGCATTTTTGCAATCCCTTTCATTAGCCCTAGACTCTGGACTTTTGCATTTTTCTTTTAGGATCACACATTCCATAGACAGATCTTCCTTTTCATTGGTTATTTCAGACTCATCAATGAAGTCTAGTAACAACTTAGATATCCTTCCTTCAGCTTCACCTTCTGAGTCCTCATCTGATGTTTCTCCCAGGAAGCAACCATAGCCTTTGTTGATCCTTTGTTCCCTTTTGGTTGAACTTGTTCTTTCGTTCAACCCTTTCTTTCTTCCACTCAATTTCCTATTGAGGACAGTTCTTGATCATGTGATTAGTCTTACCACACTTGTTGCAACCCTCATTGGTGGTGTTTCTCAAGAGCCCTTGGTTTTTTGAAGGTTGTACCTCTTGAAGAACCCTTTCCTCTCATTAGGTACTTTTTGAAATCCCTTATTATCATAGCCATTTCATCATCCTCCAGATCTGAACCTTAAGCATTTCCGAGAGACAGCCTTCTTACCTTCTTTGGTGTGTTCATCTTCATGGTTTGCCTTCTCAATTCATAGGCAGTAAGATTTCCAATTAGTTCATCCATCTTGAGGGTACTAATATTCTTAGATTCCTGAATAGCAGTGATTTTGCTTTCCCATGAGACTGGTAGAACCCTTGTCAAGATTTTCTCAACCTTGTCTTCTTCAAGAATAATCCTTCCAAGAGACTTAAGTTAATTTGTCAATGTAGTAAATATAGTATACATCTCCTGGATAGTTTCTCATTCCTTCATAGTAAAGTTCTCATATTGAGAATACAATAATGTTCCTCTAGACCTCTTCACTTGAGGTGTTCCTTCATGAGCCACTTGCATAGTGTCCCAGATTTCCTTAGCAGTGGTACAACTTTGGATCATACTGTACTCACTCGGACCTAGTCCACACACAAGCCATTTCATGGCCTTAGCATTTTTCTCCCACTTCTTTAGGTCTTCAACAGTGCAGTTAGCCCCTGTCTTCTCATTCGTCTTTGTTGTTGCCAAGGGACCATCAATGACTATGTCCCAGAGTTCATAATCCTCTCCAATGATATGATCTCTCATCCTATTCTTCCACCAAGAATAGTACTGTCCATCGAAGAGTGGAGGCCTAGCAGTGGATTGCCCTTCCCAGTTCCCAGGTGGTGAACTCTTGTTGATCTTTTCCTAAGGTGTTAGCTTCTTAAATGATAACCCTCTCTGATACCAATTGATGTTCTAAATGTCAATACCATACAAGAGGGGGGTGATTTGTGTGGTACTCAATTTTTGTTCTAGAAGAACCTAGTTCTTCTAGGTGTTCTAACTAATAGTATTTGCGGAACTAAAAGTACATAAATAAAGAACACAGAGATTTTTACGTGGAAAACACCTAGCTCAAAAGGTGAAAAGAACCATGACCTACAACTCAATAGGATTTCCCAAACTTCCACTAAAATCATTGAGCCAAAACATCATTTATGGTAACTCTTTGTAAACCTAAGGAATAACTCTAATCCTGTTGTAGCACACAACCTCAACTGTTGCAACACTTTCAAGTTAACTTTAACTTGAATACTCGAAGTACCTAATACAATTGCTTCTATAAAAGCTGAAAGGTACAACTTTAAATCACCTAGTACAATTGAACTAGAATAAAAAAAAGACACAATGGAATTGGTTCTTCTATCTTGTCCAAGTAGCTTCAGGAATGCACACTCAAATCTCACATAAATTGACTGAAAAATGACGTCGCTCTTTTGATCTCAATTTAGTTTCACTTCTTCGTATGAGCCACTTATAAAAGAGAACAATCAGAGTTATATTATGAGTTAGTAATTAGAGTTTTATTGAGACGCAGTTGTTGATCTTCCATCGAAGTTGAGTCCTTGATCAACACAAACTCTAACCCAATCTTTTATCCGGATCTGTGTTCTCTTCTCATAAGGAGACTTTCTCTCCTTATCCATATGCAACCTTTTTGATCAGTTCATGAGACATTGCTTCTTGATCAATAGGACTTATCTCCATCACATGCATCTCACATGTATAGGTTGACAAACATTGTGCTTCACATGATGGACGTGGTCTATGACTGAGTTCATTTGTCATTCTTAAAAAATTTACCTGTTCTTGGGCCAACAGAGATCTTGTTCCTTAGGATTTACACTTACTATTTTCAGCATGTCTATTTCACTATCATATCACTTAAAAAATGCTACGTTAATGTGTTAATAACCGGTGTTTTTGCGTTCATGTTCCTACTGCCATGCACACTTAGAGATCCTGTTTTAGGCTGAACAACACTAACAAGCATATCATCTCTGTATATTCTAGTAATTATGTCTAATTGCTGTAATATTGGTGCTTATAGAAATCCTGCTTAGGATTCTACATATATGTCATTTTGCATCCATGTACATTAGATACCATGTCTTTAGGATTTCATTCATATTCACTTAAACACGCTTAGGTTAAGTATGAATGCATAATAAAAGAATGAAACAATTTTACTTAGTCTTTGCAATTAAATGTCAACAATTCTATGTGATGAACACCTAGAACAACATGTTTTAGGTAGTAATAATCTCCAAACTGTCTTAATAATCCTGAATAACTATTGAATATTGCTTACACCTAGGCAAGCCTTAGGGATTTACTTAATAAAACTGGAACTGTCTTTGTTTAATTATCAACTGCTACAACCAGCAGATAGGCATGATTCAGACTTCTTTTCTGAGTTATATAATGAATGTGGTTCTGATTCCAACACCCTGATATAGGATTTTATATTTCAGACCTTAACTGTGTTTAAGTCATGCTATTTATATACATTATTTGCGGAGGTATACATGTGCCTTCTAGTTGCTTACATGTCTCCCCTTTAAATGCAGTCCTACGAGTTTTTGTATGTCACCTTAGCCTTTTTACCTTTAAACCTAAGAGTCAGCCAAAAACCTCCATTTTATAGGAATAGTAGTCCTAAATTCCTCCGGGACTGATAGGAAGGGGATGGGTAACAGCAAGCAATAGAGGTCGAGACCAATTCTCGCATTAATACCTTTACGGGGTGGGAAGATTAGATATGGAGATGATGACGGGTGCGCTAATACCACGTGTATCCCCTCTTCTGAGGAGTGTCATACTGGGTATTTCATTGATGTGATCCATATTACAAACAAACCTAGGACCCCTTTTACATTCACAATCATTCTTAGATTATAACTCTTTTCAAAACCTTGAATTTACTATTTTTCAAACACTTTTGTACTTAAATTAAAAATCCCCTATCACTTGAGCCTTATTTATTTACTTGCTAATTGCACGAATTCACAAAAACTATCTGGCTGGGAACCACACTAGTGGATTCTGAGGGGTGCCTAACACCTTCTCCTTGGGATAGTTTTAAGCCCTTACCCTATCTCTGGTTACCAAACATAGTTAGAGTTGACCTTATAGGTTCCCTAACGCATTTTAAAATCATTAGGTGGCGACTCTTCAAGTTCCCAATTTCCAAAAGGAAATGTGTCATCACACCACCATGAATGTCGAAATCCGGTCTCCTCTCTGCGATGGAAAGAGGAAAAAAGAGGGGTGCGACAACATGCAGACTCTGTTGGGAATTTTTAGGCTTTTACTATTCAGATTTTTTTTGTGAATTTGTACCTCTCCCTATGTGAAATTAATTTATTAATTCCTTTAAGCATTTAATTTATTCTTTAAAAGAAAAATTGTCGTATCTCCCTTGTGTCTTTCCTTTATTGCTTTAAATTATGAAATTGTTGTATTTATCGCTTTCTTAATGTGCAAATACATCTCAACATGCCTTTGATTATCGCATACTCATGCTCAACATCATACTCCACTCATGCCAAACAAATACTATAGCCACACTTTTAATGAGTGGTTGCGCTCTTCCTATTTTATTAACCCTAAATTCAAAAAGGCATATTTGCGGTAAAACTAGTCAATTAGCGGTGCAGTCGATAGTTTCGTGCCTTCCCCTTGAGTTTTCCGCTCAAGGGTATCAGTCTAAAACCCCATAGAAAGCTTACCTTGTTTAACAGGTGCATGCATCATGGTCAAAACTAGCCGGATCAATAATTTTGTCCACATAATGATCCTTTAAGATAGCCTTGTCCAAAGTCCACTAGGTTTCCCTAAACCCAAACATACGTCGTCACACTCCGTGAATTTATTTGGAGAACTAAATGTTTCATGCTAATTGTTGATATTTAATAGTCGAGTCTGGTGGGGGAAGGGCCTAACCTAGTTTTGCTTGATAAAATATGAGGCACGAAATTCCCAGATTCAACATGGCTACCAACTCCAACAAGAGGCTGGGATACTTGGAGTGAGGCATATTAGAACTTGAAAGAAAATTTCTCAAAATGGTTGAAGATTGTCAAGAGGATAAAGGGATCGAGGGTGGACATGGAGCCAGGACATACCAGTTGCTGGGACTTTGCGAGTTAGGGAAGTTGTTCGACAGAGCCAAGGATGCCGAATATGGGGAATGTCCTTCTATGTCCAAGTAGTTAGGAGTTTATCTTTTTTGCTTTAATATGTAATAAGGCCGATGACCATCAGTAACTTTTATTTCCTGTTGATTTGGGATTCATCTTATTTTTATCAATAAAATGAGGCATTCAACTTTCAAATTTCTCTAAATCAACTTACCGCTAGGCCCAGGGCACACCGAGATTCCTAAATTAGGACACGCTTTACATTCCTGCACTATGTGTTTAAATATTGCAATAGTTTTTATGATCCTTACTAACTTGGTTATTTTTTTGTTTTATTTTTGTTATGTGATCCCCCCCCCCACCAAAAGTTAGTTCGTGCACTCTGGCATCATCATCTTATTCCAAGATATCTAGGGCCCCTCCATCCACTCCTCCCCCTAGTCCTGTTAAGAGCAAGAACAAAAGCAAGATGGAAGATTTTAACAACATTAGAAGAGAGAACACAACAGAACGGGTACAAGTCACTGATGGCCATGGTATTCAGGTTCCCAATGAGAATGTGTCACAGTTTGAATAGAAATTATTTAAGTCCCAAGAAGAGCTCGATCAGGTTCGGAACCTGGCCAACCTGTCATTTTCTCTTAGAAACCCAGACCCCCCAACTCCCCAATGTTGAAAACCCCACACCTCTTCAAAATATTCCAAAAAAATAGAATCATCCCACTACTCCACCAAAGAACTATTGTAATACTTTCCATACCCCAAACAACACTCCACTACTTATCCCAGAACCTCAAAATTTTGCAAAACTATTTCCACTCCCATACCCCAGGCCACCATAAAAATCCCATCTACGTGGAGACCATGCCACTCCACCCAATATATATCTTGCACAGTGGAGTCTGATGAAAAGGATCTGCTCATCAAGAACTTGACTGAGGAACTTAAGAAATTTACCGATCGAATTCAGGGCATTTAGGGAAGCAAAGGGATTGAAGGGTTGAACTATGAGGACCTATGCATATAACATGATGTCGAACTACATGAGGGGTACAAACCTCCTAAGTTAGAAATGTTTTATGCTACGAGTGATCCAAGGGTCCATCAGAGGTCATATTGCCACAAGCTGGTCGGAGTAGGAAAAGATGAAAGGATCTGCATAAAGCTATTCATGAGGAGTCTGAAAGGAGATGCCCTGACATATTGCGACAAGCTGGTCGGAGTAGGAAAAGATGAAAGGATCTGCATGAAGCTATTCATGAGGAGTTTGAAAGGAGATGCCCTATCTTGGTACATCAACCAAGATCTCAAGAAGTGGTCGAGCTGGGTAGGTATGGTATCTGGCTTTATGGACACGTTTAGGTTTAATACAGAGAATGCACCAGACGTGTTCTATATCCAAAATCTAAAGAAGAAGCCCTTGGAGATATTGTGCGAGTATGCTACTCGCTGGAGGTCCGAAGCTGCTAAGGTCAGACCCGCCTTAGAAGAAGAAAAAATGAACAAGTTCTTTGTTCGGGATCAGGACCTGCAGTAGTAGGAGCGATTGATGATGATTGAGAACTATAAGATTTCCAACATTATCAAATTGGGGGAACGAATTGAAGAAGGTATTAAGAACAGTGAGTTACAAACTTTGAGGCCTTGCAAGCTACAAATAAGGCCTTGCAGTCTAGTGGTGTGTCTAAGAAGAGGGACGTAGGGGACATGATGGTTGCACAAAGGACCAAGTCTCCCCTTAAATACCAAGCCTATGCAACACCCAACACATCCAATCACATACCATCCAACCCTAAATTACCAAGGACCCTCCTACCAAGCTCCACCACCAACTTACCAGTCATTTCCACCTCCTACATATCAACCTACCTCACCCAGATACTCCCAACCAGCTCATGTCTACCAAACATAAAATGCCCAACCATTATCAATCACCCTGTATGCCAAAATTTCCTTATACCCCGACCTAATTTTGATCGCATACCTCCAAAACAAACTACAGCCATCACTGAGACCATTGACCAGCTGTATGAGAGACTCAAAGCTGCTGGCTATATCACCCATGTCCTTGCTACAACCTCTGAGAACCCTTCTTAGTGGATTAATCCAAACAAGTCTTATGCATACCACTATGGCATGAAAGGGCATACCATCGATTAATGTCGCTCCTTGAAAGACAACATAAAGTCTCTGATTGATAACAAGACCATTGTTGCATAGGAAGCCGCTCCAAACGTCTACAACATCCTCTATCGGACCATAAGGGTGGGGGTATTCACATGATTGAAGTACATGATGACTGGGATCCCGAGGGATCCATCGCGTTGATCACAGAAGAAGATGACCAAAGAAACCATCAATTACTGTCAATCCGATTATAGTTTAGATCCAACCATCTGAGGACACTGAGGTAGATGTGTCTATACCTCTTGACTTTGAATCAACGCCATCAACAAAGGCACCAACACCATTTGAGGTTGCAGTCTTGACACCCAAGGCATATATTTCATTCGAAGTGAAGATAGTCGCGCCTATCCCAGTGGCGATGTCCACCATGACACTATTCTACACAAATGCCATACCTTGGGATTAGACAGCTGAGCCAAGAAGGATAGGTAAGGTCAGAATTGAAGAGACTATCACAGCCCCGGGTATGACAAGAACTAGTAGAATCTATATCACTGAACACCTACATGAATCAACTAAGCAGGACTTCCAATCGGCCACCCCATATTGAGACAAGTCCGGATGAACTTTGGATGAAAATACATGCCAAGGAATGTTCGGTCATCGACCAGTTAAACAAGACGCCAACACAAATATCCATCCTCTCGTTGCTGCAGAATTTCAAAACACGCAAGAATGCTCTGTTGAAGGTGCTAAGTGAAGCATACATACCAAGTAACATCACTGGCGGGGAAATGACTAATATGGTGGGACAAGTGTTGGAAAGCCATAAGACCACCTTTTATGAGGACGAGCTACCGCCTGAAGGGCTAGGTCACAACAAAGAACTGCAAATCATAGTACAATATGAAGACTATTTCATCACCAAAATCCTGATTGATAGAGGTTCCAGCCTTAACATATGTCTATTGGTAACACTCAAGAAGTTGGTTATAGAACTACATGAGATAAAGGATTGAGAAACCAATGTAAAGATTTTGATGGTTCTCAGAGGTCCACCATCGGTGAGATTAGTCTATGCCTACAGATGGGACCAACCTGGTTCGAGGTGGATTTCCAAGTAATAGATGTAACCAGCATCTTACAACTTGCTGGTGGGACGACCATGGATTCATGCTACTGGGGCTGTAGCATCAACACTGCATCAGGCAGTAAAGTTCAAATGGAATTACCAGTAAGTGATCATTCACGGTGGTGGAATCAACCCTATATACAGTCACCAGACAATTCTGACAATCGAAGGAAGAAAGAAGCTGTGTGGAGAAACTTACCACCACATCGAGTGGGTCAATGTTGTCGACAAAGACAAAAATCGTGGGATAACAAGATCGAGAGTATATTTAATTGGAGTAGGTACGAACCTGGATATGAATATGGCACTACCTTCGGTTTAGGATATGAATACACCTGGGAAGAGTTCAATAGTTGGTATACACCATGGCGAGGTCCTTAATACCCGTTAGATCAACAAATACCACATCTGGAGCAGACATTGCAACAAGCCAACATCATATATGGGTCGGATAAAGAAGAAGCACTCGCGGTAGTGAAAACCTTATTTCTAGAAGACAATGATATGGACTTTTATGTTATTCTCAAGGAGAAGGGGGAGGAAGCTTCCTCTATACAAGCTGTAAGCAGAGAGGCACATCTCAATAATTGGACCACCAGGATAACCAGAGCCTGATGAGCCTCGAGGTTGCAAGGTTAAAACAAGCACTATCCACTACTTTATTTCACTGAATGATTTCCTTTTCGCATTTTTTTAAATTTCCGCAATAAGATCTTCAATGTTCAAAATAATTATTCAATTTATCAAAAGCATGTTTGAATTTTTTATTATGAATTAATATTTATTGTTATCATTTTACTCCTTACTTTACCAATTAAACATTACTATTACTTATCTTGATGAACCAATGACTGTGACATGAAATGAGACAACACAACAAACGAATGTATATTCAGAAGAAGGTGACATACCTGATAAGATTGTCAAAGAAGTTGAGAAATTTGAAAAAAAACCTAAGTCCAACTTGGACAAAACCGAAATTGTTAACCTAGGAGATGCTGAAAATGTCAAGGAAACACGGATCAACATTCACCTATTGACGTCAGAGAAGAAAGAATACAAAGAGTTTCTAAAGGAGTATGAGGACATATTTGCCTGGTCGTATGACGATATGACCGGTCTGAGTACATCTATTGTGGCTCACAAACTGCCAACCGGTCCAATGTGTCCAGCGGTAAAGAAAAAGCTCAGAAAGCTCAAACCTGATATGAGTCAGAAGTCACCAAGCAGATCAAAGCTAAGGTTCTCAGGGTGGTTGAGTACTCGACATGGTTAGCCAACATTGTGCCAGTACAAAAGAAGGATGGGAAGGTTAGAGTTTGTGTCGACTACTAAGCTCTCAACCGGGCCAGTACGAAAGATGACTTCCCTTTTGCTGAATATACACATCTTGATTGATAAATGCGCCATGCACGAGCTACAGTCATACGTAGATTGCTTCGCTGGTTACCATCAGATCTAGATGGATGAAGAAGATGCTCAGAAAAAGGCTTTCATTATGCTGTGAGGAGTGTAGTTTTACAAGATGATGTCATTCGGCCTGAAGAATACAGGGGCCACCTACATGAGGGCCATGACTACCATTTTCCATGATATGATACACAAGGAGATACATATATATGTGGATTATGGTATCATCAAATCCAAGAAGGTCACTGACCACATAGAAGATATGAGGAAGTTTTTTAATTGACTGCGGAGGTACAACCTGAAACTAAACACCACGCAAAGTATGCATTTGGGGTTCTTGTCGGAAAGTTTCTTTGGTTTATTGTGAGCCACCGAGGAATAGAACTGGATACATCAAAAGTCAAAGCCATTCAAGAACTACCACCGCCAAAGAACAAGAAAGATATGATGAGTTTCTTAGGAAGGCTGAACTGCATCAGTCGATTCATCGCACAATCTACAATTATCTGTAAGCAAATCTTTAAAATGTTAAAAAAGGACGCTGCTACCAAATGGACCAATGACTGCCAAAAGGCTTCAACATAATCAAGGAGTGCCTGTCAACACCACCAGTCTTATTCCGCCTGACAAGGTAGACCCTTATTACTCTACCTTGCAGTGTTAGATGAAGCTTTTGGCTGCGTTCTGGGGAAACATGATGAAATAGGAAGGAAGGAATAATAGAAGTTCACCCCGTACGAGGCCCGATATTCCTACTGGAATGCACATGTTGTGCTTTAACTTGGGCAGCTCAGAAGCTGAGACATTAGTTCTGTGCCTGTGAGTACGTGATTTTTGTTCTATATGAATTACTCCCACAAATTCAAAACAAAATAAAAATTTCACATTGTTTTCAATTTCGTAGATTTTTGTAGCATTTTCGTTAATTACTTGCATTTGCCCGCGCATGTTAATTTTGTTTAATTCATAAAAAAATAGAAAAATATGATGTATTTGCATTTAGGATTTAATTTTATATTTTTGGATTGAGTAGTAAATTAGTTGTTTATAAGAAAAAGAAAAAATTCACATAAAATAGTTTATTTTTGCACTTTTTTAATTTTAAAATTTGAATTTTGGTAGACTTTCCATTGAATTTAGTTTTTAAGTAATTATAGATTTATTATTTAGAGTTAATCATTTGAACTTGTAGGAGTTTGATTTAGGGATTAATTTAGCTTTTACATTTTTATTTTGAAAGAAAAGAAAAAAAAATTTTGAAAAAAATTAAAGGAAATGGAAAAGAAAGAGAAAGAATTGGATGTGAATCAGACTTTTGGGAAAATTTTATTTCGACTTTTAAGCCCAATTCAATTCCCCTTTATAACCGTTCAAACCCAGCCCAGATCCGTCCCATGCCCGGTCCAAATGTTCATGCAATACGATCATTGAGACGATGTAGTATGGGAGTGATACTACGTCGTTTAGAGTCTTCTGGTCTAACAAATCCGGCGCCTTCATTTATTCCCATCCAAAGGTTCAGATGCATCATCCGCCTTCGTTTATAATTGTCTAAATGACAATCAAACAACCTTGTTCAAATACTCAACTTCACTTCAGCTCCTTCAAACCCATAACCCTAACGCCGCCCTAATTCGTCTCGTCCTCTCCAGTGACGGCGCCCCCTCGACACCATCCAAAATTCAGTCATACAAACCCCACACTTCCCTCATCTCATATCCTATTTCAGTTTCTTTCAAAATACCCCAGTATTCCCCAACTTTTCGATGTAAAACGGCCATGATTTTTTGAGTTTCTTCGTCGATGTTAGTATATTTTGAGTTAAAACTAGCATTAGTAAATGGATTTTCGCAAAAGCCATAGATTAATGTATGTTCTGACTCATCTCTGTTTCACCAAATTCCGGCTAGAGCTGCTATCCTCAAGCATTTTTTTGTTTGCTGACGTCAAAAGGTTTAAGCAGGTATCTATTTCTTTCTTTTCTTTTCCTTTTTTCATACTTTTTTTCTCATCTTCATGTTGTTCTATCCTCTTCTCCTCATATTTTAAGTCTGTTAAACAAATCCCTTTTGATTGCATGTTTAGGATCTTAGCAATTTATGTTTGTTTTGGATTTCCTCTTTTTCATGTTAGTTCTGGATCATGGAGTTCTGTTTCTTTAATTTTGGTCAAGCCCGTGTAAGTTTTATAGATTCCAAATTGGGTTTTTAAGAAAAATGAAAGCCCAGAAAGAAAGGTCAGTTGGTTTTTCATTGCAAGCTGGATTTGTGCTAAGCAATTGGGTCAAAGCTGACCCATGTTTGTTAGGGTAATTAACAGGACCTTAAGGGATATTTTGGGTAACTGGTTTAGGGGAATCTATGAGTAACTAAATAGGAAGCTTCTAGGAAGTTGGGGAGGGGGATTGTTTTGAAACTCCAATTTTGAATTAAGGGCAGTTAAGCAAAACTAAAAATTAGAAAGGGACTAAGGTCAAAAACCGACTCCTAAGCGCTGCCCTAATGCCTTACCTATAAAGGCATCCTAACTTGACTCTCAATTCAGATTTTGAAAGGTATAAAAACTTAGAAAATCATAAACATCTGGAATTTTTGATAAAGAACACTGTTCTATTGAATTTTTGTTTTGGATATTGAGGTTCTGAAACAATTTTCTAATTTATTTGGGGTTAAAATGGATTGAATTTGGTTTTCAAAAGTTTGGTTTGAAGTCATCCTTAGGTTACTATTCAATTGAGAGTTTGTTTTGGATTGCTTTATATCTTTTTTGGTTGAAATGGGCTGTTGGTGTTTAACCCTGCTGTGTTGTTGTTGTATTTTCATCTACCGAAACCTCATTTATTCTTGTTTGCTCTTATCTCCAAGGTACTCTATCTTGAGCTATATTAAACATGTGAACTCGGATTTGATGCATGAAATGGAAGACTTGGATTTAGAGCATGACTTCAATTATTTTTATAGTTTGGTTGTATAGTATCATGTTCTAATTCATTTCATTTCCTAGTTAATTGCTATGTGATTTGAGGATTGTTTGATATTGCTGCAGTAAAGAGATTTAGTTGAGTTATTATTGTTATATTTATGTTTAAGTTCTATAGAAATAATGGCTTTTTAGTTTGAGAATGTTTATTTCAAATGTGGATCCGTTTGATCCATATGATTCTGCTAAGAACCAGGGTTCAAATTCTAATGAGGATTAACTCTGTTTTTAATAGTGATTTCCACTTAAGTTTGTTAAATGCTAAGAACGGTCGTAAGTTCATACTTATCTACTTACGAGATGCTTGGTAAGTACACTTAGTGTGAGGATACAATTTAGATTCTTAATGTTTACTAGTTTAACCCACAGGATTGTTATTTGTTAGTCACATAGCTTGAGCAAATGTCTCAAATATCATGGAATTGTCTTTATAAATTTGTTTTAAAAATGGAGTCCAGCATGATTACATGATGATTACTTAGTTATGAGTTTTTCACAAAATGCTCATCTGTTCGATCCCTCTTGAAGGAATTAAATTTGGAAGCCAAATGGTAGTCTGTGTGTACGTCTCATGGATTCTAGTTGGCATATTGTCGACTTTGGGTCAATTGTTAATAAGCTGTCACGGAATCAGATCTAGCCTACGTCGCTTTGTTTGAAATCAACTTGGGGCCATTTAATTCCTTGCTTATGTGCTTGTTGTGTTGTTGCAGGGACTCGATCCTGAGTCCCTGCTTTGCCATTGCGCCATATTTTCAAATTGGACCTTCTTTTGGGGCCTAGCTCAAGCCGTTTAAAAACCAGTAGTTTCGTAACATTTGCAATAAGTTATTGGGCTCCCTTGGGCCAAGATTTGAAAGGGAAGTTGGCGTTTAATTACTTATGTTGCAATGTAACTTTGAACTTGGCATAAAATGGCCTATAAATTCCTTGAGTTTCTTTTAATTAGCTTGACTTTTTGGAGGTGTGCTATATTAGACAACGCAAATAGTTTATGGCCCTACAAAATTTAGTTTAAATTCCCTTTTAAAATTGAGGTGTGACGCGCCCAATAAAATCTCAAAATGTGTGGCTCTCATTTAACTATTTCTTTAAAATCTGTAGAATTTGAGGCGCTCCATTTATTAAATTTCCATGGCCCTCGCAAAGTTAAAAACGCGTAGTTGCTTTAGGTGCATTATTTTAATAATATTACCTTCCTAAACGCGGGTGTATATTTCATGTGACCCAAATCCAAATCTTAATAGCGTTGAATAAAATGTGTTTTAGATTAGGGGTGCATTTCATGTGGTGCGGTCAAAAGACATGTTTTAGATGACATTAAAATCTTTTTCAAAATAATCAAAAGCGGTTAATAATTTAAAATTGTATCATAGGTTTTACATGTATTAAAATCAGATAATAGGCCAATTGAAATAGTCTATGCGACCGTGCTAGAACTACGAAATCCGGCAGTGCCTAAAACCTTTCCTCGGGTTAACAAAATTCCTTATTCAAACTTTCTAGTTCGCAGACTTCAAAAGGAAAGTTGAAATCTTCCTCGATATGGGATTTATAATAAATCGGTGACTTGGGACACCAGAAAACAAACCATCCCAAGTGGAGACTCTGAATAAACAAATAAATAATCCCATTTTGAATAATCTCACTTAAATTGAAATACTCTCTTATACACTATCTTTTGGGGTGGTGTATAAAAAAGGAGGTGTGACAGCTCTGGCGACTCTGCTGGGGATCATAACCCAGAAATTCAGTTCAGGATTTAAGAATTAGAGCTTAGAATAGCTTTTATGATTGGCTTTATTTATTATCTGATTTTCCAATGTTTGAGCCTAATGTGCTAAATGCTTTTACTGCTTCGATATTGTGTGAACTGTTTATAAACTGCTACGAAACCCTTCTCCACTCTGATCATCTAGGAACTGTGCACTTCATGTAACTTGTTTTTTGTTAAAGTCGTATCCCAAATTTTAGAATGAGGTTCGGACAAGTTGCAAAGCCGGTGAAGCTTCTGTATTCCCGGTACGCTTCCCCGCCCTCAGCTTGAGTTGTCCGCTCGGGTAAGCCAGGTCTAGAACAATAAGCCTAGGTTTTAAACATAGTATAACAAACCTCATGTCAGATCCCTAGTTGGAACATTTTTTTCATCACGTGCATTTGTCTTAGGAGACTCAACACAGGAGTTGGGTCTGTCTAGGACAGGTCTACCTGAAATGAAAACATCATCCTAATGCATCCTACTTGCTACTTGTGCATTTATTTGCTTCGGATTGGCATGTTGACCGGCTTGTGAATAATAGAAGAAAATTGGGAAAAGAAAATAACAGTGTGAGAGTTAATAGAGATAATTATCTGTTTTCAGAAAAACCAATGTCCAAAAGGTACTGAAACTCTGTTGGATTTTTGAAAATAAAAAAGGTAAAAAAGCTGAAAGTTTTCAAAAATAGTTGTTTTTGTTAAAAAATTTGTCCAAACTAAGCCAGTTTAATTCTCACACGGTGTGTGATACGTCGGCAACCCCCACCAGGTTCAACTTCCCTCTTGCAAAAATATCCCAAAAAGAACAAAAAATTTATCACAAATAATCAGGGTGATGACATTCTTTTTAAAATAAGCCGAATGTCCCCAAAAGGGCGTCGAAAGGCTGTTTTTGCAAGAACAGCCACTGCTGGTCATTTTTTAATTTTTGGCCCGTTAGCAGGCACAACCTTAAACTCTTCTTCCCCGAAGTATTGAAAGGCCGTATTTACAAAACTGGATTTTATTTTTAAAACAAACTGTTGAAAAAATAGTGTTTCCCTTTTGTTTTGAGTAAAAAAAGTTACTAAATCACATTAATAAATGTGCAGGATGAGCACAAATGAAAATGAACCCTTCATAACCCTTAAATAGATCCCTTACAGCTCCACATGTGGTGGAATGATCTAGGAAAGATAGTAGAGAAATTGTGGTAAAGGTTCTAGGAGGCCTCGTCAAACTGTTTAACATTAAGCCAAGGTTGGATGTGCTTGAAGCTTTAATACCTTTTTGGGATCCAACTCGCAATGTGTTCTGCTTTTCTGACTTTGAGCTCACACCCACCCTAGAGGACATTGCGGGTTATGCTGGCATTAACGGAAACCTTAGAAGTCGGTACCTAGTGTCACCAAGATCCGTATCTCCATACAAATTTCTAAACCTGCTGAGTATTAGTCGGGATATTCAGGATGCAAACTTATCTGAAGGGCATTGTACTTTCCAGTTCCTGTATCAACGTTCTCAAGGTTTTGAAGCACTAAATACTGGTTTGACCCACGCTGAAATTAAAGATAAATGGGAGGTAAGGCGGGATTTGGCTTTTGCAGCAACAATCTTGGGTATTGTAGTCTTCCGTGAGAATATGGTAATATAAAAGTGGGTCTCGTTGGAATGGTCGATGTTGCAATCAAGAAATCCAATAGCACTATGGTTCCCTTGATCTTATTTGAAATTTACCGAGCCTTCACTATCTGTCGAGAAGGGTGAAAATTCATCAAAGGATGTAATCTATTACTACAATTGTCTTCTTGAATCAGATTTGGCCTACCTCGCTTTGTTTGAAATCAACTTGGGGCCATCTAATTCCTTGCTTGTGTGCTTGTTGTGTTGTTGCAGGGACTCGATCCTGAGTCCCTGCTTTGCCATTGCGCTATATTTTCAAATTGGGCCTTGTTTTGGGGCCTAGCTCAAGCCGTTTAAAAACCAGTAGTTTTGTAACTCTTGCAATAAGTTATCGGGCTCCCTTGGGCCCAGATTTGAAAGGGAAGCGGACGTTTAATTACTTATGCTGCAATGTAAGTTTGACCTTGGCATAAAAAGGCCTTTGAATTCCTTGAGTTTCTTTTAATTAGCTTGACTTTTTGGAGGTGTGCTATATTCGGCAACGTAAAGAGTTTATGGCCCTCCGTAATTTAATTTGAATTCCCTTTTAAAATAAACTGATGTGTCTTGCGCCCAACAAAATCTCAAAATTTTTGTCCCTCATTTAATTATCTATTTTAAATCTATAAAATTCGAGGCGCACCATTTAGAAAATTTCCATGGCCCTCGCAAAGTTAAAAACGCGTAGTTGCTTTAGGCGCGTTTTTTAATAATATTACTTTCCGAAACTCGGGTGTGCATTTCATGTGACCCAAATCCAAATCTTAATAGCGTTGAATAAAAGGTGTTTCGGATTAGGGGTGCATTTCATGCGGTGCGGTTAAAAGACATATTTTAGATGACGATAAAATCTTCTTAAAAATAATCAAAAGCTGTTAATAATGTATAATTGTATCATAGGTTTTACATGTATTAAAATCAGATAATAGGTCAATTGAAATAGTCTATGCGACCGTGCTAGAACTACAAAATCCGGCAGTGCCTAAAACCTTTCCTCGGGTTAAGGAATGTTGAAATATTCCTCGATTTGGGATTTAAAATAAACCGGTGACTTGGGACACCAGAAAACAAACATCCCAAGTGGAGACTCTGAATAAACAAATAAATAATCCCATTTTGAATAATCTCACTTAAATTGAAAAAACTCTCTTATACACTATCTTTTGGGGTGGTGTATAAAAAAGGAGGTATGACAGCTCTGACGACTCTGCTGGGAATCATAACCCAGAAATTCAGTTCAGGATTTAAGAATTAGAGCTTAGAATAGCTTTTTTGATTGGCTTTATTTATTATCTGATTTTCCAATGTTTGAGCCTAATGTGCTAAATGCTTTTACTGCTTCGATATTGTTTGAACTGTTTATAAACTGCTACGAAACCCTTCTCCACTCTGAGTCTACTAAATCATCTAGGAAGTGTGCACTTCATGTAACTTCTTCTCTGTTAAAGTCTTATCCCAAATTTTAGAACGAGGTTCGGACAATGTTGCAAAGCCGGCGAAGCTTCTGTATTCCCGGTACCCTGCCCCGCCCTCAGCTTGAGCTGTCCGCTCGGGTAAGCCAGGTCTAGAACAATAAGCTTAGGTTTTAAACCTAGTATACAAACCTCATGTCAGATCCCTAGTTGGAACATTTTTTTCATCACGTGCATTTGGCTTAGGAGACTCAACATAGGAGTTGGGTCTGTCTAGGACAGGTGTACTTGAAATGAAAACATCATCCTAATGCATCCTACTTGCTACTTGTGCATTTATTTTGCTTCAGATTGGCATGTTGACCGGCTTGTGAATAATAGAAGAAAATTGGGAAAAGAAAATAACAGTGTGAGGGTTAAGAGAGATAATTATCTGTTTTCAGAAAAACCAATGTCCAAAAGGTACTGAAACTCTGTTGGATTTTTGAAAAAAAAGAGGTAAAAAAGCAGAAAGTTTTCAAAAATAGTTATTTTTGTTAAAAATTTTCTCCAAACTAAGCCAGTTTAATTCTCCCAGGGTGTGTGATACGTCCGCAACCGCCACCAGGTTCAACTTCCCTCTTGCAAAAATATCCCAAAAAGAACAAAAATTTTATCACAAATAATCAGGGTGATGACATTCTTTTTAAAATAAGCCGAATGTCCCCAAAAAGGGCGTCGAAAGGCTGTTTTTGCAAGAACAGCCACTTCTGGTCATTTTTTAATTTTTGGCCCCTTGGCAGGCACAACCTTAAAATCTTCTTCCACGAAGTGTTAAAAGGTCGTATTTGCAAAACTGGATTTTATTTTTAAAACAAAATTTTGAAAAAATAGTGTTTCCCTTCTGTTTTGAGTCAAAAAAAGTTATTAAATCACCTTAATAAATGTGCAGGATGAGCATAAATGAAAATGAACCCTTCACAACCCTTAAAGAGATCCCTTACAGATCCACATGTGGTGGAATGATCTAGGAAAGAAAGTAGAGAAATTGTGGTAAAGGTTCTGGGAGGTCTCATCGGACTGTTTAACATTAAGCCAAGGTTGGATGTGCTTGAAGCTTTAATAGCTTTTTGGGATCCAACTCGCAATGTGTTATGCTTTTCTGACTTTGAGCTCACACCCACCCTAGAGGACATTACGGGTTATGCTGGCTTTAACGGAAACCTTAGAAGTCGGTACCTAGTGTCACCAAGATCGGTATCTCCATACAAATTTCTAAACCTACTGAGTATTAGTCGGGATATTCAGGATGGAAACTTATCTGAAGGGTATTGCACTTTCCAGTTCATGTATCAACGTTATGGTAACCCTCAAGGTTTTGAATCACCAAATACTAGTTTGACCCACGCTGAAAATAAAGATAAATGGGAGGTAAGGCGGGATTTGGCTTTTGCAGCAACAATCTTGGGTGTTGTAGTCTGTCCGTGAGAATATGGTAATATAAAAGTGGGTCTCGTTGGAATGGTCGATGTTGCAATCAAGAAATCCAGTAGCACTGTGGTTCCCTTGATCTTATTTGAATTTTACCGAGCCTTCACTATCTGTCGAGAAGGGTGAAAATTCATCAAAGGATGTAATCTATTACTACAATTCTCTTCTTGAATCAGATTTGGCCTACCTCACTTTGTTAGAAATCAACTTAGCCATCTAGTTCCTTGCTTGTGTGCTTGTTGTGTTGTTGCAGGGACTCGATCCTGAGTCCCTACTTTGCCATTGCGCTATATTTTCAAATTGGGCCTTCTTTTGGGGCCTAGCTCAAGCCGTTTAAAAACCAGTAGTTTCGTAACACTTGCAATAAGTTATCGGGCTCCCTTGGGCCCAGATTTGAAAGGGAAGCGAACGTTTAATTACTAATGTTGCAATGTAAGTTTGAACTTTGCATAAAAAGGCCTTTGAATTCCTTGAGTTTCTTTTAATTAGCTTGACTTTTTGGAGGTGTGCTATATTCCGCTACGTAAATAGTTTATGGCCCTCCAAAATTTAATTTGAATTCCCTTTTAACATAAATTGATGTGTGTCGCGCCCAACAAAATCTCAAAATGTGTGGCCCTCATTTAATTATCTCTTTTAAATCTTTAAAATTCGAGGCGCACCATTTAGAAAATTTCCATGGCCCTCGCAAAGTTAAAAACGCGTAGTTGCTTTAGGCGTGTTATTTTAATAATATTACCTTCCTAAACTCGGGTGTGCATTTCATGTGACCTAAATCCAAAACTTAATTACGTTGAATAAAATGCATTTCGGATTGTGGATGCATTTCGTGTGGCGCGGTCCAAAGACATGTTTTAGATGACGTTGAAATATTCTTAAAAACAATTAAAAGCGGTTAATAATTTAAAATTGTATCATTGGTTAACCATATATTAGAATCAGAAAATAGGCCAATTGTAATAGTCTAAACGATCGTGCTAGAACCATGGAATTCGAGGGTTCCTATCACTTTCCCTCGGGATAACAAAATCCTTATTCAGAATTTTTGGTTTGCAAACTTCAAAAGGAAAGTTAAAATCTTCCTCGATTTGGGATTTAAATTAAACTGGTGACTTGGGACACCAAAAACCAGACTATCCCAAGTGGCGACTCTGAATAAACAAATAAATTATCTCATTTCAAATAATGTCACTTAAATTTGAAAAACTCCCTTATACACTATCCTTCAGGGTGGTGTGTGAAAAAGGAGGTGTGATAGTGCCTATACCACATATCTCATATCAAGAAATGAATACTTTGAAGTACATCTTCAGAAGCCCATGCCTACTAACATCTTTCAAGTACATCATCTAAGACACATCATCCCGACAAGAATTTCATCGATCCTATTCTAATGAAAATTCATAATCAGCCAGCTGACTATACCCATGTTGAGGAGGAAGCCGGCGGAAAACCTTGGTTTTATTACATTAAGGAATATTTGGCAAAAGGATAATACTCGGAGCTTGCTAATCCTACTCAGAAATGCACGCTTCGGAGATTGTCCAACAACTTCTTTCACAACGGAGGAATCCTATATATGAGGACTCCCGATTTAGGATTACTAATATGTGTCAATGCAAAGGAAGCATCCACGCTACTAGAAGAAATTCATGTTGGGTATCTTAGCAAAGAAGATCTTCTGGGCTAGTTACATTTGGATGACTATGGAAATAGACTGCATCCAGTATATATGAGCTGAAAGATTGCCACATACTATACTGCTTGGCTGAAAGATCACCTCATACTACATCTTCATAGCTGAAAGATCACCTCATTCTACACTCCATGGCTGAAAGATCACCTCATACTACATTTACACGGCCGAAAGATCACCACATACTACACTGCATGGCTGAAAGATCGCCTCATACTACACTGCATAGCTGAAAGATCGCCTCACACTGCATTTGTATAGCTGAAAAATCACGTCATACTTAGCTGCATGACTGAAAGATCACCACATAATACACTTCATGGCTGAAAGATCGGCGTATACTACATCTGCACGGCTGAAAGATCGCCACATACTACACTGCATGGCTGAAAGATCGCCTCATACTGCATCTGCACGGCTGTAAGATCATCACATACCAAATCCTTCATGGGATGAAATATTGCCAACTCATCTAAAGGCGTCATAGTTCGGAGGAACCATCTTCATAGCCCGAGAACACCATGTCATGGCCTATCTTTATATATTGCTACTCAAAGGCGCCATGGTTCGGAGGCACTATCCTTATAGCCCGAGAACATCATTTCATGGCATGCGAATCCTTTATTTCATGGCCCAGGAAATCATGGTATGAGAACGCCATTCCTAATCGTCCAAAGACAACATTCATGATCCAACGGGAATTTGCATCATGTTTAAATTTATGAACAATATTTGCTTGTATTACTTATTTATAGGTAAACCGGCAAGCAGCAGTAATCTTGTCGGGATTAGTTCTACTCCAGTGTCTGCCGCCATATCAAACCTAATTCCCATAAACTGACTAAATCCTAGATTTGCATCCGTTTTTTAAATCACCTCTGTCACACCTCCTTTTTACCGCTTACACGTGGTTACCCCGAAAGGCGACACGTGTAAATGAGTTTTTCCAATTAAAGTGACATTATTCAAAATTGGATTAATTTTCAAGAGTCGCCACTTGGGATAGGCTTGGCTTTTGGTGTCCCAAGTCACTGATTTATTGAAGAATCGCAAATCAAGGAAATTTTGACTGCCCGATTGGAGTCTGCGAACCAGAAATTCTTGAGTAAGGAATTCTGTTGACCCGAGGGAAGGTGTTAGGCACCCTCAGATCCCGTGGTTCTAGCACGGTCGCTTAAACTTATTGTAAATGGCTAAGACATGATTTTCTACATCTGTTGACTCGTAATTTTCTGATTATTCACCGCTTTTAACATTTTTAAGGAAATTTCGCAATGTTATTAAAACACGTCGCGAATTGTGTCACATAAATGCACCCGCAATTTTTGACATATTTCAATTTCATTGAGAATAGGATTTAGGTCACATAAATGCGCACCCGAATTTAGGAAGGTATTTTAATTATATACGTATGCCTATAGCCACTACGTTTTTGTCATTTGCGGGAAGACAGTGAAATTTGCTAAACGGTAGTTCCTATTTTCTATGGGTTTTAATAAAGTAAAGAGCCATCACATGTATTTGTTCGGATTAACACGGCTAATTTTTATTTTATAAAGGTATTCTAACCTATAGTGAATTTGTTAAAGATGTGTTCAAAATCCACTAATTTTTTCATGTGTGAACTAGGTGCTTGGAAAATTATATGTGCCTTGGCCTCGTTCATGACCAATTGACATATAAATAACTTGAGTTTTGGACAGCCCTGAAGCACATAATGCTCAGGCTGCAATGGATAACTATTTTTGACAGGTTTGGGCCATTAATTACTTAGCCCAGCAAAACGTAGTAAATTTCAGTGCTTGGCGCTGACTGGGCTTTACTAATGAGCCCACTGTTGGTCTGGATAAAAGAGTCCAGTTCTTAGTAGCTATTTCAAGTCAGAATTATATATACATATCGAATTGCTCATTCACGAAGAAAAATAATCACAACCATTTTTTATATCAATATCTACATTAGATTTGAGCCAAACAATTCATATACTCATCAGCCCGAGTATAAGAATCCAATTCTAACATTCGAATGTGACCCAAGTTACATTACAAAGGACAAATCTGAAATAAATTATTATTAAACATGCTGAGATCTAAGTAAATTGAAATGTTCAGGAACACTTTTGATCTGCTTAGCATGATCATTGAAGCTGTTGCTTCCAAATCCAGTGGTTCTAAGTACACAAACTCAGCACTTGAACAAACTGGACTGAAATTGAAGAACATATACAATTCAAATTGGGAGTCCAATTGTTACACATAGCCACAATCCCAAATGTTCAATTATTACAAACATGATTCATTCGAACATTACAACATAATAGCCATTGTGTTGCTATACCTATATTCAAACCAACAGGGGAAATGGGGAAATAAGTTAAACACATAAACGACAACTGAGATCTTCACATTTGAGGAGTAGATCTCACTTGAGCTTCATAGATATGAGTATTGAATTAATACCTGTAACACAGCAGAAAAACCAAGCCTATCAGTAAAGTGTGAGGGGTCATTCAAGCAAACAACTAGCCAATCAAACAGTGTGTCCAAGGCTTCAACAGGATTGTGAGAAATTCAAACTCAAGAGGATCAAATTCAACCGCTGAATGGTATTTTTCAGATATGAAATGAGTATTTTTAGCTCTAGTATTGAGGAGTGGAGTTCCTGATCAGTATTTCTAGCTTTTAGTATTAAAAAGAAAGATTTCTAGATCCCTTTCTAATGCCCCAAAGGATACGATTTATAGCAAAACTGCTAGGGCATCAGATTTTACTAGTTTTTCTTTTAGTCCTCAATTCTTCTTGTATTTTTGCCTAAATAGTCCCTTAATTTCTGACTTGTGCTTCAAGTTTGAGGCTGGAATTATATATTAGTCCCTGCTGGAAAGTTTTACAGGATTCTTATAAAATTCTTATAATTTCAAATTCCTTTTATACCCTTACTAGCCTTCCTAAATTACCCTACCCCTGAACTTGACCTTGGTAAGTTCTTTTAACCCCATTTCAATTACATTTGACCTTGGTCAGCAAAATTTGGGTCTCATTTTATCCTCAAGTTAAAAAACTCATGACGGTTTTAATCATCCAACATTAGCAGACTTAATTAGCCAAAGAGTTAACAGACTTCTATGCAGGATTAACAGAACAACAGATCAAATAATCAGAAAGAATGCATATATCTATCAGACTTAGCTTTCAGAAAATAGTTCCAATCAAAATGCTTCACAACACTTTAGTTCAGGAATCAATTTATGAAGCAAATAAAATCTAACTTATAGCAACATCAGATCAGAGTCAAAGGCTAAATGTCGATTGAGCCCTAAAAATAACAATACTGAGGAACTAAAGTAAATTTTCCAGGTCAAAAAACCGAGTATACAATTATCAAAAGATGAGGGAATTTTCAGACTAGTGTCAAACAGATACATGAACATTGAAAACCTTTTTCCGGAAGAACTTTGTTGGACAACCAGATAAACAACTAGATAAACAACCAGACTCAAATAATTAGAAACTCAGGCTTTAAAACATGTAATTATTGAACCCAATCAGTTATCCCCAGCTAGTAATCAAACATATGAACCTGAACACTAATTTTCAGAAGAGCTTGTGGATATTTAAGAAAAACAATCAAAAGCAATTTAGGTTATTAAACATGAAATTATTAATCAATCATTAACAGAAGTCCAACATTCCATGCTAAAGTAAAATGGAAAAGAGGCAAGAAAACTTAGCTTCTATTCTTATTTGCATTTGAACTGATTCAATTGGACCTTGTTCTTTCATAGGGGTTCTGAAACTCCCAGGCTAGTGTTTAATCAACTTGAAGCTCAGGGGTGGGGGGGGGGTTCTTGAAGTCTTGAGACCACAATATGTCTCAGATTTGGGATTTTGAGTGGTTGGGGGTTGTTTGAGACTCGAGGGTGGCATGGTTGGTATCAAGGAGGGTCAAAGACTACCTGGGAGGATTTTATGGCTTTTCCGGCAAGTTTCAGATTTAGGGTTCAACTTCGGATGAAGATTCGATGAGTTCCATGGTGATTTCAGGGTGGGGAGGTTAATGGTTGCAATGGGGAAGTCATGCTGTCTCAGTGGTGTAATTTTTGTCGACTTTGGAATGAGGCCGTTGGAGGTAGGGTTTTCGGCGACCTTTGAATGGATATTCAAGGCGGAGGGGTGGTGTTCGAAAGGAACCAGTCATGGGACGAGGTTGAGGAGGTTATGCCGGTTAAGGGGTGTACTTTGGGGTCGTTTGGTTATCGGCCGCTGCTGTGAGGCATTTTTCAGCGGCGGAAGTGGGGTGGTCAGCCGGTGGTCAACGATGCTGCCAGGGTGGAGGGGTTATGACCGGAGGTGGAGATGCGAGGAGGATGAGTTTGGTCGTGTATATTACTGAACATTTTTGGACATATGTATACATAAGTGGAGGGCTTCTGTGGCCGTCGGATCATGCGGGGATCGACGGTTGTGAGGGAAGGGATCCTAAACAGTGTCGTTTGGGTGGATGCGGATGTGGGCATGGTTCAGCTGGTCGTTTGGGCTGGATTATGGACTTAGAGAAGGAAGCAATATTGGGCCACTCAGGTCTGGCCCAAGTGTGGCCAGCCTGAGTGACCAGCTCTCTCTCTCTCTCTCTCTCTATATATATATATATATATATATATATATATATATATATATATATATATATATTGTATTTTTGTCATTTCTTTTATTAAAATTAATTACCGAATTTATTTAAAACCACAAGTCAAAAATAAAATTAAAATAAATCCTAATTTTAAATGCTGGCACACACACACACACACACACACACATATATATATATATATATATATATATATATATATTGTATTTTAATTTATGAAACACATTTATTTAAAAATTAAAACCTTAATTAATCCTTACACGCGGTAATGAACATGCATGCAATTAAGGTCCAAAAATTAAAATCCTAATATTTTACAAAAGAAAATCCTAACCTTTAAGAGTCTTGTAGGAGTTTGTTTCGACCGATCAAAAATCATATACTCACAGCTGCCCCACTTTGTGCGGGAACACGAAGGGTTTTAGTGCAAAGATAAGTGAGCACATATGAGCGATTTCGACCAATTGAATACTCCATGTGAAGCATTTTGAAAATTTTTTAACCGAACCTTTCTTCAAAGGTTGCTTACATATCCTCGGCAATAGAGGAACCAGGTCAATGTAGATCTGGAAGTTTTGGTAGCTGGGACTATCGAGAGACTGTGATTGGCTGTTGTTGCTGCTGTTTCTGCTCACTAAGCTCCTTATAACACCGAAAGAAAATCAAAACTAAGCTAGCTAAACCTATCAACTACAAGTTATAAGATTCCTATCTATGATTCTCTTGGAGCTTGATCTTGAGTCTCGGCTATCTTTCACGGCAGACTCCGATCCAAATGATGCTTGTTAATTGCAGCTGCTAACTCAATCTTTAATCTTGAGACGAAAGTAGGATATGCTGAACTTGTGACTTCCATTAATTTTGAGCAGTCCGCGTCTTTGTCTGCCTCACTACTTTGAGTTCACCTTTGTCTCTTTTCTTTTCTTCTGTTCTGAATTGACACTCATGCCACATCTTTTACCTTAAGGTGATACCTGCTTAGATAGCAAAACAAACAAACGAACAGAATTTTCTGCCCCAGTTTTCAATGAAAATTTTGTGAGTTATTTATAACTCATGTCTATGCTGCTCTGTTCTTAGAACAAAAGGTATGGAATTGTGTATCCCTTGGAAAGATCACCAGGTTATGCTGGAGAGGAGAAATGGTTCTTGCTGGGGAATAAGATGAGTATCCTTGGGTTATGCCGGGATAAAAATGGAAAAGTCTCTGTGGGGAAGGAATGAACAGATCCGCGGGTTATGCCGGGACGAAAATGAGGAATCCCTGATCGGGTTGTAAAGGGAATCCTGAGTTATGTCAGTGGGGTCCACTGGTTATGCCGGGATAAAGGGAGATCTTGAGTTATGTCAGGGGAATCCAAGGGTTATGCCGGGATGAATAAAAAATCCTAGGTTTTGCTAGGGGAATCCACGGGTTATGACGGGATGACAATGAAGGGTCCCTGCTGGGGATGAAAGGGAACATACACGGGTTATGTCGGGATGAATGAAAAATCCAAGGTTATGCTAGGAAAATCCACAGGTAATGCCGGGATGAAAATGAGGTCCTGAGTTGTGTCAGGGGAATCCACGGGTTATGCCGGGATGAATAAAAAATCCTAGGTTGTGCTAGGGAAATCCATGGGTTACGCCGGGATGAAGAGAGATCCTGAGTTATGTCAAAGGGATCCGCGGGTTATGCCGGGATGAATGAAAAATCTAAGTTATGCAAGGGGGATCCACGGGTTATGCCGGGATGAATGAAGGGTCCCTGCTGGGGATGAAAGGGAACATCCACGGGTTATTCCGGGATGAATAAAATATCCTAGGTTATGCTAGAGGAATCCACGGGTTATGCCGGGATGAAGAGAGATCCTGAGTTATGTCAGGGGATCCGCGGATTATGCCGGGATGAATGAATAATCCTAGGTTATGCTAGGGGAATCCACGGGTTATGCCGGGATGAAAGAAAAGTCCTATGTTATGTTAATGGAATCCACGGGTTATGCCGGGATGGCAATGAAGGTTCCCTGCTGGGGATGAAAGGGAACATCCACGGGTTATGCCGGGATGAATGAAAAATCCTAGATATGCTAGGAAAATCCATGGGTTATGGCGGGAGATATGCAGGGTATCGAAGGACCTCAGAGGTCCTTTTGACTGTGCTGGGGATAGAGGAGGAAAGGAATAACTCTTAGGTTATGCTAAGGGCGAGGGAATGTTAGCTCCTAAACCATGCTAGGAAGTGGGAAGTGTAGGGAGAGAATCCTCAGGTTATGCTGGGGATGTGGAAGGAAATCTCCTTGATTTATGCTGGAGGGAGTGGAATGCGATCCTTAGGTAATTCCTAGGAAGTCCACAAGATAGGGATTGGGAACTCGTGCCGTCATGCTCATTTACAAGATTGCAGAAAAATGAAAAGGAAACTTCCCTTTGGTCATTGACGCATCAGCGTCTACGGACATTGTGCCTATCCTTTGGTTGTTTTTGCAACTATGTTCCTTTTGTTTTTCTAAGTTGCACCTGCATCTATTTTGATTCCGAAACAAAAGAAACTATTAGTTTGAACATTGATTGATTTTGCGGCCTTGTGATGCTTGATTTCGGCTTTTTTTGTATTAAAAAACGAACCCTCAACTTTCCGTCCTTGCTTAGGTTTCCAGGGAGTCCTCATTTCAGATTGGGTTTTGCTCATAGGGCCTTAGGTTATGAGTTTTGTTCATTTGCTTTTGGGGACTTTTGATAAACATTGACACCCTGCTTTAAAACCCCTCGATTTTGTTTCAGTTTCATGCCTTTTGACTTTGAATTTCCTTTTCCTTTACTTCTTCATTTTGGGACATTAACATTCAACCAGGATTGGCCAAGCGTACTTGAGATGTCAGTCATTTCCCTAGTTATTGCCTGGAGAAAAACCGCGAAGCCGGCCCTGCTACCTTTCTTTACGGAATGGTGAGGAAGTTAACGTGAAGAGGAGTGAAATATGAATTTCAAGAGGTATGCACTTTGAAGGAAAAGAGAACTTATCTGGGAGTATGAGCCGTCTTTAAATGGCGACGACGTGCTTCTTGGACTGGATATCTGGCTCAAATCCATTTCTGCATTTTAACTCTATCTTTCAAAAGAAACTTACTCAGACCTGGGAGGCAGTATTTCCTCTTTTCGGCCGACGGCGCCCTTTACGGTTTTTCGCCAAACGGCCTCTCTCATTTCTCTCCTCTCGTCGCCCAATAGCGCTCATTCTGAGTTTTCGCTAAACGGACTCTCTCATTTTTATTTTTTCTCTACTCACCGTTGTCTTATGGTGCCCCAAGGTTTCACCAATAAGACTCTCTAATTTTATTCCTCTCACAAATTTGATTGGTGTTGACCCCGACGAACGGTATTCTCTTCCCCAGAGATTTGTAACCTTGTAATCATTTGGATGGAAACAAACCGATACATTTCTGACCCAGTTCCAATTTTCTTGGGTAAATGAGGTTTTATTCGATGTGACTGAACCTCAGCGAGAGGCTGCCTATGTATCCTTTCGGAATCAAGTCAGACGTAGTTCAGGAAGTTTTTTTTTCCTAAACTAATTTGGTTTTGTATTCTTTTTCTCTTCTCTTTTTCTTGAATTTTCTTTTCTGTTTTCTTTTTTTTTTTGAATTTTCTTTTTCCTTTTTTTGAATTTTCTTTTTTTTTCAATTTTCTATGCTCTTTTCTTCCTGGGTTGCAAAGAGGGAGGGGATAGCGGGGGAGCGAAACCTTCATCATTTCAATCCACCGGGGTAGTTGCTGCAGGGGATTTAAACATAATACCTTTTTACGGCGTCGGCGTTTACCGCTGCCTCGGGTTCATCCCTTTCAACGTCGCCAAGTACAATGCTCCTCTAGGTAATATCTTCTTGATGATGTATGGGCCTTTCCAATTTGGAGTGAATTTTCCTTTGGCCTCTTGATGGTGCGGAAGTATCCGTCTCAACACCAACTGCCCGACTACAAAATTCCCAGGGCGCACTTTCTTGTTGTAGGCACATGCCATTTTTTTGTTGTTACAACTGCCCGTGGCACACTGCGGCCATTCGTTTTTTAGCGTTTAGCGCCAGTTGCTCCAAACGGGTTTTCACTCATTCATTATCTTCGATTTTTTCTTCGACAATCACTCGGAGCAAAGGGATTTCCACCTCGGCAGGTATAACAGCCTCGGTTCCGTATACCAGCAAGTAAGGAGTGGCTCCTACAGAAGGATGTACCGTGGTACAATATTCCATTAAGGCGAAAGGCAACTTTTTGTGTCATTGCCTCGAGCTCTGGATCATTTCCTCAAGACTTTCTTAATGTTCTTGTTGGCTGCTTCGACCGTACCATTATCTTTAGGTCGGTAGGGAGTGGAGTTTCTTTGCGTTATTTTGAATTGCTCACATATCTCTCCCATCAGCCGACTGTTTAGATTAGTTGCATTGTTAGTAATGATGGTAGCCGGGATCCCAAAGTGGCAAATGATGTTGGAATTCATGAAATCCACCATAACTTTCTTGGTAACAGACTTGAGGGTAATGGCTTCAACCCATTTTGTGAAATAATCAATGGCAACCAATATAAATCTGTGCCCATTTGAGGCTTTTGGCTTGATCGGCCCGATGACGTCCATCCCCCAGGCAGCAAATGGTCAGGGTGCTGACATAGGATGCAGCTCATTTGGCGATGCATGAATCAGATCATCGTGCACCTGGCATTGAGGACATTTTCGCACAAAGCTGAAGCAGTCCTTTTCCGTGGTCATCAATTAATAATCGTCTCAGAGTATTCTCTTTGCCAATACATAGCCATTCATATGAGGCCCACATACGCCTGCATGTACTTCGTGAATAATTTTCCCAGCTTCTTCGGCATCTACACATCTCAACAAATTAAGATCTGGAGTCCTTTTGTACAGAGTGTCACCTTTTAAGAAGAAATTGCTCACATGACGTCGGATGATCTTCTTTTGTTCTTCTGTGGCTTGCTCAGGGTACTCTTGTCTTTTTAGGAACCTCAAGATGTCGTAATACCAACGCTGCGGGCTAGGGTCTGCTTTAGTTGCGTCACAATATACATGTCTTTCTTTGATTTGGATTTGTAGAGGATCCACATAGGCATTCCAGGGTATGGCAGCATGGAGGCCAAGGTTGCAAGTGCATCTGCTAACTTATTCTTTATACGGGAGGAGCTTAATGTCCCTTGTCTCCCATTCTCCTTGAGCTTTTCGGACGATTAAGTCTGAGTCCTCTATGATTAGCAACTCTTCGACGTCCGGGTTGATAGCCATGTTCATGCCCATAATGCAGGCATCATATTCAGCTGTATTGTTAGTTCAAAAGAACCGTAGTCTAGCTGTAGCTGGGTAATGTTGGCCTGTGGGTGAGATTAAAATTGCTCCTATCCCTACGCCTTTGCCGTTTGCCGCTCCGTCGAAGAACATTTTCCATACGGGAGTATCCTCAGCTACTATTTCCAATGAGTTTACTTCCTCGTCATGGAAGTAAGTGTTCAAAGGCTGATACTCATCATCAACGGGGTTTTCTGCTAGATGATCCGCTAGTTCCTGAGCTTTTATCGCCATAGGAGTGACATAAACGATGTCGAACTCGGTAAGCAAGATCTCCTATTTAGAAAGTCATCCTGTGGGCATTGGTTTTTAAAATATGTACCATAATAGATCAAGCCTGGTAATGAGGTATGTAGTATGAGCCTGCAGATAGTGCCTCTGCTTTTGATCTACCCATGTCAAGGCGCAACATGTTCTCTCCAACAATATGTACTTGACCTCGTAGCCAATAAACGTTTTGCTCAGATAATAGATGGCCTGCTCTTTCTTTCCCATGGCGTCATGCTTCCCGAGAATACAACCGAAAGAGCCTTCCAAAACCGTCAGGTAGAGAAACAGTGGCCTCCCTTGTTCTGGCGGAACTAAAACTGGTGGATTGGACAAGTATTGTTTGATTTTATCAGAAGATTCCTGACATTCGACCGTCCACTTAATTGCTGCATCCTTCTTTAGCAGTTTGAATATAGGCTCACATGTTGAGGTCAGTTGGGCGATGAACCGGCTGATGTACTTTAATCTTCCCAATAGACTCATCACATCCTTTTTGGTCCTTTGTGGGGCCAGCTCTCGAATAGATTTGATCTTGGTTTGATCTAACTCAATGCCCCTCTGACTAACGATGAACCCCAAGAGTTTGCTTGAAGGAACTCCAAATGCACATTTTGCTGGATATAATTTCAAATTTGTATTTGCGGAGCCTTTCGAAGAACTTCCTCAAATCCATTACATGATCGCCCTGAGTTTTAGATTTGATAATCACGTCATCCACATCCACATCTATTTCCCTATGCATAATGTCGTGGAAGATGGTAGTCATAACCCTCATGTAGGTTGCCCCAGCGTTTTTCAATCCAAAAGGCATAAGTCTAAAGCAATATGTCCACCCATGGTGTGGTGAAGGCGGTTTTCTCAGCATCATCCTCATCCATCAGCACTTGGTGATACCCCGCGCAACAGTCTACAAATGATTGAATCTCATGCTTGTCACAATTATCAACCAGGATATGGATGTTGGGCAGAGGGAAATTATCCTAGGGACTCGCCTTGTTTAGATCTCTATAATCCACACACACTCGGGTTTTCTCGTCCTTTTTGGGCACTGGGACCACATTAACTAGCCATGTGGTCTACCGCACTACACGGATGACCCCTGCTTCAAGCTGTTTTGTAATTTCCTCTTTGATTTTAGCACTGACATCAGGCTTGAATTTTTTTTGCTTTTGTTGTACTGGAGGGCACTCAGGGTAAGTGGGCAACTTGTGAATCACCAAATCCATACTCAGTCCAGGCATTTCATCATAGGACCATGCAAATACGTCTTTGAATTCCAACAGGAGTTGGACCAATGAATCCCGAATCTCTTTATTTACGTGAATGCTTATTTTTGTTTCTTTGGTTTCATCAAGATTACCTAGGTTAACTGGTCCAGTATCATTTAAGTTAGGCTTAGGTTTGTTCTCAAAGTGTTCCGATTCTTGAGTGATTTCCCTAAAAGCCTCTTGTTCATTATATTCTGGTTCCTGGATTATTATTTCACAGACGGGCAGCGGATTTGGGTCAGGGCAAGAAGTCCGTGAGCATGTCGTCATATTTAAGCCGCATTATTTGGACGGGTCTCCCGCCTGACCGGAAAGTGTGTGGCCTTCCAATTTTGAAGTTTGGCATCTGGTCCCATATACAACACTTCAGCGGCACTTGACCTTTCCCCATGTTGGACCATGTTTAAATCATAGAGCAGCTCTCCCGTGGCCCCGCAGATTTCATAAATTTCTTCTTGCGTGAAGGTTTCTTCTTCTTCCTCTTCGATGTACTTCGGTTTTATAAAGGTTTTGTACAAGTGAGGCAGGGGTCTTGGTAAGGTCCATCCTTGGTTCTTTCTGCGAAATTAGCCCAAGTGATATATTCTGAGGTGGGATGGAATCCCAATCCGAAGAACTTTGCTGTGGTAGGCAAGGCGACTGGCTCGGTTATGCCTTGTAGGGAGCTTTCGAGTCCCTTGCATGGCTTGAAGCCTTGATGCGTCATTTCCTTTGCTACCATGATCGAAGCATTTGACAAAAAAGGCCGAGGAAGCGGCTTGCCCTCTTCATGCTGGTCAGCTACTACAACTTCGAAAGCTTGATAAACTATGTGTTTACTGCCTTCTTTGGCTTCTAGACTGGGGACAGAGGGGTCCCGATAAATTTATTGCTCGTCCTTCCCATGAACTATAATCTCCTGATTTTTGATATTCAAATTTCAGCATTTGGTGCAAGGTTGAAGGCACTGCCCCTGCTGCATGAACCCATGGCTGTCCCAGGAGGTAGTTCAATGAGGTGTCCATGTCCAACACCTGGAAGGTTACTTCGAAGTCAACTGGACTAATGGTGAGGACCAGATCAATTTCACCTATGGTATCCATTTCTATACCATCGAAGGCCCGGACGTAGACGTTGTTGGGACGGATACTCCCTGTCCTGATCTCCATTCTCTGTAGGGTAGATAGAGGACATATATCTGCTCCGGAATCCCCATCAACCATCACTCTCTTAACATAATATCCTTCACATTTGACCGTGAGATGTAAAGCCTTGTTATGAGCAGCTCCTTCTGGGGGTAGGTCATTTTTACTGAATGATATTTGATTGATGGCGAAGAATCTCTCTGCCATTTTCTCCAACTGTTCTACCGAGGTCTCAGCTGGCACATAAGCTTCGTTTAATATTTTGTCCAACACTTGTTGATGCTCAGGAGATTTCATTAAGAGTGACAGTAGAGACATCTGTTCAAGGGATTTCGGAGTTGATCTTCCACTTCATACTCTGGCATCTTCATTTTCTGGAAAAAGGCTTCTGCTTCCTCAGCATTTACTAGCTTCTTTGATGGTAATCGCCGTTTAGTAGCGGCATTCACTTCTTCCACATTCAAATATTTCTTCGTGGGACATCCCATTGGGGATTCTCCAAGGACTTCTTTTCCTTTGTGCGTAACAATGGTCTCCTGATAATTCCAGAGAACAACTAAAGGATTGGTCATGGGCTTTTGTGGCACGCGGCCAATAACCACGGGCTCATTCAGCATCAGTGGCTTAATTGATCTTCGTACCACATAGGGCTTCTTTGGTATGTTCAGGGCTCTGTTAAGCTCAAAACTTTTGGGGGGCTTAGAGTGGGCCGCTTGTCTTTGCTTCCCCGGAGAATATAGAGTATTATATCTCTGGCGAGAGTGGTTTCAGCTTAAACCTCATCCTTCTTCTCTACTTCAGGGCTTTTGGCTTCGTTTGTTTTCTTTTCATCCACCTTCTTTGGGGTGACCTTTGGCTTTCTATCGGCCTCGGCAATGGCTATGATGGCCTTGAGAGCGGGATCAAACTCTTTGTCCTCGCAAATCATCACGATGACCGGCCCATTGTTGTGAGTCGTTAACGGGTTGTCAGTTACATTTGGGACTTCGTTATCTCTGAGGACTATTTTATTTTGATAAATCAAATCTTCCACCGCTCGCTTTAAGGTCCAACAATTTTCAGTACCGTGGCCCTCTACCCCTGAGTGGTAGGCACATTGTACACCCCTTTGGTACGATGGTGATTCAGGATTCTGTCTATTTGGGGGTACAGGTTGGAGAAGACCCATATGGACTAGCTTTGGAAACAGACTGGCGTAAGATTCTCCAATTGGGGTGAAGTTTTGTCCCCGAGGTGGCTCCCGGGGACGATAGTTGTTTTGCTGATTGTGGGGATTGTAATGATTAGGCGGGAATTGATTCCTCGACACTTGGTTTCTGTTATTCTACTGTTGAGGGCGGGGGAATGGTTGAGCATTCAGAACTACGTAGGGCTGAGGGGCGTAATGCATGTCTCTATGAGGATAGTAATGTTTAGGCGCTCTGTCAGAGAATGCATGTCTGATAGGTTGTTTCCTCACCCCAGAGGCTGCCATGGATGCCTCTTCTCTTTCTTGTCGCTGGGAATTCCTCCCGCTCCTCCTTGTATAGCTTGGGAGGTGGATCTGATGGCAGATTGGCTTAGAATCCTCCCTGTTTTGAGACCAGTTTCCACCATTTCTCCAATCTTTATGGCCTCAGCGAATGGTTTGCCCATTGCAGACATCATGTTTTGAAAATAGTCTGCCTCTTGTGCCTGTAAAAAAACGATGACCATTTCCTTTTCATCCATAGGAGGCTTCACCCTTGATGCTTTCTCCCGCCATTTAATAGCGTACTCCCTGAAGCTCTCAGCAAGTTTCTTCTTCAGGTTAGCAAGGGAATTCCTGTCCCGGGCGATGTCGACATTATACTGGAATTGTTTCACAATGTCCCGGGCAAGGTCGTTTTATATGGGCCACCGGTTGATCTCTTGGTCTATATACCATTCGGAAAATCCCTACTAAGCTTTCCGCAAAGTATGCCATCAGGAGCTCTTCCTTTCCGCCTGCTCCACGTAACTTATACAATATCTTTTCAGATGGGAGATAGGGTCGCCATGGCCATCGTACTTTTTATATTTGGGCACCTTGAACCCCAATGGAAGATGGATATGAGGAAACATGCACAGGTCTGAATACGCTACACTTTTTTGTCCGCTCAGTCCCTGCTTATTATTCAGGATTTTTGTCCAGACTCCTCATTCTTATTGTGATCTCATCCTGCTCAGGTGCTTTGGAAGTTTTGTCTGGCAAAGGGGTGAGTTCATATGTTGGCTGAGGATTGCTATGTGTTGGGTACGGGGAGGCTCATTTTGGTAATTTGGGGGTTGGAAGGTAAAGGATGCAGGGTCAAATACAGCCCTCGGTACTGCGGGCTGTGTAGTAGCTGCGCATGCAGGGGCTATGAAGATATTGGGAACTGGCCAAAATGCAAACATTGGAGGGTGGGCTTTAGAGGGCGCCCCCACAAAATTGGTAGAAATGGTGGGTTGTCCTAGGAGAATGCTCGGGTGACTGATATGAATAGTAGAGGTACCCCTGACCGTGGGAATAGCTTGGGAAATCCAGGGTTGGCGCTGGGAGGTTCCTTTCCATTGGTCCATGCGTCCCACATTTCCATGACCCGGAGCCGTAGGATCCTTATTTATTCGGCCGCTGCAGATTCAGAAGCCGGTACCCCCATGATTGGACTGTCTTATGGAATAGGGAGGGTGACTTGAGTCATCTCAGTTGACATTTCTGTATTTCCCTTTGAACAAGTGAAGTATCCGTGTGAAGCTAGTTTACCGCAAAACCAACCATTGTTCACATGAACTGTAATACTAGGAAACGTAGTTAGTTTCGGGACAAATAGGAAATCACACGTTGAGAATGATGCACCTATGAAGATAATGGGTTTCTATATGCTCGCCCCAGTCGTATGTGTCATCCCAACCCTTATTTCCATTGCCTTTTGTTTCTTCCCTTTTATTTCCTCTTTTTGTTTTCTTTTTGTTTTTGTTTTTTTATTCTATACACATTTTAACCTTTAAAGAATACAGTCGAATCATATAGAGATTGCCTACATATCATGACTTGCATGAATCAGACCGAGTAGTTCATGGAAATAAGTACGCAACAAAATATTTTTGGTATTTTCAATTCGATAAAAATATAAACTTCGATTACAATGGCTAAAAGCAACTACCAGACAGGGATTTAATGCCCTTACAAACTTGAAAAGACAACAATCAGCCTTTTATTTAGAAAAAACAAATATAGGAGTACATAAATGCTTCTAATGCCTTTGGAGCTTGCGAGGCATCGTTCAGCCTTGTTGTGGGTCTGCGTGCTACACTTTCTTGGAGATAGTAGAGATCTTCCATTACTTGCCGAACAAAGGTCATAGCAGCGGAGAAAAACATGGATTTTTTCATGTCTTCGCAGTGACTGCATTTAGTGGTAATGTAGTATGCAATTGCTTGCACCTTCTCCCTGATTATCCCCTTCTCTTGTAGCAGACGCCCTATTTGTTTTTCTCGTGCTTCTAAAGTCTGCTCCACCGCTTGATTTAATCTTGGAAAATACCGCAAATCTTTCTCCAACACTGTTATTACCGCAGAGCAATGCTCCCTTTCAGCCTTCAAATCCTTGGTCTGCTTGGCCATTTTGCTCTCAACCATGATAACTCTCTGTTTTAACCCCGTGTTTTCATTGCCATTCCCTTGTTTTAACTGTTCCAATATGCAGGCCCTTTCTTCAGCACTTTTAGCTAATTTCCTTTGAGCTCGGGACATCACCCTCTGTTTTATTCAGGTCAAAACCGTACTCGATTACATTTCGGCGCAGGTTCTCTATGAGCATTTCATCCTTTGTACTCCTCGGAGGGTTTTCTGGTGTTGTTTTCATTTTCCAAATTTGAGCTCGCAGAGCTTCATTTTGTTTGACCAATACCTTGTTTTCTCCTTTGCTAGCAGCAGTTTGCGGGCTATTTTTGAACTGCAATTCCTGAATTTTCTTTTCCAGCCTTCCTATGGTAGCACGATATTCATGTTCCTTTACTAACCAATCCCACTGTTCTTGTGATGTACCGACGAATTCTCGAAGGTGAGGCCTTTTGGATCGTCTTTCATGCTCAATTTCTCTCTTATACCAAGCAAGGTACCCCGGAGACACTTCACCTTTGGCAGGATCTTTCACACAAGTGTCAGCGGTTAGGAATTGGCATTCATTCTAGATTTTACGAACCATGGCTTCGGGGAACTGACTACCAGGCCCAATTTCGACTACCGGATGCTACGATTTTCTTCTTTTGGCACTATCTGGCATCTTCCGAGTTGTCTCAGAACTCGGTGCGGGGCGTAAGTCTGGATTCTTCTAAGACCCATTAAGAGAAAATGTGATTCTGTTGCGGTCATATGCACAACTTCATCCACGGAGAGCCAACTAAGCGTCCATTGTATTTGAGTTGCAGAGATAGACCAAAGATGTGATACCCACTACGCAACTCCTCTGGTAACTTTAACCCATTCACCCTTTTGTCAACTTCTTCTATGCAACCTTTCGTCGGCAACCCCCATTCATGAACGACTGGGACATAGGTGTTCAATCATCAAGATTTGTAATAGCAACTTAAAGCCTTCAAAGAAATCCCCCCCTGCTTTGCAAGTGGCAAGGGCTCAGAAAATATCAGACAGGATCATCGGAGCGAGAGTGCTTTTTGCATGAGTCATCAATGTACTAAAAACCCCCGCAATCTGTATATCGATGTTTCCGTCCTTTCGGGGGAATACTAAAAGACCCTAAAAGGTTACCATAAACGCGAAACATCGGTGCTCCTCCCATTTACTCCGATTGCCCTTGCTACAAATGAGGTTTTCAGGGTTGTTGAACCCTCCGATGTGACCATATCTTTCGTATATGAATTTAGGGGGGGTGCAAGTTCCAGCTGACAAGTCGGGGTTATGAATTTTTCTGCGGATTTTCAAAACATCCAAAAATTTGTGCATGGCGAGGGCCCTGGGTGCTATCAAGTATTGATGTCTCAGTGGGATTGTGTGTGTCCCGATGCATCCGGTCATTTCGTTTAAAGTCGGAGTCAGCTCAAAATCTGAGAAGTGGATGACGTTGTGGGCAGGATCCCAGAAGGTGATTAGGGCTTTTATGATGTCTTCCCGAGGGTTGATTTTCAGCAAATTAGTGAGGGCCCCCCCAGATGCATATTGACCTTTTTCTGTCCGACTTCTCCGAGGTAAGCCCACCACAACCGCAGCTCCAAAGGAATTTTGTTGATTACCATGCTCATTCTGCACATTTATTAGGGCGGATTAGTATTCTTAAGACATAATAACCGACATTTATGAAATTTATTTTGAAACAGGGACCGTCTTTGCGAATGCGGACCTTCAACACTTCGGCTAGAAGAGTTTTAGGCTGTGCTTGCTTACCGCCCTGAGTAACATTTAGAGGTAGCCATTTGCATAAGATCAGCCTACCGGCATCCCTGTAGCGTCAATCAGCTATTATCGCAATCATGGCACCATTTGACTTTTTTTGAAGTTGGAAAATAAACTTGGGCAATTCTTGATATTTCCTTTTTTTTAAAAAGGGTTGGACCCGGCCAAGCGATTTATCAAAGCCAGCAATCATTAGTGAAAAATTCTAGAATTTGGTGCTTTTTATTTGGTTTGTGCTGTTTGTGCTTTGTTTTCTTTGTTTTTTTTTTGTTTTTGTTTTTGAAAAATCCGGCAGCATTTCGGTGCTATTTGAGCAGTGGGTTTAAAAACAACCACCCTAACACTGATTATTTTCCCTCAATTGTTTCCTTTGTTTACAAGCCGGTCGACATGCGGATCTAAGGAAAGTAAATGCGCAAGTAGCACGTAAAAATGCATCAGGATGGTCTTTTATTTCAAGGTACCTGTCCTAGACAGACCCAACCCCTGTGTTGAGTCCCCTAAGTCAAAATGCATGATGCAAATAAACGTTCCTACTAGGGATCCGGCATGAAGTTTTGTTATACTAGGTTGAAAGCCTCGGTATATGGTCTAGACCGTGTACCCGAGTGGACAGATCGAGTCGAGGATGGGGCTATGTACCGGGGAGCCGTGAGATCCTCCGGCTTTGTAACTTGTCCGACCTCTTTCTTAATTTAGGGTAAGACACTAACAGAACAGGGAGTCTCAACTAGTAAGCACATCCCCGGAGGTAAGAAGTGAATGGTTTTCGTAACAGTATATATATACAGTTCAAATAATATCAAAGCGGTAAAACATGCGACATTTAGCACAGAAGAGGTAAGCAAATTAGAAGAAGCCAAATATAACAGTTATTGAAAGCTCGAGTTCTTGAACCCTGAACCAGAGATTCTGGGTTCTTTTCAACCCCACCAGAGTCACTAGAGCTATCACACCTCCTTTTTACCGCTTACACGTGGTTACCCCGAAAAGCAACACATGTAAAGGAGTTTTTCTAATTAAAGTGACATTATTGGAATTGGGTTTAATTTTCAAGAGTCGCTAATTGGGATAGGCTTGGATTTTGGTGTCCCAATTCACCGATTTATTTAAGAATCCCAAATCGAGGAAATTTTGACTGGCTGATGGGAGTCTGCGAACCAGAAATTCGTGAGTAAGGAATTCTGTTGACCCGAGGGAAGGTGTTAGGCACCCTCGGATCCCGTGGTTTTAGCACGGTCCCTTAAAGTTATAATAAATGGCTAGAACATGATTTGCTACATCTGTTGACTCGTAATTTTAGATTATTCACCACTTTTAACATTTTTTAAGGAAATTTTGCAATGTTATTAAACCACGTCGCAAATTACGTCACATAAATACACCCGTAATTTTGGACATATTTCAATTTCATTGAGAATAGGATTTGGGTCACATAAATATGCACCCGAATTAAGGAAGGTGTTTTTATTATATACGCACGCCTATAGCCACTATGTTTTTGGCATTTCCGGGAAGACCGTGAAATTTGCTAAACGGTACTTCCTATTTTCTATGGGTTTTAATAAATTATAGAGCCATCACATGTATTTGTTTGGATTAACACGGCTCATTTTTATTTTACAAAGGTATTATAACCTATGTTGAATTTGTTAAAGATGTGTTCAAAATCCACTAATTACTTAATGTGTGAACTAGGTGCTTGGAAAATTATATGTGCCTTGGCCTCGTTCATGACCAATTGACATATATATTAATTGAGTTTTGGACAGCCTTGAAGCACATAATGCTCAGGCTGCAATTGATAACTATTTTTGACAGGTTTGGGCCATGAATTACTTAGCCCAGCAAAACGTAGTAAATTTCAGCGCTTGGCTGTTACTGGGCTTTACTAATGAGCCCAGTGTTGCTCTAGACAAAAGAGTCCAGTTCTTAGCAGCTATTTCAACTCACAATTATATATACAAATTGAATTGCTCATTCATTAACAAAAATAATCACAACCATTTTTTATATCAATATCTACATTATATTTGAGCCAAACAATTCATATACTCATCAGCCAGAGTATAAGAATCCAATTCTAACATTTGTATGTGACTCAAGTTACATTACAAAGGACAAATATAAAATAAATTATTATTAAACATGCTGAGATCTAAGCAACATTGAAATGTTCAGCAACAGTTTTAATCTGCTTAGTATGATCATTAAAGCTGCTGCTTCCAAATCCAGTGTACTAAGTACACAAACTCAGCACTTGAACCAACTGGACTGAAATTGAAGCACATAAAAAATTCGAATTGAGAGTCCAATTATTACGGATAGCCACAATCCCAAATGGTCAATTATTACAAACACGATTCATTCTAACATTACAACATAATAGCCATTGTGTTGCTACACCTATATTCAAACCAATAAGGGAAATGGGGAAATAAGTTAAACACATAAACGACAACTGAGATCTTCACATTTGAGGAGTAGATCTCACTTGAGCTTCATATATAAGATTATTGAATTAATACATGTAACACAACAGAAAAACCAAGCTTGTGAGTAAAGTGTGAGGGGTCAGTCAAGCAAATATCTAGCCAATCAAACTGTGTGTCCAAGGCTTCAACAGGATTGTGAGAAATTTAATTCAAGAGGACCAAATTCAACCACTGAATGGTATTTTTTAGATATTAAATGAGTATTTTTAGCTCTAGTATTGAGGAGTGGAGTTCCGGATCAGTATTTCTAGCTCTTAGTATTAAAGAGAAAGATCTCTGGATCCCTTTCTAATGCCCCAAAGGATTCAATTTATAGCAAGACTCTTAGGGCATCAGATTTTACTAGTTTTTCTTTCAGTCCTCAATTCAGCATGTATTTTGCCTATATAGTCCCTCAATTTCTTACTTGTGCCTCAAGTTTGAGGCTGGAATTATATATTAGTCCCTGCTGGAAAGTTCTACAGGATTCTTATCAAATTCTTATAATTTCAAATTTTTTTTATACCCTTACTAGCCTTCCTAAATTGCCCTACCCCTGAACTTGACCTTGGTCAGTTCTTTTTAACACCAGTTCAATTACATTTGACCTTGGTCAGCCAAATTTGGGTCTCATTTTATCCTCATATTAAAAAGCTCATGAAGGTTTTAATTAGCCAACATTAGCAGACTGAATTAGCCAAAGAATTAACAAACTTCTATTCAGGATTAACAGAACAAGAGATCAAATAATAAGAAAGAATGCATATATCTATCAGACTTAGCTTTAAGAAAATAGTTCCAATCAAAATGCTTCACTGCAGTTTAGTTCAAGAATCAATTTATGAAGCAAATAAAATCTAACTTAAACAAACATCAGATCATAGAGTCATAGGCTAAAGGTCGATTGAGCCCTAAAAATAACAATACTGAGGAACTAAAGGAAATATTCCAGGTCAAGAAACTGAGTATACAACTATCAAAAGATGAGGGAATTTTTAGACTAGTGTCAAACAAATACATGAACATTGAAAACCTTTTTCCAGAAGAACTTTGTTGGACAACCAGATAAACAACCAGACTCAAATAATAAGAAACTCATGGTTTAAAACATGTAATTATTGAACCGAATAAGTTATCCCCAGCTAGTAATCAAACATATGAACCTGAACCCTAATTTTCAGAAGAGTTTGTGGATAATCAAAACAAACAATCAAAAGCAATTCAGGTTATTAAACATGCAATTATTGATCAATCATTAACAGAAGTCCAATATTCCAGGCTAAAGAAAATGGAAAAGAGGCAACAAAACTTAGCTTCTATTCTTGTTTGCATTTGAACTGATTCAATTGAACCTTGTTCATTTACAGGGGTTCTGAAACTCCCAGGCTAGTGTTTAATCAACTTCGAAGCTCGGGGGGGGGGGGGGGGGGGGTTCTTGAAGTTATGAGACCTCAATAGGTCTCAGATTTGGTATTTTGAGCGGTTCAGGGGTTTTTTGAGACTCGAGGGTGGCATGGTTGGTGTCAAGGAGGGTCAAAGACTACCAGGGAGGATTTTTCTTTTCCGGCAAGTTTGGGATTTAGGGTTCAGCTTCGATGAAGATTCAAGGAGTTCCACGGTAATTTGAGGGTGGTGAGGTGCATGGATGGAATGGGGAAGTCAGGGTGTCTCAGTGGTTTAATTTTGGTCGACTTTAGAATGAGGTCGCCGGAGGTAGGGTTTTCGGCGACCTTTGAATGGATATTCGAGGCGGAGGGGTGGTGTTTGAAGGGAACCGGTCATGGGACGAGGTAGAGGAGGTTAAGCCGGTTAAGGGGTGTAATTTGGGGTCGTTTGGTTGTCGGCCTCCGCCGTGAGGCGATTTCCGGCGGCGATAGTGGTGTGGTCAGCTGGTGGTCAACGACGGTGCCAGGGTGGTCAATGGAGGGGTTATGACCAGCGGTGGAGATACGAGGAGGATGAGTTTGGTCGTGTATATTACTGAACGTGTTTGGACATATATATACATAAGTGGAGGAGCTTCTGTGGCCGTTGGATTGTGAGGGGATTGACGGTTGTGAGGGGAGGATCCTAAACGGTGTCGTTTGGGTGGATGCGGATGTGGGCATGGATCATCTGGTCGTTTGGGCTGGATTATGGACTCAGAGAAGGAAGCAAATTGGGCCACTCAGGTCTGGCCCAAGTGTGGCCAGCATGAGTGGCCAGCTATGTATATATATAAGTGTATTGTATTTTTGTTATTTATTTTTTGTCTTTTCTTTTAATTAAAATTAATTACTGAATTTGTTTAAATCCACAAATCAAAAATAGAATTAAAAAAAATCCTAATTTGTAATGCTGGCGCGCACACACACACACACACACACACACACACACACACACACACACACATATATATATATATATATATATATATATATATATATATATATATATATATATATATATATATATTGTATTTTAATTTATGAAACAAATTTATTTTACAATTCAAACACTAATTAATCCTAACACGCAGTAATGAACATGCATATGCAATTAATGTCCATAAATTAAAATCCTAATATTTAAAAAGGAAAATCCTAAACTTTAAGAGTCACGTAGGAGTTTGTTTCGACCGATCAAAAATCATATGCTCACAACCTCTTCAGTATATTCCGCTGGTGAATCCTTAACTACATACGACCTGATTCCTGTAAAACTAGGGATATGCAGCTCGGAAGTCGGGGCACGACGTGAGTCTTTCAAAATCATTTCGCTCAGTCAAAATTGGCCATTATTTTTTTATCTGGAAACTCTTTCATCTTTCCCAAGTAAAGAGAGGCAACTGTTGATACCCAATTTTTTCCTATATATTTTCAGTATGCAAAATACTTTCAAAATAGCATATATACATGTCCAAGCATTTTATTATTTTTTCCATAACTTTTAAGGTTTTTAAATTTATTTATTTCCTTTTTGCATCCATAAAATTCCCAATAATTATTTTTAAAATTATTATTTTGGTAATTCATATATTGGATTTTCATATTTATGCCAAAATATGGCGAAGATAATTTTTTAATATTTTTATAATTTTATTTAGTATTTGTTTAAAGCTAAATTGCACATAATTACAATATTAGCCCTTTCAAAGTTTAATTAGGTAGTATATTTTATAAAATGGGATCCTGTATTTATAAATTATTAATTATCTTTTATGAATCATTTTAGATTTTTTAAATTAATCTTCAGAAGCCATTTACTATTTTTTTTGTAAATTAAAAATGGGAAAATTTGCTATTTAAAAAAGAACCCATTTGTATTTCAAATTTAGCCTAAATTGAATCCCAATTCCCTAGCCCAATTTTAATTTAAACCCGACCCTTACCCAATTAAATTCTACCCATGTTTGGATCCCAACCTACCCTTTTTTAATGTACCGTTTCTCCTACCTAAAATAAACCCAAACGACCCATAAACCCAAATCATTTCTACCAACCCGCCGCCCTTGAATTTCTTTTTCTCTCAAATTCTCGCTGAAACTTAAGCTAAGCCTAGCCGCTGCCACCCAAATCCATCCTAATCCCTTTGGATTCTCACCTAGTCCATGAACTTCCATGGATGTTTGAAAGGCGTACCAGTCTCCTATGGCTCCTTGTTTGTTGTTTCCTTGATTTCATCGACAGATCTCAAAGAGATCTAGTCCAGTCTTGGCTCAAATTCTATAAATATCCTCTTTCCGGCCATCCATGGATGTTAGAGTCAGATCCTTTACTTTTCTTGTCTGTAACTTTTCAAAGAATTTTTCATTTTCCTAGGTTCTCTGAAACCCTAGCTTTAATAGATTTCCAATTTTTCTTTCAGATTTGTCTTATATTTTTGTATGTTATGAACCTCTCAAATGTTTTCCTTAAATATTTTCCGATTTTTCAAAGTGATTTTTCATTTTTCAACGATTAGGGTTTTTCTTAACCTCTTTATAAAAAATCTCTTCTCTGATTTTCAGTATCTTTCATGATTCTACTATGTTTAAACAATTTGTTCATGTTTTCTTCTAGTTCATCGTGTTAAAACCCTAGGTATCTTTTTGGGTTCTAAACTTGTCTTTGTTTGTCTTGAATGTATACTAGTTTCGACCGAGTTCTTTGTGTTTGGATCATTCTCTTTGTTTAACTTGGCTGATTCTAAATTCTTACCTTTTCAACCCAGCTCTGTCAAAACCCTAATTCCATATAATTTTTTTTCTTCACTCATTGTTATGAGTTTAAAGACTTTTCTTATTTTTGTGTGTTGATCTCCTTCACTTGTTACTATGGTTTCTTTGCTTTTGATTCTATGTGACTACTTGACTTGTTGACTACCATGCTTCTAGTAGTTCTTTTACTGCTGAGCCCTAACCTACTCTAGTTACTGCTATATGACTATGTGCATCTAGTTGTTTTTTTGTCAATACGGCTGGCTTTGCACGTTTATTCTTCTCTATTTATATGGAAAAGTGCAGAATCATGATTTTTTCTTGACTGATATTGATTTCCTTAAGTTACGACTGATTGCAAATATTTTCTTATAAACCCCTGGTTTCACTCGTTTTATTAAAATTGATTGATTCCCTTCCTTTGTTGTGATTTTTTACCCTGCTGAACCTTTTCCCAAAATTAAGTATATTTTTTTTACTTAGACTCAATTATTTACTCTATACTTTTATAAACATCTATATGGTCATAAATCAATTTTTTCTCAAAGTGGTTTTCTTTCCTTAATTATTCATTTCAGTATCCGTTTGAACAGTAATTCCTTGATTAAAGGGAAGTACTTATGTTAATTGATTCTGATTGTGGTTATTTTCATGTTTTGTGTCAAGATTTTACTTGTTACCTTATTTTCTGCTCATTTTCAAAGTAATAAATACCCTACCCTATCATCTCTAAATACACGAAGAACTGAGTTTAAAAACACACACTCACAAACTCAAAACTCTATCTTTCTCTACTATTACTTATGCAACTGCTTTGTCTTGTTGACTGAAAGCCAATTCTAGACTGTGGAATCTTACTTGCTTTACCTTTCTGCACTCTGCTTTCTTTACTGGTATGTCCTAGTTAATTTTAAAGCATCAACAACAACATGCTTCTTTAATTATTTATGTTTCTCTCATTCTTGTCTAGTTCTATTTGTGGTTCTGTAGTCAAATTACATTACCAGCATGCTATAATGCCTCTCCTTCCCCTTTAGATTAATGTACTCCCCTATATTTGTTTCAAGGCATACTCTATCACTCACTTATTGTGTACTTGCCATACCAAGTCCCTATCCCTTCAATGTGCTTATGTTTTTTTTCTGACTAGCCTGTGATCATGCCAGTATCAGCTATTGCTATGCATATCTAACTAGTCCTAAGACCCTTGATGGGGTTATGTGTTTATAGTCAATTTGTCCCAAATCCCTTGGCCATTTTTATGACTACTAATTATGTGGGTGATCTTATCCTTGGAGTTTTGGTTTTGTTTATTAGTATAATTACTTTTAATCACCTCTATTACTAATTACTTTTAACCCAGTTTACGAACTCTTTTTTTAAACTATGTCAAGCACTCTCACCTATTCTATTAGAATTTAGGTTCTATCCCTTTTGTGTGAGCCTTGCCTTGGGACCGTTGAGCTCCCTCTAAACTTGGACACATAAGAGTTGGCCCTTCCACACTGCACTCATTCTATTCGGTTATGCAAATCTCGGTGTGAGCACTGTTGAGATCCCTTGAGGTCCTTAGGAAACTCTGACGTACCCAGATATGAGAAAATCTTTGGAACAATATTTCCATTCTGGTGGTTCATTGCATAACTCAGAGAGGAAGTCAAAATAAGGCTTCCTATGGTTGTAACTTCTTATTTTTGCACTTCTTTTGTAATTCAATCATTTGGTCTGTAGTAATTTGTAAATAATATGGGGTTGGCTAGTGCAAAAATGGAAAATATTCATGCTATAAAATGAGGTAGAAAGCATGCTATTAGGTTTATATTCCTACTTTTGAAATAGAATCCATGCTTTGGACTTATTTCATGCATTAGAGTTCATGTTCCTAAAGATTTACACTTACTATTTTTCAACATGTCCATTTCACTATCATACCACTTAGCAAATCATGCGTTAATGTGTTAATAACCGGTGTTTCCTACGATCATGTTCCTACTGCCATGCACACTTAGATATCCTGTTTTAGGCTAAACAATACAAACAAGCATATCATCTCTGCATATTCTAATAATTATGTCTAAATGATGTAAGGTGCCTATAGAAATCCTACTTAGGATTCTGCATATATGTCATTCTGCATCCCTGTACATTAGATACCATGTCTTTAGGATTTCATTCATATTTGCTTAAACATGCTTAGGCTAAGTATGAATGCATAAAAAAGTAATAAAACAATTTTACTTAGTCTTTGCAATTAATTGGCAACAGTTCTATATGCTGAACATCTAGAACAACATGTTTTAGGTAGTAATAATCTCCAAACTATCTTAATAATCCTGAATAACTACTGAATACTGCTTACGCCTAGGCAAGACATAGGGATTTGCTTAAATAAAACTGGAATTGCCTTTGTTTAATTATCAACTGCTACAACCAGCAGACAAGCCTGTTTCAGACTTCTTTTCTAAGTTATATAATGAATCTGGTTCTGATTCCAACACCCTGCTTTAGGATTTTATAATTGAGACCTTAACTGTGTGTAATTCGTGCTATTTATATGCATTATTTGCAGAGGAATACATGAGCCTCCTAATTACATACATATCTCCCCTTTAAATGCAGTCCTACGTGTTTTTGTATGTCGCCTTAGCCTTTTACCTTTAAACCTAAGAGTCAGCCTAAAATCTCCCTTTTATAGGAATAATAGTCCAAAATTCCTCCAGGACTGATAGGAATGGGACTGGTAACATCATGCAATAGATGTCGAGACCAACCCTTACTTTAATACCTTCAGGGGTGGAAAGGATAGATATGGACATGATGATCGGTGCACTAATACCACGTGTATGCCCTTTTTTGAGGAGTGTCATACCGGGAATTGCATTGATGTGATCCATATTACAATCAAACATAGGACCCCTTTTACATTAACAAGCATGCTTAGATTATAACTCCTATTACTTGAGCCTTATTTGTTTATTTGCTAATTGAAAAAATTCACAAAAACTATATGGTGCTAGACCTCCAACAATTGAACTCGGCGAGACAACAAGAGTGTTGTCATGAGGCACCAAGAGTGTTGCAAAATTTGTGCAAGAGTGGCGCCAAAAGTCAAAAAGGGAAACGGGCAAGCGATGGCTAAGGCTTTGAACGAATGCGAGGCAGCTTGGCAAGGGCTTGACAATGAGTTGCGGTCCATGGATGGAACTTAATCTTGATTATAGTATCAAGACATCAGGCATTGATGCCAAGACATGGTAGAAACGGATGGGAAAAGACAAGAAAATGTGCAAACGGAAAGGCAATGTGCGGGCATATTTGGCGTGGGTTTGAGTTGCGGCAAACAGGCCAAGTTCCTGGTCAATGTTAAGGAAAATTGTGGCAAAATGCAGCTGGATATAATGGCATTGGCACCTGTTCCAAGCCAACACACGAATTGGGCAGCAACATGAGAATGGACCAAGTCAAACGACGGTTACCGGCACATGCTGTGCACATGGGCAGCGATTGAGCTTTGTCTATCATGCTTGCAGGAGTTAGCACGAATTGAGGCCATGATCCCATGATATAAACATGTTCTTAGTAGTTGGGGGTGTCAACTACAATTAGGATAAAGTAGTGGGCAAGTGCAAGCCTAAAAACTAGGAAACTATTGTGTAATGGGGTTGTTTTCAAGTGTTATAAACGGGCAGCACCCTTCTCTTTTTGACTTAAGGAGAAAAACGTGACAGAGCTCACAATAGAGTGGAAAACGTGACGAGGGCATGTTTTCTGACTTAGGAAGAGTCCTAAGTCCTAAGATAGAGAAAAACGTGTGGGAGCTCACTTAATGAGTGAAAACGTGTTGAGTGCATGTTTTCTGATTTAGGAAGAGTCCTAAGTCTTGTTTTCAAGAGTGACTACACTAAGGCTAAGAGTAGTCTTTTGAGGGTCAAGAGTGATCTTTATTTTTGTACGCGGGGTGTACTTTGAGTTTGAGTTCTCTTTGTATTCTCGAGTTAAGTACAAAGTTGGGAAAGAGTTCCTGTATATTGTGCATTTTGTGTTCACGTTTTATTTATGTCCCTTCAGTATATTTTCATTGCCTAAATCAGTCTAAAGTTTACTACGTTGAAAGACTGCCGAAATTAATCAAAGTCAAAAGTTTCTAAAATTTTGGCCAATTGTTGGAGCAGGCTGAAGTCAAGCCGGTGCTTGGCTGCCACACGGGCCGTTTTAGAGTGACACAAAACGAGCCCGTGAAAAATGGTATCAGAGAAAATCGAGAGCATATCGTGTTCGTGGTGGAGACACGACAGGCAGTGGCAGATTTCGTGGTCTTGTTCGAGAACATGGCTAGTGGTAACAATGAACTGCGGGAAAGGCTAACGAAACTGGAAGCATTGGATGGAATTGCTGTTGAAGGCGAAGAACTTAAGCCTCTTATGAGTAGAATTTCATTTCTTGAGACAGATATGGCAAGGAGGCGAGTGAACGTAGATGTGAAGATAGGAAGAGAGATAGAGGTGGGAAAGGGGCGTTGCTTGTCCCTTGGGGCTCATAAATTGAGTTAACCTTGACGAGGACGTCGAGTTTCAGTGAGTGAGGGTGGTTTGTTAGACCTCCAATAATATAACTCGGCAAGACAACAAGAGTGTTGTCATGAGGCAGCAAGAGTGTTGCAATATTGGTGCAAGAGTGGCGCCAAAAGTCAAAAAGGGAAACGGGCATGCGATGGCTAAGGCTTTGAACGGATGCGAGGCAGCTTGGCAAGGGCTTGACAATGAGTTGCGAGCTACGGATTGCACTTGATCTTGATCATAGCATCAAGGAATGAGGCATTGATGCCAAGACATGGCAGAAACAGATGGGCAAAGACAAGCAAATGTGCAAACGTAAAGGCAATATGCGGACAGATTTGGCGTGGGTTCGAGTTGCGGCAAATAGGCCAAGTTCATGGGAAATGTTAAGGAAAATTGGGGCACAATGCAGCTGGATATAATGGCATTCGCGCCTGGTCCAAGCCAACACACGAAATTGGGCAGCAACATGAGAATGGACCAAGTCAGACGGCGGTTACCGGCACATGCTGTGCACATGGGCAGTGGTTGAGCTTTGCCTATCATGCTTGCAGGATTTAGCACGAATGGAGGCCATTATCCCATGATTTAAACATGTTCCTAGTAGTTGGGGGTGTCAACTACACTTAGGATAAAGTATTGGGCAAGTGCAAGCCTAAAAACTAGGCAACTATTGTGTAATGGGGTTGTTTTCATGTATTATAAATGGGCAGCACCCTTCTCTTTTGTCACTTAAGGAGAAAAACGTGAGAGAGCTCAAAATAGAGTGGAAAACGTGACGAGGGCACGTTTTCTGACTTAGGAAGAGTCCTAAGTCCTAAGATAGAGAAAAACGTGTGGGAGCATACTTAAAGAGTGAAAACGTGTAGAGTGCATGTTTTCTGATTCGGGAAGAGTCCTAAGTCTTCTTTTCAAGAGTGAAAACACTAAGGCTAAGAGTAGTCTTGTGAGGGTCAGGAGTGATCTTCATTTTTGTATGCGGAGTGTACATTGATTTTGAGTTTTCTTTCTATTATCGAGTTAAATACAAAGTTGGGAAAAAGTTCCTATATATTGTGTGTTTAGTGTTCACGTTTTATTTCTGTCTCAACACACCTTAAAATTGTTAGGTTATGACTCTTCAAATACCCAATTGAATTCAAATACCCAATTTTCAAAAGGAAATGAGTCATTACACCACCATGAATGTTAAAATCTGGACTCCTCTCTACGATGGAAAGGGGAAAAAAGGGGGGCGCCAACAGTCCAAGCCTCGAGTTTTTGAAGCACAAAAACTCCACTGCTTAAAAGCCTCCTTCGGAAATGTGAGCTCCATCTCTCGAACGTGAAGGTTCAACTGCCGAGGACTTCGCGAATGTGACACCTCCAATGTGAACTAGGATGAACAACTGCCAGGGCCCTCAGATGCTCTAACTTCCCTGCGCAAATGGGGTACCTACATCATATTTGTGATGCACACTCCGCCACCCACTACCGAATACAAAAACCATATCGCGAATGCGAAGAGTAACTCACCTGCCTCACTGTGCATCCCTTCACGAATGCTAGTGACCTATCGTGAACGCGAGTGGATAATCTCTGCGATAGAAACCATATAAATCTACAACTCTCCAAAATCACTTATTGGTCCGCTAACCTCTTGAGACTCACCTGAGGTCCTCGAGACCTCAACCAGATATCCCCACACATCATATAACCTCATTCAAACTTAGTTGAGCCTTCGAATCACTCAAAAAAACACTATGATGTTCCAAACGTCAATACCACACAAGAGGGGGGGGGGGTGATTTGTGTGATACCCAATTTTTGATCTAGAAGAATCTGATTCTTCTACAAGTTCTAACTACAACTATTTGCGGAATTAAAAATACAGAAAATAATGAACACGGAAATTTATACATGAAAACACCTGGCTCAAAAGGTGAAAAAACCACGACCTACTCCTCAATATGATTTTCCCAAACTTGTACTAAAATCACTGAGCAAAAATAGCTTTTAAAAACACTCTTTGTAAGACTAAGGATTAACTCTAATCCCAGTGTAGCACAGAACCTCAACCGTTGCGACACCTTCAAGTTACCTCTAACTTGAATAGTCAATGTACCTAATACAATTGCTTCTATGAAAGCTGGAAAGGTACAACTTTAAACCACTACAAATAAAGAAACGATGAAATTGGTTCTTCTATCTTGTCCAAGTAGATTCAGGAATGCACACTCAAATCTCACATAAATTGCTTGAAAAATTGCCTCGCTTTTTGCTCTCAATTTAGTTTCACTTCTGCATTTGTGCAATACCTGTAAAATAGAACAATCACTGTTATTTAATGAGTTAGTAATTAGAGTTTGATTGAGACTCTATTGTTGCTCTTTCATCGAAGTTGAGTCCTTGAGTAATACAAACTCCAACCTTATCCTTTATCCGGATTGAGTCCTCTTCCCATAATGGTTCTTTCTCTCCTCATCCAATATGCAACCTTTCGATTAGTTCAGGAGATATTGATGCTTGATCACTGAGACTTATCTCCTTTACATGTATCTCATATGTATAGGTTGATAAATATTGTGCCTCACATGATAGACTTGGTCCATGGCTGAGTTCATTTGTGATTCTTCAAAACTTCACATGAACTCGGGCCGAAAAATACCCACTTTTTATGATGAAAAATTTTGTGCTTTTATGGATAAAAAAAATCTGTAAGAACTCAACTTAACCATCAACACTTAACTTTAGAGTTTTAACTTATCATCACGGACCATGTTTAATTAGGTTATAACTATCACATTAGTCAGAAGAAAGATTAAAGCACAATATCTCTTTCCTCTTTTGGCATCATCAAAGAGTTACATACATTGTGAATCCCAGATATTAGTAATTACTCATGGCCACGTGGGCGACTGCAAGTGAAAACATGGATTAATCATCAATAATCAACAAACATGTTCAAACTATTAAGAACACAATCTTCATTAAACAAGAGAAGCAGCAGTTATCATTGATAATATATGTTTCCACCAACAAACCACAAAAGAAATAAAAAGTTCCAAAATATGAGCAAAAAAATAGAATAATGTCCCTAATCAGGGTCATTCGGGGGGAGGGGGGGGTACTAGACTGGTTCAGAAAACAACAATGGAGAACTTAAGGCTTGGAGGAACTAGGGAGAAGGCTGAGCATATTCTGAAGCATCCCATCACTTTTTTCTTTTTCTTTTGCTAGCTTAGCTCTAAGGCCATCTCTCAGTTTATAATTCTACAACTCGAGCCTGAAGCATAGCAATTTCAGCATCCTTAGTTCCACATTCTTAAACCAAAGCCCTAAATTTGCTATTCACATGTGTCTTTAGAGATGAACCAGGTTCAACTGGGATGGCATTGACAGGATAGTGACAAGCCAATAAGGTCTTAACACCAAAATGCTCCTTGCTTGATTCCATCTCCCATTTCTTCAAAGGAACCCTTAGCTTGTCGAGCACAGTAGTCAGTAGAAACCCATATGGAGTTGCATGTGCCTTGGTGCCATTAATGACCCTTTCTTGTAATTTGACACTGAAAGCATGCCAATTTATCTGCATTCCTCTCACAAGGCACTCCATTAGAACCAGGTCCATGTAGTTTGCAGTATGTCTCATCTCTTGTCTGGGCAGTAGGCACTTGTTAACTAGTTCAAACAAGACCTTGTGCTCAGGTCTCATCTCATTTTTATACACAAACCTGGCTTCAGGTACATCTTCAGCAGTTGCAGCATCACAAAATTCCTATTGATTTGAAGAGAAGTAGGGAGAGAATCTAGACATGGACACCTTTGCCTTGTATAATCATCATACCCTTCACAAGGTATGTCCAGAATCTCACCCGGTTTATTTGCATGAAACATCACTTTTACACCCTTCACCATGCTGGAGACTACCCCATTTTTCTTAGTGGCGTTTGCCATAAACTCAATCAATTCATTCCTAGCCAGCCTCCCATCCATCTCAAGGACCAAATCCTTCCAACCTTGTTCAGCCAAGGCATCCACCAATCTTCTCATTCCTAGCTCATCAAAGTATCTCAATAGTCTTCGTTTCAAAAAATTTCTTCTTCCAAGGATGGCAAACCTATCTTGTTTCTTTTTAGATTCCTCTTCTTCTTCTTCTTCAACACTCTACTCTTCATCTTCTTCAACAATTTTCTTTTGTTTACCCTTCACAACAGACACAGTTCTTTTGGCTAAATATCATTCAGCAATTACAGGTACAGAGGAAGACTTCTTAGAACAAGTCTTGGAACTTTTTGGTTTGGGTGTTGGAACATATGTTGTTGTTTCTCTTTCTAGATGGACCAGTTCCATCGCCCCTTCTTATTCTTCTTCAACCTCAAAACTTTCTACAACCTTTGCTTTTTTTACTCCTTCTTCTTCTTCCTGCTTTTTTCCAGGGTTTTCTATAACTCTGCTTCACTTTGTTTGGCCCTGCTCCTAGTAACTATCCCCTTAGGCACTGAAGGGACAGTAGGTTTTGGGGATGAAGTTTTGCTTTTCTTTGTTGGCTTGGAAGCAGTTGGAGTCTTTTGTGAAGAATCCTAGTGCTTCTTTGGACCATAGATTGCCCCAACGTTTTATAGAAGATCAGCCAGAGTTTCCTCATCTGATGAAAGAGGTTCTTCTTGTTGCTTGCTTAGATGAACAAGTCTTCAGCCGCTTCCCAGAATAACTTCCCCCTGACTTGAAGCAACTCTCTTCAACCCTCCCACAGGTAGCAAGAACCTCTTCTTTCCCATTACCCATCTCATCACCACTTGCTCCCTCTCTTCCTTTTCCTTTATTTTTACCTCCATTCCTACTTGATTCAGCCACCTTTACATCTTTAATATGACCAAATAGAACAAACCTATTTCAGTTCTTTCAATCATAGTAGAAAATACAACACAAGAACTTACCTCACTAGGAGTTTCTTTAATTTTCTCAACATCAGAAGATCCATGTTCCTCACCTTCACTGGTAGAAATTAAATCTTCAGACTTAGAGTTAAAGTCAGATACGTGTATAGGGCTTTCTTTCTTTTGTCTAGCCTTCAATTTCTCATTTAGAGCTTTCTTTAGGGCTCAAGATGTTACGATTTTTCTAGCTAACATTTTCTGCCTACGAACCTTAGGTTTTGGGGATTCAATAAGAAGAGTAGATGAGGGTTTGTTCGAGGGAGATGCTGGTGGGGGAGTACTACGATTATCTCGGGGGTTAGACATGATTCTTCGACTATGGAAGAGTCTTGGGAATTTCTGAGAAGAAAGAGGATTTGGGATTTCTGTACAAGAAAAGGGCGATCAGAACTGGAGTAATGTTTTGACGTTTATGGACTAATGAAGAAAATGTGTGGTATGTATTTAAGGATTATTAGAGATAAATGGAGTAATGGCACTTTTTTCAGGGGTCAATTAGAAGTCTAATCAAGATATAATTCCGGTCTCTTAGTGATTATTAGGCATCGCTAGATTTAGGTAAAAATCTCGATTTTAGAGTTCTAGGAGAACGAAATTGGTTCAATGCACAACGGATAAAATTTCTTGGAATTTGACGAACGTAGGACTTCAGCTCATGATTGAAAATTAATCTTTCTAATTGTGTAGAGCATAGAAACATACATCTCCTTTCATATGAACACATACTGATGAACCGGGTTCTTCATATAGAACTCTCTTGAACATGCCTCAAATGTCAAAATAGAAGAAACTTTATAAGAGATCAGTGAATCATATATATACAAATGTCACAAGAGTATGCTAAATAAAGTATGAGACCGAGTAAGAATTAATCTAGATATTTACACAAGTTTAAAACTCCTAACCAATTTTTTTTCATTGTGCATCCTAAACTAGACTTATTAGGTGATCTTAATCATCCCTAATTCCAACCTATTCCTTTCAATGTTTTCTCTACTTTGTGATTTAGTTAAAATGTCAGCTATTTGTTTATCAGTAACACAGAATTCTATTGAAATAAATCCTTTCTCATAGTTATCTCTTAAGAAATGGTGTCTAACATCTATGTGCTTAGTCCTCTTATGATAAACAAGGTTCTTTGTCATACTTATAACACTACTTTATCACAAAATATTGGAATACCTCCGACTTCAATTCCAAAATCTTTCAATGTTGTTTGATCCATAGCTGTTGAGGACAACAAGAAGCAACGACAACATACTCAGCTTCATCAGTAGATAGGGCCACAATATTTTGCTTTTAGATAGCCCATGACACAAGGCATAAACTAAGGAAGTGTGCCATACTTGAGGTGCTTTTCCTGTCCACTAAGAAATCTACATAATCAACATCAGCATATCCTACTAGATCAAAATTACTAGCTTTAGGATACCAAAGACACAGATTAGTGGTGCCTTTAAAATATCTCAGTATCCGCTTCATAGCAGTCAAGTGGGACTCTTTTGATTTGCCTGAAAATGAGCACAAAGCCTTATATTGAAAACAATGTCAGGTCTACTTGCAGTAAGATACAAGAGTGAACCAATCATACCCCTATACAACTTTTGGTCAACAGATGAACCAGGTTCATCAATATCTAATTTAGTAGCAATTGCAATGGGTGTGTCTATGCCCTTTGATTCTTCCATTTTAAACTTTTTGATTAGTTCCTTTGCATACTTCTGCTGGTGGATAATGGTTCCATTTGGACTTTGTTTGATTTGTAAGCCTGAGAAAAAGTCAAGCTCACCCATCATGCTCATTTTAAACTCGCTCCCCATTAATCTTGCAAAGTCCTTACTTAGCTTATCAATAGTGGCCCCAAAGATTATGTCATAAACATATATTTCTACAACAAAGAGATCCTTACCTTTTTTCTTTTAAGAATAAGGTACTGTCAATATTACCTCTCTTATAACCATGCTCCAGCAAGAATTTTGACAATCGTTCATACAATTCTCTTGGAGCCTGCTTGAGTCCATAGAGGGCCTTGTCTAACTTGTACACATGCTCAGGATATTTCTTGCTCTCAAACCCTTGTGGTTGTTTCATAAACACTTCCTTTTTCAGGTAGCCATTTAGGAAGTCACTTTTGACATCCATTTGATGGAGCTCTAGTCTTGCAACAGGTGCAAAATTCTCATCATATTTTATGCCCTCCTCTTGGCTGTAACCTTGGACCACCAGTCTTGCCTTGTTTCTTGTAACTGTTCCATCTTCATCAAGTTTGTTTCTAAAGACCCGTTTTGTACCAATGACTGATCTGTCCTTGGGTCTTGGAACTAGATGCCAAATTTGACTTCTTTCAAACTGATTGAGTTCATCTTGCATAGCAATCACCCAGTTTGCATCCTGCAAGGCCTCAACAACATTTTTAGGTTCAACTAGAGACACAAAGGCATCAAAAGCGCACAGATTCTTTAATTCTGATCTAGTTTTAGCATTAGATGTTGGATCCGTGATAATGTTCTTAATAGGATGAGAACTTTGATACTTGTGGGATTTCATAACCAACTGGTTTCTTCTATGTGTTTCTCCCATATTCTGTTTCTGAGGAACAGGAGTCATCAACAGGTTCCTTCAAGGGATTTATTTCAATTTCCCTTTAATTAGTTCCCCCCTGTTAGGATGCCCTGAATGGAAGAAGTTGTTCCTTCCCATGTTCCTTCTATTGGTGCTACTTTGACCTGTGCTGAGGCTTCAGTTAAATCCTTAACCAGTCCAAACGCTTCATCATCAGGTTCCTATCTCTTAGAAAGAATGTTTGTTTTATCAAATACTACATGTACACTTTCTTCTGCACACACAGTTCTTTTATTAAACACTTTATATATTTTGTTATGTGAAGAATATCCGAAGAATACTCCCTAATCACTTTTGGATCAAACTTACCTAGGGAGTCCCTTCCATTATTGTGCACATAGCACTTGCAACCAAATTCCCTAAGATGGGATATGTTTGGTTTTCTCCCTTTAAGTAATTCATAGAGAGTTTTCTCTACTAGAGGTCTGTGTTTATAGCCTCGGCCAAAAAGTTGTGGGGAAATTTACTAGAAAGCAGCATGGTTCTAGCCATGTCCTCGAGAGCCACATTCTTTCTTTCAACTACTCCATTTTAAGGAGTCCTAGGGGCAGAGAAATTATGATATATACCATTGTCATCACATAATTCAGTAAACTTGGAATTTTCAAATTCAGTACCATGGTCAGACCTAATGGACACTAGTTGATTTCCTCATTGTTTATGAGTTTTTCTAACAAATGCAGTAAACATGTCAAATGCTTCGTCTTTGGAAGTTAGAAATAGAACCCAGGTAAATCTAGAGTAATCATCAACAAGCACCATAACATATTTCTTTTCACCTCTGCTCATGGTTCTCATTGGACCACGTAGATCTATATGGACCAGTTCCAACGACTTGGTTGTACTTACCATTTCTTGCTTTTGAAGGATTATTTTACCTGCTTCCCCTTGCACATGCCTCAAAAACTTTGTCTTCCTTGAACTTGATATTAGGTAATCGTATCACCAAGCCCTTAGAGACTAATTGGTTTAGCTGATTTAGACTTGCATGACCAAGTATTTTGTGCCACAAGAGGGGATCATTATCCATCACACTTAGACAAGTTAGTTCATTTTCTGAGAGAGCGGAAAAATCTACAATGTAAATATTGTTAACTCTCTTTCCCCGCGAAATAATCTTGTCAGTGGTAAGGTTAATCACAAAGCATTTGGTGGAGGTAAAAGCTGTTAGAAACACGTTCTCAATGCAATATACTAAACGTGTACTCTTTTGTAGGTTTTGATGAATGACAAACGAAGCAAAAATTGATATATGACGGAATTCAAGTACAAGCGCACAATGGTTGCGAATAAGATTGAAGTTCAAGATATAGCTTTTAATTGTTATTGAGTTGTTCTAAACTGTAATCTCGATCCTATAACTTGACTCATAGTATGGCCTCTCTCATAAAACTATTTTCCAAAATCATGCATATTTAATTCTGTGTCAAAAAGATTTTAAATCATGCATATTTACATTAGACAAAATGTTTTCTAAACATGCCTCAAAAATTTGGGCTAAAATAATCGATTATGTACTTATGATAATCGATCGTTTCTGAGCCAAGACTGCATGACAATCGATTATGAATTAATGGTAATCGATTGTGAGTAAGACAGTGAACATCAGGTTTTTCCAAATCTGCATGATAATCGATTGTGAACAAATGACAATCGATTGTTGTTGAGGTAAAGTTTTTCAATACTCAAAATAATCGATTATGAACTAATGGTGATCGATTGTGTTGAGTTGATGTCTTCCAGTGATTTTAAATTTAATTAAGTAATCGATTATGTCTTTAGATAATCGATTATCACTGAGACAGTAAGTTTTATGATTTTCAGAAAATAACAAGTAATCGATTATTGCAAAGGACAATCGATTGTTGAAGCTGGCCGTTGTCAAATGATTTTCAAATACCATAAGGTAATCGATTATTGATTCTAGATAATCGATGTTCTGCTTAAAATCTGGAAATGATTTTTAGAACGTTGCTGAAGTAATCGATTATTGATTTTATATAATCGATGTTTTGCTTAAAATCTGGAAATGATTTTTAGAACGTTGCTAAAGTAATCGATTATGAACTTAGTGTAATCGATTATCTGATTTTGAATATTGCCAGTAATCGATTATAGATTATGTATAATCGATTGTGAAGCGTTAAATCTGGGATTGATTTTTAAACTGACTGGCAGATAATCGATTGTTTGGTCTTAATAATCGATTATCACTGAGTAATTTCAGCAACTCTTAATTGGCAATTAGACAACGGTTGAACCAACTTTTTCAACTATAAATACAGCTTCATTTCAGTGTTTTAAAAAGAACAACATACACAAACTGATCATTACATTGCTATAAGCTTTCATTCAATTGTTCTTCATTTTCTACTCATTTCAAAAAGCTTTTGAGAGCCATATTATTGCTTAAAGTTGTTGTGATCTAGAACATATTCTTTTACTCATATCTACTCAATAAGGAGTACTTTAGTTAAGTGAGTGTCCAAGTATTTGATATACTTGTAAGAGAATTGCGATTCTCTTGTTTCAAGGAACTTGCGTTTCCTTGGGTGAAGTCTTTGAGATTGCGATCTCCGAGCAACTGTTTGAGGCTTGTGTCCTCAAGTGTGTAACGGTTTGTTGAGCACCCTTAAGCTTAACAAGATAGTGAAAAATCTCGAGAGAGTCTCTCGGGGACTGGACTAACCACGTTGGTGGCCAACCAGTATACATCTTTGTGTAAGTTTATTTTTCTGCATTTATTTTACTTCCTGCAAAGTTTAAATTCCGCAAGAAAACGCTAAATTCTATTAATACGCTATTCACCCCCCCTCTAGCGTAAAGCGTAGTTTCTAACAATTGGTACCAGAGCTCAACTCTCTGAAAACTTAACCGTTTGAGAGAACCATCCATGGCTTCTACTCTTGACTCTTTTGCAGGAATTGAAGAAGGACAATGCTCTACACGACCTCCTCTATTCAACGGCACAAACTACTCATACTGGAAGGAGAGGATGCAAATCTTTGTGCAATCAAATAGCTTTCATTTGTGGAAAGTATTCACCAATGGAAACCAAATCCCAACCAAGAAGGTGGAAGACGAATGGGTTCCAAAGACCGAAGAGGAATATACCGCGGAGGATATTCGTAAGGTTCAAAATAATGCCAAAGCTATAAATTTATTATATTGTGCTGTTAATGCTAACGACTACAGGAAGATATCATGTTGCAAAATAGCAAAAGAAATGTGGGATAAGCTTGAAGTGATATACGAAGGAACCGACCAGGTACGAGAAGCTAAAATTGATTTCTTAACTCACTCTTATGAACTATTCCACATGAAGGAAGGAGAGAAAGTAGACGAAATGTTTGAGCGATTCTCAATGATCGTGAATGATCTACACGCCCTCAAAAAGACGTTTACGGATAGAGAACTTGTCCGGAAGATCCTCAGAAGTCTCACTCCGGCATGGCGATCAAAGGCCGATGCAATCCAAGAATCCATTGGCATCACAAATGTCACAATTGACGCATTAAGAGGTAATCTCAAAACCTATGAATCAACTATACTTAACTCGTTTGTTGATGATCAAAGAAGGCAAAGGATTGCTCTAAAGGCTAGCCAACCACAAATTGATGAGGAAGGTGACAACGAGTTTGGACTCGTTATCAAAAGGTTTCAAAAATTCATGCGCAAAGAGTATGAACGCAAGAACAAAAAGCAAGGCGATCAACTAAAATGCTATGAATGCGGAGAAATCGGGCACATAAAATCAAATTGCCCTAACATCAAAAAGGAGAAGAAACCCTTCAAAAAGCAACGTGCATACATCTCTTGGGGAGGAGATTCCGGAGATGAAGAAAGCGAAGAAGAAGACGATGAAGCAGCAAATTTATGTCTCATGGCTCAAGAAGACGGCAAAGACGAGGTAAGTCAAATCTCTTCTCAAAATTTCTTTACTCTTGATGAAATGAGAAATGCTTTTGATGAACTATATGCTGAATTTATCAAAGCTTCAAAAACTGTCAAAAGTGTTAAAGAAAGCGCTTCTCTAAAAGAAAAAGATTTTCAAACACAGCTTTCATTAAAAGAAAAAGAATTAGAAAAACTGGTTTTCGAAAATGAGAAGCTAAAAGAGGAAAACAAGTTTTATGGAAAAAGAAGTGCTGATAAACCTGAAGGTTCTACTAGAAACTGTTCTTCTTGTGTGCTTCATAAGAATGAAGTAGCTAGACTTAAAGGCACATTAGATAAGTTTAATTCTTCGCATAAAAACTTGAATGATGTGCTTGTTAATCTAAAATCAACTAAACATGGAATAGGATTCAAGAATGAAGAAAAGGTTGGTGCTAAACCACAACAACCTAGAGCTCAACCTAGGACTAATAACCAAAATGCTTATCCTAGAAGTAGAAATCCTAGAAATAACTTGCATGTTAGACCAAATAGTGAAAATGCTAGAAGACCTAGAAATGATGCATATTTTAGGCCAAACCTTGAACAATTTAGAAGACCAAGAAATGACCCTCCACCTAGAAATAGATATTCTAGAAATGATGCATATTTTAGACAAACTTGTGAACCTCCTAGAGCTCATAATAGGAGAAACAATGGTGTTCAAAGTAGAGTAAGCAACCTTCATTCATCTAGTTACTATGTACCTAGAAAAATGCATAATCCCAACGTGACTTGTTATTATTGTAGACGTATTGGTCATATTGCTCCCGCTTGCTTTACTCGTCATAGACATATAAATCAATTGCATCATTATAACATGCCTAACCCTCAAGGACCCAAGATGGCATGGGTACCTAAAGAACATTAATTTGTTTTGTAGGTGTGCTTGAAGGGATCAAGTGTACTATGGTACCTTGATAGTGGATGCTCCAAACACATGACGGGAGATGAATCCAAATTCCTTCAACTAGAGCACAAAGAAGGAGGAAGTGTCACATTTGGTGATAACAATAAAGGAAAAATCATCGGCATTGGTTCGGTCGGTAAGGACGAAAACTCCTCTATTAAACATATACTACTTGTGAAAGGTTTGAAGCATAATCTCTTGAGCATAAGCCAATTATGTGACAAGGGAAATCTTCCTCTATTTAATTCGGATGAATGTCTTGTATTTAGACGTAGTGATTTCAAGATCATACTTCGTGGTTTTAGAATTGATAATATCTATATGGTTGATCTTGCAAACTCCTCACCCGAATATGTTGATTGTTTAGTAAGCAAAGAGGATAACTCTTGGCTATGGCATCGTAGAGTAGCACACATGAACATGCATCTTTTGAACAAGCTTCTTTCTCAAAACTTAGTAGTTGGTCTTCCCAGTTTAAAGTTTGAAAATGATTCTATTTGCGATTCTTGTCAAAAAGGGAAGCAAACCAAAGCATCTTTTAAATCCAAGAATATTGTTTCAACGTCTAGACCTTTGCAATTACTTCACATGGATTTATTTGGTCCCTCTCGTATTGAAAGTCTTGGTAAAAATAAATATGTTTTTGTAATTGTTGATGACTTTTCTAGATTTACTTGGACTCTATTTCTTGCAAATAAAAGTGATGCTTTTCAAAATTTCAAGTATTTCCTTAAGCGTGTTCAAAACGAAAAGGAATCGACCATCACTTCGATTAGAAGTGATCATGGGGGAGAGTTTGATCACAATCTCTTTGCGGATTTTTGTGACGAACTCGGAATCGAACACACCTTTTTCGCTCCACGGACACCACAACAAAATGGGGTGGTGGAAAGGAAAAATAGGTGTCTCGAAGAGATGGCAAGAACCATGCTCGACGAAGCTAAGATTCCCAAATATTTTTGGGCGGACGCCGTGAGTACCGCTTGCTATGTTTTAAATAGAGTAGTAATTCGGCCGATACTCATGAAAACCCCATATGAACTTTATTAGGGTAGAAAACCCAACATTTCTCATTTACGTGTTTTTGGTTGTAAATGTTTTGTTCATAATAATGGGAAGGACCAATTGGGTAAGTTTGATGCTAAATCGGATGAAGGTATTTTCATTGGTTATTCCTCACGTAGCAAAGCATATAGGATCTTTAACAAAAGAACCCAAATTGTGGAGGAATCCCCTCATGTTGTGTTTTCCGAAGATAATACTCGCTTGGCGAGAAAGGAATCCGGTTTTGATCTTGCAGGTATCTTGGATAGCTTGAAAGATAAAATCCAAGAAGAACCTTCAAAGGAAAACAAAAATGAAATTGGGGAACAACCAACAGAAGAAGCGCCACAATTAGAAAAAGGAATAAATACGCCTAACGAGTGGAGAACGATCAAGGATCATCCTCTCGAACAGGTAATTGGTGATGTTGGAGAAAAGGTAAGTACCCGAAACTCTCTTAAGAACACTCTAGGACACAATTCTTAAGAGTTCACGGCATTACTTGTTAACACTAGTGTAATTTATTAATTTCGCTATAAATTACTAACTTGAGCGTCGGAGACGTTTAAATCTATTTTGCAGGTACCACCCCAAAGGTAGGGGGAATTATGAAGTTTTAGCACAAAATAATCGACTATTTCAAGCCACTAATCGATTATTTTCTGTGCAGTACATCGATTATCAGTATCAATAATCGATTGTTTATGACTGATTATTACTATTATGCATCTGTGTTTAATTTTTTACTTCTTAAATTGCATAATCGATTTCCGCCTCAGTCATTCAGCAATGCTTTCTACAACAATCGATTATTTTTTCATACAATCGATTATTTGACAAATTCTGATATTCTCCAAGTTCACTGTATCAAATTAGTTCCCTAAATAATCGATTACCAAGAATTGACAATCGATTACTTCATATTAATTTTTTGTTACTGTTTGGCTCCTCAATCGATTCCTGTCGGGTCTTAAATGCTCCATAATCGATTACCAAAATTTAACAATCGATTATTTCATTCAAATTTTTTACCGTTTGACTCAAGAATCGATTTATCAGATTCAAAATCTCAATCAAACAGTAAATACAATCGATTATTTCAGTTCAATAATCGATTATCTAACGGTCAGTAATTTTAATTCTTACCGTTTTCTGACTGCTCCTAAACCAAAATCTCAGCAAATGTCTCCATTCAATGCTTGATAATCCTTTCCTCTATAAATAGGCATCATAAGAGCTCACATTCACCCACTCAAGCACTATCTCTAGTATTCAAAAGCTAAATCTCTTCTATTTTCTTTGCCAAATTCCAGCAGTCTTTCTCCTAACATGTCTGGACGATCTTCAAAACGTTCCCGATCCAAACATGGCGCATCAGCCTCAACCGCCCCTCCTTCTTTAAATTTTCCATACCAAGACGGTTCCGTCTTGTTCTTTGAAACTGAAAATGAACTCACAAGGTTCCTATCAAAATTTGAGAAACGCACCATTCTTCCTCCTCGGTTCTCAAATAGTAAACTCCTTGAGCCTTTCACCCCTGCCGCAAATATGTTAAAGGAGTGTCAACTATATGACTTCTTGCTTCTCACTCATCCTCACATAAACACAACTCTCGTTCAAGCTTTTTACTCAAACATCCATAAAGATGAAGATGGCGAACTTGTCACCTCCATTAATGGGGTTCAAATTCTTCTCTCTGAAGAGAATCTCCACACCATTGCCCGCCTTCCAAATGAAGGTGAAGACCTTTACCGGTATATTGATAAGGCCGGGCTCTCTTTGATGAAACCATCCTTCTCCACCAAGCCGGTATAACCTCCTATGATCCATCTATCTCTACCCGTCGTCCTACCATAACGGGAATGGATCCAAACTACCGGTTGATTCTTTACTTCATCACCCGAGTCCTCAAGCCTAGACGGCACAATCACACCACCATCTCCCAGGAGGATACCATACTTCTGCATGCCATTGTCACCGGAGCCAAAATAAATTGGTGTCGGCTCATCAAAATTCATATGCTCGATGCCATCGGTGATGACATGCCTCTTCCTTATGCCCTACTCATTATGAACTTCCTTGAAGCATCCGGATTTGTCACGGAAAATGGTCCTCTCAAAAGGAGTACCAAAATTTGGGAAATCTCGGAGTCTTCTTTCCATCATGATGGTGATCATGCTCCAGCTCCTTCTTCAAGTCGTCCACCCCGTCGTGCTCATTCGTCCCAAGAGCCTACTCTCCAAACCATATCCGACCAGCTTGCTCAACTCACTCATGAGATCCATGGATACTTTGATCATGTCAATTATCCATATGCAGCTCTCGTTCCTTTTGAAGCAGCGCCGGATAACGAGGCGGACAACGACGGAAATGAATAAATGTTTTTTGTGTTTTGTGTGGTTTTTGCTATTGTTCTCTTTGGTTCCCATTGATGTACCCTCTTTTTTTTCCAATAAATAAACCTTGTTCATTTCATCTTTTTGCATCTTTCCTTACTATTTCTTTGCTAATTGTAAAAGGGGGAAGAAAATGGGATATCGGGTATGCACCACCTCTTAATTCATTGATTGCTTATAAGCTAAAATTGAGGGGGAACTCTAAAATTGAGGGGGAACAAGAACAAAATTGCATAATTGTTACTTGTCTTGAATTGTCAATATCTTTTGCCTAAATTGCATATCCCGCTTAATGTTTGCCATTATCAAAAAGGGGGAAATTGTTAGAAACACGTTCTCAATGCAATATACTAAACGTGTACTCTTTTGTAGGTTTTGATGAATGACAAACGAAGCAAAAATTGATATATGACGGAATTCAAGTACAAGCGCACAATGGTTGCGAATAAGATTGAAGTTCAAGATATAGCTTTTAATTGTTATTGAGTTGTTCTAAACTGTAATCTCGATCCTATAACTTGACTCATAGTATGGCCTCTCTCATAAAACTATTTTCCAAAATCATGCATATTTAATTCTGTGTCAAAAAGATTTTAAATCATGCATATTTACATTAGACAAAATGTTTTCTAAACATGCCTCAAAAATCTGGGCTAAAATAATCGATTATGTACTTATGATAATCGATTGTTTCTGAGCCAAGACTGCATGACAATCGATTATGAATTAATGGTAATCGATTGTGAGTAAGACAGTGAACATCAGGTTTTTCCAAATCTGCATGATAATCGATTGTGAACAAATGACAATCGATTGTTGTTGAGGTAAAGTTTTTCAATACTCAAAATAATCGATTATGAACTAATGGTGATCGATTGTGTTGAGTTGATGTCTTCCAGTGATTTTAAATTTAATTAAGTAATCGATTATGTCTTTAGATAATCGATTATCACTGAGACAGTAAGTTTTATGATTTTCAGAAAATAACAAGTAATCGATTGTTGCAAAGGACAATCGATTGTTGAAGCTGGCCGTTGTCAAATGATTTTCAAATACCATAAGGTAATCGATTATTGATTCTAGATAATCGATGTTCTGCTTAAAATCTGGAAATGATTTTTAGAACGTTGCTGAAGTAATCGATTATTGATTTTATATAATCGATGTTTTGCTTAAAATCTGGAAATGATTTTTAGAACGTTGCTAAAGTAATCGATTATGAACTTAGTGTAATCGATTATCTGATTTTGAATATTGCCAGTAATCGATTATAGATTATGTATAATCGATTGTGAAGCGTTAAATCTGGGATTGATTTTTAAACTGACTGGCAGATAATCGATTGTTTGGTCTTAATAATCGATTATCACTGAGTAATTTCAGCAACTCTTAATTGGCAATTAGACAACGGTTGAACCAACTTTTTCAACTATAAATACAGCTTCATTTCAGTGTTTTAAAAAGAACAACATACACAAACTGATCATTACATTGCTATAAGCTTTCATTCAATTGTTCTTCATTTTCTACTCATTTCAAAAAGCTTTTGAGAGCCATATTATTGCTTAAAGTTGTTGTGATCTTGAACATATTCTTTTACTCATATCTACTCAATAAGGAGTACTTTAGTTAAGTGAGTGTCCAAGTATTTGATATACTTGTAAGAGAATTGCGATTCTCTTGTTTCAAGGAACTTGCGTTTCCTTGGGTGAAGTCTTTGAGATTGCGATCTCCGAGCAACTGTTTGAGGCTTGTGTCCTCAAGTGTGTAACAGTTTGTTGAGCACCCTTAAGCTTAACAAGATAGTGAAAAATCTCGAGAGAGTCTCTCGGGGACTGGACTAACCACGTTGGTGGCCAACCAGTATACATCTTTGTGTAAGTTTATTTTTCTGCATTTATTTTACTTCCTGCAAAGTTTAAATTCCGCAAGAAAACGCTAAATTCTATTAATACGCTATTCACCCCCCCTCTAGCGTAATGCGTAGTTTCTAACAAAAGCCATAAGGTTTCCTCTGTCACACAGTTGACTCACTGATCAGGCTATATCTCAAGCCATGTATTAAATAGACATTCTCAATGGAGTGAGAGTCTGTCTTACCTACCTTTCCAACCCCAATAATCTCACCTTTCTTCCCATTCTCAAAGGAGACATTGCCTCCTTTTATGTTCTCAATTGAAACAAAACTGGTACTTGCTCCAAGTCATATATTTTGAGCAGCCATTATCCATATACCATATTTGGCTACTTCCTTTCACTTGAACCTGCAAAAAGAAATCAGGGGTTAGTCTTAGGAACCCAAACAAGTTTAGGTCCCTTTCTATAGTCAAAAGGATGAATTAAATTCCTTCTTGCTCACCCAGGCAGCTTACTTTTCTCTTGAACAAAGGCTTTGTTCTTTCGACTGGCCTTTTATTTAGCATTACACCCACTCTTGTAATGGCTAGTCTTGCCACAATGTGTGCAGATTTTATTTTCAGGAAGTGTGAGGTACTTGATTTTAGGGTCCCACTTTGGTGCTTGAGTCACATAGCCAAGTCCTCTTTTGTTGCTATTGTGATGCTCTTACAGCCAAGAGAGTGCATCAGAAGTCTTGCTCCACTTGCAAGTTCTGTCTAGTTCATGTTTCACCTTTTCTAGATCTTCCTTTAGAACTTTTATGAGTTCATCTTTCTTATACAATTCATCTTTCAGTTTTCCCAAATTTTCTTCTAGAGTGAGAATGTGTGATGTGCTTTCTTCTTTCCTTTTCCTAGTTTTAGTTTTATGTTCTCAGACCTAAGTTCTAGGACACTGTTATCACGTTCAAGAACCTGGTTCTTCAACTCGGCATTTTTGTTATCACTCTCATTAGCCCTAGACTCTACACTCTTGCATTTTGCTTTTAGGATCACACATTCTCTAGACAGAACTTCCTTCTCATTGTTGATTATCTCAGACTCATCAATGAAGTCTAATAGTAGCTCAGACAACCTTTCTTTAGACAAAATTTAATTTTGTCTTTGAGTTGAAGAATACTTACCTCTTGTTCATCATCTGATTCTCCAATGGCCATTAGCACTTGCTCTTCTTCAGCTTCATCTTCTGAGCCTTCATCTGAGGTTTCTCCCCAACCAGCAACCATAGCCTTGGTTGAACCTTTGTTCCTTTTTGGTAGAACATGTTCCTTCTTCCTATTCCTTCGTTCAACACTCTCTTTCTTCCACTCAATTTCCCATTGAGGGCAATTCTTCCTCATGTGATCAGTCTTACTTCACTTGTAGCAGCCTTCATTGGTCTGTTTCTCAGGAGATCTTGACTTGTTGAAGGTTGTACTTCTTGAAGAACCCTTTTCTCTCATCAGGTACTTTTTAAAATCTCTAGTGATCATAGCCATCTCATCATCATATCCATTTTATAATCTTCCAGATCTGAACCTTCAGCAAGTCTGAGAGCTAAGCTTATCTCATTATTGGGTGTATCCATCTTCATGGTTTGCCTTCTCATTTCATAAGCAGTAAGATTTCCAATCAGTTCATCCAGTCTGAGCGTAGCAATATTCTTGGATTCTTGAATGGTAATCATTTTGCTTTCCCATATGACTGGCAAAACCCTTGTCAGAATTTTCTCAACCTTTTCTTCTTCAAGAATGACCCTTCCAAGAGACTTAAATTCATTTGTTAGTGTGGTGAACCTTGTATACATCTCTTGGACAGTTTCTCCTTCCTTCATAGTAAAATTCTCATATTGACAATACAACAATGTTCCTCTTGATCTGTTTCACTTGAGGTGTTCCTTCATGGGCCACTTGCAGAGTGTCCCATATCTCCTTTGCAGTAGTACCGTTTTGGATCGTACTATACTCATCTGGATCTAGTCCAACACAAGCCATTTATTGGCCTTGGCCTTTTTCTCCCACTTTTTCAGGTCTTCAGCAGTGCAGTCAGCTCTTATCTTTGGTACTTCCACTCCTTCCTCATTCTTCTTTGTAGGTGCCAAGGGGCCATAAGTGACTATGTCCCAGATCTTATAGTCCTCTCAAATGATATGATCTCTCATGCGATTTTTCCACCAATAATAGTATTTTTCATTAAAAAATAGAGGTCTGGTAGTGGATTGTCCTTCCCAGTTCCCAGGTGGTGCACTCATGTTGATCTTTTCCTAAGGTTTTAGCATCTTCAAGGATAACCTGATCTGATACCAATTGATGTTCCAAACGTCAAAACCACACAAGAGGGAGGTGAATTGTATGGTACCCAATTTTCGATCTAGAAGAACCTGGTTCTTCTAGGTTATATAACTACTACTATTTGCGAAACTAAAAGTACAAAATTTAAAGAACACAGAGTTTTTACGTGTAAAACACCTAGCTCAAAAGATGAAGAAACCACGACCTACTCCTGAGTAAGATTTTCCCAAATATCCACTAAAATCGCTGAGCCAAAATAGCATTTACAAAAACTCTTTGTAAACCTAAGGATTAACTCTAATCCCAGTGTAACACACAACCTCAACTGTTGCGACACCTTCAAGTTAACTCTAACTTGAATACTCAAGGTACCTAATACAATTTCTTCTATGAAAGCTGGAAAGCTACAACTTTAAACCATCTACTACAATTGAACTAGCATAAAAGAAAGACACAATGAAATTGGTTCTTCTATCTTGTCCAAGTAGTTTCAGGAATGCACACTCAAATCTCACATAAATTGGTTGCAAAATTGCCTCGTTTTTTGCTCTCAATTTAGTTTCACATCTGCATTTGTGCAATACCTATAAAAGAGAACAATCACTGTTATTTAATTAGTTAGTAATCAGAGTTTGATTGAGACTCAATTGTTGATCTTCCATCGAAGTAGAGTCCTTGAGTAATATAAACTCCAACCCTATCCTTTTATCCGGATTATGTCCTCTTCCCATAAGGATACTTTCTCTCCTCGTCCAGTATGCAACCTTTTCGATTAGTTCAGGAGATATTGTTGCTTGATCACTGAGACTTATCTCATTCACGTATATCGCATATATCTAGGTTGATAAATATTGTGCCTCACATGATGGACCTGGTCCGTAACTGAGTTCATTTGTCATTCTTCAAAACTTCACGTGAATTTGGGCCAACACACTAAAACTCCAAATTAACCTTGAATTCAAGTCTAAGAACTTAGAAACTTTCAAATTCGACAAATGACGTCGAAACCTATCAAATCAACTCCAAATAACCTGAAATTTCGCACACACATTGCAAATGATACTACGAGCCTACTCCAATTTTTAGAATCCCATTCTGTCTCCGATATCAAAATTTCTACTATCAATCAAAAAATGCCAAAATTTTAATTTTGCCAATTCAAGACTTAATCTATCCCAGGCCTTCAAAATACATTACGATCATGCTCCTAAGTCCAAAATTACCTAGCAGAGCTAACCAACTCATAAAAGTTCAAATTCGAGATTGAATACTAAAAAGTCAAACGTTTCAAATTTAAAGCTTCAGGCTAAGAATTGTTCTTCCAAATCTGTTCCGATTATCTTGAAAATCCAAACCGACGATTTACATAAGTCATAAATACAACATACGGGACTAGTTATGCCTGATAAATAACGAGCGAAGTATAAATTATCAAAATGACCAGTCGGGTTGTTACAAAAAATGGTGACCTGAAAAGTTACATGCTAAGCATGGGCAAAAAGAGTACCAGAAAAAGCTCTTTGTCTATTTAACATGACATTGGATACTTTTAGAGCATTATAGAAGTTCTCAAAGTTTACCAAAATTATAAAATACTAATGGCATTTAATGTAATAAAGAGATAACTTGGGGGTATAAATATCTCTTCAAAACCAGTATTAGTTGAAAAGTTACACAATATGTATGGGCAAAAGTGCCTGCGTAGTAAAAAAAAACTTATATGCATGCACAAAAAATTGCTTAGTTGGAGCTATCAAAACACTTAACAACACTTAAAAATTCAAAGACTCACAAATGTTAGTCGTGAGGGATGAGGAGTTTGGGCTTAAGGATGGTATTGGGTCATCTGGAGATGCAATAATTGGGCCAACTAAGGAAAACAGAAGAACTAAAAGACCACCACAAAGTCTTTCGGGCTTTATCTGGGATCCGGGTTGATTAATTAAGTACATTGAAATGGAAACATTAGCTAGGACATATGAATAGTTAAATAAGTTAATAGTAGCACTGATGTAGTAGGTTGAATATTATTTGAAACTTCCCTTTCTCTCTGGTCTCTCTCTCGTCTATTTCTTCTATGACTTTCTTTCCCTATCTTTTTTCTATTACTATCCTTGTTATGATAATGCCTATCTTCTTATTTTCTAATTCTATCTGCTGATTAATTCATAATTTCTATTTGCAATTATGTTGTTTGAGAAGTTCATAATTGCAACATCCGAGGTCATTAAAGAAGATTAAGTAACTAACTAACTAAAATAATAAATAAATAAATAAATAAAAGAATAAATAAAGAAAGAAAGTTAGTAGGGCTAGCCATCCGAAGATTAGTCAATAAAGCTTGATATATAAAGGACAAAAAAAAGAAGAAGCTCAAATTAAAGAGGTTTTGGGATTTAAGAACTTAAAAATTAGAAGAAGGCTTATACGGGTAAAATGAAAAGAAAGCAAAGAATATTTTGGCAGAAATCCTTCGATCAATAAGAATCAGAAGAGGTTGCTGCTGCAGTCGTGGTACCGAAAACTCATACCCAACTGGATAAGTTTTATATATTCTTGCGTCTCAGCGATAACCTCTAGGTAATTACATGTATTATTTCTTATTTAGAAACAATATTATTTTATACACACGATTTTAATGGACTAAGTAAATATGAGGTGGAGATTTAATTAAGAGTTTAAAAGATAAAGTTAAGGAAATTAGGAGTATCACGACCCTAAACCGGACCTGGTCGTGATGGCACCTCTTGTGAAACAAGTCCAACCGACATAAATCCCCAAACCAATTAAGACAGTTATAATAATTCATTTTAAGTCATAAGTAAACTACAAATCTCAAAATAAAGAGTAGAATAGAACAATGCGGAAAATGAAACGGCCCAACATTGGGGTGTCACCAGTCATGAGCATCTAAAAATCTATCTTAGAGTATGAAAAGACTACATAGTCTAGTACAAGGCTAATACAAAGGAAAAATAAATAGAGGAAGGAGAAGCACTAGGATGAGAACGATGAGCAGCTACCTAATCAACTCCGAACAGCTTGCTGGAAAGCAATTAGCCCTAGCTAGCATAATCCGAGACTCTTGAATCTGCACACAGAGTGAAAGGAGTAATATGAGTATGCCAACTCAGTAAATAATAAAAGTAAAGGCAGTTGGGCAATACGAAAGCACATAAAACACATCAAAATGCTACAACGATGCAGTATAAAAACTAGAACAAAGCAATAAAACAGTAAAAACTTGTAGAAACACCTTAGTTCAGCAAAAATCTCTTTGAAACATCTTTTAGCAATTCAAACAAGTGAATGCAAATAGGGAGAAAAGATAGAAACACAAATCAGCTCCTCGGGCAACATACCAACAGAACCAGCCCCTCGGACTATCTCACAATCACTCATATTAGCCCTTCGGGCAACAACATGGAACAACATCAGCCCCTCGGGCTGTAACACATCTCACGTCGGGTACCCGAGTTGATACCCAATTTTTTATGTATATTTTAATATACAAAAAACATTCAAAATAGCATGTATATGTATATATAAGTATATCCGAATGCTTAAATATTTTTTCTTAATTTCTAAAAGATTTTTAAAGCAATTTATTGCCCCATTTTATCAGGGAAAACTCAATATTACTCCCAAAAAAATATCATTTTGGTGATTTAGTTAAGGTATTATCGTACTTATACTAAAATATAGCTAACACAATTTTGGCATATTTTTATAAATTTATTTAGCATTTTAAAAGCTAAATTGAATGTAATTACAATATTAGCCTCTTTTAAGGTTTAATTGTGTTTGCAATTATAAAATTGACTCCAGTATTTTTCATTTGATAATTATGTATTATTAATCATATTAGTACCTTTAACTCATTTTTGAAAATTATTTTACTATTTTATAAAATTAAACAAGGAAAAAGTGGCAATTTAAATACTAGCCACGTTTATTTCAATTGTAGCCCCAAATCCACTCCCAATTAAACCCAATTCTAAAAACCAATTACCTTGACCCAAATCCTAATCTATTCAACCCATGACCCTTTTAAAATAACCCATCCAGATCCCCATTTAATCCAGGCCGTTGATCAAAATCATCAATGACCACCCTTTAATCTTTCCTTTTGAATTCCCACTACCCCGTCCCCCCTCCCAAGCCCTAACTATTTCTCATCTGTACAACCTTTGAATCCCCATTCTCCCAAACTCTCTCTCAAACCTAGCCGCCGCTTTCTTCCACCAACCTAAAAAAAGCCTGAATCAATGGCTTCCAAAGCCATTAAATGTCAGTATTTGCCTACTACGACTTCTACCTGCTTGATTATCATGAATTAAAGACCAGACCGTGATAAAGATTAGTCCAGACCTTGGTCTATTTCAGTGCTATGCTGTCTCTGGTCATCTTTGACCTTGCTCCGGCCAGCCATAGCTATTCAAGCCTGAGCTTAACTTCTCCTGCTAAGATTAATGACTTTCCAAGCCTTCCTCACTATCTAGGGTTTTTTTAAAACCCTAATCTTTGAGTTTATTCAGATTCTTTTAGATCCGTTGTATATCTGTGTTTTCTCTAAGTTCCTAAATGTTTTCTCCTAGTTTCTTTCAAAACTCTACTTTCAGAACCTTCGTCTTTTCTGAATTTAGGGTTTTTTGTTACTTTATTTTGAAGCTCTTCTAATTTTTAAACATGTCTATTGTGTTTCTTACGTTATTCTTCTACTGTATTTCTTATGTTTTTCTTCTATTTTGTTTCTTATACAGTTCTTCTACTGTGTCGCTCTTCTATTGTGCTTCTTTATGTTGTTCTTCAACTTGAATATGCATGTTAAAAGTCTTAGTTCCCTTTTGAGATTTTCTAAACTTATTTCGTTAGTATTTCTGTCTGATCTACTTCTTTTCATCTCTATACTCGATTGACAGGGAAAGGCCTAAATTTGGGGATTCGTTTGATTTGTGAGACTATTTGCTATGTGATTTGCTTGTTCTTCAGGTTTGAACTTCTTTGGTTTCAAAACCCTAATTTCTTCGGACCTATTCGAGTTTCTAAAGTTGTTTCATCTACTGCTCGATTGAGTTTCTGAATCTTTTGTTTCTTTATATGACTCTAACTTCCAGCTAAACTTTATGAGGTCTTTTACTTAACCCTTTGGCATGCTATTCGATACTTTTTCTTCTCTGTTACTGAGTAACTAAAATCGACCTATGTGACTACATGTGTTTGCTAATATACAATGTTTCTCTTTGTTCTAAATTTAGCCTTGCCTGCTTAATACTTATACACTCTTTTATAGCCAAGTTTCCCTAAAAATGACCTGTGGTTTGGGATTGATTTAGACCTCATTGTGTAAGTCTGATTCATTATTTTCTTGTTTTACTGATTTCCCTAATTCTTGGGTTAATTTGAGAACTTTTCCTTAGACTTTCGATTCTCCTACTTCTGACTTGGTTTATTTATAATTTCAAATCCTTGACTCCTTGATTTACTATTTGCCGGTTGATTTATTCTATTTTTTACCTTATTTGGTTAACTGTATGTTTCAAAGATTTTTCGTTAATTCTTCCCATAGTTAAACCCCTGTGTATTTACCCCTAACTTCTTACTTTGCACAGGATGCTTACTTGATTTCTTTCCATAAAAGTTTTCTGCCCATTACCGTTTAACTTTAAACTCCTTAATTAAAGGAAGTTTTTCTACTGATTGATTTTTAATTGATACACAGTTCCATAATTATTTTCTTGCCTTATTTTCTACTTGTTTTCATAGTATAAATACTTTGATTTTGCATGGACACAACACACATAAAACACTCTTGGTTTCTAAACTCTCACTCATGCTCAAAAATCTATTCTCTTTGTTACTTGTAATGTGGCCTGCCTTCAAGTCATGCTATTTGCTTTACTGTATCTTACTCTTTAAAACCAGTATGTTCTGATTTAGCTTTCTAGCATCACAACAATGTGTTTATTTACTTTTATCCTCTTGTTTATCTATTACTGGTGTTCAGCTCAATACTTGTTTTAGCCTGCTATCATTTCTCTTCTGCCTATCCATGAATTTACCATAAACCCTAAACCCCTAGCCCCAATGTGTGTGATGATATGGTTTGCTGAAGGCATGACAGTATTGGATATTACTGTCCATGACTCAAGCTTCATCCCTGGGATCATAACCTCTGTTATTCTTTGCTACTATATGTTCTGGTAGGCTTATAATCATGCTAGCATCTCCATTGTTGTACATGCTCAACGCTTACCCTTTCCAAACATAGGCTTTTTGCAACTTCCCTACCCCCTGAGCCCCTTTGCATGAAGTTAGTAACTTGTTTGTGGTTGTTTCCCTCTCTTTTATCCTCTCAGAACTTTGTTTCTTAGCCTGCACTCTCTCTTAGAATTTATGTTCTGCCCCCCTCTCGTGAGCCTTGTCTTGTGACCTATTGAGCTCCCTCTAAACTTGGACACTTGAGGGCTGGCCCTTCCACACTGCACTTGTTCCTATTCTGGTGATACAATTTGGGTGTGAGCTTCGCCCGGAGTCCCATTGAGGCTTTTAGGGAACTTTGACACACTCAAAATTGGACAAAAGGTTTTGGATTAGTGATCTTGGAGTTGGTCTATCTCATGATTCAGATAGGAAGTCAAAATCAGGCCTTCCTTTGGTTGTATTTTTTTATACTTTCTTTTATGTATTATTATTTCTTGGCTTGTAATAAGTTTTAATGAATATTTGGGGGTGGCTAGCGATAGGAGTGGGTAACTATGCATGCAAAAGGGTAGAAAAAATTTCTATAGGTCTATTACAATTCTGCATATTCAAATACATATAGAAATCATGCCTATAGGTCTATTAAAATTCTGCATAATCAAATACATATTGAAATCATGACTATAGGTCTATTACAACTCTGCATATTTAAATACATATAGAAATCATGCCCATAGGTCTATTACAATTCTTCATATATATATATATCACCCGATAGAAATCATTCCTATAGGTTATTTTGAATAATTCTGGATATTCAACAATACATCGAGACCATATCTATAGGTTTCTTTTTAAAACAATTTTTGTAGACCTGTCTATAGGTTTAACAACAAGTTCTGCATTTAGATATCATGTTCATATGTATTAAAACAAGTTCTGCATTTTATTTTGGGTAAACATTCTATCCATTAATATCAAAAAAATATTTACAAGTTGAAGCTTTTGTAAGAGCTTGGACTACTCCTACTCATTTACATCAATCTTCTATACTAAAGTCTAACATTGTATCTAGTTACATCTTAGAATAGGAACAACTAGTAATCTATAATAACCAAGAAAACTAAGGAAACTTGTTAATTTTTTCCAAGGTAACTAGCCAACGCTTGCACTTTCTGCCTCGGATATGGATGGAAATGGCTATTTCTCTGCACAGTTGAGACTCTTCATATTTTATCATGTTGAATCTAATGTTATTCCTCTCTCGCCAGATAGCTGCGACTGTGTTGATGAAGGCACAAGCTGTTATACCATTAAGAGCCACTCTACTATTGGCCTTGCTACACACCCATTGCAATTCTGCTTCCCAATCACCCACTGTCCTGTTATGTCCCAACCATTTGCATAATCTACTCCACAGGCCATTTGTAACTGGGCAGTCAAAGAACAGGTGTTTGAAAGTTTCAGTACTTTGATCACAGAACACACAATTTCCAAGAACTATGATACCAATTTTCTGTAGTCTCTCTACTGTAGGTAGCCTCTGTTGAGCAGCTAGCCAGATAGTAAACCTGTGCCTAGGTTGAGCATGTGTTAGCAATATCAGATTCTTCCAAGTGACCTTACTGTATGTTGGAACCAATGCTAGATATAACTTCTTATGGAACTGTTCTTGCTTGCAGAAACCTTGCAGTCGAATAATCAGATTGCCTTGAAGCACTTGAACTCCCATAATGTCATCTCTTCTATCCAGAATTTTCCTAACTACCCAAGAGGTTGTCTTAGGTATGGACAACCTAAGACAATGTCCAGCTGCTTGATGTAGTAGTTGTGCACCCATTTTATCCACAAGCAATCCTTCTTCTTTGCCAGATTCCAGAGGTGCTTGCTAATTGTTGCCTTATTCCATAATGTCATGTCAAGAATATTTAGTCCACCAGCAGAGATGGTTCTACAGACTCTGTCCCATGCCATTAGGGCCTTTCTGGACAATTTAACACTCCCAGTCCACAGAAAGGTTCTGCAAATACTTTCAATTATTTTCAATACTCTCTTAGGCAGAATGAACACTTGAGCCCAGTAGGTTTGAATGCCAAATATGACAGATTTTATCAGTTGACACCTTCCAACATAGGCAGACCAACATGTTACTCTAGTTGTGATCTTCTCAATAATAGGTAAGTATTGGCCAACAGACAGTTTTTTGGAGTCAAGAGGAATCCCCAGATATTTGAAACGAAATTTGCCTTCAGTAAATCCTAGGGTCTCCAGAATCACCTCCTTGGTATCCTGTTTAACTCCATCTATATATATGGCACTCTTTGTTGGATTAGCTTGCAAACCTGAAGCTTTAGAGAAGTTGAGGAAAAGCTTCCTTCAAGATTTGGACAGAAATAAGATCAACTCTACAAAATATTAGCAGATCATTAGAAAAACATACATGGGAACAGTTTAGTTTCCTGCACTTTGGATGAAAATTAAAGTCACCATTTCTGTGCAATAGTCCCAGCTCCCTATTTAGATATTCCATGGCCAGAACAAACAAATAGGGTGACATAGTGTCACCTTGTCTAATACCCCTTTTGGCTTTGAAAGGCTTTGTGAGACCTCCATTTAGCATGAGGGAATAGGAGACACTGGTGACAAAAGCCATTATCCATTGCACAAAAATAGCAGGAAACCCCAGATCAACTAATACTTGCTTTAGGAATCTCTAATCCAATGTGTCATAGGCCTTCCTAAGGTCCATCTTCAAAACACATCTAGGAGATATGGCTTTCCTAGAATATCCTTTGAATATTTCATGACTGAGGATGATATTATCTACAATGCTTCTACCTTCAATGAAATCAGATTGGGCCTGCCCTACCAGTGATAGCTTTCATCCTCCTAGTGATGACTTTGGAAATGATCTTGTACAAGGTGGTGCAGCAAGCTATATAGGTCTGTAGTCTTTCACAGTTGCTAGAGTTTTATCTTTGGGAATAAGAGCTATAGCAGTAGTATTAATCATTGGAGGCAGACTACAAGTGCTGAAGAAGTCCTTGACAGCAGCAAAGATATCCTCTTTAACTATATCCCAGTTTCTGGTAAAAAATTCCACAGGAAAGCCATCCACTCCAGGTGCTATATCCTTGGAATCTCCTTAATAATTTCAGTGACTTCCTCCATAGTAACGTTCTGGATCAGCATTGTTTGTTGTAGCCTTGATAAGCATTTACCTTCTCTGATAATAGCTGTGTTAGCACAAGGCAGCTCTTTTTCACAATCTCCCATCAATGACTGGAACACTTTTATAAACTCTTGCTCAACATCTTCTGGTTCAGATAGCTTTAGTCTGTGTCAGTGTATATTGAAGTAATGTTGCTTTGGGAAGTTTTAATCTTCCACTGGGCATGAAAATACTTACTATTGGCATCACAGTTGCAATCCAACATGCTTTGGATTTCTGTCTCATAACTTGTTCCTCCACAGCACTCAATTTCTCAATGTCTGCTAAGACAGCTTTCTCTTCATCAAATAGCACCTGTGATAAAAGACAATTCTGCATCTGGTTTTGGATGATATCAAGATTCTCTCTGGCCTGTACAAGTTTTTGCTTGTATATGGCCATATAAGCATTAATATCCTTAAGTTGTTGTTTCATACATTTGAGCTTACTCCAAACCTGCTGCATAGGTGATCCAGTATACTCTAGCCTCCATACATTCATCAAGATGCATTGGAATTGAGGGAGTTCCATAATATTGGTAAACAATCTGAATGGCTTAGGGTGTAGCAGTTTGGGACCTCCACATTTGATGAGAATAGGAGAATGATCAGACACAGACGGATTCATGAAATCAGCTTCTAATTGACCATTTTGTTGTAACCATTGGTAGTTGCCCAGTGCCCAGTCAATTTTGCTGTAAACTCTGGTTGCAGTACCCTGTTTATTAGACCAAGTGAAATGCCATCCTGTAGCTGTGAGAGGAGTGAGCTGCAGGTCATTAATAACAGTCTTAAATCCTTTAACTTCAGCTTCAGTGACAGAAGATCCAATTCTATAATCAGGGCTTAACATATTATTGAAATCACCACTCAATAACCAAGTGTCCTGGCTGGGTATAGGAATGCTCCTCAAATCTGTCCACAGCTGTTCTCTAAGGTGAATATCATTCTGAGCATAGATGATACTGGCATGGGTCCTGACATGACTAATGGAGTCTTCAATGAAGCATTGGATGAACTGGTCAGTCACAAGGGAGATCTGTAACTGAATGTGATTTTTTCAAAGTAGCCAAATTCTACCATTCACAACCTTAGAATAATTACAGTGTACATTCCAGCCCTTAGCAATATTTCCTAGGATTTTCTTAGCTTTATGTTCTTTTACTCTTGTTTCAAGACACCCCATAGAAACAACAACAACAACAACCCAGTATAGTTCCACAAAGTGGGATCTGAGGAGGGTAATATGTAGACGAGCCTTACCCCTAACATCTACTTTATTAGCAGCAAGAAAGTTTTTCAACTCTTTCTGCTTATGGGCTAGGTTTAGCCCTCTAATATTCCAAGTGACTATAATCATAGTAACATGGAATATTGGCTATGAGAGGTTCCCGGGTCAATCTGTTGACCTCTTCTACCAGAATCTAACACATCAAAAACTGCCTTCCCTTTATTGCATTCATCAATCCTCCTGCTCTGTTGTTCACTGTCAGTATCTATAGTCCTCTCCTGGTTGATAGGGAATTGCTGAGTCTCATGGTGAGGAAGCATCATTTGGTTGGTATTGATCTCCACTACATCATTTGTCTTGCTAGGCTCAGCTTGCTCTGGGATCATCTCCTGCAGGCTATCAGGTACTTGAGTTTTCTTAACAAGCCATGCTAGTTTAGCAGCTTTAGGTTTCTTCTTCTCTCTGAGCTCCTGCCTCTTTGCCTTTCCCTCTTCATTTTGCTCCTTACCAGCCTCAGGTTGAGTATTATACCAACAATCAATAGAATCATGACCAAACTTTAGGCAATGGTTACAGAACAGAGGCTTCCAGTCATATTCAATCTGTTGAACCTTTGGCCCAAATGGAGTTTCAATCTCTTACTGATCAGGAAGAGGATGAGCAGCATCAACCTCCACTAGCATTCGAGCATAAGAAATTTTTTCATAATGAGCTGTGAACTTATTTGTATACAAAGGATTACCCACAGCACTAGCCAACTTACTCAACAGATCAGTAGACCAGTACCCCACAGGTAGTCCGGGAAATCTTATCCATAAAGGAATTGTGCTTAAAATATCATTTTGGAAGGAAAAATCAATCTCCCAAGGTCTCAATAATAGCGGTTTGTTCCTGTACGAATAATGTCCAGATTGGATAACTTTATCTCTGTCAGCAATCGAATTAAAGCGGAAAATGCAGTAACCCTCAGAATGAATCAGAATCTGAGGTTTAGCGACAAAATTCCACACATGCATAACAAAATTGTCCATCGCTTTCTCATAAGGAGCCTCACCAATAACATACCCTATTAAGTAGGTTTCCCAGTACGCAACTTGGGGCTTCAAATCATCCTCACTTAATTTGACGATCTTCTTCTCGTCTCTGTCCGTGGGAGGTACAAAGGATAGTGGCTTACTGATTTGAGCACTAAGATTTCCTTGCACAACCTCAGCTGCAGTTGGATAGGACACCTCCAATTTACTGGACTCAAAAAATTGTAATCGGCGTACAGCTTGACTATTATTCCCTTCTGGTTTGTTTATCGGACTCTGCATTGCATCTTCATCACATTCAGCTTCATGAATCTCCTCAATGGCTTGAAATTTCTAGGGAAGGAAGCTCCCAAAAGTCAGCGGTTCTCGTGCTTTCGCAGCACCATGGTCAGGGGTGACAATCTGGACAGTATCGGCGGGCGCAATTTTTTGGCGGCGAGCCATTTCCGGGCACAATGGTACTCTTTGCTATCGTGCGCCGAGAGAATTTTTGAATCAGCTAACGTGCGCCTATAGGTTTAAGATGATTCCTGCATTGGATACAATGCCTATAGGTTCGAAAACAAAGCTTCTCCGCCCAAGTGCTACGTGTATAAGGTTTAAAATTAGCAACACGTATAGAGCATGCCTATAGGAGTTTCTTAATGAATCTGATTTATTTCACTCAATGTTAGATCTAAGAATCAGTAATAGTATGTACTATCACCTGCAGAGCTTGTAATAAATCTATTAATTCTGCCTCTCTTTTGAGAATCTAAGTCCTTCACTTAACCAAAGTTTAGCAAGCATGCCTATAGGGTTTTCAAATAATTCTTTTCGAGTTTTATTGTCAGATAACTTTCTTAAATCAATATATATCATGTCTTTAGCACATCGTCTTAATACTTGGGCAAGCCTTAGGGTAATGGTTATAAACTGAACCAGTTTCCACTAATAATTAAAACCAGCAGGCTTGCCTGATTTGGGTTTCTTATCTGAATTATGTAATAAACCAGTCTGCCTCAACTTCAAACTCTCTCTCATATTTGGTGTTTAATCAGACCTAAACAGTACATGAAAAAAATTCATGCTAATTATGTACTTTTCTGTTCAGGAGGTACAACTGAGCCTCTATTTGTTTATATGCTTCCCGTAAAGTGTGCAATATGTGTTTTTGTATGTCGCCTTAGACGTTTACCTTTTGAAACCTCAAATAAGCCCAATATTCCTTCAAATTTAGGATTAGTAGCCTAAGTATCTCCGGTACTGATAGGAGTGGGACGGGTAATAGCATGCAATGAGTAATCGAGATCAATCCGCGCTTTAAATACCTTAACAGGGCGGGAAGGGTAGATATGGATATGATGACCATGCGATAATGTCACGTGTAGCCCTCATTGAGGAGTGATTACCAGGCATTGTGTGGGGTGATCCATATTTTTAATAAATCTAGGAACACCCCCCTTCCTTTATTCTTTATTTCTTTTCGGCATTTTTAACTCTTTATTTTAAAAATTAGCTATCTAATTGCTCTTTCAAACCATTATGTGTTGAAATCCCCTCTTATTTGAGTCTTATTTGTTTATATGTTAATTGTACCCAAATTCACAATAGTTGTCTGGCCGGGAACCACATTAGTGGATTCTGAGGGGTGCCTAACAACTTCTGAAAGCAGTAAGTACAACAGTGTAGTCAACGGTTCTGTGCCTTTCCCCCTTGAGTTGTCCGCTCAAGGGTACCAGTCAAAAACCCCCATAGAAACCTTACTCTATTTAACTGCGCATACATCATGGTCAAACCAAGCCGAGTCTATTATGTTGTCCGCATAATGACTCTTTAAGATAGCCTTGTCCAAAGTCCACTGGGCTTCCCTAAAAACCATACGTATGTCATCATGTTCTGTGCATTTATTAGGATAACTAAATGCTTTTATGCCAATTATTGATATTCAAATAGTCGAGTCCGGTGAGGGTAAGAGTCTAACCCTTTTGTCTTGCAGGAATATGAGGCACGAAGTCCCTAAATTCAGCATGGTTACCCACATCCACCCAAAATTGAAAAGCTGGTGGGGGGGATCTTCACTCCAGTGATCAGGCTCTTGTCTACAAATATCTGTGGAATCTACCTTCCCTCCTAGAAATCCAACCCAATAAAAAGATCATACAAGTTGCCACCTTGTATTGCAATTATGAGCGGTTTAATTTTCGCTTCGGGGACATTGAAATGACACCTGTGCTAGAATAAATAGGAGGATTGGCCGATATACCATGGAAAACTCCGGGTTTGTTGATGCATGAGAACTGCAAGGACAGGGGTTTCCTCAAAATAATGGGTTTGAAGAAAAATCCAGAACTGACATGTCCGAAAGACTCCTATATCCCTTTTGATTATTTGTATTAGAGGTACGGTCACAAAAAATCCTATCGTACCTATCTCGATGAGTTTGCCATCACATCAGTAGGGCATATTCACCGAAGGGTCTTTGTATTCATGTTTTGCTTCCTGGGATTGATTGTGTTTCCAATGAAGAAAGCAAGGGCCCACACCAGACTGGCCATGGTGACTAAGAACTTAATGGAAGGAATTAGCAGACAACCATTTAGCATTGTACCTATGATCGTTGCATAAATATACCGATTTCTAGAAAGGTGGCAACAAGGAGACAAACACTTCGAAGGATGCAATTTGCTACTTCAACTTTGGCTCATGGAAAATCACCAAAAAGGTGAATATCGACAAGAGATTCAGCGAAGGGACTGGGATGTTCATATAGCCTTCCATCATCCAAGGTGAATTAATTTCATGCCAAACATGTTCGCTCGACCAGAAGACGCCAGGGGATGGGTAGAGCTGTTTGACAATCTGACAGAGCACCAGGTACAATGGATGTTCTAGTGGTTTCTGACCAAGGAGTTCATTGCCCGATCTAAGGATGGATCATTCTGATACTGATTGGTCTGAGAGGAATGTACCCTTACGTCCCTCTCCAGGTTATAAGGCAGGCTGGGAGGAAGCAGGTTATAGCTAGGGTTGACAAGAAGAGTCATTTCTGAGCTAATTTCCAGGTTGATGATAGTCTTCAAAAGTGCCAAGCTCAGCATATGTGTCACTGGAAGATCGTCATGGGAAGGTATACCATCGAGCAAGATAGATACCACGTCAGTTGTTCTCCCCATAATTTCGGCTGGTTGGATAAGCATGATGGCCTGGGCCAACCTCGAGGTCACAAGATCATTGATGAAAAACATGAAGCATAGGTTAAGTACAATCAACTATGCAGAGGATTTGCGAATGCGAGAGCGAGCACTGTGAGATATAGGAAGCCAATCAAAAACTAATTAAGGAATGGAAGGATATGGATGTCAGCACCAACAAGCGACAGAGATATTTGGAGCAACGTATAGTGGAGCTGGAGAAGAAATTTCTCAAGAGGGTCGAAGACTACTGGAATGCTAAAGGAAATAAAAGCGAACATCTAGCCAGAGTTTACCCGCTAGTGGGACTGAACGAGTTAGGGAAGCTGTTCGATGAATCCAAGGATGTCGAATCTGGGGAAGGTGTCCTTCTATGGCCAAACAGATAGGAGTATTCATTTTTGCTTCATAAATGTAATAAGGCCAATGGCCACTAGTGACTTTTATTTCCTATTATTTAGTATCGATTTAGGATTCATCTACTTTTTATCAATAAAATAAGGGATTTAGCATCCTAAAATCTCCAAATCAATTTGTCGCTACGCCTACCTCGGGCACAAAGAGGCCCCCAAATTAGGAAACTCTTTACATTCTCGTACCATATGTTTAAATATTGCAACATTTTTTTATAATCCTCACTAACTTGTTACCTTTTTTATTTTATCTTTTATTTCCCCTCCCCAAAGGTTAGTTCTTGCACTCTGGCAACATAATCCTATTTCACGAATCCAGGGGCCATCCACGTACTCCTCCTTTCAGTCCTGTCAGACACAAGAACAAAGGGAAGATGGAAGATTTGAACAACGTGAGAAAGGAGAACTCAATTGAACAGGTAGAGGTCACTCATGGTCATGGTACTCTGGCTACCAAAGAAAATGCATCCCAACTAGAACAAAAGCTGCTAAATATTCAGGAAGAACTTGACCAGGTTCGGAATCTAGCAAATCTATCATTTTCCCTCACCACTGTAGATGTTAAGTTCCCAAATACTCAGAACCCCACACCGCCACAAATATCCCAAAGCAACAAAATCATCCCGCTCCTCACCACCACTGCAATACCTACCATACCTCAAATAACACCCCACTGCACATCCCAAAACTCCACAAATGACCACTGCCACACCCAACATAATACCCCCATGTACGTGGAGGCTATGCAAAACTCCACCAGCCCATGTAAAGGACACTCGAGTCTGATGATAAAGACATGCTTATCAGAAACCTGGTCAAAGAACTTAAAAAATTGACTAGCAAAATTCAAGGCATCCAAGGCAGTAAGGAAATTGAAGGTCTGAACCACGAAGATCTTTGCATACAGCCCGCTGTCAAAATGCCCGAGGGCTACAAACCTCCTAAGTTAAAAATGTTTGATGGTATAGGGAATCCAAGGGTCCATTTGAAAATGTACTGTGACAAATTGTTTGGAGTAGGAAAAGACGAGAAAATTTGCATGAAGCTTTTCATGAGGAGTTAGAAGGGAGATGTTCTATCATGGTACATCAGCCAAGATCCAAAGAAGTGGTCGAACTCTATGCATCTGATTTTATGGACAGATTCAGGTTCAACTTATAAAATGCACTAGATGTTTTCTATATTCAAAATCCAAAGAAGAAGCCAACAGAAACATTCCGCTAGTATGCTACTCGTTGGAGGTCCGAAACTGCCAAGGTTTGGCCCGCCATATAAGAAGAACAAATGAACAAATTCTTCGTCTGGGCACAAGACCCACAGTATTATGAAAGGTTGATGATGATCGAGGGCCACAAATTTTTTGACAGTATCAAAGTGGGAGAAATAATCGAAGAGGGAATTAAAAGTGGGATGATTACGAATTTCGTGGCCTTGAAAGATACAAACAAGGCCTTACAGTCAGGCGGTGTGTCCAGGAAAAGGGACATAGGAGCCATAATTGTCGCACACAGAACCAAATCTCCCATCAAATATAAAACCTACCTCAACTCACATATTAGCCTACTCCAAACTACCAAGCACCCTCATCCTCTTACAAAGCTCCACCACATCATCCCCTACATATCAGTCTACTTCACCCAAATATTCTCAACCAGCATATGATTTCCAAGCATACAATAGTCAACCATCCCACTATCAATCTCCTCCTCCACGGCAAAACCCCCTAGACCTCAACCAAATTTTGACTGAAGGCCTCCAAAATAATATACGGCTATTGTTGAACCTATTGACCCGTTGTATGAAAGACTAAAAACTATATGTTATGTCACCCCTATCCCCGCTCCTGAGAACCATTCCCAATGGGTTAATCCAATTAAATCCTATGCATACCATTCCGACATGAAAGGACACACCACTAATGAATGTCGTTCTCTGAATGATAAAATCAAGACTTTAATTGAAAACAAGATTATTGAGGCAAAGGAACCTGCTCCAAATGTCTACAATGAACCATTGCTAGACCACAAGGGGGAGGCATTCACATGATTGAAATAGAGGATGATTGGGATCCCAAGGGATTGATTGGTTTAATCACACAAGGTGACGACCCAAAGAAGCCAATAGTTACCCTCAATTTGATTGTAGTCCCTATTCGGTTCTCTAGGGATGCCGAGGTAAATATGTCCATGCCACATGATTTTGAAGCACCGTCCTATGCAAAGATGCTAGCACCAATTAAGCTTGAATTCATGTCGCTGGCAAATGCACCTAAACCCTTCAAAGTTGCAGTTTTACCGCCCAATGTGCCTTCTCTGTTAAGTGTAAATATAGCCATGCCAATTCCAATGGCAATGTTAGCCGTAACACCATTCCACACAAATACTATACCTTGGGACTACACAGTCGAGGCAAGAAGGAAAGGCAAGGTCCTGTTTGGAGAAGTTGTTGTGGCACAGGGTATGACGAGAACTGGTAGGGTTTACACACCGGAACATTTGGCTGAGTCAAGCAAGAAGGCCTCTAGTCGGCCAACAATCACCAAGATCGAGCCAAATGATCTCTGGAAAAAGATACAAGCCAAGGAATACTTGGTCATTGATCAGCTGAATAAAAGACAGGCACAAATTTCAATCCTTGCTTTGCTACCGAATTCCAATGCACACAAGAATGCTCTGTTAAAAGTGCTGAGTGAGGCATATGTGCCAAGCAACATCACCGGCGGAGAAATGGCTAACATGGTAGGACAGGTATTGGAAAGTCACAAGATCACCTTTCATGAAGATGAGCTACCACCAAAAGGGTTGAGTCACAACAAGGCATTTCACATCATCGTGCAATGCGAAGACTATTTTATCATCAGGATTCTGATTGATGGAGGGTCTAGCCTCAATATTTTTCCGTTGCTAAAAATCATGACATCGGGAAAGGGACCGCATGAGATCAAGGATGGGTCCATCAACGTAAAGCTTTCGATGGTTCCCAAAGGTCCACCATTGCGAAATTAGCCTGTGTCTACAAATGGGGCTTCCCTGATTCGATGGTTATTTTCAAGCGATTGACATGCCAACATCCAACAACCTGTTGGAACGACCATGGATCCATGTTGTTAGGCTCGTGGTATTAAAACTACATCAAGCAGTGAAGTTTGAATGGAATCACTAAGAGGCGATCACTCACGGAAACGGTAGCAATCCCATGTACAGTCGCCAGACCATCCAGCAATAGGATGCAAACTAAAGATAGGCGGAGAGACCTGTCACCACATCGAGCGAGTCAGCGTTGTTGACAATGATAAATGGTGGGACAACAAAATTGAGAGAATTTTGAACTGGAGCGGGTACAAGCATGGCAATGGGTTTGGCAAGAACCTCCAAGGAATCTCCAAGCCAATAAAACTAAAGAAACATGACACCACCTTCGGTCTAGGATATGAGTATACCTGGGAGGAATTCAACAACTTGTTGCAACCATGGTGCGGTCCTTACTACCCATTGAAGCAGCCAATACCATGCTTAGAATAGACTTTCAAACTGGCTGAAATCATCTACAGGTCAAAAGAAGAGGAAGCACTGGCAGCAAATTTGTTCCTAGAAGACGACGATATGGATTGTTGTGTCGTATTCGAGGAGGGGGGAGGAAGGCCCTTACATACATGCTGTAAATAGAGGAGCACGCCTCAATAACTGGATCGTCAAAAGTGCCAGAGCCCAGCGAGCCTCGGGGTAGCAAGGCTGAACAAGCACCATGCGCTATCTTTTATTTTTACTAGTTAATTTTTTTCTTTCACATCTTAAAGTTTTGCAATAAGATCTGCAATGCTCAAAAAAGTTATGGAACTTATCAAAGCATTTTGATTTTTCATATAAATCAACTCTCTTATTATTTTCTCTCATTACTTTACATATACAACATTACTATTACTTATCTTGATGAACCAATGACTGTGACATGAAATGAGACAACACAACAAACAGACGTAGATTCAGAGGAAGATGACATACCGAAAGAGATTGTTAAGGAAGTTTAGAATTCTGAAAATAGGCTGAAGTCCAACCTCGACGAGACCCAAATTGTTAACCTAGGGGATGAAGAGAATGTCACAGAAACAGGAATTAATGTTCACTTGTCGCCATTGGAAAAGAGGAAATGCAAAGAATTCCTAAAAGGATAGGAGGACATTATCTCCTAGTCGTACGATGGCATAACTAGTTTATGTGAATCTATTGTGGCACACAAATTGCCAATTGATCCGACATGTCCACCGGTAAAGCAGAAGCTCAAAAAGTTCAAACCTGATATGAGGTTGAAAATCAAGGAAGAAGTCACCAAGCAGGTCAAAGCTAAAGTTCTCAGGGTAGTTGAGTATCTAACATGGTTAGCCAACATTGTGCCGGTACCAAAGAAGGACAGGAAGGTTATGGTCTGTGTCGACTGCCGGGATCTCAATCGGGCCAGTTTGGAAAACGACTTTCCCTTTCCTAACAAAAACATCCTGATCTACAATTGCGCCAAACATGACTTGCAATCATTTGTGGATTATTTTGCTGGTTACCATCAGATCTGGATGGATGAAAAAGATGTTTAAAAACGGCTTTCATTGCGCCATGGGGAATGTACTGCTACAAAATGATGTTGTTTGGGTTAAAGAATGCAGGGCCACCTATATGAGTTCCATGACTACCATTTTTCATTATATCATATATAAGGAGATCAAGGTTTATGTAGACGACGTTATCATCAAGTCCAAAAAGGTCACTGATAACACAGTGCGGAGGTACAACTTGAAACTGAATCCCGCGAAGTGTGCATTTGTGGTTCCCGCTGAAAAATTGCTTAGGTTTATTATGAGTCGTCGAGGAATAGAACTGGATCCATCAAAGGTCAAAGCTATTCAAGAGTGGCCACCGCCAAAGAAAAAAAAGGACATGATGAGTTTCTTAGGGAGAGTCAACTACATAAGTCGGTTCATAGCACAATCTACAATTATATGTGAGCCAATCTTCAAGATGTAAAAGAAGGAAGCCGCTACTAAATTGACGGATGACTACTAGAAAGCTTTTGACATAATCAAGGAATACTTGTCAATCCCACCAGTCTTAGTCTGGCCTGAGCCAGGTAGACCTTTGCTACTCTACATCGCAATGGTAGATGGTGCCTTTAGTTGCCTCCTGGAGTTGCATGATGAAACGAGGACGAAAGAGCATGTCATTTACTATCCCAGCAAGAAGGTCACTCCACACAAAGCCTGGTCTTCTCTGTTAGAACGCACCTGCTGCATTCTGACTTGGGTGGCCCAGAAGTTGAGGTATTACTTCTGGGCCTATACTACATACCTCATATCGAGGATGGATCCTTTGAAGTATATTTTTCTAAAACCCATGCCCACCGGCAAGCTAGCCAAATGGAAAATCTTGTTGAGTGAATTTAGCATTACCTACATAACTCAAAAGGCAATCAAGGGACATGCACTAGCTAATCTCCTTGCCGAAAACCCCATGGATGGAGAATACGAACCCCTGAAGGTGTATTTTCCTTATGAAGAGGTATCATTCTTAGGAGAAGACATTGTAGAATCCTATGATGGTTGGAGAATGTTCTTCGATGGAGTAGCAAAATCCAAAGGAATGGAATAGGAGCAGTTCTAGTATCAGAAACCATTCAACATTATTTGGTATTTGCCAAACTCAGGTTCCCATGCACCAATAATATAGTCGAGTACGAAGCCTGCATCCTAGGGCTCAAGATGGCTATTGACTTGAACATTCAACAGCTGCTAGTAATCGAAGACTCAGACTTGATTATACACCAGGTATGAGAAGAATAAGCGACCAAGAACTCCAAGATACTCTCGTATCTGCACCATGTGCAGGAGTTGAGGAAGAGATTCACGAAGACGGAATTCCATCATGTACCCAGAATCCAGAAGGAATTCGCCGATGCATTGGCTACCAGTCATCCATGATACAGCATTCAGACAAAAACTTTATTGATCCTATTCCAGTAAAGATCTATGATCAGCTAGCTTATTGTGCCCATGTTGAAGAAGAAGCATATGGAAAGCCTTTGTTTCATGATATTAGGGAATATTTGACAAAAGAAGAATACCTAGGACTTACAAATATTATTAAAAAATGCACCATTCGGAGGTTGTCCAATAATTTCTTCCACAGCGGAGTAATCCTATATAGGAGGACTCTTGATTTGGGATTACTAAGGTGTGTCGAAGCAAAGGAAGCATCCAAATTGCTAGAAGAAATCCACAGAGGGACCTATTGCCCACATATGAACGGTTTTGTCTTAGCAAAGAAGATCCTCCGAGCTTGTTACTTTTGGATGACTATGGAGAGCGACTGCATCCAGTATGTCTGAAAGTGGCACTGCCGTCAGATACATGCAAACATGATAAAGGGACCTCCAAATGAGCTTAATGCAACAAGCTCACCACGGTCGTTCGCCACTTCGGGAATGGATGTTATTAGACCAATCAAGCATGCCACTTCCAACAAGCGCAGATTTATCCTGGTGGCATTCGACTATTTCACCAAATGGGTCGAGGCAACATCTTACAAAGCAGTAACCAAGAAAGTCGTGGCAGACTTTATCTGCGACCGCATTATTTGTCGGTTCAGGATTCTAGAGTCAATCATTACTGATAATGGCTCCAACCTCAACAGTGACTTGATGAAAGCTATGTGTGAAACCTTCAAGATCATACCAGAATTCCACAGCCTACAGGCCCTAGATGAAAGGAGTTGTCGAAGCCACCAACGAGAACATAAAGAAAATACTGAGAAAAATGATAGAAAAGCATAAACATTGGCACGAGAAGTTATCATTTGCTCTATTAGGATATCGCACCATAGTCCAAACATCGACTAGGCAACCCCCTATATGCCGGTATATGGTACAGAAGCTGTCATTCCAGCCAAAGTGAAAATTCCTTCCTTAAGAATCATACAAGAAACTGAGCTCGACGATGCAGAATGGGTGAAGAATCGTTACAACAAACTGGCTCTCATAGAGGGAAAAAGAATGAATGTAGTTTGCCATGGTCAGCTTTATCAGAACAGAATATCTAGAGCCTAAACAAGCGATTCAAGCCAAGGCAGTTTGCACCGGGGCAGCTGGTGTTAAAGAAAATCTTCCTGCATCAAGATGAAGTCAAAGGGAAGTTCTCTCCCAACTGGCAGGGTACATACATGGTTCACCGGGTCTAACAAGGGGAGCCCTATACTTGCTGAAATGGATGGAGAAGTTTGGCCCTAACCAATCAATTCGATGCAGTCAAGCACTACTATGTATGATTTTCATGGTTCCTTATATGATGTAAATTGAACTATGTCTTACCTGATTCCCGTTTAAGAGGGGATACGTAGGCATCTGTATGGGTTCGGTCACAATTCAATAAAATTTTCCTTCCCCCCCCCCCCCCCCCGTAGTTGGAAACTGGGCCAGAATATTGATGAGGAACCATAAAATTCCAAAGTAATTTTAGCCAGTCATTGCAAGCCGCCGTCATAACAAACAACCATTTAAACTGTGGTAGAATTTTGAGGACCCTAGAAATTCCATGACAAGAGAGGTTGCGATGTCTTGAACCATGTCACAGTCGTTGGTTCATCTAAAATTTATTTCTTAAATATATAATTATATCATATTTTTATAAATTCAAGCATGTTTATTATTGAAATTGCTTTATTCAGTGACACTACCCCAATGATACATATTGTATCACCCGGTCAAAGCCGATCAGGTCAAGCAAGGCCAACGAGGATACAAACTAATATCCCCTCTACAAAACTCGCGATTTTTCTTTGGATGAAGACACTTGGATTGTGAAAGCAGCTGACATTCTATACACTCACGAGACAAACATCGTTCAGGAATACAACTCCCAGAATTGTTGCATATACCAACATTTTCTATTCACGCACACCGACGACATTCCCTATATCGCAATATCCCCAGCAGTCACAATATCGCAACCTGCTATCAGCTAAGAAATGCTATCACCACTTGCAAATTTATTTCATTTTTGCACTGTATAAGGCTACCATTGTACCTTCCGAGACTAAACACTGTCTCCATCTGCATTTTCTACATTGCATAAGACAACTTTTCTGTCGTTCAAGACTAAACATTGTCTCCATCAGTATTTTTTGCATTGCATAAGGCTACCATTCTGCCTTCCAAGACTAACACTATCTCCATCTGCCTTTTCTACCTTCCGAGACTAAACACTGTCTCCATCTACATTTTCTGTATTGCATAAGGCTACCATTTTTCCTTTCGAGACTAAACAATTTCTCCATCTGCAGTTTCTGCATTGCATAAGGCTACTATTTTGCCTTCCGAGACTAAACACTATCTCTATCTGCATTTTCTGCATTGCATATGGCTACCATTCTACCTTTCCAGACTAAACACTATCTCCATCTTTATTTTTTCATTGCATAAGGCTACCATTCTACCTTCCGAGACTAAACACTCTTTTCATCTGCATTTTGCATTACATAGCTAAAAGATCGCCACTTTATTAACGCTTGCATGGTTTAAAGATTGCTACCTTATTTACATTCTGCATGGCTGAAAGATCGCCACCTTATTTACATTCTGCATGCCTGAAAGATCGCCACTTTATTTAGGCTTGCATGGCTGAAAGATCGCCACCTTTTGCATCTCATGGGTTGAAATATCGCCAAATATTGCATTGCATAGGCTGAAAGATTGCCAAACTGTCTGAAGGCGTCATTGTTTGGAGGCACCATTTGCATAGCCCGAGAACGCTATGCCATAGCTGGAGGATTCCTCTAATCTTTTGCATATCATTATTCAAAAGCATCATGGTTCGGAGGCATCATTCTCATAGCCCAAGAGCATCATTTAATGGACTGCAAATCCTTTATTATATACTGCATGGCCCTGGACATCATGGTCTGAGGACGTCATGCTCACCGTCCAAGATAACATTCATGGTCCGAGGGGAATTTGCATTATGTTTAAATTAACGCACAATATACGCTTGTGTTATTTATTTGCAGGTGAACTGGCGAGCAATGGCCATCTCGGCAGAAACGATCTCGCTACTGTTCTCGCAGCCCTATCAGACTTCAACCATTCACCCAATCCTAAATATTGCTTCCGTTCTTAAAAGTCTCCATCACATACCTCGTCGGCGGATCCTAAACTACATACAGACTGATTCTTGTAAGACCAAGGATATATAGGTAGCTCAGAGCCAGGCACGGCCTATGTCCCATTCAAACCGTTTCGCCAGGTCAAAATTGGCCATCATATCCTTACCCGACAAATTTTTCATCCTTTTCGGGTAAAGAGGGGTAGCTTTTGACACCCATTTTTTGTATATTTTAATTTAAATAATACCTTTAAAATAGCTCGCATATGCATATATAAGTATTCCCAATGTTTTACTATTTTCCTGAATTTTTAAAGCAAATTATTGCCCTATTTTATAAGGATAAAACCCAATAATTACTACCAAAAATAATTATTTTGGTGATTTATTTATGGTAGTATCGTACCAATACTAAAATATAGCTAACATAATTTTTGTACATTTTCATAAATTTTTTAGCATTTTAAAAGCTAAATTGCATGTAATTCCAATATTAGCCTCTTTTAAGGTTTAATTGTGTTTATAATTAAAATTAACTCCAATATTTTTCATATGATAATTATGTACTGCTAATAATTTTAGTGCCTTTAATTCATTTTCAGAAATTATTTTACCATTTTTATAAAGTTAATCAAGGGAAAAGTGGCGATTTAAATACTAGCCCCGTTTATTTCAATTGTAGCCCCAAATCAACCCCCAATTAAACCCAATTCTAAAACCCAATTACCCTAATCCAAATCCTAGTCTACCCGACCCACGACCCTTTTAAAATAACCCATTTGAATCCTCATTTAATCTAGGCCGTTGATCATTTTGATCAACGGCCACCCATTAATCTTTCCTTTTTAGTTCCTATTACCCCTCCCCACAAACCCTAACCATTTCTCGTCTGTAGTCGCCTTTGAATCTCCCCTTCTCCCAAACTTTCTCTCAAACCTAGCTGTCACCTTCTTCCACCACCCTAAAAAATGCCTGAATCAATGGCTTCAGAAGCCATTAAAGGCCTATATTTGCCTCCTACGACTTCTACCTGCTTGATTATCATGCCTTCAATACCAGACCCTGATGAATTTTGGTCCTGACCTTGGTCTATTTCAGTGTTATGCTATCTCCGCTCATCATCAGCCTTGCTCCGGCCAGCTATGGCTATTCAAGCCTGAACTTGACTTCTCCTGCTAAAATTAATGACTTTCCAAGCCTTTCTCACTATCTAGGGTTCTACTGAAACCCTAATCTTCGAGGTTCTTCCGATTCTTTTGTATCCGTTGTACATGTGTTTTCTCTAAGATCCTAAATGTTTTCTCATGGTTTCTTTCAAAACTCTACTTTCAGAACCTTCGTCTTTTCTCATTTGGGGTTTTTTGTTACTTTATTTTGAAAATCTTCTGATTTTTAAACATGCCTACTGTGTTTCTTACGTTGTTCTTCTCATGCGTTTCTTATGTTGTTCTTCCATTGTGTTGTTCTTCTATTGTAATTCTTATGTTGTTTTACTACTGTGTCGCTCTTCTACTATGCTTCTTTGTGTTGTTCTTCTACTGGAATATGCATGTTAAAAGTCATAGTTCCTTTTTGAGATTTCCAAACTCATTTAGTTAGTATTTCTGTCTGATCTACTTGTTTTTGTCTCTATACTCGATTGGCGGGGAAAGACCTAATATTGGGAATTCATTCGAGTTGTGAGACTATTTGCCATGTGATTTGCTTGTTCTTCATTTTTGAACTTTTTTGGTTTAAAACCCTAATTTCTTCGGACCTACTCGAGTTTCTTAAGTTGTTTCATCTACTGCTCGATTGAATTTCTGAATCTTCTGTTTCTTTATATGACTCTAACTTCCTGCGAAACTTTATAAGGTCTTTCACTTGACCCTTTGGCATGCTATTTTATACTTTCTCTTCTCTGTTACTGAGTAACTGAAATTGACTTATGTGACTACCTGTGTTTGCTACTATTCAATGTTTCTCTTTGTCCTAAATTCAGGCTTGACTGCTTAATACTTATACACTATTTTATAGTTGGGTTTCCCTCTAAAATGACCTACGATTATGGACTGATTTCAGACATCCTTGTGTAAGTCTGATTGATTCTTTCCTTGTTTTACTGATTTCCCTGATTCTTGGGTTGATTTGAGAACTTTTCCTTAGCCTTTTGTTTCTCCTACTTCTGACTTGGTTTATTTATAATTTCAAATCCCTGACTCCTTGATTTACTATGTACCCGTTGGTTTATTCTATTTTTCACCTTATTTGGTTAACCGTATATTTCAAAGATTTTTCATTAATTTTTCCCTTAGTCAAACCCCGATATATTTACCCCTAATTGCCTACTTTGCACAAAATGCTTACTTGATTTCTTCCCTTAAAAGTTTTCTGACCGTTATCGTTTAAGTTTAAACTCCTTATCTAAAGGAAGCTTTTGCACTAATTGATTTTTAATTGATACACAGTTCCATATTTATTTTCTTGCCTTTATTTATGCTTGTTTTCACACTATAAATACCTGGCATTTGCATGGACACAACACTCTTGGTTTCGGAACTCTCACTCCCGCTAAAAAAACTACTCTCTTTGTTACTTGTATTGTGGCATTCCTTCAAGTCCTGCTATTTGCTTTTACTATATCTTGTTCTTTGAAACTGGTATGTTCTTATTAAGATTTCCAGCATCAAAACAATGTGTTTTTGTTTACTTTTATCCTCTTGTCAATCTATTACTACAGTTCAAATCAGTACTTGTTTTAGCCTGCTATCATTTCTCTTTTTCTTGTCCATGAATTTACCATGAATCCTAAGCCCTTTCCCCCAATGTGTGTGATGTTATGGTTTGTTGAAGGCATGACAGTATTGGATATTACTGTCCATGACTACAGCTTCATCCTTGGGATCCTAACCTCTGTGATTCTTTGCTATTGTATGTTCTCATGGGCCTATAGGCATGCCAGCATCTCCATTGTTGTGCATTCTCATCGCTTACCCTTGCCAAACATAGGCTCTTTGCAACTTCCCTACCCCCTAAGCCCCTTTGCATGAAGTTAGTAACTTGTTTGTGGTTGTTTCCATCTCATTTATCCTCTCAGAACGTTTTTCCTTCACTTGCACTCTCTCTTAGACTTTATGTTCTTCCCCCCTCTTGTGAGCCTTGCCTTGTGACCTATTGAGCTCCCTCTGAACTTGGAAACTTGAGGGTTGGCCCTTCCACAGTGCACTTGTTCCTATTCTAGTAAAATAATTTGGGTGTGAGCACTGCCCGGATCTCCATTGAGGCTCTTAGGGAACTTTGACATACTCAAATTGGAGAAAGGTTTTGGATCAGTGATCTTCGAGTTGGTCTATCTCATAATTCAGACAGGAAATCAAAATTAGGCCTTCCTCTGGTTGTATTTTTTTGTACTTTCTGTTTTGATATAATTTATTTTTTTGTTTGTAATAGGTTGTAATGAATATTTGGGACCAGCTAGTGAAAAAGGGTGGGTAACTATGCATGTAAAAGGGTAGAAATCATGCTTATAGGTCTATTACAATTCTGCATATTCAAATACATATAGAAATTATGCCTATAGGTCTATTACAATTCTGCATAATCAAATACATATTTAAATCATCCATATAGGTCTATTACGATTCTGCGTATTCAAATACATATAGAAATCATGCCCATAGGTTTATTACAATTTTGCATATTTAAATACATATAGAAATCATGCCTATATGGTGTTTCGATTAATTCTGGATATTCAACCATATATAGAGACCATATCTATAGGTTTCTTTTTAAAACAATTTCTGCAGACCTGTCCATAGGTTTTAAATCAAGTTCGACATTTAGATATCATGTTCATATGTTTTTAAATAAGTTCTGCATTTAAGACACCGTGCCTATATGTTTAAGATGATGTCTCCATTAGATACCATGCCTATAGGTTCGAAAACAAGCTTATGCACCCAGATGCTACGTCTATAAGGTTTAAAATCAGCAACGCGTAGAGAACATGCCTATAGGAGTTTCTAAATGAATCTGATTTCTTTCACTCAATGTTAGATCTAAGAATCAGTAATAATATGTACTATCACCTGCAGATCTTGTAATAAATCTATTAATTTTGCTTCTCTTTTGATAATCAGAGTCTTTCACTTAACCAAAGTTTATCAAGCATGCCTAAAGGGTTTTCAAATAATATGTCTCGAATTTTATTGTCTTATCACTTTCCTAACTCAATAGACATCATGTCTTTAGGACCCCCGTCTTAACACTTAGGCAAGCCTTAGGGTAATAGCTATAAACTTAACCTATTCCCACTAATAATAACAACCAGTAGGCAGGCCTGATTTGGGCTTCTTATCTGAATTATGCAATAAAGCTGTCTGCCTCAACTTCAAACCCTCTCTCATATCTGGTGTATAATCAGATCTAAACAGTACATGAAAATCATGCTAATTATGTGCTTTTCTATTCAAGAGGTATAACTGAGCCTCTGTTTGTTTATATGCTTCCCCTTAAAGTGTGCAATATGTGTTTTTGCATGTCACTTTAGACTTTTTCCTTTTAAACCTCAAATAAGCCTAATATTCCTCCCCTTTTAGGATTTGTAGTCCTAGGTGCCTCCGGGAACTGATAGGATGGGGGTGGGTAGCATGCAATAAGTAATCGAGATCAATCTACGCTTTAAATACCTTAATGGGACTGGAATGATAGATATGGATATGATGACCATGCAATAATATCATGTGTAGCCCTCATTGAGGAGTGATTACCATATATTATGTAGGGTGATCCATATTTTTAATAAGCCTATGACACCCCCCCCCCCTTCCTTTATTCTTCATTTCGTTCCTGCCTTTTAACTCTTTATTTTAAAAATTAGCTTTTTCAATTGCTCTTTCAAACCATTATGTGTTGAAATCCCCTTTTATTTGAGCCTTATTTGTTTATGTGTTAATTGTACTCAAATTCACAATATTTGTCTGGCGGGGAACCACACTAGTATATTCTGAGGGGTGCCTAACACCGTCCCTATAGAATAATTTAAAGCCCTTACCCTATTTGGTTATTCAAATCAAACCCTCATGGTGTCCTAATGCACCCTAACCATTATGTGGTGACTTTTCAAATGCAAACCCAGTTCCCAAAAGGAATGAGTTATCACTCTAAATGTCATAAAATTGATGTTCACGGAGAAAAAAGAGGGTGCGACAACCTATGCTCACTAGGGGTATACAGACTCTGGGAAGGGCTCCTTATAGCCCAAGCGCAATATCAAGCCATCTCGTAACATAACCAAACAGACACTTGGCCTTATAACAATCCACCTCGTGGCATAACAAATCAGGCCATTAGCCTCATAATTATGAATCAGCATAATATTGTTGCGACGCGCAACCCGATCCCATAATAACCTCATAGCAGAGGCCCTCGGCCTCACTCACTCAAAAATTTCTAAGAGCCATTAGGGTAAAGTAAAACATTATATTCATCCTACAATATGATTTTAAAATGTCAAAACGGAGTAAAGATATATGAGTTATGAAAACAGTAGAATACAGCATGACTGAGTACAAATATGAAGTCAAAACAGTAAGGAATAGTAGTAAGAAATTCCTAAGGGTCCAAAATAATTGACACAAGATCCAAATATGGCATTCAACCCAAAACATGATGATAGCGAACATTTTTCAATCATATACGGGGTTAAGCAGTCATACAGGACGAACTAAGTCACAATCTCCAATGGTGCACAACCCCACGGTCGTCATCTAGCATGTGAGACACCTCAAAGTAGTAGAACGATGTGAAATTTTGGGTTTCATACGCTCAAGATAGCGTTTACAATCGTTACTTGCCTCTACCCGATCCAAACTCTAGCATGTGATGCCTTTGCGCCTCGAATCGGCCTTCGGATGCACCAAATCTATCCAAAAACAGATATATACCATCAAAATATGCTAAGGGAACAAAGCCTACTTGAAAAATAATCAATTTACATCAAAAATTCCGTAATAGGCCAAACCCGACCCCCAGGCCCATGTCTTGGATTCCGATAAAAATCACAAAAATAGAATTCTTACACTCTCAAGTATTCATACATATCAAATACAATAAAATATGACCATAAATGACCCCTCGAATCCCTAGATCTAGGTCTCTAATTTCTAAGCCCTAACTTCCAATTTTTAGGCTTTAGATTTCACAATTTCCATGATTAATTAAGTAGAAATCACATTAGGATCTAGTATTTGTTAGAAACTACGCTTTACGCTAGAGGGGGGGTGAATAGCGTATTACTAGAATTTAGCGTTTTCTTGCGGAATTTAAACTTTGCAGGAAGTAAAATAAATGCAGAAAAATAAACTTACACAAAGATGTATACTGGTTGGCCACCAACGTGATTAGTCCAGTCCCCGAGAGACTCTCTCGAGATTTTTCACTATCTTGTTAAGCTTACGGGTGCTCAACAAACCGTTACACACTTGAGGACACAAGCCTCAAACAGTTGCTCGGAGATCGCAATCTCAAAGACTTCACCCAAGGAAACGCAAGTTCCTTGAAACAAGAGAATTGCAATTCTCTTACAAGTATATCAAATACTTGGACACTCACTTAACTAAAGTACTCCTTATTGAGTAGATATGAGTAAAAGAATATGTTCAAGATCACAACAACTTTAAGCAATAATATGGCTCTCAAAAGCTTTATGAAATGAGTAGAAAATGAAGAACAATTGAATGAAAGCTTATAGCAATGTAATGATCAGTTTGTGTATGTTGTTGTTGTTAAAACACTGAAATGAAGCTGTATTTATAGTTGAAAAAGTTGCTTCAACCGTTGTCTAATTGCCAATTAAGAGTTGCTGATTTTACTCACTGACAATCAATTGTCAAACCCCAACAATCGATTGTCTGCCAGTCAGATCAAAATTCAATCCCAGATTTAACGCTTCACAATCGATTATACATAATCTATAATCGATTACTGGCAATATTCAAAATCAGATAATCGATTACATAATCGATTACTTTAGCAACGTTCTAAAAATCATTTCCGGATTTTAAGCAAAACATCGATTATATAAAATCTATAATCGATTACTTCAGCAACGTTCTAAAATTCATTTCCAGATTTTAAGCAAAACATCGATTATATAAAATCTATAATCGATTACCTTATGGTATTTGAAAATCATTTGACAACGGTCAGCTTCAACAATCGATTGTCCTTTGCAACAATCGATTACTTGTTATTTTCTGAAAATCATAAAACTTACTGTCTCAGTGATAATCGATTATCTAAAGACATAATCGATTACTTAATTAAATTTAAAATCACTGGAAGACATCAACTCAACACAATCGATCACCATTAGTTCATAATCGATTATTTTGAGTATTGAAAAACTTTACCTCAACAACAATCGATTGTCATTTGTTCACAATCGATTATCATGCAGATTTGGAAAAACCTGATGTTCACTGTCTTACTCACAATCGATTACCATTAATTCATAATCGATTGTCATGCAGTCTTGGCTCAGAAACAATCGATTATCATAAGTACATAATCGATTATTTTAGCCCAGATTTTTGAGGCATGTTTAGAAAACATTTTGTCTAATGTAAATATGCATGATTTAAAATCTTTTTGACACAGAATTAAATATGCATGATTTTGGAAAATAGTTTTATGAGAGAGGCCATACTATGAGTCAAGTTATAGGATCGAGATTACAATTTAGAACAACTCAATAACAATTAAAAGCTATATCTTGAACTTCAATCTTATTCGCAACCATTGTGCGCTTGTACTTGAATTCCGTCATATATCAATTTTTGCTTCGTTTGTCATTCATCAAAACCTACAAAAGAGTACACGTTTAGTATATTGCATTGAGAACGTGTTTCTAACAATTTCCCCCTTTTTGATAATGGCAAACATTAAGCGGGATATGCAATTTAGGCAAAAGATATTGACAATTCAAGACAAGTAACAATTATGCAATTCCCCCTCAATTTAAGAGTTCCCCCTCAATTTTAGCTTATAAGCAATCAATGAATTAAGAGGTGGTGCATACCCGATATCCCGTTTTCTTCCCCCTTTTGCCATTAGCAAAAAAATAGTAAGGAAAGACGCAAAAAAAAAAAGATGAAATAAACAAGGTTTATTTATTGGAAAAAAAGTTACATCAATGGGAACTAAAGAGAACAACAAAAAAAAAATTTATTCATTTCCGTCGTTGTCCGCCTCGTTATCCGGCGTTGCTTCAAAAGGAACAAGAGCTGCATATGGATAATTGACATGATCAAAGTATCCATGGATCTCATGAGTGAGTTGAGCAAGCTGGTCGGATATGGTTTGGAGAGTAGGCTCTTGGGACGAACGAGCACGACGGGGTGGACGACTTGAAGAAGGAGCTGGAGCATGATCACCATCATGATGGAAAGAAGACTCCGAGATTTCCCAAATTTTGGTACTCCTTTTGAGAGGGCATTTTCCGTGACAAATCCGGATGCTTCAAGGAAGTTCATAATGAGGAGGGCATAAGGAAGAGGCATGTCATCACCGATGGCATCGAGCATATGAAGTTTGATGAGCTGACACCAATTTATTTTGGCTCCGGTGACAATGGCATGCAGAAGTTTGGTATCCTCCTGGGAGATGGTGGTGTGATTGTGCCGTCTAGGCTTGAGGACTCGGGTGATGAAGTAAAGAATCAACCGGTAGTTTGGATCCATTCCCGTTATGGTAGGACGACGGGTAGAGATAGATGGATCATAGGAGGTTATACCGGCTTGGTGGAGAAGGATGGTTTCATCAAAGAGAGCCCCGGCCTTATCAATATACCGGTAAAGGTCTTCACCTTCATTTGGAAGGCGGGCAATGGTGTGGAGATTCTCTTCAGAGAGAAGAATTTGAACCCCATTAATGGAGGTGACAAGTTCGCCATCTTCATTTTTATGGAGGTTTGAGTAAAAAGCTTGAACGAGAGTTGTGTTTATGTGAGGATGAGTGAGAAGCAAGAAGTCATATAGTTGACACTCCTTTAACATATTTGCTGCAGGGGTGAAAGGCTCAAGGAGTTTACTATTTGAGAACCGAGGAGGAAGAATGGTGCGTTTCTCAAATTTTGATAGGAACCTTGTGAGTGCATTTTCAGTTTCAAAGAACAAGACGGAACCGTCTTGGTATGGAAAATTTAAAGGAGGAGGGGCGGTTGAGGCTGATGCGCCATGTTTTGATCGGGAACGTTTTGAAGATCGTCCAGACATGTTAGGAGAAAGACTGCTGGAATTTGACAAAGAAAATAGAAGAGATTTAGCTTTTGAATACTAGAGATAGTGCTTGAGTGGGTGAATGTGAGCTCTTATGATGCCTATTTATAGAGGAAAGGATTATCAAGCATTGAATGGAGATATTTGCTGAGATTTTGGTTTAGGAGCAGTCAGAAAACGGTAAGAATAAAAATTACTGACCGTTAGATAATCGATTATTGAACTGAAATAATCGATTGTATTTACTGTTTGATTGAGATTTTGAATCTGACAAATCGATTCTTGAGTCAAACGGTAAAAAATTTGAATGAAATAATCGATTGTTAAATTTTGGTAATCGATTATGGAGCATTTAAGACCTGACAGGAATCGATTGAGGAGCCAAAAGGTAACAAAAAATTAATATGAAGTAATCGATTGTCAATTCTTGGTAATCGATTATTTAGGGAACTAATTTGATACAGTGAACTTGGAGAATATCAGAATTTGTCAAATAATCGATTGTATGGAAAAAATAATCGATTGTTGTAGAAAGCATTGCTGAATGACTGAGGCGGAAATCGATTATGCAATTTGGGAAGTAAAAAGATTAAACACAGATGCATAATAGTAATAATCAGTCATAAACAATCGATTATTGATACTGATAATCGATGTACTGCACAAAAAATAATCTATTAGTGGCTTTGAAATAGTCGATTATTTTGTGCTAAAAACTTCATAATTCCCCCTACCTTTGGGGTGGTACCTGCAAAATAGATTTAACCATCTCCGACGCTCAAGTTAGTAATTTATAGCGAAATTAATAAATTATACTAGTGTTAACAAGTAATGCCGTGAACTCTTAAGAATTGTGTCCTAGAGTGTTCTTAAGAGAGTTTCGGGTACTTACCTTTTCTCCAACATCGCCAATTACCTGTTCGAGAGGATGATCCTTGATCGTTCTCCACTCGTTAGGCGTACTTATTCCTTTTTCTAATTGTGGCGCTTCTTCCGTTGGTTGTTCCCCAATTTCATTTTTGTTTTCCTTTGAAGGTTCTTCTTGGATTTTATCTTTCAAGCTATCCAAGATACCTGCAAGATCAAAACCGGATTCCTTTCTCGCCAAGCGAGTATTATCTTCGGAAAACACAACATGAGGGGATTCCTCCACAATTTGGGTTCTTTTGTTAAAGATCCTTTATGCTTTGCTACGTGAGGAGTAACCAATGAAAATACCTTCATCCGATTTAGCATCAAACTTACCCAATTGGTCCTTGCCATTATTATGAACAAAACATTTACAACCAAAAACACGTAAATGAGAAATGTTGGGTTTTCTACCCTTATAAAGTTCATATGGGGTTTTCATGAGTATCGGCCGAATTGCTACTCTATTTAAAACATAGCAAGCGGTACTCACGGCGTCCGCCCAAAAGTATTTGGGAATCTTAGCTTCGTCGAGCATGGTTCTAGCCATCTCTTTGAGACACCTATTTTTCCTTTCCACCACCCCATTTTGTTGTGGTGTCCGTGGAGCGGAAAAGGTGTGTTCGATTTCGAGTTCGTCACAAAAATCCGCAAAGAGATTGTGATCAAACTCTCCCCCATGATCACTTCTAATTGAAGTGACGGTCGATTCCTTTTCGTTTTGAACACGCTTAAGGAAATACTTGAAATTTTGAAAAGCATCACTTTTATTTGCAAGAAATAGAGTCCAAGTAAATCTAGAAAAGTCATCAACAATTACAAAAACATATTTATTTTTACCAAGGCTTTCAATACGAGAGGGACCAAATAAATCCATGTGAAGTAATTGCAAAGGTCTAGACGTTGAAATAGTATTCTTGGATTTAAAAGATGCTTTGGTTTGCTTCCCTTTTTGACAAGAATCGCAAATAGAATTATTTTCAAACTTTAAACTGGGAAGACCAACTACTAAGTTTTGAGAAAGAAGCTTGTTCAAAAGATGCATGTTCATGTGTGCTACTATACGATGCCATAGCCAAGAGTTATCCTCTTTGCTTATTAAACAATCAACATATTCGGGTGAGGAGTTTGCAAGATCAACCATATAGATATTATCAATTCTAAAGCCACGAAGTATGATCTTGAAATCATTACATCTAAATACAAGACATTCATCCGAATCAAATAGAGCAAGATTTCCCTTGTCACATAATTGGCTTATGCTCAAGAGATTATGCTTCAAACCTTTCACAAGTAGTATATGTTTAATAGAGGAGTTTTCGTCCTTACCGACCGAATCAATGCCGATGATTTTTCCTTTATTGTTATCACCAAATATGACACTTCCTCCTTCTTTGTGCTCTAGTTGAAGGAATTTGGATTCATCTCCCGTCATGTGTTTGGAGCATCCACTATCAAGGTACCATAGTACACTTGATCCCTTCAAGCACACCTACAAAACAAATTAATGTTCTTTAGGTACCCATGCCATCTTGGGTCCTTGAGGGTTAGGCATGTTATAATGATGCAATTGATTTATATGTCTATGACGAGTAAAGCAAGCGGGAGCAATATGACCAATACGTCTACAATAATGACAAGTCACGTTGGGATTATGCATTTTTCTAGGTACATAGTAACTAGATGAATGAAGGTTGCTTACTCTACTTTGAACACCATTGTTTCTCCTATTATGAGCTCTAGGAGGTTCACAAGTATGTCTAAAATATGCATCATTTCTAGAATATCTATTTCTAGGTGGAGGGTCATTTCTTGGTCTTCTAAATTGTTCAAGGTTTGGCCTAAAATATGCATCATTTCTAGGTCTTCTAGCATTTTCACTGTTTGGTCTAACAAGCAAGTTACTTCTAGGATTTCTACTTCTAGGATAAGCATTTTGGTTATTAGTCCTAGGTTGAGCTCTAGGTTGTTGTGGTTTAGCACCAACCTTTTCTTCATTCTTGAATCCTATTCCATGTTTAGTTGATTTTAGATTAACAAGCACATCATTCAAGTTTTTATGCGAAGAATTAAACTTATCTAATGTGCCTTTAAGTCTAGCTACTTCATTCTTAAGAAGCACACAAGAAGAACAGTTTCTAGTAGAACCTTCAGGTTTATCAGTACTTCTTTTTCCATAAAACTTGTTTTCCTCTTTTAGCTTCTCATTTTTGAAAACCAGTTTTTCTAATTCTTTTTCTTTTAATGAAAGCTGTGTTTGAAAATCTTTTTCTTTTAGAGAAGCGCTTTCTTTAACACTTTTGACAGTTTTTGAAGCTTTGATAAATTCAGCATATAGTTCATCAAAAGCATTTCTCATTTCATCAAGAGTAAAGAAATTTTGAGAAGAGATTTGACTTACCTTGTCTTTGCCGTCTTCTTGAGCCATGAGACATAAATTTGCTGCTTCATCGTCTTCTTCTTCGCTTGCTTCATCTCCGGAATCTCCTCCCCAAGAGATGTATGCACGTTGCTTTTTGAAGGGTTTCTTCTCCTTTTTGATGTTAGGGCAATTTGATTTTATGTGCCCGGTTTCTCCGCATTCATAGCATTTTAGTTGATCGCCTTGCTTTTTGTTCTTGCGTTCATACTCTTTGCGCATGAATTTTTGAAACCTTTTGATAACGAGTCCAAACTCGTTGTCACCTTCCTCATCAATTTGTGGTTGGCTAGCCTTTAGAGCAATCCTTTGCCTTCTTTGATCATCAACAAACGGGTTAAGTATAGTTGATTCATAGGTTTTGAGATTACCTCTTAATGCGTCAATTGTGACATTTGTGATGCCAATGGATTCTTGGATTGCATCGGCCTTTGATCGCCATGCCGGAATGAGACTTCTGAGGATCTTCCGGACAAGTTCTTTATCCGTAAACGTCTTTTTGAGGGCATGTAGATCATTCACGATCATTGAGAATCGCTCAAACATTTCGTCTACTTTCTCTCCTTCCTTCATGTGGAATAGTTCATAAGAGTGAGTTAAGAAATCAATTTTAGCTTCTCGTACCTGGTCGGTTCCTTCGTATGTCACTTCAAGCTTCTCCCATATTTCTTTTGCTGTTTTGCAACATGATATCTTCCTGTAGTCGTTAGCATTAACAGCACAATATAATAAGTTTATAGCTTTGGCATTATTTTGAACCTTACGAATATCCTCCGCGGTATATTCCTCTTCGGTCTTTGGAACCCATTCGTTTTCCACCTTCTTGGTTGGAATTTGGTTTCCATTGGGGAATACTTTCCACAAATGAAAGCTATTTGATTGCACAAAGATTTGCATCCTCTCCTTCCAGTATGAGTAGTTTGTGCCGTTGAATAGAGGAGGTCGTGTAGAGCATTGTCCTTCTTCAATTCCTGCAAAAGAGTCAAGAGTAGAAGCCATGGATGGTTCTCTCAAACGGTTAAGTTTTCATAGAGTTGGGCTCTGATACCAATTGTTAGAAACTACGCTTTACGCTAGAGGGGGGGTGAATAGCGTATTAATAGAATTTAGCGTTTTCTTGCGGAATTTAAACTTTGCAGGAAGTAAAATAAATGCAGAAAAATAAACTTACACAAAGATGTATACTGGTTGGCCACCAACATGGTTAGTCCAGTCCCCGAGAGACTCTCTCGAGATTTTTCACTATCTTGTTAAGCTTACGGGTGCTCAACAAACCGTTACACACTTGAGGACACAATCCTCAAACAGTTGCTCGGAGATCGCAATCTCAAAGACTTCACCCAAGGAAACGCAAGTTCCTTGAAACAAGAGAATCGCAATTCTCTTACAAGTATATAAAATACTTGGACACTCACTTAACTAAAGTACTCCTTATTGAGTAGATATGAGTAAAAGAATATGTTCAAGATCACAACAACTTTAAGCAATAATATGGCTCTCAAAAGCTTTATGAAATGAGTAGAAAATGAAGAACAATTGAATGAAAGCTTATAGCAATGTAATGATCAGTTTGTGTATGTTGTTGTTGTTAAAACACTGAAATGAAGCTGTATTTATAGTTGAAAAAGTTGGTTCAACCGTTGTCTAATTGCCAATTAAGAGTTGCTGATTTTACTCACTGACAATCGATTGTCAAACCCCAACAATCGATTGTCTGCCAGTCAGATCAAAATTCAATCCCAGATTTAACGCTTCACAATCGATTATACATAATCTATAATCGATTACTGGCAATATTCAAAATCAGATAATCGATTACATAATCGATTACTTTAGCAACGTTCTAAAAATCATTTCCGAGTTTTAAGCAAAACATCGATTATATAAAATCTATAATCGATTACTTCAGCAACGTTCTAAAATTCATTTCCAGATTTTAAGCAAAACATCGATTATATAAAATCTATAATCGATTACCTTATGGTATTTGAAAATCATTTGACAACGGTCAGCTTCAACAATCGATTGTCCTTTGCAACAATCGATTACTTGTTATTTTCTGAAAATCATAAAACTTACTGTCTCAGTGATAATCGATTATCTAAAGACATAATCGATTACTTAATTAAATTTAAAATCACTGGAAGACATCAACTCAACACAATCGATCACCATTAGTTCATAATCGATTATTTTGAGTATTGAAAAACTTTACCTCAACAACAATCGATTGTCATTTGTTCACAATCGATTATCATGCAGATTTGGAAAAACCTGATGTTCACTGTCTTACTCACAATCGATTACCATTAATTCATAATCGATTGTCATGCAGTCTTGGCTCAGAAACAATCGATTATCATAAGTACATAATCGATTATTTTAGCCCAGATTTTTGAGGCATGTTTAGAAAACATTTTGTCTAATGTAAATATGCCTGATTTAAAATCTTTTTGACACAGAATTAAATATGCATGATTTTGGAAAATAGTTTTATGAGAGAGGCCATACTATGAGTCAAGTTATAGGATCGAGATTACAATTTAGAACAACTCAATAACAATTAAAAGCTATATCTTGAACTTCAATCTTATTCGCAACCATTGTGCGCTTGTACTTGAATTCCGTCATATATCAATTTTTGCTTCGTTTGTCATTCATCAAAACCTACAAAAGAGTACACGTTTAGTATATTGCATTGAGAACGTGTTTCTAACAGTATTAAGTCCATAAATCATACTTGCCCCTCTTCAATCCTCCTCAAAAATCTCTAAAATCGCTCAATAATGGTGAAATGTAAACCCAAAATCGCCGATATGGTCTTTTAAACATTCTGCCCAGCTATTCAAGATCCTTCTTCGCGAACACGGTCAATGCCTCGCGTTCACAAAGCACAAAATAATGTTGACCACTTTTCCTTCATCGCAAACGCGACTCCCTATATGAAAACACAAAGGCTTAGCTTCACTACCATCGCGAATGCGACATCCACTCTCGAATGTGAAGAACAAATCGACCTGGACCCAGCTGCTCACATTTCCTCTACGCAAACGCAGCATGACCCTCACAAACGCGGTGAGCATTGATCTCAACCCTTCATGAATGTAGGGCCACCTACACGAATGCGAAAGACAACTCCAATATCTCACGTCCTTCCCATTCGTGAAGTGGAACATCCATCACGAACGCGATGGTCAAAAATCTGCTACAAGAACAGCAGCTTTTCAGCAATTTCCTCCAACATGAAATGATCCGTTCAACCACCCTAAAGTCACCCGAGGCTCTCAGGACCTCAACCAAAATATACCAACGCATTCCATAACCTCATTCAAACTTGTTCCAACCTTCTGAACACTTGAAAAGACATCAAAATACCAAATTTACATCGGATTCAAGCCTAAGAATCCCAATAACTTCCAAATTCTGCTTTAGATAAAAAAACGTCTACCAATCCTCGTCTGAATGACCTGAAAAGTTTTATACATGTCCTAAATGACACAATAGGCCTACTCCAACTTCCGGAATTTCATTTTGAACCTTGTATCAAAATCTCACCTATCAACCGGAAAATGCCAAAATTCCATTTTTTCCTATTCAAGCCTAAATTTACCCCGGACCTCTAAAGCACATTCCGATCACGCTTCTAAGTCCTACAAAACCTCCCAAAGTTGTCCAAACCATCAGAATTCTCATCCGAGCCCTTTATCAAATAAGTCAACATCTGGTTGATTTTTCCAACTTAAGCTCACTCAGAAGAGACTGAGTGTCTCAAACCTTACCAAAACCTTTCCGAACACGAGCGAACCAACCCGATAACACATAATATAGCTAAACAAGGTAATAAGAAGCATAAATGGGGAAACAGAGCGGCAACTCATGAAATGACCGGCTGAATCGTTACATCCTCCCCCTCTTAAACAAATGTTTGTCCTCAAACGAGTCGAGAAACATACCTCAAGCCTCAAATAGGAGAGGATACATGCATTGCATCTGCCGCTTGGTCTCCCAGGTAGCTGCTCTGTGCTGAAATCCAAAACATGAGACAGATGGCCAATGTACTTTTGGAAACATGAAATATCGGATGTACACTCGACAAGATAGGTGGCAAAACAAGCCCATAAGCCACCTCCCCAATCCTTCGAAGCACCTCAAAAGGCCTAATGAACTGAGGACTCAATTTATTCTTCTTCCAAAATTTCATGACACCCTTCATGGGTGAAACTTTAATAAAACCTTCTCACCAACCATGTAGGACACATCCTGAACATTCCTGTCAGCATAACTCCTTCGTCTCGACTGCACAGTGCAAAGCCTCTCTTGAATCACTTTCACCTTGTCCAAAGCATCCTGCATCAAGCCTGTACCCAATAACCTAGCCTGACTCAAATCAAACCAACCAACTGGAGATCTACATCGCCTCCCGTACAAAGCCTCATATGGAGCCATCTGAATACTTGACTGGTAACTATTCTTATAAGTAAACTCAATAAGCGGTAGAAAATGATCCCATGACCCTCCAAAATCAATGACACAAGCACGTAACATATCCCCCAATATCTCAATAGTGCACTTAGACTGCCTGACTGACTGAGGGTGAAAAGTTGTGCTCACCTCAACCTGAGTACCCAAATCTTGCTGCACAGACCTCCAAAACTATAAAGTAAACTGTGTGCCTCAATCTAAAATGATGGAAATAGGGACACCATGGAAACAAACAATTTTCTGGATATAGATCTCTACCAACCGCTTTGAAAAATAGGTAGTACATATGGGAAAGAAGTGTGGTAACTTGGTTACCCGATCCATAATCACCCAAATAGTATCGAACTTCTTCAAAGTCTGTGGGAGCCCAACTACAAAGTCCATGATGATCCACTCCCACTTCCACTCTGAAATATCCATCTGCTGAAGCAAGCCACCTAGTATCTGATGCTCATATTTTACATGTTGACATTCGAGACACCGAGTTACAAATCCCATAAGGCACTTCTTAATTCTCCTCCACCAGTAATGCTGTCTCAGATCCTGATATATCTTTATGGTACCAAGATGAATAGAATACCATGAGCAATGGGCCTCCTCCAGAATCAACTCCTCAAGCCCATCTACATTGGGCACACATATCCGGCCCTACATCCTCAATACCCCATTATCATCAGTTGTCACATCTCTAGCATCATAGTGATGAACTTTATCGTTAAGGACAAGCGATAAGTTAGGATTTTAACGTGTTTTATGCCACTATTTACCTATGCGAGTGTAATATGCTACAAAAAAGTCCCAAAATGCTCACAGGTTGTGCTTGACTGCAGATTTAAGCGACAAGGTGACAAAATGTCAAAGATCAGCTCAAAAAAGAGTGAAACCTTCTCAAGTATCAAAGACCAAGAAATCCAAAGGGAGAAGGCCAATGCAGACTGCGCTAAAGCGACTGTGGCCGCTCTAGAAGGTTTAGAGAGTTGTCATATTCAAGACGGAGGCAACGCAGGCACGGAACGATTGTCGCAGCCGAGGTCAGGTTCTGTGGCCTCGCTACTCTTTTGTATGGTTTGTGGAGCAGAATTTTAGAGAGCTCAAAAATTTCCAACTCCAAGCAATGTGGTCCACGGTCGTACTTGTGCGGACTGCGCCAACTCCCACCACGGCCATGGTGCACTTCTACACGGTATGGGGTCATCAACTTCAGAGAAGTAGAAACGTGAAGTCCAAGAGCCAGTGCGGCCGTGGTCTATTTTGTGCGGCCCGCACTGACCTTGTAGGGATATTTTTGTCTAGTTTTTCCAGCCTAGAATAAATAGAATATTTTACCATTTTTAGCTCAAGTTGTATATTCAGAAACACATCTAAGCACCTGGGAACAATATTGTAGCCATTTTTTGCATGTTTGGTCTTTATTAACAATACATTATTGTAGTTTCTTCTTAGTAATTAATTAATATGTTTAGCTCTTCATCTAATTCTTATGCTCCTTCTTTAAATATTTATAGCTAAACCTATTAGCTAAGATTGTGGCTCAATCCTAGTATGGGTAATTGATGGGTGTTGCCATCTAGGGTTAGATTGATAATGGGTGTTTGCTATTTAGGTTGATTTTATGTTTTTATTTGGGAATTGGTGGTTGCAAACACTGATTCAAGTTTAGTAGGTTTAACTATTCTTCAGAAAGAGAGTCTATGATCCAAAAATTGACCTAACAAGGAATTGGGATGGACCCATCAGAAATGGTAGTCCCAGTTAACGGGTTAAATCTCGAGAGAGTAATAACCCTACTTGAACCCTAGTTGCTTGGTCTAATTGCCCTACCCAATTAGTTTCGAGAGAGTCAATTGGGAAAAATCACTCTCTATACCGAGAGGTGTGAGAGTGGGTACAAATGTGTAATGTTATAGCATAAGCCCCAAACATGTCAACCTATATTGATAGTGATGGTATTCTTTGACTAGGTGACGGGTCATGTGTACGAGACATAGATGGTTTAAGACGAGTTATCCCTGAGGAGCTCACAATTCTTGATATACTATACATTCGAGGTCCAATAAGGTGTACCATGACTAGAAGAAAATTATATTTGTGAGAAAGAAATAATGAATTTCAAAGTTTCTTAACTTCTATCTAACTATTTTGACTTGTTAGCATGTCAAGGCAAGCATTTCGACTTGCAGGACCATTACAACAACTCGAGATTCCAAAGTAAAAATGGAATATAGTTACAGTGAAGTTCATGACAATACTACCACAAACAATAAGAAGTTATGAGTATATGTGTGAAATTTTAAATTGTGTTTATAGTAGGCATACTTCTTACTAGTCAATACTTTTATGTGAGGTTATATATACATAGATAACATAAACTGAAAATTGTCTGACTCCATAGGATTTCATTTTCTATCATTTTTGAATGAGGATCACAATTTACTTCAGGATTTTGAAAACCACTCCAGGAACCATTGGGTACAATGAAGTAGATCATTGTAAGGTATTTCATGTACATGCAACTGAGTAATCAGAGCATACTATATAGGTCTTGGAAAATACATTAAGAGCTTGCATTTTTTTTTTTTTTGAGATAGGTGAGATGCTTACCTAGCAGTATCTTGTAGTCAAGCATCTGTATATATTCATGTATGGTAGGTGGTATCTTTATTTATGGGATTGTTTGAAGCTGGTGATGCTAAGTTATTGGGACCAGACCTAGTACATAAAGTAATTGATGAGGTTCGGTTTATCAGGTAGAGATTACTCATAACTCAATGCCCACAAAAAGCCTTATGTAGATAACAGGAGAAAAGACTTAGTGTGACAATTGAGATTAGAATGCTTCTACGAGTCTCCGCTATGAAAAGTTTGATGCGATTAGAAAAAAAAGGTAAGTTGAGCTCGATTCTTATAGGACCGTACGAGATACTTGAATAGTGGATCATATCGTGTGGCACTTCCTCCTGAGTTGTTTCTTATTTACCCAATGTTTCATGTCTCCATGCACAGAAAATGTATATCAGACTCATCTCAAGTGCTTGAAGCACGAACTGTACCAGTAGATGAAAAGATCTCTTACGAGGAGAAGCCAATGGCTAATGTTGTTAGACAAGTAAGAAAGCTACGATTAAAAGAAATTAAGTTCATGAAACTCTAATGAAAAAATCATACAGCTGAAGAAGCTACATGGGAAGTGGAAGGTGCTATGCGAGTCAAGTATCCTCCATTATGTCAGTCCATAGGTATATACCTGAGCTCAATTCAGGGACTGAATTTCCCAAGGGGAGAGAATGTAATATCCCAGGTCATTCAAAGAGTAAGTAATTAACTAACAAAAATAATAAATTAATAAATAAAAGAAGAAATACATAAAGAAAGTTAGTGGACCTAGCCCATCTGAAGACTAGTGGCATAAGCGCAATATATAAAGGACAAAAAAATAAAAGAAGCTCTAATTAGAGAGTTTTTGGATTTAAGAACTTAAAAATTAGAAGAAGGCATATATAGGTAAAACGAAAATAAAGCAGAGAAGTTATTGGAAGAAATCTTCGATCGATAAGAATCAAAAGAGGTTGCTGGTGCAGTCTTGGTACCGAAAACTCACATCCAACTGAATAATTTTATATATTTTTATGTCTTATCGATAAGCTCTAGGAAATTATATGTATTCCTTCTTACTTAGAAACAATATTACTGTATACACACGATTTTATGGGACAAAGTAAGTATGAGGTAGAGATTTAATTAAGAGTTTAAAAGATAAAGTTAGGGAAATTGGGAGAAATGCATAAGACTTTTTTTCCATGAATTAACTAGGTATATTATATGAATATGTTGTAATTAACACATTTTGAATTAGTTTAAATCACCAGTAGCACGAGTAAGTATAAATTGAAACATAAAACGTGAATAAGTATAAATTGACGAATTAAGAGTCAAACATGAAACCCAGGGATTGACTAGTCTAAATTAGCTATGAATTAGCTTAAACAAGGAAAACTAGCACAAGAGCGATGTTGATGCGGTTATAGATTAATTGAAGAAGTTGTATGGATCACTCGCGGTGGCGAGTTTGATATTTTGATATGAGTACTATGAGTAGTAATCTTACTGCAATTTGTATTTCTACAACTAGCATGATTTACATATGATTTAATATGAAAATGTTACCGACTATTTTGAATTTTCATATGGGACAAGTCCTTTACTCTATATGATACCACCATATTTATTTGAGATGATTACAGTTATTTTGAATATTCTCATTGTTACTGAATATGTTTTACCGTTACTTGATATAAGATTTACCGTTATCGAAATGAAATTACATGATTTGATAAGAACTGAAATGCCTTATATCATCTTAAAATATTTTCCTACGAGGATTTACTAATTACAAAGACAAGTATAAATGGGAGGAGACTTTGAAGGATCTTGTAGCTAACAGCAGGTTCGTTAGACCTGGTGCACGTTGTATTTATATATTATCGATTACAATTATAGCTCTCGCTAGTGGGGAGGTAGAACTAGCATACAATTATAATTTTACCTCTATTAGGGACCTATAAGTTATATTTGACTTGTCACGATCTGAATTTCTCACCTTTTGGGCCGTGATGATGTCTAACATTGAGCTCGCTAGACAAGCCAACGTCATAGTTTATTACACCATTTTTTGTTTATCTTTCAGATATAAATGACTTAGCAAGATGAATTAATAGGATTAATGGGGAAGAAAATAATTTAAAAGCTTAACTTGAACATTAACAAAATCCGAAATAACATCTACACAGAATTGGAGTCACAATTCACGAGTCTACGATTACTACAAATAATGGTCTGAAAGAAAAATATACATATGTTCCGAAGGAAAAGTAAAACTAGAATACAGTAAAGATAGAAGGGATTGCCAAAGCCTGCGGACGCCTGCAGGACTACCTTGGGTCTCGTGAACTGAAGGTAGCACCCTCGAACTCGAATTAGCCACTAGCACTCAAATCAACACAGGAAGTTCAAAGTGCAGTATTAGTGACACTGAACCTATATACTGGTAAGTACCGAGCCTAACCTCGACGAAGTAGTTGCAAGGCTAAGAAGGGGCATACAATATATATAACCTGCAACGGTTTATACTAATCGGAAAGGAAATACAGAATGTACATAAATAATAACTGAAAGTAATTAAATCTTGAATCCAACTGGACCACTAGTACTTTTTTATCTGTAACCAGTACTTATGAGCTTTTCAATATCTCGGTATTAGACTTTCAATAGAAACACATGCGCTGAAACATAACTGATGCTGCGCGCATCTCGATCCCATCATATAAACAATATCAGTATGAAAAATACAGCAATAACATCATAACTGTTCAACAACAATAATATCAACATTCTCCCTTATTCCTCTTTGTTGAGGTATGCAGCCCAATCCCATCTGTCTTCCCGTATTACTCCTTGTTGCGACGTGCAACCCGATCCCACGACACAATTGTTTTCCTCCCTTATTCCTCATGTTGCAGTGTGAAATCCCATCACAACATATAAATATATCAACACCAATCACAAAGAGAAAATGTAAGGGTCATCATAATGCCTATCTCTTATATGCTCAAAAATTAAAGTCCGAATGACTATGTAAGCTAAAACACGACTGGGCTCAGAAACATCCAACCTCATGAACTTATTGGCTAAAGCCTGAACATCCAAAGCAAGCGGTCTCTCACCGACTAGAATATACGCTGGGATGCCCATGCTGGCTGACTTCCTACTCAAAGCATCGGCCACTACATTGGCCTTTCCCGGATGATACAAGATGGTGATATCATAGTCTTTAAAACCCTCAACCACCTTCTCTTCCTCAAATTGAGCTCCTTTTCCTTGAAAAAATACTACAAACTCTTGTGAACTGTGAACACCTTACATGGCACGCCATATAAATAAGGACTCCAAATCTTCACCGCGTGAACAATGGCTACTAGCTCCAAATTATGAACTAGATAATTCTTCTCGTGAATCTTTAAATATCACGAAACATATAAAATAACCTTACCATTCTGCATCAACACTGTATCAAGTCCAATACAAAATATATCACAATACACTGTGTATGGCCCTGACCCATAGGCAAAACCAACACTGGTGTTGTAGTCAAAGATGTCTTGAGCTTCTGAAAGCTTGCCTCAAACTCGGACGACCACCTAAACTGGGCACCCTTTTGGGTCAACCTGGTCACCGGGGCTACAATAGATGAAAACCCCTCCACAAACCGATGGTAATAACCCGCCAAAGCTAAGAAACTCTGAATTACTGTAGCAGATGTAGGTCTAGGCTAGTCCTTAACTGCCTCAATCTTCTTAGGATCCACTTGAATACCCTCTACTGATACAACGTGACATGGGAATGCTACTAAACTAAATAAGAACTCATATTTTGAAAAGTTTGCATACAACTGACTGTCTCTCAAAGTTTGGAGAACGAATCAAAGATATTGCTCATGCTCCTATCAGCTGCAAGAGTAGATCAAAATGTCATCAATGAAGACAGTCACAAAAAAATCCAAAAAAGGCTTGAACACCCAGTTCATCAAATCCATAAAAGTTGTTGGGGCATTTTTCAACCCAAATGACATCAATAAGAACTCATAATGCCCGTACCAAATGAGAGAATGTGTCTTAGGGACATCGGACACCCTAATCCTCAACTGATGGTAGCCAGATCTGAAATCTATCTTCGAAAATACCTTGGCACCCTAAAGCTGATCAAACAAATTATCAATCCTAGGCAATGGATACTTGTTCTTGATGGTGACCTTGTTCAGCTGCCAATAATCTATACACATCCTCATCGACCCATCTATCTTCTTGACGAACAACTCCAGCGCAACCCACAACTAGACACAAGGTCTAATAAAGCCCATATCAAGTAGGTCTTGCAATAATTCTTTCAGTTCTTTCAACTCTAGCGGGGCCATACAATATGGTGGGTAGTAATGGGTTGAGTTGCCAGAGCCAAATCAATGCAAAAGTCAATATCCCTATCGGGTGGAATCCCCGGCAAGTCTAAAGGAAATACCTCTGAAAACTCACGAACAACGGGCACAGAATCCATAGAAAAACCTCAGCACTAGAATCGTAAACATATGCCAAATTTGCCAAATACCCTTTTTGAATCATATACCGAGCCTTCATATATGTTATAACCCTGCTATTAGAATGATCAAGAGTCCCTCTTCACTCCAAATGAGGCAACCCAAACAGTGGTAAGTTCACAGTCTTATCATGATAGTCCAAGATAGCACGATAAGGGGATAACCAATCCATCCCCAAAATGACATTGTAGACTACCATATCGAGAAGTAGGAGATCTATACATGTCTCAAAACCCCCCAATAACAGCCACGCCTAAACAATGGACACGGTCTACAATAATAGAACTACCCACCGATGTAGACAAATAAATAGGAGCACTCAAAGAATTATGAGCAATATACATAGGAGTATGTAGACCCTGGATCAAATAAGACAGAAGCATCTCTGCTGCATACTAAAACTGTACCTGTGATAACGGCATCGGATGCCTCAGCCTCAAGCCTGGTTGGGAAAGTATAACACAGGGGATAGGCCCCACCACTCTGAACTATCTCTCCAGGATGGCCTCCTACTGGCTGGCCTCCACCTCTAGCGTCCTAGCCTCTACCATTAACGACTTGACCTCGACCTCTAGCGGGTTGACCCATGCCTCTGGCTCCCTGACTCCTACCTATAGCTGGCTGGACGGGTGGTGCCGGAATCGTTGCATGAGAACTCTGATGTTGCGACTGAATACCCACTAATCATGAGTAAGCCCTCCAGATATGACCATATTCATCGCACTCAAAAAGTCCACTTAAATATTGTGGCTGAGAAAACTAAGACCGACCCTGGTAGGCCGACTGACCATGATAATAGCTTTGAAAAGGAGGTGCTTTGATATGAGCTAGCTGTCCTTGAGGAGGTACGTATGAACCATGCCTTCCTGAAGCTCCATGAGATGCCTGAAGTGTTGAGTGAAATGTCCTGGGAGGATGGCCCTTACCAAAAGAATCTCTTCCTTCAGACGAAGCACTATTGAACCTACCCGAATGACGAGGCCTTTTATCATATCCCTGACCACTCCCCTGAGATAGAACTGCCTCCACTTCCCGGGCCACATTAATCGCATCCTAGAAAGAAATCTCGCTCGCGGTCCTTTTAGCCATCTCCAATCTGATAGGCTAAGCGAGCCCTTCAATAAACCTCAACACCTCTCCCTTTCTCTCGGTGGAAAGTATAAGAAAAGCATGACGGGCCAAGTCAATAAATCTGGTCTCGTACTGAATGATGGTCATAAAACCCTGCTGGAGATGCTCAAACTGCCTATGATATTTCTCTTTTTGAGTGACACGAAGAAACTTCTCTAGAAATAGTTGAGAAAACTAATCCCAAGTCAGAGTAACCGACCCAGCTGGTCAAACCAAATAAAAATCCCTCCACCATTTCTTAGCAGAACCTGATAAGCGAAAAACAGTGAAACCGACCCCATTGGTCTCCACTATCCCCATGTTCCAAAGAACCTCATGGCAACTGTCCAAATAGTCTTAGGGGTCCTCTGAAGATGTACTGCCATAGGTAGTAGCAAAAAGCTTAGTGAACCTGCCCAACATCCACAAAGCATCAGCAGACGTAGCTGCTCCATCACAAGTCTGAGCTACCACACCCGGCTGAACTACTCCAACTGGTTGAGCTGCTGGAGTCCGAAACTGAAAAGCCATCTACTACGGAGTTTGGGTAGCAGGAGTCAGTGCTCATTTCCCAGCCCAAGAGACGCTGCCTGGGTGATCAAGCGGTACTTGTTCTCACCATCTACGAAAGAACGGAGTGAAAGTTCAATTGCATTGAGAAATCAAGTCACACGATTGGAAAGAATAGATGTAATGTTTTCCTACACTCTCTAGCCTCTATGGGACAAGCACATACGTCTTTGTACCAATCTCTTAGACTCTACGTAACTTGTTCATGAATTTTGAGACCTAAGCAACCTAGAGCTTTGATACAAACTTGTCACGACCCGAATTTCTCACCTTCGGGGTCGTGATGGCACCTAACATTGAGCATGCTAGCAAAGCCAACTATTACACCATTTTTCCTTTATCTTTCAGATATAAATGACTTAGAAAGATAAATTAACAAAATTAAATGCGGAAGAAAATAATTTAAAAGCTTAACTTGAACATTAACAAAATCTGAAATAACATCTACCTAGAACTGGAGTCACAATTCACGAATTGTCTATAATTACTACAAATAATGGTTTCAAAGAAAAATATAAATTTTTTCCGAAGGAAAAGTAAAAACAAAATATAGTAAAGATAGAAAGGGATGCCAAGTCCTACGGACGCCTGCAGGACTATCTTGGGTCTCCTGAACTGAAGGTAGCAACCTTGAACTCGTATCAGCACTAGCTCTGAAATCTGAACAGGAAGTGCAGAGTGCAGTATCAGTACAATCGGCCCGATGTACTGGTAAGTGCCGAGTCTAACCTCAACGAATTAGTGATGAGGCTACGACGAGGCATACAACATATATAACCTGCAATAGTTTATACTAAACAAAAAGGAAATATAGAATGTACATAAAAAATAACTGACAACAATTAAATCTGGAATCCAACTGTACCACTTCTACTTTTCAGCTATAAACAATCCTTAGAAGCTTTTCACTATCTCATTAATAGACTTTCAACAGAAACACATGCTCTAAAACATAACTAATGCAACGCGCATTCCGATTCCACCATATAAACAACATCAGCATCAAAAATCAAACAATAACAGTATCAGTGTTCAACAACAACAGTATCAACATTCCCCCTTACTCTTTCTTGTTGCAGCGTGCAACCCGATCCCACATGTCCTCCTTTATTACTCCTTGTTACGGCATGCAACCCGATCCCACCAGACAATCATTTTTCTCCCTTATTCCTCCTGTTGTAGTGTGTAACCCGATCCCAACATTTAAATATATCAACACCAATCACAAAGAGAAAATAACAAAAAATTTCACAAGTTAGCTCAATTTCCACGTTTCTACACTTCAACTCGTATAAAGGGGTTATCACTATGATTACGAACTTCACCGATGAAGGCTAAACAGAAAGACCAACCAAAGTGGGCCAACAACTCAACACAAACTAACGATATAACTAAACAGAACCCTAAAATAATTAGACATTCCAAGTACGAGGACAACAAATAATATAAAGCAATTAGGCATAGAGACATTTATGGAAAATAGCAATTAAGGCATTGAACATTTAAGAAGGTAGAAATTAATACAAGGAATGATATAATAGGAAACGGGGAAGGGAAACATCTAAACATGGTAATTTTGGTGGCGCATAGATACTTTTCACTGCACCTATACGTCATAAACATGAAATTTCACGTAGCAAATAAGTCGAGGATTCTTATTCCCTCAAGTCAACGTTAGACCAAACACTTACCTCAAGGCAACAGGTAATTCAACACTCAACCACCGCTTTACCTCTGGATTTCACCACCAATTCACTCATAATGGATTTTGAAATAAAATCATGTAAAAATATGTTATGGATTGAAGAAAACAAGATAGAAATTACTAACTAATGATTTGGAGAAGAATCTTTTGTTGGAAAATCTCCCAAGAGAGATTAGGGTTTGAAAGAGTTTAAAAATCGATGAAATCTCATCAAAAATCACACTTATCAGGTGCAAATGTTGCAATTGCGGCTAGGAGTTTGCAATTGCAAACCCTGAGAATTTCTATTACCATTGCATTTACAGAGGAATTTTTGCATTTGCGACAACTAGAAATTTCTGAGGGCTTCGCATTTGTGAAGAAATGCTCGCAAATGCGAGCAAGGCAGGCCAGGGCTTATTTCGCAATTGCTAACTACCCCTCATAATTTCCAAACTATCACACCTTGCAACTACGATCCCTGATCTCGCAATTGCGAGATCAGAGGCTAGCACCAAATATGCAACCTACAACAATTTTCATATATCCAAATTCACTCCGTAGCCTATCCAAAACTTAGTCGAGCCGTCGGGACTCCGAACCAAACATGCACGCAAGTTTAAAAACATCATATGGACTTGCTCGCGATCAAATCATCAAAATAACATCAACAATTACAAATTAAACCTCAAATTCATGAAATTATCCAAGAATATCAAAATTTATGTTTTCTCAACTATGTCCGTTTTATACCAAACCAATTCCAATTCTTACAAAATTTCATAAACTCAACTTAATTATTATTTTAAACTAGTGTTGGGCTCCGGAATCAAGAAACGGCCCTAATACCATCATGAAAATGCATCATTTCACTTCTAAAAACCTTTATATTTTCCGGCAAAAAAGTTTCTTTAAAAATTTATTTCTCAGGCTTGGAAACTCGGAATTTGATTCCAGGTATACGCTAAGGTCCCATATTTTATTACCAATCTTATCGGACTGTCCGATTATAGGTCCGGGTACGTTTACCGAGAATATTGACGAAATTCAAATTTCACCAATTTTAAAGACCAAATACAATATTTCTAAAATTTCACGTAAACGCTTCCTGAAACGCGCCCGGACTGCACATGCAAATTGAGGTAAGACAAAAAGAGATTTTCAAGGTCTCGAAATGCAGATTTGACTTCTAAAACAAAAGATGACCTTTAGGGTCATCAGATTCTCCACCTCCAAAACTATCTTTCGTCCTCGAATGTATATAGATAAGTATAAATGGGAGGAGACTTTGAAGGGTCCTTAGGTAACGGCAGGTTCATTAGACCTGGTGTACCTTGTATTTATAGATTATTGATTACAGCTATAGCCATCGCTAGTGGGAAGGTAGAACTAGTATACAGTTGCAGTTTTTCCTTGAGTAGGGACCTACAAGTTATATTTGACTCCTTTTACGACGGGGTCCACACAGTGATATAGATTACATGATCCTTTCTTGAAAACCTTGCAAACAAAAAGATTTGCTATGAGACAGTGTGTACCATGTTTATTATCAATTTGTTAAATTGATTTCTATCACAGGAAGTATATGAATAGACTGATTATATTTACCGTTTTTTAGAGGCCATTTTATTTTTATGATAGTTTCTGATTATTATTAAATAGGAAGCTTTCTGACTTATCCCCAATTAAAAATGATTGTGGTTAAGTGTTATTACTAACTGAACTAGAAACTAACTCACCGCTTTTTTTTTACAGAGACAGTAGTTGACACGAGCGAGAATTTTATTAATTAGAGTACGCGAATTGATAGTTCCTGGTGAGTCCCGCACTTGTTCGCGTGGGCAAAGAGTTTATTTATTTGTTATCGTCTTTTCTTATGAACTCTTAGATTCGATCCATAGTCATTTTTATTAGTGTCATGAGCATTCACTCGTTATATTAAACTAGCTACTTGTATTGTACTTCTTTCCATATTTTTTAGATGAGTTTAATATTATTATGTTGATAAGGTTGGTTAAATTTATAAAGACTCGTTTTGATTAGTTGGTAAAGATTGTGATTGATATAAGTGAATATGGATTGGTTGTTATTTGTCTATAAGATAGGAAAACTTTTGGATAGTCCTAAATAAGAGAAATCTCACGCGGATTTTCTTTAAAATATCAATGAGGCTTACTTGGGGGAACTTGCTCCCAAGCGTCGGTCATGTTCCTAAATTGGGTCATAATAATAACATAATATAATATTTTATTAATTGCATAATTGAATAGGTGTCACAATCCAAAATCCACTAAGGGTCACGATGGCGCCGGACACTGCTCTCAGGCAAGCCAACCAAATTAGTTAATCAAATTCTCATTCTACTACCTTGGAAAACTAGGATTTTCCTTCAAAACTTAGTAATTTAAAAGATAATTGCCTCAATGTAATTTTAAATTATAAGCCGTCATTACAAAATACTTTCAAACTATCCCAGAACCCGGTGTCACAAGTGCATGAGTAATTTCTAAGAGATCGAATAAAGTACAATAACTGTCCGGAACACAAAAAGAGACAGAAGATAAATACAAATAATTGAAGAGACTCCGCTGATTGCGGATTGCCTTGAGAAAATACAGCTCACCTAGTCTCCGTGTCAACCATGTCGCGATGCCACTAAGCCACTAGAATTGCATATACATGTGCGACAAAAATGCACAAAAGTGTAGTATGAGTACGTAAACAACGTGCACTCAATGAGTATTCCCTCTAATCTCGAAGAAGTAGAGACGAGATAGTCGACTTCAATACATACTAGTGGTCCAATAGTGAGGTCAGTAATACATTAATTTATGGATTTCTATAAACATGATTTTAGTCCAAATAGAAGGAAAACATTAATTCTATTATAGGAGTTTTCCAAAATTTGTTTTCGCAATTATCCAAATATTTTCAAGCAATGAAGAGGCAATAATAACTTAATTAAGTTCAAGGCAGCAATACAAGCATGCGCATATTATGCCGAGGCGACGGTCCGATCCAACAGAAATAAACTGTGCACTTGTCGAGGGTCGACGGTGCGCCTATAGATGCATCTATTTAATCTGCCGAGGCGTCCAGCCGCTTCCAAAATAAACACACACAAACAGACAACCAATCAAGAAGTCAACATGGAGCAATTATCAAAAGAAACACCAATTCTCTTTAATAATTTAGAAAAATGAAGTTTAAACCTTTTTAGAAATTCGTTTACTAATTTAATGTGGTTTAAGCAGTTCAAGCTATCGATAGGTTCGTAAGAAATCCAAGTACAGCATGCTATTGGGTCCTAACTACCCGGACAATAGCATAATAGTAACTATGCACGGACTCGCGTCACCTCGTGCGTACGTAGCCCCACAAATAGTAGCACATAATCAATTATTTCACCTATGGGGACAATTCCCTCTTACAAGGTAAGAAAGGAGACTCACCTCGCTTCGAAGATCCATAACCGGCATTCCACGCCCTTTCGAAGACTCGAATGATGCACAATGCTTCAAAACTAGCCAATAAATATGCAAATTCATTAATATATACTTAATTACTCATTATATCCAATTGTAGAAATTCCTAACCCCGATCGAAAAGTTGACAAAAACACCCTCGGGCCCACGTGCCCAGAAATCCGAAATGTTTCGAAGATAAACTTTACCCATAAACTCACGAACTCAGATATATGATTCTTTCTAAATTTCATATCCAAAATCGTGGTCAAAATCCAAAAATATCAAATTTCTAGGTCTTCCCTCAAACCCCAAGTTTTTTTTTCCACAAATTCCTTGTTTAAATCCATATATAAACTTTGTATTTAACTCAAAGCTAGCATAAATTACTTACTCATGACGAGTGGTGAAAATGGTACCTCAAAGTTGCTCCCCATCGGCTCCAATGGAAAAAAATGGGGTTGAATTGAACCTAACCCTAGATCTTAAAAGACCTCACTGCCTTAGCTATTTCCGCACTTGTGATCCCTCGATCGCTTCTGCGGTTCCGCAGGTGCAGTTAAAATGCCGCTTCTATGGTCCTCCCCAGGCTTCCCTTTTTTGCTTCTGCGACATAGTTTCCGCAGATGCTGTCCCACTTTTGCGGAACCCTAGCCACATCTGCGACCCACTCCAAGCTGCCCCTATTCCGCTTCTGCGACCAGCCTTCTGCAGATTTGGTCCAACTTTTGCGGAACCTTGACCGTATCTACGATCCTCGAGACCCTAACCAAAATCCGCTTCTGCGGCTTCGTTTCTCGCTTCTGCGGGGCTGCTTCTGTGGTTCACGCACCACAGAAGCAGTTATACCAGTAACCAAACCCTTCAGCTATCCAAAAATTCTAAATTTTGATCCATTAATCACCTAATATCCACCTGAGGCCCCCCGGACCCCAACCAATCGTACCAACCAGTCCCATGACATGTTACGCACTTGCTTGAGGCATCAAATAACATCAAAAGATGCTAAAATCATGAATCGACCCCCAATCCAAGCTTTATGAACTTTAGAACTTCCAACTTCTAGTTTCGATGCTTAAATCTATAAAATCACGTCCGATTGACCTCAAATTTTGCACAAAAGTCATATTCGTCATTCAAGTCCTACTTCAACTTCCGGAATCAGATTCCAACCCCGATATCAAAAAATCCACTTCCAGTCAAACCTCTCAAAAACCTCCGAATTTCTATCTTTAGCCAAATGGCTTCAACATGACCTACGGACCTCCGAATTCACTTCCGATCGCGCTCTTAACTCCAGAATCACCAAATGGAGCTACTCCCAGACTCAAAATCCCAAATGGATATCATTTCACTGAAATGCACTTCAACCCGAACTTATGAATTTTCTTTCAAAATGCTACTTTCCACAATAGGCGCCAAAATGCTCCCAGATCATCCAGAACCTGATCTTGGCATACGCCCAAGTCCGAAATCATCATACAAACCTGCTGGAACCTTCAGATCCCGATTCCGAGTTCGTTTACTTAAAAATCCAAGCTTAGTTAATTCCTTCGACCTTAAGCTTATAAAATGAGAATTCTCTGTCCAAATCAACTCTGAACTTCCCAAAACTTGATTCCGACCACGCGTACAAGTCATAATGCCTGAAATGAAGCTTTTCATGGCCTCAAACCGCTGAACGACGCGCTAGAGCTCAAAATGACCTATCGAGTCGTTACATTCTCTTCTAGTTAAATATACATTTGTCCTCGAACGTGCTGAGAACTACACTGGATTTGCCTGAAATCAGTGTTCAACTTCTCATGCACCTTCCCGGGCTACGACAACTTGGTTGAGCACATTAGCTCGATAAATTCTAAAGATATTCCCTTCTATTCAAGAAAATAGGCCCTTGAGCCCAATTCCAACATCCAGAATTCTATGCCAGACCTGCTTCAAATATATGCTCGCCGCAGCAATAACTACCCATAGCCCTAAAACATGACCGCATACCTTAGCTGAATTCACAACTTGCTCTACTCCTATGTCCACAATAACATTCTCTGATCAATTTAATCAAGATTCCTCGAATCTGATACTCTCATTGCACCTCATGACCAACATAGGTCTTGCTCTAATTCTTACAATACCTTCATGACGAAGAGATGAGTAGAAACTCATGAACAACTGCAGAATCAAAAAATCATTAGGTCTACGTCCCTGACAAAAACTATCACCTCATTCTGAACCAAATAATGGTCTTATCTCAATAATATACTTCATATAGTCGGATTGCACTGACCCTAGATCAAGGGATCTCGTCTCATCCGATACAACTGCTCAGGTAATAAGCCACTCTAGACATTATCAAAAGTCTCATATGATGCTACCATGTGCCAATAGGCCACCAAATTGAACACGATACAAAAGGAAAATGAACTCTGGAAGGAATTACCTAACTCTCGCACTAATATGGACTTTCCTTAGAAAACAGGAAGCAAGGCATACAAAAATAGCATATAGAAAACTATGCTCAACATCACACTGTTGTGTCGCGCAACCCGATCCAAATAACATACACATGGCGGTGTGGCACCCAATCCACACATAGATCTCGCATAAGGAAATCGCACATCGAGCTAAATTTTCTCATTACGATAAAATATCGAATATCAATCACGAGCACGCTAGGTGCATAATACCATCCCAGAGGGGACATATAGCACTACAAGCTACAAAACTCAAGCAGAACTGAGGTGTGACATACAATCTAAATTTCAAGAGCCATTTGGCTAATATAACATCATTTCTTCGCGGATCCTCAACATATAAGCAATTTCTCAAGCAATCGCAAAACTCACATGGCACAATACATCACTACATGAAATATCTGGCAATGAAACAACACCCTGAATACTCAACCATAAGGAGCGCATTACTGAAATGAACACGTTTGGCCTAATATAGAGCCCATATTCACATTGAATCAACCTACCGACCTCAAGCCGATTCTAATTGCACTGACTAGGATAATAACCTTTTCGAGGCCCATAATAACCCTTCTTTCTGCTCATATCACATAAGAACAGCGCTCATAGCTGGAGCGAACCTCCACAGTCCATAACCCAATAACCAAAGTGCCCTCCATGCATAAATTCTCAAATTAACGATATTATCATAACCTTCATAAATTCTTAATCAATCCAGTAACTGCCTGTCACACTTATACAACCTTCCTGTGGGACACATTCCCACAACCTACCGTAACAATTACCTGGGCTATACCTCTAAGCCACCAGTCGCACCAACGCTGAAAGGCGATCAAGAATCATTAACCATAATACAAGCCCTTTATTACAAAAACACCGATCTCAGGTGACGCCGAAGACAATACCAACTTACTTGTAACATCAAAACTCCTTTCCTGCTCATCCGAGCCTATGACATCCTTGTCCACACCGGACTGTAACCTTTATTCTCACTTCAAATTCCATACCACTCACTGCACCCAACATGCAAATACACGATAGAACATAATTCTTGTCATGACTCGGAACCACTAATGGGTCAACACTTCATCATATAAAAGCTATTCATTGAACTCACTTCAGGAGAAACATAGCAACACACAAGCAAATTCTTATAATCGTAGAAATATGCAAATCCCTAAGTAGGGACCTACCCCACCATAACCCATCCGGGGTCCGCCTACACGAAACAGGCCATAAAAGTGGATTACATCTGAATAACATCAATTTCGGCGGCCAACAAGACTCACACGTGCTGCCTCAAATCACTTGCATAACTTGGTCACATGGAAGGAACCGATCTCCACTACCAATATGCCAACTCAATTATGGCTAACCAATCTATCTTTGTCCAATTATCCTTGACTGCCATCGAAACAACAATAACTCCATCCAACACTTACCACACTCTATCCTCACTCACTCCAAGTGACCTTGAATTGCGAGACCAAGTTGTCTCAAATACCATGAGCCATTTCATACCAACTGCTACATCGCAAGCCAAAACATCACAGAACATTCTATGCCTCTTCTCATAGGGTGCTAACAAGCTTGATTCTTAACCGTACTTAATGATTAGGCATCACACCTCATCTTGTAAATTTACTACGACCATTGTTGAGAGCCACCCGCTCTGGCTTTTCCCTAAATACAATCAACTACATGAGTCTTCTATCACATGTATACCCTCTTAGCGAAAAACCTCCGAATTGCTTCGTTTGGAACCTGCATCTATACGAAGCAAAATCCTGAATCTTTCCCCAAGTCTGAACATGAGCCAATAAGACCAACGATATCCCACCCTTAATAATTCATTTGCTCAAATTACCATTTATGGTCTTTCCTTAGCTAGAATAGCCCATCGATATGCTAATAATCAAAAATCTCGCAAGTAGTTAACCATGCAACCCAATCATAAGCGGTGGGACTCTCCCACTTAACTTGAAGCCATTATTTCAAAAATCTGGAATTCACACTGCCTCTTTATCTCTTATTGACATAACCTTGTGCAATCAACCACCAAAGTTCTCGAAATTTTTCTATAAAACCCATTTCTTATATTCTGACTCATCAAACACATTTGCACAACCAATCTATTTGCTATATAATCGATAGAATTATTCGCAGAAGCCTCACCAACCACGCAACCACTAACCTTCTCACTTGGGTAACCTACCTAGCTCTACCCCGCATCTTCCAACGCTGTTGCACAGGGTACAATCACTACGACATCAATAACCCATCCTGAGTCTGAGCTCACTCTCCGGATGTACAGGTCCATTTACCCCTCGTGAACATCATTTAAATGTGCGGGAACATCCTTCCAATTCAAAGTTATGCTGCATCCTTCTTCATTTAAGCGGCTCCTTTCCGTTACATTAAATCTCCTGCCGCACAAGAACCCCTACTTCAAGTTAGATCCGTAGACCCCAATAACCAAGCACTAATATTCTCAAATCGCTCCAAACTCTCCTTAAGTTACATCCCACTGCAAAGCCCATATACAACTCCGCCACTCTCCCACTTTGGCGGAACTCATCCCCTTAATCGACTACTCGACCTTCGCTTCCAATACCTGGCCTTTTTAAAAAATTTGAACATTTCCTGATGCTTCCCACATGTCCTTCCTCGTCCTTTGATATTCAGTGGATGCATTAAATAAAATATATCTTCGTGGCACTTGAACCCATAATTGTTGCTAACGTTAAACCTTTCCGAAGGTCATCTTTATCGAACCGTCAACATTATAAATACTGATTCAATCCTGAACCACCACACCCTGTGATATCTGACAATTCTATTTCCAAACTATTTCACGATATCTTTCCCCAAAGGCTAATTGTAGCAAATCATAGTACCGACAAACTTAGTACGCTCAATTAGGACAATGACACCCCATCATTGAAGAAACCTCCACCACGCTTGCAAATACCAAGTCTCATTACTTCCACCGGCCCACATCTGACCATCTTTAGTCCGCTTTCCTTATTCGTGCTGGGAATAAAATATTGAATCTCTTGATTAAGCACTGAGTAAACCTCCCTTCAAGTCATTCACTTCCCCATACATGGGCCAACATCCTACCATCATATCACTACTGCGGAACAGTCATTCATAGGCATCATGGCAGCTTGTGCCTAGCCCAAAATCCCCCACAAGTACTGTTACTGAGCTGAAACATTAAAATATCCTTCCATAAGGTGACGATAATAATCCAATCGACTACACTGAGAGGAACATTCCACACCACATCCATAGTACCATTATGATTCTTCAATTCTTGATTTATAACAAGCGCTTTGCGTCGCATAAGATTGAGTAGGAATGAATAAAAGGCATACACCTCCAGGAATCAAATCGCACGATAAGAAATCAAGAAGGGAAGTACTCCTAACAGTCCTACAGCCTCCCGAGGATAAGTACAGACGTCACCGTACCAATCCACGAGACTCTATTAGACTTGTTCATGACTCTTGAGACCTTAGGAACCTAGTGCTCTGATACCATGCTGTCATGACCCAAAATCCTCCAAGGGTCGCGATGGCATCGGACACTACCTTCTGGCAAGCCAACCAAATTACTTAATCAAATTCTCGTTCTACTACCTTTGAAATCTAGGATTTTCCTTAAAAATTTAGTAATTTAAAAGATAACTGCCTCAATCAAATTTTAAACTATAAGCAGTCATTACAAAATACTTCCAAACTATCCCAGAACGCACTGACACAAGTGCATGAGCAATTTCTAAAAGATAGAATAAAGTACAATAACTGTCCGAAACATAATATGGGACAGAAAGTAAATACAGATAATTGAAGATACTCTATTGATTATAGATCGCCTCGAGAAAATACAACTCACCTAGTCTCCGTGTCAACCATGTTGTGCTGCCACTAAGCCACTAGAGTTGCATATACGTGTGCGACAAAAATGCACAAAAGTGTAGTATGAGTACGTAACCAACGTTTACTCAATCAGTATACCCTCTAATCTCGAAGAAATAGAGACGAGATCGTCGACTTCGACATATACTAGTGGTCCAATAATGAGGTCAGTAATACATTAAATTATGGATTTCTATAAACATGATTTTAGTCCAAATTGAAGGAAAAAAATTAATTCTTTTATGGCAAATTTCCAAAATTTGTTTTTGTAATTATCCAAATATTTACAAGCAATGAAGAGGCAATAATAACTTAATTAAGTTCAGGGCAGCAATACAATCATACGTATTTTATGTCGAGGCGACGGTCGGATCCAACAAAAATAAACTGTGAACTTGCCGAAGGTTGACTTCCCGCCTATAGATGCATCTATTAAATCTACCGAGGCATTCGGCCCGTTCTAAAATAAACACACACAGACAGACAGCTAATCAAGAAGTCAACATGAAGCAATTATCCAAAGAAACGCCAATTCTCTTTAATAATTTAGGAAAATGTAGTTTAAACCTTTTCAGAAATTTATTTACTAATTCGATATGGTTTAAGCAGTTCAAGCAATCGATAGGTTCATAAATAATCCAAGCATAGCATGTTTTTGGGTCCTAACTACCCAGACAATAGCATAATAGTAGCTACGCGCGGACTCTCGTCACTTTGTACGTACGTAGCCCCCACAAATCGGAGAACATAATTTATTATTTTACCTATGGGGACAATTCCCTCGTACAAGGTTAGAAAGGAGACTCACCTCGCTCTGATGATCCATAACCGGCATTCCACGCCTTTCCAAAGACTCAAATTGATGCACAACGCTCCAAAACTAGCAAATAATTATGCAAATTCATTAATATATATACTTAATTACTGATTATAATCCAATTTTAGAAATTCCTAACACCGATTGAAAAGTTGATGAAAATGCCCTCGAGACCACGTGCCCGGAAATCCAAAATTTTTCGAAAATAAACTTTACCCATAAACTCAGGACTCAAATATATGATTCTTTCTAAATTCCATACCCAAAATCGTGGTCAAAATCCAAGAGTATCAAAATTTCGAGGTCTTCCCTCAAACCCCATATTTTTTTTACAAATTCCTTGTCTAAATCCATATATAAACTTTGTATTTAACTCAAAGCTAGCATAAATTACTTACCTCATGACGAGTGATAAAAATGGTACCTCAAAGTTTCTCCCTATCGGCTCCAATGAAAGAAAATGGGGTTGAAATGAACCCAACCCCGGATCTTAAAATACCTCACTGCCTCAGCTATTTCCGCACCTGCAGTCCCTCGACCGCTTCTGCGATTCCGCATGTGCAGTTAAAATGTTGCTTCTGTGGTTCTCCCCAGGCCGCCCTTTTTCTCTTTTGCGAGATACCTTCTCCAGATGTGGTCCCGCTTATGCGGAACCCTAACCGCATCTGCAGTCCACTCCAAGATGCCCCTCTTCCGCTTCTGCGACCAACCTTCCGCAAATGCGGTCCTGCTTTCGCGGAACCTTGACAGCATCTGCGGTCCTCGAGCCCCTGACCAAAATCCGCTTTTGCTGCTCCCTTTCCTTCTTTTGCGGGGCCGCTTCTATGGTTCACCCACCGCATAAGTGGTTATACCAGCAATCAGACCCTTCAACTATCCAAAAATTGTAAATTTCGATTCGTTAATCACCCGAAATCCACCCGAGGCCCCCGGGACCCCAACCAATCGTACCAACTAGTCCAACCATACGTTACAGACTTGCTCTAGGCTCAAATCACATCAAACACTGCTAAAATCATGAATCAACCCCCAATCCAAGCTTTATGAGCTTTAGAACTTCTAACTTCTACTTTCGATGCTTAAACCTATCAAATTACGTCCGATTGACCTCAAATTTTGCACACAAGTCATATTTGACATTGTGGACCTGCTCCACCTTCCAGAATCGGATTTGGACCCCGATATCAAAAAATCCACTTCCGGTCAAACCTCTCAAAAACCTTTGATTCTCTATCTTTAGCCAAATGTCTTTAAAATAACCTATGAACCTCCGAATTCACTTCCGATCGCGCTCCTAACTCCAGAATCACCATACAGAGTTACTCCTAGAGTCAGAATCCCAAACGGACATAGATATCACCAAAATGCACTTCAACCCAAATTTATGAAATTTCTTTCAAAGTGCTACTTTCCACAATATGCGCCAAAACGCTCTCGGGTCATCTAGTACCTGATCCGAGCATACGCCCATATCCGAAATCATCATACGAACCTGTTGGAACCTTCAGATCCCGATTCCATGGTTGTTTACTTAAAAATCCAATCTTAGTTAATTCTTTCGACTTTAAGCTTCTGAAATGAGAATTCTCTCTCCAAATTAACTTTGAACTTCCCGAAACTTGATTTCAACCACACATATAAGTCATAATGCTTTAAATGAAGCTGTTCATGGCCTCAAACCGTTGAACGACATGCTAGAGCTTAAAACGATCGGTAGGGTCATTACAATAGGTGCAGCTCGAGAGGAATGCCAATAAATTCCTTGCTTTAGTCTTAGTAGTGAATTTTATGATTTTATTTTTTCTTAGGTAATATTGAATTTTCGAGGGGAAAAAAGTACAAAAAATAATTAAAAGGAAAGAAAGAAACATTAATTGCCTATTTTTTAACATTAGAAATATCTTAGAACTTTGAAAGAAAGTACTCAAATCTTCATATTAATAAATAAAATATTCTACAACAAGATCTAAGGTAATATATTACAAACACATAGCTGATATTTTATTATTTTAAGTAACTCTTGCCGGTATAAGTAATAATATTATCATATGAAGTTAAGCTTTAAAAAATGATTAAATCTCGTGAGTTTAGTGATTGTATTGCTAAAACTATTACACTCTACACCATCCCCATATTTTTTTAATCAATTTTTACAGAAGAGAATTTTATTCACATCCTTGAAAGTGAATCCCAAATTTCATGTCACCTTTTCTTAAATGTAATGAAATTGTGTACTGCGTTCGCCCTTAGTTCATCATTTAGTGCTTTGAGGGCTGTAAAGGATCCTTAGAGGATTTCACGTGATCTCTCCAAGCGGAAGATTACTAACTATTTTCCAATCTAAGTGGGAGATTATATGAATGAAATATTAGAGAAAATATTAACTTGAATAACAAAATTATTATTTGAGGTAATTGAAGTATTTAAAGATATAGATGAATATTTTATGTTCGATACAATTATAGAACTTTTGAACTATAAATAAAAATTATATATGGACCAAATAATTGTTGTAATAAAATATACATACAAACATCAGTAAATTGAAAATTGTCACGACCCAAACCTTGACTGGTCATAATGGCACCTCTCGTGAAGACGAGGCCAGCCAACTAACCCAACTCGTCTTTTTCAAAAATATTTTAAACATGAGTAAACAGTTTAAAGGTGACTTAATAATATTAATTAGAGAAAATAAAATCCAACAGAGCCCTAATTGGGGTGTCATAAGTCACGAGCATCTATCAAAATGTGAATCCACTACAAGATATAAAATATACAAAACCGGAATAATGAACAAAGAGAGAAACATGGTGCTGCGAACGCTGGCAGTCACCTCCTTACTCGTATAACTCTGTCTGTAATCGGCCAAAACCCGCTATCGGGCGAATAGATACCAACATATGCACACGAGTGCAGGGAGTAAAGTGAGTACTTCCAACTCAGTGAATAATAAAGCTAAATAACAACTGAGCTGTAAGAAATCGCATAAGGCAAATCATCACGCTATATAGAAGCAGTGTAAACCCTTTTTGGGAAAAAAACATTGAAGCTATGAAATATTTAGAAAAACATCTTAACGCAGTTTAAGTCTCTTTTGAAATGTCCTTTTTCAGTGATTACGCAAACGAATGCAAAACAAACAGTATAGATAAGCACAGAATTTCCGCCCCACGGGCATAACACTCAGTTATCAAGGAATGCCAAAGTATTAGGTCTATATTGCAAGAAGTAGCACAACGCAACAGATAATAGCAGACAAATAAGATAATGCAAACACATTAAATAGTACTGGTATCGCTACAGTGTGCAGCACGCTCCACATATCGCTACGACGTGCAGCCCGCTCCATTTATCGTCGATGGCGCTCAGTGAGGGTGTGCAGACTCCGGGATGGGCCCCTTACGGTCCAAGCGCAATAATAAACCAACTCGTGCCATCAACTAAGCCATTGGCCTCATATCAATATCAGTATGACACTGCTGTGGCGTGCAGCCTGATCCAAAAGTATCTCACAATACGGGCCTCGGCATTACTTGGTCAAATAAATCACATAAGCCACTAGGGAAATAATAAACATGATGCTCAGCCCACAATATTATTTAAAATATCATTTCAAGTATTAAAGTAGAGTAAACTTGGCTGAGTTTTTGTGCAAATAATGAAGAATACATGGATGAGTTCAAATAAAGAATTAAAATTGTGAGGAAATATCAACAATAACCCCCGAAGGGTTCAAATAGTTGGCACGAAGCCCAAATACGGCAATCAGCCCATATTATGATGATAACAAGTAAATTTTAGTCAAATACGCAGTATATTCATCTATAGGGATAGACCAAGTCACAATACCCAACGGTGCTCTACCCCACGATCAATGTCCGGCGTGCAAGTCACCTCAATGTAGCAATACAATGTGCAAATATGGGGCTTCAAACCCTCAACATATCATTTACAATCATTACTCACCTCAACCGGCGAAATCTCTAGCTTGCGATGCCTTTGCCCCTCCACATGTGTCAAATCTATCCAAAACCCAACGAATACGTCACAATAGGCTAAGAGGACAATACTCAATCTAATACAATCGAAAAACATCAAAAAATCCAAAATTGGCAAAAACCCGAGCTCCAGACCCACTTCTCAAAAATTAGAAAATGTAGAATCAACAGATTTCTTATCTCGCCACGAGTCTATACATATAAAGATTACCAAAATCGGAATCCAAACGACCCCACAAATCCCTACTTTTATTCTCTTAAGGTTCAAGCCCAAAACCACCATTTTTGCATATTAATTCCGTGAGTTTTCAGCTACAATCCATATGTTTACACCATAAAATCATGTTTTTTAAGTCCAAGAATTCATACCTAATCAAACCCCTTGAAACTCTCTTCCAAAGCGTCCAAAAACTCTCCAAGTCCGAAGTAAAATATGTTACTCTTTCAAAATTTCGCGAAGATGAATTAAATATTTCTGTCCAGCAGAAACCGCTTCTGCAGTCCATATGTCACTTCTGCGACTTCCGCTTTTGCGGTCTCCTTCCACTTCTGCAAAAATCCCCACAATTCCAAGACCCACTTCAGCGACTAAAATGCCGCATCTGCGGCTTCCCAACCACATCTATGGAAACAGCGCCCAGATCAAAACTTGCTTCTGTGATCCTCCCTTCACGTCTGCATGACCGCACCTGTGGTCCCATAACCGCAGGTGCGAAAATACCAGATACCAGCAGACCTGCAACATGAAAAAAACCCAAACTCTCCGCTTAGCGATCCGAGTTCACCCCGAGGCCCCCGGGACCTCAACAAAAGATGACAATACATCCTACAACATTATTCAAAATTGTTCAAATCATAAAAACACATCCCACAATACTAAAATCATCAATGCTCATCGAGTTCAAGCCTAAGTTCTTCCAAAACTTCCAAAACACACATTCGATCAAAAACCAAACCAAATCTCCTCCGAATCATTTGAAATTTTGCACACACATCCCAAATCACCTAACGAAGCTTCTGCAACTCTCAGAATTCCATTCCGACCCTCATGTCTCATTTCCTTCTAAAATTAGTCCAAACCAACTCGTATACACAAGACACTACTAATGAATCATAAAGGAGTAGAAGATAGAGAAAATAGAGCGGTAACTCATGAGACGACGGGTCGGGTCATCACATCCTCCCCAACTTAAACAAATGCTCGTCCTTGAGCGTACCCAGAGTTGTTCTAGAAGCCAACCAATCGCTAAATAACCTTACCATGCATATACCCGGGGATGATTCCATGTCACCCTATCCTATATAGGTTCGATAACACAATATAACTGAAATTTCACAATCCATCCTAGTCCATAAACCACATTTCATTTTCTGAAATCGTACACAAGCCTAGAACCTCCTATCTATATTCACAACAAGTCCGAACCAACTGTAATAACCTATACCTGCAACCTCAAGTGCAATTACCTGATATTCCACATAACTCAAACACATGTAGTGATAACTCTCATTAACAGCACTGCACACAAGGCCTGAATACCGGTAGAAAACCTCTTAACAACAAAAGTTTCTTTCCAATACTTTTACATATACTGCAACTGATAACTAAAACACGTAGTAAGCCATCACCATTTCTCATATCAACCATTTATGAAACCACTCCTTCTTTGGAAAATACTATATCAAATTTCTGAGTCGAAGCTCGATATTATCCTTCCAACATACTGAAATCGAATATGCTCGTACTCATTGATGACCGCAACGATCACCTCGAATCCAAAACACCACTCCGGTGATGTGAAACATCAATAAAGGCCTAAGCCACAACTTATATAATTCGCACACCATTAAGAAAAGGTCTTAATATATTCAAACCATGAAAATGACCCCAAACGAAGGAGTCGTACCTCCATTCACTATGCGCAAAATTGACAACCACGCACCATTTGACGTCCGGAACCAAAGCACACCATCATACCCACGGTGAGACAAATGGCATATACATGCAACTCGATAGGTCATAACCGATACTCCATTCACCGACCAACACCCAAATACTTTTCTCGCTCCACTTCCACTATGAATCCCCAATAGAACCGCACCATATGTTCCCATAACCAACAAATCATAACGCCTTGCAACATAGAAAAACAACTCTTAGATCTCCCCAGATCACAAACAAACTCAATAACGATCGAATCGACCTATCCCTCAACAATGCAAATTGGGGCCAACCAAGCCGACCCAAGCTAGTACACGCATCCACATTCACGTGCCAATAAACCCATCATCGAGGAAGCCTGAAGCTTCTCCTTCCACTACTACAGCTCCTACCGGAGCCATACGATACAGTACCCGGCACAAAATCAATATCGAAATCCACAATTCGTCCGGCGACATGCCCGGCCATAAGAAATGCATCCGAAAGTCCCTTAACACCAGAACTGAATCAATGTTAGAGACCTCTGCACCGACATCCATCATGAAGGCCCAATTAAGAAAAGCAATCCTCCCCAGCCGTCTACTGGTCTTTGAAATACAACCCACTCTGCTAGAACATGATCCGACGCACCTTGCCACTCCGTACATAATCAAAAGTCTCATATGATTCCACAAAGTTCCGATAGGCTACCGACTAAAATGCGGTACAAAAGGGAGACGAACTCTGGAAGGAACTGCCTAACTTACGCACTAATATGTGCTCTCCTTAGAAAAATACGAAGCGGGGCATACAAAAATAGCATATAGAAAAATATGCTCAATATCACAATGCTGCGGCGCGCAACTCGATCCACATAACACACTCATGGAAGTGTGACATCCTTTTCCATACCGAGTTGTTTTCTCCATCTTCACTTCAAATTTCATACCACTCATTGCACCCAGCATGCCAACATATATATGGCTAACCAATCCATCTTCTTTCAATTTACCCTGATTGCCCTAGGAATAATAGTAACTACATTCAACATATAACACCATCCATCCACACTCATCCCCAGTGACTTTCAATCATGAGACCATGCTGCCTCACATCCCACAAACTATTTCGCACTTCCAACTGCTACCTCGCAAGTCGAACCATCGTAGAATATTTTACGAATTCCGAACCAGTACCTGCACCTTCCTGATAGTGCTACATAGAAGCCTATAATTGATATAGAAAAATTACACATCTTGACCTCTCCCAATGGAAACTCAGTTCTAATCACATATACAAATTCAATATACCCAATTGTCACATGTAGAATCTCGAACACATTAGTACCATTCTCGAGAGTTATTTACTCTGTTTAACTGCATTTAGCCTGATCTAATGAAAAGAACCACCCATGCCTCGTCACAATATAAGCAAGCATCTTTCTACTCTATGCACCAAACGCTCTTACTAACAAAAGGTTAAGACATCTTGTGATTCTCACCTATCTACGAAGCACCATATAACCTTCGTCAAAATTATCCTTCACTCGAGCCATTCTCGACTCAATTTCTGCAACCAAAACTGATTTTCCACCATGTCTTAAATCGAAACCAACATAGTACATAGCCGTGCAAACAACTAATCAATAACAACCTCCCCAACTTGACTCGAAGCCATAGATCAAAACGCACAATAACTCATAATGCATATTGCTGCCTTAATACCATTGTGAGATTAAACTCAATCCTGCATAAGCTTGCGGAAGCACAAATCATCTAAATTTTTTTAACTATTCTGGAAATCTCGCATTCACTCACAAAATAGTTAAGCTTAGTCTCTAGGCGATCCATTCTAGATTTAAACACATTCTCTTCACTTTTAAATGAGATCTCCTAACATACACATAAGGATCACACCACTTTAGAACACTCCGCAGGAGATAACCCACTTGTTTAGCCTCAATATAACATTCTGTATACCTTCCACCGTCATGCACATTAAACAGTGACTTAGTCTTCCTGAGTCTGAAATCATACCGCAACATGCAACTTTCTTCACTCCCAACTAAGAGTCTTTGAAGTATTCTTCACACGCCTATAACACGAGGCTACACATCCAATCACAATGGAGATCATACACTTAGTAGTTCATCTATCATCCAGCAGACCTTCCTCGTCACTTCCAAGTCGTATAGATACCTCTCGCAGTACTAACATGCTCATCACATAGCAACCCAACCTTCATTCCAGCTAATAGGGGCAATACCAAACATATAAGTTCAAAAACACAGATCACGTAATCAGCACCTTGGTGCTCAAGCATTAGGGAAAATCCAGCCTCAAGTTCTCCAGACTAGCCCAACATAAATTCACAGAGATCACATCTCGCCCCTCGATCAGGGAATCACAAGCCATTAAGGCACATCTGATACTACATGCTCGTTCGTGCATATGAATACATGGAAGGAATTGCAAGAGTTACGTTTCAAGCTAAATCAAGGACGCATGATAAGAATTCCAAGAATGTGAAGTTTTCCTAAACGTTCTGCAGCCTCTCGAAGATAAATACAGACGTCTCGGTACAGATCCGCGAGACTCTACTAATCCTGCTCATGACTCGTGAGACCTAGTAACCTAGGCTCTGATACCAACTTATTATGACCCAAACCCCGCACTGGTCATGATGGCACCTCTCGTGAAGACAAGGCCAACCAACTTACCCAACTCATCTTTTTCAAAAATATTTTAAACATAAGTAAACAGTTTAAAGGTGACTATATAATATTAATTAGCGAAAATACAACCCAACACAGCCCTAATCGGGGTGTCACAAGTCACGAGCATCTATCAGAATGTGAATCGACTACAAGATCTAAAATATACAAAACCAGAATAATGACCAAAGAGAGAAACATGGTACTAGGAACGCTGGCAGTCACCTCCTTACTCATATAACTCTGTCTTTGATCGGCCAAAACCCGCTGCCGGGCGAATGGATACATGCATCTGCACACGAGGTGCAGGGAGTAAAGTGAGTACTTCCAACTCAATGAGTAATAAAGGTAAATAACAACTGAGCAGTAAGAATTCACATATGGAAAATCATCATATATGAGCAATGTAAACCTTTTTTGGAAAAAATAGTGAAGCTATAAAATCTTTAGAAAAACATCTTAACTCAGTTTAAGTCTCTTTTGAAATGTACTTTTTCAGTGATTACGCAAACGAATGCAAAACAAAGTGTAAATAAGCATAGAATTTCCGCCCCGCGAGCATAACACTCAGTTATCAAGGAATACCAGAGTATTAGGTCCACATTGCTAGAAGTAGCAAAACACAACAGATAATAGCAGAAAAATAAAATAATGCAAACATATCAAATAGTACAGGTACCGCTGCAGCGTGCAGCCAGCTCCAAATATCGCTGCGGCGTGCAGCCCGCGCAATTTATCATCGACGGCGCTTACTGGTTGTGTGTAGACCTTGGGAGGGGCCCCATACGGCCCAAGCTTAATAATAAACCATCTCGTGGAATCAACTAGGCCCTTGGCCTCATATCAATATCAGTATGATACTACTGTGGCGTGCAGCCCGATCCAAAAGTACCTCACAATATAGGCCTCGGCCTTACTTGGTCAAATAAATCACATAAGCCACTAGGGCAATAATAAACATAATGCTCAGCCCACAATATTATTTAAAATATCATTTCAAGTATTAAAGTAGAGTAAACTTGGCTGAGTTTTTTTGCAAATAATGAAGAATACATGACTGAGCTCAAATAAAGAATTAAAATAGTGAGGAAATATCAACAACAACCCCCGAAGGGTTCAAATAGTTGGCACGAAGCTCAAATACGGCAATCAGCCCAAATTATGATAATAACAAGTAAATTTCAGTCAAATACGCAGTATATTCATCTACAGGGACGGACCAAGTCACAATCCCCAATGGTGCTCACCTCAATATAGTACTACGATATGCAAATACGGGGTTTCAAACCCTCAAAATATCATTTACAATCAGTACTCACCTCGAACCGGCAAAATCTCTAGCTCGCGATGCCTTTTCCCCTTAAATCGGCCTCCATATGTGTCAAATCTATCCAAAACCACAACGAGTACGTCACAATAGGCTAAGAGGACAATACCCAATCAAAAACAATCGAAAAATATCACAATTCCCGAAATAGGCAAAAATCCGAGCCCTACGCCACTTCTAAAAAATCAGAAAAATAAGAATCAACGGATTTCTTATCTCGCCACAAGTCTATACATATAAAGATTATCAAAATCAGAATCCAAACGACCCCACAAATCCAAATTTTTATTCTCCTAAGGTTCAAGCCCTAAACCACCATTTTTTCCCATTAATTCCTTGAAATTTCAGCTCCAATCCATGTGTTTACACCATAATTTTAAGTCCAAGAATTCATACCTGATCAAAGCCCTTAAAACCCTCTTCAAAATCGAAAAAAAACTGTCCAAGTCCGAAGTGAAATATGTTACTCTTTCAAAATTTTGCGAAGATGAATTAAATATTTTTGTCCAGCAGAAACCGCTTCTGTAGTCCAAATGTCGCTTCTGCGACTTCCACTTCTGCGGTCTCCTTTTGCTTCTGCGAAAATTCCCAAAATCCCACATCTGCGGCTTCGTAGATGCAGCTTTCCAACCGCTTCTATGGAAACAGCGGCCAGACAAAAACTCGCTTTTGCGATCCTCCCATCGCTTCTGCATGACCGCACCTGCGATCCCATAACCGCAGATGCGAAAATATCATATACCAGCAGACCTGCAACATGCAAAAACCCCAAACTCTCCGTTTGGCCATATGAGTTCAGCCCGAGGCTCCCAGGACCTCAACCAAAGATGCCAATACATCCTACAACGTTATTCAAAATTGTTCCAATCATAAAAACACATCCCACAACACTAAAATCACCAATTCTCGTTGAATTCAAGCCTAAGTTCTTCCAAAACGTCCGAAACACGCATTCGATCAAAAACACAACCAAATCTCCTCCGAATTACCTGAAATTTTGCACACACATCCCAAATCACCTAACGAAGCTACTGTAACTCTCAAAATTCCATTCCGACCCTCGGATCAAAATCTCACCTATCAACCGAAAATCACCAAAATGCTAACATCGCCAATTCAAGCTCAATTCTACATTGGAACTCCAAAATCACTTCTGGTCACACTCCTAAGTCATAAATCACCCCCTAAAGCTAACGGAATCACTGGAAATCACGTCCGAGTCTTCTAAATCATAAGTCAATATCTGGTTGACTTTTCCAAATTAAGCTTTCCTTAGTGTCTCATTTCCTTCTAAAGGCAGTCCAAACCAACTCGTTTACACAAGACACTGATAATGAAGCATAAAGAAGTAGAAGATAGAGAAAACAAAATGGTAACTCATGAGACTACGAGCCAGGTCATCACAAAAACATAGGCTCCTTGGAGATCCAAAAAAACTTCAAAAGTTTTTTTCTTTTAGAGAAAAAGAACTGGCCATTCTAGATGAAAAAAGTTGGTAGCTGATCAAATCAGCTAAAAGAGATTACACTAAGCTCTCGCATTATGAGTTGTGCATGGTTAGTATGTAGTGAATCACCTAATTTCGTTCTTACTCATTTTGGTTGTGCATTGCATGAGCAATACCCTGCTAGTTTAATATAGAATTTAATCTTTTAACTAAATTAGATTTGTGTGTTTAATCTAATAATTGATATATATCATATCATTTGTTCATAAAAGTCTTGATTTATTATGTGTTTTTCTTATTGAAAGGTGGTTGCTGATGAAATGGGCATCTTATGCCAGTTTTAATATTTTTTTTGCATCAGAATCAAGACAAAGTAAACTATATGGATATAGATGATATACATATGGACACAAATGATAAATTGGGAGTAGAGGACTATAGAGTACTTATCTCTTATGGGGTAAGACTTTTAGAAATTGCAAATTTAAGTTTAAATGTTTAATTTTATATTTTTTGTTTCCGTAAATTCCTTGGTAATACTGGAACTACTACACTACTTTCTTCTCATGTCTTCTTTAATTAATTTTCATAAAAAGAATATCAAGTATCTTATGACTTTCATTTAATCTGAAAATTGATTATAAATGAAAATTATTGTACACTTTTCTATGCTTAACCAGTCAGTAATGTTCAGAAATTTTGTATGGATTAAAAAACATGTATTTTGGGATATTTATTTTTAAAATTAAGGCTTGATTCAAGTTTAGTACATTTTCTCAAAAACCTGTTCGATTTAATCTGCTTTTGTTTCAGGGTGTTTGTTTTCCTAGGCAGAATGAAGATGTACTTCATTATCCAAATGGAATACCATGGCGTCATGTCATTCTTGTCATATGTTATGGTTACAGTCAGAATGATGAGCTATATTTTATTATCAAGAATTGGCCAGGGCTTTTATGGGGCGTCAATAAGTACACTCGCGTTCCAGGGGATCTACTAGACTCGTTGAGATACCCAAGTAACCATATGATGGATAACTCTTCTCAAGTGTTAAATTGTCTTGATTATATTCATATTTTTTGGTTAGGTTACATTATGTTTTAGCTGACTTGAAATTGACTAGATGTAATTGCATTTCACATGGAGATCTGAAAAGTCAAAGGATTGAATTTTATATTTTCCTTTAGGTTTGACACTTTGATTGAAAATTGACTCATTTATGCGCAAGTTTACAACTTTGCTAGATTTCTGATCTCCTTGTCAGAAACTAAATCTGTAGTTTCCTCCCTATGACTATTAATGGAGTTACTTTAATTTTGCAAAATTTTACATACTCCAAATTATAATCACTCAAAGCATTTGACTGTGGACCATCCGTCTTGAATTTTAATATATCATTGTCCCTTAGGAAGTCTTTAATTTTCACACATTTAAGGCACTAAAAGTGACAAATACGAGAGTACAACCCAGTATAATCTCACTTAGTGGGGTCTGGGGAAGGTAGTATGTATGCAGACCTTACCCTACCCTGGGGAGAGAGGCTGTTTCCAAATAGACCCCCGGCATACTTCCCTCCAAGAACTTCCCACCTTTGCTCTTGGGGAGACTCGAACTCACAACCTCTCAGTTGGAAGAAATATAAAAAAGACCATTTAAAAGTTGTCTAGCATTTTTATCAGGGACCACTTTTTCAGTTGTCAAAAAATTTCTGAATTTCCAATTATTTCAGTACATGCTACTCTTGTTTGTGTTGTAGTGCTTCCTAGCCTGATTATATGACTTTTGTTCTATATTTGATCTTTCTTTCTCCTTTGCAATCAGTGAAAAAATAAGCAAGCGATTTAATTTTTACTGAAACCTTTTTAAATAAGTAGATTATTTGAAGTAAATTGCTTCGCTAAAAACACAATACATCAAAATATCAAGAACAAAATAATTGCATATATATGTTCCACTTAGATTGATACTTATATGCATTTATGATTGTACAGTTTGCTTTTTTCAATATGTATTTTCTTTGTAATTTGAGTGTCTTACGCATTAGTTTCTCTCTAATATATAGACAAACCAAGTCGATTATGTTCCCTCTTGTTGCTTGCTTTGGCCGCGGGATTATTTGATTAACCTTTGAATTCCTTTGCGGAAGCAAGACACTGAAATATAAGCAATGACGCTATAATTTCAATTGCCAAAAAATTCACTGAAATATAATTTTGTTAATTTTAGTATATTCTTTGATGTCAACACATCCAGCATTGATCCATGATTCTAGTATTTTGGCTGACCTTCTTCATTAATAGTATCTGTTCTGTTTTCTGTTTTCTGTTTCTGTTGTTGCAAATTCATCGTCATTATTATTTGATACAAGATTGTGTGCAGAGTGAAGCAGACAGAATAAAGGGCTGAATAAATAAGCGGAAGTCAACAGTTATACAACTTAAAACTACGTCTATTACAATTTTTAAAGCCTCAAATACCCAAAACTTGGTGTCACGGTATCACAGACTGTCTAAGATTACTACATACAAGGTCTGAAGAAGTAACAATACACTTTTTCTGAATTAAAAAAATGAAACAGGGAATAGAGATAGAGGGAGATGCCAGGGCCTGCGAACGCCTACAAGTCTACCTTGGGTCTCCGGGTAAACTGAAGGAAGCACTCCAACTACTGTCAGAAAGCTGCTCCTGGATCTACACAAAGTGTAGAGTGTAGTATCAGCACAACCGACCACATGTGCTTGTATCTAGCCTAACTTCGGCGAAGTAGTGATGAGGCTTGGAACAGACTACCAAATAAACCCGTACAATTTAAATATATATACAACGAAAAAAAACAGAAATAACCAGTCAATGTGGGAGGGGAAAAATAACAGTTTCGAATAGAAAGGCATCAAGTAAGGAAAGAAACAACTTAACTAGAATATCAACGCGGAAGCAAAAATCAACAATTGCACAGCATTACCCTTCGTGTTTTTACTTTCAGCCTCACCAAAGCAGTTACATAATGAAAATGTGCACGGCATCACCCTTCGTGCTTTAACAATCGTCCTCAATAAAACAATCATATAATCAAATGTGCATAGCATGACCCTTCGTGCTTTAACACTCTTTCTCACCATATAATCAATAGAATTGGCACGGAATGGTGCATCGTGCAGTACAGCATCACCTTTCGTGCTTTAACAATCTTCCTCACCCAAATAACAATCACAAACAAAGGATCAAGGGAATGAACAAAATAACAACAACAACAACAACAACAACAACAACAACAACAACAACAACAACAACAACAACAACAACAATAATAATAATAATAATAATAATAATAATAATAGAATTTCTGGTAAGGAAACACAATTAAACAATTAAATCCCGCAAGGGATCAACATCAATAATATCAACATTCCGGCAAGGGAGATAATCAACAAAGCAACAATATCTCAGCAAGGGAACAATTTAATACTCTTCCTCTTTCTTTAATTTTTTATCTCATAACTCACTTTACCACTTGAGCCAATGCTCCAAAGGGTTCAAATATCTCATATATTTTCTCAACTCGTAATATAACTTGAGCCAATGCTCCTCCACAAACTTTTCACATCAAATAGAAATCATCACCAAGGCATGAAAGATACAATAAAATCATGATATTCATAATATAAAGACTATCATGCTAGCACCAATGTATAGATACTCGTCACCATGCCTATACATCGTGCTCAACAATTATCATATAGCAAGTAGGACTCAACTCCTAATCCCTCAAGCTAAGGTTAGACCAAACACTTACCTCGATACCTCGAACACTAACTCAAGTTTTAATTATAGCTTTACCCCTTGATTTCATCGTCAATCGGCTCGTATCTAGCTACAAGTTACTTAATTACATCAATAAATGCTAAATGAATCAATTTGATTGCATGAAAATAAGTTTTCCAAAGTTCTATCCAAAAAGTCAAAATTTCCCCCAAGCCCACGTGGTAAAAACCCGAGGTTCGAACCAAAACCCGATTATCCATTCCTCGATGAACTCAAATATATAATTTATTTTGAAAGCGGGCCTCAAATCGAGGTCCAAATCTCCAATGTTTGAATAACCTAGGTCTTACCCATGACACCCAATTTTTCCAGTGAAAATCATTGATTTGAAGTTGAAATCATGTTAAAAGATGTTAATGATTAAAGAAAACTAGTTAAAACGACTTACAATTGATTTGGAGAAGAAAGGTTGCTTGAAAAATCGCCTCTTATGTTTTTTGAGTTTTGAAAAATGGAAAATAACCGAAAGTCTCATCTATTTATACCCCTGACAGACCCCTCGTACGGACTGTACAAAACCAATTACGACTGCACAGCCCAGTGAACTTGAGGACCTGTGACACTGTGCGGACCATACAAAATGGAGTGCAACCGAACAGCACCCACTCCACACCGCACAAAGGTGACCACGTCCGCATAGTCATCCACCGCGCCCTGCACAAAGCCAACCGCGGACCGCGCTGGCCCTTCCCCCTCCACGGTCGCACACAATTTCTCGCAGACCACACTAGCGGTTTCAAAGAGATAAAATGGCTCTGAACCTACAATATCTAAGTTATTAAGCCTAAGACCTTATGGAACCTACCCGAAACTCACCCGAGCCCTCGAGGCTCCTAACCAAACATGTGTAATAACTCAACAACATCATACGAACTTATCCACGCAATCAAATCGCCAAAATAATTTCAATAACAATGAAATAAACGTCAAATTCAAAGAACTTTTCCCACACTTCATCAAGGATCAACTTTAACAATTTAGGTCTGAATCACGTCAAATGATATCCGTTTTTATCAAATTTCACATATACATCTTAAACTATATCTAAGACCTGCCGGAACCAAAATACGAGCCTTATACTAGCATATTCTAATCAAATTTCATTTCAAATTTCCTTAAACAATTTCAGAAAATATTTTTTACTTAAAAATTCATTTCTCGGGCTTGAGACCTCGGAATTCGATTCCAGGCATACGCCCAATTTCTATATTTTCCTACGAACCCTCCAGGATCAACAAATCACGGGTCCGGGATCATTTACTCAAAATGCCGACCGAAGTAAAATTAATTCATTTTATAGCAAAAAATTACCATTTTTCAAATATTTTCATATTTAAGCTTTCCGGCTATGCGTCCGAACTGTGCACGCAAATTGAGGTAGATCTAAATGAGGTTTTCAGGGCCTCGAAAATACAAAACTTAATTTAAAAGCAGGTGATGACCTAAAAGGTCATCAAATCCTCCAATTCTAAACAATTGTTAGTCCTCGAACGGACATAAGAAAGAAGTACCTGAGTCGGGGAAAAGATAGCGATAACGGCTCCGCATGTTGGACTCGAACTCCCAGGTCGATGCCTCAAGAGGCTGACCTCTCCACTGAACACGAAAAGAGGGAAAAATCTTCGACCTCAACTCACGAACCTGCCAGTCTAGAAGAGCTACCGGCTCCTCCTCATAAGACAAGTCCTTGTCCAACCGAACAGTGCTGAAATCCAACACGTGGGATGGATCGCCGTGATATTTTCGAAGCGTGGACACATGAAACACTGGATGCACATATAATAAGCATGGCGGCAATGCAAATCTATAAGCTACCTATCCCACTCGATCAAGAATATCAAATGGACCAATGAACCTAGGGCTAAGCATGCCCTTCTTCCCGAATCTCATCATGCCCTTCATAGGCGACACTCGAAGCAATACCCGCTCACTGACCATAAAAGCCAAATCTTGAACCTTGCGGTCGGCATAGCTTTTTTGCCTGGAGTAAGTTGTACGAAGCCTATCCTGAATAATCCTGACCTTGTCCAAGGCCTCTTGAACCAGATCTATGCCCAACAATCGAGCCTCTGCTGGCTCAAACCATCCAACCGGAGACCAACACTGTCTACCATATAAAGCCTCATAAGGAGCCATCTGGATACTCGACTGATAGCTCTTGTTGTAGGCAAACTCCGCTAAAGGAAAAAACTGATCCAACGAGCCTCCAAAATCAATAACACAAGCTCGGAGCATATCCTCCAAAATCTGAAGAGTCTACTCGGACTGCCAGTCCGTATGGGGATGAAATGTTATGCTCAACTCAACCCGCGTGCCCAACTCTCGCTGAACTGCTCTCCAGAAACGTGAGGTAAGTACCTCAGTCCGAAATGATAGATACTGGCACATCATAAAGGTGAATGATCTCCCGAATATAGATCTCAGCTAAACTCTCAGAAGAGTAGGAGATTTCCATAGGAATGAAATGCGTTGACTTGATCAGCCTGTCAACAATGACCTTTATTGCATCAAACTTCTTCCGAGTCTGCAGGAGTCCAGTAACGAAATCCATAGTGATCTGCTCCCACTTCCACTCGGTAAGCTCAATCCTCTAAAATAAACCACCAGGCCTCTGATGCTCATACTTAACCTGCTGAGATTTCAAACACCGAGCCACATATGCAGCAATATCCTTCTTCATTCTACACTACCGATAATGCTGCCGCAAATCCTGATATATCTTCGCGGCGCCGGGATGAATAGAGTACCAGGAGCTATAGGCCTCCTCTTAGATCAACTCTCGAAGCCCATCCACATAAGGCACACAAACTCGACCATGCAATCTCAGAACTCTATCATCATCTAAGGTAACCTGCTTGGCACCTCTGCACTGCATCGTTTCTCTAAGAAAACACAAATGGGGATCATCATACTGTCGATCACGGATGCACTCCAATAATGAAGAATGAATGACCGTGCAAGCTAACACACGAAGAGGATCGGAAATATTCAACCTCACAAACCGATTGGACAAAGCATGAATACCCAAAGCAAGCGGCCTCTCACTGATTGGAATATAAGCAAGATTGCTCCTATTGGCTGACTTCCTACTCAAAGCATCAGCCACCATATTGGCCTTTTCCGGATGATATAAAATGGTAATATCATATTCTTTCACCAACTCCAACCACCTTCTCTGCCTCAAATTCAACTTTTTTTGCTTGAACAAATTCTGAAGACTCTTGTGATCCGTGAATACCTCACATGCTATGCTATACAGATAATGCCTCCAAATCTTCAATACGTGAACTGTGGCTGCCAACTATAAATCATGAACTAGATAATTTTTCTCGTGGATCTTCAACTGCCGCGAAGCATAGGCAATGACCTTGCCATCCTGTATCAATACTGCACCAGGCCCAATACGAGAAGCATCGCAATAAACTCTATAAGGCCTTGAACATGTGGGCAAAACTAATATCAATGGCGTAGTTGGAGCTGTCTTGAGCTTCTGAAAGCTCACCTCACACTCACCCGACCACCTGAACTGGGCACCCTTCTGAGTCAAACTGGTCATCCGGGCTGCAATAGATGAAAATCCCTCCACGAGTCGACAATAATAGCCTGCCAACCCCAAGAAATTCCAAATCTCTGTAGCTGATGATGGTCTAGGCCATTTCTTGACTGCCTCAATCTTTGTCGGATCAACCTGAATACCTTCTGCCGACACGATATGACCCAGGAACGCAACTGAACTCAACCAGAACTCACACTTTGAAAATTTAGCATACAGTTTACTATCCCTCAAAATCTGAAGAACCACTCTAAGGTGCTGCCCATACTCCTCCTGGCTGCGTGAATATATCGATAGTCAATGAAGACTATCATGAATGAATCCAAACAAGGCTTGAACAATCGGTTCATCAAATTCATAAAAGTTGTTGGGGCATTTGTCAACCCGAATGACATAGCCAAGAACTCATAATGCCCCTACCGAGTGCAGAATGCTAGTTTAGGGACATCGGATGCCCTAATCCTCAACTGATGGTAGCCACATCTCATGTCAATCTTTGAAAATACCTTGGCACCCTGAAGTTGATTGAATAAATCATCAGTCCTTGGCAGCGGATACTTATTCTTGATTGTAACCTTGTTCAATTGCCAGTAATCAATACACATTCTCATTGACCCATCCTTCTTTTTAACAAACAACACCGACGTACTTCAAGGCGAAACACCGGGTCTAATGAAACCCTTCTACAGCAAGTCTTGCAACTGCTTCTTTAACTCTTTCAACTCAGGCGGGGCCATACGATACGACGGGATAGAAATAGGCTGAGTGCCCAGAGCCACATCAATGTAAAAGTCAATATCCCTGTCGAGCGGCATACTCGGCAAGTCTAAAAGGAAAACATCGGGAAACTCACGAACAACGAGCATAGAATCAATAGAAGGGACCTTAGCACTAGAATCACGAACATATGTTAAATAGGCCAAACACCCTTTCTCGACCATATGCCGAGCATTCACATATGAGATAACACTGCGGGTAGAACGACTAAAAGTCCCTCTCCACTCTGAACGAGGCATACCCAGTAAAGCTAAGGTCACAGTCTTGGCATGACAGTCCAAGATAGAGTGGTAATGTGATAACCAGTCAATCCCCAATATAACATCGAAATCGACCATGTCTAGAAGAAATAAACCACACGAGTATCAAGACCCTCAATCACAGTATCAAGACCCTCAATCACAACTATACAAGAACGATGGACTCGATCTACCACAATACACGGCGACATGATCTTTTTGAGTAAATTTTGGCAGTCATTGTTTAGATTTTTGGGCACTCAATTGACTTATAATACTGCCTTATCACCCTTAGAGTGATGGGCAGACTGAGCTGGTAAATAGATGCATTGAGAATTACCTCAGATGCATGTCTGCTAGCATGCCTACTCTATGGAAACAATGGCTTTTCTCAGCAAAGTGGTGGTATAACACAAAATTTCACAAAAAATTATAGTGTACGCGCCTTGAATCACTCTATGGTTATTCTCCTCCACATTTATTTATTAGCCCTTTACTTGAGACTATAGTGCCAGCTGTTGAAGATGCAGTCATGAAGAGACAACAATTGCTTAAGGATAATTTATGCAAAGCTCAGGAAAGGATGAAACTATATGCTGACAGAGAATTTTAAGTTGGCGATATGGTCTATTTGAAACTGCAGCCTTACAGGCAAACATCTATTACTCTTAGAAAACATTGAAGCTATGTTAGAAATAGGCAAAATATAGAAAGAGACACTTAAAGTTGACCTCATATGTCTATCTCAAGTTCCAACTTATTCAATTATCAACTAGACACTTCAACTTGGTACAAATATGTCTTGTGGACACCCCCTCTGGTAAGCTTAGAGCATGATTTACAATTGCATATGACATGAAAAAATGACAAATAAAAAATTGACATGTGTAATTTTTTTTTAAAAAAAAAGAAAGAAAAATACATTTCATTTAAAAAGAAAAAGAAAATGTTAGAAAATCCTACTTACCATCTCCTTCACCGCCCACCCTCTTTCTTCTTCTCTATAAATTTTCATCAAATCCTATAACCCTCATTCAATTTCACTTTAATTTTTTTTCGAAAATTCAAAATCTCTATTCAATTTTATTTCCATTATTTCTAGTAAATTCATCATTTTCTTCAATAATTCATCGAAATGTTACATCGTCATCTAATTACTTGCTGCCATTCTTGTTTCTATTGCCACCACAAAACAAAAATTGGTGGTGCTGACGATTATGACAACACAGCGCGGAGGATTTTATAGTGCTTGTGTTAGAAGAAATTCGACTATAAAATTGTAGCCTTCATATCGAATTATTTGGAACTATAACATAAGCGGAAGCGTACTTGAATCCATAGGTGGAAGCTCCTTGATCCGGCTTGGAAATTGTCCGGGGTTAGATTTTCCACTTGATATGCAAGCCAATGTTTACTCTCTCTATCAATAGGAAAATGAAGAGAATGTCTTGCATCAAATGGGAACCATAACCCCCTTATTTATAAGCATGTAAAATGAAAGGTCAAAAGTCACATGCATGTAACCTTAGTTAGCCCATCATTAACTAAGGTTACTCTTTATGGGTATCTACACAAAAATTAGTCTCTACACTTTATATGACAATGTATTGGCCTCCTTAATAATAATATCCAAAAGACCACTAATTTAGGCCAAACCGAAAGATAACACATAACATATAATTAATCCATATATTGTCCATATGCATGTAGTTAAGTCCATATGTCTAACAATCTCCCACTTGGACGATATACTCATGCATATATACAAACCTTAGTTTTATATGTTACATTATAACTTTATGAGCTCAGTATTGCTATCAAAATAAAATCGTCATGATCAATCCGGTCCATCAATCATATCAACATAGGATCTAAGAGATCTTAGTTACTCTTGCGTAACTAGACCCAACATTAATCACGTAAATCAATATAACCAACGACAAGGATCAAGTGTAGGTGTGTAGCATGGAAATAACATAAAGTGTGGTCTGAAATAGAATGTTTATTTCCAACTGGTTCATCTTATTGAGATCAATCATATACCATAAGAGTACATAAAACTTTAAGACTGAATATCTGCAGATAAAATCTTAAAGACCGAATTACCAAATGTACTGGACAATACATAATTGTATAACACAAACTCCCACTAAAACTCATAATCCTCAACTGATTTGACACCCATGCGAGCAATATGCTCATGAAATACTTTGGGTGGCAATCCCTTAGTAAGCGGATCCGCAATCATGGAGTTTGTACTGATGTGCTCTATGCACAATTGTTCCATTTTGTACTCCTTATTTAACAACCCGAAACTTGACGTCCATATGCTTTGCCTTCGTCAAACTACTGTTATTGTAAGCATAAAGGACTGCTGATCTGTTGTCGCATAATAGCCTGAGTGGCCTTTTAATACTGTCTACTATGCGCAGTCCACTAACAAAATTTCGCAGCCATAATCCCTCATTGGATGCTTCATAACATGCCATGAATTCCGCTTCCATGGTGGAAGTCGCCGTAAGAGTTTGCTTGATGCTTCTCCAAGATATAGCACCGCCAGCAAGCATGTAGATATAGCCTGATGTAGACTTCAGACTATCTTGACATCCAGCAAAATCGGAGTCGGTGTACCCGATGATCTCAAGCTGGTCCAATCTCCGATATCTGAGCATGTAATCCTTTGTTCTCTGTAAGTATCGCATGACCCTTTTGGCTGCCTTCCAATGGTCCATTTCTGGATTGCTGAGATATCTGCCCAGTATCCCAACAATGTATGCGATATCAGGTCGTGCGCATACCTGAGCATACATCAGACTCCCTACAGCCGAAGCATAAGGTGTCTTCTCCATTTCCATGGTTTCAAAACTATTCTTTGGGCACTGTTTGAGACTAAACTTGTCTCCCTTAGCAACAGGGGTGTCGCCTGGTTTACAATCCTGCATGCCAAATCTTTTAAGAATTTTATCGATATAGCCCTTTTGTGACAGATCGAGAACACCTTTGGAGCAATCTCGATGTATCTGAATTCCTAATACAAAAGAGACATTACCAAGATCTTTCATTTCAAATTTCTTTGAAAGAAATTTCTTAGTTTCGCGCAATAATCCTATATCGTTACTGGCAAGCAGTATGTCATCGACATATAAAACCAGAAAAATATGTTTGCTCCCACTGAACTTATGGTATGTACAGTCATCAGCAATATTTGGTTCAAAATCAAAAGATGCAATGACTTCATGAAACTTGTGATACCATTGACGGGAAGCTTGCTTGAGCCCATAGATGGATTTCTTTAATTTGCAAACCCTTTTCTTTGAGTCTCCCGAAACAAAGTTTTCAGGTTGCACCATATAAATTGATTCCTCAATGTCACCATTGAGAAACGCTGTCTTAACATCCATCTGATGAAGTTCAAGATCAAAATGTGCTACTAGTGCCATTATTGTCCTGAAAGAGTCTTTCGATGAAACTGGAGAGAAAGTCTCTTTATAATCAATGCCTTCCATTTGAGTGTAGCCCTTTGCGACAAGGCGAGCTTTAAACCTAATGACATTGCCCTCTGAATCCTTCTTGGTTTTAAATATCCATTTGCAACCAATTGGTTTAACACTTTCGGGCAATGAAACAAGCTCCCAAACGCCATTATCGCTCATAGACTTCATCTCATCATTCATTGCATCAATCCACTTTTGAGAGTTAGAAACTTTCATGGCTTGACGGAAGTTGATTGGATCATCTTCCTCAAGTCCAATGTCACTTTCTTGTTCTTGGAGGAAGACAAGAGTACCTTCCACCATTTCCAAGTTTGCCTCATGTTCTTGGAGAAATACAACATAATCGTCCGAAATTGCACTTCTCCTCTCTCTAGTGGATCTCCTTAATGGCACTTCAGGTTCTTGAGGTTGTTGAGTTTGATTTTCATCAATAATATCAGGAACTTGATCAGGGAGATTATCAAGATTGTCTTGAACTGGAGTTGTGTGATCCGTGTCAGGAATGAGAACACCCTGATCAAGATTAACAACTGGAGGAAAAGACACATGTTCTTCCTCAAAGACAAAATTTCTAACTTTATCTCCCCACCCCCCAAAATCAATATCCTCAAAGAACCGAGCATTACCCGTCTCAAAAATAGTTCTAGAAGTGGGATCATAGAACTTATACCCCCTGGATCTTTCAGAGTATCCAACAAAATAGCTACTAACCGTTTTAGAATCCAGTTTCTTTTCATTTGGCCTGTAAGGCCTTGCCTCAGCTGGACAACCCCAAATGTGTAAGTGCTTTATACTGGGCTTATTTCCAATCCAAAGTTCATATGGGGTTTTGATTGTAGCTTTAGTTGGAACCCTATTAAGTATATATGCTGCGGTTTTCAATGCTTCTCCCCAGAGTGAGTCTGGCAAAGTAGTATGACAAATCATACTTCTCACCATGTCCTTTAGTGTCTGATTTCGTCTCTCAGCTACACCATTCATAGTAGGACTGCCTGGCATAATGTACTGAGGAACGATCCCACACTCACCTAGGAATTTGGCAAATGGCCCTGGACGTTGTTCACCTGAACCATCATATCTACCATAGTATTCACCACTACGGTCAGATCTAACGGTTTTAATCCTTTTGCTTAGTTGATTTTCAACTTCAGCCTTATATGATTTGAACACGTCTATAGATTGGGACTTCTCATAAATGAGATATAGGTATCCATAACGAGAGTAATCGTCTATAAATGTGATAAAGTATTGTTGACCATTTCTACAAGGTGTAGGGAATGGCCCACAAATATCCGTATGTATCAATTCTAAGACATCTGAAGCTCTCTGGGCACCTAATCTCGTCTTGTTTTTTTGTTTACCCTTGATACACTCAATGCAAATATCCAAATTTGAGGAATCAAGAGAATCAAGAATTCCATCTGACACGAGTTTATGGATTCTTTGTTTGGATATGTGACCTAAACGCTTGTGCCAGAGTGATAAAGAATTCTCATTGGATAATTTTCTTTTGGTACCACTAGAACTTGTATGCAAAGTTTCGTTATGTGAGGTTATTATGTCAAACAAATATAGGCTATCATATGCTGATAAAAGACCAGTACCGATAAGATTTGAACCTTGAAAAAGACTCACTTTATTGTTACCAAATGAACAAGAATAACCGGATATGTTCAATTTGGGAACAGAAATTAAATTCCGTCTAAAAGACGGTACAATAAAAGTCTCATTCAAATCCAATTAAAAACCACTCTTAAATAATAGCCTAAAATTTCCAACTCAACTTCGACCTTTTTGCCGTCACCAACATAGATGTATCTTTCACCATCACTTGGTTTTCGGCAGTTCAGGCAACCCTGCATAGATATACTTATGTGAGTAGTAGCACCAGAATCTATCCACCAAGTATCTTTAGGTACCGAAATTAAATTAACTTCAGAACAAACAAGAGCAAGAGATATACCCTTTTTCGCACGCCAAGCGTGGTATTTGGTACAATCTTTCTTCTTGTGATTAGTCCCCTTACAGAAAAAGCAACCTGATTCTGTAGTTTCAACCTTAATTTCCTTGTGTTGCTTCTTCTGGGGCCCATGAGACCGCAACTTCCTTATTTTTTCTTTTCTTGTTGTCTTTAGAAAATGATGCCAAATGAGCACTTTCTGTCTTATCTTGCTTTATTCTCTCTTCCTCTTGCACACAGTGTGAAATGAGTTCATTAAGAGTCCATTTCTCCTTTAGGCAGTTGTAACTGACCTTAAACTGATTAAATTGTGCAGGGAGAGAGATCAAAACTAAGTACACAAGCAGTTCCTCAGGTAATTGCAACTTGAGTGACTTTAGTTTTGAAGCAATATGAGACATTTCTAAAATGTACTCCCTTATGTTTCCTTTGCCTTTATACCTCATGGAAACAAGTGTACTCAAAAGAGTACTAGTTTCCCCCTTTTCGTTTTGTGCAAAACGCTTTTCAGGGTCCTCAAGGAAAACTTTAGCATTATTTTCTTCAGTCATAGTGCCCCTAAAAGATTCTGGAATTGCATGTTTTATGATCATAAGACTCATGCGATTTGAGCGTTCCCACTTCTCCATCTCCTTCTTGTCATCAGAAGAAGATGTATCCTGAGGAGTAGTAGGTTTCTCAATCCGAAGTGCAAGGTCTAGATCCATGCAACCGAGAACTATTATAATGTTTTCTTTTCATTCCTTAAAATTCGTGCCATTAAGCACAGGGATGCTGTTAATGTTCGCAGATATTGTAGCAGCTGAAGAATTCACTGAAAATAGAACAAGGACAACTCAAAACATGCTTACAATTATTTGAATTTTAACTTTAGTATATATAGATTCAAAATATGCAAATCCCATTACAAGATACCTAGCACAACATTGATTTTAGTCTTTGGACAGAAAATCAACTTGTAATTGGTACTCTTGGTGTAGTAATCAAATATCGACAATGAACTCCTGTCAAATATCAAGCCTTCATTTGGGCCGATTTAATATTCACATGGAAAACTTAATAATTGTCATATATTTATCACCACAAGCATGCTCGAATTCCTGCCAAATAACAACCTTCCTTTGGGCCGGTGTTAAACGCATGGAATACAAACATACACAGTCATCTTATATCTTAAAATCAAATCTTCACAAAAGAGGTTACTTTGGTAACATAATGTTTCGATTGACTAATTTAAAATATTAGATGCAAAATTAATTAGTTCTTTAAGCCATATATTGAATCTTAATTGAAAATTACATGTTTATAAGGTAAAATCTGAATAATAATGGTCAAAACATTAATGTTATAATATTAATCTTGCATTATGTCTCCATTAATGTCCCCAGAAAAAAAAACGTTTCTTTAATAATGGACATTAATGTTATAATATGAATCTTGCATTATATCTCCATTAATGTCCCAAAAAAAAGAACGTTTCTGTCTCCATTAAATTGCCAGATAATCGATTATCACGTCCTGGTAATCGATTATCTTGGCCTTCTGGAATTTCCAATTCTGCTGGAAATTCTAGGATGATCGATTATCCTAAAGGGATAATCAATTATGCTGGCTTTCTGGAATTTTTAATTTTGCTGGAAATTCCAGGATAATCGATTATTCTAAAAGGATAATCGATTATGCTGGCTTTCTGGAATTTCCAATTTTTCTGGAAATTCCAGGATAATCGATTATTTGATAATCGATTATGCCGGCTTTCTGGAATTTCCAATTTTGCTGGAAATTCCAGGATAATCGATTATCCTAAAGGGATAATCGATTATCTTAGCCTTCTGTCCATCAATTTAATGGGGCTTTCAACAAAAGGCTTAATCAAGGAATCATATTCAACAATATGCAAATAATTTCAACATTTTAATTCATAGCAAGGTATCGAAATACTGAAGTTTATCATCAACAAATCACTCATCAAAGCATGCCATATCAAGGTACTCGAACTTCAAAATTAAAATTCTATCTGAATTTAATGACAAAGCATTATAACATTGAATTCATGAATTTCCAAATGACCCAATACGAGGAGGCTCTGATACCAATTGTTAGAATAAATTCGACTATAAAACTGTAGCCTTCATATCGAATTATTTGGAACTATAACATAAGCGGAAGCGTACCTGAATCCATAGGTGGAAGCTCCTTGATCCGGCTTGGAAATCGTCCGGGGTTAGATTTTCCACTTGATATGCAAGCCAATGTTTACTCTCTCTATCAATGGGAAAATGAAGAGAATGTCTTGCATCAAATGGGAACCATAACCCCCCTTATTTATAAGCATGTAACATGAAAGGTCAAAAGTCACATGCATGTAACCTTAGTTAGCCCATCATTAACTAAGGTTACTCTTTATGGGTATCTACACAAAAATTAGTCTCTACACTTTATATAACAATGTATTGGCCTCCTTAATAATAATATCCAAAAGACCACTAATTTAGGCCAAACCAAAAGATAGCACATAACATATAATTAATCCATATATTGTCCATATGTATGTAGTATAAGTCCATATGTCTAACAGCTTGCACTTGCAAACTAGGGTTGAGGCTCGGCCAGATTCATGGAAATATTAGCAACGGTTCAATCGGCTGCTTGTCTAATTCGATGGGATGTTAGAATCGAAAAAAATAAGGCTTATTCTATTCTCTTATCCTCTATTTCCACGGTTGCCATAAAAATCATAACACTGTTTAGAATTATGGGTTATTGAATAGTGTATTTGGTGTTGTTCTTGTTGGGGTGATAGTGTGAGGGCAGTGATGAGTTTTTGATGGTGGCGCAAGAGTGGTGGTGGCTATGTCTTTATTAGAGATGAAGAAAGCCGGACCCATATGAAAAAATAAAATAAAAATATAATTTTAAGAGCTTTCATGCGCCCAGAATTGTTTAAAAATCAAACATTTTACCATGTCTGCTCATGGTGTCCACGAAACACACCTATACTGGGTTGAAGTATCTACTTGATCATTGAGTAAGTTGGAGCGTGAGATAGAGATGAGAGGCCAATTTTAAGTGTGTTTTTTATGTATTTTTCCCTCTAAATATTATGGCCCTTACAAAATCATTGCTCGGATTGGCAATGTAGGTTATACGTTGGAGTTGTCCTCTGAATCAATGGTGCATATTGTGTTCCATGTGTCGTTGCCTAATAAGAAAACAGGGAACAAAGTTGTAGCTCAAACTACTCTGCCTCTCACTAGTGAAGATGGAAGCCCATAGCTATTCTACTAAGGAAGACGGTCACGAAGAACAATGTGGCTGTTGTTAAGGTGTTAGTTCAATGTTCCACCTGAAGATGCCCACTTGGGAAGACTACCAATTCCTTAAAGCAGCATTTCTAGATTTCGATTCTTAATCCTTGAGGTAAAGGATTGTTTTTAGGGGGAGGGGAGGAATTGTCATGAATCATTACCGTTCACATTTCTAAATTTGTTAGTTAGGAGTAGAAACTAGCTTTTAAAAAAAAGTGACGACCAAGATCAGATAGTAATTAATGAGCATCAAAGGTTCAACAGACTTCCAATTCAGCTGCCAACACTGATAAAGGCTAATAACTAGGAGACAGAAAGCATAACTAAATTCGATATTTCCTCTCCCCAAAATTCCTTTTCTCTTCTTCTTCTCTCCTTTTCTAATTCAGTCATATCTTCCTCTTTGCAGCTATGTAGAATTAGTTTCCATTTCAGTGTCATTTTCTTTACGGTGACAAAAAAAACCCAAAAAATTGTCCCAAAAATTCGTGTCAATTTGCATGATATTGGTTCATTGATACTAATTAATTTGATAGTCAGGTTCTGACATCATTGAATTCATTTCTCACATCTAGGTGACGAATGCATCTTCTCTAATTTGTGCATGGTGAATAATCTTATTGTTGTTAATTTTAATTTGGTATTACATTATAACTATTATGGCTTCTTATATGTGGTTTATTAGTTTTTATTTTTAATGTGTTGAAGTGCCAAGTGTGATCGTTTGTCCACTAACAAACCAAAAAGAAAGATAAGTTTTTCATAGTAGTTTCATATTCGAGCGTTCTGACATTGCATTAACATGTCTTATTACTAATTCTAATTGAAAGTTTAGTCTGTGAACACTTAATTTTTATACTATTTTAACACCTTTTAAAGTCATTAGAGATTTGTTATTTTAATTATTTTTTTCAAATTTTATGTCTTTAATTACATATTTCCTACCATGAAAATACCAAAAAATAATAGTTCTTCTTTCATTTGTACATTTTAGGAATTGACTAACTTTTCAATTGGTGAATCAATCTAGTTAATTGATCATTTAAATAATTTATTTTGATTAATTTATTTGTTTGTATAAATGTAGTTTAATAAATAGGATTAAGGAAGAAATTAGGCCAAATTTAAAAGGAAAAGTGGTCAAGAGTGCAAGATAAGGGGCTGCCATTGAAAGGTCCGAGACTACGTACTTTTGCCTCAAAACTACGCGTTTCATTAAGTGAATCAATATTAAATCTCATCCATTCATCTCTCCCACATCCAATGGTCCACAACCAATCTCCCAGCGAGGTATTTAAGACATAAAAATGCTGAAATTTTACACTCATTTCCCCATAATTCTCTTCTTCTTCCTCTCTATTCACTCTCTCTTTCTCCACAACCGCCTTTTCCCCACCGTCGTCGAAAATCACCCACCGGCAGCCGACCACCTCCAGATCATCCCAAATCGCACCCTGTGCTCTAGTTAACGTCTTCTTCCAAATCTCCAAGCTAGATTCCCAAAAACCCCTCAAACTCCACGAATTTTTTATCTAGGACGGCCATCTTTTTGCCCAAATTTGTGAAGCTCCGGCTATTACCACCCTACAATACATATATGAATGGATAGAGCTCCACGGCCTATCCCTTTCCCTTGGTCTTCACCTGAAAATCCATTCGAATTCCGGCGGCCACCTCCCACCGTCACTACCGCCTCTACTCACTCTTTTTTTCATTTTTACTTTCTTCTTCCCTTCTTCCCATCTTGCCTAGATACAACTTGAGTGAGCTTTTTACGCTGGCACGATACGGAGATCGAAACTAGTTCACCAAACCTTTGGTTTTGGTGTCTGGCAACATAAAAAGTTCGCATCATGGTCGATTTTTCGTTGTCCGATATCCTTGGCATGTAATCGCTACTCGAATTTGCATCAAATCCTTTGCTATGGTAGCATCCTAATTCCTCTTTTCCTTTTTCTGATTTTTGCTTTCTTTGTGATTAATTTTAGAATTTTAGTTTAAGTTTAAGTCTGTTTGCTATCATCTACTTCGTATAGCATTGTTTTTTATTTCGACGCTTAGTTAGCTTTGTTGTGGTTAGTTACTTCACTATAATACGTGTTTAGCCTAGACGTAGATTTTTATTTTCTCCTTGGATTGATCATATCAGCATTAGTTTAATTGACTAAGTTGAATACTGAATTTTCTACTTTTACATTAGTTTGAATTGGTTAGTTAGTTTGGTATTAGTTTGTAAAAGGTAAAAGATAAATGATAAAATAGGGTACATGTTTGGTCTACTTTTTAACTGTTTGTGGACTATTTTGAGTACACTACTCCAAAAGTTATTCATTGTTGGTAAAAGTTTGTCTTTTGGACAGATTTTTGACCAAAAAATCTGTCCTTTGAATTGTTTGGACATATTTTTGGTGAAAAATCTGTCTTTTGGATAGATTGGTAATAATGCAAGGTCTTTCCTTTCCTATAAAAAGAGGGTCTTTCTTTCTCTTTGGAGGACAGACACACTCTAACACAAGGAGCCATCATCTTTTACGCTCAAAAAAAGGGGCATATATCTTAAAAGAAATCATCAGTTGTGCACATATGGCAAGCTGAAATTTCAGAGCTTTTGTGAGTATTTTGTGTATGCAAAATCCTTGAAAAGACAAAACGATCTCTTAAGTAATTTATGGGGTTACTAGTTGCTAGTTCAAGTACTTTCTTGCTGGATTTTTCGGGGGTATTCTTGAGTTCTTTTACTGTTGTTTTCTACTGTCCGTTTGGTGGTGTTGTCGTTGGGATCTTGATTATGCTATGTTCGTTGTTTCTAAGTACTCAAGGGTCATTTAGCTGCTGAAATTCTGCAACTAGGTAATTATCTCAAACTTCTAAAGAAATTTTCTTTTACAAAAAACAATAAAGATGTGATTTCTATCCTTATTGTTCAACTTTGCATCCTATTGAATCTGTTTGTTTGTTTCTTTATATTTAGTTGTTTATGTATCTTATTTATAAATGACATACATTAATAAACATATAAAAGGAAAGGAATAAAAAAAAAGGGCTTCAACTTTTTTGTTCTTTAATAGTTATGTTAAATATACTTTATTAATACGTGGATCAGGTCTTGCTATATTAGTCTAAGCAGTTTCAATTTGTCTGCACAATGGTTCATTACTGGTCTTTTGAATATGGTTTGAAAGTAATTAAGTGAGTTTTGGATATATAATTGGAAAAGAAACATCATGTTTATGTGAGCGTTAGAATGAAGTTATGTATTAAGTGGAAAGCTCATTGACCACCGTTTGAGTTTTAGACTCATTTGTTGAAGTGTATGAAGTGTTGGGATGAAAATGAGAATGGTCATTGTCCCACATTGGAAAAATATTGAAAAGTAGCTTGGAGGCTTGCCTATATAAGGGGGCTTAAGTTATGTTTTCAAATGTACCAAACCAAATGTATTTCTAACACTTTTTGTTAGGAGAAGGTACTAAGGTTTATGTGATTGTAAGAATTTTTTACATAGTGGTCGGTTGTTGTCTTTTGACAACGGTTGTGGTTTTTTCCGATTTTGGGTTTCCACGTTAAATTCTTGTGTTGTTTTATTTTTGTTTTTTTCTCTTTACAAAAGGCGCGGAGATCTCGGGGTTTACGGGAAAGGGTCATTTCTTTTTTTCCAACAAGTGGTATCAGTGCGAGGTCGCCTAGCTTGAGGGGGGAATCTTAGTATACTCTATGCTCGCAGCTTTGGCTGATCTTCTATATCAGAAAAGATTCTCTGGTTCAAGAAGCTTGTAGGAGGGGAAGTTGGTGCAATTGGAGTATCGAGGCTTGTGGTGAATTCTGGCTAGGAAAGTGTGGAGGTACATGTCTAGGTAAGCTCTGGCTAGGAAAGATTTAGTAATTTAGTGGTCATGCCGGACCCACCTCTCTTTCCTGGGAACTTACCTGGTGTGCTGTTCACGAGCTACAGACGAGGTTCTAAGCAAGTGTTTTTCATCCACGGATATTGGTTAGCGATACGGTTACAATGGAAAGCATCAAGTTTGATATTGAGAAATTTGATGGGAGAATCAATTTTGGCTTGTGGCAAGTTCAAGTCAGGGATATATTGATTCAATCAGGTCTACACAAGGCCCTTAAGGGAAAACCAGAAGCAGGTTCTAGCGATGATTCATCAAGCAAGAGAGATGAAGAATGGGATGATTTGGATTTGAGAGCTGCAAGTGCGATACGGTTATCATTGGCAAAGAATATCCTTGCAAATGTGCATGGAATTGCGACAACCAAGGAGCTATGGGAAAAGTTGGAAAAACTGTATCAAACAAAGGGAGTCTCAAATCAGGTGTACCTGAAGGAACAATTTTATACATTGAGTATGGGTGAGGGTACTAAAATCTCGGATCATTTCAGTGTTCTCAATGGGATTGTCTCTGAGCTTGAAGCTATTGGGGTGAAGATAGATGAGGAGGAGCAAGCCTTAAGACTCGTCTGGTCTCTTCCTTCGTCTTTTGCGCACATGAAGCCAATATTGCTCCATGGGAAGGAGCAGGTGGATCTTTCAGAAGATATCAGCACGCTCATCTATGAAGAAAGAAGACTCGAAGGAGATGGGAGAGATACTTCTTCTGAAGGTGTGTATATGTGCTACGGGAAACGAAAGGAAAAGAGGAACCCCATGAAGCGGAATGTTGTTTGCTTGAAGTGTGGAGAGCCTGGACACATGAAGAAGGATTGTTCAGCAGGTGGAGCAGGTTCGGCTACAGGCTCCAAGTCAAGTGATGCTGTTAATATGGTCTTTGATAGGGACCTATATGACCTTATATGACCCAAAGACATGTACATCCTTATGGCATACCTGTATTTGCCATGGTGAAGGATGTGAGATTAATAGCGGAATTACACACGGGCATTGGTTTGGCAGGAATGCAAAGTGTGTGATGAAACAGTTATGTCGATAGCTGATGGACTTCCAAGGATAGCCAATAGTGGAGGTAGCACCATAATAATCAGCAAGGTGTTTTTCGACATGAGCCGAAGTGGAAATTCTTAGAATGGTTTATTCTAAGTGGTGATACTCTTTATGGTGGAGTATGACAGGTGTTCAGCAATGTGGAGTATGACGGATAGCTGCTGCTATGATCATTTTTAATCAAGGTGGAGTTTGTTGGGATTTTGCTTAAAAATGAGAATGGTCATTGTCCCACATTGGAAAAATATTGAAGAGTAGCTTGGAGGTTTGCCTATATAAGGGGGCTTAAGTTATGTTTTCAAATGTACCAAACCAAATGTATTTCTAATACTTTTTGTTAGGAGAAAGTACTAAGGTTTATGTGAATGTAAGAATTTTTTACATAGTGGTCTGTTGTTGCCTTTTAACAACGGTTGTAGTTTTTTCCCGGTTTTGGGTTTCCACGTTAAATTCTTGTGTTGTTTTATTTCTAATTTTTTCTCTTTACAAAAGGGACAGAAATCTCGGGGTTTACAGAAAAGAATCATTTCTTTTTTCCCAACATGAAGTACCATGGCTAAGAATCTGATTTTTTTACATTCATACTTAAGTTTTTTTTTTGTAGTTATTATTATATTAGTTACAACTATTTGGTTAAGAGTTATTTTTTTAAATATTCAATATAGTTAAGTTGGTTTCCTTTTAATCAAAGGCTGGACTTGTTAATAAAAGGAAAGGTGCATAAGACAAATTATTTTGAACCTAATAGAAAAGAAAGGATATGGGTCACATAAGTTAAAATTTTGCAAGCACAATATTAATAAAGTTAGTTGGTCTGTAATAGATCGGCATTGTTTTATCAAAATATTGGTTTGGCGCTCCTATCATATTTGCAAATAGGTTGGCCCATTTCTTGTACCTCAGCTTTAGTCGAAATAATTTTAATAAAACTACCATTTTTTTATTTAAATAATAAACACCTTAGTCATCTTAATAATTAATTTAAAATGTTCGGCAACTACTAGAGGCGCTTTAACTTTTTTTATTTACGAAATCGCTTGCGTAGCGTGATGTTTAACATTTAATAAATTAATATAATAACCTTATACTATATCCAATAGCTTTAATTATTTTTTTTAATTTAATTCATCCTTTGCTAAAATTGTGAATTCGCTTGTGAATGTGCTTGTCTGAGCCAAGAGTCTATCAAAAACAGTCTTTCTATCTAAATAAAGTAGGAGCAAAATCTGCATACATACTATTATTCTCAGAGCACATACTAAGTTTGTTGCTGATGGAAGAAGCAATTAAGTAACGGAACAAAAATGCATTAAAAGTGAACACATGCTTTAATGAATTTAACTAAACTAACATGACATAAGTTAAAGAACAGACAAAGGAGACCATTTGGATTTACATGGAGCACTACTATTATACTAATCCACATACAAGTAAGCAGAAAATGAATTATTTAATTTCTCGAAAGTACTAATTAAACTTTGTCAGCCACTACATATCGATTGACTATATCTATTTTATGTGCTACAATATTTAATGCTTACAAGAATGTGCTTTAAAACCTCTTACCATAGGCTTAAACTTCTCCTTAGCCTTTATAATGCTAAGAAAAATGAGCCTATATAGAATTACCATTCCAAAAACAATAGCAATATCTCCCCACTTAGAATAATTCAACTCCACTTGAAAAATATCTCTCAAGATATCATCTCGAGTAACAATAACAGCCAATCCTCCATTAGTGAAATATGTGAAAGTTTCATACTCGTTCTTGTAAAAACCTTGAATTGCGTATTTGTGAAAGGCTAAATAGTACACTGGGTATTTCCAAATTGGCATTGGAAGATCCTTTGGCATGCGAAAAAAGCCTCCATTTAGCATCATTACTCCTTGAATTCCAGCACCTGTGATTAGACGTGGCAAAATCAACCTATTTTTCAGCAACTCGTTCAAATTTAAACAGATTGATTATGAGTTGTTTATTGACTTAATTTGACGTGTTGAACCCGAGTCCATCAAACTATTAAGTCTAACATTTAAACCAGTTTGAGGCATAATTCATTTATTTATTTGACCTAAAATTCGTACATTTTTCACGTGTACATACCTGTGATGATTCCCATGAGGAAGTCGGGAACAATACTAGCAACGATCATCATTAGGCTCTCGACTAGCATCATACAAGCGACTAGCATTAGGAAAAAATAGGCGAAACGATCGATTCCTTTTTGAACATCAGCAAGATAATAAGCCACTGCTCCAGGTACCAAGGAGATCAATAACAAAAATGGAGTTGAAGATAATGTGTTTCCTATGACAAATGCACCCACACCATAATGCCCATTTAGCCTTTCTCTCGTAAAGAGCTGAGAAATGATCAAATTAAAAAAAAAAACTACACAATCATATCACTATAATATGTATTAATTGACAATCAATATAAATATTAACTGACATATTATAACCACTTATATTGCGCTAGTAACGTAAAAAAATGTGCATTATCGATGTTAGAAAATTAATAAAGAATATAAAAAAACTATAAAAATTAGTCTAAGTAGTTGTTCATCCAGCCGCTTAAACTAAAGTAGCAGATAATGTATAATATATATATATACTTCATGTATAACATATGTATAATTGTGTATAATCTATGTGTAGCAACTAAGAAAAGTAAACGATGAATTTGTCCAGTTATTTGTGTAAAGATCTCAAAAACTATAAGAAATCAAGGAGGAAGAAAGATTACTTTCATTTCCTCCACAAATGAAGGGAATCCACCAATTGCCATAAATGTCAAGAAACCAACCACAAATACAAGCATTGAGCTTCTAGCCTGCAAAGGGAAGAAAAAAAATATCTAAATCTTGAAAAACAAAAAAGGGGTGCTTCTTTTGCTCATTTGTTTACATAATGTTTTTAATTTTTACAAAATTGACCTGATATAACTAGTTAAAATATACTGAAAGCATAAATAAATATTTACCTGAATGGAGCCATAATCAGAGCCAATTTCATGGAAGATAGTGCCAATGCACAAGCACAATGCAAGATATATGAGAAATCGAAGCCAGTAATAGCCTAAATCACGATACATATTGATGAATGATCTTTGTGTTAGAACACGACACTGAGTGATGAATCCTGCTTGACTCCCCTTCTTCTCAAGCAAATGTCCATTCTACTACGTACACATGAAATCAACTTAAATAATAATTGAGTTTACCTTTTATATACTGATAACATAACGTAAGAAGCAAGTTTTGATAGCTTATGATGAAGTGGTACCAAAAAGGGCTACACGAATAATAGTATTAATAGTTCGTGATGTTAATGTTGAGATGAAAGAGCTTATATGATTGTACACACTGTATATACGTTGTATATTTATTGTATTCTCTGGTATACATTATATAGGTGGGAGTGGGCTATGACGATTGATTTGTTGTTTGGGTTAAATGTGTGTCTGAGCCCAATATGTATCTGAGCCCCATTTTATTTTCGTCATTGGGCCGTCTGACCCGACCCAATTCTAGGTGTATATATAGCCATGTATCAGATATTTTTATTAAGGAATTCATTTTTCCTTCTCGGGTTTCCACCAGAAGGTTCTCATCTCTCTCTCTCTCTCATTCTCACTGTTCATCTTCATCTCTTGTTTTCTGCTTCAAATCTCCATGTTTTTATGGTATCAGAGCCTAGACGATGATCCGACTATGTTTTTCTGCATCTTGTTATCTTGGTTGAAGTATCCTTTGAGATTTTTGGGGATGTTTCTGACGTATGTGGTCGATGACGATTTCGATCTAAATCGGATACTTTTCTGAGACTTTCACCGAGATATCTGAGTATATCTTCTTCATTCGAACGTTCTGGGAGTTTTTCCGATGATTTTTGGGTGATTTTTCGGTGACTTAGCAGCTTCTAGGGTTTCTGGTGGTTGAACCTAGGGTTTAACTGCTATCCGGCGGCTCGATTCTCACTCAGTGGATGTTTTGGGTGACTTTCCGACATCCCTGACCACACTTCCAGTAAGGTTTTCGACTGTTGCACCTAGGGTTTTCTCTGTTGATTGAAGGCCGATCTTCTCCGGTCGCGAAGAAGGAGGGTAACTCTGTCCTTATCTTGAGTATTGTATGCTTTGTGTGTGATTATCTGGCTCTGTATGTGAGTATCTGGTTTTGTGTGTGAATATCTGGTTTGGTTATACTCTGCTTCTCGAAACTATTTTTTTTAAGCCGGTTCATTGATTATGGCTTTTAATACGAATGCTGGTACCTCCTCCTCGGTAGACTCTACCAGCCCCCTTTTTGTATATTCCTCTGATGTCCCTGGGGTCTCTCTTGTTCCCACTCCCTTCTCGGGTAGTGGTTATGGGGGCTGGAGGCGTAAGATGATTGTTGCTTTATCTGCTAAAAACAAAATCGGATTTGTTGACGGTTCATGTCCTCGTCCTACCACTAATGTGGCTCAACAGAGACTGTGGGATAGATGTAATAACATGGTCATTTCCTGGTTGACCTCCTCCCTGTCTCCTCAAATTACTGATAGTGTGCAGTATTCCGATATTGCATTGAGTATATGGTCTCAAATTGAGAAAAGATATGGTACCCCTAACAAGACCAAAATTTTTGAATTAAAAAGGGAACTTTCCCACACATCTCAAGGCTCCTTAGACGTAGCCTCATACTTTAACAAGCTCAAAGGCTTGTGGGATGAATTGGGCACAATGTGCAAAAATCATGGGCAGAGATGTGTGTGTGCTGCTAAAAATGGAATAATTGAGGAAGATGATGAAAACAAGATATTCCAATTTCTTATGGGGTTAAATGAAGCATACATGGGGGTTAGGAGTAATCTGTTGATGATGCGGCCATTTCCTTGTTAGAAACTACGCTTTACGCTAGGGGGGGGTGAATAGCGTATTAATAGAATTTAGCGTTTTCTTGCGGAATTTAAACTTTGCAGGAAGTAAAATAAATGCAGAAAAATAAACTTACACAAAGATGTATACTGGTTGGCCACCAACGTGGTTAGTCCAGTCCCCGAGAGACTCTCTCGAGATTTTTCACTATCTTGTTAAGCTTACGGGTGCTCAACAAACCGTTACACACTTGAGGACACAAGCCTCAAACAGTTGCTCGGAGATCGCAATCTCAAAGACTTCACCCAAGGAAACGCAAGTTCCTTGAAACAAGAGAATCGCAATTCTCTTACAAGTATATCAAATACTTGGACACTCACTTAACTAAAGTACTCCTTATTGAGTAGATATGAGTAAAAGAATATGTTCAAGATCACAACAACTTTAAGCAATAATATGGCTCTCAAAAGCTTTATGAAATGAGTAGAAAATGAAGAACAATTGAATGAAAGCTTATAGCAATGTAATGATCAGTTTGTGTATGTTGTTGTTGTTAAAACACTGAAATGAAGCTGTATTTATAGTTGAAAAAGTTAGTTCAACCGTTGTCTAATTGCCAATTAAGAGATGCTGATTTTACTCACTGACAATCGATTGTCAAACCCCAACAATCGATTGTCTGCCAGGCAGATCAAAATTCAATCCCAGATTTAACGCTTCACAATCGATTATACATAATCTATAATCGATTACTGGCAATATTCAAAATCAGATAATCGATTACTTTAGCAACGTTCTAAAAATCATTTCCGGATTTTAAGCAAAACATCGATTATATAAAATCTATAATCGATTACTTCAGCAACGTTCTAAAAATCATTTCCAGATTTTAAGCAAAACATCGATTATATAAAATCTATAATCGATTACCTTATGGTATTTGAAAATCATTTGACAACGGTCAGCTTCAACAATCGATTGTCCTTTGCAACAATCGATTACTTGTTATTTTCTGAAAATCATAAAACTTACTGTCTCAGTGATAATCGATTATCTAAAGACATAATCGATTACTTAATTAAATTTAAAATCACTGGAAGACATCAACTCAACACAATCGATCACCATTAGTTCATAATCGATTATTTTGAGTATTGAAAAACTTTACCTCAACAACAATCGATTGTCATTTGTTCACAATCGATTATCATGCAGATTTGGAAAAACCTGATGTTCACTGTCTTACTCACAATCGATTACCATTAATTCATAATCGATTGTCATGCAGTCTTGGCTCAGAAACAATCGATTATCATAAGTACATAATCGATTATTTTAGCCCAGATTTTTGAGGCATGTTTAGAAAACATTTTGTCTAATGTAAATATGCATGATTTAAAATCTTTTTGACACAGAATTAAATATGCATGATTTTGGAAAATAGTTTTATGAGAGAGGCCATACTATGAGTCAAGTTATAGGATCGAGATTACAATTTAGAACAACTCAATAACAATTAAAAGCTATATCTTGAACTTCAATCTTATTCGCAACCATTGTGCGCTTGTACTTGAATTCCGTCATATATCAATTTTTGCTTCGTTTGTCATTCATCAAAACCTACAAAAGAGTACACGTTTAGTATATTGCATTGAGAACGTGTTTCTAACAATTTCCCCCTTTTTGATAATGGCAAACATTAAGCGGGATATGCAATTTAGGCAAAAGATATTGACAATTCAAGACAAGTAACAATTATGCAATTCCCCCTCAATTTAAGAGTTCCCCCTCAATTTTAGCTTATAAGCAATCAATGAATTAAGAGGTGGTGCATACCCGATATCCCGTTTTCTTCCCCCTTTTGCCATTAGCAAAAAAATAGTAAGGAAAGACGAAAAAAAAGATGAAATAAACAAGGTTTATTTATTGGAAAAAAAGTTACATCAATGGGAACTAAAGAGAACAACAAAAAAAATTTATTCATTTCCGTCGTTGTCCGCCTCGTTATCCGGCGCTGCTTCAAAAGGAACAAGAGCTGCATATGGATAATTGACATGATCAAAGTATCCATGGATCTCATGAGTGAGTTGAGCAAGCTGGTCGGATATGGTTTGGAGAGTAGGCTCTTGGGACGAACGAGCACGACGGGGTGGACGACTTGAAGAAGGAGCTGGAGCATGATCACCATCATGATGGAAAGAAGACTCCGAGATTTCCCAAATTTTGGTACTCCTTTTGAGAGGGCCATTTTCCGTGACAAATCCGGATGCTTCAAGGAAGTTCATAATGAGGAGGGCATAAGGAAGAGGCATGTCATCACCGATGGCATCGAGCATATGAAGTTTGATGAGCCGACACCAATTTATTTTGGCTCCGGTGACAATGGCATGCAGAAGTTTGGTATCCTCCTGGGAGATGGTGGTGTGATTGTGCCGTCTAGGCTTGAGGACTCGGGTGATGAAGTAAAGAATCAACCGGTAGTTTGGATCCATTCCCGTTATGGTAGGACGACGGGTAGAGATAGATGGATCATAGGAGGTTATACCGGCTTGGTGGAGAAGGATGGTTTCATCAAAGAGAGCCCCGGCCTTATCAATATACCGGTAAAGGTCTTCACCTTCATTTGGAAGGCGGGCAATGGTGTGGAGATTCTCTTCAGAGAGAAGAATTTGAACCCCATTAATGGAGGTGACAAGTTCGCCATCTTCATTTTTATGGAGGTTTGAGTAAAAAGCTTGAACGAGAGTTGTGTTTATGTGAGGATGAGTGAGAAGCAAGAAGTCATATAGTTGACACTCCTTTAACATATTTGCTGCAGGGGTGAAAGGCTCAAGGAGTTTACTATTTGAGAACCGAGGAGGAAGAATGGTGCGTTTCTCAAATTTTGATAGGAACCTTGTGAGTGCATTTTCAGTTTCAAAGAACAAGACGGAACCGTCTTGGTATGGAAAATTTAAAGGAGGAGGGGCGGTTGAGGCTGATGCGCCATGTTTGGATCGGGAACGTTTTGAAGATCGTCCAGACATGTTAGGAGAAAGACTGCTGGAATTTGACAAAGAAAATAGAAGAGATTTAGCTTTTGAATACTAGAGATAGTGCTTGAGTGGGTGAATGTGAGCTCTTATGATGCCTATTTATAGAGGAAAGGATTATCAAGCATTGAATGGAGATATTTGCTGAGATTTTGGTTTAGGAGCAGTCAGAAAACGGTAAGAATTAAAATTGCTGACCGTTAGATAATCGATTATTGAACTGAAATAATCGATTGTATTTACTGTTTGATTGAGATTTTGAATCTGACAAATCGATTCTTGAGTCAAACGGTAAAAAATTTGAATGAAATAATCGATTGTTAAATTTTGGTAATCGATTATGGAGCATTTAAGACCTGACAGGAATCGATTGAGGAGCCAAACGGTAACAAAAAATTAATATGAAGTAATCGATTGTCAATTCTTGGTAATCGATTATTTAGGGAACTAATTTGATACAGTGAACTTGGAGAATATCAGAATTTGTCAAATAATCGATTGTATGGAAAAAATAATCGATTGTTGTAGAAAGCATTGCTGAATGACTGAGGCGGAAATCGATTATGCAATTTGGGAAGTAAAAAGATTAAACACAGATGCATAATAGTAATAATCAGTCATAAACAATCGATTATTGATACTGATAATCGATGTACTGCACAGAAAATAATCGATTAGTGGCTTTGAAATAGTCGATTATTTTGTGCTAAAAACTTCATAATTCCCCCTACCTTTGGGGTGGTACCCGCAAAATAGATTTAACCGTCTCCGACGCTCAAGTTAGTAATTTATAGCGAAATTAATAAATTATACTAGTGTTAACAAGTAATGCCGTGAACTCTTAAGAATTGTGTCCTAGAGTGTTCTTAAGAGAGTTTCGGGTACTTATCTTTTCTCCAACATCGCCAATTACCTGTTCGAGAGGATGATCCTTGATCGTTCTCCACTCGTTAGGCGTACTTATTCCTTTTTCTAATTGTGGCGCTTCTTCCGTTGGTTGTTCCCCAATTTCATTTTTGTTTTCCTTTGAAGGTTCTTCTTGGATTTTATATTTCAAGCTATCCAAGATACCTGCAAGATCAAAACCGGATTCCTTTCTCGCCAAGCGAGTATTATCTTCGGAAAACACAACATGAGGGGATTCCTCCACAATTTGGGTTCTTTTGTTAAAGATCCTATATGCTTTGCTACGTGAGGAGTAACCAATGAAAATACCTTCATCCGATTTAGCATCAAACTTACCCAATTGGTCCTTGCCATTATTATGAACAAAACATTTACAACCAAAAACACGTAAATGAGAAATGTTGGGTTTTCTACCCTTATAAAGTTCATATGGGGTTTTCATGAGTATCGGCCGAATTGCTACTCTATTTAAAACATAGCAAGCGGTACTCACGGCGTCCGCCCAAAAGTATTTGGGAATCTTAGCTTCGTCGAGCATGGTTCTAGCCATCTCTTCGAGACACCTATTTTTCCTTTCCACCACCCCATTTTGTTGTGGTGTCCGTGGAGCGGAAAAGGTGTGTTCGATTCCGAGTTCGTCACAAAAATCCGCAAAGAGATTGTGATCAAACTCTCCCCCATGATCACTTCTAATTGAAGTGACGGTCGATTCCTTTTCGTTTTGAACACGCTTAAGGAAATACTTGAAATTTTGAAAAGCATCACTTTTATTTGCAAGAAATAGAGTCCAAGAAAATCTAGAAAAGTCATCAACAATTACAAAAACATATTTATTTTTACCAAGACTTTCAATACGAGAGGGACCAAATAAATCCATGTGAAGTAATTGCAAAGGTCTAGACGTTGAAACAGTATTCTTGGATTTAAAAGATGCTTTGGTTTGCTTCCCTTTTTGACAAGAATCGCAAATAGAATTATTTTCAAACTTTAAACTGGGAAGACCAACTACTAAGTTTTGAGAAAGAAGCTTGTTCAAAAGATGCATGTTCATGTGTGCTACTCTACGATGCCATAGCCAAGAGTTATCCTCTTTGCTTATTAAACAATCAACATATTCGGGTGAGGAGTTTGCAAGATCAACCATATAGATATTATCAATTCTAAAGCCACGAAGTATGATCTTGAAATCACTACGTCTAAATACAAGACATTCATCCGAATCAAATAGAGCAAGATTTCCCTTGTCACATAATTGGCTTATGCTCAAGAGATTATGCTTCAAACCTTTCACAAGTAGTATATGTTTAATAGAGGAGTTTTCGTCCTTACCGACCGAACCAATGCCGATGATTTTTCCTTTATTGTTATCACCAAATATGACACTTCCTCCTTCTTTGTGCTCTAGTTGAAGGAATTTGGATTCATCTCCCGTCATGTGTTTGGAGCATCCACTATCAAGGTACCATAGTACACTTGATCCCTTCAAGCACACCTACAAAACAAATTAATGTTCTTTAGGTACCCATGCCATCTTGGGTCCTTGAGGGTTAGGCATGTTATAATGATGCAATTGATTTATATGTCTATGACGAGTAAAGCAAGCGGGAGCAATATGACCAATACGTCTACAATAATGACAAGTCACGTTGGGATTATGCATTTTTCTAGGTACATAGTAACTAGATGAATGAAGGTTGCTTACTCTACTTTGAACACCATTGTTTCTCCTATTATGAGCTCTAGGAGGTTCACAAGTATGTCTAAAATATGCATCATTTCTAGAATATCTATTTCTAGGTGGAGGGTCATTTCTTGGTCTTCTAAATTGTTCAAGGTTTGGCCTAAAATATGCATCATTTCTAGGTCTTCTAGCATTTTCACTGTTTGGTCTAACAAGCAAGTTACTTCTAGGATTTCTACTTCTAGGATAAGCATTTTGGTTATTAGTCCTAGGTTGAGCTCTAGGTTGTTGTGGTTTAGCACCAACCTTTTCTTCATTCTTGAATCCTATTCCATGTTTAGTTGATTTTAGATTAACAAGCACATCATTCAAGTTTTTATGCGAAGAATTAAACTTATCTAATGTGCCTTTAAGTCTAGCTACTTCATTCTTAAGAAGCACACAAGAAGAACAGTTTCTAGTAGAACCTTCAGGTTTATCAGCACTTCTTTTTCCATAAAACTTGTTTTCCTCTTTTAGCTTCTCATTTTCGAAAACCAGTTTTTCTAATTCTTTTTCTTTTAATGAAAGCTGTGTTTGAAAATCTTTTTCTTTTAGAGAAGCGCTTTCTTTAACACTTTTGACAGTTTTTGAAGCTTTGATAAATTCAGCATATAGTTCATCAAAAGCATTTCTCATTTCATCAAGAGTAAAGAAATTTTGAGAAGAGATTTGACTTACCTCGTCTTTGCCGTCTTCTTGAGCCATGAGACATAAATTTGCTGCATCGTCTTCTTCTTCGCTTGCTTCATCTCCGGAATCTCCTCCCCAAGAGATGTATGCACGTTGCTTTTTGAAGGGTTTCTTCTCCTTTTTGATGTTAGGGCAATTTGATTTTATGTGCCCGGTTTCTCCGCATTCATAGCATTTTAGTTGATCGCCTTGCTTTTTGTTCTTGCGTTCATACTCTTTGCGCATGAATTTTTGAAACCTTTTGATAACGAGTCCAAACTCGTTGTCACCTTCCTCATCAATTTGTGGTTGGCTAGCCTTTAGAGCAATCCTTTGCCTTCTTTGATCATCAACAAACGGGTTAAGTATAGTTGATTCATAGGTTTTGAGATTACCTCTTAATGCGTCAATTGTGACATTTGTGATGCCAATGGATTCTTGGATTGCATCGGCCTTTGATCGCCATGCCGGAGTGAGACTTCTGAGGATCTTCCGGACAAGTTCTTTATCCGTAAACGTCTTTTTGAGGGCGTGTAGATCATTCACGATCATTGAGAATCGCTCAAACATTTCGTCTACTTTCTCTCCTTCCTTCATGTGGAATAGTTCATAAGAGTGAGTTAAGAAATCAATTTTAGCTTCTCGTACCTGGTCGGTTCCTTCGTATGTCACTTCAAGCTTCTCCCACATTTCTTTTGCTGTTTTGCAACATGATATCTTCCTGTAGTCGTTAGCATTAACAGCACAATATAATAAGTTTATAGCTTTGGCATTATTTTGAACCTTACGAATATCCTCCGCGGTATATTCCTCTTCGGTCTTTGGAACCCATTCGTTTTCCACCTTCTTGGTTGGAATTTGGTTTCCATTGGTGAATACTTTCCACAAATGAAAGCTATTTGATTGCACAAAGATTTGTATCCTCTCCTTCCAGAATGAGTAGTTTGTGCCGTTGAATAGAGGAGGTCGTGTAGAGCATTGTCCTTCTTCAATTCCTGCAAAAGAGTCAAGAGTAGAAGCCATGGATGGTTCTCTCAAACGGTTAAGTTTTCAGAGAGTTGGGCTTTGATACCAATTGTTAGAAACTACGCTTTACGCTAGAGGGGGGGTGAATAGCGTATTAATAGAATTTAGCATTTTCTTGCGGAATTTAAACTTTGCAGGAAGTAAAATAAATGCAGAAAAATAAACTTACACAAAGATGTATACTGGTTGGCCACCAACGTGGTTAGTCCAGTCCCCGAGAGACTCTCTCGAGATTTTTCACTATCTTGTTAAGCTTACGGGTGCTCAACAAACCGTTACACACTTGAGGACACAAGCCTCAAACAGTTGCTCGGAGATCGCAATCTCAAAGACTTCACCCAAGGAAACGCAAGTTCCTTGAAACAAGAGAATCGTAATTCTCTTACAAGTATATCAAATACTTGGACACTCACTTAACTAAAGTACTCCTTATTGAGTAGATATGAGTAAAAGAATATGTTCAAGATCACAACAACTTTAAGCAATAATATGGCTCTCAAAAGCTTTATGAAATGAGTAGAAAATGAAGAACAATTGAATGAAAGCTTATAGCAATGTAATGATCAGTTTGTGTATGTAGTTGTTGTTAAAACACTGAAATGAAGCTGTATTTATAGTTGAAAAAGTTGGTTCAACCGTTGTCTAATTGCCAATTAAGAGTTGCTGATTTTACTCACTCACAATCGATTGTCAAACCCCAACAATCGATTGTCTGCCAGTCAGATCAAAATTCAATCCCAGATTTAACGCTTCACAATCGATTATACATAATCTATAATCGATTACTGGCAATATTCAAAATCAGATAATCGATTACTTTAGCAACGTTCTAAAAATCATTTCCGGATTTTAAGCAAAACATCGATTATATAAAATCTATAATCGATTACTTCAGCAACGTTCTAAAAATCATTTCCAGATTTTAAGCAAAACATCGATTATATAAAATCTATAATCGATTACCTTATGGTATTTGAAAATCATTTGACAACGGTCAGCTTCAACAATCGATTGTCCTTTGCAACAATCGATTACTTGTTATTTTCTGAAAATCATAAAACTTACTGTCTCAGTGATAATCGATTATCTAAAGACATAATCGATTACTTAATTAAATTTAAAATCACTGGAAGACATCAACTCAACACAATCGATCACCATTAGTTCATAATCGATTATTTTGAGTATTGAAAAACTTTACCTCAACAACAATCGATTGTCATTTGTTCACAATTGATTATCATGCAGATTTGGAAAAACCTGATGTTCACTGTCTTACTCACAATCGATTACCATTAATTCATAATCGATTGTCATGCAGTCTTGGCTCAGAAACAATCGATTATCATAAGTACATAATCGATTATTTTAGCCCAGATTTTTGAGGCATGTTTAGAAAACATTTTGTCTAATGTAAATATGCATGATTTAAAATCTTTTTGACACAGAATTAAATATGCATGATTTTGGAAAATAGTTTTATGAGAGAGGCCATACTATGAGTCAAGTTATAGGATCGAGATTACAATTTAGAACAACTCAATAACAATTAAAAGCTATATCTTGAACTTCAATCTTATTCGCAACCATTGTGCGCTTGTACTTGAATTCCGTCATATATCAATTTTTGCTTCGTTTGTCATTCATCAAAACCTACAAAAGAGTACACGTTTAGTATATTGCATTGAGAACGTGTTTCTAACATTCCTTCCCTTGACAGTGTTTACAACATAGTGCTTAATGATGAGAAACAGAGACAAGTTCAATCTATTTCTCAAATCAGTCTAGACTCTATGTCTTTTAATGTTCATACAACGCACTCAGTTGGGTTTAATCAATCCACAGTGCCTAGAACCCCTATTTTCAGACTCAGAATTAATTTTGAGCAAAGCAGAGGGCCCTTATTTTGCAGATACTGCAAGAAATCTGGGCACTTAATTAATAAGTGCTACAAGATCCATGGGTTTCCTCAAAAAATAAATTACAACAAGGGAAGGAAATCTGCAGCTGCTCATGTCTCCACTGGTGATGAATGTGTTTCTGTTAATCATGGGAATCCTAGTTTGTCTGTTCCTCTTGGGGATCCTTCTGCCAGCCATCACCATGTTACACACATAGATGGTCACAGCTCTGTGATACCAGGTTTGAGCAGACACCACTATGATCAATTGATGAGCTTGTTACAACAGACCAAGTTAGGGGATTCCAGTGATCAAGCTCCTCTTCCCATGTGTGCTGCTAATTTTGCTGGTACTATGTTGACTGAAAGTCTTGTTTCTGAATCCAAATTATGCATGCTTACACATATTAATTATGTCACCTGGATCATTGATTCAGGGGCATCTAATCATATGACACATGATAAAAACCTACTCTTCAACATCATACCTTTTACTGTTCCTTATCTTGTAACTTTGCCTAATGGTTACAAAGTAAAAGTAACTTGTACAGGTTCTTTTGCATTAACTTCTTCCCTTACTCTTCACAATGTGCTTCTGGTTCCTTCCTTTAAACACAACTTGATTTCTGTTCACAAGTTGATAAAACAGTTGCACTGTATAGTTTTGTTCACTCCGACTTCCTGTTTACTTCACATGATACAGGACCCTTCTCTGAAGAGGCCTCTGGATCTTGGTAAAGAGGAAGCTGGCTTATACAAACTGTCTTGGGTGCCTCCTTCCCCTTCTCCCTCTCCTGGTTCTCCTGTTACTTCTGTTTGTGCTTTGTCTGATTTTTGTAATGATGACAATGTGTCTGATAGCAAAAATGTTGGCTTGCCTCCAATTGTAAATAATTCCATTTGTAATAATGTTGTTACCACTGATATGAATTACATTTGGCATTTAAGACTAGCACATACTCCTTTTGCAAATATGAGACGTATTTCTTGTTTGTCTTTTCCACTTGCTTCTAAACAACCTTTTCCTTGTTCTGTCTTCCCTATGGCCAAACAGACTAGACTCCCGTTTCATGACAGCAGTATCAGTACTACTAGACCATTCCAATTAATACATGTGGATACTTGGGGGCCTTACCACACTTCTACTTCTTCTGGTTATAAATACTTCCTTACTATAGTTGATGATTTTTCTAGGGCAACCTGGACACACTTAATGGGATCTAAAAGCAATGCCTTTTCCCTGCTTAAGTCTTTCATCTCTTTTGTTAAAACTCAGTTTAACACTGTGGTCCAGACTGTTAGAAGTGACAATGCATTAGAATTGTTGAGGGCATATCTTTTTTTAGTAGCCAGGGGATTATTCATCAAACCTCCTGCCCTCATTCACCTCAACAGAATGGTGTTGTTGAAAGAAAACACAGAACACTTCTTGAAACATGTAGAGCCCTGCTTTTTCAGTCTGGCCTACCTGTGTCTTTCTGGGGGAATTGTCTGTTAACTGCCACCTATCTTCTTAACAGAATACCTTCCAGAATCCTTCACCATAAGTATCCTAATGAAATTTTGTATGGCAAAGCTCCATCCTATTCTCATTTGAGGGCATTTGGATGCCTTGTTTATGCTGTTGTCCCTATTTCTCAAAGGGACAAGCTAAACCTAGAGCCCATTCTTGTGTTTTTCTGGGTTACCCCTTTGCCAAGAAGGGCTATAAACTGTATAATTTGGTTTCCAAAAAGTGTTTTGTCTCAAGGGATGTTATCTTCCATGAAACTTATTTCCCTTTTAAGAATAAACCTACTTCTGCTCACCCTTGTTCTTCATCTTTTCCTTTTATTCCTCCTGCTGATGATTTCACTAACACTGACTTTCCTATACATGATTCCCCTAATTCTCCTGTTCCTCATTCTACTTCTGCTTCTCCGGTACCTGATTTTCCTGATGCTGGTCCATCTTCCCTTCCTTCTTTCAATCATGATCTCCCTACTCCTGTGTTACCTCCTTCACATCCTCTTCCCACACCTAGAAAGTCCACTAGACAGCATAATCCTCCTTCCTACCTTAAGGATTATGTCTGTCAACTGCCTGCCTTTTCTGGTTCCTCTTCCTCCACTTTGGAATCTGAACCTATGTATTACTCTCAAGCTGCATCTGTCCCGGCATGGCAGGATGCAATGAGACAGGAGTTTGATGCTTTGGAGGCTAACCATACTTGGGATATTGTTCCTGGTAAGAAACCCATTGGCTGTAAGTGGGTCTATAAAATCAAATACAAGTCTGATGGTCTTGTTGAAAGGTATAAAGCAAGGCTTGTTATTAGGGGTGATACACAAGTTGAGGGGATTGATTTTACAGACACTTTTTCTCCAGTGATTAAGATGACCACTGTGAAATGCTTGATTGATGTGGCTGTCAAGAATCACTGGCCTCTATTTCAGCTTGATGTCAATAATGCTTTTCTCCATGATGATTTGGATGAGGAAGTTTACATGAAACTTCCTCCAGGTTTGACAATTTCTGCTTCTATTTCTGGTTCTGTTTCTCCTCCTTCTTCTAGTTCTTCTCCTCTGGCCTATAAACTCAAGAAATCCCTATATAGGCTAAGACAAGCATCGAGACAATGGTATGCCAAGTTGTCTTCTGCTCTTTATTCCGAAGGGTACAAACATTCTTTGAATGACTATTCTTTGTTCATCAAAGGTAAACCTGGCTCCCTTGTGGTGGTGGCAGTCTATGTGGATGATATTATCCTTACTGGGGATGAGAGTGATGAAATTACTGCACTGAAACTGTTTCTGGATGATCAGTTTAAAATCAAAGATTTAGGATCTTTGCATTATTTTTTGGGTCTTGAAATATCAGTTGTTCCTGGTGGAATGATCCTTAATCAGCATAAGTATATTTCTGATTTACTGCATCAGTTTGATTGTGCAAATGTATCCTCTGTTGTTTCTCCTTTGGACATTAATGTCAAACTTCATGCTGATTCTGGTACCTTTTATCCTCTCCTGACCAGTACAGGAGTCTAGTTGGTAAGATGTTGTTTCTGACTCATACTAGGCCTGACATATGCTTTGCAGTCCAACATCTGAGTCAATTCCTCAAATGCCCCAGACTTCCCCATATGACTGTTGCCCTGCATGTTCTGAGATACCTTAAGGGCACTCCTTCCTTGGGTTTATTTTATTCTGCCCATGCTTATTTCTCTGTTACTGGCTATTCTAATAGTGACTGGGCTGCATGCCCTGATACTAGACGATCTGTTACTGGATTTTGTGTGCTTTTGGGTGGTTGCTTGATCAGTTGGAAATCGAAGAAGCAACCTGTTGTTTCTCTGTCTTCTGCTGAGGCAGAATATAGAGCCCTCAGCAAAGTTGTTGCTGAGTTAACTTGGCTTTCTCGCTTGTTGGTTGATCTTGGGGTATCTGTTTCTTCTCCTATTTCTGTATATTGTGATAGTCAGGCTGCTGTCCATATTGCTAACAATCCTGTTTTTCATGAACGTACCAAACACATTAAGGTGGACTGCCATTTTGTTCGGGACTTGCAACAAACTGGTTTTCTCAAGCTGCTTCATGTTCCTACTTCTCGTCAACTGGCCGACCTGCTCACTAAGCCATTGCCTGGCACGGTGCTTCTTCCGCTGTTATCCAAGTTGCAGGTGGTTTCCCCCTCCAACTTGAGGGGAGGTGTTGAGATGAAAGAGCTTACATGATTGTGCACACTGTATATACGTTGTATATTTATTGTATTCTCTGATGTACATTGTATAGGTGGGAGTGGGCTATGATGATTGATTTGTTGTTTGGGTTAAATGTGTGTCTGAGCCCAATATGTATCTGAGCCCCATTTTATTTTCGTCATTTTTCCTTCTCGGGTTTCCTCCAGAAGGTTCTCATCTCTCTCTCTCATTCTCATTGTTCATCTTCATCTCTAGTTTTCTGCATCAAATCTCCATGTTTTCAGTTAATACTGTAAAAGTGTACATGTCGAGTTTCATAAAAGATGACTACATACTACATATCATCTATAAAAGTGGAGATCAGTAACTTAAAGTTAATTAGGTACTGATAGTGTAAAACTGTTTATAGTGATAATGCATATACGTTAATCCAAAATAATTTGAGTTGGAAACTTAATTATAAAGAAGAATATAGAGGACATTTTTACATTTTGACATATATTGAATACCCTTTGACGGATATTGAGGCAAGCTCCGGATGATTCATAGGACATGGCAAGAGTGTCAATTGCTTTTCCTGAGCTTATCTTTTTGCCAAATCCTTCTTCAATGTCCTAAAAATAACAGAAAAATATTTTTTTTCAAATATCAAAATATAAACTTGTTCTGAATATTCAATAAAAATGCATAATTTAATTTCGTGTGAATTAAATGTGTTATAACTTACATCAAAATCCTTGTTAATAGTTCTAAGATAGTGATCAGAAGGGTTCCTCAAATATGGGCAAGGAAAGCCATTTATAGCAAAAAAACTGGAGCAAATATAAGATAAAAGATTCATTAGTATCCTTGAATATTGTCTAATTAATTAGAGTATAATTTGAAATATATTGTCATTTGATACGACAGAAGTCATCTTCCATGTGAAAAATATTTTTTTATGTTTGATTGACAATTGAAAAGTACCTACATATATACTAAAGCTTAATAATGTTAATATTAGCTACACAAAGTGCATTTGTTTATTTGAGAATTAAATATCAATAATAATGTGAAAGTGCTAATTGAAGAAAGTGATAAGATATTAAAAATTAAGATAGTTGAAAGGAAAATATCTCCCGCCACCAAGTAACGGAAGTTATTTCCCACCTTTTATGGTAATCAAATATCAAAAAATAAAATTTTGATGAAATTAACATAGAAGGTAGCTGGATGTATAATGCATTTCATATTCATGTAATGTTCGAGGAAGGCCCAATCAAGGAGTAATATAGACAGTCTAATATAAGTATTAGTGGTCACATAAAAATAAATTTATCGTCACTTTGAGGTTCCCCTCTTTTGATGAATTTAATATATTTTTCTAATAACTTCTGTTGTACCACACACACTCTAGAAATTAATATTTTCTAACTTTACGTACCTCATTTGCTGCAGAACTAGAACCAAAATAAATGGTTTTACCATAAGATAGAAGATATAAATTATCGAATAACTCGAAAACTTCACTACTAGGTTGATGAATTGATGCAACAACTGTCCTCATATCTTGTTGTGCAATTTTAATAATTCGATTCATCACATGATAAGATGCAGCACTGTCCAAACCACTCGTAGGTTCATCAAGAAACAAAAGTTTAGGTCTTGTTAAAATCTCAATACAAATACTAACTCTTCTTTTTTGTCCACCACTTAAGCCTTCTAAACTCCATCCACCTATTCTTGTATTCATTGCTTCTTGCAATCCCATTTCTTTTATTGTTGCTTCTGCTCTTTCTTTCTTTTCAGATAATGGCATTGATTCTGGAAGTTGTAGCTGTGCTGAATAGTATACTGTTTCTTTTACTGTCAATGTTGTCATTAGTGTGTCATCTTGAGTTACATAGGCCTGTGAGAAAAAAACAATTATTTATCAACGGTACGGTGCACAAAGTATCGGGCATCCACGCAGGATTTGAGAAAGAATCGCATTCTAATAGGGTAATGTAGGCAGTCTTCCCTGATGAAAGCATCAACAGTGACATATAGAGGCAAAACTTCTACTAAGGGATTCAAAATAGAAAAAGTTAAAAAAAAATAAAAGAAATTGTGATCAGTAGGAATTGAACCAACGACCTAACAAAGATTTTGGACTTCCTTGACGACTAACATATTCTTTTGGGCTATATTTAGGAGATTCAAAATGTATTATATAGAAGTACAAACTAGATTTTGTCTTATATGCATAGTGTAATTTTTCTGCAACGGGGGTTCAGGTGAACCATCTTCCGCCTCCTAAATTCGCCCTTGAGTATCAGTGGTTGGTTATATGGCTCGAACTTGTGACCTATATAGGTCATACAGATATAATTTTATTATTGTTTCAAGGCTCCCAATGATTGCTACTGAGGGTATAAAAGAAATACTATATAATCAAGTCAATTATAAGGTACTTAGAAGTAAATAATTATGAAAACTATTATTTGGTAACTTAATAGAAATGTCAAAAATCTAAAGAAGGTGTAACATGCATATTAATATTTCGAGATGAAATGTTTTTAAGTGATAAATAATATACAAATTTCGTACCGAGGTTCCAAAAGCTAGTGCTTGCTTGCGGCCGTTGACGAGTATATCTCCACTTTGTCTTGTGTTGGAGGCTAATCTTCCTGCAAACCATAATAGAGAATCATTAGTCACAAAGACAATTCAAAATTTTAATTATGTGGGCCAGTGTTCGAATTTCAACTAATGAATCATCGCGTTTTTTTTGAGTTATGGGTTCATAGTTTAATATTTTTAATAGTTACCTAGCATTGAATTAGGTAGGACACTCGTCCTACTTCATATATAGAAAAAGAACTAGTAAATCTATTATTTTCAGTAGGTTTTAGGCAAATAAATTCATATATAGGCTGAAAGTTACGAGTTCAATTGACTTTCTAACTATCTATATTATATTAAAAATATGAAGGCCTTAGCGAAATATAGTTCGTCTTTTTTGTTCTTTTAAAATAGAATTCACACCAGACAAAATAGCCATTCAATTATTCTTCTAGCTAATTAACTAAATTTATTACTTATTAAATCTTTTCTTATTCGAATCAAGTAAGAAGTCCTTATAATTAGGACTCTAAAACTATTAAAAGTTTACCATATATAAATTTTATAATTAGATTATAAATCTTTATGCCTAATATATATTCCTTATTTGAATTGGTAAAATAACTAATTTTTTACTCCAAAAATAAAACCCTGTCACCGTTAGGTAGGCATATAATTTGTTTATCTAAAATTTGCAAAGCTGAATAGTACAAACAAACCCAAAAAAAATATTGATTGGAAACAACGAGGATTTTAGATTTGAAAGTATTAATTAGTGTAGTTCCAAAGAATTAATTCTGAAAATTAAATACATAGTTATTTTTAAATGTTAATTCTGAAAGATAAATAATCTGAAAGTATAAGGTAAATATAAAGTTCTGGAAATAAATCTGACAAAAGATAAAATATTTAAGGTACCTAACAATCTAGGAATATATTTGTCACAAAGTTGAAGTTGGTCGGCACCTTCACTTTTATAGATTTAAAAAACTAAAGTATCCCTTCAACAAATAATTCTATGTTAATAGATTATATTAATATTTAATTGTTTTGTAATATTTAAATTTTTAAATCCAACTAATTAAATATTTTCACCATAACTTTGATGGAATATTATTTAAGGGTCAATGTTCGCACTAAAAACTCTGCGATAGAAATGTCTAATCTATCTATTTATATTGACACAATATATAATAAAAACATCTAACATGAAATGTTAATTAACTTTTATCCTTCATAAGTATCATTAATGTTGAATAAAAGTCATAATTATAATCAATAATCTATTTTAGTATAACTAACATTTAACATTTTAAGTACTTCTATGATGTAGAGCTTCTTTCTTTATTGAGTTAATTAAATATCATCAAAATTAATCATCATTTTCAAGATTTTACGCTTTCTTCTTTTAACTTGATTACATACTCAAACACAATTCTTAAAATAATATTTATATGAAAATTTTTAAAAATTTAATACTTATTGAGATAAGTTACACGCGCAAAACGCGTACTTTAAGACTAGTCCTGTAAATATACCTTTGACAGTATTAATAAATAATAATACCATTTATATTATCATGATTAATAATTCAAAAATGATAACAACACTATTATTGAAAATAATCATTTGATGAAATAGCTGAAGTACAATATAAGCTTCACTTATATTCCATGTACATGTTATTTTAAACCAACCGCATGAAGCTTAATGCCTCTTTATGCCTTTTCTTTAATTGACCCATCAGTTAATTAAGCCTATAACATATTATCAACATTTATTAAGATTCCTATTATTGCAAAATCAAACGTTTGTACTGTCCAGCTTATAATTATTCTAATTCTTTCTTGCTTATTATTCTAATATAATTTTTTTCGTCTAATACTATTAAACAGTTCAACTACTGTCTTATTTATATTTATAGTACACGACTAAACGTGGGTGGTGGTGGTAGGGGGATTAGCCGCTAACCTACTAATACTATTATAAGATAAGTTGACTTACATAGTGTAAGTATAATTTCCAAAAATGGTTCCTCACCAAAGCATTCTTAACAATATTTCGGTTAAAAAACGGGTAATAAAAACAGATAAATTATCCGATCAAATCTAATTTATATTTAATTAACCGTCATAAGGGTAATCATATTATTTATGAATTTATGTATATGATTACTTTTGAGAGAATTCTTAGTCTCCCTAACTTGAGGAACCTCCAATTTGACGTTTTACAAATGTAAAAGTTAGACTCATTAGTTATCTACTAGTTAACCATTGGTGTTATCCATTTTTGAAATGGATAATATGGTTCTTATCCATATTTGACCGATTTTTATAACTTTCATTATCCAACCCATTTTTTTAGTAGATAATATGTGTGGTTAACTGTTTTCTTTTAAAAATGCAGTAAATAAACTAATATTATGGTTAAAATATACTCCTTCCGCTTCATATTATTTGAGCTAGTTTGACTCAGCACGGAGTTTAAGAAAAAAGAAGAAGGCTTTTGAAACTTGTGGCGTTAAAAGTTTAAGGGGTAAAAAGTTTGTGGGGTTATACCATTTATGTGGCTATAAATACTTCTCATTAATGGCAAAAAAGATAAAATGTGTTATGAAATAATATAAAAGACAAGAACAATAATGCAAGAACAAGAGCAATAGAGAGAAGAGTAGAGAGAGTTCTTCTTATTGATACTTAGAGAATGTTAGGAGTGATTTACAATGGTAGAGGGCACCTCTATTTATAGGGAGGAGGATGATTTAGCTACCATTAATAGGACTCTAGAATCTCTCTAATTAAAGACATTCACCTTAAATAGAAGTGTATTTATAACACTCCCCCTTGAATGTCTATTCAATGATGTGCCTCGTTAAAACCTTAAAACAAAACCCAATGGGAAAAATTAAAGTAAGGAAAAAGAGTACACATGTTTGAATATGCGCCTATTGGTTGCCTCGTTAAAACCTCGCAAGGAAAACCCGGTGGGACAAAACCTTGTAAGGGAAAAAGAGTGCAACGCGCATTAACTCCCCCTGATAAGAACATCAATTTATGTCCTTAAGTCTTCGCATCCCGATCTTGTGAACTAGCTTCTTGAAGGTTGACTTTGGTAGAGATTTTGTGAACAAATCAGCCATATTGTCGCTTGAACGAATCTGTTGAACATTGATATCACCATTCTTTTGAAGATCATGTGTGAAGAATAACTTTGGTGAAATATGCTTCGTTCTATCTCCTTTTATGAATCCTCCCTTCAATTGAGCTTTACATGCTGCATTGTCTTCATACAAAGTTGTGGGTAGTTGATCACACTTCAAACCACATTTGTCTTGGATATGATGTATTATAGACCTCAACCACACACACTCTCGACTTGCTTCATGAATAGCAATTATCTCGGCATGATTAGATGAAATAGCCACAATTGATTGCTTAGTCGATCGCCAAGATATGGCGGTTTCTCCACAGGTAAACACATAACCCGTTTGAGATCGAGCCTTGTGTGGGTCGGACAAATATCCAGCATCAGCATAACCAACAAGATCCGGGCTGCAATTCTTGCCATAAAATAAGCCCATATCGGTAGTTCCCTTTAGGTACCGCAATATGTGTTTGATCCCATTCCAATGTCTCCTCGTAGGAGCCGAGCTAAATCTTGCTAAGACATTAACTGAAAAGGATATGTCAGGTCTTGTAGTATTTGCAAGATACATTAGTGCGCCAATTGGGCTAAGATATGGTACTTCAGGACCAAGTAGCTCTTCATTCCTTTCTTGTGGTCGGAATGGATCTTTGTTCACATCAAGTGATCGAACAACCATCGGTGTACTTAAAGGATGTGCTTCATCCATGTAAAACCGTTTCAGTACCTTTTCTGTATAGGTAGATTGATGAACAAAAATTCCGTTTGCCAAATATTCAATTTGCAAACCAAGACATAGTTTAGTCTTTCCGAGATCTTTCATCTCGAATTCATCCTTTAGATAATCAATTGCCTTTTGGAGTTCTATAGGGGTTCCAATAAGGTTTATGTCATCGACATATACGGCAAGTACAACAAATTCCGATGTTGTTTTCTTTATAAAAACACACGGGCAAATGGCGTCATTTATATAGCCTTCTTTTAATAAGTACTCACTAAGACGATTATACCACATTCGTCCAGATTGCTTTAGACCATACAAGGATCTTTGCAATTTAATTGAGAACATTTCCCGAGATTTTGAATTATGCGCGTTTGGCATCTTGAGTCCATCGGGAATTTTCATGTATATCTCATTATCAAGTGAGCCATAGAGATAGTCAGTAACCACATCCATTAAGTGCATGGCAAGCTTTTCATGGACAGCAAAACTTATGAGATAACGAAAGGTTATCGCATCCATTACAGGCGAATATGTCTCTTCATAATCGACACCAGGCCTTTGAGAAAAACCTTGTGCAACAAGGCGTGCCTTATATCTTTGTACCTCTCTTTCACAAATAGAGGTATGTGGATCAAGATGAGATAATGATGCATTTTTCCACAAAATTTCCCGTTTGGTTTCACCAACTTCTCCCCCTAATTTTGGGAAAAGTGTCTCATCAAATCGACAGTCTGCAAATCGTGCAGTAAACAAGTCGCCAGTCAATGTTTCGAGGTAGCGAATGATGGAGGGCAATTCAAACCCAACATATATTCCTAACCTTCTTTGCGGACCCATTTTGGTGCGGGATGGCGGTGCTATAGGCACATATACTGCGCATCCAAAAATTCTTAAATGGGATATATTGGGTTCATGACCCAAAACCAATTGCAACGGGGAATACTTGTGGTAATTCGTCGGTCTGAGACGAATTAGCATTGCTGCATGTAAGATGGCGTGACCCCATCCCGAAGTGGGCAGCCTCGTTCTCATAAGTAATGGCCTTGCAATCAACTGCATGCGTTTAATTAACGATTCTGCAAGACCGTTTTGAGTGTGAACATGAGCTACAGAATGTTCAACTTTTATCCCGATTGATAAGCAATAATCATTAAATGCTTGGGATGTAAACTCAGCAGCATTATCCAGTCTAATGGACTTGATTGGATTATCTGGAAATTGTGCTCGTAGTCGAATTATTTGTGCCATTAATTTCGCAAATGCAAGGTTGCGTGATGACAACAGGCACATATGAGACCATCTACAGGATGCGTCTATCAAGACCATGAAATACCTAAACGACCCACTAGGTGGGTGAATAGGTCCACAAATGTCCCCTTGTATACGTTCCAGAAACGTGGGTGACTTAGTCCCAACCTTTGTTGGTGATGGCCTGATAATCAACTTGCCTTGATAACACGAAGTGCAAGGATATTCATTATTCGAAAGAATTTTGAAATTCTTTAACGGATGTCCATATGAGCTTTCTATAATCCGTCTCATCATGACCGATCCTGGGTGTCCCAATCGATCATGCCAAAGTACAAAGGTATTGGAATCAGTAACCCTTTGGTTTACTGTTGAATGTGCCTCAATTGCACCAATTCTTGTCCAATACAGGCCACAAGATAAAGACGGGAATTTCTCAATAACCCTCTTTTGGCCGGAGACATTCTTTGTGATGACGAGATATTCAAGATTATCTTCATCCATTGTCTCAATATGATAGCCATTCCGGCGTACATCTTTAAAACTCAACAAGTTTCTCTTAGACTTGGAGGAGAACATTGCATTCTCTATGATTAACGTCGTGCCTTTGGGCAGAGTTACAATTGCTCTTCCGGAGCCTTCAATCAATTTACTACTTCCAGAGATTGTAGTAACGTTTGCCTTACACATATTTAGTTGAGAGAATTATTTCCTTTATTTGAGTATTGTATGTGTAGTACATGAATCAACTAGGCAAATACTTTTACAGTTGGACGTTGATCCAAGTTCGCTTTGTGAGATATCCATATTTGCTATCCCATAGTTTGACATACAAAAGAGATACACGAACATAAGAATAAACAAGTTCAATTCGTTTGTGTCACATAATATCTTCAAAATCTGCTGCTAACAGTTGACTAACAAAATCAGATATGTTATCCATTACTTTGCAGTTTGAAAATTTCAGTTTAAACATTTTCTTCAAACAATCGATTGTTAAACACAAACAATCGATTGTTAAACATTGACAATCGATTGTTAAACACACACAATCGATTATTTGCTATTTTGAAAAACTTCAGATCACACTGTCTTAAGACAATCGATTGTTATGCATAGACAATCGATTGTTGGCTATTTTGAAAAATTCCAGAGCACACTGTTTTAAGACAATCGATTGTTAAGTATAGACAATCGATTGTTGGCTATTTTGAAAAATTCCAGAACACACTGTTTTAAGACAATCGATTGTTATGCATAGACAATCGATTGTTGGCTATTTTGAAAACTTCCAGATTACACTGTCTTAACGACAATCGATTGTTAGACAAAGACAATCGATTGTGGATGATTTTTGAAAAATTCCAGATTACACTGTCTTAACGACAATCGATTGTTAGACAAAGACAATCGATTGTTGATCAATTGTTTTTCAGCTTTAATGCGAAAATGGTAGATAATCGACTAGTTTTTCAGGCTAGTCGATTACCCCTACTGGAAAATAAAAATATTATTGATATTTGAGCATATTGAAGATATTCTAAAGAGCTACTGCTAACATTGCATCATGAACTAACTAATACGAGCTAATACTAATGACTATTAGTTTATTCACTAACTAATACAAATAAGTAGAACAAAATCAAATAACTCCATCTTCTTTCATCACGGACCCATCGCCGATTAGGTGGTCTATTTTCCCCTCGGGTTGCTCAAAGAAGTCTGCCACATCCGGGTGGGTGATGTCCTCATTGTCGTCATAGACAAAATTTGTTTCAGAGCCTTTTCTCTTTCGAGATGCTTGATAAAGGTCAACCAAGTGTCTTGGTATACGGCAAGTCTTTGACCAGTGCCTTTCCCACCGCAACGATAACATATAGTTTCTGAACCATTTGTCTTAGGATCTTCATGACCCCGTTTCTGCTTTCGGCGGTTATCTCTCCTTGGGGGTTAACGGACTTCATTGGAATTTCTTCCTTGTCTACGTCCCTGGCTATGACCCCGTTTACGACCATGATCATGGCCCTTTTCATGTTTGGCATAATGAGAGTGCACCTTATCTGCTTCAGGCAGTGGTGTAGACCCAGTGGGTCGATTTTCGTGATTTCTCATGAGCAGGTCATTATTTCGCTCAGCCACTAGTAGAAGAGAAATCAGTTCAGAGTACTTTGTAAAGCCTTTCTCTCTGTACTGTTGTTGCAGTACCATATTGGAGGCATGAAACGTTGTAAACGTTTTCTCAAGCATATCATAATCGGAGATTTTATCTCCGCATAGCTTCAATTTAGAAGTAATTCTGAACATTGCAGAATTATATTCAGAAACGGACTTAAAGTCCTGGAGCCTCAGATGAGCCCAATCGTATCGTGCTTGTGGCAGAGTGACCAACTTCAGGTTGTCATATCTCTCATTTAAGTCGTTCCACAAGATGAGTGGATCCTTGACGGTGAGATATTCAATCTTCAAACCTTCATCAAGGTGATGGCGCAAGAAAATCAAGGCCTTCGCACATTCTTGGGTGGATGCTTTTTCTCTATCTTTGATGGTGTCTCCGAGACCCATAGCATCTAAGTGGATTTCAGCATCCAACACCCATGTCATATAGTTCTTGCCCGAAATTTCAAGGGCAACGAACTTTCTTTTCGTAATGTCAGACATAATCGAAAATTAAATTAGGAAGAGGAAAATACCTTAGATTTTTCGAGAATGGTTCTTGAGACGGTAGAGTCTCGTGCTGATAACGTGTTATGAAATAATATAAAAGACAAGAACAATAATGCAAGAACAAGAGCAATAGAGAGAAGAGTAGAGAGAGTTCTTCTTATTGATACTTAGAGAATGTTAGGAGTGATTTACAATGGTAGAGGGCACCTCTATTTATAGGGAGGAGGATGATTTAGCTACCATTAATAGGACTCTAGAATCTCTCTAATTAAAGACATTCACCTTAAATAGAAGTGTATTTATAACAAAATGAAGAGTTTAAAGTTAAATTATTTCTAAATTTAGAAATATGTCACTTATTTTGAAACAGACTAAAAAGGAAAATAACTCATTTAATATGAAACGGAGAGAGTACTATATAAGTATAAAATATTTTTTACAATATCGATGCATATATAAGTTGAATCCCATTAATACTTGATTCTTGTTTCTTTTTCTTTTTCTTTTTTTTAATAACAGCACAAATAATCATAGTTCAACATAAACATTTCCAATATTTTCCCTTAAAAGTTCTTTTGCATTAGAAACTAGCTAGGGATTCAACTTTAATATGCCATATACATAGCACATGGTAATGAACAAAATTTTCTGGAATAGTGAATCTCTTGGTAGAGAGCAGTTTTCCTTTTTCATGAACATATAGTAGACGTGAAATTCTCCATTTATAGGATCATACTAGATTTATTGTTGTTATTGTTGTTATTGTTGTTATTGTTGTTGTATGCTTAACATGAATCCGGATTATCGAGCCAAGTAAGTTTTAAATACTACATTCCTAAAAAAAAGGTAATGAACAAAATTACCTGCCAATGCATCAAGAAGAGTAGATTTGCCACAACCAGAAGGACCCATAATGGCCAAAACTTCACCAGGTTGACCATAACCAGTTATTCCTTCAAGTATTGGCCTTCTTCCTACTTTCCTATCTGGCACTGTCACCCACAAATCTTTCCATCTTAACTATAAGCCATTATCATCTTCTTCTAATGGATCACTTTGTTTCCTTTTTAGAGGAATTTCAGTTGGAGAATCCATATGGTATAAGATTTTTCTTCTATTTTTGGTGGGATGATAATGTTGTTGGTATTATAAGTATGTGTAGTAATGCAGTATATATAATATTTTGTGATCCTTTTGTGTGGAGGTTGAGGGGTAGGGAAGAAAAATCAAGATGGGGAATAGTAGTTAGAGAAGGGAGGAACTTAGTCGTTTAGTTATCCCGACAAATAACGATAAATTCAGTGTAATCTTACATGTGCGGTCGGGAGAGGGTAGTGCTTATGCAGCCATACCTCTATCACTACTAGAAATTCGGTGAATACCGACCAAAAAACAACTGACTTTGGTCGGTTATGACCAATTACCGACCAAAACGCGACCAAATACGCTTGGACGGTATTTTGATTAGTTTTAATATACCGACCAGAGTTGGTCGATCAACATTGGTCGGTCAATTCAATTAAAAAAAAGAATATTGCAACAAAAAAACCGATCAAAGTTGGTCGGTATTTTAATTATGTAATCAAAAGATTCAACATTTGGGAATTGAACTAGGGTGTGGTACTATGACAGGATACTATTCTAGTACTAGACCATTGGTGCATTTTATTTTAAGATTGTCTTATTTTTTATTTATACTCTTTAATTGTATTTTCGCACGAAAATAACCGACCAAAGTTGGTCGATTTTTTAAAATGTCTGGCCGAATTTACCGATCAAAGTTGGTCGGTTTTTTTAATATTAATTTTTATTTATTTTAATTGCAAAAATCGACCAAAGTTGTTTGGTTTCTTGAAAAATAATTTTGCGGGACTCAAAAATAGTTTCCCGCATTTTTTGTAAAAAAAATAATTAAAAATTAAAATATTTTAAAAAACCGACCAACTCTGGTCGGTTTTTTGCTTGTTTTTTTGTCGACCAAAGTTGGTTGGTTTTTCTTGGTCGATTTTTGTCAAATTTCTAGTAGTGTACCTTTTACATGTAGAAAAATTGTTTCCGATAGGCCCACGGTTCAGCCCCAGACTCCCAGAAGGTGAAGCTACATTATCCGAATGAAGGTGTTCTTCAATTGACCACCCTCTTCTTGAAAAATTATACAGTGTATATAGATAAAATATTAGATTTTATAAGTGTATAACATATACTGAACACCTTTTGTAGAAAACATTTTTTTTATTTCTTTTAAATTTGAACACCATTGTATTCCGACTTAGCCATTGTTGGGTCAGCATAATCGTAGCATTAATGTTTGTTATCGGAAGTAGGATTATAATCTCGCAATAACTAGAATTTTGTTATAAATAGAACTCTAATTAGGGTGAATGTCTATCTTATAGAAGAGTTCTACATTGAGGCTAAGTCTTTTATCTTCCTATAAATAGAGGGGTCTTACCCCATTGTAAATCATCCCCAAAGTATCAATAAGAATACTCCTCTCTCTACTTCTCTCTATATTGTTCTTGTATTATTGTTCTTGTTCTTATATTATTTCATAACACGTTATCAGCACGAGTCTCTAACCAATTGAAATTTTCGATTGTATTAAATTTTGTTTGTGTAGGGTTTTTATTCTTAGTATATTTTTCAAGTTTCTAACTACGGCCTGCTAATCAAAAAGAGACATGGGGAAAGGAAAAGAAGAGAAGATTGATTCTTGTGCACAGATTGCTGGTCGAATTCTTCTAAAGGAGATTTGAGCTTTGTTAGCGGAATGGTTTTGCTTCATAGCCGACTCTGCTCTCTCAACTCAATCGCCGCCCTTTTCTAATTTCTATACGAAAAAATAGAAGAGATGGTATCATCATAAAATAATGCAACGGGATGGAAACTCAAGAGGTATATTTGATATCACAACATTTATTGGTATACCTTAAAGGTAAGTAATTTACTTTTCCCTTTCAAATTCTTGAAATTCTACGATTTGATTTCATATACAAACATAGACAACAAAGTTTGATTATAACTCTAATGGAGCTTGTAAGGAATTATAACCACGTGAAGTGGTAAAAGTTCTTATGTCCATCCATGATTAAATTCATGTATGATTGTGGGCAAAGAATTAAAAAAATCCGTCCAATTGAATTTGCTCCATTCCCTTTATAGAATGTGGTAGCAGTATGTGATAAGTCTGAAAGAAGACAAAATCCGTCCAATTGAATTTGCTCCATTCCCTTTAGAGAATGTGGTAGCAGTATGTGATAAGTCTGAAAGAAGACAAAATCCGTCCAATTAAATTTGCTCCATTCTCTTTAGAGAATGTGGTAGCAGTATGTGATAAGTCTGAAAGAAGACAAAATTATTACCATGAAGGTATCAATGAATGTGGACGAGGCAATAGACGGAATTATAATCGTCATCATTGTGATAATGAGAATAATAAAGATTCTCAAAATAATCTTTCACTTTATGAAAGTAATATTTGACATGAGATTGTATATAACACATACAGATGATTATAATCCATTCCCTGAAGTGAATGTGATAATAAAGCCCGTAAGTATGAACACGCTCTTGATGTAATTTTGTTTCATGTCTGACATTATGAAAAGAAAGTTCGTTGCCCTTGAAATCTCGGGCAAGAACTATATGACATGGGTGTTGGATGCTGAAATCCATTTGGATGCAATGGGTCTTGGAGACGCCATTAAAGACAGAAATAATGCATCCACCCAAGACTATGCTAAGGCCTTGATTTTCTTGCGCCATCACCTTGATGAAGGTTTGAAAATTGAATATATCACAGTCAAAGATCCACCTATCTTGTGGAATGGCTTAAAGGAGAGATATGACAACCTGAAGTTGGTAACTCTGCCACAAGCACGATGCGATGAGAATCCAAAAGCAAATAGTTCATAAACTATATATTATCGTTGCGGTGGAAAAGGGCACTGGGCGAAAATTTGCCGTGTACCAAGACATTTGATTGAGCTTTATCAAGCATCTCTAAAAGGTAAATGCCCTGAAACCAATTCTGTCTCTGACGACAATTTTGACATCACCCACTTGGATGTGGCAGACTTCTTTGAGCACCCTGAGGGGAAAATAGACCACTTAATTGGTGATGGATCTGTGATGAAGGAAGATGGAATTGTTTGATTTTATTTTACTTATTTGTATTAGTTAGTGAATAAACTAATAGTCATTAGTATCAGCTCGTATTAGTTAGCTTATGATATAATGTTAGTATTAGTTCTTTAGAATGTTTCAATATGCTTAAATTTCAAAGATATTTTTATTTTCCAGTAGAGTTAATCGACTAACCTAACAGTTAGTCGATTATCTAATATTTCGCATTAAAACTGGATTTTTTCGCAAGGCAAGATAGTCAACTATCTGATTTAGGTATTCGACTAACCTGATGAATGTTTACTAAGTTAGTCGACTATCAACTTAGTTAGTCGACTAACTAATATTTCGCATTAAAACTGGACTTTTCCGCAAGGCAAGATAGTGGACTATCTGATTTAGATAGTCGACTAACCTGATGACTGCTTCCCAAGATAGTCGACTATCAACTAAGTTAGTCGAATAACCTCAGCAGATTTTGAAAATACTGTTTAATTATGAAGCAACGGATTAAATTTGTTTATTCTCATGTTCGTATATCTCTTTTGATTAATTGATTCATGTACCACACATACTATATTCAAAGAGAAGAAATATTACTCTCATTTAAGTATGTGTAAGGCATATGTTACTACAATATCTGGTAGTAGTAAATTAATTAAAGGCTCCGGAAGAGCAACTATAACTCTGCCTAAAGGAACAACATTTTAGAGAATGCAATATTCTCCTCCAAGTCTAAAAGGAACTTGTTGAGTTTTAAAGATATCATTCAAAATGGATATCATATTGAGACAATAGATGAGAATAATCTTGTATTCCTCATTTACTCATGAAAACGAGGCTGCCCACTTCGGTTTGGGGTCACGGCATTTTGCATGCAGCAATGCTAGTTCGTCTCTGACTGACGAATTATCATAAATATTCCCCGTTGCAATTAGTTTTGGGTCATGAACCTAATATATCCCACTTAAGAATTTGTGGATGTGCAGTATATGTGCCTGTAGCACCGCCATATTGCACCAAAATGGGTTTGCAAAGAAGGTTAGGAATATATGTTGAGTTTGAATCGCCCTCCATTATTCGCTACCTCGAAACATTAACAGGGGATTTGTTCACTGCACGATTTGCAGACTGTCAATTCGATGAGACACTTTTCCCAAAATTAGGGGGAGAAGTTGGTGAAACCAAACGGGAAATTTTGTGGAAAAATGCATCATTATCTCATCTTGATCCACATACCTGTATTTGTGAAAAAGAGGTGCAAAATATTATCCATTTGCAAAGAATAGCAAATCGAATGCCAGACGCATTGGTATTGAATATACCACACTCACCCCTATAAGGAGGTTTGAGATGATATATGAAAATAATGTCATTGTTATGGCATGAATGATCGTTGGTCACGTACCTATTGTACGCCAAAATATTTTGGAAATATGACTATTAAAGGACAACGATAATGCAAGAAACATATCTTGCATATAATTTTGATCATGACCATAATGGTATAACTTTCTCTTTAAAAGAGATATTCACCACATGGATGTTGATGAATCTGTGGTAGTACAAAATTAATTAAGAGCTCTAGAAGAGCCAATTATTACTATGTTGGAGAAACGCAATTGATTACCAATAAGGTATTGTGTGGTAGTAAGTCTCAAAGAAACTTATTCAGTTTCCAAAGTATATGCGAAAGCGATTGATTATATTGAGACTATAAATAAAGGATAGATTTGATATCTTCTATTACAACAACTTGTAGCGGGATAATTTGTATATGAAAAGCTACCCGCTTTATTCTCCAGTTTGTACTACACAAATAAAAGAATGCCACAATAAAGTGGATATTTATTGGTATAAAAACCCATACCATAATAAACTTGAAGTTTATTAATAATTGCACATGTCATGGTGTAAATTTGAAGTTTATCAATATTGATAATTTATTCAGTTGGCATTCGGGTTAGCCATCTCATTTTAAGTATGATGTGCAGTAATAGAGAATTCACATGGGTAAATATTAAAGAACTAGAAAGTTCTTTACGAATTCTCTTATATTACTTGTTCTCATTAATTGATTGACCAACTAAAGAGTTCGGGTTGAATCCCATAAATTTTGGAAATATCAAAGGTGAATATGGGCACATTCACCTGCCATGTATACCACATATGATGCATCTATGATATGGTTACATGCACGATTGTTATTAACCTGCAGCCTGGCCGGTACTTGCGAGGTAAATTGCTCAGTAATCTAACTTCGAGCATAATTTCCAGATTTTCTATTCAAGATAGTTCATCTTGATAAGTTGGTTTATATCATAGTTGGTTTAGCAAGATAATTAATGAGTGCCTCCACTTAATAGCTAAACTGTTTCTTATGAGAACAAAGTTATATATATCAGTTTGATATACGTTGTATACGAGAGTATATTATATTCTCCCCTCACAAGTGGTTCAGGGTCAGGAACCAAATAATTTCATCTTATTATTATTAATGTGCGGTGTATATTTTCATTAAATGCACAAAGATGGACTCTCAAAGTTGAGGAAACAAGTTAGCTTTTCTAACATGAGGGGGAGACATGATAAACACTTGAGAAAAGGTTACACGGGATGAATTATCATTTGTATATATAGATACTCGAATATCATAATATGAACCTGAAGTTCATAAAAGGATAATTCAATTGCAACATATTTCAAAGCATGCTATACGCATTTGCTGACCCAAAGAAAGTAACTATATTCTCACTGCAAATGCTCATATTAAGTCCCAGAAGGACAAAGTCTTTGATACGCTTAAAGCGTGTAGACAAATCGGTTTCAAAAGGAACTTCTTAATAAAGAAGATGAGCAAATGATCAAAGTGATCATAATAAGGAGGCAAGTGATCTAGAAGATCACATGACATAACACTTCATAAAATCTCATGAGAGATTCAGGTACCTGAATGTATGAATGAAGAGATCTCCATGTTATGTCTTTATGAAAATTTACTGGAACCGATATAAAATGTTCGTCGACGACATCTATGATAGCGCTAAATATCGATGAGGATCTTATGTTTGTCGAATACAAACAAAAATATTGGCTAAATAGAAGAGATACAATTCAAGCAGAATTGATTCCATATGAAAGACATGTAGTTTTGGACATGTAGTTCAAATACATGAAAGTATAAAGTCAATGGTATGTGTAATCAGTTTTCGATATCTTATTTGTTTAGCATGACATGAAAACTTGATATGCATCTAAAGTCTATTATATGGCTTATATGACTTAACTTATATGTCAATCCATGAAAGATTGAAGTTGCTTGAAGCATATACAATTCTTGGTCCTGAAGTACCACATCATAAGTACAACTTGTGTACATATGTATCTTGCTATAACTATAAGCATGATGGCATCGAGAATACCTCTATGGAGATATTGAAGAGTCATTCCACGACATTATATGAAGATGTTCATATCTATCAAGAATGATAATTTCAAGGTGCGGAATATTTATTCAAATCAATATGGCTGATTTATTTATCAAATCTCTACAAAAGATCGTTTTGAAGATGGTGCACAAGATTGGAATGCAAATGCTCAAGGATGTGAATTGATGCTCTTTTCAGGGGGAGTTAATGCGTGTTGTACTCTTTTTCCCTTACAAGGTTTTGTCCCACTAGGTTTTCCTTGCAAGGTTTTTAACGAGGCAACCAATAGGCGCATATTCAAACATGTGTACTCTTTTTCCTTTTCTATAATTTTTTTTTTCCATTGGGTTTTGTTTTAGTTAAGGTTTTAACGAGGCACATTATTGAATAGACATTCAAGGGGGAGTGTTATAAATAGAACTCTAATTAGGGTGAATGTCTATCTTATAGAAGAGTTCTACATTGAGGCTAAGTCTTTTATCTTCCTATAAATAGAGGGGTCTTACCCCATTGTAAATCATCCCCAAAGTATCAATAAAAATACTCCTCTCTCTACTTCTCTCTATATTGTTCTTGTATTATTGTTTTTGTTCTTATATTATTTCATAACAAATTTGAAATTGTATTTATTCTACGTTTAGTTATAAGTATTAGCTAATACCAATACAAATTTTAGCGACCCTTAAAGTTCTGTAAAACGCTCCCTAAATTAATGTTATTTCTAAGATATCTGATGATATACTTAAAAATGAGAATATTCTTAGGTGAACACATGTTAGTAAATAATTAATAATCACTTCTGCAAGTTGTATACATATCCTTTTCATAAGTAGTTTGATTTTCATATACTGCAATATGCTGGTAAATAAGTTAGTTTCTTCACACTATTTTGATTTTATACAACTTTGAAAATTAATAATGAGATACAAAACTTACATAAATTGGATCGCACTCGTAACAAAATTAAATTGCTACAACCTTTTGGCTCTTTAATTACAAAAAGTTAATCAAATGATGACGATGATAAGAACAACAACATCAATAATAGATGAGTAATAAGTTCCTCCATATTATTATTAATTATTATTATTATTATTAATAATAATACTAACATCATATGGTGATGCGATGTTTTACGTGAATTCACGTTCGAAGGACATTATATCAAAGTCGTACAATTAAGACTTCGATATAATTTTATTATGTTTATAGTATCAAAGGTTATGTTCGTTTTTGCTCTTCTATTAATGTCGATAAACAATAACAATACTTAGCTTGTTGGCTGGGAATTTAACTATTCGGGCTAAGTATATACATATAGTCATGCTCAGTATAATATTAGGATTATTAATGTTTGAATTTTGACTGCACGTAAAGGTGGTTAACCTAAAAATAACTACCTTAGATTTTCTTTCTTCTTTTTTTTTTCAATATCCACCTTAGGATAATTATGCCTTCTTGTGGACTTGAAAATTAAGATAACTAATTTTGGTTAGCGAAGACTGAAGAGTGATGATACTCAGTAGTAAAAATAGCGTGCAGTAGCCATTAATTAAGGGTATCTTTAATTTTTATCTGCTAATTATAATGCTCAGCAAAAATAGCCTCTACTAATAGGGAAAAGACTGTTTTACTTTTGCTTCATATGCCAAATGGCCCAAAAACCCCTTTTTTTTTCATTCAGAAGAGGGAAATTTGAGAGCTGGCTAATTTCGCTTGTTCTCTGCACTCTATCATCCTCGCGTGCAAACGATCTTCAGTTAATCTTTTTCCTTCTTCATCTTCTCTGTCATCTTCTCTGAATCGATCGATCTAACTAGTAATTTTTTTTTGTTTTGTGCATTTTTGTTTTTCTATATGTGTAATCGCATTCAATGCACTGTCAAGTATGTGTGAAATTTCAAAAATGATCATTATAAGTTGATTTAGTGTTGGAGAAGTAGCGTATTTTTGTGATGCTGTTATTCAGAAATATTTTATGTTGAAATGTGTAATGTGTTTGTGGTTGATTCAATATATTTGATTATGTAAGTACATTTCATAAAAATAGTCATAGAAAATCATAAGCTTACAGTGTTTTGAATTTTTAGTTAACTGTGTTCATGAAAGATAAGGATCAAACGACATTAACTTTTGAAGTTAGAACTCAAAGTTAAGGACTGAGTGCCCTTAACTTTTGAAGTTAAGGACTAAATGTCCTTAACTTTGGAATTTGAAAGTTGAAGTTCAGAACCAAGTGTCCTTAACTTTTCAAGTTGAAACTATAAGTTACGGAATGTCTGTCCTTAACTTTTTAACTTGAAACTTGAAGTTAAGGACCTAGTGTCCTTATCTTTTGAATTTGAAACTATAAGTTAAGGCATGCCTATTCTTACCTCTTTAACTTGTAAATCTAAATTAAAGACTAAGTGTCCTTTACATTTGAACTTGGAATTCAAAGTTAACGACTGCATGTCCTTAACTTTAAACTTGAAACTTGAAGTTAAGGACCAAGTGTCCTTAACTTTTGAACAACAAATTTGAAGTTCAGGACCTATTGTCCTTAACTTTTCAATTTAAACTTTAAGTTACGGACTGCTTGTCCTTAACTTTTTTACGTGAAACTTGAAGTTAAGGACCAAGTCCCTCCAACTAACTATAAGTCCTAATCTTTGTTTTCTTTTTCTTTATTTGTAGTGTGATAATGGAAGGAGATTGTGTGTTCAAGTTTGATAATTGGCATAATTTTATGGTGTATTGGAAAGGAGATTTACAATATAAAAAACTATTAAAAGTTTTTTGTCAAACAGGCAGTGGAAGAAGTTGAGGGATGGTATTTTCGACAACTTCTTCCAATTACAAAGTGTGAAGTTCTGTGGTAAATTTAGTCACTGTATATTGCTTTCAGAAATTGTGAATAATGACCCTGATTCGATGACATTCAAGGTATTTGACCGTGAAATTAAGTTTACACATGATGCATTTCATCTAATTACTGGTTTGAAGTGTTATTCCTCACAGGACATCTAATTACTGGTTTCGAAAGTCTATTTCCCCCGAAAGGACAGAATTGAGTTGGGTGATTTGTTTAATTTTATTTCTAACCACCCACATGGTACAGCTTCGTCATTTGTAGGCAGCGATGATGATGCTGTAAAGTTGACAATAATTTATTTTGTTGAATCTGTTTTGATGGGCAAGTGAAAGAATAGGAATGTGTCTGGGTAGATAATGAAAATTATCGACGATGATGTACTATGCTCTTCTTTCAACTGGGGCTCTCTTTCTTATGACATGCCATTAAAATAATTGAAGAGTTGTTTGAAGACGAAAGAGAAAGATAAAGATAAAGACAAAGATAGCTACACTATACTTGGCTTTCCTTTTGCCTTTTGTGTTTGGATTATGGAAGTAATTCCTATCTTCCAGGAAAAATAATTTGTGAACTTCCAAGAATTTGGTTTGTGAAGTTCCAATAATTTAAACTTGAAACTATAAGTTAAGGATTTCCTGCCCTTAACTTTTAATCTATGAAATCAAAGATAGGACCGGAGTCCTTATGTTTTCAACTTTGAAATATAAGTTAAGGGCTTCCTGTCCATGCTTTTTAACCAGCAAGTCAAACTTAAGGACTGTAGTCCTTAACTTTTGAAATTAAAACTCAAAGTTAAGGACAGACAGTCCTTAAGTTTTAAACTTGAAACTATAAGTTAAGGACTTCCTGTCCTTAACTTTTAATTTTTGAAATCAAAGTTAATGACAGGAGTCCTTAAGTTTTCAAATTTGAACTATAAGTTAAGGACTTCCTGTCCATAACTTTTTAACCAGCAAGTCGAACTAAAGAACGGTTGTCCTTAACTTTTGAACTTAAAACTCAAAGTTAAGGACAGACAATCCTTAAGTTTTAAACTTGAAACTATAAGTTAAGGACTTCCTGTCCTTAACTTTTAATCTTTGAAATCAAAGATAAGGATAGGAGTCCTTAAGTTTTCAACTTTGAACTATAAGTTAATGACTTCTTCTCCATAACTTTTTAACCAGCAAGTCAAACTTAAGGAGTTGTTCTTAACTTTTGAACTTAAAATTCAAAGCTAAGGACAAACATTCCTTAAGTTTTAAACTTGAAACTATAAGTTAAAGACTTCCTGTCCTTAACTTTTAATCTTTAAAATCAAAGTCAAGGACATGAGTCCCTAAGTTTTCAACTTTGAACAATAAGTTAAGGACTTCCTATGCATAACTTTTTAACCAGCAAGTCAAACTCAAGGACTGTTGTCCTTAACTTTGAACTTCAAACTCAAAGTTAAGGATAGACAGTCCTTAAGTTTTAAACATGAAACTATAAGTTAAGGACTTCATGTCCTTAACTTTTAATCTTTGAAGTCAATGTTAAGGACATGAGTCCTTAAGTTTTCAATTTTGAACTATAAATTAAGGACTTCATGCCCATAACTTTTTAACCAGCAAGTCAAACTTAAGGATTGTTGTCCTTGACTTTTGAAATTAAAACTCAAAGTTAAGGACAGACAGTCCTTAAGGTTTAAACATGAAACTATAAGTTAAGGACTTCCTGTCCTTAACATTTAATCTTTAAAAGCAAAGTTAAAGATAGGAGTCCTTAAGTTTTCAACTTTGAACTATAAGTTAAGGACTTTCTGTCCATAACTTTTTAACCAGCAAGTCAAACTTAAGGACTGTTGTCCTTAACTTTTAGACTTAAAATTCAAAGCTAAGGACAGACAATCCTTAAGTTTTAGACCTAAAACTATAAGTTAAGGACTTCTTGTCCTTAAATTTTAATCTTTTAAATCAAAGTTAAGGACAGGATTCATTAAGTTTTCAACTTTGAACTATAAGTTAAGGACTTCTTCTCCATAACTTTTTAACTAGTAAGTCAAACTTAAGGACTGTTGTCCTTAACTTTTGAACTTAAAACTCAAAGTTAAGGACAGATAGTCCTTATGTTTTAAACTTGAAACTATAAGTTAAGGATAGGAAGTCTTTAACTTATAAGTTAAAGACAGACTGTCCTTAAGTTCTGAAATTTCAAGTCGAACTTACGAACTCATGTCCTTAACTTTTAATATGTTAACTCAAAATAAACAAAAACAAGGTAAGAAGAAAGAAATTTTTAAAACTTCAGACATCTGCTCCAATAAGAATAATCTAAATGAATTCAATTTATAGCAAAAACTAAAAAGAGTCGATAAGCATAAGTGGATATATCTACTCTTCTCTATGCTTTCTTGAAAATGGATGGAGAGCTGGAGAATATATACAAGTTGTTCTATTATTACCAATTCTTCTGCAACGACCACATTTGAATGTTATTTTTGATGACTCGGTAGCAGGAATATGCCTTTTCTTTTGCCTTCTACATGGTGGCACTTTGAAATATGGGGGTTTAACAATTTGTGACTTAACACTCTCTAGTACAATCCAAGAATCAGTATGTCCTACAGGATGTATTTGTCTTTCATATTTTTTAGCCAAGATTCCGTTAAGTACCAATGCGAACAAAAATTAGACTTCTTGATGTTTCCTTCTCGATAGATGGAGCTTTAATAATTTGTGACTTAGCACTCTCTAGTACAATCCAAGAATCAGTATGTCCTACAGGATGTATTTGTCTTTCATATGTTTTTAGCCAAGATTCCTTTAAGTACCAATGCGAACAAAAATTAGACTTCTTGATGTTTCCTTCTCGATATCTGTAACTGCATGTATGCATGGTAATTCATCAAGATGAAACTGAAAACAATCACATGTTCTTTTGTTTAAGTCCACCAAGAAAGTTATTCCTTCTTCTTCAACTCTAGAACGCCATGAATCAACAGGGAACACCTTCAATGTTTAAAAATTATAAGTTAGTATATTATGATAAATAATATTAAAATCTTAAGATAAACATAAAACATAATACTTACATTCAAAGTAAATGCTAAATCTATTCTTTTCTTCAATTCCTCCTCCACCCAACAAAAACATCATAAAATGTTCCTTCTGTTTTATTTCTTCTTTCATAAAACCAAAGTTGTAGCTTCACTTGAATGAATTCCATCATTCTTAATATAGGCAATTCCCTTGCTTTTAATAGGACAGAATTCATTGACCCAACTATGTTTGTTGTGAGCATGTCATATATTCGTCGTGGACTACAAGAACATGCCCATCTTTCCGGTGGTTCTTTCACCAAGTAGTCATGAGTCTTCTTATCTACTTTTGCTATATCTGATATGTATAGGTCAAATTCTTTGCGCATGTATACTCTTGCAGCACTTTGGAAAAATTTTATGAACTCACTTTTCACCTTCCTTCGCTTTAGGTTCTGCTCCAAAAGATAGATGCAAATTCCATGATGGCTTTCAAGATATACCTTTGCCATGACATTTGCAATAGTTGATGCCTGTCTGATTAAAAAAATTAAATTCTCACGGCTCCCAATTGCATTGCGAAGCTGACTAAAGTACCACTCATATGAATTGTTATTTTTAGATTCTGCTATTCCAAAGGCTAGTGGAAAATTTTGGTTATTTTCATCCTTTGAAACTGAAATCATTAAAACACCACGAAATTTTAACTTCAAAAAGTTGCATCAACAGCAATCACTGGTCTACAATGATTCCAGCCATCTATTGATGATTTATATGCATAAAGCTTATAAAGAAACCTAAAAATACAATATAAAACGAGGTTAACAGAAGTTAGGACATGTAGTCCAGAACTTCATATTACAAGGTTAAAAGTTAAGTACAGTCAGTCCTTAACTTAGAGTTTCAAGTTATAAAGTTAAGGACATGCGGTCATTAACTTTGATTTCAAAGTTCAAACTTAAGGACCAGCAGTCATTAAATTTGAATTACAAGTTCAAAAGTTAAGGACAGCCAGTCCTGAACTTCTGGTCACAACTCAAAAGCTAACAAGGTTAAATATAGCATGTCCTAAATTTTATAAAACATAATAATTAACTTTTTTTTATTGTTTACCTGTTGTTATTGTCTATCTTTATGTTAGTATAAGTTCCCGGGTTTTTACTTGTCATCATATACAAGTATGAAGAAAATAATTTATAATTCTTTTCGGGAGTTCCTCTTATTAAAGCGGAAGCATGTTGAATAGCACGTCACGCCTTGTGATATCCAATGTCTAGTCCATGAAATTTTTGCATCTCTGCCATGGCAAAAGCTAGTGTAACTTCAAACCTTGGGTCTCGAAGATAGTCGATAATGTAAGCACTAATCAACTTTGAAGAAGTAGCATGCCTTTGATCTGCTTTCATTGTGTTAACAGAGAAGTCATGCTTTTTCTCAATCTTTACTATCTTGAACAGTGTTGAATCTTTAATTCTGAAAGCACGCACACACCAACAACACCTATCATCATTGCATTTCAACGAATGTCTTGTAGAGCTTGATCTAACAATCATGAATTCAAAATGTCCTTTAATTGCTATATTGGAAAAATAGTTAATTATACTCTTTGTCTTGTCAAATATTGATCCGACTTTTATTTCTTCCAACGAAGCATTTTCTCTTAATATCATAGTTAGGAATTCTTTTTGTTTAAAATTTGATTTTCAATCTAGTTAGTTGAGTAGAGGTTTTTTTCAGCAACTTCTTCGATTACCGGTGCACTCTCTAAGACTTGAATATCCAAAGCTTGTTCGTTGTCAATCTCTATAATGATTTGTCCTTCTACTTGAATAGAATCAAATGTTTGAAGTACCTCTTAAGTTATTGGTTGAGCTTCATTCATATCTATTTCCATTATCTGTTAGCATTGTCATATTGAGTTTCTTTGTTGCCATGTGTTTGAAGCACCTCTTCAATCATATTTATTTCCATTATCTGTTGGCATTTGTTTTGATTGTTATACTGAGTTTCTGTGTTGACATGTTCATTGTTTGTTGATCCAAAAACTCTTTCGGAAATATCAACAATGAAACGACAGCCCTTGAAGAGTGAATGAGTTTTTAGTAACTCTATACATGTGTGAAGATCTAAATCTTTGGATACAAGCATTCCTTTGCTTGTTCCAAGATTAACATCAAACCATATCACTGCTTCAAAATTGTGTCTATCCAATTCAATAACCTCAAGATTTGTTTAATGAAATCTTCAAATCGAATTGACTCGCGTATTAGAATAAGCTTTGATGATCAAGATATTTATAGTCTTCAGTTCATCTATAATTAAAAGCAACTATAATGCATATTGTTTCCATCCTGCAAGTCAAGAGAATGGGAAACTCAGGACATATTTTATAAAGCAATTCTTGTATAATTAAGAACAGGTACTGTAAGTTCAAGACCAAGTTAATGACCAAGTGTCCTTAACATTTTAACTTTGAATTCAAAGTTAAGGACTGCCTATCCTTAACTTTTGAACTTGGAATTGAAACTTAAAGACTGTCTGTCCTTAACTTTTCAACCTGTAATTCAAACTTAAGGACTTCCTGTCCTTAACCTTTGAACCTGCAAGTCAAACTTTAAGTACTTCCTATCTTTGATTAACTTTTGAAACTGTAATTCAAACTTAAGGACTTGTTGTCCTTAACATTTGAACCTGCAAATCAAACTTAAGGACTCGTGTCCTTAACTTTTCAATCTGTAATTCAAACTTAAGAACATGTTCTAACTAATAATTGTAGGTTAAGGACCAAATGTCCTTAACTTTTTCAATTTGAAACTCAAACTTCAGAACTTAGTGTCATTTACTTTTTGAAAATAATTTGCAAAACTATGACAGTATGTCCTTAATATACAGAAGAACATCAACAAAGTTAAGGACATTGTGTCCTTAACTTTTTCAATTCAATTTGCAAAATGAGGACACTATGTCCTTAATATTATGTGCTCAATTTTTATAGAATTATCATAGGAGGCGATGACCTTAACTTTATCAATCTAGAAATTTAAAAAAAAAAAAATTTCTACGTACTGTATAAAAATCAATAGAAATCGGAAATAGTATAACTATGTCGAAATAAACATCAATAGAAACACATAAACGTATAACTTACTGTAAATATATGTCGGTTTTGGATAAGAATATTGAATTTTTGAAATCGAAAGAGATTTTTCTTCAATTTCGACTATCAGAGTGAAGCGTTGCTGTGTTGCTGCTGCTGCTCGTTATAGCGTAGGTATAAGTTATAGCAAAAGCTTGCTTTTGTCCAGTCAGGTATAAGTTTATTAAACCAGTGGCTAAAAACTAAAGACATTTAAAACACTGGCTTTAAAATAAAGACATGTGTTGTTAGTGGCTATTTGTGCACATCGCCTACTCAGTACAAAGTCTAAAAAATTTGTACAATTAGCCAATCAGATTTACGGTATATTTTCCTAGCTAAAACACATACACATATTGCTTATTTATATACGATTATACATATATTACACATGAATTATACATATGTTATATATCCTGATAATTTTTATGAATAAGTGGCTATTTATGTTAATGCTTCTTGATTTTATTCCTGAGTGTGTTTGGTCAATTCGGGCCAGATTATGGTCAAAGCAAATAAGTTTTTTTGAGTTTAATTTTTTTGAAATAAATCAAGATAAATAAAGAAAAAGACTCTCTTAGCTTGATTTGGAAATTAGCAAATTAAAATAACTTACAAACAAATAAACGAGGGAAATTTACGTGGTATATAACTTTTAAAGAGTTAATTACATCTCCTACTAATACTTCTTAAGCTTTTCACACGTGACCATTTTGTTTCACACCATTTGTTTAAATTGTTAATTACACGCTATCCACCTTTTCAAATTCCCTAAAAAACTGCTACATATGTCCCAAATAATTAGGGAATAAGATAATTTAATCCAAACGTATGTGATATAATATAGGACATAAATAAAGTATGTAACGCATACTATTTATATACGTTTATTTGACGTTGTCGTGATCAATTCTTTAATGTTGCTAATTGCCAGAAAGTGCTTGGCCAATACAGCGTTTATACCATCTAGATTTTGGTTGAGAAATTGTAGTAGCTATCTAAACATCTAGCACAAGTTTAGGGCAAACTACATATCCAAAAAAATACGTTTTATTAGCTATTATTTTTTAGAGCATCTAAAGAGATACATTTCTCCAAGTTGTGTTTATGTAGGGGCAAGCACATAAATAGTCATTTTTAGGGATGCTATTTAGGGATTAGTCAGTACTTATTTTGTCCTGAAATTTAAAGCTAAAAATAGAAATTTTTGAACAATTTAGGACATTTTTGTCCTGATTATTTGAACCGAAAAACTGAAATTTAGGACACACTTGATCAATTCCTAAATAACAGCCCTTTAAAGTGCCTATCTAGTGTCATTTCTGCTTTTTTTATTATGGAGTCTTCCCTCTCTACATTTGAACTTAAACAAAGTCTATTGTACTTGTACACCAGAATGATTTTGTTAGATTTTAAGAGTTATTTTTAATACCCTGATAGTTTATGTTCATATACTAATATTTTAATGTTGCATAGTATTTAATTGAAGTGTGGCCTAGAATGTGGAAATATGAATTGAGCAGGCCACCCTAAAGATTACACGCTTGGCCTAAAAAATTAAGGAACATGAACTGCTAATCAAAAGGTAAGAGTTTCCATTCTTTATTTACCTACTCACAAAGTCCTCAGTTTTAGCAAAATGGTCATTTACCAACGAATCACGAAATGCGTAATTTCTGGTTGATCTAACATATTCTTGAAATAGAAGGAAAAAATCTCTTTCTTTTTCAAGAAAAGTCAATTAAGAGAAAGTAAGTATTGCTATTCTCAATCAACACTTGGTTTTCTTTTGCGACTCGACTATTGCATTGAATACTCGTTAACGGTATCTAAGGTGTCTAGGATTTCGTAAGAGTATCTTTATTTCTCTCGAGTTGTCTCAATAGTTATTCTCAATCATTACATTGGACACTTGGTTTCTTTTACTACTCCACTATTGCATTTAATACACAGAAATCCGATAGCTTTGCTCATCAAGCTTCGACTAATGGGAAAAAAATCACCCCATACATTTTTCTACTAGAATTTAAACCTTAGTCTTCATTCCATAACCACTGACTTCATTGACCACTAACCCGCACAACACAGAAGACCTTAGTTGATAGCTCTTATTAGTTATAAGTAATTTAGGACTTTGTTCTCTGCAGACTATGCACTTCTCTCCAGTAAAATGCCATTATAGGATGAATAACCAATTAAAAATTTCAATTTAATAGCTGTAAAATAAGCAAAATTGGCAAGAAAGTAGGCAAACACTTTTAGACTCCACAGCTAAACAAGTATCTCAAAATAAATCCATACATCAAGAAAAGGAGAAAAACTGAACCCACTTATACCCTAAACTTACAGTCCAAACTAAATTTTAATAATCAGAATGGCTACCGGACAACTCGACTAATTTTACTTGCTGTTCACTTCCCCATTGATTTCTGCAGGAAACCTATTTACCTCATTTGGAAAGTTGCTCTGCCCATGTTTTTAACTTAGAAACTTTGGTTCCAAACAGCAGCTCAGACGCCCCGAGACCACATATAAGTTTTGAGTGGATGGCTGGTAACTGAGTTTATTGGATACCAAGAGAACAAGGACACAGACTAAAAGTGCGGGTAAATTAGAGAAAGCCTACAGGCGTTGAGAGGCCATTCTTCGTTTTCTTAGTCGTTCAGCTACGATGAAGGAAAGTTCAAGAGACTGAGAAGCATTCAATCTTGGGTCACAATGTGTGTGGTAGCGAGAGCCCAGATCGTCGTAGGTTACTGTTCGTGATCCACCAATGCATTCAGTCACATTTTGCCCTGTCATTTCTAGATGGATACCCCCAGGGTGGCTCCCTTCTTGCTCATGCACATCGAAGAACGCTCGGACCTCAGCCTGCCAGTTTAGTACAATATGATATTCAGATACAGGCTTTAAACTCTACCAAGAATCGGAATGAGAAGACGCTTTACCAGGATTGAATCGAAAGCACGGGTTTTGAGTCCGCATGGTGCCTTTATGGTGTTGCCGTGCATCGGGTCACAAACCCAGGTAACAATCTGTCCAGCTCCTCGCACTGCCCTGATCAAGTGGCAAAGCTTTACTCTCATATTCTCAGCACCCATTCTCACAATTACAGTAATTCTTCCAGGCTTATTGGTTGGGTTCAGGATGTCAATGAGTTTCACTAGCTCATTTGGATCCATCTTTTGGCTCACCTGCAATAGAAATCCGTCTTCAGGCACTGACGTAATAGAATAGGCTAAGACTAGTGGGTAAGATCTCAATATTACCACTAAAAGGTTCGAAAGAACTGAAAAATGCATCTATCATGGTAAATATACATACTCCATAAAATAACAGGTAACGACATTTTGATTAATATTGTGGCAGAGGCAAACATCAAATCCGCTGTAGGTAAATATCAAATGGCACTGTAGGTACACATCAAATGGCAAAGGGTGATAAATAAGAGGAAGTGAGTAACCTAAATGGAACTTCAACAGAGATGCATAAATATTTTTTTTTTTAGAATGGTAAGTAGTGGAGATGCATTAGTTCTAAATTTCTGCTTCCTCCACTACATTAAACTTCAATGTTAGATAAATCAAACAGCATACTTCCATTAGCATATTGCACTGAAACTGCTTTAACCTTATCCATACCTTGATGCCAAGTGGGTTTGCTACTCCTTTCAAAAACTCAACATGAGCACCATCAAGTTGCCTGGTTCGTTCGCCAACCCAAATCATGTGAGCGGAGCAATCATAGAAAAGACCAGAAGTTGAATCCTCCCTTGTAAGTGCCTGTTCATAAGGAAGAAGCAAGCACTCGTGGGATGTCCAGAAATCAGTTGTCGCCATGATAGGGTGGTCAACTGTGAGTCCAGCAGCAGCCATGAATCCCAAGGCTTCATCAACCCTATGAGCTAGTTCTTGATACCTGCAAAACATTCCCCAATATAAACATATACACTTATATCATCTCACTAACCCGATCTACACTGTAGAATACAACAACAACAACAACAACAACAACAACAACAACAACAACCCAGTATAATCCCACTTAGTGGGGTCTGGGGAGGGTAGTATGTACGCAGACCTTACCCCTACCCCTTGGGTAGAGAGGCAGTTTCCAAATAGACCCCCGGCATCCTTCCCTCCAAGAGCCCAGTATAATCCCCGATCTACACTGCAGAATATGCGACTGAAATTGACAATTGAAGTCGTAATGACAAAAACTTGGCAATTCAGGCCGATGGCGGAGCCGGAATTTCAACTTTATGGGTTCTGGATTTAAGAACGACAACTTCAATTGCTAATAACTAGCTTCTAAAAAAAATTTTAACACATACATTGTTTGAGCAAAAGCTATGGGGTTCGGTTGAAACCATATATGGGCTTCAATCTCCGCCCATGACTTCAGGCCCAAGTCCAATTGAGAAGTCATTAAAATGATATAGTGTTGCAGTGCTATAGAGCAAGCATACCCGAATTTTTTCATCTTAGAAAGACATTTGATAGCCATGTAAAACAAGATTTACTGCCAAAGAAGAGAATCTGCTGTAAACTTAAAAGATTACAGTTTTCATACCTATCTCCTTGCTCACTGTTCTCCACAAAATCAAGATTCCATTCGGTGACCCTCTGCATTGCAGCATAACCTCCGGTAGCAAAAGCTCTAAGAAGGTTAAGAGTCGCAGCAGATTGCATGTAAGCCCTAATAAGCCTATGAGGATCTGGGATCCTTGACTTCTCATCAAATGTATCACCATTAATGTTATCACCCTTGTAACTTGGCAGCTTCACTCCATTAATCTCCTCAAACGGATCTGATCTTGGTTTCGCAAACTGACCCGCCATTCTTCCAACCTGTAATTAACCATGTAACAACTTAAGCTTAATATCATGATCTTTTTCAACCAAGAAGCTCATTATAATGATCTTCATTCTACCAATTCAGCTAACCAGATATTATACAATGTATTAACTCAAAAACTTATGAGCATCCTCCACTCCCAACCACGAGGTTGCCAATTCGAGTCACCCCAAAAGCAAGGTGGGGAGTTCTTGGAGGGAGGGAAGCCAAGGGTCCATGGGAAACAACCTCACTAACCCAGGATAAGGGTAAGGTCTGCGTACACACTACACTCCCCAAAACCCCACTAGTGGGATTATACTGGACTGTTGTTGTTGTAAACACTTGACTAACCCAAATATATGTACATACATAAATTATGTGTATATGTATACACACATAAACACATAAAAAGCACACACCACAGGTAACAAATATGTACCAACACAACGCACCCACACTACCTACGTACACATATGCAGACATAAATATATTTATATTATATATGTACACACCTACTCCCTCTGTTCCATTTCGTATAAAAAGGCCCAATACAGAGTTTAAGATTTTTCACTTGGCTTATATAAAGGGCAGACTGTGCACTAAGCTCCCGCTATGAGCGGGTCCGGGCAAGGGAAGAAAATACTGATATATAGGGATGAAAATACTGAAATAGTGGTTCAAATAGCCCGACAGCGAATTAAAAGTTTGAATAGCTTAATGAATTACTCTCTTGAAAGTTTTAAAATTGCATAGCAATAGAACAGTGTCAAACATTTTGGAACATCCAAAAATGAAATTACTCTATGACAAGGTTTAAAAATGAGAGCAAACACAATAGCACCATATCCACACAGATCCATAAAAGTGAGAACTAAGAAACAGAAGAACCACATTTTGGCCAATTAAAACACAGAATTTGAGCATGAGTCATAAAAATTGAATATTAGTTACCTTAAGTAACAGAAATACATATTTTAGCTAACCCTAACACAGAATTCGAATACATGAGTCATAAAAATTCAATCTTGGTTATATTAAACAACAGGAAAACAGACATTTTAGCTAATCATAACACAAAATTTGAATATAAGAGTCATAAAAATTGAATCGGTTACCTTAAACAACATAAACACATACTTTAGCTAATTATAACACAGAATTAGACTACAACAGTCAAAAATTTAATCTTGATTATCTTAAGCAACAGAAAAACACATATTTCAGCTAATAAATTGAATTTAACAGTCATAAAAACTAAATCTTGATAATTACCTTAATAACAGGAACTTGACCACCAAACATAAGAACCACACTCATCTGAAGGAGAATCCTAAAAGTATCACGAATATTATTAGCATTAAATTCCTTAAAACTCTCAGCACAATCACCACCTTGTAATAAAAAAGCTTTTCCTAAAGCAGCTTCACCAAGTTTCTCTTCTAAATTCCTAGCTTCACCAGCAAACACAAGTGGAGGATTAGATTCAAGAGTTTTAAGCACAGATTCAAGTTCTTTTTCATCTGGGTATTCAGGTAATTGCAAAGCCTTTTTACTTTTCCAAGAATCAAGACTCCATTGGGTTTTTTTCAACGGCTGTGAAGCAGTTGCTGTTTTGCCGGGCTCCGCCGCATGTACGGCGGAGATGGGGTGGCGCCGCCCATGTTGGGGGTTGTGAAAAAGAGGAATACGGGGTTGGGGTAATGAGGGGTTGTGGAGAATGTGAGATTGAACAAGAGATTTTGATGATGACAATGATAAGGTGTTTGATAAAGCCATTTTCTGGATTCTTGATTCCTCTTTTTCTCTCTATAAAAAAAAAAGATGACAACCTTTTCTGTAAATATAGAGAAAGAGGATCTGTAGCAGGAGGAGATCTGAAATTGGGATTAGGATTATTTATATATGATGTAGAATTTTTGGGGGTAGATTTTGCTGACGAGTAGGTGTAGAATTTGGTGGGTGAGTGGTATTTTAGAAAATAAGTTGTAAAAAAGGGGTAAAGATATTTTCGAGTGACAACAAAAGTTGGGGTGTGCCGGTTGTATTTTGATGAAACTCGAATGGTCGTACTTGTTCTTAGATACGAACATTAGTTTATTGTTGTTTCATTTTTCCTTGGAAAAGCTTCAAATTTGTCATAATTATTTGTCAGCATAAGAAAAAAAAATTAGCTACCAAGTAACTCAAATAATATCGATGGACAAGTCTTCTTAAAAGTGTGAAATTTATATATTTAAGATAAAATAATTTACCCGATATAATAAATAAATGTGATCTGACAGTGTAAAAATTTTCGATGAACAAACCTTCTTAAAAGTTTGAAAATTATATATTTGAGATAAAATCGGTTATCCGATATAATAAATTAAATATGGTCTCTTAGTGTAAAAATTTCTTACATTAATGTTGTATATAACTTAAACTTGTATGTGAAGTGTAGGGGTGTTCATGGGGCGGATTGGCGACTTTTTACTCTTAACGGTTTGGTTTAACGGTTATCGGCTTTTAAATGTATTCATCCGTTTGCCACTCGATAAGATATCGGACGGATTGGTATAGGGTTAGCTCTTATCGGACGGTTACCGGGCGATTTATCGGTTTAATATCTATGAGTTTTATCGAAAAGCTTATACCGAATTACAATACTTGTACAATACAACACTTGTCATGCCAAAATGCTGCTAACATCTTTGGAATAGGCTAAGCTTTGGGAGTAATTAGCAAATGTCCAACTTAAATCCCTTTTACAGATAATGTACATAAAACTGAGGGTTCTGTTAGTAGCGGAACCAACCATGAGTCCAACGCATAAGGTCAAACTCTATATATGTTTGCGAAAAATAGATTGATATTAGAATTAGATATGCTTTTCAAAAACCATACCCAGCTCAGAATTACAATTCTGAATTCGCCAATTGGCCACTGGTTCCGTAATGAGGAATTAGATATTTAGATTTAGGAAATAGAAATTAGAAAATAAGGGGTAATGGGTATAGACAGAAGTCACTACTCACTGTCTCACTTAATCAGAACATACGGTGGAGGTGGTTTGTTTTTGTAAATTATTTTTGTTATACACTTATACTTATTCATTTTTAAGGTTTTTAGTTTTTTATATTTAATATATAAAATTATATAAGTAAAAATAAATTATATATATATATATATATATATATATATATATATATATATATATATATATATATATATATATATTCTTAACGGGTTAAGGGATTATCCGTTAAGAAAATTGAATAATCCGCCCCCAAACCGATAAGCTGTTAATAAAAAAAAATTAATCCGTTCTCCGTCCGTTAAGCCGTTAAGCCGTTACCATTAAGCCATTAAGCTTCGGTTCGATTTTCGATTTCGGATCGATTTTGAACACCCCTAGTGAAGTGGTGTGGATTTGCGCTCTCTCTCTTATAAATGGATCAAATGTGCTCTTATTGTGATCAAAATGGGCCATATGTGCCTTTATTATGGTCTAGTTATATTTAGTGATTTTTTATTTATATATTTACAATAAAATAAGTTGTTCGATATAATAGTTATGTATTATAATAGTATAGAAAAAATTTATATTAATGTCGTATATAACTTAAACTCGTATGTGAAATAGTTTGTATTTATTCTCTCTTATTAAATGGAACAAATATGCCCTTATTGTGATTAAAATAGGCCATATATATCCTTATTATGGTGAAGTTATATTTAACAATTTTTATTATGAAAGAGTAAATTTTAAGGCTTAGGATAAAAGTATCAAATATATATATATATATATATATATATATATATATATATATATATATATATGATAAAGATTATATTTTATATATCATTTATCAAGGACCAAAATAGTTCAAGCCCTATACTTTAAGGATCAATTTGATCATTTGGTCTTTCTTTTTTGGGTACATTTGGTCATTTTGTCTCACTACTATATAAGATAGATATTTTTTTCAAGGAGTGGTCTCTCAATTCTAAGGGTGGAAGAATAACGGTTCCGAACCGGAACCGTAATCGGAACCGCGGTTCTGGCGGTTCCGCGGTTCTAAACGGTTCCGGTTATACGGTTACGGTTCCGCGGTTCCGGTTCCGCGGTTCCGGGCCGGTTCCACCCTTTAGAACCGTGGAACCGGAACCGCCAGAACCGGAACCGGAACCGGAACCGGACCGGTTCCGGCGGTTCTAAACGGTTCCAAACGGTTCCGATATTTAAAAAAAAAAAAAAAAATTTAAATTCGGACCGTTGGCGGAACCGTTTGGAACCGTTTAGAACCGCCGGAACCGGTCCGGTTCCGGTTCCGGTTCTATACGGTTCTATCCGGTTCTATCCGGTTCCCAACGGCCATTTTTTTTTTAAAAAAAAAAAAAAATTTTAAATTCTGAAAATCAGAACGTTGGTATTGCAGAAATAGCCGTTTGGCATTTTTAAAATTTAGCCATTTGACCCCTCAAATTTAATTTAACCCCAAACTTTATATAATTACACAATTTCCCATTTCTCAACTATAAATACCCCCTCATTCTTTCATTTTAATTCACCAATTCATCAATCTCACTCAATCTCTCTCAAGCTCTCTTACAATCTTTCTGTGCAAGTGCTTAATTTTTGTTGCAAATTCGTGAAACATTGTGAAGTTGTTGAATTGAAGTTTTCAAGTGTTCAATTACAACGATTGTCAATTTTCAAGAAGTTGTTCGTCAATCCGGTAAACTCGTTTCAACTCTTACGTGCTAAGAATATTTGTTGTGTGTTGATATTTTCCTTAATTATAATTAGTATGGCATTTTCATTGAAAAAAATATTCGGAAAAGGTACATCTAAATCCGGTGAAAGTAGTAGCCAAAATCATACCCCTCCCCCGGCTCCCTGACCTAGAAAAGATAAACAAGTTCAAACTAGTAGCCAACCTAGAAATACTAATGAAAACTTAGGAATACTTGATAGTGATCACCCGTGTTTTCAATTTAGCGATGTTAATTTTCTACATGATATAGCAGTCGGTGATAGAATAGATGATGATATTATGAATTTGCTTTATCCTAATGCACCAATATCTGAGGGAAATGAGGGTGATGATGATGACGAGGGAGGGAAAATTTATGAAAATGCAATATTTGAAATGAAAAAGAAATTTAAAAAATATTTTTTTCCAATCCCTCCTATTTTTGGTGTGGCTGCTTTGTTAAACCCTACTATGAAAGCAGGAGGTCCTAACTTTTGGTATACTAGTATTTATCAATGTTTAGATCTTTCACCAGAAGAAATGGCTACACTATCTGATGCGAAAGCATCAATTACAGTGAATGCTCAAACTGTTTATAATGCTTATAAACAGGCCTTAGAGCATGCTAGGCCTAATATTCCAACTCCTACTTCGTCCACGTCACAATCGTCTAAAAGAGTTGCTGGCTTAACAGCTCTTAAATCGTGGACGGAGTTCAGGGGTCTCAAGGTGAGAATTTAGATGATATTTCCCATCTAAACGAACTTCAAGTTTATTTGTCGCAGGGGCTAGAGAATGATAATCCAGACGGATCTTTCGACCTTTTGGATTGGTGGAAGACAAGGGAAAAGCATTTTCCCGTTCTTGCAAGGATGGCTCGGGATGTTCTGTCCATTCAAGCGTCAATTGTTGCATCGGAGAGCGTATTTAGTCAAGCCAGACTACAAATAGGAGATCATAGAGCGTCGATGCGGGACAGCTTGGAAAAATCAGTGCTCTTCCGAGATTGGATCCGCTCTGAAAGAAGAAACTTTGGGCTAGCTGAATCTCAACCCGAAATAGATGAGTGCTATGAAGAAATGCTAGCAGAAATTGCTCAAGAATCATCTTCACCCGGAAGTGGTGATGAACAAGCTTCATTTCCACCACCGCCAACACAACCACCTCCAAACCTTGAAGGTTTTATGAGATTTGTTAGAAATAATACATAAATTATGATGTAACTTGTACATTGGCATGTCTTCTTTTAGTTTTTTTTCCTTTTAATGGTGGTATTAGTACCATGTTGTGCTCATTCCATTGGGGGAAGGAAGACTAAGAAAGACATGCCATTTTGGTCAATAAATATGCTTTTTATCATATACTTGAATATATTTGTGTCAATATTTCTTTGTCTTTACTTCTATATCAATCCTTGAATATAAAATATTTATATAACATATAATATATAACATACAACACATAATACTATTAATACTAACTACTACACAATATACATTATTTATATACAATATATACTACTTTACTACAACATATACTACTTATATACAAAATATATACTACTTATTTTGAATATATACTAAGTTCCAAACACAATATATGCTATAGTAACAACATAGTACACCATATAAAAATATATTCTACAATATACTAATCACTACTATACAAGATATTTAATTTTTTTTAAAAAAAAAAAAAAAGGTCGGAACCGCCGGGAACCGCCTGGAACCGCCAGACCCGCGGTTTCGGAACCGCCAGAACCGGAACCGGGTGGTTCCGGAACCGTATGGTTCCGGTTCCGGCTCCGGAACCGCCAGAACCGGAACCGCCAGAACCGAGAACCGCCAGAACCGGAACCGTTTACCCAAATAGACCCAGAATCGGAACCGGATACAGCCTTACTCAATTCCAAGGAAATAGTTTCACTTTTGTCATTATGACTCGTGCACTTTTTCTTTTCTTTCGATTTTGTCCTTTTCGTCTCCTATCTTTTTCATGCCAGAAAAAAGAGGACAATGATTTGTAGCCTCTCCATCCCTCTATTTTGAGTCGTACAACTTTTTCAATTGTAACACAAATACTACTTAATATAAGCTCTATTTTAGCTTCGTACGCTCTACCCGAAATACAAAAATACATATCATGACCTAAGCCATGGCACGAATTATTCGTTTTGTGCTATTTATCCTTTGGGCTGCTACACATCGAATCTCAGAAGTGTGCCTATTATGTGAAGTTGTATTAACTGTGGAATTCGTCTCCCTTCTTTAAAAGTTTGTCAGGCTAGAAGCCTTTTTACTCCTGGTTGACCAGCCTCATCAGCCCGTCTTCCATCTTGTGGCATCACATATAATTTTCTTGGACATTTCATCATAGAAACGTGCCTTTGTTACTAGTTATAGTTATTGAATGTCTAGTTCTTTTTTATTCTTACGATGCTGATATTATCTTTCTGGCTTGTTGATATTACTGATCTATTGTCTCTTTTCGTCTTCTTGAGCGGAGGGTCAATCAGAAAACAACTTCTTTACTCTTTCGAGTTGGGGGTAAGGTCCGCATATACATTACTTTCCCAAGGGTCTATAGTATTGTACTAGGTTGTTCTTATTGTATTTTATCATAGGCATCTTTCACTAATTGCATTGTACAAGCATAGTGTTAGGAATATTTCTTAAATCCCTATTCATTATCAAAGTTCGATTGAGGTTAGAATTTTTCTGTAGTTGAACTAATTCACATGTTTTTGGCATGAAAATTTTGACAGGCCTACAAAGAATCCTCAAATGTCTAATCATTAAAGGCAATGTTGCATTATTGTTGACAAATAATGAGAAAAGCAAAGAAAAACTAGTCTTGGCTTAAAACGAGAAACGTCTCTTCATTTAAATTGATATGTTACTTTGTGGTTGATAAGTTTTTTTTTGGACCAATTGACTCATGGACCTCACAAACTGGAATAATTCCAAGAATCTCTCCTTAGCTTCCAACAACCACCTTAAATAATTGGCCTTTGAATCCTTTGAAAAGGTCTCAACGTTAACTAGTAGGTACTTGACCTACTCTCTAAGGCGAAAATTAAAATTTTGAGTTCAGAAACTTTAAATTCTAAAAAAATAATTTATTGAGTTTTGAATAAATTATTATAAATATTGTAAATATGTTATTTTTTATCCTTCATAAAATTTTATACTATTTAGAGCTTCGATATTTATTTTAGGCCTAATATTATTATTTTAATTATTTTTACTTTTCTTAATTTTATCTTAAAAAATATATAAAAATTTTCCTTTTTTTAGCTTGTTAGTATTTTGTCTAGTTAGTTAACATTTTATTTTAACAAAAAGATAAAAAGAAAAGTTTCAAACAATATCTTCACTTAGTTTAGTGTGACCTTAAGTTGTAGTAGGTTTTTAGTAAATATTGAATATACTTCTTTAATTAGTAGTAGTATTCTACTTAGCTATTTTTATTATAATGAAAAGAAATGGAAAGGATCAATTAACCAACTCTCATGGCACACTACACACGTCATTTTGTTTCTCAATATACAATGGTACATACACTCCACTTACTTTATTTTGGCATACATCATTCCATTTTAGACATACACCTTACACACATTGTGCACTCTTAGGGACCTCTTTGACCATAAAAAAGAATATTTTTTTTCAAAATTTTTCACTTTTTTTAAACCAGTGTTTGTCCATGTTTTCGATTTCACTTGAAAATAAATTTCAGATTTTTATAAAAATTGAAAAAACTCCAAAAAATTATTTTTTAATATTTTCATTTTAGATCGCCCATAAAAATATAAAAACAGCTCAAAATTATATTCACATCCAAATATAACTTTAATTTTCAAATATCATTCACTTGATTTTGTTTTTTTACTTTTGTTCCTAATTTGATAATTCTTATGTTCAAACGCCCACTTAGTTATTTTTGTTCATCAATAGGGATATTCACATTTTGCTTATCTTCATCTAAAAACTTATTTTTTATGGGCATCTTTTATTCAAAAGGATCTTACTCAATTCAATAGAAACTTAACTTTTACCCCGCTTTTTTTTCCCGGCTAAATTAAAAAAATGACACAACGTTTACTCTTAAAATAATAGCCGACAATATATATATATATATATATATATATATATATATATATATACAAAAATTAAATAATTTTTATACTTTTTTCAGCTATTCAATATAAATAATTTCATGCAAAAATTTTTATTATTTTTTGCCATTGCAAATCTTTATACTTGCACCCGTTGTTTTGATTTCTCATTTGTGTGAGGAATTTTGCATTCCTTAAACTACGGATTAACTTTATTGGATAATTTCTTGAAGTCAACTCTTCTAATGTCGCAGTTGCAGCAAGGATTTATTTAACTTAAGTTTTGGTGTCAAGTTGTTAATGTTATACTCCTAAATATTCCACTGCTTATTGATGCATTTCGTCATCCAAAAAAATTAAATACGACTACCATGAATGGCGTCTCTTAAATTCTTTTGCGTAGCTGTGCTAGTTGAATTCGTGATGAAGTGCATCTGTGAATGGACCTCAAAAATAATAATAATAAACTAGCGATTCTGAATTTACAGGTATAAGTTTAAAAGTTAAGGATATTTGGTCTTGATTTTCGAGTTTCAAGTTCAAAAGTTAAGAACAATAAGTCCTGAACTTAGGCTAAGAAACCCAAAAGTTAAGGACAATAGGTCTTAAACTTATAGTAATAAGTTGAAAAGTTAAGGATAGTAGGTCCTGAAGTCCTGAACTTAGACTAACAAGCTCAAAAGTTAAGAACAATGGATCCTGAACCTAGGTTAAGAAGTCCAAAAGTTAAGGGCAATAGGTCCTCAACTTAGACTTAACAAGCTCAAAAGTTAAGGATACTTGATCCTGAACTTACAGTTATAAGTTCAAAAGTTAAGGACATGTAGTCTTGAAGTTAAGTTCAAAAGTTAAGGATATGTAGTCCTGAAGCCGTGGACTTAGAGTTCCAAGTTCAAAAGTTAAGGACATGAGCAGAAGGGTATTTTCGTCTAGGCAGGTAAAGTTTACTAAAGCACTAGCTAAAGACGAAAGACATTTTAAACAGTACTTAAAAGTAAATACAAGTGTTATTAATAGCTCACCGTGCCACTAATAGCACGTGTATTTACTTTTAAGTCACTATTTAAAATGTCTTTAGTCTTTAGTCACTCCTTTAATAAACTTTAATTGCCTGGACAAAAATACCCTTCTACTCATGTGTCACGCCCCAAACCAAGGGACATGACCGGCGGTCGACCAGGTAGCCCCAGTCAAGCGAACTTGGGTGCCTTTCCTATCCCACATATTACCCAGTGTTTTCATTACTCACTAATCAAGTGAAATAGCCATTTACAATTTGAACACATTCTTACGCGATTTACATAGCTTATATGGTTACTTACGTGGTTTACAACTTACACCGTCCAACATATAAAACACATAATTACACAAGTTCATAACCCATATTTCCTGTCTATGGAGCCTCTAAGAATACAAAAAGGGTGATACTTTCGATAACAAAGCTCCGGCTATACCTTACACAAATATCAAATAACACTCCGGAAGAACAGCAACATAAGCCACGCAGGGCTCCGAGAGGAAAGGGGCTTACCAATTTAGCTGACGGGAAGTGAAGGAGTGCTACTGTCGATGGACTGGAGTACCTGTTATAGATCCACCTACAATCATAACACGAATGTAGCGCCCCGGGCAAAAGGGATATCAGTACATTTGAATTGTACTTGTATGTATGAAAAAACTTTACCTCAAGTAAAATCAAGCAATGCACATGTAATAAACGGTAATAGAATCAACGATCAAATGCACATGAAAGGAACAACCAAAGCCAAATAAGTTTCACAATCTCTCCTTTTTTCCTTTCAACAATATTCCATCACATCAATGATTTTCACAACTTTCGCATATTTGTATTTCAATAGTGATTTCGATCGTTTTTTCACCCTTATTACCTCGACCACCCTTATTACCTCGTCCACTCTTATCACCACAACTCATACCTTATTACTTCGTATTGCGTGCGCAACCCGATTCTACCGGACAATCATATTTCACATAACAATAACAACAACAATTCATAAAGAGTTTCATAAACATCTATACTATTTTTATCAAGTACAATAGCCGGATACAATTCAAATCACAACGATAATTTCCCAAAACAAGCCACACATAATATTACTACAATTGTTTCAATTACATTAATTACAACTTCTTCACATCATTTGTTACACAACTCTTACCACATAAACACATTTATACACACTTGATTTGTTGCCATTTACTTACACCATCATATCGAGAAACTTAACCAACAACGTTCAAGGTATATTAATCACAAGAATTTATAAATAGCCCACATAAGTGGCACATACCAATCTCTCGTATACCAACAAGACGATCTTACAAAGGTTAAAGTTAACCATACATACCTAGAGTCGAATTTCCATTTTTTACTTCTACTTTCAGCTCACCAACAGGCTAGTACCAACAATCTAGTTCACAAGTTACCACATACATCTTAGAATTTAAGTTCACAATTACTACCCAAACTTATTTAGGTTATCAATCGCTCCTTTTGCAAATCTTTACTCCTACCCAATTCATTTTACTAGATTTTAGGTTTTAAATAACATACATGTGTATTTCAACTTATGTTTTCAAGAATCAATGCATGAGAATCCCCCCTTTTGTTTAAATCTGAAAACCAATGAGTAAGGGTTGGAGATTTTACCTGCAAGAACATAGATGGAGGAAATTACTTGAAATTTTTCGACCCGGGTAACTTTGAATAATCAAATCGATAAATGTAAAACTTTTTCTCTCAAGAATCCTCCCTTCCTCTCTCTAGTTTGTTTAGAAAATATATTAAAATGAGGGGTTGGGGTGTTTTATTGAAGAAGGGGTTGAGTTTAAAAGTTAGGAAAATTAGAGCCCGAGTCAGATCTGCGGTTGCACTTTTCGATCGCAAAGTGGAAATGCAGTCCGCAGATTTGATCGTAAAAATATTCTCAAAAACTGGGCGAACTGGTTTGGTCTGCGACAGGAATGCGATCCGCATTCACGTTCTGCTTTCGCATAATTTACCGCAGAACTGCCCCTCATAAAATTCTTAGGAAATTATGCGACGATTATGCGGTCCGGATATCAGTTATGTGTTCGCATAATTGACCATATTTTTTACCTCACTTTAACCAAACCACTGTCTCAGTCTGCGGTAGAAATGCAGTCCGCATACTTGATATGCGACCACATTCTGGACCGCATAATAGCATTTTTCTGGAAATTGATTCTTGATTTTTAAAAATTAGATCAGTACAATTTTACACATTCATAACACATATTCGAAACTTGGCACTACAAGTTACTAGATTTTAAGTACAAGCTTTCACGGGGCCTTACATCCTCCCCCACTTAAAATCATTCGTCCTCGAATGAGGATTTTAGAAATTAGTTGGTTTTGAAAACGTGATATGCAAATTCCTAATTTTCACTTTCTCCCATCTTTTTAGAAAATTTTGCTAAAGTTTCCTTTGTAATTAGACTTATCTATCTGTAAGAGAGCCCCCAAAACATAGTTCAAGAACCAATATACATTTCCTATTATCCCTACAACTAGTATACAATTCATTACCTTAACTCTTGCACATATTTAATCACTTGTCGCATTTGCACATTAATTAGTCACTCCGATCAGTACCATACAATTTTAACCACCTCAACATACTATATGCATCTCAATTAATCATTACCAATCTACACTAATATTTTTCGTTCACTTATCATATGAGCAACAAAATTTTCATTTACCAAAAGGGTTTGCACATGACTCAAATAATCACAACACGTACAATTTTTTTTTTGCACAACTTGAGGAGTTACAATAGTAAATCATTTAGGGGAAAATATGGTGTCTTTGCACCAATTTGAACACAACATCAGTTTTCCTAGAGATAGGAGTTCGCACGATTACTACTAGACTTGTTCAAACAAATGGGGATACTTTTCTTTCATCTCATTTTTCGCTTCCCATGTGGCTTCTTCGACTCATTGACTTCGCCATAATAAGAAATTTCCTTATTTCTTAATTTACGGACTTGCCTATCAAGAATAGCAACCGGAACTTCTTCATACGATAACCCTTTATTAACCTCGATGGTCTCAACTGGCACGATGGTGGTTGGATCTCCAACCACTTTCTTTAACATAGACACATGGAACACCGGGTGCATTAATGACATTTCAGGGGGCAATTTCAGTCTATAAGCTACCTCTCCTATCCTTTGAGTGACCCGATATAGCCCGACATATCTAGGATCAACTTTCCTTTCTTCCCAAACCGCATGACTCTCCTTCATAGTAGATACCCTCAAAAACACACAATCATCTACTTGGAACTCCAGTTCTCTTCGACGCACGTCCGCGTAGGATTTGTGGCGACTTTGAAAAGTTTTCATCTTCTCTTGGATGACTTTAACTTTTTCCATAGCCCGGTGCACGAGATCTGGCCCTATCAATTCTGCTTCACCCACTTCAAACCACCCAATAGAAGACCTACACCTCCTTCCGTAGAATGCCTCAAATCTGGCCTTCTGAATACTAGCATGAAAGCTGTTATTGTAAGAAAATTCTATAAGTGGCAAGTGATCATCCCAATTACCTTTGAAATCCAAGACACAAGCCTGTAACATATCTTCAATCGTCTGAATAGTCCATTCTTCTTGACCATCAGTCTGTGGATGAAAAATCGTGCTGAGGTTCACCTTAGTACCCAAACATTGCTGAAATTTCTTCCAAAAATTAGCTGTGAACTGGGCCCATCGATCCGAAATAATAGAAAGTGGAGTGCCATAAAGCCTTACTATTTCCTTGATATATAACTGGGCATATTGTTCTGCAGTATCGTGTGAACTTGACTAGCAAGAAGGGAGTTGATTTCATGAGTCGGTCCACTATTACCCAAATTGAGTCGAACTTGCACTGAGTGCGAGGTAACCCTACCACGAAATCCATGTTGATCATCTCCCATTTCCACATTGGTATTTCTATAAGATGAATTAACCCACCGAGCAGCCGATGCTCAGCCTTTACTTGCTGATAATTTGAACATTTTAGATACAAAGTCCGCCACACCCCTCTTCATACCGTTCCACCAATAAATTTTCGTGAGATTGTGATACATTTTCATAGAATTTGGGTGCACAGAATACCTGAAATTATAAGCCTCCACCATCACCCTATCCCGAAGATTATCCACATCTGGAACACATAGCCTACCTTTACATCGCAATATACCATCGCCGAGTGAAAATGTTGAAGTCTTGTTATTCAAAACTGCCTCGTTCATCTGTGCCAATGCTGGATCAACAAACTGCTTTTCCTTGACTTCTGCTACAAGTGACGATTCTGCTCCATTATGCACCGTAATATCCTCTGATCCGAGGTCGAAATACAAACCCCCAGATTGGCCAATTGATATACCTCCCAAGCAAAGGCCTCTGATCCGCCCCCAAATGAGCCAAACTACCCATGGACTTCCTATTGAGAGCGTCGGCCATCACATTTGCCTTTCCTGGATGGTACAAAATGTTCATCTCATAATCCTTGAGAAATTCTAACCAACATCCCTGCCTTAAGTTCAATCCTTCACCTTGAACAAATATTAGAGACTCTTGTGGTCTGAGAACACATCCACATGGACCCCATAAAGGTAATGCCGCCATACTTTCAAGGAAAACACAATTATTGCAAGCTCCAAATCATGTGTCGGCTAATTTTTCTCGTAATTATTGAGCTGCCTTGAAGCATACGCTATAACCTTCCCATATTGCATCAACACACACCCCAAACCAACTCTGGAGGCATCGCAATAAACCACAAACCCATCTGTGCCTTCTGGCATGGTCAATAGCGGTGCCGAGGTCAACCTTGACTTTAATTCCTGAAAACTTTTCTCACAAGCGTCAGACCATTGGAACTTAACTGCGTTCTGCATCAACTTAGTCAATGGGGAGGTAAGGGTAGAAAGAATCCCTTCACAAACCTCCGATAATACCCTGCTAAACTCAAGAAGCTATGAATCTCTATCGGGGTCGTGGGTTTAGGCCAATCTTTTACTGCTGAAATCTTCTGGGGATCCATCTGAATCCCTTCATTGGAAATAATATGACCCAAAAAGGAAACGGAATCCGACCAAAATTCACATTAAAAATTTAGCATACAACTAGTGCTGATGAAGAGTTTGCAGAACTGGCCTGAGGTGATCAACATGATCCTCCCCGCTCCGCGAATAAACAAGGATGTTATCAATGAAAACAATTAAAAATGGCTTGAAGACCCGGTTCATAAGATCCATGAAATCTGTCGGGGCGTTAGTTAGCCCAAAAGACATGACAAATAATTCAAAGTAGCCATAGCGAGTTCTGAAAGCGGTCTTAGAAATATCCTGATCTCTAATCTTTAATTGGTGATACCCGGACCGTAGATCAATTTTGGAGAAAAACCTTGCACCTTGCAATTGGTCGAACAAATCAGCTATCCGAGGCAAAGGATATTTATTCTTGATGGTGACTTTGTTGAGCTGTCGATAATCAATACACATCCGGAGCGACCTATCCTTCTTCCTGGAAAAAAGACTTGGAGCTGTCACACCCCTTTTTTTAAAAAAACCTTTCTAAACCCTCTTAATAAATAATAAAAGATTTAGTAAAGGTTGAAAAGGATTTTTCAATTTTGAAAGTGACAAAGATTGTATTCAAAATAACTCAGAGTCGCCACCCGACATTTGATTTGGTTGTGCCAGGTCACCGTTTTTGCAAAAATAATTTTCCCTTTCAAAACACTTAAGACTCTAAAATTAAGTCTGTACCAGAGGTTCGGGTAAGGGGGTTCATTTGACTCGGGGAGAAGGTGTTAGACATTCCCCAAGTCCCATGAAAGTCACGGTTGCTTACTGGATTTAGTTGACTTTTAAAATATTCGAATTGAGGTAAAAACAAACATAGAAAAATAAACACAAAAAAAGCTCGAGGTCATCCCCGCCTAATAAGAGAAAATGAAAGGGAAAGAAAAGAAAAGTCCTAAGCTATCATATACTATGGTTTCTCCACCATGCTTGTCAAGGTTTCCAAAACGTTTACATAATTCTTCGGGGCATACCCCGGATAATAATATTTAGAAAACATCATGGGGCATTCCCCGATAAATTTAAATAAGGGACAACCTCTCACCTTACATCCGAATATTGTAAATTTAAATAAACTTCCTAAAGGTTTTCCTACCCAAATGTGGTCGGCCTAAATATGTTCCTAGCGAATAATAATAAAACGAGAACAAGTGAATAAAAGAAAAGCTAAAAGAAATTCAACTCGGGGTCGTGTTCTTTTAACTTATCATTTTCATGTATTTAGACCAAGCCCAATTCCTAAATAAGTAAGCAATTACGCTGGTGGGCTAGTCTTTTTCCCTATACCCACGACCCCTGCTCGTTCATAGAAGCGTGCAAGTAATAATAAACATCGATAAACAACTGAACAGTAAGAATAGAGACATACATTTAAATAAAAATAAAACATTAAAATTGGCAGTCTTCTAGCAGGCATAGAACAAAATGATCAAACTAAGGAGCAACATGAGATAAGATAAAGCAAGGATTGGTGTATTCAAAATATGATTGAGAACATGTATACCCTAACCCCACTATTACTCGATTCTCTCACAAAGAAGCAACCATTCACAGGTTCGAAATCACTCGCTCTTATCTTCATGACAGATCAACCACCACCAACAACTTTTCACTTAAGTGTCATAATCAAACATGACACTGACTCTAGAAGGATCAACCATGTATCTCATTCTTTATGAGAGTGGAATGGGGACATCCAACAAAACACTCGAATTCACTAATGCCTGGACATGCTTAAGCTATGAGTTTCAATTACATCAGTTACAGCTAATAACAAATTCAGCAACGAGACTATTCAGAGCGATCAAACTTGACTGACATAGGAATTTGAATGACAAACTAACCTTTTAAAATAACTATCAAACTAGAAACAGTGACGATTACCATGTTGGAGGCAAAATCAACTCGAGTTAGGTTGCGAACCAATGGTTACACTTCATCAAACTTTCATTTTATCTTCGAACTCAAACAAGAGTCGCTAACTGATTTTTGGATTTGAAAATTAGTCATTTAAACATATAGAACTCCTATCTAAGCAACTAACATCTTACTTGAAACTGAAATGCCAATGCCAATCTTCTACGAGCCTTTTAACACAAGAATTTAAACGCTGCATGTTCTCTACATTCACAACTTGGATGCTAACTCGAGAAAACAGAAAACAAAACCAAACTAATCAAAACATCGACTAAGGACGTCGATAGGTTTAAGTCAAGAAAAGAAGGTTATCATATGCAATCATCAGTCAATCATGGAGGAAAGGCAGGAGGTTATACATATTCAAAACAAATTGTGACATAAGAGAAGTCATGATAATATGATGAACTAAGCTAGCACAAACTACTGGGATTGACTCGATTAAGATTCAAGGATTCGTATAATTTTTAGAAACTAAGCGAAACTAACCAAGCCAATAACACGCAGAGAATCATCAAAGAATAATTTCGGAAACTCATTTCAACATGTAAACTCAGCCAAACAAAGCAGAAATATTCAAGAAAATGACAAGCAACGATATAACGATCACGTACTCTCATTAACAGTCGCAAAACAATCTGAGTTTCATTTGTTAACCTCTAAAAATAATGACGAATCAAACAATCTATTAGTCGATCAAACCCCGACCCTCATCATGCTGAAAATTAACAGAAAATAAGTGGTAAAGGGAGAAAGGTAAACCTGAAATTGCTTTCGATTAACAACTAAACGCAGCCGTTACACGAACAAAGATGGAATGGCAGTCACGGCCAGAACTCGAGCAGTGAGCAACAATATCGATGGACTTCACTCAAACAAACTCCATTTTTCAATATAAAATCCGAATATCGAAAAGCCAGGAAACAGAAGTGTTTTCAGTACCTCTTTTTCTGATTTTTAAAAATAGAAAACCAAAGTTGAACAAAGAACTAAGCTCAAACCATCTTTTTTATCGATATTTTTGTTGACTTTTGAAGAAAAAGAAACAACAAAAAAAAACAAAAGAAGGTCTCTCAAGTTCAAAATTAAACCCTAGTTTTTCCCTAACTTCTCAAAAAAAAATTCCAAAAAGAAAACCGTCCCCCACCTCTATATACCTACATACACACATACATACATATATATATATATATATATATCAAGCCCTCTCTGGAATCTTCTTGTTCTTTTGCAAGAAAACCCCCAGAACCGTGTGGACCCCCAAAAATAAAAAATCCGACAATTCCTTTCACAAATAAAAATCGGAAAAATGGAGATTTTTGGACAAATATTTCATCCGACGATTCCCATTCTTCCCAAATTTACTCAAGGGTTCGGATTTTGTGTTTAAACAAAAGAAATAGAAGAAAAAAATCCGCGCGAATTGAATTGAAATGAAGAGATTTGGTACGATTTGAATGACATGGAAGAAGGAGAAGACGAGAAGGGGAACAATGGGGGGATCAATGGGCGAACTCGCCGGGTTTGGGGCAAGTTCCGGTGAGTTTGAGGCGGGCAGAGATGGGAAGGGGGTGGGGGCGTCGATTTGGTTAGAAGAAATAGGGTTAGGGTTATGGTAAAAATGATTCTATATGGGGTGAGGGGAAATAATCTTGGCCCTAGGATCTGAGGTGATGGAGGGCCAGGATTAGAAAAAGGAGTGGGGTGGGTCAGGCGGTTTGGGTCTGGGTTTGGGTCATGGGTCAAAGGGTCATGGGATTGGGCTGCCCAAATTTGGGCTTCTATTTGTAAAATTGGGCCACAATTTGCACCTCTTCAATTTTTAAACCAACCCAATCTTTTAAATTAAAACTAAAATAATTTCAATTAATTAATAAACTATGTAAAAATATATGAAACTATATGTATATTGTGTTTTATATAAGTTAAAATAAAAGAAAAAATTATAGTAAAAACAAAAATACACGGCTATAAAAATGTTAATAACCTAAACTAAATAGAAATAAAGTAAAGCATGAATATATATATATATATATATATATATATATATATTAATTTTTGTGCCTAAAAATAGAATTAAAATTAGTAGTAGAATAAAATCCTATAGAAATAAACCCAAATAAATATCCTAAAAAAAATAAGTAAGTATTTTTAAAATACTACTTTTAAAAGTTGCACGGGTCAAAAATTACATGCTTACAGCTGCCCCTCTTTGCTTGGAAACACGAAGAGTTTTCGGAGCAAAGAACCATAAGCAACTAATTGATTTATGACCGACGCTTATTCAAAAGAAAATAAAGATGGCTATAAAGATTGTGACCGAGCCCTGGTATTTGAGATGCATACATATCCTTGGCTGTAAAGGAATCAGGTCACGTGTAGTTCAGAAAAGTAATGAGCGATGGAGTACCGAGGTGGAGAGTCGAGTGAATTTCCGCCGAGGTCCCCGTCCGCGGTTCCTGCCCATTACATAAAAAATAAAAGGAAAAAATACAACAAAACTAAAAGTAAAATACGAGACTCTATCTACATATTGTCTGGAATCTTCCGTGAATCTCTACTTGATCTTCAATATGCAACTAAAAAATGGACCCTACTCTTCAGGCGAGCTTCTGATACTTCTTGAATTTGCGAATTGAAGTCTCTAAAATAAATTCCCTCGTTCTCCAGGTGGGTGCCTGATTTCTAAAGCTTGAATTGTATTCCCTCGTTATCCAGGTGGGTGCCTGATTTCCAAAACTTGAATTGCATTCCCTCATTATCCAGGTGGGCGCCTTATTTCCAAGACTTGAATTGTATTCCATCGTTATCCAGGTGGGCGTCTGATTGCTAGAAACTTGATCTGTATTCCCTCGTTATCCAGGTGGGCGCCTGATTGATATAACTTGAACTGTATTCACACGTTATCCAGGTGGGCGCCTGATTGCTAAAAACTTGAACTATATTCCCTCGTTATCCAGGTGGGCGCCTGATACTGCAATAACAGACAAAACAAGAGAATTTGTCTGCCCCGGTTTGGGACCTGGGCATATCTGTCAGTGTTAATCAGATCATGTTACCTACAGAGCTCTAAGACTTTGAAAGAAAAATGCCATTATCCGAGAGAGCCCTGACAACTTCAAATTAAATATCGTCTTAAGAATGCTAACTTTAAATCTAAATAATATTTTCTAAAGGGAGAACTTACGCTAAAATTTAAAACTAAATCCCATTATCCAGGAGGGTCTTGAAAACTTTAAATTAAATCCCATTATCTGGGAGGCTCCTGAAAATTTTAAACTAGATCCCATTATCCATGAGGGACCTGAAAATTCTAAAAACTAAATCTCATTATCTAGGAGGGTTCTGAAAATTTTATAAACTAAATCCCTTTATCTAGGAGGGTCCTAAGAACTTTAACTTAAATATCATTATCCAGGAGGGTCCTGAAAACTTTTAAAAGTAAATCTCATTGTCTATGAGGGTCCTGAAAACTTAAAAACTAAATCTCATTATCCAGGAGGGTCCTGAAAATTTAAAAACTAAGTCCCATTATCCAGGAGGGTCCTGAAAGCTTTAAAAATTAGATCCCCTTATCCAGAAGGGTCCTGAAAATTCAAAAAACTAAATCTCATTATCCAAGAGGGTCCTGAAAACCTTTAAAAGTAAATCACATTATCTAGGAGGGTCCTGAAAACTTAAAAACTAAATCCTATTATCCAGGAGGGTCCTGAAAATTTAAAAACTAAGTCCCATTATCCAGGAGGGTCCTGAAAGCTTTAAAAATTAGATCCCATTATCCAGGAGGGTCCTGAAAATTTTTAAAAGTAAATCCCATTATCCATGATGGTCCTGAAAATTTTAAACTAGATCCCATTATCCAGGAGGGTCCTGAGAATTTAAAAACTAAGTCCCATTATCTAGGAGGATCCTGAAAGCTTTAAAAATTAGATCCCATTATCCAGGAGGGTCCTGAAAGCTTTAAAAATTAGATCTCATTATCCAGGAGGGTCCTAAAAAATTTTAAAAGTAAATCCCATTATCCATGAGGGTTTCCTGAAAATTTTAAACTAGATCCTATTATCCAGGAGGGACCTGCAAATTCTAAAAACTAAGTCCCATTATCCAGGAGGGTCCTGAGACTTAAAAAACTAAGTCTCATTATCCAGGAGGGTCCTGAAAAATGGGAATGAACTCACCTGAGCCATGCTCTTATCTTGGAGGATTCTGAACGGAATTTTGCCCTCTGAAACATGCTTTTCCATGGGAAGTCACTATGGACTTAAAATTTCTAGCCCATGTTTCAGACAAATAAAACCTTGTTAGTTTCAAAATGTGGTGGTTGGTTTGTGGCCTCATTGTTGAGCATATGCTTCTGCCACTGCCATGCTTCATTTTGATTAGCTGCTTCATGCTAGCAAAGAGTTGTTTGACCTTTTTATTAGGACTAGACCACGAAACCTCTGCATGACCTGAATCTCTCACACCCACTTGTTGCGTTGTGTTTTCATTTTGAAAATTGCTGAATCCTTGTATTTTCTCAAAATCCAAGATTCGCCTGCCAAACGGCTTATTCCAAATCAAGTCAATTGTAGCCATGCTCCACTTTGTGCAATTTAGAAGCTGGTAGTAGGCTTTGAAATCTTTTCCTGTTTGTTCAACAAAGGATAACTCGAAAAAGACCTATAAAGATGGACTCAAAGATCACGGTGAAATGATTTTTGAGAAAAGGAACAAATGAGGATTTTGAGCGTAGGTGACTATGTGAAAAAGAATTAGAAAAAGAAGACTTATTTGATGGAAGCAGCCAGCTCCAATGATCACGACATGCATTTCGGGTTGATCAGTCTAATCTCCCAAGCAGTCATATTTTAAATTTGTGTCATGTTTTCATACTTCGAAATCGGGCTTTCACTGATCCAATTTCTCTATAAAGTCATGAGCCTCGTTTGACTTGTAGTGCTCCAAAGGGTTTTTCATCGACAAGCCTCTCTCATTGTTCATCTCTAATGAGAGAGCCATCGCCTTATGGTGCCCGTGAGGGTTTTCACCAATAAGACTCTCTCATTTTAAATTTTCTCTCAGCTCACCATCGCCTTTCGGTGCCCGTTAGGATTTTCACCAATAAGACTCTCTCATTTGAAATTTTCTCTCAGCTCACTGTTGCCTTACGGTGCCCGTGAGGGTTTTCACCAATAAGACTCTCTCAAATTAAATTTTCTCTCTTGGCTTGGCATCCTCAATGATTGATCGGAAGGTCTTTCTTTGCACCGTAATGTAGGCTTTTGGACAGGGTTTGAAAGAAAAGGTGGCATGAAGGCTCAAACTAGTTCAAGATGAAAAGGAGGCAAAAATTTCAACTTTCGGAATCAGATTTTTCGAAACCAAAACTTCTGCCCCAGTCTTTTTGGGTCTTGGGAATTTTAACTTTTTATTTTGACGGGACCGAAGCGCAAGGCTGCCTACCTATCCTTAAATCAGGTCAAACGTAGTTCAAAAGAAAGTTATTTGTTTTTGTTGGTTTCTATTCTTTTCTTTTCTTTTCTTCTTTTCCTCTTTTTTTCTTTTTTCTTTTTTTTTTTCTCTTTTTTTCTAAACTTATTTTTCATTCATCATCATTTTTTTCACCCTCTACTTCCACCACTGATTCCAAAAGAGGGATATGAAAGAAAATAAATAAGGCCCAAAAAGGGGTAGCAAAGGATGAAAGTGTTTGGGTAGAGGAACAAAATGCCTTCGTCATTTCACCTTCGAACATGCCAAGTACATACTACAACTGAAGGCAAAGAAGAAAATCATGCATAGTACCTCTTAACTGCATCTAAATTTATAGCCATATCTACACATTTTCCTTCTATGTCTGTTAAATACAAGGCACCATTGGGCAACACTCTTGTCACAACGAACGGCCCCTGCTAGTTTGGAGCGAACTTGCCTTTAACTTCCGCCTGTTGAGGAAGGATGCGCTTCAATACCATCTGGCCTACGTTGAATTTCCAAGGACGCACTTTTTTGTTGTATGCTCTTGACATTCTCTTCTGACACAATTTACCATGGCATACTGCAACCGATCTTTTCTCATCAATCAAACTCAACTGCTCGAACCGGGTTTTAACCCACTCATTATCATCAATTTTCGCTTCTGCAATGATATGTAGTGATGGAATATCAACTTCTGCAGGTATAACTGCTTCAGTTCCATATATGAGCAGATAAGGAGTTGCACCTACTGAAGTGCGAACAGTAGTTCGATAACCCAGTAACGCAAAAGGCAACTTTTCATGCCACTGCCTAGAACCTTGAACCATCTTGCAAATTATCTTCTTTATGTTCTTGTTGGAAGCCTTAACATCTCCATTTGCCTTGGGGCGATAAGGAGTGGTGTTCCGATACATGATCTTGAAATGTTGGCATACCTCTTTCATCAGATGACTGTTTAGATTAGCGGCATTATGTGTGATGATCACCCTGGCAATTCTGAACTGACAAATGATGTTTAAGTGCACAAGATCCACCACTGCCTTCTTGGTCATGAACTTGAAAGTTACAGCTTCGACCCACTTGGTAAAGTAATCAATGGCCACCAGGATAAACCTATGCCCGTTTGACGGTGGTGGCTCAATCGGTCCAATAACATCCATGCCCCAAGCAACAAAAGGCCAAGGTTTAGACATTGTGTGTAACTCAGATGGGGGAGAATGAATCAAATCACCATGTACCTGGAATTGATGACAATTGCGAACAAAACCGATACAATCCCGTTCCATGGTAAGCCAATAATAACCTGCTCGAAATATCTTCTTTGCCAAGACATACCCATTCATATGCGGCCCACAAACTCCAAAATGCACTTTAGTCATGATGGTTGAAGCTTCTTTAGCATCTATACACCTTAGCAGTCCTAAATCCGGAGTCTTCTTGTACAAGATTCCTCCACTCAAGAAAAATCCGCTAGCCAGACGTCGAATGGTTCTCTTTTGGTCATCTGTAGCGTGTACTGGGTATATCCCCGATCTGATGTATTCCTTGATATCGTGGAACCAAGGTTCACAGCCAATTTCCTCTTCCACCACGTTATAATAAGCCTGTTGGTCATGAACTTGGATATGCACGGGGTCAATGTAAGCTAACCTCAAACCCAAAATGCATGCCTCGTACTCAGCCATGTTGTTGGTGCAATAAAATCAGAGCTGAGATGTCACCGGGTAGTGCTGCCCTATTTCAGAGATATGTACAGCCCCTACTCCAACACCTTTCATGTTTGCAGCTCTATCGAAGAAGAGTTTCCAACGTGGCTTTTAATCATGGTCAACCTAGTCAACACACATGACCTCTTCATTAGGAAAATAAGTCTTCAGTGGCTCATATTCATCATCTATAGGATTATCGGCCAAGTGGTCGGCCAAGTCTTGGGATTTCATCGCGGTCCGAGTTACATAGATGATGTCAAATTCTGTAAGTAAAATCTGCCACTTGCCAGTCTTCTCGTCGGCATAGGATTCTAAAAGATATACTTCAGGGGATCCATGCGAGAACTGAGGTAAGTAGTGTAGGAGGACAGATAATGTTTCAACTTTTGTGCCACCCAAGTCAAGGCGCAGCATGTCTTCTCGAGCAAAGTGTACTTAACCTCATACAGAGTGAACTTCTTATTGAGATAATAAATTGCTTTCTCCTTCTTTCTTGTGATGTCATGTTGACTTAATACACAGCCGAAAGAATCATCCAAGACTGTCAAATAGAGAATTAAAGGTCTTCCAGGCTCTAGTGGGAACAGTACAGGAGGATTCGACAGGTACCTCTTAACCTTATCAAATGCTTCTTGACATTCGTCAGTCCACCTGACCATAGCATTCTTCTTCAGCAGCTTAAAGATGGGCTCACAAGTTGTTGTGAGCTGAGCGATGAAACTGCTGATGTAATTTAACCTTCCAAGCAAACTCATCACCTCTGTTTTGTTCCTTGGCGGCAGTAACTCTTGAATGGCTTTGATCTTTGACGAATCTAACTCAATTCCGTGTCTACTTACTACGAATCCCAACAGTTTCCCAGAGGGGACACCAAATGCACAATTTGCTGGGTTGAGCTTGAGGTTGTACCTGCGGAGCCTTTGGAAAAACTTTCTCAGGTCCTTGACATGGTTAGAATGCTTCTTTGACTTTACGATCACATCATCTACGTAAACCTCAATCTCTGTATGTATCATGTCATGAAATATGGTAGTCATCACCCTCGTGTAAGTTGCCCCGGCATTTCTCAGACCGAATGGAATTACCCGATAGAAATATGTCCCCCAAGGCGTGATGAACGCAGTCTTTTCTGCATCTTCCTCATCCATCAAGATCTGGTGATACCCCGCGCAACAATCCACAAAAGACCCAATCTCATTGTTCGCACAATTATCGATCAGAATGTGAATGTTCGGCAATGGAAAATCATCCTTCAGGCTTGCTTTATTAAGATCACGGTAATCAACACAGACCCTGGTCTTACCATCCTTCTTCGGTACCGGCACAACATTGGCTAGCCAAGTGGGATACCGAGTGACCCGAATGACCTTTGCAGTAAGCTGCTTTGTGATTTCTTCCTTGATCATCACGCTCATATCAGTTTTGAACTTTTGCTTCTTTTGCTTGACAAGAGGGAACACTGGATCAATCAGCAATTTATGAACTACCAGATCAGTGCTCAGGCCCAGCATGTCATCATATGACCATGCAAAGACATCTTTGTACTCGAACAAGATTTTGATTATTCCCTCCTTAATTTGCGGTTCCAAAATGCATACTTATTTTGGTTTCCCTAACATCATCCTGTTCCCCTAAATTGATTGCTTCAGTTTCACTGAAATTAGGCCTTGGTTTTTCTTCAAATTGCTTTAACTCTTTACTAATTTCCTCAAATGTTGCTTCTTCGTCATATTCTATTTCATCATCATATTCTACTTCTAGGATTGTTATTTCAGAATTAGATTGGCTCTTAAGACTCGGCTGAAAATTCTTCATGCATGTAGTGTCATTGCAACCAACATGAAAAGAACTGTACAAAAAAAGACAAAATAAAACACAATTAAGAATAATGGAAAACGGGAACTTGCATTTCATTAAAAATAAAAGGATAGAAGGGTTTGAACTTCCTAACAAGCAAAAACTAAAAATCTGGATTACAACCCTGGAATAACCCAGATAATAGAAAGGAAAACAAAGCGAACTACCAAAACTCCTTCCTGGTGGGGAGAGGAGTAGCTTCCCAATTTCTAAGCTTCACGTTTTGGCCGACGAGCTGCACATCAACTTTACTAAGGCCGTCACCAGCTTCTACCATGTTGACCCCCTCGAACAGACTTTGGAACCTCTTGATCAACTCTTCATCAACACGACCACGAGTGTTGAGATTGAGTATGTTGGAGGCTTTTCGACCCCTGGCTTGACAAAAGACTTAAAGATGTGTGGGACGGGCTTGGGGAGTGACCATGCCTTCTGCTTCAATTTTTTAACCCCTTTCATGCCTTCCTCTATGGGTGTGAATCCCAATCCAAATGTACCCAGATCCCCCTTGGGGCACACTGGCTGCACAATACCTTGCAGAGATGAGCCTGAACCCTTGCTAGGCACACAACCATTCTTCAACATTTCATTCGCAACCATGACAGACGCGAAGGATATCTTATGACCCGAAATGCATTTTTCTTCACGAATTTTCCCAACAGACACTGTTTCAAAAGCTTGATATACCCAAGGTCCCTTATCGTCTTCATCTTCGATAAATGAAACAATTATGTCATTACAAGCTAACGAGTCCTCATCACCATGCACAACTATTTCTTGCCTGTCCCATTCGAACTTCACCATTTGGTGTAGAGAAGACGGGACTGCCTTAGCAGCATGTATCCAAGGCCTTCCCAACAAAAAATTATAGGAGACATCCACATCTAACACTTGAAATTCCATGGTAAACTCGATTGGCCCTATCGACAACTCGAGCATTATATCTCCAACAGAATCTTTGCCTCCCCCATCAAAACCTCGAACACACATACTGTTCAAGCGGATTCTTTCAGTGCCAATCTTTAGTTTTTGTAGAGTGGACAAGGGACAAATATTCGCACTGGAGCCATTATCAACCAAAACCCTTGAGACGAAATAATCTCTGCACTTCACCGTGAGATAAAGAGCTCGATTGCGTTCTGTACCCTCCATAGGAAGTTCATCGTCTGAGAAAGTGATCATGTTTACTTCGAAGATCTTGCTAGCTATCGTTTCCAAGTGATTAACTGTGATCTTATCCGGAACATGTGCCTCATTCAAAATTCTCATCAAGACCATGCGATGTTCATCTGAATGTATCAACAAAGACAAAAGAGAAATCTGAGCTGGTGTTATCTTTAACTGCTCTAGAATGGAATAATCCAGCACTTTCATCTTTTTCAGGAACTCTTAAGCCTCTTCCTCGGTGACCGATTTCTTTATCGGCATTTGTCTATCCTTGAATGGCTTGGCTTTCCTTAATTTTTCTAGGGTGAAACATCTCCCAGAGCGAGTCAATCCTCCAGCTTCAATCTCCCATAGTAAGTGGGATCCAGGGCTTGAAGAAAGTATTTGACTATCTCGTCCTCTTCAATTGGAGGATTGACTCGTGCAGCTTGCTCTCTACATCGGAACTCATATTCTCTAAAGCTTTCAATGGGTTTCTTTTTTACCTTGGTTAGGGATAAGCGGTCTAGAATAATGTCTATATTATACTGAAAGTTCCGGGCAAAGGCCTAAGCCATATCGTCCCAGGTGTACCACCTGCTAATGTCCTGGCGAGTGTACCATTCTAAAGCTGATCCGCTCAGACTTTGGCTGAAGTATGCCATTAGCAATTCGTCTTTTCCCCCGACACTTCTCATTTTGCTGCAATAACCCCTCAGATGAGCTACAGGGTCCCCATGTCCGTCGTACTAGTCAAACTTAAGCATCTTGAACCCAGCAGACAGTTGGACATCGGGGAAAATACACAAATCCTTGTAGGCTACACTGACTTTGTTTCCCAATCCCTGCATATTTCTCAATGATTGCTCCAGACTCTGTACCTTCCTCAACATCTCTTCTTGCTCTGTGTTCTTGGGAGGTTTGTCAGTTTCAACATGAGGCTCAAATTAGGGAGTGTAGGAGTTAGGATCGGTAACTTTGAAGGTGGGCTCCGGTGCATAACACTGGGTTTCGAGAGCGGGGAATGCGGGTTTACTAGAGGATCGGTGTAGGCTAGCTTGTGGAGGGGGTACAAAGATAGGAGCAGATGTCGGAGCGGGGTACGAGGTTGTTTTGGTTGGTGGAGCATGAAAAGTTTGGGCCGAAGTTCCAGGGTAGTTGTGGTAAAGGGTATAGCCAGGCGTGTTGTGGGGAAAGTTCAATGGTATTGGGCATCTGGGATTGAGAGAGTGGTGGAAGGGAAGCAGGGTTTTTCTGTGTAGTTGGTGGGGAACGTGGGTGGAGGGTGTCCCTTAATCCAGGCTTGATACATTTCTGCCGTTTGATGTTTCAACCTCCGGACCTCCTATTGCAATTCCAATTCCGACTCAACAATCTCCCTCGGTGGGTCCACAACCCGGTGTTTATTTCCTTGCTAGCCATGGTTGTTTGACGCTTTGATCGGGTATTGTCGGGATGACTTGCCAGGATGCCAACAAACTAACCACCTTCTTGAAAATTAATAAAGGTAACAGAGGACAACAACACAAAACCACTATGGTAGCGTTAGGGCATTTATCATATGATAATATCACATTACATGTAATGCACCTAGCAACAATTAACGATTCTAATATGGCTTTGAGGGCCGTAGGGTCATATGGCATCATCCCAGTTTGCTCATTTCAATCCTCCCTTCTTTTTCTTTCCCAACACCTCTTATCGCCCTTCTCTATTTTCTTTCTCTTTTATTTTGAACAACAAATGATATTGATCGAACCCGATGTAGGTTGCTTACGTATCAAGTCCCTTCATGAATCAGACCGAGCGTAGTTCTGGATAAGTGATGGAAAATACACTAAAATAAAATCTTTTGGGATTTTCATTTAAAATCTTTCGATATTAAAATACAGAGGGAAATACGACAAGGAGAGACACGATAGACTCAACTACACTACAACAGAATTTGACATTATCTAAAGGAATCAATACTCCTAAACAAGACGCTAAAGTAAAAGACAACATAAGACGATCTCAAAACATCTATACTGAATGACTTCTCAAGCTGCTTCTGAATGCGACGGTCCTGGCTGGTACGGGTCTGATGAAGATCTTGATGGCCCCGTCAATCCTGTCGAATCTAAGCTCTGTATTATGCCCTGCAAGGACTCCTCGAAGCTAGGAATGAGAGCCTTAGATTACGCGCCTGCATCTGGAAGGCTGAATCTAGTAAGGTATTCACGGTGTTGTCCCATGTTCTCTACCAACCCTGCCAACTGTGACCTCACTGACTAGAGTGTAGCTCGAACCCCAGCCCTTTCTAACGTATGGGCTTCCTCTGACTGGGCAAATCGATCCATCAACTATCTAAGCAATATCGGTGAGGCGGCCTCCTCGTCAAATACTCCTCTAACACGTCGGGGCAATGGCCTGCTAACACCTGAATGAAAAAAACTTGGTTAATGACTCAAGACACTATGTGACACCAACACTTCCTAGGGAACGGTTGGGCTATTTTTTCAAAATGGTCTGAGGGGCCGAAAGTGACTAATAATGCAAACTCAAGAGGGGTGACCTCAAAGACTTGGGAATACCTTGCTATAGCTTATATGGATTCTAACTCTTGATAATCATGCCCGAAATTAATTTGCAGAAATGACCCATTTTGCAAGGACGACCGATTTGGCCGGAAGTGGCTAAAGATGAAAACTTGAAAGGACGGACCTTAAAGTAGTATGACACCAAATTGTGGACCCATTATTGAAACACTTTTTTGCAAAAATATCCCCAATTTGCAAGAATGGCCGATGTGGCCGAAAGTGGCTAGAAATGCAAGATGTGGCTAAGACCCCGTAGAGCCAGGAACCTAGGACACTAGGAAGACCGGAACCTACGTGGATTGCATAAGTATCCCATCTCAAAATACGGGAATCAGGTTCACGTAGTTCGGGAAAACTAAATATGGGATATAATTAAAAATACATCTAAAAACAAAGACTATACTTTTGTCTTTTGAATAAAAAAAATGATGGAGAATGCAAAATTTTTTGTTTTTTCTAGATTTTCTTTTTTTCTCTCTTTTTTTTGAAATTTCGAAAAATGACGGCAAATGTAAAATCTTTTGAATATTCCTCTTCTCTCTCTCTCTTTTGAATTTTCGGAAAATGATGAAAAATCTAAAATCTTTTTGGATCTCCTACTTTAAGAATTTTTGAATTTTGGAAAATGATAAAAAAATGTAAAATCCTTTTTGAATTTTTCCTTTTCTTTCATATTTATTTAGAAAATAATGGAAAAGTATACTAGTATAGAATCCTTTGGATTTTCTATTTTTTGAAAATAATGGGGAAAGTATAAAATCTTTTGGATTTTCTATTCTCAATATTTTTGTCTTCTGAAAAATAATGGAAAAGTGTAAAGTATTTTTTATTGTCTTTTTCATTTTTTAGAAAATATTGGGAAAATGTAAAATCACCTACTCCATTTTATATATCACCCTTAAGTATCTTTGGTCCGCCAAATGACTCTTTTACCCTAAAAGAGATGCAACATATAGCATATAGGGATGATTAGATGTCTTTTTGGGCCATAACCCCATTTTGACTTAATTTGGATAGGCCTCCTACAACGGAATACGGTGCCTGGGACCGAACCCTGCTAGGTTCAAATGATATGATGCATATAAATATGACCTAAAGGCAGACCTATGGTTGGGGTTCACTAGACAAGGCAATTCGGGGCGGCACGTGGTCGATGTCAACTGCTCTAGCTGTCCGCCCACTCCACGCTCCCATGCCGCCCCCCTAAAGACACGGGTGACTCGCAAAAAGGCCATGTATGCTCAAACGTACTCCGGAAGACTTGTTGCAGAAAGAAGACTCAGGTTATGCAAGTGATGACAGTTATAAAGCAATAAACACATAAAGCAAAAATTGTAAACTTATAACCAACTAGCAAATAATAACGTAAAAACATAATAAAGATAAAGTAAAGCTAAGGAAAAAAACATAGATACCTCAACCAAATATTCTAAAAAGCCAACAAAAATCAAGTTTAGCTCGAACCTGCAAGTTCAAAATCCCTAGCAAAGTCGCCAGAAATGTCACACCCCCTTTTTTTAACAACCTTCACTAAACCCTCTAAATAAATAATAAAAGATTTAATAAAAGTTGAAAAGGATTTTTCAATTTTGAAAGTGACAAAAATTGTATTCAAAAGGAAAATAACTCAGAGTCGCTGACATTTGATTTCGATGTGCCGGGTCACCGTTTTTGAGAAAATAATTTTCCCTTTCGATACACTTAAGACTCAAAAATTAAGTCTGCACCATAGGTACAGGTAAGGGGGTTCATTTGACTCGGGGGAAGGTGTTAGGCATTCCCCAAGTCCCGTGAAAGTCACGGTCGCGTACTTCATTTAGTTGCCTATTAAATATTCAAATTGAGGTAAAAACAATCATAGAAAATAAACACACAAAAGGCTCGTGGTCATCCCTGCCTAATAAGAGAAAATGAAAGGGAAATAAAAGAGAAGTCCTAAGCTATCATATACTATGGTTTCTCCACCATGCTTGTCAAGGTGTCCAAAACGTTTACATGATTCTTCGGGGCATACCCCGGATAATAATATTTACAAAACTTCACGGGGCATTCCCCGATAAATTTAACTAAGAGACAACCTCTTACTTTACATCCGAACTTTGTAAATTTAAATAAACTTCCTAAAGTTTTTCCTACCCAAATGTGGTCGGCCTTAACATGCTCCTAGCGAATAATAATAAATCGAGAACAAGTGAATAAAAGAAAAGCTAAAAGAAATTTAACTCGGGGTCGTGTTCTTTTAACTCATCATTTTCATGTATTTAGACCAAGCCAAATTCCTAAATAAGTAAACAAATTACGCTGGTGGGCTAGTCTTTTCCCTATAACCACAACCCCTGCTCGTCCAAAGAAGCGTGCAAGTAATGATAAACATCCATAAACAACTGAACAATAAGAATAGAGACATACGTTCAAATAAAAATAAAACATCAAAATTGGCAGTCTTCTAGCAGGCATAGAACAAAATGATACAACTAAGGAGCGACAGGAGATAAGATAAATCAAGGATTGTTGTATACAAAATATGATTGAGAACATGTATACCCTAACCCCACTATTACTCGATTCTCTCACAAAGAAGCAGCCATTCACAGGTTCGAAATCACTCGCTCTTATCTTCATGATAGATCAACCACCACCAACAAATTTTCACTTAACTGTCATAATAAAACATGACACAGACTCTAGAAGGAACAACTATGTATCTCATTCTTTATGACAGTGGAATGGGGACATCCAACAGAACACTCGAATTCACTAATGCCTGGACACGCTTAAGCTATAAGTTTCAATTACATCAGTTACAGCTAATAACAAGGTCAACAACGAGACTATTGAGAATGCGATCAAACTTGACTAACATAGGAATTTGAATGACAAACTAACCTTTTAAAATAACTATCAAACTAGAAACAGTGAAGACTACCATGTTGGAGGCAAAATCAACTCGAGTTAGGTTGCGAACCAAAGGTTACACTTCATCATACTTTCATTTTATCTTCGAACTCAAACAAGAATCATTAACTGATTTTTGGATTTGAAAATTAGTCATTTAAACATATAGAACTCCTATCTAAGCAACTAACATCTTACTTGAAACTGAAATGCCAATGACAATCTTCTACGAGCCTTTTAACACAAGAATTTAAACGCTGCTTGTTCTCTACATTCACAACTTGGATGCTAACTCGAGAAAACAGAAAACAGAACCAAACTTATCAAAAGGTCGACTAAGGACGTCGATAGGTTTAAGTCAAGAAAACAAGGTAATCATGTGAAATCATCAGTCAATAATGGAGGAAAAATAGGGCAGGAGGTTATACAGGTTCAAACCAAATTGGGACATCAGAGAAGTCATGATAATATGATGAACTAAGCTAGCACAAACTACGGGGATTGACTCGATTAAGATTCAAGGATCATATAATTTTTAGAAACTAAGCGAAACTAACCAAGCCAATAACACACAGAGAATCATCAAAGAATAGTTTCAGAAACTCATTTCAACATGTAAACTCAGCCAAACAAAGCAGAAATATTCAAGAAAATGTGAAGCAACGATATAAAGATCACGTACTCTCATTAACAGTCGCAAAACAATCTGAGTTTCATTTGTTAACCTCTAAAAATAATGACGAATCAAACAATCAATAAGTCGATCAAACCCCGACCCTCATCATGCTGAAAATTAACAGAAAATAAGTGATAAAGGGAGAAAGGTAAACCTGAAATTGCTTTCAATTAACAATGAATTGCAGCCATTACACGAACAAAGATGGAATAGCAGTCATGGCAAGAACTCGAGCATTGAGCAACAATAGTTTTCAAAAAAAACCGTAGTTTTTTCAAAATTAAACCCTAGTTTTTCCTAACTTCTCTCCAAAAAGTTTTCAAGAAAAAAAAAACCGTCCCCCCCACCTCTATCTAAAAGAAACAACAAAAAAACCAAAAGAAGGTCTCTCAAGTTCAAAATTAAACCCTAGTTTTTCCCTGACTTCTCTTCAAAAATTTTCCAAAAAAAAACTGTCCCTCCACCTCTGTGTGTGTGTATATATATATATATATATATATAAAGCCCCCTCTGGAATCTTCTTCTTCTTTTGTAAGAAAAACCCCAGAACCGTGTGGAACCCCAAAAATCAAAAATCCGACAATCTCTTTCACAAATAAAAATCGAAAAAATGGAGATTTTTGGACATAGATTTCATCCAACGATTCCCATTCTTCCCAAATTTACTCAAGGGTTCGGATTTTGTGTTTAAACAAAAGAAATAGAAGAAAACAATCCGCGCGAATCAGATTGAAATGATGAGATTTGGTTCGATTTGAATGACATGGAAGAAGGAGAAGACGAGAAGGGGGGACCAATGGGTGAACTCGCCAGGTTTGGGGCGAATTCCGACGAGTTTGAGGCGGGCAGAGATGGGAAGGGGTGGGGGCGTCGATTTGGTTAGATGAAATAGGGTTAGGGTTATGGTAAAAATGATTCTATATGGGGTGAGGGGAAGTAATCTTGGCCCTAGGATCTGAGGTGATGAAGGGCCAGGATTAGAACAAGGAGTGGGGTGGATCAGGCGGTTTGGGTCGTGGGTCAAAGGGTCATGGGATTGGGCTGCCCAAATTTGGGCTTCTATTTGTAAAATTGGGCCACAATTTGCACCTCTTCAATTTTTAAACCAACCCAATCTTTTAAATTAAAACTAAAATAATTTCAATTAATTAATAAACTATGTAAAAATATATGAAACTATATGTATATTGTGTTTTATATAAATTAAAATAAAAGTAAAAATCATAGTAAAAACAAAAATACACGGCTATAAAAATGTTAATAACCTAAACTAAATAGAAATAAAGTAAAGCATCAAACTCTATATATACATATACATATACATATATACATATATATATATATATATATATATATATATATATATATATATATATATATATATATATATATATATATATATATATATATATATATATATATATATTTTGTGTGCCTAAAAATAGAATTAAAATTAGTAGTAGAGTAAAGTCCTATAGAATAAACCCAAATAAAGTAAAGTCCTATATATATTATATATATATATATATAAGTATTCTTAAATTACTATTTTTATAAGTTGTGCGGGTCAAAAATTACATACTTACAGGAGCACCCCATGGTGACACACTCGGCCGTATGAACCCTTTTTCTAATAAATCTTTTATCTACTCCTTTAACTCCCTTAACTCTACGGCACCATTCTGTATGGTGTATTGGATGCCTATCTCGCAATACATCAATCCCGAAATCAATATCCCTCTTTGGAAGAATCCCTAGAAGCTCGTCTGGAAACACTCTAAGAAACTCATTCACGACTGGCACGAACTCGAGGACAAACACTTCTGGAGTGGTATCCGCCATCCGGACCAAATGATAGATACACCCTTTTTTAATCATCTTCGAAGCCCTAAGGTAGGAAATAAACCTACCCTTCGCCACCATACCATTCCCCTTCCACTCAATAGCCGGCTTATTAGGGTACTCGAGTTTCATGACTCTTGTTCGGCAGTCAAGTTTACCAAAACACGAATAAAGCTAGTCCATTCCCATATAACATCAAAATATACCATTCCAAGCTCGATAAGGTCGGCTGTGGTAACACGACCACATACCGTGACAACATACTTTTTATAAACTCGCGAAGCTGTAATAGAATCACCAATCAGAGTCGATACGGAAAATGGCTCATGAAGATATTTGGATTCTATCCCAAAACTTGAAGCAATGAATGGGGTGACATAAGATAAAGAGGACTCCAGATCAATAAGAGCAAAACAATCAATGGCTTGAACAGACAAGACCTGTTGGGTCAACCTCTACCACGAGCCCCACCCCTAACTGCACCATGCCCTGCTAGAGCTGGAGAACGCGCAGATAATGTGGTGGATGAAAAACCGGATGACTGAGCAAATCCCCTACCTAGGCATTATCTCAGTGTCGATATTCCCACTGGATATAACCTCTTAACCCGCATCTATAGCACATTGGTATATCCAAATAGCAAGTCTCTGTATGAAATCTCCCACAATTAGGGCAAGGAGCCCTACCCTGCTGCTGAAATTTCCTTCCTGAACGCCCGGATTGATGGGGCCTCCTACTGTCTAAACCTGGTCTCAAGTGACTGCTCTGCTGATAATTATGCACAGATGGCGGTACGCGCGCCGAAGACTGAGCATATGACTGGGATGGCCTTGATGGCCCTCTCTCCTTAACTGGTCTCCTTAAGTGACCCACTGATCGGTTCTTGCTGCTACTCTCCCTTTTTGCCCGAATTTTCAACTTTCTAGCCTCTGTGGCATGAGCAAATCCCACAATCTTTCCATAATTCATATCTGAGTGTAAGGCTGTTGTAGCAGCCTCATTCACTACCAAGTGACTAAGGCCCTAAACGAATCGTCGACCTCGAGCACTCATGGTCGACACTAAATGAAGAGCATACTTGAAAACCTCACAAACTCCATGTGATACTCCCAAACACTCATACCATCCTACTTGAGGACCATGTTTATAAATGCATCTATAAACTCATCCCATTTAGCCGGAGGGCTTTCTTCCCCACGGGAATCCTCCCACATCTCGAACCACAAATATGCTGCTCCCCTCAACTTGTATGAGTCCAACTCAACTCTCTCATATCTGAAGCCTTCATAATCCGAATGGTCTTATATATTTCATCAAGGAAATCCTGCGGATCGGCCTCTGCGTATGTGCCTATGAACTCTTGAGGGGCCAAATGCAGAAACTGGTCGACTCTGGAGCTAGCGGAATCTCCCTGTCTGCTGGAGAACGCATGGGTATCATGAGATCTCAGGGCTTGAGCGGCCACTAACCGGCTCAACATATGGATGGCTCCTCTAAGGTCCCTATCAGAAACTCCGATATCGGGAGATGTAACTGCATCAGAATCAGGAATATCGGCGGGAAGTACAGTGGCACCCTCTGCCGCAGCAAGAATAGGAGCACTTTGATCTGGAATCGATGGGCCAGGCAGATTCAAGACTAGGGAGTCACTCTCGCCCACGACATCAGGTACATGGTCCACAGCTACGCTTGGGGTGGCATTGGCCCCAAGGTCGAGTCGAGCTCTCTTCTTAGGTGCCATTGCTTAACATTTAGAACAGAGCACGAGTTATACATAAATATTTTCACTTTTCATTCACTGCATGATATAGAATAAAAAAGAAGAGGATAATTTTCTAAATGACCATGTAGCCCCCCACTTATAGATGTGGTCGACAACACACCGATAAGAATGACTCTACTATACATGACTCTGAGACATCCTAGGACTCCTTTAAAACCATAGGCTCTGATACCAAGTTTGTCATGCCCCAAACCGAGGGACATGACTGTACTCAACCAGGTAGCCCCAGTCAAGCGTACCTAAGTGTCTTTCCTATCCCACATGTTACCCCGTATTTTCATTACTCACTAATCAAGTGAAATAAGCATTTACAATTTGAACACATTCTTACGCGATTTACATAGCTTACATGGTTACTTGCGTGGTTTACAACTTACACCGCCCAACATACAAAATACGTAATTACACACGTTCATAATCCATATTTTCTGTCTGCGGAGCCTCTAAGGATACAAAAGGGGTGATACAATACATGCATGTAACAAGGCTCCGGCTATACCTTACACAAATATCAAATAAGACTCCAGAAGAAAAGCGGCATGAGCTACGCGGGGTCCCGAGAGTAAAGAGGCTCACCAATTCAGCCGAAGGGAAGTGAAGGAGTGCTACTGCCGTAGACTAGAGTACCTGCTATAGATCCACCTACAATCATACTACGAATATAGCGCCCCCGGCAAAAGGGACGTCAGTACATTTGAATTGTACTGGTATGTATGAACAAACTTTACCCCAAGTAAAATCAAGCAATGCACAGTTAACAAACAGTAATAGAATAAATTATCAAATGCACATGAAAGGAACAACCAAAGCCAAACAAGTTTTACAATCTCTCATTTTCCCCTTTAAACATTATTCCATCACATTAATGATTTTCACAACTTTCACATATTTGCATTTCAATAGTGATTTTGATCACTTTCTACCCTTATTACCTCGGCCACCCTTATCACCACAACTCACATCTTATTACTTCGTGTTGCGGCGCGCAACCTGATACCACCGGACAATCATATTACACATTACAACAACAATAACAACAACAACAATTCACAAAGAGTTTCATAAACATCAATACTATTTCCATCAAGTACAACAGCCAGATACAATTCAAGTCACAATGATAATTGTCCACAACAAGCTACGCATGATATTACCACAATTGTTTCAATTACATCAGTTACGGCTTATTCCCATCATTTGTTACACAACTCTTACCACATAAACACATTTACACACACTTGGTTTGTTGCCATTTACTTACACCATCATATCAGGAAACTTAACCAACAACGTTCAAGGCATATTAATCACTAGCAAATCTTGATCTGTTGATGAGCTAATTATTCATTCCGTGGTTTACAACTTACACCACCCAACATACAAAATACGTAATTACACAACTTCATAATCCATATTTCCTGTATGTGGAGCCTCTAAGGATACAAAAGGGGTGATATAATACATGCTTGTAACAAGGCTCCGGTTATACCTTACACAAATATCAAATAAGACTCTGGAAGAAAAGCGACATGAGCCACGCAGGGTCCCGAGAGGAAAGAGGCTCACCAATTCAGCCGACGGGAAGTGAAGGAGTGCTACTGTCGGTAGACTAGAGTACCTGTTATAGATCCACCTACAATCATAATACGAATATAGCGCCCCTGGCAAAAGGGACGTCAGTACATTTGAATTGTACTGATATGTATGAACAAACTTTATCCCAAGTAAAATCAAGCAATGCACAGTTAACAAGCAGTAATAGAATCAACGATCAAATGCACATGAAAGGAACAACCAAAGCCAAACAACTTTTACAATCTCTCCTTTTCCCCTTTAAACATTATTCCTGTTGGAAATCATGTATATCTATGATATGTGCGCTTTGGTTGTATGAGCATGATTTTCAGGTATAGGTTTTGATGAATGACAAGCAATGAAGTCAAGTGTCAAACAACGATATAATATGACAATCAATCAAATGGCGAGAAGCATATTGATGACGGAATTGCATGAACGAGCCAAAGAGTTCAAGACCGAAGACCCAAGACGTAGGTCGTTTGGTAGAACCAATGTAAGGACAACGTTTAAGTTATCTTATCCTTTGGCTCAACATTAGGTCATCATAAACATGCATAAAATATTTTATTAAATCATATTTATCATAAACATGCATCTTTGTGTTAAAACAAAATGATGTTGAAGGTTTTAAACATGTCTTTTAAATCTGGACCTAAACAATCGATTATATGCTCCTCACAATCGATTGTGTTTTTCAAAATAGCAAATAATCGATTATACAGTTTTAACAATCGATTGTATTAAGATAGTGTGATCTGAAGTTTTTCAAAATAGCAAACAATCGATTATATACTTCTAACAATCGATTGTATTGAGACAGTACTTAAACTGAATTTTTTAATCAGCTAAATAATCGACTATATGTTTTTAACAATCGATTATAATCAGAATAATCGATTATGGTTTTTATACAATTGATTATATTCAGACCGTTCCCACAGAATCTTAAATTGATTTTTGAACATTGAAGAACAATCGATTATACAGGTTTTACAATCGATTGTTTCCCTTAAAATCAGGAGTCTATTTTTTGAACGGTCCTCAAACAATCGATTGTGTAGGTCAGACAATCGATTGTATGAGCAAAAGTTCAGGGATTTTATTTGTCAATTAAGCAACGGTCAGCACCACTTTTTCACCTATAAAAAGAGGTCTTTTGAGCTGATTTTAAACACACAACTCCTCCATACATTGTTATACATATTGATCATTTTCAAGCATCATTTTAGAGCTTTTGTTGAGCCATATGATAGACAACTTTGTGTTGTTCATAGAGCTTATTGTGTATCTCTTTATCCACTCTATTGAGAGAGTATTTGTTGTAAAAGAGAGTTGTTTGAGAAGAACATATCTTCTCATTTGTCGGGTTTGCTAAGTACCCAAAGTCCTAGTGGTTGAAGTCTTGGGGTGAGGTATCATCAAGCAAGTGAAGTCTTAAGGTGTGGTATCCTTGAGCAACTGTAACGGTTTGTTAAGCACCCGTAAGCTTGACGAAGATAGTGGAAATCTCGAGAGAGTCTCTCGGGGACTGGACTAGCCACGGGTTGTGGTGAACCAGGATACATCGGTGCGTTCGTTCTTTATTATTTACTTATCGCACTTATTTCATTCCTGCAATTTTTAAATTCCGCAAGTTTAGGCTGTTTTTATTATAACGCTATTCACCCCCCCTCTAGCGTTAAGCGTATTTTCTAACAATTCCATCACATCAATGTTTTCACAACTTTCACATATTTTCATTTCAATAGTGATTTTGATCACTTTTCTACCCTTATTAGCTCGACCACCCTTATCCCCACAACCCACATCTTATTACTTCGTGTTGTGGCGCGCAACCCGATTCCACCGGACAATCATATTTCACACAACAACAACAATAACAACAACAATAATTCACAAAGAGTTTTATAAACATCAATACTATTTCCATCAAGTACAACAGCCGGATACAATTCAAGTCACAATGATAATTGTCCACAATAAGCCACACATGATACTACCACAATTTTTTCAATTACATCAATTACAGCTTCTTCCCATCATTTGTTACACAACTCTTACCATATAAACACATTTACATACACTTGGTTTGTTTTCATTTACTTACACCATCATATCGGGAAACTTAACCAACAACGTTCAAGGCATATTAATCACAAGAATTCACAAATAGCCCACATAAGTGATACATACTAATCACTCGTACACCAATAAGGTGACCTTACAAAGGTTAAAGTTAGCCATACATACATGGAGTCGAATCTCCCTTTTTTTTACTTCTAGTTCATAAGTTAACACATACATCTTAGAATTGAAGTTCCCAATTACTACCCGAACTTATTTAGGTTATCAATCGCTTCTTTTGCAAATCTTTACTCCTACCCAATTCTTTTTACTAGATTTTAGGTTTTAAAGAACATGCATGTGTATCTCAAGTTATGTTTTCAAGTTTCAATGCCTGAGAATCCCCCTTTTTGTTTAAATCTGAAAACTAATGAGTAAAGGTTGGGAATTTTACCTGCAAGAGCAGAGATGAAGGGAATTACTTGAAATTTCACGACCCGGGTGACTTTGAAGAATCAAATTGATAAATGTAAAATTTTGTCTCTCAAGAATCCCCCTTCCTCTCTCTAGTTTATTCAGAAAATATATCAAAATGAGGGGTTGGGGTGTTTCATTGAAGAAGGGGTCGAGTTTAAAATTTAGGAAAATTAGTGCCTGAGTTAGATGTGCGGTCGCACTTTGCGATCGAAGAGTGAAAATGGGGTCCGCAAATTGGACTATAAAAATGTTCTCAAAAACTAGGCGAAGTGGTGGGGTCTGCGAATGGAATGTGGTCCGCATTCACGTTTTGCAGTCGCATAATGCACCACAGAACTGCCCGTCATAAAATTCTTAGGAAATTACGCAACGACTATGTGGTCGGTATATCAGTTATGCGGTCGCATAGTGGATCGTATTTTTGACCTCAATTTAACCAAACCACTGTCTCAGTCGCGACAGAAATGCGGTCCGCATACTTGATCTCCGACTACATTCTGGACCGCATAATAGGATTTTTCTAGAAAATTTTGATTCTTGATTTTTAAAAGCTAGATCAGTACAATTTTACATATTCCTAACACAAATTCGAAACTTGGCACTACAAGTTACTAGATTTTGAGTACAAGTTTTCACGGGGCCTTACATCATGTCCTTAACTTTTGAACTTAACTTTAGGATATCATGACTACATGTCCTTAACTTTTGAAATTGTAACCCTAAGTTCAGGACTACATGTCCTTAACTTTTGAATTTGCAACTCTAAGTTCAGGACTTCAGGACTACAGGTCCTTACTTTTGAACATAAATTCAAGAATTCAGGACTACATGTCCTTAACTTTTGAACTTGTAACTGTAAATTCAGGACCAAGCGTCCTTAACTTTTGAGCTTGTTAGTTTAAGTTCAAGACCTACTATCCTTAACTTTTGGGCTTCTTAGCCTATGTTCGGGATCTATTGTCCTTAAATTTTGAGCTTGTTTGTACAAGTTTAGGATTTCAGGACCTATTATCCTTAACTTTTGAACTTGTAAATGTAGATTCAAGACCTATTGTCCTTAACTTTTGGGTTTCTTAGCCTAAGTTTAGGACATATTGTCCTTAACTTTTTAGCTTGTTAGTCTAAGTTCAGAACTCCAAGACCTATTGTCCTTAACTTTTGGGCTTCTTAGCCTAAGTTTAGGAACCTATTGTCCTTAGTTGTTAGTCTAAGTTCAGGATTTCAAGACCTATTGTCCTTAACTTTTGAACTTTTGAACTTGGAACTCTAAATTCAGGACTTCAGGACTACATGTCCTTAATTTTTGAACTTGATTTGTATTATTGGTGCTCCAGCAAAGCCCTACCAGCACCCGCAGCCATTTGTCTTCTAACCAAACCAAAAATTTAAAAATCCCCTAAAAATTGAGACAGAGATTAAGCAAGCCTTTGGATAAACCAAAAGTCAGGCTGAAACCAACTTACGCTACGAGACGGAGAGCCATTAACAACACAACAATCTTCCTTTGAAACAAAATGAACAAACTCTAAACAGCCATTGTCGGGGCTCCAGTTTTATGGAAGAAAGAGTAAAATTATTTTTTCATATAATTTTAATATAATAGCAATTATCTTTATTAAACATTAGAATTGTTGGATAAAAAGTAAATATGATATTAAATAGTGACTGTCCCAACCCATTTTCACCGCACAATAGTGCGGATAGAGAGTAGGGTTATTCTCACAATCAACTTGTTTCCCAAGCACAATTCTAGTTGAAAACCACCACTCTTATTACAAAAATTTACCTTTCCAATAATAATAGAGCGGTAGACGAGTTTCACTTTTACCGTGACCTAATACTAGATGGAAATAATGCCGATTCACATCCAAGATTAGCTTATTACACCATGTTGCTTTAGAGTGTAAAGGGAAGGATAGATAAAATAAAACAAGTCATCAATGATTTTAAACATTATGATGGTGATAATAAATCCGTCTTTCTAGAAAAAGACCTGAATGTTGCAGCTTCGATGCTTTTAGACGCTGCTGACATAAAAGAAAATTTTCATCTATGTATTGTATGGCAAACATCTTTAATAATGGGTGTATTTGGTACGAAATAAAATATTTTTCAGGAACTTTTTTTATTTTTTTATGTTTGATTGGTAGAATTTTTTTTATGTTTGGTTGGTTTAAATGTTTTGAAAAATATTTTCCTCATCAATTTATCTTTTGGAGAAAAATATTTTCCCTATCAAGAGGAGGGAAAATATTTTCTAATACTTCTCAACTTTCACCACCATATTCCTTACCCTCACCAATCCACCCCACTGCTCACTCCCACTCCCGCACAAGATTATATTTTAATTTTTTTGTAATTTTTAAATTTCTATTTTCTTGCACCCCAACCCTAGCCCCTTCTCCCTCCTAGGAAAAAATATTTTTTAAATATATTTTTAGTTTTACTTTTTTCATCTCTCGGTTTACAGGTTTAAAATTTTCCAAGTTTTATGAATTTAAATGTTTATGTGTTTCGAAGTTTACGGGTTTGAAATTTCACTGTTTAGAAGTTTATGAAATTTATAGGATCAAAAAGTTATTGATTCGTAAATTTATGATTTCATGTTTATTGTATCAAAATATTTATAAATACTCTTAGAAAATATATTTTCTAATTTTCGTACAAAATACTAGAAAATAAATAAAATTATTATTTTTCTAGTCCTATCAAACACACCCAATATCTTGTCGAATTTGTCGGGGTGGAAGATTCTTTATGAGTTATCAATAAGTGATTATGGAACAGAAAATATGTCAGAATACATTTACTATTATGCAACTAACTTGCGACATTTAAAGATTGATGATATTATCGATAAATTCTACGATTTACATTATATCTTTAAGCTTGTGCCAACTTCTTCGCAATTTCATAAGCTTCTTAAATACTGTTGTAACGCAGTTAAGTTACTGATACGATGTGCGACGCTGGCGTGATATTACAGTTGGAGACCGTTTGATGTTAGTAAATTGTATTTGTAAAATAATTTTGGAAATATAAATATATATAAATAAAAATGAATAATAAAATAACAGAAAATCAACTCAAGCCCACTGAATTCACAGTGTATCCTTAACGAATTTAATCCCATTCTAGTACCTAAGGTTATGGATTATTTTCTCCCTTGATAAAATGAATTACACACTAGTGTAGTGGTACTTCAAACCCCAGTATTTCGGTGAACACAAAGTTCGGTAGGAAATTACACTTATTGTTGCTTTGTTTGATGTTTAGACTGTGCAGAAGAAAGAGAAGTAACTCAGAAAATCGTATGGAAATTCTGAGCATAATAGTTTTGTATTTATAATAACCAAAGTTGGGCTGAATCTGAAGAGGTGTAACTCTTCAAAATGGCTGTTTATGCAACACGACCACAACATAAATGCCATTATATAGATGGCTATTTACTCAACAATAAATAGGAAAAACTGAATAGGGTATTTAATTTTCTGTTACCAAAATAGAAAAACGGATTGGAGAATTTAATATTAATATTTATTTTAATATTAATATTCTGTTATTAAAATAAATATTTAATAACATTTCTGTTAATTTTTACTATTTATAAATAAATTTGGTCCAAGAAATTAATCAATCAATCAATCCAAATCCAAATCTGAATCGAAGCCGAAGCGAGCCAAGCGAGCGATGACGACGACGACGACGCGAGGATTGCCTTCTTTTAAACTCTTTAAGAGCTAGAAGAGGAGCAATTGTTTATATAACCATAAAAATCTCGTCCTCTTCCAATATAGCACAATGTCCCTTGGGGGGGGGGGGGGAGGGGGGGAGGGGAGGAACTTAAAATTTCACTCAAAAATTTTATTCTCTCCATTTCTCATTCACCCTCTTTTAAGTATTTAATATAATTAAATATATAAAACCCCAACAATCCCCCACATGAATAGGGAATGACTATATCACAGAAACATGCATGAAGAGCTGTGTAATTCGCAAGAAAGGATTAATTGCATCTGGATAAGTAGGTTTCCCTTTAAACTCACTACAACAAAAAGGGTGTTTAGCGATAATTAAAAACGATTTTAGCGGCAATAACAATAGCCGCTATAGCTTTTATTGGCCATTGGTAATTAGCCGCTTGGGGTTACCAAAATCATTAGCGGCTGTTGTCACAAAAGCTGGTAAAAGGTATGATTTATAGTTGCTAAAAATATCATCTTTAACGGTAATTATTTGTGGTAATTATAATGGCTACTAAATCTAATCCATAATGGCTAATTATACTGCTTTAGCAACTATTTTTTATAGCTAGTACATTCAAAATAATTGCCGCTGAAAGTTCACATCATTAACGACAATTATTATGGCCTACTAAATCGAATAATTATACTCCTTTAGTATCTATTTTTATAGCCACTAAATTCAAAATAATTACCGCGAAATGTTCACATCTTTAACGATAATTATTTTGTGGCAATTAAATGGACATCGTATTCCTTCTGTAACATATTAGTTTGCCATTTTAGTGGCCAATATTATTAACTAAATTTCCGCTAAAAATCAATAGTTTTAACGGCAATTGTTTTACAGCAATTATAACAACTGCAATGTACCTTGGAAAACATTTTAATTTGCCTATTTATCGTCCATTTATATAGCTTGTATATCCAACTAAATTAGCGCTAATAGCAATATTGTAGCCACCATTAATGATAGTTACTCATTTAATCAAAATATGACCCAAATAAAAAAATAATTTACTATTAATTTAAAAAAAAATATATATATCTCATTAAATCTTAACAAATTAAATGAAGCACCAATCAAAAATATTGATGTCACAATAACTAAACTTATATTGTTTGAACTAAATAGCTAATGTCATTATATAACTAATCCATACGAGTGATAGTATTCAAATGATTTTCGCAACTTTTCATCATTATGAAATCTTCCACCAGCTGAATTATCGAGCGTCAAACTGTATAACCTGAAATAATAAAATAATTGTATCAGAAGATAAAATACAATGCGGAAAAACATCTTCAAAATTCTATCACTGTCACGATTCATAAATAGAAAAATTATTGCTATTAACAGAACAACAACCATCAAGCAAAATAACCACAAAGTGCAGAAAATTTTAGCTGAAAACAGTCAACAAAAACTGCAGAAACATACAAATTTTATTTGCTCTAATGCTAGTGCAAAGCTTCAGGTTTCATCATCTCACAAATGTACAAACAATGTTGAATTTACAATTAAAACTTTGCAGGTTTTGCTGCTCAAACACTCCTCAAAATTGAGGCAATTATGCTGTCAATTTCTGTTGTAATACGTGTTGCTGATGTCCCTCAGAGAAAGCCCTGGTGTTATTGGTGCTGACGTAAAACGTACAGCTGATGTCCCTGCTGCTACAACTTTGGTAAGGCTTCATGTGGATGTGAATGCACCTTTACAAACTAATACTAATGACGGTAGGGGTATGGAGGCATCTGGTGATCGAGCTGTTGTTGAACCAACTGATGAATCAGTAGTAGCAGTGCTAGGACTGGACAAAGAAGGAGAAGAACCAGTTGCTGCTATTATGAAGGCAACTGGTGCTAGGACTGGACAAAGCATGATAAGAATCTGATTACGAAATGAACAATGGATGAATTTTCTCCTTGCAGCTTAAGAGTAAAAGTACCCAACCAGTCCCCCATGTTCAACATGTCTTTTTACAGCGCTTACCAAAAAGCTTCCAGTAGAACTCCAAGCATCAACCTCCCAGATTAACCCTTCTCCACTAACATCCCCACCCTCTTGGCATCCATTTCCACAATAAAGATCTTTCCCACCCCTGTTTACATCTTTAACTATGGGACAAGAACATGGAAGAACAAAGATGACAGACAAACCCAAGAAAACATAGAACTACAACCTTAATGGAAAACATAGCTGCAAAGCACAACTTTTACAGCTACTTGACACTAATGACACAACATGAGCAAGTGATAAACAAGAAAATTGAAACACTACTACGAAATGATAAAGGCTCTTGCCAAAAAAGGAGGTAACAGGGATTAATGTAATCATGAACAAAGTAAATCACTGTCGTCGATGACCAGACTTACAGTATGTGTCTGTACCCCAAACACAAAAAGAAGCATATAAACCTATATAGATCTCTCTCTCTCTCTGATGCTCTTGTCTTTACTCCTTATTGATTAGTATTAATCGACAAAAATTGTTGATCTAGTAAATACGATATAATTTAGGATTACTGGGACTCAAATCAGACAAATTCCAATCACTCTATGCATGCTCAAGTCCGATTCAGAAGATATTCTGGACAAATAATGTGCTCTTACCCAATAAACACTGCCTGAGACGTATATGCAGAGGGAGAAATATGACATTTTAGCCTGAGGCTATCATCATCAAACACATTAATGTTAGCATCACAAAAGGAGACATAAGTTAGTTGACAGTTTGCAGTTTGAGTCAGTTTGAGACAGACGTCAAGTACTCAGAAAATCAAGCTCAAATTTCAGTTCACAACAGATTTGAGACCAAAAATCTCAATCATTAAACCAGTATCAAACTTGAGTCAACTCCCCAAGTTCCCAGTAGACAGTAGTCAGAACTTCAACAGCAATAGACAGACACTACCAACTGCGTGATCTTGAACAAGATACTCAAGGGATTCATGCTACCAAAACAAGTAGGAAGAAAAATACAAACAAGAATTGGAAGCAGATGGTTCTCAGGTGCATACTGAACCAGAAGCAGATGGTTCTCAAGTGCATACTGAACCAGAAGCAGGGGAATCACAATTCGAATAAGGAACTTGAGCCAAACTTATGAATTCAACTCAATTAACTCAGACGATTGATTAGAAGTTCAAGTTTTAAACTCATATATCAAAATATGGAATAAATCACCCGGTGACAAGATGACATTGTTGCTCATCTTCTTCCTCAGAACTGGAATCAGTAGAGTTTAGCTTAAGCCATTTTACAGCAGCTATATGGAACAAGTTGATTGGAATATTTGGTGTTTCTTTTAGAGGATTGCAATTCAAAAACATTAAGGTTGGTTCTAGGATCATTAATTGTTTTTAATGCTTTCAATGTGCAGGTCAATTCAAAATCTGCAGAAAAGGCCGAATAGAACTTCAGCAACAATAGACACTAGATTTCAGGTCAATCACATTCAATTCAAACAAGCAGAAACAAACAAGGATAAGTTCATCAACTCAAGCAAGTCGCAGGGGAATCACAATTCTAATAAGGAACTCGAGCTGCCCCGTCTGGAATATATTGTAGCATTATACTCGCTAGAAAGTCATCTCTAGTGTGTGTTACTTTACAGAACATGTTGGTGCTTCAAATGGTCTATGAAGACTTTAGTTTCATGACTGTTATTTTATTATCTATTGCTCTCTTATGTAAATTGTACTAACACTAATAAAGTTACAATCGAATTATAGAAGCATGTAAGTAGAAACTATATCTTGTTTCCATTTCTGGCAAGTTTTGATGAAATCAGAATTCTAATGATAAAAAAACTGGAGGAAAATTCAAACAATAGAAAACTCAAATAGTAGCACCGAAGGACAAAGATGAGTAGTACCTTGAGACAGTGAAGTATTTTCAGCAACACTAGGTATCCATAATGTTTGTGGTACTCGTTCATGGCTACTGTTGGCGTTAAGGACCAAATAAACATTAACACATTAGATTACAGTTCTTTTATAGTATTGAAACTTCATTAAGAATGCCTATAACTTCTGAAACTGAGTTACATGTTCACTTGAGATGCCATTGATATTTTGATGCATAGATTCATTAGAAACATATTTTTGCACCAATGTCTCATTTGGAGTAATTTTGATTGCATCTTCTCCTGATTTTGTTTCATCAGATTCATTTCTTTATTGAGTTTATCCTTTAACTCGGTTATCTCCTGTGTTAACCTTTATACGGCCTCATTAGACGAATCCTCTGCAACAATATTTCCTAAGGAAGATCTACTACCCCATAGCACAAAAGGAGTTGGACCAAGTCCTAAACCACGAACATACCCACTTTGTTATTTCCGAACACCTGGGAATACACATCGCCTTTTCAAGAAACACTGTGAGGAGATTGATCAGTAGAGCTTTCACTATTGTTCATCATTTTATTTATCATTTCCTGACCACAGAATACATAAATCCAAGTTGGAATTCATTTATCCACTTTTATGTTTTTTTCTAAAATATTCCCCAATTCAGAAATTTAAATAAAAAAATAAATCTTACAATTGCATTGGCAGAATCAACATCCAGTGGTCTACCATCCCTATGTTGTTTATGAGTTAATAAGAAAATTTCTGCTCGTGTAGGTTCTACCCCATTTACATCCTAATACAATAAATTTTGATGTCAGATATGCATGAAAAAAGGATTTTAATATATTGTAGTTAGCAATTTTTACAAGTTTACCTGCTCATCCATCAAGGTAGTAATACTTTTGGATCCTCTTTTGGAAGGCAGCTTTTGATTGGTCCTATTGTTTCTATTTGCTTGGGTATACCTCTGTCATTGAAATATTAAAATGGTATCTTATAAATTATAAATAAAAATTGAGCATTACTAAAATCAAAATACTGAAAATAATCAAGTAGAGCATTTTAAAGATTTGTAATACCTTAGCTTTATCAGAAAGCCAATACGAGACAAGAACACTCCATTGATCCCTCATTTTGCGACTTGGTCTATTTTTCAACAAAGCGTCTTTAGTCTTATACTTTGGCAGATACTCACCTTTTAAATTGCACTTGTAGTCTTTCCAATTTTTTCCTAGTGACTTTAGGACATAAGCTTGTGCCTGTCTTGGGATACAGAACTTCTTCTAAAAACAATAAAGCCAACATTTAGAAGAAAATATCTTGTATAAAAGATTGAGTTCGTTCATATAATAATAATAGTAATAATAATAATAATAATAACAATAATAATAATAATAATAACAACAACAACAACAACAACAACAACAACGACAATAACAATAATAATCACAGTTGTAATAATAATAATAATAACAAATACTACTACTACTACTACTACTACATACCTTCACAAAATCCTCCAATTTTTTATTTTCCTCCTTGGAAAAATATCTCCGATCACCTACATGTAGAGGTGTTAATTTTGGAGTTCTCGCAATTATTCCTAGAAAGCTATAATGCTTTAGACCTTTTTCTCCAATAGCTAGCTTACGATTAATAAACGGCACATCAACTACCTTCCCTGGAGGAAGTTTCCAAATATCTTTCAGTAAAGTAGGCTCACGGACCTTTCTTGGCTCCGAATTACCTGGAATGGAAGATTTAAAGGTCATCAAATGGTCAACACTAAATGTATACCAAAAGGTAAGTGTTTATCTTCAATATATATATATATATATATATATATATATATATATATATATATATATATATATATATATATATATATATATATCTACCTTCAAAGTCACTCTAATTTGGATTAGCTCTAAAATTTAAAGCCTCAGAGAAGCTACTGGAAAACTACTTAATGTAAATGTTTTACAGAAACCAAGTACTGATCTTCGAATTGATGTACGAATTTAATGGCAAGTGGAATAAATCTCGTGCTACTGAAATCAGCAGCCAAGACCTCACATGCAACTAATGTAAAAAAAAATCAGTATCATTAACTGGTACAAAGCTTCAGGCGAGATCTGTTGGAAGAGGGTTTTTAATATTAGCAACACATACAGGGAGCCAGACAAGAGGAAAGCAATAGAAGCAACATTGGGTACTAAGTGGAGATACAGAAACAACTAGAAAGTACAACACAAAACATCACAAAGAAGGTCATGTAAACAACATGATAGGGAGAAGTTCTTAGCTTGTAAATGAGGCAGCACATTTTAACTGGATCTAGGTGATATACACATTCTTAAAAGAATGAAATCAACACATACATCTAGAAGACTATATAGGATGCACATTAGGATAGGAAGATAAAACTTTCACAACGAAATAGTGGACAACAAAATGCAGAGTTAACATAGAATCATGGAACTGGGCAATGATAGCAACAAAAAACACACTGCGACATTGAGGTGCACATGATACTACTGGGGAGTACTATGACAAAACATTGGTTACTATGGCAAGCACATGACTAGGACATAATTCTTATTTGAAATAGGCTATTTTTGCAACTACAACGAAATATGCAAGCACATGGACAAACTTCTACATCAGCGCGATATGTTGGTGTTATTGGAGGGATTAAGGATGATCATAGTGAGAGAAAAGCAGCTGGACAAACCTCTATGGCTAAAGGTGTTGGACATGTACTTGATAGTTCAAAGAAAATAGCTACAAATCCAAATATACTTTGTTATAGATTAAGTACTCACTAGAAATACTTGGTGAATATTATTTGTTACAGATTCCCTTTGCTGGTTTTAGGACACAAATCATGAATATCTTCAATATTTCTAGCAATTTGTGAAGAATTTTCAGGACTCACTAGAAAGTGCTGGTTAGGTTAAGTTTTTGATTTGCATGCATTATAATATGAAGCCAAATATGTTTGTGATGCTTTAGTCAAATCTGTTACAGATTCTATAACACTACAGTTGTAACAGAAGCTATTATAATAGACATTCTACCTCAGCATTTTGTCTTTTTCTTGGGCCTAATCTCGATGTTGCAATATTATAGAGTATATATAAATTCTATAACATTACAAAAAATTACGGTTGCTAATTATACTATATAAATTAGTTAGATTAACACACAATTAATATTTGAAAATAATTTAAAAAAAAGTGTTACCTGATTCTTCAACATTATATTGAACTTCAGTGCCACCAGCAGAACTGTTCAACTCATTAGATTGATCATCGTGTGCCTGGTCTTCAGAGTTGTTCCTATTATCCATCGACTGCTCAATATAAGACTGGGTCGCAGTATGGTTTTGATCATCCATCAAATTCTCAATATAAGGTGCACATCTTCATCGTCGTCTTGTTCAATTACAAGTCAGTTGCGACCTCTAGTTCGCATATCCCTCTCCAAAAATTAAAAAAATTATCTAGTTGAATTAAGTTATATTAGTACCAAATTGACTCCAATAGATCAGTAGGTCAAGTGCAAAAAGGAGGAAACACCCTCCTATTCTCAAGATGTGAGAAACATTAACAACTCGTGCACACAAACAAAACCTTGTGACAAAGGTTGTTTTAGAGATAAGAGTTATTGATGCACTAATAAAACAATTATCAAGTGATAATACCACCTTAGCAAATCATATTATATGGATATAATAAGCAAAATATAATTAAAATAAAGCACAACGAATTCACTCAAACATCCAATATCAAACTTCTGAAGTAAAAAAATAACACCCTTAAAAGTTATTAAATAACACTTGCAATAAAATATTTTATAAGTTTCACCTATCTTATTCAGAATCACATTCATTTTCTATGTCATTTCCTCCCTCAACATTAGCGTCACCATCATTTAGAGAAGCATGAGAATGTACGTTTGTATTAATTACTATTATATCGATACCACTTGTTACCCAATCATTAACCTCATATTCTAAAACACGAGCCTTTTCTAAAAAAGCTAAGTCAGTGGCATCACTCTGTGTTGATGACTCAAGATGCACACTATTTTCCTCCCCCATATTAAAAATGTCTCGAGGTTTAATTAACCTAGGGACAAACCATTCATGATCTTTAGGATCTTGCACAAATATTACTTGTTGGGCTCCGGTGCATAACACTGGGTTTCGAGAGCGGGGAATGCGGGTTTACTAGAGGATCGGTGTAGGCTAGCTTGTGGAGGGGGTACAAAGATAGGAGCAGATGTCGGAGCGGGGTACGAGGTTGTTTTGGTTGGTGGAGCATGAAAAGTTTGGGCCGAAGTTCCAGGGTAGTTGTGGTAAAGGGTATAGCCAGGCGTGTTGTGGGGAAAGTTCAATGGTATTGGGCATCTGGGATTGAGAGAGTGGTGGAAGGGAAGCAGGGTTTTTCTGTGTAGTTGGTGGGGAACGTGGGTGGAGGGTGTCCCTTAATCCAGGCTTGATACATTTCTGCCGTTTGATGTTTCAACCTCCGGACCTCCTATTGCAATTCCAATTCCGACTCAACAATCTCCCTCGGTGGGTCCACAACCCGGTGTTTATTTCCTTGCTAGCCATGGTTGTTTGACGCTTTGATCGGGTATTGTCGGGATGACTTGCCAGGATGCCAACAAACTAACCACCTTCTTGAAAATTAATAAAGGTAACAGAGGACAACAACACAAAACCACTATGGTAGCGTTAGGGCATTTATCATATGATAATATCACATTACATGTAATGCACCTAGCAACAATTAACGATTCTAATATGGCTTTGAGGGCCGTAGGGTCATATGGCATCATCCCAGTTTGCTCATTTCAATCCTCCCTTCTTTTTCTTTCCCAACACCTCTTATCGCCCTTCTCTATTTTCTTTCTCTTTTATTTTGAACAACAAATGATATTGATCGAACCCGATGTAGGTTGCTTACGTATCAAGTCCCTTCATGAATCAGACCGAGCGTAGTTCTGGATAAGTGATGGAAAATACACTAAAATAAAATCTTTTGGGATTTTCATTTAAAATCTTTCGATATTAAAATACAGAGGGAAATACGACAAGGAGAGACACGATAGACTCAACTACACTACAACAGAATTTGACATTATCTAAAGGAATCAATACTCCTAAACAAGACGCTAAAGTAAAAGACAACATAAGACGATCTCAAAACATCTATACTGAATGACTTCTCAAGCTGCTTCTGAATGCGACGGTCCTGGCTGGTACGGGTCTGATGAAGATCTTGATGGCCCCGTCAATCCTGTCGAATCTAAGCTCTGTATTATGCCCTGCAAGGACTCCTCGAAGCTAGGAATGAGAGCCTTAGATTACGCGCCTGCATCTGGAAGGCTGAATCTAGTAAGGTATTCACGGTGTTGTCCCATGTTCTCTACCAACCCTGCCAACTGTGACCTCACTGACTAGAGTGTAGCTCGAACCCCAGCCCTTTCTAACGTATGGGCTTCCTCTGACTGGGCAAATCGATCCATCAACTATCTAAGCAATATCGGTGAGGCGGCCTCCTCGTCAAATACTCCTCTAACACGTCGGGGCAATGGCCTGCTAACACCTGAATGAAAAAAACTTGGTTAATGACTCAAGACACTATGTGACACCAACACTTCCTAGGGAACGGTTGGGCTATTTTTTCAAAATGGTCTGAGGGGCCGAAAGTGACTAATAATGCAAACTCAAGAGGGGTGACCTCAAAGACTTGGGAATACCTTGCTATAGCTTATATGGATTCTAACTCTTGATAATCATGCCCGAAATTAATTTGCAGAAATGACCCATTTTGCAAGGACGACCGATTTGGCCGGAAGTGGCTAAAGATGAAAACTTGAAAGGACGGACCTTAAAGTAGTATGACACCAAATTGTGGACCCATTATTGAAACACTTTTTTGCAAAAATATCCCCAATTTGCAAGAATGGCCGATGTGGCCGAAAGTGGCTAGAAATGCAAGATGTGGCTAAGACCCCGTAGAGCCAGGAACCTAGGACACTAGGAAGACCGGAACCTACGTGGATTGCATAAGTATCCCATCTCAAAATACGGGAATCAGGTTCACGTAGTTCGGGAAAACTAAATATGGGATATAATTAAAAATACATCTAAAAACAAAGACTATACTTTTGTCTTTTGAATAAAAAAAATGATGGAGAATGCAAAATTTTTTGTTTTTTCTAGATTTTCTTTTTTTCTCTCTTTTTTTTGAAATTTCGAAAAATGACGGCAAATGTAAAATCTTTTGAATATTCCTCTTCTCTCTCTCTCTTTTGAATTTTCGGAAAATGATGAAAAATCTAAAATCTTTTTGGATCTCCTACTTTAAGAATTTTTGAATTTTGGAAAATGATAAAAAAATGTAAAATCCTTTTTGAATTTTTCCTTTTCTTTCATATTTATTTAGAAAATAATGGAAAAGTATACTAGTATAGAATCCTTTGGATTTTCTATTTTTTGAAAATAATGGGGAAAGTATAAAATCTTTTGGATTTTCTATTCTCAATATTTTTGTCTTCTGAAAAATAATGGAAAAGTGTAAAGTATTTTTTATTGTCTTTTTCATTTTTTAGAAAATATTGGGAAAATGTAAAATCACCTACTCCATTTTATATATCACCCTTAAGTATCTTTGGTCCGCCAAATGACTCTTTTACCCTAAAAGAGATGCAACATATAGCATATAGGGATGATTAGATGTCTTTTTGGGCCATAACCCCATTTTGACTTAATTTGGATAGGCCTCCTACAACGGAATACGGTGCCTGGGACCGAACCCTGCTAGGTTCAAATGATATGATGCATATAAATATGACCTAAAGGCAGACCTATGGTTGGGGTTCACTAGACAAGGCAATTCGGGGCGGCACGTGGTCGATGTCAACTGCTCTAGCTGTCCGCCCACTCCACGCTCCCATGCCGCCCCCCTAAAGACACGGGTGACTCGCAAAAAGGCCATGTATGCTCAAACGTACTCCGGAAGACTTGTTGCAGAAAGAAGACTCAGGTTATGCAAGTGATGACAGTTATAAAGCAATAAACACATAAAGCAAAAATTGTAAACTTATAACCAACTAGCAAATAATAACGTAAAAACATAATAAAGATAAAGTAAAGCTAAGGAAAAAAACATAGATACCTCAACCAAATATTCTAAAAAGCCAACAAAAATCAAGTTTAGCTCGAACCTGCAAGTTCAAAATCCCTAGCAAAGTCGCCAGAAATGTCACACCCCCTTTTTTTAACAACCTTCACTAAACCCTCTAAATAAATAATAAAAGATTTAATAAAAGTTGAAAAGGATTTTTCAATTTTGAAAGTGACAAAAATTGTATTCAAAAGGAAAATAACTCAGAGTCGCTGACATTTGATTTCGATGTGCCGGGTCACCGTTTTTGAGAAAATAATTTTCCCTTTCGATACACTTAAGACTCAAAAATTAAGTCTGCACCATAGGTACAGGTAAGGGGGTTCATTTGACTCGGGGGAAGGTGTTAGGCATTCCCCAAGTCCCGTGAAAGTCACGGTCGCGTACTTCATTTAGTTGCCTATTAAATATTCAAATTGAGGTAAAAACAATCATAGAAAATAAACACACAAAAGGCTCGTGGTCATCCCTGCCTAATAAGAGAAAATGAAAGGGAAATAAAAGAGAAGTCCTAAGCTATCATATACTATGGTTTCTCCACCATGCTTGTCAAGGTGTCCAAAACGTTTACATGATTCTTCGGGGCATACCCCGGATAATAATATTTACAAAACTTCACGGGGCATTCCCCGATAAATTTAACTAAGAGACAACCTCTTACTTTACATCCGAACTTTGTAAATTTAAATAAACTTCCTAAAGTTTTTCCTACCCAAATGTGGTCGGCCTTAACATGCTCCTAGCGAATAATAATAAATCGAGAACAAGTGAATAAAAGAAAAGCTAAAAGAAATTTAACTCGGGGTCGTGTTCTTTTAACTCATCATTTTCATGTATTTAGACCAAGCCAAATTCCTAAATAAGTAAACAAATTACGCTGGTGGGCTAGTCTTTTCCCTATAACCACAACCCCTGCTCGTCCAAAGAAGCGTGCAAGTAATGATAAACATCCATAAACAACTGAACAATAAGAATAGAGACATACGTTCAAATAAAAATAAAACATCAAAATTGGCAGTCTTCTAGCAGGCATAGAACAAAATGATACAACTAAGGAGCGACAGGAGATAAGATAAATCAAGGATTGTTGTATACAAAATATGATTGAGAACATGTATACCCTAACCCCACTATTACTCGATTCTCTCACAAAGAAGCAGCCATTCACAGGTTCGAAATCACTCGCTCTTATCTTCATGATAGATCAACCACCACCAACAAATTTTCACTTAACTGTCATAATAAAACATGACACAGACTCTAGAAGGAACAACTATGTATCTCATTCTTTATGACAGTGGAATGGGGACATCCAACAGAACACTCGAATTCACTAATGCCTGGACACGCTTAAGCTATAAGTTTCAATTACATCAGTTACAGCTAATAACAAGGTCAACAACGAGACTATTGAGAATGCGATCAAACTTGACTAACATAGGAATTTGAATGACAAACTAACCTTTTAAAATAACTATCAAACTAGAAACAGTGAAGACTACCATGTTGGAGGCAAAATCAACTCGAGTTAGGTTGCGAACCAAAGGTTACACTTCATCATACTTTCATTTTATCTTCGAACTCAAACAAGAATCATTAACTGATTTTTGGATTTGAAAATTAGTCATTTAAACATATAGAACTCCTATCTAAGCAACTAACATCTTACTTGAAACTGAAATGCCAATGACAATCTTCTACGAGCCTTTTAACACAAGAATTTAAACGCTGCTTGTTCTCTACATTCACAACTTGGATGCTAACTCGAGAAAACAGAAAACAGAACCAAACTTATCAAAAGGTCGACTAAGGACGTCGATAGGTTTAAGTCAAGAAAACAAGGTAATCATGTGAAATCATCAGTCAATAATGGAGGAAAAATAGGGCAGGAGGTTATACAGGTTCAAACCAAATTGGGACATCAGAGAAGTCATGATAATATGATGAACTAAGCTAGCACAAACTACGGGGATTGACTCGATTAAGATTCAAGGATCATATAATTTTTAGAAACTAAGCGAAACTAACCAAGCCAATAACACACAGAGAATCATCAAAGAATAGTTTCAGAAACTCATTTCAACATGTAAACTCAGCCAAACAAAGCAGAAATATTCAAGAAAATGTGAAGCAACGATATAAAGATCACGTACTCTCATTAACAGTCGCAAAACAATCTGAGTTTCATTTGTTAACCTCTAAAAATAATGACGAATCAAACAATCAATAAGTCGATCAAACCCCGACCCTCATCATGCTGAAAATTAACAGAAAATAAGTGATAAAGGGAGAAAGGTAAACCTGAAATTGCTTTCAATTAACAATGAATTGCAGCCATTACACGAACAAAGATGGAATAGCAGTCATGGCAAGAACTCGAGCATTGAGCAACAATAGTTTTCAAAAAAAACCGTAGTTTTTTCAAAATTAAACCCTAGTTTTTCCTAACTTCTCTCCAAAAAGTTTTCAAGAAAAAAAAAACCGTCCCCCCCACCTCTATCTAAAAGAAACAACAAAAAAACCAAAAGAAGGTCTCTCAAGTTCAAAATTAAACCCTAGTTTTTCCCTGACTTCTCTTCAAAAATTTTCCAAAAAAAAACTGTCCCTCCACCTCTGTGTGTGTGTATATATATATATATATATATATATAAAGCCCCCTCTGGAATCTTCTTCTTCTTTTGTAAGAAAAACCCCAGAACCGTGTGGAACCCCAAAAATCAAAAATCCGACAATCTCTTTCACAAATAAAAATCGAAAAAATGGAGATTTTTGGACATAGATTTCATCCAACGATTCCCATTCTTCCCAAATTTACTCAAGGGTTCGGATTTTGTGTTTAAACAAAAGAAATAGAAGAAAACAATCCGCGCGAATCAGATTGAAATGATGAGATTTGGTTCGATTTGAATGACATGGAAGAAGGAGAAGACGAGAAGGGGGGACCAATGGGTGAACTCGCCAGGTTTGGGGCGAATTCCGACGAGTTTGAGGCGGGCAGAGATGGGAAGGGGTGGGGCGTCGATTTGGTTAGATGAAATAGGGTTAGGGTTATGGTAAAAATGATTCTATATGGGGTGAGGGGAAGTAATCTTGGCCCTAGGATCTGAGGTGATGAAGGGCCAGGATTAGAACAAGGAGTGGGGTGGATCAGGCGGTTTGGGTCGTGGGTCAAAGGGTCATGGGATTGGGCTGCCCAAATTTGGGCTTCTATTTGTAAAATTGGGCCACAATTTGCACCTCTTCAATTTTTAAACCAACCCAATCTTTTAAATTAAAACTAAAATAATTTCAATTAATTAATAAACTATGTAAAAATATATGAAACTATATGTATATTGTGTTTTATATAAATTAAAATAAAAGTAAAAATCATAGTAAAAACAAAAATACACGGCTATAAAAATGTTAATAACCTAAACTAAATAGAAATAAAGTAAAGCATCAAACTCTATATATACATATACATATACATATATACATATATATATATATATATATATATATATATATATATACATATACATATATACATATATATATATATATATACATATACATATATACATATATACATATATATATACATATATATATATATATATATATATTCATATATATATATATATATATATATATATATATTTTGTGCCTAAAAATAGAATTAAAATTAGTAGTAGAGTAAAGTCCTATAGAATAAACCCAAATAAAGTAAAGTCCTATATATATTATATATATATATATATAAGTATTCTTAAATTACTATTTTTATAAGTTGTGCGGGTCAAAAATTACATACTTACAGGAGCACCCCATGGTGACACACTCGGCCGTATGAACCCTTTTTCTAATAAATCTTTTATCTACTCCTTTAACTCCCTTAACTCTACGGCACCATTCTGTATGGTGTATTGGATGCCTATCTCGCAATACATCAATCCCGAAATCAATATCCCTCTTTGGAAGAATCCCTAGAAGCTCGTCTGGAAACACTCTAAGAAACTCATTCACGACTGGCACGAACTCGAGGACAAACACTTCTGGAGTGGTATCCGCCATCCGGACCAAATGATAGATACACCCTTTTTTAATCATCTTCGAAGCCCTAAGGTAGGAAATAAACCTACCCTTCGCCACCATACCATTCCCCTTCCACTCAATAGCCGGCTTATTAGGGTACTCGAGTTTCATGACTCTTGTTCGGCAGTCAAGTTTACCAAAACACGAATAAAGCTAGTCCATTCCCATATAACATCAAAATATACCATTCCAAGCTCGATAAGGTCGGCTGTGGTAACACGACCACATACCGTGACAACATACTTTTTATAAACTCGCGAAGCTGTAATAGAATCACCAATCAGAGTCGATACGGAAAATGGCTCATGAAGATATTTGGATTCTATCCCAAAACTTGAAGCAATGAATGGGGTGACATAAGATAAAGAGGACTCCAGATCAATAAGAGCAAAACAATCAATGGCTTGAACAGACAAGACCTGTTGGGTCAACCTCTACCACGAGCCCCACCCCTAACTGCACCATGCCCTGCTAGAGCTGGAGAACGCGCAGATAATGTGGTGGATGAAAAACCGGATGACTGAGCAAATCCCCTACCTAGGCATTATCTCAGTGTCGATATTCCCACTGGATATAACCTCTTAACCCGCATCTATAGCACATTGGTATATCCAAATAGCAAGTCTCTGTATGAAATCTCCCACAATTAGGGCAAGGAGCCCTACCCTGCTGCTGAAATTTCCTTCCTGAACGCCCGGATTGATGGGGCCTCCTACTGTCTAAACCTGGTCTCAAGTGACTGCTCTGCTGATAATTATGCACAGATGGCGGTACGCGCGCCGAAGACTGAGCATATGACTGGGATGGCCTTGATGGCCCTCTCTCCTTAACTGGTCTCCTTAAGTGACCCACTGATCGGTTCTTGCTGCTACTCTCCCTTTTTGCCCGAATTTTCAACTTTCTAGCCTCTGTGGCATGAGCAAATCCCACAATCTTTCCATAATTCATATCTGAGTGTAAGGCTGTTGTAGCAGCCTCATTCACTACCAAGTGACTAAGGCCCTAAACGAATCGTCGACCTCGAGCACTCATGGTCGACACTAAATGAAGAGCATACTTGAAAACCTCACAAACTCCATGTGATACTCCCAAACACTCATACCATCCTACTTGAGGACCATGTTTATAAATGCATCTATAAACTCATCCCATTTAGCCGGAGGGCTTTCTTCCCCACGGGAATCCTCCCACATCTCGAACCACAAATATGCTGCTCCCCTCAACTTGTATGAGTCCAACTCAACTCTCTCATATCTGAAGCCTTCATAATCCGAATGGTCTTATATATTTCATCAAGGAAATCCTGCGGATCGGCCTCTGCGTATGTGCCTATGAACTCTTGAGGGGCCAAATGCAGAAACTGGTCGACTCTGGAGCTAGCGGAATCTCCCTGTCTGCTGGAGAACGCATGGGTATCATGAGATCTCAGGGCTTGAGCGGCCACTAACCGGCTCAACATATGGATGGCTCCTCTAAGGTCCCTATCAGAAACTCCGATATCGGGAGATGTAACTGCATCAGAATCAAGAATATCGGCGGGAAGTACAGTGGCACCCTCTGCCGCAGCAAGAATAGGAGCACTTTGATCTGGAATCGATGGGCCAGGCAGATTCAAGACTAGGGAGTCACTCTCGCCCACGACATCAGGTACATGGTCCACAGCTACGCTTGGGGTGGCATTGGCCCCAAGGTCGAGTCGAGCTCTCTTCTTAGGTGCCATTGCTTAACATTTAGAACAGAGCACGAGTTATACATAAATATTTTCACTTTTCATTCACTGCATGATATAGAATAAAAAAGAAGAGGATAATTTTCTAAATGACCATGTAGCCCCCCACTTATAGATGTGGTCGACAACACACCGATAAGAATGACTCTACTATACATGACTCTGAGACATCCTAGGACTCCTTTAAAACCATAGGCTCTGATACCAAGTTTGTCATGCCCCAAACCGAGGGACATGACTGTACTCAACCAGGTAGCCCCAGTCAAGCGTACCTAAGTGTCTTTCCTATCCCACATGTTACCCCGTATTTTCATTACTCACTAATCAAGTGAAATAAGCATTTACAATTTGAACACATTCTTACGCGATTTACATAGCTTACATGGTTACTTGCGTGGTTTACAACTTACACCGCCCAACATACAAAATACGTAATTACACACGTTCATAATCCATATTTTCTGTCTGCGGAGCCTCTAAGGATACAAAAGGGGTGATACAATACATGCATGTAACAAGGCTCCGGCTATACCTTACACAAATATCAAATAAGACTCCAGAAGAAAAGCGGCATGAGCTACGCGGGGTCCCGAGAGTAAAGAGGCTCACCAATTCAGCCGAAGGGAAGTGAAGGAGTGCTACTGCCGTAGACTAGAGTACCTGCTATAGATCCACCTACAATCATACTACGAATATAGCGCCCCCGGCAAAAGGGACGTCAGTACATTTGAATTGTACTGGTATGTATGAACAAACTTTACCCCAAGTAAAATCAAGCAATGCACAGTTAACAAACAGTAATAGAATAAATTATCAAATGCACATGAAAGGAACAACCAAAGCCAAACAAGTTTTACAATCTCTCATTTTCCCCTTTAAACATTATTCCATCACATTAATGATTTTCACAACTTTCACATATTTGCATTTCAATAGTGATTTTGATCACTTTCTACCCTTATTACCTCGGCCACCCTTATCACCACAACTCACATCTTATTACTTCGTGTTGCGGCGCGCAACCTGATACCACCGGACAATCATATTACACATTACAACAACAATAACAACAACAACAATTCACAAAGAGTTTCATAAACATCAATACTATTTCCATCAAGTACAACAGCCAGATACAATTCAAGTCACAATGATAATTGTCCACAACAAGCTACGCATGATATTACCACAATTGTTTCAATTACATCAGTTACGGCTTATTCCCATCATTTGTTACACAACTCTTACCACATAAACACATTTACACACACTTGGTTTGTTGCCATTTACTTACACCATCATATCAGGAAACTTAACCAACAACGTTCAAGGCATATTAATCACTAGCAAATCTTGATCTGTTGATGAGCTAATTATTCATTCCGTGGTTTACAACTTACACCACCCAACATACAAAATACGTAATTACACAACTTCATAATCCATATTTCCTGTATGTGGAGCCTCTAAGGATACAAAAGGGGTGATATAATACATGCTTGTAACAAGGCTCCGGTTATACCTTACACAAATATCAAATAAGACTCTGGAAGAAAAGCGACATGAGCCACGCAGGGTCCCGAGAGGAAAGAGGCTCACCAATTCAGCCGACGGGAAGTGAAGGAGTGCTACTGTCGGTAGACTAGAGTACCTGTTATAGATCCACCTACAATCATAATACGAATATAGCGCCCCTGGCAAAAGGGACGTCAGTACATTTGAATTGTACTGATATGTATGAACAAACTTTATCCCAAGTAAAATCAAGCAATGCACAGTTAACAAGCAATAATAGAATCAACGATCAAATGCACATGAAAGGAACAACCAAAGCCAAACAACTTTTACAATCTCTCCTTTTCCCCTTTAAACATTATTCCTGTTGGAAATCATGTATATCTATGATATGTGCGCTTTGGTTGTATGAGCATGATTTTCAGGTATAGGTTTTGATGAATGACAAGCAATGAAGTCAAGTGTCAAACAACGATATAATATGACAATCAATCAAATGGCGAGAAGCATATTGATGACGGAATTGCATGAACGAGCCAAAGAGTTCAAGACCGAAGACCCAAGACGTAGGTCGTTTGGTAGAACCAATGTAAGGACAACGTTTAAGTTATCTTATCCTTTGGCTCAACATTAGGTCATCATAAACATGCATAAAATATTTTATTAAATCATATTTATCATAAACATGCATCTTTGTGTTAAAACAAAATGATGTTGAAGGTTTTAAACATGTCTTTTAAATCTGGACCTAAACAATCGATTATATGCTCCTCACAATCGATTGTGTTTTTCAAAATAGCAAACAATCGATTATACAGTTTTAACAATCGATTGTATTAAGATAGTGTGATCTGAAGTTTTTCAAAATAGCAAACAATCGATTATATACTTCTAACAATCGATTGTATTGAGACAGTACTTAAACTGAATTTTTTAATCAGCTAAATAATCGACTATATGTTTTTAACAATCGATTATAATCAGAATAATTGATTATGGTTTTTATACAATTGATTATATTCAGACCGTTCCCACAGAATCTTAAATTGATTTTTGAACATTGAAGAACAATCGATTATACAGGTTTTACAATCGATTGTTTCCCTTAAAATCAGGAGTCTATTTTTTGAACGGTCCTCAAACAATCGATTGTGTAGGTCAGACAATCGATTGTATGAGCAAAAGTTCAGGGATTTTATTTGTCAATTAAGCAACGGTCAGCACCACTTTTTCACCTATAAAAAGAGGTCTTTTGAGCTGATTTTAAACACACAACTCCTCCATACATTGTTATACATATTGATCATTTTCAAGCATCATTTTAGAGCTTTTGTTGAGCCATATGATAGACAACTTTGTGTTGTTCATAGAGCTTATTGTGTATCTCTTTATCCACTCTATTGAGAGAGTATTTGTTGTAAAAGAGAGTTGTTTGAGAAGAACATATCTTCTCATTTGTCGGGTTTGCTAAGTACCCAAAGTCCTAGTGGTTGAAGTCTTGGGGTGAGGTATCATCAAGCAAGTGAAGTCTTAAGGTGTGGTATCCTTGAGAAACTGTAACGGTTTGTTAAGCACCCGTAAGCTTGACGAAGATAGTGGAAATCTCGAGAGAGTCTCTCGGGGACTGGACTAGCCACGGGTTGTGGTGAACCAGGATACATCGGTGCGTTCGTTCTTTATTATTTACTTATCGCACTTATTTCATTCCTGCAATTTTTAAATTCCGCAAGTTTAGGCTGTTTTTATTATAACGCTATTCACCCCCCCTCTAGCGTTAAGCGTATTTTCTAACAATTCCATCACATCAATGTTTTCACAACTTTCACATATTTTCATTTCAATAGTGATTTTGATCACTTTTCTACCCTTATTAGCTCGACCACCCTTATCCCCACAACCCACATCTTATTACTTCGTGTTGTGGCGCGCAACCCGATTCCACCGGACAATCATATTTCACACAACAACAACAATAACAACAACAATAATTCACAAAGAGTTTTATAAACATCAATACTATTTCCATCAAGTACAACAGCCGGATACAATTCAAGTCACAATGATAATTGTCCACAATAAGCCACACATGATACTACCACAATTTTTTCAATTACATCAATTACAGCTTCTTCCCATCATTTGTTACACAACTCTTACCATATAAACACATTTACATACACTTGGTTTGTTTTCATTTACTTACACCATCATATCGGGAAACTTAACCAACAACGTTCAAGGCATATTAATCACAAGAATTCACAAATAGCCCACATAAGTGATACATACTAATCACTCGTACACCAATAAGGTGACCTTACAAAGGTTAAAGTTAGCCATACATACATGGAGTCGAATCTCCCTTTTTTTTACTTCTAGTTCATAAGTTAACACATACATCTTAGAATTGAAGTTCCCAATTACTACCCGAACTTATTTAGGTTATCAATCGCTTCTTTTGCAAATCTTTACTCCTACCCAATTCTTTTTACTAGATTTTAGGTTTTAAAGAACATGCATGTGTATCTCAAGTTATGTTTTCAAGTTTCAATGCCTGAGAATCCCCCTTTTTGTTTAAATCTGAAAACTAATGAGTAAAGGTTGGGAATTTTACCTGCAAGAGCAGAGATGAAGGGAATTACTTGAAATTTCACGACCCGGGTGACTTTGAAGAATCAAATTGATAAATGTAAAATTTTGTCTCTCAAGAATCCCCCTTCCTCTCTCTAGTTTATTCAGAAAATATATCAAAATGAGGGGTTGGGGTGTTTCATTGAAGAAGGGGTCGAGTTTAAAATTTAGGAAAATTAGTGCCTGAGTTAGATGTGCGGTCGCACTTTGCGATCGAAGAGTGAAAATGGGGTCCGCAAATTGGACTATAAAAATGTTCTCAAAAACTAGGCGAAGTGGTGGGGTCTGCGAATGGAATGTGGTCCGCATTCACGTTTTGCAGTCGCATAATGCACCACAGAACTGCCCGTCATAAAATTCTTAGGAAATTACGCAACGACTATGTGGTCGGTATATCAGTTATGCGGTCGCATAGTGGATCGTATTTTTGACCTCAATTTAACCAAACCACTGTCTCAGTCGCGACAGAAATGCGGTCCGCATACTTGATCTCCGACTACATTCTGGACCGCATAATAGGATTTTTCTAGAAAATTTTGATTCTTGATTTTTAAAAGCTAGATCAGTACAATTTTACATATTCCTAACACAAATTCGAAACTTGGCACTACAAGTTACTAGATTTTGAGTACAAGTTTTCACGGGGCCTTACATCATGTCCTTAACTTTTGAACTTAACTTTAGGATATCATGACTACATGTCCTTAACTTTTGAAATTGTAACCCTAAGTTCAGGACTACATGTCCTTAACTTTTGAATTTGCAACTCTAAGTTCAGGACTTCAGGACTACAGGTCCTTACTTTTGAACATAAATTCAAGAATTCAGGACTACATGTCCTTAACTTTTGAACTTGTAACTGTAAATTCAGGACCAAGCGTCCTTAACTTTTGAGCTTGTTAGTTTAAGTTCAAGACCTACTATCCTTAACTTTTGGGCTTCTTAGCCTATGTTCGGGATCTATTGTCCTTAAATTTTGAGCTTGTTTGTACAAGTTTAGGATTTCAGGACCTATTATCCTTAACTTTTGAACTTGTAAATGTAGATTCAAGACCTATTGTCCTTAACTTTTGGGTTTCTTAGCCTAAGTTTAGGACATATTGTCCTTAACTTTTTAGCTTGTTAGTCTAAGTTCAGAACTCCAAGACCTATTGTCCTTAACTTTTGGGCTTCTTAGCCTAAGTTTAGGAACCTATTGTCCTTAGTTGTTAGTCTAAGTTCAGGATTTCAAGACCTATTGTCCTTAACTTTTGAACTTTTGAACTTGGAACTCTAAATTCAGGACTTCAGGACTACATGTCCTTAATTTTTGAACTTGATTTGTATTATTGGTGCTCCAGCAAAGCCCTACCAGCACCCGCAGCCATTTGTCTTCTAACCAAACCAAAAATTTAAAAATCCCCTAAAAATTGAGACAGAGATTAAGCAAGCCTTTGGATAAACCAAAAGTCAGGCTGAAACCAACTTACGCTACGAGACGGAGAGCCATTAACAACACAACAATCTTCCTTTGAAACAAAATGAACAAACTCTAAACAGCCATTGTCGGGGCTCCAGTTTTATGGAAGAAAGAGTAAAATTATTTTTTCATATAATTTTAATATAATAGCAATTATCTTTATTAAACATTAGAATTGTTGGATAAAAAGTAAATATGATATTAAATAGTGACTGTCCCAACCCATTTTCACCGCACAATAGTGCGGATAGAGAGTAGGGTTATTCTCACAATCAACTTGTTTCCCAAGCACAATTCTAGTTGAAAACCACCACTCTTATTACAAAAATTTACCTTTCCAATAATAATAGAGCGGTAGACGAGTTTCACTTTTACCGTGACCTAATACTAGATGGAAATAATGCCGATTCACATCCAAGATTAGCTTATTACACCATGTTGCTTTAGAGTGTAAAGGGAAGGATAGATAAAATAAAACAAGTCATCAATGATTTTAAACATTATGATGGTGATAATAAATCCGTCTTTCTAGAAAAAGACCTGAATGTTGCAGCTTCGATGCTTTTAGACGCTGCTGACATAAAAGAAAATTTTCATCTATGTATTGTATGGCAAACATCTTTAATAATGGGTGTATTTGGTACGAAATAAAATATTTTTCAGGAACTTTTTTTATTTTTTTATGTTTGATTGGTAGAATTTTTTTTATGTTTGGTTGGTTTAAATGTTTTGAAAAATATTTTCCTCATCAATTTATCTTTTGGAGAAAAATATTTTCCCTATCAAGAGGAGGGAAAATATTTTCTAATACTTCTCAACTTTCACCACCATATTCCTTACCCTCACCAATCCACCCCACTGCTCACTCCCACTCCCGCACAAGATTATATTTTAATTTTTTTGTAATTTTTAAATTTCTATTTTCTTGCACCCCAACCCTAGCCCCTTCTCCCTCCTAGGAAAAAATATTTTTTAAATATATTTTTAGTTTTACTTTTTTCATCTCTCGGTTTACAGGTTTAAAATTTTCCAAGTTTTATGAATTTAAATGTTTATGTGTTTCGAAGTTTACGGGTTTGAAATTTCACTGTTTAGAAGTTTATGAAATTTATAGGATCAAAAAGTTATTGATTCGTAAATTTATGATTTCATGTTTATTGTATCAAAATATTTATAAATACTCTTAGAAAATATATTTTCTAATTTTCGTACAAAATACTAGAAAATAAATAAAATTATTATTTTTCTAGTCCTATCAAACACACCCAATATCTTGTCGAATTTGTCGGGGTGGAAGATTCTTTATGAGTTATCAATAAGTGATTATGGAACAGAAAATATGTCAGAATACATTTACTATTATGCAACTAACTTGCGACATTTAAAGATTGATGATATTATCGATAAATTCTACGATTTACATTATATCTTTAAGCTTGTGCCAACTTCTTCGCAATTTCATAAGCTTCTTAAATACTGTTGTAACGCAGTTAAGTTACTGATACGATGTGCGACGCTGGCGTGATATTACAGTTGGAGACCGTTTGATGTTAGTAAATTGTATTTGTAAAATAATTTTGGAAATATAAATATATATAAATAAAAATGAATAATAAAATAACAGAAAATCAACTCAAGCCCACTGAATTCACAGTGTATCCTTAACGAATTTAATCCCATTCTAGTACCTAAGGTTATGGATTATTTTCTCCCTTGATAAAATGAATTACACACTAGTGTAGTGGTACTTCAAACCCCAGTATTTCGGTGAACACAAAGTTCGGTAGGAAATTACACTTATTGTTGCTTTGTTTGATGTTTAGACTGTGCAGAAGAAAGAGAAGTAACTCAGAAAATCGTATGGAAATTCTGAGCATAATAGTTTTGTATTTATAATAACCAAAGTTGGGCTGAATCTGAAGAGGTGTAACTCTTCAAAATGGCTGTTTATGCAACACGACCACAACATAAATGCCATTATATAGATGGCTATTTACTCAACAATAAATAGGAAAAACTGAATAGGGTATTTAATTTTCTGTTACCAAAATAGAAAAACGGATTGGAGAATTTAATATTAATATTTATTTTAATATTAATATTCTGTTATTAAAATAAATATTTAATAACATTTCTGTTAATTTTTACTATTTATAAATAAATTTGGTCCAAGAAATTAATCAATCAATCAATCCAAATCCGAATCTGAATCGAAGCCGAAGCGAGCCAAGCGAGCGATGACGACGACGACGACGCGAGGATTGCCTTCTTTTAAACTCTTTAAGAGCTAGAAGAGGAGCAATTGTTTATATAACCATAAAAATCTCGTCCTCTTCCAATATAGCACAATGTCCCTTGGGGGGGGGGGGGAGGGGAGGAACTTAAAATTTCACTCAAAAATTTTATTCTCTCCATTTCTCATTCACCCTCTTTTAAGTATTTAATATAATTAAATATATAAAACCCCAACAATCCCCCACATGAATAGGGAATGACTATATCACAGAAACATGCATGAAGAGCTGTGTAATTCGCAAGAAAGGATTAATTGCATCTGGATAAGTAGGTTTCCCTTTAAACTCACTACAACAAAAAGGGTGTTTAGCGATAATTAAAAACGATTTTAGCGGCAATAACAATAGCCGCTATAGCTTTTATTGGCCATTGGTAATTAGCCGCTTGGGGTTACCAAAATCATTAGCGGCTGTTGTCACAAAAGCTGGTAAAAGGTATGATTTATAGTTGCTAAAAATATCATCTTTAACGGTAATTATTTGTGGTAATTATAATGGCTACTAAATCTAATCCATAATGGCTAATTATACTGCTTTAGCAACTATTTTTTATAGCTAGTACATTCAAAATAATTGCCGCTGAAAGTTCACATCATTAACGACAATTATTATGGCCTACTAAATCGAATAATTATACTCCTTTAGTATCTATTTTTATAGCCACTAAATTCAAAATAATTACCGCGAAATGTTCACATCTTTAACGATAATTATTTTGTGGCAATTAAATGGACATCGTATTCCTTCTGTAACATATTAGTTTGCCATTTTAGTGGCCAATATTATTAACTAAATTTCCGCTAAAAATCAATAGTTTTAACGGCAATTGTTTTACAGCAATTATAACAACTGCAATGTACCTTGGAAAACATTTTAATTTGCCTATTTATCGTCCATTTATATAGCTTGTATATCCAACTAAATTAGCGCTAATAGCAATATTGTAGCCACCATTAATGATAGTTACTCATTTAATCAAAATATGACCCAAATAAAAAAATAATTTACTATTAATTTAAAAAAAAATATATATATCTCATTAAATCTTAACAAATTAAATGAAGCACCAATCAAAAATATTGATGTTACAATAACTAAACTTATATTGTTTGAACTAAATAGCTAATGTCATTATATAACTAATCCATACGAGTGATAGTATTCAAATGATTTTCGCAACTTTTCATCATTATGAAATCTTCCACCAGCTGAATTATCGAGCGTCAAACTGTATAACCTGAAATAATAAAATAATTGTATCAGAAGATAAAATACAATGCGGAAAAACATCTTCAAAATTCTATCACTGTCACGATTCATAAATAGAAAAATTATTGCTATTAACAGAACAACAACCATCAAGCAAAATAACCACAAAGTGCAGAAAATTTTAGCTGAAAACAGTCAACAAAAACTGCAGAAACATACAAATTTTATTTGCTCTAATGCTAGTGCAAAGCTTCAGGTTTCATCATCTCACAAATGTACAAACAATGTTGAATTTACAATTAAAACTTTGCAGGTTTTGCTGCTCAAACACTCCTCAAAATTGAGGCAATTATGCTGTCAATTTCTGTTGTAATACGTGTTGCTGATGTCCCTCAGAGAAAGCCCTGGTGTTATTGGTGCTGACGTAAAACGTACAGCTGATGTCCCTGCTGCTACAACTTTGGTAAGGCTTCATGTGGATGTGAATGCACCTTTACAAACTAATACTAATGACGGTAGGGGTATGGAGGCATCTGGTGATCGAGCTGTTGTTGAACCAACTGATGAATCAGTAGTAGCAGTGCTAGGACTGGACAAAGAAGGAGAAGAACCAGTTGCTGCTATTATGAAGGCAACTGGTGCTAGGACTGGACAAAGCATGATAAGAATCTGATTACGAAATGAACAATGGATGAATTTTCTCCTTGCAGCTTAAGAGTAAAAGTACCCAACCAGTCCCCCATGTTCAACATGTCTTTTTACAGCGCTTACCAAAAAGCTTCCAGTAGAACTCCAAGCATCAACCTCCCAGATTAACCCTTCTCCACTAACATCCCCACCCTCTTGGCATCCATTTCCACAATAAAGATCTTTCCCACCCCTGTTTACATCTTTAACTATGGGACAAGAACATGGAAGAACAAAGATGACAGACAAACCCAAGAAAACATAGAACTACAACCTTAATGGAAAACATAGCTGCAAAGCACAACTTTTACAGCTACTTGACACTAATGACACAACATGAGCAAGTGATAAACAAGAAAATTGAAACACTACTACGAAATGATAAAGGCTCTTGCCAAAAAAGGAGGTAACAGGGATTAATGTAATCATGGACAAAGTAAATCACTGTCGTCGATGACCAGACTTACAGTATGTGTCTGTACCCCAAACACAAAAAGAAGCATATAAACCTATATAGATCTCTCTCTCTCTCTGATGCTCTTGTCTTTACTCCTTATTGATTAGTATTAATCGACAAAAATTGTTGATCTAGTAAATACGATATAATTTAGGATTACTGGGACTCAAATCAGACAAATTCCAATCACTCTATGCATGCTCAAGTCCGATTCAGAAGATATTCTGGACAAATAATGTGCTCTTACCCAATAAACACTGCCTGAGACGTATATGCAGAGGGAGAAATATGACATTTTAGCCTGAGGCTATCATCATCAAACACATTAATGTTAGCATCACAAAAGGAGACATAAGTTAGTTGACAGTTTGCAGTTTGAGTCAGTTTGAGACAGACGTCAAGTACTCAGAAAATCAAGCTCAAATTTCAGTTCACAACAGATTTGAGACCAAAAATCTCAATCATTAAACCAGTATCAAACTTGAGTCAACTCCCCAAGTTCCCAGTAGACAGTAGTCAGAACTTCAACAGCAATAGACAGACACTACCAACTGCGTGATCTTGAACAAGATACTCAAGGGATTCATGCTACCAAAACAAGTAGGAAGAAAAATACAAACAAGAATTGGAAGCAGATGGTTCTCAGGTGCATACTGAACCAGAAGCAGATGGTTCTCAAGTGCATACTGAACCAGAAGCAGGGGAATCACAATTCGAATAAGGAACTTGAGCCAAACTTATGAATTCAACTCAATTAACTCAGACGATTGATTAGAAGTTCAAGTTTTAAACTCATATATCAAAATATGGAATAAATCACCCGGTGACAAGATGACATTGTTGCTCATCTTCTTCCTCAGAACTGGAATCAGTAGAGTTTAGCTTAAGCCATTTTACAGCAGCTATATGGAACAAGTTGATTGGAATATTTGGTGTTTCTTTTAGAGGATTGCAATTCAAAAACATTAAGGTTGGTTCTAGGATCATTAATTGTTTTTAATGCTTTCAATGTGCAGGTCAATTCAAAATCTGCAGAAAAGGCCGAATAGAACTTCAGCAACAATAGACACTAGATTTCAGGTCAATCACATTCAATTCAAACAAGCAGAAACAAACAAGGATAAGTTCATCAACTCAAGCAAGTCGCAGGGGAATCACAATTCTAATAAGGAACTCGAGCTGCCCCGTCTGGAATATATTGTAGCATTATACTCGCTAGAAAGTCATCTCTAGTGTGTGTTACTTTACAGAACATGTTGGTGCTTCAAATGGTCTATGAAGACTTTAGTTTCATGACTGTTATTTTATTATCTATTGCTCTCTTATGTAAATTGTACTAACACTAATAAAGTTACAATCGAATTATAGAAGCATGTAAGTAGAAACTATATCTTGTTTCCATTTCTGGCAAGTTTTGATGAAATCAGAATTCTAATGATAAAAAAACTGGAGGAAAATTCAAACAATAGAAAACTCAAATAGTAGCACCGAAGGACAAAGATGAGTAGTACCTTGAGACAGTGAAGTATTTTCAGCAACACTAGGTATCCATAATGTTTGTGGTACTCGTTCATGGCTACTGTTGGCGTTAAGGACCAAATAAACATTAACACATTAGATTACAGTTCTTTTATAGTATTGAAACTTCATTAAGAATGCCTATAACTTCTGAAACTGAGTTACATGTTCACTTGAGATGCCATTGATATTTTGATGCATAGATTCATTAGAAACATATTTTTGCACCAATGTCTCATTTGGAGTAATTTTGATTGCATCTTCTCCTGATTTTGTTTCATCAGATTCATTTCTTTATTGAGTTTATCCTTTAACTCGGTTATCTCCTGTGTTAACCTTTATACGGCCTCATTAGACGAATCCTCTGCAACAATATTTCCTAAGGAAGATCTACTACCCCATAGCACAAAAGGAGTTGGACCAAGTCCTAAACCACGAACATACCCACTTTGTTATTTCCGAACACCTGGGAATACACATCGCCTTTTCAAGAAACACTGTGAGGAGATTGATCAGTAGAGCTTTCACTATTGTTCATCATTTTATTTATCATTTCCTGACCACAGAATACATAAATCCAAGTTGGAATTCATTTATCCACTTTTATGTTTTTTTCTAAAATATTCCCCAATTCAGAAATTTAAATAAAAAAATAAATCTTACAATTGCATTGGCAGAATCAACATCCAGTGGTCTACCATCCCTATGTTGTTTATGAGTTAATAAGAAAATTTCTGCTCGTGTAGGTTCTACCCCATTTACATCCTAATACAATAAATTTTGATGTCAGATATGCATGAAAAAAGGATTTTAATATATTGTAGTTAGCAATTTTTACAAGTTTACCTGCTCATCCATCAAGGTAGTAATACTTTTGGATCCTCTTTTGGAAGGCAGCTTTTGATTGGTCCTATTGTTTCTATTTGCTTGGGTATACCTCTGTCATTGAAATATTAAAATGGTATCTTATAAATTATAAATAAAAATTGAGCATTACTAAAATCAAAATACTGAAAATAATCAAGTAGAGCATTTTAAAGATTTGTAATACCTTAGCTTTATCAGAAAGCCAATACGAGACAAGAACACTCCATTGATCCCTCATTTTGCGACTTGGTCTATTTTTCAACAAAGCGTCTTTAGTCTTATACTTTGGCAGATACTCACCTTTTAAATTGCACTTGTAGTCTTTCCAATTTTTTCCTAGTGACTTTAGGACATAAGCTTGTGCCTGTCTTGGGATACAGAACTTCTTCTAAAAACAATAAAGCCAACATTTAGAAGAAAATATCTTGTATAAAAGATTGAGTTCGTTCATATAATAATAATAGTAATAATAATAATAATAATAACAATAATAATAATAATAATAACAACAACAACAACAACAACAACAACAACGACAATAACAATAATAATCACAGTTGTAATAATAATAATAATAACAAATACTACTACTACTACTACTACATACCTTCACAAAATCCTCCAATTTTTTATTTTCCTCCTTGGAAAAATATCTCCGATCACCTACATGTAGAGGTGTTAATTTTGGAGTTCTCGCAATTATTCCTAGAAAGCTATAATGCTTTAGACCTTTTTCTCCAATAGCTAGCTTACGATTAATAAACGGCACATCAACTACCTTCCCTGGAGGAAGTTTCCAAATATCTTTCAGTAAAGTAGGCTCACGGACCTTTCTTGGCTCCGAATTACCTGGAATGGAAGATTTAAAGGTCATCAAATGGTCAACACTAAATGTATACCAAAAGGTAAGTGTTTATCTTCAATATATATATATATATATATATATATATATATATATATATATATATATATATATATATATATATATATATATATATATATATATATATATATATATATATATATATATATATATATATATATATATATATATATATATATATATATATATATATATATATATATCTACCTTCAAAGTCACTCTAATTTGGATTAGCTCTAAAATTTAAAGCCTCAGAGAAGCTACTGGAAAACTACTTAATGTAAATGTTTTACAGAAACCAAGTACTGATCTTCGAATTGATGTACGAATTTAATGGCAAGTGGAATAAATCTCGTGCTACTGAAATCAGCAGCCAAGACCTCACATGCAACTAATGTAAAAAAAAATCAGTATCATTAACTGGTACAAAGCTTCAGGCGAGATCTGTTGGAAGAGGGTTTTTAATATTAGCAACACATACAGGGAGCCAGACAAGAGGAAAGCAATAGAAGCAACATTGGGTACTAAGTGGAGATACAGAAACAACTAGAAAGTACAACACAAAACATCACAAAGAAGGTCATGTAAACAACATGATAGGGAGAAGTTCTTAGCTTGTAAATGAGGCAGCACATTTTAACTGGATCTAGGTGATATACACATTCTTAAAAGAATGAAATCAACACATACATCTAGAAGACTATATAGGATGCACATTAGGATAGGAAGATAAAACTTTCACAACGAAATAGTGGACAACAAAATGCAGAGTTAACATAGAATCATGGAACTGGGCAATGATAGCAACAAAAAACACACTGCGACATTGAGGTGCACATGATACTACTGGGGAGTACTATGACAAAACATTGGTTACTATGGCAAGCACATGACTAGGACATAATTCTTATTTGAAATAGGCTATTTTTGCAACTACAACGAAATATGCAAGCACATGGACAAACTTCTACATCAGCGCGATATGTTGGTGTTATTGGAGGGATTAAGGATGATCATAGTGAGAGAAAAGCAGCTGGACAAACCTCTATGGCTAAAGGTGTTGGACATGTACTTGATAGTTCAAAGAAAATAGCTACAAATCCAAATATACTTTGTTATAGATTAAGTACTCACTAGAAATACTTGGTGAATATTATTTGTTACAGATTCCCTTTGCTGGTTTTAGGACACAAATCATGAATATCTTCAATATTTCTAGCAATTTGTGAAGAATTTTCAGGACTCTCTAGAAAGTGCTGGTTAGGTTAAGTTTTTGATTTGCATGCATTATAATATGAAGCCAAATATGTTTGTGATGCTTTAGTCAAATCTGTTACAGATTCTATAACACTACAGTTGTAACAGAAGCTATTATAATAGACATTCTACCTCAGCATTTTGTCTTTTTCTTGGGCCTAATCTCGATGTTGCAATATTATAGAGTATATATAAATTCTATAACATTACAAAAAATTACGGTTGCTAATTATACTATATAAATTAGTTAGATTAACACACAATTAATATTTGAAAATAATTTAAAAAAAAGTGTTACCTGATTCTTCAACATTATATTGAACTTCAGTGCCACCAGCAGAACTGTTCAACTCATTAGATTGATCATCGTGTGCCTGGTCTTCAGAGTTGTTCCTATTATCCATCGACTGCTCAATATAAGACTGGGTCGCAGTATGGTTTTGATCATCCATCAAATTCTCAATATAAGGTGCACATCTTCATCGTCGTCTTGTTCAATTACAAGTCAGTTGCGACCTCTAGTTCGCATATCCCTCTCCAAAAATTAAAAAAATTATCTAGTTGAATTAAGTTATATTAGTACCAAATTGACTCCAATAGATCAGTAGGTCAAGTGCAAAAAGGAGGAAACACCCTCCTATTCTCAAGATGTGAGAAACATTAACAACTCGTGCACACAAACAAAACCTTGTGACAAAGGTTGTTTTAGAGATAAGAGTTATTGATGCACTAATAAAACAATTATCAAGTGATAATACCACCTTAGCAAATCATATTATATGGATATAATAAGCAAAATATAATTAAAATAAAGCACAACGAATTCACTCAAACATCCAATATCAAACTTCTGAAGTAAAAAAATAACACCCTTAAAAGTTATTAAATAACACTTGCAATAAAATATTTTATAAGTTTCACCTATCTTATTCAGAATCACATTCATTTTCTATGTCATTTCCTCCCTCAACATTAGTGTCACCATCATTTAGAGAAGCATGAGAATGTACGTTTGTATTAATTACTATTATATCGATACCACTTGTTACCCAATCATTAACCTCATATTCTAAAACACGAGCCTTTTCTAAAAAAGCTAAGTCAGTGGCATCACTCTGTGTTGATGACTCAAGATGCACACTATTTTCCTCCCCCATATTAAAAATGTCTCGAGGTTTAATTAACCTAGGGACAAACCATTCATGATCTTTAGGATCTTGCACAAATATTACTTGTTGAGCTTGTTGCACAAAAATGAAGGGCTCATGATGTTCTCAATAGCCAGAATCTGTCAGATGTGAGAAATTCACAAGTGTGAAACTCAAGTCATCTTCCTTAATTCCTTTACCTTTGGTTACATCAATCCAATTACACTTGAATAAGACAACCTTAAAATTTTCATAGTAGTTTAACTCCGTAATATCATTCAATCTGCCATTATATGTGATATTTGCAGATTTTGGAGCATTGTCACTTGTGATTGCATAACTTATGTCTTTGAAACAACAATAACACCACTATTTTGTGTCACCTTGAAGTCCTCACTTTGTTTCATTCGGAATCAATAGCCATTATTTACATCGAACGCACTAAATCTTTTTTCAATGTAATTCGGACCTTGTGCAAGGATTTTAACACCCTTTAAGATGTTAGATGTAGCTTCTAACTCCTTTACCTAATCAAATAAAAGATACAAGTGTAAATGTGGAATCTGTAGAAGGAAAATAATTTAATGTAACCAATGACTTAGTCCTACTACTTACTTGCTCTTTGAACCACTCATGGAATGTATCGAAATGCATACGATCAAGTTGATTTTGTGTCAAACGACGCTTACGATGTGCTCTTTTGATTTCAGCAATATGTTCCCTATTCACGTAACTCGCATATATCAATTTTGTAGTTATCAAATAAGTAATGCACATATATTAAATAATAGATATAACACTTACTTTTTATAATTCTCAACGACTTCTGACTCACAATTAAAAAGCACATGCTGATGTGCTTGCAACCATGTTTTCTCATCCAACTCAAATACATCTACTCCACCGTATGACTCCCAACAATAGGAAAAAGACATTCTTATTTACTAGTCTCATGCTAAATCTCATCATTGCATTTTCTTGAACAATAAGACCTTGAATCTCAACCCTCCAAATATCGTGAGCAACATGCCATACACTTATTTGCTATGTATGCTTCTGCTATTAAACCTTTTGGACATGCACGATTACGAACATATGAATTTAAAGTACCTAAAAACCTATGGAACAATGTAATATTATTAGTTTGATATTAGAATATTTAACAACTAAATACATAAGATAAAGATTGAGTGATATTCTTCATACCTCTCAATTGGGTATCCAACGATAATGTACTGGTCCCGCATGTTTAGCCTCAGAGCCAAATGAATTACAAGTGTATCATAACAGTAAAGAATCCTAGGAGGAAGAGTTTCTCAATAGTAGATAATGTTTCTTAAATTTTTTCTTCAAGTAACTTTAACTCTTCTAGTTTTATCTCTTTGCTACACAAAACACGAAAGAATATGCATAGTTCAATTAAAATTGAACTAACTCTTTTATCTACTGATCTCCGCAAGGCAAGAGGAAGAAGTTCTTACATTAAAACATGACAATCACGAGTTTTTAGCCCAGATATCTTTCGTTTGCGAAAGCAACGTGAGATATTAGACGCATAGCCTTCTGGAAACTTGACATTTTGTAGTACTTCATAAAATAACTCCTTTTCCATCGGAGACGTTGTGAAAAAAGTAGGAGGAAGATACGATCTACCACTATCTTGGTACTGAGGCCATAAGCTTTGTCTTATTTTTATCTCCTTCAAGTCCAATCCAGCCTCTACGTTGTCTTTAGACTTTTTTCCAAGATTCATTAATGTATAAATTATGTTATCACACATGTTATTTTTTATGTGCATCACATCAAGGTTATGGCACACCAAGTTAAATTTCTAATAAGGAAGATAAAAAAATACTTCTCTTTTCCATGTATTTTTCATCAACCCATTTATCGCTTCACTTGACTGGCCAAGAGTAAATTTTATATCTTTAACTTGATTCAGCACTACTGAACCAATTACTGGAAAATTTGCAGATCTTGTTTCTTCAGTCCCGTCAAATGATTTTGCATCATTCCGATATTTGTGTCCTGACTTCAAGAAGCGGCGATTCCCCATATCACAAAACTTTCTGCCATGTTTGAGCTTTCTAGATTGAGTGTTTATATTACAAGACGGGCTTGCAAATCTACCATAAGTGCACCATCCAGAGAGTGTACCATATGCTGGAAAATCATTTATCGTCCACATGAGAGCTGCTCGTATTTGGAATATCTCCTTAGTGGAGGGATCGTACGTTTTTACAGCAACATCCCATAATTCATTTAATTCTTCTATTAGATGTTGCAAAAAGACATCAATATTATTTCCAGGCACTTCTGGTCCAAAAATAAGTAAGGATAGAATGAAAAACTCTTATTTCATGCACATCCATGATCGAAGATTATATGGCATTAAAATCACTGTCCATGTACTGTGAACAGTTCGCATTGTGCCAAATGGATTAAACCCATCAGAAGCTAATCCTAAGCGCACATTTGTGAGGGTCTCCAGCAAATTCAGGGTATTTATTATAAAAAATTTTACAAGCTTTACAAACTGTAGGATGTCGTAGAACTCCATCTTTTTTGCGCTTTTCATGATGACATCGCATTGCTTTGGAAGTTTCTGATGACATAAACAATCTCTGTAGCCTCGGTTTTAAAGGAAATACCTTAGGACCTTGGGTGGAATTTTTCTAGCATCATTTTTCCATCTAGAGGCCCCACAAACTTTGCATTCATTGATATTCTTATTAGCAAACGCTTTCCTAAAAAGCATGCAATCGTTGGGACAAGCATGGGTTTTTTCATACTTTAAGCCCAAGCCTTCAACTATCTCTTTGGTCTCATAGAAAGAAGGAGGAAATTTTTCCCCTTCAGCCAGCGCATCCTTCAATAGTCCAAGCAAAGCATTAAAAGATTCATCTGACCATATAAACATACACTTTGTACGATACATATGCAGCAAAAAGGGTAGTTTGCTAAACTTCTTATATCATGGATATAGTTCTTCATTTACCTCCTTCATGAGCCGTTCAAACTTATCCACCTCTACATGAGGTTGATTTCCAGATGGATAAGCAATATTCTCTTGTAATTTATGATCTACGTCACCACTTTCACTAATGAACTCTGTAAAGCCTCCAAAGGCATCATGTATCATTCCTGTTATATCATCGCCCCTTAGAGTTGACTGGCTTCGATTATTTGTTTGAGCATTGCTTGATGATCCCTTTAAAGATGCACCATGACAAAATCAAGTATCATATGATGGCATAATACAATTAATCATAAGGTGATCATATGTTGTAGCCTAATTAACTTGATGGATAAGAACACACTTCATACAAGGACATAGAATTTGTTCCTCATCTTGTAGAAATGCGTGGTTTATAAAATCATCTACTCCATCAAATATTCTTTACTAACTCTATCGCAATGCATCCATCTTTTATTTCTCGAATTGTCCATGATGTTCAATATAGTCTTTTCTTTACTGCACTTACTCCAATAGCTTAAAATTCGTTAGTTAGAAGAGGGAATTTTCAAAATGTAGTAAATAACTGTCCTATTTGTATGTAATTCCATAACTCAGAGATTATTGTACAACAAACAACATAGTACTAGATATACTCGTTTATCTCATTCTTCTCCTCTATCTCTTCTCAGTTATTCGACAATAGCTATTTTGTTCAGTTTTTCTTTTCTTAGTTTGATTTTCTCGATTCAGTTTTCTAGTTTGGGACCCAACTAATCTTGTTTAAAATTATAATTTTTTTTAATATATAGTTTGTGATCCATGTAGGCATTGTTTCATTGGCAATTTACTTATCTAAACATATTTATTAGTTTGCTAAGATTCACTTATTTTTTCTTTCCTGCGTGTTTTCTTCTTAGTGTTAGGTGAGATAGCGGTAAAGATTTGTTATTGCAAATGACAATTCTATCATTTTGATTTTACCTGAGTTTTGTTATTAAAAGCATCACATCTATGTGGATTCACCCACGACTATTCTGTTTTCTAGACGCAAATACTTTGTACCTACCTAATAGAACTAAAGTTGTCTAGCATACCAATCTACTGTCTGATTGTAGGTTTTTAGATCTCAAGACTACAATATTGTTCCTTACGGTGTAAGACATGTATCTTTCCTTCCTTTCAATACTTAATTCTACTTTTAGTATTTATATAGATCAAAGGAACTATCGCCTTTGCAATTGATTGGCAGCTTTTTGATAAGTATAACAGAAAATATATAGAGGAATACATCTCGACTAATGGTAGATTCAATAAAAATATCAATATGCATCGACGACACTAAAAAATTATGAACAATGTCGAGAATAACGAAAAACATACAGAGGAATTCATATCTCGACTAGTGGAAGATTCAATGAAAACATCAATATGTATCAGTGACACTTATAAAATTTCTGAATAATTACAAGAATACCAGAAAATAGAGGAGCAAAATCATAAAATAGTCAAGGAATAGAGGAGGAATAAACCCAATCATCGCACGTCAATTTATAGCAATCGGATATCACAAAAGACTTGCATATGCAAAAAAAAACTGTACTTTCGCAAAGCTCAAATTGCAATAGTTGAAGGCACGAATTTGTACCTGGTAAGCAGATTGTTTTGTTAATAAACACAAGAAATTGAAATCTAAGTTCTGTAACGATCTTGAAACCTACAGGAAAAGAGAAGTTGGAAACGGATAAAACAGAGAATACTAACAACAACGATTGAGCATAATCGAGCAGCACAATCCTAATTCCAATGTTAACCGCGTCTGCTGGGTGAAAAAGGATGAAGAGTGGTTATCTAGGGAACTGGCCAGAAACCTGCGATTCTGTTAATCTGGCCGGAGACTTGCGATTCAGCGATTCTGGCTGGGGAAGAACAATAGTTATCCCGTTCAATGAAATGATAAAAACTCGCTAGACCTATATGTAAATTCATTAAACTATGTCATATTCAATGAAGGAAAATCGATATATGAGATTCTTATCCTATTCGATGAAGGAAAATCGTATCCTGTTTAATGAAGGAATAGGTTTTCCTATTTTTTCTGATTGGAGGGAATCGGTTATTTTTTGTGCAAAATATTTGGAGGGAAAGATTTATTTTGGGCAAGGAGGGAAAGTTAAAAAAAACTATGCGCTAAAAGTCAATTAATACTTTTTAACGGCAATTTATTTTTATTGCCGTTAAAAGGTTATTTTTTGTGGCTAATGGTCATTCGCTGCATATATTTCAGCTTGTACAATACATTAACGGCAATTGACTTATTGCTGCTAAATAATTACCGCCAAATGCCATTTTTGTAGTAGTGACTTTTCGTAATGAACTTATGTCGGATATACTCGATCAATTGGTAGATTTGATATCTTTAAACTATCGAACTTTGGTGTATATCTAGACAACCACAAGTCACACAACCAACCCTTAATCGTCTTTGACTCTCATTGTTGTGTTCGTTTTAGCCATAAACACTGCATGGTTTCATAAGTGCGCAGAGAACTGGCCTTACAAAGTTCTCCTTGAAGTGGCTAAAACTTCTTACTTACGTAGATGATTCCTAAACGTGTCATTCTGTAGATATATTATTTGATATACCCTGCATCAAAGTTAAAAATCATTAAAAAGACTTAATGCTTTATCCTTGGTACTGAACATTGTCTCATCACGAGAATGGACCAAAAGTTTCGTTGACAATGTTGAACCATCATTAATGACTTTGTTTGATCTCCTTGAACCTAGATCTTGGGATCTCCAGGTCTTCTAGGTAGAGGTACCGCCATTATGACTTGTTCTCGGCCACAATCCTATTCCCTTTGATGATTTCTCAACTACCTCTCTAGTTAGGCCTTTTGTAAGTGGATCCGACTCATTATCCCTTGACTTTATATAATCAATCATGATAATTCCTCCAGAGATTAATTGCCTAACATTTTTGTGTCTTTGCCGCATATGACGAGATTTATTGTTATACATAATACTCTTAGCCCTTCCAATTGCCGCTTGACTATAGCAATGTATGCATATTGGTGCTAACGGTTTGGGCCACAATGGAATATCTTTCAAGAAATTTCGGAGCCATTCAGCTTCTTTACCGACTTTATCTAAGGCTATGAATTCAGCCTCCATTATAGAGCGGGCAGTACACGTTTGTTTGGACGACTTCCAAGATATCGCTCCTCCACCAATAGTGAATAAATATCCACTTGTGAACTTGGAATCAGTTGATCTGGTGATCCAATTTGCATCATATTATCCCTCAATGACCGAATGATATGTACTGTAGTGCAAAGAAAAGTCCCAAGTATGACTAAATACCCCAAAGCACGTTTGATGGCCATCCAATGAGATTGGCCTGGATTGCTCGTATATTGACTCAAATTTACTTATAGCACAAACTATATATGGTCGTGTACAATGCATGATGTATATTAAGCAACTCAATTCAAGAGTATAATCCAATTGTGATATGCTTTGGCCTTTGTTCTTTGCTAATGCAAGATTCACGTCAATTGAAGTCTTTGCAACTTTAAAGTCCAAGTGCTTGAATTTTTCAAGTACTGTCTTAATATAATGAGATTGTGACAATGTCAGACCTTGAGAAGTCTTACGGATTTTAATTCCATGAATTAAACAACAACTCCCAAGTATTTCATATCAAAGTTTCCCGTTAGCATACGCTTAGTCGCATTTATGTTGGGAATGTCATTGCTCATTATCAGTATATCATCCACATATAAGAAAACAATGACTATGTGATTTGGAACATTTTTAATGTACACATATTTATCACATTCATTTATTTAAAATCATTTGACAATATTGTTTGGTCAAATTTCATATGCCATTATTTGGGTGCTTGTTTTAGTCTGTAAAGGGACTTAACAAGTCTACATACCTTCTTTTCATTACCTGAAACCACAAACCCATCAAGTTGTTCCATGTAAATTTTTTCCTCCAACTCTCCATTTAAGAAGGCTGTCTTAACATCCATTTGATAAATTTCAAGATCGTAAACTGCAGCTAACACTACTAACGTTCGTATGGACGTAATTCTTGTAACTGGAGATATGTATCGAAATAGTCAAGACCATCTCGTTGTCTATACCCTTTTGTCACGACCCTAGTTAACCATTCGTGAATACATCATGATGGCACCAAGTCACGAGGACTAGGTAAGCCTAACAGTGCGGAAAATAACAACATTCTCGATAATAATAACTTAAGTACCAAGTAACTCATAGAAATGTGTATAATTTGCCGCTTGGAACTGACACTTCACGCAAAAATTATGAACAGAATCCCAAAACCCGGAATCTCACAAGCAACACAGGCTATAGAAATTACATAGTATGGCTCTAACTCTGGAAATGTCTACATCAATGAAATGCAGGAACAACTCGCAAACTACAAGATGGAACAGGAAGGAAACTCTTCGTTCTGCGGACGCAGAAGATATACCTCGAGTCTCTGCTAGATCTCTCTGGCTCGATGATAGTGGGCTTGAGAGGAGGTACCTGGATCTGCACATGGAAAACATGCGCAGAAGAGGCATGAGTATACCACAACGGTACTCACTAAGTGTCAAACCTAACCTCGGTTGAGTAGTGACGAGGAAAGGTCAAGTTCCTACTGAGGTAAATATAATATGTAATGAGATAAAGAAAAACAATATAAGTAACTCTACAACAAGAATCGAAACAGAATAAATAAGGGAAACAACAGTAGGAAAAACGAAATAAACCAATACAAGGAACATTACTCACAACAGGAAATAATAACCGGGGATCTCTTTGTATCCTCATCATATTCACTAAGGATCTCTTGGTATCCTCATTATATTAACGAGGGATCTCTTCGTATCCCAAATATCTCTTGGGATCCTCAATATATTCACTAGGGATCTCTTGGTATCCCAAGGATCTCTTGGTATTCTCATTAGGTTTTGGGTTTGAAAAGTGAGAAATAACCAAAAAATACAAAGTATATATACTCTCTGAACCTCCAGCACAGACCGCGCGAGGGTGACCGCGACTGCTCAGGTGTAGCTGAAAGTTGCAGGTCTTCAGAGGTCGGCAGCGCGGGCCACGCGGCTCATGCCGCGGACCGCACAAAAACGGACGCGGCCGCACGAGAGAAGCAGAAGGCTGCTGGTCCTTTGAAGCGTGCAGTGTGGACCGCGCGAGGGTGACCGCGGTCGCACAGCTCACGCCGCGGACCGCGCGATCGTGACCGCGGCTGCGCTGGAACCTGCAGCTCACACCCAACCTGCAACATCTGGTGTTTTAAGTCTAAGACACTCCTGGAACCTACTCGAAACTTACCCGAGCCCTCGGGGCTCCAAACCAAACATACGCACCAATTCATAAACATCTTACGAACTTGTTTGCGCGATCAAATTTCAAAATAACATCATATACATCGGATCGAGCCTCAAACTCATGATTTTCTTCCAAATTTTCATAAGACATAAAATTCCCACTTCGGGTCCGAAACACGTCAAACGGCGTCCTTCTCCAACCAATCTTTACATAAAGTGATCCAATCATATATAAGACTGCCAGGGCACCGGAACCGAAATACCAGCTCGATACCCCAGTCTTCCAATCAAATTTCATTTCTATTTTCTTTAATTAATTCCAGAAAACAATTTCATATAAAAATTCATTTCTCGGACTTGGGACCTCGGAATTCGATTCCATGTATACACTCAAGTCCCATATTTTCCTACGGACCCTCCGAGATAGTCAAATCACGGGTCCAGGTCCGTTTACCCAAAATGTTGACCAGAGTCAACTTTTAATCGTATTAGTATCAAAATTCATTATTTTTCATACAGAATTTATATTTATGTTTTTTATGCGCCGGGACTGCACATGCAAATTAAGGCTACCCGAGAGGAGGTTTTTAAGGCCACGAAAGTACGGAACGGAGAATAAATAAGTGATGATCCCATTGGGTCGTCACATACTACATCGCTAAAACAAATGTTCGTCCTCGAACGAACAAATAAAGGAGTACATGAGTCTAGAAAAGGCGAGGATAACGACCCCGCATATCAGACTCGGACTCCCAGGTCGATGCCTCAGGAGGCTGACCTCTCCATTGGACATGAACAGAAGGGATTCTCATGGACCTTAAGTGACGAACCTGCCGGTCTAGGATAGCTACCAGCTCCTCCTCATAGGACAAGTCCTTATCCAACTTGACAGTGCTGAAATCTAACACGTGGGCTGGGTCGCCGTGATACCTTCGGAGCATGGACACATGGAAAACTGGATGCATGTCTTATAAGCTAGTTCATAATGCGAGTCTATAAGTCACCTCTCCCTCTTTATCAACAATCTCAAACGGACCAATGTACCTAGGGCTAAGCTTGCCCTTCTTCCCAAATCTCATCACACCCTTCATCGGCGATACTCGGAGCAACACCTGCTCCCCAACCATAAAGGCTACATCTCGAACCTTGCGATCCACATAACTCTTCTTCCTAGAATGAGCTGAACGAAGCCTGTCGTAAATGATCTTGACCTTGTCCAAGGCCTCATGAACCAAATCTATACCTAGCAATCGAGCCTTCCCTGGCTCAAACCATCCAAACGGTAATCGACACCGTTTACCATATAGAGCCTCGTAAGGAGACTTCTGGATGCTCGGCTGGTAGCTGTTGTTGTAGGAATATTTCGCTAATGGAAGAACTGACCCCATGACCCTCCAAAATCAATCACACACACACGGAGCATGTCCTCAAGTATCTATTTGGTGTGCTCGGACTGTCCGTCCGTCTGGGGATGAAATATTGTACTCAACTCCACCTGAGCATCCAACTCCTGCTGCACGGCCTTCCAGAACCGCGATATAAACTAAGTACCTCTGCTGATATAATAGAAACTGGAATGCCATGAAGACGGACGATCTCCTAGATATAGATCTCTGACAGCCGCTCTGATGAATACGTGGTACACACAAGGACAAACTGAGCGGACTTGGTCAGCTGATCCATAATGACCCTAATGGCGTCGAACTTCTTCAAGGTCCATGGAGTCCCGATACAAAATCCATGGTGATGTGCTCCCACTTCCACTCCAGAATCTCTATTTGTTGAAGCAACCCGCCTGGTCTATGGTGTTCATACTTCACATGCTGACAGTTGAGGCATCTGGCTACATATCCAACTATGTCCTTCTTCATCCGCCTCCACCAATAGTGTTCCCTCAAGTCCTGATACATCTTCGCGGCACCAAGATGGATGGAATAGCACGAGCCATGGGCCTCCGCTAGAATCAATTCCCGTAGCCCATCAACATCAGGCACACAAACATGGCCCTGCATCCTCAACACCCCGTCATCTCCGATGGTCACGTCTCTGGCATCGCCATGCTGGACCTTTTCCTTAAGGTCAAGCAAATGGGGATCATCATACTGCCGCTCCCTAATACGATCCAATAGGGAAGACCGGGAAACCACATAAGCTAGCACCCGACTGGGCTCCGAAAGATCCAATCTCACGAACTGCGTGGCTAAGGCCTGAACATCCATCGCTATAGGCCTCTCTGAAGCTGGTAAATACGCCAAACTCCCCAAACTCTCCACCCGACGACTCAAGGCATCAGCTACCACATTGGCCTTGCCCGGGTGATACAAAATAGTGATATCGTAGTCTTTTAGCAACTCTAACCACCTCCTCTGGCGCAAATTTTAGGTCCTTCTGCTTGAATAAATGCTGCAAACTCCTATGATCAGTATAAATCTCGCAAGGCACATCATACAAGTAATGATGCCACATCTTTAAGGCATGAACAATAGCAGCTAACTCCAGGTCGTGGATAGGGTAGTTCTTCTCATGTATCTTCAACTGTCTAGATGCGTAGGAAATCACCCTACCATCCTGCATCAACACCGCTCCAAGGCCGACTCTCGAGGCATCACAGAAGACAATGTAAGACCCTGAACCGATAGGCAATATCAATATGGGAGCTGTAGTCAAAGCTGTCTTGAGCTTCTGAAAGCTTGCCTCACACTCCTCTGTCCACTGAAAAGGGGCACCCTTCTGGGTCAACCTAGTCATACGGGCTGCAATCGATGAAAATCCCTCCATAAAGCTACGGAAATAACCCGCCAAACCAAGGAAACGGTGAATCTCTGTAGCTGAGGAAGGCCTGGGCCAATAATGCTCTCGCTCGAAATCACGTTGCCTAAGAACGCCACTGAATCCAACCAAAACTCACATTTTGAGAACTTCGCATATAACTGCTTCTCTCTTAGGATCTGAAGCACGACTCTCAGGTTCTACTATGATCTTCCCGACTCCGGGAATACACCAGGATATCATCAATGAAAACAATAATGAATGAGTCGAGATATGGCCTGAACACACTATACATCAGATGTATAAAAGCTGCTGGAGCATTACCCAGCCCAAACGACATGACAAGAAACTCGTAATGACCATACCGAGTCCTGAAGGCAGTCTTCGAGATATCTGGCTCCCGAATCTTTAACTGATGGTACACTGAGCGCAAGTCAATCCTAGAAAACACCTGTGCGCCCTAAAGCTGGTTAAATAGATCATCAATACGAGGCAAAGGATAACAGTTCTTCACTATAACCTTGTTCAACTAGCGGTGATCAATGCACATACGCATAGAACCATCCTTCTTCTTCACAAACAAAACAGAAGTACCCCACGGTGAAACACTGAGTCAAATAAAACCATTATCAGCTAGTTCCTATAACTGGTCCTTAAACTCCTTCAACTCAGGAGGGGCCATTCGATACGAAGGAATGAAAGTGGGCTGAGCGCCTGGCAACAAATCAATGCCAAAATCAATTTCTCTATCGGGCGGCATGCCCGAAAGATCAGTGGGAAACACATCGGGATAATCCCGTACCACTGGATTAGAATCAGTAGAAGGGGTATCCACACTAACTTCTCTCACATAGGCTAAATACGCTACACACTCCTTCTCAACCATACGCTGAGCCTTAAGGAAAGAGATAACTCTACTGGGAGTGTGATCAAAGGTACCACTCCACTCAACACGCAAAATACTTGGCATGGACAGCATCACGGTCTTGGCGTGACAATCAAGAATAGCAAAATGGAGCGACAACCAGTCCATGCCCAAAATAATGTCAAAATCAACCATACGAGTAACAATAAATCCACTATGGTCTCAAAACCATGAATAATAAATAAACATGACTGATAGACATGGTCCACAACAAGAGAATCTCCTACAGGAGTAGAAACATAGACGGGGGCACTCAAAGAATCCCAAGGCACGCCCAAATGCGGAGCAAAATAAGAAGCCACATAAGAATAAGTAGAGCCTGGATTGAATAGAACCGATGCCTTTTGGTGACAAACCAGTATAATACCTATGATAACATAATCGGAGGCAACAACCTCGGCACGAACAGGAAGGGCATAATATCTGGCCTGGCCTCCCCCTCGAGGGCAACCTCTACCTCCCCTGCCTCCACCTCTAGCTGGCTCAGCGGGTGGGGAGGCAATTGGAGCTGTGATCATGGCCTGAGAACTTTGCTGAGCATGATGGGACTGAGAAAGCTGTGGGGGTGCACTACTCCCAAGTCTAGAGCAATCCTTCACCATATCGCGGGTGTCGCCACACTCAAAACAAGATCTAGGAGGGCGCGGTGGCTATGACTGACTAGGGCTAGGTCTGTTGGACTGACCTTTGGGAACACCCCGCATAGGAGGCGCGCTAGAAACTGTAGGTGCATAGTAAGGCTCCTGAGGTGCATTGTAGAGCTGGAGCATTGCTGGCCGCTGGAAGAGATAAATAAACGGGGCGACCCACAAAGCCCCTATCATGTCGACCTGTATGGGCACCAGAGTAGTGGCCCGACTCTCGAGCCTCTTGGCCTCCCTCTCCCCTCGCTCCCTGACAAGCATACTCTCGAACCTCCTAGAAATGCTCACTACCTGCTGATAAGGAATGTCCAGCTCTAACTCTCGAGCCATACTAGATCTGGTGGGTGGTATAAGACCCTCAATGAACCTGCAAACTCTCTCGTGGACTGTAGCAACCAGAGACGGTGAGTGTTTGGCCAATCGGTATAACGAATGACATACTCCGAAACGGTCATAGCACCCTGGCGCAAATGCTCAAACTCTGCGCGCCACGCATCTCTGAGGCTCTGGGGGACGAACTCTTTCATAAACATATCCGAGAACTAGGTCCAAGTCAGTGAAGCATCCTCGACCACACTGTCTATCTCATAACTATGCCACCAATCATAGGCAGCTCCCCGAAGCTGAAGGCAATAAAGAAAACCCCGCTGGACTCTACTATGCCCATAGTGCGAAGGAAACGGTGGCACTCCTCTAAAAATTCCAAGGCGTCACCCGTCGTCAGTCCACTAAAAATCGAAGGATCATACTTCTTGAACCTCTCCAACCTCCACTGCTCATCCTCAGAAGTAGTTGCCTCATCCATGGGCTGAACTGGCACTGTAGGCAGAATGAGAATGATCCCTGGGGCCTACCCAACTTGCACTTACTGCTCAGGAATACGGACGACGGAAGTCTGTGCTCCTCCTTCGGCCTGGGATGTGGCTGCAGCAAGGGGAAGCAACCCTGCCTGGGCTAATGTGGTGTACATGGTTATGAACTGAGCTAATGTCTCCTGAAGGGATGGCGTAGTAGTGGCAGTAGTAGGTGTGCCAGGAGCTTGGGCTCTGGCTGGATCTGCTGGCGGTGCCTCGGCGACAGCTCGTGTAGGTGCTCTGGCTGCAGCACGTGCGCGTCCTCGACCTCTACCCCGGCCGCGGCCTCCGACGGCTGCAGTAGGGGGCACAGGTGCCTAATCATCACGAGTAGCGCGTGTCCTCACCATCTGCGAGAGAATAGAAGATAGAAGTTTAGATTTGACATCAAAATATCGCATGGCAAGGAAATAAATTAAGGAAAGATTCTTCCTAAACGGTTACATAGCCTCTCGTAGATAAGTATAGACGTTTCCGTACCAACATAGACTCTAATAAACCGGCTTGTGTTCAGTGACTAATATGAACCTAGAGCTCTAATACCAACTTGTCACGACCCTAGTTCACCATCCGTGAACACGTCATGACGGCACCTAGTCACGAGGACTAGGTTAGCCTAATAATGCAAAAAATAACAACATTCTCGATAATAATAACTTAAGTACCAAGTAACTCAGAGAAATGTGTAAAATTTACCGCTTGGCACATACACTTTACGCTACAATTATGAACAAAATCCCAAAACCCGGAATCTCACGGGCAACATAGACTATAGAAAGTACATAGTAAGGATCTAACTCCGGAAATGTTTGCATCAATGAAATGCAGGAACAACTAACTAACTACAAGATGGAACATGAAGGAAACTCTTCGGTCAGCGGATGCTGCAGATATACCTCGAGTCTCCGCTAGATATCTCCACCTCGATGATAGTGCACCTGAGAGGAGGTACCTGGATCTGCACATGGAAAACATGCGCAGAAGAGGCATGAGTACACTACAGTGATACTCAGTAAGTGACAAGCCTAACCTCGGTTGGGTAGTGACGAAGAACAGTCAAGGCCCTACTGAGGTAAATATAATATGTAATGAGATAAAGAAAATCAGTATAAGTAACTCTACAGTGAGAATCTAAACAGAATAAATAAAGGAAGCAGCAGTTGGAAAAATGGAACAAACCAATACAAGGAACATTACTCACAATAGGAAATAATAACCGGGGATCTCTTCGGTATCCTCATCATATTCACTAGGGATCTCTTGGTATCCTAATTATATTCACTAGGGATCTCTTGGTATCTCGAGGATCTCTTGGGGTCCTCATTATATTCACAAGGGATCTCTTGGTATCCTGAGGATCTCTTGGTATCCTTATTATATTCACTAGGGATCTCTTGGTATCCCGAGGATCTCTTGGTATCCTCATTATATTCACTAGGGATCTCTTGGTATCCCGAGGATCTCTTGGTATCCTCATATTTTACAATCTCATGTGCCAGGGATCTCTTGGTATCCGACACCCTCAGCCCAGAACATATCAAGTGCAGGGGGATCTCCCGGGAGGCCAACTCGTAGTCCCAAAATAAATATGCATGTGGGATCTCCTGGGAATCAAACCCGTAGTCCCAAAGTAAATATGCGCAATCACACTCAAGAATATTCATAATGAAGCAAAACAATACGAGCAACAGGTAATTCTAGCCTAACATATTTCACAACGTGCAGTTAAGGCAATTTAAGCAAGTAGGCGAGCTAAATCAAACGAATATACCTCTATAATCTAGCATAAAATAAATTCACAATTTAAAATGCACAAGTAAGCAAGGAAATTCAATTTAAATGCTTCAAGTAAAAATGGATTTTTCCCAACAATTTGCTCAAGTACGCGCTTGTCACCCCACGCACGAGGTATTCAATTAACAAACATCATATCCTTAAGGGAAGGTCCCCCACACAAGGTTAGACAAGCCACTTACCTCGATCGGTTCCGAAAATCAACTTGAAATCACTCTTTTGTCACGAGTATCTGACTCCAAATGGCCCTAATCTATTCATATCAATTACATCTCGTGAATAACATCTCAAGCGATCAATTCTACTATTAAATTAACAGCAAAGACGAAATTTTAGGTACAATGACCAAAACGCCCCTCAGGTCAACATGGTCAAAGCCTAAGGTTCGAACGAAAATCCAGTTACCCATCCACGCACGAGTCCAATTATGTAATTAGTTTTGAAGTCGGACCTCGAATTGAGGTCTAATCCCCAATTTAGCAAAACCCTAGGTCCTACCCAATACACCCAAATTTACCTATTAAAACCTTTGATTTGATGTTCAAATTATGTAAAAAGGTGTTAAGGAGTGTAGAAAATGAGTTAGAAACCACTTACCAATTGTTTTGAAGAAGGAATATTGCTTAGAAAATTGCCTCTTAGGTGTTGGGTTTGAAAAGTAAAAAATAACTTAAAAATCCCGAGTGTACATACTCTCTGAACCTCCAGCGTAGACCGCGCGAGGGTGACGGCAGCCACGCTGGTGTAGCTGTAAGTTGCAGGTCTTCTAGGTCGGCACCGCGGGCTGCGTGAAGGTGACCGTGGCCGCGCGACTCACGCCGCGGACCGCGTGAAGGTGACCGCGGCTGCGCGGCTTACGCCGCGGACCGCACAAAAATGGACGTGGCTGCACGAGAGAAGCAGAAGGCTGCAATTCCTCTGAAGCTTGCAGCGCGGACCGCGCGAGGTTGACCGCGGCCGTACGGCTCACGCCGCGGACAGCGCGATCGTGACCGCGGCCACACGGGAACCTGCAGCTCGCACCCAACCCATAACATCTGGTGTTTTAAGTCTAAGACACTCCTGGAACCTACTCAAAACACACCCGAGCCCTCGGGGCTCCAAACCAATCATACACACCATTTCAAAAACATCTTACGAACTTGTCCATGCGATCAAATCGCCAAATAACATTATATACATTGGATCGAGCCTCAAACTCATGATTTTCTTCCAAATTTTCATAAGACATAAAATTCCCACTTCGGGTCCGAAACACGTCAAACAACATGCATCTCCAATCAAACTTTACAGAAAGTGCTCCAATTATATATAAGACTGGCATCGGGCACCGGAACCAATATACGAGCCCGATACCCCAGTCTTCTAATCAAATTTCATTTCCATTTTCTTTAATTAATTCCAGAAAATAATTTCACATAAAAATTCATTTCTTGAACTTGGGGCCTTGGAATCCTATTCCAGGCATACGCTCAAGTCCCATATTTTCCTACGGACCCTTCAGGACCATCAAATCACGGGTCCGGGTCCGTTTACCCAAAAAGTTGACCAAAGTCAACTTTTAATCGTATTAGTATCAAAATTCATCATTTTTCATACAAAATTTATGTTTAAGTTTTTTTATGTGCCAGGACTGCACACGAGATCGAGGCTACTCGAGAGGAGGTTTTTAAGGCCACGAAAGTATGGAATAGAGAATAAATATGTGATGACCCCATTGGGTCGTCACACCTTTGATCACAGGTCTTGCCTTAAATTTGTCAATAATGCCATCATCTTTCATTGTCCTCTTAAAGATCTATTTAGAACCCAACGGTTTATTTCCAAGAGAAAGATGAACCAATTTCCATGTATGGTTGTACAGTATGGATTCTATTTCACTATTAACTGCCTCTTTCCAAAACAACGATTCCTAGGAAGATATAGCTTTTGTAAATGTTTGAGGCTCATTTTCCAATAAGAAGTTACAAAATTGGTCCAAATGAAGGGGGCGTTCTTTGACGTTTGCTACGTCTTGGATCATCCTGATTAAGTGTACTTTCTTTTGTTTATTCCTGAGGTCGTTTAGATCATTCATCAATCGACTCACATTCCTTTTTATTCGGATATATATATTTTCAAATAACTCAGCATTATCTGATTCTATGACCATATTATTATGAATGTCGGAATTTCTGATTTATGAACCATAAATCGATATGCTTTACTATTAGTCACATATCCTATGAAAATCCAATCAACGGTTTTCAGTCCTATTTTTACCCTTTTGAGTTTAGGAACTTGCGCTTTTGTCAAACACCCACATACTTTAAAATAATTCAAGTTGGACTTTCTTTCTTTCCATTTTCCATGTGGAATGGATTGTTGTTTTGCTATGGGGTAGTCAATTTAGTATTCGGCTAGCCGTAAGAATTGCTTGCCCCTGCAAGTTCTATGGAAAATCAGAACTCATCAATAATGTGTTCATCATCTTCTTCATTGAAAAATTCTTTCTTTCCGCAATCCCATTTGTGTGTAAGGGGCCGTTGTTTGATTACTAATTCCATATTCTAAACATATTTGTTCAAAATGAGATTCATATTCACCATCACTTCTTATCATTTTGATTTTCTTGTTAAGTTGTGTTTCAACTTCACTTTTGTATCACTTGAATGCATCTATTGCTTAATCTTTACTATTAAGTAAGTAAACATAGCAATATTGAGTACTATCGTCAATAAAAGTTATGAAATACTTCTTTCCACCGCGAGATGGTATTGACTTCATGTCACAAATATCTATGTGAATTAAATCTAAAGGATTTGAATTCCTTTCAACTGACTTATAAGGATGTTTAACATACTTAGATTCCACACATACTTGACATTTTGATTTGTCACATTCAAACTTGGGCAATACTTCTAAATTAATCATTTTCCGTAAGGTTTTATAATTGACATGACCCAAACGTATATGCTATAATTCATTTGACTCACGTAAGTAAGACGAAGCTGAAACTTTATAATTATTTTCAACAACCATTACATTCAACTTGAAAAGGCCCTCGGTGAGGTAACCTTTCCCGACAAACATTTCATTCTTACTTATTAAAACCTTACCTGATACAAATATACATTAAAACCCATTCTTAACAAGAATTCCAGTAGAGACTAAATTCTTCCTAATCTTGAGAACATGAAGGACGTTGTTCAAAGTCACCACTTTGACGAAAGTCATTTTGAGAAATATCATCCCACATCCTTCAATCTTGGCCTTTGCAGCATTTCTATAGAAATCGTCTCAATGGGTCCAACCGGTGCACAAGTATCAAAAGCTTCTCTAACAGCACAAAAATAGCGAGTGGCTCCATAATCAATCCACCATTCTTTATGATTTCCCATAAGTTGCATTCAAAATGCATGACATAAGTTATCAACATCATCATGCTTTTCAACCATGTTTGTTTGAACCTTCTTCTTGTCTTTCTTTGGAGCACGACACTCCATAGATTTGTGTCCAGTTTTTTCAGAGTCGTAGCAGTTTTCACTGAACCCCTTCTTGTATTGGTTGTATTTCGGCCCAGAATCCCTCTTCCTCTTTTTTTCTCTTCAACAATATTTGCACCCATTATTATTGAGTTTCCACGGCCTCTCTTTTCAGCAGCTTTATTAACCTCTTCAATTCTCAAGCGAACAATGAGATCTTCAAGGGACATCTCCTTGCATGTGTGTTTTAAGTAGTTTTTGAAGCCCTTCCACCAAGGTGGAAACTTCTCAATCATCGCTGCTACTTGGAATGCTTCATTGAAGACAAGACCTTCAATGAAATTCATGTTAGTAAAAATACTAATATTACTACTTTCAACATCAATATTAATTTGATCTATACCTTCAGCAGGAGATCGTGCATAATCACTTGCAATTCCTGGACTTGGGTTATAACAGACTTGCTATCTACCATTTTATAGTCCAAAAACTTTGCAACAACAAACTTTTTCAATCCGGCATCTTCGGTTTTGTATTTATTTTCAAGCACAGTCCATAGTTCTTTTGACGTTTCCACGCCACCGTAGGCATTATACAAACTATCCTCCAGCCCCCTTAGGATATAATTCTTGCACAAAAAATCTGAACGCTTCCACGCCTCAATCATGAGACAACGTTCAGTTTCAAGAGTTTCATCGGACAGCTGATAAGTTAGGATTTTAACGTGTTTATGCCCCTACTTGCCTATGCTTTAAGCATAAATTGCTACAAAATAGTCCTGAAATTCTCGCAAATTGTGCTTGACTGCAGGTTTGATCGACAAATTGACTAAAAGTCAAATATTGGCTCAAAAAGGAGTGAAACATGCTCAAGTGTCAAAGATCAAGTAAAGTGAAGAAAAAAGGACCTAGTGCGGACCGCGTGAAAGCAACTGCCACCACACTAGGAGATTCAGAGGCATGGCATAATCAGGCTAATGGAAACGCGGTCGCGGTTGGATTCACGCGGTCCGCGTTCATGCTTCGAAGCCTCTTCACTCATTTGTGTGGTCCGTTGGAACGAGATTCAGGGAGGTTGTCAAAGAGCCTAGTCAAACCACGCGTCCCTCGGTTGTTGCTTCGCGATCCATGCCAGACCCCTTCCGCGGCCGCACTACTCATTTGCGCGGTCCGCATCCTCCAGTTCAGAGAGTAAAAATTTCCAAGTCAAAGAGACAGTGCGGTCGCAATTGCTTTTGCACGGCCCACACTGACCCCGTAGGGGTATTGTTGTCCAGTTTTTTCAGCCTAGTATAAATAGAACATATTACCATTTTTGGAAAATTTTTGTATTCAAATACGCAGTTGAGCACCTGGGAACGAGATTGTAGCCATTTTTCGCATTTTTGGTCTTCTTTAACAATAGATTATAGTAGTTTCTTCTTAGTAATTAATTAATATTTCTAGTTCTTCATCTATTTCTTCTATTTTTTCTTTAATTAGTGTAGCTAAACCCATTAGCTAGGGTTGTGGCTCAATCCTAGTGTGGGTAATTAATGGGTGTTGCCATTTAGGTTTAGATTGATATTGGGTGTTTGTTATATGGATTAATTTTATGTTTTTATCCATGAATTGGTGGTTGCGAATATTGATTCAAGCTTAGTGGGTTAACTCTTTTTGAGAAAGAGAGTCTACGACCCCAAAATTGACCCAACAAGGAATTGGGATGGACCCATGAGAAATGGTAGTCCCAATAAAGGGGTTAAATCTCGAGAGAGTAATCACGCTACTTGAACCCTAATTTCTTGGTCTAATAGGCCTATCCAATTGTCTCAAGAGAGTCAATTCGGCAAATCACTCTCTCTACCAAGAGGTGTGATAGTGCGTACAATTGTGCGTCGGTTATAGCATATGCCCCAAACATGTCAATCTATCCTTAGTAGTTTCTACCCGTTAGGTAACCACCTAGGAGATGCCACGACCATAGTGTCTTTCTCCCTATTAGATACAACTTAGTAATATTCTCTTAGCATAATCTAGCTTTAATCCTTAGTTTTATAACAGTATTTATAAATACAAAAACCCAATAATGTTTATAGTGACATTAGAAGTACAAACGCATCTCTAGGCTAGACAAATACAACTCCACTGCTAGCTCACTGTGGAAATTTGATCCCGAACACTATTTGGGTAAAAGCTATTGCTACCCGCTCTTCCTACCTTTGTGTTGCGTTGGTTTGGAAGCGATCACTTTTCGGTGCCGTTGTCGAGGAGCTTACGGTGTTGGTGTTGACTATTTGTTTAGTTAGTTTTGTGTTTTGCTTCTCTTTCCTTCTTGGATACTAATTTCGTTTGTGTCAATCACTCAGGTACACATGGCTCTTAATGCAAATGACCCTCTTGGCAATGTCATGGTGGGGGGGAGGTAGATTATGTTGATCAAGAAGAGGTTCCTAATTCTCAAGCTCCACGTAGAGGCCGTCTGTCCAATGCAAATGACAACAATCCTATCCCAGACCCTCCTCCTCCACCTCTAAGAGGGGCCCCAAGAGTTCCCCAAATTAAGGGTATGCAAGCGCTATTTTCCTCCCCGAAACTGGGCGAGGAACTTTCAATCACAAATGTCATGTTGACCTTGCTTGAGAAAAGAGGGTGTTTTATGGGCGCCTCCGATCAAAATGCCTACAAGAACTTGAAGGGGTTTGTAGATACATGTTGGGGGTAGCAAGCAAACAAATGTGTCCGAGGATGCTTTGAGATTGAGGCTTTTCCCATTTTTCTTCGAGGTAAAGTATTAGATTGGTTAAAAAGGCTCCCAAATTATTCCATCACAACTTGGGATAAGTTGGCAGATAAATTCAATGGTATGTTTTTCTCATCAAGTCACATGGTGGCACATCGGGATGAAATTTTAGACTTCAAGCAAGAGCCAATGGAACCTTTGCACGAAATCTGGGAGAGATATAAAAAAATTGTGAAGGAGTGCCCTAATAATGACATGACTGAGGCGATGATTCAGCAAACCTTTAATCGGGGCATCAACACCATGAATCAATGCATTGTGAACTAATTAGCCGGAGGAAAATTTATGAAACTTTCATACCAAGAGGCACGCGATGTACTTGATGAAATGGCCGACACCTCTTCGGCATGGCAAAACCAAGCAAATGTGCCCCAAGGTGACCCCACGGTCATCCATTTGCACAAGAAATTGCACGATCATGGCCAAGCTATTGCCGAGCTTACAACAACAACAAATCAATTGGCGAAGGCACAATTGCAACAGGTCCAAAACTTGCACCAAGTCAATGCAATGGAAGGTGTCTCGATGTTGAAAAGGAGGCAAAGAGGGCAACAACAACCTCAAGGTAATTGTGAGCAATTTGAAAACAACGATGATGGTGGTGGTTATTCGAGTAAGGGTTACAATGATCAAAGCAAGGAATATCAATACATCAATAACTACCAAGGAAATAGAGGAAATTAACAATGGTGTCCCCAAAGAAAATTGGGGCAATCATCAAGGCGATGGAAATTGGAATAGTAACAACCAACAACAAGGCGGTGGAAATTGGAACAGCAACGATCAAAGCAACAATTGGGGAAATCAACAATGTGGTAGTAATTGGAACAACAACAACCAAGGCGGAAATTGGAGTAATCAAGGTAACAATCAATGTAATTGGAATAGGAACAAAAATAATTGGAGCAACAACAATAAAGTAGGGTGAAATAATAGCGGAAACCAAGGCAAGTGGGGGCAAGGTTTTCAAAGGCCCCCATGTACCAACAATCGAACAATCCACCCTTTTTCCTTCTCAAGGTCTGAGTTCTTCTGGGAGTGATATGGGGAGAATTGAAGGTATGTTCGAGCAAATGATGAAAAGGAGCCAAGATTTTGATGAACAATTGGCTTCATATAACACATCTATCCGGAACTTGAAAGTGCAACTGGGTCAAATTTCTCAAGCTTTAAATACCCGCCCCAAGGGTGCCCTACCAAGTGATATGGTAGTGAACCCGAAGGGTGGGAACAACAACAGTATAATGGTGGTTACAACTAGAACCGAAAGAGATTTGTATCCAAGAAGATGTGGATCCATTGAATGATGAAGATGTGGTTGAAAAAAATGTGAACAATGATGTGCGGATTGATATTGATGATGAGGCCGAGGTGGAAACATAAGGCCGTGAACCCATCCAGGGAACACATGATTGATATCCGAGCCAGTGGTGCCCAAAGCCAAGGCACCTTTGCCTAGACCACCTAAACCTTATCCTCAACAGTTAGCAAAGCAAAAGAATGACAATAAATTTAAAAAGTTCATTGACATGATGAAGAGCCTCACAATTAATGTCCCTTTGTTGAGGCACTTGAGCAAATGCCAGGGTATGCAAAATTTATGAAAAATTTTATAACAAAGAAGAGATCAATGGAGTGCAAAACAATTAAGATGACTCATCAAGTGAGCGCTATTGTGTGTTGTATGGCCCCGAAACTTGAGGACCTTGGAGCTTTTGCTATCCCTTGCACTATCGGTAGTGTGGATTTTTCCAAGGCCCTTTTGTGATTGGGGGCTAGCATAAATTTGATGCTTTATTTGGTCTTCAAGACTTTAGGAATTGGGAAACCTAGGCCAACCTCAAAGAGACTTCAAATGGCGGATTGATCAATGAAGCGACCCTTGGGCATAATTGATGATGTTCTTGTCCATGCTGATAAATTCATATTGCCAGCCGAATTTGTCATACTGGTTTGTGAGGTAGACCTTTTTGAAGTGCCGATTATTCTTGGGAGACCATTCCTTGCTACAGGGAAAGCCTTGGTTGATGTTGAAACGAGTTAGTTGACATTCCGAGTAGGAGATGAGAAAGTGGTATTCCATGTTTGCAAATAAATGAGGCAACCCAATAGCACGGAGGTGTGTTCATTTGTGGACATTGTCTAGCTGTGATAGTGGATGACACAAGTTCCATGGTAAATGTTGAAGATCCTCTTGAAGCCGTGCTTCTTAATATGGGTGTCGATGATGATGCTAGTAGAGTGGAGAGCGTGAAAGCATTGCAGGTATGGGTTCATATTCATATAAGCCTAGGAAGTTATCTTTGGATCTTGAAAATCGCAAAACTCCACCAACAAAGCCATTGATTGAGGAGCCAACGGTGCCACTTTATGGTGGAAAAAGGTATAGTATTGGTCACAAGATTTCTAAGCATGGAATATAGGTAGACAAGGCGAAAATTGAGGTGATTTTGAGGCTTCCTCCACCTACTTATGTAAAAGGGGTGAGGAGTTTTCTTGGGCATGCCGGGTTCTACCGGTGGTTCATCAAATATTTCTCGAAGGTCGTGAATCCACTTTGCAAGTTGCTAAAGAAAGATGCCCAGTTTGTTTTTGACAAAAAATGCATAGAGGCCTTTGAAATTTTAAAGCATAAGTTGAACATAACTCCTATCATTACCACACCCAATTAGAGTTTGCCCTTTAAACTACTGTGCGATGCAAGTGACTTGCGGTGGGGGTGGTGTTGGGTCAACGAATTAGCAAAATGTTTCATCCATTGTACTATGCAAGCAAGACTATGACTGAAGCTCGACGTAATTATATGGTGACGGAGAAGGAATTGTTGACTATTGTATTTGCCATGGAGAAATTTAGGCCGTATCATATGGGGTCTAAGGTGATTGTGCACACAGACCATGCCGCCTAGAGGTATTTGATGACCATAAAGGATTCCAAGGCAAGATTGATGAGATGGGTATTAGTTCTCCAAGAATTTGACTTAGAAATAGTGGACCGAAAGGGAAGTGAGAAACAAGTTGCGGATCATTTGTCTCGGTTGGAGGAAGAAGGGAGACCATGTGACAGCCTTGAAATAAATGATACATTCCCCGATAAGCAACTACTTTCTGTGTCAATGTGTGACATTCCATGGTTCGTGGACATTGCCTACTTCATTGTGACTGGAATTGTCCCATGTGAGCTCTCTTCCAACCAACGGAAGAAACCCAAGCGAGATTATTTGTATTTTTATTGGGATTATCCATACTTGTTTAAAATTTGCACGGATGGTGTGATTAGAAGATGTATCCCGGAAGGTGAACAATTGATCATTTTGGAGGCTTGTCACTCCTCCCCCTATGATGACCATCATGGAGGGGTGAGAACGGCTTCAAAGGTGTTGAGTTGCTGTTTCTATTGGCCGACATTGTTTAAAGATGCTAGTAATTTGGTAAACATATGTGATGCGTGCCAAAGAGCCGACAAAATCTCAAAAAGGGATGAGATGCCCCTCAATACGATTCTTGAGGTGAATATTATTGATGTTTGGGGTGTCGATTTCATGGGTCCTTTCGTGAGCTCTTGTGGGAACACTTACATTCTCGTGGCGGTGGAATACGTCTCAAAGTGGGCTCAAGTCGTGGATTTACCGAAAAATGAAGCCCGGAATGTTGTGGAATTTTTGAAAAATATTATCTTCACAAGGTTTGGCATTCCTCATGCTATCATTAGTGATGGGGTTCCCACTTTTGCAGCAAGGATTTTGATTCATTGCTTGCCAAGTATGGAGTAAATCACAAAGTGACTACCCCCTATCATCCTCAAGCTAGTGGCCAAGTGGAAGTTTCTAACCGAGAGATAAATATCTTGTCAAAAATCGTCAATGCAAATTAAACCGATTGGTCTAAAAAGCTAGATGATATGGGCCTACCAGACCGTGTGCAAGACCCCAATTTGTATGTCTCCGTACTGGTTGGTATTTGGGAAAGCAAGTTACTTGCTGGTGGAGTTGGAACACAAAGCTATGTGGGATTTGAGACAGTTGAACTTGGAATGGGATGTTGCGGTGAATCTCTGTGTTGAGCAACTTAATGAGCTTGATGAGTTTAGATTTCATGCCTAATCCAGCTCGTCCTTGTATAAGGACAAGATGAAGTATCTTCACGACAAATATGCTCGGGGGAAGGAATTAAAAGTTGGTGATAAGGTTCTTCTTTTCAACTCCCGGTTGAGGTTATTTCCGGGAAAGCTCAAGTTAAAGTGGAGTGGGCCATCCGAAGTTGTATGTGTGACCCCGTTTGGTGCTCTTGATCTCAAGAAAAAAAACTGTGAAGTTTTCCGAGTCAATGGGCATCGTGTCAAGCATTATTTGGGGAAGTTTGATGATAGCCACGTTGTGGCACTCATTCATTTGAAGTGATGTGTTGGTAACCTGCATCATGCCGCGACGTTAAATCAGGCGATTCTTTGGCGGCAACCCATGTCTTTTTTTCTTTCTCTTTGATTTTCTTTGTAGTTTAGGATTTTTGAGCTAATTGTTTGTGAGATGTTGCAGGAGTTGTGTTGATACAATGCAAAACTAAGAGGAAAAAGTGCACACTCTCTGAAGTTTGCTAGTGCGGCCGCAGTGCAGTTTGTGCGGCCTGCAGTGGCATGAGTTGAACAAGATACTCTCTGGAGTTTGCGTCGCGGCCGCAGTCCTGTTAGCACGGTCCGCGGTGGAACTACGCACCGCATTGCATTTTTGTGTGGTCTGCGTAGGTTGCATACTAATGGGTCACACAAACAGACCCAGCGCGGTCCACGGTCCGCAATCGCTTTTGTTCGGTCCTGCTGGTAGGTGAGTACGGGTCCCACTGAGTATCTATAAATAGAAACCAATGGTCTCATTTTACCCTTTTCGAACCTTGAAAACTCAAAGCCCCAATATTACTATTCATCCCTCTTCTAAGACCGCAATTCTTGTTTGCTTGGATATATTGCATTCATTCTTCATAATCCTGGTAACATTTCATGCACTCTTGCTTAATTGATTCAATATTTTCATTTTAATTGTCCACCAGTAGTTTGTAACTTCTTGGTATTCATTTTTTTTGTTCGAATTGTTAGTCTAGAGTAGATTTCATGTAAGTTTAATGTGATTGAGGATTGAGTAACTGAGTAGGGACAAGTAGGTGTAAGAATGTGAACAATAATGGAAGAAAACATGAAACCCTAACCTAGTTCCTTAATTCTGGCTCAGTGCGACCCGCAGTCGCCTTAGCGTGGTCTCCGTAGCCCTGACGCGGTTCGCTGTCCCCTTTTGCATGGACCGCAGTGCCCAACTTGGCTGAAACCTACCTTGCTTCTAGTGCAACCGCATTGCATTTCACACAATCCGCGCTGGATCACCGCGACCCTCTTTCGTGCGGACCACTGTGGGGGATTCAGAGAAGAATTTTTTGGGCCTTGTTCAGTGCGGCTTTCGGTCGCCTTAGCATGGTCCGTGGTGCCTCCAACGCGACCAACTCCTGATGGTGCGGTCCCCGGTGCCTGATTCTACAACAATATCTGCAACATTTCCTTCTATTGTCTACAACTTTAATTTGTTTACATGATTACAACTGATAATTTTAGATGTTTTTGCTTGCAGATAATGGTAAAACTGCGAGGAAGAGGTACCAAACAACCCGGCCAAGGTGAATCCTCCCGGGGAGGAAAAGGGAAACAAGTTAAACTCACTCGCCGGCCTAAACTGGAAAATAAGGAAATAAATTGTTATAGATGATAACCAATCAGGGAATGAGTACGTACCCTCTCAAGACCTCTCTTCTGACATAGGGCCAACACCCTTAGTCCCAGCTTCACCTACTTCCCAAGCTCCACAACATGTACCTTCTGAGTCGTCTGATGGCTCAGCAGCAGGCATTGGTGAATACTCCACCTCCCCCGCAGCTTCAGTATCTAGGGAGAGTGCAGAGGGTAGTACTAATAGTGATGATGAGGTATCGGATAGTGGTATGCCTCAGGTTGGGGGTGTGGAATGAACTAGAAAACTTGAGGTCTGGGAAGATCAATTTGTCAGTCAAGTGGTATTTCATAAGTTTAGGGAATGGTGGTCAGTACGAAAATTGATTCCAGAGAGGAGTATCATCACAAGTGACCTACTACCCTTGCTTCCAAATGTTCATAGACAGTTTCATACTAGAGTGGGATGGGAGCATTTTCGGGATGATTTAATAGATGCCAATGAGCACATGGTGAAGGAGTTCGACTGCAATGTGGCCCATATCAAAAAGGGCTCAATTATGACCAAAGTGCAAAACATAAATGTAATGTTCTCTTGGAAAGCTTTCAATGCATACTTGGGGTTTGATGATGAGGATGAGACCCAGTACAATGGGAATTTGGCAATGGGTGAAGCCATAGGTAGCTAGGTATATGGATCACGGGGTACTGTTCCAAATTGGATACAAGCGGGAGTGAAGATTGTCCGAAGAACATTGAACTTTCAAGCCAGGGGGTGGTTGACGTTTGTGTGCAACCGACTTAATCCTACGGCCCATGATCAAACTATCCCTTTTCCCCGTGCATTTTGATAGCTTCTATCATAGCGGGCTTCCCTATCAATATGGGAAATGTGTTGCACCGGGCCATTACTTCGATGGGGGTTGATAGTGATCGGAACTACCCGTTTCTTAATACTCTCACCATGTACTTCCAGGATTTGAAAGTAAAAAAGTAGTTCTATGATGTGAAGGTAAGACCAGTGGCTCCATTCTCATGGTTTAACATACGGGGGCCTGACAACCCGAAGGACAAGAAGTACGAGCCCCTAACTTCTGCCCCAACTGGCCAGTCTGAGGAGCCATTTGTGGTAGAGTCTTCTGTTGAGCCTTCCACCGAGCTTCCATCTGTGTTTTTTGCCACTATTAGTGATGACTTACCTCTAGGACCATCCTCCACGGTTGTACCCACCACTTCAACTGGCCTGGGAGTTCTTTCCTCCCGGGCTCATCCTTTCACGGCCCAACAGTTGAACAACTAGATATCAGCTGCGACATCCAAGTTGTCTACATTGTCTGCCACAGTTGAGGCCCAACCAGCACCTCCCATAACTCATATTCCTCAATACATTGAGGATACACTGAAGCAGCTCCTAAGACAACCAGGAGAAGATTATGAGAACTCAGGACACATTGGCTAGGGCGGTGGATTCGCATAGCAAGGCTTTGAAAGAGCTTGCCAAGGAGCATAAGAAGATGAGAAAGTCAAGGGCTGCCAAGGAGTCGGTGAAAGTACTAAGGAGTAAGGACTGATGTGGACAATCTATTGGCAGACCAGATGCCTGTAGACTTGCTATTCATGGATCTAGCCCCAGTAGAAGCACCAGTACCACAACCACAACCACAACAAGAGCAGGAGAAGGCACCCAAACCTCTAAGGAAAAAGAGGAAGCTTCCCAGTTCAGTTGGTGCAGTTATCGAGCTAGCGGACCCACAGGAGGTCTCTTCCAATGTTGCACCTATCATTCATCCGGTCCACGAGCACAGCCCAGTCCCAGCAGCTGAGTAGCAGGAGTTCGGGAACCAGTCTGAGGTTCCCGTACATACGGAGGACTTGGGGACCATTAATGACCCATGCAGACGGACCAGTCTTAGGGAGCTTCTATATCCTTTCTTGTGACTTTTTAGTGCTTATTTTGATAGTTGGCACTGGGGACAATGCCAACTCTTATTCGTGGGGGTGCGCCCTACTTTTTATTTATCTGGATAACTGAATATATTTGACTTAGTCTATGTTTCTATGATTTTTTTATTTTGGTTTGTACATAACTTTACATTGAGCTACTTTTCTCGTACTCGTTATTCTATCTTTGGTTTGTATATAATTTTTGGTCTGTATATAAAGTTACAACTCAATATATATTCATCCTCGTTGTATATTCTACCCCTTATTGTACATATTCATTTTGTTTTCTATTGTCGCAAAATTTTTCCATTTCTAGCTTTGTAGATAGGCTCGTAGCCTTTCGTTTTGTTTTTGGCGATTCCAATAAACCCTTAGTTTTCTTAATGCCACGGTTCTTTTCAAGGGTGGAGTATTGTGCGAACCAGGTGGCTCTTTCTTTTGTTTTTGATAGATGTAGTTAAGGGTACCTCAAGCAAAGCTTCACTTGGACCTAGCGCATTTGACTTTGATCCCATGGTCGAAGACATAATGTTATGCTTAGGATGGTGAAAGTTGTGGCTCTAATAATGTTGCGTTGACCAATCAAGCATCATGTGATCTTTTCAGACCATTGTGTGCTTGAATCATAACTAAGTCATTGTGGGCCCTCGACTCGATGTCTTCAGCAATCCCCTTGTGTGTGTGGTGAGGAATTGAATTGTGAATCCAAGTCCCAAGCCAATGGTCTATAACTTGCCCTGAATGTTTGTTGAGACGAAATCCTAGGTGAAATTTGACTTGAGATGTGATAATAGGCTCCCCTTGATCCAAATGTTAAGTTGAACAATTCCATAGCCTACCAATGAGATGATCCATACTTAATCCTTTTGAGCCTTAAACCTTTTTCTTTCAAGAACCAATGCTACAAGCCTATACCCGTTATAAATGATTACCCTCTCTTGGCACCAAAATCTTTCCTTGAGTAATGGCAAATGTCTAAGTTTGAGGGAGATAGGGGGAGAGAGACAAAAACGGAACCAAAGTGGTAAAAGGTACAAAAGAAAAAGAAAAGGAAGACAATGAAAAAGAAAGAAAATAAAAAGGCAAAAAGAAAGCCCAATGTGAAAAAAAAAAGAATAAAAAGGGATTCATAGAAAGACATAAAGTGAAAAAGGTATGGAAAAAGTAGAAAAAGGAGAAATGCTTTGAATTGCATTAGAAAGAGTGACAATATGTCTCTTTAACCCCTTGAAATGAAGTGAAATACTCAAAAAGAGTCAAGAGAGTTGTGCCAAAATGAATCAAAATAAGTGCTTAAGGGAAGATTGAACTCCGCTTATATAAATACATGTCCTACCCTTACCCAAAAGCCTTCACAGTGACTCCACAAAAGCCCCATTTGATCTTGAGTTGAAGGGAAGCTACATTGGTGGATACTTACATAAGGGGCAAGCATATGGTACCTAGAGCCGGACTTGTGACCTTCTTCTTGAGAGAGATGAGTGAAATTCCATTAAGCTCAGTTTGTGTGTAAATACTTAAAAGGTAAGGTTCGCTTTGGGAGAGTTGAGGATGTGGGAGTTTGGGTTCCACAATGACCAAAGTAATTGAGAGTTTTTTAATGAAATGTGTCAACTCTTGATGCTCTTATGTCATACTTGATCTATGGTTTTTCAAAGTTAAATGTGTTAATGATGCATTCGTATTGAAGGCAATTGTTAGTCCCAATTGATGCTTGTTGAGGGTGCTTTAGGATAGCTAGAATTACTTGGATTTTCCTTTAAGGAGGTTGGTCTTATTTTGTTTGCTTGAGAACAAGCAAAGATTTAAGTTTGGGGGAGTTGATAAGTTAGGGTTTGAACGTGTTTACGCCCCTACTTGCCTATGCTTTGAGTTTAAATATCTACAAAATAGTCCCGAAATGCTCACAAATTGTGCTTGACTGCAGGTTTGATCGATAAAGTGACAAAATATCAAATACCGGCTCAAAAGCGAGTGAAACCTGCTCAAGTGTCAAAGATCATGTAAAGTGAAGAAAAGAGGACCTAGTGCGGGCCGCGTGAAAGCAACCTCCACCGCACTAGGAGATTCAAATGCATGGCATAATCAGGCTAATGGCAACGCGGTCGCGGTTGGATTCACGCGGTCTGCATTCATGCTTTACAGCCGCTTCACTCATTTGTGTGGTCCCCGTGAACGAGATTCAGAGAGGTTGTCAAAGAGCCTAGTCAAACCACGCGGCCGAGGTCATCGCTGCGCGGTCTGTGCCAAACCCCTTTCGCAGCCGCACTACTCATTGTGCGGTCTGCGTCCTCCAGTGTAGAGAATGAAATTGCCCATAAAGGTGCATTCAATCCACCATTCTTTAGGATTGCCCATAAAGTTACATTCAGAAAGCATGACATAAGTTATCAACATCATCATGCTTTTCAACCATGTTTTCTTGAACCTTCTTCTTGTCTTTCTTCGGAGCACGACACTCCATAGATTTGTGTCCAGTTATTTCACAGTCGTAGCAGTTTTCACTAAACCGCTTCTTGTTTTGGTTGTATTTCGGTCCAGAATCCCTCTTCCTCTTTTTGTTCTCTTCAACAATATTTGCACCCATTATTATTGAGTTTCCACGGCCTCTCTTTTCAGTAGCTTTATTGTCCTCTTCTATTCTCAAGCGAACAATGAGATCTTCGAGGGACATCTCCTTGCGTGTGTGTTTTAAGTAGTTTTTGAAGTCCTTCCACCAAGGAGGCAACTTCTCAATCATCGCTTCTACTTGGAATGCTTCATTGATGACAAGGCCTTCAATGAAATTCATGTTAGTAAAAATACTAATATTACTACTTTCAACATCAATATTAATTTGATCTATACCTTCAGCAAGGAGATCGTGCATAATCACTTGCAATTCCTGGACTTGGGTTATAACAGACTTGCTATCTACCATTTTATAGTCCAAAAACTTTGCAACAACAAACTTTTTCAATCTGGCATCTTCGGTTTTGTATTTGTTTTCAAGCACCACGTCTGTAGGCATTATACAAAGTATCCTCCAGCCCCCTTAGAATATAATTCTTGCACAAAAAATCTGAACGCTTCCACGCCTCAATAATGAGAAAGCGTTCAGTTTCAGGAGTTTCATCGGACAGCTGATAAGTTAGGATTTTAACGTGTTTATGCCCCTACTTGCCTATGCTTTAAGTATAAATTGCTACAAAATAGTCCTGAAATTCTCGCAAATTGTGCTTGACTGCAGGTTTGATCAACAAATTGACGAAATGTCAAATATTGGCTCAAAAAGGAGTGAAACATGTTGGAACATATGTATATGTTCATATTTATATGTTTTGATAATTGACAAACCGATTTAAATGGAAAATAACATATGCCAAATAAATGTGAGTTATTATTGAATACACTTTAATTGATATTTAACTAAAGTGTATTTATTTTGTAGATATGCAAAAGCATACAAGGGGGAAGATAAAGAATTGATATGCAAATTTACAATGCGCATAGAGGAAGAAAAGGATATGCGACATTATTTTAAGTGGATAAGAATTGGAGTCCAAGAAGTTCAAGACAAGATCAAGAGAAGATATGAAGCAATGAAAATAAATGAAGACCTTTTGTTGTGTCTTATTTATATTGTCTTTATTGTGATCTTGATCCGACTTTAAGTTTGAGTCTTGGCTTCTCTCATAAAATGATTTTACAATGCATATCATAAAATGATTTTACAATATATGCATATCATAAATGATTTTAATATATAGGCATATCATAATCATTTTTACAATATATGCATATCACAAATGGTTTTACAATATATGCATATCATAAATATTTTTATTGCATTTAAAACAAATTGGTTTTAAATGTTATATAATAAATAGTTTCAATACATTTAAAACAAAATGATTTTAAATGTTTTTATTGATCCGGAATGGTCATTACAATTGTTTTTCATGTTTAAGATATTTATAATATTTAATATCTTCAAACAAAGCTTTGAAAAATATTTTATAACTTATTTTTAATAAGTTAGTTGCTTTAAAAACGGACCATTTCCGCAAGGCAAGATAGACGAATATCTAATATTGGATAGTCGACTATCCTGATGACCGTTGCCAAGATAGTCGAATATCTATATCAGATAGTCGACTATCCTGATGACCGTTGCCTAGATAGTCGAATATCCTCAAGATAGTCGATTATCTAACAGATTTTCAGAATCTGTCTTTATGACTTTTGCAACGGCTAGGAGTGATTTTGGAGCTATAAATACACCCCAAAATCACTCATTAAACACACAACTTCTGATCTAAACATTCATAAGCTTTCAAATACTTTCAATATCATTTTTGATCATCTTTATCACATTTTGAGAGCCAATTCTTTGAATTTATTGTTGTGTTCTTGAGCGTACTTGTTTACTCATATCTACTCTATTAAGAGAGTCTTGTTTAAGTGAGTGTTAAGTGTCTTTATACACTTGAAGGGAAGTTTATAATTCCTTGTTGTAAGAAGGAATATTTTATTCCTTCGTGTGAAGTCTTGGAGTGTTGTATCTTCGAGAAAGGTTGTTTGAGACTTGTGTGACTCAAGCTCTCAAGTTGTAACGGTTTGTTAGGCACCCGTAAGCTTAACAGTGAAGTCTTGGGGTGAGGTATCCTCGAGCAAGTGAAGTCTTAAGGTGCGGTATCCTTGAGCAAGTGTAACGGTTTGTTAAGCACCCGTAAGCTTAACGAAGTTAGTGGAAATCTCGAGAGAGTCTCTCGGGGACTGGACTAGCCACGGGTTGTGGTGAACCAGGATACACTGGTGCGTTCGTTCTTATTTATTTACTTATCGCACTTATTTATTTCCTGCAATTTTTAAATTCCGCAAGTTTACGCTAATTTTTATTATAACGCTATTCACCCCCCCCTCTAGCGTTAAGCTTATTTTCTAACAATTGGTATCAGAGCCTAACTCTCTGAAAGACTTAACAGTTTGAGAGAATCTTTCTATGGCTTCTACTAGTAGTGCTTTTGCAGGAATAGGTGAAGGTCACTCTACCTTTTTGCCTCCAATATTTGATGGAAGCAATTACACATATTGGAAAGATCGGATGAGAATCTTCATCAAATCAAGCAACTTTCGTCTATGGCAAATCATCGAGTATGGTGAGCAAATGACGACTAAAGTTGGGGAAGCCATGGTAAGTAAATACAATACCAAGGCAATCAATATGTTGTATAGCGCTTTGAATCACGAGGACTATCAGAAAATTTCCCACTGCAAAACTGCTAAAGAAATGTGGGATAAGCTTGAGGACACTTATGAAAGTACGCCTCAAGAAGCGGACAGCTCATGTGATGAACCTACCGCCGCATTGAGTCTCGTGGCAAACGAAGAAGAGGTAAGTACATCTAACTCTCACTCGCTTGAAGAATTACAAAATGCCTATGATGAATTGTATGGTGAATTTGTTAATGCTTCCAAAATGATAAAAGATTTGAATAAAACACTTTCTTTGCAGAAAACACTTTCTTTGCAAGAAACAGATTTTCAGAAAACACTTTCTTTACAAGAAATAGATTTTGAAAAATTGACTAATGAAAATGGTGTTCTTAAAAATAAAATTGAAATTTTAGAAAAATAAAATAAATTTTTGGAAAATGACATTGTTGATTTTAAAAATAAGATCAAGGAATTGAATGAAGCTTCTTCAATTGATAAATGTTCTATTTGCTTTTCTTGTGATTCCTTGAAATTAGAGAATTTGGAACTTAGGAACACTCTAGAAAAACATAGTATAAATGCTCCGAAAATAGTTGAAGAGATTAAGAAGAAAATGCCTAAGAAAAATAAAAGGAGTAAAAAGAATAAGAATCCTGTTAGAAAGTATGATGCACCACCTAGAAATAATTCTAGGATTTGTTCAAGTGAGCCTAGAAATAATCATCTAAGGCAACCTGGAAATAATTCTAGGAATGAGTCTAGAATTAACCATTTTAGACCACCTAGAAACGATACTAGATTTTTTAATGAGTCTAAAAATAATCTCTTTAGACCATCTAGAAACGATTCTAGGGTTTCTGTCAATGAGTCTAGAATTAATAACTTTAGACCACCTAGAAACGATTCTAGTAATTGTGCAAATGAATCCAGAAATAATTATTCTAGACCGCCTAGAAATAACTCTAGGAATTTCAACGCTCCTAGGAATGATGACTTTAGATCACCTAGAACGTATTTGGCACAACCTAGGCATATGCACAACCCGAATGTTGTATGTCACTACTGCAACCGGGTAGGACACATAGCACCCACATGTTTTGCAAAACATAGGGATTTATCTTTTGGCTATGATTATTATTTGCCTAACCCCCAAGGACCCAAAAGTATTTGGGTACCAAAAACCTATTTTTAGGTACTTTTGCAGATGTGCTTAAGCACGAAACCTCATTGCATTAAGGGGGAATTTCGGTTAGTTATCCTTTTTGATAAAAACTGAATTGTTGATATGTGCAAGCAACCGATATTAACATATTTGTTGTTAATTTGGTTCTTATATTGTTGAAATGTTTGATGTGCTTAATCGTAATAGTTGGTAAGTTAACAATTGAGATATCCTTGTTAACAATTAATATCAATTATCTTCGTTGATTCATATGTTGAAAATTTGTTGTTAAACAACAATTGGTATCAATTATAAAATGATTGATCCATGTTTTGATAATTATTTTTGATATCAATTATTCTTATTAATTCATGTTTTGATAATCTTCTAAAATAACAATTGGTATCAATTAGAAATTGATCCTTGTTAGTTATTTTTTTGTTAAGAATCTAATTGTTGATAAGTGTTAATAATTAGTATCTTTTTGATAAAAATAACCTTTGAAATGTTTGTGCAACAATTCATATGTATTAACTGTTAGCATATTTTTTTTCAAAAAAACTTTTCACTCATGTTTTTGATGAATGTTTTTTTTGGTCTGAAAAATAATTGATATATTCCTGAAATAAATGATTCATGTTTTTAACAATTGATAAAAGTATTTCTGTTAAAAATTGACTCTTGATGAATATATCTTTTGGTCTGAATAATGGTTGATATATTTTTCAAAATTTGATTTATGGTTTTAATAAAACTGTTGATTTGTTATATATTAACAGTTGACATTTTTTTGGTAATTTGTTTTACTAAAAATAACAAATTAGTATCACTGTTAATAAAATAACATTTGATACATTTGTTATGTTTTCCAACAAATGGTTTTATCATTGTTTTATAACAATTGGTATATCCATGTTGTGTTGGTATGTCTTAATAATTTTTATTGATGATATTATGTTTGGAGCAACTAATAAATTTGTATGCAAGGAGTTTTAAAATTCATGACTAGCAAAATTTGAGATGTCAATGATGGACGAGCTAAATTTCAACTTGAGGTTGCAAGTGAAACAAATGAAAGAGGGAACTGTCATTTGTCAAACTCAATATTGCAATGAGCTGCTAAATCTATTTGAAATAAGCAACACCAAAGCAATGGCCACTTCAATGAATTCATATGACCGTCTTGACAGAAATGTGAAAGGTAAGGAGAGCAATACCAAGAATCACAAAGGTATGATCATTCCTTACTTTACCTTATTGCTAGTAGACTTGATATAGTATTTAGCGTTTATTGATATGCTAGATATAAATCATGTCCAATGAAGTATTTAATGCGGTTAAACGTTGATCTAAATGCATACATCTTAGGTTGCACTTATATTTTGAATATTACTGACTTGAGCGTCGGAGACGCGTATCTTCTTTTGCAGGTATCGCCCTAAAGACAGGGGGAACCAAGATAAAGTTTTAATTCAAGTCAATATTATTTTTTGCTTGGCTTGTGAATTTGGAAATGGCATATTTATTTTGATAAAATTATGTTCATAAAATTATGATATATATTTTTACCAAAAATATAGTTTATTTTTAAATAAACGAATTCCATAAAATGAAAATTATTTTTCCAATATTTTCTGCTTAAACGATTTTTCAAAATCGTCGAAGTTAATCGACTAACTAGAAGTTATTCGAATAACTTGATTATCCAGAAAATCAAGCTATTTCTCAAGATATTCGACTAACCAGAAGTTATTCGAGTATATCTGTTTCCAGATATTCGACTATCCTAGAAGATATTCGAATATAGTTCCCAGATAGTCGACTATCTAAAAAGATATTCGACTATCCTCGGTCAAATTTCAAAAATCTGACCGTTTTATAGCCGTTCCAATCAGTCCAAAAATCTGATTTTTGTCATTCAATGCTATGTTTTCTTGAACTCTATAAATAGGAATAGTGTGTACTCTTTGTTTCACACCAAAATCATTCTTGTTCAAGAATTCTCTTCAAAATTATATTCCAAATCCCAAAAGTTCTTCTTGCCTACAAATCTCAATGGCAAATAGAAGTTCTAAACGTTCTCGTGCCGGAAAGAATATCCCTTCTTCTTCAAATCCTCCTCCATCTCTACATTGTTATGATGATGGATCCGTTCTTTGGTTTGAACAAGAAAATGAGCTTCAACGTTTTATTAGAAACTTTGAAAATCGAGATATTCTTCCACCTCGATTCACAACCGCAAGATATCTAGCGGATTCTAATCACTCCAATATACTTCTACAAAGTTCAATCATTGACTTTGTTTATTTGAAGTATGATTTTATTCATCCTCTTTTGATTCAAGCCTTCTATTCGAATCTTAAGAAAGATGAAGATGGAGTTCTCTCTACCAAAGTTAATGGTATTCCTATTCTTCTAAGTGAAGAAAATATTCAAGCTATCACAAATCTTCCTCGTGATGGCCAAGACATCGAACAATTTACCGGTGTCGAAAGGAATACTCTATGATGAAAATGTCCTCTTCAACCTTATTGGAATTGGACAATTTGAATTTACTCAAGAGCAAAAGAGAGCTCCTATTAAAGGAATTTTTCCGGAATTTCGTTTGATTCTTTATGTTGTCACTCGGATTCTTAAACCGAGAAAAAGCAATCACACGACAATTGGCCGTGAAGATGCAAAAATCATGCATGCTATTATTTCCAAAGCACGCATAAATTGGTGTAAATTTGTTCTTACACATATGTTTGATTCAATAGGAAGTGACAAACCTCCTCCTTATGCATTACTTATAATGCATCTTCTTGAAGCGTCTCAAGTCAACACCAATGTTGGTATCAAGAAAACTCGTACCAAATATTGGGAAATTCAAGAGACCTCTTTTCATGGCCATAATCAATCACATGATCAAATTCAAAATCCTCCTCCAATTCAAGCTCGTCGTCCTCGTGCTCAACCGGATATGTCTCAAGCCATCTTGGATCAACTTGTCTCTCTATCGACTTCAATTAATCGAATCGATAGTAATGTGTCTCGCACGGAAAGAAATGTGCGTAGGCTTAGTGACGAAATCCACGGATATTTTGACCATGTCAATTATTCGTATTCTCACGTCTATTCCGCAAGTACTTCTAGCGATGACGATGATTTCGACGACGATGAAAGTTCTTGATTTGTATTTTCATTATTTGAATTGTATTTTCATTATTTGAAACGTATTTTCATTTATTGTAATGTATTTTCAATTACTCTTATTGTAATTTTTCTTCTTCATTAATGAAATTATCCTTTTTGTTAATGTCAAAAGGGGGAAGATTAAGGGTATATGCATATTTATCCTTTTTTCATGCTTTTGGGAAGATAAATGGTATATTTATTTTCCATGCATTGGGGAAGATAAGGGTATATGCATACTTATTTATTTATATGCATATTTATTTGTTTTAAATATTTATTGCATAAATTGAGGGGGAACTCAATAATAACTTGTCTTATATTTGGCATAGTTTTTATAAAGGGTATATGCATATCCCCATGAAGGTTTGCCATTATCAAAAAGGGGGAAATTGATGGAACATATGTATATGTTCGTATTTATATGTTTTGATAATTGACAAACCGATTTAAATGGAAAATAATATATGCCAAATAAATGTGAGTTATTATTGAATACACTTTAATTGATATTTAACTAAAGTGTATTTATTTTGTAGATATGCAAAAGCATACAAGGGGGAAGATAAAGAATTGATATGCAAATTTACAATGCGCATAGAGGAAGAAAAGGATATGCGACATTATTTTAAGTGGACAAGAATTGGAGTCCAAGAAGTTCAAGACAAGATCAAGAGAAGATATGAAGCAATGAAAATAAATGAAGACCTTTTGTTGAGTCTTATTTATATTGTCTTTATTGTGATCTTGATCCGACTTTAAGTTTGAGTCTTGGCTTCTCTCATAAAATGATTTTACAATGCATATCATAAAATGATTTTACAATATATGCATATCATAAATGATTTTAATATATAGGCATATCATAATCATTTTTACAATATATGCATATCACAAATGGTTTTACAATATATGCATATCATAAATATTTTTATTGCATTTAAAACAAATTGGTTTTAAATGTTATATAATAAATAGTTTCAATACATTTAAAACAAAATGATTTTAAATGTTTTTATTGATCCGGAATGGTCATTACAATTGTTTTTCATGTTTAAGATATTTATAATATTTAATATCTTCAAACAAAGCTTTGAAAAACATTTTATAACTTATTTTCAATAAGTTAGTTGTTTTAAAAACGGACCATTTCCGCAAGGCAAGATAGTCGAATATCTAATATTGGATAGTCGACTATCCTGATGACCGTTGCCAAGATAGTTGAATATCCATATCAGATAGTCGACTATCCTGATGACCGTTGCCTAGATAGTCGAATATCCTCAAGATAGTCGACTATCTAACAGATTTTCAGAATCTGTCTTTATGACTTTTGCAACGGCTAGGAGTGATTTTGGAGCTATAAATACACCCCAAAATCACTCATTAAACACACAACTTCTGATCTAAACATTCATAAGCTTTCAAATACTTTCAATATCATTTTTGATCATCTTTATCACATTTTGAGAGCCAATTCTTTGAATTTATTGTTGTGTTCTTGAGCGTACTTGTTTACTCATATCTACTCTATTAAGAGAGTCTTGTTTAAGTGAGTGTTAAGTGTCTTTATACACTTGAAGGGAAGTTTATAATCCCTTGTTGTAAGAAGGAATATTTTATTCCTTCGTGTGAAGTCTTGGAGTGTTGTATCTTCGAGCAAGGTTGTTTGAGACTTGTGTGACTCAAGCTCTCAAGTTGTAACGGTTTGTTAGGCACCCGTAAGCTTAGCAGTGAAGTCTTGGGGTGAGGTATCCTCGAGCAAGTGAAGTCTTAAGGTGCGGTATCCTTGAGCAAGTGTAACGGTTTGTTAAGCACCCGTAAGCTTAACGAAGTTAGTGGAAATCTCGAGAGAGTCTCTCGGGGACTGGACTAGCCACAGGTTGTGGTGAACCAGGATACATCGGTGCGTTCGTTCTTATTTATTTACTTATCGCACTTATTTATTTCCTGCAATTTTTAAATTCCGCAAGTTTACGCTAATTTTTATCATAACGCTATTCACCCCCCCTCTAGCGTTAAGCGTATTTTCTAACAAAACATGCTCAAGTGTCAAAGATCAAGTAAAGTGAAGAAAAAAGGACCTAGTGCGGACCGCGTGAAAGGAACTGTCGCCACTCTAGGAGATTCAGAGGCATGGCATAATCGGGCTAATGGAAACGCGGTCGCGGTTGGATCCATGCAGTCTGCGTTCATGCTTCGAAGCCTCTTCACTCATTTGTGTGGTCCGTCTGAACGAGATTCAGGGAGGTTGTCAAAGAGCCTAGTCAAACCACACGTCCTTAGGTCGTTGCTTCGCGATCCGTGCCACACCCCTTCCGCGGTCGCACTACTCATTTGCGCGGTCCGCGTCCTCCAGTTCAGAGAGTGAGAATTTCCAAGTCAAAGAGACAGAACAGCCGCGGTTGCTTTTGCGCAACCCACACTGACCCCGTAGGGGTATTTTTGTCCAGTTTTTTCAGCCTAGTATAAATAGAACATTTTATCATTTTTGGGAAATTTTTGTATTCAAAAACGCAGTTGAGCACCTGGTAACGAGATTGTAGCCATTTTTCGCATTTTTGGTCTTCTTTAACAATAGATTATAGTAGTTTCTTCTTAGTAATTAATTAATATGTCTAGTTCTTCATCTATTTCTTCTGTTAATTCTTTCTTTAATTATGTGTAGCTAAACCCATTAGCTAGGGTTGTGGCTCAATCCTAATGTGGGTAATTAATGGGTGTGGCCATTTAGAGTTAGATTGATATTGGGTGTTTGCTATTTAGGTTGATTTTATGTTTTTATCTAGAATTGGTGGTTGCAAATATTGATTCAAGCTTAGTGGATTTAACTCTTCTTGAAGAAGAGAGTCTATGATCACAAAATTGATTCAACAAGGAATTGGGATGGACCCATGAGAAATATTAGTTCCAATTAACGGCTTAAATCTCGAGAGAGTAATCATCCTACTTGAACCCTAATTGCTTGGTCTAATAGGCCTATCCAATTGTCTCAAGAGAGTCAATTCGGCAGATCACTCTCTCTACCAAGAGGTGTGATAGTGCATACAATTGTGCGTCGGTTATAGCATAAGCCCCAAACATGTCAATCTATCCTTAGTAGTTTCTACCCCTTAAGTAACCACCTAGGAGATTCCACGGCCCTAGTGCCTTTCTCCCTATTAGATACAACTTAGCAATATTCTCTTAGCATAATCTAGCTTTAATCCTTAGTTTTATAACCGTATTTATACCAAGAATGTTGTAAGTGACACTAGAAGTACAAACGTGTCTATAGGCTAGACAAAAAATACAACTCCACTACTAGCTCCCTGAGGAAATTCGATCCCGACCACTATTCGGGTAAAAGCTATTGGACCTGCTCTTCCTACCTTTGTGTAGCGTTGGGTTGGCAGCGATCAACAGCACAGGAACACCTTTCTTGATGAACTTCTAGAGACTTAGAGTAGTCAAATAGAAGAACATCTGTTGCTTCAAGCACTTGAAAACAGTCCCGAAAATTTCTCAATTTTTTCCGCCGGTGCCAATGCTGTCGGTGATTTTCGGCTCGTTGCGGCATTGGCAGTCACCATTGGAACAGTTTGGTTCACATTATCATTTGTCATTTCTGTAAAAGAATGACAGAAACGTTAAAATCACATAGATTTTAATAGAGTACAAAACCACAAAGGTTTTATTCTCCAAAAACAGTGAGTATAAAAAAAGAAAATATATTAAATTCTTTAAACTTATTAGTAAACTGTATTTGTAAAATAATTCTGGAATGTAAATGCATAAACAGAACTGAACAACAAAATAACAGCAAACCAATTCGAGCCCACTGAATTCACAGTGTTTCCTTAAGGAATTTAATCCCTTCCTAGTACCCAAGGTTATGAATTATTTCCTTCGAGGATAGAACGCATTATACACTGGTGTAGTGGTACTTCAAATCTCAGTGTTTCAACAAACACAGTGTTGCTTTATTTGATGTTTAGACTATGCAGAAGAAGGAGAAGAAACTCAGAAAATTGTATGGAAATTCTGAGCAGAATAGTGTTGTATTTATAACCAAAGTTAGGCTGAAATCTAAAGGGATGCAACTCTTCAGAATGACTGTTTATGCAAAATGGTCACATCATAAATGTCATTATATAAATGGTTGTTTACTAAACAATAAAGAGGGATAATTGAAGAGGGTAGTTAATTTTCTGTTACCAAAACAGAAATATAGATTGGGGGATTTAATATTAATATTCTGTTATTAAAATAAATATTTAATAATATTTATGTTAATATTTTACTATTAACAAATAAATTTGGTCCAAAAAATTAATCAACCAATTGACCGAAGCTGAGTCGAGCGACGACGACGACTCGAGGCTTGCCTTCTTCTTAACTCTTTATGAGTTAGAAGAAGAACAATTGCTTATATACCCAAAAGAAACCTCTTCCTTTGTCAATATGCGACAATGTCCTCTTGCAAGAGAAGGAACTTAAAATTTCACTTAGAAATTTCATTTCCCTCATTTCTCTTTCACCCAATAAGTATTTAATATAATTACATATATAAAACCTCAACAGTTGATAATATACATTGATAATATACTACATGCATGTTGTAAATACAATAAGCAAGGTCATTTGTGTTTATGAAATATATTCATTGATACTTCGCCACAAAATCAAGCCAGATTGCGTGATCTTTGAGATGATGACAAAGTTGATGTGATAAATGATTTGAAGAAACTTTGCCGGAAGCCTACACCAGTCATGTACGATCTTATAATTATGGGATATCTTAGAAGGGGTAACAAGTATGCTGCAGTGAGGGTTCTCAAATAAATGGAATGTCTTGATACGAAGGCGGTCTTTTAAGCTATGTCAATGGTTATTCCCTTAGGGAACCTACGCTTTGGTTGATCTGACCCTCTACTTTTAAGCTATTTGAAAGTATATTCAGTACTAGTGAACCTAAGCTTTTTTGGTATTCATCTTTGTACTGTACTCCCGCGGGGTAAATTCTACTGTGTAATCGGACGGGGAACCTTGACGTTATTGGTAAAGTTGTTGTCATGTGACTAAAAGGTCACGGGATCGAGCCGTGGAAACAATCTTTTGTATAAATGTATAAAGTTATGTACAATAGACCCTTATGGTCCGGCCCTCCCTCGACCCCGCACATAGAGTCCTTTATAACTTTTGAAATGTTTGGCAACTAGAAAAATGGCTTTAAAAAAAAAGCTAAATCTGCTCAAAAAATCCAAAACCAACAAGTTGGGTAAATCCAACTTTTTTTAAATTGGCTTAAAAACCATATTGCTTTGACCACGGATGTTAAATTCTTTTCCCTTATAATTTTTCTTAATCTCAAAATTATCACTCAGTACAAAACTTGAAATTGTTGTTGTCTTCTTCCTCCCAAAATTGCAGCATCTACTTTTTTCATTTTACTCTTTTTCTTTCCATATTTCTTCAAATGGTAACTTTTATTTGCTTTCTATTTTTTGTTTTTTTTACTAATTTTCTTTGAAATATTAATTATTGTGTTCGTTTGATTTCTTCGTACCTAAATTGGGTTAGTTTTTGTTTGCTTTCTTCATACTATTTTTAGTTTTTTAAATTAAAAGTGAATTAAAATATTAATTATTATGTATTTATATTATTTAAAATAAAATATTATAGTAATAAGCTTTTTTAAAGATTTAACAACTTTAAGAATATTTCGGTAATTTTAGCTTATTAACATTTATTTAAACACTTTAATAGTTATTTTTTCAGTTCTAGTATTTTTATTCAAACACATAATTATTTATTTATAAAAGCAATTTCAGCACTTAAAAAGTACTTAAAAGTATTTTACTTAGAAGCTAATACTTTTTAAGCCAATTTAAACAAATTCATAGTGAAAACTTAATGCACCAAATTACACTCTTAGTAATAAAAAACCTTCGTCTGACTTCAAAATTGTTAATTCATTTTACTTGTGGGAATGATATTGTAAACCATGACTTGCTCTTTTCATTATTGTCTATTGAAATTTGCGCAGATGATCCGTTTTCATCGTACTCGTTTTTTCTATATTTTTTTGCACTTGTGTAATTTTCATTATTAAGAGAAGGTGGTTCAGTAAATGGAGGGAAAAAGGCAGAGGACTAATTGTGTGGGTTGAAATCTAACCAAACACGAATCCATATAAAGAGAAACGGTAAAGTAATTTGGGACGAAGTCGTATTCATTCAATGCTATAGCGACGAGCACCACGGCAAAGGCCGAGGTCTTGTACTCAAGATACTAGTACGGATAATTGGATGTTATGATATTTCAGAGGGCCAATCGGTAAAAAAGTTAAATAACTTAGGTACTCTAACTAATGATTGTTGTGTAAACAAGAATATCTAGTGTATTGGAAAAAAAATTAAGTTTATTATAAAATGACACGTGGACTGGTTAAAAGATGACAGTTGGCAAAAAATTGTTGAAGAGACACGAGCTTCAACAGGCACGGGCAGAGATCCAAGAAAATCAGAACGGATAGGCGCTCGAACCTATTAATATTCGAAAGTCGCATCAGAAGAATGAACCTAAATAGCAAAAGGGGTATAGATACATATTATTGAAAACTAATAGACATTAATTGCGGAAAAATATTATAGAATTTGAATTGAATCTGTTATGATTGCCAATTATAACGTTACATTAAATACCATTGATTGTCTTTAATGACTCCATTATGAAAAAGAAAAAACGTATTAGTTAAAATAGCTATAAAAGTTGAGAACTGAACATTTGTAATGGCATGAAATACTATTGGAGCATACTGATTTACTTTGCTTTCTATAAGTTCTTTTTTACATCAATTATTCTTATTTCTATTTGATTATCAGTAAGTCGAGTTCTTCGTAAAATAAGCTTTGATCGAAATTCTAATTTTTGGCTAAACAAATTGGTTCCATTGCTGGGAATACTCTTTCCTAAATTAACCTTTTGTCAAATCAACCATGTCGAATGTCAATAACAACGATCAAAGAGACCGTCAACTCCAGGAGAATCCGCAAAATGATCGTACTCCCGATCCTTTCCCCATGAAAATCTCCTCGACATTCTCGAGAGGGAACTCCTGATAGATCTCAATCAAATGCAAATGCTCAATTGGAACATGATTAGGCAATCAATGAAGCTTTGCAAAAGTTAATCGCTCAACAGATCAGCAAAGCTCATGAGGCTTTCGCCAGTCGGTTGCCTGTTACGCCACCAACACCAACTCCAAATGATAATATTTTGAAAAACCCTTGTTCCGGGCTAGTTAATTCAGGCAGTTGAGGAACTCCCATCGAGTCTCGTGATAGAGAACCAGGTAACATAGTCAATTCTGATTTACAAAATTTAGTATTAACCATATCAGAAACAACTCAAGGAACAAAGCGACCGCATAGAGCAAATACCTGGAGTACTGCCTTAATCAAGGGAATAGATATGGATTAATATTCACAACAACCTTAGAAGCCCAGTACTACTCCTCTGCCAATTCTGAAGAAATTCAAGATGCTTGACATTCCAAAATATAATGGCACAACTGATCTACGAGACCACGTGACGCATTCACAACTGGTGTAAAAGAAAATTATTTGACCAACCAAGAAATTTAATCAGTGTTGGTCAAGAAATTTGGGGAAATACTCATTAAGGAAGCATTAACATAGTATTCTCTTTTAACCAAAAATTCTATAAATTCTTTTGCTAAGCTTGCAGATCTATTTATCAAAGCACACTCGGGAGCTCAAAAAGTTGAAAGAAGAATGGAGGATATTTTCAAAATAAAGCAAGTATTTGGAGCATCTCATAGAGTTCGTAGACAGGTTCCAGCGTGAAAGGATGATGCTGCCACCTGTACCTGATACTGGACGCCTATGGATTTTACCAATAATCTAAATGAGAAGAGTTCAGAAGCCAAGAGACGGCTCAAAGAAATTCTACGTGAATTTCCAGCTACAACTTGGAATAATGTTTACCACAAGTGCAACAGGAAGTTGCGTATCAAGAAGATACCGTTACTCAGTCTCAAAAAGAGGAAAGGAGAAGTTCCAGGCATGTAGATACTGAGAAACGGTCCGGTAAAAATAGGTAAGAGCCACATATGGGATGCAGGAAGAGTCTCGCGTTCGAAACAGGATAACTCAAGGTATGGTTATCAATCAAGAGACATAGAATCAGGCTTATCGACAAGGTTTTGGAAAGAACTAAATACGCGAGAGGTGCGAGATGGTGACAGAATTTCGAAGGCAAATTTGACGGTTAGAATTTCAATATCAGCACATCAGAATTAGTAGCAATATTAAGAAGCATGGGTGATAAGGTGTCGTGGCCAAAAGAAATAAGATCAAATCCAAATAGACGCAATCCAGATTTCTGGTGCGAGTTTCATGATGATCACGGTCACAAAACGGTAGATTGTAGGTCAATGCAAGGCGAAGTTGACCATTTATTAAAACAAGGATATCTTACCAAATTGTTTAGTGAAAAAGGTAAACAAGCATAAATGAAGAACAGGCAGGAGACCCCATAAACCTCCTTTTCCAAAAAGGACCGCCAACATTATAAGCGGGGGAGAAGAAATTAACGACGTGACACACACGACAACCAAGAAAGTTTTTAGGATCACAGGTACACACGAGAAGCGGGTCCAACACGTTTATGAGGAAGAAAGTATTACATTTGATGGTAAAGATGCAAACGGCGTGCTAACTCCACATAACGATGCACTGGTAATATCGCTACTTGTACATGACACTAACGTGAAGCAAGTTTTTATTGATCCATGTTGTGAGAATTTAATTTTTTCCCTATATGAATTACTCCCATAAATTTAAACAAAATAATTTCTTTATTTAATTACAATTTTGTGGATTTTTGTGGCATTTTGCTTTAATTGTTTGCATTTTATTTGTGCATTTTAATTAGTGAAAATACAAAAAAAATGTGTTACATGTATATTTAGAAGTTGACTTGGCATTTTTCAAGAATAAATAAGCAATTAGTCATTTTATAAAGAGGAAAAATTAAAAAAATAGTTTAATTTGCACTTTTAGTTTTAGCTTTGATTTTAGGTGATTTTCTTTCAATTTTATTTTAATTATTTGTGATAATGATTATAGGTTAATTTGGATTTATAGATTTTAGTTAATTTTGAAAATGAAGAAGAAGAAAACAGAAAAGAAAGAAAAAGAAATCTACAAAAAAAAAATAAATAAATAAAGAAGAAGAACAAAAATATTTGGGCCAATTCCTGTTAAAATCCAGCCCAAATGCACCCAGATCCGGTTCAGCCCCCAATAGATCCAAACGACGTCGTTTGAGTAGGATTTAATCTCAGCCGTCGAGAATACTTGATCCAACAGCTGAGAACTAGGGGTCCAATAATATTAATGTCATAACGCCCCCTCCCCCCACCCCAAAACAATCTCACCACTACCCTAATAACCCTATAGACCGTCCCCGTTGTCTCCGCCGTTCACCGCCATGAACCGCAAGCCAGAAATCGCCTCCGCTGGTGGCGGAACTCCGATGACCGCCTTTTTAACACCACCGCTTCTCCTCCCTCTCCTCTTTCCAAATCCACCATCTTTTTCCCTCAACGCCTAGCCAAACATCTCGAATATTATCTAAAAGTTCTGACTCCGCCGTCGTATCCGACGGCGCTTCCGCCAATCCACCCCAAAATCACACCAAAGGACCCCTTTACTTCCCTCTTTCCAAATCCTTAGTAACTTTCCTACAGAACCTCCATAAACTCCTCGAATACCAAATCAGAACCTCCACGAGTTTTGTCCAAATCCAAGCACGCAAGATGTTTGTCATGCAGCCACCTTGGTATTTTTCTTTATCGTTTGTTTTGTTCAACTTGTTACCAGTTCTTTGTTTGTTTTCTATTTCTTTTGTCTCTTCCATCCCCCTCCAGTTTGATTTCCTTGGTTTGAGTTTTTTTTCCAGAAACAATGGATGTAGGCTTCCTTGTTAGTATGTTGGTTGTATTCTGCAAGCTTTCAAAATTTTGTGAATTTGGTTTTGCCCGCTTTAAGATTAATTCATTTTCCAGTTGCTTATTTAGCCTGGTTTAATTCAAATATGTAGCTTAATTGTAGCTAGTCAATTTATTTTAAAAAGGTAATTAGTCACTCGAGCCTAGTTCTAGTTTTGAGAAAATTAGGCAATTAATCCCCTAGTGAGTGTCTGATTGCATTTGGGCCTTGAGGCCACGATGGCCTACTTCAAAAGGACTTGATAAGTGTTAGGCCAGGCTTGACCCATATTCATATTAGTTTTGATCATTCTAAAGTAAACCTCATGGGTATTGGGGGGGGGGGTACTTTGGACAATTTAGGTCAGGGAATCTTGCAACAACCACTAAAAGAAGCCCCTAAAAGCTTCTAGCTGGGGTGTGTTGTTAACATAGCAATCTATGAATTAGTTAGCAAGTCATAAATTGAGGGACTGAGGGGTTAATTAATTTCTAAAGGTTACCCTAGTGTTTAGCCTATAAAAGGACAAGTAAGAGCCTAAGCTAGAGGATTGGGGGGTGGGGAATAAGATAAGAAGATTAGAAGAGGGGGATCCTGAAAAGGAGAAGTCTGAAAAAAGAGGAGAGAAAAATCAGAAACACAAAGAAAACTGTTGAAAATTACTGTTTCATTGAATTTCATGGATGATTTCTTAGATTTCTAATTCCTGAAGGGAATACTAACTTATTTAGAGCTAAAATATCAAAAAAAACCCAGATGGCCAAATTACTGTTTCATTGATCTCTTTGCTGAATTTTTGGAATTTTCTAGTCCTAAATACCTTTTAGTTCATTTTGAGATGCTGGTTCAAAATGGATTTAATTTTGAAGTTTTACAATTGGTTTTTGGGTTGCTAAAGGATTTCTATTGTTTCATTGAACACCTACTGAGTGTTGGGTGCTTAAATTTGGTATTGGAGTCTGCTGGGTGTATTAGACTGGTTTGTTTCGAATTGTGTATAGTCATTCATTTGGGATTTACTGGTGTTGCTACTGTTACTAAGGTTTGTCCCTCACCTCTGCTTGATTCCTTCTCTTTCCAGGTATATTTTTGATCCTATAGATGCCATTTGACATGTAATTGGAAGCATCACCTGTACATCTCAGTTTATAGCCATCATATAGTTTCAGTTTGATTAATGTATTTGTCCAAGTCATGTTGTAATTAATAGATGAATCCTATTAGCTTAGCTTCTTCTTCTTCTTCTTTAATTCTGATTATATGAGCCAGTAGCATTGAGTTTCCTTAAAATCAGACCGCATTGATAAAATGAACGATGTATACTAAGCCTGGACTTGGACATGATATGCTAAAATACCCCATTGACTTGTGATTAGTTTTTAATTCACGGTCCATTATATGAGTGATTATGATTGTTGTATGAATAGGTTGTATTTCAGATAATTTACAGTCATATCATTTCCTTCTGTGATCAGTAATTCCTGGTTCGTTTTGATGTCTATCTAATAGTAAGGATTTGGGTTGTCTTGAGCCGATGAAACCATTTGTTGGTTATAAGGAGCCTTGCAGGGATTCGATCTTGGGGCTTTGAAATAAAAGACATGTGTATTCATCAGCCTCTTTTGGGCTGGCGCTTAGGCATAATTACCTTGTCCCTTTGGTATTCTGCTGCATGGCACCTGGGCCAGTCCAAGAAGGAACGAGTGCTCCTTAATCCAAACCTTCAATAATCTTATATTTAGGAATTGAATAGTGCTTGGACATTACAATTTACTTCAAATCAGTGTGTTTTTTTATTAATAGAAGAAAGCCGTATTGGTGATGAAAACGATTATGGACCTCCAATGATAGTCCAATTAATTCTGTTAGTTTTGAATTGGGTATGCCAAGCTGAATAAAATTGATAATTGCATGGATCTCGATTAATTGATTTTAAGTCCTTAGAATTCGAGGCGTGCCACTTAGCGTACGCTCCGTGGCCCTCGCAAATTTAATGCATGCAATAACCTTAGGGGCGCTAGTTGAATAATGTACTTTTCTAAATACGGGTGCGTATTTACGTGATATGGTTCAAAATGCGTTTTAACGACATTGCAATCTTCTTAAAATTAAATAAAAGCGATTAAAAGTGAAAATTTGCACATAGGTACAAAATGTATTAAAATCGGATAATTAAGCTGAATATAACAGTTGAGGGACTGTTCTAGAACCAGGAGCTCGGGAATGCCTAACACCTTCTCCTGGGTTAATAGAATTCCTTACCCGAATTTCTGGTTCGCAGACTGTATTACAGAGTCAAACCTTCCTCGATTCGGGATTTTAAACCAGTGACTTGAGACACCATTAATTATCCCAAGTGGCGACTCTGAAATCTTTAAATAACTAAATCCCGTTTCGATTGTCCTTTAATTGGAAAAACTCCCTTATCTACGCCCTTTGCGGGGTGTAGTGTAAAAAAGGAGGTGTGAAGCTTTGGCGACTTTGCTGGGAATTTAACCCAGAATCTCTGGTTCGGGGTTTAGAATTCGAGCTTAAAATAATTGTTGTATTTGGCTTTGTTTAAACTTTATTGCGTAATTGTTCACAATGTGCTAAATGTTGCTTTTTACTGCTTTAATATTATTTGAATTATATATAAACTGTTGTGAAACCCTTCTCTTCTCATCCTTGGGGATGTGCTCGCTGGTCGAGACTTCCATTTTGTTAGTGTCATACCTTAAAATAAGAAAGAGGCTCAGACAAGTTACAAGCCGGACAACCTTTTTGTTTCCGGTACGTAACCCCCTCCTCGACTCGAGTTGTCCGCTTGGATACACAGTCTAGAGAAGATACCCAGGTTTTGAACCAAGAATAACTTAACCTCATGCTAGAATCCTAGTAGGAACGATTATTTGCATCATGCATTTGACTAAGGGGACTCAACATAGGGGTTGGGTCAGTCTAGGACAGGTGCACCCAAAATAATGGACCATCATGATGCATCTTGCGTGCTATTTGTTCATTTATTCCGGATTTGCATGCTGACTGGCTTTTCAAAAAAAAAGAGAGAGAAAACAAAAAAGAAAATAGAGGAAAATTTTACAGTGCATAGGATGGGGGAGGAATTTATCTGTTTCAAAAACCGATACTGAAATGATGTCGAAATTTTGAAAAAAACAAACAAAAAAAAGAGTTTGTTTTCGGAAAATAGATAAAAACAAAGAAAGGGATTTTATTTTCGAAAAAAAGGAAAAAAAAAAGAGAAGTTGGTTTTTAATATTGTCAAAATTGCCCGAACTACGCCAGTTTGATTCTCACAGGATGTGGGATACGTAGGCAATCCCTATCAGGCCCAACTTCATTTTGCAAAAATAGGCTCAAAAATCAAATTTTGTTTGTGAGAAACAAATAAGGCAAGTCTTGTCAAAATTAGCCTAGTATCCCCAAAAGGGCGCCAGATGGCTGTTTCTGCAAGAATAGTCGCCCTGGATTATTTTCTAAATTTTGGCCGGTAGCAGGCACAGCCTTAAAACCTTTCCCCGGAAGTGCTGAAAGGTTGTATTTGCGAAGTCACGGTTTTATTTTTGAAATAGAAATTTGAAAAAAATTAAATTTATTTTTGAGTCCAATAAATCATGATTTTTGCTTAATCACCCTAATAAATGTGCAGAATGAGCACGAATCAAATTTGCTAAAAACAGTCTTGAACAAGATCCCTTTGGAGGTACACATGTGATGGAATGATTTAGGTGAATCGGGACAAAACAAGGTCAATACGCATTTGGGAGGACTCACCAAGTTGTTACAAATTAATCCTATATGGGATATCATAAAGGCGTTGGTTACATTCTGGGACCCGGCCCATAACATGTTTCATTTCCCAGACTTTGAACTCACCCCAACCCTGGAACAAATATTCGGATATATCGGAGGCCCCAAAGTCCCTCTGAGACACCAGTACTTGATTGCGCCAAGGGTCGTCGCTGTACACAAATTCTTAGACTCATTGAAAATAAGCAGAGGACTCACAATCCAGATCTGTCAGCCGGTTTTTGTACTGCACAGTTTATATATCAAAGATATGGTCATATAAGGGGGTTTAACGACCCAGAAAATAAAATTTGTAGCAAGGGAAACCAACTCAAATGGGAAGAACACCGATGTTTTGCATTTATAGTATTCTTCTTGGGCCTCTTGGTGTTTCCACGGAAAGACGGAAATATTGATATACAGATACCAGGGATTGTCAGCACCTTGCTCATTCGGGCCAAGAGCACCCTCGCACCCATGGTAATATCCAAAATCTTCCACGCCTTCATAGCCTATAAAGCTGGAGGAGATTTCTTTGAAGGATGCAATTCGTTGTTACGGATGTGGATGGTCGAACACCTATGCCATCGGCCTCAATTCATGAGTTATGGGGCATCGGAAAAGAGCTATATAGAGGAATTTTATACCAGAGTTGATGTGTTCAGATTACCAGAGGGGGTCATAGAATGGGTATCATATCTCCGGAACATAAGTGTAAGTCAAATAGAGTGGACGTTCGGGTGGCTCCCCATTGATGAAATTATATATATGCCAGCTATCGTGCCTCATTTCCTTTTGATGGGTCTCGGGAGCATCAAACCTTATGCTCTGTACATGGTGCTGAGGCAGTTAGGGAGGTTCCAAATGGTTCTCAGGGATGAAGACATTAATCACCATGTGGTCGAGATTGGTCCCAATGGTCAATTACATGTAGCAGCAGTCCGCCAGATTTGGAGCGAATGTCAGTACTTGACAGCAAACACTCAAGTACGAGGCTTATCTAAAGGCGAGGTTGCACCGGGGTACGTGGCTTGGTATAAAAGGGAAGTGAAGTTCAGAAGACCGGCCAAAAGGCCACATCTTCAGGAATTTGCTAAGGCGTCATAAGAACAATGGAATTGGTTAGCCAAGGAAAATGAATACAGGGAAATTAGAAAAACAAATCAAAGACCTTCAATTCGAGAATGGTTTGCAAGCCACAGTAGACGAGGGGAAAAAGAAAAGACTATCCAAAGAAAATGAAGCTTTGCGATCCCAAATTCAAAAAATAAAAATAGCCGCAGAGAACCCCATCAGAAGCGCGAAGGATGAAAAGCTCATAGATAATCTAAGACGGAAGGTAGGCAAATATTGTTTTGACTTGAACAAAGCAGATGGCGAGCTAGCCAGGTCCCGAAAACAATTGGCCAAAAATACATAGGAACTAGCACGCATGATTGAACAACTGAAAGAAAGGTATGACAACGAGGTTGCAGGGTTGAAGAAGAGGGTTATCATGGTTGAAAACAAAATGGTTAAGTAGGCAAAATACTTCAAGGCTGAGAGAGAGCATTGTTGCACAGAAATAGCACGACTGGAAAGAGATTTGCAAGAATTTCAAGAACTGAATCGTGTGGTCGAACAAACATTGGAGGCCAGGGCCTAGCAGATTGGGCGATTGTTGCAAGAATAAGATGCTATAAGAGAGACGGTACGGATGATCACTGATTACAACCGTAAAGTGAAACCACTGTGAAGATATGACAAAATCCATGCTCTTTGCCACCGCAATGACCTTCGTTCGTCAAGTGATGGAAGACCTCACCATCTGCAAGGGGATTAGCACACAGGCCTGCGGCGAGACCGAATGATGTCCCGCAGGCCCCAGGAGCATTAGAGGCCTTACTGTATTCATAATTTTCACTCAAATCTGTTAGTCCATTTGCGAAGTCTATATTTTCTTCTATGTTGAGTCTGTAATAGGTTGTCACGAGTTATTATTATTTTTCTGTCAAAGTCTATTGGTTTCGTTTGAGTCGGAGTCTGTCGATCTCTTTTCTTAAAGTCTGTTAGTAGTTATAATCAAATTTTTTATTAAAAAAATTCCAAAAAAATATGTTCTGTATTTATTTGCCAGAACTATGCTCGGTCCTATTCATGCGGGGTCATGATGCGTAGGCAATTTCCATAGGATTCGACCATAACCAAAATAAGGGAAAAAAAGAAAAAAAGGGGAAAAAAGAAAAGCATGAGAGAAACATTTGTAAAATAAGGGAGAGACTAATAAAACAAAGAAGGAATGCAAAAAAGCTGAGCAAAAGAAAAGGAAACAAGAGAGAAAAGAAAAATGGCATAGGATAAAAGCCGGGATGACTCAAGCAGCCGATCTATGTGCATAATAGAAACCGGTAACTGCTTAGGTGCATTCATCCCTGAATATGTGGCTACCTATATGTTGAAGCCTAACCCAAACAAGTTTTGGTGTTGCTTTGCTATATTTCAGACATGTTGTTAGTTTTTGCGACATTCTAGCACCCCGCTCCTATAACATTCGGTCTAAAAGCAAGTTGACTATGGCCAATCAAGAACCCGACGCAAGTATCATTGATACTTCAAAAGAGGTGGAAGAGTTGGATGTCAACGCAATGAAAGAAGAGATGTATAAACTGAAGCATCAGATGGCTGAAATGTATCAGGCATGGGTAAGAGGGCAGCCACCACCAGCTTATCCTACTAACCGGACCTTCATCTCACTATTAGCCCAGTCACATGACCACCATCCCACTGATCCACCCCCAAGCTTCTCCATCTACCAACAATACCAAGGTACAACTTCCCAGGCACCCCCAGCTCCACCACCCAAAGCTGTTCCCCATCCCTCTCTACCAGTGGCTCCCATCTATGTGGCACCTCCTCCTGCCACACTCCATAGATAATCTAGTGAACCTTTGCTCCAAGCTCATGACAATCAGTATTACCCACCAAAACACACCTTCAAAGACCATGAACCCTAATCTTACGCTCCCCGTTTTGAAATCCCTGTTGAGGTTGAAAAACTAGTAAAAATAATCCCAAGCAAGAGGAGGTGCTCATAAAAGTCAAAAGTCTAGAGTAATCATTCAGAGATATGCGAGGGTTAGGAGACCAAGTGAGTGTGCATACAAAGACCTCTGTTTGTTCCCAGATGTACAATTTGTGCCAGGCTTTAAGATGCCCAAGTTTGACTTATACAACGGACATGGTGATCCGGTGGCACACCTAAGGGGTTTCTGCAGCAAGATGAGAGGGGCAGGCGGAAAGGATGAATTACTGATGGCATACTTCAATTAAAGTTAAAGTGGTTCAGCGTTGGAATGGTACACCCGAAAGGATCATGCTCGGTGGTACACATGGGACGATCTAGCCCAAGCATTTGCATATCATTTTCAGTACAAACTAGAAATTATCCTGGATCGATTATCTTTGACAAACTGGAAAAGAAGCACAATAAGAGCTTCAGAGAGTATGGCTTCCGTTGGAGGGATGACATAGAGAAATGTTGGCATCTGAAGTGTGCTATTCAAGAACTCATTGACTCACATCGGATTGAGGTGCAAGCTTCGAAAGCACCCAATATTAATCAAAACCCGCTGCCTGCTCATCAAGAGATAAATATGATTAAGATAATGCACAGAGAGGGAAAGCCCAAAAAGCCTTCGCAAACCGTCATGGTGATCTGAGCCAGTGAGTGGAAGATGGTTGAGAATGTAACAAGCGAGATGTTGACACTTATATTGAGTGGAGCAAGTAGTGAGCCCGTCATTGTAGTCAATAAGGAATCTCCAAGAGACGGGATGGTGAAACAAGAAAACGCAAAAGTGGTGGTACCAGGGGTGGCCAGCAAGCCTGTGGTTGTTGTGGAAGGCGTTTTCACAGAGCCTGTCATTATCAAACCTGTAGTTCAGCTACAAATGGTCAGCGAAAAGGCCGTACCTTGGAATTATGACCGAGTAACAGTGACTTATAAAGGGAAAGAGGCTAGGAAAGAAGTTTGTGAGACCGACGTATTTACCCGATCGGGGAGGTGCTTTGCCCTCGAGGAACTGAGAAAATCCAAACTAACTAAGGATAACTCAGTGATGGTGAAGAAAACTGTGAGTGAAGAGGAAGCATAAGAGTTTCCAAAGAAGATGAAAATGCAGGATTATTCTATTGTGGAACAACTGAGAAAGACACCTCCTCAAATCTCGTTGTTATCATCGTTGATTCATTCGGATGAGCAACGTCGAGCGTTGATAAAGATACTGAACGAGGCCCACATTACTGATAAAATCATAGTCAATCACTTGGAGAAGATAGCAAATAAGATTTTTGAGGTGAATAGAGTCACGTTTTCCGACGATGAATTGCTCGTAGAAGGCACCGAGCATAATAGAGCACTTTATCTCACAGTAAAGTGTGAAGATTCTGTGGTCACTCAAGTGTTGGTTGATAATGGTTCAAGCGGAAAATATTTTCCCTCTTTCCACATTGAACAAGTTGAAGGTGGATGATGAAAGAATTCACAAGAACAACATTTGTGTGCGAGGGTTTGATGGCAGCGGAAAAGATTCAGTCGGTGACATAGTGCTCGAACTGACAATCGGACCAATTGATTTTACCATGGAATTCCAATGTGCTGGATGTGGCTGTCTCTTACAACCTGCTGTTGGGACGACTCTAGATCCATGTTGCTAGAGCAGTCCCCTCTACTTTGCATCAAATGGTGAAATTTGAGTGGGATTGACAAGAAAAAGTTGTGCACGGCGAGGACCATATGTATGCTAACAGTGATGCCATTGTACTATTCATTGAGGTGGATGATAACAAGGGGCCTTGGGTGTATCAGGTTTATGACTCGGTATCAGTGATAAAAGTCCTAGAGGGGGAATGTGTTCCAACACCAAGGTTAGCCGCTGCGCCAATCATGGTGGCCGTGGAAATGCTGAAAAATGGTTTTGTTCCAGGAAAGGGTTTGGGAGCATCACTTCAGGGTATCATACAACCAGTATCTCTCCCAAAAAAAATAGAAACCTTTGGTTTGGGGTTCAAGCCCACAATTGCAGACATAAAGAGAGCCAGAAAGATAAAGCAGACAGCATGGGTCCTCCCCAAGCCTTTGTCGCATCTCTTCAGATCATTTGTTAGGCCCAGCACCAAGAAGCGTTCGACAACAACAAGTTCCAGTGTTGTCGGTGATCCTATCAAGGAATTTCTCGAAAGGTCGGAGAAGTTGTTCGAAGATGTGAATATGGTAGAAGCCGAAGAGGGCTCTAGCAAGGCAGATGTGCAATTTGTTGGGCCCTGTGCAAAAGTCAATAATTGGAAAGCTAGTCCTCTCCCGACCAGGAAAGAGTTTTGGTATTTTGCTTTGATTTTTCTTTCAATTTCTTTTGATTATTCCAGGGTTGTAATTCAGAGTCTACATTCTGTCCTCTTGGATGTGTAAACCTTGTTATCTTTCAATTTCAATGAAATGCAATTTCCTTTTTCGTCAGTGTTGACAGTTTTTATTTTTCTTTGCTTTTCTTTTCCAATAATATGACATGCATATGGACTCTTCAGCCCAGCCTTGAAAGACGGTCTAATTCAGAAATAGTAATTCAAGATATAGAATGTGAGGATGCACTAGAATATGAGGAGGAGAGGGCGTTTGAGGAAATAAGTAAAGAGTTAAACCACTTTGAGGAAAACCTAAGCCAAACCTGAGCGATACAGAAGCAATTAATCTAGGGGACCCGGATAACATCAGAGAAACTGAAATAAGCATCCATCTTGAGCCGCAGCTTAAGGAAGAAATAATCGAAGCGTTGTTTCAATACAAAGATATTTTTGCGTGGTCTTATGACGATATGCTAAGGTTGAGAATTGACTTGGTGGTTCACAAATTGCCCACTGACCCTGCCTGCCTTCCTATCAAACAAAATTTGAGGAAGTTCAAAATTGATGTGAGCATAAAAATCAAAAAGGAAGTTACCAAGCAATTTGAGGCAAAGGTCATCCGAGTCACACGGTACACCTAGTTAGCCGATGTCGTGCATGTGCCAAAGAAGGATGGTAAAACTAGGGCGTGCGTCAATTATCGTGACCTTAACAAAGAAAGTCCAAAGGACAACTTCCCACTGCCAAACATCCACATATTGATTGATAATTTCGCAAAACATGAGATTGGTTCTTTCGTGGATTGTTACGCATGCTATCACCAGATTTTGATAGATGAGGAAGACGTGGAGAAGACAACATTCATCATGCCATGGGGAACATATTGTTACAGGGCTATGCCCTTCGGTCTGAAGAATGTTGGGGCAACCTATATGAGGGCAATGACAACCATATTTTAAGGTCTACGTGGATGATCTAATTGTGAAGTCCAGGAAGCAATTTGACCATGTCAGAGATATGAGAAAGTTCTTCCAGAGTCTCTGTAGGTACAATCTCAAGCTCAATCCTGCGAAATGCGCATTTGGTGTGCCATCGGGGAAGTTGCTAGGGTTCATAGTCAGCCGCCGAGGCATTGAGCTAGATCCATCGAAAATCAAAGCCATACAAAAATTGCTGCCTCCGAGGAACAAAACAGAGGTGATGATCCTGTTGGGGAGATTGAATTGCATCAGTAGATTCATTGCTCAGCTCACGACAACTTGTGAGCCTATCTTTAAGCTGTTGAAAGTGGATGTTACGGTCAAATGGATGGAAGAATGCCAGGAGGCTTTTAATTAAATAAAAGAATACTTATAGAACCCACCAGTATTTGTCCTATTAGAACTAGAGAGGCTTTTGATCTTATATCTAACAGTCTTGGACAATTCATTCGGATATGTGTTGGGTCAGCACGATGTCACCAGGAGGAAGGAGCAGGCCGTACTACCATATCAAGAAATTCACAGCTTATGAGGTTAAGTATACTCCTCTTGAAAGGACGTGTTGTGCCCTGACTTGGGTAGCACAAAAGTGAAACACTACCTGTCATCATATACCACTTACCTCATCTCATGCTTGGACCCATTGAAATACATCTTCCAGAAACCTATGCCCATGGGGAGGCTTGCAAAATGGCATATCCTGCTTACCGATTTTGACATTGTCTACATGACTAGGACTGCAATGAAAGCACAAGAATTGGTTGATCATCTGGCTGAGAATTCGGTGGACGAAGAATACGAACCTTTAAATACATACTTCCGGGATGAAGAAGTGATTCATATTGATGAAATGGAACAGGGCGAGAAGAAAGGATGGAAACTATTCTTCGATGGGGCCGCCAACATCTGAAATTGGGCACCACTACCCCGTTACAGCTCAGCTCTGCTTCTATTGCACCAAGAATATGGCAGAATATGAGGTATGCACATTGGGTCTGAGGTTAGTTGCAAACATGGGTGTCAAAGAAGTCTTGATCTTGGGGGACTCGGACCTTCTAGTACACCAAATATATGGGGATTTGGAAACACAAGATTTGAAGCTCATACTATACCGGCAATGTCTGCATGACCTTTGTCAACGATTTTGGTCATTAGGGTTCATGCATATCCCAAGAATTCACAATGAGGTTGTTGATGCCTTAGCTACTTTGGCATCAATGTTAAATCATCCAGATAAGGCATAAGTTGACCCACTGTATATCCAAGTCCATGATAAACACGCTTACTGTAATATGGTGGAAGAGGAGTTTGATGGTGAGCCTTGGTTTCACAACATCAAAGAGTATATTAGAATGGATGTGTACCCAATACAAGCCACAAGTGACCAAAAGAGATACTTTGTCGCTTATCAAGCGGGTTTTTCTTCAGTGGAGGGGTTCTATACAAAGGAACACCGGATCTTGGGTTGCTAAGAAACATAGATGCTAGACAGGCCACAGCCATCATGACCGAGATATATTCTGGAGTTTGCGGACCTCATATGAGTGGGTATGTTTTGGCAAAGAAGATCTTCCGAGCAGGGTATTATTGGCTTACCATGGAGCGAGACTATATCAATTTTATGCACAAATGTCATCAATGTCAGGTGCATGGAGATTTGATTCATTCCCCACCGTCTAAATTGCATACAATGTCGACACCATAGCCCTTCGTTGCTTGGGGCATGGATTTCATCGGGCCCATCGAGCCAGCAGCTTCCAATGGACAAAGGTTCATCCTGGTTGCTATTGATTATTTCACCAAGTGGGTTGAAGCTAAAACTTTTAAGTCAGTGACCAAGAAAGTCGTGGTTAACTTTGTGCATTCAAATATCATTTGCCGGTTCAGGATCCCGAAGACAATCAACACCGATAATGGGGCAAATCTCAATAGTCGTTTGATGAAAGAGGTATGTCAGCAGTTTAAGATTACACATCGCAAGTCCACCCCATACTGCCCCAAGGCGAATGGAGCAATTGAGGCAGCCAACAAGAATATAAAGAAGATACCCCGAAAAATGATCGAAGGGTCCAGGCAATGGCATGGGAAACTACCCTTCGCATTGTTAGGCTATCGCACTACTATTTGCACTTTAGTAGGGGCAACTCCATATTTGTTGGTGTATCGCAGAGAAGCAGTAATACCGGCAGAAATTGATATCCCATCCCTTCGGATTGTCGCAGAGGCAGATATTACTGATGACGAATGGGTCAAAATCCGCCTAGAGCAATTGAGTCTGATTGATGAGAAACGATTATCAGCAGTGTGTCACGGCCAGTTGTATCAACAAAGAATGGCCAAAGCATATAACAAGAAGGTTTGCCCAAGAAGGTTTGAAGTGGGTCACTTGGAATTGAAGGGCATCCTCTCGCACCACGCAGAGGCAAATGTCAAGTTCGCTCCAAATTGACAAGGGCCGTTTATCGTGTCAAGAATATTGTCCAACGGGGCGTTGTATCTAACATATGTGGAAGGCAAGTGCATAAAAATGGCCATCAACTCTGATGCTGTTAAGAGATATTATGTGTGATTTTCTTTGATTAAATCATGTTTGTTTGTACTTGGCATGTTTTGGAGATTAGAATGATGAAGGCATTTTATTTGGCTATCTAAACACTTTATCCTTTGTTAACCCTTTCGAGCTTTAATTATTTTATTGCATACCCCTCTTTCGGAATCAGTAACAAAATTAGGAACACAAGCGTGAGAAATGAGTAAAGGGAAAAGAAAGGGAAAGAATGAAAAGAAAAAAAATAAATAAATAAAAAAAGAAAAGAAAATAAAAATAAAAGAGAAAAATGAAAAAGAAAGAAAAGAAAGAAAAAAGAAAGAAAATAAAGGAAAAAGAAAAAGAAACAAGAAAAGGAAAAGAAGAATGAGAAAAGAGAAAACCACAACAACAAAGTAATTTCTGGGATGAACTACGTTTGACATGATTACTTTTAAGGATACGTAGGCAGCCTCATGCTTTGGTCTAATTAAAATAAAATTCCCAAAAGTCCCCAAGCAAGAAACCGGGGCAGAAGTTGTGGTTGTTGTAAGATCTCTGATTCCGAAAGTTGTAATTCTGAACCCATTTGAATTGTTTTGAGCCTTTAATTCCCTTTCTTTCTAACCCTAACCAAAAGCCTGCATTATGGTCCAAAGAAAGACATTCCGATCAGTCTTTAAGAAATGTCAAGTCAAGCAAGAAGAAATGGTTCATACCCGGGCAACACTCTAGTTCGAGCAAGAAAAGATGAAAATGAGAGAGTCTTATTGGTGAAACCCTCACGGGCACCGTAAGGAGACGGGAGCTGAGAGAAATAAAAAAGAAAGAGTCTTATTGGTGACAACCTTCATGGGCACCGTAAGGCGACGAGAGTTGAGAGAAAGTCGAAATGAGAGAGTCTTGTTGGTGAAAACCCTCACAGGCACTGTGAGGCGACGAAAGTTGAGAGAAATAAAAACCCTGACGGGCACCTTAAGGTGAAGGCAAGGCAAGAAATGAATAACTGGAAAAGGGCTGTTGGTGGAAATCTGTTCAGAACACGACAAGATAAGCAAGGTCAAGGCTTGGTTAAAGAAATTTGGTTAAGGAAGGTCACAACAACAAAGCATGGCAACTGAAGGCCGATCGTTTGGACAGGCTGGGTCGACTAAGCCAAAGTACATGTCATCATTGGAACCAGATGTTCCTCAACACGTAAGTTTTTCCCTTTTCCCCTCAGCAATCACCAAATTCTAAATTCCTTTATTCTAAAACAAAATAGAGTCATTGCATTTCATTTTCTTTTGGGGATCTACTCCTCTAAGATGTTTTCAAGGTCAATTTTGTTTGAGCAAGCACGAGAGAAATATTAAAGCTTACTACCAGCTCCCAAATAGCAAAGCACACTGAGGCTAACAACATAATAGAGGCAACGGAAGTAAAGTGGCAAAAGGCAGAATCACGAAAAGTTTCGTTAGTGAACTGATTCGGTAATCTCAGGAAGGAAGCAAAGATTCTGGACATAGGGTCAGGAATATAACACAATGTTGGGGTACAGTGCACTCGGTTCATCTACAAGCCATAGGGTGCATGGGTCAGCCCGACAAATCAGGCGACTCATAGTCCGCTCGGAAAAGCTGACCACAACAGAGCATGACAGCAGGGAGTCTATATTCAGCAAGGATTCCGCAAGCTAACCACCATATTTCAAACTGACAAGATTTTTTTGGAATGAAACAGGGGCAGAAAATTCCAGATGTCTCAAGGAATCCCTCCATTTATAAAGCAAACACCTAGCATGTATGACTATGAACTTCAGTATCCTCCTAGAAAATGGGACATAGTTAAAACAAAATGGATTTAAGAGTTTACATGTTGAAATAGGATTCAACTAAGATTTGTCAGGACCCTTCTGTAAAACGGGACTCAGTTTATAATTCAAAGAAATCACGGGTAACATAATCTGGCATAAATATTTCCCTAATGAATACAAGATATAGGATTCGCGTAGGAGTCGCCAGGACCCTCCTGGATAATGGGACATAACATTAATTGCCAATCCCGGGCAAAGACAACCGAGAGGTAAAATTGGCACTTAATTTGAAATTTTCAAGACCCTCCTGGATAATGGGATTTAATTTGAAATTTGCAAGACCCTCCTAGATAATGGGATGTAGCTTTAATTGTTGATCCCCAACAGATATAACTTAGATAACAAGACATAGTGGAAGTAATACCTTTGGAGAACATAGCCTAATCTTAAAGTTGTCGTTAGTTAAGAATTGCCAGGACCCTACTGGATAATGGGATACGACTTTATTGTCTTCTTAGAAAACTAGATATTCAGTTTTTAAAACTGTCATTTTAACTAAGAGTTGTCAGGACCCTCCTGGATAATAGGATTTAGCTTTTAAATTATTAGAGATATCGGTAATGGGATTTAATAAACACTAACAAATGCACCCAGCACCAAGCTGGGGCAGAAAATTTTCTTTTGTTTTGTTTGTTTTGTTGTAACAGGTTTAAGGGCGGTAGTTTCAGGGAATACATTTCAATATATTTCTAGTTTTGGAAATTAGGCTCCCACCTGGAGAATAAGGGAATACATATCTAGTTTTGGTAATCAAGCACCCACCTAGATAACAAGGGAATACATTTCAAGTTTTGGTATCAAGTCTTGGCAATTAGGCGCCCACCTGGAGAACAAGGGAATACATTTCTAGTTTTGGTAATCAGGCACCCACCTGGATAACAAGGGAATACATTTCAAGTTTTGGAAATCAGGCGCCCACCTGGAGAATAAGGGGATGCATTTAAATCTTTATTCAAGTTTTGGTAATCAGGCTCCCACCTGGAGAACAAGGAAATACATTTTAATTCTATTCAAGTTTTGGTAATCAAGCGCCCACTTGGATAACAAGGGAATACATTTTAAGTTTCGGCAATCAGGCGCCCACCTGGAGAATAAGGGAATACAGTTCAATCTTTATTCAAGTTTTGGAAATCAAGCGCCCCCTGGATAGCAAGGGAATACATTTCAAGTTTTGGTAATCAGGAGCCCACCTGGAGAATAAAGGAATACATTTCATGTTTTGGTAATCAGGTGCCCACTTGGAGAACAAGGAAATACATTTCAAGTTTTTGGTAATCAGGCGCCCACCTGGAGAACAAGAGAATACAATTGAAGTTTTGGTAATCAGGCACCCACCTGGAGAACAAGGGAATACATTTCGAGTTTTGGTAATCAGGCGCCCACCTGGAGAACAAGGGAATACATTTCGAGTGTTGGTAATCAGGCGCCCACTTGGATAACAAGGGAATACATTTCATGTTTTGGTAATCAGGTGCCCACCTGGAGAACAAGGAAATACATTTCAATCTTTATTCAAGTTTTGGTAATAAGGCGCCCACCTGGATAACAAGGAATACATTTCAATTTTATTCAAGTTTTGGTAATGAAGCGCCCACATGGAGAATAAGGGAATACACTTCAATCATTATTCAAGTTTTGGTAATAAGGTGCCCACCTGGATAACAAGGGAATACATTTCAATTTTATTCAAGTTCTGGTAATCAAGCGCCCACCAGGATAACAAGGGAATACATTTCAAGTTTCGGTAATCGGGTGCCCACCTGGAGAACAAGGGAATACATTTCAATCTTTATTCAAGTTTTAGTAATTAGACGGCCACCTGGATAACTAGGGAATACATTTCAATTCTATTCAAGTTTTGGTAATCAAGCGCCCACTTGGATAAGAAGGGAATACATTTCAAGTTTCGGCAATCAGGCGCCCACCTAGAGAATAAGGGAATACAGTTCAATATTTTTACAGGTTTTGGTAATTAAGTGCCCACCTGGATAACAAGGGAATACATTTCAAGTTTTGGTAATCAGGCACCCACATAGAGAAAAAGGGATACATTTCAAGTTTTGGCACCCATCTGGATAACATGGGAATACATTTCAAATTTTGGTAATCAGGCGCCCACCTGGAGAACAAGGAAATACATTTCAAGTTTGGTAATCAGGCGCCAACCTGGAGAACAAGGGAATACAATTGAAGTTTTCGTAATCAGGCACCCACCTGGAGAACAAAGGAATACATTTCGAGTTTTGGTAGTCAGGCGCCCACCTAGATAATAGGGGAATACATTTAAATTTTATTCAAGTTTTGGTAATCAAGCGCCCACCTGGATAATAAGGGAATACATTTCAAGTTTCGGCAACCGGGTACCCACCTGGAGAACAAGGGAATATATTTCAATCTTTATTCAAGTTTTAGTAATTAAACGCCTACCTGGATAACAAGGGAATACATTTCAAGTTTTGGTAATCAGGCGCCCACCTGGAGAATAAGGGAATACATTTTAAGTTTTGGTAATCAGGCGCCAACCTGGAGAACAAGGGAATACATGTCAAGTTTTTAGTAATGAGGCGCCCACCTGGAGAACAATGGAATATAATTTAAGTTTTGGTAATCAGGCGCCCACCTGGAGAACAAGGGAATACATTTAGAGTTTTGGTAATCAGGCGCCCACCTCGAGAATAAGGGAATACATTTCAAGTTTTAGTAATCAGACGCCCACCTGAATAACAAGGGAATACATTTCAAGATTTTGGTAATCAGGCGCCCACCTGGAGAACAAGGGAATATATTTTAAGTATTTGATAATCAAGCACCCACCTGGAGAACAAGAGAATATTATTCAAGTTTTTGGAAATCAGGTGCCCACCTGGAGAACAAGGGAAAAAATCTCAGATTACAATTCAAAGTGGCAACAAAAGAGTCTCACCAAGATAATTCAAGTCAACAAGGCAACAAGGAGTTTCACTGGGAGAATGCAAGTCAACAAGGCAACAAGGAGTTTCACATAAAGAAATACAAGTCAACAAGGCAACAAGGATCGAGAGCAAGTTTGAAGACATAGATAGGTTCTTTTATAATCCATAGGTCATAGCTTAGTCTAGCTTCTTTTTATTTTTTGACTCGGTGTAGTAAGGGGGTCTAGCAAGCAGTAGCAATAGTAGCAGCAACAACAGTGAGATCACAGCTTCAGTAGTCCTAGCTACCAAACACTCCTGAAATAAACAAACATGATTGCTTTTTAGTCAAGGATATGTAGGCAACCTCCGAAGCAGGGTGCGGTCAAGCTTTTCAAAAATACTTCTCACGGAGTAGTCAAACGGGCAAAAATCGCTCGGGTCCACTCACTTATCTTTGTACGAAAACTCTTCATGTTTTCGAGCAAAGAGGGGCGGCTGTGAGCATATGATTTTTACCCTATATTAATTACTCCCATAAATTCAAATAAAATAATTTCTTTATTTATTTTCAATTTAATCGATTTTTGTGGCATTTTTCGTTAATTGATTGTATTTTGTTTATGCATTTTAATTAGTGAAAAATATAAAATAAAATAAAAAGTGTTGTATTTAGAAGTTGATTTAGCATTTTTCAAGAATTAATTAGCAATTAGTCATTTTATAAAAAGGAAAAATAAAAAAATAGTTTAATTTGCACTTTTAATATTAACTTTGATTTTAGGAGATTTTCTTTCAATTTTGTCTTAATTATTTGTGCTAATGATTATAGGTTAATTTGGGAGCCCACCTGGAGAATAAGGGAATACATTTCATGTTTTGGTAATCAGGTGCCCACCTGGAGAACAAGAAAATACATTTCAAGTTTTTGGTAATCAGGCGCCCACCTGGAGAACAAGGGAATACAATTGAAGCTTTGGTAATCAGGCACTCACCTGGAGAACAAGGGAATACATTTCGAGTTTTGGTAATCAGGCGCCCACCTGGATAACAAAGGAATACATTTCAAGATCCGTCAATCAGGCGCCCACCTAGAGAATAAGGGAATACAATTTAATCTTTATTCAAGTTTTGGTAATAAGGCGCCCACCTGGATAACAAGGAATACATTTCAATTTTATTCAAGTTTTTGTAATCAAGCGCCCACCTGGAGAATAAGGGAATACACTTCAATATTTATTCAAGTTTTGGTAATAAGGTGCCCACCTGGATAACAAGGGAATACATTTCAATTTTATTCAAGTTTTGGTAACCAAGCGCCCACCTGGATAACAAGGCAATACATTTCAAGTTTCGGCAATCGGATGCCCACCTGGAGAACAAGGGAATATATTTCAATCTTTATTCAAGTTTTAGTAATTAGACGGCCACATGGATAACAAGGGAATACATTTCAATTCTATTCAAGTTTTGGTAATCAAGCGCCCACTTGGATAACAAGGGAATACATTTCAAGTTTGGTAATCAGGCACCCACCTGGAGAACAAGGGAATACAATTGAAGTTTTGGTAATCAGGCATCCACCTGGAGAACAAGGGAATAAGTTTCGAGTTTTGGTAGTCAGACGCTCACCTGGATAATAGGGGAATACATTTCACTTTTATTCAAGTTTTGGTAATCAAGCGCCCACCTGCATAATAAGGGAATACATTTCAAGTTTCGGCAACCGGGTACCCACCTGGAGAACAAGGGAATACATTTCAATCTTTATTTAAGTTTTAGTAATTAAACACCCACCTGGATAACAAGGGAATACATTTTAATTTTTGGTAATCAGGCTCCCACCTGGAGAATAAGGGAATACATTTTAAGTTTTGGTAATCAGGCGCCAACCTGGAGAACAAGGGAATACATTTCAAGTTTTTAGTAATCAGGCGCCCATCTGGAGAACAATGGAATATAATTCAAGTTTTGGTAATCAGCTGCCCACCAGGAGAACAAGGGAATACATTTAGAGTTTTGGTAATCAGGCGCCCACCTGAATAACAAGGGAATACATTTCAAGTGTTTGGTAATCAGGCGCCCACCTGGAGAACAAGGGAATATATTTCAAGTATTTGGTAATCAGGCGCCCACCTGGAGAACAAGGGAATATTATTCAAGTTTTTGGAAATCAGGTACCCCCTGGAGAACAAGGGAAAACATCTCAGATTACAATTCAAAGTGGCAACAAAAGAGTCTCACAAGGAGAATACAAGTCAACAAGGCAATAAGGAGTTTCACTGGGAGAATGCAAGTCAACAAGGCAACAAGGAGTTTAACATAAAGAAATACAAGTCAACAAGGCAACAAGGATCGAGAGCAAGTTTGAAGACATAGATAGGTTCTTTTGTAATCCATAGGTCATAGCTTAGTCTAGCTTCTTTTTATTTTTTTACTCGGTGTAGTAAGGGGTTCTAGCAAGCAGTAGCAATAGTAGCAGCAACAACAGTGAGATCACATCTTCAGTAGTCCCAGCTACCAAACACTCCTGAACTAAACTGACCTGATTGCTTATTAGTCAAAGATATGTAGGCAGCCTCCGAAGCAGGGTGCGGTCAAGCTTTTCAAAAATACTTCTCACGGAGTAGTCAAACGGGGAAAAATCGCTCGGGTCCACTCACTTATCTTTATACGAAAACTCTTCATGTTTCCGAGCAAAGAGGGGCAACTGTGAGCATATGATTTTTGCCCTATATGAATTACTCCCATAAATTCAAATAAAATAATTTCTTTATTTATTTGCAATTTTATCGATTTTTGTGGCATTTTTCGTTAATTGTTTGTATTTTATTTCTGCATTTTAATTAGTGAAAAATATATAATAAAATAAAAAGTGTTGTATTTAGAAGTTGATTTGGCATTTTTCAAGAATTAATTAGCAATTAGTCATTTTATAAAAAGGAAAAATAAAAAATAGTTTAATTTGCACTTTTAATATTAACTTTCATTTTAGGAGTTTTGCTTTAAATTTTGTTTTAATTATTTGTGATAATGATTATAGGTTAATTTGGGATTTATAATTTAATTTAGATTTTAGTTAATTTTTAAAATAAAGAAGAAGAAAAAAAGAAGAAAAGAAAGAAAAAGAAATCTAAAAAAATGAAAAAAATAAAGAAGAAGAACAAAAATATTTCGGCCAATTTCTGATAAAATCCAGCCAAATGCATCCAGACCCGGTCCAGCCCCCTAATAGATCCAAACGACGTCGTTTGAGTAGGATCTAATCTCAGCCTTCGAGGATACTTGATCCAACGGCTGAGAACTAGGGGTCCAATAATATTAATATGTCATACGTCCCCTCTCCCCCACCCCAAACCCATCTCACCACTACCACAATAACCCAATAGACCGTCTCCGTCGTTCACCGCCATGAACCGCCGGCTGAAAATCGTCTCCGCCGGTGGCGGAGCTCTGATGACCGCCAATTTAACATCACTGCTTCTCCTCCCTCTCCAACTTCCAATTCTACCATCTTTTTCCCTCAAATCCTATCCAAACGTCTCGAATATCATCTGAAATTTCTAACTCCGCCGCCAACCAATCCACCCCAAAATCACACCAAAGGACCCCCGCACTTCCCTCTTTCAAATCCCTAGCAACTTTCCTGCAAAACCTCCATAAACTCCTCGAATACCAAATCAGGACCTCCACGAATTTTGTCCAAATCCAAGCACGCAAGATGTTTGCTCCAGTCATCTTAACGAGATAGAGCTGATGTTGTCACAAAATAATTTTATCTACTTTTCTTGATAAAGAACAAGCGTTCGATATTATTTAGCGACAAAAATCAAAAAGCCAAATCGAAGTTGCTTGAAGTCGTCAAAGCTTTATCATGCAGCCACTTAGGTATTTTTCTTTATCATTTGTTTTGTTCGTCTTGTTACCATTTCTTTGTTTGATTTCTATTTCTTTGTTCTCTTCTAGCCCCCTCGAGTTTGATTTCCTTGGTTTGAGTTTTTTTCCAGAAACACAGGATGTAGGCTTCCTTGTTAGTATGTTGTTTGTATTTTGCAAGCTTTCAAAATTTCGTGAATTTTGTTTTGCCCGCTTTAAGATTAATTCATTTCCCAGTTGCTTATTTATCATGGTTTAATTCGAATATGTAGCTTAATTGTAGCTGGTCGATTTAGTTTAAAAAGGGAATTAGTCACTCGAGCCTAGTTCTAGTTCTGAGAAAATCAGGCAATTAATCCCTTAGTGAGTGTCTGATTTAATTTGGGCCTTGAGGCAACCCTGGCCTACTTCAAAAGGACTTGATAAGTATTAGGCCAAGCATGACCCATATTCACATTAGTTTTGATCATTCTAATGTAAACCTCAGGGGTATGGGGGTGATAATTTGGACAATTTAGGTCAGGGAATCTTGCAACAACCACTAAAAGAAGCCCCTAAAAGCTTCTAGCAGGGGTGTGCTGTTAAAATTGCAATCTATGAATTGGTTAGCAAGTCATAAATCGAGGGACTGAGGGGTTAAATAATTTCTGAAGGTTACCCTAGTGCTTAGCCTATAAAAGGACAGGTAAGAGCCTAAGCTAGAGGATTGGGGGGTGGGGGAATAAGATAAGAAGATTAGAAGAAGGGGATCCTGAAAAGGAGAAGTCTGAAAAAAGAGGAGAGAAAAATAAGAAAACACAAAGAAAACTGTTGAAAATTACTGTTTCATTCAATTTCCTGGATGATTTCTTAGATTTCTAATTCCTGAAGGGAATTCTAACTTATTTAAGAGCTAAAATATCAACAAAAAAACCCAGATGGCCAAATTACTGCTTCATTGATCTCTTTGCTGAATTTCTGGAATTTTCTAGTCCTAAATACCTTTTAGTTCATTTTGAGATGCTGGTTCAAAATGGATTTATTTTTGAAGTTTTAAAATTGGTTTTTGGGTTGCTAAACGATTTCTATCTGAGGGTTGGGTGCTTAAATTTTGTATTGGAGTCTGCTGGGTGTATTAGTAGACTTGTTGGTTTTGAATTGTTTATGGTCGTTCATTTGGGATTTACTGGTGTTGCTACTGCTGTTACTAAGCTTTGTCCCTCACCTCTGCTTGACTCCTTCTCTTTTCCCGGTATATTTTTTATCCTATAGATGCCATTTGACATGTAACTGGAAGCATCACCTGTACATCTCAGTTTATAGCCATCATATGGTTTCAGTTTGATTAATGTATTTGTCCAAGTCTTGTTGTGATTAATAGATGAATCCTGTTAACTTAGCTTCTTCTTCTTCTTTAATTCTGATTATATGAGCCAGTAGTAGTATTGAGTTTCCTTAAAATTAGATCGTATGGATAAATTAAACCATGTATACTAAGCGTGAACTTGGACATGATATGCTGACATACCCCATTGACTTGTGATTAGTTTTTAATTCAGAGTCCATTAAATGAGTGAGTATGATTGTTGTATGAATAGGTTGTATTTAAGATAATTTACAGTCATATCATTTTCTTCAGTGATCAGTAATTCTAGGTCCATTTTTATGTCTATCTAATAGTAAGGACTTGGGCTCTCTTCAGCCGATAAAACCACTTGTTGGTTATAAGGAGCCTTGCAGGGATTCGATCTCGGGGCTTTGAAATAAAAGACATGTGTATTCGTCATCCTCTTTTGCGCTGGCGTTTAGGCCCAATTACCTTGTCCCTTTGTTATTCTGTTGCATGGCACCTAGGCCAGTCCAAGAAGGAACAAGTGCTCCTTAACCCAAACCTTTAATAATCTCAAATTTAGGAATTGAATAGTGCTTGAACATTACAGTTTACTTCAAATCAGTGAATTTTTTATTAATCGAAGAAAGCCGTATTGGTCACGCAAACGATTATGGACCTCCAAGGATAGTAAAATTAATTCTGTTAGTTTTGAATTGGGGATGCCAAGCTGAATAAAATTCATAATTGCATGGATCTCGCATAATTGATTATGAGTCCTTAGAATTTGAGGCATGCCACTTAGCGAACTTTCCCTGGCCCTCGCAAATTTAAAGTTCGCAATTACCTTAGGCGCGCTAGTTAAAATAATGTACTTTCCTAAATACGCGTGTGCATTTCTGTGACCCAAATTCAAATCTCGACGTTAAGTAAAATGTGTTGCGACCTACGGGTGCATTTATGTGATGTGGTTCAACGCGTTTCAACGATGTTGCAATCTTCTTGAAATTAAATAAAAGCGGTTAACAGTGAAAATTAGCACATATGTACAAAATCTATTAAAATCAGATAATTAAGCCAAATATAACAGTTGAGATACCGTGCTAGAACCACGAAACTCGGGAATGCCTAACACCTTCTCCCGAGTTAACAGAATTCCTTACCCGGATTTCTGGTTCGCAGACTGTATTACAGAGTCAAACCTTCCTCGATTTGGGATTTTAATCTGGTGACTTAGGATACCATTAATTATCCCAATGGGCGACTCTGAAATCTTTAAATAACTAAATTCCGTTTCGATTGTCCTTTAATTAGAACAACTCCCTTATCTACGCCCTTCGCGGGGTGTGGTGTAAAAAAGGAGGTGTGACACAGGCAGCTCTGTAAACATCATTTTTCTAAGAGTATTAAACGAGATGCAAGCTGAATATAAGCTAATACCCAAGGCACATACTTTATTTGGCTTTGACAATTCAAGCGTCGTAACAAAATGGGAGGCAGTACTTACCACATTCGCATACAGAGTTGTCAAAGATTCAAAATTCTAGGTGGTAGAAATGGATATGGCCTATAATATGATTCTCGGTAGATCATGGATTCATGAGATGAATAATGTGACATCTACTCTGCATCAAATAATTAAATTTCCTTTACAACTAGGGATACGTCAAATCCGTGGTGATCAACAAACATCTAGGAGCATCAATTCCCTAGCAGATTCAAACCCAAAAAACAAAGAAAAATAACAATTATTGAATTTAGTTGAGGATGATGCAATATAAACCTCAACTAAACATGGGCGGACAAATGTAGACTCAAGGCCTGATTCCATCTAGAAATCGAAAGAAAATGAAAACATCAAAACCACGATTGAAGAATTGGAGGCTATAGAACTATTCTCACAGTGGCCTAATAGGTAAGTCTACATTGGGGCCAACCTAAGCCACAAAATGAAAGGTAAGTTGATTGAATTATTGAAAACTAACGTGGATTGTTTTGCCTGGCCCCACTCTGATATGACAGGAATACTTCCGAAAGTAATAACTCACAAGTTAAATGAAGATCCATCATATACACCTATCAAACAAAATAAAATAAAGCAGGGATCTTTCAAAAATCAGGTGATTCAAGATGAAGGCAAAAAAATTTAAAAATTAGGTCTATGCGCGAGGTAAAGTATCCTAATTGGTTAGATAATACTACGGTAGTACTAAAAAGAATGATAAATGGCAAGTTTGTGTGGATTACACTTACCTATACAAAGCTCGCCCTAAAGATTCTTTTCCGTTACCACATATTGATCGACTAATTGATGCTAATGCAGGACATGAATTGTTAATTTTTTTTAGATGCATATTCAGGGTACAATCAAATCAAAATGGATCCCCTAGAAAATGTTGGTGTCATATACCAAAGGTTGGTGACCAAAATGTTTCAAGAATATTTAGGAAAAACCATGGAAGTCTATATAGATGATATGATGGTTGAATCCCAACAATCAGGGAATCATATTCAACATGTAACTAATACATTTCATATTCTTCGTAAATTCAACATGAAGCTAAAAAATCCCGAGAAATGTGCATTTGGCGTCTCATAAGTAAGTTTTGGGATTTCTTGTTTCTAACCGTGGCATCGAAGTAAATCTTTCACAGATTAAAGCTATTGGGGAGATTTCTGATATTATTAAGAGTAAAAAAGAAGTGCAGAGACTGTCGGGAAGAATTACAGCCTTGGGAAGGTTTATTTCCAAATCATCAGAAAAATGTTTTAAGTTGTTTTCAGCTCTAAAAAAGCAGGATCTATTCGAATGGTTAGGGGATTGTCAGCAAGTGCTAAAAACTTGAAAGTATATTTGTCAAATCCATCGTTTCTCACAAAACCAAAAGATAGGGAAAAGTTACTTATCTACCTTGTTGTTTCAGAGGTTGCGGTAAGTGCTGTTTTGGTTCGTGAAGACCAAGGTAAATAGTCTCCAATTTATTATGTTAGCAAGTCATTATTAGATGCGAAGACTCGTTACCCTCATCTAGAAAAACTTGCACTTCCATTAATTATGGCATCTAGGAAATTAAGACCTTATTTTCCATGCCATCCTATATCCGTAATAATTGTCTGTCCCATGCGTAATATACTACACAAACATGAATTATCAGGTAGATTGGCCAAATGATCCATATAATTAAGTGAATATAACATCGCATATCAACCTAGAACTGCAATAAAGTCACAGGAGTTAAGCAGACATTTTGGCCGATTTTAACCAAGGGATGCAACCAGAAGCAGAAAAATAACTACAAATATTCAACGGGTCTAATCCAAGAACTTGGACTTTATTCGATGATGGTTCATCGAACATAAAAGGGGCATGTCTAAGAATTATTTTGATACCACCTACGGTGAAACCATACTACAAGCCATAAAATATCACCTTGTTACTAACAATGAGGCAGAATACAAAGCTGTGATTGCAGGTTTAGAACTGGCACGAGAGCTTGGCATAGAATAGGTTATAATCAAAAGTGACTCACAGCTCGAAGTTAACGAAATGTTGGGAACATACACAACTAGAGAAGCACAAATGCAGTAGTACTTGGAAAAGGCACGTGATCTAGTTAGGAAATTCCAAACCTGGAAAGTTATGCAAATACCACAAGAAGAAAATGTCGAGGCAGATGCCCTAGCTAATCTTGCATCTGCAACGGAAGTGATAAATGACGAAAATGCTTATGTAATTCATCTATTCCATTCAATACTTGATCAAGACAAAAAATGAGGTAAATTTCAATAATTTCACTTAGGATTGGAGGAACGAGATTGTCACTTTTTTACAGTATGGAATTATCCCCGAAGTAAGAAGAAGTCCCACACGCTTCGCAAAAAAGCTGCTCGGTACTGTTTAAAGTAAGGCAACCTTTATCGTAAAATGTTCGACAGTTCTTTAGAAATATGCCTTGGACCATCTCAAATAGATTATGTGATAAGAAAAATACATGAGGGGCATTATGAAAATCACGTAGGAGGAAGATCTTTAGTGAAAAGCATGGTTATAGCATGTTATTATTGGCCCAAAATGGAAGAAGAAGCAGAAATTTTGTGGCTAAATGTGACAAGTGCCAAAGATATGGCAACAATATACATAGACCTGTAGAGCTGTTATATCCGGTCATTGCATCGTGGCCTTTTATGAAGTGGGGAATGGATATCATAGGTCTACTACCACAAGCAAAAGGCAAGGTAAGATTTTTGCTAGTACTCTCTGATTACTTTATGAAGTGGGTAGAAGCATGTGCTTTTAAACAGGTACGAGAAAAAGAGGTCAGAGATTTCATTTGGCAAAATATCATATGTCAATTCAGCGTACCAAAGGAAATCGTATGTGATAACGGCCAGCAATTTATAGGCGCACAGATCACAGAATTTTTTCAAAAATTGATAGATCAAAAGGACTACCTCAAAGCCTTACCATCCTGTGGGTAATGGACAAGCTATATAACCGAATACAGTCATTATCAAAAATTTGAAGAAACGATTAGATGAATTCAATGGCAATTGGCCAGAAGTATTACCTCGTGTTTTATGGGCTTACCACACAATAGCAAAAATAAGTACGGGTGAAACACCATTTTCACTAGTATATAGAGTTGAAGCCGTGATCCCAGTTGAGATAGGGGAGCCAAGCATATGTACACAAGCGACTGAGGAAACCAATGAAAAAGAGATGTGAACAAACCTAGATTTATTTGAAGAAAGAAGGGAAGCTGCATTAGTAAGGATGGAAGCGCAAAAATAAGTTATGGAATGATACTATAATCCGAAAGCTCACCTAAGATACTTTAAGATTGAGGACTTCGTACTCAAGAAGATTTTTCGATCCACGTGAGCAGTTAACGCGGGAAAGTTAAGTCCAACTTGGGAATGACCTTATAAGATTCACGGTATCACTGAAAAGGAGCATACGAGCTGGAAACTATGGATGGAAAAATTTTGCCTTCATATTGGAATATTGTTCATATGAAGAGATACTATTTCTAAGGAAAAAAAGTAGCCACGGGCAGGTAACCTCATTTTGAATTTTATTTTTAAATTGTTAAAATTTTACTAACGATTTTAGATGATAGGCAAAAAGCTAACACATACTAAGTGATGAATCACGACCTGCAAGATACGTGGAAAATATAAATTCCCAGTCTAGGATTATAATTAAACTCAAATAGGTTAAGTAGCCTTCATCTATAATTGTTCCTCTAAGTCCCGTATATTTTTCCTTTTTAGGAAAATGACCAAATGAGAGGAGTAATCAAGTGCTAGAGATTTCATACTTTAAATCTCAAATACTTGGGCGACTATAGAATATACCTAGGACATATATATAAAGAAGGCAAAGAAGACTGAGAATAGTCAAAATTCCTAAAAGTCCACTCATCGAATGAGTCAAGTTTAGAGCAAATTTACGAGTCAATAACACAAAGTCAGTCAAAAAAACCTTATAGATTAGGATATCTATGTTAAAGGCAATGTATAGAAATTGGTTATAAAGAAAAATCTTGAATTTTATTTCCTCTTTTGAAATCTGTTATAAAGAAAACAGTTATGAAAAAGTTATATAAGTTATTTAAACACATGATAGATGTTATTTAAACTTGACAAAGTACAAATGAAAACTTTATTAAAGTTATTTTAAGAAGCATGTGTGTTCCTATTTCTTTTATTGTACATTTACTCCATTACGAGGTTGAGACGTCTTGTTCATTACGTGTCAAAAATAAAAGGGCCCTCTTTTATAAAATTTATGTTTGATTAAGATATCCATGAAATTAATAAAAGCATTTTATAAAATAAAAAAATGCAAAAAAGGGTAAAACATAAACCCACGAACTAACTAATAAGTCCTTGAGTTTAAAGGCAAGAATAAGAAAAACAGAATCTCCAGTTGGAGCAAAAATCTCTTAATATTAAAAAGTTTAGACTAAGTAAGAACCTAGTAGTAAATTATTAGTTTATTTATACAAAATGCACAGAAAAAGTTTGGGGACTTATCATTTCCAAAAACTAAACCCCCAAATAGGATCGGGGGTTATGGCCACATTTCCACCAAAAGAAAACAAAAGAAGTTACATGTGATAAACTTTTCACTGAGGGGCTGAAGAAGGATCTGAAACAAGGTCACTAGAAGTAGAAGGTTTGAGTTGGCTTGAAGAAGTTGGAACATTCACCGTACCCATATCATATTCAATGTGCTCGGGAGTATCAGTCATGGGAGAAGGAAAGTCTTGGCCTTGTTGACTCTTTTCAATAGTCTTTTTTATCTTAGCTAACTAAACACCCAAGTTAAAGCCCTCTTGGCTAGCTTCTACCAGGGTATCGTGGCATGTGTTCAATTGCAGTCTTGTCCTCAAGAATCTCATATTCCTTGTTCCATTGATCAATATCATTTTTAAGCTTTTCATTCTCCACCAGGGCAGAATCATAAGAAGCTTGCAGAGGAGCGAGTGAACTTTCTAAAAAACTGACGTTATCGGAAGACTCACAGAGATCTTCTTGGGTTTGAGAAAGTGTTTGTACGAGTTCACCAGCACAAGCTTCTTTTTCACTTAGAAAAGCTCTCAGTTCTCTTATTTCTTCACTGGCCTTGGAGAGTTTCTCAGAGAAAGATGTTTCAAGGAGATTCTTGTCCTTATCAGCTTGATTTGAGGAAGTCTTCTCAACTACTAAATCCGAAATCAAAACCTTCAATTGTTGCTCTAAGGTGCACTTACTCTCTTCCAATATTTTCACATCAATTTGAAACTTGGATATTGTTCTCTCCAGTTGTCCGCTTCAATTTGATAATCATGCATTAATTGCTCCATGTAGGAAACTCTCTTCATCATCTCTGTGCCAACAAAATTGATCTAGAAAAGAAAAAGAGAGATAAGAACCTTAACAGAAGAAGGGTGTAATAAAGTATGAAAAGGGATACCTTTAAAGATGATTTCACTATGTCATTCATCCAAGTCAAAGAATTATGACTCTTAAGCTTGGATTTCTCAACTAGACCAATTAGAGGTTTCAACCACACATTAGCCCGACATGATTTCCTCAAAAGGTTACCATCAGCAGGAACCTCGATAATAACTTGCATCATAGATTTGCTTCCACTTGAGGAACCAACCTCAGTATGATAAACAATTATAAGAGGAATTGTGGAAGGAGTCAAAACATCTTAGGGCGGAGCAGCAGTAGTAATCGCAACCGGTAAAGAAGATTTCACGGAAACATGCACGGAAAATGAGGCAAGAGGCACTTAATCAGAAACTAAACCCAAATTTTCACTAATAAATCCACGAGCAAAGATTTGATTTGTAGAGTCACAAGTTGCCACAGGAGTGTCATATCAGAGATTCTCGTGGCTTCAACAGGCTCAATAATAGGAATAGAATGGGGAGGGTATGCTTCATCGTCAGAAAAGATGCATCATCTGGCTTGCAGCCTTTTTATCAAAGAATCCCCCCCCCCCCATCCCTCGTGTTCCTCCTCCTCTTCAGAATCTTGGATTGCAGTAGCCTTCCTTTTCGATGAAGAACCCAAGATTATTTCTTGAGCTCTTCCCAAAGAATCTCTAGAAGCCACAACAGCATCAACACTTATACCTTGAATAGGAAATCCTGATAAAAAGAAGGATCAAAACAAAATTCCAAAGGAAGAAGTAAATGAAAATACAAAGGATATAAGAGAAAAAAGCATTTACCGTGAGTCTTCACTTTCCTACCAAACCGATGAGAAAGGTTTTTCCAAGATCTACCTTCCATCGGAGCAACATTCTACAATTTTTCTACCCAACCACGGAAATTGAGAATCTCATCAATAGTTCTCATGGTTGCTGAAAAAGATGAGAAAGTTAAAATGGTGGAACAAAATTGATATAAAAAGTTATGAAAATAAAACTTACATGCAAAATTCCACTTCTCAGGAAATGGAACATTTTCTTGACCCACTAAACCGACAGTGGGGCAGCAACAAACCCGGCTTATCAGCCACGGTCTTTATCATCCTCGAGGATAACCAGCACTCTCTTACTCCTCGCTACTAAAGTAAAAAATCCTTAGTGGAACAGTTTAGAAGATTAGAGATAAATGAGATGAAAGAAAGTAAAAGGCAAACCATCCATATTAGCTAAATGCCTCAAACAAGCAGCAACCCTCCATACGATGGGGCCAAATTTACCTAAACAAACGTCGGAAAAGCGACAAAATTTGATGATAACAGGATCAATAGGGGGCTTGAAATTCAATGCAAAAGGGTATGTATATACGAAAGAAAATCCAGTCAAGTAAGATGTAATCCATTGGTTTGCATTGGGAATTATAATGGGGAAATCATGACTCCAATGACAATACCTACGAACAACAGAGATCAGACATTCAGTGATTTGAGATGGATAAATATCAGCATGATCTAAAGAAGACATAGAAGAAACTTGGTTTCTGATTGATTCCCTATCGGTATAAAAATATAATTCTACAGGGACGATTTACAAAAGGCTCACGAAGAGGTTCATTAGAGTCTTTAATTCTAGACAAAGACTTTTGATAAAGAGAACCTCTGGTTCTAGAAGGTGGAGTAGAACTACCTGAAGGAACTGAAGAACCTCATAACGATGAAGACCCTAAACTACAAAGTCTTCCTCCTCTCCTACTTCTAACAGGAGCAAGAGAAAGGTCATCAACAATGGGGACTTTTTTAGGGTTAGGTTTTGAAGAAGACATACTAGTACGAGGAAGAAGAAAACAAGAACTGAATATTCTTTATGAGAAAGATAAAGATAAAAAGTTATATTTATACTCAGAAGCGACCATCAAAGGAAAAGATGTGATGATGAAAACGACATGATGAAAGTTGTCACTTCATAATTAATAAGTTGTAAAAAGCCCTAAAAGGCGCTAAAAATTTTCGGAACCAATAGGGGAATTGTCAAGACCCAAAACCCTGCACTGGTCGTGATGGCGCCTCTCGTGAAGATGAGGCCAACCAACTAATCCAACTCGTCTTTCCAAAAATAATTTAGACATGAATAAACAGCTACAATATGACTTAATCATATAAATTAGCGAAAGTACAACCCAACACAACCCTAATCGGGGTGTCCACTACAAGGGCTAAAATATACAAAATCAGAATAATGAACAAAAGGGAGAAACATGGTGTTGCGACCGCTGGCAGTCACCTCCTTGCTCATATAACTTTGCCTCTGATCAGCCAAAACCCGCTACCATGTGAATAGATACTTGTATCTGCACACGAGGTGCATGGAGTAAAGTGAGTACTCCAACTCAGTGAGTAACAAAGGTAAATAACAACTGAACGGTAAGAAATCACATATGACAAATCATTATGCTATATAGAAGCAGTGTAAATCCTTTTTAGAAAGATAGTGAAGCTAGAAATCTTTAGTGAAACTCTTTTGCTCAGTTTAAAACTTCTTTTAAAAATGACATTTTTCAGCAGTTACGCAAACGAATGCAAAACAAATAGTGTAGATAAGCACAAAATTTCCGTCCTGCGGGCACAATACTCTGTTATCAAGGAAAGCCAGAATATCAAGTCTATAGTGCAAGAAGTAGCACAAAACAACAAATAATAGCAAACAAATAAGATAATGCAAACACATCAATCAGCCGGTTCCGCTACGGCATGCAGCCCGCTCCACATATCTCTACGGCGTGCAGCCCGATCCATTTATCATCTATGGCGCTCACTAGGGGGTGTGCAGACTCCAGCATGTACCCCTTACGGCCCAAGCGCAATATTAAGCCATCTCGTGGCATCAATTAGGCCCTTGGCCTCATATAAATGTCAATAAAATACCGCTGCAGCGTGTAGCCCGATCCCATACTCAGTCCAAAATCACATAAGCCCCCGGGCGAACTAATATATAAATATTCAGCCCAAGCTTTATTAAAATATATTATTTAAGTTTCAAGTTTTGAGAAAAGGTGGCTGAGTTTGAAAAAATAGTATTAAATACCATGACTGAGTTCAATAATACGTAAAAATGGTAAGAAACCAGTAATAGCAATCCCTGAAGGATTCAATCAATTGGCACGAAGTCCAAACATAGCAATCAGCTCAAATTATAATAATAATTATAATAATAAATGAACTTTAGTTAAATATGCAGTATAATCATCTACCGGAACGAACCAAGTCACAATCCCCAACGGTGCTCTACCCCATACTCGCTATCCGGCGTGCAAGTCACCTTAATATAGATCTACGATGTGCAAATACGGGGTTTCAAACCTTCAAAATATCATTTACAATCATTACCCATCTTGAACCGGCAAAATATTTGGCTCGTGATGCATTTGCCCCTCAAATAAGCATCCATGCGCGCCAATAATCAAAAAATATCAAAATTATTGAAATTAGCAAAACCCGAGCCCCGGGCCCACTTCTCAAAACACATAAGTTTTATAGATAATTACATTCCTTATCTTCCCGCGAGTTCATACATATCAAAAGTTATCAAATCCGAGCTCAAATGGCCCATCAAATCCCAATTTGAAGTTTAAAAACTCAAGCCCTACTTTCTTCCAATTTTAGTTAAATTCCATGGATTTCTAGATGGGTTTCACAATTAAAACGAGTATTCAGATCAAAAATCTTACCTCCAATCAATTTCCCTCGAATCCCTCTTCAAATGCTCTCAAAATCGCCCAAGGCTAAGTGAGAAATGAGGAAAATGGGCTAAGTTTCAAATTTAATAACTGACACAGCCCTCAGATGTGGGAAAACCCCAGCAGAAATTCCCCAGTATCGCATTTGCGGACATTTTTTCGCTTTTGCGACATCGCATTTGCGAGTCTCTCATCGCATTTGCGAACCCTGGCAAAAATGTGCACCTTCGCGTTTGTGAGCCCAAAGTTGCATTTGCGACCGGCTCAATTCTGCAATTGCGAACCGAATGGTCACATTTGCGACCCCAGTGCACTATGCCCTTCCTCGCATTTGCGAGGCCCGCTTCGCAAATGCGAAAATTGCAGGACAGAGTGTACCAGGAAGATGTGCACACAATCTCAAAAATATCTTACGGACTTATCCGTGCGATCAAATAGCAAAAATAACATCATATACATTGAATCAAGCCTCAAAACTCATGATTTCTTCCAACTTTTCATAAAATATCAAATTTCCATTTTAAGTTTGAAACACGTCAAACGACGTCCATTTTCAACCAAACCTTACACAAAGCGCTTAAACCATATATGAGACTTGTATCGGGCACCCGGAACAAAAATGCGTGCCTGATACCTTAGTCTTTTAATCAAATTTCATTTTCAATTTTCTTAATTATTTCCAGAAAATAATTTCACACAAAAATTCATTTCTCGGGCTTGGGACCTCGGAATTTGATTCCGAGCATACACCCAAATCCCATATTTTCCTACGGACCCTTCGAGACCGTCAAATCACGGGTACGGGTCCGTTTACCCAAAATATTAACTGAAGTCAAATTTATTCAATTTAATGTCAAATTTAGCATTTTTCTCACAGAATTCGTTCCAATTTTTTTCCTGAAAACCAAAACCAACGATCTTTATAGGTCATAATACACCACATGTGCCAAATCATGCCCGAGAACTAGCGAGTAAAGTGAAAAAGTTCAAAACGGCCGGTCTGATTGTTACAGGGATGTCACGTGTCATGGACATTAAATGGAAGTGATATATGACGCATCAGTCCCAGAGAAGAATTAATGGCTGCAAATTTTCTCATTTTAATGAGATCCACTTTTCAAATATTTTAGTGATAGATAAATGGCAAGTGGGGAGACTATCTGTACTGAGAAAAATTAAGTTTATTACAAAATAACACGTCATGACACGTGGACTGGTCAAAAGATGATAATTGGCAAAAAATAATTGAAGAGGCACGAGTTTTAATAGGCACGGGATGAGATCCAAGAAAATCAGAAAGAATAGGAACTCGAACCTATTAATATTCGGAAGTTACATCAGAAGAATGAACCTAAATACCAAAAGGGGTATAGATACATATTATTGGCAGTTAATAGGCATTAGTTGCAGAAAAATATTATAGAATCTATATTAAACTAGATATGATTGCTAATTATAACATTATGTTAAATACCATTGATTGTCCATAATGACTCCATTATGAAAAGAAAAAAAATGTATTACTTAGAAATAACTATAAAATGTGAGAACATTTGTAAAGGCACGAAATACTATTGGAATATACTTATTTACTTTCTTTCTATTAAGCTCTTTTTTACATTAATTATTTTTTTTTCTATTTGATTATCAGTAACCCGAGTTCTTCTTAAAATAAGCTTTGACCAAAATCTCAATTTTTCGTTAAACATCTAGTATATACTAGGTAAGAGAATGAAGAAGGGGTCTGGAACAAACTGACAAACAGAGACATCTTTTCAGGGAGGAGGAGGGATCTTCATCTCTCTCCTCGCTGAGGAGAAAGAAGCAAGGAAGCTCAGATCCTCAGTATGCATCGTTAATCTAATCATATTAAATATATCAAGGTCAACCTTTTTAAAGATCGGTAGCCCTTTTTGTCTGTGTATTATTCATTATTATTTAATGCCATGAAAATCATCATCCTCTTCTTATATTACTGGATTCAACTATTACTATGGTTAAAATTTACGTTCAGTTATGCTTGCTTGTTCTTATTCTCTGTGTCAGATCTAGGATGAATAATCTTTGGCAAGGATTTACCTCAAATGTTCTTATTTAATTAGTTTATAAAAGGACTTAACTCTTTTTAGTAAAACAATAGAGTTTCACAGCTTCTTCCGAGAGTTTTTAAAAATATATATTATTGGGGTTTTCTCTAGTCGGGTTTCTATTTCAAACTCAAAAATAAATATACAAAAAATCAGTTTCTTCTTTTGAATCTGGTTTTCAAAGATTGAGTTCGATAGATGTAAGGTGACTTCGAGTTCGTTGTTGTTGTTTATTGTCGCTCGGTGTTTAATCACGGTTCAAGCCCGCGGTTCTTTATTCATTTTTCCACATCTTCTTCGTTGGAATTTTTGCTTTTGTCAAGTTGTTCAAAAGTTCTTTTTCATACATACTAAAGAAAATCTGCTTAACGGGAAGATGGTTCGTTTGTGGTATGATGGCAATACATTTCCCATGTATATGGAATGAGTATGGATACTTTGTTTTAACCATTCAAAATACACGACAAAATGGCCAATAATTGAGAAAATTGGGTGGTGAAGAATAAGAAGAAGGGCAAGTTCATGATCAAGATGTGGATAAGCATCACGTCCATCTTCAAATGGGGGCAGCCGAACAGGAAAATATCAGTTGAAAATGACGATGATAGTGAAGAGTATTCTTTCATGTCAATTGTTACTGGTGATGATGGTGATGATAGCGATGATGAGGAGGCGATGAATTCTTCACATCGGTGATTAGCCTTCCTCCCGCGGTCTGTTAGTCTGATGCAGACCTTAGGAAAACCCTAAAAATACTTGTATTTTTATTTTGATATTGCACAGTGAGGAAACTGCAATGTTGTTAGTTAGGATGGCTTTAGGGAGTACACTTTGTTGATATATTGATGCTTGACTTGTGCCCTTGCCGGGCTTATTCTATTGTATGGATATTGTGTTCACTTGCCGGACTTGTTTTGTTATTTGCTTGTCAGATGCTCTTGCCGAGCGTAGGTTTGAGTAGTTATATATGTGCAGATTAGTCAATGTTGTTGTTCTATTTTATTTTTATTTCTTCTTTAGTAGATTTTAGTTTATGCTATTTTTGCTTCTTTGGTATTAGTTGATTTTGTTAATTATTTTCTTTAGTAGTTTTTTATTTTATTTTTATTTCTTCAGTAGTATTTTTTTGGGTTTTCTCTATGCTACGGTTCTTTCCTGAAGAGCATTTTTGTGTTGAACCATGTGAATTTTCACTATGACGGATGACATGGAGACTTTCTTAAGGAAATTAGTCTTGTTTTGTTATGTGGAGACTATTGGATTATTTGGTAATAATAAATTAAGTCTTTTGTATGTAAAATGTGAATTAAGAATACCCCGTCGAATTTTGATTTTAAATTGAAAAAGTAAGTTACATGGGAAAGAATAATTTTTGTGATAACTTTTTGCCTCTTTTGGTTACTCTTTTCTCACCAGTTAGCATGACATTGCTCTAAATGCTCTTATTAAGAAGTGAAGTTGATCCGTCTTGATTAGTTCATGTGCCATGAGTGTTAGATTTTGTTATAAGCAATTCTTGTGTTTACTTTTATCATCTAGAACTTGTCAGGTTAGTCTTTCAATGCTAATGTTAGTTATGTTTGGTTGAGGGATGACCTTAGGCATTATTTGTGATCTTTGAAAAAGCCTATTTAGCCTTTCAAGTCTACCATTGCATGAATATTGTCACTAATTTACCCCATTTGAGCCTTGAACTTTTTCTTTGGCCACCTCTTACAAACGTTTACCTTTTTGTGAAATAATTTCCTCTTTTGAACATGTCCCTCCTTGAAAATTGAGAACGAGGGTGTTGGTGTCAACTTTGAAATTGGTACGGTTGAGCATTAAGGTATAATTACTCAAGCTCCAAAAGAAAATAGTTATATAAAAAAATGTACATATAAATATGGAGTATGAAAAAATTAGAGAGGTACTTTGAGGTGGTTCTATGTTGGTAAATAAATGCCAGTAAGGACTATATGGTTTAAAAAAATCAAAGTGCAAAAGGAAATATAAATGTGAGTAGTGTTCAAGGAGGGTGTAGTCACTTGTATCCAAATACTTATCCGACCCTTTCCTAAACCTACATTACAAATTTGAAAATTCCTTATGGGATCTCCAACCGAATGTTCATGAATAGGCGGCAAATTAAAATAAGGGCAAGCTTATGGCATGATATTTCGTAACACTTGAATTCTTTGTTGAGAGTGAACGTCTTTGTGCATTTGTCTTTTGTGTTATTATTGTAAATATGGTAATTTTGGGACTTTTTTTCTTGTGAGGACACATGAATTAGGATGGATTGGTGACACTGATATATTCAAAAATGAGTAAATTGAGCATATGTAGTAGAGTAATGCTTTTGAGTCACTTCTTGAGGCTTATTGGTGTCACTTGATTAGTTTGAAACTCCTTTGAATTTATTGAAGTTGTTTCTAAATGAGGGAGTTATTTGGATAAGACTCACATGTTTGAACCTAATTATTAGTACCAACCAAATCCATAAGTATGGAGCTTAATTTGGAGAATGTGATTCGAAAATAATAGCAATACTACTTGTGCTTTAAATGGTAGGGTCTCGTTGAATTGTTGGTTTTGATTTGCTTGAGGACAAGCAAAAGCTTTAAGTTGGCGGTGTTGATGAAAGGCGATTTTACCATTCATTCTAATCTCTTTTATTTAGTTTTTATGTCTTTAATTATAATATAAAGGTGTTTATGATGTGTATTGTTAGATTTTCAAGTAAATGATGCCATGAAGAGAGTTGAATTCAATTAAAGTGGAATTGAGAAAAGAAGATTGAAACAATGTAAAATCTTCTATGATTCCACATTTGCCGAAGATTGGTCGCAGAAGCAACCTCACATCTGCAAGGAATGGTTTGCATCTGCAGAATCAAGCGACCTTGCCTGGGATCGCATCTACGAGACAAGACTCGCTTTTGCGGTTGCGCATCTGCATCTACGGAACCATAGTTTCTTTCCAATGTTTGCATGTGCGATAGGCGATCCGCATCTACGAAGTCGCACCTGCGAAGATCATTTCACAGGTGCGGTCAACCGACTTTGACCTGGGTAGGAATGACATTTCCTATTTTTTCAACTCCAAATCCACAAATACACGACCTAGAATATCTTTGGATATTTTTGGGTAGTATTTGCCCTATTTTTGAGAAGAACAAAAGTTTTGGAGCTAGGGTTCTTGCTGTACACTTGGGTCTTGAGGATTTAAAGCTTTTGGTTGAGAATTTCTTACTAACTTGTGCTCATTTCTTCATTTTCTTACTTTGTATTATATATATAAGTGTATAGTATTTATTTTAACACTTGAATCTTGTTTATGGAAATATTCATGTTTAAAGTGTGGATTAAATATCTTGTTGTGCTTATGTATTGAACGACTTTTATCTTTTATGAAGTGAGTTGTTGTTTCTTTAATTATTCTTATTCTTTAATGTTTCCAAATAGATTAACTAAACCAAGGACTCGCCCATTAACTCCGAAATAATTTTGGAAAAGATTACTTAGGATTGGGAAAGATTAATTAACAAGAACTTGAGGTATTAACCCTTATTTTATAGATTCTACCTAGGGATAGGATTGAACTACTTGTAGTCATATTCGGACATGCCTAATCTCCTAATTGTCTTTGGAATAATTCAATTAGGAAGTGTTAGAAATAACGCTCTACGCTAGAGGGGGGGGGGTGAATAGCGTATTAATAAAATTTGGCGTTTTCTTGCGGAATTTAAACTTTGCAGGAAATAAACAAATGCAGTAAAAATAAATTACACCACGATATATACTGGTTGGCCACACTTTGTGGTTAGTCCAGTCCCCGAGAGACTCTCTCGAGATTTCCACTAACAACCTTGTCAAGCTTAAGGTGCCCAACAAACCTTTACACTTGAGACTTGAATCACACAAATCTCAAACACTTGCTCGGAGGTTCCTCACCTCAAAGACTTCAATTTGCTCGGAGGTTCCTCACCTCAAAGACTTCAATTTGCTCGGAGGTTCCTCACCTCAAAGACTTCAATTTGCTCGGAGGTTCCTCACCTCAAAGACTTCACTTGCTCGGAGGTTCCTCACCTCAAAGACTTCAATTTGCTCGGAGGTTCCTCACCTCAAAGACTTCAATTTGCTCGGGGATACAATCCCAAAGACTTCAATTTGCTCGGGGATAACAATCCCAAAGACTTCACTTGTTAAGCTTCCGGGTGCCTAACGAACCTTTACAACTTGAGAACTTGATACAACACAAGCCTCAACCAACCCGCTTAAGGAAACCTATCCCTAAGACTTTACAAGAAGAAATATAACACTCCTTCTTACTACAAGTGTTTAACAAGAACACTCTTTTACTCACTTTACAAGAACTCTCTCAAAGAGTGGATTATGAGTACAAAATATATGGCTCAAGAACACAACAACTTAATCAATAATCTTGGCTCTCAAAAAAAATGTAAGATATGAAATTTGAATCACAAGAATGTAATGTATGCTTTGTAATTTTTCTGCAGTGTTGTTGTGTTTTAAAAATGATTTTCAGAGAGTGTTTTATAGAGAAAATGGAGCAATAGACCGTTGCTTTTAGTTCCAGAAAACGCTCCTGAAAATCTGCCTGACAATCGATTGTTGATATTACACAATCGATTGTTGGAGCAAAATTTCAACAGACAGATTCCTTAAAATCCGGTTAAAAAGATTTTTGTTGAATTTAAAAAGAATGACAATCGATTGTTAACTTTAGACAATCGATTGTTGTTCAAATATTCAAAATATTTCTGGCAACTTTTTGACTAAAAGATTTGAGTAAAGATTATACCATAAATAGATAAAGCCGTTGGAAGAAGTCCGTTTGGAAATATCACTGAGCACAATCGATTGTTAAATAGTGACAATCGATTGTTCTTCATTTTTGAAGATTTTGAAAACATTCTGTAAGTTGTCCCAAACTTTGAGACTAAGTATAAAATCTGAGAATCGATTGTTGAACAGTGACAATCGATTGTTGCTTCAAAAATGATTTCAAACGAAGTTTCTGTCTCAAGACAACATTTTAAAAACTAAGTATAGAACTTGACAATCGATTGTTTCTTCAAGACAATCGATTGTTAAACCCAATTTTCTCAAAACGAGTTTAAAAATCATTTTGGCAAATATGCAACTTATTTCTTTAAAAACTTATGATGCATGATTTTATGAAAATCATTTTAGGTGAGAGCCAATATTAGAAATAAGTCGTTGAGTCAAGATTACAAATTAAGACCTACTCAACAGTTGATTGCATCTTCTATTCTTGAACGCGTACTATCCATCTTGTACTTGGACTGTTATTGTTCCATCACCGATGCTTGTCTCAATGTTTGGCATTTATCAAAACCTACATGAATCAACACACGTTAGTTCGAGAACGTGTTTCTTACAATTTCCCCCTTTTTGATAATGGCAAACATGTATCGGGATATGCATAATGATAACAGTTCAAGATAATTCAATGTGCATCATAGACATGTTCATGTTGCATAAGATATTCCCCTCAAATGATGATTCCCCCTAAATGTGTGCAGTTATATCAAAGTGCATGGGAAATATATTATGCATGCATAGCCCGTTTATTTTCCCCCTTTTGACATTAACAAAAAGTGGCTAGATAACAAGTCTAATAATAGCATGCTAGTTCAACAAACGTCAACATAATCGATTATTATACGGGATAATCGAATAGTTTAAAAAAAATTCCCCCTAAATATAAGATTCCCCCTGAATTTATGCAACACATTCAAAGAAAGCATGTAAGTATGCATAAACTCTAGTCTTGCATATAGCCTTTCTTTTCTTCCTTTTGAAAAAAATATATACTTCCCCCTTTTTAAAATATAAAAAAATTCATATAATGGAAATAGGAGAGATATTTAAATCAACTTTCATTAAATAGATAAAATATTACATAGGCCATAAAAATACAAGAAAATATTTAATCCTCGTTATCATCATCTTCGTCCATGTTTTGCGGCGGTGCCTCAAGTGGGACAACAGCACCATATTGATAGTTGACATGGTCAAAGTACCCTTGGACATAGCGGGTTAAGTTATCAACTTTTGTCTCAATGCGGGTAAGATGATTTAAAATATCCGAATTTGGATCTTGATTTGGAGGAGGATTTTGAGGAGGATGTGGAGGAGGGTGATTGTCATGATCGCCACCACTGTGAAATGAAGATTCAGAAATTTCCCAGTGTTTGGTCCGATTTTTAAGTGGACCATTTGCCGTGATAATGCCAGCGGATTCAAGAAAATGCATGACAAGAAGTGCATATGGAAGATGTTTGTCTTCGGCGAGAGCATCACGCATGTGAAGCTTGATTAATTTACAATAATTTAATCGAGCTCCGGAAGAAGTGGCATGAATGAGTGTAGTATTGATGAAATCATATGAAAGGAGAAGGAAGTCAAGAAGTTGACTTTCTCGGAGTAAGTTTACAGCAAGACCATAGTTTTGGAGATATCGCATAGTAGAAAAACGAGGAGGATGAATATCACGTTTTTCAAATTTAGTAAGAAAGCGATTTAATTTATTTTCGCTTTTGAAGACCAAAACATCACCATCTTGATATGGATGATATCCGGAGGGAGGGAGAGTAGAGGTGGAAGCACCTTCCCTATTTGAACGGGTTCTTCTCGACATATTGATAGAAGAAAGAAAGCTTGAATTTTGCAAAAAGAGCTTTTTAGAGAGGATTTGAGGCTTTGAGCTTGAATATTTGGTGATGAGAATGAAGACACCATCTCCTATTTATAGAGGGGAGAATAGGAAAAAAATATGCCTGAAGTTAACTCAAAAACGGTCGAGTTTTGGAATTGACCGTTGAGACAATCGATTGTGTATTTGAGACAATCGATCGTTGAACAGTGTTATGCCAGTTGGATTGACTGATAAAAGCTGATAATCGATTAAAGGAGGCTGCAGGACAGAACGGTAAGAATTTTTGAATTAATACCGTCTGACAATCGATTGTGTGATAGAGACAATCGATTGTGTCAAGTTTGACACTTAGATTCTGAGAATTTGGCTTGAAACAGAATGTTTTTGAAATTTCAGAAAATCACTGACAATCGATTGTGTAATCTGACAATCGATTGTGTATTGGGCAAAAATGGTCTAAGTCCTGAAAATTGATTTTGGAAGTATGGTAATCAATTTTGAATATGTTATAATCAATTTTAGAATTATGACAATTGATTATGAATGGAACAACGTCATCAACACATGGTGGAAGATAATGATTCTTCGGATGAAAACATTTTTATGAAAATAGATTTTCCATCATGAATACATATAATCAACACCAATTGTTATAAATACCAATTTAGAAAATCAAAACTCAATACAATTTATGCACTTAATCAATTATGCAATTTATCAAAATAACGTTCATATCAATACTTGTGACATATAATACCAATTCAACTAGCTAAAGGGTAGAGTAAGGAACGATCATACCCGATTTATCTTGATGTCATCCTCCATCGTTGACATCTCAATTTGCTAGAAATTGAATTGAATGCTTCATGCGAGCACATTTGCATTTCCAACATTTAATCAAGTGAAGCCATTTCCAATATATATATATATATAAACAATTTATCACCATAATAACAATTCAAAAACCAAACAGATATTTGTTAAGAAAATATCATCAATAAAATTTATGCAATCAATTCTTTCAAAGCACAAGTTCCCTCTTAAGTAAGACAAACTGGAATGTAATGACATTCCTCTTACTTGTAACAAATTGCCTAAAACATTTCTTCATTTGATAAGAAGATTGTATTAAGGCTAATTCCTTTTACCATAATCACAAAAGAATAGGAAGGATATTGAGGAATATAAAATATGACGATTTCTATAAATTTATCAATTATATCAACAAAAAAAAATACCTATTGTTATTTTGAAAGGCATTTGTCAAAACATATATTGCATGCTGTTTCAAATAGATAGTCAAATCGTGAATCAACCATCTTATCACCTGTTTAAGCAAAACACATCAATTTGACATTTTACAGGAAATACCGATTTTTACAAAAGCAATGAAAAATCCATTTGACGGAGAGCATAACAAATGCATCAATGTTATTTTATTAACAGTGATACACAAGGTTATTTTCAGCAATCCATATTGCAACAAATGTCAAATATTTCAATTAAGCGCATTTGCAATAATGAGAACCAAAACAAAGCATGATTCAAGGAGAATTGATACGGATGGTTAACAAAGACATATCAACACATACAATTGGGCATGATAAAAATGAAAGCCTAGCCTTTAAAAAAAATTTCAAGAACGTTTATGCCTATTTTGAACTGACACGATGATAAATGATAGCTGTCGAGTTCAGAATTCAGAATGGTAACAAATCTTGAGATTTTTACCGATTGACAATCGATTGTTGAAAAGAGACAATCGATTGTTGAACTATTTGACACTTAGTTCCTGAAAAATCTGCAAGAAACAGAGTTTTTGAAAACTCAGAAAAACATGGACAATCGATTGTGCCTGTGAACAATCGATTGTGGACTAGACCAAAAAGGTTTTAAGTCCTGAAAATCGATTATGAGAGTATGCTAATATAAAAAACATTTATCAAAACATATATTAAAACATGATTTAAAACACTTTGCTGTTTGAAAAGATTGTCAAGACATAATTCAACTAAACATGATTTTAGTAGGTACTCATTCAAAGCACGAATCAACATTTGTCAAAGCATGGATCAAGCATTTAATAGTTGATACTAGTAATCAAAAATGAATTTTCAGTATGTCAATCAACAAGTATAGTCAACAAGAAATTTCACAAATTGATTCTTACAGTTAACGCATGTCAACGTTTTTCAGGGTGAGAATCAAGTTGACAACTTATATGTTAATAACACCAGCTGCCATATATCAACAAATCTGTCAACATTAATAACTTGCACATATTTGGTTTTATCAAAAAGAATAGCTAACCGAAATTCCTCTCGATGCCTTTGGGTGTCGTGCTTGGTGCATCTACTACAATTTTGTAGTCTTCAAGCACACCTGCAAAAATACCTACGGAGAGGTTTTTGGTACCCATATCTTTTTGGGTCCTTTGGGGTTAGGCAAATAATAATTATAACCAAAAGATAAATCCCTATGTTTAGCAAAACACACGGGTGCAATGTGACCTATCCGATTGCAATAATGGCATACTACGTTCGGATTGTGCCAATGCCTAGGTTGCGCCAAATACATTCTAGGTGATCTAGAGTCATTCCTAGAGGCGTTGAGAATCCTAGAGTCATTTCTAGGTTGTCTAACGTAGTTCGTTCTAGGCTTATCAACAATAGTCCTAGTATTGATTCTAGGCGATGTAAAGTGATTAACTCTAGATTCATTATTCCAATTTCTAGAGTTGTATCTAGGTGATCTGAAGGCGTTAGTTTTAGACTTGTTTTCATACATCCTAGCGTAATGTCTAGGTGGTCTAAAGGAATTTGTCCTAGACTCATTTACAGCCCTAGAATTATTTCTAGGTGGAGCAGTAAAATTTCTAATGGGATTTCTGCTTTTATGCCGTTGATTTCTCTTTGACGTTTCCTTTTCTTCAATAACCTTAGGGACACCTATACTTTGTGATTCTAAAGTTTTCCTAAGTTCTGCGTTTTCTAACTTCAAAGAATCGCAGGAAGTACAAGTAGAGCATTTATCAACATAAGAAGTTTCATGCATAGTCTTAATGACTTGTCTAAGTTCTACACTATCATTTTGCAAAAACTGATTTTCTTTTACAAGATTCTCGTTATCAAGAGACAGATTTTCAAAATCTTTTTGTTTTAAAGAAAGTTGATTTTTGAAATCTTTTTCTTTCAATAAGAGACGCTCTTCAAAATCCTTTTCTTTTAAAGAGAGATTTTTCTGAAAATCTAATTCTTGCTGGGAAAGTGATTTCTTCAAATCTTTAATCATTTTGACAGCATTACCAAATTCACCATACAAATCTTCAAATGCATTTTGTAATTCTTCGAACGAGTGAGAATTAGAGATACTTACCTCTTCTTCGTTGTTTCCATCAAATATTTGAGGCATGGTGTAGCAATTTCCTTCACGATTCCTGCAAAAGAATCATGAGTAGAAGCCATGGATGGTTCTCTCAAACTGTTAAGTTTTTCAGAGAGTATGGCTCTGATACCAATTGTTAGAAATAACGCTCTACGCTAGAGGGGGGGGTGAATAGCGTATTAATAAAATTTGGCGTTTTCTTGCGGAATTTAAACTTTGCAGGAAATAAACAAATGCAGTAAAAATAAATTACACCACGATATATACTGGTTGGCCACACTTTGTGGTTAGTCGAGTCCCCGAGAGACTCTCTCGAGATTTCCACTAACAACCTTATCAAGCTTAAGGTGCCCAACAAACCTTTACACTTGAGACTTGAATCACACAAATCTCAAACACTTGCTCGGAGGTTCCTCACCTCAAAGACTTCAATTTGCTCGGAGGTTCCTCACCTCAAAGACTTCAATTTGCTCGGAGGTTCCTCACCTCAAAGACTTCAATTTGCTCGGAGGTTCCTCACCTCAAAGACTTCACTTGCTCGGAGGTTCCTCACCTCAAAGACTTCAATTTGCTCGGAGGTTCCTCACCTCAAAGACTTCAATTTGCTCGGGGATACAATCCCAAAGACTTCAATTTGCTCGGGGATAACAATCCCAAAGACTTCACTTGTTAAGCTTCCGGGTGCCTAACGAACCTTTACAACTTGAGAACTTGATACAACACAAGCCTCAACCAACCCGCTTAAGGAAACCTATCCCTAAGACTTTACAAGAAGAAATATAACACTCCTTCTTACTACAAGTGTTTAACAAGAACACTCTTTTACTCACTTTACAAGAACTCTCTCAAAGAGTGGATTATGAGTACAAAATATATGGCTCAAGAACACAACAACTTAATCAATAATCTTGGCTCTCAAAAAAAATGTAAGATATGAAATTTGAATCACAAGAATGTAATGTATGCTTTGTAATTTTTCTGCAGTGTTGTTGTGTTTTAAAAATGATTTTCAGAGAGTGTTTTATAGAGAAAATGGAGCAATAGACCGTTGCTTTTAGTTCCAGAAAACGCTCCTGAAAATCTGCCTGACAATCGATTGTTGGAGCAAAATTTCAACAGACAGATTCCTTAAAATCCGGTTAAAAAGATTTCTGTTGAATTTAAAAAGAATGACAATCGATTGTTAACTTTAGACAATCGATTGTTGTTCAAATATTCAAAATATTTCTGGCAACTTTTTGACTAAAAGATTTGAGTAAAGATTATACCATAAATAGATAAAGCCGTTGGAAGAAGTCCGTTTGGAAATATCACTGAGCACAATCGATTGTTAAATAGTGACAATCGATTGTTCTTCATTTTTGAAGATTTTGAAAACATTCTGTAAGTTGTCCAAAACTTTGAGACAAAGTATAAAATCTGACAATCGATTGTTGAACAGTGACAATCGATTGTTGCTTCAAAAATGATTTCAAACGAAGTTTCTATCTCAAGACATTTTAAAAACTAAGTATAGAACTTGACAATCGATTGTTTCTTCAAGACAATCGATTGTTAAACCCAATTTTCTCAAAACGAGTTTAAAAATCATTTTGGCAAATATGCAACTTATTTCTTTAAAAACTTATGATGCATGATTTTATGAAAATCATTTTAGGTGAGAGCCAATATTAGAAATAAGTTGTTGAGTCAAGATTACAAATTAAGACCTACTCAACAGTTGATTGCATCTTCTATTCTTGAACGCGTACTATCCATCTTGTACTTGGACTGTTATTGTTCCATCACCGATGCTTGTCTCAATGTTTGGCATTTATCAAAACCTACATGAATCAACACACGTTAGTTCGAGAACGTGTTTCTTACAGGAAGTCTTATTAGTTTTCGAAATAAGCTAACATACAATTATTACCCGAGTCTAATTAATATAAACTCGCTCATATTTGTTAAATCGTAAAATACATTGATTGTTATTTGAGTGTAATTCCCCGTGTATCAATACTTGTAGCTATTGATCATTTTACTTGCTTTCTAGGTTAATTTACATTTCTGCATTTAGCTATAAATATTTTCTCAAGACAATTCTAAGTGTTTGGAATTGCATAAACAAGTAATTATTCTCTTAATTCCTAATCGCATACATATTGTTCTTTGTGGGATTCGACCCTGACTTATAGTTAGGTAAATTATATTGCATGTGACCGTGTTCATTTACTTTTTAGTAGTGAATTTAAATGTCATCGTTTATCAATATTGATAATTTATTCAATTGACACAATTGGTTTAGCCATGTTAATTTAAGTATGATGTGCAAAAATGAAAGAGAATTCACATGGGTAAATATTAAAGAACTAGAAAGTTCTTTACGAATTCTCTTATGTTGCTTGTTCTTATTAGTTAATATATCAACTAAAATTGGGACTGAATCCCATGAATGCTAGAAATATCAAAGGCGAACATGGGCTCATTCACCTATCATATATACTATATTATGCAGATGTGAGCTGGTTACATGTAAAATCAGTATTAACCCGCAACCTGATATTTGCGAGGTAAGTTGCTCAATAATTAAATTTAGAGCATAATTTCCAGATTTTCTATTCAATAAGTTCATCTTGATAAGTTGGTTTACTCACAGTTGGTTTGGCAAAATGATTTATTGAGTGTCTCCACTTAATAGCTAAACCATTGCTTATGAGAATTGGGTTATCTATATCGGTTTGATATCTGTTATATACAAAAGTATATTACAATCTCCCCTCACAAGTGGTTCAGAGTCAGGAACCAAATAGTTCCATCTTATTTCTATTGATGTTCGATGTATATTTTGGTTAACACTATATTGCACAACGGTGGATTTCCAGAGTTGAGGAAGCAAGTTAGTTTTTCTAACAGGGGGGGAGGGGGACATGATAAACAATTGAGAAAAAGCTACAGAATAAATTATCATTTGTACATCTAGATCATCGAATAAAATAATATAAACTTCAAGTTCATAAAAAGATAACTCATTTGTAATATATTGCAAAGCATGCCAGGCGTATTTGCTGACCCAAAGAAAGTAACTATGTTCTCACTACAAATACTCCTATTAGAATAAGTTTATGGTACGTTTAAAACTTATAGACAAATAATGTTCAAATAAAATTCTTGATAGAGAATATGAAAAAATAATCAAAATGATCATACTAAGAAGGCAAGTGACCTAGAAGATTACATGACATAATACTTCATAAATCTCAAGAGAAGTTTAGGTACCCGAAAATATGAATGAAGAGATTTCTATGTGATGTCTTTATGGAAAAAATGGAGTGGAACCGATATTAAATGTTCGTCGATTACATCTATGATAACGCTAAATATATATGAGGATCATAAGTCTGGAGAAACAATTCAAGTAGAATTGATTTAATATGAAAGACATGTCGTTTTGGACATGCAGTTCAAATGCTTGAGAGTATAAAGTCAATGGTGTGGGCAATCACCTTATCTATCTTATATGTCTAGCATAATAGAAAAACTTAATATGCATCTAAATTACGTAAAGCATATGGCTTATATGATTTAACTTATATAACAATCACTGAAAGATTTAAATTACGTAAAGCATATATAATTCTTGGTCATGAAGTACTATATCCCAAGTGCAATTTGTGCATATCTGCATCTTGCTATAGCTATAAGCATGATAATGTGATAGCGAGAATTTTCAAGGTGCAACATATTCACTGGAGTTAATATGGTTGATTTATTAATCAAATATATACCAACGATCATTTGAAGATGGTGCACAAGATTGGAATGTAAAGGCTCAAAGATGCGAATTAATAGTCTCATCAGTGGGGTTTAATACGCATTGTACTCTTTTTTCCTTATAGGGTTATCACACTGATTTTCTTTGCAAGGGTTTCAACGAGGCAACCAAAGGCATCTTTCTAAATATGTGTACTTTTTTTTCCTTCACTAGAATTTTTTTCCTGTTGTATTTTATTTTAGTTAATATTTTAATGAGATACATTATCTGTTGAATAAATATTCAAGTGGAAGTATTATAAATAGTATTTTATTTATGGTGTATGTTTATATTTTAAAGAAAATTTAGGGTTTGTTACTTGATTGCTAAGTTATTTTTTTCTATAAATAAATGGGTTTTATTTCTTTATAATTTGATCTCAAATCAATATGAATTCTCTCTCTACTTTTCTCTGTAATACTCTTTCTCTTTTATTGTTTCATAATAATACGAGAATTTTTTCATTTTATTTTCAGAACTTAAAAAGCATCTCTAGAGTAGTTATTTTGCCTTTCTCTTCGCCAATTACCCCTATAAAGTTTGTGATGTCTAACAATTTTTTGTTGTTTTAGAATTGGTGTGAAAACCAAAAGTTTTGGTAATATATTAACCTATATAAAACTTATAGGTACTGTAGTGTCTTTTGACTTTAAGAAATGGGGTGGCAATGAAACATTTCCCATTTCAGGCGCATCTTAAAGCTCTCAAAAGTACAAATATAAACTAACGTGCGCATAGTGCGTAAATAAACCTCCTCGGCGCCAACTATTGAACTTATCGACTAAGGCTGTATCCGGTTCCGGTTCTGATTATATTTGGGTTTGCGGTTCCGGTTCTGACGGTTCCGATTCATGCGGTTCCGGGTCTGGCGGTTCCGGTTCTGGCGGTTCTGAAGGTGGAACCGGCCCGTGACGGTTCCGGGTACCATCCGGTTTCGATTCTGGCGGTTCCGGTTCCGGTTCCGGCGGTTCTGGCGGTACCGGCGGTTCCCGACAGTTCTGAAATCTTTTTTTTTAAATCAATATCTTGTATAGTAGTCATTAGTATATTGTAGAATATATTTTATATGGTGTACTATGTTATTAGTATAGTATATATTGTGTTTGGTAATTAGTATATATTGTGTATAAGTAGTGTATATTTTGTATATAAGTAGTATATATTGTATTTAAGTAGTATATATTGTATATAAGTAGTGTATATTGTGTTGTAGTTAGTAATTAGTATAAATTATATATAAGTAGTATATATTGATAAAAGAATGTCGTCATTAGTATATTGTGTTGTATGTTATATATTGTATGTTATATAAATATTCAAGGATTGATATAGAAGGAAAGACAAAGAAATATTGAGACAAAAGATATTCAAGGATATGATAAAGAGCATATTTATTGACCAAAATGGCATATCTTTCTTAGTCTTCCTTCCCCCAATGGAATAAGCACAACATGGCACTAATACCACCATTAAAAGGAAAAAAAACTAAAAGAAGACATGCCAATGTACAAGTTACATCATAATTTATGCATTATTTCTAACAAATCTCATAAAACCTTCAAGGTTTGGAGGTGGTTGTGTTGGCGGTGGTGGAAATGAAGCTTGTTCATCAACACTTCCGGGTGAAGTTGCTTCCTGAGCAAGTTATGCTATCATTTCTTCATACGCCTCATCTATTTCTGGTTGTGATTCTGCTAGGCCAAAATTCCTTCTTTCTGCGCGGATCCAATCTCGAAAAAGCACTGATTTTTCCAAGCTGTCCCGCATCGACGCTCTGTGATCACCTATTTGTAGTCTTGCTTGACTAAAAGCGCTCTCCGATGCAACAGTTGACGCTTAAATCGACAGAACATCCCGAGCCATCCTTGCAAGAACGGAAAAATGCTTTTCCCTTGTCTTCCACCATTCCAAAATGTCGAAAGAGCCGTCTGGATTCTCCTTCTCTAGTCCCTGTGACAAATAAACTTGAAGCTCATTTAGATGGGAAATTTCATCTAAATTATCACCTTGAGTACCCCTGAACTCCGTCCACGATTTAAGAGCTGTTAAGCCAGCAGCTCTTTTAGACGATTGTGATATAGACGAAGTAGGGGTTGGAATATTAGGCCTAGCATGCTCTAACGCCTGTTTATAAGCATTATAAACATTTTGAGCATTAACTTTAATTGATGCTTTCGCATCAGCTAGTGTAGCAATTTCTACTTCTGAAAGATCTAAAGATTTACAAAAAGTAGAATACCAAAAGTTAGGACCTCCTAATTTCATAGTTGGATTTAACATAGCAGACACACCAAAAATAGGAGGGATTGGAAAAAAATATTTTTTAAACTTCTTTTTCATTTCAGTTATTGCAAGTTAATAAATGTCCCCTCCCTCGCTAAAATCAACAAAAAAATTAGCAAGTGCGGCAATATAAACTAAACAGTTAGAAATAGCTGTATAATATTGGCCAGAAAAAGCATTTGTAGCCACATGAAAATGTTCTAAAAAATCTAAAAGAATTTTAACGTTAGTCCAATCTTGTGTAGTTAGCATTTCATCATCTTCCTACCACAATCCCGAGAATTATACGTAGCGTTAATTAGGTTTCTATATTCGTACGCTACTACTAAACTTTCGTACATGTAATTCCACCTAGTCGGGCAAGGTCTAGAAATATTTCTCTCTAAGGCCATATTCGTCACACTTTTTAAAATATTCTCTAAGTCTACTTCTACGGTTTGAATAAAATAGCCAATTAAGAGCCATTTTAACCTTTTCAATTTCTAAGTTTAATATTCTCATACTATCACCAACAATTAAATGATAAATATGACAAATACATCTAACATGGAAAATATTAGTAAAAGCAGGATTAAGTGTTCTTGTTAGCATACCTATTGCACTAGTGTTGCTAGAAGCGTTATCCATAAAAATTGACGTTATTTTATCACTAAAGCAAAAATATCTGCATACATCTGAAACAGTGTTAGCTATAAACCTACCCGTGTGCCGTGAATTAATTATCCTATATGCAATTATGCGTTTTTGCATTGTCCAGTCTTCGTCTATCCAATGACTGGTTATGGTTAGATAATCACAATCATTATTACTTCTACCAATATCAGTTGTAATAGACATACGATTAGTTATATGGGTAAATAAATAGCGCAAGTATTGTTCATATTCATGCTTGTATTTATAAATATCGGCCTTAATTGTTGCGCGAGGCCAACCTTTATACGTAGGATTAAATACTCTCCTAATATAATGAATCCATGCAGGATTAGAAGCAAAAGAATAAGGCAAACACATAACAGTAATCATTTTCGCTAATTCTTCACGATCCTTATTTGGATCATAATATAATATACCTTCGGTGACTGTGTTTATTCCTAGTTGAACTAGATTTGAACCAGTACTTGGGTTAACTGTAGAATCAACACTTGTCCTCCCCTCTTGTTGCGCTTTCAATTGCAAATATGCCTTATCGCTAGGGTGTAATTTTATATGCTTAACTAAACTACCGGTGCCGCTACAATCTCCAGTATACCTATGAGCAAGTAATTTTCACAAGATTTACACTTAGCTTTATCTTGTTCTCTTAGGTAAATAAAATTTTGCCAAACTAATGATGTTTCTGTACGTTTAGGAGGTTGTCTACTAAAAGTGGGAGTTTGTACGGGTGGGTGTGCCGGTTCATTACCTAAGTTATGAGCAGGACTAGTAGGTGTATCATCTAAATATACTGGAGCTTGGGTTTCATCATCATCATCATCCTCATTCCCCTCTAATATAGGTGCATTAGGATAAAGAGCATTCATAATATCATTGTCTATTCTATCACCTACTGCTACATCATGTAGAAAATCAATATCGCTAAATTGAAAACAAGGGTGATCACTATCAAGGATTCCGAAGGGTTCATTAGGATTTCTAGGTTGGCTACTACTTTGAACTTGCTTATCTTTTCTAGGCCGGTGAGCCGGGGGAGGGGTAGTATTTTGGCCACTACTTTCACCGGTTTTAGCTTTTCCTTTACCGAACATTTTTTTCAACGAAAATGCCATAATAATTATAATTAAGCAAACTAACAACACAAAAAAATACTATTAGCACGTAAGAGTTGAAACGAGTTTACCGGATTGACGAACAACTTCTTGAAAATTGAAAATCGTTGAACTTGAACACTTGAAAACTTCAATTCAACAACTTTACAATTTTTCACGAATTTACAACAATAAATTAAGCACTTGCACTAGAAAGATTGAAAGAGAGCTTGAGAGATATTGATGAATTGGTGAATAAAAATGAAAGAATGAGGGGTATTTATAGTTGAGAAATGGAAAATAGTGTAATTATATAAATTTTGGGGGCCAAATGGCTATTTTTAAACTTCCAAACGGCTACTTTTTGCAAAGAGTCGTTTGGAAATAATTTTTTAAATTTTTTTTTTTTTTGAAAAATGGCCGTTAGGGAACCGGCAGAACCGTTGGAACCGCCAGAACCGGTCTAAAACCGCGAGCCGGTTCCAGTTCTGACGGTTCCAACGGGTAGAACCGCCCTGCCACGGTTCCCGGAAACTGCGAGAACCGGAACCGCCGGAACCGGGCCGCCGAAACCGGCAGAACCGACCGGAACCGCGAAAAATACAGCCTTATTATCGACAGCACAAGTATTCACAGCATCAATTGACCTGAATTTGTTTCATCTCTCAATTGGGATTTTCCAATAGCCATGAATTCATCAATCTTGTTAGTTAAAATCTCAAAATACCAAAAATAGCATCAATTCTTGGCCTATTCTTGAAACCCAAATAATGTCAATCATACCCCAGAATTCATTTTGTTTCAAGAACCCGAAATTTTCAACCTCATTACACTTAAAACCCTTGAAATCCCCTATACATATTCCTATAGAAAAAACCAATTTGCTAAAATTTGAATCTTTGCATTGCCATCAATGGAAAATTAAGGCCTTTGAGTCAGTGGGAACTGTAAAGGCTCGATCTTTAGCTAAATTTGAGTTCAAGAACCCAATATTTGCAACCCCGTTAGACTTTAAACCCTTAAAAAACCCTTTATGTTTCCCTACACAAAAACCCCATTTGCTAAAAATTGAATCTTTACAGTGTCATCAATGGGAAGTTAAGGCCTTTGAATCAGAGGGAAGTGTAAAGGAACAATCTTTAGCTGAATTTGAGTTCAATATTGATGCTTTCCTTTCGATTCTTGAGTTTCTGTGTTTGTTTTCTTCAGCTGTCGTGGCAATTGGTTATGCTGTGAATTCTTGGTTTTTGGGGTCTCAGAAGTGGTTAGGGAATAGGGTATTAGCTGCACAGTGTGTTGTGTTGGTGGGTGGAGTGATCATTGGTTCTGTGATTAGGAGAAGGCAATGGAGTAGGATTTGTATGGTTGAATTTTCCTCCAGGAATGGAAGTGGCTCAAGAGGGGTTAATTTGGTGGAGAGGATTGAAAGGTTAGAGGAAGATTTGAGGAGCTCAGCGACGGTTATTCGGGTTCTATCGAGGCAGCTTGAGAAGCTGGGGATTCGATTTCGAGTTACAAGAAAGACTCTCAAAGATCCGGTTACTGAGGTAATAATGGTATTTTAAGTCTCTGTGTTGAATAATGTGGAGGTCAAATGGATAAGTTTTACTTTTATCTGTTAATCGGTAAACATTTTAATCTTATGAATGTAGTTAGTATTATCCAATAAATAGAGGATGCATGCTGTTGTTACTCAGATGTATAAGCATTGTGTTTGCGCTAAAAAGTTCTTATTCAAATGATTAGTAGATGATTGGTTCATTGCCTTTGATTCCGATAACTTCATTTTGAACTGTGTCCATGTATTCCTAGTTGATATCGATAACTGAAGTTTCAGAAGTTAGGCGTTGTCACTAATTTTTGGTCTTCAATGTTGCTGCATTCTTGAGGAATACATTAAGTGCAGCATGTAAGTTGGAGTTTGGGTGGTGGATGGATGCTTTGTTTTAAAAGTAAGATGCTTTGGTTGCATTTATAAATTTTGAAGTGACTAATTAGGGATTTATAGAAAAATGAATCAGAAACCATACTAGTAGCTTGGAGATTAGTTGCAAATCTTTTTTCTTTGTTGGAAGTAGGTAGTTGCTCTAGAGAAAACTATGGTTGCAATATTTGTATATGTTATAATTCATAAAATATGATGTAGTTGACCTCTTACTCTGAATTATTTTTGCTCTAATCTTGGATGATACATAACCTTATCAAGATGATGGAAGTCCATTATCTCTCCCGCAGAGACCAAAAGTTGATCTCATCGTATGCCTGTTTGTTTTCTTGAAGAACTTGTGAACCATTGTGGGACCTACTTGTAAATCATCAAATTATTATGTGAAACAACCATGTATATTAATATGGCTCACTTACACAAAGTAGGACCAACAACTACCTGAACAGCAAAGCGGGACTTGGGAAACTTAAATCTGAGAAAATAACTGACACATTAACTTGGTATATACTATAGTTGTAAATCCGTAATAAGGATTCTGCATGTTTAAATCTCAGATGCTTTATCATGATAATGACTACCCTCATGTTTTTTCTTTCGGTTACAACAACAACAACTACCCAGTATACTCCCACCAGGTGGGGTCTGGGGATGTTTTTTTCTTTCGGTTGCGCCATTTAAATTTTGAGTGGAATGATCACAGAAGATTCACATAGCCATCCCATCAAATGTTGGATTGAGGCATATTCTATTGATTGATATATTCTCTAACTTTGTCCGAGAAGCTTACATGATGCTCTTCCCCCTATTGACCATTGAAACCATAGAGTAGGCCTGCCCCTTTGAGTTATGCAAGACGAACCAGGTAGAGACAACTTGTTGAGGGGTATCGCAATGTGTACTCAACTGTCATTCCTATACAAGGTCACAATGCATTTACAAGAGAATAAAGATCCCTCAGAAGGGCAAGTTTAGTGCCTTCATTTATGGTTGTAGCTATGTGCTTTAGAGAAATCTTCCGTATAGACAATGAGGTGCAACAACAGCAGCAACATACCTAGTGTAATCCCACAAGTGGTCTTGGAGGGTAGTGTGTATGCAGCTTTACTCCTACCTTGTGAAGGTAGAGGTTGGTTCCCTTTATACAACGAGGGGCAAAGACAAATGATCTATAATGAAGCAGTTTTTTTAATCTATCTTTAACAGATGAAAGAGGAAAAAGGAGGAAATATAGGGCTGTTTTGCTATTTGAGTATTAGGATTCCTCTCCATGTACATTTCCGTATTCTCTTGTTGTCAATTTCTTCTTTTTCTTCTAGAATATGGCATACCTTTTCTTTGACTATTTTGTTTCTCTATTACAACAACAACAACAAAAAACCCGGTATATTTCCACAAGTGGGGTCTGGGGAGGATAGTGTGTACACAGACCTTACTCCTACCTAGTGAAGGTAGAGAGGCTATTTCCAATAGACCCACGACTCAGAAAGGGTGAGAAGAAGAAGAGAGAGAAAAGAATGAGGAGAAAAGAGGGAACACGAAGAGAGAAGAAGGGGGGGGGGGGAATAAGTAATACTAAATAATAACGGGGAATACGGTAACAGAAGCGAACTAGACCACATGACGTGGAGAAACTTTCAACCACCTACTAACCTTCTAACCTAATTATCGACTTCCCCGCCTTCCTATTAAAGGTTATGTCCTCAGTAAGCTAAAGCCGCGGCATATCCTGCCTAATCACCTCTTCCCAGTACTTCTTTGGCCTACCTCGGGTCCTTCTCAAACCTGCCAAGGCCAACCTCTCAAACCTCCTCTACTATTATGTTTTTCTACTTTTGGTTTACCTTGTCCTTCTTATTTTTTTTTAACTACTACTTTTTCTTCTTCTAGTATTTTCTTTTGTTGAGAATATACTGTTTCTTCTTCCAGTTTATGAACCTCTTCCTTTTCTTTTGCTACTTCGGATTCTGTGCTTCTCTCTTCTGCTCTCTTGTTTGAGTTGCTAAGATAATACTGCAAATTGATTCCTTTCTATGCTTGATTAATTGAAAATGGAAAATCTGTAGTTTTAATAGCAAGTTGATGTTATAAGTATAAATTTATAACTAATAGTAACTGTTTTATTTTGGTAAATTCTGCATTTCATCTTGAAAAAGTGCTGGTTTGCTTCTCACTTTTCATTTCCCGAGTGCCTTGTTGTTTTTGGTGTTTTCACTTTTAATGACACCGCTCTTTGCTCTAAAATTACTTCTAAGTGATTTCCTGCAAATCGTTTCTCTGTGTGTTATCTTATACTCTAGCCTTCATGTGATTCCTTTTTCTTTCTATCCAGGCTGCAACATTAGCCCAAAAGAACTCCGAGGCCACTCGAGCATTGGCATTGCAGGGTGAGCATTTGGAGAAGGAGCTTGGTGAGATACAGAAGGTTCTGCTGGCAATGCAGGTAAAGTGCTGTTTAGCTACTTTTCATGGTTCGTGTGCTTATCTAAATTTGGCAAAGGACATTCTTCCTTAGGGGAGAACTTTCCCTGGTAAATTTACATCTTCGAGATGATAAAAGAATGCTCACATCAAACAATCTTTTCTTAGGTTGTGTCTAGCATACCATGTGAGACTTTACTTTTAGCTTCATTCTACATCTCACTTTTTTGGGTGATTCGTGGCTGTGAAAGGTTAAACCATTTGGACAGTGTTGTCTTTCTACTTTTTTCTTACGTGGAACAGTAATTTGAAATTCAATCATGATCTATTCTACACAGTTTTGTGCATGGTGAGTCTTAGGGTAGTAGAACTCTAGAGAATCTGGGTTGGTAACTCTGGATCTTAAACTGATATATGGTGATTGCATGTCTTTGACGTAATAAACTTGAAAGATGAAGAAGAAAATGGAGAAATATAAGAAGTTTTATGGTTACTCCATAGATCTCAATCTACGCTGCTGTAGATTGCCATTGCAGGCAGAATCTCATTCCAATAAGAAAGAAAATTGAAAAGGTTGTTTCTTCATAGTTTGGCTTAGAAATTTTAACAATCACGAGCAAAAACAAACGAACAAGATCTGAAATAAAGTATATATTTCTAGTCTGGTATCTGCAGTTTTGTTTGAGCCGAGGGTCTATCATAAACAACGTCTCTACTTTCATAAGGTAGGGGTAAGGTCTGGGTGCACACTACAATCCCCAGACCCCACTTGTGGGAATTTCTGGCTTTGCTATTGTTGTTGTTATCTGCAGTTTGGTAGGAAATTATTGCAATGGAGGATTTTCCAACCATTGTTTGACTTGCATCCCCTTTCTCTTATAGTGTTATCTTCCTTCCTGCATTCCTTTTGTGGGCTATTTGGAAGTTCAATAATAAGTAATAACTATGGCAATTTGATATTTCTCTTTTCAAGCTAGGAAAAAGATGTTTACTTTAAATAGAAAGAAGAAGAATAGGAGCACTATTAAAGAGAGTTTTCATTTCTGCACTCCTTCTTTAGTTGATTACTTGATTACAATAATGAATTGAAAATTATTAATAGGGAATATCAAAAGGTGAAACGAAATTTATTCTAGTGTAACCAATATAATATCTATTAATTGCAGTTGTAACATTGGAAATGAAATAAGATTTCAAATGGGTATTGCTTTATTTTCTTCTTTCTTTCTTGTTCATTTCATGTTACTTTTTTTTTTTTTGGTTGTTGTTGTTGTTGTTGTTGTTGTTGTATTAGTGAGGGAAGTTGGACAAAGAGAGTTGAGTCCCTAACTCGTATGCAATACCAAATCCGATGGAGAGGGTCCAAGCCTTGAACATGGAGTTTTAACAATCATTATATGTTCAACGGAAAAGGGTCAAAACTGCCCTCAACGTATCGACTCCGGAACAAAATTGCCCTGCGTTATCCTTTTGCAAAGAAAATGTCCCCACCGTTAAATTTGTGGCACACTTCTGCCCCCAAAATCTAACAGATTCTTGAATTTCATTTTTAATTTTTTTTAATGCCACGTGTCACTTTTTGATTGGCCATTAAATAAACTTGACCCAAAATCACCCAAGTTTCGACCCGACCCAAAAAGGTTAACGGAGGGCAATTTTGTTCCGGAGTCAATATGTTGAGGGCAGTTTTGACCCTTTTTCCGTTCTTTACATTTATATGTTCCAACAAATGTAAAAAGTTTGATATATCACATATATTCATCTTCAGTTAAAGTGGATTGGTCATTCCTATCCAATGGGGGGCTGGTTTTTCATGGCTTGGTTATGGGGGACGGGTTGGACGCCTGGTTCGTGATGGAGGGGGGCTGTTTGGTTGTGAAGTTTTTCGGCGATGTGAAGGTGATGGGCTGGACGGGGAAGATGAAGCAACGGGGTAGCCATGGGAGGTCGTTTGGTGGTTTAGGGTTAGAGAGGGTGTGTTGTGAGGAAGATGAAGAGAGGATTTGGTGTTTTTTGGGTCGGGTCGGTCGGGATGCTTGTATTTAATTTTTAATTTTTTTTTTAATTTCACGTGTCACGTTTTGGTTGGCCATTAAATAAACTTGACCCAAAATCAATTCCGACCCAAATCCGACCCGACCCGACCCGACCCGACCCAAAAAGGTTAACGGAGGGCAATTTTGTTCCGGAGTCAATACGTCGAGGGCAGTTTTGACCCTTTTTCCGTTCTTTATATGTCCCAATTTTCCGTTCTCTTTGGGTTGGGTCGGGTCGGTCGTGTTGGGTCGGAACTTGGGTGAGAATTGATTTTGGGTCAAGTTTATTAAATGGCCAATCAAAACGTGACACGTGGCATTAAAAAAAAAAAAGAAATTTAAAAATGAAATTCAAGAATCTGTTAGATTTTGGGGGCAGAAGTGTGCCACAAATTTAACGGTGGGGGCATTTTCTTTGCAAAAGGTTAAAGGAGGGCAATTTTGTTCCGGAGTCGATACGTTGAGGGCAGTTTTGACCTTTACCGTATATTCAACTGTTTTTAGTAGCTTTTTGTTTGGGTGCCTAATCTAACATATGCATACTTTTGCCAAACTCGTTATGGCATTTCGACAGTAATATAACTTCATCTGGGCAAATTTAAAGTAAAGATATCTTAAGCAGCTATGATTTGTTTCAGAAGTTGTGTGTGTTGTCTTCATCTGGCTCCTATTTGTTATATACTCATCTACAGGAGCAGCAACACAAACAACTCGAGTTAATTCTTGCAATTGGGAAAACTGGAAAGTTATTCGAGAACAAGCGAGGACCTAAACAAGAACCAGCTCAGCATACAAATGATGTATCTAATACAGCCATTGATGGAGTTCCACAGTTGGAAGTGAATCGACTACAATCTTTAAAGGGACAGAGAGAAACCAACAATGACAGATGCTAGTTTCTGTATAAAGGGGATTGCATGGTTGCTGTGAACGGGTGAAGATTGATGGATATGTGAAGAGCCATATCCTTTCACATATTGATTTCCTCTCAATTTTTGAGATCAGTGTCTCGTGGTGGAAGAGGAAAGACGAGAAAGGCAAAACTTGAAATATTCTTGTTCAGGTTAATTGACATCGAAACGTTGTGTATTAAGAAACACCATCCCATCTCATGCAATTTCTGGTTATATTTCTGATTAGAAACACAGCAAATGATATGTTTTGAGGATCATTAGAAGTCAAATTTTGCTTGCAAGTACTTCACTATTTTCTTAGTTTGCAAACACATTGTGAGAAATGGAAATGTCTGTTTATATGAGATTGGAAAAGGGCACAAATTGTTGCTGCAAGATTGGACTTGTAGGAACTTTTAATGATATACTTATATATGGTCTGCTTCTTTCTCGCTGTTGAAGACATAATTAAATAATTAAAGGTATGCTCTTTCTAAAATGCTAAGTTATTAGATGAGATGGTCACACTTCATGACATTAGAGCAGGAAGAGGTCCTGCGGCTTTGAGTTTCACTGTTACCTATTATCAAAAAATGAATTTTCACGTGTGTGGCTCATAAAAAAGAAACAAGCTCACACGTGAAGAGGCGTATTGAAAACATAACTAAATAATGAAAAGGGTGCTCTCTCTAAAAGCTTAGCTTGGACGGATGGTCACACACTTCACACTTGCCTTTGATTTCAGTAGCTTTAACGAAATAGGCTTACAATTTTCCTACTAAAGGCTAATCCATATTTATATATTATTAAAGTAAAAAAGGTATCATATATAATTGTATTGTGTTAAACTAAGTGGCAAACTAATAACTGCAAATAGTATGTGTTAACTTTATTTTATATTTGACTATGTTAGTCTCTCTATATATATATAAAAACTGAATTTGAATTAAAGAATAATTTTGAATTTATAGATCAAGTTTTTAAATTTGAATTAAAATAAAAAAGAAAATTATCTTTTTTGGGGTTCAAGTTATCATACTTAATTCGGTTAATGATCATATGCAATCATTCTAGGAACTTTTGTTTTCTTTCTAGATTATTTAAATACCACTGCCCCTGTATAAAAAAAAAAACTGTTCCATATAACTATAAAACTCTGTCACATGTAAAACCTTATAATTATAGTTCTTTAAAATAATATAGTTAGAATTGAATAAATCGAATTTCTTTTAAAATAAATGTAATAGATAGGGTACACGTTTCTGGTTATCCAGATAACAAAAAAGAGTTTGAAAATTGAATAAAAGTTTACTTACATATATAATGAAGTAAACCTACATGCTGGCGAAAGAAACATCACAAAATAGTCAATATTCAAAAAATTGTTATTTTTCTTTTTGAAAAACCTTTGTTTGAAGAATCAATTTGTATAAATGGACATCAAACAAAGGTACCAAATTTTGGCTATACATTTGCTATCATTAATTTTAATTTAGTACCTACTAGGAATTGAAGGGTATAAGCTGAAACCTCTTCAATTAGCTGCAGTCAAGCCACTATTGCAAATGTTTAATATTTTTTTGTTGAAGAATATCAGTTCTGAAGCACTAGATTATTATTTTTCTCAAATAGTAGATATGAACCCATAACTCTAAAAATGTAATGAGTTCAATACTAAAACCTTAAAAATCGAATCCATAAAGTATAAATTCCAGATCCATCTATGTATATAGGTTATTCCAAATTCAAAATCTGTGGCTAGAGATATCAATAAACTCAAAATGATGTCATATTTAAATTAAATTTCACCGGCAAAAGAATCATTTAAATTCTTAGATAGCCGACTAAAGTGAATTTTAAATTAAAGATAACATGTTCACTTGCATCACACACACACACACACGCATATATATATATATATATATATATATATATATATATATATATATATATATATATATATATATATATATATATATATATATATATATATATATTAAAAATTCGAATATCAAAATAGAAATAATTTTTTAAAAATAGCAACATACCAAATAATAGTTAACGCCGTAGTAAAAGAGACATGCCGTAACCAAAGAATGGTTCATATTGTATCAACATTTTGTGCTTTGACATAAATACGAATTATTATTTTACTTTTTGGCTATTTTTAGGTTCCAACGACACCAATGAGAATGGTGCAAAAAATAAAATTATCACTACGAATTTGAGAAAATGTTAATCTTTTTTCATGTATTATTTTGTAAATGATATCTAATGATTATCTAGAAGGTTTAAATTTTAAGATTATTACATATCATTCAAATAACTTGGATATTTAATATGTTAATGTCAAATACCAAAATGGAGTCATACTGGAAAAAAAAATTACGGGCTAAATAATTTTTAAATTGTCTAGATAGCCGACTAAAATGAGTTTTGAATTAAGGATAATATTTTCACTAATATTATTGTAAAATAAATTATTATCTAAAAATAATGTTTTAGAAACTGAAATTTTAAAACGGAAATAATTTTTGAAAGATATCAAAACACAAAATAAGAGTTCAAGTAGTAGTAAAAGAGTCAAGTCGTATCCAAAAAGTCCTTCATAGTCGCAACCTTAGATTATCTTGTCAGAAATATGAGTTATTATTTTGCTTCTCGATGAATTTTAGGATCCAATGACACCGGCGAAAATAGTTAAAATAAAATTATATCTCGAATTTTGAGAAATGATTAATCTTTTTCATGTAGTGTTTTTTAATTAATTTTCAATGATTTATCTATATTTTGATAGAGAAAGTTTAAGTTTAAGTTTTAAGATTATTAACATATAATCCAAATAACTCAAATATATTACATGATTAATTTCTGTGCATTCACGCGGGTGATAATACTAATATAAAGTACATTTATTCATTCTATTTTCCTACTAAAGGCAAATATAAAGTATATTTTTTTCAGACAGCTTGCTCACTGTTTTGCTGGCTTGATTATATGAAATCCTTTTCTAATCTCCAGAAGAATAGAAGTTAATATGAGTATGATTCTTAGATTTAACTGAAGGATACTACATTAGTATTAATTTAGGCGTTTTCTATAAGCGAGGGTTGATAACAAAACAACGGATATTGCACAATAAGGTTGGAAGACTTACATGGTACTTGTTGCTGGTGGGAGGTGACAGTATTTCGTGTAACTAATCGAGGTGCATGCAAGCTAGTTCGGATATCATAATTATACCCAAAAAAAGATATGTTGTTGGTGGAAGGTAACAATATTTTCGTGGAACTAATCGAAGTGCGTGCAAGTTAATTTAGGCACTATAATCATACCCAAAAGAAAAAGGAAAAAAGGAATAAGGAAGGAATAAGGTTGAAGATTGTTTATCACACGGGCAAGCTGGTCCGGATACCATAATTATTACAAAAAAAAAAAAGAAAGAATAAGGTTGGAGATTATTTTTCAATCCAAAATTATAGAGACCTCTAAAGTCTAAACTCCCTATGTGAAATACAGAGCAGCCAGGGACTTAGAAATGACTATACGGCGTCGTATATCATATTTTCTTGTTGTCACTTAATCAATACACTGAAACTAGAAGGCTAAAGGTGAGAACAAAAACAGAAGCTTAAGCAACCCCACAAGAATGGAAGGATTTAGGAAGCTAGAAAATGTACAGAAAATTATACAAATGATCAATCTCACGGAATTATTAGCAACACCCAAAATGCAACTTCTCTTCGTTTTCTTGCTGACCTAACACTTCTTTTGGTAACTCGCTTAATTCTTAACTTACTCTTCTAGTGTTCAATCTTTCATATTCTATGTATTCTTGACAATTTTGACAAACAACAACGTTAGGTTTCATGCATAATATAGTAAACATTAGTAACTGTAAAATATTTGAAGTTGTAAAGTGAATAGTGATTAAAAAAATGGATCTTTGATGTGGGGTTTGGTTGTTATGTTGAAATTTTAAACTCAATTATGTTCCTTTTTATACCCCTTTTAGTTTTAATGAACCTGTTATAGTTAATTATGTGGCTTAGTTCCTATGCTTCATAGAAGAAGAGGGATGAGGTTATGGGTTCATTTTAGCTGGATGTGAGGTAGCTGAATATTTGCTACATTCTTCCACCAAATGTGGAATTTGGTATCTTTTTATTTTAATTTTAAATAACCATGGTATCTGGGCCAGCTTGGGCTCACCTTGGCCAATTCCACGTGCTACGTCTACTCACCAGCACCACGTGCTACATCCTCTTACCAGTTGTAAGGTCCCGTAAAATTTCGCCAAGGATTTAAGGTTCTATAGTGCCAAAGTCAAGCTAATGTGTTAGGAAGCACGACAACTCAATTTGTCCGGTAAACTACTCGGGGCTCCCCCTGTGGTACGGATTTATGGACTGTGCAATGCATTGTGAAGTAGGTGGGAGAATTAGCAGAAAAGAGCGATTCTGTGGTCAATTATGCGGACCGAAGATCAGTTCCGCTAGACCGTAGAACCATCGCCGATACATGTTGCTACTTTGGATTTATGTTCAATTTTGGGTACAGCCGGGGCTTGGCAGCGGCACCTTGTTATGGTATTTCATGATGTCTTAGAGGCTCCGTAGATAGTGTGGGTGATGTTATGTACGGAAATATGTTATTTCTTTCATGTTCTTTTATGAAACTTATGCATGGCTTATGACCAATTTTACTCTATAAACTTTGAAGTATGTTCTAATTAATAGAAGTCAATTGTTTTAAAAGAATGGTTCATTTTGATGCTCTAAATCATGCATGGTAACTCATGGGAAGGATATGGAATGAAGGCTTGCTTGACCACCGCAATGGTGTTTGAGCGTCGGTCCTGCTCCCCAAGGTTGGAGCGTGACACCAGCACCGGTGCAGAGTAACTCTGTCCACCAAGGATTGAAAAAATGAGAAGAAATCACCTAGTATTTTTGCCTCCGCTTGGATTTGAACCTAAGACATCATGGTTCTCAACCCACTTCATTGACCACTAGGCCATACCCTTGGGGACAAAATGTGGAACTTGTCATCTATTATTGATTATTATTGATGTTGTAACTATGTACAAGAAGAGGGAATGCTTTTCATCCACCTTTTGTAGATCACTGAATATTTATGGAGCAAGGATAATGGACTCATACTATAACCAAGTCAACATGTAGAGAACAGAGCTAATTTACCTAGTGCATTAGCAACACAAAGACTAGGAAGGTGTTACTTCCACCGTATAAGCCTAATGAAGGCTTAAACTATGGGCCACCTTCATCTCAGTGCCTTCAGATACATTTCAATGCTGATCATTAGCAGTACATTCTATTGCTTGTTTTTTCTCTTTTCTTTTATTCCTTGTGCTCCTCTTAAGTTGGCTGAGTGGCATTGGTTGGTGAATTTCTCTTTGTTACCTATATAGTTATTGCTACATTAGCATATTTTCTGGTCATTATTTAATCTCAAACGTATTCCAATGAAGGTCTCGCCATGCCATGAGCTTGACATTGATGCCAAGTGCCAATTGATTATTGACCATGTGCCGAAGGTTTGCATTAGCTTTTAGATACTCTTTCAATTTTGTGAGAAGATGCAATGATCATACATATTGTTTCTTTGACAGTTTTCACATGCGTTCTTTGAGGAAACAATGCAGTGCACAAGTGAGCAAGGTGTGTTATACAGCAAAGATGACATGAGTTGTGCAGAATGCAACTTCTTGGAGCTTCTTTGCTTATTTATTTTCCTCTGTGATTTTATTCCATCTATTTATGGTAATTGATTATTCCTTAACACTTGGTAGTCGCTACTAACTAGATTCTAAAGATCGCTGATCCAAGAAAAGCTAAGAGATAAAGAGTCCAAAAGTCCGAATTTTTGTCCTGCTTACTTACTTGATGATGTTTTCTAGTGGAAATGCATCGTGTTTTCCTTACACTTCTCTTTTTGTCCAACAATAAGCATAACCAGTTCAAATATGGGATAAGTTGGTTATTCTCTCTGTTAATAATTGCTAGGTGCTACTAGAATCCGTGGATCTTTAACTTTACTTACATTTGTACCTATTGCTCGGTTGCTCCTCTTATTTCTCAAAACTAGTCTTTGTTCTACAGAAGCATGAGGTTTCTACCTTGATTGTTCAGATAAAACCTACATCAGTGACTCACTAATGCAATGAGCACAAATGAGAAAAAGTGGTAGGGTTATGCGGGCGGACACAAAATCTTTATGCAGCAATCTGAATATACTGAATTACCACAAGTTTGCCATATCAGCTGAAGACATTTGTTTAGTAATAAAATTATATGAGATGTGCTAGTTTCCTGATGTCCATGTGAGAAGTTTTATCTATTTTTCTATAATTAGCTTGGTTTCACCTTAAACTTTCTTGCAGTTGTTGAACAAATGGTAAATACCGGTCCACTTGATTGTGATGATAAGAGTAAGACTATACCTGCAACATTTCAAAAGGGCTTCAAGAATACGGCAATGATTGGGCTTGACGCTATGCGACGAGCTAATTCTACATTAGAAGATTTTGTGAGTACTGGATTCCCTTGTGGTTAAGGATCACTATTTGTCGTATCATTTTTGGTCCGTGAACCTTTCTCTGCACAGAGTGGGCAAATAACGCAATATGCTGAAGATAAAATAAGCGGTTGACCATAGGGCTCTGATGTCTTGTTTGTGTATTTGGGAAAGTTACTCTCTGACTGATTGATATACTCCTCCAACCTATAGAAGGAGAAGAACTTCCTTTCCACTTTTACGGTATTGCTAATTATCAAGTGCATTTAAGTTCTTATAAAATAAAATAAAAGAATTGAGAATGGTGTAATGTTCTTAACCCTTATACTTCCCAGTTTTCACTCTTGAGTCGAGAGTTATCTGAAGTTAAACTTTTGTGTTTCTTTTTTCTCAAACAGCTATTCTTAATGACATTGTTGTTACTTTTAAATCATATCGGAACATATTGCATATACGTTGACATGCAAGTCATGTATATTTCTCTCTAAAAGCATGCATCATGTTTAATGTTAACCGACCTAATTTTCTGTTTTCTATTGGTTCTAGGGACTTGTAGAAATAATAATCCGATGCTGGTTTGGTGTGCCAGTGCAGGTCTTATTTTATGTTTCACTAAATGGATCCTCACCAGCCGCAGTCTATATTCAAATACCTACCAATACTTTCATTCACTGAAAGTTACATTTATCAGGTAAAGATACTTCTTAACTGCTGGTCATTTTGGTTTCTAGCATTCCTGTTGAAACTAGCATGTTACACATCACCGTATTTTGTTAAAATACTTGTTGATCTACAACTATTACTTTTCCTCTGCCTCACTCCGTAATGGTTTATTTATTTATTTTCCCCTTGGGTGGCTAAGAAGGCAAACAAACCCAACCTCTTCTTAATTCGTATATTTTCTTGGTGCAGTTGGATAATTTAAACGAGAAACTACTGCAGCCATCAATGGGGAACGATCAATCATTGTATCGTGAATACAGTGTGGTAATACTACAGACATTAGAAGGATTCTCATTAGTAATATTTAAGGAGCATTTTGGTCATTACTTGCTTATAACTGAAAATAAATTACCAATTGCTTGTTTATGCATGTTATATTAAGTGCAGGAAACAAAAGAAAGCTGGGATCTTACATCTTTAAGAATGATCACCAATGATCCGTTTAGACCACTTCGTAATGTACTTAAGCATCATGGGCTTTTGACAGACAGGTCTAACTCCTTACTTATTATATTTGTTTTCCTTTTCATCCTTTTCCATTCTGTTTGTGAGAGAAGGAATGGTAGAGAAGAGCTTTTCTGTGGTGCTGAAAATCATTTTTGGCCCCAAACCATGCTTGAATTATATTTTCTCCATTTAATTAGAACTCCTTTGTGTACTTCACTTTCGTTGAGGCAGATTCTTTGTCCACAAGACATGTTCTTTTTCTCTCTTTTCCTTTTTCTTTTTGTCCTTCTTTCTGGTAGAGTTTCTCTGAAGTTTGACTTTTGCATTTGTGCTAAAGGTAGTCTCCACAAACTACTCTATTGATACTTTACTGGTCAACTTTCCATGGCGCGGGTGATTTTTAAGCTGTGACCTTTAAGTGTTTATTCACTTTCTCTAGGATAAGAGAAGAAATGAAGAGCGGAGTAGAATATTGGTCTCTGGAAAGAAAGCTATGTCAGCTACTTGGGAGTAAACAAGAGGTATTGATTTATTATGCTGAACAGGTCGAGCAAATTCTCAGAAGTTGCCTTAACTACCATCACTTCCTCATTAACATTTATTATGGGACAGTCTTCTTGAATCTAATTACACCAATGCCCTGACCTCTTGGAGTCACTAAGTTGTGGTCTATCCATTACTTGATCTATGGCATCGAAGGAGTCCTTAAAATGAAGCACATACAATATACAAACTCACGTGCTGTATCAGTGCTGTATAAAATATTTGACACATTCTAGCATAATGTCGGCAAAGTTCTCTCTATGATTCTATGTGACCCAAGGCTGGCAATTTTATGAGATAGGTATTGTTTAGATAAATGGATTCGGAAATGAAGTCACTATCTTTTCACATGTGGGGAAGTTTTGAAAATCAGTTTCAGCTAAACTTATAATTTGAAACTGAACTTTATTAGTGCCTGAAATATATGTATATTTCATTTCTGTGTCAGAAGAGTAGCCATGACTTAAAAATGCTTTCCTTTAACTGTGACTTCTTTCCTCTTTGAGCTCCTATTATATTTTGATCGATCATTCTATGAACAGATTTCAGTTGAAGATGTCATGAGAGCAATTCATCTGAAGTCCTTCGACTATCGAGTGCTGAATCTTCTGTTGTATCAACTGAAAGGTGAAAAGGTATAATCGGGATGCATTGCTCATTGATTTTTTTTAACGTTTTCTTTTGACTAGAAAGCTATTTTTTGGTGCCTTTTTCTTTGGAATGTAACTTCAGTGCAATTTTCCTTCTGTTTAAAATTTCTTCATAAAAAAAAGTATACAAGAAGTTGAGAAGTGCTAAAAATGTTTATTAACTTACCATTTGCATATCATACCATTGGTGCTTGACAGTATGCTTTAATCATTTTATAATGTGATTCTACATTCATTTGTTTCTTTGAAACTGCTGCAGGCCAATGATATGCATATGGAATTTTTGTCAATATCAGAGTTCCTTGTGGAGGTATCTGATGACTTATAAGTATTTGGTGAATTATGTTAATTACCTTCATTCCGGCAGAAGAAATGTTTACGTGCTTCCCAATTAATATGGGATTTCTGATTTTTTTTATGCATTTGATACGATTAATCTGGATGATCTTACTTATGAATGGGCCAGGTTTGACTATGAGGTGAATCATAATTTCAGTGATGTGTTTACCATGGTAAGGCTTTCATGCGGAAAGATTAAATTTTCTTTATTTGTTGGTAGGATGATGTGTTAGAGAACAATTTCAATATTCTGCGGATGTTCAACAGAATTTATGGGGCTTCTGCAGCACCAGCCATGCTGGTAAGTGACCATGTTTACTTCTGATTGAACCCCAGCAAGCGTTTGCCTTTGCAAACCCAGGTAGAATCCATTTCTAGAAGCGGCAAAATAAGTTTTCAAGAAAATAGTATGATAAGCACTTGAAAGCAAGAATAGTTGGGATTTGTTTTCTTGATTTGAAAGCTAACTGAAATGAATTCCAGGAAAAAATTATAACTGAAGCTGAAGAGAAGTATGATAGTCTATTGAAAGCTCTCGAACCTGAGGTCTCTCTGAACTATCAGAAGAGATGCGAAGAAGCTACTGAAGAAGGTAATATTTTGGCCCATTCATTTTTCGTATAACGAGTCCTTCAACTATTTGGCCCTTGGTTTCTTTATTATCAGGTTTTTGATCTATTCATTAAGTGTTTTCAAAATTCAACCATCTTCCTTTTGAATGTTAGGTAGAAAGACATCAGGTCCGTCTCTTGGAACATGGACTATACCTCCTGTTATCGAAGATGAGGATATGTATCGATCTGATGTTTTGAATTCAAAGCCATCTTCTATACCAGATTGGACTACCTAAGTGAAAATACTGGATCCAGAATTTAGATATGCGATCAATTCTCTTTCAAGAGCTTTGACAACACATCTTATTTCTCTTCACTCCTAGTTTGCTGTTGAGATGAGTCAAGGCCAAGTAACCAGGAACTAGCTAAATGTTAACTGAAACAATAGAAGGCTGCAAATATGAAAAGTTATTCCTTTTGGAGGTCATCATCTTATCCTTCACATCCTCATGTACCATCATAAAAGGTACTAACTGATATTCAAGATTGCTACATTATGTTCTAAAACTATTTATTAAAAAAAGCGAAAAACGATCGCTACGTCATGTTCTAAAATTAGAGCTTGTAATTTAAAGAATTTTTGGTCAAATGATTTTTGTTCCTTACACCCTCTTGTGACCTGGTGTTACAATTTGCATTGGTGTATTACTTATTTATTTCATGGCCTTCGATAGGAAAAGGTGGAGGTCGAGAATTAGGGTGGAAAATTGATATGTAGTCGTTAGCGTCTCCGAGTCTTACCAGTAGTACTAGTATTATTTTTGTATTTTGGTTTTTGTTACTACTTGTTATGCCATTTGCTCTATTTCATTGTTGTTACTATTGTTTGTTACTTTATTTTCACTATTCCTTGAGCCGAGGGTATATCGAAACAGCATCTCTACCTTCACAAAATAAGTGTAAGGTCTGCGAACACATTACCCTTCCCGGACGCCACTCGTGAGATTGTAATGGGTTTGTTGAATTATTTATTTGAATTTGGGAGCAAAGAATAATAGCATCCTCTGGTCTGGTGCTTGTATGAAAGAGAGGACATTACACATGTGAGTGAAGGTGTAAAATTATGTTTGTATGCTAAATATTCTTCATGATCTGACATGAATTGGCATTTATCCAGAAAGCATCTTCAGACTTCAGCTTCTGCTATACTGCAATAGCCAAGAAGAAAAACCAAATATATTGAAACAAATCTTTTTTTGGTGGGGGCTTTTAATCTAATGTCTTTTTCTGGGATGAGTCAACAAAAAGGAATCTTTTTTCACCTTTTTCCAAAATGGATGGCTAGCCATTCTGTAAAATTCCTTATCTTTTGTTTGACTTCTATGGACATTGAATCTAGATGACAATTATTATTACTATAATTTTGACTATGGTTTCACCATTTACTTTGTTTATTCACTTCTTGAAAAGCTGGTTAATTTCATTTTGAAATCACTGTTCTTTTCTTTGGAAGGTTTTGGTTTGATTTTTAAAAACATTTTGGTTTCGGCAAAACAAAGTTCAAGTTCCCAGGTTGGACTTAGAAGCTATTCTTTAAGGGGCAAAGCTGGCTGTTAAGTTAACTTGCTAATGAATCATGGGATTTACAATTGAGAATTATTGATTGATCGATCGAGGAAGTCTTCTGGATCACTTGTCTCCGAATATGGGGAATATGTTTTCATAAAATTTTGCTCCAATCTGACCTAGCTGGCGAGCAATCCCATTTCGCGACAGAGAACAAGACAACAAGCGAGCGTACTTTTGTTCGCTTCTTCTACTCTCGATCTCATACTTGTTAAAATTCAGAACAATATCTGACAATTATCAGAAATTACAATAACCAAAACAATGGGTTCCATATTGAATCTATTTGGCTAAAACTCTTATTATGCTCAATGGGTCTCATTTTTGTATTTTTTGAGAAGAAGGAATGGAGAAGGGAAAAAAATGTGAGGGAGAAAATGACGCTGGAATTAAGAGAAAGAACTGTAGGAATTAAGGGGAGAGAGAAACATGAGATATATGAATACCTTTAATTAAGGAGGAAAATCTGCCCATTAATTAGATCATTAATTAAGTATGGTATAGGACTTGTAATTTGGTATACGGATTTGTAATTAAATCAAACCTTACATATGTAAGGTAAAAAGGTTTCCTATATGGTATAGGAATGTAAAAATCTGATGAATCATTAGTCTGACAGTAACAAGCTTAAACCTTGAAAGTAAGAGATGTTAGGATCAAAACTTGCTTACAAAAGATTTTATAATACCATTCAGGGTGTGTTTGGTATGAAGGAAAACATTTTCTGGAAAATGTTTTTGAATTATTCCATGTTCGATTGGCTTAAATGTTTTAGAAAATATTTTCTTTATGAACTCATTTTTCTTTAATTGCAAGAAAATGTTTTCCTTATCAAGAGAATGAGAAAACATTTTAAAAAAGTTTTTTTTTCTTTTTCCAATTTTAGTTTTTTTTCTGTCACCACCCATTCTGTTACACCTAGGGGTGTACAAAGAAAATCGACAAACCGCACCAACCCGATAATCCGAGAAAAAAAACCCGACTATGGTTTGGTTTGACTTGGTTTGGTGTTGGAAAAAAAACCCGACCATAATTGGTTTGGTTTGGTTTTAACTAAAGAAAGTCAAACCGAAACCAAACCAACCCGACGTTACATATATAGAAATTTTAGATATATTTAATATATAAATATACTTATTGTATTTCATAATTTTATCTTTTAAGGTATTATTTCAAGGTTTGATTTAGAACTTTTGAATGCTCCAATAAGTTTTATAGCCATTAATATTAGTAAATTAAATAATGCTAGCAATCAATATTAATGCTAACAAAAGATATTCAATTCAATATTACGAATGAGAATGTATTGAATGTCTAATTTTGTTTTGCAATAATTTAGATAAAAATATATAACCTATTTTTTTTTCTTTAGCTTATAGGCATATAATTAATACTCCCCCATTAGTCTATCTAGTTTAGCTTGAATTAGTGTTTTTAGATCATGTTTTTTTATTATGGCTTTTTAATTAGCAATATTTATATTACATAATTTTATTGTCTTTATTGTTGAATATTTTAGGAAAATATCATGAGTCATGACATATCTCATAGTTTGTATTATTTTCTTGGAAAATACTTTATATAGTTATATCTTACTAGGATTAAAGAAATATTTTGAGCATACGTTATATGTTTTGTTCTACGAAGATTTTACCGGAAAAAATTTCGAAAAAACCCGAATAACCCGAAAATCCAAAAAAACCGATATTGAAAAACTCAGATTTATTGGTTTGGTTTGGTCTTTAAAATTTAATAACCCGACACAATTGGTTTGGTTTGGTAATTGTAAAATCCGAACCAACCCGGTCTATGTACACCTCTAGTTACACCCCACCTCCACCCCGAAAAAATTATCTTTTTTTTTCTAATTTTTAAATTTCTAATTTTTTATTTTCTACACCACCCACCACCCCATCCCGAAAAAAAATAATTTTTTAAATATATTTTCAGTTTTAGTTTTTCATCTTTCAGTTTACAGATTTAAAATTTTACGAATTTTAAAGTTATAAGTTTGGAGGTTTATGTGTTTGGAAGTTTTGCGGATTTAGAAATTATGAAGTTCATGGTTTCAAAAGTTCAGCGGTTTGGAAATTTATGAAATTTGTGAGTTCGGAAGGTTGTTGGTCCGAACGTTTATAACTTCATGTTTATTGTATCTAAATTATTTATGAATACTCTTAAGAAGTTATTTTTCTTAATTTACGTACCAAACATCGAAAAGTAAATAAGATTACAAGTTTTTAGAAAAATATTTTCTTGAAAAATATTTTTCGTTCTCTTAGATAGGAGGCTTATACGTTTCTGGAACCGAGGGTCTTAAACAGTCTCTTTATCTCCACGTAACAGTACCTCAATATAACATGGGTAACGTCTGCAAATTAATTATTTCTAAACTCTACTACGTGAGATTATACCGGTTATATTATTATTATTATTAATACCATTTAGTTAGGAGAAATTAGTATCATCTTTTGTTGGGTGAAAAAATAGGAAGTATGGAATGAATGATGAGGGTTGCATAACGTGGCTTAGTGGTCGATTAAATATGTGAAAATAATGAGAACTCAAGCTTCAAATCACTGCAAAAGGGAAGAAACACGTAGAAAATACCCGATACTTTTATTAGTAGGAGTAGCAGGTATTTGGTGTAATAGTCAAGATATGTATGAGCAGTAAGGATGTCATTAGTTCGGTTCGGTCGGTTATTTTGTAAAATTTATATCATACAATTTTTCGGTTATTCCATTATGTATAACCAAAATTAGATTTTTCGAAATCGTCCTAATCATATCGGTATCTCTTTGATATCGGTATGTTACTTTTTATTAATTTTTTTTAAATGTCATGTAAAAGTCACTGATAGGAGTAGAATATAATAACACACGTACTTTTATAGGATTTAGCAAAGCTTCTAGACATTTTTATGTTTAAAAGGGTGATGAATTAAGGAAATGTGAAAGATGGCTAGAGTATAGATCTATCGACTATTCTACAGCAACACAAAAGAAACTAAGAAATTAATACAAATAAAATATAAATCACACAAGTGGAAAGATATTAACCAAGCTGGGACTGAAACTCAAGAATAAAGTCTAGAGAAGATTGTATAAGAATATTATATTTATTGAATTTAAATTCAGGTAGTTATTTATGGTAGTTGCTGTATGATATTATTGCATGTTATTTTATTTATGGTTCTTATGTTTAGATAATTATTTACGCTATTTTTGCTGGACTTACTAATGCTCTTTTGTTTTTGTTTTTGTTTTTCCTTTCCTTCACTGAGCCGAGGGTCGATTGGAAACAGCCTTTCTGCCCTTTCGGGTAGGGGTAAGGCTCGTCTACATATTACCCTCCTCAGACCCCACTTTGTGGGACTATACTGGGTAGTTGTTGTTGAATTTAAATTCAATAAATAATTTAGACTATATTTTAAATACACTAGTCCAAATAAATATTATGGGTTAATATAGCTGGATTAATTACAAGTTCAATATATATGGATCAAATAAATAAGTCTTAATTCATTAGGCTAGCCCAATTAATTAGGCTAAAGTGATGAACCCACTTCATCAAGCCCAAGATGTCATCTTTCTAGAGGCCCAGTTTGGTGCCACGTGTCAAATAACGTGGCACGCCAAGTCAAACGGAAGAACCAATAGGATCATGCCACGTGTCAAAATGACAAGGCATACCAAGTCACACTAAAAGGCCAATGAAATCCCGCCACATGTGCAAGTGACATGTTCTCGACAATCAAATGCAGCCATGTCACACTTCAATTTGATTGGTTGGAAAGAGTTTGTTTTTCTTATCACAACTCCTCCCTTCTACAACTATAAATACGGGTTTTCATAACTCAGAAAAGACATCGAAAGTTATAACAAGAAGCAAGAGAGAGCTCGTGGATCAAACGCCACAAATTTCTCTATAAGTTTCAAGCTTCAAGCAATCAAATTCAAGCTCAAGAACGAAGAACAAATCAAGTTCAAGTTAAAGAACGAAGAACAAATCAAGGTCAAATTCAAGCAATCAAGCTCAAGAATAAGATCATCATTCGTGGCAACAACCATAGATTCAAGATCAAGCTCAAAGGCCCTTGAATTTATTTACCATTGAAAAGAAGAATCAGAGGATTCATAGATATTATAACAGTCAAATATTTGAAATAAAATACTACGATTGTTGTAATATTTTTGGTCTTGATTTTATTTTCTTGACATAAATTAATTGTCTACGAGAAGAATCAATACGATCATGCCACATGTCAAAATGACAAGAACTGCCAACTCATACTAAAAGGCAAATAAAATTGATCCAAGTGTGCAAGTGACATGTTGTGGCCCATCAAACGCGGCCATGTCACACTTCAACTTGTTTGTTCGGAAAGAGTTTGTTCTTATCACACCTCCTCCCTTCCATAACTATAAATAGGGGTCTTCGTTACTCAAGAATGACACCAAAGGTTATAAAAAGAAGGAAGAGAGCGATCATGGATCAAACGCCGCAAATTTCTCTACAATTTTCAAGCTTCAAGCAATCAAATTCAAGCTCAAGAGCGAAAAATAAATCAAGTTCAAGCTAAAGAACGAAGAACAAATCAAGGTAAAATTCAAGCAATCAAGCTCAAACTCAAGAACAAGATCATCGTTCGTGGCAACAAACGTAGATTCAAGATCAAACTTAAAGGCCTTTGAATTTATTTACCATTGAAAAGAAGAATTAGAGGATTCATAGAGATTATAATACTCAAATATGAAAATAAGATACCACGATTGTTGCACTATTTCGGACTTGATTTATTTTCTCGACATAAATTTATTGTCTACAAGAAGTACCAATGCCAAATCACACTAAAAGGCCAATGAAATAGCGTCACATGTGCAAGTGACATGTTTTGGCCAATCAAATGCGGCCATATCACACTTTAATTTGATTGGTGGGAAACAATTTATTTTTCACAACTCCTGCATTCCACAACTATAACTAGGGGTCTTCATAACTTAGAAAAGACACCAAAAATTATAATAAGAAGCAAGAGAGAGCTCGTGGATCAAATGCCGTAAATTTCTCTACAAGTTTCAAGCTTCAAGCAATCAAATTCAAGCTCAAGAACAAAGAACAAATCAAGTTCAAGCTAAAGAATGAAGAACAAATCAAGGTCAATCAAGCTCAAGAACAAGAACAAGTTCATCGTTCGTGGCAACAAATATAGATTCAAGATCAAGCTTAAAGGCCCTTAAATTTATTTACCATCGAAAAGAATAATCAGAGAATTCATAGAGATTGTAACAGACAAATATTTGAAATAAAATACTACGATTGATGCATTATTTTTGGTCTTGATTTTATTTTCTCGATGCAAATTTATTTTCTACAAGAAGTACCAATGCCAAGTTACACTAAAAGGCCAATAAAAGAGCGTCACGTGTGCAAGTGACATGTTCTAGCCAATCAAATACGGTTATGTCACACTTCAATTTGATTGGTCGGAAAGAGTTTGTTCTTATCACAACTCCTCCCTTCCACAACTATAAATAGATGTCTTCATAATTCGGAAAAGACATCAAAAGTTATAACAAGAAGCAAGAGAGAGCTCGTGGATCAAACGCCGCAAATTTCTCTACAAGTTTTAAGCTTCAAGCAATCAAATTCAAGCTCAAGAACGAAGAACAAATCAAGTTCAAGCTAAAGAACGAAGAACAAATCAAGGTCAAATTCAAGCAATCAAGCTCAAGAACAAGATCATCATTAGTGGCAACAAACATAGATTCAAGATCAAGCTCAAAGGCCCTTGAATTTATTTATCACTGAAAAGGAGAATTAGAGGATTCATAGAGATTATAACAGTCTTGATTGTTGTAATATTTTCGATCTTGATTTTATTTTCTCGATGTAAACTTATTGTCTACAGATTGAATATTCAAAAGATAAATCTAAATCATACGAAAGGAAACATATGCAATACATTATAGTTTGCTACTCATAATCGCTACAATATGTTGTGTCTTAGCTTGCTAATATGCTAGAAATAATTTAGTTTCAATTAGAGTAGCATAATAAATTTGGGAATTAGGATTTTGAATTTAATGACTTGTTGGCTTGTAAACATTTTCATAATTCCAAGAAAAATTAAATGTTTTATTATTTTTAAAATAAACATATAAATATATTTTTCACATATAAATTTATTTAGTACGATTCGGTATTTTTTCGGTTTATTTTCATAAAATAAAAACTTATCTTAATTACTGGTACGGTTATAGGTTTATATAAAAAAATTATGATTTTATTTAAAAATCTAAAACTCGATTCGGTATAATATGATTGGTTGATTTTTAAATATTGATTGACACCCCTAATAAGCGGAAAGCTAATGTGGCCACCACCAGATTATATATTAAAAGAAAGAAAAAGGAAAAAATAATAAGAGGGAGAAGAGTGATAAGGGTAAAGGGTCATTTCCTATAGGGGAAAGCTAAAGAGAGGAAGTTAGAAGAAAAAGACAAATTCAGGTAAAAAAAATTATTATTACTTCAAAATTAGACAAAACTGAGAAAGTATGCCTCTTATATCCCTTGCACTTGCACCAAACTCCAAATAAAGTAAATGATGAATACTTTACGTGAAGGAATTAAATAAGTAAATTTCTCTCATTTATCTTTTCCGTTCACTTGTGGAACTAGACATGGTAAAAGGGGTTCTCTCAAATTAATATATTTGAAATTAGGACATTGTCCATTTTATATTAGTCACTGTCTCAGTATAACATAAAGTGCATTTTACTACCTTTTAGGTCCTGAAAATTAGGCTTTTACTGAATTTTGAAATCAACTCCAAATTCGTCAAACAACATAGTAGCACTTTTGGCAAATTCTCTAATCCTAATTTTGTATGTACTGCATTAGTCTATTTGTTCAATTTTGGCCTTAATCTTTATTTAGTGCTACACTAGACTCTAGTGGTGTTTGACTTTAACATCGATTTACTTAGGACCCGTTTGGCCTTAAAAATTTTTGCTAGGCGTTTGGATATAAGAATTGTAAAATTCTAAAAAATGGTTTAAAAAAATTAAGTAAAAATAGTATTTGAAATATAGAGTTGTGTTTGAACATAAATTCCAGTTTGGTTTTTTTGAAAATTTTCAAAATGTATTTTCAAGTGAAAATTAGAAATTTTATGAACAAATACTGACTTCGAAAAAAGTAAAACTTTATTTTTTTGAAAAAGGGGAAAAAAATTATGAAAATGGACTCTTACTTTTTTCGGAAACATTGTTTGTACTTTGTGGGATTATAATAAATTTGTTATTGTAGTAGTGTTTGGTCCGGAAATTTTCACATCAAACTTGAAGCTGAACTTCAGAATTCGAAAAAAGTTATTTTCACTTTTTCACTTAATCACTCACAAAAAGTCAACAATAACTTTAATTTATATTTATGTCCAAATATAACTCCAATTTTTAAATACCATTTTCAATTTGAAAAGAAATTTTACTATTTTCGAAATTTCCCAATTCTTAGGTCCAAACGCTCACTTCATCTATTGTCAGAATAGGATATAGCCTAGTGGTTAAGAAAGTTAGACGAGAATCTTTTGTTACCCGGCATATGTGTTGGTGAAGATAATAAATATTTCATAAAATTTGTTTAGGTGTGTCCAAACTTATTCGAACATCATTAAAAAAAATGAGTATTTCAAGAATTTAGATCACCCAAAAGGTAAAAGAAATAGGAAAAGAAACAATAAGTGGCATGAATAAGAGAATAAAGTGAGTCCAAGAATCAATTGGCACTATAAATAGTTTACTTCGTACGTGTACCTCTCCACCGATTTATTTTATTTTTATATATTCGATTCCCAAATTAGAAACTCCTTTTTCCCTCCATAAAATTTTCACTTTGTTCTTTCATTTTGTGTACGATATTCAATTATATCAACTATGCACAAAAATCAATTCAGCCGTGTTTACTTTTTGACACTTGGCTATGACAGAAAGTTGAAAAAAAGAAGCTATGAGAAAAAAGTTCTTTCCAATCAATTATTCATTTTATAAGGTGACAGTCAAAAATCATTTAATCAATCAATAATTAACCATTTCTTAATCCTTAAAATATTCAAGATAAGTTAATGATCTCTTTAATATTAAACTCATTATATTTTTAAAATTATATTTTCGTATTTACTATGTGTAACAATATTAATAAATTTTAAACAAATAGTTAAACGAAAGTACTATATTCTATTGAATCCGATATCAAAGAGCTAGGTCTGCCCATGGGCATCTTGATGTTTCATATATCCTATTTGGCATTTGCTCATTTTTTTCCTCTTTTAAATACTATCGACTCTCGTTCTTGTATTTCTTTAATATTCTATCATAGTTAGATTATTTTATGTTCATGGTCAACCTACAATTGGGGGTATTCAAATTGAGTCGCAAAATTGCATCAAATTGAAAAATTAAATCAAATCAGTTAAAAGATCCGATTAGGTTTGATTTGATTCAATTTAATATAAAATAAAAAAAATCGAACCAAATCGATATATGAATATACCCCTAACTACAACAACTTTCTTTTGACCTATGTTTGGAATTGTCCATTATGTACAACTTATATACACCCAGTTAAAGTGACATATGTCAACATCATCATCATCATAATAATATAAAAAATAATAATAATAATAATAATAATAATAATAATAATAATATGTTGACAGAATTGATGCAAAGACTCATGATTGAGTCCCTAAGTGAAGAAAGCCAAGCCAACATTTCAACAAGATCTAAGATGTTCTGTGGCCCACTAAGAAAACATATAGGAAAAATAAATTTTAAAAACAAAGTAGACATGCTTTTTGAACACAAAGTCAAATGTATTATTCTCATGTTTGTCCTTCGGTGTCTCTCTGAGGTCCCATGAAAATAACTCAAGACATAGTAGTAATATTTTGTAGGATTCTGGCTTTCAGTTCACTCTTCCATTTTGTCAATCTTTACTTTTCCTCTATGTTCTGTGAAGGGGTCGCTTGGTTGGAAAACAAGTTAGTTCGAAATTATTGTTCCATTGTTTTATAGAGATAAAATAATATTACGATCTCGTAATAAGTTATATCGCAATTTTATCCCAACCAAATATGAAATAAAACTGGTAAAATTATTACTGTTTGACCAAGAGTTATGGGTTCGAACAACGGAAATAGCTTCATGCAAAAATACAGAGTAAGGTTGTGTACAATAGACCTTTAAGGTCTAACCTTTTCCCGGACCTCGCACACAGCAAAGACTTAGTGCACCAACTGCTCTTTTTTTAAACTCATTTCAAATTTAATCCTAATATTAATTATTCATTATTCCTCGTATCAAGCCATAAGTATGTGGAATTGGAGGAAAATCTGTTTTCATTTGCTTTCTTTATTTCACTACCAAAGTTAGTTTTTAACTTCCTCTTTGTCTTCCTTTTAGCGCTGGAGTTGGTATACAAACCTTTTTTCCCTTTAATTGTTTTTACCAACTCAAAATAGCCTTCTTTTATGTGCTTTATTTCTTTCTCCTTAAGTATAGAAATTATTGAGATTTTTGGTCCCTAAAGCAAGATAATTTTGTCCTAAGCTTAGACCACAAACCAAATCCCCCTTTTCATCTTTTACTATATTTGTGGTCATTGATGAAAAATGGACGAACTTTAAACATAGGTGTGATTAATGGGGTTGGCTATAAATGGTAAAAAAAGGACTTGTGACATTGACAACTATAATTAAAATTGTGATAGTCAATGTACATCTAAAGGGAGCCTTGACATAACTGATAAAGTTATTATCATGTGACAAAGAGGTCACGAGTTTGAACCGTGAAAACTTCTTGCAGACATGCAGGATATAGTTGCGTATAATAGGCCCTTGTGGTCCAACACTTCCCTGTACCCCACTGGAGCTTAGTGCACCAAGCTGCCCTTTTAATATATAACAACCAAGTAAAATCTCAACAAGTGAGGTCTGGGGACAATAGAATGTACACAGATGTTACCCTACCCCGAAGCGATAGAGAGACTTTCCGAGAGACCCTCAACTCAAGAAGATGCCCTTTTAATGTACATGTACTAACAGGAAGAGCGATAGCAGAACACCTTGCTCCATTTATAGCTTCAAGAAAGACAATAAAAGAGAAAACTAAAATATATATGCTCAAGTAAATCAGTTAATAGAATGGCAATCATTTTATTATATATGATTCCGGGAAGTACATATCATCCGGCGAAAATAAGAGAAAATCGGAGCAGAAAGAAGAGGAAAAGGATAGATGGATTTGGAAACCAGATTTACATCTTAGAAAGCAGGCAAACTTTCATTTAGATAGTAGTATTATAAGTTGAGTCAATAGCATATAGAAGATAAGTATATGAAAACTTGTGGAAATTGAATCAGCAGAACTTTGTTCATCAAACCTTAAGGAGATTGTGGCCAATCATATCCAGCATCCACAGCATTTAAGTCATCATAAAACCACATTTCCACGTCCTCCACACGTTGGTCATCTTCCCAATCGTCTTCCCAATACCCATCGGACATCTCATCATCAAAGTCGTCATCAATGTCACCAGCTACAAAGTCCCATGGTATATAGCCAGAAGAACCCGAGTAATCCGAGCAATTGTCCCAGCCATTCTTATCGTAGCAATCGACAACAAGGGGTCCGATAACCTTTAGTTTATGGAATTTCTTGACAAGGTTCTCATCAAGGTTTACATTCCAACAACCCCTTACGTCCAACAGCTCGAGCTGCCTGCAGTTCTTGAGAATCTCCATTATGCTCAATGTACCAACTAGCATGTAGGCGATTTCTAGTTGTTTGAGCTTATGCATCTTAGTAGCTATTACAAGGGCTTCATCGTCTTGTGAGAGCTTGTCAATAACCTCAAGGGGGTGCATTGTTCGACGCAAACCAGTCAAGCATTTACAGTGCTTTCCTATGGCTTCTAGGGCCCTCGCCCCTATTTTTATGCAGTAGCTTACGTCCAAAAATGTAATGTTGGAAAACGTTCCGGCAACCTGTTCCACTATGGAATCGCTTATTTCACACTTTGGCAACCGCAACCTCTGCAGAGATTTGGCACTAGCAACCAAAACAAAGAAGTAGACGTTCACTCCAAGTAAATAAAGGTGATAAGAAACAAAAATGACGTGTTCTTGATAGCTACATGACAAGTCTACTGAACTCCAACTAAATCAGCAACAAACTCGAAAGCAATAAAACTTCCTTATTTCCTCATTTTTCTTTCAAAATGTATTCTTTATTATCATCCACGGATTTGACTTCCTTATAGAGACTCGTATCCAAGTACATTGACCCGGAAAGTTTATACAAAAAGAGTTGAAAGAACTTGAACTTTTTGAGGCATAGTATCTTATATATCAATAGTGTCCATCTTTAATGGTAAATAGATAACTGCAATAATGAAGATAAAGAAATTAATATACTAACTTGTTGGCAATGAATTCGAAGCTTGATTTGTCCGAGAGACCAGAGACGCAGAGTTTACGGAGGGAACCACCGCTTCTTGGAATAAGCAATTGAAGCATCCGATCAAGGTTATCGGGGCAGCAGTTTTTGCTCCATTCCTCAATGTCAATCTCTTGCCAACAATAAGGTCCCTTAACTGCTTTTCCCCATGACTTGCAAACTCTTGGAACTACCGTTAGCACCTCTTGAAGGGAAAGGTTTCTAAAGATTAGCCCAAGTGCATCGGGTAACAATTCATCCCACAGTCTAAACTCGCATCCTTCCTCCATTTTAACTCTGATTTCTCTGCAATAATAATGAAAAAAATTGAGAACAGAAGTTCCAGCTCACAGAAAAGAACAAAGATTGATCACAATCAACCGATGTTATTTCAACTTCCATATCTGAAAGACTCGGCCTAAAACTAAATAGGTTCAAGGAATTTATGAATTTAGCCACTAAAAGAGTGGAGTCATTATATGGAAACTAAATCTCGCCAAATATAGTAAAAATGATGCAAAAGTAGTGAAAATATAATAACTTAATACAGAACTAAAGAAACATCAGCTCATTGAGCCAATAATAACCATAAAAATCCAACCTTGAAGAAGAAAATCAACTCAATGAGCCAACAACCATAAAGATCCAATCTTGAAGAAGAAATCCAACGAATTGAGCCAACAATAAACATAGCAATTCAATCTTGAAGAAGAAATTCAACTCGATGAGCAAACAATCACCAGAAAAATCTAAGCTTGAAGAAGAAAATCAACCCAATGAGCAAACAATAACAATAAAAATCCGATCCTGAAGAAGAAATTCAACTCAAAGAGCAAATAATAACCATAAAGATCCAATCTTGAAGAAGAAATCCAACGAATTGAGCCGACAATAAGCATAACATTGCAATCTTGAAGAAGAAATTCAACTTGACGAGCAAACTATCACCAGAAAAATCCAATATTGAAGAAGAAAATCAACTCAACGAGCCAACAATAACCAGAAATATCCAATCTTTAAGAAAGAAAAAACACCCCCAACCCCACAATATATGGAGAGACAGTTACTGGTGAAGAGAAAAGAGAGATTTATTCAAAGACATGAACTTGGTAACAGAAACAGCATAAAGTCACAATCTTTACAAGAGTGGAAATTATGAACCATTCAAATTCTAATAATTTCAACTCGAACAATCACCAGAAAAATCCAATCTTGAAGAAGAAAATCAACTCAATGAACCAGTAATAACCATAAAAATCCAATTTTGAAGAAGATATTCAACTCATTGAGCCAACAATAACCATAAAAATCCAATCTTGAAGAAGAAATTCAACTCATTGAGCCAACAACAACCGGAAAAGTCAAACCTTGAATAAAAAAATAACATCCCCAACTCCACAATATAAGATGAGACAATTACTGGTGAAGAGAAAAAAAGAGATTTATTCAAAGAAATGAACTTGGTAACAAGAACAGCATAAAGTCACAATCTTTACAAGAGAAACATGGAAATTATGAACAAATCAAACTCTAAGAAAAGAGAAAAGAGAATAAATGAATTACCTTTACACAACCATATTGCTACCAGCTAAACAATCTATGAGATTCAAATGGCTAAACAGATCAGCTTTCACTCAAAATTAACCAATACCCTGTTGAGAGAAATGCTCAAATCAGGATATAAACATCTAAATAACCCAAAAAACCAAATGCATTTTGGAAAACTCAATACACAAATAAAGAAAGAAAAAAAATTTACACCAACAATTATCACTTTCCCCAAAGGTAAAATCTTTAAAGAAAAGTTATTTCATTCAAAATTTCCCAAACACCCTTATGAAATTCTTTTAGCAGTATATAAATATCTTAAAATACATTTTGGAAATCTCAATACACAAACAAAGAAAGGCAAGAACTTTTTATACCAACAATAATTACTTTCCAAAAAGGTAATATCATTAGAGAAAAGTCATTTCAAAATTTCCTCCCAAACACCCTTATGAAAATTTTCTTGGACATGAAATGTAACATCACGAGTAACATTCAAACAAACACTAAAGAAAATGTAGAAAAATACAAAACCCATGTCAGAAAAAGAGAGGAAAAAAGAGAGCAAACCAAAAAGATTAGCTAGGTAGGTAGAGTTTGGATCAGTGAAAAAAACCACCGGTTTATCCGCCTAAAATGAAGGGTAATATGAGGAGCTTCAGTTCAGTACCTTCAGTTCCTTTTTCTTTGCTTTTGTTTGTGGGGTATAAAGAGAGAGATACAGAAGCTAAGTAGTACTGTATGAAACAAAGAAACAAGAAGTGAAACAAAAAGCAAAGAGGATTTTGATTACACATATATAAATAATAAATAAAGAAATAAACATGTGAAGGTGAAAAAAGTTGAGAGAATATGTATTTTCAAATAGCAATATGAAATTGTTTTAATCTCTGCAACAGCTTCATTTTTATTTTGATATTTTTTAGTTGTTATAATAAATTATTATTATATTAGTATTAATATAACATAAAATATTAATTTCAAAAAAACTTAATTATTATAATAAAGTAATATTAGAGAAAAGCCTAACTTTAGTAACATATAACTTTGCGCAGAGTATTATTTTTATTTATAATTAAATAACTGGTAATTTTGAATGAATAATAAATAACATAATATAACAGATTAAATAATATTTATGATGTAAAATTCATGACGTTACATGTTTGTGTAACTTAAATCCAATTTATTATGATATTTTGATGCTTGCATAAATCCCTCTGATCAGTCATTTTCACTTTGATAAGACACCATATTTAATATGGCCTTGTGTATACATCAGCAATAAATAATAAGTAAAAAAGTTAGTTGATTAAAGAAGTCTCACGTTAAATTCAAGCCTAAATCTTAAATACTCAAAAATGAATTAGGTAGTATTATATATAAAATCAAATATTTTAGCAAGATAAAAAAATAGTATACTTGTTATAAAACTTAGCTCAAAGTAATAATATGAATCAAGAAGATAGATAACTATTAGGATATATTATGTTGTGTATCTTTTTATTATTTGGTAGATATTCTCTCATTATTGTACAGTTCTATAGTTGGTAGGATTGATATTGTACAGTCCTATTGTTGGTAGGATGTGATATTGTACAGTCCTATAGTTGGTAGGATTTGATACCTCTCTGTACTCTATATATGCCTTTGTGAGCAATAGAAGAAAATCAATTCTCTCAAAACTCTCTACATGGTATCATACGCCAGTGGCTTATCGCCAAAGAAATCCTAATTTTTTCCCTACCCGCGCTGTCGTCGCCGCTGCACAAATTGGCAGCCCGCCGCCGGCGACCTTCTCGGTCCACTGCCTCTCTCTGGCGTCTTGTCGTGCCACCACTGCACTAACCGGCAGCCATCTCTCTCTCGACGTCGTTCAGCGCCTCCTCTCCTTTGCCTCGCGCTTCATGGCCGCTATGACTTCAAACGATCTTCTCCAGCCGATTGCCATCAATGCATCGGCTCAGATCCCACTCAAATTGGATTCCACTAATTACCTGGCGTGGAAATTCCAATTTCGAACCCTTCTTACGGGTTACGACCTCCTCGGCTTCTTGGACGGTTCGAAGCCGTGCCCACCAGCCACTATCGTCGACAAGGAGGTGACTTCCCCAATCCAGCATATCCTTACTGGATTCGCCAGGACAATCTTATTCTCGGTGCCAACCCTGTGTTTCATTCGCGCATGAAACACATCACCATTAATTATCACTTTGTTCGTCAATTGGTTCAGAATGGGTCTATTCATGTTGCTCACGTATCCTCTGCCGATCAGCTTGCTGACGCTCTCACCAAGCACTTATCTCGTCCTCGGCTTCTTCTGCTGATGTCCAAGATTGGCGTATCCTCCGACCCTCCATCTTGAGGGGGCGTATTAGGATATAATATGTTGTGTATCTTTTTATTATTGGTAGATATTCTCTCATTATTGTACAGTCCTATAGTTGGTAGGATTTGATATTGTACAGTCCTATAGTTGGTAGGATTTGATACCTCTCTGTACTCTATATATACCTTTGTGAGCAATAGAAGAAAATCAATTCTCCCAAAACTCTCTACAATGTAAAGAGAAAGAGAGGAGTGATAAGAATGGACCTTGGGCCTAACTCAACCCAAAAGCTAGCTTATGAGGTGAGGATTGCGCAAGCCATATAAAGAGACCAAAGACCTCAAATCCCTCCGATGTGGGACAACTCAACACCCCTATCACGCCTAGATCTCTGGAGCGTGGACAACATAAATGGGGGTCCAACATCGGTAACAATAATTGGGATGAGCCTGGCTATGATACCATCATAAGAATGGACCTTGGGCCTAACTCAACCCAAAAGATAGCTTATGAGGTTAGTATTGCCCAAGCCATTAAAAGAGACTAAGGACCTCAAATCCCTCCGATGTGGGACAACTCAACAAGGAAATAATTTATTTCTTCCATATATTCAAGTGTATATAATGTGATATCCAAACCCTTTATTTATAGGATTATATTGAAGTATACAAAGAGATATCATAAATATGGTATTAACTATTGAGATTATGGGGAAAGATCATGAGAGAGGTTATGAAGGTGTGTGAGTTACAACTATAATAATGAAAAATAGTGAAAGTTATTTACTTAATAAAAAAAATAGTAAAAATAACTTCTTTAGGAGTTATAGTTCTCCATTACTTCCGTAACAATACTGAAATTTTCTTTTTCTTATTATTATTCCCTTTTACTTCCCTGTTTGGTATCGGTTTTGAGTGTGGAAGTGAGTTAAGTAACTGTATAGATAAAAGAGTACTTATGGCTACTGTAAAAAAATAAAACTGAATCATTGATTGTGACTCTAAAAACTGAGTCTTTATGGTCTGTGGGATGTGGCTGCTCCTTTTTATTTATGATTGAGATGAGATTCCCTATCTCAATTGTCTTCTTTTGTATAGTTGAAGTGTAAGTGGATGATTGAATTTTTTTTACCCACAATTGGTATTTAGAGATAAAGAACCTTTCGTAAAAAATACTTTGTTTTCTTTTTCTTTTTCCCACTTGGTATACTGTATCAGCAGTAACTTGTATCGCGTAAGATTTATCAAAGGTGAAAGCGTTTCTTACCGAGACTTATTTCATTCTCGAGACCTGAGCTCGAAACGGTTGATTAAGGACGGGGAGATCAAATTTGTTTTATCACATCCGTTAGTGGTAAATGATTTGCTCTTTTTCCATGAATTTATTCATATCGCATGTTTTCCAAATTAAATTCTTAGCATCCTATTAATAGCATGTTTGGACTTTTTTTCTTGGCCAAATGTGGTTTTTGATCTAAAGTAATTTTTCTAAAGTTAAAATATTTGGCCACACTTTTAAAAGAAAAAAATGCTCTTCAGGAGGAGCTAATGCAGATTTTCAAATTAATTAATTAAATATGTCACACCTCCTTTTTTACATATTTATTCCGAAGGATAATGTATAAATGAGTTTTTTCAATTTAAGTGATATTATTCGAATTGAGATTATTTTGTTTATCAGAGTCGCCACTTGGGATAGGTTTGGCTTTTGGTGTCCCAAGTCACCGGTTTATCTTGAATCCCAAATCGAGAAAATTTTCGACTTTCCGATTGAAGTCTTGCGAACCAGAAATTCTTGAGTAAGGAATTCTGTTAACCCGAAGGAAGGTGTTAGGAACCCTCGGATTCCGTGGTTCTAGCATGGTCGCTTAAACTATCATATTTGGCTAATTATATGATTTTAGACATATTTATCCTATAGTGCACTTTTAAAATTACTTACCGCTTTTAATTGAATTTTTGAGTATGATTGCAACAGTATTAAAACGCGTCTCGAACCACGTCACATAAATGCACCCGTGATTTTTGACATATTTCAACACCGCCGAGATTTGGATTTGGATCACATAAATACGCACCCGAGTTTAAGAAAGTAAAATTATTAGCGAATGCGCCTAAAACGACTAACCCGTTGATAACTTTGCGTGAGGCCATAAAAATTTGCTAAATGGCACGTCCTAATTTCTAAGTATTTTAATGTGAGTATTTAAATAGGGCCACACAATTTATGAATTTTTGTTTGGGCGTGACGCACCTCGATTTATTTTAAAGGCCATTCTAAGATGAACTATTACTTTCTATGAAGGATTGTCTCTAAAGGAGCTTAAGCAATTAGAGTTATGAATTAGCTATTATTGAAAGTATTTGAGAAAGCTGCCCCAAAATGGGTTTCTGAATAGGCGAAATTGGGACTTGGGCCCAAGCCGCCCAGGCCCTTGACTTGATGAAATCAATTGAATTAGAAGGGGGCGCGCCTTGTGTTAATTCTGGACAGTTATTATATAATTGTGCCTCTAAACTAGCCTTGTTCAGTTAACAGGGCCGCTCGTTACTAGCATGAATATATCCACCCACCTTTGAAATTTTGGTAGCCTCTTTAAAATTCAAAACTGTCACAGCACAATTATCCCACTAGCGAAACGATCTAACATAATTGCAACAGTTAAGTAACTATAGTGACCAAAACAATTTAAAATGGCCAAACGTTATACCACTTAGACAAACAGACGGTCATGATTCAATTTTTAGAGTAACCAAAACATTCAAAGCAACTAAACTTAACTTAAAACATTCTTATTTGGATAGTATATATGTCAAAGCCAACAGATAAATGCTTCAGTTTACAATGCTGGTTTTTGAATATGAATTTCATGCTCGTGTATATCTTGATGACACACATTTATTCTAGAATTTATTTTTTATAATAACGTCTAAACCTGTATGGTATGTGCACAACATTTAGTAGACATGAATCTAAACATAACTCCAGTTTAATATCTATATTAATATAATATCAAGTTTTGAAATTAAGCTATGTACACAGTCCAACAGTCTAGTACAAACAATCATAATGTGCTGATAAACTAATTTCCAGCGTAACAATCACAATATTTCAGTTCCAAACAGTCATATTAATACAAAGGCAACTGTTCAAATACACAAGACTGTTGAACCTATAGACTAAGTAAAATCAACAGAAAATTCATGAAGAAAACAAATTATTTATCTTCAAATATGTTGTTCAGGCCATTATCTATTACTTGAGACAAAAAGTATACCTGGAATAGGAATAAAATAAGAAGAAATAGAAGTTAGCAACAACAAGCAATAATCAGCAGCAATAAGTAATAATCCACAGCAACTTTGAATTAATTTCGAGCCATAAATGATACCAAACGAACCAAGAGTTAATTCCAAATGAATGACACCAATAACACCCAAAACCAACTCAAATAAGCTCAATTGAACTCGAAGATGACTCCAGGAACTTTTGAAGCTTCAACTAGTGAATCACCAGGACAGATTATACCATTTCTCAGCCTTATATAAGTTAAAAAATTTAATTTAGAGATGAGAGCCTTCAGACTACCCTAAAAATCTTAATGAAATAGTGATTTTGGACTTTTTGTTGTCTCCCACTCTCAGAGCTTTTGGTGTACTCTTCTGCCTCTAAAAACCTCCTTTCAACTCTAAGTAACAATGCCTTTATAGGCAAGTTACTAGGGTTACTCAGACATTAAGTGTTTTTACCCTTAGTCCTTTTCCAATTGGTTTTATCTAATTAGTCCCTCAACTTTCGAATTGTTTCCCAACTTTTAGCATTAATTTTAAATCAGGACCCTGCTAGAAGATTCCACAATAGCTGTGCAAAGATTCTCTAAACTCAAAATACCTAAACTACCCTTGGTTCAATTAAGAAATTACTAGCTTAGGTTAGACCTAACCCCAGCTCTGTTAACTTGGTCAAGAAGTGACCATGGTTGATTAACCAAAAGTCCTAGCATTTTCAGTAGTAATCAACAAAACTATCAACATTAATATGAACAGAGAAAAACTTAAACTAATTAAACTACAAGACCTAAACTACTAATTAATGAAGAAAAAAAAACATGGATCACATAATTGAAATCAAACACAAAATAAGAAAAGAAATTAAACTACATCATCAGAAACCTAAGTCAAGCACCAAACTAAATGATAAAAAAAGAAATAGAAGAACGGGGAATAAGAACCATGAATCGAGAAGGAAACAGAAGAAGCAAAGAAAAAAATGAAAATACCTCGCAAATTTGCCTCAGACTCGAATCTGGCAGGTTGTCTTGGAATTATTTGTACCATAATCGTCCTTAATTATGTATTTTCATGAGAAAACACATAATTAAGGGCTATTATTGCCCAGACCTTATTAATCCCCAACTTTGTAAAATTGAGGTTCTGGGTGATTTTTTGATCTGAAACTCGAACGCTTCAGGGATAATTCAAAAGAAAATAGTTAAGGGTTTGGGAAGAGGGAGGTGAGGAGAGTGTTTGGTGTTCTTTTGGGGTCGTTTGGCATCGGCTGCATGCACACGGCGGAGCAGACGCCCCTTCAAATAAATATTCGAGGAGTTTGGCTGGTGTTTGAGGGACGGGAATTACAGATTTAGATAGAGGAGGTCGAAGAGGCGGGGTAGTGTAATTTTAGGAGCCATCGGAGCATCGCCGTCGGCAAAGGCGATTTCCGGCCGGCGGCAGACGGTGGGAGACGACGGAGGAGCGATGGCGTTACGCCAGCGTATATTAAGGTGTTTTGAGAGATGGTTGAGGGGTAGGGGGTTCCGAAATTTATATACTTAAAGATCCCAGTTTCTGAGTCGTTGAATCATGTAACCTTGACGACTCAGATTCAAAGTAACCAAATGACGCCGTTTGGCACTGGGGGGAGGGGGGCTGGACCTGGTGTTTGAGCTAGGTTGGGCTAATTTTGAGGGTTTTTGGGCGGGTTTAAGGTAATTGGCCCAAAAAATGGAGTATTTTATTAAGACATTTGTTTTCCTTTAATTCTTTCCTTTTCTTTTATTTATTATTTATTTTTTATTTTTGTTATATACAAAAATAAAAATGAACAAAGACCTAATTTTAATTCCAGAATTAAGCTAATTAATTTCAAAAAATTAATTAAACCCTAATTTAAAAGAAAATTTAAGGAGAACTAAAAAATTAAAAGTAAAAATACAAAGAGGACTGTTTTTGGTTATATTCTTCCGTTTTTGTGATGTTAACTAATTAATGAACCTAAAGTATGGAAAAATGGTATCCTAAATGCAAATGTACTATTTTTGGTACTTTTGTGAATTATATTGATTAAAATGTACTCGCAATGCAAAAAAAACACACAATTATGCAACTAAATTCTAAAAAAATCACATAAATAAAGAAAAATCCTAATTTTAAGGAATTTATAGGAGTAATTTAAGTCAGACGAAAATCACGTGCTCACAGCTGCCCTTCTTTGCTCGGAGACACGAAGAGTTTTCGGGCAAAGATAAATGAGCAATCATGAGAGATCTTTTCCTGCTTAACACTCCATGAGAAGCATTTTGAAAAGCTTGACCGCACCCTACTTCAGAGGTTGCCTACATAGCTCGGCTAAAGAGGAATCAGGTCAGTGTAGTTCAGGAGTATTTGGTAGCTAGGACTATCAGAGTTGTGCTTTCACTACTATACTGCTGCTACTACTCACTGACCTCCTTATTATACCAAAAGGAAAATCAAAGGCTGGGCTAGCTATGCCTATCAACTATGAGTTACAAGATTCCTATCTATAGATCTCTTGGAGCTTGATCTTAAATCTTAGATGCTTTTGTTGTGGACTCCGATCTAAATCTTGATGCTCGCAAGCTGTAGGTGTTGGATCTTTCTTCAGCATTGGATCGGAGCGGGACCGATAGAGCTTGTGATTTCAATCAAGTTTTGATCAGCTCGTATCCATGTTCGCTTCAGCATTCGAATTCACTTCTTTTGTTCTTTTTCTTTTTCCTTTATTCTGTATTGAGACTCATCCTTTCAGTTGTCTCGAAACCTATGCTTCGAGGTCAAACCTACTCAGATGACAAATAAACGAACCAAATTTTCTGCCCCAGTTTTGCACTAGAAAAATTTCGTGAGTTATTTGTGACAAAAATCCGAACCCTTTTTTTTGTCTTTATTTTTCATTCTCAAGAATCATATTTACATATGATAGGATAAATTGGGGCAAACTCAACTTAGAGATTGGAGCCCTAATATTGGCTAAAGAAAAAAATACTCAACTCAGGGATTGGAGCCCTAATGTTGCCTGAAGGCGACTAGGGAATGGATGCCCTATGTCTAAAAGGTGAAATGCAGGGATTGGATCCCTAATCTTGGCTAAGGAAAAACGCTCAACTCAGGGATTGGAGCCCTAATGTTGGCTAAAGGAAAAACGCTCGACTCAGGTATTGGTGCACTAATGTTGGCTAAGGAAAAACGCTCAACTCAGGGATTGGATCCCTAATGTTGGCTAAAGGAAAATGCTCAACTCGGAGATTGGAGCCCTAATGTTTACTAAAGGTGACTAGGGAATGGAGGCCCTATGTCTAAAAGGTGAAACTCAGGGATTGGAGCCCTAATGTTGGCTAAAGGGAAAAACGCTCAACTCAGGGATTGGAGTCCTAATGTTGGCTAAAGGCGACTAGGGAATGGAGGCCCTATGTCTAAACCGCGCAACTCAGGGATTGGAGCCCTAATGCTGGCTAAGGAAAAATGCTCAACTCAGGGATTGGAGCCCTTATATTGGCTAAATGGAAAACGCTCAACTCAGGGATTAGAGCTCTAATGTTGACTAAAGGCGAAACACTCAACTTAGGGATTGGAGCCCAAATGTTGCCTAAAGGCGAAACACTCAACTTAGGGATTAGATCCCTAATGTTGGCTAAAAGGAAAAATGCTCAACTAAGGGATTGGAGCCCTAATGTTGGCTAAAGGGAAAAATGTTCAACTCAGGGATTGGAGCCCTAATGTTGGCTAAAAGGAAAAATGCTCAACTCAGGGATTGGAGCATTAATGTTTGCTAAAGGGAAAAATGCTCAACTCAGGGATTGGAGCCCTAATTTGGCTAAAGAGAAAAACGCTCAACTCAGGGATTGGAGCCCTAATGTTGGATAAAAGGAAAAATGCTTAACTCCAGAATTGGAGCCCTAATGTTGGCTAAAGGGAAAAACGCTCAACTCAGGGATTGGAGCCCTAATGTTGGCTAAAGGAAAAAACGCTCAACTCAGGGATTGGAGCCCTAATGTTGGCTAAAGGAAAAAACGCTCAACTCAGGGATTGGAGCCCTAATGTTGGCTAAAGGGGAATATGCTCAACTCAGGTATTGGAACCCTAATGTTGGTTAAAAGAAAAAATTCTCAACTCCGGGATTGGAGCCCTAATGTTGGCTAAAGGGAAAAACGCTCAACTCAGGGATTGGAGCCCTAATGTTGGCTAAAATAAAAAATGCTCAACTCAGGGATTGAGCCATAATGTTGGCTAAGGTTGGTGTTGGGAATTCTTAAACTATCCTCTTTTGGGTTTTTCCTCTTTTGTTATCTTCATTCTCTCTTTTTATTTTGATAAGATGCATGAAAGAACTTGGAGGAAACCTCTCTTTGGCATTGATTATTTGCTGCGAAGCTGTTTCAGCACTTGCGCGTTTTCCTTTTGACTGCACTTGCTTTTTGCACGGTTGCTCGTATTGCACCTGTTTCAATTTTCAACTGAGAACAATTGTTAGTTTGAAACTGTGGCTGGTTCTGTGGCCTTGATTTCTTGATCCCCGCCCAACTTCTGTTGAGAGCCTCTGCTGCTTGCTGGTTTTGAAGATCATCTTCTCTTTCGAGCCAAGAGCATCAACCTTCAGGATTTCATGACAACTCACCCGTGTAAGGCTCTGGCTTTTCACTTTATTTTTCTCTTAGGACCTTTGTCTTTGGACATTCTTTCCCTTTCCATATCTTTTCTTCGAAAGCATCAACTATCATGGCCATTCGGGATTGGCTTAATGCACCCATTGAGGCTGGGTACCTTTCTTTAGCTCTTGCTGGGCAGAGCCTTGTAAAATAGTCCTACTACCTTTCTTTGTAATAGTTTTGGAATCAGATTTAGACCAAAAGGATTCAAAGAAAAAGTAAATAGAGAGCAAGAGGACGAATTTAAATGGAAGCGTCCCTTTCGGGGAAAAATAAGGACTCATGTGAGGATGCATGCAAGCTTCAAATGGACATGATATGCTTCTTGGACTGGATACCCGACCCGCACAAACTTTCTCAACTTCTTATAAGCTCATTGACCCGTGTTTCAAAACCAGGAAACCTTTCTAGGACTCTTTCAGTGATGGGAGGTGCCTTCTTTTCGATCGACGACGCCCTTTGCGGGTTTTCACCAATCGGCCTCTCTCATTTATCTTCTCACTGTCACCCGATAGTGCTATTTACAAGTTTTAACCAAATGGACTCTCTCATTTTCAATTTCTCTACTCGCCGTCGCCTTATGGTGCCTGTAGATTTTCACCAATAAGACTCTCTCATTTTAATTCTCTCAATTTGGACTACATCAGGTTTTAACAATGATGTTTTTCAATTCCCACGCCTTTGCCAATTGATCGGAAGGACTTGGACATGGTTTTTTTTGGGGTAAAAAGCATTTTGGACTGAATTACAACTTTGGAACCATTTTGGTGGGCTCATGGCTTTATATCATCTGCCCCAGTTTCACTTTTTTGAGGGAATTGGGATTTTTATTTTGTTGTGACTGAACCCCAGAAAGAGGCTGCCTACGTATCCTTTCGGAATCAAGTCAGACATAGTTCAAGAGTGTTTCCTAAACTATTTTTTCTTTTTTTCTTTGGTTTTTCTTTTTTGTTTTGTTTTTTTGAATAACACTTCCGGGCTCCAAAGAGGGTAGTCAAAGAAGAGTAACAGGCTAAAATGGGTTTACAAAGAGGGTTGATAGTGTTTTGGTAGCAGGAATGAAAGCCTTCGTCATCTCAACCGAACTGAATCATTGCTACAGGGAGCCTAGACATAGTACCTTTTTACTGCTCCACATTCACTGCTACGTCGGGATCATCCCCATCGATGTCGCCCAAATATAATGCTCCTTTCGGCAATATCTTTCTGAAGATGTACGAGCCTTTTTAATTAGGAGCAAATTTTCCTTTTGCTTCCTACTAGTGAGGAAGGATGTGCCTTAATACAAGTTGTCCCACCTCAAAATTCCTGTGGCATACTTTCTTGTTATAAGCACGGGCCATTCTTTGTTGGTACAACTGCCCGTGGTAGATTGTAGCCATTCGTTTTTCATCAATTAAAGTCACCTGTTCTAGACGAGTCCTGACCCGCTTAGTGTTTTCAATCTCAGCTTCAACGATGATTTGGAGAAACGGGATTTCCACCTCCACAAGTATTACTGCCCCAGTTCCGTAGACCAAAAGGTAGAGAGTTTCTCCGATTGATGTGTGCACAATTGTGCGATACCCCAATAATGCGAAAGGTAGCTTCTCATGCCATTGCCTGGAGCTTTGAATCATCTTTCTAAAAATCTTCTTGATATTTTTGTTTGTTGTTTTGATGGCATCATTGGCTTTGGGTCAGTAGGGTGTAGAGTTCTGATGCGTTATTTTGAATTGTTCGCATATCTCTCCCATCAGTCGTCTGTTCAAATTTGCAGCGTTATCCGTGATGATAGTTGCTGGGATGCCAAAACGGCAAATGATATTGGAATGCACAAAGTCCACCATGGCTTTCTTGGTAACCGATTTAAGAGTGATGGCTTCAACCCATCTTGTGAAGTAATCAATGGCAACCAGTATGAATCCGTGCCCATTTGAGGATTTCGGCTCGATCGACCCAATAACATCCATGCCCCAAGCTACGAATGGCCAAGGTGCTGACATGGGATGCAGTTCTGCGGGAGGTGCATGAATCAAATCACTGAGCACCTGACACTGATGGCATTTCCGGACAAAGCTAAAACAATCCTATTCCATGGTCATGCAATAATAGCCTGCTCGGATGATTTTCTTTGCTAGAATATACCTATTCATGTGTGGTCCGCAAACTCCTGCATGTACTTCATGCATGATTCGTCCAGCCTCTTCGGTGTCAACACATCTTAACAAGTTGAGGTCCGGGGTCTTTTTGTACAAAACCTCACCACTTAAAAAGAAACCACTTGCTTGCCATCTGACAGTTCTCTTTTGGTCCCCAGTGGCTTGCTCGGGATATTCTTGGTTTTTTAGAAACATCTTGATATCATGGTACCATGGCTGGATGTTTGGTTCTGCCTCAGCTGCATTATAGTACCCATGCCTTTCCCTGATTTGGATTTCCAAAAGGTCGATGTGGGCATTTCCCGGGTAAGGCAACATCGAGGCCAAAACGGCAAGTGCATCGGCTAGTTCATTGTGACAGCGAGGGATGTACCTGAACTCTATCGTCTTGAACTGCTTGCTAAGATCCTCCACATGTTGCTGGTAAGGGATAAGTTTGACATCTCGAGTTTCTCGTTCTCCTTGAGCTTTCCGGATGATTAAATCTGAACCCCCCATGATTAACAACTCTTTAACATTTCTGTCGACTGCCATGTTCATACCTATGATGCAAGTTTCGTGTTCGGCTGTATTGTTCATACAAAAGAACCAAAGTTGAGTGGTGGCTGGATAATGCTGACCGGTAGGTGAAACTAAAACTGCCCCAATTCCCACACCTTTTGAGTTGACCGCTCCATCAAAGAACAATTTCCAGGCAATGGAATCTTCAAATATTGCCTCCACCGAGATCACCTCTTCATCTGGGAAATAAGTGTTCAGGGGTTGGTACTCATCATCAACCAGGTTTTCGGCTAAATGGTTCGCTAGGTCCTGAGCCTTCATTGCTGTACGAGTGACATAGACTAGGTCATACTCGGTGAGCAGGATCTTCCATTTTGCTAATCTCCCTATGGGCATTGGCTTTTGAAATATGTACTTCACAGGATCCAACCTAGTTATGAGGTAGGTGGTGTAAGCCTACAGGTAATGCCTCAATGTCTGAGCAACCCAAGTTAGAGCTCACCAGGTTCTTTCCAATAAAGTGTACTTGGCCTCATAGCTAGTGAATTTCTTACTCGGGTAGTATATTGCCTGTTCTTTCTTTCCAGTGATGTCGTGTTGCCCCAGAACACAATCAAGGAACTTTCCAAGATGGTCAGGTACAGAAACAGTGGCCTCCCTAGCTCAGGTTGAACCAAAACCGGTGGGTTGGACAAGTAGTCTTTAATCTTATCGAAAGCCTTTGACAGTCATCCGTCCATTTGACCACTGCATCTTTCTTTAGCAATTTGAATATGGGTTCACATGTGGAATTCAACTGAGCGATGAATTGACTAATATAATTCAATCTTCCCAACAAGCTTATTACATCTTGTTTGGTCTTCGGAGGAGGTAAATCTCGAATAGACTTTATCTTAGTCGGATCTAACTCAATACCTCTCCGGCTGACTATGAATCCCAAAAGTTTGCCTGACGGGACCTCAACGCGCATTTGGCTGGGTTCAATTTCAAATATCCGAGCAGCCATTCAAAGAACTTCCTTAGATCCCGTACATGGTCATCCTGAGTTTTGGACTTGATGATCACGTCATCAACATACATTTCTATTTCGGGATGCATCATATCATGGAAGATGGTAGTCATGGCTCTCATATAGGTTGCCCAAACGTTTTTCAATCCTAAAGGCATGACCCTGTAGCATTAGGTTCCCCAAGTTGTGGTAAAGGCGGTTTTCTCTGCATCCTCTTCATCCATTAACACCTGGTGATATCCTGTATAACAGTCTACTAAAGATTGTATATCATGTTTGGTGCAGTTATCAACAAGGATGTGGATATTACGCAATGGGAAGTTCTCTTTGGGGCTTGCTTTGTTCAAATCTCTGTAGTCCACGCATACTCGAGTTTTTCTATGCTTCTTCGGCACTGGAACTACGTTGGCTAGCCATGTGGTGTACCAGACCACTCGGATCACTCCTGCTCCCAACTGTTTCGAGATCACTTCTTTGATTTTATACTGATATCATTTTTGAATTTTCTCTATTTTTGTTTGATTGGGGTTACTCAGGATATGTTGACAATTTGTGCACTACCAGATCAACGCTTAGTCATGGCATGTCATCATACGATCAGGAAAAAAGATCTTTAAACCCAAACAGAAGTTGGATTATTACATCCCGGGTTTTCTCGTCTGTGTGGATGCTTATCTTGGTTTCTTGGATTTCTTCAGAGGTTCCCAAGTTAACCGGCTTGGTATCATTCAAGTTTGGCTTAGGGTTATTCTTAAATTATTCTAATTCTCGATTTATTTCCCTAAAATCCTCTTTTTCGTCATATTCTGGTTCTTGGTTCATTATTTCGTGATTAGACATCGTGTTTGGATCTGGGCGTGAAGTCCGCAAGAATGTCATGTTATTTAAAGCTGCTTTATTAGAACTGAAAAGAAAAATAGCAAAATCAGAAGGAACAAAGAAGAATGAACGATGAAATGTTAATTTCATTTCTTGGAATTTGAAGATAGCAGGGTTTATAATTGGAAATTTAAAGACACGAAACTAAGGAAAACATCCAAGTTACACCCTGGAATAACTTGGGATCAGAAAAGGTAGCAAGACAAGTCTACTAGGACTCCCGCCTGATTAGAAACGGCGTAGCCTTGCAATTTACAAGCTTAGCGCTTGGTCCCATGTATAGCACCTCAGTGGTACTTGTTCCCTCTCCTGGCTGAACCATGTGGGTTTCATATAGCATCTCTCTCATCGCCCCACATATTTCTTCAAATTCTTCGGTCGTGAAGGCCTCATCCTCCTCTTCTTCTTCAATGTACTTTGGCCTTGTAATTATCATATACAAATGTGGCAGCGGTTGAGGTAGAACTCACCCATTACGCTGTCTGTCGTTTGCCCATTTCCTTTCATCCAGCATCAAGTGGAAGCCTAACCCGAAGAACTTCTCTATGGTAGGCAAGGTAATTGGCTCGGCGACCCCTTGCATAGACTTTCCCAATCCTTTTCCTGGCTTACATCCATGTTGTATCATCTATTTGGCCACCATAATGGACGCATTAGAAAGGAAGGATGGGGGCAGGATTTTCCCTCTTCATATCGGTTGACTACCACAACTTCAAAAGCCTGATACACTATGTGCTCACTGCCTGCTCTCGCTTCAAGACATGGGACAGACGGTTCCCAATATATTGATTGTTCATCCTCTCCGTGGACTACGATCTCCTGATCTTCATGCTCAAATTTTACCATTTGATGGAGAGTCGAGGGTACAACTCCTGATGCATGGATCCAAGGCCTCCCCAGAAGGTAGTTTAAGATGTGTCCATGTCCATCACTTGGAAGGTTACCTCAAAATCCACCGGGCCAATGATCAGAATCAAATCGATTTCCCCAATTTTGTCCCTCTTAATACCGTCGAAAGCTCGCACATAGACATTGTTGGGACGAATCCTTCCAGTCCCAATTTTCATCTGCTGGAGTGTAGAAAGTGGGCAAATATCTACCCTTGATACTCCATATACCATGACCCTCTTCATATAATATCCCTCACATTTGACAATCAAGTGCAATGCTTTGTTGTGAGCAGCCCCATCCGAGGGCAAGTCAGTTTTGCTGAATGAAATTTGATTGATGGCAAAGAATCTTTCTGTCATTCTTTCTAACTATTCCACTAAAGTTTCAGCTGGCACATAGGCTTCATTCAGGGTCATCAATAAAACCATTTGGGTGTTCAGGAGATTTCATCAGCAATGACAGAAAGGACATTTGTTTCGGACACTTTAGTAATTGATCAACCACTTCATAGTCTTCCATCTTTATTTTTTGGAAGAAAGCTTCTGCCTCTTTAGGACTTACAGGTTTCTTAGATGAGAAACACTTTCTAGTTCCATTGATTACTTCTTCTATGTTGGAGTACGTCTCAACGTGATGGTTTTCTTGAGGCTCCCCTAGGATCTCTTTGCCTTTGAACGTAACCATTGTTTTATGATAATTCTACGGTACTATAGTGGGACCTGTCATAGGCTGCTATCGCGCGCGTACAATAACCACAGTGCTCGTTCGGCCTCGATATCTTATTTGTCCGCCGTACCATATAAGCCCCCTTGGGTATGTACATTTGGGTTGCCTTCTTCAATTCAAGCCTCTTTGGAGGGCTCAAAGTCTGCTGGTTTTCTTTACGGCCTCGTGGGACATAAAAAACCCCATCTTTGGGAGGCATCGCTTCTGTGCCTGTTTCAACTTTCTTTTCTGGTTCTATCTTGGTTACTTTGTTCTTATTTTCCTTTTTATCTTGCTTTGGGGAACTTTTTGGTTTTTTATTTTCTCTGCATCTGCGATAAAAATTATGGCTTTTAATGCTGGATCAAATTCTTTATCTTCACAAATCATCCCAATCACTGGCCCGTTGTTGTGGGCTAGCAATGGATTATTAGTCAAGTTGGGGACATCCTCATCCCTTAGCACTATTTTGCCTTGCTCTATCAGGTTTTCCACTGCTCTTTTCACGGTCCAACAATCATATGTATCGTTTCCCTCTTCTCCTGAATGATAGGCATATCTGACACCGGCTCTGTAAGCGGACGATGTTGGATTTTGCCTCGTTTGGGGAACTGGTTGCAACAGGCCCATTTGGACAAGTTTGGAAATATATTGGAGTAAGACTCGCTAATTGGAGTGAAAGTTTGCCTCCTGGGTGGCTCACGAGGAGGAAAATTATTCTGTGGAGGACAGGGATTATAGTGATTTTGTGGAGGAGGTTGATTTCTTGGAGATGGGGCTTGGTTTCTGTTGGCATGTTGCTGCGGTCGTACAAAAGGTTGAGCATTCATGACCGTATACGGTTAAGGATTATATGCCATGTCTTGATGAGGGCAATAATGCCGAGCATATCTTTCGGAGAAAACGGGTCTAAGAACGCGGTGTCTCCTTATACCTACGGCTGCACGATTGTTTCTTCTTTCTTCTTACCTTTGGTCACTCCTCCAGACCCGTCTTGGATGGCCTGGGAGGTTGCTCTAATAGCTGATTGGCTCAAAATTCTGCCTATTTTCAGTCCATTCTCCACCATCTCACAAATTTTAATGGCCTCCGCGAATGGTTTGCCCTTGGGTGACATCATATCTTGGAAATAATCAGCCTCCTGAGCTTGAAGAAATACAGTGACCATTTTCATTTCATCCATTGGAGGTTTTACCCTTGATGCCTGTTCATTCCATTTGATCACATACTCACGAAAACGTTCTGAAGGCTTCTTGTTTAGATTTGCCAGCGAGTTCCTGTCTGGAGCAATATCGATATTGTACGAGAACTGTCGAACAAAGTCTCTTGCAAGATCATCCTAGATGTGCCAGCGAGAAATATCCTGATCCATATACCATTCGGAGGCGATATCTACCAAGCTTTCCCCAAAGTAAGCCATGAGCAATTCTTCCCTCCTCCAGCTCTACGCAATTGATTGCAGTATTTCTTAAGATGGGAAATAGGGTCACCATGCCCATCTTACTTTTCAAACTTTGGAGTTTTGAATCCCACAGGCAAATGCACATGAAGAAACATGCACAAATCAGTGTATGACACGCTTTTCTGTCCACTTAGCCCCTGCATGCTTTTAAAGCTTTGCTCCAGACTTCTCATCCTCTTTGCCATTTCTTCATGTTCCAGAGTTTTAGGGGTCTTTTCATGTCCCGTTGTGAACTCAAATGGATGTGGCTGCGAATAAGTATAGGTGGGATACTAAAGAGGCTCCATTTAGGGAGTGAATGTTTTGAATGTGAAGGTTGAAGGATCAGAGGCGGGCCTTGGCGATACAGGCTATGTTATAGCTGTGCATGGTGGAGCAGTAAAGATGTTTGGGATTGCATTGGATATAGCCGTCTGGGGGCGAACCTCCAAGGTTGCTCCCATAAAATGAGCTGAGATGGTTGGGTGTCCTAGTGGGACGCTGGGATGGCTGATTGGGATGGTGGACGTTCCCCCCATTCTTGGGAAAAGCTCAGGAAATCTGTGAATTGCACTAGGCGGCTCTTTTCCATTTGACCAGGTGTCCCACATCTGCATCAGAGACGTAATAGCCAATTTTCCTCACAGTTGCTGACTCTGATGCTGGGATGCCCGAGATTAGGCTTTCGTCCGTGAGGGGAATTGTTGGCAGGGTGATTTCTGAAGACATTTCTGTGCTACCCTTTGAACTGGTGAAGTAGGGATGTGAAGCCAGTGTACTAAGAACCAACCACCGTTTCAATAAAACCTTGACTGGATATGACATTATCAAACGATTAGTTCGAGATAAATAACAGATAAGTAATCGCATGTTGGGGTGTGATGTACCTATACAGTTAAATGGGTTTCTACATGTGTTGCAACGATTGCTTGCGTCATTCCGGCTTTCCTCATCCACTTGATTTCCACTCTCGTTTCTTTTTTTTCTTTCATTCTTGACTTTGCTTTTGCCATTCTCTCTCTCTCTCTCTCTCTCTCTCTCTCTCTATATATATATATATATATATATATATATATATATATATATATATATATATATATATATCTTCTTATTTTCTTTTTTCCACTTTTTCCACTCTTATTTTCTTTTATTTTCTTTCCTCTCTTTTCTTTTTCTTTTCTCTTGGGGTTACGATCGGATCCTATGGAGATTGCCTACGTATCATGACCCCGCATGAATCAGATGAAGCATAGTTCGTGGAAAATAAATGTAAATAGAAGCAAAATGTTTGGAGATTTTCGATTTTCATAGATAGCAAATACTTTGATTACAAAGACTCAAAGTTGACAGATTAAAACATCTAACAGGCTCCAAAATCAACTGTCCTACTTCAAAAGAAAATACAAACTAGCACAACTTGACAGACTCTAGCGGAAAGCAACTGACAGACTCTGGTGGATAAGGAAATACAGACTCAAATGAAAATCATGCGTACATTAAAGCTCCTGGTGCCTACAGGATATTGTTCGGTCTCGCTGTGAGCCTATATGCAAGATCCCTTTGAAGTCTATCCAAGTCACTCATTATCTGTTTAACAAATATCATTACTGCCGCAAACAAGGTGGTGTGAGTCATGTCCTCGCACACTTGGCATTTCCTAGTAATGTAGTTAGCAATGGTCAGGATCCTCTTTCTGATTCTGCCCTTTTCTTGAATTAATCGCCCTATCTGTGGGGCCCTAGCCCCCAAAGTCTGCTCGACTATCTGGTTTCGTTCATGAAGTTGCTTTAAATCCATTTCTAATTGCGCCAATGCCATGTAGCAATGCAATCTTTTAACCTTGAATTCTTTTGCCTGTTTGATCATTTTGTTTTCTATGACGATGACCCTTTTCTTTAATCCTGTGACCTCATTATCGTACTCTTCTTCCAACTGCTTAATCAGGTGTGCTCGTTCCTCCGCATTTTTAGCCAATTGCTTTCAAACCCCGGCTAATTCTCTTTCTACGTTTTTAGGTCAAAACTATAGTCATTCACTTTTTGCCTCAGATTTTCTATAAGCTTCATGTCTTTGGCACTCCTGACGGGATCTTCGACTACCATCTTCATCTTTTGAATTTGTGCTCGTAGGGCTTCATTTTCTTTAGCTAATTTCTTATTTTCACCTTTATCGGCTGCGGCTTGTAATCTGTTTTCAAATTGAATGTCTCGGACATGCTTTTCCAACTCTCCTATTCTGGACCGGTATTCATTCTCCTTAGCTAACCCGGCCCACTGTTCTTGTGACGATTCGACAAAATCCTGGAGGTGAGGTCTTTTGGCGGGCCTCACAACTACTATTTCCCTTCTATACCAAGCATGATATCTAGGTGAAACTTCTCTTTTAGCTTGATCTCGTACACAGGTATTTGCCGCAAAGTATTGACATTTGCTCCAGATCTGGCGGACTCTTGCTTCAGGAAACTAGCCATCAGGACCAATCTCAACTACTTGGGTACTGAGCTTCATCTTTTGGCACTATTTGGCACCTCCTAAGTTGTCTTAAAACCCGATACGGAGCGTAAGGCTGAATGCTTTTAAGACCCATCAAGAGGAAGTGAGGCCCAGTTGCTGGCATATATATGATTTCATCCACTGGTAACTACTCTATTTGACTGGCAGTGATAGATCGAAAGTATGATGTCCATTCCTTGACCCCCTCAGGAAAACTGATCCCGTTAGTCCTCGTATAAAATTCCTCTACTCATGTTTTCCTTGTTGACCCATAACTCAGAAATTGATGATGATGACATAGATGTTCGATCATCCACATTTGCAACAACAAATTGCATCCCTCAAAAAGTCTCCTCTGGCTTTGCAAGTTCTGAGAGCGCGGAAGATTTCAGCTACTATCATGGGCGCAAGAGTGCTCTTGGTTTGGGTGATTAAATTACTGATGACCCCACCTATTTTTATATTGATATTTCCATCTTTCCTTTGGAACACCAGAATCCCTAAGAAGACCACCATAAAAGCAAAATGTCTATGTTTCTCCCATTTTTGGCAGTTTCCTTTGCTACATATTTTGCTTTCGGATTGTTGAACCCTCCTAGGTGACCATATCTCTGGTATATAAAGTGGGGAGTACAAAATCCAGCTACCAAATTCGGGTTGTGGACCGTCCTGCTTATCTTCATTGAGTCTAAGAATCTATGCACAGCTACAATTCTCGAGACGATCAAATACTTGTGCCTAAAAAGGATCCTCAGTGCTCCCCATGTATCCGGCTATTTCCTCTAAGGTCAGGGTGAGCTGAAAATCTGAGAAATGGAACACGTTGTGTGCCGGGTCCCAACATGTGACCAATGCCCTTATGATGTCTCCCCGTGTCTTAATCTCTAACAAACTAGTAAGACCTTTCAAATATTTTTTGACCTCGTCTTGCCCTTCTTCACCTATATCATTCCACCACAGACGCAACTTCAAAGAGGTTTTGTTCATGATTGAGAAAGGTTCATTTTGAATCGTGCTCATCCTGCACATTTATTAAGGTGATTTAATCACTTATTTTGACCTAAAACAAAAAGAAAACTGATTTTGCAAATACGACCTTTTAGTACTTCGGAGAAGATTTTAAGGCTGTGCCCGCTAACCATTGAATATGGTCCAAGGTGGTTGTTCTTGCAAAAGCAGCCTTCCGACGCCCTTTAGGGGACATTCGGCTTATTTTAAACAAACATCACCCGACAAAATTAAAAAGATTTTTTTTGTTTCTGGGTTATTTTTGCAAAACCAAAAGTTAGACCCGATGGGGGTTGCCTACATATCTCACATCCGGTGAGAATAAAAGTGGCGTAGTTCAGGAAGACAAAACCAACTATTTTTGAAAAACTTTCTTTTCTTTGACTTTCTAAAAAAAATTTGGCAGGGTTTCGGTACCATTTGGGTATTGGGTTTTCAAAATAGGTGACTAACCTTAACCTTAACACTATTGTTCTTTTCTATAATTTTTTCTCTTTTCTTTCAAATTTCTCCCATTATTTATAAGCCGGTCAGCATGCAGATTTGAGGCAAATAAATGCATAAATAGCAAGTAGGATGCATCAGGACGGTCTTCTCATTTCAGGTCACCTGTCCTAGATGGACCCAACCCCTGTGTTGAGTCCCCTAAGTCAAATGCACATGATGCAAACAAGTGTACCTACTAAGGTTCCGCCATGAGGTCGAGTTATTTTAGGTTCAAAACCTGGATATATGTTCTAGACTATGTACCTAAGCGGACAACTCGAATCGAGGAGAGGGCTACGTATCGGGAACCAAAAGGCCATCTGGCTTAGTAACTTCTCCGACCTCTTTCTTAGTTTAAGGTGTGACACTAACAGAATAGAGAGTCTCAACCAGCGAGCATATCCCTGAAGATGAGAAGAGAATGGTTTTGTGACAATTTTATATATACAATTCAGGTAATATCAAAGAGGTAAAGCACTTAGCACGTTAGGATGAAACATGCAGGAAAATCAGGTAATAAATAAAGCCAAATATAATAGCTATTTTAAGCTCGAATTCTTAAACCTTGAACCAATGTTCTGGGTTTGTTTCCCAGAAGAGTCGCCAGAGCCGTCACACCTCCTTTTTTACACACCTACCTCGAAGGGTAGTGTATAAAGGAGTTTTTCCAATTTAAGTGACATTATTCGAATTGGGATTATTTATTTATCAGAGTCGCCACTTGGGATATGTTTGGCATTTTGTATCCCAAGTCACTGGTTTATCTTGAATACCAAATCGAGAAAATTTTCGACTTCCCGATTGAAGTCTACGAACCAAAAATTCTTGAGTAAGGAATTCTGTTAAGCCGAGGGAAGGTGTTAGGCACCCTTGGATTCCGTGGTTCTACCATGGTCGCTTAAACTATCCACTTTGGATAAATATATGATTTTATACATGTTTATCCTATAGTGAAATTTTAAAATTACATACCGCTTTTAATTGACTTTTTGAGGAAGATTGCGAACAGTATTAAAACGCGCCTCGAACCACATCCATAAATGCACGCGTAAATTTTTACATATTTCAACATCGTCGAGATTTGGATTTGGGTCACATAAATGTGCACCCGAGTTTAAGAAAGTAAATTATATAGGAACGCGTCTACAGCGACTAACGCGTTGAGAACTTTGCGAGAGGACATGAAAATTTGCTAAATGGCACGTCCTAATTTGTAAGTATTTTAATGTAAGTATTTAAAGAGGGCCACACAATTAAAATTTTTTTTGGGCGTAGCGTACCTCGATTTATTTTAAAGGCCATCCTAAAATGAACTATTATTTTCTATTAAGGATTGTCTCTAAAGGAACTTAAGCAATTAGCGTTATGAATTAGTCATTATTGAAAGTAATAAAGAAAGCTGTCCTAAAATGGGCTTCTGAACATGCGAAATTGGGACTTGGGCCTAGGCCCTTGACTTGATGAAATCAATTGAATTAGAAGGGGATGTGCCTGATGTTAATTCTGGACAGTTATTGTATAATTGGGCCTTTAAACTAGTCTAGTTCAATTAATCGGGCCGCTCGTTACTAGCATGAATATAGCCACCTACCTTTGAAATTCTGGCAGCTTCTTTCAAATTCAAAACTGTCAGAACACAATTATCCCACTAGCTAAACGATCTAACATAATTGCAACAATTAAGTAACTATAGTGACTGAAACAATTCGAAATGGCCAAACGTTATGCCACTTAGACAAATAGACTGTCATGATTCAATTTTTAGAGTAACCAAAACATTCAAACCAACTAAACCTAACTTAAAACATTCTTTTTTGGATCGTATATATGTCAAAGCCAACAGATAAATTCTTCAGTTTACAATGCTGATTTTTGAATATAAATTTCATGCTCGTGTATATCTTGATGACACACATTTATTCTAGAATTTATTTTTCATAATAACGTCTAAACCTGTGTTATATGTGCACAACATTCAGTAGACATGAATCTAAACATAACTCCAGTTTAATATCATATTAATATGATATCAAGTTTTGAAATTAAGTTAAGCTACACAGTCCAACAGTCTAGTATAAACAGTCATAATGTGCTAATAAACTAATTTCCAGCGTAACAGTCATAATATTCCAGTTCCAAACAATCCTATTAATACAAAGGCAACTGTTCAAATACGCAAGACTGCTGAACCTATAAACTAAGTAAAAGCAACATTAAATTCATGAAGAAAACAAATAATTAGTCATCATTTATCTTCAAATATGCTGTTGAGGCCATTATCTATTACTTGAGACCAAAAGTTTACCTGGAATTGGAATAAAATAAGAAGAAATAGAAGTCAGCAGCAACAAGCAATAATCAGCAGCAATAGGCAATAATCCACAACAACTTTGAATTAATTTCTACCCAGAAATGATACCAAACGGACCAAGAGTTAATTCCAAATGAATGACACCAATGAACACCCAAAACCAACTCAAATAAGCTCAATTGAACTCGAAGATGACTCCAGGAACTCTTGAAGCTTCAACTACTGAATCACCAGGACAGATTATACCATTTCTCAGCCTTATATAAGCTAGAAAGTTTAATATAGAGCTGAGAGCCTTCATACTGTCCTAAAAATCTCAATGGAATAGTGATTTTGGAGTTTTTTTTTGTCTCCCACTCTCAGAGCTTTTAGTGTACTCTTCTGCTCTAAAAACCTCATTTCAGCTCTAAGTAACAATACCTTATAGGAAAATTACTAGGGCTACTTAGACCTTAAGTGTTTTTACCCTTAGTCCTTTTCCAATTGGTTTTTATCTAATTAGTCCCTCAACTTTCGATTTGTTATCCAAGTTTTAACATTAATTTTATATCAGAACCCTGCTAGAAGCTTCCACAACAGCTGTGCAAAGATTCTCTAAACTCAAAATACCTAAACTACCTTTGATTCAATCAAGGAATTACTAGCTTAAGTTAGACCTAACCCCAGCCTTGTTAACTTGGTCAAGAAGTGACCATGGTTGATTAACCAAAGGTCCTAGCATTTTCAGCAGTAATTAAGAACACTGATCATGAATCAATATTAATATGAACAGAGAAAAACTTAATCTAATTAAAAACTACAAGACCTAAAATACTAATTAATGCAGAAAAAAATAAAATATGGATCACATAACTGAAATCAAACAAAAAATAAAAAAAGAAATTAAACTACATGATCAGAAACCTAAGTCAAGCACCAAACTAAATGATAAAAAAATAGAAGAACAAGGAATAGAACCATGAATCGAGAAGGAAACATAAGAAGAAGCAAAGAAAAAATGAAAATGCCTCGCAAATTTGACTCAGACTCGAATCTGGCAGGTTATCTTGGAATTATTTGTACCATAATCGTCCTTAATTATGTTTTTCATGAGAAAACACATAATTAAGGGCTATTATAGCCCAGACCTCATTAATCTCCAACTTTGTAAAATTTAGGGTTCTGGGTGATTTTTTTATATGAAATTCGAACACTTTAGGGATGCTTCGAAAGAAAATAGTTAATTGGGAAGAGGGAGGTGAGGAGTGTGTTTGGTGTTCTTTTGGGATCGATTGGCATCCACGCCGCCGCGCACGGTGGAGCAATCACCCCTGCAAACAAACGAGGGACGGAAATTACAAATTTGGATAGAGGAGGTCGAGGAGGTGGGGTGGTGTATTTTTTGGAGTCATCGGAGCATCGCCGCTGATGGAGGAGATTTCTGCCCCGCGACGGATGTTGGGAGACGGCGGAGGAGCGGTGGCGTTAAGCCGGCATATATTAGGGTGTTTTGAGAGATGGTTGATGGGTAGGGGGTTCCAACATTTATATACTTAAAGATCCCAGCTTCTGAGCTGTTGGATCATGTAACCTCGGCGGCTCAGATTCAAAGTAACCATACGACGTCGTTTGGCACTAGGGGGCTGGACCGGGTTTCTGAGATGGGTTTGGGCCAATTTTGAACGTCTTTGGGCGGGTTTAGGTAATTATCCCAAAGAATTGGGTATTTTATTAAAATACTTGTTTTTTTTTAATTCTTTCCTTTTTATTTTTTATTTATTATTTTTTTTTACTTTTGTTATATACAAAAATTTAAATGAACAAAGACCTGATTTTTATTTTAGAATTAAACTAATTAATTTTAAGAAATTAATTAAACCCTAATTTAAAAGAAAATTTAAGGAAAACTCAAAAATTAAAAGTACAAATGCAAAGAGGACTGTTTTTTGTTATTTTCTTCCGTTTTTGTGATGTTAACTAATTAATGAACCTAGGTATTGAAAAATGGTATCATAAATACAAATGTGCTATTGTTTGTATTTTTATGAATTATATCGATTAAAATGCACTCGAAATGCAAACAAACACACAATTTTGCAATTAAATAGTAAAAAAAATCACATAAATAAAGAAAAATCCTAATTTTAAGAATTCTATAGTTGTAATTTAAGCTAAGCAAAAATGACGTGCTCACAAAACACAAACTTCTTTTCATCAAAAATAAACTTGCACAAATGCCCCAAATAAATCTCAACTTACCAACCTCTAGCCAAAAAAGTCTTCTGCGACACATTTATCAAACATGTATCTCACATACATGTATATATAGATACAAATATGATACATATATTATACACAAATAATACACAGTATGATACACATATTATTTTTTGCATGTTCAGTTTTTACTTCGAATTTTCAATTCAAACCACCTTAAAACTTCACCAAATCATCCCAAAACTGAGATTCAAGCTCCTTAAGTTGTTACCAATCTATTCTAATAACACCCACTCAAAACAAAGCAAAAACTTAGTTTTTGTTTTTGCTACAAATAGCTAATTGGCTAATTTCACTAATATTAGTAATATTTTATCAATTGGCCAATTTTTGTAATGAGCTACCTATAAATGGATATATATAGTCATTTGGAAAAAACTTTTACAAAAAAATACTTTTTAAAATATGTTGATTTTAGAAGCTGGACCAAACATGCAATAAATATGAAAGAACTTTTTACTTGCAGTTTTAACTTATCTTGTACTAGTAACTGTATTTTAATATACTTAGTTATAAATATATCTCATGTTTTTTAAAGTTAAACACTAAACAACTTACTAGTGGATATATTATTCACATTTGAAGCAAATACTTGTATGTGGTTTTTATAATATAGGGATATAAGTGTTTGATTTTAAAATATAGAGGGTGTATTTGCAATTGAGTCATATTATATGGGTGTTTAATATAATTTATTAAAACAAATTGTCTTCTTGTGTTGTGTATTCCTAGTTCCTATACTACTACTAGGAGTAGTAAATATGCGATTTTTACTGTTCATTAAAATCTGAACTTTTTTTTAACGAAAGACGTATCAGGATTTTGAAATTATTAAAAAAATAAAATTATACCTTGAATATCGTGGGATGATAAAAGATCTTAGTTGGTCGAAAAGAAACAATTAAAGATTGATTAATATATTTTTCAAACAAATGGAATATTATATTTTAAATGTAGATCCTCTATTGAGATCCTTATAAATGAAATGTGGAAATACAATTTAGGTGTTAACTAAGAAATATTTTAGAAACTTATTGTTAAATTTTACCTAATATGCACTGAAAATTATAAAGTGAAAGACCAACATGTTATGAAAAAACAATTTGACTAGAAAAGAAGTCATCTTTTTGCTTTTCTGGAATCTATTTGGGCAAGTTTTGTGTGACATAAATCATTTGGAAATGAAGAAGCAAAAAATATTTAAAAATAAATAAACCTGTACAGAGTAAACCTTCTGTTATCCAAATCATTCAATCTACAACCTCACAATTACATTTTCAAATAACAGTATGCAAAAATTGCCCCTAATAACGAGTAAGTATTTATAGCTATCTACTCAAACTAATTAAGAAAGGAAATACTAAAATAAGGATAGCAAATAATACAAATAAGATTAAAAATATCTCCTATATGATCTATTATCAACTTCGTGCTAGTCGGGACTTAGCAACAACAACAATATATTCAATGTAATTTCATAAGTAAAATCAGGGCAAAGTAATATATATGCAAAATTTACTCGTACCTTATGAAAATGAAGATGCTATTTTGGATAGACCCTCGGCTCATACTTAGAAAACGTATAATTATCTCCATAATGTTTCGCCTGTAGCTAAAAGCTGAATTAACTATAATTTCCACCTTTGGTTCATTGGAGTAATAGTTTTTGTATTTTTTGGTTTTCTACTTGGTATCAGATATTCGTATTGGAGTTCGACTATATTCGGATTGTCGCTGCGTAAGGCCTCATTCGAGGGAAGCGCTCCCTACAAAAGATTTTTTGCCACCTATAACTCGAACCCCGGATCTCTGATTAAGATTGGAACAATTTCATGCACTGATCTACATCCTTTGATGGTCTTATGGTCATCAATTTTACTTCTTCTCTTTCTCCAGTTATTACTAGTTTACATATTCTTATAGTAAATAATTATACGTACGTTGCTTTTAGGTAATTTTGCAGTGTACGTGTTACTAAACGCTTTACACATGATGCTAGAAATTCTTATACTCCTTCTAGTCTTTGAGCAGGCTGTCCATTTATGGTACGAGCCTGACCCAATTAATCACACCTATTTAAGTTTTGCAGAAAATATCTTAAGGTACAATATGAATATAAGTGAATGCTACATTCATTTCCCTTTTTTAAACACCATTCCCTTTTTATTACAAAAAGTATCTAGCGATAAATATTCTGTCATCTTTAATTTAAAAAATTGCGATTCAAATGCTAAGAAGTGAGAATAATATCATCTTTGATAAGGAGAATTTCCAATTTGAATACAGCTCAGTTGAATCTAAAAATTGATATTGGACACCGAACGAGAAACCAAAAAAATAAAATTATCCCCTTTTCCTTTCCTTCTCATGCATTGTGGCTTTAGTCTTATAAATCCGTAGATTTTAAATTTTCGTTTTGCTTTTTGTTGAAAGACATGTTCGTTGTTCCTCAAAGTGTTACTTATAATTAGATTTATTCAAAATAATATTTTTAGTAAGGATGTGACAAAATTATGAATAGTATTATGCAATTTTTACTGTCTTTAGAGCATCAACATTACGATGAAATGTGGATAAAGAGAAAAAGAACAAATAACCTAAATAGTCGTTAATCAGTTAAATTAAATAGTGATAAATAATATTAAATATATAATCTGTATATAATATCTATATAATTAATATATAATTTATGTATATCAATTTAAAAAAAGTAAATTAGCTATATGTATAAAGATTTCAAAGAAAAACCTGCAAGGAGGGGCCCTGAGATGAGATATGGGCTGAATGAGCTGATATTAACTAGCCATTAAACATCATAAGCCTATAAAAAAGGATAATTTATGTGGTCTCCCTATTAAAAACGCCAGTTAACTTTATATACTTTTAAAATATTTATTTTATATTTTATAAAACTTTATTTACTTATTAAATCTTTAATATCATTACATTCCATTAAACATATCTCACCCTTTAAGGGATTAGATTATCTTTCCCAAATTCTTTTAGGATATCTTCAATCTACATTTAATTGGGATAATATTATATATTTCTCAACATTTAGTAAGCATCATGTCCCCATCTAATCTATTCTTTCTTAATTATTGGTTCGATATCACAATCACTTCTTTCAAGTTTTTCCTTTCAAGAAAATAGCAAACAAAAAGTTAAGGATGAAGAGAAATTTAGTTTTCTATAGCCCTAAAAATATTACTTAAAAAGGTTTGTGAAATTATTGGATGAAACTCTACATGCAATCTATGAATCGGCTTTCAAAAGTGATGATAATGCTAGATTGCGAAATCACAACCTTAAAATTCTTAAGTTCGAACATCCAAAAAAGATGATGGTTAAAAGTTAGTAGGAAAAAAATACGACATAGTAAAAACTAGGGTTCCGTATCTAAAAAGATGAAATGTTTGTAACAACAATGTCAGAAAGAAGCTTTCAGTATTGTTAGAAACCAATCATACCATAATATTCTAAATTGGAGTATAATATTCAAATCAAGCATCTCATAATATTCTAACAAAGAATACGACATTCAAATCAAGCATAGGACAATATTTTAAATTGGGATACAATATTCAAACCAAACATATCATAATATTCTATTTTGAAATATAATATTTAAACTAAAATAAAATATTAGAATAAAATATCCAAACCACCTCACTTTAATAGTATATCATTAATAGTTTATTATATTTTATGGCTAAATGTTGGTATATTATCAGAAATTATTTGGAATACTACTTCTCTTTAATAAATAGCATATTCTACTAGTAATGTTGATGTAGTATTATTTTAATTGGATACTTCATGTTACGATCCAATTTTTCACCCTCGGGAGTCGTGATGGCCCCTACTAATGGGAGCTAGGCAAGCCAAATTCGATCACTTTTCCTCAACCACATAATCCTTTTTAATAATTATCAATAATAAGATAAAAGCAATTGATTTAACTAAATAAGCGGAAGACTTAATATTAAAGCAAACTGAACAACAACGTGGAAGTTCATCATAATCTCTACCCAAAATCTGGTGTCACATAACTCACGAACTACTAGAATTTACTAAATACAACGTCTGAAAGAAAGTGTAAACTATTTGTCTCGAAATACATGAGATAGAGACTGAAATAAAGATAGAGGAGGTGCTGGGCTTGCAGACACCTGCAGGGCTACCTCGCTATCTCACTGGACTGAAGGCTTGCTCCCATGCTACTGCTGCTGCTCAAAAGCTGCTCCAGTATTTGCACATAAGTGTAGAGTGTAGCACCCGCACAATCGACCGCATGTACTGGTAAGTGTCTGGCCTAATCCCGACGAAGTAGTAACGAGGCTAGGACCAAACTCCATATAAACCTGTACAATTACATAATATATGGTGAAAGAAATAACAGGAAATAAACAAGTAAAAATTGGGGAGGGAAAACATGCTCTGGGGATAGCAAAAATGAACAATATTCTCAGAACTGACAAAGAAACCAACTATAAAGCTGCTAACACAAATAAGAATAGATAAAACAACTTTCACTTAAATGCTCATCTCGTTGCAGGCGTGCAACCCGATCCTATTTCTCAATTTCTTGTGATAGGCGTACCACCCGCTCTCATTTCATCACAACTCGTGGTAGGCGTACCACCGGCTCCCATTTTAATCAATATCTCGTGGTAGGCGTACTACCCGCTCCCATTTCAATCAATATCTTGTGATAGGCGTACTACCCGATCCCATTTCATCAATATCTTGTGGTAGGCGTACCACCCGATCCCATTTCACCAATATCTTGTGGTAGGCGTACCGTACCACCCGATCCAATTTCTGTTACAACCCATATCCACACGCTTTAGTTCATGCCATACATTAGTTAACATAAATACGAGAAGGAATTATCCTTGATATGATAAGAAGTTAATCCTATTGATCTTAAGTGATACAAGGGTGTATAAGGGTGATTCACAAGTATTAAAAGTTAAACGAATCAAGGGTGTTGTAACTTGTATTTTTGGGTAAACCTATAGGTTCTTAATACGCTAAAGAGGTCATGTTTTAAGGTATTTGAATCACATAATATCCGTTGCATAGTCTTGAAGTCAAACAAGTTATGAAATAAAAGTCGACAAAAGACAACTTAGGTTCAAAATTTTACTTAAACATTAGGTCAAATGTTTCTAAGCTTTTCTCCCAATTTACAACGAATTATGGGGTGATATACCCACCAAATTAGAGATCTATGAGTCTAGTTTCCAAAAATTAAATCATTTATCAATACGACATCGTAGTAGAGAGATAAAGCTATTTTTGTAAAACTACGCAAGCTGCTAGGTGACAAGTAGGTGTGTCACCTACTTGTTAAAATGATAGCCCAAAAAGGGAAATTTCGGGTCGGATATTGAGCCCTTTAAAGGGTTATCTCCTGAAATATATTCAATATATCTCACAAATACTCAGACCAAAACCCCTGCAAACCTCCTCCCAAAAATATAACACAAACCCTAATCGATTTTCCTTCTCTTTCAAGTTCTAATTGAGGGTAAAATCAAGAGTTTGAAGAACCAAGGGAATGACTTAGTTATACAAAGAGTAAGGTAAGTTTAGTGAACTATTTAATACATTTTTTCTGCTGTGAACTCATGGTAATTTGTTCTGTACATGTAAGAACTTAAGGGATGGTGATCGGAAGCCGTGAGTTCGAGTTATTCACTTGTAGCAGACTGTTTTGTGGACTGTTTTGTCTTGCTGTTGGGCTGCGTGTTTTACTACTATTTTGTGGATTTTTGGAGGTAGAAGGTTGTGGATAAACACCATATATATGTAGGGTTGTGGGCTGATAGTTCTTCATAACATTTCCGGGTCGTTTGACACTACTACGGTGGTCGTCGTATGTGTGAAGTAATTAGCTTGTGCATGGACTGTTTTGGGAGGCTCAATATGATTATTATTTATGTTGTTTAAGCTGTTTGGTGATTTTTTTGAGTGGTGTGAAGTCATACATATAGGGGAGGTGCTGTCCGTTTCACCGTAAAATAGGTTGTGATTGATACATAAATAGTTATGTCGCTTAAATGATACTGATAATATCATTTCTCTTAGTTTAGACTAAGGAGTTGTTATAATTGCATAGCTGTAGATTGGGCCAGTATATACAAGGTATGTAAGGCTATCCCTTTACTTCTTTTGCACGACTCTGATTGTACACAATGTAATGAACGAGCTTCTGAAGATACTCTACTCTTAGAAGCTAGCAGTACTTACATTGTTTCCCTTCTTATGGAACGATTGATGTGATGTTTCTTGTCTTATTCTTATGTTATCAATGTTGTTTGTACTTCCTGATTCTTATAAGATTCATAGTGAAGAGTTAGTCCTAATTACATGTGCAAAGGATACCGATCTTACGTCACTCCAAAAGGTCTAGAACGTGTTTCCATGAGTCGAGCATGCATTATATATATATGTATCTATTTTACTCTACCGAGCCGCGCTATAGTCGACCGGGTACGACACCAATTGTGCAACCACTGATCAGTTGGATTTTACCAAGCTCTACGTGGCCGGGTACGATTCTACCGAGCCTTATGATGGCCGCATACGTATTTACCGAGCCTATTACGGCCGGGTACGATATGATGATGATGATGCCCACAGAGGCGTATGTTTTAATAGTTTATGTATTTATTCATATGTATCATGCATTTCATGTCAGTAGCCCTCATAAGTACTCAGATGTTACATGTTGTATATTCTCTATCCCTGCTTATATTATTGTTCGAATTTATGGTTCCCTGCCTTACATATTCAGTACTTTATTTGTACTGACGTCCTTTTGTTTGTAGACGCTGCATGTCGTGCTGCAGGTCCTGATAGACAGGCAGGTGCAGCTCCCCTACCACAGTAGGCTGTCCAGTTCAGCGGTGATTGGCGAGATCCCTTCTCCGGACTTGCCGTGGACTTGGTATACATTTTTGTTATAGACATATGGGTATGTCGGGGCCCTGTTCCGGCTATGTTGCAAAACTTATGTTCCTTTAGAGGCTCATAGACAGGTGTCGACTCATGTATAGTTTGGTATGCTTTGTCGGCTGGTTTTTGTTGTATAGTCTTTCATGGTATCATGGTAGCTCGTACCTTATATATAGTTTCTTGATTGTATGGCCACCCCATGTTATGCATGTTTATGCCATCATCTTTTATTGTTGGTTGACCGTGATCCATGGATACCACTAATATTGATCTCGTTGTCCCTAACAGATAATAAAGAAGGTTAGGTAAAATGTATGTTGGTGCGCGACAAGTATGGCCGGGTGCTAGTCATGTCCCTCCAGTTTGGGTCGTGACAATTTCAATAAATATCCTGTGTTAGGCGTACCACCCGATCCCACTTCAATCAATATCTTGTGGTAGGCGTACCACCCGATCCCATTTCATCAATAACTTGTGGTAGGCGTATCACCGATCCCATTACTTCCAATAAAATACACAAAATTATCCCGGCAAGGGACAAAAAAATGTAATAACTTCCCGACAAGGGAAAACAATAAAACCAATTCAAATGTCCCAGCAAGGGAGAGTCAGCTATAACCAATTCTATTCAATTTATACTCGGCACAATTAAAACCAATACTCAGTATCAAGGATCATCAATCAAGGATTTTATAGGATCAATTAAGAATTCACAACTATCAATTTAAGACCCACGATCATGCTCGACACCAACTCATGGATACTCGTCACCATGCCCATACGTTGTACACAACACAAACAAGTAGTAAATACGACTCAACTCCTAATCCCTTAAGCTAGGGTTAGACCAAACACTTACCTCGATATTTTGAACTCAACTCAAGCCTCAATTATAGCTTTACCCCTCGATTCCACCACCAATCCGCTCGAATCTAGTCACAAATTACTTAAATACATCAACAAATGATAAGTGAATCAATTTGAATGCATGAAAATGGATTTCCAAAAATTTTTCCTAAAGATTCCAAAAATGCCCATGAGCCCACATTGTCAAAACTCGAGGTTCGAACCAAAACCTGGTTACCCATTCCCCCACGAATCCATATCTATAATTTGTTTTGAAATGAGACCTCAAATTGAGGCAAAATCCCTAATTTTTGAAAAAACTAGGTTCTACCAAAATGCCCAATTTCACCCATGAAAATCTTTGATTTTAAGTTGAAAACGTGTTAAATGATGTTAAAAATTGAAAGAAATGAGTAAAAACCAACTTACAAATGATTTGGAAGAAACCTTGCTCTTGAAAAGTCGCCCAAGGAGTTTGTGTTTTGAAAGAATGGTGAAAAATGGCCTAAAATTCGACTAAGTATAAAATTTGCTGGGTCTCAGATGTGGGAAATGCGAACTGACCTGCAGGCTCGGGAATTGTGAGAAATTAGTTCGCACTTGCGAACTTTTCCAAAAACTCCAGGTTCGCATTGGCGACCAATTATGTCGCACTTGCGACCTGCCCCTATTCGCATTTACGAACAAGTAGATCACATTTGCGAACAAGTAGATCGCATTTGCGATCAGGGAGTAGAATCCCTTGTCTCGCATTTGCGATGCAAGGCTCGCAATTGTGAGCTCGCATTTGCAAGACCTTCTTCGCAAATGCGAAGATACCTGAACTAGAATGCCAGATTTTTTCAAAGTTCAACAATGCAATCCGTGGCCTATCCAAAACTCACTCGAGCCCTCGGGGCTCCAATTTAAACATGCACCCAACCTTAAAAATATCCTACGGCTTTATCCATGCGATCAAATCACCAAAATAACATCATATACATCGAAACAAGCCTCAAAACTCATGATTTTTTCCAAATTTTCATAAAATATCAAATTTCCATTTTAACTCCGAAACACGTCAAACAACGTCCGTTTTCAACCAAACTTTACAGAAAGCGCTTAAACCATACTTAAGACTTGTACCGGGCACCGGAACTAAAATACAGTTCCGATACCATAATATGTTAATCAACTTTCATTTCCAATTTCCTTAATTATTTTCAGAAAATAATTTCACACAAAATTCATTTCTCGGGCTTGGGACCTCGGAATTCGATTCCGGGCATACGCCCAAGTCCCATATTTTCCTACAGAACCCTTTGATACCATCAAATCACGGGTCCGGGTTCGTTTACCCAAATATTGACGGAAGTCAAATTTATCCAATTTAATATTAAAATTTAGCATTTTTCTCACAGAATTCATATGTAAGCTTTCTAGCTACGCGGCCGGACTGCGCACGCAAATAGAGGCAACCCTAATAAGGTTTTCAAGGCCTCAAAAGTACATAATGGGTAAGAAACAAGTGATGACCCCTTTGGGTCATCGTATTCTCCACCTCTAAAACAACCATTCGTCCTCGAACGGAAAAAGAAAGAAGTACTTGAGTTGGGAAAAGATAGGGATAACGGCTCCGCTTATCGGACTTGGACTCCCAGGTTTATGCCTTAGGAGGCTGACTTCTCCACTGAACACGGACAAAAGGAAAACTATTGGACTTCAACTAACAAACTTGCCGGTCTAGAATAGCTACGGCTCATCCTCATAAGACAAATCCTTGTCCAACTGGACAGTGCTAAAGTCTAGTACGCGGGCTAGATCGCCGTGATACCTCCGAAGCATGGATACATGAAAAACTGGATGCATGGCTGATAAGTTAGGCGGTAATACAAGTCTATAGGACACCTCTCCCACTCGATCAAGAATCTGAAACGGACCAATGAACCTTGGGTTAAGCTTGCCCTTCTTCCCAATCTCATCACGCCCTTCATATTCGACACTCGGAGCAATACCCACTCACCAACCATAAATGCCACATCTCGAATCTTGCGGTTTACTTAAATCTTTTTCCTAGACTGAACTGAACGAAGCCCATCATGAATGACCTTGACCTTGTACAAGGCCTCCTGAACCAAATCTGTACCCAACAATCGAGCCTCTCCCGGCTCAAACCATCCAACTGGAGACCGACACCGCCTACCTTATAAAGTCTCATAAGGAGCCATCTAAATTCTCGACTGGTAGCTGTTGTTGTAGGCAAACTCCGCTAAGGGAAAAATTTGATCCAACAAGCCTCCAAAGTCGATGACACAGTCTCGGAGCATATCTTCTAAGATCTGAATAGTTCGAGCATCCGCTCGGACTGACCGTCCGTCTGGGGATGAATGTTGTACTCAGATCCACCTGAGTGCCTAACTCTCATTGAACTACTTTTCAGGAATGCTAGGTAAATTGAGTACCCTTGTCCGAAATGACAGATACCGGCACACCATGAAGGCAGACAATCTCCTGGATATAAATCTCAGCTAATCTCTCGGATGAATAGGAGACTACCATAGGAATAAAATGTGCTGACTTGGTTAGTCTATCAACAATGACCCAAACTGCGTCGAACCTCTTCGGGGTCAACGGAAGTCCAGTAATGAAATCCATGGTAATCCTCTCCCACTTCCTCTCGGGAAGCTCAATCCTTTAGAACAATCCTCCAGGCCTCTGATGCTCATACTTAACCTGCTGACAGTTCAAACATCGAGCCACATACGCTACAATATCTTTCTTCATTCTGTGCCACCAATAATGCTGCCTTAGATCCTGATACATCTTCGCGGCACCTGGATGAATAGAGTACCGAGAACTATGGGCCTCCGCTAAGATCAACTCTCGAATCCTATCAACATTAGGCACGCAAACTCACCCCTGCAACCTCAAAATTCCATCATCAGCTAAGGTCACCTGCTTGGCACCTCCACATTGCACCATGTCTCTATGGACATACAAATGGGGATCATCAAACTGCCGATCATAGATATGCTCCAATAACGAAGAACGAGGGATCATGCAAGCTAACACCCGGCTAGGCTTAGAAATATCCAACCTCACAAGTTGATTGGCTAAGGCTTGAACATCCAAGGCAAGCAGTCTCTGGCCGGCCGGAATATAAGAAAGACTACCAATACTGGCTGACTTCCTACTCAATGCGTCGGCCACCACGTTAGCCTTCCCTGGGTGATATAAAATGGTAACATCATAATCCTTCAACAACTCCGACCACCTTCTCTCCTCAGATTCAATTCCTTTTTCTTGAACAAGTACTGAAGGCTCTTGTGATCAGTGAACACCTTACATGCCACCCCATACAAATTGTGCCTCCAAATCTTCAAGGCGTGAACAACGGCTGCCAACTTTAGATCATGAACCGGATAATTCTTCTCATGAATATTCAACTGCCACGAAGCATAGGCAATAACCTTGACATCCTACATCTACACTACACCAAGCCCAACACGGGAAGCATCACAATAGACTGTGTAAGGTCCTGAGCCTCTGGGCAAAACAAACACTATTGTCATAGTCAGAGCTGTCTTGAGCTTCTGAAAGCTCGCCTCACTCTCGTCTGACCATCTGAACTGGCACCCTTTTGGGTCAATCTGGTCATCGGGGCTGCAATAGATGAAAACCTCTCCACGAACCGACGGTAGTAGCCTACCAACCCCAAGAAATTCCAAATCTCTATAGCTGATGCTGGTCTAGGACAATTCTTGACTGCCACAATCTTCTTTGGGTCCACCTGAATACCCTCTGCTGATACAACATGACCAGAAATGCAACTGAGCTCAACCAAAATTCACACTTCGAGAACTTAGCATATAACTGACTACCCCTTAGAGTCTGAAGGACCACTCTGAGGTGCTGCTCGTGCTCCTCCTGGATGACAGAATATATCAATATATCATCAATAAAGACTGTAATGAATAAATCCAAATAAGGCCCGAACATTCGGTTCATCAAGTCCCTGAAAGCTGCTGGGGCATTGGTAAACCCGAATGAAATAACCAAGAACTCATAATGCTCGTACCGAGTGTGGAAAGCAGTGTTAGGGACATCGGATGACCTAGTCCTCAACGGATGATAGCCAGATCGCAAGTCAATCTTGGAAAATACCCTGGCACCCTGAAGCTGATCGAACAAATCATCAATCCTCGGTAGTGGATACTTATTCTTGATCATTACCTTATTAAATTACCGTTAATCGATACACATTCTCATTGACCCATCTTTCTTCTTGACAAATAACACTGGCGCACCCCACGGTGATACACGAGGTCCAATGAAACACTTCTCCAACAAGTCTTGCAACTGATCCATTAACTCTTTCAACTCTGGCGGGGCCATACGATATGGCAAGATAGAAATGGGCTGAGTACCCGGAGCCACATTAATGCAAAAGTCGATATCCCTGTCGGGCGGCATACCCGACAGGTCTGAGGGGAACACAACAGGGAACTCTCGAACAATAGGAACAGAATCAATAGAGGGGACCTTAGCACTAGAATCACGGACATAATCTAAATAAGCCAAACACCACTTCTCGACCATACGTCGAGCCTTCACATATGAGACAACACTGCGAGTGGAATGACCAGGAGTCCCTCTCCACACTAAAAGGGGCAAATCTGGTAAGACTAAGATAACGGTCTTGGCATGGAAATATAAGATAGCATGATACGGGGATGATGAATCCATCCCTAATATGATATCATAGTCGACCATGTCTAAAAGCAATAAATCAACACGGGTCTCAAGACTCCCAATCACTACAACACAGGAACGATGTACCCGGTTGACCACGATAGAGTCACCCACCGGTGTAGACACAAAAATAGAAATACTCAATGCATCACTAGGCATGACCAGATACGGTGAAAAATAAGATTACATATACGAATACGTAGATCCTGGATCAAATAGCACTGAAGCATCTCTATCACAAACCAGAATAATACCTGTAATGACTGCATCTGAAGACTCAGCCTCTGGTCCTGCTGGAAGAGCATAACACCGGGGCTGGGCCCTACCTCCTTGAACCACATCTCTAGGACGGCCGGCTACTGGCTTGCCTCCACCCATGGTGGCCTAAGCTCCACCTCTATGACCTCTACCTTCACTTCTAGCACCTCTACCCCGCCTCTAGCTGACTGGGCAGGCTGTGGAGCATATCGTGCCCGTCCATGGCACGGGTTCCCCATTGTGAAGAATTGCTCGAAGTTCAAGGATAATACCTATCAATGTGCCTCACGTCGCCACAAGTAAAACAAGTTGTCGGCTGCTGGGACTGGCGACCCTAGAAACTCTGAAGCGATGGTGCACTAATAGGTGCTGAGAGTGTACTGTAAGGCTGCTAATTAGAATAATGTGGCTGAGAACCACAACCACCTGAAGTACCATGAGAAAGCTAGAGTGCTGACTGGAAGGGTCTAGGAGTATGACCCCTATCGTATGAATCTTTGCCTCCAGATGAGGCACCACCAAATCGGCATGATTAACGGGGTCTCTTGTCAGCTCTATGGCCATCCCCCTGTGGAAATACCATCTCAATTCTCCGGGCCACATTGGTCCCCTCCTGAAAAGTGATATCACTCCTCGCCTCTCTGGCCACCTGGAGATGAATAGGCTGGATGAGTCCATCAATAAACCATCTCACTCTCTCGCTCTCAATGGGGAGTATGATAAAAGTATGTCGAGCCAACTCAATAAACCTAGTCTCGTACTGGTTGACTGATATGGACCCCTGATGGAGACACTCAAACTACCTCCGATAGGCCTCACGCTGTGTGACAGGGAGAAACTTCTCCAGAAATGTGTGTGTGAACTGCTCCCAGGTCAAGGCTGAGACCCTGCTGGTCTAGCTAAACAGAAATCCCTCCACCAAGTCTTGGTAGATCTAGATAGGCAAAACATAATGAAATCAACTCCATTGGACTTAACAATACCCATGTTCCGAAGAACCTTGTGGCAGCTGTCCAAATAATCCTGAGGGTCCTCGGTGGGTGAACCGTGGAAGGTAGTAGTGAAGAGCTTGGTGAACCGATCCAACCTCCACCGCCGTTCTGAACAACCACTCCTGGCTGAACTGTCATAGCTAGTTGAACCACTAGAATCTTAACCTGGGGAGTTACCTGCTCCGAAGTATGAGTAGCGGGATTCTGGGCCCCTCCTTCAACCTGAGAGACGGCTGGTGCTACAGGAAGCAAACACGCTCGGGGAAACACTCTCCATGAGACCCACTAATCAGACTAGAGTGTGCTGAAGAACTGGGGTGGCAATGAACCTCTTTGGGACTTAAGTTGGGCCCACAGGAACTGCTGGAGCTATGGCCGAAACCTCCTCGTCGAAGTCAACCTGAGGCTCCACGACTAGTGCTACTGCTTAGGGCTGAGCTCTGCTCCTACCTCGGCCTCTAGCACGGCCTCAACCTCAACCTCTGCCTCTAGTGACTGCTGATCAAAAGATGGGAAAGCGTGTGTTCTCACCATCTATGAAGAACAAAGTAGATAGACAATTAGTATTTGAGAAACAGAACCGCACGACAAGAAAGAACAAATGTGAAGTTTTCCAAACTCTGTAGCCTCTGGGGGATGAATACAGATGTTTTCGTACCGATCCCTCAGACTCTACTAAGTTTGTCCATGAGTCGTGAGACCTATTTAACCTAGTGCTCTGATACCAACTTGCACGACCCGAATTTCCCACCCTCGGGAGCCGTCATGGCGCCTACTAAGGGAGCTAGGCAAGCCAAATTCGATCACTTTTCCTCAACCACATAACCTTTTTTAATAATTATCAACAATAAGATTAAAGAAATTGATTTAACTAAACAAGCAGAGGACTTAATATTAATGCAAACTGAACAAAAACGTGGAAGTTTATCATAATCTCTACCCAAAATTCACATAACTCACGAACTACTAAGATTTACTCAATACAACGTCTGAAAGAAAATGTAAATTGTTTGTCTAGAAATACATGAGATACATACTAAAATAAGATAGAGGAGACGTCGGGCCTGCGGACACTTCCAGAGCTACCTTGGTGTCTCAGTAGACTGAAGGCTCGCTCCCAAGCTACTGCTGCTGCTCAAAAGCAGCTCCGGCATCTGCACATAAGAGCAGAGTGTAGCATCAGCACAACCGACCCCATGTGCTGGTAAGTGTCTGGCCTAACCCCGGTGAAGTAGTGACGAGGCTAGGACAAGACTCTAGATAAACCTATGCAATTACATAATATATGGCGAAATAAACAGCAGGAAATAAACAAGTAAAATTGGGGAGGGGAAACATGCTCTGGGGATAGCAGAAATGAACAAAATTCTCAGAAGTGACAAAGAAACCAACTATAAAGCTGCTAACACTAATAAGAATAGAAAAAACAATTTTAAGTTAAATGCTCATCTCGTTGCAGGCGTGCAACCCGATCTCATTTCTCAATTTCTTCTGGTAGGCGTAACACCCACTCCCATTTTATCACAACTCGTGGCAAGCGTACCACCCGCTCTCATTTCATCATAACTCGTGGCAGGCGTACCACCCGCTCCCGTTTTAATTAATATCTCATGGTAGGCGTACGACCCGATCCCATTTCAATCAATATCTTGTGGTAGATGTATCACCTGAATCCATTTCATCAATATCTTGTGGTAGGCGTATCACCCGATCCCATTTCATCAATATCTTGTGGTAGGCATACCATCCGTCCCATTTCAATCAATATCTTGTGGTAGGCGTACAACCCGATCCCATTTAATCAATATCTTGTGGTAGGCGTACTACCCGATCCCATTTCATCAATATGTTGAGGTAGGCATACCACCCGACCCCGTTACTTCCAACACAATACACAAAATAATCCCATCAAGGAAACAAGACAATGTAATAACTTCCCTGCAAGGAAAAACAATAACAACAATTCAAATGTCCCAGCAAAGGAGAGTCATCTATAACCAATTTTATTCAATTTCTACTCGGCACAGTTAAAACTAATACTCAGTATCAAGGATCACCAATCAAGGCTTTTATAGGATCAATTAAGCATTCACAACTATCAATTTAAGACCCACGTTCATGCTCGACACCAACATATGGATACTCGTCATCGTGCCCATACGTCGTACGCAACACAAACAAGTGGCAAATACGACTCAACTTCTAATTCTTCAAGCTAGGGTTAGATCGAACACTCACCTCGATGTTTTGAACTCGACTTAAGCCTCAATTATAGCTTTACCCCTCGATTCCACCACCAATCCGCTCAAATCTAGTCACAAATTACCTAAATACATCAAAAAATGATAAGTGAATCAATTTGAATGCATAAAAATGGATTTTCAAAAATTTTGCCTAAAAATTCCAAAAACGCCCCTGAGCCCACATGGTCAAAACTCGAGGTTCGAACCAAAAGCCGGTTACCCATTCCCCCACGAATCCATATCTATAATTTGTTTTGGAAGGAGACCTCAAATTGAGGTCAAAATCCCTAATTTTTGAAAAATCTAGGTTCTACCAAAATCCCGAATTTCACCCATGAGAATCTTTGATTTTAAGTTGAAAACGTGTTAAATGATGATTAAAATTGAAAGAAATGAGTAAAATTCAACTTACAAATGATTTGGAAGAAACCTTGCTCTTGAAAAGTCGCCAAAAGAGTTTGTGTTTTGAAAGAATGGTGAAAAATGGCCTAAAATTCGAGTAAGTACAAAAATTGCTGGGTCTCAAATGTGGGAAATGCGAACTGAGGTTCGCAATTGTGAACCCTGCAGGCTTGGGAATTGTGAGAAATTAGTGCGCATTTGCGAACTCTTCGAAAAACCCCAGGTTTGCATTTGTAACCAATTATGTCGCATTTGCAACCTGCCCCTATTCACATTTGCGAACAAGTAGGCATTTGCAATCAGGCAGTAGAATCCCTAGTCTTGCATTTGCGATACAAGGCTCGCAATTGCGAGTTCGCATTTGCCAGACCTTCTTCGCAAATGCGAAGTTATCAGAACTGGAATGCTAGATTTTTCCAAAGTTCAAAAATGCAATCCGTGGCCTATCCAAAATTCACCCGAGCCCTCGGGCTCCAAACTAAACATGCACACAAACTCAAAAAATCCTACGGACTTATCCGTGCGATCAAATTGCCAAAGTAACATCATATACATTGAATCAAGCCTCAAAACTCATGATTTCTTCCAAATTTTCATAAAAATATCAAATTTTCATTTTAAGTCCGAAACACGTTTAACGACGTCCGTTTTCAACCAGACTTTACAGAAAGCGCTTAAATCATATATATTACTTGTACCGGGTACCGGAACAAAAATATGGGCCTGGTAGCATAATATTTTAATCAAATTTTATATCCAGTTTCCCTAATTATTTCTAGAAAACAATTTCACACAAAAATTCATTTCTCGGGCTTGGGACATTGCAATTTGATTCCGGGCATACGCCCAAGTCCCATATTTTTCTATGGACCCTCTGGGACCGTCAAATCACGGATCTGGGTCTGTTTACCCAAAATATTAACCGAAGTCAAATTTTATTCAATTTAATATCCAAATTTAGCATATTTCTCACAGAATTCATATTTAAGCTTTGCGTCTACGCGCCCGGACTGCGCACGTAAATCGAGAAAACCCTAAATAAAGTTTCAAGATCTCAGAAGTGCATTATGGGTAAGAAACAAGTGATAAACCCTTTGGGTCGTCACACTTCAATAGTATATTCTAGTATTATATTTTGAATATTATGATACACATTAGAATACTTTTGAATTGTAAATCAAAAACTAAGTTGAATATGTGAGTGACATAATAATATAATATAAATGAAACGTCATTGTGTAGTCATTGAATATTATCATAGATGTAGTGAATACTCTAATTCTTAAATTAAATAATATATAAAGTAAACGTTATCAATATAAAAAAAACGAATATGCCTCTTTATTTTAAGAATATTATTGTAAATGTATATTGAATATATAAATTAAATAATATCTATGGTTTATGAATACTGCTATTTATTATGGAATTTATATCCTTACTTTGAAGAGTTTGTATTGTAAAAGGTAACGTATTTCTAGGTATATCATAAACTTGAGTAATTGGAGAGAGGTAAATAGCAATATTTAATTAGTTACCTCTAGTTATGATTATATTTAATGGATATTATCCTATGTAATCATGACAGTTGGATAAAGAAGATATATGAAGTAATTATATTAGGAATTTTTAACTTTAGAATATATAGTGTAACGAGGCCATGTAAATAGGTATATGGTGCAAGTTCTCCTATAAAAAATCATATATGCCTTTTGCATATTTTGTATATGATCTAGACATAGTAAAAATAAATTTCATACAACTAATTATATATTATACAACTTATCTACAATTTTCATATATTATTTCTGCTCAGTTATATACAACTACACTACCATACAAGTTAAATATAACTTTTATATAAAGTTGTTCAACTTTCATACAATAGTTAAATAAATAAATAAATAAAAATATAAAAATAACATAATAAAATATTTCTATAATTTTACTACAATTTCGTAAATATAATGTATATCATGTCTTCTTCTTCTTCTTCGAGTTTCAATCAGAAATTCAATCAAAATCAAGTCTAATCTTCACTAAAACCTCTCAAAATTGAGATATAAACTGCAAATTATATTCCCGACTGTTTGCAACAACACCCAATTCAATCAAATAATAGTTTTTAGAAATACAAATTCGAATTCAAAGCTTCAAAGCTTTTTAATACTCTCTCTGTTCCAATTTATGTGAACTTGTTTGATTGGGCACGAAGTTTAAGAAAAAAATAAAGACTTTTAGCATTTGTGGTCCTAAACAAGTTAAAAAGGGGCCCAGAGTATGTGTGGTTATAAAAGCTTCTCATTAAGGGTAGAATTGTAAGTTTAAGCTAAATTATTTACAAATTTAGAAAGGGATCATTCTTTTGGAACTGGCCAAAAAGGAAATGGGTTCACATAAACTAGAACGGATGGAGTAGCTGTCAATGGTGAAATTGCCGCTCTCTTTTCCTTTGCTTTACATTACTGAAATTAGGGATTGAGAGATAGAAACAGACGTAGACAAAATTCTCAATTTTTCATAACAATATCCAATTCAAACAAATAATATTTTTTGAAAATCCAAATTCAAATTTAAATCTTCAAAGCTTTTTAATGATTGTCAATAGTGGAATCATGGGTGAGCGCAAAATACGTGGGGAAGGCAGGTGCTATGTGGAGAGAGAAACGTGGGGGGGGGGGGAGGGATGGAAGATATGTTAGAGTAATTTTAGAACGCTAATTTTTATCATTAATTCCCTTAAGATGTACATAAATGGTAATTGAGTATATAATATATAATTATCGTAAAACTTGAATAGGGAGGGTAATATAGTTTCATATAGTATATAGGAATGTAAAAATTCCTTACAGATGTTAATCCATTTTGGTAAAAATAGCACGGGCTAGCCAATCATTGGACTGGTCATTCAAAATATCCAGCGCTTGAAAATCATTGAAAAATAGCCAATTCTTTGCTGCAACACGTAAAGTTTTAGCATAATATACTGGAGATCGGTGCACCTATGTATGAATTTCCAGCATATTATGCTGGAACTCCAACACGCGAAAAGTTACAGCATAATATATTGGAGATTGTAGCACCTGTATATGAACTTCCAATAATATGTTGGACCTGGTATATTATACTGGAACTCAGTATATTATACTTGAGTATTTTTTGGATTTTAATTTTGAGCATGTAACGACCCAACCTATTGTTTTGAACTTTTACATTTTGCTCGCCAGTTCTCGGGCATGACTTGTGATCGCTGCCAACTCAACGCTACACGAATGTAGGGAGAGCGGGTCGCTAAAGCTTTTACTCGAATAGTGGTTCGGGATCGAATTTTCACAAGGAGCTATGAATGGAGTTGTATTGTCTGTTTAGCCTAAACTTGCATTTGTACTTCTAATTGCACTCCTAACATTTTTGGGTATTCTTTGTATTAACAACTACTATTATGAATTAAAGATTAAGACTAAATTATGCAAAGGAAATATTGCTTAGGTTTAACTAACAGGGAGAAAGGCACTAGGGTCATGGCATCACCTAGGTGGTTAACTAACAGGTAGAAACTACTAAGAATAGATTGACATATTTGGGATTTATGCTATAATAATTGCACAATTGTATCCACTCTCACACCTCTCGGTATAGAGAGTGATTTTGCCCGATTGACTCTTTCGAGACCAATTAGGTAGGCTAATTAGACCAAACAACTAGGGTTCAAGTAGGATGATTACTCTCTCGAGATTTAACTTGTTAATTGGGACTAGCATTTCTCATGAGTCCATCCTAATTCCTTGTTGGGTCAATTTTGGGATCATAGACTCTCTTTCTCAAGAAGAGTCAAAACCCACTAAGCTAGAATCAATATTTGCAACCACCAATCCTTAATTAAAGCAAAAAATTAACCCAAATAACAAATACCCAATAACAATCTATCATTATGAAGCAACACCCATCAATTACCCACACTAGGGTTGAGCCACAACCCTAGCTAATGGGTTTAGCTAGACATAACTGAAGAAAAAACAGAAGAAACAGAAGAAGAAATAGACATAATAATTAATTAATAAGATTCAACTACAAGAATCGATGGAGAAATTAATGCTAAAATTCCAAAACAGGCTAAAACTTTTGTCCTCACAAGCGAAGCTCCATATTGTAAAAAAAACCTCCTTTAAAATGGTAAAATGTTCTATTTATAGTGGGCTGAAAAACTGGACAAAATTGCCCCAACGGGGTCAGTGTGGGCCGCACAATTATGACAGCGGCCGCACTGGCTCTTGGTGTCAATTTCTATCTTCTCTGAAGTGGCTGGAGTGGACCGCGTAAAGGTGTGGCGCGACCATGTGAAGGTCTGGCGAGGACCGTGTAACAGTGACCGCGACCACGACTGCGTGGCTTGCCTTTGCTAAAATATCCATCTTCTCTGAATATTGTGACTCGGGCTACATTCCATAATAGCACGTCCGCGTGAGCTGAACGCAGGCCGGACATTTCCAACCGCGGCCCGTTATGCAAGACTTGATTAGACTCTTCTCTGAAATCCCTAGTGCGACCGCATGCACAATTGTGCGGTCCGCACTAGGCTCCTCTTTCCACCACTTCACTTGGCCTTTGATACTTGAGCAGGTTTCACTCTGTTTTGAGCCGCTCTTTGACATTTCGTCACTTTGTCTCTCAAACATGCAATCAAGCATAACTTGTAAGTATTTTGAGACTATTTTGTAGCAAATTATACTCAAAGCATAGTCAAGTAAGGGCTTAAAACACGTTAAAATACTACTTATCAACTTGCCCTGTGTGATGTATTATGATATGTAAATCATTGGTTTTGGTTTTCAAGCTAATCGGAATAAATTTGGAAGAACAATTCTCAGTTTGAAGCTTGGAATTTGAAAGGGTTGACCAAGATTTGATTTATTAGTATATGACCTCGGATCAGAACTTTTATGATTTGGGTAGCTTCGTTAGGTGATTTGGACTTAGGAGCGTGATCAGAATGCATTTTGGAGGTCCGTGGAAGGTTTATGCTTGAATTGGCGATATTGAGATTTTGGCGTTTTCTGGTTGACAGGTGAAATTTTGATATATGGATCGAAATGGAATTCCAGATGTTGTAGTAGCTCCGTTGTGTCATTTTTGACGTGTGTGCAAAATTTCAGGTCATTCATACAAGGTTTAGTAAATATTTTGATCAAAAGCAAAAATTTGAAGTTCTTGAAATTCGTAGGCTTGAATTTGATGTAAATTTCATGTTTTGATATTTTTTGAGCGCTCTGAGGGTTGGAAAAAGTTTAAGCGATTTTATGGAATATGTTGACATGTTTGGTTGAGGTCCCGAGGGCCTTCGGTGAGTTTTGGGTGGTTGAACGGATCAATTTCATATTTTGAAAGTTGCAGATTTTCCGGTTTCAATCACAGGGATTTTGTTCTTTGCGATCGCGTATAATCGTTCACAATCACGTAGGCTCAGTTGGGCAGGGGTGAATAACTGTTCTATGCGATCGCAGGAGTCAGGTTGCGATCACGTGAGTTGGCTTGGAAGTGCTTCGTGATTGCGTTTAATGTTCCACGATCTCGTATGGTAAGTTGAGGGGCAGTACTATTTTGTGCATCGTGATCATGAGGCAATTTCTGCGATCGCGATGAAGGAAATACATGGGAAGATTGTTTAAGTTCTAAATCGAGGGTTTAATTCTAATATCACAAAAACCATTGGAGAGCTCGTGAGAAGGTAAAATTTGAAGAGATTTTAAGTGAAGCTATTGGGGTAAGAGTTCTTCACTCACATTTGGTTTAATTTTATGGTTTAGTCTTGTATTTCATCATTAAATTTGAGAAATTAGAGTGGAAATTGGGGGCGGGGGGGATAGAAGAAAAGTTTGAGATTTCTTTTGGGGATCTGAATGGGCAATTGAGGTCGGATTTTGATGAAATTAATATGGGTAGACTCGTGAGTGAATGAGGATTCTATTGATGTGATTTTAATCGGATTCTAAGATGTGGGCTCGGGGACTGGGTTTGAGCAATTTCTGGATTTTTGATGTAAGTTGAATATTTTCGAGTGGGGCTTCGTTCCCTTAGCATATTTTAGTAGTTATAGACTGATTATAGCTGGACTTGGAGCATCCGGAGGTAGATTCGTGAGGACAAAGGCATCGCCAGCTCGAATTTGGACCTGATCAAGGTAAGTAATGATTGTAAAGCTGTCCTGAGGGTTTGAAACCCCAGATTTCTTGTTGAGGCAATTTTGGGGTCATAGACTCTCTTTCTCAAGAAGATTCAAAACCCACTAAGCTAGAATCGATGTTTGCAACCACCAATCCTTAATTAAAGCATAAAATTAACCCAAATAACAAATACCCAATAACAATCTATTATTAGAAAGCACTACCCATCAATTACCCATACTAGGGTTGAACCACAACCCTAACTAATGGGTTTAGCTAAACATAATATAAGAAGAAACAGAAGAAATAGAAGAAGAAATAGACATAATAATTAATTACTAAGATTAAACTACAAGAATCTATGGAGAAATTAATGCTAAAATGCCAAAACAGGCTAAAAATTTTGTCCTCACGAGGGCAGCTCCGTTTTGTAAAACAAATCCTCCTCTAAAATGGTAAAATGTTCTATTTATAGTGGGCTGGAAAAATTGGACAAAATTGCCTCTACGGGGTCAGTGCGGGCCGCATTATTATGACCGCGATCGCTGGCTCTTTGGCTTCAATATCTATCTTCTCTGAAGTGGCTAGCGTAGACTGCGTAAAGGTGTGGCGCTGCGATGTGAAGGTCTGGCGCGGACCGCATAACAGTGACCGCGGTCACGTGGCTTGCCTTTGCTCAAATCTCCATCTTCTCTGAACCTTGTGATGCAGGCCGCATGCCATAATAGCACGGCCTTGTGAGCTGAACGCAGACCGCACATTCCCAACCGCGGCTGTGTTGTGCAAGACCTGATTATACTCTTTTCTGAAACCCCTAGTTCGGCCGCATGCACAATTGTACAGTCCGCACTAGGCTCCTCTTTCCACCACTTCACTTGGCCTTTGATACTTGAGCAGGTATCACTCTGTTTTGAGCCGATATTTGACATTTTGTCACTTTTTCGCTTAAACCTGCACTCAAGCATAACCTGTAAGCATTTTGGGACTATTTTGTAGCAAATTATACTCAAAGCATAGGCAAGTAGGGGCATAAAACACGTTGAAATCCTACTTATCAACTCCCCCAAACTTAACCTTTGCTTGTCCTCAAGCAAACAAAATAAGACCCACCCCTTAAAGAAAAAATCCAAGTTATTCCAAATATCCTAAGGTAACCTCAACAAGCATCAATTGAGACTAACAACTGCCCTCAATATGAATGCATCATTAATACATTTGGACTTTGAAAACTTATGGATCAAGTGTGACACAAGAGTGTCAAGAGTTGACACATTTCATCAAGGAACTTCTCTGAATAACTTTGGTCATTGTGGAACCCAAACTCACACGTCCTCAACTCTCCCTATGCAAACCTCACCTTTTAGAGTATTGACAGACAAACCGAGGTTGATGGACTTTCAGTCATCTCTCTAAAGAATAAAGTTACAAGTCCAGCTTCAAGTACCATATGCTTGCCCCTTATGTAAGTATCCACTAATGTAGGTTCCCTTTAACTCAAGATCATATAGGGCTTTTGTAGAGTCATTGTGAAGGCTTTTGGGTAAGGGTAGGATATGTTTTGTGCTCTAGTGAGTACAATCTTCCCTTAAGCACTTCTATTGATTCATTGTGGCACACTTTCTGTACTCATTTGAGTATTTCACTTCCCTTCAAGGGTTAGAGGGACACATTATTGCTCTTTCTTATGCAATTCAAAATATTTCTCCTTTTTCTAATTGTTTCACGCCTTTTTCACTTTTGTTTTTCTTGAATCCTTTATTTTCCTTGTTCACATTTTATTTCCCTTTCGTCTTTTTTTCTCCTCTCTTTTCCATTCCACTCCTTTTATTTTTCTTTGTACCCTTTTCCACTTTGTTTCCTTTATTGTCTCCCCTCCCAAACTTAGACATTTGCTATTACTCAAGGGAAGATTTAGGTGCCAAGAAGGCGTATCATTAGAAACGGGTATATGCTTGTAGCTTTGGTTCTCGAAAGAAAAAGGCTCAAGGCTTAAAAGGGTTAACTAGGGATAATTTCATTGGTAGGCGTAGAATATACAACGAGAGATTGTGCTGTTCCTTAAAGCTAAGTTCCCTGTTTCTTTTGTCATCTTTTCATTTTTTGTTTAGTTTTGAGTGATTACATGTTTGTTCTACTTGCTCATCTATAGTAATCTTCTGATTAGGATTTTTGTTTCATTTAGAATCATGTGTCTATGTTTAAAGTCTTTGATAATCCACTTTGAATGATTCCTTTATCAATTGGATTTCTAGTTGTTCCTTGTTTAAATTGAATTATTCTGTATTCTAGGATAGTTCAATTGTTCATCCTTTCCCTGGTTTGACCCTTTCTTCTCGATTCAGTTGATCAATATTTGTTTATGATGAACCCTGTGGTTGCTTATGAACTTTGTGTTGGTTAGCTTTGTCTTGCCTCTAATTATTTTAGTCTCGCGTTTTGTTACTAGTTTAAATCTGCCTGTATATATGTCTTCCATTGACTTGTTAATGATTCCTCGTGGTTGATATCTCTGCCTGTTTTGATCCTAATGGTGTAGCTTAATCTTACTTAAATTGAATAATTAGTCAAGCTCAGCTTATTTTAGGACTTAACCCCAGTTGATAATGAGACTATGTTTTGTTTATGGCCCTAAGTTGTTAACTGTGGTCAACTTCTGACCAAATTGATAGGCACCAGGGTAGAAATATTTAGGCTAAGTAATTGAAAAGGAAAGATAGGGGTAATAGGGGTATTTGGGTATGGGAATATTGTAACAAACCCCCGGAACCTTCTAGTTGGAGGTTCAAAGACCAATTTCTAGAAATTCTCTGATAAAAACTTGAGGCACAAGCCATAAAATAAGGGACTAATCAAGAAATTCCAAGAAATAGGGAAGTGACTAATGAGAAAAAGAAAGAGTTGCCCTAAGGCTTTGGCTATAAAAGGGTATCTTATTGCTTTTTTTTTTAAAAAGGGAGTGAAGACACCATCTGAAAAATTCCCTGAAAAAATCCCAAGCTCTCTTATTCTGGCAAAAATCTCCTAAAATTTCCAGATAATTAGATTTCTATCCATTATAAGATGAAGATAACTTGATGCATATGTATTTAGGGTGTTAGAATCTTCAGAACCTATTTTGGGATTGGATCTCATGGTGATTTGTTTTTTTTCGAGCTATAGGATTGGGATTTATTGGTGCTGTTGGTCTTTTGTTAAACTCTCCTGGACTTCCTGATACTATTTCTGGGTTTTAATTGGTCGATCTGCTGCTGATTGTTGCTTCTTGGTTACATTACTCATATGTGCATTCCTTTTTGCTGTAATTCCAGGTACTTATTCTCACTCAGGAGATCTGGAAATGCACATCCATATGTACAAGTGGTCGCATTTTGATATTGGAAACATATTCCTTTTATGTTAATTTCATAGTTGTAAATACTGTTAGTCTAGTAATACTTAACTTTCAATGGATTTGTGTTGTAATAACTGAATATTTGCACTGTGCAGGATTGTTTCGAATTATTTGGACTGTCAACTTTGAGTTGTTTAAATTTCAGTAGGGTAAAAACATGGTAGTCAATAATTTTCTTGGTCCTCACGTCTGATTCGATAATAGGAGCATCACGTGTACACATATGTTTGTTCATATTGATAGATTTATCAGATTGCATATGTCGATTTTAAATTTGAGTTTTGGTATACTAATTACAAGTAAGAAAAGGGTCACACTGTTTGGAGTTTATTCTATCAGACGTCTGTGAAATATTAAGAATGATCAAGGTATAAGTGATTTTAAATAGCTGTGACATAGAGATTTGTGGAGTGCTACCCTTGTCCTGTGATTAAATTGTAGTTTCAATTTCTGGGCTCAAACTGAAGGCCCAAACCGTTGTAATTGTGAGACATAAGAAACATGTACTCTTGGGCTAACTACTTCTAATAATGAGCCCAATTGTAGAAATCAGCGATAAAAATGATAAAGGTAGGCATGCTGAATTTTTGTGGTAGATCGTTAAAATGTAAATTAATTAAGACTTCTCTTTTGTTTTAGAGATGACGTATAATAGAAAACCATAGTTTCTTTAGGTTGCATTTTCTAATAATAAAACGAGTGTGCCACGCTAAACAAAATCATACGCTGTGTGGCCCTCTAATTGTAGTAAAATGCTTAGAAATCTGGGAGACGCCGTTGAGTGAATTTCACGGTTTTTCCACGAAGATAAAAATACGTAGTTGCTTTAGGCGCGGTATTTTAATAATTCATTTTCCTATATTCGGATGCGCATTTATGTGACCCAAATCCAAAATCTCAATGATGTTAAAATATGCCAAAAACCGCGGGTGCATTTATGTGACGTGGTTCGAGATGTATTTTAACAGCGTTGCAATATTCCTAAAAATATTAAAAATCGGTAAGGAAATAATTTATTTGCACAATCGGATGAACATGTGTAAAAATCATATTCTTAGCCACTTATAATAGTTTAAGCGACATTGCTAGAACCACGGGATCCGAGGGTGCCTAACACCTTCCCCCGGGTTAACAGAATTCCTTACTCAAGAATTTTTAGTTCGCAGACTTCAAAAGGAAAGTCGAAATCTTCCTCGATTTAGGATTTAAAGTAAACCGGTGACTTGGGACACCAGAAAAATAACTCATCCCAAGTGGCGATTCTATAGTAAATAAATAATCCCATTTCAAATAATGTCACTTTAATTGGAAAAACTCCATTATACATGTCTTCCTTCAGGGTAGACGTGTAAAAGGAGGTGTGATAGCCCTGGCGACTCTGCTGGGGAAATCGAACCCAGAATCTCTTGTTCAGGGTTCAATAATTCGAGCTTAGAATAATTGTTATATTTGGCTTCTTCTGACTTACCTACATGATTCTATGTTCAATGATTAATGCTTTACCGCTTTGATATTATCTGAATTGTACATATAAACTGCTATGAAACCCTTCACTTCTCACCTACGGGGATGTGCTTACAGGCGAAGACTCCCTATTCTGTTAGTGTCATACCTGAATATAAGAAAGAGGCCAGACAAGTTACTAAGTCAGATGGCCTTTTGGTTCCCGGTACGTAGCCCCCTCCTCGACTCGAGTTGTCCGATCGGGTGCACAGTCTAGACCCTATACCGAGGTTGTTAACTTAGAATAACTTGACTTTTTTCCAGATCCCTAGTAGGAACGCTTATTTACATCATGCATTTGACTTAGGGGACTCAACATAGGGGTTGGGTCCGTCTAGGACAGTTGACCCGAAATAAAAGACCATCCTGATGCATGCTATGTGCTACTTGCGCATTTGTTTGATTTGGATTCGCATGTTGACCGGCTTGTGAATAAAGAGGAAATTTGTGAATTACTGAGATTAACCATTTGTAAAACCAATGCTCAAATAGCGCCAAAATGCCTTCAGTTTTTTCAAAGAAAAAATGGGAAGTTTTTCAATAATATTTTGGCTTTGATAAATTGTCTTTGACCGAACTACGCCAGTTTGATTCTCATCAGGAGCGAGATACGTACGCAACCCCCATCAGGTCCAACCTCCCTTTTGCAAAATAACCAAAACAAGGAAAATAATTGGCCAGTTTTAATTATTTTCCTAAATAAATCGGGTAATGCCGCTACTGCCAGAAACAACCGAATGTTACCACAAGGAACATCAGAAGGCTGATTCTGCGCAAATGGCCCCCTTTGAATCTTTTTTTGACCGGCAAGAGAGCACGTCCTTAAAAACCTTCTTTCAGAAGTGTTGCAAGGCCATATTCGCAAAAATGGGCCCTGATTTTAAGAAATAAACTGCTTTTAATATTTTCGTGGAGTAAAATAGTCAAATTTTAAGATACTAACTCACCTTAGTAAAATGTGCAGAATGGGCACGATAATGTTCATGAACAAAATTTCCTTGGAGCTGCGACTGTGGTGGAATGACCTAGGGGAAGCAGGGCAAAACATGGTCAACATGCATTTGGGAGGACTTACTGGTTTGCTAAAAATTAACCCAAGGGAGATATCGTAAAAGTACTTATCACATTTTTGGACCCGGCTCACAATGTCTTCCAGTTCTCGGATTTTGAACTCATACCGACATTGGAGGAAATAACTGGATATATTGGGACCCCTATGATTCCTTTGAGACACCAATACCTGATTGCACAAGAGCCCTTGTCGTGCACAAGTTTCCGGACTCCTTGAAAATAAGTAGGAAGGTTCACAATCCGGTCATGTCAGCTGGTTTCTGCACCCCGCAGTTTATATATCAGAGGTACGGACATATCGGGGGATTCAATAACCCCAAAAACCATATTTGTAGCAAAGGAAATCAGCTCAAATGGGAGGAGCATCGATGTTTTGCGTTCATGGTATTTTTCTTGGGTCTTCTGGTGTTTCCGCTAAAGGACGGGAATATTGACATACGAATAGCAGGGGTTGCCAACACTTTAATGACTTAGGCCAAAAGCTCCTCGCTCTGATGATTTTATCTGAAATCTTCCATGCTCTCACTGCCTGTAAAGCGGGAGGAGACTTCTTCGAAGGATGTAACCAGTTGTTGCAAATACGGATGATCAAGCATCTATGCCACCGGCCTTGGTTCATGAATTATGGGTCACCAACAAAGAGCTGCATAGAAGAATTTTACAACAGGGTTGATGGGTTTAGAGTAGCTGAGGATGTCACAGAATGGGTGTCGCATCTCTGGGCCATCACTGCAAATCAGATAGAATGGACATTCGGGTGGTTCCCTGTGGATGAAGTAGTGTATATGCCAGTCACTGGGCCTCATTTCCTCTTGATGGGTCTCCGAAGTATCCAACCCTTTGCGCCGTACAAATTACTAAGACAATTGGGTAGATGCCAAATGATCCCCAGGGACAAGGATTAGTCGCCATGCGATTGAGATAAGCCCCAATGGTCAATTCCCTGAAGCCATCATACGACAGACTTGGAGCGAATGCCAATACTTGACAGGGGGTACCCGAGTACGCGACATATCTAAAGGCGAGGTTGCACTGGGATACATTGCTTGGTATAGCAAAGAATAGAGCCTGGATGGCTGGCTAAAAGACCGCATCTCCAAGAATTTGTTGAATCATCACAAGAGCAATGGGATTGGTTAGTCAAGGAGAGTGAATACAAGGCCACTATAGGAAGATTGGAATAGCAAATCAAAGAGTTGCAATTCGAAAATGCTTCGCAAGCCGTAGCCAATGAGGGGAAAAGAAGATATTAGCCAAAGAAAATGAAGCATTACGAGCCCAAATCCAGAAAATGAGAGCAGCCACAGAAAATCCCCTCAGAAGTACAAAAGATGAAAAACTCATAGAAAATTTGCGGCAGAAAGTAACCGAGTATGGGTTTGATTTGAATAAGGCGGATGGTGAGCTATCCATGGTACGAAAGCAACTGGCTAAAAGTTGGGAGGAACGGGCCCGCATCCTTGATCAATCAAAAGAAGGGCATAACGATGAGATTGCTGGTTTAAAGCTGAGGGTCATCATGGATGAGAACAGAATGGTCAAGCAAGTCGGGGATTTCAAAGCCGAAAGAGAACATTGTTATGCAGTGATAGCAAGGTTGGAGATAGATTTGCGGCAACTCCAGGAGCTGAATCAGGTAGCAGAGCAAACTCTAGAGGCGAGGGCTGAGCAAATTGGGCGTTTGTTGCAAGAAAAGGGTATTATTAGGGAAAGGATACAGGAAATCGCAAATTACATCACCACAAAATGCGACCATTGCGAAGATATGACGAAATCCATGTCCTTTGCAAACGCCATGACTTTTGTTCAGCAAGTGATGGAAGAGCTCCACCATCTCCAAGGGAGTTTAGCACGCAAGCCTGCGACAAGGCCTGAGTGATGCCACGCAAGCTCCAAAATCAGTTGAAGTCTTAATGCATTCATGATTTCTGAAAATTGTATTTTTTCTTAAAAAAGTTTGTTAGTCTGTATTTTCTTTTACGCATTATTCAAGTCTGTAAATTTTATTTTGTCCAAGTCCGTTAGTTTCCTTTAACTTTGTTAGTTTTTGTGACCAAAGTTTGTCTTTATAAGAATTGAAAATTCCAAAATATCCTGTTATTCCCATCACATTTTTGATGAACTACGCTCGGTCTGATTCATGCAGGGCATGATATGTAGGCAATCGTCATAGGATTGGACCGCATTCTTAAAAGAGGAGAACCAAAGCAAGGAAATGAAGAGTAGAAACCAAAAGGAAGTTTGGAATAAATGCTGGGATGACACATGCGACCATTGCGAGCATATAGACACCCGTAGGTGCATCACACCCAACATGCGATTTCCTATTTGTTATCTATCCCAACCTAACTGTTTGCTTTATTTCCAGTTTCAAGTCACATGCCTTTAGAACAGTGTTTGGTTTATGGTAAACTGGCATCGCATCGATATTTCACCAGATCAAAAGGAAGCGCAAAAATGTCATCCGAAATGACTTTGCCAGCAGTCCCCATCTCAGAGGATAGGCCAATTGCAGGGATCCCGGCCTTAGAATCTGCGGCAGCTGAAGAAAATAGGATCCTTTGACTCAGAGTCATGGAGACGTGGGATGCTTGGACAAAACGGAAGAGAGACTCCGAGTGCCATTCCTGGATTTCCTGAGCTCTTCCCAAGGTTGGGGTTGCCTCCACTATTCCCATTAGCCACCCAAACACCCCTTGGGACAGCCTACCATACCAACCAACTTTGTCGGAGAACCTTCTGAAGTCCGTCCTCAAGTGTACACCTCTGGACCAGTCCCTAATATCTTTACGGATCCCCCATGTGCAGCCACCACACATTCCGCAGTACCAAGACCCACGTTTGATCCCACGGCATTCACATTTCAAACTCCCAATTACCAAACGAGCATCCCCCATACCCCACATACACTTATCCTCAACCAGCGTATGAGCTCACAATAGTGCAGGATAAAACTCCTAAAACGCCTGAACAAGATGAGATAGCAAGAAGGATGAAAAGCCTTGAACAAAGCTTGAAGAACATGCAAAGCTTGAGTGGGCAAAAGAGCGCGTCTTACACAGATCTTTGCGTGTTCCTGCATGTACATCTTGCCTTGGGATTTCAAATGCCGAAGTTTGGAAAGTACGATGGTCATGGCGACCCCATTGCTCATTTAAAAAAGTACTACAACCAATTGCGCGGAGCAGGTGGAAAAGAAGAACTGTTGATGGCATACTTTAGAGAGAGTTTGGTGGGCATCGATTCTTAATGGTACATGGACCAGGATATCACACACTGGCATATCTGGGATGATCTTGCCCGAATTTCGTAAGGCAATTCCAGTATAACATTGACATTGCCCTGGACTGAAATTCTTTGGCTAACCTGAAAAAGAAACCGTCAGAAAGTTTTAGAGAATATGCTGTCAAATGGCGCGAACAAGCGTTAAGAGCAGAATCGTCCATGGATGAGAAAGAGATGGTCACTGTTTTCTCCAGGAACAGGAGGCGGATTATTTTCAAAATATGATGTCAGCAATGGGAAAACCTTTCGTGGAAGCAATCAAGATCGGCGAGAAGGGCAACCTCCCAGGCCATACAAAGTGGGGCAGGAGGAGTCGCAAAAAACAAAAAGAAAGAAGAAGCTTCAATGGCAGCCTCCAGCATGAGAAGACCCCATTCCCCCAGGCCCATGTTCTCAGAAAGGACCTCTTAACACTACTACCCCAATCAAGACATGCATTATGCTCCCACCCTTATCAGGTTATGAATGCCCAGCCATTCGCTCGACCACAAAAACAGGTCAACAGAAACCAGGCCCCGAGAAATCAGCCTCCCCAAAACCACTATAATCCCCAGCCTACCCAAAATAATTTCCGTCGCAGGGAGCTGCCCATAAGACAAAACTATACACCGATAGGGGAGTCTTGTTCCAGCTTATTCCCAAAACTAGTCCAGATGGGTCTCTTGTAGCCCGTGCCCCCGAACAGGCAAAACCCTAATTCACCCTCTTATCAACAGGGTGTACGTTGCGCTTATCATTCAGGAGCCGAAGGACACGACACCAAAAGCTGTTGGACTCTAAAGCGAGCTGTGGATGATCTAATAGAACAAAGGAAAATAATACTGAGAGCTGAAGATATCCCGAATGTAACCAATAACCCGTTACCGGCTCATAACAATGGGCCAGTCATCGGGATGATTTGTGAGGTCAAAGAATTTGACCCTTCTGTAAAAGCCATAATAGCCATTGCTTATGCAGATAGAATACCAAAGGTTACCCCCAAGAAGGTTGAAGAAAAGGAAATGAGTGAAGCCAAGCACCCGAAAGCAGAGAAGAAGGTTGAAATTAAAACTGAGACGACACCCGCCAAAGAAACCATCCTTTACATCCCACGGGGCCGTCAAGAAAAACAGCCAACTTTGAGTCCCCCAAGAAGATTTGAGTTGAACAAGATGATATACGCAACCCAAGTAGCTTATATGGTGCGGGGACCGATTAAACCGCCAAGTCTGAATGAGCCCATGGTAATCAGTCGCGCGCCTCAGAAGCCAATGACAGACCCTTCTGCAGTATGATGGAGTACCAAGAAACCATAGTAACACACAAAGGCAAAAATATCAGTAGGGAAACTCAATAGGGCCACCCTGCAAAGAAATATTCAGACCTGGAAGAAGTGAACAATCCACCAAAAGGCGATTCCCACCCAAAATGCCCATACACGTTGAAGAGGCGGAGGCCTTCTTCCGAAAGATGAAAATGTCGGATTATGAGGTAGTGGACCAACTCCGGAAGTCTCCTGAGCAAGTCTCTTTATTATCATTGCTGATGAATTCTGCAGAGCACCAGAAAGTGTTGGCCAGAACTTTGAAAACGCTTACGTGCCGATTCAAACCTCCGTAGAACAACTGGAGAAAATGGCGGAAAGATTCTTCGCTATTAATCAGGTTACATTTGGCAAGAATGATTTGCCTCCAGAGGGAGCTACCCACAACAAAGCCTTGCATCTCACTGTCAAATGTGAAGGTTATTACGTCAAAAGAGTAATGATAGATGAAGGTTCCGGGGTGGACATATGCCTACTGTCAACATTGCAAAGAATGGAAATTGTAACAGAGAGGACCCGTCCCAACAATGTGTGTTTCCGAGCTATTGATGGAATTAAAAGAGATACCATAGGGGAAATTGACTTGGTATTGACAATTGGTCCGGTCAATTTTTAAATTACATTTCAAGTATTAGATGTGGACACATCCTACAACTATCTCCTAGGACGACCATGGATTCACGCAGCAGGAGTTGTGCCCTCTACTCTGCACCAAATGTTGAAGTTTGAACATGAGAACCAGGAAATTGTGGTCCATGGAGAAGATGAACTGTCAATCTACCGTAATCCATCCATTCCCTTCCTCGAAGCTAAAGAGGTAAGTGAGCATATAGTTTACCAAGCTTTTGAGATTGTGGTAGCTGATCAACACAAAGAAGGCAAACCATTTCCCCAGCCTTTCCTCTCCAATGCCTCAATCATAGTGGCAAGAGAGATGATATGTCAAGGGTTTAAACCGGGCAAGGGACTTGGAAGTTCTCTACAAGGCATAATTAAGCCAATCGCTCTGCCTATCGCAGAGAAGTCTTTTGGGCTAGGTTTCCACCCAACACCAGGGGATATAACTTGGGTCAACCGTAGGAAACATCATGGATGGGCTTTACCACAACCCCTACCCCACTTGTACGAAACATTTGTAAAGCCAAAGTACGGTGAGGAAGAAGAAGACGTGACCTTCACAGCGGGGGAGATTGAAGAGATATGTGGGGCCATGAGGAAATTATTGTATGAAGCCAACATGGTCCAGCTGGGAGAAGGCTCAAGCATTGCTGAGGTGCTCTACATGGGACCGGATGCCAAGTTGCAAAATTGGAAGGCCATGACTTTCCTAGTCAGGCTGGAGGCCCGGTAGTCCTGCCTTGCCACCTTTTCTTGCATCACGAGTTATTTCAGGGTGTAGCTCGAGTGTTACACATTAGTATTTTGTCCTTTAAATTCCAAATGTAAACCCTGTTATCTTAAAATTTCAAAGAAATGAAATCAATATTTCATCGTCTGCACTCTTCTATTTATTCTGATTTTGTTTTTCTTCTATTTCATTTTTTCTTTCAGTTCCAATAATGCGGCTCTAAATAATATGAAATGCTCAAGGACTTCATGCCCTGACCCGAACATGCTGCCTATTTGTGAAGTAATGAACCAAGAACTAGAGTACGATGAAGAAGAGGCTTTTAGGGAAATCAACCGAGAGTTGGAGCATTTTGAAAATAAACCTAAACCGAACTTAAATGATACCGAACCAGTTAACTTGGGTGGCCCCGGCGAAACCAGGGAAACTAAAATAAGCATCCATGTGAATAAAGAAATACGGGACTCCCTGGTTCAACTTCTTTTTGAATTCAAAGACGTGTTTGCTTGGGCTTACGATGATATGCCTGGTTTGAGTGTTAATTTGGTTGTTCATCAGTTGCCCACATACCCCGAATGCCTTGCAGTCCAGCAAAAACAAAGAAAGTTCAAACCTGATATCAACGACAAGATCAAAGAGGAGATCACAAAACAGTTAGAGGCGGGGGTAATCCGAGTGGTTCGATACACCACATGGTTGGCCAATGTGGTCCCGGTACCGAAGAAATATGGGAAAACCCGAGTATGTGTAGACTATAGAGATTTAAACAAGGCGATTCCCAAAGACAACTTCCCTTTGCCTAACATCCACATTCTTGTTGACACTTGTGCCAAACACGAGATAAAATCCTTTATAGATTGTTACGCAGGATACCACCAAGTATTTATGGATGAGGAAGACGCCGAGAAAACAACCTTTACCATACCTTGGAGGACCTACTGTTACAGAGTTATGCCTTTCGATTTAAAGAACACCGGGGTAACATATATGAGGGCTATGACCACCATTTTCCATGACATGATGAACCAAGAAATAGAAGTATATGTGGACGATGTGATTATCAAGTCCAAGACTCAGGGTGATCATGCAAGGGACTTAAGAAAGTTCTTCGAAAGGCTTTGCAGGTATGATTTGAAATAGAATCCAGCCAAATGTACATTCGGGGTCCCATCAGGCAAACTTCTAAGATTCATTGTCAGCCGAAGAGGTATCGAGTTGGATCCGACCAAAATAAAATCCATTCGAGAGCTATCTCCTCCAAAAACTAAGAAGGATGTAATGAGCCTACTGGGAAGACTGAATTACATCAACCGATTCATCGCCCAGTTGACTTCTACATGCGATCCCATATTCAAGCTATTGAAAAAGAACGCGGCAATTAAATGGACCGGGGAGTGTCAAGAGGCTTTCGACAGAATCAAATATTACCTATCCAACCCATCAGTCTTGGTCCCGGCAGAACCAGGAAAGCCATTATTTCTTTATTTAGCAGTCCTGGAGAGCTCTTTTGGTTGTATTCTCAGTCAGCATGATGCCACGCGAAAGAAGGAGCAAGCCATCTATTATTTGACCAAAAAGTTTACTAGTTACGAGTCCAAATACACGCTGCTAGAAAGAACCTGTTGTGCCCTTACATGGGTAGCCCAGAAGCTGAGGCATTATTTGCAAGCCCACACCACCTACCTCATAACCAGGCTGGACCCGTTGAGGTACATATTCCAAAAACCAATGCCCACTGGGGGATTGGCAAAATGGCAAATCCTGCTCATCGAGTTTGACATAGTTTATGTCACTCGTACTGCAATGAAGGCTCAAGCATTAGCAGATCATCTGGCAGAGAATCCAGTCAACGATGAATATCAACCTTTGAATACCTATTTCCTTGATGAAGAAGTGAATTCGATGGAGGTAACATTTGAAGACATTTCTGCTTGGAAAATGTTTTTCGATGGAGCAGTAAATGTGAAAGGCGTAGGAATTGGGGCAATTTTAATCTCACCCATTGGTCAACATTACCTGGCTACAGCAAGGCTCTGATTTTTCTGCACCAACAATACAGCTGAATACGAGGCTTGCATCATGGGCATGAATATGGCCATAGACCAAGACGTTGAGGAATTATTAGTCATGGGCGATTCAGATTTGATCATTCGGCAAGCCCACAGAGAGTGGGAGACAAGAGACGTTAAACTCATCCCCTATCGATTGCATATGAAGGGTCTCAGCAAACAGTTCAAGTCGGTACAATTCAGGTACATTCCTCGTTGTCACAATGAGTTAGCTGACGCACTCACAACTCTGGCTTCCATGTTGCCTTGCCCTGGAAATGCCTACGTCGATCCTTTGAAAATCCAAATCAAAGAAAGGCATGGGCATTGTAATGTGACATAGGCAGAGTCCAGCACCCAGCCCTGGTATTATGACATCAAGAAATTTATAAAAACACAAGAGTATCCCGAGCAAGCCATCGGGGAGCAAAAGAACATATGGAGGACCTCAGAAAACAGTTCAGGTCGGCGCAATTCAGGTACATACCTCGTTGTCACAATGAGCTAGCAGACACAGTCGCGACTTTGGCTTCCATGTTGCCTTACCCCGAAAATGCCTACGTTGATCCTTTGAAAATCCAAATCAAAGAAAGGCATGGGTATTGTAATATGACCGAAGTAGAGTCCAGCACACAGCCCTGGGTATTATGACATCAAGAGATTCATGAAAACACAGGAATATCCCGAGCAAGCCATCGGGGAGCAAAAGAAAACCATCTGACGGCACGCAAGTAGTTTCTTTTTGAGTGGTGATACCATATACAAGAGGACCCCATATCTTAACTTGTTGAGATGTGTTGACGCCGTGGAAGCCGGGAGAATTATGCATGAGGTACACGCAGCAGTGTGTGGACCTCATATGAACAGGTATGTACTGACAAAGAAAATACTTCGGATAAGGTATTACTGGATGATCATGGAGAAGGATTGCTTCAGTTTCGTTTGGAAATGTCATCAATGTCAGGTTCATAGTGATTTGATTCATGCACCGACAACCAAATTGCATCCTATGTCAGCACCCTGGCTATTCGCTGCTTGGGACATGGACGCCATGGGCCGATTGAGCCAAAAGCCTCAAAGGGACATAGATTCATATTCGTTGCTATTGACTACTTCACAAAATGCGTTGAAGCCATCACACATAAGTCCGTCACCAAGAAAGTTGTGGTAGATTTTGTGCATTCCAACATCACTAGTCGTTTCGGTATTCCCGCAACCATCATTACAGACAACGCGGGCAATATGAACAGTTGTCTGATGGGAGAAATATGTGAACAATTTAAGATAACACATAGAAACTCTACCCCTTACCGTCCTAAAGCCAATGGTGCCGTCGAAGCAGCTAAAGAGAACATCACGAAGATTTTGAGAAAAATGATTCAACGCTCAAGACAATGGCATGAAAACCTGCCTTTTGCATTGCAAGGATATCGCACCATGTAAGCATATGATTTTTACCCGGTTGAAACAAGCTTCTACAGGACTCCTAAAGTTTAGGATTTTTCGTCAAAATATTAGGATTTTTAGTTTTTAGGATTTTACTGCATGCGCATGTTCATTACTGCGTGTTTAAGATTGATTAGGATTTAATTGTTCAATAAATTTGTTTTACAAATTAATATACAAAAAAAATATTTTTGGCATTTGAATTTATCTTTGTTTAATTTCAACTTGGTGTAGTTTTATTTGTGATAATTAGGAATTTTTGATTTTCAGATAAATTTAGAAATTAACTTAAATTAAAAAATATATATATATATATGTGTATATATACACAGCCACTCAGGCTGGCGACAATTGGGCCAGACCTGAGTGGCCCAAACCTCCTCCCTTTAAAACAATACACAACCCAGCCCAAATGACCGACTGGTCCAGTGCACATAGTAACGAACCAAACGACACCGTTTCAAAGAGGTTTCATCATAGCCCTCAATCTCATCTCATCCAACGGCCATCAAACCCCCTCCCTAATAATATACATATGTCCAAACGTCTCTAATATAATAGAGACCAAACCTCCCCCTTCCTCGTACCATCTTCCCCGCCGTAACACCGCCGCTAACCATCCATTGACCACCCCACGACCACCAATGACCACCCACCTACCACCCTAACACCGCCGCCGAAAATCGCCTCATGGCGGCGGACGGTTAGCAAGCCTCTCCAAATTTACACCACTAAACCGTCACAACCTCCCCTATCCCGTCCTGTGGTTAGTTCCCGTCGAACAAGCCCCATCCGTCTCGAATTTTCAAAAACAAGGTCGACGGAACCACTGTCTCCGGCGACCTTATTCCAAACCCTTCCAGCTTTACACCAAAGAACCATTAGGACCTCCCCTACCCTGTTCTACAGTTCGTTCCCTTCAAATGACCCCCCATCGGCTCAAATATCCACAGAAAGGTCGTCGGAATCCCCATCTCCGGCGAACCCAACTCCAAAGCCCTCCAAACTTACACCCTTAAAACACCTTAATCTCCTCTTTCTGACCATATATGTCACACCCTTCAAATCCAATCCAAACCCTTTGAATATCGATTCAAAGCCTAACCCTAAAAATCAAAACCGTTGAAATTTGGTCAAAATCCTCCTAGGCAATCCCTGGCCCTTCGTGTCCCAAACCTGCTGCCCATGACCCCCAAACAACACTAGCCATTGAAGAAAATTAGATTTGAGACCTCATTGAGGTCTAAGAACCATAAAAGCCCCCTCCTTAACTCCTGAATCGGTTATACATCGTCCGAGGAGGATTGAAACCCATGTGGAAGGGGTCAAGAGCCTATGAAATGGTCTAAATTGGACATGCATAAGAAGCTAAGTACTTTGTCTCTTCTGTATATATTTTCCTGATTATTTGGTCTCGTCTGTATATATTTGCCTAAGTAGTTTGTCTTTTTCTGTTTTTCTATTAGCTCTTGGATGCTTAACTTCTTTTAAATAATTGTTTGTCCACAATATCGCCTGAAGTAGGTCTAAATGGTCATATGTTGTTGCTTGTCAATAATCTGAATTCCTTTCATCTCTTGAGTAGTGTTGATATCTTGCTAGCATTAGTCTCCTGATTCCGGAAAGCCTAGTTTTGTTTATTCTTCAGTAATGTATTTTTTAGGGCTCGATTGACCTCCATCTTCCCATATTCATTTTCTTATTCCATGATTTCTGGTTTGTTTGGTTGTTCATGCTCCTAAGTATTTGATGTCCAATTTAGGCTGATTGGTTGGGTAGACCATTAATTGCAAGTGCTAGCCTTTACTCTTCCAAATTTGATTCATGAGCTAGATGTTCACTTTCTGCTGTATGCTTCTCATTTTTCAAGATCTCTGAGTGTATTAATTGGTTTATTCCTACAACTTGAGAGTTGAGGGATGGTTCCCCTATTCTAGGCATTGTGATTTTGAATAATTATCCTGTATAATGTCTGGTTATGGGAAAATCACATTCAAGCACTTGTTTTAAAATCTGACTAGTTGTGGCTAATTTTGAACTTTCATAAGTATGTCTAAGATTGAAATGTGACCCAAAATTGATTGACCTGGGTCAATTGTAACTAAACCAGGGTCAAGGAATAACTGACTAAGGTTAAAACTTTAGGTAACTTAGGAAAGGAAGTAGGGGTAGAAGAGGCATTTGAGCCTCAAGGAATATGACAGTAATCCCCTAGAACATTGTACTGAGGGATTAAAACAAAATTTCTGCCTCAAACTTGAGGCACAAGTCAGAAAATGAAGGACCATTTAGGAAAAGTGCAAACCTGAAGCAAGGACTAAAAGAAAAACAAGAGAAAACTGATGCCCTAAGGCTCAATTATAAAAGAAACCCCCCTGAGCACATTTTGGAGGATATGAAATTTTCCCTTTGAATCCAAAAGATAAAAAATACATATTAGCATCTTATTATATCTGTGAGAAGCTATCAGTGCTATGTTTTGATCCTTTTGAGGTTTAATTCTCTCAAAAACTCTGTTGAAAGTCCTGGGTTTACTATTTGATTGGCTACTATTTGCTTAGCTGGTTCTTTACATTTACTCATAGGCTCTTGCTTCTTCTGCTGAATTACAGGTACCTTCAATGTTCCTTTATGTTTTGAAGCTCAAGTAAAATGCATCTTTAGCATGAAGATCTGTTTCTATTTTCATTTTGTATTGAATCCCCACCCTATTCTTCCTCTCTTTTAGCGTTAATACATTCACCTTGTTGTAATTAAAGTTCGACTATTTCATTCTGTAATAACTAGACTTTAGAGACTGATTTATTTGTAATAATCAGAACGTTGAAACTCTTATTTTAAGCATGAATAACTGATAGTATAGTTAACTAAGTGATGTAGTTGTATTAGATGCTTATTTCCTGTTTTGCTTTAAATGAGGGACTCAAGAAATATTAGCTTAATAGCTAGTTGAAGTCCAAATACTGTGTAATGCTTTAATTCATTTAGATCTCAACACATTGGCCATGCTTGTTTTAGATCTATAAGCTGTGATCAAAATCGTAATTGAATTTTGAAAAAATTAGATTCATATACTCTGACTGATGAGTATGTGAATCATTTGGTTCAGATCCAATGTTAGAAATTGATATAAAACACGATTGTTAGTATGTTTCTTTCTGAATGTGTAGATATTCAATTTTGTATATAATTTTGAACCAAAAATGGTTAGTGAGAATTTGACTCTTTCATCCAAATCAACACTGGGCTCATTTATGTGGCCCAGTAAGCACCAGGGAATTATAACTTTACGTGATTTTAGGCTGGGACAAATAAAAGTTTCAAGCTAGTCACAAACCAGGCCGAACAGCTGTTAGTCACAGCAAATACAATGTGTATCCCGGGCTGGCCCAAACTTGAATCAGTGTATGCCATTAGCCATGAACGAGGCTGAGGTGCGCATAGTGTTTTCCCAAATATACTACCTATAAATGATCAATGCTTTTAAACACAACAATAACAGAGAACTTATCATACGTTAGAATGTCCTTAAAAATAATAAAGTGAGCCGCGTTATTCCAATCAAATACCATGCGACGGCTCTTTAATTCATTAAAACACATAGAAAAATAGGAAAGTGCCATTTAGCGAATTTCACGGCCTTCCCATGAATTTCGAAGACGTAGCTGCTATAGGCGCGTGTTTAATAAAAATACCTTCCTAAATGCGGGTGCACATTTATGTGACCCAAATCCCATGCTGAATGGAATTAAAATATGCCTAAAATTGCGGGTGCATTTACGTGACGCGATTAGCGACGTGTTTTAATAACATTGCAAATTTTCCTAAAAAGACGTTAATAGCGGTTAATAATCTAAAATTGCAGGATTAACAGGTATAGCAAATCAGACCTCTAGCCACTTATAATAAGTTTGAGCGACCGTGCTAGAACTACGGGATCCGAGGGTGCCTAATACCTTCCCTCGGGTCAACATAATTCCTTACTCAAGAATTTCTGGTTTGCAGACTCCAATTGGGCAGTCAAAATTTCCTCGATTTGGGATTCTAAATAAACCGGTGACTTGGGACACCAAAAAACCAAACCTATCATGAGTGGCGACTCTTATATAAAGTAATCCCATATGGAATAATGTCACTTTAATTGGAAAAATTCCTATACACGTGTTATTTTTCGGGGTAACCACGTGTAAGCGGAAAAAGGAGGTGTGACAGCTCTGGCGACTCTGCTGGGCAGCGAACCTAGAATCTCTGGTTCAGGGTTCAAGAATTCGAGCTTGCAATAACTTTTATATTTGGCTTCTTCTGATTTGCTTACCTGTTCTGTGCTAAATGCCCCATGTTTTACCGCTTTGATATTATCTTAACTGTACATATAAACTGTTACGAAACACTTCACTTCTCACCTCCGGGGATGTGCTTACTGGTTGAGACTCCCTATTCTGTTAATGTCTTACCCCGAATAAGAAAGAGGCCAGACAAGTTACAAAGCTGGACGATCTCGCGGGTCCCCATTACATAGCCCCCTCCTCGACTCGAGTTGTCCACTCGGCTACACAGTCTAGACCCTATACCGAGGTTCTTAACTTAGTATAACAAAACGTCATGTCGGATCCCTAGTAGGAACTTTTATTTGCATTATGCATATTTGACTTAGGGGACTTAACATAGTGGTTGGGTCCGTCTAGGAAAGGTGCCCCAAAATACAAGACCACCCTGATGCATTTTTACGTGATACTTGCGCATTTATTTGCCTTGGATTCGCATGTTGACCGGCCTGTAAATGAAGGGAATGAATTGAGAAAAATAGCAACGCTAGGTTAATCACCTTTTAAAAACTAATGCTCAAATAGCGCCGAAATGCTACCAGATTTTTTCAAAAAAAAAGCACAAAAACAAACAACAAAACAACAAAACAAAGGCACCAAATTTTTGGAGTTTTTCAATAATGTCTGCGAGTGTTGATAAAGTATTTTGGCCGGGTCCAACCCCTTTTTCAAAATTTCAAGAAATGCCCGAGTTTATTTTATTACTTCAAAATGAGTCGGATGGTGCCATTATTGCGATAATAGCTGAATGTCGCTAAAAGGGATGCCGGGTGGCTGATCTTGTGCAAACGGCTACCTCTGAATTTTATTCGTGCCAGTAAGCAAGTACAGCCTTAAAAACCTTCTCGCCGAAGTGTCAAAAGTCTGTATTCGCAAAGCCGGTCCCTGTTTTAAAAAAATAAAAATATCAGCTTTAAATGTTTTGTGAATACTTATTCGCCTAATAAATGTGCAGAATGAGCACGATAATGAACAAAATTCCTTTTGAGCTGCGGCTGTGGTGGAACGACCTCGGAGAAGTAGGATAGAAAAAGGTCAACGCACATCTGGGAGGCCTCACTGGTTTATTGAAAGTCAACCCCAGGGGAGATATCATAAAGGCCTTAATCACCTTCTGGGACCCGGCCCACAAAGTCTTCCACTTCTCGAACTTTGAGCTAACCCCGACTTTGAAGGAAATGACCGGATACATCGGGACCCATACAATCCCTTTGAGACATGAATATTTTATCGCACCCAGAGCCCTCGCTGTACACAAATTTCTGGATTTTTTGAAATTTAGTAGAAAGATTCACAACCCTGACTTATCGGCTGGCTTTTGCACCCTCCAGTTTATATACCAAAGACATGGACACATCGGAGGATTCAACAACCCTGAAAACCTTATCTGTAGCAAGGGCAATCAGATCAAATGGGAGGAGCATCGATGCTTCGCTTTTATGCTGTCTTTCTTGGGTCTTTTAGTATTCCTGCGAAAGGATGGGAACATCGACACATGGATTGCAGGGGTCGTTAGTAGTTTGATGACTCAGGCAAAGAGCACTCTTGCTCCGATGATCCTGTCTGATATATATTCCGACCCCTTACTATTTGTAAAGCAGGAGGAGATTTCTTTGAAGGTTGTAACTTGCTCTTGCAAGTATGGATGATTGAGCATTTATGTCACATGCCTCGGTTCATGAATTGTGGGATGCCAACAAAAGGTTACATAGAAGAAGTTGACAACATGGTGAATGGGTCTAAATTACCAGAGGGTGTCGCAGAGTGGGTGTCATATCTCTTGGTTATTCATGCAAATCAAATACAATGGACATTTAGTTGGCTCTCCATGAATGAAGTTGTGTATATGCCCGCAAAAGAACTACATTTTCTCTTGATGGGCCTTAGTAGTATACAGCCTTACGCCCCGCATCAGGTCTTGAGACAGCTCAAAAGATGCCAGATAGTGCCAAAAGATGAAGATCTTAGCATCCGGGTAGTCGAAATTGGGCATGGTAGTCAGTTCCCCGAAGCAATGGTTCACAAAATCTGGAATGAATGCCAATACCTAACCGCTGAAACTTGTGTACAAGATCCTGCCAAAAAGTGAAGTGTCTCCGGGATACCTAGCTTGGTACAGAAGAGAAATTGCGCATGAAAGACCATCCAAAAGGCCTCACCTCCAAGAGTTCGTTGGAACATTACAAGAGCAGTGGGATTGGTTAGCAAATGAAAATGAATAACATGCTACTATAGGAAGGCTGGAAAAGAAAATTCAAGAATTACAATTCGAAAAAAGCTTGCAAAGTGCTGTTAGCGAGGGAGAAAAGAAGGTATTGGTTAAAGAAAACGAAATCCTACGAGCCCAGATTCAGAAAATTAAAACAGCCGCAGAAAACCTTCCAAGGAGTGCAAAGGATGAAAAGCTCATAGAGAAACTGCGTCGAAAAGTGATTGAATACAGTTTCGACTTAAATAAGGCAGAGGGTGAGTTGTCTAGAGCTCAGAAGCAATTAATTAAAAGTACTGAATAAAGGGCCCGCATACTGGAGCAGTTAAAAGAAGGAAGCGGCAATGAAAGCGCTGGTCTGAAACAGAGGATTATCATAGCCGAAAGCAAAATGGCCAAGCAGGCCAAGGATTTCAAAGACGAGAGGGAGCATTGTTATGCGGTAATAGCGGGGTTGCAAAGAGATTTGCAGCAGTGTCAAAAGCTAAATCAGGTGGCTGAACGGACCTTAGAAGCACGGGCTGAACAAATAGGGCGTCTGCTATAAGAAAAAGGGGTTATCAGGGAGAAGGTGCGGGCAATGCAGACTATATTACCATTAAATGCAATCATTGTGAGGACATGAAAAACCCATGTTTATCGCTGCTGCTATGACATTTGTCCGACAAGTAATGGAAGATCTCCACTATCTCCAAGGAAGTCTAGCGCGCATACCTGCGACAAGGCCGAATGATGCCCTACAAGCTTCAAAAGCATTTAAAATGTTAATGTACTCGTAGATTTATATTTTTTCTGAAAAAAAAAAGTTTGTCTGTTGTCCTTTCAAGTCTATGAGGATATTAATTCCCAGTCTAGTAGTTGTTTTTTGTTCTATTGGCCATTGTAATCAAAGTTTAGATCTTTATCAAAATTGAAAATCCCAAAATAAAAGAAAAAATTTTGCTGCGTACTAAACCTTTCGTTTCCATGAACTATGCTTGGTCTGATTCATGTAAAGTCATGGTACGTAGGAAATCTCTATAGGATTCGACCGTATTCGTTAAAAAGCTAAAAATAAAAAAAAGAGGAAATAAGAGAGAAGAAACAAAAGGAAATTGAAATAAAGTGCCGGGATGACACATGCGACTGTGGCAAGCATATAGAAACCCATTATCTGCATAGGTACATCATGCTCAGCGTGTGATTTCCTGTTTGTCCTCTATCCCGAACTAACTATGTTTTCTAGAATTACAGTTCAAGTGTTTAGAACAGTGGTTAATTTTGCGGTAAACTGGCTTCACACGGATTCTTCACTCGGTCAAAGGGAAATACAGAGATATGAACTGAAATGGATCTACCCACCGTCCCTATTCAAGAAGAAAGTCAATCACAGGAGTTCCGACCTCTGAATCTGCAGCGGCCAAAGAGAACATGAATCTGTGGCTCCGGGTCATGGAAATGTGGGATGCCTGGACCAACGGGAAGGAACCTCCCAACACCATCCTTGGATTTCCCGAGCTATTTCCACTGTCAGGGGGTACCTCTACTATTCCTATCAGTCATCCGAGCATTCTCCTGGGGCAGCCCACCATTTCCACCAATTTTGTTGGGGCGCCCTCTGAAATGCACCCTCCAATGTTTGCATCCGAGCAAGTTCCCAATATCTTTACGGGCCGTACACAGCCTGCTACTACACAACCTGCAGTACTGAGGCCCGTATTTTTCCCTACAGCCTTTACATTCCAAACTCCTAACTACCAAAATGAGCCTCCCCCGTACCCTACATACAACTACCTTCAGCCAACATATGAACTTATCCCTGTGCCAGACAAAACTTCCAAAGCACCCGAGCAGGATGAGATCACAATGAGAATGAAGAGTCTTGAGCAAAGCCTAAAGAATATGCAAGGACTAAGCGAACAGAAAAGTGTAGCCTATTCAGACCTGTGCATGTTCCCCAATGTACATCTTCCATTTGGGGTTTAAAATGCCAAAATTCGAGAAATACGATGGTCATGGTGATCCCATCGCCCATCTGAAAAGGTATTGTAATCAACTACATGGAGCCGACGGGAAGGAAGAACTCCTGATTGCGTACGTTGGGGAAAATTTGGTGGGTATTGCATCCGAGTGGTACATAGATCAAGACATTACCCGATGGCACATATGGGATGACCTTGCCCGGGACTTTGTAAGACAATTCCAGTATAACATCGACGTCGCCCCGGATAGGAATTCCCTATCCAATATGAAGAAGAAACCTGCTGAAAGCTTCAGAGAGTATGCTATTAAATGGCGAGAGCAAGCATCGGGGGTGAAAACTCCTATGGACAAAATAGAAATGGTCACCGTTTTTCTACAAGCACAAGAGGTAGACTATTTCCAGAACATGATGTCCGCAATGGGCAAACCTTTCGCCGAGGCAATAAAGATTGGAGAGATGGTGGAAAATGGCTTCAAAACAGGGAGGATTCTAAGTCAATCTGCCATAAGAGCCACCTCCCAAGCCATACAAGGAGGGACAGGAGGAATCCCAAGGAACAAGAAAAAAGAGGAAGCATCCATGGCAGCCTCCGGGATGAGGAAACAACATAACCACAAGCATGCATTCTCCGAAAGAGCACCTCAACATTACTATCCTCACCGAGACATGCACTATGTCCCTCAACCCTACGCAGTTATGAACGCTCAACCCTTTGCCCGACCTCAGTAGCAGAACAATAGAAATAATGCTCCAAGGAATCAACTTCCTCATAATCATTACAACCCCTGCCCTCAGCAAAACAATTATCGTCCTAGGGAGCCACCCCGGAGGCAGAACTTCACCCCAATAGGAGAGTCCTACGCAAGCCTGTTTTCTAAGCTAGTCCATATGTGTCTTCTCCAGCCTGTACCCCCAAACAGACTGAATCCTGAATCACCGTCTTACCAAAGAGGTATGCGTTGTGCCTACCACTCTAGGGCAGAGGGACATGATACTGAAAATTGTTGGACCTTAAAAGGAGAAGTGGAGGACCTGATTGATCAAAAGAAGATAGTTCTAAGAGATGACGAATTCCCAAATGTAATTGATAACTCGTTACCAGCTCACAACAACGAGACGATCATCGGAATGATCTGTGAGGATAAAGAATTTGATCCCGTTCTGAAGGCCATCATAGCCATCGCCAAGGCCGATAGGAAACTAAAAGTCACCCTAAAAAGATGGAAGAAAAGAAAATAAAATGAAGCCAAATGGCCCGAAGAAGAAAAGAAGGCTGAGGTTGAAGCTGAGACAACCCCTCCCATAGAAATAATACTCTATATCCCACGAGGACGCAAAGAAAAGCAGCCCACTTTAATCCCACCAAAAAGGTTCGAGCTGAATAAAACCATGTACATACCCAAGAAAGCCTATGTGGTACGGGGATCGATTAAGCCACTGGTGCTGAATGAACCCGTGGTTATCGGTCGTGTGCCATAGAAGACCATGACCAACCCCTTAACCGTCCCTTGGAATTATCAGGAAGCAATTGTTACATACAAAGGCAAAGAAGTCCTCAGAGAAGCCCAAAAGGGATGTTCCACCAAGAAATACCGAGACATGGAAAAGGTGAATGCCGCCACCAAACATCGATTTCCGCCAAAGAAGCCAGTGAATGCTGAAGAAGCCGAAGCTTTCTTCCAGAAAATGAAAATGCCGGAGTACGAAGTGGTAGATCAACTCCGAAGATCCCCTGAGCAGATTTCTTTATTGTCACTCTTGATAGAATTTCCCAAGCATTAACAGGTATTGGCCAAAACACTGAATGAAGCTTATGTACCAGCTGAGACCTCTGTAGGACAACTAGAGAAAATGGTGGAGAGATTCTTCGCTATCAACCAGATATCGTTCAGTAAGAATGAATTACCCCCGAAGGGAGCTGCTCACAACAAGGCTCTGCACCTCACTATCAAGTGTGAGGGATATTATGTCAAGAGAGTGATGGTCGATGGAGGTTCCAGAGTAGACATATGCCCACTCTCTACTTTGCAAAGAATGGAGATCGGGATAGGGAGGATTCGTCCTAACAACGTATGTGTCCGAGCCTTCGATGGAATAAAAAGGGATACCATAGGTGAAATCAATTTGGTGCTCACTATTGGTCCAGTCGACTTCGAAGTAATATTCCAGGTGTTGGACATGGACACCTCCTACAACTACCTCCTGGGAAGGCCATGGATTCATATAGCAGGAGCAGTGCCTTCGACCCTACACCAAATGCTGAAATTTGAGTATGAAAATCAGGAGATTGTAGTTCATGGAGAGGACGAACAATCGATTTACCGGGACCCCTCTATTCCCTATTTAGAAGCCAAGGAAGGGAGTGAACACATAGTCTATCAAGCTTTTGAAGTCGTAGTAGCTGTTCAACATGAAGAGGGTAAGCCGCTTCCTCAGCCTTTTCTGTCAAATGCTTCAATTATGGTAGCAAAGGAAATGATGCGTCAAGGCTTCAAGCCAGGGAAGGGACTCGGAAGCTCCCTACAAGGCATAACTGAGCCGGTCGCCTTGCCTGATACAGAAAAGTTCTTTGGACTGGGATTTCATCCAACCACAGAAGATACCACCTGGGCTAATCGCAGAAAGCGCCAAGGATGGACCTTACCACGACCCCTACCTCACCTGTACAAAACCTTTATAAAACCAAAGTACAAGGAAGAGGAGTAAGAAAAAAAACTTCACGACAGAAGAAATTGATGAGATCTGCGGGGCTATGAGAGAGTTGCTCTATGATGTAAACATGGTCAAACCGGGAGAAGGGTCAAGCGCCGCTGAAGTGCTGTATATGGGGCCAGATGCTAAACTTCAAAATTGGAAGGCCACACCCTTTCTGGTCAGGCGGGAGACTCGGTAGTCTCGCCTTGCTACCTCTTCCCACATCACGAGCTATTTCAGGGTGTAGCTCGGTTGTTTGTTTTCCTTTTTAGCACTTTAAATCTCAATTGTAAACCTTGTTTATCTTTGTATTTCAAAGAAATAAAATCCACATTTTGTCATTCGCATTTCTTTGCCTTTCTCTGATTTTTGTCTTTCTTTATTTTTCATCTTTTCTTTTAGCCCAAATAATGCGGCTTTAAATAAAATACATGCTCGCGGACTTCTTGCCATGAACCAAACCCGCTGCCTGTCTGTGAAATAATGAATCAGGAACCGGAATACAATGAAGAAGAGGCTTTTAGGGAAATCGCTCGAGAGCTGGAAGACTTTGAGAACAAATCTAAGCCTAACTTAAATGATACTAAACCGGTTAACCTGGGCAATCTCGATGAAATCAAAGAAACTAAAATAAGCATCCACATAAATAAAGAGATACATGATTCATTGGTTCAACTCCTGTTGGAATTCAAAGACGTATTTGCGTGGTCCTATGACGACATGCCTTGTCTGAGTATGGATTTGGTGGTTCATAATTTGCCTACATACCCTGAATGACCTCTAGTACAACAAATGCAAAGAAAGATTAAGCCTGATGTTAGTGATAAAATCAAGAGGAAATTACAAAACAGCTTAAAACAGGGGTAATCCGGGTAGTGCGGTACACCACATGGCTGGCTAATGTGGTCCCGGTGCCGAAGAAGGATGGGAAAACCCGAGTGTATGTGGATTATAGAGATCTGAATAAGGCGAGTCGCAAGGATAATTTCCCTCTTCCCAACATCCACATCCTTATTGATATTTGTGCCAATCATGAGATTCAATCCTTTGTAGACTGCTACGCAGGGTATCACCAAGTGCTGATGGATGAGGAAGATGCTGAGAAAACCGCCTTTCACCACGCCTTGGGGAACATATTGCAATAAAGTTATGCCTTTTGGATTGAAGACGTCGGGACAATATACATGAGGGTTATGACCACCATCTTCCACGACATGATACATCGAGAGATAGAGGTATATGTCAATGGTGTGATTATCAAATCCAAGACACAGAGCGATCATGTAGTGATTTGAGGAAATTTTTCGAAAGGCTCCGCAAATATAATTTGAAATTGAATCTGGCAAAATGCGCATTTGGAGTTCCGTCGGGAAAACTTGTGGGGTTCATCGTCAGTCGGAGAGGCATTGAATTAGATCCAACAAAGATCAAATCCATTTGGGAAAAGCCCCCACCAAGGACTAAAAAGGATGTAATGAGTCTATTAGGGATATTAAATTACATCATCCGGTTCATCGCCCAATTGACTTCAACCTGTGAGCCTATATTCAAATTGTCGAAGAAGGATGCGGCAATTAAGTGGACGGTCGAATGTCAGGAAGCTTTTGATAAAATCAAACAATACTTGTCTAATCCACCAGTTTTAGTTCCGCCAGAACCAGGAAGGCCGCTGTTTCTTTATCTGATGGTCTTGGAAGGCTCTTTCGGTTGTATTCTTTGGTAGCATGACGCTAGGGGAAAGAAAGAGAAGGCCATTTATTATCTGAGCAAAATGTTTACCGGCTACGAGGCCAAGTACACGTTGTTAGAGAGAACGTTTTGCGCCTTAACACGGGTAGCTCAAAAGCTAAAGCACTATCTGCAAGCTCATACCACTTACCTTATAACCAGGCTGGATCCACTAAGGTACACATTCCAAAAACCAATGCCCACAAAGCGACTGTCTAAATGGCATATCCTTCTTACCGAGTTCGACATTGTTTATGTCACTCGTACGGTGATGAAAGCACAGGCCTTGGCAGATCATCTGGAGGAAAACCCCATTGATGATGAGTATCAGCCTTTAAACAGTTACTTCCCTGACGAAGAAGTGAACTAATTGGAAATAGCAGCTGAGGACACTCCCGTCTAAAAAATGTTCTTCGACGGAGCGGGAAACGCAAAGGGCGTAGGGATCGGGGCAATCTTAATCTCACATACAGGCCAGCATTATCCAGCTACAGCCAGACTTCGGTTCTTCTACACCAATAATACCATTGAATATGAGGCTTGCATTATGGGCATGAACATGACTATTAATGAAGTGTCGAAGAATTGCTAATCATGGGAGATTCCAATATAATCATCCGACAAGATCAAGGAGAATGGGAGACAAGGGACATTAACCTCCTCCCGTATAGACAGCATGTCGAAGACCTCAGCAAACAGTTCAGGTCGGTACAATTTAGGTACATTCCCCGTTGCCACAATGAGTTAGCAGATGCACTTGCAACTTTAGCCTCCATGCCGCCATACCCTGGGAATGCCTATGTTGATCCTTTACAAATCCAAATCAAAGGAAGACATGGGTATTTCAATGCAACCAAAGCAGAGCCTAGCCCACAACCTTGGTATTACAACATCTTGAGGTTCCTAAAAGCACAGGAGTACCCTAAGCAAGCCACCAGAGAACAAAAGAAACCCATCCGACGGCATGCGAGCAATTTCTTCTTAAGTGGTGACACTTTGTATAAAAGGACTCCAGATCTTAATTTGTTGAGATGTGTGGATGTCGAAGAAGCTGGGAGAATTATGCACGAAGTACATGCGGGCGTATGCGGGCCCCATATGAATGGCTATGTACTGGCAAAGAAGATACTTCGAGCTGGCTATTACTGGATGACCATGGAAAAAGACTGCTTCAACTTTGTGCGGAAATGTCGTCAATGCCAGGTGCACGGTGATCTGATTCATGCACCGCCAAATGAGTTGCATCCTATGTCAGCACCCTGGCCATTTGCCACCTGGAGTATGGACGCCATTGGGCCGATCAAGCCAAAATCCTCAAATGGACCCAGATTTTTATTGGTCGCTATTGATTATTTCACAAAATAGGTTGAGGCCATCGCCCTCAAGTCTGTTACCAAGAAGCAGTAGTGGATTTTGTGCATTCCAACACCATTTGCTGCTTCGGGATTCCTTCTGCTATCATTATTGACAATGCAGCTAATCTAAATAGTCGGCTGATGGGAGAGATATGTGAACAATTCAAAATAACACATAGAAACTCCACTCCCTACCGACCTAAAGCTAATGGGCGGTCAAAGCAGCTAACAAGAACATCAAGAAAATCTTGAGGAAAATGATTCAAGGCTCGAGGCAGTGGCATGAAAAGTTGCCTTTCGCACGGATGGGATATTGTACCACAGTACGTACATCTGTAGGAGCAACTCCCTATTTGCTGGTCTATGGAACTGAGGTTGTTATACCTGCCGAGGTGGAAATCCCTTCGCTCCGAGTGATTGTCGAAGCAGAAATCGAAGATAGTGAATGGGTCAAAACCCGTTTGGAGCAGCTGGCATTAATTGATGAGAAACGAATGGCCGCTGTATGCCACGGGCAGTTGTACCAACAAAGAATGGCCCGAGCCTACAACAAGAAAGTGCGCCCTAGTAATATTGAAGTCGAGCAGCTGGTTTTGAGACGGATACTTCCCCATCATCAAGAAGCCAAAGGAAAATTTGCCCCAAATTGGAAAGACTCATATATCATCAGGAAGATATTGCCTAGAGGAGCATTATACTTGGGCAACGTTGAAGGAGATGAGTCCGAGGCAGCGGTAAACGCCGACGCCGTAAAAAGGTATTATGTTTAAATCCCCTGCAGCAATGACCCCGGTGGATTGAGATGACAAAGATTTCGCTCTCCCGCTATCCCCTCCCTCTTTGTAACCCGGAAATGCTGTTCAAAAAAAAAGAATGAAAAAAAAGAAAAGAAAAAAAGAAGAGAAAATTCAAAAAAAAAGAAGAAAAAAAAAGAGAAAAAAAAGAGAAAAAAAAGTACAAAAAATTTGGTTTCGGACCAAGTTTCCTGAACTACGTCTGATTTGATTCCGAAAAGATACGTAGGAAGTCTCTCCCTGAGGTTCAGTCACATCAAAATAAAAACCCCATTTACCCAAGAAAATCAAAACTGGGTAGAAATGTATTGGTTCGGTTACAAATCCGTCCGTATGGTTACAAAGTTATAGATCCCCGGGGAGGAAAATACCATTTGTTGGGGTTCGACACCAATATTTGTGATAGAAATAAAATGAGAGAGTCTTATCGGTGAAAACCTCCGGGCACCATAAGGCGTCGGTGAGCAGAGAAAAACAAAATGAGAGAGTCCATTTAGCGAAAACTCGCAAAGAGCGCTATCACGCGACGGAAGAAGAGAAATGAGAGAGACAGACTGGCGAAAACCCGCAAAGGGCACCGTCGGCCGAAAAGAGGAAATATTGCTGCCCGGGTCTGAGTAAGTTTCTTTGGTTTTTGGAAAAGTTAAAGTCAGAAAGCAAAAATGGATTTAGGCCGGGTATCCAGTCCAAGAAGCATGCCATCGCCATTTAAAGCCGGCTCGTATTTACAGATAAGTTCCCTCTTTTCCTTCAAAGTGCATACCTCTCTAAATTCATACTTCACTCCTTTCCACTTTAATTTCCTCACCATTCCTTAAAGAAAAGTAGCAGGGCCAGCTTCGCGATTTTCACATGGCAAGAATTAGGGGAATGACCGACATCGTCAAGTACGTTTGGCCAATCCCGTTTGATCATGATAGGTAATGTCCCAAAAGTCAAAAGAAAGGAAATTCAAAGTCAAAGAGGCTTAAAGTTGAAGCAAAATCGGGGGGTTTCAAGCCAAACAGTATGTTGGTTGTTATCAAAAGTCCCAAAAGCAAGCCCAAAATCAGGGGCAGGACAAAACTCACGACCCAAGGCCTGAGAAACAAAGACCAATCCGAAATGATGGCCCCTAGCCAATTAAGCAAGGACGGAAAGCCGAGGGTTCCCTTTTGAATACAAAGATAGTCAAAATCAAGCGTCACAAGGCCGCAAAACCAATCACGATTCAAACTAACAGTTTGTTTTCTTTCTGAACTAAAATAGATGCAGGTGCAACTTAGAAAAGCAAAAAGGAACATGGGGCAAAAACAACCAAAAGATAGGAACAATGGCCAAAGGTGGTGGTGCGTCAATGACAAAAGGGAAGTTTTCTTTTCATTTTTATGCAACCTCGTAAAGGAGCATGATAGCACGAGATCTCAATCCCTACATTCCCTTTGTGCAGCTTGTGGGTTTCCTAGGCACTACCTAAGGATTGCCTTTTATCCCCCCTCCAGTATTAATAAGGAAGTTTCCTTCCACATCCCTAGCATAACCTGAGGATTTTCTCCCTACACTTCCTATTCCTCAGCATAGTCTAGGAGCTAACACTCCCCCACCCTTAGCATAACCTAAGAGTCATTCCTTTCCTCCTTTAACCCCAGCACAGTCAAAAGGATCTCTAGGGTCCTCTACTGCCTTGCATATTTTACCCTGACATAACTCAAGATCTCCTTCCAATCCCGTCATAACCCGCGGATTTCCCTAGCATAACCTAGGATTTTTTGTTCATCCCAGCATAACCCGTGGATTCACCTGACACAACTCAGGATCTCCTTTCATCCCAGCATAACCCGTGGATTCCCCTGACATAACTCAGGATCTTTTTTCATCCCGGCATGACCCGCGGATCTCCCCAGCATAACCTAGGATTTTTCACTCATCCCGGCATAACCCGTGTATTCCCCTGACATAACTCGGGATCTCCTTTCATCTCGACATAACCCACGGATCTCCCTAGCATAACCTAGGATTTTTCACTCATCCCGGCATAACCCGTGGATTCCCCTGACATAATTCAAGATCTCCTTTCATCCTGGCATAACTCGTGGATTCCACTGACATAACTCAGGATCTCCCTTCATCCCGGCATAACCTGCGGATTTACCTAGCATAACCTAGGATTTCTTACTGATCCCGGCATATCCCGTAGATTCACCTAGCATAACCTAGGACTCCCCATTCATCCCGGCATAACCTGTAGATTCCTCTAGCATAACCTAGGACTCCTCATTCATCCGGCATAACCCGTGTATTCCCCTAGCATAACCTAGGAATGTTTCATTCATCCCGGCATAGCCTGTGGATTCCCCTGGCATAACCAGGAATTTCTTCATAACCATCCTTACCAGGAACTTTCCTATCCCGGCATAACCCGCAGATCTTTTCTTTCCATCCAAATAGAGACCTTTTCATTTCTATCCCGGCATAACCCGGTGATTCTCATCTTATCCCCAGCAGGAACCATCTCTCTTTCCCAGCATAACTTGGCAATTTTTCCAAGGGATACACAATTCCGATTTTTATTGTTTTCAATAATGAATAGCATAGATGTTTGTTGCGAATAACTCACGAAATGTTCTAGTGAAAACTGGGGCAGAAATTTTGTTTCGTTCGCTTGTGTTGCTGTTTGAGCAGGTTTTACCTTAAGGCACAAAAATTTGTTCGTTCAATTCAGAACAGAAGAAAAGAAAAGAGACAAAAGAGGTGAACTCAAAGTTATGAGGCGGACAAAGGCACAGACTGCTCAAAATTAATCGAAGTCACAAGCTCAGCATGTCCCGCTTTATTTCAAAAATTGAGGATTGAGCCAGCATTCGCAGCTAATGAGCATCGAGATTTAGATCAGAGTCTGCCGCATAAGATAGCCGAGACTCAAGATCAAGCTTCAAGAGACTCATAGATAGGAATCTTGTAACTTGTAGTGGATAGGCTTAGCTAGCTCAGCTTTTGATTTTCTTTCGGTGTAATACGGAGCTTAGCAAGCGGAAACAACAACAACAACAGCCAATCACAATTTCCCAGTAGTCCCAGCTACCAAAACTTCCAGAACTATACTGACCTGATTCCTTTATTTCCAAGGATATGAAGGCAACCCTTTGAAGCAGGGTTCAGTTAGAAATCTATCAAAATGCTTCACCTGGAGTACTCAATTAGACGAAAATCTCTCTTAGTTGCTCACTTGTCTTTGCACGATAACTCTTCGTGTTCCCGCGCAAAGAGAGGCAGCTGTGAACATATAATTTTTACCCGGTTGAAACAAGCTCCTACAAGACTCCTAAAGTTTAGGATTTTTCTTCAAAATATTAGGATTTTTAATTTTGAGGATTTAACTGCATGCACATGTTCATTACTGCGTGTTTAAGATTGATTAGGTTAATTGTTAAATAAATTTGTTTTACAAATTAATACAAGAAATATATATATATATATATATCTTTGTTTAATTCAAACTTGGTGTAGTTTTATTTGTGATAATTAGGAATTTTTTATTTTTAAATAAAGTTAAAAATTAATTAACTAAAATAATAATAATAATAATAATAATAATAATAATAATAATAATAATAATATATTGTGTATATATACACAGCAACTCAGGCTGGCCACAATTGGGCCAGACTTGAGTGGCCCAAACCTTCTCCCTTTCAAACAACACAACCCAGCCCAAATGACTGACCCTGGTCTAGTCCACATAGTTACGAACCAAACGACACCGTTTCAAAGAGGTTTCATGACAACCGCAATCTCATCTCATCCAACAGCCATCAAACCCCCTCCCAAATTATATACATATGTCCAAACGTCTCTAATACAATAGATACCAAACCTCCCCCTTCCTCGTACCATCTTCCCCGGCGTAACACCGCAACTGACAATCCATTGACCACCCCACGACCACCAATGACCACCCACCTACCACCCTAACGCCGCCACCGAAAATCACCTCATGGCGGCGGCCGGTAACCAAACCTCTACAAATTTATACCACTAAACCGTCACAACCTCCCCTATCCCATCCAGTGGTTAATTCCCGTCGAACAAGCCCCCTCCGTCTCGAATATTCAAAAACAAGGTCGTCGGAACCACCGTCTCCGGCGACCTTGTTCCAAACCCTTCCAACTTTAAACCATAGAACCATTAGGACCTCCCCTTCCTTGTCCTACAGTCAATGACCCCCCATCGGCTCAAATATCCACAGAAAGGTCGTCAGGATCCCCATCGCCGGCGACCTCAACTCCAAATCCCTCCAAACTTACACCCCTAAAACACCTTAATCTCCTCTTTTTGACCATATATGTCACACCCTTCAAATCCAATCCAAACCCTTCGAATATCGATTCAAAGCCTAACCCTAAAACTCAAAACCGTCGGATTTGGTCAAAATCCTCCTAGGCAATCCCTGGCCCTTCCTGTCCCCAACCATGCTGCCCATGACCCCCAAATAACACTATCCATTGAAGAAAATTAGATCTGAGACCTCACTGAGGTCTCAGAACCATAAAAGCCCCCTCCTGAACTCCTAAACCGGTTATACATCGTCCTAGAAGGTTTGAAACCCCTGTGGAAGGGGTCAACAACCGGTGAAATTGTCTAAATTGGACATGCATAAGAAGCTAAGTACTTTGTCTCTTCTGTATATATTTGCCTGATTATTTGGTCTCTTCTGTATATATTTGCCTAATTATTTGGTCTCTTCTGTATTTATTTGCCTAAGTAGTTTATCTTTTTCAGTATTTCTTGCTCTTAGATGTTTAACTTCTTTTAAATAATTGTTTGGCCACAATCTCTCCTAAAGTTGGTCTAAATGGTCATATGCTGTTGTTTGTCAATAATCTAAAATCCTTTCATCTCTTAAGTAGCGTTGATATCTTGCTAGCATTAGTCTCCAGATTCTGGAAAGCCTAGTTTTGTTTATTCTTCTGTAATGTGATTTTTAGGGCTCGATTGACCTCCATCTTCTGATCTTCATTTGCTTATTCCATGATTTCTACTTTGTTTGGTTGTTCATGCTTCTAAGTATTTGATGTCCAGTTTAGGCTGGCTGATTGGTCGGGTAGACCTTTAATTGCAAGTGATAGCCTTTACTCTTCCAAATTTGATTCATGAGCTAAATGTTCACTTTCTGCTGTATGCTTCTCATTTTTCAAGATCTCTAAGTGTATTAAATGGTTTATTCCTTCAACTTGAGTGTTGAGGGATGGTTCCCTTATTCTAGGCATTTTGATTTTGAATAATTATCCTGTATAATGTCTGGTTATGGGAAAATCACATTTAGGCACTTGTTTTAAAATCTGACTAGTTGTGGCTAATTTTGAACTTTCATAAGTAAGTCTAAGATTGAAATGTGACCCAAACTTGATTGACATGGGTCAATTGTAACTAAACCAGGGTCAAGGAATAACTGACTAAGGTTAAAAACTTTAGGCGGGTAACTTAGGAAAGGAAGTAGGGGTAGAAGAGGGATTTGAACCTCAATGAATCTGATAGTAATCACCTAGAACATTGTAGTGAGGGATTAAAACACAATTTTTGCCTCAAACTTGAGGCACAAGTTGGAAAATAAAGGACCACTTAGGAAAAGTGCAAACCTGAAGCAAGGACTAAAAGAAAAAGAAGAGAAAACTGATGCCCTAAGGCTCCATTATAAAATAAACCCCCCTGAGCACATTTTGGAGGATTCGGAATTTTCCCTTTGAATCCAAAAGATAAAAAATATATATTAGCATCTTGTTATATCTGTGAGACGCTATCAATGCTATGTTTTGATCCTTTTGAGGTTTAATACTATCAAAAACTCTGTTGAAAGTCCTGGGTTTACTGTTTTATTGGCTACTATTTGCTTAGCTGGTTCCTTACATTTACTCATAGGCTCTTGCTTCTTCTGCTGAATTACATGTACCTTCAATGTTCTTTAATATTTTGAAGCTCAAGTAAAATGCATCTTTAGCATGAAGATCTGTTTCTATTTTCATTTTGTATTGAATCCCCACCCGATTCTTCCTCTCCTTTAGCATTAATACATTTACCTTGTTGTAATTAAAGTTTGACTGTTTCATTCTGTAATAACTACACTTTAGAGACTGATTTATTTGTAATAATCAGGACGTTCAAACTCTTATTTTAAGCATGAATAACTGATAGTATTGTTAACTAAGTGATGTAGTTGTTTTAGATGCTTATTTCATGTTTTGCTTTAAATGAGGAACTCGGGAAATATTAGCTTAATAGCTAGTTGAAGTCCAAATACAGTGTAATGTTTTAATTCGTTTAGATCTCAACACATTGGCCATGCTTGTTTCAGATCTATAAGCTGTGATCAAAATCGTAATTGAATTTTGAAAAAGTTAGATTCATATACTCTGACTGACGAGTATATGAATCCTTTGGTTCATATCCAATGTTAGAAATTGATATAAAACACGATTGTTAGTATTTTTTTCTTTGTGAATGTGTAGATATTCAATTTTGTATATAATTTCGAACCGAAAATGGTTATTGAGAATTGGACTCCTTCATCGAAATTAACAGTGGGCTCATTTGTGAGGCCCAATAAGCACCAGGGAATTGTAATTACGTGTTTCTGGGCTGGGACGATAAAAGTTTCAAGCTAGCCACAAACCAGGCCCAACAGCTGTTAGTCACAGCAAATACAATGTGTATCTCGGGCTGGCCCAAACGTGAATCAGTGTATGCAATTAGCCATGAACGAGGCTAAGGTGCACGTATTGTTTTCCCAAATATACTGCCTATAAATGATCAATGCTTTTAAACACAACAATAACGGAGAACTTAGCATACGTTACATTGTCCTTATAAAAAAATAAAGTGAGCCGCGTTATTCCAATCAAATACCATGTGACTGCTCTTTAATTCATTAAAACACATAGAAAAATAGGAAAGTACCGTTTAGCGAATTTCGCGGCCTTCCCACAAATTTCGAAGACGTAGTTGCTATAGGCGCTTGTTTAATAAAAATACCTTCCTAAATGCGGGTGCGCATTTATGTGACCCAAATCCCATTCTCAATAGAATTAAAATATGTCTAAAATTGCGAGTGCATTTATGTGCGGGATCAGCAACGTGTTTTAATAACATTTTAAATTTTCCTAAAAAAGACGTTAAAAGCGGTTAATAATCTAAAATTACAGGATTAACAGGTATTTCAAATCAGACACATCTAACCATTTATAATAAGTTTGAGAGACCATGCTAGAACCACGGGATCCGAGGGTGCCTAATACCTTCCCTCGGGTCAACAAAATTCCTTACTCAAGAATTTCTGGTTCGAAGACTCCAATTGGGCAGTCAAAATTTCCTCGATTTGGGATTCTAAATAAACCGGTGACTTGGGACACCAAAAAACCAAACCTCTCCCGAGTGGCGACTCTTATATAAAATAATCCCATATCGAATAATGTCATTTTAATTGGAAAACTCCTATACACGTGTTATCTTTCGGGGTAACTACGTGTAAGCGAAAAAACGAGGTGTCACACCTCCCTTTTACACAGATACCCCGAAGGATAAAAACGTATAAGGGAGTTTTTCCAATTAAGGTGACATTATTCGAAATGAGATTATTTATTTATTTTTAGAGTCGCCACTTGGGATAGGCTTGGATTTTGGTGTCCCAAGTCACCGATTTATTTAAGATCCCAAATCGAGGAAATTTTCGACTTACCATGTGAAGTCTGCAAACCAGAAATTCTGAATGAGAAATTCTGTTAACCCGGGGAAGGTATTAGGCACCCCCGGATTTCATATTTTTAGCACGGTCGCTTAAACTATCATAATTGGCCATTTATCTGATTTTAATATATGGTTTAGCCTATGGTATAATTTTAACTTATTAAACCGCTTGTAATTATTTTTAGGAAGATTTCAACGTCATCTAAAATGCGTCTTTGGACAACGCCACATGAATTGCACCCGCAGCCCGAGACACGTTTTACCTAACATTGTTGAGATTTGGATTTGGATAACATAAATGCACACCCGAGTTTGAACAGGTAAATTATTAAAACAATGCGTCTAAAGCAACTACACATTTTTAAGTTTTGGAGGGCCATTTAATATGATTAAGTAATTTGATTTGAAAAAAAAAGATTAAAAATTTCGTGTTCCAGCAACAAGACTTCGAGGTTCATTAAAAGCTGAGGTTCAGAAGAATTTTACTTCAATGAGGCACTAACAAAACTAATTAAATACAAGGAAAAGCAATTCAATCCAAATTATGTCATTATTAGTTGCACATTCAAATTAGTACGTAGAGTAACAACTGTAAAGTCTAATCCAATCTAATTTAATTTGCTAAGTTCTATATGACCAAACAGGGGACCAATGTTTAAATGAGTAAATCAGCAAATGCTCTAGAACAACAAATAAAGCAAACGTCAGAAAACAACTATGTAATTGGTTTGTCAAATTTTTTTTTTGTGATTACGTAAAATCACAACCCACTTAATGGAATAATTTTATCTTCTACATCTAAATAATTATAATCCAAAAAAAAATCTAAAAATGAAATAAAACCAACGGACTGAAATTTCTAAACAAAAAAGTTAGTGCAAAATTCAACAAAATACTAACACAACAATTAATAGGACAAAGCAGTGAGAATCAAAGGCAACTGACAGTAAAAAGGTGTTAGGAGCGAAACAGTAAAAAAGGAATGAACCTCAACTGAAACAATGAGTTTCATTGAACCAGGCCTCCATCAAAACTCATACAGCCACTTATGACTCAAGCTAGAGATATGACGATAGAGCCTAGCCTAAAATTGATTTAAGACCAGAATTGCGAACGAAAAAAACCTCCTTTGGACCTCACGCAAGAGCTGTGCGGCGCTGATTTTTGTGTACTAGAGTGTAGGGTGTATTTTAGGTGTGCATAGTATTATATAGGGCATGGATTAGAATAGCAGTATGAGCCTATGAATTATGGGCTAGGGAATAAGCTTGAGTTATGTTGGTTCAGGTAGGAAAATTATGGTTTGGACTAGTTTGATTTTAAAAATGGGTCCATTGCTTAAATTAAAATCTCATTGCAATTAAATTATTATTTTCTTTTTCTTTTTTATATATTTTTTTAATTAACAATCACAAAAATTAAAATTTCTAAATTAATCTATTTTTTTGTAGAAATTGAAACTCTTTATTTTTTTTAACATTAAAACAACTACTTAACTTAAAACTAAAGGAAAAAATGCTAAGTTAAAGAATAAGATCGATATGTAAAAATGACCTTTTTAAAGGATTTTTCTATAATTTAAAAATATTAAAAAATGCATGAAATACAAATAAACAAATAAAAATTCCTAAAAATAATAAAAATTATTTTTGGTCTATTTTTAGGAGTTGTTCTCATGTAGGGAAAAAAAAACACGTGCTCACACACCATAGGGCGCACATCGGTAGGGGCAACTCCGTATTTATTGGTCTATGGGACTGAAGCTGTCATACCCGCAGAGGTAGAAATCCTTCACTCCGGGTAATTGTTGAAACATAAATTGAGGATAGAGAGTGGGTTAAGACTCGTTTGGAGCAGCTGTCATTAATTGATGAAAAACAATGACTGCGGTTTGTCACGGGCAGTTATGCCAACAAAGAATGGCCCGCGCTTATAACAAGAAAATGCGCCACAGGAATTTCGAAGTCGGACAGTTGGTATTGAGGCGTATTCTCCCTCACCATCAGGAAGCTAAATGAAAATTTGCTCCGAACTAGAAGGGTCTGTATCTTATTAGGAAGAAACTACCTAAATGAGCATTGTACCTGGGCGACGTTGGAGGAGACGAGCCCGAGACAACAGTGAATACAAATGTAGTAAAAAGGTATTACGTTAGAACTCTCTACCGCAATGATTCCGACCGGTTGAAATGACGAAGGTTTTCTTTTCGGCTACCCTAAACACTACCAATCCTTCCGATTGCAATTTTTTTACCCTCTTTGGAATCCTGAATTGCTGTTCAAAAAAAAAAAAAAGAAAAAAAAGAAGAAGAAGAAAGTAAAAAAAAACAAACAAAAAATGAAAACAAAAGAGACAACAAACAATTTAGTTTAGGAAACACTTCCTGAACTACGTCTGACTTGATTCCGAAAGGATACGTAGGCAGCCTCCACCTGAGGTTCAGTCATATCAAAATAAAACCCCAGTTCCCCAAGAAATAAAACTGGGGCAGCAATGTAATAATTCGGCTATAAACCCTCCAGAATGGTTCCAAGGCTGTAAATTTCCATCTAATTTCCTTTGCCCAAATGCCTGGTCCAAGTCCTTCCGATCAATTGGCCAAAAAAGGGACGTGGCAAACACCATTGTTGGGATTCGACACAATTCAATTTGAGAGAAATAAAATAAGAGAGTCTTATCGGTGAAAACCATCGGGCACCATATGGCGACGTTGAGTAGATAAAATAAAAATGACAGAGTTCTTTTAGTGAAAACTCGCAAAGAGCACTATCGGGCGACGTGAGAAGAGAAATGAGATACGCCGATTGGCGAAAACCCACAAAGGGCGTCGTTGGCCGAAAAGAGGAAATATTACCATCCAAGCCTGAAAAAGTTTCCATGGTTTTCAAAGATTGAAATAAAAAAGCAGAAATGGAACTGGGCCGGGCATCTAGTCCAAGAAGCATGTCGTTTCCATTTAAAGTCGGCACGCACCCCCAGATAAGTCCTCCCCTTTTCTCCAAAAGGGACATTCCTCTCTAAATCCATGTGTTTGCTTTTGTTGTTCTCCCACTCCTTTTCGGTTTAACTTTGATTTCCTGACTATTCCGAAAGAAAAGGTAGTAAGACCGGTCTCACGGTTTTCTCCAGGAAGAACCAAAAGGAACATCCAGTATCAGCTAGCGCATTTAGGCAATCCCGACTGATCATGACGGCTGACGCTTCAAAAGCAGGAAAGTAGAAAGAAAATAAATTCAAAGTCGAGAGCCCACAAAGGCGAATAAAGATTGGAAATGTTAAGCCCAAACAGGCTAATTGTTCCCACAAAGTTCCTAAAAGGCAAGCCCCGAAGTGGAAATGAGGACAAAAATCATAACTAAGGACCTCTAAAAGAGAAACCAATCTGAAAGACGAGAACCCCCGACCAACCTACGAGGCGAAGTATGGAAGTCAAGGGTTTTTTCCTACAAAAATGAGGCTAAAATCAAGTAAAACAAGGCCACAAACCAATCACTGTTCGAACTAACAAATTGCTTTTTTGAAATAAAATTTGAAACAAGTGTAATCCAAAAATAATGGGGACACATGGAAAATTCAATCAAAGGAACGACACAACGGCTAAGAATTAGTGATGCATCAATGACCAACAAAAGGGGAAGTTTTCTTTACATCTTTTCTTGTAGTTTTATTAATAAAAGGAGAGAGACAAAAAAGAAAGAAGGGAGAATCATAGAACATGATAGCCTAGGACTCCGATCCCTGACCCCTTTCCCAGATTTAGGGCCACATACCCAGTCTTCCCCAGCACAACTTGTGGACATCCTCGGCACAACCCAAGGATCGCACACCACCCTTCCCAACATAGACTGAGAAATTTCTTTCTTTCGCTCCCCAGCATAACCTGGGGGGTTTCTCTCTATATCCCCAGCATAACCTGGGGAACAATTTCTTCTTTCCGTCCCCAGCATAACCTGAGGGCCCTTCTTTTGCCTTTATTTCCCAGCATAATCTGAGGGCTAAATCCCTTCTGTCCTTAGCATAACCTAAGGGTCTTTCCTTTCTTTCTCTATCCCCGTCATAGTCAAAAGGATCTCTGTGGCCTTTCACTCCCTACCATTCCCTAGCATAACCTAGGAGTTTTTCTTTCAATCCCGGCATAACCCGTGGATTCCCATGGCATAACACAGGAATTTTCCATTTAATCCCGGCATAATTCGTGGATGCCCCTGACATAACCCAGGAATTTTCAATTCAATCTCGGCTTAACTCACGGATCTCCTTAGCATAACCTAGGATTTTTTTTTCAACCTGGCATAACTCGCGGATCCCTCCGGCATAACCTAGAAATTTTCCATTCGATCCCGACATAACCCGTGGATCTCCCTAGTATAACCTAGGAGTTTTTCTTTCAATCTCGGCATAACCCGCGGATCTCCCTAGCATAACCTAGGAGTTTTCTTCCAATCCCGGCAAAATCTGCGGATCTCCCTAGCATAACCCAGGAGTTTTTCTTCCAATCCCGGCATAACCCGAAGATCCCCTTGGCAACCCAGGAATTTTCCATTCAATCCCGGCAAAACCTGCGGATCTCCCTAGCATAACCCAGGAGTTTTTCGTCCAATCTCGGCATAACCTGTGGATTTCCCTAGCATAACCTAGGAATTTTATCTTTCCAATCCCAGCATAACCCGCGATTCCCATGGCATAAACCAGGAAATTTTCTCCCAATCCCGGCATAAACCGTGGATTTCCCTAGAATAACCTAGGAAGCATTTTTCATTTTATCCCGGCATAAAACCCGTGGATTTTTCCTTTCATCCCTAGCAGGGACCCTTCATTCCCATCACGACATAACCCGTAGATCCTCCTCTTACCCCCAGTAGGGACCTTTTCTCCTTCCCAACATAACCTGGTAATCATTCAAAAGGATACACAATCCCTACTTTTATTGTTTTCAATAAAGAAATAGCTCCGATTTGTGTTGCAAATAACTCACGGAATTTTTCCAGTGAAAACTGGGGCAGAAATTTCGTTCGTTTGTTTCTGATTTGTGTTGCAAAACCAGCACCTATGACGTGCGAGTGTCAAGATTCAGATCAAGGTCTACAGCGAAATCAGCTAAGATCGAGATCTAGCTTCAAGAGATGTATATATATATAGGAATCTTGTAACCCGTAGTTAATATGCCTAGCTAGCTTAGCTTTTAATTTTCCTTTGGTGTAATAAGGAGTCAGTAAGCAATAGCAGCAGCATCAACAGTGAAATCACAGCTCATGGTAGTCCCAGCTACCAAACACTCCAGAACTACACTGACCTGATTCCTTTTTCGCCAAGGATATGTAGGCAACCTTTGAAGTGAGGTTCGGTCAGACATTTTTTCAAAATGCTTCTCCTCGAGTTTTGAGTAGACAAAAATCCAGCATGGCGCTCGTTTATCTTTGACCGAAAACCCTTCGTGTTTCCGAGCAAAGAGGGGCGGCTGTGAGCACGTGATTTTTGCCTCATGAAAATTACTCCTACAGAATTCTCAGACTTAGGATTTCTCCTTTTTATTACTTAATTTTTAGGATTTATTTGCGCGTGTTTGTGTGTATTTTCATCGGTGCATGCATGATAAGTCATAAAAATAAAAAATTTGCATAAGCATTTAGGAATTGATTTTACATGATTTTGTTAGAATTAATTGGTAATTAGGTTTTTGTTTTGCGAAATATAAAAATCACAAAGAACATAAATAGTTTATTTTGGCATTATTTAATTTGTAGTTTCGAATTTGCTAATTTTCATTTTTGGTATTTTGATTAGTTTATGTGATTGTTAGTCTAATTTAGTTTAAATATAGCATTTAGTTTAATTTTGAAATAAGTGATTTAAAATGAATTAGGAAAATTTAAAATGAAAATGAAAAAAAAGAAGAAAAGAACTAGAAAAGAAGAAGAATCAGGCTAGCCTCAGTTGGACCCAAACCTGGGTGGCCAAAAAACCCCTACCCATCCAAAATGCCCTAAAACCAGCCCAAACCCGTCCTGACCCGGTCTGCCATTAGAAACGCCCCAAACGACGTCGTTTTGGGGCCAACAATCTCAACCGTCCAATAGCAATGATCCAATGGCTTGGCTTTGATGTGAGTGTTACATAAAAATGTCTGAACTGTATTCAAACCCTAGAGACCAAAAGCCTCTATCTCGTACCCTTCATCTCCGCTGATACACCGCCTCACAGCCGCCTGCCGGAAATCGTCTCCGGCAGCGAAAAGCTCCAACGCCTCTAAAAAATACACACTTGAACCACCATTCCCTCCTTTTTCCGATGCCTTACGAACCAAGCTTCAACTATTAGCCAAACTTCTCGAGTATAGAGATTTGTGGACGCCGCCTCCGCCGTCCACGGCAGCGCCACCACCGAAACTTTCCAAAAATAACACCCAGGTTCCTCACCCCATCCCCATGACAGATCCGGCTTCAACTTCTTTCAAACCTCCGCCAATTGCTTCGAATATTCATCCAAAACTCCGACCAAATCCTCAACTTCCCCGGAACCTTTGGAAACTGACACCATGTAGCCTCCTCACTTCCCTCTCCACAAATCTATAACCAGCGGCCCTCGAATACAACTGGTCCTCGCCAAAAAATCAAATAAAAAATGGTCTGAAACCCAAACCCATCCAAAACCTAGCCAATCTCACACCCGATTATGTTTTCACTCTCCCCCTCTTATATATCTTTTCAGCCTTTCCCAAATGTTAAAATACTCTCTCAAATCTGAAATAAAAAATGGTCGGAAACCTCAAGATGCAAAGGTCATGGGTTTTTGGGATTGTGCTGTTCTTTAAAGCTAAGTTCCCCATTTCTTTTGTCTGCTTTTTCTTTATTTTTTGTTTTGTTTTGAGTGATTACATGTTTGTTCTACTTGCTCATCTATAGTAATCTTCTGATTAGGAATTTTGTTTCATTTAGAATCATGTGTCTCTGTTTAAAGTCTTTGATAATCCGCTTTGAATGATTCCTTTATCAATTGGATTTGTAAATGTTCATTGCTTAAATTGAATCATTATGTACTCTAGGATAGTTCAAATGTTCATCCTTTCCCTAGTTTGACCTTTTCTTCTCGTTTCAGTTGATCAATATTTCTTTATGATGAACCCTGTGGTTGCTTATGAATTTGTGTTGGTTAGCTTTGTCTTGCCTCTAATTAATCCAGTCTCGCGTTTTGGTACTAGTTTAAATCTGTCTGTATATATGTGTTCCATTCACTTGTTAATACTCGTGTTTTATAACTCTGCTTGTTTTGATTCTAATGGTGTAGCTTAATCTTAGTTCAATTGAATAATTAGTCAAGCTCAGCTTATTTTAGGACTTAACCCAGTTGATAATGAGACTATGTTTTGTTTATGGTCCTAAGTAGTTAACTATGATCAACTTCTGACCAAATTGATTGGCACCAGGGAAGAAATATTTAGGCTATGTAATTGAAAAGGAAAGACATAGGTAATAGGGGTATTTGGGTATGAGAATATTGTAACAAACCCTTGGAACCTTCTAGTTGAAGGTTCAAAGACCAATTTCTAGAAATTCTCCAATAAAAACTTGAGGCACATGCCAGAAAATAAGGGACTAATCAAGCAATTCCAAGAAATAGGGAAGGGACAAATGAGAAAACAAAAAAAGAGTTGCCCTAAGGCTTTGGCTATAAAAGGGTATCTTATTGCTTTTTTTTAAAAAGGGAGTGAAGACACCATCTGAAAAATTCCCTGAAAAAATCCCAAGCTATCTTATTCTGGCAAAAATCTCCTAAAATTTCCAGATAATCAGAATTCTATCCATTATAAGATGAAGATAACTCGAAGCATATGTATTTAGGGTGGTAGAATCTTCAGAACCTATTTTGGGCATTGATCTCAGGCTGATTTGTTTTATTCAAGCTATAGGATTGGGATTTGTTGGTGGTGTTGGTCTTTTGTTAAACTCTCCTGGACTTCCTGATACTATTTCTGGGTTTTAATTGGTCGATCTGCTGCTGATTGTTTCTTCTTGCTTACATTACTCAAATGTGTTTTCCTCTTTGCTGTAATTCCAGGTATTTATTCTCACTCAGGAGATCTGGAAATGCACAACTACATGTAAAAGTGGTCGCATTTTGATATTGGAAACATATTCTTTTTATGTTAATTTCATAGTTGTAAACACTGTCAGTCTAGTAATACTTAACATTCGTTTCAATGGATTTGTGTTGTAATAACTGAATATTTGCACTGTGCTGGATTGTTTCGAATTATTTGGAATGTCAGCTTTGAGTTGTTTAAATTTCAGTAGGGTGAAAACATGGTAGTCAATAATTTTCTTGGTCCTCACGTCTGATTCGATAATAGGAGTATCACATGTACACATATGTTGGTTTATATTGATAGGTTTATAAGATTGCATATGTCGATTTTAAATTTGAGTTTTGGTATACTAATTCACAGGTAAGAAAAGGGTCACACTGTTTGGAGTTTATTCTATCAGACGTCTGTGAAACATTAAGAATGATCAAGGTATAAGTGATTTTAAATAGCTGTGACATAGAGATTTGTGGAGTGCTACCTTTGTCTTGTGATTAAATTGTAGTTTCAAATTCTGGGCTCAAACTGAAGGCCCAAACTGTTGTAATTGTGAGACACAAGAAACATATACTCTTGGGCTAACTACTTCTAATAATGAGCCCAATTGTAGAAATCAGCCATAAAAATGCTAAAGGTAGGCATGCTGAATTTTTGTGGTAGATCGTTAAAATGTAAATTAATTAAGACTTCTCTTTTTGTTTTAGAGATGACGTATAATAGAAAATCAGAGTTTCTTTAGGTTTCCTTTTCTAAAAATAAAACGAGTGTGTCACGCTAAACAAAATCATACGTTGTGTGTCCCTCTAATTGTAGTAAAATGCTTAGAAATCCGGGAGATGCTATTTAGTGAATTTCACGATTTTCCCACGAAGTTAAAAATATTTAGTTGCTTTAGGCGCGTTATTTTAATAATTCATTTTCCTAAATTCGGATGCGCATTTATGTGACCCAAATCCAAATTCTCAACGATGTTAAAATATGCCAAAAATCGCATGTGCATTTATGTGACGTGGGTCGAGATGTATTTTAACAGCGTTGCAATATTCCTAAAAATGTTAAAAATCGGTAAAGAAATAATTTAATTTCACTATAGGATGAACATGTATAAAAATCAGATTCTTAGCCACTGATAATAGTTTAAGCGACCATGCTAGAACCACGGAATCCGATGATGCCTGACACCTTCCCTCGGGTTAATAGAATTCCTTACTCAAGAATTTCTAGTTTGCATACTTCAAAAGGAAAGTCAAAATCTTCCTCGATTTGGAATTTAAAATAAACCGGTGACTTGGGACACCGGAAAAATAACTCATCCCAAATGGAGACTCTAAAATAAATAAATAATCCCATTTCGAATAATGTCACTTTAATTGGAAAAACTCCATTATACGTGTCATCCTTCGGGGTATACGTGTAAAAGGAGGTGTGATAGGTTTCACTCTGTTTTGAGCCGATCTTTGACATTTCATCACTTTGTCGCTCAAACCTGCAATCGAGCCAAACCTGTAAGCATTTTGGGACTATTTTGTAGCAAATTATACTCAAAGCATAGGAAAGTAAGGGCATAAAAAACGTTAAAATACTACTTATCAACTTGCCCTGTGTGATTTATTATGACATGTAAATCATTGGTTTTGGTTTTCTAGCTAATCAGAATAAATTTGGAAGAACAGTTCTCAGTTTGAAGCTTGAAATTTGAAAGGGTTGACCAAGATTTGAATTGTTAGTATATGACCTCAGATTGAAACTTTTATGATTTGGTTAGCTCCATTAGGTGATTTGGCACTTAGGAGCGTGATCAGAATACATTTTGGAGGTCCGTGGAAGGATTAGGCTTGAATTGACGATATTGAGATTTTGGCGTTTTCCGGTTGATTGGTGAAATTTTGATATAGGGATTGAATGGAATTCTAGATGTTGTAATAGCTCCGTTTTGTCATTTGTGACGTGTGTGCAAATTTTCAAGTCATTCATATAAGGTATGGTAGACGTTTCGATCGAAAGCGAAATTTTGAAGTTCTTGAAATTCTTAGGCTTGAATTCGATGTAAATTTCATGTTTTGATATTTGTTTGAGCGCTTCCAAGGTTGGAAAAAGTATAAGCGATGTTATGGAATATGTTGACATGTTTGGTTGAGGTCCCGAGGGCCTCGGGTGAGTTTTGGATGGTTGAACGGATCAATTTCATATTTTGAAAGTTGCAGATTTTCTGGTTTCAATCACATGCATTTTTTTCTTTGCGATCGCATATAATCGTTCGGGATCGCTTAGGCTCAGTTGGGAAGGGGTGAAGAATTTTCCTATGCGATAGCAGAAGTTAGGTTGCGATCGTGTGAGTTGGCTTGGAAGTGCTTCGTTATTGCGTGTGTTGTTCCGCGATCGCATAAGGTAAGTTGAGGGGCAGTACTATTTTGTGCATCATGATCGTGAGGCAATTTCTGCGATTGCGATGAACGAAATACCTAGGCAGAATGTGTAAGTGCTAAATCGAGGGTTTAATTATAATCACAAAAACCATTGGAGAGCTCGTGAGAAGGTAAAATTTGAAGAGATTTTTAGTGGAGCTATTGGGTAAGTGTTCTTCTCTCACATTTGGTTTAATTTTATGATTGAGTCTTGAATTTCATCATTAAATTTGAGAAATTAGAGTGGAAATTGGGGGGGGGGGGGGGGGGTAGAATAAAAGTTTGAGATTTCATTTGGGGATTTGAATGGGCAATTGAGGTCAGATTTTGATGAAATTAATATGGGTAGACTCGTGAGTGAATGAGGATTCTATTGATGTGATTTTAATCGGATTCTAAGATATGGGCCAGGGGACCGGGTTTGAGCAATTTTTAGATTTTTGACGTAAATTGAATATTTTCGAGTGGGCTTTGTTCCGTTAGCATAGTTTAGTAGTTATAGACTGATTATAGCTAGACTTGGAGCATCCGGAGGTAGATTCGTGAGGGCAAAGGCATCGCGGGCTATACTTTGGACCTGATCAAGGTAAGTATTGATTGTAAATGCTGTCCCGAGGGTTTGAAACCTCGGCTTTCACATCGTTGTGCTACTTTAAGGTGACACACATGCTAGATAAAAAGCGTGGAGTCGTTGACTGTTGGGGATTGCGACTTAGTCCGACCCGTATGACTGCTAAGTCGCGTATTTGATTAGAAATCTTATAATATTCCATATTTTAGAGACTGATATGATATTTTGAGTTGTATGCCATGATTGGGGCCTCGTGTCGACTTGTTGAGACCCTTAGGGGAATTTTTCCTATTTTTCCTCACTCTTTTGTGTTAAAAGCATATCCTTGGTCATGTTTACTGTTTATTTTTTAAATCTGGTTTTATAACTTCTTAAAATGTAAAAACTATTTGGGCTGAGTTACCTGTTTTACTGATGGTCCGAGTGATTCTGAGGTTGATGACTGAGATAGACCGAGGGAATAATTGTGGGTTAATGACTAAGAGAGGCCGAGAAACTGACTGTGAGGATTATATATTTATGGAACGTCGCAACAATATATATATATATATATATATTGCTGCACACTGCAGCAATATGTTGGATAGGGATGCATGCCGCAACAATATAGCGCTTGGGCTGTAGATCCCCTCTGGAGTCTGCACACCCCAAGTGAGCGCAGTCGTCTATATATATGGATCCGGTTGCACACCGCAACGGTATATGGATCGGGCTGCATGCCACAATGGTTACTATATGGTACCTATTGATTGTGAGTGTCGAGTGTGAGTGCTAATTTGAAAGAGTTGAGTCATGAGTGACTGAGAGGGTTGCCCGATGGGCTATATATATGTATGTATATATATATATATATATTTATGTATATATACATGTATATGAGTGATGCTTTGCCCGAGGGACCTGTTTATGAACTTACCTTTTTTCACTCCTCCTTAAAGTGAGTCTCTATCGAATAGGTTGATTTAATAACTATTTCCAATCATCTTTAGACCGAGCCTATATTGAAAATGCTGAACAAATGTTTTAAGCAACTCTCATTAACCTGAAGTTTTTAAGATATGAAATGGTTATGAATTTCTATTTTACCGAGGGGCTGTATACAAACTATGCTTGCCCGAGGGACCGATTATGATTTTCATCGCTTTCACCATATATATATATATATATATATATATTTCATTAAACCTCCATGGGAAAGGTTAGAAAGATATTTTCGAAAGGATTTTATTGAAGATGGAAGTTTAACGAAGTGATTTGATTTGTATACTAAGTGCCATGATGTGGTATACGTGATTTCTTACTGCTTAGACTTTATTTACTTTTATTACTTATTGGGTTGGAGTACTCATATTACTCTTTGTACCTTGTGTGCAGATTGTAGTATTTACTTTTATCACATTACTGGGTTGTACTACCTCGAGATCTCTGAAGGCAACCACCCAAAGCTATGGTCTGAAAGTTGTCGCTCTGGGAAATGCACAAAGTGCAAAGTGTAGTATCAGCACAACCAACCCCATGTGCTGGTAAATGCCTACCCTAACCTTGGTGAAACAGTGACAAGGCTAGAAACAAACTACCAAATAAACCCATGCAATTAAACCATATATAGCAAAAATAGAAGAAGATAATTATAACTAAAGTCGAGCGGGGGAAATATGTTGCGGGGAGTAACATATAACAACAGAACAACAGTAGAGAAATATAAGGAATGCCATTATCAATTACCAGCAAGGATAAGGAAATAAGAGGAACAGGTACACACGTATACCGTCGCAAGTGTGCAACCCGTTCCCATTTCATATGACACCGTTACAGACGTGCAACCCGCTCCTATTTCATATATTACCGTTGCAGTCATGCAATACTCTCCCATTTCATATATTCTGTTGCAGGCGTGCAAGATGCTCCCATTTCATATATTACCGTTGCAGGCGTACAACTCGCTCCTATTCCATATATTACCATTTTAGGCATGCAAGCTGCTCCCCTCATGTATTACCGTTGCAGGCGTGCAACCCGCTCCCATTTCATATATTACCATTGCAGGCATGCAATCTTCTCCCATTTCATATATTACCATTGCGGGCGTGCAACCCGCTTCCATTTTATTTATCAACACTAATCATAAAAGAATCCCCGCAATGTAACAACATCCCGGCAAGAGAACAATAAATTACAACAACATCCTGGTAAGAGAACGATAATATCACAATAAACATTCCGACAAAGGAACAATAATATGAGTATATGACAATAACATCCCGGCAAGAGAACAATAATTAAAATCCTCATATGGAGTACAATATGCCACGACAGAGCCATAACAATTACAATACAAGACTCACGGGCATACTTGACACCGACATATAGATACTCGTCACAATACCCGTACGTCATACTCCACAGTTAACACAAAGCAAATAAGACACGACTCCTAATCCCTCGAGCTAAGGTTAGACCAAACACTTACCTCGATGCCATGAACACAAGCCAAGTCTCAACTATCACTTTACCTCTTTATTCCACCACCAATTCGCTCGTATCTGCCCACAAATTACTTAATCATATTAATAAATACTAAATGAATCAATTCTAATTCATGAAAATAAGTTTTCCAAAGTTTGCCCATGTGAGCATGTGATTTTTGCTTCATCAAAATTACTCCTACAGGATTCCTAAAGTTAGGATTTCTCCTTTTATTATTCAAATGATTTAGGATTTTACCGTGCATGTTTGTGTATATCTTACTGGTGCGTGCATGGCGAGTCATAAAAAATACCAAAAAATATGTGCCTTTTCATTTAGGATTTAATTTGACAACTTTGCATTAATTAAGAAACTTTGTCATTTTATAAAATACAAAAAAAAATCATCACAAAAGTAGTTTACTTTGTTTAAAATTTTAAATTCGTGAATATTTTGTAGTTTTCTTAGTGGTTTGATATTTTATTAAGTTTGTAATAATTGTTAGTCTTAATTAATTTGACTTGGTAGTTTAAATCAGTTTTAAAATTTATTCAGGGCTTAGTATAATTTTTTTGAATAAAGGAATTAAGAAAAGAAAAGGAATGAAAAAACAAAAACAAAAGAAATTTGGGCCAACCAGCCCAAACAAAAACCTCTGAATTAATCCGGTTCCCAGCCCAAACCCGCGTAATTACCCGATCCAGCTTCCCCCTCTCCAAAAGGACAATGTTTAGTCTCGTTAAATCCAGGCCGTCTAGGTTTGCCACATCAACGGTCGAGAACTTATGAGATTTTAATATAAATATGTCCTAACGCTACCCTACCTCCCTCAGACCCCCTGACCCTCTCGTCTCCTTCAACTCATCAGAGGCCCGTAAGGCCGCCGTCCACCACCCTGAAACCACCGCCGAAAATTGCTTCATGGCGGCAGCCGACCACCAAATGGCCCCAAATTTGCACTGTAGGACCCTCGCAGCCTCCCATGTCCACTCCTACCATCAGAATCCCTCAAATATTCCCCCATCCCGTCGAATATTCAAATTAAGGGTCGCCGTCTCCGCCGCCTACGGTGGCACAAACCCCAAACCTGTCCAACTTAACACCCCTGAACCACCTCGTTATCCTCTTTCCAACCCTCTAAATCCCATCCCTCGAACCCTCACCAATCTCCTCAAATATTAAATCAAAGCTTTGGCCCAAACCCCAACCTCACTGGAATCCTTCAAAAATGGTCCCAGGTGACCTCCTCACCTTCCTTTCCACAAATCCACGACCATCAACCTTCAAATGCAACTAGATTTGGCCAAAAATTAGATCTGAAACATGGACCCACCCCCAAATTGGCTAACCCTACACTTGATGCTCTCCCACCCCCTCAAACGATGGTACAAGGGTCTCAAAGGTAACAAGCCTTCTCAGAAATGCTTGAAAATCATTGGACTTGAAAGGCCCAATTTCTAGGGTCGCAGTAATTAAGTTAAGTGCCCTGAATTTTGTTGATTGCCTTTTTAATTTTTTCTTTTTTTCGTTTGTGTAAGTGCATGAATGTCCATTTTCCCGTCTGAGTAGTTGCGTTGTTTCTATTTGCTCGTGTGTTGAATTTCTGAGTAGTTACTTTGCTTCTATTTGCTCATCCGTAAAAAACTTCTGTTTAGTTACTTTGTTTCCATTTGCTCATTTGTAAAAATTTTTGATTAGTTACTTTGTTTCCATTTACCCATCTTTAAAATTTTCGGATTAGTTACTTTGTTTCCATTATCTCATCTGTAAAAATTTCTGATTAGTTACTTTGTTTCCATTTGCTCATTTGAAATTTTTTTTTCTGATTAAGTTACTTTGTTTCCATCACATGCTATTTGTTTTAAGTTTTGATAATATGCTCCTGAATGGTCCCCTTCTCTTTTGAAGTCATATTTGTCTCTTTCAATTCCTTTGGATTATCATGCTAAGTTCAGAATTGGTCACCTCTTGTTTAACTTTCCATTATTTTTCTTTTAAAATTGATTAGTGTCCATTTGTGAATCTTGTTTTCTGAAGTGTGCCGTTTAACTTTATTTTCTTCTGAGTAATTTGGTTCCATATTCTGATACTTGTTTAACTCCGCCTATATATATGTGTTGCATCGATTTGTTACTTATCAATTTCTGACCCTTGGTTGTTTGTATTTATATGGTATAGCTTAGTTTCCAATTAGGTAGTTGGCCATGTCTAGCTTTCTCAAAATTTGATCCCAACTGATAATATAACCTTGGTTTATGATTTTATGTAGTTAACTAGGGTCAATTTCTGACCAAATGGATAGACACCAGGTTATAGCACATCTAGGTTAGTAATTAAGAAGGAAAACATGGGTATTGGGGCTATTTGAACTTAAGAATCTTGTAACAAACTCCCGGAACATTCTAGTGAAGGGTCGAAATGCAATTTCTGTCCATTATTTCTCAAAACTTGAGGCACGAGTTCAAAAATAAGGGATCTATTAAGTAAATCTAAAAAATGGGTAAGGGACTAAAAAGAAAGAATTTGTTTCCCTAAAGATTTGGCTATAAAAAGAGACATCTGGTTGTTTAAAAAGGGGAATACACTTTCAGGGGATACATTTTTAGATACACATTTAGAGAGAGATACATTTTAGAGAAAAGGTCGAGAATATCCACCTGAAAGCCAATTCCTGAAATCCTAAGTTTTCCTGGCAAAATCTTCTATAATAATCAAAATTATACTCATTATAAGTTGAAGATGAATTGAGGCATATACATTTTGAGTTTTTAGAGAAACTTGTGTCGTTATCTGCTTCTCAAAATTTCCTGAGTTCCTAGGTTAACTAGTAGATTTGGCTGCTGTTGCTTGCTTGCTTCTCGTTTAACTTGCTCATATGATTCCTCTTTGGCTGTAATTCTAGGTACTACTCTCATTCAAATTTGGGAAATGCACAGCTGTATACTCGTGACCACGGTTGATAATGAAGATGTTTTCCGTTTTTTATATCATAATGTAAATGTCGTTAGTTCAGTAATATTTAAGATGTCTATCCCATTTTTATAGTATAATATGCATAAACATGTAACGATGTTGGACTGTGCATGGACTATGACTCTAATTTGTTTTAACTAACCTGCATGATTTTTATGATTGATTCTTTAGTAGGGATTCGACATCTGTATATGTACTCTAATTGACAAGTATATCAGTTTTTATATGCTAGATCTGAAACTTGAGTTGTAACGTATTAATTTTCCAATACAAAATCATTGCCAGGAGTCCCTTTGTCAAATATCTTTAATATGTTTAAAAATGATCAACTATATAATATCAACAGTTGCGGTGTAACAATATAGAAATGTTGTCCTACTCTTTGTGATTAATTTGTAGTCCAATGTTTCTGGGCTCAAATTGAAAGCCCAAACTGCTATAGTTGCAAAGCATAAGGAAGTGCATTCTCTGGGCTTGCTATTTTCAATAATTAAGCCCAAATTGAAAAATCAGCCATGAACGAGGTTGAAGACATACATGCTGAATCTTTCTTTTGAATATATCGTCAACATATGAAATAATTAGGACGTATCTTTTGTTTTAGAGACGGGTATAATAAAAAATTATAGTCTCTTTAGGTTGTCTTTTCTTAAAATAAAATGGGTTTGCCGTGACAAAATCATACACTGCGTTGGCCCTTTAATTTCAATAAAAGATGCATAGAAATTTGGAGGTGTCGTTTAGCAAATTTCACGGCTCTTCCACGAATTTTAAAACACGTATTTTCTATAGGCGCGATATTTTAACAAGATATCTTCCTAAATTTGAATGCGCATTTATGTGACCCAAATCCAAGTCTCAACGATGTAAAAATGTGTCGAGAACCCGGGTGCATTTATGTGACATGGCTCGAGACATGTTTTGATAACGTTGCAAATATTCCTAAAAAGAGACATAAAGTGGTTAATAATTTTAAAATTGCATTGTAGGATGAACATGTATAAAATAAGGAAATTAGCCATTTATAATTGTTTAAGCGACCGTGCTAGAACCACGGGATCCGAGGGTGCCTAACACCTTCCCTCGGGTCAACGTAATTCCTTACTAAAGAATTTCTGGTTCGCGGACTCTAATTGGGCAGTCGAAAAATTTCCTCGACTTGGGATTCTAAATAAACTGGAGACTTGGGACACTAAAAGCCAAACCAATCCCAAGTGGCGACTCTTAATTAATAAATAATCCCATTTTGAATAATGTCACTTTAATTGGAAAAACTCCAATGTACGTGTCATCCTTCGCGGTAGCCGTGTAAAAAGGAGGTGTGACAGCTCTGGCGACTTTGCTGGGGAGCGAACCCAGAATCTCTGGTTCATGGTTCAAAAATTCGAGCTTAGTGTAACTGTTATATTTGGCTTTATTTGATTTCATAACATGTTCCATGCTATAAGTGCTAAATGCTTTACCGCCTTGATATTATCTGAACTATACATATAAACTGCTACGAAACCCTTCACTTCTCACCTTCAGGGATGTGCTTACTGGTTGAGACTCCCTATTCTGTTAGTGTCATACCTCAAAAATAAGAAAGAGGCCAGACAAGTTACTAAGCCGGATGGCCTTTTGGTTCCCGGTATGTAGCCCCCTCCTCGACTCGAGTAGTCCGCTCGAGTGCACAGTCTAGACCCTGTACCAAGGTGTTTTACTTATAATAACTTGACCTCATGCCGGATCCCTAGTATGAACGCTTATTTGCATCATGCATTTGATTTAGGGGACTCAACATAGGGTTTGGGTCTGTCTAGGACAGGTTACCCGAAGTGAAAAGACCATCCTGATGCATATTTTGTGCTACTTGTGCATTCATTTGCTTTGGATTCGCATGTTGATCGGCTTGTGAATAAAAGGGAAATTTGAGAGTTTTGAGATAAATCATTTGTCAAACCAATGTTCAAATAGTGCCAAAATGCTGCCGGATTTTTTTGAAACAAAACAAAAATACAAAACAAAAGGAAAAGAAATTGGGAAAGTTTTTGGATTTTGATAAATTGTTTTGCCAGGTCCAACCATTCTTATGTAAAAATGCTAAAACAAAACAAAAAAACCAAATATTTGATTTTATCCACTTATTTGAAATAAATCGGGTGATGCCATTATTACCGAAAATAGTCGAATGTTACTGCAAGGGACGCCGGAATGCTAATCCTGCACAAATGGCCACCCCTGAGTCTTATTTTGACCGGCAAGCAAGCACACCCTGAAAAGCCTTCTCTTGGAAGTGTTGCAAGGCCGTATTCGGAAAGCTAGGCCTTGGTTTTACGAAATGAATTTCATAAAATACTGGTTTTAGTATTCCGTGGATATTAATTCACCTTAATAAATGTGCAGAATGAGCACGATAATGTTCATGAACAAAATTCCCTTGGAGTTGCCACTGTGGTGGAATGATCTGGGGGAAGCAGGGAAGAAAAGGGTCAATACACATCTGGGAGGCCTCACTGGTTTGTTGAAAATTAACCCAAGGGGAGACATCTTAAAGGCATTAATCACATTTTGGGACCCGGCTCACAATGTCTTCCACTTCTCGGACTTTGAACTCACACCGACATTGGAGGAGATAACTAGATATATTGGGATTCCTGCAATTCCATTTAGACACCAATACCTGATTGCACCAAGAGCCCTTGCCGTGCAAAAATTCCTGGACTCCTTGAAAATCAGTAGGAAGGTTCACAATCCGGACTTATCAACTGGCTTTTGCACCCCGCAATTTATATATCAGAGGTACGGACATATCGGGGGATTCAATAACCCCGAAAATCATATTTGTAGCAAGGGAATCAGCTCAAATGGGAGGAGCATCGATGATTTTGCATTCATGGTATTTTCTTAGGTCTTCTAATATTCCCTCGAAAGGATGGTTATATTGACATACAAATGGCAGAGGTCGTTTGCACTTTAATAACCCAGGCTAAAAGTACCCTCGCTCCAATTATCTTGTCCGAAATCTTCCGTGCTCTCACCGCATTTAAAGCAGGAGGATACTTCTTTGAGGGATGTAACTTGCTACTGCAAATATGGATGATCGAGCATATATGCCACCACCCCGGTTCATGAATTATGGGTCGCCAACAAAAGAGCTGCATAGAAGAATTCTACAACAGGGTTAATGGGTTTAGAGTACCTGAGGGTGTCACAGAATGGGTGTCGCATCTCCGGGTCATCACTGCAAATGAGATAGAGTGGATGCTCGGGTGGCTCCCTGTGGATGAAGTTGTGTATATGCTGGCCACCGGACCTCATTTCCTTCTGATGGGTCTCCGAAGTATCAAGCCCTATGCGCCATAAAGAGTACTAAGGTAATTGGGTAGATGCCAAATGATCCCAGGGACGAGGATATTAGTCGTCATGCAGTTGAAATAAGACCAAAGGGTCAATTCCCAGAAGCCGTCGTATGTCAAATCTGGAGTGAATGTCAATACGTGACAACAGATACTCGAGTGCGCGACATATCTATAGGTGAGGTTGCACCGGGGTGTGTTGCTTGGTACAAAAGAGAAATAGAGCCTGGAAGGCCGGCTAAGAGACCACATCTCCAAGAATTTGCTGAGACGTCACAAGAGAAGTGGGATTGATTAGCCAAGGAAAATGAATATAGGGCCACTATAGGAAGGTTGGAAAAGAAAATCCAAGAGCTGCAAATTGAAAACAGTTTGCAAGCTGCAGCCAGTGAGGGAGAAAAGAAGATATTAACCAAAGAAAACGAAGCCTTACGAGCCCAAATCCAGAAAATGAAGGTAGCCACAGAAAATCCCCCTGAAGTATAAGAGATGAAAAACTCAAAGAAAATTTTCGGCATAAAGTAACCGAGTATGGGTTTGACCTGAATAAGGCGGAAGAGGAGCTATCTAGGGTTCGGAAGCAATTGATTAAAAGTGCAGAGGAACGAGCCCGCATCCTTGAGCAATTAAAAGAAGGGAATAACGATGAGATTGTTGGTTTAAAGTGGAGGGCCATAATGACTGAAAACAGATTGACCAAGCAAGCCGGGGACTTAAACGCCGAAAGAGAGCATTTTTATGCAGTAATAATAGGATTAGAGAGGGATTTGCGGCAATTCCAAAAGCTGAATCAGGTAGCAGAACGAACTCTAGAGGCAAGAGCGAGAAATTTGGGCGTTTGCTACACGAAAAAGGTGTTGTCAGGGAAAAGATACGGGCAATCACAGATTATATAACCGCAAAGTGCAACCATTGTGAGGATATGATAAAATCCATGTTCTTTGCTACCGCCATGACATTTGTTCGTCAAGTGATGGAAGACCTCCACCACCTCCAAAGAAGTTTAGCACGCAAGCCTACGGCGAGGCCGAACGATGCCCCACAAGTTCCAAAAGCAGTTGAAGTCCTTATATATTCATAATTTCTGAAAAATTGTATTTTTCTTGAAAGAGTCTGTCCGTCTGTATGTTCTTTTACGCACCATTCGAGTCTACAAGTTGTGTCCAAGTTTGGTAGTTGCCTTTAATTTTGTTAGCTTTTGTAACCAAAGTTTTTTGTCTTTATAAAAATTGAAAATCCCAAAATATCCTATTATTTCCATCACATTTGTTTCATGAACTACGCTCGGTCTGATTCATGCGGTGTCATGATACGTAGTCAATCTTAATTGGATTCGACCGTATTATTAAAAAAGGGGAAAGCGAATAGGAAATAAGAAGTAGAAACCAAAAGGAAGTTCGGAATAAATGCCGGGATGACGCATGTGACCATTAAAAACATATAGAATCCTGTTAAGTGTGTAGGTGCATCATACCCGATATGCGATTTCGTATTTTTATCAATCCCAACCTAACCATTTATTATTCCAGTTTCCAGTCAAGGTTTTTTAGAGAACAGTGATTGGTTTGTGGTAATTTGACATTGCACATATACTTTATTAGATCAAAAGGAAGTGCAGAAATGTCATCCGAAATGACTCTATAGGCAGTTCCCATCCCAGAGGACAACCCGATTGCAGGGATCCCAGCCTTAGAATCCGCGGCAGCTGAAGAAAATAAGATCCTTTGAGTCAGAGTTATGGAGATGTGGGATGCTTGGACAAATGGAAAAGAACCTCCATGTGCCATCCCCGGATTTCCTGAACTCTTCCCCAGGTCGGGGGGTACCTCCACTATCCCCATCAGCCACCCAAATATCCTTTTGGGGCAGCCTACCATATCAGCCAACTTTGTCGGAGCACCTGATGAAGCCCGTCCTCCGATGTTCACATCTGGCCCAGTTCCTAATATTTATACGGCTCCTCCGTGCGCAGCCACCACACAACCTGCGGCGTCGAGGCCCACGTTTGATCCTACAACGTTCACATTTCAAACTCCCAACTACCAAACCGAGCCTCCCGCATACCCCACATACACTTATCCTCAACCGGCATATGAATTCACACCGATGCAAGATAAAACTCCTAAGATACCTGAACAAGATGGGATAACAAGAACGATGAAAACCCTTGAGCAGAGTTTGAAAAACATGCAAGGCTTGAGTGGGCAGAAGAGCGTGTCTTACTCGGACTTATGCATCTTCTTGCATGTACATATTCCCTTTAAATTCAAAACACCGAAGTTTGAAAAGTACGATGGTCATGGCGACCCCATTGCTCATTTGAAAAATATTGCAACCAACTGCGCGGGGCAGGTGGAAAAGAAGATCTACTGATGGCATATTTCGAGGAGAGTTTGGTAGGCATCGCTTCTGAATGGTACATGGACCAGGACATCACTCGATGGCATATTTGGGATGATCTCATCCGGGATTTCGTTAGGCAATTCTAGTATAACATTGACATTGCCCCGGACAGGAACTCTTTGGCCAACTTGAGAAAGAAACCTTCAGAAATTTTTAGAGAATATGCAGTCAAGTGGCGCGAACAAGCGTCAAGGGTAAAGCCACCCATGGATGAGAAAGAGATGGTCACTGTTTTCCTGCAGGCACAAGAGGCGGATTGTTTTCAAAATATGATGTCAGCAACGGGCAAACCTTTTATGGAAGCGATCAAAATCGGGGAGATGGTAGAAAATGGCTTGAAAACAGGAAGAATTCTCAGCCAGTCAGCCATAAGGGCGACCTCCCAGGCCATACAGAACGGTGCAGGAGGAGTCGCAAGAAACAAAAAGAAAGAAGAAGCTTCAATGACAGCCTCCGACATGAGAAGGCACCATTCTCCCAGACCCATGTTTTCAGAAAAGACCTCTTAACATTACAATCCTCATCAAGACATGCATTGTGTTCCCCAACCTTATGCTGTCATGAATGCCCAACCATTTGCTCGACCACAACATCAGGGCAACAGAAACCAGGCCCCGAGGAATCAGCCTCCCCAAAACCACTATGATCCCTGCCCTCCATAAAATAATTACCGTCCCAGGGAACCATCCAGGAGACAAAAATTTACAAAAATAGGGGAGTTTTATGCTAGCTTATCCCAAAACTGGTCCAGATGGGTCTCCTGCAGCCTGTGCCCCCGGACAGGCAGAACCCCGAGTAACCTTCCTATCAATGGGGTGTACGCTGTGCTTATCATTTCGGGGCCAAGACATGACACCGAAAACTGCTGGCTCTGAAACGAGCGATGGAGGATTTAATAGAACAAATAAAATAATGATGAGAGATGAAGAGGTCCCGAAGGTAACCAATAACCTGTTGCCGGCTCACAAAAATGGGCCAGTCATCAGAATGATTTGTGAGGACAAAGAGTTAGACCTTGCTTTAAAAGACATAATAGCCATTGCTGATGCAGATAGAAAACCGAAGGTTACCTCCAAGAAGGTTGAAGAAAAGGAAACAAGTGAATCCAAGCACCCAGAAGCAGAGAAGAAGTTTGAAATTAAGACTGAGACGACACCCACCAAGGAAACCATAATTTACATCCCACGGAGGCATCAAGAAAAACAACCCACTCTGAGTCCCCCAAGAAGGTTTGAATTGAACAAGACAGTGAATATACTTAAGGGAGCTTATATGGTACGGGGATCGATTAAACCACCAAGGCTGAATGAGCCCGTGGTAATCGGTTGCTTGCCTCAGAAACCAATGACGGACCCTTTTGCAGTCCTATGGTATTACCAGGAAACCATAGTAACACACAAGGGCAAAGAGATCACCGGGGAAACTTAAAAGGGCCATCCCACAAAGAAATATTCGGACATGGAAGAAGTGAACACCGCCACCAAAAGGCGATTTTCACCCAAAAGGCCCGTAAATGCTATAGAGGCAAAGGCCTTCTTTCAAAAAATGAAAATGACAGAATATGAGCTGGTGGACCAGCTCTAGAAGTTAGCCCATAGGCTTTATGGATACTACCCGAGTGAGGGTTTGCTCGACCTCAGGTTAAAATAGCCTCTGGGCCTTCATGATTGAGTGAGGACTTTCTAGAACTCGAAATAGAGTTAGCTATTACGCTTCATAGATAGTCCCCAAGTGAGAATTTTCTCGAACTCGGCTAACCCTTAGGATTAGTAGTCAGGTGAGTACTTGTTGGAACTCGAAATAGAGTTAGCCGTTAGGCTTTATAGATAGTCCCCGAGTGAGAATTTGCTCGAGCTCGGGTTAAGTAAGTCCTTGGGCTTTTATGATCGAATGAGAACTTTCTCGAACCTAAAATAAACTTAGCCTTTAGGCTTCTTTATATTGGCCCTTAGGCTCTTCTAGGCTAGCCCTTAGGCTCTTTTATATCGGGCCGATTCAGCCTCTAAGAAGCTATAATTTATCCCTGTTTTGGCTAAAAGATTTATTGAAAATTTCTTTATGCCTTAGCATGTGTTTTTATTACCCGTTGGTTTTTTCGAGGGTTCAATCAATCAGAACCTGTTCGTGTTAATGCCTCTTGAGTCTTTTTCGAAGGATGGTGTTATTGAAGCCATTAAATTATTTGAGGGATGATTTTATTGAAGCCCATTTTTGCTTTTGCCGAGGGTAGCCATGTTTAACCAATTTTTTGAAGTATTTGAAGGCCTTTAATTTATGGCGGAAGTCGGACGTCTCTGAGCTGCATTATTTCGGCCATGGCCTTTTACATGACCAGAATATTTAATATGGATGTAGCTTTTAATATGGCCATAGCCTTCGGGTATGTCTCTCGTACTTGTTTCCCGGTAGCCTTTCAAACTTGTTCGAAAGGTTAGTCCCCAAGTATGATGGCCTTGGCCTGTATATCGGGGAGTGCCTCTTTGTGGTCTTATGATTTCGAACATTGATAGCTCGAGTAGGTAGAGGTATGCTTGCACTTGGGTTAAGATAGCCCTTGGCCTTTTATGATTGAGCGAGGATTTTCTCTAACTCGAAGTAAAATTATCCCTTAGGCTTCATAGATAGCCCCCGAATGAGAGTTTCTCAAACTCGGGTTAAGATGGACCTTGGGCTCTTTTGTATTTGTTTCGAATTCCGAACACCCTTGATCTGCGTTAACTCGACCATAGCACTTTTTTAGTTCAGAATTTGTTCTTTGGGATTTTCACTTCGAGCTTGATCGAAGAATCAATCCCCGAGTGGGGTGGCGGTGGCCCATAAAATCGAGGATCACCTTTAAGGTCTTATGGTCTTGAAATGTTAGCAATTTGAACTTACGTTGTGATCAACCATTAAGAATGTTTACATAATAAATCAAGAGTATGAAATAACAAAATTTTCTAGAAGCATGAGATATCGGTAAGGAAAGATACTTCTCTCAATAGACGATTACACATGTGTGCATGTTTGATGTTAGGGCTCTAGTAACTTATATGGGCACGGCTCATCTGATCGTTTGACCCTTACAACATTTTTCTATCAAGGCCCCGTTGTAATGAAGTAACTTTCTTGCAATAAAGCGGACATTAGAGAGTAATGCCTCATAGATCTTGAGGCTTATTTCAGGGAACCTTGGATACTAACGTAAGTCAGTACGAACAATGGTTGCCTCGTTAAAGACCTTGTCGGAAAAACCCATTCGGGACAAAATTTGGTCCAAGGGAAAAAGAGTGCAATGCGTGCTTTAAGATTCAAAGTGTTGGCCCAAGTAAATGTGAAGTTTTGAACACTTACAAAAGAACTCATGCATGGACTAGGTCCAACTCGTGAAACACAGTTGTGATCAACCCAAACATATGAGATGCACGTGAAGGAGATAAATCTAACTTATCTGAAATGAAATCATCTGATCATGATCGAAAATATTGCATATTGGATAAGGAGAAAGACTCCTTACACAAAGAGAACACAGTTTAGGAAAAGGATAGAGTTGGAGCATGAGATCAATTAGAACTCTTCCACCATAGAAGAGTAGCATCTGTATCCTAGTAAATCTCTAATTACTAACTCTTTAAATGTCACGACCCTAAAACCGACCCAATCGTGATGGCGCCTATCATAAAACTAGGTCAGGCGACACAACTCCCGAATTGACCATTAATAAATATAAATCATTTCTAAGCTTTTAATTAATCCAAATATCTCATCATATAAGTCTAAATGAACAGTGCAAAATAAATATACAAGCCCGGCATTGGGGTGTCACAAGTCATGAACATCTACTAAGGTCTGCATATAATCAAGAGTCTGAAAATATACTAAAAACACTCTAAGGAAGACAAGAAGGATAAGAGAAGGCTTGTGACTGTCAGGCTGCCTTGCTAACTCCGATGACTCTGCCACTGAGCAATCAACACCCACTACCGGGTTCAGAAATACATGAATCTGCGCACAAGGTACATGGAGTAATGTGAGTACGCCAACTCAATAAGTAATAAAAGCAAATGAAAGCTGAGCAATAAGAAAACATGAAAACCACGTCAAAACGCTACAACAAATGTAGGATGATAACTAGGGATTCTAGTTCATTTTATACTTCATTTTACTTGAGTTTTGGTTAAAATATATACAAATAGTCCCAAAGGCTTAGATATTGTGCTTGTTTGTAGGGTTTGGTCAAAGAGTTGACAAGAAGTCAAAACCAGCTAAAAAAGGAGTAAAACCTGCACAAGTACCAAGCACAAGTCAAAGCACAGCTGCAACATATCCACTGCGGCTGCAATCCATTTAGTGTAGTCCGGAGTGAGGAGATTTAGAGAAGTGCAATTTTAGAAGCTCAAGCACTGCGACCACAAACCATTTTGTGCGGACTGCAGTAGCATCACTACGGTTGCAATCGATTTTATGCGGTTCGCGGAGCAGAGATTCAGAGAACTGGGATTTCAATTGTTGGAAGCCACTGCGGCCACACACAATTTCATGTGGATTGTAGTGAAGCCACTACGACCGTGGTGCATTTTATACGACCCGCGGTGGATAGATTCAAAGACCCTAAAAGTCAAGCCAAAAGCCTCATCGCGGTCCGCATGTGTATTCTACGTGGACCACAATCCTGTCAGGGGTATTTTTATCTAGGAAATTTGGCGTAGTATAAATACTTTCATTTCACATTTTAGGTATCTTTTGTAATCTAACTTTTGTTGAGCATGTCAACGGTAGTTCTTGATTATTTTGAATAATTTTATAGTGGGTTTATCATTGAATCTTCAATTATTAGCTTGTAATCAAATATTATGGGGTATTCTTCATCTATTTATCAGTTTTCTTCCATTATTATGAGTAGCTTGACCCATTAGCTAGGGTTGTGGTTCAACCCTAGTATGGGTATTTGATATGTCTTGAGTTTTAAAGCTTAAATATTTATGGGTGTTTGATATTTGGACTAATTTGTGTTTTCCATGTTGAATTAGTGGTTGCAAATACTAGTTTATGCCTTTTTGACTTAGGATCTTCTTGAGAAAGAGAGTTCGAGTCTAGGAAAATTAGCCCAACAAGGAAATGGGGCATATTCAAGAGATTGATAGCCCCAATTAAAGGGATAATAATACCCGACTTGAACTTATATTTCTTTCACAATTTCAATACCCAATTGGTCTTGAGAAAGTCAATTAGGGCAAAATCACTCAAACTACAGAGAGGTATATAGTGAGTAGTTCTGTGCATTGGTTATATCGTAATCCCCAACAAAATAATTCTTCCTTAGACTTTAGATCCTGTCAAGTAGTCACCTAGAAGAGAGTCACTTCCTTAGTGCCTCTTTAACCATTTAGAAAACCTTACAAGCATTTCACTCTTAGTTTAATTTACCATATTATTAACATAAAAATTAGATGTAACAAACAACCAAAGATGATTGGAAGTATAATGAAGAGCACTATGCACTACTAGTTTCAATAGGAATCCAATTCCCACTTCCAGCTCCATGTGGATTCGATCCCGGCCATCTCAGGTAAAAGCTGCTTCGATCGCTCTTGCCACTTTGTATTAGTGTAGGGTTGGCCCCGTTCACCTTTTGGGGAGGTTGCTGGGGATTTAAGTCAGACGCTTCTTGGAAGGCAACCCACGTGTCTTTCTTTTTATTTTTCTTTAATTTTTTTTAGTGTAGGATTTGGACTAACTAGTTATGAGATGTGTGTAGGATTGTTTTTATGCAGTGCGGGACCAAGTTGGGAAAAATTTGCAAATGCCTTATTGCAGGGACAACATTTCAATGCAGCCAGCAATGTTGATTGGTAAAGAATGGGGTTCTCTGAAGTTATCCGCCACGGCTGAACTGCATTTTGTGCGGTCCGCGATGGACCACTGCGGCCGCAGTGCATTTCTTACAGTATGCACTAGATGTCTCCCCAGTGCTCTATGTTTCTGAGTACCACGGACCGGGTTGCCATTTTGTACGGTCCGCGGTGCGTAGGTATAGTGGGTCGCAGGGTCCTTTTCTATAAATAGGACCTCAGGGCTTCATTTACCCTTTTCGCTCTTTGCTCACTCGATAGTAAAAATCACTGTTCATACTAGCCCTAAGTACAAATTTCACGCATTGTCTCTCAATCATCTGTGTGCATATCATATTTGGTACTTCAAATTCTTCCTAATCTTTTATTTTATTTTATCTAAATTTTTTAGTTTTTATTTATTTTTCTTCTTGTTTTCTTTTAATCTGTATCTTAGGGTTGTTTAATAATTTTTATATTAGGTTTAGTTAGTAAATAATGTTGATTAAACACCTAGACGATCAATAAAATGTGCAAATAAGGTTAAAAATGTGAAGAAAATTGAAAACCTAGGTTGGTAGTGTTGTTTATGCCTTACCACGATCCGCGATAGATTACCTGCGGTCCGTGGTGCTCCTACGCGGTCCGTAATGCCATTTTTGTGCGGACCGTGATGGTGATACTTCAGAAAGTCAAAAATGAAGGACCGCAGTCGTGGTCAATTTTGTGCGGTCTATGGTACCTTAGCGTAGCCGCAGACTATTTATTGTAGTCTGCGGTGCCTAGAATCAGAGAGTGGGTATTCTGACCTCCTCCTCAATACGCACCGCTGCCATTTTCTGTGGTCCACGGTGGTTCTTTTGCGGCCACACTGCATTTTGTGCGGTCCACAGTCTGCTATCTGTGACTATTTTCTTCTATTTTTGGAATTACTTCATTCCTTGGTTCTTTTGATATTGTGACACTAACAAGCTTCAACTGAATTCCACTTGCAGAAAGTGGTTAAATCACGAAGTGGAGGTGGAAAACAAAAAGGAAAAGGCGAGTCCTCCCGGGGTAGGGGACATGCCATGATCAGGTTAACCCCACAAGTCCAGCAGGTAATCAAACACACCAGGAAGTCAATAAGGGTTGCATATAGAGCTGCTTCCCATTCAGGAAGTGAGTATGTGCCCTCTCTGGTGGCATCTGACTTCGACCCTTTGTCAGAGCATGTTCCTGACTTGCCGGAGAGGCATAGATTGAGAGGTACACCTCCGAGTCTCCTACTACTCAATCTTTAGTGGCAACTTCTTTTGAGTCATGTGAGGGCTAAGCTGAGAGCGGTGACGGTGTCTCTTCAACCTCACCTTCAGCTTCAACACCCGGTGAGGATCCCATAGAATACGAACACGGATGGTATGAGCCTGAAGTAGAAGTGTTGGACGGAACAAGTAAATCAGAAGCTTGGCAAGATAGGTTTGTTAGTAAAATGGCCATAAGTTCAGAGAATGGTGGCCAGAGAGGAACTTAATACTTGAACGATGATTCATCGACAATGATCTTCTGCCTCACAACCCAAACATGTAGAGGCAATTGAGAGAAACATTGGGTTGGGACTATTTCACAGGAAACGTTGAGGATGCAAATGAGCACTTGGTGAAGGAATTTTACGCTAATGTTGCGCACATCAAAAAGTGCACTATAGTGACTAAGGTGAAAAATTTGAAAGTAAAATTTGATGGGAAAACAATCAATGACTAAGTGAGCTTTCCGGAGGACGATGAACCATTATACTTAGAAAATGTAGCATTGAGGAAGGATGCCTGTCTGTGGTTAGTAGAGTACTTGGCAATCCCAGGTGCCACCCCAGCATGGTTGATATCGGGAGTAAAATTTTTGAGTAGAACCCTGAACTTTGAGAAAAAAGGGTGGGCGACATTTGTTTGCAGCAAGCTAGACCCCACCACTCATGAGAACTCTCTTCCTATCTCCCGGGCAATATTGGTAGCTTCTATCATGGCAGGGTACCCAATTAACATCGAGAATGTTATGCCCAAGGTAATCACACTGGTGGTCTATGAAGGTGATAGATCATACCCCTTCCTAAATTTCCTGACTATGTACTTTGAGTCCTGGGTTGTAGAAAAAAGGGGATTCAATGTCAATGTGATATCGAAGGCACAGCCTACAGGGTGATGACAAACCCTAAGGCAAAGCTCCTAATGGCAAATCTACTGCTTCTACTGGCTAGTCTGAAGAGTTCGTAGTAGTAACTCATACTCAACCTCCTTCAGTTACCCCAGATATGGCCCAGGACCCTCTACTCCTACTACCCCAGATATCCCCACATCTTCAGCCTACAAATTAACTGGCCACTGTCTAAACCAGATCCTTGTAAGTATCAACAACTGGATGCAGGCAGCCACTTCTAAGTTTTTTGTACTTTCTACCTCGGTGGCAGCCCAATCGGTACCCCCTTAGCCACAGGTCCCACCATCAATGGAGGACACTCTCAAGGAGCTTCTAGAAAACTACAAGAATCTCTTATAGAACCAGTAGTTGATATTAGAGGTTGTCGGTACACATGGGAAAGCATTGAAGGAGCTCACAGAGAAACAAAGAAGTTGAGAAAGACTCATGCATCAAAGGAATCAGTGAAAGAGTTGAGGCCGGGGGTAGAGAAATTAAAGTCTGATCACTTGCCTTTGGAGCTATTATTGTATGACCTAGCTCCAGCAGTCCAGCTTGATCCGGAGCAGGAGGTGGATGCGCTAGCGATGAGGAAGAGGGCGATTCCCCGTGCTGATGATGTTGTGATAGAGTTGGAGGACCCGCAGGGAGGTTCCTCTAGCCAGTCTCAGGCCCCAGTGCAGGCTAGGACCTAGTACAGGCCCAGGACCCAGTGCAGACATAAGTTACAAGGGTCCAGTCATAGGTTCCCGAGCAGTCCGAAGACCCAGGGACCCAGACTAATGATTATATGCAAACGGAGGGCCAATAGGGAGTTTCTCTTTTCTCTATCTTTTATTGATATTATTTTGGTTAGTTAGTGATCGCGGCCTACTCCTCACTACTAATTAAGTAGCGAAAGTGGGTCGGAGCAGCTTTTACCCGATTTAGGGTCGGGATCGATATCCACAGAGAGCTAGAATTTGGAGTCGAGTATCTATCTAGTGTAGAGTTGTGTGTGTTCTTAATTAAACATCTAAACTTTTTTGGGTTTTTGATTAACTACTAATTTTATTAACTACAAATGGTAAATAAAACTTGATTAAGCTAAGAGTTATAATGTTACTGGTTGTTCAATTGGTTAAAAAGGCACTAGGGTAGTGACTTTTGCCTAGGTGGTCAATTAACGGGTACTTAAGTATAAGGCACGTTTTACATATTTGGGGAGTATGATATAACTATTGCATGACTCTACCCACTCTACGCCTCTCGGTGGTTTGAGTGATCCCAAATTGACTTTTTCAAGACCAATTAGGTATGCAAATATGCACAAACAACTAGGGTTCAAGTCGGGTATTACTCTCTCGAGGTTTAACCTTTTAATTGGGGATATCAATCTCATGTGTACGCCCCAAAATCTTGTTGGACTAATTTCAGATAGTTGGGCTCTCTTTCTCAAGAAAAACCAAAATCAACTAAGCACAACTAGTGTTTGCAACCACTAATTCAACAACTAAACATAAAATTAAATTCAAATATCAAACACCCATAGTCAATTTAGCCCAAAAATATAAGACCCATTAATTGTCCACCCTAGGGTTGAGCCACAACCCTAGCTTATGGGTCTAGATACTCATATTTGAAGAAGAAAAACAAGAAATAGATGAAGAAAAACTCATATTAGTTAATTACTAAGATAAACAACAAGATTCAATGATGAAACGCAGATAAAATAGCCCCAAATAACTAAAAACTTCGAACCCATGAGCGGAACTATGTTATGATACTATCTGCTTGACCTAAAAATGGAAAAGAAACTATTTATACTAAGCTAGCAATTCTAGACAAAAATGCCCCTGCGGGGTTAGTGCGGACCTCACAAAATGGACTGCGGTCTGCACTAGGGCTTTGGACTTGAAAAATATGCTCTCTAAATCTGGGCACTGCGGACCGCACGGAATGGACTGCGGGGGCGGAGGCTTCTAGCGCGGTCCGCATAAAATAGACAGCAAACTACATTGGCTTGACACTGGGAGATTTCAACTCTCAGATTCTACTCACCGTGAACCTCAAATGGACTGCGGCTGCGGAGGCTTCTAGTGCGGTCCGCATAATATGGACTACGGATCGCATTGCCTTTGTGCCTGAATATTATCTCTTTGAATCTCGCAGTGGAGACCGCACATAATGTAGTGCAGCCACACTGGCCTTATTTTGCCGTTGCTTTATCTTTTCTTGGTACTTGTGCAAGTTTCACTCATTTTGAGCTGATCTTTGACATCTTGTCACTTTGTTGATCAAACCTGCAATCGAGCACAACTTGTGAGCCTTTTGGGACTCTTTTGTATGACTTTCTAATCAAAGCATAAGCAAGAAGGAGTATAAATGAGTCAAAATATATAATTATCAACTCCCCCAAACTTAAGATTTTTCTTGTCCTCAAGCAAAAAAAAAAACACCTACCCCTTAAGGGAACATCCAAGAAATTTTCAGCTGTCCTAAAGTAACCTCATCTAGCATCTATTGGGACTAACAATTGCCCTCAATACAAATGAATCATTAACAACTTTTACTCTTTGAAACTCCATGGATTAAGTGCAACACAAGAGTATCAAAATTTGACTCAACGCATCAAAGAACTCTTTCTACTACTTTGGTCATTGTGGAACCCAAACTCACACATCCTCAGCTTTCCTAAGCAAACCTCACCATTAGAATATGGCACTCATTACGAGGTTAATAGGAATTCACTCGTCTCTAAAAAAGAAAAGTCAAAAGATCGGTTATAAGTACCATATGCTTGCCCTTTATGTGAGTATCCACTAATATAAGCTTCATCCAACTCAAGATCATATAGGTCTTTTGTGGAGACATTGTGAAGGCTTTTGGTTTTAGGGTAGGAAATGTTTGGTCTAAGTAGGTTCCATCTTCCCTTAAGCACTTCTTTTATTTCATTTGGCACATATACTTGACTCGTTGAGTCATTTTACTTGTTTCTAAGGGGTTAGAGAGACAGACTGTCACTCTTTCTTAAACATTTAAAATCTTTTCTCATTTTTCAACTTTCGACACCTTTCATTCTTTGCTTTTCTTGAATCCCTTTTTATTATTTTTCACATTAAATATTTTTTTGTCTTTGTGCTCTTCTTTCTTTTTCATTGCCCTTCCTTTTCTTTATTTTTATTCCTTTTTACCACTTTGTTACAATACTCGTCTCTCCCCCCAAACATATATTTTTGCCATGTGCTAAAGGAATGATAGGGTGCCAAGAGAGGGTATCTTTTAGAACGGGTAAAGGCTTGTATCACGATTTTTGAAAGAAAATGGTGTGAAGCTTAAAAGGGTTGACTGGGGATCTTATCATTGGTAGGTTATCGATGTGTTCAACTGTTATTTGGAACAAGGAGAGCCTATAATCTTGTCTCAAGTCAAAATTCTCTTAGGATTTCGCCTCAACAAACATTCAGGGAATGTTCTAGACCAATGGCTTGGGACTTGGACTTGCAATGTGATTACTCACCACACAAGCTATGAGATTTCTAAAGACACAGAGTCAGGGGCCCACAATGACCTTAGATAAGATTTGTGCACACAATGGTCCCAAAAAATCACTTGATGATTATTGGTCAACACAAGAGTCTCAAGGTCACGACTTTCACCATCCTAAACACAAAAAATTTATTTTTGACCATAAGATCAAAAGAAAATGTGCTAGGCCCAAGTAAGTTTTGCTTGAGGAACCCTTAACTACTAGAAACAAAAATAAAAATGGACTTAAACCCATAATAAGGTTGTCACGCCATCCATTATTAGGAAGAACTACCCGGTTCACATAACACTCTACCTTTGGAAAGAACCGTCGCATTAAGAATACCAAGGGCTTATTGCAAACTTTCAAAACAAGATGCTATGAATCACAAATAAAAAAAGACGTATAACAAATAAGAAGCTAAAAATGAGAAACTTTTGTGAAAAGCAGAATGAACATATACAAGAGGGATTTGAATATACAATAGAAGGGATGAATATGTACAATGTAACATACTTGATATACAGACCCAAAGTAAAACAAAAGTGCGATAAGTGTACCAAATGTTAATATTATATGCAACCCAAAGATGAAAAATCAAGAAAGCAAAAAAAGGTATCAAATATATATACAATCATCCGAATAAATCCAAATGTAGGTCCTACCTCTTCAAATAAATGTTGGCATTGTTCCCAATGCCAACCAAATAAAATAAGCACCAAAAAAATAATGGAGAAGAAAGACTCTTTATGGCTTGTCTGTCTGCATAGGCTCCTAAAAGGTCCCTAGGTCCTTACTATGCTCAGGAACCTCAGACCAATTCCTTGTTACCGGCTGCTCCGCTACTGGGACCTGGGCCAGGACCTGGGCAGGCGTTGGAGGTGTATCTTATGGCTAACTAGAGGAAGCCTTAGGTGGGTCAACTAACTAGATGACTGCATCATCAGCTCTAGAAATCATCCTTTTCTCTTGGGAGGTCTCTATGACTGCTCTGCCTGAGGATGATCTGCTTGGAGTAGTATATCTAAAGACAGGTGATCTGCCTTTAGTCTATCTACATCAACTCTCAACTTCTTCACGGACTCCTTGGAGGCCCGTGTCTTCCTTAGCTTCTTGTGCTCCTTAGCAAGGTCCTTTAGAGTCTTTCTATGTGAAGCAACTACATCCGTCAAAACCTTTTGCTTGTCGAGGATTTTCTTCTGGTTCTCTAATATCTCCTTGAGAGCATTGTTGATCGACAAGGGAACCTGTGGGGCTGGAGTTTCCGACTAAGCCTCTACCATGGTAGTCAGGATGGACAACTTGGATGAGGCAGTCTGCATCCAGTTGTTGATAATAAGAAGTGGCTGGCTCAATTGGTGGGCAGTAATAGGACGGGAAAGATGGGATCTCCGGGGCAGCTGAGATGGATGAACGAAGAGGGGCAGCAATGGAAGTAGAGGCAGGCTCAGTTGGAGTCACTACTACAACGGGCTCTTCAGACTGGCCAGTCAGAGTAGTAGCTGTACTCTTGAAGGTCTTGATCTTGGGGTTATTATCCCCCTGCATACTATACCAAGAACATGGGGCCTCCACTTTGACCTTGAGGTTAAAGGGTCTCTTTTCCACTTTCTTATCCCGGAAATACATGTGAGGAAACTGAGGAACGGGTAGTTTCTATCATGCTCCGTACCCACAACTAAAATTATTCTTGACTTTACATTCCCTACGTTGATTGGGTACCTTTCCATGATCGAAGCCACCAAAATTGCGCGGTGAAGAGGTAGGTTGCTGTCATGAGTGATAGGGTCCAACTTGCTACATACGAATGTCTCCCACCCCCTCGCTTCAAAGTTCAAACTATGCCTCAGAATTTTGACTCTAGCAGCCAACCAGTTGGGGGTGGTACCTAGAATTTCCAGGTATTGTGCTAGCCAGGGACGGACCTCTTCACCCATTTCCATCTTTGTCATGCATAAGGTCTCATCCTCGTCATCAAAGCCAAGGTAGTCGTTGATTGTCTTCCCATTAAAACAACACCTTTAAGTTCCGCACCTTGGGTCACCTTTGTACCCTTTTTTATATGGGAAACATTAGCGTAGAATTCTTTGACCAAGTGCTCATTGGCATCCACCCAATAGGACAAAAAGTGCCCCCAGCCAATTCTCTCCCTAAATTGCCTCATCACATTGGGGTTGTGAGGTAGCAAGTCTCTATCTACGAAGCTCCTCTCCAGGATCAACTTCCTCATCGATATGCTACTTCACTAACAAATCGGTCTTGCCACACCTCCGGCTTCCTAGTTCGAGAAACAATCCCCACCTGTGGTTCTCCTCCTTCTCCTACTTCTTCTTCTCCCCTACTTCCTCCTCATCAACTACTGCACCTTCTCATGATAATGAAGCTGTGAGAGAGGTAGAGTATTACCCACTACCATCACCCAAGCCCTTAGACGAACCAAAAGAAATATTTACAGATACTTGGTCAGTGGGGGATGTTGGAGGAGTACCTCTCAGTCTATGCCTCTCCGGCTCGTTAGGGATATGAGTTAGTACGGAATCTGAATAAATCTCCCGGGAAGGCTCGTACTCACTTCGCGACATGTCAATGGCTCTATCAACAACCTTCATCATCTTTATTGTCTTTTTTATATTTTCTCAAACTTGGGGAGCGAGTTTTATCATATTCTGCTTCCTGCTCTGGGAGGATTCCCATCTGCCCAGTTGTTTGGATCCTTTACCTCTATGTTGTTTCACCATTGTCCTCAAATATAATTCAATTGAACTTGTTAATATCAGTTGCAACAGTTAAGAACAGAGTTGCAGGATCAGTAAAGAAAAAGTTGCAGACATGTTGTAGAAGTCACATAGTGAGGACTGCACAATATCAACCGCGCCGCACTGGAGTCACCAGTGACCACACAAAATCAACCGCGGTCTGCACAGAGATAGGATTCAGACTACCCACTCTCTGTATCACAGAAGTGCGGACCGCACAAAATGAATCCTGGCCGCACTGGGGCCACTACGGTCCACATAAAATATGGTGCGCCGCTGTGCCTAAGGTTCAGTAATAAGAAGTTCATCAATGCAGTCCGCACGAAATGGTACTACGGACCGCACAAGGGCACCACAAATGGCATAGAAATGAATAAAGTCCGCAAAGGGTGCCATGCTGTGGCACTAACTTATGGTTTCACATATTTGGATTTTGGGTCCAATTTACCACCTAAGTAGTGTCCCTACATGATTACCTATTGGTTTAAACTATCTACATCTATTTTAATCCAAAAATTAACAACCCTAACCTTCTTAATTGAAGAAAAATATAGGAAGCATAAAACGGGAGGTGAGAAAAACATAAATTAAAAGAAATTAAAAAAATTGAACAATCAAAATAAAGATAACGGTACCAGATGTGAGATGAAATGAAGCTAAGCAGTTCCAAACAGTTAATTTTGATCAAATAAGGTGATGAATAGAGTTCTAAGGTTTCTGAGATGCAACAGTTCAAAAAGTGAAAAAGGTTGGGCCTCAAGGAATATTTATAGAAAAAAACCATGGGGCCCAGTTTACCTACGCCTGTGCGGACTGCACAAAATGGATTGCGGTCCGCACTGCACAAAAAATTTGAAGCTTGAGTGTTACACCTCTTTTTACCGCTTACACGTGGTTACCCCGAAAGGTGACTCGTGTATAGGATTTTTTCCAATTAAAGTGACATTATTCGAGATAGGATTAATTATTTTATTTAAGAGTCGCCACTTGGGATAGGTTTGGCTTTTTGGTGTCCCAAGTCACCGATTTATTTAAAATCCCAAATCGAGGAAATTTCAACTACCCAATTGGAGTCTGCGAACCTGAAATTCTTGAGTAAGGAATTCTGTTGACCCGAGGGAAGGTGTTAGGTACCCTCGGATCCCGTGGTTTCAGCACGGTCGCTTAAACTCATTATAAGTGGCTGAAATTTGATTTGCTATATCTGTTAACCTGCAATTTAGATTATTAACCGCTTTTAACATATTTTTTAGTAAAATTTGCAGTGTTATTAAAACATGTCGTGAATCGCGTCACATAAATGCACCAGCAATTTTAGACATATTTTAATTTCATTGAGAATAGGATTTGGGTCACCTAAATACGCGCATGAATTTAGGAAGGTATTTTATTAAATATGCGCGCCTATAGCAACTACCTCTTTGACATTTATGGGAAGGCCGTGAAATTTGCTAAACGACACTTCCTATTTTTCTATGTGTTTTAATAAATTAAGGAGCCATCACATAGTATTTGCTTGAATTGACGCGACTCATTTATATTTTTGTAATGACATCCTAATCCATGCTAAATTTTCTACTCTTGCGCGTGCTTAAATGCACTAATTGTTTTATGTATGGACTGTGTATTGGAAAATATTATGTGTACCTTAGCCTCATTCATGGCTAATTGCACATACTGTTTCCGATTTGGGCCAGCCCAAGAGTACGTATTACTTGGCTACAAGTGGCAGTTATTGCGACAGGCCTAGGTTTTTAATCACTCAGCCCAGACAACATGTTGAATTACAACATTTGGGTACTTACTGGGCCTCGCGAATGAGCCCGGTATTGGTTTGGACAAAAGAGTCCAGTCCTCAGTAACCATTTTGGTTCAAAATCATATACAAAGTTGAGTATCTATACATTTACGAAGGAAATACTAACAATCATTTTTTTATATCAAACTTTAACATTGGATATGAACCAACTGATTCATATACTCGACAGTCAGAGTATATGAATCTAATTTTCAAAATTCAGTTACAACTTTGGTCACAACTTATAGATCTGAAACAAATATGACTAATATGTTGAAATCTAAACTAATTAAAAACATTACCAAGCATTTAGACTTCAACTAGCAATTAAGTTATTATTTCCTGAATCCTATTACTTAAAGCTACGCAGGAATTAAGCATCTAAAACACTCAAACCACTTAGTGAACTACGCTATCAACTATTCATGCTTCAAAATAATAGTTTGAATGTTCTGATTATTACAAATAGACCAGTCTCAGAAGTCCAGTTATTACAAAATGAAATAGTCCAAAAGTTTAACTACAACAGGATAGTCATCTTATTATTACACATATATTCAAACTAATAAGGAAAAAAGTAAACAATACAAAAATGATAACAACTGGAGATCTTCACATTTGGGAATATATATTTCACTTGAACTTCATATGTACATGAACATTGAATGTACCTGTAATGCACCAGAAGAAACAAGCCTATGAGTAAATGTAAGAGACCAGCTAAGCAATCAACAGCCAAATACACAGTGCATCCAGTACTTCAGCAGAGTTTTTAGAGAATTAAGTCCTTAGAAAAATAATTCAAAACTACACTAATAGTATTTTCAGATATAGGAATAAGTATTTCAGCTCTAGTACTCAAAAAGAAGGTTCTGGATCCTTTTACAATGCCTAGATGGTTCATTTTATAGCAAAGCTTTTAGGGCATCAGATTTTGCCTTGTTTTCTTTTTAGTCCTTAACTCAAATTGCATTTTGTCTAAATGATCCTTCAATTCCTGACTTGTGCCTCAAGTTTTAAGCAAGAATTATGTTTTAGTCCTTCCTAGAAGGTTCTAAGGGATTACTATCAGGTTTTTTACAGGTTCAAATCCCTCTTATGCCCTCACTTCCTTTCCTAATTACCATCCCCTGAAATTTTGACATGAGTTCCTTAACCCGAGTTTAGTTACAATTGACCCTGGTCAATCAAATTTAGGTCACATTTTAATCTTGGAATAACAGGGTTTAAAATCAACCAAAACTACCAAGTATTACAAACCAATGCCTTAATGTAGACTTTCAACACACAAACATTATTCCGGATTGTCAAAACAAAAGATCAAAATAGCCAGAAGAAGGCATATATCAACACTTGGTTTTCAGAGATGGCTCAATCAAGGATACTCAGAAATACTTAAGAACGAGAAGCACACAGCAAAAATGATACATTCAACTTATGCATCAAATTGGAAGAATAAAAGCTAACCCTTGCAATTAAAGGTCTATCCCATCAATCACCCTAAACTAGACCTCAAACCCTTAGGAGCATGAATCAACCAAACATACCAGAAGTCAACAAATAAAGATCAAAAGACGGAGGTCAATCGAGCCCTAAAATCATATTACTGAAGAATAAACAAAATTAGGCTTTCCAAAATCAGGGAACTAATACTAGCAAGATATCAATATTACTCAACAGATGAAAGGATTTCAGATTTGTAACAAACAAAAGCACATGACCATTTAAACCTACTTCAGGCGAGACGATGGACAAAGAAGAATTTAAAAGAAAACATCTAAGAGCATTGCTATGAGCTAATAGAAATACAGAAAAGATGAATCACTCAGGCAAATATATACAGAAGAAAACAAATAATTAGGAAAAATAAATATAGAAAAGGCGAGGTACTTAGCTCCTAGGAGGCTTTCATGGTTCTGAGACTCAGTGTGGTCTCAGATTTGGATTTGTTTGGTGGTTGAGGGTGTTTCGGATTCAAGGGTGGCATGGTTCGGGACTGGAGGGATTAGGGATTGTCTAGGAGAATTTTGAGGCATTTCCGACAGGTTTTGAGATTTAGGGTTAACCTTTGAATTGATATTCGAATGGTTTCAGGTAGATTCGATAGGGGTGATATACATGGTTGGATAGGGGAAATTGAGGTTCCTTAGGGGTGTAAATTTGGAGGGCTTTGGATCAAGGTCGCCGGAGATAGGGTTTCCGATGACCTTTCGGAGAATATTTGAGATGATGGGGGGGGGGGGGATTCGAGGGGAGTGGGTTGCAGGAGGGGGAAGGGGGTGTCCTAGTGGTTCTAGGGTGTAAAAGTGGAAGGGTTTGGTACAAGGTCGCCGGAGACGGTGGTTCCGACGACCATGTTTTTGGATATTTGAGACGTAGGAGGCATGTTCGACGGAAACTGACCATAGGATGGATAGGGGAGGTCATAACGGTTGAGTTGTGTAAATCAGGGGCATTTTGGTTGCCGACCGTCTCTGTGAGGAGATTTCCGACGGTGGTAGTAGGGTTGTAGGCTGGTGGTCAAGGGACGGTCAATGGTGGTCAATGGGAGGCGTTACAGCCGGAGAAGATGGTGCGAGGAGGGTGATGTGTGGTCATATATACATTTTTCGAGCGAGGGTTTAATGGCCCTTGGATGAGATGGGGATGGACGGCTGTGATGATGGGGCTCCTAAGCGGTGTCGTTTTGTTTAGTGTTGTGTGGACTTGATCAGGCTGGTCATTTAGGCTGGATTGTATATTGTTTTAAAGGAGGAAACAGGTTGGGCCACTCAGGTGTAGCCCAATTGTGGCCAGCCTGAGTGGCTGTATATATATACATACATATTATATATTTTTTTCTTTTCTTTTAATTTAAAAATAATAATTTCTAACTTTATTATAAGGCCAAAATATCATAATTATCAAAAACTAACCAAGTTGAATTTAAACCAAAATAATTTTAAATGCAGGAATATGTATATATATATTTTTTTGTATATTAATTTGTAACACCAAATTTATTTAACAATTAAATTTTAAACCATTTTTAACATGCAGTAATGAACATGCACATGCAGTTAAATCCTAAAAATTAAAATCCTAACATTTAAAAGAAAATCCTAAGCTTTAAGAGCCCTATAGGAGCTTATTTCGACCGGTTAAAAATCATATGCTCACAGCTGCCCCTCTTTGCGCGGGAACGCGACGAGTTTTCATGCAAAGACAAGTGAGCAATTATGAGCGATTTCTGTCCTATCGGATACTCCATGCGAAGCATTTTGAAAAATTTCTGACCGAACCTGTCTTCAAAGGTTGCCTACATATCCTTGGGAATAAAGGAATCAGGTCAGTGTAGTTCTAGATGTTTTGGTAGTTGGGACTACCGAGAGACTGTGATTGGGTGTTGTTGCTGCTGGTTTTGCTTACTAAGCTCCTTTTTACACCGAAAGAAAATCAAAACTAAGCTAGCTAAGTCTATCAACTACAAGTTACAAGATTCCTATCTATGAGTCTCTTGAAGCTTGATCTTGAGTCTCGGCTATCTTTCGCGGCAGACTCCGATCTGAATCTTGATACTCGTTAATTGCTGCTGCTGGCTCAATCTTCAATCTTGAAACAAAACAGGATATGCTGATCTTCTGACTTCAATTATATTGTGAGCAGTCTGTGTCTTTGTCCGCCTTATCACTTTAAGTTCACCTTTTGTCTCTTTTATTTTCTTGTTCTGAATTAACACTCATGCCTTCAATTATACCGAATCTTGTGCCTTAAGGTGACACCTACTCAGACAACAAAACAAGCAAATGAACGAAACTTTCTGCCCCAGTTTTCACTGGAAAATTTTGTGAGTTATTTGTAACACACATCCATGCTATTCTTTATTAAACCATAAGGATTGGAATTGTGTATCCCTTGGAAAAATCGCTAGGTTATGCTGGAGAGGAGAAATGGTTCCTGCTGGGGAATAAGATGAGAATCCTCGGGTTATGCCAGGATAAGAATGAAAAAGTCTCTGTGGGGACCAAAAAAAGGTCTGCGGGTTATGCCGGGATAGGAATGTTCCTGCTGAGGATGGGTTATGAAGAAATTCATGGGTTATGCCAGGGGAATCCGCTGTTTATGCCCGGATAAAATAAAAAATCCTAGGTTATGCTAGGGGAATCCACGGGTTATGCCGGGATGAATGAAAAATCCTAGGTTATGCTAGGAAATCCACGGGTTATGCTGGGATGAAATAAAAAATCATAGGTTGTGTTGGGGGAATCCATGGGTTATGCCGGGATGAAATAAAAAATCCTAGGTTATGCTAGAGTAATCCACGGGTTATGCCGAGATGAATGAAAAATCCTAGGATAAATTAGGGGAATCCACGGGTTATGCCGGGATGAAAGGAGATCATGAGTTATGTCAGGGGAATTAAGGGGTTATACCGGGATGAACACAAAAACTAGGTTATGTTAGGGGAATCCACGGGTTATGCCAGGATGAATGAAAAATACTAGGTTATGCTAGGGGAATCCAAAGGTTATGCCAGGATGAATGAAGGGTCCCTGCTGGGGATGAAAGGAAACATCCACGGGATATGCTGGGATGAAAGAACCCTCCTAGGATATGCTAGGGGAATCCACGAGTTATGCCGGGATGAAAGGAGATCCTGAGTTATTTCAGGGTAATCCACGGGTTATGCCAGGATGAATTAAAAATCCTAGGTTATGCTAGGGGAATCCACGGGTTACACCGGGATGAATGAAAAATCCTAGGTTATGCTAGAGAAATATGCAGCGCAGTGGAGGAACTCAGAGATCCTTTTGACTATGCTGGGATAGAGGAAGAAAGGAATAACTCTTAGGTTATGCTAAGAGTAGGAGAGTATTAACTCCTAGACTATGCTGGGGAGTAGGAAGTGTAAGGAGAGAATCCTCAAGTTATGCTAGGGATATGGAGGGAAACTTTCTAGATATATGCTGGAGGGGGGAGAATGTAATCCTTAGGTAATGACTGGGAAGTACACAAGCTGTGCAAAGGGGCACTAGGGATTGGGATCTCGTGCTGTCATGCTCATTTACGAATTTGCAGAAAAATTAAAAGAAAAGTTCCCTTTGGTCATTGACGCATCAGCACCTTTAGCCCTTGTTCCTATCCTTTGGTTGTTTTTGCCCCATGTTCTTTTTTGCTTTTCTAAGTCGCACCTGCATCTATTTTAGTTTAGAAACAAAACAAATTTTTAGTTTGAATAGTGACTGGGTTTGTGGTCTTGTGACGCTTGATTTCGGCTTCCTTTGTACTCACAAGCGAACCCTCGGCTTTCCGTCCTTTATTAATTGGCCACGGGGTCCTCATTTCGGATCGGTTTTTGTTTCTCGGGCCTTGGGTCGTGAGTTTTGTCCTGCCTTTGATTTTGGGCGTGCTTATGGGGTTTTGATAGGAATCAACAGGTTGGGAGAACCCCATGGTCCTTCCGTGTGGAAGGGAAGGAAGAAAGAAGGCGAACATGAATACTAAAAAGCGGTTCATGGGGACCCCCAAAAAAGGGGATCAGCTTGAGGCTTCTTTTTTTTTCAAGCTGAGTAGAAATTTCATAAGGGTCGATGGCAGGTTCGATTACGGAGAAGTCAATAATCAAAGATTATGCGGAGGGTCCAGCAGTCACAAATAACCCAAGCAGAAGGGTCAAGCCTATTTGCATTTGTTATTGGAAAATGAGGAGGAAGACATCTGTCATGGAGAGGCTGCCTAGGTCAGCCAAAGGGGCTGCCATACAAGCCACAAGAAGCTAGAATTCTATAGAAGGTTCTAGAATGGCCTAGCGTGGCCTTACCATTTGGCTTAACTGGCTCTAAACCCTCCCACCGGATAAAGGAATGGAATTTCAAGTACAAGTAGTCGTAATAATGTGATTCAAAGAATTGACGGTAACCAAGGTGCCTACTCTTCCTAACGAGCCTGCTTATTAAGCATGGTCGGTCAATCAGGTAATATCCCAATCCATGATCAACTTCCTTTCGTAGTACCCTACCCCCAGGGGAATTCGAATCCCCGCTGCCTCCTTGAAAGAGAGATGTCCTAAACCATTAGACGATGGGGGCCTGCTTGACCAACCGCCATCATACTATGATCAGATACTGGAGGGGGAGGCCAGGCTTTCGCCTTTAAAGGTATAAGCTGTGAGTCTGCACAGAGCCTTTGATTGTACCTCGACGAAAATCTGGTTGTTGCGAATAGCGTATTAAAGCCAACGGATTCTTCCAATGTATCATTTCTGGGTCCAATGGAATTCATAGGTATAGGGTGGAAAACCTATCTGACTAATAAGAAGAAAGGGGCAAGCCAAAACCTACTCCTAACAAGTTGCTGGATCGAAGTAGTACATTATACATCTGCCCGCTAGCAGCAGAGGGGGTTCGATTCCCGTTATACGCGATGTGGCGAAAAAGACTGATTCAACGAGATATGCCTTGCCTGCATTAAGATTTAAAACTTGTCGTCTTTTCTGTCTTGTTGGTAGTGCTAATAAGGAGTGCCCGGACATATAAAGATAGTGTTTAAGTTCCCCTCCAGGAAGAAAGGGCTAGGGCAGACAGAAGTTAATTGCTCCACGTATAGTCCCCCGGACCACATTTTCTAGACGAACCAGAGCCAATCCGAATAGATCTTGTAAAAGATCTGCTACAGAGCGAATACATTTATTTTTCAAATGATTCATATCGTCAAGAACTATATTGGTTGGGTTCTTCCTGGGTAGACGACAAGAACATAGAACGGGGGTGAGAAAGCAATTAAGATCTTCTGTCAAAGGCTACTAGCTTTCCACTGTTCCAATTGCAATGTACATATTCGGGAAATAAGATTTTCCTTTTCTTAAAACAGAAAAAAAAATCCCGGGTCTAGTCTAGAAAAAACCTGGATTTTGTTGGGTTAGCTGTTTGGTAGGATCTTCTCTACAATAGTGAGTCCTTTAACAAAAGCGACTTTGCTATGATTTCCTTCGAACATGGATTCAGGACGATCCGCCCACGCTATTGGTGGAAAGGTATGAAGAGGGATGTCGCTGATTATGTGGCTAAATGCTTAGTGTGCCAACGAGGTAGCTTATGCTTTTTTTCATCCTCACTACCTGGTTTATAGTAGAATCTAGAGAATATGAACTTCTCGCATTCTTCTTTTTGGTACGTTGCTATGAGCAGCTGAGGAGAGCTCAGTGGGAGCTAGAGCACCACTCTCAGCTTCTGTCTGATCGAAATCATCGAAAAGCCATAGGTCGGAGTGCGCGTACTAAGACTAAGGCTACTTACTTAGGTCTAGCTAACCCAGCTTGAAGTCTACCAACCCTTTTCAAGTCGGGAATGCCACATCAGTCTGATATTCTAATATGTTGATTTGCACCCATGCCTAGCTCTCTCAATCGAAATTGCAAGGATGAAACAAACTCAATCAAAAGGGAAGAAGGATTAGGATTTCTTTGTCTTTTAGGAAAAATTAAGGAAAACAGAACTCAAGGTGCAAGTACAATAAAAAAGCAGTTCAGTAATCCGGGAAAGTTTTCATTTATTTTGTATTTGTAGCATTTTGGCGACATGGCCGCTCTATGAAAAATATGAATCGGAGTTTGAAGAAGGGGAGGGAGAAGGAGCCCTTGACCCGCAAGAGGATTTATTCAATCACATAGTTTGGGCTCCTAGAATATGGCGCCCTTCTTTGGTTATGTCTGGAAAGATCGAAATAAAATGACCACAATTTTAGGTATTCACTTAATCTTGTTAGGTCTAGGTGCTTCCGGTATTAGGGGAAACAAAGCTTCAACAAGTAGAAGCTTCCTGGAAAAGCTTATGGCCAGTTCTGTCTTCTTCAGACCCTTCTTTTCGATAAAGGGGCAACTCTCCCTTCAGAGCTACCCTTGCTTGAAAGCGGAAGAGGTAGCTTACTAACCTACTGGAGTAAGTAGTCTTGTCCGAAAGCCTCAGGCGAAAAGACAACTTAAAAGTAACAAGGTTTTGAAAGAAAGACAAGCCTAAAGGCAACTAAATCTAGGAAGGTAGGTTAAACTGACTAGTCTTTCTTATCCAAAAGCAAGTGCTTCAGGTGGATAAGCTTCGGCGCTCTCAACCTGGTTTGGATCGTTTGACAATGGCTCCGCGACCGATTCTTGCCAGTCATAACAACCAGAACGGGTTAGCCTTTGTTTGCCCCATTGGCGAAGTCATAAGTTGTGGTTTATTACACCAAAGGCTTTCAGTGAACTATTGAAGCTATCGAGAGAGTACCAAATGCTGACTGCTAGCAGGTATCTTCCCATTTCCCTATTTTGCAGTTTTCCCTTTCAAAATGGCACATCAAATGCTGTATCAACCAGCAAGTTGTTAAAGGCCAACGCGAACAATTCTCCCCACTCGGACCAAGATAGAACTTTTACTTGTTCAAATAACAATTAAGGTGAAGCAGGGTCAGGAACGACGAATCTCACGCTTTTTTAATGATCTTTTTTATGGTTATGCCGGCGATGATAGGTGGATCTGGTAATTGGTCTGTTCCGATTCTGATAGGTGTGCCTGACATGGCATTTCCACGATTAAATAATATTTCATTCTGGTTGACCCAACTGGACCTAGTCAGCCCGAATCGTTTAATGGTTCTAGAGGACCCTGAATGATTTGGCTTAAACCCCCGATGTTGCTTCAACTCCATGCCTTTTGACTTTGAATTTCCTCTCTCCTATTTTCTTAATTTGGGGCATTAACTGTCATGATCACCCAGGATTGGTCAAACGTACTTGACGATGTCGGTCATTTCCCCAATTATTGCCAGGAGAAAATCGCGAAGCCGGCCCTACTACCTTTCTTTTGGGAGTGGTGAGGAATTAAAGTGGAAGGGAGTGAAGTATGAATTTAGAGAGGTATGCACTTTGAAGGAAAAGAGGGGACTTAATTGGAAAAACAAGCCGGCTTTAAATGGCGAGGACATGCTTTTTGGACTGGATACCGACCCAAATCTATTTCTGCTTTCTGACTTCAACTTTTCGAAAACCAAAGAAACTTGCTCAAATCCGGGAAGCACTATTTCCTCTTTTCTGCCGATGGCGCCCTTTGCGGGTTTTCTCCATTCGGCCTCTCTCATTTCTCTTCTCTCGTTTCCCGATAGCGCTCCTTGCTAGTTTTCGCTAAACGGAGTCTCTCATTTTATTTTTTTGCTCACCGTCGCCTTATAGTTACTGGATGTTTTCACTGATAAGACTCTCTCATTTATTTTTCTCAAAAATTCGATTGGTGCCGAACCCCAACTCATGGTGTTTTCTTCCCCAGGGATCTATAACTTTGCAACCATCCGGACAAATTTGTAACCGAACCGATACATTTCTGCCCCGATTTTAATTTTCTTAGGTAAATGGGGTTTGGGTTTTGATGTGACTAATCCTCAAGGAGAGGTTGCCTGCGAATCCTTTCAGAATCAAGTTAGACGTAGGTGAGGAAGTGTTTCCTAAACTAATTTTGTTTTGTATTCTCTCTTTTTTATCTTTTTTTTCTTTTCTTTTTTCTTTTTTTTTGTATTTTCTTTTTCTCTTTCTTTCTTTCCTTTTCCTTCTTTTTTTCTATTTTTTTGAATTTCTTCTCTCTTTCTTTTTGAATTTCTTTTCTTTCTTTTTTTTTAACAACATTTCCGGTTACAAAGAGGGAGGGGATAGCGGGAGATTGAAACCTTCGTCATCTCAATCTACTAGGGCCATTGCTGCAGGGGATTTAAATATAATACATTTTCGGTGTTAGCCGCTGCCTCGGGCTCATCTCCTTCAACGTCGCCCAAGTACAATGCCCCTCTTGGCAATATCTTCCTGATGATGTACAAGCCTTTCCAATTTGGGGAGAATTTTCCTTTGGCCTCGTGATGATGGGAAGTATCCGTCCCAAAACCAGCTGCCCGACTTCAAAATTCCTAGGGCACACTTTATTTTTTGTAGGCACAGGCCATTCTTTATGGGTACAAATGCCCGTGGCACACATCGGCCATTCGTTTCTCATAAATTAACCAGTTGCTCCAAATGGGTTTTGACCCATTCACTATCTTCAATTTCTGCTTCGAAGATCACTCGGAGCGAAGGGATTTCCACCTCGGCAGGTATAACAACCTCAATTCCATAGACTAGCAAGTAAAGAGTGGCTCCTACAGATGTACATACTGTGGTATGATATCCCATCAATGCGAAAGGCGGCTTTTCATGCCATTGCGTCGAGCTTTGAATCATTTTCCTCAAGATTTTCTTGATGTCCTTGTTGGCTGCTTCGACCGCACCATATGCTCAGGAACCTCAGACCAATTCCTTGTTACCGGCTGCTCTGCTACTGGGACCTGGGCATGCGTTGGAGGTGTATCTTATGGCTAACTAGAGGAAGCCTTAGGTGGGTCAACTAACTAGATGACTGCGTCATCAGCTCTAGAAATCATCCTTCTCCTCTTGGGAGGTCTCTATGACTGCTTTGGCTGAGGATGATCGGCTGGTACTAGGTCCTGGAGTAGTAAATCTAAAGACAGGTGATCTGCCTTAAGTCTATCTACATCAACTCTCAACTTCTTCACGGACTCCTTGGAGGCCCGTGTCTTCCTTAGCTTCTTGTGCTCCTTAGCAAGGTCCTTGAGAGCCTTTCTATGTGAAGCAACTACATCCGTCAAAACCTTTTGCTTGTCGAGGATTTTCTTCTGGTTCTCTATAATCTCCTTGAGAGCATTGTTGATTGACTGGGGAACCTGTGGGGCTGGAGTTTCCGACTAAGCCTCTACCATGGTAGTCAAGATGGAAAACGTGGATGAGGCAGTCTGCATCCAGTGTTGATACAAGGAAGTGGCTGGCTCAATCGGTGGGCAGTAAAAGGACGGGAAAGATGGGATCTCCGGGGCAGCTGAGATGGATGACGAAGAGGGGCAGCAATGGAAGTAGAGGCAGGCTCAGTTGGAGTCACTACTACAACGGGCTCTTCAGACTGGCCAGTCGGAGTAGTAACTGTACTCTTGAAAGTCTTGATCTTGGGGTTATTATCCCCCTGCATACTGTACCAAGAACATGGGGCCTCCACTTTGACCTTGATGTTAAAGGGTCTCTTTTTCCACTTTCTTATCCCAGAAATACATGGTGAGGAAACTGGGGAACGGGTAGTTTCTATCATGCTCCGTGTCCACAACTGAAATTATTCTTGACATTACATTCCCTATGTTGGTTGGGTACCTTTCCATGATCGAAGCCACCAAAATTGCCCAGTGAAGAGGTAGGCTGCTGTCATGAGTGATAGGGTCCAACCGGCTACATACGAATGTCTCCCACCCCCTCGCTTCAAAGTTCAAACTATGCCTCAGAATTTTGACTCCAGCAGTCAACCAGTCGGGGGTGGTACCTAGAATTTCCATGTATTGTGGGGACGGACCTCTTCACCCATTTCCATCTTTGTCATGTATAAGGTCTCTTCCTCGTCATCGAAGCCAAGGTAGTCGTTGATTGTCTTCCCATCAAACAACACCTTCATGTTCCGCACCTTGAGTCACCTTTGTGCCCTTTTTTATGTGGGAAACATCAGCGTAGAATTCTTTGACCAAGTGCTCATTGGTATCCACACAATCAGACAAAAAGTGCCCCCAGCCAATTCTCTTCCTAAATTGCCTCATCACATTGGGGTTGTGAGGAAGCAAGTCTCTATCTACGAAGCTCCTCTCCAGGATGAACTTCCTCATCGACCATTGTTCCCTAAATTTGTGGTATGCTACTTCACTAACAAATCGGTCTTGCCACACCTCCGGCTTCCTAGTTCGAGAAACAACCCCCACCTGTTGTTCTCCTCCTTCTCCTACGTCTTCTTCTCCCCTTCTTCCTCCTCATCAACTACTGCACCTTCTCACGATAATGAAGCTGTCAGAGAGGTAGAGTATTACCCACTACCATCACCCAAGCCCTCAGACGAACCAAAAGAAATATTTACAGATACTTGGGCAGTGGGGGATGTTGGAGGTGTATCTCTCAGTCTATGCCTCTCCGACCAGTCACGGATATGAGTTAGTACAAAATCTGAAGAAATATCCCAGGAAGGCTCGTACTCACTTTGCGACATGTCAATGGCTCTATCAACAGCCTTCATCATCATTATTGTCTTTTTTATATTTTCTCAGACTTGGGGAGTGAGTTTTATTATTTTCTGCTTCCCGCTCTGGGAGGATTCCCCTCTTCCCGGTTGTTTGGATCCTTTACCTCTATGTTGTTTCACCATTGTCCGCAAATATAATTCAATTGAACTTGTTAATATCAGTTGCAACAGTTAAAAACAGAGTTGCAGGATCAGTAAAGAAAAAGACATGTTGTAGAAGTCACATAGTGCGGACTGCACAAAATCAACCGCTGCTGCACTGGAGTCACCACTGACCACACAAAATCAACCGCGGTCTGCACAGAGGTAAGATTCAGACTACCCACTCTCTGTATCCCAGAAGTGCGGACCGCACAAAATCAATCCTGGCCGCACTGGGGCCACTACGGTTCACATATAATATAGTGCGGCCGCAGTGCCTGAGGTTTTAGTAATAAGAAGTCCATCAATGCGGTCCGCACGAAATGGTACTACGGACCACACAAAGGCACCACATATGGCATAGAAGCGATTACAGTTCGCACAGGGAGCCCTACTGTGGCACTAACTTATGGTTTCACATATTTGGATTTTGGATCCAATTTACCACCTAAGTAGTGTCCCTACATGATTACCCATTGATTTAAACTATCTACATCTATTTTAATCCAAAAATTAACAACCCTAACCTACTTAATTGAAGAAAAATATAGGAAGCATAAACAAGGAGGTGAGAAAAACATAAATTAAAAGAAATTAACAAAATTGAACAATCAAAATAAAGATAACGGTACCAGATGTGAGATGAAATGAAGCTAAGCAGTTCGAAACAGTTAATTATGATCAAATAAGGTGATGAATAGAGTTCTAAGGTTTCTGAGATGCAACAGTTCAAAAAGTGTAAAAGGTGGGCCTCAAGGACTATTTATAGAACAAAACCATGGGGCCCAGTTTACCTACCCCTATGCGGACCGCACAAAATGGATTGCGGTCCGCACTGCACAAAAAATTTGAAGCTTGAGTGTCACACCTCCTTTTTACTACTTACACGTGGTTACCCCGAATGGTGACTCGTGTATAGGATTTTTTCCAACTAAAGTGACATTATTCAAGATAGGATTAAGTATTTTATTTAAGAGTCGCCACTTGGGATAGGTTTGGCTTTTTGGTGTCCCAAGTCACCGATTTATTTAAAATCCCAAATCGAGGAAATTTCAACTACCCAATTGGAGTCTGCGAACCCGAAATTCTTGAGTAAGGAATTCTGTTGACCCGAGGGAAGGTGTTAGGTACCCTCGGATTCCGTGGTTTCAGCACGGTCGCTTAAACTCATTATAAGTGGCTGAAATTTGATTTGCTATATCTGTTAACCTGCAATTTAGATTATTAACTACTTTTAACATATTTTTTAGTAATATTTGCAATGTTATTAAAACATGTCGTGAATCGCGTCACATAAATGCACCAGCAATTTTAGACATATTTTAATTCCATTGAGAATAGGATTTGGGTCACATAAATACGCGCCCGAATTAAGGAAGGTATTTTATTAAATATGCGCGCCTATAGCAACTACGTCTTTGACATTTATGGGAAGGCCGTGAAATTTGCTAAACGAAACTTCCTATTTTTTATGTGTTTTAATAAATTAAGGAGCCATCGCATAGTATTTGCTTGAATTGACGCGGCTCACACTTTATTTTTTTATAAGGACATCCTAATCTATGCTAAATTTTCTACTCTTGCGCATGCTTCAATGCACTAATTGTTTTATGTATGGACTGTGTATGCGTCATTCATGGCTAATTGCACATACTGTTTCCGATTTGGGGCAGCCCAAGAGCATATATTGCTTGGCTACGACTGGCAGCTATTGCGACTGGCCTAGGTTTTTAATCACTCAGCCCAAACAACATGTTGAATTACAACATTTGGGTACTTACTGCGCCTCGCGAATGTGCCCGGTATTGGTTTTGACAAAAGAGTCCAGTCCTCATCAGCCGACTGTTTACAATTGGCTGCTTCGACCGCACCATTAGATTATATGTGATATCACACAGGGAGTGGAGTTTCTATTTGTCATTTTGAATTGTTCACATATCTCTCCTATCAGCCGACTATTTAGATTAGTTGCATTGTCAGTAATGATGGTAGCTGGGATTCCAAAGCGGCAAATGATGTTGGAATGCACAAAATCCACTACCGCTTTCTTGGTGACAGACTTGAGGGTGATGGCCTCAACCCATTTTGTGAAATAATCAATGGCGACCAATATAAATATGTGCCCATTTGAGGCCTTTGGCTCGATCGGACCAATGACGTCCATTCCCAGGCGGCAATGGCCAGGGTGCTGACATAGGATGTAGTTCATTTGGTGGTGCATGAATCAGATCACCGTGCACCTGGCATTGGTGACATTTCCGTGAAAAGCTGAAGCAGTCTTTTTCCATGGTCATCCAATAATAACCAGCTCGGAGTATCTTTTTTGCCAATATATAGCCATTCATATAGGGCCCACATACGCTCGCATGTACTTCGTGCATAATTCTTTCAGCTTCTTCGGCATCCACGCATCTCAACATATTAAGATCCAGAGTGCTTTTATACAAAGTTTCACCACTTAAGAAGAAATTGATCGCATTTTATCGGACGGTCTTCTTTTGTTCTCCTGTGGCTTGCTCAGGGTACTCCTGTGTCATTAGGAATCTCAAGATGTCGTAATACCAAGGCTGTGGGCTAGGCTCTACTTCGATTGCATTACAATACCCATGTCTTTCTTTGATTTGGATCTGTAAAGGGTCAACATAGGCATTCCCAGGGTATGGCAGCATGGAGGCTAAGGTTGCAAGCGCATCCGCTAACTCATTGTGACAACGGGGAATGTATCTAACATGTACCGACTTGAACAGTTTGCTGAGGTCTTCAACATACTATCTATATGGGAGGACCTTAATGTCCCTTGTCTTCAATTCTCCTTGAGCTTGTCGGATGATTAGATAGGAAACCCCCATGATTAGCAATTCTTTGACATCTCGGTTAATAGCCATGTTCATGCCCATAATGCAAGCCTCATATTCAGCTGTATTATTAGTGCAAAAGAATCAAAGTCTGGCTGTAGATGGATATTTCTGGCCCGTTGTTGAGATTAAGATTTCCCCGATCCTTACGCCATTTGTGTTTGCTGCTCCGTCGAAGAACATTCTCCAAACGGGAGTGTCCTCAGCTGTTATTTCCAATGAGTTCACTTCTTCGTCAGGGAAGTAAGTGTCCAGAGGCTGATATTCATCATCAACGAGATTTTTTACCAGATGATCTGCCAATGCCTGATCTTTCATTGCCGTACGAGTGACGTAAACGATGTCGAACTCGGTAAGAAGGATCTGCCATTTAGCTAGTCGCCCTGTGGGCATTGGTTTTTGGAATATGTACCTTAGTGGATCCAGCCTGGTTATGAGGTACGCTGTATGAGCTTGCATAGAATGCCTCAGCTTCTGAGCTACCCATGTCAAAGAGCAACATGTTCTCTTTAACAATGTGTACTTGGCCTCGTGGCCATTAAAATTTTTGCTGAGATAGTAAATGGCCTGCTCTTTCTTTCCCGTGGTGTCATGCTGCCCGAGAATACAACCGAAAGAGCCTTCCAAGACCGTCAGGTAGAGAAACACTGGCCTTCTTTGTTCTGGCGGAACTAAATCTGGTGGATTGGACAAGTATTATTTGATTTTATCAATAGCTTCCTGACACTCAACTGTCCACTTAATTGCCGCATCCTTCTTCAGCAGTTTGAATATAGGCTCACATGTTAAAGTCAATAGGGCGATGAACCAGCTGATGTAATTTAATCTCCCCAACGGACTCATCACATCCTTTTTGGTCCTTTACATGATTGCTCCGAGTCTTAGAATTGATAATCACGTTATCCACGTACACCTCTATTTCTCTATGCATCATGTCGTGGAAGATGGTTGTCATAGCCCTCATGTCGGTTTCAACAACGTTTTTCAATACAAAGGGCATAATTCTATAACAATATGTTCCCCAAGGTGTGGTCAAGGCATTTTTCTCTGCATCTTCCTCATCCATCAGCACTTGGTGATACCCCGCATAGTAGTCTAAAAAGGATTGAATCTCATGTTTGACACAATTATCGATGAGGATAAGGATGTTGGGTAGATGGAAGTTATCCTTGGGACTCGCCTTGTTCAGATCTCTATAATCCACACACACTCGGGTTTTCCCGTCCTTCTTTGGCACCGGGACCACATTATCCAACCATGTGGTGTACCGCAATATCCGGATTACCCCTACTTCAAGCTGTTTTGTAATTTCCTCTTTGATTTTATCGCTAACATCAGACTTGAACTTTCTTTGCTTTTGTTGTATTGGAGGGCATTCGGGGGTATGTAGGCAATTTATGAACCTCCAAATACATACTCAGACCAGGCATGTCATCATAGGACCACGCAAATACATCATTAAATTCCAATAGGAGTTGAACCAATGAATCATGTATCTCTTTATTTATGTGGATGCTTATTTTAGTTTCTTTGATTTCATCGAGATCGCCCAGGTTAACCGGTTTAGTATCATTTGAGTTAGGCTTAGGTTTGTTCTGAAAGTGTTCCAATTCTCGAGTGATTTCCTTAAAAGCCTCTTCGTCATTGTATTCCGGTTCTTGGTTCGTTATTTCACAAACGGGCAGCGGATTTGAGCCGTGGCAAGAAGTCCGCAAGCATGTCGTTTTATTTAAGGCCGCATTATTAGGATTGAAAGAAAAGATGAAAAATAAAGAAGGACAAAAATCAGAGAAACGTAGAGAAATGAAACTATTGATTTATTTCTTTGAACTTGAAAGATAAACAGGGTTTACAATTTGAGATTTAAAGTGCTAAAAGGAAAACAAACAACAACCTAAACCCTGAAGTAGCTCGTGATGTGGGATGAGGTAGCAAGGCGAGACTACTGGGTCTCCCGCCTGACCGGAAAGGTTGTGGCCTTCCAATTTTGAAGTTTAGCATCTGGTCCCATATAGAGCACTTCAGCGGCGCTTGACTCTTGTCCCGGTTGGACCGTGTTTACATCATAGATCAACTCTCTCATTGCCCCGCATATCTCATCAATTTCTTCTGTCGTGAAGGTTTCTTCTTCCTCATCTTCACTGTATTTTGGGTTTATAAAGGTTTTGTACAAGTGAGGCAGGGGTCATGGTAAAGACCACCCTTGGCGCTTTCTGCGATTAGCCCAGGTCATATCTTCTGGGATTGGATGAAATCCCAGTCCAAAGAACTTTTCAATGGCAGGCAAGGTGAGTGGCTCGGTTATGCCTGGTAGGATCTTCCGAGTCCCTTGCCAGACTTGAAGCCTTGGCGCGTCATTTCCTTTGCTAACATAATTGAAGCATTTGACAGGAAAGGACGGGGAAGCGGCTTTCCCTCTTCATGCTGATCAGCTACTACAACTTCAAAAGCTTGATAGATTATGTGTTCACTGCCTTCCTTGGCTTCTAGACACGGGACAGAGGGGTCCCGGTAAATCGATTGTTTGTCCTCTCCATGAACTACAATCTCCTGATTTTCGTGCTCAAATTTCAGCATTAGGTGCATGGTTGAAGGCACTACCCCTGCTGCATGAGTCCAGGGCTTTCCCAGGAGGTAGTTGTAGGAGGTGTGCATATCCAACACCTAAAAAGTTACTTCGAAGTTGACTGGACCAATAGTGAGCAACATATCAATTTCACCTATGGTATCCCTTTTTATTCCATCGAAGGCTCGGACACATACGTTGTTAGGACGGATCCTCCTGTCCCGATTTCCATTCTCTGCAATGTGGATAATGGACATATATCTACTCCGGAGCCTCCATCGACCATCACTCTCTTGACATAATATCCCTCACATTTGACCGTGAGGTGCAAAGCCTTGTTGTGAGCGGCTCCCTCCGGGGGTAGGTCATTCTTACTGAATGGTATCTGATTGATGGCGAAGAATCTCTCCGCCATTTTCTCTAAATGTTCTATAGAGGTCTCAGCTGGCACATATGCTTCGTTTAATGTCTTGGTCAACACCTGCTGATGTTCGGGATATTTCATCTAGAGTGACAGTGGAGAAATCTGCTCAGCGGATTTTCGGAGTTGATCTACCACTTTGTACTCCGGCATTTTCATTTTCTGGAAGAAAGCTTCGACTTCCTCAGCATTCACTGGCCTCTTTTGCGGAAATCGACATTTGGTAGCGACATTCACCTCTTCCATGTCCAGGTATTTCTTTGTGGGACATCCCTTTTGGGCTTCTCCGAGGACACTTTTGCCGTAATATGTAACAATGGTTTCCTAATTATTCCAAGGGACGACTGAAGGGTTGGCCATGGGCTTTTGTGGCACGCGACCAATAACCACGGGCCCATTCAGAACCAGTTGCTTAAATGATCCCCGTACCACATAGGATTTCTTGGGCATAATCAGGGCTTTGTTCAGCTCAAACCTTTTGGGAGGGCTTAAAGTGGGCCGCTTTTCTTTGCTTCCGCAGGGAATATAGAGTATTGTTTCTTTGGGAGGGGTTGTCTCAGCTTCAACCTTGGCCTTCTATTCTGTTCATTGTTTTCTTCTCATCCATCTTTTTTGGGGTGACTTTTGGCTTCCTATCAGCCTCCGCGATGGCTATGATGGCTTTCAGAGAAGGATCAAATTCCTTGTCCTCGCAATCTTTCCGATGACCAGCCCATTATTGTGCATAACGGGTTATCAAATACATTTGGGATTTTGTCATCTCTTAAAACTATCTTCTTTTGATCATCAAGTCCTCTACCTCTCTCTTTATGGTCCTACAATGTCAGTATCATGCCCCTCTGCCCAGAGTGGTAGGCACAACTCATGCCCCTTTGGTAAGAAGGTGATTCAGGATTCTGTCTGTTTCGGGGTACAGGCTGGAGGAGACCCAGGTGGACTAGCTTTGGGAACAGGCTGGCATAGGATTCTCCAATTGGGGTGCAGTTCTGTCTCTGGGGCGGCTCCCGAGGACGATAGTTGTTTTGCTGAGGGCGGGGATTATAATGATTCTGAGGGAGTTGATTCCTTGGAGCCTGATTTCTATTGTTCTGCTGCTGAGGTCGGGGAAAGGGTTGAGCGATCATAACAGCATAGGGTTGAGAGACATAGTCCATGTCTCAGTGAGGATACCAATGTTGAGGCGCTCTTTCAGAGAATGCATGCCTGTGGGTATGTTGCCGCGGAGGCTCCCTCATCTTTTTTCTTGTTCCTAGGAATTCCTACCCCCCCTCCTTCTATGGTTTGGGAGGTGGATCTTATGGTAGATTGACTTAGAATCCTACCTGTTTTGAAGCCATTCTCCACACTCTCCCCAATCTTTATTTCTTCGGCGAATGGTTTGCCCATTGCGGACATCATGTTCAGAAAATAGTCTGCCTCTTGTTCCTGCAAAAGACGGTGACCATTTCTGTTTCATCCATAGGAGGCTTAACCTTCGATGCTTGCTTCCGCCATTTAATGGCATACTCTCTATAGCTTTCAGCAGGTTTCTTCTTCAAATTGGCTAGGGAGTTCCTGTCCAGGGCGATATCGATATTGTACCTGGAATTGTCGTACAAAGTCCCGGGCAAGGTCATCCCATATGTACCATTAGGTAATGTCTTTATTTATGTACCATTCAGACGCAATACCCACTAAGCTTTCCCTAAAGATGGCCATCAGGAGCTTTTCCTTCCCGCCGGCTCCACGTAGCTGATTACAATACTTTATTAGATGGGCAATGGGATAGCCATGGCCATTGTATTTCTCGAATTTTGTCATTTTAAACCACAAAGGAAGATGTACATGGGAGAACATGCACAAGTCTGAATAGGCTACACTTTTGTGTCCGCTCAGTCCTTGCATATTCTTCAAGCTTTACTCAAGACTCTTCATTCTACTTGTGATCTCATCCTGCTCGGGTGCTTTGGAAGTTTTGTCTTGCACAGAGGTAAGTTCATATATGGGATGAGGGTAGCTGTATGTACGATACGGAGGAGGCTAATTTTGGTAATTAGGAGTTTTGAATGTGAAGGCTGCAGGGTCAAACATAGGCCTTGGTACTACCAGCTGTGCTGTAGCTGCAAACGGAGGGGTTGTAAAGATATTGGGAACTGGCCCGAATGCAAAATTGGAGGGTGGGTTTCAGAGGGCGCCCTAACAAAATTGGTAGAAATGGTGGACTCCCCCAAGAGAATGCTCGGGTGACTAATAGGAATAGTAGAGGTATCCCCTGACCGTGGAAATAGCTCGGGAAATCCAGGGATGGCATTGGGAGGTTCCTTCCCGTTGGTCCATGCGTCCCACATTTCCATGACCCGGAGCCGCAAGATCCTATTCTCTTCGGCCGCTGTAGATTTAGAGGTCGGTACTCCTGTGATCGGACTGTCTTCTGGAATAGGGATGGTGGGTAGAGTCATCTCAGTTGACATCTATATATTTCCCTTTGAACGAGTGAAGTATCAGTGTGAAGCCAGTTTACTCCAAAACCAACCACTGTTCTAAACACCTGAACTATAATGGTATAAAACGTAGTTAGTTTCGGGATAGATGACAAACAGGAAATCACATATTGAGCATGATGCACCTATGCAGATAATGGGTTTCTATATACTTGCCACAGTCGCATGTGTCATCACGGCGCTGTTATTTCAATTTCTTTTGTTTTCGGCCTCTTATTCCTCTCTTTTTTATTACTTCCCCCTTTATTTTATAGAATACGGTTGAATCCTATAGTGATTTCCTACGTATCATGACTTTGCATGAATCAGACCGAGCATAGTTCATGGAAATAAGTGGTAAAGTACATAGTAAAACATTTGGGATTTTCAATATTGATAAAGATACCAACCTTGTTTACAATAGAATGAAAGGCAACTACTAGACTAGGACTTAATACCCTTACAGACTCGAAAGGACAACAAACAGACTCTTTTTTTTAGCAAAATATAACTCTATGACTACATTAACACTTCAAACGCTTTTGGAGCTTGTGAGGCATCATTCGACCTTGTTGCGGGTTTGCGCGCTAAACTTCCTTGAAGATAATGGAGATTTTCCATTACTTGTCAGACAAAGGTCATAGGAGCGGCAAGAAACATGGATTTTGTCATGTCCTTGCAATGATTGCATTTAGTGGTAATGTAGTCTGCAATTGCCCGCAGTTTCTCCCTGATAATACCTTTTTCTTGTAGCAGACGCCATATTTGTTTAGTCCGTACTTCTAAAGTCCGCTCAGCCGCCTGATTTAGCTTTTGAAACTGCCGCAAATCTCTTTCCAACCCCGCTATTACCGCATAGCAATGTTCCCTCTCAGCTTTGAAATCCTTGGCCTGCTTGGCCATTTTGCTTTCAGCTATGATAATTCTCTGTTTTAGACCAGTGCTTTCATTGTCGCTTCCTTCTTTTAATTGCTCCTATATGCAGGCCCTTTCTTCAGCACTTTTAATTAATTTCTTTCGAGCTCTAGACAGTTCACCCTTTGCCTTGTTCAGGTCAAAACCGTATTCAGTTACTTTTCCTCGCAAATTCTCTATGAGCTCTAGACCAATACCTTATTTTCTCCCTCGCTAGTAGCAATTTGCAAGTTGTTTTCGAATTGCAATTCTTGAATTTTCTTTTGTAGACTTCCTATGGTAGCGCGGTATTCATATTCCTTTGCTTACCAATCCCACTGCTCTTGTAATGTTTCGACGAACTCTTGGATGTGAGGCCTTTTGGATGGTCTTTTGTGCTCAATATCTCTCTTATACTAAGCAAGGTACCCGGGGGACACTTCGCCTCTAGTGGGATCTTGTACACAAGTGTTAGCGGTTAGGTATTGGCATTCATTCCAGATTTTGCGAACCATGGCTTCGGGGAAATGACTACCCGGCCCAATTTCGACTACCCGGATGCAAAGATCTTCGTCTTTTCGCAATATCTAGCATCTTCTGAAGTGTCTCAAGACCCGATGTGGGGTGTAAGGCTGGATGCTTCTAAGGCCCATAAAAAGGAAATGTGGTTTTGTTGCGGGCATAAACTTCGTCCATGGAGAGCCAACTGAATGTCCACTGTATTTGATTTGCAGAAATAACCCGGAGATGTGACACTCATTCTACGATACCCTATGGTAATTTAAACCCATTTACCCTGTTGTTAACCTCGTCTATGAGACATTTTGTTGGCGACCCACCATTCATGAACCGAGGCCTGGGACATAGTTGCTCAATAATCCAGATTTGTAATAGCAAGTTCAGCCTTCAAAGAACTCCCCTCCTGCTTTACAAATGGTAAGGGCCCGGAAGATATCAGACAGGATCAACGGGGCAAGAGTGCTCTTTGCCTGAGTCATCAAAGTACTAACGACCCCCGCAATCCATATGTCGATGTTCCCATCCTTTCGTGGGAATACGAAAACACCCAAGAAAGACACCATAAACGCGAAGCATCGATGCTCCTCCCATTTGATCCGATTACCTTTGCTACAGATGAGGTTTTCAGGGTTGTTGAATCCACCGATGTGGCCATATATTTGGTTTATAAACGGAGGGTGCAAAATCCAGCCGACGGGTCAGGGTTGTGAATCTTTCTACTAATTTTCAAAACATCCAGAAATTTGTGCACAGCGAGGTCTCTGGGTGCTACCAAATATTGATGTCTCAGTGGGATTTTATAGGTCCCGATATATCCGGTCATTTCCTCCAAAGTTGGGGTTAGCTCAAAATCAGAGAAGAGGAAGACGTTGTGGGCTGGGTCCCAGAAGGTGATTAAGGCCTTTATGATGTCCCCTGTATGATTGATTTTCAACAAACTAGTGAGGCCTCCCAGATGCGCGTTGACCTTTTTCTGTCGAGCTTCTCCGAGGTCATTCAGCCACAACCGCAGCTCCAAAGGAACTTTGTTCATTATCATGCTCATTCTGCACATTTATTAGTGCGAATTAGTATACCCAAAACATACAAACTGACATTTATGAAATTTATTTTAAAACTGGGACCGGCCTTGCGAATACGGCCTTTTGACACTTCGGCTAGAAGGTTTTTCAGGCTGTGCTTGCTTACCGGCCCGAATAAAATTCAGAGGTAGCCATTTGCACAAGATCAGCCTTCCGGCGTCCCCTATAGCGTCATTCAGCTATTATCGCAGTAATGGCACCATCCGATTCATTTAGAAATAAGAAAAAAAAACTCGGGAATTTCTTGATATTTTGAGAAAGGGGTTGGGCTCGGCCAAAATAATATATCAAAACCCCCAGACATTTTTGAAAATTCCAACAATTGGTGCCTTTGTTTTGTTCTGTTTTCTTTTCTTTTTTTGGTTTTTTTTTCTTGAAAAATCCAGCAGCATTTCGGCGCTATTTGAACATTGGTTTTAAAAAGTGACTATCTTTGCAGTGCTTATTTCTCTCAATTATTCCATTTGTTTACTAGCCGGTCAGCATGCGAATCCAAGGCAAGTAAATGCGCAAGTAGCACGTAAAAATGCATTAGGGTGGTCTTTTATTTCAGGGCACCTGTCCTAGACGGACCCAACCCCTGTGTTGAGTCCCCTAAGTCAAAATTCATGATGCAAATAAACGTTCCTACTAGGGATCTGGCATGAAGTTTTGTTATACTAGGTTGAGAACCTTGGTATAGGGTCAAGACTGTGTACCCGAGTGGATAGCTCGAGTCGAGGAGGGGGCTACGAACCGGGGACCTGCGAGATCGTCCGGTTTTGTAACTTGTCCAGCCTCTTTCTTAATTCAAGGCAAGAGACTAAGAGAATAGGGAGTCTCAACCAGTAAGCAGATCCCCAGAGGTGAGAAGTGAAGGGTTTTCGTAACAATTTATGTATATAGTTCAGATAATATCAAAGCGGTAAAACATGTGGCATTTAGCACAGAACAGGTAAGCCAATCAGAAGAAGCCAAATATAACAGTTATTGTAAGCTTGAATTCTTGAACCCTGATCTAGAGATTCTGGGTTCCTTTACTCCCCAGCAGAGTCGCCAGAGCTGTCACACCTCCTATTTACCGCTTACACGTGGTTAACCAAAAGGTGACATGTGCATAGGAGTTTTTCCAATTAAAGTGACATTATTCGAGATGGGATTAAGTATTTTATATAAGAGACTCCACTTGGGATAGGTTTGGCATTTTGGTGTCCCAAGTCACCGATTTATTTAAAATCCCAAATCAAGGAAATTTCGACTACCCAATTGGAGTCTGCGAACCAGAAATTCTTGAGTAAGGAATTATGTTGACCCAACGGAAGGTGATAGGCACTCTCGGATCCCCTGGTTCTAGTACGGACGCTTAAGCTCATTATAAGTGGATGAAATTTGATTTGCTATATCTGTTTACCTGCAATTTAGATTATTAACCGCTTTTAACATATTTTTTAGGAAAATTTGCAATGTTATTAAAACATGTCGTGACTCGCATCACATAAATGCACCCGCAATATTAGACATATTTTAATTCCATTGAGAATAGGATTTGGGTCACATAAATGCGCACCCGAATTTAGGAAGGTATTTATTAAATATGCACGCCTATAGCAACTACGTCTTTGACATTTATGGGAAGGCCGTGAAATTTGCTAAACGGTACTACCTATTTTTCTATGTGTTTAATGAATAAGGAGCCATCGCATAGTATTGGCTTGAATTTACGCGGCTCACTTTATTTTTTATAAGGACATCCTAATCCATGCTAAATTTTCTACTCTTGTGAGTGCTTAAATGCACCAATTATTTGATGTATGGACTGTGTATTGGAAAACATTATGTGTACCTTAGCCTCATTCATGGCTAATTGGACATACTGTTTCCGATTTGGGCCAGCCCAAGAGCACATATTGCTTGGCTGCGACTGTCCTAGGTTTTTAATCACTCAGCCTAGACAACATGTTGAATTACAACATTTGGGTACTTACTGGGCCTCGGGAATGATCCCAGTATTGGTTTGGACAAAAGAGTCCAGTCCTAAGTAACCATTTCGCTTCAAAATCATATGCAAAGTTGAGTATCTATACATTTAATTATTTATATATATCAAACTTGAACATTGGATATGAACCAAGTGATTCATATACTCGTCAGTCAGAGTATATGAATCTAATTTTCAAAATTCAGTTACAACTTTGGTCACAGCTTATAGATTTGAAACAAATATGAGTAATATGTTCAAATCTATACTAATTGAAAACATTACGAAGCGATTAAACTTCAACAAGTAATTAAGTTATTATTTCCTGAATCCTTTTACTTAAAGCTACGCTGACCCCATTTGAGGCATTATACGGACAAAGGTGTAGGTCTATGATTGGGTGGTTTGAAGTGGGTGAAGCAGAATTGATAGGCAAGATATCGTGCACCAGGCTATAGAAAAAGTTAATGTAATATAGGAGAGGATGAAAACTGCTCAGAGTCACTAGCAATCCTATGCGGACATTCATCGCAGAGAATTGGAATTCCAAGTAGATGATTGGATGTTCTTGAGGGTATCACCTATGAAAGGAGTCATGCGATTTGGGAAGAAAGGAAATTTAGTCCTAGATATGTTGGGCCATATCGGGTCGCCCAAAGGATAGGACATGTGGCTTATAGGCTGGAATTGCCGCCTAAAATATCATTAGTGCACCCGATGTTCCATGTGCCCATGTTAGGGAAAGTGGTTGGAGATCCATCCACCATCATGCCAGTTGAGAATATCGAGGTTAATGAGGAGTTGCCTATCTCTAGGCAAACTGATGTTGTGCTCCAAATGGTGCAAAGGCACCCCATTTTTCCCCTGAATGCTTTACTATTGTAACTCCTCAAGTTGTGAAAAACGAATTTGTACGTGTTGTGATTATTTGAGTCATATGCAAACCCTTTCGTTAAATAAATGTTTTGTTATTCATGTGATAAGTGAACGATTAATGGTAGTGTAGATTAGTAATGGTTAACTGAGATGCATATAGTATGTTGAAGTGGTTGAATTGTATGTGACTCATTGAAGTAACTAATTAATGTGCAAATGTGACAAGTGATTAAATATGTGCAAGAGTTGAAGTAATGAATTGTATATCGGTTCTAGGGATAATAGGAAGTGTATATTGGTTCTTGAACTATGTTTGTGGGACTCTGTGATAGGTAGACAAGCCAAAATACAAAGGAACCTCTGGCGAAATTTTTCTAAAAATATGGGAGTTAGTGAAACAATTTGGGAGTTTGCATATCATGTTTTCAAAGTCAACTGATTTCATAAATCCTCATTCGAGGACGAATGATTTTAAGCAGGGGAAGATGTAAGGGCCCGTGAAAATTGGTATTCAAAATCTAGTAACTCGTAGTGCCAAGCTTCGAATATGTGTTAGGAATGTGTAAAATTGTAATGATCTTGCATTTAAAAATCAAGAATCAAAGTTTTCCAGAAAAATGCTATTATACGGTCAATTAGTGGTTTGGTTATAATTGAGGTAAAAAATGCAGTCCAATATGCGGTTGTATAGTCGTCGCATATTTGACTTGGAATTTTGCAAAATGGCAGATTTGCGGTGCATTATGCGGTTGTAGATCAGTTATGCGGACCGCACTTTTGCCGCAAACCAAAACAGATTCTCGGACTCTAAGTTTTTCTAAATTTTAAACCCGACCCCTTCTTCAATAAAACACCCTAACCCCTTATTTTAACCTATTGTTTTAACAAACTAGAGAGAGGAAGAGAGGATTCTTGAGAGAGAAAGTTTTACATTCGTATATTTTTATTCTTCAAGTCACCTGGGCCGGGGAATTCAAGTAATTGTCTTCATCTCCGTTCTTGCAGATAAAATTCCCAACCTTTTTTCATTGATTTTTAGATTTAAAAAGAAAGGGGGATTCTCATGCATTGATTCTCGAAAATATATGTTGAAATGTATATGCATGTTCTTTAAAACCTAAAATCTTGTAAAAGGAATTGGGTAGAAGTAAAGATTTGCAAAATGAGTGGTTGATAACCTAAATAAGTTTGGGTCGTGTTTGTGAACTTCAATTCTAAGTTATATGTGTTGACCTGTGAACTTTATTGACGGTACTAGGCTATTGGTGAATTGAAAGTAGAAGTAAAAAAGGAAATTCGACTCCAGGTATATATGGCTAACTTTAACCTTTGTAAGGTCACCTTGTTTAGTGTACGAGTGATTGGTATGTGTCACTTATGTGAACTATTTTTGAAATCTTGTGATTGATATGCCTTGAACGTGTTGGTTAAGTATCTCGATTTGATGGTGTAAGTAAATGGCAACAAACCAAGTGTGTGTGATTATGTTTATGTTGTAAGAGCTATGTAACAAATAATGGAACGGAGTCGTAATTGATGTAACTGAAATAACTATGGTAATATCATATGTGGCTTGTCGTGAGAAATTATTTTGTGACTTGAATTGTATCTGGGTTTTTGTACATGATGGAAATGGTGTTGATGTTTATTAAACCCTTTGCGAATTGTTTCTGTTGATTATTGTGTGAAATGTGATTTATCTGGTGGGCGGGTTGCGTGATGCAACGCAAAGTTATATGGGTGGCCGAGGTAATAAGGGTGGTCGAGGTAATAATGGTGGAAAAGTGATCGAAATCACTATTGAAATGAAAATATGAAAAGGTTGTGAAAATCATTTATGTGACAAAATAATGCTGAAAGGGGAAAAGGGGAAAAGGAGATATTGTGAAACTTGTTTGGCTTTGGTTGTTCCTTTCATGTACATTTGATCATTGATTCTATTACTGTTTATTATTTGTGCATTGATTGATTTTACTTGGGGTAAAGTTTGTTCATACAGACCAGTACAATTCAAATTTATTGACGTCCCTTTTGTCGGGGGCGCTACATTCATGTTATGATTGTAGGTAGGTTCAATAGAAGGTACTCCAGTCTATCGACAGTAGCACTCCTTCACTTTCCGTCAGTTGAATTGGTGAGCCCCTTTACTCTCGGGGCCCTACGTGGCTCATGCCTCTTTTCCTTCAGAGTCTTATTTTGATGTTTGTGTAAGGCATAGCCGGAGCCTTATTACCGGCAAGTATTGTATCACCCCTTTTTTATCCTTAGAGACTCCGTAGACAGGAAATGTAGGTTGTATAACTTATGTAAATATGTATTTTGTATGTTGGGAGGTGTAAGTTGTAAATCATTCAAGTAACCATCTATGTTGTGTAATTCGCGTAAGAATGTGTTGAAATTGTAAATGGCTATTTCACTTAATTAATGAGTAGTGAAAACATGGGGTAACACGTAGGATAGATAAGGTACCCAGGTCAGCTTGACTGGGGCTACCTGGTCGAGCACCGGTCATGTCCCCCGGTTTGGGGCGTGACACCTAGCTTATGGGTCTAGCTACTCATATTTGAAGTAGAAGTACCTGAAATAGATGAAGAAAAACTCATATTAATTAATTATTAAGATAAACAACAAGATTTAATGATGAAATGGAGATAAAATTTCCCAAAATAACTAAAAACATCGAACCCACGAGCGCATATGTGTTCTGATACTATCTACTTGACCTAAAAATAGAAAAGAAGCTATTTATACTAAGTTGACAATTTTATACAAAAATGCCTCTGCGGGGTTAGTGCGGACCGTACAAAATGGACTGTAATCTGCACTAGTGCTTTGGACTTGACAAATATACTCTCTGAATCTAGGCACCGCGGACCGTACAGAATGGACTGCGGCCACAGAGACTTCTAGCGCAGTCCGCATAAAATGGACCGCGGACCGCATTGGCTTGACACTAGGAGATTTCAACTCTCTGATTCTTCTCACTGCGGACAGCAGACAATGAACTGTTGCCACGAAGAATTCTAGTGAGGTTCACATAAAATGGACCAATGACCGCATTACCTTTGTGCCTAAATATCATCTCACAGAATGTAGTGCGGCGGTGTTGGCCTTATTTTGCCTGAGCTTTGTCTTGTCTTGGTACTTGTACAAGTTTCAATCCTTTTGAGATGATCTTTGACATCTTGTCACTTTGTTGATCGAACCTGCCATTAAGCACCAACTTGTGATCCTTTTGGGACTATTTTGTATGAATTTCTAATCAAAGCATAAGTAAGAAGGAGTATAAATGCGTCAATATCCCTAGTTATCAGTTAGCATTGAGGACAATGGTAGATTTCATTTGAGGGGGTAGCCCTATTTTGATGACATTGGGTTGTACATATGACACTAGTTTCTTTTTTATTATGCTTTGCTTTTCACTTTTGATATGTACATAATTTTACCATTTTAGTTCACTTTTTGTACTTTTGCAACTTTGGTCTGTATATAAAGTTACTTTCTGATGTATATATTCGCCCTCTATGTATATTCGACTAAATACCCTCTTGTAAATATTCATTTTACTTTCTGCAGTTGTTTTTTCTTATTTCATTTCGATAGCTTCTTATTTTGAGTTTTTGCGTGCAATAAGCCTTTGGTTTTCTTAATACCACGGTTCTTTTCACAGGTGGAATTTGGGTGAACCGGGTGGCTCTTCCCAATGATGGATGGCATGACAACCTTCTTAAGGGGTTGAGTCTATTTTCTTTTTCTTTTTGTATAAATCGTAGCAAGTGAGTAGTGGTGCCTCAAGCAAAGCTTCACTTGGGCCTAACACATTTGCCTTTGATCTTATGGTCAAAAATAAATTGTTGTGTATATGATGGTGAAAGTTGTGACCTTGAAACTATGTGTTGGCCAATAATCATCAAGTGATTTTTTGGGACCATTGTGTTTCTCAAATCTTAGTTAAGGTCATTATGAGCCCCCGACTCTGTCTCTTTAGCAATCCTATAGCCTGTGTGGTGAGAATTTGAACTGCGAGTCCAAGTCCCGTACCACTAGTCTAGAACTTGCTCTAAATGTTAGTCTAGGGTAAATTCTAAGTGTCGTTCAACTTGAGAAGTGATTATAGGCTTTTCTTAATCCGAATGATATCTTGAAAACTTCCATTGCCTACCACTAGTCAACTCTTTTGAGACATAGCCCTTTTCCTTTCAAAAACTACACTACAAGTCTTTAACCATTCTAAAAAGACCCTCTCTTAACACAATATCTTCCTTATCACAAGGATAAGCATAAGTTGGGGGGAGAGACGAGGAAAGCAACAAAGTGGTAAAAGGTACAAAATGAAGAAAAGGAAAGGCAATGAAAAAGAAAAAAATCAAAAAGTAAAACAGAACGAACAATGCAGAATAAATGAAGGGATTCAATAAAAGAAAAGAAAGGAAAGGTGTGGAAAGTTTACAAAGAAAAAAAAGTTTGAAAAGAACAAGAAAGAGTGACAGTGTGTCTCTCCCCAAGAAAGAAGTAAATGACTTAAAACAATCAAGAGAATGTGAGCCAAAATAAAGCAAATGGAGTGCTTAAGGAAGATTGAACCTACTTAGACCAAATATTTCCTACCATGAACAAAAAGCTTTCACTATATCTCCATAAAACCCTATATGATATTGAGGTAAATGAATTTGTATGAGTTTGGGTTCCAAATGTATTAGAAAGAGTTTCCTTGATGGGTTGAGTCAATTCTTGATGCTGTTCTGTCGCAATAAAACTAGGGTGCTTAAAAGATTGAATATTATTAATGAATCATTTGAATTGAGGGCAATTTTTGGTCCCAGTTGATGCTAGATGAGGTCACTTTAGGTCAGCTGAATTTTCTTGATTTTACAATTGAGAAGGTGGGACTTATTTTATTCGCTTGAGAACAGGCAAAAGCTTTGTCACACCTCCTTTTTGCACTACAAACCGGCGAAGGTCGTAGTTAAGGGAGTTTTTCCAATTAAAAGACAATCGAAACGGGATTTATTTATTTAGAGATTCCAGAGTCGCCACTTGAAATAATTAATTGTGTCCCAAGTCACCGATTTAAATCCCGAATCGAGGAAGGTTTGACTCTGTTTAACAGTCCGCGAACCAGAAATGCGGATAAGGAATTCTGTTATCCCGAGGGACGGTGTTAGGCACCCTCGGATTCCATGACTCTATCACGGTCTCTTAAACTATCATAGTTGGCTTAATATCTTATTTTAATACATGTCATCCTATGGTGCTATTATAAATTATTTACCGCTTTTAATTAATAATTTTTTGGAAATTGAACGTCGTTTAAAACATGTTTTTGGATCACGTCACATGAAATGTACCTGGATCCTCAGCACATTTTATTCAACAGTTTGGGATCTGGATTTGGGTCATATGAAATGTGCACCCGAATTTAGGAAGGTGAAATAATTGAAGAACGCGCCTAAAGCGGCAAACGTGTTATTAACTTTGCAAGAGGCCGTGAAAATTCGCTAAATGGCTCGTCCCGAGTTCTAAGTATTTTAATGAAGTAATTGAAGTGGGCCATGTAATTTGTGATTTTATTTGGCACGGAGCACCTCGAATTATTTTAAAAGCCATCCTAAAGAGACTATTATTTTCTGCCAGTGATCACTTTTCAAAAGGGTTCCTGCGACTCTTACTGGGAAGGTGCTAGCGCCTGCCTATGTTTCCCGCACCTATTGAGTTTTAAACTGAGTCCCACTTCCAAGAGGGCTTGCGAATTTCAAATTGGATGTCCCTTTTAGCTCTCGGTTGTCTCTGCTGGGGTTGCTAATTAAAGTTTCGTCCCATTGTGCTCTTGCTGGGGAGAATATTTATGACGGATTATGTTCCTTTTTGAGTTGTAACTGGGTCCCATTTTCTAGGTGGGGCCTGAGATTGATCATTTGATCATACCTGACATGTGCTTGCCTTCCCATGTGGCTGACCTCCCTCAGGATCTTTCGGAATGTTTTTCCCATTTGTCAATCAAAGAACACTTGTCAGTTTGAAAAGTGGTGGTCAGCTTGCGGCATTCTTGTTGGAAGCGACCTCCCCACTATCATGTTCCATTGTGTTCAATTTTCTATGTTGATGATGAGTTGCTTGAGTTGCTCAGCTGACCCCCGAACACTTATAGCTTTACTTTTTCTCCCCCATTATTGTGTTACACTCCTAGCCCTTTTGCCAAAATTCTTACCAAGTCAATGTACTATGCCCATTTGACCCTCTAACCCTTATGGCTTTACTTTTCTCCCCATCTTTGAGTTGCGCTTTTGACCCTCTTGAAAAACTCTTGCCTCTCGAGTCAATTTTATCATCGAAGCTTTTGGTTAACTCTTCCCCTTGTTGTTTCAACCTTTGCTGTCTTTGTTACATTTTTTGGGTGTCATGTGCTTTGTCCCTTTGGGAGCTGGTAGTAAGCTTTGAAATTTCTCGCATGTTTACTTAAACAAAATGACTTTGGAGACGCGAAAGAAAATGAAATGCAATGACTCACAACTCTTTTAGGGTAAAAGAATTCCAAATTGGTCGACTTTTGAGGGGAAAAGAAAAGAAACTTAACTGAGAAGGAACAACTAGTTTTTCATGATCATGACATGCGCTTCCGCTTAGTCGACCCAGTCTGTATCGATGATCGGCCTTCGGTTGCCATGCCTTTTTTGTTGTGACCATTTTTGAACCAATTCCTTTAACCAAACCATAACTTTGCTTGACTTATGATGTTCTGAACCGATTTCCCCCAACACCCCTTTTCCAATTGATGCTTCTTGCCTCGCCTTCGCCTTATGGTGCTCATGAGGGTTTCACCAATAAAAATCTCTATTTTTAATCTCTCTCAACTCTCGTCGCCTTATGGTGCCCGGGAGGGTTTTCACTAATAAGACTCTCTCATTTTTATTATTTTCCTGATTGAACTAAAGTGTTGTCCCCAGTTATGGCCTACCTCTTTTTGCTTGTCTCAACATTTCTTAAAGACTGATCAGAAGGTCAGTCTTTGGACTGTAATGTAGGCTTTCGGCTAAGGTTAGAAAGAAAGGGGTATAAAAGGCTCAAAATAATTCCTATGGGTTCAGAATTTATAACTTTCGGAATCCAATTCATTATAACAAACACAATTTCTGTTCCAGTTTCTTGCTTGGGGCCTTTGGATTTTATTCAAATATGACCGAGCCGTGAGGTTGCATACGTATCCTTAAAAAGAATCAGGTCAAATGTAGTTCCTGCCGATTCTTTATTTTTATTTTTATTTGTCTGTTTTCCTTTTCTTTTCCTCTTTCTGTTTTTCTTTTCTTTTTTTCCTTTTTTTTCTTTTTTTATGTTTCTTTTCTTTTCTCTTTTTCTCTTTTATTTTCTTGTTCTTCTTCTTTTTTTTCATTCTTTCCATCCTTTCCATTCACTGCCTTCTCACACTTGCATTTCTGACTTTTGTTACTGATTCCGAAAGAGGGTATGAAAAGAAAGATAACTGAGGCTCAACGGGGTAGCAAAGGATAAAGTATTTAGGTAGCAGAACAAAATGTCCTCGCCACTCCAATCTTCAAAATATGCCCAATACAAGTAAGTACAATCAAACAAAGGAATCATACATAGTAACTCTTGACTGCGTCAGAATTGATTGCCATTTCTTCACATTTTCCTTCCACATCTGTCAAATATAATGCACCATTGGACAACACTCTAGTTACCACAAATGGTCTCTGTCAGTTTGGTAAACTTGCTTTTAGGATTTCTTCATGTTCTATCTGCCCCTATTTCACATGGTTCGGGCTCCAAAAGATCTCAAAGGTCCAATCTATTCTTATTTCCCTCAAGTGTCTCTGTCACTTTCAGAATTGTTACATTGCTTCATGACTAAACTAAGTTTCGTTGCTTCATGACTGAACTAACTTTTTAAGGCTAGGCTGAGAATTACGCATGCATGTCACGTCACTAGAGCCAACAGGGAAAAGAATTGTAAAAAGAAAAGAAAACTAAACCAAATGACTAGAAATAACGGAAAGTAGAAAATTGAATTAGACAGATAGCGAAAGATTTACAACAACAAAACAAGTGGAATAAATTGGGGTAACGACCCTGTAACCAACCTAGACAACACTAAACGAGTTACTACGAAAAACAAAACTAGGTAAGATAAAAGGATAGAAGGGCTTGAATCACAAGACAATATCCAAATTACAACCCTGAAAATAACCTAAACAATAGAAATGACTACAAAATAAACCACCAAAACTCCTCTCCGGATGGACGATAAATGGAGCGTCTTTCCAATTACCAAGCACGGCACATTAGCCGCTAGGTTCCGTATCAATAATACTAGGAACTTCACAAGTCTTCATCACATTGTTCTTAACAGATTGCTTTTGGGTCCCTCTCGCGGCTCGTTCTTAAGATCAACCTCTGACAGCGCTGAAAGCTCAGCAACACGTGTACCTCCAAGGCTCCCAGAAGAGTTCTCACATTCCAACATGTGCGTCTCATTATGCACAGACGATGGACTTTGGCTAGTGTCTGCTGCATCCGGATTTTGTATGACAATGTTACCTGCATCAATAAGCTTCTGAATTGCTTTCATTAGACTCCAACACTTCTCTATCCCATGCCCCGTGGCATCTGAGCAATACACACCGTTGAGAAACATCAAACTTCTTTGACTGAGGGTTTGACGTTTTTATCTGAACGGCTTCAACATGTCCAATTGCTTCAACCTTTGGAACAAGCAGGCATATGATACACCAATAGGGGTGAAAACCTTTTCTTTTTCACAAGCCTCTCATTCTTACATGCTTGCTTGGGCCAGAAACCTGATCCAATAGGTTTTCGGTATGCTTGTGGGGTTGGATAGGCATTCTGTGGAGCTGGGTACGGGGAAAGTGATGTACGATTTTGGGAGTTCTATGGAGAGAAGCAGCGTTGGGGAGGATTATCTGGTACATAAGTATATCCCCGAGGATGATGTCGAGGCTGGAAATTTTGATCGGGAAATCCTATTGGATCATCTTTTCTATTCCTCTTTCTTCTGCCGAAACATACTTGGATGTTCTGAATGTCTTTCGAACCACTCATGATTTTGCCTGACTGGATTCCCTCTTCGACTAGTTCCCCCATGTTTAACACATCATTGAAAGGTTTTCCCAAAGCCGAGATCAAATGACTGAAGTAGGATAGCTCCTGGGCTTGTAGGAAAAGCTCAACTGTTTCTTCTTCACCAATCAGGATACTGACTCGAGTAGCTTGCTCCATCCATCTGAGCCAAAACTCCCTAGAGCTTTCCTCTAGCTTCTTTTCCATATTAGATAGGGAAGCACGGTCTGGGATAACACTGGAGTTGTATTAAAAGTATCGAACAAAATCTTGAGCTATGTCACCTAATGTAGGCCATTTACCGACATCTTGACGAGTATACCAGTCCAAAGCTGCCCCATTCAGGCTTTTACTGAAATATGCTATCACCAGGTCATCTTTCTCTCCAACGCCTCTCATTTCCCTGCAATAGACCCTCAGGTGGGCTACCGGATCTCCACACCCATCATACAAGTTAAATTTTGGCACTTTGAACCCTCCGGGTAGGCAAACGTCAGGGGATACACACAGTTCTTCGCAAGCCATATTAACCTGGTCTCATATTCCTTGCTTGTTTTTCAAGGACTGTCTTATGCCTTCCAGCCTCTGGGGCATTCCATCCCGCCTTTCCTTTCCTGTAAACCTTTCACTTTCTACTCGAGGCTCGTCCCGCAGACCCTACTTGTGTGAGTTGGAAACCTTGTGGGAAACCTCTGAGGGACAGTATTGGATATCATGAGCTTTGAGTAGGTATTCATTTTTGGGGATAGTGGATATGACAGGATGCCACTTTTGGGAAAAGATATTATAAGGATGAGTGACAGAGCTACTGGGGTGGTTGGGAAAACTGTAATAAGCAAATGTATCTGGAGAGTATGGAGGATCGTTCGGAACCATGAAGGTGTTTGGAGAAGGGTAGCATCTAAGAAGCTAGGTGGTGGTGTCAGACCTCGTTTTTTCGCTTACACGTGGCTACCACAAAAGAGGACACGTGTATAAGAGTTTTTCCAATTAAAGTGACATTATTCGAAACGGGATTAATTATTTATTTCAAGAGTCACCATTTGGGATAGGTTTGGCTTTTGGTGTCCCAAGTCACCGGTTTAATTAAAATCCAAAATAGAGGAAATTTCGACTGCCTGATTAGAGTCTACTAACCAGAAATTCTTGAGTAAGGAATTCTGTTGACCCAAGGGAAGGTGTTAGGCACCCCCGGATCCCGTCGTTCTAGCACGGTCTCTTTAAACTCATTATAAGTGGCTAAAAATATGATTTGCTATACCTGTTAATCTTGCAATTTTAGATTATTACCCGCTTTTAACATCTTTTTTAGGAAAAGTTGCAATATTAGTAAAACACGTCGCGAATCACGTCACATAAATGCACCTGTAATTTTAGACATATTTTAATTCCATTGAGAATGGCATTTGGTTCACATAAATGCGCACCCAAATTTAGGAAAGTATTTTTATTAGAGTAACGCACCTAAGCAATTACGCGTTTGCAACTTTGCGAGGGCCATGGAATTTACTACATGGCTCACCTCGATTTTAAGGGTAAAGAATTGAAATTGTATTTCGGAGGGTCACAAATTATTTGTTTTACATTATACGGGGCGGGGTTTGCTAAGTTTGGCGCATTATGGCCTGAGTCTGCCTTAGACTCGTGTGGCTCCATCATTTCGGACTGTAAACCTTGGCCCATTTAGAGCTCAAATTCCTGTTAGCCCAATGCACGGCATGTGTGCCTTCATTTTGAGCTCTCAAGGAGGTATAACAGGGGTCCAAAAATATGTATTGGCACGCTAAGATGGTCTTTGTTCGAACGAATTTGACTACATATCTCGATTTTAATTAAGGCTACTGAACACTTATTGTGTGAGATTTAGTTCCTGCTTGGATTTACCAACGAACATGAGCCACTCATATAGTTCAACACATACATTGACATTTTTTAAATCCTTATTCATTGTTTGAACCATGTGGAACTGAGCGCTAAATTAAATCAAAACTTCCTTGAGAGAAAATACATGCCTCCACTTTTAGATTCATAATTCAAATTAAACTCCAACTAATGTACTAGATCCACCAACTATTATTCATACAGATTTTGAATACAAATCTTGAAATGAGACAATATAGTGCCAAATGAACATATTTTTAAGACTAGCTTAAATGAAATTGTTAACCCAAATCATCAACAGCATACTATACTCAGGACTGAGAGTACCAGTCATATATTTAAAGACATAGAGAAATAAACACAAAATATTCAACTAATGCTTAAAAGAACAATTAATTCAGTCCATTTTTCACAATAAAATTATTCATGAAATGCTTTTTATGAATTAAGACTTCAGAAATACTGAAAGTTTGATAAAACAGTAATTAGAATTTGAAACCTTCTGAATATATCACCTCTTTTTTTCTCTCGATCCCCCTTTTTCAGTGATTTCCAACCCTTTTTATAGCCAAATGTCTAGGGCAACATTACTATTTGTGTTTTAACGGAAAGTCCCTCCTTATTGCCCAATCAGTCCTCCTTTTTCTTTGCTTGGGTCTCTAAACTTTTAGAGAATTACCAAGAAGTCATAATTTAGACCCCCTAACTAGAAGATTCCAGGAATTTCTGCAAGATTACCTGGCCTAAAATATCTATACTACCCCTTTACTTATCCTAAATGACCAAAAAAACGGACCAAACCTCCCCTGTGGTCAGAAAATGACCATGGTTATTGAACTCAAAACTTTGAACTAATTTTGCAATTTTGATCCCTTTATTCATAACTTGTGAACCAAGTTTTCTACCTAGAACCTGAAAAACTCATTTTAACCCTCTATTAGAAGATTCTGATTGTTTTGTTCAGTTATTATCTAAATTCTTTCGATAACCATGTCCTACTGAGTCACTTGGGCCAATTTGACTCTAGACCCCAACCCACTCTCCTGGGTATGCATAACCTGACTTAAACTTCCCAACCCAACTTAGCGAGCCATGAGGCCTCAATGAGCAAAACCAAATGGTCTATACCTTTAGCAGATATAACAAATAGAGGAGGAAAAGGGCTTAACCACACATTCAAACGAGTAAAACAAAACTTCTATAACACAATTCACAGAATAATAAATGGTATGTATTCAAATCGAAATCATTTTCATGCTCAGGAAAACAAATCCATAAGGAAAAAGGGCAGAAGAATGGAAATGTAAATGGAAATTCCATTTATACGAGAAATGAGATCATGCACAATCAATCAAATAGGGACAAGAACCAAATACCTAATTTGAATTTGACTGCTGAATCTCTTGACCTAACCCGGGATTAAATCACTTTTAATGTTGCGCTTTCTACCGGAGAACACAATATTAAAAGCAATTAAAATCCCAGCATGATAAGTACCTTATGATTTGCCGATTAAGGTTTCGAACCAACTTTGATTTTGAATTTGAAGAACAGGGGATCGGTTTGATCTTGGTGAATGGTAGGCATGGAAAGAAGAAGTCAAGGAAATACCGGGGTGTGAACCTGAGGCCATTTTGGAAGTGGCTCCGCCGTGAGCGGCAGAGGCGACGTCCATAAAATTGACTATTCAAGGTGTTGGGGTAAGATTCAAGGATGAACACAGGTATGGTGGAGGTGGTGGTAGTGCAAGGGATTACTGGTGTTAGTTTGAGTGTTTTTCTCCACCAGCCGCCGCCGTGGACAGCGGAGCTGCCTTACTTCGATGGAATATTCGAGCAGGCCGGCGAGGATTTGAGGTGTGATTTCTATGGGGATGGAAAGGGGAGAGTGGGACGCTCTAATGGTGTGAATTTGGAGGGCATTAGGGCTACGCCGCTGCCGACGACGATTTCTGACCGGCGGCGGATGGTGGTTCTGTGACGTTTCATAAGCGATGGTGACGTTCAATCTCTGAACTATACGAGGAGGGGAGTTGTGGTATATGGGGTTATAATAGGTGTCTGGACACTTTTATTTGTTTTGAGGGAAGCTGTAAGGGCCATTGGATGGATTGTATCGGACGGTTGGGATAGCCTGGTCTTATGGTGGTCGGCGTAACAATAATGACATTTGTCGATATGCTACCGCCTGTTTACTAAGATCATCATAGATTATTAATGCGTGCATTCCGTTATCGCGGAAATATTCCCCCATGGCACACCCAGAATATGGGGCCAAAAATTGTAGAGGAGCAGGATCCGAAGCGGTGGCTGCTACAAGAATAGAATATTCCAAAGCATTCGCTAACGGTGTCGTTTGATTGTCTTTTGGTGTGTGGACTAGATCATAGGGGTGTTGGGCTAGGTCTGTGGGTCTTTTAAAATGTTAAATTGTTTGGGCCACTCAGGTCTCGCCCAATTGTGTCCAGCCTAAGTGGTTGTGCATATGTACTTGTATTTTTTTTGTCTTTTTCCTTTATTTTAATTAATCCTTAATTTTATTTAAAAACAAAAATTTCTAATTAACACAAATAAAATGCAAGAAGTTGGAATTAAACTAAAAATTGATTAAAACTGCTAGAAATATTATTTGCACACATATATATTTTATATATTAATTTGTAAAATAAACTTATTTAACAATTAAATCCTAAACAATTTAAACATGCATTAATGAACACGCACTGGCATACGTAATTGAACTAGGTCCTAAAAAATATATAAAGGGAAAATCCTAAAAATAAATATTTAAATAAAATCCTAAACTTTTGAGAGTCCTGTAGGAGCCGTTTCAACCGGGCAAAAGTCATATGCTAACAGCAGCCCCTCGTTGCACGGGAATACGAAGAGTTTTCGTGCAAAGATAAGTGAGCAAATATGAATGACTTTCATCCAATTGAATACTCCACGTGAAGCCTTTGAAAAATTCCTCACCGAACCTTGCTTCAAAGGTTGCCTACATATCCTTGGCAGTAAAGGAATCAGGTCAGTGTAGTTCTGGAAGTTGTGGTAGCTGGGGCTACCAGGGAACTGTGATTGATTGTTGTTGCTGTTTTTTTTTTTTGCTTGCTGAGCTCCTTATTACACCAAAAGAAAATCAATAGCTAATCCTATCAACTACAAGTTACAAGGTTCCTATCTATGAGTCTCTTGATGCTTGATCTTGAGTCTTGGCTATCTTTTGCGGCAGACTCCGATCTGAATCTTGATGCTCGTTAGCTGCGACTGCTGGCTCAGTCTTCAATTGTGAAATAAAGGATCTGCGGAGCTTATGACTTCAATTACTCTCTGATCAGTCTGTGTCTTTGTCTGCTTCATCATTTTGCATTCACTTCTTTTGTCCTTTTTTTCTTTTCTTTTGTTCTGAAATGACACTCATGCTTTCAGTTATTCTGGATCTTGTGCCTTAAGGTGAAACCTGCTCAGACAGCAACACAAACGAACGAACGAAATTTTCTGCCCCAGTTTTCACTGGAAAATTTTGTGAATTATTTGCAACACACGTCTATGCTACCTTTTACTGAAAATGATAAAAATCAAAATTGTGTGTCCCTTGGGAAATGGTCAGGTTATGCAAGGAAAGAGAGGGGTTCCTACTAGGGATAAGATGAGAATTCACGGGTTATGTCGGGACAGGAATGAAAAGGGATCTCTGTGGGGATGAAAAGAAAAGATTTTCAGGTTATGCCGGGATAGGAAAGTTCCTGCTGAGGATAGAAGGAGGGTCATGGATTATGAAGAAATTCTTGGGTTATGCCAGGGGATCCATGGGTTATGCCAGGATGAATGAAAAATTCCTAGGTTATGCTAGGGGAGTCCGCGGGTTATGCCGGGATTGAAGGGCGATCCTGGGTTATGCCAGGGGAATCCACCCGTTTGCCGGGATTTGGGACCAATGAGAAATCCTAGGTTATGCTAAGGAGATCCGCGAGTTACGCCGGGATTGGAAAGAGATCATGGGTTATGACAGGGGAATCCGCAGGTTATGTCGGGATGAAAGGAGATCTTGAGTTATGTCAGGGGAATCCACGGGTTATGCCGGGATGAATGAAAAATCCTAGTTTATGCTAGGGAGATCTGCGGGTTATGCCGGGATAGGAAGGACATCCTGTGTTATGCCAGGGGAATCCGCGGGTTATGCCGGGATGGAAGGAGATCCTGCATTATGTCAGGGGAATCCACGGGTTATGCCGGGATGAAGAGATCCTGGGTTATGCCAGGGGAATCCGCGGGTTATGCCGGGATGAAAAGAGATCCTGAGTTATGTTAAGGGAATCCACGGGCTATGCCAGGATGAATGAGAAATCCTAGGTTATGCTAGGGAGATCCGCGGGTTATGCCGGGATTGGAAGGAGATCGTGGGTTATGCCAGGGGAATCCACGGGTTATGCCGAGATGAATGAAAAATTCTAGGTTATGATAAGAGAAAGAAAGGCAATGGAGGACCGCAGAGATCCTTTTGTCTATGCTGGGGATGGAGGAGGAAAGGAACAACCCTTAGGTTATGCTAAGGGTAGGGGAGCGTTAGCTCCTAGACTACGCTGGGGAATAGAAAGTGTAGGGAGGGTATCCTCAGGTTATGCTAGGGATATGGAGGGAAACTTGCTCGGTTTATGCTGGAGGGGGTGAAATTCAATCCTTAGGCAATGTCTAGGAAACCCACAAGCTACACGTCCCGTGTCATGCTTATTTACGAGCTTGCAGGTGAAAAGAAGAATTTCCTTTTGTTATTGACGCAACACCATCCTTCATTCCTTATGCCCATCCTTCGATTGTTTTTGCCCTATGTTCCTTTTGTTTTTCTAGGTTGCACCTACATCTTTTAGTTCAGAAACAAAACAAACTCTTAGTTTGAACAGTGATTGGTTTTGCGGCCTTGTCACGCTTGATTTCCACTTCCTTTGTGTTCAAAAGTGAAACTTTGACTTTCAATCCTTGCTTTGTTGATGGACCGGGGGTCCTCATTTCGGATTGGTCTTTGTTTCTCGGGCCTTGGGTTTTGAGTTTTTTCCCGCCTTTGATTTCGGGCTTATTTTTGGGACTTTTGATAAGAATCAACATCCTGTTTGGCTTAAAAACCCCTCTGATTTTGCTTCACCTTCTTGCCTCTTTGACTTTGAATTTCCATTCTTTTATTTCCTTACTTTTGGGATGTTAAATGTCATGGTCAAATGGGATTGGCTAAGCATGCTTGACGATGTCGGCCATTCCCTTAATTCTTGCCAGGAGCAAACCGCGAAGCCGACCTGCTACCTTTCTTAAGGAATGGTCAGGACATCAAAATTAAAATGGAAAGGAGTGAAGTATGAATTTAGAGAGGTATGTTCTTTTGAAGGAAAAGAGGGAACTTATCTGGAAATATAAGCCGGCTTTAAATGGCGACGACATGCTTCTTGGACTGGGTACCGGGCCCAAATCCATTTCTGCTTCTAACTTCAACTTTCCAAAACCAAAGAAACTTGTTCAAGCCTGGGCAGCCATAATTCCTCTCTTCGGTCGACGGCGCCCTTTGCGGGTTTTCTCCAATCGGCCTCTCTCATTTCTCTTCTCTCGTTGCCTGATAGCGCTCTTTGCGAGTTTTCGCTAAACGGTCTCTCTCATTATTGTTTTTATCTGCTTGCTGTCGCCCTATGGTGCTCGGAGGTTTTCACCAATAAGACTCTCTCAATTATTTCTCTCACATATTTGATTGGTGCCGAATTCCAAGAATGATATTTTTTCGTCCCTAGAGATCTATAACTTTAAAACCATTCGGACGGATTTGTAACCGAACCAATACATTTCTGCCCCAGTTTTGATTCTCTTGGGTAAATGGGGTTTTTATTTTGATGTTACAGAACCTCAGGGAGAGGCTGCCTACGTATCCTTTCGGAATCAAGTCAGACATAGTTCAGGAAATTTGGTCCTAAACTAATTTTGTTTGTATTCTCTTTTCTTTTCTTTTTTGCATTTTCTTATCTTTTTCTTTTCTTTTTTTTTTTGAACAGCATTTCCGGGTTACAAAGAGGGAGGGGAGAGCAAAACCTTCGTCATCTCAATCCACCGGGGTCATTGTTGCAGAGGATTTAAACATAATACCTCTTTATGGCGTCTGCATCTACCGTTGCCTCGGGCTCATCTCCTTCAACGTCACCCAAGTACAAGGCTCCTCTAGGCAATATGTTTCTGATCATGTATGGGCCTTTTTAATTTGGGGCGAATTTTCCTTTGGCTTCCTGAAGATGGGGAAGTATCTGTCTCAAAACCAGCTGCCCGACTTCGAAATTCCTAGGGCGCACTTTCTTGTTGTAGGCACGGGCCATTCTTTGTTGGTACAACTGCCCGTGGCATACCGCGGCTATTCGTTTTTTTCATTAATTAATGCCAGTTGCTCCAAACGGGTTTTGACCCATTCACTATCTTCGATTTCTGCTTCGACAATCACTCGGAGCGAAGGGATTTCCACCTCGGCAGGTATAACAGCCGCAGTTCCATAGACCAGCAAATAGGGAGTTGCTCCTACAGATGTACGTACTGTAGTACGATATCCCATTAGTGCGAAAGGCAACTTTTCATGCCATTGCCTCGAGCTTTGAATCATTTTCCTCAAGATCTTTTTGATGTTTTTGTTGGCTGCTTCGACGACACCGTTAGCTTTAGGCCGGTAGGGAGTGGAGTTTCTATGTGTTATTTTGAAGTTTTCACATATCTCTCCCATCAGTTGACTGTTTAGGTTAGCTGCATTGTCTATAATGATGACAGCGGGAATCCCGAAGCGAAAAATGATGTTGGAATGCACAAATTCCACTACTTTCTTGGTAACAGACTTGAGGGTGATGGCCTCAACCCATTTTGTGAAGTAGTCAATAGAGACCAATATAAATCTGTGCACATTTGAGGCTTTTGGCTCGACTGTCCCAATGACGTCCATACCCCAAGCGGCGAATGGCCAAGGTGCGGACATAGGATGCAACTCATTTGGTGGTGCATGAATCAAATCACCGTGCACCTGGCATTGATGACATTTCCGCGCAAAGCTGAAGCAGTCTTTCTCTATGGTCATCCAATAATAACCAGCTCGCAGTATCTTCTTTGCTAGTACATAGCCGTTCATGTGGGGCCCACACACGCCCGCATGTACTTCGTGCATAATTCTCCCGGCTTTTTCGCCATCCACACATCTCAAGAAATTAAGATATGGAGTCCTTTTATACAAAGTGTCACCACTTAAGAAGAAATTGCTCGCATGTCATCGATGATTTTCTTTTGTTCTCTGGTGGCTTGCTCAGGGTACTCCTGCGTTTTTAGGAATCTCAAGATGTCGTAATACCAAGGTTGTGGGCTAGGCTCTGCTTCGGTTGCATTGAAATACCCGTGTCTTTCTTTGATTTGGATTCGTAAATGGTCAACATAGGTATTCCCAGGGTATGGCAGCATGGAAGCCAATGTTGCAAGTGCATCTGCTAACTCATTGTGGCAACGGGGAATGTACCTGAACCGTACCAACCTGAACCATTTGTTAAGGTCTTCGACATGCTGTCTATATGGGAGGAGCTTAATTTCCCTTGTCTCCCATTCTCATTGAGCTTGTCGGATGGTTAGGTCAGAATCTCCCATGATTAGCAACTCTTCGACATCTTGGTTAATAGCCATGTTCATGCCCATAATGCAACCTTTATATTCAGCTGTATTATTGGTGCAAAAGAAACGACGTCTGGCTGTAGCTGGATAATGCTGGCCTGTGGGTGAGATTAAAATCGCCCCAATCCCTATGCCCTTTGCGTTTGAGACTCCGTCGAAGAACATTTTCCAGACGGGGGTGTCCTTAGCTGCTATTTCCAATGAGTGCAGTTCTTCGTCTGGGAAGTAAGTGTTTAAAGGCTGATATTCATCATTAACGAGGTTCTCTTCCAGATGATCTGCCAATGCTTGAACTTTCATCACCGTACGAGTGACATAAACAATGTCGAACTCGGTGAGCAAGATCTACCGTTTAGCCAGTCGCCTTGTGGGCATTCTTTTTGAAATATGCACCTTAGTGGATCCAGCCTTGTTATGAGGTACGTGGTATGGGCTTGCAGATAATGCCTTAATTTCTGAGCTACCCATGTCAAGGCGCAACACGTTCTCTCTAACAATGTGTACTTGGCCTCGTAGCCGGTAAACCTTTTGCTCAAATAATAAATGGCATGGTCTTTCTTTTCCGTGGTGTCATGCTTCCCGAGAATAAAATGGAAAGAGCCTTCCAAGATTGTCAGATAGAGAAACAATGGCCTTCCTGGTTCTGGCGGAACTAAAACTGGTGGATTGAACAAGTATTGTTTGATTTTATCAACAGCTTCCTGACACTCAACTGTCCACTTAATTGACGTATCCTTCTTCAGCAGCTTGAATATAGGCTCATATGTTGAAGTCAATTGGGCTATGAACCAGCTGACGTAATTCAATCTTCCCAATAAACTCATTACATCCTTTTTGGTCTTTGGCTGGGGCAGCTCCCGAATGGATTTGATCTTGGTTAGATCCAATTCAATGCCTCTTCAACTGATGATGAACCCCAGAAGTTTGCCCGATGGGACTCCAAATGCGCATTTTGCTGGATTTAGTTTCAAATTATATTTGCAGAGCCTTTCGAAGAATTTCCTTAGATGCTTTACATGATCTCCTTGCGTCTTGGATTTGATAATCACATCATCGACATACACCTCTATCTCTAGATGAATCATGTCGTGGAAGATGGTGGTCATAGCTCTCATGTATGTTGCCCCGGCGTTTTTCAATCCAAAAGGCACAACTCTATAACAATACATTCCCCAAGGTGTGGTAAAGGCGGTTTTCTCAACATCTTCCTCGTCCATCAGCACTTGGTGGTACCTTGCGTAGCAGTCTACGAAGGATTGGATCTCGTGCTTGGTACAGTTATCGACAAGGATGTGGATGTTGGGAAGAGGGAAATTATCCTTGGGCTCGCCTCGTTCAAATCTCTATAATCCACACACACCCGAGTTTTCCCGTCCTTCTTCGGAACTGGGACCACATTGGCCAGCCATGTGGTGTACCGAACTACCCGGATCAACCCTGCTTCAAGTTGTTTTGTAATCTCCTCTTTGATTTTGTCGTAGACATTAGGCTTGAACTTTCTTTGCTTTTGTTAGATTGGGGAACATCCGGAGTTTGTAGGCAACTTATGAACCACCAAATCCATACATAAACCAGGCATGTCGTCATAGGACCACGCAAATACGTCTTTGAATTCCAGCAGGAGTTGCACCAATGAATCACGCATTTCTTTATTTACGTGGATGCTTATCTTAGTTTCTTTGATTTCATCAAGATTTCCAAGGTTAACCGGTTCGAAGTCATTTAAGTTAGTCTTAGGTTTGTTGTCAAAGTGCTCCAATTCTTGAATGATTTCCCTAAAAGCCTCTTCTTCATTGTATTCCGGTTCCTGGTTCATTATTTCACATACAGGTAGCGAGTTTGGGTCGTGGCAAGAAGTCTGCGAGCATGTCGTTTTATTTAAATCCGCATTATTGGGACTTAAGAAAATATGAAAAATAAAAAAATCAGAGAAGGTAAAGAAGTGTGAATGACAAAATATTGATTTTATTCCTTCGAATTTGAAAGATAACAGGGTTTACAATTGATATTTAAAGAGCTTAAAGAAAAACAAATAACCGAATTGTACCCTGAAATAGCTCGTAATGTGGGAAGAGGTAGCAAGGCGAGACTACCGGGTCTCCCACTTGACCGGAAAAGGTGTGGCCTTCCAATTTTGAAGTTTGGCATTTGGCCCCATATACAGCACTTCGGCGACACTTGAACCTTCTCCCGATTGGACCATGTTTACTTCATAGAGCAACTCTCTCATAGCCCCGCAGATCTCATCAATTTCTTCTGCCGTGAAGGTTTCTTCTTCCTCCTCTTCATTGTACTTTGGTTTTATTAAGATTTTGTAAAAGTGAGGTAGGGGTCGTGGTAAGTCCCATCCTTGGCGCTTTCTGCGATTAGCCCAGGTGATACCTTCCGAGGTTGGATGAAATGCCAATCCAAAGAACTTTTCTGTGGCAGGCAAGGCGACTGGCTCGGTTATGCCTTGTAGGGAGCTTCCGAGTCCCTTGCCTGGCTTGAAGCCTTGGCGCATCATTTCCTTTGCTACCATAATTGAAGCATTTGACACAAAAAGCTGGGGGAGCGGCTTGCCTTCTTCATGCTGATCAGCTACTACAACTTCAAAAGCTTGATAGACTATGTTTTCACTCCCTTCCTTGGCTTCTAAACAAAGAACGGAGGAGTCCCGGTAAATCGATTGTTCGTCCTCTCCATGAACTACAATCTCCTGATTTTCATACTCAAATTTCAGCATTTGGTGCAGGGTTGAAGGCACTGCCCATGCTGCATGAATCCACGGCCTTCCTAGGAGGTAGTTGTAGGAGGTGTCCATGTCCAACACCTGGAATGTTACTTCGTAGTCGACTGGACCAATAGTGAGAACCAAATCGATTTCCCCTATGATATACCTTTTTATTCCATCGAAGGCTCGGACACATACATTGTTAGGACGAATCCTCCATGTCCTGATCTCCATTCTCTTCAAGGTAGATAGTGGGCATATGTCTATTACGAAAACTACATCGACCATCACTCTCTTGACATAATATACCTCACACTTGACAGTGAGGTGCAAAGCCTTGTTGTGAGCATCTCCCTCCGGTGGTATATCATTCTTACTGAACGACACCTTGTTAATGGCAAAGAATCTCTCCGCTATCTTCTCTAGCTGCTCTACAAAGGTCTCATCTGGTACATATGCTTCGTTCAGAGTTTTAGCCAACACCTGCTGATGCTCGGAGATTTCATCAAGAGTGACTGTAAAGAAATCGGCTCAGGGTATTTTCGGAGCTGATCTACCACTTCGTACTCCGGCATTTTCATTTTCTTGAAGAAAGCTTCTGCTTCCTCACCATTCACCGGCCACTTTGGCGGAAATCGCCGTTTGGTAGCGGCATTCACCTCTTCCATGTCTGAGTATTTCATTGTGGGATAATCTTTTTGAGCTTCCCCGAGGACTTCTTTGCCCTTATATGAGACAATGGTGATAATTCCAAGGGACGGCTAAGGGGTTGGTCATGGGCTTCTGTGGCGCGCGACCACTAACCACGGGCTCAGTCATCACCGTGGTTTAATTGATCCACGTACCACATAGGCTTTCTTGGGTATATACATGGTTTTGTTCAGCTCGAACCTTTTTGGAGGGCTTAAAGTGGGCTACTTTTCTTTGCGCCCTCGTGAGATGTAATGTATTGTTTCCTTGGTAGGGGTCGTCTCAGCTTCGACCTCAGCCTTCTTTTCTGCTTCAGGGCATTTGGCTTCATTCATTTTCTTTTCTTTCGTATTCATTGGGATGACTTTTGGTTTTCTATCTACCTCGGCGATAGCTATGATGGCTTTCAGAGAGGGATCAAATTCTTTGTCCTCGCATATCATTTTGATGACCAGCCCGTTGTTGTGGGCAGGCAACGGGTTGTCAATTACATTTGGGACCTCGTCATCCCTTATAACTATCTTCATTTGATCAATCAGGTCCTCCACTGCTCGTTTTAAGGTCCAGCAATTTTCAGTATCATGTCCCTTTGCCCCAGAGTGGTAGGCACAATGTACGCCCCTTTGGTAAGAAGGGATTCAGGATTCTGTCTGTTTGGGGGTACAGGCTGGAGGAGACCCATGCGGACTAGCTTTGGGAATATGCTGACATAGGATTCTCCTATTGAGCTGAAGTTCTGTCTTCGGGGTGGCTCCCGGGGACGATAATTATTTTGCTGGGGGCGGGGATTGTAATGATTCTGAGGGAGGTGATTTCATGGAGCTTGATTTCTATTGTTTTGCTATTGAGGTCGGTTGAAGGACTGAGCGTTCATAATCGAGTAGGGTTGAGGGACACAGTGCATTTCTCGGTGAGGATAGTAATGTTGAGGTGCTCTTTCAGAGAATGCATGCTTGTGAGTATGTTGTTTCCTCATCCCGGAGGATGCCATGGATGCTTCTTCTTATTCTTGTTCCTTGGGATTCCTCGTGTCCCTCCTTGTATGGCCTAGGAAGTGGCTCTTATGGCAGGTTGACTTAGAATCCTCCCTTTTTGAGGCCATTCTCCACCATTTCCCTAATCTTTATTGCTTCTGTGAATGGTTTGCCCATTACGGACATCATGTTCTGAAAATAGTCTGCCTCTTGTGCCTGCAGGAAGACGGTGACCATTTCTATTTTGTCCATATGAGGCTTCACTCTCGGGGCTTGCTCTCGCCATTTAATGGCATACTCTCTAATGCTTTCAGCAGGTTTCTTCTTCAGGTTGCCTAAGGAATGTTAGAATATACGCTTAACGCTAGAGGGGGGGTGAATAGCGTTATAATAAAAAAACAGCGTAAACTTGCGGAATTTAAAAATTGCAGGAATGAAATAAGTGCGATAAGTAAATAATAAGGAACGAACACACCGATGTTATCCTGGTTCACCACCACCCGTGGCTAGTCCAGTCCCCGAGAGACTCTCTCGATATTTCCACTAACTTCGTTAAGCTTCCGGGTGCTTAACAAACCGTTACAAACTGAGAACTTGAGTCACACAAGCCTCAACAACCTTTGCTCGAAGATACAACACTTCAAGACTTCAACCAAAGGAATCACAACGTTCCTTCTTACAATACAAGGGATTAACACTTCTCTTCAAGTGTATAAAAACACTTTGCACTCAAAACAAGACTCTCCTTAAGAGTAGATATGAGTAAAATAAATACGCTCAAGAATGCAACAACTTTCGTCAAGAATTTGGCTCTCAAAAACTTATGTAATGAATAGAAAAATGATGAATAAGAGAGTATGCAAGCTTTAGCAATAATATGATCAGTTGTTGTGTTTAGAAGACTGATTTGAAGATGTATTTATAGTGTCAAAAACATGCATAACCGTTGCCTAATTGCCAATTAAGAATTGCTGATTTTGTGCTACGACAATCGATTGTCTAATTGGCACAATCGATTGTTTTCCAATCGTTCCAAAAATCATTCCCAGATTTTACACAGCATAATCGATTATCTAAGACGTATAATCGATTACTGGCAACGTTCAAAAAATCTTTTTCAGATTTTACTTCAAACAATCGATTATCAGAAATATACAATCGATTACTTGGCAACGTTCAAAAATCTTTTTCAGATTTTACTTCAAACAATCGATTATTAAAATCCTATAATCGATTATCTGACGGAGTTTGAAAATATTTTGGCAACGGTCATTTACATAATCGATTATGCTATATGGACAATCGATTATTTTTCAGTCTTGAAAAATCTAATAGACACTGCCTCAACACAATCGATTGTCATAAGGTTCACAATTGATTATTTTGTAGCTTTGAAAAATCTGATAGACACTATCTCAACACAATCGATTGTCATAAGGTACAAAATCGATTGTCATGCAGATTTAAAACATCTGATGGACATTGCCTCAACATAATCGATTGTCATAAGGTACACAATCGATTGTCTTGCAGCTACCTTAACATAATCGATTATCATAAGTACATAATCGATTATCTTTGTCCAGATTTTAGAGGCATGTTTAAAAATCATTTTGCTAAAATAAATATGCATGATTTAAAATCATTTTGCTCTAAATTAAATATGCATGATTTGATAAAAATGTTTTTACGAGAGAAACCAAGTCTTGAGTTAAATTGTCGGATCAATATCACAATTAAAGAGCGACTCATATATAACTTTGTTTAATCTTGATCTTTGTTTGTCTTGTGCTTGAACTTCGTTACGTGACATTTGCGCGCTTGTGCTTGGACCTCGTCATATGTCAATTGCGCATCGTTTTTTCATTTATCAAAACCTACAAATATGAACACACGTTTAGTTTAGTGCCTTGAGAACGTGTTTCAACAATTTCCCCCTTTTTGATAATGGCAAACCTTAATCGGGATATGCATATTAGGTAATTCATAATGACGATCCAAGACAAGTATATATATATATATATATATATATATATATATATATATATATATATATATATATATGCAATTAGTTCCCCCTCAACATATGAATTCCCCCTCAATTTATGCCAATAAGTATTAAGTGCATAGCCCTTATTCTTCCCCCTTTTGACATTAGCAAAATAATTGGTAAATAACTTGTTTATTGATTAATCAAAAATTTCAACTTCATAAAAGGGATAATAAAGCAAATAATGTCAACATAATCGATTATAGATACTTGATAATCGATTATATACTAAAGAAAAATTGATTATTCTAAAGAGGAATCGATTATTCTGCACCAGTCTTTATAATTCCCCCTACTTTTAGGGCGATACCTGCAAAAATACGTTAGACGCCTCCGACGCTCAAGTTAGTAATCATGTGAAAGGGAAAATGCAATGCATGACTTAGATCAATGTGGAGTCAAGAATCCCGAGTTCACTACGAATTCGGAAGAAGGACTCTTTCTCTAAAGGTTTTGTGAAGATGTCGGCCAATTGATCTTTGGTTTCAACAAATTCAATTTCGACATCACCTTTGAGAACGTGATCTCTTATAAAATGATGCCTAATTTCAATGTGTTTTGTTCTTGAATGAAGAACGGGGTTCTTCATCAAGCATATGGCGCTAGTATTATCACATCTAAGAGGGATATGATCGATACTTAGGCCATAGTCCAAGAGTTTCTGTTTCATCTAAAGAATTTGAGCGCAACAACTCCCCGCGGCTACATATTCAGCCTCGGTTGTGGACAACGCAACACTTACTTGTTTCTTGCTAAACCAAGAAACTAGAGAGCTACCGAGCAAATGGCAAGTGCCACTAGTGCTCTTGCGGTCCAATTTGCATCCAGCGAAATCGGAATCGGAATAGCCAACAAGTTGGCATGAAGAACCTTTGGGGTACCATAGACCCACATTTACAGTACCAACAGGATACTTCAATATCCGTTTCACCGCAGTTAGGTGAGACTCCTTAGGACATGATTGATAAAGAGCGCATAAGCACACGCTAAACATGATGTCCGGTCTACTAGCAGTAAGATAAAGGAGAGATCCAATCATACCTCGATACTTCTTGGTGTCGACTTCCTTACCTTTCCCGTCTTTGTCTAGATGGTCGGATGTGCTCATGGGAGTGTCCATTGCTTTTGCGTTGCTCATTTCAAATCGTTTTAGCAATTCTTTGCAATATTTAGCTTGACAAATGAAGGTTCCTTCTTTCATTTGCTTTACTTGCAGCCCCAAAAAGAAGGTTAGCTCACCCATCATAGACATTTCAAATTCGCTTGTCATTAAATCAGAAAATTCCTTGCACAAAGCATTGTTAGTAGCACCAAAAATAATATCATCCACATAGATTTGAACTAATAAAATATCATTGTTTTTATGCTTAACAAATAGAGCGGTATCAACTTTCCCCCTAATGAATTCATTTTCCAAAAGAAATTTGCTCAATCGTTCATACCAAGCTCGGGAAGCTTGTTTGAGACCATAAAGCGCCTTTTTAAGTTTGAAAACATGATTGGGAGATTTAATATCTTCAAAGCCCGGGGGTTGTTCTACATAAACTTCTTCTTGAATAACACCATTTAGAAAAGCACTTTTTACATCCATTTGATATAAATTGAAATTCATAGAAGAGGCAAAAGCAAGCAATAAACGAATAGCTTCTAACCTTGCTACGGGTGCATATGTTTCTTCATAATCAATTCCCTCTTCTTGCTTATAGACTTTTGCTACAAGCCTAGCTTTGTTTCTAGTGATTACGCCATTTTTATCTAGTTTGTTTCGAAAAACCCATTTCGTACCAATTATGGTATGATTTTCGGGTCTTGGCACCAAATCCCAAACATCATTTTGTTTGAATTGGTTAAGCTCCTCTTGCATTGCCAAGGTCCAAAATTCATCCCCAATTGCTTCGGAGATGGTTGAAGGTTCAATTTGAGAAACGAAAGCAGTATGTCCTAAGGTGTTCTTAAGAGTGTTTCGAGTACTTACCTGTTGTTCAATGTCGCCAATTACCTATTCGAGAGGATGGTCTTTGATTGTCCTCTATGCGTTAGGCAGTTTCGTTTCTTTTTCTAGTTGTGGCGCTTCCTCCGATAATTGTTCCAAGATTTCATCTCGAATTTCCTTAGGAGTTTCCTCTTGTACTTTGTCTTGAGGACTCATTGAGTTTAAACTACCTGCAAGTTCAAAACCAGAATCCTTTCTCGCCAAGCGAGCATTATTTTCGTAAAACACAATATGAGGGGATTCCTCCACAGTTTCGGTTCTATTATTGAATACTCTATATGCTTTGCTACGTGAAGAATAAACAATAAAAATTCCTTCATCGGATTTGGCATCAAACTTTCCCAAATTATCTTTACCATTGTTATGAATAAAACATTTACAACCGAATACTCTAAGATGGGAGATATTTGGTTTCCTTCCCTTGTAGAGTTCATAGGGAGTTTTCATGAGTATTGGCCTTATGACTACTCTGTTTAAAATGTAGCATGCGGTACTCACGGCATCCGCCAAAAAATGTTTGGGAATCTTAGCCTCATCGAGCATGGTTCTAGCCATCTCTTCGAGACACCTATTTTTCCTTTCCACCACTCCATTTTGTTGTGGTGTGCGTGGAGCAGAGAAGGTGTGCTCGATACCGAGTTCGTCACAAAAATCCGCGAAGAGATTGTGATCAAACTCTCCCCCATGATCGCTTCTTATTGAAGTGACGGTTGTGTCCTTTTCATTTTGAACACGTTTAAGAAAACATTTAAAATTATGAAAAGCTTCACTTTTATGAGCAAGAAATAGTGTCCATGTAAATTTAGAATAATCATCAACAATAACAAAAGCATAGCGATTTCTACCAAGACTTTCAATGCGAGATGGTCCAAAAAGGTCCATGTGAAGAAGTTGCAATGGTCTAGTAGTTGAAACAATATTTTTCAATTTAAAAGATGCTTTTGTTTGCTTCCCTTTTTGACAAGAATCGCAAATGGAGTCTTTTTCAAATTTCAAATTTGGAAGACCAATAACTAAATTTTGTGAAACCAATTTGTTTAAAAGATGCATGTTGATGTGAGCTACTCTACGATGCCATAACCACATATCATCTTCTTTGCTCATAAGAAAATTCACATACTCAGATGAAGAATTTGCGAGATCAACCATATAGATGTTATCCATTCTAAAACCACGAAGGATAATTTTAAAATCGCTACGGCGAAAAACTAAGCATTCATCCGAATCAAATAAAACAAGATTTCCCTTGTCACATAATTGACTTATGCTCAAGAGATTATGTTTTAGACCTTTAACTAGCAATATATGCTTAATGGAAGAAGGTTCATCCTTACCGACCGATCCAATGCCGATAATTTTTCCCTTGTTGTTATCTCCAAAAATAACGCTTCCTCCTTCCTTGTGTTCTAGTTGAAGGAACTTGGATTCGTCTCCGGTCATGTGTTTGGAGCATCCACTATTAAGGTACCAAAGTACACTTGATCCCTTCAAACATACCTACAAGACAAATTAATGAGTCTTTGGTACCCAAGCCGTTTTGGGTCCTTGAGAGTTAGGTGTAACATGCTGTTGTGCTTGACATGCAGTTAAGTGTCTATGTCTAGTGAAGCAAGAAGGAGCAATATGTCCAATTTGATTGCAATAATGACAAATGACATTAGGATTATGCATTCGTCTAGGTTGATAGTAGTTGGACGGACAAAATTTGTTTACTCTATTTTCGACAATATGACTATTGCGCATTTCATGAAAATCATTTCTCCTACTATTTGTTCTAGGATATGCAGCATTTCTAGAATAGTTATTTCTAGGTTGAAAGCCATTTCTAGGTGTCCTAAAATGTTCAACGTTTCTTCTAGTGTTTGGTCTAGGATATGCATCATTTCTAGAATAGTTATTTCTAGGTTGAAGGCCATTTCTAGGTGTCCTAAAATGTTCAAAGTTTCTTCTAGTGTTTGGTCTATCATGCATGTTGATTCTAGGATTGTTATCTCTAGGATGAACATTTGTTTTATTTGTCCTAGGTTGAGCCTTAGGTGGTTGGGGTTTGGCTTCAACTTTTTCTTTAGGCTCGTTTTTAAAACCTATCCCATGTTTGGTCGATTTCAAATTAACAAGAACTTCATTCAAATTTTTATGAGAAGAATTGAACTTATCTAAGGTGCCCTTAAGTCTTTCTACCTCATCTTTTAGGTGCATGCAAGAAGTACAATTTTTACTAGAACTCTCGGGTTTGTCGACGCTTCTTTTGCCGAAAAAATTGTTTTCTTCTTTCAACTTCTCATTTTCCAAAATCAGTTTTTCCAAATCCTTTTCTTTCCAGGAGAGTTGTTTTTCAAAATCTTTTTCTTTCAAAGAAGCATTTTCCTTAATGTTCTTAACAGTTTTGGAAGCTTTAATGAATTCACTATACAACTCATCAAAGGCATTTTGCATTTCCTCAAGAGAATAGAAGTTTTTGGAAGAAATTTGACATACCTCTTCTTGATTGTTTTCGTGAGCCATGAGACAAAGATTTGTGGTTTCGTCTTCTTCTTCCTCACTCGACTCGTCTCCGGTGTCGCCTCCCCAAGATATGTATGCTCGTTGTTTCTTGAAGGGTTTCTTCTCCTTTTTGACATTTGGGCAATTTGATTTAATGTGCCCGATTTCTCTGCACCCATAGAACTTTACTTGATCTCCTTGTTGTTTGCCTTTTCGTTCATACTCTTTTCGCATGAACTTTTGAAATCTCTTAATAACGAGTCCGAACTCGTTATCTCCGTCCTCGTTATTTTGAGGTTGGCTTGTGCTTGCCTTGAGGGCGATTCTTTGTTTCCTTTGATCATTAACAAGAGGGTTAAGTATAGTAGATTCATAAGTTATAAGATTACCTCTTAATCCGTCGATGGTGACATTTGAAATGCCAATAGACTCTTGAATCGCGTCGGCCTTGGAGCGCCATTCCGGAGTGAGACTTCGGAGAATTTTTTGGACAAGTTCCTTATCCGTGAAGGTCTTCTTAAGAGCATGTAAGTCATTAACGATTTTTAAAAATTGTTCGAACATGTCATTGACCCTTTCGTCTTCCTTCATGTGAAACAGTTCATATGCATGGGTTAGAAAATCAACTTTAGCCTCTCTTACCTGGTCTGTACCTTCGTACGTGATTTCCAGCTTATCCCACATTTGCTTCACTGTTGTGCAACATGATATTTTTCTGTAATCATCAGCGTTTACAGCACAATATAATAAGTTGATGGCTTTAGCATTGTTCTGCACTTTTCGGATATCATCCGCATCGTATTCATCTTCGGATTTTGGAACCCATTCATTTTCAACCTTTTTGGTTGGAATTTGTTCTCCCTTCATTATAACCTTCCATAGATGAAAATTATTCGATTGAATGAATATTCTCATCCTCTCCTTCCAGTACGTATAGTTTGTGCCATCGAATAGTGGTGGTCGGGTGGAGTATTGTCCTTCACCTATTCCTGCAAAAGAATCACGAGTAGAAGCCATGGATTGTTTCTCTCAAACGGTTAAGTTTTTCAGAGAGTTGGGCTCTGATACCAATTGTTAGAATATACGCTTAACGCTAGAGGGGGGGTGAATAGCGTTATAATAAAAAAACAGCGTAAACTTGCGGAATTTAAAAATTGCAGGAATGAAATAAGTGCGATAAGTAAATAATAAGGAATGAACGCACCGATGTTATCCTGGTTCACCACAACCCGTGGCTAGTCTAGTCCCCGAGAGACTCTCTCGAGATTTCCACTAACTTCGTTAAGCTTACGGGTGCTTAACAAACCGTTACAAACTGAGAACTTGAGTCACACAAGCCTCAACAACCTTTGCTCGAAGATACAACACTTCAAGACTTCAACCAAAGGAATCACAACGTTCCTTCTAACAATACAAGGGATTAACACTTCCCTTCAAGTGTATAAAAACACTTTGCACTCAAAACAAGACTCTCCTTAAGAGTAGATATGAGTAAAAATAAATACGCTCAAGAACGCAACAACTTTCGTCGAGAATTTGGCTCTCAAAAACTTATGTAATGAATAGAAAATGATGAATAAGAGAGTATGCAAGATTTAGCAATAATATGATCAGTTGTTGTGTTTAGAAGACTGATTTGAAGAGTGTCAAAAACATGCATAACCATTGCCTAATTGCCAATTAAGAATTGATGATTTTGTGCTGCGACAATCGATTGGCACAATCGATTGTTTTCCAATCGTTCCAAAAATCATTCCCAGAATTTACGCAGCATAATCGATTTTCTAAGACGTATAATCGATTACTGGCAACGTTCAAAAAATCTTTTTCAGATTTTACTTCAAACAATCGATTATCAGAAATATACAATCGATTACTTGGCAACGTTCAAAAAATCTTTTTCAGATTTTACTTCAAACAATCGATTATTAAAATCCTATAATCGATTATTTGACAGAGTTTGAAAATATTTTGGCAACGGTCATTTACATAATCGATTATGCTATATGGACAATCGATTATTTTTCAGTCTTGAAAAATCTAATAGACACTGCCTCAACACAATCGATTGTCATAAGGTTTACAATCGATTATTTTGTAGCTTTGAAAAATTTGATGCACTATCTCAACACAATCGATTGTCATAAGGTACACAATCGATTGTCATGCAGATTTCAAACATCTGATGGACACTGCCTCAACACAATCGATTGTCATAAGGTACACAATCGATTGTCTTGCAGCTACCTTAACATAATCGATTATCATAAGTACATAATCGATTATCTTTGTCCAGATTTTAGAGGCATGTTTAAAAATCATTTTGCTAAAATAAATATGCTTGATTTAAAATCATTTTGCTCTAAATTAAATATGCATGATTTGATAAAAATGTTTTTACGAGAGAAGCCAAGTCTTGAGTTAAATTGTCGGATCAAGATCACAATTAAAGAGCGACTCATGTATAACTTTGTTTAATCTTGATCTTTGTTTGTCTTGTGCTTGAACTTCGTTACGTGACATTTGCGCACTTGTGCTTGGACCTTGTCATATGTCAATTGCGCATCGTTTTTCATTTATCAAAACCTACAAATATAAACACACGTCTAGTTTAGTTCCTTGAGAACGTGTTTCAACAGGGAATTCCTATCCAGAGCGATGTCGATGTTGTACTGGAATTGTCTTACAAACTCCCAGGAGAGGTCATCCCATACATGCCATCGGGTAATGTCTTGATTTATGTACCATTCGGATGCAATACCCACCAATCTCTCCCCAAAGTACGCCATCAGGAGTTCTTCCTTTCCGCCGGCTCCACGTAATTGATTGCAATACTTTTTCAGATGGGCGATGGGGTCGTCGTGGCCATTGTATTTCTCAAATTTTGACATATTAAACCCCAACGGAAGATGTAAATGGGGGAACATGCATAGGTCTGAATAAGATACACTTTTTTTCCGCTCAGTCCTTGCATATTCTTCAGGCTTTTCTCAAGACTCTTCATTCTCCTTGTGATTTCATCCTGCTCGGGCATTTTGCAAGTTTTGTCTAGCACAGGGGTAAGTTCAAATGTTGGCTGAGGGTAGTTGTATGTAGGGTATGGGGAGGCTCCTTTTGGTAGTTAGGAGTTTGGAATATAAAGGCTGTTGGGTCAAACACGGGCCTCGGTACTGCAGGCTATGTGGTAGCTGCGCATGGAGGGTCCGTAAAGATGTTGGGAACTGGCCCAGATGCACACATTGGAGGGTGGGTTTCAGAAGGCGCCCCAACAAAATTGGTTGATGGTGGGATGCCCAGGAGAATACTCGGGTGACTGATAGGGATAGTGGAGGTACCCCCTGACCTTGGAAATAACTCGGGAAATCCAGGGATAGCTGTGAGAGGTTCCTTCCCATTGGTCCATGCATCCCACATTTCCATGACCTGGAGCCGTAGGATCCGGTTCTCTTTGGCCGCTAAAAATTCAGAAGCCGGTACTCCTGTGATTGGACTTTCTTCTAGAATAGGGACGGTGGGTAGAGTCATCTCAGTCGACATCTCTGCATTTCCCTTTGACCTAGTGAAGTATCCGTGTGAAGACAGTTTACCACAAAACCAACCACTGTTCTAAACACCTGGACGGTAACACTGTAAAATGTAGTTAGTTCGGGGTAGATAACAAACAGGAAATCACACGTTGGGCATGAAGCGCCTATGCAGATAATGGGTTTCTATATGTTTGCCATAGTCGCATGTGTCATCCCGGCATTTATTCCAACTTCCTTTTGTTTCCAGCCTCTTATTCCTTTCTTTTATTTTGTTATTTATTATAGAATATGCTCAAATCCTATAAAGATTGCCTACGTATCATGACTTTGCATGAATCAGACCGAGTGTAGTTCATGGAAACAAAAGGATAAGTAAAATATTTTTGGGATTTTCAATTTTGATAAAGATATAAACTTTGATTACAATGGGTAATAGAATGAAAGCAACTACCAGACTGAGACTTAATAACCTTACAGACTTGAAAGGACAACAGACAGACTCTTTTTTCAGAAAAATACATATCTATGAGTACATTGACACTTCAAATGCTTTTGGAGCTTGCGGGGCATCATTCTGCCTTGTTGCAGGTTTGCGCGCTAGACTTCCTTGAGATAGTGGAGATCTTCCATTACTTGTCGGACAAATGTCATAGCAGCGGCGAAAAGCATAGATTTTGTTATTTCCTCACAGTGATTGCATTTAGTGGTAATATAGTCTGCAATTGCCCGCACCTTTTCTCTGATAACCCCTTTTTCTTGTAGCAGACGTCCTACTAGTTCGACCCGTGCTTCTAAAGTCCGTTCAACTGCCTGATTTAACTTTTGAAATAGCCACAAATCTCTTTCCAACCCCTCTATTACCGCATAGCAATGCTCTCTCTAGGCTTTGAAATCCTTGGCTTGCTTGGCCATTATGCTTTCAGCTATGACAACCCTCTGTTTTTTACCAGCTCTCATTGCCACTTCCCTCTTTTAACTGCTCCAGTATGCGGGCCCTTTCTTCAGCACTTTTAATTAATTGTTTTCGAGCTCTAGAAAATTAACCCTCTGCCTTATTCAGGTCGAAACCGTATTCAGTTACTTTTCGACGCAGGTTCTCTATGAGCTTTTCATCCTTTGTACTCCTCGGCGGATTTTCTGTGGTTGTTTTATTTTTTGAATCTGGGCTCGCAGGGCTTCATTTTCTTTAACCAATACCTTCTTTTCTCTCTCGCTGGCTGCGGTTTGCAGACTGTTTTCAAATTGCAATTTTTTCTTTTCCATCCTTCCTGTAGTAGCACAGTATTCATTTTCTTTTGCTAACCAATCTCATTGATCTTGTGATGTTCCAACAAACTCTTGGAGGTGAGGCATTTTTTGTGATCTTTCATGCTCAATTTCTCTCCTATACCAGGCGTGGTATCTCAGTGATACTTCACCTTTGGCAGGATCCTGTACATAAGTGTCAGTGGCTAAATATTGGCATTCATTCCAGATTTTGCGAACCCTTGCTTTGGGGAACTGACTACCAGGTCCAATTCGATTACCTGGATGTTGAGATCTTCGTCTTTTGGAACTATATGGCATCTTCCGAGTTTTCTCAAGAGAAAGTGTGGTTCTGTTGCGGGCATATACACAACTTCATCCACGGAGAACCAACTGAGTGTCCATTGTATTGGATTTGCAGAAATAACCCGGAGATGCGACACCCACTCTGCGACACCCTCTGGTAATTTAAACCCATTCACCCTATTGTCAACTTCTTCTATGTAACCTTTTGTTGGCAGCCCAGAATTCATGAACCGAGGCCTGTGACTTAAATGCTCAATCATCCAAATTTGCAGTAGCAAGTTATAGCCTTCAAAGAAATCCCCTCCTGCTTAACAAATGGTAAGGGCTCAGAAGATATCATACAGGATCACTGGAGCAAGAGTACTCTTTGCCTGAGTCATCAAAATACTAACGACCCTTGCTATCCGTATGTCGATGTTCCCGTCCTTTAGCGGGAATACTAAAAGACCCAAGAAAGATACCATGAAAGCGAAACATCGATGCTCCTCCCACTTGAGACGATTACCCTTGCTACAAATAAGGTTTTCGGGGTTGTTGAATTCTCCGATGTGGCCATACCTCTGGTATATAAATTGCTGGGTCCAGAAGCCAGCCGATAAGTCAGGGTTGTGAATTTTTCTACTAATTTTAAAAACATCCAGAAATTTGTGCACAGCAAGAGCTCTGGGTGCGATCAAGTATTGATGTCTCAAAGGGATTGTATGGGTCCCGATATATCCGTTCATTTCCTCTAAGGTCGGGGTTAGCTCGAAGTCCGAGAAGTGAAAGACGTTGTGGGCCGGGTCCCAGGAAGTGATTAAGGCCTTTATGATGTCTCCCTGGGGTTGATTTTCAACAAACCAATGAGGCCTCCCAGATGTGCGTTGACCTTTTTCTGTCATGCTTTCCCGAGGTCATTCCACTACAACCGCAGATCCGGAAGACTTTTGTTCATTATCGTGCTCATTTGCATATTTATTAGGGCGAATTAGTATTAAAACTGGAATTTTATGAAAAATAGGACCAGTTTTGCGAATATGGCCTTTCGACACTTCGGCGAGAAGGTTTTTCAGGCTGTTCTTGCTCGCCAGTCAAAATAAAATGCAGAGGTGGCCATTTGCGCAAGATCAACTTTCCGGCGCCCCTTGTAGCAACATTCAGCTATTATCGCAATAATGGCACCATCCACTTATTTCAAAATAAATGAATGAACTCGGGCATTTTTGACAGTATTGAAAAAGGTGTTAGATCCGGCCAAAATAATTTATCAAAACCTGCAGGCACCTATTTGTTTTGTTTTGTTTTTTTTTTTTGTTTTTTTTGTTTTTTTGGTATTTTTTGTTTGAAAAATCCGGCAGCATTTCGATGTTATTTGAGCATTGGTTTTAAAAGTTACTACCTTATCATTGGTATTTTTCTCAATTATTCCCTTTGTTTATAAGTCGGTCAACATGCGAATCCACGGAAAATAAATGCGCAAGTAGCACGTAAAAATGCATCAAGATGGTCTTTTATTTCAGGGCACCTGTCCTAGACGGACCCAACCCCTGTGTTGAGTCCCCTATGTCAAATGCATGATGCAAATAAACATTCCTACTAGGGATCCAGCATGAAGTTTTGTTATACTAAGTTGAGAACCTCGGTATAGGGTCTAGACTGTGCACCCGAGCAGAAAACTCGAATCGAGGAGGGGGCTACGTACCGGGGACCCGCGAGATCGTCCGACTTTGTAACTTGTCTGGCCTCTTTCTTATTTTAGGGTAGGACACTAACAGAATAGGGATTCTCAATCAGTAAACACATCCCCAGAGGTGAGAAGTGAAGGGTTTCGTAACAGTTTATATATACAGTTCAGATAATATCAAAGCGGTAAAACATGCAGCATTTAGCACATAACACGAAGCAAATTAGAAGAAGCCAAATATAACAGTTATTGTAAGCTCGAATTCTCGAACCCTACGCCACAGGTTCTGGGTTCCAATCCCCAGCAGAGTCGCCAAAGCTGTCACACATCCTTCTTTCGCTTACACGTGGCTACCCCGAGAGATGACACGTGTATAGGAGTTTTTCCAATTAAAGTGATATTATTCGAAATGGGATTAATTATTTATTTCAAGAGTCGCCTCTTGGGATAGGTTTGGATTTTGGTGTCCCAAGTAGGGGTGTTCAAAACCGATCCGAAACCGAAAACTGAACCGAACTGAAGCTTAATGGCTTAATGGTAACGGCTTAACGGCTTAACGGACGGAGAACGGATTGAATTTTTTTTATTAACGGCTTATCGGTTTGGGGGCAGATTATTCAATTTTCTTAACGGATAATCCGTTAACCCGTTAAGAATATAACATATATATATATATATATATATATATATATATATATATATATATATATATATATATATATATATAATTTATTTTTACTTACATAACTATATATATTAAATATAAAAACTAAAAACCTTAAAAATGAATAAGTATAAATACATGCATTTTCCTCGGATACCAGTACTGGAAGATTCTAATCTTTTAAATGAATAGAAAATCCAAGGTAAAATTTCATTGCAGACATAAGTTTGATCAAAACACAGAGCAAGTGGGACAAGAAATGATCTTTCGGTATTTTCTTTAATCCCCATATCCAACCCACATTGACCAAATCTACACAATATCACCATTATCATATACTAGTAGACTAAAACCCCATGTGTTTGTTTTATTTCTGTAGCTCTAGGATCATTGAAACTGTTTTGAACTTTTTTCGTGTGTTGCAACTTTTGCCTATAAACCAGACTGTAAAAGAGAGGTTGAACAATAGAAACGAGTGTTGTTTCGATTGTATGTCACCGGCTGCAAAAAGCTAGTTACTCGCATTCTATCATGTGCGGAGAGAATACATTTGAGCCCTTAGGTATTAAACCGATAAATCGCCCGGTAACCGCCCGATAAGAGCTAACCCGATACCAATCCGCCCGATATCTTATCGGTTGGCTAACGGATGGATACATTTAAAAGCCGATAACCGATAAGCCAAACCGTTAAGAGTAAAAGCCGCCCAATCCGCCCGATGAACACCCCTAGTCCCATGTCACCGGTTTATTTAAAATCCAAAATCGAGGAAATTTCGACTGCCCGATTGGAGTCTACGAACCAAAAATTCTTGAGTAAGGAATTTTGTTGACCCGAGGGAAGGTGTTCGGCACCCCCGGATCCCGTGGTTCTATCACGGTCGATTAAAGCTCAGTATAAGTGGCTAAAATATGATTTTTTATACCTGTAATCCTGCAATTTTAGATTATTAACCGCTTTTAACATCTTTTTTAGGAAAATTTGCAATGTTATTAAAACACGTCGCGAATCACGTCACATAAATGCACCCGAAATTTTAGATATATTTTAATTCCATTGAGAATGGGATTGGGTCACACAAATGCGTACCCGAATTTAGGAAAGCATTTTTATTAGGCTAACGCGCCTAGAGCAATTATGCATTTGTAACTTTGCGAGGGCCATGGAATTTACTAAATGGCTCACCTCGATTGTAAGGGTAAAGAATTGAAAGTGAATTTTGGAGGGTCATAAATTATTTGTTTTACATGATACGGGGTGGGGTTTGCTAAGTTTGGCGCATTTGGGACTGAGTCTGCCTTATACTCGTGTGGCTCCGTCATTTTTTACTATAAACCTTGGCCCAGTTAGAGCCCGTATTCCTGTTAGCCCAATACACTGCAGGTGAGCCTTCATATTGAGCCTTCATGAAGGCATAACAGGGGTCCAAAAACATGTAATGGCACGCTAAGATGGTCTTTGTTAGAACAAAATTTGACTGCATATCTCGATTTTAATTAAGGCTACTGAACACTTATTGTGTGATATTTAATTCCTGCTAGGATTTTACCAAGGAACATGAGCCATTCACATAGTTCTACACATACTTTGAAATTTTTTGAATCCTGACTCATTGTTTGAACCATTTGGAACTGAACGCTAAATTAAATCAAAACTTCCCTGAGAGCACAGATATGCATCTACTTTTAGATTCATAATGCAAATTAAACTCCAACTAATGTACTAGATCCACCAACTATTATTCATACAGATTTTGAATACAAATCTTGAAATGAGACAATATAGTGCCAAATGAACATATTTATAAGCCTATCTTAAACGAAATTGTTAACCCATATCATCAACAACATACTATACTCAGGACTGAGAGTACCAGGCCTATATTTAAAGAGATAGAGAAACAAGTGAGTGAAGTCATTCATGTGAAATCCAAACTGAACAAGCAAGCTAAACTATCTGCATAAATTACTAACCAAATAAAGCATGTTCTGACTCTAATATATGTATGCATCTCTTTTACGAAAAATGTAAAGGAAAACTTACAAAGGAAATCATTCACAAAACAAGCTAAACACAGAAGTATGCCATTTCCATGTCTCAATTCCCAATTTGAACATCACATTGCAGGAGTTCGAAGATATAAACCTGAGATTTAGACAACAAAATAAGAGAAGGTGAGAGAGCATCAGCAGCAGCAGCAGAACTATACAGAATACAATCAATTCTGAACCCAGGAGTGGAATTAGGCAACCCAAAAGCAACTCGAGTGGGGAACAAACCAAAATGTTCAACTAATGCTTAAAAGAACGGTGAATTCAGTCCATTTTTCACACTAAAATGATTCAGGAAATGCTTTATATGAATTTAAACTTCAGAAATACTGAAATTTTGATAAAATACTAATTAGAACCCTAAACCTTCTGAATATATCAGCTCTCTTTTTCTCTCGATCCCCTTTTTTCAGTGATTTCCACCCTTTTCATAGCCAAATGTCTAGGGCAACATTACTATTTGTGTTTTTAATGGAAGTCCCTCCTTATTGCCCAATCAGTGCTCCTTTTTATTTGTTTGGGTCTGAAAACTTTTCGTGAATTACAAGGAAGTCTTAATTTAGACCACTAACTAGAAGGTTCCAGGAATTTCTGCAAGATTCCCTGGCCTAAGATATCTATACTACCCCTTTACTTATCCTAAATGACCAAAACAAACGGACCAAACCTCCCCTATGGTCAGAAAATGACCATGGTTATTGAACTCAAAACTTTAAACTAATTTTGCAATTTTGATCCCTTTATTCCTAACTTGTGAACCAAGTTTTCTACCTAGAACCTGAACACCTCATTTTAACCCTCTATTAGAAGATTCTGATTGTTTTGTTTTGTTATTATCTAAATTCTTTCAATAACCCTATCCTACTGAGTCACTTGGGCCAATTTGACTCTAGACCCCAACCCAACTCCCCTTGGTATACATAACCTGGCCCAAAGTTACACTTCCCTACCCAACTTAGCGATCCATGAGGCCTCAATGAGCAAAACCAAATGGTTTATACCATTAGCCGACATAACAAATAGAGTAGGAAAAGAGTTGAACCAAACATTCAAACGACTAAAACAAAATTTCTATAACACAGTTTACAGAATAATAAATGGTATGTATTCAAACTGAAATCATTTTCATGCTAAGCGAAACTAATCCATAAGGCAAAAGCGCAGAAGAATGGAATTGTAAATGGAAATATCATTTAGACGAGAAATGAAATCATGCACAATCAATCAAATAGGGACAAGAACCATATAGCTAATTTGAATTTGACTGTCGAATCTCTTGACCTCACCTGGGATTGAATCACTTTTAATGTTGTGCTTTCTACCAAAGCTGTCACACCTCCTTTTTCTTCGCTTACATGTGGCTACCCCGAAAGATGACACGTGTATAAGAGTTTTCCTATTAAAGTGACATTATTCGAAATGGGATTAATTATTTATTTCAAGATGTTCCACTTGGGATAGGTTTGGCTTTTGTTGTCCCAAGTAACCGGTTTATATAAAATCCCAAATCGAGGAAATTTTGACTGCCCCGATTGGAGTCTGCTAACCAGAAATTCTTGAGTAAGGAATTCTGTTTACCTGAGGGAACGTGTTAGGCACCCCCGGATCCCGTGGTTCTAGTACGGTCGCTTTAAACTCATAATAAGTGTCTAAAAATATGATTTGTTATACATGTTAATCCTGTAATTTTAGATTAGTAACCGCTTTTAACATCTTTTTTAGGAAATTTGCAATGTTATTAAAACACGTCACGAATCACGTCACATAAATGCACCCGAAATATTAGAAATATTTTAATTCCATTGAGAATGGGATTTGGATCACATTAATGCGCACCCGAATTTAGGAAAGTATTTTTATTAAACTAACGCGCCTAAAGAAATTACGCGTTTGCAACTTTGCGAGGGCCATGGAATTTACTAAATGGCTCACCTCCATTTTAAGGGTAAATAATTGAAATTGAATTTTGGAGGGTCATAAATTATTTTTTTTTACATGATACGTGGTGGGGTTTGCTAAGTTTGGCGCATTTGGGCCTGAGTCTGCCTAAGACTCGTGTGGCTCCATCATTTTGGATTATAATCCTTGGCCCAGTTAGAGCACGTATTCCTGTTAGCCCAATGCACGGCAGGTGAGCCTTCATATTGAACCTTCATGGAGGCATAACAGGGGTCAAAAAACTTGTAATGGCACGCTACGATGGTCTTTGTTAGAACGCATTTGACTGCATATCTCAATTTTAATTAAGGCCACTAAACACTTATTGTGTGAGATTTAATTTCTTCTTCGATTTTATCAACGAACATGAGCCATTCACATAGTTCAACACACTTCGAAATTTTTTGAATCCTGACTCATTGTTTGAACCATTTGGAACTGAACGCTAAATTAAATCAAAACTTCCCTGAGAGCACAGACATGCATCCACTTTTAGATTCATAATGCAAATTAAACTCCAACTAATGTACTAGATCCACCAACTATTATTCATACAGATTTTGAATACAAATCTTGAAATGAGACAATATAGTGCCAAATGAACATATTTATAAGCCTAGCTTAAACAAAATTGTTAACCCAAATCATCAACAGCATACAATACTCAGGGCTGAGAGTACCAGTCCTATATTTAAAGAGATAGAGAAACAAATAAATGAAGTCATTCATATGAAATCCAAACTGAACAAGCAAGCTAAACTATCTACATAAACTACTAACAAAATAAAGCATGTCTAGACTCTAATATATGTATACATCTCTTTTAGGAGAAATGTAAACGAAAAAATTACGAAGGAAATCAATCACAAACAAGATAAACATAGAAATATGCCATTTCCATGTCTCAATTCCCAATTTGAACATCACATTGCAGGAGTTCGAAGATATGTACCTGAGATTTAGACAACAAATGAAGAGAAGGTGAGGGAGGAGCAGTAGCAATAGCAGAACTCAATAGAACACAATCAATTCTGAACCCAGGAGTGGAATTAGGCAACCCAAAAGCAACTCGAGTGGGGAACAAACCAAAATGTTTAACTAATGCTTAAAAGAACAGTGAATTCAGTCCATTTTTCACACTAAAATTATTCAGAAAATGCTTTTTATGAAATAAAACTTCAGAAATACTGAAAGTTTGATGAAACAGTAATTAGAATCCTAAACCTTCTGAATATATCAGCTCTCTTTTTCACTCGATCCCCTTTTTTCAGTGATTTCCACCCCCTTTTTATAGCCAAATGTCTAGGGCAACATTACTATTTGTGTTTTTACTTAAAGTCCCTCCTTATTGCCCAATCAGTCCTCCTTTTTCTTTGCCTGGGTCTCAAAACTTTTAGTGAATTACCAAGAAGTCTTAATTTAGACCCCTAACTAGAAGGTTCCAGGAATTTCTACAAGATTCCCCTGGCCTTAAATATTTATTCTACCCCTTTACTTATTCTAAATGACCAAAACAAACGGACCAAACCTCCCCTATGGTCAGAAAATGACCATGGTTATTGAACTCAAAACTTTAAACTAATTTGCAATTTTGATCCCTTTATTCCTAACTGCTGAACCAAGTTTTCTACCTAGAACCTGAACACCTCATTTTAACCCTCTATTAGATGATTCTGATTGTTTTGTTCTGTTATTAGCTAAATTCTTTCAATAACCTTGTCCTACTGAGTCACTTGGGCCAATTTGACTCTAGACCCCAACCCAACTCCCTTGGGTATACATAACCTACCCCAAACTTACATTTTCCTACCCAACATAGCGAGCCATGAGGACTCAATGAGCAAAACCAAATGGTATATACCATTAGCAGACATAACAAAGAGTGGAGGAAAAGGGCTGAACCAACATTCAAACGACTAAAACAAAACTTCTATAACACGGTTCACAGAATAATAAACGGCATGTATTCAAATTGAAATCATTTTCATGCTCAGCGAAACTAATCCATAAGGCAAAAGCGCAGAAAATGGAACTGTAAATAGAAACTTCAACTTTGACGAGAAATGAAATCATGAACAATCAATCAAATAGAGACAGGAACCAAATACCTAATGTGAATTTGATTGCCGAATCTCTTGACCTCACCTGGGATTAAATCATTTTTAATGTTGTGCATTCTACCGAAGAACAAAATATTTTAAAAGAAGTTAGAATCCCAGCAAGATAACTACCTTACGATTTGCCGATTAAGGTTCCAGACCAACTTTGATTTGGAATTTGGCGAACAGTGGATCGGTTTGAGCTTGGTGAATGGTAGGCATGGGTAGAAGAAATCGATGAAATGTCGGGGTTTGAACCTGAGGCCATTTTGGAAGTGGCGCCGCCGTGAGCGGCAGAGGCGGCGTCCATAAAATTGACTATTCGAGGTGTTGGGGTAAGATTGAGGATGAACACTGGTATGGTGGAGGTGGTAGTAGTGAGAGGGATTACTGGTGTTAGTTTGAGGGTGTTTCACTACCGGCCGTCGCCGTGGACGGCGGAGCTTCCATACTTCGATGAAATATTCGAGCAGGTCGGCGAGGATTTGAGATGTGATTTCTATGGGGATGAACAGAGGAGGGTGGGACGCTCATATGGTGTAAATTTGGAGGGCATTAGGGCTACGCCGCCGCCGATGGCAATTTTCGGCCGGCGGCGGATGGTGGTTCTGTGACGGTTCATAGGCGGTGGTGACGTTCAATCACTGAAGTGTACGAGGAGGGGAGTTGTGGTCAGTGGGGTTATTACAGGTGGTTGGACACTTTTATTTGTTTTGAGGGAAGCTGTTAGGGCCATTGAATTGATTGTATGGGACGGTTTGGATAGCCTGGTCTTAAAACGATGTCGTTTGGATTGGTCTTTGGGCGTGGACTGGATCAGAGGGGTGTTGGGCTGGGTCTGTGGGTCTTTTAAAAGGTTAAATTGTTTGGGCCACTCAGGTCTGGCCCAATTGTGGCTAGCCTGAGTGGCTGTGCATATGTACATGTATTTTTTTTGTCTTTTTCTTTTATTTTAATTAATCCTTAATTTTATTTAAAAACAAAAATTTCTAATTAACACAAATAAAATGCAACAAGTTGGAATTAAACTAAAACATGATTAAAATTGCCATAAATATTATTTGCACACATATATATTTTATATTTAATTTGTAAAATAAACTTATTTAACAATTAAATCCTAAAAAATATAAACATGCATTAATGAACACGCACTGCATACGTAATTGAACTAGGTCCTAAAAAATATAAATAGGGAAAATCCTAAAAATAAATATTTAAAGAAAATCCTAAACTTTTCAGAGTTCTGTATGAGCCATTTCAACCGGGCAAAAATCATATGCTCACAGGTAGCAGGGGTGATGCTGTCCTGATCATCCAAGCCTGGTACATTTTAGCCATTTGGTGTTTCAGTTTGTATATTTCCTCTTTCATTGCATTAAACGTCCAATTCCTCTACCTCTTCCGAGGGGTCAATGATGCTGACATCAGTTTCCTGATTGGCCATGATCTGCTTGCTCTTAGAGCGAGTGTTGTAGGAGTGGGTTGTCAGAATGCCGCAAGATCTAACCACCTGCCTGGACTATATAGCAACTTTGTTAGCGATTAGAGCATTAATAGATAGGCAATCGCACATTTTGGGAAGGAATGTACCTAAGCAGTTAACCATTTCTACTATGCCCTTGCTTGGTTGCATGCGTCATCCCAGCTTTCCTTTTTCTTTATTTGCAATGCCTCTTCTTTGCTTTATCCTCTCACTCCTCCCTCTTGTTTTTCCATTGTTTGTTTCTTTCTTTCCCTTCTCTTCCCTTGCTTTTCTCTCCTATTCTCCCCCGCTCTGTTTCTTCTCTTTTCTTTTTTCTTTTACTTGGTTACGGTCGAATCCTATGTAGATTTCCTACATATCATGACCCCACATGAATCAGACCGAGCGTAGTACTTGCAAATGAATACAGGAAATGACTGTTTTTTTGAATTTTCAATTTTTATAAAGCAAAGCATTTGATTGTAACTTCTGATAAATAAATATTTTGACTTCTCAATTTTCATAATGTAAAGAATTTGATTACAACCGTTGAAAGGAAATGAATAGACTCCAACTCAATTGGAAACGACCAACTTTGACTTAAAATGGAAAACGATTGACCCAACACACTACTACAATTCAAATAAAGGAAACTAGAGACTCTCAAACTGGAAAATCATGAATACAGTAAAGCCTCTAATACTCCTAGGGCATGCGGGACATCATTCGGTCTCGCCGCATGCCTATGTACTAAATCTCCTTGGAGGTGGTGGAGGTCTTCCATTACTTGTCGAACAAAAATCATCACTGTAGCAAAGAAGGTGCTACAAGTCATGTCCTCGCATGCGTGGCACTCCGTGGTAATGTACTCAGCAATAGCTTTGATCCTCTCTCTAATCTTTTCCATTTCAGAAAGAAACCGCCCTATCTGATCACTCCTGGCTTACAACACTTGGGAATCACGAAGATGTTGATTTTACAGCTGTTGTAGTTTCTCCTCCATTTGGGCCATCAAGTCATAGCAATGTTCCCTATCAATTTTGAAATATTTGGCTCACCTAATTGCCTCGTCCTCAAGGATAGTTATTTTTCTTCTCAGATTAGCAATAGTTGCTTCATAGGTTCTTTTCATTTGTCGCACAAATTGGGCCCGCTCTTTTGCTTTCTTTGCCCACTGCGCCTGGATTTTTGCTATATTCTTTCAGATTTTTCCAGGTCTTTTTGGCATTCCGAGATTTGCCTTTTCAGCCCGCTTATCAACCTTTCATCAGCCCGACTCCTTTCTTGGTTGTTGGCGGCTACTTTCATATGTCGTATCTGAGCCTTAAGAGTCTCCTTTTCCTGAGTCAATTTCTTTTTATCACCTTCATCGGCTGTAGCTTGCAAGCTGTTTTCAAACTGAAGATCCCGAACCTCCTTTTCCAATGCTCCTATCCTGGTCCTGTATTCATTTTCTTTGTCTGCCCATTCCCATTGCGTCTGGGCTTGTGAGTTGTTGGACATGTAGCCTCTTTGCGGGTCTCTCAAGGATCTGGAATCTTTTGCCAAACCAAATCATATATTTAGGGTCCACTTCGCCTCTAGGTAGATCCCGCACTATGGTCTTATGCTCAAGAAAGCTACATTCATTCCATATTTGGCGGATTTTTCCTTTTGGAAATGCAGCTTTTTGGCCTAGTTTGATGACTTGTTTACTTAGATCTTCATCACTGTGGACGGAATGAAATCTTCCCAACTGGCGCAAAACCCTGTAGAGAGCATAAGTTGGATGCTCTGGATACCTATCAAGAGAATATAAGGTACTTCAGCTGATGTGTATACTGCCTCAGTAGCGGGAAGCCATCCGAAAGCCCACTCAATTTTGTCAGCGGTCAAGGATCTCAAACATGATAACCAAACCTCGGTATCCTCAGAGAATTCAATACATGTTACCCGGGTCTTAAATTCTTCAATACAGCTTAACCCGGTCAAACTGTAGTTCATGTACCCAATTCGGTGACAGAGGTGCTCTTGCATCCACAGCTGTAGCAACAAATTGTGACCCTGGAAGAACTTTCCGCCTTCTCAGCATATAGTCAAGGCCCAATAGAATTCACACACGATTAGCGCTACCACCGTATAGTTGGCTTTTTTTATTGCCACATCTAGCATTCCTACAAGGCCAATTTCTATGTGACCATCATTTCGGGGATAGGCTACAACTCCCAAGAAAGTTGTCATGAAAGCTAAGGCCAGCCTTGCCTCTCACTTGTATTTGTTTCCGGCATGGGTTAGCCCAGTGTTTGGCTCTTCAAAACCTCGGAGGTTTCTATATCGATGATACAAGAAATGGAGTGTGCGATACCCGTCTGATATATTTCCATCCCGAACATCTCGACCAATACTTAGCAAGTTTAGGAACTTGTGGGGAGTTACTGGTCTCGCCGCCAACAGATACCTGCTTCTAATATTTCCATTGAGTTGTGCATAACCCGCAACTTCTTCCAGTGTAGGTTTGAGCTCAAAGTAGGGTCCCAGAAAGGTATCAAAGCCTCAACTATGTCCAACCTTGGCTTGACTTTTAATAGACCGACGAGGCCTCCCAGAACCTTTTCCACTATTTCTTTGTTGCCCGACCCTAGATCGTCCCACCACACATGGAGCTTCAAGGGGATCATTAAGGATTATGGAGGGTTCAATTTCATTCGTGCTCATCCTGCACATTTATTAAAGTGAATTAAACACTAGTTGAAAGAAGGAAAACAACATCATTTCTTTCTTTTCTCTTTTTTCTCACAATTTCTCAAGTTTTATTTAAAGATAAGACTCCAGTTTTGCAGATACGGCCTTTCAGCACCTCAGGGGAGAATATTTTAAGGTTGTGTCCATTAACCGTTGAAAATGACTCAAGGTGGTTGTTCTTGCAAAAACAGCCTTCCGGCGCCCTTTTGGAACAGTCGGCTTATTTTTGACAAGAATAGCATCACCTGGCTTATTTATAGCTAAAATCAACATTTTTTTTTATCATTTTTGGCTATTTTTGCAAAAGGGAAGTTGGGCCCGATGGGGATTTCCTATGTATCTCACATCCGGTGAGAATCAAACTAGCGTAGTTCGGGCAAATTGGATATGGGCAAGAAAAAAACAGCTAATTTTTAGAGAAAATATTTTCTTTGATTATTTTTCGTTCAAAAAAAGATGATGAAACTCGCTCTTTTCGGATTTTCTTTTTCCCTTTTTTTATTTTCGAAAAATGATGAAAAAGCGCAAAATTTTTTGAATTTCATATATTTTTATCCCCCCTTTTTTAATAAAAAACGTAACAAAAATATCATTAGACCCTACTTGACTTGTTATCACACTACACACTTCAAGAAAAACTAATATTTGAAAAAGCCTGTTTTCTTCTTTTTCAATTCATAGGCCTATAAATAGAAACAATTTTTCATTGACAATTTGAACAAACTACGTTTGAAAACAAAAAAAATTATTTTTCTTTTCCTTTTTTTCATTGGAAAACAAACTCTTCCCTTCTCTCAACCTTTACCTAATATTCACAAGCCGGTCTACATGCAAAATCATGAGTAAATGCACAAGTAGCACGCAAGATGCATCAGGATGGTCCTTTTGATTTGGGTACACCTGTCCTAGATAGACCCAACTCCCGTGTTGAGTCCCCTAAGTCAAATGTACGTGATGAAAACAAGTGTTCCTACTAAGGATCCGGCATGAGGTTTTGTTATTCTAGGATTAAGCCCTGGGTTTACTGTTCTATACCTTTCTTACCTGAGTGGACAACTCGGGTCGGGGGAGGGGGGAGGGGGACAGCGTACCGAGGATACAGAAGCTCTGTCGGCTTAGCAGCTTGTCCGAACCTCGTTCTAAAGTGGGATAAGACTCTAAACAGAAGAGAAGTCATATGAAATGCACCCTTCTCGATGATTTAGAAGACTTAGAGAGAGGAATGGCTTCGCAGCAGTTTATATATACAGTTCAACAAATATCAAAGCGGGAAAACATTTAACACGTATAGCGTGAAACATGTAGGAAAATCATAAAATCTAAATATAACAGTTATCCTAAGCTCAAATTCTTGAACCCTGAATTAGAAATTCTGGATTCGTTCCCCAATAGAGTCGGCAGAGTTGTCACACCTCCTTTTGCACTACAACCCGACGAAGGTGTAGTTAAGGAAATTTTTCCAATTTAAGGACAATCAAAACGCGATCTATTTATTTAGAGATTTCAGAGTCTCCACTTGGAATAATTAATGGTGTCCCAAGTCACCGATATAAATCCCGATGGAAGGTTTGACTCTGTTTAACAGTTCGCGAACCAGAAATCCAGGTAACGAATACTGTTAACCCAGGGAAAGGTGTTAACTCAGATTCCGTGGTTCTAGCACGCTCGCTTAAACTATCATAATTGGCTTAATATCTGATTTTAATATATGTCATCCAATGGTGCAATTTTAAATTATGTACCTCTTTTAATTAATAATTTTTGGGAAATTGAACGTCGTTTAAAATATTTTTTAGATCACGTCACATGAAATGCACCCGGATCCTCAGCACATTTTATTCAACATTTTGTGATTTGGATTTGGGTCACATGAATGAGCACCCGAATTTAGGAAGGTAAAATTATTGAAGAACGCGCCTAAAGCGGCTAACGTGTTATTAACATTGCGGGAGGCCGTGAATTTTCTCAATGGCTCATCCCGAGTTCTAAGTATTTTAATGAAGTAGTTGAAGATGGCCATGTAATTTGTGATTTTATTTGGCTTATTTTAAAAGCCATCTTATAGAGACTATTATTTTTTATTAAGTATTGTCTCTAGAGCAACTTAATTAATTAACAAGGTTAATTACTATCATTAGGAAGCATTCAAGGAATTCGGGTCTCAAGCTCAAGTCCACACTTAAATAAAAGGATAACCTTTTAATTCAAATGTGCTACTTAACTTGGGAGGCCCTAAAATTAATATAACAAATTTTCACCAGCGGCTTTAAATGAGAATTCATGCCTCTTAGTGTTTCCAAACCTGGGATGATCCATAGTCTAGCAGGATATTTGGGCCAACTGCTGAGTTCTAGTCCCAAAACTAGAGTCTTGGTTCTTTTGATTCAATGTGCATATTTACAACCAAATCTAATACTTGAGCTTCGAATTAGTACAAGCGATTATAGACAAGTAATGATTAACTAGTATGACTACCAACTATATTGGAATATCGAACTCAAAATTGAACATGCTGAAACACTGATTCTTCAATTTCAAAACCAACAACTGCATGAAATTACGGCCTTAACTACTTACACTAATTAAGATACCAATTCTACTAACATTTAACCAGGGAATTGACTTCAAATCAGTAAACTGCTATAGGAAATATTCACAATATGATGAAAATAGTCCAATTAATTGAGTATACACCTGCTAATACACATAAGCCGCTGCCTGTTAATACATAGGGAATTAACCTTAATATTCAGAATCTGAAAGTTAACAGCAACTTAAACAAGTCATAAATCCTCAAGTTATACCCCAATTGTCTTGGACTTCTTGTTTTAAAATATGCAATGAACAACTAACATTAATTATACTTGAACTAAGATCATAGTCATACAAATCTGGAAAAGTCCATACAATCCAGTTAAGTACAAATAATGGAATGTTCACACAATTATACTATGCAATTAAACTGAAATAGAACAGGAGAAATTCGGATGGTAATCCCAGCAGCATTTCATCATTTATCTTCCAATTTGGCCATACATTGACTCTTCATAGATTACATGAGACTAGAGCAGTAACTGGAGATTGAAATAGGAAAAGAAATAGTGAAAGTATCAGCAGTGCAACAGCAATGATCAACAACAGCAACAACATGCATAGATTCAATGGTTAAAACCCCAGAAAATGACTACAAAATTCAATGGAACAGTAGACTCAATAGACAAAATCCAGAGAAATGTAATCCAAACAAGTGATGCCCAATTCTACCAGCCAGGACGCTCAAATGCAATTATTGACTAACTCTCAAGCTATATTCAAAATTTTTGTATTTTCCAGATTGTTTTAGCTTGCCCTTTTTCTCTCCATGCTTTTAAACTTTTATTTTAACAAGGCAAAGGGTGTGTCCATTTTAGCTAAAAACAAGGGTTGCCTTCAGATTTTATTTTTACACCTCTAGTCCCTCTTTTTATTTTCAATTCTAGCTAGTTAGTCCTTTTATTAATGACTTGTTACCCAAGTTATATCACTAAGTTCCTGATATTCAACTTAATACCTAGCCTAGAAACTTCTAGATAGTCCTATTTTCTTGTTACTGCAGAATTCTATTACTGGAACTACCCAATACACCCTTGAAACTACCTAAAATTACTAATCTAGTTTCAAACCAAACTCAACCCCTTCTTACCTTAGTTAATTGTTTCAGGGTACTGGATATATCTCAATTATGGCAAATTTCCTAAGCTAACAACCTCCTAATCCGTTTGAACTCTAATCAGTACATCACCTATAACTAATTATATTATTAAGCTTAATGAAACAGTAACCTATCAAGAACAAAAGATTCGAATTAAACCACAACAAACATAGCCAAATAAACTAATATAGCATATAATTAATAACAATTTAGAATTAAACTTGAACAAATAAACAGGACCCTAAGTAACCCTAACTAAAAATTCTAAATTAAACAAAACAAAGAAGACATGCAATAAGTGGAGTGCAGAAACATGCAAATGGAACGAAGAAGAATAAAACAAAACAAATAAATAAAAATAAAAAAAGTTAATGGATTTGTCACAACTCAGATTAGCCTTCAAATTGATCATCCAACTAATATTATGTGTTCATTTTGCTAAAATGAACGCATCATATTAGCTGGGGAACCAATTGGACACATGCAACTCTGGCAAGGCCAATTCCTATCAATTTTAACCCTAGATCTAAAAATTTGGTAATTTCATTTGGATTGGAGAGGTTTAGGATTAGGAATTGGGCTGAGGGGGTTAAGGAGGTTATGTGGTATGATTTTGGAAGGGTTTGGAAGGAGATAAGTTTTAGGCCAGATTTTCAAACTAATATTCGAGGAGCTAGAGCTAGATTCAAAGCAAGAGACTTACACAATCGAGGTGAGTGAGAGTAGGGGGACCTATGGTATTGATTTGGAGGTGATTTACATCAGCGCTGCCATGGGCGGCAGAACAAACAGCTATTCGATCAAGATTTGAGGCAATTGACGAGGATTCAAAGGAAACTAAACCCAGATCTGTAAAGGAGAGGTGGAGGAGAATCTATGGTGTAATTTTAGGGTTATTTGGAGACTTGCCACCGGCGGTGGACGGTGGAGGGTGGCGGCGAGACGGTGGTGTTACATCGATTGCGAGGGGTTAGAGATGGGCTATATTTGGGGGGTGGGGTAGGCTTCGGACAATTATATAGCAAGGAACCCTGAGTTCCTGGCCGTTAGATCATTAATCCTCGACGACCAGGATTGCTTAAGGGTAAGCAGTGTTGTTTGGCAGCTGGTGGGGCTGGGCTGGGTCATGAACCGGCTATGGGCGGGTTAGGGGCAAAATGTTTGACAGGTTCAGGGGTCTAAAGACTTGGGCTGGCCCAAAAACTTGTGTACTTTATTTAAGACTTCTAATACCTTTAATTTTAACCTCTTTTCTTCTTTTTTTATACATTTTTTATTTTTATTTTTTTTTACAAAATTTAAAACTAATAGACCTGATTTTAGACTAAAATAAAATAATCAATTTACATTAAACTAAATCCTAAAAAGAAATTAAGACAAATTTGAAACTTTAAAAAGTAAAAAATGCAAAAAGAACAATTCTTTTTCATATTTAGGGTTTTTCCATGCTATTACTTAATTGCTGAACCTAAAATGTGAAAACAGGTATCCTCAATGCAAAATTGCTATTTTTGTATTTTTTTAAAATACACTCAATATGCAATCAAACACACAATTTATGCAATTAAATTCTAAAAATCACACAGATAAAGAAAAATCCTAATTTTACGAATATATAGGAGTAATTCAAGCTACGCAAAAACACATGCTCACAAGCTTAAGTTTGGGGGAGTTGATAAATGGGGATTCTAGTTCATTTTACACTTAGTTTTACTTGAAGTTTGGTTAAAAATGTATACAAATAGTCCTAAAGGCTTGCATGTTGTGCTTGTTTGCGGGGTTTGGTAAAAAACGTGACAAGTAGTCAAAACCAGCTAAAAAAGGAGTGAAACATGCATAAGAACCAAGAACAAGTCAAAGCACAGCTGCAACAGACCTACTGCGGCCGCAATCCATTTAGTGCGGACCAAAGTAGCCTCACCGCGGCTACAATCGATTTTGTGCGGTCCGCGGAGCAGAGATTCAGAGATCTATGATTTCAACTGTTGGAAGCCATTGCGCTCGCAAACCATTTCATACGGACCGCAGTGAAGGCACTACGGTTGCGGTACATTTTATGCGACCCGCGATGGATAGATTAAGAGACCCAAAAAGCCAAACCAAAAGCCTCATCGTGGTCTACGGTGCATTTTATACGGACCACAATACCTCGTTAAGGGTATTTTTGTCCAGAAAATTTGGCCCAGCATAAATACTTTCTTTTTACATTTACAGGGTATCTTTTGTAATCTAGCTTTTGGCTGAGCACGTCAATGACGGTTCTTGACTATTTTGAGTAATTTTATAGTGAGTTTATCATTGAATCTTCAACTATTAGCTTGTAATCAAATATTATGGGTTATTGTTCATCTATTTATCAAATTTCTTCCATTATTATGAGTAGCTAGACCTATCAACTAGGATTGTAGCTCAATTCTAGTATGGGTATTTGATAGGTCTGGAGTTTTAAGTGTTAAATATTTTTAGGTGTTTGATATTTGGACTAATTTGTATTTTTCATGTTGAATTAGTGGCTGCAAACACTAATTTGTGCCTTCTTGAGAAAGAGAGTTTGAGTCTAGGAAAAATTAGTCCAACAAGAAATTGGGGCGTATCAAGAGATTGATAGCCCCAATTAAAGGGTTAAACCTAGAGGTAGTAATACCCGATTTGAACCTATATTTCTTGCACAACTTCGATACCCAATTGATCTTGAGAAAGTCAATTAGGGAATAATGACTCAAACTACCGAGAGGTTTAGAGTGAGTAGTTCCGTGCATTGGTTATATCGTAATCCCTAACATAACAATTTTGCCTTAGTCTTTAGATACCGTCAAGTAGTCATCTAGGAGAGAGTCACTTCCTTAATGCCTCTTTAACCATTTAGAAAACCTTACAACCATTTCACTCTTAGTTTAATTTGGCATACTATTAACATAAAGTTTAGAAGAAACAAACAACCAAAGATGATTGGAAGTGTAATTAAGAGCACTACGCACTACTAGTTTAGATAGGAATTTAATTCCCACTTCTAGCTTCCTGTGGATTCAATCCTGATAATCTCGGGTAAAAGTTGCTTCGATCGTTCTTGCCACTTTGTAGTGGTGTAGGGTTGGCCCCGATCAGAGGATATTTCCAACACAATATAGAAATCATTTACTTCGTAGATCTTGCTCAGTTTCGGTGAAACCTTTTAAAGAAACTTTCAATAGTTTCAAACGAGTGATAAAACAGTGAGCAAAAATGATAGAAACATAAACAGCCCCTCGAATATAATATCAACAAAACCATCCCCTCAGGCTACCTTACAATCACTCGTAATCAGCCCCTCGGGCATAACATGAATCAAGAACCACCCCTCGGACAAAATAATGGATCAAGAACAGCCCCTCGGCCAACACTATGAAACAACAACAGCCGCCAATCGGGCTACATCATATCACTCGCACTGGGTACCCGTGCTCATTGAGGGTGTACAGACTCCGAGATAGGCCCCTTACGGCCCAAGCACAATATATAGCCATCTCGTGGTGTAACACTTAAGCACTAGGCCTTATAACAAGCCACTCGTAATGTAACAACTCACATGGGATACCCGTGCTCACTGGGGGTGCACAAACTACGGGAGAGGCCCCTTACGGCCCAAGCGCAATACAATCCATCTCGAGGCATAGTCAAGCAGGCTCTTAGTCTCATATCAAGCCACCTCATGGTGTAACAGGCCCTCAGCTTCATAATCATGAATCAGCATAGTACTGCTGCGGCACGCAACCCAATCCCATAATAACCTCACAACATAGGCCATCAGCCTCACTCGGTCAGAAATCTCTAAAAGCCACTGGAGCGCAGTAAAATATGATGCTCAGCCAAAATATCATTTAAGATGTCAAAATAGAGTAAATATAACTAAATTATGAAAGAAGTAGAATACAACATGACTAAGTACAAATATGAAGTCAAAATATGAGGAATAGCAGTAAAAATCCCCTAAGAGTCTAAAATAGTTGGCACGAGGCCCAAATATGGCATTCAACCCAAAACATAATGATAGCAAATAGTTTTCAATCAAATATGCAGTTAAAAATCATACGGGATTGGACTAAGTCACCATTGCCAACAGTGCACGACACCACGCTCATCATCTAATATGTGTTTTACCTCAAAGTAGCACAACGATGTGAAATCTGGGGTTTGATACCCTGAGGACAACATTTACAATAAGTATTTACCTCTATCTGGTTCAAACTCTAGCCTGCAATGCCTTTGCCTCTTGAATCGGCCCCCGGATGCTCCAAATCTATACAAAAATAGATCTATACCATCAAAATATGCTAAGGAAACAAAGCCCACTCTAAAATAACCAAATTACATCAAGAATCCCGAAATTGACAAAACCCGACCCCCCGGCTCACATCTCAAAATTCGACAAAGTTTACACCAATAGAACCCTTATTCCGACACGAGTTCATGCATACCAAAAGTACAAAATCGGACCTCAATTGGCTCCTCAAATCTCTCCAATCAACCAAGCACTAACCCCCAAATTTACCACTGATTTTCCCTTAAATTTCATGCTAACAACGAAAAAAATCACCATAATAACGAGCTTAGAAACCAAGGACATTACCTCAATAAATCTCTCTGAAAAGCTCCCTTGAAATTGCTCCCAAAAGCTTCACCCCAAATGAATATTGAGAAAAATGGCAAAAAATTGCGAAGGAAATCTTTTATACTATCTGACCCACCAACACTCCACCTGCGGTTAAATGGTCGCATCTGCACTAGCGCTTCTGCGGTCAAAGCACACTTTTGCAGTTTCTCATTTAAGTCCCATTTTTCCTGCAAGCAGATCATCTCCCGCATCTGTGCCTTCTCTCACTTTGCCTGAGACAGCATATGAGGCTCCATATCCGCTTCTGTGAATCTGCACCTACGGTCTCCTAGCCGCAGGTGCAGTTATAACAGCAATAGAAAACTCAAAATCACTCGTTAACCACCCAAAATCACCCTAAGGCCCCCCCGGGAGCTTAACCAAAAGCACGAACAAGTCATATACCACTATCCAAACTTATACTAATCTTCAAAACACCTCAAACAACATCGAATCAACCAAATAACATTAGATTCAAGCCTAAGGTTCTAAAAATCTCTTGAAATCTGCTTTGATCAAAAAAATCATCAAACCACGTTGGAATGTCCTAAAAGTTTGCACACACATACCAAATGACACAACGGACCTAGTGCAACTTCTGTAATTCCATTCTGATCCCTGTATCAACATCTCACCTATTAACTGAAAAATGCCAAAGTTTTAATTTCGCATCTTTAAAGAGTAAGTCAGTCCCCTTGAAAGATGCATCCAAATCTGCACTCGGGGTACGCATAAGGCTTCAGAACAGGGTTGGAAACGAAATTAGATGTTATAGATAGTTATCGGGAAAGAAAGACTTGATGACGACTGCACATACTCAAAGGGTTCCTTAGCTCTTTACAGAGAATCTCCCAGTATGCTAAACAGTGACATCTCTCGTTATATCGAGAATGTGCATCCCGTTATGGATGATGCAGCTTCTCGATTTGGCGAAGTGTTCTGTATCGGAGTCGCCGCCACACCTGCCGGGGTGGGTATGCTACGACTGTTCATCCTAGGTAACTATGTGAAGCAGAGGTTGTTGAAGCCTTATCACGACTGGGTGATGTCAGTTTTGCGTCGCTTAGATTGTGATGGTTTCAAGCCTAAATCTACTCCAACCTCCAAAATACATTCCGATCATGCTCATAAGTCCCAAATAATCTAAGGGAGCTAACCAGATCATCAAAATTCCAATCCGAGATCATATGCCAACAAGTAAAAAACTTGGTCAAGCCTTTTCAAATTTTAAGCTTCAAACTGAGAACGGTTCTTCCAAATTCATCCTGATTACCCTAAAAACCAAATACATAAGTCATAATACATCATACGAGTCTAGTCATGCCTAAGAACTGGCGAGCAAAGTGCAAAATCTCTAAACAACCGGTCAGCTCGTTACATCATCCCCCACTTAAACATACGTTCGTCCTGAACATGCCCATAGTTGTTTTGAAACCATGAAATCGCTGTGTAACCTTACCATACACATACCCCAGGGTGATCCCACATCACCCTATCTCATATAGGTCTGATAACATAATGTAACTGAAATTTCACAATCCAACCTAGCCCATAAACCTTAGAATCACATCTCCACTTCTGAAATCATCTACAAGATCAGAATCTCACATACTCTGAATAAGACCGAACAAGGTGTAACAAGCCATAACTGAAACCTCATATGATATTAGATGATATACCACATAGTTTAAACTCTCGTAGCGATCACTTCTTATCACATGCATTGAATGAACCTCTTATCAAATAAAGCCTTATTCCAACACTTTCGTATACTATCAATGATAGTGAAACACATAGAAAGTCGTAACCTTTCCTCAAATCAACCATTCGTGAAGCCACTTATTCTTTGGAAGGGACCATAGCAAATTTCTAAGTCGAACATGAATACTATCCTTCCAACACGCTGAAATTTAATCCTTTTGTATTCATTCTAGATCCCAAGGATCTCATTAATCCAACACAACTACTCTGGTGACATGACACATAGAAGAACTATGTCTTTCTATAATCTTTGTGTTCTTTATATTCTGTACTTATTATTCCGCAATAGTAGTAGTTTTAACACATAGAAGAACCACGTCCTTCTATAATAAAGTTAAGCAAAAATTGGGTACCACACAAATCACCCCCCCCCCTTCTTGTGCGGTGTTGAAATATAAAATATCACAAAGCTTAGTGCCAATCCTTGTTGATAGCATGTAAGTGTTAGTCAAAAAATAGAGAGAATCGGAATTGGGTCATTCCTTTATTCGGACTTTTGATATTTAAGGTGATCTTCCTCATCATTAGGCCCTCATAAATTTTGTCCTTGACCAATTCTCCTCTCATTTTGTGTGAACATTTGCCAGACCATCTGCCTTTACGGTCTCCGTTGTATGATTGATATCGATCTTTATTTGACCTTGGCTCTTGATCGACGTCCCATTTGATCCTACCAACGGGCATGCTAGGATAGACGGACCCTGAATGATTCCCAGTTGGTCGAGCAAACTTTTCTTCAACTGATGCAAAGCAATAGAACTACGAGTGTTAAGACCTTGAGAGAAAGCTTTAACGGCCCAGTCATCGGTGATCGGAGACAAATCCATTTCTTGGAATCGAGATACGAATCCCCTAAGCATCTTGTTTTCTTTTTTCCTTACCTTGAAAGGCTTTACTTCGTTGTTGAAGTTTTAATGGCTCGTACATGTGCTCTTACAAAAGAATCTACAAGCATATCAAACGAATCGATAGAATTAGGGGGTAAGTTATGATACCATATCAAGGCACCCTTGGATAGAGTTTCCTCAAACATCTTCAGTAGTACAAATTCAATCTCGTCATCTTCCAAGTCATTTCCATTGATGGCGCACGTATACAAGGTGATGTGTTCATTCAGATCGGTCATCACGTTATACTTGGGAATCTTGGCCATATAGAACTTCTTGGGAATTAACTTTGGAGCCGCACTAGGGAGGAAGGGACATTGCACAAAATTTTTAGAATCTAGTCCTTCTAAGGTCGAGGGTGCCCCTGATATTTGATCAACACGGGAGTTATAAGTCTCCATTTTTTTGTCATTATCCTCGATCTTCTTCTCCTCGGACTCACTTCTCTTGGTGATTTCCTCGATCATCCTCATAATTATGGAGCCAGTCCCCGAGCCATCTCCGTTTGATCTCTCTGGTGCTGGTTCAGCATGCCGAATCTTCCCCTGTTTAGCTATCCTCGAAGTTTTAGTATGAATCTAAAGTTGCGCGACGGCAACCTGTTGAGCTTGAAGCATCCAGAATAGGACTTGGACGCCGACTTCCCCATCTTCTATTCCTTGTGTTGCTTGGCCTCCGAAGTCGATGGTACACTGACCCTTACATTGTTATTTTTGCCATAAAATCCAAGGCTGCCATCGCTGTGTACGGGATCATTTTGTCAGTCTAACTTGTTTTAACCTGAAATCGAAGATTCTTTAACAGAACAAGTGTAATATAACATGTGTTATCATAACCAATACTGAAATAATCATTATTATCTTTAGCCCCACGGTAGGCAAACTATTTATCTCGAAAAATATGAGTAACAATTAAATTTGATTTATAGTTTTAAAGATATGTGATTTAGTTCAATACTAATTAATAATCAAGAAATATGAAGTATAAATGAAAAAAATAAGAGAATCAAACCAATATAACTCAACAGCGGTGACCTCAAGCTTATTGACCTCGAGGTGGGTTTAGAACAATTAAGCAAGAAAAGTAAAGTGAGAGAAATAGAGCTAAATGACGATTCTGATGAATAGTGGGCAAAAAGTAGAGAGAGTATTCTTTTCTTAATGATTAGATGATGTTACCAAATTATTGAGGTCCCGTTTATATAATAGGAGAACCCTAAATAAGGTATATTTCTATTTACAATAAGGCATAATCTTGATACAGTTGTCTAACCACTTAGTAAAAAATCATACAATCTTATCCCAAGATTTGCGCCATGATCTTGTGAATGTGGCAGGAATCTAGTACTCATTCTATTACAAATATAATGGTATAATTACGGGGTCGAGCATACTTAACTTTGGTGTCCATTGTACTTTGATCCTCAAGAATTGCATCCAATCTTCGAGCTCGAATCTGATCCATCAGGCTCAATTTTGACCTCACCTAAGTCCGGGCTTAAGACGGACCCTCGAGTCTATAAATTGGAGGCATATGATTTTGACCGTATACAACGGGCTTGCTCCAAATCTATTTCGATCTCTCTGTTGAAGTGACCCTCAAACCCACAAAATTGGGTAGCCCCGATTTCTACCGTATAAAAATATCCTTATCGCTACACACCCAGAACTCAAAAGAGTGGAAAATTACTTTTTTGGAAATAGGGATAGATTCACGCATAAAAGATTAAGGGGGCATTACATCACTGTTAGTAATAGCAGGAATAATACTAAGGTTTCCAAGTACTGCTAATATATTACATATAGAAATTGATACTAGTCTAGTAGTTAAAATTTCATTTTTGTCGTCTTGGATTGCCTTCTTTACTACATCCGTAGGTGAGTGTAAAATAGTAGTTGTAGAACTTAGGTGATTCTTGGAACCACATTTACACAAAAAGTGTGCCATCTTGTTGCCTTCGCGGAAACTATGTCGGATCACTGGATTTCCTAGTTTCTTCAACAAGTACCTGCATTCTAAGATAGTGTTAGTATAGGCAGGGGATATATTATGTTGAAGCAGTTTAATTATATCTGTTGAATCAATGTCAATCTCCAGTGGTGCTAGTCATTTTTCATATGCAATACCTGCCTGAAGTGCTTACAATTGTGCATGTGTGGAGTTATGGGCTTTGATCCTGTTGAACAATCCTATAATCCAGTCTCCACAACTGTTTCTAATTACACCCCCAGTGTCTCTCGTGTTATGTTTATCCCTGGAGGCATCAATATTTAGCTTGTACTTATGAGATGGTGGTGGGTACCACTTGATGTGTACCGGAGTTTTGTGTTTGTGCCTGTGAGCACGTGATTTTTTCCTTGCTTGAAAGGTTCCTATAAATTCGTAGACTAGGATTTTCTTTTATTATTTACATTCTTAGGAGTTAATCATGTGGTTTTTGTTTATTTGCGTTTTTAGGAATTAATTATGTGATCTGTATTTATTTGTGTTTTAGGAATTAATTATGTGATATGTGATTATTTGCGTTTTTAGGAATTAATCATATGATTTGTGTTTATTTGCATTTTTCCTTATTAATTATGTGGTTTTATTATTTGAATTTTTTGCAATTTAGTGGCATTTTTTAGTACATTTTAATTCATTAAAAGCACAAAAATGGAATTCTCATATTTAGGATACCAGTTTTAAATAGCACGGGAAAACAATTAATAACAAAATCGTTTCTCTTTGCAATTTTAAATTTTTACTTAGGTTTCTTGTCAATTAGGATTTAGATGATAATAGGAAATTAATTAGTTTAGTTGAAGTATTAAATCAAGTTTTTATTCTAATTTTGTATTAACTGGAAAAAAAATTAACAATAAAAGGAATTTGGTAAAATAAAAAAAAGGAGAAAAGAAAAAGGGATTTGAAATATAGTCTTATTTCAAAGGACTGATTTGGGCTAATTTTCCAAATATTATACCCAGCCAAAACGACCAGCCTAGCCCAATTGTCCCACTACCCGATCCAACCTCAGAGACGTCAAACAATGTCGTTTGGTGGTATTCAATCCTGGCCCTCCATGGTTTTGATCCAATGGCTCACGTGGAGCCTCGCCATTGAAATAAAATTGTCTAAAAGCTGTTTAATAGCTTTAGAGACAAACAGGTCTTCCTCGTGCAGTTCCACAACAACCCTCGAACCACCGTAACACCACCGTCCGCCGGCGGCGTAACGCCAACGCCTCCAAGATTTACACCCTGGAACCCCCTCACTCTCCTCTTCCCAATCCCATAGAGATCACTCCTCAAATCACCGCTGAACTACTCGAATATTCGTCTAAAACATGGTTAATTCGCCGTCTACGGCGGCGGCGGTGGCCAACAACCTCCAAATCAACACCAGTGGACCCCCTCACCCTCTCGTCCTAACCTTGCCATTGGCTACTCTCAAACATGTCTGCAACTCGTCGAATGTGTGCCAGAAGAAGGCTGCTCCACCATGCACAGCGGTGGCTACCGTCCAATGCCCTTCAAACACCACACCCACCCCCCCTCTGGCCCTCATCCACCCAAAAGCCCACCTAAACCCACTCAAACGGTCCCAAAACTCCTCCAGTGTCGGCACCAACTAATTGAAGTTTAAGCCCAAGATTGGAAATTAGTCGTGGGTTTGAATTGACTCCGACAGTGATAAATTGAAGAAATCCTCTAAGTCCAACTTTTTTTAGTTTTGTTTTCCTTATGTTTGTGATTTTCTGCCCGTTTTGAGCAATTAGGGCTGTTAGTTCAAAATTTAAATGGTTTTAGCAAATCTCAAATATGTTATTTCTAGGCTGATTGTATGTTAATTAGATGATTGTGCTCAGTAGTTTCCATGATAACAACAATTTCATATTATCCTTGGCATTGAATCTTAATATTGGTTTAAGTTCACATGTGATTAAGAGATGGTCTTGGTTGTTTTGTTAGCTTGAAAGATCCCTTGATTGCTCGTTAATTTGTTGGTTGTTTTAAAAGTTTAGGGTCGATTATGTTTTGAGTTACTCTGAGATTGTGCTTTGATTAATAGCCTTACATGTTCCTCTTCTAGAATCTAATTATTGAAGTTGTTTTGAATATTAGATTGCCTAATAATATTTATGTTAGTCAAAGTTTTTAGGATTAGAAAAATTAGCATTAGAAGTTAGTTTAGTGCCAAATAAGTAATTGAGGGAGTAGTACAAGATTTTCCTTCTTAGTTCTGATATTTAGGATCATTAAGGGCAATATGGACTTCTCATGTTGTTTGTGGTAGTATTGGGAACAAACAAGGGTAATATAGGTAGCATATAAGTAAATAGTGAAAGTCTTTAGACCTTTCTAGAAGGGGTCTTTAATATAAAATCAATAGTATTACTGCAGTAACTTGGGAAACAAGTCAAGAAATAAGAGTCCAAATAAGTAATATCTGAAAATTGAAAGGGGAATCTCAGGATAAAACAAAATAGGGGTGATACCCTAGCCTTTGGCTCCTTTGGCTATACAAAGGGGGCTAAAATCACTAAAAAGGATGGTTGGAAAATCAGGAAAAGTATCTCTATAACTCTCTCAGAATTCTGAAGCTAAAATCCCTGAAACATCAGCAATTTTTACTGTGCCATTGCTCATTTTTAGTAACCTTTGGTCATATCATGTTTTGAGACCATTTTGCATCAATTAATATAGAAAAAGACGAGTTTGGCTTTTAGCAATTTGGTTCTGCATTTGCTATAGTCCCAGCCTGTTTGGAGTCTCATTGTTTTGACTATTTTCCTGGGTTTGAGAGTGAAAACTCGAATTTACAGGGGTTCTATTTAGTTTTTGGGCATACATCTGGGCTGTGAAACTGCTGTTACTGCTGTTTGCTGTGGGTGAAATTGCTGACTTCCCTATTTTCCTATTGCTTTGTGATTTTCAGGTACATTTCTTAAAGTTCATCCATGTACAAACAACCCTCAGATGAAATGACGTTGTTGTGTTCAGCTATTTTGCAAATATATCATTTAATTTCTTAGATAGCTTTGATTCACTCTAATACTCATTGTAAAAGACTATGGGACTGTTTGGATTGTTAAATTCGTTATACGATTATTGTTAGTGGTGTAATTTCATTCCAGGTTTCCTAAGTTTTAGTTAAATTTGAGTTTGATGGATGATTGTGTTAAATAAATTTGAGTTGGAAAGATGATTTTGTTTACATCCATTTCGTTATATAAGCTAGCAGCAACAGTTATTTATGCAATACTAAGCCTGCTTGGGCTGACTGGGCAATATGGCAAACCAGCTTTAGTTGTTTTACGCATATGTTCCCTGCGTCTCAGCTTGGGTTTACAATAGGGCCCAAAATACAGTAATAAATAATAGCCCACTTCAATTGAAGGCTTAAGTGAAAGGGTTGCTCTTGGACCCGAGGATTGGACTTCCAGGCTGGGCTTCACTTGAGGCCCAGCTGCTACATGAATTGAGTCCACTCAAATATGGCATCTACAATGAACCCTTGTAGTTAGCTTTTTAGAATCACGACTAGTAACAAACAGTCCTTTAGTTATCTCTTTTGAAATGCCGAGTCTAAAATACTTAGAAAGTTTGGGATACATTGTTTAGCAAATATAACGGTGTTCCCGCAAAGACAATAACGCGCTAGTCGCTATAGGGCACAACTCTAATAATTTTATCTCCATAAACACTGGTACGCTTTATGTGAGCTAAATCTGAATCTCAACAAAGTTAGAATGTGTCAAAAACTACGGGTCCATTTATGTGACGTGGTTCGCGGCACATTTTGACAGCATTGCAATTTTCCTAAAAGACAATAATAATAATAATAAAAAGGGTTAAAAGATTAAAAAGCACATAAGTTAAAACATGTTCCGAAATCAGATAATTTAAGCCAAATATAACAGTTGAGCGACCGCGCTAGAACCACGAAACCTGGGAATGCCTAACACCTTCTCCCAGGTTAACAAACTTCCTTACTCAGATTTCTGGTTCGCGGACTGTTATACAGAGTCATTCTTTCCTCGATTCGGGATTCTAACCGGTGACTTGGGACACCATAAATCTCCCAAGTGGCGACTCTGAAATTCCCTTAAAAATTGAATCTCGTTTCGATTGTCCTTTAATTGGAAAAACTCCCTTTTCTACGCCCTTCGTCGGGTTGTAGTAGCCAAAAGGAGGTGTGACAGCTCTGGAGACTCTGTTGGGGACCGAACCCAGAATCTCTCGTTCAGGGATCAAGAATTCAAGCTTAGAATAATTGTTGTATTTGGCTTTTTATCTGATTTTTCATGTTGGCTTAAAGTGCAAAATGATGCTTTTACTGCATTGATATTATCTTAACTGTACATATAAACTGCTACGAAACCCTTCATTTCTCACCTCCGGGGATGTGCTTACTGGTTGAGACTCCCTATTCTGTTAGTGTCATACCCTGAAATAAGAAATAGGCCGGACAAGTTACAAAGTCGGATGGCCTTTTGGTTCCTGGTACATAGCCCCCTCCTCGACTCGAGCTGTCGCTCGGGTGCACAGTCTAGACCCTATACCAAGGTTTTAACATAGAATAACTTGAGCTCATGCCGGATCCCTAGTAGGAACGCTTATCTGCATCATGCATTTGACTTAGGGGACTCAACACAGTGGTTGGGTGCATCTAGGACCGGTAACCCGCAATGAAAACACCATCCTGATGCATGATTATATGTGCATTTAACTGCTTGGGATTTGCATGTTGACCGGCTTGCGAATGAGGAAAGAAAACTGAGAAAATAGTAGCATTAGGGTTAGTCGAGATTAATCATTGGTCCAGTAAAACCAATGCTCAAATAGCGGCGAAATGCTATTGGATTTTGGGGAAAAAAGCAAAAAGGCAAAAAAACAAACAAACAAAAGAAAAGGGGGCTTTTTAAAGGTTTGATTTTGATAAATTGCTTTGCCCGAACTGCGCCAGTTTGATTCTCGTCGGGAGCGAGATACGCAGGCAGCCCCCATCGGGTCCAACCTTTCTTTTACAAAAATAACCAATACAAGAAAAACAAATGTCCGATTTTATTCACCTTTTCGAAATAAATCGGGTGATATCGTTACTGCCAAAAATAGCCGAATGTTACCACAAGGGACCTCGGAAGGCTGATTTCGCACAAATGGCCACCTCTGAGTCTTATTTCGGCCGGCAAGCAAGCACAACCTCAAAACCTTCCTTCGAAAGTGCCGCAAAGATGTATTCGCAAAGCTGGGCCCTGATTTTAGGAAATGAATTTCATAAAGGACAAATACCGGCTTTAATATTTGGTGGAGTCAAAGAGTCAATTTCTGAGGTACTAATTCGCCTTAATAAATGTGCAGAATGAGCACGGATCAGTATTTGCCGACAACGTTCATGAAAAAAATTCCCTTGGAGCTACACATGTGGTAGAATGACCTAGGGGAAGCATGGCAACAGGGTCAACATGAATTTGGGAGGACTTACCGGGCTGTTGAAAATTAACCCGATGGGAGATATCATAAAGGCATTAATCACATTCTGGGACTCAGCTCAAAATTTCTTCCATTTCTTGAATTTTGAGCTCACACCAACATTGGAGGATATAATATTGGGACCCCTATGATTCCTTTAAGACACCAATACCTTATTGCACCAAGAGCCCTCGCCGTGCACAAATTCCTGGACTCCTTGAAAATAAATAGGAAGGTTGACAACCCGGACCTATCAGCCGGCTTCTGTACTCCGCAGTTTATATATCAGAGATACGGGCATATAGGGGGATTCAATAACCCCGACAATTGTATTTGTAGCAAAGGGAACCAACTCAAATTGGAGGAGCATCGATGTTTTGCATTCATGGTATTCTTCCTGGGTCTTCTGGTGTTTCCACGGAAGGACGGAAATATTAACATACGGATAGCAGGGGTCGTCAGCACTTTAATGACTCACGCCAAGATCACCCTATGATATCTGAGATCTTCTGTACTCTCACCGCCTGTAAAACGGGATGAGACTTCTCTGAGGGATGACCTATTGTTACATATATGGATGACTGAGCACTTATGCCATCGACCTCGGTTCATGAATTACGGGTCACCAGCATATAAGAATTCTACAACAGGGTTGATAGGTTTAGGTTGCCTGAGGATGTCACATAATGGGTGTCGCATCTCCGGGTTGTCACTGCAAATCAGATAAAGTGGACATTCGGGTGGCTCCCCGTGGATGAAATTGTGTATATGCCAGCCACCGAACCTCATTTCCTTCAAATGGGTCTCCGAAGTATCCAACCCTACGCGCCATACAGAGTTCTAAGGCAATTGGGTAGATGTCAAATGATTCCTCGAGACGAGGATTTTAGTCGCCATGCGGTTGAGATTAGCCCCAATGGTCAATTCCCTAAAGCCATCGTGCGTCAAATCTGGTGCGAATGTCAATACTTGACAGCGAGTACCTGAGTACATGACATATCTAAAGGCTAGGTTGCACCAGAATAAATCGCTGGGTACCAAAAAGAAATAGAGCCCGGAAGGCCAGCTAATAGACGGTATCTCCAAGAATTAGTTGAAACAACACAAGAGCAATGGGATTGGCTAGCCAAGGAAAATGAATACAAGGCCACCATAGGAAGATTGGAAAAGCAAGTCCAAGAACTTCAATTTGAAAATGGTTTGCAAGCCGTAGCAGATGAGGGAAAAAAAAGATTAACCAAAGAGAATGAAAATCCTCCTAGGAGCGAAGGATGAAAAACTCATAGATAATTTAAGGCGAAAAGTGACCGAATATGGGTTTGACTTGAACATGGCGGAATGCGAGCTATCCAGGCTTCGGAAACTATTAGCTAAAAGTGCGGAGGAACGAGTCTGCATCATTCAGCAATTAAAGGAAAAGCATGACGATGAGGTTGCTGGGTTAAAACGGAGAGTCATCGTGGTCGAGAACATAATGGCCAAGCAAGTCGGGGACCTCAAAATTGAGAGAGAACATTGTTATGCAGCGATAGAAAGGTTGGAGATAGATTTGAGGCAATTCCAGGAACTGAATCAGGTAGCCAAGCGAACATTAGAGGCGAGGGCTGAACGGATTGGGAGTTTGTTGCAAGAAAAGGGTGTTATTAGGGAAAGAGTACGGGCGATCGCAAACTACATCACCACGAGGTGCAACCATTGTGAGGATATGAAAAGATCCATGTTCTTTGCCACCGCCATGACTTTTGTCCGGAAAGTGATGGAAGACCTCCACCGCCTCCAAGGGAGTTTAGCACACAAGCCAGCGGCAAGGCCGAATGATGCCCCGCGAGGCCCAGGAGCACTTGAGGCACTAATGTATTCCTAAAGATTGTGCTGCTTTTGTCAAAATATGTTTTGGAGTCTATTAGTTTAACCAGGAGTCTGTATTTTCTTTAAGCATGGTTAGTTGTTGTTCGAGTCTGTAGTTCATTTTATCAATACTCGTTTAATCTGTCACCTTTCGAGTCTTTGTATTTGAAGTCTGTAGTTATGAAAATGGAAAATTTCCCAAATATTTTATGCTATGCTTTTTACTTGCGAGAACTACGCTCGATCTGATTCATGCGAGGACATGATACGTAGGCAATCTATATAGGATTCAACCATAATTGAATAAGAAACTGAATAAATATGGGAGAGGGAGAGAATAAGGCTAAAACATGAGGAAGATTTGCAAGTAAAAGCCAGGATGACGCAGGCAATTAATGCATGTAGGGACCGACTGTCATTTATGTGCATGCATACCCCATATGTGGCCGCTTACGTGTTAGAACCTAACCACTAATGAGTTTTTGGTGTTGTATCTCCAATTCCAAATTAGACTGGTGATTAGTACTCACGGCATTCTGGCAACCCACTCCTACAACACGCGGTCAAAAAGCAAACAAGTCATAGCCAATCAAGAAGCCAATGTCAACATTATTGGCCTCTTGAAGGAGGCAGGGGAATTGGACGTTAATGCTATGAAGGAGGAAATGTATAAGCTTAAACACCAAATGGCCGAGATGTACCAGGCATGGGCAAGAGGACAGCTGCCCCGACCTATCCTACCAACCTGACCTTCATCCCGCCACTGGCCCAAGCACCTGACCACTCTGCCACTGATCCACCTCCAAGTTTTCCTATATATTCATAGCATCAGGGTACTACCTCTCAGCCACCATCCCCAATACCCAAAGTCGCTCCTCACCCTCCCCCGCCAATCGCTCCTATCTATGTGGCACCTCTGCCTCCTACACTACATAGGTTATCAAGTGAACCCCTGATTCAAGCTTATGACCCACAATACTATCCACCAGAACCTGCTTACAAAACCCAGGAACCTTACTCCTATGCTCCCTGTCCTGAAATCCCAACGGGAGTTGAAAAACTGACAAAAAATCCTGAGCAGGAAGAGATGCTTAGAAAGTTCCGGAGTCTAGAACAATCCTTCAGAGACATGCGGGGATTAGGTGAGCATGGCATTCAAGGATCTTTGCTTATTCCCGGACGTGCAGTTGCCTCCAAGTTTCAAAATGCCTAAATTCGACTTATATGATGGTCACGGCAATCCAGTCGCGCATTTGAGAGGGTTTTGCAACAATATGAGGGGAGCAGGGGGGAAACGATGAATTGTTAATGGTTGTTTAACCAGAGTTTGAGTGGATCGGCATTGGAGTGGTATACTCGTCAGGACCCCAATTGGTGGTACACCTGGGATGACTTAGCGCAAGAGTTTGCCTGCCATTTTCAATATAATCACGAGATTGTCCCGGATCGTCTATCTCTAACAAAACTGGAGAAGAAACATAATGAGAGTTTCAAGGAGTATGGTTTCCGGTGGAGGGAACAAGCAGCTAGATTTGATCCTCCCATGAATGAGAGTGAGATGGTTGACTATTTTTACAGGCTTTAGAACCTACCTACTTTGGGCATTTGGTATCAGCAGTGGGGAAGTCTTTCAACGAAGTGGTCAAGATGGGAATATGGTTTAGGAAGGCCTCAAATTCAATAAAATCATGAGCTACTCTGCAATTAAGGCAACTACTCAAGCCATCCAGGGTGGAGCTGGGGGACCTTTCGGGAAAAAGAAGATGGAGGAAGTAGCGACAGTAAAGTCAGGGACTTGGTTCAGGCCTCGGGCACCATCTCATTACGCCCAGCCTCGTCCTCACCACCGGACAAACCCACGCACCCTATACGGCCTACCACAACATTACTATCCACCACCAGAACCTCGCTTCCATCACGCGAAAGCACATACCCAACACCCTACTCACGCACAATGGCGTGTGCCACCCCCTCAAAACACTTACCCAACTACACAAAATAACTACCCGCCTCCGAGAGCTTACAAACAACCCCCGAGGCCCGCCTTCCGAGGCAATCCATCCCTGAGAAATGAGAGGGTACAGAAAAAGAAGACTTTCACTCCGCTGGGAAAATCTTACACTAGCCTATTCCACAGGCTGCGACGACTGGATATGTTGAGACCAATTGAAGGGAAACTGCCAAATCCTCCCCCAAAGTATTTAGATTATTCAGTCAGCTGTGAATACTGTTCTGGTGCACCTGGGCATGACACTGAAAAATGTTGGCATTTAAAGAACACTATCCAAGAACTTATTGACTCTCACAAAATTGAGGTGCAGACTCCGAAGGCTCCCAATATTAACCAAAACCCGTTGTTGGCCCATCAGGAAACCAACATGATTGAAATTGTGGAGAGAAAGGGAGGGTCCAGGAGGCCTTCACAAACGGTAATAATGATCAAAGCCAGTAAGTGTAAGACAACCGAGGTTGCAAGCAGTGAAAAGCTGGTAATCAGGGCAAATGGAGGCAGTAAAGCTGTCATAGTTCAAGGGAGCTCACCATGTGTAGTTACGCAAAAGCGGGAACAGGAAAAAGTAACAGTACATGGGGCAGCTAGAGAACCTGTCGTAGTTGTGAAAGGTGTCCGCATCGAACCAGTTATTGTGAAACCAGTGATCTAGCCACCCATTATCAACAGCAAAGCTGTTGCTTGGAGATATAAATAGGCAATAGTGATGTACAAGGGGAAAGAATTGAGAGAGGAAGTGTGTGAGGCACGAGGTTTAACCCGATCAGGAAGGTACTTTTCCCAGAAGAATTGAGTAAGGGAAGAGTTGCAAGAGATAACCCAGAACCAATAAAGAAGGCTGTGTCAGAAGAAGAGGCAGAAGAATTTTTGAAGAAAATGAAAATGTAGGACTACTCCATCATAGAACAGTTGAGGAAGACACCAGCCCAGATCTCTTTGTTGTCCTTACTAATCCACTCAGATGAACATCTTCGGCGTTGATGAAGATTCTGAATGAGGCCTATGTCACAGACAAGATAACGGTGAACCATTCAAAAAATTGCAAACAAGATATTCGAGGTAAAGCGTGTCACATTATCTAACGATGAATTGCCTATGGAGGGTATTGAGCATAACCGGGCTCTTTATCTGACTGTGAAATGTGAAGATGTTGTGGTCACTCGAGTTATGGTTGACAACGGGTCCAGTGCAAATATTTTCCCACTATCCACATTGACCAAGCTGAAGGTGGAAAATGAAAGAGTTCTCTAGAATAACATCTGTGTTCGAGGCTTCGATGGCGGAGGCAAAGACACCGTAGGGGATATATTGCTGGAAGTGACTATAGGTCCCGTTGAGTTCACTATGGAATTCCAAGTGCTGGATATAGCAGTCTCTTATAATCTGTTGTTGCGCAGGCCCTGGATTCATGCAGCCAAAGCAGTACCATCTACATTGCATCAGATGGTCAAATTTGAATGGGACAGGAAGGAGATTGTCGTGCATAGTGAAGATAATCAGTGCACTTCAGGTGACGCGATCGTAGCTTTCATTGAATCTAAGGACAGAAAGGGGCCATGGGTCTACCAGGTGTTTGATACGATGTCAGTACAGAAAATCCCAGAAGGTGAAGTCGCCATGACCCCAAAGATAGCAACTGCATCCGTCGCTTCAGAAATGTTGAAAAATGGTTTTATGCCCGGTAAGGGGTTGGGAGCTTCTCTGCAAGGAATTGTGCAACCAGTATCCCTTCCCAAGAATCTAGACACTTTTGGCTTAGGTTTCAAGCCCACAGCCGTAGACATAAGGCGTAGCAGGAAGCTGATAAAAAAGCCTGGCTTCTCCCGAAACCTATCCCAAGGTTGTTTAAATCATTTGTCAAATCCAGTGCTAGCAATGGCCCTAGACCAAAGATTTCTGGCCCGTTGATCAACGCAGACGGAGATCTTGACAAAAGATTGGAAAGACTGTTTGAAAAGGTGAATATGGTCGAGGCAAGAGAAGAATCAGGCAGGGCAGACGTGCAGTTTGTGGGAGCATACGCAAAAATCTATAACTGGGAAGCCACTCCTCTTCCCACTCGGAGGAAGTCGTGGTAATCAGCTTTGATTTTCCTTTTAGTCTAGTTTGTATTAGCGTCAGAGTTGTCAATTCAGTTGTTATTTCTGTCCGTTTGAATGAGTAAACTCTGTTATCTTCGATTTTAATGAAATGCAATTTCCCATTCAGCAATACTAATAGTTTCCATTTCTCTTTACTTTTCTTTCTTTTCTCTTTTGTACAGTTATTTTTATGCTGGTTCTAGCTAGCTGACATGGATAAGAACTCCTTGGCCCAGTCTTCAAAACAGGTCTAATTTAGAAATAATAATTCAGGAGATAGAACACGAAGATGAACCATGGTATGATGAGGAAGGGAAATGGGATGAGATTAGTAAAGTGATGACCCAATTTGACGAGAAACCCAAACCAAACCTGAATGATACAGAGGCAATCAATCTAGGAAGTCTGGATAAAATCAGAGAAACAAAAATAAGTGTCCATCTGGAGCCGCAACTTAGGGAAAAATAATTGAAGTGTTGCTTGAGTACAAAGATGTCTTGCATGGTCCTACGATGACATGCCTGGACTGAGCACTAATTTGGTAGTCCATATGTTACCTACTGACCCGGCTTGCCCGCCTGTTAAGCAAAAGTTGAGGAATGTGGGTGAGAAAATTAAAGAGGAAGCAGTTTGAGGCAAAAGTCATCCGAGTCACACGATATCCCACTTGGCTAACTAATGTGGTGCATGTGCCAAAGAAGGACGGTAAAACCAGGATGTGTGTCGATTACTATGACCTCAATAAATCAAGTCCAAAAGACAACTTTCCCCTGCTGAACATCCACATATTAATTGAGAATTGCGCGAAACATGAAATTGGGTCGTTCGTGGATTGTTGCACCGGGTACCACCAGATTTAATGGACGAAGAAGATGCGGAGAAAACAGTGTTCATTACACCGTGGGGAATGTACTATTATAGAGTCATGCCTTTTTGTTTGAAAAACGTCGGGGCCATATACATGAGGTCTATGACAATCATTTTCCACGATATAATACATAAGGAAATTAAGGTCTTTATGGATGATGTAATAATCAAGTCCATGAAGCAATCTGATCATGTCAGAGACCTGAGGAAATTCTTCCAGAGGCTCTGCAGGTATGACCTCAAACTCTACTCGGCAAAATGTGCATTTGGGGTCCCATCGGGAAAGTTGTTAGGGTTCATAGTCAGCCGCCGAGGCATCAAACTAGACCCATCAAAAATCAAAGCTATACAGGAGCTGCCGCCCCCCAGGAACAAAACGGAAGTAATGAGTCTACTAGGAAGATTGAATTACATCAGTCGATTCATCGCCCAGCTCACAACCATCTGCGAGCCCATCTTTAAGCTGTTGAAGAAGGATGTTGCGTTAAAATGGACGGGAGAGTTTCAGGAAGCTTTTGATAAGACAAAGGAATATTTGTCAAACCCACCAGTATTGGTCCCGCCGGATCCAAAAACGCTTTTAATCTTATATTTGACAGTCTTGAACAACTCATTTGGGTGTGTGTTGGGTCAGCATGATGTTACCAGGAGAAAAGAGCAGGCCATATACTACCTCAGCAAGAAATTTACAGCTTACGAGGTTAAGTATACTCATCTTGAAAGGATATGTTGCGCCTTGATGCGGGTAGCTCAAAAGTTGAAGCATTACTTGCCATCATATACCACTTTTCTTATCTCTCGTCTGGACCAATTAAAATATATTTTCCAGAAGCCCATGCCTACTGGAAGGCTTGTGAAATGGCAAATCTTGCTCACTGAGTTTGACATTATCAACGTGACTAGGACTTCCATGAAGGCACAAGCATTGGGGGACCATTTAGCGGAGAATCCTATAATGAAGGATATGAGCCCTTGAACACATATTTCCCTGACGAGGAAGTGATGCATATCAATGAAGCAGAGGGGGATGAGAAATTGGGATGGAGACGGTTCTTCGATGGGGATGCCAACATGAAAGGCGTGGGCATAGGAGCAGTGCCTATTTCTGAAGAAGGGCATCATTACCCAGTCATAGCTCAACTCTGTTTCTATTGAACCAACAACATGGCGGAATATGAGGCATGCATTTTGGGTTAGAGATTAGCAACGGATATGGGTGTCCAGGAAGTCTTGGTCTTGGGAGACTCGGACCTTCTGGTACACCAGATTCAATGGGAGTGGGAGACAAAAGATTTAAAACTCATACCATACCGGCAATGCTTGCATGATCTCTGTCAATGATTCTGGTTAATAGAGTTTAGGCACATCCCATAATTCACAAGAAGGTTGATGATGCCCTATCTACTTTGACGTCAATGTTACATCACCTGGACAAGGCTTATGTTGGCCCGATACATATCCAGGTCCATGATCAACATGCTTATTGAAACATGGTGGAAGAAGAGCTTGATAGCGAGCCCTTTTCCACGACATTAAGGAATATATGGGGAGATGTGTGTACCTGGTACAAGCCACGAGTGACTAGAAGAGAACAATCCGTCATTTGTCAAGTGGGTTTTTCTTCAGTGGAGGAATATTATACAAAAGAATGCCAGATCTTGGTTTGCTAAGAGGTGTAGATGCTAAGCAGGCGACGGCCATCAAGAATGAGGTTCATGCTGGCGTCTGCAAGCCACACATGAGCGGATATGTTTTGACAAAGAAGATTCTCCAGGCAGGATATTATTGGCTCACCATGGAGCGCGATTGTATCAGCTTTGTGCGCAAATGCCACTAGTGTAAAGTACACGAGGACCTGATTCACTCTCTCACCCTCCTCGTCCTAACCTTGCCATTAGCTACTCTCAAACATGTCTGCAACTCGTCGAATGTGTTCCAGAAGAAGGCAACTCCGCCATGCACGGCAGTGGCTACCGTCCAATGCCCTTCAAACACCACACGCACCCCCTCTGGCCCTCATCCACCCAAAAGCCCACCTAAACCCACTCAAATGGTCCCAGAACTCCTCCAATGTCGGCACCAACCAATTGAAAGTTTAAGTCCAAGATTGGAAATCACTCGAGGGTTTGAATTGACTCCGACAGTGATAAATTGAAGAAATCCAGTAAGTCCACCTTTTTTTAGTTTTGTTTTCCTTATGCTTGTGATTTTCTGCCCGTTTTGAGCAATTAAGGCTGTTAGTTAAAATTTTAACTGGTTTTAGAAAATCTCAAATATATGTTTTCTAGGTTGATTATATGTTAATTAGATGATTGTGGTCAATAGTTTCCATGATAACAACAATTTCATATTATCCTTGGCATTGAATCTGAATATTGGTTTAAGTTCACATGTGATTAGGAGATGGTCTTGGTTGTTTTATTAGCTTGGGAGATCCCTTGATTGCTCGCTAATTTTTTGGTTGTTTTAAAAGTTTAGGGTCGATTATGTTTTGAGCTACTCTGAGATTGAGCTTTGATTAACATCCTTACATGTTCCTCTTTTAGAATCTAATTATTGAAGTTGTTTTGAATATCAGATTGCCTAATAATATTTGTGTTAGTCAAAGTTGTTAGGATTAGAAAAATTAGTCTTAGAAGTTAGTTTAATTCCAAATAAGTAACTGAAGGGGTGGTACAAGATTTTCCTTCTTAGTTCTGATAAATGTAGGACCATTAAGGGACTTTTCAAGTTGTTTGTGGTAGTATTGGGAACAAACAAGGGTAATATATATGAAGCATATAAAGGATAGTAAAAGGTGGAAGTCTTTAGACCCTCTAGAATGGGTCTTTAATACAAAATCAATAGTATTACTGCAGTAACTTGGGAAACAAGTCAAGAAATGAGGGTCCAAATAAGTAATATCTAAAAATTGAAAGGGGGACCATAGGATAAAAACAAAATAGGGGTGATGCCCTAGTTGCAAATATATCATTTAATTTCTTAGATAGCATTGTTTCGCTCTAATACTCATTGTAAAAGACTATGGGACTGTTTGGACTGTTAAATTCGCTATATGATTATTGTTAGTGGTGTAATTTCATTCCAGGTTTCCTAAGTGTTAGTTAAATTTGAGTTTGATGGATGATTTCTGTTAAATAAATTTGAGTTGGATAGATGATTTTGTTTACATCCATTTCGTGATATAATCTGGCAGCAACAGCTATTTGTGCAATACTAAGCCTGCTTGGGCTGACTGGGCAATATGGCAAACCAGCTTAGTTGTTTTACGCATATGTTCCAGCGTCTCAACTTCAGTTCACGATAGGGCCAAAAATACAATAATAATAATAATAACCCACTTCAATTGAAGGCTTAAGTGAAAGGGTTGCTCTTGGACCCAAGGATTGGACTGCCAGGCTGGGCTTCGCTTGAGGCCCAGCTACTACATGAATTGAGTCCACTCTGATCTGGCATCAACAATGAACCCATGTAGTTAGCGTTTTAGAATCATGACTAGTAACAAACAATCCTTTCGTTATCTCTTTTAAAATGCCAAGTCTAAAATACTTAGAAAGTTCAGGATACACCGTTTAGCAACTTTAACGAATTTCCCGCAAAGAAAATAATGGGCTAGTCGCTTTAGGGAACGACTTTAATAATTTTATATCCTTAAACACGGGTGTGCATTTATGTGACCCAAATCTGAATCCCAAAAAAGTTAGAATGTGTCAAAAACTACGGGTGCATTTATGTGACGTGGTTCGCGTCACATTTTGGCGGCATTGCAGTTTTCCTAAAAGACAATAATAATAAAAGTGGTTAAAAGATTAAAAATCACATAAGTTAAAACATGTTCCGAAATCGGATAATTTAAGCCAAATATAATAGTTGAGCGACCGTGCTAGAACCACGGAACTTGGGAATGCCTAACACCTTCTCCCGGGTTAACGGAATTCCTTACTCAAATTTCTGCTTCGCGGACTGTTAAACAGAGTCATTCTTTCCTCGATTCAGGATTCCAACCGGTGACTTGGGACACAATAAATCTCCCAAGTGGTGACTCTAAAATTCTCTTCAAAATTGAATACCATTTCGATTGTCCTTTAATTGGAAAAACTCTCTTACCTACGCCATTCTACGGGTTGTAGTAGCCAAAAGGAGGTGTGACAGTGCCTATATAGTTGGATGCCAATAACTTAATCTCAATGGCTCGTGTATTAACAATGTGGTATTTTATGGTGTTTGAAGAATTATAAAAGCAGTTATCGTTTCTATTTAGCCAAAGATTCCATATTTCAAAAAGAAAGACATCCCCCAGGTTATGGAGCTATGGTTAACCGGTATTTAGAGATTTTAATAGCTAAAAGCCAGTATTTGATGCGAGGGATGTTGTTAGTGTCCATTCTTATAATATCCCAATAGATCTGGGCTACAGAGCATTCTAGGAAGATGTGAGTTACGGCTTCTTATGTTCTCATACAAGTTGCGCAAGTATTCTCCATTGTAACTCCGATTTGATGAAAGTAGGAGTTTGTAGGCAGCCTATTTTTAAAACACTGCCATAGGAAAGTTTTGATTTTATTTAGGGAGTGTAGTTTCTAGATCCAATCATAGTCAGTTGTTTTTGGGATGTGTTGGTGCAGTAATTTATAGACTGAGTGGGTGATAAAGGTGTCATTTATGGTTGGCATCCACTAGGGAGTGTCTACTGCATGGGGGTTTTGTGTGAAGAGGCTGGGAGTGATGTCTGAGGTAATATTGGTGTGTAGTTCAAATGATATTTTGGACCAGTTTCACTAGTTATTTACCCAGACCTGATCAAGGGTCAGGTTGCTCTCATTTTTGGTTTGAGGACCATGAACGATTGAGCGAATGTTTGTTTTATTTGGGGCCCAGCAGCCGTAGTAGAAGTTTATGGATTTGCCATTTCCATTATCCCAAGAAAGTCCATTGCTGATGGTTTCCCACCCTTTCATGACATTATGCCAAATGAAGGAGGTGGCCTTGATATTGGTCTTGTTACAGTTGTTCTGGATTAGAGTATCTTCCCACAGTGTGGATGGGATGGTGAATAGTCTCCAAGCAAGACATGCTAGGATGGATTGGTTTTTATGCCATGCCTTTGGTATCCCTAGGCCACCTAGGTCCTTTGGAAGGTTACAACATCCCACGAAACGTAATAGATCTTTCTTTTAGTAGCGGTTGTCCCCCAAATAAAATTCCGTTGGATTTTGTCAATTTGTTGAAGGGTTTTCTTTGGGAGTGATATTTATTGCATATTGTGGTTAGGGATAGCATTGAGGGTTTCTTTTGCAAGGGTTGCTCGTCCTGCAAGTGTTAGATTGTTTGTTTTCCAGCTAGAGAGCTTATTTCTCATGTTGTCCATTACAAATTGAAAATCCAATGGTTTGGGCTTATAATTGGTAATTGGGAAGCCCAAATAATTTTCAAATTGGTTGGTCTGTTTAATGTTGAAAAGGTTGATTGTGCAGTCTTTTATGGTAGTAGAGCAATTGCCGAAGAATAGAATTTTTGATTTATTGTTGTTGATTTTGTGGCCTCAGAGGAAGCAAAAGATTGTTAGAAAATGATGAATAGAATTGATTGTTTTCCTATTTGCTTGGGCCATGAATGTTAAGTCGTCTACGTAAAAGATATGTGATTCTAGGGGCCCGTTTGGTCCAAGTTTGATTGGGTTCCATAGGAAAATATCGACTTGATGATGTATGTAAACTGATAGCAATTCCATGGTAAGGATGAACGGGTAGGGGAATAGTAGGTTCCCTTGTCTGATCCCTCTTGATGGTTCAAAGTAACTTTTTAGCCCCTATTGACTAAGACAACTATTTGACTAGTGGTTATGAAGTTCATGATTAGGGATGTGATTTTTGGTGGAAATTTAAAGAAAATGAGAGCCTTGTAGACACGAGACTATTCTAACCTATCAAAAGCTTTTTCAAGGTCTATTTTAATGATTAATTGACCATTTATCCCTTTCTTTTTTTTGAATTGGTTGATCACTTCTTGTATAATAATGTCATCATCACAAGCCCTCCTACCTTTTAAAAAGTTTGCTTGACAAGGACCAATTAGTTCGGAAATAAAAGGCTTGATCATGTTGGCAATTATTTTGGTGATTATTTTATAAGTGGTGTTGTAAAGGCCTATTGGTCTGAAATTATTGAGATTATTAGCATGTTTAAATTTTGGAATGAGGCAGAGAAAGGTTTGGTTTATTTTCCTAGGGATTCTAGATAGGGAGAAAGCTTTCGCATAGTCGTATGACAGAAGAACCCACGATATTCCAGTGACATTGATAGAATATTGGGTGCATGCCATCTGGCCCCCAGGGCCTTGTATGGCTTGAAGGAGCATACTGTAGAAATGATTTCATGAGTGCTCAAAGGTCTATCTAAGGATGAGAGATTTATATCAGAAAAACTTGTGTGGGCACTATTGATAGTATTCCATTCCAACAGTGCATGGTTAGTGGTGAATATATCTTTGAAGTAGAGGTGTGTGTGGTCAATGATTTTTTGGCGATTTGTAATCCAGTTATCTGAATTATCTTTGAAGAAGGAGATACTGTTACACCTTTGCCTGTTAAGGACAGATATGTGAAAAAATTTTGTATTTGCGTCCTCATCATTGAGCTAGTTTATCCGAGATCTAATTTTCCAATAATCTTCCTCTAGTCGGAGGACATTATTATATTCAATAATAAAAGTATGTTCTAAATTTCTAAGGTAGGTGCTACAGGCGTAGCTAGGTGAGTTTTGGACACCCTTAATTCTAGCAAGTAACCTCTTTTTATTAGCAAAGTTATTACTAAAATTTTGGGCACTCCATTCACTAGCATTATCTTTGAAGCAAGCTTGGGCATCATTGAGGTTTCTATTATTCCAGCTTTTCTCAATGATTTTACTAAACTCCCGGTGGCTTAGCCAATATTTTCTATTCTAAAAGGTTTTTTCAGTAATTGTCCTAGTATTTGCGAGTCAAAGTAGTAAAGGATTATGATCTGCATATGTTTTTGGGAGATGAGTAACTAGAACTCAAGGGTATTATTTTATCCATGACTCATTTGCAAGGCCTCGGTCTAGTCTTTCTAGTATGAGACATTGCCTCCTATGATTGGACCATGTGTATCTAGAGCCTTTAAAACCTAGATCAATTAAGTTACAGTAGTTCACACAGGACCTAAAATTTGAAGATTTATTTCTGTTAACACTTCTGCCTCCCCATTTCTCATTTTAATTAGTACATTGTTGAAATCACCACCCATTAGCCAATGTCCTTTATAATTGTCAAAAATATTTTTAAGGTTATTCCATAAGTCTAATCTATTTAGCACGGAGTTGCTAGCATAATAGAACTAAAAAGTCAAGGAGTATGATTTGGCGACACCTGGACTAGTGCATGAAGCTCCTGGTCAGTTTGCCTATCTCTCTCCACAGCTACCAACGTGTCAACCCACATGATCACCATGCCTCCAGCTCGGCCTACAACTGGAATTTTTATATAGTCAGAGAAGTTGAAATCTGCCCTAAGGCTTGCATGGTTGTCCAATTTTGTCTCCAATAGTTCCACCATGCACGGATTGTGGTTGTTGACAAGTTCCCTAAATTTGCATATGAAGTCTACATTATTTGTACCCCTTACATTCCAAATGATTATGCTAGTATGCGTATTCATGAGAGGAGAATGATTTTGGAGGTAGGGACATGATTATTTTCCTTCATGAGGAGGCTGCCCCTCAGTGTTGGATTCAGTAGCACTGCATATTTTGACTTCGTAGTGTTGATTGGTGGAGTTATCTCTATTGAGCACCTTTAGAGTTCCAGTGGTTGCGTAGTATGTATTTCCTGTCCTCCCTCTCCGGAAAGAACATAAGGTTTATATCTCTTATTGTTTGATATTTCTGTGAATGTGCTTCTTCCTAGAGGGGAGGTATCACTATTTCTTCTGCCTCTAGAGTTTCCTGGTCCACGTTTGGACCTTGTTCCATTTGAGGGGCCATATGAGCAGGAGGTTTTGTTTGTTGTGGTGACCAAGGGAAGAATAGAGGGTTCCTTTGTGTCACCTCCTGTGATGGGAAAAGAGGGAGGTCGAACATATGGTTCATGTTCAGGAGGTGATTGAAGTGTTGTGGGAGATTCCAATGGTTGTGCATTGTGTGATAAAGGGCAGAGGCTACTACTGAGGCTAGGGGGTCGAGAATGTTTTCCATCCACATATGATTCATGTAACTGTCCATGGCCATTATCATCCCCTCCGCCACTACATATGCTAAGAAGTTTAGGTTTTGTATGATTATCATGACTTCCTGCCCCTCTATCATCATTGAGAAGAAAAGGGCTTGACCTTGGAGACCCTGCTCGATCCATGAGGTAGGTCGATGATTCGGGTGTTGTGGTTGAGTTGCATAGACTAGATTCAGGTTGTGCATGGGATTGTTTGGATTGTTGGCATTTACTTCTGGAATATGGAAAGAGTGTCTGGGCACTTTGTGAGTTAGTAGTGCCAGTCGAGACCTTTTGTTCAGTGGTAGTAGAAGATTTGGCATTTAACTGTTGGGAGTTAATTATTAATAGATTTTTGGGGCTGCTGAAAACGTGGGGGAAATGATTATGTATCTTTTGTATTAGAATCAAGATGGGTTTTATTGGGTGGAGTTGGTGTGTATGATATATAGCATCTGTTTGATTAGTTGTGTCCATAGGTTTTGCCATTTGGACACTGTCCATTGACAAGTGTATGCATAAGTAATTCATGGTGTCCGATTTGTCACCTGGATATTGAGAATTGAGTGCATACATGGAGTAATTAGTGCCTAGGTTATAGTTGTCAATAGCTTCTAGACAAAATGGCAACTAGTCATGCAAGTGACTGCATGGTTATTGGTTGAGGCCACCTGATGGATACGTGGCATTTCAGGTGTGGCATTGTTTCTTGGTTGTATCGAAGAGTCCTTGTGTGAGGGAGAGGGAGAGTTTTTTTGTTTCAGAGGAATGTTTGTCAAAATATCCATCTGCTCGTCTTCCTCAAGTTCCTTAAGAGATTCAGATTTGTTATTGAGTGGTTGGGATTGGCTGGGGATATGACGGTCTGTTATGCTAATTGAGTTCCTAGTTGAGTGCATAATTTTTTTATTTTTGATAGAGTGTATTGGGGTGTTTCTTAAATATTGGAATTCATTAGTTTCTTTCAATCTATATGAGAGTTTTTGAGTGTGGAGATACTTACCTATGGCTGCATCAAAGATTTTGACCTTAATACATGTGTCTCCGTTTTGAATGCCTTAATGAAAAGGTCTATGTGGTGTTATGCTGCTCCTTGTTACTGCTGGAAATGGTGTGTTTGCGTGTGTTTTGTTCTTCTTATAAAAAGCAACTGTTTGCCACTAGTTAGTTGGGGTGTTGGGGGTTACCAACGTGTGTTGTAGGTCTGGAGATGCTGGTGTAAGTTTGAAATGTGAGAGAAGTGGTGGATTGTATGTCCTAGTCTTCCACAGGCTTTATATAGGTTGTTCTCGCCTTCATATATTATTTCTTGTTTGTAGTTGCCTATGAGTATACAAGATTGGACAGGCTCTTCAAGTTGCATTTCAATGCATAGTCGTGCATATCTTCCTCGAAGTGATGCACTTGTACATGCATCAATCTTCAGTAGCTTTCCTATGGTGTTGCCTATTTCTTAAGTACAATTGCATCATAGAACTTGATGGGCAACTGAGGAAGACGTATCCAAGTGGTTGACCTCTCTTAGGTAGCATGGCTTGCTACAAAGTTTGGTTCCAATTTTTAGAGGGATAGGAAGAAACCATTGATGAACCAGGGGTCATTCTAGAGTGCACTGGCCATATTTTCTTCTTTGTTGAACTTGACTATGAAATAGTCAGAGCCCAGATCTATTAGTGGGAAGTTCTCTGATGGTTTTCACATTTCCTTTTATTTCTTCTTTAGGTATTGATGTTGTATTCGTTTTCCTAGCAGCTTAATGATCAGAGAGTGTCTTCATGGTAGATACATTCTATTCTTGTCCTCTTTTTTTAGTTAGATTGTTCTTATACCTTCCTGCAAGTCGTTTGGTGTTTGTGGTTTTTGATCCTCAGTTAGTCCTTGCTTTTCCATTGCTTGTTCATTTTATGGCATGTCAATATGCATCATGAATTCTGATGCCATTAGTTTTTCCTTGAAGGTTGTTTGGAGGCCTGCACTTGTGCCATTAGTGGTTTTGGATGTGATAGTGCTTGACGTAGTAGTAATATTTGGTGGCTTTGGTGATATGTATTGGATTGTTGTTTCAGTTCTTCTTTTTCCATACCCAAAGGAAAGCTCTCTAGTCGAGTGTAAAATTACGCTTTCACAAGTCATGTAGCCGAACATAACTTTAGTATTATAATTTTTATTCTACATATCTCGTTAAATTGTTCAGAAATGATATTGAATTAGCAAAACTCAGCATTATTCACTAGTAATGCCCCATCGGCATAGTTATTCACAATGCAAAACTTGAATTGTGGTTTGATTCCAAAAATATAGTCTATTGTCAATTTATAAGTAGATACGTTCATAGTTCTGATGTTTTAGCCAAATAATTTTTATAGAAAACCTAGATCAATTGGCTTACTCCCTCTGTGGCACAATATGGCTCTCCTCTTTTAAACATGTCACAGAAGAATGATATATTTTTATATTTAATAATTAATTTTTTATTTTTATTTTTTATTTTACATTCAGTGACATGCTCATAACGAGTCATATATGATTTACTTAAAATTATGAGTTCCAAAATACTTTTAATATATGTCAAAAATCGTCGTACTTCATGTGTATCTAATCACATATCTTTTATGAAATGAAATGGAAGAAGTATTTTCCAAAACACCAAAATATCTTTTACTACTAGCCTATGTTGCAAATTCTTTAAAATGATATCATACTTGTATTGCACCCTCCAAAAATATACTATTTTTGAAGAATCCGATATACACGTAATAATATTTTGAGAGAATCCGGGCAACATAGTTACCAACCTTCTCTAGTTCACTAGTTGCTACCATGCAAGGGGACCAATATACTCCAAGCTGCTCACGTGTGGGCACACACGTTTATGAGCAAACAAGATGAAAGGATAACCCTAGTTACTTGTCCTTACCTACACAACTCATAAGCCAAGTTCATAGACTCCTATTAGCTCCATCACATTAGAGTTCAGGGTTAGGGTTAGGGTTAGGGTGTCGCAGTCACAAATCATTTAGTCATCTAAAATATGTCATCTTTTATTAGTCCCTACTGTATTACTATTAGTACTAGTAATAGTTTTACTATTGACCATTTTTGAAAATTGGTAAGTACTATTCTCTGTAATTTTGCAGAAGTGACCACATAAAAAATAATAGAGCTCCTTTATTGACTGATCAAAAATACCTTTTTAGGGAAGGGATGTTGACACTTCCATTGAACTGTCACTATTTTATGGTCTTTTAATTTTCAATGTTGGAACTCTCAACTCTACATTTTTCATGTTCTATGTCTGAAATCTTTTACTTTTGAAACCTTTGTTTGAAAACTATGAAAAGGAAAAAAGGAGGTAAGGACTTAACATTTATATCTCCCTAATACTTTCAAACCAAAAAAGGAAACTAAAATGACTTTTGTTTACTTTCTCTATTTTTATTTCTTTTTTAAATGTTGTCTTTCCCACTCCTCCAAAATTTAACAGCTCATCTTTGATGGGCAGATAGAGGACATAAAAGTTCATCAAAAAGAGTATTTGAGCAAGAGGAGTAATTAAATACAAATCAAAAATATAATTTTGATATGAATTTTTTGGAGGGGGGCTAGTTAATTAAAGTAACAAGTAAAATATCTTACTTGATGTAACAATTAAAGATGACCTAATGATGTAAATATTATTTGCATTGATGGTGTATATAACTTAAATGTTATTATATACCAGTTAATTATGTTATTAATAAGGATTCGTTTGGAAGGAGTAAAGTTATTTCGGAATTATAATAATGAGATTATAATATAAAAACTAAATAATAATAATAGAATTATTTAGTAAATTATATTTTTATTGATAAATGCCTAAATATGAAATATATGAGGTATAATATAAATATATATTTGATGTATACTAGATAAATTGGAAAAAACTTTTATTTTCAATTTTAACTTTTGATTGTTTAAAAGACTTTACGGGAAGAGCCTTTGAGAAAGACATCTTTCTCATTTTAATGTTTGACCCTAGATTAATTAATCCTTGAATCATTATACCACCCTCTATATGAGTAGAATAATATCACAATTGTAAGATAAATTAATCCAGAAATTGCTAATCTCGTACTAAAAACTATTAGAATATATTGTACAGTCCTATAATTTGGAGAAGTGATTTTCTCGTATTGCTTACAAAGGTATATATAGAGTACAGAGAGAAACCAAATCCTAATAGTTAAACCAAATCCTATATGAGTAGAATAACATAATATTTAAATCCTTCATTAGAAATAATTGGAGAGGTCCATACATCAGAGAAAATAAACTCCAACGGAGCAGTAGAAGATAAACTGGACTCGGAGAAAGGTAACTTATGACACTTATGAAGCTGGCAAGAGACACAAGCAAGATCAGACACATTACTGGACGCTATACTGCTAGAAGACACTAAATGACGCAGGATTTTAGCTGACGGGTGACCAAACCGAGAATGCCACAAAGACGCAGAGAGCTTTTGTGCCGTGAGAGCGGACGGGGGACTGCAATTGGGTTTATACGAAAGCCTGACGGTACTATGGATAAGTTCAAAGCCCGACTTGTTGCGAAGGGTTTTCATCAGCGTCCAGGTGTAGACTTTCAGGAGACTTTCAGTCCGGTTGTTAAGCCTGCAACAGTGCGTTTGGTTCTCAGTCTATCTGTTTCCAAGGGCTGGCCTCTTCGTCAAATGGATGTGAACAATGCCTTTCTCCACGGGAGGCTTACAGAGGATGTTTATATGGCACAACCACCGGGTTTTGTTGACAAAGCCTATCCATTTTATGTCTGTAAGTTACAGAAAGCTATTTATGGTCTCAAACAGGCACCCCGGGCATGGTACAGTGCGCTCCGCCAATGCCTTCTGACCATGGGTTTCGTCAACACTACATCTGACACTTTTCTCTTCGTCTTTCAGCATTTTGGTATTACGGCCTATTTTTTGGTATATGTTGATGATCTCATATTGACTGGTAATGATTCTGCTTTCTTGAACCGTGTGATTGACTCTCTTGGGACTCATTTTTCTCTTAAAGACATGGGTGATCTAAGCTACTTTCTTGGTGTTGAAGTTCTGCGCAGCTCCAAGGGGTGTTTTCTTTCTCGGCGTAAATATGTTGTTGATCTTTTGACTCGCCATAATATGCTGGAATCCAACCCTGTTCAAACGCCAACAGCGGCGTCAACTCGCCTTCAGCTGGCCGACGGCTCGGCTCCTGCCAACGCATCCGCCTATCGACAGGCCCTTGGGGGCCTCCAGTATCTCTCCTTCAATCGTCATGATATCTCCTTTGCTGTGAATAAACTCTCACAGTTCATGGACGCTCCTACTGTCACTCATTGGGGTGCAGTTAAGCGCCTCTTCCGGTATCTGAATGGGACGCGTGACTTTGGGGTCTGGCTGCGTCCTTCAACTCCAATACCTCTGCATTGTTTCTCTGATGCTGATTGGGATGGAAACTGTGATGACCGCTCCTCAACTGGTGCCTATGTTGTCTTTCTAGGGCCTAATCCTATTTCCTGAAGTTCCAAAAAGCAGCGTTCCGTTACACGGTCTTCTACTGAGGCTGAGTATCATGACATTGCTTCTGCTGCCGCTGAAGTTCGTTGGCTTCATTCCCTGCTGCGCGAGCTTCATGTTCCTCTTTCGGCTGCTCCTGTCATTTATAGCGACAACATTGGCGCCACTTACCTCTGTGCTAACCATGTGTTTCATTCACGCATGAAACACATCTCTATTGATTATCACTTTGTTCGTCAATTGGTTCAGAATGGGTCTCTTAGTGTTGCCCATGTATCCTCTGCCGATCAGCTTGCTGATGCTCTCACCAAGCACTTATCTCGTCCTCGGCTTCTTCTGTTGATGTCCACCATTGGCGTGTCCTCCGACCCTCCATCTTGAGGGGGCGTATTAGAATATATTGTACAGTCCTATAGTTGGTAGGATTTGATTTCCTTTATTATTGTACAGTCCTATAGTTGGTAGGATTTGGTTTCTCTCTGTACTCTATATATACCTTTGTAAGCAATACGAGAAAATCACTTCTCCCAAAACTCTCTACAAAAACAACCAAGTACAAAATAAAATAATTTTGTATCTAATCCCGAAATTATTAGTAGAAAATACATTACTCTCGACTCTCCTGAAAAAATAACATACATACAACACTTACTAATAGTTTTATAATTCCCGCATTCATAATTCTAAAGTAAGTATATATATATATATATATATATTAAAGCCAATCACCCAGGTTCTCATCACTTTGAAGTATTTGGGGTTGGGGGGAGGGGGAGGCGAGACTCCTACCATGTCTATTCCCACAAAAAACGATTGCGTACAGTGAAGGGGGACATGAACCTTACCTCCCGAGAAAGAAGATATGAAAGGCAAGGTAATGAAAATATATCCTACCTTTCTCATATCTACGAAAGAATGTACATCAACTCACAAAAAAAATACCTTTATCGTACCTAATTCTAAAATTAGGTAATTACCAATTATCCGGCTGAAAAGGTCCTTATGTATTTGCTGGGAGTTGTTGGAAAGTATAGTAATAGCCAGTACCCCCGTTCTTTGCTGCATTCTTTGCCAAAGTATCAACCACTTGGTTTGTTTCCCTGAAGCAGTATGCAATTGTAACTTCGACATGGTTCATGAGCCTAGTCATTTCTTCAATCAGGCATTTTAAACGGAGATTGCCAGTGTCTCTAGCAATGAGCATATTGGCTACTATTTGTGAGTTAATCTCGAGCTAGATAGAGGTCATTATACCTCTGTTGTATACACCTTTGAACTCCTACTTTAGCAGATATTGCTGCAGTGCTATTGTTGGTGTTACTTTGGACTGGCAAGGAGAATGCCATTGTCAGATCACCTTCTTCGTTTCTAACAATGCCTCCTATTCCAGCTTTTCCCGTTTCTTTTATATAGCTTTCCATCAGTATTGATTTTTGTCCTTCCAATGGGGGGCAGTGTAGCGATTTTTGCCAGGTTAATTGATGCAGTATTGGAGTCGGGTTCCAATGCTCTACTTTCTCACAGAACATAAGCCATGGACATGTAACCTTGTATTTGGAGAAGGCCATACTCAAAGCTGCTTGGGTAGTCCACATTACTTGATGCTCCATTTTTCTGGGTTGGAACTTATTTTGTTTGCGATATCTACGCGTTGTCCAACTTTTCCATATTTCCGAGTTAATGGCTAATGGTGTTGCTCGAAGAATTAACTTGTGGATAAGTATATTGTTACCGTAACTAAATGCGTACAACTGTTAAGGTCTTTTTTAAGTTATAGGTTCAAATTATTATTTATTACAATATTAATAAATTTTTACATATACTTTTATGCTCCACGTCAAAAGTACTTGGTTTAATTAAACCCAATATTGATATATTGCATCTGCTTCTGACAAAATATTTATATTGTTAGGTCATCAAAAATATATATTGATAGTTAAACCTTATAAAAATGTATAATTTTTAAAGTAAAATATTACTTAGCTATAATAAGTAAAGGTAATCTAATGATGTAAATATTATTTACACTAATAATGTGTATAATTTAAACCTATTATATACCAAGGGTTAATTAATTTTTTGGCTCTTTACAAATTTATTTTTAGTTTTATGACTTTACTTTTTATTTTACAAATGGGAGATTTACTTTTACGATTCAATATTTATTAGGTAATTATATGAGAATTTGTGATGTCATTAATTGGTAGACGTGCGTATTGCAATCCGCAATGTCTAATGTAACGGCTAGCTGTATTTTTTTTATTTTTTTTTTCAATTATCAAATTAGCGTGATCAAGAGTTAAAATCCTAAAAGAGACGGAGACAAGCAAAAGATCATTTCAAAAGACTAGTGATTTTCAGAGGAGAGCAAACAAAATGCAGAGCACTCAAGTTAAATATATTTTCTCAGACCCTTCACTCCTCTCAAATCCAATTCAAGGAACCATTGATTTTCCGAACTATTCGTATCCATTTCCCAAACATGCCGTACTTTCCCATTTCCATTTGCAGAATCCAATTGCGTCAACGAGGAAAAAGAAAAGGCAATCCGGATTCCTCAGATCAACCAAAATCATGCTAGAATCAGCCTACTTCATTGCCTCAAAGCTCAATATTTTGCCAGAGCCATTGGATTCAATTGTAAGAGAATTTGGAGGTGGAAATGGAGGTGGATTTAGGTTTTGGAGAGGTCATGGATTTGATGGATGGAGAAGAAGAAAGAAGATAAATTGGGGATTTTGGGTCTTATTAGTAATCTTTGGTGTGGGATTGTGGTTGATTTTGGCTAAGGAATTAGAAATTGATGTGTTTTTGGGGATTTTCGGTTTAACCCTTTTTGGTTTTTCAGTTAATGTGTGGAAAAGAGGGGTTTCAGATTGGGCATTAGGGTTTTGTTGTTGTGCGGCGTTGTTAGGCTTTCTGTTGAGAGAAGATTTGCAGAAACGGGTCGGGTTTTTTGGTACTGTGAAGATTGCCAGAAGAAGGAAAATGTGATGTTTGAACCAAAATTTTGCAGAAAAATGGAGTTATGATATATTATAGTTTTGTCTTCTTTTGTACGAATTGTATTTCTTTATCGTTCTTTTTTGTTGCACTTGTAAGGATTTCATATGATTATTATTGCTCATTCACCATAATTAGGTTTGGAGGCGGAACTAGCATATAGCGTACATAAAAAATACACACCGACATATAGTGTTTTTTGTGAAGTTTAGCAAGATGATGAAAAGCAAATTAAGTTATGTAAAGTGCAGTCACTACTAAAAAATAGAAATTCGCAACAGATAAATTTTTTTAGCTAAACAATAAAATTTGTCGTGAATCCTATTTAGCAATTTATTAACGTTATATTATTAAAAAATTATACTAGCTACAAGCTTTTGCGATAGAATAATAACGATGTTTCTAGCTAATTTTAATTTTTTTTTAGTAGTGAATATTTATTAGGATATAATCAACGTAGCAAAATGATATATCCTTGGAAAAGAAAACAGATCGCTAGAAAATAAATCATGCAAAGAGAGGAGAGAGAATGGAGATATACTTGGAAAATGAAGTCACAAAGAAAATATTCGTTTCAACTTATATGCACTGAAATTGTAAGGGGTTTTATATTATTAATGCAATTTTCTCCTTAATTATCACGATCCGAATTTTTCATACTTGAAAATCGTAATGGTGCCTGTTAATGTGAGTTAGGCAAGTTAATCCTTTGAACTAATTACTTCATGATCCAATTATTTCCTTTTAACACTTATAAAGCAATAACGTATAAACAACGAAAACTTAAAGTAAGCGGAAGAAAAATGATTGAATATCTGAACATGTATCCAAAACAACTGTTTGAGCCTCAACTACCCAGAACTGGTGTCACGGTTTCGCAGACGACCCAAGATTTACTACATACAAAGTATGAAGAATAAACGATGCACTGTTTCTGAATTAAGGAAATGAAATAAGAATAAAGGGAAAGAGGGAGACGCCAGGGTCTGCGAACACCTGCAAGTCTATCTTGGATCTCCACGTGGACAGAAGGTATCCACCCAATCTACAGTCCAAAAGTTGCGCCGGGATCTGCACATAGTGCAGAGTGTAGTATCAGCACAATCGACGACATGTGCTAGTAAGTGTCTAGCCTAACCCTGGCGAAGTAGTGACGAAGCTAGGACCAGATTACCAAATAATCATGTGCAGTTCAAATATATACAGCGGAAAGAAGAATAGAAAAATACAGTCAAGTATGGAAGGGATAAAATGTTGCGAGGGAAACATCAGTTCAGAATAGAAAGACAGCGGGAAATGAAAGAAACAACATATCTCAAATATCAACACAGAATCCGAAATCAATAAGTGCACGGCATCACCCTTCGTGCTTTTACTTTCGTCTTCACCATATAACCAATATAATCGGCACGGAATGGTACACCGCGCGACACGACATCACCCTTCGTGCTTTACACTCTTTCCTCACAAATCATATATGACATCACCCTTCGTGTTTTAACATTCTCTTACCAAAATAATACACGGCATCACCCTTCGTGCTTTACGCTCTTCCTCACCCAAGCAACAAATCATAAGGCAAATAGGGTAAGAGAATCTATAAAATCGAAATAAAATCAAGTAACAACAGACTAAATTCTTCTAACTCGACCAAGCTAAGCAAGTCATCAACACCTAAGAGCATTGCTGCAAAATACCTGTAAGAACTCACTACCTCGAACACACTCACGGAGTTAGTCATATCCTTACCACACCGGTCCGATCTACTATCAAGCTATCCCATCTATCTAAATTTCCTTCTGACCCATATTCAACTTGATATTCCCTCTTGTTGTAGCACCACTATTCCTCAACCCAAGCTTTTCACATGAGACTCAAGCATAAAACCTCACCGTCTAAGACTCATAAGCCGATGAATACTCTCTCAAATATCCCCAAAAACACCACATTCCAGCATACTTTACTCTGAAGAACTACCTACGATTTAAATCTATTACCTTTACTTTCATGATACTAATACATAGAATCCCATAATTAACATAGAAATACCACAAGTCTTGACCTCTTCCAAATGAAAACTTAGCTTCTAACCATATGTACAACTTTAAAATACATGTTTGTTACATATAGAATCTTGAACACATTAGAACCATTCTCGAGAGTCGTTCAGTCTATTCAAATTGCAATTAGTCTGATCAAATGAACTGAACAACTCGTGCCTCATTGGCACTCCGACACCGCAGAATGTAACCTCACCCTAGAACAACCAAGCCACTTCCTGCTCTATGCATCGAGCATCCATTACTAACAACAAATCAAGACATTATGTGATTCTCTTACCATATGAAGCATAATATGACCTTTGTCAAAAAATTTCCTTTACCCGAGCCATCCTCATTCTCAACCTCCATAGTCTCTAACTGTTTCACCCGAACGTCTCAAGCTGGAACCAACATAACACCTAAGTGCACAATGAACTACTCACAGCAGGCTCCCCCACTTGGCTCGAAGCCATAGATCAAAATATACTCAATAACTCATAACATTTATGCTTTATTGATGCCACAATACCATAGTGAGATTAAACTCAAATCCTCTATAAGCTTGTGACAATACAGATCATCTAGTACATTAAATCTTCGGCAAATATCGCACTCATTCCCGCAACAGTTAAGCCCACTCTCTTAAGCGACCCTAAATTCAAATTTCGACACTTACATTTCACTTGCAGATGAGATCTTCTAACAGTCACATAAGGGTCACACAACCCCAGAATTCTACGCATGAGATATCCCACCTACTTTGCCTTCAATTAGCATTTCTGTATACCGTCCACCATCATAAACTGTACGCAGTCACTTAATATTCCTGAGTCTGAACTCATACCGCAACATGAAATTTACTTCACTCTCAACTGGGAAACATGAAAAGATCCTTCACACTCTCATAACTTGGGGCTATACCTCGAATCAAAGATGGAATTACAGCACCTAATAGTTCTTCTATCCTCCAACATATCTTCCTCATTGCTTCCAATTCATAAGAATATCCCTCGCAGTCAGAACATTCTCATCATATAGCCATGTAGCTATCACCTCCACTAATAGAGAAAATACCGAATATATAAGTTTAAAAACACTTGCTCACACAATCAGCACATCGGTGCTCAAGCTATAGGCAAAGATCCGGCCTCAAGTACTCCAGACCGGACCAACATCAACCCATAGAGATCACATCTCGCCCCTCGATTGGGGAATCACAAGCCATCAAGACACATCTGATACTGAGCGCTCATGCGTGCATGCGCGTGGAAGGAATTTCAAGAGTTACTTTTCAAGCTGAATCAACTAAGAATGCAAGAATGTGAAGTTTTTCCTAAAGGTTCTGCAGCTTTTTGAAAACAAATACAGACGTCTCCGTACCAATCTGTGAGACTCTACTAAACCTGCTCACGACTTATGAGATCTATGTAACCTAGGCTCTGAAACCAACTATCATGACCCAAACCCCGAACCAGTTGTGATGGCGCCTCTTGTGAAGGCAACTGACCCATTTCACCTTTTCAAAATAGTTAAATATTAATAAATAGACTAAGTATGAACAGATAACCACAAACTAAGCAAAATATTTTTATAATGTGTGGAAAAGAGCCACGAGCTGTTTTCCACACATACAAAAGAACAACCCGATATCGGGGTTGTCACAATTCACGAGCATATATTAGAATATAAATACAACTACAAGGTCTGAAATATACAACAAAAAACAGGACTGAAGAACTAAAAAAGAGAAAAACGGTTCTGCGAATGCCGTCAACCACCTTACTAAACCCCGATAACTCTACTTCCAATTATCCAAAACCCGTTACCGGGTGTATAAATACCTGCATCTACATACAAGGTACATGAAGTAAAGTGAGTACTCCAACTCAGTGAGCAATAATGGTAAAAACAACTGAGCAATAAGAGATCATGTAAAGCAAATCAACATGTTGTGTAGAAGCAGTGTAAAACCTTTTGAGAAAAACAATGAACTTGTGAAATCTTTAGAATCATCTTTAGCTCAGTTTAAACCTTTTTGAAAAATGATTTTTTCAACACTTATGCAAATGAATGCAAACAGTTAGTGCCGATAACACAGAAACTGCCCCTCAGGCACAAATACCACAATATAACAAGTAAAATGACAAGTAAGTATGAAAGATGAACACATAAAGGTTCGCCCCTCGGGAAATATCTCCTCATAGTACCAGCCCCTCGAGCTCATTCTTAGAACAATATCAGCCCCTCGGGCTCACTCTCAGATCATAATGGGTACTCACGCTCACTGTGGGCGTGTAGACTCCGAAGGGGCCCTTTACGGCCCAAGCGCAATATTAAGCCACCTCGTGGTGTATCATCTCTCGGCTCTCGGCCTCATATCACTCAAGCCACCTCGTGGTCTATATATGTTTCTCAGGCCCTAGGCCTCATATCACTTAGTGTATCCTAACATCTGGCCCTCGGCCCCACTCAGTCAGAAAAATTCATCACAAGCCCCTCGGGCATTTGCAAAACAGTCGTTCTCATCCCAAAACATTATTTAGAAATATCATTTAAGTCACCAATTGAGTAAAAGTGGAAGAATTGTAAAACATTGGAAAACAACATGACTGAGTTTAAGTAATAAGTCAGTACAGCGAGAAAATAGTGATAAAAATCCCCGAAGAGTTTAAAATAATTGGCACGAAGCCCAAATATGGCAATCAGCCCAAATCATGATGATAACAAATAAATTTCAGTCAAATACGTGGTAAAATCATCAATCGGGACGGACCAGGTCACAATCCCAATAGTAAACGACCCCATGCTCGTCATTAAGCGCGTGTCTCACCTCAATATAGCACTACGATATGCAATTCGAGATTTCAAACCCTCAGGGTATCATTTACAATTAATACTCACCTCGAACGAGTGAAATACTAGCTCATGATGCCTTTGCCCCTCAAATCGGTCTCCACGTGCGTCGAATCTATCCAAAATCAGAACGGATACATCACAATATGCAAAGGGAACAAAACCCAAGCAAAAATAATCAATATCTAGCACAAATTCCGAAATTACCAAAACCCGAGCCCCGGGCCCACTTCTCGAAACTCAGAAATTTTTAAATCAACAGGTTTCTTATCTCCCTACGAGTTCATACATATCAAAAGTTCTCAAATCCAACCCCAAATGGTCCTTCAAATCCCAAATCAAAAGTCCAATTTCTCAATCCCTAGTTCTTCAATTTTAGGCTTAATTTCCATAAATTTCTAGGTGTATTTCACAATATAATCGAGTTTTAAGACCAAAGTTCTTACCTCAAGTCTTTTCCCCTTGAATCCCTCTTTAATTTCTTTCGAGAATCTCCAAAAATGAGCAGCTATAGGAAAAAATGACCCAAAATTGCGGATGAAATACATTAAAAGCTTTCTGCCCAATTCTGACCTCTCTTCATCGCGAACACAGTCAACCTCTCGCGAACGCGTAGCAAAAACTTAAGTTGACCAATTTTTACCTTACGCGAATGTGACATACTTGTCATGAACGCAATGCTTCCCCAGCCTTGACCTCTGCGAACGCATCACTTCCATCGTGAACGCGATGACTTAATTCCGCTGAAGCTCCAGCTGCTCAATCCTTCTATGCGAATTCGAGACCACAACTGCGAACGTAATGCACAATCTCTCAGTCGTACGCGAATGCGTAGACTACCTCGCGAACACGGAGGCTAAATTTCCACCTTCCTTAGCTGACTCTTTACGAACGCGAGGGTCCTCTCGCGAACGCGAAGAGTAAAATGCCTCCAACTGCTAAAGACCAAAATCTGCAATTTTCTTCAACTTCAAATGATCCGATCAACCCTCCGAAACTCACCTGAAGCCCTGAAACCTCAACCAAAAGCACCAACACACCCTATAACCTCATTCAAACTTGTTCCAATCATCAAAACACCTCAAACAATATCAAATTATCCAAAACTCACCGAATTCAAGCCTAAGTTTTCCAAAAACATCTAAAATATGCTTTTGATTAAAAACTCGACCAAAACACCTCCGAATGACCTGAAATTTTGCACACACACCCTAGCTACCGCAACTCTCGAAATTCCATTCCGACCTCTATATCAAAATCTCACCAATCTACTGGAAAACGCCAAAATCTCACTTTCGCTAATTCAAGCTAAACCGATCACGCTCCTAAGTCATAAATCACCTCCTGAAGCTAACCGAACTATCGGATCTCATATCCGAGCCATCTTACCCATACGTCAACATCTAGTTGACTTTTCCAACTTAAACCTTCTTAAAAGAGATTAAGCGTCTCAAACCTTACCAAAATCATGCCGGACTCAATCTGACCAGCCCGATACCACAAAATATGGATAACAAAGCATAAAGAAGTAGAAATAGGAGAAATGAAGAGGTAACTCATGAGACGACTGGCCGGGTCATCACAGAAACGAGTTAAAATTAACTTACAATCGATTAGGAAGAAGATATGTTCTTGAAAAATCACTCTATAGAGTTTGTGTTTTGAGAAGATGTGAAAAATAATTGATTTTCGGCTAATTATAAAAATTTGCAGGTTGCTGTTATGGAAAATGCGAACAGAGAATTTGGTCTTTTTCATTTGCGAACAAAAATGTCGCATTTGCGACACATAGGTCACATTTGCGTCCTCAAGCATTACAAGTAGACTTCGCATTTGCGAAGGGACATCTCGCATTTGCAAGGAAGGCCGAGGCTAAGTTGGTTCGTATTTGGGACCAAGCCCTCGCATTTGTGAGTCATGCTTCGCAAATGCGAAGCCTGATCACACCAGCAATAAAACCTGCAATTTCCAAGTCTAAATCCACCCCGAGCCCTATCCAAAACTCACCCGAGCCCTCGGGGCTCCAAACAAAATATGCACACCAACCTAAAAATATCATACGGGCTCGCTCGTGCATTCAACTCACTAAAATAACATCAAAAACTATGAATTTAGCATCAAAATCATGAAATTTTCTTAAGAGCTTCAAATTTTCAAATTTTCTCAAAAACGATCCGAATCAGTTGTTTCAAGTTCGTTTTTTATCAAATTTCACAGACTTATCTTAAGTCACATATAAGATCTGTACCAGGCGCCGGAATCAAAGTACAGGGCCGATACCATCAAGTTCAAATCACAATTCATTTCCAAATCTCATAAACAATTTTAGAAAGGTAATTTTCTTTAAAAATTCATTTCTCGTGCTTGGGACCTTGGAATTCGATTTCAGGCATACCTCAAGTCCCATAATTTTCTATGGACTCTTTGGGACCGTCAAATCACGGGTCCAAGTCCGTTTATCCAAAATACTGACCGAAGTCTACTTAATTTATTTTAAAGCCAATATACATCATTTTTTCATAGATTTTCACATATAGACTTTTCGGTTGCGCGCCCCGGACTGCGTACACAAATCGAGGTGATGCTGAAAAAGTTTTTAAGACCTCGGAACGCAGAATTTATTTTAAAAGCAAGTGATAATCTTTTGGGTCATTACACTAATTGTGTAAATTAGTTATCGATTAATGTTTATTATAGCAATTTGATTCTTGTCACATTAATTATAGTCATGATTTGATTCTTAAATATTATTTACATCATAATAAGTAACTTACAATATACCCATCAATGTATTCGCACCTTTACTTAACTAAAAGTGTAAACACTCTCTAAGGATGAATCATCTAATTAAATGAAAATGCAGATTTGTCAATCGTTAAATTTGTTCTAGTATTACCCTCACCCTTAGGAAAAAGTTTTGTTTCCAACGTGAAAGCAATTTTAACCCATTAAAATCAAAAGTTGGCGCTAGGTTTTCGATAATGATAATGAATGAAAATTTAAAAAATAATAATTGTATAATCTTTCTCAAACATACATTATAAATTTTTATATGTTATGTACAAAAAATCTAATACAAATTTTATATATTTTTGCGACTTCGACTACGAGCTTTGCCCCACAAATTGGACATTTACCTCTCCTTATATTTGCAATTAACTACTTATTAGATTTTTTTTGTTATTATTCTTCCATTTAACCCATCACAATTCAAGCAGCTACTAATAATAGCCAATCCCTCAATAGTGGAAAAGCAAGCAGCCCCCCTACCTTTTTCTCTGTACCAATTTCTGTCTCCCGTTTTTCTTGACTTGTTCTTTTCAATCTTTTGTCTTTCCCTCAGTCTAAGATAATTGAAAAAACAAGAAGATAAAATTCATAGATTCACTTTCTTCTGCAGTTCTGCTCTCTTTTGTTTTCATTTTTCCTCTCTCCAAACCTAAAATATTATACTCCTTATAACCTAATTCTTCCATTTCTCTCTTCCTACTCATTCTTTTACTTCTATGTACAACTGAGATTTTCCTTTTTATTCTTTTCTCAACTTAAACTTTATATTATCTCAAGTTATATTAAGAGAACAAAATGCTACCATGGTTACTAACTCTACTTCAGTTAATTTCTCGTTAATTTTTTCTATCAAAGCCACAATTATTGCCCTTTTCTTCATTCTTGTTTTCTCCCCTTCCTTTTGTTTATATCATAAACACAAACCCCAAGACTTTACTCAGGTAAATCATCTTCTTCTTCTTAATTTCTCTCCTCCCTTTCCCTCAAATACACGTATAAGAATTAGAGTCGAATTCAGAATCTAGAGTTGGTTGATTTGGAATGAGTTTGCTCTGTAACATACTTATTTATTTATTATTTTGACTATTATAGTAAATGCTATTATAGAAAACATATTAGGACATAGTACGAAAATTGGTTCCATAAACTTTGTTCTTTTAAGTGAATTATTATATAACGATATTTTTATAAAGAGATTTGATTGTATTCTTTTTTTGTATATATATAATTCGAGTCAAAAGCAATGAATTTAGTTGAATCGAAGTATTTCCTCTAAATTTTATATACTAGTTAATTTGCAGGTATGCCTATGGAGTTGTATTATAATGATTCTTGATTTTTTTTTCATATTTTTTTAGGGTTTGTTAGTGGAAGAGAAAACAAGATTGGGTTCAACACCACCAAGTTGTTACAACAAGTGTAACCAATGCCACCCATGCATGGCGGTTCAAGTGCCAACTATACCGAGTCACCACCGAGTTGAACCGAGTCGAATCCAAGGTATGCCCATGGACTATTTTCAGTCACCTGGGGCTAATAGGTACTCCAATTATAAACCATTGGGATGGAAATGTAGATGTGGTGACCACTTTTACAACCCTTAGCTCGGGTTGTGATTAGGTCAATTTGAGCGCATCTAGACTAATTTAGGCTCGTTAATTTTTGAATTTTTATGAGGTGTGATTTATAATTAACACGTGGATCCTATGTAATTTTTTAAATTTTTAGGAATTTTGGTCAATAAATTTGGTCCCTAGTTGGAATTCTTGTAGCTAGAGGCAGGACATATTAAATGAGGCTGTTAGAAGCATTTAGTATGGTGTACACGTTGATATTCAATACACTGATGTTGTACAGAACCTTTTTATCAGTGTTGATTTTAATGTAGTAGCTTTACAACAGACTATGGTTTTTAAATTTCGTATTTTAATATTTTGTTTTAGTTCTTTGAAATTATTTCAGTACTAGCTAGGCTTTGGATTCTGATTTTTATTCCTTTCTTCGATAATACTTTCTCTTCTTGTGATAGGAATAGTCCTTACTTTCTTTTCTTCTTGTGATTTTTCCCCTATCTTTTCTCATCTGTTTTGTCAATCTTAAAGAAAAGTCATATAAGATACTCCTTCCGTCTCAATGCACACCTAAGTATATATGGTTGTACAAATAATTAATGATAAGTTAAGTATTAATCCTATAGAGATCTATATTAACTACTCACCAACTCACCAATATTATTATTCCGTCAAGCTAAATTTGAGTTCAAAATATTAATTATACTAAACTACAATTCTAAGTAATAATTAAATTATCAAGCATTAGAATATTATTATGTATTCAATAGAGATAAGTTTTTAGGGTTGTGATGGATTCATCATTCCTATTGTGTTCTAGTTTGCTCTCTCCCTCTCATACAATTCACTAATGATTATTAATTAATCGATAATTGCTTTCATAGCTTTCTCCCGAAGTATAACTCCCCTATCAAACATGATTAACGCATCTATTCCTATGAAATTACTCTATTAAGAACGCATTAAGATTAAGATATTTAATTAAGCACAGTGACTAGTATATTCCTATCCTAACCATAAATCTGCTCCCCCTAAGGGTTAAGATCATGCACTCTTTAATTCTTCTCTAATCTAAACACGGCTTTCCCAAGCATATCATAGATAGTAAATACAACCTAACTGCTGGCTAGACAATTAAGCAATTAATCATATAATTGAAGAAACAACCATATATTAGTGAATTATAATTGAGATTAAGTCAACATTAAACAACAATATTCATGAATAAATCATGACCCCAAAACGATGGATTTTTAGCCACTTATAATACTAGCAAACAATTATATAAGGATTGAGTAACTGAAAATACTAGAAAAGATGAAGAAATCTGAGATGTTCTTGCTCCAGGATGTTTCTTTGTGTGTATATATCCTCCAAAGTGGCATCTCTCCCCTCACAATATGTTTAGTCTTGCTTTTATACATGTTGGGTAGGTCTAGGGCCGAAATAACCTTGTCCCTGACGAATTGGAGAAAATTTATGTCATCGGCGCCTTGGTTAGAGCCAGACGCCCTCCATAGTGCTCCAATACTTTTAGCTACTGTTTTTGGCGCCACGGGTAGGGTGGCGCCACCGCCCAAATTCATAAGTTTCTCAGCTTCGTTCATTTTGGCTCAAATCTTGTGTGTTTCGACTCCAATTTCTCCTGAGTCATTTCTACACATAAAAAATACTTCAAATTTATATAAATTATAGCATTTAACATCCCAAATTCACGAAAAAGGTAAAATATAAGCCGATATACATAGAAATATATGTGCTTTAAGTTAAACATCAACACCCCACACTTAGACTCTTGCTCGTCCCCGAGCAATGAAACAATCTACTACCCTCTAACACGTACAAAGTCCCAATTATAGAGGAGCAACTTAACTTTTAACCACACATTATACCCTTGGCTGTGATCATTACCGGCACACAAGCATTAACACACAAAATTTTACATTCTTCCCGTTTAGGCATGCCCAAGTATAATATTTCAATTCAATCAATTCCAACAACTTATTTGTCACCACCCAACCTCAAAAGGTGACTTGCAACCATTAAGAACACTCTATTCACATACTCACCCAACAAGAAAGTTTATAACATTATCAATCATTCATGAGATTATGTTCCCTCACCAACAAACAAAAGAGTAAATGTAGATTGGTCGGCGCATTCAAATATGCTTTTGAATATAGATTAAGAACATCACACAATTGAACAAAATTTGCCCACTCTCACAAAGAGTTCATATGCATCCTCTGATCGTACCATAAGCTTGTCTGTAGTGTATATCTCTATTAATTTAAATTAGTCAAATCTAGGATCAATTAGGACTTTAAGGTTATAGTGTAGTCTAAGGGACATGTATGATACATTTAGAAATAGTAACTAACACTCCTAAGCACTTTAATACACTACATTCATGATTCAAGCACCTATTCTTCTCAACGAGTTCACTTGCCATATACAACATAGCCCTCTTTTCACTTAAACGCTTCTATATTTTCACTAGTACAAATCAATAAGAATTGGAGGTGTGTATTTTTCTACATACTTTCACTATCATTTTTTTCGTTTCTTTCAATTTTTTTTCTTTTCCTTTCTCTTTTTTTTTCTTTTGTTCACACACTCCATACATTAAAGATCATTGGCTAGTGACTTATGATTTTAACTTTTAATGCACCAACGGGCCCTTACATTGTTCCACTTAAAAACTACTCCCCAATATCTCACCTTACTTCTTTTAGCGACTAAGTGCCTTAGGAGGTAACGGTTCAGTCAACATCCAATTAAGAACAAAATAGGAGTATGGCTTGTAATGTGGGTACCAAAAGAAAGGTCTGTAGGTTCAAAGGGGCTAGCAACAGAAAAATTTATTTTTATGTGACAGCACATCCATGATCAAGCAAGAAAATGCTACGTCATCTCCTAGATTAGCACAACTTATAATTTCGCTTCAATTAACACATGAGGCAAGTTCAAGACTACACATGATATCATAGAAGGTCACAAAATCCTCACACACATGTTGCACATTACTCAATCAAGGTGGTTCTGTTCAACTCTCACGTCCAGCAAGCACACATAATTGAGAAATTTAAGCAATGCTGCATTATGTAGCATACGAGTCAAATGACTGAGACAAGGCGTCAGAAAATAGGCTATTTACTCTACTTAGGCTTCACAATTCAAACCAAATATAGAGGAAAATAGAATGTGTGTCTTAGCCTAATGTGCTAACATCAACCATACCAATGAGTATTTCAAAGCGACTCAGTTTCTTCCTAAACTACTCATAAAAACAATAAAGTACCCGGTTCGAGCTACATCCTTGGTAAAGATCTGGCACCCAAAAAATAACAAGGGATACTACTTAACTATCCTAAAAAAATAATCTTTTTGGTATTTTTAACCAGACTTTATCCCTCAATAAAATTATCCAAAAGATCCATCGTCGGGAAAAATCAGAACTTTTTCTAATTTTTTTCAATTTTTATTTCCTTTAATGTTTTAAACCTGGACTATGTCTACGACGAGTTCTAAAAGAAAAATTAAATTTAAAAAAATAGTTTTATACAATTACACTTCAAAAATTAGTTTTCCCACCCTACACTTATATTATGCATAGTCCTCGATGCATGGTCATAGAGAAAGATACTAAAACAAGGGTGAGAAATACTCCCTAAGGCCCTCTCGGGCCTATCTCGGACTTGATCCCCAATATTAAGAGTCGGGGCGACCCCACACTTAAGCTCAAACATGCTCCTCAGCTTTAACTTTAGGTATTCAGACTTCCCCTATTCTGCAAAATAAAAATTATACGAAACTTGACACTATATAAAAAAAAATAAAAAAAAATTAAAATACAGGTTGGGTTGCCTCCCAACAAGCACCTTATTTATAGTCGTGGCATGACTCTGCTACTCTGCTTAGGCTGGGCGCTTTCTCTTCTTCATTCTCCCATGAAGTCTAGCCTTTTTGTGCACTCTCAGAAGGTCTCCTCTTTCATCTCTGGCTCTTTTTGCAATCGTCTTTATACACTCATCTTGCAACACTGCCTTATACCATATGGATCACTACAATTCACATAAGGACTCTGCTCTATCCCCTTCGATTCTACCATTGTAATCATGCACAAGTCCTCATAATTCTTAGGGAGCTAAAGTGCCTTGTACACATTAAAAGTTATTTACTCATCATCAACTTTCATTTTTAACTTTGCTTCCCTCATATCAATAATTGCTCCACCAGTAGCTAAGAATAGTCTCCCCAAAATAATCGGTAATTTCTCATATGCCTCGTAATCAAGAATAATAAAATCAACATGAAGAATAAACTTCCCCATTTGAACTAACACGTCCTCAATAATTCCTTCTGCATGGCTAGTGACCTATTTGCTAAATGTAAAGTGATTGTAGTAGGTCTAAGCACCCCAAATCCGAGTTGCTTGAACAAAGAGGATAGCATCAAATTTATACTAGCCCCTAAATCACACAGGGCTCTACCAACTTCTTGTTTTCTGAGAGACAAAGGAATTGTGAAACACCCAGGATCCTTCAACTTAGGAGAAAGTTTACTTTGAACTCTAGCATTGCACTCTTCAGTAAGTGCAATTGTTTCAAACTCTGCATGTGTTCGCTTATCTTGCAACACTGCCTTATACCATATGGATCACTACAATTCACATAAGGACTCTGCTCTATCCCCTTCGATTTTACCATAGTAATCATGCACAAGTCCTCATAATTCTTAGGGAGCTAAAGTGCCTTGTACACATTAAAAGTTATTTACTCATCATCAACTTTCATTTTTAACTTTCCTTCCCTCATATCAATAATTGCTCCACTAGTAGCTAAGAATAGTCTCCCCAAAATAATGGGTATTTTCTCATATGCCTCGTAATCAAGAACAATAAAATCAGCATGAAGAATAAACTTCCCCATTTGAACTAACACATCCTCAATAATTCCTTCTGCATGGCTAGTGACCTATTTGCTAAATGTAAAGTGATTGTAGTAGGTCTAAGCACCCCAAATCCGAGTTGCTTGAACAAAGAGGATAGCATCAAATTTATACTGGCCCCTAAATCACACAGGGCTCTACCAACTTCTTGTTTTCTGAGAGACAAAGGAATTGTGAAACACCCAGGATCCTTCAACTTAGGAGAAAGTTTATTTTGAACTCTAGCATTGCACTCTTCAGTAAGTGCAATTGGTTCAAACTCTGTATGTGTTCGCTTATTTGCCACATATGTATGAGCTACCTTGCATACTTAGGCACTTCCTGCAAAATTTTCACCAAAGGCAAATTCACATGCACTTGACTCAAAATATCTAAGAATTTCTTGTACATAGCATCATATTTTTGCTTTTGAAGTCTTTGTGGAAATGGAGGTGGTGGCCTTGTCACAATTTATGGGTTTTCTTTCTTATTCTCCTCAACGGGCTTAGGGACTAGTTCTCCTTCAGGTCTAGCTGTATACTTCTTTTTTATCTAGAACTTCTTCTAATTCTCTTCCATTTCTCAAGGTAACCGCATTGACTTGAGCCTTAGGATTATGCTCAGTATCACTCAGGAGAGCTCCAACTGGTCCAGTGTTTTGAGCACTGGCAAGCTGTTTCGTTTGGTGCTCAAAAGTTTTTAAATCGGTCCTGAGCTGTTGATTGTCAAGCAACAACCACTTCAACAAATCATTCCATTCTCTTCTACCTGATGAGGTGGCTTCTGAGGTTGATTGAAATTTTCTTGGGGTCTATAATGATTTTGATTCGACTGATTTCCACCTCATGATAAGTTGGGACGATTCTTCCAATTTGGGTTATAACGGTTTCCATATTGTGCATTCTGATTCACTGGACCCCTGCTCTGTTGTCCCACATAGTATATAGATTCTGGATTCGTGGGGCACATGTCACTCATATGATTGTCACCATATAGTTCGCAGCAAAGAGACATTTGTTGTACATGTTGCATCTGTTGTGCCTGTTGCATTGTCATTCTATTCACCTGGTTTGCCAATTTTTCTATATCAGCTCTCATGGCATAGAAGTCATCTAGCTCAATCAACCTGGCTGCCTTCTGTTTACTTGCCTTGCGTTAATCCTATCTCATTGCTAGTTATGATCATTAGCAGTGAAGTTATTTAGTAAGAGTTGGATTTCACTATATGGTCTCGCCATGAATCTATCCCCACAAGCTGAATCAAGATTCATCTTTGAGGCATCATCTAGACCGTCAACAAAAAAGTGTCCCAATATTTCATCATTCTGATAATAGTGCGGGCAATCTCTTATTAGGTTCTTGTATCTTTCCCAGGCATGATGAAGTGTCTCGACATCCCGTTGTTCGAACCCAAGAATCTGACTCCTTAATGACTATGTCTTCTTGGTAGGGAAAAACATGATTAAGAATTTCCTAGCTAGATCATCCCAAGTGTGGATTGAGTTAGCGAGCTCTTTTTGTAACCATTCCTTAGCTTCCCCCGGCAATGAAAAGGGAAAAAGTGTCAGCCTGACATAGTCCTTAGAAACGTTAGAATAGTTGTAGGTATCCGTAATTTCCAAGAAATTCGAATGTGCCTCTGCAGATCTTCATGAGATAGACCCACATATTGCCCTGTGGAATGAATCAGTTATACCATGTATTGTTTGAGTTCAAAATGCCCTCTGACCTCAGGCTTCACAATAGCCTGAGTCATATTAGCAAGATAGGGCCTTGCGGCTTCTATCACTGCACGCTCTACATTACCTGACATCTCTATTGGTTGTGGTTGAACTATGATGTCCAACTTTCTTTATATTCTAGTTCTAGTTTTGACCTCCCTCTTCACTCTGTGAAGTGTCTGTTTAATTTCAGGATCAAGAGGTAGGAGATTGTTTGCGCTTCTACTCCTCCGCATTCAAGAAAATAGCTTGTGTTAACACAAACAAGGTAAACTGAAAATTAAAACTTGAACAAATAACTAATAAAAGCTTATGTCAGCAAAATAGCTAATTTTTCAGTCCCCGGCAATGGCGCCAAAAACTTGTTGCTCACAAATGCACATGTAAATATACGTGATCGTACAAGTAATAAAATGATAAGTCTAATGTCGAACCCACAGAGACCTATATTAACTACTGACTAACTCACAAACATTGTTATTCCATCAAGCTAAATTCAAGTTCAAAAGTTTAAGTATACTAAACTACAATCTAAGTAATAACTAAATTATCAAGTAGTAGAATGTTGTTATGTATTCAGTAATGACAAGTTTCCAGGGTTGTGATCGATTCACCATTCGTATTGTGTTCTAATTAACTCTCCCTCTCATATAATTCACTTATGATTGCTAATTAATTGATAATTGCCCTCGTATCCTTCTCCCGAAGTACTACTCATCTATTCAAAAAAGATTAACGCCTATATTCCTATGAAATCAATCTACTAAGAATGCACTAAGATTACAATATTTAATTAAGCATGATAACTAGGTATATTCCTATCCTAACCACAAATCAGCTCCCCCTAAGGGTTAAGATCATGCTCTCTTGAATTCTTCTCTAATCTAAATACGGCTTTCCAAGCATATCATGATAGTAAATAGAACCTAATTGTTGGCCATATAGTTAAGCAATTAATCACAGAATAAAAGAAACAACCATATATTAATAAATTATAATCAAGATTAAGTCAACGTTAACAACAATATTCATGGCTAAATCATAATCCTAGAACAATGAGTTTTTAGCCACTCATAATACTAGCAAACAATTGCATAAGGTTTGAATAATTGAAAATACTAGAAAAGATGAAGAAATTTGAGTTGTTCTTGCTCCCAGATGTTTCTTGTGTGTATGTTTCATCCAAAGTGGCGTTTCTCCCCTCACAAATATGTTTAGTCTTGCCTTTATACATGTTGGGTAGGTGTAGGACCGAAATAATTTTGTCCCTAGTGAAATTAGAGAAAATTCAGGTCACCGAACCTTGGCTAGCGCCAGGCGCCCTCCACAACGCTCCAATATTTTTAGCTACTATTTTTGGCGTCACAGATAGGGCTGGACGCCACCTGCAGTGCCCAAATTCGCAAGTTTTCCGGTTTCATTTGTTTTGGCTCAAATCTTGTGCGTTTCGCCCCCAATTGATCCTAAATCATTCCTACACATAAAAACACTTCAAATTAATATATAACATCCCATATTCACAAAACAAAAGTAAAATATGAGGCGATATAGATAGAAATATATATGCTTTAAGCTAAACATCATAAAGCATGGAGCAATGGTAAAGTTGTCTTCGTGTAACCTGTAAGTTATGAGTTCGAACCGTAGAATAAGCTATTGATACTTGTGTTAGGGAAGATTTCTTACATTACACCACCTTGGGGTATGGCTCTTTCCCCGATCCTGTGCGAACGTGGGATGCTTCGTGCACCGAGCTGCTCTGCAAAATTTTTACGGAATTCAAATATTTATTTCAAAAGATGTCATGATTCTATGTTCAAATATAAGATGAAAATTATGAAAGTTGAATCTCGAAAAGAATACAGTGTCACATAAATTGGGATATGAAGGATATATAGTTGCATACACCCCTTGTAAGAATTACCAAGGAAAACCACATGGCTTAGTGCATGGAAAAGACAAGTTGAGGTTATACTAGTCAATTCAAATGTGTTGTTTGTTGGGGGATTTGTATCTATACCCGCTTTTTGGGTCACGTTTTAATTTATTCTCGTTTTGCCAAAAATAATGTAAGTACCCACTTTTTCGCGTAACTTTAGCATACGGGGCTGAAGTAGCAAAGACAATCACGCAAAACTTCAGCATTCTAGTAGACGAGCCTGAAGTAGCAAAGGCAATACGCTTAAGTTTTTTTGTCATGTATAAGATGCTGAAGTTATTTAGTTCATTTGTGAAAATATCAGCACTAAAACAGCTGAAGTTTTTGTTGTCCTGGATTCATTAGTTTTGTCATAAAATTTTTTTAAAAACTTCAGCAGAAGATGTTGAAGTTATTTAGTTCATTTGTAAAAACTTCAAACCTAAATGAGCTGAAGTTTTTTTTTGTCCTGGATAAGCTTTTTTAAGAACTTCAGCAAAAGACACTAAAGTTATTTAGTTCATTTGTAAAAACTTCAACACTAAATAAACTGAAGTTTTTTTTGTCCTGGATAAGCTTTTTCAAAAACTTGAGTAAGAGATGTTGAAACTATTTAGTTCATTTGTAAAAACTTCAGCACTATATAAGCTGAAGTTTTTGTCCTGGATTCGTTAGTTTTGTAATAAATCTTTTTCAAAAACTTCAGCATAAGATGTTGAAGTTATTTAGTTCATTTGTAAAAACTTCATTAATATATAAGCTGAAGTTTTTGAAAAAGCTTTCTAACATACTAGATAAATAATTACCTTATTCTTTCATAGTGTATTACTACTACAAAATAATTAGATTACCGGCAATATCTAAATCATAAATTTTGAAAAAAATAAACGTGAAAAGAACCGAATTACGTGAAAATATTCACAAATTATTGTCTATTAACTTATGTAATTATTTATAATTTGATATAAATAATCTAATAAACATAAATATTCACAAATTATTGTCTATTAACTTACATAATTATTTATAATTTGATATAAATAATCTCATAAACATACTTATGACAAGTATCCCATGAACTAAAGTTTTGTAGCAGCACCAACAAAAACAGAAGGAAGAAGAAGATGATGATGATGATGAAGAAGAGAAGACGAAGACGAAGAAGAAAACGAAGGAGGAGAAGGAAGGCGAGAAAGGGGACTAAAATTATTTAAAAATCGGGTACAAGCAAAAAAATTTTAAAAATGAGTATAGGTTAAATATGAGTGATTAAATAGGACGTCCCATGCAATTTTTACTTGTTTGTTTGACATTTGGGCTATTTTGATTTGAATGTGGATGACACTTATGTAGACAAGTAATTTTTCCTTATTAACATATTTAAAGGTGTTTGCATCTATACGTGCTTTTTGGGTCATATTTTGACTTGTACCTGCTATACAAAAAAAATTATAAATGTACCCACTTTTTTTGCTTAACTTCAGCATACATGCCTGAAGTAGGAAAGACAATCACACAAACTTCAACATTCTAGTATACGGGCATGAAGTAGCAAAAGTTGCTGAACCAAGTACGCTGAAGTTTTTGTTTGTAACTGCTAAACTTAAACATTCTAGTGCTGAAGTATTGTTCTCTATTTGCTGGAATTTTTATTTGTAATTGCTAAAGTTAAGCATTCTAGTAGCTGAAGCTTTGTGATGTTGAAGTGATATAGTTCATTGGTAAAAACCTCAGCATTAAATAAGTAAAGTTTTTTTGTCCTGGATTTATTAGTTTTGTCATTAAGCATTTTCAAAAATTTCAACAAAAGATACTGCAGTTATTTAGTTCATTTGTAAAAACTTCAGCACTAAATAAGTTGAAGTTTTTCTTTGTCATGGATTCATTAGTTTTGTCATAAATATTTTTCAAAAACTTGAGTAGAAGATGCTTAAGTTATTGTCACGGCCTGGATTTCCCATCCTCGGGAGTCGTGATGGCGCCTACTCATGAAATATAGGCAAGACAAGTATTATAGATTCACTAGCTCTTTTATTTAACCTTTGTTTTTAACAATTCAAATAATCATGCGATCAATAGTGAAATATTAACAATAGTTAAATACACGCGGAAGACATAATCTGAAAACTTAGCCAAAAATGAGTACGACAATATCAAGTACATCTATCTGGAACCGCTGTTACAATATCAAAGACCGTCTATGAATACTACAATCAATTGTTTATAAATAAAGAAACAATCTGTCTCTGAAGTAATTGAAAATGGAATAAAATATAGGAAAGAACGCAAGGGACCGCATTTGCAGGACTACCTCGAAATCTCTAACAGGACTGAATGCAGCCACGTACACCCAAAGCTATGGTCCAAAAGCTGCCGCTCTAGGATCTGCACACGGTGCAGAGTGTAGTATCAACACAACAGACTCTATGTACTGGTAAGTGCCTGACCTAACCCCCAAAATAGTGATGAGGCTAGACCAGACCACCAGATAAACCTATGCAGTTATATAATATACATCAGGAAAAAAAAAACAAAATAAACAATTAAAGATGGGAGGGGGGACATGCTACAGGGAAATATCACTCATCAATAGTAGTCTAAGAGAAAATCATAAAGGCAATTAGAATTTAAAGCAGAATACTAAGGAAGTTGTTATCAAATAGCAAACACTTTTATCGTCAATTTTGCATCGCGAAACCCGATCCGACATAATAAAAATATTATTGCGGCGTGCAATCCAATCCATATCATTTATCACTATTGCAGCGTGCAACCCTGTGCCATATATACAGTTCAACACCAAATCACAAGGAGAGTCCCGACAAGGGATCAATAAAGAAACAACACTATCCCAGAAAGGGAATCGACATCATAAATAAATATGCCCCGACAAGGAAAAATCAGCTATAACCAAACTTGTTCCAACATCTAACTTCCTCAACTAGCACCACTACTCAAATATAAGTAATTTCTACGAGAATAATCATAATCCTTGCTCAACACAGAGAATCCACAACCTAGGCATTCGTAGTATTTATTAAGAACACAATAATTTCACTTTAAGACCCATGATTATGCTTGACACCAACGTATAGATACTCGTCCCCATGTCTATACGTCGTACTCAACAAATAACACATACCAAATAGGACACAACTTCTAATTCCTCAAACTAAGATTAGACTAAACACTTACCTCAAATTTCCACGGCTAACACAAGCCTCAAACACCACTTTTCCTTTTGAATTTGGCTCCAGTTTAATTGTATCTAGACATAATCCACTTAATAACATCAATAAACGCTAAACAATCCAATTCCAAGGCTTACTTATAGATTTCCTATCATTCTTCTCAAAAATTTAAAAATTGACCCCGGGCCTGCTTGGTCAAAATACGAGGTCTGAACTAAAACCCGATCACCCATTCACCCACGAGCCCAAATATGTAATCCGATCCCAAAATGAGTTCCAAATTTCAATTATATAAAAAGCCCTAACTCTACCCAAATTCCTAATTTTCTACCCATAAGAACATAATTTAGGCCTAAAAATCTTATGGGTGTTAATGAAAATTGAAGAGAATGAGTCTAAGATTGCATACCTATGGATTTGTGGTGAAGCTCTCTTTCAAAAATTGCCCAGTTTGGAGTTTAGAAGAAGAAGTTATGAAATTTTTGTTAAATTCTGTATGTTTTGCTACTGTTTAAAAATCATTGGGAAGGCCTTCATTGTGTTCGTGATAGGCCTGTTGCATTCGCTATGGATTAGGCCCAGCTGACATCTCTTAGAGCCTTCGCGTTCGCGGTAAGATGGTCGCGTTCGCGTAGAACAAATGTGAAACCCCTCCCCCAGGCCTTTAACCTTATGCGTTCGCGAGTGACTGGACAAATTCGCGAAGGGTACTCCCCCAGAGCCTTGTGTTCGCGTCCCAAGCTCCGCGTTTGAAAAGAGCAAACTGGCACCTGAGGAAATTGCCTTACGTGTTTGCGAGTGGAACCACGCAAACGCGAAGAACAAAACCACTGTGTACTGAGACAACAAAAACCTACAATTTTTCCTAAGTTCAAAACCTTTCGAAACCCATCCGAAACTCACCCGAGCCCTCGGGTTCCAAACCAAACATGCATACTAACTCAAAAACATCATATGAACTTATATGTACGATCAAATCACCAAAATAACCTCTTAAACAATGAATTTAGCATAGAAATATATGAAAATCTCAAAATTTTCAAATTATCAACTTTCACAACTACGAGTCTGAATTACCACAAACGACTTCCGTTTCTCACCAACTTTCACAGACTCTTCTTAAATCACATATAAGACCTATACCGGACTATGGAACCAGAATACGGGCCCGATACCATAAAATTTTAAACTCATTTTATTTTCAAAACTCATATATTTCTCGGGCTTGGGACCTCGGACTTCGATTCCAGGCATATGCCAAGTCCCATATTTTCCTACGGACCTTCCAGGACCGTCAAGTCACAGGTCCAGATCCGTTTACCCAAAATATTGACCGAAGTCAACTAAATTTTATTTTAAAGTCAAAATTCCTCATTTTTCACAGATTTTCACGTATTAGCTTTCTGGCTGCGTGTCCGGACTGCGCACGTAAATCGAAGTGATGCAGAAAGTGTTGGACAATACGCTTTACGCTAGAAGGGGGGGTGAATAGCGTTTTAAAATTATTAAGCGTTTTAGTGCGGAATTTAAAAACTTTGCAGAAATTAAAACAAGTGCAGTAGAATAAACTTACACAATGATGTATCCTGGTTGGCCACAAACGTGGTTAGTCTAGTCCCCGAGAGACTCTCTCGAGATTTCCACTAAACTTGTCAAGCTTGCGGGTGCTTAACAAACCGTTACAGCTGAGGACACAAGCCTCACCTAGGTGCTCGGGGATCACAATCCCAAAGACTTCAATTGCTCGGGGATACCAATCCCAAAGACTTCAATTGCTCGGGGATAACAATCCCAAAGACTTCAACTGCTCGGGGATAACAATCCCAAAGACTTCAATTGCTCGGGGATGACAATCCCAAAGACTTCAACTGCTCGGGGATAACAATCCCAAAGACTTCAACCGCTCGGGGATAACAATCCCAAAGACTTCAACCGAGGAATCACAAGTTCCTCAACAAACGAGAATCGCAATTCTCTTACAAACACAAAACATACTCACTTTACAAAGCACTCCTCAATGAGTAGATATGAGTAGAAATAGTACGCTCAATATCACAACAACTTAGCTCAATAGAATGGCTCTTCAAAAAGCTTTATGGATGAATGGAAAATGATGATCAATGTAAGAAAGCTTTTAGCAATGAAAATACTCAAAGTGTATATGTTGTTGTTGTGAAAACACTGAGTTGAAGTTGTATTTATAGGTGAAAAACTCAGTCTTACCGTTGTCTAATTGCCAATTAAGGATTGCTGAAATTACTCAGTGACAATCGATTGTCAAGACTAAACAATCGATTGTTTGCCTATCAGATTAAAAATTCAATCCCGAATTTTACGTCAACAATCGATTACTTCAAATCAATAATCGATTATTTATAACGTTAAGAAATCCTTTCCAATTTTTGGCATAAAACATCGATTGTCCGGAAATCAACAATCGATTATTTTAACAACGTTCAGAAAATCTTTTCCAGATTTTAAGCAAAACATCGATTGTTAAATATCAACAATCGATTACCTGAAGGTAATTGAAAATATATGACAACGGTCAGCTTCAACAATCGATTATCAAATGGAATAATCGATTATTAATTAATTTCAAAACTCTCTGTCTCATATATAATCGATTATCAAAAGCCACAATCGATTATCATTTTATTTAAAATCACTGGGAGACATTTTTCTCATTCTAATCGATTACCACTAGTTCATAATCAATTTTTATGAGTTTTGAAAACTTTGCCTCAGTTAACAATCGATTATCATAAGTACACAATCGATTGTTATGCAGTTTGCAAAAATCTGATGTTAACTGACTTACTCACAATCGATTATCATTAATTCATAATCGATTGTCATGCAGTCTTGGCTTAGAGATACTCGATTATCATAAGTACATAATCGATTATCTTAGCCCAGATTTTTGAGGCATGCTTGGAGAACATTTTAACAAATGTAAATATGCATAGTTTAAAATCATTTGACACTTAATTTAAATATGCATGATTTTGGAAAAATAATTTTAGTAGAGAAGCCATGTTATGAGCCAAGTTGAGGAATCAAGATCACAATTAATATTGACTCAATTATAACATTTCTAAACTTTGTCTTGAGCTTCTTGTAATGCATCCATTTTGTGCTTGTCCTTGAGCACTGCTATATATCACTTTTTGCTTTGTTTGACATTCATCAAAACCTACAAAAGAACACACGTTTAGTATATTGCATTTGAAACGTGTTTCCAACAATTTCCCCCTTTTTGATAATGGCAAACATAAGCGGGATATATGCAATAATTATTTTGATAATCCAAGACAAGTGTAAAGTATGCAATTTGATGTTCCCCCTCAATTCATGTTCCCCCTCACTTTAAGCATGAATGAAGTTGAGAGTGATATAGCATACTTCTTGATATCCCGTTTCTTCCCCCTTTTGCCATTAGCAAAAATATATACAAGGGAAGAATATGCAAAAAAACATATGAAATAAACAAAAGTTTATTTATTGGAAAATAAAGATAACAAAAGTAATCGATTATTGATACAGTAATCGATTGTTTGACGGCGATTTTCCTGTAGAATACTTGAGTATTTTGCGTCATGCTTTTATGATCCCCTTTTCTTTAGGGTGATACCTGCAAAAAAAATGTTAGACGCCTCCGACGCTCAAGTTAGAAATTATGTAAGAAATAAAATGCAATGCATGACTTAGATCAACGTGGAGTCAAGGATCCCGAGTTCACTACGAATTCGGAAGAAGGACTCTTTATCTAAGGGCTTTGTAAAGATGTCTGCCAATTGGCTTTTTGTTTCAACAAATTCAATTTCGACATCGCCTTTTAGAACGTGATCTCTAATAAAATGATGTCTAATTTCAATGTGTTTTGTTCGCGAGTGAAGAATGGGGTTCTTCGTCAAGCATATGGCACTAGTGTTGTCACATCTAAGAGGAATGTGGTCAAGACGTAGGCCATAGTCCAAGAGTTGTTGTTTCATCCATAGGATTTGAGCGCAACAACTCCCCGCGGCTACATATTCAGCCTCGGTTGTGGACAACGCAACACTAACTTGCTTCTTACTAAACCAAGAAACTAAAGCGCTACCGAGCAAGTGGCAAGTGCCGCTAGTGCTCTTGCGGTCCAATTTGCATCCAGCAAAATCGGAGTCGGAATAGCCAATAAGTTGGCATGAAGAACCTTTGGGGTACCATAGACCCACATTGGTAGTTCCGACAAGATACCTTAGAATCCGCTTTACCGCAGTAAGGTGAGACTCTTTCGGACATGATTGATAACGGGCACAGACGCACACGCTAAACATGATGTCCGGACGACTAGCAGTAAGATAAAGAAGAGAGCCAATCATACCTCGGTACTTTTTGATGTCGACTTCCTTACCTTTTTCATCTTTGTCGAGATGATCGGATGTGCTCATGGGAGTTGCCATTTCCTTTGCATTGTTCATATCAAAACGTTTAAGCAGTTCTTTGCAATACTTGCTTTGACAAATGAATGTACCTTCCTTCATTTGTTTTACTTGTAATCCCAAAAAGAATTGTAACTCACCCATCATGGACATCTCAAATTCGCTAGTCATTAAGTTTGAAAATTCCTTGCATAGAGCATTGTTAGTAGCACCAAAAATGATATCATCTACATATATTTGAACTAGCAAGATATCATTATTTTCATGCTTGACAAATAAAGTTGTGTCAACTTTTCCACGAATAAAATTATTTTCTAAAAGAAATTTACTCAACCTTTCATACCAAGCTCGAGGAGCTTGTTTTAAACCATAAAGGGCCTTTTTGAGTTTGAAAACATGATTGGGAAAATTAAAGTCTTCAAAACCGGGGGGTTGCTTTACATAAACTTCTTCTTGGATAAAACCATTTAAAAAGGCACTTTTCACATCCATTTGATATAAAATGAAATTCATAGAAGATGCAAAAGCAAGCAACAAACGGATGGCCTCTAATCTAGCTACCGGAGCATATGTCTCATCATAATCAATCCCTTCTTCTTGATTATAGCCTTGAGCCACAAGCCTAGCTTTGTTTCTAGTGATTATGCCATTTTCATCTAATTTATTTCGAAAAACCCATTTCGTACCAATTATGGTATGACCTTCGGGTCTTGGCACCAAATCCCAAACGTTGTTACGTTTGAATTGGTTAAGCTCCTCTTGCATTGCCAAGGTCCAAAATTCATCCCCAATTGCTTCAGAGATGGTTTTGGGTTCAATTTGAGAAACAAAAGCAGTAAGATCTAAGGTATTTCTAAGGGAGCTCCGGGTACTTACCTTCCCTCCAACGTCGCCTATTACCTGATCGAGAGGATGGTCTTTGACTGTCCTCCATTCTATTTGCTCTTTTGGTTCATTTTCCGGTTGAGGAGCTTCTTCAATTGGTTGTTCCACCGTTTTGTCAATTTCTTTCCTTGGTGGTTCTTCTTGAATTTTGTCCTTTAGGCTTTCCAGAATACCTGAAAGATCAAGACCACAATCCTTTCTCGCCAAGCGAGTATTATCTTCGGAAAATACAATATGAGGAGATTCCTCTACAACTTGGGTTCTTTTATTAAAAACCCTATAAGCTTTACTACGAGAAGAATAGCCAATGAAGATACCTTCATCCGACTTTGCATCAAATTTTCCTAGTTGGTCCTTTCCATTGTTATGCACAAAACATTTACAACCAAACACACGTAAATGTGAAATGTTAGGTTTTCTACCTTTGTAGAGTTCATATGGGGTTTTTAAGAGTATCGGCCAAATTGCTACTCTATTCAAAACATAGCATGCGGTACTCACGGCGTCTGCCCAAAAGTGTTTGGGAATCTTAGCTTCGTCGAGCATGGTTCTAGCCATCTCTTCGAGACTCCTATTTTTCCTTTCCACCACCCCGTTTTGTTGTGGTGTACGTGGAGCGGAAAAGGTATGCTCGATTCCGAGTTCATCACAAAAATCCGCAAAGAGATTATGATCAAACTCTCCCCCATGATCACTTCTAATGGAAGTGACAGTTGATTCCTTTTCATTTTGAACTCTTTTAAGAAAAAGCTTGAAGCTAAGAAATGCATCACTTTTATGTGCAAGAAATAATGTCCATGTAAATCTAGAGAAATCATCAACAATTACAAAAGCATATCTATTTCTTCCTAGACTTTCGATACGGGATGGTCCGAATAAATCCATATGCAATAGTTGTAAAGGTCTAGAGGTTGAGACAACATTTTTGGATTTAAAAGATGCTCTTGTTTGCTTCCCCTTTTGACATGAATCACAAATAGTATCACTTTCAAATTTTAAGTTGGGAAGACCAATCACTAGATTTTGAGAAATCAATTTATTTAAAAGATGCATGTTCATATGAGCTACTCTACGATGCCACAACCACACATTATCATCTTTGCTCAACAAACAATCAACATACTCGGATGAGGAGTTTTCAAGATCAACCATGTAAATATTGTCAACTCTAAAACCACGTAGAATAATCTTGAAGTCACTACGTCTAAACACTCATCCGAATCAAACAACGCAAGATTTCCCTTGTCACATAATTGACTTATGCTCAAGAGATTATGCTTTAAACCTTTGACAAGTAATATATGCTTTATAGAGGATTTTTCATTCTTACCGACCGATCCGATGCCAATAATTTGTCCTTTATTGTTGTCACCGAATACAACGCTTCCTCCTTCTTTGTGCTCTAGTTGAAGGAATTTGGATTCGTCTCCTGTCATGTGTCTGGAGCATCCACTGTCAAGGTACCATAGTACACTTGATCCCTTCAAGCACACCTACAAAGCAAATTAATATTCTTTAGGTACCCATACCATTTTGGGTCCTTGGGGGTTAGGCAAATAACGACCATAATAATATGAAGAATCTCTATGCTTTGTAAAACACATAGGTGCAATATGACCTATACGATTGCAGTAATGACATACTACGTTCGGGTTGTGTTGATGCCTAGGTTGAGCCAACAAAGTTCTAGGCGAATGAAAATGATTAACACTAGACATATTGTTCCCATTTCTAGTATAATATCTAGATGGTCTAAAGTCATTAGTGCTAGACTTGTTGAAGGACCTAGTGTCATATCTAGGTGGTCTAAGCTCGTTCCTAGAGTTATTTCTTGGTTGCCGAAAATTACTACTTGTAGGATTGTTTGCAAGAATCCTAGATTCGGATCTAGGTTGTCTAAAGATATTAGTTCTACCCTTATTTTCATACATTCTAGCATAATGTCTAGGTGGTCTAAAAGAATTTGTTCTAGGCTTGTTTAATACCTTAGAGTTATTTCTAGGTGGAGTAGTGAAGTTTTTGTTTTTATGCCGTTGATTTTTCTTAGGCGTTTCTTTTTCAACAACTTTAGGAACTTCTTTACTACGTGTTTCTAATGTTTTCCTAAGTTCTGTGTTTTCTAGTTTTAAGGACTCACAAGCAGTACAAGTAGAGCATTTATCAACACAAGAGGCTTCATGCATAGTCTTGATGACTTGTCTAAGTTCTATACTATCATTTAACAAAAATTGATTTTCATTTGCAAGATTCTCGTTATCACGAGACAGATTTTCAACACCTTTTTGAGCTAAAGAAAGACGTTCTTCAAAGACTTTGTCTTTTAAAAAGAGTTGTTTTTGAAAATCCTCTTCTTGTAAAGAAAGAGTTCTTTGTAAATCTTTAATAGTCTTAGAAGCATTTACCAACTCATCATGCAGTTTGTTATAAGCAATTTGCATATCGTTAGATGTACTTACCTCGTCTTTTTCGTCTGCCATGAGGCACTGACCAGTTGATTCATCGTTTGTGCTGACCGCTTTTTGAGGCGTGTTTTCGTGCAATTCCTCAAGTTTGTCGCACATTTCCTTAGCAGTTTTATAGTGGGAGATTTTTCGCCAAAGTTCCTGGTTCAAGGCGTTATGTAATATATTCATAGCTTTAGTGTTGTATTCACTTACCTTATCTTTCCCGACTTTTGTCGTCAGTTGATCACTGTGTTTAATAGCTTGCCATAGATGCAAATCGTTTGCCATTGTAAAAACTTGCATCCGATATTTCCAGACTGAGTAGTCGTTTTCGTCTAATATTGGAGGCGACATGCTGCATTCTCCTTCACCTATTCCTGCAAAGAAATTTAGAGTAGAAGCCATGGATGGTTCTCTCAAACGGTTAAGTTTTTCAGAGAGTATGGCTCTGATACCAATTGTTGGACAATATGCTTTACGCTAGAGGGGGGGGTGAATAGCGTTTTAAAATTATTAAGCGTTTTAGTGCGGAATTTAAAAACTTTGCAGAAATTAAAACAAGTGCAGTAGAATAAACTTACACAATGATGTATCCTGGTTGGCCACAAACGTGGTTAGTCCAGTCCCCGAGAGACTCTCTCGAGATTTCCACTAAACTTGTCAAGCTTGCGGGTGCTTAACAAACCGTTACAGCTGAGGACACAAGCCTCACCTAGGTGCTCGGGGATCACAATCCCAAAGACTTCAATTGCTCGGGGATACCAATCCCAAAGACTTCAATTGCTCGGGGATAACAATCCCAAAGACTTCAACTGCTCGGGGATAACAATCCCAAAGATTTCAATTGCTCGGGGATGACAATCCCAAAGACTTCAACTGCTCGGGGATAACAATCCCAAAGACTTCAACCGCTCGGGGATAACAATCCCAAAGACTTCAACCGAGGAATCACAAGTTCCTCAACAAACGAGAATCGCAATTCTCTTACAAACACAAAACACACTCACTTTACAAAGCACTCCTCAATGAGTAGATATGAGTAGAAATAGTACGCTCAAGATCACAACAACTTAGCTCAATAGAATGGCTCTTCAAAAAGCTTTATGGATGAATGGAAAATGATGATCAATGTAAGAAAGCTTTTAGCAATGAAAATACTCAAAGTGTATATGTTGTTGTTGTGAAAACACTGAGTTGAAGCTGTATTTATAGGTGAAAAACTCAGTCTTACCGTTGTCTAATTGCCAATTAAGGATTGCTGAAATTACTCAGTGACAATCGATTGTCAAGACTAAACAATCGATTGTTTGCCTATCAGATTAAAAATTCAATCCCGGATTTTACGTCAACAATCGATTACTTCAAATCAATAATCGATTATTTATAACGTTAAGAAATCCTTTCCAATTTTTGGCATAAAACATCGATTGTCCGGAAATCAACAATCGATTATTTTAACAACGTTCAGAAAATCTTTTCCAGATTTTAAGCAAAACATCGATTGTTAAATATCAACAATCGATTACCTGATGGTAATTGAAAATATATGACAACGGTCAGCTTCAACAATCGATTATCAAATGGAATAATCGATTATTAATTAATTTCAAAACTCTCTGTCTCATATATAATCGATTATCAAAAGCCACAATCGATTATCATTTTATTTAAAATCACTGGGAGACATTTTTCTCATTCTAATCGATTACCATTAGTTCATAATCGATTTTTATGAGTTTTGAAAACTTTGCCTCAGTTAACAATCGATTATCATAAGTACACAATCGATTGTTATGCAGTTTGCAAAAACCTGATGTTAACTGACTTACTCACAATCGATTATCATTAATTCATAATCGATTGTCATGCAGTCTTGGCTTAGAGATACTCGATTATCATAAGTACATAATCGATTATCTTAGCCCAGATTTTTGAGGCATGCTTGGAGAACATTTTAACAAATGTAAATATGCATAGTTTAAAATCATTTGACACTTAATTTAAATATGCATGATTTTGGAAAAATAATTTTAGTAGAGAAGCCATGTTATGAGCCAAGTTGAGGAATCAAGATCACAATTAATATTGACTCAATTATAACATTTCTAAACTTTGTCTTGAGCTTCTTGTAATGCATCCATTTTGTGCTTGTCCTTGAGCACTGCTATATATCGCTTTTTGCTTTGTTTGACATTCATCAAAACCTACAAAAGAACACACGTTTAGTATATTGCATTTGAAACGTGTTTCCAACAGAAAGAGGTTTTAAAGGCCTCAAAATACATAATTTATTTCTAAAACAAGTGATGAACTTTTGGGTTAGCATAGTTATTTAGTTCATTTATAAAAACTTCAGCACTAAATAAGTTGAAGTTTTTTTGTCTTGGATTTATTAGTTTTGTCATAGTATTTTTTTAAAAACTTCAGCAAAAGATGCTGAAGTTATTTTGTTCATTTATAAAAACTTCAGCACTAAAGAAGCTAAAGTTTTTTTGTCCTGGATTCATTAGTTTTGTCATAAAGTTTTTTTTAAAAACTTTAGCAGAAGATGCTGAAGTTATTTAGTTCTTTGTAAAAACTTCAGCACTATGGGTGTGTTTGGTATAACGAAAAATATATTACGAGGAAAATGTTTTTCAAGAAAATATTTTCTTGAAAAAATAAGTAGTAATTTTATATATTTTTCGGTGTTTGGTATGCAAATTAAAGAAAATGACTTCTCAAAAGTATTCATAAATAATTCAGATATAATAAACATGAAGCCATAAACTTTCAAACCAACAACCTTCCGAACTCACAAATTTCATGAACTTTCGAACAGCTAAACTTTTAAAATCGTGAAATTTCAAACTTGTAGACTTATAATTTCTAAACCCGTAAACTTCCAAATACATAAACTCCCAAACTCATAATTTCAAAACTTGTACAATTTTGAACATTTAAACCGATAAATAACAAAAATATAAAACTAAAAAAAATATTTTTAAAATATTTTTTTTGCGGGGGGGGGGGGGGGGGGGGGGGGGTTGACAGTAAAATGAAAAAAATAGAAATTTAAATTATAAATAAAAAGTAAAAAGAATTATCATCCCCCCTCCCGGGGCAGGTGAAGATGTGGGATAGGGGTACAGAAAAACAAACAAATAGAAATTTGAAATTACAAAAAAAGAAAAAGTAAAAGTAAAAAAAATATTTAGCTGGAGGGGGGTGGGGTGGGGTAGTGGAGTAGTAGAGCGGATGGTAACGAAAAAATTAAAATTTATTTTTTTGAGAGAGGAGGTGGGGTGGGTTGATGAGGGTGGGGAATGTTGAGAAGGAGTTTTGGAAAATATTTCCCTTCTCATGATAAGGAAAATATTTTCCTCCAATTGGAGGAAAAGGAGTTCATAAGGAAATAAGCCAACCAAACGTGTAAAAATATAAAAATTCTTCGTCCCAAACACATCCTATATAAACCGAAGTTTTGAAAAAGCTTTCTAACATACTAGATAAATAATTACCTTATTCTTTCATAGTGTATTACTACTATAAAATAATCAGATTTTCAATAGTATCTAAATCATAAATTTTAGAAACAATAAACGTGAAAAGAACAGAATTATCATGAAAAGAATTAATAAGTGTGACTTTAAACTTCCCGTACATGAAAATATTCACAAATTATTGTCTACTAACTTGCGTAATTAATTATAATTTATTTTTAAATAAACATACTTATGGAAATCATCCAGTGAACTGAAGTTTCATAGAAGCACTAACATCAGCAGCAGAAGAAAGAAGAAAAAGAAAACGAAGGAAGAGAAGGAGAAGGAGGTACAAGTTAAAAATTTTAAGAAAAAATAAACATAGATTAAAGGGGGGGGGGGGGGGCGACCAAATAAAACGTCCCATCCAACTTTTACAATTTAGTTATACAAAAATAGGTTACAGACTCGATCAGTTCAGGTTATTTGTGTGTTTGGACTAAAGAATTATTTTAAAAAAATTGTGACTATTGAATTACGTATAATATCTATCAAATATTAAAATAAATTTAGACCTTTACACAATCAGAAATTAATAAGATTTTTAAAAATTAATACTTTAAAGTAGATTAAAATATATTAGAATTACGTGAAATTCAAAAGAAAATATGTAATATAATTTGAAGGCAACTCATTATGGGCCTGTAAGTCACTTAACCCAAAGAAATCCACCATACAAATTGAGTAGGCCTACCAACCCAATTGACCTTTTGTCTGAAGGGAAATTTTCGTATTTATATCATATATGAAACTATATTATCAAATATATTTATGTTAGTAGTATTTCTATATAATATATACAATACATTAAATAAAGAATCACGATAATTTTATGATTCATTATTTAGTCGCCCAAGAAAAGGAAATCAAATATTTTCCAGATCTTCCCCAGCGTAAATCACGCACAGTAATAACTATTGTCGACTTCGTTATAAAATTCCAGTACTCATTTTTGAGATACATCTGTTTCAATATTTTATCTGATTTCACAATTCAAAATCGTCAAAATCTTCTACAATTCTTCTGCAACAATAGCGATTATGGCAAAAATTCAGTAATACAAAGCAAAGGAAAATAGAGTAGTAATTCCACGTTTGACAGCCATTAAAAAGCTTTGAAGCTTTGAAGCTTTGAATTGAAATTTGAGTTTTCAAAAATTATTATTTATTTGGATTGGGTGTTGTTACAAATAATTGAGAATATGGTTTGGAGTTTATATCTCAATTTTGAGGGGTTTTAGTGAAGATTAGACTTGGTTTTGGCTAAATTTCAGATTGAAACTCGAAGAAGAAGACAACGACGACAACGACATGACATCAGAAATTATAAAAAAATTATAGATAAATTGTAGAATGTTGTTTATTTATTTTTCTTTTATTCATTTGCCTATTGTATGAAAGTTGAAAAATATTGTATAAAAATTATATTTAAGTGGATGATTTTGTACTGTTTTGGACAAAAATATGTATCAAAAATGTAAAACATACATTTCAGGGGAAGCCTGTTGAGTTCAAATATGTACCAAGTTTATAGATATTTTGTAGATATATTATATATTATTTGTATTTTGATTGTCGATGCTTTATTTTCTATTTTCACGAATAAAAAACGACTAAAACTTCTAAAAATCTTCTAAAAATGCAATTATGTCAAAAATTAAATTATGCTACAATTGAATGAGAATTAGGATATTAAAATTTAATGAACCCAGTTTGTAGATATTTTATAGATAAATTATATATTATTTGCATTCTGATTGTAGATGCTTTATTTTCTGTTTTCACAAATCAAAAAATAACTAAAACTTCTACAAATCTTTTGCAAAAAATGTAATTATGTTGAAAATCTCAATCATGCTACAATTGAATAGGAATTGGGATATTAAAATTCAATGTACCGAGTTTGTAAATACTTTATAGATAATTTGTACGAACATTGAAATTCTGTATTTTCATATTAAATTTTCAAATAATATGTAATTTTTTTGTAGATTAAATATAAAAAATAAGCCATTGTGAGTTATTTGACTCATTCTTCAAACTCAATCTAGTTTACTCCTCTTTAAATATAATACAACCATACTTCTTGAATTTAAAGGTATAGCAATATATATAACTTAAAAAACATCTTCTCCTTTGCACAGATTAGCTTCAAAATAGATGAAGTGGAATAACAAGCTCACATCAAAACTTTTAACACCAAAACACAAAGATGAAAAATAAATAAAAAATAGTCTGCAATTTTTCGGTAATGTTTCTATTATTTATCTACAATTTTTCTGCAATATAATGTATGTCATATCGTCTTCTTCTTCTTCTTCTTTGAGTTTCAATATGAAATTCAGCCAAACCAAGTCTAATCTTCACCAAAACCCCTTAAAATTAATATATATACTCCAAACCATATTCCCAATTATTCCCAACAACACCCAATCCAAAAAAATAATAATTTTTGAAAACTCAAATTAGAATTCAAAGCTTTTTAATGACGGTCAATGGTGGAGTTGCTGCTCTCCATTCCTTTCCTCTTCTATTACTGAAATTTGGGATTGCGATATAGAGAGAGAGTAGAGGAATTCTCAAATCCTTGCAACAGCATCCAATCCAAACAAACAATGTCTTTTGAAAATCCAAATTCGAATTCAAACCTTGGCTATGGAAGAAATAATGGGATTTTGATAAAAAAATTGTAGGTCTGGGAAGGAAACGTGGGTGAAGATGTGAGAATTGGAGAGAGAAATATGTGGAGTGGTATTAAATGATATATACGGTACCATTAAATTAGGAGTGTAATTAATACCCTTAAAAATCACTAATGGTATATAATTGGTAATTAGAAATACTAAATATAATTATATCAAACCATAAACATTGAGGGTAATATAATTTCCTATATGACATAGAAATATAAAAATTCCTTGTCTAAACTATTATGCTCGATAAATGTCAAAATAACATGGCATAGCCATTTTTACGATTGTATATTCGAAATTAGCCACCATAGCTAATATTATTAATTTCTAGCTACTTTAATTTAAAATATATAGATAATTAACATTTTTGCCATTCTTCTCTTAAACGTCCTGTTTTGTTAGTTTTCGTTTTCAAAATCGCTTTTTTGCTTTCTTAAGAACACTGCACGGATTCGCTTTCTTGAGAACACTTTCTTTAAATTTTGTCTGAGTTATGTCAAATTTTCTTTAAAATTCGTCTGGATAAGTGTTATTTTTACAACACTGGTGTTAACTTCGTTGTTTTAATTTTTATTTCGTTAATGTGAGCGTGGCATTTTAACATCGATGTTGTTTTTTCGTTGTTCGACTTATTTCTGATGATTTTGTCACTATGTTCTTAGTTTTATCTTTTATGTCGTGATTATTGTGTAACTTATTTTCATAAGTTGTTCAAATATTTTACAGTCGCTCTAAATTAGGGTGAATTTTAAGTAGTTTGTTGCTTCAAGCCTTCAACTGCATTATAGATTGCTAAAGTTCTTGTCATAACTTGGAATCTAGAACAATGTGCTGGACTTTATACTTTGAAATTTGATTACTATGTATTATGCTGGAAGTCAATTGTATATTATCTCGTTTTTTAATTAGTTTGTTGATTTCTATGCCAGTATAGTTTGCTAGAGTTATTGTTATGCAATTCAAAATTTTATTTCAATATATTATATTGGAAGTCTGATCTCTAAAGGTTTGGACTCCAATATTTTATACTGGATGAGTATATTATACCAGAGTCCTTTTTATTTTGGATAACTGATTTTTTAATTATAATTTGTATCTTTTTATTTTATTTTATATATATTCTGTATTTTATTATGTTTTTTCATTCTATTCCGGTATTTTTTTATGGAGTTTTATTGTTTCTAATAAATTAGTTCAAGTATATTATACTGGAAGCCGGACCTCTTAAGGTTTATTGTCCAGCACTTTATACTGAAGTTTCTAATGCCAGCCGAACATTCATGTTTTCTTTAAAATTTTAATATTTTGAAAAGTGTTGATGTGTTAATTCTGGAACCTCGATCAGTCCAAGCATACTTTTCATTACCGCATATCAAAGAGTATCTTGTAGTACTTGATCTTTCAACATAGGACTCATAATGCTCCTTGATTGCTGTAGGAGTGGCAAAATGATTAAAAAAAATAGTTAACTACCCATATTATCCACTAAAAATGGCTGGATAATGTACTTTTAAAAATGGGTTAAATATGTATAACAATCTTATTATTCATTTTCTAAATGGATAACCAATAAGTCTAACTTTTACATTTGTAAAGCTTCAAATTGGGGGTTCCTCAAGTTAGAGAGATTAAGAATTCTTTCAAAAATGATCACATGCAACAAGTCATGGATAATATGGTTACCCACATTATCAGTCGATTAACCCATTGTTTATCTGTATTAAATATGAGTTGGGTCAGATAATTTATCCATTTATTTATTATTCATTTTTTACCCGAACTACATTCGATCCGACCCATCCGCATTCCACTCCTAATTGCTGGTAAGCAAAAATATCTAATTATAGCATATTTGTCTTGAGATACAAACCCCAATTTTACCTTATCCAATGATACATAATCTTTTAGTATTATCGATGGTAATTCTTTTGTCTTTCCTTTTATATTTCTTTTTATCTTTTTCATTGTGTGTGGTGTCTCAAAGTGTTGACCTATTACAGGAATTACACTCTCATTTTCCATTATAATTTTGTAAACATGTGTCTTCTTGTATATATCTGATTGGCTGCAATAATTATTGATTGTCAATCTTCATTATTGCATTACCTAATTGGTGTTGATCTCCAGTAAAAATTTCAGAAAGTATTATCGATACACCAAAAACAAATTTGCATCCTTTGCAGTATGAATTATTTTTTAAAAGCATCATAAAGGAAGTAAGCTCTTCATCTTTTGTTACATGTATTCTTTTGTCGGTACCTAAGTTGATATTAAGCTATGTTATTGCTTCCAACTTATTCCTTTCGAACTCAATAACTTTAAAAATCTTATCAATAAATTTGTAAAATGAAATCCATCATTTACGAGTAGAAACTTATTTTTATGATCTAAATACTTGTAATTTGGTGTCCATTTTTCATTGAAAGCAATAATCTAGAAATTTGTATACATCCTGCATTTAATGCACACAAATAATTCGATATTAGTATCCTGCATTTTATTCAGGAAACAGGGGAAAGATTAGGCATTCACATTTTTTATTTTATATGAATGAAAGCTGTGGTAAGGCCTGCCATGTTGTATGGGGCGGAGTGCTGGCCAGTGAAGAACTCTCACGTCAGAGGATGAAGGTTGCGGAGATGAGGATGCTCAGGTGGATGTGCGGGCTCACCAGGTTAGATAAGATTAAGAATGAAGTTATTCGAGAGAAGGTGGGGGTGGCCCCGGTGGATGAGAAGATGCGAGAAGCGAGGCTGAGGTGGTTCGGGCATGTGCAGAAGAGAAGTCCTGATGCCCTGATGAGGAGTTGTGAGCGGCTGGCGATGGTCGGCGTACGGCGAGGCAGAGGGAGGCCTAAAAGGCATTGGGGAGAGGTGATTAGGCATGACATGGCTAGAATGCGGGTTTCTGAGGACATGACCGTGGATAGGAAAGTATGGATGTCTAGTATCAGGGTTGTGGGATATGGGCCCCTAGAGTTTTTCATACTCCACACCCGGGGTTGGGTGAGGCTTGGCAGGGCTATTCATAGATGATTTGTGTATAGGATTTTGTCTTATGCTAGTTACTGTCCGATATTATTGCATGCTATTTTATTTATAGTTTTTATATTTAGATAATTATTTACGTTATTTATGTTGAAGTTACTAATGCTCTTTTGTTGTTTTTGTTGTTTTTGTTACTTTCCTTCACTGAGCCGAGGGTCGATTGGAAACAGCCTCTCTGCCCTTTCGGGTAGGGGTAAGGCCCGTCTACATATTACCCTCCCCAGATCCCACTTCGTGGGACTATACTGGGTAGTTGTTGTTGTTGTTAGAGGGACGCCCAGTATTATACTGAAATTTTGTAAGTTTTACATATCAATTCAGAAAGGTCCATCATATTATACTGGTATTTTATTTTGCAATTAATTCAAATAGCATTCCTTTAACTGTTTTTAACATCAAAAAAACATTTCCAGTGTTTAATGATAAACATAAAATACTGGAAATTAAATCATATTTATATATTACACAATCAATCACAGAATAAATTAGTGCAAAATAGATGATTTTCATACAAAATTCATCATAATATATAATAATCTAGCCAACTTTAGTTACAGTTTCAATTACAAACGAGAAGAATCGTAAATTAATGCAGTGAGAAGAATCAGAAGATTAATCCAGAAAATTTGAAGAATAAGAAGAATAATTTTGAGAGGTTACTTCAATCTGCAAATTGAGTCGCGAAATTTTGCAGAAACAGAGTATGGGGTTATGTGGCGTAACTTTTATAAATAGAGTAGGGTATTTTTGTTAATAAATTATTTATGTGCTAATGTATTAGCTAATATAGTTGACTTTTTTTTTATTATGAGCTAATTTTGATTGACCAATGTAAAATTAATTTCTTATAAATTCTTCACCGATAAAATTGTAAGAAATGTAATTAGCAAAAAATTACAAAAATATGATATTATCTAGGCGGTCTTCAATTTCTGACCCTCACTTGTCCCACATATAGAACTTCAATGACAAAAGTTAAAAGCACTACTTATGGGACAAACGAGTGACATTGGTTAAACTTAAGACCACACATTCTTTCATTAGTTGAATCACATAACAAATGAATTAAATAAATAAGAACTAAATCGTGAAATGACCCCCAAAGAGTACAACAAAAAGAAATGATACCCAATCATTTTTCTCAAGTAAAATTTGAAAAAAATAGTCTGTACGCAGATTTTATTTCTATTTTGTGAGGGCAAATAAATTACTTTTGATAGATTCTCGTTAATTAAACAAACATAAAAAATTTCTAAGATAACATAAAAATTACAGAATAAATTCCACAAGAGATTGGATAAATTACATAAAAATTGAATATAAAATATTTCAAAATCATTAAGCAAGCAGGAAATAAAGGTTTTTAACTTGGTTAAAACTTATAATGACTCAACTGCATATAATATTTCATTTAGTAACAAATACTAAATTTTAGAAATATAATTAATTTATTGATTATTTAAAAAATTAATCTCATCAAATTTAAAATCGGATCTGCTTCATCGCCATTTGTTGTCATAACTACTCCCTTTTTCCCTTAGTGTCTAATTCAAACTCATATCGAATTTTACATAAAAGTGACGTCATTTTATAGGCGAATTATGGTTAATTAAGTAATCCGTTTATATCCGTTATTTTCATCTTCGCGCAAAAAACAAAGAAGAAACTGAAAAATCCCCATTTGCCGATAACCACAAGAATCGAACCCCGCCATACAAATTCACAGCTATGGCGTCCATCACTATACTTGTCTCTCCACCAAATCTACAGTATTCACTCCCCTCTCGCAATTCACTCTTCTTTTCTCCTACAATTACAAGACTTAGAACCCCTTCTTCCTTCTATTCTTTTACTCCAAAATCGCTGGCAGTTTCAGCTTCTTCTTCTTCTTCGCGTGCGCTAGAAGCTTTGATATTTGATTGCGATGGGGTTATATTGGAATCTGAACACCTTCATCGCCAGGCCTACAACGACGCTTTCTCCCATTTCAATGTGCGTTGCCCTTCTTCTACTTCCGATGGACCGCTGAATTGGAGTCTCGAGTTCTATGATGTTTTTCAGAATCAAGTTGGTGGTGGCAAACCCAAAATGCGATGGTCATTCTCTATCTCCCTGTTCAATTAGTCTAATTGTAAGATATATGTAGTGGATTTAAGTTATAAAAGTTAATGTAATGAATTTTTTTAAACAATTAGTATAATTTAATTTTGTTATAGCAGTTTACTTACCATTTATTCTAGGTTACCGATCATGTTAGCAAGGGCTGAGGCAAGAGCTGAGCTACGGATTCGGCCGAACCCAGTAGCTTTTACTCATATAGGGTATTTGTGTTTAAAAATATATAAATTATGTACACATATTAAATTTAGAATTTAGTCATTAGCACTTTAAGTCATCGCTCGAAAATACAGAACCCATATGGTTAAAATTTTGGCTTCGTCTATGAATGTTAGTAGTAGTAATAACTAAGAGCGTACTTCCTTTTGTGGTTTAACATTTTAAAGAATAAAATTTTATGTCACGACAATCTTAATTTTTTACACTATTAGTGTAGCTTAATCTGTTGTAACGGGTTACTTACCATATATTAAAGATTACCAATCAACAACAACAACAACAACAACAACAACAACTACCCAGTATACTCCCACCAGGTGGGGTCTGCGGAGGGTAATATGTAGGCAGTCTTACCCCTACCCAAAAGGGCAGAGAGGCTGCTTCCATGCGACCCTCGGCGCATAGGACAGAATAGAGTTACCAATCAATGCTCCTAAATAGAGTTACTTGTAATTACCTGTTAACTCTTAAGTAACCGGATTTTGTAAATGGCTTTTTTGCACCATCTGCGCACCGAATTTAAACTCAAATTTCATGACGAAGTGTTTCATATCTTTTGATATTTCTGAGTTTGAGTTTTACCTTTGCCCATTCTAAGACGATCTTCACGTGCTTTACATACAAAATTATTTCACCCAGACGTAAGGTAGCGTTCTATGAGCACTGAGGAGCTTAGTGGAGCAAAGCACATTGCTGTAGAATTATATCGTGCAACATAGAATAAAAGTAAAATAATTTTTTTGGTTATATGTAATCTATTGAATCTTGCGCACCTGGCTGCCCGTTTTTCTATATAAACTATTGAATCCCCGGATTCTACTGAAGTGACAAAGAGGTTCAAAAATATTATTTAGGCCACAGGTTCAAAACCAAGTGTGACATTTTCTTTTATTTTTTAATCCTTTTATATAAGTTTCTAGTTTTGCTGCTGGCTATGAGATAATTAAAGAAATTGAATAGAGAAGTTAGCTTCTTTCGCCGGATAAACTTCAAATGTCCCTCCTATCCTATCAGCACGGCAATTACAAATACAATCACTGGTGGAAGGAAGAAGAGTGGTATAATTTTTGTAATAGCTTTATAATTCAACAAGCATTTTTTCTTGCGTAAAAAAGTTTTGATGGGCAATGAGACTGATCCAAATATTTACATAAGCTTTTAGATGAGGTTTGTTCACACTTTTCTAACATTAGCATATACTAATGCAGTGTTTCGGATTGTCTTGATAGGTATTTTAAGGAGCACGGATGGCCAACTTCAACAATTTTTGAGAATCCTCCAGAGGATGACAGCAATAGAGCCAAGCTCATTGATACTCTTCAAGTACTATATATCATTTTTTTATTCTTTTCACTAAACTGGTGAATTGACATATGTATCGGTAGCTTTTGGCATTCTTTCCGTTCTTTCCTTTTTGTAGGATTGGAAGACTGAGAGGTACAAACAAATAATCAAATCAGGAACTGTGAGATAAATGATCTATATTCAACATTTGTCCTTTTTAAATCGTTTATATGCTGTAACATATCCAATTTTCTTTTACAAACTGGCTTGATGTTGCTTTTGGCAGGTTAAGCCAAGACCAGGAGTTTTAAGATTGATGGATGAAGCCAGGGCTGCTGTAAGATATTTACCTTGAATACAGTTCTTACTCTGTAATGGTACTTTATATTCGGTTATTTGATTTGAACAAAATTAATTTGAGGGATTTCTAGGGTGATTATCTTTTAAGTGGAATCATGTATTGCAACAACAACAACAACAACTACCCAGGTAGTCCCACCAGGTGGGGTCTGGGGAGGGTAATAGGTAGACGAGCCTTACCCCTGCCTGAAAGGGCAGAGAGGCTGCTTCCAAACGACCCCCGGCGTATAGGATGTGGGAGGAAAAGCTGCATTACGAAAACAAAGGGGAAATTAGAAACACAAGCAAAACAAAACAAAATAATAAAGCATAGGTACTCCTGCAGAAATAAAGTAAATACGTATGAAGGCATAAGCAACATAAATACAGTCACATGCATTAATGCAATAATAACAAGCCGTAACTACCATACTAACACTCATAAGGAGACATAAGCTAAAACACTAATCCCCTATGGGAAACCCTAGATATCCCACACCCAACCCCGAGAGATGCGAACGACGGACTCTAGAAGCCCCTAGCCTACAATCCTGATTCTAGACCTCCAGACTCCCCTATCAAGTGTCATGTCCTCGGTAACCTGCATACTGGTCATGTCCTGTCTAATCACCTCACCCCAATGCTTCTTAGGCCTCCCTCTCCCTCGCCGACCACCCACAATCTCCAGCCGCTCGCAGCTCCTTACCGGGGCATCGGGGGCCCTCCTCCGAACATGCCCGAACCACCTCAGCCTCGCTTCTCTCATCTTCTCGTCCACCGGGGCTACCCCTACTTTCTGACGAATAACTTCATTCTTGATCTTATCCAGCCTGGTGTGCCCACACATCCACCTAATCATCCTCATCTCTGCAACCTTCATCCTCTGAACATGCGAGTTCTTCACGGGCCAGCACTCCGCCCCATATAATGGAATCATGTATTGCACTTTCTATTATATGCTCAGAGAGAATCTCATACCGAGTCAAGTGGCATTAATGCCTTTTCGTCTGTATCTCAGGGCAAGAAGCTTGCTGTCTGCTCTGCTGCAACCAAAAGTTCAGTTATAATGTGTCTTGAAAATCTTTTAGGACTTGTAAGTCTTCTGCTTTTTGGAAGCATGTTTCCTTTAAGTATTATTTCTTGTCGATCATGGTTAATCATTTGTGCAACTTGTTTTTAGGATCGGTTCCACGGTCTTGATTGCTTCCTTGCAGGTATTTATCTTTATCCTTTCTAGACTTATTTTGATGGTTTGTGCTACCTATTTTGGTAAAAGTGCATGCTAAAGTCATAACTAGTTAATGAAGTACAGAGAAGTGAAAACAAAAAGATCGTGAACATGATAATAATTTCCCTGCAGTAGGGTGTTTGCAACAATTCCATCAATCTCTGTCCATTCATAGATACAAAAAGTATCGAGATGTTAAAAGTCAATTTACTTCTCACCAGAAACAGTTGAAATCAGATGCAACTTATGAAGCTTTTTCAACATATTGATGGATAGTTACTTCTGATTCTATAGGAAATGATTATTTGCGACTTGCAAGTTTAGATAGGTAACTCTAAGGGTGCAGTGATAAGTATTATGCATTCAAGTTTATCAGTTCCTAAACAACTCCGAAATTACTTTCAAGTAGCTCACATTACGTAGACAAAGCTAGTCTTTGATGACATTATACTGGCCTAAAGGTATCTATGGTACTATTTGTTAGTAGTTGCAACCACTAAATTGGTTTCTGTTCTAATGATAAACAGGAAGATAGCTTGTACCCCATTCCAAAATTTATGTAGTAAAAGATCAGTAACACAAGCATAGAGCATAAGAGGCTTAGTGCGGCTTTTCCAACTTCAATCTATTGAATTTTTATTTGTTTCACATATTTGTACGCTGAAAGTTTAGTAACGCGATTTCAGTTCTATTACGCTGTTGCAAACTTAGCACCATTACATTTTAGTCACTAGCAGATTGACTTTCTGTGCTAGATGTGTTCAGCACAAGATTCTCTGAATATGATAATATATTTTGGCTTTTGTAATTTCCAGGTGATGACGTGAAAGTAAAAAAGCCTGATCCTTCAATATACATTACAGCTGCCAAGGTGATTATCATTTTAAAGTATTTGCACTTGCAAGCCGCATATCTAATTTTACTTGCTGCTTTGGTCATTTGGTTTGTATTTTGGCAGAAACTTGGCGTCTCAGAAAGCAATTGTTTGGTGGTGGAGGATAGTGTCATCGGGCTACAGGTTCATCTCCCAATTTTCTGGAATAGTCTTATATTTTTAAATTCTTTTGAGAGGCTGCGTGCAGTTAGAAGTAGTCATTTGGTTATTGTAAAACATGGACAGAGAGCGGTAGCACATGAAAATTTAAAGCCTATTTGCAACTCACCCTCATTAGAATATCTTTGCCTTCTTTCGATACTAGTTTCATCTTCTTAATAGTCTTATGTGGCCTTCTTACTGCTGTGATTATGCTTGCCTTGAGCCGAGAGTATATTGAAAACATCTCTCTTCCTGTACAAGGTAGGGATAAGGTTTGTATACACACTACCCTCCTCATATTCCACTTGTGGGAATACACTGGATATGTTGTTGTTGTAATAGTCTTATGTGGCTGATCAAAAGGTTCGGATATGTGAACTGCAGGGTTCAGTATAACATGAATACCAGTTGTGTTTGCCAGAGTAATTGTTCTGCAATATTCATTATAACTGTTCTGTACCATCTCTTTTTTAAAACCAAACTCTGTATTTAACCAATTCGCAGGCTGCAACTGGTGCTGGAATGTCATGTGTGATAACCTACACATCATCTACCGCGGATCAGGTAAGACATATCATTCTTTCTCCTTCATACTGTCGACTCCCGTGGTTAATGTATATTGACATCACTATCGAACACGTTATCATGCTTCACAGGATTTCAAAGAAGCCATAGCAATCTATCCTGACTTAAGTGATGTTAGGTATGAATATATGCTAATCATTTTGTAGTATTGTAATTTACTTCTAGGGATGGTGGACTTATGACTAGTTACTTGTTGCATCCATACAGATTTAATGATTTAGAGTCACTTCTTCAAGATGTTGTCATCACGAAATAGGGTAGAGGGGCGGGCCATTATCCTAGTAAAAACAGCGGATTTCTAGTTTTGCGAGATATCTGAAGCCCCTAAATGTGCACAAAAGCTTCACTTTCAGCAAGAAATCTATGAAGCCTTGCTGTATTTAGAGGTTCTTGTGCTGCTTGTATAATTTGTGTTCTAAAATATACTGTTCATAATTATTCATTTGTGTAAAATAACAGCTTTTACGTCCCATTGGTAATACTTAATTTCTATGTATGTCAATAAAATGGAGTAGTTTTTTTCTCTGTTCCCACTCCCAGCAAAATGCCAGTCTTTCCAACTAAGCACCTCAAGTTGGTAAAAACATACATAATTAAAGCATTTGACGTATGTGATATTGATTTAATTCCAGAAAGAAAAAAATATGGATTTAATTGATTTAGCCAAAGCGCGTGAAATTTGATAAAAGTACCATTACCATAGGCTTTATATTGATTATTTTTTAGCATTCTCAATATTACTTTTTTGTTTTCTGTTCAATGATTTCGCAACACAAAATTTATTCAAAAGTTAAATAATTCGCGGTTTTAATTCTTTCACTTGGTGATCTTGTCCACCAACAACTTAGCATTTAGAGAAATAGAAATATAATTCTCGATTATGTAGTTTATAACTTTATATGAAAATCAAGCAAAAGTATGACCTCCATTTTCGTTGACTTTATTAAGGTTCACCAAAAAATAAAATAGGGTGTGGTGGGATAACTAAGATCCTTCCACTATTAGCTTGAAGTCTCATGTTCGAGCAGTGAATCTTTTCATACAGAGTGTCTTACTCTTTTAGCGGGCTTACAAGATGTGAATTTGAATTAAATACCGGATGTTTAAATTAACACAAGATAATATTATTAAGTTTAGTAGAGTCTTAAACAATTTCGACCTTAGCTCAGTTGGTAGCGCGGAGGTCTGTAGTTTGGGGTGAAAGCCTTTCAGATATCCTTAGGTCACTGGTACGAACCCGGTAGGTCGGATTTCATTTATTTACTCTTTTCTGTTGGTTTTTCTTATGTGGTTTTCCTTTGCAGAGTTTGATGCAGGATCTAAATAGTGCATATGCATTTAACGTTTCCAACTATTTGAGCAAAATAATACTTCCATTGTCTTTCTTTTATTTAATGAGTTTCTTGTTCACATGCCCCGGTAATCTCTCTGCTCCAAAATAAGTAATTTTTGACCTTTTTTTCATCCAAAATAAGTAAATTTTTCAGATTTTAAGAATGAATTAATATTTATTTATAAAATAATACTTTCTCTGATTTAAAATAAGTGATTTTTAGCCTTTATTTTGTGCTCCAAAATAAGTAATTTTTCTAGATTTCAAGAGTGAATTAATTATTTTTTTCCTACATTGCCGTTGGAGTAAATAGTGTTGGAGTATGTGTTAAGAGTGTTTATGTAAAGAGATAGTAAATGTTACTATGGTCAATTTCATTGTTAATTAATGTTAAAATGTAATTTCTCAATTTGTGTGAAAACAACTAAAACATCACTTATTTTGGACCGAAGGGAGTACCTGAATAGCAAGATATTTAGCTCAAAGTTACACATAAAACAAACATATTTTGAACTGCCACCAAGTTTTGCACCCTATGGTGATCACAATGCAAAGTCATGTTTATAGTGTACATGTATCACCTAATAATTTTCTCAATTTCTTACTAAAATCAATGTTCTACAAGCACAATTGAACAATCCAGCTGCACCAATTCACACCCTATAATTTTTATGGATTAACTTCAGTATTAAAGAATATAATTATGTCTTCTGCTTCTATATATCTTTCAGCTTATTCAATGGTAGATAGCTCTCCCAGCACAAATAAACTACTAGGTCTAGAATGAAGAAGTTTATATTATGTATAGTGAATTTTTTCTGGCAATTTGCCTGAATCTCCTGGCTATCTAACTTCACTGCATTATTTGTCACTTGAGTCTTGCAATATCTCGGGGCCTATTCTTGAATCTCTTTTGAATTTCACCCGCATAGTGTATTTGTTCGTTGAAGGTAACTCCCTGAACGGAATAATACCATCCTGTATATTCTCTCTCTCATCCCTAAGCTACTTAGACTTGAGCTTTGACGAGTTGCCAGGTCCTCTTCCCAAGTCAATTCAAAACCTTATGATCCTAATCCGTCTTGATCTTTTCAGGCCTCAAACATCCTGTGTATCTTGATCTTATGACAGATTAAGTCGCGTTAGGCTCATAAGGTTTTGAATTGACTTGGGAAATGGACCTTGCAACTTAAAACTCAAGTTTGAATAACTTAGTGATGAAAAGGAGAATATACAGGATCATTTTTTTCCGTTCGGGGAACTACCTTCAAAGAACAAATACTCTGTGCGAGTGAAGATTCAGGAATAGGTTCCAAGAGATTGCAACTACCAAGTGACAATTAATGCAGCGAAGTTAGGCAGCCAAGAGATTCAGGCAAATTACCAGAAAAATTCCTCTAATATAATGTCTTCTTCACTCTTTTAATCTTGCTTGCAGCTATCGCCATTATTGTCTTGTGTAGTATGAGGGCGAGAATCAAGAAAGAATGACTTCAAGTGTTTGTAAAGCTCCTTTGGTTTCTCCATGTTAATTGCATGCCCTGCATCCTTTATTATCACAAGTTGGGCGTTGTTGCCTAAATGCCTGCACATAAAAGCAAGTTCAGACGAATCGCTGAGCTAGTTGTTTAATTCTTGTAAATGGAGAAGATTGAAGTGGGAGTTTTGAAACAAGAAAGGAAATGAGCTAGTCTAGTTTCGTAAGATTGACCTTTTTAATCTGTGAGCCAATTCCAGTGGGAATATCTGATCATATTCTCCCCATATTATCGACGTGGGCTGCGTAAAGGAGATAAACACAGTTAAGAGAGCTCGGATCAATGAGAGAACATCAGAAGGGGAACTAATGACAAGCGGTTGTTATTGAACTTTTTGTGTTGAGGGTTTATCGGAAACAAACCTCTCTAACCCCATACTTATTACACTCCCTAGACTCCACTTGTGAGATTATACTGGGTCGTTGTTATTGTAAGTGACAGAGAAGAGATCATAGTTTTATACGTACCTGAGTAATCTTAGGAAGATCAGAGAACTTTCTGTTATTGTATAATGCTTCGATCAACTCCTTTCTTTCTTGATGATTAACTGTGCACATTACCTGCAACAAGAAGAGGAAAAACACGTTAATACCAACTTCAAGTTGAACAATAGTGACATATGTTCAAACTTCTAGTACTAATGAGAAGCCAAATGTAAATAAGAGCTGGATTAGTTGATACAGGACATCTTGATGCACAAAGCATCCCGCATTCACGGAGGGTCAAAGGAAGGGCCGCACCACAAGGGGTGTGATTTAGAGAGCCTACCCTAATGCGAGTATTAATAACTGCTTCTACCGCTCGAACCTGTGACCTTACCTGGATTAGTAGATGCATCTGCTAAATGTCTACAGCATCTTCGCCTAGCTTCCGTGAAAATTCCACTATCTGAAAGCCTCAAAGTTAATTTCACAGACACTCCTCATATTTCTAGTATATTGTACAATAGCAGTGCGTAGTTCATGCCTTCATTTATCATCTCCCACAAGACAATATCCATGAGAACACTTATACTTTTTGCTCACAATTAACGTCCATGTTTAAACTCCATCTCCAATAAACATATAGGAGTCAAAAGCAAAAATCCTCAAAAGGTCATTGCATAACTCCATATCGCTGATGAACAACATCCAGCAGTAGCTTTGACCGGATAGTCATTCTTGGAACAAAACAGGATATCATGTGTCCAAAACTATAGCATTGGAAAGAATCAATAGCAACCGACCTTAGCTCAGTTGGTAGAGTGGAGGACTGTAGTTGGGGTGTAAAACCTATCAGATATCCTTAGGTTGCTGGTTCGAGTCCGGCAGGTCGGATTTATGCTTTTGTTGTAATCTTTTTTTTAACTAATTATTTTAATCTGGAGAAGAGGGGTTTGCCATATAATATAGTCCTACTCTGACAAGAGGTGCATGAAAACAGTTTATTACCATTATTTTTGCAGATAGCAACTTATAAAAATATATTTGTGTCAGTAGTATCAGATTCCCTGCGATCTCCTATTTCTTAATCCAGGCAGAGGCTTAAAATTTTAGTGAGAAATCCAGACCAAAAAAACTAGCTTCTCTATGCCAAAGTAAGAAAACAACAAGCATCCAACTGTCACAAATGTCTTGAAATATTAATACAACAACCATGCCTCAGTCCCAAACAAGTTTGGTCGGCGAATCCTTACTAACCATGTTTCTCCATTTAAATTCATATTAGGTCAACATTTTGTTTCATTTCTTGACATACCAATCTCTGTCAAAATTTCAAGAATACATGCTATAAATAATACTCCCTATTTGAGAAGGAGAAACAGGGGCACCAGGTGGTGAGGGGAAGGAAATGCACATAGATCATGAGTTCATGACAATTTGGGCTTCTTTGGAGCACGAACTGGTAGAAGAAAACGTAAACTTCAGGAAAGAAGGTACACAAGTAACCATGCATCTTATAATAAACTTTAAGAGTTCTTTCTGAACTTCATATTTTTGAAGTTGTAGATGGAAGACTAAATTCATTCTTGGAAATCACTAAGTAATATCACTTTACAAAGTTATCAAGATTTGAAGGTACAGGCAAGATCAAGCAGCAACGAAACCATTTTGAAGGAATTAGCATGAGTTATCCAACTTTAAAAGGTCGTTGCATAACTCGATATCACTGGTGAACAACACTCAGCAGTAGTTTTGATTGGAAAGTCATTCTTGGAACAAAACAAGATAGACATGTTTTAATGTTTTAAAAACTATAGCATTGGAAAGAATTAATAGCAACCGACCTTAGCTCAGTTGGTAGAGAGGAGGACTGTAGTTGGGGTGTAAACCTATCAGATATCCTTAGGTCGCTGGTTCAAATTCGGCAGGTCGGATTGATTCTTTTGCCATGTTCTTTTTTTTTTTTTAATTATACGTTTTTTTATAAGGTAAGACTTTTTTCATATATAATTTTAACGGGGAGAAGAGGGATTTTCCATATAATATAGTCCTAACTCTGACAAGAGATGCATGAAAACAATTTATTAATTTTGGCTATAGAAACTTATAAAAACATTTTCTTGTTTCAGTAGTATCAGCCCTGCAATCTCCTATTTCTTAATCCAGGCAAAGGCTTAAAAGTTCAGTGAGAAACCTAGAACCACAACAACTAGCTTCTTTATCAATGTAAGCAAACAACAAGCATCCAACTGTCACAAATCTATTGAAATACCAATAGGTGGTGGAAGGAAAAACGTTTACACAACAAAAAGCAATAACATGAAATCAGATACTTAGGCTAAAAAAGGCAGACAGAATGCCTACAGAACAAGTAGTGGTACAAAAGGAACATCATAAGAGCAAAAAACTAGAAAATGCCAATGCACATAGATCATGACGATTTGGGCTTCTTTGAACCCGAACTGGTAGAAGAATAATGTACACATCAGGAAAAAAGGTGGACAAAATCAAACATCATATAAACAACTTTAAAATCTATTCCTCAACTTCTTCATATATTTGAAATTGGAATTGGAACACAAAATTCATTCTTGGAATTCAGTAGGTAAGATCACCTTACAATGTTATCAAGATTCCAAGGTACAGTCAAGATAAAAAAAAGTAACCGACCTTAGCTCAGTTGGAAGTTGGAACGAACAAGATAGACATTTTTAATGTTTCAAATCACAGTATTGGAAAGAATCAATAGCAACCGACCTTAGCTCAGTTGGTAGAGCGGAGGACTGTAGTGGGATGTAAAACCTATCAGATATCCTTAGGTTGCTGATTCGAATCCGGCAGGACTGATTGATTTTTTTGCCATATTTTTATTATTATTTATCATTACTTTAATCTTGAGAAGAGGGGGTTTCCATATAATATACTGCCATTCTGACAAGAGGTGCATTAAAATAATTTATCACCATTGTTTTTGGCAATAGCAATTATAAAAAATTACATTCTTGTGTCAGTTGGGTGAGATTCCCTGCAATATCCAATTTCTTAAACCAGGCAGAGGCTTACAATTTCAGTGAGGAATATAGACCCAAAACAACTAGTTCTCCAAATCAATTTAATAGAAAAACAAGCTCCTAATCACCACAAATGTCTTGAAATACCAATCATTTATCAAATTTCAAGAGTATATATTACTCATAATATTTCAGAAAGAGAAAGAGGGTACCAGGGTGGTGGAACGGATGGGAAGAGTTTATATAGACAAACAGACAGCAAGAACTTTAAACCGATACTTAGGCTTGAACGGAACGCCTAGAGAACAAGTAGTGGTGCAAAAGGAACATCATAAGAGCACATAACTGGAAGGATGCAATGCACATAGATCATGACAATTTGAGATTCTTTGGAGCTAGAACTGGTAGAAGAAGTAATGTTTTCAGGTCAAAAGGTAGATGGAAGACGAAATTAATTATTGGAATCACTAAGTAAGATCACTTTACAATGCTATCAAGATTCCGAGGTACATGAAAGATCAAGCAAAAAGGGCAGCCCGGTGCACTAAGCTTCCGCTATGCACGGGGTTTGGGGAAGGGCTGGTCTATCGTATCCAGTCTTACCCTACATTTCTGCAAGAGATTGTTTCCACGGCTCGAACCCGTGACCTCCTGGTCACATGGCAGCAACTTTACCAGTTACGCCAAGGCTCCCCTTGATGCAAGATCAAGCAACAATAAAACAGTCTTCAAGGCATTAGCATGAACTCCCCAATTTTATTTTATTTTTTGATAAGGAAAAGATGCATGTGCTCATGCAATAGGCATTAGCATGAGCTCCCCAGCTTAAAAGATCATTGCATAACTTCATACAACAATATTCAGCAGTAGCTTTGAGTGGAAATTCGTTCTTGGAACAATACAAGATAGACATTTCAATGTTGTCAAAACCACTGCAATGGGAAGACCAATAGCAACCGACCTTAGCTCAGTTGGTAGAGCGGAGGACTGTAGTGGGGTGTAAAGCCTATCAGATATCCTTAGGTCGCTGGTTCGAATCCGGCAGGTCGGATTGATTCATTTTCCATATTCTTTCAATAATTAAATTAATATGGAGAAGAGGGGTTCTCCATATAATATACTCCTACTCTCACAAGAGGTGCATGAAAACAATTTATTACCATTATTTTTGGCTATTGTAACTTATAAAAATGTATCATTGTGTCAGTAGAGTGAGATTCCCTGCAAACTCCAATTTCTTAATCCACACAGAGGCTTAAAATTTTTGTGAGAAACACAGACCCACAAAAACTAGCTTCTCTATACCAATGTAAGAAAACAACAAGCACCCAACGGTCACAAATGTATTGGAATATCAATAAAATAACTGCGCCTCAATCCCAAACAAGTTGGGGTCGACTATATGAATCCTCAGTCCTCCATTTAAGCTCAACTCATGTCATAATCGTATCAAATAAAATAGAAGTGAAAAATAAGTTTTATATATAATGGTAACAATAATAATAATATTAGAAGTTCTCTAGCAAGTGTAGAAACTATTACCAACTGGTCGATATTTTCTTCCACTGCGTCCTATATTTAGCCAATTCGGAATTGATTTCAATGATTTTGTTAGTTCAAATCAACCAAGATTCAATCTATATACCTAATACATCAACTGCACAAACACAGATTAGCTAATCATGTAAATTTATAAATTCCAACATTATTAACAACGTTTTGATGGGGGATGACCAGATTAAGAGGAGATGGTAGACCTACTTTCATAAACTTCTGAATGGAGAAGGGGATCAGGATATTGTACTAGGTGATTTGTTAAATACCGACAGCCCACATGAGATAAATGATTGTAGGGACATTGAGGTCCATGAGGTCATGGAGGCAATGCATAAGATGAGGAGGATAGAGCTACCTGGCCAGACGAAATTCTGGTTGAACTTTGGAGCTGTGTGGGCAGAGCAGGCTTAAAATGGCTTACTTGGGTTATTTAATGTTATATTCAAGACTAATAGGATGCTTGAAGAGCGGAGCTGGAGTACAATGGTTCCGTTGTGTAAGAACAAAGGCGATATCCAGAGCTGTAACAATTATAAGGGTATCAAATTACTGAGTCATACCATGAAAGTCTAGGAGAGAGTGGTAGAAATGAGAGTGCGAAGGATGGTGTCTATTTCAGACAACGAGTTCGGTTTCATGCCAGGGCGATCTACCACAGAAGCTATCCACCTTATTAGGAGGATGGTGGAACAATACAGGGATAAGAAGAAGGATCTCCACATGGTGTTTATCGATTTAGAGAAAGCGTACGACAGGTTTCCAAGGGAGGTCTTATGGAGATGCTTAAAGGTTAAAGGGGTCCCGGTTGCCTACATTAAGGTGATTAAAGACATGTATGATGGAGCTAAGACTCGGGTTAGGACAGTAGGAGGTGACTTCGAGCATTTTCCGGTGGTTACGGGGTTGCACCAAGGGTCTGCGTTCAGCCCTTTCCTATTTGCCCTGGTGATGGATGCCATAACGCATAATATTCAAGGGGAGGTGCCATGGTGTATGCTATTTGCTGATGATATAGTCCTAATTGACGAGACAAGACACGGCGTCAATGAGAGGCTAGAGGTTTGGAGACAGGCCCTTGAGTCTAAAGGTTTCAGGTTGAGCAGGACGAAGACAGAATATCTCGACTGCAAATTTGGGCTCGAGCCGACAGACGTGGGAATGGAAGTGAGGCTTGACTCCCAAGTCATCCCTCAGGTGGGTAGTTTCAAGTACCTTGGCTCAGTTATACAGGGGACCGGGGAGATCGACGAGGATATCACACACCGTATAGGAGTGGAGTGGATGAAGTGGAGGTTAGCAACGAGAGTCTTGTGTGACAAGAAAGTGCCACCGTTACTAAAAGGTAAGTTTTATAGAGCTGTGGTTAGACCGGCCATATTGTATGGGACCGAATATTGGCCGGTTAAGAATTCACACATCCAGAAGATGCAAGTAGTAGGATGAGGATGTTGAGGTGGATGTGTGGGCATACAAGGATGGATAAGATTAGGAATGAAGATATTTGAGAGAGGGTGGCGTGGCGTCCATGGAGGACAAGATGCGGGAAACAAGACTCAGATGGTTCGGGCACATTCAAAGGAGGAGCGTCGATGCACCGGTGAGAAGTTGTGAGCGACTGACGGTAGTGGGTACGAGGAGAGGTAGAGAGAGACCTAAGAAGTATTGGGGAGAGGTGATCAGGCAGGACATGACGCGACTTAGGATTACTGAGGACATGGCTCTTGACAGGGGATTGTGGAGGTCGAGCATTGTAGGTTAGAGGGAAGTAGGGAATATTTCTACAGCGCGCTAGAGTGAGACTAAACAGTTAGGAGTTAGGCTTAAGATGCTACTGATCAGCTACTGATGCAGGGCTTTATATTCTAGATATTAGTATACTTTCCTTTTTCTCATATTTCCTATATTCCTTATATTGTTGTTATTTTGTTATTTTATATTATGTTGTGTATTTTATGTTATTTATTATGAGTTTATTGCTAGTACTAATATATCGTCACTTGTTTCTGTCATTTGTTTCCTTCTTAAGTCGAGGGTCTCTTGGAAACAACCTCTCTGCCCCTCGGGTTAGGAGTAAGGTCTGCGTACACCCCACTTATGAGAATATACTAGGTTGTTGTTGTTGTTGTTGTTGTTGTTGTATCGACAACGTAATTTGCCACAAGTAGGGTCTAGGGAGGGTTAGATGTACGCAACATCACCCCTACCCGGAAGGGTAGAGAGGCTGTTTCATCTACTGGTATAAATTCCAACATCACAATTAACAAAATCAGTGAGAAAGAAAAGGATATAAAAGTGAGAAATCAAAGACTTACATCAATAAAATCATCGAGGAAACAAGAAGGAACTTTCTGAGTAGGCTTATAAAAAGACAATTTCATAAGCTGTCTCAACTTCTCAGGAGTCTGTGGCAACAAAATTGAAACAGCCTCATCTACACTTTTCACTTGAAACATCCCATTTTCCATATCTTTTTCCTCAAGACAAACACCAGAACACCCTAATACCACTCTCTCTACTGCCTCAGGAAACTGAACAGCCATACTATACCCTACGAAACCACCATAACTCAACCCCACAATTGTCATTTTCTTAACCCCATAAACTTCCATTATCCTCATAACACACTGAGCTTGAAAATACTCACTTCTTTCAGGTCTAGTAGTATAAGATTCACCAAAAAACAGTAAGTCAGGAACATAAAGATTGAATCTTGATGATAAGGGTGAGATGAATTCATTCCATTGCCACATTGCATTAGCTCCAATTCCATGAATAAGGACTATAGTGGGCTTTTTTTCATTGTGGGATTTGGGAATCCAACAATGCATAATAGTACCATCAGTTAAATCTGTAGTGGAAGATTTTAGGCCTGAGTTTGAAAAAGAGTATTTAAAACACCAGTTTCTTGATGCAGTAAAGCTGCAACACTTGGCCATATCCTTAGTTGGAAATCCACTACACACAATCTTTTGTCTGAGCAATACAAAGACAAAAAGATAGTGGCAATCTGAGAATTTTCTGTGTTCAGATTCTGTTTTGGTAAAAGCAAGGAATTGAATGGAAAAAAGGTGTTCAACAGGGAATGTAGGATTCTGATAATTGTTCCTGTCACTTGTCAGACTGTTTCAGTAGTTAATGTCTTTGGATTCCTATTTTATATTTTTCTTCTTTTGACAGGATTTTATTTTCTTTTCTCATTCGTTGAAAACTTGAAATCCTATCAGGATTTTTTTTGGGAAATATAAAATTGGTTCTGTCTAAACTAATTGTATTTACTAATCATATATATATATATATTATACAAATATATATGTAAAAATATTATATTTTATTGATTATTGTTTGAGAGCGGTAAAATATATGCATTTCTCTTATTTTTCTGTTTTTGCTAAAGTTAGACATGTATACATATATATTAATCGGTTAAGGGTCAGATTTGTCCTTGTACTATTCAAAATAAGCTACATTTATCCTCCGTTTGAATTCTTTAACAAATATACCCCCACCGTTACACTTTCGGGCCACATTTACCCTTCCACCGTTAAAACTTGTTTCCTCAAAATTTTTAAACATGTGGCATTCTCCCATTGGTCCAGATTAGCCCACCCATTGAATTCTTTAAACCCGACCGACCCGAAGTTATTAAAAGATGTCGAGAAAAGAATTATTTTGAGAAAAGAACGCTCTCTCTAACCACCTTCTTTCAATGTCTAACACATGAAGTTATTAGAAGATGTTGAATCACCTAATTCGAAGAGAAAGATCAATCAAAAAGAATATCTCATCACCAATATGACTTTTTTGTCATAACTGAAAACAGAGGAAAACTTGCAGTTTTAATATCAACAACAAATGGTCATACCCCTCTACTGCGGTTTCTAATGTTCAGTTCTGCAAGTTCAAGCAGGTGTTTTGTATATTGGAAACTTTACCAAAGGAAAATACCCATACAATGAAATGCCGATACTTCAAGTAAATGACAGCAGCAAACTCAATAAATAGTGATACATTGATAGACATCAATCCAAGTATTATTCCAGATGACAAATTTAACCAACATACAATGACTTATTAAGTTGCAAATGAACGTGTAATATCCATGTGAAACTGTAATCCCCATCCTACTGCTTTGGAAGGGCATAGGGAACATATGGCAAGTTCCACGGTGAATGGCCTCACAATTACTGCAACCCCCATCCTACGGCTAGGTTCAGGCCTTCTAAACCAAAAACTCATAGTTATCAACAAATGGTCGTGCAAATCAAATTTATAGATGAGCATGGAGAACACATCATCTCAAATATGGCTAAATCACTAAAAAATTAAAACAACACTGTCATGGACTCTGAATTTTTTGTTTTGAGATACAAACTCAGAAATCCACTTTAAGTTCCTGATCTCCTGCTCTCTCAGCCTTATATATGCAAAAAATACACCATAGTGGAACTGCAATGAAAAGAGAAATAGAATATCAATCAGGAAGCAGATGGATTGTCCTGCTTCTGCTCCCTATCACTTCTTGGAGGAACATTTTGGGGTGGAAATTTTTTGAAGTTGTCCTGTACAAGTAAGAGACGTTAACAGTATAGGATTTTTATACAGAGAGCTCAAATGAAACAAACCTGTTGTTCAAAAGCTAAGCAGAGGCGTTTGACTTCCTCTTCATAGAGCCTTGTCGAGCATCTGGCTTCCCCATATGCCAACTTAGCAAAGATGGATTGGTAAGGGGGGTACTTTTCCTCTTCGGGTCGGTCGGGTTTAAAGAATTAATGGGTGGGCTAATCTGGACCAATGGGAGAATGCCACGTGTTTAAAAATTTTGAGGAAATAAGTTTTAACGGTGGAAGGGTAAATGTGGCCCGAAAGTGTAACGGTGGGGGTATATTTGTTAAAGAATTCAAACGGAGGATAAATGTAGCTTATTTTGAATAGTACAAGGGCAAATCTGACCCTTCCGTATATTAATAGATGTAATTACTATTTTATATTATACATAAAATAATATAGGGATGCCGACCAAATATTGTATGAAATTATGTGGTGATTATTGTATGAAAGATGCTCCGTTTTGAGGTGTGAGCATTTGGCTTTAGCAGTTACAAGAAGAGGTAGAAGGGGACTTAAGAAGTACTGGGCCGTGGTGATCAGGCAGGATAAGGCAGAGCTTCAGATTTCCGAGGACATGACCCTTAATAGGAATGTGTGGAGGTCGAGCATTAGGGTTGTCGGTTAGAGGTAGTCAAGCGTTCCTCCTTATTGTGCCGGCTAGTTTGATAATATTTCGTCTAAGACTGCTAATGGTTTTGTGGTGTTTCACTTCTTCTTCTTTTTTCACATTTTGGCTTTTCTATTTATTTTTTGGATTTTACAATGTTGATACTATATTTTTGGTTTTTGTTGTGGTTACACATCTGTTGTCTCTGAGCCGAGGGTCTTTCGGAAATAATCTCTTTATCCCTTGAGGGGGGTAAGGTATGCGTATATTATACTCTCCCCAGTCTCCACTAATAAGATTTTATTGGATTGTTGTTGTTATGTGGTGATTATTCTTTTTACTATACATTTCTAGTGTCACAAGCTCACAATAGAAGGAAATAATGAGAAGGTCTGCCTTCTCACTACTTTCACTAACTCCATTCCCATGGAAAATTTCCCACTCTCCAACCACCCAACCTCCCAAATTCCTCCTAAACCACCCGATATATCTCATGAAAATGATGGAATTAATCCACCTATATCAGCTCCATGTAGGGAAAATCAAAAGATTGATGTAGGGAATCATTCCCCAGCATCTATGCTAGCAAAAGGACCTCAACAACAAGATTCATCATATAAGGAAATCACCCCATTTGTTTTCAGGTTTCCCAAACCCCATGCAACCATTTACTACTCAAGATTGCTCCATGCAATTAGACTACCATTTTTATGACTTGCCTAGCCATAAATCCAGCTCCCAAAAAATCCAAGAGCTTAATGATAACCTACAAGTCTCCCTCTCGGTAGGAGACCTCCAAAGGATTTACTAACCATGAAGGTACTCTCTTATTATCAAACTTATGGTAGAGTGTATCCTACATCAACACCTATAAAGGAAAATATATCAATTGTGGAAACCAAATGAAAACTTTACTTTCATGGGCCTAGGGGTTGATTACTTCATAGTAAAATTCCCCAAATAGGAGAACATATCCAGAGCTCTCAATAAGGGACCATAATTTATTAATGGCTATCATCTATCAGTTCAAAAATGAAAGCCACAATAGTAGCAATGAGGCAAAACAATTCAAATCAGTTGTTTGGGTTCGCTTACCCAAACTCCCTACTGAATATTATGATTCAATCATCCTTCAAAAAATAGGTAGTACCATTGGGCGACTACTAAGGATTGATGCTTGCACTTCCTCAACACTAAGAGAAAGGTATGCTCGACTCTGTGTTGAAGTATCTATGAATAAGCCAGTCAAGTCTTTTGTCTATATTAAAAATTATAAACATCATATATACTATGAGGGTGAGAACTTTTTATGAACCAAATGTGGGAAATTAGGCCATAGCCAATCAAAATGCTTAATGCTTTCAACACCCCCCAAAATTTGTAACCAACAAGGAGGCCTAGCAAATATCCCTAAACAAGACTCCCAAAATGATTGGGTGACTGTCACTTTTAATAATAAGAAGAAGTCCATTGGAGCAAGGTAAATCCACATTGAAAATATAAAACAATCAAGGTACACGTCCAAAACTCATTGGCACTGACACAGGTTTGTCTACTAAATCCCAAACTGTTAGTTATCATAATTCTAAATACATGGGAAAGGACCTATCAAATATTCCTAATCCAAAAATTAGACAATCTAGGAATAATATCATCTCCTCCAGTGCTGGTCAAAGTCCCAATTTTTTTGAGGCTCTCAACAAGAAAGAGCACATGGTTTTCGATAGTGGTTTAGGGGAAAATATGGGCATAATCCCTAACGACCAATGCATGAAAAATCGAAAAGACAAAAGTATACATATGTCCAATACCAATCATACCTTGGAAACCTTATCCCAACCATTAAATAAAACTTCCAATACAAATAAATGTAGCAATTATCTAGATACCCCTAATCAAATGAACAAGACTAATCTTATTTCAGATGTTACTACTATACCTATCCCAACTACTTTACACATGGACATGCATGCAAAATGGGATGTCCAAAAGGCAGACCACTCAGAGTATTTGGCAACCACAAAATCCTCAAAAAATCTTATATATCCTCACACGCCAAACCAACTAACATCCATGCAACCAAAGACCTCTATAGAAATCAAGAATCCTAGTGAAGCTACAACTCATATTACTAATATTAACCAAATAAATACCACACTAGAGCATAATGCCAAGACTCTCACTCACAACAAGGAGAAGGTTTCGGCTAGTTCACATTCTAAACCAACTCAGAACTCCTCAAATGGCCAACCCTTTACAACTAACTTCACAGTTACAAAATCAACCTTTCTTCTTTACGCCACCCCCTCAATCCCAGAATTACCAACCGACCTCTTGGCTAGAAGCAGGCATCCTAGCCATACCATAACTTTCAATATCCAGATCAATGGCCAGGAGATGGTAATAATAATCCAGAACACTCGATACCTAGCCTAACTAATCGGAAGGGATGCACTTGGCAATGAACAACTACACAAATCAAGCATGGATCAACAACATTCTTCACCCTCTATCCCCTCCCATGAATCACACCCTAATCCAGGAAATGCAGAATCAATGGAAACTCCCTCAAACACCCAACCAGTTTATCAATATCCAAATGACTATACCCTTCTTCCTATCGGAGAAAAGCATGATGATCAATCTGATCTTCATGCCATAGGGTCACATTGCAGCCAAGGAAACCAATAATCCACCAAACTTGGCCCCAGTCAACATGAAACCAAATATTCAAGCCAATTTTTTAGAACAAGATCCACCACAATACTAGTAGACGAAGAAGAAGAACTCCATCCACAAGGTACTCAATCGAGTGTGGAATTTTTATGCCTAAACAAGGTAAAAATACTACTTTTCCCAGAGTTATGGAGCAAGAAATACATCTTCAGTTGCCCGAGCACCATGTACAAGTGCTCAATGCATGTTCGACCACTGCAAGATCCCACTGTAGGAAAGTAGGCAATTATCCTTGTTTCATCAAGAAGGAGGAATCACAACTCAATGGAGAGGGAGTCCACTTTGATCCAACCTCAAGCATCTCAAATGAATATTGCAACTACTATCATCTTTTGGAACGTCAGAGGTGCCAATAGAGATGACTTCTGTCGTAATCGTAGCAACTTAATCGACACTCACAAACCCTGTTTGGTGGCTCTCCTTGAGACTAGGATGCATGTGCATGCCCCCCTTCTAAGGCTGTATCCGGTTCCGGTTCTGGGTCTATTTGGGTCTGCGGTTCCGGTTCTGGCGATTCCGGTTCTGCGGTTCTGGCGGTTCCGGAGTCGGAACCGCTACCATACGGTTTCGGAACCGCCCGGTTCCGGTTCTGGCGGTTCCGGAACCGCGGTTCTGGCGGTTCCAGGCGGTTCCCGGCGGTTCCGAGTTATTATTTTTTTTTAAATCAATATCTTGTATAGTAGTGATTAGTATATTGTAGAATATATTTTTATATGGTGTACTATGTTATTAATTATAATATATATTGTGTTTGGTAATTAGTATATATTGTGTATAAGTGGTGAATATATTGTATATAAGTAGTATATATTGTATTTAAGTAGTATATATTGTGTAGTAGTTAGTAATTAGTATAAATTTTATATAAGTAGTACATATTGATTAAAGAATGTTGTCATTAGTATTATGTGTTGTATGTTATATATTATATGTTATATAAATATTCAAGGATTGATATAGAAGTAAAGATAAAAAAAATATTGACACAAAGATATTCAAGGATATGATAAAAAGCATATTTATTGACCAAAATGGCATATCTTTCTTAGTCTTCATTTTCCCAATGGAATGAGCACAACATGGTACTAATACCACCATTAAAAGAAAAAAAATCTAAAAGAAGACATGCCAATTTATAAGTTACATAATAATTTATGCATTATTTCTAACAAATCTCATAAAACCTTCAAGGTTTGGAGGTGGTTGTGTTGGCGGTGGTGGAAATGAAGCTTGTTCATCTCCACTTCCGGGTGAAGTTGCTTCCTGAGCAAGTTCTGCTAGCATTTCTTCGTAGCACTCATCTATTTCTGGTTGAGATTCAGCTAGCCCAAAGTTCCTCCTTTCAGAGCGGATCCAATCTTGGAATAACACTGATTTTTCCAAGCTGTCCCGCATCAACGCTCTATGATCACCTATTTGTAGTCTTGCTTGACTAAAAACGCTCTCCGATGCAACAGTTGACGCTTGAATCGACAGAACATCCCGAGCCATCCTTGCAAGAACAGGAAAATGCTTTTCCCTTGTCTTCCACCAATCCAAAAGGTCGAAAGAGCCGTCTGGATTCTCATTCTCTAATCCCTGCGACAAATAAACTTGAAGCTCATTTAGATGGGAAATATCATCTACATTTTCCCCTTGAGTACCCCTGAACTCAGTCCACGATTTAAGAGTTGTTAAGCCAGCAGCTCTTTTAGACGCCTGTGATGTGGACGGTTGGGGTTGGAATATTTGGCCTAGCATGCTCTAACGCCTGTTTATAAGCATTATAAACAGTTTGAGCATTCACTTTAATTGATGCTTGCGCATCACATAGTGTAGCCATTTCTTCTTCATCAAGATCTAAAGCTTGATAAATACTAGAATACCAAAAGTGAGGTCTTCCTAATTTCATAGTAGGATTTAGCATAGCAGACACACCATATATAGGAGGGATTGGAAAAAAATATTTTTTAAACTTCTTTTTCATTTCTGTTATTGCATATTCATAAATTTCCCCTCCCTCGTTAAAATCAACAAATAAATTAGCAAGTGCGGCAATATATACTAAACAGTTAGAAATAGTTGGATAGTATTGGCCAGATAAAGCATTTGTAGCCACATGAAAATGTTCTAAAAAATCTAACAGAATTTTAACGTTAGTCCAATCTTGATTTGTTAACATGTCATTATCTTCCTCTCCACAATCCCGAGAATTATAAGTAGCGTTAATTGGGTTTCTATATTCGTACGCCACTACTAAACTTTCGTACATGTAGTTCCACCTAGTCGGGCAAGGTTTAGGTACCTTTCTTTCTCTAAGGCCATATTTGTCACATTTTTTAAAATATTCTCTAAGTCTACTTCTACGGTTTGAATAAAAAAGCCAATTAAGAGCGAATTTAACCTTTTCAATTTCTATGTTTAAAATTCTCATACCATCACCAACAATTAAATGATAAATATGACATATACATCTAACATGGAAAATATTTGTAAAAGCAGGATTAAGTGTTCTAGTTAAAATACCTATTGCATTAGTGTTGCTACTAGCGTTATCCATGGAAATTGACATTATTTTATCACTAAAACAAAAATATCTACATACATCTGAAACAGTGCTAGCAATAAACTTACCCGTGTGCCTTGAATTAATAATTCTATATGCAATAATGCGTTTTTGCATTGTCCAGTCTTCATCTATCCAATGACTGGTTACGGTTAGATAATCACAATCATTTCCACTTCTACCAATATCAGTTGTAATAGACATACGATTACTTATATGGGTAAATAAATAATGCAAGTATTGTTCATATTCATGCTTGTATTTATAAATGTCGGCCTTAACTGTGGCGCGAGGCCAACCTTTATATGTAGGATTAAATACTCTTCTAATATAATGAATCCAAGCAGGATTAGAAGCAAAAGAATAAGGCAAACACATAACAGTAATCATTTTAGCTAGTTCTTCGCGATCCTTATTTGGATCGTAATACAATATACCTCCGGTGACTGTGTTTATTCCTGGTTGAACTAGATTTGAACCAGTACTTGGGTTAACAGTAGAATCAGGACTTGTCCTCCCCTCTTGTTGCGCTTTCAATTGGATATATCTAGCCTTATCGCTAGGGTGTAATTTTATATGTTTAACTAAATTACCTGTGCCGCTACGATCTCCAGTATACCTATGCACAAGTAATTTCCCACAAGATTTACACTTAGCCTTATTTTGTTCTCTTAGTTGAATAAAAAATTGCCAAACTAATGAAGTTTCTGAACGTTTAGGAGGTTGTCTACTAAAAGTGGGAGTTTGTACGGGTGGGTGTTCCGGTTCATTAGTAGCAGGAGTAGGTGTATCATCTAAATCTACCGGAGCTTGGGTTTCGTCATCATCATCATCCTCATTTCCCTCTAATATTGGTGCATTAGGATAAAGCATATTCATAATATCATCATCTATTCTATCGCCGACTGCTACATCATGTAGAAAATCAACATCGCGAAATTGAAAACACGGGTGATTACTATCAAGTATTCCGAAGTTTTCATTAGTATTTCTAGGTTGGCTACTAGTTTCAACTTGTTTATCTTTTCTAGGTCGGGGAGCCGAGGGAGGGGTAGTATTTTGGCGACTACTTTCACCGGTTTTATTTTTTCCTTTTCCGAACATATTTTCAATGAAAATGCCATATTAATTATAATTAAGCGAAATAACAACACACAAAAATATTCTAATCACGTAAGAGTTGAAACGAGTTTACCGGATTGACGAACAACTTCTTGAAAATTAAAAATCGTTGAAATTGAACACTTGAAAACTTCAATTCAACAACTTCACAATGTTTCACGAAATTGCAACAATAAATTAAGCACTTGCACTAGAAAGATAGAAAGAGAGCTTGAGAGAGATTGAGATATATTGATGAATTTGTGAATTAAAATGAAAGAATGAGGGGGTATTTATAGTTGAGAAATGGGAAATTGTGTAATTATATAAAGTTTGGGGTTAAATTAAAGTTTGGGGGGTTAAATGGCTATTTTTGAAAATTCCAAACGGCTAATTTTGAAAAAGAACCGTTTGAAATTTTAAAAAAAAAATTTCTTTTTTAATAATCGGACCGTTGGGAACCGGTTGGAACCGTTTGGAACCGGTCCGGTTCCATACGGGTCCAAACGGTTCCAAACGGTTCCGCAACGGTCCGAATTTAAATTTTTTTTTTTTAAATTTCAAACGTTCCGGAACCGTTTGGAACCGGTTGGAACCGCCTGAACGTGTTCCGGTTCCGGCGGTTCCGGTTTCGCGGTTCTAGCGGGTGGAACCGCTCCATCACGGTTCCGGGGAACCGCCAGACCCGGAACCGCGGAACCGGAACCGCCGGAACCGCCAGAACCGCGGTTCCGGTCCGGTTCCGATTCCGAACCGGGCCACTTCCAGCCTTACTCCCTTCTAAATGAATTTAAATTTTCTGAGCTGATAGAGGTTCCTGCAGAAGGCAGTCAGGAGGCATGGATGTCCTTTATAACCACAATGTGGTAACTATGGAACACTTCACCAGAAATTGCCAAGAAATTCATACTCTTCTTCAGGTTAGACCCTTTAATTTTAATTGGCTTTTTACGGCTATTTATGTACCCAGGTTCATCTTAGAGATATTATATGGGATAACGTTAAAATTCTCTCACGAAATTACAATTGTCCTTGGATGTTAGGTGGTGATTTGAATGGCATTAGTAGTAGTAATAAAAAGATAGGTGGAAGACCTCTGGAAAAATGTAGGGCTTCTAAAATATGGGAAAATATTGACTACTGCAAATTTATTGATCTTGGCTTTAAGGGTAGCAAATTTACCTGATCTAACCATAGGAAAAAGAAAGAGTTAATAATGGAAAGATTAGACTGAGTTTTAGTTAATGATGATTGGCTAAAAAATTATGCAAATGCTACCATTACTCATCTTCCAAAAGCCCACTCGGATCACAAGCCTATCCTTGTTTAATTAAACAATATCACTCACCGTGGTGAAAATAATTTTTGCCTTGAAAATATTTGGTGTATCCACCCTAATTTTATTAATATTGTTGCAAACAAATGGAGGAATAGAAACCTAATAATGGCTACCAAATCATTTACTAACTACATTAAAAAATGGGGTAGTGATCAATTTGGGAATATCTTTAGGGAGAAAAAAATCTTCTAGCAAGAATTAATCATATTTAAAAATTCCCTTACTATACTCATAGTTCTTTCCTTCAAAATTTGGAAGGGTATCTGATCATAAGCTATAATAACATCCTCAAACTAGAAGAATACATTTGTAAACTAAGATCAAGAATTAGTTGGTTAAACCAGGGGGATGCTAACACTAGATTTTTCTAAATTAGTGCCTCTAATAGGAAAAGGCAATACCATATTAGTTTCTTTAGGAACAGTGAAGGTGCTTGGATGGATAATCATCTTGATATCATTAGTCATACCCTTAATTACTTTTCTATGTTATTTTGTACTGGTCATACCTATATAGATAGAACTCACATGTTACATAGTACAACTAGTTTGCACAAAGTTGACCTACCAGTACTGGATAAACCCTTGCTAGATTGTGAAATTAATAGTGCGATTTTCTCTTTTAAGCCTTTAAATCATCCGGCCATGATGGTTTACACCCTTTTTTTGTCAAAAATATTGGAAGACTATAGGAGATTCTGTTAGGGCTTTTTGTCACAAAGTTTTTAAGGACCATGCAATTCCTCCAGAAATCAACTCTACCTACATTTGTCTTATAACTAAATTTTCTAATGCAAATAACCTTAATAATTTTAGACTTATTAGTCTTTGTAACACTATCTACAAGACTATCACTAAAATAATTGCAAATAGGCTAAATTCTCTTCTTAATAATCTGATCAGCGTTATTTAAACTAACTTTATAAAACACATAAGAGCTAGTGACAATGCCATTAGTATCCAGGAACTCATTCACTTTTTAAAACTACCAAAGGAAATTCTGGCAAAATGTGGATCAAACTTGACCTTGAAAAAGCTTTCGATAAATTAGAATGGCCGTTCATATACATGACCCTTTTATTTTTTAAAATTCCTCCAAATATATCTAAACTTATTATGTCTTGCATAGTTAAATCATCCACTTCTATATTGGTCAATGTGACTAAAACATTATTTTTCTAACAAAGTATTGGACTTAGGCAAGGAAACCCTATAATTTTCTACATATTTATTTTATGCATGGAAATGTTATCTAATTATATAAACTATCTAGTGGACACTAAGACTTGGGATCCTATCTTAATAAGCAACGACAGCCCTCCCTTATCCTACTTATTCTTTGAAGATGACTTGGTTGTAATTAGAAAAGCCAATAGCAAAATTACCACTTCTATTAAGTCTGTCCTAATTCAATTCTGTGACATTTCTGGGCAGATAATAAACTTCAACAAATCTAGTATAATATTCTCTAGGAATTATGGTAGAACAACTAAATCTAATATCTCCAACTCCCTTGGGATAAGGGAATGTAATTCATTTGGGAAATATCTGGTTTTCCTATTATTTATAATAACCCCAACCATAAAAATTACCAATTCATCATTGATACTATAAGGAGTAAGCTCTCAGAGTGGAATGCGATAAGCTAAATCTTGATGGAAAAGTACTTTAATTACATCAACTCTAGCTAGTATACCAACATATTACATGCAATACATGCTTTCCCTTAAAACCCTTAATACAATTGACCAAATTCAAAGAAACTTTCTTTGGGGAATAAATAACGATAGGAAGAAACTTTACCTAGTCAATTGGGACATGGTTACTAGACCAAAATAGGAAGGGGGATTAGCACTAAGGAAAGCTCTCTCAAAAAGTCTAACCCTTCTAGCAAGCCTAGCTTGGAGATTAGCTAACAATACCACCAATTTTTGGGCTATTACTCTTCTTAAAAGATAGTCTCATAAGCCAAAAGAGAAGGTATTTTTCATTTAAAAAATATTATTAAGGGGTGGGAAATCTGCCAAAAAGGCTTGTCTTAGACAATTCATAATTCTTCTATTCTTAATATATGGGAAAATAGATGGATACCCAACTCCAATATCCTTAGAAGCTATGTCATTGGTCTCCCAATCAAAGAGGAAAACTCCCTTAGAATTTGTGATGTTTGATCCGGAAATAGGTGAAACTTGCCTAATATTTCCTTTGTTATCTCTGACGAAATTATATCTAATATCCTGTTAACTTTCATTCCAATGATAATAGTATGAACTCGATATCCTGGGATAGTAACCCTAATAGTCTATTCATGACTAAGTCTTACTACGAACTAATAGAAGGCCAAATCCACCATGAAGTTAATAGCAGTTGGGCTTAGAACTTGCAATACCTAACAAAATTAAATATTTTATATGGCTTGTAACCTCAATAGACTTCCATATAAGAAATATTTATCCCATATAGGCTTGAATATAGACGAGAGGTGCACAATTTGTCGTAAGGAATCAAAATTTCTTATGCACATTTTCCTCATGTGCCCTCATATCCAAAACCTTTGGCACAATCAAGGTATTAATACTACTAGAGTCCAACCTCTTAGCCAGAACTGGCTTCAATTTCTCTAGTTGGAAAATCCAATCATTCCTGATAAGCTCATCACTTGGAATACCTTGTTCCTCTTTGTTATTTGGAATATTTGGATTACTAGGAATAGCAATATTATTAATAATACTACTATTTCTTTATCCTTTAGCAAGATCATTGAGCATTCAGTTGAATACACGAATAGAGAATCTAAGTGGAATAGAAAAATTAACCTAACCATCAACTGGATTAAACCTCATTCGGGCTGGTTCAAACTAAATATAGAGGGTGCTCATAATAAGGAAAGAGATATTGGAGGCATTAGAGGGTAATAAGGAAAAAAAAAACGGTAACTGGCTGATAGGCTTTGCTTCTAAAATTATTACTAAAAATCCAATCAATGCAGAGCTTATGGCCCTCTACCAGGGCCTTTGTATAGCAAATAACAGAAAGCTTTTTCCTTTGGAAATCGAGACTTATGCTACTCACGTAATCTCTTTTATTCATGATGGCTGTAAATCTTACGATCTTATTATAAATTGTTGCAGGTTGCTTTTGGCTCAAATGGCACCATGTAAATACATCACATCTTCAAGCTAGGGAATAAAGTAGCCCACAATCTAGCAAAGCATGCAGTGGCCAACTTAATTTTAAATAAATTAAAATTTTGGTTGTTTCCACCACCCTTTATTCTGGCTAGGATGATGGCGGACAAGAGTGGTGAGGGCATTATTAACATTATTTCCTTTAAGTGTTGTAAAATCCTTGTTACTTTAGGTAATTCACATCCCATGCATATATTACCTTCTCCCAATGATCCTCAAGATCATAACTACTCCTGTAATGCTTAATATCTTGCGTTTAATAGAATAAATTTATTATCGTTCAAAAAAAGGAATGTAATTAAAGATCAAATAATGAATACACAGAATAATGAAGTTTTCAAATGATTAAAAAGGCTCCAAAAGCTAATAATTAATGTGACCGTAAAAAGAAATGATGAAGCTTTTATCAATTATACAAATTACTAGTTATTGTATTTTAAAGGGGCTTCACCGTAATTTATTTACACTTCTCAGTTGGTTTATAAACCCATTTTGTTTTGGAATCTTATAATATGAAATATAGTAAATTCAAAATCTAGACGATGCCAGGAAATAAAAACTAAAATGGGTATAAATAGCTTATTCATAGGAAATTGTTACCGGTCTTCAACTTTTAGGAATCACAATCGATATTATGAAATATGGAATATACAATATTCATCACATTTAATTGCAGATAAAAATAAGTAAAAGAAAAGGATAAGTAGATAGGGTAGATGAAATAATGAACTTTGAAAGGTCCAAATCCTAATATGGATGAAAAACTAAGGAGAAATGCATATTTTAAACCGTTTTTAAAATAATAATTGATAAAATAAAATACTATGTTTTTAATATATATTTGTATTATATACGTACAATATACATATTTTATATTTTTTGGGAAAATACATATATAAGTTATTTTTATTGATAAGTCAGTTTTGTATTTTGCCCAAAACTAAAATATAAGGCTGAGTATGTAAGATATATGGATTTATATCTAGATATATGGACTTATATCTATACACATATGAACAATACATGAATAATTATATGTTATGTGCTATCTTAAGGTTTGGCCTAATTATGTGGTCTTATGGACATTATGTTAAGGGGGCCAATGTATTGTCATACTAAAGTGTAGGACTAATGTGTAGATACCCAAAAGTGTAACCTTAGTTTATGATGGGCTAACTAAGGTTACATATGTAACTATGGTTACATGAATACTTGTGACTCTTGGGTTTGTAACTCTTGCAAGACATTACTCAAGACATTATTCTTGTTGTAACTCTTGTCTCTTGGGTTGCATATTCTAGAGTTATAAAGTGGGGTTATGGTTCCCATTCTTTAACAAGACAAGTTCTTTCTCTACCCATTGAAGTAAGAACCATTTGTCCATTGTCTTGCAAATAGAGTGGAAAACCATAAGCCAAAACCTTGATCATTGTCATAATACTATTTTGTAAACCTTTCATATATTGTTATTGTTGAGGATTCATTCTTGTGGTAACATACAAACCACAAGTCATTCTTGAAGAAATAATCAAGAGGTTCAAAAGCTCAAGGACAATCATCAAGAAGGAGGCTCAACTTTTCCACATATGGATTCAGGTTAGCTTCCGCTCATGTAGTTGTAAATCCGATTATTCAAATGAAGGTTGTTGTCTTTAGTAGGAATCATAATCCTAACAATTGGTATCAGAGCCGCCCTTCATTTTGGATAATTTGGATGATCATAAGGTTTATGTTATTTAAGAAATCATGTTTAAGTTTACTTAGAACTTTGTTCAAGAAATTCTACCATGAAATAGTATGATCTTATGATTGTTATGATGATGATGTATTTGTTTATTATATCATTGATTCAGCATGATTTTAGTAGGTTGACAACATGTTTATTATTTTTAAGATCCATGTTGAAAATCATGTGTTATTCAGAAAATTGTCACAACTAGTCAGACAATCGATTGTCAGGCAAGACAATCGATTGTCTGAATCGTTTAAAATTTTGGCAGTTAACTTTTGTGAGTTGAAACGTTTCCAGACTGAAAAATTTTTCCAGAAAAAATTCAAACAATCGATTGTCTAGCCTGACAATCGATTGTTGGATGATCCACACTTAGAAAAATTTTTCCTTGTCAATTACAGAGACTTAAAAGTTTTTCAGAAAAAACCAAACAATCGATTGTCTGGTTTGACAATCGATTGTCTGGTCTAAAGACAGATTTTTTTTCAGAAAACGTCAAACAATCGATTGTCTGTTTTGACAATCGATTTTCTGGCCCAAATGACTTAGAAAAATTTTTCCTCGTGACTTCCAGTGACTTAAAAATTTTTCAGAAAATGTCAGACAATCGATTGTCTGTTTTGACAATCGATTGTCTGGTCAAGTAATGTTTAAGAAAAATGTTTCAACTCTCTTAAGTTTCAGTGAATGTTAATTGTTTAATAGTCCATCAATTCTTATATATCTAGAATTGTCCTATCAAGCAATCAACAATTAATATTCAAGTGTTACACATCTAATCTAGTAACACATTAAGTTGAGATTCATAAAATGGCTTAAGGAACTAAAATTTATAGCATCTTATATTTTAGTTTTTCAATTGAAGCATTAAGTTGCCAAAGTAACCTCTATTGTGTAGATTGATTAATTTTAAAATATGAGATGACTGTGGATGTTAGTCTTTCATGCGTTTAACATCGGCCCAAAGGAAGGTGTTATTTGGCAGGAATTCGAACATTCTTGTGGTGGTAAATATGAGACGATTATTTGGTTTTCCATGTGAATATTAAATCGGCCCAAAGGAAGGTTTAATGTTTGACAGGAGTTTATTGTCTATGTTTGATCACTACACCAAGAGTACCACTTGCAAGTTGTTTTTCTGTCCAAAGACTAAAAGCAATGTTGTGCTAGGTATCTTGTAATGGGAATTGCCTAATTTTGAATCTATAAAGTTAAAGTTCAAGTTTATGTAAGCATGTATTTAGTAATCCTTTTGTTCTATTTTCAGTAAACTCTTCTGCTTCTACGATCTCTGCCAATATCAATAGCATCCCAGTGCTAAACGGCACTAATTTTAAGGAATGGAAAGAGAATGTATTAATCGTTCTCGGTTGTATGGATCTTGACTTATCCCTTCGGATTGAGCAACCCACTCCTCTTGAGGATACATCCTCTCCTGATGACAGGAGGGTGATGGAGAAGTGGGAACGCTCGAATCGCATGAGTCTCATGATCATGAAGCGTGCAATCCCAGAATCATTCAGGGGCACTATGAATGATGAACCCAATGCCAAAGTTTTCCTTGAAAACCTCGAACAGCGTTTTATTCAAAACGAAAAGGCGGAAACAAGTACACTATTGAGTAAACTTGTTTCCATGAGGTATAAGGGCAAGGGAAACATTAGGGAGTACATTATGGAAATGTCTCATCTTGCTTCGGAACTAAAGTCACTCAAGCTGGATTTACCTGAGGAACTGCTTGTGTACTTTGTTTTGATATCTCTTCCTGCACACTTTAATCAGTTTAAGGTCAGTTATAACTGCCTGAAGGAGAAATGGTCTCTTAACGAGCTCATATCACATTGTGTGCAAGAAGAGGAAAGGATTAAGCAAGATAAGGCAGAAAGTGCTCATTTGGCATCTTCTTCTAAGGCATCCTCTTTAAGGGATTCTAAGAAGAGGAAAAATAAGGAAGTTGCGGTTGTAAAGCCCAAGATTAAGCAACATAAGGAACCTAAGGTTGAAATTACTGAATTAGGTTGCTTTCTTTGTAATGGGACTGATCATGTAAAGAGAGATTGTACCAAGTACCATGCCTGGCGTGCGAAAAAAAGGTACAGTTCTGTCTCTTGTTTGTTCTGAAGTTAATATAATTTCGGTACCTAAGGATACTTGGTGGGTAGATTCTGCTGCTACTACTCACATAAGTATATCAATGCAGGGTTGCCTGAACTGCCGAAAACCAAAAGATGGTGAAAGATACATCTATGAGGGTGACGGCAAGAAGGTGCCAGTTGAAGCTATTGGCAAAATTAGGCTGTTGTTTCAGACCGGTTTTCATTTAGATTTGAATGAGACTTTTGTTGTACCGTCTTTTAGACGGAATTTAATTTCAGTTCCCCAATTGCACATATCCGGTTATAAATGTACATTTGGGGACAATAAAGTTAGTCTCTTTCGGAATTCAAATCTTATTGGTACTGGTGTTTTATCAACATTTGATAGCTTATATTTGGTTGATACAGTAACTTCAAATAAAGAAACTTTGCATACAAGTTTAATGGTACCAAAAGTTAACTAATGAGAATTCTATTTCACTCTGGCATAAACGTTTGGGTCATATATCCATTCAAAGAATTCAGAAACTCGTGTCAGAAGGAATTCTTGATCCTCTTGATTCCTCAAATTCGGAAATTTTGTATTGAGTGTATCAAGGGAAAACAAACAAACAAGAACTAGATTAGGTGCTAAGAGAGATTCGGACGTCTTAGAATTGATACATACGGATATTTGTGGGCCATTTCCTACTCCTTGTCGGAATGGTCAACAATACTTTATCACATTCATAGACGATTACTCTCGTTATGGGAACCTGTATCTTATTCATGAAAAGTCCCAATCCATATTAAAAACCGTAGCTTATATTCTTAATAGAGTTCCAACTGCAGCTACAATAAAAACCCCATATGAACTTTGGACTGGGCATAAACCCGGTATTCGGCATTTTCACATTTGGGGTTGTCTAGCTGAGGCAAGGCCTTATAGGCCGAATGAAAAGAAACTGGACGCTAAGACGGTTAGTAGCTATTTTGTTGGATACTCTGGAAAATTCAGGGGTTTTAAGTTTTATGATCCCACATCACGAACTATTTTTGAGACGGGAAATGCTAGGTTCTTTGAGGATATTGAGTTTGGGGGGTGGGGAGATAAAGTTGTTAGAGATTTTGTCTTTGAGGAAGAACATGTGTCTTTCCCTCAAGTTGTTGAAACAACTCCGGTTCAAGACAATCTCGAAAATCTCCCCATCAGGACCCTGATATAACTAATGAAAATCAAACTCAACAACCTCAAGAAACTGAAATGCCATTAAGGAGATCCACTAGAGAGAGGAGAAATGCAATTTCGCATGATTATTATGTATTTCTCCAAGAACAAGAAAGTGATATTGGACTTGAGGAAGATGATCCAATCAACTTCCGTCAAGTCATTAAGTGTTCTAACTCTCAAAAGTGGATTGATGCCATGAATGATGAGATGAAGTCTATGAGCGATAATGACGTTTGGGAGCTTGTTACATTGCCCGAAGGTATTAAACCTATTGGTTGTAAATGGATTTTTAAAACCAAAAGGGATTCAAGGGGCAATGTTATTAAGTACAAAGCTCGTCTTGTCGCAAAAGACTACACTCAGAAAGAAGGCATTGATTATAAAGAGACTTTCTCTCCAGTTTCATCGAAAGACTCTTTCAGGACTATAATGGCATTAGTAGCACATTTTGATCTTGAGCTTCATCAAATGGATGTTAAGACTATTTTTCTTAATGGTGACATTGAGGAAACAATTTATACGGTGCAACCTGAAAACTTTGTTTCAGATGAATCAGAGGAAAAGGTTTGCAAATTAAAGGAATACATCTATGGGCTCAAGCAAGCTTCTCGTCAATGGTATTATAAGTTTCATGCAGTCATTACATCTTTTGGTTTTGAACCGAATATTGCTGATGACTGTATATACCATAAGTTCAGTGGGAGGAAGTATATTTTTCTGGTTTTATATGTCGATGACATACTGCTTGCCTGTAACGATATAGCATTATTGCTTGAAACTAAGAAATTTCTTTCAAAGAAATTTGAAATGAAAGATCTTGGTGAAGCTTCTTTTGTATTAGGAATTCAGATTCTAAGAGATCGCTCCAAAGGCGTTCTCGGTCTGTCACAAAAGGGCTATATCGATAAGGTTCTGAAAAGATTTGGCATGCAGGATTGTAAACCATTCAACACCTCTGTTGCTAAGGGAGACAAATCTAGTCTCAAACAGTGCCCAGACAGTACTTATGAAATTTCGGAAATGGAGAAGACACCTTATGCTTCGGCGGTAGGTAGTCTGATGTATGCTCAGGTGTGTACAAGACCTGATATAGCATACATTGTTGGGATGTTAGGCAGATATCTTAGTAATCCAGGAATGGACCATTGGATGGCAGCCAAACGGGTCATGAGATACTTACAGAGAACAAAGGATTACATGCTTACATACCAGAAATCGGACCAGCTTGAGATCATTGGGTATACCGATTCCGATTTTGCTGGATGTCAGGATAGTTTGAAGTCTACTTCAGGCTATATTTTCATGCTTGCGGGTGGTGCTATCTCTTGGAGAAGCATTAAGCAAACTCTTACAGCTACTTCCACAATGGAAGCAGAGTTTATGGCATGTTTTGAAGCATCCAATGAGGCATTATGGCTGCGGAATTTTGTTGGTGGACTGCGTATTGTTGATTCTATTCAGAAGCCACTTAGGCTATTATGTGATAATAGATCAGCAGTCCTTTATGCTAATAACAACAGTAGTTTGACGAAAGCAAAACATATGAACGTCAAATTTCGGGTTGTAAAAGAAAGAGTACAAAATGGACAATTGTGCATTGAGTACATTAGTACAAACTCCATGCTTGCGGATCCGCTAACTAAGGGATTGACACCAAAAGTTTTTCATGAGCATGTTGCTTGTATGGGTGTCAAATCAGATAAGGATTATGTATTTTAGTGGGAGTTTTGTATTGCACATTTTTGTAATTGTTCATTATATTCAGAAATTCAGTAATTCAGTTATATCTGCAGATATTCAGTTTTAAAGTTTATTGTACTCTTACAGTTTCTGTTTGATCTCAATTAAGTGAACCAGTTGGTAAATAGACATACTATTGACCACACTTTATGTTATTTCCATGCTACATACCCACACTTGATCCATGTCGTTGGTTATATTGATATACGTGATCTATGATTGGTTCTAGTTACGAATGAGTAACGACGAGCCCTTAGGTCCTATGTTGGTATGATTGATGGACCGGATTGTTCATGACAATTTTATTATGATAGCAATTTTGCGCAACTAAGGTTTGTAACTTATAATATCAAGGATTGTACATATGTTTGTATATCTCGTCCAAGTGGGAGATTGTAAGATATATGGATTTATATCTAGATATATGGACTTATATCTATACACATATGAACAATACATGAATAATTATATGTTATGTGCTATCTTAAGGTTTGGCCTAATTATGTGGTCTTATGGACATTATGTTAAGGGGGCCAATGTATTGTCATACTAAAGTGTAGGACTAATGTGTAGATACCCAAAAGTGTAACCTTAGTTTATGATGGGCTAACTAAGGTTACATATGTAACTATGGTTACATGAATGCTTGTGACTCTTGGGTTTGTAACTCTTGCAAGACATTACTCAAGACATTATTCTTGTTGTAACTCTTGTCTCTTGGGTTGCATATTCTAGAGTTATAAAGTGGGGTTATGGTTCCCATTCTTTAACAAGACAAGTTCTTTCTCTACCCATTGAAGTAAGAACCATTTGTCCATTGTCTTGCAAATAGAGTGGAAAACCATAAGCCAAAACCTTGATCATTGTCATAATACTATTTTGTAAACCTTTCATATATTGTTATTGTTGAGGATTCATTCTTGTGGTAACATACAAACCACAAGTCATTCTTGAAGAAATAATCAAGAGGTTCAAAAGCTCAAGGACAATCATCAAGAAGGAGGCTCAACTTTTCCACATATGGATTCAGGTTAGCTTCCGCTCATGTAGTTGTAAATCCGATTATTCAAATGAAGGTTGTTGTCTTTAGTAGGAATCATAATCCTAACAGAGTACACGCAGGCAAGCCCTTAAACTTATCGTATCGTATCGTATCGTATTGTTACTTTAAATATAATGTTTGTTTTGATTGCTACTTAAATTTTATTGTATCGTATCGTTAAATTCGTCGTTACGTAGCGATGAAATGTGCCACTTTATGTAACGGCAGATTTGGCGTGGTCCCGTCGTTTCCTTGTGTTTTTCTCTCAGTTTCACCCTTCGTTATTATTAAATAATTTTATTTTATCATTTATCCTACCTTTTATATACCGTATCATAATTTTTTTTATAATATTGTAAAATTATTCATCATATCACAGGTGCGTGATACCATGAAATGACGCCAAAACGACACAATCTATCTCAACATTGTACTTATCAAACTATACAGTACAATACAATACAATATGATATGATACATTATGAAACGATACGTAACAACCATCCAAATATGCTGGGACGGAGCCAGAGTGCTGTTTGCAATTAATTTTTGTTTAAATTCAATATTTGTATTAAAATTTTTAATAAATATATATAAATTATTAATTTAAATTCTAATAAATTAAAAAAATTATAATTTCGAATCCATAAAATTTAAACTTTAGTGGAAGCTTGTGTGCTTTTTAAAAATTATGGAATTGGGACCCGTTTTTGTTTGGTGGTGAATTGTAGGCTAGTTATAGTATCCGAAAACAATTTGAATTTGCATGTGGCTTCATTGAAAATGATATTCTACCTAAACATTGCAGGAAAAAATGAACCTCAATAATTTTGTTTATATGGCTAGGAATAGAACAACACAGAGTGGGGGTTGAGCTACTATTATACTTCAATCATTGACCATTGATTGCATACTAGTAGCATTTTATTTTCCTACCTCGATTATCTTATTGACTTGTAGATAAACGAAAAATGAAAGATTGAAGAACTTAATAATTAGGTGAAATTAACTAATGTGGTGGGACAGAAATAACTTATCTACTCTTAATTAAAAATTTTGAGTTAGAGCTATAAAAATAAAAGAAAATTATAGTTGAAAGTGCTTCCTCCTTACACGGCTCAAATCTAAATTAGTCCGAAAAAAAAGCGTAAATTACTAGACTATAAATCTTGAAATAAAGAATCAGTCACACTTATTCTTCAAATATATCACTTCGTCTAGTTTATATTATCCGTCTTTAATTTTTTCGTACGTGTCTTAAAAGTGTATTGGAAAAGATTAAGTTTATATATATATTTTATATGACAACCCGACCGATCATCTTAAGAATTAACACCCCGATCCTTTATTTACTGCTTTTCCTAAGTTTATTTCTGTTAATTTGATTTGTTGGGAAGTTCGGCTTTGAGTTTCGGAGAGTTTTGGGACACTTAGTCCCTAAATGAGAGCTTAAATATTGGAAAGTTATTCGTAGTCGGAACAATGAAGACGGCCTCGGAATGGAAATCCGATGGTTCCTTAGCTCCTTTAGGTGATTCCGGGGTTGGGAGCGTATTCAGAATGCATTTTGGAAGTCCGTAGCTAATTTAGGCTTGAAATGCCGAAGTTTGAATTTTTGTTGTTTTCGATCCGATAGTGAGTTTTTGATTCGAGGGTTGGAATGGAATTTCGAAAGTTGCAGTAGTTCCGTTATGTCATTTGGGATGTGTGTGCAAAATTTTAGGTCATTCGGACGTGTTGTTGTTAGGTTTTTGATCGAAAGCGTATTTTGATGGAATTTGAAGTTCTTAGGCTCAAATCCTTGATTAATTTTGGGTTTCCGGCGTTGGTTTAGGTGGTTTAAGGATTGATACAAGTTTGAATGATGTTATCGGATATGTCCGTAGATTTGGGTGAGGTCCCGCGGGCCTCGGGTGTGTTTCGGATGCTCAACGGAGCATTTTGGAGTTGTGAAAAGCTGCAGAAAATTCCTTCAATAGTTGCAGGTCCAATTCCTTCTTCGCGTTCGCGAAGCTCTGATCTTTCCTTCCTCACGTTAGCATCTTCCTTCACGCGTTCGCGTAGAGTAATTTTAGAGAGAGACCAGTTTCCTTATCGCGTTCGCGTCCAGTCCCTCCGCGTTAATGAAGTTCCACCTTTTCCTCCATCGCGTTTGCATACACCTTGTTGCATACGCGTAGCCATGTCAGCTCAGGCCTTCGCGTTCGCGTACTGCTTCTCGCGATCTCGAAGAGAATTTTCGGCAACTTCTATTTTTCTTCTTCGCGAACGCGCGCATACTTCCGCGTTCGTGATACATAAAAGGCCTAGGCAGTATAAGCATTTCAAAATCCGTGGGTTAGCCATTTTTACCAAAACTCAAGCTTGAGAGCTCGGATTTGGGAGAGATTTCGAGGGTTTTTCAGAGGCAACGATTGGGTAATGATTCTATACTCTCTTATGCTTAATACCCACTAATCTAATCATGAATTCCTTCTTAATTTTGGATTTTTGAATGAAAAATGGGTAAAAACTTCATAGACCAAATTGTTGAGTTTTGAGTGGGTTTTTGTCCTCCGATTTGAGAGATTCTTATATGGTAGACTCGTGAGAGTACAAGGGTTCTAAATATATAAAAATTATCCGATTCCGAGGCTGAGGGGCATTTTGATTATTTTACCTAATTTCGCGCCTTAGCTTTAAATTAAATAGTAGAATCAGTTGCTTGAGATGTTATTTACGATATGTAATTGAATTGAATATATTTAGGCCATTTGGAGTTGGATACTCATGGCAGAAGTGTGATTTCGAGTTGATTTTGGAGCCGATTCGAGGTAAGTGGCTTGTCTAACCTTGTGTGGTGGAATTTCCTCTTAGGACATGATATTTGAAAATTGAATGCCTTGTACGTGAGGTGACGAGCGCGTACTTAAGCTAATTGTTGAAGATTCGATTTTACTTAAATATTTAGATTGAGTTTCTTTTTTTCCCTGCTTATTTATATTTGCAATTATAGCATGTGCTAATTTAGAAAGGCATACTTATTTGATCTAAATTACCTATTTGTTAACTTGTTTGTATTACATGAGGCATGTTAGACTATAACTACAGGTTAGATTCCCGATAGATCCCCTTGCACATTTACTTTGGGACTACGGGTTTGATTCCTGGTAGATCCCCCTGCATATTTAATTCGGGACTACGGATTCAATTCTCGATAGATCCCCTTGCACATTGACAAATGAACTACGGGACGGTATCCCAGGAGATCCTTCATGTAGATGCATATGATGGACTACGGACAGTATCCCGGGAGATCCTTGGATAGTTAATGAAAAGGACTACAGGACGGTATCCTGGGAGATCCTCGTTGTTGGTACTGGTATTGAGCTATTTATTCCGTGTTATCTTATTTTCTATGTGTTATTTGTTGCCTTGTATAACATGTCTTACTTCATAGCTGTACTCATTATTCCTATTTGTTTCATATTGTTGCAAGATTTATTATTATGTTTATTCTCAGTAAGGTTTATTATTTGTTTCGAGGGATTGCCTATGAGTGGTGGCCCACCTATGAGTTAGACAATCCAGATAAGGCTGCTTCGCTGACTTGGGCTTAGTTTTCAGAGTTGTTCCTGCGAGAGTATGTCCCTTAGAGCCTTAGGGATGCATGACGCGCAGAGTTTGAGCATTTTCGCCAGGGTGCTATGACTGTTTCAGAGTATGCAGTCTGTTTTACAAGCTTGGCTAGCCATGCACGACCTTGGTTACTACTATTTTGCGAGAAGGTTCACCGGTTTATTGAGGGGCTTATTCCTAGCATTAGATTTAGCATGGCTCATGAGTTGGAGATAGATGTTTCTTATTAGCAGGTGATGAGCATTGCTAGAAGGATCGAGTGTATGCATGCTAGAGAGAGAGAGGAGAGGGAGGCCAAGAGGTCTCGGGAGTCAGGCCACTATTCTGGTGCCTGTATAGGTCGTCATGGTAGGGGCTATAGGGGTCACCCTGTTCATTCAGCTCTTCCAACAGCTGGTAATGCTCCAGTTCCAGCTCCTCCTAGGCCTTAGGAGCCTTACTATGCCCCTCTGATTTCTAGTGCGCCTCTGCGCATGGTGCATTTAAAGGTCAGTCCAGCAGATCTGGCCCTATCCAGTCACAGCCACCACGTCCCCCAGAGCTTGTTTTGAGTGTGGTGACACACGCCACATGGTTAGGGATTTCCCCAGACTTGGGAGGGGTGCATCTTCACAGACTTGTCAGCCATAGCGTGCCCCACAGAGTTCCCAAGCTATAATTACATCTCCAGTTGCCGCCCTGCCCGCTCAGCCAGCTAGAGGTGGAGGCCGGGGAGGTAGAGGTCGTCCACGAGGGGGAGGCCAGGCCAGATACTATGCATCTCCCCTCTCCCCCCACCCCCCGTGCCGAGGCTGTTGCCTCTGATTCTATCATCACATGTATTATAATGGTTTGCCACAGAGATGCATCGGTTCTATTCGATCCAAGATCTACTTACTCTTATGTGTCCTCTTATTATGCTCCGCATTTGGGTGTATCTCGGGATTCTTTGAGTTTCCCTAGTTATGTTTCAACTTCTGTGGGGGATTCACTTGTTGTGGACTGCATTTATTGGTCAAGTTTGGTTGCTATTCGTGGTTTTGAGACAAAAGCAGACTTATTTCTACTCAACATGGTGGATTTTGATATTATTTTGGGCATGGACTGGTTGTTACCCCATTTTGCTATTCTTGATTGTCACGCCAAAACCGTGATGCTGGCTATGCCAGGTATACCGCGTGTTGAGTGGAGTGTACCTTAGATCACACTTCCAACAGAGCTATCTGTTTTCGTAAAGCATAGTGTATGGTTGAGAAGGGGTGTGCCGCTTATTTAGCTTATGTGAGAGATGTTAGTGTTGATACCCCTTTTGTTGATTCGATCCCAGTAGTGCGGGATTATCCCGATGTATTTCCAGCTGATCTTCCGGGCATGCCACGTGATAGAGACATTGATTTTGACATCACTTTATTGTCGGGCACTCAGCCTACTTTTATCCCTCTATATCGTATGGCTCCTCCTGAGTTGAAGGAGTTGAAGGGTCAGTTGTAGGAATTGCTTGACAAGGGTTTTATTCGACCCAATTTTCGCCTTGGGGTGTTCTTGTCTTGTTTGTGAAGAAAAAGGATGGTTCTATGCGTATGTGCATCGATTATGGTCAGTTGAACAAGGTTACCGTGAAGAACCGTTATCCTTTGCCTCGTATTGATGATCTACTTGACCAGCTTTAGGGCGCACAAGTGTTCTCTAATATGAACTTGCACTCAGGTTACCATCAGTTGAAGATTCGGGAGCCAGATATCTCCAAGACTGCCTTCAGGACCCCGTATGGTCATTACGAGGTCCTTGTTATGTCATTTGGGCTGACCAATGCCCAACAACCTTCATGAATTTGATGTATAGTGTATTTCGGCCATATATACTCTTTTGTCATTGTCTTTATTGATGACATTCTGGTGTATTCCTGGAGTCGGGAAGATCATGAGCAATATCTAAGGACAGTGCTCCAGACTTTAAGAGAGAAGAAGTTGTATGCAAAGATCTCAAAATGTGATTTTGGTTGGATTCAGTGGCATTCTTAAGCCACGTAGTACCGAGTGAGGGCATTTGGGTGGATCCGAAGAAGGTAGAGGCAGTGCAGAGTTGGCCCAAGTCATTCTTAGCTACAGAGATTCGTAGTTTCCTTAGCTTGGCAGGATATTACCATCGCTTTGTGGAGGAGTTTTCATCGGTTGCAGCCCCAATGACTAGATTAACCCAAAAAGGTGCTCCATTTCAGTGGACAGAGGAGTGTGAGGCGAGCTTTCAAAAGCTTAAGACAACTTTGACTACAGCCCTAGTTTTGGTATTGCCTACATGTTCAGGGTCTTATATCGTCTATTGTGATGCCTTGAGAGTTGGCCTTGGAGAAGTATTGATGAGGATGATAGGGTGATTGCCTATGCATCTAGAAAGTTGAAGATACACGAGAAGAATTATCCTGTCCATGATCTTGAGTTAGCTACCATTGTTCACGCCCTGAAGATTTGGCGCCATTATCTATACGGTGTGCCTTGTGAGATTTATACTGATCATAGGAGTTTGCAGCATTTTTTCAAGCAGAAGGATCTAAATATGCCAGAGGGGGTGGTTAGAGTTGCTAAAGGGCTATGACCTCATTATTTTATATCACCTGGGCTAGGCCAATGTAGTGGATAATGCCTTGAGTGGCAAGGCAGAGAGATCATATCAGGGAGCGGCAGTATGATGACCCTACTTGCTTATCATTAAGGACAAGGTTCAGCATGGTGATGCCAGAGATGTGACCATTGGCGAGGATGGAGTACTGAGGATGTAGGGTCGAGTTTGTGTACTCAATGTCGATAGGATGCGGCCTTTGTTCTAGAGGAGGCCCACAGTTCGCGGTATTCTATCCATTCTGGTGCTGTGAAGATGTATCAGGACTTGAGGCAGCACTATTGGTGGAAGTGGATGAAGAAGGATATAGTGGGATATGTAGCTAGATGTCTCAACTACCAATAGGTGAAGTACGAGCACCAGAGACCGGGTGGGTTGCTTCAGCAGATAGCGGAGTAGAAATGGGAGAGGATCAGCATGGATTTTGTAGTTGGTCTCCCACGGACCTTGAAGAAGTTAGATGCTATTTGGGTTATTGTGGATTAGCTGACCAAGTCCGCTCATTTCATTCATGTGTGTACCACTTATTCATCGGAGCGGTTGGCAGAGATTTATATTCGGGAGATTGTCCATCTGCATGGTATTCCAGTTTCTATTATTTCAGACAGAGGTACTCAGTTCACATCACGGTTATTGAGGGCCATTCAACAGGAGTTGGGTACTTGGATGGAGTTAAGCAAAACATTTCACCCCCAGATGGATGGACAGTCCGAGCACACTATTCAGATTCTTGACGATATTCTTCGCACTTGCATCATTGAGTTTAAAGGGTCGTGGGATCAGTTCTTGCTATTGGCGGAGTTTGCTTGCAACAACAGCTACCAGTCCAGCATTCAGATGGCACCGTGTGAGGCCTTGTATGGTAAACGGTGTAGATCTGTGGTGGGTTGGTTCGAGCCGGGCGAGGCCAGACTATTGGGCACAGATTTGGTTTAGGATGCTTTTGAGAAGGTCAAGGTAATTCAGGATAGACTCTGTACAGACCAGTACAGACAGAAGAGCTATGCGGACCGGAAGGTTCGTGATGTTTCCTTTATGGTTGGAGAGCAGGTTCTGCTCCGAATTTTGCCTATGAAGGGCATCATGAGATTTGGGAAGAAAGGAAAGTTGATTCCGAGGTTTATTGGCCCTTTTAAGATATTAAGGCATGTTGGGGAGGTTTCTTATGAGCTCGCCTTACCTCCCGGCCTAGCAGAGGTTCATTCGGTATTTCATATTTTAATGCTCCGGAGGTATCACAGTGATCCATCGCACGTGTTGGATTTCAGTTCTGTCCATATGGACAAGGATATATTTTATGTGGAGGAGCCAGTTGCTATATTGGATATGCAGATCCAAAAGTTGCGGTCAAAGAAAAGTGCTTCAGTAGAGGTTCAGTGGCGGGGTCAGCCGGCCAAGGAGGCGACCTGGGAGACCGAACAGGATATGCGCAGCAGTTACCCTCACCTTTTCACTACTTTAGGTATGTCTTCATGCTCGTTCGAGGATGAACGAATGTTTAAGTGTAGGAGGATGTGACGACCCGGCCGGTCGTCTTAAGAATTAATGCCCCGATCCCCTATTTACTACTTTCCCTAAGTTCATTTCTGTTAATATGATTTGCCGGGACGTTTGGTTTTGAGTTTCAGAGTGTTTTGGGACATTTACTCCCTAAAGCAGAGCTTAGGTGTTGGAAAGTTGTCAGTAGTCGGTACAGTGTGAAGACGACCTCAGAACGGAAATTTGATGGTTCCGTTAGCTCCATTTGGTGATTTAGGGGTCAAGATCGTGTTCGGAATGCATTTTGGAAGTTCGTAGCTAATTTAGGCTTGAAATGCCGAAGTTCGAATTTTTGAAATTTCCAGTCTAATAGTGAGTTTATAATCCGAGGATCGAAATGGAATTCTGGAAGTTGCAGGAGTTTCGCCATGTCATTTGGGATGTGTATGCAAAATTTTAGGTCATTCGGACGTGTTTTGATTAGGGTTTTGATCGAAAGCATATTTTGATGGAATTTGAAGTTTTTAGGCTCAAATCCTTGATTAATTTGGGTTTCCGGTATTGTTTTAGGTGGTTTAAGGATTGTTACAAGTTTAATGATGCTATGGGATATGTTCTTAGGCTTAGTTGAGGTCCCAGGGGCCTCGGGTGTGATTTGGATGCTCAACGGAGCATTTTGGAGCTGTGAAAAATTGCAGAAAAATCCTTCAGCAATTACAGGTTCTATTCCTTCTTCGCATTCACGTTGCTCCTATCGTGTTTGCTAAGCTTTGATCTTTCCTTCCAAGCATTCGTGTCTTCCTCCAAGCGTTTGCGTAGAGTCATTATGTAGGGAGACCAGTTTCCTCATCGCGTTCGTGTCTTGTCCTTCCGCATTCGCGAAGTTCCACATGTTCCTCCATCGTGTTAGCGTACACCTTGCGCATTTGCGTAGCCATGTCAGCTCAGGCCTTCGCATTTGCGTATTGCTTCTCGCGATCGCGAATAGCATTTTTGGAAGTTTCTAGTTTTCTTCTTCGGGAACGCAGGCATACTTCCACGTTTGCGATGCATAAAAGGCCTGGAGGGTATAAACATTTCAAATCCGAGGGTTAGCCATTTTTACCAAAACTCAAGCTTGAGAGCTCAGATTTGGGAGAGATTTCGAGGGTTTTTCAGAGCAAAAGATTGGATAATGATTATATACTCTCTTATTCTTAAAACCCACCAATCTAATCATGAATTCCTTCTTAATATCGGATTTTTGAATGGAAAATGGGTAAAAACTTCATAGACCGAATTGTTGAGTTTTGAGTGGGTGTTTGACCTCCGATTTGAGAGATTCTTATATGGTTAGACTCGTGAGAGTACGAGGGTTCTCAAAATATAAAAATTATCTGATTCTGAGACGTTGGCCTAAGGGGCATTTTTGTTATTTTACCTAATTTCGCGCCTTAGCTTTGAATTAAATAGTACAATCAGGTGCTTGAGATGTTATTTACGATATGTAATTGAATTGAATAGATTTGGGTCATTTGAAATCGGATACTCGTGAAAAAAGTGTGATTTCGAGTTGATTTTGGAGCTGGTTCGAGGTAAGTGTCTTGTTTAGCCTTATGTGGGGGACTTTCCTCTTGGGACATGATACTTGGAAATTTAATGCCCTGTACGTGAGGTGACGAGAGCGTACTTGAGCTAATTGTTGAAAATCTGATTTTACTTAAATATTTAGATTGAGTTTCTTTTTATCCCTGCTTATTTCTATTTGCAATTATAGCTTATGCTAGTTTAGAAAAGCATGCTTAGTTGATCTAAATTGCCTATTTGCTTAAGTTGCCATGTTTGTACTATGTGAGGCATGTTGGACTAGAAGTACCTATTGCCTTGTATTTCTTTGAACGTCATTGCTGAATATCTTCTTGTTGTGGCTGGGTATTTACATTGGGACTACGGATGTGGGATTCTGGTAGCTCCCCCCTTATCTGTTTAGTTTGGAACTACGGGTTAGATTCCCGGTAGATCCCCCTGCACATTTACTTTGGGACTACGGGTTAGATTCCCGGTAGATCCCCCTGCATATTTACTTTGGGACTGTGGGTTTGATTCCCCGATAGACCCCCCTGAACATTGATAGATGGACTACGGGACGGTGTCCCGGGAGATCCTTGGACAGTTGATGAAAAGGACTACATGACGGTATTCTGGGAGATCCTCGTTGTTGGTAATGGTATTGAGTTGTTTACTCTGTGTTACCTTATTTTCTATGTGTTATAAGTTGCCTTGTATAACATTTCTTACCTCATAACTGTACTCATTATTCCTGTTTATTTCATATTGTTGCAAGATTTGTTATTATGTTTATTCTCGGTAGGGCCCTGACCTTCCTCCTCACTATCCGGTCGAGGTTAGGCTTGGCATTTACTGAGTACCGCTGTGGTGTACTCATGCCCCTTTTGCGCATGTTTTTCATGTGCAGATCCAGGTACCTCTACCCAGGCGCATTATTCTTGAGGCAGGGAGAGCTACGGAGACTTCGAAGTACATCTGCTGCGTCCGCAGACTGAAGCGTCTCCTTCTTTACTCTATCTTGTAGCGTTTAGCCTTCTATTGTACTTTTACTGTAGACATTTCTGGGGATTAGAGCACTTACTATATTCTTCTTGCTTGTGTCCTCGTGAGTTTCCAGGTTTAGGGGTGATATTGTAGACTTCCGCATTATTGAGTTGTATATGCCGAGCGACATTTATATACCATTTTCTTCTAGTTGTTCGGTCTTATTTATTTATTTCCGCAAGTTATGTTATTTTTCGCCTCGTTAGACTTACCTAGTCGTAGGGACTAGGTGCCATCATGACATGTTCACAGAGGACGAACTAGGGTCGTGACACTTGATTGAGAAGTGACATGTCACGCCACGTGGACTGGTCAAAGGATGATAATTGGCAAAGGAATAGTTAAAGAGGCATGAGTTACAATAGATACGGACAGGGATTCAAGAGATTCAAGAAAGATAGAAACTCGAACCTATTTATGTTCGAAGGCCGTGCTAAGAAAATGAATCTGACCGCAAAAAATATATTATTAGTAATTAATAGGCATTAATTATGGAAAATGTTAGGGAATCTGTATTAAATCAAAATATATTACCAATTACAAAGTTGCATTAAATGCCATTAATTATCGATAATGGCTATATTATGACTGAAATAAAACGTATTAGCGAAAGATAGCTATAAAAGGGGAAGACTGGTCATTTGTAAGGACACAAAATTCCATTGGAATATACTGATTTATATTGTTTTCTACTCAGCTATTTTCTACATCATTTATTCCTATTTTTATTTGATTATCAATAACCCGATTTCTTCTTAAAATAAAGCTTTGATCAAAATTCCAGTTTTTAGATAAACAAATTGGTTCTGTTATCGAAAAATTTGATAATCTACTCTTTCCTAAATTAACCTTTGTCGTCACATCAACCATGTCAAATATTAATGACAACAACCAAAGAGATCGTCAATTCCAGGTTCCACAAGATGATCATACCTCGATCACTTCCCCACCAAGCTCTCCTTGACAATCTTGGGAAGGAACTCCTGATGGATCTCAATCAAATGCAAATGCTCAATTGCAAAACGATGAGGCCATCAACGAATCTTTACAAAAGTTAATCGCTCAAGAGGCCAGCAAAGCTCTTGAGGCTTTAGCTAACCAATTGTCGGTTGCACCACCAACACCAACCCCAAATAACAACACTTTAGAGAACCCTCATTTTGGACTTGTTAACTCGGGCAGTGGTGGAACCCCCAGCGAGTCTTGAAATGAAGAACCAGGTAACATAGCCAATTCTGATTTACAAAATTTAGTATTAACTTTGCAGAAATAGCTCAAGGAATAAAGTGACCGCATAGAGCAAATACCTGGAGTACCGCATGTAATCAAGGGAATAGATATGGACAAATATTCGCAATAACCTTGGAAGCCAAGTGCTGCTCCTCTTCCAATTCCTAAAAAATTCAAGATGCCCGATATTCCAAAATATGATGGAACAACTGATCCACAAGACCACGTGACTGCATTCACAACTGGTGTAAAGGGCAATGACCTGACCAAATAGGAAATTAAATCAGTATTGGTCAAAAGATTCGGTGAAACACTCACTAAGGGAGCATTAATATGGTATTCTCTTTAACCCAAAAATTCTATAAATTCTTTTACTGAGCTTGCATATTCATTTATCAAAGCACATCCCGGAGCTCAAAAAGTCGAAAAAATAATGGAAGATATTTTAAAAACAAATCAAGGAGATTCAGAGTTGCTTAGAGAATTTGTAGACAGATTTCAGCGTGAAAGGATGATGTTGCCACCCATACCTGATAATTTGGCAGTTATGGAATTTACTAGCAATCTAAATGAGAAGAGTTCGGAGGCCACGAGACGACTCAAGAAAAACCTACGACAATTTCCAGCAACAACTTGGAATGACGTTTACAACATATACAGTATAAAGCTACAGATAGAAGAAGAAACTATTACCCAGCTTCAAAAGGAAGAGAGGCTAAGTTCAAGGCATGCTGAAACGAAAAAAAGGTCTGGAAAAAATAGATACGAGCCTTACATGGGACCAGCGGGAAAAGACTCACGATCAAAACAGGATAACTCAATGTATAATCGTAGGTCGAGAGATAGAGAATCAGGTTCATCATCAAGGTTCAGAAAAGAGTGGAACACGTGGGAGATGTCGACGGTGATAGAAGCTCTAAAGCAATGATTGGTGGTGTTATACCCCATTTTAACACGGGTCAAACTAGAGTATAACCTATTGGAAATCTTGAGGTTTAATTAATTAAAAGAATCACCACCAAATTATTTCAATGGTGAATTAAGACACCAATTTTAACTAAATGATGCTTGAAGTTAACTCTATTTTATGGTCTGCTTAACTCAAGAGTATGGGTAAGGGTTTAATTAATTCTATAGGGAAGATTATTAATGCCCCTTACATGATCTGTTGACTACAGTTTTTTTTGTGTGGCTCCGCTAGGCAAGCGCCTACGGTTAGTTTTATATTAATAAAAGAAAAGAAAATACAACAATTAGAAAAAGTAAAATAATGGGGACAATAGCATCGGCCTTGTTACCCATATAACAAGACCGCGCTAAACCTTACCTGACAAATCCTATTGAGGACAAAATATCCTTATCTACTAGCACGCATGTAAGAAAAAAGAACTTGCACGGACCAAATATTGTATGATCATCACAGAATTTGTAACATATTCTGTGATGATATTACATATGATAATACTTAATAAATGGAAGATTAAAATGAGGATAGAATTAAATTGTTGTCCCTTCTTGGCCAAACTTTTGAAAATTTGAAATTGTAATTCTTTGTGATCAGTGTCACAATTATTCAAAAGGATTTCAAAATTCATGACTTCTTTTTTGACATGTTGGACGTTGTGGATGTAGTTGGTGTAGCCTACTTTTGTTTCGAACCTCTCATTGGAAGTCTCCTACCAATCCTTCATCACTCAGCTTGTCGTCCCAACTACTCTTTTTTGTGTGATGCTTGTTACGTCCATTGTGCATGGGTGATAAGTCTCCCTGTTTTGCTGCATTTGCGCGGCATTCTTGCAAAATTGTATCCTCTTCTCTTTCTTCATATGTGTCCCTTCCCATATTTACTTGATTTGGCACATTTGGATTGTGTGTTGTGCCATCACAGTATTTGCATCTTTTGATTTTGTCAATATTGTGTTTTCCAATGTATCCAGTAGCATTCTTTCTTCCAACGTTATCTGCTGCCCAAAATTTGAAGTTGTTGAAGCCTTTAGATCGTACGATTGGTAACCAAATTATTGGGACTGTTCTTGTCCTGCTGCATACTTGTCGAATTTAATTGGAATTGACCGAACTTAAGTTAATTAAGAAAAGCCTAATGGTATTTTAGAAATCTGTAGGTAACTTAATAAATCAAAAAAACATTTAGATAAATCTATGTATAAAGAATTACTGATTAAAAAGTTTGAAAAAAAGGAGAACACACAAATTACTTAAAGAAAATGGACGAAGCCATGTTGTGAAGAAATACTTGTTGTCAGTTTTGAATAATATCAAAAACGTACTTTGGTACATTCTTAGAAACTGATTTGGAGTTTCATTTTTTTTTTAAAAAAAAAAAAGATTAAGGATTAAATATTTTTGTTTAACCAATAACGGTCTTTAAAAGAGGTTTGATTCGAGAAGAATAGTGACATAGTCAGAGAAAGAATCCCCTTTTTTGGAACTTACAGCAAAGATTATCTCAATCCCATAACTTAATTAGTTTTCAACTCATCAAAAAGTTGATGGATTATGTATAGATGTTCGTAATACGCAGCGGAAGAAAATAACAATTTTAGGTAGATTTTTTATGTTTTAAAATTTATTTACGTGTCAAAGATCGGGTCTAAGACGTACCTGGTGAATAGAGTTTCTTTTTCAGAATTTCTTCGATGTGCAAAGACACTATGCGTATCCACACCGAGACCGATCTTTGCTATCAACTCTTTGATCGATGAAACCCGCGAACAAGTTGAACGAAGAATATTGTGTTGAAATTTTTCTCAAAAATCTCAACTCAAATTAGTAGAACAAGAAACACTTTTCTTGTAATTGTATTTTCTCTCTTGGCTTTGTATTGCACTCTCACTTTCACAAAGTTGGTTTTCTTCTCAAAAGAAATTAAAAAACTTTGCAAATTTTCTCTATCACCCTTTATATAGCATCACCTACAAACCCTTTTCCTATTTGGTTGAGGTAATAATTTACTTAGGGTAAAAATTTATTCCAAAAACAAAAAAAAACTTTAAGGAAATTTGTGGGAAAATTCCGAATTTTCCTTCTTTGAGAAGTGCCGAAAATTTTTGGACTTTTTGAATCCAATTCTAAATTGGATTCTAATTTATAAACTTTAATATTAATATAATATTTTCCTATTGAAAATATTAATCCCATTCCAAATAGGATCAAACTTCAATTACACATTAATAATCCAATTCAAAATTAGATTTATTAACAAGCCTTTATTAATATTATTTTTTATATACATCTAATATGTAAAATAATATTAATTATATATATCACATATATTTCAACCAAGAGATATTATTTAATTTCTATTCCAAATAGAAGCTTCAATTTGTTCACAATATTAATTATAATTATTGTGCTGGCAAAGAATATAATAATTTGGACTAATAACTAAATCTATTTGACTAATTTAATTATCAAATAATAAGTTAATTAATCCTTTAGCAAAGATCAGAACACTCGTTAGTGTGCGACCCCATAGGTTCAATACTAAACCGGTAGTAAATTGATCATATCAATATACTAATCAAGGGTGGCGTCTAGCAACACTCCTTAACGACCGGATAGCATGAAGTATACAATTTACTCTCAAGAACCAGTAGAAGAATAATGTAGTAATTCCTTCTGTCCTTATAGCTCTGGATGTCCCTAGGATATGGTTCAACTGTCAAATCCTAATAGGCGATCAACTATGTGTTCACGTCAAATATAATCGACCATTGAATGACCTAAGAAACTCATTTCTTCTTTCATTCAATTGCCCTGGCCAAGGTCTTAGTTTGGTCGTTTATAATTCACGACAACATGGAGCTTAAACTCATTACCGAGAGTTGACAGATTCCGTCTTGATCAATCACTAATTCTACAAGTGTTCAATCGTACCCAATATCCTTTCAACTATCGCCCTAGGTCCATAGGTGTCTAGTATCAAAGCACAATGAATAACTTGTCAATTACTATGACGATCTCAAGTCAAAGGAAACGGTTACATCACATTCTTCAAGAAAATATCCTATTGACAGTTATGGTAATTCTAACCATTAGGAATTATCCATTGAGTCGGTTCAATGATCATATCTCTATATGCATCATCTATCTATGTGATTTAGTTAATGAGATCAACTAATCTTTATCCGATAAAGACAATCACATAAATATTGATCTAACCGGATTACTAATGTCCAAATTAATAATCCTGCAATCAAGAACAAATTTAAATAAAATTGTAAGAGACTTTGCTCTCATTATCATGATCTCTATCACGATGACAAATCTTAAAATTTAATCAAGGACCTTATCAAATTAATCAAATACTTAATAATAATGATAAAAGAATATCAAATGCCATAAATTTTATATCAAATGACATTCAAAAAAATATGTTCAAGTTATCAAATATGATATTGGATCTAGGGCATATCTACTATATCCCTCACAATCTCCCACTTGCACTAGAGCCAATCGCTCTTGTATTTCATCCCTAATTTTCACTTGTGCTTGTAACTCCTTTGCGCCAAGAGCTTTAGTGAATGGGTCTGCAGCATTTTCCTTTCCATCAACCTTTTGAATCTCAACGTCTCCACGTTCAATGATCTCTCTTATCAAGTGATACCTTCGCAGAACGTGTTTGGACTTTTGGTGTGATCTTGGTTCTTTTGCTTGAGCAATGGCTCCAGTATGTCACAGAACAATGGAACCGCACCTTCTATTGAAGGAACCACACCAAGTTCAATTAAGAACTTTTCATCCATACAGCTTCCTTAGCAGCTTCACTAGTTGCAATATATTCTGCTTCAGTCACTGAATCAGCTACTGTAGCTTGTTTGGAAATTTTCCAACTCACTGCACCACCATTTAAGGTGAATACATAACCAGAAATAGATTTGCTATCATCCTTATCTGAAGAGAAACTTGCATCAGTATAACCTTCAAGTTTCAACTCAGAATCCCCATAGATGAGGAATTGGTCTTTAGTCCTTCTTAAGTACTTAAGAATGGTCTTCACCACCTTCGAATGTTCCTCACCAGGATTTACCTGATATCGGCTAGTCACTCCAAGTGCATAAGCCACATCAGGATGTGTACATGTCATGGTATACATGATAGCTCCCACTGCACTAGCGTATGGGATCCTACTCATGCGTTCTCTCTCTTCAGGTGTTTTAGGACAATCCTCCCTACTGAGAGAAATTCCAGTGCCTATCGGTAGATATCCTCTTTTGGAATTATCCATGTTATACCTCTTTAAGATAGTATCAATGTACAAAGACTGGGAAAGCCCAAGCAACTTCCTAGATCTATCTCTATAGATCTTTATTCCTAATATGTAAGCTGTTTCTCCCAAGTCTTTCATGGAAAACTGTTCAGATATCCAAATCTTGGTATTTTGCAATGCCGGTACGTCATTACCTATGAGCAATATATCATCAATATACAACACTAAAAAAAATTGTGCTCCCACTAACCTTTTTGTACACACAAGGTTCTTCAACTTTGGTCTCATGATCTTTATATTGTGTTGGTTCACTAGTTTCTTGATCTTCATCAAGTTCTATTTCTTCATTATAATTTCCTTCTAAAAGGAATTCCCTTTCCAAAAAGTTTGCTCCTCTAGCCACAAATACTTTATGGTCAGATGGGTGATAGAAATAATATCCCCTTGTTTCATTGGGATACCCTATGAACCTACACTTATTGAGTCAAGTTTATCAGATTGTAGTCTCTGAACATAAGCTGGACAACCCCAAACCTTAATATGTTTAAGGTTAGGCTTACATCCTTTCCATATCTCATATGGTGTTGTAGAGACTGACTTAGTGGGAACTTTATTAAGTAAGTATGTTGCTGCTTCCAAAGCATGTCCCCATAAATTTATTGGAAGATCAGTGAACCCCATCATAGATCTCACCATATCTAATAAGGTTCTATTTCTCCTTTCAGAAACACCATTGTGTTGTGGTGTTCCTGGAGGTGTCCACTGTGAGAGAATCCCATTCTCTTTGAGATATCTCCTAAAATCTTCACTAAGATATTCTCCACCTCGATCAGACCTTAGTACTTTGATACTTTTATTAGTCTGCTTCTCATCTTCACTACAGAATCTTTTGAACATTTCAAAAGATTCAGACTTGTGTTTCATAAGATATACAAATCCATATCTTGACATATCATCAGTGAAGGTGATGAAGTAAGAATATCCACCTCTAGCTTGAATTTTCATGGGCCCACAAACATCTGCATGAATTAGTCTCAATAATTCAGAAGCTCTTTCTCTACTTCCAGTAAATGGAGATTTGGTCATTTTTCCTTTGAGACAAGATTCACAAGTTGGATATGATTCAAAATCATACTTGTTAAGGTACCCTTCCTTGTACAACTTGTTAATTCTTTTCTCTCCAATATGACCAAGCCTACAATGCCAAAGGTATGTTTGATTTACATGATCATCTCTTTTCCTCTTAAGACTTAAACATGCATAATCGAATTAGCATTCACACTATGTAAGACATAAACATCATGTTGGAGATAGTCATTCACATATAAATTATCACTATAATAAATAGAGCAAATACCATTGCCTATATTAATGCGAAAACCACGTTTGTCTAACATAGAACTTGAAATTATATTTGAAACAAAGTTAGGAACGTAATAACAATCATCCAACATAAGCACTTTGCCCGTAGGCATTATTAAAGAAATTGATCCTATAGCTACGGCCGCAACTTTTGCACCATTTCCAACTTGTAGATTAATTTCTTCTTTCTTCAACTTTCTACTTATCTGGAACCCCTACAACATCTTGCAGATGTTATAACCACTGCCAGTATCTAATACCCATAATGAAGAATTAGTAGTAGTTAAAGAAACCTTGAAAATATTTTTCATTAAAGTCTTACCTTGTTTTTTGTCCTTTAAAGTTTCAAGATACTCTTTGCAATTTCTCTTCCAATGTCCTATTTCTTACAATGGAAACGTACAGCATCAGATTGGTCAGCTTTGCCTTCTTTGCCTTTGGGTTTGGTCACACCACCCTTGGGCGCAGTAGGCTTTTTCTTGGGTTTACTTTTACCTTTACCCTTCTTCTTAGAAGAGTTTCCAACCAACATGATAGTTTCTTTCTTCTCCTCAGATGCAAGTTGATTCTCATAATCAATCAACATGTTAAGCATCTCATGAAGATCACAATCCACTTTATTCATATTAAAATTAATAACAAATTGTGAAAATGATTCTGATAGTGACTGCAAGATCAAACCTTGAGAAAGCTCTTTACCCAGTTTGCACCCCAACTTCTCAAGTTCTTCAATAAGATCAATAATATGATTGACATAGGGTCCAACTGGTGAGTTTCCAGTCAATTCGGATCTAAATAAAAGCCTTAGATAGTTAGTATCTACCTGTCCTACATTGTGTACCAAACATCTTCTTAAGATGTTCAATGATTGCAGTTGGATCCATATCCTGATGTTTCCTCTGTAGTTCAGAATTCATAGAACCGAGAATGATGCATTTGGTAGTAAGATATTCTTCCAAGTATTTCTGATAAATCTTGGTAGATCATCATCATTTTCATCTGGGACTTCATTGGTAGGCTTATCGATCACATCAATAAGCTTTTCATGCATGAGAACAATTCTTAAGTTTCTGTACCAATCATCAAAGTTTGGTCCTACCAACTTCTTCGTCTCAAGTATTCCACGCAGTGATATAGCAGACATATTGAGAAATCTAAAATATAGAAAAGAAAAAGCAGTAATATAAGAACATATATCATAAAGACATGGACTTTTATCTAAATGATATTTTCATTAATTATTTTAAACTATTTACCCTCATTATAGTTTACGAAATCTTTATTTCTTTTAGTGGAGTAAAGGAATCCTTTAACAATATGTATGAGCCCCTAGGAAATCAAGTCGTTTCTCACATATATTTTAAAGGTAGGTACTCTTACCAATTGTATCCACATACAATTTCCTTAAATAGCTCTATGTCAAATAGTCCCCTGGTAGTCAGGTCGATCCTATTGGCATAGTTGAGTTCAACCATCATGATAGCAAAGAACTTATTAAATATTATACTCCCCCGGGTAGTCCAGGCGTCTAGTGTAAAATTGAATAATTCTTTCAATCCATACATCTAATGCAATAAATAATTTTGACATATTCTCGAATTATAAGTCTCCTGGTAGTCAGGCCGCTCCTTATAAACAAGAAATAAGTAAACTTAATTACCTTGATGGATAGCTCTATAATAAAATATCTTATATTTTATTATTTAAGAACTCAAATTTTAGTAAGAGGGAATTGTTACAAAAACAATTTTTAATAACACGAAGATCGAATCTTTTATAGCATGTAAATTTAGTTCAAGTTGTCTACATGCTTAGTCCTAAATTAATTTACATCACATGTAATAAATAATTCAAAATTATGTAATGAACAAGCACATGACATAAAACAAAATTCAACATCCTCTAACATATTTATCTTATATATCACATAAAAAGAATTCATGCTAGAATAACAACAACAACAACAACCCAGTATAATCCCACTTAGTGGGGTCTGGGAAGGGTAGTATGTACGCAGACCTTACCCCTACCCTGGGGTAGAGAGGCTGTTTCCAAATAGACCATCGGCATCCTTCCCTCCAAGAACTTCCCACCTTGCTCTTTGGGAGACTCGAACTCACAACCTCTCGGTTGGAAGTGGAGGTTGCTTACCATCAGAGCAATAACACTAGAATATTATTATTAATTAACATCTCATGAACTAATAACAATTAAATAAATAATAGAATTATGTAACCTATTATAGATTCCCATTGTATCTAATACAAAATTTCAAATTCAAGTTATGAACTATCTCAATAGTTATGAATGCATATATTATCCACAATAAAATAATATCAATCATTCAAACGATTTGACTATTGCACAAGGTACATCTATTATGTTTTGAACTCTTCAGATACAATATTAAAATATTTCGTAAATAAATTTTAGACACAATAAACTACGGCTCTGATACCACTGATGGATTGCGTATAGATGTTCGTAACACGCAGCGGAAGACAATAACAATCATAGGTAGATTTTTCATGTTTTAAAATTTATTTACGTGTCAAAGATCGGATCTAAGACGTACCTGGAGAAGAGTTTCTTTTTCAGAATTTCTTCGATAGTGCGAAGACTCTATGCGTATCCACACCGAGACCGATCCTTGCTATCAACTCTTTGATCGATGAAACCCGCGAACAAATTGAACGTAGAATATTATGTTGAAATTTTTCTCAAAAATCTCAACTCAAATTAGTAGAACAAGAAATACTTTTCTTGTAATTGTATTTTCTCTCTTAGCTTTGTATTGCACTCTCACTTTCACAAAGTGGGTTTTCTTCTCAAGAGAAACTAAAAAAACTTTGCAAATTTTCTCCATCACCCTTTATATAGTATCACCTACAAACCATTTTCCTATTTGGTTGAGGTAATAATTTACTTAGGGTAAAAGTTTATTCCAAAAATAAACTTTAAGGAATTTTGTGGGAAAATTCCGAATTTTCCTTCTTTGAGAAGTGCCGAAAATTTTTGGACTTATTGAATCCAATTCTAAATTGGATTCTAATTTATAAACTTTTATATTAATATAATATTTTCCTATTGAAAATATTAATCACATTCCAAATAGGATCAAACTTCAATTACACATTAATAACCCAATTCAAAATTAGATTTATTAACAAGCCTTTATTAATATTATTTTTTATATACATCTAATATGTAAAATAATATTAATTATATATATCACATATATTTCAACCAAGAGATATTATTTAATTTCTATTCCAAATAAAAACTTCAATTTGTTCACAATATTAATTATAATCTTTGTGCTAGCAAAGAATATAATAATATTTCATTTGGACTAATAACTAATTTATTTGACTAATTAAATTCTTTAATTTAATTATCAAATAATAAGTTAATTAATCCTTTAGCAAAGATCAGAACACTCGTTAGTGTGCGACCCCATAGGTTCAATACTAAACTGGTAGTAAATTGATCATATCAATATACTAATCAAGGGTGGCATCTAGCAACACTCCTTAACGACCGAATATCATGAAGTATACAATTTACTCTCAAGAACCAGTAGAAGAATAATGTAGTAATTCCTTCTGTCCTTATAGCTCTGGATGTCCCTAGGATATGGTTCAACTGTCAAATCCTAATAGGCGATCAACTATGTGTTCACGTCAAATATAATCGACCATTAAATGACCTAAGAAACTCATTTCTTCTTTCATTCAATTGCCCTGACCAAGGTCTTAGTTTGGTCGTTTATAATTCACGACAACATGGAGCTTAAACTCATTACCAAGAGTTGATAGTTTCCATCTTGATCAATCACTAATTCTACAAGTGTTCAATCGTACCCAATATCCTTTCAACTATCCCCTAGGGTCATAGGTGTCTAGTATCAAAGCACAATGAATAACTTGTCAATTACTATGACGATCTCAAGTCAAATGAAACGGTTACATCATATTCTTCAAGAAATATCATATTGATAGTTATGGTAATTCTAACCATTAGAAATTATCCAATGAGTCTGTTCAATGATCATATCTCTATATGCATCATCTATCTATGTGATTTAGTTAATGAGATCAACTAATCTTTATCCGATAAAGACAATCACATAAATATTGATCTAACTAGATTACTAATGTCCAAATTAATAATCCTAAAATCAAGAACAAATTTAGATTAAATTGTAAGAGACTTTGCTCTCATTATCATGATCTCTATCACGATGACAAATCTCAAAATTTAATCAAGGACCTTATCAAATTAATCAAACAATTAATAATAATGATAAAAGAATATTAAATGCCATAAATTTTATATCAAATGACATTCACAAAAATATGTTCAAGTTATCAAATATGATATTAGATCTAGGGCATATCTACTATATCCCTAACAAAAGCTACTCTAAAATCTTTCCAGTTCTGAAAATAAGTGGCTTCTAAACTACCCCAGACAATTAATATATAATGTATATCTAACTTAAGTTGTCACAAAAAAAATAATAAAAAAATGGCAAACACAAATAATGTAATAAATTAGTGAGTTGATAAACAAATCATAATGAAAGCAAAAATAAAACCATCATGATAAAGAAAGGAGTATTTGCTGCTTCCTCTCGCTCATCTCTAGCTATTTGTCCGGATGTAATTCGTGAGAGCGAGAGGTATGAATAAAGGAGGAGATGCAAATGCTGGTTCTAAACGGCGGCATTGAGTCCCAATGTGGGACTCCTCACGGCTCCACAGGTCATGCAAGACAAAGAAAAGCAAAGAGAAAATAGGTTAAAGAGGAACATCTGCCTCTTAACGAACACATAAAATATAGGAGAAAGACAACAAATAAATCATACTAACTTGTATGAGAGCTAATATCTTTACATGCCGTAGTAATCGAAACATAGGAGAAAGCTCTAACTTTGCTAGGAGAAATTAGTTCTTAATTAATGTGACTTGAACTAACTAAATAAATTAAAAGGGACACATCCTACACTATTTTAAGTCATTTTATGTCGATCAAAGATGACAATACCTAAATCAAGTCTCAAAAGCACAATCATTAGGTTCTCAAAATAAACGAGTATTCCCAATTAGTTAAAGATTATCTCAAACACGCATTTTTTTAAAAAGAAAACTAGGGGTCGGCGTGATATCTAAGCCCTTAAATAAAGAAAAAAAACCTAACATCATGTTTTCATATCTTTTTTAGCGGTGAAAGAAGTCATATTAAATATATGAGCAAGTTATGCGGTACCATGCTTATATTATATAAGTAGGTGAAACTAACAGAATCAAAATCCAACGCTTATATAATAAAACATGGGTCAGATCAATTTTACATCCTAAAGGTATATTCAAGCTAAGCATGAGAATGGTCATCTCTCACCGTTATTATCTCCATAACGCCAAAATGAGATAATAAGCTATGCTTTTCTACTACGGTGTTTAAACACAAAAATAAAGAAATAAAAATTAGTCAAGAATAAAATTCAAAAGTATTGATGCATGATGTTTGTCAGATATAACATTCTAAAGAACATTATTTTTATTGTATAGAACACCATCACTTCTTCAAACAGTCGAGAATACAATAGCAAATAGCATGGTTTAGTGAGTAAAGTTTTAACACAGCCAATTTGGATACAAACGTGACTTAAAGTGTGGACAAGTTCCTTATCCGTGAAGGTCTTCTTAAGAGCATGTAAATTATTTACGATTTTTGAAAATCGTTCAAACATCTCATCGACCTTTTCGCCTTTCTTCATGTGAAACAATTCATATGCATGGGTTAGGAAATCAATTTTGGCTTCCCTTACCTGGTCCGTACCTTCGTACGTAATTTCCAGCTTGTTCCACATTTGCTTCGCCGTTGTGCAACAAGATACCTTCCTGTAATCATCAGCATTTACAGCACAATATAATAAATTAATAGCTTTAGCATTATTTTGCACCTTTCGGATATCATCCGCATCATATTCATCTTCGGACTTTGGGACCCATTCATTTTCAGCCTTCTTGGTTGGATTTTTGTTCTCCATTCATTATGACCTTCCAAAGATGAAAACTATTTGATTGTACAAATATTCTCATCCTCTCCTTCCAGTATGTATAATTTGTACCATCGAATAGCGGTGGTCGGGTGGAGCATTGTCCTTCACCTATTCCTGCAAAAGAATCACGAGTAGAAGCCATGGATGTTTCTCTCAAACGGTTAAGTCTTCAGAGAGTTGGGCTCTGATACCAATTGTTAGATAATACGCTTAACGCTAGAGGGGGGTGAATAGCGTTATAGAAAAAATTAGCGTAAACTTGCGGAATTTAAAAATTGCAGGAAATAAATAAGTGCGATAAGTAAATAATTAGAACAAATGCACTGATGTATCCTGGTTCACCATAACCCGTGGCTAGTCCAATCCCCGAGGGACTCTCTCGAGATTTCCACTAACTTGTTAAACTTACGGGTGCTCAACAAACCGTTACAACTTGAGGACACAAGCCTCAACAACCTTTGCTCGGAGATACAACACACCAAGACTTCAACCAAGGAAACACAAGTTCCTTCTTACAACACAAGGGACTAACACTTCCTTTCAAGTGTACAAAAACACTTAGCACTCAAACCAGACACTCCTTTAAGAGTAGATATGAGTAAAAAGAATACGCTCAAGATCGCAACAACTTTCGACAAGAATTTGGCTCTCAAAAGCTTATGTAATCAATATAAAATGATAAGCAATAAAGTATGCAAGCTTTAGCAATTGTATGATCAGTTGTTGTTTTTAGAAGACTGAATTGAAGCTGTATTTATAGTTGAAAAACTTTGTATTACCGTTGCCTAATTGCCAATTAAGAATTGCTGATTTTACTCTGTGACAATCGATTGTCAAATTACCACAATCGATTGTTTGCCAGTTTTTCCAAAAATCAATCCCAGATTTTACGCATAACAATCGATTATCTAAGATCAATAATCGATTACTGGCAACGTTCAAAAAATCATTTCCAGATTTTACTTAAAACAATCGATTGTCAGAAATCTACAATCGATTACTCAGCAACGTTCAAAAAATCCTTTCCAGATTTTAATTAAAACAATCAATTATAGGAAATCAATAATCGATTACCTGACGGTATTTGAAAACATTTTGGCAACGGTCAGTTATACAATCGATTATATTAAGTTAACAATCGATTATATATCAGTCTTGAAAAATCAATTTAGACACTGCCTCTTGACAATCGATTGTTATAGGTTCACAATCGATTATTTAATAACTTTGAAAAAGTCTGGAAGACACTGCCTCAACACAATCAATTGTCATAAGTTCACAATCGATTATTTTGTGACTTTGAAAAATCTGATGGACACTTTCTCTTCACAATCGATTGTCATTAGCTTCACAATCGATTATTTTGAGCTTTGAAAAACTTTGATGGACACTGCCTCATCACAATCGATTGTCATAAGGTTCACAATCGATTGTCATGCAGATTTGAAAAATCTGATGCTCACTGCCTTAACACAATCGATTGTCATAAGTTCACAATCGATTGTCAAGCAACTGACTTAAACATAATCGATTATCATAAGTACATAATCGATTATCTTAGTCCAGATTTTAGAGGCATGTTTAAAAATTATTTTGACTAAAGTAAATATGCATTATTTAAAATCATTTTGCTCTAAATTAAATATGCATGATTTGTTAAAAATATTTTTATGAGAGAAGCCAAGTCTTGAGTTTAAGTTGTCGGATCAAGATCACAATTAAATACCGACTCATATAAAATTTAATCTCGATCTTTGTCTTGTGCTTGAATCTCGTTATATATCAATTTTGCGCTTGTGCTTGGACTTCATCATGTGTCAATTTGTGCATAGTTTGTCATTCATCAAAACCTACAAATATGAACACACGTTTAGTATAATGCCTTGAGAACGTGTTTCCAACAGTTTTTGGTTTATAGAACTTACCTCCAATCAATCTTCTTTGAAACCCTCTTCAATTTTCCCAAACAGCTCTCAAAATGCCTAATAATGGAGGAAAATATGACTAAGCTCGTGGAGGAAATGTTTAAAAACTATTCTGCCCAACTCTAATTTTTATTCAATGCAATCGCGGCCCCAGGCACGCGATTTCGAATAGCAATTTCCCAAGCCTCCAAAAATGTGCTATGCAAACGCGACCTTTCTGATGCGAACGTGATGCCTTGACTTTTCAATCTACGCGAATGCGGCGAACGCAATGGACAAGTATGATGGGTCCTAGGTCCTCTTACGCGATCGCGAACTTCTTACTGCGAAAGCAAAGTACCAAGAATTCACCTTCCGCGATCACAGACCCCTTATCGCGAACACGTAGAACAAAACTCCAGCCTGCCAAAATCCTTCTATGTGATTGCGGCCCCAAGCTCGCGATGACCAAAATACCCCTACACAACTGCTGCAATTTTTGCAATAACTCAAAGTCCAAATCCTCCCGTTTAGCCACCCGAAATCACCCAGAGATCCCCAGGACCTCAACCAAAAGTACCAACACACCCTAAAACATCATTTAAACTTGTTCCAATCATCAAAACACCTCAAACAACACCAAACCAAACAAATTACATCAAATCAAGCCTAAGTTCTTCTAAAACTCTACCAAACAACGTCCGAATGATCTGAAATATTGCACACACATCCCAAATGACATAACTAAGCTATTGAAACTCTCGGAATTCTATTCCGACTCTCGGATCAAAATCTCACATACCAACCGAAATTCGCCAAAATACTAACTTCATCAATTCAAGCCAAATTTCACACCGGACCTCCAAAATTAATTCCGATCATAATCCTAAGTCATAAATCACCTTACGAAGCTAACCATATCATAAAAATTTCGATTCGGGCTCATATGCTTAGTTAACTATTGGTCAAACCTTCCAAATTCCAAGCTTTCAGCTGAAACTGTTCCTTCAAATTTATTTTGATTAACATGAAACCAAAACCAACGATTTACATAAGTTATAATACACCACATATCAAATCATGCCCGAGAACTGACGATAAAAGTGCAAAAGTTTAAAACGACCGGTCGAATCGTTATACTATGCTTTTCTACTACAATGTTTAAACTCAAAAATAAAGAAATAAAAATTAGTCAAGAATAAAATCCAAAAGTATTTTGATGTAGGATGTTTGTCAGACATAAAATTCTAAAGAACATTATTTTTATTGTATAGAACACCATCACTTCTTCAAACATTCGAGAATACAATAGCAAATAGCATGGTTTAGTGAGTAAAGTTTTAACACAGCCAATTTGGATACAAACGTGACTTAAAGTGTGGATTTTTCACATCACCTCAGTATCAGAAAATATTCTATGCGCATTCCACTATAACAGATAAAACATAAACTTAAGACATGCTTTTTTTAAGCAAATACAATTCCTTTAAGTGAAGAACATGATCAAAAAGTCGGATTTTACCTTTTATGGGGCAGTGAACTTGGGGCTTGCGATGCTTCAGATCTATTCCTCTTTTAACTAAATCGAATTGAACTGACATTGAAAGATTAAACAACACTAAGGTCTTCCAGATATGATAGTCATATCAAATGAACAACTTAGCTTGGAGATTCTTTTAGATACTAAAACTTTATTTTTTAGAGGGATTCCAAGATCGATCTCGGCTGAAACTTTCGAGAGGTATTTATAGGTGCATCCCCAAGTTATAGCTACAGTTTCTGAGTGGGATTTGAAGGGAAAGTTTAGCCATTTGAATTTCAAAAGGAAACAGGAAGAGATGTCATGGGTTGGCTTTGGAATAAAAAATGTAGCTTTCTGGTTCAGATTTTCTGAAGAAATATTGACCGAATTTCCTTATTGATTCAGATTTGCAGAGATTCGGCCTTGACAATTCTTGAACAAGTGAAGATTTGGTTTGATAATTATTTGCCAGTTTGTACCCTTTGCTCGAAATAGGAGAGAGGGAATAAGAAACATATCAACTTATATGAAAATGGTGTAGACAGATCTGTCCATGGCTGAAAGAGGAATTAAACTTTTTTTGCCAAAAAGAAAAAGAGGGGAAGGGTACGATGGGGGTGACTGTTAATAAGGAAAAGAAACTAAGGCAAGGTTTGTTCTTTTGGGCTAAATAGGCTTGTTAAAGTTTAATGAGTGAATTCTGTTGGGCTCAAATTTGTATTGATATTGGGTGGCTTTTATTTGTTGGGCTAATCTTCCTCAAATATACACTATATTTTTCATGAGATATAAGTATTTTATTTTCTCAAAATATAAAGACCTATACTTTTGTTAGAGTTTATATTGTACAAAAAAAATATGTGCATTTTCTAGTAAAAAGAATCCATGTACGAATATTAAAAATTTTATTACGTAATGAATTAGTTTTTTTTATTTAAAGAAAGTACATTACCAATTAAAATTTTTAAGAACAGGTTTCAAGAGAAAAATATAGGGGGAAAAGTCATAAAAAGTACTAGGAACATTTTTATTAAGGAAATAAACGCATTAGGTGCCTGATTATGGGTACATGATTTAATGGTGTCTATTACAAATACAATTATTTAGTTGTGGCGTATGTAAAATAGTTATTTCGCTATGTTTATGGAAATTTCCTTAAATTTCTCATATTTATTTATTAGCTATTTAAGAGTAGGCCAATGAAAGAAAATGGGTGGTAGGCTTTTTCCTTCTTTATAGTAATTTCTTTGGGCTTCTTTGTATTAATAGCTTGGACTAAAGTTTAACACTTTAAACATAAAAATCTAATACTTATATATTTAATAATATTAATAAACCATTGTTTTAAAAGAAAATTATTGAAAAGCAAGAATTATATAAAATAACTTATCCAAGGTATTAAGATCGAGAAGCGTAAAGAAATTAACTAAAGGAAGAGTATGACAAAATTTTATATCAACAACTGCCCCTCTTTGATCGAAAATAATGAAAGAATTTTCGGGAAACGAATTGATGTGTTAGCTAATTGTGTCCCGGCCAACAAATACGCCCTTGAAAGGATATTTATGGATATTGAAAAATTATAGAATGGAATCATTTGGAAGGAACTTTCTATTTTAAGGTAGACTTACAAGTTGTATATTAAAGTGGACAAGCTTAGATGTCCTATTGAAGGCGGGCATGCTTAAGGAAGGATCGAAATAATTTCCAAATGAAAGGTATTCTATAAGGTTGCGGCCGAACTCCGACTTTCGAGTTGCCTATATATCTCGGGCCTTACGAGAATCAGACCATATATAGTTCGAATGGATGTTGATTTTAAAACTGCTCACTATTAAATTATGGTGTTATGGAGTAGGATTTAACGATTGTTGCGGATCTTAAAAATGCTGCCTCTGTGTCGAATCATAGACAAGCAAGTACCATGATTGAAAGAAAGATGTTTGAAATAAAAATTTGATTATGAATTTTGAGAGTCAAGCCGAGCGGAGTTCGAAGTAGATCTTTAACCTTTGTTGGAGAGTTTGGTATTCCTCCCCAACAAACTGCCCCTGTTCACTGCTAAGATATAGTTCCACATTGCACTATATTCGCAGAGCTTGACAATACTAAGAAAATTCGTTAGGAAATAAGATACAATATGCCATAAAAAATAATCTTATGAAAATAATATTTAGGCGTCAATTTATGAGAAATGCGAATTTATTGGGCAAACATATAAAAATATAATTTTATGGTGATACATTTCATAACCAGTAATGCCAGATGAAAGTTTAGCATATGAAAACAATAATTGTATTTGGCAATAATTTATTAAAGATGATATGTTTCGGCAATGCTTATGCAAGCGAACCACTCGGGTCGAAATAAATTGATGTCCTTTTGAGGAAGGATTAACTTCAATACCCTATTTGAGGGCAGATCGACCGATATATCCGATTTGAAGGCGAATGGACCCGGTATTCCTATTTGAGGACGGATAGACCCAATATATCCTATTTGAGGCCGGATAGACTCGATATATCCTATTTGAGGACGGATAGACCCGATATATCCTATTTGAGGGTGGATGAACCCTGTGAGCATATGATTTTTCAACCTGTTGAGACGACTCCTACATTACTTTCAATTTTAGGATTTTCCTTTTTTATTTTTATTATTATTATTATTATTATTTTAGGACTTAATTTTGGGATTTAATTTGTGTGTATTAGTGTGTTTTCATTAATGCATGCTTAAAATCATTTAGGATTTAAGTTTTTTTGCTAGAATAATTGGTAATTATGGTTATTTTTACAAATATAAAATTCACAAAAAATAAGTAGTATTTCTGGCATTTAATTATTTTGTTCAATTTTAATTTGTTGTATTTTATTATTTGTGTTGCATAAATAGATAATTATTAGGTTGATATAAGTTAATTAGGAGTTTTAAAATATAATTAGGAATTAAATATAAAAAAACAACAAAAAACAAAATATATAACCACCCAGGCTGGCCACAATTTGGCCAGACCTGGGTGGCCCAAACCCTTTTACCTTGTAAAAACACCCATGCCCAGCCCAATAAGAGGGTCCCCGACCCAGTCCACACACAGTCTTTCAAAACGACACCGTTTTGAAGGCCACTCATCTCACCCATTAATCTCAGGCCATCCAACAGCCCTGGATCATTCCCAAAACCCTCATATATATGTCCAAACGTCTCTGCATATGCAGAGACCAACATTGCCTTCCTCGTACAAACACCGCCGATTGTAACACCATCCCTTCACCGCCATAAGACCGCGTTGACCACCCATCAACCACCCTAACGCCGTCGCTGGAAATCGTCTCACGGCGGTGGCCAGTCACCAAATCGCCCCAAATTTACACCAGCGGACTACCACGACCCCCTCTTTCATGTCCTGTGGTTGGCTTCCTTAGAACAAATCCCTATCTTTTCGAATATTCAAAAGAAGGATCGCCGGAACCATCGTCTTCGACTACCCAAGCCCAAACCAACCTAAAACTACACCCCTCAACCACCTCCCCTTCTTCTTTCACAACCATCCAAGCCATATCCTTCAAATCCCAGCAAACCGGCTCAAATATTAAATCGAAGTTTACCCTAAATCCTAAAACCCACCGGAACTTGTTCAAGCTGGCCTCAGATGATCCCTTTCTCTCCCTCTCCCCAACCATACCACCCACAACCCTCGAACCCAACTAATTACAAAGAAAAATCAAATATGAGACCTTACTTGGTCTCAGAATCAACGAACCTCATTCTGAGCCTTTTCCCTCTTCAATACTCAAGGCAAAAAGCCTTAGAGGAGTGCAAGACCTCTCAAAAGTGGTCATAGACTCGTGGAATTGGAACATTTTGAGTTAGAACTGCATGCACAAAAGCTAAGTTCTTTATGCCCTAATTATTGTCAATGCTTGTATCTTGTGTATATTTCCTGCCTCAATTACTTTGTTTTATTTGAATTTTATTTGTTTTCTGTATTTTTCATCTTAAAGTGGTCATTCCTACTTGTTATCCTTCTGGTTACCTTTAGTGTTAGTGATTTGTTGGTCTCATGCTCATCCTTATCTCCTGACTTGTGTTTGTTCATCCCTGAAAACTCTGAATGATTGGTCAAACACTTATCCTTGGTGTTCTTATTTGAAATTCTGGGTGGGTCTCCTTTTAAGATCTTATACCTATCATGGCTCTTGTTTAGTTTACGTTTGTCAGGTTAATTTTTGGGTGAATATTTTAGCTTCGGATATTAGTCTTGTTCTCGTATAACCTGAGTATTTAATCTCCTTTCTTGCTTCTAAGTTTACAGAGTGTTGTAGTTTGGTCATTTTTGTAAATCCTGCATTATTTGATTGGTTTCCTTTCCTGATTGCTTTGTTTCATTGGTTCTGATATAAAAACCTACATGAATGTTCATATGATTCTGATGTTATGATAATTGTTACTGAATAGTCCACATTAAGATGTTTGCTTGAAACCTGAATTATATTGATTAATTCTTAAGCTCTTCAATTGAGCCTGTAGTCCAGACCATGACTTTGGCCCATAACCTGAATGTAATTAACTAGGGTCAGAATTGACCAAACAAATGGAAACCAAGGTTAAAAATCTTAGGTCAATAATTAGGAAAAGGGACAGGGGTACAAAGGGTATTTGAATACAAGGAATCCTGTAATCACTCCTGGAACATTCTAGTGAGGGGTTTAAATATAAAATCTGCCTCAAACTTGAGGCACAAGCCAGAAAATTAAGGACTATTTAGGTAAAACTAAAAATTGGGTAAGGGACTAAAAGGAAAACAAAGGAATTGGTGTTGCCCTAAGACTTCAATTATAAAAGGGAAACCATCTAAACATTTTAAAAGGATTCTTTGGCTGGAATTTGGAGATTTTCGAGCAGATTTTTTTCCTTTAAAGTTCTTAGTGAATTAGAGTATATATATAAGAAAAATATACATATTAGTCTCTTTTATATTCTTCAAAAATCCTTAGTGTTGTTCTACTCTTGTTGAATTTTTGCTTTTCTCAAAACCTTCCTGAATCCCTTGGTGTTTACTGGTCGATTGGTTGTTGCTTGCTTGCTAGTTGCTTCATTTTACTCATAGGCTCAAATTTTGCTGAATTCCAGGTATCCATCTTCACTCAAAAGCTGAGAAATAATGCTTATATGTATTCGAGATTGTGGCTGATAATGAGAAGATAGTACTTTCTTTCAATTCCCTGTTGTAACTGTATTTATTTTCTGGTGTTTGTACTAAACATAAACATGTATTAACTATGGACTATAATGGGACTGTACTTTTAATTTGCTTAACTTCAGTAGATTTTGCAATAGATTGATCTGAAATGAGCTTAGTGTTTGCAATTTGAGTCGTATTAGGAATTCGACAACTGAACATGTGTAATACTCTGAATGATGAGTATTCCAAATTGCTTCTTCAAACATTAAGATTGAAATCTGATACGAAATCATTTTTGGTGTTTTCTTTATGAAATATTATTGGTATATTTTATAATGCTCATGTGTATGGTTTTAATGATTACGGTATAATTAAAACAAAAGGTTGTTGTTATTTTCCAATAAGGAACTCATTAGTCCAACGTCCCTGGGCCCAACTGGAAGGCCCAATACCTGTTAGTTGTATAATAATATACATTCCTGGGCTGGCTGAAAATGAAGCCCAAATCAGCCACAAACGAGGCTAAAAATGCAAGTATTAAATTTCTCAAAGGTGTTACCCATGTATAAATGATTTGGACATTTTAGAAACAAGCATGATAGAAATTTAGTGTGCATTAGGATGTCCTTATAAAATAAAGTGAGCCACGTTAATCTAATCAAACACCATGCGATGGCTCCTTAACTTAATAAAATACATAGAAAATTGGAAGTGATGTTTAGCGAATTTCACGGCCCTCCACGAATTTCTAAAGACGTAGTTGCTATAGGCGCGAATTCATTAATAAAAAATATCTTCCTGAACTCGGGTGCACATTTATGTGACCCAAATCCAAATCTCAATGGAATTGAAATATATCTCAAATTGCGTGCACATTTATGTGACGTGATTCGCGATGTGTCTTGATGACATTGCAAATTTCCTAAAAAATATATTAAAAGCGGTTAATAATCTAAAATTGCATTATAGGTTTGAACATGTATAACAAATTAGAATTTTAGCCACTTATAGTAAGTTTAAGCAACCGTGCTAAAACCACGGGATTCGAGGGTGCCTAACACCTTCCCTCAGGTCAACAAAATTCCTTTCTTAAGAATTTCTGGTTCGCATACTCCAATTGGGCAGTCGAGAATTTCCTCGATTTGGGATTTTAAATAAATCGGTGACTTGGGACACCAAAAGCCAAACCTATCCCAAGTGGCGACTCTTAAATAAATAAATAATCCCATTTCGAATAATGTCACTTTAATTGAAAAAACTCCGTTATACGTTTTATCCTTCGGGGTATCCGTGTAAGAAAAAAGGAGGTGTGACAAACCCAATATATCCTATTTGAGGGAGGATAGATCCAAAATTTCCTATTTAAGGATGGAAAGACCCGATATATCCTATTTGAGGGCGGATGAACCAAAAATATCCTTTTTGAGGGCGGATAGACCCGATATATTCTTTTTTGGGAGGATGGACCCGATATATCCTGTTTGAGGGTCGGACGGACCCAAAATATTATATTTGAGGGTGGATAGACCTGATATATCCTATTTGAGGGCGGACAGACCCCAAATATCCTATGTAAGGGCAGATAGACCCGATATATGGTGATTGATTTTTAAGTACAAAACTTGATGCAGTGCGAAGAGCTTGATACAGTGCAGAGAACTTGATATGGTGCCCATTTTGTAGTGGTAATTCATGGTGCGATGTAAAAATCCCGGTGCAGTAACTTTATAACAGCGAATATCCATGGTGCAGAGAGCTTGATGCAGTGCCTTTATAGAAGCAAATATCCTGCACTCAAAGAAAACTATGAGTTTCAACATATAATTTGCGATAACTTGGCTTGATCCTTTTCATCCTCTTCCAACTTCTGACTTGATGTTGAGCTTCTAAATAGTGTATAACATCATTCAAGAATAGCTAAATTTTAACCCTACATTACTCAAAGAAAGTTATTAGTATAAAAGAAGATCGTTGCCTTGCATCGAACATCAAAGTTTTGGTATTGAATCTACAATTGTATTGCGATGGCATTTCAAACTTGCTGATGCAAAGATGACCAGAATGTAGCTTGAAAATCTGATTTCTGTCTTGCCGAATATTGAAAATCCTTTTGAAAAATCTACCTTGGTTATGACTTTTAGGGAAATAAAATTTGATTATATTGATACCGAATCCATATGGCTGCCTACATATCCCTCTCAAACAAAAATCGGGTCAAAACATAATTCATTAAAGAAAGTCTCAGAAGAAATACAAGAGAGTAGTATTAAGGATGGGCGGGTGGAGAATGGTGCAATATCGCATCATTCTCAATTTTCTTGATCTGCTATGTGTTTTCTTTTCAAAATCTTGGTGCCAATTTTGATGGATCTTCTTTGACAATGATTGTGCTTGCAGTTTAAATTTTGAAATTATTGCTTGGTAAGGTTGTATCTTTATCTTTTCTTGCTTAATCATGCTTTGTATCTTGAATTTGAGCGCTGGAAAATATTCGGTATCATGTCCCTAAATATTTTAATGAAAGGCGCAGTTCTTAGATGGATCAAAGTTCTGAGCTGGATGCTCAGAGATAAATCCTTTCTTCGACTGTAAAAGACCTTTGGCTTTCAATCTTTCAAGTATGTCAATCAACGGCTCATCCAAAGGAGAAAAATAGCAGTGCTTAATTTTTTTTATGTCGAAGGTTGGGTTGTGCTCGGGGAGACTGCTTCTGGAAGTTTTGCTGAAACTTTTACTGGCAATTAGGTTGGAGACGACTGTTGTGTAAGTTGGAAGTGCCATAAGATTGAAAAAATTGGTCATTTTCATGGCATTGTGCTGGTGAATAACAGTCATGACAGGTGAGCTATCTTCTTTCTTTTTGCTTTGCAGGTCTTCAGATATCTCTTGATGGAAGGTTTGGTTAATGGTTTGAGTTGTTGAATATCCCAAAATTCTTCCTTAGTGAATGACACATTCTAGATCGTTTCCAATTCGAATCAAATCAAAGAAATTGCATGCATAAATTGCGAGCAACTTATCAAAATATATGCCTTCTTGAATTTCAATGAAGGTTGAGATCAATTCTCCCTCGGGCAATGGTGGATGTATTTTTTATGCTTCTAATCTCCATCGTATGGCATATTCTTGAAAAGATTCATGCGGCATTTTCTTTACTTAATGCAAATGATCCATGTGTGGATCACGTCCAATGTCGACTCATATTGTTTTACAAAATCGCGAGCCATATCTTCCTATGTACGTCATTTTCTAAAGTCATGTCTGGTGTACCAAGTTAGTGCTAATTCGGACAAACTTTGAGTGAATAATCTCATTCGAATGGCCTTATTATTCCCAATACCGATCAATCTAGTGCAGTAATCCTTTAAATGAGCAACGGGATCTCCAATCCCATTAAAAGTGTTGAACTTTAGCAGCTTGTACCCTGGCGGATGCTCAACATGCTGATGCAAACACAAATCTTCATATCTCAAACTTTGATAACTTCTTGATTGCAACTCTTTTTCAATGGCTTTCCTTGGATTGTGGAATTCATTATCCAAATTATTGTAACTACCTGACTGAATTTCTCTTTCCATTCTTGCATATGGGCACAATACAAATTGCTCTTGCTTGGTTTCCCTAGAAGGAATTGCAGCCGTGGAAGGATGAATATTGGCTATCATCATGGATTGATTGGTAGTATAGTTTAATGGTATTTGTGGAGAGACTGTATAAGTAGGAGTTGGTTAAGGAGATATTGTTAGGCAAATGTTCTGCTTTGAGCTGGAAATAGAAGTAGTATTAGGAAGTAGGTCAAAAGTGTTTTTGAGATTAACCGACATGTTTCTTCGTACCACATTCGCCTTAGTACTATCTGTCTGTGCTTGTAATAGTCCCTTACTAGTACTAAATTCTTCAAATCAGTATGTCATTTTTGCCTCGTTCTTTATGCAGACTCGCACCCAAAAACAGTGTTCAATGCTAGGCAACCTTTAAAGAAAAAATAAAACAATACAAAAAATAAAGTGTTAGCGCATTTGTCATGAAGAAATAAATGCATAAAAATAATATAGTATATGATTAAATAGATTAATCCATGTTATGGTTAAGTAGGAGCCTTAAACCAGAAACGATGGCCGATGTTGCAAAATGGATGGACAAGAATGAATTGTTATCTATAGAGCTCTAACACTCGATTCTTGTTAACATGGAAGCGAATTGATTTCAAATTTTGTGAAAGGTTGACTCATGTCAAACATCAAAGCTTTAGCTCTAGCACACGTTTTTGTCATTTCATGACTCTGGCGTACTTCAAGACATCTCCCGAGTATTTAGGAAGTCTTTGATGACTACTCGATGGCATGATTTTATGTTTAGCATAATCAACATGCGTGCCAAAATCTACCCCAGTTTCTTTCATGAACTTGAGATGGAAATTTTTAGTGAGGCTAGGTCTTATATGGACTGCCTATGTATCCCACCACGGGAATCCAGTCGAACGTTCCAAAATACATAAAGGATAATGTTTCTAAAAATATGACCGAACCCGATGTGGATAGCCTACGTATCCCACCAAAGGAACCAGGTCCGACGTAGTTCATTTACATACAAAGGGGACTCCATGGATTTTCTCTTCAACAAGCTGCATCTACTAGTAGTATTGGTGGAGTACCCATATTGATTGACAAAGTCCTTTACCAGGTCATTCCAACTGAACCATTTCCAACTGTCTTGCTTTGCATACCACATTAATGTTGGTCTTATGATAATATGCTATAATTACATATTTTAGTCGACTATTACACTCTAATTTACTGCACTTTAGTTGAATTTGCGCTTTAATCGCTAGTGTTTTGCACTAATGGCGTATTTTATGCCTTGTAGGAGTGATTTCGAGCTATGTAGATGTTATGGAATGAATTAACGTAATTTAGAGCTTTAAATTTGAGTAAAAGTTCAAGGAATTAAGTCGTGATCGTGTTTGGGCAAAAGATGATAGTTAGAGCGAACGAAGAATCCAGGAGGCATATTGCGCACTGTCTAGTAAAATAGACATAACGTTTTTTTTCAGAACTTCATTTGGGATCTACAATATATGGTTGAAAAGCTAACTCAAAGGGATACAACTTTATGTATTACATTTTTCAAAATTCCAAATGGAACAGGGCAAAAAATTCACCGCAGTTGTCCCGCGGTCCGAGCCACGGTTTGAGGCAGTATCTTCCGCAGTCGTACCGCGATCCACGCCGCGGCCGCGGCAGTCCAGACGTGAAATATTGTCCTTTTTCGTGTAGGAGAAGGTATAATTATTTGGGCCCGACCTATTTGGTATATATACATGGAAGAATGGTATTTTTAGGGGTTGGACATATTTTTGACACATATTTGACCTAAGGAGGCCAAGGCGGAGAATTCTTCAATAAGTTTTTCCTTCCTCTTATTATTTTTCATTATTGTTATGACTTTTGATTATGAATAGCTAATTTGTTATCTAAGGTTTTGGTGAAACCCATTGGGGATGAATTGATTGTTATATTATTATAGTTTTGAGTTAGTTATTAATCTCTATTTGTTCAACTACGTTTTGATTTTGGTTAATTGAAACAATCCTCAATTAGCCGTTTCTATTTATTATGTATCTGCTTGAGAGAGAGTGCATATTTAGGTAGTTGTTTGAACAACATCACTCCCGGAGTATAGACGAGAGTTATAACTGAGGGTTTAGAGGTTGGATTAGAGATAACGATACCTCGGGTGCGATCTAAGTGAACTGTAATGTCAATCTAGCTAGCGTAGCTTGATAGAGTGCGTCTAGTAAATTATCATGATTGCTTGAGAGAGATTTATGATAGCTAGAGAGTTCATGATTGATAGAGGCAACTATGTCAAAGCTATAAGAAATATGCAACTAATAAAATCAACAACGGGGGAAACCATTACCTTAGACCTTTATTCCAATTGTCTACAATTCAAACATAGTTAGTTTTCAACTGTTTATTTATTTTCAGTTTTAGTTGTTAGAAATACCATAAACTGTTAATTACTAAATCTCAATCCTATTGCTATAAATTAATTAAACAATTTTACTTTTTTTTTTGAAAAGAAGAAAATAAATTGTTTAAACCTCTTCTTTTTAAAAATAAAAGATCAAAAGAAAGATATTTTCGTCATGTTGTTCCATAAGATTATGTCATTTCAAAAACTTTATAAAAAAAAGTCATGCTCCTATTTAATTAATTTAAAGCAAATAGTCCACATAATTGGCATGTTGACCCTTCAAATAATGTACATATCTGTGATAAGGTGTCATTCGGGATTGAATTTCCACTTGGACATTTAGGTAAGGTTAACTAATGGATTTAACACACCTCAAGTATTAAATCACCTAAGGTTAAAATGATGCATGCTCTTAAAAAAGATTTTGGTTTAGCTCTATCCTAGGTCGACTAAGAATGGACTGTTTTATTGTCACGACCCTCGTGATGGCGCCAATACACTGTCAGGCCAGTCCGAACAATTAACAACCTTAACCCATGTCATTATGCGGTTCATTATTAGCTAACACCATTGAATTACCAAATCATCATCGTAGAAGTCTGAAATAAGAGTTAAATATGCTGAATTTCAGATAATAATACTACTACATAGCCCATAAAGATCTGATGTCACAAGTCTGAATCTATAATACAGTTTTATCAACCTAATACATGTCAATCTAGGGAATACAAAATAAAAACAAATAGAAGGGAAAAATCTGGGTTGCGGACGCCATGCAGTTACCTCGATGCTCCCTGATATGCGCTGCTCAACAGAAAATCCTCACTCAGCCTCAGATGCACCTGGATCTGCACACAAGATGCAGGGAGTGATGTAAGTACTCCGACCTAGTGAGTAATAAACATAAATAATGGCTAAGAATAAGAAATCATAGAAAAGCGGAGTAATCTATACATAAGTAGTTTTAAACAAGTAATATGAAAGCGATTAACCAATGGAATCGAAATATTGGAATACTACAATAGATAAGCAGATAATGGACAGCCAGATAAAGGAATGCAACACATAGAACGGTACCCTTTAGTACTTGCTGCAGTGTGCAGCCCGATCCATTTATTTATCATTGACGACACTCACTGGGGGTGTGCAGACTCCAGGAGGGGCCCCTTACGGCCCAAGCGCAATATCAAGCCATATCGTGGCACCAACTAGGCCCTCGACCTCATATCAATCTTAATTTAATACTGTTGCGGCGCGCAACCCGATCCCATACTCGGTCTAGAAATCACATAGCCCTCAGGCAATAATAAAATAGTGGTTCTCTGCCAAAAACATCATTCAATATATCTTTTAGTTTTAAAATTCGAGTAAAGATGGCTGAGTTGTAAAATAGTGGAGAACAGTACGATTGAGTTCAAGTAGTAAATCCATACAGTTAGGAAACTCCCAGAAATATTCAAATAGTTGGCACAAAGTCCAATTGTGACATCAATCCTAATAATGATGATAACAAATAGCTAGGTTTCCTTATCTCGCCACAAGTCTATGCATATAAAAAGCACCAAAATCATGGTCCAAATGACCCCTCAAATCCCAATTTTAAAATCTCAAAATCTCAAGCCCTAGTTCTTCCATTTTTGGCTAAATTTCCATGAGTTTCTAGATTGATTCCACAATATAATCACGTTTTTAGTTCATAAAACTTACCTCCAATCAATACTCTTCGAATCCCTCTTCAATTTCTTCCAAAGTGCTCTCAAAATGTTTAATAATGGAGGAAAAATGACTTAAGCTCGCGGAATAAAATGCTTAACACCCTCTGCCCAACTACAGGAATTTCTTCTATGCGAATGCGGTCAAACCCCCGCATTCGCGATGCACAAATATTTCCTTGACCAAAATTACCCTTCGCGAAGGCGAATAACTCCCCATTTTAACATGGGTCAAACTAGAGTATAACCTAGTTTGAACGCGAATGCGAATAACTCACCATCTTACACGAATGAGACTCCACTTATGCGAACGCGATGAACAAAAATCACTGGACCCAACTCCTTCTACGCGAACGCGCACATCCTTGTGCGAACGCGGAACACCAGATCCCAGAACTATTCGAACGCGAACCTCTGGCCGCAAACGCGAAGAGCAAGTCCACCCAAATTCTTTCTATGCAAACGCGGGGGACCTCCCGTGATCGTGAAGCATTAAAAACCTGCAACTGCTGAGATGAAAAATCTGCAACTCCAAAGTGCCAAACATGGTCCGATTGACCATCCGAAACTCACCCGAGCCCCCCTCCCCCCCGAAACCTCAACCAAAATTACCAACACATCCTAAAACCGTATTCCAACTTGTTCCAATCATCGAAACATCTCAAACAACATCAAAACCATCAAATTACATCAAATTTAAGCCTAAGTTCTTCTAAAACCTCTGAAATACGCATTTGATAAAAAACCCAACCAAATCACCTCCGAATGACATGAAATTTTCCACACACATCCCAAATCACATAATGAATCTACATCAGACCTCCAAAATCACATCCGATCACACTCTTAAGTCACAAATCATCCCCCGAAGCTAACCAAACCATCGGAATTCACATCCGAGCCCTCTAGCTCATAAGTCAATATCCGGCTAACTTTTCCAACTTAAGCCTCTTAAAAGAGACTAAGTGTTTCATTTCTTACCAAATATACTCCGAAATCAGGCCAATCAGCTTGACTACATATAAACACAGATAACGAAGCATAAAGAAGCAGAAATGGGAAAATGGAACGGTAACACATATGACGACAGGTAGGGTCGTCACATCTATACTAGTCTTCTCCCAAGCAGACAACTTGAGAGTGGAAAGCCCGTGATTGTCGACTGAACCGAGGATAAACTTACCCACGAACTTTTCCATAAAAGGTATTTTTTGAAAAGTACACGACCGCAAACCACGTAGCTGCTAGGTGTGTGCTTTGTGTGTATTTTTCCAGAAGTGAAGGAAGTGAAACGGAATGATAATTTATATAAAGCAATAAGAACAGATAAATAATTCATAAAATACAGCTTATCATATAAAGGCAGTTCAAATAAGGATTATAACAATAAAAAAATACACAAATTAATTTTTCTTATTAACCTAAGTTTGTTATAGTTTAGAACCTAGAATCCCTAGCAGAGTTGCCATGCTGTTATATCTCATTTTAACACCGGTCAAACTAGAGTATAACCTATTGGAAATCTTGAGGTTTAATAATTAAAAGAGTCGCCACCTAATTATTTCAACAGTGCATTAGGACGCCAATTTTAGCTAAATAATGCTTAAACTTAACTCTGTTTTATGGTGTGCTTAACTCAAGAGTATAGGTAAGGGTTCTAATTAATCCTATAGGGAAGGTTATTAAAGCCCCTTACATGATCTGTTGACTATGGTTAACCGACCGAAATTAGGTTAATTAAGAAAAGCATAATGGTATTTTAGAAATCTTTAGGTAACTTAATAATTCAACAAAACATTTAAATAAATCTATGTATAAAGAATTATTGATTAAAATGTCTGAAAAAAAGGAGAATATGCAAATTACTTAAAGAAAATGGACGAGGCCATGTTGTGAAGTTACTTATTGCCGATTTTGAAAAATGTCAAATACGTACTTTGGTACATTCTTAGAAACTGATTTTGAGTTTCATTTTTTAAAAGGTTAAGGATTAAGTATTTTTGTTTAACCAACAACGGTTTTAAAAGAGGTTTGATTCGAGAAGAATAGCGACATAGTTAGAGAAAGAATCCTCTTTTTTTGAACTTACACCAAAGATTATCTCAATCCCATAACTTAATTAGTTTTCAACTCATCAAAAAGCTACTCTAAAATCTTTCCAGTTCTAAAAATAAGTGGCTTCTAAACTAGCCCAGACAATTAATATCTAATGTATATCTAACTTAAGTTGTCATGAAATAAAATAAAATAAGCAAACACAAATAATGTAATAAATTAGTGAGTTGATAAACAAATCATAATGAAAATAAAAATGAAACCATCATGATAACGAAAGAAGTATCTGTTGCTTCCTCTCGCTCATCTCTAGCTATTTGTCCGGATGTAATTCGTGAGAGCGAGAGGTATGAATAAAGGAGGAGATGCAAATGCTGGTTCTAAACGGCGGCATTGAGTCCCAATGTGGGACTCCTCACGGCTCCACAGGTCATGCAAGACAAAGAAAAGCAAAGAGAAAATAGGTTAAAGAGGAACATCTGCCTCTTAACGAACACATAAAATATAGGAGAAAGACAACAAATAAATCATACTAACTTGTATGAGAGCTAATATCTTTACATGCCGTAGTAATCGAAACATAGGAGAAAGCTCTAACTTTGCTAGGAGAAATTAGTTCTTAATTAATGTGACTTGAACTAACTAAATAAATTAAAAGGGACACATCCTACACTATTTTAAGTCATTTTATGTCGATCAAAGATGACAATACCTAAATCAAGTCTCAAAAGCACAATCATTAGGTTCTCAAAATAAACGAGTATTCCCAATTAGTTAAAGATTATCTCAAACACGCATTTTTTTAAAAAGAAAACTAGGGGTCGGCGTGATATCTAAGCCCTTAAATAAAGAAAAAAAACCTAACATCATGTTTTCATATCTTTTTTAGCGGTGAAAGAAGTCATATTAGATATATGAGCAAGTTATGCGTTACCATGCTTATATTATATAAGTAGGTGAAACTAACAGAATCCAAATCCAATGCTTCTATTATGTCGGATCAATTTTACATCCTAAAGGTATATTCAAGCTAAGCATGAAAATGGTAATCTCCCATCGTTATAATCTCCATAATGCCAAAATATTCCATAATAAGCTATGTGCCACGATCCAAACCACGCTCCGATTGTGATGGTGCCTCTTGTGGGGACAAGGCCAGCCAACTAAGTCCAATTCATCCTTTTAAACCAATTGAACAATTCATAAGCAGATTAAAAATGATTTAATAATAATAATTAGCGGAAGTACAACCCGACACAACCCAAACTGGGATGTCACAAGTCACGAGCATTTATTAGAGTGTGAATACAGTTCTACAAGGTCTAAAAATACATGGAACATGAATAATGAACAAAAGAGAGAGAAACGATGCTGCGAACGCTGGCAGTCACCTAGCTAAACTCCTATAGCTCAACCTCCAATCAGTCAAAATCCGCTACCGGATGAATAAATTCCTGCATCTGCACACGAGATGGAGAGAATAAAGTGAGTACTCCAACTCAATGAGTAATAAAAGTAAATAAAAACTGAGTAGTAAGAAATCACGTAAAGCAAATTATCATGCTGTATAGAAGCAATGTAAAACCCTGAGAAAAGCAATGAAGTAGTGAAATCTTTAGAAAAACATGTTAACCCAATTTAAACTTCTTTTGGAAATGCCCTTTTTAAGCAGTTATGCAAATGAATGCAAACAATTTACGCTGATAAGCATAGAGATTCGCCCCGCGGGCGCAACACTCACTCAACAGAAGATGTCAGGCAATCAGATAGATATCACATGAAATAGCACAACAACAGATAATGTCAAACAAATAAACAAGTAAACATATAAAACAGTACCGGTACCGCTGTGGCATGTAGCCCGATTCATATACCACTGCAGCGTGCAACCCGATCCATTTATCATCGACGGCGCTCACTAGGAGTGTGCACACAATAGAAGGGGCCCCTTACGACCCAAGCGCAATATCAAGCCATCTCGTGGCATTAAATCTAGGCTTTCGGCTTCATATCATTATATATATATATATATATATATATATATATATATATATATATATATATATATATATATATATATATATATATATATATATATTCGATTCAAAAGTACCTCACAATACAGGCACTCGGCCTTACTTAGTAAACAAAAATCACATAAGCCACTCGGACAACAATAAACATGATGCTCAGCCAAAGAATTATTTAGAATATCATTTCAAGTGTTAAAGCAGAGTAAACTTGGCTGAGTTTTTAAAAACAGTGGAAAATACATTACCGATTTCAAGTATAAAATCAAAACAGTGAGAAAATATCAACAATCATCCCCGAAGGGATTCAAATAATTGGCACGAAACCCAAATATGGCAATCAGCCCAAGTCATGATGATAACAAATAAGTTTCAGTCAAATACACGGTAAAATCATCAATCAGGATGGACCAAGTCTCAATCCCCAACGGTGCTCTACCCCACGCTCGCTATCTGGCGTGCAAGTTACCTCAATATAGCACTAAGATGTGCAATCCGGGGTCTCAAACCCTCAGAACATCATTTACAATCGTTACTCGCCTAGAACACGGCGAAATCTCTAGCTCGCGACACCTTTGCCCCTCAAGTCGGCCTCCATGCGCGTCGAATCTATCCAAAATCAGAGCGAATGCATCACAATATGCTAAGGGAACAAAACACAAGCGAAAACAATCAATAACGGGCACAAATCCCGAAATTACCAAAACCCGTTCAGGGCCCACTTTTCAAAACTCAAAATTTTTTACATCAACGAATTTCTTATCTTGCCACGAGTCTATACATATAAAGAATACCAAAATCGGAGTCCAAATGACCCCTCAAATCCCAATATTAAAATCTCAAAATCCCAAGCCCTAGTTCATCCAATTTTAACTAAGTTTCCATGAATTTCTAGGTAAATTCCACAATATAATCACGTTTTTATTAGATAATACGCTTAACGCTAGAGGGGAGGGGTGAATAGCGTTATAATAAAAATTAGCGTAAACTTGCGGAATCTAAAATTGCAGGAAATAAATAAGTGCGATAAGTAAATAAATTAGAACAAACGCACCGATGTATCCTGGTTCACCACAACCCGTGGCTAGTCCAGTCCCCGAGAGACTCTCTCGAGATTTCCACTAACTTGTTAAGCTTACGGGTGCTCAACAAACCGTTACAACTTGAGGACACAAGCCTCAACAACCTTTGCTCGGAGATACAACACTCCAAGACTTCAACCAAGGAAACACAAGTTCCTTCTTACAACACAAGGGACTAACACTTCCCTTCAAGTGTACAAAAACACTTAGCACTCAAACAAGACACTCCTTTAAGAGTAGATATGAGTAAAAAGAATACGCTCAAGATCGCAGCAACTTTCGACAAGAATTTGGCTCTCAAAAGCTTATGTAATGAATATAAAATGATAAGCAATAAAGTATGCAAGCTTTAGCAATTGTATGATCAGTTGTTGTTTTTAGAAGACTGAATTGAAGCTGTATTTATAGTTGAAAAACTTTGTATTACCGTTGCCTAATTGCCAATTAAGAATTGCTGATTTTACTCTATGACAATCGATTGTCAAATTACCACAATCGATTGTTTGCCAGTTCTTCCAAAAATCAATCCCAGATTTTACGCATAACAATCGATTATCTAAGATTAATAATCGATTACTGGCAACGTTCAAAAAATCATTTCCAGATTTTACTTAAAACAATCGATTGTCAGAAACCTACAATTGATTACTCAGCAACGTTCAAAAAATCCTTTCCAGATTTTAATTAAAACAATCGATTATAGGAAATCAATAATCGATTACCTGACGGTATTTGAAAACATTTTGGCAACGGTCAGTTATACAATCGATTATATTTAGTTAACAATCGATTATATATCAGTCTTGAAAAATCAATTAAGACACTGCCTCTTGACAATCGATTGTTATAGGTTCACAATCGATTATTTAATAACTTTAAAAAAGTCTAGAAGACACTGCCTCAACACAATCGATTGTCATAAGTTCACAATCGATTATTTTGTGACTTTGAAAAATCTGATGGACACTGTCTCTTCACAATCGATTGTCATTAGCTTCACAATCGATTATTTTGAGCTTTGAAAAACTTTGATGGACACCCTCATCACAATCGATTGTCATAAGGTTCACAATCGATTGTCATGCAGATTTGAAAAATCTGATGCTCACTGCCTTAACACAATCGATTGTCATAAGTTCACAATCGATTGTCAAGCAGCTGACTTAAACATAATCGATTATCATAAGTACATAATCGATTATCTTAGTCCAGATTTTAGAGGCATGTTTAAAAATTATTTTGATTAAAGTAAATATGCATTATTTAAAATTATTTTGCTCTAAATTAAATATGCATGATTTGTTAAAAATATTTTTAGGAGAGAAGCCAAGTCTTGAGTTTAAGTTGTCGGATCAAGATCACAATTAAATACCGACTCATATAAACTTAATCTCGATCTTTGTCTTGTGCTTGAATCTCGTTATATATCAATTTTGCGCTTGTGCTTGGACCTCGTCATGTGTCAATTTGTGCATAGTTTGTCATTCATCAAAACCTACAAATATGAATACACATTTAGTATAATGCCTTGAGAACGTGTTTCCAACAATTTCCCCCTTTTTGATAATGGCAAACTTTAAGCGGGATATGCATATTAGGCAATTCATAATGACGATTCAAGACAAGTAAAGTTATGCAACAAGTATATAGATATGCAATTTGTTCCCATTTGTTCCCCCTTAATTTATGCCGATAAGTATTGAGAGTGCATACCCGTTATCTTCCCCCTTTTGCCATTAGCAAAAAAATATAGAATAATTAAAAAACTTGTTTATTTATTAATAAAAAACGGTTACATAACGGGAACAATAAAAGAACAATAAAATAGAAAAACAAATAAAGAAATTATTCATCATCATTTCCCGCCTCATCATCCGGCACTGCTTCATAGGGAACAAGACCGGCATATGGATAATGAACATGGTCAAAATATCCATGGATCTCATGTGTCAATTGACCGACAGAGGTGGTCAATGAAGCAATTTGGTCGAAAATGGATTGAAGAGTAGGTTCTTGAGGCTGACGCGATTGACGGGTTGGAGGAGGAGCAGGAGCTGCATGATCACCGTCATGGGGAAAGGAGGATTCTGAAATTTCCCACTTCTTGGTGCTCTTTCTGAGAGGACCAATGGAAGTGTTGAACCCGGAAGCTTCAAGAAAAATCATAATAAGGAGGGCATAGGGAAGAGGTCTATCATCTCCGATGGCATCAAGCATGTGAATCTTGACGAACTTACACCAATTGATGTGAGCTCCGGTTATAATGGCATGCATGAGCTTAGCGTCCTCTTGGGAAAGAGTGGTATGATTGTGCTTCCGAGGCTTGAGGACTCGGGTGATGAAATAGAAAATCAAAACGATACTCGGGGAGCATTCCCGTGATAGTAGGGCTGCCGAGTAGATAGATTAGGATCATAAGATGTAAGACCTATTTGGTTTAGGAGAATTTTCTCATCAAATAAGGCGTCGGCCTCTCTAATGTAGCGAGTAATGTTTTCGCCACTTCGAGGAAGATGGGAAATGGAATGCAAGTTTTCATTGGACAAAAGAATTTGAACACCATTAATATTTGACACAAGTTCACCATCGTCATCCTCATGAAGGTTTGAGTAAAACGCTTGAATCAATGGAGGATTAATATAAGGATAGGTAAGATATAAAAAGTCAAGAGTTGACATTCCTTAAGAATGTTTGCAGCGGGGGCATATGATTCAAGATACTTGCTTGTTGAAAAGCGAGGAGGAAGAATGTCACGCTTTTCGAATTTTGTCAAAAATCTAGTAAGCTCGGTTTCAGTATTGAATTGTAAAATAGACCCATCTTGATAAGGGAAATTTGGAGGTGGAGGAGCAGAGGAAGATGCACCTTGTCTACCTGAACGGGAACGTTTAGAGTGTCTGCCCGACATTTTCAAAAAGTAGTAATGAACTTTGTATGAAACTTGGAAGATTTTTGAAGGTTTGGGAGCAAAGATTGATGCTTGAGTGAATAAAGTTGAAGATTTGTGATGCCTATTTATAATGGGAAGAATGGCATTTCATTTATGATGAAAATCTGCAGAAATTTATGAGCCAAAACAGTCAGAAACGGTAAAAATAAATTTCACTGACCGTTAGACAATCGATTGTTGAAACGAAATAATCGATTGTTGAGCAGATTTTGACTTGAACTCGGAACTGACACAAAATCAATTGCAGGACCCAAACGGTAACAAATATTTGAATTACTGACAAAAAAAATAATCGATTCTTGAATTATGATAATCGATTGATGTGATACAGTGAGCACGGTGATTTTCTGACTCGGAAAATAATCGATTATATTTATGAAAAAATCGATTGTTTTAGGAAAGCAGTACTGAATGGCTGAGACGGTAATCGATTATACAGTTAAAAAATTGATTATTAAACACAAGTGCATAATACGCATCAAACATGAACAGTCGATTAGAGATACTTGCTAATCGATTGTCCGCACAGTAAAATAATCGATTATTTTCTGTAACAATCGATTGTTCTATGCCATTTCTTTATAATTCCCCCTGCCTTTAGGGCGATACCTGCAAAAGAGAATTAGACGTCTCCGACGCTCAAGTTAGTAATTTGTAACGAAATGATGCAATGAGAACGTGTTTCTTAAGAAGTGTGTCCTAAGGTGTTCTTAAGAGAGTTTCGGGTACTTACCTTTTCTCCGACGCCGCCAATTACCTGTTCGAGAGGGTGATCTTTGATTGTCCTCCACTCGTTAGGCATTTTCGTTTCTTTCTCCAATTGTGGCGCTTCCTCCGTTGATTGTTCCAAGATTTCATCTTGAATTTCCTTAGGAGTTTCCTCTTGTACTTTGTTTTGAGGACTTAATTAGTTCAAAATACCTGCAAGATCAGAACAAGAATCCTTTCTCGCCAAGCGAGCATTATTTTCAGAAAACACAATATGAGGGGATTCCTCCACAGTTTGGGTTCTATTATTAAATACCTTATATGTTTTGCTACGTGAAGAATACCCAATAAAAATTCCTTCATCGGATTTGGCATCAAATTTTCCCAATTGATCTTTTCCATTGTTATGAATAAAAACTTTACAACTGAATACTCTAAAATGGGAGATATTTGGTTTCCTTCCCTTGTAGAGTTCATAAGGGGTTTTCATGAGTATTGGCCTTATGACTACTTTATTTAAAACGTAGCATGCGGTACTCACGGCATCCGCCCAAAAATGTTTGGGAATCTTAGCCTCTTCGAGCATGGTTCTAGCCATCTCTTCGAGACACCTATTTTTCCTTTCCACCACCCTATTTTGTTGTGGTGTTCGTGGAGCAGAAAGGGTATGCTCGATACCGAGTTCGTCACAAAAGTCCGCAAAGAGATTGTGATCAAACTCTCCCCCATGATCACTTCTAATTGAAGTGACGGTTGTTTCCTTTTCGTTTTGAACACGTTTAAGAAAATATTTAAAATTCTGAAAAGCATCACTTTTATGGGCAAGAAATAAAGTCCAAGTAAATCTGGAATAATCATCAACAATAACAAAAGCATAACGATTTCTACCAAGACTTTCAATGCGAGATGGTCCAAACAAATCCATATGAAGCAATTGCAATGGTCTAGTAGTTGAAACAATATTTTTCGATTTAAAAGATGCTTTAGTTTGCTTCCCTTTTTGACAATAATCACAAATAGAGTCATTTTCAAATTTCAAATTTGGAAGACCAACAACTAAATTTTGTGAAACCAATTTGTTCAAAAGATGCATGTTGATGTGAGCTACTCTACGATACCATAACCAAGAATCATCCTCTTTGCTCATTAAACAATTCACATATTCGGGTGAAGAATTTGCAAGATCAACCATATAAATGTTATCCATTCTAAAACCACGAAGGATAATTTTAAAGTCGCTATGTCTAAAAACTAAGCATTCATCCGAATCAAATAAAACAAGATTTCCCTTGTCACATAATTGACTTATGCTCAAGAGATTATGTTTTAAACCTTTCACAAGTAATATATGCTTAATGGAAGAAATTTCATCCTTACCGACCGATCCGATGCCGATAATCTTTCCTTTGTTGTTATCACCAAAAATAACACTTCCCCCTTCCTTGTGTTCTAGTTGAAGAAATTTGGATTCGTCTCCCGTCATGTGCTTGGAGCATCCACTATCAAGGTACCATAGTACACTTGATCCCTTCAAACATACCTACAAAACAGATTAATGAGTTTTAGGTACCCATGCCATTTTGGGTCCTTGGGGGTTAGGCAAATCATAGTGATGTTATTGAGTGTTATGTCTATGTCGTGTAAAACAAGCAGGAGCAATATGTCCAATTCATCTACAATAATGATAAGTCACGTTAGGATTATGCATCCTTCTAGGTTGATAGTAATTGAACGGACGAAATTCATTTACTCTATTCTTGACAATATAACTATTGCGCAAATCATGAAAATCATTTCTCCTACCATTTGTTCTAGGATATGCATCATTTCTAGAATAGTTGTTTCTAGGTTGGAAGTCGTTTCTAGGTGTTCTAAGAGGTTCAAAATTCCTTCTAGTGTTTGGCCTAGAATGTGCATTATTTCTAGCATGATTATTTCTAGGTTGCGATTGATGAAAACCATTTCTAGGTTTGTTGTATCTAGGATGAACATTTGTTTTATTTATCCTAGGTTGAGCCTTAGGTGGTTGGGGGTTGGCTTCAACTTTCTCTTTAGGCTCGTTTCTAAAACCTATGCCATGCTTGGTCGACTTCAAATTAACAAGCACTTCATTCAAATTTTTATGAGAAGAGTTAAACTTATCTAAGGTGCCCTTAAGCCTTTCTACTTCATTTTTGAGATGCATGCAAGAAGTACAATTTCTAGAACTCTCGGGCTTGTCGGCGCTTCTCTTGCCAAAAAATTTGTTTTCCTCTTTCAACTTCTCATTTTCTAAAATCAGTTTTTCCAATTCCTTTTCTTTAAAAGAGAGTTGTTTTTGAAAATCTTTTTCTTTTAAAGAAGCATTTTCTTTTATACTCTAACAGTTTTTGAAGCTTTAATAAATTCGCTATACAACTCATCAAAAGCATTTTGCATTTCTTCAAGGGAAAAGAAATTTTTGGAAGAAATTTGACATACCTCTTCTTTGTTGTCTTCTTGTGCCATAAGACAAAGATTTGCGGCTTCGTCTTCTTCTTCCTCACTTGACTCGTCACCGGAGTCGCCTCCCCAAGATATGTATGCTCGTTGCTTCTTGAAGGGTTTCTTCTCCTTTTTAGCATTTGGGCAATTTGATTTAATGTGCCCGGTTTCTCCGCACTCATAGCACTTTATTTGATCTCCTTGCTTTTTGCCCTTTCGTTCATACTCTTTTCGCATGAACTTTTGAAATCTCTTGATAACGAGTCCGAACTCGTTGTCTCCGTCCTCATCATTTTGAGGTTGGCTTGTGCTTGCCTTGAGAGCAATTCTTTGCTTCCTTTGATCATCAACAAGAGGGTTAAGTATAGTAGATTCATAAGTTATAAGATTACATCTTAATGCGTCGATTGTGACATTTGAAATGCCAATGGATTCTTGAATCGCGTAGGTCTTGGATCGCCATTCCGGAGTGAGACTTCGGAGAATTTTTCGGACAAGTTCCTTATCCGTGAAGGTCTTCTTAAGAGCATGTAAATCATTTACGATTTTTGAAAATCGTTCAAACATCTCATCGACCTTTTCGCCTTCCTTCATGTGAAACAATTCATATGCATGGGTTAGGAAATCAATTTTGGCTTCCCTTACCTGGTCCGTACCTTCGTACGTAATTTCCAGCTTGTCCCACATTTGCTTCGCCGTTGTGCAACAAGATATCTTCCTGTAATCATCAGCATTTACAGCACAATATAATAAATTAATAGCTTTAGCATTATTTTGCACCTTTCGGATATCATCCGCATCATATTCATCTTCGGACTTTGGGACCCATTCATTTTCAACCTTCTTGGTTGGAATTTGTTCTCCATTCATTATGACCTTCCAAAGATGAAAACTATTTGATTGTACAAATATTCTCATCCTCTCCTTCCAGTATGTATAGTTTGTACCATCGAATAGCGGTGGTCGGGTGGAGCATTGTCCTTCACCTATTCCTGCAAAAGAATCACGAGTAGAAGCCATGGATGTTTCTCTCAAACGGTTAAGTCTTCAGAGAGTTGGGCTCTGATACCAATTGTTAGATAATACGCTTAACGCTAGAGGGGGGTGAATAGCGTTATAATAAAAATTAGCGTAAACTGTGCGGAATTTAAAAATTGCAGGAAATAAATAAGTGCGATAAGTAAATAATTAGAACAAATGCACCGACGTATCCTGGTTCACCATAACCCGTGGCTAGTCCAGTCCCCGAGGGACTCTCTCGAGATTTCCACTAACTTGTTAAGCTTACGGGTGCTCAACAAACCGTTACAACTTGAGGACACAAGCCTCAACAACCTTTGCTCGAAGATACAACACTCCAAGACTTCAACCAAGGAAACACAAGTTCCTTCTTACAACACAAGGGACTAACACTTCCCTTCAAGTGTACAAAAACACTTAGCACTCAAACCAGACACTCCTTTAAGAGTAGATATGAGTAAAAAGAATACGCTCAAGATCGCAACAACTTTCGACAAGAATTTGGCTCTCAAAAGCTTATGTAATCAATATAAAATGATAAGCAATAAAGTATGCAAGCTTTAGCAATTGTATGATCAGTTGTTGTTTTTAGAAGACTGAATTGAAGCTGTATTTATAGTTGAAAAACTTTGTATTACCGTTGCCTAATTGCCAATTAAGAATTGCTGATTTTACTCTGTGACAATCGATAGTCAAATTACCACAATCGATTGTTTGCCAGTTTTTCCAAAAATCAATCCCAGATTTTACGCATAACAATCGATTATCTAAGATCAATAATCGATTACTGGCAACGTTTAAAAAATCATTTCCAGATTTTACTTAAAACAATCGATTGTCAGAAATCTACAATCGATTACTCAGCAACGTTCAAAAAATCCTTTCCAGATTTTAATTAAAACAATCGATTATAGGAAATCAATAATCGATTACCTGACGGTATTTGAAAACATTTTGGCAACGGTCAGTTATACAATCGATTATATTAAGTTAACAATCGATTATATATCAGTCTTGAAAAATCAATTTAGACACTGCCTCTTGACAATCGATTGTTATAGGTTCACAATCGATTATTTAATAACTTTGAAAAAGTCTGGAAGACACTGCCTCAACACAATCAATTGTCATAAGTTCACAATCGATTATTTTGTGACTTTGAAAAATCTGATGGACACTGTCTCTTCACAATCGATTGTCATTAGCTTCACAATCGATTATTTTGAGCTTTGAAAAACTTTGATGGACACTGCCTCATCACAATCGATTGTCATAAGGTTCACAATCGATTGTCATGCAGATTTGAAAAATCTGATGCTCACTGCCTTAACACAATCGATTGTCATAAGTTCACAATCGATTGTCAAGCAACTGACTTAAACATAATCGATTATCATAAGTACATAATCGATTATCTTAGTCCAGATTTTAGAGGCATGTTTAAAAATTATTTTGACTAAAGTAAATATGCATTATTTAAAATCATTTTGCTCTAAATTAAATATGCATGATTTGTTAAAAATATTTTTACGAGAGAAGCCAAGTCTTGAGTTTAAGTTGTCGGATCAAGATTACAATTAAATACCGACTCATATAAAACTTAATCTCGATCTTTGTCTTGTGCTTGAATCTCGTTATATATCAATTTTGCGCTTGTGCTTGGACTTCATCATGTGTCAATTTGTGCATAGTTTGTCATTCATCAAAACCTACAAATATGAACACACGTTTAGTATAATGCCTTGAGAACGTGTTTCCAACAGTTTTTGGTTTATAGAACTTACCTCCAATCAATCTTCTTTGAAACCCTCTTCAATTTTCCCAAACAGCTCTCAAAATGCCTAATAATGGAGGAAAATATGACTAAGCTCGTGGAGGAAATGTTTAAAAACTATTCTGCCCAACTCTAATTTTTATTCAATGCAATCGCGGCCCCAGGCACGCGATTTCGAATAGCAATTTCCCAAGCCTCCAAAAATGTGCTATGCAAACGCGACCTTTCTGATGCGAACGTGATGCCTTGACTTTTCAATCTACGCGAATGCGGCGAACGCAATGGACAAGTATGATGGGTCCTAGGTCCTCTTACGCGATCGCGAACTTCTTACTGCGAAAGCAAAGTACCAAGAATTCACCTTCCGCGATCACAGACCCCTTATCGCGAACACGTAGAACAAAACTCCAGCCTGCCAAAATCCTTCTATGTGATTGCGGCCCCAAGCTCGCGATGACCAAAATACCCCTACACAACTGCTGCAATTTTTGCAATAACTCAAAGTCCAAATCCTCCCGTTTAGCCACCCGAAATCACCCAGAGATCCCCAGGACCTCAACCAAAAGTACCAACACACCCTAAAACATCATTTAAACTTGTTCCAATCATCAAAACACCTCAAACAACACCAAACCAAACAAATTACATCAAATCAAGCCTAAGTTCTTCTAAAACTCTACCAAACAACGTCCGAATGATCTGAAATATTGCACACACATCCCAAATGACATAACTAAGCTATTGAAACTCTCGGAATTCTATTCCGACTCTCGGATCAAAATCTCACATACCAACCGAAATTCGCCAAAATACTAACTTCATCAATTCAAGCCAAATTTCACACCGGACCTCCAAAATTAATTCCGATCATAATCCTAAGTCATAAATCACCTTACGAAGCTAACCATATCATAAAAATTTCGATTCGGGCTCATATGCTTAGTTAACTATTGGTCAAACCTTCCAAATTCCAAGCTTTCAGCTGAAACTGTTCCTTCAAATTTATTTTGATTAACATGAAACCAAAACCAACGATTTACATAAGTTATAATACACCACATATCAAATCATGCCCGAGAACTGACGATAAAAGTGCAAAAGTTTAAAACGACCGGTCGAATCGTTATACTATGCTTTTCTACTACAATGTTTAAACTCAAAAATAAAGAAATAAAAATTAGTCAAGAATAAAATCCAAAAGTATTTTGATGTAGGATGTTTGTCAGACATAAAATTCTAAAGAACATTATTTTTATTGTATAGAACACCATCACTTCTTCAAACATTCGAGAATACAATAGCAAATAGCATGGTTTAGTGAGTAAAGTTTTAACACAGCCAATTTGGATACAAACGTGACTTAAAGTGTGGATTTTTCACATCACCTCAGTATCAGAAAATATTCTATGCGCATTCCACTATAACAGATAAAACATAAACTTAAGACATGCTTTTTTTAAGCAAATACAATTCCTTTAAGTGAAGAACATGATCAAAAAGTCGGATTTTACCTTTTATGGGGCAGTGAACTTGGGGCTTGCGATGCTTCAGATCTATTCCTCTTTTAACTAAATCGAATTGAACTGACATTGAAAGATTAAACAACACTAAGGTCTTCCAGATATGATAGTCATATCAAATGAACAACTTAGCTTGGAGATTCTTTTAGATACTAAAACTTTATTTTTTAGAGGGATTCCAAGATCGATCTCGGCTGAAACTTTCGAGAGGTATTTATAGGTGCATCCCCAAGTTATAGCTACAGTTTCTGAGTGGGATTTGAAGGGAAAGTTTAGCTATTTGAATTTCAAAAGGAAACAGGCAGAGATGTCATGGGTTGGCTTTGGAATAAAAAATGTAGCCTTTTGGTTCAGATTTTCTGAAGAAATATTAACCGAATTTCCTTATTGATTCAGATTTGCAGAGATTCGGCCTCGACAATTCATGAACAAGTGAAGATTTGGTTAGATAATTATTTGCCACTTTGTACCCTTTGCTCGAAATAGGAGAGAGGGAATAAGAAACATATCAACTTGTATGAAAATGGTGCAGACAGATCTGTCCATGGCTGAAAGAGGAATTAAACTTTTTTTGCCAAAAAGAAAAAGAGGGGTAGCGTACGATGGGGGTGACTGTTAATAAGGAAAAGAAACAAAGGCAAGGTTTGTTTTTTTAATTTTTACATATACATCCCATATAGCAAAACTTATAACTACTCATATTTAAGGTTAGTGTTTATTATATTTAAGTATATCGCGTTTCAATTTATGTACCAAAATTTATTTTTAAGGTTTAAGGATCAACTATTTATTAGGGGCTTGATTTGTGGAACAAAATCTTTTCATATTTTTTTTCTCTTTCTTCCAACCGCATTTCCCCCCTTTTTAATTACCCCCCACGTTTATTCACCAATAGTTTTCTCTTTCTTCCAACTGATCCGTTTTTCCCTTTTTAATTACACCCCCCACCACGTTTATTTACCAATCTTTGTAGTTCCGCTGATTTCTCTGTTTCAACTGCATCCTCCATTGTAGAAGGTAGCCATTGTTTCAGATCGAGAGTTTCATCCGCCATTTTCAAGTACTCTACAAAACCATTTTCTCTCTCAGTGCTTCAATTTCATCCGCCATTTCCAAACCCTATTCAAAGTTTTCTCAAGAAAACACATATTCAGTCACTAAAATCTTATCCATAGTAAAAAATGGTGAAAAAACCTAGTACTCCCAAACGATAAAAAGTAGCCGATATTCCATCTTTTGATTTGGGTGTTTTAACACCTAAATCTCCAGTAAAAAGACAACAATCTGTCCATGCAAGTGGAAAAGAAAGGGTTCCTGCATCGCCGAGACAAATCAGAGCTGAAACTCGAACAAAGCACTTGCACGATGTTGATGTTACCGGTGTAGAAACAGAAGCCGATAAACAACGCAAGCAAAAGGGGAAAAGCTTGAGGGTCGATGATGATGATTTTGTGGACGATTCACCCAAAGTTCAAAAAACAAAAAAACAGAAGGTGTCTCATTCCCCCTCAAAACAAAAAAAGATGAAACACTCTAAAAAACTACCAAATTGGTTCCACAACAAATTTCATTGAAGGTAAACAAAATTTTTTTCTCCTCAATATTTTGTAGTTTAATATTTTTTTGCCAAAAAATTAGAATTCAATTGTTTTTTTGGCGTGTAGGTGTTTTTTGTAAAAATATACAGTATTATTGCATATTAGGGTTGCTTATACAAATTGTAGTTAATTGTTGTTATTCGGAGTTAATGTGTAGTTGATTGGCAAATTATACTGTTGAATCAAATTTATAGTTAATTGTATTTTTTTGTAGTTTAATGTAGTTTAATGTAATGTTTATTTGGAACTGTCACAGTTGACTCAAATTTGATTGGCAAATTATACTGTTGAATCAAATTTGTAGTTAATTGTAGTTTAATGTAGTTTAATGTAATGTTTATTTGGAACTGTCACAGTTGACTCAAATTTGATTGGCAAATTATACTGTTGAATCAAATTTGTAGTTAATTGTAGTTTTTTGTAGTTTAATGTAATGTTTATTTGGAACTGTCACAGTTGACTCAAATTTGATTGGCAAATTATACTGTTGAATCAAATTTGTAGTTTTTTGTAGTTTAATGTAGTTTCATGTAATTTTTATTTGGAACTGTCACTGTTGACTCAAATTTGATTGGCAAATTATACTGTTGAATCAAATTTGTAGTTAATTGTAGTTTTTTGTAGTTTAATGTAGTTTCATGTAATTTTTATTTGGAACTGTCACTGTTGACTCAATTTTGTAGTTAATTATAGTTTTTGTAGTTTAATGTAGTTTACTGTACTTTTTATTTGGAACTGTGATAAAAATACAGTATATAAAAATAGTTACATTGTACATGCTCAATATATTTATAGTTACAGTATAGTTCCTTGTAGTTATAATGTAGTTTACTGTTGTCTGTTACAATGTAGTTGATATGTGATCTGCAATTTTATAGTGTTATTTGGACCTGTGATTATAAGTCAGGGTATATATGTAGTTACAGTTTATTTGATTTGTAATTTGTAAAGTAAATTCTAGTTATGCTTTTAACACTATATTTTGTAGTTAAAATGTAGTTTAATACAGTCTGTCACAAATGTAGCAGATCTGTGTTCTGCAATTTTATAGGTAAAATGTAGTTTGTATTATACTTTTTGGAAAATAACTTCTACTGAGAATGTAGGAAAAATGTTGTTTGTATGCTAAATATGTAGTTTTATGATATGTTACATTATATATTGTAATGCTGAAATCTAGCTTCATTCTAACCACAATTAATATACTTTTTTTTGCAGAATGGACCTTACTATGCTCAACATAATGTTGATTATGGTGTGATACGGTTCCATAGCTTGTGCGATCCAACGATACCTAGCCAGATAAAGTATTTATTATCCCCAACCCAATTAAGTGGTTTCAAGAAAACATGTTTTGGTTATTTATTAGATATGCCCCCAATCTGCATGCAGAACCAATCAATTCATCTTCTAATGAAGTATGAGTTATCAAAGTCTACTGACAACTACTTTTCTGTTCTTTTAAATCGACAAAAAAAATTTGATTTTTTCCTTGAGAGATTTTTGTTTGATAACTGGTTTTAACTGTGTTGATAGTTTATCGGACTATGGTTACAATTCTAGTTATGTTAGCCATTTAATGACTAAATATTTCCCTAACAAATCTCGGGTCGAGAAATCACTTTTGAGAAATGTAGTGACATCCAAATCCTGGACAAATGATTTGGATGTTGTACAGTTGTGTATCCTGTATATGTTGGAATTCTTTGTTTGTCATTCTGATAAGGACAGTGTTAGTTTGATAGACAAGTTTACGTTTTTTCTTATAGAGAGTGGTCATTTTGATTCGTACCCATGGGATACAAAATCTTTCAAGCTAGTTGTTGAGTCTGTTAGACATCATCTCAGTCCCAACGTCCACTCTTATCTTATACGGGGATGCTCGTTAGCCTTACAAGTGTGGCTATACGAGTGTTGTTCTTCTGTCAGCACCGAGCTTGCTACACGGTGCTCTGACTCCATTCCTCGTATTTTAAGATGGTCGTCTACAAAAGGACATATTTGATTAAATGTTCTTGAAGAAAAAATCATCAAGCCTGAGTGGCTCAAGGTATTCTTGTTAACCTTTGTATAATTCTTCAATTACTATTATAGTAACTACATGACATCTACAATTTTCTTTCCAATTTACTTAACAGTCTTCATCCATCTTTCAGTTCTCAAACATGGTTTCATCTGGGGAAGAGATTGGAGCGCTCAATCTCCCAGGAAAGATTAATTATGAAGATGCAGAGGTTAGTCAACCATCAATAGTCCCATCTGCTGCTTCTCTGACAGTTCAACCTGAAGAGGCTAATTCCCCAAATGACATGGAATCTGTAAGTAGCCAGATCAGGAAGTTGGAACAGAAGCTTGAGCAGGTACTGTGAGAAATTATAGTTGTGTAGTCATTATTTAGTACCAATTGCCTTCATTCCTTCGACATTGTAGTTTCTTTTTATTTTAGTGTAACTAATCGAATGTTCTTGCCAACTAACATACATAATTAATTTTTAGGTTGATGGAAAGTTAGATCAGTTAAAGAATGATGTTTTTGATGAACTCCCAAAACTTCGAGAGTTCATAGATGAATATTTGAAAAGCTTAATGAATGCTGTCAACAAGAGAAATGAATTGGATAAGTCCAAGGTAAGAATTTACATATATTTATTCTAACACTATATAATAGTTATGATAATTTATTCTAACACTAAAACATTCCTCTCAAAATGTAGTTTGCTGCTACATATTTTGTAGTTATTGAACACTACATTTAACTACAATTGACTACATTTAAACTACAGATTGCATTAATGTACAGACTTGAACTACATATTTTGTAGCTGTTATTTGTAGTTTGTAGCTGTTATTTGTATTTTGTAGCTGGCTCACTGTTATAATATACAGACTTGAACTACATATTTTGTAGCTGGCTCACTGTTATTTGTATCTAACACTATATAATAGTTATGATAATTTATTCTAACACTAAAACATTCCTCTCAAAATGTAGTTTGCTGCTAGTTCAACAAAATATAACGAACATAATCAAGCATACAAAAACAAACATTTTCAGTTCAATGTTGGTCCTCAACTCCGTGCAGGCCCCAGTACAACATGTATCTACATAATTCCTACATACATATATACTTCCATCAATAATTGCTAATAAATAATCAATTTTCCTTTTCAGCTCCCATTTCTCCTCAACAACTTGACCAACAAGTTGATTTGTATAATGACCTCCAACAAACAGCTGATGTAGCAAAAGAAGGTATTGTTTAATAATGTAGTTTTTAATATAAAATAGTTTATTATACACTGTTATAATGCTTTTAAGCATATGCATTATTTTTGTAGCATATGTTGAAGACAATGTTCCACAGCCACCAATTCATGGTGTAACTGTGACTGAAGTTGTCGAAGAATGAGTTGAAAAAGAAGAGGAGATTGGAGTGATGCGTGGAGGAATTGAAAAGGAAGGTGTTACACTGGACGATTTTGAACTTCCAGAAAACCTATCACAAATGGTCATGAATGGTGAGCCAATTCAAGTTGATTCAACCCCTGTTCATCAAGGAAGAACAAGGTTACCTGGAAAACATGCACGATCACCATTCACTCCACTCTACAGTACTGAAGGCAGCACGTCTTTTGGGCCAAATTTTTTTTACATAAAGCACCCATTCACAAGTCTCATTGGTGAAGATGTTGATCCTGAACTAATAGATAGTTTTACTACCTGGTTATACCATCGAAGTGACAAATCATCTAGGAGGTATGGTGCTTAAATGTCTTATGTCTGTATGTACTTGTTTTCTTTTTTTTTTCTCTCATTTTTAGACTTTAAAGTTGTCAATGTTTTTGTTTTTTGTAGTTATTTGTTTAATTCTATTATTATTACAGGAGGAAATACTTCTATTCGAAGAAGGATAACCATCTCAATCGTTTGTTGGATTTTGGTTGCGAAAAAATTGATAAGAAGGACTGGTTCTACGCCCTTGCTCACCCCGGACAATTAATCAATTGTACAGTAAGTATATGGATTATCATTGCAGTTTTATCTTTATCTGGTAGCTGGCTCACTGTTATTGTCAAGCAAGCTGATTTGTCTAATAGTAGATAATATATAGTTATTGAACACTACATTTAACTACAATTGACTATATTTAAAATACATATTGCATTAATGTACAGACTTATAACTATATTACATATAACTACATTTGGATATAAGTAAATTGAAATATACAGACTTGAACTACATATTTTGTAGCTGTTATTTGTATTTTGTAGCTGTTATTTGTATTTTGTAGCTGGCTCACTGTTATTGTCTTTGTGGTGTACATAAAAAAAACAGGCATTTGAATTTTGATTTCTTCCTGTTTTCTTTCCTCTTGTATGCTCTCTTAATTTTTGATATTGAACAAGTGGTATCCAAAAGTTTCTATTATCTAAGCATCTTTAAGTATGTCCTAATATAACCAAAATGTAGTTCTTATTGACTACAATTGACTACAGATTGTATTAACTACAATTGCATTAACTACAGATTGCATTAACTACATTTAACTACAATTGACTACATTTAACTACAATTGACTACAATATGTAGTTATTGAACACTACAGATTGCATTTAAACTACAGATTGCATTAATGTACAGACCTATAACTACATTACATATAACTACATTTGGATATAAGTAAATTGAAATATACAGACTTGAACTACATATTTTGTAGCTGTTATTTGTATTTTGTAGCTGTTATTTGTATTTTGTAGCTGGCTCACTGTTAATGTCTTTGTGGTGTACAACCGACTTCATTTAAACTACAGATTGCATTATATACAGACTTTAACTACAGATAACTAAAATTACATATAACTACATTTGGATATAAGCAAATTGAAATACAGTTTAACTACAAATGTAGTTTATCTGTAGTTATTTTGTAGCTGTTATTTGTCTACACTACAACTTAATATAAATTGAACTTTTACTTTTTTCAGCACATTGATGTTATAATGTACTATTTGAGAAAAAAGGGAAAATATGGCCCCAACATCAAATGTAAATTTACAACAACCGATTGCTTGTTCAAGACAAAAATTAAAAGTATCTACGAGAAGTTGTCTACTGCTCCAATGGATCAAAGGAATTCTGTTGTTAAAGCCGATGATGATATTGGAGAATACATTATGGGCTATAGAATTCTTGCTAATGTAGCATGGGATCTTGTGGATTATGTGCTAATGCCTGTTAACCTTGTAGGGAACTTTCATTGGTTGTTGTTAGTGTTTGACATAAAGGACCGGCAATTGTATGTTTATGATTCATTGGTGAGGGCAAAGCGTAACAAAACTGTTCAAACCTTGGTTGAAAAATTTCCAGTCATTATTCCTCTTTATTTGTCATGCACTGGTTTCTACGGTAAACGCAAAGACATTAACATCAAGACTACAAAGTCATACGTAGAGAAGCCAGTTACAGACCCTCTAGACATACAATGGATGGTTGCCGAGATTCCACAACAGAAGGAAGGCTCACTATAAAAAACTAATCTCCCTTTCTATCTGTTTAATTAAATATTTTTTATGGTTTGGTATTTAATGAAAAATACTCAAATTCTGCAGGGATTGCGGTGTATTTGTGGCTGCCTTTGCGGAGTATATTAGCAATGGTGATTTGTCTATACCAAAGGAAGATCTTACTGATATTGACAAGCACCGTAGACGCTATGGAGCTCTGTTGTGGGACTACAAAGAAGCTAAATGATGGTTCAATCAGTGAGAATGAGGTTACCAGCAGGCTTGCAAGGAGGAAGGGTCCACCGCCAAAGAATGAGAGAACTAAAGTTGAACGAAAGAAGAAGTAGAGTGCACTGTTGTAATGAACTTTGGTTGTACTGAACAATTTTTCATGAATACTGAACAATTTTTCATGAAGTGGAGAATTATGTCGCTTTGGTTGTACTGAATAATTTTTCATGAATACTTTAGACATGAGTATTCGATCTATCTAATAGCATATTTGCCGTAACAACTATCTAATAGCATATATAATAGCTTCAGTTGCCATTCTATATAACTGTCAGTTCTTATATAATTGTGAGAATAAATTACTTATGTACAATGACTACAATTACCTACAATTGCATATAACTACACATCTATACTACATATAACTACAATTGCATAACTACAAGTTGTTGGAATTCCAATGCTACATGTACTGTTGCAGTACATTTGCGCTGTTATGTTTTCGGATAAAACTTCTTGTCTTGAACAATGAAGAATCATGAATTGACGTTGCATAGAAATGCCATTTGTAGTTTTCAGCAACTCATACCATCCAGTAGATACAAAAAAATACGTTATTCAGACATATTTTTCAACTGACTACGATTAACTACAAGTAACTACAATTAACTACAAAGTTCATATAACTACAAAAAAATTGTAATTAATTGCTTAGGTTTCATGAATATGAACTACAAGGTTTTGTCTATATCTACAAACTTTTGTCTTTATCTATTATATTTAGAACACATTTAGAAATCACTTACAGTATATTATAACTACAATCTGCAAACAGTTTACATTACTCAAGTATATTAGTAAACTTCTTTATTATCGTCAAAACGTATAACAGTTACACAATAAATTCCGATAATCTGGGATCACTAACATTTATTTTGAATAACTATTGTAGCAACATTATATTCATGTCTTTTTCGGCGCATTCTTGCAACTTCTTTTGTTATGCCCTTCACCTCCACAATTGCCACATGACACCTTGTACTTCTTTGAGTTTATTTCATCAAATTTTTTGTATCTTTCCTTGTGAGGTCTACCTGGCTGCCTTTTATCTCCAGCCGGTGGCTTTACTACATCATCCAAAATATGTTGTGGAACATCCCATTTGGCTTCATCAGGAAGAGGATTAACTGGCAATTCATATGTAAGAAGAAGGCTTTTCATTGTGTAATACGGTGAGCAATAGTTGTTCGGCCTTTCATTCCTAAGCATTAATGTTGCCAAAGCATGTGCACATGGAAGTTCATCAAGTTGGAATTGTCCACAGCTACATTTCTTGTTTTCTAAACATACAATGTACCGCTTCACACCATCTAACACAGTGTGTATATGATCTGTTGAAGCCCTCACCTACAATTCAAGACCAAAAAGAAAATAATAAGGTGTCAATAAGATAACTATGTTAGCAACAATCAGTTAACTACAAATCAGCTACAAACAAACTGCATATAAATGTTACCTACATTTGACTACATTTTAAAAACGCACTGGAAACACTGCATATAACCTTAACTACATTTACCTACATTTGACTACATTTTAAAAACACACTGGTAACACTGCATATAACCTTAACTACATTTACCGACATTTGACTAAATTTAAAAAACACACTGGAAACACTGCATATAACCTTAACTACATTTACCCACATTTGACTATATTTTAAAAACACACTGGAAACACTGCATATAACCTTAACTACATTTACCGATATTTTACTACATTTTAAAAACACACTGGAAACACTGCATATAATCTTAACTACATTTACCGACATTTTACTACAATTTAAAAACACACTGGAAACAACTTCAACAGCTACTACTTTTTTTGTTTTTTTTTCCTGCACCAAACAAGAATATATTACCTTTAGTTTCTGGGATAATGTATTGTTATCTTCCAATTCTTTGTTGAATTTGTGCCCAAGTAATGTGAAAGTACCCTTTGCCTTCAATAACTTATCTTTTGTCCAACGTTCTATAATAGTCCTCATATACTCCAATAGATCAAATATTGGCAGCTCTCTTGCCTCCTTTGTTATAGCGTTCAACGACTCTGCAATGTTTGACGTCATAGTAAAAGTTCTATTCGCCGTTGCATGTACTCTTGACCATCTATGATAGCCAATATCACATAGGTAAGACGATACACATGGGTCTACCTCCTGAATCTTCATCATCCTTTCATTGAATTCATCCAGAGTATATGACCGTGCTGTAGCAAAGTACAATTCATGTAATTGTAGATGTGCCTTCTTGAATTTTGACCTTATATTTGTCCATATATGCCACATGCAAAAGTAGTGTGCCATTCCCGTATAGACAACTGATGTTGCCTTCGATATACTCTCATGCCTATCTGAGACAATACACATAGAAGGTCTTTTACCATATGCCTCCTTGAATTGTTCAAAGAACCACCTCCAAGACACGTCGTTTTCAAAATCAACAACAACATATGCCAAGGGCAAAACAGAACCTACAATTTGTAGACATAACATGAGACTAACTATTAAATACAAATATATATGGAGAATTTAGGCAATTTAACTACATTGATTTATATAAATACAAACTAACTACATTATAACTACAACATTATTACATCTATTACCTGCTGCATTCATGGTGCTTGCTGTCAGCATAATACCCCTATATGCTGATTTTAAGAATGTCCCATCAACCACTACTACCGGCCTACAATGTTTCCATCCATTTATTGATGTACAAAGAGCAACAAATGTATACAAGAAGCAATAATCTGCTGCCTTCTTCAATTTAACAACAGAACCGGGATAATTCTTCTCAAGAATATAAAAATATTTTGGTAATCTGTTGTACGAGTCACACGGATTCCCTCGCAGAAACTGTAATGCTTTTTCCTTTGCTCTCCATGCTTGCATGTAGCTTAAGTTGACTCCATGTTCGGATAACATGTCAGTTTGTATGTCCTTTGGCGTGTAAACAGTCTCAGGATCACAAAACTTTGGAACGACAATGCTACCAACTACTGTTGCAGTACACTTGCGCTTTATGAATGTTTCGTCCATTCGGCAACATGTGTGTTGTCGGCTAAAACTTCTTATCGTGAACAATGATGAATCATGAATAGACGTTGCCTTGAAATGCCATTTGCAGTTCTCAGCAACACATACAAGCCAGTAGCTACAAAAAAATCCAATTTTCAGAGATATTTATTAAATAACTACAATTAACTACAATGTGTCTACAATGAACTACAATTGACTACATTTAACTACAACTGACTACAATTACCTACAAACTGGCTTTCACGTCACTACAATTGACTACAATGAACTACAATTAACTACAACTAACTACAATTAACTACACCTAACAACAATTAACTACAATTGACTACAATAACTACAACTGCCTACATAGAAATAATACAGTAATTTTTCAAATCAATAACTAACCACATACCTTCTACAACTTGATCTTTTAACTCTGAACTGGAACTTCTGCATAACTGCATAATTCCTCATTGCAGCAACTATCGTCTTCTTGTCCTGGTACACTTGACCCTCTTCAATACATGTTTGAGAAGATTCAATTATTATTTCACTTTGATATTCCTCAATAGCTGGTGAAGATGGAATTTCTATTAACCTTAATGATCCTGAAGAACCTGCAGACAATACATTCACATTGTATTTTCACTATAGAAAAATGGCGTCAAATTGTAGTTGATTAGAGAACACAAAAATCTCAGATGAGGTTTCGAAGCAAACTTACCTATACTGATGGGGCATTCATTGGTAATTGCCAATTCCATATTGAAATCTCTTACGCTAATACATAAGGGATACGAACCTAAGTTTTTATTCTCTTTTTTCGTTTCTATATATACACGAACGCCCATATCGTTCCTAATCTGCAACGGAGGACAATTGTCATTCACAATGTATTTTATTTCTACAATTTTATCCGATGTATCAATCGATAATTGTTCTGCAATTGGAGACTGGAGAATTCCGTAGCTTGCATTATCATCAACCAAAATGGCATCAACTTCAAAATCTCGGAATCTGCCATAGTTATCCCAATAACCATTACATTTAAGCATTATCGGAATTTTTGACATTGTAGAATCTCTGTACTGATTGACTATCACGGTGTCAATTATGATTTTCAGTATTTGATGTAGAAAAATGAAAGTTTTTCGAAACTGGCAATCACGGAAGAACTACAATATATGAGTTTTTCGAACCTGGCTATCACTGAATAACTACAAAATCTGATTTTCAATGGAAGAATGACTGATTTCGGTTCAGAAAAGATGAGAGATTCGAAACAGAAAATCGGAGAGATTCACGTTGTATATGAGATTTTACCTTAACTGATTGAGCATTTAATTGGTATAAAATCAAAGATTAATTAGGAGCCATAAATACAGACGTTATTTTAGGCTACAAATTATTTAACATAGATTTGAGCCTTAATAAATGGCGTTATTTTAGGGGTGCAACATCAGCAAAATTTCGTTTGATAGATTTTTGGTAACAAAAACATGGAATATGAGGGTAATAACCAAACAAGGCACAATAATGGTAATAAGGTTTGCTATATTTGATGTATAGGTAAAAATTCCTTGTTTTTTTGAGCTAAATAGGCTTGTTAAAGTCTAATGGGTGAATTCTGTTGGGCTCAAGTTTGTATTGAGATTCAGTAGCTTTTATTTGTTGGGCTAATCTTCCTCAAATATACATTATATTTTTTATGAAATACATGTATTTTTTTCATATATATGACCTTATTATCAAAATTGCGTATGGTTAGGTATTTACCCGCCTATACCATGTTTTGTTTACAAAAATTGTACCAAACCAAAATTAGATAGATTCTACCCTAAAAAGGCTCCAAATGTGTAGGAATCACATTTAATGGTGATTCTATCATTATTAATTTCGAAATTTAAAACGGAAGAAAATCTATTGCAGCGTAATTCTCTTCTTCTCCATATATTTTCCACCATTGATAGCCATTAAAAAGCTTGAAAGCTTTGAATTCAAATTTGGATTTTCAAACATCATTATTTGTTTGGATTGAGTATTGTTGTAAATAATTCGAAATATGTTTAGGAGTTTATATCTCAATTTTGAGGGGTTTTGGTGAAGATTAGACTTGGTTTTGACTGATTTTCATATTGAAACTCGTCGAAGAAGAAGAAGACATATTTTTCCAGAAATTATAGTTAAATTGTAGTTCAATTGTAGTTAAATTGTAGAATTGTAAATAAATTGTAGATAAAATATAGATAAATTGTAGATAAGTTGTAGATAAATTGTAGATTGGGAAGACTAAAACTTCTACAATTATGTCGAAAATGTCAATTATGCTACAATTGAAAATCCCTTGGATTGGGTGTTGTTGTAAATAATTCAAAATATGTTTATGAGTTTATATCTCAATTTTGAGGGGTTTTGGTGAAGATTAGACTTGGTTTTGACTGAATTTCACATTGAAACTCGTCGAAGAAGAAGAAGACATATTTTTCCAGAAATTGTAGTTAAAATGTAGTTAAATTGTAGAATTGTAGATAAAATATAGATAATTTGTAGATAAATTATAAATTGTAGTTAAATTATATTGTTACATTTATACTACAATTAAACTACAATCTTGTGTCAAAAAAATTTAAGCATACCAAATTTAATCAATTCTTAATATTCAAAATTTCAATTTTGAAAAAATCTTCTTTAAATAAAATCATCATGAAAATATGTACCTCTCTATAAAACTATAGAACTTCTAAATTGTTCTTTTTTTTATATATAATTTTTTGAGACGGATTTTAGCAGATTGTTTTGATTAGTTTTCCACTCTTTAGGCTTAAAAATATTCAATCATTTCGGTTGATTTTTGCCCTTGATCAAGCTAATTCATCCAAGAAAAATTTAAGCATACCAAATTTAATCAATTCTTTATTCAACATTTCAATTTTGAAAAAAATTCTTTAAATAAATTCATCATGAAAATCTGTACCTCTCTATAAAACTATAAAACTTCTAAATTGTTCTTTTTTTATATATATGATTTTTTGAGACGGATTTTAGCAGATTGTTTTGATTAGTTTTCCACTCTTTAGGCTTAAAAATATTCAATCGTTTCGGTTGATTTTTCCCTTTCAAATCTCATATTTTTTAATGTCCAAATGCCTGCGAATTAAAACACTAACTGTTAACAAGATTTTGATGGCCATTGGCTTTCGGTAATATAATCCTTCTAGGGAGGGGAGGGATTTTTATATGGAATTTTTAAAGATAAGAGGAGGAAAAAAAGGGAAAAGGAATATATGCTCCTAAAATCATGCCTAGAATAAATGAAGCAATAATTATACCCTTAATTTGAATTATGGTACATAAATTGAAATTGGTATGCTTAAATGTAATAAACACAAATCTTAAATATGGGGGGTAATAAAGTTTGTTATATGGTATAGATAGGTAAAAATCACTTTTATTTTCTCAAAATATAAAGACCTATACTTTCGCTAGAGTTTATATTGTATAAAAAAATATGTGCATTTTCTAGTGAAAAAATCGATGTACGAATATTAGAAATTTTATTACGTAATGAATTAGTTTTATTTAAAAAAATGGAAATTATATTACCAATTAAATTTGTTAAGGATGGGTTTCAAGAGAAAAATATATGGAAAAAAGTCATAAAAGGTACTAGGAACATTATTATTAGAGAAATAAACGCAATAGGTGCCTGATTAGGGGTACGTGATTTAAAAGTGTCTGTTACAAATACCATTATTTAGTTTTTGTTATGAAATAATATAAGAACAAGAACAATAATACAAGAACAAGAACAATAGAGAGAAAAGTAGAGAGAGGAGTATTCTTATTGATACTTAGGGATGATTCACAATGGGGTATGACCCCTCTATTTATAGGCATAGAAAAGACTTAGCCTCAAAGTAAAACTCTTCTATAAGATAGACATTCACTCTAATTAGAGTTCTATTTATAACACTCCCCCTTGAATGTCTATTCAATAATGTGCCTCGTTAAAACCTTAACTAAAACAAAACCCAATGGGAAAAAATTATAGAAAAGGAAAAAGAGTACACATGTTTGAATATGCGCCTATTGGTTGCCTCGTTAAAAACCTTGTAAGGAAACCCATTGGGACAAAACCTTGTAAGGGAAAAAGAGTGCAACGCGCATTAACTCCCCTTGAAAAGAGCATCAATTCATATCCTTGAGTCTTCGCATTCCGATCTTGTGAACTAGCTTCTTGAAGGTTGACGTTGGTAGAGATTTTGTGAACAAATCAGCCATATTATCGCTTGAACGAATCTGTTGCACATTGATATCACCATTCTTTTGAAGATTATGTGTGAAAAATAACTTTGGTGAAATATGCTTTGTTCTATCTCCTTTTATGAATCCTCCCTTCAATTGAGCTATACATGCTGCATTGTCTTCATACAAAGTCGTGGGTAGTTTGTTACACTTCAAACCACATTTGTCTTGAATATGATGTATTATAGACCTCAACCACACACACTCCCGACTTGCTTCATGAATAGCGATTATCTCGGCATGATTAGATGAAGTAGCCACAATTGATTGCTTAGTCGATCGCCAAGATATGGCGGTGCCTCCACAGGTAAACACATAACCTGTTTGAGATCGAGCCTTGTGTGGGTCGGATAAATATCCAGCATCAGCATAACCAACAAGATCAGAACTGCAATTATTGCCATAAAATAAGCCCATATCGGTAGTCCCTTTTAGGTACCGCAATATATGTTTGATCCCATTCCAATGTCTCCTTGTGGGAGCCGAGCTATACCTTGCTAAGATATTAACTGAAAAGGTTATGTCAGGCCTTGTGTATTTGCAAGGTACATTAGTGCGCCAATTGCACTAAGATATGGTACTTCAGGACCAAGTAGCTCTTCATTCCTTTCTTGCGGTCGGAATGGATCTTTATTCACATCAAGTGATCGAACAACCATCGGAGTACTTAAAGGATGTGTTCCATCCATGTAAAACCGTTTCAGTACCTTTTCTACATAGGTAGATTGATGAACAAAAATTCTGTTTGCCAAATATTCAATTTGTAAACCAAGACATAATTTTGTCTTTCCGAGATCTTTCATCTCGAATTCATTCTTTAGATAATCAATTGCCTTTTGGAGTTCTATGGGGGTTCCAATAAGGTTTATGTCATCGACATATACGGCAAGTACAACAAATTCCGATGTTGTTTTCTTTATAAAAACACACAGGCAAATGGCATCATTTATATAGCCTTCTTTTAATAAATACTCACTAAGATGATTATACCACATTCGTCCTGATTGCTTTAGACCATACAAGGATCTTTGCAATTTGATTGAAAACATTTCCCGGGACTTTGAATTATGAGCGTTCGGCATTTTGAGTCCATCGGGAATTTTCATGTATATCTCATTATCAAGTGAGCCATAAAGATAGGCAGTAACCACATCCATTAAATGCATGTCAAGCTTTTCAAGGACAGCAAAACTAATGAGATAACGAAAAGTTATGGCATCCATTACAGGCGAATATGTCTCTTCATAATCGACACCAGGCCTTTGAGAAAATCCTTGTGCAACAAGGCGTGCCTTATATCTTTGTACCTCGTTTTTCTCATTTCTCTTGCGTACAAAGACCCATTTATAGCCAACAGGCTTAACACCATTAGGTGTTTTAACTATAGGGCCAAAAACTTCACGTTTTGCCAGCGAATTCAATTCTGATTGAATTGCTTCTTGCCATTTTGGCCAATCATGCCTTTTTCGACATTCTCCAACAGATTGAGGTTCAAGATCCTCATTTTCTTGCATAATGCTAGATGCGACATTAAAAGCAAAGACATAATCCACCACTATATCCACTCGATTAAAATTTGCCTCAATATCGATTGGATTTATGGATAGTTCCTTATTTTCCTGAGTCTCGGGCTCAAAGGATTCTTCATGAATCTCAGAGTTTATTAAATCATGAATTTCCTCATGAGATTCTTTCGTAGTGTCATTTTGATCGTTTGCTTTCCTCTTTCTAGGATTTCGATCTTTGGAACCTAATGGCCTGCCACGCTTCAGGCGTGCATTCGACTCATTGGATATGACACTAGATGATTGTCCAATAGGGACATCAATACGGATTGGAACATTCTCCGCGGGGATGTGGGATTTTGTTATCCTTGTCAAGTCCGTAAATGCGTTAGGCATTTGATTTGCTATTCTTTACAAATGGATAATCTTTTGCACCTCTTTTTCACAAATAGAGGTACGTGGATCAAGATGAGATAATGATGCATTTTTCCATAAAATTTCCCGTTTGGTTTCACCGACTTCTCCCCCTAATTTTGGGAAAAGTGTCTCATCAAATTGACAGTATGCAAATCGTGCAGTGAACAAATCCCCTATCAATGTTTCGAGGTAGCGAATAATGGAGGGCGATTCAAACCCAACATATATTCCTAACCTTCTTTGCGGACCCATTTTGGTGCAGTATGGCAGTGCTATAGGCACATATACTGCGCATCCAAAGATTCTTAAATGGGATATATTGGGTTCATGACCCAAACCAATTGCAACGGGGAATATTTGTGATAATTCGTCGGTCTGAGACGAATTAGCATTGCTGCATGCAAAATGGGGTGACCCCATTCCGAAATGGGCAGCCTCGTTTTCATGAGTAATGGTCTTGCAATCAACTGCAGGCGTTTAATTTAAGATTCTGCTAGACCGTTTTGAGTGTGAACATGAGCTACAGAATGTTCCACTTTTATCCCAATTGATAAGCAATAATCATTAAATGCTTGGGATGAAAACTCAGCAGCATTATCCAGTCTAATAGACTTGATTGGATTATCAGAAAATTGTGCTCGTAGTCGAATTATTTGTGCCATTAGTTTTGCAAACGCAAAGTTGCGTGATGACAACATGCACACATGAGACCATCTACAGGATGCGTCTATTAGGACCATAAAATATCTAAAAGACCCACTAGGTGGGTGAATATGTCCATAAATGTCCCCTTGTATACGTTCCAAAAACGTGGGTGACTCAGTCCCAACCTTTGTTGGTGATGGTCTTGTAATTAACTTGCCTTGATAACAAGAAGTGCAAGAGAATTCATTATTTAAAAGAATCTTGAAATTCTTTAACGGATGCCCATATGAGCTTTCTATAATCCGTCTCATCATGATTGATCCAGGGTGTCCCAATCGATCATGCCAAAGTACAAAAGTATTGGAATCAGTAACCTTTTGGTTTACTGTTGAATGTGCCTCAATTGCACTAATTTTTGTCCAATACAGGCCACAAGATAAAGACGGGAATTTCTCAAAACCCTCTTTTGGCCAGAGACATTCTTTGTAATGATGAGATATTCAAGATTATTCTCATCTATTGTCTCAACATGATAGCCATTCCGGCGTATATCTTTAAAACTCAACAAGTTTCTCTTAGACTTGGAGGAGAACATTGCATTCTCTATGATAAATATTGTTCCTCTAGGCAGAGTTATAGTTGCTCTTCCGGAGCCTTCACTCAATTTACTACTACCAGAGATTGTAGTAACATCTGCCTTACACATACTTAGTTGAGAGAAATATTTCTTTTCTTTGAGTATCGTATGTGTAGTACATGAATCAACTAAACAAATATTTGATCCAATATTGCTTTGTGAGATATCCATATTTCCTTTCCCATGGTTTGACATACAAAAGAAAATACACGAACATGAGAATAAACAAATTCAATCCGTTTGTTTCACATTTAAACAATATTTTCAAAATCTGCTGAGGTTAGTTGACTAACTAAATCAGATAGTCTATTATATGTTTTCCATAATCGATTACTTTGCAGTTTGAAAATTTCAGTTTAAGCACTGTCTCAATGTAATCGATTGTTAAACATACATAATCGACTATTTGCTAATTTGAAAAATTTCAGATCACACTGTCTTAATATAATCGATTGTTAAACATACATAATCGATTATTTGCTATTTTGAAAAACTTCAGATCACACTGTCTTAATATAATCGATTGTTTAAAAAAATACATAATCGATTATTTGCTATTTTGAAAAACTTCAGATCACACTGTCTTAATATAATCGATTGTTAAACATACATAATCGATTATTTGCTATTTTGAAAACTTCAGATCACACTGTCTTAATATAATCGATTGTTAACAAGTATATAATCGATTGTTTTGCAGTTTTAATGCGAAATATTAGATAATCGACTAACTGTTAACTCTACTGAAAAATAAAAATATCTTTGAAATTTAAGCATATTGAAACATTCTAAAGAACTAATACTAACATTATATCATAAACTAACTAATACGAGCTGATACTAATGACTATTAGTTTATTCACTAAGTAATACAAATAAAATCAAACAATTCCATCTTCCTTTATCACAGATCCATCACCGATTAAGTGGTCTATTTTCCCCTTAGGGTGCTCAAAGAAGTCTGCCACATCCAGGTGGGTGATGTCAAAATTGTCGTCAGAGACAAAATTTGTTTCAGGGCCTTTATTCTTTAGAGATGCTTGATAAAGATCAACCAAATGTCTTGGTACATGGCAAGCTTTTGACCAGTGCCCTTTTCCACCGCAACGATAGCATATAGTTTCTGAACTATTTGCCTTTGGATTCTCATAATCCCGTTTCTGCTTTTGGTGGTTATTTCTCTTTGGGGGGTGACGGACATTAGGGAAATTTCTTCCTTGTCTACGTCCACGGCTATGACCCCGATTACGACCACGACCATGAATAGATCCATGGCCTTTTCCATGCTTGGCATAATGAGAATACACCTTATCTGCTTCAGGCAATGGTGTAGACCCAGTGGGTCGATTTTCGTGATTTCTCATGAGCAGGTCATTGTTTCGCTCAGCCACAAGGAGAAGAGAAATCAGTTCAGAGTACTTTTTGAAACCTTTCTCTCTGTACTGTTGTTGCAGTACCATATTGGAGGCATGAAACGTTGTAAACGTTTTCTCAAGCATATCATAATCAGAGATATTATCTCCGCAGAGTTTCAATTTAGAAGTAATTCTGAACAGTGCAGAATTATATTCAGAAACAGACTTAAAGTCTTGGAGCCTCAGATGAGCCCAATCATATCGTGCTTGTGGCAGAGTGACCAACTTCAGGTTGTCATATCTCTCCTTTAAGCCGTTCCACAAGATGAGTGGATCTTTGACTGTGAGATATTCAATTTTCAAACCTTCATCAAGGTGATGGCACAAGAAAATCAAGGCCTTAGCACAGTCTTGGGTGGATGCTTTATCTATATCTTTAATGGCGTCTCCAAGACCCATAGCATCTATGTGGATTTCAACATCCAACACCCATGTCATATAGTTCTTGCCCGAAATTTCAAGGGCAACGAACTTTCTTTTCATAATATCAGACATAATTAAAACCAAATTCGGAAAGAGGGAAATACCTTAATTTTCTCAAGAGGATTCTTGAGACGGTAGAGTCTCGTGCTGATAACGTGTTATGAAATAATATAAGAACAAGAACAATAATACAAGAAGAAGAACAATAGAGAGAAAAGTAGAGAGAGGAGTATTCTTATTGATACTTAGGGATGATTTATAATGGGGTAAGACCCCTCTATTTATAGGCATAGAAAAGACTTAGCCTCAAAGTAAAACTTTTCTATAAGATAGACATTCACTCTAATTAGAGTTCTATTTATAACAGTTTTCATGTACGTAAAATAGTAATGTCGCTGTGTTTATGGAAATTTTCTTAAATTTTGCATATTTATTTATTAGCTATTTAAGTGTGGGCCAATGAAAGAGAATGGGTGGTAGGGTTTTTCCTTCTTTATATTAATTTCTTTAGGCTTCTTTTGTATTAATAGCTTGGACTAAAATTTAACACTTTAAACATAAAATTTAATACTTATATATTTAATAATGTTAATATATCACTGTTTTAAAACAAAATTATTGAAAAGCAAGAATTTTATAAAATAACTTATCCAAGGTATTAAGATCGAGAAGCGTATAAAGGAAGAAGTATGACAAAATTAGGTATCAATATGCGGTTACAATTTCAATGTAGGCACTTCAGAGTCAGTAGCAATATTAAGAAGCATGGGTGATAAGATGCGGTGGTCAAAGAAATGAGATCAAATCCAAATAGGGATAATTTTGATTACTAGTATTAGTTTCACAATGATCATGGTCATAAAACCACAGATTATAGATTGTTATAAGGTGAAGTAAACCATTTATTAAAGCAAGGGTATCTTACCGAACTATTTAGTGAAAAAGGTAAGCAAGCGTATATAAAGAATAGGTAGGAAACCCCAAACCTCCTTATCCGAAAAGGACCATTAATGTTATAAGTGGGGCGAAGAAATAAACAGCGGGCAAAAAAATTTCTAAACTTACAGTTACATACGAGAAGTAGGTTCGACATGTTTTAGAGGAAGAAAGTATTATATTTGACGATGTAGATGCGGACGGCGTACTAACTCCACACAATGATGCACTGGTAATATCTCTTCTCGTATATTATACTAATATAAAACGAGTTTTGATTGACTCAGTAGCTTTGTAAACAACATTTTGCTAAGGGTATTAAGCGAGATGCAAGCTGAAGATAAGCTAGTACGTAAGGCGCATACTTTATCTGGCTTTGATATTTCAGGCGTCGTGACAAAAGGAGAAATAATACTTACAGCATTCGCAAAAGGAGTTATCAAAGATACGAAATTTCAGGTAGTAGAGATGGATATGGCTTATAATATGATTCTCGAAAGATCATAGATTCACGAAATGGATATTGTGCCATCTATCTTACATCAAGTCATCAAATTCCCATTATAACGGGGAATCTGTGGTGATCAACAAACACGTAGGAGCATCAACTCTGTAGCAGAATCAAGCATAAACAATAAAGAAAAATAGCAATTATAGAATCCAGTTGAGGATGCTACACCACACATCTCAGATGGAGATAGGCAAACAAATGTGGACTCAAGACCTGACTTCATCCAAGAACCAGAAGAAAATGAAAATATCAAAATAACAATTGAATAATTGGAGGTGATAGAACTATTCGTACACCCTGAGAGGAAAATCTACATTGGGGCCAACTTAAGCCACGAAATGAAAGGTAAGTTGATTGAATTTTGAAAACTATCGTGGATTTCTTTTCCCGGTCCCATTCTGATATGATAGATATATCCCTGGAGGTAATGACTCACAAGTTAAATGAAGATCCATCATATCCACCTATCAAACAAAAGAAGAAAAAACAAGGATCTTTCAAAAACCAGGTGATTCAAGATGAGGTCCAAGAAATAGGCTCTACCCACAAGGTAAAGTATCCTAATTGGTTAGCTAATAGTGTAGTGGTGCCAAAAAAGAATGGTAAATGACGAGTTTGTGTAGACTATATCGACATTAACAAAGATTGTCCTAAAGATTCTTTTCCGTTACCACATATAGTTCAACTGATTGATGCTACTCCATGACATGAATTGTTAAGCTTTTTAGATGCATATTCAGAATATAATCAGATTAAAATGGATCCCGTAAATAAGGAAAAAACTTCATTTATACACTACAAGAAAGATGAGCTACGACGACATTTAATTAGTGATATTTATAATAAATGTCAGAAAAGAGTTTATTTCTTGACATTTGTTTAAAAAATGTGGCAAAGAAATGATATTCGATAAAAAATGACGGAAAATATAATGACATTTGATCTAAATGTCACATAATTAAGAATAAATTGACGTTCATTACTGACATGTATAGCAAATGTCAAAAATTTAATAATTTAAAAATAACGCAAAATTTGTAACTTCCCTCCCAAATCTCCCCCCTCGAATATCTAAAACAAAAACCCTATTTTGCAGCCTCCGAATAATTCGATTTTTCCTCTCCAATTCCTCTACCCGTCCGAGTTAAGCTGACTTCCTCCGCCCTAACTGTGAATCTCAAGAGCCTTCAGGCATAACAGTATCAAATGTAATCTCTTCTTACTTAATTCTTTATTTCCTTCTCTTCTTCTATTGCGCCATTGGAATAACTCTAGGTTAGCATTTTTCTTTCTTGATTGATCTATTGGATTCGAATTGTTCCTTTTTTCTGGTGATCGTTCTGATTTCTCGTAGGAATTCAATCATATTTAATTATTTCATTTGCTTGTTCGTATGTATTCGCAGCAGAAAAATGGGAGTTTAAGTTTTTAAAGCTTAATTTATGTTGTGACTTTTTGTGTGGTGCTATGGAGATAAGTTTGTTTGAATAGAAGCTATGTGGGGTGTTATCACACAATGTAGTAATGTCGATATGCATCCACAAATTATGTCCTACAACTGTTTGTCAAAATGCCTGATAAAGCATTTAAACACTGTGACCTTCCCTATGATTTATTCGTTTCCAAATGTGAACAAAGTTGATAAGATTTCCTCAATTCTTGTCTGATTCAATTGTCTGCAGGTTAGCAACTTAGATGTGTGATGGCTTTCATGTCACCAGGTATTTGTTTCTTTTTCACTTAAAAAAAATAATTAGGTGCATGATCCTATTAAGCAGTCACTAAATATATATACATGAAAATATTATCCTTGGGCGGAGAATGCTTGTTAGTAAGTTTCACATCCATATATATATATCATTTTGTTATAAAACAATAAAAGAACAAGAGCAATATTGCAGAGAAAGAGAAAGAAAATTCTTATTGAATTTTGGGGTTATTTACAATGGGGTAAGACCCCTCTATTTATAGGAGGAAAAATGACTTAGCCTCAAAGTAAAACTCTCTACAAGATAGACATTCACTCTAATTAGAATTCTATTCTTAACACTCCCGTTGAATGTCTACTCAATAAGTAATGTGCCTCGTTAAAACCTTAACTAAAACAAAATCCAATGGGAAAAAAAAATTCTTAGAAAAGGAAAAAGAGTACACATATTTAGAAATGCGCCTATTGGTTGCCTCGTTAAAAACCTTACAAGGAAAACCTAGTGGGACAAAACCTTGAAAAGGAAAAAGAGTGCAACACACATTAATTCCCCCTAATGAGAGCATCAATTCACATATTTGAGCCTTTGCATTCCAACCTTGTGCGCCATCTTCAAAACGATCTTTGGTAGAGATTTGATAAATAAATCAGCCATATTAACTTGAACGAATATTTTGCACCTTGAAATCATCACTCGTGATAGATATATAACGTCTTCACAAATGTCGTGGAATGGCTCTTCAATATTTTCATAGAGGTATCCTCGCTATCACATTATCATGCTTATAGTTATAGCAAGATATATGTGTGCATAAATTGCATTAAGTATATGGTACCTCAAGATCAAGAATTGTATATGCTTCAAGCAACTTAAATCCTTCATGGATTGTCATATAAGTTAAGTCATATAAGCCATATTATAGACTTTAGATGAATATCAAGTTTTCATGTCATGCTAAACAAATAAGATATCGAAAACTGATTGCACATACCATTGACTTTATACTTTTAAGTATTTGAACTACATGTCCAAACTACATGTCTTTCATATGGAATCAATTCTACTTGAATTGTATCTCTTCCATTTGGCCAATACTTTTGTATCTGTAGGCGACGACTTAAGATCCTCATTATATTAGTGCTATCATAGATGTCGTCGACAAACATGTTATATCAGTTCCAATAAATTTTCATAAAGACATAACATAGAGATCTCTTTATCATATTTTCAGGTACCTGAATCTCTCATGAGATTTTATGAAGTGTTATGTCATGTGATCTTCTAGATCACTTGCCTCCTCTATTATGATCACTTTTATCATTTGCTCATCTTCTTTATCAAGAAGTTTATTTAAAACTGATTTGTCTATACGCTTTAAGCGTATCATAGATTTTGTCCTTCTAGGACTTAATATGAGCATTTGCAATGAGAATATAGTTACTTTCTTTGGGTCAGCAAATGCGTATGGCATGCTTTGCAATATGTTGCAACTGAATTATCTTTTTATGAACTTCAAGTTCATATTATCCTATTCTAGGATATAGATATACAAATGATAATTCATTCTACATAACATTTTCTCAACTGTTTATCATGTCTCCCCCTCATGTTAGAAAAACTAACTTGTTTCCTCAACTTTAAGAATCCATCTTTGTGCATTATGGTGTTAATGAAAATATACACCGCACATCAATAATAATAAGATGGAGTTATTTGGTTCCTGACCCTGAACCACTTGTGAGGGTAGAATGTAATATACTTTCGTATATAACATATATCAAAATATAGATAACTATGTTCTCATAAGAAATAGTTTAGCTATTAAGTGGAGACACTCAATAAATTATCTTGCTAAACCCGCTGTGATGTAAACTAATTTGTCAAGATAAACTATCTTGAATAGAAAATCTGGAAATTGTGCTCTAAATTGAATTATTGAGCAAGTTACCTCGCAAAACACCATGTTGCGGGTTAATAATAATCGCACATGTACCATCTCATAGATGCATCTTATGTGGTATACATGGCAGGTGAATGGGCCTATATTCACCTTTGATATTTCCAGAATTCATGGGATTCAATCCCAATTTTAGTTTGTCTATTAATTAATGAGAACAAGCAATGTAAGAGAATTCATAAAGAACTTTCTAGTTCTTTAATATTTACCCATGTGAATTCTCTATTATTTTTGCACATCATACTTAAATTGATATGGCTAAACCAATTATGCCAACTGAGTAAATTATCAATATTGATAAACTTCATATTTACACCATGACGTGTGAAATTATCAATAAACTCCAAGCTTATTATGATATGGATTTTTATATCAATAAACATACACTTTATTGTGTCATTCTTTTGTTTGTGTAGTACAAACTGAAGAATAAAACGGGTAGCTTTTCACATACAGATTATCCCGCTACAAGTTGTAGTAATAGAAGATATCAAATCTTTCCTTTATTTATTGTCTCAATATAATCAACCGCTTTCGCATATACTTTGGAAACTGAATAAGTTTCTTTGAGACTTACTACAACACAATACCTTATTGGTAATCAATTGTGTTTCTCGAAAATAATATAATTAGCTCTTACAGAGTTCTCAACTAAATTGGTACTATCACATATTAATCAATATCCATATAGTGAATATTTCTTTTAAAGAGAAAGTTGTACCATTATGGTCATGGTCAAAATTACATGCAAGATATGTTTCTTGCATTATTATTGTTCTTTAATAATCACATTATCAAAATATTTTGGCGTACAATAGGTACATGACCAATGACCATTCATGCCATAATAATGACATTATTTTTTTATATCATCTCAACCCCCCTTCTAGAGGTGAGTGTGGTATATTCAATACCAATAGCATGTTCATCTTCTTCCAATAATGAATATGTACTCATAAATCAGATGTTGTCACATTCACACCATGAATGGACCATAATAATCTGTATGTGCTATATAAAATCTCATGTCAAATTGATGACAGATATTACTTTCACAGAGTGAATGATTATTTTGAGAATCCTTATTGTTCTCAATATCACAATAATGACTATTATAATTTCGTCTATTGCCACGCCCACATCCATTGACACCTTCACGGTAATAATTTTGTCTTCTTTCAGACTTATCACATATTGCTATCACATCCTCTAAAGGGAATGAGAATGGAGCAAATTCAATTGGATGGGTTTTTAATTCTTTGCCCACAATCATACATGAACTTAATCATAGCAAGGCATAAAATTTTTACCACTTTAGGTGGGTGTAATTTCTAACAAACTCCATTAGAGTTATAATCAAACTTTGTTGTCTTTGCATGTATATAAAATTAAATTATAGAATTTCAAGAACTTAAAAGAGAAAAATAAAGTAAAATACTTACCTTAAATCCAGAATTTAATCATGAAGGAAGTTCATAGAACAATTGACAATCATTCTGCTCAATCCCAAAACTTTTACTCATTGGTTAGAGTCTCGTGCAGTAAAAGAGTCCGGGTCGAGACGGCCACTTGCCCTATTTGCAAAACACTGCTGCCAAGAGCCAACTTCAATTCTTAAACAATTTCTTATTTAGTTCAGAATCAAGGTTCCCGTGAAGTATTTTTCTTCTTTCTCAAGTTGCAAATACTCCACAATGCAGTAAAGGATCTGATGGAATCCTTTTGAGTTCTTCGTGGGACTAGCACGGACAAAATCGACAGATTTTGGTTCGAAAGAGTTGGGTTTTCTGGTGAACAAGGTTTTTGGCGGAAAAAAGAAATCGAGTGACCTTGATGTGCACGACAAATCCATACTTACTTCAAAATTATGAGTAGGCGGCAGCCTTATCCAGTTGTACTTTCTGTTTATACTCTTAATTTTGGTTTAGGTTTTGGTCATGTCCGCTCCTCCTAGGGTAAGAATATCTAAGAGATTAACATTGTCACTATCGTTAGTTGATTCATAATGCAATTAAAACAAAAAAACAAGAGGAAAAACCATATTAAAATATTATGTAAACGCGGCTTGATTGAACAATTATGCCTCAATTTCAAACGATTAAGATTGATTCAGCTGAGTTTTTCAAATCAATTTGAACACGTTTAATTCCTCTACTCAATAATTTGTCTTTTACGACAAATTGAAAATTTCCTATAAGAGATTCATGAAATCTTTGAATCTAAAAAAAAAAATTTCTTAAACATTAATTCCAACTAGTTGATATACATATACAATGTAATTAAAAGAAATACTAGAGGAAAATCAATAAAATTAATTATTATCTGTTAATAAAAAAAAACAAGCAAGAGCAAACATCTAGCTCCATTAAATAACAACAACAACTACCCAGTACATTCTCACCAGGTGGGGTCTGGGGAGGGTAATATGTAGACGAGCCTTACCCCTACTCGGAAGGGCAGGGAGGCTGTTTCCAATCGACCCTCGGCTCATATGGTTAGGTGAAAAACTGCAGTAAAACAAAACAGAGACAAAAACAAATCAGAAACAGTATAGCATTAGTGCATTAGAAATTTCAGTACAAATAGCGTTAATAATAAACCGAACAAAGGAAACAAAATACCAACATGCAACAGCAAGTAATAGAAACGTACAATAGACACAACTCATCTATGAGTAACCCTGCTGATCCACCCCCATCCCCGGGATGGGCGAATGGAAAACTCTAGGGACCCCTATCCTACAACCCTGATTCTAGACCTCCATACTTTCCTATCAAGGGTCATGTCCTCGGAAACCTGCATCCTAGCCATGTCCTGCCTAATCACCTCTCCCCAATACTTCTTGGGCCTCCCTCTGCCGCGCCGACCGCCAATGATCTCCAGCCGCTCGCATCTCCTCACCGGAGCATCTGGACTTCTTCTCCGCACATGCCCGAACCACCTCAGTCGCGCTTCACGCATCTTCTCGTTCACCGGGGCCACCCCCACCTTCTCTCGAATAGTTTCATTCTTAATCTTATCTAGCCCGGTGTGCCCGCACATACACCTAAGCATTCTCATCTCCGCGACCCTCTGAACATGCGAATTCTTCACGGGCCAGCACTCCGCCCCATACAGCATCGCAGGTCTAACCACGGCTCTATAGAATTTCCCCTTGAGTTTGTGTGGGACTTTCCTGTCACACAGGACTCCTGATGCAAGCCTCCACTTAGCCCACCCTGCTCCTATACGGTGTATGACGTCCCCGTCAATCTCACCGTCCCCTTGAATCACTGACCCAAGATAACGGACGCTGTCCTTCTTGGCGATGGCCTGAGAGCCAATTATCACGTCCCTGCCTACTTCGCTCGGATCGGCGCTAAACTTGCACTCCAGGTATTCTGTCTTAGATCTGCTTATTTTGAAACCTTTAGACTCGAGAGTCTGCCTCCATACCTCTAACCTTTCAATAACTCCTGCCCTCGACTCATCAATCAATACTAATTATCCCAGTTAAATAACTCCCAACTACATTGTATAATTAATTACAGAAGAAAACTTAACAAATATATTGTATTTTTCATGAATAAGACTTTTAATTATCCCCAGAAATAGCATGCACAAACCAAAATAACAACAACAGTGACATGACAGAGTTGGATCCATAATTTAAATTTTATGGATTCAATATTTAATGTTTTTAATATTGAACTCATCATGCTTTCAAAGTTATGAGTTTATATTCATTATTTCTTACTATTTTAATAAACTTTGATGCATAAATTTATGTTCCCTTAAAAGTTATGGATTCAATTCAACTCGTAAACATAATGCTACATACGCCACCGACGATGACACCAACAACAAAACGGAAAAAAAAAAAACATCATAGTAACATACACTAAAACAAAAGAAGTTCATCTGATCTTCTCAGGTAAAGAACTAGATTCTTATTAAAGCATATAATAAAGATGTAACTAAAATTTTTGAAAGAAAAAATAGAAAAATTAATATGAAAATTTTCAGGATGATGAAATACAAATAGGAACTAGATGAATACCTGGTCTCTCAAGTTGTTTGCAGCAGAGGCTACGTAATTTTCCTCAGCACCAGGCAATTATAAATGTAAAAGAACAATTAAGTCTTTACATAATTGTACCATAATTGTAGTTTAAGCAGATAAATTTTGGGTAATTAATTGAAAAAAATTAGTTCGTAATTGATGGAACATAGTTTATTATGGTCAGTTGCCTTATTGATATTTGAAAAAAACAAAAATTCAGTATCTTCTAAAACAGGAAACAAAATATTTTCCGAATGAATATTATCAAAGTAATCATCGTTATCAACGAGTATTACTTTAAACGAAGAGAAAGATGAAGACACCCTTTCTATGTCTCCCATATTCTGAATTTCTTAATCTTCTCAAAGAGCTTCTGACGGTAGAGTCTCGTACTGATAACGTGTTATGAAACAATAATAGAACAAGAGCAATATTGCAGAGAAAGAAAAATAAATTCTTATTAAATTTTGGGGTTATTTACAATGGGGTAAGACCCCTCTATTTATAGGAGGAAAAATGACTTAGCCTCAAAGTAAAACTCTCTACAAGATAGACATTCACTCTAATTAGAATTCTATTCTTAACACATTTGCTTTATATAGTAAGGTCGTGTTTAGTTACTATAGTGTGGTAGTTAACTCTAGGCTTTCAAAGGAGAAATGCTATAATAATAAACGTGCCATTAATTTGTCGAAGTATAGGGTTCTATTTATTCTGTTAATTATTTTGTCTCTATGAAATTTATGCAATCAGTCGAATATGTCTAGAATTTACTAGGTTAAAATGTACTAATGGTTAATTAGGTGAAGAATAAGGTTGCACACATCTACCGGCCTTTCTGTGTGTGATATGAGTTCCAGCGAGAATGTCAATAGCGTGGAAACTCATGGTAAGGTCCTTGTAAATTAGATGGCTAAACAATCTTTCATTTCTAAAGTTATGTGTTTTTCACTAAGGGATTTTGTTCGTTGATGGCAGATAACAATATTTATACCGATAAGGATACTCGTAAAAGTAGCTACACTATATATATTCATTTTATTAAATTATTCTTGCATGTGATCATGCAATCTTATTTTAACTTTCAATGATCTCTTAATTATTTTCTATTTTATGAAAATATAGGTTGACAGACAACCTTATTGTCTCAATTCAATGGAGTACCTAATGTGCGGATGCACAAGGGAAATGGAGCTACATGATGTAGCACAAAAAGTGCAAGAAAGAGTTGAGGAAGTGAAGAAAGCTATTGTTGCAGAATTTGTTACATTTTGCTCAAATCTAGCTTAATAGTTTGATTCTATCGTTATTTAATTGTAAAGATGTATAGCTATTCACAAATACATTCTTGTAATTTGTCACGACCTAAACCCATACCTGGTCGTGATGGCGCCTCTCGTAGGAATAAGGCCAGCCAACTAAATTCATTTCATCCTTTTTAGCAATTAAACAGTTCATAAGCAGTCTAAATATGATTAATAATAATAATAATTAGAGGGAGTATAACCTAATACAGCCCGAACCGGGGTGTCACAAATCACGAGCATCTATTAAAGTGTGAACACAGTTCTACAAGGTCTAAAAATACAAGAAACATGAGTTATGAACAAAAGTCAGGAAACGATGTTGCGAATACTGGTAGTTACCTCGCTAAAGTCGTATAGCACTATCTCCAATAAGCCAGAACCCGCTACCGGGTGAATAAATACATGCATATGCACACGAGGTACATGGAATAAAATGGGTACTCCAACTTAGTGAGTAATAAAGGTAAATAATAACTGAGCATCACGTAAGGCAAATTATCATGCTGTATAGAAGTAGTGTAAAACCTTTTGAGAAAAAAATAATGAAACTGTGAAATCTTAGAAAACACCTTAGCCAGTTTAAACCTATTTTGAAAATGACTTTTCGAACAGTTATGTAAATGAGTGCAAGAAAACTAGTGCAGATAAGCACGGAAATCCACCCCTCGGGTGCAATACTCATTCAGCAGAAAATGGCAGGCAATCAGGTAGATATCACACAAAATAGCACAACTACAGATAATGACAGACAATTAATCAAGTAAACACATAAAACAGTACCGGTACTGTTGCGACGTGTTGCCCGATCCACATACTGCCGCGGTGTGCAGCCCGATCCATTTATCGTCGACGACGCTCACTGGGGGTGTGCAGACTCTAGGAGGGGCCCCCTACGACCCAAGCGCAATATAAGTCATTTCGTGGTATCAACTAGGCCCTCAGCCTCATATCAACATCAATATAATACCGCTGCGGCGCACAACCCGATCCCATACTCAGTCCAGAATCACATAAGCCCCTCGGACCCAATAATATATATAAATATTCAGCCCAAACTTCATTAGAAAAATTATTTAAGTTTCAAGTTTGAGAAAAAATGGTTAAGTTTGAAAAATAGTATTAAATATAGGACTGAGTTCAATAATACGTAAAAATGGTAAGAAACAAGTAGTAGAAATCATTGAAGAATTCTACCAATTGGCACGAAGCCCAAATATGACAATCAGCTCAAATCATAATGATAACAGATGATATTCAGTCAAATACGCAGTAAGTTCATCTATCGGGACGGACCAAGTTACAATCTCCAACAGTGCTCTACCCCACGTTCGCTATCCTACGTGCAAGTCACCTCAAATAGCACTACGATGTGCAATTCGGGGTTTCATACCCTCAGAACATCATTTACAATCATTACTCACCTCGAACCGGCGAAATCTCTAGCCTCTAGGGGTATTCAAAACCGTTCCGAAACCGAAAAGCAATCCAAACCGAAGCTTAACGGCTTACTGGTAACGGCTTAACGGCTTAACGGACGGGGAACAGATTGAATTTTTTTTATTAACGGCTTATCGGTTTGGGGATGGATTATTCAATTTTCTTAACGGCTAATCCGTTAACCCGTTAAGAATATAAATATTTTATATATATATATATGTATATAAAATTTATTTTTATTTATATATATATTAAATATAAAAAAACTAAAACCCTTGAAAATGATTAACAAAAGTTTATTTCTACTTCTAAGTATTTTTAATCTCGGGATCTAGATGATTTGCAGGTACTCGCCCAACACAAAGGAGATGAAGGTGTTGGACAAGAAAAAAGTGAGGAGGCCAAAGCTATACTACCTCAGGGATAAAATGAATGCCCTGAAAAAACATTAACAAGCTAGCTCATATGAAGGTATACTGGAATAGGTGTTTGATCTATAATTGCCTGAAGAGATCTATCAAATTCTAGTAAACATGTATGTGAGGCCGATAAGCCGCCCAATAACCGCCCTATAAGAGCTAACCCGATACCAATCCGCCCGATATCTTATCGGGTGGCTAACGGATTAATACATTTAAAAGCCGATAACCGCTAAGCCAAACCGTTAAGAGTAAAAACCCGCCCAATCCGCCCGATGAACACCCCTACTAGCCTCCAACCCCTTTCCCCTCAAATCGACCTCCACGCGCGTCGAATCTATCCAAAATCAGAACGAATACATCTCAATATGCTAAGGGAACAAAACCCAAGCGAAAACAATCGAAAAATATCAAAATTTCCGAAATTGGAAAAACACGAGCCCCGAGCCCACATCTAGAAACTCAAAAATTTTCACATCATTAACTTCCTTATCTCGCTATGAGTCTATTCATATCAAAATCACAAGAATCAGAGTTCAACTTACCTTTCAAATCCTTAATTTATGCTCTCTTAAGTTCAAGCCCTAAACCATCATTTTTAGTCTTTGATTTCTTAGTTTTTCAGCCTTAAATTCCTGTAATAATACCATAGGATTGTGTTTTAGGTCAAAAAATCTTTACCTTATCGAAGCTCCTTGAAACCCTTCTTCAATATCGTCTACAATACTCCAAGTCCGAAGTTAGAAATGAAAAATCTTCAAAATTGGCGAAGAAGACCAATTAAATATCTTGCCCAGGCAAAACCGCATATGTGGTCAATTTCCCGCTTTTGCAGTACCACTTCCGCGGTCAAAACTCCGCATCTGCGGAAATTATTTAGCCTCCCTGGAATCGCTTCTGCGATCGAAATCTCGCATCTGCAGCTTCGCAGATGCGGCTCCTAGTCCGCTTCTGCGGAAACAGCTGCCATGCCCAAAACTCGCACCTGCGGTCTCTCCTTGCCACATGCGACTACACTTCTGCGGTCCCAATTTTGCCGAAGCGAAAATACCAGAAGCAACATCAAATAAAGAATTACACAACTCCAAAACTTCCTGTTGGCTATCCGAAATCACCCCGAGGCCCCCGAGACCACAACCAAAAACACCAACACATCCTAAAATATCATCCAAACTTGTTCCAATCATCGAAACACTTCAAACAACATAAAAAACCATCGAATTATATCGAATTCAATCCTAAGTTCTTCTAAAACTTCGAAACACACATATGATAAAAAAACCCAACCAAATTACCTCCGAATGACCTGAAATTTTGCGCACACATCCCAAATCACATAACGAAGCTACAACAACTCTCAGAATTCCATTCCGACTCCCGGATCAAAATCTCACCTATCAACCGCAACGCGCCAAAATACTAACTTTGCCAATTCAAGCCAAATCCTTCCACAGACTTCCAAAATGCATTCCAATCACGCTCCCGAGTCGCAAATCACCTAACAGCGCTAACCAAATCATAAAAATTCCGATCCGAGCTCATATACAAATAAGACAACTCTTGGTCAAACCTTTCAAATTCAAAGCCTTCAACTGAGACTGTTCTTTCAAATTCATTCCGATTTTTTTCCTGAAAACCAAAACCAACGATCTACATCAGTCATAATGCATTACACTGGTCAAGTCATGCTTGGGAATTGGCGATCAAAGTGCAAAAACTCAAAGCGACTGGCCGGATCGTTACATCATCCCCTACTTAAACACACGTTCGTCCTCGAACATTTCTAGAGTTGTTCTAAGAGCCAACCGATAGTTGAATAACCTTACCATGCATATACCCGGGGATGATTCCACGTCACCCTATCCATATAGGTTCGCTAACACAATATAACTAAAATTTCACAATCTATTCTAGTCCATAAACCACAGAACCACATTTCCACTACCAAAATCATCCATAAGATCGAAATCTCACATCTATACTCTGAATAAACCCGAACTAGCTGTAATAACCCATATCTGCAGCCTCAGTGCCATTACATGATAAACCACATAACTCTAATGCTCATAGCAATAACCTCTATTCACAACAGCTATATACAACATCTAAATAACGATAGAAAAACTCTTATTAGCTAGAGCCTCATTCCAACACTTTCATATACTGCCAGCGATAAATGCAATACGCAGTAAACCATAACCATTTCTCAGATTAACCATTCATGAAGCCATTTCTCCTTTGGCAATTACCATAGCAAATGTTTTTTAAGCCAAACCTCGATATTAACCTCCCAACATGCTGAAATCGAATCCGCTTGTATTCATTAATGATCCCAAAAATCTCTTTTGGCCAAACTCACCACCCTGGTGACATGACACATCAATACGAGTCTAAGCCACAACTAGCATAATACGCAATTTGAGGTCTGGAACCAAGGAAAATCATTACACTCATGGTGAAACAAATAATACATAAAACGCAACCCGATAGGACATAACCGATATGCTATTCAGCGAATAACACCCAATTACTCTTCCCGCTCGACTTCCACTATGAACCCCAATAGAACCACACCATATGTGCCCATAACTAATATATCATAACATCTTGCAACACAGCAAGGCCACTCTTAGATCTCCTAGATCCCTAGTAAGCTCAATAACGATAGAATCAACCTATCCCTCAACAGTACAATTTGGGGCCAACCAAACCGACTCAAGATAGAACACACATCCACTTTGGCCTGCCAACAAAATCATCGTCAAGAAAGCCTGAAGCTGTTCTTCCACTATTATAACTCCTGTCGGTGCCATGAGATACGGTGCAAGGCACCAAATCAATACCGAAATCAACAACCTTGCTCGGCAACATGCCCGACCACGAGAAACACATCCGATAATTCTTTCACCACCGAAACTGAATCAATATGAGGAGCCTCAGCACTGACAATCGTTACAACAGCCCAAATATAGAAGGACAATCCTTCCCAGCTGTCCGCGGGGTCTTCGAAATATAAGAATTCCTAATAGGACATAATCCGTCGAACATCGCCACTCAACCCGAGGCAATCTCCGGCATAGCCAACAACTGTCTTAATGCAACAGTCCTGAATAACGCAACACGGAGAAAACCAGTATGAATCTAATATCACATCCAAAATCTAACATACTAAGCGACAAAAGATCCACTCGGGTCTTCAAATCCCACTTGTCACTAAACAGCTGATACACGCGACTCACAACAACAATATAGCCTGAACATGAGAACTTCCCGTCTCCAACTCCATATAGCACACAAATCACCATGCCTTACCCCAAATTCCGTCGCCCGAATACATATCACCTCAAGTACCCAATCATCCCATGAAAGATACCTTGTAATTCCCCTGTGCTATCAAGCAAACTCGAATATCAGCAGTCGATCCAATCAAGAGAGCGCCACAATACAATCGAAGTTCTATCATCCTAATCACATTGCCTTTTCTTAAACATATACCCTCGTAAAATCACTATGATTAGAAATATCATTTTCTTAATTACCAGAAGATCATTCACCCTATTCATCTGAAGCTCGTTTTCTCTAATCACTTAAAACTGCTCGTGCTGCCTAAGAATTTCATGACTTCCCATTCGGAACTGAACCTTACAAACACAAATCCCAATCCTCCACAACATATCGCATATACCATACCATCCTAGGATAACATGATAACTGCATCTCTCTTCCGAGCCACGAACACTTATGTACTCAACTAGTCAAGAACTTCCATTGATCCCATCTAGAAGAAAATCATTACACGTCCCATGCCTCTCATATTCGTAGAAAATGCATGTCTCCAACCACAGTAGAAATCGTTAAAGACTCTCCCAATTCTGTTTGCACAAATTAAAGTGCAAGGACTGAATCCTTATAACTAGACCAAGTTAGGCAAGCCATCAAAACCCAAGAGCATTGTTGCGAAATACATGTACGAACCCATTACCTCGAACACACACAAAGAATTAATTATATCTTTACCATGCGAGACCCAAGAATAAAACCACACTGTTTAAGACCCGTAAGTCGCTGAAGACTCTCTCAATTATTCCCAGAATCACCATATTCTAAAATACTTTACCCTGACGAACTTCATGCAAATCTAAATCTGTTACCTTTAATTTCCTGGTACGAATAGATAGAATCACATAATTAACATAGCGATGCCATATGTCTTGACCCTTCTAATGAAAATAACAGTTTCTAACCACATATGCACTTTAGAGCACTCAATTGATGTATACAGACTCTTGAACACATTATAACTGTTCTTGCAAGTCATTCGCTCTTATTCAAACTGCAATTTACCTGACCCAACGAATAGAACAACCCGTGCCTCATTGACACTCCGATACCGCAGAATGAAATCCTCATCCCAATACAACCAAGCAACTTACCGCTCTATGCACCGAGCATTCCTTACCAACAGCCCTAGACATTACATGATTCTCATACCCTATGAAGCATAATATAACCTTCGTCAAAATTTTCCTTTACTCGAGCCATAGCCAATTCACCTACACGCCTCAAACTGGAATCAACATGGCACCTAACCGTGCGATCAACTACTCACAGAAGACTCCCCCCACTTGGCTCGAAGCCATAGATCAAAATACCCTCAATAACTCATAACACGTTTACTCTATTGATGCCACAATAACATAGTGAGATTAAACTTAAATCATTTATAAGTTGTGAAAACATAGATCATTTAGTACTGTAAACCTTTTGCAAATCTCGCGTTCATCCCCGCGATGGTTAAGCCCACTCTCTTAAGCGACCCAAATTTCAAATTCCCACACGTACCTTTCAATTATACATGAGACCTTCTAACATACACATAAGGATTTCACCACTCTAGAACACTCCGCAGGAAATGGCCCACCTGCTTGCCTCAGTATAACATTGCCGTATACCTTCCACCGTCATACACATTACACAACCACTTAGTCTTCCTAAGTCTGAGCTCATACCGCAACATGCAATTTACTTAACTCCCTACTAGGAGACTTGAAAAGATTCTTCACACGCTTATAACTCAGGGCTACACATCCAATCCCAATGGAAATCATACACTTAATAGTTCACCTATCATCCAGCAGATCTTCCTCGACACTTCCAAGTCATATAGAAACATCTTGCAGTACTAACATACTCATCACATAGCTATCCAGCTGACATTTCCACTAATAGGGACAGCACCGAACATATACGTTAATAAAAACTTGCTCACACAATCAGCATATCGGTGCTCAAGCCATAGGCAAAGATTCGGCCTCAAGTCCTTCAGACTGGCCTCAACATAAACTCACAGAGATCACATCTCGCCTTTTGATTGGTAAATCACAAACCATCAAGGCGCATCTGATACTTAGAGCTCATGCGCGCATGCAAACGCATAGAAGGAATTTCAAGAGTTATCTTTCAAGCTGAATCAAGGATGCACGATGAGAATTTAAGAATGTGGAGTTTTCCTAAAGGTTTCGCAGCCTCTCAATGATAAATATAGACGTCTCCATATCGTTCGCGAGACTCTACTAAACTTGCTCATGACTCGTGAGACCTAGCCTCTGATACCATCTTGTCATGACCCTAAACCCATACCCGATCGTGATGGCGCCTCTCGTGGGGACAAGGCCAGCCAACTAAACCCAATTCATCCTTTTTAACAATTGAATAGTTCATACGCAGTCTAAATATGATTTAATAATAATAGTAATTAGAGGGTGTACAACCCATCACAGCCCAAACCGGGGTGTCACAAGTCACGAGCATCTATTAGAGTGTGAACACAATTCTACAAGGCCTTAAAATACAAGAAACATGAGTTATGAACAAAAGAGAGAGGAAACGGTGCTGCGAACGCTGGCAATCACCTCGCTAAAATCCTATAGCTTGCCTCCAATCAGCCAAAACCCGTTACTGGGTGAATAAATACCTGCATCTGCACACGAGGTGCAGTGGGTAAAGTGAGTACTCCAACTCATTGAGTAATAAAGGTAAATAATAACTGAACAGCACGTAAGGCAAATCATCATGCTGTATAGAAGTAATGTAAAACCTTTTGAGAAAAACAATAAAGCTGTGAAATCTTAGAAAACACCTTAGCTCAGTTTACACCTCTTTTGAAAATGACTTTTCGAACAGTTATGCAAATGAGTGCAAGACAACTAGTGCAGATAAGCACGAAAACTCGCCCCTTGGGCGCAACACTCACTCAGTAGAAAATGCCAGGCAATCAGGTAGATATCACACGAAATAGTACAACTACTGATAATGGCAGACAATTAAACAAGTAAACACATAAAACACTACCGGTACTGCTGCGATGTGCAGCCCAATCCACATATCGCGGCGGCGTTCAGCCCGATCCATTTATCATCGACAGCGCTCACTGGGGGTATGCAGACTCTGGGAGGAACCCCTTACGGCCCTAGCCTCATATCAACATCAATATAATACCGCTGCGACACACAACTCGATCCCATACTCAGTCCAGAACTACATAAGCCCCTCGGGCACAATAATATATATATATATATATATATATATATATATATATATATATATATATATATATATATATATATATATATATATATATATGTATATTCAGCCCAATTTTCATTAGAAATATTATTTAAGTTTTATTTTTGAGAAAAATTGGTTGAGCTTGAAAAGTAGTATTAAATACCTGGACTGAGTTCAATAATATGTAAAAATGGTAAGAAACCAGTAATAGCAATCCCTGAAGAATTCAATCAATTGGCACGAAGCCCAAATATGAGAATCAACTCAAATCATAATGATAACATGTGATATTCAATCAAATACACATTAAATTCATCTATTAGGACGTACCAAGCCACAATCCCCAATGGTGCTATACCCCAACGCTTGCTATCCGGCGTGCAAGTCCTCAAATAGCACTATGACATGCAATTCCGGGATCAGAACATCATTTACAATCATTACTCACCTCGAACTGGTGAAATCTCTAGCTCGCAATGCCTTTGCCTTCAAATCGACCTTCACGCTCGTCGAATCAATCCAAAATAATAACGAATACATCACAATATGCTAAGGGAGCAAATCCTAAGCGAAAACAATCAAAAAATATCAAAGTCCCCGAAATTGGCAAAACCCGAGCTCCGAGCCCACTTCTCGAAACTCAAAATTTTCACATTATTAGCTTCCTTATCTCGCCACGAGTCTATACATATCAAAATCACAAACATCAGAGTTCAATTGACCTTTCAAATCCTTAATTATGCTCTCTTAAGTTCAAGCCTAAACCACCATTTCTAGTCTTTGATTTCTTAGTTTTTCAGCCTTAAATTCAGTTAATAATACCATAGGATTGTGTTTTAGGTCCAAAAATCCTTACCTTATCGAAGCTTCTTGAAACCCCTCTTCAAAATCGTCCACAATACTGCAAGTCCGAAGTTAGAAATGAAAAACCCTTCAAAATTTGCGAAGAAGACCAATTAAATATCTTGCCAAGGCAAAACCGCATCTGTGGTCAATTTCCCGCTTTTGTGGTACAGCTTCCGCGGTCAAAACTCCGCATTTGCGGAAATCACTTAGCTTTCCTGGAATCGCTTCTGCAGTCAAAATCCCGCATGTGTGGCTTCACAGATGCAGCTCCTAGTCTGCTTCTGCGGAAACATCTGCCATGCCCAAAACTCGCACCTGCGGTCTCACCTTGCCACATGCGACTACGCTTCTGCGGTCCCAATTTCGCAGAAGCGGAAATACCAGAAGCAACAACAAATAAAGCATTACACAAGTCCAAAACTTCCCGTTAGCTATCTGAAACCACCCCGAGGCCCCCGGGACCTCAACCAGAAATGCACATCCTAAAACATCATCAAACTTGTTCCAATCATCAAAACATTTCAAACAATATAAAAAACCATCGAATTACATCGAATTCAAGCCTAAGTTCTCCTAAAACTTTCGAAGCATGCATTTGATCAAAAACCCAACCAAATCACCTCCGAATGACCTGGAATTTTGCACACACATCCCAAATCACATAACGAAGCTACAACAACACACGAAATTCTATTCTGACTCCTGGATCAAAATCTCACATATCAAACCGAAACTCGCCAAAATACTAACTTTGCCAATTCAAGCCAAATCCTTTCACGGACTTCCAAATGCATTGGGATCATGATCCCGAGTCCCTAATCACCTAACAGAGCTAACTAAATCATAAAAATTTCGATCCGAGCTCATATACAAATAAGTCAACTTTTGGTCAAACCTTTCAAATTCAAAGCCTTCAATTGAGACCGTTCTTTCAAATTCATTCCGATTTTTTTCCTGAAAACCAAAACTAATGATCTACGTCAGTCATAATGCATTACACCGGACAAGTCATGCTCGGAAACTAGCGATCAAAGTGCTAAAGCTCAAAACGACCAGTCGAGTCATTACATAATTAATTTTCGACTCATAGTTATCTTTTGTTTACTCATTTTATTACATTTAAATTGTCTATGTTGAATGATACTTGTTGGTATTTAATTTAAAAATTTGAAGATTATACGTTCATTATAGCAAAATATAATTTCCTCTTTATATTTATAACAATCATCCGTCGAAGCATGTGCAAATATCATGGAGTAATTTTGATGCTAGCAAGATGTGTTGTACAAGTGTCCCTAATAACTTAATAATTTTCCGACACTTCTAAATGTCGTAAATAAAATAAGTTAAGAATCCGTATTAATTTCCCAACATTATGTGAAATGTCACTAGTTTATTGCGACCTTTTCAATAGTCATAAATTAAATGTCGTAGATCTTTTGCTGACATTAAAATAAATGTCGGAAAATAATTTTTTCTAACATTTATGTAGCTTAATACTACATTTATAAAATGTCGTCATAGATCATATTTCTTGTAGTGTATAATAGACACGGGGACTTACTGTTATAAAGTAATGCCATTTGGTCTCAAGAACGTTGGTGCCACGTATCAAAAATTGGTGACCAAGATATTTTAGGAGCATCTAGGAAAACCTATGGAAGTCTGCATAGATGATATGTTTGTCAAATCTCAACAATTGAGGAACCATATACCATATTTGTCTGATGCATTTCATATCTTCATATGAAGCTAAATCCCGAGAAATGTGCATTTGACATCTCATCAGGTAAGTTTTTGAATTTTCGTTTCTAACCATGGTACTGAAGTAAATCCCCACAGATTAAAGCTATTGAAGAAATTCCTGACATGATTACAAGTAAAAAAGAAGTGCAGAGACTAACAGGAAGGATTGCAGCCTTGGGAAGATTTATTTCTAAATCATCAGAAAAATGCTTTAAATTCTTTTCCGCTCTTAAAAAGCAAGATCAGTTCGAATAGTCTGAGGAATGTCAACAAGCACTCAAAAAATTAAAGGTACTTGTCAAGTCCATTATTGCTCACAAAACCAAAAGATAGAAAATGTTGCTCATCTATCTAGATGTTTCAGAAGTACCTTTAAGTGTTGTTTTGGTTCGTGAAGATCAAGGTAAACAATCTCTAATTTATTATATTAGCAAATCACTATTAGATGCATAGACACGGTATCCTCAACTAGAAAAACTTGCGCTTGGGTAGGTTAGCCAAGTATTCAATGGATCTAATCTAGGAACCAAGACCTTATTTACTGATGGCATATCGAATTGAAAGGACCTTAATCATGGCATCTAGAAAATTAAGGCCTTATTTTTAATGTCACCCTATCTGTATAGTGACTACTTATCCCCTACGTAATATATTACACAAATAGAACCTATTGGGTAGGTTAGCCAAGTGGGCCATAGAATTGGGTGAATATGGCATCGCATATCAACCTAGAACTACAATAACATCACCGGTGTTAGCAGACTTTTTGGCCGATTTTAGTCAAGAGATGCAACTAGAAGCGAAAAAAGAATTGCAAGTATTCAATGGATCTAATCTAGGAACCAGGACCTTATTTACTGATGGCATATCGAATTGAAAGAGGCAGGTCTAGGAATTGTTTTAGTACCACCGATTGGTGAAACCATACGACAAGCTATAAAATGACATCCTGTAACTAACAATGAGGTAGAGTATGAAGCCATGATTGCAGGTTTAGAGCTGGCACACGAACTTGGCATAGAACAAGTTGTAATCAAAAGCGATTCACCGCTCATAGTTAACCAGATGCTGGGGACTTATACAACCGGGGAGGCAAGAATCCAACAATACCTGGAAAAGGCATGAGATCTGGTTAGGCAGTTCCAAAAATGGAAGGTTTTGCAAATATCGCGGGAGGAGAATGTTGAGGCAGACGCCTTACCCAATCTTGCATCTGCGGCAAAAGTAACAAATGATGAAAATGCCTCTATCATACATCTGTTTCATTCAGTACTAGATCAAGATAGAAATGAGGTAATTTAAATAATTTAACTTGGGATTGGAGAAACAGGATTGTCACTTTTTCGCAGTGCGAAACTGTCCATGAAGATAAGAAAAAGGCTCACGCGCTTCACAAAAAAGCTGCTTGGTACTATTTAATGTAGGGCAATCTCTATTTGGCGGTCCTCTAGCAAGATGCCTCAGACCCTCTGAAACGAATTACGTGATGAGAGAAATACATGAGGGACATTGTGAAAATCATGCGGGAGGAAGATCTTTAGTGAAAACCATGATTAGAGCAGGCTATTATTAGCCTAAAATGGAAGAAGAAGCGGAACATTTTGTGGCCAAATGTGACAAGTGCCAGAGATATGGTAACAGAGTTGTTACATCCAGTTAGTGCACCGTGGCCTTTTATGAAATGGGGAATGAATATCGTAGGACCACTACCACAAGCAAAAGGCAAGGTAAGATTTTTGCTAGTACTTACTAATTACTTTACTAAGTGGGTGGAAGCAGGATCTTTTAAACATGTACGAGAAAAGGAGGTCAGAGATTTCATTTGGCGAAATATCATATACTAGTTTGGCGTACCAAAGGAAATCGTTTGTGATAACTGCTCGCATTTATAGGCGCACAAATCACAGAGTTTTTTCAAAGTTGGAAAATCAAGAGGATTACCTCAACGCCTTATTATTCACTGGGTAATGGACAAGCTGAGTCGATGAACAAAGTCATTATCAACAATTTGAAGAAATGATTGGAGGAATCCAAAGGCAATTGGCCATTGGTGTTACCTAATGTTTTATGGGCTTACCGCACAAAAACAAAAATAAGTACAGGAGAAACACCATTTTCAATGGTATATGGAGCTGAAGCCTTGATTCCAATCGAGATAGGGGAGCCAAGCACGAGATATGCACAAGCAACTGATGAATCTAACGAAGAAGAAATGCGAATAAACTTAGATTTACTCTAAGAAAGAATGAAAACTGCGTTAATAAGAATGGCAGCACAAAAACAGGTTATAGAACGATATTATAATTGGAAAGCTCGCCTAAGATACTTCAAGATTGAGGACTTCTTACTCAAAAAGGGTTTTCAGTCTACGAGAGCAGCAAATGTGGGAAAGTTAAGTCCAACTTGGGAAGGACATTATAAGATTCACGGTATCGCAGGAAAGGGAGTATTCGAACTGGAAACAATGGATAGCATGATTTTACCTTCACATTGGAATGTCGTTCATCTGAAGAGATACTACTTCTAAGGAAAAGAAGTATCCACGGGCAGGTGTCCTCATTTTCGAATTTTATTTTTAAATTGTTAAAATTTTACTAACGATTTTAGATGATAGGCAAAAAGCTAACCCGTACTAAATGATGAATCACGAGCTGTAAGACACGTGGAAAACACATAAATTACTGGTCTAGGATTATAATTTATTCTGATAGAAATCCAAATGGGTTAAGCAGTCTTTATCTATAATAGCACCTCCAAGTCCCGTAATTTTTTTTCTTTTCAGTAAAAGTACTTAATAAAAGGAGTAATCAAGTGCTCGAGGTTTCATACTTTAAAGCTCAAATATTTGGGGGACTATATAATATACACGGGAAGAAGGCAAAGAAGACTAAAGAGAAATAGTCAAAGTTCAAAGTCAAAGCCCAAAAAATAATCTAGTGCAGAGCAAAGTTACGAGCCAATATCATAAAGCCAAAGTAGAAAAATCTTATCGTATTTAGGTTAAAGGCAATATATAGAAACGGGTTGTAAATGAAAACCTTGTATTTTATTTCTTTTTTGAAAATCCCTTGTAATGAAAATAGCTACGAAAAAGTTATAGAAGTTATTTAAACACATGTAAGATGTTATTCAAACTTGATAAATTTCAAATGAAAATTTTATCAAAGTTATTCAAAGAAACATGTGTCTTCTTATTTCTTTTGTCGTACATTTACACCTTTATGAAGTTGACACATCTTCTTCATTAAGTGTCGAAAATAAAACGGCCCTCTTTTATGAAAGTCATGCGTGATTTAAACATCCATGAAGCTAATAAAACATTTTATGAAACAAAAATGCAAAAAAGGGTAAAACATAAACTCACGAATTAGTTAATAAAAATCCTTAAGTATAAAGGCAAAGTCAATGTCACGATCACAACCCCGGTCGTGGTGGCGCCCAACACACTGCTAGGCAAGCACGACCAATTCAATAACCTTAGCCATTTTATACCATTCAGGAGTTAATTAACACATATGATTTACGAAATCATAATACAGAAAGTCTAAAATAAAACTAAAACATGCGGAATCCCAAGTAATAAAAACAACTATATAGGCTGAAGAATTCGGTGTCACAAGTCTGAGCCTCTAATACCTGAGTATCAATCTACTACATATCGTTCTAAAGAAATGCATAAATAAAGCAAATAAGGTAGAAGGAAGATCAGGACTGCGGACGTCATGCAACTACCTTGATGTTTTCGAATAAACTGCTCATTAGAGAAATCCTCACTCAGCCTCAGATGTACCTGGATCTGCACGCAAGGTCCAGGGAGTAATGTGAGTACTCCGACCTAGTGAGTAATAAAAATAAATAAAGGTTGTGAATAAGAAATCCTGAATAGGCACAAGTAATTCTATAAATACAGCAACCTGATCCACATAGTATTCAATCAGTAAACCAATAACAACAATTATGTAAATGCTACAATAGATACGTAAGTAAGTGACATACAAATATGAAATGCAACACATAGTCCGGTACTCTCTAGTACCCGATGCGACATGCAGACCGCTCCCTTTATTTATCGTCGACGATGCTCACTAGGGGTATGCAGACTCCGAGAGGGGCCCCTTACAGCCCAAGCGCAATATAAGCCATCTCGTAACATCAACTAGCCCCTCGGCCTCATATCAATATCAATATAATATTGCTGCAGCGCGCAACCCGATCCCATGCTCAGTCCAGAATCACATAAGCCCCTCGGGCACAGTAATATATAAATGTTCAGCCCAGACTTCATTAGAAATATTATTTAAGTTTCAAGTTTGAGAAAAGATGGCTATGTTTGAAAAATAATATTAAATGCCAGGACTGAGTTCAATAATACATAAAAATGGTATGAAACCGGTAATAGCAATCCCTGAAAGATTCAATCAATTGGTACGAAGCTCAAATATAGGAATCAGCTCAAATACAATAAGGAATTTCAGTTAAATACGAAGTATATTCATCTATCGGGACGGACCAAGTCACAATCCCTAACGATGCTCTACCCCACGCTCACTACTCTGCGTGCAACTCACCTCATGATAGCACAACGATGTGCAAATCCGGGGTTTCAAATCCTCAGGACATCATATACATATATTACTCACCTCAAGCGGCCAAAGTCCTAACTCTCTATGCCTTTTCCTTTCAAGTCGACCTCCTCACGCATCGAATCTGGTCAAAACCACAACAACTACGTTACAATATGCAAATGGAATAATACCCAATCAAAAACAATCGAAAAATAGCAAAAATATCGAAATTAGCAAAACCCGAGCCCCGTGCTCACTTCTCAAAACTCAAAAATTCTAATGCCAACGGATTCCTTATATCGCCACGAGTCTATATATATAAAGAACACCAAAATCGGAGTCTAAATGACCCCTCAAATCCCAATTAGCAATACCAAAACTCAAGCCCTAGTTCTTCCTCCATTTTGCTAAGTTTACATGAATTTCTAGGTTGATTCTTCAATTAAATAATGTTTTTAGTTCATAGAACTCACCTCCAATCAATCCCAGTAGAAACCCTATCCAATATCCATCCAAAAGCTCTCAAAAATTGCCTAATGCCAAGTGGGAAGTGAGGGAAACGGGTTAAGTTTGAATTTTTATAACTGGACATAACCCTCAGATGTCGCATTTGCGACACCTGGTTCGCAAATGCGAACGTCGCAAATGCGACAGAACCTTCACAATAGCAAAGGTGAGCCTCTCCTGCAAAGGTCGCAAATACGACATCTGGCACAATTGCGGACCCTGCCAAGGTCACAAATGCGACACATTTCTCGTATATACGAACCCTACCAAGGTCGCAATTGCGATCAAACTATCAAAAATGCGAACCTTGCCTCAGGCTAGCCTTTTCGCAAATGCGAGGCCTCACTCGCAAATGCGAGATTGCAAATGCGAGATCCCAAATGCGAAGCCTTTTCTCGCATTTGCTAGGCCAGCAACTGCTGCTGCATTTCCAAGTTTAACACTTCTCGTATAGCCATCCGAAACTCACCCGATGCCCCCGGGACCTCAACCAAAAGTGCCAATCCATCCTAAAATATTATTCGAACTTGCTCCAATCATCAAAACACCACAAACAATACCAAAACCATTAAATTACATTAGATTCAAGCCTAAGTTCTTCTAAAACTTCCGAAACACACATTTGATTAAAAACCCAACCAAAACACCTCCGAATGACTTGAAATTTTGCATACACATCCCAAATCACCTAACAAAGCTACAAAAGCTCTCGAAATTCCATTCCGACCCTCGGATCAAAATCTCACCAACCAACCGGAATTCGCCAAAATACTAACTCGCCAATTCAAGCCTAATTCTACACCGGACCTCCAAAATCACTTCCGATCATACTCCTATGTCAAAAATCATCCCCCGAAGCTAACTGAATCATCAAAATTCATATCCAAGCCTCCTAGCACATATGTCAATGTCTAGTTGACTTTTCCAAAACAAGCTTTCTTTAAAGAGACTAAGTGTCTTATTTCCTACTTAATTCAATCCAAATAAACTCGTTCATGCGAAACACTCATAATGAAGCATAAAGAAGTAGAAAATGGGGGAAACGAGCCGGTAACTCACGTGAAGACGGGTTGGGTCGTCACATCCTCCCCAATTTAAGTAAACGCTCACCCTCGAGCGAGTCAAGAAACATACCTGAAGCCTCAAATAGGTGAGGGTATGTGCTCGACATCTACCGCTTGGCCTCACAGGTAGACCCCTCCACGGGCCGACCTCTCCACTGCACCTTCACCGAAGCAAGATCCTTTGACCTCAACTTCCAAACATGACGATCCAAAATGGTTGCTGGCTCTATATCATAATTCAAGTCACCTGCAACTGAACTGTACTAAAATGCAAATCATGAGACGGGTCTCCAATATACTTCTGGAGCATAGAAACACTGAAAACTGGATGCACACTCAACAAGCTGGGTGGCAAGGCAAGCTCATAATCCACCTCCCAATCCTCCTATGTACCTCCAAAGGCCCAATGAACCGCGGACTCAACTTTCCTTTCTTTCCGAATCTCATAGCACCCTTTGAGGGTGAAACCTTCTGACTAATCATATAGGATGCATCTCGGACCTTCCTGTCCGCATAACTCTTCTGTCTCGACTGCGCTATACAAAGTCTCTCCTGAATCATCTTCACCTTCTCCAATGCATCCTGAACCAAATCTGTCCCCAACAATCTAGCCTCACTGGGCTCGAACCAACCAATTGGAGATCTACAGCGTCTCCCATACAATGCCTCATACGGTGCCATCCGAATGCTAGACTGATAGCTGTTATTATAGGCAAACTCTGTAAGCAGTAGAAACCGATCCTATGATCCACCAAAATCAATAACACATGCGCGTAAGATATCCTCTAATATCTGAATGGTGCGCTCGGACTGTCCGTCCGTCTGAGGGTGAAAGGTTGTGTTCAACTTTACCTGAGTACCCCACTCTCGTTGGAGCGTCTGCCAAAACTGAGAGGTAAACGGAGTGCCCCAATCTGATATGATGGAAACTGGGACACCATGCAACCGAACAATCTCCCAAATATATAACTCTGCCAACCGCTCTGAAGAATAAGTAGTACAAATCATAATGAAGTGCTCGAATTTGGTCAGTTTGTCTATTATCACCCAAATGGCATCGAATTTCTTCAAAGTCCGTGGGAGTCCGGTAACAAAGTCCATAGTGATCCTCTCCCACTTCACTCGGGAATAACCATCTGCTGGTGCAAGCCACCCGGTCTTTGATGCTCATATTTCACCTGCTGACAATTAAAACACTAGGCTACATACTCCACAATATCTCTCTTCATCCTCTGCCACCAATAGTGCTGTATAAGATCCTGATACATCTTCGCACCCAGATGGATGGAATACGGCGAGCTGTGGGCCTCCTCCAATATCAACTCCCGAAGCCCATCTCCATTGGGCACGCAAATCCGGCCCTGCATGCTCAACACACCATCATCTCTAATGGTCACATCCTTGGAATCATCATGCTGAACCCTGTCCTTAAGGACGAGCAGATGCGGATCCTCATATTGACACTCTCTGATGCGGTTATACAAGGAAGACCGAGAAACCACACAAGCCAACACCTGGCTGGGCAATGAAATATCTAGTCTCACAAATCGATTGACCAAGGCCTGAATATCAACTGCAAATGGCCTCTCCTCTACTGGAATGTACGCCAAGCTCCTCATACTTACCGCCTTTCGGCTCAAAGCATCAGCCGCTATATTGACCTTCCCCAGGTGATACAGAATGGTGATATCATAATCCTTACGTAACTCTAGCCATCTCTGTTGCCTCAAATTAAGATCCTTTTGCTTGAACAAATGCTGAAGACTGCGATGATTAGTGAATACCTCACAAGATACGCCATACAGGTAATGCCTCCAAATATTCAATGCATGAACTATAGCAGCTAGCTCCAAATCATGAACGGGGTAGTTCTGCTCATGAGGCTTCAACTGACGGGAAGCATAAGCGATAACTCTAACCTCCTGCATCAATACACAACTAATACCAACTTGCAAAGCATCACAATATACCGAATAAGAACCTAAAGCTGACGGCAAAACCAATACTGGAGCTATGGTCAAAGCTGTCTTGAGATTCTGAAAGCTTTCCCACACTCGTCCGACCATACAAATGCAACGCCCTTCTGAGTCAACTTGGTCAAGGGCGATGCAATAGAGGAAAACCCCTAAACAAACTGGCGATAATAACCTGCCAACCCAAGGAAACTCCGAATCTATGTGGCTGAGGATGGTCTAGGCCAACTCTGTACCGCCTCTATCTTCTTCGGGTCAACCTGAATACGCTCGTTGGACAACAAGTGTCCCAAGAAAGCCACTGAACTGAGCCAAAACTCACACTTGGAGAACTTTGCATAAAGCTTCTCCTCCCTCAATATCTGCAATATAACCCGTAAATGATGTGCGTGCTCCTCCTAACTACGCGAGTATACCAGAATATCATCAATGAACGTGATGAAAAATGAATCCAGATAAGGCCTAAATACACTTTTCATCAGATGCATGAACGTTGTTGGGGCATTGGTCAGCCCGAAAGACATGACAAGAAACTCATAGTGACCATATCTAGTCCCTAAAGCAGTTTCATAAATATCTGAATCCCTGATCTTCAACTGGTGATAACCCGAACGGAGATGAATCTTGGTGAACACCCTTGCTCCCTGAAGCTAGTCAAATAAGTCATCAATGCGAGGCAGGGGATTCTTGTTCTTCACTGTTACTTTTTTTAATTTCCTATAATCGATGCACATTCTCATTATTCCATCTTCTTCTTCATGAAAAGAACTGGCGCACCCCAAGGTGACACACTAGGTCGAATGAACCCCTTATCTAGGAGCTCCTGAATCTGCTTCATCAATTCTTTCAACTCCGCTGGTGCCATATGATATGGCGGAATAGAGATGGGCTGAGTGCCCGGCACCAGGTCAATACCAAAATCAATGTCCCTGTCCGGTGGCATGCCCGGCAGGTCTGCAGGAAATACATCGGGAAAATCCCTCACAACTGGAACAGAATCAATGCTAGGAGTCTCAGCACCAGTATCCCTCACAAATGCCAAATAGGAAAGACAACCCTTCCCAACCATACGCTGGGCCTTTAAGAAAGAAATAATTTTACTAGGGACATAATTAGTCACACCACGCCACTCAATCTGCGGTACACCCGGCATAGCCAAAGTGACTGTCTTAGCGTGACAGTCTAGAATAGCATGATACGGAGATAACCAATTCATGCCCACTATAACATCGAAGTCCACCATGCTCAATAGCAGTAAATCAACTCGGGTCTCCAGACCCCCAATAATCACAACACATGACTGGTACACACAGTCCACAACAGCGGTATCGCCCACCGGGGTAGACATATGAACAGGTAAAGATAGGGAATCCTAGGGCATACTCACATAACGAACAAAATATGAAGACACATATGAATAGGTGGAACGGGGATCAAATAATACAGATGCGTCCCTATGGCAGACTGAAACAATAACTGTACTGACAGCATATGGAGCAATGGCATCTGTCCTGCCCGCCATAACATAGAACGAGCCTGGCCACTACTAGATCGGCCTCCACCTCTGAGGCGACGCCTGTATGCCTATACTCCACCCTTAGCTGGCTGGGCTGGTGATGAAGTAGCTGGAGCAGAAGTCGAGGGCTGACCCCTGTGCTGATGTTGTCTACCACGAAGTCGAGGTCACTGCCTCCTCAATGACCAAACTCTCTGCACTCATAACAGCTTCCCGATGCTGGAAATGGGGACTGAAGGGAACCCCTTGTAGCAGAGTGACTAGAAGATGCACTCGGCGCAGAAGAACCCTGAGCTGATGGGGCATGAGATGAACTTTGAGCAAGGAGGACGCTGAGTGAAGACTGGCCCTGCTGGGACCCATGATGACCACCTCCTGAAGATCCCCCATGATACTCTGGACGGTCCGGCTGAGCAGGCCTGAAAGAATGACCTCTACCATACTGGAACTGGCCCCTCAAAGGAGCACTACCGTAACTGCCCGATCCACGAGGCCTCTTGGCCTCCCTCTCCTCTTCGGCAAACTGACTCGATCTCACGAGCGATATCCACCACCTCCTCAAATGTAGCACCCAATACTCTCCCTCTAGTCATCAAAATATGGAGATGGTAGTTAAGGCCATCCACAAATCTCCTAATCCTCTCACGATCTGATGGGACCATCCATATAGCATGACGGGCCAACTGTGAAAACCTTATCTCGTACTGAGTCACTATCATATCCCCCTGCATCAACCACTCAAACTGCCTATGCAGCTCGTCTCTGCAGGACTGAGGTACATACTTCTCCAAGAAAAGAGCGGAGAACTGCTGCCAAGAAAGGGATTTTGCACCGACAGGCCTACGCCTCTCAAGGTCCTCCCACTAAGTAACAGCAACTCGGTAAACTGAAAGGTAGTAAATGCCAAACCACTCGACTCAAGGATCCCTGCTGTTCGGATCATATGCTGACACCTGTCAAGAAAACCCTGGGCATTGCGCCCCTCAGCACCACTAAAAGTCGGAGGCTAGAGATTTTCGAACCTCTCGAGATGATGTTGCTCATCGTCTGGCATAGCTGGAACCACGAAGCCCCGAACTCGTGCAACTTTCTGAGCTAGAAGTGTCTCTGGTGTCTGTAGTCCCTGCACCACCTGCTTAGTTGTGCGAGCAGCGGGGGTCTGATTGCCTCCCCCGGCCTGTGAAGTAGCTGCTGCTGCTGTGATTACTGAAACTGCCCGAGCCAGGCCAGTACAGACTAATAATATATGTGCCAAGGTCTTCTGAAGACCTAGAATCACGATAGGCACAGCTGGTGCCTGAACTGGTGCTGCTGGTGTGTCTGCAGCTGGAGCCTAATCTTCAGCTGGGGAAACTGGTGGATCAGCAGGTGCTGCCTCGGCTGCTCCGCCTTTTCCATGACCACGACCGCATCCACGGCCTCTGGTGGCCTTAGTAGGTGATACTGGTGGTCGTCCGCCACGTCCAGTAGCTCGTGTCCTTACCATCTGTGAGAGAATAGAATATTAGAAGTTTAGTTCTCAGTTCAACAAAGCTGCACGACAAGAATTTCAAGAATGTGAAGTTTTCCCTAAAGGTTCTGCAGCCTCCCGAGGATAAGTACAGACGTCTCCGTACTGATCCGCGAAACTCTACCAAACCGGCTTATGACTCGCGAGGCCAAGTAACCTAGGCTCTGATACCAACTTGTCACCACCCCAACCCCGGCCCTGATGGCGCCTAACACACTTCTAGGCAAGCCCGACTAATTCAATAACCTTAACCATTTTATACCATTCAGGAGTTAATTAACACAAATGATTTCTAAATCGTAATACTGAAGGTCTAAAATAAAACTAAAACATGCGGAATCCCAAGTAATAAAAACAACTACACAGCCCGAAGAATCCGGCATCACAATTGAGCCTCTAATACCTGAGTATCAATCTACTACATATCGTTCTAATGAAATACGGAAATAAATAAAATAAGGTAGAAGGAAGATCAGGACTGCAGGCATCATGCATCTATCTTGGTGTTCCCAAATAAACTGCTCGATAGAGAAATCCTCACTCAGCCTCAGATGTACCTGGATCTGCACTCAAGGTCCAGGGAGTAATGTGAGTACTCCGACCTAGTGAGTAATAAACATAAATAAAGGCTGAGAATAAGAAATCCTGAATAGGCACAAGTAATTCAATAAATACAGCAACCTGAACCAGATAGTATTCAATCAGTAAACCAATAACATCAATTATGGAAATGCTACAACAGATAAGTAAGTAAGTGAAATGCAAATATGAAATACAACACATAGTGAGGTACTCTCTAGCACCCGCTGCGGCGTGCAACCCGTTCCCTTTATTTATCGTCGACGGTGCTAACTGGGGGTGTGCAGACTTCGAGAGGGGCCCCTTACTGCCCAAGCGCAATATAAGTCATCTCGTGGCATCAACTAGCCCCGCAGCCTCATATAAATATCAATATAATACTACTACGACGCGCAACCAATCCCATGCTCAATACAGAATCACATACGCCCCTCGGGCACAATAATATATAAATGTTTAGCCCAGACTTCATTAGAAATATTATTTAAGTTTCAAGTTTGAGAAAAGATGGCTGAGTTTGAAAATAGTATTAACTGCCAGGACTGAGTTCAATAATACATAAAAATGGTATGGAACCGGAAATAGCGATCCCTGAAGGATTCAATCAATTGGCATTAAGCTCAAATATAGCAATAAGTTCAAATTATAATACTAATAAGGAATTTTATTTAAATACGTTGTATATTCTTCTACCGGGACGGACCAAGTCACAATCCCCAATGGTACTCTACCCCACGGTCGCTACCCGGCGTGCAAGTCATCTCAATATAGCACTACGATGTGCAAATCCGAGGTTTCAAACCCTCAGGACATCATTTACATCTATTACTCACCTCAAGCCAGCCAAAGTCCTAGCTCGCAATGCCTTTGCCTTTCAAGTCAACCTCCCTCGCACGTCAAATCTGATCAAAACCACAACGCACAGTATACCAATGGAACAATCTTCTGACGCATCTATTTGTGTCAAGGGTCCTGGATCTGTAACTGCTCAAGATATCATCTTGTACCCAATCGAAAACAATAAAAAAATAGCAAAAATCTCGAAATTAGCCAAACCCGAACCCTGACTCACTTCTCAAAACTCTGAAATTCTTTTACAAACGGGTTCCTTATCTCGCCACGAGTCTATACATATAAAGAACACCAAAATCAGAGTCCAAATGACCCTTGAAATCCAAATTTTCAATACCAAAACTCAAGCCCTAGTTCTTCCCCTTTTTTGCTATGTTTACATGAATTTCTAGGTTGATTCTACAATTAAATCATGTTTTTAGTTCATAGAACTCACCTCCAACCAATCCCAGTAGAAACCCTTTCCAATCTACGTCCAAAAGCTCTCAAAAATCGTCGAAAGCCAAGTGGGAAGTGAGGGAAACATGCTATGTTCAAATTTTTATAACTGGACACAGCCCTCAGATGTCGCATTTGTGACACCTGATTCGCAAATGCGACAAAACCTTTGCAATTGCAAAGGTGAGCCTCTCCTACCAAGGCCGCAAATGCAACATCTGGCTCGCAATTGCGGACCCTTCCATGGTCGCAAATGCTACACATTTCTCACAAATACGAACCCTGATAAGGTCGCAATTGTTATGAAACTATCACAAATGCAAACCCTGCCTCAGGCTAGCCTTTTCGCAAATGCTAGGCCTCACTCGTAAATGCAAACCCTTGTCTCGCATTTGTGAGGCCTGCAACTGCTGCTGCATTTCCAAGTTTAAAACTTCCCGTATAGCCATTTGAAACTCACCCGAGGCCCTCGGGACCTCAACCAAAAGTGCCAATCCATCCTAAAATATCATTCGATCTTTCTCCAATCATCAAAACACCACAAACAACACCAAAACCATCAAATATATTGGATTCAAGCCTAAGTTCTTCTAAAACTTCCGAAACACGCATTTGATAAAAAACCCAACCAAAATACCTCCGAATGACCTGAAATTTTGCACACACATCCCAAATCACCTAAGAAGCTATTACAACTCTCAAAATTCCATTCCAACCCTCGTCCGGAATTCGCCAAAATACTAACTTCGCCTATTCAAGCCTAATTCTACACCGGACCTCCAAAATCACTTCCGATCACACTCCTAAGTCACAAATCATCCCTCGAAACAAACCAAATCATCAAAATCACATCCAAGCCTCCTAGCACATAAGTGAACGTTCGGTTGACTTTTCCAAAACAAACCTTCCTTAAAGAGACTAAGTGTCTTATTTCCTTCTCAATTCAATCCAAATCAACTCATTCACACGAAGCACTCATAATGAAGCAGAAAATGTTTAGACTAAGCAGAACAGAAGCTCAAAATAACTAAGTTAAAACACAACACTTCTAATATAAAACGTTTAGACTAAATATAAACTTAGTTATAAACTATTTTCCATTTATGCAAAAATGCTCCAAAAAGGTCTGGGACTTATTGTTTCCAAAAAACCAAATCCCCAAATGGGACTAGGGGTTACAACCACATTTCACAAAGAAAAAAACGAGAAGTATTATATCATAAACTTTTCACTGAGGGACTCAAGAAGGATCTGAAACATGGTCACGAGCAGCAGAAGGTTCAGGATGGCTTGAAGGAGTTGGAGCATCCATCGTACCCATATCATCTTCAATGTGCTCGGGAATATCAGCCATGGGAGAAGGAAAGTCTTGGCCTTGCTGAGTTTTTTCAATAGTCTCTTTTATTTTGGCTAACTCAGCATCCAAAATACATCAGGATATAATGGCATGTGTTTAGAATTGCCCAACTCACTCCAATTGCAGTCTTGTCCTCAAGAATCTTGTAATCTTTTTCCCATTGATCAGTCTCGTCTTTATGCTTTTCATTTTCAGTCAGGACGGAATCATAAGAAGCTTGCGAAGGAGCGAGTGAAATCTCTAAAAAGATGACCTTGTTAGAAGACTCACAGAGATATTCCTTGGTCTGAGAAAGTGTTTGTACGAGTTCAGCAACATAATATTCTTTCTTACTTAGCAAAGTCTTCAGTTATCTTATTTCTTCACTGGCTTTGTAAAGTTGCTCAGAGAAAGATGTTTCAAGGAGATTCTTATCTCTATTAGCTTGATTTGAGGATGCCTTCTCGATTGCTAACTCAGAGGTTTAAAACTTCATTTATTGCTCCAAGGTAAACTTACTCTCTTCTAACATTTCCATGTCAATTTGGAGACTTTCATATTGTTCCCTCCAGTTACCCGCTTCAACTTGATAGTCATGCATTAATTGTTATGTGTGGGAAATCCTCTTCATCATCTCTGTGTCAACTAGAATGATCTAGAAAAGAAACAAAAATTAAGAATCTTAAATAAAAAAAAAGTGAGGTAAAGTTTGAAAAAGGATACCTTTAAAGAAGATTGCACTATGTCATTCATCCAAGACAAAGAGTTGTGACTCTCAAGCTTGTCTTTCTCCATAGGACCAATCAGAAGTTTTAACCACACATCAGTCCAACCTAATTGCCTTAAAAGGTTACCATCGGCAGGAACCTCGATGATAACTTTCCTTATAGCTTTACCTCCATTTGAGGAACCAACCTTAGTGTGATGGACAGTTGTAGGAGGAACTATACAAGGAGTCAAAAAAGCCTGGGGAACAACAGCAACGACAACAGTAATGACTACAAAGAAGGTGTTATAGGAGCAGACATGGAAAATAAGGCAAGAGGCACTTCATCAGAAATTGGACCCAAACTTTCATTATCAAGCCCACGAGCAAAAAGCTGAACAATAGGATCATGAGCAGCTGTAGGAATATCATCATCAAAAATCACCAAGACGGCTTTAACAGGCTCGGTTAGAGGAGTAGAATGAGGGGGTGATGCTTCATCAACTAAAATAATGCATCTTCTAGCTCGTGGCCTTCTTATCAAAGAACCCCATCTTGTTCTTCCTTTTCTTCGGAGTCTTTCTCAATGGAAGCTTTCCTTTTTGATGAAGAACACAAAATTACTTCTTGGGCTCTTTCCAAAAAAATTCTGGAAGCTACAACGGCCTCAGCACTTATGCGTTGAATGAAAAATCATGACAAAAGAAGGATCAAAATAATTTCTAAATAAAGAAGTGAATAGAGATATAAAGGATATTAAAAAAAGAAGGCACTTACCGAGACTTTTCACTTTCCAACCAAACCGATGAAAAAGATTTTTTCAAGATCTACCTTCTATTGGAGCAGCACTTAACAACTTTCCTACCCAACTATGAAAATTGAGAATCTCATTAACAATTTCCATGGTTGCTAAAGAAGAAAAAGGAGAAAAGTTAAAATGGCAACCATCAAAATTGAGAAAAAGATTAGGAAAAAGTTATTAAAAGACTCATGTGCAAAATTCCATTTCTCAGGGAATGGAACATTTTCTCACCCACTGAACCAACAGTGGGGGCAATAACAAACCTGGCATACCAACCGCAATCCTTATCGTCCTCTGGGCTAACCAGAACTCTTTTGCTTCTCGCTACTAAAGTGAAAGTTCCTTGACGGAAGAGTTTGGGAGAGTAGAGATGAATTAAATGGAAGAAAGTAAAGGGCATGCCAACCATGTTGGCCAAATGCCTCAAACAAGAAACAACCCTCCACACGATAGGGCCGATTTTTCCTAAGCTAACATAAAAAAAGCAACAGAATTTGATGATGCCAGGGTCAAAAGGAGGCTTGAAATTCAATGTGAAAGGATATGTATATATGAAAAAAGACCCAGTCAAATAAGAAGTGATTCTTTGGTTTGCATTAAGGATTATAATGGGGAAATCACCAATGACAATCTCTACGAATCACAGAAATCAAACCTCAGTGATCTGAGTCGGATAAATGTCAGCACGCTCTAATGAAGACATAGAAAAAACTTGGTTTCTAATTGATTCTTTATCATTGTAAAAGATAGTTCAGCAGGGACAATCCCATCTATCAAAGGTTCATGAAGAGGTTCAATGGGTTCTTTACCTCTAGATGAAGACCTTTGAGAAAGAGAACCTCTGGTTTAGAAGGCAGAGTAAAAATTGTTGAAGGAAGATAAGGGCCTCGTGAAGATGAAGATCCTAAACTACGAATTATACCTCCTTTCCTACTTTTAACGCGAGTCAATGATGGGGACTCTCCTAGGGTTAGGGTTTGAAGAAGACATAGTAGTTCAAGAAAGAAGAAAATAAGAATTGAAAATTCTAAACTTTTTGTGAGAAATATAAAGGTGAAAAATTATATTTATACTTAGAAGCAACCGTCAAAGAAAAAGGTGTAGTGATGAAAACGTCAAGTGTCGTTTTGTAATTGGTGAAGCCGTAAAAAAACCTTAAAAATGCTAAAAAATTGCAGAACCAACCAGGAGATGACACATGTTGTGGATATTAACTGAAAGTGACAAAGAAAGCATCAGTTCCAGAGAAGAATTAATGGCAATATATATTCATGATTTAATAAAATTCAGTTCCCAAATATTCTATTGATGGATAAATGGCAAGTGGAGGGACTATCTGTATTGGGAAAAATTAAGTTCATATATAGACTTGATTGAAAAATGACATGTCACGGCACATGAACTGGTCAAAGGATGATAACTGGAAAAAGAATAGTTAAAGAGACACGAGTTACAACAGGCACGGGCAAGGATTCAAGAGATTCAAGAAAGACAGAAACTCAAACCTCTTTACGTTCGAAGGTCGTGCTAAGAGAATGACTCTGACAGCAACAAAGGGCATAGATACGTACTGTCAGTAATTAATAGGAGTTAATTACGAAAAATGTTAGAGAATTTGTATTGAATTGAAATATGATTACCAATTATAACGTTACATTAAATGCCATTAATTATCAATAATGGCTCTAGTATGACAGAAACAAAACGTATTACCCAAAAATAGCTATACAAGGGAAGACTGATCATTTGTAAGGACACGAAATTCTATTTGAATATACTGTTTTACTTTGCGTTTTTACTCATCTATTTTTCTACGTCATTTATTTCTGTTTTTATTTGATTATCAATAGCCCAAATTCTTTTTAAAATTAACTTTAAACGAAATTTTATTTTTTTGTTAAACAAAAGGACATCGAATAGTTTATTCAATTAGCACTTATAAATCTGGCTATATTTAAATTTCATCCGTTGTATCATGTAGATATTGAGGATAGGATGGAAACGGCAAAAAAGACATGAATGTTGTGCAGTTAATTTGCGATACTTTAATAAATGATAAAAGGATGACCAAATTAAATAACTATTGAATAATACGTGAAAGTATATTATTACACTAATACAGAATCTTCAATAAATGTAATTAACTTTTGATTCTTGAAATATGAAACATAGCCTTTTTATATAATACTAATAATTAGAGAAGAAGTGAAAGATTGATTACTTCGTATTTATGCGATTTGATTACTTGAGTTGATTTCAATAAACGGGTTTGGATGGGGGTTTTCATCTCAGCTTGTATTTATTAAATGAAAAAGGGTCAGAACTGCCCCTAACATATTGATTCCAATCTAAAAATACTCTCGGTTAACTTATTTTGAAAAAAATGTTCCTACCGTTAAATTTCTGGGATATTTGTACCCCTAAATCTAACTGGTGACTTATAATTATATTAAATATATTTTTAACTCCACGTGACCTAATCTGATTGGCTTTTCATTAAACCATGTCCCAAACCTTTTTTACCCCACCCATAACCCAATTGGTTTGACCCGACCCAACCCATCAGACCATCTTTTACCCCCCAAAATCACACGACCTAGGTTATTTCATCTCCTTCTATCTCCAAAATTTCAGCAGCTGCTCTCCTCTAACTCTTCTAATTCTTCTATCTTTTGGACTTCGTTTATTTTTAAGCTTCAAATGGCAGAATCTTCTTCTAATTCTTCTCGTGATGTAGGTGATGCTCGTGTTTGTTATTGCGGACTGGTAGCCAATTAATTTACTGCTACGACACCTATGAATGGTGGTCGTAGATTCTATAAATGTCCTCGTTACGAGAGTAATGATTGTCGTTTTTGGGAATGGCGCGATAAAGAACTTCCACCTCATGTATCAATGTTTATCCACAAGCAAAAAATTACAGTGGATGCTCTTCGCCAAAAAAGGAATTAGTTTAGGAAGATGGTCGATGACATGGTGGGTAGTAAAGCTAGAAATCTGAATAATGTAGCTGCATTGGAGGAGAAAGTTTCAAATTTGGAGTTGAAATTGAAGCAAGGAAAAAGTTTATTAAATGGTCATGGGCTGTTTTTGTTATATTTGTGGCTTACAAAGTAATGTAGTAAAATTGTATTTTGGTTAGTAGTGTCCAAATATGGTGAATGAAATTTGCTGCAATTTCCTATCTTTTACATGTCTTCCTATTTGGTAATTGTTATTCACTTCATACCAATTTAAAGATCCAGGAATGTGTGTGTTTCTTTAATATTGTATTGATGTAATATGACAAGAGTATAATTTGGTCAGTGGATATTTTTACTGGAATGTTAAAACCAGTATGCAGTCGTGATGCTCATATCTTAAAGTGACCATTTGTTCGAAAAAAACCAGAGAGAAGTGACGAAGAAGCTTCTCCAGAATCACTGAATAAAGAGGGACTGAATTGTGCCCTTAATTCCAACAAAATATTTAATAGTATAACTTTCACCATAATAACAAGACATAGTTATATATAGCCAACAACAGGGTAATACATACTTAACAATACAACTTCCACAACTGATTCCAACAAAATAGTTAAACAATACAACTTCCATCCTAATAACAAGGCATATTTATATTTAGCCAACAAAATACTTAACAATACATCTTTCACCCTAATATAAGCCCAACAAAAGATTTTTGGGGTGAATCAATACAACTTCCACAACTGATTCACCACAAAAACAGTAGACAATTAGCTACGAATCAGTTATCACAAAAATATATTTTTGTTTCCTAAGTTAAAATTAGTCATTAAACAATATTGAAGTCCCTAGAGCTTGATCTTCTTAGCCTTCAATGTACCAACTTTTTTCTCCTTTTGTGCCACTAGTTGTCTTGATGTCATTGCTGCTTTGCCTTTCCCCCTAACTTTTCTTGGTGAATATGGCAAGTTTGCAGGGAGATTGGCACCAGATTCATCACCCTTGAATGCAATCTTCCTTGTACCAGTTGGCATTTGCCTAATCGTTTTCTTTTGAAGCCTAGTCTTAGCTTCAGAAATCACCTTAGGTCTCAAAACTGGTTGTTCAGCATCATCTTCAGAGATAAGGCTGTATCCAATTCCGGTTCTGGGTCTATTTGGGTCTGCGGTTCCCGTTCTGGCGATTCCGGTTCTGGCAGTTCTGGCGGTTCTAGTGGTTCCGGACCCGAAACCGCTACCATACGGTTCTGGGTACCATCCGGTTCCGGTTCAGGCGGTTCCGGCGGTTCTGATTTTATTTTTATTTTTTAAAAATCAATATCTTGTATAGTAGTCATTAGTATATTGTAGAATATATTTTATATGGTGTACTATGTTATTAGTATAGTATATATTGTGTTTGGTAATTAGTATATATTGTGTATAAGTAGTGTATATTTTGTATATAAGTAGTATATATTTTATTTAAGTAGTATATATTGTATATAAGTAGTGTATATTGTGTTGTAGTTAGTAATTAGTATAAATTGTATATATGTAGTATATATTTATAAAAGAATGTTGTCATTAGTATATTGTGTTGTATGTTATATATTTTATGTTATATAAATATTCAAGGATTGATATAGAAGTAAAGACAAAGAAATATTGAGACAAAAGATATTCAAGGATATGATAAAGAGCATATTTATTGACCAAAATGGCATATCTTTCTTAGTCTTCCTTCCCCCAATGGAATGAGCACAACATGGTACTAATACCTCCATTAAAAGGAAAAAAAACTAAAAGAAGACATGTCAATGTACAAGTTACATCATAATTTATGTATTATTTCTAACAAATCTCGTAAAACCTTCAAGGTTTGGAGGTGGTTGTGTTGGCGGTGGTGGAAACGAAGCTTGTTCATCACCACTTCCGGGTGAAGATGTTTCCTGAGCAAGTTCCGCTAGCATTTCTTCATAGCACTCATCTATTTCTGGTTGTGATTCAGCAAGGCCAAGGTTCCTTCGTTCTGCGCGGATCCAATCTCGAAAAAGCACTGATTTTTCCAAGCTGTCCCGCATCGACGCTCTGTGATCACCTATTTGTAGTCTTGCTTGACTAAAAGCGCTCTCCGATGCAACAGTTGACGCTTGAATCGATAGAACATCCCGAGCCATCCTTGCAAGAACGGGAAAATGCTTTTCCCTTGTCTTCCACCAATCCAAAAGGTCGAAAGAGCCGTCTGGATTCTCATTCTCTAGTCCATGCGACAAATAAACTTGAAGCTCATTTAGATGGAAAATTTCATCTAAATTATCCCCTTGAATACCCATGAACTCCGTCCACGATTTAAGAGCAGTTAAACCAGCAGCTCTTGTAGACGACTGTGATGTAGACGAAGTAGGGGTTGGAATACTAGGCCTAGCATGCTCTAACGCCTGTTTATAAGCATTATAAACAGTTTGAGCATTAACTTTAATTGATGCTTTCGCATTAGCTAGTGTAGCAATTTCTACTTCTGAAAGATCTAAAGATTGATAAATAGTAGAATACCAAAAGTTAGGACCTCCTAATTTCATAGTTGGATTTAACATAGCAGACACACCATATATAGGAGGGATTGGAAAAAAATATTTTTTAAACTTCTTTTCATTTCAGATATTGCAATTTCATAAATTTCCCCTCCCTCGCTAAAATCAACAAACAAATTAGCAAGTGTGGCAATATAAACTAAACAGTTAGAAATAGTTGGATAATATTGGCCAGATAAAGCATTTGTAGCCACATGAAAATATTCTAAAAAATCTACAAGAATTTTAATGTTAGTCCAATCTTGTGTAGTTAGCATGTGTCATTATCGTCCTCATCACAATCCCGAGAATTATACGTAGCGTTAATTGGGTTTCTATATTCGTACGCTACTACTAAACTTTCGTACATGTAATTCCACATAGTCGGACAAGGTTTAGGAATCTTTCTTTCTCTAAGGCCATACCTATTGCACTAGTGTTGCTAGAAGCGTTATCCATAGAAATTGACATTATTTTATCACTAAAACAAAAATATATGCATACATCTGAAACAGTGTTAGCAATAAACCTACCCGTGTGCCGTGAATTAATTATCCTATATGCAATAATGCGTTTTTGCATTGTCCAGTCTTCGTCTATCCAATGACTGGTTACGGTTAGATAATCACAATCATTATTACTTCTACCAATATCAGTTGTAATAGACATACGATTAGTTATATGGGTAAATAAATAGCGCAAGTATTGTTCATATTCATGCTTGTATTTATAAATATCGGCCTTAACTGTGGCGCGAGGCCAACCTTTATACGTAGGATTAAATACTCTTCTAATATAATGAATCCATGCAGGATTAGAAGCAAAAGAATAAGGCAAACACATAACAGTAATCATTTTAGCTAATTCTTCACGATCCTTATTTGGATCGTAATATAATATACCTTCGGTGACTGTGTTTATTCCTGGTTGAACTAGATTTGAACTAGTACTTGGGTTAACTGTAGTATCAGGACTTGTCCTCCCCTCTTGTTGCGCTTTCAATTGCAAATATCTAGCCTTATCGCTAGGGTGTAATCTTATATGCTTAACTAAACTACCCGTGCCACTACGATCTCCAGTATACCTATGCACAAGTAATTTCCCACAAGATTTACACTTAGCCTTATTTTATTCTCTTAGTTGAATAAAAAATTGCCAAACTAATGATGTTTCTGAATGTTTAGGAGGTTGTCTACTAAAAGTGGGAGTTTGTACGGGTGGGTGTTCCGGTTCATCACCTAAGTTATGAGCAGGACTAGTAGGTGTATCATCTAAATCTACTGGAGCTTGGGTTTCGTCATCATCATCATCCTCATTTCCCTCTAAGATAGGTGCATTAGGATAAAGAGCATTCATAATATCATCATCTATTCTATCACCAACTGCTACATCATGTAGAAAATCAATATCGCTAAATTGAAAACACGGGTGATCACTATCAAGGATTCTGAAGGGTTCATTAGGATTTCTAGGTTGGCTACTACTTTGAACTTGCTTATCTTTTCTAGGTCGGGGAGCCGGGGGAGGGGTAGTATTTTGGCCCCTACTTTCACCGGTTTTAGCTTTTCCTTTACCGAACATATTTTTCAACGAAAATGCCATAATAATTATAATTAAGCAAAATAACAACACACAAAAATATTCTTAGCACGTAAGAGTTGAAACGAGTTTACCGGATTGACGAACAGCTTCTTGAAAATTGAAAATCGCTGAAATTGAACACTTGAAAACTTCAATTCAACAACTTCACAATGTTTCACGAATTTGCAATAATAAATTAAGCACTTGCAGTAGAAAGATTGAAAGAGAGCTTGAGAGAGATTGAGAGATATTGATGAATTGGTTAATAAAAATGAAAGAATGAGAGGGTATTTATAGTTGAGAAATGGGAAATAGTGTAATTATATAAAGTTTGGGGTTAAATTAAAGTTTGGGAGCCAAAAGGCTATATTTTAAACTTCCAAACGGCTACTTTTGAAAAATAGCCGTTTGGAAATTATTTTTAAATTTTTTTTAAAAAATAATTACCGTTACAGAACCGCCGGAACCGTTTGGAACCACCAGAACCGGTCCGGTTCCGGTTCTGGCGGTTCCAACGGGTAGAACCGCCCCGCCACGATTCCCGGGAACCGCCAGAACCGGAACCGCTGGAACTGGGCCGCCGGAACCGGCACAACCGCCAGGGCCGCGGTTCCGGTTCGGAACCACAAAATTTACACTCTTATTCAGAGATTGCATCCACATCTTCTTAGTCATAGTAACCATCCAACTGTTCTGGTATTGCTGGTTCTGGTATTGCAGTGCAGCTGTTGCTATTGTCGTAGCTACTAGTGCTGTTGTTGTTGATGCAGCTGTTGTTGTTGCCATTGTTGCTGGTGCAGCTGTTGTTGTTGCCATTGGCCTCATACCAGGTGTAGGAACAAAAATAAATTGTGATGTTTGACTATCTTGGGGTGCTGTCAAGGGCACATCTTGCACTTCTTGAGAAGATCCTTCACCTTGGAAGAATATGCTATGTTTCCCTTTCACCTAAAAGATCATTACCAAATGACATTGTATGAAGTTAATAAAACTTAAATGAGTTAATTTTTGTTTGAAGTTAATAAGATTGGAATGAGTAGCATTACCATAGGACAATTTCTAATGTTGTGACCTCTCTCACTACAGTATCCACAAGTCATGACAAGTCCTTTTCTTGAAGATGACCAAACCCCTCGCTCATCCTTGCCGCATCCTTTTCTCTCTTTCTCTTTACCTTTGGTCGACCAACCATTTTGACAATTTTTGGTGGCTCCATTGCATGATGTGGTTCTACATTCCAGAATTTTTCACCTCTAACTGGTTGTAGTTTATGATTATACATATCCATGTAAGCTTCTTTTGAATACCACCAATGCATTTCTCTCAATGGGTTTTCTTTCCTGTCAAGTATACATCTAATTGCATGGGGACAGGGAATTCCTGTCAAGTCTCTGTTCTACATGTACACTTTTTAAGTTGAAAATTAACTGTATGCTTCTCTGGACCTTCATTCACTTCATAACCAAAGTCACCATTAAAATCAACTTCACACCCTTGTGCAATTTCTTTGAAATCGGTCAATAACTCCATGGCATATGGACTGAATTCAACTCTCCAAGTCCTACATTCATCTTGACGATCCTTTAACATATTCATTACCTTCCACACAAGACACTAACCAATAATCAAACACTAAACTATAACAGTATATAATAAACAATACAATAAACAGAACACTAAACAGTAACAGTACACTATAAACAGTACATAAAATCAGTTAGTTATTGGTTTACCTTGACTCTAATATCTTCCAACATCTTGATTATTGGCTTGTGTGTTGCCTCTAGAATCCATTTGTTGAAGGATTCTGTGAAGTTGATATCAACCATCTGATTCTTGCATGTTGTATCAAAATAAGCCCTATACCAATTTTGTGGAGGGTACCAAATGAGGTCTTTAACAGCTTGTTCAGAAAGCATCTTTTGATATGTTTATAACCACATCTGTACCAGGGTTACTATACCTCAACTCTTGAGCATAGGCCTCTAACCTATTGTAGTCATCAATGTATCTACCCTCCAACTTCTCTAACACCATTATCTTAACTCTTTTCATCTTTGTATAACTAACATTAAGTCTGAATCTATCCTCCAAGTCCACCCTCATATCTTTGACTTTGTACTTAGGATTATATTGAACTTTTTTCTTGAAATAGTGTGCTAAAGCATTGGGAGTAGCTCTTCTATTCTGAAATGTTGGACCACAATCATGATTTGTATTCAAAGTCTTAATCTTAAATCCTTGATCTCTATTATCCTTGGATATAAAACACACAAAAGGACATCCAATATTACATTTGTACCTAACTCTAGTTGTATCACTCTTCTTGACTCTTAGGCCCTTCCTATTAGCAACTGCATAGTATCCTACAACTCTTTTAGCTTCAGCTAAGTCTTTAAAACTCATACCCTTCTCCAAGATTTTATACTTGTCAAGTGTGTCATTAACTTCTTTGTTCCTTTCTCTTCTAAACAATTCTAACTCTTCACTATCATAGTCACTAGAGTTAGTTTCATTAGTTTCCTCCTCATCACATGTATCACAATCAGTTCCAACTTCTACTCCTACTGTGAAATTATAAGGTTCATCATGTTGAGTGATGCTAGGAGCTAGCACATGTAATTCACCTTCATCTACAACAAATATTTGAATCTTATTGAATTGGTTTGACAGTAAAGACTGTAGTATTCTAATGCCGGCATCACCCTCAATTAGAAAGCACCTACCAGAGGGCATGTTACTAGAAATTGTTTCACCTCACTAAACCCTAACTTTTCAGTATATTCAGAACAATGTCTAAATAAGACAACAAATCCACATCATAACCTATCAATACATGCTTCCTTCTTTTAAGATATACCACTTGAGGTTCCAACAACAACTTACCCCCATGATTAAAGACCAAATCAACCTTCTCAATCATTCTTCAAAGAAAACAAATGCAAGGCATAAAAAAAATAAGAAAAAGGGCTCATTAGTAATAAACAAAAACAAAAAGTTGAAGATGACTACTACCAATAAAGGGAAAGGGAGTTAAAGAGGGCCCTTACCAAATAAATGGACAAAGATGAAATACGGCCAAATAAAAGCAAAAACAGTGAATCAACAAACAAGTAGACCCCATATGAATAAAGAAATCAGGTATCAACAATAATAGAACCCATATGTCCGGACCAAAACAAAAAGGGAAGGGACCACATGCAATTGAAAATTCGTTGAAAATTTAGTAAACAAAGAAAAAAGCTTTGAATAAACAACTGAAATCGACTAAAAAATATAACCCCAGACGAATAAAGTAAGCAGATGTTAGAAAAATCTAAGCGGGACCACATGCAGCAAACAAATACTATAAAGACATGTACTAACATTGAACCCAACACTGAAAAATTACAGAATATCAGTAGAAACAAGATTTGTGTTTATTTCAAGAAACACTAAGCAAAGATCAGTAAAAATTGCTTAACTTTAACTTTACTAAGCAACTTTAATCCGTCAACTTCAGTAAGAAATTATCGGAGAAATTCCCAAGAACTCAACCTCCAAAATCCCCGACCATTTCGCGTTCTTTGGTTAGAGAAGATAGAAGGGGATGAAATAACCTAGGTCGTGTGGTTTTGGGGGATAAAAGATGGTCTGATGGGTCGGGTCGGGTCGGATCGGATCAATTGGGTTATGGGTGGGGAAAAAAAGGTTTGGGACATGGTTTAATGAAAAGCCAATCAGATTAGGCCACGTGGAATTAAAAATATGTTTAATATAATTATAAGTCAGCTGTTAGATTTAGGGGCACAAATATGTCAGAATTTTAACGGTAGGAACATTTTTTTCAAAATAGGTTAACGGAGGACATTTTTAGACTGGAGCCAATACGTTAGGGGCAGTTCTAACCCTTTTCCGATTATTAAAAGTTTAAAAGTGTTATACATATATCAAGAATCGAAACAAATAAAAAACATTGTAGTTTGCAATACGTTATTAAATGACTATTGACAATAAGTGAAGACATTCCTATACAAATACAAAGTCTTCAGTAAACTGTGATCAACTTTTGATGCTTGAAATATGAAACATGACATTTCTATATAATTAGAGCAGTGAAACATTTGAATACTTTAAATATGGGGTATGTGTATTTATACTCGCCTTTTGAGTTACATTTTAATTTATGTTCGTTTTGTAACAAAAATTTTAAATGTATCCACTTTTTTGCGGAACTTCAGCATACACGGCTGAAGTAGCAAAGGCAATCACGCAAAACTTCAGCATTCTAGTGGACGGGCCTGAAGTAGTAAGTGTGCAAAATCAAGTGTGCTGAAGTTTTTGTTTATAATTGCTAAACTTAAGCATAGTAGCTGAAGTTTTATTCTCTATTTGCTGAAGTTTTTGTTTGTAATTGCTGAACTTAAGCATAGTAGCTGATGTTTTGTTCTCTATTTGCTGAAGTTTTTGTTTGTAATTGCACTAAATAAGCTGAAGTTGTTTTATCCTGGATTTATTAGTTTTGTCATTAAGCTTTTTCAAAAACTTCATTAGAAAATGCTGAAGTAATTTAGTTCAATTATAAAAACTTTAGCACTAAATAAGCTGATGTTTTTTCCCGGATAAGCTTTTTTCAAAAACTTTTACATAAGATACTGAAGTTATTTAGTTCATTTGTAAAGAAGCTGAAGTTTTTTTGTCCTGGATAGTTTTGTTATAAAACTTTTTCAAAACTTGGTTTTGTTAATTTTTTCCTAAATTGTTGTAGATAATATGCATAGCATAGTCAGTCAGTGCTTTGAGAGATCAAACCATCATACTTTACAATCCGGAATTCCTATCCTCGGGAGTCGTGATGGCGCCTACTCGTAGAAGCTAGGCAAGCCACACATTTAGAGTCCATGAATACTTTTGTTTTAAATTTATTTTTACCAATTTAATTAACAGGAAATAAATAATTAAACAACAGGGGAATTCGTAATTTAGCGGAAGACTTAAACGAAATAAACCAAAATAATAAGGAAAATCCACTTATGCCTCTACCAAGAACTGATGCCACAACGTCCACAGACTACTAAGATTTATTACATACAACCGATTGAAAGAAAGTAATACTATTTGCCTTGAATACAAGCGATAGCAAATCATAAATATAGATAGAAGAGATGTTGGACCTGCGGACGCCTGCAAGACTACCTACAGATCTCGTGGAGTGAAGGCTGGCTCCTGTACTACTATTGCACACTGTATGCTGGCCCGGCACCTGGATCTGTGCTAAAGAGAACATAGTGTAGTATCAGCACAACAGACCCCATGTGCTGGTAAGTGTCTGGCCTAACCCCGGTGAGGTAGTGACGAGGATAGGCCCAGACACCAGAACCTGTGCAGTTATATAATATATAGTGGAAATAAAAAATTAATAAGAAATTAAAAGGGAGGGGGTACATACTTCGGGGGAACAATTTAACTTTGCAGAAAGCATAAATATGAAGGATCAGTACAATATCTAGAACAACATAGTCGTATTATTGTTGCAGTGCGCAACCCGATCAATATGTATATATAACTGTTGCGGCGTGCAACCCGATCCACTAATTATAATATATATATTATGGTGTGCAACCCGATCCAATATATATAATATATCTGTTGAAGTGTGAAATCTGATCCAGTATAATATCTATTGCGACGTGCAACCCGATCAAATGTAATATAACATATCTGTTGCGATGTGCAACCTGATCCAATATAATATAACATATCTGTTGCGGCATGAAATCCGATCCATATAATATATATTAATAAAAATATTACGGTACACAACCCGACCCAAATGTATAACTTACAGTGATCACAACCGCAGTCCCGGCAAGGGATTTACTACAATTTACACTGTCCCGGCAAGGGAGAATCAACTATAACCAATCTCAATTCAACTTCTAACATCTCTATTATCATCACTTCTAATTCATAATTAACTTTCATGAAAGTAAACTAAGCCTGTACTCAATATCACAGATTTACTCATTATCTCAACCATAGCATTATTTAAGAATTTAACAAGTATCAATTTAAGACTCACGATCATGCTCGATACTAACGTATAGATACTTGTCACAATGCCTATATGTCGTACTCAACAATAAACAAGTAGCAAATATGACTCAACTCCTAATCCCTCAAGCTAAGGTTAGACCGAACACTTACGTCAAACTTCCATGGCCAAGTCAATCCTCAATAACAGCCTTTCCTTTCGAATTCAGCTCCAAATCAATTATATTTATACATAAATAACTTCATAACATCAAATAATGCTTAACAATTCGAATCCAATGCTTAATTATAGCTTTTCCATCATTCTTCCCAAAAACTCAAATATCGACCTCGGGCCCGCTTTGTCAAAATACGAGGTTCAGACCAAAATCAAATCACCCATTCACTCACGAGCCTGATATATAGTTTATTTTCAAATTCGACCCCAAAACGAGGTCTAAATTAAGAAAAATCAAAAGCCCTAACTTTACTCAGATCCCTAATTTTCTACCCATAATCATATATTTTAGGCTTAGATTTCAATAGATGTTGATAAAAATAGAAGGAAATGAGTTAAAAAATACTTACCCAGGAGGTTTTGGTGAAAAAGTGCTTCAAGAGACGCCTTGGAACTTGGAGAAGAAGAAGTCTTGTAAAATTTTGAGAAATCCTATTTGCAGTCTGTTTTTAAAGCTTTAAAATAACTAGGCATTTTAATGCTACGCGTTCGCGACAGACCTCTCACGTTTGCGATGGGTTAGGCTTTTTGGCCTTCGTGTTCGCGTACATGGGCTCGCGTTCGCGAAGCTATAGCTCCTTGAGCCCTCGCATTCGCGTCCTTAGGGTTGCGTTCACGTAAGGTGTTCTACGTTTCCCCCTGCCCAGGACACTTGGCCTTCACGTTTGTGTGGCCAGGAACGCGTTCGCGAAGGTATAGCCCCCTGCTGCCTCGCTTCGTGACCTGGTCTACGCGTTTGCGTAGAAGGAAGTGTCCTTCAGCAATTTTTACTCATCGCGGACGTGATGGTCCTCGCGCGAACGCGAAGAAGCCCATGCTAGAATCGGAAAACCTGCAACATTTAATAGCCTATAACCACTCCGAAACACCTCTAAAACACTCCTGAGCCCTCGGGGCTCCTAACCGAATACATGCACTAACTCAACATCATCATACGAACTTATCCATGCAATCAAATCGATTAAATAACCTCAAAAACAATGAATCAAATCTCAAAATCAAGGATTTTTCCAAAAACTTCAAGTTTCAAATTTAGAACTTCGAGTCCGAAACACGTCAAACGACGTCCGTTTTAACCAAATTTTACAGGAAGGACTTAAAACATATATAAGACCTGTACTGGGCACCGGAACCAAAATACGAGCCCGATGCCCTCACTTTCAAATCAAATTTCATTTTCAATTTTCTTAGACATTTTAGAAAAATAATTTTCTTCAAAAATTCATTTCTTGGGCTTGGGACCTCGAAATTCGATTCCGGGCATAAGCCCAAATCCCATATTTTTCTACGGATCTTTCGGGACCGTCAAATCACGGGTCCGGGTCCATTTGTCCAAAATATTAACCAAAGTCAAATTTATTCATTTTAACATCATAATTTTGCATTTTCACAGAATTTCATATTTAATCTTTCCGGCTACGCGCCCGGACTGCGCACACAAATCGAGGTAATTTTAAATGAGGTTTTCAAGGCCTCAGAAGTACAAAATTAATTAAAAGCAGGTGATAACCCTTTGAATCGTCACACATACTGCTATAATCTTCTCCTATGTTGGGAATTATAATTTCTGCTTATCATCTGAGCATTACATTTGAATAGCTCTTACTATTTTATTATCTCTAGAAATCCAGCACTTCAATAATCCTCTCCTTTTCTTTTATATATATGTGGGTTGGGGGGTTTACTAATTGTACAAGTAATATAGATTTTTCAACAGCAAAAGTAGAAAGAAGAAGAAGAAGAAAAAGAAGAAGAATAAAACGAAGGAAGAGAAGAGGAGAAAAAATAAGGCTAAAGTTATTTAAAAGTGGATACAAATTAAATATTTTTTAAAGAATAAGAATAAATTAAATGGAGGCGATCAAATAAAATACACTGTGCCATTATTACATATTTCCACCCTATTAAGCCTTTTTTTATCCACTAGGCAAGAGCCTAGGGCTAGGTTTTTATTAATAGCAAACAAGAAAATACAACAGTTAGGAAAAGTACAAACAAGGGGGCACTAGCACCGATATTGTTACCCATATAACACATACCAGGCTAAACTTACCATACTAAATCCTATTGAGGCTTGACAACCTCACTTATTAACAGGAATGCAACACTACGAACTTGACAGGACCAAATATTTTATGATCATCACAGAGTTTGTATACTCTGTGATGAGATTACAAATGAGTATACTAACAAAGTGGCAGGTTAAAATGATGAAAAAGTTACACTGATCTCCCCTTTTTGTCGATCCTTGCAATTTCTTCAATTTGTAATTCTTTATCAACACCGTCCCAATTCTTCATGAAGTATTCAAAATTCATAATTTCTTTTTAGATTGATTGGACTTTGCTGATGTAGTTTGGGCGCCTGCTTAAGCTTGGCATTTCTCATCGGAGGTCGTCTAACATTGTCGTCCCTGCTCTTTTCCTTTGTTTGAGACATTAGTTCCTTTGTAGCGTTAATTTGGACTGTTTCGACGCATTGTGACAGCACTTCAATTAAGTCACCTTCTTCTGCTGCCCGATGATTTGGCATGTGTAAAACACCTTGTGCATCCAAGTTTGGTACATCTTGTGATTTAATATCACTTTGCTTGATTTGTTGTTGTACCTCATTCCTGATCCTATTTGCACGTTTAGCGCTATAAGGATCACGGCCCAAAATTTCAAAGGGATGTGCATTTAGCATTGCATCCAACAGTTTTTTATCATAGGATAAAAAATCTGTTGTACTGGTCATACTTATTGGTTTTTGCCCAGAATTGACGAGAAGCTGTGAATTACTACAGGATCCTACTTCCTCCGGTGTGCTCAATTCTTCATTACTTTCATATCCTCGTTCGTCACTGGCTCGAGACTCCACCTTGTCCATAGAATCCAATAGTCTTCTTTCCTCTGCTGAAATGATTGCACTGGTTTGAACAACAGCTGTTTTGCCATCGCCCGGAATAGATGAGGTCAACGCTTGACCATTTTGCTCAAGATTTTCGGAATTTTCAATTAGACACAGCTGGCCCACATGGTTATTATTTAAATTTTGCACTGTAGTAGCGCCACTTTTTTGCCCAGATAAGCCGATACCGAAAGCAAAGTGGTTTTCTTTCATGTGATGTACTACTTCATCAAATTTATTATTATAATAGATATTGGATACCTTTTTTTTTGTTGAGCCCACATGTTCCTTTTCACCAAAAGTGACATTATCATCACTAATGCTCAAAAGACTAACTTGGCCCGCCGCCTTTTGCTCTTGTTTGTCAATTATTTCGGCCATGTGTATGTTCTTTTCTAATTTTTTCTCAATGTTATCATTATCAAAGTGTGCATGTGAGCCTACAAGATCAATTACATGCCTCACTAGCTTGATATTTCTTTGTTGCACACCAATACCGCAACTTATTTGACCTGGTGTGCCCACACCAAAATCATGGTGCTGCTCCTTCACACTACCTAAGTCACCAATCTCCTTTTCTTTTTTGTCAATCACATGATCAAGATGGCCCACGTGTTGGACCACTGTTTGTTCATCCCTGTCACTTGGATTTGTTGCTGTTGCAACTGGAACGGATACAACACCATCTATAGTTGTTCCAAATTCTTGTGTTGAAAGACCATTTGTACCCACCGTTAATGCGTTACTCTCTAGTGGTGCCTTCGCATTCCCTTTATCATTGATCACAACATCAATTTGGTCTCCTTGATCCCTTGGTAAAACCCGTTGTTCAGTAGAAACTTGTTCTGCCTCTTGATCCCTTGATTGCCCAGCTCTTTTGGTATTGAGGTAATCCCTGGCATCACCTGTTAATTTGTCAAGCTTACCCGAGCCTTCTACTACCTCCACATGATCTGCCACTGTCGTATTTTCCTTGATCTTCCATCGACATGACTTTCCACCATGTCCTTGATGTTTACAAACAGTGCAGTATTTTGGTAGATTATCATAAATAATCTGTTGATAATATTCTACCAACTTACCAAATTTTAAACCCCAATCTTAATCTTGATCCTTTTAGGGAGTTTGTCTAGTAAGTCCAGCAAAACTTTAACCCTAGCAGTACTAGGTCGCGTTCTATCTTGTGTCACTTTATCAACTGCTAAAGGTTTTCCAATCGCAGAGGCTATGGACATTAAAGATTTTTTTGCAAAAAAATTTGCTAGGAGACCAGGTAAAGATACCCACGCCGCTGCTTTGGACATTTCTCCTCTTGGATTAAATCCAATTGTCCATGGAAAAGAACTAAAGAAGAACTCATCACCCTTAAGCTTAACATGACCAGAAGATTTTGACATTACTTGTACAAAATCTTCATAAAGATCAAATCTTACCAATATGTGTCGATATTGGAGCTGTCCAATATTGCAAAAACCTTTCATATCGAACTGTTTCGGAATCAACTGTCGTAGCTCCTGAAGATCAGGTTTTCCATACGAAAACTTGAGGATAACTGCTTGGTGTAACCCCTATTCGATGGTGAAAGTGTTCACCTCTTCGGTGGTGAACTGAACAGCATGTTCTCTATGTTCGAAACTTACTGTACAAAGCTCCAGTTTTGATGTTTTTGCAGGAGAAAATTTTCCAGCAATCTGTGATGCATACGTTAGCTTGGAATTATTGTTTGTTGTGTTTTGTGAGATGTTTTGGATTGCCTCTCCCTCAGCCAAAGGCTGGGGAGAGGTTGTCGCAGCCATGACTGCCCTCTACGTGAAGAATAACTAACTGTGCCCTTTGGAATTATAACTGTGCCCTTTTCTATTAAGCCTTTGAGTATTGGTGGTGTTGCCTTAATTTCACTTCAAGTATTTTTGGCATTGCCTTGGTCATTTGGTATTTTACCCCAATTTCCTTGACTCCTTTCTTAAGTATGATATATTAGGGGCAACGTAATATTTTTTTAAAAAAACCAACACAATTGTCAAATTTTTAACACAGTTAGTTACTCGTTAGTTCAATCTGTTAGAAGTTAATTTAGATAACAATTATCCATACTTGTTTGAAAGCTAAATTTTGTTATCTCAAGTTCTTTTTATGAGTGTTCACCTTCACACCAACTTAAATTCTATTTGAATTCAACCCCAACTTATGTGGAGTTTTATAATTGGAACTACCATTTTATATTCTTTAATTAGATATGAATAATTGGACACGATCACTATGAGATTAGTTCAGAAATTCACAATTCAAGCATATATCCAACTAAAATACTTTTGATTCTTACGTGGCATTTTAATTAAGCAACAGGGGCCACTGTGGAAGACTGATAGGGTTGGAGGTATTATTTTTATTTACTTTGTTAATGATAGAAGTATATTTAAACGGAAAGTATAATAAAGGGTAAATGTAAAATATTTAGCAAACTACAGGTATAAATCCGGACTTATTCTCTAACATAATATATCTGTTATAATTTAAACGATGACGTGGTCAACATCGAACTTCTTTCCTAAGCTCATTTTCTCCCGGTCCCTTTTGTTGGCGGAGCTACCATTTCGATAATTCGGCAAAACTCGATAGTATTAGCTTAAACTTTACATTCATGTTAAACAAATTCACTTTATATTTATAAATAATATATCCAAAATTCAGTAAGTTATACGCTTTTACTAAAATTCAGAACCAATAAGTTTAAAATTCTACGTATGCCTTTGGGCCCCTATCATCACTTTCGTTCCCGTTGTTCAGACCCAAAAATGGTTGCCTATATGTGCAGCCAATTAAGAAGTTTCAAATCTAATCCGTTAGAAATGGTTCCTCTATTTGCTAACAACACTAGAATCACCAAATGGTCAATTATGGAAAAAATAAAGTGGAGTAGCTCGCACCTAAACTATAACAAGCAAACATATTATATTGGCCAATTTAGAAGCATAGAATGCGTGGTTGCTAACGTGAAGAAACATAATCCGGCTTAAGCAAAGGATAAATTTTTGAGGCATTTTCGGAGCAAAGGTTTATGAATTGGACAATACATATAAATAAGAAGCCAATGGTTATAGAAATGAATTGAAGATAAGGCGTGATTACCTACTAATGGCTGATTTCTGCAACGAAGATATACGGTACGCTTTTGTGGATTTAAAAGTTAAAATTCATGAATGGTATATATGTCCTAATGGCACTAATACTTTATTTGCAGATTCTGAAGACCCCAAGACCTTCATTCAAGGAGAACATAAATGGTACTCGCTTCCTTACTCAACCTGTCTAGCGCAACATAACTGTTAGTCCTACCAGTGCCGGCCTTAGGGCAGTCACCTAAAGCAAAAGCTTTAGGCCCCAAAAGTTTGGTCCGGTGTTCGGTACTTACATTAAGATCCGATTAAATTCGAATTCGAATCGGAAAATCTTATATCATGAGACGAAAATTTTAGTATATTTGAATAATTCGAAGCATATAAAATATTTTTGATTTTCTAATTAATGGACAAAAATATTACATTAACCTTTAGAGTTCCTTAAAATATAATAAATCCATTGAAATTGATGATTTAGATATTTTTAAATTAAAATTACTAAGAAAAATAGTATAATCAGAAGATAAAACTCTAATCGATAATTCGATGTACTTAATCATATAAGAGGACTGGATTCCTTTTCAAATGCATAAATCGCGTATAGAATAATACTAATAATTTTTATAGTAGTTGTATATACGAAAAGAATTTTTTTTAAAATAAAAATTGAGAAAATCTTATTTAAGATCAAAAATATCTCAAGAGAAATTAAATGAATTACCTATACATATTATTAGTTGAAACAAAATAATTAGAAAAAATTACTTTGTGAACAAAATTAATACTACTTAATAATTTTACACTTCAAAAAGCTAGATAAACAAACTTCAAATAAAGATATATATGAAGTTTTTGTTTAAAAAATGTAAGGTCTCTAATTAAAGTTTGACCACCAAGAGTACCTCAAAATTTAAGGGATTCAAAAAATTGCAAGAATGACATACCTGTGATTCGAAGCTGCAATATGCAATAATTTTGAATCATTTTTGACACTACAGGACTAAAAGCTAGCTTCCCATATGTTAAAAGTGGTTCAAAACCTAATACATGCACAAAAGGAGATCATTGTATTTATGTACAGTATACTTTTTTGATAATGATTATCAATATAATGTGATTGGTATGCATGTATAAATTAAAACAGGAAGATATAGGTATACTCCAAGGGAAAAGGGAGTGGTGCAGACACCTTCTAAATTGTCTTAGACTCGTTAGTCTGTGTTGCATTGAGTTGAGAGTCAAAGAATAAAGGACTTGCCTAATTTCTTCCATAGCATCCTATATTAGAGGGCAGACTACTGCCTTGATCAGATGTAATGCTTCCCCTTCATCATAATGCATGCCTTTTTTTGCAAGTTTTAGCAGAATTGTGCTACGTCCAGCAGTTGCACATGGTTGGCACTCACAAAGTATCATGTACTCCTCCAATAACGCATTGATCTGTTCAGCCATCTGCCCTAATTGAAATGGAGATGAAGACTCGTGGAGAAGTTCAGCTTTGATTTGACCTCAAGAGTTAGATAGAAAGACAGAAAAGGAGGCGTCGACTCTGAAATGATGGAAGATTGAATCATTCTTTCATTCTATTCCGGCTATTCCTTTCCATTAGGTGATTTATTCATGAGCTACTGAGATAGGACTTCAATGCCAGTGGATAAGTACACTAGGGCAGTAATGCTCTTTTATCATGTATGTGGATCACTCATCTATCACTATACTCGGCATTAACAGAACCAAGATATATGGAGAATTTACATTGCGTATCCTTGATCAAATCAACACAACACATTACCTCGGCAAAGGTAACAGTACTATAGTATTCTATGTTGTTAGGACTTGATAAGAATGGACATTGGGCCTAACTCAACCCCAAAAGCTAGCTTATGAGGTGAGGATTGCCCAAGCCATATAAGGAGACCAAGGACCTCAAATCCCTCCGATGTGGGACAACTCAACATTCCCGCCCCCCCTCCCCCCACGTCCAGTTCTCTGGAGCGTGGACAACATAAATGGGGGCCCAACATCGGTAACAATAATTGGGATGGGCCTGGCTCTGATACCATGATAAGAATGGACATTGGGCCTAACTCAACCCCAAAAGCTAGCTTATGAGGTGAGGATTGCCCAAGCCATATAAGGAGACCAAGGACCTCAAATCCTTCCGATGTGGGATAACTCAACAGGACTTTCCAAAAATATGACCGAATACGCGTTGGATTCTTCAAAGTAGTACATTTTTGAAGGATCCGATACAAATATGACTATATTTTGAAAAGTCCGTGCAGCGTAGATGGTATTATATATAAACAAAATTATGTCAAATGTTAAAAAGATGTTAGCATTCATATATATATATATCACCATCTTCATGGGTACTACTTTTGGTTGCAGCCAATTATTGGTTCAGTGGATCACATACGTTCTGTGGATGGCCAAGATTTATATCGATTGGGTACTTCTGTTTGCCTGGGGCTGGTTATTTGGTCAAAGACACCTGTGTTATAGAAGCTGAAGTCACTGTGCAAGGGGCAACTACTAATAATATAATGCTCTAATTAGTATAGTTTGATAATCACACCAATTTAATGTACTGCTACTGTTTAGTATTTGAAGCATTTCTGTGTTCTTGTTGTATCTATTACTATTGGTTTAAAGTTGAAAGAATTTCAAGAAAATATATATTACTTCATTCCATAATAAAAAATGATTTTTTTTAAAATTTTTACTCCATTTAGCCTACATTGTATATATTTTGAAAGAATTTGTAAATTCGAAATCCATGTTTTTACAACTATTACTTCTAAAAGCTATGGAGTTAATTCTTTATTCTCACAACTATTGCTTTTACGGATGTGCTTTCAAATTGGTTTATCGATAAATCGCATGATTATTTTTTGTCGGTCTTGATTTCGAAATTTTCCTTATCGAGTTACCGATTTCGATTTCGATTTCAATTTTGTCCTTTTCGGTTATCGGTTTATTGATAAACGGATAAGATATACAAAAAAATTATCTAATTTTTGTTTACTCTTATTCTATAATATCATTTCCTTTATCCTAATACCTAACCCTATTATTTCATCTACTATATTTAAGAAATAATCATATATAAAGCTCAAGGGAATGAAGTTCACATTAATAGAAAATAGAATTATCCGTGATGATGTATTTTTTTTATGCAATTGGAGTGTTGGTGGCATACATTTGATCCCTTACTTTAGTTTCGTTGCATGTGCTTGTTGACAAAATTTTTATGTTATAAACGGTGTTCGTCTTATTTTAGCTTCTTTTTGTCCATATTAGTCAGGCATGTTTATAGCGATATATTTCCCATGAAATCCCCCAAATTTTCTTATTGGTGTAATAGATAACCGATGCGATAAGTCTCAAAAATCAACAAATCAAACCCTTATTGAAACAATAACGATAAGCATATGTGGAAATCGATAATCGGTAAGTAATTATCGATAAGGGTCAAAATCGAATCGATAAATCGAATGCACACCTCTAATTGCTTTCACTCTCTCTTCTTCTCGCATCTTCTACGTATGCTTCAAAGGACCGTGCATTTTTTGCTTCTCATCTTATGTCACCTGCTTGCAATGAAAGAAAATTGAAGAGTAGAAGGCTATTATTGAAGACCATTCAAAGCTTTGCTTTTGAAAATGAGTTCTTTTAAATTTGTTAGTTGTTTGGATTTGGTATTGTTCTAGTTGATTGAAAATATTAAAAGGAGTTCAAAATTTAAATTTGAAGTGATTTGGAGTATATTTGAGTTAAATTTTAGAAAAGACACATGGAAGAAGACGAAGTCAGTTTTTTGTATAATTATGTATAATATTGTATATGGGTGTAGAAATACACCTTATACACTATTATACACTTTTATACACCTTTATACAAGCGTATGTAGACGAACTTCTTTCACGATTTTTAGTTACAATTCTTGTTCAAAACCAGTCCAAATCTCCATTAAATGACTTTAAATTTTATATACAACCTCCTTATACTATTTCTAACAAGTCTAAATAACACTCACTCCAAATTTCTCACAAAATCAAATTCGAAATTCAAATATTTAAGCTTGTTAAAAATCTAATTCTCACAACTCAAATGAATTTAGTTTGTTGAATTAATATTTGAGTCACAATTACTGATTCGAAAATTAATTTAAAAGCTTGAGGAATCTTTTTTAAAAATTAAATAGTAATTTTGAGAACCCATTAAAGTGGGATATTGAATCTCGGCCTATTATTTATAGGCTAGCTAATTTTAAATTGAAATATGAGCTATAAAATTAAAAAGCTTGGAGCCCAATTGTTCTAATGTGAAATTTTTTCTTTAAAGTATGGGTGTCTAACGAGTGGGCCCGTCCCGACCGGGCTAGGTAGGAGAATTTAGTAACCGTACGAGTTGTAGTCTGGGCCGGTTACGGGTTGGGGCATACCGGGTTTTACGGGTTTGGGTTCATCCAGGTAAAAATTGAACCTTAAGAGTTACGGGTACAATGGGTCGGGCCGGGTTAGTATGCTTTTAATATATTTTTTTTGTATTTTGTATAACTATTGTAAGTTATATTAATATAAAGTAAAAATATAAAGAATACAATGAAGATAAGAAAAATTGCACTTATAAATTGCAAGTGCTACATTCATTTCAAAATTCAACTTACAAATTGAAAGATTTACATTTAACAATCAGATTAACCAAAAAAGAGTAAATTCAAAGATTTTGCATTGCCTTAGTAAGTTCATCATAATCAATATGAACTGAGTGGCCTTCTTCTGGAGTGTTAAATTTTCGGATGGGTTACCATGCGTTAATACTCTCCAAGTTCCTCGTTTTTTGGGATATCAACATCTTCACGTCCTTGATTTCTTCGTTTCGATCTAATCCAATCTATAAGACAAACTAAAACTTCTAAACTATAGCTTCCCAATGAGTGACGGGTGTCTCCAAGTTTGTTGTCTTGCTTGACTGAATGCACTCTCTGATGCAACAGTTGAAATTGGCACATTTAACACGTCTCGAGCCCTAGCGAAAGGAACAGGAAATTGCTTCCCATTCTCATGCCACCACCCCGACGGTGAAAATTCCGTTTAGCAACTCCAACCATATTCGCTGCCTCAAATTGAGATCATTCTGTTTGAACAAGTGCTGGAGGCTAGGATGAACAGTAAACACCTCACAAGACACACCATACAAGTAAGTCCTCCAAATTTTCAACACGTGAACTATGGCAGCCAACTCCAAATCATGAATAGGGTAGTTCTTATCATGGGGCTTCAACTGACGAGAAGCATAACTCTAACCTTCTGCATCAACACACAACAAATACCAACTCTCGAAGTATCATAATACACTGTACAAGAACCTGAAGCTTATGGCAACACTAACACTAGAGTTGTGGTCAAGGCAGTCTTGAGCTTTTGAAAGCTCTCCTCACACTCATCTGACCATACAAATGAAACAACCTTCTGAGTCAACTTGGTCAAGAGAGATGCGATAGATGAGAATCCCTAAACGAACTAGCGATAATAGCATGGCAAACCAAGAAAGTTGCAAATCTCTATGGCTGAGGACGGTCTGGGCCAACTCTGAACCACCTCTATCTTCTTCAAATCAACCTGAATACCCTCTATAGACACTACGTGCCCCATGAATGCCACTGAACCGAGCCAAAACTCACACTTGGAGAACTTTGCATAAAGCTTCTCCTCCCTCAATCTCTGCAACACAACTCTAAAATACTCCGCGTGCTCTTCCTGACTATGCGAGTATAGCAGAATATGATCAATGAAGACTACGACAAACGAGCCGAGATACAGCCAGAACACATTTTTCATCAAATGCATGAACGTTGCTTGGGCATTAGACGGCCCAAAAGACATCACCAAGAACTCATAATGACCATATATGGTCCTGAACATTGTCTTAAGAATGTTCGACTCCCTGATCTTCAATTGGTGATAACCTGAACAGAGATCAATCTTGGAGAACACTCTCGCTCCCTGATGATGGTAGAATAAATCATCAATGCAAGGCAAATGATGCTTGTTCTTATCTCTTACCTTGTTCAATTTCCTATAATCAATGCACATTCTCATAACGCCATCCTTTTTCTTCACAAATAGAACTGGCGCGCCCCAAGGCTACACATAAGGCCGAATGAAACCCTTCTTAAGGAGCTCCTGAAGCTGCTCCTTTAACTCTTTCAACTCTGCTGGTGCCATATAATACAACAGAATAGAAATGGGCTAAGTTCCTAGCATCAAATCAATACAAAAGTCAATATCTATGTCTGGTAGAATACCCGACTGGTCTGCAGGAAACACATCAAGAAAATTCCTCACAACTGGAACAGAATCAATACTGGGATTCTTTGCACCGACATCCCTCGCAAAGTCTAGATACAAAATACAACCCTTCCTAATCATACGGTGGACCTTCAAGAAAGAAGTCACCTTACTAGGAACATAATCAGTCAAACCTCGCCCCTCAATCTGTGGCACACCTGGTCTGGCCAATGTGACTGTCTTGGTATGACAGTCCAGCATAGCACGACATGGAGATAACCAATCTATGCCAAAAATGACATCAAAATCTACCATACACAATAATAAAAGATCCACTAGGGTCTCTAGATCCCCAATAATCACCATACACGACCGGTACACACGGTCTACAATAACAGCATCGTCCATCAAGGTAGATACATGAATAGGTTAAGTAAGAGACTCACGGGGCATACCCAAATTATGAGCAAAGTATGATGACATATAAGAAAAGGTAAAACCGAGATCAAATAATACAGACGCATCTTTGTGGTAGACTGAGGCACTACATATAATAACAAAATCGTAAGCAATAACTTCGGGTCTAGCTGGGAATGCACAAAAATTGGCTTGACCGTCACCTGATCGACCTCCCCCTCTAGGGAGACCCCTAGCAGACTAACCTCCACCCCTAGCCAGGCTAGGTGGGTGGTGATGAAGCAATTGGTGCTGAAGCCGATGACTGACCCCTCTACTGGGATGAACCTGCAAGATGACGAGGACGTTGCCTCCACATATGAACCATCTCTCCACACTCACAACAACTCTCGGGTAATGGAGAAGGGGACTGAAGGGAACCCCTAGCACCCGAATGACTAGCAGATGCACATGGAAAAGAAGAGACCTGAACTGATAGAGCACGGTACGAACTCTGAGCTGGAAGGGCACTAAGTGATGACTGACCTGCTAAGAGCTGTGAGAACCATGACCCAATGATGCCTCATGATAACCTGGGCGAGCTGGCTGAGCATGCCAAAATGGACGGCCTCTGCCGTGCTGAAACTGACCTCTCAAATGAGCACCTTTATAAGTGCTAGATCCCCGAGGCCTCTTGGCCTCCCTCTCCGCTCTCTCCTTGCAATGTACTGACTCAATCTCTCGAGCAATGTCTACAACCCCCTCAAATGTAGCACCAGACACTCTCTCAGGTCATGATGATACGAAGTTGATAAGTGAGGCCATCAACAAACCTCCTAATCCTCTTTCTATCTGTCGGAACCAACCAAATAGCATGGTGAGCTAACTCTAAGAACCTCATCTCATACTACGTTATAGTGATCTCTCCCTGACGTGACCACTCAAACTGGATGCACAGCTCCTCTCTACAAGATTGCAGCACATACTTTTCCAGAAAGAGCACGAAGAACTGCTTCCAGGTAAGGGGTGCTGCACCAACAGTCCTACATCCCTCAAATGCCTCCCACCAAGTGAAGGCAGCTCGAGAAAACTAAAAATTAGTGAAAGGGAATCCACTGATCTCCAGAATGCTTGTTGTGCAAAGAATTCGTTAACAATTATCTAAGAAACCCTAGGCATCCTTGCCCTCTGCACCGCTGAAAGTCGGAGGTTGAAGTCTACCAAACCTCTCAAACCTGCGCTGCTCGTTCTTTGTAATGGCAGGAGCTACATAGTCCTAAACAGCTACAACTGGCTGGGCTGGATGTTCCCTGGGTGTCTGAAGTCCTTGCATGACATGCTCGGGTGTGTGAGTGGTGGTAGTCTGATTGCCACTCCCGGCTTGAGAAGTAATTGTGACTGTGGTAACTAAAACCGCCTGAGCTAGGCCAGTGCATACCAATAGAATTTAAGCCAAGGCCTTCTGAAGACCCAAAGTTACAATGGGCACAGTTGGTGCCTGAGCTGGTGCTGTTGGAGCGTCCACAACTAGGACCTGATCCTGAACTAGAGCGGCTAGTGGATTTACAAGTTCTACCCTAGTTGTTGTACAGGCCACACCTCTGCCCCTACTACGACCACAACCACCTCTGCGGCCTTTAGTGGACACATCTAGTGGTACTGGTGGTTGTCTATCCTGACCAGTAGCACGTGTCCTCACCATCCGTGAGAGAATAGAATAATAAAAGTTTAGTACTCGGATCAACAAATTCGCACAACAAGAATTTCAAGAATATGAAGATTTTCCTAAAGGTTATGAAACCTCTCGAGGATAAATGCAGACGTCTCCGTATCGAACTGCGAAACTCTACTAAACATGCTCATGACTCATGAGACCTATGTAATCTAGGGTCTAATACCAACTTGTCACGACCCTAAATCTAGACCTGGTCGGGATGGTGCCTCTCGTGAAGACAAGACCAGCCTACACTTACCCATTTCGGTATTTAGCAGTTAACAATGAGAATTTAAGTCTAAACATGATATAAATCTAAAAGTAAGCAGTGACAATACCAAAAATTCACGGAATACAACCCAACACAGCCCGATACCGGGGTGTCACTAGTCATGAGCATCTAAAAATTTGAAATAATCAATAAAAGTATAAAGGGTTCAATACAAATATAAAACAAGTAGTAATAAGATAAGGGATGAAGCTGTGGGCGGTGAACGCCGACAACTACCTAGAGAATCTTCGAATCTGCCTGAGCTGGAAATATCAACACTCAGTAGCAGGACCAGATGCGCCTGAATTTGCACACAGAGTGTAGGGAGTAAAGTGTGTGCCCTAACTCAGTGAGTAATAATCATAAATAAACTACAGAGAGATATAAAAACACGTAAGGCACATTATATGCTATAGTGAAGTAATAAAGCCAGTAAAACAACAACAACAACCCAGTATAATCCCACTTAGTGGGATCTGGGGAGGGTAGTGTGTACGCATACCTTACCCCTACCCTTGGGTAGAGAGGCTGTTTCCAAATAGACCCCCGGCATCCCTCCCTCCAAGAATTTCCCACCTTGCTCTTGGGGAGACTCGAACTCACAACCTCTCGGTTGGAAGTGAAGGTTGCTTACCATCAGAGCAACCCCTCTAATCTTTAAAACCAGTAAAAATATTTAAAAATTATTTATGTTCAGTTTAAACTTTAGGAAATACCCTTCCAATAATTAAACAGGTAAATGACAGACAAATAAGAAAGATAAAAACATAAAGGTTTTCCCCTCGGGAACAATGTCATCAAATCCGCCCCTCGGGAAAAATCTTAGAACAATACCAGCCCCTCGGGCTATATTTTTTATCACAATGGGTACCCGCGCTTTATGGGGGTATGCAGACTCCTGGAGGGTCCCTTTATGGCCCAAGCGCAATAACAAGCCATCTCGTGACATATAAATCTCATGCCCTCGACCTCATTATCAACAAACCACCTCATGGAGTACATATCTTAGGCCCTCAAGCTCACAATCATAATCAGTGTTTCCTCACAACATCGGCCATTGGCCTTACTCAGTCAAAATCCTCAAAAGCCACTCGGATAATAGTAAAACATGATTCTCAGCCCAAATATCATTTAAAAGATCATTTAAGTGCTAAAATAGAGTAAATATGGTTGAGTTATAAAAAAAAAGTAAAATATTACATGACTGAGTTCAAGATTAAAGTTAAAACAGTGAGAAAATAACAACAAAAATCCCCAAAGGGTTCAAAATAACTGGCACAAAGCCAAAATATGGCATTCAGCCCAAATCATGATGATAACAATTAGATTTCAGTCAAATATGCAGAAAAATAGTCATTCGGGATGGACAAAGTCACAATCCCCAACAGTGCACGACCCCACGCTCATCATCAAGCGTGTGTGTCACCTCAATATAGCACAACGATGTGCAAATCTAGGGTTTCATACCCTCAGGACATCATTTACAATCATTACTCACATCAATCCGGTCAAATCTCTAGCACGCGATGCCTTTGCCCATCAAATTGGCCTCCATTCGCGTCGAATCTATCCAAAATCAAAATCACGGCATCAAAATATGCTAAGGGAATAAAGCCCAAAAATAATCAATTTACAACACAAATCCCAAAACTACAAAAACACGACCCTCGGGCCCACATCTCGGATTCTGATAAAATTCACATTAATGGATTCGTTATCACCCATCGATTCATTCATACCAAAAGCATCAAAATCCATCCACAAATGACCCTAAAATCCTAAATGCTAGGTCTCCAATTTCAAGCCCTAGTTCTTTGATTTTAGGGTTATATTCCATGATTAATTAGGTAGATTTCACATTAGAATCGAGTTTTAGGTCCATAAATCTTAGCTCCAAGTGATTCCCCATGAATTCCTCTTCAATCCTCTTCAAAAAGCTCCAAAATGATAAAAAATGGTAGAAGCTAGCTCCAAAGTCGCGGAATAGGTCTTTTAAACATTCTGCATAACTATTAAAATTCCTTAATCACGAACACAGTCAAACCCTCACGTTCGCGAAGCACAAATTGACGTTGACCAGCTTTCTCCTTCGCAGACCAGCCACTCGCGAATGTGATGGCTCCTCCACTTGACCCTTTGCGATCGCGAACGCGATGAATAAAATACCCTGAAGATCAGCTGCCAATTCCTCTACGAGAACGCGGTTCACTTCATGTCAACGCGATGCCCAATCAATCAGCCCTTCATGAATGTGGAGCCTTACTCGCGAACGCGAAGGATAAAATCTCAGCCTTCACCAGCTAACCCTTCGCGAATGCGAAGGTTAAATTCTCTGCAATGCTTCAATAGTTTTTGTTTATTCCAAACAACATGAAATGGTCCGATTGACCACCCGAAAACTCACCCGAGCCCCCCGGACCTCAACCAAACATGCTAACATATCCCATAACCTAATTAAAACTTGTTCCAACCTTCGGAATGCTCAAAACAACATCAAAACACCCAATTTGTATCAGATTCAAGCCTAAGAATTCCAAAATTTCTAAATTACGCTTTTGATCAAAAATCCAACCAAACCACGTCCGAATGACCTGAAATTTTGCGCAGACATCCAAATTACACCACAGAACTATTGAAACTCTTGAAATTCCATTCTAACCCCTATATCAAAATCTCACCTATTAACCGGAAAATACCAAAAACTCAATTTAACCAATTCAAGCCTAAATCTACTTCGGACCTCCAAAACACATTCCAATCACGCTCCTAAGTCCCAAATCATGTCCCAAAGCTATTCGAACCATCGGAACTCACATTCGATCCCTCTAATACATAAGTCAACATCCGTTTAACTTTTCCAACTAAGCTTCCTCAAAAGAGACTAAGTGTCTCAAACCTTACGAAATCCTTTCCGAACCCGAGACAACCAATCCGATCACATATAAAGCCAATAAATAAAGCAATAAGAAGCAGAAATGGGGGAAACAGAGCAATAACTCCTGAGACAACTGGCAAAATCGTCACAGACAATTTCGTCTGGCATAAATCTGGTTTTAAGGTTATGCTGGATACACTTATTCTTAAATTCCTTTACTCTAGATTGTCTCTCATTTTCTTGAATAACACAGACTGCTCTTCTAACATGAGCAATCTCAGTTGAAAAGAAATCAAGGTCACTTTTAACAATTAAATAATAAACATGACATGCACACCTAACATGAAAAATTTCATTAAGAGGTGGTTGCAAATGCAATTTTAATATTTAAATTGCGACATTATTGTTAGAAGCATTATCAGAAGACATACACAATACTATTTACTTGAGATTATGAATTCAACAATTTCACAAATAGTAGTGCTTATAAACGCAATATGAATATGATCTTCATCATATTTAAAAGCGATAATACGTTTTTACGTACAATAATTTTCATCTATCCAATGACATGTAATTGTCAAATAATTATTTCCATTAACAGCATAGCCAATATCACAAGTTAGAGAAACTCTATAAGGAAGGTGGCTAAACAAATAACGTAGGTATGTTTGATATGTCCGTAAAGTCTAAAGATATCAGATCTATAAGTACTTCTAGGGATACATTTAAATAAAGAATTGTAAATCATTTGAATATACATAATAAGATATTATGAAAAAGCAAAAAAAAAAAAGGTAGACAATCCAAAGCAATCATTTTCGCTAACTCCTCATGATCCTTCATTTTATTATATTTTATAAGACCTCCAGTAGTAGGGTTTAGAGTTGTTTGATTTTCATCTCCATCAGAGCCATATTCTATAGGATGCTCAATTGTCATATGTCTACTAGGTATTCCAGTGCCCCCCCCCCCCAATCCTCTAGTCTTATGTTTAAAAGTATCATTACAAAGTTTGCATTTAACTCTATCAGTACCTTCTGCTTCGTCAAAAAAATTCCAAACCTTACTTATTTTTCTCCAATTATTAGTCGGGGCCACAGGTGGTCTACTACTAGCACGAGGACCACCACCTCGGCTGCCAGCTCCAACACTACTAGGTGTAAGTGGCATCTCATCTTCCATTTCTAATTCATTATCTTCTATACGAAATCTTCCAAGAATTGTTCATAATCTATATTATTATCAGGTAATGTTTCAGGAATACTTGTAGAGTTATTTAAATTACTACCAGATGCTGAAGTACTACCTCTTTTTTTTCCCGATTTGTAACCTTATTACAAACTCTTTTTGCAGCATTAAACATATTGTAAAAGTTTAACTACTAGCAGTAAAATATGCAAGTAAAATAGTAAATAAGAGAAAGAGTTGGAGGGAATATACCGAATTTGGCAATAAATTGAAACTTGATGATTTCGCAACTCCAATGTTACCACGAAGAAATGCCAACTGTTCCAATTTTGAAGTTCAATTGTTCAAACTTTAAATATTAAATACTACGATAAATTAAGCTCCAAATAAAAGAAGAGCCAAATAGTTGATTGTACATTAGGTGAAGATTGAAGAATGAGAGAATAAGAGAATTGAGATTGAGAAATGACAGATGAGTGAAGAAATGAAGAAGGGGGAGAGGTGTATTTATAGTTTTTCAAAGGGGTATTAATTTTTAAAATAATTAAAAATGGGCTATTTGTGCAATTCAGCCATTGGGCAACGACCATAATGGGAAATGGACCATTGCTAAGGTAAGAGGTTAGGCCCACAAGTAAAAAAAATTAAAAAAGTAAAAATTAGCTAGCGTTATACCAGTCTAGGCCGGGTCGGTTACTCGATTGAACAATAATTTATGTTAATTGGGTTTGATCGATCCAGTTAACCGGTTGACAAAATGTGAACGGACTAAATCCCCTACCTTTTTAACCTATCCCCACTTGGTCCCACTGTATCGGTCCGGGACGGTTCCGATTTTAACCGATCTACAAACGGGCTGACTTGGCCCGTCAGACACCCATAGTTTAAAGAGAGGAAAATGATACATTAATTCCGTCTTCTTCGTCCTAACTTAAGCTAGTGTTTTGTGCCAAAAAATAACATGTGAGACTGTTCCCATCTTCATGTACATTAAAAGCACATTGAATCTAAAAAAATAAACATGTGAGACTATTCCCATCTTCAAGTAGAACAAAAGAGGGTGTGTTTGATATGAAGAAAAATATTTTCCTAGAAAATATTTTCATGGAAAATAAGTGGTTTTATTAGTTATTTTTCCTTGTTTGGTTGGTGGGTGGAAAATATTTTTCAAAAAAAATATTGCTTTAGAGTTTGGTTTGAGAGTATAAAATATTTTTTTATGCTATTCTCCCTCCCTCCCTGTCACGACCCAAAACCCCACCCGCTGTGATGGTGCCTATCGTGAAACTAGGCCAGCCTCAACTCAACAATCAACACGATAATAATAAGTTTGAAACATTAACGGAAGCTTTTAACAATTAAAGAACTATTTGAAACATAAGAAATTCCCAGAATAGATACAATCCAGCCCTGACTGCATGAGCGTCTAAGGAAAATGCATAGCCTACTATAACGTCTAAAGGAGCAATTGAAATACAACTGGAAAGTAAGGAGGAGAGCCAAGGCATGCGTATTCCGTGCAAATACCTTAATAATCTCCTAAGTTAGAAGCCTCGATCAACAACTGCCACTGGATCCAAAAGTGCCTGGATCTGCAAACAAGAGCAGGGGGTAATATGAGTACACCAACTCAGTAAATAACAAGTCCAAACTATAGACTTAAAGGTAGTGACGAACTAAATCTCAGCAGTTATAACATCTTTAAAGGGAATGAACAGTATTAAAGTAGTCATGCTGGCAATTTAATTATTCAACTTGACAATAAAGCAAAAACACTAATCTGAATAAGGTGAAGTATAAAGCTCAGTAAATCTCTACATATAAATGCCAGAAATATATGAAAATGCACCATGTGCTCCCACTCTCAAGCGCTCAGCCACTCGGTACCGCATATGGCCATCCGACCTAGGGACTGGAATATATATAAAACTGACTTCAAGTCAACCGGTACTGAGGAACAAGGGTAATCCAACCCTGAGGAGAAATTCATCTCTAGGTATCAATACTTCAGTCAAATCCATGTGTAGAGGAATCCATCCCTCGATAATATCATCTCCGCTCATTGGGGGTGTATAGACTCCGGAGGGGCTCCTTTCAGCCTAAGCGCTATAACAAGCTAATGCAGGCATAAACAATAACCTGTTGCAGTTTGCAGCCCAATCCCATAACTGTCACTCATAATCTGTCTCTTGTAGCCATCACTCTCCAGCCTCACACACATGGGCTCACAATTGAAACTAGCCCCAAACAATGATATAATGTATCAAATAACAACAACCGAGACTGAGACATGACATGTTATGCATGAACAAGACTGGGTACAGAATATCAATGAACTAACAAGATGGAAATGACCACTCAGATCTCAACAGTATTGGCGCGAAACCCTAATATGGTGATTAGCATAATTTACAGCTTATTAACCTAATCATATAATCACAACATATATATCAGCAAGATAGAGTCACTAAGCAGTGCCATGGAATGATCCAGGTCGCAATTCTCACGGTGGACGCCCACACACCCGTCACTTGGCATTTGCATCACCTTAATATTAATCATAGAATACATAGTTTGGGTTTCTAACCCTCAGAACCAAATTTGGAAGCGTTACATACCTCAAACCAAGCCAAAACTCTAACCCGCGATATCCTTGCATCTCGATTCGACCTCCAAATGCTCTGAATTTAACTAATATGTATATTATCATCAATATACGCTAAAGGAATGAAACCCATATAGAAATTATCAAATTAGACCAAAAATCCAGAATTTGGCTCAAACTCGACCCCCGTCTCATGTCTCGAAATCCGATAAAAATTAGTAAAATAGAAAATTCATTCGCTCACGAGTCTCCCCGTATCAAATTTATCAAAATCCGACATCAAATGGCCATCCAAATCCCCAAATCAACTCTCCAAATTTCTTCTATTTTCCCCAATTTGCACCCCGAATTTCCAAACTAATTGATAAAAATCCAGACAAAATCAGGTACTTCAACCAAATACAAGTGAAGAACACTTACTTCAATCAATTCTCTAAAATTCCCTCTAAAATAGCCTTCTCCCGAGCTCTCTATTGAAATTTGAAATAATGAAGTCAAACCCTCATTTTTTAACTTAAACATTCTGTCTAGATACTTTCTACATCGCGATCGTGAAACTTGCCTCGCGATCGCAAAGCACTAAAATGTTTGCCCCCAATTTAACCTTATGCGAACGTGGAACTACCCACGCGATCACGAAGCACTGCTTGGTCAACTCACGCGATCGCAAGCTCTCCCACGCGATCGCATAGAACAATCACTTCCACCCCCACCAGTTGACTTCCTTCTACGCGAATGCGAACCTGGCCACGCATTCACGAAACACAATATCACAGGTGTACGCAATCCCGTCCTCACCTCTACGATCGCAAAGAACAAATTCACCTCTGCCCCCAATTAAGCCTACTCGATCGCAAAAAACAAATCTTCTGCAATAGAAAATGAGCAAAATCTGCTAAGTCTTCAAATTCAAAATGTCCCGTTGGGCTTCCGAAACACACCCGAGGCCCTCGGGACCTAAACCAAATATGCCAACATATCTCATAATACCATTAAAACTTAGTCGAGTCTTCGAATCATCAAAAAAATACCAAAACACTAAATCACCTTCGCATTCAAGCCTAAGAACTTATAAACTATCAAATTCCATAAACGACATCGAAACCTATCAAATCACCTCCGAATGACCTGAAATTTTGTGCACACATTACAAATGATACTACGGACCTACTCCAAATCCCGATATTAAAATTTTCACGGTCGGTCAAAAAACGCCAAATTTTCAATTTTACCAATTCAAGTATAAATCTACCACGGACTTCCAAATCATATTCCGGACATGCTACTAAGTCCAAAATCATCTAACGAAGCTATATATATATATATATATATATATATATATATATATATATATATGTCAACGTTAAAAGAACATTAATATCATCAACCTCAGAGTAAGAACAACGTTAAGAAATATTATAGAACATTACCAACAATATAATAACCACAAGCAATTTTTAACTTCAAATATTGATGTATGTCGTTTCAAAAGGATGATCTACTCTCTAACAAATATTAGTTAAAGTAGACATTTAAAGCTAAACAGACATCAATATTCTAGGATTGACAAAGGCAAAAAAGAAGCTTCAGTATTAGCAAGCCATAAAGTATATAGTGAGAGTGCCAAATTTCTTCGAGAAGCTTACTAATACAAAAGGAACAAATGAACAGAAAATACATGGAAGATTCAATAAGTTAAACTGAACAGATTATAGTTGTATTTTTCAGAAGTCAGGAAATCCTAAAGAAGATTATGACTCTCTCGGATCAATTACTCTCTGTTATCAAACAAATAGAGAAATTCAATAACATTGCTCCAACTATCTAATTTTGACTATTAATTTCTAGCCACCATGAATATTTAATCAAAGATATTTATTTAAGTCAGTCAAGTGAGACATACATTTCTTATCAAAATCAATTGATGACCATTTGACTCAACACGACTGACCGATGTTACTGTTTCTTTCAGTATTAAATCATGTACTTTACACAACCTTCAACTTCATAATTTACCTTACAATGTTATCAAGATTCGAAGGTACACGTAAGATCAAACAATAACCAAACTATTTCAAGGTATTAGCATGAGCACACCAATTATTTCCTTATTTTTTATATTGCGGTACAGGAAGAGAACCCCTCATCCAACTGTCACAAATGTTTTCTAATCCAGATTGATCAAACTATTAGAACTGCATTGTCTGTGTATACGAAATAAGGATTCGGAAAAGAAGAGTTAATAGCAGAGAGATGGACATGAAAAAGGAATCCTAAATAGAACTTTTTATGAGTGGTGAAAAGATTATTTGAGGACCGTGGTGATCAGAGTTATATATATCATGTTCCGAAGAAGGAAATACTTAGGAAATATTGTTTGTTAAATTATAATGAGGTCATACAAAATTGAAATTTTTTGTGATGAAAATTTATATTGAAAGATCAAAATTATATTATAGTTATGACTGAAAAATTATCTTGCTTTGGGTCTCTTAAGTAATTTGAACGAAGAAATTATTGAATTATGACATATTTTATATTAATTTGAAATATTTCAATAGAAGTTAAAATTGCTTCTATGTTCAGAAAATTTATTGTGATATTTGAATATCGAAGATATCAAATGAAAATACATTTTTATATGTGTTTAAAGATGTTTCAAAAGGCACTTGTATGGAAGTCAAGTTTCATTTCATTTGAGATGTAGATTTTCCGTTGTATTAGAAGGATATAATTATGATGGTGAATCTCTGATTCAGATGTGAAAAATTCAATAATAATTGTGTGATCACCTTTTAGTTGGGTGTTATGATATTTGAATTGCCTGAAATTGAGGTTGATTCGGCAACCTCTTGGTGAGCTAGACCGACAATAATTATATCGATAAATTGTGATTGCCAAGGCGCAATAGCCATTTTAAGAAAATAAATCTTTCAATGGAAAAAGCTTATACATTCTCTAGAGACATAATGTGATATAACAATTGCTTAGAGATGATAATCTTTTATACATATTATGTGTAGTCAAAAGAGGATTTGGCCGACCCTTTGACTTAAAAGTGAAACATCGAGGGGTTGAGACTTTTGCCAATTTGAGATGTATCAACAATGACGGTAACCCAACCTATGTGATTGGAGATCCCATGAAGTAGGTTCATATGGTAATGACAAGTGATTAGTTGATCAAATATGCACTATTAAATTATGTCTCTTCCTATGATGTGTGTATATAGTGTAAGACTAAAAGGAATAAGAGGTTGAGCTATTAAACTGTTTATCTAATAATCCATAACCTTTTATAGGGGGTGTAAGGCGTTGTAGAATACACTTGATGGATATACCTATATGAGTATGGAGTGGGGTCACTCCTATGAAATTTATGGCAAAAAATTTCTAGAGCACTCTTGAAAATCAGGCAGACGCATGACCTACTAGTGCAAAACCACAATAACAGCAGAAATTGTGGGGGTATAATATGATGAATAAGATCCCTAGCTTACAACAAGGATTGTTTGGTTCATAGAAGTTGTAAACTTCACAAACTATTTTGTAAGTTAAATCTTGTTATCTATATCTGGTTCATAGTCTATAAGACACCAGATGAATTTTATTATACCTGAAACCCAACAAATTATCTCCCTTTCTTTGTTTATTTATTATTTATTTTTATATCCCCTTTGAGATATGTGGGGCATTGTTGGAAAATTAGTGATATCTCAAAAGGTAATATCCATCTTGGTTTGAGAAGAATTTTCTCTTTGAAATATTATTTACATCTACTTATTATTTAGTAAGTTATTTTACAATTAATAGAGTCAAACTAGCTGGTACTAGCCGTTAACAAGCCGTTATCTAGCCGTTTGAGAAACACCTATATATATAAACTTGCTTTGAAGAGCTAAAGACATACTTTCTAATACAACTTTCTAAATCATCTTCTTCTTCCTATACACTAGGTTTCTTTGTAGAATTTTTTGTTATGTTCCCGATTTAATGACTAGAAGAACTTGTTAAATATTGGGGAATACGCCTAATTTTATATATCACTGTATGGACGAAATAACATTAAGGACAGTGTCCTTGATATGACTCAAGCTAATTTTTATTCTCCATTATCTAATATTTTTCCAACAATAAAATCATGGGTCAGCTAGTTTGATTACCCGAACCGCTTGAAATAACTAATGGATATCCGTTAGGCCAAAAGCCAAAGCTCACCAAACATGTATAAACAGTCTAGAAGTTCAACCATCGACTTAATATTTGTGATATGGTGAATGGAGAGCATACGTTCTTGAAATATAATAGGATAGATCAGCTAGACATGGTTTAAAATTTATGATATGGTAAAAAGATGATTAAGGTTGAGGTTAAAAATTTATTAAGCACCTTGTTTGGAAATAGTTAAGTGAAGTTCCCTTTATAAATTGTATGGGTCAAAATCCGACCACACGTGGATTAGTAAAAGGAATGGTAAGGGGTCGACTAAGTCATGGTCGTACCCATAAGGATTATAACAACGAATACCTTGGCCACTATCGAGGTCGAGTCGTCAAAAAGCTAGTATGGCAAAGTAAATATTATGATACTTGAGGGAGGCGACGTGAAGTACAATCAAGGGATAAAGACATTCTGGTTAAGGACCGTTGGACAAAAGGGGATACTGATACTATGTATAGGAGGTAAGAAGATAAGAAAAAGGGGTTTCCCCTCCTAGAGAGAGAAGAGGCAAAGAAAACCAAGAAAAGGTTTAGATAGCAAATACAAATCTCTGTAATCATGATTATTGAATCAACGAAGATAGGTCTCGTTACTGTCGATGGTATCCCAAATTTTCCATATTTATCACCCCATTACGAGATAATATGTCAAGAGTGTAAGCCTATCATCTATATTTGATATCTTATATGGTCCTAGAAAGTTTATAAGCTTGATTATATCTTATTCTCTTAATAGATGTGCTTAGATCTAGATTTAATTATCTTTGGGTAAGATTTATCCTCTATTTTCTTCATTAATTAGTTTAGCAAAAGGCTTAATACTTTTTGGTCAAACAATTTGATTCAGTCTGTGGGGATTGCTTAGCCAAATTTTGAGTTTTCTTTAGATCTAAAACCAACTAAGTATCACTTCCAGGTTGTCATAGCCTCACCATACCAATTCGAAAAAGTGATCGATAAGTTTCTAGGATAACCAAACTAATCTGGATCGGATCACTACATGAAATTGAAATTATGTCTGATGTCTATGCAAAACCCAGGCCTTACGTGTGGCAAAGGGTTTGGCACGTCATATGCATGTTCAAAGTAGGATCACGATCACTACACACCTAGCATGACCGCAATCCTATTTAACACATTTACTTTATATACCGTCCTGTACTCCCACCTCTTAGGAAAGAACGATAGCCTACTATGTAATTCTTTGAAATAACGGGTGTATCTTGCCTTATTTTCATACCCACACGCACTATGTGATTAGTGAACAAGTATGACATGTTTCCCTCATTGTTTTCGCATATCAGACGGGGTCGGATTAGGCTTGGACTCGGTCTCGAGATCCCAACGAGCAAAGTAAGTCCAGCCCACGAGAAGCCTAGACGCGAATAATGACAAAGTCAAACACGGCTGCCAAATCTGAAACCACCATTTGAGCACAAGGTGAAGCAAGTAACCTTACACCACCCGTCACCCTTTCATCGAGTTACTAGGCCATGGTAATAGGCAATTCCATTAGAGTTTATCTTATCAAGCTTTCTTTTTGGTTCAGAAAAGGAACACGAGCATTCTCATAGGTACGTGAACAAGGAAAGAACGCCACCAAACACACCAGGAAAATATTTTGTACCATACCATCTCGCAAGAAATGACCAAGCAAAGCCCTCTCAGTCGTACTGTACAAAAAATACCAAAAACAGTGCAAAACAGAATGGCATCATTAAGAAACAATCTCTGGAACCAGGGACTGAGCGATGGGTCCATGGAACACACAATACTCTCCAATAAAAGCAAAGTTAAACAAACCAGGACTCACCCTGACACACAGTACTCTCCGATAAAAGCAAAGTTAAACAAATTGGGACTCAACCTGACACACGGTACTCTCTAATAAAAGCAAAATTAAGCAAGATGGGACTCATCCTCGATGCACGCATAAACAATGAGGCAAAGATTATTATTCTCCAATGAAATTAATACAATGGGTTATAATATCGATCTCGCTCGAATAAATAGCCTTACGGCTATCGCCAAACAGGTTACAATTTGATCTCACTCGAATTAACACCCATACAGCCATCAGCTATTGCCAAATGAAACAAAAGTTTGAACTCACTCAAATTTACAACGGGTTACCATTTTGATCTTGCTCGAATTAACACCCCTATGGCCATCGCTAAACGGGTTACAATTCGATCTCGCTTGAATTAACACCCTTACGGCCATCGGTCATTGCCAAACAGATGGAAAATTTGACCTCGCTCGAATTTACAACGGGTTACTATGAGCATGTGATTTTTGCCCTATATGAATTACTCCCATAAATTCAAACAAAATAATTTCTTTTATTTATTTGCAATTTTGTGGATTTTTGTGGCATTTTCCATTAATTGTTTGCATTTTTTGATTGTGCATTTTAATTAGTAAAAAAAATACAAAAACGGTTGTTTGTGCATTTAGGAGTTAATGTTGCATTTTAGATTTGTTTAGTAATTAATTTTTTTTATAGAAAGAAAAATCACAAAAAATAGTCATTTTGTACCCGTTAATTTTAATTTTTGAGTAGTTTTTATTTAATTTATTAATGATGTTAATTATTTAGTATTAGTTAGTATTTTAATGAGTTAGTTTGGTTTTAATTTAATTTAGGATTTTTAGTTTTAATTTTGAAAAATAAAAAAGAAAGAGAAAGAAAAACTGGAATTTGAGAGAAATTAAAAATTGGACCTTTTTAATAATAGACCCAAATTGGCCAATTCTATTAAGTTCCTAGCCCGAAAACACACAAAACTCGGTCTAATACCCGTTCCAGACCCGGTCCAGCCCCCTAATAATCAAATCAATCTCAAACGTCTAGGATCTTTGATCCAACGGCTGAGAACTGAGAAGCCAATATATATATATATATATATATATATATATATATATATATATATATATATATATATATATATATATATATATATATATATATATATATATATATATATATCCAAACGCCCCTACCCCCAAAAACCCTATCTCTCACCCTATCCTAGCAAACCCTAGAGAGCCCTCGTCATCTCCGTTATTCACCACCACGAACCACCGGCTAGAAATCGCCTCCGCCAGCGGCGGAGCCCCGATGGTCACCAAAATAACACCCTCGCTTCCCCTCCCTCTCCTCATTCCAAATCCACCATCATTTTCCCTCAAAACCCAGCCCATCTCCTAGAATATCGGCCAGAAATACTAACTCCGCCGCCGTGTCCAGCAGCATCGCCACCAATCGGTCCCAAATTAACACCAAATGACCCCCTCACCTCTCTTATGACAAATCCACAAATATTTTTCTTCGAATACCCCCACAGTACAAAAGAACAAAGGAAGAGACTCCAAGAAAGCAAACTAAGCCATAGATATGAAAGTTTTCCTACAAAGGGGCTGGCTTCAACAACCCACAAGGGACCACTTGCCAAGCTACAGAAACAGTTAATTTGTTTATAGTCGCAAAAATTCTCATACAAAAATGGTCTGGCTTCAACAACCCATAAGGGACGGCTTGCCAAGCAACATAACATAGAAAACTTTTGTACTTTAATCAACGCTAGTTGTTTATAACTCCGAAAAATTTCATACTACAATAAGCTAACTTTCTTAGAGTATTCTTACTCTATTTTTTCATACATGGACCGGCCTTTCCATCCATTCGAAAGAAAGAATAAGAGAGAAATTTAGAAAACACTTATATGTAGTATATTACAAAGATTTACAAAGGTTACAAGATGATTGTAAGATGATCCTACAAATACTACAAGGCCTACTTTATATAGGGCTAGGAGGTCATTACAAGACAAACTTAACATGATAAAATAAATCTATCTTACATGGCAAACTTATCTCACAAGTGGGTTCTTCTAAGCATGTGAAGGACTTAGGCGAAACAACTAAAAAACACTTGAAAACATGTGAAAAAGGGTAAAATATACATAGTTTAGCATGTGGGAGTATGTGACGCCATGTGAAACTAGGGTGTTGCATGTGACGAAGCATGTGGAGGTATGTGGAAGAATGTGACAACAAGTTGAAGTGGCGCCCGGATAGTGTGGAAAGATATGGAAATTTGTCTTGGAATGTATAGGATATTTTGAGGGTTTTTTGGTGGCTAATCTAGGATTATGGTGTGTTTAGGGATTTAGGTAATTATCCTTCATTGATTCTAGGAATCTTTTCAAAGACCTTGTTTAGTGACGCTTGAAATTTAACGGCCCTTCTTTGCTATGTTTTTTCTCCTTTGGATTGAGAGATGTAATCCACAACCTTAATCTGGAAATGTCTTCAGTCATCTTTTCTCGGATGACTTCGTATGGGTTTGATATTCTTTTGCTGCTTCCCGGACTCTTTCCCATTGAGGATGATTGCTTATGCAATTCCAGCTTGCTCTATCTTTTAGCCATATCTCTCTCGGGATGGACCTATCTGTTGAAAAAGGATTATTTATGCCTCGCTATATTCTTCTTTTATTGATAAAATTGACACGAGGAATTTCCACCAGAATGATTCATCTGACTTTTCCATTAATAATCTTTACTGGCCTATGAAACATGAATATCTTGGCTATGAAGGAATCATTGAAGAATTTTAACCAATAGCTTCTAGGTTTGAACCATAGCAAAAATACTTTAAGAGCTGGTGCAATGTTATCAAAATCCTTGAATACGTTGCATTTGAATTCCATAAAAATATAATGCTGATGGCATAGGTACCAGAAAAACCATAATAGTTCTTGTGGAAAATCCTTGGCTTCAGCTATGAATATATGGCAGAACTGATATTCTGGATTGACTCCATATGGCTTAAGAATGGATCCTCCATGTTGCCGGAAAATTTGGAGCTCATAATAAGTTCTTCTTTCCATAATAATTGACGGGTCAAACGGATCCATGAGGCTGAACAACTTAGGTGGATGATCTTTTTGCTGTGATGAACTTATTCTTGGCATATTTGAGAGCATGAAGATGTGGTTGATTATCTGTTCCTTTGACTTCAATTCTGCTGGGGAAAATCTCTTTGAGTATTCTTCCAGTCGAGACAGAAAATTCGCGAGAATATTATATTTTCCTTTCAGGTGCCTGACTTGAAACTTATATGGGGAGAACCATTGTGCCCACCTGGGAATCTGAGGATTGGGAATATTTTTTGCATTTAGCTGAATCATCTATGAGAAGGCCTTCATATACATTTCTAACAGAAATTCTGAGTGAATAAGGAAGAAATTAAAATTTCTTGATTCCATTCTTTACTGCAAGAATTTCCTTGAAAGTGGAGTGATAATATTGCTCGGCATCTTTGAACTTTCCACTAGCGTATCCGCATATTTTCCTCTGGCCATCTTTTTCTACAAATAGAATAGCACTCCAATATTCATTGCTGGCATCAATCTGCAATATCTTCTTACCGTCTGAAGGGATATAGAGAGACTTGACATTTTTAGAAATCTCCTTTATTTCCTTGACTGCAGCATCTTTCTTTTTTCCCCATGATGGAGCATTTTTTTAGCATCTCTGTGAGTGGAGAAATGTATGTAGAGATATTCGGGATAAAATCTCTTACATAATTTACTATACCCAAGAACTGTTGGATATGCTTTGTTGTGAGGTTGGTATTCGGAAATTTGAGTAATTCTTGACATATATGTGATCCTGGACTGTATTCACCTTGGACAAAATGCATTCCAAGAAAATCAATCTCCTTTTGAGCAAGAACCATCTTTTTTGCTGAGAGCATGATTCCGTATTGTGTTACCAATGCCTCAAATTGACAAAGCAAGTTGATATGTTCCTCTAATGTATAACTAAATAATAGGATGTCATCAATGTAAATTAAATAGGTATGGATGATGGGTTGGAATATTTTTATCATGGCTTTTTGGAACAAGGAAGGTGCAGTTTTCAACCCGAATGGCATGACTTCCACTGGAAGTGATGATCGGGGATGCAAAATCCTGTTTTGGGTCTTACTTCAGGGTGGATTCCCAATTGTCAAAATCCAGACTTTAAACCGAACTTAGAAAAATATTTGGCATTGGATAAGTGGGAGAAAAGAGTGAGTTTATTTGGGATAGGGAATTTATCATCTTGGAGGAGGTGGTTAAGTGGCTGGTAATTTATGCCTAACCTGAGTTTTTCTCTTGTCTGCTCAGCTCTTTTGTTGACATATAATGCTTCGCATGCCCATTGTGAATCAGATGGCTCTATCAGATGAAATTCTAAATGTTCTTCACATTCTTTCTTTGCAAGATGAAGATGATCTGGATTCATCCCTGAATGACTGGCTTTTGTCGGATTGATATTTTCATTATTTTTGAAAGGGAGTTTGATTAAAAAAACTATTCATTTTTCCATAACGGGCATTTCCCTTTCTTCATGAAATCCTTGTGTGATTTAGCACATGAATGGTCAATGATATTTTGCTCAATCTCTTTGATTTTTTCATCATTGGTGATTTGAAATAGCCTTGGAATCTCATAATAAGGTCTGAACTGCTTTTTAAAAGCTATACCCGTTAGTCTTGATCTGGAGTTGATCTCTAAGTTGTCTGTAAATGTCGAATCCAATAATAAGATTCTTTCTGGGTAATCCTAGTAGCTTCGTTCTATACTTCAATCCTGGAAAGAGCTCAATTGTGACAGGGTGCTTTGTAATAACAGTTGTGGTTGAGACTGCATTTGATGTAGTGTTGAATTCCCTAAAATACTGTATCCATTGATCTTTAGGGAGAACAACAGGATTTATGAGTGAGGAAGCAGCTCCGGTGTCGATGAAAGCAATAACTCGATTTGGTTTATCCCATTTTGACGAATAGACTTTGAGTTCCACTTGAGGAACAACTGCGAGAGCATTGATCTCATCCCGAGCTTCGATCACTGGTACTGAAATTTGGTAGTGATCACTGCCTTGATCTTCATATATATCAAGAGAGATTAACGTTTCTTCATTAGGTTCATCATCTACAGAGAATATGAATTCAAGGTCCTCTTCCTTTCCTAGATGTATGCCGGTGTAGTCTTAAATTTCTTCAATGAGTTTGACAAATTTTCTTGATTGTGGACAATTTTTAGCAAAATGTCTAATCTTGTGGCAAATAAAAAATCTATTTTTCTTGTGAAAATTTCCTGGCCTTCTCCGTCTTAAATATTTGGTACGTCTCTTGGACCTCTATTTCCCATCTGGAATTCTTGGCCATTTGAACCTCCTGAATTCTCTCCTTCACCTAGATGTGTGGCAAGAACATCCTGATCCGGTGATTACATCAGATTTGCAGCATGCTTTGTCAAGCGCTGGATTGCGTTGGAGAATTTGTTTTAGGGGAGAGTGTTTTGTAAAGATATCATCCAATGCGACGAAAATAGCTTACCTAATGTAACCAATTTGTGGGATTGTTATGGACTGAAACTTCTCTTCAATGATAGTTATGGTTCGGCTTACCAGCAACTTTGGAAGGGAAGATACAAAGGCTTGCTTTAGATTGATGTCTCCTCTGATCTTGATGTATATTTTTTCCATTTTTTAAAATGTCTATTAATGTCATTTCTATCGAATGACACACACTTCATCTTAAAGAGTTGTATTCGCATTTTCTCCTATCTTTGGCCAGTATCTCCGCAGAAAACTTCATGTATGATCCTGATGTTGAAGGCAGAATCATAGGAAGTAAGAAAAATATTTTTGTCTTAAATTCCAAGTGAGTTCCACCAATCTCTGGGGATTCCTGAGAACCGGGAAGTTAGTTCTGACAGGATGATATTCTTTTCTCGTTCCACCAAATTTTTTGTCACCATCCAAGTATAGAAGTCTTGGATCCTTTGAGGCCATTTTGAAACCTTGACATCATCTAAGGTGAAAGTGCGGAAACCTATTCCAACTGGTTTTGACGCCATGGGCTCATATCTTCTTTTTGGGATTGGTTCATCAGTCATGCCTTCTTGTTCCTCATCTACTTCAGATATTTTTGGGTCTCTTGGTTGGTTTACAAATATTGGGGAATCATCTTCCTCGAAAGAGTTTGATGTGGATTCATCGCTTGATTGAGAGCTATCTTCCATTGTTTCATCTTCTGATGAGTTTAGAGATTTCGACCATGGTTTATCTTCTCCTAATATGTATCTTGGCTAGGAGACATAGAGGTCTAGAGCCTTTTGGTCAGAAATCATTAAATTTTTGGGGTTCGATCCTTTGGAACTTTCTCCTTGGTCTCGTCTTTTCTTGGTTTGTTTCTTTGGTGAAAGGGCATCTTTCCCTTCCCAAACTATTTTTGCGATATCAAAATCATTTTCTTCTTTTGGTTGGGTGAAAGAGATTGTATTTTGTGAGGTAGATGGAAAAGTAGAAAAGGTGTAGTTTAATTTAAGCGGGGGAATATGCTTGTGGAGATATAGGGAAGAAGGTAGGTTTTGAAGAGAAAATTGAGGTTTTTTGTGACTAAAAGTGCTCATTTCTCAAAAGTTGGATTTTTTCCTTGATGGAAATCGTCTCCTTTTATTGTAGTTGGAAAAGTGAAGTTCCTGGCGGACAAATCTCATATTTTAAATTTGCCAACCTTAGTTCTAAGGCTTTGATTAGTCCTGCATGCTGAGAAAATGTCTGCTCCATCTTCTTCTCAATCGTTTCCACTTTTCTCATCATTTTATTATGTGTATGAGCCACGTTCCATATGGTATTACCAATATTGTTCAGCACTTTGTTTTGGCAGATTAAGTTTTTAGATTGTCAGTTCATTATTGCTTCGATGTCATTCGTTGGAGGTTTTTCTCCAGAAGGTAGTACTATTTTCTTTTTGGGGATTTTCGGAGCATAATTGACAGCCTCTTTTTCAAAAGGTTGTAGTGGAGGAAAATCTTGGGAGTGGTTGGAGCTTAAAGGGCTCATTATGAATATTTGTGGGTGTGGACTTTTGGGTTGATAGAGTTGTAGGTTCAGGTAGATTTTTTGATTTTGGGGTATGAGGTGATGTTGGTTTGGATTTGGGTGTTGTTTCACTATCTTTCCAACTTGGAGTAAACGTTTCTGGTAATTTTGGCCATTCTTGGGGTTTGTAACTAACAACAAATTCATATTTACCTGGATGGCTTAATAAGCCAATTGAAGGATTTTTATTTTCATATTTGGCTCGGAATTGATTTTTAGTGGCTTTCCCCTTTTTCTTGGATTTTGGTTTTATTTTTTTGAGGACGAAATTTTCACAATGGCGCTGGTGGTGTTCATCATATTCTCCAATTAATTGGATCTTCCAAACAGTCTTGACAGCCGCAATCAAGATCCCATGGGCAGTGTCCGGTAAAGGGTCATTTAAACCACCAAACTCTTTTTCCTTCTCTGTCATGATGCTATGTTGACACCAATCATGTTCTTCCATGATGCTATGTATATTCCAGAAAAACTCTCCGTCAAGTTTAGGGTATGTGTCTGTTGTATCTTTGGGTTGAATAATTTGAAAAGAGAAGATGGTTTTATTGGGTTTTTTGGGATGGGAATGGTCAAAGCTTATGGAAACAGTTTTGTCACTTCTTTTGGTAAAAGTTGGTTCATCAGATTGAAGGGATTCCTTCGATTCTCTTAGCTTCTCGTAATTTGTGATCCAGGAATCATAAAGGATTTTTACAAGCTCATATTTGAAAATCTATCTCGGTATTTGGGTGCACATGGTATTTCCTTTAGTAGCATCAATATTTAAGAGTAAGGCATTTTCTCCTCCGGGTAGGCAAAGATCTAGGGCATGATTTTGGACTCACCACGCAATTTGGTTGTGAAGGGTAGCTTGAATGGAATCTTTGGCTTGTGGGGCTCCCTGGAATTGGACTTGGATTTTTAGGGCTTCGGTTAGGTACAGATCACAAAGGGACATGTTGAAATTTGGAAAGATAGTTATGAAGACAGTTCCAGCATTCAAGTAACTTCTACAATCCCCAAATTTGCATGTTGGTACTCTAAATATCTCGTATCTAGAAGAGAAAGTCGAGATACAACAGGTTGACCTTTTCTTCTATGATATGTTAAACCAATTCGGATAGCACCAAAATGGATATGAGTAAAACCATGATCTCTCCATTGTCTAGGAAAATCATCTGGTATTTGAAGGGTGATAAATTGTTCCTCTCAAGTGGAAAGAATAGGATGTTGGTCAAGTTTTGATGCAGCAACATATTCTTTGACTCCTTTTGGTCTGTGTTGGACTAAGGAACAAATTTGGGTCCATGGTGCAAAAGATTTTTTGGCAAAAGCTGAGTAAGGGTTTATGAGGGGTAGTTCAGTGGAGGATACTTTTTGTTTTGTCGGGTAGTATATCTATTTCATAGAGGTAATCATATTTTTTCGACAAGGTGTTATATGGAGTAGGGGACATATTTATTTTTGCAAGAGAGGAGGATGATAAAAATGACTCAGACATATCTAGTAAACTATTTCTCATTCCGAAAGGATGGTCTGACTCTGATACCACAGTACAAAGGAACAGAGGAAGAGACTCCAAGAAAGAAAACTAAACCATAGATTCGAAAGTTTTCCTACAAAAGGGGCTAGCTTCAACAACCTATAAGGGACGGCTTGCCAAGCTACACAAAGAGCAAATTTATTTATAGTTGCAAAAGTTTTCCTACAAAAAGGGGCTATCTTCGACAACCCATAAGGGACAGCTTGCCAAGCTACACAACTTAGAAAAATTTTGTATTATAACCAACGTTAGCTGTTTATAACTCAGAAAACTTTTGTACTACAATAAGCGAACTTTCTCAAAGAATTCTTACTCTATTTATTCAAACATAGACTGGCCTTTCCATCCATTCGAAAGAAAGAACAAGAGAAAAATTTAGAAAGCACTCATATGTAGTATATCACAAAAGATTTACAAAGGTTACAAGTTGGTTCAAAGATGATTGTAAGATGATCCTACAACTACTACAAGGCCTCCTTTATATATGGCTAGGGGGTTATTACAAGACAAACTTACATGATAAAATAAACCTTTCTTACATGGCAAACTTATCTCACAAGTGGTCCTTCTAATCATGTGAAGGACTTTAGGCAAAACAACTAAAAACACCTGAAAACATGTGAAAAGGGGTGAAATGTACATGGCATAGCATGTGGAAGTATGTGTGAGCATGTGACGCCATGTGAATGTAGGGTGTTGCATGTGACGAAGTATGTGGAAGCATGTGAAAACAAGTTGAAGTGGGGCCTCGATAGTATGGAAAGATGTGGAAATTTGGATTGCCAAGGGTAGTATATTTTTAGGGTTTTTTGGTGGCTAATCTAGGATTATGGTGTGTTTAGCAGAGATTTAGGTAATTATCCTTTGTTGATTCTAGGGTTGTCTTCTTGGCATCTTTTCAAAGAACTTGTGTAGTAACGCCTGGAATTTAACAGCCCTTCTTTGCTGTGTTCTTTCTCCTTTAGATTGAGAGATGTAATCCGCAACCTTAATCTGGAAATGTCTTCAGTGATCTTTTCTCGGATGACTTCGTATGGGGCTTGATATTCTTTTGCTGCTTCCCGGACTATTTCTTAGTGTGGGTGATTGCTTATGTAATTTCAGCTTGCCCAATCTTTTTGCCATATCTCTCTCGTGATACACATATTTTGTTGAAAAAAGATTCTTTGTGTCTTGCTATATTCTTCTTCTATTGATAAAATTGACACGGGAAATTTCCACCAGAATGATGCCTCTGCTTGCGCCTAGACTTTTCCATTAATAATCTTAATTGGCATATGGAACATGAATACCTTTGCTGTGTAGGAATCATTGAAGCATTTTAACCAATATCTTCTAGGTTTGAACAATTGCAAAAATACTTTAAGAGATGGTGCAATGTTATCAAAATCCTTGAAGATGTTGCATTTGAATTCCATGAAAATATAATGCTGATGGCATAGGTACCAGAAAAACCATAATAGTTCTTGTGGAAAATCCTTGGCTTGAGCTATGAATATATGGCAGAATGGATATTCTGGATTGATCCCATATGGCTTAAGAATGGATCCTCCATGTTGACGAAAAACTTGGAGCTCATAATAAGTTCTTCTTTCCATAATAATTGACAGATCAAACGGATCCATGGGGTTGAACAACTCCGGTGGATGATCTGTTTGCTGTGATGAACTTGTACCTGGAATACTTGAGAGCGCGAAGATGTGGTTGATTATCTGTTCCTTTGACTTCAATTCTGCTGGGGAAAATCTCTTTGAGTATTCTTCCAGTCGAGACAGAAAATTCGCGAGAATATTATATTTTCCTTTTAGGTGCCTGACTTGAAACTTATGTGGAGAGAACCATTAAACACACCTGAGAATCTGAGGATTAGGAATAATTTTTGCATTTAGCCGAATCATCTTTGGGAAGGCCTTCATATCCATTTCTATCAGAAATTCTATATGAATAAGGAAGAAATTAAATTTCTTGATTCCATTCGTTACTGCAAGAATTTACTTGAAAGTGGAGTGATAATGTTGCTCGGCATCTTTGAACTTTACACCAGCATATCCGCATATTTTCCTCTGGCCATCTTTTTCTTCAAATAGAACAACACTCTAATATTCTTGCTGGCATCAGTTTGCAATATCTTCTTACCGTCTGAAGGGATATAGAGACTTGACACTTTTGGAAATCTCCTTTATTTCCTTGACTGCATCATCTTGCTTCTTTCCCCATGATGGAGTATTCTTCTTGAGCATCTCTGTGAGTGGAGAAATGTATGTAGAGATATTCGGGATAAAATCTCTTACATAATTCACTATACCCAAGAACAGTTGGATCAGCTTTGTTGTAAGTTTGGTATTCGGAAGTTTGAGTAGTTCTTGGCATATATATGGTCCTGGACTGTATTCATCTTGGACAAAATGCATTCCAAGAAAATCAATCTCCTTTTGAGCAAGAACCATCTTTTTTGCTGAGAACATGATTCCGTACTGTGTTACCAATGCCTCAAGTTGACAACGCAAGTTTATATGTTCCTCTAATGTATAACTAAATAATAGGATGTCATCAATGTAACCTAAAAAGGTATGGAGGATGGGTTGGAATATTTTTATCATGACTTTTTGGAACAAGGAAGGTGCAGTTTTTAACCCGAAGGGCATGACTTTCCACTGGAAGTGATGATCGGGGATGCAAAATACTGTTTTGGGTATTTCTTTAGGGTGGATTCCCAATTGCCAAAATTCAGACTTTAAATCAAACTTAGAAAAATATTTGGCCTTGGCTAAGTGGGAGAAAAGATTGAGTTTATTTGGGATAGGGAATTTATCATCTTGGAGGAAATGGTTAAGTGGCTGGTAATTTATGCCTAACCTGAGTTTTCCTCTTGTCTGCTCAGCTCTTTTGTTGACATAATATGCTTCGCAGCCCATTGTGAATCAGATGTCTCTATCAAATCAAATTCTAAAAGTTCTTCAAATTCTTTCTTTGCATGCTGAAGATGACCTGGATTCATCCCTGAGTGACTGGCTTTTGTCGAATTGATATTTTCATTCTTTCTGAAAGGGAGCTTGATAAAAAACTCTTCATTTTTCCATAATGGTCATTTCCCTTTCTTCATGAAATCCTTGTGTGATTCAGCACATGAATGTTTAATGAGATTTTGTTTAATGTCTTTGATTTGTTCATCATTGGTGATTTGGAATATCATTGGAATCTCAGAATAAGGTCTAAATTACTTTTAAAAGCTATCCCGCTTGCTTTAATCTGAAGTTGATCTCTAAGTTGTCTGTAAATGTCGAATCCAATAATAAGATTCTTTCCTGGTACATCAGATCCTAGCAGCTTTGTTCTGTACTTCAATCCTGGAAAGAACTCAATTGTGACGGGGTGCTTTGTAATGATGTTGTGGTCAAGATTGCATTTAATGAAGTGTTGAATCCTTAAAATGTGACATCCATTGATCTCTTAGGAGAACAACAGGATTTATGAGTGAGGAAGCAGCTCCGGAATTGATGAAAGCAATAACTCGAGTAGGTTTATCCCATTTGGATGAATAGACTTTGAGTTCTACTTGAGGAACAACTGTGAGAGCATTGATCTCATCCCGAGCTTCGATCACTGATTCTGAAATTTGGTAGTGATCACTGCCTTGATCTTCACAGATATCAAGAGAGAATAACGTTTCTTCATTAGGTTTATCATCCACAGAGTATAGATTCAAGGTCTTCCTCCTTTCCGAGACGATGTCTGCTCGATCTTCTTCTCAATCGTTTCCACTTTGCTCATCATTTTGTTCGGTGTATGATTCACGTTCCTTATGGTGTTGCCAATGTTTTTCGGCACTTTGTTTTGGAAGATGGAGTTCTCTGATTGCCAACTCGTTGGGGGGTTTTCTCCAGAAGGTAGTACTATGTTCTTTTTGGGGATTTTTGTGGCATAAATAATACCCTCCTTTTAAAAAGGTTGAAGTGTAGGAAAATCTTGGGAGTGGCTAGAGCTTGAAGGGCTCATCATGAATATTTGTAGGTGTGTGGCTTTTGGGTTGATAGAGTTGTAGGTTCAGGTGGCTTTTTGGATTCTGAGGTATGAGGTGATGTTGGTTTGGATTTGGGCATTGTTTCACTATCCTCCCAACTTGGATTGAATTTTTCTGGTAATTTTGGCCATTCTTGGGGTTTGTAACTGACAAGAAATTCATATTTACCTGGACGGCTTAATGAGCCAATTGAAGGATCTTTATTTTCATATTTGGCCCAAAATTGTTTTTCAGTGGTTTTCCCCTTTTTCTTGGATTTTGGTTTAGTTTTATTGAGGCTGAACCTTTCCCAATGACGCTGGTGGCATTCATCATATTCTCCAATTGGATCTTTCAAAAAATTCTTAGCAGTCGCAATCAAGATCCCATGGGCAGTGTTCGGTGAAGGGGCATTTGAACCACCAAACTCTTTTTCCTTCTCTGTCAAAATGTTGACACCGGTCATGTTCTTCCATGATGCTTTGTATATTCCAAAAAACTCCCCGTCAGGTTCAAGGTATATGTTTGTTGTATCTTTGGGTTGAATCATTTGGCAAGAGAAGATGGTTTTATTGAGTTTTTTGAGATGGGAATGGTCAAAGCTTATGGAAACGGTTTTGTTGGTTCACCAGATTGTAGGGATTCTCCAATTCTCTTAGCTTCTTGTAATTTGTTATTCAGGAATCAGGAAGGATTTTTACAAGCTCGTCTCTGGGAATATGTCTGGGTATTTGGGGGCACATGGTGTTTCCTTTAGTAGCATCAATATTTAAGAGTAAGGCATTTTCTCCTCCGGGTAGGCAAAGATCTAGGGCATGATTTTGGACTCACCACGCAATTTGGTGGTGAAGGGTAGCTTGAATGGAATCTTTGGCTTGTGGGGCTTCCTGGATTTGGACTTGGACTTTTAGGCCTTCGGTTAGGTACATGTCACAAAGGGACATGTTGAAATTTGGAAAGATAGTTATGAAGACAGTTCCAGCATTCAAGTAACTTCTACAATCCCCAAATTTGCATGTTGGTACTCTAAATATCTCGTATCTAGAAGAGAAAGTCGAGATACAACAGGTTGACCTTTTCTTCCATGATATGTTAAAGCAATTCGGATAGCACCAAAATGGATATGGGTAAAACCATGATCTCTCCATTGTCTAGGAAAATCATCTGGTATTTGAAGGGTGATAAATTGTTCCTCTCGAGCGGAAAAAATAGGATTTTTGTCAAGTTTTGAGGCAACAACATATTCTTTGAATCCTTTGGTCTGTGTTATACTAAGGAACGAATTTGGGTTCATGGTGCAAAAGATTTTTTGGCAAAAGCTGAGTAAGGGTTTATGAGGGGTAGTTGAGTGGAGGATACTTTTTGTTCGTCGGGTAATATATCTGCTTCATAGAGGGAATCATATTTTTCGGACAAGGTTTTATATAGAGTAGGGGACATAGTCATTTTTGCAAGGTAAGAGGATGATGGAAATGACTCAGACATATCTAGTAAACTATTCCTTCCTCAGAAAAGATGGTCTAGCTCTGATACCACAGTACAAAAGAACAGAGGAAGAGACTCCAAGAAAGCAAACTAAACCATAGATACAAAAGTTTTCCTACAAAGGGTGCTGGCTTCAACAACCCATAAGGGACGGCTTGCCAAGCTACACAAATAGTTAATTTGTTTATAGTTGCAAAAAATTTTCTACAAAAAAGGGGCTAGATTCAATAACCCATAAGGGATGGTTTGCCAAGCTACAAAACTCAGAAAACTTTTGTACTATAACCAACGTTAGATATTTATAACTCAGTCAACTTTTGTAATGGTTCGATTCTGCCCTCTAATAACGCTATTTGTTTGTTGTTCTAAAAACAAACAACTAGTGTTACTGGAGGACACAATCAAAGGTTCAAGTTGCCCTAGTTTTCCAGCTTTGATCGGGTAAGTTTTTTTTCCTCATTTTTGTGTTGATTCTTTCTTTCATACTCATTAGAACCTGAGTATTGTTCGTCACTAGCCCTATTAGCTTTTCCCTTTTGCTTCTTTCCTTTCAAAAATGCTTGGCCTATGGCCTTGGTTAGTTTGTCCCTTGGTTTTATTTTAACAACTTAATTATGGTGTTATGCTTCTTGTTTCTTTACTTTGTTTCATCTAGCTAGTTAGTAAGGTTAGAGAACATGAATTCATCAATAATCATGTTTAATTATGTCTCCGTTAATTGTGCTTTTAATTCGAAGGTATTGGTCCAAGGGTCAGATTTGGGTACCTCCTTTCTATCAATTGGTTTTGGTAAGGATTGGGTTAGAAATGATTGATTCAAAATTAGCTTGGGCTCTTTGGGTCATTTGTGACCCAATTCAAAAGGCCCGACCATATCTAAGCCTTTAATTGTTAGTCTAGATTAATTTTCAGGGTAATTCTAGAATAGCTAAGGGGCAGAGGGTAATTGACAGGTTGTCTTATGGGTAAATCAAGAAATGACCTTAGGGAATCTTTAGTAACAGCAATAAGAAGCTTTTAGCAAGGGTCTCTACTGAGTTTCAGAATTGTAGTGGCTATGACTTGGTTATCAAGCCATAAATTTAAGGAATAAAATGCAAAAATAAGAACCTAAGGGATTCCCTATTTTCTTGCCTATAAAGGCACCTTTTCTTGCCTTAGAAGGCAGGCTTTAGTGATAAAAAAACTCAGAAAAACTCAAACTGCTAAAAGGATTGCAAGTTTACTATTCCATTGAATATTCTCTTTTCTGAATTGATTTATGAAATTTTCAAGGCTGAAATACATCTGTTGGTTTAGTTTAAGAGTTAATATGAAGTGACACTAAGTTTTGAAAAGTTTTTCTGGTTCAAGTTGGTTGAGGGTCATTATTCCTTTGGGTTTTCAAGTTGATTTCCTGGTTGTAGTTGCTAAATCTTGGTGCTAGTTGTTTCTGGGTTGATTTCACATAGTTGATTGTTGAATCTGAGGCTCACTTCTTCTACTGTTTTGGCAGAACTACTGACATTCAATTCTTCTTTGGTTTCTATTCTTTTCCAGGTACACTTCTCTGAAATTCAAAATAATGTGAATATGCAAAGTTGGGAGTTGAAATGGAATAAATACGTTGATGTTCAGTATATTTTTAAGTCTGCTTCTTCTTTTATGATTCATGTTGTTCTCATAAAACAATTTGAATTTACCTTAGAACCTCGTGATTTTCTAGTTGAGTAGTAGTTGTACTCATAACTTAACTTACTAGCTTGTTGTTTTCTTCTATTCATCATGTTTTAGTCTCTTTAGGGATTGAACCTGGATATTCAAAGCTACTTTGAATCACTAATCATGTGTTAAGTGAGGACCTCCCAGTTTTTTGTAGTGTATAATTGGATTTAGGGTGCAGAAAGGGCTAGGTGTTTATTTATGATAGATATCATTTGATTTCACGGGGTGTTCTATCTTAATCATGTTCATGTTGATAGGTTTTTACATATAGGCGACAGGGGCTATATATGTAATAAAATGATTAAAATTGAATTGGATTGATATTGACATTTTGTATGCCTAAGTTAGTTCAGTAAATCCATTTCATATTTTTTGAAAATGATGAGCAATGTGATGGTCATGTCTTTTTGCATGGGTGGCCTAAGATGGGGCCTAATCTTGAGTCTTTCGTTCACAGCTGTGAACCCATTAGCAGTAGGGCCCAATTTGGGCCTTATTTTCATTTGGAAGAGCAAAATCTCAGTCTTTGAATAGAGACCTCGACATTTACTCGGCCTGTAACCAAGCCTGGTAACTTTTGAATAAATAACAAGTTCCAATCTAGGTGAATTAGTCATAGTCCCTTAATATTGGAGGCGAGCTATTCTTGATAAACGTAAGGTAGCCATGATCCTCCACAACCCAGTTCAAGTATTTTTTTTCCTTTTAACTTAAAATTGGAGTAAATATGTCGAACATTTACAGTTTAACTTAGAACTTGAGGTGCCATTTAGAAAATTCCATGGCCCTCACGAATTTGAAAACACGCAATTGTCTTAGGCGCGTCAGTGAAATAATTTACTTTCCTAACTTGGGTGCGCATTTATGTGACCCAAATTCAAATCTCAATGGCATTGAAATATGTCGAAAAGCGCAAGTGCTTTTACGTGACGCTATTCGAGATGTGTTTTAATAGCATTGTAACCTTCCTTGAATCAATTAAATAAAAGCATTTTAAGTTAACATTTGCACAAAGGTACAAAAACGCATTAAAATTAGATACTTAAGCCAAATATAACAATTGAGCGACCGTGCTAGAACCACGGAACTCGGGAATGCCTATCACCTTTTCCCCGGTTACTAAAATTCTTTACCTGGATTTCTGGCTCGCAGACTGTAATACAGAGTAAACGTTTTCCTCGATTCGGTATTTGAACCGGTGACTTGGAAACAATTTTGTAATAGTTTCGATTGTCCTTTAATTGGAAAAACTCTCTTATCTACGCCCTTCGCTGGGTATAGTGCAACAAATGGAGGTGTGACAGCTTTGGCGATTCTGCTGGAGAGCGAACCCAAAATCTTTAGTTCAGGGTTCAAGAATTCGAGCTTAGAATAATTGTTGTATTTGCATTTTTTTTATCTGATTTTATTACAAAATTGTGCCCAATGTGCTAAGTTTCTTTTTTACCGCTTTTATATTATTTGAACTATATATAAACTGCCACTAAACCCTTCTCTTCTCATCTTTGGGGAAGTGCTCGCTGGTCAACTCGAGTTGTCCGCTCGGGTACGCATTCTAGAACATATTCTCGGGTTTTGAACCAGAATAACTTATCCTCATGTCGGATCCCTAGTCGGAATGCTTATTTGCATCATGCATTTGACTTAAGGGACTCAACGCAGGGATTGGGTCCGTCTAGGATAGGTGCACCCAAAATAACATACCATCTTGATGCATCTTGTATGCTACTTGTGCATTTATTCAGGATTTGCATGCTGACTGGCTTTTGAAAAAAAAAGAGAGGAGAATTTGACAAAGAAAATAACAATGTGAGGGATGGGGAAGGAATTTACCTATTCAACAAGAGCCAAAGCTACCCGGGCCTGGGAAGTCAAAAATCGATACTGAAATGCAGCTGAAATTTTGATTAAAAAAAAACCAAAAAAGAGTTTGTTTTTGAAAATTGGGAAAAAAAACAACAACGGGATTTTACTTTCGAAAAAACCAACAAAAAAGGGGAAAAAGAATATGGTTTTAATTCTATCAAAGTTGCCGAACTATGCCAGTTTGATTCTCACAGGGCGTGAGATACATAGGCAACCCCCGTTGGGCCCAACTTCATTTTGCAAAAACAGCCTCAAAGAACCAAATTATGTTCGAGATAAATAAGTAAGGCAGTTTTGGTCAAAATTAGCCGAGTGTCCCCAAAAGAGCACCGGAAGGCTGCTTTTGCAAGAACAGTTGCTCTGGATTATTTTCCAAATTTTGGCCTCTAGCAAGCACGACCTTAAATTCTTCCTCCGGAAGTGTCGAAAAGTTGTATTTGCAAAGCCATGATTTTATTTTTTGAAGAAAATTTTAACTTTGTTTTTGAGTCTAATAAATCATGATTTTTGCTTAATCATGCAGAATAAGCACAAATCAAAATTTGCCAATATCAATCATGAACAAGATCCCATTGAATGTGCACATGTGGTGGAATGATTTATGTGAATCGGGGCAAAACAAGGTCAATGCGCACTTGGGAGGACTCACCGGGTTGTTGAAAATTAAGCCTATAGGGGATGTCATAAAGACCCAACCCATAACATATTTCATTTTTTGGACTTTGAACTCACCCCAACCTTGGAAGAAATAGCCGGATATGTCGAGGGCCCAAAAAATCCCTCTGAGACACCAGTATTTGATTGCGCCAAGGGCCGTCGCTGTACACAAATTCTTGGACTCATTGAAAATAAGCAGGAGGTTTACAATCCAGATCTGTCAGCCGGTTTTTGTACTCCATAGTTCATATACCAAAGATATGGGCACATATGTGGGTTTAATGACCCGGAAAATAAAATTTGTAGCCAGGGAAACCGACTTAAATGGGAAGAACACATGTGTTTTGCATTTATGGTATTCTTCTTGGGCCTCTTGTTGTTTCCACGGTAAGATGAAAATATTGATATACGAATAGCGGAGGTTGTCAACACCTTGCTCACTCAGGCCAAGAACACCCTCGCACCTATGATATTATCTGAAATCTTCCGCGCCTTCACAACCTGTAAAGCCGGAGGAGATTTCTTTGAAGGATGAAATTTGCTGTTACATATATGGATGGTTGAACACTTGTGCCATCAACCTCAATTCATGAGTTATGGGTCGTCTGAAAGGGGCTGCATAGAGGAATTTTATACCAGAGTTGATGGGTTCAGATTACCTGAGAGGGTCCCATAATGGGTATCATATCTCCGTACCATAAATGAGAGTCAGATAGAGTGGACGTTTGGGTGGCACCCCATTGATGAAATTATATATATGCCAGCCACCTGGCTTCATTTCCTATTGATGGGTCTTAGGAACATCAAACCTTATGCTCCATACTGGGTGCTGCGACAGTTAGGGAGGTGCCAAATAATTCACAGGGATGAAGACATTAGTCGTTATGTGGTCGAGATTGGTCCTGATGGTTAGTTTCACGAAGAAGCAGTCCGTCGGATTTAAAGCGAATGTCAGTACTTGACGGCGGACACTCAAGTATGAGATCTGTCTAAAGGCGAGGTTGCACCAAGGTACCTGGCTTGGTATAAAAAGGAAATAGAGTTCGGAAGGCCGACTAAGAGGCCACATCTTTAGGAGTTTGCTGAGGCGTCACAAGAACAATGGAATTGGTTAGACAAGGAAAACAAATACAGGGCCACAATAGGGAAATTGGAAAAACAAGTCAAAGACCTTCAAGTCGAGAATAGTTTACATGCCACAGAAGATAAGAGAGAAAAGAAAAGACTAGCCAAAGAAAAGGAAACCTTGCGAGCCCAAATTTAGAAAATAAAAATAGCCGCAGAGAATCCTACCAGAAGCGCGAAGGATGAAAAACTCATAGACAATCTAAGTTGGAAAGTAGGAGAATATGGTTTTGACTTGAACAAAGCAGAGGGTGAGCTAGCCAGGGCCCGAAAACAATTGACCAAAAATGCATAGGAACGAGCACGCATGATCGAAAAACTGAAAGAGAGGTATGACAATGAGGTTACAAGGTTGAAGAAGAGGGTCATCATGGCCAAAAACAAAATGGTTAAGCAGACAAAAGACTTCAAGGCTGAGAGAGAGCATTGTTACACAACAATAGCACTGTTGGAGAGAGATTTGCAACAATTCCAATAATCCAATCATGTAGCGGAACAAACTTTGGAGGCCAGAGCCAAGCAGATTGGGCGATTGTTACAACAAAAGAATGATATAAGATAAAGGGTACGGATGATCGCTGATTACATCACCATAAAGAATAGCCACTGCAAAGATATGACAATATCCATGTCTTTTGCCACCGCAATGACCTTCGTTCGTCAAGTGATGGAAGACCTCCACCACCTCCAATGGGATTTAGCACACAAGCCTGTAGCGAGATCGAATGATGTCCCGCACGCCCTAGGAGCATTAGAGGCTTTAATGTATTCATGATTTTCACTCAAGTCTGTTAGTCCATTCGCGAAGTCTGTATTTTCTTCTATTTTTTTGAGCCTGTAATAGGTTGTCAAGTCAGTTATTTTCATCTTTCTGTCAGAATCTGTTGGTTTTGTTTGATTCAGAGTCTGTTGATTTCTTTTATTAAAGTCTTGTAGTAGTTGTAATCAAGTGTTTTATTTTACGAAAATTGAAAAATTTCCAAAAATTTTTTGTACTTATTTGCCAGAACTACGCTCAGTCTGATTCATGCTAGGTCATGGTATGTAGGCAATCTCCACAGGATTCGACCACGACCAAAATAAGAGAAAAGAAGGAAAAGAAAAGAAAAACATGAGAGAAACAGCGGTAAAATAAGGAAGAGAGTAATAAAACAAAAGAAGGTAAACAAAAACAAGATGGGCAAAAGAGAGGGGAAGAAGAAAAAGAAAACAAGAGAGAAAAGGAAATGGGCATAAGATAAAAGCCGGGATGAGGGATGATGTAGAAGCCAATTTAGTGCATAATAGAAACTGATAACTGTTGCTAGGTGCATTACATATAAAGCAAAATTATCTTATGTTAAATGCCCTAACGCTAACGTGATGGCTTCATTCATAGCAGAAGGTTGGTTGGTTTGTGGCTTTTGAAGTGGTAACTCTTCTCTACAACATGAAGTCAAAGACAATGGCAGACAAAAATAGAACCGAGTTGGTTGATACCGGTGCCCTAAAGCAGTTGGTTGAACAGGGCATCGGGTTGGTCGAAGAGGTAAACATGATAAGACAACACATGACTAATATGTATCAAGCTTGGATAATTGGGAAGGCACCACCCCCGCCATCTCCTAGCTTTTTAGATGCTCTTTTACCCAAACTTTGGCACTTCTAAATCACCCCAGTAGCTCCATCACTCATCAAATGAGTACCCATTCAGAGCTCATGATTCCCAATATTACCCCTCAAAGGTTGCCCACAAGGGAACCCTCAGGATAAGCTTCATGCTAAAAATGAAAGGTAACAGGAAAAGAAAGGCGAGATGAGATATTTGGGAAAATGAAAAGCATTGAACAGTCACTAAAGAACATGCAAGGGACGGGAGACCAAGGTAGCATGAACTGAAAAGAACTGTCGGTGTCCCCTTACGTTCGTCTGCTCGCGGGATTTAAAGTGCCAAAATTTGACTTGTATGATGGGTATGGAGATCCGGTAGCCCACTTGAAGGGTTATTTCAATGAAACGAGAAGTGTTGGCGAGAGAGATGACTTGTTGTTTGCATATTTTAGTAAGAGCATGACTGGGGCAGCTTCGGGATGGCATAATCATCAAGATGCCGGTAAGCGGCATACTTGGGACAATATGGCTCAAGATTTTGTACGACACTTTCTGCATGATGCAGACATTGTCCTAGACTGCTCCTCCCTAACTCATATGTAAAAGAAACCCAAGGAGAGCTTTAGGGATCTTTGGCTCAGGTGGAACAAAGAAGTTGCTCGAGATAGTCATCCCATGGATAGAAAAGATATTACTGAGCCATGCCGATGACAGGGTTCAGTGGTCGTTCTTTCTAAACGCTTTTAGCCTCGATAGCGGCCCCATGGATATCCTTGTACACCAGATGACCCTCCCCAATAATACTTTTCTCCACAGATTCCTTAGAGTCGTGCTTCACTTTCCCAGTACCCTGTCCGCAATGCACCACCATATGCTCCACACCCACGAGGCCTGCGATGACCCGCACCACTTCTCTAAATGTCTTACCCGCCCTCTCAGGCATATCAACCATCTGCATACAAAAGATGCCAACCAAGGCAAGAGTATAAAATAAAAAGACTACTGACAAAAGAAAATGCTTTCACACCCATCAGAGAATCCTATACAAGCTTGTTCGAAAAGTTAAAACATGCCGGCCTGATTAAGAAGCTCCTCGGCTATACTTCAGACCCATATGCGAAAGTCTTTGATCCTGCTGTTTGATGAATATACCACTCTAATGTCTAGGGGTATAGCATTGAGGATTGTCGTTCTTTGAAAAGGGAAATAGAAAGAATGATTCAAGAAGGGGTAGTTGTGGTCAATGACAGTGATAGGGAGCATGTGAATCCTATCGAGAACTTGTTGATTAAAGTTGATAATTCTCTTGGAAATGTTTATGTGAAACTCAGTGGCTAAGATGTCTAGCTTTATGATTGGGGAGACACTCCATTTCTTAATCAGTTGGAGTGGAGTTTTAATGGTTTATTTTGTTGTTATTTCTGTTGTCCCGGTTATTATAGGGTTGTGATCCGCATATTGTCTTGTGACTCAAACCCTTCTATTCTTTCATTTTTCCTAGTTTGTTTAGTTGCAATAGCTCGTTTTATGTTGTCTAGGTTTGTAACCCTAGTTTAGTTTGCTTTTTTGTTGTCCAAACCCGTTCACCATCTATTTAAGACAATTTTCTATTTTCTGTAATCTTTAGTCATTTTGTTTAGCTCTCTTTTCCTTTTATAGTCCTTTTCCTGATGACTCTAGTAACCCGAAATGCACGCGTACTGCTCAGCTTGGTTTTAACAAGTCAGTTTAATCATGAAGTAATCTGGAAGATGATATGGACAATTGAAAGAAATAGTAAATAGATGTTGAGATCAGTTCAAGCCTGCATTATGTAACACTAGGGAAAATAGAACATAGAGAAACACTATTGAAATACACCATGCTTCATCGAGATGAAACTAACGGCAAGTTTGCCCCAAATTGGTAGGAGCCATTCGTAGTAATGAGAGTGGGGGTGTTGTCCAATGGTGCTTTAGTTGACATGTATAGAACGCAAGTGAGTGGATATGTTTAGCAAGTCTGGTACAATCAAAAGATGTTACGAAAGTTTTCCGTAGTTTGTTTATTTGGGTTATTTCTACTTGGCATATTTTGAAGGTTGGAATGACAAAGGCATTTTGTTCTGCTATCTAAATACTTAATCCTTTGTTACCCCTTTTGAGCCTTATTCATTTTCTTTCATATCCTTCTTTTGGAATCAGTAGCAAAGATAAGAAACGCAAGCGTGAAGGATAAGTTAGGAAAAGAGAGAAATAAAAGAATGAAAAAGAGAAAGAAAAAGAAAAAAGAGAAAAAGAAAAAGAAAAAGAAAAAGAAAAGAAAAGAAAAACAACAACAAAAAAATAAAAAAGAACGAAAGAAGAGAAAAGAAATGAAAAGAAAGATCACAACACACAAAGTAATTCCTATCTACCTTTGACCTGATTCCTTTTAAGGATACGTAGGCAGCATCACGGTTCGGTCTCATTAAAATAAAACCTAAAAGTTCCCAAGCAAGAAGCTGGGGCAGAAGTTGTGTTTGTTATAAGAAATTTGATTCCGAAAATTGTAATTTTAAATCCATATTGAATTATTTTGAGCCTTTGATACATTTTCTTTCTAACCATATCCAAAAGCCCACATTACGGTCCAAAGAAAGACCTTCTGATCAATCTTCAAGAAATTCCAGGTCAAGCAAGAAGAGGTGATTCATATTAGGGGAAACACTCCGGGCCAAGAAGGAAAGTAATAGAGTATTATTGATAAAAACTCTCGCGGACACCATAAGGCAATAAGAGCTAGAAAATGAAAAATGAGAGAGTCTTATTGGTGAAAACCCTCACGGGAACCATAAGGCGAAAGTGAGTTGAAAGAAAGACCAAATGAGAGAGGCCTATCGGGAAAACCTTCACGGGTACCATAAAGCGACAGTATGTTGAGAGAAAGACCAAAATGAGAGAGGTTTGATGGTGAGAATCCTTTGGGCACTACAAGTCGAATAAGGATTGAGAATCAGACGGGAAATCACCAGATAGAGATAGTAAAAAATGACTGACGACAGAACGTCGAAGCCCAGTTTTATGGTTAAGAGTATAACAGGAGCTGAACATCAGATTTTCTTCACAGGATAGACCGCAGGCGCATGTCATGGAAATTATAATTAGTATCTACACCCGATAGGTTTCCACTTTGTAGTTTTCTTGTTAGGACTCATCGCTTTGTTCTTTATATCTTATTTATTTCCTCATCTTGAGTCTGTTGGGTCAGAACAAGTAAGAAATGACTTCAAATTTTGCCACCATCTTTTCAATTGCATAAAGCGCAATCTAGTTAGCACATCAATGCGTCATAAGTTTGAAAAGAACAACAAGTGGACTAAGATGGTAACAATCAACATGCTTTGGGATTCGTGTGAGATACACAGGCTTGGTATATATCAATCCATAGACAATGCAACATAAGGGGGCTAAGGCGAATGGATCAAAGGTATTTTTCATGATAAGATGGACAAAAAGGATGGTTATGTAAATACAAGCGAGTCCTTCCAAGCAGAAATCAAAACTATCATGGCAAATGAAGGAGCCGTAGACCTCAAGGCCAAAACCAATAGGTTAAGTCAAGAAAGAATAGCATACGTGATAAGGGGTGATAAGTAATGTACATTAGGAGTTCATGTGAGACACAAAGGTTGGTAAAAGTCAGTTCAGGAGCAATGCAATAGATAAAAGGTATTGGAGAAGAAGTATTTTCTGTGTTAAGGGTGGCAAAGGAAGTGGGTGGATAGTCAAGGAACAAGCAAGGTCTTCAAATGGAAATCGGTCATCATGGGTTGAAGCAGAAATCGACCTAAAAATTCAAGACCACAAACCAACCACCACATTCTTAGACTGAAAAGATTTTCTTTGATTGAAGCAGGGGCAGGAAATTCTGGAGGTCTCGGGGAAGTCTTCCATTGAAAAAGCTAGCACCTAGCAGGTATGACCATGAACTTCAATTAGTGTCCCCTGGATAATGGGATGTAACTTTAATTGGCGACCCCCAGCAGTGATAACCGAGAGTTCAAACTGACGTTTAGCTTTAAGTACTGGTCCCCGGTAACTTAGAGTTGAAAATTGGCTTTATTAAGAATTATCAAATATTGGGTAGCTGGATTTAATTAACACTCACAGATGCGCCCGGCACCAAACTAGAGCAGGGAAATTTCTTTTGTCCTATTTGTTTTTTATAATCAGGTATAAAGGCAGCAGTCTCAAGGAATACATTTCAAGTTTTGGTAATCAAGCGCCCACCTGGAGAACAAGGGAATGCATTTCGAGTTTTGGTAATCAGGCGCCCACCTGGAGAATAAGGGAATACATTTCAAGTTTTGGTAATCAGGCGCCCATCTGGAGATTAAGGGAATACATTTTGAGTTTTAGTAATCAGGCGCCTACCTAAAGAACAACAGAATACATTTAAAGTTTTAGTAATCAGGCGCTCACCTGGAGAGCAAGGGAATACATTTCGAGTTTTGGTGATCAGGCGTCCACCTAGAGAATAAGGGAATACATTTCAAGTTCTTAGTAATCAGGCGCCACCTGGAGAACAAGGGTATACATTTCGAGTTTTGGTAATCTGGCGCCCACCTGTAAAACAAGGGAATACATTTCAATTTTTGGTAATCAGGCGTGCACCTGCAAAAAGAGGGAATACATTTCGAGTTTTGGTAATCAGGCATCCACCTGGAGAACAAGGGAATACATTTCGAGTTTTGGTAATCAGGCGCCCACCTAGAGAACAAGGGAATACAATTCAAGTTTTGATAATCAGGCGTCCACCTGGATAACAAGGGCATACATTTCAAGTTTTGATAATTAGGCGCCCACCTGGATAACAAGGGAATACATTTCAAGTTTTGATAATTAGGCGCCCACCTGGATAACAAGGGAATACATTTCACGTTTTGGTAATCAGGCGCCCACCCTGAGAACAAGGGAATAAATTTCAAGTTTTGGTAATCAGGCGCCCACCTGAAGAACAATGGAATACAATTCAAGTTTTTGGTAATTAGGCACCCAACCGGAGAACAAGGGAATACAATTCAAATTTTGGTAATTAGGCTCCCACCTGGAGAACAACGGAATACATTTCAAGTTTTTGGTAATCAGGCACCCACCTAGAGAACAAGGGAATACAATTTAAGTTTTGGCAATCAAATGCCCACCTGGAGAACATGGGAATACATTTCATGTTTTGGTAACCAGGCGCCCACCCTAAGAACAAGGGAATAAATTTCAAGTTTTGGTAATCAGGCGCCCACCTGAAGAACAATGGAATACATTTCAAGTTTTTGGTAATTAGGCGCCCAACCGGAGAACAAGGGAATACAATTCAAATTTTGGTAATTAGGCTCCCACCTGGAGAACAACGGAATACATTTCAAGTTTTTGGTAATCAGGCACCCACCTAGAGAACAAGGGAATACAATTTAAGTTTTGGCAATCAAATGCCCACCTGGAGAACAAGGGAATACATTTCATGTTTTTGGTAACCAGGCGCCCACCCTGAGAACAAGGGAATAAATTTCAAGTTTGGGTAATCAGGCGCCCACCTGAAGAACAATGGAATACATTTCAAGTTTTTGGTAATTAGGCGCCCAACCGGAGAACAAGGGAATACAATTCAAATTTTGGTAATTAGGCTCCCACCTGGAGAACAACGGAATACATTTCAAGTTTTTGGTAATCAGGCACCCACCTAGAGAACAAGGGAATACAATTTACGTTTTGGCAATCAAATGCCCACCCGGAGAACAAGGGAATACAATTCAAGTTTTGGTAATCAGGCGCCGACCTTGAGAATAAGGGAATATATTTCAAGTTTTTGGTAATCAGGCACCCATCTGAAGAATAAGGGAATACAATTCAAATTTTTTGGTAATTAGACACCTACATGGAAAACAAGGGAATACATTTCAAGTTTTGGTAATCAGACGCCCACCTGGAGAACAAGGGAACACAATTCAAGTTTTGGTAATCAGACGCCCACTTGGAGAAACAGGGAACATAACTCAAGTTCAACCATCAGGAATCAACATGGAGAAAGAGAAACATAGCAACAAGTCAACAAGGAGTTTTACAGGAAGATATACAAGGCAACAAAGATCGAGAGCAAGGTTGAAGACATAGATAGGTTCTTTAGTAATCCATAGGTCATAGCCTAGTCTAGCTTCTTTTTATTTTGAATCGGTGTAATAAGGGGATCTAGCAAGCAGTAGCAGCAACAACAAAAACAACAATGAGATCACAACTTCGGTAGTCCCAGCAACCGAATACTCCTGAACTACACTGACCTGATTCCTTTTTACCCGAGGATATGTAGGCAACCTCCGAAGCAGGGTTCGGTCAAGCTTTACAAAATTCTTCTCATAGAGTATTCAAACGGGCAAAAATCGCTCGTATCCGCTCACTTATCTTTGCATGAAAAGTCTTCGTGTTTTCAGGCAAAGAGGGGCAACTGTGAACATGTGATTTTTGCTCTATATAAATTACTCCTATAAATTCAAACAAAATAATTTTTTTATTTATTTGTAATTTTATGGATTTTGTGGTATTTTCGTTAATTGTTTGCATTTTTGTTTGTGCATTTTAATTAGTAAAAAAATACAAAAAAGGCTGCCGTTGCATTTAGGAGTTAATGTTGCATTTTAGAATTGTTTAGTAATTAAGTTGTTTTATAGAAAGGAAAATCACAAAAAGTAGCCATTTTGCACCCGTTAATTTTAATTTTTGATTTTTGAGTAGTTTTTCTTTAATTTATTAATGATGTTAATTATTTAGAATTAGTTAGTATTTTTAATGAGTTAGTTTGGTTTTTAATTTAACTTGGGACTTTTAGTTTTAATTTTGAAAAAAAGAGAGAAAAAGAAAATTTGAAATTAGAGAGAAATTAAAAATTGGACCTCTTTAATAATGGACCCAAATTGAGCCAATTCTATTAAATTCCTAGCCCAAAAACATATAAAACCCGTTCTAATACCCGTCCAAAACACGGTCCAGCCCCCTAATAACCAAACGACGACGTTTGGATCAAATTAATCTCAGCCGTCTAGGATCTTTGATCCAACGGCTGAGAACTGAGAAGCCAGAAATACATAAAAGTCCAAATGCCCCCTACCCCCAAAACCCCGTCTCTCACCCTATCCCAGCAAATCGTAGAAAGGCCTCGTCGTCTCCGCCATTCACCACCACGAACCTCTGGCTAGAAATCACCTCCATCGGCGACGCAACTCTGATGGTCACCAAAATAATACCCTCGCTTCCCTCCCTCTCCTCTTTCCAAATCCACTATCTTTTTTCCTAAAAAACCAGCCCATCTCCTTGAATATCGGCCAAAAATACTGACTCCTCTGCCGTGTCTGGAGCCTCCGCCACCAATCGGTCCCAAACTAACACCAAATGACCCCCTCACCTCCCTCATGACAAATCTACAAATAGGTTTCTTCGAATACCCCTCAAATGGCTCGAATATTAGATTAAAGACCTGACCCGTGCATGAAGATTTTTCTTGTGGTTCTGTCTCAATATTTTTCTAGTATTGATTTGATTCTACCCTCTAATAATGCTATTTGTTTGTTGTACTAAAAACAAACAACTGGTTTTATTGGTGGACACAATTAGAGGTTCAAGTTGCCCTAGGTTTTCGGTTTTGATCCGGTAAGTTTGTTTCCTCATTTTTGTGTTAATTCTTTCTTTCATGTTCATTAGAACCTGAGTTTTGTTCCTTACTAGCCCTATTAGATTTTCCCTATTGCTTCTTTCCTTTCAGAAATGCTTGGCCTATGGCCTTGGTTAGTTTGTCCCTTGGTCTTGTTTCAACAGCTTAATTGTGGTGTTATGCTTCTTGTTTCTTTACTTTGTTTCATCTAGCTAGTTACTAAGGTTAGAGAACATGAATTCATCAATAATCTTGTTTAATTATGTCTCTGTTAATTGTGCTTTTAATTCGTAAGTATTGGTCCAAGGGTCAGATTTGGGTACCTCCTTTCTGTCAAATGGTTTTGGTAAGGATTGGGTCAGAATTGACTGATTTCAATTTAGCTTGGGCTCTTTGGGTCATTTGTGACCCAATTTAAAAAGCCCGGCTGTCTCTAAGCCCAGGTTAATTGTTAGTCTAGATTAATTTTCTGGGTAATTCTAGGATAGCTGAGGGGGAGAGGGTAATTGATAGGTTGTCTTAAGGGTAAATCGGGAAATGACCTTAGGGAATCTTTAGTAACAACAATAAGAAGCTTCTAGCAAGGGTCTCTACTGAGTTTCAGAATTGTAGTGGCTATGACTTGGTTATCAAGTCATATAATTAAGGACTAAAATGCAAAAATAAGAACCTAATGGTTGCCATATTTGCTTGCCTATAAAGGCACCCTTTCTTGCCTTAGAAGGCAGACTTTAGTGATAAAAAACTCAGAAAAAACTCAAACGGGAAAAAGGATTGCAAGTTTACTATTCCATTGAATATTCTCTTTTCTGAATTGATCTATGAAATTTTCAAGGCTGAAACACATCTGTTGATTTAGTTTGAGAGTTAATATGAAGTGCCACTGAGTTTTGAAAACTTTTTCTAGTTCAAGTTGGTTGAGGGTCATTATTCCTTTGGGTTTTCAAAATGATTTCCTGGTTCTAGTTGTTGAATCTTGGTGCTAGTTGTTTTTGGGTTTATTTCACATAGTTGATTGTTGAATCTGAAGCTCACTTCTGCTACTGTTTTGGCTGAACTACTGACTTTTAGTTCTTCTTTGGTTTCTATTGTTTTCTAGGTACACATCTCTGAAATTCAAATTAATTTGAATATGCAAAGTTGAGCTGAAATGGAATAAATACATTGATGTTCAGTACAGTTTTAAATCTGCTTCTTCATATCTAATTCATGTTGTTCTTATAACACAATTTGTATTTACCTTAGAACCTGGTCATGTTCTAGTTGAGTAGTAATTGTACTCATAGCTTAACTTACTAGCTTATTGTATTCTTCTATTCATCCTATTATAGTCTATTTTAGGATTGAAGCTGGATATTCAAAGCTACTTTGAATCACTAATCATGTGTTTAGTGAGGACCTCCCAATTTGTTGTAGTGTATAATTGGATTTAGGGTGCAGAAAGGGTAGGTGTTTATTTATGATGAGATGTGATTCATTGATTTCAGGGAATGTTCTAACTTAATCATGTTCATGTTGATATAGGTTTTTATATATAGGCAATAGGGGCTATATATGTAATGATCTGATTAAAAACGAATTGGATTGATATTGACCTTTTTGTATGCTTAAGTTATTTCAATAAATCCATTTGATTTTTTAAAATGATGAGCAATGTGATGGTCATGTCTTTGTGCATGTTGGGTGGCCGAAGATGGGGCCTAATCCTGAATCCTTCATTCACAGCAGTTAACCCATTAGCAGTTAGGCCCAATTTGGGCTTGATTCTCATTTAAAAGAGCAAATTTTCGATCTCTGAATAGAGACCTCAACATTTATTCGGCATGTAACCAAGCCTGGTAATTTTTGAATAAATAACGGGTTCCAATCTAAGTGAATTAGTCATAGTCCCTTAATGTCGGAGGCAAGCTATTCCTAAGAAACACAAGGTAGCCATGATCCTCCGCGACCCGGTTCAAGTATTTTTCCTTTTAACTTAAAATTGGAGTAAATATGTCGAACATTTATAGTTTAACTTAGGGCTCGAGGTGCCATTTAGCAAATTCCATGGCCCCTGCGAATTTGAAAACACGCAATTGTGTTAGGCGCGTTAGTTAAATAATTTACTTTCCTAAACTCGGGTGCGCATTTATGTGACCCAATTCCAAATCTCAATGGTATTGAAATATATCGAAAACTGCGGGTGCATTTATTTGACACGATTCGAGACGTGTTTTAATAGCATTGTAATCTTCCTTGAATCAATTAAATAAAAGCATTTTAAAAAGTTAACTTTGCACATAGTTACAAAAAAGCATTAAAATTAGATAATTAAGCCAAATATAACAATTGAATGACCGTGCTAGAACCAAGAAACTCGAGAATGCCTAACACCTTCTCCCGAGTTAACAGAATTCCTTACCTGGATTTTCGGCTCACAGACTATAATACAGAGTCAACCTTTTCCTCGATTCAGGATTTGAATCAGTGACTTGGGACACCATTAATTATCCCAAGCGGCGACTCTGATCTTGTAATAATATAATCACGTTTCGATTGTCCTTTAATTGGAAAAACTCCCTTATCTATACCCTTCACGGGGTATAGTGCAAAAAATGGAGGTGTGACAGTTACAATTTTGACCTTGCTCGAATTAACACCCCTACGACCATCAGCCATCATCGAATGGGTTATAATTTGATATCTCTCAAATTAACACCCTTACGACCATCCGCCATCACCAAATGAAAGGAAAGTTTGACCTCGCTCAAATTTACAACGGGCTACAATTTCGACCTTGCTCTAATTAACACCCCTACGACCATCGACCACCGACCATCGCCAAATGGGTTACAATTCGATCTTGTGAAAAACACCCTTACATCCATCGGTCATTGCCATCTCGAGCTTCTCTACTTTAGTGTGAACTAGCTGCTTAAGCTCACTGCATCATTGGATAGAATGTATCAGTTCTACAGTCCTTTTCTCCAACTCCTCTCTAATGGATTGGTACTAGCTCCTGCTCTAAGTTGCTCGCGAATCTCACATCAGTTGTGATACCGCTGATACTTCTCGGCCATTTTCAGAAAATATCAGCTCGTGTCTCAACCCTATGAGTGTTCTCCATATCCATCATGTAAGTTTAAAAAAAAAAAGAAGAGAGAGAGAGAGAGGAGAAAGAGTCAGTAAAGACAAAGGTCACAAAACAAAGAAAACAAAAAGGGAACTCACTCTTAGGCCGTAATGACTTGGCCGATTGATTCATTAGTTACCGATCTGTTTCTCCATTTTTCTTCTTATTATTTTGTTCAATTGTATTGTGTGTTATCGGATTGGTTGGATCGGGTTCGGAGAGGTATTAAAAAGGTTTGAGATACTTAGTCTCTTTTGAGTAAGCTTAAGTTGGAAAAGTCAACCAGATGTTGACTTATGTAAAAAGGATTGGATGTGAATCCCGATAATTCGGATAGCTTCGGGAGATAATTTAGGACATAGGAGTGTGATCGAAACATGTTTTGGAGGTTCGTAATAGATTTAGGCTTGAATTGGCGAAATTGGAATTTTGGCAGCTTCTAGTTGATAGGTGAGATTTTGATACACGAGTCGGAAAGGAATTCCAGGGGTTGCAATTGGTCAGTTGTGTCTTTAGGGATGTGTGTGCAAAGTTTCAGGTCATTCGGATGTGGTTTAATAGACTTTTTGATCAAAAGCAGAATTCAGAAGATTTTTGGAACCTTAGGCTTGAACCCGATGTGATTTGCTTGATTCGATGTTATTTGAGGAGTTTTGAAGATTGATATAAGTTTGGATAGTGGTATATGACTTGATTGTGCTTTTGGTTGAGGTCCAGAGGGCTTCAGGGTGATTTTGGATGGTTGACATAAGATTTTGAGTTACATTTGGTAGCTAAAGCTTTTCTGTTGCTGTCATAACCGCACCTGCGGCTACGGGACCGCAGGTGCGGACTCACAGAAGTGTCGATGGAGCCACAGATGTGGCTAAGAGGGAGGTCAGCTGGAACCGGTTAAGTGACTACTGGAGCGCACCTGCGGCAGCGTAGGTTTGGGCATTTAATCGCAGATACGAAAATGGGCTTTTAAGTGAAAACCGCAGATGTGGTGGGTTAGAACACAGAAGCAGGATCGCAGAAGCAGAAAAAGGATCATAGGTGCGGAATCCCTAGGTCAGAAGGTATATATTTCACCCTTCGCAATTTTTGGCCATTTTTTTCAATATTTTATTCGGGGTGAAGCTCTTGGGGGCAATTTCAAGGGAGTTTTCAGAGGGATTCGTTGAGCTAATTGGTTCCTAAGCTCATTATTATAGGGATTTTATTTGTTGTTAGCATGAAAATTTATGGGAAAATCAGTGGTAAATTTGAGGGTTAGGGCTTGGTTAATTAGAGAGTTTTGAGGGTGATTTGAGGGGCATTTGAGGTCTGATTTTGGTACTTTTGGTATGCATGAACTCATGGCAGAATAAGGATTCTATTGATGTACAATTTATCGAATTCCAAGACATGGTCCTGGGGGTCGGGTTTGGTTAATTTCGGGATTTGTGTTGTAATTTGATTATTTTCGCATGGGCTTCGTTCCCTTTGCATATTTTGACGTCATGATTTTGATTTTGGATAGATTCGGCATGAGTTGAGGCTGAGATGAGAGGATAAGGCATTGCGGGCTAGAGTTTGGACCGCATATAGCTAAGTAATGATTGCAAATGTTGTCCTGAGGGTATAAAACCCCAATTTCAAATCGTTGTGCTACCTTGAGGTGACGCACACTATAGATCACGAGCATGGGTTCGTGCACTGTTGGGGATTGTGACGTCATCCCGTATGACTATTTAATCGCGTATTTGATTAAAAACTATTTACTATTATCATGTTTTGGGCTGAATGCCAACTGATTGGACCCTTAGGAAATTTTTATTGCTACTTCCTCACTGTTTTGACTTCATATTTGTACTCAGTCATGCTATATTCCACTGTCTTTCACAACTCAGCCATCCTTACTCGCTTTTGATATTTTGAATAACATTTTAGGCTAAGCATCATGTTTTAGTGTTGCCCGAGTGGCTTGTGAGATTCAAACTGAGTGAGGTCGAGGGCATGTGTCGTCAGGATACTTTGGGATCGAGCTGTGGCCTCAGCGGTATTGTGCTGATTCATAATTATAAGGCCGAGGGCCTGAGTGTTATGCCACGAGGTGGTTTGATATGAGGCCGAGAGCCTATTTGATTATGCAGCAAGATGGCTTGTTCTTACACTTGGGTCGTAAGGGGCCCTTCCCGGAGTCTCTACACCCCTAGTGAGCGCGGGTACCCAGTGTGAGATGTGATATAGCCTAGAGGCTGATGATGTTCCATATTATTGTCCGAGGGGCTGATACGAGTGATTGTGAGAAAGCCCGAGGGGCTGACTTGTGTTTCTATCTTTTATCCCTATTTTCATTCGCTCGTTTAAAATGTTATAAGATGTTTTAAAGAGGTTTTTACTGAACTAAGGATTTTTACGAGTTTTTAAAATTTTATTGTGTTATTCTTGTTTACCTGCCTCATTGTTGCATTTTGCTATGTTTTACGAGTTTTCTTATCGCTCAGCTGCCTTTACTTTTATTACTTACTGAGTTGGTGTACTGACATTACTCCTTGCACCCCTAGATTCACGAGTCTCGAGTCACGCTAGCGACGGTTGATTGATTTCCATCAGGCTATTCAATGTTGAATAGGTAGTTGTTCGGCGTTCGCAACTTAGTGCTTCTCCTTCCCATCTTTATTTTTCTAGTACTAGTTTTGTACTTGACTGTGTAGTCTATTCACACTCTTAGACGGATATTTAAATGCTCATGACTAGTGACACCCCGATGTCGGACTGTGTTATTTTCTGCAATTGCTCTATTTCTCTCTTTATTTTGGGATTTATCACTTATTAATGACTTAACTATGAATTATTATAACTATTTAATTAGGTTGGAGGTTTGTGTTGGCTGGCCTTGTTTCACAATAGGCGCCATCACGACTGGGTCCAGTTTAGGGTCGAGACAAGTTGGTATCAGAGCCGAGGTTACATAGGTCTCACGAGTCATGAGCAGGTTTAGTAGAGTCTCATGGATTGGTATGGAGACGTTTGTATTTATCCTCAAGGGGCTGCCAACCTTTAGGAAAACTTCATATTCTTGAATTCTTGTCGTGTGAATTTATTGATTCGAGTACTAAACTTTTGTTATTCTATTTTCTCATAGATGGTGAGGATATGAGCGTTTGGTAAAGATGGACGACCACCAGTACAACCAACTGTGGCCACTAGGGGCTGAGGACGCGGTCGAGGCCGTGGTAGGGCTGAGGTCTAGCCTACACCACAGCAGCACTTGTAGATCTACTAGTCGCCCTAGTTTAGGATTAGTTCTCGATTGTGGATGCTCCAACATCACCAGTTCAGGCATCGGCTGTGTCTATTGTGATCCTAGGCCTTCAGAAGGCCCTGGCACAGATTTTATCAGTATGCACTGGCCTAACTCACGCGATCTCAGCTACTACAATCACAGCTACTTCTCATACTAGGGGAGGTATTAAGACTCCCGATGCTCGCACACCTTAGCAGGTCGTGTAGGGACGTTAGACGTCGGGGGCACATCCAGCCCAGCCGATTACAGCTGCTTAGGACTATGTAACTCCTGCTATGCCATAGGATGAGCACCATCGATTGGAGAGGTTTGGTAAACTTCAACCTCCCACTTTTAGTGGTGCAGAGGATACACATAGTTTCTTGGATAAGGGTTAGAGGATTTTCATACAACGGGTATTCTAGAGACCAGCGAGGTCACATTTACAACCTTTTAGTTTTCTGGAGTCGCCTTCACTTGGTGGGAGGCATATGAGAAGAGTAGGCCCACCAGTGCAGTGCCCCTTACCTGGCAGCAGTTCTCCATTCTCTTTTTGGAGAAGTACGTGCCTCGTTGAGACAAGGAGACATGATTTTGATGCAGTATGATATAATGTTCTCAAACTTAGCTCATCATGCTATTTGGATGGTTGCTACAGATAGAGAAAGAGGATCAGGAGGTTAGTTGATGGCCTCACATATCAACTTTGGATTCTCATGGCCAGGAAGAGGGTGTCTGGTACTACTTTTGAGGATATCGTTGACATTGCTCGTGAGATTGAGTTAGTTCATCGCCAGGAGCGAAAGGAGAGGGGGTCCCAAAAGGCCTCGATGATCTGGTAGTTATGGTGGTGCTCCTTTGAGAGGTTAGTTTCAACACGATAGAGATCGTCCATTCAGACATGCTCAGTCAGCTCGCCCAGGTTATCGTTGGGCGTCATCAAATCATGGTTCTCATAGTTCTCACCAGGGGCATTCATCACTCGGTGCCCTTCCACCCCAAAATTTGTCCCGTGCTCCACTAGTTCACGGTTCTTCTATGCTAGATTCATCTACTAGTTATTCCGGCGTTAGGGGTTCCTTTCAGTTCCTGTCTCCAGCATCCGAGAGTCGATATGAGTATGGAGAGTTGGGTCATATGCGCAGGCAATGTCCTCATCGTCTTGGGGTTCATCTCAGTAGAGGAGTCAGCTATTGGCCTCAACATCAGTTACTTCACCACCACCCACCCACCCAGCTAGGGGTAGAGGTCAGTCAGCTAACAATCACCCTAGAGGGGGAAGTCGATTAGGTGGTGGTCAGACCCATTTCTATGCACTCCTAGCTAGACTCGATGTTATTGCTTCAGACGTTGTGATTACAAGTATTGTCTCTGTCTGCCATAGATATGGTTATGTGTTATTTGATCTCGGTTCCACTTATTCTTATATGTCATCATACTTTTCTCATTATTTGGATCCACCCTGTGAGTCTCTTGTTTCATATGTTTATGTATCTACTCAGGTTGGCGATACTATTGTTGTAGACCGTGTGTACCGGTCATGTGTGGTGACTATTGAGGGTGTAGAGACCCAAGTGGATATTTTGTTTTTACGTACGGTAGACTTCGATGTTATATTAAGCATGGATTTGTTATCTCCGCGTCGTGCAATATTAGACTGTAATGCTGAGACAGTGACATTGGCTATGCCAGGCGTGTCACAGATCGAGTGGTGGGGTTTGACTGATTATGTTCCAGTAGGGTAATTCATTCTTGAAGGCCCAAAGTATGGTTGGGAAGGGTTGTCGTTCTTATGTAGCTTTTGTGAGGAATGTCAATGCAGAGGTTCCCAGGATTGATTTTATTCCAGTTGTGAGGGATTTTACCCACGTGTTTCCTGCAGACCTACAGGGCATGCCATCGAATAAGGATATTGATTTTGGTATTGATCTAGTGTCAGGAACTCATTCTATTTTTATTCCATCTTATCATATGGCACCAGCGGAGTTGAAAAAGTTGAAGGATCAACTTCAGGAACTCTTTGATAAGGGGTTTATTTGGCCTAGTGTATCGCCTTGGGGTGCGTATGTTCTATTTGTGAAGAAGAAGGATGGAACGATAACGATGTGCATTAGATAAAAGCAGTTGAACAAGGTTACAAGTAAGAACAAGTATCATTTGCCTCACATTGATGATTTATTTGACCAGCTTTAAGGAGCGAGAGTTATCACCAGTTGAAGATCAGGGACTCAGATATTCTTAAGATAGCTTTCAAGACTCGATACGGTCATTATGAGTTCTTTGTGATGTCTTTTGGGCTGACCAATACCCAACAATGTTTATGCATTTGATGAACATCATGTTCAGGTCGTATCTCGACTCCTTTGTCATAGTTTTCACTGATGATGTTCTAGTATACTTGCATGGTCAGGAGGAGCACGCAAAGCATTTGAGAGTTATGTTGCAGAGATTGAGATAGGAGAAGCTTTAGGCAAAGTTCTCCACGTGTGAGTTCTGGCTCAGTTCAGTGGCTTTCTTGGGGCACGTGGTGTCCAGTGAGGGTATTCAGGTTAATCCGAAGAAGATAGAGGCAGTTCACAGTTCGCCCAGACCGTCCTCAGCCACATAGATTCATAGCTTTCTTGGTTTGGTAGGTTATTACCGCCGGTTTGTTCAGGTATTTTCATCTATCTCATCACCCTTGACCAAGTTGACTCAAAAAGGTACTCCTTTCATGTGGTTGGATGAGTGTGAGGAGAGCTTTCAGAAGCTCAAGACTATTTTGACCACAGCTCCAGTGTTGGTTTTGCCATCAACTTCAAGTTCATATACCGTGTAGTGTGATGCTTCAGGAGTTGGTATTGGGTATGTGTTGATGCATGAGGGTAGAGTTACTGCTTATGCTTCTCGTCAGTTGAATCCCCGTGAGAAGAACTACCATGTTAATGATTTGGAGTTGGCTGCCATTGTTCATGCGTTGATTGATTTTGGAGGGTCATGGGATCGGTTTCTACCGCTTACAGAGTTTGCTAATAACAATATTTATCAGTCGAGTATTCAGATAGAGGCTTTATATTGGAGACGATGTAGATCTCCAGTTGGTTGGTTTAAGCCGGGAGAGGCTAGGCTTTTGGGTACAAACTTAGTGCATGATGCTTTAGACAAGTTGAAGGTGATTTGGGAGAGGCTTTGTATACCGCAGGCGAGACAAAAGAGTTATGTTGGCAGGAAGGTTCTTGATGTATCTTATATGGTCTGGGAGAATGTGCTACTGAAGTTTTCACCCATGAAGGGTGTTATGAGATTTGGAAAGAAGGGGAAATTGAGTCCCTGGTTCATTGGGCCTTTTGAGGTACTTCAGAGGATTGGGGAGGTGGTTTATTATCTTGCTTTGCCATCCAGCTTGTTGAGTGTGCATCCGATATTTCATGTTTTTATGCTTCGAAATTATATTGGGGATCCGTCTCATGTTCTGGATTTCAGCACGGTTCAGTTAGATGGTGATTTGACTTATGATGTGGAGCAGTGGCTATTTTGGAGCATCAGGTCCAAAAGTTGAGATCAAAGGATATATCTTCAGTGAAAGTGCGGTGGAGAGGTCGGCTTGTGAACGAGGCTACCTGAGAGACCGAGTGGGAGATTCAGAGCAGATATCCACATCTATTTGAGTCTTCAGGTATGTTTCTTGACTTGTTCGAGGAAGACGTTTGTTTTAGAGGGATGATGTAATGATCCGGCTTGTCATTTCATGAGTTACTGCTTCGCTTCCCCCATTTCAGCTTCTTATTATTTTGTTTGGCTGTATTATGTGTTACCAGGTTGGTTGGCTTGGGTTCGGAGAGGTTTTGGTAAGGTTTGAGATACTTAGTCTCTTTTGAGTAAGCTTACGTTAGAAAAATCAACTAGATGTTGGATTATGTGAAAAAGGGCTCAGATGTGAATTCTGATGGTCCAGATAGCTTCAGGAGATGATTTAGGATTTGGGAGCGTGATCGGAATGTGTTTTGGAGGTCCGTAGTTGATTTAGGATTGAATCGGCGAAATTGAAATTTTGGCAGTTTTTTTATTGATAGTTGAAATTTTTATATATCGATCGGAATGGGAATTCAGGAATCGTAGTAGGTCCGTTGTGTCATTTGGGATGTATGTGAAAAATTTCATGTCATTCGGACGTGTTTTTAATAGAATTTTTTATCAAAAGCAGAATTTCGGAAGAATTTTGGAACCTTAGGCTTAAATCCGATGTGATTTGATTGATTCGATGTTGTTTGAGGTGTTTTGAGGATTGGTATAAGTTTGGATGGTTGTGTATGACTTGTTTGTGCTTTTGGTTGTGGGTAAGTAATGATTTTAAATGTTGTAAATGTTGCCTTTGCCTCAAGGTAGCACAACAATAGAGGTAAGTAATGATTGTAAATGTTGTCCTGAGGGTCCGAAACCTCGGATTTCACATTGCTGTGCTACCTTGAGGTGATGGACAAGCTAGATGATGAGCATGGGGTCGTGTAACGTTGTGGATTGTGACTTATTCCGTCTCGTATGACTATTTAACAGCATATTTGATTGAAATGTATTTACTATTATCATGTTTTGGGCTGAATGCCATATTTGAGCCTCATGACAACTGTTTAGACCCTTAGGGGACTTTTATTTTTATTTCCTCACTGTTTGACTTCGTATTTGTACTCAGTCATGCTATATTCCAATGTCTTTCACAACTCAGCCATATTTACTCGCTTTTGATATTTTAAATGATATTTTGCGCTGAGCATCATGTTTTATTGTTGCTCGAGTGGCTTGTGAGATTTTGACTGAGTGAGACCGAGGGCCTGTATCGAGAGGATACTACGGGATCGAGCTGTGTGCCGCAGCGTTATTCTGCTGATTCATAATTATGAGGCCGAGCGTCTGAGTGTTACGCCACGAGGTGGCTTGATATGAGGTCGAGATCCTGTTTGATTATGCCACGAGATGGCTCGTTATTTCTCTTAGGCCGTAAGGGGCCCCTCTTGGAGTCTGTACACCCCAGTAAGCGCGGTACCCAGCATGAGATGTGATATAGCCCGAGGAGCTGATAATGTTCCATGTTATTTTCAGAGGGGCTGATACGAGTAATTATGAGATAGCCCGAGGATATGGTTCTGTTGGTATTTTGCCGGAGGGGCTGACTTGTGTTTCCATCCTTTATCCATGTTTTCATTCACTCGTTTAAACTGTTAAAAGATGTTTTAAAGAGGTTTTTGCTAAACTAAGTAGTTTTTATGAGCTTTTACTATTTTATTGTATTGTTGTGGTTTTACATTGCCTCGTTGTAGCACTTTGCTGTGTTTTATGAGTTTTCTTATTGCACAGCTACCTTTATTTTTACTACTTACTGAGTTAACGTACTTAGATTACTCCCTGCACCATATGTGCAGATCCAGGAGTCTTGAGTCGCGCTAGCGAGTGTTGATTGCTTTCCAGCAGGCTGTTCGAAGTTGACTAGGTAGTTGCTCGGCGTTCCCAGCTCAGTTCTTCTCTTTCCTATCTTTATTTTCCTTGTACTGTGAAGTCTTTTCATACTCTTGGACGGATATTTAGATGCCCATAACTGGTGACACCCCAATTTCGGGCTATGTTGTTTCTCTATTTCACTCTTTATTTTAAGATTTATCACTTATTAATGACTTAAATATGAATTATTATAACTGTTTAATTGGATTGGGAGATTATGTCGGCTGGCCTTGTTTCACGATAAGTGCCATCACAACCGGGTTCGGTTTAGGGTAGTGACATAGGCCCATCGCGACCATACCATGTGACAACCAAAAATTGTTGACCTCCTGAAGAGATCCGCTTTCAATGGCGGAGCATAGTAGATCGAACTGCGGCACCAAATCCACCGTGTCCTGCAACAGGTTGAAATCCGACAGAATTTCGAGTATGAGCGAGGGGCCTTCTGCTCTTACCTCAGTCCTAGTAAAGCCCTCCTCGAACATCCTCACGTCCTGAGGGTCTATGCCAGAGTCGTATTGATAAAATTTAACCATGACGCCTTTCCCCTTCCCATTGGTCGAAGAAGGGGCGCGGTTCTGCCGAGAAGTTGATGGGCCGCCCGAAATAGTAACGGCAGCCTCAGAACTTCTTCCCTCGGCTATAATAACCTCCTGAATGCTCGCAATTAGTGTCGTCTCCATGTCCAGGATGGTACCACCGGCGGTTTCGGGTACATTCAAAACAAGGTCGCCCCTCGGAGGAATTTCGGCTAGAGAAGCCCCTTCCAACACCACCCTTCGTCTCTTCAACGGGGCCTCTCCATTGCCGATGCGGCAATATTCACATGTTGAATGGACTGCAGGGATCAAAGTCTCTGGTTGAGGAGTAACCTCCAAGCATACGGCTTCGGCCGCGGTCCAACGAGCGACCATACTTGATACGCCCTCGCCTGCAATACCTCTTGGTGCAGGCCGTGCAGAGGGAACTCATCCTCACTCCTCTCTGGCCTTTCAATAAGGAGGGATTTGATAATGTAATGGCAAGGTTTAAAAAAACTATTAAGTAGAGAAAAAGCAAAACCACAATGAACCGACTCACTAGTAAGAGGCTTGCGCCAAACTTCTCATGAAAAGGTTCCCACTCATCAATTCCCATTGCATGGGGGAGAATCGCGCTCACCCATTCGCGGATATCGAAAACTAGCGAGGGAGGTAGTCTCTCAGCTAAAAAAAAAAGAAGCAAAAGCAAATATTCAGTGAAGTTGTTAAAGGGAGACGATCGACTAATGTTTTAAGAGAAATTGCACAAAAGTAAACGGAAAGGAAACACGAGCGAAATTCCACGTCTCAGGAAACCCTACTGGGTTCGATACAACGTGTTCTGTTCGGACATAGAAGAAGCTCTCTCAAAAATGGTCATTGGCCTAATCGTCCATCTTCACCACCAAACTCTTGGTTTCTCGATGACGCATATGAATTATCATACCCCGAAGAAGATATGGGGCGAAGAGGTGGAGTATGTTCCCTAGAGAGATTCCTAGGTAAGCCAGCACCGTATACTTGATGAGCATAAGGAAGAGATTGTACTCATGCGGAGAGAGTTGAACCAAGCACACCTTATAGAAGCGGAAGAAATCCACCACCAAGGAAGGAAGGGGAAATATGTACCCAATGATAAAGGAATATGCGTAAAACTCGTAGTCGACCGGGCGGTGTAAATGCACTATATCCTTTTCCGCCAGTACCATTTCAATGTGATCGGGGATCCCTCATTTGGCTTTGAATTCAGTTATCTCCGCAAATTATCTCTCTTTCTTTATTTTTTTACTATTTATTTTTATATCCCATTTTACGATATGTGAGGGATTGTTGGAAAATTATTGATATTTTTTTGAAGAAATAGACTTTATTTCCTAGGAAAATCAAATACATGCACTAATCCATACAAAAAGACCCTCGCTATATAGTTGTACATGCATCCCCAACTATATATTCTACTTCACTAAACAAAAAAAAATGTCTACTCAATTCAAAATCTGTCTAAGGATAGAATTCAGCGTTTGTAGTTTCTTCTCCAAATTTAACCACATTGAACCCCTTTAATGTATATCTGTCTAAGAAAAATTAGTGATATATCAAAAGGTAATGTCCATCTTTGTTTGGAAAATTTTCTCTTTGAAATATTATTTACGTCTACTTATTATTTAGCTAGTTATTTTACAGTTAATAGAGTCAAACTAGCTGTTACTAGCCATTAACTAGCCGTTAGAGCAACACACACACACACACACACACACCTATACAGCTTCTTCCTCCTACACACTGGGTTTCTTTGTAGAATTTTCTGTTAATTCTGTTCCCAGTTTAATAACTAGAAGATCTTGTTGAATTATGGGGGATACGCCTAATTTTATATATCATTGTGAGGGCGAAATATCTTTAAGGACAGTATTCATGATATGACTCAAGCTAATTTTTATTCTCTATTATCCAATATTTTTCCAATAATAACATCATGAGCTTAGCTAGTATGATTACCCGAACCACTTAAAATAACTAATGGACATTCGGCATGCCAAAAGCCAAAGCTCACCAAGCATATATAAACAGTCCAGAAGTCCATCCATCAACTTAATATCTGTGACATGGTGAATGGAGAGCATACGTTCCTGAAATTTAATAGGATATATCAGCTCACAATATTATCAACTAGACATGGTTTAGAATTTATGATATGGTAAAAAGATGAGTAAGGTTGAAGTTTAAAATTTATTAAGCACCTTGTCTGGAAATAGTTAAGTGAGGTTCCCTTACATAAACTGTATGGGTCAAAATATGACCTCACGCAAACGCAAATTATCGTTAGAAGGAATGATAAGGGGTCAGCTAAGCCGTGGTCGTACCCACAAGGTGTAATAATAACGATTACCTTGGCCATTTCCGAGATCGAGCTAATCAAAAAGCTTGTATGGCAAAGTAAATGTCGTGATACTTGAGGGAGACGACGTGAAGTACAATCAAGGGATGGAGGCATTCTGGTTAAGAACCGTTGGACAAAAAAGAATATTGGTACTATATAGGAGGTAAGAAGACAAAAAAAAGGGAATTTCCTCTCCTAGAGAGAGAAGAGGCAAAGAAAACCAAGAAAAGGTTTAGATAGCGAATACAAGTCTCTGTAATCGTGATTATTGAATCAACGAAGATAGATCTCGTTACTGTCGATATCATCCCTTTTTTCGTCTTTACACCACATTACGGGATAATATGCCAAGAGTGTAAGCCTATCATCTATATTTGATGTCTTATATGATCCTGAACATTTACAAGCTTGATTATATCTTATTCTCCTAATCGATGTGCTTAGATCTAGAGTTAATTATCTTTGACCAAGATTTATCCTCTATTTTCTTCATTAATTAGTTTAGCAAAAGACTTAATACTTTTTGGTCAAACATAAACAAAATGGCCAACAAAAGAAAACAAAAATTTCCACAGTTTATTTTACAATAGATATACATTTAGGTAGAACTCTTCTTGGGAAAAATTTCAAAAATAGCCAAATTTACAAGTAGTCATTCAAAAATAGCTACAGTTCTAAAATTCATCGAAATTTAGTCACTTTTTATGTAAATATAAAATCTGAATAAAATACTATTTAAAATCTAAAAAACACTATCATAATATCCTAGAATTCCTCCAATATATTATGCTTGACCTCTCCTCAAGCTACTCATTGAAATCTTAAAAGGAATTTTAGCCCACATTGTAATGTGACCACCTTGGTCCCCTTAACAATATGGCGCGTACATAAGTTGGGTCACTTTTCGGTCCAGAAAGTAAGAAGGACCATTTTGTTGTCGCAATGCTAATTACTAATTTTCTCGTTTAAATAATATTGTATAGGTGCTGGCAAAATAATAGTCCAAGTTTTATATATACATAATAGTATACAAAAACTATAAATTTATATAATTCTGTGGCTACGAATATAAATAGTTTGGACATCGAGCTAAAAGTGTTCTTTGCCCTAGTTTATTTCTTTTTTCCCCTTCCCAATATCACAATTAAGTTTATGAGATCTTTTTGTACAATTTAAACAATAAAATTAAAAAAGAAGTAGAAGTGTGTTAGCACAAACCTATATCTATTGTTTTTCACAATTTGTATTCTAAATTTGTTATTTTCTTGCACAACAATTAGAATACACATTCTTTAGATTTAACTCTTTTGTTTAAAATAGCAAACGTTCCATTCTTACTCGATGATGTCGTTTCTTCCCTTCAAATCCTTTTATTCTTATACTTAAAAAAATGCTTAATTTGTATATTATTTATCATAACCGAATTGAAAATAAACACTCGATTAATTTGAATTTACATCCGGATAGATTATTAAGAAAAATAAAATATTTTTTTCCGAAATTTTTTAATTTTTAAAACGCGAATTATTAATGTGTCATAAAATCAATAAAACGTCCTAGCTCGAATTGAAATTACTATCTTAACCTCCCCAAGCTTTTATTTACTTGGATTTACGTCGTACATATTTTCATTAAGGAGGATAAAATACTTCTTACCGAGAGATTCCCTATACTAGAACTCGAACTATCAAGTAGCATAGAATCCTTAAATTGCAAATTGGAAAGCTCATACCATGCTTTACGACTTTGATATGCGCTAATACAAAAACACTCCCATACCAAAGTCGACGACGTTTTAATGCTTAGGTGGAAAAAATAAATAAACCGAGAGAAAAAAAGAAAGAAAAAGAAAGAAAACAAAAGGTATGACAAAAAAGAAAAATAGAAAAGGAAAAATATCCAAACGAAGGAGAAACACTGAGGAGAAGTCTGGGCGTTTGCGCATCTTTCATCAGCAGCCACAAACAAGAAATAGAGAAAAAGAATTAAGAGAGTGTTGAAAATTACAAATAGTAGAGAAAATACACTCTCTAAGTAATTGATTTTCTTTTGCTTTGTACCTACAAAAGAGTTGCAATTTTGGCAGTACCCGTTTGGCTCTAAAAAATGGCAGTAAGAACACCCATAACAGGGATAAGCATGGCTTCAGCACCCTCTATTTCGTCTTATAATAGGGTTATTGTTGTAAAATCACAGCCTTTCAGAGCTTCTTTCTTTGGTCAAGGAGGTAAACTTTCTTGCTTTCTGTAAAATTTGCTATACTGGGTTTTCTTTAATTTGCTCTATTTTTGCTTAAATTATCTGAGTGTAGGATTCTATCTTCAAAAGATCAGAACTTTATGTTCAATTGTTTAGTGGGGTTTCTTTAATTTGCTCTATTAATGCTCAAATTATCTGAATGTGGGATTATATTAAAAAGCTCAGAACTTTATGTTTAATTGCTTAGTGGGGTTTGTTTAATTTGCTCTATTGATGCTGGAAACGGTATATAAGTGTGAGATTAAATCTTGAGAAGATTAGAACTTTATGTTGAATTGTTTAGTGGGTGTTGCATTCTTGGTTCTTCTCTTAATATTGTACAGACCCTTTTCAGTTTTTATACTTTTGGTTACTGTAGTTTTGCCTATTTTTAGAAGATGTGGAGGTTGAGAATAAAGGTAAAGTGTTTAGGTAGCCGAGCATTGTCCTTGTTTGTAACAGTAGCTTTAGTACATTACTTGGTGTCAATTGTGTATTTTGGTATCTCTAGACTTCTGTTATAACTTGATGTTGCTTTTGTTTCGAGGTCCTGATTGCATTACTTGGTGTTAGTTCTGTATTTTCTCTTCGGTTTTCCGATTGGTTTTCTCGTTGTTGCCCCTCCCTTTTAGCTGTCCTGAACCAAGGGTCTCCCGGAAACAACCTCTCTGTCTTTCTAAAGGTAGGGATAAGGTCTGCGTACACACTACCCTATCCTTCCCAGACCCCACTTGTAGGATTGCACTGGGTTTTTTGTTGTTGTAAGTAATGTCAAACTGTGGCATTTATCAATTCACTTAATGTAAAAATGCAGCCTTTTGTTTTATTTGATATCTTTACTTCTTCTATGTCTGATTTGATTAGAATTTGTGAACCAGTTCTCTTAATAAGTTGTAGACCGTTAGAAACTGGTTGATGAAGTACTTCTATTTTGTCCTGTTTTAAAATGCTTTGCGGTTGAGTATTCATGCATCACCTAATGGATAGTGCATTGGAATTATCAACATTAAAGTTAATATTTTGAATGTGCATGGATGCATTTTTCATCTTTGAGTAGGACAATGTAGAACTGTAGATATAGACATAGACCTTTTAGGTGCTTTTTAAAGTTATTGTACTGGTGTTTGGATTTGTATGTAGAAAGGAAACTCAGGTTAATTAAGACATCGCAAATAGATAGTGTAGAACGGATTTGTGATGTAAATGTGTTGAACTTGCCGAAAGGTAATAAAAAACGGAAGAAAATGATGTTCCACCTCAAACCCCGTGTACACCAATTCCATGAATTTCTCATAGCCAAATGTCTTCTGGGTTTCTGCTAAACTTGCCAACTCTTATGTTCCTTTTATATACCAGTATAAGTGAGGTGAAGTGCACAACTTGAGCTTCAGGCTTAAGCATGCCCCAAGCGAGGTTTAACAAGATATCCCTTTATATTCCATTCCACTTGGCTCTGGTCCAGTTCATTGCAACACCAAATATTTTGTCTTTCTGAATCAATGATTCTTTATAACTAGATGTTTCCTAACCAGTTCCTATACGGATATAGAAGTCTTTATCTAGACCAATTAGACCTAGAGTGTAAGTGTAACGACAAAAACTAACATTTAAACCTAGCTAGTTGATATTGCATATATGGATTGTTTTTGCTTCCGTAGTGTTTTGTTCTTAGATACATTTGCATTTATTCAGTTTGGAGTAAAAGTCTTCTGTGACAAAATTTCTCTCTCGAGATTCTAGGTTTACCTTGTCCTTTTTAGCACTTTCAGTCGTCATCGTGTCAGACTTAAAGGCGGGTGCATTTGGAGGTCTACGTAGGGCATGGTGAAATTATCAAGTGTACAGGCTTGAGGTGAAAGCTATCTTCAAAGAGTAAAAAAAATGAACGTCATTTTGCTAAGAGGCTTCGTACTTTTAATATAGTATAGTTCATATAGGAAAAGTGGAGGTGAAGAAGGCGGCGTTCGCTAGGTTGGCAGGGAGCACAAGCGAGGAGGAACGGAGAGCGAACAGGGTGATCTACAAGGAGGCGAGAAAAGAAGCAAAGATGGCAGTCACGGAAGCTAAAAACGCGGCGTTCGGTCGCATGTATGAGGAACTAGGGGAGAGAGGCGGGGATAAGAAGTTATTCCGGTTAGCTAAAGCAAGGGAAAGGAAGGCACGTGATCTTGACCAAGTTAGGTGTATCAAGGGCGAGGATGGTAGAGTTCTGATGGGGGAATCTCAAATCAAACAGAGGTGGCAGGCGTACTTTGGGGACCTACTTAACGAGGAGGGGGATCGTAGCATAGAGTTAGGGGAGTTGGGGCATTCAGAGCAACATAGAGACCTTGGGTACTGCATGCGCATTAGGGTGGAGGAGGTCATGGGAGCTTTGCGTAGGATGAGTAGGGGTCGAGCGAGATCCCGGTGGAGTTCTGGAAGTGCATGGGTAAGTCAGGAGGGGAGTGGCTCTCTAGGTTGTTCAATGCGATCTTCAGGACCAAAAGGATGCCGGATGAGTGGAGGTGGAGTACAGTGGTGCCCTTGTACAAGAACAAAGGGGACATCCAGTGCTGCAACAACTATAGGGGTATCAAATTAATAAGTCACACGATGAAGGTTTGGGAGAGGGTGATTGAGGCGCGGGTGAGGGAGGCGACATCTATATCTGGGAACCAGTTCGGTTTCATGCCGGGCCGCTCCACCACAGAGGCTATCCACCTAGTCAGGCGGCTGGCGGAGCAATTCAGGGATAAGAAGAAGGACCTTCACATGGTGCTTATCGACTTGGAGAAGGCGTATGACAAGGTCCCAAGGGAGGTGCTATGGAGGTGCTTGGAGGCGAAGAGCGTGCCGGAAGCCTATATCAGAGTAATCAAGGACATGTACAATGGAGCTAAGACTAGGGTTAGGACTGTGGGTGGCGAATCAGACCATTTTACTGTGGTTATGGGGCTCCATCAAGGATCGGCGCTGAGCCCCCTCTTGTTTGCCTTAGTGATAGATGCTCTAACCCGACATATTCAAGGGGATGTGCCTTGGTGTATGCTTTTTGCTGATGATATAGTATTGATAGACGAGACGAGGGTCGGTGTTAGTGAGAGGTTAGAGGTATGGAGACAGACTCTCGAGTCTAAAGGTTTCAAAATAAGCAGATCTAAGACAGAATACCTGGAGTGCAAGTTTGGCGCCGAGCCGAGCGAGGTAGGCAGGGACGTGATGATTGGTTCTCAGGCCATCGCCAAGAGGGACAGTGTCCGATATCTTGGATCTGTGATTCAGGGGGACGGAGAGATTGACGGGGACGTCACTCATCGTATAGGAGCGGGGTGGTCAAAGTGGAGGCTTGCATCAGGGGTCCTGTGTGACAAGAAAATTCCACACAAACTCAAGGGGAAATTCTATAGAGCCGTGGTTAGACCTTCGATGTTGTATGGGGCGGAGTGCTGGCGCGTGAAGAACTCTCATGTTCAGAGAATGAAGGTTGCGGAGATGAGGATGCTTAGGTGGATGTGTGGGCACACCAGGCTAGATAAGATTAAGAATGAAGTTATTCGTGAGAAGGTAGGGGTGGCCCCGGTGGATGAGAAGATGCGAGAGGCTGAGGTGGTTCGGGCATGTATGGAGGAGGGGTCCCGATGCCCCGGTGAGGAGCTGCGAGCGGCTGGAGATTGTTGGCGGTCGGCGAGGTAGAGGGAGGCCTAAGAAGCATTGGGGAGAGCTGATTAGGCAGGACATGACTAGGATGCAGGTTTCGGAGGATATGACCCGTGATAGGAGAGTCTGGAGGTCTAGAATCAGGGTTGTGGTTAGGGGCTCCTAGAGTTCTTCGTACGCCTCATCCGGGGTTGGGTGTGGGTCAGCAGGGTTACCCATAGATGATTTGTGTTTTAGCTTATGTCCCCCCTATGGTTGTTAGTTATGGTAGTTACTGTATGATATTATTGCGTGCGATTATATTTATGTTTCTTATGTTTAGATAATTATCTACGCTATTTCTGCGGGAGTTACTAATGCTCTATTGTTTTTGTTTTTGTCTTTGTTTTTGTTTTACTGTTGTTTTTCCTTTTATCCTATGCGCCGAGGGTCGATTGGAAACAGCCTCTCTGCCCTTTCGGGTAGGGGTAAGGCTCGTCTACATATTACCCTCCCCAGACCCCACCTGGTGGGAGTATACTGGGTAGTTGTTGTTGTTCATTGTCAAGCATTCTCATTAAGTCCCATAGATGACCTTTTTTGAGATTTTTTGAGATTGTTTACCAACCTTTGAACCCGTGACCTCGTAGTTTGGAGAGAACTTCCCAACCACTTTCAATATAGTATAGATGACTTTATACTTGTGTCACTCCTTGCAGATGTTAGCATTGTCACCTTCAACTTGCTATCTCATAAGTTGCCTAATTATTTTTGCGCTTTTGGCATTCTTTGAGACTGCCAGAACAGCTAGTGCTATAGTCCCTTCTATGCGTGTTTTTGCTTATGCTATCATAATGCTGAGCTTATGCATAAGAAACTTGGGCTATTATTCATACGTACATGTAGCTCCCTGTTTCTTGTGTAAAATAGAAGAAAATTGATTTGTAGTTGATGTGCGATTGTTTTAACATGATCTCATCATTGCTGAAGAGTAATTAATGTGTTGGTCAATTTCCTTCTTCAAATTGTCTTACCTCAGACGCATAATTGCTTCTGTTGGTTAAGATTTGTCCAGCCTTTTAGCTGATTGATGAAAAACGTTATGCTTATTCTACGTAAGGGTTGGCTCAATTTGAACCATGTCAAAGCTATGTGCCCTTTATAAATAAAACAGCAAGTTGGCATAGCAAGTACTATCAAAGCTTTGTGAACATAGAAGGTGGACATTTAAAATTATATATATTACTCCCTCCGGTCCACAATAAGTGACCAATTTGCTTTTGGGTATACCCATACTAAAATCTAGACAAAAATAGTTAGTGTGACTAAATTACCCTTAATTAAATTGTTGCAGCATAATTTAATGCGAGGAGTAAAAGACTTTTAGGGATACATACATAAGGGTAATTTTGGAAAACAAATTTACTTTTGTCTTGATTATATAAATGAACACTTATTTTGGACCAAAATAAAAAAGCAAATTGGTCACTTATTGTGGACCGGAGGGAGTACCAATTATACATAAATTGGAAGGATTAAATGTATAAGGTTTTTATCGTACACTACTTAGGTATATAACAAAGTGCAAGTTTTCATTTTCAACATGTTCAGGTCATAGATCAAGGTATGCCTTTTTTGGTTAGAAAAGCAGAATATGCTGCTGCTTATGTCGGGGACTAATTGGTGTTTCCTCAGTTTTAACTTCTTTTATTACTCAGCTTGACATACCTCCTCCGTGTCGTATTTTTCTCACCCCACCCCCAAATCTCCAATCCTTCCCAAGCATTAGCTTTGCTGACGCACTCTATTCACTTGCACTTGGAGCTGTAAAACTTGCAGGGCTACAACTTACTCATTCTAATAGATCCAGATGTAACAGTCATGGTGGTGGTGCCCTTGGAGCTCGTATGAATCTATTTGATCGATTTGCTAGAGTTGTCAAGGTTATTTGGTCCATGATGTTTGTCATTCATTTGTCACATCGCCTCTCCTACCACTTGTTCTCAACTCTGATTATTTTTTCTTTTGTGTTGTATAGTCATATGCAAATGCACTTATAAGCACCTTTGAAGATCCAGAGAAGATCTTGGAACAAACTGTGCTCGAAATGAATAACGATTTGATAAAGATGAGACAAGCTACAGCACAGGTATGCTCTTAGTGAGTACCTTTTTATGTCCTTTTCTTTTAACACTGTTGCCTATTGCGATTGAGATTCCACAGTTAAGGAAGTGAAAAAAATCAATGTTTTGCTTTTTTCAAAGGTATTGGCTTCACAAAAGCAGTTGGAAAACAAGTATAAAGCTGCACAACAAGTGTCTGAAGATTGGTAAGAGCTAGAGAACCTTAACAGGTTCTGTTTGTAATAGCTAAGGTTTAATTTTGCTTCAATCATAGGTATCGTAGAGCCCAACTTGCTCTTGGAAAAGGGGATGAAGACCTTGCTCGTGAAGCTCTTAAAAGAAGAAAAGCTTATGCTGTAAGGCCATTTTCTGTTGGAAAATTGGAAAAGTTCATTTATTATGTAGTGTTTGATATGGAATTCTAATGGAGTTGGAAGTTATCTTATCTATCAGGTTATTGGAATTTGTGCTGTGGCCTTCCCTTTAATTTTTAGTTTTATTGCTACTTTTATATCTAGTTGCCCTCAATCTCATATAAGAATAGAGCAAGAGTAGACCGAGGGATTTGGTTTGATGAGTGAGATTCTTGTGCGACATGGCTTATATAATTACTGATGAAAGGCTGAGTGAAGGACTTTCTTTTTATCCCTTAGATCTCATATAAGAACTTTCCACTTGAACATTTCCTAATTAAGCAGAAAGAATGTTAATACTACTTGAATCTGCCTGTGTATCATGATTATATTCCTACCTAAAATTTTCAAAAGATAATTCTTACTGAAACTGTAGGAATTAGAAAATTTGATAGAAGTGCATCAAGAAGTTGGAAGTTTTTCTACCATAGGGTCAAGCGGCAAGAATTAGGATAGACAACTCAAGGTAATTGCTCAAAAGGGTTGGTCTCTGTGATGTAATAGATTTGGCGGACTACTCTAGCGCTGAAATATCGCGCATGTCTGTTTTCCCTTTTATACATCACATATAACATTAGATCCGTCAGCATATTTATGACAGGTAAAAAGAAAAGAAAAAAAAGTGCAGCAACAATGAAATTATATCTTTAATAGTAACCTCAAAACCGTAACCACATTTGTGTGTTTACTCGTTGACATTATTATTTTCACCCTCGGCGGTGGCGAAGCTAGGAAATTCAATAAGGGTGTTCAAATTTTGTACACCCTATGCCAATGGGCTATGCAAGGGTGTTCAATCTATTTTTAAACAATAACAAGTAATATTTTACTATATACGTGGTATAATTTTTCGGCGACCACCCTTGAGCCGACATAGCTTAGCCCCTGACCCTCAGAGTTATGGTTTCAACAACAATGAGATTATGATTTCACTCTTAACAGAAATCATGGATTATTGATTGATGTAATGTTGGTTCTTGTCATGGTTTTCCATGGTATAATTTATGTCTAATGTATCGGCTAACTTCTAGTGGAATCTGGGTGGAGATTGATACAACTCACTTTTGATATTTTTGATAAGTAAGCAACTATATAATTTAATTATGATTGTCATCCATGACTTTCTTATCTAGTTATGCAACATGGAAGCTGGTTTAAACTCCAAACGTTCAGGAGTCTTATGGGGTCATTTTCTTTTCTGTCTCTTATTAGATACTCTTTTGAGCTAGAGATGTCAAAGCCGATGACTGAATAAACAACTAGTATATTTTAGCATTAAGTTTCCTGTTTTCAAGAATAAAAGAAAAAAGAAAGGAAGATTTGAATAATGGAAAAAGGGGCAGGGGTAGGGTGTCTAGTGAACTTGCAGAGGTTTGTGCCAAGAACGCCACGTGCCATCATTTTCTTGATTGGCTTACGGGGTGTCTGTTTGACAGGATAATGAAGTGACATGAACATCATAGCTATCAAGTCTCGAGTTTGTATCAACTCAAGTTTAAATTGTGCAGGATAATGCAAGTGCCTTGAAGGCTCAACTTGATCAGCAAAAGGGTGTGGTTGAAAATCTGGTCAGCAATACACGGGTATGTTCCTAAACTTTTCTTTTATCTGGAGTGCTTGTTATTCTAAAGTTTTGCTTTTTTATCAAAATGCTAAGCTAGATATTGATGCGTCAATTACTCATCATTGGTGTGTATATTTACATGTTTTCCAGTTAATAAAAAAGTTTTGTTGTCTCCTTATTGTTTGGGAAATAGTTTGTAGGTTTCATATAGCAACATTACCAATCTGGTTTAACTCTGTTTTTCCTTGATTGGTGGTCTAACTCTATTTGTTAAAAATGAACCGGAGATTTGTCTTTGACTGTTATAATCTCTCATCTGACAGCTGTTGGAGAGCAAGATCCAGGAAGCAAAATCGAAGAAGGACACTCTGAAAGCACGTGCTCAGTCAGCAAAGTCAGTTCTTGCCTTTTCATTATTTCATGTTTATCTTGAATTATAGTATCCATGCTCACGTTTTGCGTATACCTCTTGTATATGGGGTGTTTCCCCAACTCATCAATAAAACTCTTACTTCATAAGAAATATGCATGGCTCATAAAAATGTCACACTTCTATAATTTATTTCTTCTGAAGAAAATGACAGTGAGGTTTGTCATTTAGGACCGCAACCAAAGTAAGCGAGATGCTGGGAAATGTAAATACAAGCAGTGCCCTTTCAGCCTTTGAAAGAATGGAAGAAAAAGGTTCTGACTACACTTTTCCTGCCCTATCCTTCCCTCCTTTCTTCTTTTGTTTCCAATTTCAGATGCTTCCTTTGGTTTTACTTTACGTATTTCTCATCCTATAATAATAGCTCTAGAGGTTGACTTTCTGCCTGCCCTAATACAAAACAATGAGACTGAGCTTTGATCATATAAGCCTCTTAAATATGACCTTTAGTCTTCTCCTTAGCGTCTCAAGTACTTTATTTGTATGTCAATCAAAATGAAGGGTCTCATATGTGTTTTGTCTGAGAATTTATTCACTGAATACAGGCTTTTGCAAATCATGATACTACCAAGTGGAATATCGGGTACCTTAAAGCCTCTAAACTATGTGCTGCTAACATTGGTTGGTTAGCCGCGGAGAATCATATATCTGCATCCTTTTTTAAAAGGAATAACTTTGTTATTGTTGTTTGAACTATTCTGGAGCACTTTCGTCTAAGTTTTACTTTTGATCAGAAGAATATAACCTTCAGTAAAACTGTCAAGGCACTGATTTAAACGATTTGTATCTTTTTTACATTCTCTCCTTGGCATCTGATGTTTGACAGACAAGATGTGTATTATTTGTTATGATGTCTTTAAAAGAGACTCGCACAAGATTGTCTTAGCCAATTTATATAGCTCGTCATCTTCATTTGAAAATTTTCGGTTTCATGTGCTGAAAGCTTGAAAATTAGAATGGGACCATCTCAAATCTTATTGCCGTTGTATCAGTTTAGCTGGGTAACAAGGTGATATTTCCACTTACTGTGATTGTGGCATGTTGAAATCATCTGCTACCGGGTATTGGGACTAAAAATCGTTTATCCTGTACATAATTTAGATGAAACTGTAGTCACCTCTGCTCGTCATGTGATAAATTATATATTTCAAGTGCTTAAATGACTGACTAACTTTTTCTTTATTTTCTATAGTTTTGACGATGGAGTCGCAAGCTGATGCTCTTAATCAATTAACCAGCGATGAGCTTGAAGGAAAGGTATTGTAATATTCAAAAGTGATCCTAATGTTAATAGCCTTAGTTTGCATTTGCACCTCTTGCGTAACACAGCTATTTGGTGAAAAATAGGCTTCTTTATGTATTAATTTCTTGTGACGACGAAACGCCAAAAAAGAGTAACATGCTGGTGCTGCAAACACAAAGTTTTAGTTTTCATTATGCAAAGCCTTAGAGAAGCTAGTGCTCCTTTGGAGGATTATATAATTTATTATCCTAATCATCATTGTACTACTGACAGTTTGCAATGCTGGAAACCTCTTCCGTCGATGATGATCTTGCCAGCTTAAAAAAAGAATTGACTGGCAGCTCAAAGGTACTTTCTACTTAATCTACCCGCATATAGAAATGAATATTTTGGACGTGTCTTCTTTCTTTATTGAAAGCACGACTTTGTGGAAGTATGGGCACCTGTAGGACAGATTAGTCTTCATTCTAAATTACAGTATGCTTGATTAAGTATGCTAAACTAGAGGCAGAGCTAAGATATCAAGCTTGTGGGTTCGTGATTGTAGTCATTTAAGTTACTGGGTTCTACATTAATAAATTGTATATATTCAATGAATTTTTTAGGACAAATACAAATTTTGAACCAAAGGTACTAGGTTCAGCAGAAACCACAGCCAGCACTCTGGTTCCATCGGTGTGCTAAACCATACCAAGCATGGGAAGCAGGGTTCAGGCATAAAAGAAGATTCTCATGAATGTGGACCAAGAGTTAAAAGGATGGTTTGCGCCTTTATTCAATCAGGTAGTATAGCTTCTTTTTAATAGGCACTCAGTGGACTCAGAGTAGGTATAAACAAAATGGTTCCTACATAAAATCCACGGAACCAAAAAAATCCAAAAACTCAATTAAATGATATAAATTAGATAATTTGCTCCAGCAAAACAGATTTTGAAGACACTCTTGGGGTTGTACCTTGCATCGCAATATCTAAGCCACATGTTATCGATCTGATGACTGGAGCAAGAAGAATATGTATCTCTTTTTACTGGGGAAAAGACGAACCTAGAGCATATGAGGTGACGGAGTATTTGAGGACGTATAATCTGCTTTCTTGTTATTTGATAGTCAAGGTATACAAAAATAATGTACAAAACATGATCTGTTTGCTTGTTTATGTGGTATTTCCTTCAAAATCTCCAGTATGAAGTTTTCCTTTTATTGTCTTAGCAGAAAGGGGAGCTTCCACCAGGTAGAACGACAGTTGCCAGTTCAAGCTCAACATTGCAATTTCAAGATTCAGAGATTGAGAAAGAATTGAATGAATTAAGAAGGCGGGCAAATGATATCTAGAGATCATATTTGATGTTCCACCATGTCCACATATCGTCTTCCTAACCCTTTTTTTACTCGAAGAATGTGTTCTTGGTTTCCAGAGAAGTTGCCTTATCGATAAAGGCAAACGAATATGGAAGTGAAAAATGGAAAGTATATTGAGATATATCGATACGTCTTTCATATTATTGACCTACATTGTGGCAATATAGTGTAAGCTAGACTTGACTTCAATTTTGTATATTGTCACCCAAATATTTCAGGAGCATAGTTGTTTTTGTTGCATTGTAGATTTGAAACTTCGACTAGAATGCAGGTTTTCGAGGACATGACCCTTGATAGGGGAGTCTGGAGGTCTAGAATCAGGGTTGTAGGCTAGGGGCTCATAGAGTTCTTCGTACGCCTCACCCGGGGTTGGGTGTGGGATAGCAGGGTCACCCATAGATGATTAGTGTTTTAGCTTATGTCCCCTTATGGTTGTTAATATGGTAGTTACGGTTTGTTATTATTGCATGCGACTGTATTTATGTTTCTTATGTTTACATAGTTATTTACGTTATTTCTGCGGGATTTACTAATGCTTTATTGTTTTGTTTTGTCTTGTTTTTGTTTCTAATTTTATCTTTGTTTTTGTTTTTGTTTTAATGCAGCTTTTCATTTTATCCTATGCGCCGAGGGTCGAATGGAAACAGCCTCTCTACCCTTTCGGGTAGGGGTAAGGCTCGTCTACATATTACCCTTCCCAGACCCCACCTGGTGGGAATATACTGGGTAGTTGTTGTTGTTGTAGTAGATTTGAAACTTCCATAGTGCTGGTTTTGCATGTTATCTAATAAATTCCCATGTTCTTTGTGAGAATGCCGTAAGTTTTTCTGATTTTTGAAAAAAAATAAAGCTTTTTTTGCACAAGGGCTAACACTACAATTCCGGGATAATTAATCTCAGGATTAATTATACTGTGATTTTATCTTAACCAAACTTTGTATAAATTCATATCAAATTTAATCTTGCAATTAATTATCCTTTATCTTTCGTACCAAACAAGCCTTAAAAAGGAACTAGAATGGTGTTATGCAGCAAAAATTAATTTGCTGAGAATTTTGTATAGTTCTTTTATGCTCTTAAAGAATAAGGTAGGGTTGATCGCTGAACGACAGACTATTTCTTACTTCTGAGGACGAAAGTAATATGAAGTATATTAGAGATTGTGAACTATGGGTGACCAACGGGTGGGCCGGGCCGGGTCCGGGTCCAAATTTTATGACCCGTCCGGGTCCGGGCCGGTCCGGTCCGGGTTCAATTGGGGGCGGGTTGCAATTGGGCTGGGTTGATCCGGGCCGGGCCGGGTTTATCTTTTTTTTTTTTTGAATTATGTATAGTATAAATATTAAGTTATATTAATACTTTGTAATAATTGAATGAACACAACAAAAGATGGGGAAAAAATTGCACTTATTGCAAGTGCTACTTTATTTCTTAAATTCAAAATTTCAAACTGAAAAACTAAAATGTATCATAATTAGTTTACAATTTACATCAAATGGCTTGCATTGCAATAGCAAGTTCTTCCATATTAATATGAACCTCTGGACCTTCTTCTGGAGTGTTAAATTCGGATGGGTTTCCGTGCGTTAATATATCTCCAAGTTCTTCGTCTTCCGGGCTATCAATATCTTCCTTTCCTTGATTTCTTCGTTCAGATCTTATCCAATCTCTTAGACACACTAAGACTTCCAAAGCATTGCTTCCCAATGAGTGCCGCGTGTCTCCAAGTTGTTGTCTTGCTTGGCTAAATGCACTCTCGGATGCAACAGTGGAAATTGGGACATTCAGGACATCCCGCGCCATAGCGTAAAGAACGGGAAATTGCTTTGAATTTTCCTGCCACCAGCCTAACGGTGAAAATTCCTTGGTGCGAGGCTCCTTTTGCTTCTGCAAGTAAAATTGCAGTTCATCTATATTCCTACTACTACTTTGAGTGTTAGAAAAAGTTGAAAAAATATTAAAACTATCAAAGCCTTCATCATCATCTCCGACTACATTAGAAGTGCTACATTGCATAGTGGGATTTGCAGCAGTTGAAGCACGAGCATTATCACATTGAGTTGCATAATAAGTATATAGATATTGTAAATGTTCATTTAGTTGGTTCATAGATTCATACAAATTTGGGCTTTCAGTGGGCCCAATCTCCATATAATTGTATAAAGCATTCATTAATTGTTGACAATCAGACATTTTAATTGAAGGATTTAAAACTGCACCAATTAAGTAAACAGGAGGAATTGGAAAGAAATATTTTTTAAATTTTGCTTGCATACTTGCAACAGCATCCGTATATCTATCTTTCTTCTTAAATTCAAATAGTAGCAAAGAAATTTCAGCTATATGTACTAAAGCCAAAGTAATAGTTGGGTAATATGCCTCAGAAAACACAACAGTAGCAATATAAAATTTATGTAAAAATTTAATCACATCACTAATGACCTCCCAGGTATCACCGGTTAACATACGCCTAGGATCAGTACAATGTGCATTAGCAACTTCTGTTATTGGAAATCTATATTTGTAGCAACATTTTAAAAATATATACGTATAATTCCATCTAGTAACTACTTCGTCGGGCATGAATCTAGGTGTAAGGTTATATTGCATACACTTGTTCTTAAATTCTCTTATTCTAGATTGTCTATTATTTCCCTGAATTACTCCAACAGCTCTTCTAACTAGAGTAATCTCAGTTGAAAATAAATCGAGCCCACTTTTAACAATTAAATTGTAAACATGACATGCACATCTAACATGAAAAATATCATCAAGAGGTGGATGTAAATTCAATTTTAAAATTGAAACTGCAGCATTGTTGTTTGAAGCATTATCAAAAGACATACACAAAACTTTTTGGTTTAGATTATAAAATTCGACAACTTCAACAATTGTACTACTAATAAATGTTGCAGTATGACTCTGATCTTCATCATATTTAAAAGCAATAATACGTTTTTGCATACAAGTATTGTCATCTATCCAATGACATGTAATTGTTAAATAATCATTTCCATTTACAGCATGGCCAATATCAGAAGTTAGACATACTCTAGAAGGAAGGTGACTAAACAAATAACGTATGTATGTTTGATATTGGCCGTGAAGTCTAAAGATGTCAGATCTACAGGTACTTCTAGGGATACCTTTAAACATAGGGTTGTATATCCTTTGAATATACGTAACAAGATAAGAGGAAGAAGCAAAAGAAAAAGGTAGACAACCCAAAGCGATCATTTTCGCTAATTCCTCTCGATCCCTCATTTTATCATATTTTAGGAGACCTGCAGTAGTAGGGTTACCGGTTGTTTGACTTCCATCCCCATTAACCCCCCATTCTATAGGATGATAATTTTGCATATGTCTAATTAGTGTGCCAGTCCCCCCTAAATTACCTCCGGTCAAATGTTTAAACGTTTCGTTACAAAGTCTGCACTTAACTCTATCACTATCTTCTATCTCATCAAAAAATTTCCAAACAGGACTTCTTTTTCTACGATTAGATTTAGAAGTTGGAGCGACTGGTGGTCTTCTACCCCTTGTTGCACTAGCAACTCCAACTCCAATACTACCAACATTTGCACTAGTAGGTGTAGGTGGTATCTCATCTTCTATTCCAATTTCGTTATCTTCTATTCCGAAATCTTGGTGTAATTGTTCATAATCAATATTTACATCTTGCAAATTAGGCGATGATTCAGAAACATGTGTTATTGGTGAATTTCTACTATTACTATCAGAAGCTATAGGACTTTTTTTACTACTTCCACTACCACTTCCACTCCTACCAGTAACTTTTCTACACGCTCTTTTAGCAGCATTCAACATATTGGAAAATTTAATATATAAGCTAAAATCAAATAATGCAATTAAAATATTAAATAAGAGAAAGAGTTGGAGAGAGTGCACCGAATTCGACAATAAATTGAGCACTTGAACAGTTGAACTTCAAGAATGTTGAACACTTGAACTTCAAGAATCAAGCTTCGAATGCCGATTTCCAAATAAGAAATTACGATAAATTAAATTCGGGAAAATAAAGACAATAAAATTATGAAAGTAGAATATGAATTCTTGAAAATTGAAGAGAAGAGAGTGATTGATATTTGCTAATTTGAGAATTGAGAGAGAGATAGATAATTTTGAGTGAGGAAATGAAGAAGAGGGGAGGGTATTTATAGATTTTTAGAAGGGTTATTAATGTAATTTAATAAAAACAAAAAAAAACAAAAAAGGGCCAAAAATGCAAAAAGACCCGTTGGCCAACGGTTCTGGACCGTTGCCAACGGGCAAGTGGGCCCCAGCAGTTAAAAAAAATTTTTTTTTTAAAAAAAAAAAATTTTACCTTTATAACCGGTCCGGGTTGGCAGGTTCGCCCGGTATTTCTCTTCCCGGGCCGGTCCGGTCACGGTTAATTGCCCGGTAAGGCCTTACGTCCCAACCCCCTTCCCCCCCCAACCCCCCCCCCCCCCCCCCCCCCCCCCCCGCGCGCTAAACCGGTCCGGTCCGAGCCGGTTTTGACCGGGCCGGTCCGTGCCGGTCCCGGGTCAACCCGGCCTGGTTGACACCTTTATTGTGAACTAATAAATTATTATAATCAAATAATAAATGGACTTACATAGGAAATTCAACTTTTTCTTTTCAAAATGCATGTCAATATATCAGATGATAAATCTTCACTCTTGAAATAATTATGTAAGTGTAAACTAGATATATATCTAAAAGGAATAGCTTTTCACAAATACGTTGTAATCTAGGTGGTTAGGATACTCGGCTCTCACCCGAGAGACCCGGGTTCAAGTCCCGGCAACGGAATTTTTTATTCGTTCTTTCTGAAATATTTTAATTATTCCTGCATTTTTGTTTATCTATCCACCCTTCCTTACGAATTGCCCATGGACAGGGGTGAAAAAATAGTTCAAAGAAAATAGTAAATCACCCATATTATCCACTAAAAAATAGATTGAATAAATAAGAATCATATTATTTATTTAGAAAATGGATAACCAATAGGTCTAACTTTTACATTTATAAAGCCTCAAATTAGGGTTTCCTCAAGTTAGAGAGACTAAAAATTCTCCCAAAAATAATCATATACAAGAAGTCATGGATAATATGGGTAACCCATATTATCCGTTGGTTAACCCATTTTTTATCCGTATTAAATATGAATCAGGTCGGATAATTGATCCGTTTTTTCATCACCCGTTCTCAACTCGAATAATATCCGACTTGCCTGCCCGTTTGCCACTCCAACCCATGGTTATGGACCCAAAGATGATGTAATCTAAGTCCACCAAGAGACATAGAGGTGATTCGTGTTATGTCTGAATGATCAAGTGAAGGAAGGAGTTGTTTCCTTGTTCTCTTTTACCTTTGTTATGATGCTCGTAGGCAGTATAATTTAAAAATTAATAGGTAGACAGGTTTAGCTATGTTTTATATCAAAATTACAAGTCAAGATAATATTCTTACATAAATTGATTTCCAAAAATAGCATTTTGTATCATTCATTTAATATATTTTCTCTTAAAATCAAGTACAATTATGGTGAGGCGAATATAGTTAATATGTTATGGGTTCAGTTGATCGCATTTAGTTAAGACATTATATGTGTTAAATAATTAACTAAATGAGTACAGTTACAACTTTGAACCTAATAAATTAAAGGCGAAATGGCTTCCTGTCCACTCAAACTTGTAAGACTTTTAAAAGCCGATATATAAATTTTTGTCATTCTCATTTAAACACTCAAACTCCTGAAACTTATAACTAATAAACACAATTGACCATTGACCCTAGGCGCGTGTATTACACATTCGTTAACGTGTCCATCCAGTCAGCAACTGACCAATGAGACTGGTACACGTTAATGGCGCGAGATTAAACCCAACCGATTGGGGTCCCCCTCTTTTAATCAAAACACCGACAAACCCTCCCCCACTTTTCGTCTCTTTTCCTCTCTCTAACCATCCATCCCCTCTTAAACCTAGGTTAAGCAATGGCTGATTAACCTGGTCATCTCCTTCCAAAATAATCTTAATCACTCCAAAACCAAAGGATTGGGGTCCCCCCTCTTTCAATGAAAAGTTGATCGAGATTCGTCTAAGCTTTTGATTTCAATCACGTTAATCTCTGAAGGTTGGTTTGTTTCTTTTGATGTTGTTTTCATCTTTGTCTTCTAATTTCTTATGAAAATGTGGGTAATGTTTGATAGTGAAAGCTATCTATCTCCATGCATAATTTTTCATCTGATATAGTGGAAGCCATTTTCGCCTTTTTATATTTGGGGAAACACCCGAATATTCACCCTTTTAGGTTTTTTTTCGGTCATTTTCATGACTGATCTGGCATTTGGGGTTAAAACATTAGGCCTTTTGTATGCTTGCACATATTATGGAATTTATATTAGGGTTCACTTTATTTTAGGGATTTGTCTTTTTCATGGGTGATATGACATTAGGGTCAAAAATTGGGGTTTTTTAATATCAAAATATTCTCCCATTTTGTTAAAGATTATGGCTTTTTAAGGTTAAAGTGTATCTGACTTGTCCCCCCCCCCCCCCCCCTTTTTTATATGTTTCAATGGCCGCCTATGTGAAATTACAATTTTATCATCTAGGTTGGTTGGCTGACCCAATTATGAGGTATGTAAATGGTCAAAATTGACCAGTCATTATTCAAGCTGACATTGATGAATTACATATAATTTAATTTCATGATTGGGCTAATTATATGGGGTACTTAACAGTAAATAAATATGCATGTAAAATTAACCAAAAAAGAGAATTTTGATTTCTAAAATATGATGTTGATGTGTTAGCTTTCTATCAAGACCTTAAGGATGGGAATTTTATTGATGTATATATATGTCATAGAATTAATACACCATGTATTGATTTTGGTCCTAGATGAAATGTTAAGTAGTGGTGATTTAAATGTGGATCCTACTAATGTTCAGCCATTTGGCTTTAATGAAATGCCACATAGGCAAACAAGTGATGTTAATGCTAGGGCAACACACTCACCTAACAATGATATAAATATGGGTGATAACACTCATGGGAAGGCTAAAAAGAGGGCTGCTGGAAGTTCTTCTAAAATAGAAGAGTATAGTGAAGATGAAGGTGACTTCTATACCTTTCACTTTGCAACTAATTCTGAGGGTGATGTTGAAGGTGATGCTGAGGGTAATGTTGAGGGTGATGAGCTAAGTACTGAGAGTGATAAAGATTATGAGGCTATTTCTGAAGATGATGATGATGATACAGATGAGTCATTATATGGTTCTGATGAGGATATTGTTGGAGAGACAAGTGACCTAGAACCTAAAGTTGCTGATGATAGACATGCTAAAGTGAATGCAAAGAGTAGCAAATTAAGATCTTCTGAAGTTAATACTGATGAGATACCTAGTGGATCTGTAGGTATAGACCCTGGCTTTGAAGACATGTATAAAGACAGGGAATCCAAATACGCTAGAAAGTTGGGAGGCGATGAGCAATATCTGGACAGTTCAGATCCAGTTAGTGAGGATACATATGATGAAGTAGATGAAGAATATAGGGTGCATAACCCTCAACCGAGAAGATACAACAGTAGGATATACTTTGATCCTGCTTGTAAGAAAATTTGTTTCCAGTTGGAAATGGTGTTTAAAAATGTGAAACAGTTCAGATCTACTTTGTAAGATTATGTTGTACAAAGAAGATTTCAAATTAAGTTGAGGCCTAGTGAGCAACATAGGGTTAGGGCAAAATGTGTGAACTTAACAAGATGTAGATGGCATATTTTGGGATGTTTGGAGGGACACATAGGAAATTTCATTGTCAAGAGCTACTATCCTGTTCATAAGTGTTTTAGAGTAACCAAAAACAAGATGTCTAATACAGCATGACTAGCTAAACATTTCAAGGACAAAGTTATCAACCAACCTGACATTAAGCTTAACAATTTGCAGGATTTGATTAGGATAAAGTATGGTGTGTGTGTGGGAAAATCCATATCTGCTAGGTGTAAACATCAGGTCATTGGTCAGTATCTTAGTGATTACAAGAAGGAGTTTTCTAGAATATATGATTATGCTGACATGTTAAGGTCTACAAATCCTGGCAGCATTATTGTTGTAAAAACCTCAAAGGAAACAATGCATGGTAACTATGTGTTTGTGGGTATCTATATTTGTTTACATGCTTGCAAAGTTGGTTGGTTAGAAAGGTGTAGAAATGTTATTGTCTTTGATGGAGCATTTCTGAAGGGTGTGTAAATGTGAGCTACTATCATGCATTGGTAAAGATGGTAACAACCAAATGTACCCTATTACCTGGGCAGTGGTGGAAAAGGAGATAAAGCACACATGGTCATAGTTTTTTAGGTGCTGATAAATGAGCGGCTCACTGAATCCCAATGTGAGGGGTTGACTATCATTTCTGATATGCAGAAGGTATATACTACACCCCTGTTCTTCCTTTATTTACTTGGATACTTTATATATATTTTTGATATTCTAATTATTATTTTTTTGTTTCTTAAGAGACTTGTTGCATTCGTTTCTGAGTTGCTACTGAATGCTGAGCACAGAATGTGTGCAAGACACATATGGAGCATCTGGAAACAAAAGTGGAAAGGATAAGAAAGAAGGAAGAAGTTTTGGGCCTGTGCAAGGGCTTCATTCGAAGCATATTTCAAGGCTAAGATAGATGAGCTGGCAGAATTAGGTGATAGTAAGATCATTGAGGACTTGCTGAACTACCCAAAATAATGCTGGTGTAGATAATTCTTCAAAGATTGGAGTAAATATGATTTTGTGAAGAACAACATGTGAGAGACCTTTAATAGTTGGATCTTTTCTGCTAGGCACAAGTCTATCATAACCATGTTAGAAGAGATTAGAGTGAAGGTGATGGAGAGGATGACTACCATGAGAGAATTTGCAACAAGGTGGATGTCTGATATATTTCCTATGGCAATGGGGTATATAGAGGAACAATCTCAATATGTTGTTAGCATGAATTTAAATAGAATGGAGATACTGGGTATAAGATACAACATGGGTTTATAAAAATATTGTTGACTTCTCCAACAATACATGCACATGCAGATCATGGCAACTCAAAGGAATACCATGCTCCCATGCAATATGTGCAATATTTTTAAGAGATTTGTGCATGCTGACTATGTCACCTACTGGTACAAGAAAGAAACATACCTGAAGTTTTTTAGTTGTTACATACAACCATTAACCAATATGGAGATGTGGCCATCAACACAAAATCCTACTATTGACCCTTATGTGATTACAAAGATGCCTGGTAGACCTAAGAAAAACAGAATAAGGGCTCAAGATGAACCTAAGAAGAAGTTTGGTAAGAGATCAAGGAAAGAGACACCAATGACATGCTCTAATTGTAAGACAATAGGCCATAAAAAGAAGGGGTGTCCTATCCTTATAATGTATTTAATGTGTGTCTGATTGTGTCTTGTACTTTGGTTGTTTCTATATCTCATTTTTTATTTTGAAAATTTCAGAAAGGACAAGGATCTGGAATGACAGGAACTAATGATGCTGGTGCTACTCAACCATCACAGGCTGCTCAAACAACAACTCAACAATCAAGTCCTACAAGTGATTCTAGAACTACCAGGGCCACAAATACTCAACCATCAGTTGTTGCAAGTGCATCTGTAAGTATTCATTTTAGTTAATTTAGTTAATCTATATTAGGACCAAGATTTTTAAATTACTAGATAGTAATTTATCTTACATCATGATACTGGAAGTATGAGATCAAGAACTTTTAAGGATATTATAGCTAGTGTTAGAGGAAGCCCAAGAGGTAGTGGACTACGAGGAAGACCAAGAACTACTGGATTTGGTATATTGTTTAGTGATACATGAACAATGATAAAAAGGGTAAGATCATTAAGGATTTGAATATTTATTTATATATTAGTAGTTTGGGTACTAATTTGGCATCATATGCAGTGTGGAGTAAGATATAGGGTACATCTACTCCTACAAAAGTAGTGGATGCTTGGCAGACCAATATCGATCTTGGATATAGTGCACCTAGACTAAGGTGGCAAGGAAGAAATTTTATATCACAAAGGCAACTTCAACAATAGTTAAGGAGAAGACAAACTCAAGCAAGCCTTAGCCAACCTCAAGTCCATTCTTCATCTCAGCCAAGCCAGTCTCCATGTCCAAACTTGAGCCAATCTCAGCAAAACATCAACCAATCTCAACCTTGAAGCTGACTGAATGTTTGTTTTTGTGGTAACTTAAATCTGTTAGTTGCAGAACTTAATTGTAGGTTAATTTAAGTCTGTTTAACTATGAATTTTCTTTTGGAACAATGTTTAAACTATTTCTGCTACTAGACAGCAGTTCAGTGCTAATTTTGTCAATCAAGAAGACTGATCGAACTTGGTTGTTTACATATGTGTGCTTGTTTATGTTAAAATTATTTTTCATTCCACAAAAAATACATAATTCATTATGTCATTATCATTGTACATAGGGTTATGAAGTTAGTGATAACTACAGTAAGAAGAAAATTATAATTATTAGTGCTACTACAACAAGTAAAATTACAATGATCTCCACCCTCTTCCTACGCTGTAGTTGATCTCTCTCTCTTTAATTCTTGATAACAACCCTGAAATCACCTATTCATAGTTATCTGGAAGAGGTGGGTCAAACCAACTAAACTACAAGAATTAGCTCGACCATAGTTTGAGCACCCATAAAACCTCCTTCCTAGATTTGTTGGCTTCCATATGATGCAAATATGAGCTTCAACTCCACAATGATAAAATACAGGGCATTAATTCATTATCACAATCTGGAAAAAGAAAAAACATTAAAGAAAGCTTCAGATTTTAAGAAATAGGCGAAATGAAGCTTCAAATGCATATAATAGTGAGATAATGTATGTCTAATTGAAAGAATAAGACCCCACTTAAATAGGCCATATTTTTACCGTTGGGCATTAGTAAGAGGGTTTCGCACGCTCCTAAAAGTCGTAACATTCACGCAGGGGGCTGACTAGGACCAATGACACCACATGGGATGCGTCAACGGTCAATTGTGTTTACTAATTATAGGTTTTAGGAGTATGAGTGTTTAAATGTGAAAGACAAAAGTTAATGTATTTGCTTCTAAAAGTCCTACAAATTTAAATAGCCAAGTAATTATTTCGCCTAAATTAAATGAACACGATAGCATTTCGAACTCGACTCGTAATGTTCAAATTTTGTATCCAGCAATATATTATGTGATGTTGCATCAGCTTTAGGCTAAATTTAGAATCCAAATATTCACATTCTACGTTATATAACGTACCATGTGCAATTTTAGGTGGTACTTCAAAAAATCCAATCTAAATAAACACCAGCAGCTCCCAAAAACCTCTCATTTTCCAAATATGGCCTCCGTCCCTCTCCTCCGTTTCTCTCTCCATCCACCTTCCGAAACCCCAACCCCCAAAACCCACCACCCCACCTCCTCCTACCCCACCCCCTCAAACTCATCCTCCCCAAATTCGTCCAAACCCAGGCCCAAACCCGAACTCGAACCAAGCTCGATTCCATCCCCGCCACCTACAACCCCATCCCCGCCACAGACCGCTTAATCTCCGCCGTAGCTTACTTTCTCCCCTTTTTCAACGGCCTTCAATACGGCCGTTTCTTATTCTCTCAATACCCTTCCCTAACTCTCCCATTCGTCCAAACCCAGGCCCAAACCCGAACTCGAACCAAGCTCGATTCCATCCCCGCCACCTACAACCCCATCCCCGCCACAGACCGCTTAATCTCCGCCGTAGCTTACTTTCTCCCCTTTTTCAACGGCCTTCAATACGGCCGTTTCTTATTCTCTCAATACCCTTCCCTAACTCTCCCATTCGTCCAAACCCAGGCCCAAACCCGAACTCGAACCAAACTCGATTCCATCCCCGCCACCTACAACCCCATCCCCGCCACAGACCGCTTAATCTCCGCCGTAGCTTACTTTCTCCCCTTTTTCAACGGCCTTCAATACGGCCGTTTCTTATTCTCTCAATACCCTTCCCTAACTCTCCCATTTCAGCCAATTCTTCCACTTCTCTCACTCTACCGTTCAATCCCATACGCTAGCTTTGTCACCTTCTTCGCACTTTTCTTGGGTATTGTACGGAACGAGAGTCTAAACCGTTACGCCCGTTTCAATGCGCTTCAAGCGGTTGTACTTGACGTTCTATTGGTGGTACTGATGTTGATACAGCGGATATTCTCTCCGGGTCAATCTGGAATTGGGCTGAAACTTACAATGATGATGCATAATGGGCTTTTTGTTTTTGTTGTGGGCTGTTTTGTTTATGGGCTTGTTTCTTGTATCCTTGGGAAAACTCCTTATTTGCCTTTTGTTACTGAAGCTGCTAATAGGCAAATGTAAGCTTTTTTGTTGTTTCCTGTGGAGATGAATGAACATTTTGTTATATGTTATTTAATTTCTTTTGCTACTTAATATTTGGAAATGAAATGAAAAGAATTTTGTCCACATGTTGTATTTTTTAATGTCAATTGATCATCATTTGGTTTATGTAAGTTTGAATATTTTAAGGTACGAAACTTGGTACTTTAATCCATTACAAGTATTTGTTTTGTTATTAGGAGATCATTTCCTCTTTTAAGGTCTCATGAAAAACCATTACAAGTGATACTTACTGACCAAGAATAAGTTTTAGACTTGGTAGAGAATTTTTATCATTATTGTTATTGTATATATCTTTTTACTTGCACTTTTATTTTACTTTTATAATGATGATAATATGTGTTGAGCTGAACTTAAATGAAATGAAAAATTTATTTATTTCGTGGTTTTGGACTGAGGTGTAGTAACAGTGGTAGTTGTTGTAGTACTATGAATTGAACTTGCATAATAAGAGAGTACGTATCAAACCTCATAAATCAAATATGCAATGTCTAGTAATTAAAATGTTAGAAATGTTAAAAAGATATGTCATCATCATTGATCCATCAAGACAACCAATTTTCATAAACTAACGTTAGTATATGATAGTGCTGACACCTGAGAAAGTATGATTGTGTTCGGATCAATTTGCACACTATTTTATCGACTAATGTAACTTACCGCTTATTTTACCTGTTACCTCTCACCGGTGTTGATAGTTATATCTGTCGAGACTCGAGACTGATGAAAAGAAATGACCTAGTGTTCTTTGTCTCCCCATACCACTTAATCGTATGCAAGCTCCATACAAAGACCACAAGCTCCGCCTTGTATGGAAATCATGGTGGGTCTTATGGCAGCAACATCATCACACTATATTCACGTCATGCTGAGAGATCACATAAATGTAGATAATTTCTCATGTTGCAGACCTTTCTCGGCTAGCTCAAGATTGTGCTCTCAAGAGATTCACATTTTCATATCCATGTAGAGAATTCACTTAGTGATCTCAATGGCCAAACATTTTGCAACTCCTAAATTTCAACTATGCACTCAAAGTTCCAAACCCCGAGCCTGTATCCAGGGCGGCATAGCTGTCTGGGTTACCAAGGAGAACATAAAAGTTTCTCTTTTCTCGTCCATAGATACATTGCTGAAGAGCTGAACTTTAAGTGTTGAGAAACTGCAATCTGTGCTTCATACAAAGCCAACATCAGACAATATCATCAGCGAAGAAACAAGAGGCAAGATCAACAAATGTATCCTTCTCGCCCAGATCACCTGAAAACCATCTCAATGCTACCACCCATTCTCCATTGTTTTCCAGCACGTGAAAGCAAACTATAGAGTGCAGAAAATGTGGTGCTTATTGAACAACTCTTGCAAGTGTAAAACGTTTAGTAGCACTAAATCTTCATCACATTGATATTACCACTTGAGTTGCTAAAGACTCCAACAAGTAGCTCGCAAATTATACTGTACTCCAACCAACTTCTTTCCTCACTTTCCTGTCCATTATTTTCCTCACCATTTCAACCTCTTCCCACATTCCTACAGAACTATATAGGTCAGAAATTGCTACATAGTATCCATCATTTTCCGGGTCAGAGTCAATAGCATGTTTTGCAATTCTTATACCCTTCTCAACCTGAGAGTGAATTTTACAAGAACTTAGTAAAGAACCCCAGATAGCTGAATCAGGAGAAATTGGCATGGACAAAACCAAAGATTCAGCATCATCCAAATTACCAGAACGACCTAAAAGATCGGCCATACAAGCATAGTGCTTCAGTGTAGGCATCAAAGAATAATCTTTCATTCTGCCAAATATGGACTTTCCTGCTTCAACCAATCCAGCATGAGCACAAGCTGAGAGAACAGCAAGAAAAGTCAGTTCATTTGGCTTATTTTCCGACTGTTCCATCTGTTTGAAAATTTCTATAGCAGATTTTGCTTCTCCATACATAGCATAGCCTGAAATCAGTACGTTCCAAGAGACGACATCTTTCTTATCCATTGAATCAAATATTTCCCTGGACTTTGTTAGCTGTCCACATTTCGCGTACATATCAGTCAAAGCAGTAGCAAGCAAAGTATTCTTTTCAAACCCAACTTCCTTGATGTATTCATAAACTTTCTCTCCTTTCTCCAGGGAGGAAACTTGAGAACAAGCAGAGAGCAAAATCAGCAGTGTTGCAATAGTAGGCTTGTAGCTTTCTGCAATCATTTTATCAAAAAGGCCGAAGGCCTCTTTAATTTTTCCACAACTAATATAGGAAGTCATCATCGTATTCCACGTGACAACATCCTTATTAATCATCACACAAAAAAGTCTCTATGATAAAGTCGGATTCTTGCTTCTTCCGTACTTGTCTATTAGAGAATTGGCAACGGAAACATTTTCAAGCATCAGATTTTTAATTACATGGCAATGCAGAGACAGACCTAGATGGAACTCTTCCAACCGGGAGCAAGAAGAAATTACAGATATCAAGCTGTTGACATCGCATTCAAATCCCAAACGTTGCATTTCTCTGAATAAATTCACACACTTGCCTTCTAACCCAGCCTTGAAATAGCCAACCACCATCGTATTCCAGGCTTCTGTGGTTTGTCCAATTCCTCCATCAAATATCTTCTCTGCCAAATTCAAGAGTCTAAGCTTACAATACATGGCCAATAATGCATTGCAGACCATGTGATCGTCATAATTTCTTCTCAAGATGAATCCATGGAAAGCTTCAGTTTCAAAAATCTTCATGGCATTACCTAGACCAGAAAGCACACAACTAATTACCATCCCATCTGGGGTTATTTCACTGGCTTGCATTTTCAAGAACATATCAATACATTCGACAATACACTCAAACTTTGCTTAAACAGCAATTATCGATGTCCAGGAAAACAAGTCCTTCTCATCAACATCACAAAACGAACGATACGTTTCTTCAACCGAACCACATTTCGAGTACATTGACAGAAGAGAACACTGAACAACTTGATGACTACCAAAACCAGACTTAACTGTCAGCCCATGCAAGCATTTCCCTTCTACCAATGCACCTAAATTTCCACAAGCTTGAAATCCTCCCTCCAAAGTCCGAAAATTAGGCCTCACCTCACTCTCACCATTCTTACGCATCAAACAAAGATACTCCAACCCCTTCTCACTCTCCCCATTCTCCACATACCCTTTTACTATTGCAGTCCAAGAAACCACATCTCTCACAGTAATTTCACCAAACTTATCAGCAGCATACGCTATAAACCCGCATTTCGAGTACATATAAACCAAAGATGATCCAACAGCAGCATTATTACCGTGAAAAAGATTCAATTTTGAGACTAACCCATGAATCTTTTTGCCATAATAAATCAACCCAAGTTCAGCACAAGCGGAGACAACAATGGGAATCGTAAACTGGTCAGGCAGGGCATTAAAACCCCTCATATTGGAGTAAAAATCAAGAGCTTCTGAATAATACCCATTGGAGAAATAAGTTTTGATAATTGAATTCCAAATAAAAGGGTCTTTAAAACTGATTAAATCAAACACTTTTCTTGAATTAATAAGGTGGTGTTTGTTATAGGCGTATAAAGATATAAGCTTTGCTGCTATGTAAACGTTGTTTGTGTGTCCAGTTGTGATAATGAAAGCGTGGGATTGAAGAAGGGTATTAAGGTCTGAGGTTTTATTGGAGAGGAATGTATTGATTATACGGTGAATATATGTTTCAGTTGAGTAGCAGAGTTTGTGAAGTTTAGTTGTGAACATGGAGAGTACAATGAGACAATGCAGGCAAAAAGAGGAAAAGATTTTGTACTTTTGGAGCTGTGGTACGTGGGGCCTTGTGTAAGGGCAAATCTTTGTGATAGGATGTTAATTGGTCTTTTAATTCTTGGGAGAAGTTCAAAAATAGCCGGATTTATAACTGGTCGTTCAAAAATAACCTAATTTTAAAAGTTTTTAAAATTTAATTATTTTTTATGTAAAGATAAATCTGAGCAAAAATACTGTTCAAAACCTGAAAAATACTCCAGTATATTATGATGGAGTTCCAGTATAAGTATACTTGAACTCCAGCATATTATACTGGAGTTCTAGGATAAGTATGCTGGAACTCCAGCATAATATGAGGGAGTTCCGACATAAGTATACTTGAGTTCCAGCAAGTAAATTGGTCCAGTATAATATACTGGAGTTTGGAGCACCGATACTCCAGTCTCCAGTATATTAAACTGGAACCAGCAACGTATACTGGTTCAACATAATATGCTGGAGTTCATATGCAGGTGCACCAAACTACAGTATATTATGCTGGACCGGTCTCTATTGCAACAAAATAGTGGCTATTTTTCATTGACTTGGTAAACGCTGGCTATTTTTAAATGACCAGTCCGAAAACTAGCTATACCGTGCTATTTTTAAAAAATGATGAATTTTGATTTTAAAATTAATTTAGGTTGACGTTAGTCAATATTTTGGGTAAACGGACCCGGACCCGTAATTTGACGGTCCTGGAGGGTCCTTGGGAAAATATGGGACTTGGGCATATGCCAGTTTAGAAATTTTAATATAATTGAATTTGATGGTATCGGTTCCATATTTTGGTTCCGAAGTCCGACACGGGTCTTATATAGTGTTTAAAATTAGCCAGTAAAATTTGGTAAGAAACGGACTTGAAATAACGTGAATCGGACTTTCGGTTGTTAAAATTTGAACACAAGAGTTCATGAGATTTTTCTTTGATTTTGATGTTAAATTCATGGTATTGATGTTATTTTGATATTTTGATTGCACGAGCAAGTCCATATGATATTTTTGGACTTGGGTGGATATTTGGTTTGGAGTCCCAAGGGCTCGGGTGAGTTTTGGATAGGCCACGGAGTGAAATTTGGACTTAGGAAATTGCTGGTATATTGCAGGTCTACAGGCTTCACGTTTGCGAAGCCTAGCTTGCAAATGCGAGCTCGTAAATGTGAAGAAGTATCAAAAATGCAAAAATCGACCTGCACTACCTTGGTCACAAATGCGATGTTTATATCGCAATGCGATGTCACATTTGTGGAGGGTCCCTCGCAAATGCGAAGGTGACCGGAATTGTACTTGGTCGCAAATGCGATAACTTCTTCTCATTTGCGAAGTGAGTATTTTTCTGAGTGGTTCGCAATTGCAAACCCTGGTCGCAGTTCCGACATCAAAGTCCTGCTAAGATGAATTTCAATCACAGGTTTAAACCATTTTTACAATCTTTTCAAAACCTAAACACTTGGGCGATTTTTCAAAGACAACTCTTCCAAATTGATTGTAAGTTATTTCTAACTCGTTTTCTTTGATCTTTAACATATTTTCATATGATTTCAACTCAAAACAAGGATTTTCATAGGGAAAATTGGGTGTTTTGGTTAGAACTTAGGTTTTTCAAATTTTGGAGATTTGGACCTCGATTTATGGTCTGATTTCAAAATAAATTATATATTAGTTTCTCGGGTGAATGGGTAATCGGGTTTTGGTTCGAATCTCGGGTTTAACTATGTGGGCCCGGGGTCAATTTTTGACTTTTTGGGAAAATTTTTAGAAAAACTATTTTCATGCATTAAAATTAATTCATTTAGCATTTATTGATATAGTTACGTAACTTGTGGCTAAATACAAGCGAATTGGTAGTAGAATCAAGAGGTAAAGCGGTAGTTGAGGCTTGAATTGTATTCGAGGCATCAATGTAAGTGTTTGGTCTAACCTTAGCTTGAGAGATTAAGAGTTGTGTCCTAATTGCTATGTGTTAGTTATGGAGTATGACGTATAGGCATGGTGATGAGTATCTATATGTTGGTGTCAAGCATGTTCGTTAGTCTTATACTATGATTAATGTGATCCGTTTTTTATAATTCATGCCTTATATGATGATTTCTATTGTTGAGCAACACTTGTGGAAATAATTATGGTATTTGAACATTGAAGAGTGTTGGCTCATTGTGAAATTATTTGTGGATGTATAATTGGCAATTGAACATTATAGAGCATTGGCTCAAATTGTTAATTGAGTTGTGAAGCAAATGTGAAAATAAGAAGAGGGTTATGATATTGTCTCCCTTGTCGGGATGTTGTTGTTTTAAAGTTATCTCCCTTGCCGAGATATTATTGTTTTGATTTTTTTTCCCTTGTCGGGATATGATTGTTGCACTATTGTTCCCTTGCCGGGATTTTATTGATTCCCTTGCCCTTATTATTTTGTGATTGTTGTTTAAGTAAGGAAGAGTTTTAAAGCACGAAGAGTGATACCGTGTATGATTCTTGTGAGAGAGTGTTAAAGAACGAAGGGTGATGCCGTGTATGATATTTGTATGAGAGTGTTAATGCATGAAGGGTGATTTCGTGCCGCACGATGTACTATTCCGTGCCCTTATATGAGTGACAATGCATGAAGGATCATCCCATGCCACGATTATGTGAGGTAAAAGCATGAAGGATGACGTCACAATAATCATATTGATTTTATGGTGAGGACGAGATTAAAAGCACGAAGGGTGATATCGTGCACTTATCTTTGATTTTCCTAATTTCCATTGATAATTGAGTTATGGTGTTCTTTAAAATTAACTGTTGGTTTCTATTGCTACTTGTTGTTCCCCGCAATATGACTCCCCTTCCTATCTTTAATTGCAAGTTTTGCCTTTATTTTATGTTGAATATGATTAAGTGCACATGTTTATTTGATAGTTTGGTCCTAGCCTCGTCACTACTTCGCTGAGGTTAGGCTAGGAACTTACCAGCATGTGGGGTCGGTTGTGCTGATATTATACTCTGCACTGTGTGCAGATCCTGGTACTGGAGCATACAGAACTCAGCTTTGGGTTGCTGCCTTCAGTCCATTCGGAGATCCGAGGTAGTCCTGCAGATGTCCGCAGGACTTGGAATCTCCTCTATTCTTTCATCCTGTTTCATTTATGTATTTCATAGACAACTTTGTATTATTTTTTGTACCTCTGTTTGTAGTATTCTTAGACCGTCTATGATTATAACATCAGTTCTGGGTAGCTTATGTATGGATTGGTATTGGCATCTTTATTAAAATTTTATATTTTAGTCTTCCGTTTATTAAATTTCGCTATTTATATAATGTTGATTCTTAATTGTTAAAGGATTAAAAATGGGTAAAAGGTAATTAATACAAATGGTTAGCTTGCCTAGATTTCACTATAGGCGCCATCACAACTCTCGAGGGAGAACAATTTGCGTTGTGACATATAGCTTTATTTTGTTGATTAAGTTAGCTTCAAGGTCATGGATATTTTAGAAAGATCCCAGTTCTTATTACTCCAAATATCTTTTATAGTAAGCAAGTTATCTACTTGGGTCAAAGGGCCAGAAATACACTAAAGAAGAGGGGGAGTGTTGTCAATCCAATGACTATTCCAAACATTAAGAGTAGAGGACATATGAGGGATCCATGCAATGGCCTTATTACAAATTTCTCACCTACCCTTTCGAAATACTAGTCCAAATGAATGAGGAATTAATGGTAGTTTTTCTATAACCATAAAGTTGTATAATTAATTTTTCCCAAGGAGAGCAAGTGTTAGTAAGTAATCTCCAAGAGAGGTTTACTAGACTTGCAAATTTTTACTCTTAGCTTTATGAATACCTATCCCACCCTCTTTCTTATGTCTAATAATATAATCCCAATTAAAAAGATGGAGGTTTTTTGAGGTTGCATTAGATCCCCAAATAAAGTTTCTTTGGATCTTATCAATTATTGAGATAGATGTGTGGGAATACTAGGTTGGATAGAATTAGGAATGAAGTTATTCGAGATAAGATGGGAGTGACCCCTGTGGAGGCAAAGATGCGTGAGGCAAGGTTGAGATGGTTCAGATATGTTAAGTGGAGAAGCATAAATGCCCCTATCAGGAGATGTGAGAGGTTGGCCTTAGGAGGTGAGAGGAATGGTAGAGGTAGGCCAAAGAAGTCTTGGGAAGAGGTTATCATGCAGGACATGTCACCATTTGAGCTAACCAAGGACATGACTCTAGATAGAAGAGTGTGAAGGTTGAAGATTAGGGTAGAAGGTTAGTAGTTAGTCGTGCATCTCCCTTTGTCTTCTCTAGCTCGATAGTATTAGCGCTAGTTCGGTACGCTTTTTTGTTAGTTTTCTATATTTGCATGTCTCGTTTCGTTGTTACTTGCCATTGGTAATTCTGTAGTTTGTTAGCAGTACTTCGTTCATATTCTCGTCTGCTATCTTGGAATTGGTTTTCAAAATATGTTATCTTGTTGCTACTTGTTATCAATACCCTTTCATATTATCTATTGTTATCTCCGATTTAATTTTCGAATTATTGTTTTGATGTTACTTGCTACTAGGGCTTCTCTCACCTTCTTTAGCCGAAGGTCTATCGGAAACAGTCTCTCTGTCCTTCCAAGGTCGGGGTAAGGCTACGTATATCACATCCTCCCCATACTCTACTTGTGGGAGTACACTGAACTGTTGTTGTTGTTGGATCTTATCAATTATATTAAGAATTTTGCTAGGCAACAAAGTATAATGCATATTATGGCTAAGGAGCGAATTAAGGCAAGAGGTGGCCAACATAGTTCTACCTGCTATATTTAAGCAGTTAGATTTCCAAGTTTCTAGTCCAGCAAGCATATTATCGAGAATAAATTAAAAATATTTGGCTCTAGGCTTCGTATTGGTAATTGAAAAACCTAAGTATTTTTCAAACGAATTACTAATATTTATATTGAAAGTATTTGATAAATTGGTACCAGTATGTTTGGGATAATTTTTGACTTAGATTTGTTGATTGGCTGACAGACAAAAAACTGCTTTAAACTAGACCCGTCAACCGGGCCGTGTTGACCCGGGACCGCCCCGGACCGGACCGGTACAACCTTGGACCGGACCGGATCGGTAGAGGGGGGCCGGGCTGGGTTCAAAGGGGGTAGGGGTTGGTCCGTTAACAATTTTTTTATTCGGAACCGGACCGGACCGGCCCGGCCCGGTACGGTGAATAGTACCGTGAACCGGTACAGCCCAGACCGGACCAGCCCGGTTCAACGGTAACTTTTATTTTTTAAAAATATTGAATTGATGGGGCCCACATTTCCGTTGGCAACGGCTACAGATCCGTTGGCCAACGGATTTCTTGCAAAAATGGCCATTTTTCATTTTTTTTGTATTTATTAAATTACAATATTAACCCTTCTTAAAATCTATAAATACCCCTCATCTCTTCTTCATTTATTCACTCAAAAATCTTATCTCAATCTCAATTCTCAAATTATCAATATTTCTCTTCCCTTCAATTTGCAAGATTACATATTTTATTTGTTACTCTTTTCCCGAATATAATTTATCGCAATTTGTCATTCGGAATTTGAAGCTTGAAGTTCAAAATTGAAATACTTGCTTGAAGTTTGTTCGTGGTAACACCGGATTTGCGTAATCAAGTGCTCAATTTATTGTCAAATTCGGTGCACTCCCTCCAACTCTTTCTCTTATTTAATATTTTAATTGCATATTTGATTATATTTTAATTTTTACAATACGTTTAATGCTGCTAAAAGAGCGTGTAAAAAAGTTACTGGTAGGGGTGAAAGTAAAAAAAGAGGTAGTCCTGTAGCTTCTGGTAGTAATAGTAATGACCCAATAACACATGTTTCTGAATCATCGCCTAATTTGCAAGATGTAGAGATTGATTATGAACAATTACAAGAAGATTATGGAATAGAAGATAATGAAATTGGAATAGAAGATGAGATACCACCTACACCTAGTAGTGGAAATGTTAGGGGTAGAAGATCACCAGTTGCTCCAACTTCTACTCGTAAAAAAAGAAGTCCGGTTTGGAAATTTTTTGAAATAATAGAAGGTACTGATAGAGTTAAGTGCAAACTTTGTAATGAAACTTTTAAACATTTGACCGGAGGTAATTTAGGGGGGACTAAGACACTTACTAGACATATGTCGGGTATCCATCCTATAGAATGGGGAGTTAATGGGGATGGAAGTCAAACAACTATTAACCTTACTACTGGAGGTCTATTAAAATATAATAAAATGAGGGATCGGGAGGAACTAGCAAAAATGATTACTTTGGGTTGTTTACCTTTTTCTTTTGCTTCTTCATAGTATCTTATTACGTATATTCAAAGGATTTACAATCCTTTATTTAAAGGTGTCCCTAGAAGTACTTGTAGAGCAGATATCTTTAGACTTAATGGACAATATCAAACATACATACGTTATTTGTTTAGTCGCCTTCCTTCTAGAGTATGTCTAACTTCTGATATTGGTCATGCTGTTAATGGAAATGATTATTTGACAATTACATGCCATTGGATAGATGATAATACTTGTATGCAAAAACGTATTATCGCTTTTAAATATGATGAAGATCAGAGTCATACTGCTACGTTTATAAGTAGTACAATTGTTGATGTTGTTGAATTTTATAATCTAAACTAAAAAGTTTTGTGTATGTCTTTTGATAATGCTTCAAACAATAATGCTGCAGTTTCAATTTTAAAATTGCATTTGCAACCACCTCTTGACGATATTTTTCATGTTAGGTGTGCATGTCTTGTTTATAATTTAATTGTTAAAAGTGACCTTGATTTATTTTCAGTTGAGATTACTCATGTTAGAAGAGCAGTTGGTGTTATTCAGGGAAATAATAGACAATCTAGAATAAAAGAATTTAAAACAAAGTGTATGCAGTATAACCTTACACCTAGATTCATGCCAGACGAAGTTGTTACTAGATGGAATTATACATATATATTTTTAAAATGTTGCTACAAATATAGATTTCCTATAACTGAAGTTGCTAATGCACATTGCACTTATCCTAGGCGTATGTTAACAAGTGATACTTGGGATGTCATTAATGATGTTGTTAAATTTTTATATAAATTTTATACTGCTACTGTTGTGTTTTCTGGCGCATATTACCCAACTATTACTACGGCTTTAGTACATATAGCTGAATTTCTTTGCTACTATATGAATTTAAGAAGAAAGAAAAATATATGGATGTTATTGTAAGTATGCAAGCGAAATTCAAAAAATATTTCTTTCCAATTCCTCCAGTTTACTTAATTGGTGCAGTTTTAAATCCTTCTATTAAAATGTCTGATTGTCACCAATTAATGAATGCTTTATATACTTATATGGAGATTGGAGCATCTGAAACCCCAAATTTATATGATTCTATGAACAAACTAAATGAATATTTGCAACAACTATATAATTATTATGCAAATGAATGTGATAATACTGCTCGTGCTTCTGATAATGTTATTCCCGCTATGCAATGTAGCAGTTCTTCTAATGTGGATGATGAAGGCCTTGATAGTTTTAATATTTTTTCTACATTTTCTAACACTCAAACCAGTAGCAGGAATATTGATGAGCTTCAATTCTACTTGCAGAAGCAAAAGGAGCCTCGCACAAAGGACTTTTCACCGTTGGGATGGTGGCATGAAAATGCAAAGCAATTTCTGTTCTTTTCGCTATGGCTTGTGACGTGCTGAATGTGCCAATTTCTACCGTTGCATCGGAGAGTGCATTTAGCCAAGCAAGACAACAACTTGGAGACACCCGCCACTCATTGGGAAGCAATGCTTTGGAAGTTTTAGTATGTTTAAGAGATTGGATTAGATCGGAACGAAGAAATCAAGGAAAGGAAGATGTTGATAGCCCAGAAGACGAAGAAATTGGAGATATATTAACCCATGGAAACCCATCGGAATTTAACTCCCCAGAAGAAGGTCAATCAGTTCATATTGATTATGATGAACTTGCTAAGGCGATGCAAAACATTTGAAATTACTACTTCACTAGTTTACTTGTTAGAAAAAATGTAAACATTTTATTTTCTACTTATTAATTTGAAATTGAGAAATAAAGTAGCACTTGCAATAAGTGCAAATTTTTCCCATCTTACTTGTATTTATGATTTCATTCAATGATTACAAAGTATTAACATAATTATAACTTAATAGTTATACTTAATTTAAAAAAAGTTGAAAATATACTAAACCCGGCCCGGCCCGGCTCTTTTCAACCCGTAACCCGTATGGTTCAATTATAACCCGAACCAACCCGGCCCCTTAGCAACCCGTTACTGATCGACCTGGCCCGGCCCGGACAGGAACCCAGACGGGTCAGAAAAAATCCGACCCGGCCCGGACCGGTAGACCCATTAGCCACCTTTACTTTAAACACTGCTTAGTAGATCTTATCAATTTATCATTAATCTTGGACATTAGAATAAGATCATCTGCATAGAAAAGGTGGTGTAATTGGTGTCTATTATTACCAACTGTAATTAGATTCCAAACACCTAAATCTACCTTATGGTCAATTAAAGTGGAAAGTATTTCCATGCAGAGAATGAATATGTACGGTGGTATAGGATCACACTGTCTTATACCTCTACTAGGCGTAAACTAAGTAGTTCCAGTACCATTAACCAAGATGGCTATTTTAGAGGTTGTTATATAATTTATAATAAGCTTAATCATCTTCGGGGGGAGGGGGGTTAAAGAAGGTTAAGGCTATATAGATAAATAACCATTTCAGGCGGTCAAACTTTATTTAAATATATCTTTAAAATTATATTGTAATGTTTAGATGTGATTTCGAGTTTGAGTTATGAGAAATTAAAAATAGTCAATTTTTTATTAAAAAAGGTTTTACTTTTTGCCAAGCTTACTTTGTGTCAGTTTAAATTAATTATATCAATGAATCTGAAATATCAGATGAATAAAAAAGTTATAATATACTGGGAAAAGAATTCTTAGTGGAGGGGTCCCCTTATTCTAATTATTAATAAAAATTCTTCCACTTGAGAAAAGGAAATTTATTATGATAAATATCATAATATGTTGGATGTCTACTCATTTTCCATAATCCTCATCTCAAATGCTTAATGACATATTCAATGACATATTTTGTATATTCAATGACATATTCTATGACATATTTTCTTCACTTTTTATGCCTATATAAAGGCCTTGTAATAGATAGGAAATGGCATACAATTGAAGAAGAAAATCTCTTCCTTCTCTCTATCTACATTTCTTGTTCATGTTTCACTATGTTGCTTATATTTCTTGTTCATGTTTTACTAAATTACTTTTCATTTTATAACACGTTATCAGCACGAGTCTCTAACCATCACAGTAAGTTATCTTTTTTTAAAGTTCTCGACTCTGATTTAAAATTATCGGGTACAACATGTTTCTTTTTTTTTGTAAGAATAATGATACATTTTGTTGGATACTTAGTTTTTCTCAATTATGTTTCTAAACAAAAAAAAATAGAAAGAGAAAGATACTCATACTTCACCATGATCTCTTTATTTATGAATAAAGATGTAGTGAATTTAATAAACTGCTTCTTAATTGATTTGCATTATTAAAATATAAATAGAAGTAATCAACAATAGACTTAGACAATAATAATATTTTCTTGACAGTAGTACGTATCCAAAATATGAATATAAATAGTGTTTGCATCATTAAAATACTACATCCTACTTTGACTAAATCCAAGAAATTTTTATTGATTATTCATCTTCTTCTTTGCAGAAATAAAACATATTAGTAATAATGAGGTTACTTGAAATTATTTTTCTTTTCAAGTCTATTTTCTTATTGAATTCAAGTATATCTAGTTACATGCTTAAGTACTTGGGTACACCTAACATAATGTGTGATTATACATTATTGTGTCGTATAACATGATATACTACACTAGCTACATTTAACTATTTATTTTGACAAGCCTACATACAGAATATTAGTGCACATGGAGATACTATGTAGGTATAGATTTTATGATATTAAAATTTTTATATTCTTTAGGTGCACATATAATTCTTTTATATGGTCAATCTAGAAAAGTAACAATACTAGTTATGTAGTATGTCAAGTCACTTAGCCAAATTATTACTAAAATTGCTTGATAAAGATCTTAGTGCAATAAGTGTATTCATATTAGCCGGTATTGTCCTACACGTATTTAGTACACTTTAAATCATGCTAATTAACTTGAATAACTTAATGATGCATGCACTAACTAGACATACAAGATTAAGTATGGACATCTCACAAAACAAACTTGAATCAAAATTCAATTGTAAAAATATTTGTTTAATTAATTCAAGTACCACACATACAATGTTCAAAGAGAAGAAATATTTCTCTCATTTAAGTATGTGTAAGGCCGATGTTACTACAATTTTTGGTAGTAGTAAATTAATTGAAGGCTCTGGAGGAACTACTATAACTCTGCCTAAAGGAACAATATTTATCATAGAGAATGCAATGTTCTCCTCCAAGTCCAAGAGGAACTTGTTGAGTTTTAAAGATATCAGTCAAAATGGATATCATATTGAGACAATAGATGAGAATAATCTTGAATATCTCATCATTACAAAGAATGTCTCTGGCCAAAAGAGGGTTATTAAGAAGTTCCCATCCTTATCTTATGGCATATATTGGACAAGAATTAGTGTAATTGAGGTACATTCTACCGTAAACCAAAAGGTTACTGATTCCAATACTTTCGTACTTTGGCATGATCGATTGGGACATCCTGGATCAATTATGATGAGACGGATTATAGAAAACTCAAATGGTCATCTACTAAAGAATTTAAAGATTCTTTTAAATAATTAATTTTCTTGCACTTCTTGTTATCAAGGCAAGTTAATTATTAGACCATCACCAACAAAGGTTGGAATTGAGTCACCTGCGTTTTTGAAACGTATACAAGGGGACATTTGTGGACCTATTCACCCACCTAATGGGTCGCTTAGATATTTTATGGTCTTAATAGACGCATCTTCTAGATGGTCTCATGTGTGCCTATTGTCATCTTGCAACCTTGCGTTTGCAAAATTAATGGCACAAATAATTCGATTACGGGCACAATTTCCCGATAATCCAATTAAGTCTATTAGACTAGATAATGCTGTTGAGTTTTCAACCAAGCATTTAATGATTATTGCTTATCAATAAGGATAAAAGTGGAACATCCTGTAACTCATGTTCACACTCAAAATGGTCTTGGAGAGCCTTTAATTAAACGTCTGCAGTTGATAACAAAACCATTACTTATGAAAACGAGGCTGCCCACTTCGGTTTGTGGTCACACCATTTTGCATGCAGAAATGCTAGTTCGTCTCAGACCAACAAATTATCACAAATATTTTCCGTTGCAATTAATTTTGGGTCATGAACCAAATGTATCCCGTTTAAGAATATTTGGATGCGCAGTATATGTGCCTGTAGCACCGCCATATCGCACCAAAATGGGTCCGCAAAGAAGGTTAGGAATATATATTGGGCTTGAATCGCCCTCCATTATTCGCTACCTCGAAACATTGACAGGGGATTTGTTCACTGCACGATTTGCTGACTGTCGATTCGATGAGACACTTTTCCTAAAATTAGGGGGAGAAGTTGGTAAAACCAAATGGAAAATTTTATGGAAAAATCCATCATTATCTTATCTTGATCCACGTGCCTCTATTTGTGAAAAAGAGGTGCAAAAGATTATTCATTTGCAAAGAATAGAAAATAAAATGCCAGATGCATTTACGGATTTGAAAAGGATAGCACAATTACATATCCCCGTAGAGAATGTGATAGCAGTATGTGATAAGTCTGAAAGAATATAAAATTATTACCGTGAAGGTATCAATGGACGTGGACGTGGCAATAGACGAAATTATAATCGTCATCATTGTGATAATGAGAATAATAAGGATTCTCAAAATAATCCTTCACTCTGTGAAAGTAATATCTGTCATCGATTTGACACGAGATTTTATATAGTACATATAGATGATTATGGTCCATTTACGGTGTGAATGTGACAACATCTGATTTATGAATACATATTCATTATTGGAAGAATATGAAAATGCTATTGGTATTGAATATACCACACTCACCTCTAGAAGGAAGGTTGAGATGATATAAGAAAATAATGTCATTATTATGGCATGAATGGTCATTGGTCACGTACCTATTGTATGCCAAAATATTTTGGCGATGTGATTATTAAAGGACAATAATAATGCAAGAAACATATCTTGCACATAATTTTGGCATGACCATAATGGTACAGCTTTCTCTTTAAAAGAAATATTCACTATATAGATATTGATTAATATGTGATAGTACCAAATTAATTGAGAACTCTGTAAGAGCCAATTATATTATTTTGAAGAAACACAATTGATTACCAATAAGGTATTGTATTGTAGTACGTCTCAAAGAAACCTATTCAGTTTCCAAAGTATACGCGAAAGCGATTGATTATATTGAGACTATAAATACAGGAAATATTTGATATCTTCTATTACTACAACTTGTAGCGGGATAATATATATGTGAAAAGCCACCCGCTTTATTCTCCAATTTGTACTATACAAACAAATGAATGCCACAATAAAGTGGATGTTTATTGATATAAAAATCCATATCATAATAAACTTAGAGTTTATCGATAATTGCACATGTCATGATGTAAACCTGAATTTTATCAATATTGATAATTTATTCAATTGGCATTCGGGTTAGCCATATCAATTTAAGTATGATGTGCAACAATAATAGAGAATTCACATGAGTAAATATTAAAGAACTAGAAAGTTCTTTACGAATTCTCTTGTATTACTTGTTCTCATTAATTAATCTGGAAATATCAAAGGTGAATGTGGGCTCATTCACCTGCCATGTATACCACATAAGATGCATCTATGAGATGATTACATGTGCGATTATTATTAACCTGCAACCTGGCCGGTGCTTGCGAGGTAACTTGCTCAGTAATCTAATTTTGAGCATAATTTCCAGATTTTCTATTCAAGATAGTTCATCTTGATAAGTTGGTTTACATCATAGTTGGTTTAGCAAAATAGTTTTTTGAGTGCCTCCACTTAATAGCTAAACTATTGCTTATGAGAACAAAGTTATCTATATCAATTTGATATACGTTTACATACGAAAGTATATTATATTCTCCCCTTACAAGTGGTTCAGGGTCAGGAACCAAATAATTTCATCTTATTATTATTGATGTGCAGTGTATATTAACATGATAATGCACAAAGATAGGTTCCCAGAGTTGAGGAAACAAGTTAGTTTTTCTAACATGAGGGGGAGACATGATAAACACTTGAGAAAAAGTTACATGGAACGGATTATCATTTGTATATATAGATCCTCGAATATCATAATATGAACTTGAAGTTCATAAAAAGATAATTCAATTGCAACATATTGTAAAGCATGCCATGCGCATTTGCTGACCCAAAGAAAGTAACTATATTCTCATTGCAAATGCTCATATTAAGTCCTAGAAGGACAAAGTCTTTGGTACGCTTAAAGCGTATAAACAAATCGGTTTCAAATAAACTTCTTGATAAAGAAGATGAGCAAATGATCAAAGTGATCATAATAAAGGAGATAAGTGATCTAGAAGGTCACATGACATAACACTTCATAAAATCTCATGAGAGATTCAGGTACCTGAATATATGAATGAAGATATCTATATGTTATGTCTTTATGAAAATTTATTTGAACCAATATAAAATGTTCGTCGACGACATCTATGATATCGCTAAATATCGATGAGGATCTTAAGTTTGTCGAATACAAACAAAAATATTGGCCAAATGGAAGAGATACAATTCAAGTAGAATTGATTCCATATGAAAGACATGTAGTTTTGGACATGTAGTTCGAATACTTGAAAGTATAAAGTCAATGGTATGTGTAATTAGTTTTCGATATCTTATATGTCTAGCATGACATGAATACTTGATATGCATCTAAAGTCTATAATATGGCTTATATGACTTAACTTATATGACAATCCATAAAAGATTTAAGTTGCTTGAAGCATCTACAATTCTTGATCTTGAGGTACCACTTTCTCAGTGCAATTTATGCACAAATGTATCTTGCTATAACTATAAGCATGATAATGTGATGGCGATGATACATTTATGGAGATATTGAAGAGCCATTCCACGATATTTGTGAAGACATTATATATCTACCACGAGTTATGATTTCAAGGTGCAAATATTCATTATAGTTAATATGGCTGATTTATTTATCAAATCTCTACTAACGATCTCTTGAAGATGGTGCACAAGATTGGAATGCGAAGGCTCAAGGATGTGAATTGATGCGCTTTTCAGGGAGTTATGCGCGTTGCACTCTTTTTCCCTTACAAGATTTTGTCCCACTGAGTTTTGCTTGCAAGGTTTTTAGCGAGGCAACAAAAATGCATTTTGTTAGATATGTGTACTCTTTTTCTTTTTCTATAATTTTTTTCCCATTGGATTTTATTTTAGTTAAGGTTTTAATGAGGCACATTATCTATGGACATCCAAAGGGGGAGTATTATGATAAATATCATAATATGTTGGATGTCTACTCATTTTCTATAACCCTCATCTCAAATGCTTAATGACATATTCAATGACATATTTTGTATGTTCAATGACATATTCTATGACATATTTTCTTCACTTTTTATGCCTATATAAAGGCCTTGTAATAGATAGGAAATGACACACAATTGAAGAAGAAAATCTCTTCCTTCTCTCTATCTACATTTCTTGTTCATGTTTCACTATGTTGCTTATATTTCTTGTTCATGTTTTACTAAATTATTTTTCATTTTATAACAAATTTTTTTTGTTGTTGTTAAGGGTGAAATCCAAAGTTTTTGCAAAAATCTTTTTGTTGTTAATTAAGGTGTTTCGGAGTAAAGAAAAAATTCTACTTTTAGAATATGAAAATTTTTCATAAGTACTATAAGAGAAGCATCGAACGCCTTTTTTAAGTGTTAGGCACTGCGCTATAGAACTACAAATTCCAAAGTTGCAAAAGAAACTAAAATTTGGATGTCTTTTTCAAGCTTCAAATCTTTTACCTTTTTAACATTTTCAGGGTCAAGAAACTTTTACTATTATATTTCTTAAACCTCATTGGCGGAGCCACATTCACCCGAAGAGTGTCGATTCGCCGGAAAAATTATACTGTATTGTTAGATAAATTTTTTATTTTATGTATATTTATTATAGATTAACTTCATTTAATTTTAAAATAATATATTTAAATTCTTATATTTTTGATACTCCGTAATAAAAATCTTGGCTACACCACTGCTACAAAGAGATTACAGAGATTACCCCATCGTCTATCAAAAATAATTTCTTTAGCCCATTGTCTATCGGAAACAACCTCTTTACATCTTTGAGGGAGGAGTAATGTCTACATACACATTATTATTTCCAAACCTCACATTGTATTATTGTTATTGGCTTATAAATACCACACGTTAATTAATACTTTCTTTGTTTCAATTTATGTGAATCTATTTCTTTTTTGGTCCGTTCCAAAAATTACACAAATACTCTGAACCCTATTTGAATTTGTTTAAATTTTTTTTTAAAACTCCATTCTCAATCAAACACATTTACGATGGCGTAAGTCTTTTGCATAACATTAATAGATCAAAATAAAATCGAATCATATTCGAGTACTATGTGGATGAGTGGGACAACATGGTCAAAAACTTGATTATAAAACATAACATGTCTTAAATGCTACCTAACAAAAAAAAAGGACTACCACAATTTTGATAATAAATAAGTATCCACTTGTTTCTTAAAACTGAAGCACTGAATATAATTATGACAGAAAATTCACCTAACAATTGAAACCAATCAATTCGTCAAACAGCAAGTGATAATGTGCCCACATTCAAAATTATCAGCTCTTTATTATTATTATTTTAATACTGATATTGTTTTCTTGCCAGAAATAATGATGGCCCTTTATTTTTTAAATTCTAATTGTTCCCTTTTTTTTTGGTGGTCAACAATATAATATCATTTAATAAAACAAGTCCTTTTAAAAGTTCAAAAACAAGATATCGAACTTTTACCATTAAACATTTAATATTAGCACATGTGACAATTATTTAGTATTAAGAATTAAGTGACAGTTCACTGATAAAAATGTTTAATTTTATACAAGTGCATGGTTCGCCTCCACAAAATTAAATAGCTTAATACAAATTTCAAATTGTGTGCAAAAGAAAGTTTGGTTTTATTAGTTTAATGAAAATATAAGAAAAAGGAAAAAAGAAATATTGGAATTTTTTTTCATATTCATGAAGGAAGTCACGGGTTCGAGTCTTGAAAACAGCCTTTATAAAAATACATGATAAGTCTATGTACTATAGACCTTTGTGGTCTATCCTTTTCCCGCACCCTCGCACATATAGGGCTTAGTGCACCAGTCTGGCCCCTTTTTTATGGGAGAAAATAGACTAATGGATATTTATGAATGCTATTTTCTTTTTGAATAAATTTGGTATTTTTAACGATCCGGCCGATCATTTTTAGTATTAGCGCACCGATCTCCTATTAACTACTTTTTCCGTATTTATTTATGCTATTTTGAATTGCCGAGATGATTCACTGTGATTTTCGGAGTATTTTGGGAAACTTAGTCCCTCAATGAGAGCTTAAGCTTTAGAATTTGGATCGTAGTCGGAGCAGTGTGAACAAGGCCTCGGAATAGAATTCTGTCAATTCCTTTAGCTTCGTTCGGTGATTTCGGGCTTAAAGGCGTGTTCGAATTGTGTTTTGGAGGTCCGTAGCTTATTTAGGCTTGAAATGCCGAAAGTTTAAATCTTGAAGCTACCGCATCGATAGTGAAATTTTGATATCGGGGTCGGAATCCAATTCCAAAAGTCAGAATAGCTCCGTAGTGTTGAATGTGACTTGTGTGCAAAATTTAGGGTCAATCAGACTTGGTTTAGTTGGTTTCGGCATCGGTTATAGGATTCTTGAAATGTCAAGTTCTTTAGGTTTGGATTAGAGGTTGATTCGTGGTTTCAATATTGTTTGATGTGATTTGGGGTTTAGACTAAGTTCGTATGATGTTTCAGGATTGATTGGTATATTTGGTTGAGGTCCCGGGTGCCTCAGGTGTGTTTCAGATGCTCAACGGACTATTTTTGGACTCGGAGAATGATTTTTTTTTTTATTTTTTGTTGCAGACTTTCATTCATCGTGATCGTGTGAAGAAGCTCAAGATCATGTATGCTTAGCTGAAATAGAGGGAGTTTTGTTCTTCGCGATCTCGAAAAAAGGTATGCACACGCATTGTATTAGTAAAAGGTTGAATCGCGAACGCGTGGGGTATGTCGCCTTCACGAAGAAGAAGTGAGGCAGCTGTGGAGTGGAAAGTTTCTCTTTGCGATCCCATGAGGTCAACCACAATAGCTTAGACCTGAGCAGTGCAAACATCGTGTTCACGTGGAAAGTATCGAGTTCGCATAAGGTAAATCTGGGAGCTAGCGAAGTTATTCTTCACGTTCGCATAGGATCTTCCAGGATCGCGATTAAGGTCGCGTCTAGGAGAACATAAATTTTAAAATCAATGTTTTGAGTTCATATCACAAAATTGAATTGGGAGCCCGGTAGGAGATGAATTTTGGAGAGATTTTCAGAGGAAGTTTGCGGATTTGGACCACTCGGAGTTGGACACTTGTGGCAAGAACGTAGTTTCGGGTTGATTTTTGAGCCTGTTCGAGGTAAGTGGCTTGCCTACCTTGCGTGGGGGAACCTTCCTTAGGATTTCGGTATTGTCGCTATATGAGTGTTGTGTACGTGAAGTGAAGAGTGCATAAATATGCTAATTATTGAAAAATCTCATTTCTATTTAGTATATATCTATGTTTTTTTGTAATTGAACAATACTTGTACTTGAAGCCTCTTGTTTAGCTTAGGGAAAATATGCTTATGTGTTCTAAATGTCTTACCTCCTTTAACTGCTGACTCTTATTCTGTGCAACATGTTTAGAGTAGAGTTCCTGTTTATTCACTAATAATACTGTAGATTCTTTCTTGATGCTATTGTTTGACTTTAGGACTATGGGCCGATATCCCCGGAGATCCCCTACATATTTACTTTAGGACTATGGATCGGTATTCCGGGAGACCCCTCTGTACGTTTATATTTGGGACTACAGGATGACACTCGGGAGATTTCCCTATATTGAATATTTACTTTGGGACTACGTATTGGTATTCGGGGAGATCCCCTGTACTTTACATTTGGGACTACGGGACGATATTCTGAGAGATCCCTTGTTGTTATCTCTGTGTACTGAGTTACATTCTTTATGTGATTTTGTTTCTCTATTAAATGTTAGTGCTTAAATTATACTGTCACATTTCGTATTGTTTACCTTGTTTTATGTATATAACTAGTAGGGCCCTGACCTTTCTTGTCACTGCTCGACCTAGGTTAGGCTTGGCAGTTACTAGGTACCGCACGCCCTTTCATGTATATATTTTTCGTGTGCAAATCTAGGTTCTTCGGCTCAGCTATATTATCAGTTAGGTGAGGCGATCTTTAAAGACTTCGAGGTATATCTGCCACGTCCGCAAACCGAGGAGTCCCTCTCTATTCTCTCTTTTAGCTATCCGCCTTCTGTATTTTCCTTTGATTAGACATTTTGGAGTTAGAACACTAATTAGTATCGACAGCTTGTGATTTCATGAGATTCTGAATTTTGGGAGTTAATTTAGTTAAGCGTGTGTATTTGTAAACGACGAGCAACATCTTAAATGTTTATTATATTTTATCCACAGTTTTTATTAGTTTCATATTTTGTTTCCTTTTTCTGCAATTTGTCAGGCTTATCTAGTCATAAAGACTAGATGCTGTCACAACAGTTCATGGAGGGCAAACTTAGGTCATGATAAGTTGGTATCAGAGCTCTAGGTTCATAAGAGCCATGAATCACAAGCCGGTTTATTAATGTCTCGCAAATCTGTACAGAGACGTCTGTACTTATCCATGAGAGGCTATGTAACTATTAGGAAAGTTCCACTTCATTTGATTTCCTTGTAGTGCGAGATTTTGATACCGAAATTCTGAACTTCTGTCTCGTATTCTCTCACAGATAGTGAGCACACGCGCTACCGGAGATGACCACGCACCCGCGCCCCTGCTAGAGCTGCCAAAGGTTGGGGTCGGGGTAGAGGCCGAGGACGCACCCGTGGTGCAGCCAAAGCGCCCCTGGGAGTCGCCATGCTGTTATACCCCATTTTAATACGAGTCAAACTAGAGTATAACATACTGGTAATTCTGAAGGTTTATTAGTTAAGAGAGCCGCCACCTAATTATGTTGATGGTAAATTAGGACATCAATTTTAACTGAGTAATGCTTAAAGTTAACTCTGTCTCATGGTCTGTTTAACTTAAGATTATGGGTAAAGGTTCTAAGTAATCCTATAGGGAAGGTTGTTAAAGCATCCTATATGATCCGTTAATAACAATTAACCAACAAGCTTAGGTTAATTAATTTTAAAAATTAAGTAGCAATATGTGTTTGTATTAAAGACATTTGTCAACTGAATTGAAAAACATTGTACAGTACGTTATGAAGAAAGAAACGAGTCTTTCAAAATTGTGTTGTATACATTCGAGAAAGAAAGTTTACTTGGAACTCAAACAATAAATAGTTTGAATTTAACTTCTAGGAGAATGTTTAAACCCCACAGTGCCTTGACAAACCCAACAAGTAAACTCATTCTTCAAAGGTTAGGACTTACGAAAATAGTTTTCATATACTTTAAAAATCATTCTCCTGGACTTAAAAATCTTGTGTTTACAAAAGCTTAACACAAGGCCATTAGAAAATAATTGGATGAAAGGTTTTTAAACGTTACTTTAAACACTAATGCTAAGTTCTTATATTACACGTTATATTTATGTTATTGGGATAGTACCAAATCAATAATAAAAGTAAAGATTCTACATACTTAAACAACTTTGCTAGCACGAATTATTAAAATATAATCCTAAAAATTTGAGCTAAATTTAAATCACACAAGTAAAGGTCAAATAGCATAAATGATAAAGGAAAAGAAATGAAAGACGTCATAGGCGTGTCCAAACGTTTCGCTTGTTTTTCTCGCTATTTGGTGCTCTTTAAAAGTTGAGATTTGATGACTTCATGCTCGGGAATGGGAGAGTCATGCATCAAGACTCCATATTTTGCTCCAAGTACATATGCACAAAAAAAGAGAGAAACAAAACAAGAATCAGAAGTGAAATTTGATTCTTAAGCATGCATAAAAAATGAAGACAAAAGAAAACCAAAACAAACAAATTGCAAATGGATTCTTAAGTTAAGCACTATTTCTTTATTTAAGGTTTTAACAAGTAGTAGAGCAACAAAATTTACTACATAAACTGAAATGCATATTTTAGTCTAATGATAGTAAGAAAAGATACAAGTATGCCTTCTGATATAAAAGCACATTCAAGTATTACATGACATGTAGACAGAACTTGAAGCCTCTTAGAATTAGTACTTTTTTATATAAAGAAATCCTAAGTTTATGCCATAAGTTGATGGGTAAGGAAAACAGCATAAACTTACTCAACTTTGACTTCAATAGTTGGTTTTCAAAAGAACAGAATGTTCTAACTTTATCAGGCATAAATTTTGTAGCAAACGAATTCACCAAGTTTCTCCCTTAGCAAGCATCTCCCTTCACACATAAGGCTGTATTCGGTTTCGGTTTTGGGTCTATTTGGATTTGCGGTTCCGATTCTGGCGGTTCCGGTTCTGCGGTTCTGGCGGTTCCGGAGCCGGAACCGCTACCATACGGTTCCGGAACCATCCGGTTCCGGTTCTGGCGGTTCTGAATTTTTTTTTTTTAAAAAAAAAATCAGTATCTTGTATAATAGTCATTAGTATATTGTAGAATATATTTATATGGTGTACTATGTTACTAGTATAGTATATATTGTGTTTGGTAATTAGTATATATTGTGTATAAGTAGTGTATATTTTGTATATAAGTAGTGTATATTTTGTATATAAGTAGTATATATTGTATTTAAGTAGTATATATTGTATATAAGTAGTGTATATTGTGTTGTAGTTAGTAATTAGTATAAGTTGTATATAAGTAATATATATTGATAAAAGAATGTTGTCATTAGTATATTGTGTTGTATGTTATATATTGTATGTTATATAAATATTCAAGGATTGATATAGAAGTAAAGACAAAGAAATATTGAGACAAAAGATATTCAAGGATATGATAAAGAGCATATTTATTGACCAAAATGGCATATCTTTCTTAGTCTTCCTTCCCCTAATGGAAAAAAGACTAAAAGAAGACATGCCAATGTACAAGTTACATCTTAATTTATGCATTATTCCCTGAACATGACTTAAATCAGTTATCCCCTGTGGTGAACGCTTCTTCTTGTTCCTTGGGGTTAATTCTATTGACAGTTGTACCCACATCATCGGCTACTTCAGTTTTTTCGATATCTTTTGGAGTTCCTGGAGCCGAGCCATATGCTTCTTCCCTGTCCGAGCCATATGCTTCTTCCCTTCCTGTGTGCCTCCATTGATTTCTCAGACAAAGCCCCTACAATAATAATGCAATAAAATCCAGATAACAAAAAAGGTCTTTTAACTTTTCAGTCATGTTATATCACTCACAATAATAGATAAATACATATACTGACCCATGTCGAATACAATGTCAAGGTCCTGTAGATAATGTACTGGACTTACCTTAAAAGTTGATGCCATAAGTAGATCTTGAAGCTTAGGGACTATGTCGTACGATACAATGTTGAACACACCATCAAGGTGAACGGACTTCTTAGTGTTTGAAGGCACTACTTTAAATCCTGCCTTATTTGAACCACCCCATTGAGATAAAACCACCTGTTCCATTGCACCTTCTTCCAAGCCATCAGCATTGTGTTGCAAAGATGGTGTGACGTTGTCCTTTGTACCTTCTTTCTCCAAAATCTCTAGAGAAGTTCCCTCCACCAATTTATTACCAGGCAAGAATTCAACTTTCGGTTTTATGTTGAGATTGTCATCAACCGGGGGAGGGGTAGTATTTTGGCCACTACTTTCACCGGTTTTAGCTTTTACTTTACCGAACATATTTTTCAACGAAAATGCCATAATAATTAGCACGTAAGAGTTGAAACGAGTTTACCGGATTGACGAACAACTTCTTGAAAATTGAAAATCGTTGAAATTGAACACTTGAAAACTTCAATTCAACAACTTCACAATGTTTCACGAATTTGCAACAATAAATTAAGCAGTTGCACCAGAAAGCTTGAAAGAGAGATTGAAAGAGATTAAGAGATATTGATGAATTGGTGAATAAAAATGAAAGAATGAGGGGGTATTTATAGTTGAGAAATGGAAAATAGTGTAATTATATAAAGTTTGGGGTTAAATTAAAGTTTGGGGGCCAAATGACTATTTTTTAAACTTTCAAACGGCTACTTTTGAAAAAGAGCCGTTTGGAACCGCCAGAACCGTTTGGAGCCGTTTGAATTTTTTTTTTTAAAAAAGAAATTGTTACGGAACCGTTTTGAACCGCTTGAATCGGTCCGGTTCCGGTTCTGGCAGTTCCCGTTCCGCGGTTCCAATGGGTGGAACCGCCCCATCACGGTTCCGAAAAACCGCCGGAACCGGGCCGCCGGAACTGGAACCGCAAAACCGGCAGAACCGCCAGAACCGCGGTTCCGGTTTGGAACCGTGAAATTTGCAGTCTTATTCACACATCGTGCTATCCATGAATATAAAGCGCCTAGTCTTTGCTAGCAGAATCTAGTTACTGCATTGCTCTAAATTAAACGAATTTCTCTCCTTATGTAAATAATATTCCAAAGTGTTGACGGTTATTCAATAGGGCTCAGATGAATGGTCAGATATATGCTTTCCAGATCATTTAGAATGTCTAGAATATCTAAACCTATTATCAGGATCTATAGAATAAACTTAAATACATGTATATCAATATTTCAGTAGAATAAACTTCTTTTATACAACGTTCAAGATAGAAATCAGTGATTAATCTTAAAACTTGCAAGAGCTAATAGACTGTCTGTGGAATATCCTATGAACATGATTCTAAGCAGTCAAGAACTAACTTAATAAATGTACATATGACTTATAACTTCAAACTTCTCATTCTAACTTAACCGTCCCTTCAATTCTTGAGAAGCCTGAAACATGATTTCTAAGGCGTGATTTCAAAAAATAAAATAAAAGAGATCTTTTCCTCTTAATATATCCAGAACATAACATACTGGACAAAAATTCAAATATGTGACTTAAGTCAAAGGGAGTATTCGATACTGGGAGCATGAGATCTATTCTTGTTACGTTTCTAATGGAACTTTCATACATGGAACATTTATTCAATAACCAAACAAAACACAATAAGCCAAATACCACATCATACTGTCTCGCCATCGTAAGAAATAAAATATAGCCTACCAGTTAGTGACATTTGTGAGCACGTGAATTTTGCCTCGCTCGAAATATTTCTATAGAATTCATTAAAATCAGATTTTTTTTCTTTTATCATTTGCATTTTTAGGAATTAATTACGTGATTTTATGTTTATTTGCATGTTTTTGTGCATTTTAAATTAATATAATTCATAAAAATACAAAAATAGCATGTTTGCATTTAAGACTCAATTTTTATTGCAAAATAAGGAAAATAACAAAAATGGTCACTTTTTCATTTGTTTAGTTTTCTTTTCAAATTTGAAATTTAGTATATTTTTAGAAGTTAATTAGTTTTGTGTGCAGAATTTAAATTGGATTTTGTCTATTTTTATTTTTACTTGTTAAAATCTGGAAAAATAAAAATAAAAAGAGAATTTAGTCTAATTAGGAGACCTGAATTGGGTCACTTTACACCTAAATATCCAGCACGAACCCCTCAAACCAACCCATTAACCCACCCCAAACCCGGTCCAAATGGGCGACGCTTGGAACGACGTTGTTTCTTCATGATCAATCAGGACCGTTGATGATGCATGATCGAACGAGCGAGAACTGCCTAGGTTTACAACTATATAAATGTCGGATGCACCCCCCACCCCTCCACACCATCTCTCAAATACCCTGATTTGCCGATGTAACGCGACCCCTTTCCTCCGTCTCTCCACCGTCCGCCGGCGGTGGCGGCATAGCTCCAAACCCACTCAAATTAACACCAATTGCTCCTCTCCTCCTCATCTTTCCAACCCCCCAAAACCCATCCCTCAAACCCCGGCCAAAGTCTTCGAATTTTCTTCCAAAGGAGCGACTGGTCCGCCATCCACGGCGGCGCCGGCTCCATTGACCACCAAAAATACACCCTAGGCTCCTCTTTTCACCCTCTTCACAAATCTAACATTAGCTCTCCTTGGATCCATTCCAAGCTTGTCGAACATTAGTTTGAAGTCATGGTTGCTCCGCCGTCCCCGGCGGCGCCTGTATCCAAAATGGTCCCAAATCGATACCCAAGCGATCCTTGCCTATCTCTCACTCAAACTCTGCATTTAATGTACCTCAAACACTACTGGACTTCTCAAATGTCGATTCAAAGGGGGGCTGTTGACTCCACCATCACCACATCAACCCAGAAAAAATATTCGAGTCATGATTCATACGAAAGCTAAGTTTCTCCTTCTTTTTCCTCTTCTGAATTTCCTTTTCCTCATTCTCTGTTTGATTTGAGGTTAAGTAATTTTCTCCTGTGCCCTAGGTTTTTAAATTTGATTTGTTTATCCTTTCTCTATTTTTTCAAAAAAAAAAATCCATGTTTGCATGCTCAGTATTCTAGGTTTAGCTTAAAGTTTCAGATTATTCGGCTTTCCTTTAGTTTGATCATCTCTCTATTTTCAGTTAATTTTTATTTGTTCATAATTGATCCTGTGTTTGCTTCTGTTTCTTTTTAGTTTATTTCTATTTAATTTTGATTGGTTTGGTTTCTGCGATTTTTAATGTTAGTTTAATTTGGTTCCAAATCTATTTATATCCATGTTGCATTGATTTTAATTTTTCAGCATTTCCTTATTATTACTGTTAGTATAATGCCAAGTTTGGCTTCAAGTATTTGAATTAAATCTGGTACATTTGGTTCAATTGTTGGAATTTTTTTAGGTTAGGATTGGATATAGCTGATTTTAATTTTGGTAAGTGTTAAAGCTATTGATAAACAAGTTTGGAAAGCTGATATGGTAAAAATGGTAATTTCAGTAGGTTAAAAGGGTAGTATAGGTTTTGGACGATAGGAATCTCACATCAAACTTATTTGGAAACCCCAAGAACATTCTAGGTGGGGTTCCAATCATATTTTTGAGATAACAATGCAGTAACTTGGGCAACAAGTTAAGAAATGAAGGACTAAGCTAATAAAATTTGAAGATAAAGGAGGACTGATGGTTAAAAACAAAATAAGAGGGTTGCCTTAAGCTTTGGCTATAAAAGGGCACCCTAATGCCTTCATTCACAAGTTTTGAACAATCTAAAAAATCCATAAAAATTTCTCAAGTTCTGGCAGTCTGAAAATCCCTAAAAATTCCCAAAATTTTGAAGTCCGAAAAAATCCTAAAAGTTCCTAAAAAATTTCCAGAAATCCTAAAAATTTCTAGAGTTTCAGAGTTCTGAAACACACTGTTTTATTTAAGTTTTTCCTCTGATTAATTTCAACTTCCAGCCATCAATTTGAAGTGTTAAGAGGAAATGAACTGAAACACATATAGTTGAGGTGCTGAAATTGTACAAGCTTGTTTAGGTTCAATTTCGAGTGTGTTTGGAGTTCAAATAGGGCTGTTTCGGTTTGTTATTGGTGTTAATTGCTGAAAATCCTCTCCTGGTTCATGTGATATTCAATCCCTGGGTATTTTTTAAAAGTGATGATTGGTGGTTTTCTATTGCCGGTTGCTTAAATTGCTGCTGACATTCTCCTTGTTTCATTACAAATTCCAGGTATTTATCCTAACACAGGAAGTCTGGAAGAACAAGCCTATGTGTATGCACAGTTTCATATTTCGATAACAAAGGAATATTCATTTTTGTGTTGAAATTGCAGCTGTAAATGTTGTTAGCTTCAGTGATAGCTAGAATAGTTATTCAATGAACTTGTTTTGTAATAATGAACACTTGGACTATATGGACTTTCATTCGTGTTGAATGTGATTAGTTCTAACGTGATTTAGGTTAGTATGTATCCACAAGAGAATGCTCTATTAGTAGGACTAGTCTGCATTTCCATTGATGAGTAATGTATCTAGTAGTGTATAACTGTATAATTTAACATATGAGTATCAGTTCAATTTCAGCATTTCAGGTCGTTGAGTTGTGGAAATAACGTTTAAGCATGTTAATAGGGGTTTGATTTGAGTGTAACACCTCAACATAATCAGTAGTTACGTTAATTTGATCAATGCTTTTTTTTTCCTAAAAATCTGTAGTAGTTTATTGGACGTTAATTTGATCAATGCGTTTTCCTATAAATCTGTAGCAGTTTATTGGATGTTAATTTGATCAAGGCATACATTTGGAATAATTTGCCATAAGATTCTGCGGACTTAAGACCTAATGGAGGTCCAATTTTCCCTTGGAGTTGCAATTTGCTAATGGGCTTGATTGCAATTCCTCCTCATTGGACTGCTCTAGAAGCCCGGTGATTAATTCGAATAATGCAATTCTTTTGTTCAAATGTAGATTCGAACTTGAGACTTGTATTTCATAACAATCGATTAAGTCTTTTAGATACAAATCTTGTAGAAAATCCTAGTTTGCTTTAGGTTGACCTTTAAATAATAAAACAAGGTGCACCACGCCAAATAAAACCCAATGAATTGCGTGTCCCTCTTTAAATGCTCATGCCAAAATATTTAGAAATTCGGGACATGTCGTTTAGCGAACTTCACGGCTGCCCACAAAGATAATAACACGTTAGTCGCTTTGGCGCGCCTTTAATAATTGTATCTTCCTAAATTCGGGTGCACATTTATGTGACCCAAATCCATATCTCAATGAAGTTGAAATATGTCAAAAACCGCGGGCGCATTTATGTGACGTAGTTCGCGGCATATTTTAACGACATTTCAATTTTCTTTAAAAATATTAAAAGCGGTATAAAATAATTTAAATTACACTATAGGATGAACATGTATAAAAATTAGAATTTTAGCCAATTGTAATAGTTTAAGCGACCGTGCTAGAACTACGGGATCCGAGGGTACCTAACACCTTCCCTCGGGTCAACAGAGTTCCTTACTTAGAATTTCTGGTTCGCAGACTCTATTTTGGTTGTCGAAAAATTTCCTTGATTTGGAATTCTAAATAAATCGGTGACTTGGGACACCAAAAGCCGAACCTATCCCAAGTGCCGACTCTAAATAAATAAATAATCCCATTTTGAATAATGTCAGTTTAATTGGAAAAAATCCCTTATATGTTTTATCCTTCGGGGCAGCCATGTAAAAAAGGAGGTATGACAGCTCTACAGCTCTGTTGGGGAATTCGAACCCAGAATCATTGGTTCAGCGTTCAAGAATCCGAGCTTAGTATAACTGTTATATTTGGCTTTATCTGATTTTATTACATGTTCCATGCTAATGTGCTAAATGCTTTACCGCTTTGATATTGGATGAATTGTAGATACAAACTGTTACGAAAACCTTCTCTCCTTATCTTCAGGGATGTGCTCGTTGGTCGAGACTCCCTATTTTGTTAGTGTCATACCTTGAAATAAGGAAGAAGCTCAGACAAGTTACTAAGCCAGACGATCTTGCGGGTCCCCGGTACGTAGCCCCCTCCTCGACTCGAGTTGTCCGCTCGGGTACACAGTCTAGAACAAATACCCAGGTTCTGAACCTAGTATAACAAAGCCTCATGCCGGATCCCTAGTAGGAACATTTTTTTGCATCACGTGCATTTCACTTAAGGGACTCAACACAGAGGTTGGGTCCGTCTACGACAGGTGACCCGAAATGAAAAGACCATCCTGATGCATATTACGTGCTACCTGATGCATGTTGAATTTGCAAAAATAGCCAAAATAAAGAAAAACAAATGTCAAATTTTAGTTGTTGTCTTAAATAAGTCGAGTGATCCCGTTGGTGTCAAGAATAGCTGAATGTTACCGAAAAGGACGCCGAAAAGCTGATTTTGCACAAACGGCTACCTTTGGATTTTTATTTTACTGTTTGGCCAGTTAGCGGACACAACCTTAATATCCTTCCTCCGGAAATGCTGAAATGCCATATCTGCAAAGCTGGGCTTTGATTTTAGAAAACAAATTGCATAAAAGAAAGGGGTCAATTTTTGATTTGAAGTCAATCGGAATAAAGTCTCAAGTTGCTAATTCGCCTTAATAAATGTGCAGGATGAGCACAATCCAAAACGAACCTGGTACAAAAGGGCAAGATGATGTCAAGAAATATTTGGGGGGCCTTCCCGAGCTATTGGAGATTGTACCCCGAGGAGACATCATAGAGCGTTGGTCACGTGCTGGGACCCGGCACACAATGTGTTCCACTTCTCAAATTTTGAACTTACCCCGACTTTAGAGGAAATAGCCGGGTATATTGGAGATGCTGAGCTTCCTTTGAGACACAAGTATTTGGTCGCTCCAAGATTTGTAGCTGTGCATAAATTCTTAGATACCTTGAAAATAAGCAGAGTGGTACACGACTCGAACTTGGCAGCGGGGTTTTGCACATTTTCATTCCTGTATAGCAGATATGGTCATATAGGGGGTTCAACAAACCAGAGAATAAAATCTGCAGCAAAGGAAACCGCATCAAATGGGAAGAACATAGATGTTTCGCTTTTATGGTGGCTTTCCTAGGGCTCCTGGTGTTTCCAAGGAAAGATGGGAACATTGACATAAAAATAGCAGGGGTTTGTCAGCACTCTACGCACCTAAGCCAAGTGCACACTCGCGCCTATGATAGTAGCGGAGATCTTTCGTGATCTCACAGCTTGCAAGGCCGGGAAAGATTTCTTTGAGGGGTGCAATATATTATTGCAAATGTGGATAACCCAAAATTTGTGCCACCGTCCAAAATTCATGAGCTATGGGTCAGCGGAGCAAACTTGCATAGAAGAGTTTTACACAGGAATTGAAGGGCTCAATTTTCCCGAAGGGGTAACAAGATGGATATCTTACTTTCAGTCCCTCACTGCCGGCCAAATAGAGTGGACGCTGTATGGTTATCTGTGGACGAGATCGTATACATGCCTGCAATTGAGCCTCACTTACTTCTAATGAGTCTTAGAAGCATCCAGCCTTATGCCCCACATCGGGTCTTGAGACAACTCAAGAGGTGCCAGATAGTGACAAAAGACGAATTCCTCAGTATTGGGGTAGTCGAGATTGGATATGATGGTCAGTTCCCCGAAGCAACGGTTTGCAAAATTTGGAATGAATGCCAATACCTAACAGCAAACAGTTGTGTACGGGATCGGTCCGAAGGCGAAGTGTCTCCAGGATACCTTGCTTGGTATAAGAGAGAAATTGAGTTCGAGAGCCCAGCCAAAAGGCCCCATCTCCAAGAATTCATTGAAGCATCGCAAGAGCAGATGGACTGGTTGGCTAAAGAACACGAGTACATAGCTACCATAGGCAAAATGGTGAAGCAGATCATGATTTGCAATTCGAGAAAGATTTGCAGGCTGCCGCAGATGAAGGTGAAAAGAAGAAATTGGTCAAGGAAAATGAGGCCCTTCGGACCCAAACTCAGAAAATGAAAGTAGCCACGGAAAACCCTATCTGGAGTGCCAAGGATACAAAACTTATAGATGGCTTGAGATAGAAGGTGAATGATAACAACTTTGATTTGAATAAAAGAGAAAGGGAATTAGCCAGGGCTCGAAAACAATTGGCTGAAAATGCAACAGAACGAGCACGTCTCGTTAGGAAGTTAAAAAAAAAGTTTGACGGTGAGGTGATAGGGTTAAAGAAAAGGGTCGTCATCGCAGAAAAAAATGCTCAAATAGGCAAAAGAGTTCAAAATTAAAAGGGAACATTGATACACATCATTGGCAAAATTAGAATTGGATTTGCAACAGCTTCAATAGCAGAATCAAGTAGCCGAACAAATTTTAGGAGCCAGAAACGAGCAGATTGGGCGGTTATTGCAAGAGAAAGGTGTCATACGAGAAATAATCAAAAGAATCGCTCACTATATCGCAATGAAATGTAGCAGCTGTGAGGATATGCCTAGATCTATGTTCTTTGCCACCGCGATGCTTTTTGTTCGCAGTGTAATGGAAGATCTTCATCACCTCCAAGGGGATTTGGCTAGTCGACCCTCGGCAAGGCCGAACGATGCGTTGCGGGTTTTAGGAGCAATTGAAGCCCTAATGTATTCGTGATTTCTTGAGATTGTATTTTTCTTTAAAAGTCTATCAGTTTTTCTTAGAGTCTGTATTTTCTTTTTTGCAGGTTAGTTGTCTTAGAGTCTGTACTTCGTCTTTCGTCAGAGTCTGCCAGTTCTCGAGTCTTTGTAACTAAAGTTTGTTATTATGAAAATTGAAAATTCCAAAATATTCTATTTCTTCACTTTTTATTTGCTTGAACTACGCTCGGTCTGATTCATGCGGGGCATTATAGGTAGGCAATCTTCATAGGATTAGACCGTAATCTTAAAAACAAAAACAAAAACAACAAAAGAGGGAAAGGGGAGGAATGAAAAAGAAAAGAGAGAAAAGCCCGAAGAGAGAAAACCCAAATATAAAGAGGAAGAAAAATAAATGAAGAACCAGAGAGGAAGAAAAACAAAAGAATGAAAAGCAAGAAAAACAAAGAGTGGAAATCAAAAGAAAGGAAATAGAGTAAAAGTTGGGACGACACATGTAACCATTGCAAACATGTAGACATCCTTTAACTGTATAGGTGCATCATACCCCAATATACGATTCCCTATCTGTTATCTGTCTCAAACTAACCATTTGTTGCTTAAAAAATTCCAGTCTAGGTTTTAGAAACTGTGTTGGTTTGTGGTAAGCTGGCATCACATCGGTATTTCACCAGATCGAAAAGAAGTGCAGAAATGTTGTCTGAAATGACTTTTCCGGCAAAGCCCATCTCAGAAGATAGCCCGATTACATGATACCGGCCTCGGAGTTTGCGACTGTCAAAGAAAATAAGATCCTACGTCTCAGGGTCATGGAGATGTGGGATGCATAGATGAATGGAAAAGAGCCTCCGAGTGCCATCCCTGGGTTTCTTGAGCTCTTCCCATGATCGGGGGCTACCTCTACTGTCCCCATTATCCATCCAAACATCCTGTTGGGATAGCCTAGCCAATTTTGTTGGGTCCGCCTTCCGAAGTCCGCCCTCAGGTGTTCACATCCGGCACAGTCCCAAATATTTTTACGGCTCCCCCATGTGCAGCCACCCCACAGCCTGCAATGCTAAGACCCATGTTATATCCGAGAACTTTTACATTTCAAACTCCCAAGTACCAAACTGAGCCTCCTCCATACCCCACCTACACTTATCCTCAACCACCGTACGAGCTTACGCCAGTACATGATAAAACTCCTAAAGTGCCTGAACAAGATGAGATGGCAAAAAGAATGAGGTGCCTTGAGTAGAGCTTAAAGAATATGCAGGGTTGAGTGGGAAAAAGAGTATCTCGTATATAGATATGTGCATGTTCCCGCATGTACACCTTCCCATGGGATTTAAAATGCCAAAGTTAGAAAAGTATGATGGTAATAGCGACCCCATTGCTCACCTGAAAAAGTATTGCAACCAATTGCATGGGGCGGGAGGAAAAGAAGAGTTGTTAATGGCATACTTCCGAGAAAGTCTGGTAGGTATTGCTTCAGAATGGTATATGGACCAAGATGTCTCATGATGGCATATTTGGGATGATCTTGCCAGAGATTTTGTAAGGCAATTTCAATACAACATTGACATCATACCAGACAAGAATTCCTTGGCTAATTTGAAGAAGAAATCTTCAGAGAGTTTCAGAGAATATGCCATTAAGTGGCACGAACAAGCCTCGAGGGTGAAGCTTCCTATGGATGAAATAGAGATAGTCACTATTTTTCTCCAGGCCCAGGAACCAGATTACTTTCAAAACATGATGTCGGTCATGGGCAAGCCTTTTGCGGAAGCAATCAAGATTGGCGAGATGGTAGAAAAAGGTTTGAAAATGGGAAGAATTTTAAGTCAGTCAGCCATCAAAGCAACTTCCCAGGCCATCCAAGGTAGGGGGAGGAGTCGCAAGGAACAAAAAGAAAGAAGAAGCCTCGATGGAAGCATCCAATATGAGAAGACATCATGCTCATAGGCCCATATTCTCGGAAAGAACCCCTCAACACTATTATTCTCATCAAGACATGCATTATGCTCTCCAACTTTATGCAGTTATGAATGCCCAACTATTTGCACGACCGCAACAGCAGGTCAACAGGAACCAGGCTCCGAGAAACTAGCCTCCCTATCAAAACCACTATAATTCCCGTCCTCCTCAAATAATTTCCGTCCTAGGGAGCCACCTAGAAGGAAAAACTTTACGCCAATTGGGAAGTCCTAATCCAGCCTATTCCCAAAACTGGTACAGTTGGGTCTATTGCAGCCTGTGCCTATGAATAGACAAAACCCTGAATCACCTTCTTACCAATGGGGTGTCTGGTGTGCTTATCATTCAGGGGCTGAAGGACATGACACAGAAAATTGCTGAACTCTGAAGCGAGCCGTGGAAGATCTAATAGAACAAAGGAAAATAGTGTTGAGGTATGAAGATGTCCCGAATGTAACTAACAACCCGTTGCCGGCCTACAACAACGGACCGGTAGGTGGGATGATCTGCGAAGACGAGGAATTTGACCCTGCTTTGAAAGCCATAATTGCTATTGCTGACGCAGATAAAAAGCCAAAGGCTATATCCAAGAAAGCTGAAGAAGAGAAGAAGAATAAAACCATGCACCCAGAGACCGAAAAAAAGGCTGAGGCTAAAACTGAGGTGGCACCTGTCAAAGAAAGTGTCCTTTACGTCTCACGGGGTCGCCGGGAAAAGCAGTTGACCCTCAGTCTCCCGAAGAGATTTGAGTTGAATAGGACTCTGTACGTACCCAAAGGAACCTATGTTTTGCGGGGACCAACTAATCCGCCAAGACTGAATGAGCCCGTGGTGGTTGGTCACGAAACTTAGAGGCCTATGATAGAACCATCTGCAGTCCCCTGGAACTATCAGGAAATGGTGGTGACATACAAAGGCAAAGAAGTCACTGGAGAAACTCAAGAAAGCCACCCTGTAAAGAAATACTGGGACTTGGAGGAAGTAAATATCGCCACCAAAAGGCTATCCCCACCCAAGGAGCCAGTAAGCGCCGAGGAGGCGGAGGGTTTCTTCCGAAAGATGAAAATGCAAGATTATGAAGTAGTGGACCAGCTTCGGAAGTCCCCTGAACAAGTCTCTTTACTATCCTTGCTGATGGATTCTCCGGAGCACCAGAAGGTGTTAGCCAAAACTCTTAATGAGGCTTACATGCCGGCTCAAACCTCTGTGGAATAATTGGAGAAAATGGCGGAAAGATTCTTCGCTTTTAATCAGATCACATTCAGTAAGAATGATTTGCCTCCAGAGGGAGCCGCCCATTTTTCCAGATCACATTCAGTAAGAATGATTTGCCTCCAGAGGGAGATGCCGACAACAAAGCCCTGCATCTAACCGTCAAATGCGAAGGCTACTACATAAAAAGGGTAATGGTAGATGGAGGCTCTGGGATATGACCACTTTCCATTTTACAGAGAATGGGAATTGGGATGGAGAGGATTCACCCCAATTATGTATGTGTTCGAGCTTTCGATGGAATTAAAAGAGACACAATTGGATAGATTGATCTGGTCTTGACCATTGGCCCAGTTGATTTTGAGGTAACCTTTCAAGTGTTAGATATGGATACATCCTACAATTACCTCCTGGGAAGGCCATGGATTCACGCAGCAGAAGTTGTGCCTTCTACTCTGCACTAGATGTTGAAATTTGAACATGAGAACCAAGAAATCGTGGTCCATGGTAAAGATGAACAGTCAATGTACCGCGATCCCTCCATCCGCTGCCTCAAAGCTAAAGAAGGAAGTGAGCATATAGTCTATCAGGCTTTAAAAATCATTGTAGCTGATCAACATGAAGAGGGCAAACCTTTCCTTCCTCTCCAATGCCTCAATCATGGTGGCTAGAGAGATGATACGTCAAGGATGCCAACCGGGGAAGGGACTCGGGAGGTCTTTATAAGGGATAGCTGAACCGATTTCCTTGCCTACTGCAGAGAAGTTTTTCAGGTTAGGCTTTTACCCGACACCAGAAGATATAACATAGGCGAACCGCAGGAAGCGTGATGGATGGGCTTTACCTCAACCCTTACCCCACTTGTACGAAATATTTGTGAAGTCAAAGTACACCGAGGAATAAGAAGATGAGACCTTCACGGCTGAAGAAATTGAAGAGATATGTGGGGCCATGAGAAAACAATTATATGAAGCCAACATGGTCCAGCTTGGAGAAGGCTAGAGCATCGCTGAGGTGCTCTACATGGGACCGGACGCCAAATTGCAAAATTGAAAGACTACGCCTTTCCCAATCAGGCGGGAGGCCTGGTAGTCCTGTCTTGCCATTTTTTCTTGCATCACGAGTTATTTCAGGGTGTAACTCAGGTGTTTTACTTTAGTGTTTTGTCCTTAAATTTTCCAATGTAAACCCTGTTATCTTACAATTTCAAAGAAATGAAAGCAATATTTCATCATCTATATTCCGTTATTATTTCTGATTTTGCTGTTTTCTTTTTATTCATTTCTTTCATTTTCAATAATGCGGCTTTAAATAATATGACATGCTCGCGGACTTTGTGCCCAGATCCAAACATGCCGCCTAATTGTGAAATAATGAACCAAGAACCAGAGTATGACGAAGAAGAGGCTTTTAGGGAAATCAATCGAGAACTGGAACATTTTGAAAATAAACCTATGCCAAATCTAAATGATATCGAACCCGTTAACTTGGGTGGTCCCGGCGAAACCAGGGAAACCAAAATAAGCATCCATGTAAATGAGGATATCCGAGACTCACTGATTCAACTCCTTTTTGAATTCAAAAACGTGTTTGCTTGGTCCTACGATGATATGCCAGGGCTGAGTGTTGATTTGGTGGTTCATAAGTTGCCTACTTACCCCGAATGTCCTCCAGTCCAACAAAATAGAGAAAGTTCAAGCTTGGCATCAGCGATAAGATCAAAGAAGAGATCACAAAGCAGTTGGGGACGAGAGTAATTCAAGTGGTTCGATACACCACATGGCTAGCCAATGTAGTCCCAGTGCCGAAGAAAGATGGGAAAACCTGAGTGTGCGTAGACTACAAAGATTTGAACAAGGCAAGTCCCGAAGAGAATTTCTATTTGCCCAATATCCACATCCTTCTTGATAATTGCGTTAGACACGAGAAACAATCTTTCATGGACTGCTACGCAGGATATCACCAGGTGTTCATGGATGATGATGATGGTGAGAAAACTGCCTTCACTACACCTTGGGGTACTTATTGCTACAGGGTTATGCATTCGGTTTAAAGAATGCTGGGGCAACATATATGAGGGCTACGAGCACTATCTTCCTCGACATGATGCATCAGGAGATAGAAGTATATGTGGACGGCGTGATTATCAAGTCCAAGACTCAAGGTGATCATGTACGGTACCTAATAAAGTTTTTTGAAAGGCTTCGCAAGTATTATTTGAAATTAAACCCAGTCAAGTGTGTATTCGGGGTCCCATCGGGCAAGCTCCCGGGGTTCATCGTCAGCTGGACAGGTATTGAGCTGGATCCAACCAAGATAAAGTCCATACGAGATTTACCTCATCCGAAAACCAAGAAGGATGTAATGAGCCTGTTGGGAAGACTGAATTACATTAGCTTATTCATCGCCCAGTTGACTTCTAAGCGCGAGCCAATATTCAGGTAGTTAAAAAAGGATGCAACAGTCAAGTGGACAGACGAGTTTCAAGAGGCTTTTGACAAGATTAAAGATTACCTTTCTAATCCACCAGTCTTGGTCCTCCCGGAACAGGGAAGGCCATTGTTTCTATATCTGACGGTCCTGGAGAACTCATTTGCTTGCATTCTCGGGCAGCATGATTCCACCGGAAAGAAGGAACATGCCATCTATTACCTGGGCAAGAAGTTTACCAGTTACGAGGCCAAATACACCTTGCTAGAAAGCACCTGCTGTGCCTTAACTTGGGTAGCTCAGAAACTGAGGCATTACCTGCAAGCCCACACCACCTACCTTATAACTAGGTTGGACCCTTTGAAGTACATATTCCAAAAACCGATGCCTACAGGGAGATTGGCGAAATGACAAATCCTTCTCATCGAATTCGACATTGTCTATGTTACTCGCACATTGATGAAGGCCCAGGCATTAGTAGATCATCTAGCTGAGAACCCGGTTGATGATGAATATCAACCCCTAAATACTTATTTCGAGGATGAAGAGGTAAATTCGTTGGATGTAACGGCCGAGGACATCACTGCTTGGAAAATTTTCTTCGATGGAGCGGTAAATGCAAAAGGTGTAGGAATTGGGAAAATCTTAATCTCACCCACTTGTCAACACTACCCAACCACGGCTCGGCTTCAGTTTTCTGCACCAACAACACAGCTGAATATGAGTCATGTATCATGGGCATGAATATGGCTATCGGCCAAGACTTCGAGGAACTATTGATCATGGGAGATTCAGATCTGATTATCCGGCAAGCCCAAGGGGAGTGGGAAACAAGAGATGTCAAACTCATACCTTATCGACAACATGTGGAGGATGTCAGCAAATGTTTCAAGTCGGTACAGTTCAGGTACATTCCTCGCTGTTACAATGAGTTAGCAGATGCACTTGCTACTTTCGCCTCCCTGTTGCCTTACCATGGAAACGCCTACATCGATCCCTTGGAAATCCAAATTAGGGAAAGGCATGGGTATTGTAATGTGACCGAGGCAGAACCAACACTCAGCCATGGTATTATGATATCAAGAAATTTCTGAAAACACAAGAATATCCCGAGCAAGCCACTGGGGATCAAAAGAGAACCATTAGACGGCATGCGAGTGGTTTCTTCATGAGCGGTGATATCTAGTACAAAAGAATCCCGGATCTCAATTTGCTAAGATGTATTGATACAGAGGAAGCCAGAAGGATTATGCACGAAATACATGCGGAAGTGTGCGGGCCTCATATGAACGGGTATGTATTGGCAAAGAAAATACTTCGGGCAGGGTATTACTGGATAACCATGGAGAAAGAGTGTTTCAGCTTCGTTCGAAAATGTCATCAATGTCAAGTGCATGGTGACTTGATTCATGCACCACCAACTGAACTGCATCCTATGTCAGCACCTGGCTATTCGCTGCCTGGGGCATGGACGTCATTGGGCTAATCGAACCAAAAGCCTCAAATAGACACGCTCCCTAACTGTAGCGACCAAAACATGGTAATGTCTAGCCCAATCACTAAATCTAACGGCATACTCTGATACTGATATAGTGCCCTAGAGCAACTGCTCAAACTCTATGCGTCATGTATCCCGAAGGGACTGAGGTACAAACTCTCTCAAGAACATATCTCCAAACTATACCCATACAAGTGAAGCTGCATCAGCCAGGCTACCCAACCCATATGCCCACCACCACTGATAAGTTGCTCCCTTAAGATAGAACATAGTAAAAGCAACCCCCCTCGTCTCCGAAATGCCCATAATGCGGAGAATGCGATGGCACTCCCTTAGAAAGTCATGTTCACAATCTAAAGCCAAAAAACTGAAAGTATGAGGGTCATATTTCTTGAACCTTTCAAGTCTACGCTGCTCTTCCTCAGATGTTGCTGCCCTGACCAGAGGTTGAGTTGGAACCATAGGACGTGTCGCCATTACACTTGGAAGTTGAGTGGTGTGAACTCGCTGCTCTAGAGTATGGGCAGAGGGAGTCTGAGTCCCTTCCCTAATCTGTGAAGTAGCTAGTGCAATCAGAATCAACCCTGCCTAAGCCAATGTACCAAACATGCTTAGGAACTCTGCTAAGATCTCCTGAAGTCCGATGATAAAAGCGGCACCTCCGGTACATGGCCCTCAATTAAAGCTACTGATGGCTCCTCAACTATTGCTCTGGTAAGTGCTCTAGTTGCAGCATATACTCCTTGTCGGCCTCTACCTCTACCTCTAACAACACATGCTCCGGGAGTAGTGTGATCGATAGCTGCAGCTCGTGTCCTCGCCATTTATGAGAGAATGGAATGATAAAAGTTCAAACTCTGTGACCAATAAGATCACACGATAGGAATAAAGGAAGTGAGATTGTCTTAATAGTTATGTAGCCCCTCTAAGATAAGTGCAAACGTCTTCGTACCGATCTGCAAGACTACTAGACTCACTTATGACTTGTAGCGCCAATGAACCTACAGCTCTAATACCAACTTATCACGACCCAATTTTCCCTCCGTTGGGTATTGCGATGGTACCTAGTCTTAGGGACTAGGTAAGCCAAACATTTATAGAATAACAACAATAATAATAAAAATCAAACAGTCTCGATATAGAAATCTTTACAAAATTTACAATTTTCTATAACGGGCAGTACAAGTCATAAGTTCTATAGAGTTTATTACAACTTCTAAATACAACTATTTAGAAATAAGTAAAAACAATGTCAATACAAAATTGGAAGGTGATTTTGAAGCGTGCGCAGCAGCAGGTTTACCATGAGTCTTCCCAGCAAGAATCCCCACAGGTACTAACGACCAAATACCTAGTCTGTACCAAAAAAATCTACAAAAGTGTAGTATGAGCACATCACACGGATGCCTGATAAGTATCAAGACTAACCTCGGTGGAGTAGTGACGATGAACAATCAAGACATCTACTGGTCTAATAAACAAACAAGTATAATTATAAGAACAACATTGTACCATATCTACATAAAAACTACACAATATGATTAACAATACAGTAATTGCAATAAGAAAGGGAACGACAACTACCAGCGAAATACCATAATAATGACACAGAAGAGTTAAAAAAAACATAACTTAAATCCAAAATCACATGTGCAGCAAGAACAAGTAACAACTCAGCATCTACGATCACTTTCGCATCATATTTTGATCAACAAGCTACTTGACTTACTGAACCCCGGACAAATCACAACTCATGGATTTTAATGCCTGAACCCTAACACTTGGAATCCTATGCAGTCATCCCACCTCATTACCACACTGACGACTCACACGCCAAATAGAGTCATTCTCGCATAGAAGGAAAGTAAACAAGGGTGTGCATCTATACTCAACAATATCAAGAATACCACTTATCCGATAAGGGTGCTTGGCTATGTGTATGCTTGTATAAATGTCCTAACATAGATCAAACCAGCTAGTAAGAATAAAGAAAAGAACGGACAACACGTAGAATGTTTGCAGAACAGGGGATCTACGTGAATACTGTTCATAGTGCCAAAGTAAACATCCAGAACAGGGGGATTTACCGAAATACTGTTCCATAACCCCAAAGTAAATATGCATTTCTACCAACAGAGATAATAATTTACAACACGACACAAACCTCATGCATCACCACAACAAGTACAATAGAAACAATGACAACAATACAAGGCATGACAAGTAAATCAATTGAAGAACTTAAATCATAAAGAAACGATAGAACTTGTTCACATGGAATAACTAGAGTAAAGAAAAATAGGCATCACCACAATAAGTACAATATCAACAATGACAATAATACTAGGTACGGCAAGTAAATCAACTCAAGAACATTAAATCACAAAGAAATGATCGAACCCGTTCACAGGGAGTTATCACATTAAAGAATGCTAGGCGTAAAGAGAACAACTCAACAAGGGAAAACTAATATGTAGCAACAATCCCACAATATACAATTCAACATCAAGTAAGCTAACACGAGTAAAATAATTTCAAATAATACTAAGTCAACTAAAAGATAGGATATCTAGCTTCTTTTTAAGGTTGAGCAATTACGAAAGTTATTCAATAATTCGATTAAGGATAAGTGGCAGAAAGATAATCACAACCTCAATTAAGACTAAATAATTATAGGATAAAATAATAATAATTTCAAATAAGGATAAGCAGTTAGGAAGTTTAGCATCACAATAGAGGAAGTAAGATCTTCAGTTAAGTCAAATACGGGTCAAATAGGCAACAAGAATGAATCCTAAAGAACATAGTTCTAACTAAAGCATGGAGGGGTGAAACTAGTAAATAGGAACTCTATCGTATCAAGGACAACTTCATACTCTGTAAATAAAGGGACTTAAGAATCCTAAAAAGCCAACTTTCCACAAATAAGTCGGAGCAACCACTTGTTACCTCGCATACATGGACTACAATCAACATAGAAAACTCAAATCGTAAGGGAAAATCCTCCACACAAGGTTAGGCAAGATACTTACCTCAAACCAAGATCAATCAATTGGTAACAACGTCTCTTCCATGACTTTCCAACTCTGAATGGCCAAAATCTAGCCACAAATAATTCGATACAATCAACACGAGCTAAAGGAATAACCTCTATATGAAAATACTAAGCTTTACGTAAAAAGTCAAAAAGTCAATACAAAAGTTGGGTCCCGGAGCCACGTCGTAGAATCAGGTAAAATTAATGAAATCCGAATACCGATTTAACCACGAGGCCAACCATATAAGAAATTAGCTAATTTTGATCACAACTCAGCTTTCATATCCCAGTTTATAGTTTATGAGGTTTCTACATTTTTTTCCAAATTTCCATCTTAATGTTGTAATTAAACAATAATAGTGATATATTCATGTATAATAACCAAATCGAGTTAAAGTCACTTACCCCGATGAATTTCTCAAAATATCCACACAAAATCGTGTCAAACCGAGCTCCCAAGTTCCAAAAATGAAATAATAAACCTAGTCGGTTATATAGTACATTCTAAAAACTCACTATGTGAGGTCCGCACAATTCCAAGTGCAGCCGCACATCCCAGCTTCTACAGTCACACAAATATTATGCTATCGCACTCACTTGGTGACTGCACTATCAAGCTTTAGTATCTTAGCCATAACATTCTCTCCAAATGTCCAAATGATTACTTCTTAGGAAACTATACATGAAGGGCTACAACTTTCGTTTTGGAATCATCTTAAAATTTCTTGTTGATCAAAATATATAGCTTCCGAAGTCGGACCATCGAATCTGACAGTTCCTGTGCGGCCACACATAAAATTATGCGGCCTGATTGTGTCCAACCCTGCACTACTACAAAGTAGCGAGAGTGGTCGAAGAAGCATTTACCCGAGAAGGTCGGGATCGATTTCCACATGGAGCTACAAACGGGAATTGAGTTTCTATCTAATTAGATATGTGTAATTGCTCTTAATTGCACTTCTAATCATAGTTGATCTTTTGATTACTTCTAATATTATACTATTAAGATGCTAAATAAAACTAAGAGTAAGCTAAGAGTAAAATACTTGAAGGTTATCTAAACAGTTAAGAAGGCATTGGGGAAGTAACTTTCTCCTAGGTGGATACTTGACGGGTTCTTGAGTCTAAGGCTAGGTTGTCCTGTTGGGGCTTACGATATAACCAATGCACGATATTTCTCACTCTATACCTCTCAGTAGTTTGAGTTATTTTGCCCTAATTGACTTTTTCAAGACCAATTGGATATGATAATTTGTGCAAGAAATTTAGGTTCAAGTCAGGTATTACTATCTCTAAGTTTTACCCTTTAGTTGGAGCTATCAATATCTTGAATACACCCCAATTCCTTGTAAGACTAATTTTTCTAGACTCAAGTTCTCCTTCTCAAGAAGAACCTAAGTCAAATAGGCATGAATTAGTGTCTGCAGCCACTAATTCAATATTGAAACCATAAATTAGTCCAAATATCAAACAACCATAGACATTCAAGCCTTAAAACACAAGATCCATCAATTACCCATAATAGGGTTGAGCCACAACCCGAGCTAATGGGTCTAGCTACTCATGATAATAGAAGAAAACTGATAAATAGATGAAGAAAATTCCATAATATTTAATTACAAGCTAATACGTGAAGATCAATGATAAAAGTACTCTAAAATTACTCAAAATAGTTAAGAAACATCATTCACGAGCGCAACCCAACGTTAAAATACAGCTGATGACCAAAAAATGGGAAAAAAGAAACTATTTATACTAGGTTGAATTTTCTGGACAAAAATACCCTTGCGGGGATAATGCGGTCCGCATAAAATCGAGTGCGGCCGCATTGAGGCTTCTTGTCTTAAATATCTACTCATTGAACTTGGCCACCGCGGGCCGCACAGAATGCTCCGTGGCTGCGGTGGCTTCTATTGCGGTCCGCACAAAAAGGATCGCGGACCGCATTGGCAATGATTCCCCAAATTGGCAACATTCTAAACTTCGTCTTTGCGGACAGCACAATATCAAGTGCGGACGTGGTGACTCCATTACGGTCCGCATGAAATGCTTTATGTCCGCAATGCTCGATTTTTTGAAGTAGGTACCTCTCTGAACCTCATCACTGCGGATCGCACCAAATAGAGTGCGACCTCAGTGGACCTGTTGCCCTATGTTTCGACTTGTTCTTGGTACTTGTGCATGTTTCACTCCTTTTTGAGCTGGTTTTGACAAATTGTCACCACCAAACCCTCCAAACAAGTATAACATGGAAGCATTTGGAACTATTTATATAATCAAAACTAAACTAAGAAGGAGTTTAAAATGCATCACAATCCCTAGTTATCAACTCCCCCAAACATAAGCTTTTGCTTGTCCTCAAACAAACAAAATAAGACCCGCCCCTTAAGAGTAAATCCAAGAAAATTCCACTGACCTAAAATGACCTCATCTAGCTTCAATTTGGGACTGACAATTGCCCTCAATTCAAATGAATCATTAACAAAATTTGACCTTTTAAGCAACATGAATTTAGTGCGACACAAGAGCATCAAGAGTTGACTCAACTCATTAAAGGAACTCTTTCCACTACCTTGGTCATTGTGTAACCCAAACTCATACATCCTCAATTCTTCCTAAGCAAAACCTCACCTTTAGGATTGTAGCACTCAGAACAAGGATAGTGGAAACATGCTCATCTCTCTCAAAGAAGGGTCACAAGTTCGGCTATAAGTACCATAAGCTTGCCCCTTATGTAAGTTACCACTATTGTAAGCTTCACTCAACTCAAGATCATATAGGTATTTTGTGGAGATATAGTGAAGGCTTTTGGTTCAGGGTAGGAAATGTTTGGTCTAAGTAGGTTCGATCTTCCCTTTAGCACTTCTTTTGCTTCATTTAGACACATATTCTCTTGACTTTTTAAGTCATTTAACTTCTTTTTAAGGGGTTAGAGAGATACACTGTCACAGTTTCTTGTTCATTTCAAATTTTTTTCTCCTTTCTTAACTTTCCACACCTTTCATCTTTTTACTTTTATTGAATCCCTTCATTCTTTTCCACATTGATCATTCTTTTTGCCTTTTTGATTTTCTTTCTTTTTCATTGACTTTCCTTTTCTTCATTTTGTACCTTTTACCATTTTATTGCATTCCTCGTCTCCCTCCCTCCCCCCCCCCCCCCCCCAAGCTTAAGCTTTTGCCTTGCGCTAAGGAAAGATTGGGTGCCAAGAGAGAGTAGTTTTAGAACTGGTAAAGGCTTGTATCATGGTTTCTGAAAGAAAAAGGTCTAAGGCTCAAAAGGATTGACTAGGAATATTATCATTGGTCGGCTATGAAATTGTTCAAGATATCATTCGGATCAAGGAGAGCTAATAATCACATCTCAAGTCAAATTATACTTACGATTTCACCTAGACAAATATCCAGGGCAAGTTCTAGACTAATGGCTCGGAACTTGGACTTGCATTTCAAATTCTGACAACACAAGCTATGGGATTGCTAAAGAAACAGAGTCGGGGGACCAAAATAGCATTAGCTAAGATTTGAGCAATACAATGGTCCCAAAAAAATCACTTGATGATTATCGTCCAACACAAGAGTCTCAAGGTCACAACTTTCACCATCCTATACACAACAATTTGTTTTTTATTATAGATCAAAGGCAAATGTTTTAGGCCCAAGTGAAGCTTTCCTTGAGTCACCCTTACCAATTAGCTACTAAAAAGCAAAAAAGAAAATAGACTCAAACCTATAAGAAGGTTGTCATTCCATCCATCATTGGAAAGAGCTACCATGTTCACACAAATTCCACCTTTGAAAAGAATCATGGCATTAAGAAAACCAAAGGATTATTGCACGCAAAAACTCAAAACAAGAAGCTACGAAAATTAAATAAGAATCTATGAAAGAAAAAATACATAAAATAATATATATATATATATACACACACACACGCACACACACACACACACACACACAAGAGGAGAATTAGTCGAATATATAATAAGGAGAATGAATATATACATAAGGACGTAACTTTATATGCAGACCAAAAGTAAAAAGTACGATAATTGCAATAAATTGATAAAATTAAATATATACCAAAGGTAAAAAGAAAGCATAAAGAAAAAAAATATATTGTAACATATACAATCATCCAAATAGGGCTACCTCCACAAATAAAAGCTAGCATTCTCCTCAATGTTAACTGTCACACCTCCTTTTTACCGCTTACACGTGGTTACCCCGAAAGGTGACACGTGTATAGAAGTTTTTCCAATTAAAGTGACATTATTCCAAATGGAATTAAGTAATATATTTAAGAGTCGCCACTTGGGATAGGTTTGGCTTTTTGGTGTCCCAAGTCACCGATTTATTTAAAATCCCAAAATCGAGGAAATTTTAACTACCCAATTGGAGTTTGCGTTCCATAAAATCTTGAGTAAGGAATTCTGTAGACTTGAGGGAATGTGTTAGGCACCCTCGGATCCCGTGGTTCTTGCACAGTCACTTAAGCTCATTATAAGTGGCTAAAACATGATTTGGTGTACCTGTTAACCCACAATTTTAGATTATTAACCGCTTTTAACATCTGTTTTAGAGAAATTTGCAATGTTATTAAAACATGTTGTGGATCGTATCATATAAATTCACACGCAATCTTAGACACTTTATAATTTCATTGAGAATAGGAATTGGGTCACATAAATGCGCACCTGATTTTTAGGAAGGTATTTTATTAAACACTACAGCAACTACGTCTTTGCATATATGGGAAGGCCATGAAATTTGCTAAACGACACTTCCTATTTTTCTATGTGTTTTAATGAATTAAGGAGTGATCGCGTAGTATTTTCTTGAATTAACGCGGCTCACTTTATTTTATAAGGACATCCTAATCCATGCTAAATTTTCTGCTCTTGTGAGTGCTTAAATGCACTAAACATTTTACGTATAGATTGTGTATTTTGGAGAAGTAATACTTGCACTTAGCCTCATTCATGGCTAATCGTGTGCATGGACTCAAATCTGGGCCAGCCCAAGACACACTATACTAACAGTGGTTGAGCCTGGTTCATGACTGGCCCGGACCTTTGATTCTTTCAATTTATAAGCACGTAATATTATAACTTCATGGTGCTTATCGGGCCTCTCGAATGAGTCCAGTACTGATTTGAACAAAAGAGTCCAATTATTAATAACCCATTTGATTTGAAATTATATATAAAATCGAATCTCTACCCATTCACGAAGAAAATATTAACGACCATTGATTTCTAACATTAGATTTGAATCAAATGATTCATATACTTATCAGCCAGAGTATATGAATCTAATTTCCAAAATTCTATTATGACTTAGATTTACATCTTAGAGGTCAGAAAAAACACTGCTAACATGTTGAAACTTAAATTAGCCAACACAGTACATGGTATTGGGGTTTCAAATACTTACTAAGCTATCATTTTTCCTAAACTCCTCATTTTAAACAAGACATGAAATATACATCTGAGTAACCAGCATCACCTAGTTAATTATACAATCAGCTACTCATGTTTGAAAGAATAGTTTGAATGTACTGAAATGTTTCATGGCATTTTGATTCGTTTTACATGATTATTAAAACTACTGCTTCGTAAGTCCAGTAGCTCTAGGTGCACAGGATCAGTACTTGAACCAGCTAGACTAAAATTGGAACTGACTATTACTTAAACACATACAAGAAAAAAATTGGGTGGAATGTAAGATTATTACACATTGAAACAGTCCCAAATGTCTAATTATTACAAACATGGCTCAGTCTAACACTACAACATGATGATCACTTTGTTGTTACACCTATATTCAAACTAAATAGGGGGAAATAATTCGAAAATGTAAATGACAACTGAGATCTTCACATTTGGGAATATATTTCACTTGAACTTCATATATATGAATATTGAGTGGTACATGTAACGTAGTAGAAGAAACAAGCCTATGAGTAAATAAAAGAGACCAGCTAAGTAGTCAACATCCAAATACACAGTGCACCCAGGACTTCAATAGAGTTTTTAGAGAATTCAATCTTCAGAAAATGATTCAAAACAGCACTAATAGTATTTTCAGATGTGGAATAAGTATTTCAGATCTAGTATTAAAGAGAAAGGTTTCGGATCCCTTTTTCAATGCCCAGCTGGTTCATTTTATAATAAAGCTATTAGGGCATCATATTTTTGCCTTGGTTTCTTTTTAGTCCTTAACTCAAATTGCATTTTTCCTAAGTAGTCCTCCAGTTCCTGACTTGTGCCTCAAGTATTAGGCAAGAATTGTATTTTAGTCCTTGCTAGAAGGCTTTAAGGGCTTCCTATCAGATTTTTGCAGGTTCAAATCCCTCTTATACCCTCACTTTCTTTCCTAAATTACCCACCCCTGAAATTTTGACCTCAATTAGTTCCTTGACCCTAGTTTAGTTACAATTGACCCTGGTCACTCAAACTTGGGTCACATTTTAACCTTAGACTAATAAGCTCATGAAAGTTTAATCAGCCAAAATTAACAGACTTCTAGAAACATTATACAAAAGATCAAAATAACCAGAAAAAATGAATACATCTACCAATACTTAACTTTCAGAAATGAATCCATCAAGGTGCTCAGAAATACTTTTAAAAAAATGAAAGGCACACAGCATGGGGTAAGTACTTAGCTCATGAGCAAAATTATGAAGCTAGTAGAAGTTCAAAGAAAGAGAACAGCTTAATTATGCATAAGCACTAAAGACTAAAGCTATTATGAAATAAAGATCAGGCACTCAGTAGCATAAACAAACAATCAAACCAATCAGACTATCAGTGATCAATCGAATGAAGGTTGTGAGATAGAGTTCATCAAATTATGAGAATCAAACCGCTATTAACAGGATGCTAAGCCATTCCAAAAACAAAAAGGTTTCTAGACTAGTTTCAAACAGCGCATATGAATATTGAAACCTATCTTAGATGAATTTGTGGACAAACAGACAAACAACTAAAGAAAATCCAATAAAATAACTTCAACTATTACACATGTAACTACTGAACCTAATCAATTATTAAAAGAACTCAAGCATTCAAAACTAAAGAAATAAAAATATGCAGGAAAACTTAGCTTCTTATTCTTGTTCCCAATTAAACTATTTCAACTGGATCTTGACCCTTTCCAAGGGGTTCTGAATCTCATCGGACAGTGTACAACCAATTCTAAGGGTTCAAGAGGGGCTTTCACAGTTCTGAGACCTCAATGAAGTCTCAGATTTGGATTTTTCAGCGGTTGGGGCTGTTTTGGGACTCATGGGTGGTGTGGTTGGTGTCAAAAGGGTTGTGTTTTAGGGGTAGGCTTCGAATTAATGTTCGAAGAGTTCCAGGAAGATTCGAGAAAGGTGACATATATGGTTGGAAAGAGGGGGTTGAGGTGCCTTAGTGGTGTAATTTTGGACGGCTTTAGAATAGGGTCGCCGGAGATAGGGTTTCCGTCAATCTTTCTGAGAATATTTGAGACGATGGGGGGGGGGGGATTCGAAGGGAGTGGGATGCAGGATGGAGAAAGGGTATCCTAGTGGATCTATGGTGTAACGGTGGAGGGGTTTGGAACAAGGTTGCCGGAGACAATGGTTCTGGCGACCCTATTTTTTAACATTCGAGACGAATGGGTCGTGTTCGATGGGAAATAATTACAGGATGGGGTAGGGGAGATCGTGACGGTTGAGTGGTGTTAATTTGGGAAGGCTTTGTTGTCGGCTGCCGCCGTGAGGCGATTTTCGGCAGCGGCAGTAGGGTGGTAGGCTAGTGGTCAAGGGGTGGCAGTGGGGTAGTCAACGGAGGCGTTATAATATGGAGACGATGGTACGAGAATGGGGGGTTTGGTCTTGTACGTGTATTGGAGACGTTCGGACATATGTATATAAAATGTGGGAGGCTTCCGTGGCCGTTCGATGAAATGGGGATCAACGACTGTGATGATGGGCCTTCTAAACTGTGTCGTTTAGTTCATTGGGTGTGGACATGGACTGGGGCGATAATTTGGGCTGGGCTATGTATTGTTTTTAAAATGAGAAGGCAGGTTTGGGCCACTCAGGTCTGGCCCAATTGTGGCCAGCCTGAGTGGCTGTATCTATATATATATATATTGTTGAGTTGTCCCACATCGGAGGGATTTGAGGTCCTTGGTCTCCTTATATGACTTGGGCAATCCTCACCTTATAAGCTAGCTTTTGGGGTTGAGTTAGGCCCAAGTCCATTCTTATCATGGTATCAAAGCCAGACCCATCCCAATTATTGTTACCGATGTTGGGCCCCCATTTATGTTGTCCACGCTCCAGAGATCTGGGCGTGAGGGGGGTGTTGAGTTGTCCCACATCGGAGGGATTTGAGGTCCTTGGTCTCCTTATATGGCTTGGGCAATCCTCACCTCATAAGCTAGCTATTGGGGTTGAGTTAGGCCCAAGGTCCATTCTTATCAGACACTTTGCTTGTATGGTGTCAATCACAAAGTTTCTACTCCTTATCAGCTCAGGCGAGTGGCCAAGTTGAAGTCTGAAAAAGGGAAATTAAGAGTATATTGTCAAACACGGTCAATGCAAATAGGACTGATTGGTTGAAGAAGTTGGATGATGCTCTTTGGTCTTATAAGATTGCTTATAAAACTCTGATTGGTATGTCTCCGTACCGGTTGGTGTTTCGGAAAGCTTGCCATCTACCCGTTGAGTTAGAGCACAAGACTATGTCTGCTTTGAGGAAGCTAAATCTTGAATAGGATATGCAGCAAATCTTCGTGTGGAGTAGCTCAATGAGCTTGATAAATTCTGATTCCATACCTCCTCCAGTTCGTCCTTATAAAAGGACAAGATGAAGTACCTTCTGGATAAATATGCTCATGGCAAGGATTTCAAAATGGGTGATTTGGTTCTCTTGTTCAATTCTCGGTTACATATGTTTCCGGGAAAGCATAAGTCGAAGTGGAGTGGACCTTTGGAAGTGGTGTTTGTGACTCCGTTTGGTGCACTTGACTTGAAGAACAAAAATGGGGAGGTTTTCAGAGTTAATGGGCATAGGGTCAAGCACTACTTGGGAAAGATTGATTACATCCACGTTGTTGAACTACTCCATCTAAAGTGATTTTATGGTAACTTGCGTCGTGCCCCGACGTTAAATCGGGCTCTTCTTGGGAGGCAACCCATGTGTCTTTCTTTTTTGTTTTTCTTTGATTCTCTTCTTAGTGTAGGATTTATTTTTAGACTAACTGGTTATGAGATGTTGTAGGATTATTTTGATGTAGTGCAGGACCAAGTTTGGAAAATTGATCGCTTTCTGAAGTTTGCAATGCGGACAACACTTGATTTTTTGCGGCCGCAAAAGCCTTGGTGCAGGGGCAAGAATTCAATGCTGACTGCATAGTTGATTTTGCCAAAAGTAAGGAGTCTCTAAAGTTTTCCACCGCGGCCGGATTGCTTATTTTGCGGTCCACGGTAGACCACTGCATCGCATTGCATTTCTTTCGGTCCGTAGTAGCTAACCTCCCACTAATTCATGTTTCTGAGTATTGCGGACCACAATGCCGTTTTGTGGGCAGGTGAGATGGGCCCTAGGAATTTTTTCTATAAATAGAACATGAGGCCCTCTTTTTGAACTTTTCGACCTTTTACTCTCAAAAGCTTAAAAATATTACTATTCATCACTCATTCTTGCGTGAATTTAACTGCTCAAGCTCGTTAATCAAGTTTGCATCTCACATACGGTAACTTTCATTCTATCTTAGTTGTTTAATTTTGTTATTTTCTCTTACTTTTATTTTTCTTAGCTTTTCTTCCTTGTCTTCCCCTTTTTTTTCTTTCAATTTTGTAGCATAGGTTTGTTTATGCGTGTTTAAATTACGCCTAGTTAGTTAAAAACAATGATTCAACACTTAGGGGATCAAGAATAAATAAAAAATTGGACTTAAAATGTGAAAAACTTGAACCTTAGGTTGGTGTTGCTGGGTACTCACCGCGGAGCGCAGTGGATTTTGTGCGATCCGCGATGCTTCTGTGTGGTCCGCAATACTATTTTATGCGGACCGCGGTGATAATAGTTCTGAAAGCTGATAATTGAGGACCACGACCGCAATGAATTTTGTGCGGTCCGTGATGCTTCATTGCGGACCACATAGATTTTGTGCGGTCCGTGGTGCATTGTTTCAGAAAGTGGGTAATGTGAACCCCACCTCAATGCAGACTGCAGTGAATTTTATGTGGTTTTGCGGTAGCATCTTTGCGGTCACACTTCATTTTAAGCAGACCGCGGTCTGAAACTTCTGAATGTCTGTAATTTTTCTACAATACTTCACTAACTCTGCTGATAGTAACAAGCATAAACTATATTCTATTGCGAATAATGGTGAAATCACAAGGCAGAGGTGATAAACAAAAATGAAAAGGACAGTCCTCCCGGGGTAGGGGACGTGGCATGATAAGATTGACCCTACAAGCTCGACAAAATATAAAAAACACCAGAAGGCTCATAAAGGATGCTGATAGAGCTTTGATAGATCTGGGAGTGAATATGAGCCTTCTCGAGAGTCATCTGACGCAAATTCCATGCCAGAGTATGTTCCTGAATGGCTAGAGAGGAACAGATAAGGGGATACACCTCCAGTCTCTCCCACTGCCCAAGCATCAGCACGCATATCTTCTAAGTCGTTTAAGGGCTCAACTTCAGGCATTGACAATGGATATTCCACCTCACCTACAACATCGGGAAAGAGGCCTGTAGAAGAAGAAGGAGAAGAAGTAGGAGGGGGTGAGCTCGTAGTGGGAGGAGTAGACAGAACCAGAAACTCAGAGGCATGACAAGATAGATTTGTAAGTGAGGTGGCCTACCATAAATTAAGAGAATGGTGGCCTGAGAGGAAGTTGATACCCGAGCAAAAGTTCATTTTAGAGGACCTTTTGAGCACAACCCCAATGTGTTGAGGCAGTTCAGAGAGAGAGCAGGATGGGACTATTTCATAGGTCATATGGAGGATGCCAATGAGCACTTGGTAAAGGATTTTTACACGAATGTTGCCCACATAAAAAAGGACACCACAGTGACCAATGTGCGGAACTTGAAGGTAAAATTTGATGGCACAATAAATGATTATTTGGGCTTCCCAGAGGAGGATGAGGCATTGTTCTTAGAAAAAGTGGCATTAGGTGAGGCTGATCGACCTTGGTTGGCAGATACTTGGAAATCCCAGGTATCACCCCAGATTGGTTAACTACGGGAGTGAAGATTCTGAGAAGGACACTGAATTTTGAAGTTAAAGGGTGGGAAACATTTGTGTGCAACAGGATAGACCCCACCACTAATGACAACTCACTTCCTATTCCACGGGCTATATTGGTGGCATATATCATGGAGGTGTACTCAATTAACATCGAGAATGTGATATACCGAGTAATTACACGGGTGGTGAATGAAGGTGATAGATCTATCCCTTTTCCAACTTTCTGACCATGTTCCATGAGGACTTAGACATGAAGAAGTGAAAATTTGATGTGAAAGTGAAAGAAAGGGCACCATTCTCCTGGTATAGCACCAAGGGTCCCGACAACCCCAAGGACCCTAAAGGCAAAGCCACTACTTTAGCTGGCCATTCTGAAGAGCCAGTAGTAGTAGTGACTCCTACTCAACCTCCTTCCACCACAACAGACATGGACCCAGGACCTTCTACTTCTACATCTCAAGAGATTCCCTCATCCACTGCATACCCCTTGATTGCCCACCGCCTTAGACAGACCCTTTCCAGCATCAATAACTGGAAACCGACAACCACTTATAAGCTGTCTGTACTATCTACTTCGGTGGCCACCTAGTCAGCGCCTCATTCGCCACAGGTCCCACAATCCGTAGAGGACACTCTCAAGGAGCTTCTGGACAACCAGAAGAAGCTCCTAGAGAACCAAAAATTGATGAGGGATGACGTTGATTTGCATGGAAAAGCATTAAAGGAGCTTGCTAGGGAGGCAAAGAAAATGAGAAAGAGTCATGCTTCCAAAGAGTCGGTGAATGAGCTAGGGTAGAGGTAGAGAGGTTGAAGTCGAATCACTTGCCTCTGGATTTGTTATTGCATGTCCCGGCTCCAGCAGCTCAGCCCCAGCCAGAGCAGAAGTTAGAGAGGCCACCCAAGAGGAAGAAAGTTATTCCCCATATTGACGATGCTGTCATAGAGTTGGAAGATCCGCAGGGAGGTTCCTCTAGCCAGCCCTAGATTCCAGTACAGTCCCAAGACTCAGTCTAGGCATAGGTCCCAGTGGAGACATAGATCACAGGGAGCCAGTCACAGGCTCCCGAGCCGACAGAGGACCCAAGGACCCAGACTCAAGATCCCATGCAGACTGAGGCCAATATGGAGTTTTTTTTTCCTTTTTTTCCCATATTTTATGCTTATTTTGGTTAGTTAATGTGAGCATATGATTTTTACCCGGTCAAAACAAGCTCTTATAGGACTCTTAAAGTTTAAGATTTTTCTTTAAAAATATTAGGATTTTAATTTTTAGGATTTAATTGCATGCACATGTCCATTAATGCTTGTTTTAAGATTGATTAAGAATTAATAAATTTGTTTGCAAATGAAAATACAATAATATATATACATGTCCGCCATATGAAATTATTTTTGATTTAATTTTTTAACTTGGTTTTAATTTTGTATATATGTTTTTATTTATGGTAATTAGGAATTTCTGGTTGTAAGTAAAGTTAGAAATTATTTTTGTCAATTTAATAAAAAGAAAAGACAAAAAAAATAATATGTGTATATATATATATATGATAAGAATGGACCTTGGGCCTAACTCAACCCCCAAAAGCTAGCTTATGAGGTGAGGATTGTCCAAGCCATATAAGGAGATCAAGGACCTCAAATCCCTCCGATGTGGGACAACTCAACAGCCCCCCTCACTCGTAGATCTCTGGAGCTTGGACAACATAAATGGGGGCCCAACATCGGTAACAATAATTGGGATGGGCCTGGCTCTGATACCATGATAGGAATGGACCTTGGGGTTGAGTTAGGCCCAAAGTCCATTCTTATCATGGTATCAGAGCCAGGCCCATCCCAATTATTGTTACCGATGTTGGGCCCCCATTTATGTTGTCCACGCTCCAGAGATCTAGGCGTGAGGGGGGTGTTGAGTTGTCCCACATTGGAGGGATTTGAGGTCATTGGTCTCCTTATATGGCTTGGACAATCCTCACCTCATAAGCTAGCTTTTGGGGTTGAGTTTGGCCCAAGGTCCATTCTTATCATGGTATCAGAGCCAGGCCTATCCCAATTATTGTTACCGATGTTGGGCCCCCATTTATGTTGTCCATGCTCCAGAGATCTGGGCGTGAGGGGGGTGTTGAGTTGTCCCACATCGGAGGGATTTGAGGTCCTTGGTCTCCTTATATGACTTGGGCAATCCTCACCTTATAAGCTAGCTTATGGGGTTGAGTTAGGCCCAAGGTCCATTCTTATCATGTCAAAAGCTTTATTGCAAAATGAGACCCTTATCACTTATGATTGCACGAGGTACGCCAATCCTTGTAAAAATGCTCTTCTTGAGAAATGCAACAACACTAAGGGCCTCATTGTTGGGTAAAGCCATGGCTTCGACCCACTTTGAAACATAATCAACCGCCACAAGAATGTATGTATTCCCACACGAGCTAACAAACGGGCCCATATAATCAATTTCACATATATCACCTTCAAGAGTGGTATTGAGAGTCATCTCATCTTTCTTTAAAATTCTACCGCTCTTTGACATTCGTTGCATCTCTTCACATGTTCACTTGAATCTTTGTACAAAGTTGGCTAGAAAAACCCACAACTAATAAATTTTGAAGCCGTCTTTACCCCGCCATGATGGCCACCATAGGTAGAGCAATGACAAACCTATATGATACTCAATTATTCCTTCTCCGGTACATACCTTCGGATCACACCATCCGTGCAAATCTTGAACAAGTACAGCTCATCCCAATAAAAATCCAAACTATCTAGTTTAAGCTTCTTCGTTTGGTTAGAAGCTCTCACGGGATTACACCACTCACAAGAAAATTAGCAACGTCCGTAAACCATGGAATACCATTTATTGACACAGAAAGGAGTTGTTCATCGGAAAACAAATCATTGATCTCTAGGCCATCACGAGGCCTCCCTCCTCCTCCAAGCGGGACAAATGGTCCGCCACTTGGTTTTCACTACCCTTCCAGTCCACAATCTCCAAATCAAAATCTTGAAGTAACAAGACCCATAGCATCAGTCTAGCTTTGGAATCCTTCTTCGTCATTAAGTACCAGAGTGCGGCATGATCAGTGTGAACTATGACCTTGGCACCCATGAGGTACAATCGAAATTTCTCCATTGCGAATACAATAGCCAAAAGCTCTTTCTCAGTCAGAGTGTAGTTAACTTGAGAATCATTCATTGTCTTGCTCGTGTAGTACATCGGATGAAATATATTATTCACTCTTTGACCTAAAATCGCCTCAACCGCAACATCACTCACATCATACATGATCTCAAAAGGCAAGCTCCAATTGGTAGCGGCGATAATATGAGTGGTGGTCAACTTGTGCTTTAGAAGTTCAAAGGTTTGTATACATCTCTTATCGAAGTCCTTCATGAATTTAGCATAGTCCGACAGTTGTACTAGAGTCTCCACCCAAGGCACATTAACGGATAAGCTCTTCATCATGTCAATAAACCTTTTAAACTGATCTGATTTTTCTGTTTCGCGAGCCTTTGAGAATAAGGTGGAGTTGGCCTTGGCAAAGGACCATTGGCTTTAGGCATAACCATTTTTGGCATGTCTATTACATGTTCCCTACACGGGTTCACGTCATTTCGAATCTCCACCTCGGCATTTTCAATATCAATCCTCACTTCCTCATTCACATTCTCATGAATCGTATTTTCAACCACCAAAGGAATCTCATATTCTTGCAACTCAACTTCATCACTCAAAATTTCCTTTCGATTGGAGGAATTCACATCACCACCTCATCCACTTATTGTAGTTACGGCCATAAAATGATTGTTCGCACCCTTCAGGTTAACTACTGTATCACTTGGTAGAGCCCCCTTAGGGCGAGTGTCAATGACTGTGAGGTTTGGCCTAATTGAACCTCCAAGTTTTTGATTGAAGTATTATGGAAAGCCAACTGAGCATTAGAGTCTACTTTTTTTTCATCATCTGTTCAAAATAATTTAATTTCTCCCCATTTAATTGTTAGAGAACTAGGACCTTGGGATGGAAATGGGGGTGGATTGTTCCGTTGTTGATACATTGGGGGCCTTTGAAAGCCTTGCCCCACCCCAGTTGTTGTTGTTTCCATTTCAATTATCCTGATTATTCTAATTATTATTCTGTTGCCCCAATTAGAATTTTGGTTGTTATTTTCCCAATTAGTATTCCTTGTTATTCTTGATTGCCCTAATTGCCTTAGGATCTCCATTGTTGTTGGTTAGAAGAATTTCCCCTTTGGTTATGATAATTGTTCACATATTGCACTTCTTCATTCTATCCATCGTAACTATCATATTGGAATCCACCATAATTATTGTCAAATTAATCCGAACTCCCTTGGTTCTGTTGACCTCTTTGTCTTCTTTTGCTCACTAGCATGTTTATACCCTTCATGGCATTTACTCGGCATGGATTTTGAACCGACTGCAAGTGTGCCTTTGCTAGTTGGTTCATTTTTGTTGTCAGCTCTGCTATAGCCTTCCCATGGTCATGTAGCTCTTTGTGCAAGTGAGTGACTGTGGGATTACCCTGTGGTACATTGGCTCTACTTTGCCAAGCGGAGGACGTGTCAGCCATCTCGTCAAGAATGTCATAAGCCTCATCTAAGATAGATTCATAAAATTACCCCCAACAAGTCGGTTCACTATGCATTGATTTGTTGTGTTGATGCTCCCGTAGAAAGTCTGTTGTATCATTGCCTCGGTCATATCATTGTTGGGGAATTCCTTTACCATGGTTCTATATCTCTCCCAAATCTCGTGTAATGGTTCAGTAGGCTCCTTCTTGAAAGCTAAGATCTTATCCCTCAATGCTGCCATGTGCCATGGTGAGAAAAACTTTGCAATGAACGTATCCTCCAACTCATCCCAAGTAGTGATAGAATGGTTAGAAAGCCACTCAAGCCAATCCAGTGCCTTCCCTCTAAGTGAGAAAGGGAATAGTCTTAACCGAAGTGCATCCTCTGACACATTAGTTTGCTTTCTCCCAAAAGGTATCCACGAAAACCTTAAGATGTTTGTAAGCATTTGAGTGAGAGCACCCATGAAATACCCTTGCTGCTCCAAAAATATTAGCATCACATTAGTAGTTTGAAAATTGCATGCCTGGATCCAGGGTGGGACAATTGCACTAGCATAGCCTTGGTTGGGAAGAACTCAAGGATCCACTCTTGGAGGTGGCGGAGGTTCTAGAATATTATCATTGGCATTGGCCTGGAGGCCTCTTCGTTGTCCTTGAGGTACAATAGGCACCTCACCATCTCCGTTATCATCTATCTCCTCCCCCGCACACAAATCTATTTAGATACATAGCCAGTACCGTTAGCTCCCGGAAACAGCGTCAAAAAGTGATTGTGGCCAACCCTGTACTACTACAAAGTAGCGAGAATGGTCGAAGAAGTTTTTACCCGAGAAGGTCGGGAACAATTTCCACGGGGAGCTAGAAATAGGAATTGAGTTTCTATCTAAATAATAGATGTGTAACTGCTCTTAATTGCACTTCTAGTCATAGTTGGTCTTTTGATTACTTCTAATATTATACTATTAAGATGCTAAATTAAACTAAGAGTAAGCTAAGAGTGAAATACTTGAAGGTTGTCTAAATAGTTAAGAAGGCACTAGGAAAGTGACTTTTTCCTAGGTCGATACTTGACGGGTCCTCGAGTATAAGGCTAGGTTGTCATGTTGGGGCTTACGATATAACCAATGCAGGATACTTCTCACTCTATATCTCTTTGTGTGATTTTTCCCTAATTGACTTTCTCAAGACCAATTGGGTGTGATAATTTGTGCAAGCAATTTAGGTTCAAGTCGGTATTACTATCTCTAGGTTTAGCTATCAATCTCTTGAATACACCTCAATTTCTTGTAGGACTAATTTTCCTAGACTCAAGTTCTCTTTCTCAAGAAGAACCCAAGTCAAATAAGCATAAATTAGTGTTTGCAACCACTAATTCAACATTGAAACCATAAATTAGTCCAAATATCAAATACCCATAGACATTCAAGCCTTAAAACACATGACCCCTCAATTACTCACACTAGGTTTGAGCTATAATCCTATCTAAGAGGTCTATCTACTCATGATAATAGAAGAAAACTGATAAATAGATGAAGAAAATTCCATAATATTTAATTACAAGCTAATACTTGAAGATTTAATGATAAAAGTACTCTAGAATTACTGAAAATAGTTAAGAAACACTGTTCAGGAGCGCATCCCAACATTAAAATACAACTATTGACCCAAAAAAAAAGGAAAATAAACTATTTATACTAGGCTAATTTTTTTGGACAAAAATACCCCTGCTGGGGTAGTGCGGTCCGTACAAAATTGAGTGCGGCTGCATTGATGCTTCTTGGCTTAAAATTCTGCTCTCAGAACTTGGCCACCGTGGGTCACACAAAATGCTCCATGGCCGCGGTGGATTCTATTATGGTCTGCACAAAAAGGATCGCGTACCATATTGGCAATGATTCCCCAAATTGGCAACTCTTTGAACTCCGCCTTTGCGGACCGCACAGTATCGACTGCAGCCGTGGTGAGTCCATTTTGGTCCACATGAAATATTTTGCAGCCACAATGCTTGATTTCTTGAAGTAGGCACATCTCTGAACCTCCTCACTGTGTACCGCACCAAATGGAGCGTCGCCTCAGTGGACCTGTTGCCCTGTGCTTGGACTTTTTCTTGGTACTTGTGCATGCGTCACAATCCCTAGTTATCACGGCCCGCACACTCCTCTGTGGCCTGAAGTGCAGCCATACACAAAATTTTGTGTTCCCCACAATTACCTTGAGGTTCGCACTTACCTTTTGCCTCAGCACTCCCAAAATGTGCGGTTCGCACTTCCAAAGACCCCCTGAACAACTTTAGAGTGTCGGAAAGCCCGTACTCGCTAAAAACTTACCCGAGGCCCTTGGAACCTCAACCAAAGATACCATAAAGTCCTAAACACCATAAATTGGTCGAGATCTCAAATCACATCAAATAATAACAAAAATACGAATCACACACCAATTCAAGCTTAATGAACTTGAACTTTCAAACTTTTACAACCGTTGTCGAAAAGAATCAAATCACATCCAATTGACACCAAATTTTGCACACAAGCCATATATAACATAACTGGCCTACCCCAACTTTTTTAATTGAAATCCGACCCCAATTTCACCAAAGTCAACTCTTCGTCAAACCTCTCTACCTTCCAAAACTTCAATTTTTCCAACTTACGCCGAAATGTTTCAAATTACTCTAAGAACCTCCAAATCCAAATCTGAATGCACTCCTAAGTCCCAAATTACCATATAAAGATATTAAAATCATCCAAAAACCACTCCAGAGCCATTGACACAAAGTCAAAATCCCGATCAACCCTTACCATTTAAGCTTCCAAAACAAGAATCTTCCTTCCAATTTGACTCAGAATCATCTGGTAACTTAACTCGACTATACATGCTATTCATAACACATAATATGAAGGTGATCAAAACCTCATGCCAGTGAATAAAGTTAAATTTTCAAAACAACTTATTGGGTCATTACACTAAGAAATCCCCTAGTTTGATAAGATAACCAGTTACAGATTTTCTAGGGTATGGACATGCAATACAATCAGCATCACAGTAGGCCATGCTGTTATTGTTATTAGTGCTTAGCAGAATGCCTTGTCTTGGTTGATTTTTCATATATCTGGCAATCCTAAGTGATGCCTCCATATGAATTTTTTAGGTTATTAAAGAACTTGGCTTAAGGTCTGTACATTGAATGATATATCTGGTCGAACTTTACCACTTACCTTTGATAAGATTTATGATCTGATATGGGCTCACTTTCAGATTGTTCTGATAGTGGTCATCATATTCATTTGTTGTAAGTTTAATGTTTGTATCCAATAGACTAATAGCAAGTTTTGCAGCTGATAGTACAACCTCTGATATGAGCCCTAATGCATACTTTCTTTATTGCATTAGGATGCCTTACTTGGATCTAGCAAACCTTATGCCTAGAAAATACTTCGAATCTCCCAGATCTTTTATTTTGAATGTTTGTTGTAGTATTTTTTTTGTTTCAACAATCAGTTTCAAGTTGTCCCATGTTATTAACATATCATCTGCATAAACTAGCACCATAATGACTCATTCTGAAGTTCTTTTGATGAATAAAGAGTGATCAAATTGGATTTATTAAAACTGACTCCTTAAAAGTGCTTCAGTTAATTTTTCATTCCATTGTCTAGGAGCTTGTTTCACCCCATACAGGGATTTGATGAGTCTGCATACAGGTTTGCTCCCCCCTGACTCTTAAATCCATATGGAAGTTTCATGTAGATTTCATCATAGAGGTCACCTTGAAGGAATACATTATAAACATCCATTTGATGTATGTTTTAGTTTCTTGCAGCAGTAGCTAAGACTGTTTTCTCTGTTTTCATTTTTACCATAGGAGAGAAGGTTTCTTGATAGTCAATCCCTTCTTTTTAGCTATATCCTCTTGCTACTAAACTTGCTTTAAATCTTTCAACTTCTCGTGTAGCTTTTTATTTGATTTTGTATATCCATTTGCATCTGATAGGTATCTTCCCTTCTGGTAATGACACAATGTCCCACGTATGATTTGTTTGTAGAACATCAATTTCTGCTTTTATTGCCTCTATTCATCTAGGATATCTGATATCTTCTGTATAAGATGTAGGTTCTATTTCAATTGAAGTTGCAGCTATATAGGGTTTGATAGGTAGGAGATAGTTGTTCATACGAAATATATTTTGAGATGTCGTATGGAACTTCTTGATGGATATTTAAGGATACAAAATTTTTTATCCAGATTGGAGGTTGTTTGTCTCTATTAGATCTTCTGTATTGTGGTTGTGCTGTAGTGGTATTAGGAAGACTTTGTGGCTGATTATGTATCTGCTGAACTATATTTGGTAGTCTGTTGTATGTTGTTGCATTTCTGTGGAGAAATATCATTTTTCTTGATATATGTCATCCATTGGAGCAACTGAATCTTCCATGTTTGCATTAGTATATGAATATGTGTTTTTTATATTATTTTCACTGACCATAAGTTGTTCTACATTGGGTGTTGTCTGTGTTTGTTGGGAGTTTAAATACCAGATCTGTTACAGATCAAGTGGCAGATGATTAAGAAATAAAGGTTGATTGCTTTTTTTTTTCTGATGTTTGAAAGGAAATACATCTTCTTTAAATACCACATCTCTATTGACAAAGAAGTTTTTTTTGTTAAATCATATAAGACATATCAATTTTGGACCTCTGCACACCTCATGTGAACTGCTAATTTTGTTTTTGTCATTAACTTGTCATGTTGATGAATAATCTCAGCATAACACATACACCCCAGAACCTTTAAGTGTTAGATATGATAGTTTTCTGTGATATAACCCTTCATAAGGAGTTTGATTGTTAATCAATGGACTTGAAATTCTATTTATAAGATATACAACAGCTAAAACATTTTCCTAGATTTTAATTGGTATGCCAGCTTGAAATCTGATAGCCAGAGGACTATCACATCAGCAAGATGACTTTCTAGTCAGATCCTTCATGTGCTTCGGATATGAAGAATTTGATCGATCGATTTAGGAAAGATAAAAAAATAAAGGGTCCCCTCTTTTTCCAAAACTTGAACTCAATCCATATCCCTTCCTTGAACCTTCTAGATCGACAATTCAATAAAGTTTTCCCGTCCATAAGTGCTATATATAGTGCGCGATTTACCTAGTACTCGGCATTCTAGAAGCAACTTCGTTAGTCTACTTGCTACCGGCTTTCTCTTATAACTTCTGCGATATGTCTGTGCTTTGTTTCTGCTACCCCATTCTGATGGGGAGTATAAGCACAAGGTCTTTGATGAACAATTCATAGATTTTTAAATAGATCAATGCATGCTGAGTTTAGAAACTCACTTCCACTATCATTTCTCACTGTTTTTACAGTCTTGTCATGTTGAGTTTTTATAAAGGTAAGAAAATGCTATAGAATACTACATACATATGATTTCAACTTTAATAGGAACACCCAAGTCATTCTGAAGTAATCATCTACTATTGTTAAGAAGTACTTATATCCATCATAAGTGGCAATTCTATAAGGATCTCACAAATCCATATGAATCAAATCAAAACACTCAGATGACTTTATACTACTTGTGGGAAGTGGAAGTATTGTCTGTTTTGCACAAGGACAGACAGTGCACTTATCTAACTTGTTAGCTATGATGTTTGTATTTACATGAATAACTTCATTTAGTACTTTAGTAGATACATGTCCAAATCTCTTGTGCCACAACTTTACATCAGTCATGTTTAGACTTTTTTTTTTAGTCTTCACTTCTGGCAGCTTACATGATGTCTTCTTTCCTTTTATTTTTTGAACATTCAAAGATGTAGAGTCCACAATTTTATCTACCTGTCCTCTTCATTCTCCCACTGAAGAGCTCCTAAAAAATACAAAAATCCGAAAAGAAAGTGGTTGAGTAGTGTAATTCCTTTGTTAACTTAGCAACTGACAGCAGATTGTATTTAAACTGAGGAAAGTGAAGCACATTTGACGTTGAAATACTATCAGATAATCTACTAGTACCAGTGTGGATAACATAGGCCAAGTGTCCATTTGGCATATATACTTTCTTAGGATGTTGAGGTTGCCTAACTGAGAAACTGTCTATTAAATTTATATTTGCTACCATATGATTGGTAGCTCTTGGGTCTATTATCCATCTTGAAGAGCTAGTAGCTATTAAGGCATATGCCTTCTACATTTATTGAAAAATTGGCTATGAGTTGACAAAGGGTATTTTGTTGAGCAACTGCAGTGTTTGATCATATTGTTCTTTGCTGAGAGTACAAGTACCAATATTTTCCAACTGACTTAGATTAGCATTTTGAGGATGCCCTGAGGCATGCCGATCTCCATATTGACTAAAATTTATAGGTTTCTGCAAGTTGTTGGACTTTGCAATGTTATCACTGACTTCATTGTACCCTAAATAATCATTTAGTGTAGTACCATGATCAGTAATCACATTGTAAGCTGCATTGCTACCAATTCCTCTTCTCCCCTTTGGCTTAAAATCAGGAGGATATTCCACTAATTTATAACAATTCTCTTTGGTGTGGCCTTTAAACTTGCAATAGTCACAGTAGAGGTTATAATTCTTCTTGAATTTTTCGGTGGTTCTTGTATACAAAGCAGTATCATATATTCCTGCATTTGTACCTGGATTTGAACCAGTATTCGAGCATTGGCTGCCATTGATTTTTGGCTTCATCACTAACAATTATAGCATATCTTTGGTTCATAGTTGGAAGAGGACTTCTCATAAGAATTTGACTCCTAGCCTGTGCGTATGACTCATTTAGACCCATCAAGAACTAATATAACTTCAGTTTCTGTAAGTATACCACAAAATCTTTGGATTTTGGACAATCACAGCCTGGTGAAGGCACTAGTGCCTCAAATTCTTCCACATATCCTCGAGTCTTGAGTAATATACAGACACGAACGAAGTTTCTTGGTTCAAGTTAGCAATTTCTTTATGAAGATTAAAGGATCTTCTGCCATCAATCTTGTTAAACTTTTCGGACAGATTATTCCAAACTACTTATGCACTAGATGTGTACATTATTCCTCCTTCGTAAACCTTTGGAAACATAATTCACAATCCAAAATAATATAATGGCATTTACACGCTCACAATGATTCCACATTGTTAAGCGGAAGCTTTCTTTCTTGCATGTTCCATCTACTAGGCCTAATTTGTTTCGACGTAACAGAGCAACATGCATAGACCTTTGCTAGATTGAGTAATTTTCAATATCAGTTAACTAAAACGAGATAATCTGAATTCCACTTACATCTGCCGGCGACAAAAACAACGGATGATTGTAATCAACATCGGCAACTGAATTCCCTCCATTGATTGTGTTTGCATTGATCTGACTTGCATGTTCTCCTGAACAACACCAGTCGTGGGTCCTAATTGTTCTTCAATTGAACCCATTTCTTGAATTCTCAATTGCAACTGAAACTTTCAAGAAAAGAAAAAAAAACTAATCAATAAACTATTTTTTCAGCTTCGAAAATTTCGAGCAAGGGCTCTAATACCATGAAATTATTTGTTACTGTGAAAGAAAAGAGTAAGAAAAAGATGAGGAAGAAGATGAACGAGAGAGAAGAAGAGAGGGTAGAGAGAGAAATAATGATCTTCTTTATTCTGTTAAATTACAAATCAAATACAATCAGTGAGTTATATACTAACCAATATTTGAACTTAACTAATTAATTAACTATCTTAACTAACTCTAACTACCTTAGTGTCTAATGTCCATAATACCTTTTTATTACAATAGTTCATTTCTCAACGGATTTCGTAAAAAATGAAGGAAAAAAAAAGAATTATAGACACACATTAGATATGGAGTTAAATGCACTGCATTAGCAATTTCAGCTTCTACAACTACCTTTTTTTAACTGACCAAATTCAGAATAATAATTGTCACAAGTCAGAAAACAATTCCCTAACACGTGAAGAATTGTTGGATTTTTTTATTGCAGAGATGACATGCACGTACTAGCTACTAAGAAACGAATTGCAATTTGACTTCCTCTAAGCTTTTTTTTTAGAATAAAAAAGTCAATATCAACAGGAATTAGGCAAAGAATCTTTTCAATACTATATTCTATCTTTTCTCGACTAAATACTTCTATTATAATAATAATAATAATAATTATAATAATAATAATAATAAAATTCCATTATGTCATTTAGGACTGCGTATGAGACTAAAACAATTATCTATGTACTGGATAGGAAATATATATAACAAAGTCACGCCTTTTACGTACACTTTAAAAGAAATTTTATATTATTAGACCAACTAAAAATAATTTCAGAAAATCGTGTAATGATAACCTGAAAATGAGGTATGATAAGTATAACATATTAAATTATAATGATAGTGTAAAATTTTTTACATTATCAACGTGTATTAAATTAGAAAAGAAAAAATGACAAGCATGCAGTCACGCAAACCGACCAATAATTATAGTAGTGAGATTATTTTGCTAGTGATCCATTTGTCTTTTTTATGCAGTACTATGATTTAAGAAAGGAGAGTTTTTGAGTAATGGTAAAATTATTTTTGTGTAATTTATTGGGTATGGGTTCGAGTTGATCGTAGAATTAATCATTAATATTTGTATTAATATAATCTGCTTATATTATACTCTCTTGAAATGTGTTCATTTTTCGGATCATGCATGAATACAAAATACTTTATTTACAAACTACTCTATGTAATATGATTTAGTATACGTTTATTTAATTCTATGTGTCGGACTAATAAAATAGCTATGAGTATGTTCTGTTACCAGTGAATCAAACCTTGAAAGTATATATATCATCAATAATATTATCACTTTTGAATATTAAAGCACATGCTTACAGCCTGGATGCTCTAATAGCATTAGTTGTAATAGTTGTAATATATAGGTATAATTTATTTATAACATCATCAATTAGTGAATTACACTCTTATAGTTGGCTTGTAGGTTTTCTCAAAATCAGACACAATTCATTTGATTCCTAAACATGTCCAATTTAGAGAATTAATTAAAATATCATAATCCATGTGACGATTTAAACTGTTATTTCATATCTTACCTGGGGTCTGATGAACTAAAGTTTATGTGCTTAATTAACCGTAATCCAGACCTTATTCATTAGGTTCATATCTGCAACTAATTATAGGTTTTTTTGGGTTTTCCGCCCGATGTCCGGTACGTGCACTGGAACCCGATTATCTAAATTCGCGCAGCATAAAGCCCCATTCGGAGGGAAGCGCTTCCTATCAAGGAATTTTCCACCCAGGACTCGAACCCGAAATCTTTAGTTAAGGAAGGAGTAATCTTATTCACTGTACCACATTCTTTAGTGATACCTAATTATAAGTGGTCTAACGGTTTTGGGAACTACGGTTGAAGTTTAACCAGAAGGAAAAAATATTATTTTTGGTTTTTTTTAATTTCAATGGATAAAATTATATAGTATTTATGTTAGTGGGAGGCATAGAGGGTGCCCGAAGAAATATATAGGCGTGCACAAGCAATGGGTCTACGTATATTTTGGGTAGGGGTGTTCAAAACCGATCCGAAACCGGAAACCGATCCAAACCGAAGCATAACGGCTTACTGGTAACGGTTTAACGACTTAACGGACGGGGAACGGATTGAATTTTTTTACTAACTGCTTATCGGTTTGGGGATGGATTATTCAATTTTCTTAACGGCTAATCCATTAACCCGCTAAGAATATATATATATATATATATTAAATATATAAAAACTAAAACCCTTCAAAATGATTGACAAAACTTTATTTCTACTTCTACGCATTTTTATTCTCGGGATCTAGAAATTTTTTTGTTCTATTTTTAATTACTTTTTGGTTGTAATCCTCTTGTTTGGCAACATGTCGGAGATGGTAAAGCTAATTTCCTAATCACGAAAATCAAATTGAGTGGCTCGGACAAAGAAAATTGAATGCATCATATTGCCTCTAAAATATTATTTTTTATGGCAATTCATTATCTCTAAGATGAGAAGAATAAGAGATATTTAGTGAACATGTATGTTAGGCCGATAAACCGCCCATTAACCGTCCTATAAGAGCTAACACGGTACCAATCCGCCTGATATCTTATGGGGTGGCTAACGAATTAATACGTTTAAAAGCCGATAACCGTTAAACCAAACCGTTAAGATTTAAAAGGCGCCTAATAAGCACCCCTAATTTTGGGTCTATGCCAATCGATTCGATGAACACAAGCCACCTCTACAAGATTGAAGGTAAAAAACAACTCATGGTTTGTGCACCTTTTTCTTTTTTAGGATTTGAAAAAGACTTGCGAAGAAGGAAATTCCGTTGACGGGGATGGAAGCCGGGTTTCAAGGGTGAGAGCCGAGTATCCTAGCCACCTAAACTACAACGGATTGTTGTTTACATGTCACGCACGGTTATTAATCTCTAAAATTAGAACAAATCCAATTATTTAATATTTTTTAAGTATAGTTTTTAAATATATTTAAATCATAGAAATCAAATATTAAGTAATATGTTGAATAGAAAAAAGGATGTTAAAGCTAAATTTACGATCTTCAAACCACGTGTAATAACTGTTCCAGTTGCATCGAGGGTCTCGAATTCTTTTGCAAATGTAGCTGGATTTCTCTCAACTTTGGACAATTCAAGCGTGGTAATTTTGGAGTGTCACATTTGTACGCAACTAAGTTGTACGGAGAAAAATAAAACTATAATCAATGATAACTATAATAAAAATTATTTATTAATAAACATTGTAGGTTACAATTCTGATTATCCCTTAATTCTTTCCTCCGATTTACTTTATATGATTCGAGGGTCATAGTGGCATCTTTCTCGAATGTAGGACTTTGAGCAAGACATATTTAACATGTCTTTGGTCTCATAATGAATATTTCAAGAATTTCATGAAATTTCAAAAATCTCTTATTTGATATCTTTGTGCATATTTCGAAAGTTTATGGAATCGTCTTTGAAGGAAATATGTAGCCTTATTTATAAGCATGAATTAGGGTTTGGATGAAGTAGTCACCAAGTAAACCTAAGGGCATCTCCAATCCTGCCCATGTCCCACATAATTGGGGCAATTTTTGGAAAAATTTTACTCCAACCCTCCCCCATTTTTATCCCCAAAATGGGAGATGAATAGTGTTTCCCCGAATATGGGGTACACTATTCATTTCCCCAATTACTATTCATCACTTTTTTATTATTATTATTTTAATATTTAATATTTTATTTTATCTTTTTTATATACACTTAATTATGTTTATGTAATGTCTTTATAATATTAATATTATATCTTAACCTTGGTGTATAATTTTGATAAATTAATTTTTTTAGCATTTATTATTTTTATGTAAAATTATAAGTTAATTTATTATAAGTTATAATTGTAAAAAATATATAATTAGCTCAAAAAAACATGGTGCAAATATAAAATATTAGATGTTGCTAGAATTAAAAGGTGCGAATATACAATATTAGATGTTGCTAAAATTGAAAAATGGAGATTGAAAATACATTAAATGAAAATTCATTAAAATTAAAAATACATGATAATTGAAAATACATTAAATTAATAATTGCTTACAAATTATATTATTTAAAACTTTATGAAATTATTTTAATTATGAAAATTACAAAAAATAAAAATAAAAGATGAAATTTGTTTAATTGAAATTAAAAAATAAAATTGAAATGAAAGATAATAATATAATATAGAAGAGAGAGAAAAGTTTGGGGAAAAAATGGGGAATGGTTAGAGGAAGTTGTCCCCAAAATAGAGAAATCCCTATTTTGAGGACAAAAAATAGGGTAAAAGGTTGGAGATGGCCTAATAGACTCCTAATATTTTAAGAGTCGTCTTGAATTTAGGATTTTTCTTGACCTGTTAAAATTTCGATGTCTACAATATTGTCTACGATTCTGATGGAAATCTCATGGGATATGAAAATTGGAGATAGAGCCACAGCTAGTCTTTTAATTACGGGTGCGATCAAACTCTGTAGCTTTAGTATAAATTATGTATTTATATTAATTATATACAAATTATTAATGTAGAACTTAATAACTTAACAGAATTAAAATTTCGAACTCGCCAACTTTAAATCGTGACCCCCTCTTATTATTTGCAAATCACTAATGTCATTGTTAAGGCTAAAGCAGCGTTAGAAGGGTTAAAATATTTTGTGTCCAATAATTATGTTGTTTGTTTTTTTTCTAATAATGATTCTCTATTTTTCCAGTTATCTAGTACTATTTCATGTAATATATGTCTTTTACGGTATGTTATAAACCCTAAAATAATGGTAAGATATTTGATTTTATCTACTAGTTTTATTATTGGAATTGTTCATAATGCAAAATTAAAAATTTTCTTTTTGAAATTTCATTTATAGCCAATAGTCATGAGTTTTTTATTTAGTTTCTATTTAAACCATGATCATGAGCAAGTGCATAAATATACTCCTGAAAGATAAGTGGATATAGGAAGTTGTGTTGTTGCGATCTATCTGGCTGTAAATATCTTTGGATTTCTTCCATTTGAAATTCGATTTGAACCAAAGATGGAAGATTTTGAGGGTTATCAAATGATACATAGTGCGATACAGTTAAAACAAAGTATTTTAGTAAGAATAGATACCTTGGATACAGGTAAAAATGTCCTATATATTTCCAAGTGGTCTCTTGCATGAAGTCTTAAAGTCAAGTATTGGATGCATTGACAAATGGCTATGCAAATCTACCATATGTCTTCATGCATGGAAAACAAGATACACTTGTCAATATTGGAGCCACATGTCTTCATGCATGGAAGACAAGATACACTTGTCAATATTTGAGCCAAGTGAACTAACTTAATGGGACAAGTGTCAAAAGTCTCTCGACACTTGTCATACATGCAACCTCCTTAATTTCCTATAAATAGGTTATGAATTAGCCATCGTAATCCCTCAATTCTTAACCAGGAATTTATCTAGCCAATCATTCCTTTTTTCCTAGTCTTCTTTGTGAATTATCCAACACATAAAATACCTTTATCTTCTCTTCTTTCTGGGCAACTATTTTTTGCAAATTCTAAACTTGAGCCACAAATGGACGTGTTTGGAGGTGCTATGGAACCTTGGGGAGCGACCAGCCTTAACGATTTGCACCTAGTCGGACCGAAATTGCTTTCAAGGCAATGACTTACCACGATACACTATTTTTGATAAGTTGTAGTTTTCTTTCCTTGTTGTTTGTAGTCAATATTATCTACTGATTTTTCCTTTAATTTGAAAGCGATTTTGCATATAATATTGACTGATAGCCACCACTTTGAACAAAACATTTTCAGATCTTTCGAAGCTTGAGCTTTTAGATGGAAATAATTATAAGCATTGGTCCCAGAAACTTTTAATTTTCATTGAATAGTGAGAAGTTGATTAGATTTTGTTTAACGATCCTCCTGCCGTTACTGTTACTAATAGTTCTAATGTTGCTAATATTGATATTGTTGATGATACTGCTAAGAAGAAATTTGAAAAGGATAATAAAACAGTAAGAGGGCATCTGATTAACCATATGACTAACCTTCTCTTTGATTTGTTTATAAATTATAAATGTGCTAGAGTCATGTGGGACAATTTGGAGAAGAAATATGGTGCTGATGATGCAGGAAAAAAGAAGTATGTTATTGGAAAATGGATCAAGTTTCAGATGGTTGATGATAAGCCAATCATGGAACAGGTTTACGAGTATGAAAACTTAACTGCTGATGTTTTAAACTGGGGCGTGGTGATCTGTGAGATTCTTCAGGCTAATATTTTGCTTGAAAAGTTACCACCTTCGTGGAATGATTACAGGAATCAACTAAAATACAAGAATAAAAAACTTAACTCTTCAAGAAATAATCAGTCACATGAGGACTGAGGAAGCGAACCGTCTCAAAGATGAGGAGTCTGAACGACTTAAGGATAAGATAAAATCTCTCTCTCTTTATTCTTCTAAAGCTAACCCTGTGGAATCTTCTAGTACTTTTGTTAAAGACAGGTTTAAAGGAAAATAGAAGAAAGGCCAGAAGAAAGGACATGTGAAGAAGTAGAATTACTTCAATAAGCCAGAGGGGCATATTCAAAAGTCGAAAGAACCTTGATATGTCTGCGGCAAAATTAGTCACAAGGCTTTTCAGTGCAACCAGAGACAAGGACAAAGCTCAAAAAATGGAGGAAAAGCTCCAGCCCAAGCCAACCTTACTGAGGATGGTGATGTAATTACTGATGTGATTATTGAGGCAAATATGGTGGTTAACAACACTGACTGGATACTGGACACAAGAGCTTCAAGGCATCTTTGCGACAATAAAGAGTTGTTTCACGACTTTGAGGAATCTGATGATGGCGAGTGTGTCTACATGGGTAATTCCACTACAACTAGAATTATGGGTAAAGAAGAAAATTCTCTTTAAGCTAACTTCTGAAAAAACCTTAACCTTGAACAATATTCTGTATGCACCCTCCATTCGTAGAAACTTAGTTTCTGGTGTGCTTCTCAACAAAGCAGGTCTTAAACTTGTTTTTGAATTTGATAAAGTTATTATTTCTCGTGGGAGAGACTTTGTTAGGAAATGTTACCTTAGTGGGGTTTATTTGTATGAAACATCACTCAAGAGATTACTAATAATGCTAGTACTTTCAATTCTGCTTATATTGTTGAGTCTATTGATTAGTGAAATTGTAGACTAGGGCATGTTAATATTGCTTCTATTAAAAGACTTAGAAAAATAGAATTAATTTCTGCAGTTAATGTTGATAATTTTTCTAAGTGTCATGTTTGTGTAGAAGCAAAACATACCAAAAAGTCTTTTAAGAATGTAACTAGTAGAAAATAGAATTGCTTGAACTAGTACATTTAGACTTAGTAGATTTCAAAAACAATAGTAAATCACCTTTGTAGATGAATTTTCTAGATACACTAAGGTATATCTTCTTAAGTCAAAAGATGAAGCTGAAAGCATATTTTTAAAATACAAGATAGAAGTAGAAAATCAATTAGATAGAAAAATCAAGAGATTTAGGTCTGACAGAGGTGGTGAATATAGTACAAATATTTTAGAAGCCTTTCGTGAGGAAAATGGTATTATACATGAGATTAGTGCTCCCCATATTCTCTAACAGAAAAGTGTAGTCAGAAAAAGAAGAACCCTTAAGAAAATGATGAATTCTATGCTTTTGGGTTCGGGTTTATATGATAATATGTGGGGGGGAAAGCAATTTTATCTGCATGTTATGTTCTTAATAAATTTCCTCACAAGAAGTTAGATAAAACTCCGTATGAGTTATGGAAAGGGTTTGCCCCTAACTTAAAGTTTTTGAAAGTGTGAGGGCGTTTGGCTAAGGTTGGTCTACCTGATTTAAACAAATAACAGTTGGACCCAAGACTTTTAATGTTGTTTTCATTTGTTATGCTCAAAATAGTGCTGCATATATATATATATATATATATATATATATATATATATATATATATATATATATATATATATATATATATATATATATATATATATATATATATATATATATATATATATATATGATAGTTCTATTTGTGAATCTAGAGATGCAAAAAATTTTGAGCATGTTTTTTCATTGAAACATAGTGTGCCTAGTGATGTGACTAATAATGCTTCTACATTTATGCCTGTTAATTCTCATATTGTGCCTTCTTCTAGTGTTACTTCTAATGAGCATGAAAATAACCTTAGAAGAAGCAAGAGGTGTAGAATTGAAGCTAGCTTTGGTCCTGACTTTATTACTAGTTTGTTGACTGAAAATACTGATTTTGATGTTTTAAGTGATGAATTAGTGTCAATCTATTTAATAGAAGAAGACCCTAAGATATATAGTGAAGCAATGAGGTCAATAGATGCTAGTTTTTAGAAAGAGGCCATTTTTTAGACTCTGTAGTCTCTAATCATACTTGGAACTTGTGTGATTTGCCTAAAGGTTGTAAACCTATAAGCAGTAAGTGGATATTTAAGAAGAATTGAGACTTGATAGTACAATTAAGAAATATAGGGCTAGACTTGTTATTAGGGGTTAAATCAAAAGAAAGACATTGATTACTTTGACACTTATTTTCCTGTGACTAAGATAGCGACTATTAAAAATCTTGTTGTTGTAGCCGCTATTCGTAATTTGTAATACATCAAATGGATGTTAAACCGGCTTTTCTAAATGGTGATTTAGAGGAAGAGATCTATATGACTCAATCTAAGGGATTTATGATCCAATGACAGGAGAATAAAATATGCAAATTTAGAAAATCTTAGTATGGTCTAAAGCAGGTACCTAAGCAATGGTATGAAAAGCTTAATAGCACATTAGTGGATAATGGTTTTGTTGTTAAATCATATGATACTTGTGTTTATTCCAAGATAATAGGATCGGATTGTGTTATTATATGTTTGTATGTAGATGACATGTTAATCTTTGGCCCTAATGTGAATGTTGTTAATGAGACTAAAAAACTTTTGTCTTCTAAATTTAAAATGGAAGATCTTGGAGAAGTAGATGTGATTTAACGGGTTAAAATCAAAAAACTTCCAATGGTTTTTCATTATCTCAGTCTCATTATATTGAGAAATGTTGAAAAGGTTTAATTGTTTTGATGTAGCACCTGTGAGAACTCCTTATGATCCTAGCATATACTTGAAAAAGAATAAGGAATCTAATATTTTTCAAAATGAGTATGCTAAGATAATTGGTAGTGTAATGTTTCTGATGAATTATACACGACCTGATATTGCTTATGCTATTACTAGATTGAGTAGATATACTCGCAATCTTAGTAGTGAATACTAGAATGCTCTTCATCATTTGATAAGATATTTGAGAGGTACTATAGATTGGTGTTTGAATTTTAATAAATTTCCTATTGTTTTAGAAGAATTTTGTGATGCAAACTGGGTTAGTGACATTGATGATGTTAGTTCCACTAGTGGCTATGTGTTCACTTTGGGTGCAGGTGACATTTCATGGAAGTCTTCAAAATAGACTTGTATAGCACAATCTATTATGGAGTCTGAATTCATTGCTCTTGAGTTGGAAAAGCAAGAAGCCGAGTGGTTGAGAAACTTATTGGTAGACGTACCTTTGCGGAGAAGACAAGCTTCACCAGTTTCTCTACATTGCGACTCACAATAAGCAACTGGAATTGTTAAAAATAGTGTGTACAATGGAAAAAAGAAGACATATTCGCATTAGGCATGATGTGATAAAACAATTGTTGAAATATAGTGTTATTTTCTAGGAATATGTAATATCCGAAAGAAATTGGGATTATCCTTGAAATGTCAAGGGGGATAGGGCTAAAGCCCATGGATTGAGGAAGTATGGTGGATACCTATTTGTGGTTAAACGAAGCCATATGAGACCTCAATATGCACTATATTTCCTATCTCTATGGTGTGTGGTAGTGCTTTATAAGGTTGAGCTTATTGGGTTCTTAATGATTCCATAGCCTTAAGGTAGTCTATGTATAGATAGACTGGATGCACTTACCTACGTGAGTGTAAAGGTGCAGTCTCCTTTTATGAAAGACTTGGGATGCCTTTATAGAGAACTCATGAGATCCAAGGTATGTGCATGACTATAAAAGTACTTTGTTAGTATCGCAGAATTTGCATGAAATTAAGGATACAGTATGTGTTGTGGGGGTCTCATCTAATGTTCATTCAGTTCAAGAATACTTCACTTAATGGATGTTATTTGTTGCCTCATTTCACTACGTGTCAATTCAACCGAAATATATTGACACTTAAGTACATGTTCCTTCTTTTGGCCAGAATTGTTCTATTTTTGTCTTTGCATTAGCGGGGGATTGTTGGAATTATTCATAATGCAAAATCAAAAATTTCTTTTTAAAATCCCATTTACAACCAATAGCCATGAGTTTTTATTTTTTAAAATGTCCTATATATTTCCAAGTGGCATCTTGCATGAATTTAAGTCAAGTGTTGAATGACTTTGACAAATGGCTATGGAAATCTATCATATGTCTTCATGCATGGAAGACAAGATACACTTGTCAATATCGGAGTCACGTGGACTAACATAATGGGACAAGTGTTAAAAGTCTCTCGACACTTGTCATACATGCAGCCTCCTTAATTTCCTATAAATAGACTATGAATTATCCATCGTAATCCCTCAATTCTTAACCAAGAATTTATCTAGCTAATCACTCTTTTCTTCCTAGTCTTCTTTGCGAATTATCCAACACATAAAATACCTTCATCTTCTCTTATTCCTGAGCAACTCCTTTTTGCAAATTCTAAACTTTCAGCCACAGGTGCACGTGTTTGGAGGTGCTGAGCAACCTGGGGAGCGACTGGCCTTAACGATTTGCACCCAATCAGGCCGAAATCACTTTCAAGATAGTGGCTTGCCACGACACAGTATTTTTGATAAGTTGTAGTCTTCTTTCCATGTTGTTCTTAGTCAATATTATCTACTGATTTTTCCTTACACTTATTTTGTGCATTCTTGCAAAGAGTAGTGCATTTCCTACTCTCATTAGTATTAGTAGGGCAAGGGCTCGCCCCTACCCCACCCTCATTCTTTAAGGCCTCGCGAATATTTATAATATTCTTATTTGTGTATTAATAATAAATAAGATAGGGATTAGTAAATGGATTTTTTCATACTATTTGAAATTTTAATACATTTAATGTCCATGTTTAGTTAATTACCCGATATAAACAAGTTTTGTTTACAAAATATAAAAATCCACCTTAAAAGGCTCCAAATCCGTTATTTGTGTCTTCAATAGTAATTTAGTTACATCCTTTTTCTTTTTTCCTCTCTGTCTCTTCCCTTTCTCTCTAGATTCTCTCTTTCTCCCCATATCTTCGGTAAAAGCTATAGGTCTTGATGCCCAAGTAGTTCGTTGTCACGACCCAAACCCTGCGCTGGTCGTGATGGCGCATCTCGTGAAGACGAGGTCAGCTAACTAACCTAACTCGTCTTTTTTTAAAATTTTAGACATAAGTAAAAAACTTAAAGATGACTTAATAATATTAATTAGCGAAAATACAATCCAACACAGTCCTAATTGGGGTGTCACAAGTCACGAGCATCTATCAGAATGTAAATCCAATACAATGTCTAAAATCTACAAAACCGGAATAATGAACAAAAGAGAGAAAAATGGTGCTGCGAACGCCAGCAGTCACCTCCTTATCTCATATAATTCCGCCTCTGATCGGCCCAAACCCGCTACCGGGTGAATAGATACCTAAATCTGCACACAAGGTGCAGGGAATAAAGTGAATACTCTAACTCAGTGAGTAATAAAGGTAAATAACAACTGAGTGGTAAGAAAACATGTATGGCAAATCATTATGCTATATAAAAGCAGTGTAAACCTTTTTTTTAGAAAAATATTGAAGCTATGAAAATCTTTAGCGAAACACCTTAGCTCAGTTTAAAATCTCCTTTTAAAATGACCTTCTTCAGCGGTTACACAAGCGAATGCAAAACAAATAATGCAGATAAGCACAGAATTTCCGCCCCGCGGGCATAACACTCAGTTATCAAGGAATGCTAGAATATTAGGTCTATATTGCAAGAAGTAGCACAACGCGACAGATAATAGCAGACAAATAAGATAATGCAAACACATCAAATAGTACTGATACCGCTGCGCTGTGTAGCCCACTCCATATATCATTGTGGCGTGCAACCCGCTCCATTTATCATCGACGGTGTTCACTGGTCCCTTTACGGCCCAAGCACAATAATAAGTCATCTCATGGCATTAACTAGGCCCTCTGCCTCATATCAATATTAATATGACACTGTTGCAGCGTGCAGCCCGATCCAAAAGTACCTCACAATACATGCCCTCGGCCTTACTCAGTCAACAAAATCACATAAGCCACTCGGGCAATAATAAATATGATGCTCAGCCCAAATATTATTTAGAATATTATTTCAAGTGTTAAAATAGAGTAAACTTGGCTGAGTTTTTTAAAACAATAAAGAATGCATGATTGAGCTCAAGTATAGAATTAAAACAGTGGGGAAATATCAACAACAACTCCCGAAGGGTCCAAATAGTTAGCACGAAGCCCAAAAATGGCAATGCCCAAATTATGATGATAACAAGTAAATTTCAGTCAAATACGCAGTATATTCATCTACCGGGACGGACCAAGTCACAATTCCCAACGGTGCTCTACCCCACGCTCGTTATCCGGCGTGCAAGTCACCTCAATATAGCACTACGATGTGCAAATACAGGGTTTCAAACCCTCAAAATATCATTTACAATCATTACTCACCTCAAAGCGGCAAAATCTCTAGCTCGTGACGTATTTGCCCCTCAAATCGGCTTCCACATGTGTCAAATCTCCAATCAATCCCAGTAGAAACCCTCTTCAACCTCCGTCCAAAAGCTCTCAAAAATCGCCCAAATCCAAGTGGAAAGTGAGTGAAACGGGATAAGTTCGAATTTTTTTATAACTGGACACATCGCAATTGCGAACGTCGCAAATGCGACAAAACCTTCGGAATTGCGAAGGTGAGCCTCTCCTGCCAAAGTCGCAAATGCGACATCTGGCTCGCAATTGCGGACCCTGCCAAGGTCGCAATTGCAATCAAACTATCGCAAATGCGGACCCTGCCTCAGGCCAGCCTTTTCGCAAATGCAAAGCCTCACTCACAAATGCGAGATCGTAAATGCGAACCCTTTTCTCACGTTTGCGAGGCCTGCAACTGCTGTTGTATTTCCAAGTCTGAAACTTCCCGTTTAGCCATCCGAAACTAACACGATGACATCAGGACCTCAACCAAAAGTGCCAAACCATCCTAAAACATCATACAAACTTGATCCAATCATCAAAACACCACAAACAACATCAAAACCGTCAAATTACATCGGATTCAAGCCTAAGTTCTTCTAAAATTTCCGAAACACACATTTGAACAAAAACCAACCAAAACACTTCCGAATGACTTGAAGTTTTGCACACATATTCAAAATCACCTAACAAAGCTACATCAACTCTTGGAGTTCCATTCTGACCCTCGGATCAAAATCTCACCTACCAACCAGAATTCGCCAAAATACTAACTTCGCCAATTCAAGTCTAATTCTACACCAAACCTCCAAAATCACTTTCGATCACACTCCTAAGTCACAAATCATCCCCCAACGTTAACCGGATCATCGGAATTCACATTCGATCCTCCTAGCACATAAGCCAATATCCGGTTGACTTTTCCAAGGTAAGCCTTCCTTAAAGAGACTAAGTGTCTCATCTTCTAAAATCAGTCCAAGCCAACTCGATCACACAAGAAACTGATAATGAAGCATAAAATGGGGAAAATGGAGCGGTAACTCATGAGACGACGGGTCGGGTCGTCACATCCTCCCCAGCTTAAACAAACGCTCGTCCTCGAGCATACCTAGAGTTGTTCTAGAAGCCAACTAATAACTGAATAACTTTACTATGCATATACCCGGGGGGGTCCCCTATCCCCCTATCTCACATAGGTCCGATTACACATTGTCACAGCAAGTTCATAATCCAATCTAGCCCATAAACCTTAGAACCACATTTCCATTTCTGAAATCGTACACAAGTCCAGAACCTCCCATTTATATTCAGAACAAGTCCGAACTAACTGTAATAACCCATGCCTGCAGCCTCAGGTGCAATTACCTGATATTCTACATAACTCAAACATATGTAGCGATAACTCCCATTAACAACAGCTTCACACAAGGCCTGAATACCGGTAGAAAACCTCTTAACCACTAAAGTTTCTTTCCAATACTTTTTTATATACTGCAACTGATAACTAAAACACGTAGTAAGCTATCACCATTTCTCAGATCAGCCATTTTTTGAAACAACTTCTCCTTTGGCAAATACTATATCGAATTTCTAAGTCGAAGCTCGATATTATCCCTCTAACATACTGAAATCGAATCTACTCGTACTCATTAAAGATCTCAATGATCTCATCTAATCAACACACTACTCTGGTGACATTACACATTAATACAGGACTAAGCTACAACTCACACAATACGCGCACCAATAAGCAACAGTCCGAATATAGGACTAAGCCAAGGTCGCAATTGCGATCAAACTATCGCAAATACGGACCCTGCCTCAGGCCAGCCTTTTCGCAAATGCAAGCCTCACTCGCAAATGCGAGATCGCAAATGCGAGATCGCAAATGCGAACCTTTCTCGTATTTGCGAGGCCTGCAAGTGCTACTACATTTTCAAGTTTGAAACTTCCCGTTTAGCCATCCGAAACTCACCCAAGGCCCCCGGGACCTCAACCAAAAGTGTCAACCCATCCTAAAACAACTCTCGCACTTTCTCCAATCATCAAAACACCATAAACAACACCAAAACCATCAAATTACATCGTATTCAAGCCTAAGTTCTTCTAAAACTTCCAAAACACGCATTTGATCAAAAACCCAACCAAAACACTTTCGAATGACCTGAAATTTTGCACATACATCCCAAATCACCTAACGAAGCTACAACAACTCTCAGAATTATATTCCGACCCTCGGATAAAAATCTCACCTACCAACCAGAATTCGCCAAAATACTAACTTCGCCAATTCAAGCCTAATTCTACATCGGGCCTCCAAAATCACTTCCAATCATACTCTTAAGCCACAAATCATCCTCTTAATCCTAGCACATAAGTCACAAACACTTCCGAGCCTCCTAGCACATAAGTCAACATCTGGTTGACTATTCCAAGCTAAGCCTTCCTTAAAGAGACTAAGTGTCTTATTTTCTTCTAAAATCAATCCAATCCAACTCGATCACACAAGATACTGATAATGAAGCATAAGGAAGCACAAAATGGGGGAAACAGATTGGTAACTCATGAGACGACAGGTCGGAACGTCACATCCATCCATCCTTAATTTTCAAAATAGTTTGCCTGGTCCCTAGTAGAAACCTACCAAAGCATGATATTCCACAATTGTTCCACTAATAAGCACAATTCTTTTTACTCAATGCACAAAACACACGACATTGAAGTAAATAATTATCACAAAAGGACGATATCACATCATTGTTCAACTAAACTAAGAAAAATATTCTTAAACGTAAAGCACAACACCACCAGGCTGTGCATGGCGGTATAGACTGGTGGTATCTCATCACTGTTAAATGAAATTTGTATAAATCTTAAACTCACTGCACACTGCCATGATGCTATCAATGATGCATAAATGATTTGACATCACTGTTTGACTAAAGCTAGTACAATTCTCAAACATAATGCATTATGTTATGTACAAATATCATACCATTAAATACAATTTTTATACAATACGAACTTTAGATACAAAATTTATACAATATGTCTTGTATATATTTTATATCTGATTTATACATAGTAAAAATAAACTTTATATTTATATATATATATATATATATATATATATATATATATATATATATATATATATACAAATTTGTTTTACAATTTTACTGCAATTTCGTATATATAATATATATCATGTCTTCTTCTTCGAGTTTCAATCTGAAATTCAGCCAAAACCAAGTCTTATATTCACCAAAACATCCTTAAAATTGAGATATAAACTCCAAACTATATTCCCAATTGTTTGCAACAACACTCAATCCAAACAAATAATGGTTTTTGAAAACCCAAATTCGAATTCAAAGCTTCAAAGCATTTTAATGGTTGTTAATGATAGAATTGCTGCTCTCTTTTCTTTTGTTTTACATTACCAAAATTAGGGATTGAGAGATAAAGATAGACATAGGGAGAATCCCAATTCTTTGCAACAACACCCAATTCAAATAAATAATATTTTTTGAAAACCCAAATTCGAATTCAAAGCTTCAAAGCTTTTTAATAGTTGTCAATAGTGGAGTTATTGCTCTCTTGTGAAAGATACGGGGGGGGGGGGGGGGGGGATGGGTTGTGGAGAGAGAAACATAGGGGGAGTGAGATATGGAGAGAGAAACGTGAGGGGCTGAGATTTATATGTTACAGTAATTGTAGAAATTGATTAATTATCCTTAAATCCTAAAAAAATACATAATTGGTAATTTTGTAAATATGAGGTAATTAAAATGAAATTTGAGCAGGGAGGATATAATTAAGTTTCCAATAGTGTATAAGTATGTAAAAAATATCTAATGTCAATCCCCATCAAAGTGTACGCGCATGAATTTATTTATTAGAAATTAGTGGTGTTCAGGGTTCGATTTGGATCGGTTTTTCCCTAAAATAAAATCAAACCAAGTAAATCGGTTATTCAAATATTAGAACAAACCAAAACAATTAAGTCGATTTTTTATCGAGTCGATTTTTGTTGGGTTTTCAAGTTATTCTTAAATATGATACATACAATACCAAACACATATTCCGACGACTATATTTTCAACGTAACACTATTTCACGACCCATTTCCCAAACCTGATCGTGATGGCGCCTCTCGTGAAGACAAGGCCAACCAGACCAAAATCGAACACTTCTGATAAGCAGTTAAATGATAGATAACAATTCTAAACATCATATAATAGCCAAATTTGTGGAATATAGCGATATCAAAAGAAGAGGAACATCCCAACATAGCCAAACCGGGGTATCATAAGTCATGAGCAACTAATGAGTCTTGATACAAGTCTACTAAATACAAAATCTGATACAAACAGTCTGAAAGGCATAGGATGATAAGGTAAAAGAGGCACGGGGCTGCGGACTCCAAAAACTACCTTGTATCCTAGACACTGCCTGGACTAGGAGGATCAGCACTCAAGAGAGGAATCTGCTATGCCTGGATCTGCACAAACGGTGCAAGGAGTAATGTGAGTACTCCGACCCAGTGAGTAATAATTATAAATAATAATACATAAAAGTAAGAAAATACGCAAAGGCATAAAGCAATTCTATATTAAGCAGTAAAATCACTTAAAGTGGTAAATCAGTAAAGAAGTCAAATGAAATTCCTTTAAAGCAAGTAAAACATGTAATTTAGTAGGTAAGTAACAAGTAGAAATCGTCCGTCGGGCATCGATCACTCGGCAATGTCAGCCCCCCGGGCTCACTCTCTGTACAGATCAGCCCATCAGGCACAGTATAAATCACTCAGAACAGTATCAGCCCCTCGGGCTCTCTCTCTCTCAGAACATGATCGGTACCCATGCTCACCGTGGGTGTGCGTACTCCAAGGGGCCCCCATACGGCCCAAGCGCTATATCAAGCCACCTCGTGGCATAATCACTCGGCACTCGGCCTCGCACCATTCAAGCCACCTCGTGGCGTATAAACGTATCTTTGGCCATCGGCCTCATATCACTCTACATATCCTCACATATAGCCCTCAGCCTCACTAAGTCCGAAAAATCATCACAAGCCCCTCGGGCATTAGTAAAATAGTAGTTCCTAGCCCAAAACATCATTTAGAAATATCATTAAGTTTCAAATCCGAGTAAAAGTGGCTGAGTTTGTAAAATATTAAATATTAACAGGACTGAGTTCAAGTAATAAATCAAATCAATGAGGAAATAGTGATAAAAATCCCTGAAGGGTTCAAATAATCGGCATGAAGCTCAAATATGGCCATCATCCCAAATCATGATGATAACAAATAAGGTTCAGTCAAATATACGATAAAAATTATCAATCGGGACGAATCAAGTCACAATCCCCAGTAGTAACGACCCCACGCTCATCATCAAGTGTGTGTCTCACCTCATCATAGAACTACATTGTGTAATCCGGGGTTTCAAACCCTCAGGACATCATTTACAATCACTACTCACCACAAACCGGCTACAACTCTAGCTCGCTACGTCGTTGCCCCTCAAATCGGCCTCCACACACGTCGAATCTATCCAAAATTGGAATGAGTACGTCACAACATGCTAAGGGAACAAAACCCGAGTGAAAACAATCGAAAAATATCAAGAATCCCGAAATTAGCAAAACTCGAACCCCGGGCCCACTTCGAGGTTCCTTATCCCCCCCACGAGTACATACATACCAAAAGTTCTCAAATCCAACCCCAAATGGACCTTCAAAATCTCAAATCAATTTTTAAAATCTCAAGCCCTAATTCTTCCATTTTAGCTAAATTCCCATGAATTTCTAGATAGATTTCACAATAAAGGCGAGTTTTAAGTTCATAAATCCTACCTCAAATCAATTGCCCTCGAATCCCTCTTCAATTTCCTCCAAAAGCTCTCAACAATTGCTAATAATGGAGTGAAAATGAGCTCCAACTCGCGGATGAAATGTTTATAACCTTTTGTCCATCGCTGGAATTTCCTTTATCGCGTTCGCGACTAATGTCTCGCGAACGCGAAGCTCATCTTTTCATTTCCACAAATTAACCCTATGAGAATGTGAAACAAACCCCGCGAACGCGATGCCTCAGCCTTCCTCTCCTACGTGAATGCGACACCCCTCATGCGAACACGCAGCACAACTGCCCCTAGACTCATATTCCTCATACACGAACGCGATGGACCTTGTGCAAACGCGAAGCACAACCATCCGGCCTTCTACGAACGCGAAGAAAAATTCACATGCCTCCCAATTCCTTCTTCGCGAATGCGAGACTCTCTACGCGAACGCGAAGAGTAAATTCTCTGCAACTCCTGAAATGGGAAATATGCAGCTTTTAAACTTGAAAAATGTCCGATTGACCACCCGAAACTCACCCGAGGCCCCCGGGACCTCAACAAAAATCACCAACACACCCTAAAACCTCGCTCAAACTTGTTTCAATCATCAAAACACTCCAAACAACATCAGAATCATCAATTCACATCGAATTCAAGTCTAAGTTTTCCAAAAACTTTCGAAACTCGTCTTTGATCAAAAACCAAACCAAATCACCTTTGAATAACCTAAAATTTTACACACACATCCCAAATCACATAAGGAAGCCATAGAAATTCTCAGAATTCAAATCCGACCATCTGATTAAAATCTCACCTATCAACCGGAAATCGCCAAAATACTAACTTCGCCAATTCAAGCCTAATGCTATACCAGACCTCCAAATCCACTTCCAATCACACCCCACCTCCCGAAGCTAGCCGAACCATTGGAATTCACATCTGATCCCTCTAACTCATAAGTCAATATCCGATTGACTTTTTCAACTTAAACCTTCTTAAAAGAGACTAAGTGTCTCATTTCTTACTAAATTCACTCCGAACTCAAACCATTCAACTCGACCATATGAAAACATGGATAACGAAAGATAAAGAAGCAGAAATGGGGAAACGGAGCGGTAACTCATGAGACGATCGGCCGAGTCGTCACACACCATCAACCAATTGCTCTTTGAAAAATCGATCATTTACCAAGATATATTGATGATAGTTGAATCAAATAGTGATGAATAATTTAAGTACTCAATTAAAAATCGTTTATTTTTAACATGAAATAAGTTCTTGTACTTTGCAAAAAAAAAAACTACCAATCAAACTAGAATGTGTGTGTGTCTACATATATATATATATATATATATATATATATATATATATATATACACACACACACACACACACACACACACACACATATATATATATATATAAATGGTTTGGGAAATATATATATTTCTATCGGTAAATAAATCTGTTGAGAAATGGATATTGATCTGGTTTCAAGATCTATGAACAAGAGAGATTTCTACATATCCATTTGAGAAAATAGATGAATAAATAGAGCGAATCAAAAAATGTTAGAAAGAGAATTAGATCTAATCTCGTCAAGTGGGCTTATTCAATTTCTGAAGTTAGATTGAAGATTGAGAAAGCCGGCCAGTAGTGCCTTTTATATATGTATGTATGTATATCGGTTTTTAAAATTCAAAAACAAAACCAAACCAAACCTAAAAAGTAACGGTTTGGTTCGATTATTCCGGATTTTATGAACCACCATATTAGAAATATAAAAAAAGGATAAATAGACCATTGAGGGGACGCTGACAAGTTATTCTCGGATTATTTATCTTGAGATTAATTATCGTACCCTCCCATATTCGGAATAACTAATCTCAAGATTAGTTATACCGTAATTTTATCCCAACCAAATACAAAATAATATCTTAAATTAATTATCATTTATTCCTAGTACCAAATTAGCCCTTAGAACTCAATTAATATATATCACAAAGAATTAACATATTTTCACGTAATAGCTTTCCAGATACACGTCTGGACTGCATACAAAAATCGATATGAGATAAATGAGATTTTAAGGCCTTAGAACATAGAATTCTAAGACAATTGATGACCTTTCGGGTTATCACATTCTCCACCTCTAAGAAAACCGTTCATCCTTGAACGAACATAAGAATGAAGTACCTGAGTCGGGTAAAAGAGGGGGTTACGGCTTCGTATATCGAACTCGGACTCACAGGTCGATGCCTCAAAAGGATGACCTCTCAATTGAACACGAACATATGGAAAACTCTTCGACCTCAACTGACGAACCTGCCGGTCTAGAATAGCTATCGGCTCATCCACATAGGACAAGACCTTGTCCAACTGGACAGTACTGAAATATAACACGTGGGATGGATTGACGTGATACTTCCAAAGCATGGACACATGAAACACTGGATGCACGACGAATAAACTCAGCGGTAACGTAAATCTGTAAGCCACATCTCCCACTCAATCAAGAATCTCAAATGGGCCAATGAACCTAGGGCTAAGCTTGCCCTTCTTTCCAAATCTCATCACGCCCTTTATAGGAAACACTCGAAGCAACACTTTCTCGCCGACCATGAATGCCACATCACGAACCTTACGGTCGGCATAACTCTTTTGATGGGATTGAGTTGTACTAAGCCTATCTTGAATGATCATGACCTTGTCCAAGGCATACTATACTAGATCTATACCCAATAACCGAGCCTCTCCTGGCTCAAACCACCTAACCGGCGATCGACACCACCTACCATATAAAGCCTCATAAGGAGCCATCTAAATGTTCGACTAGTACTGTTGTTATAGGCAAATTCCGGTAAAGGAAAAAACTAATCCCACGAGCCTCCAAAGTCAATAACATAAGCTCGAAGCATATCCTCAAAAATCTGAATAGTACGCTCGGATTGCCCGTCTGTCTGAGGATGAAATGTTGTGCTCAACTAGACTCGTATGCCCAACTCAAGCTAAACTGCCCTTGAGAAATGTGAGGTAAACTGCGTACCTCGATCAGTAATGATAGAAATAGGCGCACCATGAATATGAACAATCTCCCGAATATGGATCTCATCTAACCTCTCAAAAGAATAAAAGACTGCCACATGAATGAAATGGGCTGACTTGGTCAGCCTATCAACAATAACCCACAATGCATCGAACTTTCTCTAAGTCCGTGGAAGTCCAACAACAATATCCATAGTGACACGCTCCGACTTTCACTCGGGAAGCTCAATCCTTTGAAACAAACCACCAGGTCTCTGATGCTCGTACTTTACCTACTGACAGTTTAGACACCGAGCCACATACGCAACAATATCTTTCTTCATCCTCCTCCCCCAATAGTGTTGTCGTAAATCCTGATACACCTTAGCGGAGCTCGAATGAATAGAGTAACAGGAATTATAGGCCTCCTCTAGAATCAACTCTTGAAGTCCATCTACATTAGGCTCACAAATACGACCCTGCATCCTCAAAACTCCATCATCTCTCACTGTGACCTACTTGGCATCACCGTACTGTACCATGTCCTCTAGGACACACAAATGGAGATCATCATACTGCCAATCTCGAATACGCTCCAATAATGAAAAACGAGCGACTGTGCAAGCTAACACACAGCTGGGCTCAAAGACATCCAACCTGATGAACTAATTGGCCAAAGCTTGAACATCTAAAGCAAGCGATCTCTCACTAATAGGAATATACGCAAGACTGCCATACTGACTGACTTCCTACTCAAAGCATCAACCACTACATTGGCCTTCCCCGGATGATATAAGATGGTGATATCATAGTCATTCAGTAGCTCCAACCACCTTTTCTGCCTCAAATTTAACTCATTTTGCTTGAACAAGTATTGCAAACTCTTGTGATCCATGAACACCTCAAATGACACGCCATATAAATAGTGCCTCCAAATCTTCGGCGTGTGAACCATTGTTACTAACTCCAAATCATGAACCAGATAATTCTTCTCATTAATCTTCAACTGTCACGAAGCATAGGCAATGACCTTGCTATCCTGCATCAACATCGCACCAAGTCCAATACGAGATGCGTCACAATAAACTGTATATGGCCCTGAACCTGTAGGTAAAACCAACACTAGAACCGTAGTCAAAGCTGTCTTGAGCTTCTGAAAGCTCGCCTCACACTGGTCCGACCACTTGAACTAGGCAACTTTCTAGGTCAACCTGGTCATATGGGCTGCAATAGATGAGAATCCCTCCCCAAACTGACGGTAATAGCCCGCCAAACCCAAGAAAATCCGGATCTCTATAGCTAATGCGGGTTTAGGCCAGTCCTTCACTTACTTTATTTTTTTTGGATCTACCTAAATACCCTCTACTAAAATAAAATAACCTAAGAAAGCAACTTATCCCAACCAAAACTTGCACTTCGAAAAATTCGCATACAACTGACTATCTCTCAAAGTCTGAAGAACAACTCTTAAATGTTGCTCATGCTCCTCCTTGTTATGGGAATAAATCAAAATATCATCAATGAAGACTATCATGAATGAATATAAGTAGGGCTTAAACACTCGGTTCATCAAATCCATGAACGTTGCTAGGGCATTTGTCAACCCAAATGACCAAGAACTCATAGTGCCCGTACGGAGTGCAGAAAGTTGTCTTAGGGACATCAGATGCGCTAATCCTTAACTGATGGTAGCTAGATCTCAAGTCAATCTTTGAAAATACCTTGGAACCCTGAAGCTGATCAAACTAATCATCAATCCTCGACAATAGATACTTATTCTTGATTTTAACCGTGTTCAACTGCCGGTAATCTATACACATTCTCATCGATCCATCCTTCTTCTTAACAAACAACACCATCGTACCCAGGGCGAGACACTAGGTCTAATAAATCCCTTATCGAGCAAGTAATGGAACTCCTCTTTTAATTCCTTCAACTTAGACGGGGCCATATGATACGGCGAAATTGAAATAGGCTGAGTGCCCAGAGCCGAATCAATGCAGTAGTCAGAATTCCTGTCGAGTGTTATACCCGACAGGTCTGAAGGAAAAACCTCAGGAAACTCACGGACAATAGGCATAGAATCCATAGAAGGAACGTCAACACTAGAATCATGAACATATGCCAAATAGGATAAATACCCTTCTCGACCATACGTCGAGCCTTCATATATGAGATAACACTACGGGTAGAATGACCAAGAGTTCCTTTCCACTCTAAACGAGTCAACCCCAGCAAGGCTAAGGTCACAGTCTTGGCATGACAGTCCAAGATAACATGGTAAGGTGATAACTAGTCCATACCCAATATGACATCAAAATCAACCATATCCAAAAGTAACAAATCCACACGAGTCTCAAGACCACGAGTCATAACTATACATGAACGATGGACACGATCTACCATAATAGAATCACCCACCAGTGTAGACACGTATACAAGAACACTCAAGGAATCACTAGGCATGAGCAGATACAATGCAAAGTAATATGACACATAGGAGTATGTAGATCCTGGATCAAATAGAACTGAAGCATCTCTATTACAAAATAGGATAGTACCTCTAATAACTGCATGGAAGCCTCAGCCTCAGGCCTGGCTAGAAGAGCATAACATCCTGGCTGGGCCCCATCACCCTGAACTACATCTTTGGGACGACCAACTGCTGCTTGGCCTCCACCTCTAATACCTCTACCTTCACCTCTAGCACCCTTACCTCTACCTCTATCTAGCTGAGCGGGCGGTGGAACGCTCAGTACCTGAACTATGGCACAGGAACCCTGGGGTTGAGAACTGCTCGGTGCATGAGGGCAAAATGTAGCAATATGCCTCATGTCGCCACAAGTCAAACAAGCCTTCAGTCGCTATAACCGATGGGCCTGAAAAGTCTAGAGCGGAGGTGCATTTATAAGAGCCGACGATGCACTATAAGACCGCTGATCGGAATACTACATATGAGAACAATAGCCACCTGAAGCACCGTGAGAAACCTGAAGTGCTGACTGAAAAGGCCTAAGAGGATGGCCTCTACCATACGAATTACTGCCTCCAGATGAGGCAACATTGAATCTTCCTGAATGATGAGGCCTCTTGTCAGACCCCTGACTACCCCTCTGTGATAGAACCATCTCAACCCTCATGGTCACATTGGCAGCATCCTAAAAGGAAATCTCGCTCCCCGTCTCCGTAGCCATCTAAAGTCGAATAGGCTGAATGAGTCCCTCAATGAACCTCCTCACTCTCTTTCTCAGTGGGAAGTATAAGAAGAGTATGACGGGACAAATTAATAAATCTAGTCTCGTACTGAGCAACAGTCATAGAACCTTGCTGGAGATGCTCACACTGCCTCTGATAGATCTCCTTCTGAGTGATAGGAAGAAACTTCTCCAGAAATAGTTGAGAGAACTGATCCCAAGTCAAAGCTAGTGACCCAGTTGGTCTAGCCAAATAATAATCCCTCCATCAAGTATTATCGGATCCAAACAAACAAAAAGTAGCAAAGTTGACCCCATTGGTCTCCACTATCCCCATACTCCAGAGAACCTCATGGCAGTTGTCTAAATCATAATGGGGTCCTCAGAAGATGCACGACTAAACATGGTAGTAAAGAGCTTGGTGAACCTGTCCAATATCCACAAGGGATCAGCAGACATAGCTGGCCCCTCTCCGGTCTGTGCCACAATCCAGGCTGAACTACCCCAACTGGCTGAGCTACTGGAGTCTGAAACTCGGGAGACATCTGCTTCGGAGTTCGAGTAGCAGGAGTATAGGCTCCTCCTCCATCCTGAGTGACAACTGGTGCCACAATAAGCAAGCCTGCCTGAGATACTTTTCATAAGGCCCACTAGACGGACCAGAGCATCCTGGAGTACTGGGATGATGATGAACCCCTATGGGACCTAAGCTGGCCCAACTGGAACTGGATGAGGCTCCGCCGTTGGTGTTGATGCACAAGCTTTGGGCCGAGTTCTGCTTCTACCTTGAGCCCTAGCACGGCCTCGGCCTCTGCCCCTTTCAGGAGCTGCTACTGGGGGCTCGGGCTACTGATCAGTTGATGAAGCAGTACGTGTTCTCACCGTCTGCAAGAGAATATAGTAGAAGTTCAATTAGCATTGAGAAATCAAATTGCACGACAAGAAAGAATATGTGTGAAATTTTTCCTAATTAAACTACTGAACTCAATCACTTGATGCCGTTGCTCTTCAGTTTTCTGTTGAGGTCTATCCTGCAGAGGTACTCAAATTGGATCAGTGATCGATTTCTAGGTTTCGTCGTAAACCTAATTGGTTATTTCCAATTACGTAAATCAATAATTCAAACCGCGCTCAAAGGTAGGGCATTTCCCATTTTTATAGGAACTTCTGCACCAGAAACAATGGTATCTCCAATTATAGCCCCTCTGATTTATCCTCTAGGGGATAAATACAAACGTCTTCGAACCGATCCCTCAGACTCTACTAAACTTGTCCATGAATACTGAGACCTAAGTAACCTAGAGCTCAGATACCAACTTGTCATGACCCGGATTTCCTATCCTCGGGAGTTGTGATGACGCCTACTAATGAAAGCTAAGAAAGCCAACCATTTGTATTAATTACCTTTTACCAATTTTTAATCCTTTGACAATTAAGAATCAATATTATATAAACAACGCAATTCAATAGGCAGAAGACTGAAATGTAATATTCTAATAAAGATGCCAATACCAATCCATGCATAAACTACCAAGAACTGGTGTCACAATTTTACGGACGGTCTAAGAATTATGAAAACAAAGGTCCGAAAAATAAATGTAACGCTATCTGTGAAATACATAAATGAAATAGGATGAAAGGATAGAAGGAGACGTCAAGGCATGCGTTGCCTACAGGACTACCTCGGATCTTCGAATGGACTAAAGGCAGCAACTCAAAGCTAAGGTCTGTATGCTCGAGTATCAGGATCTACACACAATGCAGAGTGTAGTATCAACACAATCGACCCCATGTGTTGGTAAGTGCGTAGCCTAACTTCGACGAAGTAGTGAAGAGGCTAGGGCCGGACTACCAAATAAACATGTGCAGTTAATCATAAAAGGCAAAGGTTGTAAATAAAGATAGGAAGGAGAGTCATGCTACGGGGAACAACAAGTAGCAATAGAAACCAACAGTTAAATGTAAAGAACATCATAACTCAATTATCAAAGGAAATAAGGAAAATCAAAGACAAGTGCACGGTATCACCCTTCGTGCTTTTACTCTCGTCTTCACCATAAAATTAATATAATTGGCACGACATCACCATTCGTGCTTTTACCTCACATAATCGTGGTACGGAATAATCCTTCGTGCATTGCCACTCATATAAAGGCACAGAATTGTACATCGTGCGGTACGACATCACCCTTCGTGCATTAACACTCTCTCATAAATATCATACACGACATTACCCTTCGTGTTTTAATACTCTCTCATAAATATCATACACGACATCATCCTTCGTGTTTTAATACTCTCTCACAACAATTATACACGGCATCGCCCTTCGTGCTTTAACAGTCTCTCATAAGAATCATATACGTCATCACCCTTTGTGCATTAACACCCTTCTTACCCAAACAATAATCACAAAACAATAAGGTTAAGGGAATCAATAAAATCATAATAAAATTCCGGCAAGGGAACAATAGTGCAACAATCATATCTCGTCAAAGGAAACAAAAACAAACAATAACATCTCGACAAGGTAGATAACGTTAAAACAACAACATCCCGTCAATAGAGACAATATCAATCCTCTTCTCTTTTTCACATTTACTTCACAACTCAATTTTGAATTTAAGCCAATGCTCTATAGTGTTCAATTGGCAATTATGCTTTCATAAATCATTTCATAACTTGAGCCAACGTTCTTAAATGTTCAAATACTAATATTACTTCCACAAGCCTTGTTCAACAATAGAAATCATCACATAAGGCACGAAAAATAACAAACAGAGTCATATTAATCATACGATAAGACTCACGGTCATGCTTGATACTAGCGTATAGTTACTCTTCACCATGCCGATACGTCGCACTCAACAACTAACACATAAAAATTAGGACACAACTCTTAATCCCTCAAGCTAAGGTTAGACCAAACACTTACCTCGACGCCTCGAACACAATTCAAGTCTCAACTATCGCTTTACATCTTGATTCCACCACCAATTTGCTTGTATCTAGCCACAAGTTACTTAACTATATCAATAAATGCTAAACGAATCAATTCTAATGCATGAAAATAGGGTTTCTAAAGTTTTTCCCAAAAAGTCAAAAATCGACCCTGGGCCTACATAGTTAAAACTCGAGGTTCGAACCAAAACTCAGTTACCATTCACCCACGATCCCAAATATATAATTTATTTTGAAATCAAACCTCAAATCGAGGTCCAAATCCCCAAAATTTAATAACTTAAGTTTTACCCAAAACACCCAATTTTCCCCATGAAAATCCTTGATTTTGAGTTAAAATCATGTGAAATATATTAAAGATTAAAGAAAATAAGCTAGAAATGACTTACAACCGATTTAGAAGAGTAATTATCTTTGAAAAATCGAACAAAGGTGTTTAGGTTTTGAAAAGGTTGTAAAAATAGTTGAAATTCCGTCTGAAAATAGCTGCTGGAATAGATTTTGCAGGAATTTCTCTACCATTTGTTTTTGCATTGGGATTGCTTTTCTTCTAAGAAAAGTAATCAAAGGGGTTGATAGAGTTGGACATGGAGAATTTTCCATATCCATCAAATTCAATTATATTCAAATTTCCAAAAACTCTAGAATTTTCAATTAAATAACTTTTTTTTCATAAATTTATTTCTCGGCTTTGGGACTTGGAATTCAATTTCGAGCATACGCGCAAGTCCCATATTTACCTATGGACTCTCCGAGACTGTCAAATTATGGGCCTGGACCGTTTACCAAAAGATATTGACCGAAGTCAACCTAATTCATTTTAAAAGCAAAATTCATTATTTTTCATAAATTTTTACCTAATAGCTTTCCGGATGCACATTCGTGTTGTGCACACAAATCAATGTAAGATAAAAAGAAGGTTTTAAGGCCTCATAACATAGAATTTATTTCTAAAACAAGTGATGACTATTCGAGTCATCACACTATAACTCCTAACGATAGCAATTGTGACACGCTTATTTGGTCGCTTAATACCAACGAGCTATTTAGTACCAGGTCTTACTATACCCTAATCGAAAACCACCCTATCAACGAAATAAACTTTATATAGATTTGGAACCTAAAGTGTCCTAATAAACTAAAGCTCTTACTTTGAAAATGTCTTCATAATAGATTGCTAGAAGCCATTTAAATTATATTGATATTAACATTCGATCTAATGTGCTCTTACTGTAAATCCTATAACGAAACTATTACTCACGTCTTACTTAGACTGCCTAGCAGTAATGGATTTATTGCTTCGTCTCAGATTGGATATAAGCAGTAGAATTTCAATAATAATTGGGTAACTAATCTTAGGGACCACAATACACCATTTAAGAATGGTCTTATCACATAGACTGAACTCTTTCCTTTCATTATGTAGGCTATTTGGACTAATATGAATAATAATCTCTTTAATAATACCACAAATTAGCCGGCTCTCTATCATGCCCTTAATCAAGCAGTGTAATACAAGCTTCTCACACAAAATAAAGAAATAACTCATAAACTTATCCCTATCACTGTTAACTGGATCAAGCCTCCAACAAATACTATTAAGCATAATACTGATGGTTCGTTTATAGAAGCAAGTTCTTTATGTGGCTTTGGTGGTATTTTTAGAGATAGTAGGGGTTGCTAGATAATTAGCTTCTATGGGGCCTCTCCGGGCTTATCACCCCTTCAAACAGAGCTATTGGCTTTCAAAACAGGCCTCCATTTAGTAAAAGAGCAAGGGTTAACCAACTTAGAAGACGAAATGAACTCTACAAATGCTATTAATTATTTGAAAAATAGAATGATAATTTTTAATAATATCATCATTGAGTGCAGGTCGATAATGAATCAAGTGAATGTTCAGATAATCCACCACATATTTTGGAAAGCCAACAAACTAACCGACGTGATGGCTAGGAGAGTATGGTGTGACAACAAAGACATGGTAGGAAAAATGCTTGTTTTAGATTAGTTTATTTTGGAAACAAGAATATCTTTCGTGATATATTATGTAATAGCCAATTAGTAAATGGCCACCGAACAAATTATGATGGTATGAACTAAGGTGTCAACCGGTTCCACCGGTCCGGTCCGGGTCGTTTTTTTTTGACCCGTCCGGGCCGGGCCGGTTCCAAACAGTACCGGTTTTCACCGGGCTGGGTTGTTAGGGGTTAAGATTGAACCGTACGGGTTACGGGTTGTAATGGTTCGGGCCGGGCCGGGTTTCGTTATTTTGTATTTTTTTTTTAGAATTATGTATAAATATTAAGTTATATTAATACTTTGTAATAATTGAATGAACACAACAAAAGATGGGAAAAAAATTGCACTTATTGCAAGTGCTACTTTATTTCTTAAATTCAAATCGAAAAACTAAAATGTATCTTAAGTAGTAAAAACTTTACATCTTTTGTAACAAGTAGTAAACTAGTAGTAATCGGAATCATCAAATTCTTTGCATTGCCCTAGCAAGTTCATCGTAATCAATATGTACCGATTGACCTTCTTCTGGCGTGTTAAATTCGGATGGGTTTCCATGCGTTAATATATCTCCAAGTTCTTCGTCTTCTGGGCTATCAAGATCTTCCTTTCCTTGATTTCTTCGTTCCGATCTAATCCAATCTCTTAAACATACTAAAACTTCCAAAGCATTACTTCCCAATGAGTGGCGTGTGTCTCCAAGTTGTTGTCTTGCTTGGCTAAATGCACTCTCGGATGCAACAGTGGAAATTGGCACATTCAGGACATCCCGAGCCATAGCGAAAAGAACGGAAAGTATTTATAGATTTTAAGAAGGGTTAATAATGTAATTTAATAAATACAAAAAAAATAAAAAAGTGGCCATTTCTGAAAATACTCCCGTTGGCCAACGGTTCTGGACCGTTGCCAACGGTCCTGTGGGGCCCACATGTGCAGAAATTTTTTTTTTAAAAAAAAGAAATTTTTGATCGTTGTACCGGTCCGGTCCCGGTCCGGATCGACCGGTTCAAGCACTGTTTGGCTTACCGGGCCGGTCCGGTCCCGGGTCCTACTTCTAAAATCCTAACCGTTCTAATCCGTCCCCCCAACCCAGCCCAGCCCACCCCTTAAGAACCGGGCCGGTCCGGTCTCGGTTTATACCGGGCCGGTCCGGTTCGGTCCGGGTCAAACCGGCCCGTTAGACAGGTCTAGTATGAACCCTACTATTATATGTGATATGCAAAAGGAAGTAGGGTCCACTTCCAGTTAGCCACCATGGAGAGGGGGGAGGGGGCGGAGAAAAAGGGGCAGCGACCTAAGAGAGACTTTTGGAGAGAGAAGAGAAGACTAATAATAACTGCAGAGACCATATGCAGATATAAGCTTTCTTTAATATTGAAGCCAAAAAAGCAGCTTTCTTTTACATTAACAACTTCGTTTACAGCACAAGAAAGAGTGAATAAAAGGACACCCCCTCCCCTCGCCCCCACCCAAAAAAAATAAAAAAAGAAAAGAAAGGGAAGAGCTGCTTTCATTAGTATTGTTTTTTCCTCTCCAAGATTTGATTTTGATGAAACAAATTTTCCTTTTTGTAATAATCCAAAGTAAAGTTTCAATCTTGGTTCAAAGTCTGCTATTTCATTCACCCTTTGTTCATTCATCGCTCTAAAGTCTGGTGCTTGTTTAAAGGTGCTTAACTTACCCAGCTCATATTTATGTTTTAGTCTTTTTTCATATTCTGTTAATTCATTTTATTTGCTTAGTATGATAGAAATGGTAGTTTGAATCTTTAGATATTGTGGGTTTATGATTTTGACTTGGATTAAGGAAGTTAAAAAGTGAACTTTTTTGCTTGTGAGAACTGGAATTGGAGAATATTCTTGATGATTTTGTGAAATTGAGGAGTGGGTTCTTTGTTTTTTTGGGTGGTGGTGTGGGAGTTGGGGTTGTTTATATTTGTTGGTTTTTTCTGATACATATGGTGAAGTAAAAGAAGGTATATTTGAATTTTTAACCATAGGCAAGAGACAATGGAAAAAGACAGAAACTTGGATTTTGGTGAGTCTGATTAAGGTTTAAGAATTTTTATGGTTGAAATAGGAGATTTGATTATTTGCATAGTTTGTTTTATCTACAATGTTTCTTGTTTTATTTGTTGGAGATTTTTTTTGAAGAAGTTGTGGCTTTTATTTTGTTATGGTTCATTACTCACTTTCTGTACTTTAGGAAAGTAGGAAGTTATTTAGCAGGTATATTATAGCTGCATTTCATGAATTTTTTGTGGTCTCGTATGTGATAGACAATCGAGGAAATGCTGGCGTTTGATTTTTATTAAGGAAAGAAAAGGATAGGTTCATTAACTGTTTGTGAATCGATTGTTCTTTTGGGATGGTTGGCATTATTGTTTGGATGGAAATGACAAGTGTTTAATTCTTCATTCAACTCCTGTTAACTTTATGATTCTTCAATACTGCTACAGTTTGCTCATAAGGGGTTTTCAGATAAAATTATGTGTTATGTAGTGGTTACATGTTATCTACATTATTCTACAATTTTTGTTGATAGCTGGGCTTTGATGTAGCGCCGTAATTATGCTTTTCATGTGATTGATCTATATCATTGACCACTATTTTATTCTTCTCCCTCTAGGATCGGATATCTCTTTTCCACACTTCTTTATGCTTAGCTGTTGCCCTTGAGGTTATACTAATTTTGCTCTTATTAATCTTTCTAATATATTTTTCAGAACCACCACCTGTTCAATATACCAAGGAAGATGGTGCTTTATGTCACAGTTACGAAAAGCAACATATTTACTTGATCTATGGAATTGAACCTCATATGCAATATGGAACTGTTCTTAGCAGTTCTGATATTATCATGTCTCTATTCATTTGTCGTACCGGACGCCCAGGGTACGCACGTCTTCCTTTTTCTACTTTATCTTATTAACAAAGAGATCACAACAACAACAACAAAGAGATCACCTTTCACTGTATTCTAATCGTTCTTCTACTCTTTCAACCATTCAGATGTGTAAAAGAAATTTAGATGGGTTAGATTATGTTTTCGTTCTCTCTGTATTCATAATATCTACATTTTTCTTCTGCTGATTAAATGTTATATCTGTTCTGCTAGTAAAGTAGGGTGACATTCTGTTATTTTGAAATCTCTGATCTCGTTTTAGGAGATGCACTGTTTGCATTGAAGAGTTCACTAAATGCTTCGAGCGATCAACTTTCTGATTGGAACCAGAATCAAGTTAACCCGTGCACTTGGTCAAAAATAACTTGTGACGACAACAGCAATGTCATCATGGTGTAAGTTTGAAGTTATTGTGAGACCTTTTTTAATCACCTTGTAGAAGATATGATTGTGGCGCAGTTTGCGTCCCAAACACTTGAGCTTTTATCGGTCAACTGCCATTCTGAAACGTGATGTTTGATGGTGTCTGACCTTTGTTTGCAGGTCACTATCAAATATGGGGTTCGCTGGCTCTTTAACTCCAAGATTAGGTGTTCTAAAGAATCTTAATACTCTGTACGTATAGAGAACTTGTTGAATCATGTTCGATTGAATGCTACTTACAATATACTTATGTAGGTTTCTTGGACTTTCATTACTCTGCACTTCTTTTAGTCTTTGTATTTTGACTTAATGGGTGCATTTTAATTAACATCAGTATATAAATCACTCTACTTAAAATAAGTAGGTTACTTATGGTGTTATTAATGGACGAGATGAAATATTCTTTCATTGTCATTGCTTATCAGTTATCACATTATTAGTGCCTCTGATGAGCACTATAAGGTCATAACTCTCAACTTTTGCTGAGAAAATCCCTTAAAAATAAAGCTTTCTTCCTTGTCAAGAGGAAGTTCTACTTTAATGAGATTTGTGAACTCATATCAATGTTCATGTCTTTAGTTATGTTGTGTACTGAACTGACTGGGTTGTCAACATCCTGGCAGTTCCTTGCAAGGAAATGGAATAACTGGTACAATTCCTGAACAGCTAGGAAATTTAACTGGCTTGACCATGTTAGATCTGGAAAATAACCGTTTGTCCGGAGAAATACCAGCTTCCCTAGGCAATCTGAAAAAGCTTCAGTTTCTGTAAGTAATGGAGTATTATTTCTTTGTTTATTCCTTTTCTATAACTGAGCTTTCTTGGGTGTTAGGATAATTAGTCAACTTCAATGTTTCTTTGAGCAGGTTTTTGAGTCAAAACAATCTGACCGGGACAATCCCTGAGTCGCTTTCAGGCCTTCCGAACTTGATTAATCTGTAAGTGAATCATTTAGTCTGATTTTTTATGTGTTTATGGTCTGTACCATGTTATACTAACCCGATTCAGTGATTGCTCTTTGACAGTCAGCTCGCTTTGAATGATCTTACTGGAAAAGTTCCTGACAGTTTGTTCCAAGTCCCAAAATACAAGTATGCAGATCTTGGTTCTTGCAGTGTTCAAGTGAAAATATATTTGAACATACTTTTTATACGTTGATATTAGTTTAACTCAGTTTGCTTATTAGTTTTTCAGATAACCATTTGAATTGTGGCTTAAACTTCAGTCATCGTTGTGTATCTGACAATGAAGGTATTGAACGAGCAAATACTACATGTTTGAATTACAAGTCCTTAATGTGGACGTTAGGGTTTGCTGGAGATGTTTGGTATTAAGATAACTTACGGACCCTGGCCAATTCTAAAGGTTGAAAACTTGGCAGGTTCTCCAAGTAAATCAAAAACTGGGCTCGTAATTGGTATTGTTGGTGGATTTCTTGGAATTATCCTTCTTGGGGGATTTATGCTATTTTTCTGGCGGGGAAGGAACAAAGGCTACAAACGTGAAATCTTTGTTGATGTTGCAGGTCTGTATCACCTTTTTTCCCCGTAGTAACTTCAATTTGTGTTGTTAGCTCTCGATAAAGAAAAAGGCTATAGCCGTTATCTATTGCTACATCTCGTAGTTCCATCGTACATTGGAGACGAGTTGTTTATGCAACATTACTTTAGTCTTGTGCGCTGTAAGATGGTGTAGGTCCATTGAGTATGTTGTGACATTTTTCTCGTGTTTGTTTGGTGTGTTCAGGTGAGGTTGACCGGCGGATTCCATTTGGTCAATTGAGGAGATTTGCATGGAGGGAATTGCAGCTTGCTACCGATAACTTTAGTGAAAAGAATGTTCTTGGACAGGGAGGTTTTGGCAAGGTTTATAAAGGAGTGCTCAATGATAGCACTAAAGTTGCTGTGAAACGATTAACCGACTATGAGAGTCCTGGGGGAGATGCTGCATTTCAACGTGAAGTCGAGATGATCAGTGTGGCTGTTCATAGGAATCTTTTGCGGCTTATAGGATTTTGCACCACCCCAACTGAACGCTTGCTTGTATACCCATATATGCAGAACCTAAGTGTTGCCTATCGTCTACGAGGTATTTAATTTTTCGCAGTAGAGACTATATCCATGGTTTAAACTTGGCTTTCCCTTGTTTATCTCAATTTCAAATTGTCGGGGATTATCTTTTTGTTGTTGTTGTTGTGAGAATGCACGGGAAAAAATATATTAATGATTAATTAACAATGATACAACGAGTCCTATATATATATATATATATATATATATATATATATATATATATATATATATATAAAACATGTCCTACTCCTAATGCATATGGGATTAGGGTTATTTACTCCTATTCCTATTTACATAACAATTCTAACGCTCCCCTCAAGCTGGTGCATATAAATCATATGTACCAAGCTTGTTACATATGTAGTTAATACGAGGAACAGTGAGAGACTTGGTAAAAATATCTGCAAGCTGATCATTCGACTTCACAAACTTTGTAGCAATATCTCCCGAGAGTATCTTTTCTCTGACAAAGTGACAGTCAATGTCAATGTGTTTAGTTCTCTCATGGAACATTGGATTTGACGCAATATGAAGAGCAGCTTGATTATCACACACAAGCCCATCTGACTAATCTCACCAATTTTCAACTCATTGAGCAACTGTTTGATCCAAATTAACTCACATGTCGCCATAGCCATCGCTCGATATTTTGCTTCTGCACTAGACCGAGCAACCACATTCTATTTTTTGCTCTTCCAGGATACCAAATTTCCTCCTACTAAGACGCAATATCCAGACATAGAACGTCTATCAGAAGGTAATACAATGATCTGCTCATGGGCTCGATCCTCCAACAATAAACCTTTGCTTGGGGCTGATTTTATATACCAAAGAATGCGAATAACTGCATCCCAATGACTATCACATGGAGAATTCATAAACTGACTCACAACACTCATAGAAAAGGAAATGTCAGGTCTTGTCACTGTAAAGTAATTTAATTTACAACCTAACCGTCTATATCTTGCAGGATCGCTAAGAGGCTCCCCCTGTCTTGGCAGAAGTTTTGAATTCGGATCCATCGGAGTGTCAACAGGTCTACAATCTGTCATTCGTGTCTCTCAAGAATATCTAAAGCGTACTTTCGTTGTGAGATCACAATACCTGAGCTAGACTGAGTGACCTCAATACCCATAAAATACTTTAGTTTGCCCAGATCCTTAGTCTGAAAGTGTTGAATGAGATGTTGCTTCAATTTAGTAATACCATACTGGTCATTGCCGGTAATAACAGTGTCATTAACATAAACCACAAGATAAATACAGAGACTCGAAGCATAATGCCGATAGAATACATAGTGATCAACTTCACTCCTAATCATACCAAATTCCTAGATAACTATGCTGAACTTACCAAACCAGGCCCGATTGTCCACTGACTGGGATACGAGGACAGATGAGTCAAGTGTCCGTGATGAGCTCACTGGATGACTTGGTGTTGCAGCAATGCGAAGTAATCGATGGAATAGTTCATCAACTGTGGGGACAGCCGGACTAGCCAAAATCTGATCACGTATTGAATCAAGGTCATTAGGGAGTCCAACTAGTGTAAGAACTAGAAACATCTTCTGTCGTTGCTCTTGTTGCTTTTCAATACTAGCAGAAACTGGCATCAATGTCTCAAATTTTTCTATGACTGCCTGTACTTGTCCCAAGTAAGTAGACATATCCAATTCTTGTTTCTTCAAGCTTGTCATTCGCGATATTACATCATAGAAATGAGATATGTCATTAGTGTATAAATTACAAACCTTTTCCCAACCTAAATAACATGTCTGGAATGGACGGAACAAGGGCATCAACTTGGGATCAGTAGATCGCCACAGGATACTACATAACTGAGCATCAGCCTTCTCCCAGAGTGTTTTGGCTTTTTCATCACCTTCGCTAGCCTTTTTTGTTAAATGATCTTGAACTCCTTGATCTTTACATCACAACTCGACAGAAGAAGCCCAAGCTAAGTAGTTTGAACCTCCCATTAAAGGTTCTGAGGTAATCATAACATCGGAACTGCCAGAACCGGGGTTTCTAGACTTGAAAGCATCGACTCCCGAAGACATCGTTTGATTATCACCAAATAATAGAAAGAATCAACTGACAACTTGCTGAAACAAATGAAGGAAACACTATTTTTGCCGGAAAATTACTGTAGCTGCCGAAGAAAGTCAGTGTAGTCGCCGGAAAAACTCAAAGTAGTCGGAATCAAACGAAAAAGGTATGGACAGACTCGGAATCGCTAGGCGATCCGACTGTCCAACTGGAAGTTTCTCAAAAAATGGCCGGAACAGTGTTCACGCGCCGACGCGTGGGTCAGATCTCGCCGGTGAATTTCCGGCGCGTGAGATTGATTTTTCCGGTGGGGTTTACTGGGGTTTGGTCGCCGGAGCCTGAGGAGTCTTGTGGTGGTGTTTTTTTTCTGAAAACACCAACAAAAACTGATGTGATTACGAGCAGCTTCTTAGGTCGCCGGAAAAATTGCACGGCGACGAGGTCTTTTTTACCGGAAGTCGCTGGAATGATGCACAACGATATTTTTCTCGCTAAAGCTCTGATACCATGTGAGAATGCACGGAAAAAAATATATTATTGATTAATTAACAATGATACAATGAGTCCTATATATATATATATATATATATATATATATATATATAACATGTCTTACTCCTAATACATATGGGATTAGGGTTATTTACTCATATTCCTATTTACATAACAATTCTAACAGTTGTTACTATTACTCTTTTAAACAAACTCAGCTAAATTTCTACCGAAGTTGTATAAACTGAGATGTTGTTGGAGACGTGAAAGATGGTTGGGAGGTGTGTAGGTTTAAGGGGAACATGTTGGGAGGTGTGTAGGTTTAAGGGGAACATTCTCTCTTATGGCCGCTAAGATTCTACAAAAGTCTGAAACTTTTTATTGTCAAGAGTCTTAAGTCTCCTCCTTTACATATGATTTTCAGCTAAACAATAAGCAGTCAGATGCACCATTTTCTTCCACCCTCTCAAGCCTGAAAAGTAAAAGGACATGTCTGTCCTATTGTCCTTGTTATAGTCTGAAGTGACCTTGGAGGTTAATGAACTTATACAAGCATCAGGTGTCAGGTCGTGCTTGTAGAGATTCTTTTTTAAAATACTGTGGTTCCGGACCAGCTTGTGCACGCTTCGGCTAATTCCACATGGTACCTGCAACTCCCAAGTCCCACCAACACAAGTACCTAGTACTCTGACCATCAAAGCTTGAACATATGGGAAGAAATCACGAAGTGCTTTTATCTTCCCTGGGATTTGAAACTAGGACCTCATGGTCCTCAACCCACTTAATTGACCACTAGGCCACACCTTTGGGATGCTTGCTTGTAGAGTTAGATGTTATGTTTATTATAGGAGGACATATTTTCATTCGAGTTCCTTTCTCATGTTTTATTTCTTGATTCTTTTTGTTTAGACTTGTGAATAGTCACTTGAAGTTTAGGTGGCATTCGGCTAGATAAGCATGAGTAAAATTCTGGGGTACTTCCTGCTTTTCCCAGAGAAAATTAATAAAGGAGTATCGCATAGGTGCTCAATATTCTTAATATTTTGTAGAATCATTTAGTTCTTTAGTCTTCAAGAGCCATATTGAATTATACCTCATCAAAAGGGAACTCTGCAACATGAATTGAGGTCGGTTTCTATAATGAGAGTTTAACTGAGTTCATGAATCCATTCTTGTGCATTCATAATTTTCCCGAAAAGGTGAGTTTTTGAAAACCTTGCGTGAATTGAAGATGACAGATGCAGTAGTCAGTCAAGCTTTAAAGTTCACAGTGTTTTCTCCCGGAAATGATAAGATTTTGGTGGCTTCTTATTTGTAGTATTTTATCAAATGCAGAAATTAAACCTGGAGAGACTGTTTTAGATTGGGCAACCAGGAAGCGTGTGGCACTGGGTACTGCACGTGGACTTGAGTACTTGCACGAACACTGTAATCCAAAAATTATTCACCGTGATGTTAAAGCAGCTAATGTTTTACTAGATGAAGATTTTGAAGCTGTAGTTGGTGATTTTGGTTTGGCAAAGTTAGTTGACGTTAGGAAAACCAATGTGACAACTCAAGTTCGTGGTACGATGGGCCATATAGCTCCTGAATACTTGTCAACAGGGAAATCATCAGAAAAAACTGATGTTTTTGGATATGGAATCATGCTTTTGGAGATTGTAACTGGTCAACGTGCAATAGACTTCTCACGCCTAGAAGAAGAAGATGATGTCTTGTTACTTGACCATGTAAGTGTACATAACTCAATGGCTGATACTAACTCTGATTCTGTTGATCTGCATATAGTTCCTAGTGGCTATTGCATATTTTACTTTTACAATGACATCTAAAACAATTCAGTTCTTCTAAGTTCTATTTTATTATCTTACCTTTGGTGATTCTACTTCCACTTTTCTTTTAAGCTGCATGGTGGTGGGAGCTCATTGTCCGTTACCAGAAATCCTCATGAATTATATAATTCGGTTATCTTTTCTTTCTTGATATATATGTTGTAATCTTGATATTCAACGGGAAGGACCAAAAAGAAGTCTCATTTTCCACGTAGCATTCTTATGCAAATGCTTTGCATATCAGACATAGGTATTAATATTTGATCCTTTTGTCGGACACTCTTTTTAGGACTAAGGTAAACTAGCAGAAATACAGTGAAATAACAATCAGAAGTTGCGAAATTTCTTAATCTGCTTCCTGCAGGCATGAACCCTAAATCTAGATTTTAACTTGCATGATAAGCTCTCTGTAATCTTAGCTTTTATAGGACCCCTTTTTGTAGTATTGGTTACTGAAATGACTGCATGTATCATCTTGAAGGTCAAAAAACTGCAAAGGGAGAAAAGGCTAGATGCTATTGTTGACCGCAATCTGCACAAAAACTATAACATGGATGAGGTAGAGATGATGATTCAAGTTGCATTGCTTTGCACTCAAGGATCACCGGAGGACCGTCCAGCGATGTCAGAGGTAGTACGAATGCTGGAAGGAGAAGGGCTAGCTGAGCGGTGGGAAGAATGGCAGCATGTCGAAGTAACACGTAGGCAAGAATATGAGAGACTACATCGGCGATTTGATTGGGGCGAAGATTCAATCTATAATCAGGATGCCGTTGAGTTATCTGGTGGAAGATGACAAATCTGTATTTCCAAACAAGTACATATTTCCTGTAATAGTCTCGTTGATGCATTGGTTGCTAAATAGCAAGCAATCCACGTTTTAATATTTGCTTGTGCCATATCTTGATTGTATCTTTTTCCCTATGCTTCTCTTATTTAATCAATTCTTTTTCCTGTATGCTTGGCCTGTGCAGCGACATAATGTATCAACCATTTTCTTTTTGTTTCTTCTGTTTCTTTTTTCCACATCTGTGTATGCAAATTGTAACATTAATCCTTGTTATAGAGATTCATTTTGCTCTATCTGAACTCTGAAGGTCTAGTATTCTTGTTTATTTTATGTTTGCATCAGATGCAATAATCCAAAAATAGAACTGACCAGTAAAATATTTCTTTGACATGTCTTTGTTGATATCTGCAGGGAAAAGGTTACGTTTTTGCTAGGTTTAAGTGACTATCTAATATGCTATATTTATGTTCTACTTCACATAGTCATTCTACTTTCACAAGGTAGAGGTAAGGAATGCGTACATACTACCTTCCTCAGATCCCACTTGTTGGAATACACCTAGTTATGTTTTTGTTCACATAGTTATTGTGAAGAGGTTATGGTTTCCTGGAATTCACATACTTTGGTAGTGGATTACATCACAAGGAAAGCTAATCCTCTTGGTTACCTAGAAGTAATATGTACGATTTTCTTGTCCGAGATTAGATACTGGTTTTACATTTGCAGATGCTGTGGCCTCGGCTTGAACGTTGTTGTTTGCCTTTCGCCATGCTTGTCCTCTTGACCATTGGCTGTAACGGTGATTTCCTCCCTCACAGTCATCAGCAAGAAGGTGGTGTGGTGTCCTTTCCGAGTTCCTCTGCTCCATATTTTCTAAGTGAACGTTGCACTTTTTGTAATCTGCACCTGCCATTGCAAGAGCCTCAACTGACATGGTATTTCACTCTTTGTTCTCTCTCTGTCAAGTTACAAAGGCTTCAAATGAGATAAGTTTTAGGACAACGGAGAAGTAATATTTATACTTGTTCCGCCCCTGCACCCCGTGTTGTCTCTTCTTTCCTTTTATGATGTGAAATACTGACATGTGAAATGTTATATCAGCCTAGACTTTATACAATACAACATATGAATTTGTTGATATATCCGTGACTCGAGTTGCTTTATCACCTTTTCCCCTAGGAATTAAATGGTTTGTCGACACTTTTTTGCAAGTGGATATATATTAGATTGATGGATTCTTTATATGTAAATTGACATTGTATAGTCGCTTTCAAAATAATAGTCGAAAAATTGTATATATTCTTTATGTGTGTATATATATATATATTATTTCGGTATATTATATAATTTTTATATATTTTTTGACTATCGAATGTAAATAATTTCTTACACGGATAAAAATAGAAAAAGTCCTTTATATGAGGTAAGATTTTTTCTGATGAGTGTGTTATGTCCATTGAATATTTGAAGAGAGCTTTGTACTACCAGTTGTTGTAGGGAACTCTGGAAACTGGAACACTTGGTTGAAGTTGACATTTTTGATTCAAAGAATAGAGACATGTGGTGAGGAGTTATTGAAGAGATTACTAAAAGGGTAAAAGGGAGATGAACAAAAATATTCTACTTCTGGCTAATTTTTCATTCTTATTTTTTTGTCATTTTTGGGTTGGAAAAAGCTTTAGCTACCTATTCGGTTTATAAAAGTTCCAAACGACGGTTTCGGAAAACATATATTGGAAGATGGTTTTGAAAAATATTTTCCTTCATATCTCAATAGGGAAGTTAGTCATTTTTCAGAAATTGGAGAAAATCTGTTCATAATGAAAATGACAAGAGGGGTTGCTCTGATGTTAAGCAACCACACTTCCAACCAAGAGGTTGTGAGTTCGAGTCTGCCCAAGAGCAAGGTGGGAAGTTCTTGGAGGGAAGGATGCTGGGGTTCTATTTGGAAACAGTCTCTCTACCCAAGAGTAGGGGTAAGGTCTGCGTACACTACCCTTCCCAGACCCCACTAAGTGGGATTATACTGGGTGATTGTTGTTGTTGTGTTCATAATGAAATATTTCTATATATTTAAACCGACTAAAATGGAAAAATTGGAATCTATACCAAACACACCCTAAACCAAATATATTGGAGGATTTTTTCGAAAAATGTTTTCCTTCATCTCTTGCTAGGGAAGTTAGTCATTTTTCGGAAATTGAAGGAAATGTATTCATAATAAAAAGAAATTTCAAATATTTAAGCCGACTAAATGGGACAATTGGAATCTATACCAAACACACCTAAACCAAATATATTGGATATATGGTAGGGTGGTTTCGAAAAATGTTTTCCTTTATCTCTCGCTTGAAAAGTTAGTCATTTTTCGAAAATTGGAGAAAATGAGTTCATATTAAAAATATTTTCCAAATATTTAAGCCGACTAAAATGGAAAAATTGGAATCTATATTAAATACACCCTAAACCAAATATATTCAAAACTTAAAAAGAAAATCTGTAATACTAAAAGTAAGAGGGAAATGACACAAGATAGACTCTTTTAAGCATATTGTTAAAAGTATTTTCATAATTGATAATATATTTAAAGATTAGCTAATTCATTCAAACTTTATAATACAATATCATGAAGTTTATCAAGTTCATCATGTCATAAAACTCGAAAATTGTGTCGAAAATTCAAGTGCTATATTCTAAATTTTAAATTAGCAGTTCAGAAATTCAGACCATTTAGTCCTAAATTTCAAATTAGTAATTTACACTTATAGACCTGAATTTCAAGTTAGCAGCTCAAATATTTAGAACATTAAGCCTTGAATTTTAAATTAAGAAAGGGTAGCCCGGTGTACTAAGCTCTCGTTATGTGCGAGTTTCAGGGAAGGGCAGAACCACAAGAGTCTATTGCACGCAACGTTACCTTGCATTTCTGCAAGAGGCTGTTTTCACGGCTTGAACCCGTGACCTCCTGGTCATATGACAACAATATTACCAGTTACGCCAATATTCCCCTTCTGAATTTTAAATTAGCAGCTCAAAAATTCAAGATACATATTCTTAAGGTTTGGACGAATTGATTAACTTTTAAACACATCATAAATTTATATTATATTTTAAATAGCATGTTAATAGTGACTATTAGTGCACTTCGCCCAAAGAAAGAGGAGGGAGTGAAACCTGAAATTGGGCCATTCCCAAAAGAATGACTTGGACTTCAAAGAAGAGTGTGCATGTCATTTGGCCCAAGTTTGTTGTACTGGACTACTGGTTTAGCTTAAAGACTCGTTTTTTTACCCTAAAGGGTCGTTTGGTTTGGATACGGCTTATGCAGAGAAAGTTATACTGATATAAGTTATTTTGAAATTATTTTTTATTCATTGTTTGATCTATTGTATTAAATAGGATAATTATATAATTTGTAAGAAGAATGTGTAAGTTATAGTGGTGTTAATTATTCTACCATCTATAAGGTATAAGTGTTAATTTTAGTTTTGGGATAAATTTATGCCTGGTTTGCTAATCAAATAAAGTGTTAAGGTGATATTAAACTTTTATATTAGCACTTTACCTTCTTGTACTTCGAACCAAGCGTCCCCTAATTGTGTTAATAAAATAAAATCACACGATCATTTCGTCTACTAGGTAACTAAACTATCATAATAAGTGAGATTAGCAAGTTTTAAATAAAGCAGGTACCATGTAATATATTAAATTTATATACCGTCAATACATATAAGTTAATTCCCAAATTAAACTTCAACATATTAGTACGTCGAATGGACGTAAGCAAGCCAGTTGCCAGAGCTTCTTGATTATTATATCCAAAAAGGAATAGTTACAATGACATTATACAATATTTTTTAGTTTTGCACTTGGTACCTGGTACTCGCTTTTAGGTTCCAACTAATGCATAATGCAAGCCACATTAAACTGAAAAGTGCTCCCTACCCACAATTGTTAGGAGTTTTTCCATTCTCATAAATCTTTTTCCTTTTTTAATGATCCTCGACTATCCCACTTGCACAAGTATCGATAATAACCAAAATACAAGAAGAATTGAAATAGGAATGCAATAAATTAAAAGAGATAGAAGCTGGACATAATTATTGATAAAATAAAGGTAATAATTAGACTAACCTATCACTTCCTATTACAACCAATATAGGCACATTCAACACTTCATCATAAACTAACTAAATATAAAGACAAAAAGAAGTATTTATACTAGGCTCTATGACCTAAGTAATTACTATATTACCCTCTAGATTAGGGTCTCCATTATGGGCTCCTAAATATCTTGAACTTTGGTCATATCCTTTTATACCTCCACCTTAGCTTGTTAAGGATCTTCAAGGATCTCCTCAAGCTGTTGAAGAAAGTTGAAAAGCTTGCTTGTATATGATAGCTCATTTGGTGTTATTAATTGGGTAACTCCGCTCATCAAAACTTAGCTAAATACAAAAATATCATCCAATTGGGATTTGAACCTTAGGTTTTATATTCTCGTTGTACTTCATTAATTATTAGACTACATTCTTGAGTGAAGGGATTCACTGCTATGTCTTTTTACAGTTAGACTGGATTGCAGTTTTTACATGGAATATGATATACACACCTAGTGATGATAAAATGGTTAAAAGAAAACAGTTAGTTACCCGTATTATTCACTAAAAATGAGTTGGATAATGAACTTTTAAAAAACAGGTCAAACACAAATAAAAACCATATTATCCATTTAGAAAATGGATACCCAATAGATAACTAATAAATTTAATTTTTATATTTGTAAAGCCTCAAATTGAGGGTTCCTTAAGTTTGAGAGACTACGAATTCTTCCAAATGTGATCATATTGAACAAGTCATGAATAATATGGTTACTCATATTATCCGCCGATAACCCTGTATTGTGGCCCGGGCCTGCGGTCCTAGAATGCCTAACGGGCCTGGTGGGCCTGTCCTGGTGGTCCAGGGCCTATGTGACTCTTAAGCCCGTGATGGACCGCTCCGCATTATTTAGCCTGTGAGCCCGGGACCGTTAGACCCGGGAACGTCAGTAGGGCCTGGGCTGGTCCTGGCGGGCCTAAACGGGCCCAACAGCTATATTTTAAATTTTTTTTAAAAAAAATCACCAACGGATATATTTTAAAAAGTAGCCGTTTGGGCTACAATTTGACCGTCTGGAGGTTTAAAAATGACCATTTGGCCCCCAAACTTTAATTTAACCCCAAACTTTATATAATTACACCTTTATCCATTTCTCAACTATAAATACCCCCTCATTCTTTCATTTTTATTTACCAATTCATCAATATTTCTCAATCTCTCTCAATCTTTCTACTACAATTGCTTAATTTATTGTTAAAATTCGTGAAAAATTTACTCAGTTTCAACTCTACGTTTTAATAATATATTTTTGTGTGGTTTAGTTTGCATTATTATAATTAATATGGCATTTTCTTTGAAAAAAATGTTTGGTAAAGGAAAAGGTAAAATCGGTGAAAGTAGTGGCCATAATACTACCCTTCCCCCGGCTCCCCGACCTAGAAAAGATAAGCAAGTTGAAAGTAGTTGCCAACCTAGACGTCCTCCTACTCTTCCCGTAATTCTTGATAGTGATCACCCTTGTTTTCAATTTACCGATAGTGCATTTCTACATGATGTTGCAGTAGGTGATAGATTAGATGATGAAATTATGAATGCTCTTTATCCTAATGAACCTATCTTAGAGGAAAATGAGGATGATGATGATGATGATGAAACCCAAGCACCACATTTAGATGATACACCTACTAGTCCTGTTAATAACTCAAGTAATGCGCCGGCCGACCCACCTGTAGAAACTCCAACTTTTAATAGACAACCTGCTAAACGTCAAGAAACATCATTAGTTTGGAATTTTTTTTACTCAAGTAAGAGAACTAAATAAGGCTAAGTGTAAAACTTGTGGGAAATTACTGGTTCATAAATTTACCGTAGACTGTAGCGGCACAGGTAGTTTGACTAGGCACATAAAAACACACCCTAGATATAAGGCTAGATTTTTGCAAATGCAAGCGTAGCAAGAGGGGACAAGTGTAGATTCTACGGTTAACCCAAGTACAGGTTCAAATCTAGTTCAACCATGAATTAACACTGTCACCGGAGGTATTTTATATTACGATCCAAATAGAGATCGTGAAGAATTAGCAAAGATGACTACTGTTATGTGCTTACCTTATACTTTTGCTTCGAATCCTAATTGAGTTCATTATATTAGAAGAGTTTTTAATCCTACTTATAAAGGTTGGCCTCGCGCAACAGTTAAGGCTGATATTTATAAATTCAAACATGAATATGAACAATATTTGCGCTATTTATTTACTCATATACCTAATCGGATTTCTATTACTATTGATATTGGTAGAAGTGGTAATGATTGTGATTATGTAACTGTTACAAGTCATTGGATAGATGAGGACTGGACAATGCAAAAACGTATAATTGCGTATAGAATAATTAATTCACGTCACACAGGTAAGTTTATAGCTAACACTGTTTCAGATATTTGTAGATATTTTTGCTTTAGCGATAAAATAATGCCAATTTCTACAGATAATGCTTCTAATAACACTAGTGCTATAGACATGCTTACAAAAATACTAAATCTTTCATTTACTAATATTTTCCATGTTAGATGTATTTGTCATATTTATCATTTAATTGTTGGTGATGGTATGCGAATTTTAAACATAGAAATTGAAAAGGTTCGAATGGCTCTTAATTGACTTTTTTATTCAAACCGTAGAACTAGACTTAGAGAGTATTTTAAAAAATGTGATGAATATGGCCTTAGAGAAAGAAAGGTTCCTAAACCTTGCCCGACTAGATGGAATTGTATGTACGAAAGTTTAGTAGTTGCATATGAGTATAGAAACCCAATTAATGCAACGTTTAATTCTCTGGTAGGTGGTGAGGATGATGATGAAATGCTTACTACACAAGATTGGACGAATGTTAAAATTCTTTTAGATTTTTTAGAACATTTTCAAGTTGCTACAAATGCATTTCTGGGCAATATTATCCTACTATTTCAAACTGTTTAGTTTATATTGCCGCACTAGCTAATTTGTTTGTTGGATTTGGCGAGGGTGGGATATTTATGAACTTGATATAAATGAAATGAAACAAAAATTTAAAAAATATTTTTTTCCTATCCCTCATATTTTTGGTGTTGCTGCAATGTTAAATCCTACAATGAAATTGGAAGGTTCTCATTTTTTATATTCAAATATTTATAAGGCTTTAGATCTTTCAAACGAGGAAGTTGCTACACTTGCAGATGCAAAAGCATCAAATAAAATTAATACTCAAAAAATTTATAATGCTTATCAACTTGCCTTAGAGCATGCTAGGCCAAATATTCCAACCCTACTTCGTCTAGCTCACAATCGTCTAAAAGAGCTGCGGGCTTAACAACTCTTAAATCTTGGACGGAGTTCCGGGGTTCTCAAAGTGATAATTATGATGAAACTTCACATCTAAATGAGCTTCAAGTTTATTTATCTCAGGAACTTGAAAGGAGAATCCAGACGGCTCTTTTGATCTTTTGGAATGGTGGAAGTCAAGGGAAAAATATTTTTCGGCTCTTGCAAGGATGACTCGGATATTTTATCTATTCAAGATTCAACTGTTGCATCAGAGAGCGCTTTCAGTCAAGCAAGACTACAAATAGGTGATCATAGAGCGTCGATGAGGGATAGCTTGGAAAAATCGGTACTTTTTAGAGATTGGATCCGCGCGGAAAGAAGAAACTTTGGAGTTGCAGAATTACAACCGGCGACAGATGAAGCTTATGAAGAAATGGTAGCGGAAACTTGCGGAGGATTCGGCTTCGCCCGGAAGTGGTGATGAACAAGCTTCTTTTCCACCACCACCAACACAACCTCCTCCCAACCTTGACGGATTTATGAGATTTGTTAGAGATACAATGTAGATTATGATGTTACTTGTACTTTGGCACATCTTCTTTTAATTTTTTTTTCTTTTAATGGTGGTATAAGTACTTTGTTATGCTCGTTCCATTGGGGAAGGAAGACTAAGAAAGATATGCCATTTTTGGTAATAAAAATTATAAGACATACCCTTGAATATCTTTTTTCTCAATATTTCTTTGTCTTTACTTCGAATTATTTATAAGCAACAATATATATATATATATATATATATATATATATATATATATAACATACAATATATACTACAAGAAAATATATACGAGAATATATATACATAACATACAACCTAAACTAGAAGAAAATATATAAGTAATAACATATATACATAAGATACGATATATATATATATATATATATATATATATATATATATATATATATATATATATATATATATATATATATATATATATATATATATATATATATATATATATATATATATATATATATATATATATATATATATAAGAGAATATATATACATAAGATATACAATATATATACTGCAACAAAATATATAACTATATAAGTTATAATATATATACATAAGACACAATATATATACTACAAGAAAATATATAAGAGAATATATATACATAACATACAATATATACTACAAGAAAATATATAAGGGTATATATATACATAACATACAATATATACTAATTACTACAATACAATATACAATAAAATATATATTATATCGACTATACTAATAACTAGTATACTATAAATATATTCTATACTAGTATATTGTGTACTATACTAATAACTACTATTCAAGATATTGCCTTAAACAAAAAAAATTACAAAAAAGCACGCCAGGCCCACAAAGCCCGACCTGCTAAGCCCAAGACCACATGGGCTTAGGCCCGTCACGGGCTGATCTCACCTATTGAGCCCACGAAGCCTGGGACCGCCAGAGCCCAGGCCCACGAAGCTCAGGCCCATGAAGCCCGGCCCCCGAAGCCCGTTTAGGCTCGGGCCCTGGACAAAATACAACACTATCCGCCAGTTAAACTATTTTTTATCCGTTTTGAATATGAGTTGGGTTGAATAATATATACGTTTTTTCATTACCTGTTTTCGAACCGAACCATATCTGACCTAACTCGCCCATTTGTCACTCCTATACACACCTTACTAAGCTCCCGTTTGGCCATAGATTATGGCTATATATTTTCAATTTTAAAACATGATTATTGAAATTTTTTTAAAAAAAAATTTCAAGTTCCCAAAAATAACTTCTTTTCTTCAAAATATTCATATCCAAATATAACTTGAACTTTCAAGAATTATTTTTTAATAAAAATTTAAAATTTTATTTTTGAGTTTCAATTAAATTTATGTCCAAACTCTAACTTATATCCGATAGTCTTATATTTGACTCGCTAAAGTGGTAGCCATTGTACTTGAACTGCATTATTCTGAAGGAAAAATAAGGCTGTTGTCAGCAAAACCGAAGTATCTAACTACAACAGGAAAACTCATAAAGGCGATTTTCAGTTATGTTTGTCACGTCTGACTCTTAAGCAAAGATCTCAAAATAAAAGTTTCCTATTCTAAATTAGAGGTGTGCATTTGAATCGATGTATCGATAAATTGAATCGATTATTTGTTATTGATTTATCGATTTATCGATTTCGATTTCAAAATTTTCCTTATCAAGTTATCAATTTTGATTTCGATTTTGTCCTCTTCGGTTATCAATTTATCGATAAACCGATAAGATATACTAAAAAAGACAACATGAACATTAATTTGGATACCGTTGAAGTGTTGGTGACATATATTGAATCCCTTACTTTAGTTTCGTTGCAGTGCTTGTTGATACAAATTTTATATTATAAATGGTATTTGTTTTACTTTAGCTTCTTTTTGTCCATATTAGTTAGGCGTGTTTATAGCGATATATTTTTCGTGTAATCCCGCAAATTATTGATAAATCGATGAATCAAAATTGAAAAAAATTAAAACTTTATTGAAACAAAAACGATAAGCATATGTACAAATCAGTTATTGATAAAGGTCAAAATCGAATCTGCACACCTATTCGAAATAATTCCTTGACGATTTGAGCGGCCTGAACTGCAATCTCACCCTATTCTAAATAATTCCTAGACGATTTGCCTCCCGGTGGAACAGCATATTCGCGGCCTGAACTGCAACCTCTTCAGTCGGGAGACACGTTTCACCAATCGTTAACTTCCGCGTATGTATGTCATAAGCACAGAGAGATTTCTTGTCCTGCCGCATAAATAACAATATAGACTTGTCAACACAAGTAAAAAATGTGAAACTCCTTGTTATCTGGTTTCAAGAATGTCAGCTTGATGATCTTCTCGGCCCATTTCAAGTTTGTGTAATCATTTAACACCAAGATGAAGAGCTCGTCTTTCACTAGTTGAGCGAATGAGAGCCGGCCATTCCAATCCAAGAGATTAGTGGTGCACAAGCTCAAGTTTGAGAAGCAATCACCTCTAGGGAAAGTAGTATGACCAATGTAGCTCCCGTTAACCATATCCAAAACATCAACTTCAATATCAAGACCATCATCCTCCGTTTCAACATACGAAATGCAATAAGCAACCTCCCTTCTAAAGAAAACCTCAATTCGCTTCCTCTTTCCACTTAGTTCACTGTTCTGCTTCTGCAAGTTAGGTGGTGGTGGTACCTTAACGGCTCGCCAAGTATAAGCACTCTCATAAATCCCTATCTCAAGAGCGAGAATTGTTAGAATAATGATTCCGACTAAAATACAATATCCTTCATATCGAATAATTTAGAACAACAACAACATGAGCGGAAGCGTACCTGAATTCATTTGTGGAAATCCTTAAGCCTCCGTTGATGATGGTTTGAAAGTGTTTGGCTCCTTGTTCCTTAATCCTAACTTCAAGTGTCTTGAAGTTATCCAAGAGTTTCACAAGAGTGTTTCACAAGAATTTCTTCCAAACAACAATAACCAAATTGGAGTATAGTTTTCCACAAAAATATGCAAGACAAGAAAATGATTATCTTAATTCAATGGGAGGAAGAAGATAATTGTCTTGCTATAATGTGGGAACCATAACCCCCACTTTATAACAAATGAGTTACAAAACTCAAGAGTCACAAGCATGTAACCATGGTTACATATATGTAACCTTAGTTAGCCCATCATTAACTAAGGTTACCCTTTTGGATATCTACACATTGGTCCTACACTTTATATGACAACACATTGGCCCCCTTAACTTAATGTCCATAAGACCACTTATTTAGGCCAAACCAAAAGATAACACATAACATATAATTTATCCATATATTGTTCACATATAAGTCCATATATCTTACAATCTCCCACTTGGACGAGATACACATACATATGCACAAACTTTAGCATTATATGTTACATTATAACCTTATGAGCTCAAAATTGCTATCACAATAAATTGTCATGAACAATCCGGTCCATCAATCATACCAACATAGGAACTAAGAGCTCTTCGTTACTCTTGCGTAACTAGAACCAACATAGATCACGTATATCAATATAACCAACGACATGGATCAAGTGTAGGTATGTAACATGGAAATAACATAAAGTGTGGTCAATAGAATGTCTATTTCCAACTGGTTCTCTTTATTGAGATCAATCATAAACTGTAAGAGTACAAAAATTTTAAAACTGAATATCTGCGCAGATATAACTGAATTACTGAATGTAATGGACAATACATAATTGTATAATACAAACTCCCATTAAAATACATAATCCTTAACTGATTTGACACCCATACAAGCAATATGCTTAAGAAATACTTTTGGTGTCAATCCCTTAGTGAGCGGATCCGCAAGCATGGAGTTTGTACTGATGTGCTCAATGCACAACTGTCCATTCTGTACTCTTTCTTTAACAACCCGAAATTTGACGTCCATATGTTTTGCTTTCGTCAAACTACTGTTGTTATTAGCATAAAGGACTGCCGATTTTTTGTCGCATAATAGCCTAATTCGCTTTTTAATGCTATCAACAATCCGCAGTCCACCAACAAAATTCCGCAGCCATAATGCCTCATTGGATGCTTCATAACATGCCATGAATTCCGCTTCCATGGTGGAAGTGGCCGTAAGAGTTTGCTTGATGCTTCTCCAAGAGATAGCACCGCCAACAAGCATGTAAATATAGCCTGAAGTAGACTTCAAGCTATCCTGACATCCAGCAAAATCGGAATCGGTGTACCCAATGATCTCAAGCTGGTCCGATTTCCGATATGTAAGCATGTAATCCTTTGTTCTCTGTAAGTACCTCAGGACCCTTTTGGCTGTCTTCCAATGGTCCATTCCCGGATTGCTTAGATATCTGCCTAACATCCCAATAATGTATGCTATATCAGGTCGTGTACATACCTGAGCATACATCAGACTACCTACAGCCGAAGCATAAGGCGTCTTTTGCATTTCCGAAATTTCATAATTATTATTTGGGCACTGTTTGAGACTAAACTTGTCTCTCTTAGCAACAGAGGTGTTACCTGGTTTACAATCCTGCATGCCAAATCTTTTCAGAACCTTATCGATATAGCCCTTTTGTGACAGACCGAGAACACCTTTTGAGCGATCTCGATGTATCTGAATTCCTAATACAAAAGAAGCTTCACCAAGATCTTTCATTTCAAATTTCTTTGAAAGAAATTTCTTAGTTTCATGCAATAATGCTATATCGTTACAGGCAAGCAGTATGTCATCGACATATAAAACCAGAAAAATATACTTACTCCCACTGAACTTATGGTATATACAGTCATCAGCAACATTCGGTTCAAAACCAAAAGATGTAATGATTGCATGAAACTTGTAATACCATTGACGGGAAGCCTGCTTGAGCCCATAGATGGATTTCTGTAATTTGCAAACCTTTTTCTCTGATTCATCCGAAACAAAGTTTTCAGGTTGCACCATATAAATTGTTTCCTCAATGTCACCATTGAGAAACGTTGTCTTAACATCCATCTGATGAAGCTCAGGATCAAAATGTGCTACTAGTGCCATTATAGTCCTGAAAGAGTCTTTCGATGAAACTGGAGAGAAAGTCTCTTTATAATCAATGCCTTCCTTTTGAGTGTAGCCTTTTGCGACTAGACGAGCTTTATACTTAATAACATTGCCCCCTGAATCCCTTTTGGTTTTAAAAATCCATTTACAACCAATAGGTTTAATACCTTCAGGCAATGTAACAAGCTCCCAAACGTCATTATCGCTCATAGACTTCATCTCATCATTCATGGCATCAATCCACTTTTGAGAGTTAGAACCCTTAATGACTTGACGGAAGTTGATTGGATCATCTTCCTCAAGTCCAATATCACTTTCTTGTTCTTGGAGAAATACAACATAATCATCCGGAATTGCATTTCTCCTCTCTCTAGTGGATCTCCTTAATGGCACTTCAGTTTCTTGAGGTTGTTGAGTTTGATTTTCATTAGTAATATCAGGGTCCTGATGGGGGAGATTTTCGAGATTGTCTTGAACTGGAGTTGTGTGATCCGTGTCAGGAATGAGAACACCCTGACCAAGATCAACAACTTGAGGGAAAGACACATGTTCTTCCTCAAAGACAAAATCTCTAACAACTTTATCTCCCCACCCCCCAAACTCAATATCCTCAAAAAACCTAGCATTACCCGTCTCAAAAATAGTTCTAGAAGTGGGATCATAAAACTTAAAACCCCTGGACCTTTCAGAGTATCCAATAAAATAGCTACTAACCGTTTTAGCATCCAGTTTCCTTTCATTCGGCCTATAAGGCCTTGCCTCAGCTGGAAAACCCCAAATATGTAAGTGCTTAATACTGGGTTTATGCCCAGTCCAAAGTTCATATGGGGTTTTGATTGTAGCTTTAGTTGGAACTCTATTAAGAATATAAGCTGCGGTTTTTAATGCTTCTCCCCAGAGTGATTCTGGCAAAGTAGTACGACAAATCATACTTCTTACCATATTCTTAAGGGTCCGATTTCGTCTCTCAGCCACACCATTCATCGTAGGACTTCCTGGCATAGTATACTGAGGGACGATCCCACACTCATCTAGGAATTTAGCAAATGGCCCTGGACGTTGTTCACCTGAACCATCATATCTGCCATAGTATTCACCACCACGGTCAGATCTAACGGATTTAATTCTTTTGCTTAGTTGATTTTCAACTTCAGCCTTAAATGATTTGAACACGTCTATGGATTGGGACTTTTCATGAATAAGATATAGGTACCCATAACGAGAGTAATCGTCTATGAATGTGATAAAGTATTGTTGACCATTCCTACAAGGAGTAGGGAATGACCCACAAATATCCGTATGTATCAATTCTAAGACGTCCGAAGCTCTCTTAGCACCTAATCTCGTTTTGTTTGTTTGTTTACCCTTGATATACTCAACACAAATATCCGAATTTGAGGAATCAAGAGAATCAAGAATTCCATCTGACACGAGTTTCTGAATTCTTTGAATGGATATGTGACCCAAACGTTTATGCCAGAGCGATATAGAATTCTCATTAGTTAATTTTCTTTTGATACCAATTAAACTTGTATGCAAGGTTTCATTATTTGAGGTTATTGTATCAACCAAATATAGGCTATCAAATGTTGATAAAAGACCAGTACCGATAAGATTTGAATTCTGAAAGAGATTAACTTTATTGTCACCAAAAGAACATGAATAACTGGATATGTCCAATATGGGAACTAAAATTAAGTTCCGTCTAAAGGACGGTACAACAAAAGTTTCATCCAAATCTAAATAAAAATCGGTCTTAAACAACAGCCTAAACTTTCCAATAGCCTCAACTGGCACCTTCTTGCCGTCACCCACATAGATGTATTTTTCACCATCATTTGGTTTTCGGCAGTTCAGGCAATCCTGCATAGATATACTTATGTGAGTAGTAGCAGCAGAATCTACCCACCAAGTATCCTTAGGTACCGAAATTAAATTAACTTCAGAACAAACAAAAGAAAGAAATGTACCTTTTTTCGCACGCCAAGCGTGGTACTTGGTACAATCCTTCTTCACATGATTAGTCCCCTTACAGAAAAAGCAACCTAATTCAGTAATTTCAACCTTAGGTTCCTTATGTTGCTTAATCTTGGGCCTTGCAACCGCAACTTCCTTACCTTTCCTCTTCTTCATATCCTTAGAAGAGGATGCCAAATGAGCACTTTCAGTCTTATCTGCTTTATCCTTTCATCCTCTTGCACACAATGTGAAATGAGCTCGTTAAGAGTCCATTTCTCCTTCAGGCAGTTGTAACTGACCTTAAACTGATTAAAGTGTGCAGGAAGAGATATCAAAACTAAGTAAACAAGCAGTTCCTCAGGTAATACTAGCTTGAGTGACTTAAATTTCGAAGCAAGATGAGACATTTCCAAAATGTACTCCCTAATGTTTCCCTTGCCCTTATACCTCATGGAAACAAGTTTACTCAATAGTGTACTTGTTTCCGCCTTTTCGTTTTGTTCAAAACGCTTTTCAAGGTTTTCAAGGAAAACTTTGGCATTAGCTTCATCATTCATAGTGCCCCTGAAAGATTCTGGAATTGCACGTTTCATGATCATTAGACTCATGCGATTCGAGCGTTCCCACTTCTCCATCTCCCTCATTTCATCAGGAGAGGATGTATCCTCAAGAGAAGCAGGTTGCTCATTTCGAAGTGCAAGGTCAAGATCCATGCAACCGAGAACGATCATAATGTTCTCTTCCATTCCTTAAAGTTTGTGCCGTTAAGCACAGGGATGCTATTGATGTTGGCAGATATCGAAGCAGCAGAAGAATTAACTGAAAATAGAACAAAAGGATTACTTAATACATGCTTACAATTACTTGAACTTTAACCTTACTTTATAGATTCAAAATAGGCAAATCCCATTACAAGATACCTAGCACAACATTGATTTTAGTCTTTGGACAGAAAATCAACTTGTAAGTGGTACTCTTGGTGTAGTGATCAAATATTGACAATAAAATCCTGTCAAATATCAAGCCTTCCTTTGGGCCGACTTAATATTCACATGGAAAACCGAAATTGTCACATATTTATCCACAAGCATGTTCGAATTCCTGCCATATAACAACCTTCCTTTGGGCCGGTGTTAAACGCATGGAAGACTAACATCCACAGTCATCTTATATTTCAAGATTAATCAATCTACACAATAGAGGTTACTTTGGCAACATAATGCTTCAATTGACTAATTTAAAATATTAGATGCTAAAAATTTTAGTTCCTTAAGCCATATTATGAATCTTAACTTAATATGTTACATGTTTTGACATGCAACATCTGAATATTAATTGTTTTTTTTAACTTAATTGGACAATTCCAAAATCTGAAATTTGATGGACTAAAACAATCAATATTCAAAACTTAAATATTAATGTATAATACATTAATAATTTAAAAACTTAATATTAATTGACATATTATAAATATTCAATTAAAATCTGAAACTTAAAAGACTTAAAACGTTTTATTAATTATAAAAAACGTTTCTTACATTATGTCCTCATTAAACAACCAAAACAAAACGTTTTCAGCACTTAACTGCCTGATAATCGATTATCAGGTCCTTGACAATCGATTATCAGGGCTTGCTGGTCCAGGATAATCGATTATCTTAAACAGATAATCGATTATTCTGGCATTCTGTAATTTCTTAATTTTGCTGAAAAATTGAAATAATCGATTATTCAAAATTGAATAATCGATTATTCCACCGTTCGGTTTCAAAATTTTTATGAACTTAATTGCATAATCGATTATGCTCAACAAGATGTTTTTCAACAAGAAACTTAAACATGGAATCATGTTTCTCATCAACCAAAATCATGCAAAATTCAATATTTCAATTCAAGTAATGATAACATGATATTAAAACATCAAAGTTCATCAGAAACATAACATTCGTAAAAATCATGCTATTTCATGGTACTAGAATTTCATAAACAAAATTCTAACTTAACTTGAACATGAACTTTATATAACATGAATCTTATGAACATCCAAATTATCCAAATATGAAGGTGGCTCTGATACCAATTGTTAGAATAATGGTTCCGACTAAAATAAAATATCCTTCATATCGAATAATTTAGAACAACAACAACATGAGCGGAAGCGTACCTGAATTCATTTGTGGAAATCCTTAAGCCTCCGTTGATGATGGTTTGAAAGTGTTTGGCTCCTTGTTCCTTAATCCTAACTTCAAGATTGTCTTGAAGTTATCCAAGAGTTTCACAAGAATTTCTTCCAAACAACAATAACCAAATTGGAGTATAGTTTTCCACAAAAATATGCAAGACAAGAAAATGATTATCTTAATTCAATGGGAGGAAGAACATTGTCTTGCTATAATGTGGGAACCATAACCCCCACTTTATAACAAATGAGTTACAAAACTCAAGAGTCACAAGCATGTAACCATGCTTTATATGACAACACATTAGCCCCTTAACTTAATGTCCATAAGACCACTTATTTAGGCCAAACCAAAAGATAGCACATAACATATAATTTATCCATATATTGTTCGTATGTATGTAGATATAAGTCCATATATCTTACAAGAATTTCATAATCGAATGAATATTCATCTTCATGAACAGAAACCAACTTGACAGCTTGGCTAGATTGAACAAACTCCAAGGCCATGCAAATACTAGGATTTTGTAGATTCGGGATTGCAATACTTTGGAGCGACTTACGGCACCATATGCGGTATCTCATAGGAGAAGAAGCACTACAAGTTTCCTGCAGATATAAGCCTTGACTACTCCGGCTAACGTGGTAAAGGGAACTGCAGACCAAGCAGTAGTGTCCTGCAAACGCAAACTACATAATTGACAAAAGTAGGAGAAATGAGGATGCAGAAATAAGGTATTCCAAAGCTTGCAAACACATTTGAATTTGAACAAAGACGAAGGTGGCAAGAAAGTCAATATGTATAATATAATCTCATCTGGAAGCTGCTGCCCTTGTAATTTCATGACTTTGGCGCTGTTACTATTCATTGCTCTGAAATTAATATTGGCGTAAGCACAACTTTGAAGATGATTTGCTTGTGAATCAAACACATATATTTATAATAATATTAGTAGCTTTTCCTATCCCAATCTGATATTCACTAGGAAACCCTATAAGTATAGGATTGGGAACTTTACGCCGTGGCTCAATATTTTATGTAAAAATCATATTACTGTTGGGAATTGGAGTTACTTTTGGACAAGAACGGGATTTGGAAAGATGAAGAAGGGAATTAAAATTAGAAAAAGAGACGAACCTCAAATTAGAAGATGATTTGCTTTCACACCAATATATTAATATTAGTAGCTTTTCCAGTAGCTTTTCCCAATCCGATATTCACTAGGAAACCCAATAAGTATAGGATTGGGAATTTTATGTAATTATTTTCAAAAATCATATTACTGTTCGGAATTGGAATTAACTTTGGGGCTAGGGTTTGGGAAAATTGGGTAACAACGGGTTTTGGAAAGTTGAACAGAGAGGGAGAGGGATAGGCATCTGCTCCGGCAAATGTCAATGATTGTTTAAATTATTGAAACGTGTCTCTCTTTGTATCAAAGGTTAAGATTTGTTTGCAATTTACTGTTAGTCTATATTAAAGACACTACCTGAAAAATATTAAAAATTACAGCTTAAAGTAATAATATAAAATAAAAAGATAAGTAGAATAAGAGAAAAATAGATAATTTTCTTATTTTATCAAGTGTTCAAGTATGTCCCATCTCACATTTTATGCCTCTATTTATACTATTATATATGAAGGTTACAAAATGATTGTCTTAAATATGACATTAACAATTGAGACCATGGGGGAAGATAATAGGGAGGAGTTATGGAGGTGTGAGAGTTACAATCATAATAGTGATGAATAGTGGGAGGTTATATACATCATGGGTGAAAGTAGTGGGAGTAGTGGACATCCATATTTACTAAATATTTTGTAACACTCTCCCTTGTATGTCAAAAAAAAATCGTTAAAACCTTACTAAGAAAAACCCAATGGGAATTGATCTTAGCGAAGGAAAAAGAGTACACATATCTGTAATACGCTTTATTTGCTGCCTCGTTAAAAACCTTACCAGTAAAACCCAGTGGGACAAAACCTAAGCTAAGGAAAAAAGAGTACAACGCGTATGTTACTTCCCCTCATGAAGATATTACTTTATTTCTCGAAGACGCTGCGTTCCAATCTTCTGTCTCAACTTCTCAAATGTTGAGGTTGGTAAAGCCTTAGTGAATAGATTAGCCAAATTTTCACGTGAACGAATCTGTTGAATATTAATTTCACCATTTTGTTGAAGATCATGCGTGAAAAAGAACTCTAGTGAAATATGCTTTGTTCTGTCTCCTTTGATGTATCCTCCTTTCAGTTGAGAAATACAAGCAACATTGTCTTCATGTAATGTTGTTGGAGTATCCTTTTTTCATAAGAAAACCACACATTTTTTGGATATGTTGAGTCATTGATCTCAACCAAACGCATTCCCGACTAGCTTCATGAATGACTATTATCTCAGCATTATTTGAAGATGTGGCAGTTATTGTTTGTTTCATTGAACGCTATAATATAGCAGTACCTCCATATGTAAACAAATAGCCTGTTTGAGATCAGACTTTATGTGGGTCAGACAAATAACCTGCATCGGCATAGCCAATCATTTCTGACGTGAATTTATTAAAATAAAATAATCCCATATCTATGGTTCCCCGAAGATATCTAAATATATGCTTAACACCATTCCAATGTGTTCTTGTTGGGGAGGAGCTTAATCTTCTAATAAGCTCACTACAAAAGCAATATCTGATCGAGTATTGTTGGCAAGATACATCAGTGCCCCAATTGCACTAAGATATGGAGTTTCATCACCAACGAGCTCTTCATCATTTTCTTGATACCGAAATGGATCTTTATTTATATCAAGTGATCTCAAAACCATTGGGGTACTCAATGGATGTGCATTATCCATGTAAAATCGCTTTAAAACCTTTTCAGTATATATTAATTGATGGACAAAATTTTCATTTGGTACATGCTCAATTTGTAGGCCAAGACAAAATTTTGTCTTACCAATATCTTTCATTTCAACTCTTTCTTCAAACACTCTATAACCTTTAGAAACTTTTTAGAAGTGCCGATGATATTCAATTCATCAACACTTACAGCTATGATAACTGATTCAGATCCAGACCTCTTAATAAAGAAACAAGGGCAAATAGCGTCATTTTTTGTATCCTTCCTTTAGCAAATACTCGCTAAGGCGATTGTACCACATCCTTCCTGATTGCTTCAATCCGTATAAGGATTTCTGAAGCTTTATTGAACAAGTTTCTCTTGAACTTTTATGTGCTTCAGGATCTTTAAATCCTTAAGGGATTTTCATAAAAATTTCATTATCAAGTGAGTCATATAAGTAGGTGACAACATCCATCAACCGCATATCAAGATTTTCATAGACTGCCAGATTTATTAGATACCCGAAGGTAATTGCATCTGCCACAGGAGAATATGTTTCCATGTAATCAATGCCAGGCCTTTGTGAAAACCCTTGTGCCACAAGTCGTGCTTTATATCTTACGACTTCACCTTTCTCATTTAGTTTTCGCACAAAAACCCATTTGTAGCCCACTGGCTTGACACTTTCAGGCATTCAGACTATTGGCCCAAAAACTTCACGTTTTCGAGTGAAGCCAATTATGCTTGGATTGTGTTTTTCCATTTTGGCCAATCATTTCTTTGTCTACATTCATCGACAGATTGTGGCTCAAGATCCTCATCTTGTTGCATTATTTCAACTGCAACATTATATGTAAAATTATTGTTAACAACATTATTTTGATTCCACCTTTTTCCTGTAGAGACATAACTTATTGAGGTCTCTTCATTTTCATCATTTCCAGGTACTAGAGCTTCCTGGGAGGTCTTATCAATTGCTATGTCTTTATGTTCCTCTTTAGCAATTGCCTCCATGTTATGATCAACTTGATCATTTGCTCCTTTCCTTTTTCGGGGATTCTAATCCTTGGAACCAATTGGTCTATCACGTTTAAGGTGTGGCCTAGACTCATTTGCATCATCATATTGTCCAGCTGGTACATCAACTCGAATTGGATCATTTACAGCTAGAATATGCGATTTAGTAACCCATGGAAGGTTAGTAAATGCATATAGCAATTGATTTGCAACATTTTGCATACAAATAATCTTTTGAACTTCTTGATCACATGTATTTGTACGAGGATACAAATGAAATACAGATAATATTTTCCAATCTGCCTTTTTTTCTAGTTTTATTTTCTCTCCCTAATATTGGAAAAACTGATTCATCAGAATGACAATCAACAAATTTGGCTGTAAACAAATCTTCTATCATAGGCTCCAAATATTTAATAATAGAAGGAGATTTATAACCAAGATATACTCTCAACCTTCTTTGGGGACCTATCTTTGTACGTTGTGGTGGAGCAATTGAAACATATACATCACATCTAAAAATTCTTAGATGGAAAATATTTGGCTCCTGACCAAAAGCCAACTATTATGGGGAGACTTTATAATAACCGGTTGGCCTTATGCGCACAAGTGTTGCTGCATGCAAAATAGCATGTCCCCACACTGAAAGGGAAAGTTTTGTCCTCATTAGCAATGGTCTAGCTATTAGTTGAAGTCGTTTAATCAATGATTCTGCTAGACCATTTTGAGTATGAACATGGGCAACTAGATGCTCAACTTTTATTTCAGTGACCACACAATAATCTGTAAAGGCCCGAGATGTAAATTCACCAACATTACTAAGACGAATTGTCTTAATTGCATAATCTGGAAATTGTGCTCTTAAACTTGTTATTTGGGCCAACAATTTCGCGAATGTCATATTACGAGTTGACAGTAAGCACACATGTGACCATCTTGTAGACGCGTCTATCAAGATCATAAAATACTTGAATAGTACACATGGAGGGTGTATAGGCCCACATATATCACCATGTATATGTTCCAGAAATGCAGGGGATTCAGTCCCAACTTTAGCTGCTGATGGTTTAATAACCAATTTTCCTTGAAAATAAGCAGCACAAGAGAATTTCTTAAATTAAAGAATCTTCTTGTTCTTCAATGTGTGCCCATTTGAATTCTCTATTATTCTGCGCATCATGTTAGAACTGGGATGGCCAACCGGTCATGCCAAATGATAAAATCATTAGAAGTAGTAAACCTTTTGTTTACTATAGCATGTGATTCAACCACACCAATGTTTGTGTGGTACAACCCAGAAGAAAATGTGGGTAATTTTTCGTGCACATATCTTTGACCCACTTTTATTGTAGTAATATAAATGTATTCAACCTTTCTTTCGTTTGATGTCTCAACATGGTAGCCATTTTTGCGAATAGCTTTGAAACTCAATAAGTTTCTTTGAGACTTACTACATTATAATGCATTGTCAATAGTTAATATCGTTCCTCCTGGTAGTAATAAGGTCACTCTTCTAGAGCCCTCAATCGATTTCGTACTACCAGATATTGTATTAACATAGGCCTTTTTCATAACCAAATAACAGAAACATTTCTTTTCTTTTAATATTGTATGAGTTGTAACACTATCCAAAAGATATAAATCTTCATTACTCATCTTAGATCCAATTGAAGACTGGAAAATTTTAATTTCTTCAAAAAAATAAAAAATAAAAGTACATCATGAGAAATACAAAAAAACTAACATTACCAACGACAACATGAGACAATTTAAGTACTACTTGAAAATAAAAACAACTTCAAACGAGACAAAAACACTGAAAATAAAAATAACACATAATTACATTCCCTAGTAAAATGATCAAACATTAGTGTTGATCTCCAAAGAAATCTTCAACTTCCAAATGAGTAAGATCATCGAGGCCTTGAAATTCATCATCATTCAAAGCAAGATTTGCCTCGGCACTGTTATTGTTTTTATTTGAAGGCCCTGTCTCAAAATCTTTTTTAAATATGACTCCACTGGGGCATTAGATGAAGATGTTCCAACATTATTTGCCTTTATTTTGATGGAGTTTTGATAAAGTCTGACAAAATGCTCAGGTGCACGGCATCCAATTTTCCAATGACCTTTACTACCATAGTGGTGAAAGTTACCGCTTTTGCCTCTTGAAGGATTGTTTTGAGTGTTAGAAATAACGCTCTACGCTAGAGGGGGGGGGTGAATAGCGTATTAATAAAATTTGGCGTTTTCTTGCGGAATTTAAACTTTGCAGGAAATAAACAAATGCAGTAAAAATAAATTACACCACGATATATACTGGTTGGCCACACTTTGTGGTTAGTCCAGTCCCCGAGAGACTCTCTCGAGATTTCCACTAACAACCTTGTCAAGCTTAAGGTGCCCAACAAACCTTTACACTTGAGACTTGAATCACACAAATCTCAAACACTTGCTCGGAGGTTCCTCACCTCAAAGACTTCAATTTGCTCGGAGGTTCCTCACCTCAAAGACTTCACTTGCTCGGAGGTTCCTCACCTCAAAGACTTCAATTTGCTCGGAGGTTCCTCACCTCAAAGACTTCAATTTGCTCGGGGATACAATCCCAAAGACTTCAATTTGCTCGGGGATAACAATCCCAAAGACTTCACTTGTTAAGCTTCCGGGTGCCTAACGAACCTTTACAACTTGAGAACTTGATACAACACAAGCCTCAACCAACCCGCTTAAGGAAACCTATCCCTAAGACTTTACAAGAAGAAATATAACACTCCTTCTTACTACAAGTGTTTAACAAGAACACTCTTTTACTCACTTTACAAGAACTCTCTCAAAGAGTGGATTATGAGTACAAAATATATGGCTCAAGAATACAACAACTTAATCAATAATCTTGGCTCTCAAAAAAAATGTAAGATATGAAATTTGAATCACAAGAATGTAATGTATGCTTTGTAATTTTTCTGCAGTGTTGTTGTGTTTTAAAAATGATTTTCAGAGAGTGTTTTATAGAGAAAATGGAGCAATAGACCGTTGCTTTTAGTTCCAGAAAACGCTCCTGAAAATCTGCCTGACAATCGATTGTTGATATTACACAATCGATTGTTGGAGCAAAATTTCAACAGACAGATTCCTTAAAATCCGGTTAAAAAGATTTCTGTTGAATTTAAAAAGAATGACAATCGATTGTTAACTTTAGACAATCGATTGTTGTTCAAATATTCAAAATATTTCTGGCAACTTTTTGACTAAAAGATTTGAGTAAAGATTATACCATAAATAGATAAAGCCGTTGGAAGAAGTCCGTTTGGAAATATCACTGAGCACAATCGATTGTTAAATAGTGACAATCGATTGTTCTTCATTTTTGAAGATTTTGAAAACATTCTGTAAGTTGTCCAAAACTTTGAGACTAAGTATAAAATCTGACAATCGATTGTTGAACAGTGACAATCGATTGTTGCTTCAAAAATGATTTCAAACGAAGTTTCTGTCTCAAGACAACATTTTAAAAACTAAGTATAGAACTTGACAATCGATTGTTTCTTCAAGACAATCGATTGTTAAACCCAATTTTCTCAAAACGAGTTTAAAAATCATTTTGGCAAATATGCAACTTATTTCTTTAAAAACTTATGATGCATGATTTTATGAAAATCATTTTAGGTGAGAGCCAATATTAGAAATAAGTCGTTGAGTCAAGATTACAAATTAAGACCTACTCAACAGTTGATTGCATCTTCTATTCTTGAACGCGTACTATCCATCTTGTACTTGGACTGTTATTGTTCCATCACCGATGCTTGTCTCAATGTTTGGCATTTATCAAAACCTACATGAATCAACACACGTTAGTTCGAGAACGTGTTTCTTACATTGAGAACTCATACCGTTCTCTTGTTTGCCATGACCACCACCATGACGACTATTATATCGTCTCTTACCATTGCCATGCCCACGTACATTCATATGGTCATTATTATTATTCTGTCTTTTTTCAGACTTATTACGTCTAGCTGCCATATTCGCTTCAGGAAGCGGAGCTGACCCTGTGAGATGGGCTTAATGATTTTTCAGCAAAAAGGGTATTATGTTGCTCAACTACCAAAAGGCATGAGATCAATTCAGAATACTTTTTAAAACTCCTTTCACGGTATTGCTAATGTAAAACCATATTTAGGCATGAAAAGTCGTAAGAGTCTTTTCCAGTAAATCCTCATCATTCACAGCTTCCCCACATAATTTCAATTGTGAAGTTATTCGAAATACAGCAGAGTTATACTCACTTACAGTCTTAAAATCTTGATACTGTAAGTGCATTCACTCATATCGAGTCTTTGGCAATATCATAGCCTTAAATTGATCATACATTTCCTTCAGGCCAGTCCACAATAGTGGATCTTTCACTGTTAAATATTCAACCTTCAAACCTTCATCTAAATGATGACGAAGGAAAATCATGGTCGTCACTTTGTCCTGTCTTGATGCCTCATTACCCTGAGTAATGGTGTTACCAAGACCTTTGGCGGCTAAGTGAATCTCAGCATCGAGAACCCATGATAGGTAAAATTCTTTCGAGAAATATTAAGTGTCATAAACTCAAGCTTTGACAAATTCGACATAGTAAAAACTACCAAAGAAAATAAATGAATCAGAAATGATTAAGATAATAATGAAAATAAATAAATGGATATAAACATTACGAATGTTTAAATTGTGTTGTCATAATACATATATTGGAAATGATGACTTTAACCTATTTATTAGAACCTATGCAGATTTCAGAAAGTAAAGTTATGTATTATATCAAACAACAATTTCTATAAATGAAGACAAAATATTGATAATAATATAGGATTAAGGTGATGGCTTATAACGCCAATAACAATCAATCTATCATGTTTGCTAACGCGTAGTGTGATTCATATTGATTCGTAATGATCACTAATCATGATAACAGTTTGACTTAATTCACACAGTAAATGCCAGTAGAAATGGTAAGAAGAGGAAAAGAAACATAGAAGATAACGTGTTATACCTTTCGGATGAAGAATCACACTTAACTTTGGAGAAGGCTAGAGTCGTGCTAATAACGTATTAAGAAATGTAGCTCAAAGTAACAATATAAAACAAGAAGATAAGTAGAATAAGAGAAGAAGAGATAACTTTCTTATTTTGTCAAGTGTTCAAGTGTGTCCCATCTCACATTTCATGCCTCTATTTATACTATTACATATGAAGGTTAAAAATGATTATATTAAATATGACATTAATAATTGAGATCATGGGGGAAGATCATGGGGAGAGGTTATAAAGATGTGAGAGTTACAATTATAATGGAAATGACTAGTAGGAGGTTATTTAAATCATGATTGAAAGTAATGGAAGTACTGAACATCCGTATTTACTAAATATTTTGTAACAAAAAAAATATAATAATAATAATAATAAAAATTCTGGCAGTTACATTATTTTCTCTCTTCCAGCAAAGAAAGCATAAAACTTTAGCATTGACTTCCAAAAATGTGTCACCTTTACATTTACAATATTTTTGCGTGATATTATTTAATTTAAGTAATCACGATTATTTTCGATGTATTTACTGTGTAGGCAATATTAAGACTATTAATTGTTCTCTATTTTAAATCATCCGATAACTATATTTGTTTGGTCACTTTTCATTACAACGTCTTCTTTTTAGCCCATATTTAGATTTGAATTTAAAAATCCCATAAATGTACATCCGACTTTTATAGCAAATATGCAAGAAGAAGTAATTTTAAAATTTGCTTGTACTTAATTTCAATGTAACATTTATGTGTCACACATTATTATTACGACAAAATCCTTTGAATTGTAAAAGTCAAATAAAAAGAAAGAAATAGCTGTTTAAAGAAAATATAATCTTGTTCTAGTATGTTTAACAATTGATAAAAAGAGATAAATTGGCAGGTTTCCGGTGCTTCTCATTAACAAAAGTTAGAATTTTTTTGTTTATAATCTTTTTCGGTTATTGCCATCAATATAGATTATCTGAACAAATCTTAACCTTTCAAATGGAGGACACATGTTCATAATCAAAATAAACATTGACATTTACTTGAGCAAAGCACACGGGAGCAGAGAGGAACCCAAGGTGAAGTATTGGAGTTCGAAAATATCAGCTATTTTTTGTTAATTTCTCATCTGATATTCGGTATTTATGTTTGGGTTTAATTAATCTGGATTTGGTCAGAAAATCCCACACTAAGGGTGAAACAAAGGCGACTCTATATCTAGTGGTTCGAACTCGAAACCTCTAATTACAGATAAAAAAGTACTTGTTGGGTTTTTATGTAGGGTGAATAAGAAATAGAGAAAAATAAAAATTGAGTTAAATTTTAAGTTTTTCCCATTAGTAAAGGGCCATTATCCCATATTGGAAGAGGAAGAGGTTTTTTATGGGTATATAATGAATTACTCTTCATCTAGCTCTTAAAGGGTTGAGAAGAAGACAAGCCTCACGTTATCATTGTCGTCGCTCGCTCAGCTCGGCTTCGACTTCGAATTATTTGTTAATAGTAAAATATTAAAATAAATATTTGTGACGACCGAAAAGGTTATCACATGTTTTTAATCAAATTTTGTACTTCCGAGATCTTGAAAACCTCATTTAGAATTATCTCGATTTGCGTACATAATCTGGGCGTGCAGCCGGAAAGCTTAAATATGAAATTCTGTAAAAAATGCTAAGTTTTGATGTTAAAATGAATAAATTTGACTTCGGTTAATATTTTTGATAAATGGACTCGGACTCGTCATTTGACGGTCTCAGAGGGTCCGTAGGAAAATATGAGATTTGGGTATATGCCCAGAATCGAATTCCGAGGTCCCAAGCCTGAGAAATGAATTTTTAAGTAAAATTATTTGCTGAAAATATCTAAGGAAATTTGAAATGAAATCTGATTAGAAAGCGATAGTATCGGGCCTGTATTTTGGTTCCGGTGTCCGGTACAGGTCTTATATATTTTTAAGTCATTTATGTAAAATTTAGTTGAAAACTGATGTCGGCTGATGTGATTTGAACTTTAAATGGAAAATTTGATGTTTTAAGAAGTTTGAAAAAATTCATAGATTTTGAGGTTTAATTCAAGGTATATGATGTTATTTTGGCGATTTGATTGCACGGATAAGTTCATATGATGTTGTTGAGTTAGTACATTCGTTTGGTTAGGAGCCTCGAGCGGCTCGGGAGAACTTTAGATAGGTGTCGAAGTGTTTTGAACTTAGAAAATTTGATTTTTCTGCAGCTTTCTAGTGCCCAAGGATTTATACTATGCGATTGCATAAGTAGGCTCGCGATTGCATAGAATAATTTTCAGGGGTTCGGTTTTGTTCTATGCGATCGCATAGTGTCTCCTGTGATTGCATAGTGTTAAGTCTGAGAGGTCCTATATTTTCCTCTATGCGATCGCATAGTGCTATTCGCGATCGCGATGCCTAGCATGTTTCTTCTATGCGATCGTAGTGCTCTGTTCGCGACCGCAATGACCCTTTTGCCCCTACTTTATGTGATCACATTATATTATTCGTGATTGCATAGACCATTTTTGTCCAGTTAAATTTTTGAAACTTCAGAAGAGTAATCTTACGGGATTTATCAAAATTTCACAAAGCCTCTTCTTCTCCCAAGCTCTTAGGCGATCCTTGAAGCAAATCTTCACTATAATCTCTTGGGTTAGTAATCTTTAACTTATTTTATTTCATTTTCATCAACATCTATTGAATTTCTAAGCGTAAAACATATGATTAAGGGTAGAAAATTAGGAATTTGGGTAGAGTTATGACTGTTTGATTATTCTTGATTTAGACCTCGTTATGGGGTCGAATTTTAGAACAAATTATATATTCGGGCTTTTGGGTGAATGAGTGATTTGATATTGGTCCGAACCTCGTGTCTTGACAAAGCGGGTCTGGGGTCAATTTTTGAGTTTTTGGGAAGAATCTTTGAAAAGCTATAATTAGGCATGAGATTAGAATTGTTTAGCATTTATTGATATTAAGAACCCGTTTATGTATATATACGACTGATTTGGGGCCAAATTCGAGAGGAAAAGGGTGTTTGAGGCTTGAGTTGGCCGTGGAAGTTCGAGGTAAGTGTTCGGTCTAACCTTAGCTTGAGGGATTAGGAGTTGAGTCATATTTGCTGCTTTGCTTTTTGTTGAGTACGACGTATCGGCATGGTGACGAGTATCTATACGTTGGTGTCGAGCATGACCGTAAGTTTTAAACTGAAAGTTGTTGTGTTTTTAAATGACATTGCAGATGCGTTAATGAATGATCTACTATATTGAGCAAATTTTTGTTTTATCCTCATGGATCTTAATTATGATTGAGAATATTTTTGTTTCCTTGCCGGAAAATTATTATATTGCTTTTGTTCCCTTACCGGAAAGTTATTATATTGCTTTGTTCCTTTACCGGAATTTCTTGTGATTATGCGAAGATGATGAAATGGGAGCGGGTAGTACGCCTACCACAAGATATGATAAAATGGGAGCATGTGGTATGCCTACCACAAGATTGATGAAATGGGAGCGGCAACAAGATGAAATTGAAAGTGCAAGTTGCCTTTATTTCTCTTTATCCGTGTTAGAAGTTAAATCATAATTTCCTTATTGTTTTTTGATATTTTATTTATCTGCTACCCCCGCAGCATGTTTCCCATTCCCCAGCTTTAATTGCTTAATACCCGTTTATTTTTTCACTATATATTATATAACTGCACATGTTTATCTGAAGTCTGGTCCTAGCTTCGTCACTACCTTGCAGGGATTTGGCCAGACACTTACCAGCACATAGGTTCGTTGTGCTCATACTACACTCTGTGCCCTTTTGTACAGATTCAGGTACCGGACATCGGCAGTAGCTCGGGAGTCAGCCTTTAGTCCACCGAGATACCGAAGTAGCCTTGCAGATTTCTGCAGGCCTGACGTCTTCTTTATTATGTTCTGTTGTCTCAAGTATTCGAGACAAATAGTATTATCTTTCCTTCAAATCGTTGTATGTAGTACTCTTAGTAGTCGGTGGATGTTGTGACACAAGGTTTTTGTTAGAGCCATGTGTTAGTCTTCAGGGTATTTAGTTTTATATTTGTTTAAGACTTCCATTAAATTTCATATTTCGCTGTTATTTAATTATTTATTCCCTGTTAATTAATTGGTTAAAAAGGAATTAAGAATAAAGGATTTCAAAAGTTTTAAGTTCGTGGCTTGCCTAGCTTTTACGAGTAGGTGCCCATCACGACTCCCGAGGGTGATTAATCCGCGTCGTGACAATATTAATATTAAATCCTCTAATCCGTTTTTCTGTTTTGATAACAGAAAATTAACTACCTTCTTCAATTTCCCTATTTATATTTTTCTCTTTATTGTTGAGTAAATAACCATTTATGTAATGATATTTATGCTATGACCGTTTTGCATAAACAATCATTCTGAAGAGTTGCACCTCTTCATATTTCAGCCCAACTTTGGCTATAAATACAACATTATTCTGCTTAGAATTTTCATACGATTTTCTGAGTTCTTCTCCTTCTTTCGCATATTTTAAACATCAAACAAAGCAACAGTAAATGTGATTTACTACCAAACTTTGTGTCCGCTGAAACACTAAGGTTTGAAGTATCGCTATATTACTGTGTAATTTGTTCTATCATGGGAGAAAATAATCCATAACCTTAAGTACTAGGAGAAGATTACATTTCTTAAAAAAACACTATGAATTCAATAGGCTCGAATTGATTTTATATTATTTTACTATTTATTTCTATTTATATTCATTTATATTTTCAGAACTATTTTACAAATACAATTTATACTTGCCATTCCATTACCGTCCCTGTTGATAACTATCAGCTATTCTTTATGAGGGCAGAGTCGTAGAGTTCAAAGTGATAAAAACTGAACTTCAACTCAATATTTTGGAGTTCGTAAAAAACAGAAAAATAGTAGTTTTATCAAATGGCTAAATGTGGATTAATTTGGAAACTATAGCTTATAGCTTTGCTGCTTTTTTAAGTTGGGGAGGATTTACAAAAAAATATTGACTAGATTTCAATTAGTTTCGGAACTAATTAAGTTTCAAATAGCAATGGTAAAAAAGACTATTTGTCACTTTTGCTGTCTGAATTTATGAGACGGTCTACGGATTTAGAGAATCAAGTTTCTTAATTTTGATATGAATTCAGATATAAAATCTTTAACTTTTTAAAAAAATAAAATTTATTAGGTTCTGGGCAAAAATTAGTGAAGTCACGTGGCCATTGGTTCAAGTGAAATCGACATTCTTTTTTGGCTCCTTTTGCAACTAATTAAGTGTATATGAGACTTGAGGACAAGAATAATTACGATGCTATTATGCAGCAAATTTGGTTCTGAATAAATTAGCTCCTATATATAATGGCTTAATCTAAAATAGATATGATGAAAAACTAATACTACCACGTTAGATTTGGAGAAAGATGAGGCTTTATTGAGTTTTTTATGCAAATTTGATATTACATGCAATATATTATGTGATAAAGAAGGTAAAGTTTAAAACTATTCAAATTAAATAGTCGTGTTGCTCCACACCAATACCCCCATTCACTATTTGTTTTTTTTTTCAAATTAAAAATGTTGGGCTGCAGTCAGTATCTTATTTAATTTGCTCGTGTAAATTGTACTTTAGTTGCATTTAAGAGGAATTAAAACTTCTGTATTGTGCTGTAGCATATTTTCGAGAATACAATCAGAGGCGAATCTCACTCGGACCTACCCCTATTTAGAATATATATACTGAGCTTTTCCCAAATAAAAGTGAAAAACTTAAAGCTATAAAGAAAACTAGCTGGACGATCTTATCTTTCAAGAACTAGAATGGAGTAAATATGACGTTGGAGAGGTATTAAATTACAAAAAGAAAACGAATATATATGCTCTATTTCTCTCCATTCTAATACTCCCTTTGTATTTATATAAACTTATTTAATTAGACATAAAATTTATTATACTAAATTTTTTTGAATTTGTGATCCTAAATAAGTAAAAAAAGAATTTAGAGTAATTGTATGATTATAAAGATTTTTCATTAAGGGCAATGTAACACTCCTCAAATTTATAAAAGTTTCAAGACACGCTAAATATAAAATTTAACTTTTATAATCTTAAATTATATTTCCATTGCGGATTTAAATCTTTGTGATTGATTTTGAATTAATTTTCTATTTATAAATAATTGGACATACAATTAGGCAAAATATTAATAATTTTTAATATTATTAATTAGTAAAAAGTGGGTATCATTAAATATTAGTTAAGTAAAAAACAAACAAAAATTAACCTTAAGCCCATAAAGTGGCTGCAGTAAACAAACGCTTAAAGCCTTATACAATAAAAAGAAAGAAAAAAATAGATAGAAATGTTATGAAATAATATAAGAATAAGAACAATAATACAAGAACAAGAACAATAGAGAGAAAAGTAGAGAGATGAGTATTCTTATTGATACTTTGGGATGATTTACAATGGGAGAAGACCCCTTTATTTATAGGGAGGAGAAAAGACTTAGCCTCAAAGTAGAACTCTTCTATAAGATAGACATTCACTCTAATTAGAGTTCTATTTATAACACTCCCCCTTGAATGTCTATTCAATAATGTGCCTCGTTAAAACCTTAACTAAAACAAAACCCAATGGGAAAAAAATTATAGAAAAGGAAAAAGAGTACACATGTTTGAATATGCGCCTATTGGTTGCCTCGTTAAAAACCTTGCAAGGAAAACCCAGTGGGACAAAACCTTGTAAGGGAAAAAGAGTGCAACGCGCATTAACTCCCCCTGAAAAGAGCATCAATTCACATATGTACACAAGTTGCACTTAGGATGTGGTACTTCAGGACCAAGAATTGTATATGCTTCAAGCAACTTCAATCTTTCATGGATTGACATATAAGCATTGACTTTATACTTTCAAGTATTTGAACTACATGTCCAAAACTACATGTCTTTCATATGGAATCAATTCTGCTTGAATTGTATCTCTTCCATTTAGCCAATATTTTTATTTGTATTCGACAAACATAAGATCCTCATCGATATTTAGCGCTATCATAGATGTCGTCGACGAACATTTTATATCGATTCCAGTAAATTTTCATAAAGACATAACATGGAGATCTCTTTATTCATATATTCAGGTACCTGAATCTCTCATGAGATTTTATGAAGTGTTATGTCATGTGATCTTCTAGATCACTTGCCTCCCCATTATGATCACTTTGATCATTTGCTCATCTTCTTTATTAAGAAGTTATTTTGAAACCGATTTGTCTATACGCTTTAAGCGTATCAAAGACTTTGTCCTTCTGGGACTTAATATGAGCATTTGCAGTGAGAATATAGTTACTTTCTTTGGGTCAGCAAATGCGTATAGCATGCTTTGCAATATGTTGCAATTGAATTATCCTTTTATGAACTTCAGGTTCATATTATGATATTCGAGGATCTATATATACAAATGATAATTCATCCCATGTAACCTTTTCTCAAGTGTTTATCATGTCTCCCCCTCATGTTAGAAAAGCTAACTTGTTTCCTCAACTTTGAGAGTCCATCTTTGTGCATTATGGTGTTAATGAAAATATACACCGCACATCAATAATAATAAGATGAAATTATTTGGTTCCTGACCCTGAACCACTTGTGAGGGGAGAATATAATATACTCTCGTATACAACGTATATCAAACTGATATATATAACTTTGTTCTCATAAGAAATAGTTTAGCTATTAAGTGGAGACACTCAATAATTATTTTGCTAAACCAACTATGATATAAACCAACTTATCAAGATGCACTATCTTGAATAGAAAATCTGGAAATTATGCTCGAAGTTATATTACTGAGCAATTTACCTCGCACGCACCGGCCAGGCTGCGGGTTAATAACATCGCACATGTAACCATATCATAGATGCATCATATGTGGTATACATGGCAGGTGAATGGGCCCATATTCGCCTTTGATATTTCCAGAATTTATGGGATTCAACCCGAACTCTTTAGTTGGTCAATTAATTAATGAGAACAAGTAATACAAGAGAATTCGTAAAGAACTTTCTAGTTCTTTAATATTTACCCATGTAAATTCTCTATTACTGCACATCATACTTAAAATGATATGGCTAACCCGAATGCCAACTGAATAAATTATCAATATTGATAAACTTCAAATTTACACCATGACATGTGCAATTATCAATAAACTTCAAGTTTATTATGATATGGGTTTTTATATCAATAAACGTCCACTTTATTGTGGTATTCTTGTGTAGTACAAACTGGAGAATAAAGCGGGTAGTTTTTCACATACAGATTATCCCGCTACAAGTTGTAGTAATAGAAGATATCAAATCTTTCCTTTATTTATAGTCTCAATATAATCAATCGCTTCCGCATATACTTTGGAAACTGAATAAGTTTCTTTGAGACTTACTACAACACAATACCTTATTGGTAATCAATTGTGTTTCTCCAACATAGTAATAATTGGCTCTTCTAGAGCTCTCAATTAATTTTGTACTACCACAAATTCATCAACATCCATGTGGTGAATATCTCTTTTAAAGAGAAAGTTATACCATTATGGTCATGTCAAAATTATATGCAAGATATGTTTCTTGCATTATTATTGTCCTTTGATAATCACATTGACAAATTATTTTGGCGTACAATAGGTACGTGACCAATGGCTATTCATGCCATAACAATGACATTATTTTCATATATCATCTCAAACCTCCTTCTAGGGGTGAGTGTGGTATATTCAATACCAATTTCATGTTCATATTCTTCCAATAATGAATATGTATTCGTGAATCAGATGTTGTCACATTCACTGCGGGGATATGTGATTTTGTTATCCTTTTCAAATCTGTAAATGCGTCTGGCATTTGATTTGCTATTCTTTGCAAATGGATAATATTTTGCACCTCTTTTTCACAAATAGAGGTATGTGGATCAAGATGAGGTAATGATGCATTTTTCCACAAAATTTCCCGTTTGGTTTCACCAACTTCTCCCCCCCAATTTTGGGAAAAGTGTCTCATCGAATTGACAGTCTGCAAATCGTGCAGTGAACAAATCCCCTGTCAATGTTTCGAGGTAGCGAATAATGGAGGGCGATTCAAACTCAACATATATTCCTAACCTTCTTTGCAGACCCATTTTGGTGCAATATGGCGGTGCTACTGGCACATATACTGCACATCTAAAAATTCTTAAGTGAGATATATTAGGTTCATGACCCAAAACTCATTGCAACGGGGAATATTTGTGATAATTCGTCGTTCTGAGAGGAACTAGCATTGCTGCATGCAAAATGGCGTGACCCCAAACCGAAGTGGGCAGCCTCGTTTTCATGAGTAAATGAGGAATTCAAGATTATTCTCATCTATTGTCTCAATATGATATCCATTTTGAATGATATCTTTAAAACTCAACAAGTTCTTTTTAGACTTGGAGGAGAGCATTGCATTCTCTAAAATGTTGTTCCTTTAGCCAGAGTTATAGTTGCTCTTCCGGAGCCTTTAATCAATTTACTACTACCAGAAATTGTAGTAACATCTGCGTTACACATACTTAAATGAGAGTAATATTTCTTCTCTTTGAATATCGTATGTGTGGTACATGAATCAATTAATCAAAAGAGATATACGAACATGAGAATAAACAAATTTAATCTTTTGCTTCATAATTAAAAAATATTTTCAAAATCTGCTGAGGTTAGTCGATTAACTTAGTTAATAGTCGACTAACTTGGAAAGCAGTCATTAGGTTAGTCGACTAACTAAATCAGATAGTCGACTATCTTGCCTTGCAGAAAAGTCCAGTTTTAATGCGAAATATTAGTTAGTTGACTAACTAAGTTGATAGTCGACTAACTTAGTAAACAGTATCAGGTTAGTCGACTATCTAAATCAGATAGTCGACTAACTTAGCTTGCGGAAAAATCCAGTTTTAATGCGAAATATTAGATAATCGACTAACTGTTAGGTTAGTCGATTAACTCTACTGGAAAAAAAAAATTATCTTTGAAATTTAAGCATATTGAAACATTTTAAAGAACTAATACTAACATTATATCATAAGCTAACTAATACGAGCTGATACTAATGACTATTAGTTTATTCACTAACTAATACAAATAAGTAAAATAAAATCAAACAATTCCATCTTCCTTCATAACAGATCCATCACCAATTAAGTGGTCTATTTTCCCCTCAGGGTGCTCAAAGAAGTCTGCCACATCCAAGTGGGTGATGTCAAAGTTGTCGTCAGAGACAGAATTGATTTCATGGCATTTACCTGTTAGAGATGCTTGATAAAGCTCAACCAAATGTCTTGGTACATGGCAAATTTTCGCCCAGTGCCCTTTTCCACCGCAACGATAATATAGTTTATGAACTATTTGCTTTTGGATTCTCATCGCATCGTGCTTGTGGCAGAGTGACCAACTTCAGGTTGTCATATCTCTCCTTTAAAGCCATTCCACAAGATAGGTGGATCTTTGACTGTGATATATTCAATTTTCAAACCTTCATCAAGGTGATGGCGCAAGAAAATCAAGGCCTTAGCACAGTTTCAAACCTTCATCAAGGTGATGGCGCAAGAAAATCAAGGCCTTAGCATAGTCTTGGGTGGATGCATTATTTCTGTCTTTAATGGCGTCTCCATGACCCATTGCATCCAAATGGATTTCAGCATCCAACACCCATGTCATATAGTTCTTGCCCGAAATTTCAAGGGCAACAAACTTTCTTTTCAATGTTATATTCTGATTATTACCAATACAAAATAGTATTTATTTCTCATAGCATTATCAACAAGCAATGCAAGTTGGGTGAATAATTTTGTAATATTGTTCCATCTAAAACAACAACAATGATATAGTCATATGTCTTGATAATTTAGGTAATAATTTTGTATTCAAAACTTCACGCATAATAAGAAGATCTAAATATTGTTAAGCACTACCAAATAATATAATACAATACAGAACAATGCTGAAAACCAACAACAAATCATCTTCAAGCAAATAGAGAAAATTGATGACGCGCAAGATGAGTTAGTGCATTCAATCAAAATAACAATTGCAATGCCAGTAATATTAATATTAAGCCAATTCATAGATAGTTAACAGACAAATAGAGTCACAGTGTATAGAACTATTACAGCTTAACTAACTTGAACTAATCAACAATGAATGACAAATATACAAACAACATGCGCCCGCAAAACTTACCGTGTCTAATTAAGAAGAGAAGAAAATCCTAGTGCATATATCATACTAATAACAACAATGTACATAATATTCCTTCTTATTCTAGTGCATATATCATACTAATCATTACAGAGTGATTGACACCTATTATAACAAAAATCCTAAGGTTTGTAAAACAATTAAAAATTGATGCACTGTAAGGAGAGTTTAAACAGTACCGAAAATTCACACATATGCACGACTAATTTCTCTAACTTTTACTTCGAAAGAATTGCCCATCATTATTGTAATCATTGTATCCCCTAATTAATATCATAGCATGGCTGGGTATTGAATCACCATATCACTACTTTACCAAAACTAATATGTAGGATAATTTTTATATATATACAGCAGTGAACTAATCGACATACCTGCACTATAAAAGCTAGCCACTTAGCGTCTTACGATGCCACTGCTAATTTCCTTAATACGAATCTTTTCTGAGTATTTTGCCTCTTTGTTTCTTTTGTTATTTTTGTGTTCCTGCATACATCTTAATTTTCTCAAAGAGATTCTTGAGATAGTAGAGCTTCGTGCTGATAACGTGTTATGAAATAATATAAGAACAAGAACAATAATACAAGAACAAGAACAATAGAGAGAAAAGTAGAGAGATGAGTATTCTTATTGATACTTTGGGATGATTTACAATGGGAGAAAACCCCTTTATTTATAGGGAGGAGAAAAGACTTAGCCTCAAAGTAGAACTCTTCTATAAGATAGACATTCACTCTAATTAGAGTTCTATTTATAACAAGAAAAACGTATTTACCTTTTTAAAAGGCAAAAGATAAAAAGGCAAAAGACAAAAGGCTTAAATTGCCTTAATCAAGTAAGAAGACTTAAACTTATACGAACAAAACCTGAAGGCTGAGAATTGTTATACGAACAAAATAGGAGACTTAACCTTCTATTCATTCACGCAATTCTTATACGGGAAGAAGAAATAAAAAGTTGCTCCATTCACGCAGCAAACACAAGGCACGCAGGTAAAAAAAAAAATTCTAGGATTCTTTATAATTTATTAATTCTTGAACTCAGGTATATAAATTTTCTATTGTCAATTACCCTATATTAGTAGTAGGTAAGAATTGAATAGTTAATTCACTTCTTTCTCTATATTAATACTAAATTTCATATTTAGGGGTAGTATTTTAAAATTGATTAAAATGCACTGGTTGTTGTAGAATTAATTGTTTGACTGGTGTCGATTGGATTGAGGCCTACGTATTGGCTCGAGAAGTTTTGAGGTGAGTTGATATAACCCTTGACAAAAGATATTTAACTCACAAAAACACGCCTACAAGGTGTTTGATGAATTGCTTAAAAGAGCTTATCTTTATTTAATTAGAGCGAGTGAGTACCCATTAATTTAGAATTATTCAGGCAAAAGTTTAGATGATCTATTATAATATATGTGCTTAAATTTTCAGATTTTTTTTTGTGTTATTCTTATATGCTATTTTCATGTTGAAAATTTATGAATAAAAAATAATCTTTAGAAATATTTTATACGTTTATTTTATTTTTATGTTATGCTTTGCATTTAAGGACACCAATATGAGCATGTGCATGATGTTTTATAAAGAAAAGATTTAGACTTGAAAAGTCACAAGAGAAGTTTTAGAAAGAAACGATTTTTGGGAGTATCCTTTATTCTGAGAAGGGGTCATCGTCCAGGCCGAGGGTCCTGATCAAGGCGTTAACTTCCTGAAACTACTTGTGCCAAAGTAGGGAGCACACGAGCCGAGGTCTCGTTGCTGAGAATTTACTTAGCCATGCCAAAGTATGATACATGAGCGCTGAGAACCATGAAATGAGTGGCACCTCGTAGATTGGGCCTATTCGATCAGGTTGGGATCGAACCCGTGCTGATCATACGGTGGCTGAGACAGAATTAAGTCAGGTAGTTGGAACTCCCAAAGTATAAAGTGGAGTATCTTTTTTCTACAAGAAAGAAAAAGAAAAGAATTTCTTTTAGAATATTCATAAACTGCTTTTATGCAATTATTTACAATTATTCTTACAAGCTTTATATTTTACATGCATGTAGAACCTCTTCTCATAATGTATATATTATTAAAGTCCTCTCCCTGTTGTTGAGACTCACTGAGTACAATGGATGGTACTGACGTTCTTTTTGGGAACCTACTTTGGTTTGCGGTACAACGTAGGAACCAGATTTACAGGCGAGCAGGCTACGAGTTAGGACTTCCTTCTCTTCCTGTTCTATTGGTGAGCTCCACTTTTGTTCGTGGAGTATTTGTTAGAGTCATCTTTATTTAGTTATTTCTTTGTTTACTTAGAGAATTGTCCAGGAAATCTCATGTCCTGAATAGTGCGTCAATTTATCAGTAGAGGTTTCATAGACATAGTAGTTGGGTTAAGATTAAGATATTTTTTATAATAACTTAGCATTATTTCATTGGTTACTATGAATAAAGTTTTGGAGTTGATTTCTTTAAATGTTTAAATTATATAACAGTATTTGATTAGAGTATTGCCTTGTTGCATATAAAGTTTGGAGTTATAATAGATTTGATAAGCAGAGATGGTTCGCTCAGTCATGTTTAGTGGTTGAGTGCCGGTCTCGGCTTGTTTAGAAAATGGGGTCGTGATAAGCAAAATTTGAGGTTTAAGTTAAGTTATTTCTAAAATTTAAAATAGATCATTTTTTTAGACTGACCAAAAAAAAATTCACATAAACAGGAATGAACAGAGTATATAAGGAAAGTGACTTATAGTTTGTTTAGCCAAACTTCTAATCAGCTTAATTTGAGAAGTTTTTTTTAAAAAAAGTGTTTTCTGAAAATATTTTTGGTGAGAATCAATTTATATTTGGCTAATTAGTTTAAAAAGTAATTCTGGGCATCAATTACTGTTTGACCAAATTTTTAAAAAATGCGTATATATTTAATTTTTCTCCAAAGTACTTTTAAGAAAAAACTATTTTTTTCTGCTTTTCCGAAACACTTGTTGCCCCTACTCAAAATTACTCTATTCGTTTTAATTTAAATGATGTAATTTGACTTGGCATTTCTATAGTAATAAAAGCTCCTCGTTAAGTTTAAAGTTAAATTATTTTCAAAATTAAAAATATATTATAGTAATTATTTTAAAAAGACTAAAAAAATACATCATAATTTAAACAGGACGAAGTACTTTTTTTTTCTTCAAAAAGTTTGATAAAACACTTTAATATTATTTTTTATAAAGGAAAAAAAGTGATTTTGGCCCTCAAAAAGCTTTGGCCAAACAGAGGACTAAATCCAAAACAAAATAAAATGAATTTGTGTTATGAAATAATATAAGAACAAGAACAATAGAGAGAAAAGTAGAGAGAGGAGTATTCTTATTGATACTTAGGGATGATTTACAATGGGGTAAGACCCCTCTATTTATAGGCATAGAAAAGACTTAGCCTCAAAGTAAAACTCTTCTATAAGATAGACATTCACTCTAATTAGAGTTCTATTTATAACACTCCCCCTTGAATGTCTATTCAATAATGTGCCTCGTTAAAACCTTAACTAACACAAAACCCAATGGGAAAAAGTTAACGAAAAGGAAAAAGAGTACACATGTTTGAATATGCGCCTATTGGTTGCCTCGTTAAAAACCTTGCAAGGAAAACCCATTGGGACAACCTTGTAAGGGAAAAAGAGTGCAACGCGCATAAACTCCCCCTGAAAAGAGCATCAATTCATATCCTTGAGTTTTCCCATTCCGATCTTGTGAACCAGCTTCTTGAAGGTTGACGTTGGCAGAGATTTTGTGAACAAATCAGCAATATTATCGCTTGAACGAATCTGTTGCACATTGATATCACCATTCTTTTGAAGATCATGTGTGAAAAATAACTTGCTTTGTTCAATCTCCTTATGAATCCTCCCTTCAATTGAGCTATACATGCTGCATTGTCTTCATACAAAGTCGTGGGTAGTTTGTTACACTTCAAACCACATTTGTCTTGAATATGATGTATTATAGACCTCAACCACACACACTCCCGACTTGCTTCATGAATAGCGATTATCTCGGCATGATTAGATGAAGTAGCCACAATTGATTGCTTAGTCGATCGCCAAGATATGGCGGTGCCTCCACAGGTAAACACATAACCTGTTTGAGATCGAGCCTTGTGTGGGTCGGATAAATATCCAGCATCAACATAACCAACAAGATCAGGACTGCAATTATTGCCATAAAATAAGCCCATATCGGTAGTCCCTTTTACGTACCTCAATATATGTTTGATCACATTCCAATGTCTCCTTGTGGGAGCCGAGCTATACCTTGCTAAGACATTAACTGAAAAGGTTATGTCAGGCCTTGTAGTATTTGCAAGGTACATTAGTGCGCCAATTGCACTAAGATATGGTACTTCAGGACCAAGTAGCTCTTCATTCCTTTCTTGCGGTCGGAATGGATCTTTATTTACATCAAGTGATCGAACAACCATCGGAGTACTTAAAGGATGTGCTCCATCCATGTAAAACCTTTTCAGTACCTTTTCTATATAGGTAGATTGATGAACAAAAATTCCGTTTGCCAAATATTCAATTTGCAAACCAAGACATAATTTTGTCATTCCGAGATCTTTCATCTCGAATTCATTCTTTAGATAATCAATTGCCTTTTGGAGTTCTATGGGGGTTCCAATAAGGTTTATGTCATCGACATATACGGCAAGTACAACAAATTCCGATGTTGTTTTCTTTATAAAAACACACGGGTAAATGGCATCATTTATATAGCCTTCTTTTAACAAATATTCACTAAGACGATTATACCACATTCGTCCTGATTGCTTTAGACCATACAAGGATCTTTGCAATTTGATTGAAAACATTTCCCGGGACTTTGAATTATGAGCGTTCGGCATTTTGAGTCCATCGGGAATTTGTATGTATATCTCATTATCAAGTGAGCCATAAAGATAGGCAGTAACCACATCCATTAAATGCATGTCAAGCTTTTCAAGGACAGCAAAACTAATGAGATAACGAAAAGTTATGGCATCCATTACAGGCGAATATGTCTTTTCATAATCGACACCAGGCCTTTGAGAAAATCCTTGTGCAACAAGCCGTGCCTTATATCTTTGTACCTCGTTTTTCTCATTTCTCTTGCGTACAAAGACCCATTTATAGTCAACAGGCTTAACACCATTAGGTGTTTCAACTATAGGGCCAAAAACTTCACGTTTTGCCAGCGAATTCAATTCTGATTGAGTTGCTTCTTGCCATTTTGGCCAATCATGTCTTTTCCGACATTCTCCAACAGATTGAGGTTCAAGATCCTCATTTTCTTGCATAATGCTAGATGCGACATTAAACGCAAAGACATAATCCACCACTATATCCACTCGATTAAAATTTACCTCAATATCGATTGGATTTATGGATAGTTCCTTATTTTCTTGAGTCTCGGGCTCAAAGGATTCTTCATGAATCTCAGAGTTTATTAAATCATGAATTTCCTCATGAGATTCTTTCGTAGTGTCATTTTGATCGTTTGCTTTCCTCTTTCTAGGATTTCGATCTTTGGAACCTAATGGCCTGCCATGCTTCAGGCGTGCATTCGACTCATTGGATATGACACTAGATGATTGTCCAACAAGGACATCAATACGGATTGGAATATTCTCCGCGGGGATGTGGGATTTTGTTATCCTTTTCAAGTCCGTAAATACGTCAGGCATTTGATTTGCTATTCTTTGCAAATGGATAATCTTTTGCACCTCTTTTTCACTAATAGAGGTACGTGGATCAAGATGAGATAATGATGCATTTTTCCACAAAATTTTCCGTTTGGTTTCACCGACTTCTCCCCCAATTTTGGGAAAAGTGTCTCATCAAATTGACAGTCTGCAAATCGTGCAGTGAACAAATCCCATGTCAATGTTTCGAGGTAGCGAATAATGGAGGGCGATTCAAACCCAACATATATTCCTAACCTTCTTTGCGGACCCATTTTGGTGCGGTATGGCGGTGCTATAGGCACATATACTGCGCATCCAAAGATTCTTAAATGGGATATATTGGGTTCATGACCCAAAACCAATTGCAACGGGGAATATTTGTGATAATTCGTCGGTCTGAGACGAATTAGCATTGCTGCATGCAAAATGGCGTGACCCCATACCGAAGTGGGCAGCCTCTTTTTCATGAGTAATGGTCTTGCAATCAACTGCAGGCGTTTAATTAAAGATTCTGCAAGACCGTTTTGAGTGTGAACATGAGCTATAGAATGTTTCACTTTTATCCCAATTGATAAGCAATAATCATTAAACGCTTGGGATGAAAACTCAGCAGCATTATCCAGTCTAATAGACTTGATTGGACTATCAGGAAATTGTGCTCGTAGTCGAATTATTTGTGCCATTAGTTTTGCAAACGCAAGGTTGCGTGATGACAACAGGCATACATGAGACCATCTACATGATGCGTCTATTAGGACCATAAAATATCTAAAAGACCCACTAGGTGGGTGAATAGGTCCACAAATGTCCCCTTGTATACGTTCCAAAAACGTAGGTGACTCAGTCCCAACCTTTGTTGGTGATGGTCTTGTAATTAACTTGCCTTGATAACAAGAAGTGCAAGAAAATTCATTATTTAAAAGAATCTTGAAATTCTTTAACGGATGCCCATATGAGCTTTCTATAATCCGTCTCATCATGATTGATCCAGGGTGTCCCAATCGATCATGCCAAAGTACAAAAGTATTGGAATCAGTAACCTTTTGGTTTACTGTTGAATGTGCCTCAATTGCACTAATTTTTGTCCAATACAGGCCACAAGATAAAGACGGGAATTTCTCTATAACCCTCTTTTGGCCAGAGACATTCTTTGTAATGATGAGATATTCAAGATTATTCTCATCTATTGTCTCAACATAATAGCCATTCCGGCGTATATCTTTAAAACTCAACAAGTTCCTCTTAGACTTGGAGGAGAACATTGCTTTCTCTATGATAAACATTGTTCCTCTAGGCAGAGTTATAGTTGCTCTTCCGGAGCCTTCAATCAATTTACTACTACCAGAGATTGTAGTAACATCTGCCTTACACATACTTAGTTGAGAGAAATATTTCTTTTCTTTGAGTATCGTATGTGTAGTACATGAATCAACTAAACAAATATTTGATCCAAGATTGCTTTGTGAGATATCCATATTTGCTTTCCCATGGTTTGACATACAAAAGAAAATACACGAACATGAGAATAAACAAATTCAATCCGTTTGTTTCACATTTAAATAATATTTTCAAAATCTGCTGAGGTTAGTTGACTAACTAAATCAGATAGTCGATTATATGTTTTCCATAATTGATTACTTTGCAGTTTGAAAATTTCAGTTTAGGCACTGTCTCAATGTAATCGATTGTTAAACATACATAATCGATTATTTGCTAATTTGAAAAATTTCAGATCACACTGTCTTAATATAATCGATTGTTAAACATACATAATCGATTATTTGCTATTTTGAAAAACTTCAGATCACACTGTCTTAATATAATCGATTGTTAAACATACATAATCGATTATTTGCTATTTTGAAAAACTTCAGATCACACTGTCTTAATATAATCGATTGTTAACAAGTATATAATCGATTGTTTTGCAGTTTTAATGCGAAATATTAGATAATCGACTAACTGTTAGGTTAGTCGATTAACTCTACTGAAAAATAAAAATATCTTTGAAATTTAAGCATATTGAAACATTCTAAAGAACTAATACGAGCTGATATTAATGACTATTAGTTTATTCACTAACTAATACAAATAAATCAAACAACTCCATCTTCCTTCATCACAGATCCATCACCGATTAAGTGGTCTATTTTCCCCTCAGGGTGCTCAAAGAAGTCTGCCACATCCAGGTGGGTGATGTCAAAATTGTCGTCAGAGACAAAATTTGTTTCAGGGTCTTTATTCTTTAGAGATGCTTGATAAAGATCAACCAAATGTCTTGGTACATGGCAAGCTTTTGACCAGTGCCCTTTTCCACCGCAACGATAGCATATAGTTTCTGAACTATTTGCCTTTGGATTCTCATAATCCCGTTTCTGCTTTTGGTGGTTATTTCTCTTTGGGGGGTGACGGACATTAGGGAAATTTCTTCCTTGTCTGCGTCCACGGCTATGACCCCGATTACGACCACGACCATGACCAGATCCATGGCCTTTTCCATGCTTGGCATAATGAGAATACACCTTATCTGCTTCAGGCAATGGTGTAGACCCAGTGGGGCGATTTTCGTGATTTCTCATGAGCAGGTCATTGTTTCACTCAGCCACAAGGAGAAGAGAAATCAGTTCAGAGTACTTTTTGAACCTTTCTCTCTGTACTGTTGTTGCAGTACCATATTGGAGGCATGAAACGTTGTAAACGTTTTCTCAAGCATATCATAATCAGAGATATTATCTCCATAGAGTTTCAATTTAGAAGTAATTCTGAACATTGCAGAATTATATTCAGAAACAGACTTAAAGTCTTGGAGCCTCAGATGAGCCCAATCATATCATGCTTGTGGCAGAGTGACCAACTTCAGGTTGTCATATCTCTCCTTTAAGCCGTTCCACAGGATGAGTGGATCTTTGACTGTGAGATATTCAATTTTCAAACCTTCATCAAGGTGATGGCGCAAGAAAATCAAGGCCTTAGCACAGTCTTGGGTGGATGCTTTATCTCTGTCTTTAATGGCGTCTCCAAGACCCATAGCATCTAAGTGGATTTCAGCATCCAACACCCATGTCATATAGTTCTTGCCCGAAATTTCAAGAGCAACGAACTTTCTTTTCATAATATCAAACATAATTAAAACCAAATTCAGAAAAAGGGAAATACCTTAATTTTCTCAAGAGGATTCTTGAGACGGTAGAGTCTCGTGCTTCTTCTTGTCACTGGCGGAAGGTGTGGTTGCAGTGTCGTCACCGGTAGGATTCCACCTTCACGTTTGCAGCTTTCACCAGTGTGCCAATTTTCTATGATGACCCAAAATTGGTTATCTGTGTGCTTGCCCTAATTGAGGATGAATATCTCTCATCATGTTCATCTGGCCAATTGTAATCGAATTTTTAACTTCGACGTCCCTAACTAATTGCTTGGAGGAGATTCTTGAGATAGTAGAGCTTCGTGCTGATAACGTGTTATGAAATAATATAAGAACAAGAACAATAGAGAGAAAAGTAGAGAGAGGAGTATTCTTATTGATACTTAGGGATGATTTACAATGGGGTAAGACCCCTCTATTTATAGGCATAGAAAAGACTTAGCCTCAAAGTAAAACTCTTCTATAAAATAGACATTCACTCTAATTAGAGTTCTATTTATAACAATTTATTTTTTGTTGGAAATTGGAATAAACGTGAAACTGATCAAACAACAAAAAATATCGGCCCTTTTATCCCTTCTCCAAGTAATTGGTCAAGTGGCGCGTGAGTAGCTTCCCATTATTACATTCCTCTCGACGGTTATAAAAACAGATACTATTATCACCGCCATTCCAAATAAAACGATAAATCTTGGTAAAATGGAGGAGCCACCGGCCGGAGATACAAGAACAAATAGTAGTAAGAATTTGAGTCTGTTATTCTATAGTAGGTGCATGTATTAAAGAAGAGGCAGTTACTGTTCTATTGTGTGCTGCTTACTCTAGTATATATTACTCAAGTTTTTGTTTTGCTCACAGGTATAGAAGCAGAGGACCTTCAATTAGTTAACCGGATACAAGATTGCCACACTGTAAAGGAATTGGTAAAAATCTGGAACGAACTTGATCAGGAAATGATTCCACTTGAGGTTGATATCAAGGTCGGAAGAATGCATATTGAATTTCGCTATATGTATAGTCTCAAGGACAGTGATATCAAGGAAATAATTGAAAAAGAGAAATCTCATGGTAAGAAGATTGAGTTCTATGAAAAAATGAAGATGGATCTTGTGAGGATGATGGCCCATCGGATTGCACAAGTGAGCAAGTTTCGATTTCGACTTTGATAGTTTAATTTCTCTTTTCCATATTTTATCATCATTTGTAAGTTTTGCCCTTGTAATTGTAGATGCGAATCTCTGTCGAGATCTTCGCTGGAAAGACTTTTATTCTTGACGTTAATAGTATTGACAGTATCGTTACTATCAAGGCTAAGATTCAGGAGAAAGAAGGTATTCATCCTGAAAAGCAAATATTGTATTGATCTTTGATGGAAAACAGCCAGAGGGTGACTGCACTCTTTACCACTACAACATCCAGAAAAGGTCCACCCTCAATCTTGTCCTTCGTCGTTGTCTTGGCATGCAGATTTTTGTGACGACGACTGTCACCGACCATTGCCCTTGAGGTTGAGTCTTGTGACACTATTGATAGTATTAAGACTAAGATTCAGGAGAAGGAGGGCATGCCTCCAGACCAGCTGAAAACATGCAGAGAATCGGAGAAAATTTAGAGAGAGAAAGTAGAGAGAAGGAGGAGAGAATAGAAGAGTCTCGAAGAAGACTCTGTTCCAAAAGAACCAAAATGACCCCTCTGAAGGGTCGAGTTAAGAGAGAGAGTATATATCAGATATACTCATTACAAGAATAGCCTATTTACAAATACAACCTATTTGCACACATAGCCTATTTTACAAAAGAATACAAAAGAATAAAGGAATTACAGAAGTAGCCACAATTAAGGAAATGACCAATTATTAGGCTCAGAATAGTGTATCATCATAGCCAATATCTCAACACCCCCCCTCAAGTTGAAGGGGGGAAACCACCTTTAACTTGGACAAAATAGGAGAAAGAGCAGTCCCGGATAAAGGTTTCGTCAACGGATCAGCCAACTGTTGAGAAGTGGAAACATGAGAAAGTGTGAGAAAACCATTGCGTATCAAAGTACGAACGTAATGACAATCCACCTCAATATGCTTAGTACGCTCATGGAAAACTGGATTATTAGCAATGTGAACAGCAGCTTGACTATCACAAAACACAGAAATAGGAGAGGAAACAGATACCCCAAGATCAGTAAGCAGACGAGATAACCAAGTGAGTTCAGCAGTAACTTTGCTTAAAGCCCTATACTCAGCTTCAGCTGAAGAAAGAGAGACAACAGGTTGTTTCTTCGACTTCCAACTTACCAGGCTGCCACCCAACAATACACAAAAACCAGTAACAGAGCGACGAGTGTCGGGACAAGCTGCCCAATCACTATCAGAGTACCCAGACAAAGAGAAGTCAGCAGCATCAGAGTAAAATAGACCCAAAGAGGAAGTGCCCTTAAGATACCTCAAAACATGCAAAGCAGCAGACATATGGGGAACCCTTGGGGATTTGAGATACTGACTCAGATGTTGCACGGCAAAGCATATATCAGGTCTAGTATGGGTTAAAAACAATAATTTGCCAACAAGACTCCTGAACTGATCAGGAGCGGGTAAAAGATCACCAGAATCAGCATGTAATTTTAAAGAAATGTCCAGAGGGGATACAACAGGGGAAACAGATACACAGTCGAAATGATGCAACAAATCATGAACATATTTATGCTGATTCAGATGAATCCCACCAGGGATTTGTTTAACCTCAAGACCCAAGAAATAATGCAATGACCCTAAATCCTTTATCTTGAAAGTATCATCCAAGAAGGCTTTTAAGCCTGCAATCTCATCACAGTCAACCCCAGTAACAATTATATCATCCACATACACAGCCACCACAACAAGGGAATCAGGATTACCTTTCAAGAACAGTGAATAATCATTTAAAGAATGCCTGTAACCTCGAGAATGAAGGGCAGAGGACAGCTTAGCATACCACTGCCTGGAGGCCTGCCTGAGCCCATACAAAGACTTCTTTAGTTTACAGACCAGAGGAAGAGAAGAAGAAGAAGAAGAAGAAGAAGTAGTAGAAGAAGAAGTAGAAGAAGGATCAGACACCACCAAACCTGGAGGAAGTTTCATATACACTTCCTCATCCAAATCACCATGAAGAAAGGCATTGTTAACATCCAGTTGGAACAATGGCCAGTGATTTTTAACAGCCACTGCAATGAGACACTTGACTGAAGTCATTTTGACAACAGGAGAAAAAGTGTCTGTAAAGTCCACACCTTCAACCTGTGTGTCACCCCTAATAACCAACCTGGCTTTGTATCTTTCAATAGAGCCATCAGATTTATATTTGATCTTGTAAACCCACTTACAGCCAATAGGTTTCTTACCTGGAGGAAGAGGCACAATGTCCCAAGTGTGGTTAGCATCCAATGCATCAAATTCCTTCCTCATAGCATCCTGCCAAGCTGGTACAGAGGCAGCTTGAGAGTAAAACATAGGTTCAGATTCCAAGTGAGAAGAAGAGGAGCCAGAAAAGGCTGGAATTTGACAAACATAGTCTTTGAGGTAAGAAGGAGGGAGATGTGATCTGGTGGATTTTCTGGGCAAGGAAACAGGCTGGGAGACAGGCAATGTAGGAGGGGAGATGTCATGACTGAAAATAGGAGAAGGAATAGACACTGGAGAATCAGGAGAAGGGTGAGGAGAAGAAGAAGGGGAAGATTCATGGGAAGATGGTAGGGTGAAAGGTTGAGGGAGAATGTCATCAGAAAATGGAACAGGTGGAGGAGAAGGAGAAGAGGGAGGAGGAGACTTGAATGGAAAGTGAGTTTCATGAAAAACAACATCTCTAGAAATAAAGCATTTCTTGGAATTTAAGTCATAAAGTTTATAACCTTTCTTACCAAAGGGATAACCAAGGAAAACACAGGAATGAGCTCTGGATTTCAGCTTATCCCTATGAGGGATAGGTACAGCAGCATAAGCCAAACAGCCAAAAACTCTCAGATGAGAATAGGAAGGGGGAGAACCATGTAATAATTCATGAGGAGATTTGTAATGAAGCACCCTGGATGGCAGTCTATTAATGATATATGTTGCAGTTAACAGACAATCACCCCAAAAAGAAATAGGCAAACCAGACTGAAAGAGAAGTGCTCTACAAGTTTCAAGTAAAGACCTGTGCTTTCTCTCAACAACCCCATTCTGTTGAGGGGAATGGGGACAAGTTGTTTGATGCACAATCCCAAGTTTACTAAAATAGGAAATCCCTTCAGCACTGGAACCCAGTTCCAGGGCATTATCACTTCTGACAACTTTGACCAGGGAATTGAATTGAGTTTGAACATAGGAAATGAAGGATTGTAGTAGAGGGAATGCATTACTTTTAGAACCCATTAGATGTGTCCAGGTAGCTCTAGAAAAATCATCAACTATGGTGAGGAAATACTTGCTACCAAGAGATGTAGGGGTATGGTAAGGACCCCAAGTATCCACATGAATAAGTTGGAATGGTTTGGTAGTGCTAATGCTACTGTCAGGAAAGGGCAATCTGGTTTGTTTAGACATAGGGCAAATTGAGCAAGGAAAAGGTTGTTTAGCAGCAATAGAAAAAGGCAAATTAGAAACATGTTTCATATTAGCAAAAGATGTATGTGCTAATCTCAAATGCCAAATATAGTTCATATCATCAGGAACAGCATTATTACAACTAGAAGATTGAATAACTGAGCTAGAATGTTTGTTATCAGAAACAATGTCATCATTACAAACATCTGAGTCACTATGCTCAAGAGAAGAAGGCTTGGAAGAGGCAGAAGAGGAAGAGGGTGACCAAGAGTACTTGTACAAGCCAGCCTCCTCTTTACCAAGATCCAGAAGCCTCTTCAGAGAAAGGTCCTGTAACAGGTAAAGAAGGCATGAGGTTGGTGTAAACAAGACTAAACAATTCAATTGTTTCATCAACTTATGAACAGAGATCAAATTATGTTTGAAAGAAGGGACTAGAAGTACATTATGAAGAATGAGGTAAGGAGTTAATGCAAATGATCCTGTACAAGTAACTTTGACTTTATATCCATTAGGAAGTGAAACAAGGTAAGGCACAGTTAGGGGTATAATGTCAAACAATAAATTTTTATCATAAGTCATATGATTGGAAGCTCCTGAATCAATGATCCAGGTAGCAGAATTTATGTGTGTAAGCATGCATAACTTGGAATCAGAAACAAGACTCTCAGACATTAAAGTACCAGCAAAATTAGCAGAACTCATGGAAGAAGAAGTTTGATCACTGGTTGAAAGTGTTTGTTGAATCAAGCTCACAATCTGATCACATTGTTGTCTGCTCAACCCTGGTATCACAGGTTGACTGGCAACAGGATCCCCTAGAGGAGCAGACACACCTGAAATTCTTGAATCAACAGATACACAATCAGTACTAGTGGAAAGATGAGCAGCAGATTTCCTTCCCTTGATGTAAGAATTGCTTTGAGGAAAACCATGGAGTTTGAAACACTTATCAATTAAGTGTCCAGACTTCTTGCAATATCTGCAAAATAAGTTTCCTCTGTTTTGTTCAAAATTGACTTTAGGTCTGAAATTAAAGCCAGACAATTTCCCTTGGTTGGACCCAGCAGGGGGCCTATCAGTGTGAGCATTAAAAGACATTGAGTCTGGGCTCATATGGGAAATGGACTTGACCTGTCTTTGCTTTTCATCATTCAACACAATATTATAGACACTGTCAAGGGAAGGAAAGTGTTGCATCATTAACAAATTGCTTCTTACACCCAAATATGTCTCATTTAGTCCCATAAGGAACTGATAAATCTTGTTCTCATCATCTTCCTCAATGATACCATTCTTAGCAGCACAGGTGCACTTCTGCCCATGGTTTGGGACCATTGTCCCTAATTCATCCCACAAACTCTTGAGTTTATTAAAGTATGAGGCTACATCAAGGGAACCCTGGGAAGTTTGGGAGAGTTCTCGCTTTAATTCAAAAATTTTGGTTTTGTTAGGAGTACCATATCTCTTCTCAAGTTGAGACCACATGCTTCGTGCAGTGTCAGAGTATTGAACACTGTCAGCTATTTGAGATGACACAGAAGAGGTTAACCATGACATAACAAGCATGTTACATCTATCCCACAACCTTTGCAAACTCACATTATTACTAGGTCTGGAAAAGGAACCATCAATGAAACAAATTTTATTTTTAGCAGATAAAGCCATAGTCATTTTACGCTTCCATCCTCCATAACCACTTCCTGAAAAAGGAGTGGGGACTAAAGATGCACCAGGAACATCAGAAGAATGCACAAATAATGGATTGGAAGGGTCAATAGGACCGGAGTTAGCACCAGAACTACCAGCATTCATGTTAGCAGCCATGCTCAACAAATGAATCAAATCTTTTGAAAACACAATATCACCAAACAATATTGACAGTCTACACACTCAATATTCTCAAGTTAAATGATTTATTCACAAATGGACAATCATATATACAAACAAGGAATCACAACCAGAGAATAGGAACGAGGTTACCGTCCTTCTTCGCAACCGGAAGATCGGCCTTTAACAATAGACAAAACCCTAGGTAGTGAAACCGTCAAAATTTTACCACAAACGTTGATAAAGATGTCACAGCACCACCGATGATGACCAAAATTTCAGCAAAGTAAGTATCAAACCACCGGATGGTAATCAAACACTCGATTTGACCACCAGAAAACCCTAGAGGTTGAAACTCACCGCAAAATCTCCGAAAGACTCACAATAAACGATTGAACCGTTCAATACAGAAGGAACAAACGTAGATCGTGAAGATAAATGGACCGAAGAACCCTAACATGGTTGAAACCATCATCGATCTTTTCGATCTCAGAAAAATCTCAAATTTTGTTAAAAAATAGTTCAGATGAACTATTGATTCACACGATAAACATCACCGGATCATTGTACCGGCTCTGATACCATGAAAACATGCAGAGAATCGGAGAAAATTTAGAGAGAGAAAGTAGAGAGAAGGAGGAGAGAATAGAAGAGTCTCGAAGAAGACTCTGTTCCAAAAGAACCAAAATGACCCCTCTGAAGGGTCGAGTTAAGAGAGAGAGTATATATCAGATATACTCATTACAAGAATAGCCTATTTACAAATACAACCTATTTGCACACATAGCCTATTTTACAAAAGAATACAAAAGAATAAAGGAATTACAGAAGTAGCCACAATTAAGGAAATGACCAATTATTAGGCTCAGAATAGTGTATCATCATAGCCAATATCTCAACACCAGCAGAGGTTGTTTTTATCTGGAAAGCAGCTTGAGGAGGATGGAAAAACTCTTTCGTACTACAACATAAATAACCGTTCCATCCTCCATCTTGTGATCCGTCAACCGCCTGGTGGCATGCAGATTTCTGTGAAAACATTGACGGGAAGGACTGTTATCCTTGCAATTGAGAGCTCCGACACCATTGAAAATATTAAGGCAAAGATCCAGGATAAGGAAGGGATTCCTCCAGATCAGCAGCGATTAATGTTTTCTGCTAAGCAGCTTGAGGACAGACGAACTCTTGGTTACTACAATATTCACAACGGGTCCTCCCTCCACCTCATCCTTCGGCTGAAGGGTGGTATGAAAATCTTTTTGAAGGCATTGACAGGGAAAGAAATCACCTTGGAGATTGAAAGTTCAGACACAATTGATAATATAAAGGTGAAGATTCAGGATAAAGAAGGGATTTCTCCAGATAGCAGCAACTGATGTTTGCTGGTAAGCAGCTTGAGGATGGGAGGACCCTTGCTGATTATAATATTCCTCCAGAGTCCACAGTACACTTGGTGCTGTGTCCGATGGTAAGTGCATTATTGTTTTGATTAGTTTACTTTTCTAGTTGTCTGAGGAAGAATTTTATGTTTATGATTTCTTTTCAGATTGCAAGGCGTGCCATCAAGGATGTGTGGGCTGAATATTATGATGGAAAACTTGGTCGATTCATTGAGAATGATTGCGCTTGAGGAAGACAAGCAGCTGAGACCTGCCTATAGAACGTAGTCAGATTGGGTTAGCTAGTCTGATTCTTTCATGTTGATTTGGAATTCTTCCAATCCTGCTAGTATTAGTTTTTGTTTAGCCACACTTGCTATCGTGATTCGCCAACTTAGTTTAGCTGCATTTTGAGCCTGTCATGTATAGTGACTTGATTTTGCAACTGCTTATTGACATGTAACTCTGGATAGAATGTATAAAGATATGATCATGACACAGTTCGAAGAAAATTTTGACCAGTTATTTTTTTCAGATTTTCCCAAAGAGATAATCTAGTGGCCAACAAGTGTCAATTCGAACCTAGAGTTATTGGTTCGAATAAGTGACCTTGAGCCTTCCTTTTCTTTTTTGGTGAAATTATGGGGGGAAAAAACACAGAGATAGGTCTCATTATTGCTCCAGCTAAATGTTTGATTGATTTGATTTTTGTGTTCCTAGGTAAACAAAGCAGTGATGATTTTTCTTCAATAATCCACAAAGTGAAAAGAGGAGAGGAATTATATTAGGAATTTAGAAAGTTGTACTTAGTTGATTAATTTGTTATTTTTTCATCAATAGTGCTAGTACTTCCTATTTTACAAAAAAAATAAAAAGGGAAAAGTTTTTGTTTAGTTTGAAACTTGGTAGTATTAAATACGCCATACATATTTTTAAATATGATCATATGCAGTTAAGACAGTGTGGAGGCAGACTCTCGAGTCTAAAGGTTTCAAAATAAGCAAATCTAAGACAGAATACCTGGAGTGCAAGTTTAGCGACGACCCGAGCGAAGTAGGCAGGGACGTGATGATTGGCTCTCAGGCCATCGCCAAGAAGGACAGCGTCCGATATCTTGGGTCGGTGATTCAGGGGGACAGAGAGATTGACGGGGACGTCACGCACCGTATAAGAGCAGGGTGGGCTAAGTGGAGGCTTGCATCAGGAGTCCTGTGTGACAGGAAAGTTCCACACAAACTCAAGGGGAAATTCTATAGAGCCGTGGTTAGACCTGCGATGCTGTATGGGGCGGAGTGCTGGCCCGTGAAGAATTCCCATGTTCAGAGGATGAGGGTCGTGGAGATGAGGAGGCTTAGGTGGATGTGCGGGCACACCAGGCTAGATAAGATTAAGAATGAAATTATTCGAGAGAAGGTGGGGGTGGCCCCGGTGAACGAGAAGATGCGTGAAGCGCGACTGAGGTGGTTCGGGCATGTGCGGAGGAGAAGTCCCGATGCTCCGGTTAGGAGCTGCGAGTGGCTGGAGATCGTTGGTGGTCGGCGCGGCAGAGGGAGGCCCAATAAGTATTGGGGAGAGGTGATTAGGCAGGACATGGCTAGAATGCAGGTTTCCGAGGACATGACACTCGATAGGAAAGTCTGGAGGTCTAGAATTAGGGTTGTAGGATAGGGGCCCTAGAGTTTTTCGTTCGCTCCTCCCGGGGTTGGGGGGGGGGGGGGGACAGCAGGGTTACTCATAGATGATGTGTGTTTACTGTACGTTACTATTACTTGCTATTTTATTTTGGTATTTTGTTTCATTTGTTCGGATTATTAATAACGTTATTTATACTGGAATTTCTAATGCACTAATGCTATACTGCTTTTGTTTTGTTTTGTCTATGTTTTGTTTTACTACTGTTTTTCCCTAACCCTATGAGCCGAGGGTCGATTGGAAACAACATCCCTGCCCTTTCGGATAGGGTAAGGCTTGTCTACATATTACCCTCCCCAAACTTCACCTGGTGGGAATATACTGGATAGTTGTTGTTGTTGTTGTTGTTGATCATATGCAGTTAGTTGTTCTCCTCATGGTTGATCATAGCCCATCCCTATGACAGAGGAAGTAACAAATAGTCTTTGCTTTTTGAATATAAGTCACTTTAACTAATTTTTGACCTGAGAAATAAAATCTCCCCAACTTAAAAATACGCTCTTCAGGATAATGTGCATAGGTTTAAAGTTTTTAAAACAACTCTAGAGCATTGTCCTAAAGATTTTCTTTTAACACCAATCCTCACTCTCTTGGAAGTGCAAAACCATTTCTATCGTCATTGCTATTTGACAATAAGCTGTAATTTAAAAATTAATGCACATTTAGGGCGTGTTTGGTAGGAAGGAAAATATTTTTTAATTTTTTCATATTTGGTTATCTTAAATGTTTTGGAAAATATTTTCTGTATGAATTCATTTTCAATCTAGCCAAGCTGTCAAGTTGGTTTCTGTTCATGAAGATGAATATTCATTCAGTTATGAAATTGTCACTCTTGGGATTGGGATTTATGAGAGTGCTTATACTTGGCGAGCCGTTAAGGTACCACCACCACCTAACTTGTAGAAGCAGAACAGTGAACTAAGTGGAAAGAGGAAGCGAATTGAGGTTTTCTTTAGAAGGGAGGTTGCTTATTGCATTTCGTATGTTGAAAGTTTTGCATATGGTTAACGAGAGCTACATAGTGGTGTAACTCTGCTTATTCTTTTGTTTTATGCCTCTTGACAGGCTCCTTCATCAATTTATCTGATTTCCGCCTATCTACAAAACAACACTTCTGAGTATTATATACTTAATGAATTTGTCCCAATTTATGTAGCGGTCTGCGGATTTAGAGACCCAAGCTTCTTAATCTTGACATGATCAATTCAGACGTAAATTTTTAAGTTTTTTAAAATACAATTTATATATTTGAAAATTTCGTAAAAAGTACTACAAATCACCATAATTCAAACAATAGCTTAGATTGTTATTGGTGGAGTGAAGACAATGTTGCTTCATATACATGTGATGGAAAAGGATTGTTGTAGAAATTACTCTGATCAATGATTTATGTTGTCGTTATTTTCCACACACAAATATTTGTTGTGTTGTCCAAACCTACTTTAAATGTCTCTTCGAAGTCTCACATGCTCTTTTTGATTGGAAGCGAGGAGCTAGCTCCCATAAAAACCGAGTACTTAATAAGAACTTCTTAGGCAAGTAAAATAGGTTAGTTAAGGAAAGATCAAGGTGAACATTTTGATGAATGTGTTTGGCTAAATGGGCCTTGTAGACAAATAAGGGATTTGGCAAAAAAAGTGACATATTATCGTTTTTAGTTCTTGCAAGAAATTATTTATATTTAGTAATTTAAAAAGTGTATAAAATTTATATAATATTTATATATATATATATATATAATATAAATTTTATATTTTTTATTATTACTATTTTACAGCGGCTACATAGTGTAACTTTTCCAAAGTAAGTGAAGGGAGGGAATGAAACTTGGAATTGGGCCTTTCACAAATACATAATTTTGGCCCAATTTTGTTGTCAATCCTGCTAATTGGTTTAAGTTTAAATTGCACTAATTGTGTAATAATGCTTTGCATATAACATCATAAGTTCGTTTAAGAGAAATCTGCCACCTGTCCGATAAAGTTGTTGGCACATATATAGTATATGCATAATTCGTATATAATATATGTGTTATGAAATAATATAAAAGACAAGAACAATAATGCAAGAACAAGAGCAATAGAGAGAAGAGTAGAGAGAGTTCTTCTTATTGATACTTAGAGAATGTTAGGAGTGATTTACAATGGTAGAGGGCACCTCTATTTATAGGGAGGAGGATGATTTAGCTACCAATAATAGGACTCTAGAATCTCTCTAATTAAAGACATTCACCTTAAATAGAAGTGTATTTATAACACTCCCCCTTGAATATCTATTCAATGATGTGCCTCGTTAAAACCTTAAAACAAAACCCAATGGGAAATATTAAAGTAAGGAAAAAGAGTACACATGTTTGAATATGCGCCTATTGGTTGCCTCGTTAAAAACCTCGCAAGGAAAACCCGGTGGGACAAAACCTTGTAAGGAAAAAAGAGTGCAACGCGCATTAACTCCCCCTGATAAGAACATCAATTTATGTCCTTAAGTCTTCGCATCCCGATCTTGTGAACTAGCTTCTTGAAGGTTGACTTTGGTAGAGATTTTGTGAACAAATCAGCCATATTGTCGCTTGAACGAATCTGTTGAACATTGATATCACCATTCTTTTGAAGATCATGTGTGAAGAATAACTTTGGTGAAATATGCTTCGTTCTATCTCCTTTTATGAATCCTCCCTTCAATTGAGCTATACATGCTGCATTGTCTTCATACAAAGTTGTGGGTAGTTTATCACACTTCAAACCACATTTGTCTTGGATATGATGTATTATAGACCTCAACCACATACACTCCCGACTTGCTTCATGAATAGCAATATCTCGGCATGATTAGATGAAGTAGCCACAATTGATTGCTTAGTCGATCGCCAAGATATGGCGGTTTCTCCACAGGTAAACACATAACCCGTTTGAGATCGAGCCTTGTGTGGGTCGGACAAATATCCAGCATCAGCATAACCAACAAGATCTGGGCTGCAATTCTTGCCATAAAATAAGCCCATATCGGTAGTTCCCTTTAGGTACCGCAATATGTGTTTGATCCCATTCCAACGTCTCCTCGTAGGAGCCGAGCTAAATCTTGCTAAGACATTAACTGAAAAGGATATGTCAGGTCTTGTAGTATTTTCAAGATACATTAGTGCGCCAATTGCGCTAAGATATGGTACTTCAGGACCAAGTAGCTCTTCATTCCTTTCTTGTGGTCGGAATGGATCTTTGTTCACATCAAGTGATCTAACAACCATCGGTGTACTTAAAGGATGTGCTTCATCCATGTAAAACCGTTTCAGTACCTTTTCTGTATAGGTAGATTGATGAACAAAAACTCCGTTTGCCAAATATTCAATTTGCAAACCAAGACATAGTTTAGTCTTTCCGAGATCTTTCATCTCGAATTCATCCTTTAGATAATCAATTGCCTTTTGGAGTTCTATAGGGGTTCCAATAAGGTTTATGTCATCGACATATACGGCAAGTACAACAAATTCCGATGTTGTTTTCTTTATAAAAACACACGGGCAAATGGCGTCATTTATATAGCCTTCTTTTAACAAGTACTCACTAAGACGATTATACCACATTCGTCCAGATTGCTTTAGACCATACAAGGATCTTTGCAATTTAATTGAGAACATTTCCCGAGATTTTGAGTTATGCGCGTTTGGCATCTTGAGTCCATCGGGAATTTTCATGTATATCTCATTATCAAGTGAGCCATAAAGATAGGCAGTAACCACATCCATTAAGTGCATGTCAAGCTTTTCATGGACAGCAAAACTTATGAGATAACGAAAGGTTATCGCATCCATTACAGGCGAATATGTCTCTTCATAATCGACACCAGGCCTTTGAGAAAAACCTTGTGCAACAAGGCGTGCCTTATATCTTTGTACCTCGTTTTTCTCGTTTCTTTTGCGTACAAAGACCCATTTATAGCTGACAGGCTTAACACCATTAGGTGTTTCAACTATAGGGCCAAAAACTTCACGTTTTGCCAGCGAATTCAATTCTGATTGAATTGCTTCTTGCCACTTTGGCCAATCCTATCTTTTTCGACATTCTTCAACAGATTGAGGTTCGAGATCCTCACATTCTTGCATAATGCTAGATGCGACATTATAAGCAAAGGCATTATCCACCACAATATCCACTCGATTAATATTTGCCTCAATATTAATTGGATTTAGGGATAGTTCCGTATTTTTCAGAGTCTCGGGCTCAATGGATTCTTCATGAATCTCAGAATTTGTCAAATCATGAATTTCCTCATGAGATTCTTTCGTAGTGTCATCTCGATCGTTCTTTTTTCTTTTTCTAGGATTTCGATCTTTGGAACCTAATGGTCTGTCACGCTTCAGGCGTGCATTCGACTCATTGGTTATGACACTAGATGATTGTCCAACAGGGACATCAATACGGATTGGAACATTTTCCGCGGGAATGTGGGATTTCGTTATCCTCTTCAAGTCCGTAAATGCGTCAGGCATTTGATTTGCTATTCTTTGCAAATGGATAATCTTTTGTACCTCTCTTTCACAAATAGAGGTATGTGGATCAAGATGAGATAATGATGCATCTTTCCACAAAATTTCCCGTTTGGTTTCACCAACTTCTCCCCCTAATTTTGGGAAAAGTGTCTCATCAAATCGACAGTTTGCAAATCGTGCAGTAAATACGTCGCCTGTCAATGTTTCGAGGTAGCGAATGATGGAGGGCGATTCAAACCCAACATATATTCCTAACCTTCTTTGCGGACCCATTTTGGTGCGGGATGGCGGTGCTATAGGCACATATACTGCGCATCCAAAAATTCTTAAATGGGATATATTGGGTTCATGACCCAAAACCAATTGCAACGGGGAATACTTGTGGTAATTCGTCGGTCTGAGACGAATTAGCATTGCTGCATGTAAGATGCCGTGACCCCATACCGAAGTGGGCAGCCTCGTTCTCATAAGTAATGGCCTTGCAATCAACTGCAGGCGTTTAATTAACGATTCTGCAAGACCGTTTTGAGTGTGAACATGAGCTACAGAATGTTCAACTTTTATCCCGATTGATAAGCAATAATCATTAAATGCTTGGGATGTAAACTCAGCAGCATTATCCAGTCTAATGGAGTTGATTGGATTATCTGGAAATTGTGCTTGTAGTCGAATTATTTGTGCCATTAATTTCGCAAATGCAAGGTTGCGTGATGATAACAGGCACACATGAGACCATCTACAGGATGCGTCTATCAAGACCATGAAATACCTAAACGACCCACTAGGGGGGCGAATAGGTCCACAAATGTCCCCTTGTATACGTTCCAGAAACGTGGGTGACTCAGTCCCAACCTTTGTTGGTGATGGCCTGATAATCAACTTGCCTTGATAACACGAAGTGCAAGGATATTCATTATTCGAAAGAATTTTGAAATTCTTTAACGGATGCCCATATGAGCTTTCTATAATCCGTCTCATCATGACCGATCCTGGGTGTCCCAATCGATCATGCCAAAGTACAAAGGTATTGGAATCAGTAACCCTTTGGTTAACTGTTGAATGTGCCTCAATTGCACTAATTCTTGTCCAATACAGGCCACAAGATAAAGACGGGAATTTCTCAATAACCCTCTTTTGGCCGGAGACATTCTTTGTGATGACGAGATATTCAAGATTATCTTCATCCATTGTCTCGATATGATAGCCATTCCGGCGTACATCTTTAAAACTCAACAAGTTTCTCTTAGACTTGGAGGAGAACATTGCATTCTCTATGATTAACGTCGTGCCTTTGGGCAGAGTTACAATTGCTCTTCCGGAGCCTTCAATCAATTTACTACTTTCAGAGATTGTAGTAACGTTTGCCTTACACATATTTAGTTGAGAGAAAATTTTCCTTTCTTTGAGTATTGTATGTGTAGTACATGAATCAACTAGGCAAATACTTTTACAGTTGGACGTTGATCCAAGTTCGCTTTGTGAGATATCCATATTTGCTATCCCATAGTTTGACATACAAAAGAGATACACGAACATAAGAATAAACAAGTTCAATTCGTTTGTGTCACATAATATTTTCAAAATCTGCTGCTAACAGTTGACTAACAAAATCAGATATGTTATCCATAATTGATTACTTTGCAGTTTGAAAATTTCAGTTTAAACATTTTCTTCAAACAATCGATTGTTAAACACAAACAATCGATTGTTGAATATTGACAATCGATTGTTAAACACACACAATCGATTATTTGCTATCTTGAAAAACTTCAGATCATACTTTCTTAAGACAATCGATTGTTATGCATAGACAATCGATTGTTGGCTATTTTGAAAAATTTCAGAGCACACTGTTTTAAGACAATCGATTGTTAAGCATAGACAATCTATTGTTGGCTATTTTGAAAAATTCCAGAGCACACTGCCTTAAGACAATCGATTGTTATGCATAGACAATCGATTGTTGGCTATTTTGAAAAATTTCAGAGCACACTGTTTTAAGACAATCGATTGTTATGCATAGACAATCGATTGTTGGCTATTTTGAAAAATTCCAGATTACACTGTTATAACGACAATCGATTGTTAGGCATAGACAATCGATTGTGGATGATTTTTGAAAATTCCAGATTACACTGTCTTAACGACAATCGATTGTTAGACAAAGACAATCGATTGTGGATGATTTTTGAAAAATTCCAGATTACACTGTCTTAACGACAATCGATTGTTAGACAAAGACAATCGATTGTTGATCAATTATTTTTCAGCTTTAATGCGAAAATAGTAGATAATCGATTACCCCTACTGGAAAATAAAAATATTATTGATATTTGAGCATATTGAAGATATTCTAAAGAACTGCTGCTAACATTGCATCATGAACTAACTAATACGAGCTAATACTAGTGACTATTAGTTTATTCACTACCTAATACAAATAAGTAGAACAAAATCAAATAACTCTATCTTCTTTCATCACGGACCCATCGCCGATTAGGTGGTCTATTCTCCCCTCGGGTTGCTCAAAGAAGTCTGCCACATCCAGGTGGGTGATGTCCAAGTTGTCGTCATAGACAAAATTTGTTTCAGGGCCTTTTCTCTTTCGAGATGCTTGATAAAGGTCAACCAAGTGTCTTGGTATACGGCAAGTCTTTGACCAGTGCCCTTTCCCACCGCAACGATAACATATAGTTTCTGAACCATTTGCCTTAGGATCTTCATGACCCCGTTTCTGCTTTCGGCGGTTATCTCTCCTTGGGGGTTGACGGACTTCATTGGAATTTCTTCCTTGTCTACGTCCCTGGCTATGACCCCGTTTACGACTATGACCATGGTCCTTTTCATGTTTGACATAATGAGAGTGCACCTTATCTGCTTCAGGCAGTGGTGTAGACCCAGTGGGTCGATTTTCATGATTTCTCATGAGCAGGTCATTATTTCGCTCAGCCACTAGTAGAAGAGAAATCAGTTCAGAGTACTTTGTAAAGCCTTTCTCTCTGTACTGTTGTTGCAGTACCATATTGGAGGCATGAAACGTTGTAAACGTTTTCTCAAGCATATCATAATCGGAGATATTATCCCCGCATAGCTTCAATTTAGAAGTAATTCTGACCATTGCAGAATTATATTCAGAAACGGACTTAAAGTCCTGGAGCTTCAGATGAGCCCAATCATATCGTGCTTGTGGCAGAGTGACCAACTTCAGGTTGTCATATCTCTCCTTTAAGCCGTTCCACAAGATGAGTGGATCCTTGACGGTGAGATATTCAATCTTCAAACCTTCATCAAGGTGATGGCGCAAGAAAATCAAGGCCTTCGCACAGTCTTGGGTGGATGCTTTTTCTCTATCTTTGATGGTGTCTCCGAGACCCATAGCATCTAAGTGGATTTCAGCATCCAACACCCATGTCATATAGTTCTTGCCCGAAATTTCAAGGGCAACGAACTTTCTTTTCGTAATGTCAGACATAATCGAAAATTAAATTAGGAAGAGGGAAATACCTTAGATTTTTCGAGAATGGTTCTTGAGACGGTAGAGTCTCGTGCTGATAACGTGTTATGAAATAATATAAAAGACAAGAACAATAATGCAAGAACAAGAGCAATAGAGAGAAGAGTAGAGAGAGTTCTTCTTATTGATACTTAGAGAATGTTAGGAGTGATTTACAATGGTAGAGGGCACCTCTATTTATAGGGAGGAGGATGATTTAGCTACCAATAATAGGACTCTAGAATCTCTCTAATTAAAGACATTCACCTTAAATAGAAGTGTATTTATAACAATATGTATTTTGTTAGGCGCTGTAAATATTTTTGTGCGAAGCGACAAAATATGAAGCACATTTGCTTCTTTCCAAACGCGTTGTATTGGACTTTTATCTTACAGCTTGTTTGGACGGTTGTTCCCCGTTGTGTTGTATTGTATTGTATTATATTGTATTGTATTATATTGTTATTTTAAAATAATATTTGTTTTGATTATTTTATTAAAATTGATTGTATTGTATTTTTAAATTTATTTTTCCGGAACAATGAAAAGTTCCATTTTCTGAAACAGTCAATTTGGTGTAGTTGGATTGTTTTCTATTTTTCTTTCCAATTATGTCTATTTTATTACTCCACAATTCTATTTTATCTATTACATTTTTTTTTTCTATTTTTACTCCAAATCAACAACCTGTAACCTACTTTGTTTTTTTCAGAACTTCTGCCGCCAATGTTAAAGGTGTTTTGTTGCCTTCTGTTTTATTTTTTTCTCCTAATTTCTTTTAAACTCAATTCTAACAAGAAGTACTCCTTTGTTTTGTCTTCTATCTCGCTCATTTATTCTTTTTTCTTAAGGTGTTTTGCCTTCTATCTTGCTCATTTGTTCTTTTTTCTTAAGGTGTTTTGCCTTCTTGTGTTTTAAATTATTTTTATGCATAATTTTGATAAGTTCAATATTTAAATAATTGAGGTTATTCTAGTAAACTTATCAATTACAATGTAATATGATACTGTCAAACCAAACATCAAAATATTATTTAGCAATAACAAATAATACAATTTATCCAAACATTATATTTATAAAACGATACAATACAATATAATATAATACATTATAAAACGATGTGGAACAATGATACAAACAGAATGTTATACAAAAGATCAATCTGTTTCTCATGTGGTCATGTTCAAACCTCCTGGTGATAGCTCAATTGGTTTAGCTGCAAGTAGCTACATACAAATAGGGTTCCTTCTTTACTTGTTATGCAAAAATATCCGGAATTTGAATATTATGGGTTCGAATTCCAAAAATTAACCCAACTATTTTTATGAGACGTCAAATAGAATTAGTCCCGTGCCTATGCCTTCAAGTAAAGCTCATCGACCTCTAGATAGTTAGGATCCTTTGAATTGTGATTGATTATTTCCAAAAAGTAATAGTTACAACAACATTGTATATTAATAATTTTTTTTTTAGTCAATATGCTACGTCAGGCCCAGTAACATGTGAAATGCTCCTATCAGAATTTTTTTTCATTCCAGGGCTCCAACTTGACATTATACAATGATTACTCCCAGTAGTTTCAAAAGACTTGCTACATCTTTGTTTTTCAAGAATTCCAAGAAAATCTGGTATCTATCTAAAGTTTTCTTCTCCTTCTCTTTCATCAGTATCACATCTCTCAAACTCTTGAGAATATAGGATTTTTTCCGGGCAAACTCTCATGATGTATATTTATCTTCCGAGGATCCCAGTCTATTTGAAATAGAGACGTAATTGTTAAGAAAAGATTTTCGTCATCATTATCTTCATCAGCTAGTAAATAAGGAGGCACTTCAGCTTCATGCTTTTCAAATTCTTCAATGCTCATTCCATCTTTAAGACAATCACCTCCTGCCATGGCCAATGCTTCAAGTGAAAAGGACATTCTCTTTTGGCTATTTATGCAACTAATTAAGTGGATATAAGATCAAGGACAAGAACAAGATGCTATAATGCAATAACTGAGTTCTGAACAAATTAGCTCCTTGATATATAGAATGGCTTAATCTCATATCGATATAATGGAAAATTAATACTATACGTTAGGTTTGGAGAGAGACGAGGCTTTATTGAGTTGTTTATGCAAAATTTTGATATTACATAACATATATATAGGTGAAAGTTTAAATAGTACTACTTAGAATATTGACTTGACTCTTGAAATTAACCTCTTAGAGAAAGTTTCAACGTCAAAAAGGTAATGGTAAAGGGAAGAACACGTTTAAATTTGAATAAGAGTTCCAACTTCTCGTGATGATCAATATTATTATAACAAAGCTATCCTTGTTGCAACGGTATATACAGTTTTTCTTCAGCAAGAAATTGTTGAATTATCTAGGACTAAATTATTTTTTTAAATCTAATATTTAAATTTAAATATTTAAATATTTCTCCAAAAATACTATTTTCTTCGTTTCAGTTTATATGAACCTATTTTCTTTTTAGTCTATGCCAAAAAGAATGACATCTTTCCTATTTGGAAATAATTTACCTTTGTCCAATGATTTATAGCGATATAAAAATATATGACTCATCTTACACCACAAGTTCAAAAGTCTTCTATCTTTCCTTAAATTTCATGCCCGGTCAAATGGGTTTACATAAATTAAAATAGAGGGAGTAGTTGTAATTTTCTTAAAATTTTTTTTTTTTTTTTTTTTTTTGTATTGAAAGAACACAATCTTAAAGCATTAGTAAAAGCTCAATTAAAATCTCAAAACACCACGGAAGTATCTTAGTATATTTCAGTACAAGAAGTATTTTTATTGTAATTGAATTTGTTTTCCCTCTTTTTTCTTGTTATAATTAGTTCAATGAATATATTTTTAGTCAAATATTCATTAATATTGCATGAGGACATCCATGATGATATTCGACTACAACCAAATTGGTATGCTGAATCTCACGAGGTAAAACTAAACATGAAAATGCATCTAGCTACTATCACATAAATTTGATTTTAACGGTTGAAAGAATTGAAAAAAAATACTGAAAAACGTGCTTTAAAACTTGAATTTCCATTTTCAATTGTCAAAAGAAGCATCATTACATACTTAATGACCCAAATTGCAAAAAGTATATGTGAAAAAATTGCCTAAATTTGTATGTGTATTGGAAAAATCAAGTTAACATACTGAATTAATTATGTGATGATATGTCATAATATGTGGATCGGTAGAAGAATGACAGATGGCAAAGGATAGCTGAAGGGATATAAGCTTTAACAGGCACGGGCAGAGATTCAAGAAAATCAGAAAGAATGGGTACTCGGACCTCTTAGTAATTTGAAGAGGCATAGGAGGAATGAACCTAGATAGAAAAAAGCATAGACACATATTATCTATAATAAATGAGCATCAATTATGGGAAACGTTATAGAATCTTCACGAAACAGTTACGATTGCCAACTATAACGTTACATTAAATGTCATTAATTGCTCATAATGTCTCATTATGGGAGGAAAGAAACGTATTACTTTGAAATAGCTATAAAAGAAGAGGAATAAACATTTGTAAGGGTACGGAATATTATTGGAATACACTTATTTACTTTGTTTTCTTTTATCTATTCAGCTATTGTTTAGGTCAATTCTTCTTATTTATTTTATATTTGATTATCAGTAACCCGAGTTCTTCTGACAGTAAGCTTGCCCGAAATTTCTATTTTCTGTTTAAAAAATTGGTTCTATTACCAGGAATCTGTTACTTTCTAAATTGACTTTTCGGTAAATCAATCAGGTCGAAAGTTAATGAAACAATCAAGGAGACCATCTACACCAGGAGAATCAGCAAGGTGTTGGAACTCTAGTCCCCTCCCACGAAATTCTCCTCGAAAATCTCGAGAAGGAACTCCTGATGGACCACAGTCAAATGTGAATGATTAGTTTGAAAATGATGAAGCTATTAACGAGCTTTGAAAAAGTTAATCATTCAACATGCCAGCAATACTCTTGAGGCCTTTGCTAACCAGCTTCCTGTTGTGCTGCCAACATCAACTCCAAACAACAACACCTTCAAAAATCCTCGCTCAGGACTCGTTAACTCGGGTAGTGGAGAAACTTATAGCGGATCTCGCGATGGAGGGTCAGGTAACTTAGTTAATTCTGATTTATAAAATTTAGTATTAACTTTGCAGAAATAGCTCAGGGAGCAGAGCGACCGCATAGAGCAAATACCTAGAGTGCCGCCTGTAATCAAGGGAATAGATATGGACAAATACTCACAATAACCTTGGAAGCCAAGTGCTGCACCTCTACCAATTCCGAAGAAATTCAAGATGCCCGATATCCCGAAATATGATGGAACAACTGATCCACGGGATCACGTAACTACATTCATAACTGGTGCGAAAGGCAACGACTTGACCAAGCAAGAAATTGAATCAATATTGGTAAAAAATTCGGGAAAACACTCACGAAGGGAGCATTAACATGGTATTCTTTTACCGAAACATTCTATAGATTCTTTTGTAAAACTTGCAGATTCATTCATCAAAGCACACTCGGAAGCTCAAAAAGTTAAAAAAAGAATAGAGGACATTTTCAAAATAAAGCAAGGAGATATGGAGCTACTTAGGGAATTCGTAGATGGATTCCAGCGTGAGAGGATGATGTTTCCACGTGTATTAAATAACTGGACAGCTATGGCATTTGTCAGCAATCTAAATGAAAAAAGTTCAGAAGCCACGACAAGACTCAAGGAAAGTTTACGAGAATTTCCAGCAACAACTTAGAATGATGTTTATAATTAATATAACACAAAGCTGCAGATAGAAGAAAATACCATTACTCGATCTTGAAGGGATGAAAGAGTAAGTTCAAGGCGAACTGAAACTGAAAAACGGTCCAGTAAAAATAGGTACGAGCCTTACATGGGACCAGCAGGAAGAGACTCACGTTCAAAATAGGAAAACCCAAGGAATGATCATAAACTAAGGGATAGAGAGTCAGGTTCATATCAAGGTTCAAAAAAGAATGAAACACAAGAGATACGCGAGACGATGACAAAAGCTCAAAAGAAAATCGGCGGTTACAGTTTTAATATTAGCACATCCGAGTTGGTGGCTGTTTTAAGAAGCATGGGAGACAAGGTACGTTGGCCAAAAAAAAGAGATCAAACCCAAACAAGCGAAATCCTGATTTTTGGTGCCAGCTTAACAACGATCACAGTCACAAAACGGTAGATTGTAGATTGTTGCCAGGTGAAGTCAAATATTTATTGTAACAATGATATTTAACTGAATTATTTAGTGAACATGAAAAGTAGACATATATGAAAAATTGATAGGAGCCCCCAAAACCCCCTTCACTGAAAAGGACGGTTAATGTCATAAGTGGAGGAGAGGAGATCAATGGCGTAACATATACGACAACGAGGAAGGTGTCAAAAATAAAAATTACACACGGGAAGCGAGTTCGACGGATTTTGGAAGAAGATAATATTATATTTGATGATGCAGATGCAGATGGCGTGCTACTCCACATAATGATGCACTGGTAATACTTTACTTGTACATGACAGTAATGTGAAACCAGTTTTGATTGATCCAGGTAGTTCCGTGAATATCATTCTGTTAAGAGTGGTAAATGAGATGCAAACTGATGATAAGTTGATACCCAAGGCTCATACATTGTCCGGTTTTGGCAACTCGAGCATCGTAACAAGCGGCGAGATAACACTCACCACATTCACTGAAGGAGTAGTCAAAGACTCCAAATTTCTTTCAAAAACAGTATTTTGTTATTTCTTTCATACCTTTAGTTGTAATACTCTTAGATAGTCTGTGAAGTTATGACACCAATCTTTGGTAGATTTGTTATGGAATGGTATTAGCAGGATTAATAAAACTTGAAATTAAATCTTCTGCTTGTTAAATTTTTTTTTTTTAATTGTTAACAAATTTAAAAATGAAAATAAGGCAAATAGTTTAGTTGATTGGATTGCCTAGCTTTCACTAGTAGGCACAATCACAATTCTCGAGGGTAGAAAATTTGGGTCGTGACAAGTTGGTATCAGAGCTCTAGATGCATAGGTGTCATAATTCACTGACAAGCTTAGTAGAGTCTAAGGGATCGGTACGAAGATGTCTGTATTTACCCCTCCCCCCCCCCCCCCCCCGAGGCTACAGAGTTAGGAAAATCTTTACATCTATTTTTTCATATCGTGCGGTTTGGTTTCTCAATGCTAATTAAATTCCTACTTTGTTCTTTCACAGATGTCAAGAACACACACTTTCGCATCCGCTGATCAGCAGCCGAGTCCCCAGTAGCAGCTCCCACGAGGGACAGAGGGTGAGGCCGAGGCTGAGGCGAAGGCTATGCTAGAGGCTGAGGTAGGGAGAGAGCTCAGTCTGGAGAAACGGCACCAGTGGTGGAGCCTCAGGTTGAGTTTGATGAGGAGGTTCCGGCCCAGATAGCACCGCTAAGCCCAACTCAGGTCTAAAAGGGGTTCATTGCTACCCTAGTACTTCATTATGCTCTGGTCCCTCTAGTGGGCCTGATGGAGAGTGTTACCCAGGCAGGGTTTCTTCCTATAGCACATGTCGTCTCTCAGGCTGGAGGAGGGGCCCAGACTCCTTCTACTCGCACTCCGAAGCAAGTGGCTCGACATATTCAGACTTCGGTAGCTCAGTCAGTTGGAGCAGTTCAGCCGGGGTGTGGTAGCGCAGACCAATGATGGAGCATCTATGACTGCCAATGCCTTGTGAATATTGGATAGGTTTACCAAGCTCTTCATTGCCACTTTCAGCGATGCATCTTCTGAGGATCCCCATGATTATCTAGACAGCTGTCATGAGGTTCTCAGGAACATGGGGATAGTGGAGACCAATGGGGTCGATTTTGCTACTTTTTGCTTATTAGGATCTGCCAAGACTTGGTGGAGAAATTACTCTTTGGCTAGACCAGCCGGATCACCATCTTTGACTTGAGAGCAGTTTACTCAGTACGAGACCTGGTTTATCGAGTTGGCCCGTCATACTCTTCTTATACTTCCCCTTGAGAGGGAGAGAGTAATGAGGTTCATTGAGGGGCTTATCTAGCCAATTCGACTCCAGATGGCTAAGGAGACGGGGAGTGCGATTTCTTTCCAGGAGGTTGCCAATATGGCCAGGAGTGTTGAGATGGTTTTATCATAGGGAGGTGGTCAGGGTCTGACAAGAGGCCTCATCATTCAAGCAGATTTAGTGGCACCTCGTCTGGATGTAGGGATTCGTATGGTAGAGGCCATCCTCCTAGGCCTTTTCAGTCGGCACTTAAGGTTTCTCATGGTGCTTTAGGTGGCCATGGTTCTCACATGCAGTATTTTGATCAGTAGTCCTACAGTGCACCATCAGCTCCTATAAGTGCACCGCCGCTCTAGAGTTTTCAGGGTGGCCATTCAGGTCGTCAGGGTCAGCAGTCTTAGCAGCCAACGACCTGTTATAGTTATGGTGATACTTTTCACATTGCTAGATTTTGTCCCCGAGCATCTAGCAGCTCTCAGCATCTGGGTTCATGTACCATGATTTAGGCATTGAGTGTTCCATAGCCCGCCAAGCCAACCAAAGGTCGAGGTAGAGGTGCTAGAGGTGGAGCTCAAGCCGCTAGAGGTGGAGTCAGCCAATAGCAGGCCATCCTAGAGATGTAGTCTCGGGTGGTGGGGCCTAACCCTGATTTTATGCTCTTCCAGCTAGGCAGAAGGCTGAGGCTTTTTATACAGTTACCACAGGTACGATTATGGTTGTAGTAGGGGTGCTTCAATGTTATTTTATCCAGGGTCCACATACTCTTATGTGTCATCTTATTTTGTGTCGTATCTGGTCATGCCCAGTAATACTCTAAGTGCTCATGTTTACGTGTCCACCCCGGTGGGTGATTCTATTGTGGTAGATCGTGTTCATCATTCTTGCGTAGTTGTGATTCGGGGTCTTGATACCAGAGTAGACTTATTACTATTGGACATGGTTGATTTTGATATTATACTGGGAATAGACTAGTTATCACCTTACCACGCCATCTTGAATTGTTATGCCAAGATGGTGACCTTAGCCTTATCGGGTCTACCTCATTTACAGTGGAGACAGACTTCTGATCATTCTACCCGCAGTGTTATCTCATATATGAAGGCTCAATGAATGGTTGAGAAGGGGTGTTTGGCCTATTTAGCATATGCTCGTGATTCTAGTTCCGAGGTTCCTTTTATTGGTTATGTGCCTGTTGTCCGTGAGTTTTCCGAGGTATTTCCTTCAGACCTGCCGGGTACGCCACCTGACAGGGATATTGATTTTTGCATTGATCCGGCTCCATACACTCAGCCTATTTCTATTCCTCAATTTTGTATGGCTCCACCTGAGTTTAAAGAGTTAAGGAGCAGTTGCAAGACTTGCTCGATATGGGCTTCATTAGGCCCAATGTCTCGCCATGGGGTGCGCCGATGTTGTTTGTCAAGAAGAAAGACAAATCAATAAGAATGTGTATAGATTATCGGCAATTGAACAAGGTCACAATCAAGAACAATTACCCTTTACCGAGGATTGATGATTTGTTCGACCATCTTTAGGGTGCTCAAGTGTTTTATAAGATCAACTCGAGATCTGGCTATCATTAGTTGAGGATTAGGGTGTCTGATGTCCCTAAGACAGCGTTCCACACTTGATACGGGCATTATGAGTTCTTGGTGATGTCATTTGGGGTGACGAATGCCCTAATAACTTTCATGGATTTGATGAATCTAGTGTTCAGGACTTACTTGGATTCGTTTGTAATAGTATTCATTGACGATATTTTGATTTATTCCCGCAGTCAAGAGAAACTTGAGCATAATCTGAGAGTGGTTCTTCAGACTCTGAGGGATAGTTAGCTAAACTATGTTTCGAAGTATGAGTTCTGATTGAGTTCAGTTGCTTTCTTGGGTCATATGGTTTCAATAGAAAGTATTCAGGTAGATCCAAATAAGATAGAGGATGTCAATAACTGGCCTTGACCAATATCAACTACAAAGATCAGGAGTTTTTTGGGTTTTGCATGCTATTATCATCAGTTCATGGAGGGGTTTTCATCTATTGCAGACCCGATGGCCAGGTTGACCTAGAAAGGTGCCCAGTTCAGAAGGTCAGATGAGTGTGAGGCTAGCTTTTAGAAGCTTAAGGTACCTTTGACTATGGCACCGTTGTTGGTTTCGCCCACATGTTCATGGACTTACACAGTTTATTATGATGCATCTCGTATTGGACTTGGTGCGTGTTGATGCAGGACAGCAAGGACATTGCTTATGCTTCATGGCAGTTGAAGATTCATGAGAAGAACTATCTGGTTAATGATTTAGAGTTAGCAACCATTGTTCATGCGTTAAAGATTTGGAGGTGTTGTCAGTATGGCGTGGCATGTGAGGTGTTCACGGATCACAAGAGTCCTCAGTACTTATTCAAGTAGAAGGAGCTAAACTTGAGGCAGAGAAGTTGGTTGGAGGTGTTGAAAGACTATGATATCACCATCTTATATCATCTGGGAAAGGCCAATGTTGTGGCCGATGCTTTGAGTAGGAAGTCATCCAGTATGGGCAGTCTTGTTTATATTCCAGTCAGTGAGAGACCTCTTGCTTTGGATGTCTAGGATTTGGCCAATCAGTTCGTGAGGTTGGATGTTTCTGAGCCTAGTTGTATATTAGCTTTCATAGTTGCTCGCTCTTCTTTATTGTAGAGTATCCGAGATCGGCAGTATGATGATCCTCATTTATGTGTTCTCAGAGACACGATGCAACACATAGATACCAAGCAAGTCACACTACGAGATGATGAAGTTTTGTGGATGCGGTTCGAGTTTGTATGCCAAATGTGGATGGACTTCGAAAGTTGATTTTAGAGGAGACCCATAGTTCCCAGTACTCTATTCATTCGGGCGCCGCGAAGATGTAACAAGATCTGCGGCAGCATTATTGGTGGAGAAGAATGAAAAAGGATATCATTGCATATGTGGCTCAGTGTTTGAATTGTCAATAGGTTAAGTACGCGCATCAGAGACTTAGTGGTTTGTTCCAAAAGATTGAGATTCTTGTGTGGAAGTGGAAGCATATCACTATGGACTTCGTTGTTGAACTCCCACAGATTCAGAGGAAGTTTGATGCAGTGTGGGGTACTGTTGATAGGATGACCAAGTCAGCACATTTCATTCATGTGACAATCTCCTATTCTTCCGAGAGGTTAGCTGAGATATATATCTGGGAGATTGTTCGTCTTCATGGTTTGCCCGTGTCTATTTTCTTGGACTGAGGTACATAGTTTACCTTACATTTTGGAGAGAAATTCAGCGAGAATTGGGCATACAGGTTGAGTTAAGCACAACGTTTCATCCTCAGAAAGACGGGCAGTCCCAGCGGGCTATTCCGATTTTGGAGGATACACTCCGAGCTTGTGTCATTGATTTTGGAGGCTTATGGGATCTGTTATTTCCTTTAGCGGAGTTTTCCTACAACAACAGCTACTAGTCGAGTATCCAGATGGCTCCTTATGAGGCTTTATATGGTAGGCGACATAGATCGCCGGTTGAGTGGTTCAAGTCAGGGGAAGAACGATTGTTAGGTACGAATATCGTACAAGATGCCTTGGATAAGGCCAGGATCATTCAGGATAGGCTTCACACAGCTCAATCCAGGAAAAAGAGTTATGCCGACTGTAAGGTTCGTGATTTGGCACTCATGGTCGGTGAGCGAGTATTGCTTCGAGTGTCGCCTATTAAGGGTGTGGGGTGATTTGGAAATAATGGAAAGCTTAGCCACATGTTCATTAGCCCGGTTGAGATTCTTGATCGAGTGGGAGAGGTGGCTTACTGACTTGCATTGCCACTGATCTTATCAGTCGTGCACACAGTGTTTCACGTATCCATGCTTCAGAAGTATCACGATGATCCATCCCATGTGTTAGACTTCAACACTATCCAGTTGGACAAGGATTTGTCCGATGAGGAGGAGCAGGTAGCTATTCTACACCGGCAGGTTCGTTAGTTAAGGTCAAAGAGTTTCCCGTCTGCTCGTATTTAGTGGAGAGGTCAGCCTGCTGAGACATTGACCTGGGAGTCCAAGTCCAGTATGCGGAGCCGTTATGCCCATCTTTTCCCCGACTCAGTTAATTACTTCTTATGTCTGTTCGAGGATGAATAATTGTTTTAGAGGTTTAGGAAAACAAATTCAGTGTTTTGAGGCCTAAAAACCTCCTTTTTACCTCACCTCGATTTGTATGCGCAGCCAGAAAGCCATTTTATGAAAAACTGTGGAAAATGATGAATTTTCCCTTTAAAATAAATTTAAGTTGTCTTCGGTCAACATTTTGAGTAAACGGACCCGTACCCGGACCTGGACCCATGATTTGTCGTTCCATGATGGTCCGTAGGAAAATATGAGACTTGGGCGTATGTCCAGAATCAAATTCTGAGGTCCCTAGCCCGAGAAAAGAATTTTTGAAAGAAGTTATTTGTTGAATTAATTATGAAGTAAAGAAAATAATTTATGTTTGAAACCATTGGTATCATGCCTGTATTTTGGTTTCGGAGAAATTATTTTGTTGAATTAATTATGAAGTAAAGTAAAGAATTTATGTTTGAAACCATTGGTATCAGGCCCGTATTTTAGTTTCGGAGCCCGGTACATGTCTTATATATGATTTCAGTCGAACCCATGAAACTTGGTAATAAATGGACGAAATGACGTGAATTGGACCTTATTTGAGAAAAATTGGAAAATTTGATGTTCTTAGTAATTTCATGATTTTGATGCTAAATTCATAGTTGTTGATGTTATTTTGGTGATTTGAATTCATGTTCAAGTTTGTATGATGTTTTTAGGCTGGTGTATATGTTTGGTTTTGAGCCTTGAGGGATCGGGTGAGTTTTGAATTGGTCACAGAGTGAAATTTGGACTTATGGTGTTGCAGATTTGAACTGGTGTGTTGCAGGACTGCAAGCTTCGCATGGCTCACAAATGTGAGTTAGCAAATGTGAAGGCTATATCGCAAATGCAAAATAGCCTAGGCTAGCACTTCCTTGTAAATGCGAAGCATTCATCACAAATGGGAAGTCCCATCTTGTGGCCAATCGTCGCAAATGCGACATAATTATCGCAAAAGCGACATCACAAATGCGAGGCTTGCTTCACAAATGAAATAGTAGCAGAGTCTGGGTTTTCAATTCCGAACCCTGGTTGCAATTGCAACATCAAAGACCTGTAAATTCACACTTCAACGAATTTTCAACCATTTTCATATCTTCTCAAAACATAAATTCGCTTGGGCGATTTTTCAAAGAAAGCTTCTTCTCTAAATTAATTCTAAGTCATTTCAACTAGTTTTCTTCAATCCTTAACATCTTTTCACATGATTTCAACTCATAATCAATGATTTTCATGGGGGAAATTGGGTGTTTTGGGTTGAACATAAGTTTTTCAAATTTGGGGATTTAGACATTGATTTGAGGTCCGATTCCAAAACAAATTATATATTTGAGTTCGTGAGCGAATCGGTAATCGGGTTTTGTTCGAACCTCGAGTATTGACCATGTGGGCCCGGGGTCAATTTTAGAATTTTGGGAAAAACTTTAGAAAACTTATTTTCATGCATTGGAATTTATGCATTTAGCATTTATTGATATAATTAAGCAACTTGTGGCTAAATATTAGCGAATTGGCGATGGAATCAAGAGGTAAAGCGATAATTGAGGCTTGAACTATATTCGAGGTATACATTCTAATTGGATTAGATTAATATCAATGGATCCTTTATCAGTCATTCATTGAATAGTGTTTGGTCTAACCTTAGCTTGAAGGATTAAGAGTTATGTCCTATTTTCTATGTGTTATTTGTTGAGTACGACGTATAGGCATGATGACGAGTATCTATATGTTGGCGTCAAGCATGCCCGTGAGTCTTATGTTATGTTCAGTGAGACTCAGTTTGTACTGTTCATGTTTAATGTGGTGGTTGCTATAGTGAACAAAGGTTGTGGAAAGAATATTGTTAATTGTACATTGAGGAGCGTTGGCTCAAGTTGTAAAGTGATTTGTGGAAGTAAATGTGAAAATGAGAAGAGGATTATGATATTGATCCCTTGCCGGGACGTTGTTGCTTTTAATGTTATTCCCTTTGCCGGGATGTTTTTGTTTTGATATTGTTCCCTTGTCCTTATTATGATTCATTTTTCGTTGTCCTTATTGTTTGTGTTTGTTGTTTGGGCGAGAAAAAGTGTAAAGCATGAAGGGTGATGCCGTGTCTTGTTTTGGTGAGAGAGTGTTAAAGCACGACGGGTGATGCCGTGTATTATTTTGTGAGGAAGAGTGTAAAGCACATAGGGTGATGCGTACTGCACGATGTACCATTCCGTACGTGATTATATTGATTTTATGGTGAGGATGAGAGATAAAGCACGCAGAATGATGCCATGCAGTTTATATTGATTTTGTGGTGAGGAAGAGGGTAAAAGCACGAATGGTGATGCCGTACACTCATTTGATTTCTCATTCTTGTTGATAGTTTAACTGTGGTGTTCCCTATATTTACCTGCTATTCTCATGTTGCCGTTTGATATCTCCCCGCAGTATGTTTCCCCCTCCCATCTTTGACTGTATATTTTTGCTATTATTTTTCTGCTGTACATTATTTATCTGCACAGGTTTATTGGTACTATGATCCTAGCCTCATCATTAGTTCACCGAGGTTAGGCTAGGCACTTGCCTGCACATGGGGTTAGTTGTGCTGATACTATACTCTGCACTCTTTAGTGCAAATCCTAGAGCTATAGATCTTGTACCGCAGTGAGATTTCTGCTTCTTGTTCATCAGGCGACCCGCGGTAGTCTTGCAGGCATCCGTAGGCCTTGACGTCTCCCTCTATCTATTATTCTTGGTTCTTTTATGTAATCCCAGAGACATTATTTTGTTATTTCTTCCAGCCCTTTATTTGTAGTACTCTTAGACAGTATATGAAGTTGTGACACCAATCTTCGGTAGATTTGTTATGGAATAGTATTAGCAGGATGATTAAAACATGAAATTTAATCTTTCGCTTGTTAAATTTTGTTAATTAATAACTCTTAACGAATATAAAATTGAAATAAGGAAAATAATTTAGTTGATTGTCTTGCCTAGATTTCACTAGTAGATGCCATCACAACTCGCGAGGGTGAAAAATTCGGTTCGTGCATTTAGAGTCATAAAACGGGACGATTTTTAAATAGTCATGTGCCATAGTCCACGTGATATGCATTAATCAGAGCGACCGACTCCAAATCAAAAAAAATTTGTAGGCCCATAAATACGACCTAGCTAACAACATCACTTCGGGACGATCGTTCCTTGTTTTTTGTAATATTAGGACCAAAAAATAGGAATTCGAGACGATTTTTAAATTTTCGTGTGCTATAACCCATCTACATGAATGCAGTCGACCGACTCCGGATAGTCTCTAATTTTACGGGCCCATATAAAATTTCTAATAAACAATAGTCATCGCTTCAACATGCACACTCCTCGTTTTTGACGTTTTAGGGCCAAAAAAAGGAATTAAGGGTGGTTTTTAAATTTTTATGTTCTAGTCTTTGCTATCTGCATGAATCGACTATAATTTTGTGGGATCATAAAAAATTGTGTAATAAATGTTCATAGCTCGATATGACGGTTGCTAGTTTTTCTGGTATTTTAGGGCCAAAAATTAATAATTCAGTCGATTCCCAATTTTTCGTTTGCTATAGTCAATGCCATCTACATGAATTCGGGCGACCAACTCCAAATCGCCTAAAATATTCCAAACCCATAAATAATGACCTAATGAATAATAGCCATCATTTCGATACGGCCGTTCCTAATTGCTTGGCATTTTAGAAAAAAAAAAAGAGAATCGGGACGATTTTCAAATTTTTCGTGTATATAGTCCATGCCATCTGCGTGAATCCAGGCGACCGGTTCCTAACTGTCTAAAATTTTGTGGGCCATAATAAATGACTAATGAGAAATAGTCATCGCTTTGGCATGACCGTTTTCATCTTTTGCATTATAGGGCCACAAACAGGTATGCTGGATGCCCATCAAATTTTTGCATGTTATAGTATACACCTTCTGCATGAATCCTTTGACAGGCTCCGAACCGTCTAAAATTTGGCGGGTCTATAAAAATAATCTGATGAACTATAATCTTCGCTTTAGCATAACGTTTCGTCATTTTTGGGCATATTAGGGCAAAAAACAAGAATTCAGGACGATTTTCAAAATTTCGAGGGCTATGGTCCATCCCATCTGTATGAATCCGGTCGATCGGCTCTAGATCACCTATAATTTTATGGGACCATAAAAAATGACCTAATTAACATAGTCATCGTTTCGGCATGACCATTCATATTTTTGGCATTTTAGGGCCAAAAAAGGGGTTAAGGACAATATCCATATTTTTATAGGCCATAGACATGAATTCGCCGACCGACTACAAATCGCCTAAAATTTGCGAGCCCATAAAGACGACCTACTAAACAATAGCATTGATTCGGCATGGCTGTGTCTTTTTTTTATAGCATTTTAGGACCATAAATTAAAATTCAGGATGATTTCCAAATTTCCATATACTATAGTCCATGTACGCTATCCACATGAATCCGAGTGATCGGCTCCGAATTGACTAAAATTTTGTGTGCGCATAAAAGACGATCTAATGAACAATAGTCATAGCTTTGGCATGACCTGAGGAATTCATGTTGATTTTTAAATTTTTGTTTGCTATAATCCATGCCAACTGCATGAGTCTAAGCGACTGGCTCCGAGTAGCCTAAAATTTTACGGGCCCACAAAAGACGGCCTAATGGACATTAATCATCGCTTCGGCTTGACCTTTCCTTGTTTTTTAGGGCCAAAAAAATGAATTGAGAACGATTTCCAAAATCTTTATGTATAATAATTTATGTCATCTGCATGAATCTAAACGATCGAAATCGAATCGTCTAAAATTTTACGGCCCATAAAAGGTGAACTAATAACTAATACGTGTATCAACCATACGAAGATTAGATTTACTTGAAGATTCATGCATAACATTCCTCACACTTTTATTCAGTGTTGTGATCTCTACATTAAAATAACTAATACATGATCCAAACGATCCCTTGCCGTTGCATTACGAGGACAAGGTCAATAGGTTACCAATTTATATTCATGACTTAGGTTGGTGTACTCCATTGCACTTTATGATAAGCTCAAAAACCTTTGCCTCGTGTCAATACTAGATGTCGTAGAGTAAAATTTGTTATCTTTATAATGTCCTACTATAAGATATAACGGGTTAAGCAGACTATACTTGTATATTAAAAGGGAAAAAATGCATTTGAACTCCAAATCAAGATTGGATATGTACATTTTATTTGACTATGCCAAATCTTAAGCTAGCTGAGATCAAGTACATGAGTTTTCAGTATCTACTCGTAATCTCGTACCCTTTCTTGTGAAGATTTATATATGTATATTTGATTTGGATAGTTTTATATTGGCTGTTATTGCACTGTAACTGTTATCTAGCACACTATTTTTGGTGATGCGTCAAATAGCATAACACCAACTGTTTTCTGCTGCCTTTCATTATTTTCAAATCTATCAAACTCTTGAGAACAAAAAGGAAATTCATATAAATTTTTTGTGGGAATTTTTATCTTCCCGCAACTTGAGAAAATAACTCCATCATTATCTTCTTCATCAGCTAGCAAATAAAAAGGAACTTCTTCTTCAAGCTGTTCAAGATTTTCAATGCTTATTCCATCTTTAATATAATCAGCTCCCATCATGGCTAATGCTTCAAGTGAAATCGACATTTTTTTCTCTTGCTCTGTGATCAACTAAGTGAATATGAGAGGGCAAAAATAGTACTACGTGTTTGAGTTGTTTATGCAATAATTTTATTGTGGTAGGATATATATAATATAGGTGATTGAGGATGTAAAAGTTGAAATATATATACATAGAATGTTGAATTATTTCTTTCACCACTTGTCATAAGATTGTTGAATTGACGCCTTCAACCTTTTGAATATAGAGAAAGATTAATGGCTTCCATGCATAAAAAGGTAATTGTGACGGGAATTAATTCAGGAGAACGACTGTGTTCGAATAAGAATTTGAAATTTTCTCGTGACAATACTTCTCAAACAAAATATGAATGCATTAATGATAAAGAGAATTCACGTTCAACTGCATATGCAATGCATTTTAACGTCATTACATACACTCAATTACTCACGCTAAAATTGCACAAGATGTGCAATCTTAACATGATTATTACTAAATAATAGTTAATTAATATGTATTCTCATCTTAATTTATCACTTAACTATAATAAATAATTAATATGATTTGGTGTAAACAGCCGAATGAGAGCCTTAGTGTATGTGTGATAAAAAAGTTACGAGTTCGAACCGTAAAAATAGTACCTTATAAAAATACATAATAAAACTGTATATAATAAACCCTTAAGAATCGTTTGATACACGTACTAAGGTGAAGTCAAGGTTTTCATCACTACTTACAGTAGAGAAAGTTAATATTGGAATGAGTACTACGGAAAAAGGAAATATCTAAGAGCTGTACTCGAGAATGTATGGCAAGTAATCACGAGATCAATGGGTCTATTTAAACATGAATTAATTGGAATATGGAAATCATTATAAAATGAATAAATTCACATTCTTTGCAGACACAAATGCAAGTTTCTGACAATTCTTAGGAAGCTTCAGCATATTCCACTGCATGGGTATAATGACTAATGAAAGTTAAAAGTCAAATCGTCATCATATACACAAGCACATACAACTTTTAATCGTCATCATATACACAAGCACATATAACTTTCGAGTTGCAGGTAATTTGACGTGCAACAGCAATCCGTAGCTCCAATATGTGTAATAAGAGAAAATAACTTGTTGTATTTCTATCCATGAATACAAAAGATTTATAGCTTTGTACACTTACACAAGATCCTATCAAAAGAAACTAAAGCAAATAAAATAAAGGAAAATATCCTAAGGATTCGCTCCTATAATTGATTCTCCTATAATTGATTCACCTATCTATGGAAAGTATTCTATTTATATCTCACTAATTATTCTTTAATGCTCTCCCTCAAGTTATAGCATAAATATTGATTATGTTCAATTTGTTACAAAGGTAATTAACTCGAGTCCGTGCAATGTCTTTGTGAACAAATCAGCTAGTTGCTCTCCTGTCTTCACGTAGCCAGTGGAAATCATCCTGATTCTTCTCACGAATGAAATGACTGTCAACCTAAATATGTTTAGCTCTTTCATGATATACCGGATTTGAGTTAATATAATGAGCAATTTGATTATCATACAGTATGATGCTTCAACCCAATCTCAGTTGAAAGATGATGTATCCACATAATCTCACATGTAGACTGTGACATCTGCACTAGATCGAGATATAGCATTTTTTTTCTTACTCCTCAACGATACCAGGTTGTCTCCAACAAAGACACAATACCCTGTAGTAGATCTTCTATCAATTTTGGATCCATCTCAATCCGCATATGCAAAACACTCAACACGAGTATGGTCGTGATGCTATACAATATGCCAAGTCCATGAACTCCTTTCAAGTAACATAGAATCTATTTCAAAGCCGCCCAGTGTTTGACCGTAGGCGCGAACATGAACTGGCTAACAACACTTACCGCGCAAGCAATATCTGGACGAGTCATAGTGAGGTAGTTCAATTTTCTAACTAACCTGCTATATCTCTCTGGATCATCAAAAGTATCACCGTCATCTTTTATAAGATGATGAACGTAGCATAGAACCTGTTCCAAAGTCGCCTGGTGTTTGACTGCAGGCGCGGACATGAACTGGCTAACAACACTTACCGCGGAAGCAATATTTGGACGGTCACAATAAGGTATCTTAACTTTCCAACTAATGTTATATATCTCTCTGGATCATCAGAAGGACTGTCATCATATTTCATAAGATGCACATTAGGAATCATTGGAGTACTATAGGGTTTAGCTGTCAACTTTCCAGTTTCTGCAAGTAGATCAAGAATATACTTTCTCTGAGACAGAAGAATTACCTTCTTGCTTATATTTACTTCTAATCCCAAAAAGTATTTCAACTGGCCCCCTTTTATGTAACCTAGCATGCAAGGACTTGAGGGAAGAGATCCATAAATAATCACTTCCTTTTATGGTAATGTTGTCAATGTATATGACATGGAGGATAATAAAAATGACCCGGTCGGTCATTTAGAGAGTTGTTGCCTCGTTCCCCCATTTTCTACTTTTTTTATGTTATACAACTATATTGTGACTTATCAGGTTAGTTAGTTCGGATCCGGAGTGATTTCTGAGTGAATTGAGACAAGGTCTATAAATTGAAGGTCTAAATTGGAAAAGTTGTCCGGATGTCAATTTGTATATAAACGAACTCAAGTTTGAATTTTGATGATTCCGTTAGCTACATTATGTGATTTTGGATTTAGGAGAGCGTCTGGATTGTGTTGGCAGTCCGTGTTAGAATTAGGTTTGAATAGGCAAAAGCTGGAATTTTGAAAAGTTAGACCAAGAGTGGACTTTTTGATACCAGGGTCGGATTAGATGTACAAAATTGGAGTAGGTTCGTGCTGTCATATATGACTTGTGTGCAAATTTGAGGTTAATCGGACGTGATTTGATAGGTTTCAGCGTCGTTGTGGAATTTGGAAGTTTAGAAGTTCATTAGGCTTGAACCCGGGCGTAATCCGTATTTTTGATGTTGTTTGGGATGACTTGAGGGTTCGACTAAGTTAGTATTAGGTTATAAGGTTCGTCGGTATATTTGGTTGAGTTCTCGGGGGCCTCGGGCTTGTTTTCTGGTGTTTCGCACGTGCAGAAGGGGAGGTGCGGTTTGGTCAACTTGGTCTGTGAGCGCAGGTTTGAGAAGGGGAGATGCACTATGCATCCACGGATGTGGAAGCTGGAGCGCAGAAACGTAAGGGATCGCAGAAGTGGACAAAGGTTCGCAGGTGCGCGCACGCAGGTGCGACCACCTGATCGCAAAAGCGGGAATCGTGATTTGAAGTGGAATCTGCACCTATGATGGATGTTCTGCAGGTGCATCATCTGTCACAACCCCAGTTCACCCTTCGTGAACTGTTGTGACGGCACCTAGTCGCTACGACTAGGTAAGCCTAACAATGCGGAACATAACTAAAAATTGTGAAAGAAATAATCAAAAGCCAAAAATAACCAAAATAAACGGTATTTAAAGTGCCGCTTGGCATAAACAACACTTAACTTCTCAAAACTAATACATACTCCCAAAACCCGGAAACTCATGAATCATAAGCTAAGCAATACTACATAACTCTAACTCCGGAATGTCTAACAAGAATAGAAAAATACATAAGGGATAAATACTAAAAGTAGGAATAGGAAGGGACTCCTCGGTCTGCGGATGCGACATATATACCCCAAAGTCGCTATAGTAGCCGCCTCCCCTCAGGGGTGATTGAACTAAGTCGTAGTACCTAGATCTGCACATGAAAACATGCGCAGAAAGGGCATGAGTACACCACAGCGGTACTCAATAAGTGCCAAGCCTTACCTCGATCGTAGCAGGCATTTCAATTATCAAATATATCATATCCTAAGGGGAAGGTTCCCCACACAAGGTTAGTAAAGCCACTTACCTTGAACCGACTCAATAATCAATCTAATACCACGTTCTTGCCACAAGTATCCGACTCCAAATGACTCAAATCTATTCAATTCAATTGAATATTGAAAATGACACTTTAAGTAACTTATTATAGAAAGAAATTTAAAGCTAATACGCGAAATTATATAAAATGACCAAAATGCCCCTTGGGCCCACATCTCGGAATCGAGTAAAATTTATATTTCCAGAAACATCACACTCGCACGAGTTCAGTCATATCAAAAGTACCAAAATAAGACCTTAATGTATCCTTCAATTCATCACTCAAAGGTCTCCAATTAGTCAAGCCCTAACCCCCCCAATTACTATTGACTTTTTCTTAATTTTTCATGCTTAAATTGATAAAAATCATTCTAATAATGAGTTTAGGGAACAAAAACCTTACCCCCAATGAACTCCTCTGAAAATCCTTCTTGAAAAGTGCTTCATAAGCTTCTTCCCGTCTTGAAAAAGATGAAAAAAGGCTAAATTTCCCGAGGCAAGGATTTATATGTTCGGCTCAGCGATTGCCACGTCTGCGGCCCCGCTTCTGCGGATCCAAGGTTGCCCCTGTAAATTTTCACTTAAAGGTTGACTTTCGCACCTGCAGTCTCCAACTCGCAGATGCTACGGAAACTGCTGATTTCCCTTAATTCCCCTTCTGCAATCTCTCCACCGCTTCTGCGGCTCCGCACCAGTGGAACCTAAATTAGAGGTGCGGTTATGACAGAAAACTAGCAACTGCAACAAACTTCCAACTCCAAATCCTTCCGACAACCATCCGAATTCATCCCGAGGTCCCCGGGACCCCAACGAAAGGCACCAACAAGTCACAAACCACTACCAAAACTTGTACCAATCCTTAAAACACCTAATACAATATTGAAACCTTGAATTAACCATGGATTTAAGCCTAAGAACTTCAAAATTGTCAAAATACGCTTCGATCAAAAAGTCTATCAAACCTCGTTCGAATGACCTGAAATTTTGACACATACATCACAACTGACACAACGAAACTACTGAAACTCTTGGATTTCCATTCCGAACCTCGAAACAAAGTCTCAGTATCAGACTGGAAATTTCTAAAATTCAACTTTCGGCATTTCAAGTCTAAATTAGCTATAGACCTCTAAAACACAATCCCATCACGCCCCTAAGCCCCAAAATCACCCAACGAAACTAATAAAACTATAGAATTTTCATTTTGAGGCTGTCTTCAAACTGTTCTGACTATGGTCAACTCTCCAACACTTAAGCTCTTATTTAGGGACTACGTATCCCAAAACTCTCCGAAGCTCAAAACCAAACATCCCGGCAAATCAAAATAAGAAATAAACTTGGGGAAAGCAGTAAGTAGGGGATCGGGGCGTTAATTCTTAAGATGACCGGCCGGGTCGTCAAAGCGTCGCAAATGTGAAAGTGGGTTCGCAGATGCGGAAAGCCTGGAAAGAATACATAAATACGGGACTTCGAGATTTTTCACCATATTCACCACTTTTAGCACGGACTTTAGAGATTTTTGAGAGGGTTTTCGAAGGGATTTTTGAGGTAAGCTTCTTGTGCTAATTTTTCTTCAATAATGATGTTTCCCCCTACTAATTTTACACCTAGTTGGTGAATTTTTAAGGTGAAATTTTTGGGTTTAGGATTAAAGAATTGGATAGTGAATTTTGGGTATTGGAGGACCAAATGGTGGTGGACTTTGATAAATTTTGTATGGTTAGACTGGTGAGTAAATGGGCTTTTAGGTTTTGTAATTTTTGTCAGATTTCAAGACATGGGCCGAGGGCCAGGTTAAGCTAATTTCGGTTTTTGGCTTTAATTTAGTGGTTTTCTTGTGGAATTGCTTCCTTTAGCCTATATTAATTGTACTGTATTACTTGTGGCTAAATTTGGGACATTCAGAGGCCGACTCGCGATACAAAGGTATTTTGGAGTAGCATTTTGCTCGGATTGAGGAAAGTAACCGTTATAAATCTGGTCCTGAGGGTATGAAACTTCGAATTTTGTGTTATGTGATTATTTTAGAGGTTATGCACATGCTAGATAACGGGCGTTTAGGCGTGCACCTTATAGAATTGTGACTTGGTCCATCCCGTAAAACTGTAAAGTCGAATAGCTTATTGTTTACTACATGTTCCCTCTGTTTTATGAAAATTTGACTGTAATTCTTATTAGAAATCACGCTTAGGCCATATGATATCACTGTCGGGACCCATTGAGGTCAAGGTAACTATTAATTAGCTATTTTTTCCTATCTTGTAGTCAATCATGATATTCTTTATGCATCACACCTCTATCTCTTTATTATACATGTTATTATATCTGTTTAGGCTGATTTATATGATTTTTGAGAGCCCTAAGGACTAGTGAGGTCGGTGAATGAGATAAGTCCTAAGTGCCAAGCTTTGATTCGTATTAGTTCCTAAATAGATTCAAGTATTCCTGGGTGTGTCGTTTGATTCCAAGGTAATTGTGCGATAGCTGTAGGTCTAGTTATAAGTTTAAAGTAATTCAACTTTGGTTTTATCTTCCTTGCTCCTTCAATTCTGAAACTTGTTGTTTGTCCTAGTTGTTAATTAGTGGGAACTCTTAGGGTCTTAATTGCATCAAAGGAAACTTAAAGGGGGGTGGCTAAGGGTCGGTCATATTTTGATTAAGTAATAACAGGACAAGCGAGGGTAGTCTAGGTATTTGGGGTTGGGGGATCTTTCATTACTGACCTGGAAGCTTCTAGCAAGGATTTCTTGTTAATTTTGGTTTTATAACTTGGTTAACAAGTTTAAAAATAAGGGTTGAAATAACTAAACTTTAGGACTGCCCTATTTTGCTTGCATATAAAAGGCACTCCTTCTTGCTCGAGAAGGGAGACTTAAGAGAAAATCTGGAAGAGATTTGAGAAAAGCTAAGAAATCCCTGAAGTCCTAGACAGCTAAAAAATAAAGATTACTGTTTTATTGAAAAATCCTTAAAAATTCCCGTGATATTCATTCTGAACTAATTTCTGATTAATTGAAGGATAAAATGAATTGAATCAGTTGGTGTTCCAGTGTTTTCTGGTTCATTTCTGGTTCAATTTTGACTGTTTGGTTTGAAGTTGATTTTCTGGACTGCTTGCTTCATTTGCTAGTTTTAAGACTGGCTGGATCTGGGTTTGTTTGCTGCTGTTTGTTGCTGGCTTAACTACCTCCTCTTCCCCTCATTTTGATCAATTTCCAGGTACACATTTGACCTTCAACATGTAAATAATGGCTTATAAAATGCCTTTGCTAAGGAGAAATGAAGAGATAGCGTGACCATCCTATCTGATGATGTTTCCTTTTGATTTTCCCAGTTTGTTATTCACTTTCAGTTTAATTTGAAGCTATAATAGGGTTGTGATGTATTAATTAACTGCTGCTGAAATCTGTTGTTATTAGAAGTGGTTATCAGTGTTGATTGTTGTTCCTTATGGTCTGCTTGCTTTGTTTACTCTAAAGGATTCCATATATTTAGTGTTAAGTGTTGTAATAGCTTAGTCTAAAGACCATTTCAATACAGTTATTTGCATGATCAGTTTTGTCATTCGGTAAGTAATTGGACCGAGTCAAGTGCAGCTGGTTTTGTGTTTGCTTCTGGTGCTATATTTGTGTTAAATATCCTCACGAGGTTCGGCAGTAATTGCTTCCAGGCAAATTTCTGGATTTTGAGTGTTTACTTGAATTAACAAGGTGTTTGAGGTTATCTTTTGACTAGTTTACACAACTATTTAATATTATTGTGTAGGTATAATATCGCAGATTTATTATTATTTTGGTTTACAAGTTTTTTAAATCACTTCATAATTAGTTTATTGTCTTGTGTATAATGATTTGGTCTCTAGAGTTATTGAATCATACTCAAAAAAGTAGAAACAGTTGATAAAACATGCTGCCAGTTAAAGTATTTCGAGAATTGAATATGCAAGAGCAAACTATTGATCTTACTTCCGACATTTAATGCTAATAGAGGAGTTCTCTATAAGTTTAGGTTTGTTGTTGATATGCATTTTTAGATACGCTTTTGCTTAGGGAAGTTATGTTAACAAGGAAGATTCTGAACAAGAATGAAACGAACAGGGATTTCGTTTTAAAGAAGAGTTATAATTGGACCTATTGCTATTTAAAGTGTTTTTTTTACTTTGTACACGTTCGTGTGATACAAGTGCAATTGAAAAAATGAATATCTGTAGTTTAACTAATTTTGTACTAATCCTTAGAATTCGAGGTGCACCGCTTAGTGAATTTTCGTGGCCCTCGCAAACTTAAATATGCGAAATAACTTTAGGTGCGTCAGTTAAAAACCTACTTTCCTAAATTCGAGTGTTTATGTGACCCAAACCCAAATCTCAACGATGTTAAAATATGTCAAAAACTGCGGATGCATTTATGTGATGTAGTTCGAGGCGTGTTTTAATGACGTTGCAATTCTCTTTTAACAATAATAATAAAGTGGCTAAAAGTTAAAACTTGCACATAGGTACAAAATGCGGTAAAATCAGATAAGCCAAGTATGACAGTTGAGCGACCGTGCTATAACCACGGAACTCGAGAGTGCTTAACACCTTCTCCCGGGTTAACATAATTCCTTATCCGGATTTCTGGCTCGCAGACTGTATACAAAGTCAAACTTTCCTTGATTCGAGATTTAAACCGGTGACTTGGGACACCATTAATTATCCAAAGTGGCGACTCTAAAATTTCTTAAATAAATGAATTTTGTTTCGATTGTTCTTCAATTGGAAAAACTCCCTTTTTTACGCCCTTCGTCGGGGTGTAATGTTAAAAAGGAGGTGTGACAATATGCAACATGCTAGGCTAGAAATACCTACTTTACAGGTATGGGATTTGAATTTAATTGTGTACTCTTCGTGTTGTTGCTGAATGTTTATTTTCGGACTAGGATTATATTTCGGGAGGTCCCGATGCACATATATTGATTTGAACTATAGTGCGCGATACCAAGAGATCCCTAGTATATATTGAGGATACCAAGAGATCCTCGGGATACCAAGAGATTCCTAGTATATAATAAGGAGACCAAGAGATCCCTAGTAATATTGCGGATACCAAGAGATCCCTATATATTGAGGATACCAAGAGATCCCTAGCATATATTGAGAATATCAAGAGAATCCTCGGGATACCAAGAGATCCCAAGTATATAATAAGGATACTAAGAGATCCTCGGGATACCAAGAGATCCCTAGTATATGTTGAGGAACCAAGAGATCTTCGGGATACTAGGAGCTAGTATATAATGAGGATACCAATAGATCCTCCAGATACCAAGAGATCCCTAGCATATATTGAGGATACCAAGAGATCCTCGAGATACCAAGAGATCCCTAGTATATAATGAGGATACCAAGAGATCCTCGGGATACCAAGAATCCCTGGTATAGATTGAGGATACCAAGAGATCATCGGGATATTGAGAGATCCCCAATTATTATCCTTGTGATCGTTTAATACGTACTTTCTCGTATTAAATTCTTATTGTTAGTTTGCAAATGAATTGCTTATCTTATCCTGTCATAGCTTATATCTTATTTTATCTCAGTAGGGCCTTGACCTTCATCATCACTACTCAACTGAGGTTAGGCTTGGCACTTATCGAGTACCACTGTGGTGTACTCATGCCCTTTCTGTGCATGTTTTTCATGTACAGATCCAGGTATTTTCACTCAGTCTTATCATTCCTGAGGCGAGGCGACTGCTTTAGTGACTTTGAGGTATATCTTCCACGTCCGCAGATCGAAGAGTCTCTTTCTACTCCTGTATTTGTGTTTAGCCCTTATGTATTTTCTATTCTTGTTAGACATTCTGGAGTTAAAGCTATGTAGTATTTCTTAGCTTATGATTCATGGGTTTTTGGAAGTGTTAGATTGGGAAGTTGCATTGTGTATTCTAGGTGGCATTTTAAATATTATTTTGTCCTATTAGTTTGAATTCAAATTATTTCTTCCACAAGATTTATTTATTTTTCGCATTGATAGGCTTACCTAGTCGAGGACGAACGTATATTTAAGTAGGAGATGATGTAACGACCCAACCGGTCATTTTGGGCTCTAGTGCATCGTTCGGTAGTTTAAGGCCATGAGTAGTTTCATATCAGGTATTACGACTCGTACGTGTGGGTAGAATTAAATTCAAGGAAGCTTGGAGTTGAGTTTGAAAGAAAATCCTCATTTCGAAAGCTTCAAATTGGAAGAATTGACCAAGGGTTAATTTTTGAGTAAACAACCTCAGAATAGGGATTTGAAAGTTCTAGCAGGTTCGTATGATAAATTTGGATTTGGTTGTATGTTCGGATCAGGCTTTAAATAACCCAGGAGCGTTTCAGCACCTATTGTGGAAGTTAGCATTTTGGAATAATTTCATAAATTTGGGTTGAAGTGAATTTCAATGTTATCAATGTCTGTTATGGAATCCGAGTTTAGGAATAACTCTATATGGTGGTTTTGGTATTGGAAGCACGATCAGAAGTGGATTTTGAGGTTCATAGGCCTTTTTCGAGTCATTTGGCGAAAGTTAGAAATTTGATGGTTTTTGAGAAGTTTGACCGAAAGTGAAATTTTGATATCAAGGTCAGATTCCAATTCCAAAAGTTGGTAGGTCCTTAATGTCAAATATGACTTGTGTGCAAAAATTTAGGTCAATCGGACGTGATTGGTCTTGGCATCGAATGTAGAAGTTTGAAATTCTAAAGTTTATTAAGCTTGAATGGGAGTGCGATTCATGGTTTTAGTGTTGTTTAATGTTATTTGAGGCTTCAAGTAGGTCCACTTTATGTTATGGGAATGAGTTATATGAGTGGAAGGTGTCTAGGGGGCCTCGTGTATGTTTCTTGGCACCACTTGCAGGTCTCACAGATGTGAGAGATTGTTCGCAAATGCGAGTTTCACAATAGCGGTGAAGCCCGATCTAGGGTGTGTTCGCATTTGCAACGCTTTTTCCACATTTGCAATCCTAGTAGACGTCGTACTCACGACTCTGTGGTCACATTTACGATCCCAACACCTGAAGCCCAGGCTTCACATTTGCGAGGCTTTTGTCGCATTTGCAAACTTGATGTCGCAAATGCGATATCAGAGGGTTGTATCCATCTCTTTTAAGGCGGAATTTAGGCCATAATTTCATTTTACTTCATCCTCTTTTCACCTAACAGTTTGAGTTAAGTAATTTCGATACGACATGAGTTAAATACATAGATTATGGTTAAATTAACTTGTAAAAATTAGGGAAAATCTAGGGTATAGGTTAAAACCTAGGGTTTTGATTAAAACAAGATCTAACTACGAAATTTGTTATGGAATGGAGTAAAAATAATATATTCTTGATCCTTAGGTTATGGCTAACCACTTTCTTAAAACAATTCCGGATTCCGGGCACGTGAGTTCGGGGATGAATTTTAGGAACCTTGCATTTAGGGTTAGGAAATTAGTTTAATAAGTATAATATGAACTCTTGGGCATGTATTGACTAGTTCTTTCCCCATTTGATAAGTTTTGGATTGTTCAGCTCCAATTTGGAGGTTTGAGCGTGTTCTTGAATTGAGATATAGGCTTTGAGATGAGGTAAGTCTCCTTTCTAACCTTGTATGAGGGAAATAACCCCATAGGTGAAATAATTAACTATGTGTGCTCTTATTTGTGGGGCTATTATGCACGAGGTGATGAGAGTCTGTGTGTAGCTACTATTATGCTTAAGCCCGGGTAGTCTAGGACCCAAAAGTATGCTTTACTTGTAATATCTGAAAACTTGTTGTCAATTAAAATGCTTAAAACATATCAAATGTGTAAATAAATTTCTAAAAGGCTAGAAATCAATTTTTTTTACTTTTAAAAGATTGCCTTTTCATGGATAATTGCTCCTTGATGAATTCTTAATTGACTGTTTGAATGTGTTTGTCTACGTGTAACGGTCTGAATGCTTCGGTAGATTTAATAGATGCATCTATGGTTCGCGTCATTCAAACCTCTGGCAGTGCAAAGTTTAAATATTTTTTGGATCGGGCCGTACAACCTCGTCATGATTTGTGAATGCTTGTATTTGCTTGAATTACAAATTGTAAATGATGATATTGCCTCCCTGGCCTGCAATAAATGTGTAAATAATGACAATGAATTTGAAAATTCCCTATTAATGAAGGAACTGTTTACTTGCTTCATGCTATTGAGTTACAACCATTTTAATAAAATCCTAGATTTATTATATCATTGATATGGATACTTAATTGGTACATGTTGTTTTCGTACTGATGCTACACTTGCTGTGCAATTTTGTTGAACAAACACATGCATATCTAGTGGTCCAGTTTGACGCAACATAATGGTTGATATAGAGACTTAGAGGAGGTTCAACTCTCGAGATGGCCCGCGGACAGCAGAGTCTCCTTCAGAGTCTAATAGTTCTTTCTGTCCAATTATTTCAAAACAGTTATCGTGTTGTACTTTATTTCCTAGAAATTTCTCACGTACTTATGAATTGGGTCCTAAGATGATTATAAGATTATTCAATATTAAGTTTGTTAAAGAGATTATTATTTATTCGGTGAATTTCATTATTATCATTTAATTTATAAAAGAAATAATTTCAATAAATATAAAAATGGGAATTAATTAACTTCTTGGTGTTGGCTTGCCTATTAGCAGTGCCCGACGCTATCATGACCCTTAGTGGATTTTGGATGGTATCACCATCTAAAATCTTTCAACGGTGCAGAGGGAGAGGATCCATATGGCTTCTCGGACAAGTGTTAGAGTATGTTCCATACAACAGGTATTCTAGAGACCAGTGTGGTCTTTTTCACTAGTTTTTAGTTCTCTGGAGATGCCTTCACCTGGTGGGTGGCTTATGAAAAGCATATGCCGACCGGTGCAGCGCCACTTATATGGCATGAGTCTCTGTTCTCTTCTTGGAGAAGTATATATGTGCCACAATCTCGCAAAGAGAAACTGCACAGACAGTTTGAGCAGTTGTGTTAGATTGATAATATTGTGATGCGGTAGGAGATGAGATTTTCTGAGTTAGCCCGTCATGCGATTTGGTTGGTTCCAACTGATTGGGAGAGGATTAGGAGGTTCATTGATGGCCTCACATTTCAGTTGCATGTGTTTATGACTAGAGAGAGGGTGTCTAGTGATACTTTGGATAAGGTTTTTGACATTGCTCTGCAGATATAGTTGGTTTGAAGTCAAGAGTAGGTTGAAAGGGAGGCTAAGAGGTCTCGTGGATTAGGTAGTTTTGGTGGTGTTTCTTCTGTAGGCCAGTTCCACCACAACAAAGGTCGTCCTTATTGGAATGCTTAGACGGCTCGCCTAGTTCACCATGGTGCATCATCTGTCTATGGTTCTTATCAGGGTAACCTGTTTCTCTGTGCCCTTCCATCTTAGAGTTTGTCCCATGCTCCATCGAGCTAGGGATCGTCTATGCTAGGTCCTTCTACTAATTATCCCGGTGCTCGTGGCTCCTTTTAGTCCCTACCAGCAGCACCAGGGAGTTTCTACGAGTGTGGAGAGGTTGTGCTTGCTTTCATTAGTTGTTGCATTTAGTTTCTACCGATCATTTGTTTCTGAAATCTTTTGTATTTGGTTTTCTCTATTTGAACGTGAAACGATGTAAAACAAATTTGACTTAAGTTGCCAGATTTGAAAGCATGTCTACTTCTTGCTTCTAAATGTGAACTATAACTGTGTATCATTGTCATTAGTTCCTTATTAATTATTGTTACTTACTGAGTTGGTTGTACTCACGCTACACCCTGCACTTCATGTGCAGATCCAAGTGTTTCTAGTCACGGAAGATGCTGATCTCGTGCGTGGTTGAGTATCAGAGATTTACGAGGTAGCTGCCAGCATTTGCAGTCATTGTCTTTCCTTCCTTTTTATGTTCTCCTTTCTGTATTTGTAGTTTGACACAAACTCTTGTAGAAATTATTTTCTAGACTGGTTGTTTAGATGCTCATGACTTGGTGACACCTCAATGTTTGGGGCTATCTTTTCACAATTGTATTTCGAGTTTGAAACCTTGTTTTTTAAACTTGGTATTTATTTATGAACTTTTAATTTATCTTTTGCGATATCTGAAATATTTTGGAAAGGCCGACTTGCCTAGTACCATTGATAGTCGCTATCATGACAGGTTAGGATTTAGGTCGTGACAGATAATGCCAGCAACTAATTGCTGGTAGAGGACTGAGTGATCACATTTGCTTTCAGCCCAAATTACTGAACTCCTCACTGAACTTTCTAAACCAAGCCCGAGGACTCTGCTTTAAGCCAGACAATGTCTTATTTAACAAACTTTCCATGCTCCCCCTAAGCAATAAAACTAGGTGGTTGCTTCATATACACTTCCTCTTGAAGATTACAATGAAGGAACACATTCTTGATATCCAGCTGATGTAAAGGCCAATTTTCAGAAGCAGCTAGAGAGATGAACAAGGAAACGAAGGTGAGCTTGGCAACAAGAGATAACGTGTCTGAATAATCCACCTTATTCATCTGAGATTATCCTTTAGCTGCCTTAAGCCTTGCCACAGAATCATGTAGATTAACTTTGACTGTGAATATCCACTTACATCCCACTAGCTTCTTTCCCTTTGATAAATCCACCAATCCACATATGATTTCCTCTAAGGCATGTATTTCCTCAAACATCACATCTGACCATTTAGGATGATTCAAAGCCTCTTTTACTGTTTTGGGTACAAAGATAGAGTCTGGAGAGGAAATCAAAGATCTAGACATAGATGCTAAGCGACATAGGATACAAAATTAGAAATAGAATATGTGAATTTGAAAGTACGTGTACCTTTACGAAGAGAAATAGTGAGGCCAAGGTTTTTAGAAAGATCAGGTTGCAGAGGATATGATGGCAATGAAACTGGTGCACGACATGTGTCATCAGTCTCTTTTCTCCTCGAGTAAACTTGAACAGTTGGCAGTATTTACAACGTAAATGGAGTAGGTTTAGAGGGCAGAATAGTCGATTGGTTTTGAATAGAAGTATTGAGAGATAGAGGAACAATATTATTTGATTTTTCTGTCAAAGTATGGGTAACCTGATAGACTAACCACTCATCATCCTCCCCTCGAGCTGTAGAAATAGGAGGTCTATAGAATAGTGGTGTCGTCTTTGAAAATAACACATCAATTAACATAAGACATTTGCCAGAATTCAGTATTATAACATTGATACCCATACTGAAGATGAGAATAGCTCAGAAAACACAATTAGATGCCTTGGGATCCAACTTAGTAACAGATGGTCGAACATCGCGAACATAGCATGTTCTTCTAAATACCTTAGGCTCCACTGGAAATAGTGACTTGTTAGAAAAAAGAGCACTATAAGGCGCATCACCAACGAGCACAATAGATGGCATCCGATTAATCAAAAAATAAGTCTTTGAGGCCACATCAGCCCAAAACTATTTAGGAACCTTCATTTGGAACAAAAATGACCGAGCTATCTCAAGTAGATGCCTATTCTTCCTTTCAGCAGCTCTATCTTTGGGAGGTGTATCGACACTTGAAGATGATGGAGAATACCGTATTGTCTCATATAAAATTGAAATAATTCTGACATGTATTCTTTAGCGCTATCACTCCTTAGAATACGCACTGAAGTATTGAATTGAGTTTTGACTTCAACACAAAAGGCACAAAAGTAAGTAAACACTTCAAAGCAACTCTTCATAAAATAAATCCAAGTCATTCGAGAAAATATGTATGTATGTATGTATATATATATATGTATGTATGTATGTATGTATGTATGTATGTATGATGCATTTCTATATTTTACCTATTTAGGTGTACTTGTGATATTAATGTGTTACCTATTTCTATATTTTACCTATTTAGATGTACTTTTCTATCTACATTTTACCTAAATTTCAGCATATTATGAATGCAACTTGTGATGACCTTTGCCAACGTTTTGTTCCACAACACGCTTGACTTAAAAACATAACACATTAATATCATACAACTAAAATAACTCATAGCTTAACCTCCGCATCAGGTTAATAACCCTAGTCTCACCCCAAAAGTATATGCTATAATATTCCAAACTTGTGGACTTTCGATGAAACTTATTTTCTTCAATACATTTAGTGTCTAAAATACATAACTACAACAGTTTAATTAAGCCATGTATGATAAAGCAACCATACTAAAACCACAGAATTTAGGAGTGCTTAACACCTTCTCCCGGATTAATAGAATTCCTTACCCGGCTTTTTGGTTTTGCGGATTTTAAATAGAGTCAATTTTCTTGAATTGGAATTTTTATGTAAATGGTGATTTGGGACACCGTAAATATTTATTCCAAGTGGCGACTTATTAAATTAAAATAAATTAATCCCTTTCAAATAATGTCACTTGAATTGGAAAAACTGTTTTTTTTCTATCTCCTCGAAAAAAGGAAGTGTGACAGCTATGACGACTCTGCTGGGGATAATAAGAATTCGAGCTTGATGTTATTATAGGGTGCTTCTTATGTCTTTCCATAAGCAGAAGTTTGAGTAGAGCTGCTCTTCCCCTATTCTTAATCCCACTTCTTATGTCTGTCAACAAGAGCCCAGCCCCTGGTTCAATCGATAGATAGGCCGAAAACATATTTCTGGACAAATGAATAGACCTTTCCTTACTTGACTTGCCAACAAAGCGGTCAAACCAATAACCAAGTTCATGCGTCAGTACCACGTCCAGGATCTTAGGAAAGGGGAAGCTCAAATTATATCTAATGGGATTGGCATGCTCCCCACTGCTCTATGATTTATTATAGTCATACTCTGTATCGTACCTGGTAGCTAGCCTTTCGCTTCCTCCTTGTACTAGATTTTGACTTGAATTCCCCCTGAAAGCGAGAACGCACTATATGCCATTAAAATAAAAAGAAGGCTGGTTCTTTTCTAGCTTTGGCGGGAGGAATGAAAATCCTATCCTATGCGAAGGCCTATATACAAAAAAAGCACTTTGCCTAGAATCCCAAGTTGCCTCCCCTCTCCTCTGAGGCCGATCGCATCCGCTTTTGGAGCCCCTCGGCTTTGAGTACGGCAGCAGCCCAGACATAGACCGAATTAGGGGCCTAAACTCTTGAGTAGATTGCCCATGGAAAGGAGCTTACTCCAAGATCTGACTCCGCCCGTGTAGGAGTTCTGGAAGGCCAGAAGTAAACAAAGAGTGGTAGAAGAGAATAAAGTGTTGCGCCCATTCTTTTCTTTCATAGCTGGAGCAAATGGAAGGAGACGTCGTGCAAGCCGATGGCTTTGACAGGTGTCGGTAGGCACGCCTCTGATAAGGGCTCGATCCTGAGAATCAATCCCAATCGAATCAATGGAAGGTAGACCCTCTATCCTCTTAATCTTTAGAGTAGATATTATATATAGGATAATCAGTCCACTGCGGTGCCGAGGACAAAGCAAGATGAATAGGAATGTTGAAGGGACATAAGGCTCTGCTAAGGTAAGGAAAGACGCTGACCATCTAGGTCACCAAGTACTCTTATTTTTTAGGGAGTCGGAGACGATCGAAGAGGCAGCAAAATAGGAACTTTCGATCAGGGAGAGCTGAACAAGGTCGAGACCAAGATGATGGATATTCCAAGAAAGATCGAAGAAGATGAATGAAGGTTTATACCTACCCCTAACTGGCACTATGAATCCAATCCCATCTACATAGATGTTCCTAGCCACGAGATGAGGGGATTCTCTCTTACTGTTAAGCCGTCTTCAACTCTTCTTTACTCCTTTCCGCATCGACGCTGATAATTGGATAGAATCTCCTTAAATAAAGAAAGGGGGCGTATAAATTGGGTTTTTGGCTCGCAATAAAGCTAGGGTCCTGATCGAGCAACTAGTAGTCCTATCTATCCACCTCTCCAGACACAATATCTTGAGTACCTACGATGGTGACCACATCTGCTGGCATGTGATGTTTGGACATAGAATCGAGTCCTTGTGAATGAGCAAAGCCAGGTGCTCTTATTTTACGACAGTAGGGACGATTTCTTCCATTACTGACCAGAAAGACACCAAATTCTCCTTTAGGTGCTTCAACTGCGGTATAGGTAGAAGGAGCTGGTATGGAAAAACCTTCTGTATAAGGTTTGAAATGGTGAATTGAGGTAGATTAGATCGATGATCCTGTAGTCATTTGGCCGGCTATTGAAAGAAAAAGCTTGCATTTGCTTCCCCTATTATATAACCGGTCCCATCTCTCTCCAAACCTAACGTGGTAGCTTCCCATCATAGGGCTTTTTATCTATAGATTAAGCCATTACCAAGGAGCTAATTCGTTCAAAGCTCAGTTGACTGCTTCTACAGAGAAGGCAGAGCGTCCTTGGCTCAGCATAATAACACATAGGCGCTTTGCTAAC